>OY776130.1:21360000-26360000 GCA_963675135.1 Galeopsis tetrahit
TTCAAGTGGGACGGGTCAATTTGCCCCGGTTGTTTTCGGACCATTGAAATTACAGTCCAGTTCATAGGTTGGATGGGCCGGGTCAATTTTGACAGCCCTACCCGTCGGCCCATGGGCAGCCCGTTTGGCCTGATCAATATTTTTTCTTTAGACATTTATAAAAATTCTCTAATTAAAATAAGTAAAGTACTTTATATTTAAGGGAAAATTACTATTAGATTCATTTCACTCCTATTTTTTTTTCAAATAGATTGAAGTTAATTTTTTTTTTTTTCTAATTGGTTCAAATTGGACATAAATAGATGAATCTGCCCTTTTTAATTTATTTTTTTTCAAAATACATTATTTTACTTAAAATTTGCAATTAATCATCAGGAATCTCAAAAATTGATTCACCTAAAATCACGCTAATTAATATTATTTTCTAATTTCAAACTTTTTTAATTAATTAGATTTTCAAATTTATTTAACAGACAAACTATTATTATATAATAAAATTTATCTGCATTTCAAACCTTTTAATTAACTTTCCAAAATTCAAATCATTTTTTAAAATTAGATGTAAATATGATGATTATTTTGCATATCATGTTATGCATAATAAAAAATCATTTCCTAAAAGTATCTTTGTTATCTCACCAAGATGAAGAATCACAGCAGAAAATTGTTGAATTTCAAAAGTTCCATCTCGCATTCTTTGTGGTGTTGTTATCTCACCTTCTAATACAACTGCTACTTCAATTTTTGAAATATCAATTGTGTTAAATTCTTAGTCAATATTTCTGTTGTGCGAACATCAGTAGTGTTGATGTAGAAATGTCAAATTTGGGGAGATTGTTGATGTTGATATAAGTGTTTTGTAAAATGATCCAACACTAACAGCCGAGTGTTGTAACTAATGTTTCCAACACTTATGACAACATCAGAATTTGCCCTTCCTTTTCTCACTAACTCCGATCTTACACTTGTTGTTTAGTAATGTCCCCAGTGTAGTTAGAAGATGTGGGAAACACCCGGTCACGCAATTCTATGGGAGTGAGAAGTTACTAGACATGATATAACAAGTCCTACATTTAAGGAGATTTGAAGAGAAGTTATCATAACCGCTTGATCTCACGGCTGTGATGATCATAGGAGTTGAAGGCAGTTCATCCATGAAGCCTATAAATACCGTAGTTGCCTCAACACAAGACACACAAGAAGAAAAGCTATCTTTGATTACTAGTCTATATAACACTCTATACGCTTCTAGTTAGGAAAATTATTGTTTCTTCTTGTATATCTACACATTATTGTAAACCCGAATAATAGTGTGTTGATCATGGTTTTATTTACTAGGTTATATGCATAGATCTATGAGGGAGATAGTTTAGTAGGATCTAGTAAATTCTATACACTCATTCAAAGTGTTATTGTACATCTCTAAGAGGTTGTAATCCGTTTCACATATTTTTATGTAGTGAACAACGTAGATTATTTTATAATCTACGCAAATTTTGAATACTTCCATTTTCCAAAGTGCAATTTAATTTCTGCTGAATAGTGTTGTTTGGACAGTGCCAACATGACAAACAACATCTCTAATTTCGCACGCACACACACTTTCAGGATACAACTGATTTTCCCTTATCAGCACCTTTGGGTTGACTAGACCCCTTCTTGGAGACAGACTTCTTTGACCTCTTTTGATTGTCAATCCTTCAAATCTTCCAATGTGATGGCCTCCTTTCTACCATAAAAGATGATGTCCTTCAGGATTTCAAAGGACTTAGGAAGAGCACTCAACAAGATCAGAGTCTTATCCTCTTCTTCTAACTTGACATCTAAATTCTCCAGATCATCAAGGATCTTGTTGAACTCATCCAGATGTTCCGGAATGGGTTTGTCATACACAATTCTAAAGGCATACAACTTCTGCTTCGAATAGAAACGGTTAACAAGGGTTTTCACCAAATATAGTTTTCCAAGCTTGTCCCAGACCTCCTTCACAGATTTCTCTTTAGCAACCTCCCTCAAGATCTTATCACCAAGGTAGAGCAGAATAGTGCTTCGAGCTTTCCTAAGCATCTTGCTCCTTTCTTCTCAGTTGTTCAAACAGAGCCTGCATTTTGACTCTCCACAGCCTATAAACTTCTCTATGTTGTACTTGGTGGAACTCTCCATCTTAGATCTGGTAATTACTTCAGTGTTTCCCATAGATGGCGCCAATTTTTAAGAAATCCACGAGATTAGACGTCTTCAATCAAGTAGAAATCAAATGATATAAGAAATAATCCAACTAAGATAGCAATTCACAAAAGTAATCAAGGAGATAAAACACCGCACAAGGATTTAAGTGGTTCGATCAATATGATCTACACCCACTAGACCAGACGACTTCAAATTTGATTGATCAAGAATGTTTACACACTCATTCACTTGGAAATGGATTTTATCCTCACTTCACTCGTGAACTCACAACTCAAAGACGAATGCTCGTTGATTCTCGTCAACATTTACAAAATGCAAGTGCAACAGTATATATACTAATAAATGGTGATTGTTGCAGTGTTGAAAACGTGATGCATTTAAGTTGTTATAACTGCGTAACAAACTTACGTGTTTTGTCATGCCCAATCTGAAATGACAATTTGCCTCTTTTACTTGTAACTGCAATATGCCTTTATCTGAAGACTTATGAGATGACTCCCCTCATCTGATCAACTCCTCTGATCCTCGTTAAAAGACTAACTATGTTGATAGACATCTACTCAGCTGATCCAACCCTTCTGATATGGCCAACTTAACTGATCTCTAAGCAACTCCTCCTCAGCTAACTGAACACATTCAACTCATCTGACTCGGCCTAAGTTATCTTGCTTGACCCCTATCAGCTGACAACCTCAGCTGATGTGAGATTATGAGATAACACTCACACAACACATATTCATAAATCTAATGCCAAATAAATCACCAACATGCTTAGTAAGATTTAATTAATAATGTAAAGTGTAAGTCACAATCACATGTAACATTTAATCATGCTTATAAACATATTAACAAACTATCAAATTGAAATAATACACATATTAATTAAATGCCAAATAATAGAACATATACTCATTTTTAATGCCAAATAATTTGTTAGTTTTGATGGCCAAGATATGTAATTAATATTAAGTTAATATGTAATCTTATAGGTCATAAGCTGAGTTGTATAGAACAACTTTATAGTCATAAGTCTGGTGGAAGTTATTTGCATGTATATCAGCTGACACTATAAGAGCTACTTTCAATATACTCAAGACTGACGACTAGAAAACTGGAGACCTATGAGAGAACCTAGACAAGTCCAAGTGAAGATCAGATGACTAGGTCCTTGTATACCTAAGTTAGATGAGACTCACAAGTAAATCAGGCCAGCTGATATGGACTAGAGTTGTATGTAGTCGACTGATCTTATCCCTACCGCACTTAGAAGAATATTCAAGGGAATACTTTCGAAGACAAGATGAAGAGAATATCAACTCAATTGAGGTTTATCCTCATCTTGACTATAGTTCCGTTGGACATAATCTGGCACTAAGTTGTTGTGAACCAATGAGAGATCGACACATCATCAAAGACTGCATGCATAAAAAACTCAAAGTGCTTGAGTACGAATCATTAAATGACATTTAATGCACATTCTTTTTTAGCATCAATTCCATATCAGAAATCAAGGAATAAAATTGAAGGCACAAGTAAGGAAAAGATTTGATTGCAACGACTAGTTTTCAATCGTGCCTATAAATACAAGAAACCATTCTTGGAAATGTTTAGAATTCTTATGATCATCTAACGAGAGAAACTAAGAACTCATCTAGCTGACACAAGCTCTGAAGCATAATTGTTTATATCCATCATTGAGTTCAAAGAGCCCGTTTGATTCCCAAAAATCTTTAGTGCTCTAACAAGTTTCTACTCCCAAAAGGCCAAATTCACATATCCATTTGTTAGGCCTAACAATATATGTATTCGATATATTAGGATCGTACATTCAAGAAACCTTATTTTTAATAGTGGTTCAAGTTCGTTGTAAACATCATATTCATCAAGATCTTAATAGATCAACCACAATTCAATTAGTGAGAAAGTGGACGTAGGATATTTTACAACTGAACCACTATACACATCGTGTGTTATTTGCTTATCGTATATTTCAATATTGCATTTTCTTAAGTTGTTCATATTATTGCATATTGATATTTGTGAAAATAGCACACTACGTTCTAACAAGTTCATGATATTTTGAAATACACATTTTGGAAAAGATTTTTTCACAATAAGTATAATCTTTCTATCTAGGCCACTTACATTTACTCATTCACAATTAGAAGGCACACAAATAACTAAACCAGTAGAGTAAGCCTTTAGTTATTTGGGTATCGTCGTGTTGTGTTTATAACTCGTACTATTAGCTGACACTTTGTCTGCAGGGGACTTGGAATTCACTCAGGTCATCATATACAACTAAGTCACGTAAAAGGGTTTTGCCAAAAAGTTTTAAAGTCTATTCACCCCTCACATATAGACTTTAAAACCCTCCCTACTCGTTTAAAGGGACAAGTGGCATTAGAGCAGTGGTTCTAACGAGCTACTGACTTTGAGGATCATCGAATCTTGAGGAAGATTCATTGTAGATTTATAGCTCACTTAAATAGATCTTTTGAAGAACTCATACATTTTCTATTATCATGACTACAGAAACTAACAATCGTCACTTGCCAAAATTTTAAGTACAAGAATATGAGTACTGGAAAGTACGCTACGTTTCAGCTCAATTCATGATCTTATGTGGTCTGTAACAACCATTGGACCAATTATTGTCAAAACCCCAAGTACAACTATCAATGGTGTTCGTAATATTTCCATAGGCTGAAACCCTAGTTTCCGAGCACCGAATCTCATAATACAAATTGTATAAGTGTTCTCCACTTCAAGATGTACAACCACGGTATAAATTTTATAAATTTCTATAATGTTTTAATAAATGCTAGAAGTCAAATTTGGAAGTTACTTTTGCAAATTACACAAGTGTTTGAGTGTCTTCAACTAGTTTTGATTCCAGTGCATGAAGTGCTGTTAAACGAACCGAGTTGCTCGTGAGCTCAACTCGGCTCGAGCTCAGCTCGACTCGTTCTTTAAATGAGCCGAGTTCGAGCTCGTTAGATACTCGATTTACTAATGAGCCGGCTCAAGCTGAACTTGTTAGACTCGTTCTTTTAATTCCACTAGGCTTGTTAGGCTCGCCTTGGCTCGATAGGCTCATTAGACTCGTTAACGAGTCGAGCAAATCTCGTTTCTTAGCTCGTCAATGTTATCGAGCTAAGCCGAGTTCGGCTCGATAAGAACTCGAGTCAAGCTCGAACTTCAAGTACTCGACTCGGCTAACATGATACAATGATAAGGCTTGTTGTAGACTTTTAGATATTTATGAAGGACTAGTTGTGAAAATAAGTGAAAGCATGATACTTGTTTTATACTCCCACCCTCCTAGGTCAAAGTGTCATTTACGGTTTACACACTTTTTAAGAAATAATATTAAATTGAGAATGAGGTATAGTGGTAGAGAGAGATAGATAAAGGTAGAAAAAGATAGGAAAAAAAAGGCAGAGAGAGGTAGTGGAGTGTTGACAAAAATACAAATAAGTAATTTAGTTTGGGATGTCATAAATTGTAACATTGGGCACCTAGCCTAAGATGGATGACGTATTAGCTTGATTTAATTGGTTATTAAATATTCTTAGTGCATGCCTGCATGAATGATAATTATTGTTATTTACCACGTACATATCCAAATGATGAATGGAGATATAAGTATAACAAAGAGGATTTGAGACATGTGAGCCCACTAAGAAATGACACACTAGTTCACTAATGAATGAATCACTATATTGAATCTCACCCAACGATGCAATGAAAGACGATGGAGGTATTTGATGGTCCCTTTTTATGGGGTATGCAACAGACGAGTTCTTGAAAGATCAGATGACTTGATGTCATCTGATAGAGTTTAAGTGTAGAAAACAAAACTAACTCTTCTAACATATGACTTGGTCAGCAGATTTGTTAGGAGTCTAGAACTAACTAGTCTACTGATTATATCAGCTGATAGAGAAGTGTGTGCGGAATCTGTAGTGTGCCCATTTTAGAAAGATTTATACTCGTCTAAACTGCTCATTGAAATTCAAAACTTTTATTTCATGCATAAACACATTTTATGATATCGTAAGACTTGGTGACTTCTGATTATGAACTTTCGAATAGCAAAACAGATGAGCATATCAGCTGACTTGGTGTCAGCTGATATAAGGCATTTTCCTTTAAACATATACTATGTAAATATGCATGCTAAAGCAGTAATTAATACATTGATTTATAGTGGTTCTGATTTCAATATCCTACATCCACTCTCACAATCTCAATCATGATATTAGCCTCATTGAATACTTTAACGTCCCAAGAGGAGGACGTCTTGCTGCTTTATAATCCCAAGAGAAGACCTTTGATCAAGACCCTCAACTACTTTCTAAGGATACGAATCTACTTGTTGGGGAGGGAACAAGTACCCTTTACAGTGTTCTTCTTCTTGATTGTACCTAGTGTGAATACCTCGGCTTATCTTCTAAATGGGTGTATAGAAAGGAGGACTCGAGAATGACTAAGTATAAGAAATTCCCTTACAATCTGTGTTAGCCTAAAGCTAGGATTGAGAATTTCTCTTCTAAGTTTAGGATGTGTATAAGACTAGATTGACTTAGATATATCATGAGTTCACTCACTAGGGGTGTGGGTATAAGGATGCTTGCTTGATGTCTTATATTCTGGTGTTCTTGAGCTCTTCTGATTTTCTGGACTTAGAAAATTTTGCTCAGCCTTAAACATCACCCTCACTCCTTGCATGAGTTATGATTTGAACTCAGTACTTATAATGTGATTTGCTTGAATGTTACCGTTGACAAGTAACAAGCAAATCCCATTATTTTAGGAACAACAATCTCTTGGTAGATGCTATTGATTATTACCGTTGGCTAGTAATAATCAATACATCATCGGCTTCCTTGATCTTTGTGCCTTGTTAGAATCTTGGTGTCTGTTGTCGTCTTCCCATAGGTCTACATCAGCTCTGATTTGACAATACAATGCTGATTCAGATGACCTTCGACTCTGCTGTTTTACTCAGCTAATCTTAGGATCATCTCTTCTGATCTTGACACTTAGCTTCTGATTGCTTCCTCAACTGTGTAGACTTCATCTGGTTAGTCAGGCAGACTTAGTCTCAGCTGTGCTTCGCTTACTCAGCTGATCTTGCTTACTCAGCTGATAAGACCTCAACTGATCATACTCAGTTGATTCATCGGATGAGTTCCTACTCTTCTGATCCTCTTCTCTTCTGGATTCTGGCCTTCTCTTCTCTTCTGAGCTAATGCACGTTTCTCCACTATATCAGCTGACTTCCAACTCAGCTGATACTGACCAAATCCTATTTATTACAAGATGAATGATGAAGTTGTCTATACAATACTCCCTCTGTCCCACAGAAATTTACACACTTTCCATATATGGATGTCCCATACCATTTTGCACATTCCATAAAAGGAAATATCTTCATAATCCCCACCCTTAAAATATACTCATATTTACCCATATGTCATTACTTTTTCACACTCAATCTACTTTTTACTTTACTTTATTCATAAAGGTTTACAAAATTACCCCTCAAAATATCACTCATTACACCTTTTCTTACACATTTCTTAATATGTGTGCCGTCCCAAGGGTGCAAATTCCTCTGGGACGGAGGGAGTACAACTTATCCTATTACAAGTATATTTTGTTTATCAATACAAAACATAAAGATATAAAATATCCCAACAGTATTAGCCTTAAGAAAATGATAGTTGGATGGGGAACTAGTCCCATAAAACATAAATACGAGATATCACTGTTATAATGTATTACCATATTTGTTAACTATCATACAAGTTACCCATACAGTGAATTCAAATCTCACCCCACCCCTATTTTCTACCATTTTCAGATTTTGTTGAAGATGAGTTCGAGTACAAGAAGAGTGATACCCCCTCCCCTCCTCTCTAATCAATGATTTTGCAAAATTGTGGAATACTTATGCACATACTTAACATTTTCATTCTTACGCCAAGTAACATACATTTTCATGGTCGCTCGATGATGTGTATCAATGTACATACATAATTTCCATATAGGTTTCGATCAAACTGTATATGCACGATCTTTTAAAAAGGCCGTGACATTTAACTCTGTTTAAATATTTTAAATCATGTAAGTCTTCCGCTATAAGATGTTTACACTTGTTTTTTTAATTTAACAAAAACATTAAGCTCGAACTTTTGGTCACTGAGTGTGACTTGAATTTTTAGAGTGTTAGATTCACACTCTATAAAATTGGGGCATAAGTTGATGCCTTATTGCAACTCAGAAGGACTTGATGGCGTGAGCAAGGGAAATCAATAGCTTAACATAAAAGAGGATTAACGGCCCTGCATCAATGTAAGAATTTCTAAAGCTATTGATAATGAAAATGGTCAAGCATTCACACACAAGATTTGAATAAGTTTTTAAACACTTGATTAATACTATTAAGAATATCTTCCTTACTATTTCCACTGCATACACTTCCAGTTCCAGTGTTCATGAAGTATACTTCCAAGTAAACTAAAAGAAACTAAATTGGGTTTTTTTTTACCGTGAAAAGGGGGTTTGCCCGGTCTAATCCAATTAAAAGTAGACATATTATTTAATTTTGCCATGTGCGATGTACTTCGCCATTAGACAAAATATTTATTTTTATAAAAAAATATATAAAATTACTGAAATATCCTTATAGTATTTTTAAAAAAAAAATATTAATATCCCAAGAGTTTTTTTTTCTCGAGTCAAGTTGGGCCGTAGATCTCGAGGCCCGAGAGGAAGCCCAACCTAATCCGAGCCCAGCTCGACTTGCCCCAGACCGCCCCCAACCCGACTCAATTCAAGGGAAACATACATCCCCAATGGGTCATAGACTGGGCCAGCAAGCCCGACCCAGCCTGGTCCGACCTATTTGACAATTCTAGATATATATCATTTTATAATTAAATATTTTTATTTATTTGAAATTAAAATGATACATTTGTAATTGTTTACTTATTAATTTAATTTATTAATAGGGTGATGTACTGCGATTGCGTTTTTCGAAGTATAATCATATATAACAAAATGTATACGTTGGATCAATAATTAAATGGTATTTGAAGCATTGTTTGTTGTAGGACAGGGTGAAACCTATCTTACCCTAGAAAGATCCAAGAAACTTACTGTTATGTGGGACCGACCAAAAAGTAAAGTGTGAAAACTGATTTGAGACAAGTGGGTACCATTTTGTCTAGCAATGTTCATACATCTACTCCACTTTGATACCATGCATGGACAAATAGATATTATCCCAATTAACATATACTCCTTCCGTCCCACAATTACTTTCACACTTTTCTTTTCGAGATGTTCCACGATAACTTTCACACCCTTAAAATGAAAAACCATTTATAAACTCCACCCTCACATTATCCTCAATTTTAAACAAATGTCATTTCTTTTTCTCCACACATATACATACACATAAGTCAACTCATTTATTTACTTTATTTGGAAACGACAAATCTTTTTATTAATGGGTATCAGGAATACCCAACAGAATTAACAACAAGTTACATGAAAAAAGCACAAAAGGTGATAAAATCTAACTTAAGCACAATACAGGTTCTCTAGTCCACTCCTCAAAAGAATTCTCCATCTGAAAGTTACTAGTTTGATATTCTCCATTATCTTCTCTTCGTTGGCATGTTCCCCTTTAAAGGTCACATTGTTCCTATTAAGCCAGATATTCCAAACTGTTCCATGCCAAATGCTTTCTCACACCCGCTCCTTGCTTTTGTCCATCATTTCCTTGTGCATCTTGAGGTGGGGCAGCCTTGAGTTTCCGTGCAGAGCATATTTTTCAAACCAATCACAGATTCCCACACTCGTTTAGAGATTGGGCATGTGAAGAATAGATGATCAGTGTCTTCCAACTCGGTACCACAAAGTTTGCAGTTGAGGGAGATGTGCTCGTTGTAGGCCCCTCTTTTCCTGAGATTAACTAGTGTTGGTACCTTGTCTTGTAGGAGTCTCCAAGAGAAAGCTGTCACTTTGCGAGGAACGCCCTTCGTCCAGATGCTTCCAAGATCGTCCAACTTCGGGTTGTCCTGAGAATGTTCCTCCTGCAAAATCTTGTACTCAGATCTGACTGAGTACTTTCCATCTTTTTCGCAGCTCCATACCCAGTAATCCTCCTCCGATTAATGTTTGATGTACCTGTCAATGATCTTGCATATATCGCAAACAACAATATTTTCCCTATCCCTTAAATTTCTTGACCAATTCCACACAACACTCTTAAGACCATTAGACCACCTGACTCTATCTGACACCATACAATGTTTCTCTGACTCTAATCTATACATTCTAGGAAATAGACTCTTCAAGCTCTCTTCCCCGGCCCAATTGTCCTCCCAAAATTTGATAGAGTTACCATTGCAAATAACCAAAGAGATGTTGTTATTGAACCACTCACTCACCCCAACAAATTTAATGATATTAGCCCACCACCTAGACCAACTCTTATGACACTTACCAGAATTATTAAAAAATACAACACACTCGCGAAAGGACCCATATTTAGACACGGGAATCTCACTCCAAAGATGTTCCCCATCCCTAAGACACCTCCACCCCCATTTCCCTAGTAACGCCAGATTGAAAAGATTAAGATTCTTAACACCCATTCCTCTCTTATTTTTTTTTTTTTTTTATCTCTATATAAAATGTCCCAACTTACCAACGGTATTCTCTTCTCCTTCAGGTTACCATTACTCCACAAGAATCTTCTTTAAAGGGTATGTATGGAATTTATGGTTTTGGCAGGGGCTCAGTTTAAGGATAGGGAATAGGTTGGGAAGTGATATAGGACAGAGTTAAGGAGTGTAAGTTTACCTCCGAATGAGATTTGCCATTACAACGATCCAGACGTTTCTTCACTTTATTTCTGACATCGTCCCAACTCCAAGAACTTTTCTTCCTATCGCCGATTGACAGGCCCAGATACTTAAGTGGCAAGGCCGCTGTATTGCAATTTAGAAATCTCGCCCATCTGCTCAAATTCGACTCTTAAACATTTATGCCAGAGAGAGTACTCTTGTGGAAGTTAGTCTTGAGCCCTGACCAAGCCTCGAAAGTTCTGACGATACTTTTCAACATAAACAAGTTGCTTCTACTTGCCTCTCCAAAGAACAGAGTGTCATCTGCGAATTGAAGATGAGAGACCTTTGTGTGATTCTTCCCCACAAGCGCTAGAATGAAAGTACCGCTCTCGACGACTTTGTGCATCATAATGCTAAGACACTCCCCCACAATGGTGAACAAGAAGGGTGAGATCGGATCACTTTGTCTAAGGCCCTTTCTCCATTTTGAACTCCTTGGTGGGACTCATGTTGACTAGAATGGAGACAGTAGTTGATTGCATACATTCTTTGATCCACTTGCGCCAGGTAGAGTTAAAGCCCATCAGTTGAAGCATGTCAAGCACAAACTCATGGTCCACAAAATCGTAGGCTTTCTCGAAATCCAACTTGAACAGGAAGATCCTATTTTTATATCGTGCCGCCTCGTCAACAATTTCGTTTGCAATCACCACACCATCTAGGATATTTCTTTTTCCAATAAAAGTTGTCTGGTTAGAAGAAATGACCTGCTCAAGTAGTCTCGATAATCTGTAAGTGAGAATTTTCGAAAGGACCTTGTAGAGACATCCCACAAGGGATATGGGCCTGAATTCTCTGATGGAAATTTGGTTGCGAACTTTGGGAATGAGAGTAACAAAAGTAGCATTGATCCTCTTAGCTAGCCTGCCATTAGCGTGAAATTATGAGATAGCACGGTAGAAATCCTCCTCCAAAGTTTCCCAATAGGCTTTTACGAAGCTGAAATTGAACCCGTCAGGCCCCGGGCTCTTCTTACTCCCACATCCCCGGACAGCTCTCTTGACCTCTTTCTTTGAAAGTTCACCACACAGCACTGAGTTAGCAACCTCATCGATCTTATAACTATTAATTCCTTCGACCCGTGGTCTCGATGCCATTTGTTTCGTGAAGGTATCTTTGAATAACTTGTAGACTCCTTCTTTGACTTTATGCACACCTTCGACACACTCTCAGTAGATATATAAACCTTTTATCTCATTGAGTCTCTGGTTCTTATTAACAATAGAGTTGAAGAAGATCAAATTTGTGTCACCTTCAAGGAACCACTTCACTCTCGATTTTTGAAACGCCGTTCTGCTCCTTTTAACTTGGAGAGAGTCCAAATCTGAGAGAGTTTTGAGTCTTAGGGTAGCATCTACGTTATTCCAACCTTGAGTTTCTAATTTCACCTCCAGCTCCTGAAGTAGAGTCTCTGATTCTTTGATGCCTTTTTCCACTTTTGAGCTGCTTACCAGCTTCTAATTCCGTATAGCTGATTTGAGCACCTTCAGCTTCTCCTTCACAACAAACGAGCCCCAGCCACTTATCGTGGTGCTTTTCCAAGAGTCTTCCACAAGGTTTATGAAACCACGTTCATCTAACCACCAATCGATTATTCTGAAAGGTTTGGGTTCCCAATCAACCGCCTCAATCACACTAAGAGATATCGGGGCATGATCTGAGAAAAATCTAGCAAGGCCATCCTGTCTCGAGAGTGGCCAAGCTAGCAGCCAGCTCTCAAAGACTAAAAATCTATCGATTCTGCTGCAACACGTCCCATTGTCCCTGTACCAGGTGAATTTCCTCTTGTGCAGAGGTAAGTCCACCAGCCTCGAACTATTCACTAATCCTTGAAAGATTTTTCAAATCTCAGGGATGGGTCCGATCCCGAGCTTCTCCTTTCAAAGTGGTGTAAGATTGAATTGAAATCCCCACATAGGCACCATCTTGTTTCACGATCATCCTCGATTCTGGAAAGAAGACTTGCCTAGAGAACCTGTTTCAGACTATTGTCGCACGGGGCATAGATATTCACGATTCTCACATCGATTTTCTCCGGGCCCCACAGACCTTTCACAATTAGAGCACCGTCTTCATCCCACCCGTCCTCTTTGATAAAAACAGATTTATTCCAAATGCTCAAGATACCTCTTAAGTTGCCAATAGCTCATTTAAAAAACCAATCGAACTCTTTATCGGTCCAGATCTCTTCACAGATTTTCGCTACGACTATCTCCATTTTAGTTTCCTGAATTCAAACCATGTTCCCTCGTTATTTCCCCCAACAACTCCCTAATGTAGTTCTTTCTCTTCTTGTTGCCTAAACCCCTAGCATTGATACTAATAATCTTCATAAGAAAATATAAACCCCTCCACGGCACTGCAATCAGTAACCTAGGATTGCGAGGTGTTGACTTCTTTTTCCCTTCTTTCAAAGTCCAAAAATTGCTTGGACAGAACCTCCTTATCCTTTACTTTGTAGAATCCTAGATGCAGACAAACTTCACTGATAGCAACAACCTCTTGATCCATTGAGAGTAGATCCTTTCTCCCCTCTTGAATGTTTGATGTTGTATCCTGAGATTCTTCAGCTTCCTGGGATACGTGATATAACTTCTTGGTGTGTTTACCTTTCTTACATTTATTGTATTTCCCTTTCTTCCTTTTAGATTGAGAATAAGCCGCATCTATTTCTTTGCCTCCTGAGTCCATATGTTTAATGAATTCAGGCCATTGGAAATGAGGCCCGCAGGGATTGACACGCTTAATGGGTCATTGTTGCCTATTCTTGGGCCTCAAAGTGTTAGTGCCCCAAGGTTGCTCAATAAGTGGGCCAAGGCCAAAAGGGTCAGAACAACTAATTTTCTTTTCTACAGGTTGGGCTTTATTCACTTCTGGGCATGAGATAATTGAGGGATATGCCTTTTTGGAATCCTCAGAAAGCGGTACTGAAATCGTATTCTACTTGTGGGCCCTCATCTCGGGGGATGAAGAGCAATCATTATTCGCGTGACCTTCTACCATAATTGTGCCGCCCGTATTGACAGGAAACGAGGCACCATTCTCGTGAGTCATGCCAGTCGTCGTATCTTGGAGATTTGCTATTATGTTGGAACAAGAGATGGGTCCCACCATATTCTGAGCATCTTCGCCCTCGCCGTCAACAGAGGCCGGCAACCCTCCATCGATGTCGGACATCTCAAGATCTGAAGAGATACTGATAATCGTTGAGCCAACCTCTTAATCGGTATCCGATAAGCCTCACCCAAGTCGCTCGTCAAACTGATCGGTGTCGACAACGGCTTTCGTAACCCAGACGTCGAAGAACGCATCGTGGATTTTAAGGCGGATTGCTTTTTTTACCGTGGTCCATCGATTGGTGGTGATGCTCAAACGACCTTTAGAGAAGTCTAATTTCCCCAGAGTTCTTTCGTCTATTTCTTCCACTTTGTCGAAGAACTCGCCAATGGTGTTGAATGTATCCTCATTCCAGGCGTGGAATGGTACACCAAAAACCAGAAGATGCGTTTTCCTAATTTTGACGACGTCGGTTGGTGTCCACTTTCTAATGGATGAGAATCTGCCTCTTACCCGCTCTGATTCTACATTGAGAATTTCAACCGTCTCTGCCTTAGCTATTACTAGATGTGTTATCATAAGTTTGAGACCACCGAGAGGAACTATAGAGAAAGTGTTGTGCCCACCATCCGATAGCTCGTCAATAACATCAAAGAGAATTCCCTCATTGAGTACCTCGCCCACCATATATGATTCCGCCTGATGCGGCCAAAATGTGTCGTCCTATGAGATAGTGACACGTGGAATGTACGGGTAATATTATTATATGTTATTCCTGCATTTATTCCCTTAATTATGTGTAATTTACGTGATTTAGGCTCATACTTTAATAAGTGGGGCCCACGAAGATTGATACCCCAATTATGGGTCATATTATATGGGCTGGGACCTCCATTGGGCCTCGAGGCCCAGGACCTAACCAGGCCCAGACCCACACTTTAATAAGTTTATAGAGGATCGGACCTAAGCCCAAGTGAACGGGGCTGATTAAGTTAGAACCCAAGAGGACTCCTTTACTTGCCCCTGAATTATTGGAGATGAATTCCAGTGGAGAGAATCGTGGGTTGTTGCCCACTATTCACTTAACATTTGACTGGGCCAAGTGGGCCAGAATCTAGGCTTCGCTGAACAAATCAAAGGAGACTTGGTCCAACTTCTTGAATATCCGGAGGCCATGGTTGAGCAGAGAAATAGTGGGAGACAGTTATCCCTTCCCCCAAGGTATCTCTATAAATACCCCATGCCTTCCTTTCTTATCTTTTTTACGCAACATACACACTTGAGCACACTTCACACGCGTGCACTCATATTTGAGCATCTTATTGCATTGTGGAGGACGGATTTAGCTCCGGTTAACTGTCCTCCGAACTCCTTTTTCTTTGGTGGTCACCGGTTTTCTGACTTGAGCGTCGGAGTCCCCGCGCCGGAGACCCCTCCGGCGTATTTTGTAGGTCATACGGCGCTACGTGGAAGAACTGTGACGAGTTGATTATCAATGGTGGCCCAAGGGTGATTCGGTAATTTGTTGAGCGTTCAAACCCGACGCATCATCAGGCGTCGTATGTGGGAATCTAGAGTTAAGGCGTGAGATCCGTATATGGGAGGAGGACGTGATAATCCCATACTAACGAAAGATGGAGGTGGAACGCCACCGCTAGTGCTTCCACCGGAGACTGGTACACTGATGGGAAGGGGAAGTTCATCGTTTACCCCACCGCTGCCCCCATCGAGCGGTACATTGCTGAATAGGGGAAAAGATCCTCTATCCATTCCTTTTCCCTCGATTTTTTCGGCGAGTTCGAGACCAACTACAGGCCAAGGTACACCAGTGGCGGTGGCATCACCCATCGTGCCTATAGGAACTTCAATGATGTCTAGAGGTGCTGGCGAGACTGCCCCTAGTAGAGTGGAGGACGTGGTTGGAACCTCGTCCGTTCCTGGGAATGAATGCTGAGAAAGTTACACTCACCATGGAACAATTTGATGCCATGGTGGCTAAAGCGGTAGAGAATGCCCTAACTGCTCGAAGGGAACCCATGGGCCCCCCATGAGCAACCGATGTTGATGGTCCTCAAGGACTTGAGCGAGTATATGTGTCCTCCCAAGCCCCTTCTAAGGAACTGGGAAGCCAACCAGAAAGAGAAGGGAAACAGCCCTCGTGGGCAGAAAAGAGTCCTCCTACCCGGAATGGTAGGGGAAACCTAAATTCAGTTGTGGAGTGAACGGAGAACCGCGAGGTGGAAGAGAGAACCGATGACACCTATCCAGGTGATGTGACTGATAAACTTGAGGCCTTGCAAAAAGAAATGAAAGCCATGCAAAAATGAATGTTCGATCGTGTAAGTAAAGTGAGAGCTTGAGAGCCTTTTTGAAAAGGTTCAATCAAACAGCCCTAGAGGTCCCTGTAGCCTCTCAAGAAGTAAATATCAATGCCCTTACTAACGGGCTTCGAGACGGAGATTTATTCTCCTCCTTGGCAAAGAAACCAGTGCAGAATTTTGATGAGTTGCTGCACAGAGCTGAAAAGTATCTGACTTTGGAAGAAGTGAGGAAAGCCAAAAGATCAGATATGAAATCCTCCACGGGGGACAAGAAGAAAGATACCACATCAAAGAGATCTAGCCCGGACCCGCCTAAAGATGTTGGAGGTTCTGGAAGTGGGCGATTATGACCTAGAGGGAGGTTTGAGAAATATACCCCTTTGAAGATAGAACCTTCCGAGGTTCTGGAAGTTACGAGTGATGATATGGAAATGAAGTTCCCTTACTCAAGATCCAGAGGGCCAAGTCGGACAAGTTTTGTCGATTCCATAATGAGTATGGACACGACACCAACAATTGTTTTCATCTAAAAGATGAGATTGAGAGAATGATCCAAGCAGGTCATTTGAAATAATTTATATATAGAGACAGGCAAGGCCCTCAAGGGCAGAACAGAAAGGAACCTGAAAAGAAACCCGAATACAAGATGAGAGAACCTCGAACAGAAACTGAGGACCAACCTACCCAGGTCCCGAAATGGGGCATGATCTATATGATCGTGGGAGGTCCAATGGACGGAGATTCATTTAAGAAAAGAAATATGAGTGTTCGGGGCTTGAGAACCGAACGACAGAAGAATTGCAAGGAGTTGGGGCACGTGGTGGTCGCTCCCTGTATACAGTTCGGACCTGAAGATGGGGATGAATTGAAAGAGCACATAATGATGCCTTGGTGATTACGAATTACGGGCTTTGATGTGGCTCGCATATTTGTGGATACAGGAAGTTCGGCTGACATCATGTTCTATGACTGTTTCAAAAGAATGAATCTCAACGTGAAGTTGAAACCAGTTGAGACATCCATGTACGGATTCTCAGGAGGAGCTATCCAGCCCCTAGGCCAAGTGATGTTACAGGTGGGACTTGGAAATGCTCCAAGGAGACGAGATGATTGACTTTTTGATCGTAGATATTCCTTCTTCGTATAATGTGGTTTTTGGAAGGCCAGTCCTGAACCTATTCTAGGCGGTCGTTTCCACCTTCCACATGAAGATGAAATTCCCAGTTCAAGGAGATACGGGGGAGGTACCTGGAGATCAATACCAATCCTGTAAGTGTTATGTTGAATCAATCAAGATGGCCAACAAAGCAAGTGTTCGGAATCTTGGAATAATTAAAGGAGATGACACGGAGCTGAAAAAGCTGAAAATGACTGAGAACGGTGATAAGGAGCCAAAGATCACCGCTGAGGAGGAGCTAATGAATGTGGAGCTCTTTCCTGGAAAAACAGGTTTTGCTACAAAGTTAGGAACCCAGATGAGCTCAGCCGTTGCTGAAAAGGTAATTCATGTGTTGAGAAAAAAATGTGGATATATTTGCCTTCTCTTCGGCTGACATGACAAGAAAACCCCTAAGGTGGTTATGCACCACTTGAATGTTGACCCCAAAGCTAAGCCCGTGAAACAAAAGCTTAGGAAATTTGGGTCTGAGAAAGATGCGATAATCAGAGCAGAGGTTGAGAAGCTGCTAGAAGCTGGACATGTAAAGAGGGTGCAGTTCCCAAAATGGTTGTCCAATGTTGTGTTGGTGTCCAAGGGAGCAGGCAAATGGAGGATGTGCATTGATTTCCTAGATTTGAACAAGGTCTGCCCTAAGGACCACTACCCCCTACCACTCATTGATCAGCTGGTAGATTTGGCCTCACGATTTGAGCTCCTGAGCATGATGGATGCATACCAAGGGTACCACCAGATACAGTTAAATCCGGCGGATATACCCAAGGTCAGTTTTATAGTTGCATGTGGTACGTTCGGTTATGTTAGAATGTTGTTCGAGTTAATCAATGCAGGTGCAACTTATCAACGGATGGTTGATATTGTGTTCGGTCACCAATTGGGGAGGAACATGGAGATTTATGTCGATGATATGCTGGCGAAGAGTGTCAAAGAGGAAAAACATGTTGAGGACCTGAAGGAGATATTTCAGGTTATTAGAGAGAATATGATAAAGCTTAATCCCGCCAAATGCTCGTTCGGAGTTAAGGCTGGAAATTTTTTGGGTTACATGGTGACCCAAAGAGGGATCGAAGTGAATCCAGCAAAGGTGAAGGTCGTACTTGATATGCAGCCACCCAGAAACTTAAAAGAATTGCAGACCCTGAACGGCCGAATCGCAGCCTTGAGCAGGTTCATTGCCCGATCTTTCGAGAAGAGACACCACTTTTTTAGGACTTTACGAAAAGGATCCAAGTTCGAGTGGGACGAACAATGCCAGAAAGAATTTGAGGAGCTGAAACTTCACCTTGCCCTATTACCGAAGCATACGAAGCCCTCCCCAGGTGATACGTTTTTCTTGTATCTGTCCGTGGGAGAGCATTCTTTGAGTACTACATTGATGAAGGAAGAAGGATCTACCTAGGAGCCGATCTATTATGTGAGTAAGATCATCTAGGGTGTTGAGATCCGATACTCGAAAGTTGAGAAGGCTACCTTGGCTGTGGTGATTACAGCCCGAAGATTACGTCCTTATTTTTTGTCATATAAAATTATTGTTTGTATTAATTACCCTTTGAGGTAGGTAATTGGTAGAGCAGATTTATCTGGACGGATGGTCAAATGGGCCGTAGAATTGCAAGAGTACAATGTGTAATTCGAGCCTCAGAAGGCTATCAAAGCTCAGGCCCTTTCGGATTTCATTCAAGAAACCACTAGGCTTGACGAGATTGAGGAGTGGGAAATATTTGTGGATGGCTCTGTGTCCTTGACTGGATGTGGAGTTGGGATTGTGCTAATCGACCCTCAGGGGTTGGAAATCCAGTTTGCTATGAGGTTTAAGTTCCGAACTTCTAAAAACGGAGCTGAGTATGAAGCGTTGATTGGAGGAGCTGAAATGGCTGTGGAACTCGGAGCTCGGAGAGTGATGATTTTTTCTGATTCCCAGCTCGTGGTGCAGTAGATTAGAGGAGAATACGAAGTCAAAGACGAGAAGATGGTGTCCTACCTAGAGCATGTCCTGAGCCTAAAGAGCAAGTTTCACGGGTTCGAGGTTTGCCAGATACCTAGAGAAGAGAATACGAAAGCTGATAGCTTATCTAAACTTGCCAGCTCCACTGACTTAGAGGGGCAAGGGAAGATAACGCTGGTGATGGCTGAAAATGAAGTGGCAGGTCCTATTGTAGGGGATCTTGAAGAATGAGAGGATTGGAGAAGAGAGATCCTCGAAGCATTAAGAGCCGCGCCAGCTTCTGGAGATTCCAGAAAGGTAAAACTGATGAGATTGAGATATGTTCTTATAGGTGGGCGATTGTACAAGAAGTCATTTACCCACCCGTACCTGAGATGCCTCTCAAAGAGCGAGGGGGATCATGTGATTCGTGAGATACATAAAGGTTCGGGAGGTAGCCATGAAGGCACCAGAGCAACCTTGAGAAAAGTATTGAGGGTCGGATACTATTGGCCCACTATGGCGCGAGATGCCAAAGAGTTCGTGAAGAGATGTGAACCCAGCCAAAAGAATGGTCCCCTTATACATTTGCCCAAGGAAGAGATGGGCGCTATGTACTCACCTTGCCCTTTTGCCAAATGGGGAGTGGATCTCATGGGACCCTTTCCACCTACGGCAGGGCAAAATAAATTCTTGATTATTTCAGCAAATGGGTAGAGGCTACTCCACTAGCCAAGATTGAAGAAGAAAATGTAATACGGTTCTTAGGAAAATATATTAACTACAAGTTTGGAATCCCCAGAATTCTAGTGTCGGATAATGGCACTCAGTTTAATGGGAGGCTGATTCAGATCTGGTGTCGAGAGCAGAAGATAACTCAGAGGTTTACTTCAGTTGCACATCCCTAAGCCAACGGTCAGTTTGAAGTGACCAACTGGAACATTGTGGATGGAATATGTACTCGCCTAGAGAAAGTGGGAGGAACCTGGATCGAAGAGATCGATTCAGTCTTATGGGCTTACAGAACAAGCCCCAAAACAGTCACTGGATTATCGTCATTTCAGATGGTGTATGGTACCTCAGTTGTGGTCCCGATAGAGGTGGAAATTGAATCCCACATAATTACCAGATTTGATGAAGAGCAGAACGAGGTGCTGATGGGAGAAGCACTCAATTTGATCGAAGAAGAAAGAGAAATAGCTCGCCTTCGAGCCGAGAAGTATAAGAGCAGAATCAAAGCTACTTATGACAAGAGAGTGGCCTTGAGGTCATTCGACGTGTAAGATTTGGTCCTTCGAAGGGTTGATGCTTTGAAGCATACTGGAAAGTTGGATCCCAACTAGGAGGGACCATACAAAGTTGTCCAAGTTCTGAATGGAGGAGCTTACAAGCTGCAGGATATGGATGGGAACAAGATAGCCCATCCTTGGAACGTCTGCCACTTGAAGAAGTTGTTTGTTTGAGGAAGCAGGATTTGCTCCGTCTTGTGATTTTATTTAAATACAAGTTGATTTAAATTTAAACATTGTATTTCGCTTCACCGGAACCTCTTTTTCCCTACTTACGGGTTTCCCACTGGGTTTTATCGTAAGGAGGTTTTTAGTGAGACCGGAATAGGTCACCAATTGCCTATGTTGATAAACCTTATATATTCAATGAAGCATTCTTTTTTAGAAGTTTGTCCTTTTCGTTGAATGCTGAGTATTTTTGAGAATTTTGATTAAATGTTTGAGTTTACGATAACCATGATTGAATTAAAAAAGACAGGTCGAGCTCAAGAGAACATAATTCGAACCCATGATCTGCGGAGAACCTCTCCACCTCCTTGATTAGGTCGATGGATGTTCACAAAATTGAATTAAATTGACAGGCTTTAAGCCCGTGATCTACTAAGACATGTTGAACTCGAAATAATAGAGTTCAAACCTATGAGACTTTCTTGGTTGGAACTATTCCAGATTTTGATAGGATGCTGGCCCCATTCTTGATAGAATATTGGATGTTCTGTATCTGATTTGGTGAGAACCTCTCCACGTCCTAGATTAGTTCGATGGATGTTTGTGAAAGCTACCCCCACGGGTCTCGAGACCCTGATTGGACCGCTCCTCCCCCTCGATTAGGGTGGATGGATGTTCGTAATTCGATGTCATGGCTTCCGAAACCCTGATGTATCCAGGACCTCTCCTCCTCCCTGATTAGGAGGATGGACGTTCACAATCTGATGTCATGGGTTCCGAAACCTTGATGTATCCAAGACCTCTCCTTCTCCTTGATTAGGAGGACGGACGTTAAGAAGCTGAGTTACAGGTCACGAGACCTGAAGTTTAAAGGATGAGTTCTCCCAACCCTTTGAAGGGTGCCAAAGGCATAGAGAGCCGAGTAAAGGGTGTTACAATCCAGACCCCTGAGAAACAAGTATGATGAGGGATATTTTGAGAGATTATACACCTGAGGTGGCTGAGCAAACCTACGGAATTAGAGAAAAAAACGACGTGAGTTAAGGATCCTTTGCAAGGGATTGAGGAACTTGCAAATGCCTTACACTTCGATGCTTGAGGGGGGTGATGAAGGGTCTAGAATAAAGCATCTAGGCCTACTACCTTTTAGATACGGCTACGAAGCCAAGTAAGTAAAAAGTATGATTCACTTTTTTCTTTTTGATTTTATTCATGAACTTTGCATAAACATAATTATTTGTTTATAGCATAAAACCTCGAAGCATATAAGCATTTGTTAAACTTTAGAGCATTTGAATAATGCATGTTTGAGGACCTGGAATGGGTCAAGATTGACATGTATATCCATAATTTACTATTTTAAAAGATACTGAGATGTTAGTTATACTTAGAACCTGCTGAGATAAGTTCTACCAAAAGATATGCTAGTGATTGATTTGAGAAACATTAAGTTGATCACTTAGGTAAATTTCAGGCATGATTGAGAACATACTTGAATGTTTGATGAGTTAAGATGCATGTTTAGAATTTTTTTGAGATAAATTCTATTAGAAACGTATGTATATCTTTGATAATTGTTTGAGGTATTTAGAATTTACATGAGGTATGATGAGAACATTTTTTAGAATATTTTGGAAATTTGTACGAACACATTTCTTCTAACACTTTAGACATGAATTATTAGCATACTTCGATAAACTATGTTAAGAAAAACTATGTGCATTCTGGAAGCATGCACAGAGAACTTGGGAAACTTATTTGAACATATTTTTCCTAAGCATCCTAGAAATGATCCTATTATGAACATACTTTGATAAATTATGCGGAAGAGCATGACATATTAGTATTGAATAAACATTCTTATGATTTATGCGTTGGAAAAACTATCCGAACTACTTTTCCTAACACAGACAAGCATGACATTTGAGTATTGAATAAACATAAAGCCTAGAAAAGATCTATTTCTATTCTAGCATCTATTGAGATCCTATGCAGGAGTTCATAAGAGCATGCAGATATATCACAGAATCAGAACATATGAGAAACATATGAAGAGAACAAATCAAAAAAGAGATGTATGGAGAAGAGTAGCATGCATCAAATATATACTTAGGGCCCCGTGACCCTAAGAAAAATAAAAATAGGGCACGAAGGCCCTAACCAATGTGATGAGGGTTATGAGAACCCCTCAAATCGTAGCAAAAACCAACAAGAAAAATAAATTGTTCAGTGGTACACAAAAACAACAGAAAATTAAATTGTTTGATGGAGTAGAGATAAAAGATATAACTTTTAAAGGCTGGGGGGAGTGGACAGTCTCTTTCTCGGTGTGAAGGCTCGAGCCTCCACCCTCTTCCTGGTCAACTTCCTCATTAATTTCTTCGAGCGGATACGGAGGGGATACCATGGGTTGTAGATCCTCGGGCTTCAGGTCCTTTTTCTTCAGCTCAGCAACAACCGTCCTCATTCCATCTAGCCACCACAACGTGGCTACGGGCTCCGTCGGATCTCCTGGGAAATTGAGGGGTGGCTTCACACTACTCATTGGGGTCTCCCTGTCATAGACCCCATCGAAGTCGCTAGCCTGGTGCTGGCTAACGGCGCAATCAAAGCCATGATCTATATGTTGGGATATGAACCCACCCCTTTAGGTTTGATTTGATTATGATGTAATTAGTTTTGATGGCCAAAACACTTAATCAGTTTAGTGATCTGATAGGATAAGCTGAGATGTATAGAACGGCTTATAATGTCTTAGTCTAGTCTAAGTGAGATCAGTTGTATGTATATCAGCTAAGATCACATTTGGTTTTACACGCGCTCACTCAAGATCTGAAGAGTAGAAGACCTTGAAGATTGAAGGAAGACCATGTTTGAAGAATCAGATTAGAATACCCTTGTATGCCTTATCAGCTGATATGGACTTCCAGAGATATCTATTGATCAAAGTTCTCAAGACTTAGAATGATTCAAATCAGATGAGAAGTCAAAGATAAAAAAATTAGATGAGTTGGACTCAGCTGATTATCAAAATCAGATCAGAAGATTACTTTATGACAGATAGGCTACTACCTTACAAGATTAGATCAGATAAGTACCAAACGAGATCAAATACTAAATCAGACGAGTATACAGAACAGACGAGTACTAGATCGACCGACTAGAAATCTGCATGAAAGCTAAGTGTGAATCTCGAAGACATTGACTTTCCATATCCAAAGAAGTCAAGTTCCAGATTTGGTGGAATCAGTATCAATCAAGACACAATCAAGATATTACGCTGCAATTAAGGATAATCACAACGACTAGTTTCTCCTAATGGCTAGTTGATTGATGATTAGTCCTATAAATACAAGATCGATTCAAAGTGAGGAAAGACGAAAACTATACGCAGTTATTAAGCTTACGAAGAACACATCCAGCTGATTGAAGCAAAGTGCATTCGAAGAAAAGTTCTTCAAGCCTGTTTTAAATTCATTAGTTTCCTCACCAACTAGAAATCGAACCACGTTTACAATTAGATATATTTATTAGTTTAGGCATAGTGGTTAAGCAATTTGTTGCTTGAACCATTAGTTGGAGATAGATAAAAAAAACAACCCAAACCCAAATACTTTAGCCAGTATAAGGTTTAGTTCTTCAAAATTGTAAGAGTACAAGTGCTCAAAAACACTTGTGGAGACCGTAGCAATTTGGTGATTGCTCAGAGATCAAAGTCTTCCTCTTGGGACTCAAAAGGACAAGCCCTTTGATTTGGCGATTAAAGGATTAACATCACGAGCAGATCGTGAGAGTGGACGTAGGATCGTATATCCGAACCACTATAACCCCTGGTGTTATTTACTTTATTATCATTTCAATTTAGTACTCAATACTCTTATTATTCATACTGTATCTTGCTTTCAAAAGTGTTTTTAAACAAGGCCATTAAACAAAAGTTCAAAAACAGCAGACATCAAATCAGCTGAATATTCTTAAATTGGCTAAGGATTTTTCAATAACGAACGAGTCTAAACAAAGGGCCCATACCATTTCCGCATTCTATATTCAGTAGATCACTAAGTAAGTTGGATCAACAGACTAGCCAATCCAGAAGACTAAGTGTATCAGCTGAGTAATTCACAACTCTATGTATAAAAAGTTTTAAAGTCTATTCACCCCTCCCCTATAGACTTTAAACATATTCACTACTAATTCAGGGACCAACATTATGAAGTGTGAAAGGTAGGGACCTAGAGCACCCAGGAAACTGGTACTCTTGTGGTACGACTCTAGCCACTCCCTGTGGTGTGTCCCCAAGAAATCCTGCCCAGCCGAAAAGAAGAAAGAGCTTACCCCATTTTTTGCCGTCCGCCTGGGCCTCCTTCATCACCTCCGCCATGCGAGCCTCTATGGCCTTCAGCTCCTTGGTAAGCCTCCTAGTCTTCTCCTTCTCCAACTTCTTAGCTACCCGTTGCTCAAAATGAGACATTTTAGTACGGGATAGCTCCAAGAGTGCCTCAAGCTCCTTCTTCTCGGAGTAAAACTGGTCCAAAGAGTTGTAGAGGATGTCGGCATATAGGAGACCGAGCTGTAAAGGGGATAAGCAGAGTATGTATGAGCTGTATGAAGCATGAATAGTGAAAAATGTTGAAATGCAAAAATGAGAAGTGAGTTTACCTCGGAAAGAAAGTTGGATGCACGATCCAACTTTTCTTCTAAGTGCAGGCCCAGAAGAGACCTTTGGACGCCGGGAGTAAGATACTTGTTGGCGAGAGTGGAAAGAGGGTTGGAGCTGGATTCTACCTCTGGATCTAACTCGATAGGATCATCAGGAGCTGGAACTTTCTTACCTTTGACCTTCTTTCGAGGAGTCGCAGCCTCGGGGTGACTTGGATCTAGGAGACTTGGCGCCTTTCCGGTGGTGGACCTAGTTCTTTTGGAAACAGAGTTGGGCGCTGGAGGCATTGACTGAGCTGGAACGGAGTTCAAAGGAGAGACATCCCTCACAGGGGCTGATAGAGGCTGTGCAGATTGAGCTGGAGTCGCGGAGGCGCGGGTGATCCTGGAAACCCACTCCATTTCTGCAAAACACAACAAAAGATGAGGTTAGAGCCTCATATGGAAACATGCAAAGACAGAAGCAAAATAAAGAAATTAAATTACCATCGCCGGCTTCCAAAGGAGCATGGGCGAGGCTAAGACCGAAGTGATAGAGAATTCGGGGATTGCTACATAAGCTGGATACTTCGAAAAGGCCGTGAAGGCTGGCATGAGTATTGAGGTTTCGCATAACTGTGGAATTAAGAGGAGAACACATTTGGGGGCTCGGCCCCCGAACACGGGGTTTTACATACACCCACTCTTGGTGAGGAAAGTCCCAAAGAGTTGGGGGAGTGACAAAGAAATACTGGGACCGCCAATCTAAACTACAATCGGGGGCTTCCCCATAAACGCACATAAAGACTTCATGCGAGCACTTGTGTAGAAAAAACCGTCTAGAAATTTGTAACTAAACTGAGAAAGATACAGTTCGACTGACGGTTCATCGTTGTTGCCCCTAACTAGAACAAAGAAACCTGTCATCATGCGAATGGCGTTGGGAGTGAATATCTGTAAGCCTTAAACCTGTCTAACGATCCTTGGGAAAAGGAAGAAGAACCCGTAACCCGATCCTTAAGGGCTTCATCGGTTACAGGAAAAGGAAAAATCATGTCCCGAGAGTGGGAGGTTTCTGAAGAGGAACCTCGAGAATCTACGGACATAGAGAAAGAAAAAGAAGAAGAAAAAAGATTTAGAGGGTACTGGACAAAGGCTCTCGGAATGGTGGTCGGAAATGTAGGATTTCTGATTACCGGAGACGATGGCTTGAGGCTGTAGCTCTTTCAAGAGGACGAGGGTCTGAAAGTTCTTGAAAATGTCTGAAAATGAGGAGGATGGAGCTATTTAAGGGGGAACCCTTAATGAACAGAAGAAGAGTGAAATGCCTCGAATGGGCTGTTGCTTTGAATTTGAAGACGAGAAGAGAGACTTCTCAAATTCTGAGGAGAAATCGAAATAATGATGAAGAGGGAGAGGAAAATAATAACCAATCTGATGGATGTGACGGTTGTCTGTCCAAAAGGCGCCTTGGAAGCCGAATAAAGGACGTGTGGCAAGTCTAAAGAGAGAGTCTCGAGACTTTCAAGATTCGTGAGAATCGATGGAGATTTTATGACGGATTTGATGAATCCTTGTGCAGAATTAAAGGGGATTTAATGCAGAAACGCGTGAGGTTTTATTCAGAGTATGAATAGGACTTAAATGAGGATTAAATGAGATTTAATCCAGGACGTGAATGAAGGTATAATTGAGGATTAAAAGAGATTTAATCTGAGGTTATGCTGAGAGACGCTCGAGGATTAAAAGAGACTTAATCTGAGAGTTTGCTAAAAAATTAAAGATTAAATGAGGGTTAATCTGTATGTGTTTCGAGCTTTGGAGGTCGACCTCAAGGTCCTCCCCAGGTTCTTTGAGAATCAATGGAGACTTGATTCAATATTAACATTAAGTTATTTTTTGGGACCTCGAGGCCCATGAGATTGTTGAACTCTTATTTGCAGGATTTGCAGAGCCGATAGAATTGAGAATCGAGACGACACACCTCTTAATACTCTCAAGAGACTCGAGCTTCATGAGAGTATGGGGAGTGGTTGATGCGGCCAAAATGTCTCGTCCTATGAGATAGTGACACGTGGAATATACGGGTAATATTATTATATGTTATTCCTACATTTATTCCCTTAATTATGTGTAATTTACGTGATTTAGGCCCATACTTTAATAAGTATGGCCCACGAAGATTGATACCCCAATTATGGGTCATATTATATGGGTTGGGACCTCCCTTGGGCCTCGAGGCCCAAGACCTAACCAGGCCCAGACCCACACTTTAACATGTTTATAGAGGATCGGACCTAAGCCCAAGTGAACGGGGCTGATTAAGTCAAAGCCCAAGAGGACTCCTTGACTTGCCCCTGAATTATTGGAGCTGAATTCTAGTGGAGAGAATCGTGGGGTTGTTGCCCACTATTGACTTAACATTTGACTGGGCCAAGTGGGCCAGAATCTAGGCTTCGCTGAACAGATCAAAGGAGACTTGGTCCAACTTCCTGAATATCCGGAGGCCATGGTTGAGCAGAGAAATAGGGGGAGACGGTTATCCCTTCCCCCAAGGTATCTCTATAAATACCCCATGCCTTCATTTCTTATCTTTTTTACGCAACATACACACTTGAGCACACTTCACACGCATGCACTCATATTTGAGCATCTTATTGCATTGTGGAGGACGGATTTAGCTCCGGTTAACTGTCCTTCGAACGCCTTTTCTTTGGTGGTCACCGGTTTTCTAACTTGAGTGTCGAGGTTCCCGCGCCGGAGACCCCTCTGACGTGTTTTGCAGGTCATACGGAGCTACGTGGCAGCGTTGTGACGAGTTGATTATCACCGGTGGCCCAAGGGTGATTCGGTAATTTGTTGAGCGTTCAAACCCGACGCATCACCGCCCATTTCATGCCGTCCTCCTGACTTACTCCTTCCACCCATATCGTCTGGTCAGGAGTGGTTTTCCTGTCGCTCTTTGATTACCCCTGTGAAACTGCGTCCGTCTCTTGCGCTTCCCTTCGGCAGATCAAACCTGGTGGGTTAAGCTGCTGGTGTTCTTCTTGGGGTATCGTCAATCGGCTAGGATATGTCGACCTGGATTTTTTCGTAGCCCGATCCACATTCTTTTGATGGAACCGGCAATGTTGTGAAGGTTCGAATGGGTAGAAAACCTCACAAAGGCGTACCGTCTCCCCAATTTGGTTCTCTTGAGTGGGATGAAAATGTATGTGATGCGACAGAATTGACCCAGCCATTCGATCAGGTCTCTTTCCATCCAGTCTTCTGGGAAATTCCACACAAAAACTTTGGATGCACTTCTGAGACGTTTACTCTGGAAAATCTCTCTCGAAACCGAGGTATCGGTCCTCCTCAGCTGGGTTTGGTTATTCGGTTTAGGGTTGCGGGTGGGGGGTTGAAGGGTATGGAGTAACTTTGGGTGAATCGGTTTGTGGTTTAGAGGGATACGGATGGGGCCGTGGGTAGGTGGGGTATCTGGAAGGTGGAAAAGGTGGTATTGGATGAAGATTGGTTTTGGTGTTAAGGCTGGGAAGGAAAATTCCGGTGGTGATGGGTTCTTTAGGTGGAAGAGAAGACCCCTCTCTCTCTATCTCTCTCTCTCGCCCCGACTCAATTCGAGGGAAACATACATCTTTAATGGGTCATGGACAGCTCTCGATCCAGAGCTACTACTTCAACAATCAACTGAGCTCAGGAAGTCAGGTTAAGACGTCTGGACCAGCAGGCCCGACCCAACCCGGTCCGATCTATTTGACAATTCTAGATATATATCATTTTATAATTAAATATTTTTATTTATTTGAAATTAAAATGATACATTTGTAATTGTTTACTTATTAATTTAATTTATTAATAGGGCGATATACTGCAATTGCGTTTTGCGAAGTATAATCATATAGAACAAAATGTATACGTTGGATCAATGATTCAATGGTATTTGAAGCATTGTTTGTTGTAGGGCAGTGCGAAACCTATCTTACCCTAGAAAGATCCAAGAAACTTACTGTTATGTGGGACCGGCCAAAAAGAAAAGTGTAAAAACTGATTTGAGACAAGTGGGTACCATTTTATCTAGCAATGTTCATACATCTACTCCACTTTGATACCATGCATGGACAAATAGATACTATCCCAATTAACATATACTCCTTCCGTCCCTCAATTACTTTCACACTTTTCTTTTCGAAATGTTCCATGATAACTTTCACAACATTAAAATGAAAAATCTTTTATAAACTCCACCTTCACATTATCCTCAATTTTAAACAAATGTCATTACTTTTTCTCCACACATACACATAAGTCAACCCATTTATTTACTTTATACATAAAGATTTACAAAATTACACCTCAAAATCCCCACTAAATTCATTTTTCTTATTTTGTGTATCACTTCACATGTAAAACATGAGACAAAAGGAGTATATTGCCCCAAATTTAATAAACATACCTATCAACGTTTAATCAAAAAAATGCTGGTTTCATGTAAACTAGTCGCATAGTGAAACTCAACTATATCCTAAAAAACCCACCAATAAGAAAACAAAAGAAAAGAAAGGAAACGAGAGGTGGGTAACTTGCACGGATCCTAAATTTGTGCACTAATTACACACAACGTAGATTTTGCCTTTTCACCAGTAGTATTTGGAAGAGATTCAAGTGTATACATTAACATATTCATACGGCATTCAAGACTAGAATCACCAACACGACCAAGTTCTTTGTCTTTTAACTATGCATAATACATTCAACGGGCCTATAATGAATATGTACACACGACAATTCAACTGCTCCAAATAAATAAGAAGGGCCTAGAATGAATATGTGAAGTTAATCGTCGAAAAAACATGCCCAAATTATAGGCCAATATATATATACAGCGAGAGAAATCGTCTTTACGTGCCTGCGTCCACAGCCTAATAAGCATAAAGAGGATCACGTCTCAATCGCCCATCTTACATTTTGAGATGGCGTAGCTCTTACGTATAAAACATGTAACCTCAATCATCTGGAGACCGACTAAGTTAAATTTGGTAACTTAAAATCCTCACAGCAATGACTGACAACAGGATATTCAGGAGGTACATAGTAAACTAGTTACTGCTAGAACAAACAGGTCTTAAGCTTAAGCAAACAAAGATAATCAGTGTCCACGAATGGATGATTCTTCAGCTGACTCTTTGTTCTTGGTTACCAAATCGTAATTAATTGATGCTAGCTGCGATAAGTTCTAATGAAGAATAAGAAAATACATGGGGTTAGCTGATTTGGCAGGGTTAACAAGATCAAAATGTTAAACAGAACATATTGCTGTCAATGGAGTGAGACGACATGCATTTCACACAGTGTAATCGAGTCAGTTAACTCATGTAGTTTACAAGACAACTGATTTTTCTTGATTTTTGGTAACATGAGAAAACTGATTCAGTTAGCTCCAGCCAAATTATTTTTCTGTGTGAAATTCATGTCTAACTTTGGGAATTTTTTCAGTCTGATGAATTTAGGCCATTAAATTACAAGAATATTCTCGTGCTAAATGCATTTAGTTGGAAGTTAGGCATGGAATAATTACAGGGATAGAAATTGGAGGATAATTTGTTTTCACATATTTTAGGGCATTAAATTTTATTTTCGCATATTTAAGCCCGTATTTAATATTGCACATTTAGGCCCACAAGTGTGGTTGTGTCGGGCCAATTTGGCCTAAATATGCGGGGGAAAAAAATTACAGGCCTAAATGTGTGAAAATAAAATTTAATGGCCAAAATTTGTCAGACTGAAAACATAATGTCCTCCAATTATTTCATGCCTAACTTCCAACTAAATGCATTCACCACGAGAATTTTCTTGTAATAGGAAAAATTGATATGTCCTTGAAAAGATTCATATATGCTGCCCTTATCATGCTTTATCAATCCAAATGATTAGAGAGTGTCTACCTTAAAAGAGAAATTGCTGAAAGAGTAATTCATCACAAGGGACGGAGTGCTGAAGTCTGCTAAATTTCCACATTCATCTCCCTGCTTGCAGGAACAATACTACTATTAGTTTAACATGCTAAGTAAGGCAAAGCAGGATACTTTCAATCATCATTTGATTGTTCGTAGCTGGTTTTAAATCTTTTCTATTGAGTTTCAAAAGTTGATAATTCTGCGCCAAGTAAAGGACATAGCAAACTTTTATAAGGTATTAATGCAAAATTGTAAGACATATAAAAGTAATGAGACACATTCAGTATTAGAAATAAAATTTTATAAAATCAGACATGCCCAATAAATTATGTAGTGTTTACTTTTAGGTTGTGTTTGGATGGGTGGATTTGATTTGAGAAAGTATTTCAAATGAAAGGATTTAAAAATAGATGAATTTCAAATGACATGGTTTTAGTAAGGATTTAAAATCCTCTCAATTTTAACTAAAAAATGTGTGAGCAAAAATCTAAGTATTTGAAATCCATTCATAATCCAAACAAGTGGAGTGGATTTGAATGGTGGATTTAAAATCCATAGATCAAATCCCTCCATCCAAATGGAGCCTTAGTATATTGTCATATCTACAATAGCATAACTATTATTTTCTTTCAGTTATGATTTCATTAATCAAAATGATAAACAGTTGAGCTTTTGATATAGAAATTGAAGGGCCAAAATGAGAAATTCCAGGCTTAAGAACCTTCCAAAGATTATGGAGATTTAAGCACTTGTCACAGGGCTTCCAGAATTAGACAGTGTTTGCAAAAGCTAAAAAACACTTTTTAAGAAAAAAGGGATTTTAGGCTGTTTTTAAACTCTAAGAAGTGATTGATTTAAGCAATTTATGTTGAATATCTGAAGCAGCCAATGGCCTTCTTAAAACTGAGTGATTCTTGACTTTACGTAGGCATATTCTCGAGCACTGCCCAATTTTGATTTTTCTTCAAAATCAATTTAAATCACCTTCAAAAACACAATCAATTGCTAACACCCGTTTAGAATCCATTTTTGGAACTGGTAGGCAACTGGGGTTCTGGAAGTTGCCCATCATCACATCTAAAGAAATTCATCTCAGGGAAGTGAATATGTGTGGGGAATGGAATTCTTTTTTCATAAAACAGATGTGGAAAAACTTATCGACAAAACTAATAAAAAATCCATCTCGTTGATAGGATTCTAACTAATTCCTGCTGTTTGATGATGATGGAACAGTATAAACTTACATCTTCATCTTGTAGGTTGCTAAATGAACTGCTGCTGCAGGAGGCACTGCCAGTCTCCATCGTGTCTTCAAAATCACTACCTCCATGAGCATTCTCCTCTTCCAGATTCCAGATGTAACGGCTCTGGAAATAACTTGTATCATGTGCATCAGCAGAAGGTATAAATGATGCCTGTGGCAGGAGAGAACTACAATCAAAATTCTGAAGTTAACATAAATAAAAAAACTGATTGCGTAATTGTATCAATGGGAATAATTTTTTTAGGACCTTAACCATGGGGGTAGCAATTATAAGCCAATATGTTTATGGGCTGGCACATTTAGGCCCGTAAATTTTGATTTTCGCACATTTGGCCAAATTGGGGTCTTTCGGGCTGGCCAATTTAGGTCATTATATTTTAATTTTCGCAAATTTAGGCTAAACATGTGAGCAGCATGTGACATTTTGGCCCGAATTGGGGTGTTTCAGGCCAATTTGGCCTAAATGTGCGGAAATTAAAATATAATGTCCTAAATGTGTCAGGCCTCAAACATAATGTCCTACAATTGCTACCCCTAAGCTATGGGCCTAAAAAAAACCTTGAATTAATTCATGTTATCCAGTGATTGTGTGTCTGTGTGCTGGGGGAAGGGGGTGTAACTGGACCAAGAAGTACAAAATGAAGACCTTCTGCCTTGCAAGAGTGCTCCAATTAATATCCTTGAAAAAGGGGTTCCGTTTAACCTGAGTAGAAAAGAGGACATGATATTTCCTATTTATTTATTTATAAATTATTATCATCTGAACCCCATAGGTTACTCATTACCTCTCCAGCACCAGTGGCACCCAATCTCTGAACTGGATTTTCAATCAGCAACCTGTAAAGGAGCAGAGATACTTTCTCAAAAACCATTTTTTAAGTAAAAGGCAAGACATGATGATTTATGAACCTCTGAATAGAGACAAGTTGGCAGGAGTGTACTGCTGTAACACAATATTAATTCTTGCCTTAACGACAAAAAATGTGGCAAAGATAGGAATTGCATCACTAGCCCAGAATAGAGACTAGATTTCTCAAAAGCTTTATCGAGCAAATGAATAAACATATTCTAGGAAACAATCATTAGTCGTCATGGTAAGTCGAAACAAGCATAGTCATGCAGTATATTGGCAACACTTAATTGCTTTATTTATTCCCAGCATAAAGGAATATGATTTTTTTTCTTGTGAAGGCGTGAAACAGCCACAGAATGAATATAATGCACTTTAACAATCCTTATTTAACATTACGGTAGCAGAAAAGGACAAAATTATTGTATTATGAAGATGAAGCTCAATAGGCAAAAAAAATCTTCAAATTGTTGATTTTAATTTACATTACTAATTATATTTAAATTTTCCTAATCTATGACAATTAAGTCGTTCAAATTGTCAGTTTGCCAGAACATGTACTTTTATTTGGTTAAAGTAGAACATGTGAATGCTCTTTTTTTTTCCACTAGTGAATGCTCTTTTTTGTTGATTGAAAGAAAATAATTATTATGGTTTTTTGTTAATTAATTATACTTCCTCACTATATTTTGTTAAAATATTAGTTACAGATTTAAGATTTTTAATCATATTAAATTTTAATTCCATGTTTTATTAATTTAAATGAGCCTTTGTTGTTATATTTATTTAATTATATTTGCAAGTTAAATTATTTAAATTGTTAGGATGTTACAGCATCTGATCAGACCGTCTTATTATTTTTTACATCTTTTCTACTTCACATAACATTTTAATATATGCTTCTTCATATTTGGGCCATAAATTTCACAATTCAAAACTGGCACCAGGTTTTCAATACAATGGATGCATTTAGTTGTTCACTGGCACTGTCCATCAAAATGAACAAAGTGTACAGAACGGATATATAACTTACTTGTTAATAAGATCGTAAGCTTCAAAGCTCATTTCATCTGGTACCTTGGGCCAGGTGATGTCCCGATTTATAATATTGTTGAAAATTTGCTGCATCAGACCAAAAAAAAAAAAACAGATCAATAATGGCAACTGCCACAGATCTATAAGTCTTTAACGAGAAAAAGTAAATTGATTCACCAACCATTTCAATTTTTTAAGCTTCAAACAGGGTAGATAGAGTGAGGGTTCAACATCATACAGGGTAGGTTAACAATTTCAACAAACAATTGTTGGGAGACCAAAAAAAAAAAGGAAAAAGACATTTGATCTCACTGTTAAAGTTTAGTGTTATAACCTTCATCATAGATCCTTTAAAATATTTGGCAAATTGTAATCCAAAGAACAGCTGAGCAGGATGAGTAGAAAGTCAAATCTAATTTCCATTCATTCAGGGATAAAATCTTTTAAACTTAACAAGTTAAAAGACTGAAGAAGGCTAAGATCTGGCTAGCATTAAATTATTGAGAAGATAACAATTCAAGTAGTTATAAGATCGGGAGTTGACATCATTCTTGGTATTTCTTGGTTAGCGACACTAGGCGAGGTTAAGACCAATTGGGCTACACTCACCATGTCATTCGTACGAGACGCTGTACCCATCACTATCAGAGGCATTCCAGGCCTCGTCCGCCGTCAGGTTACGTCCTTAGCAGCCCTAAAGTTAACAACTGTCGATCAGTGTTGGCTCGTCTGGCGGATTGAACAACCCCACCTCGCTGCCTGCACCATTAACGAACTCCCAGGCCCTATACGTGCCCTGTTACAAGAGTACGCGTCCGTTTAGGAACCCCCATCCAATCTGCCGCCAAGCCGAGTGTGACCACCGAATTCCCCTGAAACCAGGTGCTGAACCCGTCTCCATCAGGCCGTATCGTTACAGCATGTCACAAAAAAATGAAATCGAGAAAATGGTATCGGAGATGCTAGCAGCCGGGTTAATTCAGCCAAGCACGGGACCATATTCGAGCCCCGTTCTTCTTGTTCACAAGGACGGAAGTTGGAGGTTCTGCGTCGACTATCGGGAGCTCAATAAAATCACTATTCCTGATCGCTACCCTATTCCCAATATTCAAGAGTTGCTGGATGAATTACACGGCGCCAGAGCGCCACATGGTCACTCACCTCGATTTGCGTGCTGGTTACCACCAAATAAGATTGGCCCCAAAAGATATTCAGAAAACTGCTTTTCGGACTCATTCCGGTCACTATGAGTTGTTAGTTATGCCCTTTGGCCTTCAAAATGCGCCATCGACCTTTCAAGCGGCCATGAATGACTTATTCCGGCCTCACTTCCGACGGTTCATTTTGGTCTTCTTTGACAATATCTTGGTTTACAGTCCAACGTGGGAATCACACCTCACCCACCTTCGGCAGACCCTAGCACTATTAGCAGCGGCCATGTTTGTGGTGAACCCAAAAAAATGTGCATGGGCCCAACGTTCGATAGAATATCTCGGCCATCTGGTTTCCTTCGAAGGGGTCAAGATGGACCCAGCCAAGGTTCTAGCCGTTATGCAGTGGCCGATTCCAAAATACGTAAAAGCCGTAAGGGGTTTCAAGGGACTCACCGGGTATTACCACCGTTTCATTCAGAACTATGGGAGATTAGCGAAGCCCCCTTTTTTTTTTTTATGCCAGATTAGCGAAGCCCCTAACCGACCTGCTGCGGAAAGAAACACAGCCTATATTTCAGTGGACATCTGCTGCTCATGCAGCTTTTGTAGATCTACAAAACGCGATCACTTCGGCACCGGTGCTAGCTCTACTAGATTTCGCGATGGACTTCATAGTCGAGTGTGACGCTTCAAGTAGAGGATCGGGGCAGTTTTGATGCAGCAAGACCAGCCCATAGCATACTATAACAAAGCTCTATCGATACGTAACATCGGGAAATCGACTTACGAAAAGGAACTTATGGCTCTAGCTTGTCCGTTACTCATTGGAGGCAGTACCTTCTAGGAAGGAAATTTGTAGTCCGTACAGACCATCGTAGCCTCCGTCACCTACTGCAGCAGGCCATTTCGGCACCGGCGCAACAATATTGGGTTGCCAAATTGCTTGGGTTCGAATTTCGGATAGAATACAAGGCTGGATCGTCAAATGCCGTTGCCGACGCTCTTTCTCGACGGGAAGGGGAAGCTGAGTTAAGTGCTGTATCTATTCCCACATGGCTCGATTGGGAGAACCTCCAAAAAGACGTCAGGTCCGGTCCATACTACGCCAAGGTCATACAGTCCTTAAGCTCCAATTCCGAAGTAAAGGGTCCCTTTACCCTTGTTCACGGGGTTCTGTACTTTAGGGACAGACTTACAATACCAAACGCAGATCATTGGGTTTCGAGGATGCTCAACGAATTCCATGTCACTCCATCCGGTGGACACTCGGGGGCATTTCGAACATACCGCCGACTCGCAGAAAACGTCTACTGGCCGCGAATTATGAAAACAGTGACGAATTCGTCGCGAGGTGCGACGTATGCCAACGGAACAAAACTGAAACCTGCTCCCCAGACGGGTTACTACAGCCTTTACCAATCCCCGACCAAATCTGGGAGGACATAAGCATCGATTTTGTTACTGGATTGCCTCGGTCACAGAATTGGAACGTTATTCTAGTAGTGGTAGACAGGCTGTCCAAGGCGGTGCACTTTATAGGACTGCTACACCCTTATTCGGCAACGGAGGTTGCAACCGTGTTTGCAAAGGAAGTAGAGCGATTACATGGTGTTCCCAAGTCCATCGTCTTGAGACATATTTACGCTGTTTTACATTCGAAAAAATTGGGCTCGCTGGCTTTCGTGGGCTGGATACTGTTTTAACACGAGTTTTCATTCTTCTACAGGTTGCACCCCATTTGAGGCAGTGTACGGCAGGCCACCTCCGGCTCTCGTCCAGTTTATCCCAGCGAAATTACGGGTCAAGGCTGTAGCCGATGTGGACTCGATTTTGAAGACCTTGCACCATCATTTGGAACGAGCCCAGCAGCAGATGAAGCGAGCAGCTTACAAGTCCAGGCGCGACGTGAGTTTTTCGAAGGGAGATCAAGTTTTTCTCAAGTTTTGTCCATATAGGCAGGCGTCCTTGTTTTGGCGCTTGAATGTGAAGTTGGCCCCACGTTATTTCGGGCCGTTCGAGATCTCAGATCGCATCGGAACGGCAGCGTATCGCTTGGTTCTTCCAGAAGGGTCTCGGTTGCATCCTGTCTTTCATGTATCGCTATTAAAGAGGGTTATCGGCGATCAGTTCGTGGTTTCTTCGTTACCTCCGGAGTTAAATGATAATTCTCCAGAGTTCACGCCTGCCAAGGTCCTGCGCGCTTGAGAAATTTGGAGAGGGGATGATCGTGTGTCTCAAGTTTTGGTGGTGTGGACTGGGTTATCGGAGGATGAAGCTACATGGGTCGATGAAGTGAATTTCTGTTCACAATTTCCGGAGTTCAGCCTTGGGGACAAGGCTGATTTGAAGGGGAGGGGAGTTGTTACGTATAGAAAATGAATGAAGGGAAATTAAGGGAATTATGGGTAGTTAAGGCCTGGTTGGTTATGTTAGGCCGCGTGTTGTGTGTTTGAGTAGTATACATATGGGGGATAGATTCACTTTGTACAGTTAGTGAATACATTTGTTAATTTGGCTTTAAGCTTGGGACGGATTCATCCGTATTTTCCTTTCGTTCTTCTTGTGTTTGTGGCTATTCTCTTGTATCTAACACATCCATAGATTAAAATAAATTTCGCAGTGGATAAATGTCTTATCAAAGAACTGCTTCTTAAGGCTATACAGAATCCTACAGCATTTAAGGGGTACCCTGGGAGAGGAATTTGATGATGAAACGAGAAGCTGGTCACTGGACCTATACAGATGCTTATTATACGGCCACTTAAATGGATATGGGATCAACTTAGGGCTATTCCATAGGTGGAAATACTGAGACGTGTAGGAATAAAACAAAGTCTGGTGACACCTTTCGGCATTATTCAGGGTATGTCTTTGGTTCTTTATTCCAAGTATGTAATTACGACAATGGATGGGGAGATTCATTTCTTTTGGCTAACTAACAAGGCCAGAAACGTGGCATAACAAGGAAACATATAAAAATCTAAACAATGTTGTGAAACTGAGAACTATGCAATTTGTAAAGGAAGGGATAAAATTCACAAAGTTTCATGAACGTTTAGATATAATTATGTTCTGTGCTCCATAACTATAGAATGATCCGAATCACTTAACTTATAAAATACACCCCAAACCACAACAGTGGCAAATTAAGTCCTTTTACATTCCAATTCTAATGAGTTCTGTTGAAGATTACATTCTGGTTCTGTCTTTATTATGATTTCTAGTTTAGTCCTTCTATGTTTAGTACAGATCTTTATTATAAAAAACACCCCAAACCACAACAGTACCAAATTAAGTCCTTTTACAGTCCAATTCTAATGAGTTCTGTTGAAGAATACATTATGGTTCTGCCTTTATTATGATTCCTAGTTATGATTAGTACAGATCTTTATTTATTCTTTCATTATTCCAGATTGTAACCCTAGGTCTTTCTTCCACTATTAATAGAGACGTCTTCTACCTCAATAACATACACAACACGTCATTTCTCTGCTTTATTATCTCTCTTACTAGTTCAAAAGTAATGATGCTAATACTGATGCATCCAATTGTTGGTATGGATCTAATCAACCAACGGATGGAAGATTTGTAAAAAAGTATGAACAATTCACTTAAGCTTATATATTTGGATTATTGCCAGGAAGAGATGCAACAAAGATATCTTCCAATACATTCATCATAAATTCATCTAAAATGTAAAGATGGCATGCCTGTGGATGCTCTGCATTAAATGGTGGTAGGCCTACTAAGAGCTCGTAGAGGATGACACCAACAGACCACCAATCAGCTGTTGCACCTACAACAACAAGAACATCACAAACAGAGTAAGAGGCAGGGACATATATAAAATAAAAATAAGGAATAATTACAACTACTACTAATCAGATTTGACCTACTTGCCAAAACAGAAACAAAACCCCCCAAAAATAACTGTAAATTACAAACACCACCTTTGACATTTGTTTTAGTTTTACAAATTGCACCTATTAAGGGGGTATTTGAAAGATGCAAACCTCAAGGAGGTATTTTTAATTTCGAAACACAATATAGATTTTTTTAATACGCCAATCGTCGATTAATTTTTGTATGCCCTAAAAACTATTCATCCGGCTATTCAGTCATCATAGTCGTTAGAGGTGCGCCTGAGGCACAAGGCGCAAGCAGTGGAAAGGACAGCACCTCTAGAAGCAGAGGTGCTTGCCTCACTTTGCTTCACTCCTTAACACCAGTATTTTCCCACTCCCAAAACATGTTTTAAAGTTTGTTTTCAGTTGTTTATATATATTATTTTAGTTATAATTATATATATTATTTCTTAAATCAATTACTCCCACCGTCCCAAGGGAATTTGCACCCTTAGGGTGACACACATTTTAAGAAATGTGTAAGACAAGGTGTAATGAGTGATGTTTCGAGGGGTAGTTTTGTAAACTTTTATGAATAAAATAAAGTAAAAGGTAGATTAAGTGTGAAAAAGTAATGGCATATGGGTAAATATGTGTATATTTTGAGGGTGTGGGCTATGAAGATATTTCCTTTTATGGATTGTGCAAATTGGTATGGGACATCCATATATGGCAAGTGTGCAAATTTTTGTGGGACGGAGGGAGTATTTAGTTTCTGGGTACTAACCATGTCCCATGCCAAGAAGTATCTCTGGTGCCAAATAGTCAGGAGTACCAACAACTGAATGGTTTTTCCTCTGTTCTCTTTTCTGTGATGAAGGCAGTGTCACTTTTGGTTTATCATCCCCAACCAAAGCAGATGGTCCAGATAAGTCATCAGTGCTATTTATAAGACCAACTTTTGAGAGCCCAAAATCTGTCAACTGTAATCCTAGGAAACAGATTTAGATCAGCATGCGACAAATACATAATGTAAGTAAATCCACTCTAATGCATCTAGTGTTCATTAGTTATGAAACATGCCCATCAAAATTAGAACTCCTTTAAGTTTAATGCACCTTGGAGATTCACTGACTACTACAAACAAGAAAGCTAAACAAATTCATCTGTTGAAATAATGGAACAAATTCTAGTGGAATATCAACCATCCTCAATATATAGATATATATATTGAGTAGCAAAGGACACAAAATATACTCAATTTTTGTTATTACCTTCACCATATTCAGTCTTTAAGAAACAGAATAAAATTTTCCTCTTCTCTGGAGTAAGAGTGTACTTAAGGCAACTTAGAGTATGTTTGTTTCGGTTTTTACAATTAGTTATTTGATTTCAAATCTCCAACCCGGTTTGTTACACTGTACTTTCATAAAGGATTTCAAAATCTCTTATAGTTCTATAATACCTATTATACACCTATCCACATCTTACATTCTTACTTATTTAAAACACAATTTTTCATACAAGACCAACCATCAATTTCTCTTTGGAAATCAATTTTTTTTTTGATAAGAAACATATACTCCCTCCGTCCCGCAATTACTTTCACACTTTCCTTTTCGGGACATCCCACAATAACTTTCACACCCTTAAAATGGAAAACCCTTTATAAACTTCACCCTCACAATATCCTCAATTTTACACAAATGCCATTACTTTTTCTTCACACATACACAAAAGTCAACTCATTTCTTTACTTTATACATAAAAGGTTTACAAAATTACCCCTCAAAATTCTACTAAATTTACTTTTCTTATTTTATGTGTCACTTCACATGTGAAAGAAATCACGGGACGAAGGGAGTACTTTATTGCAAAGATAGGGATGAGAGATCCCTAGAGAGAGTACATAGTGAGATTACATAGCATAAGACCAGCTCCTAGTAATATCAGAAATAAGCAGGCCCCTAAAGGTGTTTTGACTAAGAGACCACAAAGCTACTTTATGTTTAATCCTATCCCATAATTCATTGACAGGTTCACATTTATCATCAAAAATTCTTTTGTTTCTCTCCACCCATATTGACCACAATACTACTGAGACGGCAATCCTCCCAATTATTTTCCCTTTTTTGCTAATAGAGCCTCCCAGATTGTTTTGAAGCATATTCAAAACAGAGTCTGGAAAAACCCACTGAACACCAATATCATACTCCCACTATCACCTACTTTTCAGTTTCTCTCTTCATTTTCCGATTTCACATTACTATTACAGTATAATAATCTCACTATCACCTAATTTTTGAGAATCCTATCCTTCCTCATCCAAACATATACAAAAATTCACACACATTTTTCTCTATTCACGGATTTACTATTCATGGTTTTCTCAATCCACCTCATCCTGAAACAAACATAGCCTGAGGTAATCTAATACAAGACAAAGCTTTCAAGGCATCAAAATAAAAAACACGCTCTCATTAACAATAGAGTCGTGTTAATGAGAACCTTGTGGAGTCTCAACATAAAAAGGCATTTCATTAATAAATACTAAAGTCAAATGAAAGTGATAATGGTGATATTTGTATCCATCTCATTTAATAGAAAATTTGGCATAAAGATCAGCATCTCATGGTTATTGTGTACACAAATAAACTTGTAAATATATTGACCTTGATGTGACCATCTGGACCTATAAGGAGGTTATCTGGCTTCAAGTCTCTGTGAATGACATTTAAGGAGTGGAGGTACTCTAAAGCAAGTACCTGAAATGTCATTACTTATGGACATTAACTCAGTATATGAGAATCTGGAAGTTGAGACAGTAGAAACAGAATTCTTACAACTTCCGCAATATATATTCGTGCATTATCTTCCTCCATGCAACCAAGATTTCTCAGTAAGGAAAAAAGATCTCCTCCATTTAAGTACTCCATAACCAGGTAAAGATTTTCCCTACATGTGAAAGAATAGAAAAATCGGACCTGTTCAATTTTAGATTATAAATTAGTAAAGTGTTTTCAAAATGTTTACTATTTTGTTCACTCACACACAATAGTACAATCTTAACTTTCAAAACTGCTCACCACAAAAGGATTGCGAACAGATATTAGAATATCCCTTTCAGCTAAGATATTTTCCACTGCATTCTTGCGGATCATACCAGCCTTCTTCAAAACCTATACAGATTTTGTTTAAATTAGATTTCATCAAAAGGAGATTGTAAGACTTGTTTGACAACAGTAGTTACATGTAACAGTTAGTGTTATTGGATAGATTCCTACCTTTATTGCAAATAAGTCACCAGTTGCCCGTTTTCTTGCCAAAAAAACTCGTCCAAAAGCACCTCTGCTTATAGGTTTAATTATTTCAAAGTCTTCTATGGATGTCCGATCCTTGGAACACGCATTAAGAGGGCTTGTACGCAAACTCCGAGATGTATCTTCTTCTGTTGGACTATCATCATCAGCCATGGAATTTAGTGAATTTGCTTTTTCATCGTCAATCTGCCCACATAGAAATACGTATTTCTCCCTGAAGAGTCATGATCAGAAAAAAAGGAAGTCAAATTCAAAATGAGTTGAAGATCTAGAAAACTATATAAAGCCAGCATGCTCATGTCCAAGTTTTCGTCTAACTCTTCTCACACTTATAGCCTTAAGCCCCACTACAGTAGAAAACTATAAATTGTTTCTGCATCTTGAAGGACAAATACATATATATGCATGGGAAGTTACAGTATTGGAGGTGAAACATTTATGAATCCAATGTCATTTTTCCACTCTGTAGTACAATGTGATACTCATGTACTAATTCACTCTCTTCTTTTTCGTCCCTGTTTTTTGGATAAAAGATAGTCACACATCTTTTTGGTAAACCATAATATGTTCCATCCTAAACAATCACTACAGAAGGTTAACTTTCTGCAGTGTTAATTCTAGTCATCAACAAAAATATAGAAGAATAAATTTCTTATTATTTTTCCCCAGTTCATCCCAGATCAAATTTCAGGGCAAGATAAGGAGATTACTAAGTTTATTTTTATTTTTTAAACCAAGCATCTAGCTCATCTCATTTTCAAACAGAACCAACACAAGTGCACGCATGGATGCAGATTCTCATATAACTTTACAGTGCTTGACCAGAAAAAACCCAAAGTTCATGCATATATGACAGCACTTGCATAGCATTTTGTGATTAGAGGATGTAACTCACTGAATTAGTTTCTCTATTCGCCTCCCAAATGTCTCGACAATAAGACCATCCACCTTTCTATCATTAATGGCATATTTGAGTTCCTCCAATTTTTCGATCATATACTCCAATGTACTGTAGTCAGTACTGTTAACATTTACAACAGATCGAGCAATATCCAGCAGCTTACGTATCTGTCATGCAAGTTCATGGAGTAATAATTATTTTAGACCACAAGATTGTTCCAAAGATATAAGAGCAAAATATTTTATCTAAATTTTTAAAGAAAGAATCTCCAGTTCTCCAGTTTTACATTAATATTGCATTAAAATGAATTTTTAGAAGATCACAGTTCCAAGAAGAGGTGTGTATTTCGGTGAGAGGTGAACACTGCATATTTAAAATTTCTAGTTGAAGAAGTAACTCTGGGAGGATGCCATCAAATTAAGTGATTGTTTGCAAATGCGTTCTCACGCAGTTTCCAGGCTCCGTTTTGGATTTGCTTCAAAATAACTTGGGAGGCTTGATCAGTAAAAGAGGAAAAATCTTATGGAGAGTTGCTGTTTGGGTAGAAAGAAATAGCAGGATCTTTGATGATAGATGTGAATCTTTAGTTGATGTATGGAGTAGAATTAAATATAAGGTTGCTTTGTGGTCATTGACTCCGGCTCCTTTTAAGGGTTTACATTGTCTGATGTAACTCGGAATTGGTGTTTTGCTTTGTAAATCTTTTCTCTGTATATTTGTACTCCTATAGGGATCTCTCATCCCTAATCGTTTTACAACAAAATTGTCTGTTTCTTATCAAAAAAAGAAAAAAAAAAAAAAATATATATATATATATATGATATCAGTTTAATCCTGTACATACATGTTTGTATATGTGCAATCAATTTATAACTAATTTTTCAATAATTACTAATTAATAATCAATTAATTAGGTAGATAAATTAATTATATAATAATATGTTTACTAACATAGTTATGGTATGAACATGAACAAAAACTGAGGGTAGCAGATGTGATAATATTGACATGACATGGATGAGAGGACACACTAAATTAGATAGAATAAATAATGAATGCATTAGAAAAAAGCCCCAATAGAAAAAACAAGAGAAACAAAGATAAGATGGTTGGACAGATACACATAGAACAAGGACAGTTAATGCAAGTTAAAAGTGGAAATGGAGAACCTAAAAAGAATTGGAAATAAACTATTAACAATGCATGCTAGGAAAACACGTGCTTCCACTGAACACGGTCGTGAAATATGATCGTACAGCCACCATATAGAGGGAGACAAAGGCATAGTAATTGTTGTATAAAACAAAAAATAATTTATCTCGTCAAACTTCACAAAATGAAGTACAGAGTACTATTTAAATGTGCAAGGCAAATTTAAGGCTATAAATTATATAAAATAAAAAACACTTGACCTACTTTATTATTCACTAACAGACACTCTTCATTAACTCATTCTACTCTTTACTACCGGCTTTTCATTCTACAATTCGACAGTTCATTAAAAAACAGAAGTTTTTACATCATTTCCCATGTTATGGAAATATATTTTCAATAAGTAAAGTGTGTTGAAGCTCAGATTAAGGGCAAAGTTCGACAGTGGGGATAATCAAAACTCCACAAAATATAGAATAGAAATTCCTATGTTGTGATAAAGAGGAAAGACCATTAACAAGTATAACACTACCTACCTTTTCCTAAAGAAAGCCTGATGAAGTGATGAGAAATTTTCCTTTTTCTTTTAATTTTTTTCCTTGTGGAAACTTAAATTCTAATAATGGTATTGCATAATAACTGAGAAAAAAATATGTTAAAAATTAATGAGAATAGAAGAAAAGGAATTATCAAGAGTCTTGCAGACACTGAGGATGTATAAAAAACGTCACCTGCTGATAACTTTCAAGTTCAGATATTGCTCTACGCCCACTGAGCAGAACCTCAATCTGGGTCATTCGGGGGGTTATTAAAGGTGAACGAGGGGTCAAGCTCCCAGCTGATGATGCTAAAGCCCGTCCATCATACGGCAACATATTCATTGAGTTGTGAAACTCATCCACAAGAAAAGAGTTATCAACCTCATTAACACAATCCATCGTGTCTTCAGAACATTGGCAAGACAAACTATTCCCTTTTGGTGACAAATCCTCGGGGCTTCTAACCCCTGTGTCCGAGCTTATTGGAGTCCACGACTCAAGTACTTTTTCAAGAGTCTCTGCAACTCTTTCAAGTCGTTCATTTACTGTTAAACCCTTTAAATCACATCTGTCGGCAATAGTACAAATTCTTGAATGCTGCTCTACATGGACTGTTGGTATTTCAACTTCACATATGCGGCAGATCAATGAATCCTCATACGCCATATGGTGCTGGTCCCAAACCCCCCAATTTACTCTTTCTGATTTCATGGTATCTCCCACGGGAATTTCAGTATTTTCAATAATGTTTGTTTCTTTGTTGAACTGCAAATCCTCTAATTTATCCTTACAGGCAGAGTCAACAGAGTCATGTGCTTTCTTATTTTTTTCGGCTGCAGATGGAAGTTTTCTCCAAGATGACATCCTAAAGCTTCCTGTAGATGAAGCACCACTCTTTGCAGTGCTAACCTCTTCTGAGTCATGGTTTTGTTTGTTAATAAAATTGCTTTGTTCTTGTTCTAGGACCTTATAATTTTTTTGCCTCCCTACAGTTTCTTTCCCACCCATTGACGACCCAAGAATGTTGTGTACACCAATGTCGCTGATCTGGTGTAGAGTTAAATGATCTTCTTCATGACCATTTTCCTTTTGGAAATGAACAAGCCGAGTGCAACGAGAGAGAACGAATAAAAGGCGTGTATGCAATTGCTTCAGTGTAGTCGTATGCAACTCTTGACGCCGGTCATCCAAGTTCTGTACAATGCCTTCACACTTTACCCAAAACTCACCAGGAGACATCTGCGCGCACTGCTTAGATATGACAAGTAAATCTTCCAAACATGTTCTCCACTCTGGATGAGATTCTGAAGTCTTTTCAAGTATACCAACCAAATCCCCAGCAAAAATGCCTAAGTCAGCGTTAACATCCTCTTTCAGTTTATCGAATTTTGCTCGTACCACTACCAAAATTTCCTGGAAAAGTAATGTTATGCAAGTTATGTAAATTATTTGAAACTAACCAGAGAGGAAGAAAGAGATGGAAATCTATGTCCTCACAAGCAGAAACAGGAGGCTACATGTGAACTTAACATACTTCCATGCGAGCGAAGGCGCGAGATTTCCAAAACGGAAGTGGCCGAACACCTCTGGAATCGAGTTCATGAGAGAAGCTCTTAATGTCTGGTGCACTTTTTTTACGGCCACTGGTCAAACGGAGAATGGCCTGAAAACGTGGAGACTGCATTTCCTTAGCAAAAGCTGCATGAAAGCCCTACATAAAGGCACAGTGTAATTAGCCTGAGCTACATAGTTTATTTTGACTGACTTAAGATTACTAAAAGCTCAGTCAAAATGCACAAGAACTGAAAAAATTCAATCCAAGTGGAAACTATATACCTCTATCCCTGACCTTCTAGGTGAAAGGGCTTTCAATGATTTTGAATGACTCCAGTGAACCTTTTTACCTACAAAGGGGAAGGAGCATTAAAGATTTATATATATGTGTGTGTGTGTGTGTGTGTATATAATTATATATAAGTTTTCGGTTTTGGAAAACAGGATTTTGGATTTTCAAATTCAATCTTGAGTCTGCAAACTTTATTACCATATCTACCAACCAAACATTATTTTATTGCATGCTTTACATAATGATACTCTCTCTCTCTTCCTTTTTCCCACTCCCAAATCATCCAATCATTACAAACACAATCAATAACAATATAATAATACAACATCAATAAAAGAACATTCCATCCTATCAAAATCCCAATACCCAAAATAAACAGTAAACTGCAGGTTTGTGGATCAAAATTGTGAAGTAGAAAGTAGAAATGAGACTGCATCTAATGAAAGCCTTTTCAAGATAATCCTCACAGAAAGCATAAGGGAGATCTTAAGTCTAGAACCTCTCTGTCAAAGGCGTTGTTACTATATACTCCCTCCGTCTCAGAAAGATAGTACAGTTGTTTTTGTCTCAAATTACAGTTCACTTTCCTTTTCAGAGGGTATACATTGTTTAAAATACCCTTATTTAATGTATATTGGAATACAACTTTTTCATTTTTTTATAAATAAGGGTATATAGAAATTTATAGGTAAAATCATAAATTTCAAGCATAATAAATGATGATGTTTTATGAAAGTGTAATACTATTTTTTTTTAGAAGAGTCACCATTTTTGTTGTACTTTCTTATTGACAGGCCTCCTTCCGATTCTTTTAAAATAGGTTACTGCAAAATCTTATCCTTCCTGTATAAGTTTGTTTTAAACCCTAAGGTGATAATCTGTGTTATATCAAATGCTCTTCAACTACAGTCATCTACCTAGCATCAAATTCTGAAAGCTCATATTCCATAGAAATATAAACATAGATAACAAGGGGGGAGAAGAAGCAATTTCACCTTGTTCCACAGAAGTGGCAGCCGATTGTTTAGGTCTTGAAATGGCTTCTTCTTTTTCTTGACTCACCAAATCGTCCTGCTCAAGAGGCAGAGACAAAGAGCGTGTCCTGATTTGATTGAGCCCTAGCGTCGATGGTCCGAGGATATTCGAACTGCCGGCGTCAGAGTCCTTGTTTCCTGAATCATCCCCTTCTGAAATGCTTTTCTGCCTCAGGGGAATCGGCGGGAATCTCCGAAGCTTGGAAACCGTCGGCGGCTCCTCCAGTGCCGGATTTTCAGGGTCGCGGAAGGGACTACACATTGTAGATTTCTGCTCATCTGGATGGCATTTTTGGTCTGTATTATCAAATTACAGAAATGGAATTGAGGTCCTTTGGGATTAAGATATCTGGATCTTGAATTTTCGATTGGAGGAGGGGGAGGAGGAGGGTTGGGATCATGAGGGGAGAGATTTTCGCGGGAAAGAGGGGCCATTAGAGTAAGACACGTATGAGTATTCAAATCAGTTATTTCTAGAAAACGTGCTTCCCTCTAAACAAGACTTTCTCGACACAAAATTCCAATTCACCAATGGACAACGCGCGTGCACACTCACTAGTGTTTGTTTATTAATTTGATATACATAGGGCATGTTTGCTTTGTTCCAAATCATACTTTTATCCCATTTATCGTATGTTTAGTTCATGTGATACCGACCAGTGAAGGAATTTCAGTCAACTTTGTCTCATGAATGAGAAATAATTGATCACAAAGAGGGAGGAAGGGTCTGACTAATTGTCCCTTGAATGATGGATAAATATTTATCTATCATGACCATTAATTTGATAAATAGTAACTTTTTCACTGTTTGCACGAGATTTAATGTATGTTCTTTTTTACGTTATTGGAGAAAGTAATACTCCATCTGTCCAATTTTATAATTCTTAATTTTTATTTTTTTTTTGTCCAATTTTATAATTCTCATTTATCAAAAGGAAGATATTACTCTCAATCACTACCTTATTTATATTTTATCTCCACTCTCATCTTTCACTTTTTACATAAACAATTAGTTTTCCTTAAAACCCATGTCCAACTTGAATGAAAATTATAAAATTAGACGGAAGAAGTATCATTTTGTGTAATTTAGATATGTTTGAATGGAATTGTTGAAGGAGTATTGATTGTTTTATTTCCTTTTTAAGAAATGTAGCAATTAAGTATGGACAGACATTCTGACAAGGGGAAGTTACTCTAAGGTTCATTTAGCACCTTTGTTGGGATATTATTTGTTAGGATACCCACCCTCTTAGTATTGATAGTTCTATGTCTTAGTTTTTTTTTTTTTTTTTTTTATGGCCAAAACAATGTAATTTAGTGTTAGAATAATTTGTAATCCGATAGGTCCTAAGTTGTCTTGTATAGATAGTTTGTCTTAAGTCTTTGTCATATGGGATCAGTTGTATGTATATCAGCTGATACCACATTCGGATTAACACGCACTTGCTCAAGATGAAAAGAGTAGAAGACAGAAGACTATAAGACCTTGAAGAGAAGTCCATTAGTGAAACCAGATGACAAGGTTTTTGTATACCTTAGTTAGCTGATAGTAACATCATGCAATCAACTGATTGCCTATGCCAGCTGATATGGACTTCAAGCCTTATAATCGGTTTTGTCAACCTTAAGTTTCAAAAGAACTGTTCACATATGGATCAAATGATAGTATGCAATTAATGAAGGTTAACAACCTTAAAGAGACAAAGAGAATGTGAGATTTAATTCACATCTAACAGTCTCATCTGTTAGACAAAACTGATAGTCTTACCAACCCAGCTAACGTGGACCAATGAGAAGATGTCAACACAACTATGAGTTAACCAAAATTGAGGTTGCAGTGATCGTACAACATGCATTTAATGCACATTCCTTTAGTAGGAATGTTTGTACCAGAATTGTGTGAATCATCTAATCAACAAAGATCACTACCCAAACATAGAAGATTTGATGCAACAGATAGTTTATCAAATGACTAGTTTTAGCTCATTTCATCTATAAGTACAAGATATTATCCTTAGTGATAACTACGGAAACTCCAAGCAAGAACTCATATCATCTGACGTGCAAAGCTATCATCAATTATTGAATCTTTTAGAGTTTTTTAGAGCCAACATTCGATCATAAGAATCATATAGTTCTAAGTTTCCGCATCTAAGCCAGTATTTCAATCCTACCTTAAGCTTAGATAAATGTTGTTTGAACTTGTTGTTCATCACACTAGTTAGTATATTTATAAACTTATTTCTTAAAACCCTATAAGTTAAGTTTGTTGTTTATACAACACTAGATTGTAAAAGTACTTGTCTCACAATAACAAGTAGAGCCTACTACACTAAGAGAGTGTATCGTGCTCACGTCTTCTCTTGGGACGTTAAAGTTGCAAGTACTTTAGTTTAAAGAATTAATATCACAATTGGAACTGTGAGAGATGACGTAGGATTGGAATTTGAAAATCTATAAATAATTGTGTGTTGTTTATTGCTTACCTTATATTTGATTATATCATCTGATAATAACTGTCATAGTCGTATCTGATAAAAACATTCTTTAAGTGTTAAAATCGCACAAGTTACTTTATCCATCATCAGCTAATATCAAGTCCGCTGCTAACTCGTTCATTATTTCCATTGCATACTTTGAAAAGGTTTTCATTCAACCCACAAGTGTCTAAACATTTAGGGCCTACACTATTCCGCACCATCAGTTGTTTACATAGTTGTCCAACTGATCAGCTAACAAGCAATCAGTATGTTGATTATATTTGCTTGTTGTTTGACACTCACACTCTAAATAATATCATATTATTTGCATCAGATAACTTAACACTTCACTAAGTTTGTCAACCTCGTCTGATTAGCACGAAGAGTTTTAAAAGTTAGAAACTCTATTCACTCCCCACCCCCCAGACTTTCTCCAAGCATTACTCGTTTAAGGGGTCTACAACCTTGGTTTTATATTCCAGTTCAAAGAAATTCTAGAGTTACAATTAAGTTCAAAATGACACATAAGTTTACTCTTATACCATTTTTACTGAATTTTAAATGTTAAAATTTTGAATTCCAATTTTCTTCCAAAATTACAAACAAAACATCATAACTATAAGATTTAACATCAAATAATTAAAAACACCAAACATCCCAAGTAAAATCTCATAATTAAACACCTAATGTAAAAAAAAATTGTTATAATCAGAATTAAAATTTTGCAATTGCATGAAGTAACAAAGAAATTGCATAACACATAAATATGGTTGAACAAACAAATAACTTCCATATACTTAAACTATTTGAGCCCTACACGATTTTGCACAAACAAACACACACACACAAATTAAAATTTTGCAATTGCAAAAAGCAACAAAAATTTAGGGAGTGTTGTAATTGCAAAAAGTAAAAAGAAAATTGCATTACACTTAAATACAGGGGCGGATCCAAGATTAATTAGTGAGAGGACCAAAAAAATAAAAATAAAGAGAAGATCAAGTTCAATTAAAATTGATATGATAAAAAAAGATATACATGATATATATAAAATGATATATAATTTGATGCTGGGTTTTTTATGGAACCTAATAGGATTAATATACAAGAATTAATTTCCAACTTCTCTAGAAGTTCGAACTTTTAGATGAGACAAAATTCTTTCATGGTATTAGAGCCAAAAGGCTCTCACGCCCACACGTCCTGGGTTCGATTCCTGCTGAAAGCAACTCCACCCATTTAAATTGTCCACTCGCTGGGCCTCCTCCCCAAAGGGTAAGAGGTGATAATTCGACCCACGAGTGAGGGGGAGTAATAGGAATTAATATACAAGAATTAATTCACACCCTCTCTACAAGTACAGACTTTTAGATGAGATGGAATTCTTTCATGGTATCAGAGCCAAAAGGCTCACGCCCACACGCTGGGCCTCCTCCCCAAAGGGTAAGAGGTGATAATTCGACCCACGAGTGAGGGGGAGTAATAGGAATTAATATACAAGAATTAATTCACACCCTCTCTACAAGTACGGACTTTTAGATGAGATGGAATTCTTTCATGGTATCAGAGCCAAAAGGCTCACGCCCACACGTCCTGGGTTCGATTCCTGATGAAAGCAACTCCACCCATTTAAATTATCCACTCGCTGGGCCTCCTCCCCAAAGGGTAAGAGGTGATAATTCGGCCCACGAGTGATGGGTTCGATTCCTGATGAAAGCAACTCCACCCCTTTAAATTATCCACTCGCTGGGCCTCCTCCCCAAAGGGTAAGAGGTGATAATTCGGCCCATGAGTGATGGGTTCGATTCCTGATGAAAGCAACTCCATTCATTTAAATTGTCCACTCGCTGGGCCTCCTCCCCAAAGGGTAAGAGGTGATAATTCGGCCCATGAGTGAGGGGGTAATAGGAATTAATATACAAGAATTAATTCCCATCCTCTCTACAAGTTCGGACTTTTAGATGAGACAAAATTCTTTCATGGTATCAGAGCAAAACGACCTGGGTTCGATTCCTGTTGAAAGCACTCCACCCATTTAAATTGTCCACTCGATGGACCTCCTCCCCAAAAAAGGGTAAGAGGTGTTAATCCGGCCCACGAGTGAGGGGGAGTGTTAGGAATTAATATACAAGAATTAATTCCCACCCTCTCTACAAGTTCGGACTTTTAGATGAGACAAAATTCTTTTAGAACCACATAAGTTCAGACTTTTAGATGAGACAGAATTCTTTTAGAACCACATACGTACAAATTGTCCACTCGCTTGGCCTCCTCCCCAAAGGGTAAGAGGTGATAATTCGGCCCACGAGTGAGGGGGAGTGTTAGGAATTAATATACAATAATTAATTTCCACCCTCTCTACAAGTTCGGACTTTTAGATGAGACGAAATTCTTTTAGAACCACATAAGTTCGGACTTTTAGATGAGACAAAATTTTTTTAGAACCACATACGTACAAATTGTCCACTCGCTGGGCCTCCTCCCCAAAGGGTAAGAGGTGATAATTCGGCCCACGAGTGAGGGGGAGTGTTGGGAATTAATATACAAGAATTAATTCTCACCCTCACTACAAGTTCAGACTTTTAGATGAGAAGAAATTCTTTTAGAACCACATACGTACAAATTGTCCACTCGACGGGCCTCCTCCCCAAAGGGTAAGAGGTGATAATTCGGCCCACGAGTGAGGGGGAGTAATAAGAATTAATATACAAGAATTAATTCCCACCCTCTCTACAAGTTCGGACTTTTAGATGAGACGAAATTCTTTCATGGTATCAGAGCAAAATCGGGCAAAACGAGTATCAGAGCAAACCGGGCAAAACGACCTGGGTTCGATTCCTGTTGAAAGCACTCCACCCATTTAAATTGTCCACTCGATGGGCCTCCTCCCCAAAAAGGGTAAGAGGTGTTAATCCGGCCCACGAGTGAGGGGGAGTGTTAGGAATTAGGGTTGGTCTGCTATGCACCCTAGTCCATGTTGCACTTTTCAGTTTTACTGACTTACACTTTTTGGTAAATGGTGTTGCACTTTTCAATTATTAAATTGTATAATATTATTAGTAATAATTGAAAAGTGAAACACCATTTACCAAAAAGTGTAAGTCAGTAAAACTGAAAAGTGCAACATGGACTAGGGTGCATAACATGCACTCGAGTGCATACTAGACTTTACCTAGGAATTAATATATAAGAATTAATTCTCACCCTCTCTACAAGTTCGGACTTTTAGATGAGACGAAATTCTTTTAGAACCACATACGTACGTAAATCACTTGTACACTTTTGTATGTTTTATGCATGTGGTTGGTTCCATAAAAAATCTATATATAATTCGAGAGCTGCTTAAATATAATTGCACAAACAAACAACTTCTAGATCAAAACCAACAACTCATAACAAAATTTGAAGAACACAACTAAGAAATTCGTAGAAGCTCGTACCATGCTCATATGCAAAAAGAATTCAAAAAAAAAAAATCTAAATGAAAGGAACTAACAAAATAAAATGGAGAACAAATTATAAACCAAAATCTCTAATATTTTGGTTTTCCCACTAGGTTGAACCGTTTCTTAACCAATATTTTTACCAATGTCTAGATCTCAGACCGAGCACCTCCTCCACTTGGATCTCCCATTTGCATAATATGTTTTCATCTTCTGTATTGACTTTCCCTGTTGCTGTTCTGGTTAAAAAAAAAAAAAAGAGAGGTGGCCTTCATAGACGAGGGTTTTCGAGAAAAGGTTTGTTAATTTTATTAATTTTTTAAAATTTTCAATAAATCAGAGTCGTAAATTTACATTATTGTGGATGAACTGTTGTTGACAGTAGCATATATTTTTGATAAACTATTGTTGAATTTTTAAAAATTTTGAATTATTTTTTTGGATAAATCAATGTCGAAAGTATACACTTTTATCGATAATAGAGTATATTTTTTTACACTAATTTATCGAAAATATGTTAATTTTTTTCCTGAAATTTTGACACTATTTGAGTGGAGTTGACGCCACGGAGGTTGCGGGCAACGACGGCTGCTACGGCTACAATTATAAATTGAGGAAGGGGGTGTATCTAACATTAACTTTTATGATGATATATACAATTGGGCTCACAACTCACAAGCCTTGTCAATCAAAATAGCCCAGGATGAAAGCGTAATTTCCGGCTAAGGGTTTTGAATGAGCCCCTCTTTCCGTCATCAGCAGCTATTATAAATTTAGAAACTGTGCTCCCTTTTTTCTCATTCTCTCAAACTCCTTCTCTCTGTTTCAGTTTTACAACGCACGAATCTTTTTTAATTTATTTATTATGTATTGTAAAGCAAAGGAAAGGGGGGGGCTGTGATGAAATTTATTGAATGTCATGCACCACTCTTACTGATATGACCAAGTTTCGTTCGTAGTTGAGAGACGGACCTCGGACATCTCGATCTTCAAATTGGTTGACCTGCACAGAAAACCGGGCCGGAGAGGGCTCCGGCGACGGCCCTCCGACGCTCAAGTCAGTCCCATTTTATGAATAATCAGGAGATAATATGAAAGAGTCGAATTTTTTTGGGGGAGAGAGAGAGTAATGGAGTAATAATAGAGACTTTTCCTTCAAGAAATTGATTGGAAGCTTATATACCTCTTTCACCTGGGGTTAAAATGGTCAATTCGAGAGCTAGGGTTTGATATCAGCTGGGAATCACATCATTGTACGAATCTGACACGCCATAAGTGCTCTGGCAGTGCACCCTCAGATATCTGAGAATACTCTAACATTAAGAGATTATGTTTATACTTGTTTGTCTCCTAGAGGTAAAACTGTGAATTCATAGGTCCACCCTCTCTCCTCTGGAAGTGCAAAGGAGAGAACCGATTTTACCCACGAGGAAATATCATTTCAGCTCTGAGCTGAATCGACTCTCCTCTGACAATTCAGAGGAGGAGTTGAGGTGTCTTCTCTACAAATTCTTCATATCAGATCTAGTCATCCAAGGAGGTGACGTGGTGTGATCTGCTCTGGTAGATGAGAGGTCAGGGAACCTTTCCTCGGCCCTTAAGGAGTCTATGTCCATTTATGCTCTAGATGATTATCTCAAGTCCAAGAGGTCCCTTAATATTCGATAATTTTTAGCTGAGGTGATCAGAGGATGTGTCTTTAAGGTTTCTTCTGAGATATGACATCATTATGTCGTATCATCCACTCCCCCCTATTCTGGACTATCATCGTTTCTGATGTGATTGTTCAGAATAACATCTCTTGGGAGTTGTGAAATATATCACGAATTAATTCAATTTAGAGTTGAACATCTCTCAACTTTCAATACTTAACATATTTCCTAAGTCATAAAAATATTTCAGTTCTCAAATCAAATCAGAATTGAATCTCTTTTAACTCTTAAAATGTTTTCTAACACTTGAAGATATTTCACTTCCGAAATTAACTTCTAATTTAAAAATCTTTCAACTCAAAAATATTTTCTAGCTTGAAAATAATTCAAGTCTTAATTCACATCTTGTATTCTCGTCTATATGAAAATCTTTCAACTTAAAAATATTTTCTTACTTGAAAATAATTCACGTCTTTAATTCACATCTTGAATTCTCATCTTAACTTAAAATCTTTCAACTTAAAAATATTTTCTTACTAGAAAATAATTCACGTATTGAATTCACATCTTGAATTCTCATCTTAGTTGAAAATCTTTCAACTTAAAAATAATTTCTTACTTGAAAATAATTCACATCTTGATTTCTCATCGTAGCTTAAAATCTTTCAACTAAAAAATATTTTCTTACTAGAAAATAATTCACATCTTGAATTCTCATCTTAGTTGAAAATCTTTCAACTTAAAAATATTTTCTTACTAGAAAATAATTCACGTATTGAATTCACATCTTGAATTCTCATCTTAGTTGAAAATCTTTCAACTTAAAAATATTTTCTTACTTGAAAATAATTCACGTCTAGAATTCACATCTTGAATTCTCATCTTAGCTTAAAATCTTTCAACTTAAAAATATTTTCTTACTAGAAAATAATTCACGTATTGAATTCACATCTTGAATTCTCATCTTAGTTGAAAATCTTTCAACTTAAAAATATTTTCTTACTTGAAAATAATTCACGTCTAGGATTCACATCTTGAATTCTCATCTTAGTTGAAAATCTTTCAACTTAAAAATATTTTCTTACTAGAAAATAATTCACGTATTGAATTCACATCTTGAATTCTCATCTTAGTTGAAAATCTTTCAACTTAAAAATATTTTCTTACTTGAAAATAATTCACCTCTTGAATTTTCATCTTCATTGTTTCTCTTTACTTTCATTTTTCTTTTCTCAAGCTTGCTCTGAGCTCGATAATGTTATTCCTCATAAAATTCTGATTTTACACTCTAGATGGTTTATGCTCCTCGGGGAGTTATTTTCATAGAGATTATACTCTCTCAAAAGTGATTTATACTCCTAAGAGTTTATAGGGATTATACTCTCCCAAAAGTGATTTATACTCCTAAGAGTTCATAGGGATTATACTCTCCCAAAAGTAATATATACTCCTAAGAGTTCTTGTAATGGGATTGATCAATTTTTCTCTGATCCAAGCTCAGTTCGCACAGATGCAACTAGGATGTGATCCACCACCACAAGTGTTTTTCTCAACAACAAACCAAACAAATGATTCGACATCCAATCATTTTTGTTCAATCTTGATAATTGACATATTGAGCATATTAATGAGCATATCTTACTTCGGGACATAAACCATATGTTCATGCAAATATCATTTTATTTCATCACATGATCCAAAAGCACATTCAACATCCCACAGTTGAAACATCAATCTCACAACGCATTTTCATTTCAAAAATCATATCACCAATTAGCATTTTTTCCCAAAAAGCATTGAAAATCAATTTTCAAGCAAGATAGCCCAATGCATTCACTTCAAAGTTAAAATTAATCAACCTTCAATCACTCAAAATATTTTCTATCACTGGAAAATATTTTGTGCAACAACTTATTTTAGAGTTGAAGTAATTCAACACTCAATAATTCAAGATATTTTCTAATACTTGAAAATATTTCACGCTATAATTCACATTAGAGTTGAAAATCTTTCAACACTAACTCAACTTAAAAATATTTTTTAGATCTTGAAAATATTTCAATGTGATTACTTAGTTTCAGAGGGAGTTCATCGTGTACCTTATTGGATTCTCCATTCTCCAAGTTATTTTCTGATATTAGTACTTATGTTTGCATGCACTACTCCCCCGGTATGAGATGAACTCTCTTTCTAGATGGATATTTCCTTCAAAGATTTTCGGAACTCCTCTTGATTCAAGCTTTGAACTTTGAAGCAGAGGGTTTATAGTCCTCGGGGGGTTGTTTATACTCCAAATATAATAAGCAGCACTTGCTCTTTCAGAGTTAGATTTTATACTCTTATCTGAGTTGTTTATACTCCAAATATAATGAGCAATTCATGCTCTTTCAGAGTTAGATTTTATACTCTTATCTGAGTTGTTTATACTCCTCGGGGAGTTGTTTATACTCCAAATATAATGAGCATCACTTGCTCTTTCAGAGTTAGATTTTATACTCTTATCTGAGTTGTTTATACTCCTCGGGGAGTTGTTTATACTCCAAATATAATAAGCAGCACTTGCTCTTTCAGAGTTAGATTTTATACTCTTATCTGAGTTGTTTATACTCCTCGGGGAGTTGTTTATACTCCAAATATAATGAGCAATTCATGCTCTTTCAGAGTTAGATTTTATACTCTTATCTGAGTTGTTTATACTCCTCGGGGAGTTGTTTATACTCCAAATATAATGAGCATCACTTGCTCTTTCAGAGTTAGATTTTATACTCTTATCTGAGTTGTTTATACTCCTCGGGGAGTTGTGTATCTCGTTGAAAATCCAGTGTCGAGCATTGTCCCATGGCGAGATTGTTTTCATTCCTCAACGATGGATCTGTCATTCAGTCATTAAATTTACATAAGTGTTGGCAACCTTCTCAAAAATTCTCCTACAAGAATTTCTGCTCCTGACCATTCAACCTCACAATATAAAGGTTAAATAACAATTTATACCAAGATTTGGTACATGTTTTGTCAATATTCTAGTGTACATTCAATAAAAAGTGCATTCTCATGCAAATCTTATCACATACTCAATACATATCATATCATATTGATTGAGACGATTAACATTCACGCTAAACAAATAGATTTAAATCATTTTCCATAATATCTTAGTTAAGGAGTTGTCATTTATGCAAATCGAAGCATATACTCCCTCCGTCCCTCAATAACTTTCACACCCTTAAAATAGAAAACTCTTTATAAACTTCACCCTCACAATATCTCCAATTTTACACAAATGTCATTATTTTTTCTCAACACATATACAAAAGTCAACTCATTCTTTACTTTATACATAAAGTTTTACAAAATTACCCCTCAAAACTCCACTCATTATTACACTTTATTAATTTACGTGTCCACCTACCTAAGATATCCGAGACGGAGGGAGTACTAGTTTATCTAGATCAAGCTTCCTAGCCACATAATCAGAAAATTTTCAGCAAAAAGGCAACATATCTCTTCAGTATAAGGTCAAACACCATTTATTCTCAGAAATTAAGACTCCAAAATGATGTTCATTCGTTTAAACCAAGTTTTAGAGATCAATTCTAGGATGATTCAAATTTACTCCATCACAATCACGCGTTATTATTGTTAGGAATTAATATACTAGAATTAATTCCCCACCTCTCTACCAGTTCGGACTTTTAGATGAGACGGAATTCTTCCAAATTCTTTCACTTATCTATTACAGATAAATTATTCTTCTCACTCAAATTCATCATATCAACAAGCCCCATTCAAGTATCCGATTAGTCTTATAACTAATCAGCAAATAGATTGCATGTTACTCCGGATTTCCTTCACAGATTAATTTTTCAAAATTAATTCTAAATAACGTATCAATCAATTATCTTTCTTCAAGCAATATTACAATTTCGATTCACATAAAAGTGCAGAGATACCTCCCTTAGGTTGTCAAGCATGAATCAGTTGGGTTCATTCATTCCCCCATCATTTTTGTGGAGCGGAATTCTTCTTTTTTTCGCATTTCTTCGGAACATTGTTGTTCTTCCACAAGCTTCTATAATAAATTCTCAAAAGCAAATCAAAGCAATTGAATGTCTCAGACTTTCGGGCTTGTTAGACATAGAATTAACATCATATTCAGCAGCATGCATTTGCGATCAATAAAATTCTTAATTTAGCGAGCGTGCAATTTTCATAATAACTTACCATTTCATACCTTTGTTGTCTCATGACCAAAAGTGAGAATCAAATAGAGGGCATAATAAGACAGTTGCACTCACCAGTCACACACAGAACTTAGCAGAAAGCAAAACCATATAACCAATTGACACATTTATATAATATTCATGACATAGCAAGTCTACTTGCTGGATATAAGATATCAGGGACTAACAAATGTTGATAACTCATTACTTTTTACTTAATTTGCTTAGCATGTGATCTTCACAACAAATGTCAAACAACACACCATCAATATCAAGCAATGCCCCCTCAAAGAAAGAATTAATCAAGTTACAAGTTTTGACTTTATTATGAGCCATCTACTGAATTGATTGGAAGAGTGTTATGCTACAATCTATGGTCTAGAATCAAGTATTTTTCTTTGAAATACAGACTGTGAATGTTATAACATCCCCATATAAAGCAATAAAACAATTTGATAGCCATATATTTTTTTTTTTTTACAATCTTTGATTCTTCAACAATGATGGCCAAAAAATAATAACTCAATAACGCTTGAGCTTCACCTCGAAAGATCGAATCCAGAATTTCGATCACAGCATGCCATGCCCTTTAGGAACTAGAATATCACACATTTCTGGACATAGAAGCTTCGCTTTGAGTATTTATTCTTAAGTACTTACAAGGATCATATCTTATCATATTTAACACATGTTCCCATGCTAGGTTTATATTTCTTATACGAACTAATTTTTCAAAAGTAATTATGACTAGCTCATCAATCATAAGTGCGTTTTCAAGCAATATTTCCATTTTGATTCACATAAAAAGAGTAGAGATACCTCCCTCAAGTTGTCGAGCATGTATCGACTGAGTCAATTAATTATCTGCAGACTTCATTCCTCCATCATTTTATGTGCAGCATCTGTTCGCACAATCCTCTCGAATATTGATGTAATGATGTTTCTTTCAATACAGAGGTCATAAGCATTTCCCTGATCAAAGGCGAATTAAGGAATGGAGTTAAAACAGCCAAACCTTTGCCCAGAATCTCATAAATAATCGGCTATGTACTTAGAGTCCATGGAGTGTTTCCACCATTGAATTAAGAAGTTGAGGCAGAGCTCTGTCAGCTCGTTTTCCTTGAAATTCAGGTCGTGCTCAACCGCGAGCAGACCTGGCCTGATACACGAGTAAGGAGAGCCAAGGTGTTAAAATTCCAAACACCTAACTAAACGAAAAATTGTAAATGAAAAGCTGAGAACGAAATTCTCCCTGTCATTGGATTTTGGGAAGTTTTCTGGTTATTCAGACGGTAGATTCACGCATCTTAAAAATTTGGGGTTTTATCATTTTGGGGGCTATTGAGTCTTCCCCTTGCCCGCGTGCAAGGCTCCGGCGACTCGATGCGGACAACGCTTCCAACAGAGGATCTGCGGTGGTTAGGGGCGACTTTATGGAAGCGAGAAACAGCAACATAAGCGCGCCGCGGTGTAGGGGCGCTCAATCGGGCGGCGGCGCAGATCTGGGCGGGTTCTGCTTCTGCGCGAAGCTCTGATGTCACTATGGGGGCAACGGAAAAGGTAATGCAGGAATACCGCCACCACAGTCATGGTAGCATCGTCGTACGATTGATGCTCCACTAGACTTTACACAAGAGTTTTCAAATGATTTGGGCCATTTGAAGTATCGTATAGATAACGTTGATTTCTTCAATTTCTTGAAGATTTTTGGGAATAGCTCATCCCAGAATTCTGGAAATCCTCACGCCTCAACCCGGATTTCCCACAGACGGTGCCATTTGATATGACCAAGTCTCGTTCGTAGTTGAGAGACGGACCTCGGACATCTCGATCTTCAAATTGGTTGACCTGCACAGAAAACCGGGCCGGAGAGGGCTCCGGCGACGGCCCTCCGACGCTCAAGTCAGTCCCATTTTATGAATAATCAGGAGATAATATGAAAGAGTCGAATTTTTTTGGGGGAGAGAGAGAGTAATGGAGTAATAATAGAGACTTTTCCTTCAAGAAATTGATTGGAAGCTTATATACCTCTTTTACCTAGGGTTAAAATGGTCAATTCGAGAGCTAGGGTTTGATATCAGCTGGGAATCACATCATTGTACGAATCTGACACGCCATAAGTGCTCTGGCAGTGCACCCTCAGATATCTGAGAATACTCTAACATTAAGAGATTATGTTTATACTTGTTTGTCTCCTAGAGGTAAAACTGTGAATTCATAGGTCCACCCTCTCTCCTCTGGAAGTGCAAAGGAGAGAACCGATTTTACCCACGAGGAAATATCATTTCAGCTCTGAGCTGAATCGACTCTCCTCTGACAATTCAGAGGAGGAGTTGAGGTGTCTTCTCTACAAATTCTTCATATCAGATCTGGTCATCCAAGGAGGTGACGTGGTGTGATCTGCTCTGGTAGATGAGAGGTCAGGGAACCTTTCCTCTGCCCTTAAGGAGTCTATGTCCATTTATGCTCTAGATGATTATCTCAAGTCCAAGAGGTCCCTTAATATTCGATAATTTTTAGCTGAGGTGATCAGAGGATGTGTCTTTAAGGTTTCTTCTGAGATATGACATCATTATGTCGTATCACTTACGTTTAACGAGTGATGATAAATTCTCTTACCCATACAATTTCTGAGCCCTCTCTATTCCGATTGTTTTTCTATTTAATTTATCGAAGGGTAAAAATAAGGAAGCAAGTGATGCGAACCTTCGAGTTCGAACCATGATGCGGACCGTAATAGCTTCATGCTTCTGTGGATACAATTTTGGTCTCTGATGCTTCCTCTTTCTTCTCCTTTTTGTTTCATGAGCTTTTCACAAAAATTCTTTTTTTTATTTATTCAACAGTTGGATTTAATTTTATAATTTGATGATAATGAAATTTTCTTTCTTACAGCGGAGATTTTTTTTTTAAATTGTTGGTTTTTGTAGCTGCGTTTACTGACCGTGAAAGTGAAGGTTTTTACTGACCGTGAAAGTGAAGGGATTAAGGGGCTCAGGTCTTTTATCTCGGTTACGACACTTGCAATCAGACTCTCCCCATTCTAGTATGGAATTTGCAAAGATTTTGAACTTCAATAAATAATTATACGTATCATCTTAATTGTTAATTGTGGGTCAGATTTGAGCCTAATTTTTTAAAAAAAAATTGTCCAGAGAATGAAAAGGTTATAAAACTTTCATTTTAGATTTTTTTTACAAATAAATAAATGTCAAAATTCATTAAATGGTTAAATTGTTATTAAACATTAAAATTTGCACAACCATCTTTCTCATTTTTTAAATATTTAGTTGAACCGAATGTTTTTTTTATTAAATTTTTGCCACTGATTTTTCATCTATTTTGGCCATGCTAAAACAAAAGCCTAAAGAAATAACCAACAAATTGATAAATTAAAAATGGTATATTTGTAATATTTTTATTTAAAATATTTCTGATAAATAAATAAATTTCCAAATTCATTAATGGTTAATCTTTAAAATAAATTTTAAAGATAGATAGGCAATGAAGAATATGAAATTGGAAATTATAATTATAATTATTTTTCTTCTGCAGAAGAGAAGTAATTTTCCTAAAAAAAATTTAACGAGAAAATATATTTAAAAGGAAAAGATTTGTATCATCTTTAAAATAAATAAAATCTTATTATTTATTTTAAATTATAATCGGTTGGTCACCCTAGTTCATGTTGCAAAAATTTTGGTAGTTCATGTTGCACTTTTTACAGTTTAATAATTGAAAAGTGCAACAGCATTTACTAAAAAAGTGTAAGTTAAAGTGCAACATGACTAGGGTGCATAACATGCACTCGAGTGCATACTAGAACTCGAGTGCATACTAAACTTTACCAATTATAATTGGTTACGTGCATGATGAGTTGACATGACAATTAGCATTACTCTCTATATAAATTGTGTATATCTATTCTAAATAAATTATTAAAAGTATATATATTATATTTTAAGATTTTAATTATACAAGGATATAAGTTTCACACTTTCAATTTCAGTAAACTCTTTTTCACCAAGGTTCTCGATTTTTTAAGTTTTAAATCTATGAGATCATTTTCAACGGAATCATATTTTCCTCATATTCTTCACCGCTTAGCATGCGAAGCTAATGCTTCCCATTATTTTAATAAATTAATAACCCATCTTCACCGCTTAGCATGCGAAGCTAATGCTTCCCATTATTTTAATAAATTAATAACCCAAACTTATGAGGGTGTGTTGCAGTATTTGATTCATAGCAAAATATCACTATTGGTTAGTGGTTACTGAAGTTTATCTTTTTTCATTAGATTTAGTCATCTCCATTTAATCTCTTTCAGAATTAATCTCTTTTTTCATCAGATTTAGTCGTCTCCATTTAGGGTGTGTTTGCAAACAATAGTAGTTGATTCAAAGTGATTAAAGTTGATTTTTGTAGTAAAATTGAAAGTAGATAGTGTTTTAAAAATAAGCACTTCTAATCAATTTTTTAAATGTTGTGGTGTATGCATGCCATACAAACCACTTTTTTATAATTTTACAAAAACACCCTTATTACATTTGAATAAATAATGGGTAAAAATAAAATATTATTTAACTTGTGAGGGCAAAATTGTAAAATTAGTGAGTGTAATGATTAGAAGCACTTAGAAGTTGTTAGAAGCATGGGGAGGGGTGCTTGACCAAAAATGCTTTTAAGTAATTAATTTAATCACTTACTTGTGTTTACAAACACTTCAAAAGTGATTTTATTTAAAAAAGAAGTGCTTTTAAGCACATAGTTTTGGTTGCAAACACCCACTTAATCTCTATCAGAATTAATCTCTTTTTTCATCAGATTTAGTCGTCTCCATTTAATCTCTATCAGAATTAATCTCTCAGTTATTATTTTGTATAAAAACTTATCCTCCTGTTAGTCACACCCAAAAATTACACTCAGTTATTATTTTGTATCAAAACTTATCCCTCTGTTAGTCACACCCAAAAATTACAAATTGAGGGGCCCAATTTACATTAATACAAAGATAAAATATTTATATATACAAAAAAAATTTTATAAAATTTTCAATACATCTCATTTCATTATTGGAAGAAAATAATTTTGATTGTTATAACTTGTGAAAAAGTATACAACTCCGATCGTTGTTGAGACTTTAGCCACTATTAGTTAAATGTAAGAACTTAAAATATACTCCCCGTCCATAGTGATTTTTATATTTTGATTGACTCACTTTTTTAAAAAATATTTTGATTGACTCACTTTTTTAAAAATATAAATTTAGTGGAGTGTGAGATCAAATAAGTAAGAATCCGTTTGGGTGAAAATAAAATGATATAGTAAATGTATCTATGTGAATTATTTTTATATTTGAAGTGTGCAAGTAATTTTAAAATATAAAAAATAATATAAATAATTACTGAATTTTTTTATAATATATATATATATATATATATATAAAATAAAAAAAATTGATGGGGAGCTCAGTAGCCTCCCTGGCACTTGCTGGGTCCGTCCCTGGTCAGGACTAACATAGGCTCTTGCTGGGTCCGTCCCTCAGGACTAACATAGGAACGGTGAGATGATAGTTAACAGGCTCCACGATAGGTTCCACACTTGGTCATAATACGTCATATTTTTCCCTGATTCATTAATTTTTTTTGCGTGAGAAATAAAAGTTTTTATGATTAAATCTTATCCAAATCATTTTATGGATTATTTATTATACTAATTTTGAGTTTGACCGGAATAATCACATACCAGATTTGGTTTAATATACTAGTAATAGTAACAGTGGTTGTGTATTAAATTATTTATGTGTATTAAATTATTTATGTGTATGAAAATATCATTTTTGGTCCTTGAACTTTATCACTTTTTTTTCTTCAGATTTGGTCACTGAACTTACCATTTTTTTTAGATTTTGTCACTCACATTTAATCACATTTACTATAAAAATTGGTCACTCAATTATTATTTTCTATTAATAATATTCAACCACAGTGAATACAATAATTATAAACCATCGAATTACAAATCATAATTATAAAAACAGAGTACATAACTCGTACATGCTGAAGTCCTTTTGACGAACCACTACCACTCTTTTCCTGGTAACCTGGTAAGTAGCTAGATTTGACATAATGATGTAATTTGCCCAATCTATAAAATAAGAAATTAGAAATTAGTCACGTAACATTACACAGTAATTATAAAATGACATTGTAAGCCAAGACACACTCACATTAGCTCCATTGTGATATTTTATTTTCCTACTACTTCCTTAGTTTCCCCATTTCTTGACTACCCTATAAAATAAAAAGTAAACTAACAACAACAAAACTTACTGATAATTCTTGATTACCCTGGAAAGGTTGATTGATAAATCACAAATGTTCTAGAAGATGCATGAGAAATGGTAATTTTTGTTTCTTTACTCGATTAGTTTCCACACTGATTGACTGAAATTCTCCAATGGGTATTTTTTCGAGCTCCTAGTTGATGATAATGAGTTTTGATGGCCAAAAAACAACTTAAAGTTAATAATTAGTCATCTTAACTAAGTCATCTTGATAAGTCATAAAAAATTGAGTTACTGATCTTAAATGTGTGATATATGAAGTGAAATATTCTGAACTGCTAGGAATTAAGCTGATGAATGAATTGTATAAACAACTTATAACTTAGATATACTCTACTGTATATAGTTCAGTTGAAGTATTGATAGGTTTTATATTTGTAAGTTTGTATTATTGTTAATCAACATATTTAGATATCAGAAGACTAGACAAAGATCAGAAGACTACAAGTAAGAAGACTACTCAGAATAAGAAGACTTCAAGTTATGAAGAATAGAATGAAGAATCTGAAGTATTCCTAAGAAGCCCAGAACAGAAGTCGGAAGTGTACTTAGAGAAGAGTACATAAGAACAGTAAAATCTGAGAAGAGTATTTTACTGTGCTGAGGTCGAAGTTGAAGAATAAGTTTGGAAAACTTATTTGAAGGACGTAACTGAATATCTATTTGAAGATATATGAAGGCTGACCTAAAACAGTTGAAGTTAGTTGGAGAAAGAAGTTACAAAAAGCGGTGTTGCAGTAAGTTTCACAAACTGCTATGTCAAACTAAAGTCTATAAATACCGTAGGATCTTCTACTTGAAAAGACTACTGCTACTACTGAAAGAAAGCATTCAAGAGCAATTCAAGTCTTAGAAGCATTCAAGAAACTCACAGAGTTTGAAGAAGATCGAATCAAGAAGCCACGTTTTTATTTGTGATTTTGTTAACAAATGTGCTAGTTATTTGTGAGAATTACTAGTGGATCGAAGATACACTTGGTAGTGTAATCGACAAGATCAAAGTCTTAATATTGGGACTCTAAGCCACAAAAACTCAAGGAGTTAATAAAACTTCATAACTGGGTTTGTGAGAGTGGATGTAGACAATTGTCGAACCACTATAAATCTTGTGTTCATTTACTTACTGTTTTATATTCTTATAAGTTCTTTAAGAATTCGTATAAACAACTAGATTGAGAAATCTTGTTGAGTAGAAGAATTACTTGATACTAGGAACAGTAGTTGTTTACTAAGTAAAAGTTCAAAATCAAGAGTTGAGTATAAACTGTAAAGGCTCACATTAAAATTGAGAGTAGTTCTAATCTTAACTCAACTTTGGGACCAACAAATGGTATCAGAGTAGTAGTTCTTCTGGACTACTTTTTCTAGATTACCAAGAAGACTTTGAGGGAAGTCTTCTGTCCTCATACAAACTGATCCTTGAATTTATTTTTTAATCAGTTTCATTACTATCTTGATCTACTTTCTTTATCTGAAATATTCTGGTATTGATCATGGAAACTAATGCTACCAAGTTACCCAAATTTTCAGTTTCAGATTATGATTATTGGAAGCTACGAATGGAGGCTATCTTTAGCTCCACCCATGATCTGATGGTATCTGTAGTAACTGATGGCCCAATAGTCACGATGACCCCTAACACTGCTACCCTGGATCCATTAAAAGTTGTTGGAGTATTGGTGTCTAAACCCATGTTAGAGTTAACTACTGATGAAATGAGGAAATGTGGGACAAACTAGCTATTTTTGTGAAGGCACAAGCCTAATCAAAGAAAGCAATGTGTCCACTGCGGTTCAAAAGTTTGAATCATTTAAATGAGAACTGGGGAATCTATAGACCAGTTGGATGCTCGATTTACTCGCATTACTAATGATCTTGAATTACTTGGTAAGAAATATACTGCTAGAGAGATCAACCTTAGAATCCTTAAGTCTTTAGATGAAAGGTGGAAGGTGATCAAAATGATTATCAAGACCACTCAAGATATAGATAAATGGCCTGCAGAAACTCTTTTTGAAACCTTAAAGGCACAATTTGAACTTAATGAGGAAGATTCAATAGTGGGGAGTGATAAAGATAATCCAGACTCTAAGAACATAGTTTTCAAAGCCTCTTCATCTAGAATCTCTAGAACTGCTAAGTCTAAGTCTTCTAGTATAAAAGATGAGTTAGATAATTCTGATCTTAGTCTTAAGGATCAAATGAGCTTGATGATTAAGAGGTTTGACAAACTGAATAAGAGGTCTGGTAGATACAAGCGTGTCTATAAGGATTACAAGGGTTCCAATAACAAGGACTCTTCTGAGACCAGAAGAGACAAAAACTATTCTAAAAGAAGGGATGAAGTCTCTAATGAGAACAGAAGAGGTAGGAATTCAAGTGATAGAAATGATAGACCCTCCTCTGATAGAAGGGATAGGAAAAGGGATAACTCACCTATTAAAAAGGCTACTAATGAATATGTGTTTTATAACTGTGAGAAACCAGGTCATTACATCTATGAGTGTCCTGACCTAAGGTCGGAGTATAAGGAAGAAAGAAAGGCCAGAAGAGATCGTAGATATGCAAAGGGTAAGAAGGCATTATTGGTACACAATGATTCTGATTCAGAATTAGATGAGGATATGGGAGAGGCACTACATTCTTGCCTTTGTCTTGTGGAGGGATTGCCTCCTCACTCTTCTTCTCCCCTTCTCTCTCTTCAACTTTCCTTCCTTGTTGCTCCTCTTCACCATCTTCCTTTGGCATCATAGGGCCTTCATAGCTTGTGCCACTCCTCAACTTAATTGACTTGCATTGCTCTTTGGGGTTCAATTCCGTGGTTGAGGGGAATTAACCCGGCTTGTGTTGATTTCCAACCATATTAGCAATTTGGCCCACTTGAATCTCAATGACTTTCACATCATTCTTGATTCCCATCACTTCATTTGCCAATTGACCAATTTTCTCATCTTGACTCTCAATCTTTTGCCAAGTCTTTGTCATGAAACTCTTCGTCTCTCCCATGAACTTCTTGGTCTCTCCCATGAATGTTATGAACATCTCTTCCATGGTAAGCTTTGAGGACGACTCTTCAATCACACCATCTCGAGCATTGAAGTTCGATGGTGGTTGAATGACATTGTGTGGGTTAGAATATGAGAAATTTTAATGATTTCTCAAGGCGGGATGATATTGGTTCGGATTAGGAGGGTGATAGTTCCCATGGGTTTGCCTTTCTCCCCAACCTCTTTCTCTAAAATTCTGGTCCCTTTGGTTGTTCATGTAATGGGCCTCTTCGTATTGTGCATCATTGGGCTCCACTAGTGCTTTGGCCATCATCAAGGAGATCAACTTATCCACTTTGTTGGATAAGTTGACACTCTCTTCCGAATTTTGAGTGGAAGCTACCCTTCGATTTTGCCTTCGTTCGGATGGCCATTGATTGTCGTTCTTAGCCATCTCTTCTAAAAGCACATAACCTTCTTCCGTCGTCTTCCCCAATAATGACCCTCCACCGGCCGAAGCATCTACCATCCCTCTTGTACGGTGATCCATCCCATTATAGAAGTAGCATATTAGTTGATCTCTTGAAAAACCGTGTTGTGGGCAACTTCTAATGAGGTCTTTGAAGCGCTCCCATGCTTCGGCCAATGACTCATCATCGTCTTGCCTAAATGAAGATATCTCCCCTCGGATTTGGATAGTCTTGCTCGGAGGGAAATACTTCATTAGGAATGCATCAACCAAATCGGTCCAATTTTCAATGGTCCTCAAATCAAGAGAGAGGTACCATTGCTTTGCTCGGTCCTGGAGTGAGAAAGGGAAAAGTTGTAAACGGATGTAGTCTTGAGGAACACGGTTGATCTTAACAGTCCCACTTATCTCGAGGAATTGAGACAAGTGGAGGTTAGGATTCTCCTTGGAAAGCCCACAAAATTGGTTATTTTGGACCATGACTATCAATGCCGGTTTGAGCTCAAAGTTGTGTGCATCCTTCCCGACCCGCTCCTCCATACGGCCTTGGGATCGGGCGAAAATGATCTCTTAAGACTATTTGTTTCCCATGTTCCTCATTCTCCCTTGGCCTTCCATCTCTTTCCACACCAACATTTTCTCCAACTCCCCGGTGAAAATTGTCCCTTAACACTCTTTGAGGTGGGTTACCTCCATTCCCATTTGGCTCTACAAATCCGTCAACCCCTTGATTCTCAACTTCCTCCTCGACCTCTTCCACGATTGGATTCTCTCTTCTATTCATGGCTTCTAACTCAATTATTCTCCTTTCGGTGTCCCTTCTTCGACAATTGGCTTCAATCTCCGGGTCTAAAGGTAACACTTCTTGTTGGTTCCTTCTAGATCGTGTGATCATAAGTCATGTCTATCAAAAGTTCAAACGAGAGTGAGAATTGCAAGTAAAATCAAGATAACAAACACAAATATTTTTAGAATTTTTGAGAAATAAAGAAAGCAAATAAAATGTCTAGACTAAAACTCTATCGACCTACACTCTAGAACTACAAAACCTCCCCGACAGCGGCGCCATAAACTTGATTCACGTATTTAACAACTCTAAAATACACGACCGCAAATATACGGTGTATATTGTAGTGAAGTAAGCACGAGGTCGATCCCACGGAGAGGTGTAGTGATAAATGTAACGCCCCGAATCCGGAATGCAGCCTTTAAGGCTCGAACACTCTAAATTCGAGTCGCCACTTAGTGACTGAAAATCCGAACTTGAAAATTTCTTTAAAAATATAATAACACAAGTGAATCGATAAGAGTTTTGTAGCGGAAATAATTTAAAGATAGTTATAAGTTGTAATAGAAGCGGTGTGGGCCCATTTATTTGAAAATTTAGAATATGATAAGCAGTATTTGGTTTGAAGATACCTTACATAATGATCATCGAGTTGCTTAAGAAATGTTTGTCACTCGACATAATAATAAATATCGTCTTTCATAACACATTTCAATTTATTATCATAAGTCTCAAATAGATATATTATAACATCTTAATATGGGGAAACTCTGTGTCATCCCTGCTACAACGCCGGCCCCTCTCGATCATAACCTGAAAAATATTAGTTTTGGGGTGTGAGATAAAAATCTCAGTGGATATCCTTGCACGCTGCTATACAGATTGGCAGTACGCCGAAATAATTATTATTAGTATTTTATCGTAAATAATTCTTATTCATATTGCATTCACATTCATATCATTGATAATAATTCTCGTTATTCCCTTCACCATTGTGGGACGACACTGATAACGACTTATCACGTGTAATCCCAATCGTCTCCTTTTATATAACCATTATATTTTCATCTCCTTTATCATAGGGGGGGACAACACTGGCAACAACTTACCACGTGCAACCCCCATCATCTCATCTCCTTTATCATAGGGGGGACAACACTAGCAACAACTTACTACGTGCAATCCCCATCACATATCTTGACTACAAAAGTCTGTTGACTACGAAAGTCTTTTATCATAGTGAGACCACACTGGCAACGACTTACCACGTGCAATCCCCATCATCTCCCTTGACTACAAAAGTCTGTTGACTATACAAGTCTTTTATCATAGTGGGACCACACTGGAAACGACTTACCACGTGCAATCCCCATCATCTCCCTTGACTACAAAAGTCTGTTGACTATACAAGTCTTTTATCATAGTGGGACCACACTGGCAATGACTTACCACGTGCAATCCCCATCATCTCCCTTAACTATAAAAGTCTTTTATCATAGTGGGACCACACTGGCAACGACTTACCACGTGCAATCCCCATCATCTCCCTTGACTACAAAAGTCTGTTGACTATAAAAGTCTTTTATCATAGTGGGACCACACTGGCAACGACCTACCACGTGCAATCCCCATAAACACTTCCCACCTCCTTCGTGAAATCGAAATTCATATATCACATATCATAATACCATAAAATAAGTGCATCATAATTTATTCTTGTATTCTTAGTTATATGTCGATGTTTGTTTAGTTCAATTCAGAATACACCAACAGTCCATATAACATTTACATCGACAATACAGTAGTGACACCCACCTCTTTAACTTTAAAGAAAAGCTACAAACTTCTTGAACAGTGTAGTAAGCGTAACACAGGGACCGTCCGAGCTTTGACTTGGGCCGCACTTCGCCTAGCACAGTTCTTCCGTATTTTAGTGATCCCTTTTATCCTCGATTAATATAATTTTAAAGGTGGTCGTAGTAACGCGTATAATTATTTTCAAAGCAAAATATTCTTTCTTTAGCTCAAAAAAATATCGGAATAATATGTAAAGTATATTTAAATATTTGTTTGGTCGTTTGAGAATTTAACGAGGGCGTTAAATCTCGTTCTTTAGATTTTATAATGAAGAAAGTGTTTTTCGCATAATATTTATCAATTTCGGTCCTAGCCGTTCATAAAACATCGCGACTATGTACTGAAATTCATTAACACAGTTTGCTTGGTCAATATAAATTATTTGAAATCGCATGGCAATAGAACAAAAAGTGTAATTAGGAAAAATTCAAAACTGGTCCTTGCTAGCTAGTTTAAAGACATAAAATGACTGAATTTTCTCCCATGTTCGCGATTTTATTCCCGTCAAACGGATGATCCAAATAGCGTTTTTCTTCAAGTAAAATAAACTAAGCTATGTCGAGTTTATTGGAAATAAAAAGTTTGTGAAGATTTGTGCGTCAAAGTCGAGTAAAAACGACTCCTAAGTTTTGAACTGAAATGAACATGCCCTGTTTTCCTTTATTTTCCAGCTTACTGCCTTAACTTTAAAAATCGAATAACTCCCAGAATACTGAACCAATTTGCGTAATTTTTTACACTCAAACTCCCTACCATATGGAGATCATAACCTCTTTGGTTTTGAGTCAAAATCATTTTTCTATCAAAAGAAATGGACAGCTAAAGCTACTGCATTTCAACATAAATTTTTCAGTTTGTATTGTAACTTCCAAAGTCATTTCGCATACTTAATCTAGTTCTCAAACAACAAAGACACATCTACCACATAACCTTATTATAACAAAACATGTATAATACAAATTCCATCAGATTCAAGCACCGAAAATCAAGGACGGTAATCGAAATTTCGCAAATAGCACGTAAAGGGGTTTGTGTTGAAAACCTGTGTTGTTTTCTTGATTTAGATACTGATTTTTGGCCTGAAATCGCGTGGAAGCTCGGAGGGATGATTGATGACGAACTTGACAAGAGCCCTTCGTGATTTTTTTGCAAAGAGATGATCTAAAAGTTAGGTACAGAAGCTTGAAAATAAGAAACAAAAACAGGGGAAGAGAAGGGAGATGGTGGTTGTTACTCTTTTTGGATAGTATAGAGTATTCTCCGATTCGTTTCGCCTCGAGTCTAAGTTGGATGATGATACGACTCCTACGTTTTACCGGAATGATAGAAACGATCCATCTTCTCTTATGAGTTAAGAGATATTAATCAAGAAGGCTTGTATGAGGAGGGGTGTTCTTACCTTGGATAGTGATTCGAAGGATGTATATAACTAATCACAAATTTCTGCAGAGCTTTGGCTTAGTTTGATCGAAGGACTTAGAACAAGTAAATGAGGAGGGCTGCTTTAAATAGTGGGAAGAAAGGGTTATTGTTTCTTTCGAAACACCTGAGGAGGAGACGTGGCTGCTTGGTAACCTTTCAAGGCTCTTTGTTTCCTTCGAAACAATTGTTACTATTATTTTATTATTTTTTATATTTTACCCACCGACTCATATATACAAACTCAGTTTGGTGTAACTTAATTTTGTTTATTAAACATGTTATTAGTTCACACTCGATGTTACGCCTTCGTATCACCAACCCGTATTTTAAAATCGTGGTTTTGTTAAATCGAATTTTATGAACTCGATGGAATTAATTATTTAGGATTTTTGTTTGTTGATCCGTCACGTTTCGAGACGAAATTTATTTATTTATTTGATTCGATTTCTAAATGATAAACTCTCAAATTCGTCGAAATTTTGATTTCTTTCAATGAACGGAAGTTAAAGTTTCCTTTAATGTGTTTATGATTTAAAATTTCTTTTAGAGTGCTAGGAGTGCGCCCGCCTCAAAATGCTCGTCCGTTTCCTGAAAAATTCAAAGTCTTTGCAAATATACACACTCTAATATTATTATTGGGAGAGAAAAATACGAAAAATTAAATTCTAGTTTATTAAGTTTATTTATGCATTATTTATATTAAATTTTTGGGACGGGGTGTTACAATAAAAGTGGAGTTTGTTGATGTAAGTTCTAAATAGACGGTGATCGATAAATTTGAATAGTGAATTACCCTAAAATTGCCTACCAAATGTCACGAATAAACAATAAAGGAGTAATGTGGAAATCGATCAATGAATGCTCATGCAAATCACAAAACGAGAAAAATATGCTTTAAACTCAAAGATGAGAAAGTAGGTTCTAAAGCACATGCAATACTAATGAATCCATCTATGATTAATTATCTACTTAAGTGGTGTTCATGCTTTGTCTATAAGATTGATCACATAATAATGAATTAAATGTTTCTTCAATCCAAATAATCCAAAGGAAATATCACACAACTTAGTATCTCTACCTAAATTGCATCATAGAACCCAATCAAGCTCCTAGGATCATCACACATCTTCCTAATCATTGATCATCTTTCAATCTCACAATAAAATTAGGTCAAATGCTTGCAATCAATCAATCAAAATAGATTTCTCAACCTAATTCAATTAACTAAGATTAACATATCACTATTTTACACTAATGACATGTTTTGCAATGAAAATCAAGCATCCAAATAGAATTAAGCCACGCAAACACCAATTAAGCAAAACATTAATTCATAAACTTCATCAAAAGTATTTACAAGGCTCTAGAACCAAAAGTGTTCTAACCAATCAACAACATAATCTAACTACAAAGAAAACTAAGGTAAAAGCAATAAAAAGTGAAAGGAAAATAAAGCTTAGACTATTGTATGGTGAGGAATTAAATTCCAAAGCTAATGGTGGCCTCCTTGCTTGATTTGATGAAGAATTGAAGAAGTAGATGATGAAAACCTCCAAATGTGTGTGATTGTGTGTATAACTTCTTGAGAAAGGGGTAAGATGGTTTTGAATTTAAGAATGGAGGTATTTATAGTGTTGGGGTAGGGTTTGGGTGTAAGAATTGCAAGTTGGTCCCTTAAAAATGGAAAAAAATATAAGTTTGGCACCGAAAATGAGTTGGCCCCGCCGGGTGGGAGTGTTGGTGAAAATTTTAGAAACAGGGGGTAAATGGCCCGGCCGGGCGGGTAAGTGGCCCGGCCGGGCCAAACCTTCGTAAGTGGCCAAAATTTCATCATTTTATCGCCCGGTCGGGTGGGTAATGTGGCCCGGCCGGGCCAAACCTTCGTAAATGGCCAAAATTTATTTTCTCAAACTCTGTTGTTTACTTTTTGTTGTAAAACTTATGTTTTATTTATTTTCTCAAACTCTGTTGTTTACTTTTTGTAATTATTTAAGATTTACTTATATTTAAGTTATTTAAATCTAAATAAGTTTTTTGGTTTAGATGATGTTCTTTTTAATTTGATCTAATACAACTGCTAATTCAATTTATGTTGAAGTATCAATTGTCTTAATTTCTTTGTCAATATTTTTGTTGTGCGAACATCAGTAGTGTTGATGTAGAAAGGTCAAATTGGGGGAGATTGTTGATGTTGATATAAGTGTTTTGTTTAATGATCCAACAATAACAGTCGAGTGTTGTGTTTAATGTTCCCAACACTTATGACAACATCAGAATTTGCCCTTCCTTTTCTCACTAACTCCGATCTTACACTTGTTGTCTAATAATGTCCATAGATTAATTAGAAGACGTGGGCAACACCAAGTCATGCCACTGCGTGGGAGTGAGAAGTCATTGGACATGAAATAACAAGTCCTACATTCAAGGAGGAGTGAAGATAAGTTATTGTAACCGCTTGATCTCACGGTTGTGATGATCATAGGAGTTGAGAGAAGTTCGTCCATGAAGCCTATAAATACCGTAGCTGCAACGCTTTATACGCTTCTAGTTAGGAAAACACTTGTTTCTTCTTGTAGATCTCCACATTATTTTAAACCCGAATAATATTTTGTTTAATCATAGTCTTATTTACTAGGTTATATGCATAGATTTATGAGGGAGACAGTTTCATAGGATCTAGTAAATTATATACACTTATTATAGAGTTATTGTACACCTCTAAGAGGTTGTAATTCGTTTCACACATTTCTATATAGTGAACTATTTTATAATCTATGCAAATTTTGAATACTTCCATTTTCACTACGTGCAATTTAATTTCCGCTGCATAGTGTTGTCTGGACAGTGCCAACACGACAGACAACATATCTGATTTCGCACACACACACTTTCACATATATATAGTGTGCTTTCCCTGATTACTTCATTCCTAAGTGTTTATGAATTACACATATCTATTTTTAGTAAACACATTAGGCGTGAATGTTAAGTATGCCAATATATATATATATATATATATATATATATATATACATATATATACATATATATATATATATATATATATATCCACATATATATATATATAGTAACATTAACGTAAATGGACAATATATATATATATATATATATATATATATTATTATTATTATTACATATATATATATATATGCATCATATAATTGAGCAAGTCTGCAGAATTCCAGACCCGCTCTAATACCACACTGTAACGCCCCAATTTTAATTATACTAAAAATTAAAATGAGACATTACAAATTAATGACAACCTAATTTTTTTAATATTTCTTTTTATAAGTGACATATCATGTGTTATCGTTTAGCTCTTGCATAATAAATTATCTTGATTATGAATATTAATAGAGTTGCAGCGAAAATATATTAATCAAGCATAAATTCGAAAATATGTGGATCATGGCTTAGACCCGACATATCTATTACAAAGTTTAAATTGTCTTCTCAAAATAGCTAGATAATTTAAATAACGTAGTAGTAGTTTATTTTAATTATATCTTTATTTCTTCGGCCACTACATCCTGAATCACCCTTCCTTGTCAAATTCCTGCGCTGAAAATATTTAAAATAAAGGGTGGGTATGAAAACACTCAGTGGGGGTTACTCCATAATCGCGCAAACTAAATTTCACAAGTGTAAATAATGTGCTTGTAGAACTTGTAAGTGTGCTGACAGTGCCAGACTTAACGTGAAAATGCTGGCTAAGTCAGACGTAACTTGAATTTGCTGGGTGGACCAGTCTTAGCATAAGAATGCTGGTTGGGCCAGACGTAACTTGTAATTTGCTGGTTGGACGAGACTTAGCATGGGAGTGCTGGCTAGGCCAGACGTAACTTGTAATTTGTTGGTTGGACCAGACTTAGCATGAGAGTGTTGGCTAGGCCAGATGTAACTTGTAATTAAATACATAGTAAGATTTAATAAGAGCAATTATAACACTTGATCGTTATAACTCAATGGGGAGTTGAAGAAAATCCCCACCTTCTGAAGTGTAAAATCTTAAAGATTTTTCGGCGCCACGTAACCTACAATGTGCATATATCATTAGATAAGAAGGTAGAATAACTTATTTATTGGGTACTTGCCGAAAATGGCTGGAGTTAAATAAAATTGAATTTGCGATATTGATGGGTGAGTATGTAGAGTAGAAAATAGGGCTTCGTCGACATTTGACTATGAAAGGTAGCAAAGTATGATAAAGAGAAAAAAAAAAAAACTTTAAAGCTTTTAATTAATGAACTAAGGCATTACCTCTTTTATTTTCAATTGAAATTCCCTTCGCTGGTTAGTTCTCACCCATTTACTATTTATAGTAAATTCTTCTAACCTACCAAGCTTTCTCATGATAATTTCTTCTAGATAGCTATAATGACTTATTTATTAAAGTTAAAGTATAGCTAGAAAGGTATGACAGTAGTATACTCAAATAGTTGGGCAAGTAGTTTAACTAGTAATATTTTAATTTGTAGGTATACTTACGTGGGTGCATGCATGTTAGTTTAGTAGTAATATATTTATATATACACAGTGACTCATAGTTGTCCCTTTTCTTTTGTGTGTGTCCACACATATATATATATATATATATATATATTTTGGATATATATTGATATATAGCTATACGTACAATTATATATATACTTCATATAGTATGCATGTTTAATTTAATTTAATAATTATTTTGAGCTAAAATATATATGTATATATTTATATGCATAATAATAATATATGTATAATATTTATTATACACACACATATATATAAATATATATATATATATATCACTAATATATATATTATGGGTAAGTGTTTAGGGGTGTTATATAAATGCTTATGATTATGCATGTCCATATGTGAAGAAGTATGCTACATGAATGTTTTCATACGTGCACGTTTCAAACGTGAAGATATATTGTATACGGTCAAGACCGTGCAAAGTGTATGGTATACGAATAATAACCGTACTAGTTATGATAAGATTACGGGTAACACCATTCCATGATTTGATCGAAAGATCACCTTCGGGTAGCTCCCGAACAAGATGCTCGAGCGGGGTAAAGCGTGCCCCAACAAGATTGATGTGCTCTTACGTGTATTATATTTTAACTATCACTATTTATTAATATAAAACATGATGTTGAACGTGTTGCATGGTTGTCATATGATTGATGATATTTGAAGGATGTAATTTGAGTTGTCGTTATGTGACTTTAATGCTATGATTGAGAATAAAGAATCTCAAATTTATGTTCATTATATACATTGATTCCCTTGGTTGACCTTTATTACGGTAGATTGTATGATATTCGAGTGGGTGTTTGAGTGAACCCACTGAGTATTTTTTTCGAATGCTCACCCCTTCCACTTTCAGGTGGGAATGTTCGGGAGGATTGAAGGTGGATGTGAGCGCTCGATCTCGAAAGTGCAACCCTTTAATTCACGTGTTTTGAAACTTGAAATTCTATTTTGGTTAACTATTTGAAACTGTAGTATTTTATTGGAAGTCAAATTCTTAAGGACCTTACTTACTAGTTTACTTCCGCTATTGTCACTTCAAAATTATTTTGAGAGTTTGGTGGTGATCATCTTGATTTGGATGGTTGCATCATTTAAATTATTATGTTATTTTCAAGCGTAGTAATGTCCCCTTACTCCCTATAAAAAAAAATATAGATATATATTTACCTATGTTTATCCCATTAAGAATTTGGGGTCGTTACATAGATACGGGTGAAATCAATGCTTAGCAGAAATTGAATTAGCATCACTGATTATATGTTTTGTTCTCTCAAGAGCCGCGCTACTATAATCACAGGCATATTAGACGATTCCTTCTCGTCCACTGCACGAAAAGAACCAAAATTCATCCAAAAAAGACAACTAAATAGATGCAGAAATCTTGAAATAAAGAATTACCACAATATTGGTAGAACTGTGCTGTTATTACCACAACCGACCTCCAAAATTTTGATTTATTGGTTCGTGCGCCCACAATGGAGCGACAACAACTTCCATTGCAGAGTGATTGCCACGAATAAGCAATACATGCTTTTCTCTACGCTCGTGATACATCAGCATGATGTCAAACACCTGATGGGCGTTACTCACCCCATCATTGCACACATCCCCTCAGATTTCAAGCCAAGAAACAGGGTAGTCTCAAGTACTATATAAAACATTTCAATGATCATCATATAAATCAATCCAATTTATATTATATTACTACTGAAATTTAAGTTTTATCATACACTCCATTTCACGAAAGAAAATTGTGTTGTAAATAGATAGCTTCAAATTGCTCTAATTTACTTCTTCCCCTCTAAACCTTAACATGCGATACTAACTCAAATCCATCAAGAAATGATTCGAAAATATAGCAAAACATATTGAGAAGGAAAAAATATAAAACCTTGAATTTGGCAAGGAGAAAAGGTCGTACTTCCTCTATTACCTGAAACCCAAAGTATGTTTGTTGTATTTTGACCCTAAAAATAAAACAGATAAATAAAGAGTCTTATAATACCGTTTTTATGTTGTAGGGAAACATGTATTGAAGCCATTGTTGAAATTGCATACTTGAAAAATCGAAAACCTTCATTTACTAATTACAGAAAACAAAGAAAATTTAAGCCAAAACAGGGAGAGATGTTAGGAAGACGAAAACCTGGACTACACAAGGAGCGGAGGCGACGACGACGACACTGTTGTACGTGCTTTTGATGGTTGATTCGTATGTGGACTATTTGTTAGCACGAGACAAACATGTATAATGATCGGGGGTTTATTACGTGTTTAGGGAGTATTTATGTGATGATCTTGATGATCTATTGAAGAACAAAGAAGAACACCAAAAGTAGCTTCTTGGAGAAGCTAAAGCTTTAGAAGCTTGGGAGTGTTTATTGCTTTGGGTTGGGAGTGATTTGTAGGAATGGGTAACTTGTGTACAAATGAGCCTCTTTTAGGCATTATATAGTGGTTTCTAGGGGCTGCCCGCCCTTTACACGTGGCACGCCCTCATTGGACCTGTCTTCTGCCCGAAAAGGTGATTTGATGGCGCATTTAATGCTAAACCGCCTTTGGTGCTCGTCCTCGCCGAGATGCCGAGGAGCTGAGCCACGGTGGTCGCCGGAGGACCATGTCGAGGAGTGTGATCGCCACGCTCCATGCTGTCTCCCAAGGCTTCAGTACTTAGACTATTCTAGCTAAGATAGATACGTGCTCGCCACACATTTGGGCGAGCAGCTAACTAAAACATGTGCTCGCCCACATCTTTGAGCGAGAACTTAAATATATTAAATACATCTATTCTATTACATTTTCTTGGTCTTGTTGACTAGTCGTCGCAAGACTTTGTTGACTGGTCCTCGCCACGTAAACTGATGACTAGGATTGACTTGTCAAAGATTGACTTCTTTGACTAGGTATAACATTTGCCCCCTGGTCGCCTTTCTTCGTATTCGCAGAATGGTAAGGCGAGCAGTATGGTCGTCTTGGAAGGTGAGATTGTTTGACAAAACAAAATCAAATTTGAGATCTTGATGACGTGAGAAAGAGGTGGTCGCCTCGTCTCCAGCGCCGAGCACGATTATCGAAGCAACTTTTCATGATGACGGATCAAACACGTGTCAGGCGCGTGGTCGGCGCCCGAAATTTGAATTTAGCGCGTGGGGCGCGTGCCGACCTCAAAGGTCACGCGTGTGGCCCACTCGCCGAGCTTGAATTCGGAAAAGACCCAAATTTTTGGGAAAATTGCGTTTTTGACCCCGTTTTTTGCACATAGGTCCCTGCACAAATTTGCCTATAAATAGGCCCTTCATTTTCATAAGAACACTTTCTCTTTTCTGCAACTTTCGAACCTCTCTCGAGATTTCTTCTAAACTTTCTACTTCAAGCTTTTCCGGCGTGTTTGGGTGGTTTTCGATCGTCAATAAGGTAAACAACTTGCATTTTCTTCTTTAAAACTTCTTTCTCCCCCGTTTCTATAGAAAAAATGGAAGTTGGTGGTGGCTCCGGTGGTGGTTCCGACGGTGGTCCGCCGCCGTTGGTTGGTGGTTTTGAGAATTCCGGCGGCGTAGACCGTTTGGCCTTGGCTTTAATGGAGAGGGCATCCTCTTCGGACTCTAGGATCCACTCCCCCGAACCTATAAATGTTGGAGTCCGAAATCTTGGAAAGGCAGTGGTCGTCGATGTCGACGAGTCCGACAGGGAGGATGCCGGCAATGATGCCGAGGAGACTGACGAGGAGACCGACTCAGATCTGCGTGATCCGGATTTGAATCGAGGGGTGGGTGAACAGATAGAAACTGCCCAAGTCGAGGAGACCTTGACGAGGAGTCTCCGCGAGGACTTCGAGGAAGTTGTTCAGTATGCAGAGAGCATAAAGGACATTTTGAGTGGTAGGGAGAATTTTGATGGCGATGAGGTCTCGAGGGAGGCCTATTATAAATATTTCTGCGAATACCCTCCTCGAGAGGTTCCTCGCCCGCACCGAGAAGCTTTCCAAACTGAGTATGAAGCGAGCAAATATGCGAGCAAGGTCTCCTCGGCACAGCTAGAAAATTCCAGGAAGAAATATCAGCTGCCGGCCGACGTTTGTTTCTTTGTTCCTCGCCCGGATGAGAGGGCCGACCAGCCGCCAGAAGGGATGGTCGCCGTCAACATCGGCATGATGGAGGCAGGGCTTAGGTTCCCCCTGCACCCCAGTATCTCAAATTTTTTACATTTCTTAAAAGTGGCCCCTTCTCAAATTTTGCCGAACGGTTGGTCGAACCTGATCGGCATTCTTACACTGTTCGGCCTGGTGGCGGCCGAGAACGGATGTCGGAACACATGGCTAAGCCCTAAAGAGATTAACTATCTCCTTCATGCGGCCGAGGCCGGAGAGAAGGTCGGCCACGGATACTATTACGTGAGGAGCCGTGATAATTTCAAGTTGGTTGAAGGGGTTCCCAACAAAATTAGAGATTGGAAAACCAACTGGTGGTGGGTAGCCGGGGACTGGAAAAGTCCAGTGAGGCCGGATGGCACCTCGGATCGCATTCCCCTTGACACTGAATATCAATGAATTCGTGGTAAGTTTTTTTAATCTCTGCTCGTTCTTGTCTATACTAACTAACTCCTCGTTTTTGTAGGTGAAATTGTTCGCAAGAAGACCGCCGAGCACCGTCTCACGCCCCTCTTCCAATACCATATTTGCTGCGTACTCAACCGTCGCTACCTGGAGAGGTCCTGTCGCTTTCTGAACAGGGAGTGTATGCGTGAGCGAGCAGGTCTCAGAGTACCTCCTCATCACTTCACTCGAGAGTTCCCTCCAGGTATCAACATATTTCTAAGTTTTTTGTGAATTTGCTCTTCGTAAACACTGACTCCTCGCCTTTCTTAGTAGTGGTCCCAGAGAGAGTTGTCACTTACCTTCCTCCATCCATCGAAGTTGATCGCATACTGTCGAGCAGGATGATGCAACAAGCGAGAATGCTGCGCGAGCGCAAGGTAGTTGACGGCTCCGGCAAGAAAAGGAAAGGAGCGGAGACCTCGGGGGCTCCACCCAAGAAGATCGCTAAACCAACCCGAGGGGGCTCTTCTCGCCCACCTGCTACCGAGCAGAGGATCTCGCCGAGAAGGGTGTTATCGGCCGGGGAGAGGGCTCAGGGAGACAACACCCTTCTCGGCTAGGATGCCGCAAGGGTTGCCAAGTAAGTTTATTTATCAATGAGATTTTTATAATATTTTCAAGTACCTTTTCCTAAATTTTTTTCTTCTTCTCTAATAGTGTTGCCGACTGCCGGATCGTCGAACCTTTCAACCCGAACCTCCTCGGCTTCTACCGGTCGCGGGATCCGGTCGACAGAGAGCCCCTGAATCCGATCGCACTAAGGGCTGTGAAGAATCTGCCTCGATCGCTGACGACCACACTGGTCGACGAGGTGGACAACCATAACTCGCTGGAGAATGCGAGATTGGTCGCCATAGACTTGAGCCGGGCGTCTTATACGATGGAGAAGCTCGCCAGCCAGATCGCCGAAAGCCGCAAAGTCAGCGAGGACAGGAGTGCGAAGCTCGCCCAAATGGCCAAGGCTAAAGCTGTTGTCGAGAGGAAGGTGGTCGACCTTGAGACCAAGTTGGCCGATGTCGAGGCAAAGTTGGCCGATTCTGAGGCCCAACTTGAGACGATTCGAAAGAAGGATCAGGAAGATCTCCAAGAGATAGAACGTCTCCGTGCTCGCCTCAAGACTGCCGAGGACGAGGTAAGAACTCTTCAAAATAAATCCGCAACTGACGAGGAAGAGTTGGCCACTCTTCGGCAACAGCTGGTTGACCTGACGGAGGAGCGAGATGAGACTAATGAGCTCGCTGGGGGCGTGGCCATGTTATCGGTGGCGCTTACTGCCCACGGGCTCATTCATCGGTTATTGGAAGTTCATCCAGGAGTGGATGTGACTCCACTCGGCGGGTTTTTGGACGACCTCCTTATGAAGGAGAATCCTCAGCCGGAAACATAACTCCCTCTGCTTCCTTTGATGGAGTTGGGACTCCTGTTCCCTCAACTGTTGGGTGTTCCGGTCCTCTTCTCGAACCCTCCACAAGACTCCCCACCTCAACAGGGCGAACAGGATGCTCCTGCCGAGGAGGTTGTGAATGAAGAGGAAGCCGAGGAGAATGCTCCAGTAGCTTAGTTTACTTGTATTTTATTTCTGTTTTTAGGACTGCTCGGCCATTAAGGCCTTTTTGTAATTTCAGCCTTTTAAGGTTTTTCAATGAATGGAACTTTTTGCTTATACGATGTTTGGTTATTTTGAGTGATCGTTCTCGTTACTGCTTTCCAACTTATGTTATGATTAATTTTTTGCAAGCATTTTTTGATAAGTACTTGTCTTTTTGAAAACTCCTTTTATTGCGAGCATCTTTGCGGAAGAGTGCTTCGTCTTTTGTCTTTGCGAGCACCTTTAAGAAAGAGTGCTCGTCTTTTATCTTTGCGAGCATCTTTAAGAAAGAGTGCTCGTCTTTTATCTTTGCGAGCATCTTTAAGAAAGAGTGCTCGTCTTTTATCTTTGCGAGCATCTTTAAGAAAGAGTGCTCGTCTTTTATCTTTGCGAGCATCTTTAAGAAAGAGTGCTCGTCTTTTATCTTTGCGAGCATCTTTAAGAAAGAGTGCTCGTCTTTAATCTTTGCGAGCATCTTTAAGAAAGAGTGCTCGTCTTTTATCTTTGCGAGCATCTTTAAGAAAGAGTGCTCGTCTTTTAGAGTTAACCAATCGTCGGTTGAACTCTTTTTAGTTTGGTAGGTAGTGATCGTCGTCGCCACTACCTTGCGAGCATCGTTAAAAAAGAGTGCTCGTCTTTGTTTCCTAGATGGCTACGCAGAGCCTTGTCTAAAAATTTAAACTTATCTAACACTTGATGGAAATTTAAAACTTGTACTTGTATTGAAATGATGACTGGATACAAATTATATAAATATGAAAAAATTAAAAACTTACTGGTAATACTTCTTCAGCTTGACCGCGTTCCACGGGTATTTGCTCGGCTTGCCCTCTAGATCTTCTAGCTCGTACGATCCGTTCAAGAGTGTGCGCGTTATTCAGTACGGACCCTCCCAAGTCGGGCCAAGTATGCCAATGGACTGCTCCGTCGCCCTCCGAAGTACGAGCTGGCCGATAGTGAATTGGCGAGCACGTACTTTGGTGTTGTAATAGCGCTCTGATCTTTGCTTGTACACCACGTTCTTCTCGTCTGCTGTTAGCCTTCGCTCTTCTAGGAAGTCCAAATCGGAGAGCTGTGCGTCGTTATTCAACTGCTCGTCATAATTTGCTACTCGAAAAGTTGGGACCTGCCCCTCTGCTGGTATGACAGCTTCGGTTCCGAACGCGAGCGCGAACGGAGTTTCACCAGTAGAATTCCTAGTGGTCATCCGATATGCCCACAGAACCATGTGCAGCTCGTCCGCCCATTTGCCCTTCAATCTATCTAGCTTAGCTTTCAAGGTGTGTTTGATGATTTTGTTGATCGCCTCTACTTGACCATTTGATTGTGGATGATAGGGTGTTGAAAATTTTTTCTTGATGTTCCAATCTGAGCAGAAATCCAGCATATCTCGACTTGTGAATTGACGCCCGTTGTCGGTCACTATTGCTCGTGGTAGGCCGAACCTGCAAATTATGTTTTTCCAAATGAAGCTTGTCATCTGGGCCGTTGTGATGGTCTTCAATGCCTTCGCTTCGGTCCACTTGGTGAAGTAATCGACTGCTACGACTACGAAAGTTACCCCCCCGACGCTAGGCGGGAAAGGTCCGATGATGTCGATGCCCCACTTCGCGAAGGGCCAAGAGCTGTAGACGGAGATGAGCTCGTCTGGAGGTGAGTGAATAGCTGGTGCAAAAGCTTGACATCTCTTGCACGCCTGGGCGTAATGAATTGCATCCTTCTTCAGTGTTGGCCAAAAGTAGCCTTGCCTCATGATCTTTAAAGCGAGCGCTTGCCCCCCTGTATGATTTCCACATGATCCTTCGTGGATTTCGTACATGACGATCTTCCCCTCGTCTTCTCCGAGGCATTTCAATAAAGGCATTGAAAAATCCCGTTTGTATAGCTGGTCGCCAACAACAGTGTACCTTGCGGACCTGAGCTGCAATCTGGTTGCTTTCACTTTGTCCCCCGGGAGCTCGCCGGTCTTGATGTACTTGATGATCGACGATCTCCAGTCCTCGTCGCTGGTCGCTTCAACCTGCAAAATCTGACCTCTGTTCACCGATGGGGAAGAAATTTTTGTGATGGTCGCTTCTGAAAATATTGCCTCCCCCTCTGAAGTGGCCAGTCGAGCTAACGCATCTGCTTGCGTATTCTCCTCCCTAGGGATTTGCTCGATGTGGAATTGATCAAATTGCTCGAGTAATTCTTTCACTAGCTCTTGATACTTTATCATTTGATCGCCGCGAGCCTCGTAGTCGCCCGTAATTTGACATACAACCAGCTGAGAGTCAGAATTTTTTTTCAGTTTTCTGGCGCCCACGGCCATAGCCATCTTGATTCCTGCAACCAGAGCCACGTACTCTGCTTCGTTGTTGGTCGCCCGATACTCGAACTCGATCGCCGAAGCAAACGTCTGTCCGGTTGGGCTGGTGAGGACGATTCCTGCCCCTGCTTTGGTGCTCGTCGACGAACCATCGACGAACAGTGTCCAAGGAAGCTCGATTCCCTCGTCCACTTTCTCCGGGAAAGTGAGCTCTACAATGAATTCAGCCAGCACTTGTCCCTTGATTGCCGTTCTAGGCGCATAGGTGAGCCCAAATTGCCTTATTTCCACCGACCATTTCAAAAGTATTCCAGTGGTATCCGGACGATGCAGTGCTCGTCGGAGTGGAAAGGTGGTGAGGACGACCACCTCGTGGTCGAACAGGTACTGCCTTAATTTTCTGACGCTCATGACTAGTGCGTACGCCAATTTTTCCATTTGAGTGTATCTCAACTCCGCATCTCTCAGTGTCTGACTTACGTAGTAGATGGGCAGATGTGTGCTCCCCTCAGCTCGGACGAGCACTGAACTGATCGCACAGTCAGTGGCCGCCAAGTACAGATACAAAATTTCGCCGGGGACTGGTTTAGATAGGACCTTCGGATCCGAAAGGTATTCCTTTAGCTTTTTGAAAGCTTTTTCACATTCATCGGTCCATTCGAACCTCCCTTTTTTCAGAGCATCGAAAAAAGGTTTGCAACGATCGCCCGTTCGTGCAATAAATCTGTTCAGCGATGCAAGGCACCATGTCAACCTCTGTACTTCTTTCACGTTCCTTGGGCTTTGCATGTTAATGACTGCTTGAATTTTATTCGGATTCGCCTCGATGCCCCGCTGGCTAACCAAGTGCCCCAGAAATTTTCCTGAGCTAACACCAAAACTGCATTTTTTCGGATTTAACTTCACGTTGTACTCCTTCAGTATATCGAATGTCATGGCAAGGTGGTGTAGGTGATCCTCTTTCCGCAAGCTTTTGACAACGATGTCGTCGATATAGACCTCCACCATCTCGCCGATGTATTTCTCAAACATCTTGTTTACCAGTCTTTGGTATGTTGCCCCCGCGTTTTTCAAACCGAAAGGCATTCTCTTCCAGCTGTACATTTCGGTGGCCGTCATGAAGGCCGTATGCCGCTGGTCGTCGGGATGCATCGCGATCTGATGGTAGCCTGCGAAAGCATCCATGAAAGTTAACATCTCGTGCCCCGCTGTATTGTCTACCAGGTGATCAATGTGGGGCATCGGAAAGTGATCTTTCGGACAGGCGTCGTTTAGATCTGTGAAGTCTATACACAACCTCCACGACCCGGTCGTTTTTTTGACGAGCACTGGATTGGCCAGCCACTCGGGATCAGTTCCAGTTTTCTCGATTAATTTATTGTCGATCAATTTCTTGACTTCGACTGCCAAAGCCGCATATTTATCAGGCCCAAATTTCCTTCGTTTTTGGGTGATAGGTCTCCTTGCTGGATCAATATTCAGTCTGTGGCAGGCATGGTTTGTGGGAATGCCCACCATATCTTCGTGCGACCAGGCAAATGCACTGATGTTTTCTTTCAAAAATGCGATCATGTCCGATCGCAAATGTTCTGGTAAATTCGAACTAATGAATACCTCGAGTTCCGGACGAGCCTCGTTTAAGTGAATGGTTTCGAGGTCCTCCGCCGAAGTCGCCCGCTCTTTAGGCTCCTTCCAACGAGGATCCTCAATTCCGAACTCCGGCTCAAAGCCTAACCTAGGTTCCAGATCTGGAAAGTTTTCTGGCGACTGGTCGTCGGGGAGCTGGTCGCCCGAGACTGTCTGCTCGTCGATATCCATTGGGGTGTGGTCGTCCACTTCCATGGAGGCGTGCTCGTTCGCCTCCACTTGGTGGTCGTCGAAACTATGACTGCACTCCCCAATTTCAATCTTTCGGTACTTGCTAGGAAGACCCTCCAAGTAGTTCATTTGCTCTGTTTGTGTTTGACACTCAATATACTGGCCAATCATAGTACTTTCCTTAGAATGACGCTTTGCAAAACGGACGAGACACTCCCTCGCCCGCGTCTGATCGCCCTTGACGGTTATAACTCCCGCCGGGGATGGAAATTTTACACAGTAGTAATAAGTAGAAACGGCCGCCTTGAACTCGTTGAAGAAAGGTCGGCCGAGGAAAACGTTGTAGGACGATGGCATGTCGATGATCAAGAAGTCGAGCTGCCTAGCATGGTGCATTTCTGGCTCTTTCGACGATGCCAACTCCAAGGATAGTCTGATTTTCCCAATGGGAAGGTTGCGCGTATCCCCAAAACCTACGATTATATCATCGCAAGGCTCGATGTATGCTGCATAATCACCGAGAACATCCAGAGTATGCTTGAAGAGGATGTTGGTGTATGCCCCAGTGTCGACCATCATGCGATGGACGTTGGTTCCCATGATCTTCCCCGTGATGACCAAAGCATCATTGTTTGGGTGCACCACGCCGTTCAGGTCGTCGTCCGAGAAAAGGTTTTGGTGAGATAGCGGCTTCTCGGCAGTCGGAGCGACGCACACCTGATGGACATTGTTCAGTGCTCGCTGCTCGCTCTGAGCCCGGCGAACAGACAGTTCTTTCCCAGACTGAGTTCCCCCTAAAGGGCCTTCTATCACCATACAAGCTCCTCCCACATTATCAATGTCGCCGCCAGCATGTTGTGGCATGGGAGGAGTCAGCTTGGCACGATTCAGTTGTTGGCGCAGGTCGTCGCCGTCGTCGCGACGTTTCTTCCCCCTGTTTTCGCCATTTCCGAGAGGCTTGATGAACTGGGCGAGCTTGCCCTCATTGTATAGCTTGAAAAGGTTTCTCACCAAGTCTCGACACCCATTGGTGTGGTGGCCAATGGAGTTGTGGTAGTCGCAGAATTTACTACCATCCAGTTTTTCATCACTGGTATGCATTGGCTTGGCTTGGGGGAGCATATTCTTTCCCCTAACTGCATTGAAAATGCCCCTGGGATCCACAGAGAGAGATTCCCTGAACTGGATGATCTCAGGAGACTCCTCGAAAGGCCTGAAGTTGGCTGGGCGAGCACTGCCAGCTTGAGTGGTCGCCTTCTTGGGCTGGGATGACTCCCCTGTGTTTGTATTCTTCTTGGGCCAGACCCTCTTGGACGCCTCCGGCTGCTCGTTAGCCTTGGCGGCGTCCATTATTTCCTCCATTTGAATGAAGTTCCCAGCCCTCGTGCGGAAGTCCGCATAAGAACTGGGAAAAGTAAGATGGATAGATTCCCAAAGCTTGGTACCTATCCTTAGACCGGAAACAGCTGAGATCAGCTTCGTCTCATCGTTCACGGCCTCCCCATCGATCACCAGCCTATCGAAGCGCTCGATGAAGTCCTTGCCTGACTCATTTACAGATTGGCGAACGTTTGCCAAACGTTGCTTTGAGGCTGGGCGAGCAGCAATAGACCCGTAGTAGGTCAGAAAGAGTTGTCCCAGCTCAAGGAATGAGGTGACCGATCCGGGACTCAGCGTTGTGTACCATCGATGAGCCCGGTCTCCCAAAGTTAGGGAGAAATTTCTGCATTGGGTGGCGTCCGTTGCCCCGATTGAGGCCATATAGTTGGAGTACTTGGACAGATGTACTCTAGGGTCGGATGCACCATCGTATGCCGGCATGGAGGGCATTTGAATCTTTCTTTGAATGGGGGCGGTAAGGATTGCCACACTTAGTGGAGGTGCGGGCATAGTGATTGGTGGGGTGGTCCCTAGCTTCGAGGTGACCACCTCTGCTCGCAGAGCGTCCATCTCTAGCTTCATTAATTTTTGGGTCTCGAGGAACTGGGCGATTTGCCCCTCCTCGGCAGTTTGTGGTTTGGGGACGACGTCCTCATCGCGTCGGCTCCCATGGGATGCGGCCGGGCGATCATCATGACGTGATCGCCTGGGGGAATGTCTATCGGACTGGCGGCTGCGATAACTCATCGCAGGAGCTCGCGAACCCTTCCCTGGTCCCACTCTATCAAGAGTTGAGATTCTGTCGCCCTGATCTCTCTTATCAGCGTGATCTCGGTGGTTGTCGGCTCTGTCTGGTCGGCCATCCACTTTGAAAGGCACTGGGCGAGGAGCCCTTCTGTCTTTGTCGTCCATCCGGTTGAAAACCGAATTTCGGTACCGCGACTCTCCCGTGTGGCTATTGTGGGAGTGCTCGTCAGCTTTATTCTTTCCTTTATCCCGGGGGCGAATAGAGTTGGAGTGGTAGGAACGGTCGTCGTACCCATCATTTCCTCTAGCCCTCAACTTTTCTTTCTGGGCTTTGTCGAAGGCCTGATCTTTGGCCTTCTCAAGCTCTTCCTTCTCATTCTGCCTCCTCTTCTCCATGAGGAAGTCAGAAAAGTCTTTCAAGTGCTGGGGATCTTTCAGAATGTCCCCCACGTTCAAGTTTGCAAACGGATTCACCAGCGCCGGAAGGGGTTCGTTCCCTCCGGGTGGTAAGATTCCGTCTTGATGAGAATTATGAGACATCGTTCAAAGAGTGTCTCCTAGAGATTATTACAAAGATATGACTGTTCTTAAGCTTTCGACGCTTAAAAATGAAAGATTAAAGTTCTTACGCAGAAGAACGTGCTATTACAACTACTTATTAGCAAAGTAACAACAACTGAAGCTTAAAAACAAGATTACACGGAGATCAAACTCCAAAATATGTCTTGAATATTGCAAATATTCAAAAACACGAAGAACACGGAAATACGTAAACAAAGCTTTAAAAGGTGGAACTACCGATTAAAAACCTGAAAACGGAGTTTGCAAACCGATCGCTCGATGATCGGTCGAAACTGAGAGTGATGAACACGTAAAAGGACCCCTCCTTCTAGCGCCAAATGTTGTACGTGCTTTTGATGGTTGATTCGTATGTGGACTATTTGTTAGCACGAGACAAACATGTATAATGATCGGGGGTTTATTACGTGTTTAGGGAGTATTTATGTGATGATCTTGATGATCTATTGAAGAACAAAGAAGAACACCAAAAGTAGCTTCTTGGAGAAGCTAAAGCTTTAGAAGCTTGGGAGTGTTTATTGCTTTGGGTTGGGAGTGATTTGTAGGAATGGGTAACTTGTGTACAAATGAGCCTCTTTTAGGCATTATATAGTGGTTTCTAGGGGCTGCCCGCCCTTTACACGTGGCACGCCCTCATTGGACCTGTCTTCTGCCCGAAAAGGTGATTTGATGGCGCATTTAATGCTAAACCGCCTTTGGTGCTCGTCCTCGCCGAGATGCCGAGGAGCTGAGCCACGGTGGTTGCCGGAGGACCATGTCGAGGAGTGTGATCGCCACGCTCCATGCTGTCTCCCAAAGCTTCAGTACTTAGACTATTCTAGCTAAGATAGATACGTGCTCGCCACACATTTGGGCGAGCAGCTAACTAAAACATGTGCTCGCCCACATCTTTGAGCGAGCACTTAAATATATTAAATACATCTATTCTATTACATTTTCTTGGTCTTGTTGACTAGTCGTCGCAAGACTTTGTTGACTGGTCCTCGCCACGTAAACTGATGACTAGGATTGACTTGTCAAAGATTGACTTCTTTGACTAGGTATAACAGACACAACGATGGCAGCGACGACATCCGATCGGGAAATGGGCAAGGTGGCGCGCGTCAATCTCGGCGGCGGCACACGGAGGGAGGGCTCACGGTACCGACTAGCAGACTCAAATCTGATTTTCGCGTGACGATATAAGTTAGGGTTCAAAGGTACTATTTTTTGAAGAGTAGAGGAGACGGCACAAAGTCGGGATTCCAAAACGTCGTGAATCTCTTGTTCAGAGGATTCAACCATTGATAGAAAAGTTTTGAGAACTGAAAAGGCATATAATAATAATAATAGGCATTATGTCAAAATGACACATGACAGAAGAACCTTAATCTATGTGGCGAAAACAGGTATCCACGTGTCAAGAGATGGAGAGCCACGTGTCAACACCAGGAAAGACTCTTCCTCCTTTTATATAATATGCTAGATTTTCACCCGTGCGGTGCACGGTCTATTTTATTTTTTATATATAGATAGATATCTTAAAATCTTTCACATGAAAAGTTTGGAGTCTGTCTTGCTACTATTGTCTTGTTTACAAATATTTTTATCTTTAGTATTACCTGGTTTAAGCAAAATATTTATCTTTCTCCTCTTTTATTTCTTGTCATCTATAAAAACACCATGAATTAATTTGTGTAAATGCATTTTTTTTCCTGTTTTTCATTTTCTAACTAATCATTTTTCAAATCCTAGCATAAGTTGTATATGTATTTTATGCGAAACCAGAATAACATATAAAAAAACAAATTTTTTAAAAATAAAATGTAGAGCAACATACATTTCTGATTAAGAGATATTTCCCTCACTCAAGTCAAATTACCCGTAGTTGCCTTTTATGTTTTGACCACACAACATGACAAAGAGAATATATGTTTCATTTTGTGCAATTAAAAATAAAGAGATTACTATCTTTGCAATACTAAAAACATAAATAAACCCAAAATCACCACCTCATTTCTCAAATATTAAAATTTGTGACTACAATCAATAAAATTTCTATTTTTTTAAAAACGATAAAAAAATCCATAACGGAGACCCATTACTGTTAGAATAATTGATCATATTTTTCTATAATCCTGAATTTATCACATTAAAATACACCTTAAATTATAAACTTAAAAAGGAAAAAAGAAAAAAAAAATCTATGCTAGAAGATAGAAAATAATTAGTAAAGAAACTAGAAAAAAAAAAAACCCTTAAAATTACAGTGTTTTCACATTCTTGAATGTAATGAAGTAATATGAGATACTATATTGATTCTTATTTATCCTAAGAACTGTTTTACCCATAATATATTGGACCTCTAATTGGTTTATCCCAAAAAGAAATAATATATGAAAAACTTGATTATATTTTTGGGAAAAATACATGTTGCAACAAAATTCATCAATTAACTAAAATTAAGAGCAGTGCAACTTTCTATAATACCTAAAATTTTGTGTCATCAAATTAGAACCAGCAATGTCAAATCTTAATATAAAAGGAAGATAAGGAAACATTTATGCATCAGCTAAAGGACTAAAAATAGTGATTAGGATAACTGTAGATGTTGTTAATTCTTAAATGCTTTAACATTATCAACAACATTTTAATTTGACCTTCCTTGATTTATTCTAAGTCCTTTCTGAAATGTTGCATTAAATGTTGGACTAAATGCTCTCACATTTAGGTACGATTCTAGAAGCTTCTACAAGAATCTGGAACCTGGAAGATTCCAAAATGTTGGAGAACGTGGTAGAAGAGTCTGGAGCATCTTAGAACGACCTGGAAGATGGAAGAAGGATCTAGAAAGATCATGGAAGTTGAGTTCCTAAAAAATAAGATCTCATATGGAAGGATCTAGAACTCGGCTATTTTTTTATAAATACCGCTGGAGTCTTTCATTCCAAAGCATGCATTATTCGAGTATCATCTATCTTGAGCGTTCATCCCTGTTAGTAGTTGTGGTCATTAGTTGTATCATTTAATATACACCAAGGGATGCCATACATTCCCGTGTATTTAGTTCTAGTCTTGTATCGATTGAGAGTGAATCATAGATCAGATTAGTTCTTTAGACAATGATCAAACACTTAAGTCTCTTTTTAGATTCAGGCACCTGCCTCGATTGTAGTTTCGATTTGTGGAATGTTGAAGTAATTGCTGAGACATTTCACACGACATTTTTAGTAAACTTACAAAGTAAGTTATTTTCGCCGTAAGGCATAACATAGGTTTTATTATTAATAAAATCTATGTTAAAATTATTCCATTGTGTTCTTATTGTTTTAATGTTTTAGTCTTCCGCTGTGTCTACTTCTTTATATTCTATTAGAGTTAATGCTACACTATTTGTCTCAACATTCAGTGTAACATTGTTCTGTTTTTCACTTAAACACTAGATACCCCACGCACACTTTCAATAACAAATGCAAACTACTTAATGAATGGTGTTCCGATTATTGATAAATCGGTTAATATAAACGAATTAATAAATAAAGACAAAGCCTGCACAAACATACACAAATGTTTTTAGTACTTTTTGAGGTTTCAGTCAATTTTTTCTAGCCATCAGCCAAGCATCGATCACAATAAATATCTATGACTATATATGAGATAATTTTTCTGCAATCATGTATGATAAGAAAAAACGCGCATTTGACATCTCTTGTTAGGATGAAAACTCATATCAAAGATACTTATAGAAGCACTCCCTTGTTGATCCTCTTCCAAGCATATTCTGCCCACTCATTTGGCACCTTCGCAAGTCCCTCACTAAACACAAATCAAATACATTACATAAAGTAAAACGTAAAATAGAATGTGATATTACTCTCCCAAAGAAAATTACAAACTATTTTGTAACCACAGAAATATGACTTAATCCATTTTCACCCGACAAGGTACAAAATGCATTCCATGAACTACACAATATATACACAAATGGTTTATCCTAATTTTTTTTAATGAAATCATAATATACATCCATTTTAATAATTGCTTATACCATTAAAGAGTGCATCATCAACATGTTTTCTAACAACATCAATTGGATGGGATATCTAACATGTATACTAAAATATAAAAGAGAGCATGTGCATTATCCTTCTGAGTTAAATTACATAGCATAGAAGAGAAAGATGGAGATAATTCTCAATTAGGTCATAAATTGTAAAGCCTCTTCGAATCAAAAGTTAAGAAGATGCTAATTTTTTATTTTTTTTACTCAGAAGGCAATGAGTCTCAACATGAATATCAAGTTAGTTTTCCAATACATCTAAACTTCCACCATAATGTACAAAAGACAAAATGTCAGGGTAACAACAATGCAGTTCCTTTTCATATTAGGATTAACTAAATACTACCAATTTACCGAGCCTGAAAAGGTGTAGGTGACCAAGACTGAATAAGAAATTGAGATTCTCCCTACAAAGATTAAAGGATTCTTCATTTTCTAGACAGGTCGAGTTGAACTATAATTTTCAGGTATGTATATAATGAAAATATAATCACACAATTCAGAAAAGGTCTTTAAACAATCAACAACAAATGTCAAGAAATCGGCGAAGGCTTTGAGACATCCCGAACATGAAAACATCCCGGACATGAAAAGGTAAAACATCGAGAAACATAATTTATTGAAGTGAACTGAGTACATATAATAATAGATCGTAACTGGATCACATTAATTCTTTACCAGCTGAATAATTATGAAGTGTCACAGGGACCCTCAACTCCTCTTAATAATGAGGTAGAGATCTAGACCAAGAACTCAGGGTTTGGGCAATAAAGGTAGTTGTGTATTTGAAACTTAGCAATATTTGGAGTAAGATTCTAGCTGACATCATGAAGGTAAGTCCTGCATGACTGAACATCAAATGTCAAAAGATTTAATGGTCAGTAAAACAAAGCAAGAAATTAAAATGTGTTGATTTCTGCATTTTATTATCCATTTTTTAATCCAATTAGCAAGGAAGTGCAACACAGTTATCAATAATAAAATTAATTACATGAAGTTATACTGATTACTTACACTGCGTCCATTGATAAGACTAAACCCACGATAGCAGAACATCGGATCAGTAGATGCAAGTAAACACTAATTCAATAATAAATTAGTGAAAATATTACAGAAAAACTCACCAAACATTTTTGAAAATGACTCTGTAGTAATGATAATGCCACCAAATCATCACTGGAAAGATTAAATGATCCATCTACACACATTCTCACATATATACACAAATCACCATTTGAGTAAACAAAAAACTCATCCAAATGTCAACAAAAAAGAAATCATTTTACTTTTACTAAAAATGCATACCGAAATAAGAATAGCTACAATTCCAAAAGTATAATCAACTAAAAGCGCTTTCAAAGAAAATAAAGGAGAGAGGAGAGGAAGAATCATCTGACATGAAAAGTTATAGTTGTTCTACCTCTAAAAAAGATGGCATCATTAAATTATATATTTTTTTTGTGATGACAGTAATACCAAACATTACAATAACAAACAAAATTAATCACCATGGCTTTAAATAAACATAAATATTATGTCCAATTGTAACAATTGACATTTGAATCTTAACTATAGTGGGATTCAATAATATGATGATAAGTTGATAATGTTCAATGACCAGACTGTAAATTATGAAAATTCAAGGCACATATACCACATATTAAAGGGAAAAGAAAGTAATTTGTAATTCTTAAACCTCCTTACTTGTTATAAGATTGACCCTCTGATCTTTTCTTCAATAATGATATACAGGATATTCCTGCAAAGGAGGCGTGTATTCAACCAATATATGAAACAAGAAAAAGTAAATACAGTTTACTCACATGATGATCAATCTTTCTTTTATGCATAATTAGTCTCATAGCATGAGTCCACCCTCATATACCTGAAAGAATGTCGCCCACCTTGAAGGGCCTAGGTATCAATCTTAAGCTTTACCCTTTCACTAACTCGGGTGCATTTAACAGCTTTCTTTAATGGTAAGTTAAAGAAAATTAATGAGAATGAAGGGTGAGACTTGAGAGTCTTTTCATCTCCCTATTCTTTTGAGAGTCTCTCTATTTTCCTATTCTTGTAATGTATGACATGGCAGAAGGAAAAGGGGTCTCAAATGCACACGTGGCGAAAGAAGGAGAGCCCTCATCCTCATTTTATATATATAGATAAGATTATTAATCTTAGTTTATATTATGTTGTATTCACATTTGATAAATTATGTTTTCTTTTTCCTTACGTGTATTCAGATTACTCTAATATTTTTAATAATTATTAATATTAATTTAGTTCTTTAATTAATATTTTATATAATATTACATTATATTGAGTATATGTTTGTATACTAGCAACAAATAATGCACACACATTGCATACACACATTGCATACTAACAATAAATAATGCATACATACATTGCATACTAGCAACAAATAATGTATATATCGAGTAAACGATGCATATTTACAACACATTCCGTACTAGTAACAAATTTTCTTATCAAGTCGATCTTGATCTTCAAAAAATTTCACATAATATCCAATCGAATGATTTACTTGATGAATATAAAACTATTGAAAATATAAATTAGGATTTAAGAAATATACAAGAACAAAAAATTCCCCCAATTTAGGATTTGAAATTGGAAACAAAATCAATACATATGAAACAAAAATACGTATTAATTTACTGAAACTGGGGTGAACTAAGGAGATCGGTGGGTGCACCCAGGAGGGGTGTATCGAGTAAAACTGGGGGGTGCACATTTGGGCTGGCAAACTCTAGCCCATTAGTAAGCCCCATTGGGAGGGGAGAACCCTAGTCCCTGACCTAGGACCTGTGTGGCCGCCGCCGCTTTGGAAATCGCCGACAACGGTAGACGACAACGTGATGGGATCTCAATTTTTTGCGACCTAACTCCGACGTGCACAACCACACCGACCGCGCGACCCCACTTGCCGTGTTTTCTCTTCGCCGGAACAACAACTCCCACCAACGCATATATAGCGCCCCACCTGCGCATCGACTAACATGCGCGACCATCGTTGTCCGATGCGCAGAGCTCTGCCGCCCATCCGTTGCAGCACCACAGCGACTCCCCCAAATCTCTGCCTCTGGAATTGCGCGACCCCTTACATCGCAGCCGTAACAGGCGGCGCCGACATGAAGAAGATCTCCCTGAGAGAGGCAAATGGATCTAATATGGGTGCGCGATGAAGAACTCCGTTGTTGTGTGGGTGCCGACTAGTGGTGGTGACGGGTGAAGGGGGTGAATCGGTGCCCTCACATTGTGGATTTGATCTTTTCGCCGCTGCACCTCCGCCGTAGGGGATCTGGTGGCGGCGCCGCCCCTTCACCGCCGCGCGGTTCTGCTCCTCCATCTGTGAAGTTGTCTAAGACGCCTATGATGATAAAAGACATACCAAATCAACCTTTCGTGACCGATCTAGAGCTCCATCTTTCGTGGTCGATCTAGGGTTCTGTCCAACTGTATTATGACGATGATTCTAGTCGGACGCCAACCCACCTACGACTACACCCCCGTTCACTCCTTACTCCATTTTTGTGGTAGTTTTGTCATATACTCCCTCCGTCCCACAGGAATTTGCACACTTTTCATATATGGATGTCTCATACCAATTTGCACACTCCATAAAAGGAAATATCTTCACAACCCTCACCCTTGAAATATACTCATATTTACCCATATGCCATTACTTTTTCACACTCAATCTACTTTTTACTTTACTTTACTTTATTCATAAAAGTTTACAAAACTACCCCTAAAAACATCAATCATTACACCCTTTCTTACACATTTCTTAAAATGTGTGCCGGTCAAAGGGTGCAAGTTCCTCCGGGACGGAGGGAGTAGAATATAGAGAGATGAAGGGGATAAATTGAGAGAGGGTATTTGAATTTACAGAGAATGGAGAAAGAGAAAAAGAATTTTTTATTTGAAAATTGGGAGAGAGAAGGGAAGTGACGGGTTAATGCAAAATTTGGGCCAATGTTGAAACATGAAGTTAAGGGTAAATTTGGGTTTTTGCCTCATTTTTGTAGTTTTAAATAATACCAAAAAAATTCTTGTAGTTTTAACTACTTAGGAGGCTCAAATTGTAGTTCTAAGTAAATAATCACATAAATTGTCATTGTATTTTTGTGAAGAAGAAAATTAGGTTTCGTTTGGATGAGTGGATTTGATTTGAGGAGGTATTTCAAATGAAAGGTTTTAAAAATAGATGAATTTCAAATGACATGGTTTTAGTAAGGATTTGAAATCCTCCCAATTTTAACTAAAAATTGTGTGGACAAAAACTAAGGATTTAAAATCCATTCATAATCCAAACAAGTAGAGTGGATTTGGATGGTGAATTTAAAATCCATAGATCAAATCCCTCCCTCCAAACGGAGTCTTAGGGAATTAATTGTTATGGGCGTTTACGTTGAACCATTATTTTTTCCCGCAAAATTGACAACAAACTAATATATCGCTCCATTTTGTCGGTGTAGAAGTATGAGACCAAGATTGGAAACAAATTTAATAGTTTTTTTTTACCGGAAAAAATTTAATAGTTGTTGTAAATTTTTAATAATGAACTCTGTATGAAAAAATGATTTTGGACAAAGTTTGATAATTTTGAAATTCTTTGCTTGAAAATAGTAATTAAGAAATAGTGGAATGTATTGTTCTCTCTCTAGGAGAAAACTCTCCACATTCTCTCTACAAAACAGCACACCACAAGCAACAACCCACTGCCTAATTCACCGTCCAAGTTTTCCCTCAAGTTTTCCCTTCATTCTCGTCGTGCCGCCTTAACACCGCTAGCCGCAACACCCACCGCACCGCCGCCTTGTTTAATTCTTCTCAACAGATCATTCAGTGGGGTTAGGGTTTCTTTTAGGATTTTAGTTGTGATCAATGGATAGATCCTCCCTGACGGCGCTACGGCGGCCGATCGGGTGAGTCTTTTGTTGATCCCATTTATCTTTTTCTGTATTTATTTTCATGTTGTTTCTTCTTGTTGTTTTTTTATGTAGATTTGTTTGTTTCCTGGTTGTGTTTTTGCCAACCTTTCTGCGGTTGATTGATTCCTGTTTCCCCTCTCTTTTGAGACCCCTTTTTTGAGACCCCTCTTTTCTCTCAAAGACCCGTGGATGTTTTTGGGATTTGGATATGTGAGAAGAATATGGCGCTCGGTGATTCTTTGTCTTTATATTTCTATCTTTAGCTTCTTGATTTGTTGATACCTTAGTGTAGGGTGTCTCGGTTCAAGAAATGGAGATCTATGCTTCTTTTGCGGACAAAGTTATTCACTCGTTTCTCTACTTCCTCACGATTGGAGGTGACAACGACGCCGTTTGGATTTATCTCGGTTTGAAGATCTAGAGCTTGGATGTGTTTTTTCATCATTGATCTTTGTAACCTGTCAAAAAAAAAGTGTAATTAAGAACAATACACCTTGAGAGAGACGGTTTCATGGTGATCTCGTTCACAAATTAACACAAATACTCCATCATTTAAAAAAAAAAAATTATCGCTTTTGTTATTTTGTACTCCCTCCGTCCCGGTATAAGTTTCCCCTTTCTTTAGGGTGTTTTGATTAAGAAATATGATAAAACTAGTGCAAAACCCGCGTATTACGCGGGACTGTAAAAAAAATTATTATGTAATTTTTTATTTATTCATATAAGAAATATAGAAAAAGATTAAAAGTGAAAAAGAAAATAATTTTTTTTAAAATAAATAAATTGATATAGTATTAAATTTAGAAAATGTAAATGAAAATGGGGGAAGAGAGAGAATGAAAGACAGTTATAAATCAATTTAGAAAAGAAATAAAAAATTTAAAACTTTAAATGGGTGGAGAAGATAGAGAAATAAAACGGTTATAAATCAATTAAAAAAATTAAAATTACAGAAATAAAGAGATTGTGAAATCAAGAGTTTTGGAGAAGTCACGTCATTTAAAAAAAGATTCAGAATTAGTATATAAGAGAGATAATACATGTAGTACAAGTGATGTGATTGAGAGAGAAAAAATAATTGATGAGTATGAGACTATGATAAAATAATATATAAAGTATAAGTGATGTGATTGGGAGAGAGAAAATAATATGTCAAAAATGGAATAAGAAACTTATAGTGATATCTATAAAAGGAAAGTGGAAAACTTATAAGAGGACTGATGGAGTATAAAATTAAGGGACATAACTTTTTTTTTTTTTTTTTTACAAATTTACCTCCTAAAAACAAAAAGAAAAAACTTTTGGTTTATATTTGGCTCTTCTGGTTTGGAGTGACGTTCAAAGATGGTGGGAAGGCCCGAGCAAAGCTCTGGCTTTAACGGGACCCCGCAAGTGGGCGGTGGGATTGGTCCCCCGAGATTAGTCGGTCCAAGACCGGATACCCGAGACTTCAAAAAAAAATTTTGATGGGAAAAATAATCATAGCAGGAAGCTTCTTGGATTAGTGTGGCAATGTATAATTTAGAAGTTCAAGAGGAAGAGGACTCACAATGATTTTCAATGAGGATTCCTACATCCTACCCTATGGAAGAGATATCAAATTATATTAAATTTAGCACTTAAAGGCACAAGCCCGACGTATTTAGACTTTCTTATTAAGATTGAAAACGAGTCACTTGAATGTGTATTTCAGATAAACTGTAACTCATTTTTGTATAGAAATTTAAATACAACGTACTTAAATTTTTAATACAAGTTTCACATTTAACTTTAATCAAAAAATATTTAAAACAATAATCTTTTTAAAACAAAATTTAAGACCAAAATAGTACTCCCTCAAAATTAATTATAAAAAATACATGTGAATAATGAGTAAATGTTGGGATATGAATCCTTGAAACAATATTCTAGTTGATGATTATATGTTTTGATGGCCAAAAGCAACTTGAAGTTAATGATATATGTGGTTCTAAGTCCTTCTAACTAAGTGATCTTAATGAGTTATGAAAACTAAGTTTTATTGTTCTGATATATGAACTGTTAGGAACAAAGCTGATAAATGTATTGTATAGACATCTTATAGTATGGGACTTAGATATACTCCAATGTATATAGTTCAGTTGTTGTATAAATAGGTTTTATGTATGTAAGTTTGTATTCTATTGTATTCAGTATTGTAAAAGTTTAGAACAGTAGATTGGAACCAGATCAGAAGACTACTTCAGAATAAGAAAATCAAAAGGAGTAAGATGAAGTTCAGAATTACAAGAGAAGTTTTTTTGAAGAAGCGCAGAACAATTATTGAGAACTGTGCTGACTGGCTGAGAACAGTAAAAGTCAGAACAATAGTTTACTGTGCTGTGTTATTGGAATTGAAGAATAAGTTTGAATAACTTATTTATGAAGTAACTGAAGATATAATTGAAGATATGCTGACTTTGAGATAAGTTACAAAGTTGGTTACAAAAAAAAGTTACTCAAGAAACGGTTAAGAGTTAGTTGAGAGTTAGTTTCACAAACTACTAACTGTCATACTAAAGTTTATAAATACCGTGTGATCTTCTACTTGAAAAGACTACTGCTATTACTACTATTCAAGCATTCAAATAGCATTCAAGTATTCAAGAACTCACAGAGTTAAGGAGATCAAACTGAGAAGAAGCCATCGTACTGAATTGAAGATTCAAAGGCTACATTCTAGAGAAGTTTTACTTTACTATTTTTAGTTTGTAATTTGTTGTAAACAAGTGTGCTAGTTACTTGAGAAACTACTAGTAGATCTAAGATATACCTGGTGGTATAATCGAAAAGATCAAGGTCTTAATTTTGGGACTTTAAGTGTTGGTCCTGAAAGGAGTATATAACAAGTGTATGGGGGGGGGGGGAATACACTTGTATGCAATTTCTTTTCAAACTTGATCAAAACAGAGATCAGCAATGTTGTCTTGGACAACTCTGCTGAAGATGATTAACTCTTTATAGATAATCAAACTACTAAGTACTATTGAGTACTTAGTTGGATAACTATCTAAGGGAGTTATATGTGCGGAATTAGTGGTTGGCCCTTTAGTTTAAACTCCTTTAAAGTTCTGAAATCACTTAGTCAATCAATATAGTCCAGTTTTCAGGGAACTTGTCCAAATGTCTTTTGCACAGTCTTTGAGTATAAGTTCTTTGAAATATCAGTTTTGTGTGCAGTGTTGAATGTATGAGAGTACTTGAAAGTAAATCAACACAAGAGTTTATAGTGGTTCAGAGACTCAAGCTCCTACATCCACTTTCCCTGATTTAACAGGATAATTCCTTCACTCTTGGAATTAACTTGTTTTATAGTGCCAAGGTGCACTTGATCAAGAACACCACACCTTGGTGAATTGATCCCTAGGATGTCTAGAGTCCTAGTACCCTCTTCTCAACTCAGAACTGAACTGTTCTTCTCTCAACAGTCAGCTCCTACCACTTCTACTACTACTACAACCTTCTCACTTTCTCACTTGAAAGATGTAAGGGTTGAAGTAAGGTTCCAACTAATGAGATATCATTTACAATGAAGATCAGTGTATAAGGATAGGATATCTCTCTAAGCTTTGTATGGATATGCAATAAGGTTCAGCTTAGAAGAAGTGTATGAAGACTAAGGTAGTCTTTTGAAAGTTTGAAAGCACTCTTGCTTGTAAAATCTTGAGGTTAGTTGGATTCAGTTGAGGTGCTTTCAAATGGTCTTCACACTTCTGTATTTATAGACAAATGAAGGATTTGCCCGTTGGAGAGGCAGCCCCAAATGTCCATAAATGTCTTCTTTGAGTTCTTCAACATAGAAGACAGATTCTTGATAGTGACATGTCCTCATTTGGGAAATAAACGGCTGTATAGACTTTGTCTTCATTTTGCAGCACTCTTCCCAATGTCTGACTTTAAGATGCACTTGTTAAGACTTGGACATGGCTTCTGAAGGTTGCTCCAATGATAGGACAACATTCCTTATCACATGGACAACTCTGCTTATCACTATCAGCAGACTTGCTTATTCAGCATAGTTGGCTTGCTCTTTTCAGATGACTTGGCTCTTTCCCTTTGCTTCTCTTGGAAGTAATATTAGCATGATTCTTTGAAGATATTTAGGGTATAGTTGTCTTGATCTCTTCAGCATAGTTGATCTTTAAGCTTCAGAACTCTTGTTCTTGTTTAATTGTGTTGAGACAACTCTTCTGGACAACTCTCCTGAACAGCATACTTGTCCTTCAAAGGACTTGGTGATTGTTCCAGAATTTGAGCCTTGAGGGGACTTGATCTTGATAGACTTCAAAGCATATGTTCCCCCTCAAATTGTGCATCTATTCCACTAAGAGCTGCCTAACATATCAGCTCCTCATCTAGCCTTATTCTATATGTTCTAACATTCTTAGAACATAATCATCTTGACTTAGGCATGTCTCAGGGGGTTTTGGTATTGAATCAAAACATATCTCATTTTATTCCCAACAATTTCCCCCTTTTTGATGATGCCAAAACCTATACATTTTATGCAAAAGTGACTTGACTACACCTATTACATTTATCTTCAGAAGACATGACTAGGGTCAATTTTCTTGAAAAGCAATGTGTTAGTGTACTCACCATTCATGTTGCAAATAGGTTTCAAAGATAGGCATAGAGAGATTTTTGTATAATTGTTTCTTGATTCAAAATAGGTTCAACTATCATTCATTTGAAAATTATTACAAACATGTTGATAGTTGAAATTAACATATCAGAGCATGAATCAATATTACATCAGAGCATTTCTTTACTAAGCATCAGAGCATATACTAAACACTTAATAGCATCTAGATCTTCGAGCATCAGAGCAAAAAGCATATCAGAGCATGTAGATTAGATTAAACACATGTCAGCATTCTTGAACAAACTTCAGCATAGATGACCATTTTCAAACAAATCTTCAGCCAAGATAAGTGAAAGTGTGTGTGCGTGCGAAATCAGAGATGTTGTCTGTTGTGTTGGCACAATCTAGACAATACTATGCAGCGGAAATTAAAATGCACGTACTGAAAATAGAAGTATTCAAAATTTGCATAGATTATAAAATAATCTATGCTGTTCACTATATAAAAATATGTGAAACGAGTACAACCTCTTTGAGGTGTATAATTACACTACGAAAGTGTATAATGATTTACTAAGTTCTATGAAACTATCTCCCTCATAGATCTAATCACACAACCTAGTAAATAAGACTATGTTCTAACACACTACTATTCGGGTTTATAATGATGTGAAGAACTACAAGAAGAAACAAAGATATTCCTAACTAGAAGCGTATATAGCGTTCAACAGAGTAGTAGTCGATTTCAGCTTTTCTTCTTGTGTATCTTGTGTTGAGGGCAGCTTCTGTATTTATAGGCTTCATTCACGAACTGCCATCAACTCCCATGATCGCCTCAACCTTGAGATCATGCGGTTATAGCTTCTCTCCACCACTCCTAGAATTCAGGGACTTGTTATACCATGGCCTAATAACTTCTCACTCCCACGCAGTGGCATGACTTGGTGTTGCCCACGTCTTCTAACTGCTCTGGGGACATCATTAGACAACAAGCGTAAGATAAGAGTTAGTGAAAGAAGGAAGGGCAAATTCTGATGTTGTCATGAGTGTTGGGAACATTAAACACAACACTCGGCTGTCAGTGTTGGATCATTAAACATAACACTCATATCAACATCAACAATCTCCCCCAATTTGACCTTTCTACATCAACATTCCTGAAGTTCACACAACAAGGATATTGATTAAGAAGTTTACACAATTGATATTCCAAACAAAGATTGAAGTAACAATCTGCATAAGATCAAATTAAAGTAAACAACATCTAAACCAAAAAAAAACTTGTTTAGATTTAAATAACTATAGCAAAAATAAATCCTAAATAATTACAGAATGTAATAAAAACAGAGTTTGAGAAAAAAAAACATAAGTACAAAGCTTTTACAACAAGGAAAGAACTGAAATTAACACAAGGGAAAGGATTGGGCTGAAATGTATCAGCTGCATCTCCATAATCTTCATTTACTCCCCCATTGTGTAAGCTCTCCCCCTGTCTTCAAGCTCATCATTTATCCAGATCACCATAGAGATCCTGGATATCCTGTGCATCTCCCTCAGTCATTTCAGTGTCCACAGCAGGTTCATCAGCTCGGCCAGGAACTGAATCCGGTTGTTCATCTACAGTAGGAGCAACAATGTCAACAATGTTAGTGGACTGATTGTGTGAACTGTCAGCTACTCCCCCTGTTGAAGTGGAAAGAAGATCCATCCAAAATTTCTTTTGGACTACAAGATCCTCCACAGAATGCTGCAAGTTAAGAATAGAACCCTGCAAAATATCAATCTGCCTCATAATATAATGTGAAGACAAATAGATTGAGGAGGCAGCTCCTTCTGGAGGCAGTGTGGTATTGTGGAAGGGATCATTTGCTGGAACACTACTGGGGCCTGCTTCATCATCATTCCTTCTCAAAGGAAGATCAACCACCCTTTCACCTTGGATGAGGAACTGATTTGAAATGCTAAAACTTGGGACATAGGTGCTTATGACCTCATCTTCAATTCTTTCAAATGCTTTGTCCAACATGTATGTGTACACAAGGCATGGGTAAGGCAGGATACCTCTCCCAGTCATGTCAGATTTAAAGGTCATCATGTTGGTGAAGATAACCTGTCCTAGGTTAAATCTTTTCAAATGTCCAATCTTGTACATCAGGACAGCTTGTTCTAAGGTGAGAGTGGTGTTGTTTGTAGTAGGCAGCCAATTAAAACACACCAACTTATGTAAAACAGAATATAGACTTGTGAGTTTAGAGGCCAAAATTCTTCTTCTCCATTTAGTGATTACTCCCCCAGTCAAGATGCTTATCATCACATCATGATCAGTAACAACAGGATCCTCCATAATCTTAGTTTTAAGTACAATATTGATCCTTCTAGGGGTAATCATGTGCCTATTTCCTCTAAACCAAAAAGTACCATATCTTGTAGAGTTGGGATCACCAGCAAATTGAGGGATGTTTGCATAAAATTCATATACCCAATCAACAATATAGGGACAAGCAAATTGCAAAGCATGCAGTAAAGATCTTTCTTTAAACCAATCAAGCAGATTCATATCCTAAAAATCAGAAGTTTTAATCAGTCTTTCACATATAATCTGCCTAGTTCTTATGGGTCTATACTATATGCTTGACTTATCATTGTAATCTTCATCAGAATCACTATTCCTATCATCAGAAGAGAAAAGTATCTCATGTTCATCCTCATCTGATGAATTGGATGACTGTTCGGGTTCTGATTGATCTGGTGTTGCCATCGGAGAGGCAACACTTTCGGGCTCTCGGAGCCTTTTCGATCGTCGAACAGGTGGAGTTGGTTCACTTTCCTCCTCCATTTCCTCAACAACTTCGTCCACATCCTCTTCATTAACAGCCACCTCTTCTTCAATTGAAGGAGCAGGTTGTTCAGCCTCTGTTTCTGGTTTTGGTTCAGAATCAGATACAGCAATTGGCTCAGAGGCATTTCCATCCGTTCTGGGCTTTTTCCCTTTTCCAGAGTAATCAACAATTTTGCCCAGATTCCTTTGGGACTTTCTCTTACCACCAGGCCATTTTCGTGCAGGTGGAACAGCAGTAGCTTTCTTTTTGCCCTTTTTGTGCCGATGAATTCTCTCAAACTTTGCAGCCAAGACTTCTTCATCCGAGGACTCCAGCTGAGTCTGCATGTCCACATCCCCTTTGAACATGGCATTATCCAGAGTTTCTCCCTCAAGCACTAAAACAGGGTGTTTTGTTTTCAGGCTTAGGGTTTCAAAAGCTTCTTTCAAAGTGTTGAACGGGGTGCCCAGAGGGAAGTGTAAGGTGACTGGGGTATTTTCTGGTACGGGAGCTTCAGATGAGGGCTCATCTGGTGGGTTGGAGGTTGGAATTTCTGTAGTGGCGTTTGAATTCACGATTTCAGTGCGAATATCGTATGGATTGTAAGGTACGATTTCAAGAGGGGTTGTTTGAGTAGGTTCTTCTTCAGAAGCGAAAGGAACCACTATTGTGCCGACGGTGAACGATGGTGAGTTTGGTGAGTTTGATGACGCCATATCAGCAAGGATATTGAGAGGGTCTGGAGAAATTTTGTTGCTTGAATTCGGTTTTGAGTGTGCAGCAGTGATCGAAGGAGTGGACATATTGGAACCTGTATACACAAAACAAGACAGCAAAATTAATTTTTGAGACCTTTCGAATTCTGTAAACACAATGTAAGTTATAATTCAAACAGTGTGAGTCCAAGGGAACTGGATATACTTGAGTGCTACTAATATAATTAATATCTGTGATTACCAGGCTTAATTGTGTTAACAAGGCTTTTCAAGTATTTTCCAACACTGTAATGGAGATTCATCTTATATGGAGAGTTGAGATGAAGAAGTTACATGATTTTTGGGAGTGAGGGAAGTGAAGTAGTGGAAGTAACTTCCCCACTAAATGATCGTGGTTAACAAGAAGATTATAAAATCTGAAAAAACAAAATTAAATAATAGCGGAATATAATAACTGAAATAATAAAACAAGGCAAGATTAAGTCAAATTAAATATTTCAGAGAATAATATTTAATAATTATCAAAAATAACTAATTCCATGAAAATTGGGATAAGAATCTGAATTAACGAGTGTTTTGACTATTGTTGGCATTCTATACACCTCAACACAATTTTTTTTCATGATTTTTCATCATATGTGTTGCTCTAATATCTTTTTCTTTTTATCACACTTCACATTGATCCATCTTTTGAAAAGAGTGCATCGTAGTAGCGAACTCCGTGCCCCATAGTTACTCAATGGATTTGTGAATATATTGATGCAATTTATATCACCTTTTGAAAAGAGATCATCGTAGTAGCGAGCTCCGTGTCCCATAGTTACTCAGTGATTTATAAAGCATCTAATATTTGATTTTTCTTTTGTAACATTTGAGAGGTGTATAGGCTCTTTAGTATTTTTCACAAGTCATTCAGAATTCAAATATCAATCACAAGAAATTTTATTAATTCAACAATTACGAAAATTAAAGCAAGGAAACACATAAGTGACTTATCTTAGTGTTGTCTCAAATGCTGCCGCATTTGATACAACACCCTTGATCATATTTTCAGATATTACATAAGCCAAGAGATTTTCGTAGAGAAGAAAACCTCTTATCATCAAGAGCTTTAGTGAATATATCAGCTAATTGTTTTTCAGTAGATATGTACTCCATCTTAACAACTTCCTTTTCAACAAGATCTCTTATAAAGTGATGTCTAATACTTATGTGCTTTGTTAATGAGTGTTGCACTGGATTTTTTGAGATATTTATAGCACTAGTATTATCACAGTACACAGTTAGAACATCACTAGGTAAGCCATAATCATGAAACATTTTTTGCAACCAAAGTAATTGAGTACAACAACTCCCTGCTGCAATGTATTCTGATTCAGCTGTTGATTTAGAAACACAATTCTGTTTTCTACTGTGCCAAGAGATTAAATTGTTCCCCATATAGAAACAACCACCACTTGTGCTTTTCCTATCATCACAGTCTCCTGCCCAATCTGCATCACTGTAACCTATTAAGGTGCAGTTTGTGTCTTTGCTGTACCAAATACCTAAATCACATGTACCTGCAACATACTTAATGATTCTTTTAACAGCATTCATATGTGATTCTTTGGGATTAGCTTGGTATCTAGCACATAAACACACACTGAACATAATATCAGGTCTGCTGGAACTCAAATATAACAGACTGCCAATCATAGACCTGTACAGTGTTGAGTCAACATTTTGGCCAACACTGTCCTTACTCAGTTTCTGAGTAGATCCCATAGGTGTTTTCATATGTTTAGCACTCTCTAAACCAAACCTTTTTACTAGACTCTTAGCATACTTACTTTGTGAGATAAAAATCCCATCTTTTTGTTGTTTGATTTGCAGTCCTAGAAAGTAATTTAAGTCACCAGCCATAGACATTTCAAATGTAGATGTCATCTCATTTACAAAGTGTTTAAGCATATTGTCACAAGTAGAACCAAATACTATATCATCAACATAGATTTGAGCAATCATAATATCATTTTTATCATGTTTGATGAATAGAGTTCTATCAGCTTCTCCTCTTACAAAACCAAACTCAATTAAGAAATCTGTCAACCTTTCATACCATGCTCTAGGTGCTTGTTTCAAGCCATATAGAGCCTTTTTCAATTTATAGACATGATCAGGAAAATCAGGGTTTTCAAAGCCTTTAGGTTGTTCAACATAAGCTTCTTCATTTAGAATACCATTTAGAAAGGTAGCTTTAACATCCATTTGGTGCAGTTTTATATCAATATAGCATGCAATGGCAAGTAAGAGCCTAATGGATTCTATTCTAGCAACAGGAGCAAATGTTTCATCAAAGTCTACACCTTCTACCTGTGTATATCCTTGAGCAACCAACCTAGCTTTGTTTCTAATAATGTTTCCTATTTCATCAGTCTTGTTTTTGATAATCCATTTAGTTCCTATAACATTAATATGTTCTGGTCTAGGAACTAATGTCCACACATCATTCCTAACAAATTGATTAAGTTCTTCATGCATAGCTTCTATCCAATTCTCATCATCTAATGCTTCTTTAACAGATTTGGGTTCAATCTCAGAGTGATAGCATTCATGATTTACCTTACTACACATGCATGACATACATATTGATCTTACCACATCCTTTGAATTCATCCCCATTCTTCTTCTGGTTTGAACACCTGTAGACTGCTCACCAATAATTTGGTCTTGTGGATGATATTTCTGAATCCTTATGGAAGGAGTTTTCTGGAGATTATACAGATTTTCAGGATCTGTATTATCAGATGTTTCCTCTGGTATGTCATCATTCTTCTCAACATTCTGAACCTGTTCAACATTTTCAGTAATGATTGGTACATTAATCAAGTCTGAAATGTCTTCATCTTCAATGCTTTTACCTGTAATGCTTGTATCATCAACTTTAGCCTTATTGCAGATAAGTTCAGATTCAATAAGATAACAATTATCAGCAGATCTGTTTCCCATCTTGATACATTTAGAGTTTTTGTCTAGCACATAACATGAGTTCTTATCAAACTTAACATGCAAATCATCATCACATAATTGACTAATACTTATAAGATTGGCCAGTAATCCATCAACATGCAAAACATTGGATAACTTGGGAAAACCAGGAACATTCAATGTCCCTTTACCAATAATTTTCCCTTTTGATCCACCACCATAAGTGACATTACCACCATTGTAAACAGTATAATCAGTAAGATAATCAATTTGACCTGTCATGTGTTTAGAACAGCCACTATCAAAGTACCATAATCCAGGTATACATGCTTTCAGAGACATATGAACAACATTACAAGATGTATTTTCTTTTGGAGTCCATGCAGAATTACTATGTGATCTTGAATGTTGAGTCATTCCAGGCAATACAGACTGTTTCAAATCATTTTTCTTCTTCAAACAGTGAGGACTTTTATGACCCTTTTTGAAACAGTAATGGCATATAACATCTTTTGCAATAATCTGAGTTTTAGTAGAAACACTAGGATTGTAATTCACTTCAGCTTTTATAAAAACAGTAGGTTTCTTAGATTCAGACTTCTTTTGGTTCTTACCTTGGTAGCCAATACCTGTTCTTCTTGAATTGTTGGTCATAAGAGAGTCTTCCAGTTTGTTCTTTCCATCAGAAAATCTTTTGAAGCTTAGAGAGGCTTCCTTCAATCTCTCTTCAAGTTTAGATATCTCCACATCTTTTCTTGTTAGAATGCCTTCAAGCTTAGTAGCAGATTCTCTTAAATCAGAATTTTCAAAGTTCAGAGACTTAATGATGTGATTAAGTTTCTCAGTTTCAGAAGATATTTTGCAAACTTTCTCATTAGTTAAAGGTTTTTCATAGGAATATTTCTTAAAATCAAGAATAGACACATCTAGCCTTTCTTTGAGTTTAGAAATTTTCTTATCCTTCTTTGTTAAAAGACTTTCCAGTTTGAAAACAGTATTAGACAAGTCTTGAATGTCAGCATCTCTTCTGGATAAACCTGCTTTATTTGATGTACCTGTCTCATTAACAGAACTTGTGAAACAGTTAAATTCTGGTACATTATTATTTAGTGATTTCTCAAATGATGGCTCATTTGTCCTCACATCATAATAATCGTCCAGATCATCATCAAAAGTATCATCATACAGAATTCTAGCAGAGAAAGCTTTTTCAATATCTTTTTCAGTATCATGATCAACATCAGACTCATCACTTAAAGTAGCACTGAAATTAAGTTTCTTTTTGAGAATGGTGTTAGCACATTCATTAGCATAATGACCATATCCAGAACATGCATCACATTTAACATTCTTCCTATACTCTTGATCAGATCTACACCTGTTACCTCTTTCTAATTGTCTAGAAGGATTAAAATTGTTCTTCCTAATAGGCAATTGCTGAGTATTATTAATCTGAACCTTAGGTTGAATGTTGTCCTTAATCCTATTATTCTTGTTTTTCATAAATGTCTTAAACTGTTTAGTAATGAAAGCCATATAATCAGGATTATTTAAGTATTCCTCAATATCATCTTCATCAGAATCAATTTCAGTAACATAAGGAGACTTTCCAGAACCTGATGATACAGATGATGAGGCATCACCTTTGAAAACAAGCACTTTCTTTTCATTATTAGTCTTTTCAGAAATGTTCATCTCATAGGTTTTCAAAATACCAACCAATTCATTTTGACTTATCACATCAGTATCCTTAGCTTCTTCTATAGCACATATCTTAGGTTCAAAACGTTTAGGAACAGATCTAAGAATTTTATGTACTAACCTTTGATTTGATATTGGATCACCAAGAGAATGAGCTTCATTTGAAATCTCAGTCAGCTTTTCGTTGTAAGATGAGATGGTTTCATCTTCTTTCATCCTCAGGTTTTCAAACTTAGTTCCAAGCATACGTAGTCTGGTCCTTCGTACACTATCCGATCCTTCACAATGTTCTTGCAGTCTATCCCATGCATCCTTCGAAGAAATGCAGTTTGATATGATTTTGAACATTGAGGCATCTGTTGAGGTGAAGATTGCATTCAATGCCTTTGAATTGTAACTCGCCGTTGTGATTTCTTCAGCCGTCCAATCGAGCTCTCTCTTGATTCGAGCTTCATTATCTTCATCCGCAGCAGTTCTTGGTTGAGTCCAACCAGCAAGAACACTCCTCCAGGCTCGTTCATCAATGGATTTGATGTACATCCTCATCTTTGGTTTCCAGAAAGCATAATTCGTGCCATCTAGAATAGGAGGCTTTAGTGCGGGTGAAAGTGGATACTCCATTTCAGATTGTACACACTCTAAGCAGAATCTCTACTTAGTGTATCAAGTAGTTGGCTCTGATACCAACTGAAAGTGTGTGTGCGTGCGAAATCAGAGATGTTGTCTGTTGTGTTGGCACAATCTAGACAATACTATGCAGCGGAAATTAAAATGCACGTACTGAAAATAGAAGTATTCAAAATTTGCATAGATTATAAAATAATCTATGCTGTTCACTATATAAAAATATGTGAAACGAGTACAACCTCTTTGAGGTGTATAATTACACTACAAAAGTGTATAATGATTTACTAAGTTCTATGAAACTATCTCCCTCATAGATCTAATCACACAACCTAATAAATAAGACTATGTTCTAACACACTACTATTCGGGTTTATAATGATGTGAAGAACTACAAGAAGAAACAAAGATATTCCTAACTAGAAGCGTATATAGCGTTCAACAGAGTAGTAGTCGATTTCAGCTTTTCTTCTTGTGTATCTTGTGTTGAGGGCAGCTTCTGTATTTATAGGCTTCATTCACGAACTGCCATCAACTCCCATGATCGCCTCAACCTTGAGATCATGCGGTTATAGCTTCTCTCCACCACTCCTAGAATTTAGGGACTTGTTATACCATGGCCTAATAACTTCTCACTCCCACGCAGTGGCATGACTTGGTGTTGCCCACGTCTTCTAACTGCTCTGGGGACATCATTAGACAACAAGCGTAAGATAAGAGTTAGTGAAAGAAGGAAGGGCAAATTCTGATGTTGTCATGAGTGTTGGGAACATTAAACACAACACTCGGCTGTCAGTGTTGGATCATTAAACATAACACTCATATCAACATCAATAATAAGTTTTCATCCATGTTAGCACAAAAAGGTCAGAAGGCTTAGCCATTTCAGAGATCATCCTCCTTTGGTGGCACCATCCCATATTGTGCCCACACTCTTCTTTTCAGCTCCATGGCCTCTTGGTTTGTTCCCTTGGGTCCAAGAACCATTTTGTTCAGCTTGAGGATCTCTAGAAACTCCTTCAGGATTTTTGATTGGTCAATCCATCCATCAAGCTTTGGAGGCACGTATATGATTGGCTTGGGGGCAGTGAGTTCAAATCTTGCAATGTCTGCAGCAGCAGGCAATTGTTGATATAGATCTCTGTGATACTCTATCATGAACTCAGCAAAAGTGGAGTTGGCATCTCTTCCATTCCATCTGTCAATGACATAGTAGTCATAGACAAACTCCCTTTTGGCCTCTTCCCATGAGTCATTCAGCTGAATTGGCACCCATTTATCCAAGTGAGGATATTTGGTGTCCATGGGAATCAGAAGCTGTGGCTTTAGCTTGTTGTAAGTTGCTCTTTTCCTTCTAGGCTTTTGAAAATCTGCTCTTCTTTTGTCTCTTGCTCTATTTGCCTCATCCATCAAGTCCATTTTCTCTTGGGCCCTCATCATGGCCAGTTTCTGTTGAGTTTCAGGGTCATTGCCATACCCTTCATGGAACAACTTTGATGGATCAAGAGCTAAGACAATTGTCTTCTTCTTGGGCTCAGGTCCAAATCCTTCAGCAAACAACTCTTCAACATCTTCAGTGGACTTGGGACCTTCAACACTTTTGGCAGTTTCAGAAGACTTGTCAACAATTTCAGCAGTCTTGGACACTTCAGCAGTTTTGTCCTTTTCAGTACTCTTGGCCTTCTTGGAAGTAGGCACATCATCATTAATTCTGAACTCAGGAGGGAGATCAAGGCTGTTGGGAAAATCAGTGAATGTTTCAGCCTTTCTTTTGTTTCCCTTGGCCTTCTTGATCTTTCCTCTAGTTTGGACACCTTCAGCATCCTTGTCCAAACCAGACACTTCACCTACTGGTCTTTGTTGTAGCCTCACTCTTTCTTCCTGAGCTGAAGCCATTGAGTTCTTCAGGGCAATTGCTAACTGCTCTTCCTCATCAAGATCTTCTAAGTTCATCACTGCTGGCTCTTTTCCTTTTGTTTCAGCTACTTTGTCTTTTCCCTTGACTGGACTTCCAATAATCAAGGCACCTTTTGCTCTTGCTCTTTCCCTTTTCCCCTTTTTAGCAGCATCAAAACACTGAGGGTTGAGCTCACTCATTGTGGATGCTATTAAGGACTGGGTTTGGGTTAGGGACTTCATCTCCTCCAACAAATATATATTCTCATCATGTATATTCTGCATTCTGTCACTGCTCAAGCTAAGGAAAGTTAGAACAGGCTTCATCTTTTATTGGACAACCTCCTCCATGGTTGCTTTCAGAGATGCATCAAGTTGGGCTTTAAGAAGTTCAGTGAGGTTGGCCACTGCACCTTCAGCAATGTTGGCCATCACCTCTTAGGAAAATTTATCTGAGGCTGCTTTCACCATTGCAAGCCTTTATGCCTCTCCTCTTTTCTTCTGCAATGCAGTCTTCTTTCCAAGTGCTTGCTTGATGGTTAGCCTAATAGCTTGGACATTGGTATTGTGATTATCTCTTAGCAGCTTTTGATCCTTCTTGACCTCTTTTGAGATTTTCTCCATACTGGCTTTGGCTTTTTGGACTTCATTGGAAATGGTTTGAAGACCAGATTCCACTCCTCCTATTCTTGCTTCCAATGTGGGTAGCACCACATCTTCAGAGCCAGTTAACCTCATCTCCACAGATGCTAAAGTTTTTCCATGCTCATCCAAAGCTCCAGAAGTTTCTGCATGAGCTGATTGAACTTGATGAGCCAAGGAATCCAACTTTGTTGTTTGCATCCCAAGCAAGGCTTGTGCTGATCCAGAATCCACTTGGATGGGTGCATCTGTTAAGAAATCATCCTAAAAAATTTGGTCAAGTGAAATACCTGCAAATTCAGAGAAATCAAATGGGTCAGTGAAAACACACTTATCACCCTCACTTTCTTTTGCATGAGACTCTGATACATCAGCAGTCTCCTTCTCATTTTCAACTAATTCTTTTCTCCCTTCATTAATAATTTCCTCACTTAAAGGAATAGGCCTCCTCTCATCAAAGGATTCTTGAAGTTCAGATTTGACTTCAAGAATAACCTGTCCTTCCTCACTTATACCACCCTCATTTTGTGGTACACTCACTATCTTAGTGATGACTACCTCTCTATCATCCATAACTCCCTCTGGTTTTTCAACTAGATTCTCCTTTTCAACACCTTCACCTAAACCTGCAACATCTCCACCTTCAACAAGGTTCAAAGATGGCAGTTGTGGGGAGATCACAGTGCTTATCTCAACAGCCACTGAGTCATCCTGAATGATTAAGGGCTGATCAGTGTCCAACTCTTCTGACACTGAATAGGCCTTAACCAAACCAGCCTCTAAGTTAGGAACCTCAACATCTTTAGGTTGTGCCTTGGGTTCAGAAGAACCTTCATTGGCAGATGTATCTTTGGCTGTGTTACCACCCTTGGTCAACACCTCTGATGAAACAGAGCCTTTCCTATGATAGGTTAAAAGGGGAGTTGAAGGTAATTTGGTTTCAGGAGGGTTGGGGTTTGAGGGGTTTGAGGGATCATCAAGGGTATCATCATCATTAGAGTTGCTTTCAGGGTGTTTGATTCCCTTAGCTATCCTTTCCTTCTCCTCAATGATCTTCTCATCCACTAACTTTGCAAAAACATCCTCATCCATGAGGAATCTTGTCTTTGACACTCCAGCAAATTGTAGTAATCTACTTTCCTCCACTTGCCACCAGTTTGCACCCTTATCTTGAATGACTTGTGAGATCTCCATAATGGTTTTATCCTTTACATCCACAAGCATCCTCAAATCATGAAACATCTTCTGAATTCTTGGAAATTCAGCAAGTTGTGGGTACAAACTGTCCACAGTAGCCTTGGCTCCACCCCTGAGCATACTTTCAAAAGTATACTCCTCCTCATCTCCACTAGAATGGGGACTTTGGGTTATAGGGGAGTTGGCTCTGGTTTCTCTTAAAGTGGCTTCAGGAAGGGTAAGTTTAGGGATGTTGGCTTCAGAAGGGTTGGGTGCTGCAAGGGTTGCTTCAGTTGCTTTTGAGAGCAATGGATCTGAAGGGGCTTTGCTTAGGGGGGTTGGCTCATGAAGTGCAGCTTCTAAGAACTTTGAATAATTGGGCATAGATGAGTCAAGGGGAGATTGCAATCTTGTCTCATCTACTGCCAAATCTGCTAGCACATCTATCCCACTTCTTTGCACACTCCCTTCTGGAGAATATCTCTTTGTAAGATTGAGAGGGGTGATGGGTTGGTTAGTTGGGGTTATATGGTCTCACGGGAGTTGGGCTCAGGATTCTGGGCTTCAGGGAGGTTGGCCTTGATTGGTTCATCTTCAGGGGCTTTGGATTCAGGAGTTCCAGAACCAGAAGAATTGGTCCTAGACTTGGATTTGGTTCTGCTTTCAGCCCTGCTCCCCCTTAGAGCTAGTTGGAGAGACTTTTGCTCTTGAAGCTCCAACACCTTTTCAGTAGGCTTTGCCCTTCTCTTGCTAGCCCTACTGCTCCCACTACCTTCATCTTCAGGGACAACTTCCCTGACCCTCTTCTCACCTTTAGACTTTTGTCTAGTCTCATTGTATCTTTGTCTCAACTCTTCTGAGTGGTCAGAAGGCACATTCACTCCCTCTTCAGCAACCTCTTCAATCTCAGTTGAAGCTCCTGAAGTCTCTTCTGATTGAATTTGAGAAACTTTCCTTGTTTTGACCACTCTGGCCTTTGTCATTTTCTTCAATTTTGGCTTCTCCTCATTCTTTACTTCAGCAGGTTTGGCCAGTTGCATCCTCCTTTGCTCAGTTTTCTTGCTGAGCTTTCTAAACATGATTTTCTGAGCAGGGAGGGGCTTTGCAAAGGTTTACATCTCATAATAGTGAGCAAACTTCTCAATCAAGAGACTTGCCCTTGTGCAATATCTCAGCTTGCCCTCCATCACAACCTTGTTGTGAGCTTTAACTTTGAACTTGGCCTTCTCCTTCATCATCTCACACAGGATGAAGGTCCTCCAATTGAACTTGATGCCTTTGTCACTAGCATCAATAATTGCAGCCATAATTCTGATTCTGGGATGGCTGACCTGCCCCAAACTTCCAGTGTTGCTGAGTAAACTTTTTGCAACAACCTCAAACAAAGTAAGGAACTTTGGCTTGAGGGTCCTCTTGTGTTGAGTGGATGATAGTGGCCCTGGAGTAATAAGCCAATCTTGAGCAATTTCTTGCTCAAGTCCATTTCCATAAAATTCTGGATTCCTTCCCTCTGAAGGCAATCCAAAAGCAGCATCAACTTCCTCCTCAGAAAATTTTACTCTATGGAATCTTTCCTCTTCTTCTCCCTCTGCAACAAAAGACAATCTTGTGGCAATCTCTCCATCCTCAGGTTTGCCTCTCCACTTGAGAAAAGCAAAGAACTCTGCCATGTAAGACTCAAGGCAAGAGTCTGGCTTCTCCTGCATGAACTTCTGGAGACCTGCCCTCCTCAACCATCTCAAGGTTGGTGCAACTTCAGGTTCCTCACTCTCAAAAGAGAGGATTGGCTCAAAAGTGAGGTTGTTCTTGTGGCTAAGATAGCCAAAATCAAGGTCAAGGTCCTTGTTTGTAAAGTCAACAACCATCTCAGTTTTTGCTTTGGGAGCCATTGAGAGTTACAGAAAGAAATTTGAGAGAGTTTGAGAGTGTTTGAAGAAGATGAAGGCTAGGGTTTCGAATACTTGGGGAAGAAGTGTTGTGGGGGGGGGGAGGGTTCTTAAGACTTGTGAATATTCTAAAAAGAATGTGTTGGTCCTGAAAGGAGTATATAACAAGTGTATGGGGGGGGGGGAATACACTTGTATGCAAATTCTTTTTGACTATGATCAAACCAGAGCTCAGCAAGGTTGTCTTGGACAACTCTGCTGAAGATGATTAACTCTTCTAAGATAATCAGAGTACTAAGTACTATTGAGTACTTAGTTGAATAACTATCTAGGGGAGTTATATGTGCGGAATAGTGGTTGGCCCTTTTAGTTTAGACTCCTTTAGTTTCTGAAATCACTTAGTCAATGCAATACGGTCCAGTTTCAGGGAACTTGTCCAAATAGGTTTTGCACAGTCTTTGAATGTTTATCCTTTGAAAGATCAGTTTTGTGTGCAATGTTGAATGTATGAAAGTGCTTGAAATCAAATCAACACAAGAGTTTATAGTGGTTCAGAGACTCAAGCTCCTACATCCACTTTCCCTGATTGAACAGGATAATTCCTTCACTTTGGAATTAACTTGTTTTATAGTGTCAAGGTGCACTTGATCAATAACACCACTCCTTGGTGAATTGATCCCTAGGATGTCTAGAGTCCTAGTACCCTCTTCTCAACTCAGAACTGAACTGTTCTTCTCTCAACAGTCAGCTCGTACCACTTCTACTACTACAACCTTCTCACTTTCACTCTTGAAAGGTATAAGGGTTGAAGTAAGGTTCCAACTAATGAGATATCCTTTACAATGAAGATCAGTGTATAAGGATTAGGATATCTCTCTAAGCCTGTGTATGGATATACAATGTAGTTCAGCTTAGATGAAGTGTTTGAAGACTAAGATAGTCTTTGAAAGCTTTGAAAGCACTATGAGCTTTGAGCTTCAGAATAGTTGATGTAGTTGGATGCTTTCAAATGGTCTTCACACTTCTGTATTTATAGACAATTGAAGGATGTGCCCGTTGGAGAGGCAGCCTCAAAGGTCCATAAATGTCTTCTTTTAGTTCTTCAACTTTGAAGACAGATTCTTGATAGTGACATGTCCTCATTTGGGAAATAAACGACTGTTAAGACTTTGTCTTCTTTCTGCAGCACTCTACCCAATGTCTGACTTTCAGATTCTCTTGTTAGGACTTGGACATGGCTTCTGAAAGTTGTTCCAATGATAGGACAGCATTCCTCATCATTTGGACAACTCTCCTTATCACTATCAGCAGTCTTGCTTATCAGCAAGATTGGCTTGCTCTTCTTCAGATGACTTGGCTCATACCCTTTGCTTCACTTCAAGGTGATCTTATCATGTTGAATTGTAGTTCTTTAGGGTGTGATTGTCTCTAGTTCTTCAGCATAGTTGACCTCAGGCTTTCAGAGCACTTGAGTCTTGATTAATTGTGTTGAGACAACTCCTCTGGACAACTCTCCTGATCAGCATAGTTGGTCTTCAAAAGACTTAGTGTTGTTTCCAGAGTTTGAGCCTTGAGGGGACTTGTTCTTGATGGACTTCAAAGCATGTGTTCCCCCTCAAATTGTGCATCTAATCAACTAAGAGCTGCCTAACATACCAGCTTCTCATCTAGCCTTTATTCTATATGTTCTAACATCTCTAGAACATATTCAACTTGACTTAGGCATGTCTCAGGGGGTTTTGGTATTAGATCAAAACATATCTCATTTTATTCCCAACAATTTCCCCCTTTTTGATGATGCCAAAACCTATACTTCTATGCAAAAGTGACTTGACTACACCTATTACATTTATCTTCAGAAGACATGACTAAGGTCAATTATCCTGAAAAGCAATGTGTTAGTGTACTCACCATTCATGTTGCACATATGTTACATAGATAGGCATAGAGAGATGAGTGTTTCTTGATTCAAAATAAGTTCAACTATCATTCATTTGAAAATCATTACAAACATGTTGATAGTTGAAGTTAACATATCAGAGCATGAATCATTAACACTAAATACATCAGAGCATTTCACTATAACAATTCAAAGCATATACATGATTTTTAGTATCAGAGCAAACACCAAAACACTTAGCAGTATTTGGATCAGAGCAAAACATCAGGTATCAGAGTACATGCTTATATCAGAGCAATCCAGAGCATATCAGAGCGAACAGATTATCATAGCACACCACATCAGCAATCTTGACCATATTTCAGCATAGTTGATCAATCAAGATAGGTCAGAAGACTTAGCCATTTCAAAGATCATCCTCAGGAGGTGGCAACATCCCATATTGTGCCCACACTCTTCTTTTCAAGGCCATGGCTTCTTGGTTTGTTCCCTTAGGTCCAAGAACCATCTTGTTTAGCTTGAGGATCTCAGTAAATTCTCTCAGGATTCTTGCTTGGTCAATCCATCCTTCAAGCTTTGGAGGCATGTATATGATTGGCTTGGGGGCTGTGAGTTCAAATCTTGCAATGTCAGCAGCTGCAAACAATTGTTGATAAAGCTCTCTGTAGTACTCTATCATGAACTCAGCAAAAGTGGAGTTGGCATCCTTTCCATTCCATATGTCAATGACATAGTAGTCATAGACAAACTCCCTTTTTGCTTCCTCCCATGAGTCATTCAGCTGAATTGGCACCCATTTATCCAAGTGAGGATATTTGGTATCCATTGGGATCAGTAGCTGTGGCTTCATCTTGTTATAAGTTTCTCTCTTCCTTCTTGGCTTCTGGAAGTCTGCTCTTCTCTTATCTCTTGCTCTTTGTGCTTCATCCATCAAATCCATCTTTTCTTGGGCCCTCATCATGGCCAGTTTCTGTTGAGTTTCAGGGTCTTTGCCATACCCTTCATGAAATTGTTTTGATGGATCATTTAGCACCACCACTTTCTTCTTCTTAGGTCCTGGTCCAAAGCCTTCTTCATACAGCTCCTCTACATCTTCAGAAGCTTTGGCACCTTCAGTGGACTTAGTCTCAGTAGACTTTTCCTTCTCAGAAGACTTGTCTTTTTCAGCAGTCTTGGACACTTCAGCATTCTTGTCCTTTTCAGCAACTTTAGTCTTCTTGGAGATAGGTTCATCATCATCAATTCTGAATTCAGGTGGTAGATCAAGGCTGTTGGGAAAGTCAGTGAATGTCTCAACTTGTCTTTTCTTTCCTTTTGCCCTCTTGATATTTCCTCTAGTTTGGACACCTTCAGCATCTTTGTCCAAACCAGACACCTCACCACCTGGTCTTTGCTGTAACCTCACTCTTTCCTCTTGAGCTGAGGCCATTGAATTTTTCAAAGCAAGTGCTAACTGCTCCTCTTCATCCAGTTCTTCCAAGTTTAGCACTGCTGGCTCCTTTCCCTTTCCTTCAGCAATTTTGTCTTTCCCTTTCACTGGGCTTCCAATCACTAAGGCACCTTTTGCCCTTGCTCTTTCCCTTTCCCCCTTTTTGGCAGCATCAAAACATTCAGGCTTCAGTTCACTCATAGTAGATGCCAATAAGGACTGGGCTTGGGTTAGAGACTTCATCTCCTCCAACAGATATACATTCTCATCATGTATATTTTGCATCCTATCACTGCTCAAGCTAAGGAAGGCTAGAACAGGCTTCATTTTCTGTTGAACAACCTCCTCCATGGTTGCCTTTAGAGATGCATCCAGTTGGGTTCTAAGGAGCTCAGTGAGGTTGGCCACTGCACCTTCAGCAATGTTGGCCAATACCTCTTGGGAAAACTTTTCAGAGGCTGCCTTCACCATAGCTAGCCTTTGCTCTTCAGCTCTTTTCCTCTGCAAGGCTGTCTTCTTGCCAAGAGCTTGCTTGATGGTCAATCTGATAGCTTGAACATTTGCATTATGGTTGTCTCTCAGCATCTTTTGATCCTTCTTGACCTCCTTGGAGATGTTTTCCATACTAACTTTGGTTTTGTGAACCTCAGTGGAAATGGTTTGAAGACTAGATTCCACTCCTTCAATTCTTGCTTCCAATGTGGGTAACACCACATCTTCAGAGCCAGTTAATCTCATTTCAACAGAAGCTAGAGTTCTTCCATGCTCATCTAATGCTCCAGAAGTTTCTGCATGAGCAGTTAGAACTTGTTGGGCCAAGGAATCCAACTTCTCTGATTGCATCCCAAGCAAAGCTTGTGCTGATCCAGTGTCAACTTGGATGGGAGCATCTGTCAAGAGGTCATCTGCAAATATTTGTTCAAAGCTTATTCCTGCAATGTCAGACAAATCAAAAGAGTCAGTAAACACACACTTATCTCCCTCAATTTCTTTTTCATAAGACTCTGATACATCAGCAGTCTTCTCCTCATTTTCAACTATTTCTTTTCTCCCTTCATTGATAATGTCCTCACTTAAAGGTACATGCCTCCTCTCCTCAAGGGATTCCTGAAGTTCAGATTTGACTTCAAGAATAGCCTGCCCTTCCTCACTTATGTCACCCTCTTTTGGGGGTACACTCACTATCCTAGTGATCACCACATCTCTCTCATCTACTACTCTCTCTGGTTTTTCCACTAACATCTCCTTTTCAACTTCAACACCTAATCCTGCAGCATCTCCACCTTCAACAAGGTTCAAAGATGGCAGTTGTGGGGAGATCATAGTGCTTATATCAGCAGCCACTGAGTCATCCTGAATGATTAAGGGCTGATCAGTGTCCAACTCTCCTGACACTGAATAGGCCTTAACCAAACCAGCCTCTAAAACAGGAACCTCCACATCTTTAGGCTGTGCCTTGGGTTCAGAAGAACCTTCATTGGCAGATGTGTCTTTGGTTGTGTTACCACCCTTGGTCAACACCTCTGAAGATACAGAGCCTTTTCTATGATAGGTTCTAGGAGGGTTGGAGAGTCTTTCTGATACAGAAGGCTTAGGGAGGTTGGCTTGAGGGGTTTCAGGAGGGTTGGGTTTTGAGGGGTTTGAGGGATCATCATGGGAATCATCATCATTAGAGCTACTTTCAGGGTGTTTGATTCCCTTAGCTTTCCTCTCCTTCTCCTCATTAATCTTATCAACTACCAACTTTGCAAAAACTTCCTCATCAATGAGAAATCTTGTCTTTGAGACTCCAGCAAAGTGTAGCAATCTGTTCTCCTCTACTTGCCACCAGTTTGCACCCTTATCTTGGATGACTTGTGATATCTCCATCATAGACTTGTCTTTTACATCAACAAGCATCCTTAGATCATGAAATGTCTTCTGAATTCTTGGAAATTCAGCAAGTTGTGGATACAAACTGTCCACAGTAGCCATGGCTCCTCCTCTGAGCATACTTTCATAAGTATACTCCTCCTCATCTCCACTTGAATGGGGACTTTGGGTTATAGGGGATTTGGCTCTGGGTTCTCCTAATGTGGCTTCAGGAAGGTTGATTTCAGGGATATTGGCTTCAGAAGGGTTGGTTGCAATTGAAGGAACTTCAGTTGCTTTTGAGAGCAATGAATCTGAAGGGGCTTTGCTTAGTGGGGTTGGCTCAAAGAGTGCAGCTTCTAAAAGCTTTGAGTAGTTGAGCATAGATGAGTCAAGGGGAGAATGTAATCTTGTCTCATCTACTGCTATATCTGCTAGCACATCTATCCCACTTCTTTGCACACTCCCTTCTGGAGAATATCTCTTTGTAAGATTGATGGGGGTGATAGGTTGATTGGTTGGGGTTATGTGGGTTTCAGGGGAGTTGGGCTCAGGATTCTGAATTTCAGGGATGTTGGCCTCTATTGGTTGACTTCAGGGACCTTGGATTCTGGAGTTCCAGAACCAGATGAGTTGGTCCTTGACTTGGACTTGGTCCTGCTTTCAGCTCTGCTCTCCCTTAGAGCAAGTTGGAGAGACCTTTCCTCCTGAAGCTCCAACACTTTATCAGTAGGCTTGGCCCTTCTCTTGCTAGCCCTACTGCTCCCACTTCCTTCACCATCTTTCTCAGGGACAACTTCCCTGGTCCTCTTATCACCTCTAGACTTCTGTCTAGTTTCATTGTACTTCTGTCTCAACTCTTCTGAATGATCAGAAGGCACTTGCACACCTTCTTCAGCAACTTCTTCAATCTCAGTTGAAGCATCTGAGTTCTCCTCTGAGGGAATTTGAGACATTTTCCTTGTCTTCACCATTCTGGCCTTTGTCCTCTTTTTCATCTTTGGCTTCTCCTCCACCTTCTCTTCAGTAGGTTTGGCCATTAGCATCCTCCTCTGCTCAGTTTTCTTGCTAAGCTTTCTAAACATGATCTTCTGAGCAGGGAGAGGCTTTGCAAAGGTTTGCATCTCAGAATAATGAGCAAACTTTTCAATCAGGAGACTTGCCCTTGTGCAATATCTCAGTTTGCCTTCCATCACAACCTTGTTGTGAACTTTGACTTTGAACTTGGCCTTTTCCTTCATCATCTCTGACAAGATGAAGGTCCTCCAATCGAATTTGATGCCCTTGTCACTAGCATCAATCACAGCAGCCATGATTCTAATTCTGGGTTGGCTGACTTGCTCCAAGCTCCCAGTGTTGCTAAGCAAACTTTTAGCAACAACCTCAAACAAATTAAGAAATTGTGGTTTGAGAGTTTTCTTGTGCTGTGTAGAGGATAGTGGCCCTGGAGTAATTAGCCATTCTTGAGCAATTTCTTGTTCAAGTCCATTTCCATAGAATTCAGGATTCCTTCCCTCTGAAGGCAATCCAAAAGCAGCATCAACCTCTTCCACTGAGAATTTCACTCTATGGAATCTTTCCTCCTCTTCTCCCTCTGCAACAAAAGATAATCTTGTTGACACTTCACCATCTTCAGGTTTGCCTCTCCATTTTAGAAAGGCAAAGAATTCAGCCATGTAAGATTCAAGGCAAGAATCTGGCTTCTCTTGCATGAACTTTTGAAGATCTGCTCTCCTTAGCCATCTTAGAGTTGGAGTAACTGCAGGATCTTCACTCTCAAAAGAGAGGATTGGCTCAAAAGTAAGGTTGTTTTTGTGACTTAGATACCCAAAATCAAGGTCTAAGTCTCTATTGGTGAAATCAACAACCATTTCAGGCTTAGCCTTGGGAGCCATTGAAGGTTACAGAAGTTAATTTGAGAGAGTTTTGAGAGAGTTTGAAGAAGATGAAGGCTAGGGTTTCGAATACTTGGGGAAGAAGTGTTTGTGGGGAGTTCTTAAGACTTGAGAATATTCTAAAAAGAATGTTTGTCAATGAGTTGGTGAGTTTTGTGTATTTTCAACGGTTGTCAAAAATGGAAAAACACACTTGGACGGCCAGGATGAATTTCAGGGGAGTTGGCCAGTTTTGATCCAGTGGTTAAAAACCAATGTAACAGTGAGTTATTGGTTTTATTCAAAACGTGGAAGTTATTTAATATTAGTTAATGGTTGGGGAGTTTTCGAGATAGATCGTGGCTTGAAAAGTGTAATGCAAACAAGAGTTAAATCTTGGCATTTAATGCATGGAAAGCGACCTTTTGGGTGGGGGACAAATTAAATCCCACAGTGATGATATCTGCAATTGGGACAGATATCAAAGTAGACAATGATTACCCAAAATAGGTGCTTATCAAACCAAGGAAATAGTTTGATAGCCAAGACAACTTATCTGACCCTACTAGGACAAGTGTCCTGAAGTGATGTGGACAAGTGTCCTGAGTTTCAATGGACAAGTGTCCTGAGTAGTTGTGATCATCTCTTCTGAACTTCAGAAGACTTGTCCAAGTCTGCTGAAGACCAATTCAGTTCCTTTACTCCCATTAACTTCAATGAGTTTTACTTGTCCAACTTCCCTGGATCAAGTAATCCCAACTCTGCTGATAGCTCCAGAAACCTTGCCTCTGCAAGTGGCTTTGTTAGAATATCAGCTTTTTGATGATCTGTGTGGATCTTTACCAACTTTATGTCCTTCTTCTCCACATGGTCTCTAATGAAGTGATGCTTGATGTCCACATGTTTGCATCTTGTGTGCAATAAAGGATTTTGTGATATTGCAATTGCACTATTGTTATCACAAAATATTGGCACTTCAGTAGAGTTGACTTTGTAGTCTCTGAGTTGTTGTCTCAACCAAAGGATTTGAGCACAACAACTTCCAGCTGCAACATATTCAGCTTCAGTGGTGGAAGTTGCCACTGTGTTCTGCTTCTTGGAGAACCAAGATATGAGCTTGTTGCCTAAGAATTGACAAGTCCCTGAAGTGGACTTTCTATCAATTCTCCAACCTCCATAATCAGCATCTGAGTAGCCAGTTAGCTCAATGTTGTCATCAGCAGGGTACCAAAGGCCTAGATTCTCAGTGCCTTTGAGATACCTCAAGATCCTCTTTGCAGCCTCAAGGTGGATTTTCTTAGGATTTGCTTGAAACCTTGCACAAACACCTACTGCAAAGGTGATGTCTGGTCTGCTGGCAGTGAGATAGAGGGGTGAACCAATGATTCCTCTATACTCAGTAGAGTTGGTTGGAACACCACTCTCATCAGGATCCATCTTCCAATTTGTGTTCATTGGGATCCTTACTGGCTTGCTAGTTGCACACCCAAACTTTTTAATCATTTCTCTGGTGTACTTAGCTTGGTTGATGAAGATCCCTTCTTTTGATTGCTTGACTTGAAGTCCCAAAAAGAAGTTCATCAACCCCATCATGGACATCTCAAACTTACTTTGCATGAGCTTTGAGAATTTCTCACACAGCTTTTCATTGGGGGATCCAAATATTATGTCATCCACATAAATTTGGACAAGCAAGATGTCTTCTCCTTCAGAGATTCTGAAGAGAGTTCTGTCCACAGTTCCCTTGGTGAATCCATGATCCAAGAGAAATTGTGACAATGTATCATACCAAGCCCTAGGGGCTTGCTTGCGTCCATATAGAGCTTTCTTCAGTCTGTAGACTTGGTTTCCAACCTCAAAACCTGGTGGTTGCTCCACATAGACTTCTTCTTTCAAGACTCCATTCAGAAAGACACTCTTGACATCCATCTGGTACACTTTGAACCTCTTGTGGGCTGCATAGGCTAGAAAGAGCCTTATTGCTTCAAGCCTTGCCACAGGTGCAAAAGTCTCATCATAGTCAATGCCTTCATGTTGGTAATAACCCTTTGCCACTAATCTTGCTTTGTTTCTGACAATCACATCATTCTCATTCTTTTTGTTCTTGAACACCCACTTTGTTCCAATAACATCTTGATGTGAAGGTCTATCCACCAGCTCCCATACTTCATTTCTGGTGAATTGATTCAGTTCTTCCTGCATAGTTGTGATCCAATTGGCATCTTGAAGTGCTTCTTCAATGTCACTTGGCTCTTGTTCTGACAAGAAACAACATAAAAGAGCACTTTCACCATGAAATCTCCTTGTTTTGACTCCTATACTTGGGTCACCAAGTATTAGATCAGTAGGATGGTCAGACAACCAAGTCCTTCTTTTTCTGATCTCTTCAGTAGAGTTGTCCTCTACTGAAGTTGAGTCATTTTGATCATAAAATTCAGGATAATTGAATGCAGGATCTAATTCACGATCATAATCAGGGGTGTTGTCCTCAATGTCAGGGACATTGGCATTTTCAACATTTTGAGTTCCCCCTTGATTATTTGATCCATTAACTACCTCAGCAGGAACTGCTTCTTCATTGGTAGTTGTTACCGGGATGTGAACTGGGATTGGATCATTCAGTTCACCATTTCCTTCAGTGGAATTTTCCTCAGGAAGGTTGCCTTCAGGATTGTTGTCCAATGGGAGATTTTCAGGTAGGTTGGCTTGGACAACTTCTATGAATTCAGTGTCTTTGTCTTTTAGACTCAGTCTGGTTGTTCTTTGTGTGATTTCTTCTGATTCCAAGTTCTCATTCCTGAACTCATGAATAGATTCATCAAACACAACATGAGGTGTTTCCTCCACAATAAGGGTTTTCTTGTTGTAGACTCTGAAAGCTCTACTGATTTGAGAATATCCAAGGAATATCCCTTCATCAGCTTTGCTATCAAAGGCTTTCAACTGTTCTTTCCCATTATTGTGTATGAAACACTTACAACCAAAGATATGAAAGTATGACACTTTAGGCATTCTTCCTTTCCAGAGTTCATAGGGGGTTTTGCCTTGCCCCTTAGTAATCAAACATCTATTCTGAGTATGACATGCAGTGTTTATAGCTTCAGCCCAAAACCTCTTAGGTAAATTTGAATCAGCAATTAAGGTTCTAGCAGCTTCTTTTAAAGTTCTATTTCTCCTTTCTGCAACTCCATTCTGTTGGGGAGTTCTAGCTGCTGAGGTTTCATGAGCTATTCCATTAGATGTGCAATACTCATTGATGTATGAATTTATGAACTCAGTGCCTTTATCAGATCTTATCTTCATAATGCTAAGGCTTTTCTCATTTGACACTCTCTTTAAAAGTTCAAGTAGTTTGACTTGTGTTTCCTTCTTATTAAGGAGAAATACTACCCATGTGAACCTAGAGAAGTCATCTACTACAACCAATGTGTATTTTCTACCATTTATGCTTGCAGGGGTAATTGGTCCAAATAGGTCCATATGTAGAAGTTCAAGTACCCTTTCAGTAGAGATGACTGGTTTTCCTTTAAATGAGGCTTTAATCTGTTTTCCCTCTTGGCATGGTTTGCAAACATGCTCCTTAATGAAAACCTCATTAGGTAGTCCTTTAACTAATGCATTTCTAGCAATCTTGTTCATTGTTTTGAAGTTCAAGTGGTTTAATCTCTTATGCCATAACCAGCTTTGTTCACTAGAACTCTTAGCAATGAAGCATGCAGCATCAGTAGACTTGTCCCAGTCTGCAAAATACACATTTCCTTTCCTAGTTCCAGTCAATAGAATTTGTTGAGTCTTATCTTTGATTAAACATTTTCCACTAGAAAACTCAACATTAAAATCTTTATCACAGAATTGACTGATACTTAGGAGATTATATTTGAGACCAGCCACATAAGACACATTGGATACTTTGATGTTACCAATCATCAAAGTACCATAACCTTTTGTTGTAGCTTGTGAGCTGTCTCCAAATGTGACATTTGGGCCTTCTTTTTCAATAAAACCAGTGAGGAGCTTAGGAGATTATATTTGCTCATGCTCCTCTTCTTGTGGCCCAATGGTACCTGCAATTAGATAGGTTTAGGTACCCTTTGAGTTTTGGGTCCTGAGAGGTTAGATGTACCTTTAGGAACCCAAAATTGCCTAATAACCCTACTTGATTCAAGGTGGCTAAGTTGTCTTCCTCTAGCATCTACATACACTGTCCTTCCCTTAAATGTCTTTGGGAAAGTATGTGTGAATGTGTTAACTCTGTAAGTTTCAGGAGAGTTGTCAAATCTCCTGAACTTTTGAGTTCTTTGTGCTACTTGAGGGAATCTTTGAGGAAAGGCTTTCTTATGACCATTACCATTTGGCATGAAGGGTTTTGGTTGTCTCATTTTATTTTACCTTTGAGGATAGTTGTCCTTAGGTCTATTCAGCTGAGGCTTTCTCAGAAGAGTTGGCCTAGGCTGATTATACCTTGGATAATTCCTCTGAACATTGTTCAGGAGAGTTTCCCTTCCATTGGGTCTACTCTGCTGACCAACATTCCTCTTATGTTCAGGAGCTTTGGCCATTTCCTTAGGTTTTGGCCTATTCTCCTGAAGCACTTGAGTAGGCAGATCATCCATTTTGCCCTTTCCTTTGTTCAGTGGCTGATTTACTTCATTTTCAGTTTGTGCCACTGACTTAACAAAGATTCTCTTAGTGTTACTTACAGAAGCAACACTAAGACAAGGTGAAGATTCAAATGGATCTAAACCTAATCCACTTCTTTGAGCCATAGGTCTTTGATAACTCTGAATTTCCTCTATTGCTCTAGAGGATTTCTTCAGAGCAGACATCTTTAATTTCAGGCTCTCTTCACTTGATTTAAGAATATCATATTCATGTGAGAGGTTTTCAAATTTAGCATTTAGAATTTTTAGTTCAAAATCTTTTCTCTTCTGAGAGAGTAGTTGATCATCAATCTTCTTTTGTTGGTCAACTATCCTGAGATTTGCTTCCTCAAGCTCTCTCAAGACTTGTTGATACAACTCAGTAGATTTGACATCAACAACTACCTCAGAAGTTTTGGCAAGCTCAATAGCCAATCTTTCATTTTCTCTCACACAGTTATCATGAAATTCTTGTAACATAGTGAAATCTTCAATCAACTTTCCAAAGGAGAGTTTCAGGTTGACCTCACTATTGTTTTGTGAGATGAATGATGGTGAACTAGAGGTAGAGGATGCCTCATCATCCTCTAGAGCCATGTTGCAGACATCATCATCATCATCACTGTTGGAGAACAGTCCATCAGAAGAGTTGAAGCTTTCATCACTATCAGATTCTTCACCAGCCATCATGGCCTTTCTATTGGTGAACTTTCTGTCTCTTTTATCTTGCCTTTCTCTTCTCTCCTTAGAGCTCAGTTCAGGAAAGTCATACTGGAAGTGCCCTTTCTTCTTGCAATTATAGCACAGGTCTTCATCATCATCTTTCTTTGATTCTTCTCTTCTTTTTGACGATGAAGGTTCAGCTCTACTGGACCTTCTCCTATCAGAGTACTTGTCCTCTGATCTTTTCTCTTCAGGCTTTTTGACCTCAGCCTGAGCTTCTGGAGAGTTGTATCTTCTCCTGAATTTGTTGTCCTGGTAGAATTTCTTGTATCTACTAAACCTTGAATTTAGCTTTTCAAATCTCCTAGCCATCAAGGCTAGTTCCTCCTTCATTTCAGTCTTGGAGACTGACTTTGATGATCTTGGAGTGGACTGCATTTCTGGTTCAGCAGTTTTGGCTTTGAATGCCACTCCCTTAGTAGGATTTGAAGGTTCCTCAACAGGCTTTCTTCTATTGAGGTCGAACTCATAAGCTTTGAGTTCAGAGAAGATTTGTTGCATGGGCATGGTGGAGAGATCTTTGGTATTTTGCATCATTACAGCATAGACATCCCACTTTTGAGTGAGACTTCTCAAGATCTTCAATCCAACTTCTCTCTTGGTGTAGACCTTACCCAAGGAGTTTATTTCATTCATCACATCAGTGAATCTACCAGCAAATTTATCAATGGACTCCTCAGACTCCATTGTGAACTGTTCAAACTTCTGCACTGCCACTTGGAGCTTATTCTCCTTGATTTTCTCAGTACCCTCACACATTTCTGCAAGAGTATCCCATATCTCCTTGGCAGTTGTGCAGTGGTAGACCCTTCCCATGATTGCATCTGGAATTGTTTGATAGAGGGTATTCATTGCAAGATAATTCAAATTATCCTTCCTCTTTTCATCAGCAGTGAAGTCATCTTCATCTTTGGGGAGCACATCTCTTGTATCTGCCCTTTGAGCCTCAGTGACCACAAAAGGACCTCTTGTGATCACTCTCAGCATGTCAGTGTGAAGAGATGCAAGATGAGCCCTCATTCTGATTTTCCAGAAGTCATTGTTATCAATTGAGAACATGGGCAATTTGTGATGAGATATGTGATTGACTGGATTTGTTGCCATGTTGTCTAGTCCTTGAACAGCAGGAGGTGGAACTGCAGCATTAATGTTCTGATCAGGATTTTGTTGCTGGTTCTGGTTGTTGTTGTTCTTTCCTCTTGCCATTTCTTCAAGAAAGGGTTAGACAATGGGTACAAAGGATTTCAGATAGATCAATTCAGTGACCACACCAAATATGTGATTTTGAAAACCAAGATGGTTTTTCAGAAGCAGTGGTCTTTGAACCCCTGCTCTGATACCACTTGTTGGTCCTGAAAGGAGTATATAACAAGTGTATGGGGGGGGGGGGGGAATACACTTGTATGCAAATTCTTTTTGACTATGATCAAACCAGAGCTCAGCAAGGTTGTCTTGGACAACTCTGCTGAAGATGATTAACTCTTCTAAGATAATCAGACTACTAAGTACTATTGAGTACTTAGTTGAATAACTATCTAGGGGAGTTATATGTGCGGAATAGTGGTTGGCCCTTTTAGTTTAGACTCCTTTAGTTTCTGAAATCACTTAGTCAATGCAATACAGTCCAGTTTCAGGGAACTTGTCCAAATAGGTTTTGCACAGTCTTTGAATGTTTATCCTTTGAAAGATCAGTTTTGTGTGCAGTGTTGAATGTATGAAAGTGCTTGAAATCAAATCAACACAAGAGTTTATAGTGGTTCAGAGACTCAAGCTCCTACGTCCACTTTCCCTGATTGAACAGGATAATTCCTTCACTTTGGAATTAACTTGTTTTATAGTGCCAAGGTGCACTTGATCAATAACACCACTCCTTGGTGAATTGATCCCTAGGATGTCTAGAGTCCTAGTACCCTCTTCTCAACTCAGAACTTAACTGTTCTTCTCTCAACAGTCAGCTCCTACCACTTCTACTACTACAACCTTCTCACTTTCACTCTTGAAAGGTATAAGGGTTGAAGTAAGGTTCCAACTAATGAGATATCCTTTACAATGAAGATCAGTGTATAAGGATTAGGATATCTCTCTAAGCCTGTGTATGGATATACAATGTAGTTCAGCTTAGATGAAGTGTTTGAAGACTAAGATAGTCTTTGAAAGCTTTGAAAGCACTATGAGCTTTGAGCTTCAGAATAGTTGATGTAGTTGGATGCTTTCAAATGGTCTTCACACTTCTGTATTTATAGACAATTGAAGGATTTGCCCGTTGGAGAGGCAGCCTCAAAGGTCCATAAATGTCTTCTTTTAGTTCTTCAACTTTGAAGACAGATTCTTGATAGTGACATGTCCTCATTTGGGAAATAAACGGCTGTTAAGACTTTGTCTTCTTTCTGCAGCACTCTGAAATAAACGGCTGTTAAGACTTTGATTACTAAGGGGCAAGGCAAAACCCCCTATGAACTCTGGAAAGGAAGAATGCCTAAGGTGTCATACTTTCACATATTTGGTTGTAAGTGTTTCATTCACAACAATGGGAAAGAACAGTTGAAAGCCTTTGATAGCAAAGCTGATGAGGGAGTATTCCTTGGATATTCTCAAATCAGTAGAGCTTTCAGAGTCTACAACAAGAAAACCCTTATTGTGGAGGAAACACCTCATGTTGTGTTTGATGAATCTACTCATGAGTTCAGAAACAAGGACTTAGAGAACTAAAAGAAGACAAATGTCTTAACAGCCGTTTATTTCAAAGCTTTCAAAGACTATCTTAGTCTTCATACACTTCTTCTAAGCTGTACTACATTGTATATTCATACACAAGCTTAGAGAGATATCCTATCCATATACACTGATCTTCATTGTAAAGGATATCTCATTAGTTGGAACCTTACTTCAATCCTCATATCTTTCAAGAGTGAAAGTGAGAAGGTTGTAGTAGTAGAAGTGGTAGGAGCTGACTGTTGAGAGAAGAACAGTTCAGTTCTGAGTTGAGAAGAGGGTACTAGGACTCTAGACATCCTAGGGATCAATTCACCAAGAGTGGTGTTCTTGATCAAGTGCACCTTGGCACTATAAAACAAGTTAATTCCAAGAGTGAAGGAATTATCCTGTTAAATCAGGGAAAGTGGATGTAGGAGCTTGAGTCTCTGAACCACTATAAACTCTTGTGTTGATTTACTTTCAAGTACTTTCATACACTCAACACTGCACACAAAACTGATCTTTCAAAGGATAAACATTCAAAGACTGTGCAAAACTGATTTGGACAAGTTCCCTGAAACTGGACTGTATTGAATTAACCAAGTGATTTCAGAATCTAAAGGAGTTTAAACTAAAAGGGCCAACCACTATTCCGCACATATAACTCTTCTAGATAGTTATTCAACTAAGTACTCAATAGTACTTAGTAGTCTAATTATCTTAGAAGATTTAATCATCTTCAGCAGAGTTGTCCAAGACAACCTTGCTGAGCTCTGGTTTGATCAAGTTAGAAAAGAATTTGAATACAAGTGTATTCCCCCCCCCCATACACTTGTTATATACTCCTTTCAGGACCAACAGAACTGTTCTTCTCTCAACAGTCAGCTCCTACCACTTCTACTACTACTACTACAACCTTCTCACTTTCTCACTTGAAAGATGTAAAGGTTGAAGTAAGGTTCCAACTAATGAGATATCCTTTACAATGAAGATCAGTGTATAAGGATAGAATATCTCTCTAAGCTTTGTATGGATATACAATAAGGGTCAGCTTAGAAGAAGTGTATGAAGACTAAGGTAGTCTTTTGAAAGCTTGAAAGCACTCTTGCTTGTAAAATCTTGAGGTTAGTTGGATTCAGTTGAGGTGCTTTCAAATGGTTTTCACACTTCTGTATTTATAGACAAATGAAGGATTTGCCCGTTGGAGAGGCAGCCCCAAATGTCCATAAATGTCTTCTTTGAGTTCTTCAACATAGAAGACAGATTCTTGATAGTGACATGTCCTCATTTGGGAAATAAACGGCTGTATAGACTTTGTCTTCATTTTGCAGCACTCTTCCCAATGTCTGACTTTAAGATTCACTTGTTAAGACTTGGACATGGCTTCTGAAGGTTGCTCCAATGATAGGACAACATTCCTTATCACATGGACAACTCTGCTTATCACTATCAGCAGACTTGCTTATTCAGCATAGTTGGCTTGCTCTTTTCAGATGACTTGGCTCTTTCCCTTTGCTTCTCTTGGAAGTAATCTTAGCATGATTCTTTGAAGATCTTTAGGGTATAGTTGTCTTGATCTCTTCAACATAGTTGATCTTTAAGCTTCAGAACTCTTGTTCTTGTTTAATTGTGTTGAGACAACTCTTCTTGACAACTCTCCTGAACAACATACTTGTCCTTCAAAGGACTTGGTGATTGTTCCAGAATTTGAGCCTTGAGGGGACTTGATCTTGATAGACTTCAAAGCATATGTTCCCCCTCAAATTGTGCATCTATTCAACTAAGAGCTGCCTAATATATCAGCTCCTCATCTAGCCTTATTCTATATGTTCTAACATTCTTAGAACATAATCATCTTGACTTAGGCATGTCTCAGGGGGTTTTGGTATTGAATCAAAACATATCTCATTTTATTACCAACATTAAGCCACAAGAAACTCAAGAAGGAAGAGTTAATAAAATATCACGACTAGAGTTGTGAGAGTGGATGTAGACATTTGTCGAACCACTATAAATCTTGTGTGTTGATTTACTTACTGTTTAATATTTGTTTAACATACATATTCAAGATCTAAATCTAAGTATAGTATAAAACTGAAACTGGAAGTACTGATCTGACCCACACCCAGTAAGAACAATACTGTTTAGAACACTATTCCGCATATAACTCTGATATTTTGAAAGATTTTGAAAAGTCTATTCACTCCTCCCTCTAGACTTTTCCTAGTTTAATAAATCTTAATTCAACTTTGGTACCAACAATAAAAATATTGTTGGTAGATTTTTAATAAAGAAAAAAAATACTCAAAAGTTAATTTTTTAAATAGAATAAACATATATTTTGTTAATCCAAAAATTTGTAAAATGAAAATTTTACAAGGATGGAGGGAGTAAAATTTATGACTATCAAAGATTCAAAGTCATGCTTAAATTATCCTTGGTTAACTCTATATTTTATTTTCTAGACCTTGTTAAATGTCCTGTAAGAACAAAATGTTGGCAATTGGTTCTTCAAATATGCTGCGCGCCCTAATCCGCGCACCCGCCGCGTATTTTAGATACGGCGGCAGATTTCTACACTACTCCGCAGCTCCACTTTTAAGAGAAACCGGTCTCTACGGATTCGACCATTTGAAAACTGCCAAAGGTTTTCAGCGCATGGTCGACGATGCAATTGAGCGGTAATTTTGTGAAATGATTCAGGTATTGCACTTCTTATTTACTAAATTCTATAATGTTGTTACTTGTTTGATTCCTAGGTCTAATGAACTCGTTAATTATATTGCTGGAATGCCTTCACCTCCCGAAATTGTCAAGGCAATGGATGAAATTTCTGACACGGTATGCTTTAATTCGGATAATTAATCAACTTACTGGTGTGAAAGAAACTAAACCATATCTTATTCTGTTTCAAATCAATGTGTTTTATGTTCATAAGACTTATCCTGTTATGCTTTGGTTACAAGAAGTAATTTGAGTGTTTTTTTTGGTAGGTTTGTACAGTTATTGACTCTGCAGAATTATGTAGGCATACGCATCCGGATAGGTGAGATCACTTGTCAACTGTATTACATTAAATTTATGTGTGCAATCAACTTTTAATTAGGGTTTAAGAGGTTAATGTTATATGCTTTTGTAGGGAATTTATCGAAGAAGCAGGCAAGGCCTCTCTGCGTTTAAGTGAATATATACATGTGAGGTGACTCTGTGAGTAGTTTACTTTCATTATTGTAGCTGGTAATTCTTATGGAAGTCTTTTAATTAAAACTATGGTTAAACTTTTTATTTTGGATGGCCAAAATAAAGTGTTAAAGTATCATTCAGGAGCCACAAGTCCCTTTCTCATGATTCTCTGATTCAATTTTTTTACTACAGTTACTTATAGTTAGTCCCTTCCAATATTTAAAGACTAGAGTGTGCACATGTGTCTGCATTAAGAGGATCCAAAACTGCTGCAAGCTGTGATACTTGTGTCTAGTTAACTGTGTGAAGAGTTAAAATCAGTGGTTGCAATGATAAGAAAACACGCTCTACTCTTTATTTTCAATCCTTGTCTTGTGCAGCAAGATAAATATTGAATAAATACTTGAACAGTTTCTGAAAAAGAATTATTTGCTTTGGAATTTGTTATCGTAAAATATATTGCCTGTTGGCATTTTTTTAACAAAGTTTTTCAATCTCACTGGGTATGTTTGATTTGGGATTTTGACTGGATTTCAAAATCTTGATAAATAGTAATTATATGTGTTTGTTTTGAGGTTTAAATACGGTAGGATTTAACTTTATACCAAATCGATGTGTAAGAGTGTGTGATGTTGTGTTATTATATTATTGTTGATTGTAGCTGTAATGATTGAATAATTGTGCAATAATTAGTGTGCTTAATTGAAAGCTGCAAAGTGAGAATTGAATGTGTGAAAAATGATAAATAAAATAAGAGTGGGAATAAAAAATCATGTTTGCATTAGTTAGTCATTGAAGAGAGTGTGATGTAGAAAAAAATGGTATTTATAGGGTTTATATATATTTGTAATTGTGTAGGGATGGATGTATTGAGTTTAAAAAAACTGGATTCTATAGTAGAACCGGATTTAGATTTCGAAATCCCAAATCTGGTTTTCAAATCCCAACCACACATACCCAATGCGTCCTACTTCTTGAAAAATATTGGATATTAATGGTTTGTTTCATGAGAACTATGATCTGTCAGTATTTTCTGTGAGAGTAACTATGTTAAACTATTATTTGCAGTATCTTAACTCAAATACTAGTTTATATCATGCAATTAAAAATGCTGAGCAAAACCATCATGCGCTTACTGAAGAAGGTTTAAGAGCAGCCCGTTATTTTCGTAATGACTTGGAAAAGGGTGGAATTCATCTCAGCTCTGGTACAGATCCTTTGCTAGTATATCTTCTATTTCTTGTTTCTGTCGTTTTGATTATTGAAATCACTGATATCTCTTATTCACTTGACAGAGAAATTAGACCGAGTTAACCAGCTAAGTATAAACATACTTCAACTATGCAGAGAGTAAGTGCATAATTCTTCTAAGAAGCATCATTCAAGTTATATATTTCTTATTATTCTGATGTTGTTTGTTGACATTATAATTAGGTTATTATGTATTTGAAACTTCATCTCGGTTTAAATGTATACTAGGCTGTGTTGGAACCATACACACGAAGGTGTGCAAATTAAAAATGTCATATACACTTATCATATGAAGTGGATTATTCATGTACAGAGCTAATTATCAAATATTAAATAAAATGTGATGCGAATGCCTTGGAAAAGGATTAAACACGTGAACCTAATTTTAAGGATTTGGATTAGAGTCTGCTGGCTAATATAAAGGAAGTTTCTAGTTTGGACAAATAACAATCAAGTGAATATCTCTTACTGAAAAGCAGAAGATCAAGTTTCGTTAATTTATTTTGAAAAAAATAAAACAGAAATTACCCTGATCTTTTCGTAAGACCTTTTTTATGTAAACATAAATTTAATAATATTTCCTGTAACTAATTGGTATAGCAATAGAAGAAACCATGCAACCTAACACCATTGCTCCATCATATTCAAAAGCAAGCTTGGTGCTGGTGGTGAGCTGACTCAGCCAAAAAAAAAAAAAAAAAGAAACTGAGATTGCCAGATGGAAGCACTTGCTCCTCATCTTTTTCATTCTTATTCTTAATCCTTCTTTAAAATTCAGTTTCAAAACTGATTGGTGCTGAGGGTTGAATGGGGAGATTATGTGCTGGCCAAGTTGCTATTAACAATTTATTCTTGTTTCTTTTGAGTTAGTTAATTATTTAAAGACTCAGTTGTTTTGTTCTCGATCAGGTTCAATGAAAATACTATCATTGATCCAGGACATGTGGATATATTTCCAGCTTCACGTATCCCAAAACAATTGCAGCATTTAACCAAGCCCATCTACCGCCTTCCATCGTCTTCATCAAAGATATCAACAGGACTCAACTCTAATATAAAAGAGAAAGGATTACGTTTAGTGACAGAATCTAGTGCATTGTGTTCTATTTTGCAGCTGACCTCTGACGCTGAGGTACCTTCTAACTTGAATTTTGTTTATCACTATCTAATCAAGTACAGTATAAGTTTTATTTTGAAAGACTCAGAGACAATTTTCTGCGCTAGAAGAGGAGAACCATTAGATTAACTATGTATGTAATGTACCAAATTTCATCAATTTGTATGAATTGTAGGGACAAATATGGTTTAGTTACAATGATTATGGTGGATATTTTTTTAGTTTGGGTTGATAGAATTTAACTTGTTTCATCTTTCACCTCATTTTTATTATTTAATATTAATCATGCATATGTTTCTCTTAACCTCGTGCAGGTTAGAAGACTGGCTTACACTGCAGGAAATTCTGCTCCACGTGCAAACTTGGTAGTCCTTGATAAGCTTCTTTCAGCACGTCATGAGTTTTCAGAGGTTAGTATGCCCACATATATACAAGTAGTGAACTGGAAACTTCGCCCATTGAATCTGTTTTGAAGGATTGATATACCCAATACATATGGATGGAGAAATATTGAAAATGGATTCAAATATCAAATTTTAGTATCAATTTTTTTAATATTTCAATACTCCTATATATTTTTTTGCGTTAAGTAACTCTTGTTCTTCTGAAGTCTTTCTTGCATATTGTTGTATACCAACGACGCCGATGACCCGACGTATTAGAGATTAAGTCAGAATTAGGGGCGTTGGTTTACTTATGTGACTAGTTCTCTTTTTCTGTTTTTATTAGTTGAGGGCTTTTTCGTCCTTAGGTCTCACCTTGTATTTCAGATTAGTATTAATAGGCCTAGTTGGCAGTTGTAGAACTATTCTTGGAAATTAATTGGAAGTTGGAATTGGGCAGCCTTGGCTGTGTCTTTCTTGTTATCTTCTTGGAACTTCTGGCTACTCTCTTTACTCCATAACAATTTGGCCCGACCCACCTCTTCATGACGCGCACCGAGTCCCGTTTGGATGCCGTTGAAATGGCGATCACCGCCCTACAGTTCTCTGGCGCGACCGTGGAGAGAGCAGTGGCCACCTTAACTACCGACCTCAAAGATCTCCATACGGGCATGGATGAGATGCGGGGCATGCTGTAGCAACTGCTGAAATCGGCCCCTATGGACGCTCCGTCTTCGGCTGCAGAATTACGACAACCTCCTCCTACGGCACTTCCGCCTCGCGTTAGCCCTACCACAGTTACCACAAAATTGGAACTGCCGAAGTTCACCGGCGAGCACCCTTACGGTTGGATTTCTCACGCGAAACAATTCTTTCACCGATGGACATGCGCATTGAACTTGCCCTCGTTGCCATGGAAGGCACCACATTGCAGTGGCTCATGACCAAGTACCCTACCCTTAGTTGGCAGAAATTCACGGTGGAACTCCTTCGCCGTTACGGCGACGACCTGCAAGAAAATCCCTTTGAAACCTTGGCCCTAACTCGCCAAATCGGTTCGGTGGAGGATTATGTTGATCAGTTTATCTCAAGAATGGCCGCGGTCCGGCGGTCCCGGATCTTGATCCTTCTCATGCCCCGGGCCTTTTCTTGCACGGTTTACGGGACGACATGTGCCTTCGCATACATTCTAAAGATGCAGCCGACACGTGTCTTACGATCCAATTATGAAGTGAGATTGAGCAGCGCCTCACGGCGACTAAGGGTATCCGTTCACAACCGACATTTGGCTGTGACGCTTCTGCCCCTTCTCGCTCGGCCTCCCCGTTCTATTCCGGCTGCTCGGCTCCACCGTCGTCCGGTTCCCGCCCTTCTTTCCCAGGCAGACCTCTTGACACCCGTTCCGCCACCGAATTGGTGGGTTCGGCCTCGACATCAAAGGCCCCGGTCTCAGAATACATGTCCCACGACGAATTCATGGATCTTCGTCGGAAAGGCCTGTGTTTCAAATGCAAGGAACCGTACTCTCCTCTTCACGTTTGTCTTGGGTGAAGGCGAACTCGACCCGGATTATCTTAATTTTAAAATTTTGAATCGGAACTCGACTCCACCCTCCAACATCTCGAAGTCTTCGCTGCCGCCGCTTCCAGCTTAGATGGCCCCCAAACCGTGAAACTTCGTGCTACAATAATGATGTACCGCTGATCATCATGATCGACAGCGGCGCGTCTCATTGCTTTATCGCTGCTTCGTTCACAATTAAATTGGGCCTTTCTTTTACAGGTGGGGCTGCCCTTCCCGTGGTCTTAGGCGACGGCACCACCACCAAGATTGATGGCGTTTGCTCGGTTTTGCAGTTACTCCTCAGCGACACCTTGGTTGTGGTGGAAGCGTACGCGTTTCCGATAGGGGGCGTGGACCTCATTTTGGGCATCACGTGGTTAGCTACCTTAGGCGACATCAAGGTAAATTGGGCCACCATGACTCTGCAATTCAATTATTGGGGTTGGCATGTGGTCCTCTTTGGCGAACCGGGCCTTGCTCGGCCGCAGCTGTCCGCGGCTATTGCCGCTAAATTCGGCTCCTCGGACTAACAGTTCGTCGCCTTTCCGTTGGAACTAACCTGCCTCTCCGCCCCGCCTTCCGGGCTAATTCTTTCCCCCACGCTATCAAACAACTTGTTGAAACCTTTCCCTCCATTACAGATCCTCCTATGAGCCTCCCTCCCCGTCGCTCGTGCGACCATCGCATATCCCTCCATCACGGCTCCACTGCAGTGGCTGTCCGGCCATACCGCTACAGTTCCGCTCAGAAAATAGAGATCGAGTGACTTATCACGGACATGCTTGCGCTGGGGCTCATTCAACCTAGCACCGGCCCGTACTCTAGCCCTGTTTTGTTAGTCCACAAGAAGGACGAGAGTTGGCTATTTTGCGTTGATTATAGGGAGTTAAATAAACAGACGATCCTCGACAAATATCCGATACCCATTATTCAAGAACTTTTGGATGAACTTGCTGGTGCGACTCATTTTACTCGTCTAGATCTTCGTTCAGGTTATCACCAAATCCGGTTGGCACCCGAAGATATCGAGAAGACGGGGTTCCATACTCATTCAGGCCACTACGAGTGGCTCGTTATGCCATTTGGCCTTTGTAATGCGCTTGTCACGTTTCAGTCCGCCATGAACGAGCTGTTCCGCCCTTGGTTATGCAAGTTCGTTTTAGTCTTCTTCAATGATATTCTAATCTACAACCCCTCTATGCACGTCCATTTGGCTCACCTACGGGCGGTCCTTTAGGCCCTCGCGACCGCCTCCTTCGTGATTAACTCAAAGAAATGTGCTTGGGCACAAACTGAAATCGAATACCTAGGCATATTGTAGTGGCTGTTCTCCAATGGCTCCGACCGACTTCCCTTAAGGCCATTCGTGGGTTTCTTGGATTAACCGGGTATTATCGTCGCTTCATAAAGGATTATGGGAAGCTGGCCCAACTGTTAACCATGTTGTTAAAAAAGGAGTACAACAAGTTCACATGGTCGACCGAGGCCCAGCTAGCGTTCGAAGCCCTTCAGACCGCTATTACGACTGCCCCCGTACTTGCCGTAACAAACTTCACACTGCCCTTTATCCTTGAAACGGATGCGTCAGGTCGCAGTTTAGGTGCTGTTTTGATGCAACTTGGTCGGCCGGGCGCATACTTCATCCAGGCCCTCTCCGAGCGCAATGCAAATAAGTCCATACTTAGTCGGCCAACAGTTTACTATCAAAACAGATCACCGGAGCCAACAACACATCCTGTGCCAATCCATTGCTACGCCGGCATAGCAGTATTGGGTGTCCAAGCTGATTGGGTTCGACTTTCAAATTAAGTATAAGCCCGACTCTTCAAACGCTGCGGCCGACACCCTGTCCCGGCGAGACACCGACATCACTCTCGATGCTGTTTCCTTACTGCGCTGGATGGACTGGGACAAGTTACGGAAAGCCACCCGATCTGATCCCATCTATACACCGATCATCGCTGCCCTTGAACGAGGTGATCCAGTCCGTCAACCATACACAATAATCAATGGAATGCTATACTACAAGGATCGGCTAGCCGTCCCAGCCGACGAGGAGTGGCTGACTGGCCGGCGTTAATGTTTTTTTAGAATTTTCATGCCACTCATACAGGAGGGCACGTTGGGGCTTTCCGAACTTACAGAAGGATAGCGGCTAACATTTTCTGGCCGGGAATGATGCGCAAAATTACAAAACTCGTGGCTGAGTGCTTGATTTGTCAACGGAGTTAAGGCGATACTCGAACCCCAGCCGGCTTGTTACAATCCCTGCCAATACCGTTGCAAATTTGGGAAGATATCAGCATGGATTTCATCTCAGGCCTCCCTCGTTCGGAGTTCGATCAGAGACGATCGACCGCGGAATGCCGTGGAGGCGCACAATGTTATGAACCGTTCTCTTGAAACGTACCTCCGTTGTTTTATCTCCGACCACCCGACTCGCTGGGCCCACTGGTTGTCATGGGCTGAGTATTGTTTCAATACGTCCTTCCACACTTCGACGGGTTGTACGCCGTTTGAGGCGGTTTACGGTCGTCCACCACCAGTATTGGCTCGGTTTCTACCCGGGGAAATTCGTGTAAAGGCCGTCACTGACGAACTTGGAGAGCGTGTTAGAGATTAAGTCAGAATTGGAGTTGTTGTATACCAATGATGCCGACGTATTAGAGATTAAGTCAGAATTAGGGGCGTTGGTTTACTTATGTTACTAGTTCTCCTTTTCTGTTGAGGGCTTTTTCGTCCTTAGGCCTCACCTTGTATTTCAGATTAGTATTAATAGGCCTAGTTGGCAGTTGTAGAACTATTCTTGGAAATTAATTGGAAGTTGGAATTGGGCAGCCTTGGCTGTGTTTTTCTTGTTATCTTCTTGGACCTTCTTTTGGCTACTCTCTTTACTCCATAACACATATGTCACCTTATCTTTTGTTGTAGAAAACCTGAAATTGTGTAATTTTCATAATTCTTCTACGTGATCGTTATGTGCAGATTATGGGATGTAAATCTTATTCTGAATTTGCTCTAAATGGAAATATGGCTTCTTCACCTGAAGTTGTTCTATCATTTTTACATGACATGAGTAAAATGGTCAGACCCAAGGCTGAGGAGGTGTGATACTCTAGCTTATGCTATTGGATGAAATCTGGTATTTATTGTTTTTGTTCACAATATGTGGATCTTTAATTGCAGGAGTTTAAGAAAATTTTGGATTTTAAGAGAGCAAAAAGTGGCCAATCAGTTGAAGACTTGAACCCCTGGGATGAGGCATACTACACAAGAATGATGAAATCTTCTGCTCACAATTTGGATTATTCAGTTAATTTTCTCTTTCATTGCCTTATAATTCTTGTTCCAATTCATTTGTTCAGATATTGTTAGTATGCATCTAAAATGCTGTTTGGTTGAGCTTATATGTTACTAAATCTGTTCCTTATTATCTGTCCCATTTTATCCATTAACACAAATGATGAGACCCCGTTCTCATCAACAAAACAATTTTCTCATTAATTAGGGTATCAAAAGACTCTTTTACCCTTATTTATTCCTACAGACCACAGTTAACAAGCTTATAATTACAAGAAGATGATTAGTATTTATTAGGGGTATTGTTAGAAGAAAAAGAGGAAGTTTGTATAGGCTATTAGCAAAGTGACTGATAAATAGAACACTATTTCGGATAAAATGGGACAGTTAATAAGGAACGGAGGTAGTATTTAAAAGAACACTTACAATAAGCATGACTGCTTATAAGATTTCTGAAAGTGTTATAAGATGCTCAGCTTTTATGAATTGTTTGTAAAAGATCAAGGTGATCCTGAGATTAAGATTACATTTTTAACATGCTCCTTCGATTTTTCATAATGCTTATCTCACATTTTAAAAGCTATACGGCCATTATGTTCAATCAAAGAGTTTAATTTTAAGATGTTACTGAATAAACCTTGCCAAACAATCTCTAAATCAACGGCATAGACTACATACACGTTCTTGTAACTCATTGTGCAATTTGCAAGTCCTGCAGAGTCAGCTTCCTGCTTTTGTGACGGACATATTTTTAAGCTTCTTGGCTCATCAAATTGACAATAAATTTAGCTGTCTGAAAATATTTTCTCTTTATGTAGATTAGTAATGAAAAAGATTTACCAATGCCATTCGTTCTTCATGTAAAAGTGGAAAATTAAAATATTCATTGTCTTAAAGATATTTATTTTGATTAACATTTCATGTAATGCCAAGGAACCCTCCTGCCACCGGATTTCAAAACAATAATTGGAGATTGAATTACTTATCAAAGTTTACTTATCAATATCCCCACCCGCTTGCGTAGGTTATCTTTAGGCCTCAGAAACGATGAAATAATGATTCACGCGCATAATAAACTTAGCCGTTGTTTGATTGCCTTTGATATTCGTTATATAATATTTGTTGAAATTCACTTGTGTTTACTTTCTTTGTTATTTAGTGGACAATGAGTTATAGCTTATATAATTTTTCAGGTTGTTGCATCCTATTTTTCCTTAACATGTTGCATTGAGGGGTTAAAGGTGTTGGCTGAGTCATTGTTTGCTGTGAAATTTCTAGTGATTCCACTTGGTCCTGGCGAATCATGGCATCCAGATGTGCTGAAACTATCTCTGCACCATCCTGATGAGGTAAATAAGTGGTAATATTTGCTGTAATATGTGCCCACCATTCCGTAGGGATATATATCAAAGGGATAATATCATTTTTGGTCCCTAAAGTTTACTTTTATCAAGTTTTAGTCCCCTCTTTCACTCTTTTGGTCCTGAAAGTACACTTTTACTCTCCCACATTTGGTCCCATCGTTAGTTGACCGTCCGTTGACTAATGCAATCAACTATCTAGGGGTGCTAAATGTAATTAATAATTATTTGGGGGGGGGGGGGGTGTGCTAAATGTAATTATAGGCTATTCTGCCAGTCAACGAATGGTCAACTAACCTTGGTAATGTGAGAGAAAAGTGTACTTCCAGGACCAAATTTGATATTGAGTGAAAGTGGGAGACCAAAACTGAAAAAAGGTAAACTTTAGGAACGAAAATGATATTAACCCTATATTGAAGATAAAACAGTGTACTCTTTGTACATCCGTGTCTTGCCAACATCACATGCTCTAGTAGCTGCATTTTGTCCTAACAAGTTTCACTGCGAATCTTTAAAATGCACATGTTGTGAGTGATGACCATGGCTACTATCATGCCTCTCATGTTCCATATCAGTCTGTTGGTATTTCATCCTTTATATCTACTTAGAGTGATTGATGAAAGATCTGTGGGGAAGATCTGCCGGCTTGGTTACTTTTCCTGTTCTCGACTTTACATGCATATTGTCGTATACTCGTATGAGATACTTAACATAAAGTATTTGTGCAAAAAAAGCAGAAAACGTGTAAGATTTCACCTAAAGGACTTGTCCAGTCCAATAGAGATGTATATCAAATACTTTCTCTGTAAATATCAAGATTTGTAGCATATTACACACTGATATATTTTGCCTTGTTTTTAGAATTCTGTGTTAGAGTTAAGAGAATGGATACACACACCTCACCGAAAGTAAAGGAAATAAGATTGAATATATTGAAAGGAAAATAAGATAACACCGGGAATAATCCCGTCCAAGCCTAATGGCCGATTCCTACGGGAAAGATCCCGTCCCAAGCCTAAGCCGTAAATAATGATCTCTCAGATAATCTTCCTAGAGAAAGACAAAGACAATATATAATATATAAAAGACTAAACCCTATATTAAACCCTAATTACTAGGGCCCATGGGCCACTTTATTACTTAAAGTAAATTAACTATAATATAATATATATTTAATATTTGATGTGTATCATTCTGGAAATAGTATAAACTTCTTTTTATTAATTTTATAGAATATTATATAGTATTAAGTATATCTCTGCCACTCTAGAACTTAACTTCATCCTTCAATGTCGAATTCTGTGATGCAGGGTGACCTTGGGTACTTGTACCTAGATTTGAAATCAAGAAAGGGTAAGCATCCTATTTGTGCACATTTTGCTATCAAGGGGGGGCGCAGAATCTCCGATACAGACTACCAATTACCAGTAAGCAAATATTGCTAATTTTACCGCTCTATTTGATACATTTGCCACTTGTTTCATTTGGAATGTGATGAATGATATAATATGGTGAATGTAAATGAGTTTTTTTTTTTTTTTTTTGTGAGAAGAGTAAATGAGCCTGTTTTTAGGGTGCTTCAGTGCATGTAACATTGTTATATTTTCCGTCCTGTTAATTAAAACATTAGGAAAGAGTTTAGGTTCATTTTCGAACATGATGGGACTCAATGATGTCAGTTTTTGTATGCATAGTCTTTTAGGCATCTTCCTTTCATGTTTGTTTGTTATTTTCGTAACTTATCGCGATATACAGATTGTAGCCCTTGTTTGCAATTTCTCGGGACCAAATTTCCAGTCAGTGCACCTTCATCATTCTGATGTTGAAACGCTATTTCATGAGTTTGGACACGCTCTTCACTCGTTGCTTTCAAGGACGGTGAGATATACCTGAGTTGAATTTAATAATCTATGTTGGAATGATAATGAATGTTCAGGTGATATTTTTTCAGGATTACCAACATTTTTCAGGGACCAGGGTGGTGCTTGATTTTGCTGAAACGCCTTCAAACCTCCTTGAGTGAGTCATTTGCTATTTGTGGATACTTTTTAGTTTAGTTCCTAATAAAATGAACACAAAACACCTTCAAAACTACATAGTTTTTTGTGCCCAACTGTGCATGTGTTTAGGCATGTGAGTATGTGAATCTGTAAATTTAATGGCATTATACATTAAAAGGTCCCTAAACTATTAACTTGTGTTTCTACAGGTCCTAAACTATTTTTGTTTTAATAAGCCTTTTAAGTATTGAAATTTCATTTCATGAGCTCCGTCAAGAAAAAATTTACAGAATTTTTTGATTCACCGTAATGGTCCCATTAAATAATATACATGTCCGCTTTATTTAATTGTAATTATACACTAATATTTTCGCAAGCCATTTTATGTACCCATTACCTGAAGAATTAGGGTTGAAATGACTTGCATAAAAAACGTTTGGATATTATTATAGTTGATGTATATATTAATTAATGAAAATTCGTCAATTCTCGTCTTGAAGGACCTCGTGAAATCAAATCTCAATACTTGAAAGATTTTTAAAGGCAAAAATAGTTGAAGGATCTGTCAAAAATAAATAAATATTGATAGTTTAGGATCCGTTGATGCCTTGTACCAATCTTAAACAAGCACCAATTTATTGTTGAGCAGTTTAAAGGCAAAAATAGTTGAAGGATCTGGTTCTGGAATAATAAATTCTTGTTGAGCAGTTTTCATCTCTCGTCTATTTTCTTTTTTGGTGATGACAGGTATTATGCATGGGATTATCGGGTCTTGAGGAAGTTTGCCAAACATTATTCAACAGGTGACCCAATACCAGAAAACTTGGTGAAATCACTATTAGACTCAAAAAATATGTTTGCTGCGACTGAATTGCAACGCCAGGTTTGTTTGACAATGGTTCTTAGCAAGCTATATTCAGTGATCCATTGTGAAGATGAAGTTAACTTAATGCCTGCATCTTTGCCAGGTCTTGTATGCCTTGGTTGACCAAACACTTCATACGTTGCAACCATCATCAGTCAAAGATACAATTTCTATAGTTGCAGATTTGAAAAGAGAGCATACAAGTTGGAGACATGTGGAAGGAACATGTTGGCATGCTCAATTCAGTCATCTTGTTACTTATGGTGCAGGTATGTCTCTCATCGGGAGCTATTGATATATTCACAACTTTATGTTGTAAAAGTCCATGCACCTTATCTTCAACATCAAGAATCCTTGGGTTTCTTGTTAATTAAAGGAAACATTATGAACACTCTTAAAAGGTGTGGATATCTCGAGCATATAGATGTGTGGAGAAAAACAAACCTAAGTCACACGAAATGAGGCTTTTAATTTATTTTTTAAAATTTCAATTAAATGTAGAATTATAAATTTTTATTTAGTCTTTATAGATGCGTTGCTATAAATCATTTTAAATTGTTGAACCATTTAATTTATACCGAGACATAGTTCACAATAATATTTTTAGACTTCAATAAGACAAATTCTCTTGTGAAACTTGTTCAACGTATGAATCTGGATCCGTACTAATACCAACATTCATTGACTGATACCATTACTCTTATAAACTAATACCATAACATTTACACACGCAAACATGCCAAACTGTGTGGATAAATGATATGGTATTAGTTTATAAGTGTAATGGTATCAGTTGATAAGTGATATGATATTAGTTTATAAGTGTAGTGGTATCAGTTTTATACGGTAAACAAGTTTCAACTGGAGAGTGACTTATTTTAATAGACATTAAAACAATATGAAATGTGATCTGATTTTTATTATTGTTAAATTAACTATTTTTATGAGAGTATTACTTTGATATTAAATTTTGGGCACTCTTTCCTCTCTAATAGAGGAGGTTAGTTACCACCTCTGCCAACAAGAGGTGGTTTAGTTTGCATAATTGTTATTCTCATGTATCATTTGGCTAGAACAAGTGACGTGAAAGAAAAAGATTGTTTTTTGTGATGAGGTTTTGTTTTTATCGTCCTTTTTCTGCGATCACAGGTTACTACAGCTACTTGTATGCAAAATCCTTCGCTGCAACGATATGGCAAAAGATTTGTAAGGAAGACCCGTTGTCCCGAGCTGCAGGATCTGCTCTTAGGTCTAAATTCTTGCAGCATGGTGGGGCTAAAGATCCAACTATCATCTTGAACGATCTTGTAGGAAATGGTGTGGTAAGAAATCAGAATGGAGGAATTATTCCTGATGTTAGTAGCCTCGGTGAGGAGATGAAACTTTTCACGTAGACATCGTTTTCCTCATTAATGAGACCCGGAAGATGATTGATTCTCGAGTGATTCAGGCTCTACATTTTTGAAAACTAAATTAAGTTAAAGATATATTATTGACTGATTCTGTTGTGCCAATAGGGTAGCTGCATTTGTATCTGTAGCTTAATGTAATTTATTTTTCCCTAGATTGTAGATTATGTATTGTATCTCTTGAAAGAAATTCCAAAAGAAGCAAATCGGGAACATGAATTCTGGAGTTCTAAATAGATTCAAGTGTAGCATTTTACATGGATGGAGTGTTTTCTGTCTACAGGTATCATTGATGTTATGGGTAGTTTGATTGGTGAAATGAGCTGAACGGTGTTTGAAAGCCTATAATGGGAGATGAGATTTGGAGAGAGAAGTAATGTTGTAAGACCTCAAAATAAAATAGTACTCTTTTCATCAGTACACAAATTAATGAATATTATGAGGATTAATTTTGTGTTATTTTATATTGTTATTGTGTAAATAATTTTGAGACGAACTAAAAAGAAAAGTGTTTAAATAATTGCGGAAATTGTTTGGTTGAATGTACACTTTAAACAAACATACTAATTTTAATAAATTTGTATAGTTGGTGAAATAAAATTATATAAAAAGTGAAAAATATTATTGGAATGGTCTCATAGACTAGGACTCTAGTTGACCAGTCAACTTTTATTTTAATTTTTACTTTTTTTTTTTTTTTTTTTCTGGAACGTGTATATTAAAAAGTGTAAGTCATTATAACTAAAACGTGCAACACAATATTACTGAAAAGTGCAATACAATTTTTTTATTAAAAAGTGTAAGTTATTATAATTGAAAATGCAACACAGATTTTAGTGAAAAGTGTAAGTCACTATAACTAAAAAGTGCAACACAATATTATTGAAAAGTGTCACACAATATTATTAAAAATTGCAAGTCAGTATAACTAAAAAGTGCAACATAATATTTAATGAAAAATGTAAGTTATTATAACTGAAAAGTTTAAATCCATATAACTAAAAGATGCAATATAACATTACCAAAAAGTGTACGTCAATATAACTGAAAATATTATTAAAAAGTGTAAATCACTACAATTAAAAAGTGTAACACCAAAAAAAATCAAGGGTCAACTCAAGTTTTTATATAGACTTGAGTTTACACAAGACCGACCAAATATTATTTTGCCATTCTATTGAAAATCGGCATGCTTTGTTATTTTCATTATATCTTACCAAACAATCTTTATGTGGCAGTGTGACACTTGGTGTGAATATTGGAATGAGAATGGTAAATTGGTAATGAATATCCTCTCCAATTCATAATATATGACATTTTGAACTTTTATTTTCAATTTAAATTAAATAATTTTTTAAAAAATTAATTAATAATAATTTAAATAGTAATATAAAGTCTAAATTCTAGAGCAATTAATTAGGGGTATAGTAAGAAGTCGTCAATTTTCTTAATATGTGTGCATAAGTGTAAAGAGACATACATTTTTAATGGGAGGAAGTATTATTAAAGGGTCAAAATAGGGTCGTGTAAACGAGCCGAGTGGTACTGAGCTCGAAACTCGACTCAATCATTATACTCGAAACTCGACTTGATCGAGCCTAAAATTTTAAAGATCGAGCTCGACTCGATAAGAAACTCGAGTTCGGCTCGACTCAACTCGATTACCTATATAATTTTTAAAATTAATTGTGAAATATATATTTTCTAAAATAATCTCGAGCTCGGCTCGACTCGTTTACTTGTATATATATATATATATATATATATACACAAGTAAATTTATATTAATGTCAAAATAGTAAATATTGTTTAAGCTCGATTAAGCTCGCGAGCCTTTCGAGTCGAGTATTTATGAGCTCGAACTCGGTAGCTACTCGTGTAGCTCGAAACTCGACTCGATTAACTTCGAGTCGATTTCAATCTTTCTCTCCGAGTCGAGCACGAGTAGCTCGCGAGATGTCTCGACTCACTTACACCCCTAGATCAAATCATTATGGGGCTAGTAATTTCATTGTTATTGCGGGTTTTTTTATCCTAAAATTCGGAAGGACTAACTTTGAGCTTAGGAGCCCAACCACAAAATTCGACAAATCTATTCACAAGTAAGAAGTAGTAAAATAACGAGATTTCCTAGCAAAGGTATGTGCTATCTTATTACCTCCACCAGCAAAAGAAACATAAACATTCATAAATTGAGCAATTAAAGCTCTACAAGAATTGACATAATCGTCAAATACATAGTCAAATACATAATCAATTGAATTAGTTGAGTTTATAGATCCACTACTAACTTCGCATCCCCCTCAACAATACATTTGTCCCAACCTTGAGCTTTCAACCATGACAGAAAGACTTCGAAAATGCCCATGGCTTCACCAACATGCGCCTCAACACAACCCTGAATCATAGCAAATCTGCCTCTTACAAAACCACTGTATTCTTTATGAATAACCATCCCCAAACTTGTATGCATTAACTCACGAAAAAACGCTGCATCAATATTCAATTTTTGAAAACCTAACGGAGGGGAGTGCCACACCTCACATGTTGGGCTTCGTCTGATACTTACCACATTAACGCTCTTTCACTCGACATAACACTGGTAGAAATATGCACTGCCACATTAGGAGGGTTACAATTGTTTCCCCAAATCATCAAGTTTATTTCCTTTCAAATTTGACACATCACCATGCAAAAGCTCGCCGCTATTGGGCTGCATGACATTCTCAGAATCAAATCCTTAAGGATAGGGTTTTCAGATATTCACATTAATAATTTGTAGGTAGATATTACTGTGTATCTCCCCCATCTTGTCAGATGCCATATGATTCTGTCACCCACACCAACGAGCATGCTTAACACTCGAGTAACATCCATCGGGATAAGTTCTTGGATCAAATTCACGTCCCATGATCTTGAGTTGGAATCAATAAGTGCCGACACTCTCAGGTCCTCCAACCCCAACACACAATCGGAATGCACAAAATGGTTCAGCCATGGCATATCCCATATTCTAATCATATCACCAGAGCCAACCTTCCACTTTATGCCTGCTTTAATCAAATTTTGGCTAGCATGAATACTGGTCGATGTATAGTTCGGATTCCACCCAAGCTCCGTCGAAGGTAAATCATCTCTAGGGAAATACCTAGCCTTTATAACTTCACTACCCAAAGAATCCAGATCAGTGATATGACGCCAATCCATCTTACCATGCATGGTTATATTAAAACCAGGAAGGTCCCGAAAACCTCCACCCCTCCATCTTGTCCACACAAAGACTCTCCCATCTCATCCAATTAGACATATGTAGGAATAGCCTGGGTTCCACAATAAGTATTATTGTGATATATGATGCTTGATTTACTAGAAAATTCACAATGGGTATTATTTTCCCTATACAATTTTGTGATAATTATATTGAATCACCGTTAATGAGATGATATGAGTGATCCCAGTCTTCGGTCCTTCAAATTTAGGATTCCGGGTTTCCTGTCCAGTCTGGACCGGATTTTTTATTTTATATATTTTTATGTATATTATTTATATTTTATTACTAATGCACTCTCACTTATTTTTCAAAACCAAGTAATTGGTGAGGATGTGAGGTAAAATTGTTGAGATTTATTACATTTTTTCAAATATATAATCTAACAAAAATATTTAATTTACTTTTAGTGTCAAAAGATCATTAATAATTATGTAAATAAAATTCACATTGGCGTAGATTGATTTCAAATGAAGAGCCAACACTTTAATTTTCATACACAAATTCATCAATCTTGTTCTTGCTTCCATAAACTTGAAAACAATACTTAAAAAATAAAAAATAAAATAAAAACTCGGTCCAAACCCGGACCAGAATTTACCGGTCTGGACCGGATTAATTACGGTCATGTCTCCGGTCCACCCATTAGGATAGATTCCGGTTCCACTCCTGTCCGGTCCGGTTTCAGATCGGTGCACACCCCTATATATAGGGATTACAAGTGAGATAAATAAGGAAATAAATATAAACGATATCTATGAAAATATATTCAAAGATAATGATTAACATAAATAAAATATTGCTACATATAATATATTATACTATTCCTATATATTATTCTATTGTATTCTCTAATACTCCCGGTCAAGAGAAGCTTGGAATGTAAATGAACACGATCTTGGTACGCTGTTAGGAAATAAACACACGCGCACGATAACGAAAGAGAAAATAACACAAGATTTGTTTACCCAGTTCGTCTTGCGACTACGTCTGGGGGCGATGCCAAGCCAGGTATTTCAATATGTTTTTCGGATACTGATTACAATGAGAGAACATCTATTTATAATAGAAAACTTGCCATAATTAACCCTAAGCTTATTAGGAAAAGACTTGTTCCCTACTCCAAGCCATTAGGAACAAACTTACCATAATTAACCTTAAGCCTATTAGGAAAAGGCTTGCTCCCCACTCCAGGCCCGTTAGGATCAAACTTGTCCTACACTCCAAGCCCGTTAGGATCAATTCAGGCTCCACACTCCAACAATCTCCCACTTGGAGACTGAATTCTCCATGTAATCATATCTTCTTGATTCTCCTCCCGTATCCGCCTGGCATCGCCAAGCCTTATCTTCAAGTTCCAAGGCCAATTGAAGTTATACATAGCTTCAACTTCTCTAAGGTCACTACCTTAGTAAACATGTCTGCTGGATTCTCACTTCCAAGAATCTTCACAAGCTGCAAGATCTTCTTCTCTAAAAGGTGACGAATGTAGTGGTACTTCAACCCAACATGCTTTGTCCTTGAGTGGAACGCCGGATTATTTGCAAGAAATATAACACTTTGACTATCACTGAAAAGAGTGTTATTCTCATGCTCCTTCCCAAGTTCTCCCAAGAAATTCTGCAACAACACCATCTTCTTACTTGCCTCTGTCACAGCTACATATTCTGCCTCAGTAGTGGACAGTGCAACAACCTTCTGCAACTTGGAAGTCCAAGATATAGCAGTACCACCATAAGTAAAGACATACCCGGTTGTACTTCTTCTCCCATCAAGGTCGTTTGATGCCAAGTCTGCATCCACATAACCCACCAGCTCCATACTCTTGCCTTTGAAACACAAGGCCTTGTTTGTGGTACCTCTCAAGTATCGCAGGACCCACTTGACTGCTTCCCAATGTTGCTTGCCCGGATCACTCATAAACCGGCTTACTACTCCCACTGCATGAGCAATGTCTGGCCTCGTACACACCATGGCATACATGATGCTACCAATCGCTGAGGCATACGGAACATTCAACATCTGGGCACGCTCCTCCTTGCTCTTGGGGGACTCTCTTCTTGAAAGCTTGAACTGACTGCCCAATGGAACACTCACGGGCTTCGACTCTGACATGTTGAATCTTTCCAGGACCTTCTGAATGTAACTCGCCTGCGAAAGATACACACTTCCTGTCGCCTTATCATGTTCAATTCTCATACCCAAAATTTGTTTGGCCTCTCCGAGATCCTTCATTGAGAACCGTTCGGACAATTGCCTCTTCAACTTATTCACTTCTCTTGCATCAACTCCTATGATCAACATGTCATCAACATATAACAAGAGAATAAGAAAGCTTTTGTCAAACCTCTTGTGGTAGCAACAATGATCTGCGTGGCATTTCTGGTAGTCGATCTCCATCATGAAGCTGTCAAACTTCATGTACCACTGCTTTGGAGCTTGTTTCAGGCCATACAAGCTCTTCTTTAACTTGCATACAAGTTCCTCCTTTCCTTTCTCTACGAACCCCTCAGGCCGTGTCATGTACAACTCCTCCACCAAGTCACCGTGGAGGAATGCTGTCTTCACATCCATTTGATGTAACAACATATTTTCTGCAGCTACCATACTCAACGCCATTCTAATAGTGGTCAGTTTCACAACAGGAGTAAAGACATCAGTATAATCAATACCATGTCGCTACTCAAACCCCTTGACAACCAGCCGGGCCTTGTAACGTTTGCTACCATCAGCTTCATTCTTGATTCGGTAGACCCACTTGCAGTGCAAGACCTTCTTGCCCTTTGGGAGCTCAACAAGTTCCCAAGTGCCGTTCAATAGTAGAGATGCTAACTCATCATCCATAGCAACTCTCCACTTCCGTCTATCTGCACCCTGCTCTGCCTCTGCATAGCATTCAGGTTCACCACTATCAGTAAGTAATAGGTAGTAGTTAGAGGGCGAATACCTATTAGGTGTATGTCGCTCTCTAATGGGTCTTTGCAGCGGATTCTCCGGTGGTGGTGGGGTCCCTTGTTCTTCAATAAGAACCTCTTCTTCATTCTGACTCTCCTTACTCCCACTCGAGTTTGAGATGTCTAACTCGACCTCTTGGGTATTGGTTTTGTCAGAATCTGATACCTCTAATCTGTTCTTGTACATAACCTGTTCATTGAAAACTACATCTCTACTGCGAATAATCTTTCGGTTATTCTCATCCCAGAGTCTATAACCGAACTCATCACCACCATAACCAATGAACGTACACTTAACAGATTTAGCATTTAATTTACTTCTATCAACAGAGCTAACATGAGCATAAGCAACACAGCCAAAGACACGCAAGTAAGACAGATTTACCTCTTTTCCCGTCCATGCTTCCTCGGGTACTCTGTTCTCCAACGGAACTGATGGACCTCTGTTAATCAGGTATGCTGCTGTATTTACTGCATCTGCCCAAAACGTCTTAGGCAGCCCACTCTTCAACCTCATGCATCTTGCTCGCTCATTCAACGTTCTGTTCATTCGTTCTGCCACTCCATTCTGCTGGGGAGTTCCTCTCACAGTCTTCTCCATGCGAATCCCATTCTCAGCACAATATTCCTTGAACTCACGGAGTTCATATTCACCTCCATTGTCAGAACGAAGACACTTTACTTTCAGCCCTGTTTCATTCTCTACAAGAGCTTTCCACTTCCTAAAGGTATCAAAAGCATCCGTTTTATTTTTCAAAAAATAAACCCATACCTTTCGAGTGGAGTCATCGATGAAGGTCATGTAATACTCCGAACCACCAAGGGACTTCACGGGCGCTGGTCCCCATAGATCGCTATGCACCAGCTCCAGCTTTTCTGCCTTCAATGCTCTACCACCTCTCGAGAAACTCACCCTTTTTTGTTTCCCGAAAACACAGTCCTCGCATAGGCCAACTTCAACAGATTTCAGCCCTGGAAGTCTCCCTTTCGAACACATTACCTTCATCCCTTTCTCGCTCATGTGACCCAACCGACAGTGCCACAAATCAACGTTGGTCGTAGCTCCCACAAGGTCAATACAATTCTTGGGGTTAGATGTAGTATACAACGTACCTTCCTTCTTCCCCCGAGCTACTATCATGGCGCCTCTACTGATCTTCCAACTGTTGCTGCCGAAAGTCACTGAGTATCATTCTACATCAAGCTGCCCGATTGAAAGCAAGTTTCTTTTCAATCCTGGAATGTGCCTCACACCATTCAGCTTCAACATCGATCCGTTTGGTGTGATTATCCGGACATTTCCTTTTCCCACGATTTTCAGGGGCTCATCATCAGCAAAGTAGACTTGTCCGAATTCGCCAGACACATAGTTATCCATTATTTTAGCATCACTGCAAGAGTGGAATGATGCTCCAGAATCCAACACCCACGATTCTAGCGGACTATTGACACTTAAGACCAACGCGTCTCCAATATCATCTGTGGTTGCGTTTGCTGTCTTCTTCTCGTTCTGTCCCTTCTTATTTTTCTTGGGTGCTGAACACTGGTTGCTGTAGTGACCAAACTCATCACAATTCCAGCACTGGATTGAGTCTTTATCTTTCTTGGATTGACTCTTTCCTCTGGACTTTGATCTGCCACGATTCTGCATACTCTTCGATCTGCCCCTTTCCTCCGTTTTCAGCGCTGACCCTGAAGTAGATCCAGACTCTTTCCTGCGAACCTCCTCGCTAATCATCAGATCCCTCACTTCGTCAAGCTTCAGTTTATCTTTCGCGGATGAAGCGCTAACTGCAGTTACTGTTGCAGCCCAACTGTCACGCAAAGAAGATAACAAAACTAAAGCAAGTACCTCGTCACTGAATTCGATCTCGACAGAACACAACTGCCCAATGATCATGTTGAACTCGTTCAGGTGTTGTTGCACGGGTGTGCTCTCCGACATCCTGAGGTTGAACAACCGTCTGATCAGGTGAAATTTGTTCGCCGTTGTGGGCTTCTGATACATCTCCTCCAAGATCTACAGCATCTTCCTTGCGCACTTGGCTTTAGTCGTGTGGTAGGCTACGTTCATGGACATCGATAAACGTATCGCACTCATCGCCTTTCTGTTCAACAGATTCCACTCCTTCTGTTCCATCTTTTCGGGTTTCTCCTTCTCCTCTAGGGGCACATACAAATCTTTACCATAAAGGTAATCCTCGATCTGCATCTTCCAGAACCCGAAATTCGATCCGTCAAACTGCTTGATTAAAATCTTCTCGTCGCTCATCGTGACTGCTCCCTCTGAACCCGAGGCTCTAGATACCAGTTGTTAGGAAATAAACACACGCGCACGATAACGAAAGAGAAAATAACACAAGATTTGTTTACCCAGTTCGTCTTGCGACTACGTCTGGGGGCGATGCCAAGCCAGGTATTTCAATATGTTTTTCGGATACTGATTACAATGAGAGAACATCTATTTATAATAGAAAACTTGCCATAATTAACCCTAAGCTTATTAGGAAAAGACTTGTTCTCTACTCCAAGCCATTAGGAACAAACTTAACATAATTAACCTTAAGCCTATTAGGAAAAGACTTGCTCCCCACTCCAGGCCCGTTAGGATCAAACTTGTCCTACACTCCAAGCCCGTTAGGATCAATTCAGGCTCCACACTCCAACAATACTTAAAAAATAAAAAATAAAATAAAATCTCGATCCAAACCCGGACCAGAATTTACCGGTCTGGACCGGATTAATTACGGTCATGTCTCCGGTCCACCCATTAGGATAGATTCCGGTTCCACTACTGTCCGGTCCGGTTTCAGATCGGTGCACACCCCTATATATAGGGATTACAAGTGAGATAAATAAGGAAATAAATATAAACGATATCTATGAGAATATATTCAAAGATAATGATTAACATAAATAAAATATTGCTACATATAATATATTATACTATTCCTATATGTTATTCTATTGTATTCTCTAATACTCCCGGTCAAGAGAAGCTTGAAATGTAAATGAACACGATCTTGGTACGCTGTTAGGAAATAAACACACGCGCACGATAACGAAAGAGAAAATAACACAAGATTTGTTTACCCTGTTCGTCTTGCGACTACGTCTGGGGGCGATGCCAAGCCAGGTATTTCAATATGTTTTTCGGATACTGATTACAATGAGAGAACATCTATTTATAATAGAAAACTTGCCATAATTAACCCTAAGCTTATTAGGAAAAGACTTGTTCCCTACTCCAAGCCATTAGGAACAAACTTACCATAATTAACCTTAAGCCTATTAGGAAAAGACTTGCTCCCCACTCCAGGCCCGTTAGGATCAAACTTGTCCTACACTCCAAGCCCGTTAGGATCAATTCAGGCTCCACACTCCAACAATCTCCCACTTGGAGACTGAATTCTCCATGTAATCATATCTTCTTGATTCTCCTCCCGTATCCGCCTGGCATCGCCAAGCCTTATCTTCAAGTTCCAAGGCCAATTGAAGCTATACATAGCTTCAACTTCTCTAAGGTCACTACCTTAGTAAACATGTCTGCTGGATTCTCACTTCCAAGAATCTTCACAAGCTGCAAGATCTTCTTCTCTAAAAGGTGACGAATGTAGTGGTACTTCAACCCAACATGCTTTGTCCTTGAGTGGAACGCCGGATTATTTGCAAGAAATATAACACTTTAACTATCACTGAAAAGAGTGTTATTCTCATGCTCCTTCCCAAGTTCTCCCAAGAAATTCTGCAACAACACCATCTTCTTACTTGCCTCTGTCACAGATACATATTCTGCCTCAGTAGTGGACAGTGCAACAACCTTCTACAACTTGGAAGTCCAAGATATAGCAGTACCACCATAAGTAAAGACATACCCGGTTGTACTTCTTCTCCCATCAAGGTCGTTTGATGCCAAGTCTGCATCCACATAACCCACCAGCTCCATACTCTTGCCTTTGAAACACAAGGCCTTGTTTGTGGTACCTCTCAAGTATCGCCTGACCCACTTGACTGCTTCCCAATGTTGCTTTCCCGGATCACTCATAAACCGGCTTACTACTCCCACTGCATGAGCAATGTCTGGCCTCGTACACACCATGGCATACATGATGCTACCAATCGCTGAGGCATACGGAACATTCAACATCTGGGCACGCTCCTCCTTGCTCTTGGGGGACTCTCTTCTTGAAAGCTTGAACTGACTGCCCAATGGAACACTCACGGGCTTCGACTCTGACATGTTGAATCTTTCCAGGACCTTCTGAATGTAACTCGCCTGCGAAAGATACACACTTCCTGTCGCCTTATCATGTTCAATTCTCATACCCAAAATTTGTTTGGCCTCTCCGAGATCCTTCATTGAGAACCGTTCGGACAATTGCCTCTTCAACTTATTCACTTCTCTTGCATCAACTCCTATGATCAACATGTCATCAACATATAGCAAGAGAATAAGAAAGCTTTTGTCAAACCTCTTGTGGTAGCAACAATGATCTGCGTGGCATTTCTGGTAGTCGATCTCCATCACGAAGCTGTCAAACTTCATGTACCACTGCTTTGGAGCTTGTTTCAGGCCATACAAGCTCTTCTTTAACTTGCATACAAGTTCCTCCTTTCCTTTCTCTACGAACCCCTCAGGCCGTGTCATGTACAACTCCTCCACCAAGTCACCGTGGAGGAATGCTGTCTTCACATCCATTTGATGTAACAACATATTTTCTGCAGCTACCATACTCAACGCCATTCTAATAGTGGTCAGTTTCACAACAGGAGTAAAGACATCAGTATAATCAATACCATGTCGCTGCTCAAACCCCTTGACAACCAACCGGGCCTTGTAACGTTTGCTACCATCAACTTCATTCTTGATTCGGTAGACCCACTTGCAGTGCAAGACCTTCTTGCCCTTTGGGAGCTCAACAAGTTCCCAAGTGCCGTTCAATAGAAGAGATGCTAACTTATCATCCATAGCAACTCTCCACTTCCGTCTATCTGCACCCTGCTCTGCCTCTGCATAGCATTCAGGTTCACCACTATCAGTAAGTAATAGGTAGTAGTTAGAGGGCGAATACCTATTAGGTGTATGTCGCTCTCTAACGGGTCTTTGCAGCGGATTCTCCGGTGGTGGTGGGGTCCCTTGTTCTTCAATAAGAACCTCTTCTTCATTCTGACTCTCCTTACTCCCACTCGAGTTTGAGATGTCTAACTCGACCTCTTGGGTATTGGTTTTGTCAGAATCTGATGCCTCTAATCTGTTCTTGTACATAACATGTTCATTGAAAACTACATCTCTACTGCGAATAATCTTTCGGTTATTCTCATCCCAGAGTCTATAACCGAACTCATCACCACCATAACCAATGAACGTACACTTAACAGATTTAGCATTTAATTTACTTCTATCAACAGAGCTAACATGAGCATAAGCAACACAGCCAAAGACACGCAAGTAAGACAGATTTACCTCTTTTCCCGTCCATGCTTCCTCGGGTACTCTGTTCTCCAACGGAACTGATGGACCTCTATTAATCAGGTATGCTGCTGTATTTACTGCATCTGTCCAAAACGTCTTAGGCAGCCCACTCTTCAACCTCATGCATCTTGCTCGCTCATTCAACGTTCTGTTCATTCGTTCTGCCACTCCATTCTGCTGGGGAGTTCCTCTCACAGTCTTCTCCATGCGAATCCCATTCTCAACACAATATTCCTTGAACTCACGGAGTTCATATTCACCTCCATTGTCAGAACGAAGACACTTTACTTTCAGCCCTGTTTCATTCTCTACAAGAGCTTTCCACTTCCTAAAGGTATCAAAAGCATCCGTTTTATTTTTCAAAAAATAAACCCATACCTTTCGAGTGGAGTCATCGATGAAGGTCATGTAATACTCCGAACCACCAAGGGACTTCACGGGCGCTGGTCCCCATAGATCGCTATGCACCAGCTCCAGCTTTTCTGCCTTAAATGCTCTAACACCTCTCGAGAAACTCACCCTTTTTTGTTTCCCGAAAACACAGTCCTCGCATAGGCCAACTTCAACAGATTTCAGCCCTGGAAGTCTCCCTTTCGAACACATTACCTTCATCCCTTTCTCGCTCATGTGACCCAACCGACAGTGCCACAAATCAACGTTGGTCGTAGCTCCCACAAGGTCAATACAATCCTTGGGGTTAGATGTAGTATACAACGTACCTTCCTTCTTCCCCCGAGCTACTATCATGGCGCCTCTACTGATCTTCCAACTGTTGCTGCCGAAAGTCACTGAGTATCATTCTACATCAAGCTGCCCGATTGAAAGCAAGTTTCTTTTCAATCCTGGAATGTGCCTCACACCATTCAGCTTCAACATCGATCCGTTTGGTGTGATTATCCGGACATTTCCTTTTCCCACGATTTTCAGGGGCTCATCATCAGCAAAGTAGACTTGTCCGAATTCGCCAGACACATAGTTATCCATTATTTTAGCATCACTGCAAGAGTGGAATGATGCTCCAGAATCCAACACCCACGATTCTAGCGGACTATTGACACTTAAGACCAACGCGTCTCCAATATCATCTGTGGTTGCGTTTGCTGTCTTCTTCTCGTTCTGTCCCTTCTTATTTTTCTTGGGTGCTGAACACTGGTTGCTGTAGTGACCAAACTCATCACAATTCCAGCACTAGATTGAGTCTTTATCTTTCTTGGATTGACTCTTTCCTCTGGACTTTGATCTGCCACGATTCTGCATACTCTTCGATCTGCCCCTTTCCTCCGTTTTCAGCGCTGACCCTGAAGTGGATCCAGACTCTTTCCTGCGAACCTCCTCGCTAATCATCAGATCCCTCACTTCGTCAAGCTTCAGTTTATCTTTCGCGGATGAAGCGCTAACTGTAGTTACTGTTGCAGCCCAACTGTCACGCAAAGAAGATAACAAAACTAAAGCAAGTACCTCGTCACTGAATTCGATCTCGACAGAACACAACTGCCCAATGATCATGTTGAACTCGTTCAGGTGTTGTTGCACGGGTGTGCTCTCCGACATCCTGAGGTTGAACAACCGTCTGATCAGGTGAACTTTGTTCGCCGTTGTGGGCTTCTGATACATCTCCTCCAAGATCTACAGCATCTCCCTTGCGCACTTGGCTTTAGTCGTGTGGTAGGCTACGTTCATGGACAACGATAAACGTATCGCACTCATCGCCTTTCTGTTCAACAGATTCCACTCCTTCTGTTCCATCTTTTCGGGTTTCTCCTTCTCCTCTTGGGGCACATACAAATCTTTACCATAAAGGTAATCCTCGATCTGCATCTTCCAGAACCCAAAATTCGATCCGTCAAACTGCTTGATTAAAATCTTCTCGTCGCTCATCGTGACTGCTCCCTCTGAACCCGAGGCTCTAGATACCAGTTGTTAGGAAATAAACACACGCGCACGATAACGAAAGAGAAAATAACACAAGATTTGTTTACCCAGTTCGTCTTGCGACTACGTCTGGGGGCGATGCCAAACCAGGTATTTCAATATGTTTTTCGGATACTGATTACAATGAGAGAACATCTATTTATAATAGAAAACTTGCCATAATTAACCCTAAGCTTATTAGGAAAAGACTTGTTCCCTACTCCAAGCCATTAGGAACAAACTTAACATAATTAACCTTAAGCCTATTAGGAAAAGACTTGCTCCCCACTCCAGGCCCGTTAGGATCAAACTTGTCCTACACTCCAAGCCCGTTAGGATCAATTCAGGCTCCACACTCCAACAATACTTAAAAAATAAAAAATAAAATAAAAACTCGGTCCAAACCCGGACCAGAATTTACCGGTCTGAACCGGATTAATTACGGTCATGTCTCCGGTCCACCCATTAGGATAGATTCCGGTTCCACTCCTGTCCGGTCCGGTTTCATATCGGTGCACACCCCTATATATAGGGATTACAAGTGAGATAAATAAGGAAATAAATATAAACGATATCTATGAGAATATATTCAAAGATAATGATTAACATAAATAAAATATTGCTACATATAATATATTATACTATTCCTATATATTATTCTATTGTATTCTCTAATACTCCCGGTCAAGAGAAGCTTGGAATGTAAATGAACACGATCTTGGTACGCTGTTAGGAAATAAACACACGCGCACGATAACGAAAGAGAAAATAACACAAGATTTGTTTACCCAGTTCGTCTTGCGACTACGTCTGGGGGCGATGCCAAGCCAGGTATTTCAATATGTTTTTCGGATACTGATTACAATGAGAGAACATCTATTTATAATAGAAAACTTGCCATAATTAACCCTAAGCTTATTAGGAAAAGACTTGTTCCCTACTCCAAGCCATTAGGAACAAACTTACCATAATTAACCTTAAGCCTATTAGGAAAAGACTTGCTCCCCACTCCAGGCCCGTTAGGATCAAACTTGTCCTACACTCCAAGCCTGTTAGGATCAATTCAGGCTCCACACTCCAACAATCTCCCACTTGGAGACTGAATTCTCCATGTAATCATATCTTCTTGATTCTCCTCCCGTATCCGCCTGGCATCGCCAAGCCTTATCTTCAAGTTCCAAGGCCAATTGAAGCTATACATAGCTTCAACTTCTCTAAGGTCACTACCTTAGTAAACATGTCTGCTGGATTCTCACTTCCAAGAATCTTCACAAGCTGCAAGATCTTCTTCTCTAAAAGGTGACGAATGTAGTGGTACTTCAACCCAACATGCTTTGTCCTTGAGTGGAACGCCGGATTATTTGCAAGAAATATAACACTTTGACTATCACTGAAAAGAGTGTTATTCTCATGCTCCTTCCCAAGTTCTCCCAAGAAATTCTGCAACCACACCATCTTCTTACTTGCCTCTGTCACAGCTACATATTCTGCCTCAGTAGTGGACAGTGCAACAACCTTCTGCAACTTGGAAGTCCAAGATATAGCAGTACCACCATAAGTAAAGACATACCCGGTTGTACTTCTTCTCCCATCAAGGTCGTTTGATGCCAAGTCTGCATCCACATAACCCACCAGCTCCATACTCTTGCCTTTGAAACACAAGGCCTTGTTTGTGGTACCTCTCAAGTATCGCAGGACCCACTTGACTGCTTCCCAATGTTGCTTGCCCGGATCACTCATAAACCGGCTTACTACTCCCACTGCATGAGCAATGTCTGGCCTCGTACACACCATGGCATACATGATGCTACCAATCGCTGAGGCATACAGAACATTCAACATCTGGGCACGCTCCTCCTTGCTCTTGGGGGACTCTCTTCTTGAAAGCTTGAACTGACTGCCCAATGGAACACTCACGGGCTTCGACTCTGACATGTTGAATCTTTCCAGGACCTTCTGAATGTAACTCGCCTGCGAAAGATACACACTTCCTGTCGCCTTATCATGTTCAATTCTCATACCCAAAATTTGTTTGGCCTCTCCGAGATCCTTCATACCCAAAATTTGTTTAATTTACTTTTAGTGTCAAAAGATCATTAATAATTATGTAAATAAAATTCACATTGGCGTAGATTGATTTCAAATGAAGAGCCAACACTTTAATTTTCATACACAAATTCATCAATCTTGTTCTTGCTTCCATAAACTTGAAAACAATACTTAAAAAATAAAAAATAAAATAAAAACTCGGTCCAAACCCGGACCAGAATTTACCGGTCTGGACCGGATTAATTACGGTCATGTCTCCGGTCCACCCATTAGGATTGATTCCGGTTCCACTCCTGTCCGGTCCGGTTTCCGATCGGTGCACACCCCTATATATAGGGATTACAAGTGAGATAAATAAGGAAATAAATATAAATGATATCTATGAGAATATATTCAAAGATAATGATTAACATAAATAAAATATTGCTACATATAATATATTATACTATTCCTATATATTATTCTATTGTATTCTCTAATACTCCCGGTCAAGAGAAGCTTGGAATGTAAATGAACACGATCTTGGTACGCAACAATGTGAAGAGTTTGAGATAGAAACTTTGTGAAGACATCCGCAAAACAATGCATTTTTGTTGTCATACAGTAGGAGAAATAACGGAAATTCAGAATCACCAAATATGGCATGCCAAGGCGCATAAAAGCGGGAATCAAATAGATCGAAACACCGAAACCCTTTGAAGGACAGACTATGACAAAAGATTAGGCAAGAAACACTTGCAAGTTTAGTGGAAGCAATTGATCCGAGCACAAACTAAATAGATCGGAGGGGCGAGAAGCCAATGATGTCGGCCATGGATTCTTTGACGAGAGAGGAAAGTAGAAGAAAGAAGATGTAGCATGAGGTTATAGAGAAAATTAGAGTGTTGGTGAGTGTGACTAACATTATATGAGTGAAAATGGTCATGGAGATAGCGTGAACGGCCATGAGAGGGAATGAGGAGACTAGCTCGCTCGAGAAGAAAATGAAGGGGGTAACGAGGGACACTAGCTCGTCGGGGCGGCGAAAAGTGACCGAAAGAGGGAACGAGGGAAATCAGCTCGTTCGAGAAGAAGAGGGGGACGAGGAATACTAGATCGTCAGTGGCGGCTAAAAGCGACCAAGAGAGGGAACGAGGGAGACCAGCTTGTTTGAGATAAACAAGGCGACGACGAGGAACACCTGCTCATCGAGGACGCCGAAAAATAGCGAAGAAAGGGGAAGGGTATTTCGGTTTTTGTGTGAGGCAAGGCGGTGATGAGGGATACCAACCTGTCGGAGACGCTGAAAAAATAGAGAGGAAGAGAAAAAAGGAGAGGAGGAAGGGGAGGAGGCGTGAGAGAGGGAGAGAGAAGGAGGGAAAAGGAATTAGGGTTTCAGAGGCTGATACCATGTGAGAATTATATTCAATTACCATGATATGAGTGATCCACTTTTATTTATATAATATATATATATGTAGGGATTACAAGTGAATAAATAAGGAAATGAATATAAACCTTCAGAATATATTTGGATGGGCACATTAACAATATAATAATTAAGCATATATATTTATTTAACTAAGAACTGAACATCTTATACGGAAAAAAAAAAATTCAAACGCTAATAAAAGAATAATGAAAATTTCCAAAATAACGAGCAATTTCCCCGATTAACGTAACTGTAGGTCCCTAGTTGAGTTAGATAATATTGAGTAAGCTAAGAAAACGTCTAGAGGGGGTGAATAGACTTTTCAAAATCTTTCAATATATCAAAGTACACTATGCAGAATTATCAGATTAATAATGAGCTCAATCAAATTTATACTCAACTAATATTAACGAACTTCTGTATGAACACTCTACTAGTCTTGTTCTTATATGCAATTCAATCAATTAAGCAGTTAATCAATCAAACAAAAATAAAACAGTAAAGTAAATCAAACACGAGATTTATAGTGGTTCGACAACTTGTCTACATCCACTATCACAACTCCAGCCGTGAAATTCTTATTAACTCTTCCAATCGAGTAATGTGTTCTTGTGGCTTAGAGTCCCAAGAAATAAGACTTTGATCTTTTCGAAAACACTACCAAGTGCTTCTTCGATCTAACTAGCTATTTTACAAGTAACTAGCAACTTGAAACAATAAAGAAAAACTTCTCTTTGTTCAGTAGTAGCCTTCTTGATTTCTTCACTTGTCTTCTAGCTTGTCTTTCTGAACTTGAACTCTGTGAGTTTCTTCGCTTTTGAATACTTCGTTAATTCACCTCAATAGTACGTAGATTATCAGTGTATCAGTAGTCTTTAATCGAACAATACCATGGGGTATTTATAGACTTCCAACTTCAAGAACATTCTGTTGTTAACCAACTTTTCTTGATAACTGACTTCTAACTTGTTCTTCTTATCCATCCACGCGTTTCTTCAGTTAATTAGTTATTTCCATAACTAACTTTTCAATCTTTATCTTCAACACGCGCTTCTGACTTAACAACTTTATCCTTGTTTGCGCACCTGTCTTGTCTCCATACTTAGACAAAATCTTAGTCTTCTTCTTTACTTGACTTGTCTTGCGCAACCAGTCTTCAATAGTAGACTTCAATATAGAACACTAACTAGTCCTATCATCTAATCTTAACAAGTCTATTACATTACTTTAAGCTTTATAAATCAGCTTAGTCACCTTAAGATCTATACAATGAATATACGAATATAATACGAACTATGAGCTTCTATACATCTTTAATATAGCTCTGTTATAAATCCTAACATATATACAAAGTACTTATAAAACGTACTTGTCTTTCAAACACTTAAACTTTTCTTTTGAACTTATCTTTTGTACTTTACTTGTGAATTCTACTGATCTGTTCAAGATGACTTCATAACTAGACTAGATCAGTCAACACTTAGAAATTATTCAAGTCTACTTTTGGCTTATCAAAACTCAACTCATCTTCAATTAGGACTTGTCTTCAGGATTCATATCCCAACAATTTCCCCCTTTTTGATGAAGCCAAAACTACTTGAATTATTTCACGAAAGTAGACTTGTTAAGTAGTTATCTTTAGAATCACCAAAATATGTTATCTTTTCATTCATTCAAAATAAGATTAGTAGATTACACATACTTAATCAAAATAAAACTAAGTAGAATACTTACAACTTACTCACTGATGTTACCTCCATCTAGGTTAGGAACACAGAACGCGTCGAGTAGTCTTCTATGAATATCTGAAATGTGATCTTCATTCTCAATCTTCTCCTTCTCTAGCAGCTCTTCTTCGAACTTCTTGATCTTGTTGAAATCGATTCTCTTTCCAGAGCCTAGAATAGGAGTTTCCCATTTAGGATAGATAGGAACGAGAATGTTGTATCCTACAACAGTAGCAATCCTTATGACCAAGTTCCATAAATTCTGATCTTGAACTTCCATGAACTTGTCAAAAATGGCGTACAACTCTTCTTTGCTATCGGTGTAGGTCCCCAAGTTGAGTTAATATCGAGTAAGCTAGTGAAAATGTCTAGAGGGGGGTGAATATACTTTTCAAAATTCTTTCGATATATCAAAGTACAATATGCAGAATAACGAAATTAATCAATGAGCCCAAGTAGTTTCTACTCAACTTCTTATTCGAGAACTCTGTTCTATGTATACTCAACTTGTCTTGTTCAGATATGTATGTAAACAGTTAAGCAATTAAACAAAACAGTAAAGTAAACAACACACAACGATTTTATAGTGGTTCGACAACTTGTCTACGTCCACTCTCACAAACCCAGTTGTGATGTTTCTACTAACTCTTCCAATCGAATACAGTGTGTGTTCTTGTAATTTTAAGTCCCAAGAAACAAGACTTAGATCTTCTCGAATATACTACCAAGTATATCTTCGATCTTACTAGAGATTTACAAGTATCTAGCACCTTGAAAACAGTAAACAAAAACTAAAAACTTATTCAGTAGCAGTCTTCTTCTTCCTTCACCTGACTAGAGGACTTGCTTTCTGAACTTCAACTCTGTGAGTAACTTGCTTCGAACGCTTCAGTAATTCTTCAGTATGTAGCTTATCAGTAGTCTTTAATCAATAAACACCTTGAGGTATTTATAGACTTCAACTTCAAGAACTTGTTAGTCGTAACCAACTCTTCTTGAAAAACTAACTTTATCCTTCCACGCGTTTAAGTGGTTAATTAGTTATTTCTAACTAATTCTTCAATCCTTATCTTCATACGCGCTTGAATAACTAACTTCTTCTTTATTATGTTGACTTGTCTTGTTGAGTCTTGTGGTCGCACCTGTCTTCAAAAGTAGACTTCACTCTTCTTCTTCTCTGGTCTTCGTGCAATCTTCAGTAGTAGACTATTCTAATCCTAACAAGACTATTACATTACTTTAAGCTTTATAATATAGCTTAGTCAACTTACAAATCTATACAATGAATTTTTACATATGAAAATCATGAGCTTCTATACAATGTTTAATATAGCTCAATAACAACATAAACATTTAACATGAACAGTACTTATAAATCGTACTTGTCTTTTTATAACAACACTTGTCTTATGTGAACTCTACTGGTCTGTACAAGATGACTTCTCTTAACTAGACTAGATCAGTCAACACTTAGAAAATATTCAAACTACTTTTGGCTTATCAAAACTTCATCTTATCTTTTATCATCTTTTAGGACTTGTTTCAGGATTCATATCCCAACAATTTCCCCCTTTTTGATGAAGCCAAAACTACTTGATTCTTTTCTCAATAGTAGACTAGTTAAGTAGTTATCTTGTCTTTAACATCAAGTAGTACTTATGTTTTCATTCATTCAGATAAGAACAGTAGATATTACACATACTTATCAAAATCAAAACTTAACAATCAGAGCAAATAACAAAACAAACTAATATGTTATGTTACCTCCTTCAAGATTTGGAACGCAGAATGCATCTAGGAGTCTTATGTGAATAACTCTGATGTGTTCTTCATCATCTATCTTCTCCTTGTCTAGCAGCTCCTCTTCATACTTCTTGATCTGGTTGAGATCAACTCTTTTTCCTGAGCTAGTCATAGGAGTCTTCCACTTTGGGTAGATCGACACTAGAATGTTGAAATTTGCAGCAGCCCATATCCTAATGATCAAGTTCCAAAGTAACTTGTTCTGGCCTTCCATGAACTTATCAAACATTGAGTAAAGTTCATCTAAGCTATCAGAATCACCAAACTTTCTGATAATCCAGTGATCTAGCTCCCATTGCCTCTTTACTTTCATCCAATCTTAACGATGCTCTTTGTCAATAAAGTAATCAATATACGCATCTTCCATTTGATCTTCATCTGCCTTCAACTTTTGTAGCCTTTCAATATGCTTACCAATCTTTTTCTGGCTCGCATAATGACTTTCATCATTAGGATCAATCACCTTCTGCTTCTTCACTAACGCAGTAGGTTCTTCAGCTTCTTCCATAGCTAACTTCCTCTTGGTTTTTCTTTTTGTCTGAACCTCAGCTTCTGGAGACGCAACACCTTTGCCCTTCTCCAATCTCTTCTGCTCATCTGCTCTAGTTTGCTCAAGCTCTGCAGTCTTAACCAACTTGCCTCTCTTAGGCCTTCTTAGTTCTTCTATTGCAGTAGCAGCAACCTTCATCTCAGGTTCAGCACTGGACTTATCTTTTTCAACTTCAACAACTTTCTCAACTCTACTTGTCTCTTCCCCCTTTTTGGCTTCATCAGTTGCCTTGAGAGTGAATAGACTAGTAAAGCGAGTCATTTCTTCTTTCACAGCTTCCTTCATAGCTTCAGTAGCTAGCTCTATCTGCTTCTGATGCGTCTTGTCGTGACTCATCTTGTCAAGACGATCAGTAACCAATTCCAACTTCCTTGAACTAGACACAAGTTCATCCTTGAAATACGTAGCTGTTTGCCTAAGGAGTCTGTTCTGCTCTGTCAAATCAGTTAGAACAGCTCGAGAACGCACCAACTGGTCTTGTGCTTCTCTTCTCTGTTCATCAGCAATTTCAATCTTTACTCTGTAGAGTCTCTCCATCTTGCTCGACTCTTCAGCTAAAGATCTAGCAAACGAAATAGATCTCTTCTCTGAGAAATCAACTTGCTTCTTCAAGAAATTCTCAATTTCAGCATACATCTCTTCTCGGAAAGATGAGTCCATCTTGTTGACCTCACCAATCACTAACTCTCTTGAGCTGTCAACAAGCGACTGATTTTGTTCCACCAGGATGTCTTTTAGTTTTGAATTCAAGAACTCATCTACAGCAGACTGGACAACCACCTTCAAGTCCGTCTTCACCTCTTGTAGATAGCCTTCTGGGAACACTTGAGTAGACGACTGAGCTTCAGCGATAACTTCTTCTTGAACTTTCTCAACCAACTCCTCTTCATCAAACATGATGGCTTCAACAAACTCATCATCTTCTTCACCAAGTTCGATAGAATCGACTTCTACCTCAGCACTTTCAGCCTCTTCTTCAACATGATCAGGGACACCTTCTAATTCCAGTAGAGGTTCTGAAGTCTGAATAGCAGCATCCACAAGCTCTGCTTTTGACTCTTCTTCCAGTAGGTCAGTTTGAGTACCAACATCAAATGAAAATTCTTCACTCAAAATACTATCTGGAATGCTTAACATTCTTTTCACGAGATCGGTTAGGGCTCTTCGAGGGAATAACTTAGAGTGGTCTTGAACACCACTGTTTTCTTTCTGCTCCATCTCCCAATCCATGAAATTGGAGATACCACCCATGCCTAATATGACTTCAAAGAGGTCGTCTGTTGGGGACTTCTTCAATGCAACCCACGTGCATATCCTAAGAAGCTTCTCAAACTGCTCTGTTGAAGTGTCTACTTCAATAGACGAGAGCTATTTCTTCAAGTTGTTACACATCTTCGAACGAATTCTCTTCTCCCTTAAACTCATCGGATAATATACCAGGGATTCGAATCTAACTTCAGACGGGGTCTGAGCAGGTGGGGTCCCTGTCTCAGTTGTTGCAGTGGCAACTGGAGTCTTGTCTGAGATAGATGGGTTAAGAGGTTCAACATATTCTGTTGAGGGTAAGGAGAGAGTTTGGTCTGTGGTTTCTGGGGGCTGAGATGTGGCTAGGTTGGGTTCGACAACTGTAGGAGTATCAGTTGTATCAATTATAGAAGTGTTTTGGGGAATGCTGGCTCTCAGCGGATATGCTGCCAGCACTTGTGAGGATGGGGGTGCAGGTCTAGGACGAGATCGATGTGATCTTGCCTTGGTTCGAACTGGAGGGAGAGAGAGAGAGGAATTGAAATAGATTGAGAAGAGGAACCAACCTGAGGAGTCGACTCGTCTTGTGTAGGACTAGACACTCTTACAAGACGGTATGCTTCAGCAATATTTGCACTTGGTTCCTCAGCCTTCTCGGTCTCATCATCGGATTGAGTCTCCTCTGAGTCATCTGCACTAGATTCACCTTGTGCAACATCTTCTGATTCTTCATCTTTTGACTCGTCTTCTGAAGAACTAGACGAGGCAGCATATGGCATCGCATCCATAGGATTAATCTGAACTTGCCTTGGGGCAGACGGTCTAGCAGCCACTTGCTTCCTCAACGCTTCTTTCTTCAAGTAAAATTTCAAAGGGTGAAATGGCTTCCCTTTGCTCCATTCAGTCTTTGTTGGCATCAAGATGGGTAGAAGAATAGACAGTTTATTTCCAAAGCCAACCAAGTTTGACACCACCCAATTAGCCGTGTCGGTGTCAACTCTAACACTTCTCTCAAAGTACATGATTCTGTCAGCAAGCAACTTAAACCAGTTTCCTTCAGTTATTCCATCATAGATGGCAGCCATCACTCTTGCCTTCTGCAAGGTGACTGAGTCATAAGATCCGGTAACACACATCAACATTTTTTATGCAATATCGAGAAGAGTCCTGTACTTCTCTAGCAGCTCTTTCTTCTTGACAGCTGGAATTTTGCCATCACGATTCAATCGAATTTTCTTGCCACAGAAAATGCTTAAATACCTCAGCTCTTGGCCAATCGCATAATTCTCCACATCAATCGATCCGATGGGCAGCTTCAAAACCTCAAACACAGCTTCACGAGTGATTTCCACTCGACTTGCTCCAACAAACGATTCAATTATATCTCCTCGTCTGGTGGCGTTGGCATAAAACTCCAACACCTCTTGTTCCAACACAACTTCCGGAAAGGCCTCTAAATAGGGTTTTAACCCACATCTTATGCATTTCGTCAGAATCTCTTGGTTGCCTTCAGTGTGTAGCCCTTTGAAGAACATAGATGGTTCCACATGCACTTTACTTTCGGCGATGAATTTGCCAAGGTCAAACCTGGCTTGCATGTTAGTCCTAACATCAAAGAGTGAGATGATTGACATAGTGATAGTTTGAGTAAGAACACAGGAGTGAGATTCATAAGAAATTGAAAGCTGGAGTAGGGGAGTTAAGAAAAACGTGGGGCGAGTAGTGTATAAGTGTTGGGTTTTGTTAGAACTGATTTTACACATCAACGACCAAGATTGAAGCAAATGATCCAACGGTTGGGGCTTTTGGTATTCGGTTACAGAATCGATAATATTATGTGATTTGATATTGTAAAATTTGGAATCCGCCACTTCTATTGGTTAGGACAGGGGAGTGTACTCATCTGACCTAGCGTAGTAGAGTAGGGTGCGAACTGGGTGTATACATCTCATTAAGATGGGAGTGTATAAATCCAATTCTAGGGTTTTCCAATTTTAACATTATCGAATTACTATAATACCCTTAATTCGACTTGATTAAACACTTAGCACATTTGAATCAAAAGAACACTTATCTTGTCTATTCGAGTCTATCCAGAACAGACGAGTAGACTTATGAACACAAGACGAGTTCCCCCTTCGACTGTGATTGTCTATTCTGAACGTCGAACGACTTCATGTACCTATCTTGTCTTATGCAACGTATGATCGTAGGTACAAGTAGAGTAAAAGAAATAAGATGAATATCTATCTAAAGCAATGATCAAGGTTTCGAACAAGATGACTTTTAACAAACTTTAAGAGTCAACATAAGGATATTTAAGAAATCAAAGATTCCCCCTTAAATGTTTATTCCCTCAGTTTTACCCTCAGCTTTACTAGCTTCCTCATCGGGTCGTTTGGTCATCTTGTCTAGCCTTGTATACCTGTCTGTTGGGCGAGTAGACGAGTGATATGTTCTAGTGATCTTGTCTCCTTATTTCTTTGATGTACCTGTCTGGTTAGTACACAGCTATGGGCAAGTAGGGTCTAGATCAATTAGTCCTAGACTAATGCATAACTCACGAAAACGAGCCTCAGCTAATGGTTTTGTGAAAATGTCAGCTCTTTGAAAATCAGTATGAATCTTTTCCATGCGAATATCCTTCTTTTCTACATGATCACGTATGAAATGATGCTTCACATCAACATGCTTACAACGTGTGTGCAAAACATGATTTTGTGTAATGGCAATGACACTATTACTATCACAGAAAATAGGAACATTTGATTCATATATGTTGTAATCTCTAAGCTGTTGCATGAGCCAAAGTAGTTGACTACAGCAGCTACCAGCAGCCATGTACTCGGCTTCGGTAGTAGAGGTAGCCACACTAGTTTGCTTTTTCGAAAACCATGAAATGAGTTTTGTGCCTAAGAATTGATAAGAACCAGATGTAGATTTCCTATCTATTCTACAGCCACCAAAATCAGAGTCTGAGTAGCCACTTAAGGATAGATCATCATTTGAAGGATACCATATACCACGATTGATGGTTCCTTTCAAATATTTCAGTATCCGTTTCGTGGTTTCCATATGACTTTCTTTTGGATTGGCTTGAAAACGAGCACAAACACCAACAGAGAATGCAATGTCTGGTCTACTAGCAGTTAGATACAGTAAAGAACCAATAAGTCCACGATAATAAGATTGGTCAGCACATTTACCGTGTTCGTCTGGATCCATTCTGTAAGTAGGTTGCATCGGTACGCCAGTAGACTTACATGTTTTAATCCCGTACTTGTCTAGAAGGTTTCTAGTGTACTTCGCTTGATTTATGAAAATCCCTTCAGGGGTCTGTTTTACTTGAAGACCAAGAAAGTAATTCATTTCACCCATCATAGACATCTCAAATTTACTTTGCATGAGTGTTGAGAAACTTTCACTCAAATTTTTGTTAGGTGACCCAAAAATGATGCCATCTACGTAAATTTGGACGAGTAAAATATCTTTCCCTTCTTGTCTTCTGAACAAGGTTCTATCGACCTTGCCCTTAGTAAAACCATTTTCTAATAGAAAGAGAAAGAGGGTATCATACCATGCTCTTGGAGCTTGTTTTAGTCCGTATAAGGCTTTGTTCAATCTGTACACCTGGTCGCCTTTGACTTCGAAACTTGGAGGTTGTTCAACATACACTTCTTCCACAAGAATACAGTTAAGAAATGCACTTTTAACATCCATTTGATATACAGTAAACTTCATGTGAGCAGCATATGCAAGGAACAAATGAATGGCTTCTAGTCTAGCAACAGGAGCATAAGTTTCATCATAGTCTATGCCTTCAGCTTGTGAATAGCCTTGGGCAACTAGTCTAGCCTTATTCCTAACGACTACATCATTCTCATCTTTCTTGTTTTTGAAAATCCATCGAGTGCCAACTACATTATGATGTTTAGGCCTATCGACAAGTTCCCAGACGTCGTTTCGAACAAACTGGTTCAACTCGTCTTGCATAGCGATGATCCAATTACTATCAGCCAATGCCTCTTTAACAGTGGTAGGCTCGATAGATGAGAGGAAACAACACCAGCAAAACATAGTTGGACTAGGCTGTTCTTGCGACTCAAAGAGTTGTCGTTTAGTCTTCACACCAACAGTAGAGTCACCAATAATATTTTCAGTATCATGCGCAGATTTCCATGTTTTTCTATTCTTAACAGTAGCACTATCATCATCTACATCATGTACAGTATCATGCATATCGACATCATTTGTATTATCAACAGATTTACCAGGAGTAGACGAGTCAACTAGAGCAGGCATGTCAGCTGGTCTAGAAGACTTACCTTGAGCACTTACCTTCTCTTTGTCATCAGACTCGAGAGCTTTCAGAAATGGATTGTAGGCTTGAACGGATTCATATACCTCTGATTCTTTGTCAGATTCGATCGATAGATCAGTCACTTTCTCACTGATCTTATTGGCAGACGAGTCCTGTCGAGATTCATCGAAAACCACATGTGGTGTTTCTTCCACACAAAGAGTTGAGTAGTTGAATACCCTAATTGCTTTGCTAGTCGAGGAGTATCCTAAGAATATCCCCTCGTCTGCTTTAGCATCGAAAGCATTCAACTTGCTCTTTCCATTGTTATGGATGAAACACTTACAACCAAATATATGGAAATATGAAATTCTGGGTTCTCTACCTTTCCAGACCTCATAGGGTGTCTTACCTAACGCTTTGTTAATCGCGCTTCTGTTCTGTGAGTGGCATGCAGTATAGATAACTTCAGCCCAAAACTTTTGAGGTGTGTTGTACTCGGCTATCATGGTTCTACAAGCTTCTTTGAGAGTTCGATTCCTTCTTTCTGCTACACCATTTTGTTGTGGTGTCCTGGCTGCACTAGTAAGATGCTGGATACCACGTTTAGCACAAAAGTATTTGATATAGCAATTAATGAACTCAGTTCCCTTGTCACTACGAATCTTGACAATAGACTAGTTCTTCTCAACTTGTAACTTCTTCAACAGATCAGGTAGAAGTGTTTGTGTATCACTCTTCTTGTGTAGGAAGACTACCCAAGTGAACTTAGAATAGTCATCTACAACAACAAGTGTGTACCTTCTACCATTCAAGGTTGGAGGAGTTATTGGACCATGAAGATCCATATGTAAGAGTTCTAGGACTCTACTTGTTGAGAGAGTAGGAATTTTCTTAAATGAAACTTTTACCTGTTTACCTTTTTGGCACGAGTCACACACTTGTGATTTGTAATAGATTTCATTAGGGATACCTTCAACAAGGTAGTTTCTTGCAATCTTGTTAATTATCTTAAAGTTCATATGGCATAGGCGTCGGTGCCATAGCCAGCTGATTTCTTTAGGACTTTTAGCAAGAAGGCAAGCATCCCTAGGGCAGCTATTCCAATTCACAGTATAAACACTGCCTTGCCTTACTCCAACTAGTAGAACAGTATGGGTACTTTTATCCCATATTTCGCATTTGGCGCTTTTGAAGTAGACTTTATAACCCCTGTCACAAAATTGAGAGACAGATAACAAATTATACTTCAAACCTTCCACATATGAGACATCGTGAATCTCTACGTCTCCATTCCTGATGTATCCGAATCCTTTCGTGATAGCCATAGAACTATCTCCAAAGATGACTTTTGGTCCTTCTTGCTCATGGTAGTTAGAAAGAAGAGCTTTAATTTGGTACCAGTCATGTGGTGAGAACACCCACTGTCTATGTACCAAGTTTCTCCAACTGAACCACCCTTCTTATACAAGTCGAGTCGACCCTGCAATGAAGATATTCAATAATTTAGGTATCCACTAGTTTATTGGGGTCCTGGGGGGTTAGTCTAGTTCAAAGGAATCCAAATATACATTGGAGTCTTGAACAAGTTCGATCTCTTAAGCTTCCTGCCATATTTGTTGCAAAATAAGACCTTGTTGTCCTTATCTGGCCTATCATTCGAGTTCGGGTCTACTCGTTTGAGATAGCCTTTCGACTTGATCTCTACTTGAGCAGGTGCTGGTCTATGATAGTCAGAATAGGGCTTGTATGCATTAGGTACATACGGTTTATAGACTCGTTTGGGTCTTTCCTCACTTATGATATCATATGACAAAGGTTGAGGATATATGACAGCTTGTGTACGATATTTTGGAGCAACCTGTCTAGGCCTAGACGAGTAGAGCTGAGACTGCCTTATGAAAGGAGGTCTTGGCTCTTATCGTCTAGTCTGTACTTGTCTAGTACTCGTCTCCTCAGGATACCAATCCTCGTATCTGACCTGGTTGGGTCGTCCACGATTAGTGGTCCTTTGTTGACTAGTTCTAAATGGAACAGGCTTGTTGTTAACATTCTTTTTACCTCCCTTGGTAGTCGGAACGTTAACTCGAGTCTGTTTAGGTGCAGTGCCTTTAGACGGAGTTCCAATATCGTATGTCATTGGTCCTTTTCCTTTATCATTTGGCAAAAGTCTTGAGTTATTAGTAGTAGGGTTCTTAATGACTCGAGTAGACGAGCTAGATGACTCAGCACCTATACCTGTCTTGTCAGCTGGATCTCTATACCTATCTGACAGTTCAAGGTTAATCTTTGAAAAATTAACCAGGTCAGTAAGTTTGAGATCTAATGTGACAACCTCGGTCTCCAAGAACTTATTACGTTCTTCAAGCCTATTGCACTTGCTCTTTAAAACATTGAATTCATTTCTCTCAGTTGCATGTGTCTTAAGTAGGTCTTGATATAACCTGTCTGTCAATGCACACTTTTCTTTGAGTTGTCTCAACTCTTCAGTCAAGCGTTCATTTAGGACTGTTACATTAGGATCTACTTTGGACTGAGCTTTCTTAAGATCAATGATTTCTTATTTCAAGGCTATGTTCTCATCACTGACTTCAATGAATGCCTGGTTAGCTAGTAGGAGGTCGTCTTCAACAGCACTAGTAGAGTGATGAAGACTACTCCCTACTTCACTACTGGCAGTATCACTTTCATCAGAATCTGATTCATCACATGATTGAAAAGAAGTAGCAGATGATACCTCTTGGTCGATTTTAGCCATGCAATATAAGCCATCATCTACTATGAATGCTTCATCACGATCAGATGGGTAGCTAGATGAGGACGATGGCAACTCGTCTGAATCAGACTCAGAGTCATCATTGGCCATCATTACCTTCTTGCCACGATTGTATCTTCTTTCCCTTCGTGCTTTGCGTTCTTCTCGTTCATCAGTGCTCAGGTCTGGACATTCATATATGTAATGACCTGGCTTTTCACAATTATAGCACAAGAGATCATTAGTAGCCTTTTTAATAGGAGATTTATCACTGCGCTTATCACGTCTATCAGAACGCTGAATCTTCCTATCATCAGACTCTCTATCTCGCCTATTACCTTTCGAGACTTCGTCTCTCCTTTCGGACGAGTTTCGGTCTCGTCTGGTCTCAGACGAATTCTTAGAAGTGGATGCTCTATGATCCCTATAGAACTTCTTGTATCTACCGAAACGTTTATTCAGCCTATCAAACTTTCTAACCATGAGGCTTACTTGATCCTTCAGACTAAGATCAGTATCTAACTCGTCTTTCACAGAGGCAGACTTAGTCTTAGACTTAGACATGTCTACCTTAGAGGATTTAGACGAACTAGACTTAAAGGCAACGTTCTTAGACACAGCATGTTCTCTGTCACTACTGACTACGGGTTCATCTTCGTCTAAATCAAACTCATGGGCCTTTAGAGTTTGAAACATGGTCTCTGCACTCCATGCATCTATGTTTTGGGTATTCTTAACGAGCATCTTTACCATTTTCCATCGAGGATCTAGGCTCTTAAGAATCCTAAGATTGATTTCACGAGGAGTATATGACTTACCAAGGACTTCCAAATCATTCATGATCTTAGTAAAACGAGTATCCAACTGGTCGATAGTTTCACCAGCTTTCATATGAAATGATTCAAATCTTTGGACAGCAGTGGATAATTTGCTCTCTTTGATTAGGGTTGTCCCTTCACAAATGATAGCTAATCTGTCCCACATGTCTTTGGCAGTTTTACATTTTTACACTTTTCCTAGATACTCGTTAGGAAGAGTGTGTAAGATGTAATTCTTCGCCAAACTATCCAAATTATTTTGACGCATTTCCTCTGAGGTTAGATCTGACCTGGGTTTCTTGACGAGAGTGCCAATTGGTTTGTCTTTGTCGAAGGTAGCAGTATTTGGGACCATTGTCACGATCGAACCCTCGATGACAACAGAGATCATAAGGTCGTGCGTGGAGCTAAAAATTGCTTCCATCCGCAGCTTCCAATAGTCGTAGTCCTGAACCTGGAACTTAGGCAACTTGTTAGCACTGATTTCCAACGACATAATTGAAAAAGACTAGTATAGCACAGTATAGTAACAAGAAATGGATAACTTCAATAGCAGTGATCAAGAACAGATAAGAGCACGTACAAACACGGACCAAGACTTCACCTTAAGTCTTTAAGTCGGTTATCAAGAAACAGTAGTTCGAAAACTACTGCTCTGATACCACTTGTAGGTCCCCAAGTTGAGTTAATATCGAGTAAGCTAGTGAAAATGTCTAGAGGGGGGTGAATAGACTTTTCAAAATTCTTTCGATATATCAAAGTACAATATGCGGAATAACGAAATTAATCAATGAGCCCAAGTATTTTATACTCAACTTCTTATTCGAGAACTCTGTTCTATGTATACTCAACTTGTCTTGTTCAGATATGTATGTAAACAGTTAAGCAATTAAACAAAACAGTAAAGTAAACAACACACAGCGATTTTATAGTGGTTCGACAACTTGTCTACGTCCACTCTCACAAACCCAGTTGTGATGTTTCTACTAACTCTTCCAATCGAGTACAGTGTGTGTTCTTGTAATTTTAAGTCCCAAGAAACAAGACTTAGATCTTCTCGAATATACTACCAAGTATATCTTCGATCTTACTAGAGATTTACAAGTATCTAGCAACTTGAAAACAGTAAACAAAAACTAAAAACTTATTCAGTAGCAGTCTTCTTCTTTCTTCACTTGACTAGCGGACTTGCTTTCTGAACTTCAACTCTGTGAGTAACTTGCTTCGAACGCTTCAGTAATTCTTCAGTATGTAGCTTATCAGTAGTCTTTAATCAATAAACACCTTGAGGTATTTATAGACTTCAACTTCAAGAACTTGTTAGTCGTAACCAACTCTTCTTGAAAAACTAACTTTATCCTTCCACGCGTTTAAGTAGTTAATTAGTTAATTCTAACTAATTCTTCAATCCTTATCTTCATACGCGCTTGAATAACCAACTTCTTCTTTATTGTGTTGACTTGTCTTGTTGAGTCTTGTGGTCGCACCTGTCTTCAAAAGTAGACTTCACTCTTCTTCTTCTCTGGTCTTCGTGCAATCTTTAGTAGTAGACTATTTTAATCCTAACAAGACTATTACATTACTTTAAGCTTTATAATATAGCTTAGTCAACTTACAAATCTATACAATGAATTTTTACATATGAAAATCATGAGCTTCTATACAATGTTTAATATAGCTCAATAACAACATAAACATTTAACATGAACAGTACTTATAAATCGTACTTGTCTTTTTATAACAACACTTGTCTTATGTGAACTCTACTGGTCTGTACAAGATGACTTCTCTTAACTAGACTAGATCAGTCAACACTTAGAAAATATTCAAACTACTTTTGGCTTATCAAAACTTCATCTTATCTTTTATCATCTTTTAGGACTTGTTTCAGGATTCATATACCACGATTGATGGTTCCTTCATCTTGACATTCAACCACTTCATCTTGACATTCAACCATGCATCTCTATGCTCATTGTCTATGAAGTTGCCTATGTGAGCGTCCTCAACCTCTTCTGGATTAACCTTCATCTTTTGCAATCTGCGGATATGTTTGACCAATATCTTCTTGTTGGCATACCTATCATCTTCCACTTTTTGCTTCTTCAAAATTTCAGTCTCATCCAGATCACCAATGATCTGTCCTATTGACTCTTTAACTTTAGGTTCTTCAATAACCAACTTCCTTTTAACATTTCGCCTCGTCTGAACCTCTTCAGGAGCAATCGACTTGCCCTTAGCCAATCTCTTCTGCTCTGCCTCTGCTTCTAGATCAGCTTTCTTCACAAGTCTTCTTCTTTTAGACCTTGTCTCTTCTGGCGCAATAGCAGTTTCTGGTTCAGCACTTACCAATCTTGTTTCTTCCCCCTTTTTGGCTTCATCACTAGTCTTAAGAGTAAACAGAGAGGTAAAGCGAGTCATCTCTTCTTTCATTGCTTCTTTCATAGCTTCAACAGCAATCTCGATCTGCCTTTGATGCGATTTATCATAACTTATCTTGTCTAGACGATCAGCAGTGAGTTCTAACTTCCTTGAACTAGAAATCAATTCGTCTTTGAAATGAGTAGCAGTCTGTCTTAGCAACCTGTTCTCTTCAGTCAACTCTCTTAGAACAGCTCTTGCTTGCACCAATTGATCTTGTGCCTCTCTTCTCTGAGCATCTGCTATCTCAATCTTCACACGATAGAGTCTTTCCATCTTCTTAGATTCTTCAGCCAATGTTCTCGCGAAATCAATTGAACACTTCTCCGAATAATTGATCTGTCTCTGTAAGAAGTCTTCTAGTTGAGTATACATCTCTTGTCTGAACGTCGAATCCATCTGATTTATTTCACCAACAATTAATTCCTTAGAATTATTCACAAGAGTTTGATTTTGATCTGCAAGAACTTCCTTCATATCAGACTTCAAGAATTCATCGATAGATGACTGCACAACTTGCTTCAAGTCCATCTTCAACTCGTCTAGATATCCTTCTGGAAAAATTTGAGTTGTTTGAACAACAGCAACTTCAGGAATGACTTCCTTAGCATCAGCCATAACTTCATCTTCAATCAACACTTGAGCTTCAACCAACTTGTCTTCTACTTCAGTAGACAAGACCAAGTCTTCTACATCTTCAACTTCATCTGGAATTACACTTCCAGCAATGGCTTTCAGATTGCGTAGGGGAATGTAAGGAACGATAGCTAACCTTGCTTCCTTAGCCTTTCTCTCAGCTTCATCGGAATCTCTCTTCACCAACTGAACTAGCTTAGCAGTGTAGGCACATGTTTCTGATGGGAAATACTTCTCAATTTGTCTTGTGATCTTGCCAACGTTGCATCGTGGACCATGAGCATGTTCTACTTGAAATTCGAACACAAGACCTCTCAATTGATCAGAAACATTCTCCAAGTCGAGAATAGGATCAGTAGACTGCACTTCCTCCACTGGTTCAGCTTCTAGCATCAACTCATCTTCCACAAGGTCAGTCTCTGAAACTTGAATACCAACATCGAACTTATCTTCTGAAGACAGCACTTCATCAGATATGTTAAGCATCCTCTTCACAAGAACAGTCAAGGCATGCGATGGGAGGAGTTCTGAGTGGTCTTTCACTCCACTATTCTCTTGCTGCTCCATCTCCCAGTCTTGAAAGTTCGAAATTCCACCCATTCCGACAATAACTTCGAACAAATCTTCAGTTGGGCCTTTCTTCAAAGCAACCCATGTGCATATCCTTAACAATTTCTCATACACCTCTGAAGATGTGTCGATCTCAACTGAAGGTAGCATCTTCTTCAGGTTTCTAGTCATTTGTGCACGCAGCCTCTTCTCGCGTAGACACATTGGGTAGTCGACTAGGGATTCAAATCTATTAACGGGAGGGGTCTGAGTAAGTGGGGTCCTTAGCTCAGTTGTTGCAGTGGCAACTAGAGGGGTTCCCGAAATAGATGGGTGTTGGGGTTCAACATATTCTGTTGAGGAAGTAGGAATTTGGATTGTGGTTTCTGGGGGCTGTGATGTGGCTAGGTTTGGTTTGACAACTGTCGAAGTATCAGTTGTATCATATATGGTAGTGTGTTGGGTAATGTTGGCTCTCAGTGGTTGCACTGCCAACACAAAGGTTTTGGGTACAGGTCTGGCACGAGATCGGAGTGATCTTGCCTTGGTTTTGACAGGGAGGTTGAGAGGAATTGAAATAGATCGGGAAGAAGTACTAGCCATTTTAGTCGTCTTGTCTGGTGAGGGACTTGACTCGACTCTCACCAGTCGATAAGTTTCAGCAGCCTCGACTTCCTTCTCCAACTCCTTATCCGATTGAGTTTCCTCAGAGTCCTCAGCTGGTTCAATCAACGCCTCCTCTGGCACATACTGAACTAGTCTTCCACTAGTTCCAGCCTCAGCGTCTGATGCAGACTCGTCTTCTTCAGCACTAGACGAGTGCACAACTTCGATCATAGTATCTCGTGGGTTAATCTGAACTTGCCCACGTTCAATAGCTTTTCCTTCAGCTTGTTTAGCAAGAGCTTCCTTCTTCAAGTAATGCTTTAAAACATGAAATGGCTTCCCTTTGCTCCAACTCGTCTTGTTCAGCAGCAAGACGGGTAATAGAATACTGAGCTTGTTTCTGAAGCTTACCGCGGCCGATACCACCCATTCACCAGAATCGGTGTCAACTCTAACATTCCTTTCGAAATACATCAAACGGTCTAGAAACAACTTATACCAATTTCCTTCAGTGATGCCATCATAAATTGCGGCCATCACTCTCGCCTTCTGAAGAGTCACTGAATCGAAGCTTCCAGTCACACCAAGCAACATTTTGCTTGTGATATCGAGTAGGGTTCTGTATTTTGGCAGCAAGTCCTTCTTCTTCACTGTCGAAATTTTACCATCACGACCCAATTTTAACTTCCTTCCACAAAAGATGCTTAAATACCTCAACTCCTGCCCCTGACCATAATTCTCCACATCGATTGTACCCGAAGGTAATTTCAATGTTTCGAATATTCCATCTCGAGTGATTTCCACTCGGCTTCCACACACAAAGGCTTCAATGGAGTCGCCTCTTCGAGTAGCAGTGGCAAAGAACTCCAACACTTCTTCCTCGAACACGATTTCAGAAAAAGCCTCCAAATAGGGTCTCAAACCACACCTATAACATTTGATAAGAATCTCTTTGTTGTCATCAGTGTGCCTTCCGCTGAAGAACACAGATCCTTCCACATGCACTTTGCCTTCGGAGGCATACTTGCCTAGGTTGAACCTAACCTGCATGTTAGTTCTTATATCGAATAGTGATATGATCGACATAGTAGTAGCTTTGAGTGAGAACAAACAGATAGGAATTTGCAAGAAATTAGAGTGCTTGAGAGTAGGAGAGTAATGAAAGCGTGAGGAGAGAAGAGTGGAACTGTTTGGTTTTGATCCAAACCAATTTTTGAATCAACGACCAAGATTAAGGGTGTTTGATCCAACAGTTAAGACCTTTTGAATTCAGTTGCGTAATCGAGAATATTACGTGATTTGGTATTGTAAATTTTGGAATCTTCCCTTTCTATTGGTTAAGACAGAGGAGTGTACTCATCTGACCTAGCGTAGTAGAGTTTAGGCGCGAACTGGGTGTATACACCTCATTAAATGGAGTGTATAAATCCAATTCTAGGTTTTTCAAATTTTACATTATCAAATTACATCAATACCCTTAATTCGCACTGTTTAACACTTAGAGTATATTGAATTATGAAAGAATTTATCTTGTCTGTTCGAGTCTATTCAGAACAGACGAGTAGACTAATGCGCACCAGACGAGTTCCCCCTTCGACTATGCTTGTTTGTCTTAAAGTCGAACAACTCCATGTACCTGTCTCATCTTGTGCGACGCATGAGAGTAGATACAAGTAGTAGAGTAGAATAATTAACTTGAATATCAATCTAATTCAATGGTCAAGGTTTCGAACAAGATGACTGTTAACAAACTTAAGAGTCAACATGAGGATTTTTAAGAAATCATAGATTCCCTCTTAAATGTTTATTCCCTTAGTATTACCCTCAGCTTTACCAGCTTCCTCATCGGGTTGTTTGGTCATCTTGTCTGACCTTGTATACCTGTATGTTGAGCGAGTAGACGAGTGCTCTGTTTTAGTGATCTTGTCTCCTTATTTCTTGTGATGTACCTGTCTGGTTAGTACACAACTATAGGCAAGTAAGGTCTAGATCAATTAGTCATAGACTAATGCATAATTCATGAAAACGAGCCTCAGGTAATGGTTTTGTGAAAATATCAGCTCTTTGAAAATCAGTATGAATCTTTTCCATGCTAATATCCTTCTTTTCTACATGATCACGTATGAAATGATGTTTCACATCAACATGCTTACAACGTGTGTGCAAAACAGGATTTTGTGTAATGGCAATAGCCCCGTTACTATCACAGAAAATAGGAACATTTGATTCATATATATTGTAATCTCTAAGCTGTTGCATGAGCCAAAGTAGTTGACTACAGCAGCTACCAGCAACCACGTACTCGGCTTCAGTAGTAGAGATAGCCACACTAGGTATGCCAACAAGAAGATATTGGGCAAACATATCCGCAGATTGCAAAAGATGAAGGTTAATCCAGAAGAGGTTGAGGACGCTGACATAGGAAACTTCATAGACAATGAGCATAGAGATGCATGGTTGAATGTCAAGATGAAGTGGGAGTAGTTTTAATAGGGGTAGACGAGTCAACTAGAGTAGGCATGTTAACTGGTCTAGTAGACTTACCTTGAGCACTTACCTTCTCGTTGTCATCAGACTCGAGAGCTTTCATAAATGGATTGTAGGCTTGAACAGATTCGTAAACTTCCGATTCTTTATCAGATTCGATCGATAGATCAGTCACCTTCTCACTGATCTTTTCGGCAGACGAGTCCTGTCGAGATTCATCGAAAACCACATGTGGTGTTTCTTCCACACAAAGAGTCGAGTAGTTGAATACCCTAAATGCTTTGCTAGTCGAGGAGTATCCTAAGAATATCCCCTCGTCTGCTTTAGCATCGAATGCATTCAACTTGCTTTTCCCATTGTTATGGATGAAACACTTACAACCAAATATATGGAAATATGAAATTCTGGGTTTTCTACCTTTCCAAACCTCGTAAGGTGTCTTACCTAATACCTTGTTGATCGCACTTCTGTTCTGAGAGTGGCATGCAGTATTGATAGCTTCAGCCCAAAACTTTTGAGGTGTCTTGTACTCGGCTAGCATGGTTCTTCAGGCTTCCTTAAGAGTTCTATTCCTTCTCTCGGCTACACCGTTTTGTTGTGGAGTCCTAGCTGCACTAGTAAGATGCTGGATACCACGTTTAGCATAAAAATCTTGGATATAACAATTAATAAACTCAGTACCCTTGTCACTATGAATCTTGACAATAGACTGGTTCTTCTCAACTTGTAACTTCTTCAACAGATCAGGTAGAAGAGTTAGTGTATCACTCTTCTTGTGTAGGAAGACTACCCAAGTGAACTTAGAATAGTCATCTACAACAACAAGTGTGTACCTTCTACCATTCAAGGTTGGAGGAGTTATCGGACCATGAAGATCCATGTGTAGTAGTTCTAAGACTCTACTTGTTGAGAGAGTAGGAATGGATTTAAAGGAACCTTTTACCTGTTTACCTTTCTGACAAGCATTGCATACATGTGATTTGTAATAAACTTCGTTGGGTAAACCTTCCACTAGGTAATCTCTTGCGATCTTATTAATTACCTTAAAGTTCATGTGGCAAAGGCGTCTATGCCAAAGCCAACCGAGCTCTTTAGGGTTCTTGCTAAGAAGACAAGTATCCCGCGGACAGCTATTCCAATTCACAATATATACACTGCCTTGTCTTACGCCGACGAGTAGAACAGTATGAGTCCTTTTGTCTATGATCTCACACTTTCGGCTTTTAAACTGCAATTTATAACCATGGTCACAGAATTGAGAAACAGATAGTAGATTATATTTCAAACCTTCTACGTAGGATACGTCCTGTATCTCTACATCACCATTTCGAATGTAACCAAAGCCTTTCGTAACAGCAGTGGAGCTATCTCCGAATATCACTTTGGGTCCTTCTTGCTCGTGGTAACTCGATAGAAGAGCCTTAGTACCTGTCATGTGGTGCGAACAACCACTATCAATGTACCAAGTTTCTCCTACTGAGCCACGCTTCTTATACAAGTCGAGTCGACCCTGCAATGAAGATATTCAATAATTTAGGTACCCTCTTTGTTTATTGGGGTCCTGTGGGGTTAGTCGAGTTCAAAGGAATCCAGATATACATTGGAGTCCTGAACAAGTTTGATCTCTTAAGCTTCCTGTCATACTTGTTACAAAATAAGACCCTGTTGTCCTTATCTGGCCTATCATTCGATTTCGGGTCTACTCGTCTGAGGTAGCCTTTTGACTTAACCTCTACTTGAGTAGGCACTGGTCTATGATAGTCAGAATAGGGCTTGTATGCATTGGGGCCATACGGTTTATAGACACGTTTAGGTTTGTCCTCACTTATGATATCATATGACAAAGGTGGAGGATATATGACAGGTTGAGTACGATATTTTGGAGCAACCTTCCTAGGCCTAGACGATTAGAGCTGAGACTGCCTTATGAAATGAGGTCTAGGCTCTTGTCGCCTAGTCTATACTTTTCTAGAACTCGTCTCCTCAGGATACCAATCCTCGTATCTGACCTGGTTGGGTCGTCCACGATTAGTGGTCCTTCGTAGACTAGTCTTAGACAGAACATGCTAGTTGTTAACATTCTTTTTACCTCCCTTGGTAATCGGAGTGTTAACTCGAGTCTGCTTGTGTACATTGCCTTTGGATGTAGTTCCAATATCGTATTCCATTGGTCCTTTTCCTTTATCATTGACAAAGAACTTGAGATGAAAGTAGTAGGGTTCTTAAGGACTTGAGTAGACGAGCTAGGTGAATCTGCACCCAACCCTGTCTTGTCAGCTGGAGCCCTATACATATCTGACAGTTGAATGTTAACCTTTGAAGAGTTAACTAAGTCAGTAAGTTTAAGGTCTAGAGTGACAACCTCAGTCACTAAGAACTTATTACGTTCTTCAAGCTTTTTGCATTTGTTCTTTAAAACATTGAACTCATTTCTCTCAGTTGCATGTGTCTTAAGTAGGTCTTGATATAACTTGTCTGTCAATGCACACTTGTCTTTGAGTTGCCTTAACTCTTCAGTCAAGCGTTCATTTAGGACTGTTACATTAGGATCTACTTTAGACTGAGCTTCCTTAAGATCAATGATTTCCTATTTTAAGGCGATGTTCTCGTCGCTGACTTCAATGAACGTCTTGTTAACAAGTAGGAGGTCTTCTTCAGTCGCACTAGTAGAGTGATGAAGACTACTCCCTACTCCACTATCGGCTGTATCACTTTCATCAGAATCCGATTCATCACATGATTGAAACAAAGTTGCAGATGATACCTCTTGATCAATTTTAGCCATGCAGCATAGGCCATCATCTACTATGAAAGCTTCATCATGATCACGATCAGACGGGTAGCTAGACGAAGACGATGGTAACTCGTCTGATTCCGTTTCAGAGTCATCATTAGCCATCATAGCCTTCTTACCCCGGTTGTATCTTCGTTCCCTTCTAGCTTTGCGTTCTTCACGATCATCAGTGCTCAGGTCCGGACATTCGTAAATGTAGTGACCTGGTTTCTCACAGTTATAACATACAAGATCGTTAGTAGACATTTTAATGGGAGAGTTGTCCCTTCGCTTATCTCGTCTATCAGAACGCTTAATCTTCCTATCATCAGACTCTCTATCTCGTCTGTTTCCTTTAGAGACTTCGTCTCTCCTTTCGGACGAGTTTCGGTCTCGTCTGGTCTCAGACGAGTCCTTAGAAGCGGACCCTCTATAGTCTTTATAGAACTTATTATATCTACCGTAGCACTTGTTTAACCTGTCGAACTTTCTAACCATGAGATTTACCTGATCTTTCAGACTTAGATCAGCTCCATCTAACTCTTCTTTAACAGAAGCAGACTTAGTCTTAGACTTAGACTTGCCTACTCTAGAGCACTTAGACGAACTAGACTTAAAGGCAACATTTTTTGACACGACATTCTCTCTATCACTACTCGCAATAGGTTCATCTTCATCTAGATCAAACTCATGAGCCTTCAGAGTTTGAAACATCGTCTCAGCTGTCCACACGTCTATATCCTGAGTATTCTTAACTAGCATTTTCTCCATTTTCCATCTAGCATCAAGACTCTTAAGAATTCTCAAATTTATTTCACGTGCAGTATAAGATTTACCAAGAACTTCCAAGTCATTCATAATTTTTGTAAAGCGAGTATCCAACTGGTCAATTGTTTCACCAGTTTTCATCTTGAATGATTCGAATCTCTGAACAACAGTAGACAACTTACTTTCTTTGATTAGGGAAGTCCCTTCACAAATAATAGCAAGACGATCCCACATTTCCTTGGCTGTCTTACATTTTAATACTTTCCCAAGATACTCATTAGGAAGGGTATGTAAAATGTAATTTTTGGCCAAGCTGTCCAGGTTATTCTGCCTCATCTCTTCAGATGTTAGCTCTGACCTGGGTTTGCGAACAAGAACTCCAACAGGTTTGTCCTTGTCCAAAGCAGCAGTGTTAGGGATCATCGTCACAATTGGTCCTTCGGTGACGACTGAAATCATTAAGTCGTGAGTGGAGCTGAATATCGCCTCCATCCTCAACTTCCAGTAGTCGTAATCTTGTACCTGGAACTTCGGTAGCTTATTAGCACTTATTTCGAGAGACATGATTTCAAGAAGATTAGTAATGAGCAGTTTAGGATCAAAGAAACAGATTGTATCAAGAATAGTGATCAAGAATAGCAATCAAGAACACGTATGAGCAAATACGATCAAGAACCAAGACTTCACCCAAGTCTTTAGCGGGTTATCAAGAAACAGCAGTTCGTAAACTACTGCTCTGATATCACTTGTAGGTCCCTAGTTGAGTTAGATAATATTGAGTAAGCTAAGAAAACGTCTAGAGGGGGGGTGAATAGACTTTTCAAAATCTTTCAATATATCAAAGTACACTACGCAGAATTATCAGATTAACAATGAGCCCAATCAAATTTATACTCAACTAATATTAACGAACTTCTGTATGAACACTCTACTAGTCTTGTTCTTATATGCAATTCAATCAATTAAGCAGTTAATCAATCAAACACAAATAAAACAGTAAAGTAAATCAAACACGAGATTTATAGTGGTTCGACAACTTGTCTACATCCACTCTCACAACTCCAGTCGTGATATTCTTATTAACTCTTCCAATCGAGTAATGTGTTATTGTGGCTTAGAGTCCCAAGAAATAAGACTTTGATCTTTTCGAAAACACTACCAAGTGCTTCTTCGATCTAACTAGCTATTTTACATGTAACTAGCAACTTGAAACAATAAAGAAAAACTTCTCTTTGTTCAGTAGTAGCCTTCTTGATTTCTTCACTTGTCTTCTGGCTTGTCTTTCTGAACTTGAACTCTGTGAGTTTCTTCGCTTTTGAATACTTCGTTAATTCGCCTCAATAGTGCGTAGATTATCAATGTATCAGTAGTCTTTAATCGAACAATACCATGGGGTATTTATAGACTTCCAACTTCAAGAACATTCTGTTGTTAACAAACTTTTCTTGATAACTGACTTCTAACTTCTTCTTCTTATCCATCCACGCGTTTCTTCAGTTAATTAGTTATTTCCATAACTAACTTTTCAATCTTTATCTTCAACATGCGCTTCTGACTTAACAACTTTATCCTTGCTTGCGCACCTGTCTTGTCTCCATACTTAGACAAAATCTTAGTCTTCTTCTTTACTTGACTTGTCTTGCGCAACCAGTCTTCAATAGTAGACTTCAATATAGAACACTAACTAGTTCTATCATCTAATCTCAACAAGAGTATTACATTACTTTAAGCTTTATAAATCAGCTTAGTCACCTTAAGATCTATACAATGAATATACAAATATAATACGAATTATGAGCTTCTATACATCTTTAATGTAGCTCTGTTATAAATCCTAACATATATACAAAGTACTTATAAAACGTACTTGTCTTTCAAACACTTAAATTTTTCTTTTGAACTTATCTTTTGTACTTTACTTGTGAATTCTACTGATCTGTTCAAGATGACTTCATAACTAGACTAGATCAGTCAACACTTAGAAATTATTCAAGTCTACTTTTGGCTTATCAAAACTCAACTCATCATCAATTAGGACTTGTCTTCAGGATTCATATCCCAAATAGCAACCAAAATATAAAAATTAAGCCAATCCATAAGTTCAACTTCAACTTTAAAAAAATTTGTCCAACAAAAAATGCAGCCCCTAAACACTGTCCTGAAACAAAAGTGCAAACGGTTTACATATATTTTTAAGACCATATATGTAAGTTCAAATTAAAACTTAGTTCGTTAGACAATAAAAAACCAGGAATGTAAGCATAATTTCGATCAAGACCATATCTAGAACAATAATCCAAAAAACTCCATACATAATTTGTTACTCTCTCCCCGTCTATATCCCATAATATAACTTTTTTTTTAAAATGTGTGAAATGTTCAAAATGCCTCTGTTTAATAAATGGTTATTGTTTTAATATCAATAAATAAGAGTATATTTGTGCATAGGTAAAATTTAGAATTTTAGATACATTATACTCTCTTCGTCCATGAAATGTAGTCCCATTAAAGTGGGGCACATGTTTTAAGAAAAAAAATAGATAAAGTAAGGGTATTATGGGTCCATTGTGAATAAAGTGATTGTTAGTAAATAAAGTTGATGACAATTTGAGTAATTAAGTGATGGTTGAAGAGTGTTAGTTTCCAAAAATGGTATGAGACTACATTTTGTGGACAAAGAATGTAAGACAAATGAGACTACTTTTCATGTATATGGATGGAGTAATGTTTTATTATTTTATGTTACAAATGGAAAAGGGACCATTAATTTTTAACGGAAGAGTTCTTTATCCGAATCCAAACTGAACAATAGCTCAACCTTCACACCATCATCGAAAGTGGCTTGAGCAGCCTTAAATTTATTTTTCCCACTAAACCCACGCTTACTCAACTCTCAAGAACTGGTGACATCGATCTTTGAAGATTTTCTCAGCACCCAATCTGACATTGACTCAAAGTGAGAGCTGACATTGTTCATAAATCCATCAATTCGATCACCAACTACTTTGAAATCAAGTTCACCATTCTTGTTTAATTTTGCACAACTATATGGTTGTTTTTCTTTCTTTTTTGGAGCTAGACATTGAATCTATTTCAAGTTCATTGTCGTTGGGGGCATTATCATCTATAACGGAATTGATTGATCAGTTGCATAAATGACGACTCACGTGAGTTCAGGCCCATGAGAGGGTTGGTTCATCAGAGTTATAACAACTCATAGATAATGATTTTCTAGAATTTACAATATTTTTCTGTTTTAGTGATTTCAAGCTAAAATTGACCGATTTTAAAGGGCAGATGAGCTCAAAGTCGATTGTATCTAGATTATATCATGATTTTAACTATATCAAATTCGTAAGTTGTACTCTCTGTCTTAAGATTACTTTTATATGTAGATGGACACACATATTAAGAAAGTGTAATAATTGATGTATTGAAGGGTAATTTTGTAAAAGTTTATGTATAAAGTAAATAAATTAGTTGATTTTTGTGTATGTGTGGAGAAAAAGTAATTGTGAGAGTGGAGTTTAAAAAAGATTTTCCATTTTAAGGGCGTAAAAGTTATTGTGGAAACTTTAGCCGAGCTACTCAATCCATATACCAAATCCACATTTCTTCATTGGACTTCTCATTCAAAAGTAATTTCTATTTATATTTTGAAACTTACCTTGACAAAAAGTGCCACAACACGGTTGGTCTCGATTCTGGTCCCTTTTAAAAGCCCTCGAAGTATAGTGTAAAACCCCTCGAACTCCGGGAACACCGCCAATACTTACTGTTGATACCCACTTATCAAATTTCACTCTGTATACGTTTTTGTCGAACTCATAAACGAAAAATATTTATTTATTATATATTGATAGAACTTGAAAATTATTTATTTATTTGATTTGATAACCAAGCTGTGGAAACACACTAAAATTTCGTCTACCAAATCCACAAATTTCAATTAATTAATAGAAAAATCGTGGACCCCACAAGAAAAATAACGACTCAAGTAAAGTGATAATTTTCTGTCAATTTTCACGTTTGCGACAGAAAGACCCGCAGCAACTAGCTTTATTATTTAATTCATTATTTATTTGAATTTATTTTGTTATTGTTTTAAAATTCGTTATCCCCATAATTATCAGATTTTTAGTTGTTGAGTCAAGCCATGAATATAATGCTAATGCCATGGGCCCATGGTACAATTCCTCTTTCCCTTCTTTTGTTTTGCTTTCTTTTTCCTTTTTCTTTTGTATTCTCTCAAAAATGTTGTTTAATCCCACAAACAACTATTATAATATGTAGAGAATATGCGATCAATAAAATAGAAGTGTAGTCACAAAAAACTCCATTTTGCAATGTACATTTTTCTGTCTACAAGGGATCATATGGGCAACAGAAAACCTAAACCTGAAATAGAAGAAAGCAGCAGTTTATTCGTGACCATTGTTATCGTCATGCTCCATTTCTTCTGCATCCTCAAAGCGCCGATCATTTATCTGAAGCTGTAAAATAAAGAGGTTATGTAAGTTCTTGTATCCACTAACATTGCAAAATGATATGCATGCGTAATCTCAATTTTTCACAGAATTCACTTCACATAAAACTGAGAAATCACTTCATTACTGATGGTCCATGGAGTAAGTGTCGAGAAACAAGAAAAAAACAATAAAAATATAAAAAAAGGGTTTACAGGATTAAATCTTGCCCACAACAATTGTAGTTACCCAAATTCTATGATCCCTCTGGATGCCCTAACAACATAAAACAACAGGATATAAACAACTCTAAACCTAAACACTAACTTAGCCCACAAGCAATAAAGCAGGCTTGTTTATTAAAGAACTTGAATTTTAAAGACCCTAACTATAATAATAATAATATAGTAATAATAATAATAAAACAAAACTGTAGACCGTGTCAATTACTTAGTCTAATTGATGCCACCAATGCTAGAGTAAATTTTGCAGAATTTTGTTGGCTTATCTTATCAGTTATAGCAACATTTTCAGAGTCATGAATTAAATACAGAGGACTTCTTTCAAACCAATGTCAAAACAAGTTCATATGTACCTGCACCACCGAATGAGCCAAGTCAATATTTCCATTAGCCCCAATTGCATGGGTTGAATTTTCAGGGGCAGCCCATTCTGAATCATTGGCCTCTGAAGATCAACAGAAAAAGAATAGAGTGCTTAAGATCACCAAAACTCTGAAACTAAAGAGAGGGGAGGGGAGGCAACGAATTATATTGATACCATGATCATCAAATTCCACTTGGTCAGCACTGAAAATCCAGTTATGTTCAACTTCTTCCTCTACATGAAGCATAACAAAGTTGTTAGTTAGCCTCTGAATAATGCTAAGGAAAATGTAGCATATTGTTATAAAGGAGTCATAATCACCTTCAATGGGATCAGGATTTAGCTCAGCACATTCACAAAATATTGCAAACAATGTATCCACTGTAACAAGTCAAAGAGAAAATTATCACCAAGGAGAAAACGAATGAAAAATCCACAGAGATAGAATATGGAAGTAGGAAGGACCATTTTTTAAAATATATTAAAAAAAGGCTACTCAATACATTGATTAGGATCTGAGGGCACGAGTCTCATCTCGGTTATCTTTGATAAGTTTAGGGTATCGTTACTCTCAGAACCTGAGTCTTCAGATTCAACTTCCTCAGCTCCTGTCTCAATCTTGAAAACAGATGCCATCATTAGTCAATTAAACAAAACATATCAAATGCTTTAGGTCCTGGACATTGATAATTAACTCCAAAACAAAGAAAACAATAGGAGCGAGTAAATGTTCCTGACATAGTTCACAAATCTGTTCAGAGAATATAATAACTCTTTATACTAACACTAGATCACATAAAAAGCAAAGCTATACATTTTCCACAATGCATGCTCAAGTTGAACAAAGTTGCTTCATACAGGGATCACAATAAAGGCCTTGTCGTAGATGCACCATTCCAAGAATCAAGAATCTAAGGCGAACACCAGCCAATAAAATCCTAACTCATCAGGACATTATCTCACAGAAATTGTCTAACTGGTACAGGATAAATCCACCAAACATGTAGCCCCCTTTCAAAACATGTCTATACAAACAAAATCTAATCCAACTGAAAAAGTTGATGCAAGTGTTAGCCTATAAGATGTGAACAGACCTTTGCTTCCAAAATTTTCAAACAAGAATTATTTGCTATTCCTAGGATACATGTCTTTACAATTTTCAACCACTGCATTACACTAAAGTGTTGATGATAACCCTCCACCATAAGGTCATAACCGATACCGAAGAACACAGTGATTCTAGAACAGTAGACAATCGCATTCTAATCTCAATAGCAGAATCACAGCTATCAAAGCACACGACAGCTATTTAAAAGTTTTCAGAGCAAGCAATGGTGGTAAGAAAAACAGATGGAAATTTACAACTGAATGCGCAGAGATATTGAATCAATGTAGTGATTACCTGCGTATAAATACAAGGCGAAGAGTAAGCCTCGGGATCTCGGGATACAGCGTGAAGAGACACCGAAATGAAGTCCACCGCGTAGCCTGTAGCTCTGTCCGAGTCACTCAACCACACCACTTGCCTTTCCAAACAAAAATTCAAAACAATCGCACAATGAGTTACGGCAGAAAACTTGATAATCATGCTTAGAAAATGGTCCGTATGTAATTACTTGGTGGTTATGTAGAGAGTTCCGGGAGATTCAGGCGAGCGGTGGTGGTTCCCAAGAACAATTGATACACCTGGTTGTACGTGCATCAGCTCCTCACCGTGGTCGCCATCTAAGACTGGTTGTCCGGCGCCATTTCCGGTTCTTTCGGAAACAAGTCGGAGTCCGGTAGCCATTTCCCGACGAAATTAATTAGCAGGGTTTTGGGCAGGTTCTGCAAATTGGGGCTTAGGGTTTATATGCAATGAAGTCAATAAAGCATCCTACGAGGAAAAAGAAAAAGAAAAGTAAATAAAATAGATGAAGACATGGTCTTTCTATAATTATGAATTTCGTCCTTCCTGATAAAATAAATAGAAACACATTAAATATGGGAGGGGGCTATCAACACCCCAAATAATGTTATTTCCACACCAAAATTTTTTGGACAAAAATAGACATAATTACAATTACTAAAATATCCTTTTAAATCTTTTAAAAAATGTTAAACACACCCCTAATAATTTTAAACACACCCCTATGTTATACCCACCCCATTTTTAAATCATACCATATTTAACCCTCATTCAACTATTTTTATTTTTACTTTTACTTCAAAAATTCACATTATTTTTAAAACCCTTCCTTTTCATGCATAAACCCTATCACCCATAAATTCTTCATATGATGATATAATTACAACAAACATGTTTATGGAAGAAGAAAATGTGATGGAGGAAATTAATGTAAGTATATTCACTACAAAATATTGGCCAAAAGGCAACGGCAATTGGCAACGGCAGGCGGGCCGATGCAATTTGGTAACGACATTTAATGGCCGATGCGAAAAGGGGACGGCAGTGGGCCCCGATGCCATTTAGTAACGACATTTAATGGCCGATGCGAAATGGCATCGGCAGTGGGCCCCGATGCCATTTGGTAACGGCCCCCCCGATGCGAAATGGCATCTGCAGTGGACCCGTTGCCTTCCCCGTCGCCCTAATTGCATATAAATTGGCCAAACCCCTCTCTTCCAGAATGTAACAGCCGCGCACCCCCCACACCTCCATTGAAGCTTCGAGTTTTACACCTCCACACTCAAAAATCACCTTCGTTTGCGGATCGAACTCGGTTTTTGGCCATTTGTGTTCTACACTTCGACGGGAGCATTTTTACGGTAATTTTTTTCGTTTTCATTGGTTAAATTTGAAGTTATATGTGTATATATAGTTTTAGTATATATATATGCATATATGTTGTATGTATATATAAAATTGTTAGAATTGTTAATTTTTATGCATGCATGTGTTAATTGTTAGAATTTATAAATTGTTAATTATGTTGTGTTAGGCATGTATTTATATGTATGTTTTAATAATTAAGTTATATGAATTTATTTGTTAATTAGGGTGTTAGAATTATATTTGTGTTATGTCTCTATATATATGAATTTATTCGTTAATTCGGGTGTTAGAATAATTATTAGAATATATTTAGAATTATATTAATTAATTTTAATAGAGTTGGAGGAATGAGACGTTGGTTAATTGTTAGACAATGTTATCTAAATATTAATTCCTTAATTATATTCCTTATTTATATTTTAGTGTTAATCGTTACAGTGATGTTCATATATAATGTTTTTTAATTGTTACAATGTTCATATTTAATGTTTTTTTACACTTTTTTCATACATTTTTTTACACTTTATACATTTTTTTAGCATTAGCAGTCGCGACGTGTTCGGCCGGAATCGTGATCGAATACACATAAGACTATACATGGGTTTCTGGCCGAACACACATAAGGATGTACATGGGTTTCTGACCGAACACGCATAAGGCTGTATATGAGTTTCTGGCCGAACACACATAAGGTTGTACATGAGTTTCTGGCCGAACACACATAAGGGTGTATATGAGTTTCTTGTCGAACACACAGAGGGATGTACATGGGTTATTGGCTGAACAATCCTTAGGTGTACATTATCCAATTAAATTAAATAAAAAAAAAAAAGAGGCCAACACTGCTATGCCGCAAAAAATAGCAGTGCACAAGTGTTGTGTTCAACCTATTCCAGCCGTGCAACCTCTGTTGTGTGCGGCCAATATCGGTCGTGCACTCGCGGTCATGTGACGGACCTCAATCGGCAACTGTGACGCCAAAACAGCAGAAACAAAACTCAAAATTCAAAACTCAAAATCAAACTCGAAGTATGTTATACATTCATACCCAATGCATTTTATTGAAGGGTTTTAGGAAATGAAAACATTTAAAATGAGAAAGTTCTTATCAAATCTTGGACGACCTTCCATTTCTTTTGTTGTTCGGTAGAAATCGAAAGAGATTGTTCGGTCAAGACGGATTGTTTTGAGAAATAGAGAGAGGGATAAGTTAAATGAGATGGGGTGTGTATAGTAATAGTTAAGAAGAAGAAAAATGTTTTAAACTTTTAAAATAAAAAAGGTTAGAAAAGGAATGAATTGGGGTGTGTTTAGTATTTTAAATTGAATTTTAAATTTAAGTGGGGTGTGTATAACAATTGGGGTGGGAATAACACTATTTGGGGTGTTGATAGCCCTCCCATTAAATATTATTGATTTATTGATTCAACATACTATATAATTATAGTATTAATTTATTGATTTAACATATATAATTATTTGTATGTAATTGTATTTCGCATTAATGTGTTTATTCTATACAATATGTAGTCGTACAACTTTATCATACTAATAAATTAAATAAATAAATATAAAATGACAATAATATTTTTTTAAATTTAAATAATTTAAAATATTTAATAATAATATAACATATACAAATAATACAATTATGGTTGGGCCACAATTTTTGGACCAGGCCAAGGCTGACGTAGACCGGGAACCCAGAATGACCTGATTATTACTCCCTCCATCCACTAAAAGTAGTCCCATGGTGGATGGACACAAGTTTTAAGAAAAATGTAGATAAAGTAGATAAAGTAAGGGTATTATAGGGTATTGTGGGGTTCATTGTGAATAAAGTGATTGTTTGTGAATAAAGTTGATGGCAAATTGAGTACTCCAATTAAATGATGTTTGAGGGGTGATGGTTTCCATAAAGTGTATGAGACTACATTTGGTGGACAAAGAAAATGAGGCAAATGGGACTACATTTCATGGACGGAGGGAGTATAATTTAAAAAAAAAAGTAGAATGAAAAAATAAATATTTAAAGGACTTAAATTGAATTAAGTCTAAATTACTGGACGTAAATGAAATCATTCATTTATAAATTTTAGAGTTTTTAAAAGAAATTTTACAAGAATATTTTTATAATTTTATATATTTATTTAAAAAATTAATTATTTTATCGCATGATAAAACTAGATCGCACTATGACGAAAGTGGACGACGTGTCACCCTTTAATAGGTTTGTTATTAAAAATGACGAACCCTTTTTTACCATAGAAAATTCCATTAAAACTAATAAAGGTTGTGTTTTTAAAATAATAATGAGATTGATATTTTTACAAAGGCTGGGTGTATTGGTTGTGAATTTTGTAGGATTATTGTGGACTTTCAAGGTCTGGGGTATTCAATTCGAATTTTCAAAAGTCTTTAAAAATTCGGGTATTCAATACGGATTTTAAAAAGTCTTTAAAAATCTTTAGGTATTCAAAAGTTTATGAATTTTAATACTCTATGAATTTTGTTGGATTCTCCTCCAAAAATATAAATAAATTTCACTATCCCTAAAAACCAGAGATTTCAATGGATTCTTCAGAGAACTCTGAAAACAAAATATCAGAAGTAGGGATGACAATATTGACCTGATCCGCGGGTACCCACCCACCCCGCGAGCTTTGGATCAGGTCGGATCCGTCCCGTATTGAGTATGGGTCGGGTTTGGCCCGTTTGGATCTTATGTTCGACCTGCGGGTATTCGACCCGTCCCGAATTAATATATAAACTTTATATAGTATATATATATATATTTTTTAAAAATTATTTAAAAAAACTCTTCACATTAATACCGGAGTTTATGAAAATCTATGTAGATCATTAAAAAAAGTATATTCCACAATCTTGTCAAATCTACGAAAATCCATATAAATCAATAAAAAAAAGTCATTCAAACTCTGTATGAACTCTATAGATTTTGTAAATCCACGTACTTTTTAAAGTCCAAAAAAATCTAATAGAATCTCAATTGAATACACCCCTCTTAGTCTAGTATGCACTCGAGTGTATGATACACTCGAGTGTCATGTTATTATTTTCGCTAGGCCCAGCCTTAGCCTCAGCCTCAGCCTCGCCTCAGCCCCAGGCCCAAGCCCAATAAGCTTTGTTAATTAAAAAAATGGTTGCTATTAATACCAACCCCTTTAATTTTTTTGTTAATTTAATAAATAGATACAGAGGGTTTGAACTTAACCTTAAAAATTCTTACACTAAGCATTTACACTACTAACCTACTTTTTAAAATAATTAATTTCTTTTATATCTATTATTATAAAATGTGGAGAGATTAATTTTTGAACCATTTAATTCATACTTAAAAATATAAACAATCTTCATTTAACTTAAAAAAAAAATTATTCAATAAAAAGTGCAACACAATATTATAAAAAAATGTAAATTGATATAATAGAAAAGTGCAACACAATATTTACTAAAAGTATAAGTCCGTATAACTAAAACGTGAAATATAATATTTATGAAACGTGCAAGTCAGTATAACTGAAAAGTGCAATACAATATTAATAAAAAGTGTAAGTCAATATAACCGAAAAGTGCAACACAATATTATAAAAAAATGCAAGTCAGTATAACTAAAAAGTGTAACACAATATTACTAAAAAATGCAAGTCAATATTACTGAAAAGTGCAACACATTTTTTTATTAAAAAGTGCAAGCGAGTATAACTGAAAAATGCAACACAATATTAGTGAAAAGTGTAAGTCATTATAACTGAAAAGTGCAACACAATATTACTAAAAAATGTAAGTCTCTATAAATAAAAATATTATTGTAAAGTATAGGACACTACAATGGAAAAGTGTAATACCGTTTATTAAAAAGTGTAAGTCACATAACTGAAAAGTACACCTAGGGTAAAAAAGGAGTAAAATAACAAAGGCAATACCATTAGGCTATAACTGAACCTTTGTATACAATCACGCATTCTACTATATACTATTAAAAGTTGGACTCGAGTGTACACGGTACATTTGAGTACACAACAGCCTTACCCTTTTACAAATGTGAAGTTCTTTAAAAATCATTGAATTGTTGATAGTTAATTTAACTATCTCATGTGGTTAGAGCTTCACTATCTAAGTTTAAGGTCTTGTACTATCCCCTCAAAATATCATAATATTACGTCAACCGTGGATTCTTAAGTTGGGAAGGAGGGGGAGTGTATTACTTCACTCAATTTTCAATAATTTGTGCATTACTCTAAAAAAAAATTCATAACACAAAACTCCATCAATTTTTTTCCACACAATGATATGAATCATGATTAGATGTCAAAGAAATACTTGCTAGTATAGTTCGGCAAACTGAATTGAACCACACATATTTGAGTGAAAAACATTTTGTCATAAAACCCGAGGTTGATGATTGCCGAAGACGATCTAGAAGCATCTCCACCTAATGCAAAAAATTTCTCATGCGTCAACAACGACAGGGAATAGTCACAACAGTTTGTGAAGACGATCTAGAAGCTTCTCCACCTAATGCGAAATTTTCCTCATGCGTCAACAACGACAGGGAATAGTCACAACAACTTATCATTGTAGATTAATGAATTACCCTTTTTCTTTTTTGTGAGTGTTATCTCATAATCTCATAGTCAGCACACTAAGTGAGTAGTGTGCTGATAGGATCAGTTAAGATGACTTAGGTCGAAATCAGATGAGTTGAAGGTTTTCAATCAGCTGGGGAGGTGATGCTTAGATTTCAGCACAGTTGGTCAGATCAGCACAGTACTGAGTCAACACAGTACTTCAGCAGAGTATACCAAGCACAGTACTTCAACAGAGTGGATCAGCACAGTACTTCAACAGGGTATATCAGCACAGTACTTGGTCAGCACAGTAGAAGTCTATCAACAGAGTCAACTTTTAATCACAGGAACAGAAGAGTTGAGCATCAGCACACTAAGTAGTGTTCTGATCTTTATGGACAAGTCTTCTGATCTGGAAGTTAGTTAGTTTAACTAACTGTATTACAGTTACAACTACTTGAGGGCATAACTACCATTTCAGTTGGGAAATAACAGAGCACATGGGTTGTTACAAGCGGTTGCAAACGGTTGATAACTACTCAAACAGTTCCTAACAGCAGCAACTACCTTTGGTCTTTATATACTCTTGTATGTGTACATTGTAAAGGTTGACGATTTTGGATTGTAGATTGTAGTACGTTTTGTAATCTTTGAGTTGTGTGAGTTCACGAGTGAAGTGAGGAAATATCCTATTCCGAGTGAATGAGTGTGTAAACATTCTTTATCAATCAAAGAAGTACTCGTCTGGTCCAGTGGATGTAGATCACATTGATCGAACCACTTAAATTCTTGTGTGCTGTTTGTCTCGATTGATTACTTTTCGAATTACTATCCTAGAGCAATTATTTCTTATATCTTCAAGTATTCTACTTGGTTGGAGACGTCTAATCGACTGGAATTACTTGACAATTGGTGCCGTCTGTGGGAAACTGAAGTAGCAGTAGATCTAAGATGGGGAATTCTACCAAGTACAACATAGAGAAGTTTACAGGCACGGGAGATTTTGGGATGTGGAAGGTCAAGATGCAGGCCCTCCTTGAACAGCAAGGATTATTCGAGGCTCTCGAAGAATCCGAAGAGACTGCAGCAGCTGCGGCTGAAAGGAGCAAGTTGCTCAGAAAAGCTCGAAGCACGATCCTACTCTGCCTTGGAGATAAGGTCTTGAGGGAGGTTTCTAAAGAGAAGTCAGCGAAGGAGGTTTGGGATAAGCTTGAGAAGTTATATATGGTGAAAACTCTTGCTAACCGACTCTATTCGAAACAGAAGCTGTGTGCCTTTAGAATGGGAGATGACAAACCCATTACAAAGCAGCTAGATGAGTTCAACAAGATACTTGATGATCTGGAGAATTTGGATATCAAGCTTGAAGAAGAGGATAAGACTCTTATCTTGTTGAGTGCTCTTCCTAAGTCCTTTGAAATCCTAAAGGACACCATCTTGTATGGTAGAAAGGAGGCAATCACATTGGAGGATGTGATCTTGGCTGTCAAGTCCAAGCTACTACACAATAAGACATCTCAAGGAGATAAAAGTAGCAGCGGAGAAGGATTGGCAATCAAGGGAGGACAAAAGAAATCTGTCTCCAAGAAGGGGTCTAGTCAACCCAAGGGAGCTGATAAGGGAAAATCAGCAGTGTCAAATTAAGGGGAAGTAGTGTGCCACCACTGCAACAAACCTGGGCACTTTAAGAGTACTTGTTACAAGTACAGACATCTTATGAGAAAAGATGGTCCCAAGAACCCTGTTGATAAGAATCAAGCAAAACAAACCCAAGAAGATAAGGAGCAGAAAGACTATGAGTCAGCTCAGTCCCTATCCATCACCTCCACTAAAGAACAACAGAATTGGATTTTAGATTCAGGGTGTTCTTTCCACATGACTCCAAGGAGAGATTGGTTTCATGATTTTAAGCATCAAAATGGAGGTTCTGTGTTGTTAGGGAATGATGACACTTGCAAAGTCAAAGGTGAAGGTACAGTACACTTGAAGATGTATGATGGAGTAGTGAGGATTCTCAAGAGGGTCAGGTATGTTCCTGAACTCAAGAGAAATTTTATATCTCTTGGTATGCTGGATTCAATGAGCTACAAATTCCAGTCAGAAGATGGAGAGCTCAGAGTTTCAAAGGGGGAGCTTACTGTTCTTAAAGGTGAGAGAAGACAGATCTCTACTTTCTTAAGGGAGGAACAGTAATTGGGAGATCAGATGTGGCAAGGGTGCAAGACAACTCAATGTTGTGGCACAGAAGATTAGGTCATGTAGGAGAGAAGGGCCTACTTGAGCTAAGTAAGCAAGGATTGCTAGGTGGTGACAAGATCACAAAGCTTGATTTGTGTGAGCACTGCATTCTTGGGAAATCCAAGAGATTGAAGTTTGGGAAGAGTTCACACTCTACCAAAGGAGTTTTGGACTATGTCCATTCAGATTTATGGGGGCCAGCTAGGAATCAGACCAGAAGTGGTGGGAAATACTTCATGTCTATCATAGATGACTACTCAAGAAAGGTATGGATCACTATCCTGAAATCCAAGTCAGAAGCATTTGAAAAGTTCAAGGAATGGCTCACTGAGGTTGAGAATGTCTCTGGAAAGAAGCTCAAGCATTTGAGAACTGATAATGGGCTGGAGTTCATATCAGAAGAGTTCAATGTTTTCTGCAAGAAGAAGGGTATAGTGAGACATAGAACAGTACTAGGTACACCTCAGTAGAATGGAGTAGCTGAGAGAATGAATCAGACTTTGCTTGAGAGGGTCAGGTGCATGTTGAGCAGCTCGGGACTGCCTAAAGTATTTTGGGGAGAAGCAGTGTCAACAACAACCTACTTGATAAACAGAAGCCCTTCCTCAGCTGTGCAATTTAAAACCCCAGAAGAGTTATGGTCTGGCCATACAGCTGAGTACAGTAATTTGAAAGTTTATGGTTGTTTAACATATGCCCATGTCAAGCAAGATAAGCTTGAGCCTCGAGCCTTGAAATATGTGTTCGTAGGGTATCCTTCAGGAGTGAAAGGGTATAGGTTGTGGTGCCTTGAAGCTGGAATGCAGAAGTGTATTATCAGCAGAGATGTAACTTTTGATGAAAGTAGAATGCCATTGAAAGAAGAGGCAAGTTCAAGTACAGCACACAACAGACCAGATGAGACACAGGTTGAGGTGGAGCATGTTGAAACCAGAACAGTAACTGAAGATCAGATTGATCTAGATGAGGAGGAGACTACTCATAGTGATACTGAGCTTCATGATTATCAGCTGACTAGGGACAAAACCAGAAGAGAAGTCCACCCACCTCAAAGGTATGGTCAAGCTGACATAGTATCATTTGTTTTATGTGCAGCTCTTGAGGTGGAGTCTCTGGAGCCTAAAACTTACACAGAAGCCATAAACTGCCATGACAAAGAGAAGTGGTTAGTTGCTATGGAGGAAGAATTGTTATCTCTGAACAAGAACCAGACTTGGGAGATTGTTGAGAGACCTAAGAACAAGAAACTTGTTGGGTGTAAGTGGATCTACAAGAAGAAGGTGGAGGCTCAGAGAGGTGGCAAGATTAGGTACAAGGCAAGGCTTGTAGCTAAAGGATTTACACAGAAAGAAGGTATTGACTTTAATGAAATCTTCTCTCCTGTTGTAAAGCATTGTAGCATCAGAATCTTGTTGGCTATGGTTGCTCAATATGAATTGGAGCTGCATCAGATGGATGTGACCACAACATTTCTTCATGGGACCTTAGATGAGAAGATCTACATGAAAATACCAGAAGGGTTGGACATAGAATATGGAGAAGACAAAGTGTGCTTACTCAGAAAATCACTCTATGGCCTCAAACAAAGCCCTAGACAATGGTACTTAAGGTTTGATGAGTACATTTGCTCAGCTGGTTTTGCAAGAAGCTTGTATGACAACTGTGTTTACTTCAGAAGAGTTGGGAGTTCAATTACCTATCTTCTGCTGTATGTAGATGATATGTTAATAGCAGGGGAGTCTATTAACAATATCAATCAGGTGAAAGAGATTCTCAAAAGGGAGTTTGAGATGAAAGATCTTGGTGAAGCTAAAGTGATCCTTGGGATGGAGATTAGTAGAGTTGAGAGAGCAATTCAGCTTAATCAGCCTACCTATCTGAAGAAGGTGCTAGAGAGATTCAGGATGCATCAAGCTAAGTCAGTTTCTATACCAATTGGTCAGCATCAGAAGCTGTCCAATCAGATGTGTCCCAAGAACAGCCAAGAAAGAGCTCAGATGAGTAAGGTTCCTTATGCCAGTGCAGTAGGGAGTTTAATGTATGCTATGGTGTGTTGTAGACCAGATTTAACTCATGCAATGAGTGTAATCAACATATACATGAGTGATCCAGGCTTAAGTCATTGGGAGACAGTTAAGTGGGTCATGAGATATGTTCTGGGATCAGCTGAGAAGGGTCTGAAATTTCAGAAGAAATCTGATGAGGGAGAAGCACTTGTGGGATATGTTGATGCCGACTATGCAACCAATGTAGACACAAGAAAGTCCTTGACAAGGTATGTGTTCACCTTATTTGGTACAACTATATCATGGAGGTCAATACATCAGTCCGTAGTTGAATTATCTACTACAGAATCAGAATATGTAGCCTTGACTGAAGCAGTTAAGGAGAGCATGTGGCTTAGGGGGATCTTGAAGGAGTTTGGTATATCACAAAGAAGTGTGACTGTCTTTTGTGATAACCAAAGTGCAATACATCTTGCAAAGCATCAGGGGTATCATGAGAGAACTAAGCATATAGATGTAAAGCTATACTTTGTAAGAGATATTGTAGAGAAGGGAGTGGTCCAGGTAGTGAAGATTGCTACAGATGAGAACCCTGCTGATGCGTTCACTAAGGCATTGCCAAAAGAGAAGTTTCGCTTGTGTCTTAGACTTATTGGACTACATTAATTCCTCTGAGGAGAAGACTACTGTTCTTGTGGGAGAAGATCAGCAGTGGAGGCTATTCTTTGAGGAGAATAGTGTTGGTGTTTTTTTGTGTTTTGGTGGAGGTTAGTTCGGTTATGAGCTAAAGATGGAGAATTGTGAGTGTTATCTCATAATCTCATAGTCAGCACACTAAGTGAGTAGTGTGTTGATAGGATCAGTTAAGATGACTTAGGCCGAAATCAGATGAGTTGAAGGTTTTCAATCAGCTGAGGAGGTGATGCTTAGATTTCAGCACAGTTGGTCAGATCAGCACAGTAGTGGATCAGCACAGTACTGAGTCAGCACAGTACTTCAGCAGAGTATACCAAGCACAGTACTTCAGCAGAGTGGATCAGCACAGTACTTCAGCAGGGTATATCAGCACAGTACTTGGTCAGCACAGTAGAAGTCTATCAGCAGAGTCAGCTTTTGATCACAGGAACAGAAGAGTTGAGCATCAGCACACTAAGTAGTGTTCTGATCTTTATGGACAAGTCTTCTGATATGAAAGTTAGTTAGTTTAACTAACTGTATTACAGTTACAACTACTTGAGGGCATAACTACCATTTCAGTTGGGAAATAACAGAGTACATGGGTTGTTACAAGCGGTTGCAAACGGTTGATAACTACTCAAACAGTTCCTAACAGCAGCAACTACCTTTGGTCTTTATATACTCTTGTATGTGTACATTGTAAAGGTTGACGATTTTGGATTGTAGATTGTAGTACGTTTTGTAATCTTTGAGTTCACGAGTGAAGTGAGGAAATATCCTATTCCGAGTGAATGAGTGTGTAAACATTCTTTATCAATTAAAGAAGTACTCGTCTGGTCCAGTGGATGTAGATCACATTGATCGAACCACTTAAATTCTTGTGTGTTGTTTGTCTCGATTGATTACATTTCGAATTACTATCCTAGAGCAGTTATTTCTTATATCTTCAAGTATTCTACTTGGTTGGAGACGTCTAATCGACTGGAATTACTTGACATTTTTCTTTTTTAAATAATTTTATATAAAATAAAATATTAATTAATGATATTCTCATATTATATATGGTTAATTAATGGGTTAATTCTAAATAAATACACAACCTTTAGTCTCAATATCAATTTAATCACGACCTTTACGATTATTGTAAAAAATCCCAACCTTTCATCGTGTTGCAATTATATACACATTTTTTTTTCTTCGGCCAACAATTGATGATGTGGTTTGATTACACATATTCTTTTTTATTTTTTTATTTTCACATTTTATATAAATAAAATAAATTTATAAAAATAAAAATAAAACTTCCGCTTCTTTCTCAACTTCTCAAATTCAATACAGTTTTTCTTGTACGTCTTTCTCACTTCTCAAACTCAATCAATCAAGTTCTTCTCTTCTAACCCTAAAAAATCAAAATCATAAGGATAAAAAAAGAAAAAAAATTGTAAAAAATCCTAAAAAAAAAAATCTAGGTACTACATTGTTTGTTGATAGGTCAAACATATCAGAATGACATTGAAACCTGGAATGGTAGAAAGGTGTGGAAGATGAGGAAGAGAGGTCCGGAAGAAAACCCTAGAAATTCTACAAATTGATAAGACATGGAATACAAATGACTTGTTCTGTATATAATGTAGTGGGCCACAATAAAAAAAAAGTTGTCTCCTTGCAAAGGACTTCAACAGACCAGAGAAATTGCATGTAAGATTGTGTTATACTGATTTTTTTGGCACACATATTTAAAATGTCATGTTATTCCTTCCAAAAAAAAAATGTCATGTTAAATGTTTGTCATGTGACTCATGTTTGAAGAAAAATGGCAAACCAAGACATGAGTGTATTGATTTGAAGAAGAACTCTATTGATTTTGAGAAGGAGAGAAGAAGAATTTGATTGAGTTTGAAAAGAAGAAAATTTAAGTTTGAGAATCGGAGAGAAGAAGAGGCAGGACTTTTATTTTTATTTTTTATAAAATTTTATTTTTATTTCTGTGTAATCTAATGTGGAAAATAAAAAATAAAATAAAAAAAATAATAGGGTAATCTGACGTGGCAAGCTCCGGTAAACCACATCATCAATTATTTGGTCGGAGAAAAAAATGTGTATCTAATTGCAACATGATGAAAGGTTGAGTTTTTTTACAATAATCGTAAAGATCGTGATTAAATTGATACTGACACTAAATGTGGTGTATTTATTTAGAATTAACCCTTAATTAATTAAAGAGATGATTAAAATAAATTTACGAATATTTAATTTAAATTAATTTTTTATATTTTTTTCAGGTTATTAATTATTTAATATCACCTCGATTGCCCAAAAATATTATATATTTTAAAATATATATATATATATATAATTATTGAAATGTCCTTATAATATTTTTAATTAAATATTCTTTAACTGATTTTTAATCATCTCATTAATTAATTAATTACTAACAATATATTATATGGCAATATCATTAATTAATGTTCAATATTTTACTTTATATAAATTATATTTATAAAAAAGGTGTTTTGTTCTTCTTATGGTATATATTAGAAATAGTCATTTCAAATGGAATGATCATTCTCCAAAGTTAGGGAATGTCGATTCCTCTCACGTTTTAGTCATTCCTATATCTTTAGAAATAAGTTTTTTTTTAAAAACATTTACAAAAATGTCATAACTTATATTTTAATTTTAACAACATTATTTTATACTTCTAAAAAATAACAAACAACAATAATTATTAATAATTATAATTGTAAAAATAATAATAACATTATTTATTAAAAAATAAATTATAAATTTAATTCTAATAATAAAAATATTTTATTAATATAAATAATATAATAATAATTCACAACATATTAATAAAAATAAAAATAAAAATAAAAATTTACAATAATATTAATTATCTTAAATAATTATAAAAAATTAATATTATTATTTAATAAAAATATTATCATTTAAATATAAAAAATAAGGGGCTTTTGTTGTTTGAGCTTTCCTTTTCCTTGGAGAAGATCTAGGGACACGTGCCACAACCATGGCTTGCTTTGCAGCAACAACCTGCTTTCTTTTCTCAGTTTAATCTGAGAGCTTCGTGAATATCATCTTCTGGGCTGGAAGTGGCTTGGGTTTGATTTGTAAGTGAGTGTAATGGGCAAACTTTTCCAAGAGCAAGTTTGCTCTTATGCAATATTGGATTCTACCATCAACCACCACCTTGTTGAGTGACCTCACTTTGAACTTGTATTTTTCATTCATCGTCTTTCCCAAGATGAATGACTTCCAATCAAATTTGATGCCCTTCTCTGCTGAATCAATGATTGCAGCCATCACTCCGAGCTTTGGCAAGCTCATTTGTTCAACACTTCCAGTGTGGCTAAGCAAGCTCTTAATCACAATATCAAATAGGTGTTCATACCTTTTCTTTAAAGTCTTCTTGTTCTGAGCACTTGACAGCTTCTGAGGAACCAACATCCAATCATTTGCAAACTCCTGCTCCTCGCCTTCTCTATATAGCTCTGGATTCCTTCCCTCTGAAGGCAATCCAAAACAAGAATCCAAATCTTCTGAGGTGAAGATAACAGTATGTTGGGATTCTTCCTCCTCACCTTCTTCAACATATGTGAGCTTTGTGCACACATCACCTTTCTTGCCTTTCCATCTCAAGAAGGCAAAGAATTCTGCCATGTAGGGTTCCAAGCAAGAGTCTGGCTTGGTCCCCAAAAATTGTTCAAGGCCTGCATCCCTTAGCCATTTTAGAATTGGATGAACAGATTCATCAGGGCTGTTAAAGGCTACTAGTTTCTCAAACCATAATGATCTTGTGTTACTAAGATAATTGAAGTCAATATCCAAAGATGAATCTTTGAAGGAAACTAACTCCTCTCTTTTAATTTTGGGTGCCATTGATGGTTGAGAGAGAGGTGGAAAGTGTTTGGAAGAATATGGGTGTTGGTAGAAGGCTGGAAAGATTTTGGAAAATTTCTAAAGGTTTGGAAATATTTGTGCGTAAGAAGGGAATGGTTAAAGATGAAAGGCTTTTATATTAATGGAAGTTTTGTTAACTGATGGGTAATAGATCGTGGGAATGGAATAGTGAATTGGCAAGATGGATAAAGTGTGGTAATGAGAATGGACGGTTAGATGAAGGCTATTTGTTAATCAATGGCATTGATTAAGGGTTCAACAATAAATGCAATCTTAAAGGATTTTTTCATTTAATGCACGAATGACCATTTGGAGGCTTATATTTGAATTGTACACGACATACTAAATGTAGCCTACACTTTTCCCAAAAATCCTTTATAGGTCTAATCATTACTAAAAATAGCCCTTATCAACTTATCACATTAGATAAATGTCCTGATAAGTAAACTTTCCTGACTTTGGTCCCACTAGACAAGTGGCCTGACCAAAGCACCTGAGTGGGTTCCACTGTTGCTGACTGGGTCCCATATGGACAAACATCCTGACCAAGTATCCTGAAATTCATGATGACAAGTTTGCTGAATAACTTGCCTGACTTTATCTTTAAGTAGAGTTGCTTCAGTGAGGTTGGATATCTTGCCTGACTTTAACCTGACAAGTTTCCTGAGTTCATCAAGATGAACTTCCCCCTTCATCTGTGCTTCTTTCTTTACTTCTCCATCTTCCCTGGATCAAGTAAGCCTAATTCTGCTGATAGCTCCAAAAATCTTGCTTCAGCTAGCGGCTTTGTTAAGATATCAACTTTTTGCTTATCAGTGTGTATTTTGACCAGCTTGATATCTTTCTTCAACACATGATCCCTTATGGAATGATGCTTGATGTCAACATGCTTGCATCTTGTGTGAAGCACTGGATTTTGTGAAATAACAATTGCACTATTGTTGTCACAAAAGATAGGAACTTCATTTGTGATAACCTTGTAGTCCCTTAGTTGTTATCTTAGCCAAAGTATCTGAGCACAACAACTTCCAGCTGCTACATACTCTGCTTCTGTTGTGGAAATTGCAACTGTATTTTGCTTCTTGGAGAACCATGAAATTAATTTGCTTCCCAAGAATTGACACGTTCTAGAAGTGGATTTTAGTATCAGGCTAGTTGAGTTGTTAGATAACGAAGTCCTTCTAGACCTGATCCCTTCAGGAGGATTGTCCTCCTTTGAAGTTGAATCACTAGATTCATTAAATTCTGGAAAGTTAATTGATGGATCAAGTTCAGGATCATATTTAGGGGTGTTGTCATCAATGTCAGGGACATTGGTATTTTCATTGATTCCCCCTTGAATATTGGATCCATTAACTACCTCAGTAGAGTCTGCTTCTTCATTGGTAATTGTTACCTGGTTTTGAACTGGGATTGGGTCATTCAGTTCAACTTCTTCTTCAGGTTGGATGTCTCCAGGTTGATTGCCATCAGGTGAGTTGTCCAAATTTTGATCTGCACTAAGTTCTGGCTGGGCAACATCTATGAACACTGTATCTTTGCTTTAAAGCCATAATCTGGTTGTTCTATGTGTTATCTCATCAATTTTTAGGTTTCTGTCTCTAAACTCATTAATAGATTCATCAAACACTGTAAGCTTTGCTGACTTGGGAATATCTAATGAATATTCCTTCATCAACTTTGCTGTCAAAAGCTTTTAATTGCTCCTTCCCATAATTATGAATGAAACACTTGCAACCAAATATATGAAAGTATGCAACAGTGGGCAATCTACCTTTTCGTAATTCATATGGAGTTTTACCTCGACCTTTTGTAATTAAGGATATGTTCTGAGTATGACATGCAGTGCTAATGGCTTCTGCCCAAAACTTTTTTGGCAGTTTGGATTCAGTAATCAAGGTTCTTGCTGCTTCTTTCAAGGTTCTATTCCTCCTTTCAGCAACACCATTTTGTTGAGGTGTTCTAGCTGCAGATAGAAGTGTGCAAAATAAAACCGGACCGAAAAAAAGACCGGAACCGGACCGACCGGTTAGATTCCGGTCCGGTCCTCGGTCCTAAATTTTTTAAGATTCCGGGTTCCGGTCCGGTCTAAAACCGGAATTTACCGGTCCAGGACCGGAAACTCGAATTTACAATTTTTTTTTTATTATTTGAATTTTAGAAATTACAAAGGCTCTTCCACTTTCTTAAACCTAATGCCTTTTTTACCATTCTCAAAATTCAGTCGACAACCCTTCTCCAATCTCCACTCCCACTCTTTGCGTTCAGCTCGGCCAGTAGTTTATACTTATCAAATATTTGCGCGATTTGCGTGAGTTAGAAGAAATTGAGAATGGTAATGGTTTATACTTATCAAATATTTTTCAGCATATTTATTTATTAGTTGTACCATTTAAAAATTTTAACATCATTATATGTTATTACAGATGAAGACTACATTGCACGATGAAGACAATGTTATATATATTGTATACCCTTAAATTTGTGCATCGTTTCATTTTGGACTACTGTTTTTTCATTTTGGACTACTGCTTTTTCAATTTGGACTTGAATTTTAATATTTTGGACTACTGTTTTTTCATTTTGGATTACTGCTTTTTCATTTTGGACTTGAATTTTAATTTCTATGAACATGGTTTTGCTATAAATTAAGTTTTCAAGTATATATATATATTCTTGCACAATTGTGATCAACTTGATCTAAGAGCATAACTTATTCTTTAGGATATTAAAAAGGAATTTATTATAAAGGTAAATATGAAGAAATTTCTAGATCTTCAAAAAAATGTAATCCACTTTCCACTTCTTCTCATACACTAAGGAATTTAAAAAAAAAAAAAAAAAACGGTCTGAAACGGTCCAAACCTGGACCGGACCGGAATTTACCGGTCCGGTCCTCGGTCCGTAAAATTTTAAGATTCCGGTCCCGGTCCGGTCCGGTTCTGGACCGGTGCACACCCCTAGTTGCAGAGGTTTCATGAGTAATGCCATTTTTGCTGCAATACTAATTGATGTATGAGTTAATGAATTTAGTGCCCCTATCTGATCTGATCTTGACAATGCTTAGGCCCTTTTCATTACTCAACTTCATCAGCAACTCAGGTAGTTTGACTTGGGTCTCCCTTTTGTTCAGTAAAAATACCACCCAAGTGTACCTAGAAAAATTATCAACAACTACTAGAGCATATTTTCGTCCATTAATGCTTATAGGGATTGTTGGGCCAAATAAATCCATATGTAGTAGTTGTAAAACTCTCGCAGTAGATATGACAGGTTTTCCCTTGAATGAAGCCTTTACTTGCTTTCCTTCCTGACATGGTTGGCACACATGTTCTTTGATGAACACTTGGTTTGGCAGCCCCTTGACCAGAGAGTTTCTTGCAAGTTTGTTGATGGTTTTGAAATTCAGGTGGTTTAGCCTCTTGTTCCACAACCAACTTTGATCACTGGAGCCTCTGGCAACAAGACGGGTTTCTTCAGGGGTTTTTCTCCAATCTGCAAAATAAACATTTCCCTTTCTCACCCCTGTTAGTAGCACCTGTTGTGTTGATTTGCTTTTGATAGTACATTAATTACTTTCAAATTCAACACTGTAACCTTTATCACATATTTGACTTATAGAGAGTAGGTTATATTTTAGACCTAGGACATATGAAACATTAGTAATTTTCACAGAACCAATGTTCAAAGTACCATAACCTTTTGTAAGTCCTTGTGAGCTATCTCCAAAGGTTACTAAAGGACCATCTTTTTCAATGAAATCAGAGAGAAGCTCCTTGTTTCCAGTCATGTGTCTTGAGCATCCACTGTCCAAGTACCATGTTGTTCTTTTGGTTATACTTCTCTTCTTCTTGTGGTCCTTGCTTACCTGCAAATTTAAACTTTAGGCACCCCTTGAATGTTGGGTCCTAAAGGGTTAGTTGTACCTTTTGGAACCCAAATCTGCCTAATTACTTTGATTGACCCAAAGTGGCTGACTTGGTTTCCATTAACATCTACATACACAGTCCTACCTTTAAATGCCTTAGGTGGGTTCTGTGCATAAGTGTTAGTCCTATAAGTGTCAAGAGGGTGTGAGAATTTCTTTGGGACAAATCTCCTGAACTTATTGGGCTTTGGTGAAGCTTGGTAAGGCCTTTGTGGATAAGTGTTTGGATGGAATTTTCCCTTTGGCATAAAAGGTCTAGGCTTCCTGAAACCATTGTACTTTTCAGTGGGGTTGGGCCTTTGTTTGTTCAATTGAGGTTGCCTCATGTGAGTTGGCCTCTTCTGGACATACTTTGGACAACTCGTCTGATGAGTGTTCAGGTAGGTTGTCTTTCCATTGGATCTACCTTTTTGAACCACATTCCTCTTGTGTTCAACAACCTTAGCCTTTTCCTTAGGTTTGGGCTTAGGGATGTTGTTTACTCGAGTTGGTACTAAGGTTTATTTGCCCTTATCCTTGATCAGTGTTACTGGTTGAAGCAACACTAAGACCAGGTGACCTTTCATTTCATTTTGTTTTAATTGGGCCACTGACCTTACAAAGGTCCTCTTAGTGTTACTGGTTGAACCAACACTAAGACCATGTGAGGATTTACATGGATCATAACCTAATCCACTTCTTTGAGCCATTAGTCTTTGAAATCCTTGAATTTCCTGTATTGCCCTAGAGGATTTGTTCAAGGCAGACATCTTCATTTTTAGGCTCTCCTCACTTGATTTAAGAGCATCAAACTCATGTGAGAGATTGTCAAATTTGGCTTGTAGAGTTCTAAAATCAAAATCCTTTTTCAATAGAGCCAAATTTTGCTCATCAATCGACTTTTGTTGTTCAGAGACTTTGAGAGACATTTCATCATGCTCTCTCACAATCTGCTGATACAACTAAGTTGATTTAATGTCAAAATCAGGTTCAGGCATGATGGGGTTTTTGACTTTAGAGCTCAGAAGTTCATTTTCTCTCAATGTTAAGTTATGCAACTTTTGTAGTCTGGTAAAGTCCTCCATTAACTTTCCAAAAGAAAGTTTTAGGTGGCTTCACTAGATTCATGTGTGTTAATTGAAGAACTGGGAGATGAACATACCTCTTCATTCTCAAAAGCCATTTGACAGTCATCATCACTGTCACTGTTGGAGAATAGTCCATCATCAAATGAGTATACACTTTCTTCACTCCCAGATTCATCACCAACAACCATTGCCTTCCTGTTGCTTAGTCTCTTGTCCCTCTTAGTTTGTCTCTCCTTCCATTCTTTTGAGCTAAGATCAGGACAATCATATTGAAAATATCCTTTCTTCTGACAATTGTAACACATGTCTTCATGATCATTCTTCTTGCTTGAGGACTCCTTCCTTCTAGATGATGATGGATCAGCTTTGCTGGACTTCCTCTTGTCAGTATACTTGTCTTCCTTCTTTTCATCAGAGTGTTTGTCCTCTGATTTGATGTCAGGAGAGTTGTACCTTCTCCTATTCCTGTTATCTTGGTAGAACTTCTTGTATCTACCAAATCTTGAATTAAGCTTCTCAAATCTTCTGGCCATGAGAGCCAGTTCCTCCTTCATTTCAGTCTTGGAGACTGACTTTGATGACCTCTGAACACTTTTCTTCTCTGGTTCAGTGGCTTTGAATGCAGGCTCCTCATGCACTTTCTGTCTATTCAGGTCAAACTCATAAGCTTTAAGTTCAGAGAACACTTGCTGCATGGGCATGTTGTCAAGGTTGCTTGTGTTCTGCATCATGACTGAATAGATGTCCCACTTGGATGTAAGACTCCTCAAAATTTCCAATGCCACTTCTCTTTTGGCATAAAACTTTCCCAGAGAATTGATCTCATTCATGATGTCAGTGAATCTGCCATCAAGATGATCAATTGTTTCATTAGGCTCCATGGTGAATTGCTCATACTTCTGAATTTCCACTTGGAGCTTGTTTTCTTTAATCTTTTGGGTACCTTCACACATGAGTGCTAGGGTATCCCAAATTTCCTTTGCTATGGTGCAGTGATAAACTCTCCCCATCACTACATCTGGAATGGTCTGGTACAATGTGTTCATGGAAACATAATTCAAATTATGTCTCTTTCTTTCTTCAGCAGTCAAGTCATCTTCATCCTTTGGCAACAACTCCCTTGGATTAGCTTTCTGAGCATCAGTGAGTTTGGGATTTGACTTTGTAAAGGTGAATGGTCCCTTTGTAATAACCTTCAACATTTCATCATGTTGGCAAGCAAGATGAATTCTCATTCTAATATTCCAGAAATCATAGTTCTCAATTGAGAACATTGGCAGCTTGTGGTTAGAAATGTGGTTTAATTGGTTGGGACCCATGTTGTTGATGGCCTCAACAACATTCCCTGGAACTGTATTGTTAATCATCTTTACAATATGTGGTTAGATAAATCACACAAAGGTTTTTCAGAAATGGATCAGTTTAGTGACCAAAGATGATGTGAATTTTGAAAATCAAATGGATTTTCAGAAACAGTGGTCTTTTTAAACCAGTTTGACCTATTTGGAGAGTTGTCTGACAACTTCTCTGAGTGTGTAAACTTTAATAGATAATCAACCTACTGAAAACTATGAAGTAATCAGTTGGATAACTATCTAAATAAGTTATTAAGTGCGGAATGTGGTTGACCCTTTTTCTTAAGAAAACTCCTTTATTAATTTCTGAAAACAGTGTATCAGAGACTTTGTCCAAAACAGTTTTCCTCAACTTTATGATATGAGTCTTTTCAATAAAGCTTTGAGTGAAATGTGTGAAAATGATCAAGTAAGAGCAATGCAGTAAATAATGATACATCAATTATAGTGGTTCAGATATTCAAACTCCTACATCCACTTTCCCTGATTTAACAGGATAATTCCTTAACACCTGGAATTAACTTGTTTTATAGTGCCAAGATGCACTGATCAACAACACTATCCTTAGTGCTTTGATCCCTAGGAATTTAGAGTCCTAGTACTCAACTCTTATGAGTTAAAGCTGTGTTTTTCTCTTAACAGCCTTTAACTCCTCACTTCTTACAACAAACTCTACTTCTTCTAAGAGGTAAGGGTTTGAGGTTTGGTTCCAACTAAGTGAGATATCCTTTACAATAAGAGCAGTGTAAAAGGATAGTATATCTCTTTGCTAAGCTTGGGATTTTACAAAGTGGGCTTAGCTAGAAGTGATCAGAAAACTTGGGATTCTGCTTAGAAAGATTGAAAGCTTGAGTTTCCTTGTGATTGCTTGATTGTAGTTTGATAGCAGATAATTGCATATTGTTTCCATGAATCACTTCTGTATTTATAAAGCAATTTGAACATTTATCCGTTGGAGAGATAAACATTAAAACTGTCTATTTGCGGCTCCATTGAAATGGCTACTTGAGCTCTCTTCTATTATCCACTATGTATAGAAGGTTCTTCAATGGTTGTTTGAATGTTTGGTGTTGACTTCTGAGAATTGTGGCTGTGCAGACTAGTGTCAGTTACTAAGCTTGCACATTTTCCAAGATTGATTGTGTCAGAATTTGTACTTTTCCCAACGGTCAGATGGGACAAATTCTCTGAACATTCTTGCTGCAGATAGAATGTTCTTCAGTGCATTCAAGTCTTCATTTCAGTCTTTATTGCTTCTAAGTCTTCAATGCTTGTTCGGGTTTGATGGCTTTAATGCTTCATAACTCTTCATAAATGTTGTCTCTTTGAAGTAGTTGCATTCAATGCTTTTGATCTTCAACTTTTCTAGACAATCATTTGATCTGAACTAGCACTTATCACTTCTGTCTTTAAAAGATTAGATTACTTGCTCAGTTCTTGAGCAATCAACCATTTTGTCCACTTCAGGCAACTTGTCTTCAAGTGATCAGCTACTTTGAGATATCTAAGACAAAACTTCTTAAGCTGTCTAACATTCCAGCTTGGGACAACTAACCTGAAACTATGATCTCAACATTCTTTACTTAGATAAATTTCTTAACTGTTTCAATTATCCTGAGACAACTAGACTGAGTTACAATCTCAACTAAGCTGATCATCATCAATCAGGGATTTTGGTATCTTAATCAAAATCAATTCTTTTCCCAACAATAATATTTGTTGCTTCGATTTGGTTTGATCTCCACTGGCTAGTCTCTTTTGTAGACACGCGTTTAAATGACGCTTATGTTGAGATGTAGCTCAAGTTGCGCTCTTAGCAAAATATGTCTTGCAATGTTTGCATTGCACCTTTTCTGTTTCATTCTTGAACCTGACAATTTTCATATTCTCTCATACCATTGATTTTTTTAGCCGTTTCTTTGGCTCAAATGGTTTTGTTGGTTCTCTTTCATCACCTTATTTTTCCCCTCCTACTTCTTCGGGTTGGTCACTTGTTGTTTGAAGCTCTTCCTCGCTCATCACATCCACGTTTTCTTCATTGATCTCAAACTCTTGACCACCATCTTCATTGATTTGATCGATACCAACACTTGAATACGAACCTTGGGTTGAATACATCATATTTATAAAATATTAAAATAAGTCAGTACATACAACATTAATGGAAAATTAGTGTTTTTATTAATCTCAAACTCAAACTAAAAGTCAATTGATTTAGTGTTATTATTTGATACACAAGTATATCAACATCAGAATGGAAAATACACCCTGTTATATACTTATATTGTTATTAATGAGAAATACAGTTGTGAAGTTATTACTTTTAATGTATGTTAGGCCCAAACTATAATTTTCACATTAAATGATACTCCAAAAGTTTAATCCACTATGCATTTACTCCATTTCATTTCTCATTTAATACTAGCATTTAAAATAACAAGGATGACCATGATTACAATTTACACATATCTATATATATATAATAACAGGATAGTCTGCTAAAAATAGCTATTCCTATTTTCCCGCCCATTTTTCTCTTACTCTATTTGGAAAGTCACTCCCCCATTAAAATACCAAATTTTATTATATATTTTAAATCACAACTCAAACCCTAACATGATTACTCTTTGATATTAACGCTACTGTTATTTATTCGCCTAGAAAAAATAAAAAGATAACACGCTCTACCACCACTATTCAAATTCAAATCTGCAGAATCGAGATGAGTTTTATTTTTCTTATTTTTAATGAATGCATCTCTCCACATTTCACTCTTTGAAAACTCCCACTCTCCCAAAACACTCCATTGCAATTTGCAAAAGCGTCCATTTAGTCTGTCACTGCCGTATTAGTCTTTTTGCTAATTTGTTAATTGAAATTCATCTACTTCTTTGTCATCGTCTTCCCCACCACGCCGCCCCCACCGTCGCCGGCCCCGTTCCGGCAATCCCTCAGCCCACCGCCGCGAACCCATGCTGCTGTCTCCCCACACCCGTCGCTTCTCCTCCATCTTCGTCTTCTGCCGCTCAAACTCGTCCTCCTTTATTTTTTTTCTGCCGCCCCTACCCCACCGCCCCTCCTCCATCTTTTTACCTTTTTTTTTGTCATCGTGCCGCCTCCCTCGCCGTTCCCAGGCCGACGTGCCACCACCAACCCCAGCGCCGCCCATCTCCCGTTGCCGCCGGTAAGTTTTTCTCCTTTTTTCTTATTTTTTTCCTCTTTTTTTCCGTAACAGCAAACAAAGGGTTTTCTTCCTCTTCTTTTTTTCGGTAACAACAAATAGTTTATTTATTTATTTTAGATAACTATTACTCCGTATTCTAATTTGTTAATTGAATTTAATTCTTTGCTTTATTTTTTAAACTTAAGAATCAATTGGTTGTTTTGTTTAGAGTTTCGGCTTTGAGGTTTCATTTAATCTTTTGTTTGGACTATGTTTGGATTCAATTGTATTATGTGTCCTTTTAATTTTATTTTTTTTACAGTTCAGATTCTTATTTTTAAAAGGTAGATTCAGTTTTTGGATATTTTTCATAATATGAATAGTCTGACTTCTGATTTATATTTAATAGTTTTTGTTTACCGTATAACATTTTTGGTTTTTGATTTCTACGATCTTCAATTCCGTTTATGAATTTTCTTACAGGAATTTCTCTATTCTATTCCTTTCGGAATTGAAATACAACAATGTCTAACCCCAGATAATGTTAGCATTTAAACCAGATTCTTAACTGGACTTTTTTGACCTGCTTTATCTAATTCATTGTTAAATTTCTTACGATTTCAATTTTATTTTTTGGCATTTGATTTTAATTACCGTTTTAACTTTGACTAATATGGTGTTTCAGTAACATGTTAGGTTTAGCAACTTACTATGATAGAGTTGCATCAAAGCTATTGTTAGCTGTAGGTCATGACATACCAAGTTTTATAAATCATTAATAATTTCCTTTCGTTTAATGATGTATCCTCTCTCCCTGGATATGCAGGTAACTTTTCTTTCTCCGGCCATGCCTCTAAAAAAGGTAGAGTTGTGATATATGATTGCCTTTTTATTTTTAATATAGGCTTGATTTTATATAAATGTTTTAACAATGTCTTATTTCACAGATGTCGGAGCAAATGAGCCTGCGTACTTGAAGCTATCTCACCCTGTTTTTGGAAATTTGCTACCCAATGGTGTCGAGGCCACTCCTCACTTGGTCTATCTATTCAACTTGTGCCTTAACTAAAAATCAGGTCAACTATGCTTCTTCTTTTTAAATTCACAATACAGGTTTCTGATATGGAAGGCACAATTGATCGGGTTTTGCACAAGCTTTTCCAACATTGCGATTCAGCTCAGAAATACATGCAGGGGTCTAAAGGCATGAAGATTGAGAATACGACACTTCTCGATAATTATGTCCAAAAAGGTGGTACTTCCAGTGTTGGTCGTACTTGAGCGCTAAATGGATCCAAACACTCTAAAAAGCATATGTCCCTAAAACAACACAAGAAGATTGGGTCATTTGATTTGCCAAAAGAGTTTCAAAAGTGAGTTCATTGTTTATTTTAAATCTCCTGCGCATTCTGTTAAGTGTTTATCTTTCTGTTCACTTTATTGGTAGGCTATGATCATTGTGATGGCTTGGCATATCCTTTTTTCATATAAGCAGTATACTAAAAATAGTTTCCCGCCTATTTCACATACTATTTTTGGAAAATTATATTTTATACCTTTGCACGCGTTCTAAGTTAACAAAATACTGCTCATTTTCATTTTTCGTGAAGGCTTTTGGCTTTCTCAGAAAGCAAGCTCTTCAAATTCTAGGTCTTTGATTTTTCTTTTGACAAGAGGAGTAATATAGAGTAGAACCTATCACCATTCTCTTCTTCCTCTTAATGTTGGGCACAAAATACTGAGAACACCATTTTGAAAAGGATAGTACAGTAAATGAGCTCTACAACCAGGTGCAAAACCCTATTTTGAAAAATAATGTTGGAAGTTTATAATAATATACAGATAAATCTCATATGGAATACAAATGTTTCCTGTATATTAATTCTTTGCCCTCATGTAGTTCTTCAGTTCTTTTTACCAATTCTTTGCTATGTTTTCGATTTACAGAATATCTATGAGTGTCTACTTCATTGATAAACTAAATATGTATTATAGATAACTGATTGTGTAACAATTTTACTTCTAATGATGAATGATCATAGTTCAGATGCCATGGTGTCTACAGTAAAAAAAATGTGACGACAGTGATGCCATAAAAAAGGAAATTCTCCAGAGGGGTAATTTAGTGACAATGCTTCGTACAAGCCAGCATTTTTGTAGCTATGCAGAATTTTCTTGAATTTTCTTCACATATTTTTCAATAATTCAACATTACGAAAAATTATATTGGTATACAGTATACTCCTTACTCATTGATTTGGGTATCCATGAACAGTGCCACATTTTGGAGTTTCTACAGAATTAATGCAGCTTTCATATGATCTCTGAGGCAATATCATTCCAACTATCCTCATGCTCATGCAAAGGCATTTGTATTCTCTGGGTGGCCTTCAGGTATTTACCCACATGCAAAAGAACTCCAGTTTCTTGCTTTCTTTAAGTTTTTTTATCTAACCTTTTCACAATGGAAACAAATTTACAAGCTGAGGAGATTTTCAGAATAACTGCTGGAAACAGCCTGGAAGAGTTTGTACGAGACTAATTGAACAGAGGTGTGGTTTCTGGAGGCACTGATGTACACTGTTTGGCAGGTCTGATCAAGGTAACTTATGGCATGAAATTGGTTTTGTTACTCTGATTATTAGTGGATATTATAGGTGTTTGCTAGAAACCTTTTCATTTGAAATGATCTTTTCGTTTGGCTCTCTAATGTGTATATGCTTTTTGGGACTTGATTTACACACGTCCTTCAAAGTTATTTGGATTGTGCAATACAAAGTTTTAGGAGGATATATATCTCATTTTGGCTTTGATTATTGTATTCTCATTTTCTCTCAATTATTCTATACTTGACTATGGGAAATCTTTGGATTTTTTTTTATAGAAAAAGAGTTCTCTATGTCTCAAAATCTCAAAAAATATTCATTCCTTTAAGTACTTTTTTTGGTCATTGATTGAAATGAGACATGTGTTTGGTTTGGAATTTAATGAATTGAGATGTCTGGAAACACTTCATTGCTTTTATGTTCTTTGTTTGTTTCAAATAGATAAGCTCCACATTTCTTTTCCACTTCCTAAAAGAAAAAAAATGTTATAAATGTGTAGGTTCATGAAGGAAATGGTCTGGAAAATTATGAACGAATTGATATGAAATTTACATAATGATCTTTTTTTTTAACAGGTTGAAGGCTATGAAGGTTTTGGGTCATCATCTTCTTTGAAAGTGGGTAAACAGTGCCTAACAATCTGGAATCTGTTTGGTTTTGATCACATGCTTACCATTTGGGTGATTAGTGGTTTGAATAGAGACATAAAACATTCAAACTGATGCTGCCATCATTCCTGGAAACATGTTTGAGTTTCAAACATACATTTGTCTTGATATTGAGCCTTGTGTTGGGAATAAAATGAGTTTTGATTATGATACCAAAACCCCCTGAGACATGCCAAGTAGATAAGTCAATTATAGTGAACATGTTTCAGGACTGTTGGAACATGTAGACAAAGACAAGTAGTAAAGCTGATATGTTAGGCAGCTCTTAGATCATAGATGCACTAGTTGAGGGGGAACATATGCTTTTAAGTCTATCAAGAACAAGTCCCCTCAAGGCTCAAATTCTGGAATGATTGCCAAGTCTTCTGAAAGACAAGTATGCTGATCAGAAGAGATGTCCAGCAGAGTTATCTCAACAAAGTTAAACCAGAACAAGTCTTCTGAAGCTCAAGGATCAACTATGCTGAAGAGATCAAGACAACTATACCCTAAAGATCTTCAAAGAATCATGCTAAGATTACATGCAAAGGAAGCAAAGGGAAAGAGCCAAGTCATCTGAAAAGAGCAAGCCAACTATGCTGATAAGCAAAGTCTACTGATAGTGATAAGGAGAGTTGTCTACTAATAAGGAATGTTGTCCTTATCATAGGATCAACCTTCAGAAGCCATGTCCATGTTCAATCAAGTGGATCTTGAAGTCAGACATTGGGAAGAGTGCTGCAGAATGAAGACAAAGTCTATACAGCCGTTTATTTCCCAAATGAGGACATGTCACTATCAAAAATCTGTCTTCTAAGTTGAAGAACTCAAAGAAGACATTTATGGACATTTGGGGCTGCCTTTCCAATGGGCAAATCCTTCATTTGTCTATAAATACAGAAGTGTGAAGACCATTTTGAAGGACCTCAACCTTGACAAGAATATCCAACTATCCTACAAGTCAAAGTGCTTTCAAGCTTTCAAAGAGACTACCTTAGTCTTCGTACACTTCTTCTAAGTTGAACCTTATTGTATATCCATACAAAGCTTAGAGAGATATCCTAATCCTTATACACTGATCTTCATAGTAAAGGATATCTCATTAGTTGGAACCTTACTTCAACCCTTACATCTTTCAAGTGAGAAAGTGAGAAGGTTGTAGTAGTAGAAGTGGTAGGAGCTGACTGTTGAGAGAAGAACAGTTCAGTTCTGAGTTGAGAAGAGGGTACTAGGACTCTAGACATCCTAGGGATCAATTCACCAAGGAGTGGTGTTCTTGATCAAGTGCACCTTGGCACTATAAAACAAGTTAATTCCAAGAGTGAAGTAATTATCTTGTTAAATCAGGGAAAGTGGATGTAGGAGGTTGAGTCTCTGAACCACTTTAAACTCTTGTGTTGATTTACTTTCAAGTACTTTCATACATTCAACACTGCACACAAAACTGATCTTTCAAAGGACAAATATTCAAAGACTATGCAAAAGAAATTTGGACAAGTTCCCTGAAAACTGGATTGATTGACTTACTGATTTCAGAACTTAAAAGGAGTTTAAACTAAAGGGCCAACCACTAATTCCGCACTTATAACTAACTTAGATAGTCATTCAACTAAGTACTCAATAGTACTTAGTAGCTTGGTTATCTTCAAGAAGTTATACATCTTCAGCAGAGTTGTCCAAGACAACCTTGCTGAACTCTGGTTTGATCAAGTTTGAAAAGAATTTGCATACAAGTGTATTCCCCCCCTATACACTTGTTATATACTCCTTTCAGGACCAACAAGTGGTATCAGAGCAGGGGTTCAAAGACCACTGCTTCTGAAAATCCATATTGGTTTTCAAAATCATATATTTGGTGTGGTCACTAAACTGATCTATCTGAAATCTTATTGACTGTTGACTAATTACCTCTTCTTGAGATATGACCAATAACAATGCTGCTGTTCCACCTCCTGCTGTTCAAGGATTGGACAACATGGCCACAAACCCAGTCAACCACATCTCACATCATAAATTGCCCATGTTCTCAATAGACAATTATGACTTCTGGAAAATCAGAATGAGGGCTCATCTTGCATCTCTACATACTGACATGCTGAGAGTGATCACAAGAGGACCTTTTGTGTTCACTCAAGTCAATCCCAGAATCACTGAAGCTCAAAGAGCTGATGCAGGGGAATTGATTCATAAGGATGAAGATGACTTCACTGCTGATGAAAAGAGGAAAGATAATCTGAATTATCTTGCCATGAACACCCTCTACCAAACAATTCCAGATGCAGTCATGGGAAGAGTCTACCACTGCACAACTGCCAAAGAAATTTGGGATACTATTGCTGAAATGTGTGAGGGTACTGAAAAGATCAAGGAGAACAAGGTCCAAGTAGCTGTGCAGAAGTTTGAACAATTCACAATGGAGTCTGAGGAGTCCATTGACAAGTTTGCTGGTAGATTCACTGATGTGATGAATGAGATCAACTCATTGGGCAAAGTGTACTCCAATAGAGAGGTTGGATTAAAGATCTTGAGAAGTCTCACTCAAAAGTGGGATGTCTATGCTGTCATGATGCAGAACACCAAGGATCTCTCCACTATGCCAATGCAACAAATCTTCTCTGAACTCAAAGCTTATGAGTTCGATCTCAACAGAAGAAAGCCTGTTGAGGAACCTTCAATTCCTACAAAGGGAGTGGCATTCAAAGCCAAAACTGCTGAACTAGAAATGCAGTCCACCCCTAGATCATCAAAGTCAGTCTCCAAAACTGAAATGAAGGAGGATCTAGCCTTGATGGCTAGAAGGTTTGAAAAGTTAAACTCAAGGTTTGGTAGATACAAGAAATTCTACCAAGAAAACAAATTCAGGAGAAGGTACAACTCTCCTGAAGCTCAGGCTGAGGTCAAGAAGCCTGAAGAGAAAAGATCAGAGGACAAGTACTCTGATAGGAGAAGGTCCAGTAGAGCTGAACCTTCATCATCTAAAAGAAGAGATGAACCCAAGAAGGATGATGATGAAGACATGTGCTACAATTACAAGAAGAAAGGGCATTTCCAGTATGATTGCCCTGAATTAAGCTCTAAGGAAAGAAGAGAAAGGTAAGCAAAGAGAGACAGAAAGTTCACCAACAGAAAAGCCATGATGGCTGGTGAAGAATTTGAAAGTGCTGAAAGCTTCAACTCTTCTGATGGACTGTTCTCAAATAGTGATGATGATGATGATGTGTGCAACATGGCTATTGAGGATGATGAGGTATCCTCTACTTCTAGCTCTCCATCATTCATCTCACAAAACACTAGTGAGGTCAACTTGAAACTTTCCCTTGGGAAGTTGATGGAAGATTTCACTATGTTACAAGAATTTCATGACAATTGTGTGAGAGAAAATGAAAGATTGTCAATTGAGCTTGCTAAAAATCTGAGTTAGTTGTTGATGTCAAGTCTACTGAGTTGTATCAACAAGTCTTGAGAGAGCTTGAGGAAGCAAATCTCAGGATAGTTGACCAACAAAAAGAGATTGATGATCAACTCCTATCTCAGAAGAGAAAAGATTTTGAATTGAAAATTCTTCAAGCTAAGTTTGAAAACCTCTCACATGAGTATGATATTCTTAAAATAAGTGAAGAGAGCCTGAAATTAAAAATGTCTGCTATGAGAAGATCCACTAAGGCAATAGAGGAAATTCAGAGTTACCAAATACCTATGGCTCAAAGAAGTGGATTGGGTTTTGATCCATTTGAATCTTCACCTTGTCTTAGTGTTGCTTCTACAAGTAACACTAAGAGAATCTTTGTCAAATCAGTGGCACAACAAGCTGAAAATGAAACAATTCAGCCACTGAACAAAGAAAAGGGCAAAATGGATGAATTCCCAACTCAAGTGCTTCAGGAGACTAGGCCCAAACCTAAGGAAAAGGCCAAAGTCCCTGAACACAAGAGGAATATTGGTCAGCAAAGTAGACCCAATGTTAGGGCAACTCTCCTGAACAATGTTCAGAGGGGTTATCCAAGGTATAATCAGCCTAGGCCAACTCTACTGAGAAAGCCTCAGCTGAATAGACCTAAGGACAACCATCCTCAAAGGCAGAATAAAATGAGACAACCAAAACCCTTCATGCCAAAGGGTAATGGCCACAAAAATGCCTTTCCTCAAAGATTTCCTCAAGCATCACAAAAAACTCATAAGTTCAGGAGGTTTGACAACTCTCCTGAAACTTATAGAGTTAACACTTTCACACATACTTTCCCAAAGGCATTTAAGGGAAAGACAGTGTATGTTGATGCTAGAGGAAAACAACTTAGCCACCTTGAATCAATCAGGGTCATTAGGCAAGTTTGGGTTCCTAACGGTACAGCTAACCTCTCAGGACCCACAACTCAAAGGGTACCTAAACCTATCTAATTGCAGGTACCTAAGGGCCACAAGAAGAGGAGTATGAGCAAAAAGTCAGCATGGTACCTTGACAGTGGATGTTCAAGGCACATGACTGGAAATAAAGACCTCCTCATTGACTTCATTGAAAAAGAAGGCCCAAATGTCACATTTGGAGACAGCTCACAAGCAACAATAAAAGGTTATGGTACCTTGATGATTGGTAACATCAAGGTATCCAATGTGTCTTATGTGGCTGGTCTCAAATATAATCTCCTAAGTATCAGTCAATTCTGTGATAAAGATTTCAATGTTGAGTTCTCAAGTGAAAAATGCTTAATCAAAGACAAAACTCAACAAACTCTATTGACTGGAACTAGGAAAGGAAATGTGTATTTTGCAGACTGGGACAAGTCTACTGATGCTGCATGCTTCATTGCTAAGAGTTCTAGTGAACAAAGCTGGTTATGGCATAAAAGACTAAACCACCTAAACTTCAAAACAATGAACAAACTTGCTAGAAATGCATTAGTTAAAGGACTACCTAATGAGGTCTTCATTAAAGAGCATGTGTGTAAACCATGCCAAGAAGGAAAACAGATCAAAACCTCATTCAAAGGGAAACCAGTCATTTCTACTGAAAGGGTACTTGAACTTTTACATATGGACTTATTTGGACCAATTACCCCTGCAAGTATAAATGGTAGAAAATACACATTGGTGGTAGTAGATGACTTCTCTAGGTTCACATGGGTAGTATTTCTCCTTAATAAGAAGGAAACACAAGTCAAACTCCCTGAACTTTTAAAGAGACTGTCTAATGAGAAAAGCCTTAGCATTGTCAAGATAAGATCTGATAAAGGCACTGAGTTCATAAATTCATACATCAATGAGTATTGCACACCAAATGGAATAGCTCATGAAACCTCAGCAGCTAGAACTCCTCAACAAAATGGAGTTGCTGAAAGAAGGAATAGAACTTTAAAAGAAGCTGCTAGAACCTTAATTGCTGATTCTAATCTACCTAAGAGGTTTTGGGCTGAAGCTATAAACACTGCATGCCATCCTCAAAATAAATGTTTGATTACTAAGGGGCAAGGCAAAACCCCCTATGAACTCTGGAAAGGAAGAATGCCTAAGGTGTCATACTTTCACATATTTGGTTGTAAGTGTTTCATTCACAACAATGGGAAAGAACAGTTGAAAGTCTTTGATAGTAAAGTTGATGAGGGAGGATTCCTTGGATATTCTCAAATCAGTAGAGCTTTCAGAGTCTACAACAAGAAAACCCTTATTGTGGAGGAAACACCTCATGTTGTGTTTGATGAATCTACTCATGAGTTCAGGAACAAGGACTTAGAGACAGAAGAAATCACACAAAGGACAACCAGACTGAGCCTAAAGGGCAAAGGCACTGAATTCTTAGATGTTGTCCAAGCCAACCTACCTGAAATCATAAGGATGGACAACAATCATGAAGGCAACCTTCCTGAGGCAAACTCCACTGAAGGAAATGGTGAACTGAATGATCCAATCCCAGTTCACATTCAGGTAACAACTACCAATGAAGAAGAAGTCCCTGCTGAGGTAGTTAATGGATCAAATAATCAAGGGGGAACCAACTATGTTGAAAATGCCAATGTCCCTGACATTGAGTACAACACCCCTGATTATGATCCTGAATTAGATCCTGCATTAAATTTCCCTGAATTCTATGATCAAAATGACTCAACTTCAGTAGAGAACAACTCTACTGAAGAGATCAGAAAAAGAAGGACTTGGTTGTCTGACCATCCTACTGATCTAATACTTGGTGACCCAAGTATAGGAGTCAAAACAAGAAGATTTCATGGTGAAAGTGCTCTATTATGTTGTTTCTTGTCAGAACAAGAACCAAGTAATATTGAGGAAGCACTTCAAGATGCCAATTGGATCACTGCAATGTAGGAAGAGCTGAACCAATTCACCAGAAATGATGTATGGGAGCTGGTGGATAGACCTTCACATCAAGATGTCATTGGAACCAAGTGGGTGTTCAAGAACAAGAAAAATGAGAATGATGTGATTGTCAGAAACAAAGCAAGACTAGTGGCAAAGGGCTATTGCCAATCAGAAGGCATTGACTATGATGAGACATTTGCACCTGTGGCAAGGCTTGAAGCAATAAGGCTCTTTCTAGCCTATGCAGCCCACAAGAGGTTCAAAGTGTACCAAATGGATGTCAAGAGTGCCTTTCTGAATGGAGTCTTGAAAGAAGAAGTCTATGTGGAGCAACCACCTGGTTTTGAGGTTGGAAATCAAGTCTACAGATTGAAGAAGGCTCTATATGGACTCAAGCAAGCCCCTAGGGCTTGGTATGACACCCTGTCACAATTCCTCTTGGATCATGGATTCATCAAGGGAACTGTGGACAGAACACTCTTCAGAATCTCTGAAGGAGAGGACATCTTGCTTGTCCAAATTTATGTGGATGACATAATTTTTGGATCCCCAAATGAGAAGCTGTGTGAGAAGTTCTCAAAGCTTATGAAAAGCAACTTTGAGATGTCCATGATGGGGTTGATGAACTTCTTTTTGGGACTTCAAGTCAAGCAATATAAAGAAGGGATCTTCATCAACCAAGCCAAGTACACCAGAGAAATGATAAAAAAGTTTGGGTGTACAACTAGCAAGCCAGTAAGGATCCCAATGAACACAAATTGGAAGATGGATCCTGATGAGAGTGGTATCCCAACCAACTCTACTGAGTATAGAGGAATCATTGGCTCTCTCCTCTATCTCACTGCCAGCAGACCTGACACCACCTTTGCAGTAGGTGTTTGTGCAAGGTTTCAAGCCAATCCTAAGAAAAGCCATCTTGAGGCTGTAAAAAGGATCTTGAGGTATCTCAAAGGCACTGAAAATCTAGGCCTTTGGTACCCTGCTGATGACAACATTGAGTTAACTGGCTACTCAGATGCTGACTATGGAGGATGTAGAATTGACAGAAAGTCCACTTCAGGGACTTGTCAATTCTTGGGCAACAAACTCATATCTTGGTTCTCCAAGAAGCAGAACACAGTGGCTACTTCCACCACTGAAGCTGAATATGTTGCAGCTGGAAGTTGTTGTGTTGGGATATAAATTCACCCTAAGCCCCACTTAATGTTAGAATAGTTTTGATGGCCAAAATACTTAGAGTTTATAAATGTAATAGGATCAGCTGACTTTGTATAGAACAGCTTAGACTAGTCTTGTGTGATCAACTGTATTGATATCAGCAGATCAACACAGTCCTGGCTTACATGCCCATCCTCAAGATGAGAAGAGTAGAAGACATGAAGACTAGAAGATCCTTGAAGACCGGACAAGTAAGGTGCTTGTATACCTACTTATCTGATGGAGTCCAAGTTGAAGATGGCCTAAAGCAGCACAAGGAATTGCCAGATCAGAAGAGTGTTACTCGACTGATATCAGAAGACAGAAGACACAAGGCCAGACGAGTAGTCAGAAGACCAGTAGCGAAGATCAGAAGACTAGGTGCTCGTCCAGGACTCGGCTGATTCCCAAAGTCATCTTGCAATTCAAATGAAGACTTACCTTACTTAGAAGATTGACATGATCCCAGGATTGAAGGAATCAAGCGGCTGGAATCAAGGAATCAAGCCAATATGGAAAGATTGCCCCAACGGCTAGTCAACTCCAACGGCAAGTTGCAGCAATCACCACTATAAATACAAGAGGATGAGAAATCACAACATACGAAGTCACAACGTGAGAATTCAACAAGCTAAACAAGCAAGCAAGCAAAAAGCCATATTGTATTGAGAGTTCTCCAAGAGCCCAGAAACCATTAGAACACCTTTAGCTCTTAAGTGATTTCTATCCAACCAAAAGAACCTGAATCCTATTCATACTGTATATTCTTTGATTTAGGCATAGTGGTTAAGCATTTTATAAGCTTGAACCATTAGTTGGATATATTCAAAAACCCCAAAACCCCCACCATAAGGTTAAGTTTTTGAACCCCTGCAAAGTGCAAGTGCTTACAATCACTTGTGGAGACCGTAGCAGTTAGGACTGCTCAGATCTTAAAGTCCTACCCTTGGGAATATAAAGGACAAGCCCTTGTAATTTTTGGTAAATTAAAGGGATTAAACATCACGTTAGGACGTGAGAGTGGACGTAGGAACGTATATCCGAACCACTATAAATCTGGTGTCTTTTACATTCTGCACTTTACTTTATTGCTTATTCATTTATCTTTATAGTGCATATTGTGTTTTCAACTGTATTCAAACAATGCCATAATCTTCAAACCAGCATCAGCTGAGCTTTTCATTAAATAAACAAGTTGGTGTTTTCAAAAGAAACTAAAGAACGAGTCTAAACAAGGCCTACCAAACTTCCGCATATAATCTCTTCATCAGATCACTATAGTCATCTGGACCAGCAGACTTGTAGTCCAGTTGACATAGAAATCAGAAGAGGTTCCCAACTCTCTTGAAAAAGTTTTAAAGTCTATTCACCCCTCCCCTCTAGACTTTAATCCCATTCACTACTCGTTCAGGGACCAACAAGTGGTATCAGAGCAGTGGTTCTAACGGACTACTGTCTCTAGATTATCAGAAGACTTGAGGGCGTCTTTCTGTAGTCCTCTTGAACAGATCTATCTTTTGAAAAACTTATTTTTGAAAACTCATACAACATGAGTGCTAACATGCGTAAGTTGCCTAAGTTTTCAGTGGAGGATTATGATTACCGGATGATAAGGATGAGGAAGAATCTCACATCAGTCCACTACAAGATGTGGTCAGTAATCACAGAAGGCCCAATCACCATCATGGCAGTCAACACTGCAAATGGTGATCCAGACATTCCAGTTGGTGAACTTGCCCCCAAGCCTATGAAGGACCTCACACCAGAAGAGATGAAGCAATCAAATCTTGGCAGCATTGCTCAAGATTATATCATGCAAACTCTTCCAAATGAGTACATTGCAAAAGTAATCCACTGTGAGACAGCTAAAGATATGTGGGATGCACTGGCACTTCTCTATGAAGGAACTGAGCTGATCAAGGAAAGTAAACTGTCAACAGCCGTCAAGAAGTTTGAACACTTCAAGATGCAGCCAGAAGAGTCTATTGATCAGCTAGACAATAGATTTACCAAGATCATAAATGAGATTGAATCTCTAGACAAGAAATACACAAATAGAGAGAAAAACTTGAAGATCTTAGACTGTCTAACCAAGAAATTGAGACTCAAGAAGACCATCATCAAGGATACTCATGATATCAAGAAGTGTTATGCTCAAACTCTATTTCAGAACCTAAAAGCTCATGAATATGATCTTGAGAGAGAAGAAAACTCAGAAGGTGATGAGCCTACTACAACCCCATCTACCTCAAAGACTGTAGCTTTCAAGGCAGCAAATACAAAGGCTGCAAGCACCTCATCTGGCAAGACCTCACTGAAAACAGAAGACTTTGAAGGATCAGACATGAGTCTAAAAGAGCAAATGGCTCTTATGATCAAGAGATTTGAAAGGATGAACACTCTAAACAGCAAATATAGAAAATTCTATAGGAACTATAAAGATAGGAGAGCTGGTTCATCCTCCAGAGAATCTAGAGAAAGAACACCAGAAAGGCATCCTAGGAAGGATGTGGAGTCATCTGACAGCCGAGGTTCTAGAAGAAGAGATGCCACTCCTCCAAGAAAAGGCAATTCAAATCAAAAGCCTGGATCATGCTTCAATTGTCACAAACCAGGACATTATGTCTATGAATGTCCAGAGCTAAATTTGGATGACAAAGAAGAAAGAAAGCCAAGAAGAGACAGAAGAAATTCAGACAAACAAGCAATGGTGACTGAAGAATCTGAATATCAAAGTGATGACCTTCCTACATCACCAGACTGTCAAATCTTCTCAAATGATTCAGATGATCTAGCTATGATGGCCATAGGTGAAAATGAGGTAAATTCCTATACAACAACTTTCCATTCACCTATTTTTTCAGAAACAGATGAGATAAACTCATCCGAAGGCGAATCTGAAGACACCTATTATCAATCTTTAATAAAGGTAAAAGGTGATCTGGATATTGCCACTAGAGCTTTTATAGAAGTGGAAGAGGAGAACAAGGATTTAAGGAAAGAAATTGCTAGGTTGAAAAAGGTTAAGTTTGATAACACCCCTGAGTTGGTAACAATGAATGAAAGATTGACCAAAGAAGTGGAACTTCTTAAAGAAGAAAATACCACAATAACTCAGTTGTATGATGGGATGTTAGAAACTCAAGCCTTGGAAACTAAGGAATTTCGTTCACTACAATCTAAGTTCGATGATCTCTTCCAAGCACACAAGCTCTTAGAAAAGGAGAAGGAATGCCTAAATCAAAAGATATCAGAGTTCAATAAAGCATCTGCTACTATTGAAAGTATCTCTGAATATTATAGATCTAATGGCAATAAGATGGGTTTTGGTTATGAATTTAATCCATCAACATCCTCTCCAGCTGAGGGTAGTACACCTAACAAGTGCACTACTCAGTCACATGAAAAAGGTGAGTGTTCTAAACACAATGAACCTAATATGAACCAAAAGGCATCTGTACCAGCTAAGGCTAACTATTCCAACACCAAAAATGGTAAGAGACAAGTTAACCCCAAACCTGTACAGAGGAACAACAAACAACCTAGACCATCTCGATTGAGACAGTCTCAGCTGTATGCTGCTCCAGCCAAGAAGAAGAAGTCTTCTTCACGCAAATCTGTTCTCTTTGCACCCCCTATCTCTTATGATATTGTGAGAACAGAGGAGTATGGTCCATATAATCGTGTGCATCGTCCAGCTAATGCACCCATGCCGAATCTAACTAGTCAAAAGATAATTCACATACACTCCTATAAGAGGAAACCATTTGACTATTACTTAGATGACACAAGTAACAAATCAGACCAGTCCAAGGTGTCAACTGGTAAGATTTGGTTTTGTGATGCCCATGGGAGACAACTCAAATGCTCAAGGTTATTCAAACGACCAATGTATATGTGGGTCCCCAAGGGTAGTACTAACACCCAAGGACCCAAGACAAAATGGGTACCTAAGACTTAACCTTTCTTGCAGGAAAGGAGGGACCTATATAGAAGAGGAGGCCTAGCAGGAGAAACTTGGTACATAGATAGTGGATGCTCAACTCATATGACTGGAACCAAAGCCCTGCTGACCAACTATACAGAAAAGAAAGGTCCAAAAGTCTTCTTTGGTGATAACGCGCACGGTAACACAAAAGGATATGGCACCCTTAAAAATGGTGACATTGAGGTACATGATGTATCATACGTAGAAGGTTTAAAGTTTAATTTATTATCAGTTTCTCATTTTTGTGACACTGGTTACTCAGTAAAATTCTCTAAAGATGAGTGTCTCATAAGTGATAAAAGAACAAAACAAAACCTTCTAACAGGATCTAGAAAAGGAAGTATGTATCTTGCAAATTGGAACAGTTGTCCTAAGGATACATGTCTGCTTGTGAAAAGCCCTAAAGATGTCAGCTGGCTATGGCACAAACGCCTTAGTCATCTGAACTTTAAGACTATGAACAAGTTAGCAAGGGAATCCTTAGTTGATGGACTGCCTAATGAACTCTACTGTAAAGATCAGGTATGTGATGCATGTCAACAAGGAAAGCAAACAAAGGTCTCCTTCAAGACCAAGAAGACAGCATCAACCAGCAGAGTTCTTGAACTACTTCACATGGATCTCTTTGGGCCAATCACTCCAACCACACTTACAGGGAGGAAGTACACTCTTATTGTTGTAGATGACTACTCCAAGTTTACTTGGGTTATCTTCTTATACAAGAAGAGTGAAACTCAACAGAAGCTTCCTGAACTATTGAAGAGAATCCAAGTAGAGAAAGGAGAACCAATTGTGAAAATTAGAAGTGACAAAGGCACTGAATTCATTAACTCTTATATTATTGCCTATTGTACTTCTAATGGTATTCAGCATGAGACAAGTGCAGCAAGAACACCACAACAGAATGGTGTAGCTGAAAGAAGAGTCAGAACACTCAAAGAGGCTGCAAGAACACTCCTTGCTGAATTCTCTACTCCTAAGAAGCTATGGGCAGAAGCCATCAACACAGCTTGTCACACTCAAAATAGGTCAGGTATTCACAAAATTCATGAGAAAACCCCATATGAACTGTGGAAAGGAAGGAAACCTAGAGTATCTTACTTTCATATATTTGGTTGTAAGTGTTTCATTCACAACAATGGGAAGAGTAAGTTGAATGCTTTTGATGCCAAAGCAGATGAGGGGATATTCTTGGGATACTCCTCTACTAGCAAAACATTTAGAGTACTCAACAAACAAACCCTTCTTGTGGAAGAAACACCTCAAGTTGTTTTTGATGAATCTTGTGAAAAGAGTGCAGTAGAAACAGACTCAGCTGCAGATAAGATGAGGAAACTAGTGATCAAGTCCAGACCAGATGAGTTTATTGAAGTCAATGAACCATTCCCTGAAGAACCAGAGGAGGATAAACCTCACAGACCTATCACTAGATCTCAAACTCAAGCTGAGCGAGCTGACCAGAATCAAGATGCAACAATCCCAAATGCAAGGGGGAATGATCTCTTTGACACACAAGATACAGATGATGATCGACCAAATCAAGTCAACCCTCCTGATAGCACTAGAACAGATGAGAATCCAAGCTCATCTAATGCAGATACACCTGTGAGGCATACATGGAGAAACAATCATCCATCAAACCTGATCTTAGGAGGAGCAGACTCAGGTGTCAAGACCAGAAGAGAACTGAATCAGAACCCCCAGTCCTCTATGTTCTGCTGGTGTGCTTTCTTGTCCAACATTGAACCAGCTGACATAGAAGAAGCAATGACTGATAGCAATTTGATCACTGTTATGCAAGAAGAACTAAACTAATTCGAAAGAAATGAAGTATGGGAATTGGTAGATCGTCCTGAAAACCACAATGTAGTAGGAACAAAGTGGGTATTCAAGAATAAGAAGGACGAAAATGATGTAATAACTAGAAATAAAGCAAGGCTAGTTGCAAAAGGATACTCACAATCTGAAGGGATTGATTATGATGAAACCTTTGCTCCAGTAGCCAGATTAGAAGCCATTCGACTGTTTCTAGCTTATGCATCATATATGGGCTTCAAAGTATATCAAATGGATGTCAATAGTGCTTTTCTAAATGGTATTCTGGTAGAAGAAGTGTATGTAGAGCAGCCTCCAGGATTTGAAAAAGGAGATCAAGTATATCGTCTGAAGAAGGCTCTCTATGGTCTAAAGCAAGCCCCTAGAGCTTGGTATGACACATTGTCACAATTCCTACTTGACAATGGATACACAAAAGGCAAAGTTGACAGAACACTTTTCAGGATACAAGAAGGAGAAGACATTTTAATGGTGCAAATATATGTAGATGACATTATATTTGGATCACCCAATCAAGACATGTGCAAGAAGTTCTCTGAACTAATGCAAGGAAAATTCGAAATGAGCATGATGGGTGAGATGAATTACTTCCTAGGACTCCAAGTCAAGCAGAGTCCAGAAGGGATCTTCATCAATCAGTTCAAGTATACCAAGAGCCTATTAGAAAGATTCAAAGCTCTACAAAGCAAGACTGCAAGAATTCCAATGATGAAATCTTTCAAAATGGAACCAGATGAGTCTGGAAAGGCAGTTGATCAAGCTGAATATAGAGCACTGATTGGATCTCTACTATACCTTACAGCCAGCAGACCAGACATAACATTTGCTGTAGGAGTATGTGCTAGGTTTCAAGCAAACCCAAAGCAAAGTCTTCTAGAAGCAGCAAGGAAAATTCTCAAGTATCTAGAATTGAGTGGATACTCTGACTCAGAATATAGTGGATGTAGAATAGATAGGAAGTCCACATCTGGAACCTGTGAATTCCTAGGCAACAAGTTGATATCATGGTTCTCAAAGAAGCAAACTTCAGTTGCAACCTCCACCACTGGGGCAGAATATATGGCAGCTGGAAGTTGTTGTACTCAGCTGCTCTGGCTAGTTCAACAACTGAAAGATTATAATGTAGAGGCAAGAGAAGTCCCTATCTACTGTGATAGCAGCAGTGCCATTGCCATCACTCAAAATCCAGTCCTCCACACAAGGTGCAAGCATGTCGACATTCGACACCACTTCATAAGAGATCACCTTGAGAAGAAGGACATCAAGATGGAGAAAATTCACACAGATACCCAAAGAGCAGACATCTTGACTAAGCCCCTAGCTGAAGAAAGATTCAAGACCCTATGCTACAGCCTAAGACTTCTTGATCCAAGCACATGAAGAGCAAAGATCAGCTGAAGACCTCAGCTGGGACAATTTCAGCAGACTAGGAGAATCAGATGAGGTGAATAGACACCCTCATCTTCAGGTAAGTACTTTCCCAATGAAGACAAATAAAGCTGAGGGAAAACATAGAGCTATTTAATCAAGGGGGAATCGATGTGTTGGTCCTGAAAGGAGTATATAACAAGTGTATGGGGGGGGGGGGGAATACACTTGTATGCAAATTCTTTTCTAACTTGATCAAACCAGAGCTCAGCAAGGTTGTCTTGGACAACTCTGCTGAAGATGATTAACTCTTCTAAGATAACCAAACTACTAAGTACTATTGAGTACTTAGTTGAATAACTATCTAGGGGAGTTATATGTGCGGAATAGTGGTTGGCCCTTTTAGTTTAGACTCCTTTAGTTTCTGAAATCACTTAGTCAATTCAATACAGTCCTGTTTCAGGGAACTTGTCCAAATTAGTTTTGCACAGTCTTTGAATGTTTATCCTTTGAAAGATCAGTTTTGTGTGCAGTGTTGAATGTATGAAAGTACTTTGAAAGTAAATCAACACAAGATTTTATAGTGGTTCAGAGACTCAAGCTCCTACATCCACTTTCCCTGATTGAACAGGATAATTCCTTCACTCTTGGAATTAACTTGTTTTATAGTGCCAAGGTGCACTTGATCAATAACACCACTCCTTGGTGAATTGATCCCTAGGATGTCTAGAGTCCTAGTACCCTCTTCTCAACTCAGAACTGAACTGTTCTTCTCTCAACAGTCAGCTCCTACCACTTCTACTACTACAACCTTCTCACTTTCACTCTTGAAAGATATGAGGATTGAAGTAAGGTTCCAACTAATGAGATATCCTTTACAATGAAGATCAGTGTATAAGGATAGGATATCTCTCTAAGCTTGTGTATGGATATACAATGTAGTTCAGCTTAGATGAAGTGTTTGAAGACTAAGATAGTCTTTGAAAGCTTTGAAAGCACTCTAGCTTGTAAGAACTTAAGGTTAGAGGTGCTTGGTTGAGGTTGAAGTTGGATGCTTTCAAATGGTCTTCACACTTCTGTATTTATAGACAAATGAAGGATTTGCCCGTTGGAGAGGCAGCCCCAAATGTCCACAAATGTCTTCTTTCAGTTCTTCAACTTTGAAGACAGAATCTTGATAGTGACATGTCCTCATTTGGGAAATAAACGGCTGTTAAGACTTTGTCTTCATTCTGCAACACTCTACCCAATGTCTGACTTTCAGATTCTCTTGTTAGGACTTGGACATGGCTTCTGAATTTTGTTCCAATGATAGGACAACATTCCTCATCATTTGGACAACTCTGCTTATCACTATCAGCAGTCTTGCTTGTTGGGAATAAAATGAGATATGTTTTGATTGAATACCAAAACCCCCTGAGACATGCCTAAGTCAAATTGAATATGTTCTAGAAATGTTAGAACATATAGTATAAAGGCTAGATGAGGAGCTAATATGTTAGGTAGCTCTTAGATGATTAGATGCACAATTTGAGGGGGAACACATGCTTAGAAGTTCATCAAGATCAAGTCCCCTCAAGGCTCAAACTCTGGATTCAACACTAAGTCTTTTGAAGACCAACTATACTGATCAGGAGAGTTGTCCAGAAGAGTTGTCTCAGTACAAGAATTCAAGATTAAGTGCTCTGAAAGTTGAGGTCAACTATGCTGAAGAAATAGAGACAAACACACCCTAAAGAACTACATATCAACATGCTAAGATCACCTTGAAGTGAAGCAAAGGGTATGAGCCAAGTCATCTGAAAAAGAGCAAGCCAACCTTGCTGATAAGCAAGACTGCTGATAGTGATAAGGAGAGTTTTCCAAATGATGAGGAATGTTGTCATATCAATGGAACAACCTTCAGAAGCCATGTCCAAGTCTTAACAAGAGAATCTGAGAGTCAGACATTGGGAAGAGTGCTGTAGAATGAAGACAAAGTCTTAACAGCCGTTTATTTCCCAAATGAGGACATGTCACTATCAAGATTCTGTCTTCTAAGTTGAAGAATTGAAAGAAGACATTTATGGACATTTGGGGCTGCCTCTCCAACGGGCAAATCCTTCATTTGTCTATAAATACAGAAGTGTGAAGACCATTTGAAAGCACCCAACTACAACCTCAACAAAGCACATCCAACCTTAAGTTCTTACAAGCTAGAGTGCTGTCAAAGCTTTCAAAAGACTATCTTAGTCTTCAAACACTTCATCTAAGCTGTACTACATTGTATATCCATACACAAGCTTAGAGAGATATCCTATCCTTATACACTGATCTTCATTGTAAAGGATATCTCATTAGTTGGAACCTTACTTCAATCCTCATATCTTTCAAGAGTGAAAGTGAGAAGGTTGTAGTAGTAGAAGTGGTAGGAGCTGACTGTTGAGAGAAGAACAGTTCATTTCTGAGTTGAGAAGAGGGTACTAGGACTCTAGACATCCTAGGGATCAATTCACCAAGGAGTGGTGTTATTGATCAAGTGAACCTTGGCACTATAAAACAAGTTAATTCCAAGAGTGAGGGAATTATCCTGTTTAATCAGGGAAAGTGGATGTAGGAGCTTGAGTCTCTGAACCACTATAAACTCTTGTGTTGATTTACATTCCAAGTACTTACATACATTCAACACTGCACACAAAACTGATCTTTCAAAGGATAAATACTCAAAGACTGTGCAAAACTGATTTGGACAAGTTCCCTGAAACTGGACTATATTTAACTAACTAAGTGATTTCAGAATCTAAAGGAGTCTAAACCAAAAAGGGCCAACCACTATTCCGCACATATAACTCCCCTAGATAGTTATTCAACTAAGTACTCAATAGTACTTAGTAGTCTGATTATCTTAGAAGAGTTAATCATCTTCAGCAAAGTTGTCTAAGACAACCTTGCTGAGCTCTGGTTTGATCAAGTTAGAAAAGAATTTGCATACAAGTGTATTCCCCTCCCATACACTTGTTATATACTCCTTTCAGGACCAACAAGTGGTATCAGAGCAGGGGTTCAAAGACCACTGCTTCTGAAAAACCATCTTGGTTTTCAAAATCATATATTTGGTGTGGTCACTGAACTGATCTATCTGAAATCCTATAAATTGTTGACTAACTGTGTGTTTTTGAGATATGGCCAACAACAATGCTGCTGTTCCACCTTCTGCTGTCCAAGGATTGGATAACATGGCTACAAATCCAGTCAACCACATTTCACATCACAAACTACCTATGTTCTCAATAGACAACTATGATTTCTGGAAAATCAGAATGATGGCTCATCTTGCATCTCTACATACTGATATGTTGAGAGTGATCACAAGAGGTCCTTTTGTGTTCACCTTTGTCAATCCCAGAGTCACTGAGGCTCAGAGAGCAGATATAAGGGAATTGATTCCCAAAGATGAAGATGACTTCACTGCTGATGAAAAGAGAAAAGATAATTTAAATTATCTTGCCATGAACACCCTCTACCAAACAATTCCAGATGCAATCATGGGAAGGTTCTACCACTGCACAAATGCAAAAGAGATATGGGACACTCTTGCTGAAATGTGTGAGGGTACTGAAAAGATCAAGGAGAATAAGCTCCAAGTTGCTGTGCATAAATTTGAACAGTTTGCAATGGAATCTGAGGAATCCATTGATAAATTTGCTGGTAGATTCACTGATGTGATGAATGAGATCAACTCATTGGGCAAGGTCTACACTAAGAGAGAAGTTGGATTGAAGATCTTAAGGAGTCTCACTCAAAAGTGGGATGTCTATGCTGTAATGATGCAAAACACCAAGGATCTCTCCACCATGCCCATGCAACAAATCTTCTCAGAACTCAAAGCTTATGAGTTCGACCTCAATAGAAGAAAGCCTGTTGAGGAACCTTCAAATCCTACTAAGGGAGTGGCATTCAAAGCCAAAACTGCTGAACCAGAAATGCAGTCCACTCCAAGATCATCAAAGTCAGTCTCAAAGACTGAAATGAAGGAGGAACTAGCCTTGATGGCTAGAAGGTTTGAAAAGTTAAACTCAAGGTTTGGTAGATACAAGAAATTCTAACAGGACAACAAATTCAGGAGAAGGTACAACTCTCCTGAAGATCAGGCTGAAGCCAAAAAGCCTGAAGAGAAAAGATCAGAGGACAAGTACTCTGATAGGAGAAGGTCCAGTAGAGCTGAACCTTCATCATAAAAAAGAAGAGAAGAATCAAAGAAAGAAGACGATGAAGATCTGTGCTATAACTGCAAAAAGAAAGGGCACTTCCAGTATGATTGCCCTGAATTAAGCTCTAAGGAGAGAAGAGAGAGACAAGCCAAAAGAGACAGAAAGTTCACCAATAGAAAGGCCATGATGGCTGGTGAAGAATCTGATAGTGCTGAAAGCTTCAACTTTTCAGATGGACTGTTCTCCAACAGTGATGATGATGATGATGTTTGCAACATGGCTCTTGAGGATGATGAGGTATCCTCTACTTCTAGTTCAACATCATTCATCTCACAAAACAATAGTGAGATCGACTTGAAGCTTTCCCTTGGAAAGTTGATGGAAGATTTCACTATGTTACAAGAATTTCATGATAATTGTGTGAGAGAAAATGAAAGATTGGCTATTGAACTTGCCAAAAACTCTGAGGCAGTTGTTGATGTCAAGTCTACTGAGTTGTATCAACAAGTCTTGAGAGAGCTTGAGGAAGCAAATCTCAGGATAGTTGACCAAGAAAAGGAGATTGATGATCAACTTCTCTCTCAGAAGAGAAAAGATTTTGAACTTAAAATTCTAAATGCCAAATTTGAAAATCTCTCACATGAATATGACATTCTTAAATCAAGTGAAGAGAGCCTGAAACTAAAGATGTCTGCTCTGAAGAAATCCTCTAGAGCAATAGAGGAAATTCAGAGTTATCAAAGACCTATGGCTCAAAGAAGTGGATTAGGTTTTGATCCATTTGAATCTTCACCTTGTCTTAGTGTTGCTTCTGTAAGTAACACTAAGAGAATCTTTGTTAAGTCAGTGGCACAAACTGAAAATGAAATGATTCAGCCACTGAACAAAGGAAAGGGCAAAATGGATGATCTGCCTACTCAAGTGCTTCAGGAGATTAGGCCAAAACCTAAGGAAATGGCCAAAGCTCCTGAACATAAGAGGAATGTTGGTCAGCAGAGTAGACCCAATGGAAGGGCAACTCTCCTGAACAATGTTCAGAAGAATTATCCAAGGTATAATCAGCCTAGGCCAACTCTTCTGAGAAAGCCTCAACTGACTAGACCTAAGGACAATTATCCTCAAAGGCAAAATAAAATGAGACAACCAAAACCCTTCATGCCAAAGGGTAATGGTCATAAGAAAGCCTTTCCTCAAAGATTCCCTCAAGTTGCACAAAGAACTGAAAAGTTCAGGAGACTTGACAACCCTCCTGAAACTTACAGAGTCAACACATTCACACACACTTTCCCAAAGGCACTTAAGGGAAAGACAGTGTATTTAGATGCTAGAGGAAGACAACTTAGCCACCTTGAATCAATCAGGGTTATTAGGCAAGTTTGGGTTCCTAAAGGTACAACTAACCTCTCAGGACCCAAAATTCAAAGGGTACCTAAACCAATCTAATTGCAGGTACCAATGGGCCACAAGAAGAGGAGCATGAGCAAAAAGTCAGCATGGTACCTTGACAGTGGATGTTTAAGGCACATGACTGGAAACAAGGAACTCCTCACTGATTTTATTGAAAAAGAAGGCCCAAATGTCACATTTGGAGACAGCTCACAAGCAACTACAAAAGGTTATGGTACTTTGATGATTGGTAACATCAAAGTATCCAATGTATCTTATGTGGCTGGTCTCAAATATAATCTTCTAAGTATCAGTCAATTCTGTGATAAAGACTTTAATGTTGAGTTTTCTAGTGGAAAATGTTTAATCAAAGATAAAACTCAACAAATTCTATTGTCTGGAACTAGAAAAGGAAATGTGTATTTTGCAGACTGGGACAAGTCTACTGATGCTGCATGCTTCATTGCTAAGAGTTCTAGTGAACAAAGTTGGTTATGGCATAAGAGACTAAACCACCTGAACTTCAAAACAATGAACAAGATTGCTAGAAATGCATTAGTTAAAGGACTACCTAATGAGGTTTTCATTAAGGAGCATGTTTGCAAACCATGCCAAGAAGGAAAACAGATTAAAGCCTCATTTAAGGGAAAACCAGTCATCTCTACTGAAAGGGTGCTTGAACTCCTACATATGGACCTATTTGGACCAATTACCCCTGCAAGCATAAATGGTAGAAAATACACATTGGTGGTAGTAGATGACTTCTCTAGGTTCACATGGGTAGTATTTCTCCTTAACTAGAAGGGAAACTCAAGTATTGCACCAGGGCAAGCTTGTTGATTGAGAGATTTTCCCATTACTCCCAGATGCAAACCTTTGCAAAGCCCCTCCCAGCCCAAAAGATTCTGTTCAGAAAGCTCAGCAAGAAAACTGAGCAAAGGAGGATGATAGTGGCCAAACCTGCTGAAGAAAAGGTGGAGGAGAAACCTAAAATGAAGAAAAGGACAAAGGCCAGAATGGTGAAGACAAGGAAAATGTCTCAAATCCCCTCAGAGGAGAAATCAGATGCTTCAACTGAGATTGAAGAAGTTGCTGAAGAGGGAGTGAGTGTACCTTCTGATCATTCAGAAGAGTTGAGGCAGAAATACAATGAGACTAGATAAAAGTCTAAGGGTGATAAGAGGATCAGGGAAGTTGTCCCTGAGAAGGATGGTGAAGGAAGTGGGAGCAGTAGGGCTAGCAAGAGAAGGGCCAAGCCCACTGACAAAGTGTTGGAGCTTCAAGAGGAAAGGTCTCTACAAATTGCTCTTAGAGAGAGCAGGGCTGAAAGCAGGACCAAATCAAAGTCAAGGACCAACTCATCTGGTTCTGGAACTCCAGAATCCAAAGTCCCTGAAGGTCAACCAATAGAGGCCAACATCCCTGAAATTCAGAACCCTGAGCCCAACTCCCCTGAAACCCATATAACCCCAACCAATCAACCTATCACCCCCATCAATCTTACAAAGAGATACTCTCCTGAAGGGAGTGTGCAAAGAAGTGGGATAGATGTGCTAGCAGATATAGCAGTAGATGAGACAAGATTACATTCTCCCCTTGACTCATCTATGCTCAATTATTCAAAGCTTTTAGAAGCTGCACACTTTGAGCCAACCCCCCTGAGTAAAGCCCCTTCAGATCCATTGCTCTCAAAAGCAACTGAAGCACCTTCTATTGCACCCAACCCTTCTGAAGCCAATATTCCTGAATTAAACCTTCCTGAAGCCACATTAGGAGAACCCAGAGCAACCTCCCCTATAACCCAAAGTCCCCATTCAAGTGGAGATGAGGAGGAGTATACTTATGAAAGTATGCTCAGAGGAGGAGCCAAGGCTACTGTGGACAGTTTGTATCCACAACTTGCTGAATTTCCAAGAATTCAGAAGACATTTCATGATCTAAGGATGCTTGTGGATGTAAAAGACAAGTCTATGATGGAGATATCACAAGTCATCCAAGATAAGGGTGCAAACTGGTGGCAAGTAGAGGAGAACAGACTGCTACACTTTGCTGGAGTTTCAAAGACAAGGTTCCTCACTAATGAGGAAATTTTTGCAAAGTTGGTAACTGATAAGATCAATGAGGAGAGGGAAAGGAAAGCTAAGGGCATCAAACACCCTGAAAGTAGCTCTAATGATGATGATTCCCCTGATGATCCCTCAAACCCCTCAAAACCCAACCCTCCTGAAACCCCTCAAGCCAACCTCCCTAAGCCTTCTGTCTCAGAAAGACTCTCCAACCCCCCTAGAACCTATCATAGGAAAGGCCCTGTATCTTCAGAGGTGTTGACCAAGGGTGGTAACACAACCAAGGACACATCTGCCTATGAAGGTTCTTCTGAACCCAAGGCACAACCTAAAGATGAGGAGGTTCCTATTTTAGAGGCTGGTTTGGTTAAGGCCTATTCAGTGTCAGATGAGTTGGACACTGATCAGCCCCTAATCATTCAGGATGATTCAGTGGCTGTTGATAAAAGCACTGTGATCTCTCCCCACAACTGCCATCTTTGAACCTTGTTGAAGGTGGAGATGCTGCAGGTCTAGGTGAAGGAGTTGAAAAGGAGATGATAGATGAAAAACAAGAGGGAGTAGAGGATGATAGAGAGGTGGTGATCACTAGGATAGTGAGTGTACCACCAAATGAGGGTGATATAAGTGAGGAAGGGCATGCTATTCTTGAAGTCAAATCTGAACTTCAGGAATCCCTTGATGAGAGGAGGCCTGTACCTTTAAGTGAGGAAATCATTAATGAAGGGAGAAAAGAAATAGTTGAAAATGAGGAGAAGACTGCTGATGTATCAGAGTCTTATGAAAAAGAAATTGAGGGAGGCAATTGTGTGTTTACTGACTCATTTGATTTGTCTGATATTGCAGGTATAACCTTTGATCAAATTTTTGCAGATGAACTCTTAACAGATGCACCCATTCAAGTTGATAGTGGATCAGCACAAGCCTTGCTTGGGATGCAATCAGAAAAATTGGATTCCTTGGCTCATCAAGTCCAAACAGCTCATGCAGAAACTTCTGGAGCCTTGGATGAGCATGGAAGAACCTTGGCATCTGTAGAAATGAGGCTAACTGGCTCAGAGGATGTGGTGTTACCTACCTTGGAGGCAAGGATCAGTGGAGTTGAGACTGGTCTGCAAACCATCTCCACTGTAGTTATCAAAGCTAAGAACACCATGAGGTCAGTTTCAAAGGATGTAAAGAAAGAGCAGTCCTTGCTAAGAATCAACCACAATAGGAATGTGAAGACATTGAGGTCAGTGGTTAAGAAAGCCATTGGAAGAAAGACTGCCCTGCAAAGACAAAGAGCTGAAGAGCAAAGGCTAGCTATGGTGAAAGCAGCCTCAGAAAATTTTTCCCAAGAAGTGTTGGCCAACATTGCTGAAGGTGCAGTGGCCAACCTCACTGAGCTCCTTAAAGCCCAACTGGATGCATCTCTTAAGGCAACCATGGAGGAGGTTGTCCAACAGAAAATGAAGCCTGTTCTAGCTTTCCTCAGCTTGAGCAGTGATAGAATGCAAAATATACATGATGAGAATGTATATCTGTTGGAGGAAATGAAGTCTCTAACCCAAGCCCAGTCCTTATTGGCATCTACTATGAGTGAACTAAAGCCAGAATGTTTTGATGCTGCCAAAAAGGGGGAAAGGGAAAGAGCAAGGGCAAAAGGTGCCTTAGTGATTGGAAGCCCAATTAAAGGGGGAAATGGTAAAGACAAAGCCCCTGAAGGAAAGGGAAAAGAGCCAGCAGTGCTGAATTTGGATGATTTAGATGAAGAGGAGCAATTGGCACTTGCCTTGAAAAAACTCTATGGCCTCAGCTCAAGAGGAAAGAGTAAGGCTACAGCAAAGACCAGGTGGTGAAGTGTCTGGTTTGGACAAAGATACTGAAGGTGTCCAAACTAGAGGAAAGATCAAGAGGGCAAAAGGAAAGAAAAGACAAGCTGAAACATTCACTGACTTTCCCAACAGCCTTGACCTTTCACCTGAATTCAGAATTGATGATGATGAGCCTATCTCAAAGAAGGCCAAAGCTGCTGAAGTGTCCAAAGTTGCTAAAAAGTACAAATCCTCTGAAAAGGAAAAGTCCCCTGAGATTAAGTCCACTGAAGGTACCAAAGCTTCTGAAGATGTTGAGGAGCTATATGAAGAAGGCTTTGGTCCTGGACCTAAGAAAAATAAATTGATTGTACTAAATGATCCATCAAAGCTGTTTCATAAAGGGTATGGCAAAGATCCTGAAACACAACAGAAGTTGGCCATGATGAGGGCCCAAGAAAAGATGGACTTGATGGATGAAGCACAAAGAGCAAGAGACAAGAGAAGAGCAGACTTCCAAAAGCCAAGAAGGAAGAGAGCAACATATAACAAGATGAAGCCACAACTACTAATCCCAATGGACACCAAATATCCTCACTTGGATAAATGGGTACCAATCCAGCTGAATGACTCATGGGAGGAAGCAAAAAGGGAGTATGTCTATGATCAGTATGTCATTGACAGATGGAATGGAAGAGATGCCAACTCCACTTTTGCAGAGTTCATGATAGAATACTAAAGAGAGCTCTATCAACAATTGCTTGCAGCTGCTGACATTGCAAGAATTGAACTTACAGCTCCCAAGCCAATCATTTACATGCCTCCAAAGCTTGAAGGATGGATTGACCAAGCAAGGATTCTGAGAGAATTCACTGAGATCCTCAAGCTGAACAAGATGGTTCTTGGTCCTAAGGGAACAAACCAAGAAGCCATGGCCTTGAAAAGAAGAGTGTGGGCACAATATGGGATGGTGCCACCTCCTGAGGATGATCTTTGAAATGGCTAAGTCTTCTGACCTATCTTAATTGATCAACTATGCTGAGATATGGTCAATAATGCTGATGTGGTCTGCTGTGAAAATCTGTTTGCTCTGATATGCTTTGGATTGCTCTGATATAAGCATGATTCTCTGAAATCTGATGTTTTGCTCTGATCAGTGTTGTTAGTATTTGCTCTGATTCTAAAATTCTAGAAATACTTTGTATAGTGAAATGCTCTGATGTATTTAGTGTTAATGATTCATGCTCTAATATGTTAATTTCAACTATCAACATGCCTGTAATGACTTTCTAATGAATGATAGTTGAATTTCCTTTGAATCAAGAAACACTCATCTCTCTATGCCTATCTATGAAACCTATGTGCAACATGAATGGTGAGTACACTAACACATTGCTTTTCAGAATAATTGACCTTAGTCATGTCTTCTGAAGATTAATGTAATAGGTGTAGCTAAGTCACTTTTGCACAAGTTGTATAGGTTTTGGCATCATCAAAAAGGGGGAAATTGTTGGGAATAAAATGAGATATGTTTTGATTGAATACCAAAACCCCCTGAGACATGCCTAAGTCAAATTGAATATGTTCTAGAAATGTTAGAACATATAGTATAAAGGCTAGATGAGGAGCTAATATGTTAGGTAGCTCTTAGATGATTAGATGCACAATTTGAGGGGGAACACATGCTTAGAAGTTCATCAAGATCAAGTCCCCTCAAGGCTCAAACTCTGGATTCAACACCAAGTCTTTTGAAGACCAACTATACTGATCAGGAGAGTTGTCCAGAAGAGTTGTCTCAGTACAAGAATTCAAGATCAAGTGCTCTGAAAGTTGAGGTCAACTATGCTGAAGAAATAGATACAAACACACCCTAAAGAACTACAAATCAACATGCTAAGATCACCTTGAAGTGAAGCAAAGGGTATGAGCCAAGTCATCTGAAAAAGAGCAAGCCAACCTTGCTGATAAGCAAGACTGCTGATAGTGATAAGGAGAGTTGTCAAAATGATGAGGAATGTTGTCCTATCAATGGAACAACCTTCAGAAGCCATGTCCAAGTCTTAACAAGAGAATCTGAGAGTCAGACATTGGGAAGAGTGCTGCAGAATGAAGACAAAGTCTTAACAGCCGTTTATTTCCCAAATGAGGACATGTCACTATCAAGATTCTGTCTTCTAAGTTGAAGAATTGAAAGAAGACATTTATGGACATTTGGGGCTGCCTCTCCAACGGGAAAATCCTTCATTTGTCTATAAATACAGAAGTGTGAAGACCATTTGAAAGCATCCAACTACAACCTCAACAAAGCACATCCAACCTTAAGTTCTTACAAGCTAGAGTGCTGTCAAAGCTTTCAAAAGACTATCTTAGTCTTCAAACACTTCATCTAAGCTGTACTACATTGTATATCCATACACAAGCTTAGAGAGATATCCTATCCTTATACACTGATCTTCATTGTAAAGGATATCTCATTAGTTGGAGCCTTACTTCAATCCTCATATCTTTCAAGAGTGAAAGTGAGAAGGTTGTAGTTGTAGAAGTGGTAGGAGCTGACTGTTGAGAGAAGAACAGTTCAGTTCTGAGTTGAGAAGAGGGTACTAGGACTCTAGACATCCTAGGGATCAATTCACCAAGGAGTGGTGTTATTGATCAAGTGCACCTTGGCACTATAAAACAAGTTAATTCCAAGAGTGAAGGAATTATCCTGTTCAATCAGGGAAAGTGGATGTAGGAGCTTGAGTCTCTGAACCACTATAAACTCTTGTGTTGATTTACATTCCAAGTACTTACATACATTCAACACTGCACACAAAACTGATCTTTCAAAGGATAAATACTCAAAGACTGTGCAAAACTGATTTGGACAAGTTCCCTGAAACTGGACTGTATTGAATTAACTAAGTGATTTCAGAATCTAAAGGAGTCTAAACCAAAAAGGGCCAACCACTATTCCGCACATATAACTCCCCTAGATAGTTATTCAACTAAGTACTCAATAGTACTTAGTAGTCTGATTATCTTAGAAGAGCTAATCATCTTCAGCAGAGTTGTCCAAGACAACCTTGCTGAGCTCTGGTTTGATCAAGTTAGAAAAGAATTTGCATACAAGTGTATTCCCCCCCCCCCCCCCATACACTTGTTATATACTCCTTTCAGGACCAACATTGCTTATCAGCAAGGTTGGCTTGCTCTTCTTCAGATGACTTGACTCATACCCTTTGCTTCACTTCAAGGTGATCTTAGCATGTTGATTTGTAGTTCTTTAGGGTTTGGTTGTCTCTATCTTTTCAGCATAGTTGACCTCAGGCTTTCAGAGCACTTTATCTTGATTTCTTGTACTGAGACAACTCCTCTGGACAACTCTCCTGATCAGCATAGTTGGTCTTCCAAAAGATTTAGTGTTGTATCCAGAGTTTGAGCCTTGAGGGGACTTGTTCTTGATGGACTTCAAAGCATATGTTCCCCCTCAACTTGTGCATCTAATCAACTAAGAGCTGCCTAACACTTTAGCTCCTCATCTAGCCTTTATACTATATGTTCTATCTCTAGAACATACTAAACTTGACTTAGGCATGTCTCAGGGGGTTTTGGTATCAAATCAAAACATATCTCATTTTATTCCCAACAATTTCCCCCTTTTTGATGATGCCAAAACCTATACAACTTATGCAAAAGTGACTTAGACTACACTTATTACATTTGTCTTCAGAAGACATGACTAAGGTCAATTGTCCTGAAAAAGTAATGTGTTAGTGTACTCACCATTCATGTTGCAGATAGGTTTCATATATAGGCATAGAGAGATGAGTGTTTCTTGATTCAAAGTAAAGTCAACTATCATTCATTAGAAAATCATTACAAGCATGTTGATAGTTGAAATTAACATATCAGAGCATGAATCATGAACACAAAATACATCAGAGCATTTTACTATAATAATTCACAGCATTTACAGAGTTTTAGTATCAAAGCAAACACTAAAACACTTAGCAGTATTTGGATTAGAGCAAAACATCAGGTATCAGAGAGTCATGCTCATATCACAGCAATCCAGAGCATATCAGAGCAAACAGATTTTCATAGCACACCACATCAGCAATCTTGACCATATTTCAGCATAGTTGATCAATCAAGATAGGTCAGAAGACTTAGCCATTTCAAAGATCATCCTCAGGAGGTGGCAACATCCCATATTGTGCCCACACTCTTCTTTTCAAGGCCATGGCTTCTTGGTTTGTTCCCTTAGGTCCAAAAACCATCTTGTCTAGCTTGAGGATCTCAGTGAATTCTCTCAGAATTCTTGCTTGATCAAAATCCATCCTTCAAGCTTTGGAGGCATGTATATGATTGGCTTGGGGGCTGTGAGTTCAAATCTTGCAATGTCAGCAGCTGCAAGCAATTGTTGATAAAGCTCTCTGTAGTACTCTATCATGAACTCAGCAAAAGTGGAGTTGGCATCCTTTCCATTCCATTTTTCAATGACATAGTAATCATAGACAAACTCCCTTTTTGCTTCCTCCCATGAGTCATTCAGCTGAATTGGCACCTATTTATCCAAGTGAGGATATTTGGTGTCCATTGGGATCAATAGCTGTGGCTTCATCTTGTTATAAGTTGCTCTCTTCCTTCTTGGCTTTTGGAAGTCTGCTCTTCTCTTATCTCTTGCTCTTTGTGCTTCATCCATCAACTCCATCTTTTCTTGGGCCCTCATCATGGCCAGCTTCTGTTGGGTTTCAGGATCTTTACCAAACCCTTCATGAAATAGTTTTGATGGATCATCAGCTAGGATAGTTGTCTTCTTCTTGGGTTCAGGTCCAAATCCTTCAGCAAATAGTTCTTCAATATTTTCAGTGGACTTGGGACCTTCAGCATCTTTGGCAGATTCAGAAGACTTGTCCTCTTCAGCATTCTTGGGCTCTTCAGCAGTTTTGGCCTTCTTTGAGATAGGCTCATCATCAACAACTCTGAATTCAGGTGGAAGATCAAGGCTGTTGGGAAAGTCAGTGAATGTCTCAACTTGTCTTTTCTTTCCTTTTGCCCTCTTGATCTTTCCTCTAGTTTGGACACCTTCAGCATCTTTGTCCAAACCAGACACCTCACCACCTAGCCTTTGCTGTAACCTCACTCTTTCCTCTTGAGCTGAGGCCATTGAGTTCTTTAAAGCAAGTGCCAATTGCTCCTCTTCATCCAATTCTTCTAAGTTTAGCACTACTAGCTTCTTTCCCTTTCCTTCAGGGGCTTTGTCCTTACCCTTTCCCCTCTTTAACTGGGCTTCCAATTACTAAAGCACCTTTTGCTCTTGCTCTTTCCCTTTCCCCCTTTTTGGCAGCATCAAAACATTCAGGCTTCAGTTCACTCATAGTAGATGCCAATAAGGACTGGGCTTGGGTTAGAGACTTCATCTCTTCCAACAGATATACATTCTCATCATGTATATTTTGCATCCTATCACTACTCAAGCTAAGGAAAGCTAGAACAGTCTTCATTTTCTGTTGGACAACCTCCTCCATGGTTGCCTTTAGAGATGCATCCAATTGGGCCTTAAGAAGCTCAGCGAGGTTGGCCACTGCACCTTCAGCAATGTTGGCCAATACCTCTTGGGAAAATTTTTCTGAGGCTGCTTTCACCATAGCTAGCCTTTGCTCTTCAGCTCTTTGCCTTTGCAGGGCAGTCTTTCTTCCAAGAGCTTTCTTCACCACTGACCTCAATGTCTTCACATTCCTATTGTGGTTGATTCTTAGCAAAGATTGCTCTTTCTTTACATCCTTTGAAACTGACCTCATGGTGTTCTTAGCTTTGATGACTTCAGTGGAGATGGTTTGCAGACCAGTCTCAACTCCACTAATCCTTGCTTCCAAGGTAGGTAACACCACATCTTCTGAGCCAGTTAGCCTCATTTCTACAGATGCCAAGGTTCTTCCATGCTCATCCAAAGCTCCAGAAGTTTCTGCATGAGCTGTTTGGACTTGATGAGCCAAGGAATCCAATTTCTCTGATTGCATCCCAAACAAGGCTTGTGCTGATCCACTATCAACTTGAATGGGTGCATCTGTTAAGAGTTCATCTGCAAAAATTTGATCAAAGGTTATACCTGCAATATCACACAAATCAAATGAGTCACTAAAAACACATTTATCTCCCACAATTACTTTTTCATAAGACTCTGATACATCAGCAGTCTTCTCCTCATTTTCAACTATTTCTTTTCTCCCTTCATTAATGATTTCCTCACTTAAAGGTACAGGCCTCCTCTCATCAAGGGATTCCTGAAGTTCAGATTTGACTTCAAGAATAGCCTGCCCTTCCTCACTTATATCACCCTCATTTGGTGGTACACTCACTATCCTAGTGATCATCACATCTCTTTCATCTACTACTCCCTCTGGTTTTTCCACTAACATATCCTTTTCAACTCCATCACCTAATCCTGCAGCATCTCCACCTTCAACAAGGTTCAAAGATGGTAGTTGTGGGGAGATCACAGTGCTTATATCAACAGCCACTGAGTCATCCTGAATGTTTAAGGGCTGATCAGTGTCCAACTCATCTGACACTGAATAGGCCTTAACCAAACCAGCCTCTAGAATAGGAACCTCCACATCTTTAGGCTGTGCCTTGGGTTCAGAAGAACCTTCATTGGCAGATGTGTCCTTGGTTGTGTTACCACCATTGGTCAACACCTCTGAAGATACAGAGCCTTTCCTATGATAGGTTCTAGGAGGGTTGGAGAGTCTTTCAGAGACAGAAGGTTTAGGTAGGTTGGCTTGAGGGGTTTCAGGAGGGTTGAGTTTTGAGGGGTTTGAGGGATCATCAGGGGAATCATCATCATTAGAGCTACTTTCAAGGTGTTTGATGCCCTTAGCTTTCCTTTCCCTCTCCTCATTAATCTTATCAGCTACCAGCTTTGCAAACACTTCCTCATCAATGAGAAATCTTGTCTTTGAAATTCCAGCAAAGTGTAGCAATCTGTTCTCCTCCACTTGCCACCAGTTTGCACCCTTATCTTGGATGACTTGTGATATCTCCATCATAGACTTGTCTTTTACATCAACAAGCATCCTTAGATCATGAAATGTCCTCTGAATTCTTGGAAATTCAGCAAGCTGTGGGTACAGACTGTCCACAGTAGCCTTGGCTCCTCCTCTGAGCATACTTTCATAAGTATACTCCTCCTCATCTCCACTAGAATGGGGACTTTGGGTTATAGGGGAGTTGGCTATGGGTTCTCCTAGTGTGGCTTCAGGAAGGTTTAGTTCAGGAATGTTGGCTTCAGAAGGGTTGGTTGCAATAGAAGGTGCTTCAGTTGCTTTTGAGAGCAATGGATCTGAAGGGGCTTTACTCAGGGGGGTTGGCTCAAAGAGTGCAGCTTCTAAAAGCTTTGAATAATTGAGCATAGATGAGTCAAGGGGAGAATGTAATCTTGTCTCATCTACTGCTATATCTGCTAGCACATCTATCCCACTTCTTTGCACACTCCCTTCAGGAGAGTATCTCTTTGTAAGATTGATAGGGGTGATAGGTTGATTGGTTGGGGTTATATGGGTTTCAGGGGAGTTGGGCTCAGGGTTCTGAATTTCAGGGATGTTGGCCTCTATTGGTTGACCTTCAGGGACCTTGGATTCTGGAGTACCAGACCCAGATGAGTTGGTCCTTGACTTGGATTTGGTCCTGCTTTCAGCTCTGCTCTCTCTTAGAGCAATTTGTAGAGACCTTTCCTCTTGAAGCTCCAACACTTTGTCAGTAGGCTTGGCCCTTCTCTTGCTAGCCCTACTGCTCCCACTTCCTTCACCATCCTTCTCAGGGACAATCTCCCTGATCCTTTTATTACCCTTAAACTTTTGTCTAGTCTCATTGTATTTCTGTCTCAACTCTTCTGAATGATCAGAAGGCACACTCACTCCCTCTTCAACAACTTCTTCAATTTCAGTTGAAGCATCTGATTTCTCCTCTGAGGGAATTTGAGACATTTTCCTTGTCTTCACCATTCTGGCCTTTGTCCTCTTTTTCAACTTTGGCTTTTCCTCCACCTTCTCTTCAGCAGGTTTGGCCAATATCATCCTCCTTTGCTCAGTTTTCTTGCTGAGCTTTCTGAATAGAATCTTTTGGGCTGGGAGGGGCTTTGCAAAGGTTTGCATTTGAGAATAATGGGAGAACTTCTCAATCAACAAGCTTGCCCTGGTGCAATACTTGAGTTTCCCATCTAGCACAACCTTGTTGTGGGTTCTCACTTTAAACTTGGCCTTTTCCTTCATCATCTCAGATATGATGAAGGTCCTCCAATCAAATTTGATACCCTTGTCACTGGCATCAATAATTGCAGCCATGATTCTGATTCTTGGATGGCTGATTTGCTCCAAGCTTCCAGTATTGCTCAAGAAACTCTTAGCAACTACCTCAAAGAGGTTGAGAAATTTTGGTTTGAGAGTCTTCTTGTTTTGAGTTGAAGAGATGGGACCAGGAACCAAAAGCCATTCTTGTGCTATCTCCTCTTCATGAGAAGTACCATAAACTTCTGGATTCCTCCCTTTTCAAGGCAATCCAAGAGCTCCTTCAAGATCTTCTGAAGAGAATTTCACTCTATGAAATCTCTCTTCCTCTTCACCCTCTGCTACATATGACAGTCTGGTAGAAACTTAACCATCTTCAGGTTTACCTCTCCACTTGAGGCAGCCATGTAGCTTTCCAGACAAGAGCTTGGCCTCTCTTCCATGAACTTTTGAAGACCAGCCCTTCTCAACCATCTCAGGGTTGGAGTGATTTCAGGATCTTCACTTGTAAATGATACTATTGGCTCAAAGTGAAGGTTGTTCTTATTACTCAAGTATCCAAAATCAAGGTCTAGAGCCTTGTTGGAAAAATCTATGATCATCTCTGGTCTTACTTTGGGAGCCATTGAAGATTACAGAGATGAAAATGAGAGAGTTTTGAGAGAGTTTGAAAAATGAGCTAGGGTTTCAAATGCTTTGGGAAGAAGAGTGTGTGGGGAGTTCTTAAGACTTGAGAATATTCTAAAAAGAATGTTTGTCAATGAGTTGGTGGGATTTGTATATTTTCAACGGTTGTCAAAAATGGAAAACACACTTGGACGGCCAGGATGAATTTCAGGGGAGTTGGCCAATTTTGATCCAATGGTCAAAAACCAATGTAACAGTAAGTTATTGGTTTTATTCAAAACGTGGAAGTTATTTAATATTAGTTAATGGTTGGGGAGTTTTCGAGATAGATCATGGCTTGAAAAGTGTAATGCAAACAAGAGTTAAATCTTGGCATTTAATGCATGGAAAGCGACCTTTTGGGTGGGGGACAAATTAAATCCCACAGAGATGATATCTATAATTGGGACAGGTATCAAGGTAGACAATGATTACCCAAAATAGGTGCTTATCAAACCAAGAAAATAGTTTGATAGCCAAGACAACTTATCTGACCACACAAGGACAAGTGTCCTGAAGAGATGTGGACAAGAGTCCTGAGATTCAATGGACAAGTGTCCTGAGTAATTGTGATCATCTCTTCTGCACTTCAGTAGACTTGTCCAAGTCTGCTGAAGATCAATTCAGCTCTTTTACTCCCATTAATTTCAATGAGTTTTACTTGTCCAACTTACCTGAATCAAGTAAACCCAACTCTGCTGATAGCTCCAGAAACCTTGCCTCTGCAAGTGGCTTAGTTAGGATATCAGCTTTTTGATGATCTGTGTGGATCTTGACCAACTTTATATCCTTCTTCTCCACATGATCTCTAATGAAGTGATGCTTGATGTCCACATGTTTGCATCTTGTATGCAAGACAGGATTTTGTGAAATAGCAATGGCACTATTGTTATCACAAAATATTGGCACTTCAGTAGAGTTGACTCTGTAGTCTCTTAGTTATTGTCTCAACCAAAGGATCTGAGCACAACAACTTCCAGCTGCAACATATTCAGCTTCAGTGGTGGAAGTAGCCAGTGTGTTTTGCTTCTTGGAGAACCAAGATATGAGCTTGTTGCCTAAGAATTGACAAGTCCCTGAAGTGGACTTTCTATCAATTCTGCAACCTCCATAATTAGCATCTGAGTAGCCAGTTAACTCAATGTTGTCATCAGCAGGGTACCAAAGGCCTAGATTCTCAGTGCCTTTGAGATACCTCAAAATCCTCTTTGCAGCCTCAAGATGGCTTTTCTTAGGATTTGCTTGAAACCTTGCACAAACACCTACTGCAAAGGTGATGTCAGGCCTGCTGGCAGTGAGATAGAGAAGTGAACCAATTATTCCTCTATACTCAGTAGAGTTGGTTGACACACCACTCTCATCCGTATCCATCTTCCAATTTGTGTTCATTGGAATCCTTACTGGCTTGCTAGTAGCACACCCAAACTTCTTGATCATTTCTCTGGTGTACTTAGCTTGGTTGATGAAGATTCCTTCTTTTGATTGCTTGACTTGTAGGCCCAAAAAGAAGTTCATCAGCCCCATCATGGACATTTCAAACTTGCTTTGCATTAGCTTGGAGAACTTCTCACACAGCTTTTCATTGGGAGATCCAAATATTATGTCATCCACATAAATTTGGACAAGCAAGATGTCCTCTCCTTCAGAGATTCTGAAGAGAGTTATGTCCACAGTTCCCTTGGTGAATCCATGATACAAGAGGAATTGTGACAGTGTATCATACCAAGCCCTAGGGGCTTGCTTGAGTCCATACAGAGCTTTCTTCAGTCTGTAAACTTGGTTTCCAACCTCAAAACCTGGTGGTTGCTCTACATAGACTTCTTCTTTCAAGACTCCATTCAGAAAGGCACTCTTGACATCCATCTGATACACTTTGAACCTCTTGTGGGCTGCATAGGCTAGAAAGAGCCTTATTGCGTCTAGCCTTGCCACAGGTGCAAATGTCTCATCATAGTCAATGCCTTCATGTTGGCAATAGCCTTTTGCCACTAGTCTTGCTTTGTTTCTGACAATCACATCATTTTCATTCTTCTTGTTCTTGAACACCCACTTTGTTCCAATAACATCTTGATGTGAAGGTCTATCCACCAGCTCCCATACTTCATTTCTGGTGAATTGATTCAGTTCTTCCTGCATGGCTGTGATCCAATTGGCATCTTGAAGTACTTCCTCAATATCACTTGGTTCTTGCTCTGACAAGAAACAATAGAAAAGAGCATTTTCACCATGAAATCTCCTTGTTTTGACTCCTATACTTGGGTCACCAAGTATTAGATCTGTAGGATGGTCAGACAACCAAGTCCTTCTTTTTCTAATCTCTTCAGTAGAGTTGTCCTCTACTGAAGTTGAGTCATTTTGATCATAAAATTCAGGGTAATTGAATGCAGGATCTAATTCAGGATCATAATCAGGGGTGTTGTCCTCAATGTCAGGGACATTGGCATTTTCAACATTTTGAGTTCCCCCTTGATTATTTAATCCATTAACTACCTTAGCAGGAACTGCTTCTTCATTGGTAGTTGTTACCTGGATGTGAACTGGGATTGGATCATTCAGTTCACCATTCCTTTCAGTGGGATTTGTCACAGGAGGATTGCCTTCAGGGTTGTTGTCCAAAGTGAAGTTTTCAGGTAGGTTGGTTTGGACAACTTTTATGAATTCAGTGTCTTTGTCTTTTAGGCTCAGTCTGGTTGTCCTCTGTGTGATTTCTTCTGATTCCAAGTTTTCATTCCTGAACTCATGAATAGATTCATCAAACACAACATGAGGTGTTTCCTCCACAATAAGGGTTTTCTTGTTGTAGACCCTGAAAGCTCTACTGATTTGAGAGTATCCAAGGTATACTCCTTCATCAACTTTGCTATCAAAGGCTTTCAGCTGATCTTTCCCATTATTGTGAAAAAAACACTTGCAACCAAAAATGTGAAAGTATGACACTTTAGGCAATCTTCCTTTCCAGAGTTCATAGGGGGTTTTGCCTTGCCCCTTATTGATTAAACATCTATTTTGAGTATGACATGCAGTGTTTATAGCTTCAGCCCAAAACCTCTTAGGCAAATTTGAATCAGCAATTAAAGTTCTAGCAGCCTCTTTTAAAGTTCTATTTCTTCTCTCTGCAACTCCATTTTGTTGGGGAGTTCTAGCTGCTGAGGTTTCATGAGCTATTCCATTAGATGTGCAATACTCATTGATGTATGAATTAATGAATTCAGTGCCTTTATCAGATCTTATCTTGATAATGCTAAGGCTTTTCTCATTTGACAATCTCTTTAACAGTTCAGGTAGTTTGACTTGAGTTTCCTTCTTATTAAGGAGAAATACTACCCATGTGAACCTAGAGAAGTCATCTACTACAACCAATGTGTATTTTCTACCATTTATGCTTGCAGGGGTAATTGGTCCAAATAGGTCCATGTGTAGGAGTTCAAGCACCCTTTCAGTAGAGATGACTGGTTTTCCCTTAAATGAGGCTTTGATCTGTTTTCCTTCTTGGCATGGTTTACAAACATGCTCTTTAATGAAAACCTCATTAGGTAGTCCTTTAACTAATGCATTTCTAGCAATTTTGTTCATTGTTTTGAAGTTCAAGTGGTTTAATCTTTTATGCCATAACCAACTTTGTTCACTAGAACTCTTAGCAATGAAGCATGCTGCATCAGTAGACTTATCCCAGTCTGCAAAATACACATTTCCTTTCCTAGTTCCAGTCAATAGAGTTTGTTGAGTCTTATCTTTGATTAAGCATTTTCCACTAGAAAACTCAACATTGAAATCTTTATCATAGAATTGACTGATACTTAGGAGATTATATTTGAGACCAGCCACATAAGACACATTGGATACTTTGATGTTACCAATCATCAAAGTACCATAACCTTTTGTAGATGCTTGTGAGCTGTCTCCAAATGTGACATTTGGGCCTTCTTTTTCAATAAAATCAGTGAGGAGTTCCTTGTTTCCAGTCATGTGCCTTGAACATCCACTATCAAGGTACCATGCTGACTTTTTGCTCATTCTCCTCTTCTTGTGGCCCATAGGTACCTGCAATTAGATAGGTTTAGGTACCCTTTGAGTTTTGGGTCCTGAGAGGTTAGCTGTACCTTTAGGAACCCAAACTTGCCTAGTAACCCTGATTGATTCAAGGTGGCTAAGTTGTCTTCCTCTAGCATCTACATACACTGTCTTTCCCTTAAATGCCTTTGGGAAAGTGTGTGTGAATGTGTTAACTCTGTAAGTTTCAGGAGAGTTGTCAAGTCTCCTGAACTTTTGAGTTCTTTGTGCTACTTGAGGGAATCTTTGAGGAAAGGCTTTCTTATGACCATTACCCTTTGGCATGAAGGGTTTTGGTTGTCTCATTTTATTTTGCCTTTGAGGATAGTTATCCTTAGGTCTATTCAGCTGAGGCTTTCTCAGAAGAGTTGGCCTGGGCTGATTATACCTTGGACAATTCCTCTGAACATTGTTCAGTAGAGTTGCCCTTCCAATGGGTCTACTCTGCTGACCAACATTCCTCTTATGTTCAGGAGCTTTGGCCATTTCCTTAGGTTTATGCCTATTCTCCTGAAGCATTTGAGTAGGTAGATCATCCATTTTGCCCTTTCCTTTGTTCAGTGGCTGAATCACTTCATTTTCAGTTTGTGCCACTGACTTAACAAAGATTCTCTTAGTGTTACTTACAGAGGCAACACTAAGACAAGGTGAAGATTCAAATGGATCAAAACCTAATCCACTTCTTTGAGCCATAGGTCTTTGATAACTCTGAATTTCCTCTATTGCTCTAGAGGATTTCTTCAGAGGAGACATCTTTAATTTCAGGCTCTCTTCACTTGATTTAAGAATGTCATATTCATGTGAGAGGTTTTCAAACTTGGCATTTAGAATTTTAAGTTCAAAATCTTTTCTCTTCTGAGAGAGAAGTTGATCATCAATCTCCTTTTGTTGGTCAACTATCCTGAGATTTGCTTCCTCAAGCTCTCTCAAGACTTGTTGATACAACTCAGTAGACTTGACATCAACAACTGCCTCAGAGTTTTTGGCAAGTTCAATAGCCAATCTTTCATTTTCTCTCACACAATTATCATGAAATTCTTGTAGCATAGTGAAATCTTCCATCAACTTTCCAAGGGAAAGCTTCAAGTTGACCTCACTATTGTTTTGTGAGATGAATGATGGTGAACTAGAAGTAGAGGATACCTCATCATCCTCAAGAGCCATGTTGCAGACATCATCATCATCATCACTGTTGGAGAACAGTCCATCAGAAGAGTTGAAGCTTTCAGCACTATCAGATTCTTCACTAGCCATCATGGCCTTTCTATTGGTGAATTTTCTGTCTCTTTTAGCTTGCCTCTCTCTTCTCTCCTTAGAGCTTAATTCAGGGCAATCATACTGGAAGTGCCCTTTCTTCTTGCAGTTATAGCACATATCTTCATTATCTTCTTTCTTTGATTCTTCTCTTCTTTTTGATGATGAAGGTTCAGCTCTACTGGACCTTCTCCTATCAGAGTACTTGTCCTCTGATCTTTTCTCTTCAGGCTTTTTGGCTTCAGCCTGATCTTCAGGAGAGTTGTACCTTCTCCTGAATTTGTTGTCCTGGTAGAATTTCTTGTATCTACCAAACCTTGAATTTAGTTTTTCAAACCTTCTAGCCATCAAGGCTAGTTCTTCCTTCATTTCAGTCTTTGAGACTGACTTTGATGATCTTGGAGTGGACTGCATTTCTGGTTCAACAGTTTTGGCTTTGAATGCCACTCCCTTAGTAGGATTTGAAGGTTCCTCAATAGGCTTTCTTCTATTGAGGTCGAACTCATAAGCTTTGAGTTCTGAGAAGATTTGTTGCATGGGCATGGTGGAGAGATCTTTGGTATTTTGCATCATTACAGCATAGACATCCCACTTTTGAGTGAGACTTCTCAAGATCTTCAACCCAACTTCTCTCTTGGTGTAGACCTTGCCCAATGAGTTGATCTCATTCATCACATCAGTGAATCTACCAGCAAACTTATCAATGGACTCCTCAGACTCCATTGCAAACTGTTCAAATTTATGCACTGCCACTTGGAGCTTATTCTCCTTGATCTTTTCAGTACCCTCACACATTTCTGCAAGAGTATCCCAAATCTCTTTGGCAGTTGTGCATTGGTAGACCCTTCCCATGACTGCATCTGGAATTGTTTGATAGAGGGTGTTCATTGCTAGATAATTCAGATTATCCTTCCTCTTTTCATCAACAGTGAAGTCATCTTCATCTTTAGGAAGTACATCTCTTGTGTCTGCCCTTTGAGCCTCTGTGACTCTGGGATTAACAAATGTGAACACAAAAGGACCCCTTGTGATCACTCTCAACATATCAGTATGAAGAGATGCAAGATGAGCCCTCATTCTGATTTTCCAGAAATCATAATTATCAATTGAGAACATGGGCAATTTGTGATGAGATATGTGATTGACTGGATTAGTTGCCATATTGTCCAATCCTTGAACAGCAGGAGGTGGAACTGCAGCATTTATGTTTTGATCAGGATTTTGTTGCTGCTGGTTCTGGTTGTTGTTATTTCCTCTTGCCATTTCTGTAAGAGAAAGTTAGACAATAGATACAAATGACTTCAGATAGATCAGTTCAGTGACCACACCAAATATGTGATTTTTGAAAACCAAGATGGTTTTTCAGAAGCAGTGGTCTTTGAACCCCTGCTCTGATACCACTTGTTGGTCCTGAAAGGAGTATATAACAAGTGTATTGGGTGGGGGAATACACTTGTATGCAAATTCTTTTCTAACTTGATCAAACCAGAGCTCAGCAAGCACTACAAGAAAACAGTGAAATTCCAATGGAAAATTTCCAACGGAGAAATAAACCGTTAGAATTTTTTAAATTCCAACAGTTTTTCCAACGACATAAATAACCGTTGGAAAAATCCAACAGATATTCCAACACCTTATAGAAACCGTTGGAGTTTATCGTTGGAAAATGCATTGAATTTTTTTTTAAATGATTCCAACGAACATTCCAACGACACCAGACAGTTGGAATGGTTTTATTAAATAAAATAGTATGATTGTATCTAATTCCAACAAAAATTCCAACCACATGATATCGTTGGAATTTTTAAAAATTATTCCAACAAAAATTCCAATGACACTAATCGGTTGGAATAATTTCCCTAAACTAAATGATATTTTTATATTTAATTCCAACAAAATTTCCAACAATATGTTATCGACGGATTTTTCATTATTTATTCCAACAAAAATTCCATTGATGCTAGCCCGTTGAAATGATTTTCCTATATCAAATTATATTTTATATATAATTCCAACTTTCCAACAGACTAATATCCTTAGATTTTCTTTTATTAATTATTCCAACAAAAAATTTCAACAATGCTAGAACGTTGGTTTGGTCCATCATTAATAATAGATATTTCTAACAATTTAGTCCATTAATAATAGATATAAAATTTAGTCCATCATTAAAATTTAGCACCTCAATTTTTGAAATGTTTGCCAAATATTAATAGTATTTAACTTTGGTTATTAGTTGTGGTAAATAAATGTATTTTTATGTTCAAGATTTTTATCTGATAGAATTTTCAGTTCCAACCTCTATATTTGTAACTAGATTCCCATAAAGATTAGGAGTCACCTGCAAAATATAAAACAACACGTGATTACTTGTTGACAGAAAACTAAGTTGAAAGTCGTTGATAAAATTAGTAGAACATTATAAAAAATTATTAAAGTGGAAAAGAATTCATGACATCCACATATCACACATTTAACAACATTTAACAGAATGATGTGTGAAAAGTTTTGCCCCATATTTAATGGCAAAAGTTCCATGACCAAGAAATATATCTCTAATAATCATACATACCTCAAAAGTTGAGCATGAAACATTTTGTAAAGAAGAGATTGAATTAAACACGAATACATATCATCCTCGGAGACCTGTGATATAATGAGACTCTAGGTACTTGCAATTTTGCAACACATAGCAACAAACTTACAGCAGGGATATAGAACTCACCAGATGATTTCACCTTTGAGCTTTCGAAATGTCATTTTCTGACAAATTCAAATAGAAATGCATCTAAACTAAACCCCTGTCTTCATATAGTAAATGCTATCAGCAGGGGAATTATTAAACCACAAAAGTAAAGTAATGTAAGGAAACTACTGATGTAGCGCAGCCTTTAAGATTCGAAAGAACTCTTTGAAACGATCGATCTATAAATCGAAGGGACTAAACCGAAGGGACGATACTAACCGACTAAACTTTTCATTCAAATCAACTCCCAAAAACTCAGGTTTGAGGCCCAATATATAGGCGTTACAACTGAATATGAACAGCACAAAAACTAACCAATCCAAACTAACTAACTGCAACTACTGAAAAGAAACAAACTAACAGAAAAGGACTAATCTTGATAAACCTAAGAATTTGCGCAAAGAGCCTTGTAGTTTAATCCTCATCATTCTCTCCGGGTAGGGCGCGATTCGTCCTCGAATCGGACTCATCTTGCTCCTCATCATTCTCTCCGGGTGAAAGGCGATTCGTCCTCGAATCGGAAACATCGTACCCATCGTCGTCACACACAAATTCCTCGTCGAAGGGAGCAATGACGGCGTCGTCGTATATGGGGGGACTGTCATATATGCCACCGAAACCGGGAAGATGAACGCGAAGGCTGGCGATCAATTCTTGTTGTTGCATGGCCAACTGTTCTTGTCGAATACGGAGAGCGGCCATCTTTGTGACTAGAGATCCCATTTGTTGACGGATCTGCGTAACATTTCCCAACTCTGGATACCGACTGACGCAGCGCAAGCCTCAATCTTATCAATGATCAAGAACAACGAACACATGAACCGAATGGACGATAATAAACCGAAGGGACGAGAATATACCGAAGGGACGAGAATATACCGAAGGGACAAAACCATCTATTTTATTAATCAATTCAACTCCCTAATAACATTCTAGAACTCATCTATTTATAATATGAGATATACTTGGAGAATAAGAAACATATATATACTAAATATAATAAAATCAAAACAAATCTCCTAAATATAAGCATAAATATCTAATTAAATATTTGATATTGATCTCCATCAACTACTCTACAAAGCTTCATAGGTTTACCTTAGTCAACACCTTCCTCAATTCATAAACTTGAAGATTATTCAACATGGATGCTGAGATTGAGTATCAAATCAAATGTCTAAAACACGGGCATGATCACATAATTGATGAGCAAAAAATATAAATATACCTGATTCTGGTTCATCACATTCTGTGGAATGCTTGCATATTAGGGGAACACTTGAAATAGTTATAGGAACCATATGAGTTCTAAAAGTACTAACTTCCACTCAAACCTCTGCAATACCATGGAAAGGAGGCAATCACTAAAATTCTCAAACATCTTTAACAATAGAAATTTTAAAAAAAAGTGAATCCTCAATACAATTTTATAGAAGTTGTCTTAATCATAAACTAAGGACTCAATACTGTGTCAAATAGCTTATAGTTGGACAGAGAAAATCAAAGTCCACTATCTTGTGAAGGCCCATCTTTGAGAAAGCTGAAAATTTTGATAATAGAGCATCAGAGCTACCTCATCAATAATTTTGAATTTTTTTAAACATACTCTTGATTAGAAGCGGAGCAAGATTATTTAGTGAAGGGATTAACATATAAAATACTTCTAATTAATATAAATGAATAAACTAAAACGTATCATCCATGTATATATTGCAAAAACTATTACACAAATAAACAACGAAAATCTGAAAAAAGGACGATCATAAAATAAAATGTTTAAATCTTTTACTCTTATACGACTAATTACACAAAAAAATAAATAAAGAATTATAAATCTCACTAAATCATACTCCAAAAAAACAGTTAAATTCACTAACTACTTCTTCAGCCAATAATTTTGCAACTATTAAAATATCAATTTTAACTAACCATACAAACCCTTTGCATCAATTTCCAGCATCTGAAACCCGTATTTCAATCCAGTTTGCTAAAAAACAAGATATCTCTCGGCCAAGACAATGTAGTCCGACGTCCCAATTCGACGCTCCCTCTACCTTGTCCTAAGTATCTTTTCCATAAGAAATAAACTAAAATAATACTAATACAATGTCACTTATAATCAACAAAATACAGTTTCCATTATCCCACTTACCGTGTCAAGTTCATTACCATGCTACTTCCTTCACCCCCATTCCTTCACCCCCAACAGATTCAAACACAAGAAGAAGAAATTGATATCAACTATTCATTTGTGTTCTTTGGGGTAAGAGTGGCACCTTCGTCAATCAAAAAGTGAATAATTGACATATAGAAGTCATATATATTAAATAAACATATGCAGACAATAATGTGTATTTAGTCACCAAATCAACTAACCTAAGAACACTGTGCATTACAACGGCATGTAGCATAATGGAATGGTATGCTTCTAGCACCTATCATCAATAACAAAGTAGCATGTAGACAAAATTTAAGGCATGTCATAATAACTTTCAAGATTCCCAAACTAGTGTAGTGCAAAATTTTACAATGAAGATCATGCTCCTTTTCTTTCTCTTTTGTCGAGATCTGGTTATCATTTTCACCCTAATTATAGTAGGCATAGCCATGAGAAATAAGAAGAAAATTAACAGGGGCAAAAATTCTGAAACAGGGATAAGCAAACTAACACAAAATATCCTTGTGAACAAAATAACCCAAAATATCCTTGAGAACAACATAACCCTGCATCGCATCTCACACGATTTATGAAATTTTGCAAAGAAAAATTCAACACCAAACTAATTATCAAAAGGCATAAATACAAGATTCCCACATAAAAATCACAAAACCACTTGCTTTTGTCTACTTATACTAAGAACAAAAAAGAAAATAAATTAAAGCTACAACATTCAATATCTAAATTAAAGTTTGAAATTAACAAATCTACAAATTTCTACGTATGGTCGCATAAAATTGACGCCTAAAAATTTAATTCATGAAAGGCGACTTTCTTTCTGAAATTTCCTATTAAAACGGGAAGAAGAAATTCCCAAGATACCAGTAAAGCATTAAATCAACAACTTCATAATTCTACCATCCTCGTGGTGCTTTAAAGAGGTGTTTAATGTGAGTGAGAGCAAAAAAAGGGTGAAAGAAAATCTTAGAACTTGGTTGATTTGTGTGTATTTGTGTTTATGGTGTAATAGGTTAATGGGAGGATGAAAGAGGGAGAGAGTTTGCAAAAAGTTTTTAGAGAGACGATATTTTGTGGGGTCAAAACAATTGAAACCTAATGACCTAGGGAGCAAGAAAAGAATTGAGATATTGGAAATTGGCGGTAATATTTAGGAGTAAGAGGAGAAAATTGGCGGTAACATTTGGAGTAGGGGAGGGAGGCTGGCGCCTACTTATTTTATTTTCATGTCAATCCCAACTAATTTATATGCATTTGGTCAAATACTATATACAAAAAATATTTTATTTATTCAAATAATATAAATAGACAAAAATTTGTATAAGACCGTCTCACGGATCTTTTTCTGTGAGACTTGGTAGGATAATCCATATATTTTTTTTTAGATTTTGATTTGTAAAAAAAAGCGATAATGTTTAAGTGAAAAGTGATAATATTTTTAACAAAAGTGACTGTCACTTTTTACTTAAACACTATCACTTTTTACTCAAACATTATCACTTTTTATATATAAGGGCCGTCTCACAAATCTCATTTTGTGAGACGGTCTCACCCAAGACTAGCCCATATAAATAATACTCCCTCCATACATTAAAAGTGTGTTCGATTCTATTTCTTTGTTCACAACAAATATACTCATTCTATTTAAATAGTTTAAGTATTTTTTCTACTTTATTAACAGAGTTGATGAGTTATCAATAATACTCTTTTACTAGTTATCCCACATATCTACTTTATAGTTAAAATGTGAATTATTTTTAAAATATGTGCAAAAAAATATAAAACAATATAATTGCAATTTGTAATTATAAGTTAAAAAAAAAAAAACTATGATTTTAAAGACTTGAAAAATATAATAAACACCCCTCCCCCCCCAAAAAAAAAAAAAAAAAACAGGCTTAAAGTGGAGTAAAGATTGAAAACATGAAAAAGAAATAGTTTGAAGAAGGTGTGAAACTATGTTACTATTTGAGCAAATATGTGATACTATCAAAATATTTGTTGTATTACAATATGATGAACAAGTAAAAAAATGGTGAAACAGGAGTATATATTTCAAAAGACATGAATAATAGAATAAGAAAAAAAAAATCAGATAAAATCAAAGCACGAATCGGGCAACATGGAGAAGGAGAGGTTTGAAGAAAGAAAAATATAAGAAGAATCTACTTTAAATTCAACAAGATAAATCAACAGATCCGTTGAGCAAGAAGAATCTACCATAAAAACGTGAAGAAGAGATAACGAACAAGAAAGTGGAAGCAACACAAAGAGACTGAAGCGATCACAAAAGAAATAGTTATATTGTAAAGACTAAAGATCGTGATATGTGCAATACTTTATATGAGTGTTTGTATTTATGTTTGTTGAGTAGTATATAAATGATTTTTTCACTATTTCTTTGTTTCTACTTGCCTTAGTCTTTCTCGGTTCAAATTCTACATCACTTAGTTTTAATATATCTACATCACTTAGTTTTAATATAACTCCGTCGTTGCTGTTGTCGCCAATATTAAAGTTATTGTTTGTTGTCTTGTTTAACATTTTCAATTTTAGTTTTGATCACTTCTCTTCATTTTCGCCATTCATTGTCGCCAATAGTTTTGATTTTTTTTTCAAACCCAATGTCAGTCTGATGTTTTTCGATGGTCCGGCTCCTTCGTTGTGGCATCGTAGCCCTAGCCCGTATGACTTCTTTCAAATGTTATGGTTTCTTTCTAATCAATAGTCTCTCAATTTTTTCAAGATTTTTATTGTCATTAAATTATATAAGTAATTAAATCTGAAAATATAAAACTTATTTTAATAAATCCTAAAAAACATACTCCGTATTAATAAAAAAATACAATATATATACAATCTGAAAAATAAAAATATATACAAAAATTTGAAAAACTATATTACTAAATTAAAAAATATATATGCCCTACCCTAGCTAGTTGTCTTTCCAAAACGAAAACTATATTGATAAAAAAATTAGATTTTAAATTTGAGGAATTATTTAATAAGTTAGTAATTTGTACTTATAATTAGATTTATGTAAAAAAAAAAAATCTGAAAATTTAGATTGAGCGCCGAAGTAACGCGGGTTTCTCAAATTCAAATTTCCGAAAGATATACACTTTAGTACTTTACTCATTTTTCCTATTTTTCATATATACTCTCAAACCCTTCTACTCCATCGGTGTGTGTTTACTTAGGTTCTTTTTCATTTTTTTCATATATTCAATCACTCTCAATTTTATTTTGGTTCTTCGGTCGATACCCGATTCTTGATCGAGAGGTTAGTTTTCTTCTCTGTTTTTTTAGTTTTCTTCATTGTGATTGTGAGTGTAATTATTATTATTTTCTCTTTTGCTGCAATTTATATTTTTATATTCTTCCTCGAGATCGACTTTATATTACTGCCTAATTATTTAGATCCACGTATATGGATTTAGTTTTTGTTGACCATGTTTCTTTTGCCCAAGCTTTGATTTGATTCATGAATGATCTTTTAGTGATATTTAGACAAGGATCAGAATATTGATGTAGGATGTTAGATCCACGTAATGTTGTTTGTGTTTTTAGAACCTCATAGACTTAGGATTGTGAAATATTTTATTTGAATATGATCCTCTGGTTTCCATAGAATGAAGTATATGCTGCACAATAAGCTTTTCTCATTCTACTTGACAATTAATTTTTTTTGGGTTCAAAAGCTAGAGGCTCCGTTCTGATGAGTGGATTTGATTTGAGGAGGTATTTCAAATGAAAGGTTTTAAAAATAGATGGATTTCAAATGACATGTTTTTAATGAGAATCCTCCCAATTTTAACTAAAAATTGTGTGGACAAAAACTAAGGATTTGAAATCCATTCATAATCCAAACAAGTGGAGTGTATTTGGATGGTGGATTTAAAATCCATAGATCGAATCCCTCCATCCAAACGGAGCCAGAAGGTTTTGTAGAATCTATCCAATAATTTATTTTCCAATTAAGTTCTTTGCAATAATTATTTGGCTTTTATTTACCTGTTCACCTTGGTTTGTTTTTTTAAATTTATGTTATACATTTATTGTCTACTTATTTTACTGAAACAATAGCCAATGAAAAAGGGACTCTTAACTAATACGGAGTATATTACTGTATTGATACAAAACAATCAGATGCATATAAAGAAATAGTCTTAATCGTCTCAAGAGAACGAGTATATATGTGTGTGTTGTGTATATATATCTATCTATATTTGTATTTGTGTATTGTGTATGAACATATATATATGTCCAGTATATACAACATAATTGTATATATATATATATTTTGGTAGTGAATAGTAATGCGTTGTATTTGAGAGGATATATATATGTGTGAATATTATTATAAATTAAGAAGGAATATAGAGTTGTCAGTATTGAACTAATAGGTTTTGTGTATTTGTGAGAGACCTGAGCTTCGATTTTTTATAGATAGATAAGATTTTTTTTTTAATGAGAAAAATTGTGCTTTGAGCGTACCCAAAACATTTGACCACTTATTGTCGTGAAAATCAACTAAATAATCTATTTTATATAAATTCTCCATTTCATTTGTTAAGATGTTTATTTATGTCTGCAGATGACACATAAAGGAACCGTGGTAGAGGACAAGTTAGAGGTAGGAACTCAATTATTAGTAGAGATTGCAACAAGGACGAGGCAAACACATATGGAGAGAACATTTGAGAACACATCTCAAAGACACCAGCTTAAAAATCACAATGACATATCTACACCATATGAGAGAGTTTCATCTCCATCCACCATTTGTGAGAGTTTCATCTGACTGTGATCCTTCACCAATTTGAGAGAGTTCCAACGCAATCTGAGAGAGTATTTGAGAGAGACTTCCACCCTAAGAGGATTGAAAGGATGATCAACATTTAAGCATTTAGAGTTATGATCATTTTTAGACTATATTATTTTTGTTACCACGCTAGTTATTTTAGATTGTATTTAACTTTGGAATTATTATATATGTATTTTTAATTTGATTATATATTTGAATTGTAATGGTATGTTGTGTAATTTTAATTGATATTAATAGAGCTTTTAAATATATTTTAATAAAATCAGATATTTGTTAAATAAACTCGTAACAAAAACATATTCTTGGAATTTATATTGGATAATTTTTTAGATTTAAATATTCCAACAATACATGTTCGTTGGAAATTTCATTCCAACAGAATAATGTCGTTGGAATTGACATTATAATTTGATTTGAATAAATTTCCAACAATTGAGATTCCAATGGCTAATATCTGCTGGAAAAATTCCAACGGAAAATAACTATTGGAATTGATGATAAAATTTACGATGGAAAATTCCAATAGCTGAATATTCCAACAGTACATATCCGTTGGAATAAAAATTCCTACGACTTCTTTTGTGGTTGGAATTAGCATAGGAATTTACGATTATAATTTCCAACAACTAAAATTCCATAGGCTAAAATTCGTTGGAAAAAATTCCAACGGAAAATTACTGTTGGATTTATTGATGGAATTTACGTTGGAAGAGAATTCAATAGGTGAAAATTCCAACGCGCACAATCCATTGGAATGTACCGTTGGAATATTTTTCCGTTGGATTTTTCATTGGAATTTTGCAATTCCAACGCCCACTTTTCCAATGGTCGTATTTTCGTTGGAATTTCCGTTGGAATCGTTGATTCCAACGGAAAAAACTCAAAAATCCATTGGAATATTTATGTTGGAATTTCGCTGTTTTCTTGTAGTGAAGGTTGTCTTGGACAACTCTGCTGAAGATGATTAACTCTTCTAAGATAATCAAACTACTAAGTACTATTGAGTACTTAGTTGAATAACTATCTAGGGGAGTTATATGTGCGGAATAGTGGTTGGCCCTTTTAGTTTAGACTCCTTTAGTTTCTGAAATCACTTAGTCAATTCAATACAATCCTGTTTCAGGGAACTTGTCCAAATCAGTTTTGCACAGTCTTTGAATGTTTATCCTTTGAAAGATCAGTTTTGTGTGCAGTGTTGAATGTATGAAAGTACTTTGAAAGTAAATCAACACAAGTGTTTATAGTGGTTCAGAGACTCAAGCTCCTACATCCACTTTCCCTGATTGAACAGGATAATTCCTTCACTCTTGGAATTAACTTGTTTTATAGTGCCAAGGTGCACTTGATCAATAACACCACTCCTTGGTGAATTGATCCCTAGGATGTCTAGAGTCCTAGTACCCTCTTCTCAACTCAGTACTGAACTGTTCTTCTCTCAACAGTCAGCTCCTACCACTTCTACTACTACAACCTTCTCACTTTCACTCTTGAAAGATATGAGGATTGAAGTAAGGTTCCAACTAATGAGATATCCTTTACAATGAAGATCAGTGTATAAGGATAGGATATCTCTCTAAGCTTGTGTATGGATATACAATGTAGTTCAGCTTAGATGAAGTGTTTGAAGACTAAGATAGTCTTTGAAAGCTTTGAAAGCACTCTAGCTTGTAAGAACTTAAGGTTAGAGGTGCTTGGTTGAGGTTGAAGTTGGATGCTTTCAAATGGTCTTCACACTTCTGTATTTATAGACAAATGAAGGATTTGCCCGTTGGAGAGGCAGCCCCAAATGTCCACAAATGTCTTCTTTCAGTTCTTCAACTTTGAAGACAGAATCTTGATAGTGACATGTCCTCATTTGGGAAATAAACGGCAATTAAGACTTTGTCTTCATTCTGCAGCACTCTACCCAATGTCTGACTTTCAAATTCTCTTGTTAGGACTTGGACATGGCTTCTGAATGTTGTTCCAATGATAGGACAACATTCCTCATCATTTGGACAACTCTCCTTATCACTATCAGCAGTCTTGCTTATCAGCAAGGTTGGCTTGCTCTTCTTCAGATGACTTGACTCATACCCTTTGCTTCACTTCAAGGTGATCTTAGCATGTTGATTTGTAGTTCTTTAGGGTTTGGTTGTCTCTATCTTTTCAGCATAGTTGACCTCAGGCTTTCAGAGCACTTGATCTTGATTTCTTGTACTGAGACAACTCCTCTGGACAACTCTCCTGATCAGCATAGTTGGTCTTCCAAAAGATTTAGTGTTGTATCCAGAGTTTGAGCCTTGAGGGGACTTGTTCTTGATGGACTTCAAAGCATATGTTCCCCCTCAACTTGTGCATCTAATCAACTAAGAGTTGCCTAACACTTTAGCTCCTCATCTAGCCTTTATACTATATGTTCTATCTCTAGAACATACTAAACTTGACTTAGGCATGTCTCAGGGGGTTTTGGTATCAAATCAAAACATATCTCATTTTATTCCCAACACGATGATACCTTAAGAATCCTTGACAAAATACTCTACAATCTGCATTGCATAATATATATATATATATATTCAGAAGAATTGAACAAAGTTTCTTGATATCTGTACTTAAGCAATGTATACATATGTATAATAATAAACTATTCTTCATAAAACACTTTATCATTATACATGCATACAGTATACTATTGAGTTATACTTGGTTGGATTAATACACCATCCTCACCGACTCAACAGTATGCAAGCATTGTACGAATTTCAAATAACTCTTGCTCAAAATCTATAATTTCTGCATTCCACAAGATAAAGACTGATTCTCTTTAAATGTGAACCCTTAGATCAAGAATCTCATTGTTGATCTTAAGAAGTAGCTTTTCAGAAATTCAGACCTATCAACTCTATAATTTTGTTATCTTTCACTCCACCACCTCATTTCTACCCCTATAAAAGGAGGCAGTTATGGGAACATCTAAGAACACAAATCACTAACTATTATTCTTGTTTCAGGTATGGAGAAAATTGAAAGAAGAGATGGCATGGAGATCATCCCTCAACCAAGGTCTTGGGTGAAGGAGATGAAAATCTGTCCAGAAGATGGAGATGATGCAGGTCAGCATACTTGGCTTACCCAACATAAGTATGCTTTTGAAAAGTAAAGGAAGGAGAGACGTTCTTGTTGAAAAATAAAGGAAGGAGAGATGCAGAGGACAAAGTAGCAGACAAGCAGAGCTTCTTCTCCAGGGGGAAGTTCTACATGGAGAGCTTGTTACCAAAGGCCACTTTGTCAAACCATATCAGGAAGACCAAGTTCCTGCCTTTCTCTTCACACTCCATTGAAGCACCTTCCAATCTTCTCCCTCCTACAATAGAGGCGAAGAAATTCAACAAGGACACATTAGATGCTACAACCCATCTGATGGTGAGGAACATCCGATGGTGAGGGGAACCTGAACCAGTGGGATACCATCTAGGCTGATCATCTACATATTAATTTGATGGTCCCACATGGTTAAGGGGAAGAGCTGAAAGATCCATCAAACCAGGTTGGATCATCACGCACATAAGATTTACTCAGCAACTTAAAACTTCTACTCAGCTGATCAGAAGACCAACTCAGCTGACCAGAAGACCTCCAAGAAAATCAACAGACTTTTTGAGAAAATCAGAAGACTTCACTCTGCTGATCAGATCACTTTATTTCAGAGCATAATGACCATCTTTGATCATGTAATTCGTTCTAGATTTGTTTCTGAATGTAATTAAGGAAATCAGCCTATATAAGGAATGCAATTTACTTATAGAAAACGGCCTTGAATGATCAATTCTTGCTAAAATTTAGTCATAACAGCTATTTTTGGTAATAATGTCATTAGTACTTGATTACCATTTTGCCAGCAAATCATCAAATGACACAAGGCATTATTAGCCGGCAAAATTAAAGGAAAGGGCTGAAATCGAAGAGGGAAATCTTGGGTACTACTCCACATTAAATCAAATCTGACCGTTGGATCGTACACACTTCAAGATTTGTTGGAGTATATAAGGGACCCTTAAACCATTCCTCAAACCCTTTCGCTCACAAAACTCAATTGCTCTCAATCTCTCTCGTTCTGAAAACTCTTTCAAGCATTCTAAACCTAACTCTCAACACTCAGAATGGGAATCATTGAAATCTTTGATGAGAAGACCAAGATCACCGGCACTCTAGATGCAGAAAAGTGGTCTAAGGAAGGGAAGATATTCACTGAGAATGCTCTGTTTTTCAAGGGCAAACATATACCAGAGAACAAGGAAATTCTCTTTCGGTGCATCAATCTCAAGCTCCGTGAATTTCTGGAAGCAGCACCAACCAACGTTTATGAACAAGATGTGCTGGCTTTCTACTCGAACGCCGTGATGAAAGGATCTCATGTTGAAAGTGTCATGGGTGGACACAAAGTCAAGGTCACAAGAGAGATTCTTCAGGAACTGTTCGATCTACCAAGAGGGGAGGTAAACATCTCTACCTACATTATGGGGAGAGAAAAAGAATATATGGAGATGTTTACTAGTGGAAGAATCAAGGCTATTGATGCCTCTGGAGTCAAGAAATCTCAACTTGACCCTAAGTTTCAAACCTTGATGGACATAGCAGGCAAGATGCTGCTAGGTAACACATTTAGTCATGATGCTGTTACTACTCTAAAGGTTAGAGTTATGGCTGCAATCTGGGATCAGATTGATGGAGATTGGCAAGGGCTATTCTTGGATAGAATTGCTCTTGAGGCCAAGAAGGTTACCTTGGACCTTCAATCGAGAGAATGGAAGGTGACATCCACAGTCAACTTTGTCAACAAGTTGAGCATCATCCTTCCAGAGATACTCCCAAAGAAGTTGTTGGTCCCTGAGACGAGTGTAAGATCAGCTGACTTGATGTCTGCTGATTGTGTGGAAAATAAACTAACTCTTCAAAATAACTAGTCCGCTGATTTCACTAGGGGCCTAGGACTAGTTAGTCGACTGATTAATTACTTATCGGAGTTAAGTGCGGAATTGTAGTGTGCCCATAAATATTATACTCGTCTATTTAATAAATACAGTGTGTAAAACAGTTTATGCACAAATATGTATGAAAAGACTTGAAATGTAAAGTGCAGAAATGTAAATAACACATTAATTTATAGTGGTTCGGATATACATTCCTACGTCCACTCTCACGTCCTAACGTGATGTTTAATCCCTTTAATTTACCAAAAATTACAAGGGCCTTGTCCTTTATAGTCCCAAGGGTAGGACTTTGAGATCTGAGCCAGTTCCTTAACTGCTGCGGTCTCCACAAGTGATTGTAAGCACTTGCACTTCCCCACAAGTGATTGAAAGCACTTTCACTTGCACTCCACAAGTGATTATAGAGCACTTGGACTCTTTACAGTGACGAACACTCAACTTGACTTCTAGGGTTTTATGGTAGAAGGTGGGTTTTGTGTATATGAACTAGGTGAGAATTTCCTTACAATCTGTTTTAGCCTCATGCTAGGATTGGGAAATTCTCTCTAAGCTATGGATATATATGAGTGGTTAAACTGGCTTAGATGGTATGAGTTCACTCACTGGGGATGAGGTGATGCGTGTTGAATCTTCATGAATGATCTTCTTGAGCTCTTCTTATTTCTGGACTTTAAGCACTTTGCTCGACCTCTGCATCTCACACCTCTTCACTTCTCCCAATGATGTATGAGCTCATTTATATAGTGTTGATGTTTGAATGTTACTGTTGGATGATAGCAATTCAAATCTCCACTAATTGAGGAATTGACAATCTCTTGATTTGATATGATTGAATATTACCATTGTCATGTAATTTCAATCATATCTTTGACTTTCCTTTCTTGTGCACATATCTTGTCAATCCTTGATTTCAGCTGTGATTGGTCTTCCTTTAATTGTGTAAGAAGACTTCTACTCTGCTGGTAAGAAGACTTCACTCTGCTGGTAAGAAGACTTCACTCTGCTGTTTTTACTCAGCTGTCTTTACACAGTTGCTGTTTCTTCTCAGCTGCTGTCTTTACTCTGCTGTCTTTACTCAGCTGTCTTTACAGAGCTGCTGTTTCTTCTCAGCTGCTGTCTTTACTCTGCTGTCTTTACTCAGCTGTTTTTACACAGCTGTCTTTACACAACTGCTGTTTCTTCTCAGCTGCTGTCTTTACTCTGCTGTCTTTACTCAGCTGTTTTTACTCTTCTTATCCTGTAAGATGAGTTCAACTCATCTTATCAGGAGACTTCTGGTCTTGGTCTTCTCTTCTCTTCTAGAGCATTGACATGTCTTCTCTTCTAACCAGAGTCCTATCTATTACAAGATGTATAATAAAGTTGTTTATACAATACAACTTATCCTATTACATGTTTGATTTGGTTTATCAAAACTAAACTAAGGATATTCATATCCCAACAGAAGTACAAGATGGGTCCTCATAAGAACTTTCACACCTCCAAGTACTATTTGAGAAAGGAAGCTCTTATCGAGGCAGCAAGGCTTAAAGAAGAAAAGATGAAGTTGTTGGCTGAAGCATCTTCCAAAGATGTTGTTGAGAAGGCAGAAGAGTCTGTTCATGACTCTGCTGAAGAGGAAGAGGAGCCTTCCAAAGAAGAGGCTCAACAGAAGACTGCTGAGGATGATGATGATGACAATCAGACCTTAGCACAAAGAAGAATTCCGATCAGATCTGGGCTCATCTCCCCATCTGATATAGATGCCACTCCATCAGCCTCTCCTTTGAAGAAGGCAGGTATTTCTAATCCCTCCCTCACTATTACTCCCTCTAAACTATCCAAGGGTCAGAAGAGAAAGAAGAATACTTCTTCTTTCACTAAGAAGTCCAAGAAATCCAGGCTCCCCACTCATATGAGTATAGCCCCAATTTCATCCTTTAACCCTACTGAAGACGCCAACCCATCTGAACTTTCAAACACTGATACCCAAACCCCTGCTGATACTCACACAGCAGAGGATCAAGCCCAGACTCAAACAACATCTGAGCCAAACTTGCCTACCTCTACACCCCCTGTTGATGATCAAACTCAAATCACTTCTCCATCCCCTGCTGATACTCAAACAGCAGATGACCAAGATCATCAAGCCCAACCATCTACTAATCTTCAAGTAGAAAAAGAACCAGACCAACAGACTCAAAACCCTGCTGAAGCACAACCCACTGAAGATCAATCTCAACCTCTTACCCAACCCGAAAATATCACTTCCCAAATCCCTGCTGATACTCACACATCAGAGGAAAATGTCCCATCCACTCAATCTCCTATCCTCACTGCCCTATCTGCACAAGAAGACTTGGCACCAGCAGACCTGGCACAAGCAGGCCCTTCTCATTCTCTATCTCAATTCAGCATGGTGCACTATCCTATGTGCACAAGGGAGAAAATAATGAGACTGAAGATAGCCAACCTGCTCAAGTCTACTATACCTGGTATTGATGAGGAGTCAACTCAGTTTGAACAAGTACTCAGGATCTGTACTTGGATTGAGCTCCGAAGAGATGATGTGGATGACCTTCTTGAAGTCATGGAAGGAATGGGAGGAAAAGCTAACTTCCTCGACTGGGAATTGGAGCAGAAAGAAGTTGATCAAGTTTAGTCATTCACTCAGCTGCTACCAGCAGAAGCCCTGACCAAGGTATGCAATAGGATTCTAGGAATCCCCTCTGAAGATACCTCTGTCCCAGAAGGCTCATCAGATCAGCAGACAGCTGACAAAGCAATGGCAGATGACTCAGCTGCACCAGCTCTGGCAGAAGACTCAGCTGCACCAGCCAAAACAGTTGAGATTGAAAAGGAAGTGGTCATCGTTCCAGCTCACTTCAAGCCTACGGATGATCTGACTCATTTCATTGATCAATTAGATGATAAAGGAAGAAGGATCATTACTCATCTGATTGATGCCTCTACCTGCTTCCTAAATGAAGATTATCTATCAGCTGAAGAAAGATGCAAAGCACTGATAGTTGCTCCAGATGTATTGCTTCCCAAACCACAAGGTACTGCCTCCACCTCTACCCCATCTGTTGATTATACAGCAGACATCTGCTCCCAGGTCAAAACTGCAATAGACTTGCACTTTGAGAAAGGCTTAGGCCTGTAGCTTGGAAGATATGTTGAGAAAGCTGTTCGGGAGCAGAGGACTCATCTTCACGACCAGATTATTGACATCGAAGACAAGTTTGGTGAGGCACTTCATCAACAAATTGATGAGTACTTGAACACTGTGAGGAAGAAATCATCTGACAACTCCAAGATGTTTGCTGATCTCTATGCTAATGAGATAACCCGCATGGAGACCACCTACAAAACAAGGATTGAGGATGCTGAAGCAAGAGCCACTAAAGGTCAAACTCTTCTTAAATCAGCTGCAGAGGAGAATGAGAAACTGCAGACTCAGCTGAAGGAGACAGCAGCCAAATTGGAAGCACTTACAGCTAAGCTCGAAGCTGCCTCCTCCTCCACCTCTCATGCCCAAGTCTTGGAGCACAGCATCACTCATCTGACTCAAGTTGGCAAGGTCAATACAATGGCTCTCAAGCAAACCTTGCATGTGGAAATTCTGAATGTCATGAAGCCATTTGCTGCTGCACTTGCTGAAGCCAAAAAGGGGGAAGATGTATTGATAAAGGCTCTGGAGAAGTCTACTGCTCAGCAAGCTGAATTGGTAGTAGCACAAGATGACCTGAATGAAACCTTGGGAGGTTTGAAAAGCAAAATCAAGAACAGACAAAGCAAAGAAGCTGTTGTTCAAGAAGAAACCCAAGGCCCAACCAAGAGTCTAAAGCTCACTGCCCCTATTGACCCTATAGAACAAATTCCTGAGAAGAGGATGACAAGGAAGAGAAAGGCAGATGAGCAAGCACAGACAAGTAAGAAGTCAGCTCCAGCAGAGCCTACTGCAGAAGAGAAAGAGGCTTTAGAGCTGAAGAAAAGAAAGTTGCTTGAGGCTCAAGAACTTAAGCAAAAGAAGCTCAATGATGCGAAGGCAGTCAATGCCAAATTTGAAAGGAAAGTGGCCAAACTCAGGAAAGCACTCAAAGACAAAGCAAAGGAAGAAAGTGTCCTAGTGTTTGACAGCACTTATGTCGATTATTTAGCCCTTCAAGATGAGCTACCAAGATGGTATCCCCTGAAGAAGTGGCAAATCCAACACCACATAGTAAGAAAATTTGGCCCTCTCCCTACATATGAAGAAGAATTTCTTCAATTCTCCCAGTTCATGGCCTTTGAAGATCAAGAATTCTGGGAAGAAATAGTCAAGACAGCCAAAGAACTCGACAACTGCAGAATCCTAACCCCTGAAGAACCTAAGTGGGAAGCACCTACTCTAGGATCTGGAAGAACAGACAAGATAGAAGTCAAGAGGATTCTGGAGAAGATCTACAAAGAGGAGAATGTTACAGACTTGCAACATATGGAAGATGTTCGAGTTCGTCTGTACCTTGCCTTCCGCATCTGAAGAAAAGAAGACCTAATGAAGACTATTTTTGAAGATCAAAGAAACTAACACTTGTAATCTGTAAAAGCCTCATATATATATTCAAGTATTAGTTCTTTTTACTCACAAGACAAACTCTCATTGTCTTCATCAGCTGATCAACACAGTCCTGGCTTACATGCCCATCCTCAAGATGAGAAGAGTAGAAGACATGAAGACTAGAAGATCCTTGAAGACCGGACAAGTAAGGTGCTTGTATACCTACTTATCTGATGGAGTCCAAGTTGAAGATGGCCTAAAGCAGCACAAGGAATTGCCAGATCAGAAGAGTGTTACTCGACTAATATCAGAAGACAGAAGACACAAGGCCAGAGGAGTAGTCAGAAGACCAGTAGCGAAGATCAGTAGCGAAGATCAGAAGACTAGGTGCTCGTCCAGGACTCGGCTGATTCCCAAAGTCATCTTGCAATTCAAATGAAGACTTACCTTACTTAGAAGATTGACATGATCCCAGGATTGAAGCAATCAAGCGGCTGGAATCAAGGAATCAAGCCAATATGGAAAGATTGCCCCAACGGCTAGTCAACTCCAACGGCTAGTTGCAGCAATCACCAGTATAAATACAAGAGGATGAGAAATCACAACATACGAAGTCACAACGTGAGAATTCAACAAGCTAAACAAGCAAGTAAGCAAAAAGCCATATTGTATTGAGAGTTCTCCAAGAGCCCAGAAACCATTAGAACACCTTTAGCTCTTAAGTGATTTCTATCCAACCAAAAGAACCTGAATCCTATTCATACTGTATATTCTTTGATTTAGGCATAGTGGTTAAGCATTTTATAAGCTTGAACCATTAGTTGGATATATTCAAAAACCCCAAAACCCCCACCATAAGGTTAAGTTTTTGAACCCCTGCAAAGTGCAAGTGCTTACAATCACTTGTGGAGACCGTAGCAGTTAGGACTGCTCAGATCTCAAAGTCCTACCATTGGGACTATAAAGGACAAGCCCTTGTATTTTTTGGTAAATTAAAGGGATTAAACATCACGTTAGGACGTGAGAGTGGACGTAGGAATGTATATCCGAACCACTATAAATCTGGTGTCTTTTACATTCTGCACTTTACTTTATTGCTTATTCATTTATCTTTATAGTGCATATTGTGTTTTCAATTGTATTCAAACAAGGCCATAATCTTCAAACCAGCATCAGCTAAGCTTTTCATTAAATAAACAAGTTGGTGTTTTCAAAAGAAACTAAAGAACGAGTCTAAACAAGGCCTACCAAACTTCCGCATATAATCTCTTCATCAGATCACTATAGTCATCTGGACCAACAGACTTGTAGTCCAGTTGACATAGAAATCAGAAGAGGTTCCCAACTCTCTTGAAAAAGTTTTAAAGTCTATTCACCCCTCCCCTCTAGACTTTAATCTCATTCACTACTCGTTCAGGGACCAACATGTTGTGCTCAAATCCTTTGGTTGAGACAACAACTAAGAGACTACAATGTCAACTCTACTAAAGTGCCAATATTCTGTGACAACAATAGTGCCATAGCAATATCACAGAATCCAGTTTTGCACACAAGATGCAAACATGTGGACATCAAGCATCACTTCATCAGAGATCATGTGGAGAAGAAAGACATCAAGTTGGTCAAAATCCACACAGATCACCAAAAAGCTGATATATTGACAAAGCCACTTGCAGAGGCAAGATTTCTAGAGTTATCAGCAGAATTGGGATTACTTGATCCAGGGAAGTTGGACAAGTAAATCAATTGGAGTTATTGGGAGAAGTTGAACAAAGAAAGTATTCAGCAGACTTGGTCAAGTCTACTGAAACTCAGAAGAGATGACCTCAATTGTTCAGGACACTTGTCCATTGATTCTCAGGACACTTGTCCACATCTTTTCAGGACACTTGTCCATGTGGGGTCAGATAAGTTGTCTTGGCTATCAAATCAATTCTTGGTATGATAAGCACCTATTTTGGGCAATCATTGCCTATTTTGATATCTGTCCCATTCCTTTTACAGATATCACCTTTATAGGTTTTTAATTTGTCTCCCACCCAAAAGGTCGCTTTCCATGCATTAAATGTCAATATTTAACTCTTGTTTGCATTAAACATTTCAAGCCATGATCTATCTCGAAAAATCCCCAAGCATTAACCAATATTAAATACCTTCCACATTTGAATAGAAAACAGTTTTTCACTGTTACATTGGTTATTGACCATTGGATCAAAATTGGCCAACTCCCCTGAAATCAATCTTAGCCGTCCAATTTTGATTTCCACTTTTATCAACCGTTGAAAACCCTTGAAACTCACCTACTCATTGACATACATTCTTTTTAGAATATTCACAAGTCTTAAGAACCCCCACAAGCTCACTTCTTCCCCAAGTATTCGAAATTTCCTTGAAACCCTAGCTTTCATTTCTTCAAACACTCTCAAACTCTCTCAATATCCTTTCTGTATTCTTCAATGGCTCCCAAAGCAAGACCTGAGATGGTTGTTGATTTCTCAAATAAGGATCTAGACCTTGATTTTGGCTATCTTAGCCACAAAAACAACCTTACTTTTAAGCCAATCCTCTCTTTTGAGAGTGAGGAACCTGAAGTTACTCCAACCTTGAGATGGTTGAGAAGGGCAGGTCTCTAGAAGTTCATGCAAGAAAAGCCAGATTCTTGCCTTAAATCATACATGGCTGAGTTCTTTGCTTTTATTAAATGGAGAGGCAAACCTGAAGATGGTGAGGTTGCAACAAGACTGTACTATGTTGCAGATGGTGAAGAAGAGGAAAGATTTTACAGGGTGAAATTTTCTGAGGAAGATGTTGATGCTGCCTTTGGATTGCCTTCAGAGGGAAGGAATCCAGAATTTTATGGTAATGGACTTGAGAAAGAAATTACTCAAGAATGGCTTATTACTCCAGGGCCACTATCCTCTACTCAACATAAGAGGACCCTCAAGCCACAGTTCCTTACCTTGTTTGAAGTGGTTGCCAAGAGTTTGCTGAGCAATACTGGCAGTTTGGAGCAAGTCAGCCATCCAAGGATAAGGATTATGGCAGCTGTGATTGATGCTAGTGACAAAGGCATCAAGTTCAACTTGAGGACCTTCATCTTGTCTGAGATGATGAAGGAGAAGGCCAAATTTAAGGTCAAAACTCACAACAAGGTTGTGTTGGAGGGTAAACTGAGATATTGCACTAGGGCAAGTCTCCTGATTGAAAAGTTTGCTCACTACTCTGAGATGCAAACCTTTGCCAAGCCTCTCCCTGCCTAGAAAATCTTGTTCAGAAAGTTGAGCAAGAAAACTGAACAAAGAAGATTGATTTTGGCCAAACCTGCTGAAGAGAAGGTTGAGGAGAAGCCAAAGTTGAAAAGGAGGACAAAGGCCAGAGTTGTGAAGACAAGAAAGGTGTCTCAAATTCCTTCAGAAGAGACTTCAAGAGCATCTACTGAGGTAGAAGAAGTTGCCAAAGAAGGAGTACAAGTGCCATCTGATCATTCAGAAGAATTGAGGCAAAAGTACAATGAGACAAGGGAAAAGAAGAAGGGTGATAAGAGGCCCATGGAAGTTGTCCCTGAGCAGGATAAGGAAGGTAGTGGAAGCAGTAGGACCAGCAAGAGAAGGGCCAAGCCTACTGAGAAGATTTTGGAGCTTCAGGAGGATAGAACTCTCCAACTTGCTTTGAAGGAGAGTAGGGCTGAAAGTAGGACTAAATCTAAGTCCAAGACCAACTCTTCTGGTTCTGGAACTCCTGAGTCCAAGGTCCCTGAAGGTCAACCAAAAGAGGCCAACCTTCCTGAAACCCAAAATCCTGAGCCCAACTCCCCCGAAACCCATATAACCCCCACAAACCAACCCATCACCCCTCTCAATCTTACCAAGAGATATTCTCCAGAAGGGAGTGTGCAAAGAAGTGGTATAGATGTGCTAGCTGATCTTGCAGTAGATGAGACAAGATTGAATTCTCCACTTGGCTCATCCATGCTCAATTACTCTAAGTTCCTAGAAGCTGCACTTCATGAGCCAACCCCCCTGAGCAAAGCCCCTTCAGATCCATTGCTCTCAAAAGCAACTGAAGCAACCCTTGCAGCACCCAACCCTTCTGAAGCCAACCCCCCTGAACTTACCCTTCCTGAAGCCACTTTAGGAGAAACCAGAGCCAACTCCCCTATAACCCAAAGTCCCCATTCCAGTGGAGATGAGGAGGAGTATACTTATGAGAGTATGCTCAGAGGTGGAGCCAGGGCTACTGTGGATAGTTTGTACCCACAACTTGCTGAATTTCCTAGAATTCAGAAGATGTTTCATGATTTGAGGATGCTTGTTGATGTCAAAGACAAAACAATCATGGAATTCTCTCAAGTCATTCAAGATAAGGGTGCAAACTGGTGGCAAGTGGAGGAAAGTAGATTGCTACACTTTGTTGGAGTTTTAAAGACAAGATTCCTCATTGATGAGGATGTTTTTGCAAAGTTGGTGGCTGATAAGATCATTGAAGAGAAGGAGAGAATTGCTAAGGGCATCAGACACCTTGATAGTAGCTCTAATGATGATGATTCCCCTGATGATCCTTGAAACCCCTCAAACCCCAACCCTCCTGAAACCAATCCCAACCCTCCTGAATCTAAATTGCCTTCAACCCCCCTCTTAACCTATCATAGGAAAGGCTCTGTTTCATCAGAGGTGTTGACCAAGGCTGGTGACACAACCAAAGATACATCTGCCAATGAAGGTTCTTCTGAACCCAAGGCACAACCTAAAGATGTTGAGGTTCCTACTTTAGAGGCTGGTTTGATTAAGGCCTATTCAGTGTCAGGAGAGTTGGACACTGATCAACCCTTAATCATTCAGGATGACTCAGTGGCTGCTGATAAAAGCACTGTGATCTCCCAAAAACTGCCATCTTTGAACCTTGTTGAAGGTGAAGATGCTGCAGGTTTAAGTGAAGGAGTTGAAAAGGAGAATGTAGAGGAAAAACAAGAGGGAGTTGTGGATGATAGAGAGGTTGTGATCACTAAGATAGTGAGTGTACCACTAAATGAGCGTGGTATAAGTGAGGAAGGACATGTTATTCTTGAAGTCAAATCTGAACTTCAAGAATCCCTTGATGAAAGGAGGCCTGATTCCTTGAGTGAGGACATTTTTAATGAAGGGAGAAAAGAAAAAGTTGAAAATGAGAAGAAGACTACTGATGTATCAGAGTCTTATGCAAAATATATTGAGGGTGATGAGTGTTTATTCTCTAACCCATTTGACTTTTCTAATATTGCAGGTATTTCCTTTGATCAAATATTTTCTAATGAACTCTTGACTGATGCACCAATCCAAGTAGATTCCAGCTCTGCTCAAGCCATCCTTGGAGAACAATCAGCTAAGTTGGATTCTATTGCTCATCAAGTCCAATCTGCTCATGCTGAAACTTCAGGAGCTTTGGATGAGCAAGGTAGAACCTTAGCAGCTGTGGAGATGAGGCTTACTGGCTCAGAAGAAATTGTTCTTTCCACAATTGAGGCAAGAATCAGTGGAGTTGAGACTGGTCTGCAAACCATCTCCACTAAAGTGATGAAGGCCAAAGCCAGCATGGACTTAGCATCCAAGGAAGTCAAGAAAGAGCAAACCTTGCTGAGGAATAACCACAATAGGAATGTTAAGGCATTAAAACTGGTGGTTAAGCAAGCACTTGGGAAAAAGACAGCCTTGCAGAAGAAGAGGGCAGAGGCAATGAGGCAAGCAATGGTGAAGGCAGCCTAAGAGAAGTTTTCCCAAGATGTCATGGCCAAGATTGCTGAAGGTGCAGTGGCCAACCTTACTGAGCTCCTTAAGGCACAACTTGATGCATCCCTCAAGACATCCATGGAGGAGGTTGTTGAGCAAAAGATGAAGCCTGTCTTAGCATTCTTGAGTCTAAGTAGTGACAGAATGCAGAATATACATGATGAAAATGTATATTTGCTTGAGGAGATGAAGTCCCTGACCCAAGCCCAATCCATGATGGCATCCACAATGAGTGAGCTCAAACCTCAATGTTTTGATGCTGCCAAAAAGGGGGAAAGGGAAAGAGCAAGGGCAAAAGGTGCCTTGATCATTGGAGGCTCTGATAAGGGCAAAGACAAGGTTGCTGAAGAAAAAGGAAAAGAGCAAGCAGTGCTAAACTTAGATGATTTGGATGAAGAAGAGCAGTTAGCCATTGCCTTGAAGAACTCTATGGCTTCAGCTCAAGAAGAGAGAGTTAGGCTACAGCAAAGACCAGGAGGTGAAGTGTCTGGTTTGGACAAGGATGTTGAAGGTGTCCAAACTAGAGGAAAGATCAAGAAGGCCAAGGGAAACAAAAGGAAAGCTGAAACATTCACTGATTTTCCCAACAGCCTTGCTCTCCCCCCTGAGTTTAGAATTGAGGAAGAAGAGCCTACTTCTAAGAAGAGCAAGACTGCTGAAAAGTCTAAGGTCAAGTCTACTGAAATGACCAAAAAGGCTGAGACTGCTGAAAAAGACAAGTCTTCTGAAACTGACAAGTCTGCTGAGACTAAGTCTACTGAAGGTGCCAAAGCTGCTGAAGATGTGGAAGAGTTGTATGAAGAAGGCTTTGGACCTGGACCAAAGAAGAAGAAAGGTGTAATACTGAATGATCCATCAAAGTTGTTGATGGAAGAGGCAAATAGAGCCCAAGAAAGAATGGACTTGATGGAAGAGGCAAATAGAGCAAGAGACAAGAGAAGAGCTGATTTCCAAAAGCCAAGAAGAAAGAGAGCAACTTACAGCAAACTAAAGCCACAGCTATTGATCCCCATGGACACCAAATATCCTCACTTGGATAAATGGGTGCCAATACAGCTGAATGACTCATGGGAAGAGGCCAAAAGGGAGTTTGTCTATGACTACTATGCCATTGACAGATGGAATAGAAGAGATGACAACTCCACTTTTGCTGAGTTCATGATAGAGTATCACAGAGAGCTATATCAACAACTGCTTGCAGCTGCTGACATTGTAAAATTTGAACTCACTGCCCCCAAGCCAATCATATATATGCCTCCAAAGCTGAATGGATGGATAGATCAGAACAAAATCCTCCAAGAGTTCGTTGGAATCCTGAAGTTGAACAGAATGCAACTTGGACCAAAGGGCACTAATCAAGAGGCCATGGAGCTGAAGAAAAGGGTGTGGGCACAATATGGGATGGTGCCACCTCCTGAAGACAATCTCTGAAATTGGCTAAGTCCTCTTGACCCCTTTCTGCTGATCTGATTGTTTTGACTGCTGATTTACTGAAATTAGTCATCTATGCTGAAATTTATCAAGACTGCTGATGTGCTTTGCCCTGATGACTGTTTGCTCTGTTACTTAAGGATCAATGCTCTGAAAGACTATCTTATCCAACATTGCTCTGATCATTAGATAGTTTATTGCTCTGATTATGTAACTTAGATATCTGATGCTCTGATGTAATGTTCATGCTCTGATATGTTTGCTCAACTATCAACATGTTTGTAATGATCTCTTATTTTAATGATAGTTGAAAACATTTTGAATCAACATTACTGAAGCATAACTTGTCTAACTTATCAATCTCTATGCACTGAAAAACAGAAAATACACTAACACATTCTCTTTCAAGGAAATTGACTCCAGTCACCTTCACTGAAGTAAAATGAAATAAGTGTAACCAAGTCACCTTTGCATAAACTGTATAGGTTTTGGCATCATCAAAAAGGGGTAAATTGTTGGGAATAAAATGAGTTTTGATTATGATACCAAAACCCCCTGAGACATGCCAAGTAGATAAGTCAATTATAGTGAACATGTTTCAGGACTGTTGGAACATGTAGACAAAGACAAGTAGTAAAGCTGATATGTTAGGCAGCTCTTAGATCATAGATGCACTAGTTGAGGGGGAACATATGCTTTGAAGTCTATCAAGAACAAGTCCCCTCAAGGCTCAAATTCTGGAATGATTGCCAAGTCTTCTGAAAGACAAGTATGCTGATCAGAAGAGATGTCCAGCAGAGTTGTCTCAGCAAAGTTAAACCAGAACAAGTCTTCTGAAGCTCAAGGATCAACTATGCTGAAGAGATCAAGACAACTATACCCTAAAGATCTTCAAAGAATCATGCTAAGATTACATGCAAAGGGAAAGAGCCAAGTCATCTGAAAAGAGCAAGCCAACTATGTTGATAAGCAAAGTCTACTGATAGTGATAAGGAAAGTTGTCTACTGATAAGGAATGTTGTCCTTATCATAGGATCAACCTTCAGAAGCCATGTCCATGTTCAATCAAGTGGATCTTGAAGTCAGACATTGGGAAGAGTGCTGCAGAATGAAGACAAAGTCTATACAACCGTTTATTTCCCAAATGAGGACATGTCACTATAAAAAATCTGTCTTCTAAGTTGAAGAACTCAAAGAAGACATTTATGGACATTTGGGGCTGCCTCTCCAACGGGCAAATCCTTCATTTGTCTATAAATACAGAAGTGTGAAGACCATTTTGAAGGACCTCAACCTTGACAAGAATATCCAACTATCCTACAAGTCAAAGTGCTTTCAAGCTTTCAAAGAGACTACCTTAGTCTTCATACACTTCTTCTAAGCTGAACCTTATTGTATATCCATACAAAGTTTAGAGAGAGATCCTAATCCTTATACACTGATCTTCACTGTAAAGGATATCTCATTAGTTGGAACCTTACTTCAACCCTTTCATCTTTCAAGTGAGAAAGTGAGAAGGTTGTAGTAGTAGAAGTGGTAGGAGCTGACTGTTGAGAGAAGAACAGTTCAGTTCTGAGTTGAGAAGAGGGTACTAGGACTCTAGACATCCTAGGGATCAATTCACCAAGGAGTGGTGTTCTTGATCAAGTGCACCTTGGCACTATAAAATAAGTTAATTCCAAGAGTGAAGGAATTATCCTGTTAAATCAGGGAAAGTGGATGTAGGAGCTTGTGTCTCTGAACCACAATAAACTCGTGTGTTGATTTACTTTCAAGTACTTTCATACATTCAACACTGCACACAAAACTTATCTTACAAAGGACAAATATTCAAAGATTGTGCAAAAAAAATTTGGACAAGTTCCCTGAAAACTGGATTGATTGACTTACTGATTTCAGAACTTAAAAGGAGTTTAAACTAAAGGGCCAACCACTAATTCCGCACTTATAACTAACTTAGATAGTCATTCAACTAAGTACTCAATAGTACTTAGTAGCTTGGTTATCTTCAAGAAGTTATACATCTTCAGTAGAGTTGTCCAAGACAACCTTGCTGAACCCTGGTTTGATCAAATTTGAAAAGAATTTGCATACAAGTGTATTCCCCCCCCCCCCCTATGCACTTGTTATATACTCCTTTCAGGACTAACACCTTGGCATATTGGTGTTTCCCTTAGGCATCAATCACTCTTTGGTGGTGTACAGTGGAGGCCCTTTATTGGATTTTAAAGGGAACAAATATGTTTTGGTGTGGGAAGGAGCTAGCACATCATAGTTCTATCTCAGTTGAATGTAATGTTTGGACCTTTTGTTACGAATGAATGCAGGTGTAACTTCATCAATCGAGTCCGCTTCATTATATTATTATATAACAATTTCATCCAAATGTAAAATGTATTGATATTATCAAAATGTCATTTTTTTAAAATACTATTTTAAATCAATTTTACTCTTTGAGTTTAATCTAGGGTATAATTAAAGTGGTCTAATTACTCTATTCTTTTTTTTTTTAAGTGGTCTAATTACTCTATTCATTTATATTACTTTAAGTTATTTATTGGATTAGTTTGAATTTTTATCTTAATTAGTTGGATTGCTTTACTGTAAAAAACAGATCAAGCTATATTAATTTTTTTACACAATGCTATTTTTCAAATTGTTGGTCCTGAAAGGAGTATATAACAAGTGTATGGGGGGGAATACACTTGTATGCAAATTCTTTTCAACTTGATCAAACCAGAGCTCAGCAGGGTTGTCTTGGACAACTCTCCTGAAGATAATTAACTCTTCTAAGATAATCAAACTACTAAGTACTATTGAGTACTTAGTTGAATAACTATCTAGGGGAGTTATATGTGCGGAATAGTGGTTGGCCCTTTTAGTTTAGACTCCTTTAGTTTCTGAAATCACTTAGTCAAACAATATAGTTCAGTTTCAAGGAACTTGTCCAAATAGGTTTTGCACAGTCTTTGAATGTTTATCCTTTGAAAGATCAGTTTTGTGTGCAGTGTTGAATGTATGAAAGTGCTTGAAATCAAATCAACACAAGAGTTTATAGTGGTTCAGAGACTCAAGCTCCTACATCCACTTTCCCTGATTTAACAGGATAATTCCTTCACTCTTGGAATTAACTTGTTTTATAGTGTCAAGGTGCACTTGATCAACTTGAGTCCATATAGAGCCTTTTTCAGTCTGTAAACTTGATCTCCAACCTCAAAACCTGGTGGTTGCTCCACATAGACTTCTTCTTTCAAGACTCCATTCAGGAAGACACTCTTGACATCCATTTGGTATACTTTGAACCTTTTGTGGGCTGCATAGGCTAGAAAGAGCCTTATTGCTTCTAGCCTTGCCACAGGTGCAAATGTCTCATCATAGTCAATGCCTTCATGTTGGCAATAGCCTTTTGCCACAAGTCTTGCTTTGTTTCTGACAATCACATCATTTTCATTCTTCTTATTTTTGAACACCCACTTTGTTCCAATAACATCTTGATGTGAAGGTCTATCCACCAGCTCCCATACTTCATTTCTGGTGAATTGATTCAGTTCTTCCTGCATGGCTGTGTTCCAATTGGCATCTTGAAGTGCTTCCTCAATATCACTTGGTTCTTGCTCTGACAAGAAACAACAGAAAAGAGCACTTTCACCATGAAATCTCCTTGTTTTGACTCCAATACTTGGGTCACCAAGTATTAGATCAGTAGGATGGTCAGACAGCCAAGTCCTTCTTTTTCTGATCTCTTCAGTAGAGTTGTCCTCTACTGAAGTTGAGTCATTTTGATCATAAAATTCAGGGTAATTGAATGCAGGATCTAATTCAGGGTCATAGTCATGGGTGTTGTCCTCAATGTCAGGGACATTGGTATTTTCAACATTTTGAGTTCCCCCTTGATTATTTGACCCATTAACTACCTCAGTAGGGACTGCTTCTTCATTGGTAGTTGTTACCTGGATGTGAACTGGGATTGGATCATTCAGTTCACCATTCCTTTCAGTGGGATTTGCCTCAGGAGGGTTGCCTTCAGGATTGTTGTCCAAAGTGAAGTTTTCAGGTAGGTTGGCTTGGACAACTTCTATGAATTCAGTGTCTTTGTCTTTTAGGCTCAGTCTGGTTGTCCTCTGTGTGATTTCTTCTGATTCCAAGTTCTCATTCCTGAACTCATGAATAGATTCATCAAACACAACATGAGGTGTTTCCTCCATAATAAGGGTTTTCTTGTTGTAGACCCTGAAAGCTCTACTGATTTGAGAGTATCCAAGGAATACTCCTTCATCAGCTTTGCTATCAAAGGCTTTCAGCTGATCTTTCCCATTATTGTGAATAAAACACTTGCAACCAAAAATGTGAAAGTATGACACTTTAGGCAATCTTCCTTTCCAGAGTTCATAGGGGGTTTTGCCTTGCCCTTTAGTGATCAAACATCTATTTTGAGTATGACATGCAGTGTTTATAGCTTCAGCCCAAAACCTCTTAGGCAAATTTGAATCAGAAATTAAAGTTCTAGCAGCTTCTTTTAAAGTTCTATTTCTTCTTTTCTGCAACTCCATTTTGTTGGGGAGTTCTAGCTGCTGAGGTTTCATGAGCTATTCCATTAGATGTGCAATACTCATTGATGTATGAATTAATGAACTCAGTGCCTTTATATGATCTTATCTTGATAATGCTAAGGTTTTTCTCATTTGACAATCTCTTTAGTAGTTCAGGCAGTTTGACTTGAGTTTCCTTCTTATTAAGGAGAAATACTACCCATGTGAACCTAGAGAAGTCATCTACTACAACCAGTGTGTATTTTCTACCATTTATGCTTGCAGGGGTAATTGGTCCAAATAGGTCCAAATGTAGAAGTTCAAGTACCCTTTCAGTAGAGATGACTGGTTTTCCCTTAAATGAGGCATTAATCTGTTTTCCTTCTTGGCATGGTTTACAAACATGCTCTTTAATGAAAACCTCATTAGGTAGTCCTTTAACTAATGCATTTCTAGCAATTTTGTTCATTGTTTTGAAGTTCAAGTGGTTTAATCTTTTATGCCATAACCAACTTTGTTCACTAGAACTCTTAGCAATGAAGCATGCAGCATCAGTAGACTTGTCCCAGTCTACAAAATACACATTTCCTTTCCTAGTTCCAGTCAGTAGAATTTGTTGAGTCTTATCTTTGATTAAGAATTTTCCACTGGAAAACTCAACATTGAAATTTTTATCACAGAATTGACTGATACTTAGGAGATTATACTTGAGACCAGCCACATAAGACACATTGGATACTTTGATGTTACCAATCATCAAAGTACCATAACCTTTTGTAGTTGTTTGTGAACTGTCTCCAAATGTGACATTTGGGCCTTCTTTTTCAATAAAATCAGTGAGGAGTTCCTTGTTTCCAGTCATGTGCCTTGAACATCCACTGTCAAGGTACCATGCTGACTTTTTGCTCATGCTCCTCTTCTTGTGGCCCATTGGTACCTGCAATTAGATTGGTTTAGGTACCCTTTGAGTTTTGGGTCCTGAGAGGTTAGCTGTACCTTTAGGAACCCAAACTTGCCTAATAACCCTGATTGATTCAAGGTGGCTAAGTTGTCTTCCTCTAGCATCTACATACACTGTCTTTCCCTTAAATGTCTTTGGGAAAGTATGTGTGAATGTGTTAACTCTGTAAGTTTCAGGAGAGTTGTCAAATCTCCTGAACTTTTGAGTTTTTGTGCTACTTGAGGGAATCTTTGAGGAAAGGCTTTCTTATGACCATTACCCTTTGGCATGAAGGGTTTTGGTTGTCTCATTTTATTTTGCCTTTGAGGGTAATTGTCCTTAGGTCTAGTCAGCTGAGGCTTTCTCAGAAGAGTTGGCCTAGGCTGATTATACCTTGGATAATTCCTCTGAACATTGTTCAGGAGAGTTGCCCTTCCATTGGGTCTACTCTGCTGACCAACATTCCTCTTATGTTCAGGAGCTTTGGCCAATCCCTTAGGTTTTGGCCTATTCTCCTGAAGCACTTGAGTAGGCAGATCATCCATTTTGCCCTTTCCTTTGTTCAGTGACTGAATCACTTCATATTCAGTTTGTGCCACTGAGTTAACAAAGATACCTCATCATCCTCAAGAGACATGTTGCAGACATCATCATCATTATCTTCACTGTTGGAGAACAGTCCATCAGAAGAGTTGAAGCTTTCAGCACTGTCAGATTCTTCACCAGCCATCATGGCCTTTCTATTGGTGAACTTTCTATCTCTTTTAGCTTGCCTCTCTCTTCTCTCCTTAGAGTTTAATTCAGGGCAGTCATACTGGAAGTGCCCTTTCTTTTTGCAGTTATAGCACAGATCTTCATCATCATCTTTCTTTGATTCTTCTCTTCTTTTTTATGATGATGGTTCAGCTCTACTGGACCTTCTCCTATCAGAGTACTTGTCCTCTAATCTTTTCTCTTCAGGCTTTTTGACTTCAGCCTGAGCTTCAGGAGAGTTGTATCTCCTGAATTTGTTGTCCTGGTAGAATTTCTTGTATCTACCAAACCTTGAGTTTAGCTTTTCAAACCTCCTAGCCATCAAGGCTAGTTCTTCCTTCATTTCAGTCTTTGAGACTGACTTTGATGATCTTGGAGTGGACTGCATTTCTGGTTCAGCAGTTTTAGCTTTGAATGCCACTCCCTTAGTAGGATTTGAAGGTTCCTCAACAGGCTTTCTTCTGTTGAGATCGAACTCATAAGCTTTGAGTTCAGAGAAGATTTGTTGCATGGGCATGGTGGAAAGATCCTTGGTGTTCTGCATCATTACAGCATAGACATCCCACTTTTGAGTGAGACTTCTCAAGATCTTTAATCCAACTTCTCTCTTAGTGTAGACCTTGCCCAATGAGTTGATCTCATTCATCACATCAGTGAATCTACCAGCAAATTTATCAATGGACTCCTCAGAATCCATTGTAAACTGTTCAAATTTCTGCACAACAACTTGGAGCTTATTCTCCTTGATCTTTTCAGTACCCTCACACATTTCAGCAAGAGTATCCCAAATTTCTTTGGCAGTTGTGCAGTGGTAGACCCTTCCCATGACTGCATCTGGAATTGTTTGATAGAGGGTGTTCATTGCTAGATAATTCAGATTATCCTTCCTCTTTTCATCAATAGTGAAGTCATCTTCATCTTTGGGGAGTACATCTCTTGTGTCTGCCCTTTGAGCCTCTGTGACTCTTGGATTAACAAAGGTGAACACAAAAGGACCTCTTGTGATTACTCTCAACATATCAGTATGAAGAGATGCAAGATGAGCCCTCATTCTGATTTTCCAGAAGTCATAATTATCAATTGAGAACATGGGCAATTTGTGATGAGATATATGATTGACTGGATTTGTTGCCATATTGTCCAATCCTTGAACAACAGGAGGTGGAACTGCAGCATTGATGTTCTGATCAGGATTTTGCTGCTGGTTTTGGTTGTTGTTGTTTCCTCTTGCCATTTCTTCAATGAAAGGTTAGACAACAGATACAAAGGATTTCAGATAGATCAGTTCAGTGACCACACCAAATATATGATTTTGAAAACCAAGATGGCTTTTCAGAAGCAGTGGTCTTTGAACCCCTGCTCTGATACCACTTGTTGGTCCTGAAAGGAGTATATAACAAGTGTATGGGGGGGGGGAATACACTTGTATGCAAATTCTTTTCAACTTGATCAAACCAGAGCTCAGCAGGGTTGTCTTGGACAACTCTCCTGAAGATAATTAACTCTTCTAAGATAATCAAACTACTAAGTACTATTGAGTACTTAGTTGAATAACTATCTAGGGGAGTTAAATGTGCGGAATAGTGGTTGGCCCTTTTAGTTTAGACTCCTTTAGTTTCTGAAATCACTTAGTCAAACAATACAGTCCAGTTTCAGGGAACTTGTCCAAATAGGTTTTGCACAGTCTTTGAATGTTTATCCTTTGAAAGATCAGTTTTGTGTGCAGTGTTGAATGTATGAAGGTTCTTGAAATCAAATCAACACAAGAGTTTATAGTGGTTCAGAGACTCAAGCTCCTACATCCACTTTCCCTGATTTAACAGGATAATTCCTTCACTCTTGGAATTAACTTGTTTTATAGTGCCAAGGTGCACTTGATCAAGAACACCACTCCTTGGTGAATTGATCCCTAGGATGTCTAGAGTCCTAGTACCCTCTTCTCAACTCAGAACTGAACTGTTCTTCTCTCAACAGTCAGCTCCTACCACTTCTACTACTACAACCTTCTCTGTTTCACTCTTGAAAGGGGTAATGGTTGAAGTAAGGTTCCAACTAATGAGATACCCTTTACAATGAACATCAGTGTATAAGGATAGGATATCTCTCTAAGCTATGTATGGTTATACAATGTAGTTCAGCTTAGAAGAAGTGTTTGAAGACTAAGATAGTCTTTGAAAGCTTTGAAAGCACTCTTGCTTGTAAGATCTTGAGGTTAGTTGGATTGTGTTGAGGTGCTTTCAAATGGTCTTCACACTTCTGTATTTATAGACAAATGAAGGATTTGCCCGTTGGAGAGGCAGTCTCAAATGTCCATAAATGTCTTCTTTCAGTTCTTCAACTTAGAAGACAGAATCTTGATAGTGACATGTCCTCATTTGGGAAATAAACGGTTGTTAAGACTTTGTCTTCATTCTGCAGCACTCTACCCAATGTCTGACTTTCATATTCTCTTGTTAGGACTTGGACATGGCTTCTGAAGGTTGTTCCAATGATAGGACAACATTCCTCATCAATTGGACAACTCTCCTTATCACTATCAGCAGTCTTGCTTATCAGCAAGGTTGGTTTGCTCTTCTTCAGATGACTTGGCTCTTATCCTTTGTTTCTGTTGAAAGTGATCTTGGCATGAATCATTAAGGATCTTTAGGGTGTAGTTGTCTCTAGCTCTTCAGCATAGTTGACCTCAGGCTTTCAGAGCACTTGATCTTGATTAATTGTGCTGAGACAACTCCTCTGGACAACTCTCCTGATCAGCATAGTTGGTCTTCAAAAGACTTAGTTTTGTTTCCAGAATTTGAGCCTTGAGGGGACTTGTTCTTGATGGACTTCAAAGCATGTGTTCCCCCTCAAATTGTGCATCTAATCAACTAAGAGCTGCCTAACATGTTAGCTCCTCATCTAGCCTTTATACTATATGTTCTAACATTTCTAGAACATACTAAACTTGACTTAGGCATGTCTCAGGGGGTTTTGGTATTAGATCAAAACATATCTCATTTTATTCCCAACAATTTCCCCCTTTTTGATGATGCCAAAACCTATACTTCTATGCAAAAGTGACTTGACTACAACTATTACATTTATCTTCAGAAGACATGACTAAGGTCAATTATCCTGAAAAGCAATGTGTTAGTGTATTCACCATTCATGTTGTACATAGGTTTCATTGATAGGCATAGAGAGATGAGTGTTTCTTTATTCAAAATAAGTTCAACTATCATTCATTTGAAAATCATTACAAGCATGTTGATAGTTGAAATTAACATATCAGAGCATGAATCACTGACACTAAATACATCAGAGCATTTCATTATAACAATTCAAAGCATATACAGAATTTTTAGTATTAGAGCAAACACCAAAACACTTAGTAACATTTGGATCAGAGCAAATCATCAGGTATCAGAGATCATGCTTATATCAGAGCAATCCAGAGCATATCAGAGCAAACAGATTATCATAGCACACCACATCAGCAATCTTGACCATATTTCAGCATAGTTGATCAATCCAGATAGGTCAGAAGACTTAGCCATTTCAAAGATCATCCTCAGGAGGTGGCAACATCCCATATTGTGCCCACACTCTTCTTTTCAAGGCCATGGCTTCTTGGTTTGTTCCCTTAGGTCCAAGAACCATCTTGTTTAGCTTGAGGATCTCAGTGAATTCTCTCAGAATTCTTGCTTGGTCAATCCATCCTTCAAACTTTGGAGGCATGTATATGATTGGCTTGGGGGCTGTGAGTTCAAATCTTGCAATGTCAGCAGCTGCAAGCAATTGTTGATAAAGTTCTCTGTAGTACTCTATCAGGAACTCAGCAAAAGTGGAGTTGGCATCCTTTCCATTCCATCTGTCAATGACATAGTAATCATAGACAAAATCTCTTTTTGCTTCCTCCCATGAGTCATTCAGCTGAATTGGCACCCATTTATCCAAGTGAGGATATTTGGTGTCCATTGGGATTAGTAGCTGTGGCTTCATCTTGTTGTAGGTTGCTCTCTTCCTTCTTGGCTTCTGGAAGTCTGCTCTTCTCTTATCTCTTGCTCTTTGTGCTTCATCCATCAAATCCATCTTTTCTTGGGCCCTCATCATGGCCAGTTTCTGTTGAGTTTCAGGGTCTTTGCCATACCCTTCATGAAAAAGCTTTGATGGATCATTTAGCACCACCACTTTCTTCTTCTTAGGTCCTGGTCCAAAGCCTTCTTCATACAGCTCCTCTACATCTTCAGAAGCTTTGGCACCTTCAGTGGACTTAGTCTTAGTAGACTTTTCTTTCTCAGAAGACTTGTCTTTTTCAGCAGTCTTGGACACTTCAGCATTCTTGTCCTTTTCAGCAACTTTAGTCTTCTTGGAGATAGGTTCATCATCATCAATTCTGAATTCAGGTGGTAGATCAAGACTGTTGGGAAAGTCAGTGAATGTCTCAACTTGTCTTTTCTTTCCTTTTGCCCTCTTGATCTTTCCTCTAGTTTGGACACCTTCATCATCTTTGTCCAAACCAGACACTTCACCATATGGTCTTTGCTGTAACCTCACTCTTTCCTCTTGAGCTGAGGCCATTGAATTTTTCAAAGCAAGTGCTAACTGCTCCTCTTCATTCAGTTCTTCTAAGTTTAACACTACTGGCTCCTTCCCTTTTTCCTCAGGAGCTTTGTCCTTACCCTTTCCCCCTTTGACTGGGCTTCCAATCACTAAGGCACCTTTTGCCCTTGCTCTTTCCCTTTCCCCCTTTTTGGCAGCATCAAAACATTCAGGCTTCAGTTCACGCATAGTAGATGCCAATAAGGATTGGGCTTGGGTTAGAGACTTCATCTCCTCCAACAGATATACATTCTCATCATGTATATTTTGCATCCTATCACTGCTCAAGCTAAGGAAGGCTAGAACAGGCTTCATTTTCTGTTGAACAACCTCCTCCATGGTTGCCTTTAGAGATGCATCCAGTTGGGCTTTAAGAAGCTCAGTGAGGTTGGCCACTGCACCTTCAGCAATGTTGGCCAATACCTCTTGGGAAAACTTTTCTGAGGCTGCTTTCACCATAGCTAGCCTTTGCTCTTCAACTCTTTGCCTTTGCAGGGAAGTCTTTCTTCCAAGAGCTTTCTTCACCACTGACCTCAATGTCTTCACATTCCTATTGTGGTTGATTCTTAGCAAGGATTGCTCTTTCTTGACATCCTTTGATACTGACCTCACGGTGTTTTTAGCTTTGATGACTTCAGTGGAGATGGTTTGCAAACCAGACTCAACTCCACTGATCCTTGCTTCCAAGGTAGGCAACACCACATCCTCTGAGCCAGTTAGCCTCATTTCTACAGATGCCAAAGTTCTTCCATGCTCATCCAATGCTCCAGTGGTTTCTGCATGAGCTGATTGGACTTGATGAGCCAAGGAATCCAACTTCTCTGATTGCATCCCAAGCAAGGCTTGTGCTGATCCACTATCAACTTGGATGGGTGCATCTGTTAAGAGTTCATCTGTAAAAATCTGACCCCACTCGGACAAGTGTCCTGAAGAGATGTGGACAGGGGTCCTGAATTCCAATGGACAAGTGTCCTGAATAATTTCAATCATCTCTTCTGAGCTTCAGTAGACTTGACCAAGTCTGCTGAAAATCTTTTTATGCTTCCCATTAACTTCCATGAGTTTTACTTGTCCAACTTCCCTGGATCAAGTAGTCCCAACTCTGCTGATAGCTCAAGAAATCTTGCTTCTGCAAGTGGCTTTGTTAGAATATCAGCTTTTTGATGATCTGTGTGGATCTTGACCAACTTTATATCCTTCTTCTCCACATGGTCTCTAATGAAGTGATGCTTGATGTCCACATGTTTGCATCTTGTGTGCAAGACAGGATTTTGTGATATAGCAATGGCACTATTGTTATCACAGAATATTGGCACTTCAGTAGAGTTGACTTTGTAGTCTCTTAGTTGTTGTCTCAACCAAAGAATTTGAGCACAACAACTTCCTGCTGCAACATATTCAGCTTCAGTGGTGGAAGTTGCCACTGTGTTTTGCTTCTTGGAGAACCAAGATATAAGCTTGTTGCCTAAGAATTGACAAGTCCCTGAAGTGGACTTTCTATCAATTCTGCAACCTCCATAGTCAGCATCTGAGTAGCCAGTTAACTCAATGTTGTCATCAGCAGGGTACCAAAGGCCTAGATTTTCAGTGCCTTTGAGGTACCTCAAGATCCTCTTTGCAGCCTCAAGATGACTTTTCTTAGGATTTGCTTGAAACCTTGCACAAACACCTACTGCAAAGGTGATGTCAGGCCTGCTGGCAGTGAGATAGAGGAGTGAACCAATTATTCCTCTATACTCAGTAGAGTTGGTTGGAACACCATTCTCATCAGGATCCATCTTCCAATTTGTGTTCATTGGGATCCTTACTGGCTTGCTAGTAGTACATCCAAATTTCTTGATCATTTCTCTGGTGTACTTAGCTTGGTTGATGAAGATTCCTTCTTTTGATTGCTTGACTTGAAGACCCAAAAAGAAGTTCATCAACCCCATCATGGACATCTCAGACTTGCTTTGCATTAGCTTGGAGAACTTTTCACACAGCTTCTCATTGGGGGATCCAAATATTATGTCATCCACATAAATTTGGACAAGCAAGATGTCCTCTCCTTCAGAGATTCTGAAGAGTGTCCTGTCCACAGTTCCCTTGGTGAATCCATGATCCAAGAGGAATTGTGACAGTGTATCATACCGAGCCCTAGGGGCTTGCTTGAGTCCATATAGAGCCTTTTTCAGTCTGTAAACTTGATCTCCAACCTCAAAACCTGGTGGTTGCTCCACATAGACTTCTTCTTTCAAGACTCCATTCAGGAAGACACTCTTGACATCCATTTGGTATACTTTGAACCTTTTGTGGGCTGCATAGGCTAGAAAGAGCCTTATTGCTTCTAGCCTTGCCACAGGTGCAAATGTCTCATCATAGTCAATGCCTTCATGTTGGCAATAGCCTTTTGCCACAAGTCTTGCTTTGTTTCTGACAATCACATCATTTTCATTCTTCTTATTTTTGAACACCCACTTTGTTCCAATAACATCTTGATGTGAAGGTCTATCCACCAGCTCCCATACTTTATTTCTGGTGAATTGATTCAGTTCTTCCTGCATGGCTGTGATCCAATTGGCATCTTGAAGTGCTTCCTCAATATCACTTGGTTCTTGCTCTGACAAGAAACAACAGAAAAGAGCACTTTCACCATGAAATCTCCTTGTTTTGACTCCAATACTTGGGTCACCAAGTATTAGATCAGTAGGATGGTCAGACAGCCAAGTCCTTCTTTTTCTGATCTCTTCAGTAGAGTTGTCCTCTACTGAAGTTGAGTCATTTTGATCATAAAATTCAGGGTAATTGAATGCAGGATCTAATTCAGGGTCATAGTCAGGGGTGTTGTCCTCAATGTCAGGGACATTGGTATTTTCAACATTTTGAGTTCCCCCTTGATTATTTGACCCATTAACTACCTCAGTAGGGACTGCTTCTTCATTGGTAGTTGTTACCTGGATGTGAACTGAGATTGGATCATTCAGTTCACCATTCCTTTCAGTGGGATTTGCCTCAGGAGGGTTGCCTTCAGGATTGTTGTCCAAAGTGAAGTTTTCAGGTAGGTTGGCTTGGACAACTTCTATGAATTCAGTGTCTTTGTCTTTTAGGCTCAGTCTGGTTGTCCTCTGTGTGATTTCTTCTGATTCCAAGTTCTCATTCCTGAACTCATGAATAGGTTCATCAAACACAACATGAGGTGTTTCCTCCATAATAAGGGTTTTCTTGTTGTAGACCCTGAAAGCTCTACTGATTTGAGAGTATCCAAGGAATACTCCTTCATCAGCTTTGCTATCAAAGGCTTTCAGTTGATCTTTCCCATTATTGTGAATAAAACACTTGCAACCAAAAATGTGAAAGTATGACACTTTAGGCAATCTTCCTTTCCAGAGTTCATAGGGGGTTTTGCCTTGCCCTTTAGTGATCAAACATCTATTTTGAGTATGACATGCAGTGTTTATAGCTTCAGCCCAAAACCTCTTAGGCAAATTTGAATCAGAAATTAAAGTTCTAGCAGCTTCTTTTAAAGTTCTATTTCTTCTTTCTGCAACTCCATTTTGTTGGGGAGTTCTAGCTGCTGAGGTTTCATGAGCTATTCCATTAGCTTTTCAAACCTCCTAGCCATCAAGGCTAGTTCTTCCTTCATTTCAGTCTTTGAGACTGACTTTGATGATCTTGGAGTGGACTGCATTTCTGGTTCAGCAGTTTTAGCTTTGAATGCCACTCCATTAGTAGGATTTGAAGGTTCCTCAACAGGCTTTCTTCTGTTGAGATCGAACTCATAAGCTTTGAGTTCAGAGAAGATTTGTTGCATGGGCATGGTGGAAAGATCCTTGGTGTTCTGCATCATTACAGCATAGACATCCCACTTTTGAGTGAGACTTCTCAAGATCTTTAATCCAACTTCTCTCTTGGTGTAGACCTTGCCCAATGAGTTGATCTCATTCATCACATCAGTGAATCTACCAGCAAATTTATCAATGGACTCCTCAGAATCCATTGTAAACTGTTCAAATTTCTGCACAACAACTTGGAGCTTATTCTCCTTGATCTTTTCAGTACCCTCACACATTTCAGCAAGAGTATCCCAAATTTCTTTGGCAGTTGTGCAGTGGTAGACCCTTCCCATGACTGCATCTGGAATTGTTTGATAGAGGGTGTTCATTGCTAGATAATTCAGATTATCCTTCCTCTTTTCATCAATAGTGAAGTCATCTTCATCTTTGGGGAGTACATCTCTTGTGTCTGCCCTTTGAGCCTCTGTGACTCTTGGATTAACAAAGGTGAACACAAAAGGACCTCTTGTGATTACTCTCAACATATCAGTATGAAGAGATGCAAGATGAGCCCTCATTCTGATTTTCCAGAAGTCATAATTATCAATTGAGAACATGGGCAATTTGTGATGAGATATATGATTTACTGGATTTGTTGCCATATTGTCCAATCCTTGAACAACAGGAGGTGGAACTGCAGCATTGATGTTCTGATCAGGATTTTGCTGCTGGTTTTGGTTGTTGTTGTTTCCTCTTGCCATTTCTTCAATGAAAGGTTAGACAACAGATACAAAGGATTTCAGATAGACCAGTTCAGTGACCACACCAAATATATGATTTTGAAAACCAAGATGGCTTTTCAGAAGCAGTGGTCTTTGAACCCCTGCTCTGATACCACTTGTTGGTCCTGAAAGGAGTATATAACAAGTGTATGGGGGGGGGGGGGAATACACTTGTATGCAAATTCTTTTCAACTTGATCAAACCAGAGCTCAGCAGGGTTGTCTTGGACAACTCTCCTGAAGATAATTAACTCTTCTAAGATAATCAAACTACTAAGTACTATTGAGTACTTAGTTGAATAACTATCTAGGGGAGTTATATGTGCGGAATAGTGGTTGGCCCTTTTAGTTTAGACTCCTTTAGTTTCTGAAATCACTTAGTCAAACAATACAGTCCAGTTTCAGGGAACTTGTCCAAATAGGTTTTGCACAGTCTTTGAATGTTTATCCTTTGAAAGATCAGTTTTGTGTGCAGTGTTGAATGTATGAAAGTTCTTGAAATCAAATCAACACAAGAGTTTATAGTGGTTCAGAGACTCAAGCTCCTACATCCACTTTCCCTGATTTAACAGGATAATTCCTTCACTCTTGGAATTAACTTGTTTTATAGTGCCAAGGTGCACTTGATCAAGAACACCACTCCTTGGTGAATTGATCCCTAGGATGTCTAGAGTCCTAGTACCCTCTTCTCAACTCAGAACTTAACTGTTCTTCTCTCAACAGTCAGCTCCTACCACTTCTACTACTATAACCTTCTCTCTTTCACTCTTGAAAGGGGTAATGGTTGAAGTAAGGTTCCAACTAATGAGATACCCTTTACAATGAACATCAGTGTATAAGGATAGGATATCTCTCTAAGCTATGTATGGTTATACAATGTAGTTCAGCTTAGAAGAAGTGTTTGAAGACTAAGATAGTCTTTGAAAGCTTTGAAAGCACTCTTGCTTGTAAGATCTTGAGGTTAGTTGGATTGTGTTGAGGTGCTTTCAAATGGTCTTCACACTTCTATATTTATAGACAAATTAAGGATTTGCCCGTTGGAGAGGCAGTCTCAAATGTCCATAAATGTCTTCTTTCAGTTCTTCAACTTAGAAGACAGAATCTTGATAGTGACATGTCCTCATTTGGGAAATAAACGGCTGTTAAGACTTTGTCTTCATTCTGCAGCACTCTACCCAATGTCTGACTTTCAGATTCTCTTGTTAGGACTTGGACATGGCTTCTGAAGGTTGTTCCAATGATAGGACAACATTCCTCATCAATTGGACAACTCTCCTTATCACTATCAGCAGTCTTGCTTATCAGCAAGGTTGGCTTGCTCTTCTTCAGATGACTTGGCTCTTATCCTTTGTTTCTGTTGAAAGTGATCTTGGCATGAATCATTAAGGATCTTTAGGGTGTAGTTGTCTCTAGCTCTTCAGCATAGTTGACCTCAGGCTTTCAGAGCACTTGATCTTGATTAATTGTGCTGAGACAACTCCTCTGGACAACTCTCCTGATCAGCATAGTTGGTCTTCAAAAGACTTAGTGTTGTTTCCAGAATTTGAGCCTTGAGGGGACTTGTTCTTGATGGACTTCAAAGCATGTGTTCCCCCCCAAATTGTGCATCTAATCAACTAAGAGCTGCCTAACATGTTAGCTCCTCATCTAGCCTTTATACTATATGTTCTAACATTTCTAGAACATACTAAACTTGACTTAGGCATGTCTCAGGGGGTTTTGGTATTAGATCAAAACATATCTCATTTTATTCCCAACACAAATTAATATTAATATATAGGAATTATATTTCCTTTTTTGTTTTCCCCAAAAGTTTGCCTACTCCAAAATAGAAATAATCATCACAATTTTCACCCTTATAATATACACATATTTATCCGTCATACCATTATTTTTGGGACTCAACGTGGTATATATTTTAATAAATACATTCATGAATTCATGTCACATTGAATAAAGATGAAAAGTTAAATTAAAAAAAATAATGAAATTAACACTTTATTGTCTAATTAACTAATTAAGTTTATCATTACCTTTAAAAAATTTAAATTATTCTTTTAAAAAATATCAGTATATAATAAAAAATTTACAACATAGAAAATAAATACTATCCGTGCAACGCACGGGTGAATTACTAGTTTTCTATAAATTTAAATAAACACTTTAAAATTAAGCCTCTCCACTATGCATTTACTCCATTGTGTTAGGATGAAACATATTAAATGTCAAAACCTCCATTTGAGGTAACAGTGGCCGAAAAGAAATAGGGGATAAATAGTAGATGTATTCTTGCCTAAAAACAAAGCAATATATGAAGGAGATTCATTGTGTGAAGCAAATCTTGCTCAATATTGCTCAGAAATTATTGTTTTTTTAATTAATCTCTTCAGTGAATCCCCTTCTTCCATTATACTATAGGTCTAAAAGTTATAAAGAGAAAAAAACTTACCAATATTTAAATGGGTGAGTTGTGTATCCCTAAACTTCAAGAAATTGAAGTAGGAACAAAGAGATTCCTTCAATTGGAGCTTGGAGGTTTCTGATCGATGGGCAACCAGAGCGTTTAAAGTGGTGCAACGGTTAGAATGCAACGCGACGCGGCGGTTGAGGCGATGCGGTTGTGGACCTGCGGTGCAGCGGTTGCAGCTGGCCGGCTGGGGCTGCGACGCGACGGTGTGTGGGAGACAATGTGGCTGCTTGAAGGGAAGATTGGGGAGTGAGGATTTGCTTATTTTGCGTGTGTGGCTGTGAATTGGAGTGGGTGACTCAGACTGAAGGGAGGGGTTTGGGAATTGGGACCTTGGCCTTTGGCCCTTGGGTAATTGACCTAATTTAAGGAATTTACTAAAATACCCCATTCGAGCTCGAGTCTTAGAGGGTACTCGCGAGTCGAGCCGAGCCTGGCTCGTTAAGAAATTGAGCTGATATAGTACTCGAGCTTGGCTCATTATGCTACACGAGTCGAGCCTTAACGATTCGAGCCGAGCTAAGTCTCATTAAGGCTCGGTTTGAATAACAGTACTACTCCCAAGTCGAGGGTATTCTATGGGTCATCATCGGTCTCTACTAAGATTAGGAGGCGCATAACTCGAGAGATATGGATTATTACGAGCTCAATGCCCTTCACGTATCTTGGGGTCCCCAACTTTAGGGGTGCCATTAGACATGCCTATCTTCAGCAGTTGGCAGATTCGATTATCGAGAAATTCGACAAATGGAAAGGTAACTTTTTATCTCTGGTTGGCCGGCGTTGCCTTATCAACTCTATTATTTCAGCCTCCCTAGTTCATACGATGATGATATATAGATGGCTTCGGCCTCTTTTGAAGACTATTGAGAGGGCCATGAAGAGCTTTCTTTGGACGAGAGATGTCAGCAAGAGGAATAACTCTTACACTATCAGTTAGGAGCGTTGTTGTACCCCTTTGGATGAGGGGGGTCTAGGTGTCTGTTCCCTGCAGATTGCCAATGGGTCTTTCACTTGCAAGCTCGCTTGGGACATTCTTTGGAATCAGTCTAAGGATATGACTTTACTTCACTCTCACTTCATCACTTCAAGTGATCGTCCCCATACTTATGGTCGTGTTTCCTCTATTGGGCTGGGGTCAGGAGACATTTTCCCCGTCTTTTGGAGGGTGCTCATTGGATTATTGGTCTTCACTCCCTGGTTTGCTTTTGGCATGACAACTGGTTGGGTTATGTAATTTTTGATAGGATTGGGATTCCCCCACATATTGCATCCACTCTTCGGGCTACAATGGGAGATTTCTTTTTTGATGACTGTTGGCATTTTGACTTAACCTTTGTGTTGAGGCTTACTGAGATTATTAAGGATATTTTGTCCATCAGGGTCTTTAGGGGGCCGGAACGCATGGTTTGGGTTGCTTCGGTCTCGGGCGAACTGACATCACGTATGGCCTTTAACTTCTTATGCTAGCCTCTACCCCGGGTAAGTTGAGCTTCTTGGATCTGGGGCAGTTTTATACCCCTATGTCGATAGACTACTGTGTGGAGGACTATTTGGGGGAAACTCGTCACTGCTGATTGGCTGCACAAATTTGGAGTTTCGGGTCCTTCCATGTGTCCGCTTTGTCGGGGTACTGATGAGTCACTTGATCATATTCTTTGTGATTGTGCTTTCTCTCTCCAGGTTTTCTCTTCCATGAGTATTCACTTTCACATCTCCTTTACATTCGAGCAAGGATTTCTTGACGTCTTTCTTCAGGCCTTTGGTATACTTTTCAATAAGCAGGTCTCAGAGTTGTGGGGGGTAACTTTTGTGACTATGGTCTGGGCTGTTTGGCATTTAAGGAATAAAACGGTTTTTGAGGGGTTGACACCTTTAGGCTGTGTTTGGTTTGAGATTGGTCCATCCGGATTTGGATTGACCATCCCCCATCCCATCCCTCTTCATCTCTCTCCATCCAAATACACATCCATTCCTATAATACACCTACAAACCTATTTTTATACAATCACATCACCATTTTTTTCTTTTAATCACTCATTCTCTCTCCTACTTTTCTTCCATACATCTATTCTCTCTCCTACTTTTCTTCCACATATTTATTCTCTCTCCTACTTTCTTACACACATTTATTCTCTCTCATACTTGATTTGACATAAAGTTCTCAATCCACATCTATTTTTCAATCTCTATCTAAACACAACTTTTATTCAATTACTATTCATGGATTACCCCCATCCATATTTTTACAATCCTCATCCCCATCCCATCCACCACAATCCCTAACCAAACAACACCTTAGTGCACCGATGTCTTGCTCTAATTATTGCTAGTGTCTGTGAGGCGACTCCTTTAGCTCGTGGTTGTATGAGTAGATCTGTCGACGACCTTGGTATGTGTCATTCCTTGGGTGTTCAGTCTTGTCCACGCCCTCCTCGGTTCCCAATTTTGGTTCGTTGGCATCCCCTGGACCCAAGCTGGTACAAGGTTAATGTGGATGGAAACTATTCTTCCTCCCTTGGTCCCTTGTTTGTTGGGGCAGTTTTTCGAAACTTTAGGGGTTTCTTCGTTGCAGCTGTTGCTCAGGAGGTAAGTTTGGGGGTTCCCTCTGAAGGGGGAAATAGCGGCGGGTCTTCACGTCATTTTCTTCGCTCACTCACAACAATTGATAAAATCTTTTTGAATTTTGGGAGACGTCATTTGATTATTTCTTGTGGAATTTAAAAAAAAAAAAAACTTTTTTGACACCCTCGTTATGTTTGGATAGCCACTTCAAAAGCTCAAGAAAATTTCCCTTATGTTTTACTCTCCACTTTCATCGTGCCAAGGTAAGAAGAACACCCGTATTCATAATCTCCTTCCTTGGTTGATCTCTCTTAACTCATAAGAGAAGGTTGGTTGTTTCTATCGTTCCCGTGAAGTTTTAGAAGTCATCTCACCATCCAAGTCAAGCTCAAGATGAAACAATCGAAGGACACTCAATACTATCCGAGAAGAAACTCTTATCATATCGCTTGTGTTATTATATTTTTAAAAGAATTTTTTAGGTTCGGTTTTTCAGTAACTTAGTGGCGACTCGAATTTAGAGTGTTTGAGCCTCCAGGGCTGTATTATAGATTCGGGGGGTTACAGTTCCTGATATAGATACTTCTTATATATTACGAGGATGATCAAAACGTTTTGTTCAACAAAAGACGAACCTTCAACATTTCCAGTTTAACCTTTTTCTAGGGGTAATTAATTTACAACTCAATGAGCTTAAAAACTGGTTTGATGAGGTTAATATGGAGTTGCTCACTTGCATAGCTTGCTTGAGTCCTCAAGATGGTTTATCTTCTTATGATAAGGAGAAAATGCTTAAACTTGCCACATTATATCCATTTGAATTTCCAGGTATTATTTTGATAACTTTTGCATTCCAACTTGATATATTCACTGCAAATATTAAAAAATATGATAAGTTTAGAGTTTTACTTGATTTTGGTCCCCTTTCGATGAAACTTGTAGATACAATAAAGCACGTGACATATCCAACAATTTATTTGCTAATCTAGTTGGTGTTGACTCACTTAGTTGCTAATGTAGGTGTGGAAATAGTATTCTAAAAAAAGGACTTATGTTAAAAATAGGTTGTGAAATAGCATGAGTGATCAATTATTAAATGATTACTTGATCACCTTTATAGAGAAAGACTTATTTCTACAAATTTTCGATGAAGACATAGACCGCTTTCAAAAAATGAAGTCTCGTCGAACTAATTTGTAATTTGTAGTTGTAATTTTATTTGTACTTTACGAAATATTTTAAAATTATATATTGATCGTACCCCTAATTTTAAAATCTTGGGTCCGCCACTGTTTATACATACATAAATTTATAAAATTACTCCTTAAAATCCTATTCACTGTTACACTTTTTAATATGTACATCTACATTTAAAAATTATTACTCCCTTCGTCTTAGTGAAAGTTACTCAACTTTCATTTTTCGTCTGTCCCAGTGAAAGATACTCATTCCCCTTTTTGGCAAACTAATCTATCTCACATTTCATTATAGTATTCTCTCTCAATCACATTACCTCTCATACATTAATTTATTCTATCTTATTTTTTAGGGTGAGACTATCAACACCCCAAATCATGTTATACACACCCCACTAAAATTTGAAAATCAATTTAAAATACAAAACACACTCCATTTTTTTCTATCATACCATTCTTCATTCAAAATCTCATTCCCCATTCAGATTCCTCTTCTTACTAAACACACCCCATTTAACCTTTTCTCCTCTTACTCTCTCATCTACCAACACGCCCCATTAACATTTAGGTTTATAGATATTTTAATTTGTTTGGATGATTTGGAGTGACAATATTGTAATCGTCTAGTTATTGAATACATTGCGTAATGATTGCATAAAAAATTGAGTTTGATATGCTAAAATGTTGTTTTTACTCTCGTTTTTGCGCATTTTTACTGTCAAATATGTTGCTGTGTTGAAGGTGTTCAGCCAGATTCGTGTGGCCGCACACTTCTTGTACTGCACAGTCAAAATGACCGCACAACCAAGAAAGAGCACGACCATAATGGTCGAACACGCGCGAAGTTGCATGGAAAAATTGTGTTCGGCCAGTACTGGCCGTACACCCAATGATGTGTTCGGCCGATACTGACCGTACACTCAGTGATGCATTCGGCCACGATTCTAGCCGAACATATCTGCGATTTAAAAGGACATTTTAGTAAATACATTTATGTCTATTTTTATCTAAAATAATTTAGGATGTGTATAATATAATTTGAGGTATTGATAGTCCCACCCTATTTTTTTTAACCTATTTTTTTTTTTATGAGCCTATCCCAAGCTCCCAAACGACCCCTAGACTAGATTTATGATTTGCACCTTTTGTGTTGTAAAAGTAAAGTGGTCCTCAGGTTTTTTGTGATTTTCATTCAAACCCCTCCATTTCAAAAGTCAAAATTACTCCCACACAAACATTCTCATTTCTTAGACTGAATCTCGAGTCTGGAGCACGAAAAAGAAATACTCCAACACAAATCAGAAATCAACGGATAAAGGGCTGCAGAAATCAGTGAAGCGTTAATCATGGGGAAAGATCTGAGCGACGATCAGGTATCATCAATGAAGGAGGCGTTCACCCTGTTCGACACCGACGGAGACGGCAAGATTGCCCCATCGGAGCTCGGAATCCTGATGCGTTCCCTCGGCGGAAACCCGACTCAGGCTCAGCTCAAGTCTATTATCGCCGAGGAGAAGCTCAATGCTCCGTTTGATTTCAAGCGATTCCTCGACCTCATGTCCAAGCATTTGAAGCCTGAGCCGTTCGATCGCCAGCTCCGCGACGCGTTCAAGGTGCTCGATAAGGACGGCACTGGGTACGTCGTCGTTTCGGATCTCAGACACATTCTCACCAGCATTGGGGAGAAGTTAGAGCCTGCGGAGTTTGATGAATGGATCCGCGAGGTGGATGCTGGATCCGATGGCAAGATCCGGTACGAGGACTTCATCGCGCGCATGGTCGCTAAATAAGAAGGTCATTATCTACATTTTCCCTTTTCTCTCTTTTGATTTGGCGTGGTTGTTGATGAACTGTTATCCTGTTGTCTGTTTTATTTAGAATGCATTTTGTTCTTATAATAAGGATTTGGATTTTCTCTATTCTAATTAATGAACTGTGAGGTCAATCATGAAGAAATAATTCTAGTAACTTATAATTAGGTGTCTATTTAATGTAAAACTTCATTGAGAAGTGGATGGATAGTAAGAATTCTTGAGTCAATATTATTAACTTCAGTTTCTGATTCAATTAGATATGTAGGTAGCAACGTTTGATTAATTTTAAGATGCTTGGTTTCTGACTCAAAAGTGAAATTGGAAAGAAGAATCTGCAACCTAGTTTGGTTGGTTTTCATCATAGCAACTTAAGAATTCAGCTTAAGTCTTGAATTGGGTTCAATATTGTCTATTGGATATTAAACAAACTCAATCAACAAAGTTGTTCTGTATTCATGGTTGCAGTAGAGTAGCCAATATTCTTAGTGGTTAATACTTTAAAAAACAAGTAGAGTATTAAACAAACTCTACTTGTCTATAGGATATTAAACAAACTCAATCAACAAAGTTGTTCTGTATTCATGGTTGCAGTAGAGTAGCCAATATTCTTGGTGGTTAATACTTTAAAAAACAAGTAAATGTTCTTCTTAGTATTACCTAAAATCTGAGTTCCTGACACACTGAGTATTTGAAAAGAGTCAAAAATCAAAGACGTTGTACCCTTAACTGTATGAACGCTATTGTTCAATGAATAAGCAAATTTTCGTACTTTTATTAGTATTTGTGTATCCTTTGCAACATTTGCTCTTGTATTTCTTTGTTATAGAATTTAGCCTGATAATTTGGTGTTAATGGTTGATACTTATTCCTTAATTACCCTACTTACATGGTAGATAAATGACTATTAATCGACTTTAATTCACTTCACTGCAAATCATCCAATAAATCGGTGATTATTTATGTAGCATCAGCTGGGGCTAGTGCTATTGTTGATCTGATATTAATTTCTAGGGTAAAACATATTACATAGCTCCATAGTTTTGAAATGCACAAAGGCACAAGAGGGGTCCCAGCGCCCGAGGCGCAATGCGCGCCTCCTAATTCCTAAACAACATTTTATGATCCCATAAACACATTCCACACATATTTTACCACATAAAGCCACATAATGCTACCAAAAAGTCAATAATAAACATTAGAACATAATGCAAACATAAAGTTAATACTAAGGAGTCTAAAGTAGTGAAGATAGACTTCACTCACACAAAAACCATAAAAAGACAGCAATTAAGAACTTAAAATTTTCATTTGTCTAGTTGACTAGTCCTCATTCTCATTCTCATCAAAACCCTCCTCTCCTCATCAAATTGCTCATCTTCCTCCTCGAATTGAAATTCATCTTCATCTTCATCTTCATCTTCCTGGAATTGAAATTCATCTTCATCTTCCTGGAATTGAAATTCATCTTCATCTTCCTGGAATTGAAATTCATCTTCATCTTCCTCGAATTGAAATTCATCTTCATCTTCATCTTCATCTTCATCTTCATCTTCATCTTCATCTTCATCTTCATCTTCATCTTCATCTTCCTCGAATTGAAATTCATCTTCATCTTCCTCGAATTGAAATTCATCTTCATCTTCATCTTCCTCGAATTGAAATTCATCTTCATCTTCCTCGAATGAAATTCATATTCATCTTCCTCGAATTGAAATTCATCTTCATCTTCCTCGAATTGAACTTCATCTTCCTCGAATTGAAATTCATCTTCATCTTCATCTTCCTCGAATTGAAATTCATCTTCATCTTCATCTTCATCTTCATCTTCATCTTCATCTTCATCTTCATCTTCATCTTCATCTTCATCTTCATCTTCATCTTCATCTTCCTCGATTTGAACTTCATCTTCCTCGAATTGAAATTCATCTTCATCTTCATTTATAATTCTACAAGGTGAGTATTTTACGTTCTTCCCTTTGCCTCTGTCCACTTGTTGGCCCTATGTGGCCTAGCATTTGAACTACCACCTATTCTCGTTGATAATTTCTTTCCTCTAGTTTGATATGCGGGATCATCAACTCCAAGAGCACCACCAACTGCATTCCAAGTCAAGTCATCACCTTCAAATACCAAGTTTTATCTTCTTCATTGGATCTATCACCCAACCATTCATCATACTCATTGGGTCAATGATGGATCCTTACCTTGCATAGTTGACAAGAGATATAGTAAGAAATATCAATGCAGAGAAAAGAGAGGGATATTAGGAAATCAGTGAGTAAGACTTGGGTAGAATTATTCTTAATTCCTTGATTAATGTAATTTACTTTATAACAGTTACATTACTAGATTATAGGCAGAATTAGTGACTAGTTGTTAGTATTAGTAGTAGAAGAATACACCAATTGTAGGCACGTTGAATTTGAATAGAGAAATCACAACACCATTGCTGATTACTAGTGTGTGTCTCATTTGAGAGTTCTAGAATCCTCGAGGGAGGTTTCATCAATTGGCCTCAGAGCCGTTACGATCCAGTACTCACACTTCCGCGCAATCATCATCATCATGGTTTCAAATAAGAAACGATTTGAGGACATGGAGGACTCCATCAATCGACGGATCGACGTCGTGCAGACATTGGTACTGCAAATGGGGAAACGTTCAGGCGAGGAGGCTGATGAAGGCAACAGGAGACGAGGAAGAGGGAATCGTGCGCCGGGGATAATTGATCGTGGTCAGGGCTTACGCCGTCTCAAGCGACGTGAAGCGGACGATGAACAAGGGAGGCGAACTCGACATCGTGAACGTCGCCATAACAAAGAAGGGCAAGACGACTCAAACGAAGGGTCGGGCCAATGGGATAATCCATTCGCGAACAACCTAGGGCCTTTTCACCGAGATGGGTTCGAGACGAGCACGGACAGTGACGAGGACGAGCAGAAATCAGAAACTGAGTCCGACTGGTCAATCCGAAGCAAACGACGAGACAGATCCAGCGAGCATCGACCATGAGGACCTCGCATTGACTTTCTGAAATTCAGTGGAGACGATGCCCTCAACTGGGTCGACAAGGCCGAGCAATACTATGAGTGGCAGGAGACTAGATCGCGAGAGTTTGTACGCATTGCTTCATATTACCTAGAAGGCGAGGCAAGCCAATGGTGGAGATGGTTTGAACAAGTGCATAACGGCAACATCCCTTGGACAGAATTCAAAAAGGGAATCTTGGTAAGATTTGGCAACACCAACGACGAGGATGCCAACGAGCTCATGAGCCGGACACGGCAGACGGGCAGCTTCAAAGACTACCGTCGCGAGTTCGAGCAAGCCATGAGCCGAGTACCCCATTGGCCTCCAAGTGCACTACTAGGAGCGTTTATGGCTGGACTTAAACCTGAGATATCTGTTGAGCTTAAAATGTGGAAACCTCGTAACTTGAAAGAAGCCATCGACCTCGCTGCAAGAAAGGACGAGCAGTTACACTTAACGCTAACTACTCAGTCTACAACACGAGATTACCCTGCTTCCAACAGGGGTTTCCCACCTCAACACCCGACGACAAACACGATGGACCCAAGTGGGAGTTCGACGGCAGGTCAAGCGAACACAAAAGGACCAAATCTTGCATCAATAGTCGGAAGAGGGCGAATACAACTGCCCAACGAGGAGATACTGCGGCGACGACAAGCTGGCCAATGCTTCACATGTGATGCAAAATACACATGGAACCACATCTGCCCCAACGCTAAGATGACGAGTCTCATTATCGGAGCAGACCCTATAGTGGAACGAGAGTTCGATAAGTCACCCAAATATGACGAAGAAAGTAAAACCACCATGGAGGCGACCATGATTAGTAAGGAAATGGCGAGCGGCAGCGAGTTTTTTATGCTCTCCTTAGCAGGTGTGCAGAACACGAGTTACGAACAGCCAACAGAAAACAAGGAAATAAAGGTGCTGCTCGACGAGTCTCGGACGATAGCCACTCCACCCGACTTGCTGCCTCCGGACCGAAAATTCGACCACTGCATTCGGCTCGTGGACGAAACCAAACCTGTCAACATGGCCCCTTACCGATATGCACATTTCCAGAAGAAGGGGATTGAGAAACAGAAGTTGATGGAGAAAACACGGAAAGGGGCGTGTGCGTGTGGGCTAGGTGAAGTGGAAGTCAATGGACTTGGAGGATACTATGTAGGAGTCCATGGAGGAATTACGTGATCGATGATTGTTTTCCAGACCTTAACCTTGAGGACAAGGTTCATTTCGAAGGCGGGGGTGATGATGGATCCTTACCTTGCATAGTTGACAAGAGATATAGTAAGAAATATCAATGCAGAGAAAAGAGAGGGATATTAGGAAATCAGTGAGTAAGACTTGGGTAGAATTATTCTTAATTCCTTGATTAATGTAATTTACTTTATAACAGTTACATTACTAGATTATAGGCAGAATTAGTGACTAGTTGTTAGTATTAGTAGCAGAAGAATACACCAATTGTAGGCACGTTGAATTTGAATAGAGAAATCACAGCACCATTGCTGATTACTAGTGTGTCTCATTTGAGAATTCTAGAATCCTCGAGGGAGGTTTCATCAGTCAACCCGATCACGTGAATCATATTGACGCTTCAATGAACGATTGTATTTCTCAAAGACCAAATCGTTCATGAGTTGTTGCAGCCTATTTCTTCTTTTGGCATGTACCTACAAATTGTCATTTTTTTTAATAATTGTAAAGACATATGAAAATTTAAATAATATTATGATTGATAAGTAATAAGTAATAAGTACTTAGCTACTTACATTTTCAAATATGCTCCAAGTTAGCTCACAGACGGAAGTGCTACATGTGAGCCGCTCAACACCTTAATAGCAAACTTTTGCAAGTGTGGAGTATAGGTACCAAATTGTTTCCACCATACTGTTACTGTTGGAGGCTTGGAGCCAACATTTATCTTTGTCTCTTTGCCAAATTAAATCCAAAACACCCTTCAGCCATTCGGTACGTCTCTAGTTCAAAGGAGATTTTATCTTTCTTTAGGGCCTGGAAGGCTGGAACCAATCTCTCAATTGTTTTAAGTATTCACTTCTTCTACCACTCCATTATTTGCATAAAAGAAATCGGTCGCAGCATGCAAAGGTTGATGGAGTTGGCATTCCCGTCTCTTGTCTATGATCACAAATATATCCTTGTACCACTCTTCATTTTCATCAAAAGATTTAATGATAGCCTCTTTTGCCCGACCTATAGCCTCTTAGATATAGCCCATTGTAGGCTTCTTCTCACCATTAATCAACTTCGGACTAAGGGGTCAATGGTCATATATCTTCAAAATGTAAAGCACACCTGACCAGAATTTAGGATTCAAGATAACTCTGGGCACCTTCTTCCCCTCATTTTCCTTGGACCATTTGATTTGTGTCCATTCATCACAAGTGAACATTTTTCTCAAATCATTCTTCAACCTCACCATTGTCTGAAGTATTAGAAAGGCAGTAGCAAATCGTAGCTCTAATAAAATCTGACAACAAGTCTTCTAAAAGCCATGCACCCAATTCATTAGACAAATAACAATATCGTATGTTTGTTTATGGATTGAAGTGGATTCAAATCCAGTTGTTTGGATTTGATGAATACTAAAAGGTGTATTTAGATTTTGTATATGTTTGGGAGTCTAGATTTTGTAGGATTTGATATGGTAGATTTTGAAATAAAGATGATAGATGATTGATTGTATATTGGGGGGGGGGGGGGGAAAGGGGAGAGAGAGAGAGAGTGCAAAGTAGTCATAAGGTGTTCAAGGGTTGTTCAGTTCAATGTTTGATTTAAGTAGGTACTAGAGTTTTATCTTGTAACTATGTTCTTGGACTGATTGCATTACGTAAGGATCCCTCATTCCTTGTAATTTTTTTATGATTAGTAATAAAAAGTCTGTTTCATATCCAAAAAAAAAGAGTGCAAAGTAAAAAGGAGAGACAATGTAGAGTTGGGTAGATAATAATTATTTAAAAGCGGGTGATATATATTTATAGTGTATTGAAAATTGTGTTTGAAATAAAGTAAAATATGTGTATTATTGGTATTTTTTTTTATGGAAGTTAAATACCCATCCCTTTTTCCCCTCCCCATGACTCGAACCCAGGACCTAAGGCCTAGGTAGTGGTGCTCTAACCACTTGAGCTATCCCACTTTGTCTGTATTATTGGTATTATAGGGTAGAATTTTAGAGGATTTGAAATCCTATATCAAAATCCGGAAAAACAAGCACGGGTATGAATTTGAATAAAAAAAAGTGGGGTGGGAAGCTATAAACAAATCCATGTACGTCTCATAACCATCATCATGAATGCAGTATTAATCCTGAAAAAGCTGTTCTACAAAAATATAAAGATATTTTAACCATCATGAGAAGGAGATTGTGAAATATTGATATTAAATATGCATCCAGATTCAAACTCTAGTCTGAGTAGTCTCTACAATACTCAACAGCTTGTTGAATGATAGGAGTGAAGGTGCAACACAGGGAAAACAGGAAAACAATGTAAGTAATAAACCTCAATGTGAGACCACAAAATAATTTGCAACAACCTAAGTCGCAAGAAAACAATGATCAAAAGATAATCTGCTAGGTTAACAAGCGGAAAATAAATACATCTTTCGCTTAGGCCCATGAACAAAGCTGGCAACTAACTAAAACATAATTAAGAAATAATAGAAATTATCCATCAATTCCTATCTCCATCATTGAACTTATGCTATAATTAAATTATCCAACCTGCAATAATTTTCCTTTTTCTAACAATTGTGGTAAATGACTAAATTGTCCTCTTCTCTCCCATCCAAGAAAAAAAAAAAAAAAGACTAAAAAATTAGTAGATGATATGGAAGAAGGAAACTGAAACAAATGGTAGACAAACTAAATTCCAATCAAGAATGGAGGAAACCTGGGAAAGCAGCTGAGCTTGCTGAAAAAATATTCTCCTGTCTCCCCAGTTGCCTGCTTTCTCTGTAATTCACTCACAGTTTTCACAACAACATTCTTTCCTCTGTTTTTGCATTTTCCTTCACCACATCTTCCTACTTGTACCCTTTAGCATCTCACCATTATTGGCTCTTAATTCTCCTATACCAAGGAGGAACTAAAGACTATCAACCCGAACTGTTTCCAGAGTGAGGTCTCATCTCTCATCTCTCATCATTTAATGACCAAGGCCATCCCACACTATCCATAGGTCTGGACTTTTTCTTCAATCTTCACCTCACTCACACAGGAAATGAGTTAACATGCAATTTTGTTTTCATTTATTTTATTTGAGCTTGATGTCTTCATTGGATGAACAATGGATGTTACACAGCAATTCCCTTCATTACTTTATTGAGTACTTTGAAGATCGTGTGGAGTTTTTGTGTTCTATTTTGTACAGTCAATGAGAAAATGATTTCTTTGAGATGGTCTTTAAGCATATGAATATCTAGTACAAATTGAAGACTTTCCTAAAATTTTTTTTTTTTTTGGTTTGACATGCTTCATATATTTGGCTGCAGGACTTCGAGTTGTGGTTGCATCCGCTCATTTACTTGAAGTGGGAACAGGTGTTTTCCTTGCTTTGTTTAGAGTAGGTTTGTATTGGGATGCAGTGAATTTTCATTCCTTCATTATTCTGATATCGAAGCTTGTGTAAGTTCCACATGATTAGTGGTCTTAAATTTATTGTGTACCGGTTTCTACATTTACGTTCAGTAGCATTCAGGAGTACTTGGCTACGCACCGTTTCTTGTGTTCAATCTTTTTGTACAGCGCACTTGCATCTAAGTCTAGATGACTTGTGTTTTTAACTAATTTACTTAGTTCTATTGGTGAGTTGGAGGTAAAGATTAGTTTTTTTGAAATTACAGAGTAAATTTCTTAAATCCAATAGATCAAGGCTGTGTGTGGATTGAGAGAAATAAAATTTTAAATTTTGAGGTTTAGGCATTCTGGATTCAAGGCAAGAGCAGGAAAATCGAGAAAAGATGAGAATTTTTAGAGATACTTTTTTTAGAGATATTGATGTGGGGGAAGAGGAGAGGAAAAACAAGATGAGAGGAGCCGTTGTGGAAAAATGACATCATTTGATATATTTGTGGCTAGGTCCAGATATTTCAATTAGTTCAGATTGAATTGCAAACGATCGTTTGTTATGCGCACAATCAAGTGTTATCTTAGGTTTGATTATCCATTTATCTTAGACTAACCTGTACCCTACCTAATAATCTTGAACTCCTTAAGTTTGTCACCAAAATATGAATTTCACCCTCCTCGTCTCACATACTTTTCTTTTTGAGATTTTCCACAATACCTTTCACTTTACTCGACCCTTATAATATCTACAATTTTACATAAAATGTTACTTCCTCCGTTCCGGAAGTGTTTGCACCACTTTATGAGCACACTTATTAAGGAAAATGTGTAATGAGTGGAGGGAGTGTTGAGGGGTAATTTTGTAAGCTTATATGAATAAAGTAAAGAGAGTGGTTGGAATAAGTGTAAAAGTAATGACATTTTGTATAAATATGTGAATTTTGTGAGGGTGGAGTTTATGAAAAAGTTTCTTTTTTTGGAAGTGCAAACAATTGTGGGACGGACGAAGAAGGAAAGAGTGCAAACAATTATGGAACAGAGGGAGTACTACTTTTGGGTTCACACATACACACAAGTCAACTCATTTATTTATCTTATACATAAAGGTTTACAAAATTATCACATTGAAAGAATATTTCGTGTTCGGTTCTCAATTGTACCGGCCGGTCTGGTCCGGTTTTAAAAATACTGTTTTTGAATTTTCCATATTTTTTGCACTATTTGTAAATTCTGGATATTAAACATATTTTGCACCATTGCAACCTTTATCCAATAAAACGGGGTAAATTGCCCATCGTTCCATGTTAATTAGGACCTTTCTTTTTCTCCCTCGAGCATTGCCTATTAACAACGAGGTAAATACATTCAAAAAAGAACTCTTACTAACCTCCTACGATTATTTTAATTTTAGAAAATAATTATGTTAACTTAAAATCTATCAAATAATTCACATATGTCTTCTCAACCAGTGAATTAAAATAAAGTTGGGTCATGCATGCCCCATAACAATTACAAAAATCGAAAGGAAAATAAAACAGGAGCATATAAGAGCATAGAAGCAAAAATCTCCTTCTCAAAACTATTTTGTGATTGAGGTTCAAGCATTATGTAACGTTTATTCAAAATTTTAACAATGGATTGATAAATAATCATTCATGTTTTCTCTCTTATTCCAATACCACCAATGAACTCTCTTATTCCTATACCACCAATGAACGCCACATACCAAAATACTTTAAAATAAATGTTGAGATCATACACACTCGTTTAATCATGTGATTTTTTTAATAAATAGCGATAAAAAAGAAATTCAAAATTACATCATAAACATAAAATATATACCTAAATTGTCCACTATCACCTCCTCTAATGAATCTAAAGATGCTTCATCACTGTCTTCGCTAAATTCTTGCACATCCTGTTCTATAATAGGATGTTTAATCTACTCCCTTCGTTTTTTATTAAGTGTCACTTTGCCTTTTTTAATATTTTCAAAATAAGTGTCATTCTACACATTTTTCTTTAATTTTGACAATTTTACCCTTATACATTATACTCCCTCCATTTTCTTTATCTTGATTTAAGTTTTTCCCTTTTGAATATAGTACTATAGCATAAATTATGGATAAATCATAATTATTGTATACATGAATATCACCTACAATATTGACCACATTCATTATTAAACATAAATTTAATATTAAAATTAGTTATCATTATTGAAGGGTAAAATAGTCCATAATTATATATCTTAATTTGTTGAAAATTGTTAAAATGACACTTAATTAAAAGTGGAGGGAGTAATGTTTTTCTTTGTCTAGTTCAATTATGAAGTTTCCCACGTCACAAAAATTGGGATTTCTCCTCCTTCATTGTATGATCCATGGTTGATTATAATAGATATGTTAATATATTTAGAGAATTGTTGTAATTATGGATAGTGATTTGATTAGCATGATTAGTGCATAGAGTGCATAACTATTAGTCATGTATGTGTATATAGATTGATGATTATCAATGAGATGACTACGGAAATTACAATCCTTTATGGTATCACAGTCTAGGTTCCTCACCCTCCCTAAAAATCCGCTGTTGATTCCGATCATCCTCTTCCCTTCTCCTCTGTGATTTCCGGCGATTCCTGATGGCGACTCCCAAAAGCACTCATTTCATCCTACCTTGGTTGTCTCCAATATCAAGAATCACATCTCCATTACCCTTGAGATGGAGAATGTGCAATACGGTACATGGGTCGAACTCTTCAAGACTCATGCTCGTTCTCACCGTGTTCTGCATCATATCATTTCGACTGACCCACCTACGCCGATTCCGACTGACGGTGATGAAAAAGACATGTGGCTAACCTTAGATGCCACGATCTTGGGCTGGATCTTTGCCATAATTTCGCCAGATTTGCTACAAACGATTATCGAACCGGAGATGAAGGTTGTCACGGCGTGGGACAGGTTAAAGGATATTTTTGAAGATAATAAGAACTCACGTGCTGTCTCCCTGGAACAGGAGTTCTCCCATACATTTTTGGAGTCGTTTCCAAATGCTTCATCGTATTGTAAAAAGCTTAAGGTTATGTCCGATCAGCTTAAGAACGTTGGCGCATCGGTATCGAATGATCGCCTCGTCCTTCAACTGGTGTCGGGGTTGACTGATGCATATGGCAGTATCGCTACGTTAATCCGTCAACGTGATCCACTACCAAAATTCTACCAAGCCCGATCGATGCTTGTTCTTGAGGAGGAGCCTTAACCCTCAAAGCTTCGTCGGCGACGGCGTTACTGACCACAGGTGCGCCGCCAATTGGACATGGTTCTCATCTGACTACTACTGGGCGTGGTAAAAAGAAGAAGAAGGGCAACAAGGCCCATCATCAATATTCTGGACCAACCCAACACTTGGGTCAAACCCAGCATCCATATGCACCCATGTGGCCCACTCCTTGGTCTACCCAGCCGGCGTGGCAATGGCCTGCTACGTGGCCCGTGTCACCTTGTCCGTACCCAACTCTGCCGTGGGCTCCTCAGTCTCGACCTGCCACGCCAGGCTACCGCCAACAACAGCCCTCAACACAACCAGGTCTTTTGGGTCCTCTACCTCAAGCTTATTCAGTGCAAAATAGTCCTTCTCCCACTGATATTGAAGCTGCAATGGTCACCCTCGGCTTGACACCTCCAGACAACAGTTGGTATATGGACACTGGTGCCACGTCTCATATGGCATCGGGGGCAGGTACTCTTGACTCGTATGTTAATTTGAGCATTCCTAATTCAATTCTTGTTGGTAATGGTGGTCAACTTCCAATTTTGGGTACTGGACATGCTAATTTATCTTCCCCTCACCCCCCTTTATCCCTACGTAATGTGCTTCATGTTCCTAGAATAATTAAAAATCTTGTTTATGTACGTCAATTCACTCGAGATAATTCTGTGTCTATAGAATTTGATCCGTTTGGTTTTTCTGTAAAGGATTTTTGGACGGAGAGCCCTCTAATGAGGTGTGAAAGTACGGGGGAGCTTTATCCTATCACTTCTACCACTTCGACAACTCTTGCTGCGTTGTCTTCCGGGGTATGGCATGATAGACTAGGGCATCCGGGCAAACCTGTTTTTGATGCTTTACGTAGAAACAATTTTATTTCTTGTAATAAGTTGCACACTCCCTCCCTTTGCAATTCTTGTTGTCTTGGCAAACATACAAAACTTCCTTTTGCTAAGTCTTTGTCTACTTCATATTATCCATTTGATATTGTGCACTGTGATTTATGGACATCACCAGTTTTGAGTTCCATAGGTCATCGGTATTATGTTATTTTTTTGGATAATTACTCTAATTTCTTATGGATATTTTCTATTGCTAGAAAATTTCAAGTTTTTACGACGTTTCTCTCTTTCCGTGCATTTGTCCGAACTCAATTTGAGAGAGATATTAAGTCATTTCAATGTGATAATGGTGGTGAGTTTGACAATCATATGTTTTCTGAATTTTGTTCAAAGAATGGTATGATTATGAGATATTCTTGTCCATATACGTCTTCCCAAAATGGGAAAGCCGAGCATTAATTTCGTACGATAAATAACATGATCCGTACACTTTTGTTTCGTGCAGCCGTCCCATCCTATTTCTGGCATCACGCCCTCCATATGGCGACATACCTCCTAAACATCTTACCACACCAACATATGTCCTATCATACTCCCCTTCTTCGGTTGTATCTCAAGCAACTGTCATATTCTCATCTTCGTATATTTGGGTGTTTGTGTTATCCCTTATATTCGTCTTCTACCATTCATAAACTTCAGCCCCATTCTACACCGTGCGTATTTCTTGGGTATCCTTCAAACCATCGGGGGTACAAATGTTTTGATATGGTGAATAGAAAAGCTATAGTTTGTCGTCATGTTCTATTCGATGAGTCCCAGTTTCCGTTCCTTGATGTTGGCCCCCAAACTTCTTCTTCTTATGAATTTCTAGAGGATACACCATCTCCATATGTTTTGCACCACCTCTCAACTCAAACACCCCATCCTCCATCGCCTCCAGCGTCGGCTGGTCCTCGGACACCAGGTGTTGTCTCCCCAATAAATCCGAACCCCGATCCTCCGCCTGTACTGGCCGAGCCACCCCCTCCTCCTCCCGATAGGCCTATTACTCGAAGCCAACATGGCATCTTTCGACCAAAGCGCCTATTTAATTTACTCACTACTGTTGCCAAGTCACCCATTCCCAAAAATCCTATTGTAGCCTTGAAAGATCCAAATTGGAAGTTAGCTATGCAGGATGAATTTAATGCTTTTATTAATAATAAGACGTGGGAGTTGGTTCCTCGTCCTAATGGTGCTAATGTGATCCGTTCCATGTGGATTTTTACTCACAAGGAACGTTCTGACGGTTCTTTTGAGAGGCATAAAACCCGACTTGTAGGTGATGGACAAACTCAAAGAGTAGGGATTGACTGTGGTGAGACGTTTAGCCCGGTGGTCAAACCCGCTACGATTCGCACAGTGTTATCACTGGCTCTCTCGAAAACATGGTCAATTCATCAACTTGACGTAAAGAATGCCTTTCTCCATGGCACGTTGACAGACACTATTTACATGCACCAACCCGTTGGATTTCGCAGTTCCACTCATCTGATCATGTCTGTTTGTTGAAAAGATCTTTGTATGGTTTGAAACAGGCACCGCGAGCTTGGAACAAGCGATTCTCTGATTTTGTCACTTTTCTTGGGTTTATACGCAGTAGGTGTGATCACTCTTTATTTGTCTTCTGTCAGGGTAATCAAATGACATACTTGCTTCTTTATGTTGATGATATACTGCTCACGGCTTCCTCTGATACTCTTCGTTAGCAGTTTATTGCTCAACTTAGTGCTGAGTTCGCAATGAAGGATTTTGGACCTGCTCATTACTTCTTGGGGGTGGCAGTTTCGTCTCATAACAATGGTCTATTTCTTTCACAGCGAAAATATGTTATTGACATTCTAAATCGAGCAGGTCTTCTTTCTTGCAAACCTGCGCATACACCGGTGGACACGAAGCCAAAGCTTAGCCTCACATCTAGTCCGCCGGTTACCGACCCTACTCTCTATCGTAGCTTAGCCTGCGCACTCCAATATCTGACATTCACTCGTCCAGATATTGTGTATGCAGTACAACAAATTTGCCTATTTATGCATGATCCTCGCGAGGCTCATATGGCGGCTGTCAAACGTGTACTACGTTACATTCAAGGCACTCTCGATTATGGCCTTCATTTATCTCCATCATCTACTTCATCTATGGTTGCCTATACGGATGCGGACTGGGCTGGCTGTCTTGACACACACCGCTCCACATCTGGATATAGTGTGTTCTTGGGTGATAATCTTCTTTCATGGTCTTCCAAGAGGCAAAACACGCTATCTCGCTCTAGCGCTGAAGTGGAGTACCGGGGCGTTGCCAATGTCGTTTCGGATACGTGCTGGCTTCGGAACCTGCTCCTTGAGTTGCATTGTCCAATATCTACGGCTACCTTGGTTTATTGTGACAATGTTAGCGCCATCTATCTATCTGGAAACCCGGTTCAACACCAGCGGACCAAACATGTTGAACTTGATATCCATTTTGTCCGTGAAAAGGTCTCGAAGGGGGACGTTCGGGTTTTGCATGTTCCATCTCGCTATCAGATTGCAGATATATTCACGAAGGGACTTCCTCAATTATTATTTGACCAATTCCGAAACAATCTCAACGTCGGTCTGCCGCCCGTTTCGCTTGTGGGGGAGTAATAGATGTATATATGTTAATATCTTTAGAGAATTGTTGTAATTATGAATAGTGATTTGATTAGCATGATTAGTGCATAGAGTGCATAATTATTGGTCATGTATGTGTATATAGATTGATTTTTTTTTTTTTGATAACAAGTTAAATACCCATCCCTTTTTCCCCTCCCCATGACTCGAACCCAGGACCTAAGGCGTAGGTAGTGGTGCTCTAACCACTTGAGCTATCCCACTTTGTCGTGTATATAGATTGATGATTATCAATGAGATGACTACGGAAATTACAATCCTTTGGATTATTGGAGGTGGTTGATTCAAATCGATTGTTAACTCGGAGTCCATGTATGTGTAGAATAAAGAGCGGCTAAATTTTCAAAATCTTAGTGCGAAAATTTTCAAATTTTGGTGAATTTTGCCTTTTGAGCTGGCCGTGAATTCTCTCCCCGTTTAGATTTTTTGGGCTTGGAATCTGAATTTGTGAAGAAAGCTGAATTTGTTAGTAGGCTGTTTGCGGGCTTGCTGGTAGCAATTTTGTAAGCTATTTGTTGCTGGTTCGTGTGCTTGTGAGCGTGAATATTGCTGTTTCAAGTTGGGCTGAATGCATGTTGTTTTAGCATTGCTTGTTTTTATTTTTGACATCTTGCCAATTTGATCCAAAAAAAATAAATTGATTTCTTTACTTGATAATTCGTTGAGGTTACTTATTAATGTTGAAAAATTGAATGACTTAGGTTAGAATCTGTTTTAGGCGCCAATTTCCGCTGTAAAATGGAAAAATATTTGATGGGACCAAAAACGCTAAAATTGAATGACTTATGAGTTGTTGTATAAATTCTTATTTTCATGGTTTTTCTTTTTATGTTTGCACGTGTGATTTTTGGTTGTATTCTAAATAATGTATTATGTATTACATGTATATTTCTCTGTTTTTTGAAAATGTTTCATGTTAGTGTACGTTGTTCTGCAAACCCCTTTTTCATCATTTTAATTGAAAAGTGTATGTTGTTTACACTAAATTGTACGTTGTTTACACTGAAAAATGTAAATGTAAACGTAAATGAAAATATTAATTTATGAAAGTATTAATAACATTAATGTATGTTTTTTCATTAAAAAGTGTATATTAATGATTTAATTGAAAAGTGTATGTTGTTTTCACTTAAAAATACAAATGAAATTTGTAATTTATGTAAGTTGCTAAAGAGTGTGTGTTTTTCTTATTGAAAAGTGTATGTTGATTTAACTGTAAAGTGTTTTTCCCTTTGGTTTGCTCAGATATGAGGACTAAGATGTGTGCATATAGGAGATCTGATAAGAGGAAGCTTGAGACTGTTGTTAATGATTCTTCTAAGAAGTCAAATATTGACGAAGTTAAAGTTCCTAGACGATTACCTCATAGTGCGAATTGACATGAGATGTGTAAACCTTAGGTTTATGGACCCATCCCTGTTTGTTTTCATTTTTTCACATTTAGATTTAAAAACTAAACCATTGTTTGGTTCATTAAATGAAATTGGATTAAAACATAAATTTGCATAAGTACCCTCGATTAAGTCTGAAATTAGGGTTAGGTTGTATCGTGTAATCAAGTTGTCATCTATACAATTTTAGAGATGCTCAATTGACGACACAAGTGAGGTTGCTACGTCGGTGGGTGCGATCGACTAAGTTCAGGCGGCGATGCAGTCGTTTGGCATGGGATGCGGCCGTCGTTTGATTGGGGATTTGCAAACCTCAAGAAGAGTAGACCTGGGCCCCGCTCTCGGAGCACTACATAAAATGTCGGTATAGCTGAGAGGGTCGTTTCCAAGGGCATATGATCCCTCGCTAAATTGCGAGTTATTTCCCAAGGAATTTGTAGGTCCCCAAAGTTGAGTTAATATCGAGTAAGCTAGTGAAAATGTCTAGAGGGGGGTGAATAGACTTTTCAAAATTCTTTCGATATATCAAAGTACAATATGCGGAATACAGAAATTAATCAATGAGCCCAATTCAAGTTTATACTCAACTTCTTAATTCGAGAACTCTGTTCTATACTCAACTAGTCTTGTTCAGATATGTATGTTTAACAAGTAAACAATTAAAACAAAACAGTAAAGTAAACAACACAAACAATTTATAGTGGTTCGACAACTTGTCTACGTCCACTCTCACAAACCCAGTTGTGATGTTTCCACTAACTCTTCCAATCGAGTACAAAGTGTGTGCGTTCTTGTGATTTTAAGTCCCAAGAAAAAGACTTAGATCTTCTCGACTATACTACTAAGTATATCTTCGATCTTACTAGAGATTTACAAGTATCTAGCAACTTGATAACAGTAAACAAAAACTAAAAACTTATTCAGTAGCAGTCTTCTGGTTTCTTCACTTGTCTTCCGACTTGCTTTCTGAACTTCAACTCTGAGAGTAACTTGCTTCAAAATGCTTCAGTAATTCTTCAGCACGTAGATTTGCAGTATTTCAGTAGTCTTAAATCAATAAACACCTTGAGGTATTTATAGACTTCAACTTCAAGAACTTAGTCAGTTGTAACCAACTCTTCTTGAAAACTAACTTCATAATTTCTTCAGCTTATCCATCCACGCGTTTCTGGTTAATTAGTTATTTCTAACTAACTCTTTAATCCTTATCTTCACACGCGTTTCATCTTCAAGTTGACTTGTCTAGTTGAGTCTTGTTGCGCACCTGTCTTGTGTAGACTTCATTCTTCTCTTCTTGTGCGGTCTTCTTCAGTAGTAGACTATTCTAATCCTAACAAGACTATTACATTACTTTAAGCTCTTTTCTTATAAAGCTTAGTTAACTTATAAAACTATACAATGAATATTACATATGAACATCATGAGCTTCTATACAATGTTTCGCATAGCTCAATAACAACCTAAACATTATGAATAATAAATATGAAGTACTTATAGTTCGTACTTATCTTTTAATATATAACAACACTTGTCTTTATGTGAACTCTACTGGTCTGTTCAAGATGACTTCTCTTAACTAGACTAGATCAGTCAACACTTAGAAAATATTCAAACTACTTTTGGCTTATCAAAACTTCATCTTTATCTTTTATCATCATTTAGGACTTGTTCTAGGATTCATATCCCAACAATTTCCCCCTTTTTGATGAAGCCAAAACTACTTGAATCTTTTCTCAATAGTAGACTAGTTAAGTAGTTATCTTGTCTTTAAACATCAAATAGTACATATGTTTTCATTCATTCAAAATAATACCAGTAGATATTTGTTGGGAATAAAATGATTTTGATTTAGATACCAAAACCCCTGATTGATGATGTTCAGATTAGTTGAGATAAGCTCAAGTCTAGTTCAGGCAAGTTGTCTCAGTACACTTGGGTAAGTAGAATGCTTAAGTCTAAAAATCTCAGGAATGTTGTGAGATTTTAGTGTTCAGGATAGTTGTCCAAAGCTGGAATGTTAGGCAGCTTGATAAGTGTTAAGTGTCTAGGCCAAAGTTGCTGAACTTTCAAGACAAGCTGACCAAGTGGACAACTGAGCTGAAGAGATCAAGAACATTAAAGCAGTACTCATAAATGCAAATGATCAAGACAGTTGAAGTACAAATGATCAAGAGCATTGAATGCCAAAGCTTACAGAAGACACATTCAATGAAGCATTTATTGCCAATCATGCCTGAACCAAGCATTGAAGACTTAGAGCATTAAAGAGTGAAGCATTGAATGAATGTTGGAACATTCTAAATTGCAGCAGGAATGTTCAGGGAGCTTGTCCCATCTGACCGTTGGTTGAGTGTAGAGTTTGCCACAAATCAACCTTGGGAAATGTGCATATTTGGAATCTGACACAAGTCTTCTCAGCCGCATTTTTCAGAAGTCAACACATTCATTCAAGCAACCATTGAAGAGCCCTTTTACACAGTGGATAAAAGGATGCCAAGCTTCATAGCCGTTTCAATGGTGCTGCAAATAGACATATTTGAATTGCTATCCCTCCAACGGTTAGTTGTTCAAATTTGTCTATAAATACAGAAGTGATCAAAGGGATTCAAAATCCAACTACAAGCTATCAAACTATTATCAAGCTTTCAAAGGAAACCAAGCTGTTCTTCAGAATCCTAAGTTTCCTGAATCACTTCAATTAGCTAAGCCAATCTTTGTAATCATCCAAAGCTTAGCATAGAGATATCCTAAGCCTTTACACTGTTCTTATTGTAAAGGATATCTCAACTAGTTGGAACCAAACCTCAAACCCTTATCTCATTTAGTGAAGAGAGTGTTTGTTGTAGAAGTGAAGAGTTAAGGATTGTTAGAGTAAAACACAGTCTTAACTCAGAGAGATTGAGCACTAGGACTCAGATTATCCTAGGGATCAAAACACTAAGAGAGTGTTGTTGATCAGTGCACCTTGGCACTATAAAAGAAGCTAATTCCATTGTGAAGGAATTATCCTGTTCAATCAGGGAAAGTGGATGTAGGAGCTTGAGTCTCTGAACCACTATAAACTTGTGTGCCATTTACTTACTGCATTCTTTATTGCACTTACATTCAATCATATTTCAAAGAAGCAAAACTCAGTAAGTGAGAAAAACTGTTTTGGACAAAGTCCCTGATAACTGTCTTTTCAGAAATTAACTTGGAGTATTTCTTTAAGTCAAAGGCCAACCACATTCCGCACTTAGCAACTCTTTTAGACATTTAGCCAACTGATCACTCAATAGTAATTAGTATGACAAGTATCTATCAAAGTTCACACTCAGGCCAGTTGTGAGACAACCTGCCTGATAAGACTAGTTTTGTTAAAAAGAAAAGAATTGGGATAGTCTTGGGTGAGACCGTCTCACAGAATGAGATCCGTGAGACGGCTTTTATATATAAAAAGTGATAATGTTTGAGCAAAAAGTGATAGTGTTTAAGTAAAAAGTGATAGTCACTTTTATTAAAAATATTATCACTTTTTATTAAAACATTATCACTTTTTTTACCCACCAAAATTTAGAAAAAAAATATGGATTATCCTACCCAAAATTTTGAAATATGGGTTAAAAGGATCCGTCTCACAGAAAAGGATCCGTGAGACGGTCTCACACAAGTTTTTGCCAAAAGAATTTGCATACACAAGTGCATTCCCCCCCCCATACACTTGTGTTATACTCCACCAAGGACCAACAAGTGGTATCAGAGTAGGGGTTCATAGACCACTGCTTCTGAAAATCATTGATTTTCAAAATCACATTTTCTGTGGTCACTGAACTGATCTAAATTTCTGAAAAACCTATCTGTGTTCATCTTATATTATTTCTGTTGAAATGGCTAACAATGCAGTTCCAGGAGATGCTGTCAACACCATCAACAACATGGGTCCAAACCAAGTCAATCATATTTCTCATCACAAATTGCCAATGTTCTCAATTGAGAACTATGATTTCTGGAAGATCAGGATGAGAGCACATCTTACTTGCCAGCATGATGAGATGCTTAAAGTCATCACTAGAGGGCCTTTCACATTCACTAAAGCAAATCCCAAGCTCACTGATGCTCAGAAAGAAGATCCAAGGGAGTTGCTGCCAAAGGATGAAGATGACTTTACAGCTGAAGAAAGAAAAAGGCACAACCTGAACTACATTGCAATGAACACATTGTACCAGACTATTCCAGATGCAGTGATGGGAAGAGTGTACCACTGCACATCAGCTAAAGAGATTTGGGACACCTTAGCACTTATGTGTGAAGGTACCCAAAAGATCAAGGAGAATAAGCTTCAAGTGGCTATCCAAAAATATGAACAATTCTCTATGGAAGCCAATGAAACTATTGATCATCTTGATGGTAGGTTCACTGACATCATGAATGAGATAAACTCTCTTGGCAAGTTCTATGCCAAAAGAGAGGCTACTTTGAAGATTCTGAGAAGTCTCACATCCAAGTGGGACATATATTCTGTCATGATGCAAAATACCAGCAATCTTGACAACATGCCAATGCAGCAAGTATTCTCTGAACTCAAAGCATATGAGTTTGATCTAAACAGAAAGAAGGTGCATGAAGAGCCATCCTCATCAAGCAAAGGTGTTGCCTTCAAAGCTACTGAAACAGAAAAGAAGATTACTCAAAGGTAATCTCAATCTGTTTCAAAATCTGAAATAAAGGAGGAGCTGGCACTCATGGCTAGGAGATTTGAGAAGCTCAACTCCAGATTTGGTAGATACAAGAAGTTCTACCAAGACAACAGAACCAGAAGGAGATTCAGTTCTCCTGACAACAAATCAGAGGACAAAGCCTCAGATGAAAAGAAAGAAGACAGATATGCTGATAGGAAGAAATACAACAAAGGTGAACCATCATCATCAAGGAGGAAGGAGTCCTCAGGCAAGAAGAATGATGATGAAGACGTGTGTTACAACTGCCAGAAAAAGGGTCACTTTCAGTATGATTGTCCTGACCTTAGTGCCAAAGAAAGAAAAGAAAGGCAGAACAAAAGAGACAAGAGGATAAACAACAGAAAGGCCATGATAGCTGGAGATTCAGCAAGTGAAGAGAGTGTCTACTCTTTTGATGATGGACTGTTCTCCAACAGTGACAGTGATGATGACTGTCAAATGGCATTTGAAGATGAAGAGGTATGTTCATCTTCTAATTCTTCTAATTCTTCAAATGACACACATGAGTCCAGTGAAATCCCCTTAAAACTCAACTTTGTAAAGTTATTTGAGGATTTCACCAGGCTAAGAGAAGTATGCAATATGGCACTTAGAGAAAATGAGCTACTGAATTCAAAAGGTCAAACTCCCAACCTTCCTGAACCAGAATTTGACTTTAAATCAATTGAGTTGTATCAGCAGATTGTGAGAGAACATGAGGAAATGTCTCTCAAAGTCTCTGAACAACAAAAGTTGATTGATGATCAAGAACTGGCCTTGAGGAAAAAGGATTTTGATCTTAGAATTCTTCAAGCAAAATTTGACAATCTCTCAAGTGAATTTGATACTCTGAAATTAAGTGAGGGGAGCTTAAAAATGAAAATGTCTGCCTTGAATAAATCTGCTAAGGCAATAGAGGAAATTCAAGGGTTTCAAAGACCATTTGCTCAAAAGGGTGGATTAGGCTATAATCCATTTGAACCCTCACCTGGTCTTAGTATTGCCTCATCAAGCAATTCTAAGATGACTTTTGTAAGATCAGTGGCACAACAAAATGAAATGGAAGTAAATCAACCACTGATCAAGGATAAGGGTAAAGGATTTTTTATACCAACTCAAGTAAACAATGTACCTAAACCCATACCTATGGAAAAGGTTAAAGGCATTGCTTATAAGAGAAATGAGGTTCAGAAAGGTAGAACCAATGGAAGGCCAACCTATCTGAATCCTCATCAGAGGAGTTGTCCAAAATCTGTTCAGAAAAGGCCAACTCAAATGAGGCAACCTCAACTGAATGGATTAAGGCCAATCCCCGCTGAAAGGTATAAAACATTCAGGAAGCCTGGACCTTACATGCCAAAAGGTAAAGGTCATCCAAAACCCCATCCTCAAAGGTCTTACCAAGCTGCACCTAGGTCTAGTAACTTCAGGAGAAATGTCCCAAAGAATTTTACCAACTCTCCTGAACCTTACAAGGCTAACACCCATACACAGAAACCACCCAAGGCATTTAAGGGTCATACTGTGTATGTAGATGTAAATGGAAACCAAGTCAGTTACTTTGAGTCAATCAGAGTAATCAGACAGATTTGGGTTCCAAAAGGTACAGCTAACCCTCTAGGACCCAACACTCAAAAGGTACCTAAATTTTGACTTTGCAGGGCTGCAAGGACCACAAGAAGAAGAGAAGCATCAACAAAAAAACAGCATGGTACTTGGACAGTGGATGCCAAAGACACATGACTAGGAACAAAGAGCTTCTCTCAAATTTCATAGAAAAGGATGGTCCTTCAGTAACCTTTGTAGACAACTCTCAAGGGATCACAAGAGGTTATGGTACATTAAACATTGGTAGTGTTAAAATTACTGATGTCTCATATGTCCTAGGCCTAAAATATAACTTGCTGTCTATAAGTCAAATCTGTGATAAAGGATATTGTGTTGAATTTGCACCAAATGAATGTATTATAAAAAATAACTCAACACAACAGGTGCTACTAACAGGGGTGAGAAAGGGAAATGTCTATTTTGCAGATTGGAGCAAAACCCCTGAAGCAGTCTGTCTTGTTGCCAAAAGCACAAGTGAGCAAAGCTGGCTATGGCACAAGAGACTAAACCACCTGAACTTCAAAACCATCAACAAGATTGCAAGAAACTCTCTAGTTAAAGGGCTGCCAAATCAAGTGTTTCACCAAAGAACACATATGCCAGCCATGTCAGGAAGGAAAACAGATCAAAGCTTCATTCAAAGGAAAGCCTATCATCTCAACTGAGAGAGTTTTACAATTACTGCATATGGATATTTTTGGACCAATAATCCCAGTAAGTTTAAATGGAAGAAAATATGGTTTAGTTGTTGTTGATGATTTCTCCAGGTACACTTGGGTAGTATTCTTGCTGAACAAAAAGGAGACCCAAGTCAAGCTACCTGAATTGATGATGAGATTGAGCAATGAAAAGGGCCTAAGTATTGTCAAGATTAGATCTGACAAAGGCACTGAATTCATAAACTCATACATCAATGAGTATTGCAGCAAGAATGGCATCACTCATGAAACTTCAGCAGCAAGAACACCTCAACAAAATGGGGTTGCTGAAAGAAGGAACAGAACCTTGAAAGAGGCAGCAAGAACATTGATTGCTGAATCCAAACTGCCTAAAAGGTTCTGGGCTGAAGCCATTAGCACTGCATGCCACACTCAAAACAGGTCCTTAATCACCAAAGGACAAGGTAAAACCCCATATCAAATATGGAAAGGTAGATTTCCCACTGTTGCTTATTTTCACATATTTGGTTGTAAGTGTTTCATTCACAATAATGGGAAAAAGTAATTGAAAGCTTTTGACAGCAAAGCTGATGAAGGAATATTTGTTGGATATTCACAAATCAGCAAGGCTTACAGAGTTTACAATTGCAAAACTCTTATTGTGGAAGAAACACCTCATGTTGTGTTTGATGAATCTATTGATGAGTTCAGGGATAGAAACCTGAATATTGATGAGATTACACAAAGAACAACCAGACTGAGGCTTCAAAGCGAGGAAACAGTGTTTGTAGATGTTGCCCAGCCTGAACTGTATGATAATAAAAAACTGGACAACCTACCTGATGGCAATCAACCTGAAGCCAACCAACCTGAAGGTGAAATTGAACTGACTGACCTCATCCCAGTTCAAAACCAGGTAACAACTACCAATGAAGAAGCAGGTAATGCTGAGGTAGTAAATGGATCCAATATTCAAGGGGGAACCAATGAAAATGTCAACTTATCTGACAATGAGGACAATACCCCTGAATATGATCCTGAACTTGATCCTTCAATTAATTTCCCTGAATTTAATGAATCTAGTGATCCAACCTCAGATGAGGACAATCCTCCTGAAGGGATCAGGTCTAGAAGGACTTGGTTGCAAGACCACCCATCTAGCCTGATACTTGGTAATCCAAGTGAAGGGATCAAAACTAGAAGATTTCATGGAGAAAGTGCTTTGTTTTGTTGTTTCCTTTCAGAACAAGAACCAAAAGACATTGAGGAAGCACTACAAGATACCAACTGGATCATAGCCATGCAAGAAGAGCTGAACCAGTTTACCAGAAATGAAGTATGGGAGCTGGTAGATAGGCCAACTCATCAAGATGTCATTTGAACCAAATGGGTGTTCAAAAATAAGAAAAATGAAAATGACATCATTGTGAGGAACAAAGCAAGACTGGTGGCCAAGGGATATTGTCAATCTGAAGGGATTGATTATGATGAGACCTTTGCTCCAGTGGCCAGACTTGAGGCAATTAGACTCTTCTTGGCATATGCAGCTGGCATGAGATTCAAGGTGTATCAAATGGATGTGAAGAGTGCATTTCTCAATGGGGTGCTCAAAGAAGAAGTATATGTTGAACAGCCCCCAGGCTTTGAAGAAGGAAACAAGGTGTACAGATTGAAGAAAGCTCTCTATGGCTTAAAGCAAGCTCCAAGAGCTTGGTATGACACCTTATCACAGTTTCTTCTAAATCATAGTTTTGTCAAAGGCACTGTTGACAGAACCTTGTTCAGAATCTGTGAAGGAGATGATATTTTGTTAGTCCAAATCTATGTGGATGACATTATATTTGGATCTCCAAATGAGAAGCTGTGTGAGAAGTTCTCCAAACTCATGCAGAGCAAATTTGAGATGTCCATGATGGGATTGATGAATTTCTTCTTAGGACTTCAAGTCACTCAATCAAAGAAGGGAATATTCATCAATCAGGCCAAGTATACAAGGGACATGGTCAAGAAATTTGGATGTGCTACAATCAAGCCAGTCAGAATTCCTATGAATACTAACTGGAAAATGGATCCTGATGAAAGTGGAGAGTCAACAAACTCCACTAACTACAGGGGAATCATAGGATCCTTGCTATATCTCACTGCAAGCAGGCCTGATATCACATTTGCAGTTGGAGTGTGTGCAAGATTTCAAGCAAATCCAAAGAAGAGCCACCTTGATGCTGCCAAGAGAATCCTAAGATATCTCAAGGGATCTGAGAATCTTGGATTATGGTATCCAGCTGATGACAACATTGAGCTCACTGGATATTCAGATGCAGATTATGGAGGATGTAGAATTGACAGAAAATCCACCTCTGGAACATGTCAATTCTTGGGCAGCAAGCTTATCTCATGGTTCTCCAAGAAGCAAAATACAGTTGCAACTTCAACAACTGAAGCAGAATATGTAGCAGCTGGAAGTTTCTGTGCTCAGATACTTTGGCTCAGACAGCAACTTAGAGACTACAAAGTCATCTCAAATGAAGTGCCAATATTCTGTGACAACAATAGTGCAATTGCCATCTCACAGAATCCAGTGCTCCACACCAGATGCAAGCATGTGGATATCAAGCATCACTTCATAAGGGATCATGTGGAGAAGAAAGATATCAAGCTTGTCAAAATCCACACTGATAAACAAAAAACTGATATCTTGACTAAGCCTCTAGCTGAAGCAAGGTTCTTGGAATTATCAGCGGAATTGGGCTTACTTGATCCAGGCAAGATGGCGAAATGAGGAAAGAAAGCTCATATGAAGGGGGAAGTTCATTAAGATGAACTTCAGCAGAGTTGACCAACCTCACTGAAGCAGTCTGTCAAAGAGGAAAACTCAGCAAAGTTGTCCCTATGGTGTTCAGCAATGTTGGTCAGGAGCTTTGTCCAAGTGGGACCCAGTCAGCAACTTTGGGACCCACTCAGGCAAGTTAATCAGGCAGTTTGACCTTCACAGAAATCAAAGCACATCTCAGGATGTTTGTCCGAGTTAATTGGATAATCATTGTTATTTTTAGCATTGATTAGACATTTAAAAGATTTCTTGGTCTAAGAGTAGGCCATTTTAGGATGGAGTGTGCTATAAAGATTTTTACCACCAAAAAGACAAATCAGCATTTAATGCAAAATCTTAATTGAGATTTCATGAATTCTTGAGCCATCATCAAGACCATTGATTTGCATTAAACTTCCATCAAACCGCCTAAAGCCCACTACCCCACTTTATTCAATTGGTTTTTACTATTACCCACTGCCATTATCTATTAACCAACGGTTAATAAACTCCCCACATATATAAACTCCTCAGTTTTACTTTCATCCTCACGCACTCAAAATTTCAAACACTTAAGATTTTCAAAACCTCTCAAAAACCTGCAACTCCTCTCCAAAAACCTACCCAACTCTCAAATTATCCATGGCTCCTAAAATCAAGAGAGAAGAACTTGTAGACTTCAATGATCCATCTTTGGACATTGACTTTGCATATCTCAGCAACACTAGTTCTCTTTGGTTTGAGAAATTAGTAGCTTTTGATAGCCCAGACACTGAAGTTCATCAAGTCCTCCAATGGCTAAGGGAGGCTGGGCTAGAGAAGTTCCTTGGCACCAAGCCTGATTCCTGCCTAAATCCATTCATGGCAGAATTCTTTGCCCATCTCAGATGGAAGGGCAAAAAGGGTGATGTGTGCACCAAGCTCACATATGCTGAGGAGGATGAAGATGAAGAAAGCCAACACACCATCATCTTCACTGCTGAGGATCTGGATGCTAGTTTTGGTCTACCATCAGAAGGCCAGAATCCAGAAACTTACAAGGAAGGAGATGATCAGGAGTTCTACTTTCCATGGTTGCTTACACCCAAAAAGCTAGTAAGTGCTCAAAACAAGAATACTTTAAAGCCAGTTTTTAGGCACTTGTTTGATTGTGTGGTGAAGAGTTTGTTAAGCCACTCTGGGAGTGTTGAACAAATCAGTATGCCTAAGTTAAGAGTGATGGCTGCTGTGATTGACTCTGCTGAGAAGAGAGTCAAGTTTGACTGGAAAAGCTTCATTCTTGACAAGATGATGAATGAGAAGTTCAAGTTTAAAGAGGTGAAGCACCACAAGGTGGTGGTAGATGGAAGATTCCAATTTTGCACAAGAGCCAGCTTGCTCTTGGAAAGATTTGCTCATTATACCCACCTTCAAGCAAAGCCAAAGCCTTTTCCTGCTGAAAAGGTGATGTTCAGAAAGTTGTCTTCCAAGACAGAAAAGAGGAAGCAAGATGCAGCTTCCAAGAAGGCTGTTGCAGTTGTCCCTGCAACCAGAGCCTCCCCTAGAAAAAGAAAAGCTCAACCACCAAAAGCTCAGCCAAAAATGAAGAGGATGAAGAAGATTCTGAGTGAATCTTCACCAGAAAGCCAGTCAAGAAGTGGAGGAGCCACTTCTGAGGAGATTGAGAAGGCTGCTGATGAAGGAGTCAACCCCCCTGAAGAGGGTGAAGAATTCAGAGAGGTTGTCCCCTTACAGCCTGAAATTGTTACAGAATTTAGGGACCTTGACAAGCCAACAAGGTCTGAAAGGAGGAGAAGGATTATCAAAACTTCTGAGAAGCAGAAGTTGATGGAAGAGGAGAAGAGGAAGAAAGAATTCTTCAAGGAGATTAGACAAGCAAGTAGGTCTAACTCCAAGTCCAACAACCCTGAAGCCAACTCTCCTGATATTCAATCAGAAAGAATATCCCCATCAAGGCATGGGATGCGGCCGTCGGTTGATTGGGGATTTGCAAACCTCAAGAAGAGTAGACCTGGGCCCCGCTCTCGGAGCACTACATAAAATGTCGGTATAGCTGAGAGGGTCGTTTCCAAGGGCATATGATCCCTCGCTAAATTGCGAGTTATTTCCCAAGGAATTTGTAGGTCCCCAAAGTTGAGTTAATATCGAGTAAGCTAGTGAAAATGTCTAGAGGGGGTGAATAGACTTTTCAAAATTCTTTCGATATATCAAAGTACAATATGCGGAATACAGAAATTAATCAATGAGCCCAATTCAAGTTTATACTCAACTTCTTAATTCGAGAACTCTGTTCTATACTCAACTAGTCTTGTTCAGATATGTATGTTTAACAAGTAAACAATTAAAACAAAACAGTAAAGTAAACAACACAAACAATTTATAGTAGTTCGACAACTTGTCTACGTCCACTCTCACAAACCCAGTTGTGATGTTTCCACTAACTCTTCCAATCGAGTACAAAGTGTGTGCGTTCTTATGATTTTAAGTCCCAATAAAAAGACTTAGATCTTCTCGACTATACTACCAAGTATATCTTCGATCTTACTAGAGATTTACAAGTATCTAGCAACTTGATAACAGTAAACAAAAACTAAAAACTTATTCAGTAGCAGTCTTCTGGTTTCTTCACTTGTCTTCCGACTTGCTTTCTGAACTTCAACTCTGAGAGTAACTTGCTTCAAAATGCTTCAGTAATTCTTTAGCACGTAGATTTGCAGTATTTCAGTAGTCTTAAATCAATAAACACCTTGAGGTATTTATAGACTTCAACTTCAAGAACTTAGTCAGTTGTAACCAACTCTTCTTGAAAACTAACTTCATAATTTCTTCAGCTTATCCATCCACGCGTTTCTGGTTAATTAGTTATTTCTAACTAACTCTTTAATCCTTATCTTCACACGCGTTTCATCTTCAAGTTGACTTGTCTAGTTGAGTCTTGTTGCGCACCTGTCTTGTGTAGACTTCATTTTTCTCTTCTTGTGCGGTCTTCTTCAGTAGTAGACTATTCTAATCCTAACAAGACTATTACATTACTTTAAGCTCTTTTCTTATAAAGCTTAGTTAACTTATAAAACTATACAATGAATATTACATATGAACATCATGAGCTTCTATACAATGTTTCGCATAGCTCAATAACAACCTAAACATTATGAATAACAAATATGAAGTACTTATAGTTCGTACTTATCTTTTAATATATAAGAACACTTGTCTTTATGTGAACTCTATTGGTCTGTTCAAGATGACTTCTCTTAACTAGAATAGATCAGTCAACACTTAGAAAATATTCAAACTACTTTTGGCTTATCAAAACTTCATCTTTATCTTTTATCATCATTTAGGACTTGTTCTAGGATTCATATCCCAACAATTTCCCCCTTTTTGATGAAGCCAAAACTACTTGAATCTTTTCTCAATAGTAGACTAGTTAAGTAGTTATCTTGTCTTTAAACATCAAATAGTACTTATGTTTTCATTCATTCAAAATAATACCAGTAGATATTTGTTGGGAATAAAATGATTTTGATTTAGATACCAAAACCCCTGATTGATGATGTTCAGATTAGTTGAGATAAGCTCAAGTCTAGTTCAGGCAAGTTGTCTCAGTACACTTGAGTAAGCAGAATGCTTAAGTCTAAAAATCTCAGGAATGTTGTGAGATTTTAGTGTTCAGGATAGTTGTCCAAAGCTGGAATGTTAGGCAGCTTGATAAGTGTTAAGTGTCTAGGCCAAAGTTGCTGAACTTTCAAGACAAGCTGACCAAGTGTGTTGGTCCCTGAACGAGTAGTGAATGAGATTAAAGTCTAGAGGGGAGGGGTGAATAGACTTTAAAACTTTTCTAAACAGAGTTGGGGAACCTCTTCTGATTGCTATGTCAACTGGACTGCAAGTCTGCTGGTCCAGATGACTATAGTGATCTGATTGTAAAGGTAGTATGCGGAATTATGGTGGCCCTTGTTTAAACTCGTTCTTGTAACTTGTTTTACTTAATGAAAATACTCAGCTGATGCTGGTTTGAAAGTTATGGCCTGTTTTAAGGATGTTGAAATAACAGTATGCACTATATAATAAGAAATGTAAATACAGAAATGTAAATACAGAAATGTAAAGTGCAGAAACTAAATAACACCGGATTTATAGTGGTTCGGATATACGATCCTACGTCCACTCTCACGTCCTAACGTGATGTTTAATCCCTTTAATTTCCACAAATTACAAGGGTCTTGTCCTTTATAGTCCCAAGGTTAGGACTTTGAGATCTGAGCCGTCCTAACAGCTGCGGTCTCCACAAGTGATTGTAAGACTTGCACTTTTATGGGTTTCAAAAACTTTAACCTTTCGGTGAGGGTTTGGGGTTTTTGAGATGTATCCAACTAATGGTTCAAGCTTATAATATGCTTAACCACTGTGCCTAAAACAAATGATATACAATATGAACAGGTTTCAGGTTCTTAAGGGTTGGATAGGAAGCACTTTAAGAGCTAAGGATAATCTAATGGATTTCTGGCTCTTGGAGAACTCTTAGAACAGTATGGCTTTTGCTTGATTGCTTGCTTAGCTTTTGAATTCTCGCTTGTGTCTTCTCTATGTAGTGATTCCTCATCCTCTTGTATTTATAATGGAGATTGGATGCAACTAGCCGTTGGAGTTGACTAGCCGTTTGAGCAATCTTTCCATAATAGCTTGATTCCTTGATTCCAGCCGCTTGATTGCTTCAATCCTGGGATCATGTCAATCTTCTAAATAAGGTAGGTCTTCGTTTGAATTGCAAGATGACTTAGGAATCAGCCGAGTCCTGGAAGAGCACATAGTCTTCTGATCTGTACTTCTAGTCTTCTGACTACTCTTCTGGCCTTAGGTCTTCTGTCTTCTGATATCAGACGAGTAACACTCTTCTGATCTGGAAATTCTTTGTACTGCTTTAGGCCATCTTTAATCTGGGACTCCATCAGATAGGTAGGTATACAAGCACCTTAACTTATCTGGTCTTCAAGGATCTTCTAGTCTTCATGTCTTCTACTCTTCTCATCTTGAGGATAGGCATGTAAGCCAGGACTGTGCTGATCAGCTGATATCAATACAGTTGATCACACAAGACTAGTCTAAGCTGTTCTATACAAGTCAGCTGATCCTATTACATTTATAAACTCTAAGTGTTTTGGCCATCAAAACTATTCTAACATCAAGTGGGGCTTAGGGTGAATTTATATCCCAACAATTTCCCCCTTTTTGATGAAGCCAAAACTATACTTGATAAATGCTCTTAATGAAATAAGATAAAAGTTTATAATATGCTAAAAATTGAAGTATCTGATGAAGACAATGAGAATTTGTCTTGTAAGCAAAAAGAACTAGAACTTGAATATAGATAGAACTTTTACAGATTACAAGTAATAGTTTCTTTAAACTTCTAATGTAGTCTTCATCAGGTCTTCTGATCTTTAAATGCGGTAGGCCAGGTACAGACGAGCTCGAACTTCTTCCATGTGCTGCATGTCTGTAACATTCTCCTCTTCATAAATCTTGTACAAAATCTTCTTGATTTCAATCATGTTGACTCTTCCTGAGTCCAGAAGGGGTGGATCCCATTTGGGTTCTTCAGGAGTTAGGATTCTGCAGTTGTCAAGTCCTTTGGCTGTCTTGACAATTACTTCCCAGAACTCTGGATCTTCAATGTTCATGAACTGGGAGAATTGGAGAAATTCTTCTTCATTAGTAGGGAGAGGGCCAAATTTCCTTACTATGTGGTGTTGAATTTGCCACTTCTTCTTCAGGGGATACCATCTTGGTAGCTCATCTTGAAGGGCTAAGTAGTCCACATAATTGCTATCAAACACCAGGACCTTGTCTTCTTGTGCTTTCCTGAGTTTGGCAATTCTTCTTTCAAATTTGGCTTTGACTGCCTTCGCATCATTCAGCTTCTTTTGCTTAAGCTCTTGAGCTTCAAGCAACTTCTTCTTCTTCAACTCTAGAGCCTCCTTCTCTTCTGCAGTAGGCTCTGCTGGAGTTGGCTTCTTGCTGGACTGAGCTGACTGAGCTAGCTCATCTGCCTTTCTTTTCCTTGTCATTCTCTTTTCAGAAGCTTGTTCTTCAGAAGCAGTGATCTGAAGAGTTTTGGCAGGAGCTTGAGTGGGTGCTTGGGTATCTTCTTGAGCAATTTCTTTGCCTTTGCCTTGCCTGTTTTTGATTTTGCTCTTTAAACCACCCAAGGTTTCAGTCAAGTCATCTTGTGCTACTACCAGTTCAGCTTGCTGAGCAGTAGACTTCTCTAGAGCTTTTATCAACACATCTTCCCCCTTTTTGGCTTCAGCAAGTGCAGCCGCAAAAGGCTTCATGGAATTCATGATTTCCACTTTCAGAGTTTGTTTCAGTGCCATGGCATTGACCTTGGCAACTTGGGTCAGATGGGTTATGCTGTGCTCAAAAACTTCAGCATGTGAATTGGAGGAGGAGGCAGCTTCAAATCTAGTCGTAAGTGCTTCCAACTTGGCTGCTGTCTCCTTCAGTTGAGTCTGCAGTTTTTCATTCTCCTCTGCAGCTGTTTTAAGAAGAGCTTGTCCTTCAGTGGCTCTTGCTTCAGCATCCTCAATTCTTGTCTTGTAGGTGGTTTCCATGCGGTGCATCTCATCAGTGTAAAGATCAGCAAACCTTTTGGAGGTGTCAGCTGACAACTTTTGATAGGTACTTAAGTATTCTCCTATCTGCTGATGGAGTGCTTCACCAAACTTGTCTTCAATGTCAAGGATTTGGTCACAAAGACGGGTCTTCTGTTCCCTTGCAGCTTTCTCAACATATCTACCTAGCTGCAGGCCTAAGCCTTTCTCAAAGTGCAAGTCTATTGCAGCTTTGACCTGGGAGCAGATGTCTGCTGTATGGTCAACAGATGAGGTAGAAGTAGAGGGTGTACCTTGAGGCTTTGGATGAACAATTACTGCTTTGCCTCTTTCTTCGGCTGATAGGTACTCCTCATTGAGGAAGCAGGTAGTGGCCTTGGTCAGATGGGTCATCATTCGTCTGCCTGGATCCTCTTGATTTTCAATGAAGTGAGTCATTTCGTCTGAAGGTCTGAAGTGAGCTGGTATTCTGACTACTTCTCTTTCAATTTCTTCTTTGTCAGCTGGTGCAGCTGAGTCTTCAGCAGGGGCAGCTGAGTCTTGAGCAGGGGCAGCTGTGTCGTCCACCAAGGCTGGTGCAGCTGATTCCTTCATCTGTGCTTGTTCAGCTGTCTGCTGATCTGATGAGTCTTCTGGGATAGAGACATCAGCAGTGGGGATTCCTAGAATCCGGTTGCAAACTACAGTCAGTGCCTCGTCTGATAGCAGTTGAGCATACGAACGAACTTGAGCAACTTCCTTTTGCTCCATTTCCCAGTCTAGGAAGTTTTCCTTTCCTCCCATTCCTTCAATGACATCAAGAAGGTCATCCACATCATCTCTTCTGAGCTCAATCCAAGTGCATATCCTAAGCACTTGTTCAAACTGGATTGAATTCTCATCAACTCCAGGGGTAGTGGACTTGAGCAGGTTGCCTATCTTCATCCTCATTATCTTCTCTGTTGTACACATGGGGTAGTGCACCATTCTGAATTGAGGTTGAGAAGGGCCAGCTTCATCCAGGGCTGCTGGTGCTAAGTCTTCTGGAGCAAATGGGGCAGAGAGGATAGGAGATTGGGTAGCTGGGGTATGTTCTTCTGCTGTGTGAGTATCAGCAGGGATTTGGGGAGTAATTTCTTTTACAGTGGTTTGTTCATCAGCAGGGTTTTGAGTCTGCTGGTCTAGTTCAGTTTCTTCTTGAAGGTTGGTAGATGGTTGAGCTTGATGATCTTGGGCATCTGCTGTTTGAATGTCAGCAAGGATTGTGGATATAATCTGAGTTTGATCATCAGCAGGTTGTGTGGAGGTGGTCTGAGGTTGGTTGTCTGCTGTTTGAACATCAGCAGGGTTAGGCTGGGCTTGTTCCTCTGCTGTGTGAGTATCAGCAGGGATTTGGTTTTCAGTGTTTGAGGGTTCAGATGGGTTGGAATCATCAGAAGGGTTGAAGGATGAAATAGGGGCTATGCTCATGGGAGTAGGGAGCCTGGATTTCTTGGATTTCTTTGTGAAAGAAGAAGTGTTCTTCTTTCTCTTCTGACCCTTTGACAACTTGGAAGGAGTAAAAGTGAGAGAGGGATTAGAGGTACCTGCCTTTTTCAAAGGAGAGGCAGTGGGAGTGGCATCTGAATCAGATGGGGAGATGAGCCCTGATCTGATCAGATATCTTCTTTGTGCTAAGGTCTGATTGTCATCATCATCCTCAGCAGCCTTCTTTTGAGCCTCTTCTTTGGAAGGCTCCTCTTCTTCTTCTGCAGCAGAGTCATGAGTAGACTCTTCTGCCTCTTCAACAACAGCCTTGGAAGATGCTTCAGCCAACAACTTCTTCCTCACTTCTTTCAACCTTGCTGCCTCAGCAAGAGCTTCCTTCCTTAAGTAATACTTGGAGATGTGGAAGGTCTTATGAGCTCCCATCTTGTATTTTCTTGGGAGTACTTCTGGAAGAATGATACTCAGCTTGTTAACAAAGCTGACAGTGGAGTTCACCTTCCATTCTCTTGATTGAAGGTCCAAAGTTACCTTCTTGGCTTCAAGAGCAATACGGTCCAAAAAGAGTCCTTGCCAATCTCCATCAATCTGATCCCAGATTGCTGCCATAACTCTAACTTTCAGAGTGGTAACAGCATCATGGCTGAAAGTGTTACCAAGCAGCATCTTGCCTGCTATATCCATTAGGGTTTGGAACTTAGGTTCCAGTTGGGATTTCTTGAGTCCGGAGGCATCTTCAGCCTTGATTTTACCACCAGTGAACATCTCCATATACTCTTTCTCCTTACCCATAATGTAGTTGGAGATATTGATCTTCCCCCTTGACAAACCGAACAGTTCTTGGAGGATTTCCCTTGTTACCTTGACCTTGTGTCCATCCATGACACTTTCCACGTGAGAACCCTTCATCACAGCATTGGCGTAGAAAGTCAGCACGTCTTGTTCATAGACATTCGTGGGTGCTGCTTCCAGAAAGTCTCTCAAGTTGAGGTTGATGCAGCGAAGAAGGATCTCCTTATTCTCATCTGTATGCTTGCCCTTGAAAAACAGAGCATTCTCTGTGAACATCTTCCCTTCCTTGGACCACTTTGCAGCATCCAAGGAACCAGTGCTCTTGGTCTTCTCGTCGTAAATCTCAATGATTGCCATAGTGGTGTTTGAGTGTTAGGTTTTGAGAGCTTGAAAGAAGTTTGCTGGACGAGAGAGTATTGAGAGCAAGAGTGAGTTGTAAGCGAAAGGGTTTGGAAAAGGTTTAAGGGTGTGTATATATACTCCAATAATTCTTGATCTAACGGTCAGATTTGGGTTTAATTGTGGAGTAGAGCCCAAGATTTTCCTTCTTTGATTTTGGGCCTTCTTTAAATTTGCCGGCTGAATTTGCCATGTGGCGACTGTTGATTTGCTGGCAATTTGGTAATTGAGTATTAATGACATCATTACCAAAAATAGCCGTTGTGACTAATTTTGTGGCAAGAATTGATCATCAAGGCCGTTTTTTATAAGAGAATTGCATTCCTTATATAAGCCAATTTGTTTAATTACATTCAGAAATAAATCTAGAATGAATTACATGATCAAAGATAGTCATTAAACTCAAAAATCAAGTGATCTGATCAGCAGAGTGAAGTCTTCTGATTTTCTGAAAATGTCTGCTGATTCTTCTTGGAAGTCTTCTGGTCAGCTGAGTAGGTCTTCTGATCAGCTGAGTGGAGGTTTGAGATTAAGTCTTCTGGTCAGCTGAGTAGGTCTTCTGATCAGCTGAGTGGAAGTTTGAGATTTGCTGAGTAAATCTTCTGTGCTCTGAAGGTCCAACCTGGCTTGTTGCATCCTTCATTGTTGCTGCGATGATACAGCCTGTATGATGTACCTTCCAGCTTTATTGTGAGTGGTGATCCAACCTGGTTTGATGGATCCTTGCTGTGATGATCCAACCTGTATGATGGATCTTCCAGCTCTATGGTGATCCAACCTGGTTTGATGGATCTTCCAGCTCTATCTTCTATCTCATCTGATGTTCCTCATCATCAGATGGGTTGTAGCATCAAATGTGTCCTTTTTGAATTTCTTCGCTTCTCTAGTAGGAGAAGGAAGATTGGAGGAGGCTTCAATGGAGTCGAAGAGAGGACCATGGACTCAGCCTTCATGTTCTGTTTAGACACAGTAGCCTTGTCCTCTGCATCTCTTCCTCCTTTAGCTTTCAACAAGGACGTCTCTTCTTCCTTTAGCTTTCACAGGCATACTCATGTTGAGTAGGCCAAATATGTTGATCTGCATCATCTTCATCTTCTGGACAAATCTTCATCTCCTTCACCCAAGACTTTGGTTGAAGAATGATCTCCATTCCATCTTTTCTCTCGATTGTCTCCATACCTGAAACAAAAACAATGTTTAGTGATTTGTGTTTTTAGGTGTTCTCATAACTTCCTCCTTTTATAGGGGTAGAAATGAGGTAGTGGAGTGAAAGATGACAAACTATAGAGTTGATAGGTCTGAATTTCTGAAAAGTTACTTCTTAAGATCAACAATGAGATTCTTGATCTAAGGGTTCACATTTAAAGATATTCAGACTTTATCTTATGGAATGCAGAAATTATAAATTTTGAGCAAGAGTTATTTGAAATCCGTACAGTGCATGCATACTGTTGAGTCGGTGAGGATGGTGTATTAATCCAACCAAGTATAACTCAATAGTATACTGTATGTATGTATGTATACAAAATAAAGTATTTTATGAAGAATAATTTATTAATATACATAGTTATACATTACTTGTTAAAGAAATCAAATAATCTTGTTCAAGTCTGCTGTATATATATATATATATGATATGTAATGCAGATTTTAGAGTATTTCATCAAGGAATATTAAGGTATCATTGATTCCCCCTTGATTAGATGACTCTAAGTTTTCCCTCAGCTTTATTTGTCTTCATCGGGAATGTACTTACCTGAAGATGAGGGTGTCTATTCACCTCATCTGATCCTCCTAGTCTGCTGCACCTATATCAGCTGAGATTTTCAGCTGATCTCTGCTCTTCATGTGCTTGGATCCAGGAGTCCTAAGCTGTAGCATAGGGTCTTGAATCGTTCTTCAGCTAGGGGCTTAGTCAAGATGTCTGCTCTTTGGATATCTGTGTGAATTTTCTCCATCTTGATGTCCTTCTTTTCAAGGTGGTCTCTAATGAAGTGGTGTCGAATGTCGACATGCTTGCACCTTGTGTGGAGGACTGGATTTTGAGTGATGGCAATGGCACTGCTGCTATCACAGTAGATAGGGACTTCTCTTGCCTCTACATTATAATCTTTCAGTTGTTGAACTAGCCAGAGCAGCTGAGTACAACAACTTCCAGCTGCCATATATTCTGCCCCAGTGGTGGAGGTTGCAACTGAAGTTTGCTTCTTTGAGAACCATGATATCAACTTGTTGCCTAGGAATTGACAGGTTCCAGATGTGGACTTCCTATCTATTCTACATCCACCATAGTCTGAGTCAGAATAGCCACTCAATTCTAGATTGTCATCAGCAGGGTACCATAGTCCTAGGTTGGTTGTTCCTTTTAGGTACTTGAGAATCTTCCTTGCTGCTTCTAGATGACTTTGCTTTGGGTTTGCTTGAAACCTAGCACATACTCCTACAGCAAATGTTATATCTGGTCTGCTAGCTGTAAGGTATAGAAGAGATCCAATCAGTGCTCTATATTCAGCTTGGTCAACTGCCTTTCCAGACTCATCTGGTTCCATTTTGAAGGATGTCATCATTGGAATCCTTGCAGTCTTGCATTGTAGAGCTTTGAATCTTTCTAGTAGACTCTTGGTATACTTGGACTGGTTGATGAAGATCCCTTCTGAACTCTGCTTGACTTGAAGTCCTAGGAAGTAATTCATCTCACCCATCATGCTCATTTCAAACTTTCCTTGCATAAGTTCAGAGAACTTTTTGCACATCTCTTGATTGGGTGATCCAAATATAATGTCATCTACATATATTTGTACCATTAGAATGTCTTCTCCTTCTTGTATTCTGAAGAGTGTTCTATCCACTTTGCCTTTTGTATATCCATTGTCAAGTAGGAATTGTGACAATGTGTCATACCAAGCTCTAGGGGCTTGTTTTAGACCATAGAGAGCCTTCTTCAGTCGATATACTTGATCACCTTTTTCAAATCCTGGAGGCTGCTCTACATATACTTCTTCTACCAGAATACCGTTCAGAAAAGCACTCTTGACGTCCATTTGATATACCTTGAAGCCCATATATGATGCATAGGCTAGAAACAGTCGTATGGCTTCTAATCTGGCTACTGGAGCAAAGGTTTCATCATAGTCAATTCCTTCAGATTGAGAGTATCCTTTTGCAACTAGCCTAGCCTTATTTCTAGTTATCACATCATTTTCGTCCTTCTTGTTCTTGAATACCCACTTTGTTCCTACTACATTGTGGTTTTCAGGACGATCTACCAATTCCCAGACTTCATTTCTTTCGAATTGGTTTAGTTCTTCTTGCATAGCAGTGATCCAATTGCTATTTGTCATTGCTTCTTCTATGTCAGCTGGTTCAATGTTGGATAGAAAGGCACACCAGCAGAACATAGATGATTGTGAGTTCTGATTCAGTTGTCTTCTGGTCTTGACACCTGATTCTGCTCCTCCTAAGATGAGGTTTGATGGATGATTGTTCCTCCATATATGCCTCACTGGAGTATCTGCATTGGATGAGCTTGGATTCTCATCTGATCTAGTGCCATCAGGAGAGTTGACTTGATTAGGTCGATCATCATCTGTATCTTGTGTGTCAAAGAGATCATTCCCCCTGGCATTTGGGATTGGTGCATCTTGATTTTGGTCAGCTTGTCCTGCTTGAGTTTGAGATCTAGTGACAGGTCTATGAGGCTTATCCTCCTCTGGTTCTTCAGGGAAAGGTTCATTTACTTCAATGAACTCATCTGGTCTGGACTTGATCACTAGATGTCTCATCTGTTCTGCAGCTGAGTTTGTTTCCACTGCATTCTTATCACAAGATTCATCAAAAACAACATGAGGTGTTTCTTCCACAAGAAGGGTTCGTTTGTTGAGTACCCTAAATGCTTTGCTAGTAGAGGAGTATCCTAAGAATATCCCCTCATCTGCTTTGGCATCAAAGGCATTCAACTTACTCTTCCCATTGTTGTGAATGAAACACTTACAACCAAATATATGAAAGTAAGATACTCTAGGTTTTCTTCCTTTCCACAGTTCATATGGGGTTTTCTCATGTATTTTATGAATACCTGACCTGTTTTGAGTGTGACAAGCTGTGTTGATGGCTTCTGCCCATAGCTTCTTGGGAGTGGAGAATTCAGCAAGGAGTGTTCTGGCAGCTTCTTTGAGTGTTCTGACTCTTCTCTCAGCTACACCATTCTGTTGAGGTGTTCTTGCTGCACTTGTCTCATGTTGAATACCATTAGAAGTACAATAGGCAACAATATAAGAGTTAATGAATTCAGTGCCTTTGTCACTTCTAATTTTCACAATTGGTTCCCCTTTCTCTACTTGGATCCTCTTCAATAGTTCAGGAAGTTTCTGCTGTGTTTCACTCTTCTTGTATAGGAAGACAACCCAAGTAAACTTGGAGTAGTCATCTACAACAATAAGAGTGTACTTTCTTCCTGTTAGAGTGGTTGGAGTGATTGGTCCAAAGAGATCCATGTGAAGCAATTCAAGAACTCTGCTGGTTGATGCTGTCTTCTTGGTCTTGAAGGAGACCTTTGTTTGCTTTCCTTGTTGACATGCATCACATACCTGATCTTTACAGTAGAGTTCATTAGGCAGACCATCAACTAAGGATTCCCTTGCTAACTTGTTCATAGTCTTAAAGTTCAGATGACTAAGACGTTTGTGCCATAGCCAGCTGACATCTTTAGGGCTCTTCACAAGTAGACATGTATCCTTAGGACAGCTGTTCCAATTTGCAAGATACATACTTCCCTTTCTAGATCCTGTTAGAAGGTTTTGTTTTGTTCTTTTATCACTTATGAGACACTCATCTTTAGAGAATTTGACTGAGTAACCAGTGTCACAAAAATGAGAAACGGATAATAAATTAAACTTAAGACCTTCTACATATGATACATCATGTACCTCAATGTCACCATTTTTAAGGGTGCCATATCCTTTTGTGTTACCGTGCGCGTTATCACCAAAGAAAACTTTTGGACCTTTCTTCACTATGTAGTTGGTCAGCAGGGCTTTGGTTCCTGTCATGTGAGTTGAGCATCCACTATCTATGTACCAAGTTTCTCGTGCTAGACCTCCTCTTCTGTATAGGTCCCTTCTTTCCTGCAAAGAAAAGTTAAGTTTTAGGTACCCATTTTGTTTTGGGTCTTTGGGTGTTAGTACTACCCTTGGGAACCCACATATACATTGGTCGTGTGAACAACCTTGAACATTTGAGTTGTTTCACTCGGGCATCACAGAACCAAATCTTACCAGTCTGCCCCTTGGACTGATCTGATTTGTTCTTTGTGTCAGCTAAGTAATAGTCAAATGGTTTTCCTTTATAGGAGTGTACATACATGATCTTTTGACTAGTTACATTCGGCCTGGGTGCATTAGCTGGTCGATGCACACGATTATATGGACCATACTCTTCTGTTCTCACAATATCATAAGAGATAGGGGGTGCAAAGAGAACAGATTTATTTGAAGAAGACTTCTTCTTCTTGGCTGGAGCAGCATACAGCTGAGACTGTCTCAGGCGAGATGGTCTAGGCTGTCTGCTGTTTCTCTGTACAGGCTTGGGGTTAGCTTGTCTTTTACAATTTTTGGTGTTGGGATAGTTAGCCTTAGCTGGTACAGATGCCTTTTGGTTCATATTAGGAGGTTCATTGTGTTTAGAACACTCACCCTTTTCATGTGTCTGAGTAGTGCACTTGTTAGGTGTACTACCCCCAGCTGGAGAGGATGTAGATGGATTAAGTTCATAACCAAAACCCATCTTATTGCCATTTGATCTATAATATTCAGAGATACTTTCAATAGTAGTAGAAGCTTTATTGAATTCTGATATCTTTTGATTTAGGCATTCCTTCTCCTTTTCTAAGAGCTTGTGTGTTTGGAAGAGATCATCGAATTTGGATTGTAGTGAACGAAGTTCCTTAGTTTCCAAGGCTTGAGTTTGTAACATCCCCTCATACAACTGAGTTATTGTGGTATTTTCTTCCTTAAGAAGTTCCACTTCTCTGGTCAATCTTTCATTCATTGTGACCAACTCAGGGGTGTTATCAAATTTAGCCTTTTTCAACTTAGAAATTTCTTTCCTTAGATCCTTATTCTCCTCTTCCACTTCTATGAAAGCTCTAGTGGCAATATCAAGATCACCTTTTACCTTTCTTAAAGATTGATAATAGGTGTCTTCTGATTCGCCTTCAGATGAGTTTATCTCATCTGATTGTGAAAAAATAGGTGAATGGAAAGTAGTAGTATAGGAGTTTACCTCATTTTCACCTATGGCCATCATAGCTAGGTCGTCTGAATCATCTGAAAAGAGTTGCTCGTCTGGTGATGTAGGGAGTTCATCACTTTGGTATTCAGATTCTTCAGTCACCATTGCTTTCTTATCTGAAGTTCTTCTTGGCCTTCTTTCTTTCTTGTCATCCAAATCCAGCTCAGGACATTCATAGACATAATGACCTGGTTTGCCACAGTTGAAGCAAGATCCAGATTTCTGATTTGAGTTGCCTCTCCTTGGAGGAGTGGCATCTCTTCTTCTAGATCCTCGGCTGTCAGATGACTCCACATCCTTTCTAGGATGTCTTTCTGGTGTTCTTTCTCTGGAACCTCTGGAGGGTGAACTTGCTCTTCTATCTTTGTAGTTTCTAAAGAATTTTCTATATTTGCTGTTGAGAGTGTTCATCCTTTCGAATCTCTTGATCATAAGAGCCATTTGTTCCTTCAGACTCATGTCTGATCCTTCACAGTCTTCTGTTTTCAGAGAGGTCTTGCCAGATGAGGTGCTTGCAGCTTTTGTATTGGCTGCCTTGAAGGCTACAGTCTTGGAGGTAGATGGGGTTGCAGTTGGCTCATCACTTCCTGAGTTCTCTTCTCTTTCCAGATCATATTCATGGGCTTTTAGGTTCTGGAATAGAGTTTGAGCAGACCACTTCTTGATATCTTGAGTATCCTTGATGATGGTCTTCTTGAGTCTCCATTTCTTGGTTAGAGAGTCTAATATCTTTAGATTCTTCTCTCTGTTTGTGTATTTCTTGCCCAGAGACTCTATCTCATTGATGATCTTGGTAAATCTATTGTCTAACTGATCAATAGACTCTTCTGGTTGCATCTTGAAGTGTTCGAACTTCTTGACTGCTGTAGACAACTTGGATTCCTTGATCAGCTCAGTTCCTTCACAGAGAAGTGCCAATGCCTCCCACATCTCTCTGGCTGACTCACAGTGAATTACCTTTGCAATGTACTCATTTGGAAGAGTTTGCATTATGTAATCTTGAGCAATGCTATCAAGATTTGATTGCTTCATCTCTTCTGGTGTGAGGTCCTTCATGGGCTTTGGAACCAGCTCTCCAACTGGGACTTCTGGATCACCATTTGCAGTGTTGACTGTCATGATGGTGATCGGGCCTTCTGTGATTACAGACCACATCTTGTAGTGGACTGATGTGAGATTCTTCCTCATCCTGATCTTCCAGTAATCATAATCCTCAACTGAAAACTTAGGCAACTTTCTCATGTTAGCACTCATGCTGTATGAATTTTCAAAAACAAGTTTTTCAAAAAGATCTGTTCAAGAGGACTACAGAAAGACTCCCTCAAGTCTTCTGATAATCTAGAGACAGTAGTCCGTTAGAACCACTGCTCTGATACCACTTGTTGGTCCCTGAACGAGTAGTGAATGGGATTAAAGTCTAGAGGGGAGGGGTGAATAGACTTTAAAACTTTTCTAAACAGAGTTGGGGAACCTCTTCTGATTGCTATGTCAACTGGACTGCAAGTCTGCTGGTCCAGATGACTATAGTGATCTGATTGTAAAGGTAGTATGCGGAATTATGGTGGCCCTTGTTTAAACTCGTTCTTGTAACTTGTTTTACTTAATGAAAATACTCAGCTGATGCTGGTTTGAAAGTTATGGCCTGTTTTAAGGATGTTGAAATAACAGTATGCACTATATAATAAGAAATGTAAATACAGAAATGTAAAGTGCAGAAAGTAAATAACACCGGATTTATAGTGGTTCGGATATACGATCCTACGTCCACTCTCACGTCCTAACGTGATGTTTAATCCCTTTAATTTCCACAAATTACAAGGGTCTTGTCCTTTATAGTCCCAAGGTTAGGACTTTGAGATCTGAGCCGTCCTAACAGCTGCGGTCTCCACAAGTGATTGTAAGACTTGCACTTTTATGGGTTTCAAAAACTTTAACCTTTCGGTGAGGGTTTGGGGTTTTTGAGATGTATCCAACTAATGGTTCAAGCTTATAATATGCTTAACCACTGTGCCTAAAACAAATGATATACAATATGAACAGGTTTCAGGTTCTTAAGGGTAGGATAGGAAGCACTTTAAGAGCTAAGGATAATCTAATGGATTTCTGGCTCTTGGAGAACTCTTAGAACAGTATGGCTTTTGCTTGATTGCTTGCTTAGCTTTTGAATTCTCGCTTGTGTCTTCTCTATGTAGTGATTCCTCATCCTCTTGTATTTATAATGGAGATTGGGTGCAACTAGCCGTTGGAGTTGACTAGCCGTTTGAGCAATCTTTCCATAATAGCTTGATTCCTTGATTCCAGCCGCTTGATTGCTTCAATCCTGGGATCATGTCAATCTTCTAAATAAGGTAGGTCTTCGTTTGAATTGCAAGATGACTTAGGAATCAGCCGAGACCTGGAAGAGCACATAGTCTTCTGATCTGTACTTCTAGTCTTCTGACTACTCTTCTGGCCTTAGGTCTTCTGTCTTCTGATATCAGACGAGTAACACTCTTCTGATCTGGAAATTCTTTGTACTGCTTTAGGCCATCTTTAATCTGGGACTCCATCAGATAGGTAGGTATACAAGCACCTTAACTTATCTGGTCTTCAAGGATCTTCTAGTCTTCATGTCTTCTACTCTTCTCATCTTGAGGATAGGCATGTAAGCCAGGACTGTGCTGATCAGCTGATATCAATACAGTTGATCACACAAGACTAGTCTAAGCTGTTCTATACAAGTCAGCTGATCCTATTACATTTATAAACTCTAAGTGTTTTGGCCATCAAAACTATTCTAACATCAAGTGGGGCTTAGGGTGAATTTATATCCCAACAAAGTGGACAACTGAGCTGAAGAGATCAAGAACATTAAAGCAGTACTCATAAATGCAAATGATCAAGACAGTTGAAGTACAAATGATCAAGAGCATTGAATGCCAAAGCTTACAGAAGACACATTCAATGAAGCATTTATTGCCAATCATGCCTGAACCAAGCATTGAAGACTTAGAGCATTAAAGAGTGAAGCATTGAATGAATGTTGGAACATTCTAAATTGCAGCAGGAATGTTCAGGGAGCTTGTCCCATCTGACCGTTGGTTGAGTGTAGAGTTTGCCACAAATCAACCTTGGGAAATGTGCATATTTGGAATCTGACACAAGTCTTCTCAGCCACATTTTTCAGAAGTCAACACATTCATTCAAGCAACCATTGAAGAGCCCTTTTACACAGTGGATAAAAGGATGCCAAGCTTCATAGCCGTTTCAATGGTGCTGCAAATAGACATATTTGAATTGCTATCCCTCCAACGGTTAGTTGTTCAAATTTGTCTATAAATACAGAAGTGATCAAAGGGATTCAAAATCCAACTACAAGCTATCAAACTATTATCAAGCTTTCAAAGGAAACCAAGATGTTCTTCAGAATCCTAAGTTTCCTGAATCACTTCAATTAGCTAAGCCAATCTTTGTAATCATCCAAAGCTTAGCATAGAGATATCCTAAGCCTTTACACTGTTCTTATTGTAAAGGATATCTCAACTAGTTGGAACCAAACCTCAAACCCTTATCTCATTTAGTGAATAGAGTGTTTGTTGTAGAAGTGAAGAGTTAAGGTCTGTTAGAGTAAAACACAGTCTTAACTCAGAGAGATTGAGCACTAGGACTCAGATTATCCTAGGGATCAAAACACTAAGAGAGTGTTGTTGATCAGTGCACCTTGGCACTATAAAAGAAGCTAATTCCATTGTGAAGGAATTATCCTGTTCAATCAGGGAAAGTGGATGTAGGAGCTTGAGTCTCTGAACCACTATAAACTTGTGTGCCATTTACTTACTGCATTCTTTATTGCACTTACATTCAATCATATTTCAAAGAAGCAAAACTCAGTAAGTGAGAAAAACTGTTTTGGACAAAGTCCATGATAACTGTCTTTTCAGAAATTAACTTGGAGTATTTCTTTAAGTCAAAGGCCAACCACATTCCGCACTTAGCAACTCTTTTAGACATTTAGCCAACTGATCACTCAATAGTAATCAGTAGGACAAGTATCTATCAAAGTTCACACTCAGGCCAGTTGTGAGACAACCTGCCTGATAAGACCAGTTTTGTTAAAAAGAAAAGAATTTGCATACACAAGTGCATTCCCCCCCCCCCATACACTTGTGTTATACTCCACCAAGGACCAACAATATTACACATACTTCAAAATAAAATAAAAACTAACAATCAGAGCAAATAACAACTAATCTGAGAGAGTACCTCCTTCTGGGTTAGGAACACAGAACACATCTAGGAGTCTCTTGTGAATTACTCTGATATGGTCTTCATCTTCAATCTTCTCCTTGTCAAGTAGCTCTTCTTCATATTTCTTGATCTGGTTAAGTTCAACTCTTCTTCCTGAGCTGGTCATAAGAGTCTTCCACTTCGGAAAAGTAGGAACTAGAATGTTGAAGTTCGCAGCAGCTGATATCCTCATGATCAAGTTCCAAAGCATCCTATGCTGTCCTTCCATGAACTTGTCAAACATCGAATACAACTCATCTGGACTTTCAGTATCACAAAATTTCCTAATAATCCAATGATCAAGTTCCCATTGTCTCTTCACTTTCATCCAATCAGCTCGATGCTCTTTGTCAATGAAATAATCAATAAATTGATCTTCCATTTGATCTTCATCAGCCTTTAACTTCTGCAATCTTTCAACATGCTTTTCAACTTTCTTTTTGCTCGCATAACGACTTTCATCATTAGGATCAACAACCTTCTGCTTCTTCACAACTGCAGTAGGTTCTTCAGTTCCTTCAATAGCTAACTTCCTTTTGGTTTTTCTCTTAGTCTGAACCTCAACTTCAGCTTCTGGAGATGCAACACTTTTGCCTTTCTCCAGTCTCTTCTGCTCTTCTGCTCTGGCTAGCTCAAGATCAGCAGTTTTCACCAACTTGCCTCTCTTAGGCCTCCTAAGATCTTGCATAGCTTCTGCAGCTTCTTTCGCTTCCGGTTCAGCACTAAACTTAGCTTTTTCAACTTCAAAAATTTCAGCAACTTTCTCAACTCTACTCGCCTCTTCCCCCTTTTTGGCTTCATCATTTGCCTTGAGAGTGAAAAGACTAGTAAAGCGAGTCATTTCTTCCTTCACAACTTCCTTCATGGCTTCAGCAGCTAGCTCTATCTACTTCTGATGCGTCTTATCGTGACTCATCTTGTCAAGACGATCAGTAGCCAACTCCAGCTTCCTTGAACTTGAGACTAGTTCATCCTTGAAATACGTAGCTGTCTGGCGAAGGCGTCTGTTCTGCTCTGTTAAATTAGTAAGAATAGCTCGAGAACGCACCAACTGGTCTTGTGCTTCTCTTCTCTGTTCATCAGCAATTTCGATCTTAACCCTGTAGAGTCTCTCCATCTTGCTCGACTCTTCAGCTAACGATCTTGCAAATGAAATAGATCTCTTTTCTGAGAAATCAACTTGCTTCTTCAAGAAATTTTCAATCTCAGTGTACATCTCTTCTCGAAAAGATGAGTCCATCTTGTTGACTTCACCAACAATCAACTCTCTTGAGCTGTCAACAAGCGACTAGTTCTGCTCAACTAACATATCCTTTAATTTCGAGTTTAAGAACTCATCAATTGCAGACTGGACAACAACTTTCAAGTCCGTCTTCAGCACTTCTAGATAGCCTTCAGGAAATGCTTGAGTAGACGACTAAGCTTCAACAACAACTTCTTCTTGAACTTTCTCAATCAACTCATCTTCACTAAACATGATGGCTTCAACAAACTCATCATCTTCTTCACCAAGTTCAACCAATTCGACTTCCACTTCAGCACTTTCAGCCTCTTCTTCAGGATGATCAGGGGCATCTTCTAACTCCAATAATGGTTCTGAGGTCTGAATAGCAGCATCAACAAGTTCTGCCTTCGACTCTTCTTCCATGAATTCAGTTTGAGTTCCAACGTCAAATGAAAACTCTTCACTCAAAATGCCATCTGGAATGCTTAACATCTTCTTTACCAGATCAGTTAAGGCTCGGCGAGGGAATAACTCAGAGTGGTCTTGAACACCACTATTTTCTTTCTGCTCCATCTCCCAATCCATGAAATTGGAGATTCCTCCTATGCCTAGAATGACTTCGAAAAGGTCATCTGTTGAGGACTTCTTCAATGCAACCCAAGTGCAAATCCTGAGAAGTTTCTCAAACTGTTCTGTTGAAGTGTCGACTTCGATAGTAGAGAGCTGTTTCTTCAAATTATTGGTCATCTTTGAGCGAATTCTCTTTTCTCGTAGGCACATAGGATAATATACCAAGGATTCAAATCTAACTTCAGATGGGGTCTGAGCAGGTGGGGTCCCTGTCTCAGCTGTTGCAGTGGCAACTGGAGTCTTGTCTGAAGTAGATGGGTTGGAGGGTTCAACATTTTCTGTTGAAGGTAGGGAGAGAATTTGGTCTGTGGTTTCTGGGGGCTGAGATGTGGCTAGGTTTGGTGTGACAACTGTCGGAGTATCAGTTGTGTCAGTTATAGGAGTGTTTTGAGGAATGCTAGCTCTCAGCGGTAATGCTGCCAGCACTTGTGAGGTTGAGGATAAAGTTCTAGGCCTAGATCGATGTGATCTTGCCTTGGTTCGAATAGAAGAGAGAGGGAGAGAGGAATTGAAACAGCTTGAGAAGAAGTACCAACGTGAGGGCTCGACTCGTCTTGTGTAGAACTAGACACTTCAACAAGACGATAGAGTTGAGGAACATCAGGGCCTATCTCTTCAGCTTTCTCAGACTCTTCATCGGATTGAGTCTCCTCCGAGTCTTCTGCACCAAAACCAGCTTGTGCAACATCTTCTGATTCTTCATCTTCTGACTCGTCTTCCGAAGAACTAGACGAGGCAGCATATGGCATTGCTTCCGAAGTTTCAATCTGAACTTGCCTTGGGGCAGATGGCCTTACAGCAACTTGCTTTTTCAACGCCTCTTTCTTCAAGTAGAACTTCAAAGGGTGAAAAGGCTTCCCTTTGCTCCATTCCGTCTTGTTTGGCATCAACAAGGGTAGGAGTATACTTAGCTTATTTCCAAAACCAACAACATTCGACACTACCCAATTAGCCGTGTCGGTGTCGACTCTAACACTTCTTTCAAAATACATGATTCGATCCGCGAATAACTTGAACCAGTTCCCTTCAGTGATTCCATCATATATAGCAGCCATTACTCTTGCCTTCTGCAAGGTGACTGAATCATAAGAGCCGGTAACACATAGCAGCATCTTGCTCGCTATGTCAAGGATTGTTCTATACTTCTCAAGAAGTTCCATCTTCTTTACGGCTGGGAGTTTGCCATCTGGTTTTAGCCTTAATTTCTTTCCACAGAAGATACTCAAATATCTGACTTCTTGACCTATTGTGTAATTTTCCACATCAATAGAACCGATGGGCAGCCTCAAGTGCTCGAACACAGCATCACGAGAGATCACCACTAGACTTCCTCCGACAAATGATTCAACTGAGTCTCCTCGTCTGGTGGCATTGGCATAAAATTCCAGTACCTCTTGCTCCAAAACAATTTCTGGAAAGGCCTCCAAGTAGGGTTTTAACCCACATCTAATGCACTTTGTCAGAATCTCTTGATTTCCATCAGTGTGTTTTCCTTTGAAAAACACAGAAGGCTCCACATGCACCTTGCTTTCAGCGATAAACTTGCCAAGGTCAAGCCTGGCCTGCATGTTAGTTCTCACATCGAAGAGCGAGATGATAGACATATTGAATAGAGAGTTTAAGAACAAAGGTTTGGGTTTCGCAAGAAATCGAATGCTAGAGAGAATAGAAGAGTTAAGAAACGTGAGAGGAGTGGAGTGTAAGTGTTGGGTTTTGTTAAAACTGAATTTGAAGAACCAATGGCCTAGATTGAAAGAGATGATCCAACGGTTGGGCCTTTTGGTATTCAGTTACGGAATCAAGAATATTATGTGATTTGATATTGTAAAAATTGAAATCCGCCTATTCTATTAGTTGGGACAAGGGAGTGTACTCATCTGTCCTAGCATAGTAGAGTAGGGTTCGAAATGGGTGTATACACCTCATTAAAATGGGAGTGTATAAATCCAATTCTAGGTTTTTCCAATTTTAGCATTATCGAATTACTATAATACCCTTAATTCGTTTTGATTGAACACTTAGAATATTCAAATTCAAAGAACACTTATCTTGTCTGTTCGAGTCTATCCAGAACAGACGAGTAGACTTATGAACACAAGACGAGTTCCCCCTTCGTCTGTGCTTGTCTATTCTGAACGTCGAACGACTTCATGTACCTATCTTATCATATGCAACGTATAATCGTAGGTACAAGTAAAATAAATAAGATGAATATCAATCTAAAGCAATGGTCAAGGTTTCGAACAAGATGACTGTTAACAAACTTAAGAGTCAACATAAGGATATTTAAGAAATCAAAGATTCCCCCTTAAATGTTTATTCCCTTAGTATTACCCTCAGCTTTACCAGCTTCCTCATCGGGTTGTTTGGTCATCTAGTCTAGCCTTGTATACCTGTCTGTTGCGTGAGTAGACGAGTGCTCCGTTATAGTGATCTTGTCTCCTTATTTCTTTGATGTACCTTGTTCATCTGGATCCATCCATGCTCTTGGAGCTTGCTTTAGTCCGTATAAGGCTTTCTTCAATCTGTACACCTGGTCGCATTTGACTTCGAAACCTGGGGGTTGTTCAACATACACTTCTTCCGCAAGAATACCGTTAAGAAATGCACTTTTGACATCCATTTGATATACAGTAAACTTCATATAAGCAACATATGCAAGGAACAATCGAATGGCTTCTAGTCTAGCAACAGGAGCATATGTTTCATCATAGTCTATGCCTTCAGCTTGTGAATAGCCTTGGGCTACTAGTCTAGCCTTACTCCTAACAACTACATCATTCTCATCTTTCTTGTTTTTGAAAATCCATCGAGTGCCAACTACATTATGATGCTTAGGCCTATCGACAAGTTCCCAGACGTCGTTTCGAACAAACTGGTTCAACTCGTCTTGCATAGCGATGATCCAATTACTATCAGCCAATGCCTCTTTAACAGTGGTAGGCTCGATAAAGGAAAGGAAACAACACCAGCAAAACATAGTTGTACTAGGCTGTTCTTGCGACTCAAAGAGTTGTCGTCTAGTCTTTACACCAATAGTAGAGTCACCAATGATATTTTCAGTATCATGCGCAGATTTCCATGTTTTTCTATTCTTAACAGGAACACTATCATCATCTATATCATGTACATCATCATGCATATCAACATCATTTGTATCATCAACAGATTTACCAGGAGTAGTAGAGTCAACTAGAGCAGGCATGTCGACTGGTCTAGAAGACTTACCTTGAGCACTTACCTTCTCTTTGTCATCAGACTCGAGAGCTTTCATGAATGGATTGTAAGCTTGAACGGATTCATATACCTCTGATTCTTTGTCAGATTCGATCGTTAGATCAGTAACTTTCTCACTGATCTTGTTGGCAGACGAGTCCTGTCGAGATTCATCGAAAACCACATGTGGTGTTTCTTCCACACAAAGAGTTGAGTAGTTGAATACCCTAAATGCCTTGCTAGTCGAGGAGTATCCTAAGAATATCCCCTCGTCTGCTTTGGCATCGAAAGCATTCAACTTGCTCTTTCCATTGTTGTGGATGAAACACTTACAACCAAATATATGGAAATATGAAATTCTGGGTTTTCTACCTTTCCAAACCTCATAGGGTGTCTTGCGTAGTGCTTTGTTGATCGCGCTTCTGTTCTGTGAATGGCATGCAGTATTGATAGCTTCAGCCCAAAACTTTTGAGGCGTGTTGTATTCGGCTATCATGGTTCTACAGGCTTCCTTGAGAGTTCGATTCCTTCTTTCTGCTACACCGTTTTGTTGTGGTGTCCTAGCTGCACTAGTAAGATGCTGGATACCACGTTTAGCACAAAAGTCTTTGATATAGCAATTAATGAACTCAGTTCCCTTGTCACTACGAATCTTGACAATAGACTGTTTCTTCTCAACTTGTAACTTCTTCAACAGATCAGGTAGAAGTGTTTGTGTATCACTCTTCTTGTGTAGGAAGACTACCCAAGTAAACTTAGAATAGTCGTCTACAACAACAAGTGTGTACCTTCTACCATTCAAGGTTGGAGGAGTTATTAGACCATGAAGATCCATATGTAGGAGTTCTAGGACTCTAATAGTTGAGAGCGTAGAAATTGACTTAAAAGAACCTTTCACCTGTTTACCCTATTGACACGCAGAGCATACATGTGGCTTGTAATAGACTTCGTTGGGAATACCTTCCACAAGGTAATCTCTAGCTATCTTATTAAGAACCTTAAAGTTTAGGTGGCAGAGGCGTCTATGCCAGAGCCAGCCAAGTTCTTTAGGATTCTTAGTAAGTAGACAAGTGTCCCTCGGACAGCTATTCCAGTTCACTATGTACACACTACCTTGTCTTACGCCGACTAGTAGGACTGTGTGTGTCCTTTTGTCAATGATTTCACATTTGCGGCTCTTGAACTGCACCTTGTATCCACGATCACAAAAATGTGAAACAGAGAGTAAATTGTATTTCAAACCTTTAACATACGAGACATCTTGGATCTCTACGTCTCCATTCCGGATGTAACCAAATCCTTTAGTGACAGCAGTGGAGCTATCACCAAATATCACTTTTGGTCCTTCCTGCTCATGGTAACTTGATAAGAGAGCATTGGTACCAGTCATGTGGTGCGAACAACCACTATCAATGTACCAAGTTTCTCCTACAGAGCCACCCTTCTTATACAAGTCAAGTCGACCCTGCAATGAAGATATTCAATAATTTAGGTACCCATTTGTTTATTGGGGCCCTGGGGGGTTAGTCGAGTTCAGAGGAATCCAAATATACATTGGAGTCTTGAACAAGTTCGATCTCTTAAGCTTCCTGCCAAATTTGTTGCAAAATAAGACCTTGTTGTCCTTATATGGCCTATCATTCGAGTTCGGGTCTACTCGTTTGAGATAGCCTTTCGACTTGATCTCTACTTGAGTAGGCACTGGTCTATGATAGTCAGAGTAGGGCTTGTATGCATTAGGTCCATACGGTTTATAGACTCGTTTAGGTCTTTCCTCACTAATAATATCATATGACAAAGGTGGAGGATATAGGACGGCTTGTGTACGATATTTTGGAGCAACCTGTCTAGGCCTAGACGTGTAGAGCTGAGACTGCCTTATGAAAGGAGGTCTAGGCTCTTGTAGTCTAGTCTGTACTCGTCTAGTACTCGTCTCCTCAGGATACCAATCCTCGTATCTGACGTGATTAGGTCGTCCACGATTAGTGGTCCTTTGTTGACTAGTTCTAAACGGAACAGGCTTGTTGTTAGCATTCTTTTTACCTCCCTTGGTAGTCGGAATGTTAACTCGAGTCTGTTTGGGTACAGTGCCTTTAGATGGAGTTCCAATATCGTATATCATTGGTCCTTTTCCTTTATCATTTGGCAAAAGTCTTGCGTTAGTAGTAGTAGGGTTCTTAATAACTCGAGTAGACGAGCTAGATGACTCAGCACCTATAACTGTCTTGTCACCTAGATCTTTATACCTATCTGACAGTTCAAGGTTAATCTTTGAAGAGTTAACCAGGTCAGTAAGCTTGAGATCTAATGTGACAACCTCGGTCTCTAAGAACTTATTACGTTCTTCAAGCCTATTGCACTTGCTCTTTAAAACATTGAATTCATTTCTCTCAGTTGCATTTGTCTTAAGTAGGTCTTGATATAACCTGTCTGTCAATGCACACTTTTCTTTGAGTTGTCTCAACTCTTCAGTCAAGCGTTCATTTAGGATTATTATATTAGGATCTACTTTAGACTGAGCTTCCTTAAGATCAATGATTTCTTGTTTTAATGCAATGTTTTAGTCACTGACTTCAATGAATGCCTGATTAGCAAGTAGGAGGTCGTCTTCAACAGCACTAGTAGAGTGATGAAGACTACTCCCTACTTCACTACTGGCAGTATCACTTTCATCAGTATCAGAATCATCAGAAGATTGAAATGAAGTAGCAGATGATACCTCTTGATCGATTTTAGCCATGCAACATAGGCCATCATCTACTATGAATGCTTCATCGTGATCTTGATCAGATGGGTAGCTAGATAAGGACGATGGCAACTCGTCTGAATCTGAATCAGAGTCATCATTGGCCATCATTACCTTCTTGCCACGGTTGTATCTTCTTTCCCTTCGAGCTTTGCGTTCTTCTCGATCGTCGGTGCTCAGGTCTGGACATTCATAAATGTAGTGACCTGGTTTCTCACAGTTATAGCACTAGAGATCATTAGTAGCCTTTTTAATAGGAGATTTATCCCTACGCTTATCACGTCTATCAGAACGTTGAATCTTCCTATCATCAGACTCTCTATCTCGTCTATTACCTTTCGAGACTTCGTCTCTCCTTTCGGACGAGTTTCGGTCTCGTCTGGTCTCAAACGAGTTCTTAGAGGCAGACCCTCTATGATCTCTATAGAACTTCTTGTATCTACCGAAACGCTTATTCAGCCTATCAAACTTCCTAACCATGAGGTTCACCTGATCCTTCAGACTAAGATCAGTATCTAATTCGTCTTTTACAGAAGCAGACTTAGTCTTAGACTTAGACCTGTCTACCTTAGAGGACTTGGACGAACTAGACTTAAAGGCAACGTTCTTAGACACAACATGTTCTCTGTCACTACTGACTACGAGTTCATCTTCGTCTAAATCAAACTCATGAGCCTTTAGAGTTTGAAACATGGTCTCTGCACTCCACTTATCTATGTCTTGGGTATTCTTAACAAGCATCTTTACCATTTTCCATCGAGGATCTAAGCTCTTAAGAATCCTAAGATTGATTTCACGAGGAGTATATGTTTTACCAAGAACTTCTAGATCATTCATAATCTTAGTAAAGCGAGTATCCAGCTGGTCGATAGTTTCGACAGCTTTCATCCGAAATGATTCAAATCTTTGGACAGCAGTGGATAATTTGCTCTCTTTGATCAGGGATGTCCCTTCACAAATGATAGCTAATCTGTCCCACATCTCTTTGGCAGTTTTACATTTTAACACTTTTCCTAGATACTCGTTAGGAAGAGTGTGTAATATGTAATTCTTCGCCAAACTATCCAAATTATTTTGACGCATTTCTTCTGAGGTTAGATCTGACCTTGGTTTCTTGACGAGAGTGCCAATTGGTTTGTCTTTGTCAATAGTAGCAGTATTTGGGACCATTGTCATGATCGGACCCTCGGTCACAACAGAGATCATTAGATCGTGCGTGGAGCAGAAAATCGCTTCCATTCGCAGCTTCCAGTAGTCGTAGTCCTGAACCTGGAACTTGGGTAACTTATTAGCACTTATTTCAAGAGACATATTGAGCAAGTAGTTTAGTGCTAATCAGTTTTATGATCAAGAAGCAGATAAGTCAAGAACAGGGAACAAGAAACAGATATAACAAGAATACTGATCAAGAACACGTAAGCAAATACAATCACGGACCAAGACTTCACCCTAAGTCTTAAGTCGGTTATCAAGAAACAGCAGTTCGTAAACTACTGCTCTGATACCACTTGTAGGTCCCCAAAGTTGAGTTAATATCGAGTAAGCTAGTGAAAATGTCTAGAGGGGGGTGAATAGACTTTTCAAAATTCTTTCGATATATCAAAGTACAATATGCGGAATACAGAAATTAATCAATGAGCCCAATTCAAGTTTATACTCAACTTCTTAATTCGAGAACCCTGTTCTATACTCAACTAGTCTTGTTCAGATATGTATGTTTAACAAGTAAACAATTAAAACAAAACAGTAAAGTAAACAACACAAACAATTTATAGTGGTTCGACAACTTGTCTACGTCCACTCTCACAAATGCAGTTGTGATGTTTCCACTAACTCTTCCAATCGAGTACAAAGTGTGTGCGTTCTTGTGATTTTAAGTCCCAAGAAAAAGACTTAGATCTTCTCGACTATACTACCAAGTATATCTTCGATGTTACTAGAGATTTACAAGTATCTAGCAACTTGATAACAGTAAACAAAAACTAAAAACTTATTCAGTAGCAGTCTTCTGGTTTCTTCACTTGTCTTCCGACTTACTTTCTGAACTTCAACTCTGAGAGTAACTTGCTTCAAAATGCTTCAGTAATTCTTCAGTACGTAGATTTGCAGTATTTCAGTAGTCTTAAATCAATAAACACCTTGAGGTATTTATAGACTTCAACTTCAAGAACTTAGTCAGTTGTAACCAACTCTTCTTGAAAACTAACTTCATAATTTCTTCAGCTTATCCATCCACGCGTTTCTGGTTAATTAGTTATTTCTAACTAACTCTTTAATCCTTATCTTCACACGCGTTTCATCTTCAAGTTGACTTGTCTAGTTGAGTCTTGTTGCGCACCTGTCTTGTGTAGACTTCATTCTTCTCTTCTTGTGCGGTCTTCTTCAGTAGTAGACTATTCTAATCCTAACAAGACTATTACATTACTTTAAGCTCTTTTCTTATAAAGCTTAGTCAACTTATAAAACTATACAATGAATATTACATATGAACATCATGAGCTTCTATACAATGTTTCGCATAGCTCAATAACAACCTAAACATTATGAATAACAAATATGAAGTACTTATAGTTCGTACTTATCTTTTAATATATAACAACACTTGTCTTTATGTGAACTCTACTGGTCTGTTCAAGATGACTTCTCTTAACTAGACTAGATCAGTCAACACTTAGAAAATATTCAAACTACTTTTGGCTTATCAAAACTTCATCTCTATCTTTTATCATCATTTAGGACTTGTTCTAGAATTCATATCCCAACAGAATTGTTTTAGCAAGGGCTTTTGTGAGGGATATTAGAACACTCGTTAATTTGCACAGGGATATTGTAAACTCTCGCTAACTACCGAGCATTCATAGGGATATCAGAGCGTTATTTAGCGAGGGATTTAACGAGAGACTAAATTTTGAAAATTAGTCAGGGGTTTGCCGAGGGTTTTTTGCCCTCACTATTTAGCTAGGGAAGTGAGGGTCAAAACCCTCACTAAATCCCTGCTAATTTTTTTATTTTTTATTTTAAATTTATTTCAAATTAATATATATACATATATGTTATTAATGTCAAAAATATAATTTTATTACAAATGAATATATATATACATACTATATGTTATTATAAAATGCAAAAAATATAATTTTATTACCAATGAATATATATACACATATATGTTATTAATTATCATTGAAATATGAAAATATAATTTTAAATGAATATATATATATATATATATATTGTATATTTAAAAAGATTTTAAAAATAAAATTCAAATGAATATAGTTATTTCAAATGTTGACACATTTTTGTGGCCATACATACGGTGGGTTCGAAATCCAGGTCACACATTTTTTTTATTTTAACCCAGTCCACGAGGCCCATTTTTCCTCGCAAATTCGGAAAAACCAAAAAATTGCCAAGGGTTTTAATCGCTCGCCAATTAGCGAGGGATTTAATAAAGTTAAATTTAAAAAATCAAGTTGCTGAGGGGTTTAACCCTCTCTAAATGTCGAGGGCATAATTTCCTCGCTAAATTCCGAGGGTTAATTTGCATTCCCTCGCCATAAATTTACCGAGAGTATTTTGTCGAGGGTTTAATTCCCTCCCTAAATCCCTCGGCATTTACTGTTGGCAATATCCCCAAAGTTTTATGCATCCCATCTTTAATTAACTTAAGTCTTTCCTGTGTCTTGTTAACTTTAATTTGTAATATTAAGAATTAACTTACTTCTATATATTAGTATTCTCTTCATAAAGCTGCAAGGCAATTGACATATTATTTACCTCATAAATCTGCATCTATAAGCACTCAATCTGTAAGCACTCAACTGCTTTATGTATCTTTCCAGATGAGTTTATTTGAAGTCTAATATATCTATTTGTCTACATGTACAGCTATTTGACTGCCTAAAACTTGCTTCAGATTTATTAACTACTCTTTGACAGTATTCTGACCCAACATTCATTAGAGAGTGAAGTTTAAATACTGTTTTAACAATATTCTGTCCCATTAAAGTCATTAAAGAGTGAAGTTTAAATACTGTTTTAACAATATTCTGTCCCATTAAAGTGAAGTTTGACCTGTAACCATTAATACTCTCTTCGTCCCAATTTAGATTCAACTTTTGCAAAAAATGGATGTCCCAAATATTAAGAAACAGAGGAGTTGTGAATTTCATATTGATTAATCTGAATGAAAAATTAGGCACGCAGTCCATATGTTAACATATATATACATCAAGCTAGGGCACAAGCCCATAAGGAAACTAAGTTTTGGGTTGTGCCAAAACAATTATATGCAGGCCCAAGGCTAATAAAATAATTCCAACTCCAATACTCCCCCTCAAGTTGGAGCGTGAAGGTCACGAACGCCCAACTTACTACGAAGAAACTGAAAACGGTCAGCACCAAGTGCCTTTGTAAAGATGTCGGCGACCCGATTTTCAGTGGAAATCATGCAAGGCTTATAGTGCCATTCGCAACCTTTTCACGAACAAAGTAGCAATCCATCTCAACATGCTTGGTTCGCTCATGGAAAACGGGATTAACGGCTATGTGACAAGCAGCTTGGTTATCGCAAAAAAGGTGGGTGGGATGTGTTAAAAATACATCAAAATCTCTCAAAAGCCATCGTAACCAAACAATTTCAGATACCGTTGTTGCCATAACCCTATACTCAGCTTCGGCCGAAGATCGAGAAACAACGGATTGCTTCTTGGTGCGCCAAGAGATGGGCGAGCCGCGAACCACCAAGAGAAATAAAATATCTAGTAGACGAATGACGCGTGAAAGGCCATCCAGCCCAATCAGCATCACAAAATTCGAGCAAGCTGAAGTCTCCATGGGCGGAAAGAAAAATGCCTTGACTCGGGGCATTCTTCAAGTAGTGTAGCTGTCACGCCCCAATTTTTATTTAAAGAATATTTTACGAAATAACTGGCAATTTAAAAATAAAAGGGCATGAACCAAAATTTATATTTAAGAAATAAGGCTTACAATTTTATTTTACAATAAAAATAACTAACAATTAATGGAAGCTTAAAGAATTAAATAGCAACTCAAAATAATTTTAAAATATATAAGGAACCACAACGTCTCAATTAATTTTACTAAATGATTGTCATCCACCGCTCCTCCTCGCCACCAGCTCCTCAATCTGAAATGCTAAAATAAAGGGGTGAGCAAACCACAGCTCAGTGGGGACATGCTTGTTAAAACTAAATACCATAAGCAATTAAATTACCACAAACGTAAACATGCACTTAATGTATTGCCACTTCTCAACTTCTCATTTATAAATGTCAGAAGACTTGTATTTCTCAACTTCTCGTTTATAAAGGTCAGGTGGCCTGCTTCTCAACTTCTCGTTTATAAAGGTCAAATGACCTGTTTGTCTCAACTTCTCGTTTATAAAGGTCAAAACACCTATATTTCTCAACTTCTCATACATAATTCACATGAGTAACAATAAAATCACAAATTGCATTTAATAATGACAAATAAAATAGAAATCTCCACCTCAAAATATATGTCGTGGATGAAATAGTGCTACAAACTATTCCTTGCGATTATCTCCACCTAACATAAATTAAATCTATGAAGAACTGAAGAACACAATCCTTTAAATTAAAAGGAATAATATCAACCCTAGTTAAGATATCTTTAAACTTACGCACCGATCATATATATAAATTAAGGGCTAGTCTTGGGTGAGACCGTCTCACAGAATGAGATCCGTGAGACGGCCTCTGTGAGACGACCCTCATATATAAAAAGTGATAATGTTTGAACAAAAAATGATAGTGTTTAAGTAAAAAGTGACGGTCACTTTTGTTAAAAATATTATCACTTTTTTTACAAACCAAAATCTGAAAAAATATATGGATTATCCTACCCAAAATTTTGAAATATGGGTTAAAGGGATCCGTCTCACAGAAAAAGATCTGCGAGACGATCTCACACAAGTTTTTGCCATAAATTAATCTCCATCTAACAACAATTTTCTAAATTTGACATGCATGCCATACAATTAAACTAAACCAGACTCTAACTTAAATAAATAAATCTAACACTAAATCTGTTTTTGTATATATCAATTTATTATACAAACAAATCCACTAATTAATTTATATAATTAAATAATCCTGACTACTACTAATGCCTCGTATAAAGTTTTTTTTTTTTTTTTATGGAAGTTAAATACCATCCATTTTTCCCCTCCCCATTACTCGAACCTAGGACCTGAGGCCTAGGTAGTGGTGCTCTAACCACTTGAGCTATCCCACTTTGTCAGTCGTATAAAGTTTCAATCACCACCAAATTCGCATGCCATCATCTTTTTCATATTATAAATATTACAGAATCGAGACATTCAGAAATATAAGAATTGAATTGAATCAAACAAAATTATTCATGCGATTAATTAAAAATGTAAGAGAAGAAAGAAGAGTACCATATGTTTTGTTGGAGAGAAATTTTGATTTGGATTTTGAGGTTGTGTAAAATTAGGGTAAATCTACTTTTATATATGGACATTAGATATGGGCTTAAGCTTGGGCTTGAGATAAGAATTAAAAGTTTAGAATCTAAAAAGTCTAAATTTAAATTTAAATGGTTTTCAATATTTATCTTAATAAACTAACAATTATAATATAACTAAAAATAAATTAAATAAATATTAATTTATACACATAAACTTATATTATAAATTTTACGGGTGTTACAGTAGCACACGCTCGGCTGCTGCCGTGTGAGTCGTGCGTGGATGCCCAAGAAATTGGCTAAGCTGACTTACCGTCCATACAATGTTAGGCCTAGTGACTATGAGATACAATAATCGTCCAATCAAGAGCCTATATCGAGCAGCATCAACTAAGGGATTGTCATCATCAGGTGTGAGTTTCAAGTTTTGCTCCATAGGAAACTTGCATGGACGACCCCCTTGAAGTCTGCTTTCCTCCAAAATGTCCAAAGCGTACTTACGTTGACTCAAAACAAAACCTTCAGGAGAACGAGCAACTTCAATGCCTAAGAAATATTTCAATGGGCAAAGATTCTTGATACTGAATTTATCATCCAAGAACTGCTTCACTAACTCAATGTGGGCGGTGTCATTCCCAGCAAGTAAAACATCGTCGACATAGATTAATGCAGAAACATATGTGGTCCCTTTTCGGAATATGAAAAAAGAGTGATTTGCGTGTGATTGACGAAAGCCAATGGAAACGAGAGCATGCGTAAATTTCTCATACCAATTTTTGGAGCTTGCAAACTCGGGTGTCACCTTCTTTAGCGAAGCCCTGGGGAATGCTCATGTACACATTTTCATGCAAGTAACCGTGCAAAAATGCATTGTTAACGTCCAATTGGTGAACCTCCCAATTTCGTTTCACGGCGATAGTCAACAAACATCTAATTGTTACTAATTTTGCCACGGGGGCAAACGTTTCATGAAAATCAACTCATTTTATTTGAGTGAACCCTTTTGCAACCAAACGAGCTTTGTATCTCTCCACATCTCCATTCAACTTATATTTAATTTTGTAAACCCACTTGGAACAAACAACTTTCTTTACGGGGTGTAATGTAGTTAACGTCCAAGTACCATTTTGTTCTAGTGCTTGAATCCCTTTTGCCATGGCAGCACGCCACAAAGGGTCCCGAACAGCCTATGAGAAGTGTTTAGGCCTCATCACGTGACGTGATGGCCGCTAGGAAAACCTTATATGCCGAAGAAAATTTATCATATGAAATATGCAAAGATAAGGGATGTATTGTCGAGTAGGCTGAATTGGCAGTGGGTTGTGCATGGTCAACTGAAGGGTGAAGGTCGGTGATGTTAGCGTCCAAATACTTAGGACATTTCTTAATCCTTTCACTGACACGCGGACCACTATCTGTATTACCGTGCAAAAAACCTGTGTTAGGTGGGGCTGTTGCAGCCAATGTGGTCGAGGAAGGTGCAGGCCGCTGCTCGGCTGGACGGGTGGCCTCGACAGTTGTGGGCGGGGTGTGTGTAAGTTTCTATTCAGCTGGCCGAATAAAAGGTCGCGACCAGGCAGGTGCCGATTGAGGCCAGATGGACGTATCTCGAACTTGAGCACGTGCCGCATTTGTGGCAGTGGCGAGGTCCAGGGCTTCGTTTCCTCGAAACGGGAGCATATCCTCGAAAAATGTTACGTCACGTGAGGTGTAAAACTTATGAGCATGTAAATCGAACACCTTGTAAGCCTTTTGCCCTACCGAATAACCCACAAAGATGCATGCACTTCCCATTTCTCCAAATTTATCCTTGCGATGATTCTCGTGAGCATAGACAAGACATCCAAAAACCCGAAAGTGGTCATATGAGGGTTTCTTGTTAAACAATCTCTCGAATGGTGTTTGGTTCGATATTACTAGAGATGGGAGTCGATTAATGATGTAAATGACTGTGAGGACACACTCTCCCCAAAAATCAACTAGCAGACTTGACTCAAATCGTAGTGCTCTTGTCACCTCTAATATATGTCGATGTTTGTGTTCTACAACACCACTCTATTGTGGAGTGTCTGTGCATGAACTTTTCAATAAAATTATGTTAGTGCCATAATAATCAAGCAAGATGGACGAACGAAATTCTATTCCGTTATCTGTGCGAACACGCTAACACACAACCCAAATTGGTTTCTAACCATATTGGGAAATTGAATCAATTGCATGGCCACATCCAATTTTCGTTGAATGAGAAAGACCCATACACCTCTCCTATAGTCATCCATAATTGATATAAAATAACGAGCGCCACTAAAAGTATCACATTTACAAGGTCCCCAAATATCACAATGAATCAAATCATACATCGTTTTACTCACACTAACAGGAAAAAGGTAAACGTGTTTGTTTGGCTCGAACCCAGGAATCACAAAAATTATGGTTTTTTGCATAGTCTTTCAACGAACAAATGTGTCTCAATTTACCATCTGCGGCATGTCCCAAACGTTTGTGCCATAAACTCGTATCTCCTACTACTACAAGAACGGTCCCTTTAGTTTTCAGAGGCTCAAGTTAAAGCTACCCACTCCAGCCAGCTTCCTCGAGGGCAAGGCTTGTAATATGCAAAAATCACGAAAAAACGTGAATACGCAATTTAAATCACTGGCAAGATGGCTAACTTAAAGCCTTGCCCTCGAGGAAATTGCAATGAAATCGTCGCATAAACAGAACACGGTTCAAAATTAGCCCAGTGCCAATTTTTTCTCACCCAATTGCATGCATTGGTGTGACATCACCGTTTGGTATCTTGACTGATGGATCCGTATTAGAGTGAGTAACGCCAAATAACATGTCGTCACGACATGTAATACGCTCCGTTGCACCAGAATCTATGATCCAAGCCTTCAAGAGAGTGGTCGACCTACCTGCCATATTGGTCAATGGTTCGATCGAGTAGCTTGCACCATTTGCCAATTCGGTTTTCATAAATTGTGTTAAGCGGTGTAACTGGTCGGCAGTCAGCCCGGGTACGGCAGATTCAGCGTGAACAGCTAGTGGCGGTAGTTTACAACCGCTACCCTTTTCATTAATTTTTCCGTCGTCCTCCATGAAGGAGAATCAAGGAAGACGTTGTCATCAATCACATCGTTAATCACACGGAATCTTGAAACTCAAAATCATGGAACGGTTACAGGGAAGAAACCTGCTCTGGTACCATATTAAGAAACAGAGGAGTCACAAATTTCATATTGATTAATCTGAATGTTCTGAATGAAAAATTAGGCATGCAGGCCATATGTTAACATATATATAGCACAAGCCCATAAGGAAACTAAGTTTTGGGCTGGGCCAAAACAATTATATGCATGCCCAAGGTTAATAAATTAATTCCAACTCCAATATTAGATTCATCATTTTCTTATTCGGTAATACACTTTATCACTTTAAATTACACCCTTAAAACATCTCAAAATTACATCACATGTTATTACTTTATTATTCATAATACTTTATTATAATTACTTTATTACTCAAAAGACTTGCATACCCTCTACTTTATATATTTTATTACTAATAAACAACTCTCACATTAAACTACTCATAATTAAACCGTAAATGTTGAATCAAAATAGGGACAAAGAGAGTATTAATTAGCATCCAACTACATAATTGTAATTAATATTCATACTAGCTTTCTATTGTGTTACATTTATAAATTTTGGCAGCGAAAATTAAAATTAAATTTCAACTAGTGAGTATCAAAACTTGTTCCAAAAAGAGGTGAATATTCCTAAAATGAATATAGTTTAAATATTAAATGCAAATAATTAAATAAAATATCATGAAGACATGTAAGACACCACCGCAACTCCTTCAATCAGTAAAATGTTAAGTAGATTAGGGTGAGCAAAACAACTAGTTCAATGAGATTCCCTTGTCACGATTAAATATAACACATGGATAAAATCACCAACTCACAAACATACATATTAAAATACTTTTTTTCATTGTTTATATCAATGATGCGCTGGCTATACCAACGATGCATGATTTCCCGCGAATAAAACATGTTTTAACGAATAACTTGTAAAGTCATAACATGCTTTAACGATTAACTTGTATAACGTAGCAAGTAACAATAACACTCACACGAACATTTAAAATAAAGGTGACAAAGTATCAAATCACTATGAAGAAGAAAACCCCATGCACCTTAAAGATGGATGCTAGGTTTGAGATGACTAAGAACTCGATGTTTGAAATGATGTCGTGGACGACACACGAAGAGAATGTCCTACTCGATCTGTTGAGGCATGCCTACCGAAAAAGAATTCTCAACAAAAAAAGTGGAGAGGAAAATTAAAGCAGTAAGTACTAATTGATACGACCGGTGGAAAAATGTGTATGATGTGCTAGGTGTGAAGATACTTCACACCAATCAAACACTTGAAGTCAACGATGCTACGTGGGGTATAATCAAGCAGTTTCATTATACTAATACGCTACGATATAACAAAACCTGTTTTAGAAGGCTAAATTAATAAATATCTATTTTTTGTCCCTTTTTTTTTTTTTTTTTTTTTTAAGGATAACCCATCTGCACTTAAGTTCAGCTATCAATCTGAACTCTTGTATAGAATGGTCGGCTAGTGATGAAGTTGTTCCTATTTTAAAGAAGCAAAAAGTTTCTTCCCCAAATAATGTTGTTGGTGGTGTTGTTGCTAAAAAGAAAAGGCTATTGTTATGAAGTAATACAAATTGGATATTGTGTTAGATAATTCTAATGCATGATAAGAAGAAGAAGTCATAGTCATTTGATTGGATCAGATCAGTTGACGAAGATTGTCAACTCGATTGATAGGCTTAGTCATATGATCTGGGGTCATCTCATCTGATAACTAGAGTAAGGACAATTCTATTGAGTCCATCCATGTCTTTTGTTCTGATCAACAAAGTTGAGGTGCAAGTCGTCTAAGCCAAATCAGTTGATACCTAAATACGCTGAGTCAAGTCTGCTGATTCTGTTAGTATCATAATTAGTTTGTTAGTGGTTGATCGAATGTAACTGATAACAAGCTTTATAATGAATGGGTGCTAGACTCAGGGTGTTCATTCAACACGTGTCCCACCAAATCTTGGTTTCAAAACCTAGCGATGTATGATGGTGGATCAATGTTGTTGGGCAATGATGAGAGTTGTACTATAAAGAGCATTGGAACTATTAGGTTGAAGATGTTTAATGAAAGCATGTGATCCTTACCAATGTCAGATATGTTCCAAATTTAAAGAGAAACCTAATCTCTCTTGGTACACTCAATGCTTTGGGTTATGAATTCAAAACAGAGGAGGGTCTTCTGCTTGTGACCAAAGCTGATAGAGTGGTGATGCAAGGAAGAAAAGTAAATGGGTTAACTTCTTTAATTAGAGAGACTATCACAGGGCAGTTGATGTTGCCATGAGTGCTGAAGATGCTATGCTTTGGCACAGAAGACTTGCATATGTTGGTGAGAAGGGCCTGATGGAGCTGTCCAAGAAGGGGTTCTTCTCAGAGAAGATGATCAAGAATCTAGAGGTTTGTGAGCAGTGCATTTTTTGGAAGGGCAAGAAGAAGTCAATCAAGAAGGGACAGCACCACACCTATGAGCCTCTGGATTATGTGCATTCTGATATTTGAGGTCCATCAAGAACACAAACACTTGGTGGAGGTATGTATTTCATGTCAATAATTGATGACTTTACTAGAAAAATTTGGGTATTCATTCTCAAGAACAAGAGTGAGGCCTTTTACTAAATTTAAAGTATTTAAGATCAGATAATGACCTCGAGTATCTCTCAGTAGAGTTCTTTGAATTTTATAAAAACAAAGGCATTGCTAGACATAAAATTGTTCTTTTAAACCCACAACAAAATGGGCTAGCTGAGAGAATGAATATGACTATTCTAGAAAAAGTAAGATGCATGTTGGCAAATTCAAAATTACCTAAAAGTTTTTGGGGAGAAGCTGTCTATATAGCAAGCTACTTGATAAACAGAACCTCATCAACTGTTGTAAATGGTAAAACACCAGATTAGATCTGGTATGGCAAGTTGTGTGATTATTCAAAACTTAAAGTGTTTGGATGTCAAGCTTATGCCCATATTAAACAAGATAATCTAGAGCCAAAGGCCCTGAAATATATTTTCATAGGCTATCCTAAAGGTGTCAAGGGCTATAGGTTAAGGTGCTTTGAACCAGGCCATAAGAAACTTGTTATCAGCAGTGATGTTGATTTCAATGAGAAGATAATGGGGTATCCTCAAAATGGAAATCCCCAAGACCTTGATGGAAGAATTTCAGATGAGTCTAAAGAGAGTTCTTCAACTGAGGTGGAGTTTCAGCAATAAGATGAGTTGGCTGGGCCAACTAATCTGAATGATCAAGAGGTCAACCCTCCTGAAGAAGATGGTCCATACGAGTAAGATGATGGTGATCAAGAAGATACCAGCATAGAGGACAACTCAACTGATCTCAGGAATTATAACCTAGCAAGAGACATGTACAAAAGGCAGATTCATACTCCATCAAGGTTTGGCCAAGCTGATTTTGTGTCATAAGCTCTGATCACAGCAGAAGAGGTGGAGCATTATGAACCAAAGAATTATAGAGATGACATCACTAGTTCAGAGAAGGATCATTGGATAACAACCATGATAGAGGATTTGCAATCCTTAGAGAAAATCAAACATGGATCCTATTAGATAAGCCTATCAATCAGAAGTTAGTCAGCTTTAGGTGGCTATTCAAGAAGAAGATTGATGTTGGATCAGATGAGGCCAAAGAGCACATCAGATTCAAAGCAAGGTTGGTAGCAAGAGGATCCACCCAAAGAGAGGGCATTGATTTTAATTTGGTATTCTCCCCTGTTGTTAAACATTATTCCATTCGATTACTTTTATCTAAAGTTGCACAAGATAACCTTGAGTTACATAAATTAGATGTCAAAACTACAGTTTTGCATGGTGACCTAATTGAAATAATATACATGCAACAACCAAAGGGGTTCATCATGCTTGAAAATGAAAGTAAGGTATGCTTGCTTAAGAAATCATTGTATGGATTTACGGAGAGTCCTAGACAATGATATAGAAAGTTTGATAATTGCATGCTTTCTATTGGGTTCTTAAGAAGTAAATATGATAGTTGTGTGTATATTGGTAAGCAAGGTAATCTTGAGAGCACCTATCTACTGATCTATGTGGATGACATGTTGATAGCTAGAAAAAAGTATGAAGATGATCACTCGGTTGAAGGACCAGCTGAGTACAACCTTTGAAATGAAGGATCGAGGTGAAGCAAAAAGGATATTAGGGATGGATATTCCCAAAGACAGGAAAGCAGGGAAGCTGTTCCTATCCCAACGGAACTATGTTCAAAAGGTCCTCAGAAGATATCTTATGCATCAATCAAAGTCGGTGAGTACTTCCTTTGGTCAGTAGTTCAAATTATCTGTGAAGCACTCTCCTCAGACTGAAGCTAAGAAAAAGCAGATGCTAGCTGTTCCATATGCAAATGATGTTGGGAGTCTCATGTATGCTATAGTCTATAGTAGTCCAAATCTGGCCTATGTTGTTAGTATTGTGAGTAGGTACATGGGGAATCCATGGAGTTTCATTAGAAGTCTTTGAAATGGATCTGAAGATATCTGAATGGATCAAAAGGGTTGGGATTGATGTTCAAGAAGTCAGCTGTATCAAAGTGTCCTCTGCAAGGTTTTGTGGATTTAGATTTTGCTGGAAATGTCGACACAAAGAAGTCTCTATTTGGTTATATTTTCACCCTCTATGGTACTGCAATTACTTGGAGGGATGTTCTACAATCCATGGTTACTTTATCCACAATAGAAGCTGAGTACATAGCCATAACAGAAGCTGTCAATGAAGCAATCTGGTTAAAGGGGATCCTAAGAGACTTTGGGATATTTCAGAAGAGTGCTACTGTTCTTTGTGACAACCAAAGCACAATCCACCTAGCTAAACATCAAGTGTTTCATGAGAGGTCAAAACAAATTGATGTTAAGTATCATTTTGTGAGAGACATTTTGAAAAAGGGATTAATAGAAGTCCAGAAGGTTTCTACTGAAGAGAATCCAACTGATATGCTCACTAAGGCTTTCCCAAGCAATAAGTTCAAACATAGTATAAGATTGGTAAACTTTAGATGTTGGGATGTTCACTAAGGAGAGTGAACAACAACCTTGAGGAGGCAATTATGCATTAAGGTGGAGAATTGTTATGAAGTAATGCAGATTGGATATTGTGTTAGCTGATTCTAATGCATGATAAGAAGAAGAAACCGTAGTCATCTGATTGGATCAGATCAGCTGAGGAAGATTGGTCAACTCAACTGATTGTCTTAGTCATCTGGTCTGAGGTCATTTCATATGATAGAGTAAGGACAACTCTACTGAGTCCATGTCTTCCATTATGATCAGCAGATTTAAGGTCCAAGTCGTCTGAGCCAAGTAAGCTGAATACCCAAACCAGCTGAGTCAAATCTGCTAATTTTGTTAGTTTCAGAATTAGTTTGTTAGTGGTTTTATCAGTTCATGGTAGTTATAAAATTAGTTAGTAGCAGTTCATTTGAGCATTAATTGTTCATCTATATATACTCATTAACTTGTATAGTTGTAGGTTGATCGATATAAGTTGAGTGAGCAAGCAATTCATTGAGTGATATTCTTGTAATTTGTAAACACTTGTTCGAAGTTAGTGAAAGAAGTCTCTATCCTCTGTGGACATAGATCATATTAATCGAACTACGTAAATATGTGTTTGTTCCTTTCTTTGATTCATTTGTGTTCTTTTTTGTTGCTTGAGATTATCATTTGAATTTGGTTTATATTGAGATAAACCTTTAACAGCCACCATCTGCTATAGGCCCGAATGATACATATATTATTTCGGTCATATCCATAGTTAATTGACAAGCTATAATTTTGAAACGACTTGTTCTGATTTTGATTCTGGCCACATCCATCCTGATTCTGTTCTCTGTAAGAGGATCCAATTCGGTGATGATTCCTTGACCCTCTAGGATCCATTGGAAGAAGGATAGGTTCCAACATAAGATTGAGATTCCCCTAACCTGAACCCAAGTTTCTCTATCTTCGATTCCATCCGATAAACCCAGTGGTTTCCATTCCGAAAAACAGTCGGATAACCATCCCTTCTCTTCTACCACGAATTTGCTCATGACTTCCAAGTTTTTACCGAAAACTGCCCATTGATTACCGTTTAGGATACTCACTGTGATGTTGTAGTATCCTAAGGATCTTAGAGTTTTTGTGGCTTTGGCCCAATCATCAAGGTTCTTTGGTTTACCAACTATTGCCCCCTGAGCCCATTTGCAATCTTTGGGGGCCAGCTTGAACTGCGGACCCTTGGATGCGTCCCCGATTTGTGTGATAGTTCTCTCGGATAGGCCTCGATTGGTAGTCGGGGTTGTCTTCTCCTTAATGTCTTCCCTGCTATTTTCTTTTTTTAGGATCTCTACAAAACTCTGGTTTTCTTTTATCCAGGCTGGCTTAAAGATTTTCTGTGCCCTTGATACCTTAGCTATCTCTTTGTTGGCCACCTCCTCGTATTTGGATAAGTTTACTCTTAGTTTGTAGCTCCCGATCCAAATGTTGTCAAGACTATGTTCCAAATCGACTGGGTCCTTGCACTCGGCAAAACGAGCGTAGGCGAAACGCCATCCATTCCTATTACGTTTCTCTGGTATTATAATATCTATTACCTTACCGTATCTTACCATTACCTCCATCAGATCCTTAGATGACCATTGGGCCGGGAAGTTCGTGATGTAGAACATGCGGATACTCTTCTCGATGTCTCCTCCCTTTGGTTCTGGTTTCAGGTTAGTTTCTCTTTGTCGTCCATATCTGCTATCGGTTGTGGTTTTGGGGTATTTTCTCACGTAGATACTCGAGGGTTTGGGATGGTAGGGGCTAGGGTTCCGGTGGCGGTGGGTGATTCATGTATTCTACAACTCTAAAATAAACAACCGCAAGTATACGGTGTATATCGTAGTGAAGTAAGCATACAAGGTCGATCCCACAGGGAGATGTAGTGTAAAAGCGTATTTTGTCGATTGAATTCTAAATAAACGTGATCGATAAGTTTGAAGGTTGTAGTTACTCCTAATTATCTACCAAAATGTCACTAGTAAGCAATTAAAGAGTAACAAAGAATCGATCAAATATCATGCAAATCACGAAAACAAAGAAGAGACGATTAAAATTCAAATAAGAGAAAATAGGTCCAAGGCATTTGCAATATTTAGATATTCATCTATGGTTAATGACTCATTCAAATGGTAATTAAGTTTGTTCTTATAGGGTTGACCACTAAAGAAGAATTAATTAATCTATCGATCTAATTAATTCAAAGGAAAACACAATATAAGTTCGTATCTCTACCTCACACATATTATATCACCCAAATTAGCCCAAAGGATCATTCAATTCCCTCCCAATAATTAATCCTCTCTCGAGCTCATAATAAATTGAGTTGCATGCTTATGTACGATCAATGGAATAAATCTCTCGATACTACCCCAATTAACAATAGATAAAACACATTATCATGGCCAATAATAACATGCTTTCATATAAGGATTAAGCACACAAATAAGAGACAAACATCATTTAAAGTAAGAAATTAGTTCATAAACTTCAATCTAAATATTTACAAAGCCCTAGAACCAAAAGTGTTCTAGCCAACAATCAACATAATCAAGTCTTGAAAAATTTAAATAAAATAAAGGGAAAAAGAAAGCTAAGTCTCTTCTCAAGGTGTTCTCCTCGTGAGCGGATTCTCCAAACGTATGCCTCCCTCCTCCTCCTTCTTCTTTTTTTCTTCCTCCCCTTCAAAGTATGACTAGAGGGTTTATTTATAACTTGAAAATTAGGGCTAAAACTTCTAGAAAAAATTATTTCTAAAATATAATTTCCTTTTCTCTCTTCAATTTCCAAATCTTCTCTCTTTCCTTTTTTTTCAAATTTCCTTTTCTTCTCCCGGGCACTGGCTTGGGGCTCAAGCTGCATATTGGCCCAAATTATTTCTTTGAATAAATTTGACTCGTTTTTCCCACGAACTCGGTTTCTTCCTTCGTTGACTTCACTAAAAATTAGGTAAGTATTTTTACCTTCCAAAACAGTATTTTTTTCTACAAAAACGACAAAACACCACATTTCTCTTATTTTGATCAAAACATCCATAATCGACCAATAAATCAATGAAATCGCAATCAAAATGAGCTTCACATGTGCATAAAAAACGTGTAAATTCTACCCGAATCAGTGGGGGTAGGGCTGCACACTCTCTCTCTCTCTCACGATGCTCTCTCTCTATCTAGATATTCTTGACACTTTCAATTATCTAATCTCTCTACAGTTCTACCACTTAGGAGTTGGGACCAGCAACCTTCTTCATATATTGCCTTTTCTAATTATGCTTGATTCTTTATGCTCCACTTTTATCTAGAAGGGCCCAATGTTGTGATTACCTAAATTTCACATGTTTGGAGTAAAGAATACACGTGTAATATGTTTTTTAAAAACTTTTACTAGTATTTATTCTCATTGAATACTTTGTGAAATAAAGTAGAAAATTAACATTGTATTTATACCCAATAATAAATAAATATTATATACACTGAAAAAATATTCACTTCTATTTGTATTTTTATAATGATATACCTTAATTATCATAAACCTTATATTTAACAAGGACTACATATGCCTCCCTTCTCTCTAAAAACATTCTTCCCCAAAATCACCACCGCCTATCTTCTTCCTCTTCCATAACCCAAAACCACCGACTATTTCCTTCATCCTCAATAGCCCCCGTTGCCCACCTTCTGCAAGTAAGTTGTCGCGCCGCTTCTGTCTCACCGCCACACTGTTCTGTAGCGCCGTCGCACCACCGTTCCGTTCAGATTTTTTAGTGGGTGAAGAGGGGTTTTTTCAGGGCTTTAGTTGGGATCAATGGGTGAATCTCCCCGTCGGAGCCACGGTGGCCGATCGGGTGAGTCATCCGTTTGATCCCATTTTATTTTAGTTTTAATGCTTTCTGCATGTTCTTAGTTTTTTTCCTAAGTTTAGATCTGGTATTTTTAGTTTCGTTTTCTTCCCATGTTGTTATTTTCTGCCTTCTGTATTTTTCTTTTCCCATGTTATTCTGGTTTCCTCCCCTCCATGATGAGATGGGTTTTCTTCCCGTTTACGGGTTTTCCATGGTGGCACTTTGTTGTGCCTGTTGGAGCTGGTAGTCCTTGGGTATGTTCTTATGTGATTTGGGAGGTTTGTTGCACGAGGGGTTGTGTGCTATCTTCTTAGATCGCGGAGCTTCCAGGAATGTCGGCTTGATCTATGATCCTTCCACTCTCTCACGATTGAGTCTGGAAAATGTTGTCTTTTTAGGTGAGTGAGAGCGTTGAAATGTAATTTTTCCTATCTCTGTAATTCTACCTTTAAAAAAAAAAAAAAAAAAAACAAGGACTACATATGCACTTAGAAATCTTAGCCCCAATATAATTGAAGACCAAGTTCAAATCTAAGTGCATGCTTTTATATATATATATATATATATATATACTAGATGAGCACCCGCGTATTACGCCGAGTGTTAACAAAATAAATATTAATAACATTTATGTATTTAGTATTTAAATAATTTTATAAAATAATATTTAAATAAAAAAGTTTGACAAACGGACGGAATGCGACAAAAAAATTTCTTAAAACAATATTTAGTAAATATGAAAACAATTTTAAAGAAAAATTTATATCACACATATTTTAAATTAATATCACACATAATTTTTAACCAATATAATTATCACATGTCACTTTATTTTAAATATTTTAACTCTTTGAAATATGACACATTATAGAGGAATTCACATGGATAGACTTACTTTTATATATAATGTCATTCTATATTATAATGTAATTAATCAATATTAATATCATAAGAATATATTGAAATATTTAACACCAACCACAACACCTTAAATAAATAAATAATTAGAAAAAAAATTAAAAAAATATATTAGGTAATTATTTTTAAATATCAATAGAAAGAAATGTTCAATAAATTGGTATTCAAAATATTAAAAAATTTATAAATTGATTTAGTTAGTAAAAAACATACCTTAATTAATGTTTTTTTTCCTTAAATTACACTTAATATTAAAATGCCACATGAATCAATAGAAAAATTACACATTAATACAATCAATTATTACACATATATATACACTTCATTAGAATACGACACATCATCCAAATTAATCTAAAGACGACACATCATCCAAATTAATCTCAAGTCGACACATCATCATATTAAACTCCCTATTAGTATTATAGGGGATATGTAGGCAATGTCTCATAAACACCAAGTGCAGGGGTCTCACTTGTCATGTTTCAATTAAAACAAGTGTCATGCTTTGGTCAAAATTTCTGCCACATTTCATTTACTTGTGATTGTCTTATATAAACTAATATTGTTCCGTTATACTAACTTACATGTTTCGATTATAGTTGGTGTCACGTTTTACCCACGTGCTCAGTTGCACGGTGCAACTAGTTCACATGAGACTTACACATATATGTATAATTTCTTTTTAATTCCTTATACACAATATCATATTCAATTAGAGTTATCTTTTAAATTTAAATTTTAGCCGCCATCATCTCCCAACGACTTCCCCCTTTTATTCTTGGTTGTAGGTAAACTTTTTTCTAAAATTTTGTAATCGGTATTATACGTATCCAAAATTTACGAATTTAATTTGTATATGTTGTGATTAGATAAAATCTCAAAAGTTTAGTGTGCACAGATCTAGGTTCCGTGCACACTTCCAATTTGAAACACCCATACCCAACTAACCCGCCCAAAAAAACTACACAGCCCTTTTTTTTTTTTATTCACTCGTTATTTCCATCTCTTTAAATATATTGGGGGGGGGGGGAGATTTTGGACCTTTTGTTAAGATATGGCACTCTAAAATTCTGCTCAAATGGTGAGGGAATGGCGAGTGTGACTGAACCCTTGCCATTTTGCGACTGATATGGTGAATGGCATAAATTTTGATAGATTTGGCGAGGGGTTGCAACACACTCGTGTAATGGCGAGTGTATTTTACATCACTCGCGAATTGGCGAGCGCATACGCGAGGGACTGTACTGCACTCGCAAAACGGACTTTGTCTAACTTTGTTCCTTTATTTTTTTTCTCGAGTGGTTCGTGGTGACCAGCGGGGGCAGTGGGCCCCCACTATTTTTTTATACATTTTTATATATTTTTTGTTCCGTAATTATTTATCAATTTTTTTATTGAAACATTTTAAGATTACTTGTACATTTCTAATACGAAAATAATTCACAAAATTAATACCTGATCACTACATTATTTTATTTTTAAAATTGCTACTAATTTTTTACTCACATTTTCCTGTACACCTCAATAAATTCTATTTTACACTTCACTAAATCGTCCAAAATACTTCTCCTTTATTTGACCTCACACCCTCCACTAAATTCATTTTTCTTAAAAGTGAGTCAGTGAAGCAAGACATCACGAGACGGGGGAGTATAATTTAAGCTCTATATTTATCTAACACTAGTAACTAATGTCTCTATCTGCAGGGTTGCAAGTTAAATTTTAAAACTATTTCGCTTAGTACGAGGCGTAACAATCAAAATTAATTCCCTTCAAAATATAACCAAAATTAATCCTCTTTAAAATATAACAAAAATCGTTAAATTTAAATTTAGTGAAATGAGATATATTGAAAATTTTATACTCCGTAATAAAATAATTTTATAGATATAATATTATTTTGTAAATCGGACCCCCCAATCTTGAATTTCTGGGTCCGTCATTGCCCTCGATCACCACGTTTTCCATACGTAAATTCTTCAACCACGATAGTGCTTCCATAAAGCCCATAGTCTCTCCAATATCGTGTCGATGTAGCCTGCAAAAGTGAGTGTTCTTGCTACTCTGAACTCTCATGTGTCGTTACTCAAGTAAATTAAAGTTAAATTTTGTGAATCTCTATATTAATTTCAATTACAAAACTTTTTGATAAAAAATATGTTTGATTGTTGCAATAATTAATTAAGTGGATCGATAATATTTTATCAATGTAAAGAGTAAACAAATAACATAATCCATATGATTCTTCAAAATGCAACTTTTTTTCCCAAAATATATCAGTTTGTGAGTTGTGACTAATCGATTCTATTCTATTTTATTGGGTCATTTTGTTTTTTACTAAATTTAAAAACCACAAATTAGGTATTCCAAAAAAAAAAAAAAACATATATACATTGATTATGCGGTAAGGAACTCACACATTTTAATCACGATCTATCTCTCTATTATAGTAATATTCTTCTTCATGTTCTTAATAATTGACGTTTTAAACTTTCTCTTTATTTATAAATTACATGACGATTATATTTTTCAATGCAAATAAATTGAATTTCTTCCAATTTCACCCTTATAATCATTAAATTATTTGTATAAATATGTTATTTTAGCTAAACATGTGAAATTTTATTAAGTTCAGGTTTGTTTTGAAATTATTTAGAATTTGAAGAATTCTGGATGGAAAAATTCCGATGGAGAAATTTCGATGAATAGTGATGTAGTATTATTATAATAATAGTAAAATATATAGTTATTATTTTTAGGGGAGAATGTAATTGAATGGTAACATTCGAATGTAAAATTTTGAACTAGAATAAGACGGGAAACATCGGGACGTGTGAGTCCCAAAACAAGCATGCCTAAGAGTATAGTAAAAAACAAATGGTTTTTTTAATACACCAAAACAACACTTATTTTGAATCAGATAATGTAGACAAGGGCGGAGCCTCCTTATGGCTAAGGAGGGCTCCAATCCACCCTAATTTTTGGGGTTTTTCTTTTATATATTCTTCGTTCAATAATTACTTGTACATTTTTTTATTGAAATGTTCCAAGATTACTTACACACACTTAATATGAAAATACCCCTAAAAATTAATATCCTCCAAACATTATTTTATTTTCAAAATTGTCACTCCTTTTTCATCTACATTTTACTTCAAATCTCACTAAATTCACTTTACACTTATCATCAATCCATATTAGGATTTGTTAAACTATTTCTAAAATACACATATTTAACTCTTTACATAATTTAAAATTTCAATTACCCATCAAAAAAAAAATAAAAAAAATTCAATTAAATAACCTCTAAAAAAAATTCAGAATTTATCAACTATTTTTGAACTACCTAAAAAGTTAGTCGAGACAAACAAGGTGCAACCGTATGCTCTGATTTCACCTTGTTTTGACTAGGGATGGCAATGGGGCAGAGCAGGGCAGATAGTTAAATATCCAAATCTGCCCTGCGTTCATAAGCATCTGCCCTGCCCTGCCCTGCGACCTGCTGCGGGGCAACATTTTGTGGCCTGCCCTGCCCTGCCCTGCCCCATACACTCCAAAAGTCCAAGTAAAATATGTAGATTAAATTAAATTAAATAATAAAATAAATATTAAAAATTCACAATTAAAAATACTTAACAGCAAACCAAATAATCAAATTCAAAATACTTAAAAACAAACAAAATAATCAAATGTATATATTAATATATATATTTTTTTATATTCAGGGCAGGGCAGGGCAGATTTTTATAATACATGTATCCATGCTTGCCCTGCCCTGCGTGCGGGGCGGGGCAGATTTGCCCTGTTTTAAGGATGGGGCAGGGCAGGGCGGATCTAAACCTCTCAGAGCAGGGCGGGTCGACTTCGGGGCAGGTCATTTTGCCATCCCTAGTTTTGACACCTCTTATTACCATTGCCACGAACGAACATTTTCAACATTTTCAAGCATGCCTAAGTGTGTTATTCGAAACAAAATGAAGAGCTATTAATTTATCAGATTATATAGTTGTCAATATTAAAAGAGAATTGTTTGAAAACTTATGAATTCTATAGGATAAAAAAATGTATGCTGCAACTTATGTACGTAAAAGAAAATGTTACTTTTATTTTTTTAATTATATTACATTCATTTCAGCCTATCCTAAAAAAAATCTGCTCCGCCTTGAATGTAGATCATATTATCAATTTCACTTAACAAAAGTAGACAAACCAATTGATTATTTAATAAAATTCAGAATGTTTTTTGATCAATTGTAGCAAACACACTGGGGTACTTCAAGGGTGGATTATCGTAAATTTTTCTACACCCTGCATGGCGATAGCCTAGAGACGTACAATCAGCTTGACAGGCCCAATCGCACGGCCCCCCCATTGCGAAATATGGGTAATCATCAAGAGTTCCTGCAATTTAAACTCAAATAATGTCATTTAAACTCAAATAAAGACGAAAAAGAGGAAAAAAATTGAAAGTTAGTCGTTACTTTTTCATCCTTTTCGAATGAAAAGTTTGAAAAATTGTAACTTACATGACCAAAATCAATGTGATAAAGTTAACAGGACTAAAAATAAATATAGTGTAACTTACGGGAGAAAAAATATATATGCAAATTTCCGAAAAAGGGGAAATTTGAATTTTTGTCCCCGCAAGTTGCATCTTTTTTGTTTATTATCATATTAATTTTTTAACTTTAATTTTGGTCTTCTAATTAAGTTACAATTTTTTTAAAAAAAATTAGTCGAAAAGGACGAAAATTGATCAATGATGAATATTTGATGTCTAAAAATATACCTGGAAGCAATTTACTTGCTGTTATTAAGTTGAACAATAACACGTAAATAACTACAATCGTACGAAGACATTTCATTGTGTATATATCCATTTTTTTCAATCTTAAAGTGTCGATGAACTATATGTATATATCTCCCAATTCTCTTGTTATTTATATGCATTAATATTGTATATATTCACACATTTTTTTTATGAGGATTCAGCGTATATTATATAATTTTAATATTTATTTCAGTTTGATGGTACGTTATGATTTTCTTCTATATACATATAATACACAATATGCAAAAGCTTAAAATTTTATTGCTGTGTGCGTTTTTAGCATTTGATCTTGTAGATTTATTATATTTATTTTTGTTGTGAAACTAATAGAAATATAAAATATGAAAAGTGTAGGCAAAATAGGGTGAATGAGAAAATTATTTTATTCAACTAAATTAAAAATGTGTGAAGACTTTCAACTAAATTAATTATATCAATTAAAAAAAAGGGTGCATGTAGGCAATGCTATAGTTAGTCTTCATAAATAAAGTTTAAATTTCGATCTAGTCATATGGGAAAAAGGGCAACACTTCAAAGTCAATAAAAACCAATAAATAAATTGAAAGATCCATTTCTTTTTTTAAAAACATTGGAACTTTTCTTCTAAATTAATGTATTACGGTTCAATTTCTATGTTCCACGTTTTATGTTTCACTGATATTTTGTCCTTCTAAATTTTTAACACGCGCCGCCTTCAATAATATATGACGTTGATTATTTTTTAATATGAGATGCATATATCAATTAATTATATAGTGGAATAAAATATAAAATACTAAAATCAGAACAAGCCCCCTCAGACCTCCAGCCCTAAGCGCACTCAAGGAACTCCTCCTCGGATATCGAAGTCGACCCGGTCCTAATGAGCAACTTATTTTCCAGTCTCAGCACGGATGAGCCCTCAGAGGATCATGTGGCTGCAGCAGCCAATCCGAATTTGGAGGCTACTGCCAACGACGTTTCTACCCCTTCTCGGGCAGCCCCGACTCGTTCCACGAAGAAAAGTAGTAGCCCCAGGCATCCTGGGGGGAGCCTATCCCCGAGCAGTGTTATCAATGAATTCGAGGCGAGAGCCTGCACGAACTACACTATCAGCCAATCGACCGTGCTTGATAATGATTTCACCCACGTCTCCAAGTTCAAGGGCAGTTAGGGCGATGCATTTGACCCTCCATAGTCCTTCACCCGGTTTCAGATTTCTTGGCTTGATCAGTTATTTTTGAATTTTTAATCGCTTTTATTGTTAGGTCGTATTTAAGGGTGTACCAATTTTCGATTATTTAAGGGTGTACCAATTTTCGATGGCACCCTGTCTTTTGATTTGACTTGTGAACTTATGACATTTATCTTTTTTTTCTTCCTTTTAATTCAAATAAAAAGCAATCTAGAAAGTTATAAAGTTGGTTGAAATGGATTCATTATTGGACTACTTTTGTCGCCAAGAATATATATTTACAGGCCATGGATAAATGCCCCCTCTTATTATATCTTCACCCCTAAGATGTCTTTCACCCCAGACTTGGGTTCACCCCCTCATTTTTCCAAACTTACCCTTAAACTAATAAAACCCTAATCCAAAAACCCCAATTCTTTCAGCCTCCCATTCTCACTCTCCATTCTTCCTTGCCCGCCGCCTAGCCGCCCTCCGTCGCATGTAGCCACCACCTAAATGTAGCGCCGCCTCTATTTCCCTCCCGCCGCTGCCCTTCTTCCTCCCGTTCGTGCCCTTCCCCCTCCCGTCGCAGCCCCTTCGCCACCTGCCCCCGTCACAGCCTCGTCCCTTTCTTCCTTCCGCAGCCCCGTCGCCGCCGTAGCTAAACTCTTTTTTTTTTTTTGGGATCTGAATCTTGCATAAAAGATCCGTGGAATTGTATGTGATTTGAAAACATTTTTTTGTTCTGCTTTTTGGATTTTTTATTTTTTTTTTTGCTCTGCTTTTCTGCCATTTTTTTCTTCTTTGATTTTATTTTCCGGTGGTAACTCGGCGGCAATCGGTGGCGACTCTGTGGCTGGGGTGGATGGAGTGTACAATTAGGCTTTAATTAATTGTATTTAAATTGGGAAAGTCTTATATACACCATACACACCGATTTGATTTTGGTGCACTCTATTTTGACCCTTACCCGCATCCGACCCAGGCACCTCAATTCGGACTTAGTATATAAAGCCAAATTTTTACTTTTGCAATTTTATTTTATATTGTTTTCAGACTTTTAGCATTCCAGCTTCTCTCTTCACTCTTCACTCTTCACGTTTCAATCGTTTCTCTTTTTCTTCAATTGTTTTCCTGATTTTTCTCAGTTGTTTTACGGCGGTTATACGGAGGATTTACGGCTGTTGTACAAAGGTTTTATAGCAGTTTTACGGCTGTTGTACGGCGGTTGCACAGAGGTCTTACGGCGGATTTGACGGCGCGGCTGAAAAGTTGATGGAGGCTCTCAGATCAGAGTTAGGAGGGCCCCAATTCGAGTTGCACACGACGGTCATCGGGGCTATTAGCTTGATGGAAGCGGAGGCGCGTGATATGTTCAACAAGGCTTGTGAACAATCCAACCCTATAGTGCCTATGTGGTGAAAGTCGCAGCCGGTATGCTTCAGCCAACGCCTGAGGTAATCTTTTTCCTCACATTTTTGTTAATGGAAAGTGAAATCGAAGCTCTTATATTCCTTTTGTTCATATTAATATAGCTACCCTGTTATGATTTTGTTAAGAATTGGGTGTACAAATGGGTGAGAATCTATGATTTTGATGAGTTTCTTGAGTTACTAGTTTAAATTGGGAAGTAGAAATTTGTGCGGTGACAATTAGATAATTGTTTGATGCTAATTTTATGATCCACATGTAACATTTCGTTCTTATATTATGCTAATCGAGCTAGACTATTTAAGAACTTGCTGAGGTAACTTTGAATCATGGAGAAAAATAATACTCCATTAGTCCCATGTTAAAGATTTACTGAGTTTAAGAAATGTCATGTATAGTATTAAATGATTTTTTTTTTTTAAGGTAGTAGAATTACAGATAGGAGTTAAATTACATATCACTTGCCCTCACCTATCCAAACAACAAATTCTACCAAAAGATCACAAATTCCAGACTCAATCGTGAGAGGGTGGAAGGATCAACGATCAACGAGCATACCTTGAAACTCCGCGATCTAAGAAGATAGCAACGGCCGTGCTACAAACCTCCCAAACCACATAAGTACGGACCCAAGGCCTACCAGCTCCAACAGGCACAACAAAGTGCCACCATGGGAAAACCCGAAAACGGGAAGAAAACCCATCATAACAGGGAAGAAAACAAACCAGCGGGGAAAGGGAAAATACCGACAATGGGTAAAGGGAAAATACCGAAAGTAGAAAATAAACGATCCTAAAAACACCAGATCTAAACTAAGAAGCAAACTAAAATAACATGCAGAAAGGAAAAACGAAAATAAAATGGGATCAGACGGATGACTCACCCGATCGGTCACAGTGGCTCCGACGGGGAGATTCACCCATTGATCCCAACTAAATCCCTAAAAAAGACCCCTTCGCCCAATAGAAAAGCGGTGCAGCGGCGCTACAGGCGGCGACTCTGCAAACGGTGCGTTGAGCGGCGGTGTTGCAAGCGGCGCGGCGGCAGGCGGCGGTGTTTCAAGCGGCGCGGCGGCAGGCGGTGGAGTTTCAAGCGGCGCGACGGCTCAACTTCTAACTTCTGTGCAGAAAACAGGCGATGTTGTGTGATTTTGTTTGGGGGTTGAAGATGGAGGGGTTATACGCAGGTGGTTATGGATTGTGAAGAGGTGGGCGGTGGTGGTTTTGTAGTATTAAATGGTTGGTGGGTAGAGAAAGATAGGAATGAAAAAAAGGTATAAATATATTATGAATTTTGTCAAATAAAAAAATGTGAATTTTCAGTTGGAACTGACCAAAACAGAAAGTGTAAACCTTACCAAGGGATAGGGGGAGTACTAAAGAAGGAAGCTTCTTCAATAATTATGTGGAAGACTGGAAGGGTATACAAGTTGAATAGGAAAGAAAAAAGAGAACTTGCTCGTTAGCAGTTTGGATGGATTACACAAAGTTGGGGACTGTTCTGATAGTTGTGGCATTGAAAAACATATTGTTACACCTTTTCAATTTATCATATGCAATACTGTGTGATATTCAACTGATATACAAGATTTTCATGGTTAGATTGTGTGCTATAGCTCAACTAATAAAGGAAACTCGATTCTCTATTATATGAGCTATTAAATTTTACATAGCAATATGTAATGACCTGTATGTAAGTAAAATAGATATATTGGTTTCACATTTTGTTATGAAACAGGTGGTGGAGGCTAATGCACATTGCTATTGAAAAGAGTTGTTTCATTCTACTGAAAAGTGGTAACTATTATTAATGAAAAGTGGTAATTATTATTATTATTGAAAAGTGATAATATTTATTACTGAAAAGTGGTATTTTTAGTTACTGAAAGTGGTATTTTTAATTACTGAAAAGTGGTAATTGTTATTATTGAAAAGTGGTATTTTTAATTACTGAAAAGTGGTAATTGTTATTATTGAAAAGTGTTGTTTCGTAATACTAAAAAGTGTTCGTCTTTGATACTGAAAAGTGTTGTTTATTAATGCTTATCCAATTTCTTCAAATGCTGCAAAGTTGGATGAAGGTTTAGAGGGACCTGTTGGCAAAGGAAAAGCTGGAAAGGAAACTGGTGGCGAAGCAAAGTTTAATGTGTAATTATTCTTTTTTGATAATACTGAAAAGTGGTAAGTATTATTAGTGAAAAGTGTATGATGCGGCCTAAAATTGTCATTTCATAAGAAGTCGACACGTGTATAGAGGATTGGATAAATGAGGATATACGGCCTTAAAGAAAACTCCTCAGAATAAAGAATCTCATCCGGATGTCCCTCAGGAGGGAACTCCACCCAGGGGAGAGGTATCGGGAAGACCTGGTCCCGAAGAGAATCAGTAAGACCGAAGGTTTAGGAGAGGTTCCATATAAAACGGGATGAGGTTGGATAAAGGAAGACCCATTCTTCCTTTTCTCAACGGTTGAAGTCCACCATGGGGAGTGGTTGCGGATCTTCAGGGAGTAAGAGAGTGGAAGACTCTGTCAAAGATGGTTGGGCCGATTCAAAGATAGTGAGAGGTGCAGGTCCGAAATAAGGGGAAAACCTTACTTCCCCTCAGGTAGAATTCCTCTATAAATAGGTAAGCTTAGGTATATTCTTAGGTTACGATCTCTAACTTCATACAACTTACTACGCTTCTCACGAACATTCTGATTTCTTTCGAGAACCTCATTGATAAACAGAGGACTTTTAAGTCCTTGCCGTATACTGAATCACCCATACAGACTTGAGCGTCGGAGTGTCCGGCCGGACTCCCCTCCGGCGTGTCTTTTGCAGGTTCTTGGAGGATCGTTTTAGAGAAGGAAGCGTACCCGGATCACATGTTCGAATCCGGGAGTTTGGATATCTAATCCCTCTGTGCAATTTGTGGCACAACAACTGGCGCCGTCTGTGGGAAAGTCTAGGAGATCTTCTCACGAATTTCTATTTATTTGAGCGATGGGCGAAGGAAATAACATAATCACGCCCACTATAGGGAAGAAAGCTTTTCCCGGGGAAGTTTCCCCTTTGCCATCTGATCCCACACCGAAGGGAGGCCGAGGAAAGGACCATGTTCATGTCCCTTCTGGATCAAATCCGCCACTAATACCGGCTGACGCACTCACCCCTGGCTTGGGCGATGAGAACCACCCCCTACCGATCGGAGATGAAATAGCGGAGAACGCAGAGGCCCCAGCGGTCCGGACCTCAGGTCCCCAACAGAGAGAAACTCCAAATTCGGAACCCTTCCTGGTTTCTCCGGATCAGTTGAAGGCCCTTATTAGTCAGGATGTGGAGAGAGCTTTAGCGGCTCAGGGAGGTCAAGTCCCAAGAATTGTACCAGTGAATGCGGAAATGCCTCCTCCGAGAATCCAGGAAGAGGCACCAGGGGCCTCCCAAGTGCTTTCTAAGGATGCAGGGGTGCGAGCAGAGGGGGACGAGAAAGTGCCTTCCCGAGCAGAAAGAAGCGTTCCCCCTCGGAACACAAGAAGGAACGCAGACTTGGCATCCCGAGAGATGGAGCTCCCTGAAGTAGAGGAAAGTACAGATGATACATACACGGGACCAGTTAGCGACCAACTACAGGCCCTACAAAAGGAAATGAGGGATATGAGGAAACAGATGACTAATCGGGTAGGTAGGTCTGCTTATGTTTCCGGTTATCAGTTTTCTCCTAATATATTACAGGATGAGTTGCCATTCAACTTCAAGCCCCTCAACTTTGAATACGATGGCACCGCGGATCCATACGAGCATCTGGTAAGATTTGAGAATGCAGCGTTACTACATCGGTATGGAGAGGGAATCAAGTGCAGAGTGTTCCTGACTACATTGGCAAAAGCAGCACAGTAGTGGTTCACCCAGCTTGAACCCAATACCATTCGATCCTGGGAGGAGTTCAGCGAATTATTCCTCCATCAGTTTGCAAGCGCCCGGACGCAGCCGCGGGCCACACTAACCCTCTTTAATTTGAGGCAAAGGGAGAACGAGAGTTTGAGAGCCTTCCTCCGGATATTCAATCAAGCAGCCCTGGAGGTCCCATACAGCCTCTCCGGAGGTGAAGATCAATGCCCTTACTAATGGGCTACGTGATGGAGATTTCTTTTCCTCTCTGGCCAAGAAGCCAGTCCAGAACTTCGACGAGTTATTACACAGAGCAGAGAAATACCTCACATTGGAGGAGGTTCGTAAAGCCAAAAGACTATAAGCTAGGCCACAATACCGAGAGAGGAGATAAGGCCCCTCAAGAAGATCCAGTCCAGAGGCCCCTCGGGGCTCTGGGCCAACGGGAAATCCCAACCTCTCGGGAGGCTCTCGTTCCGGCCCTCGTGGAAGGTTTGAGAAGTATACACCTCTGAGAATAGAGCCTGCTGAAGTACTGGAGGTAGCAGGAGATCATCCCGACTTGAAATTCCCCTATTCCAGAAGTCGGGGCCCTCAGAAGCCCAAGTCAGATCGATTTTGCAGATTCCACAACGAGTACGGACACGACACGAACCAGTGTTATCACCTGAAGGACGAGATTGAGAGGATGATCCAGGCAGGGCATCTGAAAGAGTTTATATTCAGAGACAGGTAGGGCCCCCGAGGGCAGAAGCGGAAGGAACATGAGAGGAAACCAGAAGAAAAAGAGTCCAAGGAGGCGGCCGAAGATATGCCACCTCCGCCGCCATAAAGAGGAGTAATACACATAATTGTGGGAGGTCCCGCAGGTGGAGATTCCTTCCGAAAGAAAAAACAGAGTGTTCAAGCCCTGAGAGCTGGACAGGGAAGTCAACTGAAAGAGGTGGGACGCATGACAGAGACGCCCAATATTAAATTTGGGCCTGAGGATATAAGGGAAATTATGAAGGATCACAATGACGCCTTGGTGATCACTACAGATATAGCAGGATTTGACGCCGCCCGAATCTTTGTAGACACGGGGAGCTCGGCTGATATTATATTTTTCGAGTGCTTTAAAAGAATGGAGCTGAGTGTGAAGCTGCGACCTGTAGACACCTCCTTGTACGGTTTCTCCGGAGGGGCCATCCAACCCCTAGGGTCTGTGGCGTTACAGGTAGGATTGGGGGATTCTCCGGCCCGAAAGGTCCACTTGGTGGAGTTCCTCATTGTAGATATTCCATCATCGTACAATGTAGTAATGGGAAGACCCAGCCTGAATCTCTTTCAAACGGCCATTTCCACATTTCATATGAAAATGAAATTCCCCACGGCTGGAGGAGTGGGAGAAGTGAGAGGAGATCAATATCAAGCACGGAAGTGCTATGCGGAGTCCGTAAAGATGGCAGACAGAGCTCTAACCAGGGGTCTAGAGAGAATGAGGGGAGATGACCCCGAGCTAAAGAAAAAGAAAGTGGAAGGATTGGTACCTGAACAAGTGAGTGTTAAAACAGATGAGGAGCTGATGAATGTGGAGCTCTTCCCAGGGAAAGTTGGCTTCGCCACTAAGATAGGCACCCAGCTGGGACCCGAAATGACAGAGAAGGTAATCTCTACATTACGTCGAAATTCTGATATATTTGCATTTTCTCCAGCTGACATGACAGGTATTCCCCCGGAGATATCCATGCATTGTCTTAACGTTGACCCAAAGGCAAAGCCGGTGAAACAAAAGTTACGAAACTTCGGGGTTGAGAAGAATAACATTGTGAAAGAAGAAGTTGAGAAATTACTGAAGGCAGGACATGTCGTGAAGGTACAATTCCCAGAATGGCTCTCCAATGCGGTGTTAGTATCTAAGGGGGCAGGGAAATGGAGAATGTGCATTGACTTCAGAGACCTCAACAAGGCATGCCCTAAGGATCATTACCCGCTCCCGAGGATAGATCAGTTAGTGGACGCGACTTCTGGCTTCGAACTATTGAGTATGATGGATGCATATCAAGGTTACCACCAGATCCAGCTGAACCCCTCAGATGTTCCCAAAGTGTGCTTCATAGCAGCGTGTGGAACGTTTGGTTATGTCTGAATGCCATTCGGGTTAATCAACGCCGGTGCAACATATCAGAGAATGGTTGATGCCGTCTTTCGAGGGCAGGTAGGAAGAAATATGGAAATCTATGTGGATGATATGTTGGCCAAGAGTGTGAGAGCAGAGCAGCATGTGGAGGACCTAGAGGAGATCTTCCAGGTGATTCGAGAAAATGGTATCAAATTGAACCCGGCCAAATGCTCTTTCGGGGTAAAGTCAGGGAAATTCCTTGGATACATGGTTACTCAGAGAGGGATAGAGGTGAACCTAGCTAAAGTAAAGGTTGTACTAGACATGCAGCCACTGAGGAACGTGAAGGAGCTCAAGACATTAAATGGGAGAATCACAGTGTTGAGTAGATTTATAGCTAGGTCTGCTGAGAAAAGTCATCCCTTCTTCAGAATTCTCAAGAAAGGGGCCAGATTCGAGTGGAACGAAGCATGCCAGAAGGCCTTTGAGGATCTGAAACACCATCTGTCCCAGCTCCCGAAGCTGATTAAACCTTCTCCGGGAGATACTCTCATCCTGTATCTCTCCGTAGGGGAATTTTCGCTCAGCACAGCTCCAGTTAAAGAAGAAGGATCCATCCAACATCCTATCTATTACGTCAGTAAGGTCATTCATGGGGCTGAAACTCGATACTCGGAAATTGAAAAGGCTGCTCTGGCCGTAGTATTCACAGCGCGAAGATTGCGCCCATAATTACTCATTGAAACAGGTTATCGGCCGAGCAGACCTCTCAGGAAGGATGGTGAGATGGGCAATAGAGCTCCAAGAATATGATGTGGACTTTGAGCCACGAAGGGCCATAAAAGCCCAAGCTTTGTCTGACTTTATCCAAGAATCTACCAAAGCAGAAGAGATAGAGGGATGGAAAGTATATGTGGATGGCTCAGTAACCCTGAGCGGGTGTGGAGCGGGGATAGTGCTAGTGAATCCCCAAGGAGAGGACCTACAATTTGCAGTGATATTTCAATTCATGACTTCAAACAATGGAGCAGAGTATGAGGCTTTGATCAGAGGAATGGAGATGGCGGTCGAGTTGGGAGCCCCAAAGGTAATTCTATATTCTGATTCCCAATTGGTTGTTCAACAGGTAAATGGAGAGTACGCAGCCAAGGATAACAGAATGGCTGCTTACCTGGAACGGGCTAAAGAGATAATGGGCAAGTTCCAAGATTGTAAGGTGATTCAAGTACCTCGAGAGGAGAACGTACAGGCTGATAGCCTCTCCAAACTTGCCAGTTCCACAGAATTTGACGGACAGGGAACGGTGACCTTGGTGGTAGCGGAAAGAGAGGCTCTCGGAAGCCCCATTAGTTCCATCGAGGAAGGAGATGATTGGAGGAAAGATATCTAGACGGAGCTCACCAGAGAAGCAGATGCCCCAACCACCCGAGAAGCCCGAGTTCTCAGGATCAAATACTGTATTATTGGGGGACAATTATACAAGAAGTCGTTCACCCAACCATATTTGAGGTGCATATCAACCCGGGAAGCGGCTTATACGCTCAAAGAAATTCATGAAGGCCACGCGGCTAGTCATGAGGGATATAAAACAGTGGTGAAGAAAGCCTTGAGGGCGGGGTTATACTGGCCCTCCATGACGAGAGATGCCAAAGAGTTCGTAAAGAAGTGTGCGAAATGCCAGAAAAATGGTCCCCTGATAAGGATTCCTGCGGAGGAGATGGGAGCCATGCACTCTCCGTGTCCTTTCGCCAAATGGGGAGTCGACTTGGTGGGGCCCTTCCCTCCAGCCCTGGGAAGAAGGAATTTTTTTATAGTAGTAGTGGATTATTTTAGCAAGTGGGTCGAAGCTGCCCCTCTAGCTAAAATAGACGAAGAGAATATGATTAGGTTCCTGGGAAGAAAGATCTGCTGCAGGTTTGGAGTACCTAGGATATTGGTCTCTGATAATGGGACACAGTTTAAAGGAGAAAATGTACGAGGATGGTGCGCAAGGCTAAACATAGTGTAAAAATTCACTTCCGTAGCTCACCCCCAAGCTAATGGGCAGGTGGAAGTCACTAATCGAACCATAGTAGATGGTATCCGGACGAGGCTGGCGAAAATAGGCGAAGGATGGGTAAACGAGTTGGACAACGTGCTGTGGTCTTACAGGACTAGTCCAAAGACAGCGACTGGAGAATCTCCTTTCTAGGTGGTCTACGGAGCTGCGACAGTGATACCTCCAGAAGCCGTATTGCAATCCCACCGAATTGCCCGATTCGAAGAACACCAAAACGAGAGGTTGATGAGAGAGGCTCTGGATTTAGTGGAAGAGGAAAGAGAGATGGCTCGAGTACGTGCTGAGAGATACAAGAGTCGAATCAAAGCTGTATACGATCGAAGGGTGATCCCGAGGTCCTTTAGAGTGGGGGACCTGGTGCTAAGAAGAGCTGATGCTCTAAAGAACACGGGCAAACTGGAGCCCAATTGGGAGGGGCCCTATAGAATCACGCAGGTACTGAAGGGAGGAGCCTATAGATTGCAGAGCATGGAGGGGGTCGATATAGCCAGGCCTTGGAATGTTTGCCACTTGAAGAGGTTTTTTGTCTGAAGAAAATGTAAGGTCTTGAGACCATTTATGATTTCGTGCTAATTTCTGTTTTATTTAATGTACTTGGTAGCTTCACCGGAGCTCTTTTTCCCTCTTTACGGGTTTCCCCTTTGGGGTTTTTCCGTAAAGAGGTTTTTAATGAGACCGGCGTAGGTTATCTATGGCCTATGTTGAAAACTGATATTCATCAATGAAGTTTTTTCCCTTTTGAAAAGAATTATACAGAGTTATTGCGTTTTGATTATCTTTTTTCTTATTAGAATATGTGATGCATGAATATGAATCGTGAGAGTGAGAGACACTCGAAGGCCTAGAGGCCAAGGAGAGCTGGAGAGCTCCTCATCATATTTGAGACCCAAGTGGGTTACTTAAAAAAGAAAGAAAGGTTTTACGAATCAAAATCTTTTGAGAATTAGAGTGAGAGACACTCGAAGGCCTAAAGGCCGAGGAGAGCTGGAGAGCTCCTCATCATAATTGAGACCCAAGTGGGTTACTTAAAAATGAAAGAAAGATTTTACGAATTAAAATCTTCTGAGAATAAGAGTGAGAGACACTCGAAGGCCTAGAGGCCGAGGAGAGCTGGAGAGCTCCTCATCATATTTGAGACCCAAGTGGGTTACTTAAAAATGAAAGAAAGATTTTACGAATCAAAATCTTCTAAGAATAAGAGTGAGAGACACTCGAAGGCCTAGAGGCCGAGGAGAGCTGGAGAGCTCCTTATCATATTTGAGACCCAAGTGGGTTACTTAAAAATGAAAGAAAGATTTTACGAATTAAAATCTTCTGAGAATAAGAGTGAGAGACACTCGAAGGCCTAGAGGCCGAGGAGAGCTGGAGAGCTCCTCATCATATTTGAGACCCAAGTGGGTTACTTAAAAATGAAAGAAAGATTTTACGAATCAAAATCTTCTAAGAATAAGAGTGAGAGACACTCAAAGGCCTAGAGGCCAAGGAGAGTTGGAGAACTCCTCACCATACTTGAGACCCAAGTAGGTTACTTAAAAAACGAAGGAAAAGATAGACAGAAGCCTAGAGGCCGGGGAAAACCCCCTCGATCTACTTAAAACTCGAAGCGATTCCTCAAAATGGAGAGAGATTCCTAGAATCTTTTGAGAAATTCCTTGAAGGTTGTGTGACCAAGAGAAAATAATAATGGTGCAGCCCACAAGACCAAGAGGGGGAAGGAAAAGAGGACCGGAGGACCCCTCCACCATGTTCCTTACCGGTCTTATAGGTTGTTCACGTGAGCAAGAAAGAAAAGACACGCCATAAACAAATAGCTAGAAGCTAACATGATTACCACCAAAAGCCCCCACATATCCAGGAGTGTGGGGTCCCCTACAGAGTATAATAAAAACAAGTATCATGAGCAGAAATTAAAGAGTGTAGCAAAAGAAAGGTAAAATGTTTGTTAAGATCATGGAAACATGAATTTTAAGCAGCCTTTTCAACAGCAGCTCCTTCAGCAGTAGCCCCTTCGACAACAGCTTCCTCAACAGCAGCATGACTGCGAGATCCTCCACCCTCCTCTGGGCCCTCTCCTCCTCCTAGGGTAGCCTCAGCATCCTTTCCTTGAACTGCTTTCACCTCAGTCTTGGGAGCAGAGGCGTAAGGATAGACTAATTGCTCCAGAGGCTCCAGCTCAGCCATGCCCACCTTGGCCGCCTGTAAACTGGCAATAGCCTGACCCATTCCAGGTAACCACCAAGGGCTGTCGGCACTTTCTGCTGGATCCCCTAGGAATTTGGGAGGGGGAGCAAGCTTGTCCAGGCGGAAGGCACGAGAGTCGGTCCAATCGAATCCTGGAGCTGAGTGCTCGGCCACGACATTGCTGAAGCCATGATCGATGTAGTGAGGAATATGTGGCCCCATGGCGCATAAGAAGCTTGAGCTCTTTAAAAAGCTGGACAGCCACTGAGTATGGAGAGTCCCCATAAATTCTTGACCCAAGGAAGAGGCGAACAGGGATTTGATGCAGGCCTGCACTCCAACATCTGGCAGTTCACGCTCCATTCGCTTCATCTCCTCCTCCATCCGCTTCATCTTCTTTTCCATCTGTTCCACTTCCCCCTCCAGATGCTTAGTCTTAGCTGCCTCTTGCTTACTTTGAGCCCGGAGAAGAGGCAACTCCTCAGCCAAAACCTGAGCCCGCTTTTGAGCTTTGTCCCTCTCCGCGGTGACACCTTTAAGAGTCGATTGAGAAGAGGACACCTCAGCTCGAAGGAGTTCATTCTCAGCAACCAGTTCAATACTTTGGTCAAATATTTTAGTGTAGACAAGCCCGAACTGCATGATAAGAAGAAGTAACGTTTAAGAGATGAAAAAAATAGATGCCATAAAGATAAGGGGAAATACCTCAGAAAAGAGATGAGCACCGTGGAGCAATTGATCCTCAGGAAGAGGCTTGCCGGAGAGCTCGGTGTTGGAAGGAGGAGGACATCGGCTGATGAGACGCTGAAGAGGTTCGTAGGAAGTAGAAAGGGGGACTTCTTTCTCAGCAGGAGCACGAGTGGTTTTTCCCTTCTTCTTCTTGGAAGTGCTGGAATCGGAAAAGAAAGCGTTTGTAGCTGAGCGAGTCCTCCTAGAGACGGAACCAGGGACTTGGGCGGAAGAGCTAGGAAGAGGAGGAGCCTTTGTAGAACTCTCTGGAGCCGAGGTCTTTACAGAGCTTTCTAGAGCCGGAGCAGGAGAATGAGGAGCCTTAGGAGGGTTGTCAGGGGTAACAACTGCAGGTGCCTTCACCATCCCGAGAGCAGGGGCATCCCACGAAATGTGAGTTAACCAGCTCATTGCTGCAGGTAACCATGAAATTTTCAGAATTCAGAAAAATAGCCACATACAAAGAACAAAATAAAAGAACAGGGAATTTTTTACCATCTCGAGGTTCTAAAGGAAAATCTTGAGGACAGAATCCAAAATGAGAGAGAATGCGAGGGTTTTTGCAGATACCAAAGACATCAAAGAAATCGTGTTGGCGGACATGAGCATTGAGGGTAGTCATAACTGTATAATTTGAGGCAGAGTAAGTTTTCAGAGGAGGAAGAGGCACTCCTGGGTTATGATATAACCAGCGTTCATGGGGAAAGGGCCAATCAGGGGGGTTAGTCACAAAAATATAATAATCTCTCCAGGATGATTCTTCTTCATGAAGCTTTGTCATGAATCTGCAAGCACGAGACCTTCTCCCACAAACATAGAAGAAGCCATCGTTCAGCTTACAAGAGTGTTGACTCAGGAATAACTCAGCGGAAGGCTCACCGTCGTTCCCCTTCACCAAAATATAAAATCCGATCATAGTGCGGATGACATTAGGAGTAAACTGATTGAGGGGAATTCGCATGTGAGTAGAGATGGAGGCCAGGTAAGGATGGACAGGGAATCGAAGGCCAGCCCTAATCTGGGCTTCGAAGAAAGCTAGGGTTTTAGGCTCTGGGAAATTGGGGCGTTCGTCTGAATGAGGAATTCGGAGGACGTACTCCGGCGGGAAGACTTGAGCCTGGGTGAGACTAGCTAAAAGGGTGTCGTTGACCAGAGAAGAAGTTGAAATTCTATCCCTCATTTGGGGGCTCCCTATCGGAGACGAAGTCGACCGGGAAGGGCTCAGTCCGGAAGACTCAGGCGGGGGAGAAGGGTGAGATAGAGACATTGATAAAGTATTGTGAAATAAAAAGGATGTAAAAGATAGTTGGGTTACCTTGCCGGAAGAAGTACGAAGTCGAACTGGGCGATCGGCGACGATGAGAGCTGGGAAAAGGAGACGCCTGAGGAGAGAAAAGAAAACAGCCGGGGAGTTTCCGAGAAGAGGGGATTTGAAAGAAAGATACGAGATGTGAGCAGGGAAAGGGCTAGAATCGAGGTTTCCCCTCGAGAAAGTAACAAGAGAGAGAAAATTGCGACTGTGCGGGGCCCAGGCGCAGAAGTCGAAGCGTTTTTCGGAAGTGTGGGCGGGAAAAAATATTTTGAAGAAGAATACTTCTGAAATTCTTCTCCGAAGCGAGAGTAAAACACGTCTCTCCAGAAATGTCCCTTAAGCCAGATTCACTTGAATTTCCTACTCTCACAAAAGATATAATCACTTTATGAGAGTAGGGGGGAGTAGATGATGCGGCCTAAAATTGTCATTTCATAAGAAGTCGACACGTGTGTAGAGGATAGGATAAATGAGGATATACGGCCTTAAAGAAAACTCCTCAGAATAAAGAATCTCATCCGGATGTCCCTCTGGAGGGAACTCCACCCAGGGGAGAGGAATCGGGAAGACCTGGTCCCGAAGAGAATCAGTAAGACCGAAAGTTTAGGAGATGTTCCATATAAAACGGGATGAGGTTGGATAAAGGAAGACCCATTCTTCCTTTTCTCAACGGTTGAAGTCCACCATGGGGAGTGGTTGCGGATCTTCAGGGAGTGAGAGAGTGGAAGACTCTGTCAAAGATGGTTGGACCGATTCAAAGATAGTGAGAGGTGCAGGTCCGAAATAAGGGGAAAACCTAACTTCCCCTCAGGTAGAATTCCTCTATAAATAGGTAAGCTTAGGTATATTCTCAGGTTACGATCTCTAACTTCATACAACTTACGACGCTTCTCAAGAACATTCTGATTTCTTTCGAGAACCTCATTGATAAACAGAGGACTTTTAAGTCCTTGCCGTATACTGAATCACCCATACTGACTTGAGCGTCGGAGTGTCCGCGCCGGACTCCCCTCCGGCGTGTATTTTGCAGGTTCTTGGAGGATCGTTTTAGAGAAGGAAGCGTACCCGGATCACCTGTTCGAATCCGGGAATTTGGATATCTAACCCAACGGATATCTAATCCCTCTGTGCAATTTGTGGCACAACAGTGTATATCTCTTTATTGAAAAGTGGTAACTATTATTGTTAAAAGTGTTTTTTCATAATACTGAAAAGTGGTAACTATAACTATTGAAAAGTGGTCTATGTTTTTTAAAGTCTTAACTATTATTATTCTTAGTTAAAAGTGGGTTTTTTATTACTTAAAAGTGTCATATTTTGATAATTAGAAGTGTTAATATTAATTTTTTTTTTTTTTTTTGTAGAATGTTGTTGAATTCTTTATATCTTTGAGAGAAGATGCAAATGAATTCACTTTCAAGTATATGACTGGTTTGATTGAAATAAATAAATAAAATCCAGTCAAGAATATATGAAAAGATTCAAACAGGTCTTCACCTCCAATGGATGATGAATTTTTTTAAGTTGAGGACAAAATGGTTGAAAACTTTGAAATGACAAGGAAATTGGCAGATTACTCTATTAGTGAGAAGTGGTAAACTCTATTACTGAAAAGTGGTAATTGTAATTTCTATAAATTGTTATCTTTTTTTTTAAATAAATTTTTTTTGATGAAAAATACAAAAGTTAAAAATTCTATGGCAAAAACTTGTGTGAGACCGTCTCACAGATCTTTTTCTGTGAGACGGATCCTTTTAACCCATATTTCAAAATTTCGGGTAGGATAACCCATATTTTTTTTCCCAAATTTTGGTTTGTAAAAAAAGTGATAATGTTTAAGTAAAAAGTTATAATATTTTCAATAAAAGTGGCTATCACTTTTTACTTAAACACTATCACTTTTTGCTCAAAGATTAGCACTTTTTATATATAAAAGGCATCTCACGGATCTCATTCTGTGAGACGGTCTCACCCAAGACTAGCCTGAAAGTGTGTGTGGATGGTATTACTAGTGTTTAAGTGAAAAACAGAACAATGTTACACTGGATGTTAAGACAAATGGTGTAACATTAATTCAAACAGAATATCAGAAAAGACAGACACAGCGGAAGACTAAAACACTAAAAATAAACTGAACACAAGTAAAACAAGACTGATGCTACACTCAATGTTAGAACACTCAATGTAACACTGACTCGATTACAGAGTATCAGAATACGAATAGCGGAACACTTTAAAGAATGAAAAACACAAAGACACAGAATTAACTTTTTAACATAGATTTTAATTTAAAATCTATGCGAGCCTCATGGCGAAACTTTCACTAATAATTATGTGAATACAAATGGTGTGTGAACAAATATTCACAACGGAAATAAGACTCGATAAAGTATCTAGTCTAAAGACGGCTTAAGTGTAAAAATTACACTACCAAAAACTAATCTAACTCTATGATCTATCTATCAAAGAAGTATAGAAAAGTCTATGTTGTACAGGAAGTTGGGATACTTCGGCACAACGACATGAACATGCCAATGACAATTAATTCCTAACAGGATGAACACTAGTTTAGTAATTAAAGAATGGCACTTCGTAAAATATGTGACTCTCGGATCTGATGTGTATTTCTTCATGTTGTACGAGAATCTGATGAAGAAGAAATAATAATTACGATAATGTCTAAGTAGGACGAACACTTCACATAGACATTATGTGATTACTCTTAATTCTCCATGCTGAATAATGAAGACTTCCTTGAGTATTTATAGAGGTAAAAACGAATTCTAGAAGCTTCACAATCCATATCCTATTTTTTAGGATCTCATCCCTTCTTTTTAGCCCACTCTTCATTCCAATGAATTCTAGCACCTTCCAGCCTATTCTGGACGTTTTCAAAGGCAACCGCATGATCTACATACTTCTGCAAGCTTCCAGATCCTTCCAGTCTGGAACTGTGTAGAATGTTCTAGATCTTCAACCTGCGATGTTACAACATCCAAAGCAGCATCAACTAGAAAACAGAATTTAGACTTAGACAAAATAAGAAAGGTCGAATTAAGATGTTGTTGTGAATGTTAAGACATTTAAGAGTAACAACATCTACAATCTCCCCCAATTTGACCTTTCGACTACAACACACCTGATGCACATATATTTCTATATATACTCAGTATTATGTACATGCTAGAGTATTACCATCATATCCATGTACTAGTCAAGTCAACACCTGTTGTAGCTTCCGGATCAAAGTAAGAAAGACCAAGAATGATTTCACATAGTCCGTGCCATAAGAGCAATGTGATCTCACTCAAAACAACAATAAGTATAAACAATATACTTATCTGAACAACATATAAACTTACAAAAATCATAAGTTAAATCAGAGCATATATGAATATGTACTAGATCAACCTAAGACTTATGTATGACTCAATAAAATAAAATCAGAGAAATAATGAAGAAAAGAAAAACAAATAGAGCAAAGACTAAAAATAAAAAACAGAGCAAAACATGTGAAAAACAATAATATCTAACAAAGACTTAAACAATAAGCAGTAAGCAACTGAGAATTAAAAAGAAGTGTACTTCTAAATTATATTATTATCAAATCAAACAATTTAAGCAGTAAGCACATGATAATTAAAGAGAGGTGTACTTCTATATTATCCTCAAAGCAAACAATTTAAGCAAATTGAATAATAAGGAAAGTTAGAAAAACAAAACAGACAACAACTAACATAAATATAAACAACATGTAGTAAGCAAATGATAATAAGTATGAAAAAAATTTAAGCATGAAGCAGTAAACTATTATCATCAATGCAAACAAATTAAGCAAGTTGAATAAAGAACAACCTGTCAACTAGGAAGGAAAAACAGAATCTGTAAATCAACTTAAACACAGTAACAACAATGAATAAGATCAAGGGAAGTATAAAAGGCACAAATACTTGAGAAACTAAACAAGTGACATATATTGCTGTATCAACAGCTGCAGCATCATGTTCCTGCACATAATCACTTATAATGTTCAGCCCTCCCCCTGTCTTGTATCAACCTGTTCAGTTGTTACCATAACCTGTTTAGATGTTATAAAGAACATCCATACGTTCATCAACATCAGCAAATTAAACTACAGCATCTGGTTCAACAGTCTCTTCATTAATAGCATCAGGTACACAATCATCTTCTGGTACATCTTCATGGAACTCTTCACTTCGAACCCCAGAAGTTGATGGTGTTTCTCCCCCTGTGGTAGTAGAAAGCGTCTCTAACCACGGACTTTAAGGAACTGAAGGCCATCAATAGAGTCCTGTAAACGTTTTAGTTGAAGTAAAATAAAAGATTCAGAAACAGAAAATATTTGACCAATGTGACCACCAATGTGTTTCACATTCGGTGTAGCATTTCTCTGTTCAGGTCTTGCTGGAGCTGGTCGAACTGGAATAAGAGCATCTCTGTGATCAGAACCATCTGAATTTTGCAAGGCAAATCAACAATCATTTTACCAAGTAACAGATCAGGTGAGATAGTCATTAAGGGTACCTTGCCTCTTTGAACCTCAGTTTCCTCAGGTTTAAAAATTCATGCCTCTTGAGGTAAGAACACATCAGCAAATGGTAAGGTAAAATCCCTTTATAATAAATATCACTATAAACTGTATATGGTGAAACTAGTTAAATTCAGATTAAATTCTTCAACACAAAAATCATATACAACAATATAACTTGATCCTAATTCACCTTAGTGGAATTTTTAAAGGGTATCCAATTGTAGACAATCAATTTATGGAATACAGATTATAGAGATGTGTGATCTTTAGCAAGCATAAAAATATGTCACCTAGTTAATTTACCCCCAGTTATAGAAGTAGCAACCAAGTTTAAATCAAGTTTATCTTAATCAATCACAGGCTCTATCTATAAGAGATCATTAATCAATTTCAGATTAAATGAAACTGATCTCCCCCTAAATTGTACATTCCCATATCATTTAGATCTACGACTACCCGTACTCTTCCTAAGTCAAGCATAAAATACATATACCCAATCAAACACAAAAGTATCACTCAAAGTTACAGTTTTCAACAATTTCCTTTAAATCAAAAATTGTATCAACCCTTCAATCTCAAAATCAGCAATCTTAACTCTTCTTTCCATTAACAACTTTCATCTGGACAGTTTAGTTATTTTAGCAACTAACCTATCAGTCTAAAAATTATTATCAAGATCAGAAATACCTCCTTTAGAATTTGTTTCCTCAGCTGATTTAGAGTCTTTACTACTGCTCTTCTCAGAATCATCACTTTTACTGTCATCAGGGTCTGGTGTTGCGGCACTTGCTTCAGCATTTGATGCAGCATTCTTCCTCAGAGTCTTCTTAATCTCATACACAGTGGGATTATCTTCTGGATCAGAATTTTCAATTCCTTTGGGCAAGTCTCGTTCAGCAGCAACCATCTTTCCCTTTGGATCATACTTCCTTTTGACTTGTTTCTCAGTAACCATTTGTCCCTCTTCCGATTAAGAAACAACTTAAATCGGTTCATCAGCAACACTACTTCCTTTCTTCTTTCTCCTCAGTGAGTTAGAGTAATCAACTCTGAGTTAGCATTCGCGTCAGATTCCTTCATTTGAGCGTCCTCAAAATCGGATGTCTCAGCATTTGCAAACACATTCTGCTCAGCAACAGGAAAATCATCAATTTCCTTTTCAATCTCCCCCAGAGAGGAAGCAATCAGGGCAGTTGCCACTATTATAGTATTAGGACTTGGAAATTGAGGCTTTTATGAGGTGAACGAACCAAGTGTAGTGGTGAGTTTTTGGGTTTTCAGTAATGAGAAATGTCAATGGACATATTTCCAATCAGTAGAAATAGATTCTCAGAATTCACATTCGATTGAGACATATTCTCAACAGCTTGGTTCAGCTCGTTAAGGGTCGTATCGAGTGGAATGTGAACAGTTGTAGGAATGGGTGTAACTGGAGTTGTTTGGGTAAGTGTTTCAGCTTTTCTTGTAGCATCTGGTGAGTTTTTGGTGTAAGCGGCCATGAAAGCGAAACTATTAAGATTGGAGAGAGATGGAGATGACGGTTTCGTGGGAGTTTGAGTGTGGTGAGGTAGTTTCTTTATTTCCTGTCATTAAAGCACTAAGAAATCGAAAAGATAATTACAATAACCAAGACAAACAAGGCTTTAGCAAATCTTAAAATGCAATACTCAAATCACTCGAAAAAATGCAATGCTTAGTATATCATGTTATGAGAATTATATAGGAGAGAATGCATAGTTGGAAGTAATACGTATAAAAATAAGAACTAACTAAGGAAGATTAATTCTAGAAGAAATTCGATAATACTCCATAAACTTAGCCACAAAAATAAATCATGGGTAAGTAGTGGGTAAAATCATAATTAAATTAAGAACAATCTAGAATATTTAACATTTAAATGTGTATAACCTGAAAATAAACCAAAGACGTGGGTTAGTATAATCAGAATAAATGAAATAAATTTCCACAAATAATCAAATAATTACTACTTATAAAAATATAATCGAATCATCTAATGCTATGCTCAAAACTGTTACATACACCTCAACACGGTTTTTACATGAATTTACTTCATTTGTGTTGCACCATTTTTTCTTTTCATTTCGTGTTGTAGCACCTAGTTCATATTGATCCATTTTTCTAGAAGAGTGCATCGTAGTAGCGAACTCCGTGCCCCATAATTACTCAATGGATTATGAACATGTTGATGTATTTTATTAATCACCTTTTGAAAAGAAGGCATCGTAGTAGTCAACTCCGTGCTCCATAGTTATTCAGTGATTAACTACATCTTTTAGTATGCTAACAACATTCTATTTATATGCATTTGAGAGGTGTAAGACATGTTTATTTTTGCACAACAAATTTTAGATTCAAGAATATTTTACAAAGGAATTATTCAACGAAAATAGGAAATAAATTAAATCTATAACAACTATACAACCTTATGATGTTGTCCCAAATGCTACAACATTTGTAACACCATCCATCTAGGATTATTCAGATACTACACATACCAAGAGATTTTCTCAAAGATAAGAATGTCTCAAGGTCAAAACCTTAGTAAATAAATCAGCATTATGATTTTCAGAAGGTACGTATTCCAACTTTACTATGTTCTTCTCCACTAAATCTCTCATAAAATAATGCCTAATGCAAATGTGTTTAGTGAGTGAGTGTTGTACTGAATTTTTAGAAATGTTTATGCACTCATATTATCACAGAAAATTGAAAGGATATCAATTTCAATTTCATAGGCATGAAACATCTTGCTTAACCACAAGATTGTTTCCCATGTTGAAACATCCTCTACTCTTACTCTTTTTGTCATCTATATCTCATGCTCAATCCGCATCACTGTATCCAATCAAAGTGTTGTTGGTGTCCTAAGTATACCAAATCCCAAGTTCACTTGTACCTGCATCATACTTGATAATTCTTTTCAAAACATTCAGGTGAGATTCCTTTGGATAATATTGGTAACTAGCACAAACAAAAAACACTGTACATTATATCTGGTCTAATAGAGGTTAGATAAAGTAAGACTTCTTATCATAGATCTATACAATGTTGGATCAACATCCTTTCCAGCATTGTCTTTGCAAAGTTTCAAAGTAGATCTCATAGAAGTTTTCATTACTTTTTAACTTTCAAAATCAAACCTTTTAACCAAGTTCTTAGCATACTTACCTTGAGAGAAGAATATATCATCCTTACATTGCTTGATTTGAAGACCTAAAAAATATACTCATCTCAAATGTTGCAGTCATTGCTTTAAATTGGTTAACATTTTATCACAAGTTAAACCAAACACAATGTCATCAACATATATTTGAGCAATAAGTAAATCTTCTCCAGTGTGCTTAATGAACACAGTTATATCGGCTTCTCCTCTAACAAAAATGATCAGGTTATTGCGGATCTTCAAATCCTTTAAGTTGTTCAACTTAATGTTTCTTCATTCAAAATGCCATTTAGAAATGCAGCATATACATCCATTTGATGAAGTTTAATGTCAATAAAACATGCCATTGCTAGCAATAATCTAATAGATTCTATCCTAGCAACATGTGCAAAAGTTTCATCAAAATCAATAACCTCAACTTGAGTGTATGTTTGTGCAACTAATCTAGTCTCATTCCTAAGAAATGTTATCAAACTCATCAGTTTTATTCTTAAAAATCAACTTTGTTCCAATGACATTAGTATGACTAGGTCTTAGAACAAATGTCCATACATCATTTCTTTCAAACTGATTAAGTTCCTCATGCATAACATTAATCCAATTTTCATCAGTTAATGCTTCATTCACATTTTTAGGTTCAATTTTAGAATAGTAACACTCTGCATTCACAACATTGCAAATAGAAGACATGCATATTGTTCTTACCACATCTACCTTATTTATCTTACTTTTCCTCTTGTTTGCACACTGTAGCATCACCTATGATTTGGTCTGAAGGATGACTTTTATCAATACTTGAAGAAATATTCATTTTGGGAACATACTGATTATTCTGTGTAGATTCTGTTGAACTTTCTGTCGATGTTGTTCCAGATGTTGTAACATTCGGAGCAACATTTTCAGTTCTCAGAGAATCTCCAGATTTTTCAGTAACCTCTGAAACATCTTCTTCTTCATTTCCATCTGTAAGACCTGCTTAACTTTCTGGCATGGTCCATATACAGTGGTACTCTGAAACTTTCTGTTTTGGTAATCCTTTTCACTGCATCGACTTTGATTAGTCTCTTCACTAATGTATAATATATGCATGTCCCAATTTTTGATGCAATAAGATATTTTCATCATTCTTTGACAAATTACACACATTTGTTCCAATAAGATAACAATTATCTACTGCCCTAGACAATCTTCATCTTTATTAAGAACATACACATGATTCTTTGTCAAATTTTACATGCAAATTATCATCACAAAGTTGACTAATACTAATTAAATCAGCAAGCAAGCCATCAAAATGTAAAACATTTTTTAAGCTCAGGAAAACCTTCAACATTTAAATTTCCTTTTGAAACCACCACCATATGTAATATTACCATTACCACCATTCAAGGTCACATAATCAGATAAATAGTCAATTTGCACTGTCATATGTCTAGAACAACCACTATAAAAATACAATTGACCAAGTAAACATGCTTTCAAGGAAGTGTGAACAACATTACAAGTAACATCAGATTTCCATGCAGATTTTAGAAAATGTTTCATAGGATGTGACATCTTTTTAGGTAACATTTTCTCATATCTCAGATCATCAACCAATTTCATGCAGTAAGGACAAATATGATCAATTTTTGAAAAATAATGACATACAAACTTCTTTTCAGTATTTTTGACTTTATGAGAATCTGTTTGTGCAGATGTTACAACAAATGTTTTAACATTTGCCTTCACAAATTTCACAGTATTTTCAAAATTCTTAGAAATAGAAGCAGTTTAACCATCATAACGTATACCACAATTATTAGATTTACCAATAGCTATAACATATATCAGAAACACTCATAGAAAATTTTATGAAACTTAAAGTAGAGGTGATCAATTTCTCCTTCAGTTTACAAACTTCAAAAATCTCTTCTGCAATGTATGACTTCTAGCTTGGTAATTGTCTCTTTCAGATTCACATTCTCAAAGAATTAAGAGTGAGTTTCTGAGAGTTACAATTATCTAACAACTTTTGGTATTTAGAATCATCAATCCTTATGCCTGCATCATCAACAAACCCATTAAAACAATTCAAATTTGGGTGACTCTGTTTTGATGTTACCATAAATGTTATGACATTAGGTGCAACATCAGAATCTGTATCATCCAGATCATCATCTAAACAATCATCATAATCAATCTTGGTATGAAAAACGAATTCAACATCTTTTGATTCATCAAATTCATCATCTGATTCATCATTTAAGGTAGTACTAAAATTCAGTTTTTACTTAAGTCTAATATTGGCACATTAATTTTCATAATGACCATATTCAAAATATACATTGAAGTGATTTTCTATGTTAAAGATCATACCTTGGTTTACCTTCACTTTTTGATAACCTTGGTTGAAATTGACTTTTCCTTCTTTCTAGTGGGGTGTTGATGTGTTGATTTGGATCTTTGGTACATCATAACCTGTAAGTACACAGTCCTCCAAACACATTCATCTTTCGACTTGATATACATGCACAACTTAGGCTTTAAAATATGAATAATATGTTCGGGTGCCTAAGTGCAGTGGATATGTGATGTGTTTCCATTGCTAACATAAACTAAAACACACTTAAAACAAAGATCTAGACCTAGTGTCGTCAGGTATTGGCTCTGATACCAACTGAAAGTGTGTGTGGATGGTATTACTAGTGTTTAAGTGAAAAACAGAACAATGTTACACTGGATGTTAAGACAAATGGTGTAACATTAATTCAAACAGAATATCAGAAAAGACAGACACAGCGGAAGACTAAAACACTAAAAATAAACTGAACACAAGTAAAACAAGACTGATGCTACACTCAATGTTAGAACACTCAATGTAACACTGACTCGATTACAGAATATCAGAATACGAATAGCGGAAGACTTTAAAGAATGAAAAACACAAAGACACAGAATTAACTTTTTAACATAGATTTTAATTTAAAATCTATGCGAGCCTCATGGCGAAACTTTCACTAATAATTATGTGAATACAAATGGTGTGTGAACAAATATTCACAACGGAAATAAGACTCGATAAAGTATCTAGTCTAAAGACGGCTTAAGTGTAAAAATTACACTACCAAAAACTAATCTAACTCTATGATCTATCTATCAAAGAAGTATAGAAAAGTCTATGTTGTACAGGAAATTGGGATACTTCGGCACAACGACATGAACATGCCAATGACAATTAATTCCTAACAGGATGAACACTAGTTTAGTAATTAAAGAATGGCCCTTCGTAAAATATGTGACTCTCGGATCTGATGTGTATTTCTTCATGTTGTACGAGAATCTGATGAAGAAGAAATAATAATTACGATAATGTCTAAGTAGGACGAACACTTCACATAGACATTATGTGATTACTCTTAATTCTCCATGCTGAATAATGAAGACTTCCTTGAGTATTTATAGAGGTAAAAACGAATTCTAGAAGCTTCATAATCCATATCCTATTTTTTAGGATCACATCCCTTCTTTTTAGCCCACTCTTCATTCCAATGAATTCTAGCACCTTCCAGCCTATTCTGGACGTTTTCAAAGGCAACCGCATGATCTACATACTTCTGCAAGCTTCCAGATCCTTCCAGTCTGGAACTGTGTAGAATGTTCTAGATCTTCAACCTGCGATGTTACAACATCCAAAGCAGCATCAACTAGAAAACAGAATTTAGACTTAGACAAAATAAGAAAGGTCGAATTAAGATGTTGATGTGAATGTTAAGACATTTAAGAGTAACAACATCTACATAGCCCAAATTCTATTACTGAAAAGTAGTAAAAAAAAATTTTGAAAAGTGGTTGTAATTAATGTAAATCGTTATCTGTATTTTTAATTATTGTTAATTTGGTTTTTTTGTATTTTTAATTATTGTTAATTTGGTTTTTTTTTTTGAAAAGTAGTTGTAATTATCTGTTTTTTTTTTAATTAATTTAATTAAAAAATATATAAATTGAGGTCACAGGTTTCAAACCTGTAACCTTGTACTCATGTTAAGAACATTGTAACCGTTCCAGCAGCGGTTATCTAGTTTAAATTCTTCTTCTTTCCAAATAATAAGGGTTGGCTGGTGGCATAGTGTGCACTATGCACCAGAGACCAACTCATTTAAATTTAATTGATGAAAGGGTAATGCAGTTCTTTTACATGTTTTTTTTTTTTTTTTTTTGAATTTTTTTATGAATTTTTTTTTTTTTTGGGAGTGAAGACATAATAAGAGTGTGCATTTATCCGTGGCCATATTTACAGCCCGAAAGAATGATCATATTTTCCAAATGGGCCTAACTGGCCCAAGTTCTTATTAGAATTCGAAAAAAAAACCCACAAATATGTTTGGCCACAGTTATACGCACACAGACCTACTGAGGACACCCACCGTACATTTTTTTTTATCCTACTTAAATATGTGAAATGTCACATATACCCTCATGTAAAATTAACAAAAAAAACGAAGATGAGTACCCCCACCAATTTAATTTTATTTCAGTATCATCCTCACCATCATCATTAAAACAACCACACTCCATCAATAATAATAAAAAAAAATCTTAAAAACATAAACTTTCAACAAAAATACTTAATGTGTTCGAAAATTTTACCGAAACAAAGTTAATATGTCCGAAACTTTTTACTGAACAAACTCGATATGTTCGAAAAAATATTCTGAACAACTTTTATTTGTTCAAAAAAAAGATCGGGCATCCTATTTATTAACAAACTCAAGTTGTTTGAAATTTTTTCCTGAACAAACATAAGTTATTCGAAAATTGTTCCTGAACAAGCACAAATTGTTCAAAAATAATTTATTAACAACTTCCAATTGTATGAAAAAAATCAATGAACAAACTCATATTTCTTAACAAAAATTTATTATATAGGGAGTGTTTTGAAACACAACTAACTACTTCTAGAATCACTTATTTTCAAAGCTGCCTCTCACAACTTTTGAAAAAAAAAAGTGATTCTGGAAGCAGTTTGTAAAGTTTCAAAACACCCCATAAGAAATGTTTTTTTGGTCTTTTATTAGATTATCATTTAATTTTTGCAATTTGTTATTGTTAGGAATTAATATACAAGAATTAATTCTCCACCTCTCTAAAAAGTTCGGACTTTTAGATGAGACGTAATTCTTTCATGGTATCAGAGCAAACCGGGCAAAACGACTTGGGTTCGATTCCTGTTGAAAGCACTCCACCCATTTAAATTGTCCACTCGATGGGTCTCCTCCCTAAAAAAGGGTAAGAGGTGTTAATCCGGCCCACGAGTGAGGGAGAGTGTTAGGAATTAATATACAAGAATTAATTCCCCACCTCTCTAAAAAGTTCGGACTTTTAGATGAGATGAAATTCTTTCAGTTATGTTTTGGTCAAAAAAAATTAAATGTACTAATTTAATTCCATCTTCCCAATTATTTATTCTATTTTAGTCTCCAAAAAAATTAAATGTAATTGTAAAAAAAATAAAAAAATCATACATTTAACTTTCTTACGCTTTATTTATTCCTTTACGTTACGCTTTATTTATTCCTTTACGTTTTGGTGTTTTAGCAATAGGCAATTACCTTGCTTTCTCTCGTTTTGAATATTGCAAAATAGACTATTAAATTAATTATAATGCCCTCCTCGGAAATATGCATGATATATGGGATGACAATATTTATTAATTAAAATTTTAATTTTATATGTAAGAATTTTTTTTTTTGTAAGTGTACGTATTTATTTTATTAATGAATTCTTTTTTTAAATATATTAATTTATAGAAATAAAAATTAAAATATAAAATCAAAATAAAACATCATGTATATGCAAGAAATCAAAATATAAAATTATGTGTATAAAATCTTGAACCTTCTCATATTGTCGAGTTAATTTATAGAAATAGAATAAATTAAAAAAATACTAAAACTCATTATATACGTAAACTCCTTATTAAAAACGTGGTGAAAATATATGATATCTATAACAAGCTGTTTTTCTTTTTGTTAAGGATATATATATAGAGAGAGAGAGTTAATACATTATAAAGAAGAAGTGAATGGGGAGATACAATTCAAAATCAAGAAAACAATTTTATCAATGTAGAGAGTAAACAAATATAGTAACATATTCGATTCTTCAAAAGGCAACTATTTTTTTTTTCAAAATATATCAGTTTGTGACTAATCGAGTCTATTATTTTGATTTGATGTTTAATACACACCAAATATATAAAATCATCACTATCAAATATTAGTTCAGTTTTTTTCAGTAAATATAATTACGTGTTTTTAATAAGTGAGGTTTTAACCTTTCATTTTTGGATTGGTCAACTTAAATATTTAAAAATATTGTAAACCCTAAATATTCCAGATTATTGTGAATAAAAAATTTGACTTGGTTAATTTTTTTTTTATTATTATTTTTTGTAATTTTTTTTTATTGATAATTTTTTTTCGAAATTGTGTGTTGAAAAGTGTAAGTTAATATTACTAAAAAGTGTAACACAATATTACTAAAAGTGTAACACATTTTTTATTAAAAAGTGTAAGTCACTATAATTGAAAAGTGCAACACAACTTTTAATGAAAAGTATAAGTCATTATAACTTGAAAATGCAAGTTAGTATAACTAGAAAGTGCAACACAATATTATTAAAAAATGCATGTCAATATACTTGAAAAGTGCAACACAATATTTTAATGAAAAGTGTAAGTTATTATAACTGAAAAGTGTAACAAAATACGAGTAAAAAGTGTAACATAACATTACTAAAAAGTGTAAGTCACTGTAACTGAACATATTGTTGAAAATTGTAAGTCACCACAACTGAAAAGTGCAACAAAATATGACTAAAAGGTGTAGCATAACATTACTAAAAAGTGTAAGTCAATATAACTAAAAAATATTGTTGAAAATAGTAAGTCACTACAACTGAAAAGTGCAACAAAATATGTGTAACATAACATCACTAACAAGTGTATGTCATTATCACTGAAATTATTATTGCAAAATCTTATTTTCAACATGCACTTTTATAATTAAAAAAAAAATATATGTGAAAATTGTTAGATGTAAGAGTTGAACACTAGACCTCAACATAAAAAAGACTATTTTCAACCATTTAAGCTACATAAATCATCATAAATACTTTTGGCGTATTTTATTTTTATTATCCATTCCACCAATTTTTTAAAATTTACTCAATTCCTTATAAGAAATTGAGTCTACAATAGACCTACCCTTCATTTTAATTATTTGTAGGGTAAATGATGTTTTACACGTTTTAATTATGATATAATTGATGTTTTAAACTTTTGTAAATTAGATAACGTTTTACATTTTTCAATACAAATTAAATTGTATTTCTTTCAATTTTCCCCTTATAATCATTAAAATATTTATATAATTTTTTTTTTTTTGACAATACAACAAGGATAACGGATCAAAAAAACCACTCTTACTGAAAAGAGTAGGAACTGGCAAGATCCTTGTAATACTGTAGACATTCATCTTCACACCAATCTTGAGGCAATGAAGTGTGGTAGATACTTTGAGCTAATGCGTGAGCTATGTAATTTTCTTCTCTAGGCACATATTGACAGTCCCACACTAGGATCTGTTGCAATAGGCATTTGATTTTGCTCACCATTTCCCCTTCAACTTTTCCATAATCAATAATGCAGTTTACTACATCAGATGAATCAGATCTAACACCATTAATATTAATATGATGCTGAGAGCATTTTTGTAAGCCAATCTCAATTCCACAAAGCTCTGCAGCACATACTGTTCCCACATTCTTAATTCTCTGTGCTCCTGCAAATAGTACACTCCCCTCTTGGTTCAGAACAACAAAACCAATCGCAAAGAAATTCTTTTGAGGGTTAAAAGCTGCATTAGTATATAGCAAAATACCATATCCATCCTTCTGGCACACTTCCTTCTGTTTAGTTATGAAATCTTGACATGTGCCTTCTATGTTTTTTGCATTCAGATATTCATGCCAGTAAGAGACAGACCATTCCACATTAAACTTCACACAGGCGTGCAATCTTTTAAGCCTAGTATCAGCATCTTTTTCATGCAACAATCTACATCTCTCTTTCCAAATTGCCCAAGCAATCATCCAAATCAAAGCCATACAATCACTATCCATCATTTGAGCACACCAAAATACAAAGGCCATGCAATCCCCTCGTGTAGCTTCCTTAATGTTATACCACAGACTTTGATTCTTCCATGTATTTTTTGCAAAAGGGTATTTAAAGATGCAATGCATAGAATCAGCCCGAAAGAAGCCACACAAACTGCAAGTAGTATCCACAGGCACATGATGCATGGCTAAGCTTCCTTTTGAAGGAATCATATTATGCAAAAATTTCCAGCAGAAGATACGTACCTTAGGCGGCAACTTGAGTCTCCAATTTTTCTGCAAAAGAACATGACCTCCGCTAACATTCGATGTGCCAATACCAGCTGTATCCGCTAGACCCTTATCCATCTTCTTCGCGACCCCATAGCCCGTAGCTACTGTATACTTGTCAGATGATGATATCGGCCAAAAGAACTTATCCTTTTCCTGCATACCACAAGTTGTCATCTCCAAAATCCGATCAGCCTCAAAAGGCAAAAAGGCCTGTCGAACGAGTTGCTCATTCCACTCACCAGAATTTAAAAGATATCTACTAACACTTGAACCACTTGCAAGGTTAGAAAATATTCGCCCATCATTTAAGCCCGTGACCCATCTATGTTTGAAGATATGAGTGTCTGCGCCATTACCAATCATCCATCGTCCACCCATCTCCAGAACATCGCGACTCCATATTAAGGACCTCCACACAAAAGAAGGATTGGATCCCACTCCGATATCAGAGAACCCCGAGTGTTTGAAATATCGTGCTTTGAAGATTTTACCAATGAGTGTATCCGGCTGCGTAATGATTCTCCAAAGTTGTTTGGCCAACAAAGCTTTGTTAAAATGGATCATACTACGAAAACCCAAGCCGCCTTCTTTTTTAGAGGCACACAAAACTTCCCATTTCTTCCAATGTAGTTTCTTTCCTGAAGTATTGTCACCTCACCAAAAACCAGCAATAATCCGTTCAATGTCATGGCAAATTGATGTAGGGAGTCTAAAACACGACATTGCATAAGATGGAACAGCTTGAAGAACGGCTTTAATTAGAACTTCTTTGCCGCCTTCAGAAAAAAACTTATGATTCCAAGATAGCACACGTTTTCTAACTCTATCTACCAAGTAGCTAAACTTTAGTTTTTTTAGCTTTTGGAACGATCGTAGGAAGGCCAAGATAGAGGTCATGTCCTTTTGAAGATTGAATGCCCAGAATCAATTTTGAGGACTCCATATTCGCTTGGCAAGTAGATGGACTAAACATAATAGAGGATTTATCCCTATTAACCAGTTGACCATAAGCCTTTTCATACACATAAATGCAATGTGCCATAACTTGAACTTCATTGGTAGAGGCCTTGAAAAAGAGGAGGTTGTCATCAGCAAAGAATAAATGTGAAAGCACAGGGGCTGATCTTGCAATTTGAAAGCCAGAAATCAGCTTGGAAGAAACAGCCGAAGAAATGATGGAGGAAAATACTTGAGCACACAGAACAAAAAGGTAGGGTGAAAGTGGATCACCTTGACGAAGACCCCGAGATGGAATAAAATAATCAGATGTGGTTCCATTGATCTTGACAGAATACTGCACTGATGATACACACCTCCAAATTAGATTAATCCATTTTGAAGAAAAGCCCATAGCCTTGAGCACCGACATAAGAAAGGACCATTCAATCCTATCATATGCCTTACTCATATCAAGCTTAAGTGCAACAAAGCCAACCTTGCTCTTGGATGAGCGAAGATGATGCATCCCCTCATAAGCCAATAGAACATTATCAGTAATAAGGCGCTCCGGAACAAAAGCACTTTAAAACTGATCAATTAAGGCCCCAAAACACTCTTCAGCCTATAAATATGTTATTTTAGATAAACATATGAACTTTTATTAAAAGTATAGTAAGAAAAACACATGATTTTCTTAATACCCGTGTGTATTGATCTAAGACAACACTTATTTAAAATTAGATAATGTAGATCAGTGATAGCAAAAATATTGGGGATCCCAATCGCACGCCCCCCCACCCTAATATGGATTTTATGCACACTTTCCTTAACGTGTCCCAACATTTTTTGCACACTCCAAAAAAGAAAACAATAATACCAATAATACCCCTCCTTTATTTTACCTTTAATCAAATCTCCTTTATTTTAATTAATGAATTATCAATAATGCTCCTCCTTTATTTATCTTATACATCACTTTATTCCATTTTTTTAATCTCCGTGCCCGTCAAAGTGTGCATAAAATTTTGGGACGAAGGGAGTATGTGAAATCATCAAGAGTTCCTGCCATATATTTTAACTCAAATAAAGCCGAAAAAGTTGAAAAAATTCAAAATAATTTTCTACATGACCAAAATCAACGTGGAAAAGTGGAAAAGTTAATAGGACTAAAAAAAAAAAATGATGTAACTTATCGGACAAAAAATGCACAAATTTCCGAAAAAGGGAAAATTTGAATTTTTGTCCCGCATGTTACACCTTTTTTTTTTTTTTTTTTATCCTGTTAACTTTCAAACTTTGATTTTGATTCTATAAGTTCCATTTTTTTTTTAAATTCATCCGAAAATGACGAACAAAATTTAAAATTCCCAAAAATAAAATAAAATAGTAATTAAGGCTCCCAACTCACCCACACAATTCATGTGTGTGTAAATAATAGTAATTAATCAATAATGAATATTTGAAGTCTAAAAATTTACCTGGAAGCATTTTACTTGCTGTTATTAAGTTGAAAAATAACATGTAATTAACTACAATCATACACGTAGACATTGCAGTGTGTATATAGCCATTTCTTTGATCTTAAAATGTGAACTATATGTATCTCCCAATTCTCTTGTTATATGCATTAATATTGTATCTCTATCCTCATAAAAGAATATATATATATATATATATATATATATATATATATATATAACTAGCTTGTTATAGTTGTATAATTTCACCACGTTTTTTAGGAGGATTCGACGTATATTACTCCCTCTGTTTTAAAACTGTTTGCACCACTTTATAGACACACAAACTAAAAAAAATGTGTAATGAATGGAGTGTTGAAGAGTAATTTTGTAAACTTATATGAATAAAGTAAAGTGAATGATTGGATTGAGGGTGAAAGTAATGACAAAATGTGTCGTCCTGTGAAAAAATGACACGTGACGTCCGGATAAGTTATATCCGATGAGGTTCGGATATGATTACATAATTATTCATTTACTTATATCGACTAGTTTTTTTGCCCGTGGACTATTTTAATTTGCATGTGTCATGAATTTTTTTGAGCTCAATGACATTCTTTGAGCTTAATTTAATTTCTAATTTAATTATACTCAATTATGTCGTACATATTTTTTGATATGTAGCTATATTTTAATTTCTTTTTTTCTATATTTATGGACAATAAAGTTATGTATAAAAAAGAAAAAAAGACCTGTAGGGACAAAAATAAGTCAAGATCTTACTTGGTATCAAACACATAGAAGGTTCCAGTTAGGAAAATATGCATTCTTATAGAAAAACATTATTATAACTCTAAGATTCTTCATCATAAGTAGTCTCATCACCTTCTTGGATATTCACGTCCCAGCATTAGATTATGTTTTTGGATCATTACACATCTCGACCTCGTGAGGCTTATCTTAGCTATAATAACATGATTTCTCTCACTAAAAGTCAATTTTTTCTTGTAGTGCAATTTTTGGGTTCACAAAGTATATGTTTATTCTATTTAAATATTTAACTTTTGAGTATTTTTTCTACTTTATTAATAAGATTGAATATCTACTAATAATATTTTTTACTTGTTATTCCATATATATTTTTATAATTAAAATATAATTATTTTAAAAACATGTATAAAAAGAAGTGAGCAAAATTTTACTGGAAAGAGGGTATATTGATTTTGATGACTATTAACTTATTATATTAAGCAGTAGTCAAGGATCGACTAATTTGGGAATCAATCTTACCGTTCACTTGAGAAGGCCCTGTTTAAAGCTAGATCGCTTTTCGATCCGTATGTAATTGGCCCCGTAAATATTAATGTGCCGCTCCCACTTATTATAAATGGCCAGTATAATCAATTAGATTTGTAGGGTTTAGTTTTGTGAAATTGTATACATAATACACTATAGTAGCTAGTTATAAAATTTAATACAGTATCAATTTATTTTTTGTCGGCTTTAATATTTTGCCATTTTTTCGTGTTGATCGTTATAGAAATAAATCATAACCATCAAATTGAAATAAATATTAAACTTATATACGTAGTACTCCTCATTAAAAATGTGATTAATATATATGACAACTTAATGAGCTAGTTTAATTTTCTTTTCCTTTTATTGATGGATAGAGATACAATATTAATCTTATATAATAAAAGGAGAAAAGTTATTTCCTGAGCTTGACACATGGCTCTTCAGGTGTTGACATGTGTATGTCACTTCAGGCCACATCATCTAATTAAGGGGAATGGTTTTGAAACTTAGTTCCGAGCATATTGATTCGAATGGAATTTACACGTTTGAAATCTCTGTCAGCCTTTCATTGTAAGATGAAATGGTTTCATCTTCTTTCATCCTCAAATTTTCAAACTTAGTTCCAAGCATATTTATTCGAGTGGAATTTACACGTTTTTAATGCACACTTGAAGCTCATTTTGTTGATGATTTCATTATTTTATTGATCAATTACGGATGTTTTGGTCAAATTGAGAGAAATGTAGTGTTTTTGTCGTTTTTGTAGGAAAAATAACTATTTTGGAAGGAAAAAATACTTACCTAATTTTTAGTAAAGTCAACGAAGGAAGAAATTGAGTTTGTGGGTAAAACGAGCCAAATTTATTCAAAGAAATAATTTGGGCCCAATATGCTGCTTGAGCCCCAAGCCAGTGACCGAGAGAAGAAAAGGAAATTTGAAAAAAAAAAATGGAAAGAGAGAAGATTTGGAAATTGAAGAGAGAAAAAGAAATTATATTTTTTTAGAAGTTTTAGCCCTAATTTTCAAGTTATAAATAAATCCTCAAGTCATACTTTGAAAGGAGGAAGAAAAAAGAGGAGGCATACCTTTGGAGAATCCGCTCACGAGGAGAACACATCAAGAAGAAACTAAGTTTTCTTATTTTATTTTTTGTCATTTAAATTTTTCAAGACTTTGATTATGTTGATTGTTGGCTAGAACATTTTTGGTTCTAGGGCTATGTTTACACTTTGGATGATGCTTATGAATTAATTTCTTATTTATTTGGTGGTTGTGTTGTTTATTTCTATTTTAATGCTTAATTTTCATTGCAAGTCATGTTGTCAATGGCCATGATAATATGTTTTATTTATTATTAATTGAAATTGGATTGAGAGATCTTTTTCAGTGATGGCATATGCCTTGGAACCTATATTTGAGTGATAATATGTTTTCGATCACATATATTTTTCAAGACATGTGGTTCTAGCCCTTCTTGTCGTGTCTTTGTTCCTCCTCCTTTCCCCTGCCATTTCGGGCTATTCTGAAGGTGCAATAAAATCATGGTGTAGCAAAACCCCAAACCCGGAACTATGTGAGTACTACTTGAGCACCACCCATAACACGAAATACATTAAAGGAACCCCGGCCCCGGTTTTTTTAAAGTGATCACGTCTCAATTAGCCCTCAACCATTGCACACATGCCCGAAATAACATATACTCCCTCGGGCCAAAATGTCGGACCACGCCGCCTTTTCGCGCTTGTTACGACATTTTAGCCCGAGAGAGTATATGTTATTTCGGGCATGTGTGCAACGGTCGAGGGCTAATTGAGACGTGATCACTTTAAACAAACTGGGGGTTCCTTTAATGTATTTCGTGTTATGGGTGGTGGTCAAGTAGTACTCACATGGTTCCGGGTTTGGGGTTTTGCTACACCATGATTTTATTGCACCTTCAGAATAGCCCGAAATGGCAGGGGAAAGGAGGAGGAACAAGAACACGACAAGAAGGGCTAGAACCACATGTCTTGAAAAATATATGTGATCGAAGACATATTATCATGGCCATTGATATATTATCATCACTTAAGTAAGACTTTAATCATAAATTGAGTCATTCGTGTTGCATATGCCTTGGAACCTACTTTCTCTTACTTGAGTTTAATCCATATTTTTACTTTATTTTCGTGATTTGCATGAGCATTACTTGATCGATTTTATCCATTACTCTTTTATTGTTTACTTGTGACACTTGGTAGGCAATTTAGGGTAATCAAACACTTAAAATTCGATCACGTCTATTTAGAATTAGATCAACAAACTCCATTTTTACACTCCCCCTCCCTGTGGGATCTATTATTTGTCTTAACAATTCTGAGATTGAGAAGAAGATGGATACAAATGTGTCTGATGAGGAGCTATCTGAGAAGAGGAAGATGCTGAAAAGGAGATAAGTGAAGCAAAAGAGCAGAAAGAAGAAGACGTCGACTCTGACAATGCTCATTATTCAGTATACTATATTGCAATTAATTCTATATAATATGAAACCTACATTAGAAATAATTAATAGTTTTTGTAGTGAAGTGTAATTGAAGAAGAATGAGTGTCTGATTCAAGGCCGAGCTATGACTGTGGGAAAAGAGTCTCCACGATCGCAGCCACCATAGTCGCCGAAGATTTCCCCCCAAAGCAATCATTAGATTACTTATCTTTTCAATGTCTAGCACTCATTTTTTACGCAGCTGCACGCGTTTCTCCCAATCGCCTGAATCAGCCTCCTGTTGTCCCATCTATGTGCGTCTGTTTCTTAAACCGCAAAATATATTGGTAAGTGATTTCAACGGTGCTTGTGTCTGTCATTGCTGCAGAACGGGTAAATAAGAAGTGTGTTCCAAAGATATGTGTTGTTTAGAAATCAGAATTTCCGTTTTCTAATTAAGACAATGCTCTCACTAAACTCCATATTTATATGACTTTATTGTTCTTCTGCCTTAATTATACTTTTTATGTCTTGCTTATTACACATGGACTATTTTGTATAGAAAAGATGATCAGCTATCTAAGTATGGTGATACAAAGTCAGCTCGAGCTATAATGCTTATTGAGCTAAATAAATTAATCGAGCTAGGTCAACCCCTTTTTTGTGATAAGCTTCAGTTTTCCAACTTAAAAGAACTCAAGACTGAGAATTCATAAGTATTTGTAAGGGAGAATAAAGTGAGTTTTCCTTTGCTTTATTTAATTAAATTTAACAAGTTTTATAAAAACATGTAAACTATGTTAAAAGGTTGTTTTAATATAATAACAAATAGACAGGCGTTCACTCTTTTTTATTTTACAAATTATAAAAAAAATAAGTAAGTTTTATATGAATATCCTATTAAAAGCAAATATATTATACTAAGATATGCTACAAACTCTATAATGGTGTTTTTTTTTTCTTTGATTTTACAAATTAAAAAAATATATATATAACTACAACAGACTCGTGCATCGCACGGGTAAAAAACCAGTATATATAAATAACAAGAGAACTTGAACATTCATATATCAAACAAATGGCTATTTACACACTGAAATGTCTTCGTATGATTTTAGTTATTTGCATGTTATTGTTCAGCTTAATAGCAATTAAAATATGGGAAATGATCTTCATCCAGATTCTGGATATCCAGAATTTTTTTTTTTAATTAATGAATGTTTTATTAATTACACAATTACTGTTGTACCCTTTATAATTACATATTAAGACAATTAATTAATCTTAATTATTTAATTGGATGCGCATGTTCACACTCTCCCACCTTTCTCGTCTATCAACAAGCTGACTTAATCTCCCCATAAATATAATCATTGTTTGAAATGGTAATACTTGCACCACCCTTTATACCACCATTAAATCCCACCATTAACACCATTATCGTGAGCTTCAATATTTTTTACCGTTCTCAGTTTTGCTTGCACCACCCTTTATACCACCATTAAATATAACATTTCCCACCATTAACACCATTATCGTATAAAAAAAAAACACCATTATCGCGAGCTTCAATATTTTTTACGTTCTCAGTTCTGTCCTTCTCCATCAAAACACGAAATTTGAACATTACAGATTAAAAAATGGTTGTTCGTGAATTACTTCAATCAATTTTTTTGAGATAATTCCGACGACGAAGAAAATATTCAAGGTCACTTACCACAACTCCGACAATGAGTGTAACATTCCATAATTTTAAATGTATATATATATATACACATTGATATATATTTTTAAATGATAATTTAATATATATATATATATATTTATATATATTATATGGATAACTTTAAATAAAATTTTTTTTCAAAATTCATTTTCCACCATTTTCTCATGGTTGGTTATTATAATTTATAAACATTTAAATCTATGTCTATTGGGAACTGCACTACCCATAATTTCTAAATTTTCTCAACTAAATTAATTCTCTAAATCCTTATATTATATTCGGTCATGACCCCAAAATAAAAAAAGACATCAAAAAATACTTTGGTACCGGTAAATATGAGTTGGAGTTTTCTTGAAATTAATTTAATGAACCTAACTATTAGATTTTAATTTAATGAACTATTAGATTTTAATTATTTTAAAGAACCTAACTATTTGATTTTAATTTAATCAACACCATATTGGTGAAAATTTTAATTTAATGAACCTAACTATTAGATTTTAATTTAATGGAATCAACACATTAAAACGAGTAATCAAACACTGACCCTAAACCCTATACGGTGAGAAACAAGTAGTCGGAAACCAAGTGTACACTATTGAATTTTAATGTAATGAACACATTGTAAATTAATTTAATGGAATCAACACATTGAAACCAGTAATCGAATACTTCACCGTAAATCTTATACGGTGAGAAACGAGTAGTCGAACACTAAGTGTACACTATTGAATTTCAATGTAATGAATACATTGAAAATTAATTTAATGGAATCAGCACATTAAAACGAGTAATCGAACACTAACCCTAAACCTTAAACTCTAAACGTTGAGAAACGAGTAATCGAACACTAAATGTACACATTGAAAATTAATTTAATGGAATCAACACATTGAAACAAGTAATCGAACTCTAAACCCTGAACCCTAAACTATAAACCCCAAACCCCAAACCCTAAACACTACCATTATATGTTGAGAAACGAGTAGTCGAATACTTTATCATTGAACAATATATGTGAGAAAGAAGTAGTAAAATACATTATTTAAATTAAATTAAATAATTTGAATAATTAATTTAAATCATTTAAATTAAGTTAACTTAAATATCTTAAAAGAATAATAATAATTGCATAAGTTATTAAATACGGTAAATTCGAAACCGTCCGAATTTTTTAAATATAGAATAATAACAATTACATTATATTTACTGAAATTAAGATTAACTCTTGAGTTAACCAAAATTTATTGAAATTAAATTAAATTATCTGAAATTAAATTAATTAAATTAACATAAATTTAATTAAGTAAGTTAGACAATTTAATTTAATCGATACAATTTTTAAATATTTTAATAAAATATAAATAAATAAATAGTTGGACACTTCATCACTAAACGATATAAGTTAGAAATTAAATTAATCTAGGTAAATAAAATTTAGTTAATCTGTGCAATGAATATTTCATAATAATTTTGAATTATATTACTAATTATTCCACTAATCACATATTACAAAATATTTGATTGGACTAATCTTATCAAATTATTTCACGAGTTAAGCTCAATTTTATAGTACTAAATATTATTAATGATTCGATAATTTAGTTTAGGTAAAGATTATTGGAATTTTATATAATGAATATTGTTGTTATATTAGATTTTTGAGCAATTTTATATTTTTCAAATTTAAAATTAGATTTTGGGATTTAAATAATGAATATTATTATTATTATATTATTTTTCATTTTTTATTAGAAGAAGAAAGGTAATTAACGTTAAGAAAATAAGAAGAGTTTGAATTAAATATAACATTGAAAGTTGTGTTTGTGTAATTATTATCTACCTTGAACAAATAAGAAGAGAGAGAAAGAAGTGCCAGATTTTAATATTTAAAAATATCAATGTGTATATATATATATACATTTAAAATTATGGAATGTTACACTCATTGTCGGAGTTGTGGTAAGTGACCTTGAATATTTTCTTCGTCGTCGAAATTATCTCAAAAAAATTGATTGAAGTAATTCACGAACAACCATTTTTTAATCTGTAATGTTCAAATTTCGTGTTTTGATGGAGAAAGACAGAACTGTGAACGTAAAATATATTGAAGCTCGCGATAATGGTGTTTTTTTTTTATACGATAATGGTGTTAATGGTGGGAAATGTTATATTTAATGGTGGTATAAAGGGTGGTGCAAGCAAAACTGAGAACGGTAAAAAATATTGAAGCTCACGATAATGGTGTTAATGGTGGGATTTAATGGTGGTATAAAGGGTGGTGCAAGTATTACCGTTTCAAACAATGATTATATTTATGGGGAGATTAAGTCAGTTTGTTGATAGACGAGAAAGGTGGGAGAGTGAGAGAAAGAAGTGTCAGATTTTAATATTTAATTTAAAAATAATAACTCAGCCCTATATTTTTATTAAGGGTATATTAGTCATTTCATCACAACTTAAAATAGAAATTGACTAAATTATCCTTTTCTGGATATCCAGATTCTGGATGTTTAGCAGCACCCTTAAAATATTTCTAGGTAAATTGTTAGACTTCAAATATTTATTATTTTTGTGAATATTGACTTTTACGAATATTCCAGGTAATACGCGAAATTCGTATAATTTGAGTTGAAATGTCAGGAACCCTTGCTCATGCTACTGGAATGCTTGGTCCAATTTTTATACTCGGACTAGGACCGTGTTATCTGGGCGTCGATGCAGCGTGTTTAGATCTTGGCTATTCGCGAAACGGTTGTTCGAGAATTAACGAAACTCCACCCTCCGAACCCAAATGTATTTGCTACGATTAATATGTGCGTGAAGGCGTACGTTGGGTGATACCACGAGCTACGATATTAATGACAAAATTTATTAATTGTTGCAAGTTTTATTAAATAATCAATTGGTTAATTTGTCTACTTTTGTTAGTTTTTTTTTTTTTTTTTTTGAAAACCATGGAATCTAGCTTTCATTATTTCAAACACAAATAGGATTTGGAATCCCATCCACATTAATTGGTTAGTCTATCCAACAGTACGGAGTTTCGAAACGACGAGCTTCTCTAACTATCAAATGTGCCGCAGAATTAGCACTACATATAGTAAAAGTTACTGTAACATTCGTAAATTAAGATAACAAGTTCCTACAAGCAACAGTATGTCTCCAAGTGAAGAATCAAAGACGTCTGTTGAATTAATAGCGTCAACAACTAATTTTGCGTCCCTCTCAAGTATACAATTATCCATTGATTGGGCATGTAACCAAGACAAAGGCCTCAAAAAAACCCCATAGCTTCTCCCACAATTGAGGAGGTGGAGATGGAGTGTTCAATTGAGAGCATAAATGGATGTTCATCTAGTGAATTTTTCCACACGGTGTGTAAATTAGTTAACGTAGTTTCACTTTCCGAACCCGCACCCTCATGTGTTTGCTATAATAATCTTGAAGACCTCAACACTCTAATATTTGCACCTCATCCATGATGAGGTTGAGATTTCGAATCAGTTGTGGATTTGTCGTACTTTTGATCTGTATTTTCTAGGCATCTCTTATGCGTGTACGTGTTTAATAAATTTTATTGATTTATTTACTTCCGTTACGTGAAATTAATATAAATGAACGCAGTGGCGGTTTCACCATAGAATATGGGGTACAGTTGTACCCAAAATGTTTTTTTATTTATTAAATTTTATGCGTGTTTAATAAAATTTATTAAAAAATCAAATTGATTTGTATTACTATATATACTAGAGAGAGAGCATGCCTTTTGAGTTTCTTACCACTGAATCAATGTGTGGTTCAATTTTTTTGGGGGTAATTTGAAAATTTAAAAAAATAAAAAATCATATATCTTATTAATTATTATGGATTTTGAAGTAATTAACCTTTTATGAACTAGTTTCATAAAGTTATGGATGAGCAATATTTTAGAGTTCAAATTCAATTTTTAGGTTTTAATGATTTGTTGTTATGCTAATTTATATGGGTAGCATCATTACAATCATCTGAGTTTCATCTAAATGGCCAGATGTGTAATTTGATAAAAGATTCAAGGGTGACAGAGAGTTTTAGAGAATTCATATAAATGAACGTCGACTACAAATCTACTTTTAGATAGAAAAAAATTATTGCAACTCAGAAATTCAGTGTAGTCATGAATTAAAAATAAATAAAAAAAACGCACAATTTTGTGTTTCATCACCAATTTAAATTAATGCAGCAGGAATCACATGACATTTGTTCGATGAAATTTATCCATTGGGCCATCAATCATAATATTATGGCTTACTAGATATAATCTTTAATTTAAATTAATAACAATTTTAATCGGCTCATTTTTTTTTTATTGTTGAGTGAGATAAGAGTGACATAGTGACACTTATATATATGCACTCAATTGCACAATGAAAAACCAACAGATTTAATAGTGGCCTATGAAGGAGTAGATGATATAATTGAGCTATAATTTGATTTTGTTCTTATTAATGTAGTTAGCTGGTCAAAAATTCAATAAGATAATTGATGATATATTTAAATTATTATTATATATACGGATCCACTTGCATACAAGAATAATAGAATTTGTCGTAAGATAATTAAAGGCCACAAGACTTATATAAATGAACTACGAAGTATATACTTAATAACTCCTCGCCCTGGAATCCGGGCGGAGCCCGAAAAAGAAGGGGTCATGGTTCGTGCAACAAAGACGTAAGACATTCTAGCACCTAAATTACGGAACATAAAATAAATTTTTCTCTAATTTGGTTCGTGTAATTAATTAATAATATATTTCATTTGTTAATCATTTTCATAACACGTACACAATTTAGAAGCTCATTATTTTTTTAAAGGAAAAAATTGTATTAATGGAGCAACTGAGGTATTCGAAAATAAAGTACAGAGGTTATATAAGGAAAGTTATGGGGTGATAAAAGTTCAGCCCCTTTACATGCAATTTTAATAATTATTGTTAGTTTGTTTAATTTCATATACATAATATATACATTAATTTTATGGAAAAATTGTTTTATGTACTTTAATTTTGTACTTCCTCTGTTTCATATAGTTTGTAGCATTTCTCATTTTATACAGAATTAAGAAATATTTTCTTTGACCAGCAAACGGTAATATATATATTAACCGTGGTAACATTCTCACCTTTGAAGATTCTACAATTTCTAGCTTTTCGACCAATGCACTCCAAGACATGTTTCCTTTGACCTTTCTTAAAAACGTCATTAATATATATTTTTAAAAAATAGATATTGTAGAGATTAATAAGGTAATTTAGGTAGATCATTGGTAAAAATAGGAAAAGTAACAAATTTTTTAAAATAAAATTTAAGATAAAATGCGACAAACATTATGAGATGAAGGGAGTAAGAATTAATTGTTATGGATAGCAACTAGCTAGCTCTTTTTGCTTACCCTTATTGAAGAAAAGAGAGATGAGTTATAAAATTTGACAGAAATGTGTAAAGATGGATCATTGAAACTTTAAACTATATTAATTTCGATTAAAAAAAGCCTATGTTATATAGAGATATGTTTCAGAGAGAGTAATGTTGTAGATTAAGGAGAGGTCCCTTTAATTTTGTAGAATTTATTTTGTATTTTAATGATCAAAAGAATAATTTTATGTAACTATATATTAGTACGTAGTTTCACATGGATTATGCCCGGATAAAATAATGTGAATAAAGCCCATTTAATTACTACAATCTCGAAAGTAACGAAAATCAAGTCAAGTTAAGCTGGGTAACCCTTTACCCGTAAATCGGATTACGCCTGGATAAAATAATATGAATAAAATCTTAAGTCTTCCCAATTCATGCATGTTTATTTAAAGTTAATTTATATATAGAAAAAATTATAATCATCAAACTGAGACAATTCCTCGTTAAAAATGTGGTGAAAATATCTATAGCCACACTAAAATGTCTACTTATGATCATATTTATTCACATGTTCTTGTGTTCTGGTAAATTCTTAGACTACAAATATTCATTTTTTTTAGGGTTAATTTGTAAATTAAATCATCACCTTTCATTCATTTGCAATCTAATCTAAACCTTTCATCCATTGCAAATAAATCACCAACTTTACATATTGTTGCAAATTAGACTTCTTAGTAAACTCATGTATGCCCAAATAAGACGTTTTGAAATTAGATTAAATTTAAAGAATAATGTCGTTTCATTAAAAATGTGTCATGTCAACAAGAAATTTAAATTACGTTAGGTTCGAACACAAACAAGTTTGTTAAGAAGTCTAATTTGCAACAATATGTAAAGTTGATTATTTATTTGCAATTATTGAAAGGTTTAGATTAGATTACAAATGAATGAAAGGTGGTGATTTAATTTGCAATTAACCCCTTTTTTTTACACACATATTAATCCCCTAATATATATATAGTTATAAAAAGTTTAATATGATAATGTGTAGATTTAAAATTAATTTGGATGGCGTAAATCTTATATTGATTTTTTATGAATTTAAAAAATAATTTTAGCTATCGGAAAAAACACGAGTAACACGCTGGCACTATATTAATTTTATATACATGATTTTTTTTTTTTTTTGCAGGAACTATTGGTCAACCATATCTCTTACGCAAGGATGACACACTTAAATCGATAAATGGTCCATATATCTTGTATAATGAGTGTGTAATTCAGATCATGGAGTGTGGTGATGAGGGCGTAATCGGGTGTGGATCTCTTGGATATTCCCACCACGTGTGTAGAATAGTTAACACAATACTAAATAACGGAATTTCAGCTTCCATGCCCATATGTATTTGCTATGATGATATTGAAGACCTCAAACACTCTAAATCTTGCACCTCATCCATGACAAAGTTGAGTTTTTGAATCGGTTGTAGATTGTCGTATTTTTTATCTGTATTTTTTGGACATCTCTCGATCTTATGCCTTTTTTTAATAAATTTTATTAAATAATCAATTGATTTATCTACTTCTGTTACGCGTGGATATAATATAAATGAATATCTATAAATTACCCCATCAAAAAAAAAAAAAAAAGAATATCTATAAATTCGTATTTTTAGATGAGATTACGCTTATTATTTTTATTTTTTTTATGAAAAGTGATATTCAAACCGTCTTCAACTTTGAAGACTTTAATGTCACATGGGAATTCAGTGATTACTAATTTTGTGTTTCATCAACTATTCAAATTAATGCAGCAGGAATTACATGTCATTTGTTTGATGGTCATCATGTAATGTACTTCCTTTGTAAACCTTTATATATATAAAGTAAATAAAATAGTTGATTTGTGTGTATGTGTGTGTCTCAAAGTAGTGACATTTTGTGTAAAATTGAATATATTATAAGGGTGGAGTTTGTAAATGGTTTTCCATTTTAAAGGTGTGAAAATTATTATGAAACATCTCGCGTGAAAAAAGAAAGTGTGAGAGTTATTGTGGGACGAAAGAATTATGTGGCTGGGCCATCAATCATACTCCACCCGTCCCGTGATTACTTGCAAATTTTTTTTTTATTGGGATGTCCCAAGATTATGATGAGAACCACGATAAGAAATACGAATAAATCTGTAATCCCTAGCTTAGGCTAGCAAGAAACGGGTCTGCAAACTATTTTGCAAAATAAATTCTATTATTTTCTTCTTCTTTTTCATACGGTAATTTCATCCCAATTTTTAGAGATTTAATTTCCCCTAAAATATGCAAATATCCTAACAAACTTAATAGAAATAATATCTTCCAATTAATATTCAATAATATCTTCTAACTAGTGTAAGACCCGCGTTTTACGCGGGATTGAAATAAATTTATAATATATTTTATTTTAAAATAATATTTTTTAAAGTATGTATAAATTTGTAAAATTATTATTCTATTAAATAATAAAAAATGAAATGTTGTAGCAATATATATATACATATATAAAAAAAAATAGAATAGAGAATTATACTTTTATTTATAAAAAAAATTAATATCCAAAATTATAAATTACAAAAAACTTTCTTACAAACTTGTCCATTTGAATTTAGGCAAAAAATTTAATATCCAGAAAAGTATATTCAATTATATTTTACATAAATTAACCTTTAATACTATTTTTTATGTACACTGTACTAAATAATTTATTAACAATAAAAAAAATTATTATTACAGATAAGTATAAAAAACCAATAATGGGTGACCATGACACTTCATATTTTTTCGAAAGTATTGATCTTCTAACCATCCTTGTATGCTTAGCAGTATTTACTAAAAAATCAGTTAAAAATTAAAAGTTATATATAAAAAATATATTTAAATAAAATTTTAAAATTGATGTTTATAAAATATTATTAAAAAATAAATGCATTAAACTTACACTTGTGGGCTTATTTAGCTAATTGAGAATCAAATATAACTGAAAAAGAAGGAATGCATATATATTTTCAAATATAAATTTAAATTATTTTATATAGTACTCTTAGTAACTCTTTTATAATCCTATTACACTAATTGATTACCAATCACAACAATATAAAAACTAAAATAATAAAATAAAGTTAACAGATAATTAAATATGCACAAATTAAATCACTACTGAATTGAAATTAATAATATACTGTAATAAAGTTTGATAAGAAATTAACTTTTGGCAATCTGAATCTATAAATCTGTCGAATATTAACGGATTCAAAATATAAATTTAAGTGAATTGAATTAAATTCACACATTCCAAACAACCTCGAATTAAACACATTGTTAATTCTTCTTCAGTTTCAAATCGACATAATAATGACAATGTCAATTTCTTTATCTTATCAGTTTTAATTATATTCTCACTAAAAAAAAATGAATAGTTATTTCAAATGTATTTTCATCCAAGGCCTTGCTCAAAATTCATTTTAGAAATAGTAGTTGATTCATTTTAGAAGGATTCTTAGCCTTTTAATTTAATCATTTTTTACAATTTATTAAATTTATGTAATATTTTATAATTTTATTTAACTTTAATTATTTTTTGAATTTTAGTGTGATGTACTTAATATTTGGGAGTGTGTTTAACACTTTAGTGGTGTTAGTAGCTTCATGTAATAAAAAAAAATATTAAAAAATAAAAAGTGGAGTTACATGTTAAACGTAGTGGAGATGTAATTGGACAAAAAAAAAAAAAAATATTGAACTAAATTAAAAAAGTGACAATTATTGACCAAATAAAAAAATGTGGTAACTTAATGGACAAATTCAGTACAATACATAATTATTACATTTACATTACCATTTTGACACAAATATTTTGTTTTAAAGGTCTATTAAATGATACTTCGATAATCTTGCATATCTTGTCTAATCAAATTAGAAATATTACAGGAAATTTTTTCTGTTTGTTATTCTGTTTTTGAGGTCTATGTTATATGAATGTTTGTACATTTTACTAAAATATGATATATATGTGTTATGATTAGGCAATTCGGCAAATTAAAGATAAAATTAGTTATTTAGCGTAACATTAAATAAATTCAAAATTTTAGATATTTAAAGATTTGTGAAAAGTTTTTTAAATATGAAATAATTAATTATTTACGTATTCATCCACTAACTCACTAACTTGAGTATATATAAACTTTTAACTAATTTGTTAAATATGACATAAATTTATTGGCGTTTCCTAAAATATGTCAAATTTCAATTCTTTCCTTAATTAATTTTAACTATGACATAAATTTAATAATTATGCTTCTTAAAATCTGTCAAATTCAAAATTTGCACCTCTTTTGAAATTAGTCAACTATGACATAAATTCGATTTCCTTAATATAAGAAAATTCAAAATTTTCCTTAATTAATTTGACATATATTATTTAGTAATGATTAGTCGATTAATATTATATTAATAATTTTTTAAGTCAATACCATAAATATAATAATGAGTGAGTTAGTGTCAAAAAAATTTGTATAACCATGATCATAAATTTATTGACCATAATTAAAATCTGTCAAAATCGAATTCTTTCACACCTGTTTTAAAATTAGTCAATCAACCAAATTCGAATTTATTTACTTTTTTAATACATAATTGAATACATAGATGAATAGAGTACATAAGAGTATTATATGATATTAAGACTTGTTTAAATAAATTTTAATATATATTAATAAATTTTTTTATTATCATATCCTTAGGGTACGCATATCATATTTTTGCATTAAAGAGATGTAGGTTGCACACTTAATCTTGACCAAATTTCGATTTCATTGATTTTATCAATTATATATTTTGGAATGTCTTTGAAGAAATTCTAAACAAATAAAATATTGTATACGAACTTGCTAATATAAAAATAGGAAAGAATTATAAAAACGTATTTGGAGGAATTTATTCATGCAAACAGTTAGTACATATTGTGATGGAATTTATTCAGTAAAAAATTATTTGGAGATCTGCAAATTTCCGGTGCTATTTCCTTTATACGATTTTCTCATTAGCAATCTGAAAAGAAAAAAAAAGACGATGAAAGGTGAGACTTAATGCAATTAGTTTTATTGAGAGTTGTTTGCCTTTTAAAAGAAGACTTTTCATTCAATTTGCAGAATTGCACATGAGATGAACGACATGTAAATATAATATATGTGGGCGTATGCCTTGTTAAAATCGCAGATCTGCAATGATACGAAATTGAATATACAGAAAGAAACATGAATGTTTCATTATAGATCTACAACAAAAAAGAAATGTGAATGTTTCAATAGCAACAAAAAGAATCGTGAATTTTCCATTACAACTTATAAATAAGCAGAAATTACATACTTTTAAAAAAAATGAGCAAAATTACATCCTTTCGAAAATGAGGAGAAATTGTGTGGATTGAGAAAAATGAATGAAAGAAGGTGATATTATATAGGAGATAAAATTAAGATCCAACGGTTAAGATTAATAGTTTTAAATGGACGAATTAGATTAAAATAAAAAGGAGGAAAATGTGGTAAGAAGAGGAATTTTGAAATAGTGACATTTGAGAGGAGAGAGGTTGAGGTAGAGGGGGTGAGAATGTGACATGTGTCACAACAAAAGTTTGTGAATATATATATATAGATATCCTAACTAATCAAAATATATTCTAAACTAATGCATATTTTATTTTGGGCCTCGACTTCACCTTAGCCTGCTAAATTTATTGGGCCGCGCCCTTCAACCCGGCTCTCGACTGTACGTAATTTTGAGCCCACGAACATCCTTGTCCTCAAGGATGAATTCAGAATTATTGGAGTCTGGTCCACCGATGTTGATCAAGAAAACATGTTTGGTCGTATCTAGTTCAATCGAAAGTGCTTTTCTGCAATATTCTTCGGCAAATTTGAAGTCTTTGTGTTCCAAGTAAATAAATACTAAATTTCCCAAAAATCTCGAACAGTCTTTCTCAACCATGATCTGAACCTTCTTCTCTTGAGATCTTGCGAACTTGGTTCTTTTTTCAGAAAGTGTTAATTTACATTGAAGCATTTTAATCTCTTCCACTATCCTTCCAAATTGACTATTGCAGTCAATTTCATCTCCATCATCAACCAAAATATCAACAAACTCATCGAAAATTGGTGGTACATCATAACCACAATCTTCATCAAAAATTGGTGGTCCATCATAACCAAAATTTGTTATATTTTTTCTTCCCTCGTCCTCCCTAGGCGTCGGGTTCACCCCTTCGTAAGAGCTTGTACCGAAGGTGCGGTGTTCTTCAGATGACGAACTTGACTTGATTCTTGATCCGGTTCTTGATGATTTCTTACGTAACAATTTCGACATCATTCGTTTCATCTTGACATCGATACTTTTGAATTTTGTTTCAATTTGATGAAATCTTGTCTCTCGTAACACAATATGTTCCCGATGAGTTACTACCATGACGATCGTGATTCTCGAATACTCTCAATGAAAGCACCAATTTTGATGAGAACCACGATACGAAATACGAATAAAGCTGTAATCCTAGTTCAGGCTAGCAAGAAACGGGGCTGCAAACTATTTTGCAAAATAAAATCTATTATTTTCTTCTTCTTATTCATACAGTAATTTCATCCCAATTTATAGAGATTTAATTTCCCATAAAATATGCAAATATCCTAACAAACTAAATACCAATAATATCTTCCAATTAATATTCAATAATATCTTCTAATATCCTAACTAATCAAAATATATTCTAAACTAATGCATATTTTATGCTGGGCCTCGACTTCACCTTAGCCTGCTAAATTTATTGGGCCGCGCCCTTCAACCCGACTCTCGACTGTACGTAATTTTTTTGGAGTGAAACACGAGTGATTTGTGAGAAATTATATACTATGGAAGGAACACCCGACCCAATGAACAACAAGAAGATTTCACCCTACAAGCCATGCAACAACAATTTACAGGTTTGGAACAGTTCTTGATGGTCTAGTAGATCGGATAGAGAGATTGGAACAGCCTACACAAAGGGAGCTTGGAAATGCCAATGCAAATCAAAAAAGGCAATTTGAGGAGTTGGAATCAGAGGAAGAGGTAGATGATGATATGGGGGTTGTTCATCAAGTACATGGGAGAGGGGGTAGAAGAAGGCGAAACGACGAAGTGAATCGAGGTATGGGGAACACAAAGTTTTGTTGGTTCCAAGTTGAGTGTTAAGATTAGAATAAGCTAGAAAAGTCTAGAGGGGAGGGGTGAATAGACTTTTAAAACTTTTCCTAAAATATCACAGTGAATTGTGGAATTTAGTGTTCTGATTAGTACTGTGCTTATATGAGACCAACTTAGTACTCTTCAAATTTTAATATGAGCCTTTACAGTTTATACTCAACTTTTGATTATGAATCGTACTACTTTTCTTAGTAATCAATTAAACAAATATCAAACAGTAAGTAAAGAACACAAGATTTTATAATGGTTCGACAAATGTCTACATCCACTCCCACAAACCCAGTTGTGATGTTTAATTAACTCTTCTTGAGTTTCTTGTGGCTTAAAGTCCCAAGACTAAGACTGTGATCTTATCAATTACACTTCCAAGTGTATCTTCGATCTACTAGTAATTCTTACAAGTAACTAGCACACTTGTTTACAAAAACACAAACTAAAGTAGAAAAACTTCTCTTTCGTAGTCTTTGATTCTGCTTCTTCAATACGTGGCTCTTCTGGTTTGATCTTCTTGAACTCTATGAGTTTCTTCAAATTCTTCTAAGACTTGTATTGCTCTTGAATGCTTAAGTTCTTCAGAATATTAGTAGTATCAGTAGTTTTTTTCAGTAGAAGATCATGCGGTATTTATAGAACTTAGTATGACAGTTTAGTAGTTTGTGAAACTATCTCCCAACGAACTCTTAACCGCTTTTTGTAACTTATCCTTTGTAACCGACTTATGTAACTTCAACAACTAACTTCATTTTCCAAGTCAGCATATTTTCAAATATATTCAGTTACGCTTTTCAATAAGTTTTCCAAACTTATTCTTCAACTTCGACCTCAGCACAGTAAAATACTCTTTTCAGATTTTACTATTCTTACTTAGTAGTCTTCTGAGTCTTCTGTTCTGATCTTTGCTTTAGTCTTCTGTTCTAAACTAACTCTGCTGATTACAACTTAATACAAACTTACAAATATAAAACATATCTATACTTCAACTGAACTACATACAGAAGAGTATATCTAAGTCCTATTCTATAAGTTGTCTATACAATTCATTTATCAGCTCAGTTCCTAACAGTTAGAATATATTTTCACATTTAGCATATATAAGATCAGTAACTCAGATTACATGACTTATCAAGATGACTTAGTTAGGATGACTTCTACCCAAATATATTATTAACTTTAAGTTTCTTTTGGCCATCAAAACTTATGATCATCAACTAGAACATTGTTTTCAAGGATTCAAATCCCAACTTTCCATGGGCGAGCGATCCAGAAGCGTATTTGGAGTTGGAAAAGAAGGTAGAACTCATTTTTTTATTGCCATAATCACTCAGAGGATAAGAAGGTAAAGCTTGTAGCGATTGAGTTCACCGACTATGCTATAGTTTGGTGGGATCAGTCTGTTACCAATCGAAGGCGGAATGGAGAAAGGCCAATTGCTACTTGGGCTGAAATGAAATTGGTTATGCGTAAGAGATTCGTACCCTCTCATTATTTTCATGAATTGTATCAAAAACTTCAATCAATGAATCAGGGTACAAAATTTGTGGATGAATACTATAAGGAGATGGAGTTTGCCATGATTAGGGTAAACGTTGACGAAGATCGGGAGGCAACCATGGCTCGTTTCTTGAATGGGCTGAATATAGAGATTGCAAACATTGTGGAGCTTCAACACTACGTGGAGCTTGAAGACATGGTACATACAACCATGAAAGTGGAAAGGCAATTAAAGAAGGAGGGTTATGTGCAAAGGAGTTACACACCAAATTCTAAATCTTCAAGTAAGATGAAAGAAGGGGTCCCCAAGGCGACCTTTGGAGGTTCTCCAAGACCACAAAGTGAGGCGTCAAAGGCCAAGTCTAGTGAGACTGATAAAGGAAAAGGTATTGTCACTACACCTTCTCGTACTCATGATGTTAAATGTTTTCGTTGTCATGGCTATGGACATATTGCATCCCAATGTCCAAATAAGAAAGTGATGATCCTAAAGGATAATAGGGAAATTGAATCGGAGGGTGAGAGTGAAGAAGAGAGTGAAGAGCTAGCTGATAAAGTCACCGCCGAACCGGGAGAACTTTTGGTGGTAAGAAGAGCTCTAAACATGCAAGCAAAGGCGGGAGAAGTAGAACAACAAAGAGAAAATATCTTTCACACAAGGTGTTTGGTACGAGAAAAGGTATGCATGTTAATTATTGATAGTGGGAGTTGTACTAACGATGCTAGTATGGAAATGGTGGAAAAACTGAGTTTAATTACGTCGAAGCATCCTAACCCATATAAACTTCAATGGCTTAATGAATGTGGAGAAATTCGAGTAACTAAGCAAGTTTTGGTGTCGTTCTCTATTGGCAAATACAACAATGAAGTTCCATGTGATATGGTACCAATGCATGTAATTCATATTCTTTTAGGAAGACCATGGCAGTTTGATAGGCGAGTTGTGTATGATGGGTATCATAATCAATTCACATTGAAGCATCAAAATAAGAAAATTATGCTTGTATCTTTAACTGCACAACAGGTTCTTGAGGATCAAATCAAAATGTCTCAAAGAAGAACATGTGAGATTGAGGGAAAAAAAGATGATGAGAAACAAAAAGTTGAGCTAAAAAAAAGAGTGGAGAAAAAAATAAGAGGGCTGATTTGAGTGTTTCCAAGGGAGAAAAAAAAGTGGATGGAAATGAGGACAAAAAAAGAGAGTTTTTCTTTGCAAGAGGGAGTGAACTAAAGAGAGCTTTTGTTGAAAAAAAGAGTATGTTGGTGTTGGTACATAAGAAATCTATTTTTAGCACTAACGAACTAACATCTTCTTTTCCTAAATCTTTTTCATCTCTTTTTCAGGATAATGAAAATGTCTTTCTAGAGGAGGAGCCATATGGGTTACCACCATTAAGGGGTATTGAATATAAAATTTATTTTATTCCGGCAGCAACACTTCCAAATCGAAACGCTTATAGAGCTAATCCGTAGGAAACAAAAGAAATCCAAAGGCAAGTAAAGGAGTTGACGACTGATGGAAAGGTTCGGGAAAGCTTGAATCTATGTGTTGTACTAGTGATTCTAGTACCAAAGAAAGATGCAACATGGAGGATGTGCAATGATTGTCGGGCCGTTTACATAATCACGGGTAAGTATCATTGTCCTATCCCTAGGTTAGATGATATGCTTGATGATTGTCGGGCCGTTTACATGTATGGGGCTGTGTTATTTTCCAAAATTGATTTGAAAAGTAGTTATCATCAAATATGGATCGTAGAAGGAGATGAATGGAAAACGACTTTCAAAACAAAACATGGGTTATATGAGTTATTGTTAATGCTATTTGGTTTAACTAATGAACCAACTACTTTTATGCGATTAATGACCCATGTTGTACATGATTTTATTGGAAAATTCATGGTTGTGTATTTTGATGATATCCTTAAATGTAGTGAATTGAATACTAAACTTTTATTTTCTACTACTTGTCATCCTCCAACGGGTGGACAAGCTGAAGTCGTTAACATAACTTTGTCTCAATTGCTTAGAGTTTTGATTCAAAAGAGCTTGAAAAATATGGAAGATTGCTTGTCATTTGCTGAATTTGCTTATATAAGTGTCATTTTTCTACTAATCACTCTCCTTTTGAGGTTTCTTATGGATTTACTCTACTTGATCTTATACCAATATCCATTGAAGAACGTGTGAGTCTTGATGGAAAAGCAAAAGTTGAGATGATTAAAAAGTTGAATGAAAAAGTGAAACACAACATTGAGAAGAGAACCGAGCAATATGTCAAGCAAGTTAACAAGGGTCTTAAATGAATCATCTTTGAGCCCGATGATTGGGTATTGTTACACTTGAGGAAGGAGAGATTTTCAAGCAAGAGAAAGTCGAAATTGCAGCCAAGAGGAGATGGTCCATATCAAGTGATTGCACGAGTCAATGACAATACATACAAACTTGACCTTCCAAGCGAGTATAATGTAAGTGCAACTTTCGTTATTACTGATCTTTCTCTCTATTCTGGTAATGCAGATTCGAGGATGAATCTTTTTGAAGAAGAAGGGAATGATGGGGATCCACTAGTGCAAAGTCAAGAAAACAAAAAGGATAAGTTGGTCGTACATGATGGGTCGATTACAACGATACAAGCTAAGAAGACAAGTGAGGCTTTGATGAGCTTAGTTGCTGAAATGAGGGAAAATGTGCAAGTAGCCCAACGAAGGCCTACTAGTGAATGTTATTGGGCTGAACTACTTTTAAAGAGATGTCATGAAGGTAATTTGAGCCAAAAGACATGATTCTAAGTGCATGGACTTATAAAAACGTGGCACACATGAAGCCCATCAGATTTATTGTTTTATTTTAATATTATTAGTTATTTAGACTATTTACATTTTCTAGGAATTCAAAAGAGTCATGAGTTACTTTTTTTAGCTTTGAATTGGGTCTTTAGTGGCCTTTTAAGACCATATGTGTAGGTTATGAATGTATTTACTCTTAGGAGTTACTTTCTAGCCTATAAATAGGCCTTGTATTCCTTTGGGAAAGGGACACCAAAGTTTAATACGAATTTTATAAGTTTATTGCTTATATTCTCTTTGTGAGGTTAATTAAATTATTTGAGAACTTATCAAGAATCTTGAGCAAGATCTTGTGGCGTTCAATCATACCAAGGTTCTTGGCTCTTCTAAAGCCAACGTGTCAATGTTTTTCATACTCTAAGTAAGATCAATTCAAATCTCAATTTTGGGAGATCCACTGCTTAATTTTGACTGTACGTAATTTTGAGCCCACGATCCTTATTCCCATCAGATTATTTGCACACTCTTAATATGAAAATCTATACCCAACAAAATTAATACCCTCCCAACTTCATTTTATTTTTAAAATTGACACTCCTTTTCTACATACATTTTACTTTACACCTCACCAATGTATACACTTTAAACCTTATCAAATCACCCAAAATACCCTCATTTATCTTATATCACCAACCACTAAATTCACTTTTCTTAAAAAGTGTGTTGGTCAAACCGTGAAAATAATAGATATAATCTTTAATTTAAATTAATCACAATTTTAATCGGCTTATTTCTTTATTGTTGAGTGAGACAAGAGTGACACTTATTTGCATAATGAAGAAACAACTGTTTTAATAAGTTACTATGAAGGAGCAAATGGTATAATTGAGCCGTAATTTTATTCCTTTTCTAATTAATGTAGCTGGTTTTTTTTTCGAAAGCAAATTAGTGTAGCTGGTTAAAAATTCAATTATACAATTGAGTATATCCAAATTATTTAAAATTTAATTATATATATGAATCCACTTGCATACAAGAAGTTGTCGTAAGATAATTAATGAACTATATATCTCCCAATACTTCGATTATTTATAGTGCATATCGTTGTATTTCAAGGAGTGTTTTAAAAGAGTACAAATTGACTTATTATACTCATAACGAACCCAAAGATAATTAGTAACTCTTCACCCTAGAGTTCGGCTTCCGCCCGAAGAAGAATGGGTCACGATAGTTGTTGAATCTTCGACTGGTACATGGACGATCAATCGATGTGCTTAAAATGAATTTCCGAGCAAAAAAAATGTAAATTGAATTAAAAAAGACGTAAATGTATATCACTACAAAAAAGAGGCATTTTACCGACGGATATGCCGACGGATATTCAGTCGGTATTGGCTTTTGCCGACGGATTTACCGACGGATTTTATCCGTCGGCGATGAATTGGTCGGTATGGGTTACCGACGGAAAATATGCGTCCGTCGGTATATACCGACGGATTCCCGATGGATTCAAACCAACCCGTTTTCAAATCGGGTCGCCCGTACCGACGGATTCAATTCCGTCGGCAGTCAAGCCAACCCGTTTTCAAACCGGGTCAAGTTTCCGTCGGTAGAGCCGTCGGTATATTTTGGACATAAATTTTATTATTTTAATTTACCGATGGAATTTTCCGTCGGTAAGTACCAAATTTTTTTAAAAAAATGATATTCCGTCGGCTTGCCCGTCGGTATTACCGACGCTAAACCGACGGAATTTCCGTCGGTAAGTACCAAACATTTTTAAAAAAATCATATTCCGTCGGCATTACCGACGCTAAACCGACGGAATATTCCGTCGGTAAGTACCAAAAATTGAAAAAAAAAAAATTTGTGATCGGGATCCGACCCGATCAAAATTGCTTAAATAATTCAATACACAAATCTACATTAGATCCAACAGAATAAAAAAAATCGAACTCAGTTGGGTGACATAAATCTACATTAGATCCAACAGAATAAACAAAATCGTCATTTGCCTGAGCAAACAGCAACTTGTTGGTTGATTTTTGAAACATTACTTTCAATATCATCCTTTTGGCTTTAGGCGCTGCTTGCTTCAGATTTTATTAATCTAACAATCTTTGTGTGTGTTGTAGTATTGAGTAGGAAATCAGACAGCGGGGTTTGAGAAATTAAAGACAGCTTAAGCAAATCCACAACCTATTTTTCACATAAGTAAATTAATTAATATATAAAATTACAAGAGGATTATAAGATAAATCGTTTAAAAAAGAATTACAAGAGGGTAAGAATCTTATTTTCCATTTATTTACAGGGTAAGAATTAGATCAGTTTAATTACCAGGAAAGAGAAGAACTTGATTAAACTGTCCTTCGCCGACTCCATCCCTGCCATTTCAAAATCAATTCCAAAGAATCAAGATTCAATTGTCATTTTCTATATTTAAACACAAATTAAATTATCATAAAAATTGAACATACCTCAACAATACTACGAGATCAAGTAACTTCATTAGGCTCGCATAGTTTCGGTCGGTCTCAGCAAATATTCGATATGCTGGTAGTTCAAAGATAAGAGATTTAGAGTACAATAAATAAATGTTACTACTCTTATGTGGCACTTTCTTTTTTGTCTTGCTCGATTGACCACCTGGTCCCTTCCGTCGTGGCTCTTTGTACCGGGGATGGCCACACATTCTACACATAAGAAGATCGTTATCGTCATCACCCCAGTATAACATGCAACCATTCACACAACAATCAATCTTCTCAACCGGCAAACCCATATTCTTCATCAGTTGTTTGCTCTGATGAAACGTCGTAGGTACTTTATTATCGACAGGACAAATCTCACTGCATAATTGTGTCATTTGCTCATATGCTTTGTTAGATAGCTTGTTCTCCGTCCTGATAGCCATAAGTCGAGCATTAAATGACAACTGAGAATGAGAATCACACCCTGGGTACAAATCTTGATCGACTAATGTGAGCATCTCATAAAACTGAAATGCTTCATCCGTTGGTTCCTCCTCTATATTTGACATACCGGCTTCCATCACCATTGTTTGATAAATATCGGGTTCTTCCACCCCAAACTCTTGATCGTTACTGGTGCCGACATGCTCAACGTGTACTGGTTGTTCATAAATTGCAGTAGTGTAATAGTACAAGACTTGATCAAAATTATAAGGCCACCGTTGTTCGCCATGACTTGTCTAATTATAGTAATTATCAACGAACCCATTCATAACAACGTGTACTAAGACTTCATCAATGCTTTTAAATGATCTATTCTGACATTTCTTAGCATTACACGGACACCTAATACAATCCTCAGACATGTAATGTGGGTGTAGCTTTGCAAATTCAACAAATGACACGAGTTTATCATAAAATTCAACATTCACATTTCCTAAAACGAGCCTAGGAGTACAATACATCCACCGACGATCCGGCAATTCCATCTGTTAAACAATTTGACCAAATTAAAATTACACACTAAAAATTAAACACTAAAAGTAAAAACTATGTAGTAAAATTACACACTAAAAAATTAAACACCAAATTAAAATTACACACTGAAAATTAAAATTACACACTAAAAATTAAACTATGTACACTTAATTAATAGAAAAACATACCTTAAATTTTCGCTCCAATCCAAATTTTTCCCTTAACTTTTTGCTCCACTCCAAAATTTTCGCTTGTTTTGAGGTTCGGGAACAATTTTCAATACTACATGCCGACGGAAATGTCATTTCGTCGGTATATCGCGCGCCTAAATTCCGTCGGTATTGACAATACCGACGGATAATTTCAGTCGGTAACACCGATTTCAAATGTATGTCAAATCAGTCAGGTTCCGTTGACCAAATTTCAGTCGGTATTTACATTGCCGACGGAAATTATCCGTCGGCATTGAACATGTGTCTATACCGACGGAATCACTTTCCGTCGGTAAAAGACGCGTATAAAAAAAATAAAAATTACAGAAAAATATATACACACTCACAACAACCTACTTCTTAACAAACATCAAAAAACAAAAAAATACAGAAACTCATGTCTTCATCTTCCACATCCATGAAAATTGTGGTATGCCATTGTGGAAAGAAGCTCGTGTGTGCATTTCGAAGGAAGAAAAAAGCAGAGGTAGACTATTTTATACTTGCCCAGATTCACTAAGTGGTCTTGGATGCTCCTTTTTTGTTTGGGCCGATGAACACGAAATCCACGGACAAGGAACGTGTTCACACAGAATGTTTCCGGGCATGGTGAGGAGAATTGACTCACTTTTGCTTGAAAATCAAGAGCTCAGCAACAAGCTAAATAATGCAAAAGTAGTTGGTGAAATCTATAAGGATTCATCTGACCACCTAACATCAGAAGTAGAATTTCAAGCTGGACAAGTTCAAGAGCTAAAGAAGCAGAGGAACTTTCTTATCATGGCCATAATATTATGTGTTCTACCCTATATGTTCAAATTTATAGGCTGGATGTAATCCTAAGTTTATGTCTCTAATATGTATTGCTAAATTTATGCCTCTAATATGTATTGTTAAGTTTATGTAATGCTAAGTGTATGCATGTAATGTAACCACAACAATAGCCTTTCTTCAAGGCAATTTTCAATGAAAATGTTGTTTATCTATCACATAGAGTCTTCCATCACATTCACATTCACATAAACATGAAAAAACAGAGTACATTCAAACATAAATGAAGATCCAATACAGATAACATCAAAAATCACACATAAAACATAACTAAAATTAATATACACATTCTTAACACATAAAACACACATAACTAAAATTAAACAACTAATACTTAAACATAAAAGTAAATAGTTCAACAATAATGCAGATAAAAATAAATAGTTCTACGATACATAAAAATAAAATTGTTCAACAGAAATAAAAAATAAATTGTTCAGAGACACTCATTCACCAAAGTTCCACAAATCAAGATCAACGTCGGCGCCACCACCGAATTGCTGACCCATGATGTCATCATCCTGCTGCATGGTCGGGACATAGGCTGAGTGGGCTGGGGGGGCTGAGGGGCCTGAGGGGGCTGGGGGAACAGACACGTTCACGTTGGCCGTCGGTGGAGGAGCTTGCATGGTTCTCTGATAAACCTCCTCGATCCTCTCGTCCGACTACCCCATCTCTCGACCCATATTCACATGCATCACATGCATGTAATGGTTGAATTGTGCCATCGTCATATCAGGAGTTGGGGTGGAAGATACGGAACCCTGCGATGCCGTCTGGGACGGACCAACGCCGGACCTGACATCAGCGCTCATACGACCAAGGCCAAGAACTCGTCCGCGGGTGGTGGGGGCAACTTCCAAATAAGCCCGGTCCACCTCCTCGACTGTAGGGGCACTGCTGGTTCCGGCTTGAGTAGGGTCGACTTGAGTTCCGATCTCGGCCATCCTCCGTGTAGATGTTGTTAACTCTTAAATGCTTTAACATTATCAACAACATCTTAATTTGACCTTCCTTGATTTATTCTAAGTCATTTCTGAAATGTTACATTAAATGTTGTACTAAATGCTCTCACATTCAGGAACGATTCTAGAAGCTTCTACAAGAGTCTGGAACCTGGAAGATTCCAGAATGTTGGAGAAGGTGCTAGAAGGCCTTGGAGCATTGTAGAACGACCTGGAAGATGGCAGAATGTTCTAGAAAGATCATGGAGGTTGAGGTCCTAAAAAATAGGATCTCATAATGGAAGGATCTAGAAGCTGTGTATTTCTCTATAAATACCGCCAGAGCCTCTCATTTCAAAGCATGCACTACTCGAGTAACACCTCCTTGAGCGTTCAACCCTAGTTAGGAGTTATGGCCAGTAGTTGTATCATTTAACGTACGCCGAGGGATACCACACCTTCCAGTGTACTTAGTTCTAGTCTTGAATCGAGTGAGAGTGAATCACAGATTAGATTAGTTCTTTAGACAGTGTTTTACACTTAAGTCTGTTTGCGGATTCAGGCACCTGCCTCGATTGTAGTTTCTGTTTGTGGAATGTTGAAGTAATTGCTGAGACATTTCACACGACATTTTTTGTATAACTTAGGAACTAAGTTACTTTTCGCCGTAAGGCTTAGCATAGGTTTTGTTATTAATAAAATCTATGTTAAAAATTATTCCATTGTGTTCGTATTGTGTTTTAGTGTTTTAGACTTCCGCTGTGTACTTTGTTTACTTTTCACATTCTGTTAGAGTTAATGCTACACTAATTGTCACAACATTCAGTGTAACATTGTTCTGTTTTTTACTTAAACACTAGATACCATACCCTCCACACACTTTCAGTTGGTATCAGAGCCGATACCTGACGACACTAGGTTTAGATCCTTGCTTAAAGTGTGTTTTAGTTTATGTTAGCAATGGTAACACATCACATATCCACAACACTTAGGCACCCGAACATATTATCCATATTTTAAAGTCTAAGTTGTGCATGTATATCAAGTCGATTGATGAACGTGCTTGGAGGACTGTACTTACAGGTTATGATGTACCAAAGATCCAAATCAACACATCAACTCTCCCACCAGAAAGAAGGAAAAGTCAATTTCAACCAAGGTTATCAAAAAAGGTGAAGGTAAACCAAGGTATGATCTTTAATGTAGAAAATCAGTTCAATGTATGTTGTGAATATGGTCTTTATGAAAATTAATGTGCCAATACTAGACTTATGCAAAAACTGAATTTTAGTACTACCTTAAATGATGAATCAGATGATGAATTTGATGAATCAAATGATGTTGAATTTACTTTTCATACCAAGATTGATTATGATGATTCTTTAGATGATAATCTGGATGATACAAATTCTGATGTTGCACCTAATGTCATAACATTTATGGTAACATCAAAACAGAGTCACCCAAATTTGAATTGTGTTAATGGGTTTGTTGATGATGCAGGCATAAGGATTGATGATCATAAGTACCAAAAGTTGTTGGATGATTGTAACTCTCAGAAACTCACTCTTAATTCTTTGAACAAAGAGAATGAGAATCTGAAAGGAACAATTACTGAGCTAGAAGTCATACATTTCAGAAGAGATTTTTGAAATTGGTAAACTGAAGGAGAAATTGATCACCTCTACTTTAAGTTTCATAAAATTTTCTATGAGTGCTTTAATCTATGTTATAGCTATTGGTAAATCTGATAATTGTGGTATACGTTATGATAGTGAAACTGCTTCTATTTTCTAAGAATTTTGAAAATGCTGTGAAGTTTGTGAAGGCAAATGTTAAAACATATGTTGTAACATCTGCACAAACAGATTCACACAAAGTCAAAAACATTGAAAAGAAGTTTGTATGTCATTATTTTTTGAAAATTGATCATATTTGTCCTTACTGCATGTAAATGTTTGATTATCTAAGATATGAGAAAATGTTACCTAAAATGATGTCATCCTAAGAAACATTTTCTGAAATCTGCATGAAAATCTGATGTTACTTGTAATGCTGTTCACACTTCCTTGAAAGCATGTTTACTTGGTCAATGGTATTTTTGATAGTTATTTTTCTAGACATATGACAGTACGAATTGACTACTTATCTGATTATGTGACCTTGAATGATGGTAATGTTACATATGGTGTTTGTTCTAAAGGACAGATTATAGGAAAAAGAACTTTGAATGTTGAAAGTTTTCCTAAGCTTAAATATGTTTTGCATGTTGATGGCTTGCTTGCTCATTTGATTAGTTTTAGTCAACTTTGTGATGATAATTTGCATGTAAAATTTGACAATGAATCATGTGTATGTTCTTAATAAAGATGAAAACTGTCTAGGGCAGTAGATAATTGTTATCTTATTAGAACAAATGTGTGTAATTTGTCAAAGAATGATGAAAATATCTTATTGCATCAAAAAAATTGGGACATGCACATTATAGATCAGTGAAGAGACTAATCAAAGTCGATGCAGTGAAAAGGATTACCAAAACAGAAGTTTCAGAGTACTACTGTATGTGGACCATGCCAGAAAGGTAAGCAGGTAAGTGTGTTGCATAAAATGCTGTCACATTGTTCTACACATCGATGTTTCGAATTGTTTTGCACATGGATTTTATTGGTCCTATGAAAACTGAAAGCATTGGAGGTAAAAGATATTCCTTAGTTGTGGTAGATGATTTTTCTAGATATACTTGGATTGAGTTTTTAAGAGATAAATCTGAAACATTTGCTGCTTTTAAAGTTCTCTATAAAAGGTTCAAAAATGTGTTTAACTTGAAAGTTGGCCGTATTAGAACTGATCATGGTAGGGAATTTGAGAATAGCATGTTTAATGATTTCTGTGATAAGAAAGGTATCTTGCAAGAATATTCATCTCCTAAAACTCCACAACAAAATGGAATTGTTGAAAGAAAGAATAGAACTTTACAAGAAATGACAAGAGTCATGCTTTTATCTAAAAGTCTTTCTAAAAGATTTTGGGCTGAAGCATTGAATACAGCATGTCATATTATTAATAGAGTTTATATTCGATCTGGTACTAATCAAACACCTTATGAGATTCTGAATGTTAGAAAACCAAGTGTGAAATATTTTCATGTATTTGGTTATGTGTGTTATATTCTGAATGATAGGGATCAACTTCACAAGTTTGATTCTAAAAGTGATAAAGGTTTCTTTTTAGGCTATTCTAGAAATAGTAAAGCTTATAGAGTTTATAACCTTAGGACTAACACCGTTCAAGAATCTGTTAATGTTGTGTTTGATGATGATAAAGGTCTTACAGATGACAAAGATGAAGAGGATATATCACAAGTCACTGACAAGTCTGAGAATACACTGAAGTCTGATAATGCTGCACCAAATGCTAACACATCTGGAGCAACATCCACAGAACAGTCAGTCGTTATTCCACATAATGATCAGTATGTTCCTAAAACGAATCCTTCTTCAAGAATGGGGAAAAGTCATCCTTCTGACCAGATCATAGGCGATGCTACAGTTGGAGTGCAAACAAGAGGAAGAATAAGATCGAATAAGGTAGATGTGGTAAGAACAATATGCATGTCTTCTATTTGCAATGTTGTGAATGCTGAGTGTTACTATTCTGAAAATGTAAATGAAGCATTAACTGATGAAAATTGGATAAATGCTATGCATGAGGAACTTAATCAGTTTGAAAGAAATGAAGTTTGGACACTTGTTCCAAGACCTAGTCATACTAATGTCATTGGAACAAAGTGGATTTATAAGAATAAAACTGATGAGTCTGGAAACATTGTTAGGAACAAAGCTAGGTTAGTTGCACAAGGTTACACCCAAGTTGAAGGTGTTGATTTTGATGAAACTTTTGCACCCGTTGCTAGGATAGAATCTATTAGATTATTACTAGCAATTGCATGTTTTATTGATATTAAACTACATCAAATGGATGTAAAAGCTGCATTCTTAAATGGCATATTGAATGAAGAAGCATATGTAGAACAGCCTAAAGGTTTTGAAGATCCACAATACCCGGATCATGTGTACAAACTAAAGAAAGCATTGTATGGTCTAAAACAAGCTCCTAGAGCATGGTATGGTAGGCTTACGGACTTTCTTTTAGGGTATGGATTTATTAGAGGAGAAGCCGATAGGACTTTGTTTATTAAGAACACTGGAGAATATTTACTTATTGCTCAAATATATGTTGATGACATTGTGTTTGGTTCAACCTGTGATAAAATGCTGAACAGATTTGTTGAAGCAATGACAGCCACATTTGAGATGAGTATGGTTGGAGACTTGAATTATTTTTTAGGTCTTCAAATCAAGCAATGTAAGGATGGTATTTTCTTCTCTCAAGGTAAGTATGCTAAAAACTTAGTCAAACGGTTTGGTCTTGAAAGCTCAAAAGTAATGAAAACACCTATGGGTTCTACTTTGAAACTTTGCAAAGACAATGGTGGAAAGGATGTTGATCCAACATTGTATAGATCCATGATAGGTAGTTTACTTTATCTAACCTCTAGTAGACCTGACATTATGTATAGTGTGTGTGTTTGTGCTAGGTACCAAGCTAATCCAAAGGAATCTCACCTGAATGCAGTGAAAAGAATAATCAGATATGTTTCAGGTACAAGTGAACTAGGGATATGGTACACTAAGGACACAAACAACACATTGATTGGATACAGTGATGCGGATTGGGCTGGAGATATAGATGACAGAAAGAGTACGAGTGGAGGATGTTTCTACATGGGGAACAATCTTGTGTCTTGGCATAGCAAGAAACAAAATTGTGTTTCTCAATCCACTGCCGAATCTGAATACATAGCCGCAGGAAGTTGTTGCACACAACTATTGTGGTTAAGTAAGATGTTTCATGACTATGGAATTGAAAACAATATCCTCACAATTTTCTGTGATAACACAAGTGCTATTAACATATCTAAAAATCCGGTACAACACTCACTCACTAAGCACATTAGCATTAGACATCATTTTATGAGAGATTTAGTGGAGAAGAACATAGTTAAGTTGGAATATGTGTCTACTGAAAATCAAAATGCTGATATATTTACTAAGGCTCTTGACCATGAGAGATTCTCATTTTTGAGGAAATCTCTTGGTATGTGTAATATCTGAATAATTCTTGAGAGGATGTTGTCACAAATGCGGTAGCATTTGGGACAACAGCCTAAGGTGGTATAGTTATTATAGATTTGATCTATTTCTTATTTTCGTTGAATAATTCCTTTGTAAAATATTCTTGAATCTGAAATTTGTTTGTGCAAAAATAGGCATGTACTACACCTCTCAAAAGCTTGAAAAATTGAGAATGCAGCATACTAAAAGATGTACCAATTCACTGAGTAACTATGGAGCACGGAGTTCGCTACTACGATGCCTTCTTTTCAAAAGGTGAATTTGGTAAAAACATAAAGAGGTTCGTAATCCATTAAGTAAGTATGGGGCACGGAGTTCGCTACTACGATGTACTCTACAGGAACAATGGATCAATACGAATTAGATGTTGTAGCACAAAAAGAAGAAAAGCAATGAAAAGAAAAAATGCTGAAAAATTGGCTACATTGGATAGGTAAAACCTGTGAAAAACCAATGTTGAGGTGTATGTCAAATCCTTGAGCACAACATTACATGATTTAATTATATTTTTATAAGTTGTAATTATTTAATTAATTGTGGGAATTTATTTTATTTATTTATAATTATACTAACCACGTTCCTTTTATTATTTCAGATTATACACATTTTTAATTTTAATTAATTCTAGAATATTCTTAATTTAATTAATTTATTAATTAAGATTTTACCCCACTAACTCACCCATGATTTACTTGTGGCTGAATTTGTGGAGCATTATCCATTCAATCTAGAATTTTCTTTAAGTCAAGCCTTAATCACACGTACATTATTCCAACTACTAAGCTCTCTCTATATAAATACTCCCATTTCATGTTTTTCCTAAGCTTTGTAATTAATTGAGTAAGTTGAGTATTAATTTTGCAGATTTTGTTATAAGTTATTTGGTTCTTATCTCGATTCTTGTGTAGTGCTGTTCGAATTCTTGGTTTAAATGGCTGGCAAAAGAGAAACAAACCCACACAATTCAAACTCACCGAACTCAGACTCACAACCGTCATCTTCATCCCTCTCTAATCTGCATACCTTAGCTTCCATGGCTGCTTCACATGAGAACTCACCCCCAACTGCCGCAACCGTCACACCCATTCCAGCTACTCCGACAACCATCCACATACCAAACCAAGCCACACTCTCCGAGCTTAACCAAGCGGTTGAGAATCTTTCTCAATCGATGAGATCATCCACTCCACCCATCCTCACGATCGGTGATATGTCTATTGACATCTCTCACTACTTGCGCACCCAAGAAGTGATCACCACTGCACCCTCTTCATCCACAGCCGAAAAGCCCCAAATTCTGAGCCCTAACACTGAAACAGAGGCCCCGACTGCCTCTATGGGGAAGTCTGAGAAGGAGATTGAAGAATCCTCTGTTGCTGAGTCAAAGGAGCCGTCGAATGCGGAGACATCCGACAGTGAGGACGCTCACATGGAGGATGCTGAAGAAAGTGAAAATTCCGGCAAAACTGACTCTGATGTTTTGAAATCAGACTCTGAACCAATTCCTTTCAAGAGGAATGTTGAGAAAGGGAAGAGAAAGAGGAGCCCAGTACCAAGGAGACGATCAAACCGAGTTTTCACTCGAATTGATTATTCTGTCTCTTTGAGGAAGAAGCAGAAGCTAGGTGGTGATGTTGCTGAACCAATTCAGGTATTTTCTGAATCTGATGAAGAAGTGGTGATTGAGAAGCCAACTAAGAAGAAAGCTGAGCCTAAGGGGAAGGGAAAGGCAAAGATTGATGTTGTTCCAACAATTCCTGAAGAACCAGAACCAGATTCTAATTCTGAAATTGAGGTTTGTCTCAGGGACATGCAGCAAGCCCTGAAGAAGAATGCTGCCTCACATGCTGAATCCAGTGCTCCAGCACCTGAACCAGATGATGGAGGTGATTCAAGCAGTGCCAAAGGATCAAGCAATCTTGATAAAATAATTATATATTTTATCAAATAGAGACTGATTTATGTCGGTTTCAAAATTTTGATCTCTAATCAAAGCATTTGTTTGTAGTGTATTCATGAATATCTATCACCCTCTCTATTACATGCACGAGTAATATATATATACAGATCATATTATGATTAGGGATGGCAATTTCAACACGGCCCGCTCCCTCCCGCCCCGTGCTATTTAGGTCGCCCCGCCCCAGACCCGTATTGAAATGGGGCGGGTCCAGATATCACACTCGACCCGTGGGTCGGAACCGTGACCCGTTTTTATATATATTATACATATAAATATAATATATCTTCAATATTTTGATGTTTATTAATATATATAACAATAATTCACTTTTATAAATGTGAAAATAAATTTATAAACATGCTTCTAACACTATTTTATTTATTTTTCAATACAATCTAAATTTTATGTTATATGTTTTTAAAAATAATTATTATTTTTCAATTTTTTTTTTATAAAAATAATTATAATGGGTCGCCCCAATTTACCCCGCCCCGCCCCGTGACCCGAACAGGTCGGTCCGACCCGGACCCGAATTAAAACGAGTCGGGTTCAGGTATCTAGGTACCCGACCCGACCCGGCCCATTGCCATCCCTAATTATGATCAATTACATGTAATAAATGTAGATAAACGTATTGATTATTTAATAAAATTTATCGTCGGGGTATCACTAAACCTTATTATAAACTGACGGTAGCGATCCGAAGGATCACTATAGCAAAAACATTGGGGTTCCCAAATTGGAAAGTCGACGCCTGAACCGTCATGAGATACAATGCATTCTCTGAGAGTATATAGCCAAGAGATTTGCAATCTCTTTCGCAGTATGTTTGTGCCATATACACGGCCCAACCCTATAATCGCCACGAGTCAGAGTTGCTATTAATTAAGCTCAACATTATCATAAGTAGACATTTCACAGTGTAAATAATCATTTCTTTTATTTTTAATTGTATCTCCCAATTCACTTGTTGTTTATAATGTATTAAATATATATATATATATATCCTCAATAAAAAGAAAAATAGCTTGTTATAATTGCCATATATATATTTTCACCACATTTTTAAATAGGAGTCTATCATGTATATAATTTTAGTATATTTTTTTTCAATTTTATGAATGGTTATATATGTTTTATTTCTATAAATTAACTCGACAATCTGAGAAGTTCAAGATTTTGAGATTAATTTCATCATGTGTCGATTTGAGATTTTTTTTTTTTTTTGGGCACGAAGTATTGGTCAACCATATCTCCGATATTCGGAGAATCCAATTGAGGAGGTCGGGATGCAGTGTTCAATTGAGAGCATAAACGGATGTGCATCTCTTGGATTTTCTCACATTGTGTGTAGAATAGTTAACGTAGTTAACGAATCGCACCCCTATGTGTTTGCTATATATAATAATCTTGAAGACCTCAACATTCTAAATTTTGCACCTCATCCACGACGAGGTTGAGTTTTCGAATCAGTTGTGAATTATCGTACTTCTAATCTGTATTTTCTGGCTGGGCATCTCTTATGCCTGTACGCAATAAATGGATTATCGTACTTCTAATCTGTATTTTCTAGGGGTGGTTCGGTACGGTATACCGAACCATATCGCGCCATACCGTTATTATACCGAAAATTTCGATATCGAAAATATTGATACCGTTATCATACCGAAAATTTCAATATACCGAAAATTCGGTATAAAAAATCTCATACCGAATGTCGTACCGAAAATTCGGTATATCGTACCATACCGAATTTTCGGTATATACCGAATCATACCGAAAATTTCGGTATACCGAAAAATACCGAAATATACTGAAATATCGGTATACCAAATCATACCGAAATACCTAAATTAATTATAAAAATCATAATAGCTGAATATATCAAACACAAATGAAAATAGAATACAATCCTACTTCAAATTCATCCATACAAAATACAACTCTCATTCAAATTCAACAATACAAAATACAATTCTCGTTCAACTTCAATAATCTCCAAAGACCTGCAAAAGATAAAACTTAATCAATTTCAATTTATAGATATTAAAGTGTAAAAAATAAATATATTATTACTTTTCAACCTTTTCAAGCTTAGGATTAGATGGTAGATAGAGAAGAATCTTGATTCGTAAGTGTAGCTGCAAAAGAGGAATTAAAAAGAGTGAAAACTAATTAATGTATCTACTTATAAGAAAATCTGATAATCTGTATAAAAACTCTTAAAATCTGATATGTATCTACTGTATAAAAAAATTAATGTATCCACTATTCTTTTTTTTGGTCGAGCAAATGAGTTATTAATAAAATGCCTGCAAAGTCTTAATTTACAAAGCAGGAGCAGTACCACAGTAAAGAAAGCAAGAAACCAAAAGCCTCCCAAAAGATTAAAGCAATTTAAGCAAAAAAACTGAACTCCAAATTAAGCAACTGTGCCCTGGGATTAAACAGACTGTATAAGAAAATTCTTAAAAACTTAAAAAATTATTAATTACCTATTACCAATTTCAACAGAACTCCAAAATCCCAAAATCCTTAATATGAACTCCAAATCCCAAAATCTAAAATCTGTAATATTCATAAAATCTGTAATATGAACTCCAAACTTGTAATATTCATAAAATCTGTAAAAATCTAAAATCTAAAATCTGTAATATTCATAAAATCTGTAAAAATTCCAAACCATACCTGATGAGGAGAGTGCGGCGGTGGCGACGCGAGCGTGGAGAGAAGGCGGTGGGCGGTGGGCGGTGTGCAGTGGTGGCGACGCGAGCGGCAGCGTGAAGCGGAAGGCGTGAAGCGGACGCAGTCCGAATCGTCCGCCGAAGAGATGAAGAGGGAAGGAGTGCCGCACTGCCGCAAAACAAATCTACAAACCCTAACTTAGAATCTTAAATACTTAGATCTAGGGCTTTTAGTTAGAATTTTAAAATTAACTTTTTAATTTAAAATTTTAATTATATTATTAAATAATTATTTTATTAATATTTCGATATTTCGGTATATATTGATATACCGAAAATTTCGGTATATCGAACTTATCGAAATTTTCGGTATATACCGAAATACCGCGGTATAGCCATTTTCCATACCGTTATCATACCGAAAATATCGGTATGATACCATACCGTACCGAAATTTTCGGTATAGGTATACCGAAAATTTCGATAATTTCGGTATTTTTTCGGTACGATAAGCCCGGTATACCAAAATTTCGGTATATTTACCCACCCCTAGTATTTTCTGGCCGGGCATCTCTTATGCCTGTACGCAATAAATTTATTAATTTATCTACTTTTTCTGTTACGTGAAATTAATATAAATGAACGCAGTGACGTCGGATCCACCGTAGAACATGGGGTACAACTTTACCCCATTTTTTTTATATATTAAATTTTATGCTTGTACGTGAGATCATGATTTTTGAGTTTCTTACCACTAAACAATGTGTGGTTCATAAAGTTATGGATAAGCAATATCCGCCAATTTTTTGGACTAATACGCGAGGTTCACTTTTTGAACTAATTTTGCACATGTTACAACCGCCGCACCTTTATTGTTCACTCTCATACTGCCGCCGCTGCACCTCCACCCCACTATTCTACTGCAAACAGGCATCCTCAGACCATGACAGTAATTACACCAAAATTCTAGAAAAAACAAAATCTTTATAAATTATAAGGTCTTAAAATCGCATATAAATATTTCTAGTCATAATTTGACCGGGTTGACAGCTATGTTGTAGACGACCATAACAAGGTATGCATCACAATGAGTATTAATTAAATTAGTTTATTGATTAAATTAGTTTATTGATTATATATATATATATATATATATATATATATTACGTACGCCAAATTAATTTTCTTTTCCATGTAATTAATAGAGTCACTATCGATCCATGTAATAATTGAATTGCAATGAATTCGGATATGGTTACACATATTTAGGGATGGCAAAATGACCTGCCCCGAAGTCGATCCGCCCTGCTCTGAGAGGTTTAGATCCGCCCTGCCCTGCCCCATCCTTAAAACAGGGCAAATCTGCCCCGCCCCGCACGCAGGGCAGGGCAAGCATGGATACATGTATTATAAAAATCTGCCCTGCCCTGCCCTGCCCTGAATATAAAAAAATATATATATTAATATATACATTTGATTATTTTGTTTGTTTTTAAGTATTTTGAATTTGATTATTTGGTTTGCTGTTAAGTATTTTTAATTGTGAATTTTTAATATTTATTTTATTATTTAATTTAATTTAATCTACATATTTTACTTGGACTTTTGGAGTGTATGGGGCAGGGCAGGGCAGGGCAATGACTTGCACAGGGCAGGGCAGGCCACAAAATGTTGCCCCGCAGCAGGTCGCAGGGCAGGGCAGATGCTTATGAACGCAGGGCAGATTTGGATATTTAACTATCTGCCCTACTCTGCCCCATTGCCATCCCTACACATATTCTCTCTTTTTTTGAGATGAGACTATATATTTCTTGATTTTGGTTTGCTCTTTTTAGCATTTTGGCCAATTTTAATAATGAGTGTCTTAATTTTTAGGTTATATTAGAGAATATAATAGAGTAATATATTATAGGAATAGTATAATGTATTATATGAATAGTATAATATATTATAGGTAACAATCTTTTATTATATTTATTTCCTTATTTATTTTTTTTCTTGTGTATCTCTTGTAATCCCTATATATAGTGGACCAATCTTATCATCTAATTAACGGTGATTGAATATAATTTTCACATGGTATCAGCCTAATATAGTGAAACCCTTCTCTCATCCTCCCTATTTTTTCGGCGTCTCCGACGGGCTGGTATCCCCCGTCGCCGCCTTGCCCCTTCCCCTTTCTTCTCAATTTTTCGGCGTCTCCGACGGGCTGGTATCCCACGTTGCCGCCTTGCCCCTTCCCCTTTCTTCTCAATTTTTTCGGCGTCCTTGACGAGCAGGTATCCCTCGTCGCTGCCTTGTTTTTTTTTCTCGAACGAGCTGGTATCCCTCGTTCCCTCTCCCGGCCACTTTTAGCCGCCGTCGACGAGCTTGTATTCCTCGTCCCCCTTCTTCTTCTAGAACGAGCTGGTCTCCCTCGTTCCTTCTCTTGGCCGCTTTTAGTCGCCACCGACGAGCTTGTATTCCTCGTCCCCCTTCTTCTTCTTGAGCGAGCAAGGCTCCTCGTCCCCCCTTCTTCTTCTTCTTCTCGAGTGAGCAAGTCTCCTCGTCACCCTTAATTTTTTTTTTCTTCGAGCGAGCACGTCTCCTCGTCCCCTCTCATGGCCGATCAAGTTATCTCCATGACTGTCTTGACACATATATTGTTAGTCACACTCACCTACACTCTAATTTTCTCTATATCTTCACGCTACATCTTTTTTCTTCTACTTTTCTCTCTTTGTAGAGAGCCCATGGCCGACTTTATTGGCTTCGCGCCCTTCCTTTCTATCTTGTTTGTGCTCGATTAAATTGTTTCCACAAAACGTGCAAGTGTTTCTTGCCTATTTTTTTGTCATCGTTCGTCCATCAAAGGATTTCGGCGTTTCGATCCATTTGCTTCCCGCCTTTTTGCGCCTTGGCATGTCCAATTTGGTGATTCCGAATTTTCATTATTTCTCCTGCTCTATGACAACAAAAGTGCATTGTTTTACGGATGTCTTCACAAAGTTTCTATCTCAAACTCGCTTCACATTGTTGCGTACCAAGCTCGTGTTCATTTACATTCCCAACTTCGCTTGACCGGAGGTATTAGAGAATATAATAGAATAATATATTATACGAATAGTATAATATTTTTTCATTTTATATTTTGTTATTAATAATGTAGGTCTTTTTTTTTTTCTGATAATACTTGTCATTCATTGATCCGATTGATTTCCTTAAATTTTACTAATGTTGTTATGTGGACTTTCGAATAATATAACGTGAAATTCGTAAAAATTAAATTAAATGAGAAAGGAACTAATAATTAATACTCTCTGTTCCACTATAAATAATCATCAATCTAGAATATAGGTTGGATGTGATAATGTTCGGGTCAAAGTAGGGTCCACACTTGAGCAATGCATCAACCACAATCTTGTTTGCAGCTTCAGTGAGATGAATTTCATCCCAATTTACATAATTTTGGGGATCACTACAAAGTGATTGTACCCCAACATTAATGTAGCATGTATGTTGCATTTTCAAACCCTAATAAATTTAATTTAAAATGGTTAGAACCATCAATTTAATTAATTAGGGTAATTAATTTACATGTAGAACGCACCATAGGCAATAGGGTTTCTGAAGATCAGGAGGAGAACGGCATGTGTGTCGACTAGTATGAGCTTGGTCCAATGCAACTTTCAGCATGCCGTTGTAGTCGTCCACAAACGTTGTTGCAAGACATCAGACATCCAGACGAGTCTATGTAATACAACACGTATGGGTAGAAACCTACCAGGGCCAGATTAAACACGAGGAACATCCGACCTCCCAGATTGTAAATTTCCTGAATTGAAATCATTTTTCTTATAGTAATATATGTTAGGCCTAATTTATTGTCATTTATTTAGTACTCCATCCGCCCCGGTATAAGTTTCCCCTTTCTTTGGGGTGTTTTGATTAAGGAATGTGATAAAATAATAGATGTAATACAAGTGATGTAATGGGGGAAGAGAAAATAATTGATGAGTGTGAGATGAAGTATGATAAAATAATAGATAAAGTGTTAGTGATGTGGCCGAGAGAGAAATAATATGACAAAAATGGAATGAGAAACTTATAGTGGGACATTCATAAAAGTAAAGTGAGAAACTTATATTGGGACGGAGGGAGTATTATTTTTTGGCCCACAAAGTAAGTTTACATGAATTTGGAAGATTAATGAAAAAGCAAAGAAAACCAATTATAATTAATATGTATCAATTGTAGTAATTAAATTGGATATGCATGTTATGGGTGAAAGTTTGACTTCGCAGGTTAAAAAGAAAACTCCATGTTTTTTTTTTTTGAATTACATTAAATACCCCTCCCTTTTCCCCTCCCCATAACTCGAACCCAGAATCTAAAGCATAGGTAGTGGTGCTCTAACCACTTGAGCTATCCAACTTCGTCAGAAAGAAAACTCCATGTGCATTGCCTTGTACACATATTTTTTTTTTGCCTCGATAGTTGGCGCGATCCGACAAATATGGGGAACTAATCCCATCGTCCACTTGTAAGGATTAATGTAGCAAACCTACAAACCTGGGTAGTTGGGTATTTAACGTAGCGAAAGATTAACGAAACGAGATAAACACCTTGATACTACGTATACTAGGTGATGATCTCGAATTTTATTCAAAATTATTCAAAACTTCCACCAAAAAACCAATGTGCAGAAAACAACAGTAAATAACTTATTCTTCAAACCATAATTAAAGCCCATTAACACGTATGGGAATTACTACCAAACAAAGGACTAAAATTGAAATTAAAAAAAGAAAGTTGCCATATCTAAGAAGGTTGTCATAACTGCTGTGATCTTCCTTTAATTATTCTTTGTTTTCACGATTCTTTCAAATGATTCCATATACCTTGCTGCCACATCATTCTCCCCAACGGAGAGAAGGTTCGCCCTCAAACCAGATTCCTCAATGTCGACCGCATCGTTGTCACCATATATATAGTATCAAATGCTTCATGTTGAACACATCGGAAGTGCGCAAGTGGGAAGGCAGCTTCAAGCGGTAGGCATTCGGGTTAATTTTGGCCACAACCTCCAACGGACCAATCTTTCGGGCAGCTAGTTTATTGTACTCGTGAGCTGGGTATCTGTCTCGTGTGAGGACAACCCAAACAAGGTCCCCCGCTTCAAAATCTACATGACGACGGGTCTTATCAGTAGCAGCTTTATACTCCAAGGTTGAAGCAACGAGCTGATCATGAGTTGCACTATGAGTGGCGCGCAGGGCTTCGATGAGATCAACCGCTCGAGGGTCTGCTCGCACCAGGGATGGGAAGGCCAACAAACCAGTTGGGCCACGAGGGAGCACAACAAAAACCACCTGGAATGGGGTGAGGCCTGTGCTGCGATTGACAGCGGAATTATGTGCTAATTTCTGGCTAAGGCGAGAGTCCCAGGTGCGAAGATTTTCGCCGACCAAACAACGCAACAAATTGCCAAGTGACTTGTTTATGACCTCCGTTTGTCCATCTGTTTGAGGGTGATAGGCGCTGCTGAAACTCAATTACGTATTTGCCATATGCCATAAGCTCTTCCAAAATAAGCTTAGAAACCGCGTATCTCGTCTGGTACAATAGAAGACGGCAAACCGTGCAAATGATAAACCTCTCTAAAAAATAAAGTAGCAATATGCAAGGCATCCGACGTCTTCTTGCAAGGAATAAAATGCACCATCTTCGAGAATCTATCGACCACGACAAAGATGGAATCAAAACCCCGCTGGGTTCGAGGCAATTCCAACATAAAATCTATGCTAATAGTTGTCCACGGTGCATTCGGGACTGGTAAAGGGAGATAAAGGCCAGCGTTTGTGGTCGTCCACTTAGATACTTAACACACACGACATTGCTCAACATATCGAGACACATCGCGCCTCAATCTGAAATGCCAGCGTTTGTGGGCCAGAAATACGAACGTTGCAGCAACTTATTGAGCGATCACGCCCCACGTGACCCATCCCATGTAGTTAAAAAATTAACCGAAGTCGAAGGCTCGAGTCTGGAATGCATAGGCGAGTTCCCTTGAACAAAAACCCATCAACCATCACAAAATCTGAAATGGTGTCTGCTGCCACCTGTGTCAATATGGGCCCAAAAAGTTGTCTGTCACATATTGTTCACCCAATAACTCGAGGCCAGGCACCTGAATTCGAAGGTCTGAAATGATTAAGGCGCGTCGGCTCAATGCATCTGCCACTCTATTCGACGCCCCCGATCGATGTTTAAGCACAAATGTGAATTGTTGTAGATATGCCACCCATGAAGCGTGTCGAGCAGATACATTATTTTAGTTGGCAAGGTGGCGTAAAGCCTCATGATCTGAATAGAGCACAAACTCCTTTTGTAATAAGTAATGCCTCGAATGACGCACTGCTCGCACAACCGCGTAAAATTCGACGCCATACACGCTATATCTTGAGCGAGCACCAGCGAGCTTCTCACTGAAAAATGCTACTGGCCAACCATGCTAACTCAAGACAACCACTATACCTACTTTAGATGCATCACAAAATAGCTCAAAAGGTTGATCATAGCCTGGAAGGAGCAAAATTGGGGTCTGCACTAATTTCTTCTTTATTTTTTCAAATGCTTCTGTTGCAGCCGGTGTCCACACAAAGGGCCTATGGCCAATGCAATCTGTAATTGTGGCTGTGATGGCACTAAAATGGGCGATGAATCGACGATAAAACGAGGCAAGTCCATGAAACTTTTAGCCTCAGTGACGGACGAGGGTTGAGGCCAATCCCGTATAGTTACGATCTTTGAATCATCTACTTGGACACCCTCTGCTGAAATTATGTAGCCCAGAAACAAAACTGACTCCACACAAAATATGCACTTGGTCGTGGCTGCATAAAACTTCTCGGCCCGTAGGATTTCTAAAACCGAACGCAAGTGTAGCAAATGATCCCCCATCGTCTTGCTATATACCAGAATGTCGTCAAAGTTTACAACGACACAAGTCCCAATTAAATCACACAACGCTTGGTTCATGACGTGCATGAAAGTGCTCGGAGCATTCAATAACGCGAAGGGCATAAACAACCACTCAAATAGTCCTTCCCGGGTTTTAAAAGTTGTCTTCCATTCATCCCCGGGTCGCATACGAATCTGATGGTACCCACTACGGAGGTCAAGCTTGCTGAAATAGGACGCACCACTCAATTGATCCAATAAGTCATCCAATCTGGGAATATGGAACTGATAACGGACTATCTACACACATCCGCAAGACGCATCCTTTTTCGGGATAAGGAGTGCAAGTACAGCACATGGTCTTAAGCTCTGTCGAACCACACCTCTGAGAATTAACTCCTCTACTTGACGACGAAGCTCGTCATGCTCCATCGGGCTCATCTGATAATGAGGTCGGTTCGGGAGTGATGCGCTCGGTACCAAATCTATCTGATGTTGAATATCCTGAAGAGGTGGTAGGCCGGATGGTAACTCCTCTGGGAAAACATCCACAAATTCTGCAATCAAGGCTGCCATGGCTGGGGAAAGTGTGGTTTTGTGTTCTCTAGTCTCAACTCCAATAAGTAGCACCAATAGAGGGGCAGCATACAACTCTTTGAGAAAATCAGCCTTTGACAATAATAAAACATAAGCATTTGACGATTCAGGTGACGGAACCGAAGAGTGCAATACAATTCTAGATCCATCAAATACGAAACTATGCGTGTTCATTCTGGCAACATGCACCACAGATCTATCAAATTGCCACGGGCGCCCCAACAACAAGTGGCAAGCGTTCATAGATACCACATCACACCAAACAGAGTCCCTGTATTTATTTTCAATAGACAAAGACACTAACACACGCTGATCAACAGTTATAGAATTTCCACGATGAATCCACGCTAAGGGGAAGGGTGAGGTTCTGTAGGCAAATTTAATTTACTCATAGCATCCGCATAAATGACATTCTCATATGAACCCGAATCAATAATAGAACAACAAACTTTACCGTTAATGGTGCAAGTGGACGTAAAGATGTGGTGGCGTTGTGCATCCGTAGAAGATGTACCTTTCGGTGCCAGGCAAGTGCGACGGAGAACCAGCATCTGTCCCACGTCTCCGTCTACATGCTCCCCAGGTATGTCATCTTGCCTCTCATCATCGAAAATGGGAGGGACCTCATACCCTGTTGTTTCCCAATCATCCATGAGCATGTTACGCTGGGGCACGCGCGGGCAAGCGGCACGTCTGTGTCCCGCCTCTCCACAACTAAAGCAGCGCATTGTTGATGATCCTGTCTCCTGGTGAGTGGGGGGGGGAGGGGGTGGGGTCGGTAGTGTAGGACGCGTCACAATAGGGGCGCTAAGTTGTGAAGGGGAAAAACGAGGAGCAAAAGTTCCCGATTCGTATGGACGGCGAGTGTGTTGCTGCTCTAAGAGCAAGGCACGTTGATGAGCTTTGGATTTTGATAAAGGAGCGAGTAACGTTAGAATGTCTTAGAGGGAAGGTTTTAAACCCCCCAAATATATCGAAACCAGTTGCATTTGTGAATCTCAAACGTCGATCCGGAAGAGGTACTCATAGAAATCCTCTTTGTAGGCGTACACGGATCTCGATCCCTGTCTCAGTGTGTGTAAACGCTGGTATAACGTGCTCTCGTAATTGTGGGGAAGGAATTCACGCTCAAGGTATTTGCGAAATTTTTCCCAAGCGACCAAGCGTGGTTTTCGATCCCGGATTCTCACCTGCTTGAGTTGCTTCCACTATGATAACGCACGGTGACGAAACCGCGTTGCCACCAATGCTACATGGCGATTGTCAGACACTGATTTGAAATCCAATATATCCTCCAGTGTCGTTATCCAATCTAGAAAATCGCACGGGTCGAGACCCCCCCATGAATTCTGGAATCTCAAGTTTGAAACCAGATTCCCATCGTCGATCGTCATTGTTGGGATATGAATCCTAGAACAAGTCCTAAATATTGATGAAAGATGAAGTTTTGATAAGCCAAAAGTAGTTTGAATATTTTCTAAGTATTGACTAATCTAGTCTAGTTGAGTTGAAGTCATCTTGAACAAATCAGTAGAGTGCACATGGAAAGATAAGTACGATTTATAAGTACTTCATATTTGCTATTTGTATATGATAGATTGTTATTGAGCTATGAATAAAGCATTGTATAGAGCTCATGATTTTAAAATGTAATAGATAGATTGACTGTATAGTTTTAAGTTGACTATGCTATAAGCTTAAAGTAATGTAATAGTCTTGTTAGGATAGAATAGTTTTCTATTGAAGATTGCACATGAAGACTGAAGAAGAAGAGTTGAAGTCTACTACACAAGACAGGTGGACTACAAGACCAGTGCATACCAGACTACACAAAACGAGTCAACTTGAAGTAAAAGTCTAAGTGAAGCGCGTATAAAGATAAGGATGAAGAAGTTAGTTATGGAATAACTACTTAACAAGAAACGCGTGGATGGATAAGAAGATTCAGTTACAAAAGATAGTTTTCAAGAAGAGTTGGTTACAACTAACTTAGTTCTTGATTTCGGAAGTCTATAAATACTTCGTGATGGTTATTGATTCAAGACTACTGATACTGAGATTACTGATACATACTAAAGATTACTCACAGAGTTCATTGAAATTCAGAAATCAAGTCAGAAGTGAAGTGAAGAATCCAGAAGACTGCGACTGAATAAGTTTTTAGTTTTTGTTGTTTTTATCAAGTTGCTAGATACTTGTTAAATTTCTAGTAAGATCGTAGACATATCTGGTGGTATAGTCTTAGAAGATCTAAGTATTTTTCTTGGGACTTAAAATCACAGGAATACTCACACTTTGTACTCGATTGGAAGATTTTAGTGGAAACGTCACAACTGGGTTGTGAGAGTGGATGTAGACAAGTTGTCGAACCACTATAAATTGTTTGTGTTGTTTACTTTACTGTTTTGTTTAATTGCTTAGTTGTTTACACACATAACTGAACAAGACAAGTTGAGTATAGAACAGAGTTCTCGAATTTAATAAGTTGAGTATAAACGTGTATTGGGCTCATTGTCAATTTCGTATTCCGCATACTGTATTCTGATATATCGAAAGATTTTAGAAAAGTCTATTCACCCCCCTCTACATTTTCTTTAGCTTCCCTCGATATTAACTCAACTTTCGGGACCTACAAGTGGTATCAGAGCAGTGGTTTTCGAATTGCTGTTTCTTGATAACCGACTTAAGACTAAGGGTGAAGTCTTGGTCTGTGATTGTACTTGCTTACGTGTTCTTGATCTATACTCCAGTTATATCTGTTTCTTGTTCCCTGTTCTTGACTTAACTGCTTCTTGATCATAAATCTGCTTAGCACTTATTTCTTGAAATCATGACGTTGGAAATTAGCGCTAACAAATTGCCCAAGTTCCAAGTTCAGGATTACGACTACTGGAAACTGCGAATGGAAGCAATTTTCAGCTCCACGCATGATCTAATGATCTCTGTTGTGACCGAGGGTCCGATCGTGACAATGGTCCCAAATACTGCAAATCTTGACAAAGACAAACCAATTGGCACCCTCGTCAAGAAACCAAGGTCTGATCTAACCTCAGAAGAAACGCGTCAAAATAATTTGGATAGTTTGGCGAAGAATTATATTTTACACACTCTTCCTAACGAGTATCTAGGAAAAGTGTTAAAATGTAAAACTGCCAAAGAGATGTGGGACAGATTAGCTATCATTTGTGAAGGGACATCCCTGATCAAAGAGAGCAAATTATCCACTGCTGTCCAAAGATTTGAATCATTTCGAATGAAAGCTGGCGAAACTATCGACCAGCTGGATACTCGTTTTACTAAAATCATGAATGACCTTGAAGTTCTTGGTAAAACTTATACTCCTCGTGAAATCAATCTTAGGATTCTTAAGAGCTTAGATCCTCGATGGAAAATGGTAAAGATGCTAGTTAAGAATACCCAAGACATAGATGCTTGGAGTGCAGAGACCATATTTCAAACTCTGAAGGCTCATGAGTTTGATTTAGACGAAGATGAACCACTAGCCAGTAGTGATAGAGAACATGATGTATCTAAGAACGTTGCCTTTAAGTCAAGCTCTTCTAAGTCTTCTAAGTCTTCTAAGTCTAAGACTAAATCTGCTTCTGCGAAAGACGAGTTAGATACTGATCTTAATCTGAAGGATCAGGTGAACCTCATGGTTAGAAAGTTTGATAGACTGAATAAACGTTTCGGTAGACATAAGAAGTTCTATAGAGATCATAGAGCGTCCACTTCTAAGAACTCGTCTGAGACCAGACGAGACCGAAACTCATCCGAAAGGATAGACGAAGTCTCGAAAGGAAATAGACGAGATAGAGAGTCTGACGATAAGAAGATTCAGCGTTCCGATAGACGTGATAAGCGTAGGGACAAATCTCCTGTTAAAAAGGCTACTAATGATCTCTTGTGCTACAACTTTGAAAAGCCAGGTCACTACATATATGAATGTCCAGACCTGAGCACTGACGATCGAGAAGAACGTAAAGCTCGAAGGGAAAGAAGATACAACCGTGGTAAGAAGGCAATGATGGCCAATGATGACTCTGATTCGGATTCAGACGAGTTGCTATCGTCCTTATCTAGCCACTCGACTGATCGAGATCACGACGAAGCATTCATAGTAGATGATGGCCTATGCTGCATGGCTAAAATCGACCGAGAGGTATCATCTGCTACATCTTTTCAATCTTGTGATGATTCAGAAACTGATGAAAGTGATACTGCTAGTAGTGAAGTAGGAAGTAGTCCTCAGCACTCGACTAGTGCTATTGAAGACGACCTTCTACTTGCTAACCAAGCATTCATCGAAGTCAGTGATGAAAACATTGCATTAAAACAAGAAATCATTGATCTTAAGGAAGCACAGTCCAAAGTAGATCCCAATGTAACAGTCCTAAATGAACGCTTGACTGAAGAGTTAAGACAACTCAAAGAAAAGTGTGTATTGACAGACAGGTTATATCAAGACCTACTTAAGACACATGCAACTGAGAGAAATGAATTCAATGTTTTAAAGAGCAAGTGCAATAGACTTGAAGAACGTAATAAGTTCTTAGAGACCGAGGTTGTCACATTAGACCTCAAACTTACTGACCTGGTTAACTCTTCAAAGATTAACCTTGAACTGTCAGATAGGTATAGAGATCTAGGTGACAAGACAGGTATAGGTGCTGAGTCATCTAGCTCATCTACTCGAGTCATTAAGAACCCTACTACTACTAACGCAAGACTTTTGCCAAATGATAAAGGAAAAGGACCTATGATATACGATATTGGTACTCCATCTCAAGGTACTGTACCTAAACAAGCTCGAGTTAACATTCCAATTACCAAGGGAGGTAAAAAGAATGGTAACAGCAAGCCTGTTCAACCTAGAACTGATCTTCAAAGGACCACTAATCGTGGACGACCCAACCAGGTCAGATACGAGGACTGGTATCCTGAGGAGACGAGTACTAGACAGGTACAGACTAGATGATAAGAGCCTAGACCTCCTTTCATAAGGCAGTCTCAGCTCTACTCGTCTAGACCTAGACAAGTAGCTCCAAAATATCGTACACAAGCTGTTCTATATCCTCCAACTTTATCATATGATATCATTAGTGAGGAAAGACCCAAACGCGTCGATAAACCGTATGGACCTAATGCTTACAAGCCCTACTCTGACTATCATAGACCAGTGCCTGCTCAAGTAGAGATTAAGTCGAAAGGCTATCTCCAAAGAGTAGACCCGAACTCGACTGATAGGCCAGTTAAGGACAACAAGGTCTTATTTTGTAACAAATATGGGCGAAAGCTTAAAAGATCGAACTTGTTCAAGACTCCAATGTATATTTGGATTCCTCTGAACACGACTAACCCCCAAGGACCCCAATAAACAAATGGGTACCTAAATTATTGAATATCTTCATTGCAGGGTCGACTTGACTTGTATAAGAAGGGTGACTCAGTAGGAGAAACCTGGTACATAGACAGTGGTTGTTCGCACCACATGACTGGTACCAAGGCTCTCTTATCAAGTTACCATGAGCAAGAAGGACCAAAAGTGATATTTGGTGATAGTTCCACTGCTGTCACTAAAGGATTTGGTTACATTCGGAATGGAGATGTTGAGATACAAGATGTCTCATATGTTGAAGGTTTGAAATATAATTTACTCTCTGTTTCCCAGTTTTGTGATCGTGGTTACAAGGTGCAGTTCAAGAGCCGCAAATGCGAAATCATTGACAAAAGGACACACTCAGTCCTACTAGTCGGCGTAAGACAAGGAAGTGTGTACATAGTGAACTGGAACAGTTGTCCGAGGGACACCTGTCTGCTTACTAAGAATCCTAAAGAACTTGGATGGCTCTGGCATAGACGTCTTTGTCATCTAAACTTTAAGGTTCTTAATAAGATAGCCAGAGACTACCTTGTAGAAGGTATTCCCAATGTAGTTTACTACAAGTCACATGTATGCACGGCTTGTCAACAGGGTAAACAGGATAAAGGTTCATTTAAGTCAATTCCTACTCTCTCAACTAGTAGAGTCCTAGAACTCTTACATATGGATCTTCATGGTCCGATAACTCCTCTAACCTTGAATGGTAGAAGGTACACACTTGTTGTTGTAGACGACTATTCTAAGTTTACTTGGGTAGTCTTTCTACACAAGAAGAGTGATACACAAACACTTCTGCCTGATCTGTTGAAGAAGTTACAAGTTGAGAAGAACCAGTCCATTGTCAAGATTCGTAGTGACAAGGGGACTGAGTTCATTAATTGCTATATCAAAGACTTTTGTGCTAAACGTGGTATCCAGCATCTTACTAGTGCAGCCAGGACACCACAACAAAATAGTGTAGCAGAAAGAAGGAATAGGACTCTCAAAGAAGCCTGTAGGACCATGCTAGCTGAGTTCAACACTCCTCAAAAGTTTTGGGCTGAAGCTATCAACACTGCATTCCATTCACAGAACAGAAGCGCGATCAACAAAGCTCTAGGCAAGACACCTTATGAGGTTTGGAAAGGTAGAAAACCCAGAGTTTCATATTTCCATATATTTGGTTGTAAGTGTTTCATTCACAACAATGGAAAGAGCAAGTTGAATGCTTTCGATGCTAAAGCAGACGAGGGGATATTCTTAGGATACTCCTCGACTAGCAAAGCATTTAGGGTATTCAACTACTTAACTCTTTGTGTGGAAGAAACACCCCATGTGGTTTTCGATGAATCTCGACAGGACTCGTCTGCCAACAAGATCAGTGAGAAAATTACTGATCTAACGATCGAATCTGACAAAGATTCAGAGATATATGAATCCGTTCAAGCTTACAACCCATTCCTAAAAGCTCTCGACTCTGATGATAAGGAGAAGGTAAGTGCTCAAGGTAAGTCTTCTAGACCAGTTGACATGCCTACTCTAGTTGACTCTACTACTCCTATGAAAATTGATGATACTAATAATGCATATCAACATGATGCCGAACATGATGCTGTACATGATATAGATGATGATAGTGCTACTGTTAAGAATAGAAAAACATGGAAATCTGCGCATGATACTGAAAATATTATTGGTGACTCTACTGTTGGTGTGAAGACTAGACGACAACTCTTTGAGTCGCAAGAACAGCCTAGTCCAACTATGTTTTGCTGGTGTTGTTTCCTCTCATCTATCGAGCCTACCACTGTTAAAGAGGCATTGGCTGATAGTAATTGGATCATCGCTATGCAAGACGAGTTGAACCAGTTTGTTCGAAACGACGTCTGGGAACTTGTCGATAGGCCGAAACATCATAATATAGTTGGCACTCGATGGATTTCAAAAATAAGAAAGATGAGAATGATTTAGTCGTTAGGAATAAGGCTAGACTAGTTGCCCAAGGCTATTCACAAGCTGAAGGCATAGACTACGATGAAACATATGCTCCTTGTTGCTAGATTAGAAGCCATTAGATTGTTCCTTGCATATGCTGCTCATATGAAGTTTACTGTATATCAAATGGATGTCAAAAGTGCATTTCTTAACGGTATTCTTGCGGAAGAAGTGTATGTTGAACAACCTCCAGGTTTCGAAGTCAAAGGTGACCAGGTGTACAGATTAAAGAAGGCCTTATACGGACTAAAGCAAGCTCCAAGAGCATGGTATGACACTCTCTCTCTCTTTCTTTTAGAAAATGGTTTTACTAAGGGCAAGGTCGATCGAACCTTGTTCAGAAGACAAGAAGGGAAAGACATTTTACTCGTCCAAATTTACGTAGATGACATCATTTTTGGGTCACCTAACAAAAAGCTGAGTGAAAGTTTTTCTACACTCATGCAAAGTAAATTTGAGATGTCTATGATGGGTGAAATGAATTACTTTCTTGGTCTTCAAGTAAAACAAACTCCAGAAGGTATTTTCATAAATCAGGCGAAGTACACTAGAAACCTTCTAGACAAGTATGGGATCAAAACTTGTAAGTCTACTGGCGTACCAATGCAACCGACTTACATAATGGATCCAGATGAGAACGGTAAATGCGCTGACCAATCTTATTACCGTGGATTAATTGGTTCTTTACTGTATTTAACTGCTAGTAGACCAGACATTGCATTCTCTGTTGGTGTTTGTGCTCGATTCCAAGCCAATCCAAAAGAAAGTCACATGGAAACCACCAAAAGGATCTTGAAATATTTGAAAGGGACCATCAATCGTGGTATATGGTATCCCTCAAATGATGATCTATCCTTAAGTGGCTATTCAGACTCAGACTTTGGAGGCTGTAGAATAGATCGGAAATCTACTTCTGGTTCTTGTCAATTTTTAGGCACAAAACTCATATCTTGGTTTTCTAAAAAGCAGACTAGTGTTGCTACTTCTACTACCGAAGCCGAGTACATGGCTGCTGGTAGCTGTTGTAGTCAACTACTCTGGCTCATTCAACAGCTTCGTGATTACAACATACATGAATCAAATGTTCCTATTTTCTGTGATAGTAATAGTGCAATTGCCATTACATAAAATCCTGTTTTGCACACACGTTGTAAACATGTTGATGTGAAGCATCATTTCATACGTGATCATGTAGAAAAGAAGGATATTCGGATGGAAAAGATTCATACTGATTTTCAAAGAGCTGATATTTTTACAAAACCATTAGCTGGGGCACGTTTTCGTGAGTTATGCATTAGTCTAGGGTTAATTGATTTAGACCCTACTTGCCTATAGCTATGTACTAACCAGACAGGTACATCAAGAAAAGGAGACAAGATCACTAGACCAGAGCACTCGACTTCTCACGCAACAGACAGGTATACAAGGCTAGACTAGATGACCAAACAACCCGATGAGGAAGCTGGTAAAGCTGAGGGTAATACTAAGGGAATAAACAATTAAGGGGGAATCCTTGATTTCTTAAATATCCTTATGTTGACTCTTATGTTTGTTAACAGTCATCTTGTTCAAAACCTTGACCATTGCTTTAGATTGATATTCATCGTATTTATTTTACTCTACTTGTACCTACAATTACACATTGTAAATGTTGAGATAGGTACATGAAGTCGTTCGACGTTAAGAATAGACAAGCACAGTCGAAGGGGGAACTCGACTGGTGTTCATAAGTCTACTCGTCTTGTACATTTAGGCCTACTCGACTTATGAAGCTGAGGTCTACCCGTCTGTTCTGAATGGACTCGAACAGACTAGCTAAGTGTTTCTCTTGATTAAAACATGTTAAGTGTTTAATCAATCGAATTAAGGGTATTATTGTAATTAGATAATGCTAGAATTTGAAAACCCTAGAATTGGATTTATACACTCCTATTTTAATGAGGTGTATACACCCAGTTCGTACTCAACTATACTAGGTCAGATGAGTTCACTCCCCTGTCCTAACTAAGAAGAGACGAATTTCAAATTTTACAATATCATATCACATAATATTCTCGATTCCGTAACCGAATACCAAAGGCCCCGACCGTTGGATCTAATCCTTAAATCTTGGCCGTTGGATCAAATTTCAGTTCTTAAACAAAACCCATCTTCCACAGCACAACTTCCCCACGATTTCATAACTTTCATTCTCTAATTCTCAAATCTCTTGCAAAATTAAAACTCCCACTCTTACTCTATACACCTACAATGTCGATTATATCTCTATTTGATGTAAGGACGAACATGCAGGCCGAATTTAATCTGGGCCAGTTCATCTCTGAAGGGAAAGTACATGTGGAACCCTCGATGTATTTCAAAGGGCTTCACACTGCTGAAAATCAAGAAATCATCGACAAATGCATTCGATGTGGATTGAAGCCATATCTGGAGGCATTCCCTCAAGTGGTTTTAGATAAAGAGGTATTGCTGTTCTATGCCAGCGCCACAAGGCAAGGAGATGAGATCACATCATTTATTGGATCGAGTCAAGTTGTTCTTACTCGTGAAGTTATGTTTAGACATCTGAAGTTGCCCATCGGAACGATTGATGTGGAGAATTATGCTATTGGTCAAAAGATGAGGTACATGAGCATATTTTGTGGCAAGAAGATGACACTCAAAGCTGATGGCAAAGCTCCCGCTGTCAAGAAATCGGAATTATTGGAAAAGTATCGCACTCTACTGGACATAGTGAGCAAGATGCTACTATGTTCCACTGGATCTCTTGATTCTGTTACTCAAGCCAAGACAAGGATAATGGCGGCGATTTATGATGGAATCACGGAGGGTAATTGGTTTAAGCTAATAGCTGATCGGATGATGTATTTCGTGAAAAGTGTTAGGGTTAACACCGACTCTCGTAGATGGATTGTATCGAATGTTGTTGGGTATGGCAACAAGCTGAGTATTTTATTACCCTTATTGTTGCCTGGCAAGTCTGATTGGAGCAAAGGAAAGCCTTTTCATCCCCTTAAGTTCTATCTGAAAAAGGAGGCTCTGAGGAAGCAAACTGCTGCAAGGACAGCTGCCCCAAGGCAGGCTCAAATTGATGATTCAGCAGTACTGCCTTATGCTAACTCATCTTTAGAAGATAGGTCTAATGCTGAAGAATCGGAGGAAGTTACAAAGACTGAGTCTAGTGCAGGTGACTCTGAGGAGACTCAATCAGATGAGCAATCTGATCAAGAGAAGGAGTCAAGCGCTCAAGTTTCGGAGTTGTACAAACTAGTGAGAATTGGAACACCCCCTCCACTAGAAGAGTCGAGTCCTCAGGTTGGTACTTCTTCTACAGCTTTGTCAATTCCTCTCTCTATTCCCTCTGTTCGAACCAAGGCTATATCACATCGATCTAGGCCTCGACCTATTACCTCAACCTCATAAGTGCTGGCAGCACATCCGCTGAGAGCCAGCCTACCCCCAAACACTCCCATACTAGATACAACTGATACTCCGACAGTTGTCACACCAAACCTAGACACATCAAAGCCCCAAGAAACCACAGACCAAATTCTCTCTCTACCCTCAACAGAATATGTTGAACCCATCAACCCATCTACTTCAGAGAAGACGCCAGTTGCCACTGCAACAACTGAGATAGAGACCCCATCTACTCAGACCCCGTCTGAAGTTAGATTCGAATCTTTGGTCTACTACCCCATGTGTCTAAGAGAGAAGAGAATCCGTTTGAAGATGAGCAAGAATTTGAAAAAGCAGCTCTCATCTGTCGAAGTCGACTACTCATCGGAGCAGTTTGAAAAACTTCTAAGAATATGCACTTGGGTGGCATTGAAGAAGTCTGGAACAGATGACCTTTTCGAAGTCATCTTAGGAAAAGGTGGTATTTCAAACTTCATGGACTGGGAGATGGAACAAAAGGAAAATAGTGGTGTTCGAGATCACTCAGAGTTATTTCCATCTCATGCCATTACTGCTCTTGCAAAGAGATTGCTGAACATTTCTGATGATCAAATGTGTTCGGAATCACAATTTGATATCGGTGTTCAAGTTTCTGAAGCTGATTTTGAAGAAGATGTAGTTATGATTGAAGCTGCACCAGCTGAGGAAATCCACTCTACTGATCCTGTAGTAGAGCTCGACAATGTCTCAGACCAGTTGAGAGGCATTGTGTTCAGATTCCAAGTAGATCATGCTGACAGTCCAAGGTCAGATTTTGCTTTTATCAATCGATACACTGATCTACTGCTTCCCATTGAGATTTGTGGATACATGGATAAGCTGCACGCCTTGTTGAAAAAGGACTTGGCTGATGCTGAAAGAAAGGCTCAAGAAGCAAGGTAATCTATCGTTCCTTACTCTCCCCAACTAAATTTGAAAGCTATTGCTGGAAGTGTGCTTCCAGAGGCTGAAGTAGTTGAAGACGAGGTCTTGACTGCTGCTCCAGAAGGCCAGTTGGTGGAAGTAGTATCAATTCCAGAAGATGAGATTATGGAAGAAGCTACTCATGTTGAAGTTGGACAGTCGTCTCAAGCTATTCCAGCCACTTCAATAGATGAGTTGAAAGAAGACCTGAAGGCTGTCATCAAGTCATCTATCGATGAATTTCTCAAGTCTGAATTAAAGAAGACTCTTGTTGAACAAAACAGTGTCCTTGTGACAAGTTCAAAAGAGATGATCATGAACGAGGTCAATCAGTTGGACAATGATTTCAGACAGGAGATGTTTAATCAAATTGAAGGATTTCTCCAAAATCAAGTTGAATATTCGGAGAAAAGCTCTGTCGATTTTGCTCGTGTTCTAGCTACTGAATCCAGGAAGATGGAAAGAGTTTATAGAGCCAAAATTGAAGTAGCTGATGTTCAAAGAAAAGATGCCTTTGATCAGTTAGCACAAGCAAGAGAAATTATCAGTGCTATGACTGAAGAGAACAGGAAGCTGCGTTTGACTGCAACACATTTTAAGAATGAGTTGAACTTGTCTACTCAGAAGCTGGAGTTGGTGGCGACCAAACTAGACAAGTTGAGTCAAGATGGTTCTCATGAAAGGCAGATTGAAAGAGCTACGAACCTTATGAAGCAAGCTATGTTTGAAGAAATGACTCGGTTTACTTCTCTATTCTCTCTCAAGGCAACTGATGAAGCCAAAAAGGGGGAAGAGATAAGTCGAGTTGCTGATACTGATGAAGGTGAAAAAGATAAGTCTAGTGCTGAACCGGAAGCTAAGGAAGATGCTGAAGCTATGCAAGATCTTAAAAGGCCTAAGAGAGGCAAAGGCAAGTTGGTTAAAACTGCAGATCTTGAGCGAGCTAAGGCTGAAGCAGTTGAGTTAAAGAAGAAGGAGAAGGGCAAAGCAGTTGCATCTCCTGAAGCAGAGGTTCAGACAAGGCAAGTATAAAAAAGGAAATCTATTCATATAGAAGAGCCGAAAGAAGTGGAGACAACAACTAAGGTGAAGAAACAAAAGGTTGTTGATCCAGATGATGAAACTCACTATGCAAGCAAGAAGAAGGTTGGTAGACATATTGAAAGTTTGCAGAAGTTGAAAGCAGATGAAGATCAAATGGAAGATCAGTTCATTGACTACTTCATTGACAAAGAGCATCGAGCTGAATGGATGAAAGTGAAGAGACAATGGGAACTTGATCACTGGATTATTCGCAAGTATGGTGATGCTGAGAGTCCAGATGAGTTATATTCCTTATTTGACAAATTCATGGAAGGACAACACAAGATGTTGTGGCATTTGATATTAAGGATATCTGCTGGAGCAAATTTCAACATTCTGGTTCTTGTATTTCCGAAATGGAAATGTCCCATGACTAGTTCTGGTAAGAGAGTTGACATCAATCTAATCAAGAAGTATGAAGAAGATCTGCTAGATAAAGAGAAGATCGAAGATGAAGACCATATCAGAGTTATTCACAAGAGACTCCTAGATGCATTCTGTGTTCCAAATCCGGAAGGAGGTACTCTTTCAGATTAGTTGTTTATATGATCTGATACTTAGTTTTTTTTAATTTTGATTTTTGAAGTATGTGTAATATCTACTGTTCTTATCTTGAATGAATGAAAAGATAAAGTACTATTTGGTGTTAAGACAAGATAACTACTTAACTAGTCTACTAATGAGAAAAGATTAAAGTAGTTTTGGCTTCATCAAAAATGGGGAAATTGTTGGGATATGAATCCTAGAACAAGTCCTAAATATTGATGAAAGATGAAGTTTTGATAAGCCAAAAGTAGTTTGAATATTTTCTAAGTATTGACTAATCTAGTCTAGTTGAGTTGAAGTCATCTTGAACAGATCAGTAGAGTTCACATGGAAAGATAAGTACGATTTATAAGTACTTCATATTTGCTATTTGTATATGATAGATTGTTATTGAGCTATGAATAAATCATTGTATAGAGCTCATGATTTTAAAATGTAATAGATAGATTGATTGTATAGTTTTAAGTTGACTAAGCTATAAGCTTAAAGTAATGTAATAGTCTTGTTAGGATAGAATAGTTTTCTATTGAAGATTGCACATGAAGACTGAAGAAGAAGAGTTGAAGTCTACTACACAAGACAGGTGCACTACAAGACCAGTGCATACCAGACTACACAAGACGAGTCAACTTGAAGTAAAAGTCTAAGTGAAGCGCGTATAAAGATAAGGATGAAGAAGTTAGTTATGGAATAACTACTTAACAAGAAACGCGTGGATGGATAAGAAGATTCAGTTACAAAAGTTAGTTTTCAAGAAGAGTTGGTTACAACTAACTTAGTTCTTGATTTCGGAAGTCTATAAATACTTCGTGATGGTTATTGATTCAAGACTACTGATACTGAGATTATTGATACATACTAAAGATTACTCACAGAGTTCATTGAAATTCAGAAATCAAGTCAGAAGTGAAGTGAAGAATCCAGAAGACTGCGACTGAATAAGTTTTTAGTTTTTGTTGTTTTTATCAAGTTGCTAGATACTTGTTAAATTTCTAGTAAGATCGTAGACATATCTGGTGGTATAGTCTTAGAAGATCTAAGTATTTTTCTTGGGACTTAAAATCACAGGAATACTCACACTTTGTACTCGATTGGAAGATTTTAGTGGAAACGTCACAACTGGGTTGTGAGAGTGGATGTAGACAAGTTGTCGAACCACTATAAATTGTTTGTGTTGTTTACTTTACTGTTTTGTTTAATTGCTTAGTTGTTTACACACATAACTGAACAAGACAAGTTGAGTATAGAACAGAGTTCTCGAATTTAATAAGTTGAGTATAAACGTGTATTGGGCTCATTGTCAATTTCGTATTCCGCATACTGTATTCTGATATATCGAAAGATTTTAGAAAAGTCTATTCACCCCCCTCTAGACATTTTCTTTAGCTTCCCTCGATATTAACTTAACTTTCGGGACCTACAATCATCGCCTCTAAACCCCGGTTCTCATGCAAGAGGGGTAAAATGATTGACATCGGACATAGTCATGTCCTCATCCGACCCTGATGCATCTGGTGGTGGCGAGCGCGCGCGTTGAGGGTTGCGGCGCTGACGGGGTCCATCTGCCTGGGGTCCGGGAGGGAGAGGTCCGTTTCGCCCTCCTGGAACGTTGTTGGCAATGACGTGACGAAGTTCCTCAAGGCCCGCCGTAAGGGCGGCCACTTGACGGCTCAGACTTGTCACAACATCGCGCTATGCATCTGCGGCGGCGTCAAGGGGTGGCTGGCGGCGGGGAGGCATCGTACCTGTCTCGTGATATCAACTGACGTAGCGGAAGATTAACGAAACGAGATAAACACCTTGATACTACGTATACTAGGTGATGATCTTGAATTTTATTCCAAAGTATTCAAAACTTCCACCAACAAACCAATGTGAAGAAAACAACAGTAAATAACTTATTCTTTAAACCATAATTAAAGCCCATTAACACGTATGCGAATTATTACCAAACAAAGGACTGAAATTGAAATAAAAAAAGGAAAGTTGCCATATCTAAGAAGGTTGCCATAACTGTTGTGATCTTCCTTTAATTATTCTTTGTTTTGACGATTCTGTCAAATGATTCCATATACCTTGCTGCCACATCAGTATTGGCCCACTACATAATAAAGTCACTCAACCATCTTCTATAAAAACACACAAATATTATTGGGTTTGATCGATTAGTGCCCAATTTATGGGTACCACAATTAGAATTCGATATTAATTGTGTGGATATTAACGAAGAATAAAAAAGAAAAATGGAAATAATGAAATTGAATAGAGGGAGGATTATAATATCAATAATTCAATATAAATTTATAAAAACAAAGACGTGCACTTAAAAAAAAAATTGCAACTTATATAAAATTAAAGTTATCCCTTAAATCCGTCTCCCTTATTCATCCGTAAAAATAACAAGTAACCAGGGCATTGCACATGGAGGGGTGTTCATTTGGAGAATTAATTATGTAAAATTTATTACATATATATCATATAACTCACATTGCACATTTTCAGAAAGTCTTGCGCATATAACCCATTTGTTGTTTCTCCATAAACTGTAAGCATTTCTTTTTTGAACGGAAAAAAGGAGATTATATTATCAGAGTAACAGTGGTACTCAGAAAAGTTACATTCAAAAGTTACATAAGAATCAGGGTACGTTGTTCAAATGGGCATGTAAGTTTTGTCCTTTATCTTCTCAATTTTTCAATTGTGGTCATTTTGATATCACGAGGAGAGGTCCGATCCTGTTGGTGAAAATTTTAAACTATTATATTGATGTTATAAATGATTCTACATATATAATTGTTGTGTATTAATTAATGTAGAATAGAAGGACTCTCTGAAGTGAGAGTTGAAAGTGTATTGATAAGTATATATAGAGATGTTACGAGAGGTTAAGTAAGGTAGTTGTAACTAACATGTTTAACTACCATTTGTAAATTAACTCTAACAATACTAACTAATATTCTCCCTCAAGCGAGGTGGGAGCGAAGAAACGTTGAGCTTGTGTCAAAAAAATTCAAACAAGGGGCGAGCAAGGCCTTTTGTAAATATGTCAGTGAGCTGAAATTGAGATGGCACAAACTGAGTAATTAAGCGGCCAGACATGACGAGCTCGCGAACAAAATGATAATCGATGTCGATGTGTTTGGCTCGCTTGTGTGCGATAGGGTTTTGAGAAAGAAAAATAGCACTCTTGTTATCAGAAAGAAGTGTTGGAGGTGTTGCTGGAAGGGTGTTCAGTTCTCTAAGAAGCGAGCATAATCAAACGATTTCCGAGGAGGTTGTTGCCAATGTACAATATTCTAATTCACAGCTCGACCGAGAAACTGTAGGTTGCTTCTTGGTTACCCAGAATACAAGGTTTGGGTCGAGGAATAGGGCATAGTCGAAGGTGGAGCGACGGGTGTCAAGGCATCGAGCCCAGTCGGCATTCGAGTAGGCGAGCAACGTCGAATGACTAAGAGAGAAGGTGAGGCCGAGATGAGAAGTACCTCTGACATAGCGGAGAATGCGTTTGACAACTTGAAAGTGATCGACAGTTGGGTTTTCTTGAAACTGGCTTACAGTGTTTACCGCAGACGCAAGATCGGGGCAAGTGATGGTGAGATACTGAAGTGCCCCAACAAGAGAGCGAAAAAGAGTTGGGTCGGAAAAGGGAGTGCCTTCCAAGCGAAGAAGATTAGTAGTGGAAAGAGGAGTCGCAACTGGTTTTGAGTCGAGCATATTTGCCCGAGTAAGGATGTTAGTGGCGTATTTAGATTGGCCGAGAAAGAGGCCGCGATCATTGTAAGTGACTTCAAGGCCGAGGAAGTATGTGTCTAAGTCTAAGTCTGAGGGATCAGCTGTGTATGTATATCAGCTGATACCTCAACGGAACAAACACGCGCTCACTCAAGACTTAAAGAGTAGACGACTGTAGACTAGAAGTCATTGAAACTCATTAGTAAAATCAGATCTAAAGGTTGTTGTATACCTTATAGACTGAAAGTAACTATATGATAATCTGCTACAAATTCAAAAGACCATTAATTCAACAGATATGAGCTCGCTTGATCTTGTCTATCAGAAGCCTTAGAAAGAGCATTCAAGTCAAGCTCATCTGAATTTCAGATGACAGCTAGTATTTATGATGGACATACCTTGAAGAAGTGTTAGTTCATTTATGATGCTATGATATAGAAGTAAAGGCAATGATAACATAAGGCAAAGAGAATGTCGGACTTGTTCTGAATTGCTCTACCAGAAGACAAGACAATTAGTCAATCAATCAAGCTGATGTGGACAAATGAACACATGACAACTCAGCTACAAGAGTTGAATTCGACTAGGATGCAGAGACCTTTATGCAGAGTCGTACAAGCATTAAATGACGATTACCATTTATGGTAATAAAGTACCAAAATGAAGAATGAACATCTACTCATAAAGGTCTCTACCCACAAATGGAAGATTTGTTTGCAACGACTAGTTTCTCACCAAAGGCTAATTTGAAGCGCAAATCCTCTATAAATACAACACTTGTTCTTTGGAACAACTTACTGAAACTCTATGAAAAGAACTCCCAGAATTCAGTTGTCCTCAAGAACAAAGCTTTCTGAAAATATTCTAATTATCGAGTTCTTTAGAGCCAGAAAAGATTTCTTATCCTTAACTCTAAGTTTCCGATCCTAAGCCAGTTTAAAGAATCCTATCTTTAGTGCTTGGATTATTATTGTGTTATTTGAACACATTGAGTTGGTTATACATGAAAGTGTGTGTGCGTGCGAAATTAGAGATGTTGTCTGTTGTGTTGGTACAATCTAGACAACACTATGCAGCGGAATTTAAATTGCACGTACTGAAAATAGAAGTATTCAAAATTTGCGTAGAAACGAGTACAACCTCTTTGAGGTGTATAATTACACTACGAAGGTGTATAAAGATTTACTAGATCCTATGAAACTATCTCCCTCATAGATCTAATCACACAACCTAGTAAATAAGACTATGTTCTAACACACTACTATTCGGGTTTATAATAACGTGTAGAACTACAAGAAGAAACAAAGGTTTTCCTAACTAGAAGCGTATATAGCGTTCAATAGAGTAGTAGTCGATTTCAGCTTTTCTTCTTGTGTATCTTGTGTTGAGGGCAGCTTCTGTATTTATAGGCTTCATTCACGAACTGCCATCAACTCCCATGATCGCCTCAACCTTGAGATCATGCGGTTGTAGAACTTCTCTCCACCACTCCTAGAATTTAGGGACTTGTTATACCATGGTCTAATAACTACTCACTCCCACGCAGTGGCATGACTTGGTGTTGCCCACGTCTTCTACCCCATGTGTCTAAGAGAGAAGAGAATCCGTTCGAAGATGAGCAAGAATTTGAAGAAGCAGCTCTCATCTGTCGAAGTCGACTACTCATCGGAGCAGTTTGAAAAACTTCTAAGAATATGCACTTGGGTGGCATTGAAGAAGTCTGGAACAGATGACCTTTTCGAAGTCATCTTAGGAAAATGTGGTATTTCTAATTTCATGGATTGGGAGATGGAACAGAAGGAGAACAGTGGTGTTCGAGACCACTCAGAGCTTTTTCCATCTCATGCCATTACTGCTCTTGCAAAGATATTTCTGAACATTTCTGATAATCAAATGTGTTCGGAATCACAATTTGATATCGGTATTCAAGTTTCAGAGGCTGACTTTGTAGAAGATGTAGTTATGATTGAAGCTGCACCAACTGAGGAGATCCAGTCCACTGATCCTATAGTGGAGTTAGACAATTTCTCAGACCAGTTGAGAGGCATTGTGTTCAAGTTTCAAGTGGATCATGCTGACAGTCCAAGGTCAGATTTTGCTTTTATTAATCGATACACTGATCTACTGCTTCCCATTGAGTTTTGTGGATACATGGAGAAGCTGCACGCCTTGTTGAAAAAGGACTTGGCTGAAGCTGAAAGGAAGGCTCAAGAAGAAAGGTTAGCTATCGTTCTTTACTCTCCCCAACTGAATTTAAAAGCTATTGCTGGAAGTGTGCTTCCAGAGGCTGAAGTAGTTGAAGACGAGGTCTTGACTGCTGCTCCAGAAGGTCAGTTGGTGGAAGTGTTATCGATTCCAGAAGATGTGATTATGGAGGAAGCTACTCATGTTGAAGTTGGACAATCGTCTCAAGCTATTCAGCCACTTCAATAGATGAGTTGAAAGAAGACTTGAAGGCTGTCATCAAGTCGTCTATCGATGAATTTCTCAAGTCTGAACTAAAGAAGACTCTTGTTGAACAAAACAGTGTCCTTGTGACAAGTTCAAAAGAGATGATTGTTGTTTCTGCCCCTTTGGAAATTAGAGTTTATGTTGCTTCCAAATTGGTGAGTGAAATTTACCGAAGGTCCTAACCCATCAGTGTTGAAGTTGACCTTAGAGACACCATCGAACCTTGCTTCAAAGCTCAATAATAAAGCACTGACCTCTGCAACGATATTGGATCGACTTTGGATGAAATAGAAACCACCACAGGATTATACTCTTGGCCTAGGCCAGCGAGTATGTACAGGATTTGGTCGTCACTACTCACAAGATGGCCAGTAGTATTGAGTACATCGCAACAACTCTTGATTTTGTTGAGATACTCCCTCATAGAAGATGTTTCCTTTTTAATTCCATGAAGTTGAGACTTGAACTGCATTACTTTAGCTCTATATTGGCTTGAAAATCCAACTTCCAAATTTTTTCATATTTCCTCAGAGGTATTGAGGCCAAATATTCTGATGAGAATCCCCTCAGTGAGAGAGGCAAGAAGCCATGCCACTATTCTTGCCTCAGTTGGTATTCAGAGAGAATCCCCTCAGTGAGAGATGCAAAAGGCCAACTCACCTCACTCACCTAAGTCCTTCCGAATAGAAATGAAATAGAATAAAACGTTCGCTAACAAGAAAAACGTGGTCCAAACATTCTTACCTCGCCTCTAACATTCTCTTAAGCTTCTGCCTATACCATAAGCTTATCCCTTCGTTCATCAAGTCCCAACTCTTATAGGTGAACGCAAGCAAGCATAGAAGGGAGACTGGACTTTATGCAAGAGGCTTGACTTCGATCTGAGTTAGAACATTATAATAGGTAAGATAATTCTTGGTTGATTTCACTCGAATCTTTTTTCTTCTTTGGTGGACATTCTTTTTCTCCAGTGAGATAACCTTCTAGACCATGACCTCTCATAGTTGTTAAGACTTGTTGTTTCCATATGAGATAATTATCTTCATTTAGTTTTATGGAGATGGTTTGGTGTGAAGGGAAATGAGTAGAGAAAGGGGAAGTAGTAGAGTTTTCTGAAGAAACAACCATATTTTAAAAGAGAAGGAATAGAGAGTAGGTATTAGGAAGGGAAACGACTCAGAGTCATCAGGCATAAACCTGATGCTCTGATACCATGTTGAAAAACTTGAATTCAACCATGAAAGGGAAAAATAGAAGAGAAAGAAAAGCCATTTAATTTATGCTGCAACAGTTGTAATTTTCGGATGATTTGGTATTACACTTTCTAGTCTCTTATATACATTAATGGAATGGTCTAGAACCTAGCTACATGTTGCAATCCTATAGGTTCTAAGTAAATGACAAATACTAGTAACCAATTGTCCTTCTTCCAGCTGCTAGTTGTTGTCCTAGCTTCTTGCTTCGTACATCACGTGCCTTTGCAGGATTATTGTCAACTTGTGGGACCGCATGGATATTGTCTTGTGCATTAGTATTCATACTCATTGTATGCTCTCTCCTTACAATAATAATGCACAATGTGTGGGATTTGGTGGGAAGATATGTGTCTCTTATCGAATGCATCAACTTGGAATCATGAAAGGGCATTCTGATTGCTACGTTGTTACATTTCTTGCTAATCCCTTACTTCTACTTTACAAGTATGGAGACCATGGGTGGATGATAACACTAGTATGTTTTCCTACGTTATTCAATTATGTAAAAGTGTATTTTTCAGTTCTCACACATATTCAACCTTATTATAAAGTTCTTTATATACATTTTTACCTACTAAAATAAGCACGAAATGTACACATACGGATCGTGCGTGGAGTGTGCATGCACGAATCGTGCACAGAATGTGCACATACAATTCGTATTCTTCATATTAATAAATATATATATATATATATATATATATATATATATATACACATAATCACTACTTGTGAAAATATTAACAAAAAAATTAGAAAACGAGTTGTGTTACAAGTATTTATAAAATTATTATCATCATAATTTGTTTTAGATTGTAGTAAGTACATAATTAAATTTAAACACTTAAAATTTAAAATTTTAAATAGTATTCTTATCCGTGTTATGAGTGAGTTCCCTTTAAAAAATTAGGTTTATCCTAAAAATCAAATTCTCGTAAATCAAGCAATGTCTTAAAGATACACATAGTCTTAAAATTCTTCTTAAATCCTTTTAAAAATTTAGTGTATTATCGTAGCTAACATAATTTATTCCGGGGTATTACACGTACGATCCGTGCGTGGATCGTGCACAAAATTTGTACAAAATGTGCACGTACGAATGTGCACAAAATGTTTATCAAACCATTTGTAGGATTACCATCCTTCTAGAATACTTATCATTGTTTATCAACAATTTTTACTTGGAACAATGACAATACTTTCTTATCACGAGGTGAAAGTCGATGCGAGAAAATAGAATTTGCACAAATACACAATTTTCTGCTTAAGTATAGTAGGACTTCTGCTATGAAAATCATAATCTTATTTTCAACTAGATATTTATGTTAACAAATTGATCTAGGCACATCAGGGAGAGGAGGGATTGCACCAAAATATTGTCGAAAAGTTGAAAGTTACAAATTATTTTCCATAAGTTAAGATCGATAGGACCAAAATTAGAATAAGGGTTAAGTACAGAACTAAAATGCATCAATACTTAGTTTGCGAGTTTGTTTGACACACAATTGTCTTTCGAGAGTTTATATAGCTGCCTCGGGAGCCTTAACTTCCGGCTTGAGGCTTGTCACAAAAACCTCTTTTGATAAAACTGAGAATGGAATTCGCAGTGGACTTAGTAAGTTACCTTTTTCGATTCACGAACAAGACTTTTGTTATCATATATTTCTGACAATAACATTGTTCTGTTTTGTTGTTATGAAGTCTTGTTTCTCTATATCCTGACATTCCTTAAGTTTATATGTATATTCCTATATGCCTTTATCTTTGGTAAATTACCTATCATGAAGATCTTTCGTAAGAAGGCAGCTACAGAAGGGTCGAAAACAGTCGTAGCTGATCTTGATAATTGTGATTATTGTCTAAATTTTTTATAAAACTCACAAAAATGTCCTAAAAATTGAACAATACAGTAGAAACTCTATAAATTAATACTCGATTAATTAATAAACTCTCTAAGATAATATTTGTGGCCGATCCCGACTCGCAAAAATGTATTTTAGTATTGATATTTTTTTTAAATAAAAAACTAATTTATTATTTTCAAAGTTTTGTACATTTATATATATTTTTTTGAAAACGTACATTTATATTTAAAAAAAGCATTATATTGTATGAATTATACAATGGAACACATTAATGTATTATTTTAATGACATTTACCGTTCAACTAATAAACTATTTAAAAATTGAATTTTGACGTATGTTGGGTTAAATTAAATAAATTCATGATATTAATATTTTAAAATAAATAAATTCATGATATTAATATTTAGCAATTTTTAATTGTTTCGCTTCATTTCGAGCTAGAACAATCAACACTCGTTACAAAATATAATGAAAGTCAACATTTTCAATTTAATTTAGTGTAATGGAATGTATTGATAATTTTATATTATTTCATATTTATAGAAATGTTAATCGGGCCCATATCAAAAATTTCTGGCTCCATTACTAATCGTTATGGTTCTTAGAGGGGTGTGTCTTTTTCTCTTGACCCGAATTTTGTCCCTAATCAGAATTTTTCCGAGCAAGATTTTAATGGCACCCCAACCGTTGGTTCGACTTAAAAACTTATGACTCTAGATATTCTTTTTTTCTTTTAGCGTTAATTTTAACGTTTTTTCTAAATCCCACGACCTAAAAAAAAAAAAAAAAAAAAAAACCTAGGCCATATCCAACAAAAAAAAAAAAAAAACTAGCCCATGTTTCTTCTTTTTTTTCTTTCCTTTTCTTTTGGGCTTTTCTTTCTCTGGGCATGGTCCCAAGTTTTTCATGGAATTGGTGTCTTCCGGTCAATTCTAGTTCCTCTGGGGAACACTTTTGAGGCCCTTTCAGATGAAAACCTTGATTTCGAGCAGCATCAAGGTGACGAGTCAGATTCTGGTTTTATTAGACTGAACAACTTTCAGATGGCTCCACCTTCTTTGGTCTATTCCATCTTGGAGCTCGCCCAGAGTAGATATGCTAGAGCCATAGCATCGCCGCTTCGACGTCCAGTCAGGGGACGGAGTGCCCCGGATAATAACTCCCTCAATGATACTGCCAAGGAGCCTTTTATAGTAGTGGACTACAGCTTGACAGAGTAATTAAGTGTTTTGAGGTATACCATACACTGATCTGGAGAGGATTCTAGTTATCAGCCGCCGATGCACGGCTCGACGAGTAATCAATGATAGTGTTGTTTTGGAACATTTGTGGATCCCTTAATCAACTTTGCCGCACTCATGAACCTAACTAGGTCGCAGTCTACGAGCCTAAGGTTATGCTTTCTAGCCTTCCCTCTCGTTATTTGCAGTCTTTAAATTTGGTTGTGTTTAATGTTAACGATAGAGTTGCATCGATTCCCAATATTTTGATTCTTTGTAAGCCTACACATGTTCCTACATCTAGAGTTTGTCATATCTCAAATCAAATTGTTATGTTTGAGACTTGGGATGCCACTCGTTCTTGGTCTTTTGGTTTTACACATGCTATTAATTCTTATATTACTTGTCGTTTGTTGTGGTCTGATGTCTTAGCTTCTACTACTACTAGTCTTTATATTTTGGGTGACTTTAATGTGGTGACAGGGACACATTAGAGAAGTTAGGGTTCTGTGGCTACTCCTAGATAATCTCTTGATTTTAGGGAATTCATAGATGAATCGGGTTTGATTGATTTGGATACTATTGGGTCTCAGTTCTCGTGGTCTACTCGTCGGGGTCTTATGGGTTATACAACTGCTAGGTTGGACATAGTGTTAGCTAATCAGGATTTTCAGGATTTATGGGTAGGCGTAGAGGTTATTGCTCTTCCCAGACATATGTCAGATCATCATCCTCTGCTCCTTACTGTTAGATCAGACTAGGTTCAGGTTCATCGTCCATTTTGGTTCCTCAGTGTGTGGTGTCAGCATGATTCCTTCAGATAAGTTGTAGAGTCCTCATGGACCCAATTGTTGATGCTCCAGAACCCTATATTCTGTGTTATATGGAAGTTGAAGAGGCTCATGTGTGCATTGAAGATTTGGAACAAGACTGTAATAAAATTTCTAAACTGTATGGTTCGTTTTGTGGCAAATTTGGCAACGTGCACCACCAAATCTTCCACCTCTTCCTCTTGCATTACCACCTCTGAAGGGTGCTCGTCCTCCTCTTTGTGCACTGCCTTCATTGTTGTTGTTTCTGCCCCTTTGGAAATTAGAGTTTATGTTGCTTCCAAATTGGTGAGTGAAATTTACCGAAGGTCCTAACCCATCAGTGTTGAAGTTGACCTTAGAGACACCATCGAACCTTGCTTCAAAGCTCAATAATAAAGCACTGACCTCTGAACAAATATTGGATCGACTTTGGATGAAATAGAAACCACCACAGGATTATACTCTTGGCCTAGGCCAGCGAGTATGTACAGGATCTGGTCGTCACTACTCACAAGATGGCCAGTAGCATTGAGTACATCGCAGCAACTCTTGATTTTGTTGAGATACTCCCTCATAGAAGATGTTTCCTTTTTAATTCCTTGAAGTTGAGACTTGAACTACATTACTTTAGCTCTATATTGGCTTGAAAATCCAACTTCCAATTTTTTTCATATTTCCTCAGAGGTATTGAGGCCAACTGTGCTGATGAGAATCCCCTCAGTGAGAGAGGCAAGAAGCCATGACACTATTCTTGCCTCAGTTGGTATTTAGAGAGAATCCCCTCAGTGAGAGAGGCAAGAGGCCAACTCAAATATTCTGGGTTGATTTCACTCGAATCTTTTTTCTTCTTTGGTGGACATTCTTTTTCTCCAGTGAGATAACCTTCTAGACCATGACCTCTCATAGTTGCTAAGACTTGTTGTTTCCATAGGAGATAATTATCTTCATTTAGTTTTATGGAGATGGTTTGGTGTGAAGGGAAATGAGTAGAGAAAGGGGAAGTAGTAGAGTTTTCTGAAGAATCGACCATATTTTAAAAGAGAAGGAATAGAGAGTAGGTATTAGGAAGGGAAACGACTCAGAGTCATCAGGCATAAACCTGATGCTCTGATACCATGTTGAAAAACTTGAATTCAACCATGAAAGGGAAAATTAGAAGAGAAAGAAAAGCCATTTAATTTATGCTGCAACAGTTGTAATTTTCGGATGATTTGGTATTACACTTTCTAGTCTCTTATATACATTAATGGAATGGTCAAGAACCTAGCTACATGTTGCAATCCTATAGGTTCTAAGTAAATGACAAATACTAGTAACCAATTGTCCTTCTTCCAGCTGCTAGCTGTTGTCCTTCTTGCTTGGTACATCACGTGCCTTTGCAGGATAATTGTCAACTTGTGGGACCGCATGGATATTGTCTTGTGCATTAGAGTGTCCACATTGGTTGTAACTTCAAAAGTTATAACTCTCCTGAAAGAGTTACAACCAATGTGGAGAAGGGTTATAACTCAATTTTTACTCTCTCTCCTCTCGCAGGGTTACAAAAACATAACCCTCCTTTTTCTTTTTTTTCTGACATGTTTTTTTACAAATGTGGGCTTGGCCCACATATTTTTTTTTTTATATGTTATTTTTTTATTCAATTTTTTTATATTTTTATTATTACCTCTCTCAAAATTATACCGTTGGTTTTTCCGTTATACAGTATTTTTTTTTTTTTAATTTTATATTCAAAATTTAAATTTATACAACAATCATTTTTTCCTCTATAAATACATCACATTCACATTTTTTCTTTCTCACTCTTCTACTAAACTTTTACCTCATAATCTTTTCACTCCACTTTATTTTCTATCTCAATCCATTCTCATTTTTGTGTTCTTGAAATTTTTGTTTCCATAATAAATGGACAAAAATAATAAAGAATTTCGTAGAAATTTATTCAATCATCCTAATATGACGGATGAAATTCCCCTCTCTCAAAATTCATTAAATTCACAAAATTTTGAATATCCTCAATTTGGCTCGTCCACTCAATTTCCACCCAATTACGGAAATTTTTCCCATACTCCTTCATATTTTCAAAATTTTCAAGGTCACAAAAATTTCGTTGATAACTCGAGCAACTCTTTCCCGTCAAAATTTTCCACTCCGACTTCCAAATTTTGGCAACACTCATCGGGGCAACATTTCGGTCAGTCTCCGCCTCAAATATTCTCTAGTCCACAAGCAACTGGAATATCGTCGAGATATCGGAGTGGCAAAGAACCGGAAACTCCAACATTCGTCCCGGAGACACAACTATCTCAACCATCAACCCCGATTGATTTAGAAATTTCAGATCAAGAGTGTGCCGCTGGTGAAAAGCATTCCTCTAACAAGTGGACAACAAAAGAAAATGAGTTGTTGGCAAATTATTTTGTCACGATAAGTGATGATCCCATAATCGGCAATGATCAGAAATCGGCGGCATTTTGGAAGAGAGTCACTGATTACTACAACGAGAATCGCCCCGCTGGTGCTCCTAAACGACGTGTCCAACAATCAAAACCACACTGGCTTAATACAATATTGCCAAAGGTAAATCTTTTTAACGCTTGCTATAATACTGTTTCTAGTGTCTACAGGAGCGGCTCCAACAACGAAGACATAATGCGTATGACACACAAGAAATTTCGAGATTGCAATCATGACAAGCCGTTTAATTACGAGCATGTGTGGATGATTGTCAAGGATCGTCCACTATATTCTCCACAATACAATGATTTCATTGATTCATCAAAGAAAGCAAGGACCTCTGACTCAGACACAAGTAACAACTCTGCTAGATTGAATTTTGATCTAAACATTGACGACACTCGTCCAATTGGGCAAGACGCGGCCAAAAGAAAAGCAAAGGGAAAATCCAAGGCTAGATCAGGGTCAAAGGGCAATGACAAGATCGAAAAGTGTCTTGAAAAATTTACAGATTACAGCGATTGTAAAAAAAGAGAAGTTATAGCGCTTGAAAAGGCGACTGCATTGAAAGAGCGTGAAGTGCAAATGGATGAATGGAAATTTGTTTATCATCAAGATACCTCCAATTGGACGGACGAGCAACGTGCCGCTCACCAACGTGTGTGTGAGAAGATTATTGCCGGGTGGAATTCATAGAACAACTTATCAGTCTTATCTTTATCTTATTAATGTATTTTTTTCAATGTCTTTAAGTTAATTTATCCTTTATGTAATATCTTTTTTCGATTAATGTAATTTCAATTAATGTATTAATTTGACATTTATGTTTAATTTACATTTAATAAAACTAGTCGTTAGAAAACTAGCCGTTATAAAACTAGCCGTTATAAAACTAGCCGGCATGCAACGTGAAACGCTAACAGGACAATGTGAAACGGTAACAACGTGAAACGCTAACAGGACAATGTGAAACGCTAACAGGACAATGTGAAACGCTTACAGGACAATGTGAAACGGCAACGTGAAACGGTTACAGGGCAACGTGAAACGGTTACAGGGCAACGTGAAACGCTAGCCGTTAGAAACTAGTCGTTAGAAAACTAGCCGTTAGAAACTAGCCGTTATAAAACTAGTCGTTATAAAACTAGTCGTTAAAAAATTAGCCGTTAGAAACACTAACAGGGCAACGTGAAACGGCTACAGGGCAACGTGAAACGCTAACAGGACAATGTGAAACGGTAACAACGTGAAACGCTAACAGGACAATGTGAAACGCTAACAGGACAATGTGAAACGGCAACGTGAAACGGTTACAGGACAACGTGAAACGCTAGCCGTTAGAAAACTAGCCGTTATAAAACTAGCCGTTAGAAGACTAGTCGTTAGAAACTAGCCGTTATAAAACTAGCCGTTATAAACTAGCCGTTATAAAACTAGTCGTTACAAGGTAGTAGGTGTATATATGCGTGGCTTATGTTGTGAGGTTCTTCACATCCTACATTTGAAGAATAACCTCTCAAATAACTTTACTTAAAATGTCTCAATATCCCACGAGTTCCAGCCAATCCGATGAATCCGATGACCAACCCGGTTCACCTGGTGAACAAATGATGTTAACGATTCTTCAACATTTGGAAGACGATGTGCACAGTCAACGAACCAGAATATTCATTGAGAGAAACCGTGAAGAGGGACATGTTAGGCTTTTCAATGATTATTTCTCTCCAAGTCCGGTGTATCCTGATCACATCTTCCGAAGAAGATTTCGCATGCGAAGGGAATTATTCATTTGTATTGTGAATGAGCTTGAGAATCGATCTCTTTTTTTTCAACAAAGACCCGATGCCGCCAGAAGACAAGGGTTGTCACCACTACAAAAGTGCACTGCAGCGATTCGTCAACTGGCTTATGGAGTTCCTGCTGACAATCTTGACGAGTACCTACGAATGGGTGAATCAACAGTTATAAAATGTCTTTTCAATTTTTGTGAAACTGTGGTTGCAGCATTTGGTGATCGCTACTTGAGAAGGCCGAATCACAATGACACTCAACGTCTTCTCCAAATGCACGAGTTGAGACATGGCTTTCCAGGCATGTTAGGAAGTCTTGACTGCATGCACTGGGTGTGGCGAAATTGTCCCGTTGCTTGGAAAGGTCAATTTACAAGAGGTCATGGGTCACCTACAATCATCCTTGAAGCAGTCGCGTCTCAAGACCTATGGATATGGCATGCATTTTTTGGAGTCGCAGGATCGCGCAACGATATCAATGTTTTGAATGAGTCTCCTCTATTCAACAACGTCTTGCAAGGCACTGCACCAGAAGTTAATTTTACTGTGAATGGAACACAATATACAAAAGGTTACTATCTGACAGATGGTATCTATCCGGAATGGTCAACTTTCGTTAAGGCTTTTCCTACGCCACTAGATCCTAAGAGAAAATTATTTAAGGAAAGACAAGAATCTGCGAGAAAGGATGTCGAACGAGCATTTGGTGTGCTCCAAGCACGTTGGGCAATTGTTAGGGGACCCGGTCGTTTTTGGTATAGGAAAAAGTTGAAGCTCATAATGTTAACTTGTGTTATTTTGCATAATATGATCGTTGAAGACGAAGGAGACATGGTTATAAATTGGAGCAACGATGAAGGCGACGAGCCCACACAACCGATACAAGGCGCTAATCCAGAATTTAGGGATTATCTCCAAAGAAACACCGAGCTACGTAACAATCAAGTTCATCACCAACTTCGTGCCGACTTAGTGGAACATATTTGGGCTCGATCTGACAATAATTGATATAATGCGTTTATTTGTCGTTTCAAAACATTCAAAATTTTAATTAATTTAGTTGAATTGTTTTCTTAATGTTGAATATGTTGTACTCTATTTTCACTTGATCAAAATAATAATAATCTTTATTAGTTAATGAAATGAGTTAGTATTAAATATTTATTTCAATTTGTAAAATATATTAATTGATACCCTAAAATAATTAACTAAATAATTTTAATATATTTATATACTCCGTATTAATTTTTTTTACACATATTGAATTTTACATATATTCATTAAATGAAAAATAAAGAATTAAAAAGAAATGTGATTGAAAAGTGGGTCCCACAAATTCGAGTTATAACTTTTGGAATGGTTGTAGGAGTTAGTGGGATTGAGTTATTAATGGAAGAATGATGATGTGGCAGTGAGGTGGAGGAGAGAGGGGAGTTATAACCCCTCCACCAATGTGGACACTCTTAGTATTCACACTCATTGTATGCTCTCTCCTTACAATAACAATGCACAATGTGTGGGATTTGGTGGGAAGATATGTGTCTCTTATCGAATGCATCAACTTGGAATCATGAAAGGGCATTTTGATTGCTACGTTGTTACATTTCTTGCTAATCCCTTACTTCTACTTTACAAGTATGGAAACCATGGGTGGATGATAACTCTAGTATGTTTTCCTACGTCATTCAATTATGTAAAAGTGTATTTTTCAGTTCTCACACATATTCAACCTTATTATAAAGTTCTTTATATACATTTTTACCTACTAAAATAAGCACGAAATGTACACATACGGATTGTGCGTGGAGTGTGCATGCACGAATCGTGCACAGAATGTGCACGTACGGATGTGCACAAAATGTGCACATACAATTCGTATTCTTCATATTAATAAATATATATATATATATATATATATATATATATATCTACACATAATCACTACTTGTGAAAATATTAAAAAAAAAAATTAGAGAACGAGTTGTGTTACAAGTATTTATAAAATTATTATCATCATAATTTGTTTTAGATTGTAGTAAGTACATAATTAAATTTAAACACTTAAAATTTTAAATAGTATTCTTATCCATGTTATGAGTGAGTTCCCTTTAAAAAATTAGGTTGTTCCTAAAAATCAAATTCTCGTAAATCAAGCGATGTCTTGAAGATACACATAGTCTTAAAATCCTTCTTAAATCCTTTTAAAAATTTAGTGTATTATCGTAGCTAACAGAATTTATTCCGGGGTATTACACGTACGATCCGTGCGTGGATCGTGCACAAAATTTGTACAAAATGTGCACGTACGAATGTGCACAAAATGTCTATCAAACCATTTGTAGGATTACCATCCTTCTAGAATACTTATCATTGTTTATCAACAATTTTTACTTGGAACAATGACAATACTTGCTTATCACGAGGTGAAAGTCGATGCGAGAAAATAGAATTTGCACAAATACACAATTTTCTGCTTAAGTATAGTAGGACTTCTGCTATGAAAATCATAATCTTATTTTCAACTAGATATTTATGTTAACAAATTGATCTAGGCACATCAGGGAGAGGAGGGATTGCACCAAAATATTGTCGAAAAGTTGAAAGTTACAAATTATTTTCCATAAGTTAAGATCGATAGGACCAAAATTAGAATAAGGGTTAAGTACAGAACTAAAATGCATCAATACTTAGTTTGCGAGTTTGTTTGACACACAATTGTCTTTCGAGAGTTTATATAGCTGCCTCGGGAGCCTTAACTTCCGGCTTGAGGCTTGTCATAAAAACTTCTTTTGATAAAACTGAGAATGGAATTCGCAGTGGAGTTAGTAAGTTACCTTTTTCGATTCACGAACAAGACTTTTGTTATCATATATTTCTGACAATAACATTGTTCTGTTTTGTTGTTATGAAGTCTTGTTTCTCTCACTACAAGAAAACTGCAATTTAGGCGTTAAAAAATTTGTCGCTAATTCTAATATTTTCGTCGCTAACGTGAGTTAGCGATGAAATAATTTTGTTGCAGGATTTGTTGCTATACGCCCGTCGCTAACGTGTTTGCGACAAAAAAAATTAATTTTGTCGCAAATGTTTGCGACAAAAAAAATTAATTTTGTAGCAAATATTTGCGATGAAAATTTGAGTTTCATCGCAAAATATTAGTGACGGGTGTATAGCATTTGTCGCTAACACGTTAGCGACGGGTGTATAGCATGAAACCCATATTTTTGTCGCTAATATTTGGCTATGATATCCGATTTACGAATCATTCTCTAAACCCACTTTCGTACTCGACCAACCCAACCTGCACCCACACCCGACCCACCCCAACCGAACCAACTCAATCGTTCTCTAAACCCACTTCCGCACTCGACCCGCCCCAACCCAACCCGCACCCACATACCCCCTCCCCCATTTTATATAAATAAATATTTTATTTGATCTTGGTGGGAATTGATCCCGGGTGGATGAGCGCCCATAGCTGGGCGCCTACCATTCGGGCAGACAGCTCTTTGATTCAGTTTTTAATATTAATTATATATGTATTCAATTGTTACTAATTTAGTCGTTATTTTTACTCATTTAATAATTTATTTCACATTTATTAATTGATTAATTTTTAACTTGTAAGTTGTAACAATTATATATGTATATATATTGTAATTTTTAAAACAATTTCAATTGTAAAAAATCAATGTTACTTTAACAATTAAAAAAAACAATAAATATTCAATCCAATCTTCATTCTCTCATCTTTATGTCCATCTTCATTTGCATCATATCATATTTATAAATATTTTTATTAACATTCATACTTTCTTATAAGACATAAAATTTGGAGAATTATTAAACATTTAATTATATAAATCGATTTTCTTGATTTAATATGCATAATTGATTTAATATTAGCCACAAAATATAATTTTCATTGTTTTTCTTATTATTAACAACAAAATAAAATAATTTGTTAAAAGTGTAGCGATAAAATATTTTAATTTTGTTGCAAATATTAATTCCATGAAATTAGCCACAAAAAATATATTTCATCGCAAACACTACAAGAAACAGGGGGAATAGCGACGAAAATTTTACGACAAATCTAAATTTCATCGCTAAAATCAATTTTTAGCAACGAAATATAAATTTTCGTCGCTAACTTGTTCGATTTAATATTTGCAACAAAATTTATATATTTCATCGCTATATTAGCAACAAATTGCTTCATTTTGTTGTTAATAATCAGAACAACTATAAAAATTATATTTCGTTGCTAATATTTTGTGATAAAATAGAAATTTTTGTGGCTAATTTCTTGAAATTATTTTTTACAACAAAATTTATATATTTCATCGTTATATTAGCAACAAATTGATTCATTTTGTTGTTAATTAATAATCAGAACAACTATGAAAATTATATTTCGTTGCTAATATTTTGCGATGAAATAGAAATTTTTGTGGCTAATTTCTTGAAATTATTTTTTGAAACAAAATTTATATATTTCATCGCTATATTAGCAACAAATTGCTTCATTTTGTTGTTAATAATCAGAACAACAATGAAAATTATATTTCGTTGCTAATATTTTGCGATGAAATATAAATTTTCGTGGCTAATTTCTTAAAATTAATTTTTGCAACAAAATTTATATATTTCATCACTATATTAGCAACAAATTGCTTCATTTTGTTGTTAATAATCAGAGCAACAATGACAATTATATTTTCTTGCTAATGTTTTGCGATGAAATTGAAAATTTTGTGGCTAATTTCTTTAAATTAATTTTTGCAACAAAATTTATATATGTCATCGCTATATTAGCAACAAATTGCTTCATTTTGTTGTTAATAATCAGAACAACAATGAAAATTATATTTCGTCACTAATATTTTACGATGAAATATAAATTTTTGTGGCTAATTTATTGATATTAATTTTTGCGATGAAATTAAAATATTTCATCGCTATACTAGCAACGTATTGCTTCATTTTGTTGTTAATAATCAGAAAAACAATGAAAATTTTATTTTGTCGCTAAAGTTTTGCAATGAAATATAATTTGTTGTGGCTAATTTATTGAAATTACTTTATGCGATGAAATAAAAATATTGCATCACTAAACTAACAACGAATTCTTTTATTTTGTTGTTAATAATTAGGACAACAATGAAAATTATATTTAGTCACAATTATTTTGCGATGAAATATATTTTTTGTGGCTAATTTCTTGGAATTAATATTTGCAACAAAATTAAAATATTTTATCGCTACACTTTTAACAAATTATTTTATTTTGTTGTTAATAATAAGAAAAACAATGAAAATTATATTTTGTGGCTAATATTAAATCAATTATGCATATTAAATCAAGAAAATCGATTTATATAATTAAATGTTTAATAATTCTCCAAATTTTATGTCTTATAAATCAGTATGAATGTTAATAAAAATATTTATAAATATGATATGATGCGAATGAAGATGACATAAAGACGAGAGAATGAAGATTGGATTGAATATTTATTGTTTTTTTTAATTGTTAAAGTAACATTGATTTTTTACAATTGGAATTGTTTTAAAAATTACAATATATATACATATATAATTGTTACAACTTACAAGTTAAAAATTAATCAATTAATAAATGTGAAATAAATTATTAAATGAGTAAAAATAACGACTAAATTAGTAACAATTGAATACATATATAATTAATAATAAAAACTGAATCAAAGAGCTGTCTGCCCGAGTGGTAGGCGCCCAGCTATGGGCGTCATCCACCCGGGATCAATTCCCACCAAGATCAAATAAAATATTTATTTAAATAAAATGGGGGAGGGGGTATGTGGGTGCGGGTTGGGGCGGGTCGGGTGTGGGTGCAGGTTGGGTTGGTCGAGTACGAAAGTGGGTTTAGAGAATGATTCGTAAATCGGATATCATAACCAAATATTAGCGACAAAAATATGGGTTGCAACGAAATTAAAATATTTATCACGAAAAAATTTGTCGCTAATTCTAATATTTTTGTCGCTATTGTGAATTAGCGATGAAATAATTTTGTCGCGGGATTTGTTGCTATACACCCGTCGCTAACGTGTTTGCGACAAATGTTTGATTTTCCTCGCAAACATTTTGTGATGAAACTCATATTTTCGTCGCTAACATTTTGCGATGAAACTTATATTTTTCGTCGCTAATATTTTGCGATGAAACTCAAATTTTCGTCACTAATATTTTGCGATGAAACTCAAATTTTAATCGCAAATATTTGCGACAAAATTAATTTTTTTTGTCGCAAACACGTTAGCGACGGGCGTATAGCAACAAATCCTGCGACAAAATTATTTCATCGCTAACTCACGTTAGCGACGAAAATATTAGAATTAGTGACAAAATTTTTCACGGCTAAATTGCAGTTTTCTTGTAGTGAAAATAATAGTGACTAAATATAATTTTCATTGTTGTCCTAATTATTAACAACAAAATAAAAGAATTCGTTGTTAGTTTAGTGATGCAATATTTTTATTTCATCGTATAAAGTAATTTCAATAAATTAGCCACAATAAATTATATTTCATTGCAAAACTTTAGCGACAAAATAAATTTTTTATTGTTTTTCTGATTATTAACAACAAAATGAAGCAATACGTTGCTAGAAAATATTTCATCGCAAAAATTAATTTCAATAAATTAGCCACGAAAATTTATATTTCATCGTAAAATATTAGTGACGAAATATAATTTTCATTGTTGTTCTGATTATTAACAACAAAATGAAGCAATTTGTTGCTAATATAGCGATGACATATATAAATTTTGTTGCAAAAATTAATTTAAAGAAATTAGCCACAAAATTTTCAATTTCATCGCAAAATATTAGTAAGAAAATATAATTGTAATTGTTGCTCTGATTATTAACAACAAAATGAAGCAATTTGTTGCTAATATAGTGATGAAATATATAAATTTTGTTCCAAAAATTAATTTCAAGAAATTAGCCACGAAAATTTATATTTCATCGCAAAATATTAGCAACGAAATATAATTTTCATTGTTGTTCTGATTATTAACAACAAAATGAAGCAATTTGTTGCTAATATAGCGATGAAATATATAAATTTTGTTGCAAAAAATAATTTCAAGAAATTAGCAACAAAAATTTCTATTTCATCGCAAAATATTAGCAACGAAATATAAATTTCATAGTTGGTCTGATTATTAACAACAAAATGAAGCAATTTGTTGCTAATATAACGATGAAATATATAAATTTTGTTGTAAAAAATAATTTCAAGAAATTAGCCACAAAAAATTCTATTTCATCGCAAAATATTAGCAACAAAATATAATTTTTATAGTTGTTCTGATTATTAACAACAAAATGAAGCAATTTGTTGCTAATATAGCGATAAAATATATAAATTTTGTTGTAAAAAATAATTTCAAGAAATTAGCCACGAAAATTTCTATTTCATCGCAAAATATTAGCGACGAAATATAATTTTCATTGTTGTTTTGATTATTAACAACAAAATGAAGCAATTTGTTGCTAATATAGCGATGAAATATATAAATTCTGTTGCAAATATTAAATCTAACAAGTTAGCGACGAAAATTTATATTTCGTTGCTAAAAATTGATTTTAGCGATGGAATTTAGATTTGTTGTAAAATTTTCGTCGCTATTCCCCCTGTTTCTTGTAGTGTCTATATCCTGACATTCCTTAAGTCTATATGTATATTCCTATATGCCTTTGTCTTTGGTAAATTACCTATTATGAAGATCTTTCGTAAGAAGGCAGCTACAGAAGGGTCGAAAACAGTCGTAGCTGATCTTGATATTTGTGATTATTGTCTAAATTTTTTATAAAACTCACAAAAATGTCCTTAAAATTGAACAATACAGTAGAAACTCTATAAATTAATACTCGATTAATTAATAAACTCTCTAAGATAATATTTGTGGCCGATCCCGACTCGCAAAAATGTATTTTAGTATTGATATTTTTTTTAAATAAAAAATTAATTTATTATTTTCAAAGTCTTGTACATTTATATATATTTTTTTGAAAACATACATTTATATTAAAAAAAAGCATTATATTGTATGAATTATACAATGGAACACATTAATGTATTATTTTAATGACATTTACCGTTCAACTAATAAACTATTTAAAAATTGAATTTTGACGTATGTTGGGTTAAATTAAATAAATTCATGATATTAATATTTTAAAATAAATAAATTCATGATATTAATATTTAGCAATTTTTAATTGTTTCGCTTCATTTTGAGCTAGAACAATCAACACTCGTTACAAAACATAATGAAAGTCAACATTTTCAATTTAATTTAGTGTAATGGAATGTATTGATAATTTTATATTATTTCATATTTATAGAAATGTTAATCGGGCCCGTATCAAAAGTTTCTGGCTCCATTACTAATCGTTATGGTTCTTAGAGGAGTGTGTCTTTTTCTCTTGACCCGAATTTCGTCCCTAATCAGAATTTTTCCGAGCAAGATTTTAATGGCACCCCAACCGTTGGTTTGACTTAAAAACTTATGACTCTAGATATTCTTTTTTCCTTTTAGCGTTAATTTCCCCGTTTTTTCTAAATCCCACGACCTAAAAAAAAAACCTAGCCCATATCCAACAAAAAAAAAAAAAAAAAAACTAGCCCATGTTTATTTTTTTTTTCCTTTCCTTTTCTTTTGGGCTTTTCTTTCTCTAGGCATGGTCCCAAGTTTTTCATGGAATTGGTGTCTTCCGGTCAATTCTAGTTCCTCTGGGGAACACTTTTGAGGCCCTTTCAGATGAAAACCTTGATTTCGAGCAGCATCAAGGTGACGAGTCAGATTCTGGTTTTATTAGACTGAACAACTTTCAGATGGCGCCACCTTCTTTGGTCTATTCCATCTTGGAACTCACCTAGAGTAGATATGCTAGAGCCATAGCATCGCCGCTTCGACGTCCAGTTAGGGGACGGAGTGCCCGGGATAATGACTGCCTCAATGATACTGTCAATGAGCCTTTTATAGTAGAGGACTACATCTTGACAGAGTAATTATGTGTTTTGAGGTATACCATACATAGATCTGGAGAGGATTCTAGTTATCGGCCGCCGATGCACGGCTCGACGAGTAATCAATGATAGTGTTGTTTTGGAACATTTGTGGAGTGGGGCATAATCGAACAAGGAATGCCCTTAATCAACTTTGCCGCACTCATGACCCTAACTAGGTCGCAGTCTACGAGCCTAAGGTTATGCTTTCTAGCCTTCCCTCTCGTTATTTGCAGTCTTTGAATTTGGTTGTGTTTAATGTTAACGATAGAGTTGCATCGATTCCCAATATTTTGATTCTTTGTAAGCCTACACATGTTCCTACATCTAGAGTTTGTCATATCTCAAATCAAATTGTTATGATTGAGACTAGGGATGCCACTCGTTCTTGGTCTTTTGGTTTTACACATGCTATTAATTATTATATTACTTGTCGTTTGTTGTAGTGTTATGTCTTAGCTTCTACTACTACTAGTCTTTATATTTTTGGTGACTTTAATGTGGTGACAGGGACACATTAGAGAAGTTAGGGTTCTGTGGCTACTCCTAGATAATCTCTTGATTTTAGGGAATTCATGGATGAATCGGGTTTGATTGATTTGGATACTATTGGGTCTCAGTTCTCGTGGTCTACTCGTCGGGGTCTTATGGGTTATACAACTGCTAGGTTGGACATAGTGTTAGCTAATCAGGATTTATGGGTAGGCGTAGAGGTTATTTCTCTTCCCAGACATATGTCAGATCATCATCCTCTGCTCCTTACTGTTAGATCAGACTGGGTTCAGGTTCGTCGTCCATTTTGGTTCCTCAGTGTGTGGTGTCAGCATGATTCCTTCAGATAAGTTGTAGAGTCCTCATGGACCCAATCGTTGATGCTCCAGAACCCTATAGTCTGTGTTATATGGAAGTTTAAGAGGCTCATGTCTGCATTGAAGATTTGGAACATGACTGTGTTCAAGAATGTATTCACTCAGATCGAGTCTACCACCCGTCGCCTGCTGACGTTCAACACCGTATAGAGTTGGAGGGTGATTCTGAGGCCGCCTTTGCAGAAGAGATTTAGGCGCAGGTTGATATTTATGGGTTGTTGACGGTCTCAGGCATGAATACTACACTCAGTGGAATCGTTTGCAATGGTTGACTTGCGGAGACAAAAACACCAGATTTTTTCACATTTCTCAGCAGACATGATCGCTATGAGGGGTATCACGTCTTTGCTCATTGAGGATATCCTTACTACGAACATGGACACCATCAATTTCCATATGGTTACTTACTATTCTCAATTGTTTGCGGATGATCAGTCGTCTCATTTCGATGCTAGTATTCTGGATAGCTTTTTGACTAATGCCCATAATGGTCTCATTGTGAGTGTTCCCTCAGCGGAGGAGGTTCGAAGAGCTGTCTTTGATATGGATTCTTCGAGCGCTCCAGGTCTGGATGGATTTGTGGGCTGCTTTTATTAGGGATATTGGGACATTGTGGGCCAAGAGGTGGTTGATGCTGTCAGACACTACTTCCTTTTCAGACTTTTACCTCCTAGGTTGAACTCCTGTTTCATGACGCTTGTTCCCAAGACGGATGGGGCCCGTAAAGTGGAGGAGTTCCATCTGATTGTGATGAGTAACTTCATCTTCAAGGTCCTGACCAGAGTTTTACCTTCGAGATTGGGTACATTTGTTAGTAGTTGTCTCTCTTCATATTAGTTTGGTTTCGTCTCGGGCAAGTGGACAAGTTGTCTCTCTTCATAGTAGTTGTCTCTCTTTAGCATTTGACACCATTAATAACTTGGACTACCCGAGAGTTCACGGACATATGGCCTTGAAGATTGACATGATCAAAGGGTTTGACACCATTTCTTAGCAATTTCTAGAGGTTGTCATGTTTAGGATGGGCTTCGGTACTACTTTCATATCTATGGTAAGAGGGGTCCTGGACTCGGCTAGGATTTCATTTCTCATCAATGGGGAGCCGAAGGGGTATTTTCCTTGCTCCCGCGGTGTTCGTCAGGGAGATCCTCTATGACCATTGCTTTTTTGTATTGCGGAAGAGGCACTTGGGAGATGGATTGATTGGGAGATCAATATAGGCCGTCTACGTCCCATCTGATATGTCCCTCGTTATCTCTTCTATGCAAACGACATCAAGATATTTTTTAGGGCGACAGAGTCTAATATCAGGAACTTGCATGCTGTTTTTACAGGTGTATGGTCGTCTTTCAGGTCAGATCTATAGTCCTCCGAAGTTTAGGGTTTTCTTTGGGCGTGTTGTTCCCCAAAGGCTTCGTCGTCGGATGCTTAGGGTCACAGGCATCGCAGAAGGTTCCCTTCCTTTCACATACCTAGGCATTCCGATCTTCCGTGGTTACCCCAAGAAGGCACATTTACAGTTTGTGGCAAACGATGTTATTGTTAAAATTAGTCGTTTGAAGGGTAACACCCTTTCCTTGGCAGGGAGACGATGCTTTGTTGATGTTGAAATAAGTGTTTTGTAAAATGATCCAACACTTACTGTCAAGTGTTGTAACTAATGTTCCCAACACTTATGACAACATCAAAATTTTCCCTTTCTTTTCTCACTAACTCTGATCTTACACTTGTTGCTTAATGATGTCCCTAATGTAGACAGAAGACGTGGACCACATCCAGGTTAAGTGGTTGCATAGGAGTGAGAAGTTATTAAGCACGATACAAGATCTTACATTCAAGGAGATGAGAAGAGAAGTTGTAAACTGCTTGATCTAATGGCTGAAACGATCAAAGGAGTTGAAGGCAGTTCGTTCAATGAAGTCTATAAATAGAGAAGCTGCCTCAATACAAGATACACAAGAAGAAAAGTTAATCTCGATTACTACTCTATCGAACGCTTTTACGCTTCTAGTTAGGAATACTTTTGTTTCTTCTTGTAGATTAGCATACCATTGTAAACCCAGAACAATTATATGTTCATCGTGATCTTATTTGCTAGAGTTTTATGTATAGATCTATGAGGGAGATAGTTTCATAGGTTCTAGTAAATTTTTCAAACCTCTAAGAGGTTGTAGTCAAGTTTCACATATTTAATATAGTGAACCGTGTAGATTATTTTATAATCTACATAAATTTTGAATACTTCAATTTTCCAAAGTGCATTTTAATTTCCGCTGCTTATTGTTGTCTAGACAAGTACAACACGACAGACAACACCTCTAATTTCGTACGCACACAGACTTTCATGCTTGATTAACCCGGTTATCATGACATCTATGGTCCACTCTATGATGGTTTACAAGGGACAAAGTTCGCCAGGTGGAATCTGCTATGCACAACTTTCTTTGGAAAAGAGACGTGAATCGTAAGAGTGGTGCTTTTTCGGTTTCGTGGAAGAGGGTTTGTGCACCCTTTGGAGAAGGAGGGATGTGGGTTCGCTCTATTAGATTGGTGAATGCCTCATTTCTCTGTAAGTTGAGTTGGGACATTCTTCAGCACAGATCTCCAAATAAAACTTTGCTTCACAAGAGACACTTTGCCTCGGTTGGCAAATTACATCCCCATAGGAGGATCTCATCTATTGGACCGGGGTATTCGTCCTCATGTTTCGAGGCTTTCTGATGGGTCGAGATGGCGGATTGGTAGGGGTTCAACAGTCAGCTTCTGGCATGATAATTGGTTGGGATACACTATTCAGATAAGATTGGTCTCCCGGATTGGTTTGCTGCTACCCTAAAGAGCACGTTTGGGGACTTCTTCTATGAGGATTGTTGACACCTTGAGGAGTGCTTTGTTACGGAGTTCACTGATATCGTTAGAGACATCCTTCAAATTAGGGTTCTTTATGGCCCTGACAAACGTATTTGGGAAGCTACTACCTCAGGGGAGCTAACCTCTCGAGAGTGGCTTATGACATGCTCAAATCTCCTCTCCCTCGAATTGACTGGTCGTCATGGATTTGGATTTCCTTCATTCCAATTTGTCGTTCTACGGGGATTTGGATGGAGATATGGGGCAAGCTCCCTACATCTGATTGGATAGTTTCATTTGGTATTCTCGGTCCTTCGATGTGTATGCTTTGTCGTAGAGACTCTGAGTCTCTATACCACTTATTAGCGCAATGTTCATTCACTCTAGAGGTTCTACAACATCTGACTTAGCTATTTGGAGTCACGATTCACATGGGGATCAACTTTCTTGATATCTTCCTCCAGGCCACTAGAGTTCAGTTGGGTCCGCAGTCTTTGGAGTTATGGAGAGCGGGATTTGTCAGTACAGTTTGGGCTATTTGGGCTCTACGGAATAAGGTGGTCTTTGATGGGTTCCCCCCCTCAGTTAGACGATGTATGCCACAGATCGTTGCTGGTATTAGGGAAACCAATAGCATCTCTCGGGGTTATGGAGACGGTTTAGTGCAGGCACAAGCCGACTCGACAGGGTTTGTCTGTTAGATGGATCACTCCGGATCCGGACTGGTACAAGATCAACATAGACGGCACTGCAACATCATCTCTAGGTAGTTTGCATCCAGGGGTGGTGTTTAGGAACCTCAGGGGGTTCTTTGTTGCGGCTATTGCCTAAGAGGTTGGTTGGGGTATTCCTTATGAGGTAGAGCTAACAATGACTCTTATTGCTATTCAGTATACCCATGCCCAAGACTGGCGGTTCTTATGGATCGAGTCGGACTCCAGTCCGACAATTAGCACTTTGATGAGCTTTACACCTACTGTCCATTGGCATCTGCAGACTCTCCAGAGTCAGCTTCATCCTCTTACCACAGACATGCACATTTGGTATTCTCACACTTTTAGAGAGGCCAACCAGGCGGCTGACGCATTGGCCAAGATGAAGCTCAACTGCATTTGGAGGGGCTACCCTCCAGATTTCATACTTACTTTCTTGCACAGAGATTTATATATGTCTTTTATAGACATTGATTTTTAGAGAAGTTTACCTTTTCCCTTCGCTTGAGTTTTGTCCCTAAGGAGGATTTTCCCAAGTAAGGTTTTAACGGCACTCCGGCCTCTAGCTCGACTTGTGAGCTTATGGTTTTAAGTTTTCTTTTTTCTTTTATATTCCATACCTTTTTATTGGTCTATTGACTTCTCACACTCCAATTCGTCTATATATTTTTAAAATGCTCTATTTTAACATGAATTAAATAAGAAAATAAAATATTAAAAAAATTGAAGGCTACAAAATGATAACTCGTGAAAACACAATAAAATATTTAATTAATTTTCATAGAATATACAATTAAAGTGTAAAATTATACAACAATCCAGACTCATCAATTACGACCTGTCTCATACTCGTTTGATCGAGTTCATAAACGGTCAATGCGAAATCGTCCCATTGTCATCCCTCATAAAGACGTTAAGCGACATTAAGGGTAAATCTAGTATTTTCACACTCCTTGCGTATCTATATCGTAGAACCAGCTTCATTTTATATATTACGAATAGTTTTGAATACCTCAATTGATTCATATTGAATCGTATATAATGTTTTTTTAAGTTACTAGATATACACCTAATTGAATATCTTTTTGCATATTAGGCAAAAACATTATTTCATATCTAATTAAACATTAATGTTAGTACGGTCTTTTTGTCATTAAGAAGGGCATTCACACTTCCGAAGTATAGGTGACCAATAAAAAATTAACACCTCATATATCTTCGTCATAGGGAGATCAAGCTTCACAAAATAATTACATAATTAATATTTTAAAAAAATATATAAAAATACTAAAATGTCCTTATAATATTTTTAATTGAACATATCTTTAATTAATTACTTAATAATAATATATACTATATATTCTTGTTAAGATTAATGTTTAAATGAGCGGTCATCTCCCATAAGCGAACAAATCAAGAAAATCAAAATCATGCCTTAAAAATCAAGAATACCAATCCTTATTCTTATTAAGATTAATGTTCATCATCTTTCAATTCATGGTGTTGATGAAGAGGACAGGAGCGGCCGATCGAGATGAGATGGAGGTGAATTCATTCGTTTTATCCCATAGGAAAGGCTGAGCGCAAGAGTATAAAGAGATGTTGAAAATGGAGGCGCGCTTCATCAAAGGAGAATTCTCAGATTCACGGTCAAGATGAATGTGAATTCGTTCATTTTTATTCCAGAAAATGGAGGCGCGCTTCTTCAAAGGAGAAGTCTCATATTCGCATTCAAGTGTGAAAAAGTTCTTCAAACGAAACAATCAAGATCGTAGGTGATTTCCCCCCTAAATTTAACGAATCATTTGATCTTTAGTGATTGTATGTATAATATGCGATATATTATTGTAGACAAATTAATTAATCAATGCATTAATTGCATCAATTTGTTTAATGACAGTACGTATTTGATTTGTTTGCAGTCATCTTCGAAAAAATTGTATATGTAGACCATATCATATATTCGTTTGTTGTCTGTTTTTTGGCTCTTGTGTTTGTCAAATATTAGCAGAAGGCGGGTCTGTTATTTTAGTGGTCAAATATTGGCAGTTGATTTGTCTAGGCAAATTAAATCTAGATGGGGGGAGAGTGTGGGGGGGCAGCTAGGTGAAGGTAACAGAAGGAGGACGGGGGGACCCTGACGGGTGGTGGGGAGATATAGTTAGAGGGCTAAGGGATAATCCCAATGGGTGGTTCAGAGAAAGTATAGAGAGGGTGTTGGGCAAGGGGAATGGAATATATTTTTTGGGAAAGGCGTGGACTGGGAGTGAACCCCTTAGAAGTAGGTTTCCCAGACCGTTTCATCTTAGTCTAAATAAGAATATTTCCGTTGGGAGATGGCCAGAATGATAGGGAGGGGAATTGAGTTGGATTTGGAGACGAAGACTTAATTTATTTGATAGAGAAATTAACGTACTTAGTGAATTATTGGTTGTGCTGAACATGTTTACTCCAAATTAGAATACAAAAAATACATAGCGGTGGAAGATGGCGGCAGACGGGAAATACAAAAGCACAGAAGTATGCGAATGGTTATGGAAATAGAAGAGTGGCATAACAGGTGGTGAAAAGGAAGATTTTGGATTAGTTTGGAAGAGTTATGCTCCGCCAAAACTCCGAGGCCACGCGTGGAGAGTGTTATGGGAAAGGATACCAACTAAATCAAATCTACAAAGAAGGAAAGTCATCCAAAACGATGTTGATACAAGGTGTGTATTCTACAACGATACGACGAAAAAGATTTGTCATGTCATAGTCGAATGTCATTTTTCATATAGAGTATAGATGGGGTGTTGTAAATGGATGGGTGTGGAAGCAACGTTGTCATCAAATTCGGTGACAAATCTGCTTCAGTTTAGCAGCTTAAGGGGCTGTTTGCAAACTCAATTGGAAGGGGCAAAATCACTTTTTTTTTTAAAGCTGCCCCCTCACAGCTTTAGCTTCTAATATGTGCTTCTAAGCTATTAATAGAGTTTTGCAAACACCCTCTAAAGAGAGGAAATGAGAGAAAAGAGATATCATTGGTCACTATTTGAGAATGTGTAATATGACTAATATGGAAAGCACGAAACTCTATCATTTTTAAACAGGAGCATAAAACATCGAAATAAATAATTGAAGAGGTGAAACGGATCACATGGAATTGGGGTTGGGTGCATCTCTGAGCCCGAAGAGGAGAAGACTTTGGAGGGTGGGAATCTAGTCCATTTCAGGAATGAAACTTATAGATGTACTGATGTAGCCATTTAATTTCACTCTTTACTGATCATAAAGTATCATATGTTGAGGGTTTAGGTGTCACACCCCAATTTTAAAAATACGGACATTTCCAAAAGTAGTTAAAATGACTAACTTTAACACGCTAAATAATTGAATCTTAAAATTATAACGATAATATAAAGGGGCGTAACGACAAATATAACTAAAATCACGTTAAGTATATTTGCAGCGGAAATAGTTAAAATAAAATAAAGGATTTTATAACTAACTCATCAACAAAAAATCCATAAGAATAATCATAATTCAATTTAATAAACATGCGTGCAAATAGTCTTTTGTTTTTAAATAAGTAAGTATCGATCGTCTCCCATCACCACTCCTCACCATCCATCTCTTCAACCTGAAATTGTAAATTGTTGGGGGTGAGCATGCAAGCACAATCAGTGGGATTTAAGTCATTCAATAGTTAATGCTAAAAATAAATAATCAAGTAATTGCAACTTAGCAAATAACATTCACATTGCCACATATACTTTGCCAATTTTGCCATTGTAACTTTGTCATTGTAACTTTGCCAAGTACTGGAAAATAAACTAAGTGTTGAAAGAAAGTTTATATAGGTTTTATGATAAACTTATAATTGTTGTATAAAAGCTTATGTTTTATGTTCATATTGATGTATAGTTTTAAAGAGACTGAGCTGTTTTATAAAGCTTAAAGTAATGTAATAGTCTTGATAGATTAGTTAATAGGACTAGCATAGTTCTACTGGAAGAAGACTTGTGCAAGACAAGATCAGTGCTGAAAACTGAAGAAATATTCTAAGTGTCGAAGCAAGACAAGTCAAGTCCGCGTGAAGTTGAAGATAAAGATAAGATCGTATCTAGAAGTGAAGATATAAAGAGTTAGTTATTGAATAACTAATTAACTAAAGAAACGCGTGAAGAGATAAGAAGAAACAGTTAGAAGTTTGTTGAAGGAAGTTATCAAGAAGAGTTGTTGGATAACTAACTAATCTTGAGGAGCTGAATTCTATAAATACTTGAAGACTTACAACATTAAAGACTATTGTTACTAAGAGATTTTAAGCGTACACTGAAGTATTCAAAGCAAGGAAAACTCACAGAGTTAAAGTTTGAAGTTGAAGCTAGACAAGACAAGTTCATATCGAAGAAGGCTACTTCAGATAGAGTAGTTTTTCTTTATAGTTTTTTTTTTTGTAATCAAGTTGCTAGTTATTTGTTTCAATAGCTAGTTGTTAGATCGAAGAAACACTTTGTAGTGTTATCGAAAAGATCAAAGTCTTATATCTTGGGACTTAAAACCACAAGAACACTCAAAGAGAATAGTTAATAAAATTTCACGACTGGAGTTGTGAGAGTGGATGTAGACAAGTTATCGAACCACTATAAATCTCGTGTTTGATTTACTTACTGTTCTATTTTGTGTTTGATTGATTATATTGCTTAATTGATTAATCTACATATAGACTAGACAAGATAAGTGTTCATCGTAATAGTTGAGTATAAAATCTTAAAGGGCTCATTGTTAATTTTGATATTCCGCATAGTGTACTTTGATGTTTTGAAAAAAATTTAAAAGTCTATTCACCCCTGCCCTCTAGACTTTTCCTAGCTTACTTAATCTTACACTCAACTAGGGACCTACAAGTGGTATCAGAGCAGTAGTTCTTTGAGGGAAGTCTTGTTTGTCCGTTTGTACTTGATCATATCACTTACTTGATTTTCTTGTATCTTAGATCTGTCTGCTATATTCCTATTGATCTTCTTGAATCATGTCTATAGAATTAAACGCTAATAAATTGCCCAAGTTCTCAGTGCAAGACTATAACTACTGGAAACTGAGGATGGAAGCCATTTTCAGTTCGACTCACGATCTAATGGTGTCCGTCGTAAAAGAAGGACCGATCGTTACTATGGTGCCAAACACTGCTACACTGGAACCATCCAAGGTCGTTGGTGTACTCGTCCCCAAGCCAAGGTCAGAACTCACTTCGGAAGAAATGAGACAGAATAATCTGGACACTTTAGCTAAGAACTATATTTTACATACTCTTCCCAATGAGTATCTGGGAAAAGTATTAAAATGTAAGTCTGCTAAAGACATGTGGGATCGACTTGCAGTCCTCTGTGAAGGGACCTACCAGATCAAGGATAGTAAGTTATCCACTGTTGTCCAGAGATTGGAATCATTTAAGAAGAAGGCTGGTGAAAATATAGACAACTTAGATACTCGTTTTACACGTATCATGAATGATTAGGAAGTTTTAGGCAAGACTTATACTAATCGAGAAATTAACTTGAGGATTCTTAAGTCTCTGGACGATAGATGGTAGATGGTCAAGATGATCATCAAGAATACTCAGGATATTGATGGTTGGTCTGCCGAAACAATGTTTCAAACACTCAAGGCATACGGGTTCGATCTAGATGAGGATGATCCTATAGTTAGTAGTGATAGAGAGAAAACTGTGTCTAAAAATGTTACTTTTAAGGCCTCTTCGTCTAGGAGCTCTAGAGTAGACATGTCTAAGTCTGCTAGTATTAAGGACGAACTAGATAGGCCTGATCTAAGTATGAAAGATCAGATGAGTCTAATGATAAAGAGGTTTGACAAGCTGAACAAAAGATACGGTAGATATAAGTGATTTTGCAAGGACTATAGAGGTGCTCAGAACAAAGACTCGTCTAAGAACATACGAGATAGAAACTCATCCGAAAGGAGAGATGATATCTCGAAAGGGAACAGACGAGATAGGAATTCTGATGATAGGAAAGTTAGACGCTCTTTTGATAGGAGAGACAAGAAAAGGGATAATTCATCTGTGAAAAAGTCTACTAACAAACCTCTATGCTATAATTGTGAGAAACTAGGTCATTACATTTACGAATGTCCGGACCTGAGCTCAGATGATCGAGAAGAGAGGAAAGCCAGACGGGAACGAAGATACAACAAGGGTAAGAAGCCCATGCTGGCAAACGATGAATCTGAAACGAATTCAGACGAGTTGCCTTCGTCTTCATCTAGCTACCCTTCTAGCAAAGAACGAGAAGCTTTCATAGCAGACGATGGCCTAAGCCTCATGGCATAAATCAAACAAGAGGTATCATCTGCAACTTCGTTTCGTTCATGTGATGACTCGGATACTAATGAAAGTGATACCGCCAATAGTGGAGTAGGGAGTAGTCTTCATCATTCCACTGGAGTGACTAAAGAAGACCTCCTACTTGCTAATAAGGCGTTCATGGAAGTCAGCGACGAGAACATCGCTTTAAAACAAGAAATCATTGATCTTAAAGAAGCTCAGTCTAAGGTAGATCCTTATATAACTGTCCTAAACAAACGCTAGACAGAAGAGTTGAGACAACTCAAAGACAAGTTGTATCAAGACTTATTAAAGACTCATGCTACCGAGACTAATGAATTCAATGTTTTAAAGAACAAGTGCAAAAAGCTTGAAGAACGCAATAAGTTCTTAGAGACTGAAGTCGTAAATCTAGACCTTAAACTTACTGGCTTGGTTAATTCTTCAATGATTAATCAACAATTGTCAGATAGGTATAGGGCTCCAGATGATAAGACAGGGTTGGGTGCAGATACACCTTACTCGTCTACTCATGTCATTAAGAACCCTACTGCTGCTAGTTCAAGTTCTTTGACAAAAGATAAAGGAAAAAGACCAATGGAATACGATATTGGAACATCATTCAAAGGTGCAGACTAGAGTTAACACTCCGACTACCAAAGGTGGTAGAAAGAATGTTAACAACAGACCTGTTTCGTTTAGAACAAGTCAAAAGAGGACCACTAGTCGTGGACGACCAAACCAGATCAGATACGAAGATTGGTATCCTCAGGAGACGAGTTCTAAACAAGTACAGACTCGTTGGAAAGAACCTAGACCTCCTTTCATTAGGCAGTCTAAGCTCTATTCAACAAGGCCTATGAAGGTTGCTCTAAAATATCGTACTCAACCTGTCTTATATCCTCTACCTTTATCATATGATATCATAAGTGAGGAAAGACCTAAACGAGTCTATAAACCGTATGGCCCAAACACTTATAAACTATATTCAAACTATCAAAGGCCTATGCCTGCTCAAGTAGAGGTTAAATCTAAAGGATACCTCAGACGAGTAGACTCAAGGTCTGATGATAGATTAGATAAGGTTGATAAGGTACTATTCTGCAACAAGTATGGCAGAAAATTGAAGAGGTCCAATTTGTTCAAAACTCCTATGTACATTTGGATTCCTCTTAACTCTACTAACCCCCCAGGACCCCAATAGACAAGGAGGGTGCCTAAGTTATTAAGTATCATCATTGCAGGGTCGACTAAACTTGTATAAGAAATGTGGTTCTGTAGGAGAAACTTGGTACATCGATAATGGTTGTTCGCACCACATGAAGGGTACTAAGGCTCTTCTATCGAGCTACTGCGAACAAGAATGACCCAAGGTGATCTTTGGTGATAGCTCAATGGCTGTTACAAAAGGTTTCCGTTACATCAGAAATGGAGATGTAGAAATACAAGACGTATCCTATGTTGAAGGATTGAGGTACAATTTATTATCTGCTTCTCAATTTTGTGATCGTGGTTATAAGGTACAATTCAAGAGTTGCAAATGTGAGATCATTGACAAGAGGACACACACTGTACTACTCGTTGGCATCAGATAAGGCAACGTATACATCGTGAATTGGAATAACTGTCCTAGGGATACTTGTGTTCTTAGTAAGAACCCTAAAGAGATCAGTTGGCTATGGCACAGACGCCTATGCCATATGAACTTTAAGGTGATTAATAAGATCGCAAGAGACTACCTCGTTGAAGGTATACCCAACGAAATCTATTTCAAGTCACATGTATGTGACGCATGCCAGAAAGGTAAGCAGGTAAAAGGTTCTTTTAAATCAATTCCAACTCTCTCAACAAGTAGAGTCCTAGAACTACTACATATGGATCTTCATGGTCCTATCACTCCTCCAACCTTGAATGGTAGAATGTACACACTTGTTGTGGTAGACGACTATTCTAAGTTTACTTGGGTAGTCTTCTTACACAAGAAGAGTGATACACAAACTCTCCTACCTGATCTGTTGAAGAGCATACAAGTTGAGAAGAGTCAGCCCATTATCAAGATTCGTAGTGATAAGGGGACTGAATTTATCAATAGCTATATCAATGATTTTTTGCTCTAAAAGAGGTATCTAGCATCTTACTAGTGCAGCTAGGACACCTCAACAAAACGGTGTAGCTGAAAGACGGAATAGAACACTAAAGGAAGCCTGCAGAACCATTATAGCCGAGTATAACACTTCTCAAAAGTTTTGGGCAGAGGCGATCAATACAAGTTGCCACACCCAGAACAGAAGTGCAATCAACAAGGCACTAGGTAAGACGCCCTACGAGGTATGGAAAGGCAGAAAGCCTAAAATTTCATATTTCCATATATTCAGATGCAAGTGTTTCATCCATAACAATGGGAAAAGTAAGTTGAATGTGTTTGATGCTAAGGCAGACGAGGGGATATTCTTAGGATACTCCTCGACAAGCAAAGCATTCAGAGTATTCAACTACTCTACTCTTTGTGTGGAAGAAACACCACATGTTATTTTCGATGAATCTAGACAGGACTCGTCTACCGACCAGATCAGTGAGAAAGTGAAAGACTTAAATATTCAATCTAACAAAGAAACAAAAGTGTACTAATCAGTTCAAGCCTACAATCCATTCCTGAAAGCCCTCGAGTCAGATGACGAGGTGAAGGTAAGTGACAAAGGTAAGTCCACTAGACCAGTTGACATGCCTGCTCTAGTTGACACGTCTACTCCTGATAAATCTGCTAATATAGATGCTGTAGATTCGCATGATGCTGTAGTTGACTTAGATGATGAAAGCGTGCCTATTAAGTCTAGAACGACATGGAAATCTGCTCATACTGCTGATAATATAATTGGTGACTCTACTAAATGTGTAAAGACTAGACGACAACTCTTTGAGTGGCAAGAACAGCCTAGTCCATCTCTATTTTACTGGTATTGTTTCCTTTCAACTATCGAGCCTAAAACCGTTAAAGAGGCATTGGCTGATAGTAATTGGATCATCGCCATGCAAGACGATTTGAACCAGTTTGTTCGAAACGACATCTGGGAACTTGTCGATAGGCCAGAACACCATAATGTAGTTGGCACTAGGTGGATTTTCAAAAATAAGAAAGATGAGAATGATATAGTCGTTAGAAATAAGGCTAGATTAGTAGCCCAAGGCTATTCACAAGCCGAAGGCATAGACTATTATGAAACCTTCACACCTGTTGCTAGACTAGAAGCCATTCGATTGTTTCTTACATATGCTGCTTATATGAAGTTTACTGTATATCAAATGGATGTTAAAAGTGCCTTTCTTAACGGTATTCTTGCAGAAGAAGTGTATGTAGAACAACCTCCAGGCTTCGAAGTGAAAGGCAATCAAGTGTACAGGTTAAAGAAAGCTTTGTATGGATTGAAACAAGCTCCAAGAGCATGGTACGACACTCTCTCTCTCTCTCTTTCTATTAGAAAATAGTTTTACTAAGGGCAAGGTCGATAGAACCTTGTTCAGAAGACAAGAAGGGAAGGATATCCTACTTGTTCAAATTTACGTGGATGATATCATTTTTGGTTCACCTAACAAAAGCATGAGTGAGAGCTTTTCGAAGCTCATGCAAAGTAAATTTGAAATGTCCATGATGGGAGAAATGAATTACTTTCTTAGTCTTCAAGTAAAACAATCTGATGAAGGCATATTCATAAATCAAGCCAAGTATACTCGTAATCTACTTGATAAGTATGGCATTAAAACCTGTAAAACTGTTGGTGTACCAATGCGGGGTCTACCGCATGGATCCTGATGAAAGAGGTAAGTGCGTTGATCAATCATACATCGTGGTCTAATTGGTTCATTACTCTACTTGACTACAAGTAAGCCAGATATAACTTTTGCTGTAGGAGTGTGTGCACGATTTCAAGCTAACCCCAAGGAAAGTCACCTGGAATCTACTAAAAGAATATTGAAATATCTAAAAGGAACCATTAATCGAGGTTTGTGGTACCCTACAGATGATGATCTATTCTTAAGTGGATATTCAGACTCGGACTTTGGTGGTTGCAGAATAGATAGGAAATCTACATCTCGTTCATGTCAATTTCTTGGTTCTAAACTCATCTCATGGTTTTCAAAGAAACAGACAAGTGTAGCAACCTCTACTACTGAAGCAGAGTATATGGTTGCAGGTAGTTGTAGTCAGCTATTATGGCTAATGCAACAACTCCGAGACTACAGTATTGTAGAATCGAATGTACCTATATTTTGTGAATGTAATAATGCTATTGCTATAACTCAAAATCCTGTTTTACATACACGTTGTAAGCATGTAGATGTAAGACATCATTTCATACGTGATCATGTTGAGAAGAAAAACATACGCATGGAAAAGATTCATACTGACATTCTTACAAAACCACCGGCTGAAGCACGATTTCAAGAGTTATGCATTAGTTTAAGATTGATTGATCTAGACCCTACAACTGCATAGTACTGTACTAACAAGACAGGTACACAATAGCAAATCATTTGCAGAACAGATGAGTTCAACATAGACAAGTCATACTACTTTCAAACTCGACTAGATCCAGGTAAAAAAGGTCAGACAAGATGACCAAACAACCCGATGAGGAAGATGGTAAAGATTAGGGTAATACTAGGAGAATAAACAATTAAGGGGTGTTGGTCCTGAAAGGAGTATATAACAAGTGTATGGGGGGGGGGGGGAATACACTTGTATGCAAATCTTTTTCAAACTTAAGTAAAACTGGCTTCAGCAAGGTTGTCCTGGACAACTCTTCTGATATGAATAACTCTTAGAAGATAATCAAACTACTAAGTACTATTGAGTACTTAGTTGAATAACTATCTAAATGAGTTATTTGTGCGGAATAGTGGTTGGCCCTTTAGTTTAAACTCCTTTTTAATTCTGAAATCCTCTTAACACTGAATCTGTTTTCAAGGGACTTGTCCCAATACAGTTTTCCACAATCTTGAGTATATGTCTTTTAAGATCAGTTTGTGTGCTTGTGTATGAATGTGTTGTTTGAATGAAAGTACTTGAAAGTAAATCAACACAAAAGTTATAGTGGTTTAGAGACTCAAGCTCCTACATCCACTTTCCCTGATTGAACAGGATAATTCCTTATCTCTTGGAATTACTTGTTTTATAGTGCCAAGGTGCACTTGATAAACCACACCACTCCTTGGTTCCTTGATCCCTAGGATATCAGAGTCCTAGTACTCTCTCTCAACTCAGAACTTACTGTTCTTCTCTCAATAGTTAGTTCCTTACACTTCTACTACAACAACCTTCTATCTCTCTTTAGAAAGGTATAAGGGTTGATGTTGGTTCCAACTAGGTTGAGATATCCTTTACAATGAGCTCAGTGTAAAAGGATAGGATATCTCTCTAAGCTTTGTATGGATATACAATGAGGTTCAGCTTAGAAGAAGTGTTTCTGGAAACTAAAAAACTTGAAGGCTTATAAGCTTGTAGTTTCCTCTAGATTGCAGGATGGTTGGATTCCTTCAATGGTTTCCACACTTCATGTATTTATAGAACAATTTGAGGATATGTCAGTTGGAGAGAAAGCCTCAAAATGTCTATATTTGTCTTCCTTGAACTTTGCAACTAGAAGACAGTTTCTTGAAAGTGACATGTCCTTAATTTGGGAAGTAAACGGCTGTAAGCACTTTGTCTTAACTTTGAAGCACTCTTCCCAATATCTGACTTGAAGATTCACTTGATCAAACATGGACATCACTTCTGATCATTGGTCCTATGATAAGGACAACATTCCTTATCATCTGGACAATTCTGCTTATCAATATCAACAGACTTTGCTTATCAGCAATGTTGGCTTGGCTCTTTCAGATGACTTGGCTCATTCTCTTTCATAGCATATCTCTTGATGGTCATTTATCTTTCATGGTTTCAGATCAGTAGCTTTTGACCTTATCAGCACAGTTGGCCTTCACTCGGAACTTTTCTGGTTCAAGTGTGTTGAGACATCTCTGCTGGTTAACTCTTCTGAGCTTTGACATATACATCAGTAGACTTGGCCTTGATGATGCATTTCATTCAATTGATCTTTAGAGAGGTTGTCTACTACTGAGCTGACTTGATCAGCACAGTTGTCCATTTAGGTACTTCAGCAGATTTGAGGTCAATTTGATTCTGAGCCTTGAGGGGACTTGATTCTTTGTAATCTTCTAAGCATGTGTTCCCCCTTAACTTTTGCATCTTAAATTTACTAAGAGCTGCCTAGCATTCCAGCTTCTCAACTAGCCTTAACTACATGTTCCAACATTTCTGAAACATGTTCATTTAAATTTGACTCATCTATTTGGCATGTCTTAAGAGGTTTTGGTATCTTAATCAAAATTCTCATTTTATTTCCAACAATTTCCCCCTTTTTGATGATGCCAAAACCTATACAATCTATGCAAAGGTGACTTGACTATACTTATTACATATAACTTCAGTAGATGTGACTAAGGTCAAATTTCCTTAAAGAACATGTTAGTATAATCACAGTTTAAGTGCATATAGGTTTAAGTCAGGCAAGTTGAGACAATGAGATGTTATCTCTTGATTCACAAAATGTTCAACTATCATTCATAATCATTTGAGCATTACAGACATGTTGATAGTCAAATAACTTATCAGAGCATGGAATCAGAGTAAATGCATTGAATACAGAGATAAGATCAGAGCATAACTTTTTCTAAGTGAATATGATCAGAGCAAATTACATAGAAAACATATCAGCAGACAAGAGCAACTTTTCAGCATAGTTATCCATTTCAGCAATATCAGCAGCCATGAGCAAATATTCATCCAATTCAGCATTCGTGGCAAGTAAGGGACAGAAGGACTTAGCAGGTTCAGAGATTATCTTCAGGAGGTGGCACCATTCAATACTGTGCCCAAACCCTCTTCTCCAACTCCATTGCCTCTTGATTGGTTCCCTTGGGTCCAAGCTTCATCTTCTCCATTTCAAAATCTGAATGAATTCCTTGAAGATGGCTGATTGATCAATGTATCCTTGCTGCTTAGGAGTGTTGGTCCCTGAACGAGTAGTGAATGGGATTAAAGTCTAGAGGGGAGGGGTGAATAGACTTTAAAACTTTTTCAATATATAGAGTTGGGAACCTCTTCCGATCTCTATGTCAGCTGGACTATAAGTCTGTTGTTCCAGATGACTATAGTGATCTGATGAAGAGATTTATATGCGGAAGTGAGTAGGCCTGTTTATTTAGACTCGGTCAACAGTTCTTTTGAAATAACCAATTTGTTTACTTAGTGAAATGCTCAGCTGATGCTGGTTTGAAGGATATGCCTTGTTTAAAGATATTTTGAAAACACAATATGCACTATGTAAAGATATGAACAAGTAATAAAATAAAGTGCAGTAAAGTAAATGACACCGGATTTATAATGGTTCGGATATACGTTCCTACGTCCACTCTCATGTCCTAACGTGATGTTTAATCCCTTTAATTTCCCAAAAATTACAAGGGCTTGTCCTTTATAGTCCCAAGGGTAGGACTTTGAGATCTGAGCAGTTCCAAACTGCTGCGGTCTCCACAAGTGATTGGGAGCACTTGCACTCTTACAGGGATTCAAAAACTTAACCTTGTGGTGGGGGTTTTGGGGTTTTTGAATGTATCCAACTAATGGTTCAAGCTTATAAATCACTTAACCACTATGCCTAAATCAATGGATATACGATATGAGTAAGATTCAGGTTCTTTGGTTGGATGGGAAATAACTTAAGAGCTAGAAGGTTGTTCTAATAATTTTTGGGCTCTTTGAGAACTCTCAACAAAATGTAGCCTTCTGCTTGCTTGTTTAGCCTTTGTGAATTCTCTCGTTGTATTTCCGTATGTTGTTATTCCTCATCCTCTTGTATTTATAGGGGAGGATTGCTGCAACTAGCCGTTGGAGTTGACTAGCCGTTGGGCAATCTTTCCATGTTTGGTTGATTCCTTGATTCCAGCCGCTTGATTGCTTCAAATCTGGGATCGTGTCAATCTTCTAAGTATGGTAAGTCTTCGTTTGAATTGCAAGATGACTTTGGAATCAGCCGAGTCCTTGACGAGCTTCTAGTCTTCTGGTCTTCACTTCTAGTCTTCTGGTTTACTCGTCTGGCCTTATGTCTTCTGATATCAGATGAATATTACTCTTCTGATCTGGAAAGTACTTGAGCTGTCTTAGACCATCTTTGACTTGGACTCCATCAGCTCAGTAGGTATACAAGCACCTTACTTATCTGGTCTTCAAGGATCTTCTAGTCTTCATGCCTTCTATTCTTCTCTTCTTGAGGTTTTGCATGTAAGCATATATTGTGCTGATCAGCTGAGATCTATACAGCTGATCACACAAGACTAGTCTAAGATGTTCTATACAAAGTCAGCTGATCCTATTACATTTATAAACTCTAAGTGTTTTGGCCATCAAAACTATTCTAACATCAATTGGGGCTTAGGATGAATTTATATCCCAACAATGAGGCATGTAGATGATTGGGCCAGGGGCTCTGAATTCAATTCTTCCTATATCTGCAACAGCAAGAAGTCTTTGGTAGAGATCCCTGTGGTTATGAAACATGAACTGAGTGAAGATGGATTCTAGATCTTCTCCCATCCATCTGCTTATGACATAGAAGTCATAGACAAATTCTCTCTTGGCTTCTTCCCAGTCATCATTAAGCTGTATGGGGACCCATTTATCCATGTGTGGATATTTGGTATCCATCTGAATCAGCAGCTGAGGCTTCAACTTGTTGTAAGAAACCCTCTTCCTCCTAGGTTTCTGGAAGTTTTCTCTTCACTTGTCTCTTGCTCTATTTGATTCCATCAACTGCTCCATTTTCTCTTGAGCCCTCATCATAGATAGTTTTTGCTGAGTTTCTGCATCTTTTCCAAAGCCTTCTTCAAAGAGCTCGGATGGATCATCAGCAAGAACTGGAGCTCTCTTCTTTGGTTCAGCTCCAAAGCCTTCTTCAAATAACTTCTCAACTTCTTCTTGAGTTTCAGCAACTTTGGGACCTTCAGCAGTTTCAGCTTCAGTGGGCTTGACAGTTTCAGCAGCTCTGTCCTTTTCAGCAGTTTTGGCTTCTTCAGCCGCTTTGGCCTTTTTAGAGGTAGGCACTTCTTCTACTCTGAATTCAACATGTAGATCTAAACTGTTAGGAAAATCAATGAAAGTTTCAGCTTACCTCTTGTTGTCTTTGGCCGTCTTGATTTTCCCTCTTGTTTGGACACCTTCAGCAGTCTTGTCCAAACCTGCTGATTCTCCTCCAGGCCTTTGTTGCTGTCTAGATCCTTCTTCTTGAGCTGGGGCCATTGAGTTTTTCAGAGCTATTGCCAGTTGCTCTTCCTCATCTAAATCTTCTGAACTGCTTTTCCCTTTCCTTTGGATTCTGGCATCTGCTCTTTTCCTTTGCTTCCTTCTCCAATTGTCAATGCACCTTTGGCCCTTGCTCTTTCTCTTTCCCCCTTTTTGGCCTCATCAAAGCACTGGGGCTTGAGATCACTCATTGTAGAAAATTCACATCAAGAACATGTTAATTTCTAGGCAATAAATTGATATCATAGTTCTCCAAAAAGCAGACATATGTTGCAACCTCAACAACTGAAGCAGAGTATATAGTAGCTGGGAGCTGTTGTAGTCAGTTGCTATGGCTAGTTCAACAACTAAAGGATTATAATGTAACAGCAAGAGAAGTTCCCATTACTCAAAATCCAGTCCTTCATACAAGGTGCAAGCATGTTGACATCAGGAACCATTTCATAAGAGATCACTTGGAAAAGAAGGACATAAGGATGGAGAAAATTCACACAGATATCCAAAGAGAAAGTATCCTAACAAAGCCCCTAGCTGAAGAAAGGTTCAAGATTCTATGCTACAACCTAGGACTACTTGATCCATCCTCCTTAAAGTAATGAAATCAACTGAGTGATCATCAGCTGATAAAGATTCTGAATGGATTCAGAAGACCAGATCAGGAGGAAAAGCAATCAGATGAGGTGAATAGACACCCTCATCATGACGTAAGTTATTCCCAATGAAGACATATAAAGATGAGGGAAATTCTTAGAGTTACTCAATCCATGGGGAATCCATGATACCTTAAAAATCCTTGATGAGAGCACTCCATTTTTATGAGTTACTCAATCCATGGGGAATCCATGACATCAACATAGACTAAGAACCTTGGAAGATGAATGGAGAAAATTACGAGAAAAAATGTAATGGATACCATACTCCAACCATAGTCATGGGTGAAAGCAAGAAAGATATGTCCAGCAGACGGAGACAGCAAGGATCAGCATACTTGGTTCATCCAACATAAGTATGCATTAAAGAGAAAAGAAAGAAGAGGAGTATTCGTTAAAGAGAAAAGAAAGAAGAGGCGCAAGAGACGAGGTATAAAGAGGAGACAGCAAGCAGAGCTTCTTCTTCGGAGAAACCTTATTCAAACAATTCAGGAAGACACCTCTCCTCAATTTTCTCACAGGCTCTCCATTGAAGTTCCGTCCAAACTTCTCCCTCCTATAAGAGAGGAAGTAGAAGCGAAGAAATTCAACAGGAGCTCATTAGAAGCTACATCCCATCTAATGAATAAGACAGTTTATGCCAGTGGAAAGTCATCTAGGCAACACAACTTCATATGGCTAAGAAGGTTCCACATGGTAAAGGGAGGAACAAAAGCACGACTCAGAAATATAGAAGTCACAGCAAGTTATCAGTCATCAGAAGGATCAGTTGATTCAGAAGACGCAGCTAATTCAGAACTTAGCCAGCTGATCCAGAAGATTCAGCTGATCCAGAACTCAGCTAATCCAGAAGACTCAGTTGTCCAGCATACTCAGACTCAACTGATCAGAAGACCCAGCTGACTACTTGAAATGCTCATTCTAGATTTAATTCTGAGTGTATGTATGGAAAGTTCATGTATAAGGAATGTATGATAAATACATATGTTAAAACGGCCTTAATTGATTGAAGAATTGCAGTAATTATCAAATTAAGTCTCAACGGCTATTTTTGGTAATGACATAAATTGACCTCAATTGCAAAACTCTTGGACCAATCAATTTAAGACACATATTTGATTGGGCCAGCAATTTAAATTTGATGGGCTGAAGGTGAAAGGTCCCGCCTCGATTCTTACCCTTCCTAAACCCTAATCTGAGTCGTTGGAACAAAGTAATCCACACCCCTCATTCCGAAAATTTTGAGAGTATATATAAGTCACGTAGCTCTCCTTTTTTAACCCTTCGCTCTCAAAATTTTCGATTTCCATACTGAACCATACCTACAAAGTTTTTCTTTTCAAACACTCATAATGGGAATTATCAAGATCTACGATGACAAGACCAAGATCACTGGAACTCTTGATACTGCTAAATGGTCAAAAGTTCACAAAATCTTCACGGAGAATGCTCTGTTTTTAAAGGACGACACACAGAAGGTAACAAAGAAATTCTTCTTCGCTGCATAAACTTAAATCTTCACGATTTTCTCAGAGCAGCACCTTCTAATGTGTATGAGGAGGAAGTGCTAGTGTTTTATACAAAAGCAGTGTTTAGGGGTTCTTTTGTGGAAGGCTATGTTGGTGATCATAGAGTAAATATCAGCAGGGAAGTGCTTAGGGATTTATTTGACCTTCCAAGTGGGAAAATCAATATATCTACGTATATAATGGATAGGGAGAAAAAAAATACATTGAGCTATTTACTAGAGGCGGGATTAAGGCTAAGGATGCTTCTGGCGTACGGAAACCAGATTTGGAAGAGAAGTTTCAAACCTTGCTGGATATAGCAAGCAAGATGCTTCTAGGAAACACTTTCAGTCACGATGCAGTTTCAACGATGAAAATACGAGTTATAGCTGCAATCTGGCATCAGATTGATGGAGACTGGCAAGGATTCTTCATGGAAAGACTAGGTCTAGAGGCAAAGAAAGTTACTCTAGATGTGAAGAAGAAAGAATGGGTAGTAACTGCTATTGTCAGTTTTGTTAACAAACTGAGTATTATTCTACCTGAACTTCTCAAAATGGTATCAGAAGAAAGAAGCCCTTGCAGAGGCAGCAAGGCTGAAAAGAAAAGGTAAATTGAGGCAGCTGAGGCTGAGGCAGCTGACCCAGAGGCAAATGAGGAGGAACTTTTTCAAGAAAAGTCTGAGTCAACTGACGAGCAAGAGAAACAGAAGACCAAGGACAAAGCCCCTTCTGGCTGAAGACGATGATGATGATCAGACTCTAGCCCAAAGAAGGATACTGATCAAATCAGGTCTCATAACACCGTCAAACTCAGATGCAACCCCTACTGCATCGCCTCTGAAAAAGGCAAGAATTTCAAAATTCTCTACTTCAATTTCTCCTTCAAAACTCTCTACTCGTCTGAAGGGAAAGAAACCCAGATCCAATCTTACAAAGAAAACCAAACTTTCCAAACCAATGGACATTGCACCCATCTCGGCCATGAACCCTTCTGAACCAATCTCAGACTTAAACCCTGCTGATCCCATTAACCCTTCTGACCTCATAAACCCAACTGCCCTAACATCTGTTGATACTCACACAGCAGATGAAACAATCCAGAAAACCTTATCTCCTGAACCCAAGGACACCTCTATCCTAGAAGAGTCAGCTTCAGCAGACCCAGCTGAGACTCAAACCACTTTCAAGATGGTTAACTATCCCATCTGTACCAAAGAAAGGCTGATTCGAATGAAGATAGCAAACATGCTGAAAACCTCAGCGCCTGGAGTAGATGAGAGTTCGATTCAATTTGAACAAGTACTTCGAGTATGTACTTGGATCGAACTCAGAAGAGATGGTGTAGATAATCACATTGAGGTTGTGGAAGGAATGGGAGAGTTAGCACACTTCCTTGATTGGAAATGGAGCAAAAAGAGATTGCTCAAGTCAAGACCTTCACAGAACTGTTGTCCGACGACGCACTGGCCAAAGTGTGTGATAAGATCCTTGGTTTCACACCTATCTCACACTCACAGACAATTGTTGAGGATTCAACAGTTCCAGCTTCAGAAGGCATCTTAGTCTCTGAAACCTTGGACCAAACTCAGACCCAGTTGGAGACAGTTGAGACTGTGCTGGACAATGAGTTGGTTCTTACGACCGATCCAACAAGTCAGATGCCTGAAATGGTATCAGCTGAGCCATCACAACCCCAGGTCTCAGTGGCTCAGGGACTCCAGAGTTTGGATTAGTCAGCTGATTCAGCTGAGTTAGTCGCCACTGAGAAAGAAGTATTGAAGATTCCAGCCTACTTCAAGACTAGAAATGAATTTAAGCATTTCATTTTACGGCCAATCCACAAGGATAAGAGTCTATTCACTTGCTTGGTGGGCGTCACGACTACCTTTCTTGATGAAGGTCATCTAACAACAGAAGAAAGAGGACTTGCATTAGTGGAATACAAACCAAGTCCATTCCAGATGACTTCAAGGCACAGTTCAGGTAACACTTCTCTACCACACTCTTCCATTGATATAAGAGCAGATGTGTGTGCCCAGGTGAAAGAAGCAATAGATTCACACTTTGAGAAAGGGCTGGGATTGCAACTGGCAAGATATATTGATCAAGCAGAGGAATTTACTCATCAATCAAATACATGACATTGATGATACCTTTGGAGATGCGATGCAAAGCCAAATAGATGAGTACCTCACAAAAGAAATCAAGAAGGCACAAATCCCAAATGTTTACTGAAGCATACACCAATGAGCTTACCAGAATGGAGAACGTCCACAAATCAAAACTTGAGGATGCTGAATCAAGGGCTGAACAAGGTCAATCCCTACTCAAGAAAGCAGCAGAGGAAAATGAAATGCTCTTAACACAGCTGAAGGAAACAACTGACAAACTAGCCCTCCAAACTAATCAACTTGAGAAGATAACGAGCTCAACTTCACATGTTGATGTCTTGGAGCACAGCATAACACAATTGACCCATGTCAGCAGGGTCAATGCCATGTCTCTCAAACAAACTCTTCATGTTGAGATTTTGAATGTTATAAAGCCATTTGCATCCGCCCTTGCTGAAGCCAAAAAGTGGGAAGATATATTGATAAAGGCATTGGAGAAGTCTACAGCTCAACAAGCTGAGCTAGTAGTAGCACAAGATGATCTTATTGATACCCTAAGTGATCTGAAGAGCAAAATCAAGAACAGAAAGGGTAAGGAAATTGCCCAAGAAGGAACTCAGGATCAGACTACTACTACAGAAGAGATCAAGATCACAAAAAGGAAAGAAATTGTCACTGTTGCAGAAGACCACTCCATCTAGAAGAGTTATAAGGAAAAGAAAAGCAGCTGAGGCAACTGAGACCACAGTTGAGCCTACTGCAGAAGAAAAAGAGGCTCAATAGCTGAAGAAAAGGAAGCTGCAAGAAGCTCAAGAACTCAAGCAGAAGAAATTGAATGATGTTAAGGCTGTCAAGAACAAATTTGAAAGAAAACTGGCCAAAATTAGGAAGGCACTACAAGAGAAGGAACAAGAAGAAAGCATCAATATTTGTAACAACACATATGTGGATCTGCTAGTACTCCCAGACAAGCTGCCAAGATGGTATCCCTTGAAAAAGAAATGGCAGCTAGCTCATCACATTGTCAGAAAATTTGGGCCTCTTTCTACTCATGAATAAGAGCTACTTCAGTTCACTCAATTCATGGAAATTGAAGATGAAGAACTCTGGACAAAAGCCTTGAAGACAGCTAAGGCTCTAGGTTACAGAATCCTGACTCCAGAAGAACCTGTATGGAATCCTCCAAAACTGTAATCTGGAAGAGTAGACATGGCCGAAGTCAAGAAGATCTTTGAGAAGATCATAGCTGAAGAAAATGTTACAGACCTAGAGCACATGAAAGGAATTCGCACTCGTCTGTACCTCGCCTAACGCATCTGAAGACCTGATGAAGACTACTCAAAAAGACCAAATGAACGAAAACTTGTAATCTATAATTTCCACAAATTATATATACAAGTGGTATTTGAAAGTGTGCTGTATATGAAGTGTTTAAGTTTAATAGAATAATGTTGTACTAAATGTTGTGACAATTGATACAACACTGACTCTAACAGAATATCAGAAATTATGATTCACACAGCGGAAGACTTGAAACACTAAAAACAAACGTGACACAATGGAAATAATTTTTAACATAGATTTTATAAATAAAAATCTATGCTAGCCTTACGGCGAAATTCAATACTTATCTTCAAGTACAAATGTTGTGTGAAATGTTACAGCATTAACATTCACAACAGAAACTACAAACGAGGCAGGTGCCTTGTTCTAAAAACGAACTAAGTGTATAAGGTATACACTGTCGAAATGCCTAGTCTATCTAATGATTACACTCTCAATAGATAAGAAGACACACAGCCATACGGGTGGGATACTTCGTATGATCTAAAAGGTAAAACTACTGGCCACAATTCCTAACAGGGATAAACGCTCGGTCTAGGAAATTGATCGAATAGAGTACACTGATTTGAGAAGCCTTCCATCGGTATTTATAGTAGTGGGGTGCTGATTCTAGAGGCTTCCACAATGAGATCCAATTTTTTAGGAACTCAACTTCCATGATCTTTCTAGATCCTTCTTGAATGCTCCAGGTCGTTCTAAATGGTTCCAGGCCGTTCTAGCATGTTCTTCAATGTTCTGGAATCTTCCAGGTTCCAGATCCTTGTAGAAGCTTCTAGATCCTGCCAGAAATGCGACAACATTCAGATCAACATTTAATGTAGCATTTCAGAAAAGACTTAGAAAAAATCTCGGAAGGTCAAATTAAGATGTTGTTGATAATGTTAAGGCATTTAAGGATTAACAACATCTACAATCTCCCCCAATTTGACCTTTCGACTATAACACACCTGATGCACATATATTTCTATACATACTCAGTATTATGTACTTAGTTGTAACCGTTGTACTAGTCAAGACAATACCTGTTGTAACCGTTGGATCAAATCGTATGAAGATCAAGGATAATTTTACAATGATCTGTGCCATAAGATCAAGATAAATTTTATCCAAAATAGAACAAGTATAAACACTACACTTATTCACAACATAAGTAACTTTACTAAGATCATAAGTTAAACTGGAAGAAATTAACTTAGAATCTAAGTAAGACACAAAAAAAACAAACATCAGAGCAAAAAATAATAAAAAAAAATATAAACAAAACAGAAACTAACACTATACAACTGTTGGGATATGAATCCTAGACAAGTCCTAAAAGATAAAAGATAAGATGAAGTTTTGATAAGCCAAAAGTAGATTGAATATTTTCTAAGTGTTGACTGATCTAGTCTAGTTGAGTTGAGTCATCTTGTACCAGACCAGTAGAGTTCACATGTAAAGAATGAAGTATTTATAACTTTCAATCTTCAAGAACTTTGTAAGTTGTAACCAACTTTTCTTGATAACTACCTTCAACTGAATCTTCTTATCTATCCACGCGTTTCTGTTATAAATTAGTTATTCCATAACTAACTTCTACCCTTATCTTTGTACGCGCTTCATTTAGATTTATAACTTCGACTTTTAGTAACTCTCGTTGACTTGTCTTGAGTAGACTTGTATGTACTTGTCTTGTCTTGTAGTCCATCTTATCTTGAGTAGTAGACTTCAACTCTTCTGGTCTAGTCTTCCTTCTTCAATCAGTAGACTATACTAAACTTATCAAGACTATTACATTACATTAAGCTTTCATAATACAAGCTTAGTCAACTTAGAAACTATACAATCAATCTAATCTATTACATATAAAAAACATGAGCTCTATACAATATTTCAATAGCTCAGTAACATACTTAAACAAATATGAAACACATATGAAGTATACACAATATACGAATTTATAAGTACTTCATTCTTTACATGTGAACTCTACTGGTCTGGTACAAGATGACTCAACTCAACTAGACTAGATCAGTCAACACTTAGAAAATATTCAATCTACTTTTGGCTTATCAAAACTTCATCTTATCTTTTATCTTTTAGGACTTGTCTAGGATTCATATCCCAACAATTTCCCCCTTTTTGATGAAGCCAAAACTACTTGAATCTTTTCTCATAAGTAGACTAGTTAAGTAGTTACCTTGTCTATTAGTCATCAAAATAGTATTTATCTTTCATTCATTCAAAATAGATCAGTAGATTACACATACTTCAAAATATAATCATAAAAAAAAACTATCAAATAAGAATGTAAATCAACTAGTCCGAAAGAGTACCTCCTTCTAGATTTGGAACTTGAAATGCATCTAGGAGTCTCCTATGTATCAGACTAATATGACCATCATCTTCAATCTTCTCTTTATCCAGTAGTTGTTCTTCGAACTTCTTGATCTGATTCATATCAACTCTTTTACCTGAACTTGTCATAGGACATTTCCATGTAGGAAATTCAGGAACAAGAATATTGAAATTAGCTCCAGCCGATATCCTTAGGATAAGATGCCATAACTTCCTGTGTTGACCTTCCATGAACCTGTCAAACAGTGAGTAAAGCTCATCTTGATTCTCAGCATCACCAAACTTCCTAATTATCCAATGATCAAGTTCCCATTGATTCTTCACTTCTATCCATTCAGCTCTGTGCTCATTATCAATGAAGTGATCAATGAACTTGTCTTCCATCAGATCTTCATCAGCTTTCAATTTCTGCAGTCTTTCAATATGCTTGACAATCTTCTTCTTGCTAGCATAGTGAATCTCATCATCATTAATCCTTTGCTTCTTCTCAACAATTGCAGCAGCAGTAGCATCTTCAACATTCAACTTCCTCTTAGTTCGTCTTCTAGTCTGAATCTCAGCTTCTGGAGACGCAGCTTCTTTGCCTTTGATCAATTTCAGCTCTTCTGATCTAACCTTCTCAAGTTCACTTGTCTTGATCAACTTTCCTCTTTTAGACCTTTTGAACTCTTGAATGGTTTCAGCTGCCTCCTTAGCTTCTGGTTCATCAGACTTCTCAATAATACTTTGCTCTTCCCCCTTTTTGGCTTCATCTGCCTTAAGAGTGAAAAGACTAGTAAAGCGAGTCATTTCTTCCTTAACAGCTTCCTTCATAGCTTCAGTAGCTAACTGAACTTGAGTCTGAATCGTCTTCTCATCAACCATCTTGTTTAGACGATCAGTAGTCAGCTCTAGCTTTTGAGAAGTTGAAGTAAGTTCATTCTTGAAATGCATAGCTGTCTGTTGAAGTAGAGTGTTTTGAGCATTTAAATCATGTAAAATAGCTTGAGAACGCACCAACTGATCTTGTGCTTCTCTTCTCTGTTCATCCGCAATCGAAATCTTAACTCTGTAGAGTCTTTCCATCTTACTCGACTCTTCTGCCAATGAACGAGCAAACGAAATATACTTCTTTTCAGCCAAATCTATTTGTTTCTTCAGAAAGCTTTCAACTTCAGCAAACACCACATCTCTGATAGTGGAGTCCAACTTGTTAACTTCACCAACCAACAAATCTCTGGCGTTGTCAACAATCGACTGATTCTGCTCCATCAGCGTTGATTTCAGCTTTGAGTCCAAAAGATTATCAATAGATGATTGAACAACATCCACCAAATCTTTCTTCAATCCGTCTAAGAATCCTTCAGGAATGATTTGAACAGATGACTGAGTCGTCTTTTGCACTTTCTCAACGAGTTCATCTTCATTGAACATCTCAGCATCCATAAAGTCATCATCTTCTTTACCAAACTGAAAAGAATTTGAACTTCCAGAACATTCAGCTCCATCTTCTGATCCATCCTCTATTTCCAAAATAGGTTCTGAAGTCTGTACTTTCAACTCGGCTTCTTCAGGCTTGATCTCGTCTTCCACCAGATCAGTCTGGGTTCCGACATCAAACGAGAATTCATCTTCAAGGATACCATCAGGAATGTTCAACAGCTTCTTGACTAAGTTAACCAGGGCCTTGCGCGGAAATAGTTCGGAGTGATCCTTAACTCCACTATGTTCTTTCTGTTCCATCTCCCAATCCATGAAATTGGAGATACCGCCTTTGCCTTGGATAACTTCAAACAGATCATCAGTAGACGACTTCTTCAAAGCGAACCACGTGCAGACTCTGACAAGCTTCTCAAACTGTTCCGAAGCCGTGTCGATGTCAAGAGTCGAGAGCTGCTTCTTCAGATTCCTAGAAACTCGAGCACGCACCCTCTTCTCTCGAAGACACATAGGATAGTAGAATAGGGATTCAAATCTAACCTCAGACGGGTCCTGAGTAGATGGGGTCTCTAACTCAGCTGTTGCAGTGGCAACTGGCGTCTTGTCTGAAGTAGATGGGATAGAGGGTTCACCATATTCTGGTGAGGGAGAGGGAGTGAAAGCCATGGTTTCAAGGGGCTTTGATGTGTCTAGGTCAGGTGTGACAACTGTCTGAGTATCAGTTGTGTCCTTTTTGGGAGTGATTTGGGGTAGGCTTGCTCTCAGCGGATATGCTGGCAATGCCTGAGAAGTTAAGGGTAAAGGACGAGGCCTAGATCGGTGTGATCTCGCCTTGGTTCGAACAGAGGGGAGAAAGAGAGAGGGAATTGACAAAGATTTAGATGAAGAACCAACCTGGTAAGTCATCTCTTCTGGTGGAGGTGGAGTACCAATCCTCACAAGTCGAAGGACTTGAGTCTCCTTCTCTTCATCATCCTTCTTGATAACATCAGCTTCCTTGTCAGAGTGAGTCTGTTCAGAATCATCTCCACTCGACTCAGCTTTTGCAGGAGCCTCTGTCTCTTCCTCATCGGACTCATCTTCAGAAGAACTAGATGAGTTGCCATATGGTAAGACATCCGAGTCCTCAATCTGAACACGTCTCGGGGCAGCTGGCCTAGCAGCAGCTTGCTTCCTTGCAGACACCTTCTTCAAGTAGAATTTTAGTGGATGGAAGGGCTTCCCTTGACTCCAATTCGACTTGTTGGGCAGTAGACGAGGGAATAAAATGCTTAATTTGTTTCCATATCCAACAGCTGTAGACACCACCCAATTGCGAGTGTGGTCATCTACTCGGACGCTCTTCTCAAAGTACATGATTCGATCTGCAATCAACCTAAACCAATCACCTTCAGTGATGCCATCATATATTGCAGCCATGACCCTTGCCTTTGCAAAAGTCACCGAGTCATGCGAGCCAGTGGAACTGAGTAGAATCTTGCTGGCAATATCCAACAAAGTGCGATACTTGTCTAGAAGATCACCCTTCTTGACTGCAACATATTTTCCATCTTGCTTAGGTTTTAGCTTCCTTCCACAGAAGATGCTCAAATATCGAACCTCTTGCCCTAGACCATAATTCTCCACATTGATCGTTCCAGTGGGCAGTTTTAGAAATTTGAACAACGCCTCTCGAGTGATTTGCACTCGATCTTCTCCAATGAATGATTCGAGAATGTCACCTCGCCTAGTGACATTGGCATAGAATTCGAGCACTTCTTCCTCCAATACGACTTGAGGGAAGGCTTCTAAGTAGGGCTTCAGACCACATCTTGTGCATTTGGTCAGAATCTCCTCATTCTCAGCTGTGTGTTGGCCTTTGAAGAACACAGAAGGTTCAACATTCACCTTGTTATCAGCAATGTATCGTCCTAGATCAAATGTGACGTGCATGTTTGATCTAATGTCGAAAATCGAACGAGTAGACATTGTATAATACGAGTAGTTTGCAGTTAACTTGAGAAATAGCACGAAATCAAATGCTTCAATAGAAGGGTTAAGAACAAAAGACGTGTGAGAGTAATGAAACAGTAAGGCTAGTGAGTGTGGAAGATGGGTTTTGTTAAAACTGTAACTTGATCCAACGGCCACGATTGAAGGATTAGATCCAACGGTCGAGACCTTTGAGATTCGGTTACGGAATCGAGAATATAATGTGATTTGATATTGTAAAATTTGAAATCCGGCTCTATTTACTTAGGACAGGGGAGTGAACTCATCTGACCTAATGTAGTCGAGTTCGAACTGGGTGTATACACCTCATTAAATGGGAGTGTATAAATCCAATTCTAGGGTTATCAACTTTTAGCATTATCTAATTACAAAAGTACCCTTGATTTGATTGACAAAACACTTAACATATATCGATCAATAGAAGCACTTAGCTTGTCTGTTCGAGTCCATCTAGAGCAGACGAGTAGCCTTAAGCTTCACAAGACGAGTAGACTTATGAACACCAGTCGAGTTCCCCCTTCGACTGTGCTTGTCTAACTCAATCGTCGAACGTCGTTATGTACCTATCTTACGATTTGCAACGTGTAATTGTAGGTACAGGTAGAGTAACATAAATAAGATGAATATCAATCGAGAGCAATGATCAAGGTTTCGAACAAGATGACTGTTTAACACACATAAGAGTCAACGTAAGGATATTTAAGAAATCAGAGATTCCCCCTTAATTGTTTATTCCCTTAGTATTACCCTCAGCTTTACCAGCTTCCTCATTGGGTTGTTTGGTCATCTAGTCTAGCCTTGTATACCTGTCTGTTGGATAAGTAGTCGAGTGCTCTGGTCTAGTGATCTTGTCTCCTCTTATTGATGTACCTGACTTGTTAGTACATAGCTATAGGCAAGTAGGATCTAAATCAATTAGTCCTAGACTAATGCATAACTCACGAAATCGTGCCTCAGCTAGTGGTTTTGTAAATATATCAGCTCTTTGAAAATCAGTATGAACCTTTTCCATGTGAATATCCTTCTTTTCTACATGATCACGTATGAAATGATGCTTCACATCAACATGCTTACAACGTGTGAGCAGCATATGCAAGGAACAGTCGAATGGCTTCTAGTCTAGCAACAGGAGCATAAGTTTCATCATAGTCTATGCCTTCAGCTTGTGAGTAGCCTTGGGCGACTAGTCTAGCCTTATTCCTAACGACTAAATCATTCTCATCTTTCTTATTTTTAAAAATCCATCTAGTGCCAACTACATTATGATGTTTCGGCCTATCGACAAGTTCCCAGACGTCGTTTCGAACAAACTGGTTCAACTCGTCTTGCATAGCGATGATCCAATTACTATCAGCCAATGCCTCTTTAACAGTGGTAGGCTCAATAGCAGAGAGGAAACAACACCAGCAAAACATAGTTGGACTCAGCTGTTCTTGCGACTCAAAGAGTTGTCGTCTAGTCTTCACACCAATAGTAGAGTCACCAATGATATTTTCAGTATCATGCGCAGATCTCCATGTTTTCCTATTCTTAACAGGAATACTATCATCTTCTATGTCGTGTATAACATCATGCATATCAACATCGTTTGTATCATCAACTAGAGTAGTAGAGTCAACTAGAGCAGGCATGTCTACTGGTCTAGAAGACTTACCTTGAGCACTTACCTTCTCCTTTTCATCAGAATCGAGAGCTTTTAGGAATGGGTTGTAGGCTTGAACGGATTCATATATCTCTGAATTTTTGTCAGTTTCGATCGGTAGATCAGTTGCTTTCTCACTGATCTTGTTGGCAGACGAGTCCTGTTGAGATTCATCGAAAACCACATGTGGTGTTTCTTCCACACAAAGAGTTGAGCGGTTGAATACTCTAAATGCTTTGCTAGTCGAGGAGTATCCTAAGAATATCCCCTCGTCTGCTTTAGCGTCGAAAGCATTCAACTTGCTCTTTCCATTGTTGTGAATGAAACACTTACAACCAAATATATAGAAGTATGAAACTCTTGGTTTTCTACCTTTCCAAACCTCATAAGGAGTCTTGCCTAGAGCTTTATTGATCGCGCTTCTATTCTGTGGGTGGCATGCAGTGTTGATAGCTTCAGCCCAAAACTTTTGAGGTGTGTTGAACTCGGCTATCATGGTTCTACAGGCTTCTTTGAGAGTTCGATTCCTTCTTTCAGCTACACCGTTCTGTTGTGGTGTCCTAGCTGCACTAGTAAGGTGCTGGATACCACGTTTAGTACAAAATTCTTTGATATAGCAATTAATGAACTCAGTTCCCTTGTCAGTTCGAATTTTGACAATAGACTGGTTCTTCTCAACTTGTAACTTCTTCAACAGATCAGGTAGAAGTGTTTGTGTATCACTCTTCTTGTGTAGGAAGATTACCCAAGTAAACTTAGAATAGTCGTCTACAACAACAAGTGTGTACCTTCTACCATTCAAAGTTGGAGGAGTTATTGGACCATGAAGATCCATATGTAGGAGTTCTAGGAATCTACTAGTTGAGAGAGTAGGAATTGACTTAAATGAACCTTTAACCTGTTTACCCTGTTGACAAGCTGTGCATACATGTGACTTGTAGTAAACTTCATTGGGAATACCTTCAACAAGGTAATCTCTGGCTATCTTATTAAGAACTTTAAAGTTTAGATGACAAAGGCGTCTGTGCCAGAGCCAGCCAAGTTCTTTAGGATTCTTAGTAAGTAGACAGGTGTCCCTCGGACAACTGTTCCAATTCACTATGTACACACTTCCTTGTCTTACGCCGACTAGTAGGACTGTGTGCGTCCTTTTGTCAATGATCTCGCATTTGCGGCTCTTGAACTGCACTTTGTAACCACGATCACAAAATTGTGAAACAGAGAGTAAATTATATTTCAAACCTTCAACATATGAGACATCTTGAATCTCAACGTCTCCATTCCGGATGTAACCAAATCCTTTAGTGACAGCAGTGGAGCTATCACCAAATATCACTTTTGGTCCTTCCTGCTCATGGTAGCTTGACAAGAGAGCCTTGGTACCAGTCATGTGGTGCGAACAACCACTGTCTATGTACCAGGTTTCTCCTACTGAGCCACCCTTCTTATATAAGTCAAGTCGACCCTGCAATAGATGATATTCAATAATTTAGGTACCCTGTTGTTTATTGGGGTCCTTGGGGGTTAGTCATGTTCAGAGGAATCCAGATATACATTGGAGTCTTGAACAAGTTTGATCTTTTAAGCTTTCGCCCATATTTGTTACAAAATAAGACCTTGTTGTCCTTCTCTGGCCTATCAGTCGAGTTCGGGTCTACTCTTTGGAGATAGCCTTTCGACTTGATCTCTACTTGAGCAGGCACTTGTCTACGATAGTCAGAGTAGGGTTTGAATGCATTAGGTCCATACGGTTTATAGACGCGTTTGGGTCTTTCCTCACTTAAAATATCGTATGATAGAGGTGGAGGATATAGAACAGGTTGTGTACGATATTTTGGAGCTACCTGTCTAGGTCTAGATGAGTAGAGTTGGGACTGCCTTATGAAAGGAGGTCTAGACTCTTGTCGTCTAGTCTGTACCTGTCTAGTACTCGTCTCCTTAGGATACCAATCCTCGTATCTGACCTGGTTGGGTCGTCCACGATTAGTGGTCCTTTGAAGATTAGTTCTAGATGGAACTGGCTTGTTGTTAGCATTCTTTTTACCCACCTTGGTAATCGGAATGTTAACTTGAGCTTGTTTAGATACAGTACCTTTAGAAGGAGTTCCAATATCGTATAACATTGGTCCTTTTCCTTTATCATTTGGCAAAAGTCTTGATTTAATAGTAGTAGGGTTCTTAATGACTCGAGTAGACGAGCTAGATGACTCAGCACCTATACCAGTCTTGTCAGCTGGATCTCTATACCTATCTAACAGTTCAAGGTTAATCTTTGAAGAGTTAACCAGGTCAGTAAGTTTGAGATCAAGTGTGACAACCTCGGTCTCTAAGAACTTATTACGTTCTTCAAGTCTGTTGCACTTGTTCTTTAAAACATTGAATTCATTTTTCTCAGTTGCATGTGTCTTAAGTAGGTCTTGATATAACCTGTCTGTCAATGCACACTTTTCTTTGAGTTGTCTCAACTCTTCAGTCAAGCGTTCATTTAGGACTGTTATATTAGGATCTACTTTAGACTGAGCTTCCTTAAGATCAATGATTTCTTGTTTTAATGCAATGTTTTCATCACTGACTTCAATGAAGGCTTGGTTAGCAAGTAGAAGGTCGTCCTCAACTGCACTAGTCGAGTGCTGAAGACTACTTCCTACTTCACTACTGGTAGTATCACTTTCATCAGTTTCTGAATCATCACAAGATTGAAAAGATGTAGCAGATGATACCTCTTGGTCGATTTTAGCCATGCAGCATAGACCATCATCTACTATGAATGCTTCGTCGTGATCTTGATCAGTTGAGTGACTAGATACGGACGATGGTAACTCGTCTGAATTTGAATCAGAGTCATCATTAGCCATCATTGCCCTCTTGCCACGGTTGTATCTTCTTTCTCTTCGAGCTTTACGTTCTTCTCTATCGTCAGTGCTCAGGTCTGGACATTCATAAATGTAATGACCTGGCTTTTCACAGTTGTAGCACAAGAGATCATTAGTAGCCTTTTTAATAGGAGATTTATCCCTACGTTTATCACGTCTATCGGAACGTTGAATCTTCCTATCGTCAGACTCTTTATCTCGCCTATTACCTTTCGAGACTTCGTCTCTCCTTTCGGATGAGTTTCGGTCTCGTCTGGTCTCAGACGAGTTCTTAGACGTAGCAGCTCTATGATCCCTATAGAACTTCTTGTATCTTCCGAAGCGTTTGTTGAGCCTATCAAACTTTCTAACCATGAGACTCATCTGATCCTTCAAACTGAGATCAGTATCTAACTCATCTTTCACAGAGGCAGACTTAGTTCTAGACTTGGACCTGTCTACCTTAGAAGACTTGGAAGAGCTAGATTTAAAGGCAATGTTCTTAGATACAGCATGTTCTCTATCACTACTGGCTAGTGGTTCATCTTCGTCTAAATCAAACTCATGAGCCTTCAGAGTTTGAAACATAGTCTCTGCACTCCAGGCATCTATGTTTTGGGTATTCTTAACAAGCATCTTTACCATTTTCCATCGAGGATCTAAGCTCTTAAGAATCCTAAGATTGATTTCACGAGGAGTATAAGTTTTACCAAGAACTTCAAGGTCATTCATGATTTTGGTAAAACGAGTATCCAGCTGGTCGACAGTTTCGCCAGCTTTCATCCGAAATGATTCAAATCTTTGGACAGCAGTGGATAATTTGCTTTCCTTGATTAGGGAAGTCCCTTCACAAAGGATAGCTAGTCTGTCCCACATCTCTTTGGCAGTTTTACATTTTAACACTTTTCCTAGATACTCGTTAGGAAGGGTGTGTAAAATATAATTCTTTGCCAAACTATCCAAATTATTTTGACGCATTTCTTCTGAGGTTAGATCTGACCTTGGTTTCTTGACGAGAGTGCCAATTGGTTTTCTTGGGTCAAGAACAACAGTATTTGGAATCATCGTAACAATGGGTCCTTCTGTGATGACAGAGATCATTAGGTCGTGCGTGGAACTGAAAATAGCTTCCATTCGCAGCTTCCAGTAGTCATAGTCCTGAACCTGGAACTTGGGTAGTTTGTTAGCGCTGATCTCAAGAGACATGATTTCAAGAAAATGAGTGCTAAGTAGAGTTATGATCAAGAAAAGCAAGTAGTTCAAGTACAGGGAACACGAAACAGATATAACAACAGTATTTGATCAAGAACACGTAAACAAGAACAATCAAGAACCAAGACTTCACCCTAAGTCTAAGTCGGTTATCAAGAAACAGCAGTTCGTGAACCACTGCTCTGATACCACTTGGTGGATAGATAAGAAGATTCAGTTGAAGGTAGTTATCAAGAAAAGTTGGTTACAACTTACAAAGTTCTTGAAGATTGAAAGTTATAAATACTTCGTGATGATGATCATTTTAAGACTACTGCAAATACGTATACTGAAGCTACATACTGAAGATATATTGAAGATTACTCTCAGAGTTTATTAGAGTTCAGAAAGCAAGTCAGAAGTGAAGTGAAGAAATCCAGAAGACTGCTACTGAAGATCAGAGAAGTTTTTAGTTTTGTTGTTTTTATCAAGTTGCTAGATACTTGTTAAATTTCTAGTTAGATCGTAGACATATCTGGAGGTATAGTCTGTTGAAGATCTAAGTCTTCTTCTTGGGACTCAAAAGACAGGAATTACACACTTGTACTCGATTGGAAGAGTTTAGTGGAAACATCACAACTGGGTTTGTGAGAGTGGATGTAGACAAGTTGTCGAACCACTATAAATCTTTGTGTGTTGTTTGCTTTACTGTTTTAATTGTTTAATTGCTTAACTGTTTTAACTACTAAACTAGACAAGTTGAGTATAGAACAGAGTTCTCGAATTTGATAAGTTGAGTATAAACTTAAATTGGGCTCATTGTTAATTTCGTATTCCGCATATTGTATTCTGATATTTCGATAGATTTTTGAAAAGTCTATTCACCCCCCTCTAGACATTTTCACTAGCTTACTCGTTATTAACTCAACTTTGGGGACCTACAACAACCTGCAGTAGACACATGATAATTTGCAAACAAATTAAGCAAGGCAGTAGACAAATATCAAGTGGAACCATAATTAAGCAAGTTGCAATAAACAACCTAACATCTAGAAAAAAATAAATAACAAGTGTATCAGGTTTTCAGAATTCAAACTTAAACATTAATACAAAGGTTGAACTGAATAAATGGCTTATATTGCTGTGGTAACAGCTGCAGCATCAACTTCCTGCACCATAGCCATTGTGGAATTCAGATCTCCCCCTGTCTAGCAGCTTCCACCAGGAAGATCACCATACAAGGTGTCCATCTCAGCAGCATCATCATCATCTCCTTCATCAACAAAGTAAGTAGATGCAAGGTGTGCAACTACATCAGTAACAGCAGCATCAGGTCCATCACCAGCATCAGCAGCAGCTGGAACTCCTTCATCATTTATCTCCTCAATGACTACACTATAGTTGGATGGTGGTGGTACTCCCCCTATTGTAGGTGAAAGGAGGTTGGTCCACCTGTCCTTCAGGAACTGAAGTTCATCTATTGTTTCCTGCAAGTGTTGGAGTTGGAGTTTGATGAATTCCTGTGAAAGATACACATTACCAGAAATGTTGATACGGATGTTCTCAACATTTGGGGTTGCATTTCTGTGTCTTGGTCTGGATGATTCAGGATGATCAGTAGTAGAGGGTCTGGAAGGTTCTGGTTGAGCAGAAGTAGAGGGTCTGTGCTGATGTTCAGTACTAGGAGCAATCAAAGGTAAATCAATAACTCTATCCCCAGTGAGTAAGGCAGGAGCTATGGCCAACAGTGGAAATCTCCCCCTCAACACATCAGTGTTCTTGGCAACAAGTCCATGATGCCTCAAGTAGTTAGAAATCAGAACAGGATAGGGTAAATTGCCTTTCTCAGAAACTCTCCCAGTAAATCTCATCATATGTTGGAAAATTGAGAGACCTAAATTGAATCTCTTAAGCACATAAATCCTATACATCAAAACAGCTTGATCCTTTGTGATCTTGGTAGTATTTGTGGTGGGAATCCAATTGTAGATAATGAGTTTGTATAACACAGAGTGTAGGGAAGTGAGGTCTTTGGCTAGCATCTGTCTAGTCCACTTAACTACCCTACCACCAGTTATAGCAGAAATAACCACATCCATGTCAGGTTCTTCATCAACCTCAACATTGGGAATTTCCAAAAATTCATTTATCAATTCAGGAGTAAAAGGTACGTCCCTCCCCCTAAAATTAACAGTCCCATACCACTTAGAAGATCTCCTACCAGTGTGTTGGTCCTGAAAGGAGTATATAACAAGTGTATGGGGGGAGGGGTAATACACTTGTATGCAAATTCTTTTAACTTTGATCAAACTAGAGCTCAACAAGGTTGTCTTGGACAACTCTGCTGAAGATGATTAACTCTTCTAAGATAATCAGACTACTAAGTACTATTGAGTACTTAGTTGAATAACTATCTAGGGGAGTTATATGTGCGGAATAGTGGTTGGCCCTTTTAGTTTAGACTCCTTTAGTTTCTGAAATTCCTTAGGCAAACAATACAGTCCAGTTTCAGGGAACTTGTCCAAATAGGTTTTGCACAGTCTTTGAATGTGTAATCTTTGAAATATCAGTTTTGTGTGCAGTGTTGAATGTATGAAAGTACTTTGAAAGTAAATCAACACAGGAGTTTATAGTGGTTCAGAGACTCAAGCTCCTACATCCACTTTCCCCGATTTAACAGGATAATTCCTTCTCTCTTGGAATTAACTCGTTTTATAGTGCCAAGGTGCACTTGATCAAGAACACCACTCTTTGGTGAATTGATCCCTAGGATGTCTAGAGTCCTAGTACCCTCTTCTCAACTCAGAACTGAACTGTTCTTCTCTCAACAGTCAGCTCCTACCACTTCTACTACTACAACCTTCTCTCTTTCACTCTTGAAAGGGGTAAGGGTTGAAGTAAGGTTCCAACTAATGAGATATCCTTTACAATGAAGATCAGTGTATAAGGATAGGATATCTCTCTAAGCTTGTGTATGGATATACAATGTAGTGCAGCTTAGATGAAGTGTTTGAAGACTAAGATAATCTTTGAAAGCTTTGAAAGCACTCTAGCTTGTAAGAACTTGAGGTTAGTTGGATTGTGTTGAGGTGCTTTCAAATGGTCTTCACACTTCTGTATTTATAGACAAATGAAGAATTTGCCCGTTGGAGAGGCAGCCTCCAATGTCCATAAATGTTTTCTTTTAGTTCTTCAACTTTGAAGACAGATTCTTGATAGTGACATGTCCTCATTTGGGAAATAAACGGCTGTTAAGACTTTGTCTTCTTTCTGCAGCACTCTACCCAATGTCTGACTTTCAGATTCTCTTGTTAGGACTTGGTCATGGCTTCTGAAGGTTGTTCCAATGATAGGACAACATTCCTCATCATTTGGACAACTCTCTTTATCACTATCAGGAGTCTTGCTTATGAGCAAGGTTGGCTTGCTCTTCTTCATATGACTTGGCTCATACCCTTTGTTTCACTTCAAGGTGATCTTAGCATGTTGATTTGTAGTTCTTTAGGGTGTGGTTGTCTCTATTTCTTCAGCATAGTTGACCTCAAGCTTTCAATACACTTCTTCTGAATTGATTGTGCTGAGACAACTCCTCTGGACAACTCTCCTGATCGGCATAGTTGTTCTTCAAAAAGACTTAGTGTTGTATTCAGAGTTTGAGCTTTGAGGGGACTTGTTCTTGATGGACTTCAAAGCAAATGTTCCCCCTCAAATTGTGCATCTAATCAACTAAGAGCTACCTAACATATTAGCTCCTCATCTAGCCTTTATACTATATGTTCTAACATTTCTAGAACATACTCAACTTGACTTAGGCATGTCTCAGGGGGTTTTGGTATTAGTCAAAACATATCTCATTTTATTCCCAACAATTTCCCCCTTTTTGATGATGCCAAAACCTATACAACTTATGCAAAAGTGACTTAGGCTAAACCTATTACATTTGTCTTCAGAAGATATGACTAAGGTCAATTATCCTGAAAAGCAATGTGTTAGTGTATTCACCATTCATGTTGCAAATAGGTTTCATAGATAGGCATAGAGAGATGAGTGTTTATTGATTCAAAATAAGTTCAACTATCATTCATTTGAAAATCATTACAAGCATGTTGATAGTTGAAATTAACATATCAGAGCATGAATCAAAAACACTAATTACATCAGAGCATTTCAATATAACAACTTAGAGCATATACAAGTTTTTCATCATTAGAGTACAATGCTTATATCAGTGCAATCCAGAGCATATCAGAGCAAACAGATTATCATAGCACACCACATCAGCAATCTTGACCACATTTCAGCATAGTTGATCAATAAAAAGGTCAGAAGACTTGGCCATTTCAAAGATCATCCTCAGGAGGTGGCAGCATCCCATACTGTGCCCACACTCTTCTTTTCAAGGCCATGGCTTTTTGGTTTGTTCCCTTAGGTCCAAGAACCATCTTGTTTAGCTTAAGGATCTCAGTGAATTCTCTCGGGATTCTTGCTTGGTCAATCCATCCTTCAAGCTTTGGAGGCATGTATATGATTGGCTTGGGAGCTGTGAGTTCAAATCTTGCAATGTCAGCAGCTGCAAGCAATTGTTGATAGAGCTCTCTGTAGTACTCTATCATGAACTCAGCATTAGTGGAGTTGGCATCTCTTCCATTCCATCTGTCAATGACATATTGATCATAGACATACTCCCTTTTGGCTTCCTCCCATGAGTCATTCAGCTATTTTGGCACCCATTTATCCAAGTGAGGATATTTGGTATCCATTGGGATCAGTAGCTGTGACTTCATCTTGTTATATGTTGCTCTCTTCCTTCTTGGCTTCTGGAAGTCTGCTCTTCTCTTATCTCTTGCTCTTTGTGCTTCATCCATCAAATCCATCTTTTCTTGGGCCCTCATCATGGCCAGTTTCTGTTGAGTTTCAGGGTCTTTGCCAAACCCTTCATGAAACAGCTTTGATGGATCACTAGCTAGGACAGTTGTCTTCTTCTTAGGTCCTGGTCCAAAGCCTTCTTCAAATAGCTCTTCAACAACTTCAGTGGACTTGGTACCTTCAGCATTTCTGGCAGATTCAGAAGACTTATCCTCTTCAGTATTCTTGGGCTCTTTAGCAGCTTTGGGCTTCTTTGAGATAGGCTCATCATCAATAATTCTGAATTCAGGTGGAAGATCAAGACTGTTAGGAAAATCAGTGAATGTCTCAGCTGGTCTTTTCTTTCCTTTAGCCCTCTTGATCTTTCCTCTAGTTTGGACACCTTCAGCATCTTTGTCCAAACCAGATACTTCACCACCTGGTCTTTGCTGTAACCTCACTCTCTTCAAAGCAAGTGCCAACTGCTCCTCTTCATCCAGTTCTTCCAAGTTTAGCACTGCTGGCTCCTTTCCCTTTCCTTCAGGTGCTTTGTCTTTCCCTTTCACTGGGCTTCCAATCACTAAGGCACCTTTTGCCCCTGCTCTTTCCCTTTCCCCCTTTTTGGCAGCATCAAAACATTCAGGCTTCAGTTCACTCATAGTAGATGCCAATAAGGACTGGGCTTGGGTTAGAAACTTCATTTCCTCCAACAGATATACATTCTCATCATGTATATTTTGCATCCTGTCACTGCTCAAGCTAAGAAAAGCTAGAACAGGCTTCATTTTCTGTTGGACAACCTCTTCCATAGTTGCCTTTAGAGATGCATCCAATTGGGCTTTAAGGAGTTCAGTGAGGTTGGCCACTGCACCTTCAGCAGTGTTGGCCAACACTTCTTGGGAAAAATTTTCTGAGGCTGCTTTCACCATAGCTAGCCTTTGCTCTTCAGCTCTTTGCCTTTGCAGGGCAGTTTTTCTTCCAAGAGCTTTCTTCACAACTGACCTCAATGTCTTCACATTCCTATTGTGGTTGATTCTTAGCAAGGACTGCTCTTTCTTTACATCCTTTGATACTGACCTCATGGTGTTTTTAGCTTTGAGACTTCAGTGGAGATGGTTTGCAAACCAGACTCAACTCCACTGATCCTTGCTTCCAAGGTAGGCAATACTACATCCTCTGAGCCAGTTAGCCTCATTTCTACAGATGCCAAAGTTCTTCCATGCTCATCCAAGGCTCCAATGGTTTCTGCATGAGCTGATTGGACTTGATAAGCCAAAGAATCCAACTTCTCTGATTGCATCCCAAGCAAAGCTTGTGCTGATCCACTATCAACTTGGATGGGTGCATCTGTTAAGAGTTCATCTGCAAAAATTTGATCAAAGGTTATACCTGCAATATCAGACAAATCAAATGAGTCAGTAAAAACACATTTATCTCCCTCAATTTCTTTTTCATAAGACTCTGATACATCAGCAGTCTTCTCCTCATTTTCAACTATTTCTTTTCTCCCTTCATTAATGATTTCCTCACTTAAAGGTACAGGCCTCCTCTCATCAAGGGATTCCTGAAGTTCAGATTTGACTTCAAGAATAGCCTGCCCTTCCTCACTTATATCACCCTCATTTGGTGGTACACTCACTATCCTAGTGATCACCACATCTCTTTCATCTACTACTTCCTCTGGTTTTTCCACTAACATCTCCTTTTCAACTCCATCACCTAATCCTGCAACATCTCCACCTTCAACAAGGTTCAAAGATGGCAGTTGTGGGGAGATCACAGTGATTATATCATCAGCCACTGAGTCATCCTGAATGATTAAGGGTTGATCAGTGTCCAACTCTCCTGACACTGAATAGGCCTTAACCAAACCAACCTCTAATACAGGAACCTCCACATCTTTAGGTTGTGCCTTGGGTTCAGAAGAACCTTCATTGGCAGATGTGTCCTTGGTTGTGTTACCACCCTTGGTCAACACCTCTGAAGATACAGAGCCTTTCCTATGATAGGTTCTAGGAGGGTTGGAGAGTCTTTCTGAGACAGAAGGCTTAGGGAGATTGGCTTGAGGGGTTTCAGGAGGGTTGGGTTTTGAGGGGTTTGAAGGATCATCAGGGGAATCATCATCATTTGAGCTACTATCAGGGTGTTTGATGCCCTTTGCTTTCCTTTCCCTCTCCTCATTGATCTTATCATCTAACAACTTTGCAAAAACTTCCTCTTCAATGAGAAACCTTGTCTTTGAAATTCCAGCAAAGTGTAGCAGTCTGTTCTCCTCCACCTGCCACCAGTTTGCACCCTTATCTTGGATGACTTGTGATATCTCCATCATAGACTTGTCTTTTACATCAACAAGCATTCTTATATCATGAAATGTCTTCTGAATTCTTGGAAATTCAGCAAGTTGTGGGTACAAACTGTCCACAGTAGCATTGGCTCCTCCTCTGAGCATACTTTCATAAGTATACTCCTCCTCATCTCCACTTGAATGGGGACTTTGGGTTATAGGGGAGTTGGCTCTGGGTTCTCCTAAGGTGGCTTCAGGAAGGTTTAGTTCAGGAATGTTGGCTTCAGAAGGGTTGGTTGCAATAGAAGGTACTTCAGTTGCTTTTGAGAGCAATGTATCTGAAGGGGCTTTACTCAGGGGGGTTGGCTCAAAGAGTGCAGCTTCTAAAAACTTTGAATAATTGAGCATAGATGAGTCAAGGGGAGAATGTAATCTTGTCTCATCTACTGCTATATCTGCTAGCACATCTATCCCACTTCTTTGCACACTCCCTTCTGGAGAATATCTCTTTGTAAGATTGATGGGGGTGATAGGTTGATTGGTTGGGGTTATATGGGTTTCAGGGGAGTTGGGCTCAGGGTTTTGAATTTCAGGGATGTTGGCCTCTATTGGTTGACCTTCAGGGACCTTGGATTCTGGAGTACCAGAACTAGATGAGTTGGTCCTTGACTTGGATTTGGTCCTGCTTTCAGCTATGCTTTCTCTAAGAGCAAGTTGGAGAGACCTTTCTTCCTGAAGCTCCAACACTTTGTCAGTAGGCTTGGCCCTTCTATTGCTAGCCCTACTGCTCCCACTTCCTTCATCATCCTTCTCAGGGACATGATGAAGGTCCTCCAATCAAATTTGATGCCTTTGTCACTAGCATCAATAACTGCAGCCATAATTCTGATTCTTGGATGGCTGACTTGCTCCAAGCTTCTAGTGTTGCTCAATAGACTCTTAGCAACTACCTCAAAGAGGTTGAGAAATTTTGGTTTGAGAGTCTTCTTGTTTTGAATTAAAGAGATGGGACCTGGAACTATGAGCCATTCTTGTGCTATCTCCTCTTCATGATCAACACCATAAAATTCTGGATTCCTTCCCTCTGAAGGCAATCCAAAAGCTCCTTCAAGATCTTCTGAAGAGAATTTCACTCTATGAAATCTCTCTTCCTCCTCACCCTCTGCTACATATGACAGTCTGGTAGAAACTTCACCATCTTCAGGCTTACCTCTCCACTTGAGAAAAACAAAGAACTCAGCCATGTAACTTTCCAGACAAGAGCTTGGCCTCTCTTCCATGAACTTTTGAAGACCAGCTCTTCTCAACCATCTCAGGGTTGGAGTGATTTCAGGGTCTTCACTTGTAAATGATACTATAGGCTCAAAGAGAAGGCTGTTCTTATTGCTCAAGTATCCAAAATCAAGGTCTAGAGCCTTGTTGGAGAAATCTATGATCATCTCTGGTCTAACTTTGGGGGCCATTGAAGATTACAGAGGTGAAATTGAGAGAGTTTTGAGAGGGTTTGAAGAAAATGAGCTAGTGTTTCGAATACTTGGGGAAGAAGAGTGTGTGGGGGAGTTTTAAGACTTGAGAATATTCTAAAAAGAATGTTTGTCAATGAGTTGGTGAGTTTTGTGTATTTTCAACGGTTGTCAAAAATGGAAAATACACTTGGACGGCCAGGATGCATTTCAGGGGAGTTGGCCAGTTTTGATCCAATGGTCAAAAACCAATGTAACAGTGAGTTGTTGGTTTTATTCAAAACTTGCTCTGCATTAGCTTGGAGAACTTCTCACACAGCTTCTCATTGGCGGATCCAAATTGTTGGGATATGAATCCTAGAACAAGTCCTACATGTTGATGAAAGATGAAGTTTTGATAAGCCAAAAGTAGTTTGAATATTTTCTAAGTGTTGACTAATCTAGTCTAGTTGAGTTGAAGTCATCTTGAACAAGACCAGTAGAGTTCACATGAAAAGACAAGTGTTGTTTTATATTAAAAGAAAAGTACGAATTTATAAGTACTTCCTATATGTTTATATTAACTGTTAGTTTGTTATTGAGCTATGAATAATCATTGTATAGAGCTCATGATTTTGTTTGTAATAGATAGATTAATTGTATAGTTTTAAGTTGACTAAGCTATGATATAAGCTTAAAGTAATGTGATAGTCTTGTTAGGATAGAATAGTTTACTATTGAAGATTGCACATGAAGACTGAAGAAGAAGAGTTGAAATCTACTACACAAGACAGGTGGACTACAAGCAAGTGCATTTACCAGACTACACAAGACAAGTAAACTTGAAGAAAAGTCTAAGTGAAGCGCGTGTAAAGATAAAGATGAAGAAGTTAGTTATGGAATAACTACTTAACAAGAAACGCGTGGATGGATAAGAAGATTCAGTTACAGAAGTTAGTTTTCAAGAAGAGTTGGTTACAACTAACTTAGTTCTTGATTTCTGAAGTCTATAAATACTTCAAGGTGTTTATCATTTGAAGACTACTGATACTGAGATTACTGATACATACTGAAGATATACTGAAGATTACTCACATAATTTATTGAAGTTCAGAAAGCAAGTCCGCTAGTGAAGTGAAGAATTCAGAAGACTGCAACTGAATAAGTTTTTCGTTTTTGTATTTGTTTTTATCAAGTTGCTAGATACTTGTTAAATTTCTAGTAAGATCATAGACATATCTGGTGGTATAGTCTTAGAAGATCTAAGTCTTCTTCTTGGGACTTAAAATCACAAGAACTCACACTTTGTACTCGATTGGAAGAGTTTAGTGGAAACATCACAACTGGGTTTGTGAGAGTGGATGTAGACAAGTTGTCGAACCACTATAAATCTCGTGTTTGATTTACTTTACTGTTTTATTTTTGTTTGATTGATTAACTGCTTAATTGATTTAAATACTTAAGAACAAGACTAGTAGAGTGTTCATACAGAGTTCGCGAATATAGTTGAGTATAAATTTGATTGGGCTCATTGTTTAAATCTGATATTCCGCATTCGTATTCTGATATATTGAAAGAATTTTGAAAAGTCTATTCACCCCCCTCTAGACGTTTTCACTAGCTTACTCAATATTATTAACTCAACTAGGGACCTACAAGTTGTATCAGAGCAGCGGTTTTTGAACTGCTGTTTCTTGATAACCGACTTAAGACTTTGGGTGAAGTCTTGGTCCGTGATTGTACTTGCTTACGTGTTCTTGATCAATATTCTTGATATATAGCTGTTTCTTGTTCCCTGTTCTTGACTTAACTGCTTCTTGATCATAAATCTGCTTAGCACTTATTTCTTGAAATCATGTCTCTTGAGATCAGCGCTAACAAGTTACCCAAGTTCCAGGTTCAGGACTACGACTACTGGAAGCTGCGAATGGAAGACATTTTCAGCTCCACACATGACCTAATGATCTCAGTTGTCACAGAGGGTCCAATTGTGACAATGGTCCCAAATACTGCAAATCTTGACAAAGACAAACCAATTGGCACTCTCGTCAAGAAACCAAGGTCAGAACTAACCTCAGAAGAAATGCGTCAAAATAATTTGGATAGTTTGGCAAAGAACTACATTTTACACACTCTTCCTAACGAGTATCTAGGAAAAGTGTTAAAATGTAAAACTGCCAAAGACATGTGGGACAGACTAGCTATCATTTGTGAAGGGACATCCCTGATCAAAGAGAGCAAACTCTCCACTGCTGTCCAAAGATTTGAATCATTTCGGATGAAAGCTGGCGAAACTATCGACCAGCTGGATACTCGTTTCACTAAGATTATGAATGATCTGGAAGTCCTTGGTAAATCATATACTGCTCGTGAGATCAATCTTAGGATTTTGAAGAGTCTTGATAGTCGTTGGAAAATGGTAAAAATGCTTGTTAAGAATACTCAGGACATAGACAAGTGGTCTGCTGAAACCATGTTTCAAACTCTAAAGGCCCATGAGTTTGATCTAGACGAAGATGAACCACTAGCCAGTAGTGATAGAGAACATGCTGTATCTAAGAACGTTGCCTTTAAGTCTACTTCGTCTAAGTCAACTAAGGTAGACAAGTCTAAGTCTAACACTAAGTCTGCTCCTATAAAAGATGAGTTAGATTCTGATCTTAGTCTGAAGGATCAGGTGAGCCTCATGGTTAGAAAGTTTGATAGGCTGAATAAACGTTTCGGAAGATACAAGAAGTTCTATAAGGATCATAGAGCGTCTACTTCTAAGAACTCGTCTGAGACCAGACGAGACCGAAACTCATCCGAAAGGAGAGACGAAGTCTCGAAAGGTAATAGACGAGATAGAGAGTCTGATGATAGGAAGATTCAGCGTTCTGATAGACGTGATAAGCGAAGGGATAAATCTCCTATTAAAAAGGCTACTAATGATCCCTTGTGCTATAATTGTGAAAAGCCAGGTCACTACATATATGAATGTCCAGACCTGAGCACTGACGATCGAGAAGAACGTAAAGCTCGAAGGGAAAGAAGATACAACCGTGGCAAGAAGGCAATGATGGCCAATGATGACTCTGATTCGGATTCAGATGAGTTGCCATCGTCCTTATCTAGTCACTCGACTGATCGAGATCACGACGAAGCATTCATAGTAGATGATGGCCTATGCTGCATGGCTAAAATCGACCAAGAGGTATCATCTGCTACATCTTTTCAATCATGTGATGATTCAGAAACTGATGAAAGTGATACTGCTAGTAGTGAAGTAGGAAGCAGTCTTCAGCACTCGACTAGTGCTATTGAAGACGACCTTCTACTTGCTAACCAAGCATTCATCGAAGTCAGTGATGAAAACATTGCATTAAAACAAGAAATCATTGATCTTAAGGAAGCTCAGTCTAAAGTAGATCCTAATGTAACAGTCCTAAATGAACGCTTGACTGAAGAGTTGAGACAACTCAAAGAAAAGTGTGCATTGACAGACAGGTTATATCAAGACCTACTTAAGACACATGCAACTGAGAGAAATGAATTCAATGTTTTAAAAAGCAAGTGCAATAGACTTGAAGAACGTAATAAGTTCTTAGAGACCGAGGTTGTCACATTAGAACTCAAACTTACTGACCTGGTTAACTCTTCAAAGATTAACCTTGAACTGTCAGATAGGTATAGAGATCCAGGTGACAAGACAGGTATAGGTGCTGAGTCATCTAGCTTGTCTACTCGAGTCATCAAGAACCCTACTACTACTAACGCAAGACTTTTGCCAAATGATAAAGGAAAAGGACCAATGATATACGATATTGATACTCCATCTAAAGGTACTGTACCTAAACAAGCTCGACTTAACATTCCGATTACCAAGGGAGGTAAAAAGAATGGTAACAGCAAGCCTGTTCAACCTAGAACTAATCTTCAAAGGACCACTAATCGTGGACGACCCAACCAGGTCAGATACGAGGACTGGTATCCTGAGGAGACGAGTACTAGACAGGTACAGACTAGACGACAAGAGCCTAGACCTCCTTTCATAAGGCAGTCTCAGCTCTACTCGTCTAGACCTAGACAAGTAGCTCCAAAATATCGTACACAAGCTGTCCTATATCCTCCACCTTTATCATATGATATTATTAGTGAGGAAAGACCCAAACGCGTCTATAAACCGTATGGACCTAATGCATATAAGCCCTACTCTGACTATCATAGACAAGTGCCTGCTCAAGTAGAGATTAAGTCGAAAGGCTATCTCCAAAGAGTAGACCCGAACTCGACTGATAGGCTAGTTAAGGACAACAAGGTCTTATTTTGCAACAAATATGGGCGAAAGCTTAAGAGATCGAACTTGTTCAAGACTCCAATGTATATTTGGATTCCTCTAAACACGACTAACCCCCAAGGACCCCAATAAACTAGTGGGTACCTAAATTATTGAATATCTTCATTGCAGGGTCGACTTGACTTGTATAAGAAGGGTGGCTCAGTAGGAGAAACCTGGTACATAGACAGTGGTTGTTCGCACCACATGACTGGTACCAAGGCTCTCTTATCAAGCTATCATGAGCAGGAAGGACCAAAAGTGATTTTTGGTGATAGCTCTACTGCTGTCACTAAAGGATTTGGTTACATCCGGAATGGAGACGTCGAGATTCAAGATGTCTCATATGTTGAAGGATTGAAATACAATTTACTCTCTGTTTCACAGTTTTGTGATCGTGGATACAAGGTGCAGTTTAAGAGCCGCAAATGCGAAATCATTGACAAAAGGACACACACAGTCCTACTAGTCGGCATAAGACAAGGAAGTGTGTACATAGTGAACTGGAACAGTTGTCCGAGGGACACCTGTCTACTTACTAAGAATCCTAAAGAACTTGGCTGGCTCTGGCATAGACGCCTCTGTCATCTAAACTTTAAGGTTCTTAATAAGATAGCCAGAGACTACCCTGTAGAAGGTATTCCCAATGAAGTTTACTACAAGTCACATGTATGCACGGCTTATCAATAGGGTAAACAGGTTAAAGGTTCATTTAAGTCAATTCCTACTCTCTCAACTAGTAGAGTCCTAGAACTCTTACATATGGATCTTCATGGTCCAATAACTCCTCCAACCTTGAATGGTAGAAGGTACACACTTGTTGTTGTAGACGACTATTCTAAGTTCACTTGGGTAGTCTTTCTACACAAGAAGAGTGATACACAAACACTTCTGCCTGAATTGTTGAAGAAGTTACAAGTTGAGAAGAACCAGTCCATTGTCAAGATTCGTAGTGACAAGGGGACTGAGTTCATTAATTGCTATATCAAAGATTTTTGTGCTAAACGTGGTATCCAGCATCTTACTAGTGCAGCCAGGACACCACAACAAAACGGTGTAGCCGAAAGAAGGAATCGAACTCTCAAAGAAGCTTGTAGAACCATGATAGCCGAGTTCAACACGCCTCAAAAGTTTTGGGCTGAAGCTATCAATACTGCATGCCATTCACAAAACAGAAGCGCGATCAACAAAGCTTTAGGCAAGACACCTTATGAGGTTTGGAAAGGTAGAAAACCAAGAGTTTCATATTTCCATATATTTGGTTGTAAGTGTTTCATTCACAACAATGGAAAGAGCAAGTTGAATGCTTTCGATGCTAAAGCAGACGAGAGGATATTCTTAGGATACTCCTCGACTAGCAAAGCGTTTAGAGTATTCAACTACTCAACTCTTTGTGTGGAAGAAACACCACATGTGGTTTTCGATGAATCTCGACAGGACTCATCTGCCAACAAGGTCAGTGAGAAAGTGACTGATCTAACGATCGAATCTGACAAAGATTCAGAGATATATGAATCCGTTCAAGCCTACAACCCATTCCTAAAAGCTCTCGACTCTGATGACAAGGAGAAGGTGAGTACTCAAGGTAAGTCTTCTAGACCAGTTGACATGCCTGCTCTAGTTGACTCATCTACTCCTGGTAAATCTGTTGATGATACAAATGATGTTGATATGCATGATGCTGTACATGATATAGATGATGATAGTGCTACTGTTAAGAATAGAAAAACATGGAAATCTGCGAATGATACTGAAAATATTATTGGTGACTCTACTGTTGGTGTGAAGACTAGACGACAACTCTTTGAGTCGCATGAACAGCCTAGTCCAACTATGTTTTGCTGGTGTTGTTTCCTCTCATCTATCGAGCCTACCACTGTTAAAGAGGCATTGGCTGATAGTAATTGGATCATCGCTATGCAAGACGAGTTGAACCAGTTTTTTCAAAACGACGTCTGGAAACTTGTCGATAGGCCGGAACATCATAATGTAGTTGGCACTAGATGGATTTTCAAGAATAAGAAAGATGAGAATGATTTAGTCGTTAGGAATAAGGCTAGACTAGTCGCCCAAGGCTATTCACAAGCTGAAGGCATAGACTATGATGAAACATATGCTCTTGTTGCTAGATTAGAAGCCATTAGATTGTTTCTTGCATATGCTGCTCATATGAAGTTTACTGTATATCAAATGGATGTTAAAAGTGCATTTCTTAACGGTATTCTTATGGAAGAGTTGAACAACCTCCAGGTTTCGAAGTCAAAGGCAACCAGGTGTACAGATTAAAGAAGGCCTTATACGGACTAAAGCAAGCTCCAAGAGCATGGTATGACACTCTCTCACTCTTTCTTTTAGAAAATGGTTTTACTAAGGGCAAGGTCGATCGAACCTTGTTTAGAAGACAAGAAGGGAAGGACATCTTACTCGTCCAAATTTACGTAGATGACATCATTTTTGGGTCACCTAACAAAAGGCTGAGTGAAAGTTTTTCAACACTCATGCAAAGTAAGTTTGAAATGTCAATGATGGGTGAGATGAACTACTTTCTTGGACTTCAAGTAAAACAAACTCCAGAAGGTATTTTCATAAATCAGGCAAAGTACACTAGAAACCTTCTAGACAAGTACGGGATCAAAACATGTAAGTCTACTGGCGTACCAATGCAACCAACTTACAGAATGGATCCAGATGAGAACGGTAAATGTGCTGACCAATCTTATTACCGTGGATTAATTGGTTCCTTACTGTATCTAACAGCTAGTAGACCAGACATTGCATTCTCTGTTGGTGTTTGTGCTCGATTCCAAGCCAATCCAAAAGAAAGTCACATGGAAACCACCAAAAGGATCTTGAAATATTTGAAAGGGACCATCAATCGTGGTATATGGTATCCCTCAAATGATGATCTATCCTTAAGTGGCTATTCAGACTCAGACTTTGGAGGCTGTAGAATAGATAGGAAATCTACTTCTGGTTCTTGTCAATTTCTAGGCACAAAACTCATCTCATGGTTTTCTAAAAAGCAGACTAGTGTTGCAACTTCAACTACCGAAGCCGAGTACATGGCTGCTGGTAGCTGTTGTAGTCAACTACTCTGGCTCATGCAACAGCTTAGAGATTACAACATACATGAATCAAATGTTCATATTTTCTGTGATAGTAATAGTGCAATTGCCATTACACAAAATCCTGTTTTGCACACACGTTGTAAGCATGTTGATGTGAAGCATCATTTCATACGTGATCATGTAGAAAAGAAGGATATTCGCATGGAAAAGGTTCATACTGATTTTCAAAGAGCTGATATATTTACAAAACCACTAGCTGAGGCACGATTTCGTGAGTTATGCATTAGTCTAGGGTTAATTGATTTAGACCCTACTTGCCTATAGCTATGTACTAACCAGACAGGTACATCAAGAAAAAGAGACAAGATCACTAGACCAGAGCACTCGACTACTCACACAACAGACAGGTATACAAGGCTAGACTAGATGACCAAACAACCCGATGAGGAAGCTGGTAAAGCTGAGGGTAATACTAAGGGAATAAACATTTAAGGGGGAATCTATGATTCCTTAAATATCCTTATGTTGACTCTTATGATTGTTAAAAGTCATCATGTTCGAAACCTTGATCATTGCTTTAGAATGATATTCATCTTATTTATTTCACTCTACTTGTGCCTTTGATTACACGTTGCAAATGATAAGATAGGTACAAGAACTCGTTCAACGTTCAGAATAGACAAGCACAGGTGAAGGGGGAACTCGTCTTGTGTGCTTAAGCCAACTCGTCTTGTGAAGCTTAAGTCTACTCGTCTGTTCTGGATGGACTCGAACAGACAAGCTAAGTGTTCTTTTTTATTCTAATATGCTAAGTGTTTAATCGAAACGAATTAAAGATATTACAGTAATTCGATAATGCTAAAATTTGAAAATCCTTGAATTGGATTTATACACTCCCATTTAATGAGGTGTATACACCCAGTTCGCACTCGTCTACGCTAGGTCAGATGATTTCACTCCACTGTCCTAACTAAGAAGAGGCGGATTTCAAAATTTACAATATCAAATCACATAATATTCTCGATTCCGTAACCGAATTCCAAAAGTCCCAACCGTTGGATCTAATCCTTCGATCTTGACCATTGGATCAAAAAATTCAGTTTTGAACAAAACCCAACACTCCCACACGTCTTGCCCCACAATTTCTTAACTCCCCTACTCTCAAGCATTTGTTTTCTTGCTATTTTCAAGTTATCTGCGTATACTCAAACCATCACTATGTCGATTCGATCTATTTTCGATGTGAGAACTAACATGCAGGCCACATTCGACCTAGGCCGATACATCTCCGACAACAAAGTAAATGTTGAACCTTCTGTGTTTTTCAAAGGTACTCACTCAGATGGAAATGCAGAAATTCTGGCCAAATGCACCAGATGTGGTTTAAAACCTTACTTGGAGGCGTTTCCTCAAGTCGTTTTGGAAGAGGAAGTACTGGAGTTCTATGCCAACGCCACCAGACGAGGTGACACAATTGAGTCCTTTATTGGTAGAATTCGAGTGGAAATCACTCGAGAAGCCATGTTCGAGCATCTGAAGCTGCCCACCGGATCAATTGATGTTGAGAATTACGCAATTGGGCAAGAGGTTCGCTATTTGAGCATTTTATGTGGTAAGAGGTTGAAGCCGAAACCAGATGGCAAGTATGCTGCTGTCAAGAAGTCGGAACTTCTAAAGAAGTATCGCACTCTATTGGACATAGCCGGTAAAATTTTGCTATGTGCCATTGGTTCCCATGATTCTGTTACTTTTGGGAAAGCAAGGGTTATGGCTGCGATTTATGATGGTATTACCGAAGGAAACTGGTTCAAGCTAATCGCAGATCGAATGATGTACTTTGAAAGAAGTGTTCGAGTTGATGACGTCACTCGTAATTGGGTGGTATCTACTGCTGTTGGTTATGGAAACAAGCTGAGCATTCTATTTCCTCTCTTGATGCCAAACAAGACCGAATGGAGTAAAGGAAAGCCATTTCATCCTTTAAAGTTTTATTTAAAGAAGGAAGCTTTGGCAAAGCAGACTGCTGCTAGGCCAGCTGCTCCAAGGCAAGCTCAAGTTGATGATTCAGCAGTGCTGCCTTATGCTAACTCATCTAGCTCTTCAGAAGATAGGTCCGATGCTGAAGAATCGGAGAAAGTTACAAAGACTGAGTCTAGTGCAGGTGACTCTGAGGAAACTCAATCAAATGAGCAATCTGTTCAAGAGATGGAGTCAAGTGCTCAAGTTCCAGAATTATACAAACTAGTGAGAATTGGAACACCTCCTCCACCAGACGAGTTGAGTCCCCAGGTTGGTACCTCTTCTCATGATTTGTCAATTCCTCTCTCTATTCCCTCTGTTCGAACCAAGGCTAGATCACATCGATCTAGGCCTCGACCTATTACCTCAACCTCACAAGTGCTGGCAGCACATCCGCTGAGAGTCAGCCTACCCCCAAACACTCCCATATTTGATACAACTGATACTTCGACAGTTGTCACACCAAACCTAGACACATCAAAGCCCCAAGAAACCACAGACCAAAGTCTCTCTCTACCCTCAACAGAATATGTTGAACCCATTAACCCATCTACTTCAGACAAGACTCCAGTTTCCACTGCAACAACTGAGATAGAGACCCCATCTACTCAGACCCCGTCTGAAGTCAGATTCGAATCATTGGTGTATTATCCTATGTGCTTAAGAGAGAAAAGAGTCCGTGCGAAGATGAGCAGAAATTTGAAGAAGCAGCTCTCTTCTGTCGAAGTCGACTATTCATCAGAACAGTTTGAAAAACTTCTAAGAATATGCACTTGGGTGGCATTGAAGAAGTCTGGAACAGATGACCTTTTCGAAGTCATCTTAGGAAAAGGTGGTATTTCAAACTTCATGGACTGGGAGATGGAACAAAAGGAGAACAGTGGTGTTCGTGATCACTCTGAGTTATTTCCATCTCATGCCATTACTGCTCTTGCAAAGAAACTACTGAACATTTCTGATGATCAAATGTGTTCGGAATCACATTTTGACATGGGCGTTCAAGTTTCAGAAGCTGATTTTGCAGAAGATGTAGTTATGATTGAAGCTGCACCAGCTGAGGAAGTCCAGTCTACTGATCCGATTCTCGACTTGGAGAATGTTTCTGATCAAATCAGAGGTCTTGTGTTCAAATTTCAAGAAGAACATGCTCATGGTCCACGATGCAACGTTGGACAGATCACAAGACAATTTGAGAAGTATTTCCCGTCAGAAACATGTGCTTACACTGCTAAGCTAGTCGAGTTGGTGAAAAGAGAATCTGATGATACTGAAAGAAGGGCTCAATAAGGAAGGTTAGCTATCATTCCCTACTCTCCCCAACTTAGTTTGAAAGCTATTGCTGGAAGTGTGCTTCCAGAGGCTGAAGTAGTTGAAGACGAGGTCTTGACTGCTGCTCCAGAAGGCCAGTTGGTGGAAGTAGTATCAATTCCAGAAGATGAGATTATGGAAGAAGCTACTCATGTTGAAGCTGGACAATCATCTCAAGCAATCCCAGCCGCTTCAATAGATGAGTTGAAAGAAGACTTGAAGGCTGTCATCAAGTCGTCTATCGATGAATTTCTCAAGTCTGAGCTAAAGAAGACTCTTGTTGAACAGAACAATGTCCTTGTGACAATTTCAAAAGAGATGATCATGAACGAAGTCAATCAGTTGGATAACGATTTCAGATAAGAGATGTTTAATCAAATTGAAGGATTTCTCCAGAATCAAGTTGAATATTCGGAGAAGAGCTCTGTCGATTTTGCTCGTGTTCTAGCTACTGAATCCAGAAAGATGGAAAGAGTCTATAGAGCCAAAATTGAGGTAGCTGATGTTCAGAGAAAAGAAGCCTATGATCAGTTAGCACAAGCAAGAGAGATTATCAGTGCTATGACTGAAGAGAACAGGAAGTTGCGTCTGACTGCAACACATTTTAAGAATGAGTTGAACTTGTCTACTCAGAAGCTGGAGTTGGTGGCGACCAAATTAGACAAGTTAAGTCAAGATGGTTCTCATGAAAGGCAGATTGAAAGAGCTACAAACCTTATGAAGCAAGCGATGTTCGAAGAGATGACTCGGTTTACTTCTCTATTCTCTCTCAAGGCAACTGGTGAAGCCAAAAAGGGGGAAGAGACAAGTCGAGTTGAAGTTATTGCTGAAGGTGAAAAAGCTAAGTCCAGTGCTGAACCAGAAGCTAAGGAAGCTGCTAAAGCTATACAAGATCTTAGAAGGCCTAAGAGAGGCAAAGGCAAGTTGGTTAAACATGCAGATCTTGAGTGAGCTAAGGCTGAAGCAGTTGAGTTAAAGAAGAAGGAGAAGGGCAAAGTTGTTGCATCTCCTGAAGCTGAAGTTCAGACTCGACAAGTATCAAAAAGGAAATCTATTCATATAGAAGAGCCGAAAGAAGTAGAGACAACAACTAAAGTGAAGAAACAGAAGGTTGTTGATCCAGATGATGAAACTCACTATGCAAGCAAAAAGAAAGTTGGTAAACATATTGAAAGTTTGCAGAAGTTGAAAGCAGATGAAGATCAAATGGAAGATCAGTTCATTAACTACTTCATTGACAAAGATCATCGAGCTGAATGGATGAAAATGAAGAGGCAATGGGAACTTGATCACTGGATTATTCGTAAGTATGGTGACTTTGAAGGTCCAGATGAGTTGTATTCTTTGTTTGACAAATTCATGGAAGGACAACACAAGATGTTGTGGCATTTGATATTAAGGATATCTGCTGGAGCAAATTTCAACATTCTGGTTCCTATATTTCCGAAATGGAAATGTCCCTTGACTAGTTCAGGAAAACGAGTTGATTTCAATCTAATCAAGAAGTATGAAGAAGATTTGCTAGAGAAAGAGAAGATCGAAGATGAAGACCATATCGGAGTGATTCACAAGAGACTCCTTGATGCATTCTGTGTTCCAAATCCAGAAGGAGGTACTCTTTCAGATTAGTTATGTACTCTGATACTTAGTCTTATTTTTTTTTTAAATGTGTAATGTCTACTGGTATCATTTTGAATGAATGAAAAGATAAAGTACTATTTGATGTTAAGACAAGATAACTACTTAACTAGTCTACTATTGAGAAAAGATTCAAGTAGTTTTGGCTTCGTCAAAAAGGGGGAAATTGTTGGGATATGAATCCTAGAACAAGTCCTACATGTTGATGAAAGATGAAGTTTTGATAAGCCAAAAGTAGTTTGAATATTTTCTAAGTGTTGACTAATCTAGTCTAGTTGAGTTGAAGTCATCTTGAACAAGACCAGTAGAGTTCACATGAAAAGACAAGTGTTGTTTTATATTAAAAGAAAAGTACGAATTTATAAGTACTTCATATATGTTTATATTAACTGTTAGTTTGTTATTGAGCTATGAATAATCATTGTATAGAGCTCATGATTTTGTTTGTAATAGATAGATTAATTGTATAGTTTTAAGTTGACTAAGCTATGATATAAGCTTAAAGTAATGTAATAGTCTTGTTAGGATAGAATAGTTTACTATTGAAGATTGCACATGAAGACTGAAGAAGAAGAGTTGAAGTCTACTACACAAGACAGGTGGACTACAAGCAAGTGCATTTACCAGACTACACAAGACAAGTAAACTTGAAGAAAAGTCTAAGTGAAGCGCGTGTAAAGATAAAGATGAAGAAGTTAGTTATGGAATAACTACTTAACAAGAAACGCGTGGATGGATAAGAAGATTCAGTTACAGAAGTTAGTTTTCAAGAAGAGTTGGTTACAACTAACTTAGTTCTTGATTTCTGAAGTCTATAAATACTTCAAGGTGTTTATCATTTGAAGACTACTGATACTGAGATTACTGATACATACTGAAGATATACTGAAGATTACTCACATAATTTATTGAAGTTCAGAAAGCAAGTCCGCTAGTGAAGTGAAGAATTTAGAAGACTGCAACTGAATAAGTTTTTCGTTTTTGTATTTGTTTTTATCAAGTTGCTAGATACTTGTTAAATTTCTAGTAAGATCATAGACATATCTGGTGGTATAGTCTTAGAAGATCTAAGTCTTCTTCTTGGGACTTAAAATCACAAGAACTCACACTTTGTACTCGATTGGAAGAGTTTAGTGGAAACATCACAACTGGGTTTGTGAGAGTGGATGTAGACAAGTTGTCGAACCACTATAAATCTCGTGTTTGATTTACTTTACTGTTTTATTTGTGTTTGATTGATTAACTGCTTAATTGATTTAAATACTTAAGAACAAGACTAGTAGAGTGTTCATACAGAGTTCGCGAATTTAGTTGAGTATAAATTTGATTTGGCTCATTGTTTAAATCTGATATTCCGCATTCGTATTCTGATATATTGAAAGAATTTTGAAAAGTCTATTCACCCCCCTCTAGACGTTTTCACTAGCTTACTCAATATTATTAACTCAACTAGGGACCTACACAAATATTATGTCATCCACATAAATTTGGACAAGCATGATGTCCTCTCCTTCAGAGATTCTGAAGAGAGTTCTGTCCACAGTTCCCTTGGTGAATCCATGATCCAAGAGGAATTGTGACAATGAATCATACCAAGCTCTAGGGGCTTGCTTGAGTCCATATAGAGCCTTCTTTAGTCTGTAGACTTGGTTTCCAACCTCAAAACCTGGTGGTTGCTCCACATAGACTTCTTCCTTCAAGACTCCATTCAGAAAGGCACTCTTGACATCCATTTGGTACACTTTGAACCTCTTGTGGGCTGCATAGGCTAGAAAGAGCCTTATCGCTTCTAGCATTGCCACAGGTGCAAATGCCTCATCATAGTCAATGCCTTCATGTTGACAATAGCCTTTTGCCACAAGTCTTGCTTTGTTTCTGACAATCACATCATTTTCATTCTTCTTGTTCTTGAACACCCACTTTGTTCCAATAACATCTTGATGTGAAGGCCTATCCACCAGCTCCCATACTTCATTTCTGGTGAATTGATTCAGTTCTTCCTGCATGGCTGTGATCCAATTGGCATCTTGAAGTGCTTCCTCAATGTCACTTGGTTCTTGCTCTGACAAGAAACAACAGAAAAGAGCACTTTCACCATGAAATCTCCTTGTTTTGACTCCAATACTTGGGTCACCAAGTATTAGATCAGTAGGATGGTCAGATAACCAAGTCCTTCTTTTTCTGATGTCTTCAGTAGATTTGTCCCCTACTGAAGTTGAGTCATTTTGATCATAAATTCAGGGTAATTGAAAGCAGGATCTAATTCAGGATCATAATCAGGGGTGTTGTCCTCAATGTCAGGGACATTGGCATTTTCAACATTTTGAGTTCCCCCTTGATTATTTGATCCATTAACTACCTCAGCAGGAACTGCTTCTTCATTGGTAGTTGTTACCTGGATGTGAACTGGGATTGGATAATTCAGTTCACCATTTCCATTAGTGGGGTTTGCCTCAGGAAGGTTGCCTTCAGGGTTGTTGTCCAAGGGGAGTTTTTCAGGTAGGTTGGCTTGGACAACTTCTATGAATTCAGTGTCTTTGTCTTTTAGGCTCAGTCTGGTTGTCCTTTGTGTGATTTCTTCTGATTCCAAGTTCTCATTCCTGAACTCATGAATAGATTCATCAAACACAACATGAGGTGTTTCCTCCACAATAAGGGTTTTCTTGTTGTAGACTCTGAAAGCTCTACTGATTTGAGAATATCCAAGGAATACTCCTTCATCAGCTTTGCTATCAAAGGCTTTCAGCTGTTCTTTCCCATTATTGTGAATAAAACACTTGCAACCAAAGATGTGAAAGTATGACACTTTAGGCAATCTTCCTTTCCAGAGTTCATAGGGGGTTTTGCCTTGCCCCTTAGTGATCAAACATCTATTTTGAGTATGACATGCAGTGTTTATAGCTTCAGCCCAAAACCTCTTAAGCAAATTTGAATCAGCAATTAAAGTTCTAGCAGCTTCTTTTAAAGTTCTATTTCTTCTTTCTACTACTCCATTTTGTTGGGGAGTTCTAGCTGCTGAGGTTTCATGAGCTATTCCATTAGATGTGCAATACTCATTGATGTATGAATTAATGAACTCAGTGCCTTTATCAGATCTTATCTTGATAATGCTAAGGCTTTTCTCATTTGACAATCTCTTTAGTAGTTCAGGCAGTTTTACTTGAGTTTCCTTCTTATTAAGAAGAAATACTACCCATGTGAACCTAGAGAAGTCATCTACTACAACCAATGTGTATTTTCTACCATTTATGCTTGCACGGGTGATTGGTCCAAATAGGTCCATATGTAGAAGTTCAAGTACCCTTTCAGTAGAGATGACTGGTTTTCCCTTAAATGAGGCTTTAATCTGTTTTCCTTCTTGGCATGGTTTGCAAACATGCTCTTTAATGAAAACCTCATTAGGTAGTCCTTTAACTAATGCATTTCTAGCAATTTTGTTCATTGTTTTGAAGTTCAAGTGGTTTAATCTTTTATGCCATAACCAACTTTGTTCACTAGAACTCTTAGCAATGAAGCATGCAGCATCAGTAGACTTGTCCCAGTCTGCAAAATACACATTTCATTTCCTAGTTCCAGTCAATAGAGTTTGTTGAGTCTTATCTTTGATTAAGCATTTTCCACTAGAAAACTCAACATTGAAATCTTTATCACAGAATTGACTGATACTTAGGAGATTATACTTGAGACCAGCCACATAAGACACATTGGATACTTTGATGTTACCAATCATCAAAGTACCATAACCTTTTGTAGTTGCTTGTGAGCTGTCTCCAAATGTGACATTTGGGCCTTCTTTTTCAATAAAATCAGTGAGGAGTTCCTTGTTTCCAGTCATATGCCTTGAACATCCACTGTCAAGGTACCAGGCTGACTTTTTGCTCATGCTCCTCTTCTTGTGGCCCAGTTGTACCTACAATTAGATTGGTTTAGGTACCCTTTGAGTTTTGGGTCCTGAGAGGTTAGCTGTACCTTTGGGAACCCAAACTTGCCTAATAACCCTGATTGATTCAAGGTGGCTAAGTTGTCTTCCTCTAGCATCTACATACACTGTCTTTCCCTTAAATGCTTTTGGGAAAGTGTGTGTGAAAGTGTTAACTCTGTAAGTTTCAGGAGAGTTGTCAAATCTCCTGAACTTTTGAGTTCTTTGTGCTACTTGAGGGAATCTTTGAGGAAAGGCTTTCTTATGACCATTACCCTTTGGCATGAAGGGTTTTGGTTGTCTCATTTTATTTTGCCTTTGAGGATAGTTGTCCTTAGGTCTAGTCAGCTGAGGCTTTCTCAGAAGAGTTGGCCTAGGCTGATTATACTTTGGATAATTCCTCTGAACATTGTTCAGGAGAGTTGCCCTTCCCTTGGGTCTACTCTGCTGACCAACAGTCCTCTTGTGTTCAGGGGCTTTGGCCATTTCCTTAGGTTTAGGCCTAATCTCCTGAAGCACTTGAGTTGGCAAGTCATTTATTTTGCCCTTTCCTTTGTCAAGTGGCTGAATTACTTCATTTTCAGTTTGTGCCACTGACTTAACAAAGATTCTCTTAGTGTTACTTACAGAAGCAACACTAAGACAAGGTGAAGATTCAAATGGATCAAAACCTAATCCACTTCTTTGAGCCATAGGTCTTTGATAACTCTGAATTTCCTCTATTGCTCTAGAGGATTTCTTCAGAGCAGACATCTTTAGTTTCAGGCTCTCTTCACTTGATTTAAGAATGTCATATTCATGTGAGAGGTTTTTAAACTTGGCATTTAGAATTTTAAGTTCGAAATCATTTCTCTTCTGAGAGAGAAGTTGATCATCAATCTCCTTTTGTTGGTCAACTATCCTGAGATTTGCTTCCTCAAGCTCTCTCAAGACTTGTTGATACAACTCAGTAGTTTTGACATCAACAACTGCCTCAGAGTTTTTGGCAAGTTCAATAGCCAATCTTTCATTTTCTCTCACACAATTATCATGAAATTCTTGTAACATAGTGAAATCTTCCATCAACTTTCCAAGGGAAAGCTTCAAGTTGACCTCACTATTGTTTTGTGAGATGAATGATGGTGAACTAGAAGTAGAGGATACCTCATCATCCTCAAGAGCCATGTTGCAGACATCATCATCATCATCACTGTTGGAGAACAGTCCATCAGAAGAGTTGAAGCTTTCAGCACTGTCAGATTCTTCACCAGCCATCATGGCCTTTCTATTGATGAACTTTCTGTCTCTTTTAGCTTTCCTCTCTCTTCTCTCCTTAGAGCTTAATTCAGGGCAGTCATACTGGAAGTGCCCTTTCTTTTTGCAGTTACAGCACAGGTCTTCATCATCATCTTTCTTTAATTCTTCTCTTCTTTTTGATGATGAGGGTTCAGCTCTACTGGACCTTCTCCTATCAGAGTACTTGTCCTCTGATCTTTTCTCTTCAGGCTTTTTGACCTCAGCCTGAGCTTCAGAAGAGTTGTATCTCCTGAATTTGTTGTCCTGATAGAATTTCTTGTATCTACCAAACCTTGAGTTTAGCTTTTCAAACCTCCTAGCCATCAAGGCTAGTTCTTCCTTCATTTCAGTCTTTGAGACTGACTTTGATGATCTTGGAGTGGACTGCATTTCTGGTTCAGCAGTTTTGGCTTTGAATGCCACTCCCTTAGTAGGATTTGAAGGTTCCTCAACAGGCTTTCTTCTATTGAGGTCGAACTCATAAGCTTTGAGTTCTGAGAAGATTTGTTGCATGGGCATGGTGGAGAGATCTTTGGTATTTTGCATCATTACAGCATAGACATCCCACTTTTGAGTGAGACTTCTCAAGATCTTCAATACAACTTCTCTCTTGGTGTAGACCTTGCCCAATGAGTTGATCTCATTCATCACATCAGTGAATCTACCAGCAAACTTATCAATGGACTCCTCAGACTCCATTGCAAACTGTTCAAATTTCTGCACAACAACTTGGAGCTTATTCTCCTTGATCTTTTCAGTACCCTCACACATTTCAGCAAGAGTATCCCAAATCTCTTTGGAAGTTGTGCAGTGGTAGACCCTTCCCATGATTGCATCTGGAATTGTTTGGTAGAGGGTGTTCATGGCAAGATAATTCAAATTATCTTTTCTCTTTTCATCAGCAGTGAAGTCATCTTCATCTTTGGGTAGCACATCTCTTGTGTCTGCCCTTTGAGCCTCTGTGACTCTGGGATTGACAAAGGTGAACACAAAAGGACCCCTTGTGATCACTCTCAACATATCAGTATGAAGAGATGCAAGATGAGCCCTCATTCTGATTTTCCAGAAATCATAATTATCAATTGAGAACATGGGCAATTTGTGATGAGATATATGATTGACTGGATTAGTTGCCATGTTGTCCAATCCTTCAAGAGAAAGGTTAGACAATGGATATCAAGGATTTCAGATAGATCAGTTCAGTGACCACACCAAATATGTGATTTTGAAAACCAAGATGGCTTTTCAGAAGCAGTGGTCTTTGAACCCCTGCTCTGATACCACTTGTTGGTCCTGAAAGGAGTATATAACAAGTGTATGGGGGGGAATACACTTGTATGCAGATTCTTTTAACTTTGATCAAACCAGAGCTCAGCAAGGTTGTCTTGGACAACTCTGCTGAAGATGATTAACTCTTCTAAGATAATCAGACTACTAAGTACTATTGAGTACATAGTTGAATAACTATCTAGGGGAGTTATATGTGCGGAATAGTGGTTGGCCCTTTTAGTTTAGACTCCTTTAGTTTCTGAAATTCCTTAGACAAACAATACAGTCCAGTTTCAGGGAACTTGTCCAAATAGGTTTTGCACTGTCTTTGAATGTGTAATCTTTGAAATATCAGTTTTGTGTGCAGTGTTGAATGTATGAAAGTACTTTGAAAGTAAATCAACACAAGAGTTTATAGTGGTTCAGAGACTCAAGCTCCTACATCCACTTTCCCTGATTTAACAGGATAATTCCTTCTCTCTTGGAATTAACTTATTTTATAGTGCCAAGGTGCACTTGATCAAGAACACCACTCTTTGGTGAATTGATCCCTAGGATGTCTAGAGTCCTAGTACCCTCTTCTCAACTCAGAACTGAACTGTTCTTCTCTCAACAGTCAGCTCCTACCACTTCTACTACTACAACCTTCTCTCTTTCACTCTTGAAAGGGGTAAGGGTTGAAGTAAGGTTCCAACTAATGAGATATCCTTTACAATGAAGATCAGTGTATAAGGATAGGATATCTCTCTAAGCTTGTGTATAGATATACAATGTAGTGCAGCTTAGATGAAGTGTTTGAAGACTAAGATAGTCTTTGAAAGCTTTGAAAGCACTCTAGCTTGTAAGAACTTGAGGTTAGTTGGATTGTGTTGAGGTGCTTTCAAATGGTCTTCACACTTCTGTATTTATAGACAAATGAAGAATTTGCCCGTTGGAGAGGCAGCCTCCAATGTCCATAAATGTCTTCTTTTAGTTCTTCAACTTTGAAGACAGATTCTTGATAGTGACATGTCCTCATTTGGGAAATAAACGGCTGTTAAGACTTTGTCTTCTTTCTGCAGCACTCTACCCAATGTCTGACTTTCAGATTCTCTTGTTAGGACTTGGTCATGGCTTCTGAAGGTTGTTCCAATGATAGGACAACATTCCTCATCATTTGGACAACTCTCCTTATCACTATCAGCAGTCTTGCTTATCAGCAAGGTTGGCTTGCTCTTCTTCAGATGACTTGGCTCATACCCTTTGTTTCACTTCAAGGTGATCTTAGCATGTTGATTTGTAGTTCTTTAGGGTGTGGTTGTCTCTATTTCTTCAGCATAGTTGACCTCAAGCTTTCAATACACTTCTTCTGAATTGATTGTGCTGAGACAACTCCTCTGGACAACTCTCCTGATCAGTATAGTTGGTCTTCAAAAAGACTTAGTGTTGTATTCAGAGTTTGAGCCTTGAGGGGACTTGTTCTTGATGGACTTCAAAGCAAATGTTCCCCCTCAAATTTTGTATCTAATCAACTAAGAGCTACCTAACATATTAGCTCCTCATCTAGCCTTTATACTATATGTTCTAACATTTCTAGAACATACTCAACTTGACTTAGGCATGTCTCAGGGGGTTTTGGTATTAGTCAAAACATATCTCATTTTATTCCCAACACAGTGCTCTTTTTCATACATGCATAAAATTCATATGCCCAATTTGTCAAGAAAGATTCACCAAAATTCACAGCATGCATCAAATTCCTTTCTTCTAAGAACCTAACCATGCCTTTACTATCAAAATCAGGTATATTAATCCTCTTCTCTATCAGCAGTTTTCTCTTAGAATAAATGGCCAATCTATTCTCTAGAGTTTCAAGAGAATCAGAAATACCTTCCTCTTCAGAAGCAAGGTCATCTGAGCTTGGTGTAGAGCTTTTAGCAGAGCTCTGTTCAGGGCTGCTTGCTGCACTAGAAGAGCTATCCCCACTGCCACCATCTTCAGGTTCTGGTGCAGCTTCCTTTGCAGCAGCATAGTGCTCAACATTTTTCTTTAGAGACTTCAGAATGTCTCTAAAGCATCTTTCAGAATCAGAATTGGATTCTGACTCAGCTGGTTCATCTTTAGTGATCATCTTCTCTTTCCCTTTTGGTTCAGCAACATATTTTCCTTTCCCTTTTTCTACAACAACAGCCTTCTTTTTGGATTTCTCAGCAACAACAGTCTTTGTTTTCTTTGCAGCAACAGTGGCAACTTCAGTTTCTTCATCAGAATCAGTGAACACCTGGATGGGTTCACCAGCATCAGCTCCAGCTTTCTTCTTCTTCCTCATGGATTCAGAATAATCCACACGAGTAAAAACGCGGTTTGATCTCCTCCTTCTTTGTACAGGGCTTCTCTGTCTTTTCCCTTTTTGTGCATTCTTCTTGAGAGGAATGGGGGCAGACTCATCTGAAACAGAGACTGAAGAGTTTGTACCTTCAGAGATATTTGCTTCCTCCATTTCAACGTCTTCAGGGTCAGACGTGGCAGTAGCTTCTTCTTCAACAAAAGCTTCAACATTCTCAGTTTGCGGTTCGTGAACAGAGGGTGATTTGGGGCTTTTTGAAGCAGAAGCCAAATAGCTCGAGATATCCACAGTGATATCTCCAAAAGTCATCACAGGCAGATGACCTGTAGTTCGAAGAGTATCAGACACCTCTTCGATCGCCCTAGTGATCTGTTCGACAGTTGCATCTTGAGGAAAGTTTGTTTGAGGAGCAGTTTGAGGAGTGGTTTGAGGAGTGGTTTTAGGAGTGGGAGCAGTTGTTGATGGTGTTGCAGAGACATTCGAGTCAGCATTTGATGCGGTAGAGTTTTGTGAATCCATCGAAGCAAGAATTTCGAGAGGATTTGTGTGAGAGTGAGATGAATTTTTCGAATCAGAGTGAGATTGTGAGTGGGATTGAGGTTGGTTTCCAGCCATTTAAGGGACAGTTGGATTTTCAAGGTAGGTTTGAGGAGTGTATACACAAACTTTGAGAGATACACGGCCAAAAAACAATTTCTTCAAACTTAGTACTCAACAAAATAAAAAATCACAATTAGCAAATAAATGACATCTTATGTTTGATATTTATAGAGAGAGTAATGTAGTTGGAGGTTAAGAGAATAAAACAGAAGAATTAATCTAGAATTTTCTAAAGTGCTCCACATTTTTAGCCACAACCTAGATCATGGTTAATTAGTGGAAAAAATTAATTAATTAAATTAATTAAAATTAAAGAAGCTTCCAGAATTAAATTCGCATAATCTGAAAAAAAATAGATAAGGGTCAGTAATTAATTAAATAAATAAAATGAATCTCAATAAATAATTAAATAATTACAACAGATAAAAATAAATTTGAATCAGGCAATGTTGTGCCCAAAACTGTTACAAACACCTCAACACGGTTTTTACATGAATTTGCTTCATTTGTGTTGCACCATATTTTTTCTTTTTGTGTTATAGCATCTAATTTGTATTGATCCATTGTTCCTGTAGAGTACATCGTAGTAGCGAACTCCGTGCCCCATACTTACTTAATGGATTACAAATATGTTGATGTTTTTACCAAATATCACCTTTTGAAAAGAAGGCATCGTAGTAGTGAACTCCGTGCTCCATAGTTACTCAGTGATTTGGTACATCTTTTAGTATGCTAATAACATTCTCATTTTTATGCATTTGAGAGGTGTAAGACGTTTATTTTTGCACTCCAAGGTTCTTAGATTCGTAGATATTTTACAAATGAATTATTTAACTAAGTAAGAAATAAATTCAACTTATAAAATTTATACAACCCATGATGTTGTCCCAAATGCTGACGCATTTGTGACAACATCCATCCGAATTCTTTTCAGATAGTGCTCATGCCAAGAGATTTCCTCAAGATAGAGAATCTCTCATGGTCTAAGGCTTTTGTAAAAAAGTCAGCATTCTGTTTTTCAGTAGGTACATACTCCAACTTAACAATATTCTTCTCTACTAAATCTCTCATAAAATGGTGTCTTATGCTAATGTGCTTTGTGAGTGAGTGTTGTACAGGATTTTTAGAAATTTTAATGGCACTAGTATTATCACAAAAGATAGTAACTATACCATTCTCAATACCATAGTCATGGAACATCTTGCTCAGCCACAAGAGTTGTGTGCAGCAGCTTCCAGCAGCAATATACTCAGATTCTGCAGTGGATTGTGAAACACAATTCTGTTTCTTGCTGTGCCATGATACAAGATTGTTTTCCATGTAGAAACATCCTCCACTCGTACTCTTTCTATCATCTATGTCTCCAGCCCAATCAGCATCACTATAACCAATCAAAATGTTGTTGGTGTCCTTAGTATACCAGATTCCAAGGTCACTTGTTCCTGAAACATACTTGATGATTCTCTTCACAGCATTCAGGTGTGATTCCTTTGGATTTGCTTGGTACCTAGCACAAACACACACACTATACATAATATCTGGTCTACTAGAGGTTAAATATAGTAAACTACCTATCATGGATCTGTAAAGTGTTGGATCAACATCTGTTCCAGCACTGTCTTTGCAAAGTTTCAAAGTGGATCCAATAGGAGTTTTCATTGGTTTTGAATTCTCAAGATCAAATCTTTTAACCAAGTTCTTAGCATACTTACTCTGGGAGAAGAAAATACCATCATTGCACTGTTTGATTTGAAGACCTAGAAAATAGTTCAAGTCTCCAACCATACTCATTTCAAATGTTGCAGTCATTGCCTCAACAAAGTTACTCAACATTTTATCACAAGTAGAACCAAACACAATGTCATCAACATATATTTGAGCAATAAGTAAATCTCCTTCAGTGTGCTTAATGAACAAAGTTCTATTAGCTTCTCCTCTAATAAATCCATATTCCAAAAGAAAGTCAGTAAGCCTACCATACCATGCTCTAGGAGCTTGTTTAAGACCATACAATGCTTTCTTAAGTTTATATACATGATCAGGATATTGTGGATCTTCAAATCCTATAGGTTTTTCAACATATGCTTCTTCATTCAATATGCCATTTAGAAATGCAGCCTTTACATCCATTTGATGAAGTTTAATATCAATAAAACATGCAATAACTAGCAGTAATCTAATAGATTCTATCCTAGCAACAGGTGCAAAAGTCTCATCAAAATCAACTCCTTCAACTTGGGTGTACCCTTGTGCTACTAACCTAGCCTTGTTTCTAACAATATTACCAGATTCATCAGTTTTATTCTTGAATATCCACTTTGTTCCAATGACATTAGTATGACTAGGTCTTGGAACAAGTGTCCATACCTCATTTCTTTCAAACTGACCAAGTTCTTCATGCATAGCATTAATCCAGTTTTCATCAGTTAAGGCTTCTTTAGCACTCTTAGGTTCAATTTCAGATAAATAGCATTCAGCATTTACAATGTTACACATAGAAGACATGCATATTGTTCTTACCACATCTACCTTGTTTGATCTTACTCTTCCTCTTGTTTGCACTCCAACTGTAGCATCACCTATGATCTGGTCAGAAGGATGACTTTTACCTATTCTTGAAGAAGGATTCGTTTTAGGAATGTACTGGTCATTCTGTGAAGTTACAGTTGTCTGTTCTGTAGATGTTGACCTAGATGTGTTAACATTTGGTGCAACATTTTCAGACTTCAGTGTATTCTCAGAAGTGTCAGTAACCTGTGATACATCTTCTTCATCTTTGTCATCTGTAAGACCTTTATCATCATCAAACACAACATTAACAGATTCTTGAACAGTGTTAGTTCTAAGGTTATATACTCTATAAGCTTTACTATTTCTAGAATAGCCTAAAAAGAAACCTTTATCACTTTTAGAATCGAACTTATGAAGTTGATCCCTATCATTCAAAATATAACACACACAACCAAATACATGAAAATATTTCACACTTGGTTTTCTGTTGTTCAAAATCTCATAAGGTGTTTGACTTGTGCCAGAACGAATAAAAACCCTATTAACAACATGACATGCAGTATTTAATGTTTCTCCCCAAAATTTCTTAGCAAGACATTTGGATGTAAGCATAACTCTAGCCATTTCTTGTAAAGTTCTATTCTTTCTTTCAACAATTCCATTTTGTTGTGGAGTTTTAGGAGATGAATATTCTTGCAAGATACCCTTTTTATCACAAAAATCATTAAACATGCTGTTTTCAAATTCCCTACCATGATCAGTTCTAATACGGCCAACTTTCAAGTTAAACACATTTTTGAACCTCTTATAAAGAATTTTAAATGCAGCAAATGCTTCAGATTTGTCTCTTAAAGACTCTACCCAGGTATATCTAGAAAAATCATCTACCACAACTAAGGAATACCTCTTTCCTCCAATGCTTTCAGTTTCCATAGGACCCATCAAGTCCATGTGCAGTAATTCAAAACATCGATGTGTAGTACAATGTGACAGCATTATGTGCGACATTCTTACCTGCTTACCTTTTTGGCATGGTCCACATACAGTGTTGTTGTGAAGCCTTAGTTTTGGAATTCCTTTTACTGCATCTGCTTTGATTAGTTTATTCATTGCTCTGTAATTTGCATGACCCAATCTTTGATGCCATAAGACATTTTCATCATATTTTGACAAGTTACACATATTTGTTCCAATAAGATAGCAATTATCAGCTGACCTAGTACCAGTCATAACACAAACTTCATCTTTATTAAGAACATAACATGAATCTTTATCAAATTTCACATGCAAATTATCATCACAAAGTTGACTAATGCTAATCAGATTTGCAAGTAAGCCATCAACATGTAAGACATTTTTAAGCTTTGGAAAACCTTTAACATTCAAGGTTCCTTTACCAAGAATCTTTCCTTTAGAACCTCCACCATATGTAACATTACCACTGTTCAAGGTCACATAATCAGATAAGAAATAAGTACGACCTGTCATATGTCTAGAACAACCACTATCAAAATACCATGAATCAGGTAGACATGCTTTTAAGGAGGTATGAGCAACATTACAGGTAGTTTTTGGTTTCCATGCAGATTTCATAAACTGTTTACCAGGATGTGACAGTTTTTTATGCAGCATTTTCAAAGTTTTCTGTTCTTCAAACAATTTTATACAGTAAGGACGAATATGACCAACTTTGAAACAGTAATGACAGATATACTTTCTTTTAACCTTGTGAGGATCTGATTGTGCAGATGTTGCATCAGATGTGACAACATTTGCCTTCTCAAATTTCACAGGTTTTCTAAATTTATCAGAAATAGAAGCAGTAGTACCATCATAACCTAAACCATGATTATTAGACTTACCAGTAGTTATAGCATTATTTACCTCAGAAGCACTCTTGGAATATTTCTTGAAACATAAGGAGGAATTTATCAATTTCTCCTTTAAGTTACAGATTTCCAGATCTCTTTTGGTAAGTATAACTTCTAGCTTGGTGATTGTATCTTTCAGATCCTCATTCTCTTTATTCAGGGAATTAAGAGTGAGTTTCTGATTGTTCCAATCATCTAACAACTTTTGGTGTTCATCGTCATCAGTCCTTTTTCCTGCATCATCAACCAAACCATTAAAACAGTTCAAATATGGGTGACTCTGTCCTGATGTTGCTGTAGATGTTGAAGCATCAGTTACAGCATCAGAATCTGTTTCATCCAGATCATCATCTGAGGAATCATTATAATCAATTCTGGTAAAATTAGAATATTCATTCTGATTTAATTCATCAAGATCATCATCATCAGATTCATCACTCAAGGTAGCACTAAAATTCAGTTTTTGCTTAAGTCTAGTGTTGGCACATTCATTTGCATAATGGCCATAACCAGAACAAGCATTGCATTGAACTGATTTTCGAAATTCAGGATCATACCTTGGTTTACCTTCACTCTTTGATGGTCTTGGTGTGAATTGACCTTTCCTTCTTTTTGGTTGAGGTGTTGATGTATTGATTTGAATCTTAGGCTGAATGTTTCTAGATTTGTTCACAGATTTCTTAAGAAACTTATTAAAGTGCTTAGTGAGCAAGGCAACGTTGTTCGGATTTTTGAGGCATACATCAAGCAATTCTTCATCAGAGTCAACTTCAATAATGATGGGTTGAGCTTCAGAAGTGTTTGATGTTTCCCCTTTAAAAACCACAACTTTCTTATCAGCATTAGCTTCATCATTTTGATTAGTGTTTATTTCATATGTTCTAAGAATACTCACTAACTCATTTTGACTTAACTTATCTGTATCTTTTGCCTCTTCAATAGCACAAATTTTAGCATCAAATCTTTTAGGAACAGATCTTAATATCTTATGAACTACTCTAACATTAGAAATAGGGTCACCAAGAGAATGTGATTCATTGATAATCTCACTTAACCTTTCATTGTAGGCTGTGATTGTTTCATCTTCACTCATTCGGAGATTCTCAAATTTTGTTCCCAACATTCGAAGCTTAGTCCTTCGAACACTTTCTGAACCCTCACAATGCTCCTGCAACCTGTCCCATGCATTTTTAGAAGTAGAACAGTTAGATATAATTTTAAACATTGAAACATCAACAGAAGTAAAGATAGCATTTAAAGCTTTAGAATTGTAGCTTGCTGTTGTGATTTCATCAGCCGTCCAGTCAACTTCTCTTTTGAGTTGTATTTCACCATCTGCGTCTGCTGGTCTTTTTGGAGCTTCCCAACCTGTAAGTACAGTCCTCCAAGCACGTTCATCAACTGACTTGATGTACATACGCATCTTAGGCTTCCAATAAGCGTAATTCGATCCATCTAAAACGGGTGGCCTAAGTGCCGTGGATATGTGATGTGTTTCCTTTGCTAACCTACACTAAAAACACACTTGACCAAAGATCTAACCTAGTGTCGTCAGGTATCAGCTCTGATACCAACTGAAAGTGTGCTGTATATGAAGTGTTTAAGTTTAATAGAATAATGTTGTACTAAATGTTGTGACAATTGATACAACACTGACTCTAACAGAATATCAGAAATTATGATTCACACAGCGGAAGACTTGAAACACTAAAAACAAACGTGACACAATGGAAATAATTTTTAACATAGATTTTATAAATAAAAATCTATGCTAGCCTTACGGCGAAATTCAATACTTATCTTCAAGTACTAATGTTGTGTGAAATGTTACAGCATTAACATTCACAACAGAAACTACAAACGAGGCAGGTGCCTTGTTCTAAAAACGAACTAAGTGTATAAGGTATACACTGTCGAAATGCCTAGTCTATCTAATGATTACACTCTCAATAGATAAGAAGACACACAACCATACGGGTGGGATACTTCGTATGATCTAAAAGGTAAAACTACTGGCCACAATTCCTAACAGGGATAAACGCTCGGTCTAGGAAATTGATCGAATAGAGTACACTGATTTGAGAAGCCTTCCATCGGTATTTATAGTAGTGGGGTGCTGATTCTAGAGGCTTCCATCGGTATTTATAACAGATTCTTGAACAGTGTTAGTTCTAAGGTTATATACTCAACTTCCATGATCTTTCTAGATCCTTCTTGAATGCTCCAGGTCGTTCTAAATGGTTCCAGGCCGTTCTAACATGTTCTTCAATGGTTCCAGGTCGTTCTAAATGGTTCCAGATCCTTGTAGAAGCTTATAGATCCTGCCAGAAATGCGACAACATTCAGATCAACATTTAATGTAGCATTTCAGAAAAGACTTAGAAAAAATCTCGGAAGGTCAAATTAAGATGTTGTTGATAATGTTAAGGCATTTAAGGATTAACAACATCTACAGTATTTATTTTGGCCTACAAGAAAAAATCTCATTGTCTTCATCAGAGCCTTTCTATTATGCTTTACATTTATAAATTGCTTATCATCTGTGCTACATAGATATATTTATCAAAGTGGTTTTGGCTTTATCAAAAAGAGGGAAATTGTTAGGATATAAATTCACCCTAAGTCTTTCAATGTAATAGGGATAGTTTTGATGGCCAAAACACTTAGAGTTTATAAATCAATGTAATAGGGTCAGCTGATGTTGTATAGATCAGCTCATTAGTTAATCTAGTCTTGTGTGATCAGATGTATATATCTCAGCTGATTACACAACCTTAGCCTACATGCGCAATCTCAGAAGATTAAAGAGAAGAAGACCAGAAGACTAGAAGAACCTTGAAGAACAGCTAAATGTAGGCACTTGTATACCTACTTAAAGCTGATGATGTCCAAGAAGAAGCTGGCCAGATTAGAAGAGTATTACCCAGATTAGATGAGGTTCAGTCATCTGATAACAAATGGTAGAAGACACCTGACCAGATGACTTCAACAGGCGACTAAGATCAGTAGACTATCCAACTATCAAGAAAATTTCGCCTAAGGACAGATTCCAAGTCATCTTATAATTCAAATGAAGACTTACCTTATTTAGAAGAATGACAAGATTCCAAAATTAAATCAATCATGATCAATCTACAGAGAATCAAGGAATCAACATCAACAAGGAAAGATTTGCAAACGGCTAGTCAACTCCAACGGCTAGTTGCCCTAATCTTTTCCTATAAATACAAGACGATGAGGAAGAACAAAGTACGGAAAAACCACGGAAGAACTCTCAAGCTATATTTCAGCAAGCAAGAAAAAACTACATCTCAAAAGAGTTCTCAAGATCCTGTTCATCTTAGATTAAATCTAGCTCTTATGTTTTTCCCTCATCCAAATAAGAACCTGAATCCAAATCACCATTGTAAACAACTTGATTTAGGCATAGTGGTTAAGAATATTTTATAAGCTTGAACCATTAATTGGATCCTATCAAAAACCCAAAACCCCTCACCTAAAGGTTTCGTTTTTGATCCAGTGCAAGTGCTCATCAATCACTTGTGGAGACCGTAGCAGTTTGGAACTGTTCAGATCTCAAAGTCCTTCTCTTGGGACTCAAAAGGACAAGCCCCTGTAAATTTGGAGAATTTAAGGGATTAACATCATGATCAATTCGTGAGAGTGGACGTAGGACCTGCAATCCAAAACACTATAAATCTACGGTGTTATTTACATATTTTGCACTTTACTTTCACGTCATTTCTTACATATTTGTCTATAGTGCATATTGTGTTTTAAACTACTTTATAAAGAAGGCCACTAATCTTTCAAACCAGCATCAGCTGAGTATTTCACTCAAAGAAAGTATTAATTGAGCATTTCAAAAGATAAGTGAACGAGTATAAATAAAAGGGCCTACACATTTCCGCATACATAAACTCATCTGCCACTTTAAGTCATCTGGACCAGCAGACTTGGCAAGTCAGACGAGTTATAACTCTTTACTCGAAAAATTCTTAGTCTATTCACCCCTCCCCTCTAGACTTTAATCCCATTCACTATTCGTTCAGGGACCAACAAAGTCTTGACTTGTAGATTTTCTCCATTATAGAAGTCTCATTGGCAAACAAATTTGACCTTTCAGCTGCCTTTTTCGTCTCAGCTGATAGGAACTCATCTACATTCTCCAGTAGTTCCACCCAAAAGGTGTCTTCAATATAGTTTATTTGGGTGAGAAGGAGTTTCCGTTGATCATTAGCAACTTGCTCAATATACTTTCCTGGTTGGGGGCCTAATCCCTTCTCAAAGTGTGTATTTATTGCCTCTTTCACTTGAGCACACACATCAGCTGTAATATTAATAGAAGTGCTCAAGAGGGGAGAAGTACCTACAAGTCGTCTGAATGTCCTCTGAAAGTGTGTTGGTCTATATTCCACAATTGCAAGACCCTTCTCTTCAGCTGTCAGATGACTTTCATCAAGGAAGATGTTTGTCAATTGAACCAAGTGCTTGAGTGAAGATGCCTTCTTGGTCGGGCCAGTTATGAAATGCTCATATTCATTGTGAGCCCTGAAGTGAGAAGGATCCTTACCACTTCTTTCTCATCTTTTGTTGTTTCAGCTGTAGCAGCTGACCGATCCAAACTTTGAAGTCCCTGAGCCACTGAGACCTGGGGTTGTGTTGGCTCAGCTGATACCTGTGCAGGTATCTAACTGGTTGGATCGTTCAATGGAGCATTCTCATCTCTCAGCACAGTCTCAATTGTGTTCAGTTGATTCTGAGTGTGCTCCAAGGTTTCAGATGCCAAATTGGTCTCTTCAGTTGGAACTGTTGAATCCTCAGCAGTTGGCTGCGAGGTTGAGATAGGTGAATATCCAAGTATCCTATAAACAACCATTGCCAGTGCGTCGTTGGTCAATAGTTCAGTGAATGTCTTCACTTGAGCAATCTCCTTTTGCTCCATTTCCCAATCGAGAAAATTTGCAAGACCTCTCATTCCTTGCACGACTTCAAGAAGATCATCAACATCATCTCGTCTGAGTTCGATCCAAGTACATATTCTCACTACTTGCTCAAATGGAGTCGTACTCTCATCTACTTCTGGAAGAGAGGATTTCAGCAGCTTTGCAATCTTCATTCTTATCAGCTTCTCTCTGCTGCAGATGGGATAATTGACCATCTTGAACTGGGTTTGAGGATTGGTTGGCTCTGTTTGGTTAGGCTCTTCTGGAATGGAGGGTAAGTGGTAGTAGTGTCTTCTACTGGTTCGGGTGAGATTTGAATTTTATCCTCTGCTGTGTGAGTATCAGCAGATGTTTGGTCAGAAGGGTTCAAAGAGGAGATGGGTATGATATCCATTGGTTTGGGTAATTTGGTCTTTTTGGTAAGGTTGGATCTAGGTTTCTTCATTTTCAGTTTAGTAGATATAGAGTTGAAGGAGAAATTGGAGTAGTAGGTTTAGAAATTCTTGCCTTCTTAAGTGGTGATGTAGTAGAAGTTGCATCTGAGTCTGAAGGTGATATGAGGCCTGATCTGATCAACTTCCTTCGTTGAGCTAGAGTCTGATCATCATCATCATCATATTCATCTGCCCTCAGTGGAGTTTTATCCTTTGTCTTCTCCTCCTGCTCCTAAGTTGTCTCAGATCCTTCTTGCTCCACGTTCTCTTTCTCATCTGCCACTTGCTCAGCTGCTGATGCATTTGCTGCATCAGCTGCCTTCTTCTTCTCAGCTTTGTACTCAGCTAGAGCAGCAGTGGCTTCCTTCTTCATATACCATTTTGTTGGGTGGAACTTCTTAGTTGGTCCCTAGACGCTGTCTTCAGGGAGAAGTTCAGGAAGAATGATGCTCAGCTTGTTTGCAAAGCTGACAGTTGCAGTCACTACCCATTCCTTTCGATTTACATCTAAAGAAACCTTCTTTGCCTGTAGTGTTATCCTTTCCATAAAGAAGCCTTGCCAATCTCCATCAATCTGATCCCAGATTGCAGCCATTACCCTTACTTTCAGTGTGGAAACAGCATCATGACAGAATGTGTTTCCCAGAAGCATTTTTCCTGCTATATCTAGCAAGGTCTGAAATTTCTCGTTCAGGTCTAGCTTTCGAACACCAGTGGCCTTTTCAGCTTTTACCTTTCCTCCAGTAAAAAATTCGATGCATTCCTTCTCCATATCCATCATGTATGTGGATATGTTTATCTTTCCACTAGGGAGTTCAAACAGATCATCAAGCAATTCCCTTGTGATTTTTACTCTATGGCCACCAACACATCCTTCAACATATGAACCCCTAAATACAGCCTTAGTGTAGAACTCGACTACCTCCTCCTCATAAACATTAATGGGTGATGCTTTTAGAAAATGATGTAGTTTCAAGTTTATGCATCGGAGGAGGATTTATTTGTTACCTTCTATATGACGACCTTTGAAAAACAGAGCATTCTCTGTAAATATCTTGTGATTCTTTGACCATTTCGCAGCATCAAGGGTTCCATTGATTTTGCTCTTATCCTTATAGATCTTAATGATACCCATTCCGAAAGTTGAAAATTTTGAAGAATATAGATTCAGTAGGGATTCTGAAAAAAAAATAGAGTGCGAAGGGTAACAATGGAGTGAGGATTGCTCTTTATATAATCTCAGAGTTATCGGAATTAAGGGTTGAGATTTCTTTAGTTGAACGGCTCAGATTAGGGTTAGGAAGTGGGAGGTTTCGAGGCGGGACGTTTCACTTCCAGCCCATCAAATTCAAAATTTGGCCCAATCATCTACGCTCATTAATTTCAATTTGTCCGAGATTTTTGCAAATTGTAATCAATCAACCTTTTCCCAAAAGTAGTCGTTAAGTACTTAATTCGATAATTTTCTCCAATTCTCCTATCGATTAAGATCTTTACCATATAATTACAACATACGTTCCTTCTACATAAACTTGTCATACATACATTCTGAATTTTAATTTAGAATGAGTATTTATGTTGTCAGGTGTGTCTTTTGATCGGCTGAGTCTTAGAATCAGCTAGGTCTACTGATCAACTGAGACTCCAAATCAGCTGAGGCTAAGGATCAGCTGAGTTCTTCAAATCAGCTGGCATTTACTTCTGTGTATGTGCTGCGACTTCTGGTTTGCATTTTTCATAGATTTGTCTTGGTTCCCCCTTGACTATATCCTGTCTTTTTAGTAACATCAAGGTGACTTCTTCATTTTGGCTAAATATCTTTGTAGATGTTGTTACTCTTAAATGTCTTAACATTCACAGCAACATCTTAATTCGACCTTTCTTATTTTTCCTAAGTCCAAATTCTATTTTCTAGCTAATGCTGCTTTGGATGTTGCAACATCGCAGGTTGAAGATCTAGAACATTCTACACAGTTCCAGACTGGAAGGTTCTGGAATGTTGCAGAATGATGTAGATCATGCGGCTGTATGGAGAAACGTCCAGAATAGGCTGGAAGGTGCTAGAATTCATTGGAATGAAGAGTGGGCTAAAAAGAAGGGATGAGATCCTAAAAAATAGGATATGGATTATGAAGCTTCTAGAATTCATTTTTACCTCTATAAATACTCAAGGAAGTCTTCATTATTCAGCATGGAGAATTAGTAATAATCGTATAATGTCTATGTGAGAGTTCTACCTACTTAGACATTATATTGGTTATTATAACTTCTTCATCAGATTCTCGTTTGCCATGAAGATATACAAATCAGATCCGAGAGTCACATATTTCACGAAGTGCTATTCTTTAAGTCCTAAACTAGTGTTCATCCTGTTAGGAATTAATTGTCATTAGCATGTTCATGTCGTTGTGCCGAAGAGTCCAAACTTCCTGTACAACATAGACTTTTCTATACTTCTTTGATAGAGAGATCATAGAGTTAGATTAGTTTTTGGTAGTGTAATTTTTACACTTAAGCCGTCTTTAGACTAGATACTTTATCGAGTCTTATTTCCGTTGTGAATATTTGTTCACACACCATTTGTATTCACATAATTATTAGTGAAAGTTTCGCCATGAGGCTCGCATAGATTTTAAATTAAAATCTATGTTAAAAAGTTAATTTTGTGTCTTTGTGTTTTCATTCTTTAAAGTCTTCCGCTATTCGTATTCTGATATTCTGTAATCGAGTCAGTGTTACATTGAGTGTTCTAACATTGAGTGTAGCATCAGTCTTGTTTTACTTAACACGCACACTTTCAGTTGGTATCAGAGCCAATACCTGACGACACTAGGTCTAGATCCTTATTTTAAGTGTGTTTTAGTTTATGTTAGCAATGGAAACACATCACATATCCACTGCACTTAGGCACCCGAACATATTATCCATATTTTAAGCCTAAGTTGTGCATGTATATCAAGTCGAAAAATGAATGTGCTTGGAGGACTGTACTTACAGGTTATGATGTACCAAAGATCTAAATCAACACATCAACACATCCACCAGAAAGAAGGAAAAGTCAATTTCAACCAAGGTTATCAAAAAGTGAAGGTAAACTAAGGTATGATCTTTAATATAGAAAATCAGTTCAATGCATGTTCTGAATATGGTCATTATGAAAATTAATGTGCCAATATTAGACTTAAGCAAAAACTGAATTTTAGTACTACCTTAAATGATGAATCAAAAGATGTTGAATTCGCTTTTCATATCAAGATTGATTATGATGATTCTTTAGATGATGATCTGGATGATAAAGATTCTGATGTTGCACCTAATGTCATAACATTTATGGTAACATCAAAACAGAGTCACCCAGATTTGAATTGTTTTAATGGGTTTGTTGATGATGCAGGCATAAGGATGGATGATTCTAAATACCAAAAGTTGTTAGATGATTGTAACTTTCAGAAACTCACTCTTAATTCTTTGAATAAAGAGAATGTGGATCTGAAAAAGAACAATTACCATGCTAGAAGTCATACATTCCAGAAGAGATTTTTGAAGTTTGTAAACTGAAGGAGAAATTGATCACCTCTACTTTAAGTTTCATAAAATTTTCTATGAGTGCTTCTGATATATGTTATAGCTATTGGTAAATTTAATAATTGTGGTATACGTTATGATGGTTAAACTGCTTCTATTTCTATGAATTTTGAAAATACTGTGATATTTGTGAAGGCAAATATTAAAACATCTGCACAAACAAATTCTCATAAAGTCAAAAATATTGAAAAGAAGTTTGTATGTCATTATTTTTCGAAAATTGATCATATTTGTCCTTACTGCATGAAAATGTTTGATGATCTGAGATTGAGAAAATGTTACCTAAAAAGATGTCACATTCTATGAAACATTTTCTGAAATCTGCATGGAAATCTGATGTTACTCGTAATGCTGTTCACACTTCCTTGAAAGCATGTTTACTTGATCAATGGTATTTTGATAGTGGTTGTTCTAGACATATGATAGGACAAATTGATTACTTATCTGATTATGTGACCTTGAATGGTGGTAATGGTAATATTACATATGGTGGTGGTTTCAAAAGGAAATTTAAATGTTAAAGGTTTTCCTGAGCTTAAAAAATGTTTTACATTTTGATGGCTTGCTTGCTGATTTGATTAGTATTAGTTAACCTTGTGATGATAATTTGAATGTAAAATTTGACAAATAATCATGTGTATGTTCTTAATAAAGATGAAGATTGTCTAGGGCAGTAGATAATTGTTATCTTATTGAAACAAATGTGTGTAATTTGTCAAAGAATGATGAAAATGTCTTATTGCATCAAAAATTGGGACATGCACATTATAGATCAGTGAAGAGACAAATCAAAGTCGATGCAGTGAAAATGATTACCTAAACAGAAGTTTTAGAGTACTACTGTATGTGGACCATGCCAGAAAGGTAAGCAGGTAAGAGTGTTGCATAAAATGCTGTCACATTGTTCTACACATCAATTTTTCAAATTGTTGCACATGGATTTAATTGGTCTTATGTATTTGTTGTAAGAAAGAATATAACTCTACAAGAAATTATAAGAGTCATGCTTACATCTAAAAGTCTTGATAAGAGATTTTGGGTTGAAGCATTGAATATTGCATGCCATATCATTAATAGAGTTTATATTCGATCTAGTTCTATTCAAACACCTTATGAGATTTTGAACAATTGAAAACCAAATGTGAAGTATTTTCATGTATTTGGTTGTGTGTGTTATATTCTGAATGATAGGGATCAACTTCATAAGTTTGATTCTAAAAGTGTAAGGTTTCTTTTTAGGCTATTCTAGAAATAGTAAAGCATATAGAGTTTATAACCTTAGGACTAACACTATTCAAGAATCTGTTAATGTTGTGTTTGATGATGATTAAGGTCTTACAGATGACAAAGATGAAGAAGATGTATCAGAAGTGACTGACAATTTTGAGAATTCACTGAAGTCTGAAAATGTTGCAACTAATGTTACAACATCTGGAGCAACATTTACAGAACGGTCAGTTGGAATTTCACAGAACAGTCAGTATGTTCCCAAAACGAATCCTTCTTCAAGAATTGATAAAAGTTATCCATCTAACCAGATCATAAGTGATGCTACAGTCGGAGTGCAAATAAGAGGAAGAGTATGATCAAATAAGGTAGATGTGGTAAGAACAATATGCATGTCTTCTATTTGCAATGTTGTGAATGCAGAGTGTAACTATTCTGAAATTGAACCTAAAAATGTGAATGAGGCATTAACTGATGAAAATTGGATTAATGTTATGCATGAGGAACTTAATCAGTTTGAAAGAAATGATGTATGGACATTTGTTCTAAGACCTAGTCATACTAATGTCATTAAAACAAAGTTTATTTTTAAGAATAAAACTGATGAGTTTTGTAACATTTTTTAGGAGTGAGACTAGATTAGTTGCACAAAGGCTACACTCAAGTTGAGGTTATTGATTTTGATGAAATTTTTGCACTTGTTGCTAAGATATAATCTATTAGATTATTGCTAGCAATTGCATGTTTTATTGACATTTAAACTTCATCAAATGGATGTATAAGCTGCATTTCTAAATTGCATTTTGAATGAAGAAGCATATGTTGAACAACTTAAAGGATTTGAAGATCCGCAATAACCTGATCATTTTGTTAGAGGAGAAGCCGATATAACTGTGTTCATTAAGCACACTGGAGAAGATTTACTTATTTCTCAAATATATGTTTATGACATTGTGTTTGGTTTAACTTGTGATAAAATGTTAAACAATTTGTTAAAGCAATGACTGCAACATTTGAGATGAGTATGGTTGGAGACTTGAATTATTTTTTAGGTCTTCAAATCAAGCAATGTAAGGATGGTATGTTCTTCCTCAAGGTAAGTATGCTGAGAACTTGGTTAAAAGGTTTGATTTTGAAAGTTAAAAAGTAATGAAAACTTCTATGAGATCTACTTTGAAACTTTGCAAAGACAATGCTGGAAAGGATGTTGATCCAACATTGTATAGATCTTTGATAAGAAGTTTTACTTTATCTAACCTCTATTAGACCAGATATAATGTACAGTGTTTTTGTTTGTGCTAGTTACCAATATTATCCAAAGGAATCTCACCTGAATGTTTTGAAAAGAATTATCAAGTATGATGCAAGTACAAGTGAACTTGGTATTTGGTACACTAAGGACACCAACAACACTTTGATTGGATACAGTGATGCGGATTGAGCATGAGATATAGATGACAAAAAGAGTAAGAGTAGAGGATGTTTCTACATGGGAAACAATCTTGTTGTTAAACAAGATATTTCATGACTATGGAATTGAATTGATATCCTTACAAATTTCTATGATAATACGAGTGCATAAACATTTCTAAAAATTCAGTACAACACTCACTCACTAAACACATTTGCATTAGGAATTATTTTATGAGAGATTTAGTGGAGAAGAACATAGTGAAGTTGGAATACGTACCTACTGAAAATCATAATGATGATATATTTACTAAGGTTTTGACCTTGAGACATTCTTATCTTTGAGAAAATCTCTTGGTATGTGTAGTATCTGAATAATCCTAGATGGATGGTGTTACAAATGTTGTAGCATTTGGGACAACATCATAAGGTTGTATAGTTGTTATAGATTTAATTTATTTCCTATTTTCGTTGAATAATTCCTTTGTAAAATATTCTTGAATCTAAAATTTGTTGTGCAAAAATAAACATGTCTTACACCTCTCAAATGCATATAAATAGAATGTTGTTAGCATACTAAAAGATGTAGTTAATCACTGAGTAACTATGGAGCACAGAGTTGACTACTACGATGCCTTCTTTTCAAAAGGTGATTAATAAAATACATCAACATGTTCATAATCCATTGAGTAATTATGGGGCACGGAGTTCGCTACTACGATGCACTCTTCTAGAAAAATGGATCAATATGAACTAGGTGCTACAACACGAAAAGAAAAGAAAAAATGGTGCAACACAAATGAAGTAAATTCATGTAAAAACCGTGTTGAGGTGTATGTAACAGTTTTGAGCATAGCATTAGATGATTCGATTATATTTTTATAAGTAGTAATTATTTGATTATTTGTGGAAATTTATTTCATTTATTCTGATTATACTAACCCACGTCTTTGGTTTATTTTCAGGTTATACACATTTAAATGTTAAATATTCTAGGTTGTTCTTAATTTAATTATGATTTTACCCACTACTTACCCATGATCTATTTTTGTGGCTAAGTTTATGGAGTATTATCGAATTCCTTCTAGAATCCTCCTTAGTTAGTTCTTTTTTTTATACGTATTACTTCCAACTATGTATTCTCTCCTATATTCTTCTCATAACATGATATACTAAGCATTGCATTTTTTCTAGTGATTTGAGTATTGCATTTTAAGATTTGCTAAAGCCTTGTTTGTCTCGGTTATTGTGATTATCTTTTCGATTTTTTGGTGCTTAAATGACAGGAAACTACCTCACCACACTCAAACTCCCACGAAACCGTCATCTCCATCTCTCTCCAATCTTAATAGTTTCGCTTTCATGGTCGCTTTACACCGAAGCTCACCAACTGCTACAAGAAAAGCTGAAACACTTACCCAAACAACTCTAGTTACACCCATTCCTACAGCTGTTCACATTCCACTCGATTCGACCCTTAACGAGCTGAACCAAGCTGTTGAGAATATGTCTCAATCGAACGTGAATTCTGAGAATCTATTTCTACTGATTGGAAATATGACCATTGACATTTCTCACTACTGAAAACCGAAAAACTCACCACTACACTTGGTTCGTTCACCTCACAAAAGCCCCAATTTCCAAGTCCTAACACTGTAATAGTGGCAGCTGCCCTGATTGCTTCCTCTATGGGGGAGATTGAAAAGGAAATTGATGATTTTTCTGTTGCTGAGCAGAATGAGTCTGCAAATGCTGAGACATCCGATTCTGAGGACGCTCAAATGAAGGAATCTGACGCGAATGCTAACTCAGGTGAAACTAACTTTTCTCTTTTTAATATTGATGAATCTGAATAAATTGCATTTAGGAAGATTGTTGAGAAAGAAAAGAGAAAGAGGAGCCCTGTTCAACAAAGGAAGTTCGGCTGTGTGTTCACTAGAGTTGATTATTTAACTCACTGAGGAGAAAGAAGAAATGAAGTAGTGTTACTGATAAACCGATTCAAGTTGTTTATGAATCGGAGGTAGAACAGGTTGTTACTGAGAAATGAGTCAAAAGGAAGTATGATCCAAAGGGAAAGATGGTTGCTGCTGAACGAGACTTGCCCAAAGGAATTGAAAATTCTGATCCAAAAGATAATCCCACTGTGCTTGAGATTAAGAAGACTTTGAGGAAGAATGATGCATCAAATGCTGCATCAAATGCTGAAGCAAGTGCCGCAACACCAGATCCTGATGACAGTAAAAGTGATGATTCTGAGAAGAGCAGTAGTAAGGACTCTGAATCAGCTGAGGAAACAAATTCTAAAGGAGGTAATTCTGATCCTGATAATAATTCTTAGATTGATAGGTTAGTTGCTAAAATCACTAAACTATCTAGATGAAAGTTATTAAAGGAAAAGTGAATTAACATTGCTGATTTTGAGAAGTAAATGGTTGATACAATTTTTGAAAGGAAATTGTTGAAAACTGTAACTTTGAGTGATACTTTTGTGTTTGATTGAGTATGTGTACTTTATGCTTGACTTAGGAAGAGTACGGGTAGACGTAGATCTAAATGATATGGGAATGTACATTTTAGGGGGAGATTAGTTCCATTTACTATAGAATTGATTAATGATCTCTTAAAGATAGAGCTTGTGATTGATGAAGATGAACCTGATTTGAACTTGGTTGCCACTTCTATAACTGGGGGTAGATTAACTAGGTGACATATTTTTATGCTTGCTAAAGATCACACATCTCTATAATTTGTATTCCATAAATTGATTGTCTACAATTGAATACCCTATACAAATTCCACTACGGTGATTAAGGATTAAGCTCTATTGTTGTATAAGATGATTGTCTTGAAGAATTTCAATCTGGATTTAATTATTTTCACCACATACAGTTTATTGTGATATTTATTATAAAGGGATTTTACCTTATCATTTGCTGATATGTTCATACCTCAAGAGGCATGAATTTTTAAACCTAAGGAAACTGAGGTTATTAGAGGCAAGGTACCCTTGATGACTATCTCACCTACTCTGTTACTTGGTGAAAGGACTGTTGATTTGCCCTTACAAAATTCAGATGGTTCTGATCATAGAGATGCTCTTATTCCAGTTCGACCAGCTCCAACAAGACCTGAACAGAGAAATGCTACACCGAATGTGAAACACATTAGTGGTCACATTGGTCAAACCTTTTCTGTTTCTAGATCTTTTATTTCATTTCAACTTAAACGTTTACAGGACTCTATTGATGGCCTTCAGTTCCTTAAAGTCCAGTGGTTAGAGACGCTTTCTACTACCACAGGGGGAGAAACACCATCAACTTCTAGGATTCGAAGTGAAGAGTTCCATGAAGATGTACCAGAAGATGATTGTGTACCTGATGCTATTCATGAAGAGACTATGGAACCAGATGATTGTAGTTCACTTTGCTACAACGTGCACTGTTGGTGAAGAAGAGGAGGATTAATTTGTTGATGCTGATGAACGTATGGATGTTCTTTATGACATCTAAACAGGTTATGGTAACAACTGAACAGGTTGATACAAGACAGGGGGAGGGCTGAACATTATAAGTGATAATGTGCAGGAACATGATGCTGCAGCTGTTGGTACAACAATATATGTCACTTGTTTAGTTTCTTAAGCATTTGTGCCTTTTTTATACTTCCCTTGATCTTATTCATTGTTGTTACTGTGTTTAAGTTGATTTACAGATTTTGTTTTTTCCTTCCTAGTTGATAGGTTGTCTTTTATTCAACTTGCTTAATTTGTTTGCATTGATGATAATAGTTTACTGCTTCATGCTTAAATTGTTTTCATACTTATTATCATTTGCTTACTGCATGTTGTTTATGTTTATGTTAGTTGTTGTCTGTTTTGTTTTTCTAACTTGCCTTATTATTGAATTTGCTTAAATTGTTTGCTTTGAGGATAATATAGAAGTACACCTCTCTTTAATTATCATGTGCTTACTGCTTACTGCTTAAATTGTTTGCTTTGATAATAATATAATTTAGAAGTACACTTCTTTTTAATTCTTAGTTGCTTACTGCTTATTGTTTAAGTCTTTGTTAGATATTGTTGTTTTTCACATGTTTTGCTCTGTTTTTTATTTTTAGTCTTTGCTATGTTTGTTTTTCTTTTCTTCATTATTTCTCTGATTTTATTTTATTTGATTCATACATAAGTCTTAGGTTGATCTAGTACATATTCATATATGCTCTGATTTAACTTATGATTTTTGTAAAGTTTATATGTTGTTCAGATAAGTATATTGTTTATACTTATTGTTGTTTTGAGTGAGATCACATTGCTCTTATGGCACGGACTATGTGAAATCATTCTTGGTCTTTCTTACTTTGATCCGGAAGCTACAACAGGTGTTGACTTGACTAGTACATGGATATGATGGTAATACTCTAGCATGTACATAATACTGAGTATATATAGAAATATATGTGCATCAGGTGTGTTGTAGTCGAAAGGTCAAATTGGGGGAGATTGTAGATGTTGTTACTCTTAAATGTCTTAACATTCACAGCAACATCTTAATTCGACCTTTCTTATTTTTCCTAAGTACAAATTCAATTTTCTAGCTAATGCTGCTTTGGATGTTGTAACATCGCAGGTTGAAGATCTAGAACATTCTACACAGTTCCAGACTGGAAGGTTCTGGAATGTTGCAGAATGATGTAGATCATGCGGCTGTATGGAGAAACGTCTAGAATAGGCTGGAAGGTGCTAGAATTCATTGGAATGAAGAGTGGGCTAAAAAGAAGGGATGAGATCCTAAAAAATAGGATATGGATTATGAAGCTTCTAGAATCCGTTTTTACCTCTATAAATACTCAAGGAAGTCTTCATTATTCAGCATGGAGAATTAGTAATAATCGTATAATGTCTATGTGAGAGTTCTACCTACTTAGACATTATATTGGTTATTATAACTTCTTCATCAAATTCTCGTTTGCCATGAAGATATACAAATCAGATCCGAGAGTCACATATTTCACGAAGTGCTATTCTTTAAGTCCTAAACTAGTGTTCATCCTGTTAGGAATTAATTGTCATTAGCATGTTCATGTCGTTGTGCCGAAGAGTCCAAACTTCCTGTACAACATAGACTTTTCTATACTTCTTTGATAGAGAGGTCATAGAGTTAGATTAGTTTTTGGTAGTGTAATTTTTACACTTAAGCCGTCTTTAGACTAGATACTTTATCGAGTCTTATTTTCGTTGTGAATATTTGTTCACACACCATTTGTATTCACATAATTATTAGTGAAAGTTTCGCCATGAGGCTCGCATAGATTTTAAATTAAAATCTATGTTAAAAAGTTAATTTTGTGTCTTTGTGTTTTCATTCTTTAAAGTCTTCCGCTATTCGTATTCTGATATTCTGTAATCGAGTCAGTGTTACATTGAGTGTTCTAACATTGAGTGTAGCATCAGTCTTGTTTTACTTAACACGCACACTTTCAATCTTCTTCCTTTCAGCTGATGTATGGTGCATCAGTTGAGCTGCATCATCTGCTACTTTCTCTTTTGAGTAGGTCCCCCTTCTCTTTGCTTCCAATTCTTCCCTTGGAGGAGGGAGAAGTTTAGAAGAAACTTGAAGGGAGTGAGTGTGAGAAAATTGAGGAGAAGGCATCATTTGAGGTTGCTTGAACAAATTTCTTCGGAAAAGAAGCTCTGCGTGCAGTCTCTGGTTCTCACCTTATCTCTTAGCCCTCTTCGTCTTTTTCTCTTCAATTGATACTTTATGTTGGGTGAGAAAAGTATGCTTGCCTCCTAGACTTCATCTGCTGGGCAGATTTTTCGAGCTTTCACCCATGTCTTCGGTTGAAATACTCTATCCATTTGAGCTTCTCTAGTAATTTTCTCCATATCTGTATGAAAAATAAGTGTGTGTGAGTTTATGTTTTAGATGTTCACAAGAAGGGTAGTTTTTATAGAGGTAGATATGGGATAGTAGAGAGGATACGACAATAAATTATGAAGTGATAGTTCTGAACTTCTGAAAAGGTAACTTTCAAAATCAAGATTAAGATTCTGATTTGAGGGTTCAGATTTAGAGATGTTCAGCATTATCCCTTGGACTTCAGAGATTATATATATTGAACATAATCAGTTTAAAATCCGTATCCAATGTCTATAGTTGGTTGATTTAGGGTGGTGTATGAATCCAACCTAGATTTTACCAAAAGTATATATATATATATATATATATATATATATATATATATATATATATATATATATATATTTAGATAGTTTATTTTGTACAGAATAGACCTCTTATATATATATATCTCTTGTTAATTACGAGGCAAAACAAAAAAAAACCTCCGGCAAAGCCCTTGATAAAGTAGATATTAGGGAGTCGTTGTCGCACTCGACAATGCCCTTGTTAAAAGTGATGATTTTTTCCTTATTTCACGAGCTTTGAAAGAGTGTAGAAAAAGAAGAGGGGATCTAAGTCAGTTGAGTCCCAACTCAAAGAAAATTAATCTTAATTCTAATATATTGCTATTAATTAATATATTACCAAATTGCAAATAGCAATCAACCCAAGGTCACAAGCATTCCATTTCCATCACTAGAGAAAAAAAAAAAGAAAGAAAAAACATTAAATTCAACACTAACTCCCTTGGTTTAAAGTTCGCATTTAAGGTAATGAATGATTTAGAACCCGATCAGCTGTGTTCTGTGAACAGCTGATATAAGTCTTTTGTTCACTAGATTGACTTCATAATTTTCTGTCTGCAGCAGATGAGTTCCACTTCTCTTGTATGTATTTGAGATAATCCAGTTGTGATTCTAGCACTTTAATCTTCACTCCTGGAAGTTAGGGGCTAGATAAGTCTGTCAGTACAACTGGGTTATTTACACACCAGTATTAATATATCTCTCTCTCAATATATATATATGTGTAAATCTTTAAAGATAGAGTGTTCTCATCAAGGATTTTTAAGGTATCATAGATTCCCCCTGAATTGAGTAACTCTAAAGTTTTACCTCAACTTTATTTGTCTTCATCGGGAAACTGACCTGATGATGAGGGTGTCTATTCACCTTATCTGATAGCTTTCCTCCTGATATGTTCTTCTGAATCGATTCAGAGTCTTTATCAGTTGATGATTACTCAGTTGACTTCATTTGCTTAAGAGGATGGGTCGAGAAGTCCTAGGCTATAACATAGACTCATAAATCTTTCTTCAGCTAGGGGCTTGGTCAAGATATCTGCTCTTTGAATATCTGTGTGAATTTTCTCCATCCTTATGTTCTTCTTCTCCAAGTGATCTCTTATGAAGTGGTGTCTGATATCTACATGCTTGCACCTTGTATGAAGGACTAGATTTTGAGTAATGGTTATAGCACTGCTACTATCACAATAGATAGGGACTTCTCTGGCTATGACATTATAATCCTTTAATTGTTGCACTAGCCATAGCAGCTGACTACAACAGCTCCCAGCTGCCATGTATTCAGCTTCATTTATGGAGGTTGCAACAGATGTCTGCTTCTTGGAGAACCATGAAATCAATTTGTTTCCTAGAAATTGACATGTACCTGATGTGGATTTCATATCTATTCTACATCCACCATAGTCAAAATCAGAATGTCCACTCAGGTCTATATTTTCATCAGCATGGTACCAAAGTCCAAGATTGACTGTTCCTTTTAGGTACTTTAGAATCTTCCTTGCTGCTTCCAGATGACTTTGTTTTGGATTGGCTTGGAACCTAGCACAAACACCTACATCAAAGGGTATGTCAAGTCTGCTGGCTGTAAGGTATAGAAGAGATCCAATAATTGCTCTATACTCATACTGATTAACTGCTTTTCCAGTTTCATCTGGTTCCATCTTGAAGGATGTCATCATTGGAATCCTTGCAGTCTTGCTCTGTTGTGTATTAAATCCCTCTAGTAGACTTTTAGTGTACTTGGATTGATTTATGAATATCCCCGCTGGACTTTGTTTTACTTGTAATCCTAGACAGTAGTTCATTTCACCCATCATGCTCATCTCAAACTTGCATTGCATCAGTTTAGAGAACTTATTGCACATGTCTTCATTGGGTGATCCAAATATGATGTCATCTACATAGATTTGTACCATTAAGATGTCATCTCCTTCTTGGATTCTAAACAGTGTCCTATCCACTTTGCCTTTAGTGTATCCATTATCAAGAAGGAACTGGGATAGTGTATCATACCAAGCCCTTGGAGCTTGTTTTAGACCATAGAGAGTTTCTTCAGTCTATATACTTGATCTTCTTTTTGAAAGCCTGGGGGCTGTTCAACATATACTTCTTCCACAAGTATTCCATTTAGGAACGCACTCTTGACATCCATCTGATACACTTTAAATCCCATATAGGATGCATAAGCTAGAAATAGCCTAGTGGCTTCAAGTCTGGCAACTGGAGCAAAGGTTTCATCATAATCAATCCTTTATGATTGTGAATAGCCCTTAGCTACCAGCCTAGCCTTGTTTCTAGTTATTACAACATCCTCATCCTTCTAGTTTTTGAAAATCCACTTTGTTCCAACTACATTGTGGTGTTTATGACAATCTACAAGTTCCCACACCTCATTTCTTGTGAACTGGTTCAATTCTTCTTGCATGGCTATGATCCAGTTCCTATCTTGCATTGCTTCTTCTATGTTAGTTGGTTATGTATTGGATAAGAAGGCACACCAGCAGAACATGGAAGTTTGAGGATTTTGGGTTAATTGTCTTCTGGTTCTAACACCTGAGTCTACTCCACCTAAGATTAGAGTAGATGGATGATTAGATTTACATGTATTCCTTACAGGTGTATCAACACCAGATGAGTTATGGTCCTCATTTGTTCTAGTATTGTCAGAAGAGTTTATTGGATTTGCTCGATCTTCATCTGTATCTTGAGTGTCGAACAACTCATTCCCCCTTGCATTTGGAATTGATGCATCTTGTCTTGGGGTTGATTGTTCAGTTTGAGTTTGTGATCTAGTGACGAGTCTATGATTTTCTTCTTCTGGATCTTCATAAAAGGGTTCATCTACATCGATAAACTCTTCTTTTAATTTTTCTTTTAACTTGATCACTAGTCTTCTCATCTTTTCTGCTGCTGAATCTGTGTTATCTGTACTCTTTTTACAAGTTTCATCAAATACGACATGAGGTGTTTCCTCCACAGTAAGAGTTCATTTATTGAATACTCGGAAGGCTTTGCTAGTTGAGGAGTATCCTCAGAATATCCTCTCACCTGCTTTAGGATCAAAAGCATTCAACTTACTTTTCCCATTGTTGTGAATGAAACACTTACAACCAAATATATGAAAGTAGGATACTCTAGGTTTCCTGCCTTTCCGGAGTTCATAGGGTGTTTTCTCATGTATCTTATGAATACCTGGCCTGTTTTGAGTATTGCATGTTGTATTGATGGCTTCTGCCCATAACTTCGTGGGAGTTGAGAACTCGGCTAGAAGAGTCCTTGCAGCCTCTTTAAGTGTTCTGACCCTTCTTTCAGCAACACCATTTTGTTGAGGTGTTCTAGCTGCACTGGTCTCATGTTGAATGCCATTACAAGTACAATAAGAAATAATATGAGAATTTATAAATTTAGTGCCCTTGTCACTCCTGATTTTGACAATGGGTTCTCCATTTTCAACTTAGATCCTTTTGAGCAATTCAGGAAGCTTCTATTGTGTTTCACTCTTTTTGTATAGAAAGATGACCCAAGTGTATTTGGAGAAGTCATCTACTACCACTAGAGTGTATTTCCTCCCAGTCATTGTCATTGGAGTAACTGGTCCAAACAGATCCATGTGTAGCAGCTCTAAAACTCTACTGGTTGATGCAGTTTTCTTGGTCTTGAATGAGACCTTTGTTTGCTTTCCTTGTTGACATGCATCACATACCTGATCTTTACAGTAGATTTCATTAGGTAGACCATCAACTAAAGATTCCCTTGCTAGCTTGTTCAAAGTCTTAAAGTTCAGATGACTAACACGTTTGTGCCATAGTCAGCTGATATCCTTAGGACTTTTCACAAGCGGACAAGTATCTTTAGGACAGCTGTTCCAATTTGTAAGATACATGCTCCCTTTTCTGGAGCCTATTAGAAGGGTTTGTTTAGTTCGTTTGTCACTAATCTGACATCTATCTTTAGAGAATTTTACTGAATATCCTGTATCACAAAACTGAGATACTGAAAGTAAATTAAACTTCAAACCTTCTACATACGATACATCATGTACCTCAATGTCACCATTCTTTAAGGTGCCATATCCTTTTGTGTTCCCGTGCGTGTTATCACCAAATAATACTCTTGGACCTTCCTGTTCTGTATAGTTGATCAGCAGGGCTTTGGTTCCAGTCATATGCTTGGAGCATCCACTATCTATGTACCAAGTTTCTCCCACTGATCCTCCTTTTCGATATAGGTCCTTTCTTTCCTGCAATATAAATTAGATCTTAGGTACCCATTTTGTTTTGGGTCCTTGAGTGTTACTAGTGACCTTGGGAACCCACATTTACATTGCTCTTTTGAACAATCTTGAACATTTGAGTTGTCTCTCAAGGGTATCACAGTACCAAATCTTATCCGCTGATACCTTGGCATGATTTGATTTTTTACTTGTGTCAGCTAAATAACTGTCAGATGACTTATTTTTATACGAGTGAACTGTAAATGTCTTCTGACGAGTTATATTCGGCCTGGGTGGATAGGCTGATCGTGCATGAGTATATGAATCGTACTAATCTGTTCTTACAATATCATATGAGATAGGGGGTACAAAATGAACAAAGTCATAGTAAGAAGGGTTGTTTCTCTTCTTGGCTGGAGTAGCATACATCTAAGACTGTCTCAGACGAGATGGTCCAGGCTGTTTGCTCTTCCTCTGTGCATGTCTATGAGTACTCGTCTGTTTTGAATTCAGATGAGGTTGCCTATGTTGTACTGGCTTAGAGTTAGCTGGTCTTTTACCATTTCTGGCTATAAGATAGTTAACTTTAGCTGGTACCTGCACAGATGCCTTATGATTCATTTTAGGTTCATTATGTTTAGAACACTCACCTTTCTCAAACACTTGTGTAGTAGACTTGTTAGGTTTACTGCACTCAACTGGAGAAGATTCTGATGGGTTGGGTTCAAAACCAATACCCATCTTATTGGAATTTAATCTATAATATTCAGAAATGTGTTCTATAGTGGTCGAAGCTTTATTGAACTCTGATATTTTTAGATCTAGGCCATTTTCTCCTTTTCTAAGAGCTCTTTTTCATGAAAAAGATCATCAAACTTGGATTTAAGAGATCGTAATTCAAAGGCATCCTGGGCTTGAGTTTTGAGCATCCCCTCATATGCACGATTTAGTATAGTGTGTTCTTCTTTAAGAAGTTCAAGCTCTTGAGTTAATCTTTCATTCATTGATAGTATTTCAGGGGTGCTTTCAAACTTTCCCTGTTTGAGCCAAGCAATTTCTTTCCTTAAATCCTTGTTTTCTTCCTCCACTTCAATAAAAGCTCTTGTTGCGATATCTAGATCACCTCTTACTTCCTCTAATAATTGGTAATAGGTGTTCTCGATTTCTCTTACAGATGAGTTACCCTCATCTGTGTGTGAGGAAGCAGGTAAATGATAGGTAGAAGTATATGAATTTACCTCAATATCAACTTTAGCTATCATAGCTAAGTGATCTGAGTCGTCTTCTGAGAGGAATCCAGATGTGGGTGATGAGGGAAGATCATCACTTCTATACTTAGTTTCTTTAGTTACCATGGCTTGCCTGTCTGAGTTTCTCTTGTCTCGTCTGGACTTCCTTTCTTCCTTATCTTCCGAGCTTAGATCTGGACATTCATATACGTAGTGTCCAGGTTTGAAACACGTACCTGTTTTCTGGCTTGAGGAAGTTCTTCTTGGGGGAGTTGCATCCTTTCTCCTGTATCCTCTACTACCACATGACTCCTTATCTTTCCTTGGATTTCTTTCTGGAGTCTTTTCCCTTACTTGTCTGGAGGATCTATAGTTTCTATAGAATTTGCGGTACATACTGTTTCTGTTGTTCATCCGATCAAATCTTTTGATCATTAAGGCCATCTGCTCTTTTAAGCTCATGTTTGATCCTCCTACTTCTTCAGCGGTCTGAGAAGTTTTGCCAGATGAGGTGCTTGCTGCTTTTGTAACAGTTGATGCCTTGAAGGATACTGCTTTGATGGAGGAGGGGGTTGGAGCCTGTTCTTCATTGCTTGAGCTTTCTTCTCTATCAAGATCATATTCATGAGCTTTCAGGTTCTGGAATAAGGTCTGAGCAGTCCAGTTCTTGATGTCTTGAGTATCTTTGATAATGGTCTTTTTTAGTCTCCATTTCTTGGGTAAGGAGTCCAGTACTTTCATGTTTTTCTCTCTATTTGTGTACTTCTTGCCAAGAGATTCAATTTCATTGATAATCTTGGTGAATCGATTATCCAGCTGATCTATATTCTCATCCGATTGCATTTTGAAGTGTTCGAACTTCTTGACTGCAGTTGAGAGTTTGCTTTCCTTGATCAGTTATGTTCCTTCACATAGGAGAGCTAGAGCATCCCACATCTCTTTGGTTGATTCGCACTTGAGCACTTTGCCTATATATTCATTTGGTAGAGTCTGCATAATGTAATCTTGTGCTATATGCTGTTGAGATTGTTTTGCTTCATCTCCTCTGTGGTGAGATCCTTCATTGGTTTGGGAGCAAGCTCACCAACAGGAATTTCTGGATCACCATTGGCAGTATTTAGAGCCATGATTGTGATTGGCCCTTCAGTTATCACAGACCACATCTTGTAGTGTACTGAACTGAGATTCTTTCTCATCCTGATTTTCCAGTAATCATAATCTTCAACTGAGAACTAGGGAAGCTTACGCATATTAGCACTCATGTTGTATGATTTTCAAAAAGTGTTTTTAAAAAAGATAGATAGATTTGTTCAAGAGGACTACACATAGACTCCCTCAAGACTTCTGATATTCAAGAGACAGTAGTCCGTTAGAACCACAGCTCTGATACCACTTGTTGGTCCCTGAACGAGTAGTGAATGGGATTAATGTCAAGAGGGGAGGGGTGAATAGACTTTAAAACTTTTTCGAGTAAAGAGTTATAACTCGTCTGGTTCACTAAGTCAGCTGAAGTACAAGACTGCTGGTCCAGCTCACTTCAAGTGATCCGATTGAGTTTATGTATGCGGAAATGTGTAGGCCCCTTATTTAAACTCGTTCGCTTATCTTTGAAAAACCTTAATTAATTCTTATATGAAATACTCAACTGATTTGATATCAGCTGGTTTTGTCAAACTTAGAGGCCTTCTTTTGAAGATGTTTGTTAAACGCAGTATGCAATAAATATAAGAGTATATGAAAATAACTGAAATTAAGTGCGGATAAGGTAAATAACACTGTAATTTATAGTGGTTCTGATTGCAGGTCCTACGTCCACTCTCACGAATCGATCGTGATGTTAATCCCTTAAATTCTCCAAATTTACAGGGGCCTGTCCTTTATAATCCCAAGAGAATGACTTTGAGATCTAAGCAGTTCCAAACTGCTGCGGTCTCCACAAGTGATTGGTGAGCACTTGCACTCTTACAATGTATCAAAAACTTAACCTTAAGTTATAGGGTTTGGGGTTTTTGATGGGATCTAACTAATGGTTCAAGCAGATAGATATGCTTAACCACTATGCCTAAATCAAGGTGTATACAAGAGTAATTCTGATTCAGGTTCTTGTTGGGTGAGGAAAACCTAAGAGCTATGGTTATTCTATGATGAATAGGCTCTTTAAGAACTCTTTGAATATGGCTTTTTCTTGCTTGCTAGAGATTAGCTTTTGGGAGTTGTATTTATAGGCATAGATTAGGACAAACTAGCCGTTGGAGTTGACTAGCCGTTTGCAAATCTTTCCTTGTTGATGATGATTCCTTGATTCCATGATGGTTGATCTTGATTGCTTCAATTCTGGAATCTAGTCAATTTTCTATATAACGTAAGTCTCTTTTGAATTTAGAAGCTGACAATGAATATGTCCTTAGGAGAATTATCTTGCTTATTAGGTGCTCTTCTGATCTGATCTCAGTCTTAGTCGCCTGGTGAAGTCATCTGATCAGGTGTCTTCTGTCATCTGTGATCAGATGAGTAAACATCATCTAATCTTATGGATCCTCTTCTTATGGACAACTTCTTCTAAGGACAATATCAGCTAAGTAAGTATACAAGCACTTCACTTAGCTGTTCTTCAAGATTCTTCTAGTCTTCTGGTCTTCTTCTCTTTATCTTCTGAGCTTGCGCGTGTAAGTTGGGATTGTGATATCAGCTGAGATATGTACAACTAATTTCACAAGACTAGTCTAAGTAGATAGCTGATCTATACATCATCAGCTGACCATATTATTTTTATTTATAAACTCTAAGTGTTTTGGCCATCATAACTATTACTATTACATTGAAGATCTTGGGGGTGGATTTATATCCTAACAATTTCCCCCTTTTTGATAAAGCCAAAACCACTTGATAAATATGTCTATTCAGCACAGATGATAAGAACACTAGGACAAACAAATTTAACCTAAAACATCAAATGATAATAAAATCTAGAATAAAAAAATCATGCAAAAGGCCCATCAATGGATTGCCTATGTCTAGTTTAACATAGTATGTTAAAAAAATATTTAGTCGAATTATTCAAGGCAGTGCATGTACTATACAAACTCAGACCAGATATCTCTGTTGTGAAAATCTAAATAGCAATACAATTTTCACGAAGGCGACAATAATCACATATTATACAGACTCACAACCACTAAAGATCAAACGGTTCTTTTAAATTTAGGGGGAAAAGTCACCTGCGATTCCTAATTGTCTCGTTTGAAAAACTTTAATGCGAATTTGAGATTTATAAGTGAGTCCCCATTTTTAACAACCTCTTCTTCCCCTCAATCTCAACCTTTCCTCTGAAATAAAATGGACGAATTGACATCCATCTTGGCTCTGAATCTGAGATTTGTCCTTTGAAGAAGCGCGCCCCCATTTTTTAATTCTCTTCTTCCCCTCACATTCATCTTGACCGTTCAAAAGAATTGGAGATGATGATGAATAGTGTTTTTTGTTTTATTAGGGCTGGGATTTTAATTTTCTTAATTTGATACAGTTATATTATACTACTCCCTCCGTCCCATACTTGAAGATCCATTTTACCATTTTGGGCGTCCCATACTTAAAGATACTTACCTAAAATAGCAAAAACACTTTTAAATAATCTCCTTAAAACATCACAATATTGCAACAAATGTCACTACTTTATTATCCCACTTTTTCCATTGTTTGGTTTTCTAAATTAAAGCCCGAGAATTTATTTGGGCCCGAGTCAATTTTCCCATTTTTTCCCACATTTGCATGATTATTAATCTTAGGTGAGAGGGTGAGTTTATTTTTCCATCAATCCAAACATACAAATTATTTCAATATTTTAATTTGTGAACAGTGCAATCCCACTCAATTTAATCCTAATATATTTATCCTATCTAACAAACCAAACTAACCCTAAAAAGTAACTTTATTACTATTTATAAAGTTAAAAAGTCTTTACTATCCTCCACTTTATCTTACACAATACTAATAAACAATTTATTTATTAAAATCTGTGCCCAATTGATTTGGGTCTTCAAATATGGGAAAGAGGAAGTACTATATTGTTAATGTTTAATTAATTTATTTTCTAATCTTTAATTTAAAAGGTATTTTTGTCATTTTATAATTATTATTTTAATTTATCAGTGAGGCCAAAGTAAACGCACAGTTACAAAGTGTGATCATATATAATATAAATAATTATATATGTTGTATTTAATGAATTTTCTGTTATACTGAGAGTATTGTGCTGGTGAATATGTAAATGATAATTGTGAGACTTACACGTATAGCAGCTACATAATAAAAGAAGAATAGAAGAGGATAATCAAAAGGGGGAAAATATCCAAACTAAAACCATGATATCCTCTTCAACCTTAAGCTTGTCCAACATCCCCTCTCCGGCCGACAACAACTCTACTTCCTCATCTTCTCCCGAACCGGACTCTCGAAGAATCAAATCAAGCCCCCAGCTGAACCGTTGGTCCAGGGCTCGAGCCGTACGATCCGGCCGGAAATTGGGACGCCCCGTCAATCAGATGAGTTTTACTGAATCTCCTGTTTCTGAGCGAGATAATTCTGAATCCTCTCGCAGCGACGAGGGAGAGAATTTAACGGACGTTACGGCGGGAGTTAAGTCCATTTACATGGTTTCGGATGGGACGGGGTGGACGGCGGAGCACTCCGTTAATGCGGCGTTAGGCCAATTTGAGCACTGTTTGGTGGACCGCGGCTGCCCCATTAATACTCACTTATTTTCTGGGGTATGTTGTTTTTTCGTCTTAGTTCACTTCATTGAGCTCTCGTTCAAATTTTTGTTTCTATTTGAAGACTATATATACTGTGTATGACAATTTCAATGCTTACTCTCTGACTAATTGACAAATAAACACTAAATCCAGAATTTAGGCACAAACGAGGCTAGGTTGTTCATCATTTATAAAAACTGTGATTAAGTGGATTGTTAGTTATAGTTGAGATAAATTAAACAACAAATGCCAGATAGTGCTCTGAATTTTACATTTCTGAGGCATGCATGATATTGATGAAGTATTTCACCAAATGTGTTAATGATTTTAAGGTGCACCTGGTTTATAGTTCACCTTCGTCATACCTCGATTGATACTCAAAATAAGTTAATCATCACGTTTAATATGGTGTATTTTGATTACTTACTTCCTCTCCTCTATTATTCCACTATTCCTCGACCAATAATCAGCCCCCTAATAGCTTTAGACTTTTTTGATTGGGTTATAAAACTTGAGCATGCACTAATGCATTTATCTCTGTTTCTAAAGATTGATGATGTGGATCGCTTGATGGAGGTAATAGCCCAAGCAGCCAAAGAGGGAGCAATGCTCGTATACACACTCGCTGATCCTTCAATTGCCGAGTCAGCAAGACAAGCATGCCAGCTATGGGGTGTAACATCTCTTGATGTACTTAGCCCCATAACCGAGGCAATTGCTGCCCATCTTGGTGTCTCTCCTTCTGGCCTTTCTCGGTGGGCCCCAGGCAGAGAAAAATCGCTTGGGGAGGACTACTTTCGTCGAATTGAGGCAATTGAGTTCACTATAAAGCAAGATGATGGAGCTTTGCCTGAAAATCTTCATAAGGCTGATATAGTTCTTGCTGGTGTTTCTCGTACTGGGAAAACTCCATTGTCTATATACCTAGCTCAGAAAGGGTACAAAGTGGCAAATGTGCCGATTGTAATGAATTTAGATCTCCCTAGGGCCCTTTTTGAGGTTGATCCCGAAAAGGTATTTGCCTTGACTATAAACCCTGTTATCTTACAAACAATCAGAAGAGCAAGAGCAAAGAGCTTGGGCTTCGATGATGATATTAAGAGCAACTATTCCGGAATGGACTATGTTAAAAAAGAGTTGGAGTTTGCCAGTAAAATCTTTCAACAAAATCCCGCATGGCCAGTGATTGGTGAGTGATTCAAAATTTTCATTCGAGAAAATAGTTTTTTTAACGTACGTAAGTTGCTTTATTTTTATTTTAGTCCTATCGACTTTCATGAATTGAAATAGTATGCAACTTTCAATTCTTTAACGTTTTGGTTCGTTGACCGGCTGTGAGAGGTGAAACATCTGATTGACCAATCAAACTCTACCACTTTAGCATCAATCGAATGTTTCACCCTCTGCCACCGGTTACGAGACTAAAATGTCAAAAAATTGAAATTATAGAACTATTTTCAATTCATGAAAGTCGACATAATTTAAATAGGATAACTTAAAAGGACTAAAAACTATTTTTCCTGGTTTTTTGTACTCCTGTAAGTTACTCCAATTTTGTTTCAGTGCTGTCAACTTTTACAAATTGAGAATAGTCTTGTAACTATCAATTTTTCGATATTTTAGTTTGGTAACCGGCTGTAGAAAGTGAAACATCCGGTTGACCTATCAAATTCTGCCACGTGGATAATACGGACATTGTCAAGTCAGCATCAACCAAATTTTTCACCTCCTTCAGTTGGTAATTGGACTAAAAATATTGAAATTTTGAAAATTGCCCAAGTATTTTTCAATTCTTGAAAGTCCATAGGACTAGAACTAAAATATATTTTTCCTTTCCGTACTTCGTAGCATTGAAAATCTTGATTTGATGCAGAGGTTACAGCAAAAGCAATTGAAGAAACAGCTGCAATTGTATTGAGACTTTACCATGACAGGAAAAACAGATGCTCAATGCCAAGAATTTCCAAGCTTTACTAAATCTGAAGAATTTTGTACTATTGTATTTGGTAATAAAAAGGGCTCGTTTATAACTTGTTAGTTTATCCAGAAGTCCAGGAATTATCCCAATATGTTAAAGGGTTTGTATTTTTTTTTTAAATAAGTAAATGTAAATTGTTAGTTTATCAATTGTTCACTATGGCTAATCAGTTACTGATAACAGTAGGAAATATACTTTTTATGGCCCAATTCCTGATGATAACTATTATTGTGATATATTTGGGACTCTTTGTAATTCCTGTGAGGGTTGAATGCAAACATAGACACATGATTGAAACAGGTCTATCTTTGCTCTTTCATACATCTACTCCGGCCTCCCTTTGGGTTGATGCTTTCTCCACGTCTGTTAGTCTGAGTATCTTCTAGCCATAAGGAAGATGATTTTGTCATTAGAGTTGTTATCTAAAATATCTCTGTAAATATTGTTGTAGATATATATCTTTGGTTTATTTCCTTATCTATACATTGTAAATATATACGTTACAAATAGTGAAACCTTAGTGAATAATATTTACTCTGACACTTAATCAATTTAGATCACTATTGTCGTGCTTCCCTATTGATAAGGTGAAGTAGATGAGTAGGATTGATCCCAGGCTTGACCTGAAATGCAAGATGTGCATGAACGTATTTACCAAAAATATTCCTTGATGTTTAGAGAAAAAATGATGGATACATAGAGACTTACAGGGTTGCGAAGAAGATGAGTATCCTTCTGGGATCAATAGGCCACGTCGACGAAGAATTTCGGGTGTTTTCGGACGCAGGGGCGCCATTCTTGATTGCGATTTGATGATGATGATGATGGGCAATTTCAGGCGTGCTGCAGCCTCCATGTGAAGTAGCAGCTGCACAGATCCATATAATTTAATTACAGTGAAATAATCTCGTCTTATAAGTCCGAATTTATAGAGAGGTGGAGAATTAATCTATAATATTCCCTCTCGTCTCGTCTCTACCCTTTAGGTAGGAGGCAATTTAAATGGATAGAGTTCATCTCTACCCTTTGAAGATGAGACAATTTAAATGGATAGAGTTGCTTTTAGGAATTAACCCATGACGTCTGTCTGATCATGAAAGAATTCTGTCTCATTTAAAATTTTGAATTTATAAAAAATTGAAAAATTAATAAATTTATTTTAATTGTATAATAACATGTATGCATGCGGATGTGGCCAGAATTCATGGGCGGGTGTACTGTGATTTTGTGAATTGCAATAGGGGTGAGCAGTATAGTGCGCATATTATAATCTTAATTAATAAAAAAAGAATGATTATGGAAATATAAGGTAAATAAAAGACTTGTTTATATAAAATAGGTAGAGTTGTCTATTATTCGAAACGAGTCAAGCAATTACATTTATAAACAGAAAAATGAGTTTAATTTGACTCATAAACGATCATATTGAGAACCCTTCTGGTACGTTGGTTGTAAGGTTATATTAGTCAGACACTAATCATATAGTGGTTCGCCATTCGAGTTCATTTTTATCAATTGAAATTTTAAGTCTTAATTGAAATTTGATTCACGCTTTTTATGTTAGTTTATAGTACTATGTTTTTTAGAAAATACGTGGTTGTTTTCAAACACTATAAGGTGTTTAAAAGTACTTTTTTTTTTTTTTTTAAATATAATCACTTTTGGAGTGTTTTCAAACATAACTAAGTGATTAAGTTAATTTGTTAAAAGTGATTTTGGTGAAGCATCCCGCACCTACTTCTAATAGCTTCTATGTACTTCTCATCATTATAATAATCAATTTTACAATTTTACCCTCACAATTTAAATAATATTTCATCTTTTCACATTACCTATCTAAATGTAGTAAGGGTGTTTTTTGTAAATTTATAAAAAAGTGGTTTTGTTTTGTAAACACCACAAAATATACATAATTGATTTAAAATGCTTAATTTTAAAACACTATCAATTTTCAATTTTATTGCAAAAATCAATTTTAATCACTTTGAATTAATAACTATGATTTGCAAACACACCCTACCTCGAGTCTTGGGGGCGTTATAATATCCAAATTAGTACTCTCCCCGTGACCCGCCCCATTTTAATTTGAGAACTCGAAAGTACAGAAATGTTTTTTTTACATTGACTACATATCAAGTGGGTACATATATTTTGTCATTAATTACAGTCTAGAGAGATCTTCTATCGAGACTATCTCATATTAGATGAGTCACGATGTGTCAAAATTATATAATGTAGTATTAAAATAGATGAAGAAGTAAATTGTACTCTTTCTGCTCCGTACTCAATTGAAGATTTATAAAAATAAAAAGTTAGTTCCAAAATTAATTGAACATTTCTTTTATATGAAACAACTCCTATTCTTTAATTATTATCTCCTCTAACGTTTAAAATTACACTTCATATTATTACTTTTCTTATACTATTTCCTTCTTTTATCTTATATATTATCTGTAATTGACTATCATACCCTTTTTAAAAAATAGTTTTATCACTTTAATACCAATAAGTAACTTGTACATTAAATTTTATGTAAAAGGTGAATATTCAATCCAGTATTAATTTGGGTTTCAAATTTAGATGTGTTAAGACATTTTTTTATTAGACATAAATGTGTTGATTAAAAGATAAAAATATTGAAATAGGTAACGTGTTGTCATGGATGGGTTGGAATACAGTCAAAGGTAGAAAGGAATGTTCTTCATAATCATATGCAGTTATGTTATGATTTAAAGATTACCTTGTAGCGTGTTAACGTTATTCTGATTTGGTTTGATGTTCTTATTACCCCCTCTCAAACTTCCTTTCCTTGAAAAATTTATCTGCAACTCAATTATATATGCATACCAACAAATTAACAACAAATTCTTTAAAATAAACAAGACCTAATTAATCAACTTTACTCTATTGGTTCATAAATAAATTATATTTTAGTCTTTTTTGCACAATCCTTTTATCTTTATAAAGTACTTATGATTTCTAACTCACCTTATTTAATTATTCCTCTCTTATTTCTTATTTTTTCTGAAATGCTAAATCTTCTTTTTCTGAAACTTGACAATATATGAAGATATATTTTACTTTTCTTTTTTTATGAAAAGTTAAAATCTTAGGATGTGATATGATGATTATTCATTAATTAAGGATAAACTTGTTAATAAACACATCTTTTAATTCCAAAAAAATAAATTAATTAAAAGTCATTTATTTATAAAACGGGTGAGTACAAGTTAATAAGAACCCTCAATTAGTCATTAATCAAAATAAAACAAATATAAAAACTTACAGTATTTATTGAATTTCCATTGATTTCATGATTTTTGTGTACGTGATGAGAAAAGCGTTCCACATCGACCACAAAGCTGCTATCTGGTGCAGAAACACAAATATTCTGATTTCTTTTTTCTGGATTGAAACTCATATCTTCTACCATGTACTTTTGGATTCTCCCAATTAAATGATATTTTTTCTGTCGTTTTTCCAATTTTACCTTCCTTTAACTTTAGAGGATATGAGTTTCTGAGTCACATATATATATTCTTCAACATGAATAACGTAGCTAGGGGGTAAGGTAATTAAGGACGTTTTTGGCGTACAAAACAGGGTACCTAAATTCAACTTTTTCCATCCAATTTTTTAGTCAACTTTGGGCACCCATATGATTCATGTTGCATGATTGAGTATCTAAATACGAATTTCAGAGTACAGATTATTATTTTATATATATAATTTTTTATGTGAAAAAATGTCTTAAAAAAATTTCGAACTCTAAATTTTACTCTATTTTTAAACTTAATATCTTTCTTACTCAAAATTTTAAATTTTAGATAGTTAGTGATTGAGTAAGATGCTTAATTTCCTAACAAGAAGATTTAGTTGTGATTGGTAAACGAGTGAGAGCTTCATTTGGAAGACTTCTTTTTCTCAAACAAGTTTGGTTAACTCATAAAGCACCGCCTACTTCCACTTCAACTAACGCCTTTATTTACTTTCAAAATCTTAAGTTAGACCTTATCTGTTATCTATGGAATGGTTAGAATAAAGATATTTGAACTCACAATCACTTTCACACTTTCCTTTTCGGGACGTTCCACAATAACTTTGACACCCTTAAACTGAAAATCCATTTATAAACTCCACCCTCACAATATCCTCAAATTTACACAAATGCCATTATTTTTTCTCCACACATACACAAAAATCAACTAATTTCTTTACTTTATACATAAAGTTTTACGAAATTACCCCTCAAAACTTCACTCATTATACACTTTCTTAATATGCGTGCCCATCTACCTATGAAAGTAATCTTGGGACGGAGGGAGTATTACTTTCTCCGTACGTTTCAGAATACATTTTACAGATAAGTGGACATACTTTTTAAGAAAGTGTAATAATGAGTATAATTTTAAGGGGTAGTTTTGAAAATGAGTTGACTTGTGTTTATGTGTGGAATCAAAATAGATATTGTAAGGGTTAAGTTTATAAAATATTTTTCATTTGAAGGGTGTGAAAGGTATTGTAAAACATCTAGAAAAGAAAAGTGTTAAATGTATTATGAGACGGAACGAGTAATTAGTTTATCTATAAAATAGATAGGTTAGAGGTATGATATAATATTATGAGGTTCACTTGTAAATAAAGTGATTGTTTTAATAAAATGGATGACAATTTGAGTAAATATTGTAAGTAATTATTGGAGGGTGAAGATAAAGTGGTGTAGATAGTAATCACTCCGTCGCGTGATTACTTGCACACTTTCCTTATTGGTACGTTCCAAAATTACTTGCACACTCTTAATATGGAAATACCCCACAAAATTAATAACCTCACAACATCATTTTATTTTCAAATTTGTCACTCCTTTTTTTTCCTTACATTTCACTTTACACATCATCAAATCCACTTTACATATTATCTAATTACCTAAAATACACCTCCTTTATCTTACATCATCAACCACAAAATCCATTTTTCTTAAACAATGTGCCGGTAAAACTATGCAAGTTATCTCGGGACGGAGGGAGTATTATTTAAAAAAAAAAATGAAAATAATGATACTCCCTCCGTTTTTTAGTAAATGAAGTTTTCGTGAAATTTGTTGGAATTAAGAAAGGGTATATATAACAAGTATACACTTAATTAATAAAGAAGATATCTAATAACATTAATTCCTAATTTTAGTCTACTATAAGAAAAACTAATATTTTTCATATATGACAAGTTTGTATATAAATTAGAAGATTTTCTAAAGCACATAGAGGGTATAATTAGAATAAATAGTGTTAAAAATGTTAAAATATCATTTAATTGTGTACAAGAAAAAAAAGACATATTAAAACACGGAGGGTGTATTTTGACAATAAAAAAAGAAGTGAAAATAATGGAATTGAAATGGAGTACTTGGTTTAAATTACAATTGACGCATTCCGAACCTTCACATTTTCTTACATTTTGAGGGATTTGGAGTTTCTAATTTTTAATTTTATTTAGTTTTTGACTTGCTCACTAGAGCGATAATTGTACCGTGTAACTCAATATTATCAAAAAGAAATATTGCTACCAAACATGATGTTTGATGCAGTGGTGCCCAACATTACTCTTATTACTATCAACATGGCATGTAATTGTATTTAGAATGGTTTCATTAACTTTGAAAGTGACCTAAAGGTCATATTTATACAATGGAGGAAGTACTACAAGAAAATGCACTTTTTGTAACGAAAAAATTGGTTACAAAAAGTGATTTTTTTATTACAATTAAAAACCTTTTGTAACGAAACATCTTGTTACAAAAGTTGGTCTTGTAAAGCTCGTTGCAAAAAGTTTTTGTAACGAAAAAAATTCAATTTCGTTACCAGTACATTTGTAACGATACATTTTTTGGTTACAAAAGCTATGTTACAAAATGTTATAAATTTTGTTCAAAATATCAATTTCGTTACAAATAAGTTGTTACATAAAATCATATATTTAATACTAAAATATTTAATTTTTTAGTAATATTTACCTCTCATTTCATTACAAGAATAAATAATTAATAAAATAACTCATAGGGTCTAATGCATTAATTTTATTTCAATAAAATAATAATTCTCCAACCGGACTTGATCAATGTAAACATATCCATGAAAAAAAAAACCATATCCATGTCATCTGTAGTTGATTTAGAAACAAAATATGTCTAAAAATATTCTAAATAATTACAAGAAAATGTATTTGGACATTTCAATGTGTCTAATAACTTGTATAAAAAAAAACATATCCTTGATTGAAGTCTTGATTAGTCTTCTCGTCTACCATCAAAGTTAAACTTCATTGTCCTACAAAAGAGACAACAATAAAATATCATAAGATTAAGAACTTATTATGCACAAATACAAGTTTACTTACATATATAATAAAAAACGATATTTAGCTTAAATAAAAAAAAAATGCACTAAACCAATAATAGGTGAGCTAAATTTGCAAGAAATATAAGTCGGCAAAGGGGCCAAGACCCGATCAACTAATACCAACACCTGAAGCCAAAAGAAAAAAAATAGTCAATGCCCTCAACAAACAAAGCAAAACAAAACAATAACACATCAATTCCTAAAGTATACATACATAGCTTTATATACAACATCAAACAACAACCAACCAACACATTATGCTACAACCACAACAAAACAGTAACAACAATCACTCACTCAAGCCCGTCTACTAATACATCAACACCATAATCACAAAACAAAATACACCAACTCCACACAGACCCAACAAAGGACAATCATCAAAAGAATTAAAGAAAACAAAAGCCTCCTAATTACTGAACGCAATCAATCAAACCTAAGAGAATTCAACCATCTCAAACCACATTTTATCAAGAGAAAAATAAAGCAACATACACGCAAACACTGATATGAATCACAGATTAACACTAAAATAATTAAAAATACAATATATCTAAATCACAAAAAATCCACGTACACATACCAACATTGGAACATGGGTGCAATTAGTTGAGCCAAATTCAAATCAACCCCATACCAAAAATAATCAATAATATACTATCTTATTATGTCTCTAAACAAAGCATGAGTTTGAATAAAAAGGTAGCCTTAGTACAACATCTAAAAGGAATGATAGAGAGAGAAATGGCACGACATCAATGTGGGACCTAAAGTACGGTAAGACAAAACACTATGTCCATCAATCCAAACTTAATGTTTGAGACAGATTGTGTCCCAGAAAATGAAATGAGACAGATTTTGTCCCAGAAAATGAAATGACGGTGTAGCAAGTGCGATACTTAGTAAAAGAAAAATGTACAATACATTCCAACATCAACACACAGACCAAAGCATGATCATCTATCGAAAAAACCAAGAAATGAGCTAACAAAAATGTGAAAACTAGATATATATACACGGATGTAGATTTAAAATGCTGTCACGAAATAATATATCTAGTGGACATTTTCTGTCTTTGGGCTTAAACTACATTCCAAAGATTCAGATTTCACAACCATGATAAAAAAATTCGCAAGTTAAGGAACAAAAAAGAACATTTACCCAAAAGGAAATACCTCAAAAATGAAAGTTGATCCCACTACAGTAAAATATCCCAACAAAACTAATGTCTTTTCCCCCAAACTTTAGTTATTAAAGCTAGTAGAAAATTGTGGAATGGGGATTAACTCCTATTGATTTCACCATAGTATACTGGAAACTTCAGAAAATCGTGAAATGGGGATTAACTATTAGACCATCTCCAACGGTGCGTTAAAAATGGAGTTTTACTTCATTTATGAAGTTTTGCTCCCTCCAACCGTACTCTATTTTGAAGTTTTTGAAATAGAGTTTTGAATAGTAAACTCTATATATGAAGTTTACTATTCAAAACCCTATATTTTATATCTATTATTTTTTTAATATTTACAATTCTTTATTACAATTCTATATTAATAATTTATTAAATATAATTACAATTCTATTGTTATTCTAATTTATAATTTAATTTTAATTGTGTAATTAATTAATTTTTTTTTGTGTATTATTATTTGATACACGCGTTATGCAACACTAAATAAACAACCGCAAGTGTACGGCGTCTATTGTAGCTTGATAAGCACGAGGTCGATCCCACAGGGAGGTTAAGCGTAAAAGGGTAGTTTGCTAGTCGAATTCTAAATAGACGTGATCGATAATTTGAAAGTTGATTTACTCCTAAGATTGTCTAACAATGTGTCACAAATAAACAACGAAAGAGTAAATATAAAATCGATCAAATGGCATACAAATCGCAAAATAAAAGTAAAATGGATGTAACTCAAAGAGAAAAGGTGGGTTCCAAGGCGATTGTAACACTTAGATGTCCGTTTATGAATGTTATCTCGTTTAGATGGCCATTAAGTTTATCTCATATAGGGTGATCACACAAGAAGAATTAATTAATCTCTCGATCTAATTAACCAAAGGCGCAATGCAACATAGACTCGTATTTCTACCTCACAAACATTACACCGCCTAAAAGAGCTCCTAAGACCATTCGATTCCCTCTCCGATAATTAATCCTCTCTCGAGCTCATAATAATATCGGGTTGCATGCTTGCATACGATTAAATGAAATAAATCTCTCAATCTTACTCCAATTAACAATAGATAAGCAAATCATCATGGCCAATAACAACATGCTTGACAATAGATAATTAAACATGCAAATAGGAAATAAACACCAATTAAAGCAAGAAATTACTCATAAACATCAATCCAAGTCTTACAATGCCTTAGAACCACAAAGTGTTTTTAGCTAACTACTAACATAATCAAATTATAAAATCCAAATGAAATAACTAAATAAAAAGGAAAAGAAATAGAAAGCTTAGTCTAGAATGTGGTAGGGAATGGAATTTGGGAGCTATTGCATCCTTTCTTCCTTGATTTGGTGAAGAAATGAGAGAGATATGGCCAAAACACCTCCAAGTATGTGTAACTATGTGTGGATTGGGGGAGAGTCTTGGGCTTCAAGAATGAGGCCTTATATAGTGTGGGGGAAGGGTTTGGATGCCAAACTTGCAAGTTGGTCCCTCAAAAATGGAGAAAATGGCAAAAAACCCCCGAGAATGAGGTCACCCGGCCGGGTGGCTCCCACCCGGGCATGTCACCCGGCCAAAATACGAAGCAAACACTAATTCCGCCTTGCCCGGGTCGAAACCACCCGGCCGGGTGGGTTTCACCCGGGCACAATTCGAATGTCCCTAAAAATCAGCCTTGCCCGGGTGGTTTTGACCCGCCCGGGTCGTTTTTGACCCGCCCGGGTTGATTCTACCCGGGCATGTTTTTTTCGTCTCTTCATATCTCGAGCTTTCGACCTCCGATTGACTCGATTCTTTTTTTCATTCCACTCCATTTTTCGAGACGAATCCAACGGTGCACTCCTCTTCCTGATCCAGTAAAGTATGGTTGGTGTTTTGCTCCAAATTCCATCGTATTTCCTATAAAATCAACAAAACACAACCTTTCTCTCATTTTGGCTAAAACAATCATATTCCATGCATAATTCAATGAAATACACATCAAAATATACTTCACATGTGCCCCTAAAACGCGTAAATTCCACCCGAATCAAACTCCCCCAAACTTAAAATGTTGTTTGTCCTCAAACAACTAAGCACTTAAAGCAATGAGGGTGGAATGATCACAATGGAATATTCAATGTAATTCACACATGCAAAGTAGGATGTAATGATATCTCTTTCTCAAAGTGCATTTCTCAATGAAGGTCATAGGCTCACTATTGCAATTCACACTCATGGATCAAAGAATGCATCAACACACAACACATTGTAAATGGGAAACATAATCCAAATGCTCAAGTCCTCTACTCACATGATGGAGTGTTTCTCTCAAACACATAAACAAATTAAGGATATTAATGCACTCATCAACCAAGTCATGCTATGCAATCACCATATGCTTGCCCAACTTCTACTCTCTACACACACTCAAATGCTCAACAATGTGATCAATAGGACTTAATCAAGGATGTAACATTGGCTCTTTGGTCAAGGTGGGGTAGATTTAGATGAAGTGACTCATAAACTAGTGGAGAGCGAGAGATAGAGACGCATAGACACATCTCAAAAACTTCTCAAGATAAAGTTACAATTCCGCGGATTGCAACTCAAAAACTCTAACTTCCACAATTTATTTGTTCTCTTTTGAGTACATTCTACACCACAAAACTATTGAACACCTTTTTTTTTCTTTTCAAGCTTTTGGGGCTCTTTGTCCCTCTTTTCTTTTCCTTTGATTTTCTTTTCATCTTTCTCTTTTTTTCTTTCAACTTCTCCAATTTCTCCTTTTCACCAAAGATATTCATTTAAGCACATGTTTCTCCACTTTGTCTTTCATCCTCCACTAGATATGGGAATCAAAAGGCTCAAAAAGGCTAAGTGGTTAACATTGTAGTTTGCCAAGAAAATGAGGAATTAAGCTCAAGGGGCTAACTACGGAAAATTACTTCGGTTTTGGGAAATTTTGGCTAAGTGACTTTTTTAGAACAAGATGGCCTATATCACATCACAAAGTTTCACACAATCATGCTTTCAAACAAGAACTTAGGCAAGTTCTAGAATTACTAGCAATAACATAGTCCACTCTCAAATGAATTAAACCGGACTACATGCTCGATTCAAGGCTCAATTCTCACCGGTTTATTCAATAGAACTCTCACATTCATCAAATGTTCCCAAGCAACAACATATCATGCATCCATGCTATCAAAGATCACAAATATGAACACAATCACGATACTATATCCAACACCAAGCATGCCTACATTCAAAGCAAATTGACATCACCACAACTACTTAACAATGGATCCCAATGACTATTCATGCTCACATTTCACCAAGGATCACTACCCAACATATGCTCAAAACCAACTTAACCAATATAATCATGTGAAAGCCAAGTGTGCGCCGGTGCAAAGTGTGATACAAGTAGAACGACGAACCGGTGCAAGAGTAACAACTAGTAGAAAAATAAAAGAAAAATAACTCCCCCAAACTTAGAATTTTACTATGTATAAATTCTAAGTTTGGGGCTACAAGTTGTTACCTCCCTCCTTGCACATCCAATGCTTCTTCAAAGATCACCATTGCAACACTTGTTTTCCCTCTCCAAAGTTGGTTTTGCTTCCTTCTCCATTCTTCAAGATATGATGTCCATAGTATTCTTCATCCATACCTACAAAATAAACCAAGCTATCAACACTACTAAAGCAATAAAATCAAGAAAGCAATAAAACCTTGGGTTGCCTCCCAAGAAGCGTTATTTTTAACGTCCTATGCCGGACGGTTCTCCTTGAGGGGAATATCAAGTCACCCCCTTGTCACCCTTGTTCTTGACCTTCCGTGCCCATACAACTTTCTTTAATCCATCAAAACATCCACTAGCTAGCCCATCCGGCTCTTCAACCATGTGATAAGATGTAGATGCCTCATTCATCCCCAAGTTTGCACAAGTAGCTTTCTTTGATTTGGGGGAGTTTTTGAAGAAAACTCCCCCAAACTTGGCCTTCTTGCCCATCTTCAAATCATTGTCTTCCACCTTGGGGTTATCTTCCACAATATTTATCTCGGGCTCTTCTTTAACCTTATCTTCCATGAGCTTTGAATAAGGATCTCTCTTGGAGTACACATACTCTTCCTCCTCATCCTCATCATCACGAAATCTAACGGCCTTGTAGATGTTGAATGAGACTTTCTCCTCACCAACATGTAGTTCAAGCTCTCCGTTTCGTACGTTGATGACGGCTCCACCCGTTGCTAGAAACGGTCTTCCTAAGATCAAGGGGATTGCCCTATCTTCCTCCATATCAAGTACCACAAAATCAACCGGAAATATGAATTTCCCAACTTTGACAAGCACATCCTCAACCGTTCCCAAGGGATAAACTATGGAGCGATCCGCCAATTGAAGATTCATGGTAGTAGGCGTCAATTTTCCCAAGCCAAGTGATTTGAAAAGTGATAATGGCATGAGGTTTATGCTCGCTCCAAGATCACACAAAGCATGATAGGTTCCCTCTTTGCCAATCACACAAGGAAATGTAAATGAACCGGGATCTCTAAGCTTTGGAGGTAGCTTAGCTTGGATGATGGCACTACACTCTTCGGTGAGGTTCACGGTTTCAAATTCTACCATCCTTCTCTTGTTGGACATAATCTCCTTAAAAAACTTGGCATAATGAGGCATTTGCTCAAGGGCCTCCGCAAATGGGATGTTGATGTGTATCTTTTTTAACATCTCCAAAAATTTGATGAACTTTGCATCCAAACTCGTCTTCTTGAGTCGTTGAGGGTATGGGAGTGGAGGTTTGTGTGGAGATGGAGGCTTATGTGCATCATTCTCTTTCTCACTTGTTTTCTCCTTCTCAACATCTTTCTCTTCAACTTTCCTTCCTTGTTGTTCCTCTTCACCATCTTCCTTTGGCATCATAGGGCCTTCATAGCTTGTGCCACTCCTCAACTTAATTGAGTTGCATTGCTCCTTGGGGTTTAGCTCCGTGTTAGAGGGGAATTGCCCCGGAACGTGTTGCTTTCCAATAGCATTAGCAAGATGGCTCATTTGCTTTTCCATGGCTTTCATATTGTTTACTACATTCTTGATCATTTCTCCTTGCTCATCAATTCTTTGCCAAGTCTTGTTTGCATTCTCCCTAGTTTCTCTCATAAATTTCGTGGTTTCCCCCATAAACGTACCAAACATATCCTCCATTGATGGCTTTGATGAAGACTCCACAATAACTCCATCTCTAGCATTGAAATTTGGAGGTGGGATGATAGCATTCCTTGTGTTGGCATAAGAGAAGTTCTCATGGTGCCTCAAATTCGGATGATATTGGCTGGAATTGGAGGGACTTTCATAGGCTTGCCTATCGTTCCAACCTCTCTCTCTAAATTGCCTATCCCTTTGATTGTTCATGTAGTGGGCTTCTTCATATTGTTCATCACGTGGCCCCACTAAAGCTTTAGCCGTCATAAGGGATATCAATTTATCCACCTTGTTGGAGAGGTTAGCACTTTCATCCAAATCTTGGGTTGAAGCAACTTTCCGGTTTTGTCTTCTCTCGGATGGCCATTGGTTGCCATTCTTAGCCATTTCTTCCAAAAGCACATAACCCTCATCCGTCGTCTTTCCCAATAAAGAACCTCCACCGGCCGAGGCATCTACCATCCCTCTCGTACGATGGTCCATCCCGTTGTAGAAGTAACAAATCAATTGGTCTCTTGAGAAACCATGTTGAGGGCAACTCCTTATCAAATCCTTAAAACGCTCCCAAGCCTCGGCTAACGACTCATCATCATCTTGCATAAATGAAGAAATCTCTCCTCGTATCTTGATGGTCTTACTTGGAGGAAAGTACTTCATAAGAAAGGCATCAACAAGGTCGGCCCAATTCTCAATCGTCCTTAAATCAAGAGACATGTACCATTGCTTTGCACGATCACGGAGTGAGAATGGGAACAATTGGAGACGGATGTAATCTTGAGGGACACGATTGATCTTAACCATTCCACTTATCTCTAAGAATTGAGATAAATGGAGGTTAGGATCCTCCTTTGACAACCCTCCAAATTGGTTGTTTTGAACCATCATGATCAAGGCCGGCTTGAGCTCAAAGTTATGAGCGTCTACGGGTTCCCTACCCGCTCCTCCATAGGGCCTTGGAATAGGACGGAAGTGGTCTCTCAAGACTCTTTGTGGCTCCTCATCCTCCCTTCGTCTACCATATCTTTCCATACCAATATTCTCTTCAACTCTTCGACGAAAGTTGTCCCTTAGTATCCCTTGAGGTCGGTTACCTCCATTCCCGTTAGGTTCCTCGACTCCTTCGACCCCGTGATTCTCAAGTTCCTCTTCAACTTCAACCGGATTCTCCCTTCGGTTCATTCTTTCAAACTCTAGTCTTCTCCTTTCGGCGTTCCTTCTTCGACAATTGGCCTTAATCTCCGGATCTAAAGGTAGCACTTCTTGGTGGTTCCTCCTAGATCGTGTGATCATAAACCATGTCTATCACAAGAACAAACGAGAGTGAGATATACAAATAAGCTCAAAGTAACAAACACAAATATTTTTGGATTTTTGCAAATAAAGAAAGCAAATAAAGTGCCTAAACTAAAACTCTCCTAGCCTACACTCTAGAGCTCTTAAAAACCTCCCCGGCAGCGGCGCCATAAACTTGATACACGCGTTATGCAACACTAAATAAACAACCGCAAGTGTACGGCGTCTATTGTAGCTTGATAAGCACGAGGTCGATCCCACAGGGAGGTTAAGCGTAAAAGGGTAGTTTGCTAGTCGAATTCTAAATAGACGTGATCGATAATTTGAAAGTTGATTTACTCCTAAGATTGTCTAACAATGTGTCACAAATAAACAACGAAAGAGTAAATATAAAATCGATCAAATGGCATACAAATCGCAAAATAAAAGTAAAATGGATGTAACTCAAAGAGAAAAGGTGGGTTCCAAGGCGATTGTAACACTTAGATGTCCGTTTATGAATGTTATCTCGTTTAGATGGCCATTAAGTTTATCTCATATAGGGTGATCACACAAGAAGAATTAATTAATCTCTCGATCTAATTAACCAAAGGCGCAATGCAACATAGGCTCGTATTTCTACCTCACAAACATTACACCGCCTAAAAGAGCTCCTAAGACCATTCGATTCCCTCTCCGATAATTAATCCTCTCTCGAGCTCATAATAATATCGGGTTGCATGCTTGCATACGATTAAATGAAATAAATCTCTCAATCTTACTCCAATTAACAATAGATAAGCAAATCATCATGGCCAATAACAACATGCTTGACAATAGATAATTAAACATGCAAATAGGAAATAAACACCAATTAAAGCAAGAAATTACTCATAAACATCAATCCAAGTCTTACAATGCCTTAGAACCACAAAGTGTTTTTAGCTAACTACTAACATAATCAAATTATAAAATCCAAATGAAATAACTAAATAAAAAGGAAAAGAAATAGAAAGCTTAGTCTAGAATGTGGTAGGGAATGGAATTTGGGAGCTATTGCATCCTTTCTTCCTTGATTTGGTGAAGAAATGAGAGAGATATGGCCAAAACACCTCCAAGTATGTGTAACTATGTGTGGATTGGGGGAGAGTCTTGGGCTTCAAGAATGAGGCCTTATATAGTGTTGGGGAAGGGTTTGGGTGCCAAAATTGCAAGTTGGTCCCTCAAAAATGGAGAAAATGGCAAAAAACCCCCGAGAATGAGGTCACCCGGCCGGGTGGCTCCCACCCGGGCATGTCACCCGGCCAAAATACGAAGCAAACACTAATTTCGCCTTGCCCGGGTCGAAACCACCCGGCCGGGTGGGTTTCACCCGGGCACAATTCGAATGTCCCTAAAAATCAGCCTTGCCCGGGTGGTTTTGACCCGCCCGGGTCGGTTTTGACCCGCCCGGGTTGATTCTACCCCGGGCATGTTTTTTTCGTCTCTTCATATCTCGAGCTTCCGACCTCCGATTGACTCGATTCTTTTTTTCATTCCACTCCATTTTTCGAGACGAATCCAACGGTGCACTCCTCTTCCTGATCCAGTAAAGTATGGTTGGTGTTTTGCTCCAAATTCCATCGTATTTCCTATAAAATCAACAAAACACAACCTTTCTCTCATTTTGGCTAAAACAATCATATTCCATGCATAATTCAATGAAATACACATCAAAATATACTTCACATGTGCCCCTAAAACGCGTAAATTCCACCCGAATCATTATTACCTAAAAAAAATAACGTAAAATACAATAAAACATACATTATATATTAAATATGAAATGCATTACGTATTAAAATGGACATACATGCATTACCTAACTACATATAACACCGACATATTAAAATAAGTGAACACAAACTGAAAAGAAATATAAATACACATAATAAAAGTAATATAAATATTAACTACAATAGCATTCATAAACAAAGTGTAGCAACCTTGTGATTTCATTAAGATTACCATGAACCCAAATTTTGGTTTACACGACAAACCCCAAAATTCAGAACTAAGTTGTCACTCAGTTAGAAAAAAAATGTCCACAAGCTCATAAATCAGATTACTCTGTTTGCATATACATAAATACAACATGATTTAAAAAATTTAATCAACAAATAACACTAACTTTACTCAGCAAACTAATACTTACCTAAGAAAAGCAACCGACGAAAAGAGAAGGGCAAGAGAGACGAATCTAGAAACTGGATGGGGGTGGGTATATATATAAAGTTAGAACTCAAACAAAAGGAAGAAAAGAACAGGACGATTTGCAAATTAGAGTCGACATAAGAAAACTAAGAGAGGAGTTACCTTTGATCTGTTGTAAATCGATCTCAGCAGCGGTTAGATGCAATGGTGCGAAATCGATCAGCCGCAACCCCGCAAGGCATAGCGGCGGTAGACCACACTGTGAAATTTAGGTTTTGCGATGTGAATTAGGAATTTAACGATGAGCCCGCCTTTTTCAAATTGCTTTTTTCCTAACGCGCTTTAATTTCTGAAATTATTTTTAGACTAAACTGCGTTCTAACTTCTAATTTAGAATATGCTACTCAAAAATATATTATAAGTCCCCAAATAATTAAATGGTGTAAAATTTTAATATAATCCTTAAATATTTTTTTTTTACAGAAATATAATCCTTAAATAATTGAATATTTAATAGGCTAAAATTTATATTATAAATCTGAAATAAATAAAGATATTTATATATATTATAAGCCTAGAAAGAAGGGAAAATCGGTAGTATATTAAATATATAATTGAGATGAAACCTTATGCAACTCAGATTTTTTAATGTATATTTATTAAGTTGTAACAATAGTTAAAGTAAAAAAAAAAAAAGAGATTTATGCGGTAGGATAAGAAAATTTATTTTTAATTTATGAATAAAATAAAATAAGAAGTCATTTAATTTACTATTCGTAACCAGCTTTTTGCTATTTGTAACGACAATTACGTATTGTTATTTAAAATATAACTTTTTGTAACCAAAATAGAAATTCGTTACAATAAGTCAACTTTTGGTAACCATTTAAGTGTTGGTTACAAATAAATTCGTTACAAAAAATGCATTTTGTTGTAGACAGTTAAGGCTAACTAACAAACTTAAACAAGTAGGAAGTTACTATCTAGTTATGTTGAACCCCCCCACCCCCTCAAGCTAGACGGATGGGGACATACTAGAAGGCGTGCTCGCGGAAGGGCCTTTGTAAAAATGTCCGAGATTTGTAAGTTGGATGGAACATACTGAGTAGATAAGTGACCAACAACAACTAGCACGAAATGATAGACAATATCGATATGTTTGGCCCTCTTATGTGTGACGGGATTTTGACTTAGAAAGAGAGCGCTTTTGTTGTCACATAAAAGGAGAGGAGGATTGGTGGGCGAGGCATGGAGTTCTTGAAGAAGAGAGGTGATCCAGATTATTTCGGATGCAGTGTATGCCATTGCACGATATTCGGACTCACAACTTGACCTGGAAACAGTGGGTTGCTTCTTAGCACTCCATGAGACGAGGTTAGGGCCGAAGAAGATGGAATATCCATACGTGGACCGACGAGTATCTAAGCAGTGAGCCCAGTCGGCATCAGAGTAGGCGAGAAGATGGTTTGGGCCACGAGAGAAATCGAGACCGTAATGGAGAGTGCCTTTGACATATCGCAGGATGCGTTTGACTGCTTTGAAATGGTCGACAGTTGGAGAAGCTTGGAACTAACTAACTGTGTTGACGGCGAAGGAGAGATCTGGTCACGTAATAGTCAGATATTGAAGAGCACCGACCAAGAGACCGCAAGTAATTTCTAAGCCAAGAAAATTGGTAAGTTTACCGAGGTCTTTGATAGCGAACTCCTTCTGGATTCGAGCAATTAGGTGAGCAATAATGGAGCCGTCATTTCCTATGATGATGATGTCATCAACGTAAACGAGAAGATAAAGGGTTGTGGTCGCCTGTTGAAAAATGAACAAGGACGTGTCAGATTTGCTTTCAATGAAACCTAAGGAGAGAAGAAAATTGCTACAGCGAAGAAACCATGCCCTTGGTTCCTGTTTTAGACCGTAGATGGCTTTGTTGAGGCGGCAGATGTGGTCTGGGCGAGCAGGGTCAATATGACCAGGTGGCTGCTCCATATAGAATGGTTTGGTGAGAAGGCCATGAAGAAAGGCGTTGTTGACATCTAACTGGCGAAGGGACCATTGTCTAAGAACCGTGAACGATAGTATAATGCGAACAGTGGAAGCTTTAACAACAAGACTGAAGGTGTGATCATAGTCAAATCCAGGAAGTTGCGAAAACCCTTGGGCGACGAGGCGAGCTTTATGGCGATTAATACTTCCATCAGATAAATACTTGGTTCTGAACACCCATTTGGAGCCGATGATATTGTCGGTTGTTGGGCGAGGAACAAGAGTCCATGTGTTGTTGGAATGGAGAGCACGGAGTTCGACATCCATGACTGCAGTCCATTCTGGGGATTTGGAAGCAGATTTGAATCCCTTGGGATCTTTAGTTGAGTGAATGGAGGCGAGCAATGCATTGGTGGCGAGGAAGGAAGTATTAACATGATGTTTTGGTTTGAAAATGCCATCTTTAGAGCGGGTGCGCATGGCATGAGTTGGACGAGGAAGATCCTGGCGATGAGGAGTAGAGCATGCAGGTGGAAAAGATAGAGTGCGAGCAGGAGGATCGGGTTGAGGAGCCGGTGGAGGGAGGAGGAAAAGGAGCATCATTCGCGGAAATGCAGACAGAGCATGGCGTCGAAGATGGTGAAGTTTATGGATCCATGTATGTGAGACAATGGCGAGGAAGAGCAGTGATCCAAAGTTTTGAAAGGGAATTTTTTTTCGTCAAACTGGGCATGACGAGTAATATATATACGAGCATATGTAGGATCCAGGCAGCAGAAGCCTTGATGGCGGGAGTTGTAGCTAATGAAAACACAAGGAATACTGCGAGGAGATAATTTGTTAGCACCATAGTCACGAAGGTAAGGAAAGACTTGACACCCAAAAACATGTATATTGTCAAAACGAGGAGGAGAGGAAAAGATAAGTTCATAGGGAGATTTGTTATTGATCACAGAAGACGGAAGGCGATTGATAAGATATACAGTTGTGTTAAAGGTCTCAACCCAATATTGGGTGGGTACGGAGGAGTAAAATAGAAGAGATAAACCTGTTTCAGTGATATGCCGATATTTTCTTTCTGCTCGGCCATTCTATGCAGGTGATGTTGGTCCTGAAAGAAGTATGACACAAGTGTATAGGGGGGGGGGGGGAATGCACTTGTGTATGCAAATTCTTTTTCTTTTCAAACAATCAGGAGAGTTGTCTAGTCAACTTCTCTGATTATGTATAACTCTGATTAGATAATCAAACTACTGAGAATTATGAAGTAATCAGTTGAATAACTATCTAAGTAAGTTATATGAGCGGAATTATGGTTGGGCCTTTATATTTAAACTCTTTTTACTTCTGAAAAAGTTTCTTAACACTTAACAATTATCAGGGGACTTGTCCCAAATCTGTTTTACACAGTTTGTATGATGTATCTTTTGAAGATCAGTTTGTATGCAGTGTATGTATGTGTTACTTGTATGAAAAAATGACAGTAAGTAAATAATACAAAGGTTTATAGTGGTTCAGAGACTCAAGCTCCTACATCCACTTCCCTAATTTAACAGGATAATTCCTTCACTTGGAATTAACTTGTTTTATAGTGCCAAGGTGCACTGATCAACCACACTACTCCTTAGTGCCTTGATCCCTAGGAATTCTGAGTCCTAGTACTCACTCAACTCGAACTAAACTGTACTTCTCTTGACAGTTCTAGTTCTCACACTTCTACAACAACACTTTTAACTTTCCTTGAAAGGTTTAAGGGTTGAGGTTGGTTCCAACTAGGGTGAGATATCCTTTACAATGAAGTACTGTATAAAGGATAGGATATCTCTCTAAACTTGATTGATATACAATGAGGTTTAGCTTAGATGTGAACTGGAAGTGTTTGGAAACTTAAGAATGATGTATTCTTTTGATAGCTTGAATACTTGTATGCTTGTAGTTTCCTTGACTAGTTGGATGCCTTGAATGGTTTCCAAACTCCAGTATTTATAGAGCAAAGTAAGGATATGTCCGTTGGAGAGATAGCCTCAAATTGTCTATTTCCATCTCCTTTGGGCTTTGCATCTTGAGGATAAATTCTGTGATAGTGACATGTCTTCATCTTGGGAAGTAAACGGTTAAAGCTTTTTTGTCTTGATTTATTTGCACTCTTCCCAATGTCTGAGTTGTAGATTCAACAGTCAACTAGAAAACATTCCTCCTGATCTTTGAACCATAATCAAGGACAACATTCATTGTCATTAGATCAAATCTGTACTCAAGCTTATCTCATCAGCTGACTTGGCTATCAGCAGTGTTGGCTAGCTTCTTCAGTTGAGTTGGCTTCTCATCTTCACTGAATCAAACTTGACTTAGGTTTTGATTCCTGTCCTTCATATCAGTGAAGTTGACCCTATCAGCACATTTATCTTTTGCCTTAGACTGAATTTGAACTCTTCTGGTTTTGTGTACTGATGTACTCTACTGATCTTCTCTTCTGATTTTATCAGCAAGGTTGAAGTCTTCTGATTCTGAGCCTAAGGGAACTTGATCTAATTGATCTTCTAAGCTTGTGTTCCCCCTCAACTTATGTATCTTATCATCTATGAGTTGCCTAACATGTCAGCTGCTTAACTAGCCTGATCTATATATTCCAACATTCCTGAAACATATTTAATCAATTTGACTTATCTTTATTGACATATCATCAGGGGTTTTGGTATCTTAATCAATATCTCATTTTCTTCCCAACAGGTGTATATGGACAAGACATAGTATGAATAATGCCATTTTGCGAGAATAAGGTTTGCAAGTTTTTATTTGTGAATTCAGAGCCCCCATCAGAGTGAAATCGTTTGATTTTAGAACATAGTTGATTTTCAACCAATTGTTTAAAATGAACAAAGATAGAGTAGAAGTCATATTTTTGTTTCAAAGGATAGAACCAAACGAAACGAGGAAAATCATCAACAAAGATGGTGTAATATCTATAGCCATCACAAGAAGGGGTTGGGGAAGGACCCCATAAGTCATAGTGCACAAGATCGAGCAAAGCCTGAGCGTGAGATTTATTCATAGTAAAGGGTTGATGAGAACTTTTAGCAATTGACAATGAGTACAAGATACAGGATTAGGGAGAACATAAGTAACAGATATGTGACCTAGGCTAGCGAGCAGTTTTTCATTGCTAAAATGGGTATGCCCAAGACGATTATGCCAAAGTTCATAAGATGCCTTAGTTTTATTCTTAGTATGTAAGGCAGAAACAAAAAAGTTAGAAGGTCTATCTAGAATGTAAAGTCCATTTTCACGGCGCCCCTGGGCGAGCAAAGTCCCTGTAGCTCGATTCTGAATTTCAAAGGAAGTGTTAGTGAACAATACAGAAACAAGATGATCAGATGTAAGTTGACTAACATATAATAAGTATTTAGTTATATTAGGGACAACAAGAACATTAGAAAGAGAGGGAGAGGGAGAGGTAGAGAGATATTTGAAACTGGTGTGGGTGATCGACAAGGAATTGTCGTTGCCGACCACTACACGATCCAAACCTGAGTAGAGAGATGAGGAGTCGAGAGCCACAGGCGAGGAGACCATATGGGCTGAAGCTCCAGTGTCGAGATACCAGTCTGAAACATTGGAAGGAGTAATCGAGGAATATGTCGTTATGGACTCGACACAGTTGGATTGAGGAGCAGGAGGAGCGGTGTAGCGTTGAGGACATGAGTCAGCTAAGTGGCCATTAAACTTGCATATCTGACATCGCGGAGAGTAGCGCCTACGACCTCTACTGCCATAGCGGCCTTGAAAACGACCGGGAGACGGAGAGCGACCAAGCAGTCGTCGACCACGACGAGGAGGGTGAGCTGTTTGAGCAAAGAAAGAAGGAACAACAGTAGCAGATGTGGAAGAATTGTTAAGAGACCTTGTGAAGAGATCGTGAGATTCAGCCATGGCGAGGAGATCAGAGAAACAGGAGAGAGGCGAGATATTAATTTGAGTGGCGGAGAAGCCATGAAAATCTGGGCCATGACCACGAAGAAACCAGTGGGAATTATAAGTGTCATCAAGAACACATCCCATGGATGAGAGTTGATCGCATAGATTTTTGAAGAGGATGCCGATTTGGCAACTGTGCGGTGACCTTTCTTGATGGTTTGAAGCTCATCTTTGAGACGGATTTCTCGGGCCTTGGATGGTTAATTGAAGGCTGTAGCAAGATTCGTCCATATCTTTGCCGATGAACGATAGCCAACGTTAACGACCATGGTTTCTTCCAATATAGTAGATACTAAGAAGACGCGAACAATTTGGTCACGAGCAGACCAAGAAAAAAAATTGGGATTCAGGTCAGAACCACCATCTTTGGAGATGTACCATCGACGAACGGGAGGAACTTTTGGGTGGCCAACAAGGGGTGGATTTGGGCGAATCACATAGGATAATTTGTAGATTTGATTTTGACGGTGATAAGATGAGTCATAGCGTGTAAAGTGAGGGTGGAATCGAAAACGGAAGTGGCCGTGGTGGTGGTGGAGGGCGGCGGATCTGCCTTGAGAGGGAGGAAAAGAAGGAGAATAATAGGAATAGAAGGGTTTTTGCCGGTTTAGGCTGATACCATGTAATTGTATTTAGAATGGTTTCATTAACTTTGAAAGTGACCTAAAGGTCATATTTATACAATGGAGGAAGTAACTACTCTTAGAATTTTAGGCCGTTTAATTTATGTAATGTTAGTTATCGCATCCTTGCTCGAACAATGTCAAATCGGCTTTAAATCATTATAAATGAGATTATTGATGAATTCCAAAGTGCTTTCATTCCGGGGAGGCTCATTTCCGATAATATACTTATTGCTTTCGAGTGTATGCACTGGATTCGGACCTCTAAAAGCAAAGAAGGGTATGCTGCTCTAAAATTGGATATGAGTAAGGCTTATGATCGAGTGGAGTGACAATTCCTTAAGGGTGCAATGGTGCATTTGGGATTTTCTGTGAAATTGATCGAGCTTATTATAAGATGTGTCAGTTTAGTTTCATGTTGCATAAAACTCAATGGTACCCTATCAGAGGGTTTTAAACCCTCTAGGGGATTGCGTCAAGGATATCCTCTCTCGCAGTACTTGTTTGTCATATGTACGCAAGGTTTTTCTTCTTTAATTTCAAAAGCTATTTCTTTGAAGAAGATCTCAGGTATTAAGGTTGCCAGATCAGCCCCAATCTTATCCCACCTCTTTTTTGCTGACGATAGCATTTTATTTTTCAAAGCTTCGACTGTTGAAGGTACAAATATTAGAGATTGCCTGCATACATACGAGAAAGCATCTGGCCAGATTATTAATTTTGACAAATCCGCTATCACATTTAGTCCACATACAAAGAATGCTAATATTGAATGGGTTAAACATCTGTTTGGTGTGCGCTTATCTCAAGGGCATGATTTATATCTGGGGCTTCCCACAATTATCTGCAAAATCAAAGAAACATCAGTTTGGGTATTTACTGGATAGGGTCCGAAAAAAGATTAACAACTGGAATCATAAACATTTTTCGGAAGGAGGTAAGGAGGTTCTTATTAAATATGTTCTCTAAGCCATCCCGTCTTATGCTATGTCATGTTTTAAGATTCATGTGTCCATCTGTTCAGCCATTGAGAGCGTGTTAGCAAATTTCTGGTGGGGGGAACGCAATTGGTCATAAGAGGATGCATTGGTAGAGATGGAGTGAAGTTTTTCAATCCAAAGAAGACGGGGGAATGGGATTTAGAAGATTGGTCCATTTTAATAAAACTTTATTGGCGAAATAGTTGTGGAGATTTTTGAATCGACCCCAAACACTTATGACAAAAGTTTTCAAGGCACGATACTTTAGGCATGTGGATGTGATGGAAGCGGAACTAGGATCTAACCTCTCATATGTTTGGAGATCTATTTTGTGGAGCCGTGAAACTTGGACAGTGGGGTAAGATGGAAAATAGGGAATGGAAAAAAGGTTAGGGGGTGTTTGTTTTGGGATTATGTAGGATGACGGAAATCCGAATGGAGAAATCTTGATGAATAGTGATTGTGTATGTTTGTTTTGGGATGTTAAGTAGGATAGGATGTAACTTTATGTCAAATCAATTGTGTAAAAGTGTATGATGTTGTATTATAAGATGTAACTTTATGTCAAATCAATTAGTAAGAGTGGGTGATGTTATATTATTATAATAGTAAAATATATAGGTATTTTTAGGGGTGGATGTTGAAATCCGGATGTGAAATCCCGAACTAGAACAAGACGGGGGACATTATGTCCCACGTCCGGACGTGTGAGTCCCAAAACAAACATGCCCTTAATATTTTTAAGGGTAGGTGGGTGCATGATCTTAATGAAGGACGGATAGTCTCAAGAATAACAAGCGCTTCTATGGTTGAAAGATCTGTCAAAGAATACTATTCATGGAATGAGGATTTGATCAGACAAACTTTTCTCCCTTTTGAAGCCGAAGTCATTTTAAAGACACCTTTGAGTGGAGCAAAAATAAAGGACCATCGTTTCTGGAAGATCAACTCTAGTGGAAATTTTACAGTTGTATCTGGGTATTATCTCTCTTCTGAAAGGGAAACTTTTATTAAAGGGATGCAAGAATAAGGACAATCAAATCGAGATTTATGCAAAAAATTGTTCAGGCAAATTTGGAAGCTTAACCCCCCCCCCCAAGGTGCGCATTTTTGGTTGGAAACTTGTGCTTGATTTGGTGGCAACGGAAGGCAACATGTATTGACATCATGTCCCAATGAATCCACATTGCAGATGTTGTGGAGCATCGGACGCTGACACATTTCATGCGATCTTTAAATGTGGCTTTGCTAAGAGTGTTTGGAAAAAGTATGGCATGTGGGCAGAGATGAAGGGTTATGTTATTGGTAACTCTTTTGAACTCTTATATGCGATTCTTACCAAGAAAGTAGCTGATGAGCTTGAGTTTATTATTATCATTGCCTGGGCAATCTGGAAAGAACGGTGCAATTGGATTCATGTAGAGGATGCAAGCATACATGAGAAATTTGGGGCTAGATCCTTTAAGGTGGATTGGGCTCTCAATTATTGGCATGATTACAAACACGAAGTTATAAATGAAATCAATTGTGATGCCGCTAGGAAAAAGATGGGGGATATGAGAGATTATGTAGCAAAACGAAATGTTCTTTTTTCGGATGCTGCATTCAACCCGGGTAAGAATTTCTATGCCATTGGATATGTTTTATTTGGACAGAATCATCAAGTGTTAATGGCAGGCTTCTCAAGGATTAACAATACGGGCACAGTGCTTGCGACAGAATTGTAAGCAATTGAGCACGGGATTTTGCAATGTAGGGAAAGAAAGTAGAGTATGATGGGGGTTAGGGCTGATTCTATTCAAGCTATCAAGGTGCTTAACTATGATGAAGATGTTGATGGTTTTGAAAATACTGTTCTGGATCGAATTAAACGCCACTTGTGAGAAATTCTAGTGTGGGATTGTCAACATATCTCAAGGAGTTCTAACATGATAGCTCACAATTTGGCACAAATGGCGTTCGACTCTTCAATGCCTCACGATTGGGTTGGAGATGATATCCCTCAGCGAGTCAAGGAATTATGTTATCTAATGTGATATCCTTTCTTAGTTATTCCTTGTTCGTTGTACTCTTAGAGTAGTTATCAAGATACAGTTGAGGCTAACTAACAAACTTAAACAAGTAGGAAGTTACTAACTAATTATGTTGACATGGATTAAATTAATTTACTATTTAAAATTTTCAAATTAGAATAAATACATTTAGAGTCACTGTTGGTCCCAAAAGGAGCGTGACACGTGTATGGGGGGGGGGGGGGGAATACACGTGTGTGTGTTTTTCAAAACTTTTGCAAGTAATCAACACAAATAATCAGAGTCAAGTAAGTTACACAATGTGTCAAGTCCTATGAAAATACTAACAATAGATTCTAAGAATTCTTAACAGTATGCAACTTGTATGCGGAATAAATGATAGGCCCTTTTATACTCCTTAATTAATATGCACTTAGATACTAAGTTATCAGATAGCAAATAGCAGTTATAACAACACAAAAGCTAAAGCAATAAGATAAATGCAGTAAGTAAGAACAGAAGACGTATAGTGGTCCGGAGACTAAACTGCTCCTACGTCCACTCTCCTAATTTAATAGGATAATTCCTTAATCACTTTGGAATTAGCTTATTTTTACAGTGCCAAGGTGCACTCTACTTCTTCTCCTTCTCTTCTCTTGATTTCTTACAACCTTCTCTCGTTGCAATACTCTCAATCTCTACTACGAACTCAACAATACTCTCAATCTATCTCTCAAGGTGAAAGTAGGGTTTTGTTCTAGTACCAACTAATTGTGTGATATCCTTTACAATTTAAGAACGAATATAAAGGATAGGATATCACTATCTAGGCTTTGGATAATCAACAATAAACTTGCCTAGTGGGGACTAAAGGTAACACTCACAAATGAATATGCTTAAAAGCTTTTAATCTCTCGAGTGTTTTGAATACTTTTGAATACTAAAATATTGCTCTAGAATGCGTATAGCTTGTGTCTTGATGTATGTCCCGTCTATCTTCTTGAAATGATTCAAGATGTGGCCTATTTATAGATGAAGAAAACTATCCGTTGGTGGAGATAGCAAACTTATCCATAAATTTGAACTTTCAAATTGTTCACGGGCATGCATGTAAATAGTACATGTATTTACGTCCATTCTGCAATTTGCATTCCATTATCAGAATTTGTTATGCGCAGTGACAGGTGGCTCTTATTCTTTGGCTAATTTGGAATAATTCTGTCCTTCCCGCTAACGGCCTCGTACTGGGTAAAATGCCTAGTCATTCCTCGTCTTTGACCATAAGTATGCTAAGGTCAAGGTATATGAATATCCATATTCATCATACTTGTCTTCATGAATCCTTGTCACTTTCTTCATAACACTTCAGCTCCTTGTCTTCAATGATACTTGTCTTCATGTGCTTTGGCTTTCAGGTCATTTGTCATAAATTCAAAGAATAATCTATCTAATAAAAATTAAAGCTCCCTAATATATATGAGCTTTTCTAACTTGAAAATCTAGACTTGGAAAATCATCATACTTGGGGTTTTACTTAGGGTTTTGGTATCAAATCAAAATAAAATTTTCTTTTATTAATATAAACCATATCCCAACAATTTCCCCATTTTTGATGATGCCAAAACCTACTTACTTCAAAAGATCCATAGGGATTTCTTTTTCAGTAGATTTGACAAAAACAGGACAACTAGCATGTAACATCTATACTTAGAAAAATTTCACAGAATAAATTCAGATAATTAACCTAAAAAGGGGTTAAGTTTTCTGAGTTCTATAAAACTTGATCTAAGCAAGAATCAATTTAAAATCATTTTGCTAGAGCTTATTTTTAGACAAAAAATAGCACAAGTATAAAGACTAAAAAATTGTTGTCCAGTGCATGACATAGATAATCATTATCCATAAAGAAACAACACATAGTAAGAGCAGAAAGTTGTAAGTTCTAGCTCTTAAGGAGCAACAATTGTCTGGAAATTAAAAATAAACATAGATAATAAAGTTCATGATTGCTTGAATTGAATCTTGACTTGACCTTCTGCAGCTTCATCACTTAGCTGCATCTGACTTCTTCTTCAGGAAAGATGGGAGTTCCTTGAACAGTGGAGTTAGCCCATATGATGCAAAGTGCCTATTCTTCAAGGCCATGACCTCCTCGTTCTTCCCAATCAAATCTTCATCCTTGACAAGTTGCACAAACTCATCAGTAATAGCTTTCCTATCAATGCCTTTCCCATCTGTCTTCATTGGTGGAGTCCAGAATATCTGTTCAGGAGCTTTGACAATCACTTTCTCCTTTTGAGCAGCTCCAAGAATCTTCGTGTACAGTTCTGGATAATTCTCCATCATAAAGCCTTCATAAAGACCATCAATGTCTTCAAAGTCTCCCCATCTCTTCACAACAAAGAAAAGATGATCCCATACTCGATTGGCTTCATCCCAAGCACCATTGAGTTCAGTAGGAACCCAACTGTCAGGATGAGGGATCCTTTTCAAGGTTTCAGACTTCCTTTTGGCTCTATTTTCCATCATCAAGGCATAAGAACTTTTGTAAGACTTAGAATTTCCTGGATTGAAGTCTTTGTGCCTTTTCAACCTGCACTCTTCAGCATCTATGGACATCTTGGTTCTTTCTTCAATAACAAGCTTCCTCACTCCTTTTCTAGTCTCCGCATCTTGTCCAGCTCCTTCTGCAAAGATGTTTGCAACCTCTTCAAATACATGAGCTTTGTCTTTCACAAGATCAGCAGAAGTAACTTCAGGAGAAGCTCTTCTAACAGGTAGCTTATCTTCCCTTCTAACCAAGGTTGAAATTTCCATCTCTTCATCATCATCTGGTTCACTTGACTTGTACTTCTTGCTTTTCTCTTGATCAGAAATATCTGCAAGTTTCTTTCTCTTCAAATTTGGTTTCCTTATTTTTCCACTTCTGGTTTTGAGGCAATCTTCCTCCTCTGTAGCCTCAGCAATCTCCAAAATTTTTTCTTTCCCCTTCCCTTTGCTACCTTCCCCCTTACTTTTCTCACCCTTCTTCAACAGATCTTCCCCCTTCTTTTCACTTTCCCCCTTTTTGGCATCATCACATGCCTCAAGGTTGATGGGGTCAGCAGGGTTGGCATCAATTTTAGCCACAGTAAGTGATAGTTCTTGTTGGTAGGTGTCCATTCTTTTCATCTGGACAGAAATGGGGTCAACATGATTCAATAAAAATGCAGAAATGGTGGAACTTACAGACTCTTCCACTTGATTCTTCACAGCCTGATCAACTTGGTTCTTCATCATCTTGATTATGCCTTCCAAGTTGTCTTTAAATAGATCAGCAGCATTCAGTGAACTCTTGATGGTTTCTTTGATCGATTGATCTCTTTGACTCTGCATGGACAGAGTTAGCTTTTCAATGTCCTTTGACAGCATTTGGGAAATCTCTTCCTTTTCTTTGGCAACATCATCCTTTAGCCTCAGAATTTCCTCTATGTCCTTCTTGATCGGCTCTTTCTCAGTGTGGAAGTATGTGGTAACAGCATCTGTCATGATTTTTGATGACTCTCCAATCTTTAGGGTAGAGTCCTTCACTTCCTTTCCAACACTGTCAATTTTCTTATCAAAGGTCTCAAAACCTTTTTCAACAGCTTCCAGCTTTATGGTTGTGGAGTTCATCTTCTCTCCCAAACTTTCCACCTTAATGCATAAGTCCATAGCATTATTATCAACAGTTTCTTCCAAATCTTCCATCCTTCTTGTCATCCTCCTTGTCTTTGTGTTCAAGTTGAGTAAAGACTTGTGCTGGGCTTCATTTGTTGGAATGATAGTTTCATCCAAACTATCTCTCACATACTTTCCCATGTTTAGGCATAAGCCTACAACATTTTCCAGCCTCTTCCTTTCAACTTCATTAATTTGCTCAATCTCAGAATTGAGCTCCTCCAGCACTGCCTTCATTCTCCCATCCTCCTTATCAATGATGCAGACTTCAGTCAAAGGAGAAGCATGCTGGGATATGAATCCTATAAACAATGTTCTAATTGATGATTATATGTTTTGATGGCCAAAAGCAACTTTAGAGTTAATGATATATGTGATTATATGTTGTTCTAACTGTGTTATATGGATTAAGTTTACTGATCTTAGTATTTTACTAATCTGATATATGAACTGTTTAAGAACTAAGCTGATGAATGAATTGTATAGACAACTTATAGTATAGGACTTAGATATACTCATCTGTATGTAGTTCAGTTGATGTATAGATACGTTTTATATTTGTAAAGTTGTATTCTATTGTATTCAGCATTGTAAAAGTTTAGAACAGTAGATTAGATGGAAGTCAGAAGACTAAAGATGACTAAGAGATATCAGAAGACTACTTCAGAGTATGAAGAAATCAGAGAAGTATTTTTGAAGGAAGTTGAACAGTTTTGGAAGAACTGTGCTGATTGACCAAGAGCAGTAAAACTAAGAAGAGTAGTTTACTGTGCTGAGATGGTTTGTTTGAAGAATAAGTTTGGAGAACTTATTTAAAGCGTAACTGAAGATATATATAAAGATATGCTGACTTGGAAAGATAAGATAAGTTGGTTACAAGAAAGAAGTTACAACAAGAAACGGTTATGAGTTAGTTGAGAGTTAGTTCACAAACTGCTAACTGTCATACTAGATCTTATAAATACCGTGTGATCTTCTACTTGAAAAGACTACTGATACAATTACTATTCAAAAGCAATCAAGAAGCATTCAAGTATTCAAGCACTCACAGAGTCAAGAAGATCGTACTGAAGAGAAGCCACAGATCTGATTTGAAGAATCAAAGGCTACTGCAAAGAGAAGTTTTACTTTTCGTTTTAAGTTTGTATTGTGTAAACAAGTGTGCTAGTTACTTGTGAAATTACTAGTAGATCGAAGATATACCTGGAGGTATAATCGACAAGATCAAAGTCTTAATCTTGGGACTCTAAGCTACAAGTACTCAAGAAGGAAGAGTAATAAAACATCGCAACTGGAGTTGTGAGAGTGGATGTAGACATTTGTCGAACCACTATAAAAATCTTGTGTTCTTTACTGTTTGTTTTGATTAACTGTTGATATATTTGTTTAACCAAGAACAGTAAGTTTTCTAAGAAAAGATTTAAAGAAAAGTTGAGTATAAAAGATTAATTGTTAAGTACTGAGCTGATTCTAAGAACAGTACTGTACAGAACACATTTCCGCACTTAAACTCTGATATTTTCATAGAATTTGAAAAGTCTATTCACCCCTCCCCTCTAGACTTTTTCTTAGCTTACTCAATCTAAAACTCAACTTTGGGACCAACAAGTGGTATCAGAGCACTAGTTCTTTGGACTGCTGTTTCTTGATAACCTTGTAGACTTTGGGGAAAGTCTAATTGTTTCTCATTACTGATACTTGTTTCTTGATCTTACTTGTCTTTCTTGACCTATCTGTCATACTACTGATCTGAACTGTCTGTTCTATCATGGAAGAAACTAACATCAATAAACTTCCAAAGTTCAAGGTTGCAGATTACGATTACTGGAAACTAAGGATGGAGGCCATCTTTAGTTCAACCCATGATCTAATGATGTCTGTGATCAAAGAAGGGCCTATTACTACCATGATACCCAACACTGCAACTCTGGAGCTTTCAAAAGCCATTGGTGTTCTCGTGCCAAAACCCAGGTTAGATTTAACTACTGAGAAAATGAGGCAGAACAACTTAGACAGCTTGGCAAAGAATTACATTTTGCATACCCTTCCCAACGAGTATCTTGGGAAAGTGGTTAAATGTAAATCAGCCAAAGAGATGTGGGACAAGTTAGCTATCATTTGTGAGGGAACTTCTCTTATAAAAGAAAGCAAACTATCCATTGCTGTCCAGCGGTTCAAATCATTCAAAATCAAGACTGGTGAAACAATAGACCAGCTCGATACTCGTTTTACAAAGATTATGAATGATCTGGATGTTTTAGGTAAGACTTATACCAATAGGGAGATCAATTTACGTATCCTTAAAGCCTTAGATGAAAGGTGGAAAATGGTCACACTGATCATTAAAAACACTCAGGATATAGATAACTGGTCTGCTGAAACTACCTTCCAAACCCTTCAGGCACATGAGTTTGAATTGGATGAAGAGGATCCAATAGTTAGTGGTGATAGAGTTAAGGAAATCTCCAAGAGCATTGCACTTAAGGCATCTACCTCTAAGAAGCCTAGATCATCTATGTCTAAGTCCTCAAGCATAAAAGATGAACTAAAGAGTACTGATCTTGATCTTAAGGATCAGTTGAATTTAATGATTAAGAGGTTTGACAAACTTAACAAGAGGTATGGTGGATACAAAAGATTCTATAAGGACACTCAGGGCTCTAATAACAGGGACTCTTCTAGGACCAAAAGGGATCACAAATCTTCTGAAAGGAGAGATGAGGTCTCTAATGAGAAAAGAAGAGATAGGAACTCTGCTGATAGGAAGGATAGGAACTCTACTGATAGAAAGGACAGGAACCGATATCATTCTCCTTCTAAACGTTCTACTAATGAACCTCTGTGCTATAACTGTGAAAAGCCAGGTCATTACATCCATGAATGTCCTGATCTGAGTGCTGAAGACAGAAGAGAAAGAAAAGCAAGGAGAGATCGCAAATATGCAAAGGGTAAGAGGGCAATGGTGGCCAACAATGAATCTGATACGGATTCAGATGAGTTGCCATCGTCTTCTTCTGATTACCCTTCTAGCAGTGAGAAAGAAGTCTTCATTGCATATGATGGACTAGTCATGATGGCAAAAATAGACCAAGAGGTATCTTCTGTCACATCCTTTCAATCTTGTGATGCTGATAGTAGTGTAGGGAGTAGTCTTCATCATTCCAATGGAATGAATGAAGAAGACCTCCTACCAGCTAACAAAGCATTCATGGAAATCAGTGATGAGAACATATCTTTAAGACAAGAAATCATGAGTCTTAGAGAAGCTCAAATGCAAGTGGATCCTAATATAACTGTTCTAAATGCACGGCTATCAGAAGAGTTGTCTCAACTCAAAGATAAGTATGCATCTATGGACAAGTTATATCAGGGTATGCTGCATACACAAGCTAAAGAGACAAATGAGTTCAATGACTTAAAAATTAAATGTGAAAAACTTGAAGAGCGCAATATATTCTTAGAATCTGAAGTACTGAGCTTGGATCTAAAGCTATCTGATATGATTAACTCTTCTAAGATTAATCAAACATTATCAGACAGATACAGAGCTCATAATGATAAAAGTGGAATAGGTACTGATCTGCTTAGTTCCTCTACTTCAGGCATTAAGAACACTACTGGAGCTAGTTCAAGTTCTTTGCAATTAGATAAAGGAAAAGAACCTATGACTTATGATAATGATCTGAAACCTAAAGTATAGTCTAAATACATTCCTTCTACTACCAAGAATGGTAAACAGAAGAATGGATCTAGACCAGTACAGTCAAGACCATACCAGAAGAGTTCTACTCCTCTGACCAGAGCAGAAATGTCCTGGAATCAGAAGAGGCAGACTCAGAACAGTAGGTCAAGACAAACACAGGCAAGTTGGAAACAACCTAGACCTCCTTTTATAAGGCAGTCTCAGCTGTACGCAACTAAACCTAGGAAATTTGTGCCTCATTATCATAACAAACCTGTTCTTTATCCTCCACCTTTATCTTATGATATCATTGGAGAGGAAAGACCAAAACGCATCTATAAGCCGTATGGTCCACAGGCTTTTAGGCCATATGCAAACTATTACAGACATACAGATCTTCCTGAAAAAGGGATAGAACCAAGGAAAGGCTATCTCAGAAAAATAGATCCTAAATCTGCTGATAATTTGGATAAGGTCAACAAAGTACTGTTCTGTGATAAGCATGGTAGAAAACTTAAGAGGTCTCAATTATTCAAATCTTCAATGTTTATTTGGATACCTCTTAATGCTAACCCCCAAGGACCCCAGTAAAGAAAGGATACCTAAGTTATTAAGATCACGACTTGCAGGGTCGACTGGATCTTTACAAGAAAGGTGGCTCAGTTGGAGAAACTTGGTACATAGACAGTGGGTGTTCTCACCACATGACTGGTACCAAGACTCTCCTTTCTGACTATCATGAGAAGGAAGGACCAAAGGTGATCTTTGGAGATAGTTCCATGGCAATCACAAAAGGATTTGGATACATCAAGAATGGAGATGTAGAGATTCAAGATGTCTCATATGTTGAAGGTCTGAAATATAATTTGTTATCTGTCTCTCAATTTTGTGACAGGGGCTACAAAATTTACTTCAAAAGTACCAAATGTGAAATCTGGGATAAAAGAACACATACAATTCTACTAGTTGGGGTTAGACAGGGCAGTGTCTACATTGTAAATTGGAATAGTTGTCCTAGGGATGCTTGCCTTCTTTCTAAGAGTCCTAAAGAAATCAGCTGGCTATGGCATAGACGCTTATGCCATCTGAACTTTAAGATTATTAACAAGATTGCAAGAAACTACCTTGTTGAAGGTATCCCTAATGAAATCTATTTCAAATCACAAGTGTGTGATGCTTGCCAAAAAGGTAAACAGGTAAAGGTTTCCTTTAAGTCAATTCCCACTCTTTCTACTTGTAGAGTCCTAGAACTCCTACACATGGATCTACATGGTCCAATAAAACCCCCTACACTGAATGGTAGAAGGTACACTTTGGTTGTGGTAGATGATTTTTCAAAATTCACTTGGGTAATCTTCTTACACAAAAAGAGTGACACACAAACCCAACTACCAGATCTGTTAAAGAGGTTGCAAGTAGAAAAAGGTCAGCCCATTGTCAAGATCAGAAGTGACAAGGGGACTGAATTTATAAACTGCTACATTAAAGAATTTTTTTCTAAGTCTGGAATTCAGCATTTGACAAGTGCAGCTAGGACACCCCAACAAAATGGTGTAGCTGAGAGAAGAAACAGAACACTAAAGGAAGCATGCAGAACAATGCTTGCAGAGTACAACACACCACAGAAGTTCTGGGCTGAGGCAATCAACACTGCCTGTCACACTCAGAACAGATGTGCATTCAACAAGGTACATGGTAAAACTCCTTATGAGGTATGGAAAGGTAGAAAACCTAGAATTTCATATTTTCATATCTTTGGATGTAAGTGCTTTATTCATAACAATGGAAAGAGCAAATTAAATGCTTTTGATGCCAAAGCTGATCAGGGAATATTCTTAGGATATTCGTCCACTAGCAAGGCATTCAGAGTGTTTAATTACTCTACTCTATGTGTAGAAGAAACACCCCATGTTGTCTTTGATGAAGTTGTACAGGACTCTGCTGATCATCAGATCAGTAAGAAAATTGATGATCTGACCATTCAAACTGATAAAGACAATGAAGAGACTGAAGTCTATGAATCTGTACAAGCCTACAATCCATTTCTGAATGTTCTAAACAAAGATGATGTTGTAGAAAAGGTAAAAGACAATGGTAAGTCTTCTAGACAAATTGACATGCCTGAATTGGTTGACTGTTCTCCTGTGAATAAAACTGCTGAAAATGATGATGTTGATATTGATGATTCTATTATACATGATGTGGATGATGAAAGTATTCCTGTTAAAACTAGAAAAACATGGAAATCTGCTCATTCTACTGATCTGATTATTGGTGAATCCAATAAAGGTGTTAAGACCAGAAGACAACTGTTTGATTCTAAGCCTGAACCCAGTAATTCTCTATTTTGTTGGTGTTGCTTCTTATCTTCTATTGAACCTGCTAATGTGAAAGAAGCTTTATCTGACAGTAACTGGATTATGGCTATGCAAGAAGAATTAAATCAGTTTACTCGAAATGATGTATGGGAACTCGTAGAGAGACCTACTGGTCACAATGTGGTAGGTACAAAGTGGATTTTCAAAAATAAGAAAGATGAGAATGATCTTGTTGTGAGAAACAAAGCCAGATTAGTGGCTCAGGGCTACTCTCAAGCTGAGGGTATTGATTATGATGAAACATTTGCCCCTGTAGCTAGATTAGAAGCTATAAGATTGTTTCTTGCTTATGCTGCTTATATGAAATTCACTGTGTATCAAATGGATGTGAAAAGTGCATTTTTGAATGGTATACTTGTTGAAGAAGTTTATGTAGAACAACCTCCTGGATTTGAGGTAAATGGTAATCAAGTATACAGGTTGAAGAAAGCACTATATGGTCTGAAGCAAGCTCCAAGAGCCTGGTATGACACTCTTTCACTATTCTTAGTTGAAAATGGATTTACTAAGGGCAAAGTGGATCGAACTTTGTTCAGAAGACAAGAAGGTACAGACATTTTATTAGTCCAAATTTATGTTGATGATATAATATTTGGATCTCCTAACAAAAGCATGAGTGAAAGCTTTTCAAAGCTTATGCAATGCAAGTTTGAAATGTCAATGATGGGAGAAATGACTTATTTTCTTGGACTTCAAGTAAAACAATCATCTGATGGTATCTTTATCAATCAAGCAAAATATACAAGAAATTTGTCAGATAAATTTGGTATCAAGACCTGTAAAACAGTTGGTGTACCAATGCTGCCAACATACATAATGGATCCTGATGATCAAGGTAAGTCTGCTAACCAATCCTATTATAGAGCTTTAATTGGTTCTCTACTCTACTTAACTGCTAGTAGGCCAGATATTGCATTTGCAGTAGGTGTATGTGCTAGATTTCAGGTTAACCCCAAAGAAAGTCATGTGGAAACTGCTAAAAGGATATTGAAATATCTAAAGGGTACCATTAATCGAGGTTTGTGGTATTCTGCAGATGATGATCTATCCCTAAGTGGTTATTCAGATTCTGACTTTGGTGGTTACAGGATAGATAGAAAATCAACTTCTGGTTCATGCCAATTTTTAGGTTCTAAGCTCATATCATGGTTTTCAAAGAAACAAACAAGTGTGGCAACATCTACCACTGAAGCAGAATATATGGCTGCAGGAAGTTGTTGTAGTCAGCTTCTTTGGCTAATGCAACAACTTAGAGACTACAACATTGTGGAATCCAATGTACCTATATTTTGTGACAGCAATAGTGCAATTGCCATCACTCAAAATCCCGTTTTACATATTAGATGCAAGCATGTAGATGTTAGGCATCATTTTATTAGGGATCATGTTGAAAAGAAAAACATTAGGATGGAGAAGATCCATACTGATATTCAGAGAGCTGACATTTTCACAAAACCTTTGGCTGAAACTAGATTTGGAGAGCTTTGCATAAGTTTAGGATTGATAGACATGGATCCTGCATGTATATAGAACTGTACTCTAACATTTCAGGTACTTAGCTGATATCAAGAACAGGACACCAAGATGGGTAATTCTGAAGAACAGACCATGTCAAGACCTCTACATTCATCACAATCAGGTAAAAAGGTTACTAAGGTGCCTAAATCCCGATGAGGAAGCTGGTAAAGCTGAGGGAATTGAGAATATATATTTAAGGGAGAATCTATGTTTTCTGAAAAATCTTGTATGTTGACTCAAAGCACAAATCACCTTAGAACAAACCTTTTAAAGACCTATTTTAATTATTCTTTTCTATTCTGTACTGTATTTCACCATTTATGCTCGAACTAATACTTCTACCAAGGTGAAACAGGTACAGAAGAGGAGTTCTCCACTGAAGGTGGAACTGATCTGATTACAGATGTGATCTGTCTACAAATCTGATCTGATTACAGCACATATCTGTCTACAGACATGTTCTGATTATTGAATTGATTTGTCTACAGGATTGTTCTGATTACAAAGTTAATTTGTCTACAGAACTATTCTGACTACAGTATCATTCTCTCTACAGAACTGATCTGACTACTGATTAAACTGTCTACAGAGCTTATTTGATTACAGGGAAATCTGTCTACAGAATAGTTACAGTACTGATCTGAGAAAGTACTGTGCTGATATCAAAAAGGTGAAAATCAGAAGAGTTGGGGAACTGATCTGAGGATTACTGAGCTGATCCAACTACTGAGCTGATCTTCAAAGAAAGTACTCAGCTGATCACAATACTCAGCTGAACCCAGATAAGTAAAGTGGAACATATTTTAAGTAAGAAATTGAAGAAAAGTGTGAATGGAAACAACTGTGCTGATACACATCAGAACTGTACTATTGCCTTAGAATTATTTCTAAGTCAAGATCTGTTCAAAAAATTAGGGTACTAATAGAGAAGATTAATACACTCCTCTATTTTTGACCTAATTTTAAACGGTGTCTTTATCAACACAAGTTGGCTCCAAATTGGAAATGAGTTTTATGAATCTGGAACGTTTTTTTTAAAATTACACTTTTCAATACTCAATCCAAACCACTCAACGTGTGAGTCTAAATCAATTCAAGCCCTAGATTTGCTTTGATTTAGATTAAATGCGCTCACATTAACTTCTTCTTCTTCATTACTTAAAATCCTTCTGCAAGTTTCTCTAAGCTCAAGTTTTCTCGATTCTCCTTACTCTTGCAACTACACTTCTACATTTCTACTCCATGGCGATTATTGATATTCTTAACGAAGAAAATGAAGACGTAGGTACTTTTGATTCAACCAGATGGATGCGTGAGAAAGGAATTTTCGTTGAAAATTCTGTTTATTTCACCGGACGACAAAAAGAAGAGAATCAAGCCATCCTCACCATGTGTGAAGAAAGCGGGCTACGGAAGTACCTAGAATCATTTCCCATGAAGGTTTACGAACCTGAGGCGATGGAATTCTTTCTACAGGTGGAAGGTGATACGAAATGCATTCGTTCGATAGTTTCTGGTCATAGGGTTGTCATCTCCAAAGAAACCCTTGGAATCGCTTTCAATCTACCAGACGGGCCGATAGACATTCTGAGTTATATGGCAGGGCAAGAAAAAGCTCGTGTGGGCAGATGGTTGAATGTGGACCCAACAACTCTCACCAACTTGAAGAAGGAAATTCTTCCAGAAGGTCTTCAATTATTAATGGACATCGCTGGAAAATGCTTGTTAGGGCAACACTTCAGTCAAGATGCCCTTACTAATCTCAAGATTCGTATTATGGCTGCAATCACTGATCGCGTTGATGGTGATTGGCAAGGATTTCTGCTTGGCAGATTGTTGGTTGAAAGAGAAAAGGCGTTGTTTGATGAAGACACCAGAGAATTTTCCATTAAATCTTGGATGGGTTTTGGAAAAAAATTGAGCATCTTATTGCCTCAATTAGCTGAGAAGAAGGTGGATTGGAGTCCTCCGAAAAGATTTCACCAGGGCAAGTTTTTGTTCAAGAAAGAGTCTGTCAAATTTGAACAAGAACAGAGGAACCGTCCTCAGCCTCAAGAATCTGGTGGTTCGATGTTCCGTTCTGACAATGATGAGCCGGAAATGAGATCGAAGGCTAGGCATGACCCTCACAGAGCTGGATTAAGAAGAGGTAGATCAGCTAGGGCCATTTCTGAAAAATCAGAAGAATCTGTTGCTGGTGTGAAGGAAACTTCTGTGGAACAAGAGGTAAGTTCTTCGAGCCTCATTCTTTCACATAAGAGAACTAAAGTTTCTGGTGTTCTTAGACCCAGAAGAGTCCTCAAGAACACTACCCCTTCTCCCTCAACCTCTCACTCTATCCAAGCCCAACCCCTTGAAGCTGAGCCTTCCTGTTCTGAGGAGTCAGTTCACTACTCTCCTATTCGACAGAACACTCCTCACTCAACCCCTCAGAACACTTCTTTTCATTCCACTCCCCAATCGAGTCCTCACCAAAATCCCACTCCTCATTTCTCTCCTGAACCTGAACCAGTTCATGATCACTCTACTGAGCATGAACATATGCCTTCCTCTGAACCAATTGAGATTACATCTTCTCCTGAAACTGAGATTATCCAACCTGATTCAGTGTTCTTGATGGACTATCCAGTTTGTGATAAGGAAGAGAGGATAAGATTTAAGTTGAGAAATGCTCTTCTCAAAAGTTTTCATGGTTTAGATGACAGCACTAGATCCTTTGAGCAACTTCTAAGGATAGGTACTTGGGTATATCTTAGAAGAAGAGGTCTAGATGAGCTGATGATTGTAGCTGAAGGTATGGGTGGTTTATCTGTGTTCCATGACTGGGAACAAGAACAGAGAGAAGCAGCAGATGTTAATTCATATACTGAATTATTCACTCTTGAGTCTGTTATTCAGTTGATTGAAAGAATAACAGGTTGCAAGTATTCTATGGTTAAGCCTACTGATGTAGATGTTGATACTGATGTCAACATGGAAGCTGATGATGCTGATGTTAGAGGTTCTGATAACCAAGCTGATATGGAAGCTGATATGGAAGCTGACTATGAAGCTGATACAAATGCAACAGAGATGTTTGAGAACACTGATGTTCCTGAAGAAACTGGAGTCTTAGTGGAACAAGATTTGAGTGAAGATTTGAGTGCTGATGTGTTAGAGAGCACACAAGTTAATGCTGCTGAGAATACTGTGCTTGATGAGACAGTAAGAGATGTTCCTGCTGAGACAAGGCAAGATAACTCTAGATTTGAGATGTTGAAAAAGCATAATGAAGAGTTACAGAGCAAGCTGGAGGCTACCTTGAAGCAATTTCAACAAGCCACTGAGAAATTGGAAAGTTTGACTGCTGCTAATTCATATGGCAAGATAATGGAATTCACAATGTCTAAAATTTATGATCTGCATAGATTACAAGAGAAGAAACTTTCTACTGAGCTGCAAAAGAAAGTTGACCTACTTTTGACACCCTTGAGAGATTGGCAAGATGAAGCCAAAAAGGGGGAAGAAAAAGTGATGAAAGTGATGGAGCAGACTCAAACTCAACAAGCTCAGTTGGTTGTGAGTCAAGATGAGCTGAAAGCCAGTATTAATGACTTGAAAGAAGAAATCATTAGTCTGAAATTAAGACAACAAAATCCTGATTCTGAATCTCAAGAGATTGCTACTCAGAAAAACATTGCTGAATCTTCTTCTGGAAAAAGAAAAAGGAAACTTATTTTAGAAGATGAAGAAGAGGCTGAACAGACTGGAAGGATTACCAGGTCTAAAAGCAAGCTAAAGCATGTTGTTTCTGATAGCAGGCCAAGTAATGTGCAGATGGCTGAAGCAATTGAGAAGCATAATCAGATGCTTGCTCAAAAGAAAATAGAGATGGCTGAGAAAAGAACAGATGAACAGATTAGAAAGCAAAAGATGAAAGATGCAGAAGCTGCAAGGAAAAAGTTTGATAATCGAGTTACTGCATTAAAAAGGAAAATGAAGTCTAAGTCTGTTGGAACTGTTCTGGATGAAGAATTCATGGAATTTGTGGTTGATCCAGAAGATATGGAATACTGGAATAATTTAAAAAGGAAATGGCAGATTGCTAATTTCATAGTGAAGAAATTTAGTGATCATTCATGCAAGGAAGATGAATATTCTGACTTTGATGAGTTCATGATGAACTTAGCAAGGAATTTTTGGGAGCATATATTGTTATTAGCTGCTGGTGCAGGAATTCAGATCTTATGTCCTGAAGAACCTGTTTGGGATCATCCAAGACTAGAGAATGGAGAACTTGATCTTATTGAAGTTGGAAACATTATCTCTCAGATTATTCAAGATGAAGGAATCACTGATCCTAAGCACATGATGGATATCAAGAACAGAATGTACTTGGCATTCAGAATTCCTAATGAAGATTGAAGATGAAGGACTATGCTGAAGAAGATAACATTTCTAAACCTTATCTTTATATTTTTATTTTGGTATTTTCTGTGATTATGTGACTTAGTTGTAATATGTGATATATCTGATCTGATATGAATCTTAATCTGATGTTTTGAATTGATGAACTGATATGAACGACAATATATCTTAACTACTGATCTGTTAATGTTTAAGTAGTTTTGGCTTCATCAAAAAGGGGGAAATTGTTGGGATATGAATCCTATAAACAATGTCCTATAAACATCTGTATGTAGTTCAGTTGATGTATAGATAGGTTTTATATTTGTAAAGTTGTATTCTATTGTATTCAGCATTGTAAAAGTTTAGAACAGTAGATTAGATGGAAGTCAGAAGACTAAAGATGACTAAGAGATATCAGAAGACTACTTCAGAGTATGAAGAAATCAGAGAAGTATTTTTGAAGGAAGCTGAACAGTTTTGGAAGAACCGTGCTGATTGACCAAGAGCAGTAAAACTAAGAAGAGTAGTTTACTGTGCTGAGATGGTTTGTTTGAAGAATAAGTTTGGAGAACTTATTTAAAGCGTAACTGAAGATATATATGAAGATATGCTGACTTGGAAAGATAAGATAAGTTGGTTACAAGAAAGAAGTTACAACAAGAAACGGTTACGAGTTAGTTGAGAGTTAGTTCACAAACTGCTAACTGTCATACTAGATCTTATAAATACCGTGTGATCTTCTACTTGAAAAGACTACTGATACAATTACTATTCAAGAGCAATCAAGAAGCATTCAAGTATTCAAGCACTCACAGAGTCAAGAAGATCGTACTGAAGAGAAGCCACAGATCTGATTTGAAGAATCAAAGGCTACTGCAAAGAGAAGTTTTACTTTTCGTTTTAAGTTTGTATTGTGTAAACAAGTGTGCTAGTTACTTGTGAAATTACTAGTAGATCGAAGATATACCTGGAGGTATAATCGACAAGATCAAAGTCTTAATCTTGGGACTCTAAGCTACAAGTACTCAAGAAGGAAGAGTAATAAAACATCGCAACTGGAGTTGTGAGAGTGGATGTAGACATTTGTCGAACCACTATAAAAATCTTGTGTTCTTTACTGTTTGTTTTGATTAACTGTTGATATATTTGTTTAACCAAGAACAGTAAGTTTTCTAAGAAAAGATTTAAAGAAAAGTTGAGTATAAAAGATTAACTGTTAAGTACTGAGCTGATTCTAAGAACAGTACTGTACATAACACATTTCCGCACTTAAACTCTGATATTTTGATAGAATTTGAAAAGTCTATTCACCCCTCCCCTCTAGACTTTTTCTTAGCTTACTCAATCTAAAACTCAACTTTGGGACCAACAAAGCATCTAGGTGAATTGGGAACTCCATCGAAGTTGATGGTGCTGCAGCTATTGCCTAATTTTCCAAGGGCTTCTTCATAGCAGCTGGTTCCTCAGTCTTCACAGCTTCTTTTTTAGCAATCTTGGCCTCAGCTTCAGTGACTTCAGCAGGAGTTGACTCATTCAACTCAGCATCATGAATGTTAGGATTTTCAGCAGTTTTCTCAGTTGGAGGTTTAAAAATGACAATCTCCAAGGATTCATTGGTTTTAACAGTTGGCTGTATTTCTTCTTCAACATTCTCAATCAATTGACTTTGGTCAATTTCATCAATCTTTTCTCCTTCACTGGTTTCTCCATTCTTCAACTCCTCAATGGCAGTCTCAACTCCATCAAAGAATTCTTTCTCAGCAGGCTTCTGGCTTTCATTTCCTTCTTCAGTAATATCTACCTCCATGGCAGCAATCTCTTCATTATCTTTGTCCTCAACAATCTTGGACTCTTCTTCAATCTTGTCCTCAGTGCTCTTGGACATTTCAACATCTCCATCAGCTTGCTTTGAAAACTCATCATCCTCCTCCATTAAGTCTTCAATGTTCAGATCAATCCCAGCAATAATGGATTGAATAGCTTCCTTCTGAATCTTAATATTCACCAAGTTGGCAAACAACCTTTCATCAGTTAACTCAAAAGTGGATTCCACTTCAGCAAAATCTGTTAATCTGGCCTCCTCATTTTCCCACCAGTCCAGTCCCTTGGACTCAATCACTTTCCCAATATCATACATGGATTTCTTCCTTATATCAACAATCAATCTAAGATCATAGAAGGTTGATCTTAAATCAGGATATTTGGCAAGTTGGGGATAAAGTTGGTCTAGGAAAAATTTGGATTCATCTCTCAATGACATTTCATAGGTGTATTCAGGGGCTGTATCTGACTTGGATGAGGGTTGAGGTTCATAAAAAAGAATGGGTATGGGAGAATCAGACTTGTAGGCAATTTTTTGAATGGTTGGATCATTCAAATGAGGGGTGGTTTCAATTGCTTTTGGGCTATGACTTGAGGGTTCATTCAAATCTAGGTTTCCAGATGATACTCTTTCTTCATCATCATCACCTTCATCATCATCATCATATGAACCTTCCAGTTCAGTTTGCTCATCAATATCCATTTCCTATTCAGAAGTATCAACATACTCCTCTTCAGTTTCATCTTCACTCAAACTAGGGCTTGACATGGCCCTCTTTTTCTTGGTCTTTGAGGCTGTCTCAACCTCCTTTCCTTTTCCTTTCTTCTTGGCTTTTTCAAGAATACTGTTGGTCCCTGAACGAGTAGTGAATGGGATTAAAGTCTAGAGGGGAGGGGTGAATAGACTTTAAAACTTTTCTAAACAGAGTTGGGGAACCTCTTCTGATTGCTATGTCAACTGGACTGCAAGTCTGCTGGTCCAGATGACTATAGTGATCTGATTGTAAAGGTAGTATGCGGAATTATGGTGGCCCTTGTTTAAACTCGTTCTTGTAACTTGTTTTACTTAATGAAAATACTCAGCTGATGCTGGTTTGAAAGTTATGGCCTGTTTTAAGGATGTTGAAATAACAGTATGCACTATATAATAATGAATGTAAAGGCAGAAATGTAAAGTGCAGAAAGTAAATAACACCGGATTTATAGTGGTTCGGATATACGATCCTACGTCCACTCTCACGTCCTAACGTGATGTTTAATCCCTTTAATTTCCACAAATTACAAGGGTCTTGTCCTTTATAGTCCCAAGGTTAGGACTTTGAGATATGAGCCGTCCTAACAGCTGCGGTCTCCACAAGTGATTGTAAGCACTTGCACTTTTATGGGTTAACTTTAACCTTTCGGTGAGGGTTTGGGGTTTTTGAGATGTATCCAACTAATGGTTCAAGCTTATAATATGCTTAACCACTGTGCCTAAAACAAATGATATACAATATGAACAGGTTTCAGGTTCTTAAGGGTTGGATAGGAAGCACTTTAAGAGCTAAGGATAATCTAATGGATTTCTGGCTCTTGGAGAACTCTTAGAACAGTATGGCTTTTGCTTGATTGCTTGCTTAGCTTTTGAATTCTCGCTTGTGTCTTCTCTATGTAGTGATTCCTCATCCTCTTGTATTTATAATGGAGATTGGGTGTAACTAGCCGTTGGAGTTGACTAGCCGTTTGAGCAATCTTTCCATAATAGCTTGATTCCTTGATTCCAGCCGCTTGATTGCTTCAATCCTGGGATCATGTCAATCTTCTAAATAAGGTAGGTCTTCGTTTGAATTGCAAGATGACTTAGGAATCAACCGAGTCCTGGAAGAGCACATAGTCTTCTGATCTGTACTTCTAGTCTTCTGACTACTCTTCTGGCCTTAGGTCTTCTGTCTTCTGATATCAAACGAGTAACACTCTTCTGATCTGGAAATTCTTTGTACTGCTTTAGGCCATCTTTAATCTGGGACTCCATCAGATAGGTAGGTATACAAGCACCTTAACTTATCTGGTCTTCAAGGATCTTCTAGTCTTCATGTCTTCTACTCTTCTCATCTTGAGGTTAGGCATGTAAGCCAAGACTGTGCTGATCAGCTGATATCAATACAGTTGATCACACAAGACTAGTCTAAGCTGTTCTATACAAGTCAGCTGATCCAATTACGTTTATAAACTCTAAGTGTTTTGGCCATCAAAACTATTCTAACATCAAGTGGGGCTTAGGGTGAATTTATATCCCAACAATTTCCCCCTTTTTGATGAAGCCAAAACTATACTTGATAAATGCTCTTAATGAAATAAGATAAGAGTTTATAATATGCTAAAAATTGAAGTATCTGATGAAGACAATGAGAGTTTGTCTTGTAAGCAAAAAGAACTAGAACTTGAATATAGATAGAACTTTTACAGATTACAAGTAATAGTTTCTTTAAACTTCTAATGTAGTCTTCATCAGGTCTTCTGATCTTTAAATGCGGTAGGCCAGGTACAGACGAGTTCGAACTTCTTCCATGTGTTGCATGTCTGTAACATTCTCCTCTTCATAAATCTTGTACAGAATCTTCTTGATTTCAATCATGTTGACTCTTCCTGAGTCCAGAAGGGGTGGATCCCATTTGGGTTCTTCAGGAGTTAGGATTCTGCAGTTGTCAAGTCCTTTGGCTGTCTTGACAATTACTTCCCAGAACTCTGGATCTTCAATGTTCATGAACTGGGAGAATTGGAGAAATTCTTCTTCATTAGTAGGGAGAGGGCCAAATTTCCTTACTATGTGGTGTTGAATTTGCCACTTCTTCTTCAGGGGATACCATCTTGGTAGCTCATCTTGAAGGGCTAAGTAGTCCACATAATTGCTATCAAACACCAGGACCTTGTCTTCTTGTGCTTTCCTGAGTTTGGCAATTCTTCTTTCAAATTTGGCTTTGACTGCCTTCGCATCATTCAACTTCTTTTGCTTAAGCTCTTGAGCTTCAAGCAACTTCTTCTTCTTCAACTCTAGAGCCTCCTTCTCTTCTGCAGTAGGCTCTGCTGGAGTTGGCTTCTTGCTGGACTGAGCTGACTGAACTTGCTCATCTGCCTTTCTTTTCCTTGTCATTCTCTTTTCAGGAGCTTGTTCTACAGGAGCAGTGATCTGTAGGCTCTTGGCAGGAGCTTGAGTGGGTGCTTGGGTATCTCCTTGAGCAATTTCTTTGCCTTTGCCTTGCCTGTTCTTGATTTTGCTCTTTAAACCACCCAAGGTTTCAGTCAAGTCATCTTGTGCTACTACCAGTTCAGCTTGCTGAGCAGTAGACTTCTCTAGAGCTTTTATCAACACATCTTCCCCCTTTTTGGCTTCAGCAAGTGCAGCCGCAAAAGGCTTCAAGGAATTCATGATTTCCACTTTCAGAGTTTGTTTCAGTGCCATGGCATTGACCTTGGCAACTTGGGTCAGATGGGTTATGCTGTGCTCTAAAACTTTAGCATGTGAATTGGAGGAGGGGGCAGCTTCAAATCTAGTCGTAAGTGCTTCCAACTTGGCTGCTGTCTCCTTCAGCTGAGTCTGCAGTTTTTCATTCTCCTCTGCAGCTGTTTTAAGAAGAGCTTGTCCTTCAGTGGCTCTTGCTTCAGCATCCTCAATTCTTGTCTTGTAGGTGGTCTCCATGCGGTGCATCTCATCAGTGTAAAGATCAGCAAACCTTTTGGAGGTGTCAGCTGACAACTTTTGATAGGTACTTAAGTATTCTCCTATCTGCTGATGGAGTGCTTCACCAAACTTGTCTCCAATGTCAAGGATTTGGTCACAAAGACGGGTCTTCTGTTCCCTTGCAGCTTTCTCAACATATCTACCTAGCTGCAGGCCTAAGCCTTTCTCAAAGTGCAAGTCTATTGCAGCTTTGACCTGGGAGCAGATGTCTGCTGTATGGTCAACAGATGAGGTAGAAGTAGAGGGTGTACCTTGAGGCTTTGGATGGACAATTACTGCTTTGCCTCTTTCTTCGGCTGATAGGTACTCCTCATTGAGGAAGCAGGTAGTGGCCTTGGTCAGATGGGTCATCATTCGTCTGCCTGGATCCTCTTGATTTTCAATGAAGTGAGTCATTTCGTCTGAAGGTCTGAAGTGAGCTGGTATTCTGACTACTTCTCTTTCAATTTCTTCTTTGTCAGTTGGTGCAGCTGAGTCTTCAGCAGGGGCAGCTGAGTCTTGAGCAGGGGCAGCTGTGTCGTCCACCAAGGCTGGTGCAGCTGATTCCTTCATCTGTGCTTGTTCAGCTGTCTGCTGATCTGATGAGTCTTCTGGGATAGAGACATCAGCAGTGGGGATTCCTAGAATCCGGTTGCAAACTGCAGTCAGTGCCTCGTCTGATAGCAGTTGAGCATACGAACGAACTTGAGCAACTTCCTTTTGCTCCATTTCCCAGTCGAGGAAGTTTTCTTTTCCTCCCATTCCTTCAATGACATCAAGAAGGTCATCCACATCATCTCTTCTGAGCTCAATCCAAGTGCATATCCTAAGCACTTGTTCAAACTGGATTGAATTCTCATCAACTCCAGGGGTAGTGGACTTGAGCAGGTTGCCTATCTTCATCCTCATTATCTTCTCTGTTGTACACATGGGGTAGTGCACCATTCTGAATTGAGGTTGAGAAGGGCCAGCTTCATCCAGGGCTGCTGGTGCTAAGTCTTCTGGAGCAGATGGGGCAGAGAGGATAGGAGATTGGGTAGTTGGGGCATTTTCCACTGCTGTGTGAGTATCAGCAGGGATTTGGGAAGTGATATTTTCCTGTTGGATAGTAGGTTGGAGTTGATCTTCAGCAATTTGATCATCAGCAGGGATATGGGTCTGCTGGTCTGGTTCAGTTTCTTCTTGAAGATCAGTAGGAGTTTGGGCTTGATGATCCTGGTCATGTGCTGTTTGAATGTCAGCAAGGATTGTGGATATAATCCGAGTTTGATCATCAGCAGGTTGTGTGGAGGTGGTCTGAGGTTGGTTGTCTGCTGTTTGAACATCAGCAGGGTTAGACTGGGCTTGTTCCTCTGCTGTGTGAGTATCAGCAGGGATTTGGTTTTCAGTGTTTGAGGGTTCAGATGGGTTGGAATCATCCGAAGGGTTAAAGGATGAAATAGGGGCTATGCTCATGGGAGTAGGGAGCCTGGATTTCTTGGATTTCTTTGTGAAAGAAGAAGTGTTCTTCTTTCTCTTCTGACCCTTTGACAACTTGGAAGGAGTAAAAGTGAGAGAGGGATTAGAGGTACCTGCCTTTTTCAAAGGAGAGGCAGTGGGAGTGGCATCTGAATCAGATGGGGAGATGAGCCCTGATCTGATCAGATATCTTCCTTGTGCTAAGGTCTGATTGTCATCATCATCCTCAGCAGCCTTCTTTTGAGCCTCTTCTTTGGAAGGCTCCTCTTCTTCTTCTGCAGCAGAGTCATGAGTAGACTCTTCTGCCTCTTCAACAACAGCCTTGGAAGATGCTTCAGCCAACAGCTTCTTCCTCACTTCTTTCAACCTTGCTGCCTCAGCAAGAGCTTCCTTCCTTAAGTAATACTTGGAGATGTGGAAGGTCTTATGAGCTCCCATCTTGTACTTTCTTGGGAGTACTTCTGGAAGAATGATACTCAGCTTGTTAACAAAGCTGACAGTGGAGTTCACCTTCCATTGTCTTGATTGAAGGTCCAAAGTTACCTTCTTGGCTTCAAGAGCAATACGGTCCAAAAAGAGTCCTTGCCAATCTCCATCAATCTGATCCCAGATTGCTGCCATAACTCTAACTTTCAGAGTGGTAACAGCATCATGGCTGAAAGTGTTACCAAGCAGCATCTTGCCTGCTATATCCATTAGGGTTTGGAACTTAGGTTCCAGTTGGGATTTCTTGAGTCCGGAGGCATCTTCAGCCTTGATTTTACCACCAGTGAACATCTCCATATACTCTTTCTCCTTACCCATAATGTAGTTGGAGATATTGATCTTCCCCCTTGACAAACCGAACAGTTCTTGGAGGATTTCCCTTGTTACCTTGACCTTGTGTCCATCCATGACACTTTCCACGTGAGAACCCTTCATCACAGCATTGGCGTAGAAAGTCAGCACGTCTTGTTCATAGACATTCGTGGGTGCTGCTTCCAGAAAGTCTCTCAAGTTGAGGTTGATGCAGCGAAGAAGGATCTCCTTATTCTCATCTGTATGCTTGCCCTTGAAAAACAGAGCATTCTCTGTGAACATCTTCCCTTCCTTGGACCACTTTGCAGCATCCAAGGAACCAGTGCTCTTGGTCTTCTCGTCGTAAATCTCAATGATTGCCATAGTGGTGTTTGAGTGTTAGGTTTTGAGAGCTTGAAAGAAGTTTGCAGGACGAGAGAGTATTGAGAGCAAGAGTGAGTTGTAAGCGAAAGGGTTTGGAAAAGGTTTAAGGGTGTGTATATATACTCCAATAATTCTTGATCTAACGGTCAGATTTGGGTTTAATTGTGGAGTAGAGCCCAAGATTTTCCTTCTTTGATTTTGGGCCTTCTTTAAATTTGCCGGCTGAATTTGCCATGTGGCGACTGTTGATTTGCTGGCAATTTGGTAATTGAGTATTAATGACATCATTACCAAAAATAGCCGTTGTGACTAATTTTGTGGTAAGAATTGATCATCAAGGCCGTTTTTTATAAGAGAATTGCATTCCTTATATAAGTCAATTTGTTTAATTACATTCAGAAATAAATCTAGAATGAATTACATGATCAAAGATAGTCATTAAACTCAAAAATCAAGTGATCTGATCAGCAGAGTGAAGTCTTCTGATTTTCTGAAAATGTCTGCTGATTCTTCTTGGAAGTCTTCTGGTCAGCTGAGTAGGTCTTCTTACCAGCAGAGTGAAGTCTTCTTATCAGCAGAGTAGAAGTCTTCTTACCAGCAGAGTGAAGTCTTCTTACCAGCAGAGTAGAAGTCTTCTTACTCAATTAAAGGAAGGCCAATCAGAGTTGAAGTCAAGGATTGACAAGATACGCATAAGAAAGGAAAGTCAAAGATATGATTGAAATTACATGACAATGGTAATATTCAATCATATCAAATCAAGAGATTGGCAATTCCCGAATTAGTGGAGATTTGAATTGCTATCATCCAACGGTAACATTCAAACATCAACACTATATAAATGAGTCCATACATCATTGGGAATGTGAGAAGAGGTGTGAGATGCAAAGGTCGAGCAAAGGTCATAAACTCCAGAAATAAGAAGAGCTCAAGAAGATCATTAAAGAAGATTCAACACGCATCACCTCATCCCCAGTGACTGAACTCATACCATCTAAGCCAGTGCAACCACTCATATATATCCATAGCTTAGAGAGAATTTCCCAATCCTAGCATGAGGCTAAAACAGAGAGAGTATTGAGAGCAAGAGTGAGTTGTAAGCGAAAGGGTTTGGAAAAGGTTTAAGGGTGTGTATATATACTCCAATAATTCTTGATCTAACGGTCAGATTTGGGTTTAATTGTGGAGTAGAGCCCAAGATTTTCCTTCTTTGATTTTGGGCCTTCTTTAAATTTGCCGGCTGAATTTGCCATGTGGCGACTGTTGATTTGCTGGCAATTTGGTAATTGAGTATTAATGACATCATTACCAAAAATAGCCGTTGTGACTAATTTTGTGGCAAGAATTGATCATCAAGGCCGTTTTTTATAAGAGAATTGCATTCCTTATATAAGCCAATTTGTTTAATTACATTCAGAAATAAATCTAGAATGAATTACATGATCAAAGATAGTCATTAAACTCAAAAATCAAGTGATCTGATCAGCAGAGTGAAGTCTTCTGATTTTCTGAAAATGTCTGCTGATTCTTCTTGGAAGTCTTCTGGTCAGCTGAGTAGGTCTTCTGATCAGCTGAGTGGAGGTTTGAGATTAAGTCTTCTGGTCAGCTGAGTAGGTCTTCTGTGCTCTGAAGGTCCAACCTGGCTTGTTGCATCCTTCATTGTTGTTGCGATGATACAGCCTGTATGATGTACCTTCCAGCTTTATTGTGAGTGGTGATCCAACCTGGTTTGATGGATCCTTGTTGTGATGATCCAACCTGTATGATGGATCTTCCAGCTCTATTGATCCAATCTGGTTTGATGGATCTTCCAGCTCTATCTTCTATCTCATCTGATGTTCCTCATCATCAGATGGGTTGTAGCATCAAATGTGTCCTTTTTGAATTTCTTCGCTTCTCTGGTAGGAGAAGGAAGATTGGAGGAGGCCTCAATGGAGTCGAAGAGAGGACCATGGACTCAGCCTTCATGTTCTGTTTAGACACAGTAGCCTTGTCCTCTGCATCTCTTCCTCCTTTAGCTTTCAACAAGGACGTCTCTTCTTCCTTTAGCTTTCACAGGCATACTCATGTTGAGTAGGCCAAATACGTTGATCTGCATCATCTTCATCTTCTGGACAAATCTTCATCTCCTTCACCCAAGACTTTGGTTGAAGAATGATCTCCATTCCATCTTTTCTCTTGATTGTCTCCATACCTGAAACAAAAACAATTTTTAGTGATTTGTGTTTTTAGATGTTCTCATAACTTCCTCCTTTTATAAGGGTAGAAATGAGGTAGTGGAGTGAAAGATGACAAACTATAGAGTTGATAGGTCTGAATTTCTGAAAAGTTACTTCTTAAGATCAACAATGAGATTCTTGATCTAAGGGTTCACATTTAAACATATTCAGACTTTATCTTATGGAATGCAGAAATTATAAATTTTGAGCAAGAGTTATTTGAAATCCGTACAGTGCATGCATACTGTTGAGTCGGTGAGGATGGTGTATTAATCCAACCAAGTTTAACTCAATAGTATACTGTATGTATGTATACAAAATAAAGTATTTTATGAAGAATAGTTTATTAGTATACATAAGATACATTGCTTATAGTAGAGAATTCAAATAACTTTGTTCAAGTCTGCTGACTATATATATATATATATGATATGCAATGCAGATTTTAGAGTATTTCATCAAGGAATATTAAGGTATCATTGATTCCCCCTTGATTAGATGACTCTAAGTTTTCCCTCAGCTTTATTTGTCTTCATCGGGAATGTACTTACCTGAAGATGAGGGTGTCTATTCACCTCATCTGATCCTCCTAGTCTGCTGCACCTATATCAGCTGAGGTTTTTCAGCTGATCTCTGCTCTTCATGTGCTTGGATCCAGGAGTCCTAAGCTGTAGCATAGGGTCTTGAATCGTTCTTCAGCTAGGGGCTTAGTCAAGATGTCTGCTCTTTGGATATCTGTGTGAATTTTCTCCATCTTGATGTCCTTCTTTTCAAGGTGGTCTCTAATGAAGTGGTGTCGAATGTCGACATGCTTGCACCTTGTGTGGAGGACTGGATTTTGAGTGATGGCAATGGCACTGCTGCTATCACAATAGATAGGGACTTCTCTTGCCTCTACATTGTAATCCTTGAGTTGTTGAACTCGCCAGAGCAGCTGACTACAACAACTACCAGCTGCCATATACTCTGCTTCAGTGGTAGAGGTTGCAACTGAGGTTTGCTTTTTAGAGAACCATGATATCAACTTGTTGCCTAGGAATTGACAGGTTCCAGATGTGGATTTCCTATCAATTCTACATCCTCCATAGTCTAAGTCAGAATAGCCACTCAATTCTAGATTGTCATCAGCATGGTACCATAGTCCTAGGTTGATTGTTCCTTTTAGGTACTTGAGAATCTTCCTTGCTGCTTCTAGATGACTTTGCTTTGGGTTTGCTTGAAACCTAGCACATACTCCTACAGCAAATGTTATATCTGGTCTGCTAGCTGTAAGGTATAGAAGAGATCCAATCAGTGCTCTATATTCAGCTTGGTCAACTGCCTTTCCAGACTCATCTGGTTCCATTTTGAAGGATGTCATTATTGGAATCCTTGCAGTCTTGCTTTGTAGAGCTTTGAATCTTTCTAGTAGACTCTTGGTATACTTGGACTGGTTGATGAAGATCCCTTCTGAACTCTGCTTGACTTGAAGTCCTAGGAAGTAATTCATCTCACCCATCATGCTCATTTCAAACTTTCCTTGCATAAGTTCAGAGAACTTTTTGCACATCTCTTGATTGGGTGATCCAAATATAATGTCATCTACATATATTTGTACCATTAGAATGTCTTCTCCTTCTTGTATTCTGAAGAGTGTTCTATCCACTTTGCCTTTTGTATATCCATTGTCAAGTAGGAATTGTGACAATGTGTCATACCAAGCTCTAGGGGCTTGTTTTAGACCATATAGAGCCTTCTTCAGTCGATATACTTGATCACCTTTTTCAAATCATGGAGGCTGCTCTACATATACTTCTTCTACCAGAATACCGTTCAGAAAAGCACTCTTGACGTCCATTTGATATACCTTGAAGCCCATATATGATGCATAGGCTAGAAACAGTCGTATGGCTTCTAATCTGGCTACTGGAGCAAAGGTTTCATCATAGTCAATTCCTTCAGATTGAGAGTATCCTTTTGCAACTAGCCTAGCCTTATTTCTAGTTATCACATCATTTTCGTCCTTCTTGTTCTTGAATACCCACTTTGTTCCTACTACATTGTGGTTTTCCGGACGATCTACCAATTCCCAGACTTCATTTCTTTCGAATTGGTTTAGTTCTTCTTGCATAGCAGTGATCCAATTGCTATCTGTCATTGCTTCTTCTATGTCAGCTGGTTCAATGTTCGATAGAAAGGCACACCAGCAGAACATAGATGATTGTGAGTTCTGATTCAGTTGTCTTCTGGTCTTGACACCTGATTCTGCTCCTCCTAAGATGAGGTTTGATGGATGATTGTTCCTCCATGTATGCCTCACTGGAGTATCTGCATTGGATGAGCTTGGATTCTCATCTGATCTAGTGCCATCAGGAGGGTTGACTTGATTAGGTCTATCATCATCTGTATCTTGTGTGTCAAAGAGATCATTCCCCCTGGCATTTGGGATTGGTGCATCTTGATTGTGGTCAGCTTGTCCTGCTTGAGTTTGAGATCTAGTGACAGGTCTATGAGGCTTATCCTCCTCTGGTTCTTCAGGGAAAGGTTCATGAACTCATCTGGTCTGGACTTGATCACTAGATGTCTCATCTGTTCTGCAGCTGAGTTTGTTTCTACTGCATTCTTATCACAAGATTCATCAAAAACAACATGAGGTGTTTCTTCCACAAGAAGGGTTCGTTTGTTGAGTACCCTGAATGCTTTGCTAGTAGAGGAGTATCCTAAGAATGTCCCCTCATCTACTTTGGCATCAAAGGCATTCAACTTACTCTTCCCATTGTTGTGAATGAAACACTTACAGCCAAATATATGAAAGTAAGATACTCTAGGTTTTCTTCCTTTCCACAGTTCATATGGGGTTTTCTCATGTATTTTATGAATACCTGACCTGTTTTGAGTGTGACAAGCTGTGTTGATGGCTTCTGCCCATAGCTTCTTGGGAGTGGAGAATTCAGCAAGGAGTGTTCTGGCAGCTTCTTTGAGTGTTCTGACTCTTCTTTCAGCTACACCATTCTGTTGAGATGTTCTTGCTGCACTTGTCTCATGCTGAATACCATTAGAAGTACAATAGGCAACAATATAAGAGTTAATGAATTCAGTGCCTTTGTCACTTCTAATTTTCACAATTGGTTCTCCTTTCTCTACTTGGATCCTCTTCAATAGTTCAGGAAGTTTCTGCTGTGTTTCACTCTTCTTGTATAGGAAGACAACCCAAGTAAACTTAGAGTAGTCATCTACAACAATAAGAGTGTACTTTCTTCCTGTTAGAGTGGTTGGAGTGATTGGTCCAAAGAGATCCATGTGAAGCAATTCAAGAACTCTGCTGGTTGATGCTGTCTTCTTGGTCTTGAAGGAGACCTTTGTTTGCTTTCCTTGTTGACATGCATCACATACCTGATCTTTACAGTAGAGTTCATTAGGCAGACCATCAACTAAGGATTCCCTTGCTAACTTGTTCATAGTCTTAAAGTTCAGATGACTAAGACGTTTGTGCCATAGCCAACTGACATCTTTAGGGCTCTTCACAAGCAGACATGTATCCTTAGGACAGCTGTTCCAATTTGCAAGATACATACTTCCCTTTCTAGATCCTGTTAGAAGGTTTTGTTTTGTTCTTTTATCACTTATGAGACACTCGTCCTTAGAGAATTTGACTGAGTAACCAGTGTCACAAAAATGAGAAACGGATAATAAATTAAACTTAAGACCTTCTACATATGATACATCATGTACCTCAATGTCACCATTTTTAAGGGTGCCATATCCTTTTGTGTTACCGTGCGCGTTATCACCAAAGAAAACTTTTGGACCTTTCTTCTCTATGTAGTTGGCCAACAGGGCTTTGGTTCCTGTCATGTGAGTTGAGCATCCACTATCTATGTACCAAGTTTCTCCTGCTAGACCTCCTCTTCTGTATAGGTCCCTTCTTTCCTGCAAGGAAAAGTTAAGTTTTAGGTACCCATTTTGTTTTGGGTCCTTGGGTGTTAGTACTACCCTTGGGAACCCACATATACATTGGTCGTTTGAACAACCTTGAACATTTGAGTTGTTTCCCTCGGGCATCACAGAACCAAATCTTACCAGTCTGCCCCTTGGACTGATCTGATTTGTTCTTTGTGTCAGCTAAGTAATAGTCAAATGGTTTTCCTTTATAGGAGTGTACATACATGATCTTTTGACTAGTTATATTCGGCCTGGGTGCATTAGCTGGTCGATGCACACGATTATATGGACCATACTCTTCTGTTCTCACAATATCATAAGAGATAGGGGGTGCAAAGAGAACAGATTTGTTTGAAGAAGACTTCTTCTTCTTGGCTGGAGCAGCATACAGCTGAGACTGTCTCAGGCGAGATGGTCTAGACTGTCTGCTGTTTCTCTGTACAGGCTTGGGGTTAGCTTGTCCTTTACCATTTTTGGTTTTGGGATAGTTAGCCTTAGCTGGTACAGATGCCTTTTGGTTCATATTAGGTTCATTGTGTTTAGAACACTCACCCTTTTCATGTGTCTGAGTAGTGCACTTGTTAGGTGTACTACCCCCAGCTGGAGAGGATGTAGATGGATTAAGTTCATAACCAAAACCCATCTTATTGCCATTTGATCTATAATATTCAGAGATACTTTCAATAGTAGTAGAAGCTTTATTGAATTCTGATATCTTTTGATTTAGGCATTCCTTCTCCTTTTCTAAGAGCTTGTGTGTTTGGAAGAGATCATCGAATTTGGATTGTAGGGAACGAAGTTCCTTAGTTTCCAAGGCTTGAGTTTGTAACATCCCCTCATACAACTGAGTTATTGTGGTATTTTCTTCCTTAAGAAGTTCCACTTCTCTGGTCAATCTTTCATTCATTGTGACCAACTCAGGGGTGTTATCAAATTTAGCCTTTTTCAACTTAGAAATTTCTTTCCTTAGATCCTTATTCTCCTCTTCCACTTCTATGAAAGCTCTAGTGGCAATATCAAGATCACCTTTTACCTTTCTTAAAGATTGATAATAGGTGTCTTCTGATTCGCCTTCAGATGAGTTTATCTCATCTGATTGTGAAAAAATAGGTGAATGGAAAGTAGTAGTATAGGAGTTTACCTCATTTTCACCTATGGCCATCATAGCTAGGTCGTCTAAATCATCTGAAAAGAGTTGCTCGTCTGGTGATGTAGGGAGTTCATCACTTTGGTATTCAGATTCTTCAGTCACCATTGCTTTCTTATCTGAAGTTCTTCTTGGCCTTCTTTCTTTCTTGTCATCCAAATCCAGCTCAGGACATTCATAGACATAATGACCTGGTTTGCCATAGTTGAAGCAAGATCCAGATTTCTGATTTGAGTTGCCTCTCCTTGGAGGAGTGGCATCTCTTCTTCTAGATCCTCGGCTGTCAGATGACTCCACATCCTTTCTAGGATGTCTTTCTGGTGTTCTTTCTCTGGAACCTCTGGAGGGAGAACTTGCTCTTCTATCTTTGTAGTTTCTATAGAATTTTCTATATTTGCTGTTGAGTGTGTTCATCCTTTCGAATCTCTTGATCATAAGAGCCATTTGTTCCTTCAGACTCATGTCTGATCCTTCACAGTCTTCTGTTTTCAGAGAGGTCTTGCCAGATGAGGTGCTTGCAGCTTTTGTATTGGCTGCCTTGAAGGCTACAGTCTTGGAGGTAGATGGGGTTGCAGTTGGCTCATCACTTCCTGAGTTCTCTTCTCTTTCCAGATCATATTCATGGGCTTTTAGGTTCTGGAATAGAGTTTGAGCAGACCACTTCTTGATATCTTGAGTATCCTTGATGATGGTCTTCTTGAGTCTCCATTTCTTGGTTAGAGAGTCTAATATCTTTAGATTCTTCTCTCTGTTTGTGTATTTCTTGCCCAGAGACTCTATCTCATTGATGATCTTGGTAAATCTATTGTCTAACTGATCAATAGACTCTTCTGGTTGCATCTTGAAGTGTTCGAACTTCTTGACTCCTGTAGACAACTTGGATTCCTTGATCAGCTCAGTTCCTTCACAGAGAAGTGCCAATGCCTACCACATCTCTCTGGCTGACTCACAGTGAATTACCTTTGCAATGTACTCATTTGGAAGAGTTTGCATTATGTAATCTTGAGCAATGCTATCAAGATTTGATTGCTTCATCTCTTCTGGTGTGAGGTCCTTCATGGGCTTTGGAACCAGCTCTCCAACTGGGACTTCTGGATCACCATTTGCAGTGTTGACTGTCATGATGGTGATCGGGCCTTCTGTGATTACAGACCACATCTTGTAGTGGACTGATGTGAGATTCTTCCTCATCCTGATCTTCCAGTAATCATAATCCTCAACTGAAAACTTAGGCAACTTTCTCATGTTAGCACTCATGCTGTATGAATTTTCAAAAACAAGTTTTTTAAAAAGATCTGTTCAAGAGGACTACAGAAAGACTCCCTAAAGTCTTCTGATAATCTAGAGACAGTAGTCCGTTAGAACCACTGCTCTGATACCACTTGTTGGTCCCTGAACGAGTAGTGAATGGGATTAAAGTCTAGAGGGGAGGGGTGAATAGACTTTAAAACTTTTCTAAACAGAGTTGGGGAACCTCTTCTGATTGCTATGTCAACTGGACTGCAAGTCTGCTGGTCCAGATGACTATAGTGATCTGATTGTAAAGGTAGTATGCGGAATTATGGTGGCCCTTGTTTAAACTCGTTCTTGTAACTTGTTTTACTTAATGAAAATACTCAGCTGATGCTGGTTTGAAAGTTATGGCCTGTTTTAAGGATGTTGAAATAACAGTATGCACTATATAATAATGAATGTAAAGGCAGAAATGTAAAGTGCAGAAAGTAAATAACACCGGATTTATAGTGGTTCGGATATACGATCCTACGTCCACTCTCACGTCCTAACGTGATGTTTAATCCCTTTAATTTCCACAAATTACAAGGGTCTTGTCCTTTATAGTCCCAAGGTTAGGACTTTGAGATCTGAGCCGTCCTAACAGCTGCGGTCTCCACAAGTGATTGTAAGCACTTGCACTTTTATGGGTTAACTTTAACCTTTCGGTAAGGGTTTGGGGTTTTTGAGATGTATCCAACTAATGGTTCAAGCTTATAATATGCTTAACCACTGTGCCTAAAACAAATGATATACAATATGAACAGGTTTCAGGTTCTTAAGGGTTGGATAGGAAGCACTTTAAGAGCTAAGGATAATCTAATGGATTTCTGGCTCTTGGAGAACTCTTAGAACAGTATGGCTTTTGCTTGATTGCTTGCTTAGCTTTTGAATTCTCGCTTGTGTCTTCTCTATGTAGTGATTCTTCATCCTCTTGTATTTATAATGGAGATTGGGTGCAACTAGCCTTTGGAGTTGACTAGCCGTTTGAGCAATCTTTCCATAATAGCTTGATTCCTTGATTCCAGCCGCTTGATTGCTTCAATCCTGGGATCATGTCAATCTTCTAAATAAGGTAGGTCTTCGTTTGAATTGCAAGATGACTTAGGAATCAGCCGAGTCCTGGAAGAGCACATAGTCTTCTGATCTATACTTCTAGTCTTCTGACTACTCTTCTGGCCTTAGGTCTTCTGTCTTCTGATATCAGACGAGTAACACTCTTCTGATCTGGAAATTCTTTGTACTGCTTTAGGCCATCTTTAATCTGGGACTCCATCAGATAGGTAGGTATACAAGCACCTTAACTTATCTGGTCTTCAAGGATCTTCTAGTCTTCATGTCTTCTACTCTTCTCATCTTGAGGTTAGGCATGTAAGCCAAGACTGTGCTGATCAGCTAATATCAATACAGTTGATCACACAAGACTAGTCTAAGCTGTTCTATACAAGTCAGCTGATCCTATTACATTTATAAACTCTAAGTGTTTTGGCCATCAAAACTATTCTAACATCAAGTGGGGCTTAGGGTGAATTTATATCCCAACAAATACTGATCACCATTTGTGCTGCTTCTTCACTCTTTTGCTTGGCAGATTTAGCTTGCTTCCTTGTTGAGGCTTTTGGTGACTTGATCTCCAGCCCCAATCTTTTCTGAGTTCTCACAGATAATTGTCTAAACAATATCTTGGTGGTGTTGAACTTTACTCCATCTTCAACAATGTCCTCAGGTCCATACTTGTATAAGAATGCAGCAACTTTTGTACAGAAGGCTAGTTTCTTCTCAATAACTACCTTCCTTACATCCACAATTTTGAACTTTGCTTTCTCCTCTGCAAGTTTCTTCAAAAAGTAACCCTTCCAATTCATTGGCTTCTTTCCTCCATCAATGATAGCTTTCATCAATCTCACTTTGGATTTACTGATCTGGTCATAGCTTCCTGTGGTGCACATAACAGTCATTGCAACCACATCAAGTAAAAGTTGATAGTCCTCTTTTAGAACTCTTTTGTGTAGACTAGATTTGAGAAGTACTGGCTTGTTCATCCATTGGTTGGCAACTTCTTGTTCATTGTGCCTCATATACTCTTCAGGATCTTCTCCAGTAGCATTCAGACCAAAGAATTCATCAAAGTCTTCTTCAGTGAACTCAAACTTCTCAGCAGTCTTCTTGGATGTGTCTGGTTCATGAGTCATAATATAACCAGATCCTGAGCTTTTTGGAGTGAATGTGCCTAAGAACCGAGTTGTTGAAAGTTCCAGGCATGTCTTGGGGATGGCCTCGAGCCATTTCATCAATCCAACTTGCTCCAGCCAAGTAACTATTCTTCTTGTGTGTTTATTTGACAGATTGTCAAAGCACACAGTCTCCTCAAAATGGAGCATGGTTGCTTCACTCAAATAGTTCCAGTTGATGTCCAAATCAGGAGCGTTGAAGTCAACTAAAGATATAGTCAATACACAGTATTAGTATGATCTAATATCATAATATTACTACTAAATCACAAGATTAGGCTATCTTTGAACAATATCTTGCATTTATGTCTAAGATTTACTGTGGATAGATTTACATAACAAGTTCATAGCATCATAATACCATATCCAACAATGTTTTAAGCTTGTAATCATGTTCTCTAGACATAGTATGTGTATGAATCTAAGATATTAACACGTTTTTTAAGCATTACACATGTATCTAACAGCTTATCATTCAATAAATGACTAATCCGTAAATATAGCTTCTAAAGAAATTCAAACAGAGTCATTTAGAGCTAAAAATAGAGCATGTTGTGTTTCTTGAAAACTTTACAAATATGCATGTCTTTTAACAGTTGATTATGAGAAATACTAACCCATTTCCAAAGACATTTTTGTTAGAGTTATAGATCTTTGAGCAAAACTTGTAGATGAGCTTGAGGATTCTTGAGCGATTTAGCTTAGGGCTTTTTAAGAAATTTTGAAAACGTAAATTGTGAAAAATTCTAAGTTATGCTTTTATATTTCCTCAACTATACAATTTGAAAAGTGTTAGGTGTAGGGCTGAGATTGAATTGATAAAATTTAATGGCTTAGATCAATTCTGTTACACCAAAGGACGCAAATGTCGTGTCCTTCGCACAGTGAGCTGCTTTTTCAGAAAATCGTGCAATTGATCGTCTTTTAGCAAAAATCTCTTGTTTGTCTGTTATGAGCATTAATTGCGTACTATAAAGATGAACAGAGTTTAACTTTTATAAAAAAAGAAAACTTATCTACAGTCAAGTGACAACTTGACTGAATAACCCTTGACAACTTCTATTGAAGTTTCTGATGTTCTTTGTCATCCTCTGCGTTGTCCTTCGTAGTTTTCCTCGTACTTGAATGTCATGTACTTTGTCCAAGTTTCCTGCATGAAAATTCTTGAAAATAATATCAGAATGTGAAAAATAAATTAATGAACTTTGTATTGTCTCATCAACTTATCCTTCCTAAAACTTCACTCTAAGTTCCCCCTTGGATTAATACTAGTATCTCTGGCATGAGTAAAATAATTCCTTATACTTTAAACATTCTCTCCAGGATCTAATAAACCAAGTTCCATTGAAAGTTCCTTGAACCTTGTTTCAGCTAGGGGTTTTGTAAGAATATCAGCCTTTTGCTTATCAGTATGAATCTTTTCCATTCTGATGTCCTTTTTCTCTACATGATCTCTTATGAAGTGATGTCTAATATCCACATGTTTACACCTTGTGTGTAACACTGGATTTTGAGTAATAGCTATGGCACTATTATTATCACAATAGATAGGTACATCTTTTATGACAACTTTATAATCTCTTAGCTGTTGTTTGAGCCACAAGATTTGAGCACAACAACTTCCAGCAGCCATGTATTCAGCCTCTGTGGTTGAAGTAGCTACAGAAGTTTGTTTCTTGGAAAACCATGAAATCAATTTGTTTCCTAAGAATTGACAAGTGTCAGTAGTTGATTTTCTGTCTATCCTACATCCTCCATAGTCAGCATCAGAATAACCAGTCAACTCAATGTTGTCTTCAGATGGATACCATAATCCTAAGTTCACTGTACCTTTTAAATACCTAAGTATTCTTTTGGTAGCCTCTAAGTGAAATCTAGCACATACACCAACTGCAAAAGTAATATCAAGTCTGCTTGCAGTTAGATATAATAAAGAACCTATTATTGCTCTATATTCAGTGGAGTTGGTATCTAATCCATCAATGTCAGGATCCTTTTTCCATTTTGTATTCATAGGAATCCTAACTGATTTGCTATTTTCACAACCAAATTTCTTGATCATCTCTCTAGTATACTTAGCTTGATTGATGAAGATTCCTTTCTCAGATTGTTTGACTTTTAAACCTAGGAAAAAGTTCATCAATCCCATCATTGACATTTCAAACTTCCCTTGCTTGAGGGTTGAAAATTTCTTGCACATATCCTCATTAGGTGAACCAAAAATGATATCATCAACATATATCTGTACTAACAAAATATCATTTCCTTCACTTATCCTAAATAAGGTCCTATCAACTGTGCCTTTCACAAAACCATTGTCCAATAGGAATTGTGATAGTGTCTCATACCAAGCTCTTGGTGCTTGCTTGAGACCATAAAGTGCTTTCTTCAATCTATACACTTTGTCTCCTTCTTCAAAACCAGGTGGCTGCTCTACATAAACCTCTTCTTTAAGTACACCATTCAGAAATGCACTCTTCACATCCATTTGGTATACCTTGAACTTCATATGAGCTGCATATGCTAAGAACAGCCTAATTGCTTCTAACCTAGCTACAGGGGCAAAGGTCTCATCATAGTCTATTCCTTCATGTTGACTATAACCTTTGGCAACTAGTCTGGCTTTGTTTCTAACTATAACATCATTTTCATTCTTCTTGTTCTTGTAAACCCATTTAGCTCCTACAACATCCTGATGTGTTGGTCTGTCTACCAGCTCCTAAACATCATTCCTTTTGAACTAATTTAGTTCCTCTTGCATTGTTGTAATCCAGTTGGAGTCTGCCATTGCTTCTTCAATGGTTGTGGGTTCTGTTTCAGAAAGAAAACAATAAAATAAAGCACTCTCTCCATGTTGTCTCCTAGTGATTACACCACTAGTAGGATCACCAATGATCTGGTCTGAAGGATGAGCATCTAGCCATGTCCTTCTAGACTGATCATTTTCAGATAAGTTAGTCTCATTTGGTTCAACATTTAATTCAACATAAAATTCAGGAAAATTAAAAGCAGGATCAGTTTCATATTCAGGGGTGTTGTCCATGTCATTGACATTGGTATTCTCAGGTTGAGTTCCCCCTAAATTATTTGATCCTTGTACTCCCTCAACATTACCAGCTTCGTCATTGGGAGAACTTACCTCAGGTTGAGTGGGTTCATTCAACTCAACATTGCAGTTTTCCTCATGGATGTTGGCTTCAGGTAAGTTGTCTCTATCTTGATTGGCTTCAGATATGTTGGATATCTTGAGATTGTCCAAGTCAGGATAATGTACATCAGTAAATACAGATTCTTTTCTTTCACCATCTCTCAGCTTTGTCACCCTTGTGTTGATTTCACCATGGACTTTGTCTTCTTTGTTTGAGGTCCTGTGCTTGAAAGAAAAACTCATCAAATATAACATGAGGTGTTTCTTCAACAATAAGAGTTCTACAATTATAAACTCTGAAGGCTTTGCTAGATGAAGAATATCCTAGAAAGATTCCTTCATCTGCTTTGCTATCGAAAGTTTTTAATTGTTGCTTCCCATTATTGTGAATGAAACATGTACATCCAAAAATATGAAAGTAAGAGATTCTTGGGTTTCTCCCTTTGAAGAGTTCATAAGGAGTTTTTCCTTGTTCCTTTGTTAGCATGGATCGGTTTTGGGTGTGACAAGCAGTATTGATTGCTTCTGCCCAAAACCTCTTTGGAATCTTTGCTTCTGCTATCATGGTTCTTCCAGCTTCCTTGAGTGTTCTAACTCTCCTTTCTGCTACACCATTTTGTTGAGGTGTTCTAGCTGATGAAGTTTCATGAGTGATTCCATTTGCTTGACAGTATTCATTTATGTAAGAGTTGATGAATTCAGTTCCTTTGTCTGATCTGATCTTTACAATGTTCAAGCCTTTCTCATTTGTAATTTTCTTCATAAGTTATGGCAGCTTCTGTTGAGTCTCCTTCTTCTTTAGCATGAATATTACCCAAGTGTATCTTGAGAAGTCATCCACTACTATTAGTGTATACTTCTTTCCACTGATGCTCACAGGGGTAATGGGTCAAAATAAATCCATGTGAAGTAATTGTAATACTTTTGCAGTTGAGATGGCAGCCTTTGTTTTGAAAGATGCTTTGACTTGCTTTCCTTCTTGACATGCTTAACAAATGTGTTCCATTGTGAATACTTCATTTGGTAGGCCATCTGCTAAAGATAATCTTGCAAGTTTGTTCAAGGTCTTAAAGTTCAGATGGTTTAGCCTTTTGTGCCATCGCCAACTGAGATCTTTAGAGCTTTTTGCAACTAGGCAGATATCTTCAGTGGATTTGTTCCAATCTGTAAGATAAACATTACCTTTCCTTGACCCAGTTAGTAGTAACTGTTGATTTGATTTGTTCTTAATATAACATAAGTTACTAGAAAACTCAACATCAAAACCTTTATCACAAAATTGACTTATTGAAAATAGATTGTGTTTCAGACCATAGACATATGAAACATTTGAAATACTTACAGTACCAATTTTGAGAGTTCCATAACCTTTGGTTGTTCCTTGTGAGTTGTCACCAAAAGTTACTTGTGGTCCATCTTGTTCAACAAAATCTGACAGAAGTTCCTTAGTTCCAGTCATATGTCTTGAACATCCACTGTCCAAGTACCATGTAAGTTCTTTAGGACTTCTTTTCTTTGTTGATGGCACCACAGGAACCTGTTACAAATCAAAACTTAGGTACCCTTTGAAAGTTGGGTCCTAGAGGGTTAGACATACCTTTTGGAACCCAAACTTGCCTTATTTTCATTACTTGAAAAGGGCTAATTTGTTTTCCATAAACATCTAAATACACAATCTTCCTTTTAAATGCCTTAGGTTGAGATTGAGTATTAGTGTGAATCTTGGATGATTTAGAAGAGTTGTATCTATTCTTGTGAATATATCTACTAAATCTATCTTTTGATTCATGTGCAGTATGCTTGAATCTTTGTGGATAGGCATTCAGATTACTTGATGTCCTTGGCATGTAGGATTCAAGTCTTCTGTACTCATTGTACTTAGGCTGGAAATTCCTTTGATAATTCATTGTAGGCCTTCTCATTTGAGTTGGTCTTCTTTGAATATCTTGTGGTTTTCTTGCCTGGGTCTGAGAGTTCTTCAGCTGAGTTGTCTTCCATTGACCTTTACTCATCTAAATTGTCTCAAACTTCTGAAATCTTGTCTTAGGTCTTGCAACCTTTGACTTGTGATTCAGGATAGTTGGTACAATGGGTTGTTTACCTTTGTCCTTTATCTGTAGCAGATTTGGTTCAACAATTTCAGTCTGAGCCACAGATTTTACAAAGACTCTCTTAGTAATACTTGTTGAAGTATTACTGAGGCATGGTGAAGATGTTTTATCTGGATTGTAACCAAGTCCAGATCTTTGAGTCATAGGCCTTTGCATCCCTTGTAGTTCATCTATTGAATTAGATGACTTATACAGGGCAGCCAGTTTGAATTTCAGACTCTCTTCACTAGATTTAAGACATTCATGTTCATTGAAAAGATGTTCAAACTTTGCCATCAATGCTTGGTAGTCTGAATCCTTACTCTCATGAAGCTTAACTTTTTCTTCCAACATAATAGTTGTTCAAATGACTTGTCCTTTAGAGTATTCAAATCCTTAGTTAAGTCATTGCACAACTCATTAGTTCTCAGATCATGTTCAGCTTCAACCTGAGTAATTCTTTCAATCTTAGCATTCAAGACTTTGTTTTCTTCTAAGGTTTGATCATGAATCTCTTGTAGTCTCATGAAGTCTTCCATCAACTTACCAAAGGTAAGTTTCAGGTTGTCTTCATTTGACATCATTGTGCTACTAGAATTGACAGAACTAGAAATAGATTGTACCTCATCATTGTCTTCAATAGCCATTAGACACTCTTCATCACTGCTGTCTGTAAACATCTCAGATGATGAAGATGGAAGTTGATCATCTTCAGAGGTTTCTTCTTCAGCTTTCAATGCTTTCCTCTTTCCATATTTCTTGTCCCTCTTAGCTTGTCTTTCCTTCCTTTCCTTGGAGGTTAGCTCTGGACAATCATATTGGAAATGTCCTGTGTTCTTGCAGTTGTAGCATGTATCCTCATCTTCATCTTTCTTCTTTTCAGCATCTCTCTTCTTGGTTGATGAAGATGGATCTTTTTTGGAGTTGTCCCTTCTGGATCTCCTTTCATCATTCTTCTTCTAAGGTGAGTTGAACCTTCTTCTTCTATAATGGTAAAACCTTTTGTATTTACCAAATCTAGAATTTAATCTTTAAAATATTCTTGCCATCATGGCCAACTCATCTGAAAAGTCAGCTTTGGAAGTCCCTTTTCCACTCTTGCTTGATTTGCTGGTTTTCTTGGAATCAGGTTCATTGGATTTGGCCTTCAGTGCAATCCCTTTGCTCTCAGGTTCCTCAGTGTTGTTCTTTCTGTTCAAGTCATATTCATATGCCTTGAGTTCTGAGAACACTTGTTGCATTGGCATTGTTGACAAATCCTTTGTATTCTGCATCATGACAGCATACACATTCCATTTGGTTGTCAAGCTCCTAAGAATCTTCAGAGCCACTTCTCTCTTGGAGTATACTTTTCCAAGTGAATTGATCTCATTCATGATGTCTGTGAACCTTCCATCCAGTTGATCAATGTTTTCATCAGATTTCATCATAAATTGCTCATACTTTTGAACAGCAACTTGAAGTTTGTTTTCCTTGATCTTGTCAGTTCCTTCACACATTAGAGCTAATGTGTCCCAAATCTCCTTTGCAGTTGTGCAGTGAAACACTCTACCCATTATAGCATCTGGAATGGTCTGATATAGGGTGTTCATTGCAACATAGTTGAGATTCTGCTTCTTTCTTTCTTCAGGAGTGAGCTCATCATCATCTTTTGGAATTTCTTGTGCTCCAGTTGCTCTTTGGGCTTCTGTAACATTTGTGTTGGGTTTCATGAACACAAATGGACCTTTAGTGATCACCCTTAGCATTTCATCATGGAGACAGGCCAAGTGAGCTCTCATCCTTATCTTCCAGAAGTCATAATTCTCAATAGAGAACATAGGCAGTTTCTGGTAAGATATCTTGTTGATGGGGTTGGTTCCCATAGTAGTAGGTGGTGGAACAGCTACACCAAAATTCTCAGAAGAAGATGTGTTAGGCATAGTGAATAATCAGAAATAATGAATATCACAAAAAGTGCACAAGTAGATCAGTTCAGGTAACCAAAGTTGATCCTCAAAGCAGTGGTCTTTAAACCCCTGCTCTGCTACCACTTGTTGGTCCCAAAAGGAGTGTGGCACGTGTATGGGGGGGGGAATACACGTGTGTGTGTTTTTCAAAAACTTTTGCAAGTAATCAACACAAATAATCAGAGTCAAGTAAGTTACACAGTGTGTCAAGTCCTATGAAAATACTAACAGTAGATTCTAAGAATTCTTAACAGTATGCAACTTGTATGCGGAATAAATGATAGGCCCTTTTATACTCCTTAATTAATATGCACTTAGATACTACGTTATCAGATAGCAAATAGCAGTTATAACAACACAAAAGCTAAAGCAATAAGATAAATGCAGTAAGTAAGAACACAAGACGTATAGTGGTTCGGAGACTAAACTGCTCCTACGTTCACTCTCCTAATTTAATAGGATAATTCCTTAATCACTTTGGAATTAGCTTGTTTTTACAGTGCCAAGGTGCACTCTACTTCTTCTCCTTCTCTTCTCTTGATTTCTTACAACCTTCTCTCGTTGCAATACTCACAATCTCTACTACGAACTTAACAATACTCTCAATCTATCTCTCAAGGTGAAAGTAGGGTTTTGTTCTAGTACCAACTAATTGTGTGATATCCTTTACAATTTAAGAACGAATATAAAGGATAGGATATCACTGTCTAGGCTTTGGATAATCAACAATAAGCTTGCCTAGTGGGGACTAAAGGTAACACTCACAAATGAATATGCTTAAAAGCTTTTAATCTCTCGAGTGTTTTGAATACTTTTGAATACTAAAATATTGCTCTAGAATGCGTATAGCTTGTGTCTTGATGTATGTCCCGTCTATCTTCTTGAAATGATTCAAGATGTGGCCTATTTATAGATGAAGCAAACTATCCGTTGGTGGAGATAGCAAACTTATCCATAAATTTGAACTTTCAAATTGTTCAGGGGCCTGCATGTAAATAGTACATGTATTTACGTCCATTCTGCAATTTTCATTCCATTATCAGAATTTGTTATGCGCAGTGACAGGTGGCTCTTATTCTTTGGCTAATTTGGAATAATTATGTCCTTCCCGCTAACGGCCTCGTACTGGGTAAAATGCCTAGTCATTCCTCGTCTTTGACCATAAGTATGCCAAGGTCAAGGTATATGAATATCCATATTCATCATACTTGTCTTCATGAATCCTTGTCACTTTCTTCATAACACTTCAGCTCCTTGTCTTCAATGATACTTGTCTTCATGTGCTTTGTGCTTTCAGGTCATTTGTCATAGATTCAAAGAATAATATATCTAATAAAAATTAAAGCTCCCTAACATATATGAGCTTTTCTAACCTGAAAATCTAGACTTGGCAAATCATCATACTTGGGGTTTTACTTAGGGTTTTGGTATCAAATCAAAATCAAATTTTCTTTTATTAATATAAACCATATCCCAACAGTCACTCTATAAGACCATTAAACAAATTAAGATACAAATTATACATAATACAATAAAAGTCACTTTATGAATTGAATACCCTATATTGCCCTCAATATATATATATTTTTTTTGAATCCAAAGGAGGTTAGATTCGATTATTGCAAATGCATGTAGGCGAGGATAGCCCAACCACAAATGTCGGTGGGTCTAACCAAATAGAAGTAGTATTGAAACGACGAGACTCTCTAGCCAAAGTGTGTGCCATTATGTTAGCATCACGCCTTGCAAAGACAACCGAGACATTTTCGAAATGAGCTAAAAGAGCTCGACAGCCTAGCAAATAATCACCAAAACAAGAATCTATAGTATCCGCCGAATTTATGGCATCGATCACTAGCTTCGCATCCCCTTCCACTATACAATCGTCATAACCTTGAGATTTTAGCCAAGACAGGGCTTCGTGAATCCCAAGCACCTCGGCCACCTCCACTTCAAAACACCCCAGCTGCACTTTTGATCTGCACAGCTCCACATTCCCATCCTCCCCCTAATAATAATGCCAATGCCTGTTTGCCCTGTATCATTGAATATAGCGGCGTCGACATTTAATTTCCTTAAACCCCGGGGCGGTGCATGCCAGGCCGAGCACTCCGCGCTAGCTTGAGTGGTCGCATCTCGGTCGAGTGCTGGCTGAGTAGCAGCCGCTCTCCACTCTGCCCATACACTTGCTGAATTATGGATCACCATGGTCGGAGAGCAATGGGATGAGTTCCATAGTTGAGAATTCCTCTCCTTCCAAATTTGCCACATGATCATACCAAAGCTTGCTGTCACCTCCTTTATAGGTCCCTTTATCATCTCGAAAATCAGATTTGCGAAGTTGTTCACTCGGCTGATACAATCGTCTAGTTTCGTTAAAAGGCCCACCTTTGCCCAGCAGGATCGAGCGAATTGGCATGATGTGAAGACGTGCCAACAGTCCTCTGGTCCTTCCTCACATAACAAACACCCCGTGTCGTTCACCACTCTCTTAGAATAAAGGTTTACTTTGGTCGGGATGCAGTCTCGACCAGCTCTCCAAAGAAGATCCCGTACCTTTGGCGGTATTGACAACCTCCAAATCAATCGCCAATCACCCTCAACACTTAGATTCGGATTTGTGGTCATCTTCGTGAGCATGCCATATGCCGATTTCACTGTATATCTCCCCCTACGAGCTGGATGCCAAATCAGTTTGTCCGACGTTCCCATCGGAGGTAAGGCTGTATTCATCACATTTTCCACGTCTAAAGGCAGTAATTCCTGCAGGAGGGCGACGTCCCATTCTCTGTTCTCTGAATCAAACAGCACGGCAACCCTTAATTCCTCCAACCCCTCCACACACTCAGATTGAACAAGGTGCCCAGGCTGACCCTTTACCCACGGCATGTTCCAGACCTTCACTAAATCACCATTACCCACCTTCCACCGTGCACATGCTTTTACTAAATTTTGGCTTGCGAATATACTTGACCAAGTGAAACTCGGGGACCATCCCAGTCGTGCTTCAAGGAAGTCTGTTCTAGGAAAGTATCTCGCTTTGAGCACTCGGCACACTAGCGCTCCTGGTTCCGTAAGCAGCCTCCACCCCATTTTTCCCAACATTGATATGTTAAAATTGTGTAGGTCTCTAAACCCCCTACCACCTTCCTCTTTGGAAACACATAATTTCTCCCATTTCATCCAATTAATGCCCTTTGAGGCATCCGAAGAGTTGCTCCACCAGAATTTATTTATCATCACTTCCATCTCATTTAATAACGTCATTGGGAGGAGGAATGTCGTCATGCAATAGGAAGGGATCGCTTGAGCAGCTGCCTTTATCAACGTTTCTTTGCCTGCTTTAGAGATTTTCTTGTTCCTCCAACTTTGTAATTTTGTCCATAGCCTCTCCTTGACATATTCGAAAATTTCTTTCTTTTTCCGCCCCATCAAAGATGGAAGACCCAGGTAGCGGCCTGTATTGATCGGATTGTTTACCCCCAAGATGGATTTTAGCGCACCCCTCCTCTCTTCCGTGACGTTCTTGCTAAAAAAACACCCCCGACTTGGTATAATTAATAGCTTATCCCGAGCAATTCTCATAGACATTCAGAATCTGTCGTAAATGTTGGCACTCTTCCATAGTGGATTTTCAAAATAATAAGCTATCATCTGCGAAAAGTAACTGAGTGATCTCTGGAGCATGACGACAAATTCTATTTCCGTGTAGTGACCCTTCCCTGCTTGCTCTGTTAAGTGCCTGTGACAGTCCTTCCGAGCATAGAATAAATAAGTATGGAGATAACGGGTCCCCCTGCCGTAAACCCCTCCCTGGGATAATAGGACCAATCAACTCGTCGTTCACTCTAATTGAGTAACGTACAGAACTAGCACACATAATCATCCAACGAACCCATTTCTCTACAAACCCCAATTTCCTCAAAATCGCCCCTATGAACTCCCAATCCACCCGATCGTAAGCCTTGCTTATATCTATTTTCAACGCCACCTCACCTCTTGAGCCCCGTTTCCTTTTTTCATAGCGTGTAAAGCTTCGAATGCTATTAGTACGTTGTCTTGTATTACTCGTCCCGAGACAAAGGCCGATTGCGCCTTATCAATAATCTCCGGAAGTACTGCCTTCAGACGATTGCAGAGCACTTTTGAGATAATTTTATAAGCGACGTTGCATAGTGAGATGGGTCGGAGATCGCGAACCGTCGTGGGATCATCCACCTTTGGAATGAGGACGATTGTCGTATCCGTGAGGCCTTGGGGAAATTCCTCCCTTTCGAGCCATCCTGCCCCTTCAGAAAAAATGTCATCACCTATAGTGCCCCAAAATTTTTGGAAGAAAGACGGATTAAAGTCGTCGGGGCCTGGCGCCTTGTCGCCGTGCATCTGCTTAATGGCCGCGGTGAATTCTTCTTTAGAGAATGCTCGGGTCAATTCAGAGTTTTGTTCAACCGAGATTCGTTCTGATACTGGTTCTAGGAATCCTTCAATATCGGGATTGTTGGTATTCGGCTGGAAGAGCTCCCCGAAATAATCCTTGACAATATTGCACAGTTCCTCTTGTGTTTCCCCCCAACTGCCGTCGTCCCTTTGGAGTTTCAAAATTTTATTTCGTCGTTTTCTCGTGGTGGCCGACTGGTGGAAAAAACGTGTGTTTAGGTCCCCATCCCGTAACCAATAAAGTTTTGCCCGTTGTTGCCAATATATTTCTTCTTGTCTTAGGATGTTTCCCAACTCGCTGCGAGTATTCTTGTAGATGTTTCGCCCCCTCTCACTCATATCCCCTTGATACACCTCTATCTTTCTCTCCAGGTCTCTTTTAGCAGCTTTGAATTTATATTCTGCCTTCATACCCCAGTCGGAGAGAATACCTCCAGTAGCATTCAGGCGATGTGAGACCCCCAAGTCACTAAAGCCCGACCAACAGTTGCACACCACTGACCCCAGATCCGGTTCCAGCAGCCAACGGTTCTCAAACCGGAAGGTACGACGCCTTGAGCGGTGGGCGACAGGCTGGGTATCCAACAATAAAGGGTTATGATCGGAAACCGGCGCCACTAAATTGATAAGCTCAGCTTGTGGGTATCGGCCGTGCCATATCACATTGCCCATTGCACGATCTAGTCGTTCCTCAATGGCTGTGTGTGGGTCCCGTCCTCTTCTCCAGGTGAATTGATGCCCAATAAGGGGGACGTCAGATAGGTTGCAATCATTAATTGCAATTCGGAAGCCCTGGAACAGATGTTGGGGGTGAGGGTTTCTGCCCCTTTTGTCTGCAGGCATAAGCAGGTCGTTGAAATCACCTATACACATCCACGGGAGATTCCCCGTGTTTGCAATATTTCTGAGCAAGTTCCATGATAGGTGTCTCCGATGTCTTTCCGGGAATCCATAGAAACCCGTTAGTCGCCAATCTCCCTCTGCGGATGCAATAATAAGATTAATATGATTCATCGAGTAATTCATAACGGAGCATTGCATATCATTATTCCAAAATATGGCTAAACCGCCACTTCGGCCAATACAGTCAACATTAAAACAACAATCAAACTTTAGCTTAACACGAATAAATTCTAATTTTACGCCAAAAGACATGGTTTCGCATAAAAATAAAATATATGGGCGTCGAACTCTGACGAGTTCACACAGTGCCGGAACTGTAGCTGGGTTGCCCAAACCTCTACAGTTCCAACTTAAGATTTTCATAAGTCCCGGCTGCTCCCCGAGCCGGGACCAGCCGATAAAAAATGGAGGTTTGGGTCAGGGTTGCCATGCAAGATCACTTGGCGCTTCCTTTTCCGCAGGTCATTCATTTCACTGTCCTCAAGGTCCAGATCATCCTCATTACTAATCTGTTCAAACATGGGATTTGAAATCAATGAATGACAATATGGATTGCTTCCTTCCCCCAAATTACGTCCTTGAATCACGCCAGTAATTTCCTTCCCCTTTTCACGGATGTTACCATTTGCCCTCAATATATTAAAAAATAGAATTAATTAAATAGCTCCATAAATTCCTGAAATTGAGTAATTCTAATTACGATTGTTTGACATTCCTTATTCCATCAGTGACCATACTTACACAGATTCTCCATAAATGTCCCTATCACATTAAATTGTCGATTTAAACAAAGATATTCTTCAAAAAATTTGATGCACCATATTGGTCAAATATTATGCGTGTAACAAACAATTGTAATTAATTTTATTAAATATTTTGTTAATGCACTATAATTTAATCATACATAACTTAACTATATATTTCTATCTTTTTCTGCATACGCTCTTTACTCAGAACTTATGTGTATTATATTATTTATATTCAATATAATATGATGTGTTTAGAAAGTGAATGTTCATTATCTATTCATTTAAACCATAATTTAACCAAATTACCGTGAGAAACTTACAAAAGATCTAGAATGCATCTATTACATTAATCATTTCAAATAAACAAAAAAAAAATCTTATAGAAATTTCATAAACAATGATACGGATAATAATTAAAATATACATTAAGGAAAAACCATTGTGTATTTAAACAAGTTCAAAATGCAAGAATTAACAATTAAGAGCGTAAAGTTGCCACAGGAGATACAAGACTTTCAACACACTTATATGTATGATCAATACAAATTATTGAATTCACATATTCCATTCTGCACTTTTCACTTGTTGTAAAATCGTATGAGTAGAACGAACCGGATGGATCATTCCTGAACATAATCTTTTTCCGAGTATTGTTAATGAAGTGTATAGGCACGAGTTTATAATTAATGGGTAGAATTCCCACTTTCGAAATAGTATACTTCTTCTAAGTTAATCCCGTAATTGAATATGAGAGCACCTGCATTTCAAAATAATATTTTCTCGTACCACAATTATCAACACTGTTTCGATCCCCATATACGGCTAGATTATTGTCATCTAACACCTCGACAACTAACGACCATGCTTCACATTCATATGCAGGTAATCTTATCAACCCATAACTCTTATCACTATAGTCAAAAGTTGCAATTGCATAAACCCCATAACCTTCATAAATCTTCCAATGAAAAATCCCGCCAACGAAATGTGCATTGCATGATGGCGGGTGTTTGTATGGAAATGGATATAGTGAAATCCAAGTGTTTGAATCTCTAGAGTACAAATTAACTACACTTTGAAGAGCACCATACGACCAAAATCGTGTGAATCTCATTATTAAATAATCATTCGTAGCACTATCATAACCCAAACCAAAAAATACCGATGCATATTTAAATCCCGAGGGAAATTTTATATTCGGAGTAGGTATTATTAAGGATTGTTTTGAAATTCGATTAACCAACGAGTAAATATCATGTACATCACAAAATAAAACTAACCCATTATACCTTCTAAGTACTTCGTAATCTTCATCAGGTACAATCTCTGACCGTCAATGCTTTTCAACACCATTGACAACGTGGGATACGTAGCATACTGGAGGATATGCAACCCATTTTTAATGAATCAAGGAAAACACATTCCCGGATTTCATGTTACTTAAAATAATTTTCAACAAACGACCATGCTTCACATTCATATGCTTATCAATTGATTTCGCTGTCAACTGCATATCAATTGATCATATGCTTATCTATAAGTTATTGTCATCTAACGCCTCGACAACTAACGATAATGCTTCACATTCATATGCAGGTAATTTAATCAACCCATAACTCTTATCACTATAGTCGAAAGTTGCAATTGCATAAACCCCATAACCTTTTAATAAATCTTCAAATGAAAAATTCCGCCAACAAAATGTGCATTGCATGATGGCGGGTGTTTGTATGGAAATGGATGTAGTGAAATCCAAGTGTTTGAATTCCTAGAGTACAAATTCACTACACTTTGAAAAACACCATACAACCAAAATCGTGTGAAATTTTATATTCGGAGTAGGTATTATTGTTCTTTATTCTAGCAAACTTAGTCCCGAAGTAAATGGAGTCAGTAAGTATTTCCTTCAGATGCACATATTAACTTATCACAGTGATGGGAGTACATGGTCAAGCCTTACAATATTCAAGGAGGAAGGATTACCGTTCATATTCAGTATCTACCCGATTTGCTTTTTGAACTGCTTAAAGACGAATATCATATTTAAGGAGGAGCCAAGTGGAAAATTTTGCTCTTATGACATCCCAAAAAGAGAATTTCATGACTTGAATTGGTTGTATGAAGCCCCGGATGTCGACCGTACATACAATATTCTGCATAGTCTAGTTTCCCCATTCCCAAAAATATATAGTAATATGTAGTAGTATTATATTTTGTAACGTACTTTTTTGTACCTATACCATCAAATGGTTGTTATTATCTATTGTTTTGTAATCCACATGTAAATCAAATATATAAACCGATCCATGTTGTTATCTTACGTATAGACCTTAATGCAACTACTAATGCATAATGCACTGTCAACTGCATACCAAGCGTGAATCATATGCTTATCTAAATCTTGTTGCATTATTTTAATTACACTTGTATCTAATGTTGTATAGTCCACTATGTGTACTACATACGTCACATGTGCAGAAACGACTACATGGACATGCACAACGCAACATATGTAATATGCATCGCACACTACATGTGTGGAATTATGTTGTCATATAAGCTTTTCCTCTTCTTTTTGGTTCACATTCGCAAAAGCAAAAAAAATAATAAAAAACAAACATGTATTGCAAATTAATGTTAGAGATGAAACCCGCATCCCTGTTCTAAAATTATATTGACATCAAAGGAAGATCAATATATGTCGCATCTTCATCGTTATCAAGTAGCTGCTTGAATATACAACCAATAAACAATATTATTGTCAATTTTAAACAATGCATACTTAAAATTTTAACTTTATATGGTGCAACATTCTTCATATTGCAATCTTTCAACGACATAACTTCTTCCTCGAGTTCTATATTCTTCTTATGAAAACACTGCAACCTTTGTTCTAGTTCTACTATCTTTACCCGCTCTTCGTTTACTTTATTTCACAGCCCGGGAATAATATTTCTTTCTCTTTCGCACAGAGGTTGATCAATCCATTGAAAAAAATCGACAATAGTCATCTCTCTGCAATCTTATCAAACTTAAAAAATATTTGCATATACGTAACGCAAAATCTTATTGAACTATAAGAATAATTTTCGTCATACCGGGTAAGTGTCGCATCCGAAGAATATTCTTCTTATATTCAGTAGTTGCAGGCCTCTCATTATATCTTTACGATATGCAGTCAAATAAGGGCGATGCAATGTCCGCCTTCACTCTACTATGCATACAAAAAATCATACATTCAGATTGTGCAGTTAGCGTTTCATACAGGTTATGGAATGCAACAAGTTCATAACAATGCAATACATATGCACTTTGAATGCAACCGTTTTTTGATATCGTATTCATCCAAAAGTGACCACACGGTTATATGTACAAGTAATTGAGACTAGCATTTCAGATTCCATTGCACACTAAGCCTATTTGGTATCTAAAATTAAAATTAACCATATTTATGAAGAAATGTGAATTTTGTAACATAATAAAGGCAGACAATACAATAATTATACAGAAGAAGCAAAATTATACTTCTACTCATTTGTGGCTTACAAGAATCGACAATTACATGCACACAATGTAGGATAACCAGTCCTTGTTTGTCTTAGAAACTATCTAGAAAAACAACATTTAGCCTAAAATGAAAGGATTAAAAATGAAGAAAAAGAAACCATTAATGTGCTTTTTGCATACTAACAAAAATTGACTTTATATTTACTTCAAGAATCAACAAATTCAAACAGAAATAGGCAATCAAATTCAATTAGTAATCAATCTCCTATTTCTAACTACAAAATTCAAAAACTTTGTCGCATAGCTACGTTGTTTTTCTCAATAGAAAGGCTATGAAAGAGAGAACAAATAACCGAGAGAAAAAACAACTTAAAAAAACAGAACTTGTCCTACTAATTAAAGGCTACGAGCATGTTCATTTGGCAGCAAATCATCCACATATTAGATACCTATTTTCATTCACATGTCCTACGAATTACCTGCAGCAGATATTAAAAAGGGTTTTTGCATCTTAACACAATCCAACATTGAAAGTAGTATTGACATTTGATATAATCTCTAATCCCAGGAACTCGATCGTTAGATAACAATAAATCTATGAAACGATGCCATCTGATATTAATCATTCATCTTTCAGCATAAGCATCCTAGTGTACCATGAACTCAATTGACCAAAACACCCCACCCACCCACCAAACATGTCAAATTAAGTAAATATAGATAAATGCAAAGCATGAATTGAGAATTTTGAAGGTATAAAATTGATCACAGATACCAAAATAAAACCAGTTAATCGAAACACCCAAATCGCAAACAAGTCCATACTGAAAGCCTATTAGATAAATAGTAAAAAAAAAGGTTATATCCTTGATTCAGTAATTACATCAAACACGTTATGTGCGTTCTCAAATTGCAACAATCAGATGCTTTTTATAGAAAAAAAACCCCTAAAAAAATGGTAAAGAAAAAAAAACTTTTAACAACAAAAAATCAATACAAGGAATATACTAAGCATCAGAAAACAAGATTATAGCTTGAAACAAAATAAACCCCCAAATTTTCTTCCATGCAGTTCGAAATACAAACAAATCAATAAACATAATAAAATATATCTAAACGTCCTTACCATAAAATAGTTGATGAACTAGTTAATTTCATAACAAAATTATCCGTTAAATTCATCGAGCAGGATAGACATTCGATGAGAAACCGATGAAGTTGTTCTAAACTTTAAGAGCTTTAACCAAAAAAAAGAAAGAAAAAATATACTGACCTCGAATACGACTATAGTCGTCGGAAAATTTTTGTTTACTACTAAAACTGATATGTTGATGGAAATTATCTTCACCGGCGAAAACTCTCACAGCATAATGCAGCGTGGAATAAAGTTACTCCAAAGTACCCTATTGAGGTTTTGATAAATTCAATAATGGAAATGTGTGAAAAATGGTATGTTGTTTAAATGAAGCGTGATTCACGAGAATCGATATAAAATTTAAAATTTTCACATGATTGTAGTTGACAATTTTATTATGGTCATTAATTAAGGTATGAGGTTAGAAAAGTAATAATCTCGCATCTATAATTAAATTCTTTTGTAACTACAATAAAGAATATTTTTTTTTTTTGTTAAAACATTAGGTGAAATGACCTATAGTGTTATTGCCCCTTTAAAATTTAGTAAAGTCAATTCTCAAATTAAACAGTTTATTATTGATATTAATATATAAAGTATAAGTCGGTCAAATTATACAAGTATCTGGATATTCATAATTGATAAGAATACAATTGACTTATCATATATACACGGAGGAAATCAAATCACATCTCTTAAAAAATGAAAGAGAATTAAATTAAAATCAAATCAATTAAATTGGCATTAGCCAATAAGAAGACGTCGCATGACATTGTAAAGAGGAAAAGTCTCCACTCTCTCACCCTATAAATAGGGTCCTTTCCTCATTCATTTGGGACACAAAAATCTTTTCAAGACTCTAAAATTATTTGCAGAGATTTAGAGTGCTCTTGAGCATTCGAAAGAGTTTCAAAGTCGTTCTTCGTATAAATCATTCAAAAATATCGTTTGATCTGAGATTAAGGTGTCAAACCCCTCAGATCAGCGTTCTTCACACAAATCTTCGAAAATTCGAAGGGTTATTCATGGACTTTTGAAGATTTAAAGGCATTCTTCATCACATTCGAAGGTGTTCGTCCAAAAACTCTCCAAATTAAAGTTTGATCCAAAATAAGACGCCAAGTTCTTGGATAAATGTTACAAATTCTCAAATTCAATCGTGGATAAGATCAAAGCGAAAATCACGCCCCAATAATCTTCCAAGTCAAAAGTCATGATTTGAAGAGAAGAACCAGATAGTAGATTAAAGATTTGTACCTACAAATTTATTGATTTAATCCGAAAAGAAATAAAATTGTATTGAAGTTTCGTATTTTATAATTTGAAATGACGATGATCTAAGATATTTCTCTAATGTCTTTCTTCCCTCTCTTCACCTATGTTCCACTGCAACGTATTTCCTTTCAATGTTCAGACTTCAAAAGGGCAATTATAACCTGTTTTTGTTTTTTTAATTTTTAGAATTTGCAAAAACAGTGTTTTTTATCCAACAGGTCTCGACATCTTCGACACACTTTCAACCGTGTCTTCCCACCAACAATGTTTATATATTTTGGTGCGTTTTCTGCATAAATGGGAAACATTCAACTTCAAGTGAAATAAGAAGATGATAATCTGCTGCTGGATGAAAATGTATTATTTCCATACAAACATTTTTATTTCTCTTATTTTAATTAGAATTATAGTAATATGATATGAGTGGTGAAACATATATTTGCTCATAAAGACATATATAAACATATGCTGGTCTAAACTTAAATGTTTGAAATTAAGAGTTAGAATATTTGCCTGGAGCTCAGAAAATGTGTATGAATTTGGATTTGTTGGTGGAAATATGCATACTTCTTGACACAAGAACATCTGAATTTGAAGTATTTTCCCTCAACAACATTACTTTTTAAATTTGCAGCCTGGCCAATTACTTCATCTAATTGACTTTGATTTTTTGTTTATTTCATTGGATTGTTTCAATATATGACTTGATCTTCTGGTTTGTTTTAAATAATCGTCTTAATGAATTATGATTTGAAAGAGAATTTTTTTTGTTGGTTTATAGGTTGTCACTTTGAATTGAAAATAAAGGATAATAGCTTACATGAATTGTATAATAATTTTTGGGACATGAATATGATATGAGTAACCCAACTTCTTTTGCTCATAAAGACATATATATGCATATGTTGATAAATATATATATATATATTGGAGTTTCAAAAAAAAAAAAAAGTTGTCACAAATCAATGTTTTTTAAGAATATAGACTTCAAGCTTTCCTCGATCAATTTCCCTATCCATCCATTAATTTGCATTACTATTGTCATTTTATGTGTTTTCATTATGCCTTGGTCCAGGCTCCATTATAGTTTTTTAATTCATATGCAACATCGTATTCTTTATTTACCACACCTTCTAAATGGTGTGGAGTCTGCATGCTTTGATAAAAATCGAACCAAGTGACATATGATAACAATTTCTACACAACCTTTTAGTTTCAATTTTCCATGACCATCTTGCTAGCAAATGTTACTATGAAGTGGAAGGCATTCGATATCACTTAACTTAGAAATATGAGTCCCGAGATCATTAACATGGAAAAAGCAGCATTGTGCTAATAAAACTGTGGATAAAGCATGGATTTTGAAAAGTGGCGACACTACAAGAAAACAGTCAAATTCCAACGGAAAAATTCCAACAGAAAAATAAATCGTTGGAATTTTCAAAATTCCAACAGTTTTTCCAACGACATAAGCAACCGTTGGAAAATTCCAACAGTGATTCCAACCCCTTATAGAAACCGTTGGTGTTTACCGTTGGAAAAGGCATTGGAATTTTTTTCCAACGAACATTCCTACGACGCTAGACAGTTGGAATGGTTCCGTTAAATCAAATTACATGTTTATAGTTTATTCCAACAAAATTTCCAACAACATAATATCGTTGGAACTTTTTTTAATTATTCCAACGAAAATTCCTTTGGCGTTAGACCGTTGGAATGGTTTCTCTAAATTCTGATATCTAACTCCAACGGAATTTCCAATGGCATGTTATCGTTGGATTTTCGTCTAATTATTCCAATGAAAATTCCATTGACGCTAGTCCGTTGGAATGGTTCCTTAAATCAAACCATTTTTTTATATATAATTCCAGCAAAATTTCCAACAAACTGAGACCGTTGGATTTTTTAATTAATCATCTCTTAACCATTGTTATTAGTTGTATTAAAATAAATGTATTGTTTTGTTCAATATATTTTGCTTAACTTTTAAGTTTGTATGTTTTCGAAAATCATTTAGACAGAATAGAGCTATTTATGATTTAATTTATTAATATAAAAAATTAATTCTAATGAAAATTGATAACCAAATATTAATGACACTTGTTTCCCTCAATTGATTTCATTTTATTTAGCAAGAAGACCATCTAATTTATGCATATAACCCAAACTAAATTAAAATCCGAGCAAATTCAAATTACAAGCGATTTCTCATGTATTACATTTATAAATCCATGTGAAATCTTTTTTCATCCCTAGTCTACAATACTCTATAAAATCTTTATTTTGCTTTATCCATTCCTACAATTTGCAATTTCTATGCAATTTGAGAATAATCATGATTTTTCATAATATGATCAACTTTATCATATTCCTTTCATTTAGCAAGGAAAAAGGTACCAGGTAAGAAACATACCTCCGATCTCCTGCAATTAGTAATGTCACATTTGTAGATGGATCACTCGTACTCCCTATCAATTCTCTATAGGTAAATACTCAGTGATGATGTTTTAATTTGGTTGGTTGAAATTTCTTAGTTTAATTAATTGATGTGTCATTTTGGGTTTTTTTTAGTACATGTGTTATGGATGAATGAGAGACATCAATTGATGAACAACGTGTTTTGAAGAATAAAAATAACTGTCAGAAATATCAGTGCATAAAAATTGAAGATGAAACCATTCTCACATCCAAACTCAAGCAACTGATTCAACTCGACTAGCTAAACTAAACTTGTGAACCACATACATACATGAAAGCATGAAAGAAGTAAGGTCACTGTTTTTACAACCAAACTCTTTTTATCATATAAACATGCAAGTGATAAGCAACTCTGATTCATCTTAATTAAAAATTGGTCAGAATTAAGAGAGCAACCAAACCATTTGTTTAAGTTGTTAAGATCTCTCCAACCATCCTCTGCAATCGAAAACCTTTGTTAAAAAATCATTCTCAAGTCGGAATCAAAACCAATAGCCTTGAAAAAAGAAAAAGAAAAGAACTTATGGATATTCAAAACAATCTTCTAGCCTCTATCTCTTTAAAATTTACTTGATTCTAAACCAATCAAGAGAGACTTCACATTAAGTAATTAGAAACCTTGCTCAACTCGTGTAAATACACAAATAGAACAACTACAATATGTAATATCTATGATATAATACATAAAATATTATGAGAGTACTATCCATAGCAGACTCATGTTTCTAAAATAATTTTGGATAGTCAAACGCAACAACATTTGCACTAAAAAAGCAAAGAGAAGGGAGAAAATTTGAATACCTCATCAGCAATTCGTGATTCTGAAATTAACTTAAAAAATAACTAAAGTACCCAAAGTCTATCGGTGGTTATTCATAATTCTAAAATCAACAAAGCCATCAAAATACAAAAATTCTATTAGCTATTAAAAATTCTAAAATCAATTCAAAGCTATCAAGAACAATACCTAGCATTTGGAGTAGTATTCAACCCTCTCTCTACCGATACCGACTGGTAGAATTCGAATTCATTATCAACTTGGGAGCTTCGGAGGGAAATTCAGAGATTTTGAAAATGAATTAAAATTATGCATATATGAAAGGCGGTGTGAAATCTGAAAAGAAATTGATAGCTCGAGCAACTTTGAAATCTACAACCAGACATTTTTGCACCTGGTGTTAACATATTGATGGCTTACATGAAATTTACCACACTAACATGACAGACCTTATTAGTGTTTTTCTTATTTCTTTCTTCCTTTTCAAGGTTAGTTGGGAATGCAAGAGGAATTCACCAGTGTTTTGCTTGCTATTATATCTAGCTAATAGAGAATTCAAAGGCATCTAATATTATTTTGTAACATCTTCCACGTGGTCTGCTTCACTTACCTCCAATCCTAGAAAAGTATTTGCATCACAGTGAACAAGAAGGATAATCAAAGTGAGACAAAGGAAAAAATAAACACATAATTATAACAGAACTCACAAAAGAAAATGAATCATTTCAACTAATAATATCCTTAAATAATGGTGGAGACTTCAATTTCTCAATTGTTATATGTTTTAGATTCTTGTTAAAGAGATGTAATTTTAAGATGTTTTAGCACATATTTTTAAGATTGTCATATTAAGATTTTGATCGAATCTACTTCTGAGAACGAACATCAACACTAACAAGGGACTTAAAAACTTTGATCTTTGTTCAATATAGGATTCTTCCATAAATAATAACAAAAAGTAAACAATTGAGCTCACAAATTGATTCCTCTCTACCCAACTAATGAAAAAAAATCACAAATAAAATAATTGAAAGTAAACAAATAAAAATTAGAACGATGATTAATCAAGAAGATAAAAATTGCTGGAGACAAAAAAGGAAAAAACTCACCACCATATTTGAGATGTGACGCAGACACAACACAGTCCCGTAGAGATGACGACAAATCAAATATTAGAATTTCGTTTTCTGTTATACATCACAGATGATCTTAATACGCATTTTCTATCTAAACGCAAACACCGACAGAAGGTAGATATTGCAACGGCAGAAGGTCGATGCCCGATCAGAAAATAAAAGTCGATACAATCAAGGATTTAAGCATGTTCTAGTTTGAGTACCACTCAAAACTCTCCTGAAGCATGATATATCATATAAATCCCTGCAATCTGACCTAACTGAATGGAACCAACACACTGTTGCACATCTTCTTTTTCAGAACCAGCAAATTAAATACCACATATATACATTTCTTATCACTAACATAAAGCCACTCCATAACAACAAATTAGTACCTGAAAAAACTAGATAAGTAAGCTCAGATAACTGAAGTTGTCCAATGGTTGAACATTAACGAACCAGTGTATGTCTGGAAGAGGCATAATATATTCACTAAATTAAATTTAGTCACCAACAGACAAAAGGTCCAGAATTTTGAATTTGATTTCAGAAGGAGTTTACTCATTCAAATTTAATTATTCACTAATGCTGCAACCATTGTTCCAAAAAGAAATATTCACAAGCACCACAAATTATGATCCTACTAAAAAAAGGGTAAAAATCTGAAATGAAAAAGCAGTGGAAACTAATAGAGTTATGGTTCACATATATGGAAGAAAGAGATTTATTATCACAAACCTACACTTGACGAAATTAGAAGAATTAGATACCTCCGATGAGAGAGGACTTAGACAGAAACCCAAGGAGCGAGCAGCACCCGTGCCTCTCTGGGACAGGCTTCATATATATATACGCTGTAGATTGGTAAAACAAGCTATTGGAATTTACTCATTTAGCCATATTTTTCAACATAGAATCAATCCATCACTCATGATATAACAAAACTGAATCCAAGGATTTACAACAAACTATTCACACCTAATGGTAATGGAGATCTTCTACGCTTAATTAACTTATACATCCCACTATAACCCTAGCATTGGTATACAGGAAAACTCTTGTTCTTCCACCAAAAACTAAAAACCTTACTAACTTTCCTCCTCGACATCGGTTTTGACAACGGCGTCGCATCTTCAACAGGCCCAGCCGCCTCAGCCTTGCTACTCTCCGAAGCCGGATGTGTCGTATCCCGCTGCCCTGCTCCCGGAACAACATCAAGCAACAGCAAGAGGCACCGAGAGGGCGCGCTGCAACGTAATTATCAGCTTGGAATTTAGGTATTTGAATTAAGAATAGAGGTATTAGGATCATAATAAGTATTAGGTTCCCTCCATATTTTCCCGCACTTCTGATTTTTTTTTTATTGACCGCGGGTTTTTAATGAACTATGAGGGATGCAAGTAGGGGTGAATATTGCCGCCACCGTAGTATAAAAAGATTTGATCATATATTATTTTCCATTATCAAATTTTATTTCCATATCAATCAATTGAAGAAGATTTGTCAAATATTATATAAAGATATTATTTCATTCATTCAAAGAATATAAACAAGTGTGAATATGTGCAATTCTTGACTAAAAATTAATAACCATGTTATTGTATTGTCACATTAGATTATATAAGTGGCGTATTTTATTTTAATTGAAGCAAATACTGAAAGCATATGGAAGAAGAGTTTTAAAGAAAGAGTATAATTTGTATTGCTATTTGAACAAATATATGGTAATGTAAGAAAAAAATTTGTGTTACTATAAGATCAAAATCACTAAAAAAAAAAAAAAAAAGTTATATTTAAAGACATGAAGAATAGATTTAGGAAACACTCATGAATAAAAAAAATGTTATGTAAGTTGTAACACATTTCTCCTAAAATCAAATATTTGTGTTCATATAGTAAGACATGTAATATATTGAAAAGTGTGTTATTTTATAAGCACAAATGTGTTAATTTATTGACAAAAGTATGTTATTTTATTAACGAAATCAATAAAAATGCAAAAAATCAGAATATTTACTAAACTTTGACCCATCATATTGAAACGTAGATTCGCCAAGGTAAATCAATGGACCTAATGAGCGAGAAAAATTCACAATGAAAAAACGTGAAAAAGAGAAAACGAGCAAGAAATCGAAAATAACATAAAGAAATTGTCATATTGTACAAATCTTGATATGTACAATATTTTATGTAAGTGTTTGCTTTAATTGAGTAGTATAAAAGGGGTTTTTCGAATAGTGAAAAAAAAAAAGAAGTAAGGTCTTGATTTTGGGACGAAGCCATATGACGAGTCTTAGAGTCTTACTATAGGGGTAGTTTGCCTACACATACTCATGTAGCCTAGCTCCCCTTGCAGTTCTACTACTTCAACTCAAGAAATGTTCAATACAAAGATGAGGAGTAAAAGAGGGGTACTAAAATTCTCTAAACGCCTGAGTGAAGACAAAACTTTGATTGTGCAGGTAGGGGTGTGCACCGGTCCAGAACCGGACCGGACCGGATCGGGACCGGGACCGAAATTTTAAAATTTTACGGACCGGAAATCGGACCGTAATTAATCCGGTCCGGGTTTGGACCGGTTGGACCGATTTTTTTTTTTTTTTTTTTTTTTTAATTTTATGGAAGCAAGAACAAAATTGATGAATTTGTGTATGCAAATTAAAGTGTTTGCTCTTCATTACGCCAATGTGCATTTTATTTACATTATTATTAATGATCTTTTTACCCTAAAATAAATTAAATATGTTTGTTAAATTATATATTTGCAAAAAATGTAATAGATCTCAACACATTTTCACAAATTACTTGGTTTTGAAAAATAATTGAGAGTACTTTAGTACAAAAATTAAAAAAAAAAAATTCGGTCCAAACCGGTCCGACCGGACCGGAAGACCGGAATCCAAAATTTGCCAGACCGGAGACCGGACCGGAATCTAACCGGTCGGTCCGGTTCCGGTCATTTTTCCGGTCCGATTTTTTTTCAACACTCCTATGTGCAGGTACTCATAGGTCTCAAGAGAAGAAAACTTGGATTAAATTCTTCATATGGTCAACCACATAATTAAAATCTAAAATGGTGATTATAAATTAATACTCTTATTACATATATTACATTATGTGATGAAAGATTAATTTACTATAACTAGATGTAAGATTGAGTAAGATTAAAAATTTAACTAATTAGAATATAATCAAAATGACAAAATATTAATTAAAAAAATAAGATGTATGTATCTTGTTATTTGAAAAAACCTTATGCTTGATGTGTTATATTAAACTAAATTTATATATTCAAGTTTGATTAAATAATATCAAGATATTAATTTAACTCCACTCAATCAACTCATTTATAATTGTATATAACTAGGTGCGTGTGTGGATAATCAAATCAAATAAAATGAAATTTTACAATTTTACAATTTCCAACTCCAACTACTGTATAAGTTGTTTAAGAAAACCTTCAATCCAATTAAAATGAAATTTTAAATGTTATGACTTTCAACTATACATATTAAAAAAAAAAAAAAAAAAAACGTTCAACCAATCAATACCATTAGCATATTCTTAGAATGGGCTCTAATATTATTTTAAAAAAATCAAAGATTTTAGGTTGACCGCACAACATAAAAAATTTGAATTTTTTAAAGAATTTTGCGAAAAAAAAAGGCGGGTCATCTCACTACATATTCTCATTCCTCAAGCAAAATTGAAAACCCTAGAGTTGTCAATTCTAAAATCTGAATATTAGAATACGAAAATATAGGGTATCTATGCCTTCTTCCTCTTAATCGCGCAAAAAAAATAACCCAACCTTGGTTGTTATTCTTTCCCAATAGCGCTGGTAACATGTTCTTTCAATCCTTAGTCTATTTGTCTGACGCCAGGTACGTACCACCCGCAAAATTTATAATCTTTTTTTTTTACAGGCGAAATTCATAATCTTCCATTATCCGTCAATTCGCGATTCGATTTTCCCATCGTCGGACGTTTGCGACAGGGAGGCGTTCAAGGTTTGGTTTCTGTACGTATTTTACTTTTCAAAACCAGAAATACAATTTTTATTAAAATTAATATATATATATATATGTACTGACGTACATATTTGGACAGTCAAGACTATTGTGTGCGTGTCACAAATACTCCTATATACCTCCACATATATATATATATATATATAATATAAATTCAGATCTTATATTGCTTGAAAATCCTAGAATCAAAGAACACAAGTTGTTCAATTGACCGGAACCCCGTTAAAAACCTTGCTAAGTAAACCCTCCTTAGGGATAAACCTTAATCAAGAGAAAAAGGTAGACTCCTCTAGTGGTATATTGATTTGATTTACACGATCTCATTAACTTCTTCTTCTTCATTACTCAAGAATCTTTCTGAAAACTCTCTAAGCTCAAGCCTTCTCAAATATCCTTACTCTTGCAAACTATTTTTCTCTATTTCTTTTCAATGGCAATTATTGATATTATTAACGAAGAAAATGAAGTAGCAGGAACTTTTGATTCATCCAGATGGATGCGAGAGAAAGGAATCTTCGTCGAAAACTCCGTTTACTTCACCGGACGTCAGAAGGCAGAGAATCAAGCCATTCTCACCATGTGTGAAGAATGCGGCCTGCGAAAATACCTAGAATCATTTCCTGTGAAGGTTTACGAACCTGAGGCGATGGAATTCTTTCTTCAAGTACAGGGTGACTCGAACAGCATCCGTTCGATTGTTTCTGGCCATAGGGTTGTGATTTCTAGAGAAACCCTTGGTATAGCGTTCGATCTTCCAGACGGGCCAATAGACATTCTGAGCTATATGGCAGGGCAAGAGAAGGTTCGCGTGGGCAGATGGTTGAATGTTGACCCAACAACCTTGTCTAATTTGAAGAAAGATATGCTTCCAGAAGGCATGCAGTTGTTGATGGATATAGCTGGAAAATGTTTGTTAGGGCAACATTTCAGTCAAGACGCTCTCACCTATCTCAAGATTCGCATTATGGCTGCAATCACTGATCGAGTCAATGGTGATTGGCAAGGATTTTTGCTTGGCAGATTGTTGGCTGAACGAGAGAAAGTGGTTTTTGATGAGGTCTCAAGAGAATTTTCCATTAAATCTATGATGGGTTTTGGAAGTAAAATGAGCATATTGTTACCTCAATTAGCTGAAAGGAAGATGGATTGGAGTCGTCCAAAAAGATTTCATCAGGGCAAATTCTTGTTCAAGAAGGAGTCCACTTTGTTTGAACAAAGCCAGAGGAATCAACCACAAGAATCTGGTGGTTCTATGTTCCGTTCTGACAATGATGAGCCGGAGTCGAGAACGAAGGCTAGGTACGATCCTCCACGAGCTGGATTACGAAGAGGTCGTTCTGCCAGGGCCGTTTCTAAAAGGTCAGAAGAGTCCGTAGCAGCTGTGAAGGAGTCTTCTGTGGAAGAGGTAAGTTCTCCAAGCCGTATTCTTTCACATAAGAGAACTAAAGTTTCTGGTGTGCTTAGACCCAGAAGAGTACTCCAGAACACTACCCCTTCTCCCTCAACCTCTCATCCTATTCAAGCCCAACTCCTTGAAGCTGAGCCTTCCTGTTCTGAGGAGTCAGTTCACTACTCTCCTATTCATCAGAACACTCCTCCCTCAACCCCTCAGAACACTTCATTTCATTCCACTCCTCATTCTGATCCTCACCATTTTTCTACTCCCCATTATGTTCCTGAACCTGAATCTGAACCCGTTCATGATCACTCTACTGAGCATGAACATATACCTTCTTCTGAACCAATTGAAATTACATCCTCCCCAGAAACTGAGTTTATCCAACCTGAATCAGTGTTTCTAATGGATTATCCTATTTGTGATAAAGAAGAGAGGATTCGATTTAAGTTGAGAAATGCTCTTCTCAAAAGCTTTCATGGTTTAGATGATAGCACTAAGACCTTTGAGCAACTTCTAAGGATAGGTACTTGGGTGTATCTTAGAAGCATAGGTCTAGATCAATTGATGATAGTGGCTGAAGGTATGGGTGGTCTTTCTGTGTTTCATGACTGGGAACAAGAACAGAAAGAAGCTGCAGATGTTACTTCTTATAATGAGCTATCAAGTTTGGAATCTGTTATTCAGTTGATTGAAAGAATAACTGGTTGTAAGTATTCCATGGTTAAGCCTGCTGATGTAGATGTTGATACTGATGTCAACATGGGTGTTGATGATACTGAAGTTAAACTTTCTGATGATCAAGTTGATGTTGAAGCTGATTATGAAGCTGATATGGAAGCTGATTATGAGGCTGATACAAATGCAACTGAGGTGTATGAAAACACAATTGTAGCTGAAGAAACTGAAGTTTTAGAAGAACACTCTTTGGGTGCTGATGAGTTGGAAAGCACACCAATTAATGTTGATGAGAATACTGTGCTTGATGATGTTCAAGAGACAGTAAGAACAGTTCCTTCTGAAACAGCTCAAGATAACTCTAGCTTTGAATTGTTGAAAAAGCACAATGAAGAGTTACAAAGTAAGTTGGATGAAACTTTGAAGAGGTTTCAACAAGCTACTGAACAGCTGGAAAGATTGACTACTACCAATTCATATGAGCAAGTGTTGGAACACACAATGTCTAAAATCTATGATCTGCATAGATCACAAGAAAAGTCACTTTCTACTGAGCTGCAAAAGAAAGTAGAATTTCTTTTATCTCCCTTGAAAGATTGGCAGGATGAAGCCAAAACGGGGGAAGTAAAAGTAATGAAAGTTCTGGAACAAACTCAGACACAACAAGCACAATTGGTTGTGAGTCAAGATGAGTTGAAAGAAAGTATTGATGATTTGAAAGAAGAAATTATCAGTCTGAAACTAAAATTGGAATTGGAAAATCCTGATTCTGTTACTCAGAAACATGTTGCTGAATCTTCTTCTGGAAAAAGGAAAAGGAAATTGGTTATTGATGATGAAGAAGAGGCTGAACAGATTGGTAGGAATACCAGATCTAAAAGCAAGTTGAAGCATGTTGTTACTGATAGTAGGCCAAGTGATGTACAAATGGCTGAAGCTATTGAGAAGCATAATCTGATGCTTGCTCAAAAGAAAATTGAATTAGCTGAGAAAAGATCTGCTGAACAGATTAGAAAACAAAAGATGAAAGATGCAGAAGTTTCAAGAAAGAAATTTGATAATCGAGTTGCTGCATTGAAAAAGAGAATGAAGTCTAAATCTGTTGGAACTATTCTGGATGAACAATTCATGGAATTTGTTGTGGATCCGGAAGATATGGAGTTCTGGAATAATTTGAAAAAGAAATGGCAGATTGCTAATTTTATTGTGAAGAAATTTGGTGACCATTCAAGCAAAGAGGATGAATATTCTGATTTTGATACATTCATGATGAATATCGCAAGAGATTTTTGGGAACATATTCTGTTGTTAGCTGCTGGTGCAGGAATACAGATCTTATGTCCTGAAGAACCAGTTTGGGAACCTCCAAGACTTGAAAATAAAGAACCAAATTACTCAGAGATCAGAAACTTAATCTCACAGATCATTAAAGATGAAGGAATTACTGATCCTATTCACATGATGGATATCAAGAATATGATGTACTTAGCATTCAGAATTTCAAATGAAGATTGAAGATGAAGGACTATATATGCTGAAGAAGATAACATTTCTAAACCATATCTTTATTTCTATTTGATATTTCTGTGACTATGTGAAGTATGTGTAATATCTAATCTTATTTTGAATCCTAATCTGATTTTGAATTGATGAATTATATGATTTACTATATATCTTAACTACTGATCTAAGAATGTTTAAGTAGTTTTGGCTTCATCAAAAAGGGGGAAATTGTTGGGATATGATATATATATATGTACTGACGTACATATTTGGACAGTCAAGACTATTGTGTGCGTGTCACAAATACTCCTATATACCTCCACATATATATATATATATATATAATATAAATTCAGATCTTATATTGCTTGAAAATCCTAGAATCAAAGAACACAAGTCGTTCAATTGACCGAAACCCCGTTAAAAACCTTGCTAAGTAAACCCTCCTTAGGGATAAACCTTAATCAAGAGAAAAAGGTAGACTCCTCTAGGGATTATATATATATATATATATATTTTTTTTTTATTAGTGAATACTGGTGTATGTTGTGTGCGTGCCATATATATTGATACGGGTTAGTGATGTGTGCGAGTATAATATCTATATGTGTGTGAGTATAATGCATATATATGTACGTGTGTGTTCGCGTATGAGTATATATATCTACGTGTGTGTATATTGTTAGGTTGTGTTTGGATGGAGGGATTTGATTTGAAGAGGTGTTTAAATGAAAGGTTTTAAAAATAGTTGAATTTCAAATGACATGGTTTTAGTGAGAATTTAAAATTCTCTCAATTTTAATTAAAAAATATGTTAAAGATTTAAAATTCATAGATCAAATCCCTCCATCCAAATGGACCGATTTGTGATGTGTGCGTGTTATATACCATATATATATATATACCTATATAATTACACTTGTATGCACTAAATTATGTCCCCTTTAATAAAACTTTCAATTTAGCTTTATTCTTCCAATTTCGTATATGTGTGTCCCCCTATAATTGTTATTTTATCTAATATTACTGTATATGTTTTCATGTTTAATGCTCATAATTGACATGTAGAAGTGGTCATGGTAGTTTAGAGAGTAAGGCATAGACACTAGCTTGCTCAAGAATTAGTATAGGTAGAGGCAATATTGACAATTGATCAACATTCACATGCCATAACAATCACTCAACATCTAAGTGTGCTCCTATACAAAATGAGAAAACATCTAAAAGAGCTCATATATCATCTATGAGAATTTTTATATCATCATGGTCCTTACATCATTTGAAAAAACTCTTTACCATTTGAGAGGGCTCCTACACCATTTGAGAGAGCATCTCAAAAAGGCCCTACAAACAGTGCATCACACTCATTTCATTTATAGTTCTTAAGCATCATCTCCAAGTGCATCAATAGGGTTGTGGATCAACAATTAGTAAGTTATTGATACGACCAAATGAAAATGAGTATGACTTTCCAAATACATACATTTTAATATTATTTTTTTTAATGCATTTAAATTATTTATTTTACTGATGTTATTTCTTTTAATATTATTTAACAGGTTCCTACCTCCACAAATTACTAAAGTATCACCAAGGCTATCAATATTGAATACGAACAATCATGACATGGATGGAGCTAGATTCCTGAATATGTGAAGAACACGTGGTTACAATTTTTCAGGTGATAGCCATAAGTTTATGAATATATAATTGCTAAAACTTGTACAATTTAGTTGCATTCTACTTGAACATTATTATTTTTTTGATAATTCAGGATTATATATAAATCTAAAATGTTATTGTTTTTTTTTTTTTGAAATATTGTAGATGGGATCTTGAACAGGAAGATGAAATTAAGCGAATATGAAAACCCCAGGTCTTATGCGTTCAAGCTTGTTTGATATTCGCGGGAAGAAATAAAAAAGGAAAAAATTGTATATTTTAGTGTTTGAGCCGCTTCGAACCAAATGGGAGACGAACTCTAATTTGATGAGGATGATGGTTAATTATAGGATCTTGGAGTAATATTTATGTTATGTACTTAGTTTCTTTTTATTGTTGATGAGAATTAAAATGATGATTAACACTTTGATATTTATGATTTTGATTTATAGAACATTTTGCTTATGTTATAATTATATATATTTATGATATGTACTTGATTTCAGGATTGTTATATATTTTCTTACCAATATTATATATGCGAATTTAGTTGGTGTGTTTTGTTATTTCAAATAATTTTGACTGGACTTTTTATTATTGAAATAAAATAATATTTTAAACAAATTTCAATGCAAAAATATCATTGAAATTGATATCAAAATTCATATTGGACAATTTTCTATTACTAAAATTCATATATTACGTGTCTGTTGGAAATAAAATTCCAACAGAATGATGTCGATGGAATTGACGTTGGAATCTGCATATAATAATTTTCCACAATGAAATATTCCATCGGTGTATGTCTGTTGGAATTTTAATTCCAACAAAATAATGTCGTTGGAATTAATGTTGGAATTTGAGATAAATAATTTTCCAACTGTTAAAATTCCAATGGCTAAAATGAGTTGGAAAATTCCAACAGAAAATTATGGATGGAATTAACAATAAAATTTGCGTTGGAAAAAATTCCAGCAACTTTATATTCCAACGATAAATGTATGGTGGAATTTATATTCCAACAAAAACAGTTTTGTTGGAATCTACGATGGATAATTTTCCAACAGTTGAAAATCCAACAATCAAAATTTGTTGGAAAAAATTCCAACGGAAAATTATCGTTGGAATTTGCAATGGAATTTTCATTGTAAAATATTTCAACAATCCAAAATTCCATCTGTCATAATCCGTTGGAATGTACCGTTGGAATTTTTTTCTGTTGGAATTTTCATTGAAATTTTGCAATTCCAACGCTAACTTTTCCAATGGTCGAATTTTCGATGGAATTTCTGTTGGAATCAATGATTCCAACGGAAAAAATGTAAAAATCCGCTGGAATTTTTCTGTTGGAATTTGACTGTTTTCTTGTAGTGCGATGATATAATTGATATATAAAAATGAGGAAAATTACCTATCTTCTATTTTTCATACAGTTCCAAAAGTTTTTGCCTTCATTTTGATGATGTCAATCATTTCAAGAGTTCTAAAAATGTGAATGGTTTAAATATTCCAAACTAATAAATCCAATAAACTGATGATTGAAAAGGCTTCTCACTGAATTGAGATAACTTTTGTAGTTGAGGGTGGCACAAACATTTTAAATCATTTTAACCAGGTATTTCAGAAGAATGTTATCTAGCAATGATCCTTAAAATTATTTTGTAATCGACTTTTTAATATTTATTTCCAATATTTTTCCTTGTGTATGGCCTAACTAATGAATGTCGTTAGTGTATTATAGATAGTATGAAATTCAACTGTTAAGGAATATAGTGGATTGTGTAATGGACACACAAGAATATGTATTTCACTTGACCGGGTTTCTGCTCAGTCACATTGTAGCACATGTGAGTCAAACTTTATAGTTTGTTAACTATTTTGATGTGGGGCAGATTATTTACAACAAAGTAGCCCAGGAGCATCTGAGAGTTGCATGAGAATTTAGAGTCTGATACAAATATTTTACTTAAACCTTTTATGATAATTAAGGCAGCGTTAGATCATTGTACAATAACACATAGATTGTTGTATTTCTGCTATATAAGAGCTAGATTTGCAGATTTTGTATTTACCAAATTTTCTTTGAATATAACTAGGATGAAGTGCACATTGTGAAGCCAACAGAGAAATCTAGCGATGAATTGGAAAATAATAGGTGATGTTAATAAAAAATTGTGATATTTTGACATGAAAAAAAGAGAACGAGGAGGACTTGGTCTATAAAGGGGGAATGTGACTCTCTTGTGTGCGCCACGTGTGAATTTGAGGTGTATCCTACTTTCTCTATGTGTCATTTTGATGAAGAGATAGGGAGACACTCGCCTTCAATTCTCCTCTTCATTTTTATTACGGGTCTTTTCAATTCTCTTCTTTCATCTTCTTCAACTAATAATATCATTTTGTTATAGGATCCATCGATTGATTTTATTCTCCATTTAATATGAAGGGCCATTTTGTATATATACTTTTTTTTTTGTGTATCCCTTTTCCTACAAATTTATTTTTGTGTATCTGGTCTGTATTTTTCTTCTTATAATTGTTGGAGAACCAAATAGTGAATATTACAGAGGATAATGGACTTGAATTTTAAGAAATTTTGAAGAAAAAAAGATTTGGCTTTGAAAGCTGATGTCTAACATCACCCAAGAAATTTTGGAGAACCAAAAAGATTTGGCTTTGAAAGCTAATGGACTCCACATTTCTTGATTGGATGTTTCTGGAGAGTCGTGCAGTTTAACTGGATGAAAATTGAGACAAAGACAACGACGAGTAGATGGGTTGACTTAGCGGTTGTTGTTCTGAGCACAACTGGTTGAGTGATAGGTGGCATTGTAGTGTAGATGAATCAGTGGACAGACGATGCAACTGCGGCAGCGAGCTTTAGGACAGACCTTTAGCAGCGACGTCTTCTGTGCAAGATTCAAATTGATGAATTTATTTTACTTACCTTCGTTATTATGATTATTCAAAATTACTCTATACAAAGACTTTTTTTTTTTTTTGTGTATATTCAATATTGTTTTCCAATAAATGTAGCTCTTTTCAACTAACTTATATTTCTGCAAAGTTATCTGGAAAAAAAATTTGTGAACTAAGATATAATGAATGCTCTTCAGCACTCTGCAGCTCTCCGGTGAACTTGATGTTAATGTTCATGCATGACTTTCTATTGGTGATAGTTCTCAATTCATTTACTGAAAATGATAAACAGAGGAAATCGCAGCAGTAGGATAAAAAAAGGCACAATAGATTAACTAAATTTCAATTAAATATTTAAACAATAAAATTTAATAAAAAAATTTTAAATTTATATTTTTACAGGTTCTTGAAGTCGTGCAAAACAATCATAAATTGTACTTAATTTGATATTTCTAAAATTATACTAATAGTTTTGTATATAATCTTTATATATAGGACTAATAGCCAATAGGAGTACATTTTAAACAAAATTTCATGATTTATGCTTTTTTTTTTAATTCAATTAATTATAAAAAATAGTTTATTTAAACTAATTTTAAATCAGCATTTAAATTATATTAATTAGACAACAATATTTTATCGACTATAATAAAAGATTTAAAACAGCCCCGTGCATCGCACGGGTAAAAAACTAGTATAGTATAAAGTTTAGATATCATCTTAATCTCAGCTTAATCCATCTTAATTATTAAACGTGGCCTTTAAATATTAAATACGCTCCATTAAAATTTAAAAAAATCATTTTTATTAGTACTAAATACACCTCAATTCGTCCTTATTACCCTTAATTCCTTAAAACAAATACAAATTAAATAAATATTATAAAAATCAACTAAATCTTTAAAAATATATAAATTTAAAAAATTAATTAAAAAAAATATTTAATTCATATATTTCACCGTTCTCAATCTGCTTAAGTGACAACACTCTTCTACTACTATTTTAAAATTTAATTTTTTTTTAATTTTTACTAGTACAGTACCCGCGTACTATGCGGGATTTAAGTATTTAACATTGAACAAATAAAATTCAAACATTAAATTTTATTATTTTCAAATTGAACTTGTTAATTACCAATTCATAATATCATGGATTATTAAAATGTAATCATTTAATTAAATTAATTTAGACAATATATTTTTAAATAATCTTATATATATTTAAAGTTCCCTTCGACCTTTCTTAAAATTTTATAAAGTTATTGCAATGAACCACATTTAGCTTTCTCATACATTAGCATACGTCAATAAAACTTTATAAAAATTACATGATAAATTTATGGGTGTTTTTAAACTCTACAAACTGTTTCTAAAATCATTTTTCTTAAAGTTGTCATCTCACAACTTTTACTATTGAGAAGTGCTTTTAAACTGTTTATAGAGTTTGCAAACACCCTCATAGGGTCATATAAATTGCTTATCTGAACAACCATACGATTCTATGTAATCTTCCCTTCAATCTTTTATTTAAAGTTTTATAAAGTTATTGCAATGCACATTTTTTTAATAAATTGAGATTTAAAAAAATTATATGGACGGTGACACAATTTCATTACTCTATCATAATTTCTCTCTTCACCAAAAATCTTCATCACTCTATCACAATTTCTCTCTTCACCAAAAATCCCTTCATTCTCATGCCTTCTGATTAAAAAATCCATTTTTCTTATTTTAATCTTAAAATAATAATTCAAATATTATTTACTCATAATTATTATTTTTAAATTTTAAATCATAATTATTATTTTTAATTTATTTTTTATACTTTAATCCCAACACAATTTATTTTTTAAAATTTAATCACCCTATTATAATTTTATTACCACTCAATTCAAATCTCTCTCCTTCTCAAAATCTTGGGTTGGTCTGTTGTGTGCACTCTAGTTAGTCCAGTAACCCCTTAAATAATAGTGAGAAAGAATAGCAATACTACAAACATTAGACCGTGGCCCAATGGTACACTTTTCTATGACTTACACTCTTTGGTAAAATGGTGTTGCACTTTTCAATTATTAAACTGTATAATAATATATTTATTTATAGTGACTTACACTTTTTAGTAATATTGTGTTGCACTTTTCAATTTAATAACTTACACTTTTCATTAAAAATTGTGATACTGACTTGCACTTTTTAATAATATTGTGTTGCTCTTTTGAGTTATAGACTCTTACACTTTTCAGTTATATTGACTTACACTTTTCATTAATATTGTGATGCTCTTTTCAGTAATACTGACTTGCACATTTCAGAAATATCGTATTTCACTTTTTAGTTATACTAACTCATATTTTTAGTAAATATGGTGTTGCACTTTTTTGTTATATCGACTTACATTTTTTTAGTAATTTTGTGTTGCACTTTTTATTGAATAAAATTTTTCCTTAAAAATTTAATTTAAATGGAGAATGTGTATATTTTTAAGTAAAAATAAAAAAAATTAAATAAAAAGAAACGAAAAAAAAAAAGCAAAAAATAAAATAAAAAGAGCTATTTTATAGGTCATGTAGTTATTTTTATAATAATAATAATAATAAAAAATTGAACTAGGGTGTACAACATGTATACTAAACTAAACCCAAAATCTTTGATCAGATTTCATACAAAGAATTTTGAAGATTTTAATATACATAATTTTGAAAGTTTTTGTATTACAATATTGATATACAAATTGAAGAGATTTTTGTATTAGATTATTAAGAAATTTTAGTTTTGAAATAGTGTTTTTATAGGTGAAAAAAAAAATCTTGAATCTATTTTAAATATTTATTCACAATATTAATTTTTAGTATAATTTATAACATTTGTAAATTTACCAATAATATTAATAAAATTAAATGTCGTTACATGACAATTTTATCTCTTTTAATTATTTAAAATTTAAATAATCACATGATTTTCTCAACTAAGTTAAATCTCTAATCTTTTTATATGCGACTCACCCTCCTACAAAAAGCAACTTTTTTTCTTTTATTTTTCCTTTTTTATTAAATTTAAATTTTCAAGTGATTTTTATTTTTTCTCTTTTATTAAAAGGGTGTATTCAATTGAGATTCTATTGGATTTTTTTTAACTTTAAAAAGTACGTGAATTTATAAAATTCATAGAGTCTATGTAGAGTTTGACTGACTTTTTTTATTGATTTATATGGATTTTGATAAATTTGACAGAATTGTGGAATATACTTTTTTTATTGATTTACATAGATTTTCATAAATTCTGGTATTGATGCGAAGAATTTTTTTTTTTAATGTGAAGTGTTTTTTTAAAATTAATATTATATATATATGGAGTATATATATAAATATTTTACCAATAATTAAAAAAAAGATATATATATATATATATATACTATATAAAGTTTATATATTAATTCGGGTCGGGTCGGATACCCACAGGTCGGACTTAAGACCCAAACCCGACCCATACTCAATACGGGGCGGATCCGACCTGACCCAAAGCTTGCGGGGTGGTGTGGGTACCCGCGGGTTGGGTTAATATTGTCATTCCTACCTCTGATTTTTCATCTTCAGAGTTCTCTGAGAGAATCAGTTGAAATCTCTGGTTTTTAGAAGAGATTTTGGATAGTGAAATTTATTTATATTTTTGGAGGAGAATCCAACAAAATCCATAGAGTATTAAAATCCATAAACGGTTGAATACCTAAAGATTTTTAAGACTTTTTAAAATCCGTATTGAATACCTCAAAATTTTTAAAGACTTTTGAAAATCGGAATTGAACTTTTTAAAATCCGTATTGAATACCTCAAAATTTTTAAAAACTATTGAAAATCCGAATTGAATACCCCCACACTTTAAAAGTCCAAAAAAATCCTACATAATCCACAACCAATATACCCCTAAATTTTTATGGGTTGGTCTGCTATGCACTCGAGTGCATGTTATGCACCATAGTCCATGTTGCACTTTTCAGTTTTACTGACTTACACTTTTTGGTAAATGATGTTGCACTTTTCAATTATTAAACTGTATAATAATATTTTTAATAATAATTGAAAAGTGCAACACCATTTACCAAAAAGTGTAAGTCAGTAAAATTGAAAAGTGCAACTGGACTAGGGTGCATAACATGCACTCGAGTGCATACTAGACTTTACCAATACTTATTCATCTCATCTTCTTTTTTTTTTTTTTTACTTCCATTTTTTTTTTGCAATTTTTCTCATTTTTCACTATTTATTAATTTTTTTTTTCTTTGCATCCATTTTTTATTTAATTATTATCTCAAAATTTGTATGAATCTCTCCCATAAAAAAATGGAGAGTATTTTTTTTTTTTTAAATCTCTACTCAGTCGACTTATCACTAATGACGATCTTACATAGGTGAGTGATTTTAAATATGATTTAAATCATTTATCCAAGATACCGACGACCCATTATTTTTTCAATTAAATTAAATCTCTAGTCTTAGTCATTTTTTATTGTCTTGATACGGAGTATATTTTATAGTTTTTTTTTTTTAATTACAGAAGGTTTAGGTGATGAATTTCCATCTGAACTAGAAAATTTGGTCGAAAACTTGGTCGAAAAGAAACTTATATTTTGAATTAGTATTTCAACGTTTAATTTGGAGAATAATCTTACCTTAATTTTATCTTATCTTAATACTTTATATTTGTGAGAATATAATGGGACACGTGTCACAATTTCATCACTCTATCACAATCTCTCTCTTCACTAAAATCGTCTATTTCAAAATCTCTGCATTCTCACGCATTCTGATTAAAAAAAATCCATCTTTCCTATTTTAATCTCAAAATAATAATTCAAATATTATCTAATAGATTTAAAATTTTCAAATCGCACCCTACAAATAACTATAAAAGTTAAATCATACTCTACTTAAATTCCAAAACAAACACAAAACATATATAAGTCATTAAAATTTCAAAATTCTCAAAATTCCAAAACAAACATCCCCTTAGTTTTGTAGAAGACAGTTTCCTATTTTATTGTATTTTGTCATTGTGGAAAATCATGCCAACAATTTTTTTAGAAATTTATAATTTTATATATATTTTTTATTAATAAAATTATTTTATAATTTCCTTACTTATTAAAAATATTTTCTTAATTTTACAATTAAAATCATAATTTTATTGATGTATATGTTATTAATATATTAAAAATATTATAATATATAAAAAAATAAATAAAATAATATAGATTCAAATTTGTAGAAATGTATATGTTATAAATATATTAGAATAAAAAAAAATTTAACTCTAACCGACTCTAACAATAAAAAAGATATAAACCGATGAAGCCAATCGCGATGTGGCTAGATTACTTTGTTGTTATATGCTGGTTGCTCTTTTCTGTCCAGTTAGGAGTTCAGCTGTACCATGGCATTTGACACATTACCTGGAAAACATCTCAGAGATTTGCAGATACGACTGAAGTACATTCATAGTTGATCAATTGAAAAGTCAACTAAAAAGAAGCAAACATCTAAAGTCCGGTGGTTGTGCTATGTTGTTGCCGGTAAAATTATTTCAATTATTAATTCTTAAAACTATTTTTTGGTTTATGTTGGTTTAATGTATTTATACATTGTTTAAATGAACTAGTTATATTTTTTAGTTCTGGTTATGCGAGTATACAAGGATTGTTAAACCACACAATCCATCTGCTTTTCCTCGGTTCCTCAAATGGGATACCACTAAAGTGCATGGTGCAATCGTAAATGATAAACTGACTCGCAGAACAAGGGTAAAGATTTCATCATATACTTAATTTGTTATTATACTATGATCATATACTTGATTTGTTATTGTTGTTTTATGGAAAATAAGGTTTTCACGGAGGAGCCTAAACCTACGACTGATGAAAAGGAACAACTCTCAGAAGTTCGTCGTTTTAGATGTGAAGAAACCAGCTCAGGGTTAGCAGGAACTAGAACGCCTGCTACTGATGGAAAGTTGTCATCTGGTATGGCAAAGTCACCAAATGAATTGCAGACAGAGCTGAATGTGGCGGTGGGGCAGAGTGATATTTTCCAGAATTCATCATCAAAAGTGTTCGAAGTTGGATCCAGTTCAGGAGCAAAGAAGAGTTTTACGGTTGAATGCCCATCATTTAATATTGGGCTTGACATTGAGGATCCAGTTATGAAGGTTTGTAAGGAAATCAATGGTGAAACTGTTAATGTTGGTGATCTGAAAGAAGCCGACGTGGATTGTACTCTGAAGGATACGGAAGAAGGCAATATTGCTTTAGACAAGACAGTTAATTCAGAAGATAATATCGATGCACCTGTCAGTGATATTAATCAGCCTACAAGAGTTGATAATTATGTGGTTGAAATAGGAATTCTGCAGAAAAAGATACTAGATGTGAGAGTACGCTGTGATAAAGAACTGATGGAAAATGATGTAGAAATTCAAAAGCTGAAGACAGAAAATGATCAGTATGCTAAAAGGATTGAGGAATCTGCTTCTGAGTTGAATAATATGAAGAAGGAATTTGAAGATGTGGCTGCAAGATTCGAACAACAATCACGAATTAAGGACGATGTCATCATAAGCCTGAAAGCTGAGAATCAAAGATTGAGCAGGAACCTAGAAATTACATCTGAATTTTGTTCAAAAACATTGATTGATGAGGATGTTTTTCAAGGGGATTTTGACAGTAACGCAGAGCAAACGATCATTGAACAATCTGCTGATAAGGAAAATATGCCTGTGGAAGAATTAAATGAGGAAGTGTTAAAGACACCTAAACGGCCAGTGAAGAAGAAGACCACGTATATATCGCCTAGTTCATTAGTTGAGAGAATTAAGGGTCGAACGATAACAGATGATCGTAAACCAATGATGATATCTCCTCAACCAATGACAAAAGAGCTTGTAGTGTTCCATGAAATCAACGATGACGATGACGATGCATCAAAGAATGTAGAGTTGGATAACAAACCTAAAGGAGTGGTAAAGTATCCGTTCAACAATAAATTGTCAACTGTGAGGAAGTGTTCTAAGTATGTTAGAGACCAGATATTCGAAGAGCTAAAGACCAATGGTCCACAGTAAGTAAATAGTTTATAGTACGTAATTCTTTTCTAATATGATTTAGTATATATATATATATATATATTGAGTTGTGAATTTTGTGAATGGTGCAGTTGCATTGTTTGGCACGCTGATATACCACTAGCTGATGTGTCAGTACAGATGCTGATTGACATTTTAAATAATGGTCTCATTACAAGTCAGGTATACTACATAATATATATATGTTTTATTGATTTTATATATTTATATGATAACACTGTGCATACATTTAGGTAATCAATGCATGGGCTGATATATTGCGATCTGTTCTATTCACATCAAGGCCAGAATCTAGACGAGTGAGGGTGTTTACTTCTACGTGCTGGGTATTTTATAAAATCCTTTGACTATTTCATGAAGATTATTTATTTGTTCTTTTAAGTGAAGAATTATCTATAATTTTGTTGTGATCGCTTATTTTGTAGGCAATGATCACCAATCGAAACATTTCAAAACAGAAGTCTTTCTACACCCTTGTAGACAAAGTTATTGAGGATAGCTTAGACAAAAGCATCTTTTTATTCCCAATCAATGTATGTGCAATGGGTTCATCGAGTGGTTCAAAAGCAGTGGACCATTGGACACTTCTCAAACTTGATCTGACCACGAGGGAATGGACATTTTACAACTCACTTCCCCCAAGAACAAAGGCGCATGAGGATACATGCTTGATGGAGTCCTTAAATGTGGTAAGTTCATCGAATATGACATTGTTTTTTTTTGGAATTACTTAATTTATCATTGTTTATAATTGTAAGGATTGTTGATTTTTTTTATTTTGTAAAATAATTATAGGTGAAGTATGTAGATGCAAAATTGGTCAGCCTGTTCAAAGCAAAGCAGCATAACCATCCCTTCTTAAAAATGTCGTTCAAATACCCAATTCCAGCTGATACTTGGAGACAGGGATCGAAATCAGTAGATTGTGGTGTAATAGTTTGCAAGGAAATCGAATATATTTATAAAAGTGAAGATCCGCAGTCGGGTGAATTTGGCAAACTGGCGTCAAGCACAATGCGAGCTAGAATCGTAGAATCTTTCGTTGACCCAATGCATATGAGTTTTGATTAACTACATGTGTGGAAGTTTAGACTATTTAAGCTTTGCTACTTACAAGCAATGTGCATTTTGCTTCACTGTTTACGTATTTATGTTTCTTTTGGATAAAGATTGAGTTGTTATTTTTGAAAAACTAGTTAAACTATTAGTCATATTCATTACTCATGAATTGGCATCTTTCTTTTGAGATATAATATGGATTTTTGGATTTATATATGATGTACTTTGTGATAATAGGTTATTTTGCATAAATATGACATTTCTAACAAATATATGATTGTCTTTGTTATAAAGATAGAGTCATTAGTATATATTTTGATTACTAAGTTGCACATACATAAAAAATAAGTTTGTAAATAACTTCGATAAATCAAATTATTTCCATTATAGTCAACAAAATCCATTGAAAGAACTACCATAAATAAGTTTGTAAACCACTATAATGAACAATTCATTGATGTAAATTAAGTTAGATCTTTATGTAACATATGCATTAGTTATGGCAGTCCCCCATATGTACCCTTTTTGCACGAGGGTGTTATATGCACACTTAATACATAACATTACATCGATTCGTTTCTATTCTAATATACGGTCAAAACTAAAAATAAAATAATACAAGATCAGCACAACAAAATGATTTATATTAGATGCATTACAAAAATAAAAACTAACAACATCACATTATGTATCTAAACTTGGGAAGAACAAAAGCACAGTGAAATTACATACCCAATATATATAAGCATATTCAAAATACATACAGATACCATAAACTAATATATGTACTAACATCTACACTATGCAACTTAATTGCGTTGAGGAGATACAAGAGACTCTATATACTTGTACGATTTTGCACACCCTGGCCACGATTCAATGCCCTCCATCCTTTCAAAGTTCCTTGAGACAATGTCATATGAGAAAAACGTACCGTAGGGCTTAACACTAAACATTAATTGGGTCCTATCGGTGTTCAAGAAACATATTGGCTCGAGTGCAAAACCATCTGGCAAATTTTCTTCCTTGAAGATTGTAAACCTAGACCAACTTCTAGCACCATTCGAATAATGAAGAAGATGCACTTCATTAAAATAACGAATGACACCAAACTCGTCCACAGATAGTCGATCAGCATATATAGCAATGGTGTTGTCATCAAGCCCCTCCATCTTACAAGTCCAGGGTTCAAGAATAAAAGCAGGCACATCAAATTGATCATAGAGTTGGGATTTGCAATCAAAAGTAACAATTGCATGACCGTTCCAGGTTCTTACTTTCCAATGAAAAAGGCCCCCAACATAAAATGCATTTTCAGAAGGAGGGTTTACACTTGGAAATGGGGGTAGTGAAAACCAAGTATTAAGATTTCGAGAGTACAACATAACTAACGACATGTACCCTTCTAATTGCAAAAAACGAGAAACTCGCATAATCAGAAAATCATCTTGCATGTCATCATATCCAAGACCAAAAAAAGCACACTCTTCTCCTAAATTAAATCTTAAGATTTCTGGCACAGGAGGTAAAACGATATGTTGATTCGTACATGGGTTTGACAAAATAAAATCATGATCAGTATTACAGATGAGCACTAACCCGTTATACGATCCGAGAACCTCAAAATCGTCTGAATCTTGCTTAATATATCTCCTGGTACCAGACCTTCCATCCCCCACAGGCAGGTAACAAACGGGTGGGTTAGACACCTGATTCTTGTGTAAAAAGGAGTACCTTTGCTTATTTTTTGCACGAATCAGTTGAGAATTGACGAAAGCTTTGGAGGATATTAACTGATTCCAGTGTCTGTCAACACATTTCAAACGGGAAAGTGGTTTTGGATCTAGTGAGTCAAGAAATTTGTCTTTGATTTCAGAGAGGATGAACATGTCGTTTGCTTGGCTGTTCATTGTTTATGGATGAGTATTTAACTTTTGATGACTTAATGAAGAAGATTGAGAAAATGTATAGATTTGAGAGAGGTAACTAATAAATACAATGTGAAGAGTCACAAATCCAAAATCAAAACCTTTCAACTTCCATCATTGCTTATTTAAATGGAGGTGTCTAATCTGGATTTAATGGAAGCGGTTTACGAGGACATGCAATACATTAATTTGAAATAAAATAAGGAAATATATCCATCATCTATTTATATGTTTTTTTATTTATCATATGTTTTATGTTGTAATATACGATATAATATAATACATTTGAATGAATAACAAATTAAAACAATTAGGTGTATTAATTCGTTTTTTTTTTATATATATTTTTCTTATGTTAATTTTATAAACTAATGTAATGTCTAGTGTTTTGTTATTTTTATGCATGTGGTACAGAGCATATGTTTTGCAAAGCAATATAAATTATAAAAACTGATGGTGTAAAGTAATAAATTTAAAATTCAATGGAAAATAAAACTAAAATTAATAATATATAAATAATACTGAAATACATTAAAACATCATAAAAAACGTGAAACTATTTTAATATAACTAACACGTTCTTGGATCTACAAGACTCTGGATATACTTATATGCATGTTGAACGCCGTATGTCATTTCATATTCTTCGCTGAGTTGAAACGTCTTGGCAATCGTATCATAGCAATAGTAGTCTCCCCATGGTAGAGCGAGGAATAGTATTTTAGTTCTATCGGAGTTCATGAATGAGATTGGGGTTATATGATATTTGTTTGGTACTAGGGTTCTTCTGAAGATCATAATACTAGTCCATGTAGGAATTTCTTGTGAGTAATGTAGTATATGCATCTGAAACACGAATTTACTATAAAAACAACCTTCCACTGATTTTACACTACTACAATATACTCCAATTGTATTGTCATCCAAACCCTGGACTTGTAAATTACATGGGTGATAATTAAACTTTGGAATGGTAATTAATGAATAAATACCACTATTTATATCAAATGTGGCCAATTTATGAACACCATGGCCAAAATTTAAATACCAATGGAAGAGATTACATACAAAAAAAGCATTTCCAGATGGGTAATTATCAAAAGGGAATGAAGAAAGTTTTGACCACAATTTAGAATTAAGTGAGAAAATACTAACCTCGGTCAACCCACCAGTTTCAGCCCAAAGATATGCAATTCTCATTATGATGTAATCATTGGAATTTTTTTCATACCCAAACCCAAAATAAACCCAAGCAACATCGTGTCCCTTGGGAAATAATATCGGCATATTTGGAACAATTATATATTTTTTAGTAGTGGGGTTATTAATAGTATATTGGTCATTAGTATTGCAGAATAATACTAGACCATTATAGCTACCCAATACCTCGAATTCTTCATCGTTCTTTGCTATTTGCCTACGAACGTAACTAGATCCCTTCCAAATTTTTAATTCATAAGATATTGGTGGGCTAGAAACATGGTACTTGTGTATCAAACGAAAATGATTACCCGCTTTCATATTCAAGAGATGTGCTTCTACAAACCACTTAGAACATATTACTGAGTTCCATACTCTAGATATTCTTTTATATCTACATAGGACTTGTGGAAAAAGGAACAAAAGAATAGAAATAGTGATTTCGTCACGAAGAAATTCTATCATTCTAGAATTCGGCATTTTGGTATGCTGTGTTTTTTGTCAATGAGATGTAGTGAATTAAAATGATTGTAGAGTCTATTAATAGTTGAAGGAAAATTTAAAGATTATAAATGTTAATTATTGGGGGAGAAACGTTAAAAATATAGTGGACACGTTCATAGTGGGAATAATGCAGGGTAGTTTTTTTTCGGTTTTGTAACTGCCCATTATTTTTACACATATAATTTTGGAAACGGGTGGAGTATATTAATAACTAACCCTATTAACTAATATTATTTATTTCCTATGAACCTTTCATTGTACGTTTCTAAAATTGACATTAATATTGGTTTAAAACGATTACTGAATGAGACTGGTTTATGCATATGAGAAGTACTCAGTATATGAACTACGAAGTGCATAGTCAGGGTCAGCATGGTTGGGGGTGCATGCTGAAACTATGCAGACAGGCCATATGCATGGAAATGCACATCATGTTGTTGAAGTTACACATGAAGATTAGTTTAATAAAATTTAACAAATAATAGGATCATGAAATAATAAAACTTAGTAATATTGTTATAAACGGATTAGTGATTGAGAAAAAGTCGGGCATAGTAGAAGTAATACGTATATGGACTACAAAGTGCATTGATAGTGTCAGCATGGTTGGGGATGGAGTCTGAAACTATGCAGATGGGCCATATGCATGGAAATGCCCATCATGCTGATGAAGTTAAATATGCAGATTAGTTTAATAAAATATAATAAATAATAGGATAATAAAATAATAAAAATTAGTAATATTGTTTTATACGGATTAGTGATTGAGAAAAGGTAAGGCATAGGAGAAGTAATACGTAGATGGACTACAAAGTGTATAGATAGGGTCAGCATTGTTGGGGATGCATGATGAAGCTATGCAGATGGTTCATATGCATGGAAATGTACATCATGCGGATGAAAATACATATGCAGTTTAGTATAATCACATATACATAATCATTGGATCATAAAAACATATATGGTGTTGAATACTGCACACAGGAGTATGCCGAGTTTCAAAGGATTATATGCATGATGTGTATAGGAATAGGCCCTATGATTGTAATATATGCTTAACTGTGCAGTATGCATTGTGTGGTGAATATTACCTAATATATGCATCATGCATTCAATATGGCATATGATCCGAAGCCTTGCTTTTATTTAGGTTTGGTATTCTACGATACAATCAGAAAAACAGAAAACTGGACAATAATGCAAATCCTGGAAATACGAGGGAAAAATAAGCAAAAAGAATAAAAATAGATAATTATAGAAATCTTATGTTCATAAAGCATGTCAGATTATAAAACTCAGTACACATGGACTTAAGGTAGTGGAATTAATATATCGTAAAGGACATGGAAAAAAACACACAATTACAAATCAAATTACACAATGAAGTATTGTGTTTGACTAACTCTGAATATTTGTCTTGTCCGTTCCAAAAACAGCAGCACATGTTAATGGATCATGTCGACCTGTCCTGCCACATCGCTTGCAAGTGGTAGCCTTGACCCTACGAAATTCTCTGTATGAAGTGATTCTCTTTTGTTTGGGTCTGCTAGGGGGTTTGTTTAATATGGGTGGTAGTATTTTTTAGGGCTGGACTCAGTAGCAAATTCAAAACGTTCTGTCTCTGGCACAGGAATTAAATTTTCTTCATAACATTGCTTGTATGTGGATGTAAAGAAACAGTCCTCAATGAGGTTGGACACGGAATTACAATGTTTCTTAATAACAGCAACGGCATGTGCGCACGGAAACCCTGTGATCTGCCATTGAAAACAAGTACATATTTTGCACTCCAAATCAACTGTGACAGACGTCCTTGAACGAACCTCAAACTGACCATTAGGATAAATTGAAACACCCCACGCTGCACTTATGTTTCCAAGCTTGTTCCACCGATCTTCCTTGCTAGGAACAAGCAACCCGGTCCATTTATTAGATTTTTCACGTCTCTCTACAAACCACTGGGATATCTTTTTCCTAATAGAGTCTAACATATAGGTAATTGGAAGACCTCTAGCCTCGCTAATCCACATGTTAAAAGACTCAGCTGCATTAGACGTCATTTCACCATATCGCTTGATGTGAGGTGAATATGCAACTGCCCACTGTTTGTAGGGCATGTCTTCAAGCCATTGCTCTGCAATCTGACCACCTACTGTTTTAAAAACCTCAAGTTTCTCTTTAAAAACAGTGATGGTTGGAGCATATGCACATTGCTTGAATAAATCAGCCATGTTATCACGGTGTTGGGTGTTCCAACCTCCACCGAATCTGCCTCTGAGATTTAAAAGTAGATGATACAGGCAGTAGAAGTGAGCAGGATCATTCCAGACATCATAAAAAGCTGACATCAAACCCAGATTCCTGTCTGATATGTAAATGATCTTTTTTTCATGAATGATAAGATCACGCAACTTGGTTAAGAACCATGCCCAGTTGTTCCTGTTCTCAGCAGATACTACAGCAAATGCAACGGGGAAAAGGCTTGGATAAAGAACATCATATTGTAGAATGTAATATAATGGAAGATATATAAAACTGAAATTATAATATAAGGAAATGCAATGAAAACTGTGATTCGTTTGACAACTATAATTCTAGGAAAAGAGTATTAACCCCATCATTTTGAAATGAAATAATAGATATTTGAAATTAAATGAGAAGGAATATGTTACCGTTATTTCCATCCTTTGCAGTGGCAGCAAGCAACACCCCCTTTGACCTACCCTTCATAAATGTGCCATCTATGAATAACATTGGCCTGCATTTTTTAAAACCCTCCTTGCATGCATTCAATGAAACAAAAATACGCTCAAATCGGTTGGTTGTGTCATTCTTCTCTAGGTCTACTATACTTCCGGGGTTCGTACGCTTCACTGCCTCACAATACCAACGCAATTGGTCATAAGATTCATCATAACTACCAAATATATCATCTCTTGCTGCTTCTATTCCACGCCACACCTTCCAGTAAGGCAGGGCAAAACTGTATCCCTCATTTATATGGTAGGTTACATCCTTCACAGACACAGTAGGATTGGCTTTGACAGAATCTATAACAAGTTCCTTAACTATTTTCGGTCCAAACCTGTTCCTTTTTTCACGAAGTAGGTTTCCAACACAATTATGAACTAGATTAGCTTTAGCAATCACAAAGCAGCTATTCATAGGAGTTTTCTTGGCCTTGATGAACCATGTGCAGTTGAGTGTTGATGTTTCATTGCACACAACATATACATACCTAGGGGAATTCTTTTTATACTTGTACTTAAAGTTGAGTTTAGTAGAGTATTTAATCAACTCTTTCCTAAATTGAGGGGCGCCCCCAACAAAAAATGTCCCCACACCACCTTCCATTATATTAATCCAATGATCGGATAAATAGGACTTTTTTTTTTCAACTGGACATATATCAAAACTAGGTATACTACCAATTCCCTCAAAATCTATTCTATGATGGAGTTCTTCATCATAATTTCTTGAATGATTTGATAAGGTATTCTGTACTACAAAGGACGGACTTTCATGTAATTGTTCAGTTACTAGATAGTCATTGGCATTTGAAGACTCAACCATTTCACTGGACAATGGGACTTGGTTACTAACCAAAACTGATATATTAACTATCTTTTCGGAAGTAGCCTTACAAAATTCTACCATACCATTCAAGTCGGAATCAGATTCTATGCAGATGTTATTGAGGCTGGAAACCGAATAGGCAATCGATAGAATACCTTGAGAAGTTACAGAACGCATATTGGTTATTTCAGCGAACAAATCTGCAAATGATGACGATTCAGTCAATCGAATCAATCTGTTCTTCCCATTGAAATCAACCTTGCAGAAAATTATGTACTCCATTGTCAAAGCACGATATCGACGGCCCGAACAATGCAAAAATAGTCAAAAAATGATTAATTGATGTACCAAAATACCGAACATAAAATGCAATAACTAAAATACAAAATCTAAAATTTACAAGGTGATATGCGATATTAAATTTGGATTAACAACAATTACTGCATATGATTCAATGTACAAGAATTGAATACGTACCAGAATCTGGATATACCCTATAATCAAAATGTCGTTCCAAAATCAGATTTCAGTGCATAATCGAAAATGGCAAAATTGAAATCGAATTTCAAAATCCGAATGAAGAAAAATACTATTGATTCGAAATTGATAATCAGAATCTGGAAAATTGAAATTGATGGTTGAATTTGGAAAATTTCCTAAATTTGGTTGGTTTTGGCGATAAACAAGAAACCTTTGTTTAAACTTTCGAATTTGGAAAGTCAACTTTTCATAAAAAACTAAATTATAGGAATAAATTCAAATCTAATACTCCCTCCGTCCCACAACTGTTTGCACACTTACCTTATTTGTCCGTCCCACAATTGTTTGCACACCCATAAAAGGAAAGTTCTTCATAAACCCCACCCTCACAATATTCACATATTTACACAAAATGTCATTACTTTTACTCTCTTTCCAATCACCTTTTTACTTTATTCATATAACTTTACAAAATTACCCCTCAACACTCCACTCATTACACTTTTTTCTTAAAAAGTGTGCCCATTTTGTGGTGCAAACACTTCCGGGACGGAGGGAGTATATTTTTTAAAAAAAGTATATATTTAAGATAATGGTTTTAAGGGTAACATGGGTATTTTGGCTTTGATTTGACTCTATTAGAAAATTATTCATATTGGTGACTCTATTAGAAACTTTCCTAAAAGGTAGGTCTCTCCATTTATTTCGTTTAATTTTGTTAAGTTAAGGGATTCTGGAAATCTGCATTTCAACCCACGTATATGCAGTGTCGAATGCATATTCATATGAACTTATAGCCTTTTAACTATAGAACCACGTAAACTATCAACAACTAAGAAATTGCATATCCGTATGACATATATCATGTGCATACATAATAATATGCGTGAGTAGGTGCATATCATTTAAACACTTAAATATCGGTAGAATATGTTTGTGCACCGGAGTCGACATGTCTGTACATGTTTCAAATGCAGAAATTAATGCATATCATTTAAACACTTATGCATAATTCAAAATAATTTCTTCCAATTTAATTAGAATCTGATGATTATTTTGCATATAACATTATGTATAATTCAAAATATGATGATTATATTGCATATCACGTTATGCATAATGCATAATGCTTTCGATTGAAATATGATAACAATTTTGCATATCACATTATGCATAATTCATATCATTTCCTAAAATTAGATTGAAATATGATGATTATTTTGCATATTACATTTACTAAAGTAATATGATGAAAATTTTGCATAACCTAAAAAAACACTTAAATATAATTGCATAAACGATCAACTAATAACAAAATTTCTTAACACTGCATAACCTAAAAAGCAATTGCACCTGAGATAATTGGAGAGTGGAGGTAAAAATTGATAGGTATAATTTACTTTTAATGTGACAGCTGTATACCATTGGAGATGCTCTAATTAAAAAAGAAGAGCATACTTTAGAAAAGCATAAATTATTATTTACAGCAGAATCTTTTCATTCACCTTCATTCAACACCTCCATCGTCATTGCAGCTCATCTTCATTTCGCGCTTCTCTTATTTTGAACTTATTATTAACTGAATTGATTCTGCATTCAACTAAATCCATGGATGCTGCAGCCACTTCTTCATCTCCTCTCCATGTTCGCCGCGTGCTGCTAACGAACCTCATCGTCAATAGGCTCCACATGATCTTCAATGGAGTTGCTATACTCTCTGTTTTCTACTATAGATTCACTACTCTTTTCCGCATATTTCACACCTGAGAGATTCCGGTTTTGCCCTATCTAATCGTTATTATCTCCGAGATTATACTCACCTTTCTCTGGATTCTTCACCAAGCCTATCGATGGATGCCCGTTCAACGAACTGCCTATCCCGAAAAGTTGTCAGAAGACGAGAAGCTTCCTCCGATCGACGTCTTCGTCTGTATGGTGGATCCGAGCAAAGAGCCCCCTCTCGGGGTCATGAACACCGTTATATCGGCGATAGCGATGGCTCTCTGGAAAAAAAAATTATTGACGCAAAAAAATTAATTGAAGAGATGCAAATAATACATTTCTTCGACGGCCAATAGATCGGCGCATCGGAGTCGAGGGGGTTGCAGATCGGCGGCTGCTTCGTCTTCGACGGCCAGACGGCGGTGGCCATGAGGCTTTCTTCTTCGGCCACTTCGTCTTCTCCGGTCAGTGCGGCGGCAAAGCAACGGCGACGGTTAAGGTGCTGCTTCATCTTGGTTTGGGAGGCGACGGCGGTCGTGTTGGTGGGCGGCGGCCATGGTTCAGCGTCGAAATCGATGGGGGCGGTTGCAAGAGAGGGAGGCGGTGGGAAAAGCGGGCGGCGGTAGAGGGGATGTTGGGGAGGGGCTAGGGTTTTAATTTTTGTTTTTGGTGAACGTGGAGAATGAATTAAATGAGTATAGGATTCTTATTTATTTATATAAGGGTATTCTTGTATTTTTAACTCTATTTTGACTCTATTAGAAAATTATACATCTTGATGTTTCTATTAGCTTAATGAGTTATAATAGTGGACTTATTAGGCAATAATCTCTAGTATGAATAGTAAATTTTCCAAATAAGGAATGAGAATAATAAAATTGGACAACCCGAGTGTGAATTATAAAATTGAATGGAGGGAGTATATAATTTAAACTATATATTATATTTAAAAATAAATAATTCAATCTCTAATTTAATTTTTTAAAACTAAGAAAAAATACACATATATTTTTTCTTTAATAAACCAAAAAGAAAAGAAATGTATAGTAGGAAGGAACGAGAAATAAAAGAAGCAGTTACATTTTAAAAAAGTGTTTCTCAAAAAAAAAAAAAAATTATACATTTCAAAAAAGTGTAATTCTTAAAAGAACTAGAAAAACAAATGAAGAAAAATTGGAGTGTGAAGGAGAGAAGATTCATAAATAGATGCAAGGAAAATTTATATAGAAAAATAATAATTTATGTTTTTAATTTATAATTTTTTTGCATTTTGCCCTTTTTACTATATAAAAGTTTACTTCCTATAAATTAATTAGATGTACACTTTTCAATATAAATCTATTAAATTTCTCCTAATTTTAGCTTAAAACTAATACTCAAATGTTTAATTTCTTTTAATTTGATAAATAAACATTTATTATGAAAATAATAAGAAATAAATTTTTTAATATTTGTGAATTGATCCAAAATAACACCAATTTTAATTTGGAGAGAGAAATTAGTTGGTTATTTAATGAAGTACGTTGGAGTCTCATGTTTTACCGTTTAATTAACAGTTGTTTCTTGGACGCACCATTAGGAAGCAAGGACTGCTGCGTCACGGGGGGAGATGGAAAGTAGGATCGGGTGAAGACGTATGTGTGTGGGTGGTTGATGAGCAGAATTTCAATATCCAGTTGCCTTTGGTGGTGGAGGGATTTGGAGACATAGAGGCTGGAATAGGCCGGGAGCTGATTGAGGCGGCTAGCTAGCTTTTGTGCCACGGGACGTGAACGCCATGTTGCGAACACCCATTTCCCCTTCAAACGGCGAGGATAAACTCACATGGCACTACGAGAACAATTAATGGTCGCTACTCGGTTAAGTCGGGTTACAGATTAGCATCGACCAGGACGAGGAGGGACACTGGGGGTCGCTGTGGAAGCTACAAGCCCCTCCGAAAAAAAAGGACTGTATCTGGAGAATTTTCTGAAATGTGATACCGAACAAGGTGAATTTACATTCAAGGAGAGTGAGGAATGATAAGTTGTGTATCCTGTGTGAGGTGGAAGACGAAATGACGTGGCACCAATTCTTCTGTTGTGAGTATGCGCTCCAATGTTGGAGAGAGGCTCGTATGCTTACTGAGATTGAGAGCCTCATACTACGCGTCGAATCGTTAAAGAACTGATATTGATGTTCCTGCACAACCGAGCTAGGTGGACGTACGTTTTGCTTGCATTTTGTGGCAGATCTGGAGACAGCGTAACAATAGGTATTGGTCGGGCGTAGTTGCAACCCCTGCACGAGCTGTTGAGGAGGGCTTTCAGGTGCTGCTCGAATGGCTGCAGGTGTGTGAGCCTCGAGTTAGCAGGGGTGTGTGGGATGGCACAAACCAGCTCGAGGGGGTTTTCTTGGAGAGCAATGAGACGGGTGTTGGCATGATTCTAAGGGACGATGAAGGGGTATTTGTGGCTGCCCGTTCGCTGGTAGTACAGGGCTGCCTTGACGTACCAATTGGGGAAGCTTTGGGTTTTATGGAGGCTTTATCTTGGGCGCGCTTCTTGCAATTGCCAAACGTCATTATTGAGGGAGATGCAAAACGAGTTACGGATGCGGTTTATTCCAAGGCAACAAATGATTCTTCCTTTGGAGATTTTATCAAGAGTTGTAAGAGGTTACTAGATTCTTTAAATAATTGCTCAATTTCATTTGTAAAGCGCGATGCTAATAATTACTAGATTAATTGATGTACCAAAATACCGAACATAAAATGTACTTCCTCCGTCCCATATTAATTTGCATAGGTAGATGGACACGCATATTAAGAAAGTGTAATAATGAGTGAAGTTTTGAGGGGTAATTTTGTAAAACTTTATGTATAAAGTAAATAAATGAGTTGACTTTTGTGTATGTGTGGAGAAAAAGTAATGGCATTTTTGTAAAATTGAGGATATTGTAAGGGTGGAGTTTATAAATGATTTTCCATTTAAAGGGTGTGAAAGTTATTGTGGGACGTACTAAAAAGGAAAGTGTGAAAGTTATTGTGGGACGGAGGGAGTAATAACTAAAATACAAAATCTAAAATTTACAAGGTGATATGCGATATTAAATTTGGATTAACAACAATTACTGCATATGATTCAATGTACAAGAATTGAATACGTACCGGAATCTGGATATACCCTATAATCAAAATGTCGTTCCAAAATCAGATTTCAGTGCATAATCGAAAATGGCAAAATTGAAATCGAATTTCAAAATCCGAATGAAGAAAAATACTATTGATTCGAAATTGATAATCAGAATCTGGAAAATTGAAATTGATGGTTGAATTTGGAAAATTTCCTAAATTTGGTTGGTTTTGGCGATAAACAAGAAACCTTTGTTTAAACTTTCGAATTTGGAAAGTCAACTTTTCATAAAAAACTAAATTATAGGAATAAATTCAAATCTAATATATTTTTAAAAAAAAGTATATATTTAAGATAATGGTTTTAAGGGTAACATGGGTATTTTGGCTTTGATTTGACTCTATTAAAAAATTATTCATATTGGTGACTCTATTAGATTAATGGGTTGTAATAGTGGACTTATTAGGCAATAATCTCTCTCTATATATATAATAACAGAATAGTGGCTTCCTAGCAAGTTCCCGCCTACAGTAAAATATAATCTTTTAAAATTCATTTTATCTCACTCTTTCTTTATTTTCATTTTCTCTCTCCTCTCTCTATGTTGGTCAATTTTTCTTCTTTAAATTTCTTCATTATTCTCTATTAGGAATATAATTATGCATCATTCCTATAATATTATAATCCATATATATCTTTTTAGTATATTTAATCAAATCTTCATATCTATTTTATAGACATACTTCTCTGTATCTATAAATATAACTATGGTATAACTATGTAAAACATTATTACTTATAAAGATTATATAAAATTAATATTTATTAATTATGCTCAATTAATTATTTTTGACAAATTTTAATTTTATTCAATATTATTGTGACGTTTATTTTTTAAATAAAATATTAAAATTAATGATCCTAAAAAAAATATTATACTATTGTATGTATATAAAAAATCATTTATTAACATCACACTGTTTATATAGATTTATTAATTTATAAATCGTGCATTGCACGGGAGAAATACTAGTCTATATATATATATAAACAGCATAGTTGACTTCTGGTCAATTCCCGCCAAAATTGTTGTGGACCCCAGTTTTCTCTCTCTCTCTTTTTTTTAAGCAAAGGTCTAGATTTTGGCTTATATCACTTCTTGAGTCTTTTTTTCATTCTATTTGTAGTCCAATTACAAATTAATTATTAAAAAACATTTGTAATTAAGTATACCCCTATAAATTTTAATTGTTAAAAAATATTTTTAATTAATTTATGTATATTTGTACATATACTTTTGTTTCCCAATATTATTTATAGATTTTAATTATAAGTTAAAATTTGTATGAGATAGTTTCATGAATCTATTTAGTAAAATTGGATTTTAATTAATTACTTTATTTCGTTAGAAGCTTTCAATCTTTTCATTTAGATGTCTCACAAAAAAAAATCTCATTTTATTTTTGTGTATACATTGTGACCCCACCTCTTTTACTCTTAAATTATTCTACACTCCATTTTATTCTATCTCTTCCATCATATCAATTTTACTACACCTCATTTTATATTAATGTTTTTCAAATTCTGTGATAATTAGACGGATGGAGTAATATTCCATCAATAATTATAAGTGAAAATAGATTTTAAAAAATGTAATTGAAGCTTCATTCACAAAATGAAATCAATGAAGTATTATTGTTTTTCAAATTCTGTAAAATTCAATCATTGAAAATTTTAAATTGCACGAATATATTCTATAAATAATTAATTAAAATTTATTAATAATCAATCCGTCGTGCAACGCACGGGAGAATTACTAGTATATATAATAACACAATAGTGGCTTATTGGAGAAGTTCTCGCCTAAATTGCAAAAAGAATAAAATATTGTTATAGTGGAGCCCACCAATAAAATATTATCTTTTAAAATTCTTTTTCTATCTCTTCCTTTATTTTCATTTTCTCTCTCCACTCAATTTTTCTTTTTTGAGATTTTTCATTATTCTCTATAATACTGTATTATTCATATAATATTATAATTTTTATCTATCTTTTAAGTATATTTGATCAAATCTTCATATCTATTTTATAAATATGTTTCTTTGTATCTATAAATATAACTAAAACATTATTACTTATTAAAGATTATATAAAATGAATATTTATTAATTATGCTCAATTAATTGTTTTTGGTAAATCTTAATTTTATCCAATATTATTGTGACATTTATTTTTTAAATAAAATATTAAAATTAATGGTTCTAAAAAAAATTCTTATACCATTGTATGTATACAAAAAATCATTTATTAACATCACATTGTTTATATAAATTTATATATTAATTTATAAACCGTGCATCGCACGAGATAAATATTAGTATATATAATAACAGAATAGTGTCTTCCCTAACAAGTTCCCGCCTAAAATGTTGCAATAGTAAACTATTATTTTTTGGGGAAATTCTCAAATGCACCATATGCACCAAACAAGTTTGGTGCACATGCTTTTGTCCTTATCCTCTCACTCTAACTTATTATCCTTTTTTTTCTACGGTTATAATTCCAATTTTTTCTATTTATTAATTAATTAATTTATAATCCATTAATTTATTAATTAATTAATTAATTTACCATTATTAATTAATTACAACTCTCATTTTTATCAACCAATATTTACAATTATTAATTAATTTACAATTCTCATCACTTAATTAATTAATTTATAATTATTAATTAATCTATAATTTTTATTTTGCTTATTGCTATCATTGTTAATTTAATTAATTAAAACGGGTACAGTATATTTAATTATAAATTATACCGTTAAAATTATTATTAAAACTGAAAAAATGTTATTCTTATTATTGAAAAGTGGTAGATTTTGTTATTGAAAAATGTAATTATTATTATTGAAAAGTGGTAGATATTTTAACTGAAAAATGTAGTTTTTATTATTGAAAGTGGTAGATATTTTAACTAAAAAGTGTAATTCTTATTATTGAAAAGTGGTAGATATTTGAACTGAAAAGTGTAATTCTTATTATTGAAAAGTGGTAGATATTTTAACTGAAAAATGTAATTTTTATTATTGAAAAGTGATAGATATTTTAACTGAAAAGTGTAATTCTTATTATTGAAAAGTGGAAATTTTGTTACTGAAAAGTGGTAGATATTTTAACTGAAAAATGTAATTTTTATTATTGAAAAGTGGTAGATATTTTAACTTAAAAGTGTAATTCTTATTATTGAAAAGTGGAAATTTTGTTATTGAAAAGTGGTAACTATTATTATTGAAAAGTGAAAATTTTGTTACTGAAAAGTGGTAGTTATTATTAGTGAAAATTGGTAATTTTGTTACTGAAAAGTGGTAATTACTGAAAAGTGGAAATTTTGTTACTGAATAGTGGTAACTGTTATTAGTGAAAAGTGGAAATTTTATTAATGAAAAGTAGCAACTATTATTATTGAAAAATGAGTAATTATTGAAAATTGGAAGTGAGTAATTTTGTCAACGAAAAAAATGAAAAAAAAAACGAAAAAAAATGAAAAAAAAAATGAAAGACTATTATTATTGAAAAGTGAGTACGAAAAAAAATGAAAAAAAAAATGAAAGACTATTATTATTGAAAAGTGAGTAATTATTGAAAAGTGGAAGTAAGTAATTTTGTCAACGAAAAAAAATGAAAAAAAAACGAAAAAAAAAAGAAAAAAAAAACAAGTTTGAAAGTATATGAAGGGTATCTATAACCACTAGAACATTCATTATTTAGTTATATTTATTTGCTTTTATAAATAGATATAGGATTGACATGTGAATTAGTGTACACGTGCACACTGTGTACAAGAGACCAACTCTATTTTTTGTGGGGTTCACCAGTAAAATATCATATTTAAAAATTCTTTCTCTCCCTCTTCCTTTATTTTCATTTTCTCTCTCCTTTTTCTATGGTCAATTTTTCTTCTTTGAGTTTCTTTATTATTCTCTATTAGAAATATAATATTGTATCATTCATATAATATTATAATTCATATCTATCCTTTTAGTATATTTGATCAAAACTTCATGTATATTTTATAGATATGTTTCTTTGTATCTATAAATATAACTATTGTAAAACATTATTACTTATCAAAAGACTATATAAAATGAATATTTATTAATTATGCTCAATTAATTATTTTTGACAAATCTTAATTTTATCAAAATATTGTTGTGACGTTTATTTCTCACCTAAAATATTAAAATTAATGTTTCTAAAAAATATTCTTATTTATTAACATCACACTGTTTATATAAATTTATTAATTTAAAAACCGTGCATCGCACGAGAGAAATACTAGTAGTATTTAAAGTCATTATTTTAATAAATCGATCCCGCGTTTAACGCGGGTACAAAGCTAGTTACATTATAAAAAGAGATTTCATAATAATAGAATGTCCAGCTCCTTATACAAATCCAACAATGATCAAATAATTCATCTTACATTTCTACCATGAAACAAATACTCAATGCTTAATTGCAACTGTACTTATTTGTCAATCAGAGTTTTCTATCGAACAAAATGAGTAAATTTGGTACATTTAATTTCCATTTTTACGCAATTTTTTTAGTTTTAATCAAAATTTAGAGTTTTAATTTTTGTGAATTTTTTAAGTACCTTGAATTCAATTTTTTCCACTGCATAGAGGAGAATGATTTTTTGTGATTTTTTTGTTTTTCTAATTTGGGTATAATTGTTCAAAATTAGAAGGGTTTTTCTATGGTCAGGAAGGGGTTCGCCCTTCCTGATAACAGGAACCCAATTAAAAACTGACACGTCATATTTCTTCGTCATCGTGCGATTAGTTTCACAATTGATTGAAATAATTAATTACCTAAATAATATATGTACAATTACCTAAATACCCTTATAATAACTTTTTTAAAACTCAAATTTCACATATTATTTAAAGTAGATTATATACAAGTTTGCACTTAAATTATTAAAATATCCAAACTAAAAATAAACCCACCTCGAACAACCCCCACCCACCCACCCACTGTTCATCTTCCCCAAACTTCTCAACCATGTTTTCACATTCTGCAACCCAAATAATGTACTCCTAACCTTAATTAACGTCCTCTTAAAAAACAAAAAAATATAACCTCAATTAACATTCTTATTATATTCACGAAGCTGAATTTCGAGTAGTTGGCTATTTTGTCCATCTTTACTCTTTCTAAGTCGAAATGTTTGTAAGTGGGTTTCGATTCGGAGCGGGTGAGTTACTTGATGATTTTACTATTCCATTTGTCGATCGACGTTTGAGTAAACTCGACGGCTTTGATTGAGATTGTTGTCGCGGGAATTCAATCGCCGAAATTTCAATTTTCCGTTGTTTCTGCAATTTTGTAAAACGAAAGTTGTATGACTAAAAATATATATAGTCACTGTGAGATTGTCGATGTAACCGAGAGCAGCAAACGACCAAACTAGATTTGGGCATGAGATTGCAATTTGTGAGAGTTGCCGAGAGAGATTGACGAGAGGCATTTTGCGGCAGAAATCTGGATTTTTTTGGTTTGGGAAAAAAAATCCCCAAATATTGGATTGTTCATCTCGATGAAAAAAATAATCATATAAGTGTTTGTGAAATTATTTATAATTTTAATTTTGTTAAACGTTTTTTAATTTAAAAGTGAAATTGTATCAATTTTGATATATTATTTTATAATTAAATATTTTTATAAGGATATTTTTATAATTTTATATTTATTAATTTAATTTATTAGTATGGCGAACAAGTGCAATTGTACATTGCATAGATCAAATGCACTATTGCGACCCAAATTAGAATGTATGTAGAAATTTAAAAATAAATTCTACTCCTATTTTAAATGGGGTGTGTACAGTAACACTAGGGGTTTGTTTAGTGATGGCCCCTTAAAAATCAACTAACAAAAATATATTTAATTCATATATTTCAAGTTCTCAATTTGCTTACGTGTGAACGATCTTCCCCCACTATTTCAAAATTCTATTATTATTTTAAATATTTAATCTTTTTTTTTATTTTTATTTTAATACCGAGATTTGACGGTTATAACAATTTTATCTTCTTCTCTTATTTTTTCTCTTCTAAGGATTGTGATAAAAAGTGGATATGAACAATTCTATCATTTTCTCTTCTCACGCCGCCTATATTTCACACTCTACTTTCTCTATCATTTTATCTTCTCATGCTCTTATTTTCACTTCTCTTTTTTTTCTGCTTATTCTTCTTTTCCACGTTTTTTTCACATTTTTCAGACCATTTGTATTCATTTGTGTCCATCCTCGGTATGAATTGGTGATTTTTTTAGGCTTAATTCTAATAAATACACAAATTTTAATCTCAATATCAATTAAATCACGACCTTCACGATTATTTTAAAAAAAATCAATCTTTCATCATGTTGCAATCAATGATGCGGAGCTCACCACATCATATTACACATATATTTTTTTTATTTTTCACATTACATTACAAATTGAATAACACTTTAAAAATACAAAAATAAAACTCGCTCATCTTCTCACGGCTTCTTCCCACTTCTCAAACTCAGTCAGACTTCTTCTCTTCTTAAAGAAAATGAAAATCATAAGGGGAAGAACCTTAACTCTAAAAATCGAAAAAGAAAAAAAAAAAAAAAAAACTAGTCACAAAATCCATTTGTCAAGAATTTAAAAAACTGTGGTCTCATTTGTTTGAAAGAGTGAAGTTTGTGGAACCCTACCTAAAAAAACTGAAGTAAGGGAAATCTTTTCACTATGTGTATTTGGGTGTGAATGAGTCTTTGTGTACACTTGAGTATACTGTGTGCACCTGAGTTTAACTTTTGTTATTATTATTACCTTTTTATTTTTTTTGGTATTGTATTTTTCAATAACAGTGACTTACATTTTTCAATAAAATATTTTTAGTTATATTGATCTACATTTTTTTGGTAATGTTATATTGCACATTTTAGTTATATGATGTTACACTTTTCAATTGCAGTGTGTTACACTTTACAATAATATTTTCATTTATATTGACTTACACTTTTTAATAATATTGTGTTGCACTTTTCAATTATAATAATTTACACTTTTTATTAAAAAATATGATACTGACTTGTATTTTTTAATAATATTGTGTTGCACTTTTTAGTTATAATAACTTACATTTTTATTAATATTGTATTGCACTTTTCAGTTATACTGACTTATACTTTTCATTAAAAAATTGTGATACTGACTTGCACTTTTAAATAATATTGTGTTGCACTTTTCAGTTATAATAACTTACATTTTTCATTAATATTATGTTGCACTTTACAGTTATACTGACTTACACTTTTCATTAAAAAATTGTGATCGATATTGACTGCACTTTTTAATAATATTGTGTTGCATTTTTTATTTATACTGACTTATACTTTTAATAAATATTGTGTTGCACTTTTTAGTTATAATGACTTACACTTTTCATTAAAAACTGTGTTGCACTTTTCAATTATAGTGATTTACACTTTTCAGAATTTTTTTTTTCAAAATATATAAAAAAATTAAACAAAAGTCAACGGTTAACTTGAGTGCACACGGAATACTCGAGTGTATTTGAGAGTAGCCCTTTGGGTGTTGTGCGTAAGAAATATTTAAAAGAAATACAGTCAACATTAACTTATGAAGTAATACTATTATTTTTTTGTACGGTAGGTGAGCACTTGAAATACATAAACATTCTTCTTGTCCTTATATATTTTATATTTTTTAGATGGAAGACTATTTTTCTATATATTGTATTTTTAAAGTGTTATTCAATTTGTAATGTGATGTGGAAAAAAAATGTGTAATATGATACGGCGAACTCCGGCAAGCCACGTCATTGATTGTTGGCTGAAATTTAAAAATGTGTATTAAATTGCAACACGATGAAATGTTGAGTTTTTTTTATAATAATCGGGAAGATCATGATTAAATTGATACTGAGACTAAATGTGGTGTATTTATTTAAATTATCCCCCCCTTTTTTTATTATACATCTTTCTATCTTCAGTGTATCATCGCTGCTTCTGCCGAATTTGACGCGTCTATTAGGGGGTGTTTCTTTTGGGCTTTGGGTGGTTTTAAAAACCAGATTTTTGAAATCCTGGTTTTTGAAATCCCGATGAATAGTAATATGGGTGTTTCTTTTGGGTTTTGGAATAGTGAAAGATTTAACTTTATGTCAAATCAAGTTGTAAGATTGAATGAGTTTGTATTATTATATTATTGTTTGATGAGATTGTAATGGTTAGTTAAGTGTGTAATGATTAAATGTATTATATTATTGTATTATTATATTATTATAGTATTATTATATTATTGTTGAGAAAGAATATAATGATTGAAGTAATATTATATAGATATAACTTTATGTCAAATTAATATGTTTGATAGGGGTGGTTTTGAGTGGATTTTAAAAACCGGTTTTTAAATTCCGAAGTAAAACGGGTTTTGGATCTTGAAATCCAAAACCTGGTTTTTAAAACAAAAAAGAAACACCCCTTAACGTTTCGCCGCAACTTCCTATTTTATCGTGTTGGCTTGCTGCTTATATTAGGTAATCTGATGACATTTTTTTATTTTTTTTGGGTAAATTTGTGATTTCAGGTTCAATTTCTTTAGACCAATTGTTAGAACTTAAAATTGGAGGTGATGTTAAGGGGATGATTTTTTGGATAGCGAGTATAAAAAATTGTGGGAGTTTGGTTAACATTCTTTCTCTCTCAATTTATTTATGGTTCTATTTTTTTTCTTTGGTGATTCAATCTATAATTTTCTATAAGCACATACAATTTCAGTTTTCTTTGCTGTGCAAATTTATATTTCAAATTGGTATATTTCTAGATCTTATTCTCTCAATTGTCCTAAATTTGTGGGAATGGTTTTTTTATTTTATTTTTACACTTAAATTTGTTTGATTTCATGTATGGTTCAGGGTACGTAATAGAAAAAGTTATTTCACATGTTTGAGTTTGTACTTTAATTTTTTTGCACCTGTTATATCATCATGACATGCATTTATTTAAAAATTCTTTATATTTATTCTTAAGAGCGGAGCAAAGATAAAAAAATTGAGTGGACTGGAAACGCGAAATAAATATTAATAAAAAAATAAATGTTAATTTTTTTTTTAAACATAAATTGTGCTCTACGATTTTTAACATAAATTGTGCTGTATGATCCTTATTTGGATTGAGTGAGAGGAGCAAGCGGTGTAGGGTCGTAAACAAATCAAATGATTTTTATTTGGTTCTGTATCAAATGTAAATAATTTTTTTATTTGATAAGTATTCAAATACAAAATTATGTATTCGATTCGATTTTCACAAACATTTAATTTAATAGTGATATTTGAGTGCAATTGGTTACACCTATACAATTGAAATTAAGAGAATTAAAATATAAATTTTAAATGTATCTATAAATTCAATTGTATAGAAGAATTTGCCATTATATATATAAGTTAAAACCCTGCTTCAGACCACCCATTAGATTAATACTCGAAACTTGAGTTTGGCCCCGTCCATTAAATTGTTACTTGATAATTAGTTAGGCACAGTCTCCAAAACTTAGAAAGATAAACCTAGAATCATACCTACCAAAACAAACGTTGATGTCTGCAATTTTTATTTTTAAAAAAATATATAGAAGTAGTAAAAAAATAGGGGGGCTACAGACCCCTTAGCCAAGCGCACGATCCGTCCATTCTTAATCTCTTTATACTTTTAACATTAAGTTTTATTGAGGTAGATAGACTTGGTGAAATGTCAAGTCGTCTGATGAATATAAGTATGATTTGATTCGAGTGTGAGTGTAAAACAGTACGGATAGATAACTAACTTACTGATTGCTTGTTAGCTAATAAGTTGGACAATTATCTACTCAGTTATTGGTGCGGAATTGTGTAGGGTATGGCTTGTTAATACGATGAGCTATCAACTGACTTGATATCAAGTGATTATGGATAAGTTAATTTGTGTGATTTTGACTCTTTTAAAAACTTATGTTATCATGAAATATTATGAATTTATGATAATTAATCAGATGATAAACAATAATCAATATAAAGCAGGTAAATCAACACAAGATTTATAGAGGTTCGGATCACAGCCCCACGTCCTCTCTCTCAACCCAATTGTGATACTAATTCCTTAATCAAATGAGGCTTGCTACTTTATAGTACCAAGAGAAGACTTTGAGCTTGATACACTTCCAAAGTGCAATTAGCTCTACTTGTTATTGTAAGAACAAATACTTTTACAACAAGGTACGTAGTTATAAACTAGAAACTTAACTTGTAGGGTTTTAAGAATATAAGGGATTAGTTTATATATGTACCAACTAGTGTGATGATAAAAGTGGTTGTGGTCATGGCATGGGGCCAGAAGGTGGTGGGTAAAGAGTTTTGGTGGAGAAGAGCAAGTCCGATATCAACAATGTGTCGATGACGGCGTTCGGGTGGGCCATTGTGTTCGGGGGTGTGAGGTAGGGTAGTGAGATGGGTGATGCCATGAGATGTGAGGAATGGGCGTAAGACTATTGTTATGGAATTGTATCCACTAAACAACTCCTCACAAATGATAAATCAAGACAACTAGAAACGCAAAAAATTGAAAACGAATAAAGAACTCAAAGAAAGAACACGGGATTTACGTGGTTCGATCAAATGATCTACGTCCACGGAGGATAGAAGACTCTCTTCACTAATCACAAATGAAAGTTACATATTACAAGTGTACACAAAGCTTGATCTCTCTCTTAAACTCTCTATGTGTGTAACCCACAATCTATGCATTAGATGGTGTATTTATAGATGTACAATGCAAGTTGTAACTGCCTCTAACAAACTAACTAACTAACAGAAATCAACTAACTCTGAAACTGGAATATCAGCACAGTAGAACTTAGCGCAGTAAAACTCAGCACAGTTGTCTCAGCAGACTAAGAACACTATATCAGCACAGTACTCTTTAGCAGACTAAGAACACTATATCAGCACAGTACTCTTTAGCAGACTAAGAGCAGTACTGTTCTGACCCGACCAGCAGAGTTGATACCTAAGATCACTAAACCTTATCAGCAGAGTACTCATTACTCTACTTGTACTGAAATAACCAAATATCAGAACACTAGTTACTGAGCTTAGTATAAGCACAGTTCTGAAAATCAGCACACTACCACTTCTGATAGTAAGAACAGTTCTCCAATATTGCATTAATCTCAACAATTCTCCACCTTAATGCAAGATTGCCTTCTTCCCAGCCCTCCTCAAGGCTGTTTGTCCATTCTCTTCTTAATGAACATCCCAGGTGCTAAGGTTTACCAACTCCATGCAATGGTTGAACTTATTGCTTGGTAATGCCTTAGTTAACATATCAGCTGCATTCTCTTCTGAAGCTACCTTCTGAACTTCAACAATGCTCTTCTCCAAGATATCTCTAACAAAATGTAGCTTCACATCAATGTGCTTTGACCTCTCATGAAACACTTGATGTTTTGCTAGATGGATAGTGCTCTGATTATCACACAGCACAGGAACACTCTTCTGGAATATGCCAAAATCTCTCAGAATGCCCTTCAACCACATTGCTTCCTTCACAACTTCTGTCAAGGCTATGTACTCAGCTTCTGTTGTGGATAAGGTCACCATAGATTGTAAGGCTGCTCTCCATGTTATAGCAGTGCCATACAATGTAAACACATAACCAGATAAAGACTTCCTTGTATCTATGTTTCCAGCAAAATCAGAATCCACAAATCCAATTAAAGGACTCTTGGTATCAGCACACTTCTCAAACAATAATCCTAAGTCTTCTGATCCATTCAGATATCTTAGAATCCACTTCAAAGCTTCCCAATGAAACTTTCCTGGATTTCCCATGAATCTACTCACCATACTAACAGCATAGGCAAGATTTGGTCTGCTACAAACCATAGCATACATGAGACTTCCAACTCCATTTGCATAAGGGACAGTAAGCATCTGCTTCTTCTCTTCAGCTGTTTGAGGAGATTGCTTGACTGACAACTTGAATTGCTGACCAAATGAAGTACTAACTGGTTTGGACTGGTGCATAAGAAACCTCTTCAAGACCTTCTGGATGTAATACTTCTGGGACAAGAACAGCTTCCCTGCTTTCCTGTTTCTGAGAATATCCATGCCTAATATTCTCTTGGCTTCACCTAGGTCCTTCATCTCGAACTTGCTACTCAGCTGCTGCTTCAGCTGGGTAATCTTTCTCATACTCTTGCTAGCTATCAACATATCATCTACATAGATCAGTAGATAGGTGCTCTCTAGATAATCTTGTTTACCAATATATACACATCCATCATATTTGCTTCTTAAGAAACCAATAGAAAGCATGAATGTATCAAACTTTCTATACCATTGTCTAGGACTCTGCTTGAGCCCATACAATGATTTCTTAAGCAAGCATACCTTACTTTCAGTTTCAGGCATGATAAACCCTTCAGGTTGATGCATATATATTGTTTCAGCTAGTTCTCCATGTAAAAATGCAGTTTTGACATCTAGCTGATGTAACTCAAGATCATCTTGAGCAACCTTAGACAAAAGTAATCTTATTGAACAATGTTTAACAACAGGAGAGAATACCTCATTGAAGTCTATGCCTTCTCTTTGTGTGAATCCTCTTGCCACCAAATCCAACTTCAAGCTTTTTCTTGAACAGCCACCTGCAGCTCACTAACTTCTGGTTTTTAGGCTTCTCAACAAGGATCCAGGTCTGGTTTTTCTCCAAAGATTGCAACTCTTCTGACATGGCTGCTACCCACTGCTCTCTTTCAGGACTGGTGATTGCTTCCCTATAGTTTCTTGGCTCATAATGCTCCACCTCTTCTGCTGTGATCAGAGCATATGACACAAGATCAGCCTGGCCAAACCTAGATGGGGGGTGAATCTGCCTTCTGAGCCTATCTCTTGCAAGACTATAATTTCTCAAATCAGCAGGGTTGTCCTCCATGGTATCATCTTCTGAATTATCTTCTGGTACCTGTTCTGGAACAACCTCATCTGGTGTGTTATTTCCCAGATCAGTAGGGTTGACCACCTCCTCTGGTGCCAACTGATCTGATGTGGGAAACTCCACCTCAGATGAGAAACTCTCTTCTGACTCATTTACAATTCTTCCATCTAGGTCATGGGAGTTTCCATTATGAGGATATCCCATTACCTTCTCATTAAAATCAACATCTCTGTTGATTATCAGTTTCTTATGACCTGGTTCAAGGCACCACAGTCTATAGCCCTTGACACCTTTTGGATAGCCAATGAATATACATTTCAGAGCCCTTGGCTCAAGCTTATCCTGTCTTATGTGTGCATATGCCTGACATCCAAACACTTTAAGTTTTGAATAATCAGACAACTTGCCATACCATATCTCATCTGGGGTTTTACCTTCTAAAGCATATGAGGGAGTTTTATTGATTAAGTAACATGCAGTACATACAGCCTCTCCCCAAAAGCTTTTAGGTAATTTAGCATCAGCTAACATGCATCTGACCCGTTCTAGAATAGTTCTATTCATTCTCTCTGCTAATCCATTTTGATGTGGATTAAGAGGGACAGTTCTATGTCTAGTAATGCCCTTCTCTTTACAAAATTCATTGAATTCAGCTGATAGATACTCAAGGCCATTATCTGTCCTCAAATGTTTTAAGGACTTTCCTTTCTGGTTCTCTATCTCAAGTAGCCATTCTTTGAATTTTGTAAAGGCCTCACTCTTCTGTTTGAGAATGAACACCCAAACTTTTCTAGAATAGTCATCTATAATTGACATGAAATACTTACCTCCACCTATGGTTTCAGTCCTTGATGGCCCCCAGACATCTGAGTGAACATAATCCAACAGCTCCTTGGTAGTGTGCTCACCCTTCTGGAATGACTTCTTCTTGGCCTTGCCAAGAATGCACTGCTCACAGAACTCTAGGCTTTTGAATGTCTTCTGGTGGAATGCCCCCTTCTTGGATAACTCCATCAGGCCTTTCTCTCCAACATGTGCCAGCCTCTTATGCCAAAGCATAGCATCTTCAGAACTCATGGTAACATCCGCAGCACCTGTGATTGTCTCACCAATTAAAGAATATAACCCATTTGACTTCTTCCCTTGCATCACTATCCTTTCAGCTTTGGTAACAAGCAGACATCCTCTTTCTGTCTTGAATTCATAACCCAAAGCATTTAGTGTGCCAAGAGATATAAGGTTTCTCTTCAAATCTGGAACAAATCTGACATTGGTCAGGATCACATGTTTATCATTAAAAATCTTCACCCTCACAGTGCCAATCCCTCTCACATTGCAGCATTCATCATTGCCCAATAGAACTGAACCTCCCTCCATCATTTCCAGGTTTTGAAACCAAGATTTGGTGGGACACATGTGAAAAGAACATCCAGAATCTAACACCCATTCATTAACAAGTTTGCTATCTGTTATGCTCATCACTTCAGCACTATCATACCCTTTTGCCTCTGCTACATCAGCTTTGGCAGCATCAGTAGTCTTCTTGTGCTCAGGACAATCTTTTATGAAATGTCCTTCCTTATGGCATTTGTAGCAAGCCTTGCTCTTGACTACATTTCCATTTCTCTTGTGATTTGGCTTGGCATGGAACTTCTTGCCTTGCCCTCCTTTCTTGTCATTCTTCAGTTTGATATTAAGACCCTCAGCTTGGTTCTTGGCCTTCTTGGTTGAGTTTGCAACATGTAAACTCTTGGTCTTCAGTATGGACAAGACTTCTTTGAATTTTGCCTTACCCTCCTTGGTAATCAGCAAAGCATCCTTGAAGCTGTCATATGAGGGAGGTAATGCCTCTAGGAGTAGAAAGGACTTCTTGTGATCTTCCAAGGTAATTCCAACATTCTCAAGATCATCAACTGCTTGCATGAACTCTATTAACTGCTCATCAAGGGTTTTATCATCTGACATCTTGAAATTATTAAGCTTCCTTTCCATGAACATCTGATTTGACAAAGATTGTGCCAAATACAGATCATCTAATGCCTCAAATACTCCAGCAACATCCTTCTCCTTCATAACTTCTCTGAAAACATTGTCTCCCAAACTCAGAACAACAATGTTGTAAGCTTTTTCCATAAGCTCTTCTTTCTTGACCTTGTCTGCATCGGATGCAACAGGGTCAAGAGGAGTAAGGGCCTCTTTCAGCCCATGGTGTGACAGAAGAGCCTTCATCTTGGCTTTCCATAAACCAAAATCTGTCTTACCATTGAATTTCTCTATCTCCAATTTCACATAGCCCATTTCTTGATTCTTGACTTTATCTTCGATTCCCACAGACGGCGCCAATTGTTATGGAATTGTATCCACTAAGCAACTCCTCACAAATGATAAATCAAGACAACTAGAAACGCAAAGAATTGAAAACGAATAAAGAACTCAAAGAAAGAACATGGGATTTACGTGGTTTGATCAAATGATCTACGTCCACGGAGGATAGAAGACTCTCTTCACTAATCACAAATGAAAGTTACAGATTACAAGTGTACACAAAGCTTGATCTCTCTCTTAAACTCTCTATGTGTGTAACCCACAATCTATGCACTAGATGGTGTATTTATAGATGTACAATGCAAGTTGTAACTGCCTCTAACAAACTAACTAACTAACAGAAATCAACTAACTCTGAAACTGGAATATCAGCACAGTAGAACTCAGCGCAGTAAAACTCAGCACAGTTGTCTCAGCAGACTAAGAACACTATATCAGCACAGTACTCTTTAGCAGATTAAGAACACTATATCAGCACAGTACTCTTTAGCAGACTAAGAGCAGTACTGTTCTGACCGCATCACTATCCTTTCATCGGAAAGGCATTAAGGATTGTTGGCTATAAAAGGATGGACTAGTATCCCCATTGGTATGAGGCCTTTTGGGGAAACTCAAAAAGTAAAGCCGTGAGGGTTTGGCAAACCCAAAGCGGACAATATCATACCAAGTGTGGGGGATACGGAAGGGTCCAGTCCCGGAAAAAAACCATAACAATTGGCGCCGTCTGTGGGAAGAACGAACCCAGGGCCATAATCCGGACGAGTGTGCCTGATGTCAGTAAACAGTTGGACGAACCAGAACCCCTTGGAGGAACGACAGTCTCGATGAGATAGGCAAGATGGTCTAGACAGAGCAAACCCGTCTCTTTGCGGCAGTAGTTTAGCTAGCTAAGTGATCTAGTTAGAGCGGGGTCGTTTGAGGGGAGGCACGTGGTCCATTGTTTGAAGGGGAGGATTGTTGAGAAAAGGTCAAAACAAATGTCCCACATCGGAAAGGCATTAAGGATTGTTGGCTATAAAAGGATGGACTAGTATCCCCATTGGTATGAGGCCTTTTGGGGAAACTCAAAAAGTAAAGCCGTGAGGGTTTGGCAAACCCAAAGCGGACAATATCATACCAAGTGTGGGGGATACGGAAGGGTCCAGTCCCGGAAAAAAACCATAACAACTATGTATTCCCTACCATTGTTAGAGTAGAGGGAGATAATATTTTTATGGAGAAACTTTTCAACAAGGGATTTGAAGGCAACAAAGGTATAGAGAAGATCATATTTAAGTTTTAATGGATATAATAATATATACTTAGTGAAGTAATCTACAAACAATACATAATATTTAAATCAATGAATAGAAAAAACGATTGATGTCCAAATATCAGAATAAATCAATTCAAGTGGTGCATAAGATTGTAAACTAGAATCAATAAAAGGGAGCTTATGGCTCTGAATGCACTTGCAGGAGTCACAAGAAAAACGTAGATTGTTTTAATACAGGAAATTTATTATTGGAAAGAACAAAATTAAGTATGCTAGGAGAGGGATGACCAAGACGGGCATGTCAGGTAGAGGGTGGTTGTTGAGTGGTTGTGAGGGTTGTATGGCTGCATGCACATCACTAGACGACCTTATGTAGAGCTCGTTAATGTAAGATCCGTGTAAGCGAATCTCCCTCGTACAACGATCCATCACCTGAAAACCAGAATCGAAGAACAACACATTAACACAATTGTCACAACACAGACGTGAAACATAAATCAAATTACGAGACATGAGGGGCATGTGAAGAGTATCCAAAAAACACAATGAATCAATGTTTGGAAACGTCATAGAGCCAATATGACGAATGCTTAAAACAGTGCCATTACCGATCACAACACCATCATTACCATCATACGGAGCATGAAGAGAGAGATTTGAGAGGTCCGAAGTAATATGGTGGGATGCCCTAGAGTCAACGATCCAATCGCTGGTGTAGGGACTGGAATGAGCCATATGCGCCGAGGGGGATGCATAGGCAGGTTGTACAGTAGTGGGGGCCGGGCCTATTGGAGAGAAAGTATAGGACATGCAACATTTTGTGGCGTGCCCGAATTCGCCACAAAGATGACACTTACCCTGATAGGGGCGCTGACTACCTAAACTAGAGGCAACCGAGGAGGTCTGGGGCGGTCATGGAGATGGGCGGGCGGGCTAGACAGGCTGCTAGGGTTTTTGCCGATCGGATGGCCGAGAGTGAGGCGCTCGAGCAGGTTGTTGCGCACCATAAAATGCAGTGGCTGGAGGAGGCACTGGAGCATGTGTGTGAGAGGCCATCTGAGCCTCCACACTCAGGAGAATTTCATGGAGTTCATCGAACGAAACAAAGGTTTCTCGAGCATGGATGACATGCCCAATTTCCTTGTATGAATCATCAAGTCTGTTAAGGACTTTAAAAGCCAAGTCTTCAGAGTCAGATGCAACACCAAGGAGGGAGAGTTCATCGACAATAACTTTTATTTCGAGCATGTAATCTATGATGGAAAGGTCACCCTTTGAGGGATTATGCAAGCGATTCTAGAGCGCAAGGACGCGTCCCCTGGACGCACGACCATAGGTTCAAGTGAGGATATCCCATGCACGCGTCTTTGGACGATTTTGCACCAGCGTTGAAAGGAATTAAGGTTGGGGTGAGCGGTACAATAATTGTACTATAAGGGTAAGATTGTCCTGTCGTACCCAGCGTTGAAAGTAATCATGATGTGATTGTCAGATGCCGAGGTGCCACATAAATGCCACGAATGATGAATAATTTATTTTTTTAATTTTTAAAATGTTTTTAACTAAAAAGAATACTGAAAAAATTGTTTTAAACTAAAAACAATACTAAAAAAATTGTTTTAAAAAAAAATCATAAACGAATTTAATTATTATCATTTCCCCCAAAACTCAAAAGAATATGATCGCGTCCTCCAAATCACAGTCCACAAAAAATACTGTGAAATTTTGCATATTTTTATTTATTTAAAAACGTTTTTAAAATAAAATAAATAATTTTTTTTATTGATCAGTCATGACATTTACGTGGGCATTTGTATATAATCTTAATGCGACTTCGGTATATACATCATTCATGTGTTTTCGAAAAATAAACACATACATCAAATTGCAAAACTTAAAAAAGTGGTGTATCGAATTGCAAAGAAAAAAAAATATTGCAATTGATAAACACGGTAAAAGTTTTTTTTTTTTTTTTGCAATTAACCCATTTTTTTTAAAGATATAAGTTAATCAATTAATATGTAAAATCAATTAAATAAATAATTTTTTTTAAAAAATGTATACATATACAATTTTTATTAAAATAATAAGCCAAAGAAGTTGATTGACGAAAAAAATAATTAATTTTTTTTAAAAGAGTAAAAAATGTATACATATATAATTTTCTATTGGAATAATGTCAAAGAACGACCCAAAGAATTAAATAGAGACTTTTAGATGGCTCAAAACAAATTCTTTGATACAGTATTGGAATAGTTTTGAGGATTGGGACCATGAACCGATGCTTTGTATTAGATAGTTTTTCTCGTAACCTTTACAGGATTTTTCGTTGTATTATTTTGGGTATTTCTGATATCCAATTATAAATTTTGCTGCTTCCAAAAATATAAAAATGTCACTTAATTGTGCAAAAATATGCAAATGATAATTTTCCACAACCGAATATTCCAATGGTTCATGCCCGTTGAAATAAAAAATCTAACAAGTAACAAAATATTTCCATTGAAATTGTCGTCGAAATTTGCATTAATTGGATATTTTCCAACAATTGAAATTCCAACTACTAACAGGGGTTGGTAAAAATTCCAACAAAAAAAATACCATTTGAATTGACATTAAAATTTGAATTGAAAAATTTCAGTAGTTAAAAATTTCATCGATCAGATCGTTGAAATTATCATAGAAATATTTTTTCCATTTGGAATTTTGCAACTCCAACATACATTTGTCCAAACGACTAGATTTCCATATGAATTACAGTTGGAATTATTGATCCCAACGGAAAAAACACAAAATGTCGTTGGAATTTGCTAGTTTTCTTGTAGTGAGCGCTCTTCACTGGGCGTCTCGACACTCGAGTTCACTTTGAGCGCCCACGGATTTTGGTGAATTATTAGCAAGGCCGAAAATGCCTATATACAGTGTGTGGGCCAGATTGAATACTAGCCCATCTGTGGTCCGGCTGTTCGATACCCACCCAAGCAGGTTCGAACCCATGTGCACAATTTTTTATTTTTTTTAAATTTTGGATTTTCGACAATTTTTTCCTGCCGTCGTATTTGCGATGCTATATTCCCGTCACAAATTTGAGACTACATTTGCGACGAATTTCAGAATTTCGTCGCAATTTTTTGCAACAACCTAAATTCCTTTCAAATGTCATCGCAAATAAGCGATTTTTTTAGGTGACTGGTTGGTAACATTCTGGTTGAAAGACAATAGAAAACTGTTCACAATGTTGCCCATGCCGAATATACTAAGGTGGAGGGCAATGTCAATGCTTTTCGGGTTACTCAGAACTTGATGAAAGCAAAATTCTTGCAATTAATTGGTTTTGCGTGTAAATTTACCTTTTCGTTATCATTAAAAAAAGAAAAAAAGGTCCAATATGGTAATTGGACCAATCTCAGAAATTGAAAATGCACTAGACTAGAAAAAAAAAAGGTGAAGTAACTAACCCCAAGAAAACCTTGTAATTTCGTCTAATTGAAATCAAAAGTAGTTGTGATTGATGCAAATCAAATTATGTTTTTTTTGTTATTTAACTTATGCAATTAGAAGTTTTTAAGACCGATGGGACTTTCTAATATAGTATAACATCTTAATAATGTTAGATTAATATATAACACGCCACTTGCCCTTGTTGTATACTACCTCCAACTTTTATTAAATGAGGTAAATTAGGTTTTAAGTGGAGGTAGATTTTTCTTTTCTTTTCTATTTTAGGGTAATAAGATGCTTTTAAAATAGGATTAGTGTGAAAAAAAGTAATTACATATAATATAATTTTGAGATGTATAAAATGTGAAATTTAAAATGAAAAAAAAAATATTTTATTACACAATTAAAAAAATATGATCATTTGGGATGTCCATTTTAGACAAATATTGAATAAAAAATGGAAAAAATGAGTATATCATTGTGTGTACATGAAATTTGAACTGCTCACAAGATGGGAGTTTTCTTGTCTTTTAACATCTTCTTGTTGGTTTAATTTAAGTTCCTAATTACTTTTAATTTAATACAATAGTATAATATCTTTCTATTACACAACTCATAAGTCATAACGTAAAAATAATTATCACAATCATCAATCATCACCCTCACAATATATATATATTTATTTTTTATGTCATTATTTTTAGAGTTCACCATACACTTACTTTATTTACTCTATATATAAAAGTTTATTAAGCTAGTGTTGTTATCATGTCAAACATATACAAAATTTTCGTGTTTGTGTTGGATTTGTATCTAACCTATTAAACTTGGAAAAATATTTCAACTATTGAATAATATAAATTTTGTTTATGAATTTAATATTTTTCGTATCGGGTCATACACCACACTAAATTTTTGGTGCTCATATTGTATTAACACAAATTCTTATGGTGTAACATAAAACACAACACGGAAACACCAATTGTCAGTAATCGGATGAAAATTTCCCAAAATTGGATTCATTGAATGTGGATGGTTTTTAACCGGTAAAAATCAATGGTTATATATATATGAAGTTATGTGAGAGTTGTGTGACATAGAATGGGTACAAGAGTCCGCGACGATGCAGCTGCTCTACTGGAAAACGACGTCGTTCGGGGCTCGGTTGACTTGAAAGGCATTCCCGCCACCCGATCAAAATCCGGTTGCTTCATTCATCATAGGTATAATAATAACATTCTGAATATTCGTAATGTTGTATAATAATAACAATAACATGAATTAATCTTGTTAATTAGGCATTGAAGTGGCAGAGAGATTTGCTTATTTTGGAATAAGTTCCAACTTGTTCACTTATTTAACAGAGCAGTTGGGCCAATCGGCGGCTGCTGCGGCGGAGAATGTCAATGCCTGGAACGGAACGGCAACGCTTCTGCCCCTTCTCGGCGCTGTCGTAGCCGACTCCTTTCTCGGCCGATATTGGACCATTGTTGTTGCCTCTCTACTCTACATTTTGGTACCTAAAATCTTATTTAAATTTTTAATATTCATGTTCCCTTTTATAAAATTGTGATGGGTGGTCACACACACACACAGGGTTTAGGCTTATTGTCACTATCTGCTGCATTCCTTTCATCAAACTCTTCGCCTGGTTTTCTCGTCTTCTTCATCTCCTTGTATTTAGTAGCGTTTGGTCAAGGGGGACATAAGCCTTGTACGCAAGCTTTCGGAGCTGATCAATTTGACGAGGAAGACGAACGCGAGCTTAAAGCCAAAAGTTCCTTCTTCAATTGGTGGAATTTTTCCATGAATGGAAGTATTTTAGTAGCTATCTTGGTTCTGAGTTATGTTCAAGAAAATCTGAGTTGGGAACTCGGCTTTGGAATCCCCTGCATTGGGATGTTTTTTGCTCTGGTTGTTTTGTTGCTCGGCTCTTCCACGTATAGATTTCGTGTAAATGGTGATCAAAGGAATCCGTTTTTTCGAATTGCTCGTGTTTTTGTCAGAGCAGCAAAGAATAAGAATAGGGAATTAGAAGAACAGGGAACTCTGCCTCATGAAGATACCAAATTCAAGTAATTTAATTTCTATGATCTTGTTGTGAAATTTGTGTACTAATTACCATTGTACGTGTTGTTACAGGTTTCTTGATAAGGCGATTCTCGCAGACGAAGAGAGGAACGTCTACTGTACAATAGGCGACGTTGATGACGCCAAAGCGATTCTGAATCTTGCTCCGATCTGGTGTGCATGTTTGGGATATGGCGTCGTCTTATCACAACCATCAACTCTATTCACCAAACAAGCGGAAACAATGGACCGTCGTGTGGCTTATGGCTTCGAAATAACAGCTGCTTCACTTCAATCTCTCGCCTGCATATCCATCATGATTTTTATTCCAATCTATGACTGTGTATTAGTTCCAATAGCCAGAGCTATAACCAAGAAACCTGCAGGAATATCAATGCTCCAACGAATAGGTACCGGAATTTTTCTGTCTGTTGTTCTGATGGCCATTGCTGCGCTTGTTGAGAAGCAACGCTTAGCCACTGCTATCGAGCATGGTCTAATGGATGACCCAAGCGCAACGGTACCAATGAGCGTGTGGTGGTTGGCGCCTCAGTATCTGCTCTTTGGTATTGTTGAGGTGTTCACTTTGGTTGGCCTTCAAGAATTCTTCTATGATCAAGTTCCAACTCAACTTAAAAGCTTAGGCCTTGCTCTCTACTTGAGTATATTAGGCGTTGGGAGTTTCTTGAGTAGTTTCCTGATATCGATCATTGATAAGGCCACGAGTGGAGATGGGCGCGATAGTTGGTTTTCGGACAACTCAAATCGAGCTCATCTCGACTACTTCTATTGGCTGTTGGGAGGCTTTAGTGCACTTACAATGCCCATCTTTGCTCTCTTTGCTAAATCTTATGCTTATAAGAGGAAGAATGTAGGGTAGTGTTATAAGAGGAAGAATGTAGGGTAGTGTTATAAGAGGAAGAATGTCGGCCTGCCAGGTTACTTGGGCAGGGCCAAATCGACTCGATAGTTTTTCGGGGCACTATAATTATAGTCCAGTCCATTAGTCGGGTGCCCGACCAATTTTGACAGCCTTGTCTGTCTTCTCTCCCGCCTTGTGACAATTAACACCAATTTTTTTTAGTTTAATTTGATTTTTTTGTTATTAATTTTATTAATAATATAAGGGTAAATAGGTAATTTTAACATTAAATATTTTAATCAAATTAATAAATATAATAAAATATTTTATTGTAAAAGGATAAAAATGTAATTTTAAAATTATATATTTTAATTAATTAAATTAAATATAAAAATACAAACGTATGACATCATATGACCCATACGATGAATACATACGATACATTATATAAAATGTAACATGTCATCATGTTTAAGTCTTTAGATTTGAATTTTAATGGTTGAAATTTAATTGACTATGCAGTCATTACGACACCATACGACATCCTGACTACATGTAGGAGATCCCAAGTATTAATTGGTAAAAGAAAACAAACTCTTTAATTAATGCTATGTTTTGATAATTCACATATTATTTTGATTTATTAATATATATTGTTGCGTCAAAAAATAACGTCTAGGGATATCAAACGTTCCCGTACGGATAGTACGAATCACGGGCTTAAATCGTCCTTTATCCTTAGCAGTCTTCACGAACAATTCTTCTTCCAAACCCTTAAATGACCTGCAAAAACACGCCGGAGGGGATTCCGGCGTGGAATCTCCGACGCTCAAGTCAGAATCGTTCTCAAGGGAATCAAAGAAGAATTTCTCTGTAATTCAAGGGAAATTCTAGCAAATATCGGTATGTTTCCTTATCAATTCAGTGTATATTTCGTGCAACTCTCTTAGATCATAAAATTAAGTGAACTCAATATAAAACGTAGTCAAAATGGTAGAACAAACCTGATTATATACCTTTCCACCTTTCGTGGGAGACTCCCTCTCCCTTTTTCTTCTCAACCGTTCCGCAAGACCAGGTCTTCTAGTGGACTTCTCCACGTCTCCCTTTGACTCCTTCTCGGACCTTATCTTATCAAAAACGGATCTTAACTCCCTCCTTCTTGGGCTAAGAATATTGGGCCTGAAGACGACCCAAAGATAAAGATAATAAAACTGTAGATATGGGCCGGAAGCCCATTTATACCTACTTATCCTCTTGGATTTAGGGGTGTATTAATCCCCTTTTATAAAACCTTTATTCACCATAAAACGAACTTAATTCATCTCACATCCACGTGTCGTTATCTCCATAGACGACATATTTTGTCCGCATCAACTACTCCCCCCTACTCTCGTAAAAGTGTTGGGATTTTTATGAGAGTAGGAAAAGGGATAATATGAATTTACTTCTTGGTTCCTTTCTCGAAGACCAGTGTTACCTTTTCTTATCAAATGGGAAGGATACGTTGTGCATCCCTATGAAAATGTACACCTCGACAAGAGCATTTAATTTTTCCTTTAAATCTCTCATTTTGCCGCTTAATCGAGAAACACTTCCCCTCCATTTTTTCAGCCGCTTCGAATTCCGCATCTACCCTTTCCACGCGTCTTTCCTAGAGAAAGGCGTCAGCCGCCGTTGCTATAACCACGCGCCTTTTTATTCGATCCGGGCACCACCTTCCTCGTTTTTCTCCCCACTTTCTGTACTGCCATCATAACTCCCCATTTCAAAAATTAAAGAAGCCCTTTTCACTTGTGCAGATTTTCCTCCCGTAATTTTCATTCCTCTTTCTTCGAGTTCTTTCTCCATTTCTGCAATCGACTGTCTTCGTTCTCCCCGCACGTCTACCGACACGCCACTTATCTTCCGAAGGCGTTTCCATTTTCAGGTACCCATCCTCACCTCTCTTTTGTTTTTTCGTTTTATCGTCATGTCTTCTTCTTCTCATTCCTCCTCGGAAGATACTCTCAACGAAACTTCCCACTCTTCTTATAATTCAATTTCACGGTTCCCCATAACCATCCCTGCTTTGAAAAACAAAATATCCTCTTCTTCCTCGCTCTCGGAAGAACGTCTAGCCTCCTTCCTTCGGCCAGGCATGTTCCCGACCGATTATTCAGTCAGAGTTGCCCATCCTAAGGAACGCCCCAATTTCGCTGGTCCGCAGAGCTTGGCTTTCTGGGAAGCCCAGTTTAAAGCAGGCCTCCGTTTTCCAATCCACCCCTATCTAGCTGAGTTTTCCTCTTACACCCGAATCCCTATCAATCAGTTCACCCCAAATGCTGTTCGAGTGATGCTAGGGTTTTATATCTTGATAAAAGGTAATGGGGGCGAACCCTCTGCACAACTTTTCTCAACTCAATACACCTGCAAACTCGCGGATGGGTTTTTCTATGTATGTGGCCGAGCTGCTCGTACTGGGAAATTCATGGAAAAACTCCATGAGGGGGCTCAAGATTGGCGAGATTACTATTTCTTTGTAACTAATCCTCATCTTTGGGATTTTCCTCACGAAAAGTGGGTTTATGAAAACCCCGGCGTACCCAGTCCTCCTCTCACTGCCTGTTCCTCTCTTAACTCGGATGTAATGGAAAACCTGAATCAACATGTAGCCCAGCACGGATATTTTGATGTAATGGGTATTTGTAAGAATCCTAGGGCTTTATCCCATTTTGGTTTTGGTCGTACTGACTATCCCTTAGGTCTTGATGACGGTAATATTAATTTTCTCTATTGTTATTTTCGACATTCATAGCTTTGTATTTCCTGATGTCCATGTTTCCTTTGATCGCAGTTATGAGTTGGTTATCTCAGATCTCACGTGAGGCTACTCCTCTCTCTATGGTGAGCAAGCCTCCTGTTTTGGAAAGTTCTTCAAAGGCCCCCCTTCCTCCGTCTCCAATGAAACCCTCTGTCGGCTCTGTTGCCAAGCGTACTAGGTCCTCTGCTGGGGGGGCTGCCTTCTTTTCTGGACTCCCCACTTAAGGTGTATCTAAGAAGAAGAAACTCAAGGGCAAGTCCTTCTACCCCCCCTCAGAGACCATTGATCTAGAAACCACCGATGACATCAGCATAGATCAGTTCACTGCTTTTGTAGAACGTTATGTCCCTGCCCCAACTGTAAAAGCTCTCAGTGCTTTAACCCTGGAGGAGAGGATGGTGCATTCTGCTCATAGTTTTTCTCAAGTAAGCTCACAATGTACATGTTTCTCCATATAATTGATAAGGGGTATAATAAACATACTGACTCTTTCTACTATTTTATAACCTCTATGCAGTTTGGCCTTCTCTACTCTGCTGTGTTCGAGCAAGCCCTTCAATCTCTTCAATCCCGTGATGACCTCCGCAGTCAGGTAGAGCAAGAGAAGATAAAGAAGGAAATGATCGAGGCGGAGCTGCGAGAGGCCACTTTAGGGAGGAAGATAGCCATGGCAGAGAAAGTTCAGCTTTCTGCTCAGAACCATACTTTATCTGAGGAAGTCTCTTTACTCCGAGCCCAAATAGCTGAAAGAGATAGGGGGATCCAGCGCCTAGAGACTGAGTTACCTGCAGCTGGGGTGAAGCTCTGTATTGATTCTCTCTTTACATTCTCGACAGGACAAACCTTTCTGGGCACCTTGCATCGAGAATGGCTAGAGGCTTTCCTCAAGAGCGCTAGTTTTCTGGGGGAAATGGGGGCGTACATTCCGCACTTCATTGATCATGGCTTCTCTAATGCCGTAGCTGAACACTCTGCTGCAGGCTTTGATGGTCACTATACTCGCGCCCTCCGTCTAGATGCGCTAACTGCCCGCCCGAAGTTCCCAGGAAATCCTAAGGAGGATATCAACACTCCTTGGTGGCTGCCTGGTATGGAGAAGGCTGTATCAGAGCTGAAGAATGCTGCTCTAGGGGTGGGGGATTTAGTGCCTGTGAGCAATCTGGAATTTCCTCTTCATATAGCGAACCCTGATCCATTGGCTATTGTATTGGCTGAGGTCTCGAAGGAGGAAGGTGGTGGCTCCAGCGGGGAGGTTCACGAGGCGGTGGAAGTCGCTGGAGGGGTTGAAGTTCCTCCCTCTTCATAACTTTATTTACTTTTCTCTAACAACAATATTCTGGTACTTAAAAATACTTTCTTTTGTTGGGGCCTTCGTGCTCTTTTGATATTTTTAGGAGACTCCACACTCCTGCGTTTTTCTGTGGAGGGCCAGGGCCTGATGCCTTTGGTCTTGGATACTGCTTACTTTTGAGGGTTCTATTATACCTTTTCTTCTTATACTTGCACCTCATCTTACCGTATGCATATATATGTGTTGCATGTTTAGCTTTTCTCAGTCATGTTTCAAGATATATCTCTAGTATTCTTTTGACACATATAGACTCCGAGGCTTCAAATTCATGCATGACAAATTCAAGCTTAAGATAGAGAGTTCAAGTTTCTACACTTACTTGGTAATTTGATGATGCTCGTAGGGTCTCCTCATAGTTCTTATCCCCCCCAGCCTTAGAGGTTATAGTGGATGAGGACTTTCGCTTTTGTAGCTTTGGATTCCTCTTTAAGGATGGAATTCATCTCGAATCTGCATTAGCTTTGTTTCTCAGGGTGAGGTTCGTATAAACCTTCTTATTTTATCTAAGTGAAGTTCATCTGAACTCACTTGTTTTTCAGGGTGAGTTTTGTATGAACCTTCGCATTTTGTCTAAGTGAAGTTCATCGGAACTCACTTGTATTTTAGGGTGAGGTTTGTATAAACCTTCGCATTTTGTCTAAGTGAAGTTCATCGGAACTCACTTGTTTTACAGGGTGAGGTTTGTGTAAACCTTCGCATTTTGTCTAAGTGAAGTTCATCGGAACTCACTTGTTTTTCAGGGTGAGGTTTGTGTAAACCTTCGCATTTTGTCTAAGTGAAGTTCATCGGAACTCACTTGTTTTTCAGGGTGAGGTTTGTATAAACCTTCGCATTTTGTCTAAGTGAAGTTCATCGGAACTCACTTGTTTTTCAGGGTGAGGTTTGTGTAAACCTTCTTATTTTGTCTAAGTGAAGTTCATCGGAACTCACTTGTTTTTCAGGGTGAGGTTTGTATAAACCTTCTTATTTTGTCTAAGTGAAGTTCATCGGAACTCACTTGTTTTTCAGGGTGAGGTTTGTATAAACCTTCGCATTTTGTCTAAGTGAAGTTCATCGGAACTCACTTGTTTTTCAGGGTGAGGTTTGTGTAAACCTTCGCATTTTGTCTAAGTGAAGTTCATCGGAACTCACTTGTTTTTCAGGGTGAGGTTTGTGTAAACCTTCGCATTTTGTCTAAGTGAAGTTCATCGGAACTCACTTGTTTTTCAGGGTGAGGTTTATATAAACCTTCGCATTTTGTCTAAGTGAAGTTCATCGGAACTCACTTATTTTTCAGGGTGAGGTTTGTGTAAACCTTCACATTTTGTCTAAGTGAAGTTCATCGGAACTCACTTGTTTTTCAGGGTGAGGTTTGTGTAAACCTTCGCATTTTGTCTAAGTGAAGTTCATCGGAACTCACTTATTTTTCAGGGTGAGGTTTGTGTAAACCTTCTTATTTTGTCTAAGTGAAGTTCATCGGAACTCACTTGTTTTTCAGGGTAAGGTTTGTATAAACCTTCTTATTTTGTCTAAGTGAAGTTCATCGGAACTCACTTGTTTTTCAGGGTGAGGTTTGTATAAACCTTCGCATTTTGTCTAAGTGAAGTTCATCGGAACTCACTTATTTTTCAGGGTGAGGTTTGTGTAAACCTTCGCATTTTGTCTAAGTGAAGTTCATCGGAACTCACTTGTTTTTCAGGGTGAGGTTTGTGTAAACCTTCGCATTTTGTCTAAGTGAAGTTCATCGGAACTCACTTGTTTTTCAGGGTGAGGTTTGTGTAAACCTTCGCATTTTGTCTAAGTGAAGTTCATCGGAACTCACTTGTTTTTCAGGGTGAGGTTTGTGTAAACCTTCGCATTTGTCTAAGTGAAGTTCATCGGAACTCACTTGTTTTTCAGGGTGAGGTTTGTATAAACCTTCGCATTTTGTCTAAGTGAAGTTCATCGGAACTCACTTGTTTTTCAGGGTGAGGTTTGTATAAACCTTCGCATTTTGTCTAAGTGAAGTTCATCGGAACTCACTTGTTTCTCAGGGTGAGGTTTGTATAAACCTTCGCATTATCATGGCATCAGCGTACACCAATCATTTCATCACAATATTAACGTATATCTAGCATATCATCACAATACTAACGTATATTTAGCATATCATCGCAATACTTCAAAGATATACGGAAACCACTGCAATTTCTTCAAAAGTAAAGCTTCATTGATCAAAAGTGTTCATCAACATAGGTACAAAAAGGGGAACCTATGCCGAACTCATTAAAAACCTCTCCGTGATAAAACCCCGAGGGGAAACCCACGTAGAGGGAAAAAGAGTGCCGGTGAAGCAATGTGTACAATTATTCGAATATAAAATGAATGTCAAAATTGTTCAGAAAGAAAAAATAGGGGACTAACACATTTTCAAACATAAAACCTCTTAAGGTGGCACACGTTCCACGGACGTAGTATTTCCTTTCCCTCCGTATCTTGGAGTTTATAGGCTCCTCCCTTCAACACTTGCGTCACTTTATAGGGACCTTCCCAGTTTGCCTCCATCTTCCCCGTATTCCTCAAGGCATCTGCTCTCCGGAGAACTAGGTCTCCGACTTTAAAGGACCTGGGGATTACCCTACGATTGTACGCTGCCTTGATCCTACTCTTGTACCTCTCTGCTTTCAACTTCGCTATTTCTCTTTCCTCTTCTATTAAGTCCAAGGCCTCTCTCATTAATCCTTCGTTTCTCTCCTCATCAAAGTAAGTGATCCGGTGCGATCCCAACCGGGCCTCTGGAGGTATCACTGCCGTTGCCCCATACACCAACTGGAAGGGGGATTCCCCTGTGGCCGATTTAGGACCAGAGGACATTGTCCAACTTCTTCACCCATCCTCTTCCTATCTTTTGCAAACGCGTTCGGATACCGTCCACCAGAATCCTATTTGTGACTTCCACTTGACCATTGGCTTGTGGGTGGGCTACTGAAGTGAACTTTTGTACGATATTCCACCTCTGGCACCATTTTCTCACTCTCTCTCCATTGAATTGCGTTCCATTATCTGAAACTAGCACCCTGGGCACTCCGAACCTGCAACAGACATGTCTCGCTAGGAAATTAATCACATTATCCTCTTCTATCTTGGCCAAGGGTGCAACCTCTACCCACTTGCTGAAGTAGTCCACCGCGACGATCATAAATTTCCTTCCTCCAGGTGCCATGGGGAAGGGCCCCACTAAATCTATTCCCCATTTTGCAAATGGGCAAGGTGAGTACATAGCACCCATCTCCTCCGCTGGTACCCGTATCAAAGGTCCATTCTTCTGGCATCTCTCACATTTCTTCACGAATTCTCGAGCATCCCGTATCACATTGGGCCAATAAAAACCTCCCCTGAACACCTTCTTCACAATCATCTTATAACCCTCGTGACTGGCCGCACAGCCCTCATGGATATCCTTGATTACGAACTCCGCCTCCTGTTTCGAAAGACATTTCAAATAAGGTTGAGTAAAGGACCTTTTGTATAGTTGATCTCCAAGGATACAATATTTTAATCTCAAAGCCTTGGCTTCCCTAGGTGCTGGATTCGCGGGGTCTCTGTTTAACTTCTCCCATATCTCTTTTCGCCAATCGTCTCCTTCTGTTATCCCTCCAACTAGTGTTTCCGTCGCCAATCGATCTGCCACTACTAGGGTTATCTTCCCTTGTCCCTCGAACTCAGTGGAACTGGCTAACTTGGACAATCCATCCGTTTTTGTGTTTTCTTCCCTTGGTATCTATATTACTTCAAAAGCATGGAATTTACTTTTCAAGTTCCTCACTTGCTCCAGATATGCAATCATCTTCTCGTCTTTGGCAAGGTACTCCCCCATTACTTGCTGCACCACCAGCTGTGAGTCTGAATATAGGGTGACCTTCTGTGCTCCCAATTCTGCTGCCATGCTAGCCCCTCTGATGAGGGCTTCGTATTCGGCTCCGTTGCTGGAGGTCGAAAACCTGAACTTAACAGCAACTTGTACCTCCTGGCCTTCAAGATCTACCAGCACTATCCCTGCTCCGCATCCCAGTGTTGATGTGGAACCGTCCATGTATACTTTCCATCCTTCCATTTCCTCAGTCCTGGTGGATTCTTGGATGAAATCCGTTAGGGCTTGGGCCTTAATAGCCCTCCTGGGCTCATAATCGACATCATACTCCTGTAATTCAACAGCCCACTTGACCATTCTTCCGGACAAGTCTGCTCTTCCTAGCACCTGCTTCAGGGGATAATTAGTCCGTACAACAATTTTATAAGACAAGAAATAGGGGCGTAACCGCCTAGCTGTCACTACCACCGCTAGGGCTGCCTTTTCTACCTCTGAATATCTGACCTCTGCTCCTTGAGTTACCTTACTCACGTAATATATGGGCTGTTGCGTGGAACCCTCTTCTTTCATCAGTGCTGTGTTTAAGGAGCGCTCCCCCCACCGAAAGATATAGGAATAGTATATCTCCCTGAGAGGGTTTTGTCAATTTCGGGAGTTGTTCCAAGTGACGCTTGAGTTCTTCGAAGGCCCTCTGACAAGGCTCGTCCCACTCGAATTTCGCCCCTTTCCTCAAGGTTCTGAAGAAGTGATGACTTTTCTCTGCTGATCTCGATATGAATCTGCTCAGAGCTGTTATCCTCCCATTCAAGGTTTGTAGTTCCTTCAGGTTTCGGGGAGGCTGCATGTCTAAAACTGCTTTTACTTTAGCAGGGTTGACTTCTATTCCCCTCTGGGTCACCATGTATCCTAGAAATTTCCCTGATCTTACCCCAAAGGAGCATTTAGCCGGATTCAGCTTGATACCGTTGCTCCTGATCACCTGGAATATCTCTTCCAAGTCTTTCACATGCTGCTCTACCTTAACGCTCTTGGCCAACATATCATCCACGTAAATCTCCATATTTTTATCAATTTGTTCTCGAAAAACCGAGTCTACCATTCTCTGGTAGGAAGCTCCTGCATTTATTAGTCCAAAAGGCATGCGTATATATCCAAAAGTACTATAGGCTGTAATAAAACATACCTTCGGAATATCAAGGGGGTTCAACTGGATCTGATGGTACCCCTGATATGCGTCCTTCATACTGAGTAAATCAAAACCTGACGTCGCGTCCACCAACTGATCGATCCTGGGCAAGGGATAATGGTCCTTAGGACATGCTTTGTTTAAGTCTCTGAAGTCGATACACATTCTCCACTTACCAACTCCTTTAGATACCAACACTGCATTCGAGAGCCATTCAGGAAACTGTACCCTCTTTATATGTCCCACTTTCAATAATTTATCGATCTCCTCCTTCACTATGAGATTCTTTTCTTTACCGAAATTTCTTAGTTTTTGTTTCACTGGTCATGCTCTAGGGTCCACATTGAGATGATGTACTGCTATCTCTGGGGAGATACCCGTCATATCCGCTGGAGTGAAGGCGAATATATCCACATTCTTTCGGAGAGTGGCTATTATTCTTTCCTTGAGTTCTGGGTCCATTTGAGTCCCAACTCTAGTCGTGAACCCCTCCTTCTCTGTATAGAGTTCGATATTCATTAGTTCCACATCTTCTCTGATTTTGGGCTGCTCTCCTTCCAATTCAGCTACTTTCTGTTTTTTTAGTTCGGGGTCTTGCCCTTTACATCTTTCCAGACATCGGAACGTAGCCCTGTCCGCTATCTTGACTGACTCCACATAACATTTCCTTGCTTGATACTGGTCTCCACATATCTCTCCCACTCCCCCGGAGGCGGGAAATTTCATCTTCATATGGAAGGTGGAAATTACGGCCTAAAAAATATTCAAACTCGGTCTTCCCATCACCACATTATATGAGGAGGGAACATCAACTATCAAGAACTCTATCACTTGTACTCGCCGGTGGGGGACAGTCCCTAGCCCTACTTGCAACAGGGCCGATCCCAGGGGCTGGATCGCTCCCCCTGAAAATCCATCTAGGGCAGTTTCCACTGGCCTAAGTTTTATGTTCAACTCCATCCTTTTAAAGCACTCCAGGAACATGATGTCCGTTGAGCTTCCCGTGTCTACAAAGATTCGCGCCACATCGTACCCTGCGATGTCAGTAGTGATCACCAGAGCGTCATTATGAGTCTCTCTGGATGCTCCCATGTCCTCAGATCCAAAATGTATGTCGGGCATTACTATCGTTTTTCCTGTCCCTCGATGTTCCACGTTCTGCTCCACCTTCAACGCTCGGATACTTTGTTTCCTTTGTCTAAAGGAATCGCCATCAGCAGGGCCACCCATAATCATATGGATCGTTCCCCTCTTTTGGGGAGGGGGAGGTTGGTCTTCCCCCTCCTTCCTCTGCTCCCTCTTATTCTCCTCTGTTCTTCCCTCTAGGTCTTTCCGCTTTTGCCCTCGAGGGCCTTGCCTGTCCCTGAAAGTAAACTCCTTAAGATGTCCTGCTTGTATCATCCTTTCTATTTCATCCTTTAGGTGCCAACATTGGTTCGTATCGTGACCGTAGTCATTGTGGAACCGACAAAACTTATCGGATTTGGGATTCTGAGGACCCCTGTTCCTGGAGTAGGGGAACTTCATACTGGGGTGATCTCCCGCTACCTCTAAAACTTTCGTTGGTTCTATCTTCAAAGGGGTATACTTTTCAAACCTTCCCCTAGGGCTTGAGCGCGCTGCTTCTTCCTCCTTTACAACCCCAGGCCTCCTCGAACTCCTTTGCTTCTCTGGACTAGGCCTTCTTGGTATTGTTTTCCTTCTTCGCTCTCCATTTCCTCCCACCGGTCTGGCTTCAGAGCGCTTAGCTTTCCGCACCTCTTCAAGGGTGAGGTATTTTTCGGCCCTTCTTAGTAACTCATCAAAGGTCTGCACGGGTTTCTTAGCTAGAGAGGTAAAGAGGTCTCCGTCTTTCAACCCATTAGTGAGGGCGTTGATCTTGACTTCCGAAGAGGCTGTAGGTACCTCCAAGGCTGCTTGATTGAATCTTTTTAGAAAAGCCCGAAGGCTCTCATTTTCTCCCTGTCGCATGTTAAATAGGGTGAGGGTAGCCCTGGGCTGCCTTCTAGCACTGGCGAATTGGTGTAGGAACAATTCGCTAAACTCCGACCACGAGTGAATGGTATCCGGTCCCAACTGAGTGAACCACTACTGCGCAGCTTTGGATAGAGTGGTTAGGAAGACCCTGCACTTGACACCTTTTCCATAGCGGTGTAACAGGGCGACATTTTTTAACCTCATAAGGTGCTCGTAAGGCTCGGTGGTACCATCATATTCAAAATTTAGAGATTTAAAATTAGAAGGCAGTTCATCTTGCAAGATACTGGAAGAAAATTGATAACCAGTAACATAAGAGGGTCTACTTACATTGTCAATCATATGTTTCTGCATATCCTTCATTTCCTTCCGAATGGCTTGTATCTGGTCACTAACTGCTCCCTGGTATGTGTCATCTGTGCTTTTCTCCTATTTCCGTGTCTAGAGTGATACCACTAGGGGTCATCTCCGTGTTCCTCCCGGGGGTTCGATTGAGAATGCTTCTCTCGGCTTGGGAAGACACATTTTCTTCCTGATCTCGAGGGGGACCCTCATTTCTGGAAGGGACCGGAGGAGAATCAACGACATGGTCCAGGGGTTTTTGCTTCGTGCCCTCATTGACTAGTGGGATGGGCCCAGGAGGGCGAAGTCCACGAGAGGCGATTATCTTTTCGACCGCTTGTGCGATCATCACGTCTAATTGATCCTGAGAGAGGGTCAAGAGCTCCGGTTGGGCATTGGGATGAGAGGTATCTTTATTAGTCCCACTTCTAGAGGCTCCTGAGGTACCCGTCGCATTCCCCTCTGGTGCGAGAGGGTTATCTTCCAGTGTAGGGTTTATGGGTTGTTTCCCTAGATTTCTGTTAAGAGGAAAACCCGGTGGAGGCGGAGGTGAGGGCAAGGGGGTAAGATCTCCTTTCTCCTTACCCTGCTTCGTAACATCTCGTTCTCCACCCATTTCGTATGAAACTTTCTCACTTCTTAGCTCAAAAGTTTTCCACAGACGACGCAAGTTGTTGCGTAAAAAAATAACGCCTAGGGATATCAAACGTTCCCGTACGGATAGTACGAATCACGGGCTTAAATCGTCCTTTATCCTTAGCAGTCTTCACGAACAATTCTTCTTCAAAACCCTTAAATGACTTGCAAAAACACGCCGGAGGGGATTCCGGCGTGGAATCTCCGACGCTCAAGTCAGAATCGTTCTCAAGGGAATCAAAGAAGAATTTCCCTGTAATTCAAGGGAAATTCTAGCAAATATCGGTATGATTCCTTATCAATTCAGTGTATATTTCGTGCAACTCTCTTAGATCATAAAAGTAAAGTGAACTCAATATAAAACGTAGTCAAAATGGTAGAACAAACCTGATTATATACCTTTCCACCTTTCGTGGGAGACTCACTCTCCTTTTTTCTTCTCAACCGTTTCGCAAGACCAGGTCTTCTAGTAGACTTCTCCAAGTCTCCCTTTGACTCCTTCTCGGACCTTATCTTATCAAAAACGGATCTTAACTCCCTCCTTCTTGGGCTAAGAATATTGGGCCTGAAGACGGCCCAAAGATAAAGATAATAAAACTGTAGTTGTGGGCCGGAAGCCCATTTATACCTACTTATCCTCTTAGATTTAGGGGTGTATTAATCCCCTTTTATAAAACCTTTATTCACCATAAAACGAACTTAATTCATCTTACATCCACGTGTCGTTATCTCCATAGACGACATATTTTGTCCGCATCACATATATATATATATTTTTTTTTTCTTTTGAAGCAAAGCCTTCAAATTTATTTAGTAGCTGTAAACACCATTCGATATGCCCACCACAAGATTCGATGGATCGTACCATACATGAGTACTCGAAAACATTCTAGCTGCCCTAGCAAGATTGTGTGCCTTAACATTGGTCACACGTGAAATATGAGAAATAGAACAACTCAAAAAAGTAGAAATCAATCTTTTACACTCCTTAATAATATCGCCAAAGCCTGTGCGCGCGTCCTTATCACCCGTGATCTCATCCGCCACCAATTTTGCATCGACCTCCACAAGTACCCTCTCGTGGCCCAATGTCTTAATCCATGAGAAGGCCTCCATTAACCTCAACGCTTCTCCTTCATCGACGTTGTAATTGCCCGACATGATATGAACGCTCCTGAGTCATCGTGGATCACGGCTCCAAATCCTTTCTCCTTGGAGTCCCGAAAAAATGCCGCATCTACATTGAGTTTAATGAATTGAGGTGGTGGGCAGTGCCATGCTTTACATCGCGGAGGCCCTACCACAGCAGCTCCTGGTGCCCTGACTTATGTCCACTCTCCCAACAAACCCACTGTCATTGACACTGCCACAGCATCCGACTTACCACCGAATTCCTCTCCTTCCACAAACCCCAAAGTGTTATAGCAAAGATCGGCACAGCTGCAGGCTCCATCTCCCTGATCATTGACACGCGATTTTACCAACACGCTCCCCTCAAGTATAAGAGGACCGTATGTAATAAAAGTAAGGCCCGGTTAAATTATCGATCCGCGAGACTAGAATGTTAAGTAGCCTTAGTGCTATGTATTGTTCTTTGAATATAATGAAAATTCATGTTTTGTGCAAGGAAATGTAAATGAAACTCACAATTAACAACTAATGATAAACAATAACTAAAGAGATAATGATAGAAATCAAGTGATGAGAGGTAGTGTTTGGGTGTTCGTCCTTGTGATGAATCGATGTTAATAGTCAACTTCTATGTGTATTTCATTGGATGGAATTTGGTAGAAGCAATCACTAATGCATATTTCTTATAAAGCACCTAGGATCGAGAGGATGAATAGAGGCTTTCTTACCCGGGTAATCACACAACTAGGGGGTTCGACTATATCTAAATTAAACTAAACTAATCCCTAATCATGCTTTTCCACTTGAATACTAACAACCAAACTCCTATGGTCTTCTCACTAATCACTCAAATATTCATTTAAGCAATTAATGTAGATAAATGGGTTCTAATGAAAATTACCCAACTCTCGTTGCAATAACCCAACAGTTACTCAATTCACTCGATTCCCAACCCTCGATTATACTATCCACCCAGATTAACCAACTCTCGTTGCATTTACCGAGATTATAATATAACCTACTAATTGAATTCTAGCAAATGATCTATCAAAACCTATAAACCTAACCAATATACCTTACAATGAATTCCACAATCAAAATCAAGCTAAATACATTAATTCCATCACAATTCTACAACACCCAAACACCAAAATGCTGAGCCCATGGCTAATTTAATGGAAATAAGGAAAGAAAGAGAGATAATCAACAAACCCATAATTAATAAAACTAAATTGCTTGAATAAAAGTAAGGTATCACCTCTTGTCTTGCAAATATGAAATAAACCTTAAAATCTTCAACACAATCTTCAAACTCTAGCTTGAAATGAAATTACAACCTCAAATATAAACTATCTATGGAAATCCACTAAACTCTATGGCTAAAACTAAGCAAAATGAGCTAATGATGGTGAAATTTGGATTTGGGGAGCTTGAGAACTCTTCCAATGGCTGCCTCCCTGTGAAAAACGAATTTGTGGCCTTTTATACCCTTCGAATCAAGCTTGGCACGTGTCCCTAGGTTAAATTTGGAAGTGGGAAAAAAAGGCGTAGTGACTCGGCCGAGTCATGCCACTCGGCCGAGTGGAGTAAGTAAAAAGCGTGCCACACTTTTGATCCACAGGTGACTCGGCCGAGTCATTCCACTCGCCCGAGTGCTCAGTAAAATCGAAAGTTGCAGGTCCCAGTTGTGACTCGGTCGAGTCTGTTCACTCGGCCGAGTGGTCACTCAATTCCAGTGAGTTCCAACTTTTGGGCTCGACTCGGCCGAGTACTCAGTAAAAACTCGAAGCCTCTAGTCCTCCCGTTGACTCGGCCGAGTCTGTGCACTCGGTCGAGTAACATCCTTCTTCTTGCTTCTTTGCATAACTTTCACTCCGGATATCCGATCGGCTCGATTCTTGTCTCGTTTCGACCTTCTCCTCGATGCCCTTCATGTGGTTGAATCTTTGGATTGATCCAACATCTGGATTTTTCGTGGTTTGGTTCGAAACTCCTCGTTTTACCTAGAAATCAAACAAGAATGTTCGTGTATCAAAATTTCGAGAATTAACCCACAATCACATGATTCTTGCAAGAATAACTTGATATTTAGAGCACAATTCATCCACAAATTCGAGCAATCTCACGACAAATCAATCATCGTAAAAATGACCTCAGTCATCGAATCGGTTGCCATCATGGCGAGACTCAGCACTCCCCTGTAATCTGCAGCTCGCCACACATCTAGCACATATGGGCATGCCAAGAACGCGTGCCACTCATCTTCATCTACTACCGAGCAGCGGGGGCAGGTGCTGTGCTCTATGATGTGTCGATCTCTTAGCCTTTCTCGAGTAGGTAAGTAGCCCAGATCGCTCGCTACTCAAAATTTCGAACCTTTGGGGGTACTGCTAGACCCCAGATCGCTCGCTACTCTAGAACTTCGTTGCCTCCCCCTTGTCGGATTAACTCAATCGCCAAGCGATAACCCGTCTTCACAGAATACCTTCCATCCTAACTAAAGTGCCAAACTAGCCCGTCCTCTACACCACCGGAGGGATAACCGTTCCAATCACTCTATCTACGTCATCTGGCTACATAAGGGACTCCAGCAGTTCAATGTCCCAAGTCCTCTGGCCCAGAACCATCAAATCAGAGACTCGCATGTCCTCAAACCCCACAGGTGCCATTCCACGTAGACAAAAATCATATGTGTCGCTGACCCAGGGCTGTCCCCAAACCCGAATGTGAGCACCACTCCTCACCTTCCACCGAGTTCCTCGCCTAAGGAGATCTTGAGCCTCATGGATACCCCTCCACGTGAAGCTTGAGTTATGACCAAGCCGAGCGGTTAAGAAGTCGCCCCTCGGGAAATATTTAGCCTTTAAAACCCTACACATAAGAGCATCTGGATCTGTTTGTAGTTTCCACCCAACCTTGCCCAACATAGCGATGTTGAAAATATGGAGATTACGAAAAGCCATGGAGCCCATCTCTTTACTGTAACACAACTTGTCCCAAGTTGTCCATCAGATTCCTTTTGAGCTCCCATTAGAGCCCCACCAGTAGGAATTAAGAATTTTCTGCAGGTCATCAGTTGTGGTTTGAGGGATCAAAAAGGTTCCCATAGCATAAGCCGGGATGGCCTGGGCTGCCGCCTTAATCAACACATCCTTCCCCGCCTTGGAAATCTTCCTTTTCTTCCATCCCTGGAGCCTGCCCCCATAACCTTTCTTTTAAGAAGTTGAAAATCTCCCTCTTCCGGCGCGCTATAAGCGAGGGAAGCCCCAAATACCTACCCGTATTCAAGGGTTGGTGTACTCTTAAAATCTGGCCCACTTCAGTTCGTTGCATCGCAACCACATTGCTGCTATAAAAAATCCCCGATTTATTATAATTGATCGCCTGGCCCGAAGCCTGCTCATACTCATCTAAGACACCCTTCAAATTTGTTGCCTCCCTCACAGATGCTCGAGTGAATAAAATTGTTGGTCCCAAAGTTGAGTTAAGATTGAGTAAGCTAAGAAAAAGTCTAGAGGGGAGGGGTGAATAGACTTTTCAAATTCTATCAAAATATCAGAGTTTAAGTGCGGAAATGTGTTTTGTACAGTACTGTTCTTAGAATTAGATCAGTACTCAATGATTCGGGTGGAATTTACATAATTTAGATGCATATTTGAAGCTCATTTGATGTTGATTTCATTGAATTATACATTGAATATGATTGTTTAAGCCGAAATGAGAGAAAGGTTGTGTTTTGTCGATTTTGTAGGAAATACGATGGAATTTGGAGCAAAACACATACCACAAACGATCGGACCCGAAAGAGAAGTGCGCGGTTGGATTCGTCTCGAGAAATGGAGTGGATTAGCCAAAGGAATCGAGTCAATCCGACATCCGAGGCGAAAGTTATGCATGAAACGAGAAGAGAAGAAGGGAACTCGGCCGAGTGAGTCAACTCGGCCGAATCTGTAACTTTGGACATCACTGCGCACTCGGCCGAGTGACTCAACTCGGCCGAATCTGCAACTTTTGAAATTACTGCGCACTCGGCCGAGTGAGCCAACTCGGCCGAGTAAGATGGAATGCCGTAGCCTCTGAAATTGAAGACCACTCGGCCGAGTGACCCTCACTCGACCGAGTCTCGGCTGGAAAAAGCGCAACACGCTTCTCTAAGTATTCCACTCGGCCGAGTGACCCCAACTCGGCCGAGTCATCCCATTTTCGGTGCCAAACTTGTATTTTCTCCATTTTTGAGGGATCAACTTACAATTATGCCATTCAAACCCTACCAAAACACTATATAAACTCCCTTTCTTGAAATCCAAGCTATGGACCCCATTCTCCTCACACACAAACACATAGTTAGTAGTGTTCTTCATGTTTAGTTTAATTTCTTCATTAGATTAGATAGATTAGTGATTTTTACTTCGAATCAAGCTACGATCATCATCGAGCATCATCTATTACATCAGTTTGTAGTTACATTTTCATGATCAAGGTGATATTACTCTATTTTGCAATTCAATTTGGTATTTTCTTAATTTCTCATTTATCTTGCTATTTTACTATGAGTTTGACATTATTTGTTGTTCTAGCCATGGATTTCTCTTCTAGAACCATGGGCTAATCCCCAATTGCCTTGGGTGTGGATGTTTTGATGGGAATTTAGTGTAATTGTGGATTAATTGCATGATTTGCTTATAATTTGGGTGTTTATGTTTCTAGAGTTGTATTTTGTTTGATTCATTTGATTGATCAACCCTATTAGCTAGCATTTTCGATTGTGTTGATTGCAACGAGAGTTGGGTTTGCATGATTGGGGTGTGAGTGTGAGCTTTGGTCAATTGAATAGAAGTTAATTAGTAATTAGCTAACCGAGAGGAGGTTAATGGCTAGACCGACAACTTTAGACACTAAACGAATAGAGGTCGTCTAGGAGTTTGGTGAGAGGGCATTTCATAAGCATTAGTAACCGTGTTGAAAGTGCTTATGAAACACTATCCTAGGAGCTTATGGTATTTGGTTAGATCCTAAAATTGCTAATCAATGCACGATGTTCGCCTATGCCTTTCGAGGGGGTGTGCACACTTATGTGATAGCCTTTAGCTTAATCCGAATTCATATCTAGCTCATGTAATTGCTTCACTAGTTCATTTATTCCTAAAAAAACGGAAACACCCGAGGCAATACACTTCTCTTGCACTTTCCAAAAGAAAGTTAGTTAGTTCACTATTTCTAGTCACTATCACTTATTACTTAGTTAATTTAGTTTAATATCTTTGTTCTTATTCTCGAAAATCCAAACAAACATCATTTAATTACTACAATAGCATGATAACTTGCAACTTTAGGGATTCGCTTACACTCAATTAAGTCCTTGGAACGAAAATATACTTGGGAAAAACTTGTCAAAAAATACGAACAAGTCAATGGCGCCGCTGCCGGGGATTTAAACGAGTGTTATTAGTGAAACTTAGAGTTTGTTGAGTGTTATTGATAGTAGCATTTATTTTTCGTTATCTTATTTTTCGTTTCTCTTTGTGGGCTTTGATACTTGTCTTTTGTAGGTGTATGATCACAAGATCTCGTGGAGGAAATTTGGAACCATTGGATCTTGAGATTGAGGCACACGCAAGGAGAAGAAATCGAGGTAGAAACCATCAAAGAGTCGTGGAGCATCTTGAGATGGAGAACAACGAAGAGTTGAATCCTCCACCAATTGGAGATGATGAGCTTCGAAGAGATAATCCCCAAGTTGGGAATCAACAAGGAGGTAATCACCCTCAAAACCCTCCACCAAATCTCCATGTTCCAAATCCACAATATCCACTCCAAAACCACCTTCCATATCAAGGATACAATCCTTACCCTTATCCACCTCCACAACAAGCCTACTATACACCACCTCCACCTCATCCATATCCACTCCATCAACACCCATATCCTCCACTTTACCAATATCCTCACCCTCAACAAATCCAAGAAGAATACGTTCCTCCACCTCAACATATAGAAGAACCTCAACGTGTGTACCATGGAAGGCCAATGAGGGAATATTTTGAGCCTCAACCTAGGGAGCATTACGATGGGTTGGCAAGACCAAGGGTGGAGGCAAACAACTTCGAGATTAGTGCCTCTTTATTAAGAATGTTGAGGGAGAGACAATTTGAAAGAAGGACGGAGGAAGGATTTGAGGAAGACCCGAATGAACATCTTGCTCAATTCTTGGAAATAGCCGACACTCTCAAGCAAAATGGAGTGTCGGAAGATGCTAAAAAGATGAGGCTATTTCCGTTTACATTGTCGGGGAAAGCAAAAGCTTGGCTACAATCAAGCATTCCCGCCGGAGAAGTGAGGACGAGGGAAGATTTGAAAAAGAGATTTCTATTGAAGTACTACCCTCCTTCAAAGACGATGGAAGCCAAACAAAAGATCTCTACGTTCAAACAAGGTCCAAATGAGGGAATCAAAGAGGCATGGGAAAGGTTTACGAGTCTTCTCATCACATGCCCCCATCATGGTTTCCCAATAGAACAAACAACTTGTTGGTTCGTTGGTGGGTTACGATTGGAAGATCAACACCACATTGATGCTTGTGCGGGGGGTTCAATTTGGATGAAATCGGTGGAGGAGATCAATGACATAATCGAGGGGATATAAAGTAATACTTTCAAGATGAGAGTAGACCGTGGAGCACAAAATCGGGTAGCCCAAGTGGATGCTAATGATAGCATAAGAGCAATGATGACTACACTCATTGAAAAGGTAAATGTTTTATCTCAAACAAGAGATAATCATTTATCCTTTGTGCAAGAAGATCCTCAAATGGGACATATGGAAGAAGTGCAATTCATGGGTCAACAAGGGTATCCACAAAATTTTCAAGGGAACCGACAATATCAAGGCCAACCACCATATCAAAATCGTGGTCAAGGATATCAAGCACCTCCTCAAAACCGATTCCAAGGGCAATCTTCATCATCTCAAGGACAAGGGGGACCATCCCCTCAATACCAAGCTCCTCTAAACCCGAATTTTCGGAGGAATGACAATTTGTCATATTCGAATCCTAAAGGTGCTATTCAATATCCTCCCGGGTTTGATCCCGGAGCCAAACTCCCAAGTGGAGAAGGGAAGTCCTCCACGAATAAGCTTTTTGCACTCCTCATCAAGAGAATGGAGACAAGTGAGAAGAAATTCGAAGCATCCGAATCCATCCTTGCCCAACTCATGAGTAACCAAAAATCTACCGACTCGATGCTTGCCCAACTCACGAGTAACCAAAAATCAATGGAATCCATGATTAGCCAACTTATGAGTAATCAAAAATCAATGGAATTCCAATTGGGACAATTGGCAACTTCCATCGGATCTCAACATACAAAGGGTAAATTGCCCTCAAACACCGAGGTAAACCCACGTGAGCATTGTAATGCTATTACAATTTCAAGTGGTGAACATTATGGAGTTTCTTCAATTGAATTGGGAGATGGTGAAGTGTTGAAGGCAAAAGAAAGGGAGGAAGAGGAAAAGAAGAGGATAGAGAAAGTTGGGAGTGGAGAGGTAGCTCCAAGAATTCCAAAGTGGAGAATTGCAAAAGATTTGAAGAAGAAGAAACTTGAGGTACCTTGTGATAAATGGGGGGTGCCCATTACATATGAGCCACTTCCATACCCGGGAAGATACATGAAGAAAATGGATGAGAAGTTTGGGAAGTTTTTGGATATCTTCAAGAAAATCAACATTGATCTTCCACTTTCGGATGCTTTAGAGCAAACACCTCATTACATGAAGTTTCTAAAGGATGCAATAGCAAACAAAAAGAAACCAGTGGACGATGAGAAGATCAAGTTGACCGAAGAGTGTAGTGCTATCCTTCAACGAACTCCTCCCGAAAAGCTCAAGGATCCGGGTAGTTTCACTCTACCATGTGAGATTGGTGATGGTCCCATGATGAAAGCTCTTTGTGATTTGGGAGCTAGCATCAATTTGATGCCACTTTCAATCTTCAAGCGTTTGGGACTTGGAGAAGTAGTGCCCACATCAATTACTCTCCAATTAGCGGATCGTTTCATCACCCATCCTAAAGGGATCATTGAAGATGTATTGGTGAAGATTGACAAGTTCATCATTCCCGCCGACTTCGTGGTATTAGATATGAAAGAAGATGAAAATATCCCATTGATTCTTGGGAGGCCATTTCTTGCCACGGGGGGAGCAAACATCAATTTGAGAAAAGGGGAGGTAACATTGGAGGTGAATGGAGAAAAAGTGATTTTCTCCAAGTATAGCTCAATTGAGAGTTCCCCAAGAAAGAAAGAATCTCCCTCCATCCAAGAATGTGAAATTTATGTGAAAGAGCCATTACCAAAAGTCCCATTGAAAGATCCGGGAGATGATAACAAATTGAAGAAAACTCCCAAACTTGAGCAAAACTCAAGTTTGGGGGAGTTTTATAAGGAGAAGAGTTTTGATAAGTCCCTTGGGGGTAGTGAAGATGAAGAGGGAGGAAGAAAGAGTTCAAAGGAGAGAAAGATTGAGAAGGAATTTGAAATTGGAGATACGGTGGTATGGGGCACTTTGGGAGTGATGTAAGTCCTTGGAAAGATGAAGCTCAAGGAACGGAAAATGTTGGTCATGAAGAAATTGGCCTATGGAGGAGGCATTGCGTTGGAAAGTGAGGAGGATGAAGTGTTCATCACCGATGAGCACAATGTCAAGTACTATCATCCTACATTCAAAGAAAAGGAAGTATGAACTTGTTAAGTTCCGTCCGGCATAGGACGTTAAACCTAGCGCTAAATGGGAGGCAACCCATTTTCTTTTACTTGCTTTATTTCATTTCTTGCTCATTTATTTGCTTTGTTAGTTTAGTTTGATGCGTTTGTGAGTTTTGATGTAGTTGGAGAAGCTTGGATCGAATGGACAAGTGGATTGAAAGTGGAACTTGGTGCTTAGAAGAAGATGTAGTTATAGCAATCGTAAGAGGTACGCCCACCCCAATTCTTAGGAATTGCATAGCAATTACTAAGTTTGGGGGGGTAGTGGAATTTATATTCTTGTTCATGACATTGATTTCTTAGCCACTCTTAGTGTTAATTGTTGGGATAATGGCCCATGTGTGTAGATTTGTATGTTTAACACTTGGTGTCAATATCATTGCAAAACTATTTTTCCAAACTTTTCATTGCTTAGCAATGAAAAAGTTTGGGGGGTATGTTCGTTTTTACATTTTCTATTGACACCAATGTGTACTCTTGTGTATGTGTGTAATTTGAGCTTAAATGATCATTGAGACACATTTGATGGTGATTTGTTGTGAATATGATTCCTTGAACGTGTACATGATTGGAATGAATCATCTTGTTGGTGTTGTTGTCATCTTGTTTCTTATGGATGTTTTGCATACACAATGAGTTATGTGTGATGATGATTGATAAATGTTTGAGTCTTGAATGAACCGGTGAGAGTTGAGCTTTGAACCGAGCATTAATCCGGTTTATTTCATTTTTGAGTGGATCAATTCATTGCTTGTTTTTCTTGAACTTGCCCAAGTTCTTGCTTGAGATCATACTTGTGTGATACTTTGAGATATGATGTAGGCCATCTTTCGTACTACAAGTCACTTGGCCAAAGTTTTCCTAATAACCAAAGTAATTTTCCGTAGTTAGCCCGTTTGAGCTTGATTTCCCCTTTTCTTGGCAACCTACAATGTTTAACCATTTATCCTTTTGAGCCTTTGATATCCAAATCTAGTGGAGAATAAAAAGAAAGTGGTAAAACATGTGCTTTAGTGCATTTGGTTTGAAGAGAAAAATTGGCAAGGTCGTGAAAAGAAAGAAAAAGATGGAAGTGAAAAGAAAATTTGAGAAAGAAAAGAGGGACAATGAGCCCCAAGAGCTTGAAAAGAAAATAACTTGGCTAGAAAAAGATGAGGAGATGAATGCATGCATTTGAGGAACTTATATGAAAAGTGAGAATGAAGGTTGTAAACCTTAAGAGCACGAGCTTGAATTGTTGAATAACAACTTTCGTTCTCCACTAGACGAGTCACTTCTTCCATATTCATCATACCCCATCCAAAGAGCCAATGTTACGTCCTTGGTTAAGACCTATTGATCTCATAGTTGAACATGTTTGTGGTGGAAAGATGGTAGAGCTTGGGCAAGCTTATGGTAATTGCAATGCATGATTTGATTGATGAGTTTATATTGTCCATAATTTGTTTGAGTGTTTGAGAGAAACACTATATCTTGTGAGTTGAACTTGAACATTTGGATATTGTCATCACCATCATTTGTTGTTGTATGTTGAGCATGTGTGGGTAATTAGTTGGATTTTCAATATTGAACTTGTGATCAATTTTGAGAATGTATCTTGAGGAAGAAGAATTCATTTCATGTCATTTGATACGTGGGATCTTTCATTGATCATCTAGTTGTAAATTTCACCCTCTTGTTGTAATTCTTTCGTTGCTCGAGGATAAGCAACACTTTAAGTTTGGGGGAGTTGATTCGGGTGGAATTTACACGATTTAGATGCATATTTGAACCTCATTTGATGTTGATTTCATTGAATTATACATTGAATATGATTGTTTAAGCCGAAATGAGAGAAAGGTTGTGTTTTGTCGATTTTGTAGGAAATACGATGGAATTTGGATCAAAACACATACCACAAGTGATCGGACCCGAAAGAGGAGTGAACGGTTGGATTCGTCTCGAGAAATGGAGTGGATTATCCAAAGGAATCGAGTCAATCCGACATCCGAGGCAAAAGTTATGCATGAAACGAGAAGAGAAGGAGGGAACTCGGCCGAGTGAGTCAACTCGGCCGAATCTGTAACTTTGGACATCACTGCGCACTCGGCCGAGTGACTCAACTCGGCCGAATCTGCAACTTTTGAAATTACTGCGCACTCGGCCGAGTGAGCCAACTCGGCCGAGTAAGATGGAATGCCGTAGCCTCTGAAATTGAAGACCACTCGGCTGGAAAAAGTGCAACACGCTTCTCTAAGTATTCCACTCGGCCGAGTGACCCCAACTCGGCCGAGTCATCCCATTTTCGGTGCCAAACTTGTATTTTCTCCATTTTTGAGGGATCAACTTACAATTATGCCATTCAAACCCTACCCAAACACTATATAAACTCCCTTTCTTGAAATCCAAGCTATGGACCCCATTCTCCTCACATACAAACACATAGTTAGTAGTGTTCTTCATGTTTAGTTTAATTTCTTCATTAGATTAGATAGATTAGTGATTTTTACTTCGAATCAAGCTACGATCATCATCGAGCATCATCTATTACATCAGTTTGTAGTTACATTTTCATGATCAAGGTGATATTACTCTATTTTGCAATTCAATTTGGTATTTTCTTAATTTCTCATTTATCTTGCTATTTTACTATGAGTTTGACATTATTTGTTGTTCTAGCCATGGATTTCTCTTCTAGAACCATGGGCTAATCCCCAATTACCTTGGGTGTGGATGTTTTGATGGGAATTTAGTGTAATTGTGGATTAATTGCATGATTTGCTTATAATTTGGGTGTTTATGTTTCTAGAGTTGTATTTTGTTTGATTCATTTGATTGATCAACCCTATTAGCTAGCATTTTCGATTGTGTTGATTGCAACGAGAGTTGGGTTTGCATGATTGGGGTGTGAGTGTGAGCTTTGGTCAATTGAATAGAAGTTAATTAGTAATTAGCTAACCGAGAGGAGGTTAATGGCTAGACCGACAACTTTAGACACTAAACGAATAGAGGTCGTCTAGGAGTTTGGTGAGAGGGAGTTTCATAAGCATTAGTAACCGTGTTGAAAGTGCTTATGAAACACTATCTTAGGAGCTTATGGTATTTGGTTAGATCCTATAATTGCTAATCAATGCACGATGTTCGCCTATGCCTTTCGAGGGGGTGTGCACACTTATGTGATAGCCTTTAGCTTAATCCGAATTCATATCTAGCTCATGTAATTGCTTCACTAGTTCATTTATTCCTAACAAAACGGAAACACCTGAGGCAATACACTTCTCTTGCACTTTCCAAAAGAAAGTTAGTTAGTTCACTATTTCTAGTCACTATCACTTATTACTTAGTTAATTTAGTTTAATATCTTTGTTCTTATTCTCGAAAATCCAAACAAACATCATTTAGTTACTACAATAGCATGACAACTTGCAACTTTAGGGATTCGCTTACACTCAATTAAGTCCTTGGAACGAAAATATACTTGGGAAAAACTTGTCCAAAAATACGAACAAGTCACTCAACAGTTAGCTTTTATACTGAACTTTTCTTTAAATCTTTTCTTAGTAAACTTACTGTTCTTGGTTCAACAAATATATCAACAGTTAATCAAAACAGAAAGTAAAGAACACCAGATTTTATAGTGGTTCGACAAATGTCTACATCCACTCTCACAACTCCAGTTGCGATGTTTTATTACTCTTCCTTCTTGAGTACTTGTAGCTTAGAGTCCCAAGGTTAAGACTTTGATCTTGTCGATTATACCACCAGGTATATCTTCGATCTACTAGTAATTTCACAAGTAACTAGCACACTTGTTTACACAATACAAACTCAAAACGAAAAGTAAAACTTCTCTTTGTCGTAGCCTTTGATTCTTCAAATCAGATCTGTGGCTTCTCTTCAGTACGATCTTCTTGACTCTGTGAGTTCTTGAATACTTGAATGCTTCTTTATTGCTCTTGAATAGTAATTGTATCAGTAGTCTTTTCAAGTAGAAGATCACACGGTATTTATAAGATCTAGTATGACAGTTAGCAGTTTGTGAACTAACTCTCAACTAACTCATAACCGTTTCTTGTTGTAACTTCCTTCTTTTTATAACCAACTTATCTTATCTTTCCAAGTCAGCATATCTTCATATATATCTTCAGTTACGCTTCAAATAAGTCATCCAAACTTATTCTTCAAACAAACCAACTCAGCACAGTAAACTACTCTTCTTCATTTTACTGCTCTTGGTCAGTCAGCACAGTTCTTCCAAACTGTTCAGCTTCCTTAAAAAATACTTCTCTGGATTTCTTCATACTCTGAAGTAGTCTTCTGATATCTCTTAGTCTTCTTTCTTCAATCTAATCTACTGTTCTTTGAACTTTACAATGCTGAATACAATAGAATACAACTTTACAAATATAAAACCTATCTATACATCAACTGAACTACATACAGATGAGTACTTCTAAGTCCTATACTATAAGCTGTCTATACAATTCATTTATCAGCTTAGTTCCCTAAACAGTTCATATATCAGATTACTAAAACATAAGATCAGTAAACTTAATCCATATAACTCACATAGAATAACATATATCCATAACTCCAAAGTTACTTTTGGCCATCAAAACATATAATCATCAATTAGAACATTGTTTATAGGATTCATATCCCAACAATTTTCCCCTTTTTGACGAAGCCAAAACTACTTAAACATTAATAGATCAGTAGTTAAGATATATAGTTTATTCATATCAGTTCATCAAATCAAAATCAGATTAAGATTCATATCAGATCAGATAATTCACATATTACAACTAAGTCACATAATCACAAAAATACCAAAACAAAGAAAATAAAGATAAGGTTAAGAAATGTTATCTCTTCAGCATAGTCCTTCATCTTCGATCTTCATTAGGAATTCTGAATGCCAAGTACATTCTGTTCTTGATATCCATCATGTGCTTAGGATCAGTTATGCCTTCATCTTGAATAATCTTTGAAATAATGTTTCCAACTTCATTCAGATCAGGTTCTCCATTCTCTAATCTTGGAGGATCCCATACAGGTTCTTCTGGACAAATAATCTGGATACCTGCACCAGCAGCCAATAATAAAATGTGTTCCCAGAAGTTCCTTGCTATGTTCATCATGAACACATCAAAGTCAGAATATTCATCTTCCTTGCTTGAATGATCACCAAACTTTTTCACAATGAAATTAGCAATCTGCCATTTCTTTTTCAGATCATTCCAATATTCCATAGATTCTTGATCAACAACAAATTCCATGTATTCTTCATCAAGAACTATTCCAACAAACTTAGATTTCTTTTTCCTTTTTAAAGCAGCAACTCGATTATCAAACTTTTTCCTTGCAGCTTCTGCATCTTTCAGCTTTTGCTTTATAATCTGTTCATCAGCTTTCTTTTTCTCAGCAATTTCAGCTTTCTTCTGAGCAAGCAACTCATTATGCTTCTCAACTGCTTCAACCATCTTTTCATCACTTGGCTTACTACTTTCAACAACATGCTTCAGCTTACTTTTAGACCTGGTAATCCTTCCAGTCTGTTCAGCCTCTTCTTCATCTTCCAAGATCAGCTTCCTTTTTAGCTTTCCAGAAGAAGATTCAGCAATGTTTTTCTTTTTCTGAACTGTGACTAACTCTTGAGGTTCAGAATCCTTTTGTTGTCTTCTGAGATTGATTCTCAGCTTCAGATTAATGATTTCTTCTTTGAAATCATCAATACTTGCTTTCAACTCATCTTGACTCACAACCAACTGAGCTTGTTGAGTTTGAGTCTGCTCCATCACTTTCATGACTTTATCTTCCCCCTTTTTGGCTTCATCCTGCCAATCCTTCAAGGGTGTCAAAAGCAGCTCAACTTTCTTTTGCAACTCAGTAGAAAGTTTCTTCTCTTGCAATCTATGCAGATCATAGATCTTAGACATTGTGAATTCCAGTACTTTCTCATATGAAATGGTAGCAGTCAAACTTTCCAATTTCTCAGTGGCTTGTTGAAATTGTTTCAAAGTAGCCTCCAGCTTGCTTTGTAACTCTTCATTATGCTTTTTCAACATCTCAAAGCTAGATTTATCTTGCATTGTCTCAGCAGGAACAGTTCTTACTGTTTCTTGAATATCATCAAGCACAGTATTCTCAGCAGCATTGATTGGTGTGCTTTCCAACTCATCAGCACCCAAAGATTGTTCCACTAAGACTTCAGTTTCTCCAACTACAACTGTGTTCTCAAACATCTCAGTTGCATTGGTATCAGCTTCATAGTCAGCTTCCATATCAGCTTCATATTCAGCTTGATTGTCAGAATTTCTAACACCAGCATCCTCAGCTTCCATGTTGACATCAGTATCAACATTTTCATCAGCAGACTTTACCATAGAATACTTGCAACCAGTTATCCTTTCAATCAACTGAATAACTGACTCAAGAGTAAATAATTCTGTGAAAGACTTAACATCTGCAGCTTCTCTCTGTTCTTGTTCCCAGTCATGGAACACAGACAAACCACCCATACCTTCTGCTACGATCATCAACTCATTTACACCTATACCTCTAAGATACACCCAAGCGCCTATCCTTAGAAGTTGCTCAAAGGTCATAGAGCTGTCATCTAAACCATGAAAGATTTTGAGAAGAGCATTTCTCAATTTGAATCTTATCCTCTCTTCCTTATCACACACAGGATAGTCCATCAAGAACACTGAATTTGGTTGGATAATCTCAGGTTCTGGTGAAGAGGTAATTTCAATTGGTTCAGAAGAAGGTATATGTTCATGCTCAGTAGAGTGATCATGAACTGGTTCTGGTTCAGAAGAGAAATGAGGAGTGGGATTGTGTTGAGGACTTGATTGGGGAGTGGGATGAAATGAAGTGTTTTGTGGGGGTGAGGGAGGAGTGTTCTGTCGAATAGGAGAGTAGTGTACTGACTCCTCAGAACAGGTAGGCTCAGCTTCAAGGGGTTGGGCTTGAATAGAATCAGAGGTTGAGGGAGTGGGTGTAGTGTTCTTGAGGACTCTTCTGGGTCTCAGCACACCAGAAACTTTTATTCTCTTATGTGAAATAATGAGGCTCGAAGAACTTACCTCATGCTCTACAGAAGGTTCCTTCACAGCAGCAACTGACTCTTCTGATTTTTCAGAGACAACCCTAGCTGATCTGCCCCTTCTTAATCCAGCTCGGTGAGGATCATGCCTAGCCTTCGTTCTCAACTCCGGCTCATCATTGTCAGAACGGAACATAGAACCACCAGATTCTTGAGGCCGTTGTTACCGATGCTGTTCTTGTTCAAATTTGACAGATTCCTTCTTGAACAAAAATTTGCCCTGATGAAATCTTTTCGGAGGACTCCAATCCACCTTCTTCTCAGCTAACTGCGGCAACAGGATGCTCAACTTATTTCCAAAACCCATCAAGGATTTAATGGAAAATTCTTTGGTGTCTTCATCGAACAACACTTTCTCTCTTTCAGCCAACAGTCTGCCCAAAATAAATCCTTGCCAGTCACCATCAACTCGATCAATGATCGCAGCCATAACACGAATCTTTAGTTGGGTGAGGGCATCTTGACTGAAGTGTTGACCTAACATGCATTTTCCAGCAATGTCCATCAACAATTGAAGACCTTCTGGAAGAATTTCCTTCTTCAAGTTGGTGAGATTCGCTGGGTCAACATTTAACCATCTACCCACGCAAGCCTTTTCTTGCCCTGCCATATAGCTCAAAATATTTACCGGCCCGTTGGGTAAATTAAACGCGATTTCAAGGGTTTCTCTGGAAATGACAACCCTGTGACCCGAAACCGTCGAACGAATGCTATTCGAATCACCCTGCACCTGTAACAAGAATTCCATTGCCTCAGGTTCAAAAACCATCTTGGGGAATGATTCTAGGTACTTCTTCAGCCCGCATTCTTCACACATGGTGAGAATGGCTTGATTCTCGCTCTTTTGCCGTCCGGTGAAGTAGACCGAGTTTTCAATGAAAATTCCTTTTTCACGAATCCATCTGGATGAATCAAACGTACCTACAACTTCGTTTTCTTCGTTAAGAATATCAATAATCGCCATAGAGTATAAATGTTAAAGTGTAGATGAAAGAGTAAGGATTATCGAGAAAACTTGAGCTTAGAGAAAATTTGCAGAAAGCTTTTAAGTGATGAAGAAGAAGTAAATGTGATCGTATTAATCTAAATCAAAGCAAATCTAGGGCTTGGATTGATTTGGATTCCCACGTTGTGTGGTTTGGATTGAGTGTAGAAAAGTGTAATTTTAAGAAAACGTTCCAGATTCATAAAACTCAATTCCAATTTGGAGCCAACTTGTGTTGATAAATACACCTTTTAAAATTAGGTCAAAAATAGAGGAGTGTATTAATCTTCTCTATAAGTAAACTAATTTTTTTTTAACAGATCTTGACTTAGAAAACTTCTAAGGCAATAATACCGTTCTGATGTGTATCAGCACAGTTGTTTCCATGCACATTTTACTTCAATTTCTTACTTAAAATATATTGAAATTTACTTATCTGGGTTCAGCTGAGTACTGTAATCAGCTGAGTATTCTCATGGAAGATCAGATTAGTAGTTGGGTCAGCTCAGTAATCCTCAGATCAGTTTCCCAACTCTTCTGATTTTCACCTTTTTGATACCAGCACAGTACTTTCTCAGATCAGTACTGTAACTATTCTGTAGACAGATTTCCCTGTAATCAAATAAGCTCTATAGACAGTTTAATCAGTAATCAGATCAGTTCTGTAGAGATAATGATATTGTAGTCAGAATAGTTTTGTTGACAAGTTAACTTTGTAATCAGAACAGTCCTGTAGACAAATCAATTCACTAATCAGAACATGTCTGTAGACAGATATATGCTGTAATCAGATCAGATTTGTAGACAGATCAAATCTGTAATCAGATCAGTTCCCCCTTCAGTGGAGAACTCCTCTTCTGTGCCTGTTTCACCTTGGTAGAAGTGTTAGTTCATGCATAGATGGTGAAATACAGTACAGATTAGCAAAGAATAATTAAAATAGGTCTTTGTAAGGTTTGTTCTAAGGTGACTTGTGCTCTGAGTCAACATACAGGATTTTTCAGAAATCATAGATTCCCCCTTAAATGTATATTCTCAATTCCTCAGCTTTACCAGCTTCCTCATAGGGATTTAGGCACCTTAGTAACCTTTTTACCTGATTGTGATTAATGTAGAGGTCTTGACAAGGCTTGTTCTTCAGAATTACCCTTTTGGAGTACTGTTCTTGATATCATCTCAGTACCTGAAATGTTAGTGTACAGTTTCTATATACATGCAGGATCCATGTCTATCAATCCTAAACTTATGCAAAGCTCTCCAAATCTAGTTTCAGCCAAAGGTTTTGTGAAAATGTCAGCTCTCTGAATATCAGTATGGATCTTTTCCATCCTTATGTTTTTCTTTTCCACATGATCCCTAATAAAGTGATGCCTAACATCTACATACTTGCATCTAGTATGTAAAACGGGATTTTGAGTGATGGCAATTGCACTATTGCTGTCACAGAATATAGGTACATTAGATTCCACAATATTGTAGTCTCTAAGTTGTTACATTAGCCAGAGAAGCTGACTACAACAACTTCCTGCAGTCATATATTCTGCTTCAGTGGTAGATGTTGCCACACTTGTTTGTTTCTTTGAAAACCATGATATGAGCTTAGAACCTAAAAATTGGCATGAACCAGAAGTAGATTTTCTATCTATCCTGCAACCACCAAAGTCAGAATCTGAATAACCACTTAGGGATAAATCATCATATGCAGAATACCACAAACCTCGATTAATGGTACCCTTTAGATATTTCAATATCCTTTTAGCAGTCTCCACATGACTTTCTTTGGGGTTGGCCTGAAATCTAGCACATACACCTACTGCAAATGCAATATCTGGCCTACTAGCAGTCAAATAGAGTAAAGAACCAATTAAAGCTCTATAATAGGATTGATCAGCACACTTACCTTGATCATCTGGATCCATTCTGTATGTTGGCAGCATTGGTACTCCAACTGTTTTACAGGTCTTGATACCAAATTTTGTCTAACAAATTTCTTGTGTATTTTGCTTGATTGATAAAGATACCTTCAGATGATTGTTTTACTTGAAGACCAAGAAAGTAGGTCATTTCTCCCATCATTGACATTTCAAACTTACTTTGCATGAGCTTTGAAAAGCTTTCACTCATGCTCTTGTTAGGAGATCCAAATATTATATCATCAACATAAATTTGGACTAATAAAATGTCTGCACCTTCTTGTCTTCTTAACAAAGTTCGATCCACTTTGCCCTTAGTAAATCCATTTTCAACTAAGAATAGTGAAAGAGTGTCATACCAGGCTCTTGGAGCTTGCTTCAGACCATATAGTGCTTTCTTCAACCTGTATACTTGATTACCATTTACCTCAAATCCAGGAGGTTGTTCTACATAAACTTCTTCAACAAGTATACCATTCAAAAATGCACTTTTCATATCCATTTGATACATAGTGAATTTCATATAAGCAGCATAAGCAAGAAACAGTCTTATAGCTTCTAATATAGCTACAGGGGCAAATGTTTCATCATAATCAATACCCTCTGCTTGAGAGTAGCCCTGAGCCACTAATCTGGCTTTGTTTCTCACAACAAGATCATTTTCATCTTTCTTATTTTTGAAAATCCACTTTGTACCTACCACATTGTGATCAGCAGGTCTCTCTACGAGTTCCCATACATCATTTCGAGTAAACTGATTTAATTCTTCTTGCATATCCATAATCCAGTTACTGTCAGATAAAGCTTCTTTCACATTAGCAGGCTCAATAGAAGATAAGAAGCAACACCAACAAAACAGAGAATTACTAGGTTCGGGCTTAGAATCAAACAGTTGTCTTCTGGTCTTAACACCTTTATTGGATTCACCAATGATTAGATCAGTAGAATGAGCAGATTTCCATGTTTTTCTAGTCTTAACAGGAATACTTTCATCATCCACATCATGTATAATAGGATCATCAATATCAATATCATTATTTTCAGCAGGTTTATTCACAGGAGAACAGTCAACCAATTCAGGCATGTCAATTGGTCTAGAAGCCTTACCTTTGTCTTTTACCTTTTCTAAATCATCATCTTTGTTTAGAACATTCAAAAAAGGGTTGTAGGCTTGTACAGATTCATAGACTTCAGTCTCTTCATTGTCTTTATCAGTTTGAATGGTCAGATCATCAATTTTCTTACTGATCTGATGATCAGCAGAGTCCTGTACAACTTCATTAAAGACAACATGGGGTGTTTCTTCTACACATAGAGTAGAGTAATTAAACACTCTAAATGCCTTGCTTGTAGAAGAATATCCTAAGAATATTCCCTGATCAGCTTTAGCATCAAAAGCATTTAATTTGCTCTTTCCATTGTTATGAATAAAGCACTTACATCCAAAAATATGAAATTATGAAACTCTTGGTTTTCTACCTTTCCATACCTCATAAGGAGTTTTACCATGTACCTTATTGAATGCACATCTGTTCTGAGTGTGACAGGCAGTGTTGATTGCCTCAGCCCAGAACTTCTGTGATGTGTTGTACTCTGCAAGCATTGATCTGCATGCTTCCTTTAGTGTTCTATTTCTTCTCTCAGCTACACCATTTTGTTGGGGTGTCCTAGCTGCACTTGTCAAATGCTTTTTGGCAAGCATCACACACTTGTGATTTGAAATAGATTTCATTAGGGATACCTTCAACAAGGTAGTTTCTTGCAATCTTGTTAATTATCTTAAAGTTCATATGGCATAGGCGTCTGTGCCATAGCCAGCTGATTTCTTTAGAACTCTTAGAAAGAAGGCAAGCATCCCTAGGGCAACTATTCCAATTTACAATGTAGACACTAGTAGAATTGTATGTGTTCTTTTATCCCAGATTTCACATTTGGTGCTTTTGAAGTAGACTTTATAGCCCCTGTCACAAAATTGAGAGACAGATAACAAATTATATTTCAGACCTTCAACATATGAGACATCTTGAATCTCTAAATCTCCATTCTTGATGTATACAAATCCTTTTGTGATTGGCATGGAACTATCTCCAAAGATCACCTTTGGTCCTTCCTTCTCATGATAGTCAGAAAGAAGAGTCTTGGTACCAGTCATGTGGTGAGAACACCCACTGTCTATGTACCAAGTTTCTCCAACTGAACCACCTTTCTTGTAAAGATCCAGTCGACCCTGCAAGTAGTGATCTTAATAATTTAGGTACCCTTTCTTTACTGGGGTCCTTGGGGGTTAGTAGTAAGAGGTATCCAAATAAACATTGAAGTTTTGAATAATTGAGACCTCTTAAGTTTTCTACCAAGCTTATCACAGAACAGTACTTTATTGACCTTATCCAAATTATCAGCAGACTTAGGATCTATTTTTCTGAGATAGCCTTTCCTTGGTTCTATCCCTTTTTCAGGAAGATCAGTATGTCTGTAATAGTTTGCATAGGGCCTAAAAGCCTGTGGACCATACGGCTTATAGATGCGTTTTGGTCTTTCCTCTCCAATGATATCATAAGATAAAGGTGGAGGATAAAGAACAGGTTTGTTATGATAATGAGGCACGAATTTCCTAGGTTTAGTTGAGTACAGCTGAGACTGCCTTATAAAAGGAGGTCTAGGCTGTTTCCAACTTGCCTGTGCTTGTCTTGACCTACTGTTCTGAGTCTGCCTCTTCTGATTCCAGGACATTTCTGCTCTGGTCAGAGGAGTAGTACTCTTCTGGTATGGTCTTGACTGTACTGGTCTAGATCCATTCTTCTATTTACCATTCTTGGTAGTAGGAGGAATGTATTTAGACTGTACTTTAGGTTTTGGATCATTATCATAAGTCATAGGTTCTTTTCCTTTATCTAATTGCAAAGAACTTGAACTAGCTCCAGTAGTGTTCTTAATGCCTGAAGTAGAGGAACTAGGCAGATCAGTACCTATTCCACTTTTATCATAAGGAGCTCTGTATCTGTCTGATAATGTTTGATTAATCTTAGAAGAGTTAATCATCTCAGATAGCTTCAGATCCAAGCTCAGTACTTCATATTCTAAGAATCTATTGCGCTCTTCAAGTTTTTCACATTTAATCTTTAAGTCATTGAACTCATTTGTCTATTTAGCTTGCGTATGAAGCATACCCTGATATAACTTGTCCATAGATGCATACTTATCTTTGAGTTGTGACAACTCTTCTGATAGCCGTGCATTTAGAATAGTTATATTAGGATCCACTTGCATTTGAGCTTCTCTAAGACTCATTATTTCTTGTCTTAAAGATATGTTCTCATCACTGATTTCCATGAAAGCTTTGTTAGCTGGTAGGAGGTCTTCTTCAATCACTCCATTGGAATGATGAAGACTACTCCCTACACTACTATCAGCAGTGTCACATAAATCAGAATCAGAATCAGATTCATCACAAGATTGAAAAGATGTGACAGATGATACCTCTTGGTCTATTTTTGCCATCATGACTAGTCCATCATCTGCAATGAAGACTTCTTTCTCACTGCTAGAAGGGTAATCAGAAGAAGACGATGGCAACTCATCTGAATCCGTATCAGATTCATTGTTGGCCACCATTTCCCTCTTACCCTTTGCATATTTGCGATCTCTCCTTGCTTTCCTTTCTCTTCTGTCTTCAGCACTTAGATCAGGACATTCATGGATGTAATGACCTGGCTTTTCACAGTTATAACACAGAGGTTCATTAGTAGAACGTTTAGAAGGAGAATGATATCGGTTCCTGTTCTTTCTATCAGTAGATTTCCTATCCTTCCTATCAGCAGAGTTCCTATCTCTTCTTTTCTCATTAGAGACCTCATCTCTCCTTTCAGAAGATTTGTGGTCCCTTCTGGTCCTAGAAGAGTCCCTGTTATTAGAGCCCTGAGAATCCTTATAGAATCTTTTGTATCTACCATAACGCTTGTTAAGTTTATCAAACCTCTTTATCATTAAGTTCAACTTATCCTTAAGAGCAAGATCAGTACTCTCTAGTTCATCTTTTATGCTTGAGGACTTAGACATAGATGATCTAGACTTCTTAGAGGTAGATGCCTTAAGTGCTATACTCTTAGAGATTTCCTTATCCCTATCACTGCTTACTATTGGATCTTCTTCATCCAATTCAAACTCATGCGCCTTAAGGGTTTGGAAAGTGGTTTCAGCAGACCAGGTATCTATATCGTGTGTGGTTTTAATGATCATTTTGACCATTTTCCACCTGTCATCTAAAGCCTTAAGAATACGCAAATTGATCTTCCTATTGGTGTAGGTCTTACCTAAAACATCCAAGTCATTCATAATTTTTGTAAAACGAGTATCGAGCTGGTCTATTGTTTCACCAGTCTTGATTTTGAATGATTCGAACCGCTGGACAGCAGTGGATAGCTTGCTTTCCTTTATAAGAGAAGTTCACTAACAAATGATAGCTAACTTGTCCCACATCTCTTTGGCTGATTTACATTTAACAACTTTCCCAAGATACTCATTGGGAAGGGTATGCAAAATGTAATTCTTAGCCAAGCTGTCTAGGTTGTTCTGCCTCATTTCCTCAGTAGTTAAATCTAACCTGGGTTTTGGCACGAGAACACCAATGGCTTTGGAAGGCTCCAGAGTTGCAGTGTTGGGTATCATGGTAGTGATTGGCCCTTCTTTGATCACAGACATCATTAGATCATGGGTTGAACTAAAGATGGCCTCCACCCTCAGTTTCCAGTAATCGTAATCTACAACTTTAAACTTAGGAAGTTTATTGATGTTAGTTTCTTCCATGATAGAACAGACAGTTAAGATCAGTAGCATGGAAAATAGGTTCAGATAGACAAGTAAGATCAAGAAACAATTATCAGTAATGAGAGACAATTAGACTTTCCCCAAAGTCTACAAGGTTATCTAGAAACAGGAGTCCAAAGAACTACTGCTCTGATACCACTTGTTGGTCCCAAAGTTGAGTTAAGATTGAGTAAGCTAAGAAAAAGTCTAGAGGGGAGGGGTGAATAGACTTTTCAAATTCTATCAAAATATCAGAGTTTAAGTGCGGAAATGTGTTCTGTACAGTACTGTTCTTAGAATCAGATCAGTACTCAACAGTTAGCTTTTATACTCAACTTTTCTTTAAATCTTTTCTTAGTAAACTTACTGTTCTTGGTTCAACAAATATATCAACAGTTAATCAAAACAGAAAGTAAAGAACACAAGATTTTATAGTGGTTCGACAAATGTCTACATCCACTCTCACAACTCCAGTTGCGATGTTTTATTACTCTTCCTTCTTGAGTACTTGTAGCTTAGAGTCCCAAGGTTAAGACTTTGATCTTGTCGATTATACCACCAGGTATATCTTCGATCTACTAGTAATTTCACAAGTAACTAGCACACTTGTTTACACAATACAAACTTAAAACGAAAAGTAAAACTTCTCTTTGTCGTAGCCTTTGATTCTTCAAATCAGATCAGTGGCTTCTCTTCAGTACGATCTTCTTGACTCTATGAGTTCTTGAATACTTGAATGCTTCTTGATTGCTCTTGAATAGTAATTGTATCAGTAGTCTTTTCAAGTAGAAGATCACACGGTATTTATAAGATCTAGTATGACAGTTAGCAGTTTGTGAACTAACTCTCAACTAACTCATAACCGTTTCGTGTTGTGACTTCCTTCTTTTTATAACCAACTTATCTTATCTTTCCAAGTCAGCATATCTTCATATATATCTTCAGTTACGCTTCAAATAAGTCATCCAAACTTATTCTTCAAACAAACCAACTCAGCACAGTAAACTACTCTTCTTCATTTTACTGCTCTTGGTCAGTCAGCACAGTTCTTCCAAACTGTTCAACTTCCTTCAAAAATACTTCTCTGGATTTCTTCATACTCTGAAGTAGTCTTCTGATATCTCTTAGTCTTCTTTCTTCAATCTAATCTACTGTTCTTTGAACTTTACAATGCTGAATACAATAGAATACAACTTTACAAATATAAAACCTATCTATACATCAACTGAACTACATACAGATGAGTACTTCTAAGTCCTATACTATAAGCTGTCTATACAATTCATTTATCAGCTTAGTTCCCTAAACAGTTCATATATCAGATTACTAAAACATAAGATCAGTAAACTTAATCCATATAACTCACATAGAATGACATATATCCATAACTCCAAAGTTGTTTTTGGCCATCAAAACATATAATCATCAATTAGAACATTGTTTATAGGATTCATATCCCAACAAAAATGTTGTCATCCGTAAATAAAAGATGTGAGATAACCAACGCTCCTCGACAAATCCGATATCCATGTATTCGCCCCTCTCTATTCGCCCGTCTAATGAGAGCCGAAAGCCCCTCGACACATATAATGAAGAGATAAGGGGACAGAGGGTCCCCTTGCCTAAGCCCCCGTCCCGACACAATTGGGCCCACCATATCATTGTTGACCTGAAAAGAATACCTCACCGTATTCACACAAAGCATCATCCACCAAACCCAGAAAGAGCAAAAACCTAGTTTCTCAAGCATCCTCTCCAGGTTCTGCCAATCCACCCTATCGTATGTCTTGCTGATGTCAATCTTAAGAGCCACATCACCCCCACGCCCTTTCTTCTTCTTCATCGCATGAATGACCTCAAAGGCGATCAAAGCATTATCTTGAATGGCTCTCCCACTCACAAAAGCTAATTGAGCTTTGTCCACCAAGTCTGGTAAGACCACCTTCAGTCTATTACAAAGAACCTTTGACAGGATCTTCTACACCACATTGCACAGCGAAATCGGTCTTAGGTCCTTCATCGTATCTGAATTTTCAGTCTTCGGAATCAAGACCACGTGAGTATCATTTACCGACTCTAGGAACCAAGACTCCTGCAGCCACCCTACGCTGGAATCAAACACGTCTTGGCCTACCACACTCCAGAATTTTTGATAAAAAACCGTGTTAAACCCATCCGGACTAGTGGACTTATCCAGATGCATTTGGAACGTAGCCTTTTTGAATTCATCGATAGTAAACTGCCTGGTAAGCATCGCATTCTGTTCATGTGTAATCACAGGCGATAAAGCTGACATTACCCCATCCAAGTGTTGATTATCCTCATTCTGTCGAAAAATATCCGAGAAGTATGCATGCACTATGCGACACATCTCAGCATGTTGGCTCATCCACATACCCCCTTCAACTCTCAGACCTGGAATGTTGTTCGACTTCTTCCTTGTTGTTGTTGGTTGGTGGAAGAACCGTGTGTTGAGATCACCGTTAGGGTTGTAAACGAATCGAAGTGAATACTATAGTATTCGATTCGATACGTGAAAATATTCGAATATTCGTATTCGTTTAATTTTCGAATAATAAATTTGATTCGATATTCGATTCGATTGATTATTCGATACTATTCGATTCGAATTTTTTAAAATATATTCTAAACATTATTTTTCAAGTATTCGATTTGAAATTGATCCGTATTCAATACTATTCGATTTGACTTGAAACTATTCTATTCGAAAATTTATGGAGAAATTTTTTAAAATAATAATTTAAATAATATTATAGAAAATGAGACAAATATACATTTAAAAATATATTTATGTATATATATTATAAATATAATTGAATACTTACGAATATCGAATCGAATATCATAATTTTGTATTTGTATTAGTTTATTAATCGACTCAAAAAAAATATTTGTATTCAAATTCGAATCATAAAATTTCGAATACGAATATCAAAATTCGAATACGAATACCGAATCGAGCAAAATTATTCGATTCATTTACAACCCTAATCACCGTATTTCAACCAATAAATATTTTCCCTCTGCCTCCAATAGACCTCCACGGAAATCAGCATAGACCCTAGTTGCTTGCGGAGGGCGGCAAGCCTCTCCACCGACTCGGAATCTGATCTTCCTTGCAGCACCCCTAGCTCCTCCTCAACGCTCCTTTTATTATCAAGAAACACCCTATCGATATGACTCCCCCATAATTTTAGGGTATCCGATGTATCAGCTAACCTCCGAGGTAACTCGGAATCCCCGAAACCCCTGCATACTCGCTGCACCACTGTTGGTAGATCAGCCTCCCTGAGCCACTTATTTTCGAACCTAAACCTCCTTCGCCGGCGACGAACCTGAGCAGGTTCGATAATCAATGAAATGGGATTGTGGTCACTAACCGGTGCCACCAAATTATGAAGGCGAGCCCCTGGGAATCGGGCATGCCAGGACGCATTAGCCAAACCCTTGTCTAGCCGTTCCTCAACGGCGTTGGGGGTACCTCTTCCCCGAAACCATGTGAACTGATACCCGATAATATTGACATCTGACAACCCACAGTCTGCTACGGCCTCACAGAATCCTCTAAACAACCAAGCCGGGTGCTCGACACTACCCCTTTTGTCTCTATGGGATAATAAGTCATTAAAATCCCCCAAGCAAATCCATGGTAGATTGTTCTGTCTATAGAGGGTGCGCAGTAACTATCAGGATTGAGTCCGCTGTGACCTGTTTGGATATCCGTAAAACCCGTTAACCGCCAATCGCCTGAGGTATCTGAGGAGTCAATATGATGTAAAGAGTAACTAAAAATGCTGCATTTATTAACATCACGCCAAAGAATGGCAATACCACCACTACGTCCATTACAATCAATAGAAAGACAAGACAAAAAATTTAATTTAATGTGAATCTCTTCTAATCTAGCAGAAATCGATAAAGTCTCAAAAAGTAAAACAACATCAGGCCGTCGAGCTCGCACGAGATCACACAAAGCCGGAACTGTAGTAGGCTGGCCGAGACCTCTACAGTTCCAACTCAGGACAATCATTGGTCCCGGAACCGGAACCTACCGATAATAAATGAACATCTTCAGTTTGTTTAGTCAGCACCAAGAGGAGTCTCCTGAATAATCAGTTTTCCCCGTTTCTGCTTTCTGGCCTCCTCCACCTCATCACTCTCAATAGTCTCCAGCATGTGCCCATGCATGATTTCCTCCTAAAAAATAGGGTTTGAGTGGACCCTATTAACAAATAATGCGGGAGAGTTGTTACCCTCCACATTGACCAAATCCCTTGAACCTCACACCTTCCCACTAAGTTCAGAATCGTTTAAATTCTGATCCCCAAAATTCTCTGAAGCCGTTTGTTCCCGTGAATCTCGGCCTTCCACCGCCTTTCCCGCATCGCGACTCCACCTGCCCTCATCGTACCGTCTCAGGTGTCGATCTACCGCCCGGAGTGATGGGCCCCACCGTCTGTCAATTGCCTCTCCCTTTGTGGCATTAAATAAGATGTCACAGACTTTTTCGACGTGCCCCAAACGGCCACATATGAAGCAAAAATGGTTCAGTCGCTCATACCGGAACATAACAGTGAAGCTGGCCCATTCGCTTGCTTGATCCTTTTGCCTCTCTTCAGAGGACAAGTAACATCAATGGCAACCTGGATCCACATGTAGGTCATCCAAGCCGCTGATGAATTTGATGTATCATACGCCACAAAGCTCCCGATGAAATAGCCCAACTGGCGCCCTATAGCTTCCGAGAAGAATCCCAGCAGTAGATCATGAATCTGCACCCAAAACTCAACCCTGTCTACGGGAGCACGAAGGGGGTGGTCCCCCGTGCAAAGTTATTTTAGCACCAGCAGATAGTTTCCAAACGCCCAAGGCGTCCCTTCCAGCACATTTTTCAGATCTAGGTGGTGAGTGAACTGAAAAAGGTACCGGCCACTCCCCAGTTGTTTCACAACCATGCCCTTCCTAGGGTTCCATATAGTCATCATGCGATTCTTCATTCCCGTAAAATTAACGGGGTCCTCAGTCAGAAACCTTCCCACCAGACAATGATCGGTCGAGGTAGTCGGAGTATCATAGAGTCTCTGGTTCCAGAACCAGTTCCTCCTCGTCATCCAGGGAAAGATCGTTGAAGTGTGCCTCCATTCTTGCCAAAACGTGATCTCTCAAGCAGGAAGAGAAAACCCTAAACTCTCAAATGGGGAGAGAAAAAAACCACTAAGAAAATCCTTGAGACCATAAATAATATATATATATATATATATATATATATTTTAAAATAATAGAAAATATTCTATTCTTATCTAAATGATTTTACTATCAAGAAATAATTTGTTTAAGAATTGAAGTGCAACATATTACAAATTTGGCATGCATTCTTAATAGAGTTTACAAAACTTATTAATTAACTATATCTAAAATATCCCAAAAGTTAGTTCACACAAACAAGGCGCAAGCGTATAACCTGATTACAAAATTGATTCACCTTGTTTTGACACTTAATATTATCACTGCCACCATCAAATAAATATTTTCAGCTAGAATTAAATCGTGTTAATTAATAGGCGTTTCTCGAAACAAAATGGAAAAGGATAAGCTATCAGATTCTATGATTATTTATATTAAAATATTATTGTTTAAAAACATTGATCCTGATTTCATTATAGATAAATTATACCGGATAAAAAATCGAATGACCAACTTTTGTAAACAATTTTTTACTTGTAATAATCCAGCGCACCCCAAATTTTGTGCTCAATATGTGTATAGAAAAGATCGGCGATGGGCTGGAGGCAGTCCTTTCAGCTTTCATTTCAACATATTGCAACCAACATTCAATTAATAGAGTGAGAAAAGGTCCACTTTCTCTTATAACTCACGTGCTACTTAAGCAAACCAAATTGATTGCTTTTCACAAATTAATTTCTTGACTTACTGCCTTCCTCAATTATTGAACTCAGATGTACAGTATTTTCTTTTTCGTTTTAATCTCAAGTCCAATACAATTTATTTCTACGATCGAATTCGATAAAATACTTGAGGGAGTTGTTTGGTTTAAAAGATTAGCTGTGATGGACTTTTTTATACAACCTAATCAGTAGTTTGATTTACCTGATTGAAGTCGATAAATGAAGAAGGCCTAATTGCTTTTTGGACTTTATCCCCTTCTGGCGTGAAGTTAAGTAGTCTTGATTTCATTGAACAAGTAAAATACCAGTAATGTCCTCAACTATTCTTAAACAATTAATGATGGCGATTGCTTTTTGCCATTGATGAACAAAACCCTCCTCCTTCTTCACCATTGCAGCCTCTGTTCTCGTAAGTAATCAATCCTTTTTTTTCTCTCAACTTGTAATTCAACTCAATATCGTCAAATCGCATGGTAAGTTAAGTGTCAAGTCGATGGATGAATGAAAATAGAAATAAACTGGAAGAGATTGTGAGATTCTGCATAACAGGACTCCATTGGTGTTTGCATTAGGTGGACGGTGGGGAAGATACTAGATGATATTGTCGGTGCACCCAGCCAAATCACATTTGTGGTGCAATGTAGAGCATTTGATTTTTTTAGTGCATTAATAATTAATTTATTAAAAAATATAATATTAAAATCTACCTTATATATATAATTTAAGGAAAAGTCTCATATGCACCATACACACCAATTTGATTTTGACCCGTATCCTACCCAAAACCTGAATTCGGCGTAGCTCATCCCCACCGCCACCTTCTCCAGCCGCCCTTCCTTCATAAAACCCCCAAAAATCGTGTCGTCCACCACCGCCATCTTCTCCACCGTCCGCCCCCAAAACAGCATCGTTTCGTGCAATCCGCGATGCTGCCTTCGATCAGATTTGTGATATTCGCTTGGCTCGGCTCGGGCGCCAGCGCTTCGGCTTCGGAAGATTCGAGAGTGCTCGAGATCTGGATAACCGAAATGTTGTACGGTATCGCCTCGATCTGTTTCACGAAAGTCGCGGAGATATTTCCCCCGTTATCCTTAGGGGCAAAACCGACCTTTCCGCTCTGGAGCTCTGTGCTGTTGACGAATCCGGAGGCTCCCGGCGCGTCGCCGGTGGCTTGGAAAATGGTGGCGGCGAGGGCGGTGCCGTCGGTGATCTGGTGGAGTTTTTTGGAGTCGAAGTAGTCGAGGATTTGAATTTGAACAGCATCCCTGAGTTTTGTCTTCTCATCAACGCTGATGGAGAGTGGTGGTCACGATTTGGAATGACACGGCGGCGGCGGTGTAACCCCTGTTTTTTTACCTTGGTGGTAATCACTATTAGTGAAAAGTGGTAATCTCTATTAGTGAAAATTGGTAAATACTGAAAAGTGGTAATCTCTATTAGTGAAAAGTGGTAATCTCTATTAGTGAAAAGTGGTAAATACTGAAAAGTGGTAATCTCTATTAGTGAAAAGTGGTAATCTCTATTAGTGAAAAGTGGTAATCTCTATTATTGAAAAGTGGTAATCTTAGAGAAAATTGTTAATCTTTAATAGTGAAAAATGGTAATTTGCTGAAAAAATACAAAAGTGGAAATTCTATTAGAAAAGTGGAAATTCTGAAAAGTAGTAAAAAAAATTTGCTGAAAAAATACAAAAGTGGAAATTCTGAAAGGTAGTAAAAAAATTTGCATATTGAGGTCACAGATAGGTTTCGAACCTGTGACCTCGTACTCACGAGCACAACATTGTAACCGTTCCAGCAGCAGTTATCACTACAAAAAACGCGCGTCATAGAGACGGACAAATGCCGACGGATTATATTCCGTCGGCATTTCCGACGGAATGCCGACGGATTATTGTTGTTTGAAAAGTCAACATGCTTGCCGACGGATTTCCGTTCCGTCGGCATTTACCGACGGAAAATGCCGACGGATCTTTTAAAATATGCATGCCGACGGAAATACCGACGGAATATCCGTCGGCATGTGACCCGTTAATTTTGCACCGCCTCGATTTCCAAAAAGATAACGGTTGGCATTAAAGTGGCGGTTACCGACGGAATTTCCGTCTAATTTTTTTTTTATATATATAAGGACCTCAAATCACATAATACGTTTTAGAAAAAAAAAAGGCGTGCGTGAGTGAGTTGATTCGGGGGGGAAGACGAAGACGAGGACGAGGCTATTGAAGCAAATTTCTCTGATTACATTGATACGATACGTTTTCTTAATTAGTTCTATTACTTAGTTTTAATACTTATATATGTTTATGCATGGATATATGTAAATATGAATAATTTAATGTTGATTTGCATGTTATTGATTTAGTTAGTTGTTAAAATATTATGATCATGTTAGTATGTTATTTAATTTGCTGATTAAGCTAGAATAATTTTGATAGAGTAGTTTTTTAAGGTTAATTAATTAATTGTTATATGCATGTATAGTTAATTACTAGTTTAATTTAATGGTGTAATTTTGATATAGAATATTTTTAATGTAGGTGATGCATGTTTCAATCAATTGTTTAAATTATTAGTTAATTTGATGGTTCAACGGTGGTATCACGTTGTAATTAGGTTATATATTGTTTTGATTTAAATTAGGAATATGTTATTAAATTAGTAATTGATTAAATTAGGAATATGCTATATTAGTAAAATTTTTAAATTAGGAATATGTTCATTAAATTGATAATTAGAAAACTCCAGAAAAATATTATTTTAATTAGGTTTAGGTTTGTTAATTTAGGAATATGTTAAATTTTTTATTATTGATTAAATTAGAAAAATAATAATTAAATTAGGTTATTGTTGATTAAATTAGGAAAATGTTGATTAAATTAGGAATATGCTATATATACTTAAACTAGTAAACTATTGATTAAATTAGGTTGTTGTAAATTAAATTATGTATTTTTTATTGATTGAACTGTCACGCCCCAAATTTAAAAATATTGACCTTTTAAAAAGGTAGTTAAAATAACTAATTTTAACTTGCCAAAAATTGAATCTTAAATTTATATCGTTAAAAAAAAGGGATGCAATGACTATAAAAATTACTTTAAGTATTGCAGCGGGAAATAAAATAAAGAATTTCATAACTAACTCATCAACTAAATATATCCATAAAAATAATCATAATTCAATTTAATAAACATGCGTGCAAATAGTCTTTTATTCTTAAATAGATCATCGTCTCCCATCACCACTCTTCGCCATCCAACTCTTCAACCTGAAATTGTAAATTGTTGGGGGTGAGCATGCAAGCACACTCAGTGGGATTAAGTCATTCAATAGTACGTTAATGCTAAAAATAAATAATCAAGTAATTGCAACTTAGCAAATAACATTCACATTGCCACATATACGTTGCCAACTTTGCCATTGTAACTTCATCGCATGTTTGTGGACCTTCCCAAAGCCAAATTAATGACTAAGGTATTCCCACACGTAGACATCGCATGTTTGTGGACCTTCCCAAAGCCAAATTAATGACTAAGGTATTCCCACACGTAGTGAGCACGGCGGGTCGCGCCCGAAGACCCGTCGGTCCCGGACCCCATTTGGAGCCCCTGGCTATTAGATAACTTTGCCATAAACTTTGCCAATATATAATGTACTTTGCCACAAACTTTGTCAATAGAATAACAATAGAAATGAAATCACATAGTAGACAATTAACTCAAACATTTATCTAAAACATTAAATAATGAATAACATGTCATTGCAATAGAACTCTACCAATCACGGTATAGATTAAAGCAATTAAAAACCCACCTCGATAGATGAACATGAAAACGATACGTAAAAGCCTCGTAATTATCGTCGCCTAGCCGTGCGATACATAGAATAACATAGGATTGTATTTTCTTTTAAACTATTAGGACAAAACTCAAAAGAATGGATCGATTTTCCTTCTCCATACATCACACGAATCACACATATATATAACATTAGGTGAGAAGGAGTTAATATATACACATTTGGAGAATTGAATTCTCATAATGAAAAATGTATTGGTAAGTGAAGGGTCAAATAGCTAGTAGAAATAAATGAAAATATTTACCATACTTTAAATCCCATAATTCTCATAACTAAAAATGCATGATGGGAAGAAATGAGAAGTCAAGTAATTAAAAATACAACTAACGTTTACGTTTTGAGAGTGATGATAATATTTATATGAAAATCATAAGATATAATTTCTTATATTAAATATACATACACATATATCTATATATATTATATAATATACTTTTCTTTTGACATAATTTAAATTAAAATAATAAAATTATTATTATTAATAAATTATGAAATTCTTGGGTATTACATTCTACCCCACTTAATAAAATTTCGTCCTCGAAATTTAGTATTACAATCGTGACATAACATAGGCACATACCACATTGGAAACATTAACATTGATCAATGTAACACAATAGCATGAAAATATCGCATGATGAATTAAAATATGAAATTATAATAACATGCACGTACCTTGTGGAGTTGGAGCGATGAGGCGGGGATGGACGACATAACATTTTTCCTGAATTTATTTGCTCATAAATATATTTTTAATTTACTTGACTCAAAATATATGATTTAATTTGCAAGTCTACAAGAACCTAGACCCGCTCTGATACCACTCTGTCACGCCCCAAATTTAAAAATATTGATCTTTTAAAAAGGTAGTTAAAATAACTAATTTTAACTTGCCAAAAATTGAATCTTAAATTTATATCGTTAAAATAAAGGGACGCAATGACTATAAAAATTACTTTAAGTATTGCAGCGGGAAATAAAATAAAGAATTTCATAACTAACTCATCAACTAAATATATCCATAAAAATAATCATAATTCAATTTAATAAACATGCGTGCAAATAGTCTTTTATTCTTAAATAGATCATCGTCTCCCATCACCACTCTTCGCCATCCAACTCTTCAACTTGAAATTGTAAATTGTTGGGGTGAGCATGCAAGCACACTCAGTGGGATTAAGTCATTCAATAGTTAATGCTAAAAATAAATAATCAAGTAATTGCAACTTAGCAAATAACATTCACATTGCCACATATACTTTGCCAACTTTGCCATTGTAACTTCATCGCATGTTTGTGGACCTTCCCAAAGCCAAATTAATGACTAAGGTATTCCCACACGTAGCGAGCACGGCGGGTCGCGCCCGAAGACCCGTCGGTCCCAGACCCCATTTGGAGCCCCTGGCTATTAGATAACTTTGCCATAAACTTTGCCAATATATAATGTACTTTGCCACAAACTTTGCCAATAGAATAACAATAGAAATGAAATCACATAGTAGACAATTAACTCAAACATTTATCTAAAACATTAAATAATGAATAACATGTCATTGCAATAGAACTCTACCAATCACGGTATAGATTAAAGCAATTAAAAACCCACCTCGATAGATGAACATGAAAACGATACGTAAAAGCCTCGTAATTATCGTCGCCTAGCCGTGCGATACATAGAATAACATAGGATTGTATTTTCTTTTAAAATATTAGGAGCATGGTCACCACATAAGTGGAGTCGCTTTCTAACCATAGATTCCTCCAGCCTTTCGTCCATGCTATCTTGATTGCGTTGAGGGCCGCTATTAGTTCTGCTTCAAAAGCGAACCCAGATCCGATGTGAATTGCAAAACCGCCCATGAAATTGCCTTGGCTGTTTCTGAAGATTCCAGCGCCTGTCATTACCCCCGGAGAACCTGACGATGCCCCGTCGGTGTTAATCTTGATTATACCTGTTGCTGGGGGACTCCAGCGGACTGTTATCACTCTTGGCATTTTTCTTGGCGAGCAGTTTAGGCGGAACAGTTTGATTATGCCAAGATCAAATTGCGTGTTATTCATGTGGCCTGTGCTGTGCCCTTTTAGCTCTTGTATATGAGCCCAGATCGTTGTACGAATGGCCTCCGGCTGCTGCTTAACTCCGTCGAAGATTGCCGCGTTTCGTGCTGTCCACACGGTCCATATCAGGGTGACCATGATTAATCTCCAAATGCTGTTAATTTGTGGGCTGAATTTGAGTGTTATTGCATGTGTAAACCAACCTAGGAATCCATTTTCCACATTCAGCCGAACTTGGAAAATTCCCATTATCCTTGTGAGGGAGTGGGTGAAGAATGGGCAATTGCAAAACAGGTGGTCTAAGGTTTCTTCCGCTGAGTAGCAAAGCGAGCATCTACTCGGGCCGTTGATGCCAAGTGATGTTAGGCGATCCCAAGATGGTAGCTTTCCATGAATTGCACGCTAGACTGTTGTGGAGCGGCGAGGGGGGATGCTACTGTCCCAAATCCATTTTCCCCATGACACTTCCGGGTGATGCGGACGTAGGTAGTTGTATGCTACTTTAGCCGTAATATTGCCATTAATTGAAAGTGGCCAAATTTGTATATCAGGGCCACTCGCGAAATTGTAGTGTTTTATGTCCTCTATAATTTGCGGATAATTCTGCATGAAGTTCCTTTCCATTGTCCAAACTTCTTTGTCCCAGTAGTCATCTATTGTGTACTCAAAATGTTTCCTTTGTTCTAGCGGCATACCCACTCGATCTGCGATAATGTATCCGAGCCAGTTATCCAACCAAAATTTCACTTGCGGTGTGGAGCCTGCAATCCATCTGACCTGTTTCCCGATGATGTGCATATGAGGTCGAAGTCCTCTCCATATCAAAGATGAGATCGCTGCTGGACGGATGCCGTTCTTTGTCAAAAATCTTTTGCGGAGGAATTCCATAGGTGCTCCTAAATCTGTTGCCACATTCCATGCTAACTTCCGTAAGTAAGCGTCATTTGCACATTTGATTGAGCGAATGCCCAAACCACCTTCCGTTGTGGGAGTAATAGTTCTCGCCCAAAAAACCTGACTTATACCCCTTTTATCCACATTTCCTGTCCATATGAAGTTTCTCATTGCTTGTTCAATTCTGTTTAGTGTTGCACGAGGCCATCTGTACACCATCATCGTGTGCACCATTGATGATGTGATCACATGGTTGACTAAACAAACGCGGCCTGCCATTGAAAGTGCTGTGCCTTTCCATGTACTAAATCTGTTCAAAACACGATCTGATAATTTGCGAAAGTGGGATGCCTTCGACGTTCCTCTGTAAAGGGGTGCTCCTAAATAGTTGAATGGCAGTGTCCCTTCTGTCATACCCAACACTGTTCTAACATATCTCCTGTTATTGTATGAAACATGCTTGCCAAAGTACACGTTGGATTTCTGTGGGTTGAAATTTTTGTCCCGACAATAGGCCATATATCGAGAGAGCGTCTTTAATTGCTCGGGTGGACTGCCTGTTAGCTCTGCTGAATATTAATATATCATCGGCGTAGAATAAGAATATTGGGTTGTTCAGGTGTCGAGTGATCTGAGCTGGGATCAAACTGTGGACTGCTTCCATACGGCTCAAGATCAAAGCTAGCACCTCCTCTAATATACAAAACAGCAGTGGCGATAGGGGGTCGCCCTGCCGCACTCCCCGTGAGCATTTAAAGTAGCCGTGCAGCTCCCCTGCTATCATAATTGACAGGCGGGCCGATTGGAGGATGCATGAGATGATGTCCCGAAATTTCTTATCGAAACCAAGATTTTTCATTACCTCGAGCAGGAAGTCCCAGCGTACTGTGTCAAATGCCTTACAAATGTCAATATTGAGGGCTAAATTGTCATGTACACGTGTTCTGTCAAGGCAATTGATGCCTTCCGATGCTAGGGCGATACAATGATGGATGTTTCTGTTTGGTATAAATCCGAATTGAAAGGGAGATAAGATTTCACTTAAAATTGGGCCCAGTCTTGTAGCAATGATCTTGGAGAAACCTTTGAATAGAAAATTCCCTAACACAATCGGTCGATAGTCTTCTATCTTTGCCGCATCACTGTGTTTGGGTATTAGGGTGACCACATTTGAGTTGAGGCCATGCGGCAAAAAACCGAACCTTACAAAATATTGGGCTGCTCTCAAAATATCTACTTCAATTATCTGCCATGCATAGCGAAAAGTCTCCACCGTACCCGTCCGGACCTGGAGCGCTATCCGCTGATAAATCCATGAAAGCTGTGCGTACCTCTTTCTCTGTTGGGGCTCTTATCAGACTGTTGTTTTGAGTTATGGTGATTTTTTCGTTAATGAGGGCTGATAGCATTCCCAGGTTAACGTTGTGTTGACGCGGCTTATCTGCAAATAAATCTGTATAGAAATCGAGGATGTGTTTTGCGATCCTGTGTCTGTCCGTACACGTCTCCCCTTGTATTGTCAGCGTGTCCATCGGCCTTTTCACCTTTCGCAGTTGGTTTAGCTTGTGGAAATATTTTGTGTTTCTGTCCACATCTTTGAGCCAAACGGCTTTGTTCCTCTGAGATAAGAGTTGATGTTGATGCTGCAGACATAGGTTCAGGGTTGCCTTTGCTTCAGTTTTTCTTTCGGCAAGGATGTTGTTATATCCAATAGTGCCGATCTGGCGTTGAATGTCGAGTAAATTATGTTTCGCTTCTTCAATCCGATTGTGCAGGTTTTGAAAGACGTTCGTATTCCACGTTCTTAAAGCGACTTTCAGACGCTTCAGTTTGATTTTTATCAAGGAAATGGGATTAGGGGCTTGAATGTATTTTTCCCAAGATGCCTTGATGATTTGTAGGCAGCGTTCGTCCGAGGTCCACATTCGCTGGAACTTAAATGTGGGGCACCCATTTGGTTGGTTCAAGTTGCACTGTAGTAATATGGGGTGGTGGTCTGATTTGGCACGAGGCAGTGCCTTTGCATGCAAGGTCACCCATTGTTCCAAAAACTCTATAGATGTGAGAATTCGATCAATGCGGGAGGCCGTGAGGGTACCATCCTTGCGTCTGACTGCCCAAGTGAATAGAGGGCGCTCAATTTCAACTTCCATAAGTTCTGATTCCACAATGAAGTCTCGGAACTCTCTGCATGCCGCTTGCTGTGGGGCTTTCATTCCGGTCCTTTCATGGGAACCCTAAACGGAGTTAAAGTCTCCTATCAGGCACAATGGGGATAGATGATGGTGCAACACATATTGCCATAGGTTGCGACATCCAAAATGATCGGACGCTGCATGGACAAACCCAAGAAAAAACCTCTTATTTTGAAACTGAGTCTGGATGAATATAATTTGGTCCGTGAATCCCACCACTGCGGAGTTGTCACGGATGTACTCCTTGCACAGTACCCAAATATTAGGTCGCATCCCCTCTCGCTGATTTTCCGCCAAAAAAACTAAGTTTATGGCGTTCCAAAAATGGTCTGCAATATCATTTACCGAAATCTTTGGTTCCACTATGACCAAGAAGTCCGGTCTGTGGGATTGGCAATGGTTCTTCAACAACAACTGCGAATCATTGTTGCCAATCCCCTATATATTCCAAAAGAGAACTTTCATTGATTGTCTGTGGCATAGCCGTGCTCAGGCGGCTCTATGTCTAACTCCTGGTCCGAGTCCTCTATGTCCGATGCCACGTCACCCCATCGTCCTAAAGCTGCCGCTGCCATTCGCCTATATCTTGGTGAGTTTGAATTCTCCACAGTTCTGATGGCGGTGGGTGATTTACGATTTTTTTCTTTCTCATTTTCCATGGCTGTTCTCAACATATCCAAAATATCGTCCGAGTCGATTGTTTCAGGTACGCATATAACCGATTTGAGTCGTGGAGGGTGATTTTGATCAATAGTCGTTGCCGATGTATCCATGCTGACTCTTGAGTTTGCCGAGTTGTTCGATTCTTCCTGTTGAATGAATGGGGAATTCGAGTGTCTGTTGTCGGCATCGGCATCTTCTTTATCTAACGCTTCAAATCTGTCATCTTCTTTAGCTAAAGCTTCAAATCGATTGCTGTTTGTCAAGTCTGCTTTTCGTTGTTGTGGCCGTTTGGCTTTCTTGCTTCGCACTTCCTGGAAATTCTCAGCCTCATTTCCGTGCGCTGGAGGTTCTGTTTTTTTAGGGTCCGGCGTCCTTTTGTTGCAATTTGCCTACGAGTGACCAACGATCTCGCAGTGTCGACAGTATAGTGGGAGTTTCTCATACTTAAAGTAGGCGAAAGATCGATGGCCCTGTCGTTCAATGAGGATCCTTTCCAAGGGGTCTTTGGAGCAGTCCACTTCCACCAAGACTCTGATGAAATGTCCCATGGAGCCATCTAAACATCGGTCATCTATCTTTATTGGCGTACCCAAAGCATGTGCCATACCAGTAATTAGCGACTCCGTCCAGTATTCATATGGTAATTCGTAGATTCGAACCCATACCTGTGCCAAGGTGTTGTTGACGTTGTATGGGTTGAAATCTTGAACCCATTTATTAAGTCGGAAGAAACCAGGGTTCAGAGCCCATGTTGCTCTTTTGGATGCCTTTTGTCGATCCTCATCTCTATCAAAAAATACGTTGTAGTATCCCAAACCTAATGGTATCAATCGCCAGTTCCCCCTGGTATCCCAAGATTTTGTGAGTTCTGCCTTAAGATCCATCACTCCCCAGGGTTTATCCTTACGTGCGTAGGTTATTCTGTCGATCAGAGAGTTGCGACAGGTCGTAACCCTAGCGGCATATTCGTCTTCGTCCACTGTGATGGCCATAAAATCTCCTTTCTTGATTGGCATGTTGATTTTCTTGATCTGTTGTGTGTTTGTAGTCCGGTGTCCATCAATTGGATTGGCCGTGTGACCCGCCATGAGGGCGTCTTTGAAACTAGGCGCCGCCGCCTTGTGATTAGATTGCGAAGATGCCAGATTTCGTATCCAAGGATTAGCGCGAACAAGGTCTGCAATCCTGTTAATGAGATCTAAGTTTGTGGTAGGTATATGTATATATCTCCCCGGTCCCTGCTCTTCTTCTCGCCGACGAGCGTTTCCATTCCACCCCAATCCCCGTCACCTGCCCCCATTATATTTCTCGCCAACAACTTGCCGCCACTAGTAAACACACCTCAACACCACCGCCACCACTGCGCGTTAACCCCATATTCTTCTAAGATCGCTTGAAATTCCGGCTACGAAATTTTAATCCGGTCACGAAACTCGTAGAGGCTAACCCCTCTAGCCTCGTGTCAGTGTTAGGAATTAAAGCCCCTTGTCAATTTTAAATTTCGTTCCCTCCTTCATCTTCAATTTGAGAAGTTTCGTTGTAATTTTTTTTGCAGATTTTTACTATTTTCTTAACTGTTTTTCTGATTTTTTTCAATTCGTGTTGGGACTGGGACTAGTGTCGTGGTGTGACATTGTATGGTTCTTTCGGCAACGGGGTGTGGCTGAGGGTGGTAATGAGATTTAAGATATTTGTGCGATGTTGAAGGAACAATCCATGGCTCGTGAATGTGTGTGTGTGTTTTTTCTTGCGTTTTGGGAATTTCTGGTGAGTGGAGTAGGTGGATTGACGGGCTTGGGACAATGTATATGCGGAGTAGTTATGTGTGATCGGGATCGTCGGATAATTCTGCCGAGAGGGAGAGTTGCCGGAATTTTTTTTACTTTGTAATTAAACTTTTATATTATAATTATAAATTTTTTAATTGAGATTAATTAAAAGAAAATGGAGTTGACTGTCATCTTTTCCGTTAGAAGTTAACGGACTAATTCTATAGGATCAAAAGTGTAGTAAAAAGGACAAAAAATGATATGAACATATTCTTACAGGACTAAAAGTGCAATTTTCCCTTTAAATTTTAATCTCAACCCTTAATTCTTATTTTTCATCCCTATATAAAGCTCAGCCCTTTCTTTCATTTCAACCACTCAATGTCTTCACACTTTTCTCTTTTGAGTATGTTTTTAATGTAATTAGGATTGTTTTTTTTTTTTTCGTTTTTTATTTATTGTTTTAGAATATAATTATAGAGATTTTAATGATATGTGTTTGTATTTTTTGGATAGATATGTAGTTTAGATATTGATTTTTGTTTTTGTTCGTCAAGAGGCTTAAAGATTTTAGGAAGGTTTTCAATATTTTATCAGATTCAAAGAAGGTTTTTGAAGATTATATTATATTCATTGGAACATGTACAACAATTTCATCAGATTCACACGGGAATTTTTGAAGGTTTAGAGATTGTAATATATTTGTTGGAAGATCTGTAACAATTTCATCGTGTTCACAAAAAAATTGTTTATGCATCAATTTCATTCATTTTTCGTTTCTGTAAATTATTCATGATCCCTAACAAGTTATGTTAAGGATTATTTTTTAGATCATTCATTTTTTTTTTATATAGGTATGTGTATACACACTATTTATTTATGACACAGTTTATTTTCATACTCTTTATTGTCAATTAATTAATCGATTTGAAATATGATCATTCCATCATTTCAAACCTAATAAATAAATATACCAATCATATTATTTGGAATGAATTAAGGAATTATCATTCCATTTCTAATCCATTCCTACATATCAATCATGCCGTTAAGATTTGACAGAATAACTCAAATAAAAAAAAGGACAAAAACTCTTTCACCACCTCACTTAAATTTTGATTAAAAAACACTGAAATCACATATTGTTAATAATTACAGTATAAATTATAGAAAAAAAGGTATTTGTGGAGTATTATTTTGTATTCCATGGGGCACATAATAATTTACACGGTTTACTTTTCGAAATGTTCCATATTAACTTTTACAATTTTATTTTCGCAACGTTTCACAATAAATTTCACACCAACTTCTATCCCTTTATAAATATCACTTTTACAATATCTTCAATTTTACACAAAAAATAAATAAAAATCATTACTTTTGTTTCCCGTAACCAAGGATGAAACTATCGTGAAATATCGCACATATATCGTGGATATATATATCCCAAATTTGAATATTACATATGGATATTGGGGTATAATGTATTTTTTACCAAGTATTGTGGGATATATCGCTAAATATTCATGTCAATATCGTTCAACCATAGTGTAAAATTTGACTGAATTGGAAAATATCGCACAATATGGTAAAATCTAGAAAAAAAATCCAAACTTATTTTTATTTTTATACGTTTAAAATTATACCTTCTATTTTATTTTTAATAGTGCAAGAGAATATATTTTAAATTCATCTATATTTAGTAATTCTTTTAAACATATATAATTGCAATATTTGTTGCTATAACGATATATTAAAATATATTTTTTTAAACTAAAATTAAATATATTACAAATTTATTTTAACCCCGCGTAAAACGCAGTTTTACACTAGATTCCTTTAGACATGTTTGAAATAATTAAGATTGTAGGCGTGTTCCTAAAACAAGATAGTAGATTTTCGTTGGGAAGATTGAATTATATTCCACTAGGAGCTGATGAACAACATTACTCATATTTTTTAATACCTCACAATAAGGGATCAAAGTCACACGAAAAGATTAGATCGATTGAAAATGTAGTATACCCTAAATTTAAAGATGTTTGCTATGCAATGAAACTCCTAGATGGCATGTTGGTGCAATAATGGAGGTAAGTTTTTGGGCATCAATTCATTATCTGATAAAATTATTTTCAATTCTACTTACATCATCAAGTATGAAATGTTCAGACTAGGTTTTTCAAAAGACATGCGACACAATGTCATATGATATATTTTTAAAAAGAAGTTGATTGTTGAATTTATCAGGTACGAATTATATTTTTATGTTTGAATGAAATTGTATGTTGAAGCTTTTAAAATCAAGAGCATTGAATTTTTTTTTTCTGAGTTCAAATAAAAAAAATCTGTAATCGTACAAAAAATATTATCTACAAGAAAGTTTTTTGTAATTTATAATTTTGTATACTAATTTCTTTTATCAATAAAATTATAATTTTTTATTCTATTATTGTTTATATATATATTAATTGCCAAAATTATTTTTTATATTTTACTAAAATAACAATTTTACCAATTAATTTATACACATTTAGAAGATTATTTATTTAATTAATAAATTAAAATATATTATAAATTTATTTAAGTCCCGCGTTTTGTCTTACACTATTTTATGGGATAAAAGAGAGAGTTTTTTTTAATCGGTAATTTTTCTTTTAACAGATTAAACTCTATAAATTAATAATATTGGGACCACCAAAATTTATTAATTAAAAGAGTTATTAATTTATCTGTAAATTAATAATTTATTAATTTATGGAGTAATAAAATACTCAATTTATAAACACCCTTTCAAACTTTCATCTGAAAATAATTATTGTATATCAAATGAAGGACCTAATTTGAAAGAATCCTTCAACCTTCCACATTATTATGCTTCTTGTGTTCATTGTATCACTTTATGGACATTAAAAATATTTTTATATAAATATTATACAAGATCAAAATATGCTAAAACAAACAAAATCATACACTTAGGTCATGTTTGATAGATAAGATTAAACTTAGATTAACTCTATATCATATCTTATATGTTGTTTGATAACTTAGATTAATAGTAGATTATGCTTTAAAATCTATAATGTTTAGATATCATTCTATCCTAGTTAATAGTCTTTGCTATCAAACATGGCCTTATGAGGCTATTAAATCAATAATCACGTTGAATAATTTATTGTTGAGCTATGAGAAAAAGACACCCGAATTGCTAAAAAAAAAAAAACACCAGAAGTTCTTACAATGATAAGGAAAATTAGAGACGAGATTTAAGGTGAAATTGATTTCAACAAAAAATAAAAGACAATTGAGTCATTTTTTAAGAAACTTCATAAATCATTTATGTAAGGTAGTATATAAGGAATTATTAATTTATATTTTATATGGAGTCTATAGAAATTATAAAAAAAAAATGTATTATCTTATAATTTTAGCAAATTTATTAATTTAACACCCTATCCCCGAGTCGGGACCGACCAAAAATATTATTTTAGAGAGTTTATTAATTATTTCCCCCCGTCCCAAGATAACTTTCATAGGTAGATGGACACGTACATTAAAAAAGTTTAATAATGAGTGGAGTTTTGAAGGGTAATTTTGTAAAACTTTATGTATAAAGTAAAAAAATGAGTTGACTTTTATGTATGTGTGGAGAAAAAGTAATGACATTTGTGTAAAATTGAGAATATTGTGAGGGTAGAGTTTATGAAGAGTTTCCTAAAGGGTGTGAAAGTTATCGTGGGACGTCCCGAAAAGAAAAGTGTGAAGGTAATTGTGGAACGGAAGAAGTATAGGATATCTAAGTACGCGCCAGTCCCGTCCTATTGTCTTCACTATCTACTCCCAAATGTTGTAAACTAGAAGTGAAGTGATATTATTTAAAAGAAAATGACAATAGTGGTATATATATAAAAATTAAAGAAACTTAAAACTATAAACTCACATGTCGAGCTAGAGACCGAACAAAAAATTTATTTTAAACGTCACGATCTTGATGCGTGAATTGAAAAGGAAAAAAATCTTATATAATTCAATAGAACATTGTTGAAGAAGGGCAGACAATAAGGAATATGAAAAATTCATTAATTAAATATTAAAATTTTAAATTAGTTTTGATATTTATAAAAGCTAATGGCATAATTGGTCACGGAAATGATATAGAGCCCACCAATTGTGCCCACCAGTTTTGCCCACCGCCTATGTGGCATTACCACGTCAATAAATTCTTATTTATATTTAATTTAAACTTAATCTAATATCAATATTTTATTTTTTTATCCATATCAATATTTTAAAAAATCTTTTTTTATATTTAATTTAATATTATCTCTATCAAATTACGCTAACTAACGCCATAAATCTTTTCTCAAATCTTTCCATCACCATTAATTTTTTCTCAAATCTTATATGTGGCGTGAGTTTAATGTAATATTAATATATTATCAAATCTTAATTGAATCTTAGGGTTTACGGTTTTAGGGTTTAGGATTTTAGGGGTTTAGGGTTTAGGGGGTTTAGGGTTTAGGGTTTTAGGGGTTTAGGGGTTTTAGGGTTTAGGGTTTTAGGGTTTATGAGTTTAGAGGTTTAGAGTTATGTAAATTAATGTAGTCATTTTTACGGAAATGATATAGATATAAGATGGTGATAGAAAAGATTTAAGAAAAGATTAATGGGTTAGTTACGCATAAAATAAAATATTGATATAAGATTTGAGAAAAAATTAATGGTGATGGAAAGATTTGAGAAAAGATTTATGGCGTTAGTTACGCATAAAATAAAATATTGATATAAGATTTGAGAAAAAATTAATGGTGATGGAAAGATTTGAGAAAAGATTTATGGCGTAATTTGATAGAGATAATATTAAATTAAATATAAAAAAAGATTTTTTAAAATATTGATATGGATAAAAAAATAAAATATTGATATTAGATTAAGTTTAAATTAAATATAAATAAGAATTTATTGACGTGTTAATGCCACATAGGCGGTGGGCAAAACTGGTGGGCACAATTGGTGGGCTCTATATTATTTCCGTAATTGGTCATTTACATTCAATTTTGACCTTTATTTGTAATGATTATAAATTTTTTTCTTAATTGTAAAAGTGTCTCTAGAATGACTCTTATTGTAAAAATTCTCTATATATTATAAAAGCCACACAACTAAAGTCTCATAAGTGAGAAGACGGCAGACGATATATATATTAGGAATCCTAAGTAATTTATTAGACTTGGGCCCTGGGTCTTTGAGTTATGAACATTTGCAGAGGTTTCAACTCTATGAGGATTGCTTCCCATCATCACAGTCTCAATTTGTTGGGTCTTTGAGTTATGAACATTTGCAGAGGTTTCAACTCTATGAGGATTGCTTCCCATCATCACAGTCTCAATTTGTTGACAACAATTAATGTCCCCACATCAATCTCTAGCTCGGCTAATTGTTCAGCTTCATCGCCAGTCTGTTTAGCTAAACTCCCAACTAAATTAGATATAGGGTCAGCTGATTGCTCATGCACCATTTTCTCCGGCCGGTTGCATCTTGTGAAGGACTTTGACTGTTGGTTCGTTCACTTTCAGCTCCTGAACTCGGTCCATCATCGCTGTGATCTAATTTATCACTAGCAGTTGCTTTGACTAGCTCACTATGAAGTTTTCCAAGCTCCCTACCAACCAGATTTGGTAGTGCATCATCTGATAATAGATAAGTGAACTCTCTTACTAGAGCACCCTCTCTCTACTTAATCTCCCAATTGAGGAAATACTCCCTACCCGTACCCAGACCAACAAGTGGTATTAGAGTAGTGGTTCAAAAGATCATCGACTCCGAATATCAATGTTTCCTTTTTTTTGAAACATTTGGTGGTCAACTGAACTGGTCCGTTTTTCTGAAAAAACCATTTTTTTTTATGGAAGTTAAATACCCATCCTTTTTTTTTTTTGTTGGAAGTTAAATAAACCATTCATAAACACACATAAATTCTTGCATTTTAATTGTCTATATTTTAAACCATAACCAGTGGAGTAAACACCTTCAACAACATGGGACCAAACTCTCTAAATCACATGCCTAGACGCAGAAGAAGTCGGAATTTTATTTTTATTTTTATAAAGTTTTATTTTTATTTCTATAAAGTGTAATCTGATGTGCAAAATAAAAAAAATAAAAAAGAATATGTGTAATCTGACGTGGCAAGCTCCGGTTACCCACAACAACCATTGTTGACAGGAGAAAAAAATGTGTATCTAATTGCAACACGACGATGAAAGGTTGGGGTTTTTTACAATAATCGTAAAGGTCGTGATTAAATTGATACTGACACTGAAGGTGAAGGTGGTGTATTTATTTAGAATTAACCCAAAATAAAAAAGGTGGCAAATTTGCTCTTTTAGTTTCTCAAATTAAAATATACCCTTATCTAATATCAAGTTTGATTTTTTTCCCTCACAAAGTGATCACCAGTGTTGGTAATAAATTTCATGTGAGGTGAATAAATTAAAAAACTCATTATCTAAACTTGTAGTTTTGAAATTCGAACCCAATACTAATTTATTCAAAAATTTTAAAATGAAATTCTAATTTAAATTTTCCTCTCACATCCATACAAAATTTCCATGAAAATTTCTCTGAAAATAAATCAACTGATCATTAACATTGAGCCAAATAACTACGGTTGTAATTTAAAGCTTTATTATTGCCAAGTACATTTATATTCATACATTACAAAACAAAGCAAGCTACATACCAATTAAATGAAAGGAAAAACTGAATTATATAATACAAAAGGAATATAATAACAAAGAAACACTACATTTATAGAGATGAATCTTTAACATGTCTTATTTTTTGAAACACTAAAACTGAAAGAGATAACTCATACCTATATGTTAATTATCCGAAGTAAACCGGACACCTCTTTTCTTTGTAAAACGGCACGATCGAACCGTCCGTTCCAACACGAACCGCGCAATTAGCATGCATTCTATGGCGCTTGCTATCCCAAGACGATATCTTGAACCGAATAACAGACGTAACCTCAAGCCGGAAAGCCACTTCCCCGCGAGCCCTATCCGCCGTTATCTGCTCCCACAGCTGCCCGGTGGCCTTCAGAGCGGCGCCGCCCAGTTGTCCGGCGAGTATGGTGGTGTTCTTCGGCTCCTGATAAAACGGAAACAACAAGGGCGAGCCGCCCATACTTTGGTCCTCGTGATAGTACACCGTTAATTCCATTGAGTCGTAGTAAACGCCGATGTTCTGGTTGGAGTTACGAGCGGTGACATTGTAGACGACGCTGTTTTCCTGGATGGAGAAATTATGGATGAAGAATCGGGGGCGGTGGGGGCGTAAGCTGAGCCATAGGATGAAGGTGATGATGCCGACGAGGAATAGAAGCCCTAAGAAGATTGTGCACACAAGCTTTGAGACTCTTGTGGTTAGACTTTCTTTGACACGGTGTACATAGTAACGCGCCGTGTGGTGGCGTTTCAGGGGCCGGTCGGAGGAGGTCGAGCTGACCGGAAGTCGGTTCTCTGGCCACATGTTTAATTACGGCGGTGCTGGGGAGAGAAATAGTGGGGTGTTGATGAATTAATACAAGGGGTTGTAATTTAAGGATATTGGGTTTGGAGGGAAGAGATTCTAGGGAATGATTGTATGAATAGTTGTGGGTATGGAAAGAAAGGAATAAGATTATATAAATTTTATGTTCATGAAAGTTGCTTGGCGAAGAAGATTAATGGACATGCACGTTATCATGTACTTTAAAGTATATATACTAAGAAGAGAAATGTTGCCGGGAGAAGGTATACGATTCCATTCTAGTATGACTAGCTTTTATATTAGGTACGGATTTAGGGGTGGTAGCTGCTCTTGGATTTTGAAATACTTCTACTACTAGTAAAAGATTCGCATATTATGCACGATGGTAAACAAAAAAAAAAAAAATTACTCCCTCCATTAGAAGATTAGTTTATGTATAAAATAGATAAATGGGGTATGATGGGATGTTGTGGGGTCATTTATAGATAAAGTGGTTGTTAATTTATGAATAAAGTCAATGACAATTTGACTAAATAAGTGATGGATGAAGGGTGGTGATAAAGTAGTATGAATAATAAATTTTTTAAATAAGGAATGAAAATAATAAAATTGGACAAGCGAGTGTGAATTATAAAATTGAATGGAGGGAGTATATAATTTAAACTATATATTATATTTAAAAATAAATAATTCAATCTCTAATTTAATTTTTTAAAACTAAGAAAAAATACACATATATTTTTTCTTTAATATAATAAACCAAAAAGAAAAGAAATGTATAGTAGGAAGGAACGAGAAATAAAAGAAGCAGTTACATTTTAAAAAAGTGTTTCTCAAAAAAAAAAAGGTGTAATTCTTAAAAGAACTAGAAAAAAAAAATGAAGAAAAATTGGAGTGTGAAGGAGAGAAGATTCATAAATAGATGCAAGGAAAATTTATATAGAAAAATAATAATTTATAATTTTTTTGCATTTTGCCCTTTTTACTTCCTATAAATTAATTAGATGTACACTTTTCAATATAAATATATTAAATTTCTCCTAATTTTAGCTTAAAACTAATTAAAATACTCAAATGTTTCTTTTAATTTGATAGATAAACATTTATTATGAAAATAATAAGAAATAATTTTTTAAATATTTGTGAATTGATCCAAAATAACACCAATTTTAATTTAGAGAGAGAAATTAGTTGGTTATTTAATGAAGTACGTTGGAGTCTCATTTTTTACTGTTTAATTAACAGTTGTTTCTTGGACGCACCATTAGGAAGCAAGGACTGCTGCGTCACGGGGGGAGATGGAAAGTAGGATCGGGTGAAGACGTATGTGTGTGGGTGGTTGATGAGCAGAATTTCAATATCCAGTTGCCTTTGGTGGTGGAGGGATTTGGAGACATAGAGGCTGGAATAGGCCGGGAGCTGATTGAGGCGGCTAGCTAGCTTTTGTGCCACGGGACGTGAACGCCATGTTGCGAACACCCATTTCCCCTTCAAACGGCGAGGATAAACTCACATGGCACTACGAGAACAATTAATGGTCGCTACTCGGTTAAGTCGGGTTACAGATTAGCATCGACCAGGACGAGGAGGGACACTGGGGGTCGCTGTGGAAGCTACAAGCCCCTCCGAAAAAAAAGGACTGTATCTGGAGAATTTTCTGAAATGTGATACCGAACAAGGTGAATTTACATTCAAGGAGAGTGAGGAATGATAAGTTGTGTATCCTGTGTGAGGTGGAAGACGAAATGACGTGGCACCAATTCTTCTGTTGTGAGTATGCGCTCCAATGTTGGAGAGAGGCTCGTATGCTTACTGAGATTGAGAGCCTCATACTACGCGTCGAATCGTTAAAGAACTGATATTGATGTTCCTGCACAACCGAGCTAGGTGGACGTACGTTTTGCTTGCATTTTGTGGCAGATCTGGAGACAGCGTAACAATAGGTATTGGTCGGGCGTAGTTGCAACCCCTGCACGAGCTGTTGAGGAGGGCTTTCAGGTGCTGCTCGAATGGCTGCAGGTGTGTGAGCCTCGAGTTAGCAGGGGTGTGTGGGATGGCACAAACCAGCTCGAGGGGGTTTTCTTGGAGAGCAATGAGACGGGTGTTGGCATGATTCTAAGGGACGATGAAGGGGTATTTGTGGCTGCCCGTTCGCTGGTAGTACAGGGCTGCCTTGACGTACCAATTGGGGAAGCTTTGGGTTTTATGGAGGCTTTATCTTGGGCGCGCTTCTTGCAATTGCCAAACGTCATTATTGAGGGAGATGCAAAACGAGTTACGGATGCGGTTTATTCCAAGGCAACAAATGATTCTTCCTTTGGAGATTTTATCAAGAGTTGTAAGAGGTTACTAGATTCTTTAAATAATTGCTCAATTTCATTTGTAAAGCGTGATGCTAATAATTATGCACATGCTATTGCTAAAGCTTCGCGTTCATACGGAAGCCATTATCATTGGGATGATCCACCAGAATTTGTGGTAGGGCTCCCCCTAAACGATTGCTCTTGTGCTTAATAAAGACATTGGTTGTCGAAATTTGATTTTGGGAAATTAAACGACATACCAAAACAAAAAAAATGAACTTTTGCGATAGGAAAATCATTGCAAAACGCTTTTGCAGCGAAATTTGACTCAACGAAAAAATGATGATTGCAAATATTTGCGACGAAATTTTAAAATTTGTCGCAAATTTGCAAAAAAATTATAATTGTGATAATATTTCGACCCAAATTTGGATGGATAAATTTTTTATATGATTTTAAATTTCCGACAAAATTATTCATTGATTGCAAGTAATCGTAAATTGTGACTGAGTAGGTAAATGAACACAGTGATAATCAACCGTTACAATTCAACTGAACCCTTACAAATTAAATGAGTTAAGTTGAATTGGACTTTTTTCTCAAACTGATCATATGATCTTAATTCAGATGACAAAGCTAGGAAGTTGACGACAAAGTCAGGTAACATGGTCTAGCTAAAGTAAGAAGAGATTTTGTCAGCTGAGAGTTTTCTCTATTGAATGTTCAGACGAGTTATCCAACGTTCAGTAGAGATGTCAATATATATGTTCAGAGCTGACAGTTATTTCTATTATTAGAAGTAAGTTTGTTCATCCTTTAACATTAATTATATATGTTCATTCTTCGTCTCAAATATATGTATCACAAGTGAATAAAATATATATATATATATATATCACAAGTGAAGCTACATCATCAGTATTAAGAGTTTAAAAAAGGTTAGAAATATTTAATTTTCTTGTGAATTGTATCTTGCATGTATCGATCTCTTTTAATTCTAGTGGAAATTGTTTCGATCCTTCCATTGATGTAGATCATCTTAAACAAATCAGGTAAATTATGTGTTCTTTATTTTTCATTATAGTCTTTCTTCTTAAGTTTCTTGATTATTTATAACAATTCGTTGGTGGGAAGAATATATAAGAAGAAACATGGCATATTGGAGAAATTCAACGGGAAGAATGATTTTGGATTATGGAGTATTGAAATGAAGCTTTGTTGACACAACACGGGATTGGTGGTTGATGAGTCGGGGTTATTATATTTTTTGTGCTTTAATTGAGTATTCTATTAGATTTTATTTTATACTCCATTTAATAGTGTTTTACCAACCTATTACTTTGTGTACTACTTTAATATAAATTCAGGTATAAATTGAGTATTGTGAAGACACGTGGACAAGTCTCGTATGAGATGAAATGAATAGGAGGACACGAAAGATATCGTGTTGACACGATTTGGCAGGTTATTAGTACATATTCTCTCTGTCCCAATTTAGATTCAACATTTACTATTTACGCGTAGTTTAATGCGGGAATTGTTTATTAGTATTAAAGGAGATTAAGTAGATCGAGGGTATATATAAAAGTCTTTTAAGAAATAAAGTTCGTAATAAAATAATGACATGTGAGTGTAATTTTGAGATGTATGAAGTGTGTAATTTAAAGTTAAAAAATGTTTTATTGTCAAATTAAAAAACGATGAATGCAATTTTTTGCAGTTGGGTAAATCACTTGAAAGAAAATGGAATCGATACAATGTTTCAGATGGAATCAAATCAAGTAAAGCAAACTTAAGGGGGCATTATTAATCCTGTTTATTCCTAGCCCAGAAATCGATCACTAATTAAATTTCACACACCCACAGCCACAATCACTGTTCCCAATTCATAAGACACATAAGCCCGGACACACGCAAACATCACTTGTACATCTAACAGCTCCGCTCGATCCCAATCCGGATCCACTAGAGGCATCACCAACTTTTCCCCGAGCACATCCAACGCCAATTCACTCAACTCCGCCTCTACCAACCTCGGCTTATTACAATGAAACGACGCAAGGTGCCCCAAATTAGCGTACGGCACAATGCCTCTAAAATTAGTCTTGTATTTCAGTACCGCCAGCTTATATTCTAAGCCCACGCCAACAAAGATGTTGTTCGGATTAGTGATGAATTGTTCAAGGGTGGTTGGGAGCGACGTGGTTGAGTGGATTCGGTAGACGAGGCATTGGCCGTCGATGCAGAGTTGGATCGTGGCGGGGGTTGGGCCCGGATTGACCAGCTGGATGTCGAGGCCGACAACGAGTTTGTGGTGCTTTGACGATTCCACGGATTTACGAATCCAGGAATTGACGAATTCGGGGTCCGTTGTGAGTGTGGTGAAGACGCGGGTTTTGCCAAAGATGATAACGTCGAAGTACTTGTGCCCAGCGGGGTTGTTAGTGTCCAAGTTTGGTTCAATAGTGGTTGCCATTGGGGTTCTGAAATGGAATGGGGAGAAAACAAGAGAATTGCAATCCCTTTTTATTGTGATGAGAGTCTAAATGCATTTATTACAATTTTTAATAAAATTAATTACCTGCTTCATCCATCTATAAATTTATCTTTACTTTAAATACATAGATTAAGAAAAGTGATTAAATAATACATATAGTATAAGTGATGTGATTCAGAGATAAAAGAAAAATGTGATTTAGAGATAAAAGAAAAAAAGTACTCCTACATATATATAAGTGAAGGATAAGGATAAGAATAAAAAAATAGAAAGTTTATAGACGGACGGGGAATATTTAAATTATTAATCCAAATTAGATCACATTATTATATCATTCCAGTTTAAAATAGATTGTCGTTTTCATTGTTTTGTATATATAAAATTAAGGCGTGCATATAATTTTTTTTACAAATTTACCCTCAATTATCTTTAAAGATGGAGAGAAAATGAGGGAAAATAAAAGAAAATGGAAAAAATAAAAGGAAATGAGTAATAACATGCTTCAATTATAAAAGAAGAGAGATAAAAAAAACATATATTAAATGAGAAATTATATGAATTTACATACAATACTAGTAATTTGGGGAGAATTGTGAAAAAAATAGCTAAAGTGAAAAACTTTTTTAAATAAGGTTTAAGATGAAAAGGGACAAACTTTTTAATTAAAACGAATGGACTAATTATTACGAGTCATGATAATTTAATGTAATTATATAATTAACAAGATTTTTCCAAGGGATGGAGTCAATTAAGATAATCTATCCTTTTGATGTTTTACTTTATTTATCTTTTAATTAATGCATACATGTCATGTGTCATTATTGATCATTTTTAATGTCATTTATTACATGTATCATACATCCGAGAACGAGCCAATCATGACTTTAAAGATGCTTGTACGGCTGATCACTTTGATGAGCTGAACAGAGGACGAAGTGTTCCCGATTATGACTCCCTTAGGTATATAGCCAATACATCATTTATGGTAGAAGATTTTAGTTTGACTGAGCTCGCGGGTGTTGGCCAACACACCAGGCGTCTGTCTAGGAAGGGCCCGCCTCAGTACCCGCCAGACGGTTCAGCCGGCTCTAGTACTTAAGAGTTCATGCAGGTGTGCCTTCACGATCGTTGTCGAATATGTTGGATGACACAGATTGAGGGTGTTTCACGGAACACTTGTATTTGTCTTACTTTCACTATTCTACTTTAAACTTTGTTATTTAGAGGAGTGTACCTTTTTCCCTTGACTTCGGGTTTTGTCCCTAAGAAGGGTTTTCTCAAGCAAGGTTTTAACGGCACCCCGACCTCTGGCTCGACTTGTGAACTTATGGTTCTAGGTTTTCTTTTTATTTTATATTCCATACCTTTTTATTGGTCATACATCCAGTCTGTTGGGGATCAGTGCAGCAGCTCAAATCCAATTTGAAGTGGCACGTAAGCACATATGTATGCATAGGTCACATTCTAAGTAAAGAGCTCCAACGAATCCTAAATCCTTATTCGTTCGACCTATTGAATCCAAGCAGAACAACTCTCCTCGAAAATTTGGTCAACCATGTGCGCATTATCCAGCCATTGTTGAGAATATTTCATTCCCCTAAATCGAATTCCAAGCACAACAGCCTAGAAATCCTCCACAAAATTCCATAGATAATCAACGACGCTCTCCACCACCAGGGCAACGACGAATGACTCCGACGGAATTTGAGACATATCATGAAGAAAAGTGCCAATGTTGTGGATTCAAGAGTTATATCACCAAGATTTGTTGGTGAATCCCAAAAACTCCTACTCAACATAACGATATTCCACAAGTGTTACCAGCACTTACCTTGGACAGTTCCATCACATGCACAGAGTGGACAACGTACTTGTAAATTAATATTAAATTAATAATATTTATATATTAATTATTTGATATTTACACACATGAAATAGATAAAGTGGAGTTGCAAAAGAAAAACCGTCCACTGACAACTGCTTACAAGAAACTGATATGTGAGATCAGTTTTGTAATTCTTATCTACGTACTTTTAATCATTTCACACTCAACATTCATTCTCTATACGAGAGATAAAGAGAGTTCTCATATGAGAAAACATATTGTAACACTGACATTTAACATCGTGAAATATTTAATACAATCATTATTGTATTTGACTACGGAATCACAGTTGGAGGAATAAAGTTCCAGTGTTCGTGTACGAGCAAATCAAACTGGTTCATTAATCATTCCACTAAAGTAAGGTAGGTAATCTATTTTAATAACGTACCAACAATGGTATCAGCCATTACGTTGGTTTCCGTACAAAATCATGCAACAATTTTTCATTTTTTTTTAAAAGATATCAATAATGATACATGACATGCATTAATTAAATGATGAATAAAGTGAAACACCAGCTAATATATTATCTTTAATTATATTGACTCCAACCCCTGTAGTAATTGTATCCTCCCAAAATCGTGTGTTACTGCCATTACCTAAGATTTTTTCTGTATTATCTCTAAATTAACCACCCACCGGTCACACTTGTGGTTTTAACCTCCACGATAAGTTATTTGTATTACTCGGCACTGCCCTCCCATCCCAAATATGTATCTTGATTCTAATAACGCTATAGTGAAATCTCCAAATCACTCACTACCCTCTATAGATTAGATTATATATGATGTACATATTAATTTCCAATTCAACCAAGATATTTTCCCTCACTAACTCCCTCCCCTAAACCACTTCTATGATTTTCACCCATAGACTGTGTTTTTCTCGTTTAAGAAATGTCACATCCATTTCCCTTCAAACCAAGATCTTTTACTCCTCCCCATCCTCGCATACTTTTATACCCAAGTATGTATTCTTGCTTCCACCACATTGACACCGAATATACAACATTTATCATAATTGACCTCGAGTCCGAATGTGAATTCTAGTAAGCATAAGATTCTCTTCATGATTCATATATGCATTTTCAATTGAAGTCGATTGCATGAAGATATTATCGTCTGTGAACTGAAGTTGACGAGAGACCATGACTAATCCCGGACATGAGTTAGCAATGAAATAATTTTGTCGCGGGATTTGTTGCTATACACTCGAATATTTGCGACAAATTTTTTTTTTGTCACTCGACCAACCCGCAAACCCCCTTCCCCTTTTTATTTAAATGACTATTTATTTTGGTCTTTGTTGGAATTGATCCCGGGTGGATGGGCGCCCAGCTATGGGAGCCCACCACTCGGACAGACAGTTCTTTGGTCAAGTTTTTAATATTAATTATATATGTATTCAATTGTTACTCATTTAGTTAATTTATTTAACATATATTAATTGATTAATTTTTAACTCGTAACAATTAATATATATATATATATTGTAATTTTTTTAAAACAATTCCAATTGTAAAAAATCAATGTTACTTTAACAATTCCAAAAAATAATAAATATTACATCAATCTTCTCTCTATGTCCATCTTCATTTGGATAGTCATATTATACATATTTTTATAAACATTCACTACAAAAAAATGTGAAATACCGACGGATGGACGACTGACATTGAAATAATTAAAATTAAAAAATATTTGAATTGCGCTAAATAAAGGGATTTATTTCTTCCAAATCTTACCAAATCTTCTAAACCCTTTATACGCAGCAAGTAGAATCAAGAAGACCACAAAATCTTCAATCTTCTTGCAGCCAAAACAATTCAAATCCCCCCAAATCTTCAATCCTCTTGGAGCAGAACTATAACAAAACCCCCAAAATCTTTATTCTTTCTTAGCTTTAGAGAATTGTCTTTACGTCTTTGATCACCATCAATGTTCTTCAGAATGTAATCACGAGGTATTTTCAAGTATTTCACCCTAGTTTTTAATTCATGTTGGAGAGATTAATTTATGTTCAAATATTTCACCCTATAATGAATGATTCTACTTCTAAACAAGTATTCACCTCTTTCATAATAATTTATGCAGTGTTTCATAATTATATACATGCAGTCCCTGTTTCACTCTTAATGAATATTGAAAACTCACTATTTCCATTGTTTACAACACACACTAACCTCTTAGTTGTGATCTTGTTTGTCCATCTTACAAAAAATACTATAGAAAGTGAGCACTCATGCATTCATATATCCTACATTTCTATTACAATTCTTTTATAAATCTCCTCTTCTTTTATAATAAATCTCATATGTTTTTGTGCAATATTTTTTCTTAGTTTTGTGCACTATATTTTGTGAGGCTATGGAGAGTGGAGGGGTTGAAGTGTTTAGAGAGAAAGTTGGTGGGGGTGACGTTGTAGATAACATAAACGACATGGGTGATTAGATGAATGATAGTAGCACTGACGATGGAATGGATGATATTGATTTCTTTTATGAGGATGATGAATATATTGACGCTAGACGTAATAAAAGATTTAATAATGCAAATCAGGTGGCTGAATTGGAAATTATGGCGATGCACGACATGGAAGATGGAAATGGTGGCGGTGTAGAAAGTGGTTACGAGACAAAATATGAAGACAGTTGTGTCTAGTGATGAAGGAGATTTCGATACACAAAAGAACAAGAGATTTTGAAGAAATGTGTATGTAAAAAACACAGACCCCAAGAAACTTGAGTTGGAAATAGGCTTGATATTTGAAGATGGTGATGAATGCAAGAATGTTGTTCAAACTTGGGTTGTTGTCAATGGCTATAACATTAAATGGACTAGAGGTGGAAAGAAAAAGTTTGAGGCAAAGTGTGAAAATGGCTGTCTATGGAGATTATACGCTAGTAACATTGCACACGAGCAATCTTTTATGATCAAGACATATGAATCTGCTCATACTTGTGTGTGAAGTGCTTGCAATAGACAAGTTTCAAGTGAATGGCTTGCAAAACAATTCTTAGAGAACTCATACCTTTTCTGCTAAAAGTATGCAGGAAGATGTCATGTTGACATATGATATTAATGTGTCAATGGACTTGTGTTATAAAGCAAGGTCAAAAGCTTTGAACATGATAAGAGGGTCATTAAAAGAACATTACAACAAGCTTAGGCCGTATGTAGCAGAGTTAATGAAAATGGATAGAGAAGGCAGATTTGAGTTTAAGACTGAAATTGACGAGAATAATCATCCAGTTTTCAAGAGAGTATTTATTGGGTTCTCGGCTCTTCGTAAGGGTTTTCTAAAAGGATGTAGAAAATTAATTGGATTTTATGCTTGTTTCTTGAAAACAACTCTAGGGGGGGGGGGGGGGGGCTTTGTTAGGAGTAATTGCCAAATATGCAAACAATAAAATGTATCCAATAGCATGGGTTGTTGTAGAAAGAGAGAACGAGGAAACTTGGACCTGGTTCTTCTAAATTTTATTTGAAGAGCTACATATATCCGATGGATTGGGGTGGACATTCACTAGTGACCATAAAAAGGTATACATTGTCTAAAAATTAACTTTTACAATTCAATATATTTAAAATAAGCTATCGTAACATGTTGTTTCTCAAATTTGAAAAAATATACAGGGATAAGTTAATGCAATCAAGAAATTATCCCCACAAGCTGAGCATAGGAACTGTGCTATGCATATTTATGCCAACTGGAAGAAGAAGTTTGTTGGGCCGAAATTCAAGAGGATGTTTTGGGAGATTGCCAAAAGCACTTCAGTGAATCAATTTCACTCAAAGTTGAAGGACTAATCTATAAGTGCTTATGAGGCTTTATGCCAAAAGAACCCGAAAGTTTTTTGTAGAGCATTAATATGTACTTGGACTAAGAGTAACTCCATTGAGAACAATATATGTGAAACTTTCAATAGTTATATCCTGAAATCTAGGACTAAACCCTTAATCGATATTTTAGAAGAAATTAGATTGCATTTAATGGGTAGAATGCATGAAATTGTGAAAGAGATTGAGTCGTGGATTGGTGTAATATGCCCAAGTGTTAGGAAAAAGTTGTTGTAGACTCAACAACTTGTTAAGTTTTGTGGTATAAAACCTGGCGTGGGGGGAAAGTATGAGATCATGTTTTTTTAGGAAAGCTACATGGTAGATCTTGTGTCTCGTATTTGCACATGTAGGTCATGGGAGTTGACTAGAATCCCATGCTGCCATGCATTATCATGCATTTTTTACACGAGAGAAGACCCTATCAACTATGTCGATTCATTTTTCTTCAAGAGAAATTACAGTGCTGCATGCATATGAGCATGCTTTGTCTCCAATCAATGGTAAGCGTGACTGGACTGAGGTGGTTGCATCTCCAATATTGGCTCATGTATTTGTTAAACCATTTGGAAGGCCAAAAAAAAAAAAAAAATATAGAAAAAAGGACTCTCATGAGGAGAGTAGGAAAAAAAAAAAAGCAAAGAATGGAAAATATGTCATTTCAAGAGTTGGAACAAAGATAAAATGTTCTTCTTGTTGTCAATTAAATTACAATAAGAAAACATGTTCTAATCCTAGATCAAGTGAAGCTGCAAACCGACCAAACTCCAAGGTTTGTAAATTTCTTAAAAAAAAATTTTACATTTCAGTCTACAATTGATTCAAGTCTCATATAAACCTTGTATGCATGTGGTGGTTTAGGGCAAGTGCGAAATTAAGAAAAGATGGAGAAAGTGGAAAACAGAAGTAAAAGAAAGTTGTAGATGATCAACAACCTAGATTCACACAGCCTTCAAATATAGTTGATGAAGAAATCGCGAATGGATTACGAGCAAATTATAGGGTGATTTTTTGTGTCTATTTTAAATTTCCAATTTTCCGTTGCTACTAAAGTAATTAATATTTAAATGTCTCTTTCATTCTATGCAGGGAGTGAATGTATGATGTTGGCTGATTCTGGAAGGGTGTACTATAGAGTAAGTGTTTGAAATAATATTATTTATATTACACTTTAAGATTTTAAAATTAATTTTATTTTGTTACATAGTATGTGGTATTGTTTGTAGATGCCGAATCAAATGCAGCCAAGGACAGTGAGTGGTCCTATAGCTGCTGCAACTGCAGCCTCTAGTGGAGTACGAATAAATGCTCGTGAAGTTGAAGATCGTAGCAATCAAAGATCAAATGATGTTGACTATTGCACTCCACCACCAACATTATAAAGTCACACAACATGTGGTCGTTATTTTATCTATATATTAGGTCGTTTTGGGTGTGCCTTGTTATGGTATCTTTTTGGATATGTAGTGACATCTTTATTTTTGCACATGTCATGTAGTGACAGAACTTATGATCAAATCTGTTGTAACGAGATATTTATGTTGTAGTCTTGTAGACAAGAGATATGATCATTGCATTGTAATGACATTTTTCTTTTGCAATATTTGATGAGTGCATTTCATCAAAAGTTACTATCAATTTATTTTAGGTGTCTTGTAAGACGAACCTTGCAAAGTTTGATGAGTGCATTTCATCAAAAGTTACTATCAATTTATTTCATCAAAAGTTACTATCATTTTTATTTTGCAATATTTGATGAGTGCATTTCAAACCATGAAGACTACGACACCAATCACTTCCACAAATTAAAACTTGAACGGTATTTGAAGTCAATGATGCACGATAAGTATCAATAACTCTACTCCCCGCACTAAAAGTAGCTTCCGAAGCCATTGTCGATACAGGAATAGCTAGTATATCTCGAGCCATTTTGGACAAAATTTGATACTTCAAATTGTTCTCCTTCCACCATTCTAAAGAATCAAATGAGGCTGAATCTCCTTCACAAACTAAGCAACCTTCTTCTAAATATGCATCTAATTCAAAATTTTGTGGTTGAATGGTTTGATTTGATTTCACATACTGAGTAAATTCTGACCAACCCGAATCTGAAGCTTGAATATTTCGAGGGTCAAAGCCTCTTCCATCACGTTCTTGATTTTGAACATCATTACCGAATTGCGCTTCAGCAATATACGCAGAATATAACTCGTACAAAACTTTCTTAACATTGGAGATATTTTGTTCACCTTCATCATTTGGATACATTTTTGGGAAGGAATAGTCAATAGCCACCATTTTACACCTGGGATCCAAATTTCGCTTTCATAACCCCAACCATTTCATGAATAAATGCATCTCCATCTTCATCTTGATAGATTTTATCTAACAAAACTTTGATTCGACATATTTCATTGAGAAATAAATTCGAAGTTGGATACTCACTCCCAAAAATGATATGAGTGACTGAATTGAACACTCTTAAAATGGGAATTATTTTTTCTACCTTCATCTCATTGCTTGGAAAGTTTTGATAACGTGGCTCTCACTCCTTATACCTCGGGAACCCCTCTTTGAACAAGACTGCAGTCTGCAGTAGACAACATCTCGTATGTAGAATTCCACCTTGTCTTGCATTCAAGAATAAGCTTCCTATAAGGTAACTGTAATTGTTGCACAATTTCTGAAAACAACATCAACCTTCCTTCATTGTAGTTAATGAAAGCCACACTGTCATGTATTTGCCCAACAATATTTTCAATTTTTGATAGTCCATCTTGAACCATAAGGTTCAAAATGTGGGCACAACACCGCACATGAAACAACTTCCCTCCACAAAGTAGCTTCTTGTTTCTTGAATAAGTTTCTCTTAAATATCTGATTGTCGAATCATTATTTGAAGCATTATCCACCGAAATTGTATACACCTTATTCTCAATCCCCCACTCCTTTGTGCACTTATAAATACTATCAGCTATTTCAACGTACACCACGATGAGGGGGAGGTAGATGAACAAAACTAAGCACCCGCTTTTGCAATTTCCAATTAGAGTCAATAAAGTGTCCTGTTAGAACCATGTACTCTAACTTTTGGTTGGAAGACCTCCATATATCCGTTGTCAAAATGATTTTATCGATGTCTTTCAGAAGAGACTTCAATTTCTTCTTTTCGATTTCATACACTTGCTCACAATCCTTCTTAATTGTGTTTCGTGAAACTTTTTTCCACATGGGCATGCCACGCCTTTGCATCATATTAAAATCTTTTTCCTCCACAATTGTAAAGGGATGTTCATGTATTAGAATCCAATGTGCCATTGACTCTCTCATTTTTGCCATATCAAACTTGCCATCAGTCAGTGCAGGTGTTACTACCTATCGATCATCCTCATTTTTCTACTTCACTTGATTGAAAATTAATCATTCTTTGCTGCTTCTGATAAATCGTTCGTTTAGTACATTTGGACAAATGTCTTGAGAGATGGGTAGTACTCTTACTTTTCATTATTGAGAGTTTGGAGTTGCAATGTGTACACATTGCTTTAATACCATCCGGACAATCAACTTCTCTAAACTCCAACCAAAATTTAGAAGTCTTTTGTCTTTTTTTCACTTGAAATTGAGACTCGTCTTCTGCAGTATGAAGAGTGTCACCCTCAGTTCTAGTAGGAGCATTGCCATTTGAATTTGAAGTGTTATTAGGTGTAGGAGATTCACCATGCATTGATGAGGTAACATCGGCTGGAGAGATCGACATATCTAAATTAAACAAAAAACTTTAATTAGTTTTCAAGATAAAAAAAAAAAAAGATTTCTCCAACCAAACCAAATGGGAACAGAAGATCCGAAGATACTATTCAACCAAATAATCTCCAACCAAATAATTCATGTGGCATTATTTCCAACCAAATTAATAATCTCCAACCAAATAGATTATTCAACCAAATAATCTGTAACCTAAAATATAAACATGTATTGACAATTTGGCATTCAAACAAGAAGAATATTATTTACGGCAACAAACAATGAATTAGCATTGTTCCTTTAAAACCCCTCAATTTCAACTAACTATATAAGTCAATTTAACAAGAAGCATCAAACTGGAATGAAAAATTTTGGGTTGTTTGAAATTATTGTTCTTGAAATAAATGAACCTGAAATGGCCGCATAAGCAAACAAATATGGCATGAAGAAATTAAGAATAAGGCATGTCAAGAATCTACAGCGGATTATAAGAAATTCATCAACAAATTTTGAATTAATTACTGGTGGAAAGAGGAACTTGAGGGGAGATCGGAAGAGGAGTAGATAGATGGTGGGTCGGCGACTAGACGGCGAGATCGGCCGCCATATAGTGTTTCGATTTGGTGATTGCGGCGCCGTTGCGAGAGATATTGTAAATCTCAATTTGAGATATTGTGAATCTGATGATATGCAGCGAATTAGATTAGGGTCAGTTAAGTTCTTTATTTATTTATTTAAATATAATATAAGTATATATTTAAAAAATAATAATGGCATATTAGTAAATACTAAGAAGCTCGATTAGGCTCGCGAGCCTCTCGAGTCGAGTATTTACAAGCTCGAACTCGAACTTGGTAGCTACTCGAGTAGCTCGAAACTCGACTCGACTCAATTCGATTAGCTTCGAGTCGATTTCAATATTTTTTCGAGTCAAGCATGAGTAGCTCGCGAGTAGGCTCGACTCACTTACACCCCTAGTTGTAGTCAAGAAATATGATCATTGCATTGTAATGACATTTTTCTTTTGCAATATTTGATGAGTGCATTTCATCAAAAGTTACTATCAATTTATTTTAGGTATCATGTAAGACAACCTTGCAAAAAATAAGACCAAAGAAGTATGAGCTAGAATTGATGAAAAAAAAGAAATGTATGGGCTAGAATTGAGAAAAATGGGCTAAAATTCATAAAAATGAAAAGTATGGGCTAAAATTGGTCAAAAAAAAAAGTATGGGATATAATAGATTATTTGGACAATTATTTATTCCCATGTCAGCCGTCCACGTTGAATCTGGCGTCCACGTCAAACGATCTTTGTCGGAAAATGAGAACGGGGATGTTTTTAATTACTAATTGAAAGTATGGGTATCATTTGGATAAAAAAAATAGTATGTGCTATAATTGATAAAAAAGGAAAAGTTGTTGGGATATTCATCCAGCCCCTAATCTGACTGCAATTTATAGTTTAAGTTTTGATGGCCAAAATCAGATCAGTAGAGTACAAGTTAGATCAATAATTTGTAATCTAGAACTAAGTTTCCTAAGTTGTCCTATAAAGCTTAAAGCTTAGAAGTATTGATATTTGTCTACTCTAGGTCTGAGGAATCGGCTATATGTATATCAGTTGATTACTAATCTGTATTTACGCGCGCCTTCTCTAGACTTAAAGAGAAGAAGACTAAAGACTAGAAGACATCTAGAGCTCATTTAGTGAAATCAGATCTAAAGGTTGTTATATAGCTTATACACTGAAAGTAACTATATGGTAATCTGCATTCAAGTTCAGAAGACAATTCAGCAGATATGAGCTCGCCTGATCTTGTCTTAAGAAGACTCAATGAACATTCAAGTCAAGCTCATCTGAAGAATTAGATGGCAGTTAGCATTTATGAATGAAACATGCACCTTCACAAGTGTTAGTTCATTTATGATTAACTAAGTCAAAGGAAATAGAGGCAACAATAAAAGAAGACAAAGAGAATGTCCGACTAGATCTGAATTGCTCTATCAGAAGCCAAGACATTTGTTCAACTACCAAGCTGATGTGGACCAATGACATATCAACACGAAGCTATGAAGTTGACCAAGCACTAGGTGGTACATAGATCTGTCAGATGAAGTACGAAGCATTAAATGCACCTTACCCTTCAAGGTAATGTCGTACCAGAATATCTACAAGAAACTCTCCTAAGAAGATATCTACCATACTTAGTAGATTTGGTGCAACGGCTAGTTCTCACCAATGGCTAGTTTTGGAGCCCAAATCTCTCTATAAATACAATATTTGTTCTTTGGAACAAGGTACCGGAAACCATACAAGTAAGAACTCTCTTTACGCATTCAACTAATCAAGAACAGCCAGTTTCAGAAATATCTTAAGTGTCGAGTTCTTTAGAGCCTACAAAGATTTCTATCCTTAGTGCTCTAAGTTTCCGATCCTAAGCCTGCATAAAGAATCCAATCTTTAGTGCTTAGAACAAGTTAGTTATACACATATCTTTATATTTTGTATAAACCCATTTAAAGGTTACTTGTTACCTAACCAACAAGTAGATCTGTAGCCTCAGATTGTAGTTGAGGTTCTTGATCGAAAGTCTTCTCTTGGGACTATAAAGAAGCAAGATAGTGAATTTCTTTATCTGATTAGAGAGAGTGGACGTATGATATTGATATGCGAACCACTATAAATACTTGTGTTTTTATAGCTTACTTTCCTATTCTGTATTCATATTCATACTGTTCTTATTTGTTAAAGGCATAGATTTACATTATTTACTATAAATACGTGTTTGTTTTCATAATCAGCAAATATCAAATCAGTTGATAAGCTTACATTGTTTTCAAAGTCATTCTTTAAAGGTTTTCATAAAATTCCCACGAGTCTAAACACGTAGGGCCTACACATTTCCGCACCTGTAGCTTTTGAGATAGCTCTCAAATTGACCAACTAAATTCAGCAGTCAGTAAGGTTGTTATCTTAATCTGCTATATTACACTTCCGCACTCTACAGATCAGAACATCTTACTTGCATTCAGGCGATAGAGTATATAACTCATCTAATCGTCTCATCTGATCTAAACTCACGAATTTTTTTTTAACATCTTGACAGTCTATTCACCCCCTCCCCCTCTAGACTGTCACCACACTCGTTTTGGGACCAACAAGTGGTATCAGAGCAGTGGTTCTAACGAGCTGCTGATTTTGTTACTTGACTTCTTAAGGAAAAAGTTCTTGTAGCTCTCTAGAACAGATCCATATTTAAAAAAAAAAACCATATTTTCATAAAACTCATACTATTTATTCACTATGGGTGGAGATTCTTACACACGCAAGTTGCCTATTTTTTCAGTCGAGGAATATGATCTTTGGAAAGGCAGAATGGAGGTTGCTTTCAGTCAGATTCATGATCTGATGCTGGATGTGATCTCAGATGGACCTATCACTGTGATGGCTCCGAATACAGCCACTGGAAACCCTGAAATTCCAGTTGGTCAGCTAGTACAAAAAAATAGAGCTCATTTCACGCCTGATGAAGCAAAATAGCACAACCTCGACAGAATAACTAAGAATATGATTTTAACTATTGTATCTAATGTGTTTGCTGGTAAAATTATTCGTCTTAAAACTGCTAAATAAATGTGGGAAACATTAGTCATTATGTGCGGGGGCACATAGCAGATAAAGGAAAATAAGCTCATTACGGCAGTACAGAAGTTTGACAACTTCAAGATGCTGCCTGGTGAGACTATTGACCAAATGGACAATAGATTACCAGAATTCTCAATGAGATCACAGACTTAGGTAAGACATACATGAAAAGCGAAGTCAACGCTAAAGTATTATATGTTTTACCCAAGATCTGGTTGAATAAAGTATGGATCATCAAAAACGATAAAGATTTTAAGAATTGGTCTGTACAAGTCTTATTTGAAACTCTTAAGGCTCACGAATATGGTGTAGAAAGAGCACAAGAGATAGGTGATGAACAAGGGTTCTAGTCGATCTAGCAAAGAACCTAAAGTGAGATGCTACACCTAGTCGTAGCAGAAGAGGATGCTACTCCTAGCCGTAGCAGAAGAGGATGCTACTCCTAGCCGTAGCAGAAGAGATACTACACCTAGTTGCAACTCTAGGGATGGTAAGGACTTATGTTTTACATGTAATAAACCTGGTCATTTCAGTGTTGATTGTCCAGATTTAAGTTCCAAAGAGCGCGAAGCACTTAGAGCTAGAAGAGAGAGGAGATAGGCCTCAACACGGAAATCTATGATGGCTGATGAAGAAAGTAGTAGTTCAGACGATGATCTACCTTCTTTAGATGAATTTGGCTTTCTATCAGAAGGTGATGATTTTCTTCTAGATGATCGTTGTCTCACAAACAGATGAGTCTGACTCATCTGATGCCGATTCGAAAGATCACCTTCAGTTCACCTGTGAACAATTGAAGACTGATCTTAGTCTGGCTACAACAACTTATGTGGAAGCTGAAGATGAGACTATGCGTTTGGGAGATGAAATAGTTCGGCTGAAGAAGCATAAGCCAGAAAAGTGTCTTAAACTCAGGACTCTCAATGGAAGGTTATCTGAAGAACTGTCTCAGTTCAAAGAGAAGCATTCCTTTTTTAGTCAAGTTTATAAGAGACACAATGTCTGACTCATGCTGCCGAAGTTAAAGAACTTTCAGATCTCAGAATAGAGCATGAGAAACTCATCAACAACCATCGAGAGTTGATAAAAGAAAAGAACCTTTTGGACTTAAAGCTAGTCGAGATTAACAGAGCAAGGGAAACTCTTAATCAATGCAATGGCTTTAACCGTAGTCTGAAAATAGGAGTAGGTTACGAAGGTAAGCCTTCTGTAAATCAGCTGAGTGAAAACAAAGCTGATGAATCAGAAGACGAACCTGAGCTGATCTCCCTGAATAAATCTTCTCCAGCTAGCAGTGTAGATTGTTCTGAATCTATCACTGAAGTGATTGATCTGACTAAAGACCCTAAAAAGTCTGAGGTCATCCAAAATCCAAAGCCTCTGTTTCCAGTTGTTGCTGATCCTAAGATGAATTTCTTCATCACCAGACGTGGTGGTCGACCAAAGGATTCTAAGGAGAAGCTCTGCATTCTAAGGAAGAAGACTTATAGTCAACTACTACATATTGTGTTAGAACAACAACTGAGTTGTAATCAGCCTGGACCCTTTGTTAAGAAGTCCCAGCTGAAAACAACTAAGCCGAAACAAAAGGCTGATAAAAGATCTGTTGAAATTGCACCTCCAGTTTCATATGAAATAATCAACAGATCTGGAATTTGGATTCCATCATTAAAAGTTGATGCACCCAAGCTGAATGAAAATCAGAAGACAGTCCCTAAATTGTCAAAGAAGCACAAGTCTTCTGAATTTCAAACAGTTGACACTACTAAAACTTCTTCAACTAAGGAAAAAGTTAAGAAGATTTGGTATTGCGATGCCCGAGGGAACAAGCTGAAGTGCTCTAGACTGTACAGAAGAGCAATGTACATCTGGGTTCCCAAGGGTAGTACTAACACCCAAGGACCCAAAACAAAATGGGTACCTAAGCAATGATTTGCTTGCAGGGTCGCGTGGATCTACAGAAGAAAGGAGGATCAGAAGCTGAAATCTGGTATATAGATTCAGGCGCTTCACGTCACATGACAGGTTCAAAGCACCTCATTTCAGACCTCAAAGAAAAGAAAGGTCCACGAGTAGTCTTTGGTGATAATTCTGTTGCTAAACCAGGGGAATTGGAACCTTAGTCAATGGCGACATATCGGTAAAGAATGTATCTTATGTTGATGGTTTAATGCACAATTTACATTTTATTTCTCAATTCTGTGATAGAGGGTATAGTGTCGAATTCTCATCTACATGCTGCAAAGTAGTAGATAAGATTAGTAGAAACATACTACTCTCTAGTAGCAGACAAGGAACTATTTATGTTGCTATATGGAAAAGCTGCCCTAGTGACACTTGTTTAGTTGATAAGAGTTCTAAAGAAGTAAGTTGGCTATGGCACAAAAGGTTTGGTCATCTGAACTTTAAAACTCTAAACACTATTGCAAGAAGCTCACTAGTGGTTGGCTTACCTAATGAAGTCTTTAGTAAAGATCTACAGGTGTGTGATGCATGTCAGAAGGGAAAACACACGAAAGTGATAATGAAAAGCAAGACTGTATCATCCACCAGCAGAGTTCTTGAACTGCTTCATATGGAATTATTTGGACCTATCTCACCTGCTACTCTAAGTGGTAGGAAGTATACTCTTGTGGTGGTAGATGACTTCTCAAAATACACATAGGTTACTTTTCTATTCTAAAAGAGTGAGACAAAGACCAAAATTTTAGAACTGAGAAGAAGATTCAAAACCAGAAGGGTTCGACAATCGTCAAAATCAGAAGCGATAAAGGTGGTGAGTTTCTTAACTCTTCTATTACAACTTATTGTGCTAACAATGGTATTCAGCATGAGACAAGCTCAGCTCATACGCCACAACAAAATGGAGTAGCTGAGAGGAGAAATAGAACCCTCAAAGAAGCTGCTCGAACCATGCTAGATGAGTTTGGCACACCAAAGAAGTTTTGGGTTGAAGCAATAAATACAGCTTGCCACACTCAGAAGAGATGTCTCATTTATAAAAGACATGGTAAGACTCCCTATGAAATCTGGAATGAAAGAAAACCTAGATTATCTTATTTCCATATTTTTGGCTGCAAGTGTTTCATCCATAACAATGGGAAGACCCAATTAAAAGCTTTTGATGCTAAATCAGACGAAGGAATTTTCTTAGGATATTCCAATGTTAATAAAGCATTCAGAGTCTTTAATAAGAGGGCCCTTGTAGTGGAAGAAACACCCCATGTTGTATTTGATGAAACTACTTCTGTAACACCCCTAAATTTTCAAGTTAGTTATTTTATATACATCTGATTTTTAAAATTTTAAAATATTTAGAAATTGAATCCAAAATATATTTTCAATATTATATATATATACTCACGCGCCCTTACCAAATCTTCACCAATTCCTATTTCCAAGATTTTAGTAATTTTCTCAAATAACAATTTTTACCTTTTTTTTTTAGCTGCAATCCTAAATTTAAAATCGAAAGTTCTAATTTATTTATTTATTAATATTATTATTAAATCTTTATTTTCTTTTTACTGTTATTTAAAAACCTACGTGATTTAGTTTCAAAATCAATAACACATCAAATTCAAATTATGTCGTATATTACATACTACTCCCTCCGTCCCAGTGAAAGCTACCCAACTTTCCTTTTTCGTCCATCCCAATGAAAGCTACCCATTCCTTTTTTGGTAAATATTCTCTCTCACATTTCATTATACTTCTCTCTCTCTCAATCACATCACCTCTAATACAACTACTTATTATATTGATATTTCTTAACCGCTGTGACCGGAGCTCATGGGGAGCTTTCCCCAGGACGGATGGAGTATTATTTATTGAAAATTTTCATAAATATTTTATGTAAATTAAATCTAGTTATTTTATGTAGATTAAATCCCTATCTTTTCTCAACAAAAAATCTATTTTTTTCCTATAAATTGATAACCCTATTTGTAAAACAAAAAACACACATAAAAATATTTCCATATAATTTTATTTATTCTACGCCCGATTTATGGAAGTCGACTTCAAGAGGATTAAAATCATTTCTACTGCATCCATTGCATCCAGAACATAAAATCGAGGTGGGATTTTCTTGATTGACTACTTTATCATTTTTAAGTATTTCGTATGAGTGATTTTATTTCTTGCTGCATCTTACATCTTATGTTATTATGGTTGGTTTATCCAACAACTTATGTTATTATGGTTGGTTTATCCAACAAGCCTATGTTATTATGGTTGGTTTATCCAACAAACTTATGGTTGATTTATCCAACAAGCCTATGTTATTATGGTTGGCTTTGCCAACAAGCTTTTGAAATTGTATGCGTACTTGTGAGTTATGATTTTATTCATATGTCATATTTAACTGTGACAAAGTTAATCCCACTGAGCTAGTTGTTTTACTCACCCCAATCATATTAACATTTTTACAGATTAAAAATATTAAAGGAGTGGCGGTGGAGGGACGGTGGATGGCGTCAAGAAAGTAATTATTATTTTGAGAAAAATTCATTTTACGTCCTGTAACTTAGGTCTAATCCAATATATATCCTTTAAGTTTTCACTTTTTCGATTTACGTCCTTTTTTGTCCAATTTACGTCCTTTTCGCCGGAAAATTTTCAAACTCACCGGAATGTGAGGAATAAATTGGGATTCCGGCCAAATAGTCCAATTTACGTTCTTTAAGTTTGAAATTTTAAAATTTAATAAACAATTTTTCTAAAAATATCTTTAAAATTTTTAAAATATTATTAAAATTCTGAAAACATCATTAAAATTAAAAACTATAAAATGTGAAAAATAAAATTCAAAATACCTTATTTAATTTTTTAAAAATCTCATTAAATATTATAAAATGTGTAAAATAAAAATAAAAATAAAAAATTTTACAATTAAAAAAATCGAAAATCTTTAACTTAAAATTAAGAAATTCGAAAATCTCATTAAAAATTCTAAAAATCTCTTTAATTTTTTTAAAATGTGTAGATTAAATATTTAAAATTTTAAAAACCCATAAGAATAATAAAAATTATTAATATGTCATTAAAAACCAGACTTGATTTGGACTCATCCGCCATTAAAGTTTTTCTCGAACTCCTAAATTTTTTTGTATTCCACGCCTTGATTGATTGTAGAACCGTCTCAAATTCATTTTAATGAGGTTTTTAGAATTGTATAATTTTTAATTTTATTTTAAACATTTTTAAAATTTTAATTTATATATTTTTTTATATTTAGAATTTTATGTTTTTATGAGATTTTTAGAAATTTTTTATTTTTAATTTCCAATATTTCAAATTTTTAGAATTTTAGATTTTTTAATTTTTTTTTTTGAATTTTTGAATTTTTTATTTTTATTTTACACAATTTATAAATTTTAATGATATTTTTAGTTTTTAATGATATTTTTAATTTTTTAAAGAATTTTTTAATTATTAATTATTAATTTTCAAACTTAAAGGACGTAAATTGGACTATTTGACCGGAATTCTAATTTTCCGGCGAAAAGGACATAAATTGGACCTAAAATGACATAAATTGGACACTTTAGGACGTAAATTGAAAAAGTGAAAACTTAAAAGATATAAACTAGATTAGACCTAAGTTACAGGACGTAAAATGAAATTTTCTCTTATTATTTTAAAATTGTGATTTAATTTGTTCGATCATATGTTATTTAAAGTATTTCATTTAATAAAAAGTCACATCTTTTGATTGTATTAAAAATTATATTTACCTTTAAAGTAAATTAATTTATTTTCGAGTGATTGTTGTTAAGTTTTCAAAATTGTCATTATTTTAATATTTACTTCCGCTGTAAATATTTTTGTAAATTAATAAATTTATCTACATATGCGTTTTGAAAATCAAGATAAGACCGTATTTTATTTAATTGACCTTCAAAAAGTAAAAATATGGTGTTTTCATCTAGGCCCTAAAATCGGGATGTGACAACTTCTGTGAGTACAACTGATAAAGTAGATCTCTTGACACAAAAGTTACTATTCTTTTTTTAGACGATGATGACAGTGATGATGATCAATTCAACCCAAGGAGACCTACTACAAGATCACAGACAAACACAGTAAATGAAGCTCCTATAGTGGATACTAAACCTACTCAAGTAGGGGGAACAGCTGAAGTTGTTGAAATAGAAGAAGCTGTAAATACAACTGAACCTGTCGATACAGCTGAAGCTAATCCAACAAATGATACTCAAGCTGATGCTCCAGCTGAGACACATCAATGTCAAGATCATAATGACACAACACCAGATGAGGTTCCCAACCCATCTGATGGTACTTATCCAAAGTTTATTTGGGCAAGAGATCATTCAATTGATCTAATCATAGGAGATTCAAGCTCCAGTGTCCAGACTAGAACGCAAAAGGCCAATGCTAACGATTCAGCACATATAGTTGAAACTTTATTTTGTCATTGTTGTTTTCTTTCTTTGAAGGAACCCTCAAACATCGAAGAAACCCTAGAAGACAGTAATTGGATTACTGCTATGCAAGAAGAGCTCAATCAGTTCACAAGTAACGATGTATGGGAGCTCGTAGACCGTCATAGACATCAAAGTGTTATTGGTACCAAATGGGTATTAAAAAACAAGACGGATGAAAATGGTGCCATAATAAGGAACAAGGCTCGACTTGTTGCGAAGGGTTATTCACAATCAGAAGGGATTGATTATGATGAAACCTTTGCACCTGTTGCTCGCCTTGAGTCTATTCGACTATTTCTTGCTTATGCGTCCAAAATGAGATTTAAGGTGTATCAGATGGATGTCAAGAGTGCATTCTTAAACGGAATACTTGTGGAAGAAGTCTATGTCAAACAGCCCCCAGGCTTCGAACAGAGTGACCAAGTATATCGTCTTAAGAAGACTCTCTATGGACTAAAATAGGCTCTTATAGAGCTTGGTATGATACACTATCTCAGTTCTTGATTGATAATGGATTCACAAAAGGAATCATTGACAGGACGTTGTTTAGGATTCAAGAAGGAGATGATATCCTATTGGTTCAGATCTATGTCGACGATATCATCTTTGGTTCACCCAATCATAAGTTATATGACAAGTTGTCAAAATTGATGCAAGGCAAATTTGAGATGTCCATGATGGGGGAGATGAACTACTTCTTAGGTTTACAAGTGAAGCAAAGTCTAGATGGGATATTCATTACTCAGGCTAAGTATACAAGGAATCTGATTGCCAAGTTTGGTGTTTAGACAAGTAAAGTATGCAAGATTCCCATGATGACTTCCTTTAAGATGGATCTTGATGAGGATGGTAAGTCTGTAAACCAATCCAAATATAGAGCCCTGATAGGATCTCTCCTGTACCTAACTGCTAGTAGACCAGATATTACCTTTGTTGTAGGTGTTTGTGCTAGATTTCAATCCAATCCTAAGACTAGTCACCTAGAAGCAGCTAAGAGAATTCTGAGGTATCTGAAAGGTACAGTGAATATGAGTTTGTGGTATCCATCAGAAGATAATTTAGATCTGAGTGGCTATTATGATTCTGACTTTGCAGGGTGCATAATAGATAGGAAATCTACTTCTGGCATATGTCAGTTTCTAGGAAACAAGTTGATTTCTTGGTTCTCCAAAAAGAAAACCTCAGTTGCTACCTCCACTACTGAAGCCGAATATATGGTTGCTAGTAGTTGTTGTAGTCAGCTGTTATGGCTAAGTCAGCAGTTATTGGATTATAACATTGTTGCTAGAGAAGTCCCAATTTATTGTGATAGCAACAGTGCAATAGCCATCACTCAGAATCCTGTTCTCCATACTAGATGTAAGCAGGTTCATGTGAGACATCATTTCGTTCGAGATCATGTGGAGAAGAAGGATATCAGAATGGAAAAGATTCACACAAATATCCAAAGAGCGGATATGCTCACTAAGCCTCTAGCTGAGACGAGGTTTAGAGAGTTGTGTTTTTCTTTGGGTTTATTGAAGCTGGATATTTCGAAGCCTACAGCTGAGAAGTCTACCCTGACTCAGCTGATCATAGAGCAGCTCCAACCAGACAACAAAGGTAGAGGAGATTGAAGATGAGTTGAATTGACACACTCATCATTCAGGTAAGTAAACTCCCTATGAAGAAAGCTGTAACGCTGAGGGACATTGAGAGTTACTCACTCAAGGGGGAATCTATGATTCATTAAATATCCTTGTTGAAGATTCTCATAGTGTATAGATGCATACAAGTCTTTTCTCAATACAGGTGTATATATATATATTAATCATTTTCTTTTACATTGGATACAGATTTTAAAATTTATTATGACCATTTTATTTTGGTCTAAAGTCCAAATAGTAGTGATGAAATCACTTTAAATCTGGACCCTTGGATCATAACTAAACCTTATCCTAACCATATTCTTTTAAAAGGAATCTTTAAATTTCCAAGAAATCTACTATTCTCTAGATATCTTTTCAGAAGATAAGACCTACGATTTCTAATAAAAATTCGTTTTCTTATACGGAAACTTACTTCTACCAGTATAAATACCGGCACTTATCTCTCAAACTAACATAACTAACATAAACATTCTTACTCATACAGGAGAAAAGATTGAGAAAAGTGTGAGAAAATCAGAATTGCATGAGATTTTCCAACCCAAAACGTGGGTAAAGGCCAGAAAGATTCTTCTACTCTTCCTTGCAAGGAAAGGAATATCAAGTGTCTCATGTCAAACCGGAAGGAATCTCCGGTGTCCCGTGTCATGCCGTGTTCAAGTTCCTCTCCAGGAACGGAGGACGCAATGGGTCATAAGGAAAAGGTTTGGAGGGTGGTGAGAATGGAGACTACTGCAAATAGATCGAAGTTATGCGTGAACGCAGAGCTTCTTCTCCGCAGTCTCAGAATCAGAGGCAAGAAATGAAAATAGTCAGGATCAACATTGCCCCTCTGATTCTTCTTCTTCTCCCTCTCTAAAACCTACCAGAAGAGGCCATGCACCCCAAAGGCCATCCCTGCAAGCTGGAATGAAGACAAAGAAAAGGTAAGTTAATCTCAATGAAGAAAGTTGTTAAAGTTGAGAGATTATTTAACAAGAGATCTTGAAAGTGTGCTGGTATAGTGTTTAAGTAAAAATAGATTAATGTTGTACTAAATGTTGAGACAAATTGTACAACACCGACTCTTACAGAATATCAGAAATAAAGATACACAGCGGAAGACTTGAAACACTAAAAACAAACGAGACACAATGGAAATATTTTTAACATAGATTTTATAAATAAAAATCTATGTTAGCCTTACGGCGAAATATCAATACTTATCTTCAAGTACAAATGTTGTGTGAAATGTTACAACAATAAGTTTCACAACAGAAACTACAAACGAGACAGGTGCCTTGTTCTAAAAACAATCTAAGTGTATGAATTATACACTGCCGAAATGCTAGTCCTATGTATGATTACACTCTCGATAGATAAAGAAAAGCGCACAGTCATACGGGTGGGATACTTCGTATGAACTAAAAGGTATAACTATTGGAGCCACAATTTCCTAACAGGATGAACACTAGTCTAGGATATTGATCGAATAGAATACACTAAATCATGGAGCCTTCCTTCGGTATTTATAGAGTGAGGGACGAATTCTAGAGGCTTCCATCTTGAGATCCTATTTTTTAGGAACTCAACTTCCATGATCTTTCTAGATCCTTCTTGCATGCTCCAGGTCGTTCTAAATGGTTCCAAGGTGGTCTAGCACGTTCTACAATGTTCTGTAATCTTCCACGTTCCAGATCCTTGTAGAAGCTTCTAGATCCTGCAAGAAATGGGACAACATTTAGATCAACATTTAATGTAGCATTTCAGAAAAGACTTAGAAAAAATCTCGGAAGGTCAAATTAAGATGTTGTTCATAATTTTAAAGCATTCAAGAGTTAACAACATCTACAATCTCCCCCAATTTGACCTTTCGACTACAACACACATGATGCACATACTCAGTTTTATGTACTTAGCTGAGGTGAACATCTACACTAAATACTAGTCAAGTCAATACCTATTGTAATCGTTGGATCAAATCGAATGAAGATTAAGGATAATCTTACAATGATCCGTGCCATAAGATCAAGATAATTTTACCCAAAACAGAATAAGTATAAACAGTACACTTATTCACAACATAAGTAATTTACTAAAATCATAAGTTCACTACAAAATTCGCTCCCAATAGAAAGGGATTTAGGGAGGAAAAATTGCTTGTCAATGCATTTAACAAGGGAATTCGAAAGGGCCCACTTCCCTAGACAAAATGTTCCTCAGCAATTGTATAGAAAGGGAATATGAAAATCCCTTGGGAATAGGAAGGGAATATTTCCCTCAGCAATAAAAAGGGAAAATACCCCTCAGAAATAGCAAGGGAAATTCAATTATTTTAATTTTTTAATTTAGATTTTAATTTAGTATATTTAGCAAGGGATTTCCCCCCTCAGCGAAAATGTAGTAAATAAATTCAAAAAATTCGAACCCTTTCAGCAATTTCTCCATGGCCACCATTTAATTGCCTCAACTGTGTGTGTGCGAGGGGAGTCGAACTCGGGACCTCTCGGTCTTGATTATGCATATGGGCGCCCCCTTTGCCGTTGGACTAGGAGCTATTTTCGTTATATTTTGAATACAATCCATATATATGTTATATTTTCAGTTTTTTTTTTTTTTAATTTATTTAATTTAAACTTGATTGCTTATTTTTTATAATTGATAACACACATACATTTTATATTTTTTCAATACAAATATTATAAAAGATTTTATTATCAATAATTATATTTAATTTTTTCTCCTCCACATATATATACATTAATTAACTTTTTATGTGTTAACAATTAACATTATAATTGTATAATTCTCTTTCCCAATTTTATAATTTGAATTGTATAATTCTATTTTCCAATTCAAAAGGATAGTAAATAATACGTACTGTTTAAAACTTCTGAAAATCAAGCACAATATATATTTTTATTTAAAATAAAATCCTAAACGCCATATATATATATATATGTATGATTTAGTATCCAAACTTTTTTTTTTTTTTTTTTTACAGATATACAGGATTTGTTTCAGAATTTATAGATAAATATTTACATTGTTCACGTATTTTCCGGCCTAAAAAATTTAACTCTGATTAATTTGATTAAATGACATGGCCGAAAACTGAGGGTCCATCCCTCAGCAATTTTTAAATATTGAATCCCTTGCCAAATCCCTCAGTAAATGCTGAGGGATTTGATTTCCCTAGGCATTTAACAAGGGTTTTTTCTTCCCTCAGTATTTTCCCTCACCCATTAATTCCCTCACTAATCTCTCACCTTTTGTGAGGGATTTTTTTCCCTTAGTAATTTCCCTCGCGATATGGAGCAAATTTTGTAGTGGTTGAACTGGAAGAATTAACTTAAGATTTGAGTAAGACACTAAACAAATAAAATCAGAGAAAAAACAAAAACAACAAATCAGAGCAAAACAGAAAATAAACAAACTAATAGCAATCTATATAAGACCTAAACATGAATAGACAACCTGCAGTAAACACATAATAACCTGTAAACAATATTATCAAGTGCAACCATAATTAAGCAAGTTGTATATCAAGCATAAGTGAAAAAACAAAACATCCTAACATCTAGAAATAAATAACAATTGTATCAGAATTTAATTAAACATAAAGTACAGAGATTGAATCTGAAAAATGGCATAAATTGTTGTGGTAACAACTGCAGCATCAAATTCCTGCACATTTGCCATTAAGACTTCAGATCTCCCCCTGTCTTGCAGCTTCTTCCTGTTCATCAATGAAGATCACCATACAAGGTCTCCATGTCAGCAACATCATCATCATCATCTGCTTTATCAACAAAGTAAGTAGATGCAAGGTGTGCCACTACATCAGTCACTGCAGCATCATCTCCTGCATCAGGTCCTCCACCAGCAGCAGCAGTTGTAACTCCATCAGTCATCTGTTCAATTACCACATTGGAGTTAGATGGTGGTGGTACTCCCCCTGTTGTAGGTGAAAGCATATTGGTCCATCTATCCTTCAGGAACTGGAGCTCTTCAATGGTGTCCTGCAAGTGCTGTAATTGAAGTTTGATAAGTTCCTGTGAAACACAAACATTCACATAAATGTTGATACGAATGTTCTCAACATTTCGGGGTGCATTCCTCTGTCTTGATCTGGAAGGTCCTGGTTGATCAGAAGTTGAAGGTCTGTGCTGATGTTCAGTACCAGGAGCAGTCAAAGGCAAGTCCAGTACTCTATCCCCAGTGAGTAAGGCAGGAGCAATGACCAGTAATGGAACTCCCCCCCTCAAAACATCAGTGTTCTTGGCAACAAAACCATGGTGCCTCAAGTAATTGGAAATCAAAACATGGTTACCTTTTTCAGAAACTTTTCTAGTAAATCTCATCATGTGGTGGAAGATTGTAAGGCCTAGATTGAATTTCTTAAGCACAAATATCCTGTACATAAGAACAACTTGATCTTTTGTGATTTTGGTAGTGTTTGTGGTGGGGATCCAGTTGTAGATAATGAGTTTATATAGCACATAGTGTAGGGAAGTGAGGTCTTTGGCTAGCATCTGTCTAGTCCACTTAACTACCCTACCACCAGTTATAGCAGAAATTACCACATCCATGTCAGGTTCTTCATCCACCTCAACATTGAGAATTTGCAGAAACTCATTTATCAATTCAAGAGTAAAAGGTACATCCCTCCCCCTAAAACTAACAGTCCCATACCACTTAGATGATCTCCTACCAGTACTCTTCTTCATGCAAGTATAAAATTCATAAGCCCAGTCTGTCAAGAATGATTCACCAAAATTCACAACATGCATCAAATTCCTTTCCTCTAAGAAACTAATCATGCCTTTACTTTCAAAATCAGGTATATTAATTCTCTTCTCTATCAGCAATCTTCTCTTAGAATAAATAGCCAACATATTCTCTAGAGTCTCATAAGAATCAGGAATACCTTCATCATCAGAAGCAAGGTCATCATCATTTGCAGAGCTTGATGTGGAGTCTTTAGTAGAGCTTTTATCAGAGCTACTTTCTGCACTGGAAGAGCTATCACCACTGCCACCATCTTCAGGTTCTGGTGTAGCATCCTTTGCAGCAGCAAACTGCTCAGCATTTTTCTTAAGAGAGTTCAGAATATCTCTTAAGCACACATCAGAATCAGAGTTGGAATCTGATTTAACAGGTTCATCTTCAGTGATCATCTTCTCTTTCCCTTTGCCTTTTGGTTCAGCAACAACCTTCTTTTTGCCTTTAAGTTCAGCAACATCTTACTTTTTCTTGGATTTCTCAGCAACAACAGCAGCAACTTGAGTTTCTTCCTTAGAATCAGTAAACACCTGGATTGGTTCATCAGCAGCATTTCCAGCTTTCTTCTTCTTCCTCATGGATTCAGAATAATCCACTCTAGTGAACACACGGTTTCACCTCCGTCTTTGTACAGGGCTTCTCTATCGTTTGCCTTTCTGCACATTTCTTTTAAAGGAAATAGGTGCAGACTCATCAGAAACAGAGTCTGAGGAGCTTGTACTATTTTCAGAGATATGTGCGTCCTCCATTTCAGCATCTTCAGGGTTGGAAGTAGCAGCAGTTTCTTCTTCAGCAGTGACCTCAACATTTCCAGCTTTTGAACAGTGATCAGTAGGTTCAGGTGATTTGGGGCTTTTTTATGCAGTGGCCATTTGCGCGGTTTGTTCAGTAAGATAGCTTGAGATATCCACCGTGATATCTCCAAACGTCATCACGGGCATATGACCTGTGGATCGCAGTGTATTGGACACTTCTTCTACAGCCCTAGTGAACTGTTCAACAGTTGCATCTTGTGGAATGTTGGTGATATGAGGAGCGGTTTGAGGAGCAGGAACGGTTGTTGATGGGGTTGTAGAGACATTTTAGTCAGCATTTGACGAGGTTGAGTTTTGTGAAGCCATGGAAGCAAGGATTTCGAGAGGGTTTGTGCGAGAATGAGATGAGTTTTTCGAATCAGAGTGAGTTTGTGATGAGTTTGAATTTCTTTCAGCCATTTAAGTGAGGCGGTTGGAATTTCAAGGCAAGAGATGGAAGTTTACACACACTAATTTGAGATATACATAACCACAAAACAATTTTGCAATCTTAGTACTCAACAAAATCAGAAATCACAATTAGAAAATGAAATCTTATGATCGATATTTATAGAGAGAATCTTGTAGTTGGAGGTTAAATGAAAACAGATAGAGTAATTCCAGAAATTTTCGATAATGCTCCACATAATTAGCAAATAAACATTGTAACAATTAAAATAACATATATGAACATTTTGTAACGATTAACACTAGAATATAAGGAATTAATATTTTATAAAATTAATGTTAGATAACATTGTCTAATAATTAACAACATCACTCATCTTCATCTTCATCTTCATCTTTATCTTCTTCTCCGTCTTCTTCTCCATCTTCTTCTTCATTTTCTTCATATTCTACCACTTTCATCAGTGTACCGGTGTCATCAGTTAACATGACAGGATCATCATCTACTTGCACAATCATTTGAGTCTCTATGTTATCCTCTTACCACGGGGAAACTTCATCTTCAGTAGTATCTTTTGCATCCACCAAGTATCTCGGTTTGACTTTGCAGACAGATATCCAATCAGTACGGGGTCCAGGGTACGGACAATAGTAGACTTGTGTGGCTTGACTTGCTAGTATGAATGGATCATACCGGCCATAAGATCACCTCCGATGAAGCTCCACGAGCTTGAAGTTAGGATGAACTTTTATCCCATTGTTTGAGGGATCAAACCACTGACACTTGAACAAAACCACTTTCTTCTCGTGGTACCCCTGATAGTTCAATTCGACTACTTCCTCGAGTTTTCCATATAAATCTTCCTCACCCGCATCATAGTTTTTTCCCTTGATACAAACCCCACTATTTGATGTTGCTCTAGATGCACCATAAGCCATAGTGTGAAATTTGTACCCGTTCACGTAATACCCTGAGTACGTAAGAACTTTACCAGACGAACCAACAGAAAGATCGTATAAAAACCTATTCTCGACGCAATTTATCTTCACCTATATATATAAGCCGAATTAATGTGAGAATTTCTATAACATAACACTTTACATAGATCGTTATTTTATGATAACTTACAATTTCTTCAAACCACGACGCAAATCCATTTTGTAGCCATAAATCTGATTCAGCGGCCGAGAGATTTGGTTGAACAACTTGAAGTTGTTGCATGAATAGCCTACGTACGATATAGGATTAATAAGACATGTCAAAACTAAGTATTGGGTTAAAAAACATTCTGGTCAGATTGACTTACTGAACATACGGCTGCACCTCATCACAATTCAACAACACGTACGTATGAGCAACTTTTTTCTCCTCGTCTAAAATCCATCTCTTCTTAGGCTTTCCAAATCGTTTGCCAAGCTCCTTAAATATGGAAAAAGTACCCTCGACATACTCTTGTACTTCGCCATGACCATCGTAATTACGAGGTACATTGTGTATCCTTGTCGTAATATGGTCCTCAAAATAATGAGAACAAAACATTGACGCCTCTTTAGTTAAATATACGTTCCAGCTTGCACAAGATTACTGGGATATCTGTTTCCAGTCGAGTTATGTTGTCAACTGTGATGGTCGTAGAAGTCAAGTCCTTAAAAAATAGACTAAGCTCAGTGATTGCTTAACACATTGAGCAACATAATATTGTAAAAAGCAATCGGTAGTAGTCTCTGCATAAACACGTGACAATCATGACTCTTCATCCCATACAATTTCAATTTTGACCAGTCAATGCAACGGGACATGTTAGACACATAATCATCTGGAAACTTCAACTCACTTATCCACTTATAAATAACATATTTTTCCTTCTTATCAAGCGAATAAGAAGCTTAGGATACTTTCTTGTACGTGGACATTTCTTGAGGGAGGGACGACGATAATATTCATTCAGCTCATCTCTTGATTTAGACGTGTCCTTTGTTTTCCCCTCCACATTCATCACCGTGTTGAATACGTTATCAAACATATTTTTCTCAATATGCATCACGTCCAAATTGTGTCGTATCAACAAGGTACTCCAATACGGCAACTCCCAGAAAATGCTTTTCTTCTTCCACCCTCTAGAAAGTTTTTTGTTGTGGGCCTCAGCACCCTCCTCTGTAACCTTTCTATATCTCAAATGATCAATTTCGTGTAGGAGACTCGCACCCGTTCGAATAGGCTGTCGATCATCTATGACTACTACTCCGGCCATGAATGCAGTTTTATTCGTTCGCCACGTATGATTCGGTGGTAAGAACTTTCGGTGGCTGTCGAACCACGACTGTTTTCGATTGAGCTTCAAAGAGAATGCATCAGTGTACTCTCCACAATATGGACAAGCAAGGCTTCCGGCTGTACTCCAACCAGACAACATTGAGTATGCTGGGAAGTCACTAATGGTCCAGATAAGTGCAGCTCGCATAAAAAAGTTTTGCTTTCTAGGAACATTGTAAGTTTGCACCCCATTTTCCCATAAAAATCTCAAATATGCTATCAGTGGTTGTGAAAACACATCAAGCTTGTCCTTCTGACTTTTAGGCCTGGGCACAAGAATCGAAAGAAACATGAATTAATCCTCCATGAATAACTGGCCATGACGAATATTGCTTCCCCGTCATTCCAAACGGTTGCGGAACACAATATCAACCATCTGTTGATAAGTTGCACCTGCATTGATTAACCTGAATGGCATTCTAACATAACCGAACGCACAGCATGCAACTATAATACTAACTTTGGGTATATCCGCCAGATTTAGCTATATCTGGTGGTACCCTTGGTATGCATCCATCATGCTCAGGAGCTCAAATCCTGAGGTCGAATCTACCAACTGATCAATGCGTGGTAGGGGGTAGTTATCCTTAGGGCATGCCTTGTTCAAGTCTCGAAAATCAATGCACATCCTCAATTTGCCTGCTCCTTTGGACACCAGCACAACATTGGACAGCCATCCTGGGAACTGCACCCTCATGACATGTCCGGCTTCCAGCAGCTTCTCAACTTCTGCCCTAATTATCGCATCTTTCACGGGCTTAGCTTTGGGGTCAACATTCAAGTGGTGTATAGCCACCTCAAGGGGTATTCCTGTCATGTCAGTCGAAGAAAAGGCGAATATATCCACATTTTTTCTTAATACATGAATTACCTTTTCAGCAACGTCCGAGTTCATCTGGGTTCCTAGCTTCGTAGCGAACCCTGTTTTTCCAGGAAAGAGCTCTACGTATATCAGCTCCTCATTAGTGGTGATCTTTGGCTCTTCATCACCATTCTCAGTCACTTTCAGCTTCTTCAGCTCCGGGTCATCCCCTTTAATTCTTCCAAGATTACGAACACTCGCTTTGTCGGCCATCTTGACTGATTCAACATAACATTTACGGGATTGGTACTGATCTCCGGGTACCTCCCATGTATCTCCTTGAACTGGGAATTTCATCTTCATGTGGAAAGTAGAAACTACTGCCTGGAATAGGTTCACGACTGGCCTTCCAAAAAACACGTTGTACGAGGAAGGAATATCTACGATAAAAAAGTCGATCATTATTACTCGTCTTCTTGGAGCATTTCCAAGTCCCACTTGTAACATCACTTGGCCTAGGGGTTGGATAGCTCCTCCTGAGAATCCATACAGGGATGTCTCAACTGGTTTCAGCTTCACGTTAAGATTCATTCTTTTGAAACAGTCATAGAACATGATGTCAGTTGAGCTTCCTGTATCCACAAATATACGAGCTACATCAAAGCCCGCAATGTCTGTCGTAATCACCAAGGCATCATTATGGTGCTCTTTTAATTCATCTCCATCTTCAAGTCCGAATTGTATGCAGGAAGCGGCCACCACATGCCCCACTTCCTTGCAGTTCTTCTCTCGTTCGGTTCTCAGGCCCCGAACATTAATCTTTCTTTGTCTAAATGAATCTCCATCCGTCAGACCTCCCACGATCATCTGGATCATGCCCCATTTCGGGACCTGGACCGGTTGGTCCTCAATTTCTGCTCGAGGCTCTCTCCTCTTGTCCTCGTGTTTCTTTCCAAGTTCCTTTCTCTTCTGCCCTCGACGGCCTTTCCTGTTTTTGTATATGAACTCTTTCAAATGACCTACTTGGATCATTCTCTTAATTTTATACTTAAGATGAAAACAGTTGTTGGTGTTATGTCCATACTCATTATGGAATCGATAAAATTGTCCGACTTAGCCTTTAGGGCCCTTTGGACCTTGAGTAAGGGAACTTCATCTCCGGATGATCTCCCGCAACTTCCAGAACCTTAGCAGGTTCTATCTTCAAAGGGGTGTACTTCTCAAACCTCCCTCTGGGTCCTAGCCGCCCACCTCTAGAACCTCCAGCATCTTTAGGTGGGTCGGGACTAGATCAGATCGATGTTGTGTCTTTCGTCTTGTCCCCCGTAGAGGACTTCATCTCTGATCTTTTGGCCTTTCTCACTTCTTCCAAAGTTAGGTACTTTTCATCTCTGTGCAGCAACTCATCAAAATTCTGCACTGGTTTCTTTGCTAAGGAGAAGAAGAGATCTCCGTCTCGGAGCCCGTTAGTGAGGGCATTGATCTTTACTTATTGGGAGGCTACAGGGACCTCCAGGGCTGCTTGATTGAACCTATTCAAAAAGGCCCTCAAGCTCTCGCTTTTTGCTGTCTCAGATTGAACAAGGTCAACGTCGCTCGGGGTTGCCTCCTAACACTGGAAAATTGGTGTAGGAACAGCTCGCTAAACTCTGCCCAGGAGCTGATGGAATTTGGTTAGGGTTGTCAAGAAAACTCTGCATTTCACACCCTCTCCGTATCGATGTAGGAGGGACGCATTCTCGAATCGCACTAAGTGCTCATAAGGGTCCGAAGTCCCTTCGTATTCAAAATTCAAAGGTTTGAAATTAGATGGTAATTCATCATGAAGTATATCACTAGAGGATTGACAACCAGTACGTACTGATTTACTTACACGATCGGTCATTCGTTTCTACATGGCCTTCATTTCCTTCTACAAGGCCTCGATTTTATCAGTCACATCACTTGGATAGGTGTCATCGGTGCTCTCTTCCACCTCACGGTTCTCACTTCTCTCCACTACTAAGTTCAGGTTTCCTCTACCATTCCGGGCAGGAGGACTCTTCTCTGCCCACGAGGGTTATTTTTCTTCTCTTTCAGCTCGACCTCCCAGATCTTTCAGCACGAGGGTTGTCACTCGTGGGGGCCCCACAAGTTCCTTTCGAGCAATTAGGGCATTCTCTACTGCTTTAGCCACCATGGCATCAAGTTGTTCCATGGTGAGGGTAACTCTCTCAGCACTTGCATATCCAAGGTACACTTGATCATCAGCTTCATTCGTAGGAACGGATGAGGTTCCAAACACATTCTCTATCCCGCCAGGGACAGTCTCGCCAGCCCCTCCAGACATCGTTGACGTTCCTATAGGCACAATAGGTGGAGCCACCGTCAGTGGTGTGCCTCGGCCTATAGTCGGTCTCGAACTCGTTGAAAAGATGGGGGGGAAAGGAATATAAAAAGGCTCTTTTCCCCTATTAAACAATGTTCCACCCGATGGGGGCAGTGGTGGGGTACATGATGAACTTCCCCTTCCCATCGGTGTACTCATCTTCGGTGGAACTGCCAGCGGTGGTGTTCCACATCTATCTTTCGTTGGTATAAGATTATCACGTTCTCCTCCCAAACTCAAATGTTCTTCAAATCAATTCTCAATCGGTCAAAACAAGGATCTCACACCTTAACTCTATTTTTTCCCACAAACGACGTTAGTTGATGCGTCGGGTTTGAATGCTCAACAAATTACTAAATTACCCTTGGGCCACCGGTGGTAATCATCTCGTCACAGTGCTGCCACATAGCTCCGTATGACCTGTAAAACACGCCGGAGGGGTCTCCGGCGCGGGGACTCTGACGCTCAAGTCAGAAAATCGGTGATCACCAAAGAAATGATATTCAGAAGATAGTCAACCGGAGTTAAAACCGTCCTCCACAATGCAACAGTATGCTTGAATGTATGTGCACGCATGGGATATGTGCTCAAGTATATATGTTATGTAAAAAATATAAGAAAGGAAGGCATGGAGTATTTATAGAGATACCTTAGGGGAAGGGATAATTGTCTCCCCCTATTTCTATGTTCAGCCATGGATTTCGGATTTTTAGGAAGTTGGACGAAGTCTCCCTTCATTTGTTCAGCAAAGCCTAGATTCTGGCTCACTTGTCCTAGTAAAACATTAACTCCTTAGTGGGCGACAACCCCACTATTCTCTCTACTACTGGAATTCAACTCCGATAATTCTGGGCAAGTCTAGGAGTCAGCCCCATTCAGTTGGGCTTAAGCTCGGTTCCCTACAAACCTGTTAAGACGTGGGTCTGGGCCTGATTAGGCCCTGGGCCTCGAGGCCCAAGGAAGGTCCCAGCCCATATAATATGGCATGTATTCGGGGTATCAATCTTAGTGGGCCTTACTTATCATAGTATGGGCCTAAATCACATAATTTACACATAATTAAAGGAATAAATTAATGGACGAATAACATATAATAATATTACCCGTATATTCCACGTGTCATTATATCATAGGTCGACACATTTTGGCCGCATCAAAGTTGGATGCAGGCCATGGATTGGTGTTGATGGTTGTCACCTAAAGGGGGCTACTCAAGGTGTGATGCTTACTGCAATTGGCATTGATCCAAATAATGACCCTTTTACATTGACATATGCAGTAGTTGGATCAGAAACTAAGGAGAATTGGGAATGGTTCTTAAGATTGGTGAAGGAAGACCTAATTATAGGAAGGGAAGATGGATACACCTTCATGTCAGGCAAGCAAAAGGGCCTGATCCCAACTTTTGAGAAGGTGTTGCCTAGTGTAGAGAATAAATTACGTGTTATGAACTTGCATGGGAATATGAAGAATGGTGGATTCAAAGGTGATGCATTCAAGAAGGCTTTATGGTTTGCAGCCACAACAACAAGAGAAACCAATTTCTTAGTGGTCAAGGTCACATTTCACTACATTTGCAAGATGTGATACTTTGGTGAACAACATGTGTGAAATATTCAAATCTTCCATCTCAGAAGCAAGAAGAAAGCCTATACTGACTATGTTAGAATATATCAGAGAACATATGATGACAAGGCTTTAGAAGAATGAAGATAAATGTGAGAGAATTTGGAAAGGCATAAAAACTTGTGGAAGGATAACTTCTCTTATTTATAAAGAAATGGATGTTGCAAAGGATTGTATCCTAGTGAAGGTAAATGACTTTAAGTATGAGATTACAATGTTTGATGGTTCAAGATTTGAAGTGGATTTGAGGGCCCACACTTGTGATTGCAGAAGATGGGAATTGTCTGGGATACCTTGTAAACATGTTGCATGTGCAATCCTAGCTCAGAACCATGATATTGAGGATTATGTGAACCAATGCTATTTTACTGCTACATACCAAACTGTGTATCAATATTCAATTAGCCCTATGAATGGAGATGGATTGTGGTAAAAAATAGGGTACATATCACCATTGCCTCCAAACATTGGTAAAAAAAAAAAGAGAGGTAGGCCTAGCATAAAAAGAAGAAAAACATGTGAGTGGAAGCAGCTTGTTAAAGATTTTTTGGAAGATGTTGAGGCGGAAGAATGGGCAAGGGGTGTTACAACAAGCATGGAAGAGAGGGTAATTCCTGAAGTACCTAGAGAAGTGGCATCTCTTGAAGCGCCTGAAGAGATGACACAGACACAAAATAGGCGTCCAATTGACAGACAAGAAAACAATGAGGAAAATGTAAGTATTTATCTCAATACTATATTTATTATTTATTTCAAAATTAATTTTGTATTTTAATAACTCTGCCACTGATTATTTATTGGACACTGGTGCCAGAAGAGTGTGGTGATTTGATAAGGAATATTAGGTCAAGCACTAGGTAATGGAGAAAGATAATAGTAAGAGAAAAATTGATGTTTAATTTTGTGAGATTGTATATCATTTAATCTGTTTTATACTACATATTTAGGGAAAGATAAAGATTGTATCATCTTCTTCTTCAAAGGGAAGAGTTTGCAAGGTATCATCTCTATTAAGTACACATGTATGCATAATTATATAATTTAATCATGTGTGGTTTTAACATTATGCTTAATAGGTGCTGAAGAAAGGGGATGGTTAAGATATTGAAATCTCAAGCAATTCAAGTAGGAGTTCTGGGGTTAAAATCAGGACACCTGCACCAATGAGTTTTGATCCTCAAAATTTCATTGGTTCAGGATTAATGTCTTCTAGTGGAGACACACGTAAGACACCTCCACCATCTAATAGAATGGCTTTCAGTCCATACACATTTATTGGATTCAATGTGAATGTAGGAGGCAGTGGTGGTTCAACAACTACTAAGGATGGAATAAGGGTGACAATTTCAGGAGGTAAGAAATATGTCACAATGTCTAGTTTAGTTGATGCTGCTAAAGAGAACATGACTAAAGGAAAGGGGAAGAAGAAGAATTAGTGTTTAAGAAATATGTCACTATTGGTGTTTGGTTTTATTATGTTTTATGACACTCTGTTTATTTTGTTTTTGTTATTTAGATTGATGTTTTGGTTTTATGAGACTTTGTTGTTGTTTGGTATTTTTATGTTTAGGATTGGTGTATTGAACCATGTTTTGTGATACTCTGTTTTGGATTGTTATTCCGGAGAGCTTCTTTTCCACAATGGCATATGGATGTGGAGGATGAAGGCATGAGTTTCTGTGTTTTTTGGTGTTTGTGGAAAAATGAATTGAAAAATGTTGATGTTGTGTCAATGTTTTGAAGAATGTCACAACATATTTGTCAACATCATCAATAATTCGTCATTTCTTTCACAATCAACATTGATGGTGACAATCAAGATATATAAGCTATACACGAAAGTACAAAGCAGTAGCTGAAGATGCGCAAGATATTGATTTCATTGAAAGCGTGCATGGAGATTTATGACAGCATACAAACTGGAGAAGTTATAAACTGTGGGGGAGTTTGTGTAGATCCATGAAGATGTAGCTGAAGTGTTATTCGACCGAATCCTCTCATTTATGTTTTTACATAACTGTTCTTCATTTGTTTATATTGCTTGATTTTATTGTTTTATTATTTTGAACTATTTAGGATTTATTTTTGTTATTTCCTTTATTATTTAGGATCTCTTTTTGTTATTTATTTCCATTTTTAATCTAAACACATTGTCTTTATTGTTTAGAGAAAGACTTATTACTTAAATATGGTGATTACGATTTTATGTCATTTACTTGATGTAAACTTTGTATATTTCTGTATGTTTAACACCATAAGTGTTGTAGTAGAAAGGCCAAATTGGGGGAGATTGTTGATGTTGTACCTGTGACGCTTATTTTGATCCAACACTCTTGGCAACTCTATTTGTCTAGTGTTGTATAAAATGTTCCATTACTTTGGTCAACATCATAATTTTCCCTTTCTCCTAACACTAACTCCAATTTTAGATGTTGCTCTTAATGTCCTTGTATGCAGGATTGAAGACGTGGAAGTTACCAGGTCAAGCGGTTGGATAAATACAAAGAGTGAGAAGTTGCATGTAGTTGAAAGTGTTGGTTCCTACTTTCAAGGAGTGTGTGGAGGAGGTTATAGATAATGTAAAAACTAATCTATGGAGGTTGCATGTAGTTGAAAGTGTTGTAAATTAATAGATGATTAATGCGACAATATGATAGATTGTTGTAGACGCAATCAACATATGTACCTTACTTATTTTGTCTAGGAGATTATATGTATAGACCTAAAAGGGACGTAGTTTCATATAGTCAATTAGATTTTTCCAAAACTTTCTAAAAGGTTGTTGCTGATGTTGTACCCGTGATGTGCATAATGTTCCATCATTTTGGTCAACATCATAATTCATACTAACTACGATCTTACACTTGTTGTTCATAATGCCCCTAGTGCAGTTTTAAGACATGGAATCATCCAAATCATGCGGTTGCACAGGAGTGAGAAGTTATGGACGTGATATAGCAAATGCCTAAATTCTAGGAGTTGGTGGAGGAGGTTGTAGATCATACAAGAACTAATCTACATGATGTTGGAGCAGTTGAATTTCGTGCCTATTAATAGAGGACTGCTGCAACACAAACAAGTGAGAAGAAAGAAGACACATTCATTACTAAAGCTATCGAGTGCTTAGTGCATTCAACTTTAGGAAAATCTGTGATTCTTCTCCATTGTAGATCATGTAAAAATCGATCTACATGATGTTGGGGCAGTAGGATTCGAAGACTATAAAAAAGATTATGCCTCAATACAAGATACACAAAAGGAAAAGTTAAACTCGACTACTAATCTATTGAATGCGATTACGCTTCTAGTTAGGAATATTTTTGTTTCTTCTTGTAGATTAACATACTATTGTAAGCCCGAACAATTGTGTGTTCATCGTGATATTATTTACTATAGGATCTAGTAAATTTTCCAAACTCTTTCGAGTTGTAGTTTTACAAACCTCTAAGAGGTTGTAGTCAAGTTTCACATATTTAATATAGTGAACTATGTAGATTGTTTATAATCTTCGCAAATTTTGATATTTCCATTTACAAAGTGCATTTTAATTTTCGCTTTTAAATGTTGTCTGGATAGTGCCAACACAACGGACAACACCTCTGATTTGGCACGAACACACACTTTCAAAAAATTAGGGTTGGAGTGTGTATATTAAGAGGTAGTCTATTCTCCCTCCAACGGGTAAGAAATTTCCCTCCAAATAGGTTATATTATGTTTTAGGCGCCAATTTTCGCGCCAAAATGGGAAAATAATTACTTAGACCAATATCGCTTACGGTTGACTAACATTGGGACCAATGTATCAAGTTGTTCATATTTAGGACCAACATTCAGATTGTTGGGATAAAAAACATGAAGGGCCGTGGGACCAAAAGTGAATTTTCCTCGTCGAATAATGTATATGGGCCACCAAACGGGACCTAAGCATATAAACAAATCTCTTTTTACATTGTCTCATCTTTCGATGTTTTCATGTATACACAAATAGAGAACGAGTGAGTGGATGAATAAATAGTCAAAAATGGTAATTGATAGCAATCAAACAATGCATGTCAACGATTAAATTTGGTGTTCTCTCTACAAAGCAGCATAAAAGGAGAGAAATGGCTTTCGACCCAACCCCAGTTTCTCTAACGGGATGTTTGTTTTGGGATGGGAAATCCGGATTTGGGATTTTGAAATCCCACCCATGTTCTAGTTTAGGATTTAGATTTAGGATTTTAAAATTCTACCCTACAAATACATATAAATCCTACAAAATTCAACCCTATAAATACCTATAAACCCCTATAATTCTATACTATAAATTTAAATTCTACCCTACTTAAATCCCAAAACAAACACAAAATATAAAAAGCATTAGTATCATACCGCAGTATGTAGTCTTTGACGTCTGTTTTCATTCCAGCCCAATAGAACGTTAATGCAATCCTTGCCCATGTTCTGTATATTCCTGAGTGTCCCCCTATTAAGGAATCATGGAAGTGCTTCATTAATTGTGCGAGAGTGTCTCCTAATTTTGGCACCCAAACCTTCTGTTTATAGAATAGAAGTCGATCTCTCCATTCGTAGCCTTCTACACCTGTCTCTTTACGTTCTAATTTATACCTCTTCTCCAGAACTTTATTGTCTGTCTCTGAGTTGTCTCTTATCGTGTCCCAAATGGGTCAGACCGGTCCGGTCAGAGCGTTGATCTCGATTGCGTCCGGCCTTCTTGATAATGCATCTGTTACTTGATTTTGTCGTCCAGGACGGTATTGTATTACGAAATTGAAACCCATCAATTTTGCTACAAACTTTTGTTGTTTCGGCGTAATAATGCGTTGCTCGAGCATGTGTTTTAAGGGTTGTTGGTCTGTTACTATCCGAAAGCGTTTTCCCAGAAGGTACGACTGCCATCTTTTTATTGCCTCGACTACAACCATCATTTCCTTTACGTATGTAGACCATTCCGTTTTCTTGACCCCAAGTGCCTTACTGTAACACCCGTGATTTTTAAATCACCATTGAAAATAAGAATAAATAAGATATTAAATTAAAATTTATTATAATATTTTTTTTTGTTTTTAATTAAATAGGATATGTCTACTTATATATATTTTAACATAATAAAATATATTTATTTTAAAAATATGATCTCATGATTTATTTTTATTTTAGCGTGAGTCCTCTCCATTTTCTTTTAGGTCTAGTTTGGTTTGCATGATTAGGTTGGATTAGGCTTGATTGACTTTTTATTCCCAACTAATCAAATGTTTGGTTTGATTGATTATGGCCCGGGATTAATGCAAGGCCCGACAATTTTGTACTATTTTTCATGCATATGTGGGATTATTAATCATAGAGGAGGGGTGAGTTAATTTATCCCACATTATCCCATCCATCAATTCAAACTAACCCTAAAGGGAATACGGTAGATAAACCATCCACTCTCATTCTCGGTTGTTTTATTCACATACACATTAGCAATATGGAATCAAAGAATATTCCTTCTTGATTCCCTTAATTCAAATTGCAAAGCCAAAAATGCCTGCAACATCTTGTACAAGTTTGTTATTTGAAGGAGAGGACATTTTGTTGGTGAGTGATAGGTGTCCCCATATTATTGGGTAGCAAATTCTATAAATAAGTTCTCTTGTTTTCCTCTTTCAATCATTTAATGTGAGCCAAAGCCCTACCAAGAAATAGATAGTCAGCATCTACTTCCCTCTCAACCATTTTACAAACTTCATCAAGTAATGAAACACCAAATTCCGGCAATGCATTCTCCATGTATTAGAAAATCGTCTCAGCCTCTCCCTTTGTTGAAGCAGTAGTCCTCCTTTCTTTTGAAGCACTGTAAATATTTCTTTCCCCTTCCTTATATTTATTTTCTCTTCTATTATCTCTAGCACCGTATGCCGTAGCTTCTATTTGTGTATGCGAGTGTGTTTGGTATGCTAGTGTAATTACTGAGTATGTTGAGACAAACCTTTTTCTTCTGATAGGCTTTTACGAATGCTGCCTTCCTTTGTATATTTTTAAAGAAATATAACCTTTCGTATATTTTCAAAGCAAATTATATTTCTGTTTGTGAGAGATTCTTCTATCATGATAATGACCTTCAGGGATAAAATCTTATTAATTGATTTAAGTTAGAATCTCTTGCAATGGGTGTTGGTTTCTATATGAGAAGCTACAAATAATTAATTTTCAGATTTAAGAAAATGGGTAATTTTATGCATATTGTTCCTTCCTTCATTCCTGCCTTTATTTTAGGAGATGGTGTTCATACTCTTAATTCTCTAGAACCGGCCAAACCTATTATTTTATATTAAATAATTTTGTACTTTTATTTATATATATAATGAAGATGTTATAAACGTAATCTACTCTAGTTATTTTTATACACATTGGACAATATGTTGGTACGGATAATCTGCTCTAGTTATTTTTATACACATTGGACAATAAGTTGGTACGGATAAGATAGAAGTATGACAGATTTACTCTTTTTCCTGTAATTATTATTATTTAATGTTATATTTTTCCTACTTTTATAGAGTCTATTTATTTAGTAGTTGCCATAGGATTATTATCACAAGGTGTCAGTATAATTGTTTTGTTCAAGTCCAGTAGAGCATATACTCATAAATATTAGTTTGATACTAAAATATTAGTTATTTACTATATTAATTTATTAATGGTAATAATTCTAAGTTATATTAATCTTTTATTTTTAGGTGACGAGACTTTCTTACATTAAATCAATACACGTATTTACGAGACTACTAAAGATTTAAGGTGGGGTTTTCTTACACTTTGTCACTTTTAAATATTATGTGAATTTAATTGTTGCTTAACTACATGATCATATGTTTATGTTTATGCTTATGCTTATTATGGGTTATTTCGACGCGGGGACTACGGTCCGGGATGGTAAGATCCTTGGGGGCAACTCCACCGTATACAAATTGGCCAATTTAATTGGTCAATATATGGAAGACTTATCTACGCATGTTTGTGAGTTTATGATTTTATTTGCATTTATATTTGACTGTGACAAAGGGGACCCCACTGAGCTAGTTGTTTTGCTCACCCCAATCTATTTAACATTTTACAGATGTGGATGTCTTGTCATGCAATGTTTTCCTCTATATTAGTTTGAATTTAATTTAGTTGCATCTTGACTTAAGCACATTTTTAATGCGCCACTTTAACTTCTTTGAAGCAAGTATTTATGTTTTGCTTGAATTAAATTTCGGTAATGATTTTATTTAAGTAATTTGAGTTTTATTTAATCTTCCGCTGCACATCCTTTTAAAAATTTATAAACTCGAGTTACAATATCATTCAAGGTAGAAATATGGTGTTTTCATCTAGGCCTTAAAGTCGGGATTTGACAGAGTAGTATGAGAGCAGGTCTATGTTCTTGTAGACCTGTTAAAAAAAAAAACTTTCTAGAGTTAAGGAAGTATTTTTTCAAAATAATTTAAATCGTACATTGTTGAGTATATATATAAGTTATGGCATCCACCACCGCCCACCGCTCCAACTCCAAGGTATGATATGTTATTATGTTATGTTATTTATCATTAAAAGATATTTGCATGAGAGACGATACACGATTAATGTTGCAACTGATATTGATACGATTATAATGACACACAATTATGATGTAATGGTTCTGATAAACTATTATAATAACTATGGTGATTAATAGGTAACATGAATAAGCGCAAAAGGAATGAGAGGCTTATTGATGAGAGTGATAATGTCCCAAAATTTCTTGTGGAATGCTTACAACGAGTTAGAGAGATGCCAAACCAACCTCACTATGAGGCGGCCATAAACCCAATAATAACTCGATTGCCTTTGAACTGAGAAGAGGAAGTTAGAAGCTTCATTGAGGATAGAGAGCAACGAAGAATGCAGACCGACTTAGAGAACGTGGTAGCCGAGTGTTTGTATAGATGGGCACAAACTGGGAACGCAGTAGAGGATCCGGAGGAAATACTACCGCTGCCAGGGGAGGAACCTATTCCGGAAGAAGAAACGGTAATCCACACTACACACGAGAACGGAAAGCCAGTAGAAATGAAGGAATCAAGCTTAGACCCTGTGGATGATGAGAGCGACGATGAGAGCGATGATGAGGGATCTTAGTGAGTAGTTTAGAGAATTATCTTCTTATATTTTCGGTAGCTGTAATTTTTGTTTATTTTGAATTACGGATGGTATTATGAATGGTATAAACAAGTATGGATGATTAAGTGCTATAATGGAATTGATTTTACCTTTTATACTCGAAAATAATAATAATAATACCATTAAAGCTAAAACAGTGGAGTTCTTTTCAAGGAGATGGCTAATCGACGTGAGGGTCAAGGTAATCGTGCACGAGCTGCTAATAACAGAAATCAAAATCAGCAAAACGAGGAAGATATTTCATTAGCAGATTTGTTTGGAGCCCAAACTGCTGCTAATCCGGGCCAAGCTGCTGGAAACCAGAATCAACCTCAAGGTGGAAATGTTCTGTTGGAAAATTTGGCCAACCTACTTCAGACTCTGAATGCACAAAATCTTCCTCAACAACCCCCACGTCAACTCCAAGTTGTTGAACAGTTCAACAGATTCAAACCTCCTACTTTTAACGGTCGGGATGGACCGGGTGCAATTGAAGAATGATTGGAGACCATCGAGGGCATTCTTGGACTTATAATGTGCACTGATGCACAACGAGTAGCTTGTGCATCCTTTCAACTTCGAGAAGACGCAAGAATATGGTGGAACTCATATTGGGGCATGCGACCAGCTGCTGAGCGTGCAACACTATCATGGGAAGAGTTTAAATGTATCATCAAGTTGAAGTACTATCCCCCGTCGTACCAGGTGAAGATGGAATCAGAATTTTTCAACCTAAAACAAGGAAACATGACAGTGGCAGAATATGAGCGAAAATTCAGTCAGATGAGTCGTTTTGCTCCACATCTGGTGGACACAGAGGCTAAGAAGGCTCAGCGTTTTAGGTATGGCCTCCGTTCGGAAATTAGAACGTTTGAACGTGCTGACGAAATCGCCGCTAGCATTGCCATGGATGCACAAAAATTAAGGATTGCAGGGGATCGTGGAAAAAGAAAGAGGGAAGGATCGAGTGAAAAGGAAGATGTAGGTAACAAGCGAGTAAATGTCAATGGTGACGTGAGAGGTAAAGAAAGAACAGACAGACCTACTTGTCCGCAATGTGGAAAGAATCACAATGGTGAATGTTTGATGGGTCAAAATCAGTGTTATTGGTGCAAGGAAAAGAGTCATATGATCGGTGAATGTCCAAAGACGAAACGTGGAGCTGGAACAAAAGGACCAAATACGGGAATAGGTGGCGGAGCTCGAACTTTTGCCATGAGACAACATGATCAAGGTACATAATCAATTTCGAGGACAAATTTATTTTAAGGGGAATAAGATGTAACACCCGTGATTTTTAAATCACCATTGAAAATAAGAATAGATAAGATATTAAATTAAAATTTATTATAATATTTTTTTTTTGTTTTTAATTAAATAGGATATGTCTACTTATATATATTTTAACATAATAAAATATATTTATTTTAAAAATATGATCTCATGATTTATTTTTATTTTAGCGTGAGTCCTCTCCATTTTCTTTTAAGGGAATACGGTAGATAAACTGTAGGTCCCAAAGTTGAGTTTAATATCGAGTAAGCTAGTGAAAATGTCTAGAGGGGGGTGAATAGACTTTTCAAAATTCTTTCAATATATCAAAGTACAATGTGGAAATCAGAATATAACAATGAGCCCAATTCTAGTTTATACTCAACTTATATCGAGAATTGTTATGAACACTCAACTAGTCTTGTTCAGATATGTAATTCAACCAATTAAACAGTTAATCAATTAAACACAAACAAAACAGTAAAGTAAACAACACACAACGATTTTATAGTGGTTCGACAACTTGTCTACGTCCACTCTCACAAACCCAGTTGTGATATTCTTATTAACTCGTCCAATGGAGTAATGTGTGTTCTTGTATCTTTGAGTCCCAAGAAATAAGACTTAGATCTTCAAAGACTATACCACCAGATATGTCTACGATCTAACTAGCTATTTAACAAGCAACAAGCAACTTGATACAGTAAACAAAAATAAAACTTCTCTATTCAGTAGCAGTCTTCTTTGATCTTCACTTGTCTTGCGGACTTGCTTTCTGAACTTCAAACTCTGAGAGTAACTTTCTTCTTTGAATGCTTCAGTAACGCTTCAATATGTAGAATTTCAGTTGTCTTTAATCGTTGAATACCATGGGGTATTTATAGACTTCTGAGTTCAAGAACTTTCAGTTGTAACCAACTTTTCTTGAAAACTAACTCTTAACTTCTTCAGCTTATCCATCCACGCGTTTCTGTTATTAATTAGTTATTTCTAACTAACTCTTCAATCCTTATCTTTCTACGCACTTGAATAACTAACTTCTTCCTTTTTTATGTTGACTTGTCTTGTCTTGTATGCGCACCTGTCTTGTGTAGACTTCATCCTTCTTCTTCTTGTCTGGTCTTGCGCAGCCTTCTTTAGTAGACTTAGATATAACTAATCTAATCCTAACAAGACTATTACATTACTTTAAGCTTTATAAAATAGCTTAGTCAACTTAGAATCTATACAATGAATATATTGATTACATATAAAAATCATGAGCTTCTATACAATGTTTAATATAGCTCAATAACAACCTAAACAATTAATACAAAGTACTTATAGTTCGTACTTGTCTTTTCTTTTATACTTGACAATACTTGTCTTGTGAACTCTACTGGTCTGTACAAGATGACTTCTTCAACTAGACTAGGTCAGTCAACACTTAGAAAATATTCAAGTCTACTTTTGGCTTATCAAAACTTCATCTTATCTTTTCATCATTTAGGACTTGTTCTAGGATTCATATCCCAACAATTTCCCCATTTTTGATGAAGCCAAAACTACTTGAATCTTTTCTCAATAGTAGACTAGTTAAGTAGTTATCTTGTCTTTAACATTATTCATTCAAAATAAGATCAGTAGATATTACACATGCTTAATCAAAATCAAAACGAAACTAAATATCAGATATCAGAGCAAATAAAAAAAACTAATCTGTTATGTTACCTCCTTCATGATTTGTTACACATAACGCATCGAGAAGTCTTCTGTGGATAACTCTGATATGCTCTTCATCATCGATCTTCTCCTTATCTAGTAGCTCTTCTTCAAACTTCTTAATTTAATTGAAGTCAACTCTATTTCCTGAGCTAAGCATAGGAGTCTTCCACTTAGGATAGATCGGTACAAGAATATTGTAATTCACAGCAACAGAAATCCTCATGATCAAATTCCAAAGCTTCTTGTTTTGACCTTCCATGAATTTGTCAAACACAGAATATAACTCATCTGAACTATCAGCATCACCAAACTTTCTGATTATCCAGTGATCCAGCTCCCATTGCAACTTGACCTTTAACCAATCTGCACGATGTTCTTTGTCAATAAAGTTGTCAATGTAAGTGTCTTCAATCTGGTCTTCATTCTGCTTCAACTTCTGCAGTCTTCGAATATGCTTTCCAACTTTCTTTTGACTAGCATAACGAGATTCATCATCAGCATCTTCAACTCTTTGCTTTTTAACGATTGCAGTCTGTTCAGCTTCCTTAGAATCATCAATGACAATATGCTTTCTTTTCGCTACTGGTCTTGCTTGAACCTCTGCTTCAGGAGTCGCAACACCTTTGCCTTTCTCCTTTCTTTTCAGCTCATCTGCTCTGGCTTGCTCAAGATCTGCAGTCTTCACTAACTTGCCTCTCTTAGGCCTCTTGAGATCTTGCATAGTTGTCGCAGCTTCCTTCATCTCTGGTTCAAAGCTAGACTTCGATTTATCCACTTCGACTCTACTCGTCTCTTCCCCCTTTTTGGCTTCATCAATTGCTTTGAGAGTGAAAAGAGAAGTAAAGCGAGTTATCTCTTCAAGCATAGCTTGCTTCATCAGGTTAGTAGCTTTCTCGATCTGCCTTTCATGAGAACCATCTTGACTCAACTTGTCTAACTTAGAAGCAACCAACTCCAACTTCTGAGTAGACAGGTTCAACTCATTCTTAAAATGTGTTGCAGTCAAACGTAACTTCCTGTTCTCTTCAGTCATAGCACTGATAATTTCTCTTGCTTGTGCTAACTGATCATAGGCTTCCTTCCTTTGCACATCTGCAATGTCAATCTTCACTCGATAGACTCGTTCCATCTTCCTGGATTCTTTAGCTAAGACACGAGCGAAGTCGACTGAACTCTTCTCTGAGTATTCAACTTGATTTTGTAGAAAAGCTTCAATCTGATTGAACATCTCTTGTCTGAAATCATTATCCAACTGATTGACTTCATTCATAATCATCTCTTTTGAACTTGCCACAAGGACACTGTTCTGTTCAACAAGAGTCTTCTTTATTTCAGACTTGAGAAATTCATCAATAGATGACTTGATAACACCTTTCAGCTCATTCTTCAGTTCATCTATTGACGCAGCTGGGATTGCTAGAGAAGACTGACCAACTTCCATATGAGCAGCTTCTTCCATGGTCACATCTTCTGGCACAGAGAGAACTTCCACCAACTTGTCTTCTAGATCAGTAGACAAGACCTTGTCTTCGACTACTTCATCTTCCAGAATGACACTTCCAGCAATCACTTTCAAACTTAGAGGTGGACAATAAGGAACGATGGCTAACTTGGCTTCCTTAGACTTTCTTTCAGCATCAGCCAAGTCTTTCTTCATCATGGCATGCAACATGTTCACATAACCACAAATCTCGGCTGGAAAATACTTATCAGTGTATCTATTGATAAAAGCAAAATCTGACCTTGGACTATCAGCATGTTCCACCTGAAATTTGAACACAATGCCTCTCAACTGGTCTGAGACATTTTCAAGGTCTATCAAAGGATCAGTAGACTGAATTTCCTCAACTGGTTCAGCTTCAACCATCACTTCATCTTTTACGAGATCAGCTTCAGAAACTTGAACTCCAACATCAAACTTGTATTCCAAACACAACAAATCATCAGGAATACTTAGCATTCTCTTCACAAGAGCAGTTAGGGCATGGGCAGGAGATAACTCAGAATGGTTTTGAACTCCACTGTTCTCCTTTTGCTCCATCTCCCAATCCATAAAATTGGAGATTCCTCCCATTCCTAAGATGACTTCAAAAAGGTCTTCTGTTGGGGACTTCTTTAATGCAACCCATGTGCAAATCCTAAGAAGTTTCTCATACTTCTCTGTCGAAGTGTCTATCTCAATAGACGAGAGCTTCTTCCTCAGATTGTTGCTCACTTTCGCACGAATCCTCTTCTCCCTTAAACACATCGGATAATAGACGAGGGAATCAAATCTAATTTCAGACGGGGTCTGAGCAAGTGGGGTCCTTGCTTCAGTTGTTGCAGTGGCAACTAATGAAGTCTCTGAAATAGACGGGTTGAAGGGTTCAACATATTCTGTTAAGGGTAAGGAGAGTATTCGGACTGTGGTTTCTGGGGGCTGTGATGTGGTTAGGTTTGGTTTGACAACTGTAGGAGTATCAGTTGTATCAATTATAGTAGTATCTTGAGTTATGTTGGCTCTCAGCGGATGTGCTGCCAACACTTGCGAGGTTTGGGGTGCAGGTCTGGCACGAGATCGAAGTGATCTGGCCTTGGTTCGGACTGGAGGGAGAGAGAGAGGAATTGAAAAAGATTGAGAAGAAGCACCAACCTGTTGAATCGACTCGTCTGGTGGTGGAATCGACTCTACTCTCATAAGTCGATATACTTCAGGAGCATCAACACTTGTCTCCTTCTCCTTTTCAGACTCTTTATCTGACTGAGTCTCCTCCGAGTCTTCCGCAGGCTCGAACGCAGTCTCTTCTGGCACATAGTCGACTAGCCTTCCACTAGTTCCGGCTTCGACCTCTTCCTCAGAATCTTCATCATCCGACTCATCTTCCTCTGAACTAGACGAGGTAGCCTCAGGCATCGCATCAAGAAGATTAATGTATACTTGCCTGGGGGCAGCAGGTCTCGCAGCAGCTTGCTTCCTCAATGCCTCCTTTTTCAAATAAAACTTCAAGGGATGGAATGGCTTCCCTTTGCTCCATTCAGTCTTGTTCGGCAACAAGATGGGTAGAAGGATTGATAGCTTGTTTCCGAAACCAACCACATTGGACACCACCCAATTTGCATTATCGGTGTTAACACGAACACTTCTCTTGAAATACATGAGTCGATCAGCAAATAGCTTGAACCAATTGCCCTCAGTAATTCCATCATATATTGCAGCCATCACTCTTGCCTTCTGCAAGGTGACTGAATCATATGAACCGGTGACACATAGCAACATCTTGCTTGCTATGTCAAGGAGAGTTCTATACTTCTCAAGCAACTCCTTCTTCTTGACCGTTGGGAGTTTTCCGTCCGGATTTAACTTCAATTTCTTACCGCAGAAGACACTTAGATATCTCACTTCTTGTCCAATGGCATAATTTTCCACATCAATCGATCCGATGGGCAACTTCAGATTCTCGAACACAGCATCACGAGTGATTTCCACTCGACTTCCTCCAACAAATGACTCAACTGAATCGCCTCTTCTTGTTGCGTTGGCATAGAATTCCAACACCTCCTGCTCCAAGACGACATCCGGAAAAGCCTCCAAATATGGTTTCAAACCACATCTAATGCACTTTGTCAAGATCTCTTGATTGCCTTCAGTGTGTTTTCCCTTGAAAAACACAGAAGGTTCCACATGCACCTTGCTTTCGGATATGTATTTGCCAAGGTCAAACCTGGCCTGCATGTTAGTCCTTACATCGAAAAGAGAGATAATCGACATAGTAGATAGATAGATTGAGAACAAATAGTTTCATTTTCGCAAGAAATCGAATGTTTAAGAGTAGGAGTGTTAAGAAACGTGAGAGTAGTGGAGTGTAACTGCTGGGTTTTGTTTGAAAACTGAATTTACAAATCAATGGCCAAGATTGAGCGAATTGATCCAACGGTGTGTCTTTTGAGATTCAGTTACGGAATCGAGAATATTATTTGATTTGATATTGTAAAATTTGGAATCCGCCTATCCTATTAGTTAGGACAGAGGAGTGAACTCATCTGACCTAGTGTAGTAGGGTTTGGCGCGAACTGGGTGTATACACCTCATTAAAATGGGAGTGTATAAATCCAATTCTAGGGTTTTCCAATTTTCGCATTAACAAATTACAACAATACCCTTAATTCGTTAAGTTTAAACACTTAGAATATTTGGATCAAAAGAACACTTATCTTGTCTGTTCGAGTCTATCCAGAACAGACGAGTAGACTCATGTGCACAAGACGAGTTCCCCCTTCGATTGTGCTTGTCTATTCTGAATGTCGAAGACTTCATGTACCTATCTTGTCTTATGCAATGTATGATCGTAGGTACAAGTAGAATATAATAAATAAGATGAATATCAATCTAAAGCAATAGTCAAGGTTTGAACAAGATGACTTTTAACAAACTTAAGAGTCAACATAAGGATATTTAAGAAATCATAGATTCCCCCTTAAATGTTTATTCCCTTAGTATTACCCTCAGCTTTACCAGCTTCCTCATCGGGTTGTTTGGTCATCTTGTCTGACCTTGTATACCTGTCTGTTGAGCGAGTAGACGAGTGCTCTGTTCCAGTGATCTTGTCTCCTTATTTCTTTGATGTACCTGTCTGGTTAGTACATAGCTATAGGCAAGTAGGATCTAGATCAATTAGTCCTAGACTAATGCATAACTCACGAAAACGAGCCTCAGGTAATGGTTTTGTGAAAATATCAGCTCTTTGAAAATCAGTATGAATCTTTTCCATGCGAATATCCTTCTTTTCTACATGATCACGTATGAAATGATGCTTCACATCAACATGCTTACAACGTGTGTGCAAAACAGGATTTTGTGTAATGGCAATGGCACTATTACTATCACAGAAAATAGGAACATTTGATTCATATATATTATAATCTCTAAGCTGTTGCATGAGCCAAAGTAGTTGACTACAGCAGCTACCAACAACCATGTACTCGGCTTCGGTAGTAGAGGTAGCCACACTAGTTTGCTTTTTCGAAAACCATGAAATGAGTTTTGTGCCTAAGAATTGACAAGAACCAGATGTAGATTTCCTATCTATTCTACATCCACCAAAATCAGAATCTGAGTAGCCACTTAGAGATAGATCATCATTTGAAGGATACCATATACCACGATTGATGGTTCCTTTCAAATATTTCAATATCCGTTTAGTGGTTTCCATATGACTCTCTTTTGGATTAGCTTGAAATCGAGCACAAACGCCAACAGAGAATGCAATATCAGGTCTACTAGCAGTCAAGTACAGTAAAGAACCAATAAGATCACGATAATAAGTTTGATCAGCACATTTACCATGTTCGTCTGGATCCATCCTGTAAGTAGGTAGCATCGGTACGCCAGTAGACTTGCATGTCTTAATACCATACTTGTCTAGAAGATTTCTAGTATACTTTGCTTGATTTATGAAAATCCCTTCTGGGGTCTGTTTTACTTGAAGACCAAGAAAGTAATTCATTTCACCCATCATAGACATCTCAAATTTACTTTCCATGAGTGTTGAGAAACTTTCACTCAGCTTTTTGTTAGGTGAACCAAAAATGATATCATCTACGTAAATTTGGACGAGTAAAATGTCTTTCCCTTCTTGTCTTCTGAACAAGGTTCTATCGACCTTGCCCTTAGTAAAACCATTTATTAATAGAAAGAGAAAGAGAGTATCATACCATGCTCTTGGAGCTTGCTTTAGTCCGTATGAGGATTTCTTTAATCTGTACACCTGGTTGCCTTTGACTTCGAAACCTGGAGGTTGTTCAACATACACTTCTTCCGCAAGAATACCGTTAAGAAATGCACTTTTAACATCCATTTGATATACAGTAAACTTCATATAGGCAGCATATGCAAGGAACAATCGAATGGCTTCTAGTCTAGCAACAGGAGCATATGTTTCATCATAGTCTATGCCTTCAGCTTGTGAATAGCCTTAGGCTACTAGTCTAGCCTTATTCCTAACGACTACATCATTCTCATCTTTCTTGTTTTTGAAAATCCATCGAGTGCCAACTACATTATGATGTTCTGGCCTATCGACAAGTTCCCAGACGTGGTTTCGAACAAACTGGTTCAACTCGTCTTGCATAGCGATGATCCAATTACTATCAGCCAATGCCTCTTTAACAGTGGTAGGCTCGATAGCAGAGAGAAAACAACACCAGCAAAACATAGTTGGACTAGGCTGTTCTTGCGACTCAAAGAGTTGTCGTCTAGTCTTCACACCAATAGTAGAGTCACCAATAATATTTTCAGTATCATGCGCAGATTTCCATGTTTTTCTATTCTTAACAGGAATACTATCATCATCTACATCATCTACAGCATCATGCATGTCAACATCATTTGTATCATCAACTTTAATAGGAGTAGACGAGTCAACTAGAGCAGTCATGTCATCTGGTCTAGTAGACTTACCTTGAGCACTTACCTTCTCTTTGTCATCAGACTCGAGAGCTTTAATGAATGGATTGTAGGCTTGAACGGATTCATATACCTCTGATTCTTTGTCAGATTCGATCGATAGATCAGTCACTTTCTCACTGATCTTGTCGGCAGACGGGTCCTGTCGAGATTCATCGAAAACCACATGTGGTGTTTCTTCCACACAAAGATTTGAGTAGTTGAATACTCTAAATGCTTTGCTAGTCGAGGAGTATCCTAAGAATATCCCCTCGTCTGCTTTGGCATCGAAAGCGTTCAACTTGCTCTTTCCATTGTTATGGATGAAACACTTACAACCAAATATATGGAAATATGAAATTCTGGGTTTTCTACCTTTCTAAACCTCATAGGGTGTCTTGCCTAACGCTTTGTTGATCGCACTTCTGTTATGTGAGTGGCATGCAGCATTGATAGCTTCAGCCCAAAACTTTTGCGGTGTGTTGTACTCGGCTATCATGGTTCTACAGGCTTCTTTGAGAGTTTGATTCCTTCTTTCTGCTACACCATTCTGTTGTGGTGTCCTAGCTGCACTAGTAAGGTGCTGGATACCGCGTTTAGCACAAAAGTCTTTGATATAGCAATTAATGAACTCAGTTCCCTTGTCACTACGAATCTTGACAATTGACTGGTTCTTCTCAACTTGTAACTTCTTCAACAGATCAGGTAGAAGAGTTTGTGTATCACTCTTCTTGTGTAGGAAGACTACCCAAGTAAACTTAGAATAGTCGTCTACGACAACAAGTGTGTACCTTCTACCATTCAAGGTTGGAGGAGTTATCGGACCATGAAGATCCATATGTAGTAGTTCTAAGACTCTACTAGTTGAGAGAGTAGGAATTGACTTAAAAGAACCTTTTACCTGTTTACCTTTTTGACAAGCAGTGCATACATGTGATTTGTAATAAACTTCATTGGGTAAACCTTCCACTAGGTAATCTCTTGCCATCTTATTAATTACCTTAAAGTTCATGTGGCAGAGGCGTCTATGCCAAAGCCAGCCAAGCTCTTTAGGGTTCTTAGTAAGTAGACAAGTATCCCTTGGACAGCTGTTCCAATTCACAATGTATACACCACCTTGTCTTATGCCGACTAGTAGGACTGTGTGCGTCCTTTTGTCAATGATCTCGCATTTGCGGCTTTTAAACTGCACTTTGTATCCACGGTCACAAAATTGAGAAACAGAAAGTAAATTATATTTCAAACCTTCCACGTATGAGACATCTTGAATCTCTACGTCTCCATTTCTGATGTAACCAAATCCTTTAGTGACAGCAGTGGAGCTATCACCAAATATCACTTTTGGTCCTTCCTGCTCGTGGTAACTTGATAAGAGAGCCTTAGTACCAGTCATGTGGTGCGAACAACCACTATCAATGTACCAAGTTTCTCCTACTGAGCCACCCTTCTTATACAAGTCAAGTCGACCCTGCAATGAAGATATTCAATAATTTAGGTATCCATTTTATTTATTGGGGTCCTGGGGGGTTAGTCGAGTTCAAAGGAATCCAAATATACATTGGAGTCTTGAACAAGTTCGATCTCTTAAGCTTCCTGCCATACTTGTTACAAAATAAGACTTTGTTGTCCTTATCTGGCCTATCATTCGATTTAGGGTCTACTCGTTTGAGATAGCCTTTCGACTTGATCTCTACTTGAGCAGGCGTTGGTCTATGATAGTCAGAATAGGGCTTGTATGCATTAGGTCCATACGGTTTATAGACTCGTTTAGGTCTTTCCTCACTTATGATATCGTATGACAAAGGTGGAGGATATAGGACAGGTTGTGTACGATATTTTGGAGCAACCTGTCTAGGCCTAGACGCGTAGAGCTGAGACTGCCTTATAAAAGGAGGTCTAGGCTCTTGTCGTCTAGTCTGTACCTGTCTAGTACTTGTCTTCTCAGGATACCAATCCTCGTATCTGACCTGGTTGGGTCGTCCACGATTAGTGGTTCTTTGTTGACTAGTTCTAAACGGAACATGCTTGTTGTTAACATTCTTCTTACCTCCCTTGGTAGTCGGAATGTTAACGGAGTTCCAATATCGTATATCATTGGTCCTTTTCCTTTATCATTAGAACTTGAGACGAAAGCAGTAGGGTTCTTAACGACTCGAGTAGACGAGCTAGGTGAATCTGCACCTATACCAGTCTTGTCAGCTGGAGCCCTATACCTATCTGACCATTCAAGGTTAATCATAGAAGAGTTAACCAGGTCAGTATGTTTAAGGTCTAGAGTGACAACCTCAGTCTCTAAGAACTTATTGCGTTCTTCAAGTCTATTGCACTTGCTCTTTAAAACATTGAACTCATTTCTCTCAGTTACATGTGTCTTAAGTAGGTCTTGATATAACCTGTCTATCAATGCACACTTTTCTTTGAGTTGCCTTAACTCTTCAGTCAAGCGTTCATTTAGGACTGTTACATTAGGATCTACTTTAGACTGAGCTTCCTTAAGATCAATGATTTCTTGTTTTAAGGCGATGTTTTCGTCGCTGATTTCAATGAATGCCTGATTAGCAAGTAGGAGGTCGTCTTCAATCGCACTAGTAGAGTGATGAAGACTACTCCCTACTTCACTACTGGCAGTATCACTTTCATCAGTATCTGAATCATCACAAGATTGAAAGGATGTAGCAGATGATACCTCTTGGTCAATTTTGGCCATGCAGCACAGACCATCATCTACTATAAAGGCTTCATCGTGATCTTGATCAGACGGGTAGCTAGATGAGGACGATGGCAACTCGTCTGAATCCGAATCAGAGTCATCAATGGCCATCATTGCCTTCTTGCCACGGTTGTATCTTCTTTCCCTTCGTGCTTTGCGTTCTTCTCGATCGTCAGTGCTCAGGTCTGGACATTCATAGATGTAGTGACCTGGCTTTTCACAGTTGTAGCACAAAAGATCATTAGTAGCCTTTTTAATAGGAGATTTATCCCTTCGCTTATCACGTCTATCAGAACGCTGAATCTTCCTATCATCAGACTCTCTATCTCGCCTATTACCTTTCGAGACTTCGTCTCTCCTTTCGGACGAGTTTCGGTCTCGTCTGGTCTCAGACGAGTTCTTAGAGGTAGACGCTCTATGATCTCTATAGAACTTCTTATATCTACCGAAACGTTTATTCAACCTATCAAACTTTCTAACCATGAGGTTCACCTGATCCTTCAGACTAAGATTAGTATCTAACTCGTCTTTCACAGAAGCAGACCTAGTCTTGGACTTCGACTTGTCTATTCTAGAGGACTTAGACGAACTAGACTTAAAGGCAACGTTCTTAGACACAACATGTTCTCTATCACTACTGGCTAAGGGTTCATCTTCGTCTAAATCAAACTCATGAGCCTTTAGAGTTTGAAACATGGTCTCTGCAGTCCATGCGTCTATGTTTTGGGTATTCTTAACAAGCATCTTTACCATTTTCCATCGACTATCAAGGCTTTTAAGAATCCTAAGATTGATCTCACGAGGAGTATATGATTTACCAAGGACTTCCAAGTCATTCATGATCTTAGTAAAACGAGTATCCAGCTGGTCGATAGTTTCACCAGCTTTCATTCGAAATGATTCAAATATTTGGACAGCAGTGGAGAGTTTGCTCTCTTTGATCAGGGTAGTCCCTTCACAAATGATAGCTAAACGGTCCCACATATCTTTGGCAGTTTTACATTTTAACACATTTCCTAGATACTCGTTAGGAAGTGTGTGTAAGATGTAATTCTTTGCCAAGCTATCCAAATTATTTTGCCTCATTTCTTCTGAGGTTAGATCTGACCTGGATTTCTTGACGAGAGTACCAACTGGTTTGTCTTTGTCGAGGGCAGCAGTATTTGGGATCATTTTCACGATCGGACCCTCGGTGACAACAGAGATCATTAGGTCGTGCGTGGAGCTAAAAATCGCTTCCATCCGCAGCTTCCAATAGTCGTAGTCCTGAACCTGGAACTTGGGTAACTTGTTAGCGCTGATTTCAAGAGACATGTTTAGCAAGTAGATCAATGCTAATCAGTTTAATGATCAAGAAGCAGATAAGTCAAGAACAGGGAACAAGAAACGAATATAACAAGAATGTTGATCAAGAACACGTAAGCAAATACAATCACGGACCAAGACTTCACCCTAAGTCTTAAGTCGGTTATCAAGAAACAACAGTTCGTAAAATACTGCTCTGATACCACTTGCAGGTCCCAAAGTTGAGTTTAATATCGAGTAAGCTAGTGAAAATGTCTAGAGGGGGGTGAATAGACTTTTCAAAAATCTTTCAATATATCAAAGTACAATGCGGAAATCGCAATATAACAATGAGCCCAATTCTAGTTTATACTCAACTTATATCGAGAACTGTTATGAACACTCAACTAGTCTTGTTCAAATATGTAATTCAACCAATTAAACAGTTAATCAATTAAACACAAACAAAACAGTATAGTAAACAACACACAACGATTTTATAGTGGTTCGACAACTTGTCTACGTCCACTCTCACAAACCCAGTTGTGATATTCTTATTAACTCGTCCAATGGAGTAATGTGTGTTCTTGTAGCTTTGAGTCCCAAGAAATAAGACTTAGATCTTCAAAGACTATACCACCAGATATGTTTACGATCTAACTAGCTATTTAACAAGCAACTAGCAACTTGATACAGTAAACAAAAATAAAACTTCTCTATTCAGTAGCAGTCTTCTTTGATCTTCACTTGTCATGCGGACTTGCTTTCTGAACTTCAAACTCTGAGAGTAACTTTCTTCTTTGAATGCTTCAATAACGCTTCAATATGTAGAATTTCAGTAGTCTTTAATCATTGAATACCATGGGGTATTTATAGACTTCTGAGTTCAAGAACTTTCAGTTGTAACCAACTTTTCTTGAAAACTAACTCTTAACTTCTTCAGCTTATCCATCCACGCGTTTTTGTTATTAATTAGTTATTTCTAACTAACTCTTCAATCCTTATCTTTCTACGCGCTTGAATAACTAACTTCTTCCTTTTTTATGTTGACTTGTCTTGTCTTGTATGCGCACCTGTCTTGTGTAGACTTCATCATTCTTCTTCTTGTCTGGTCTTGCGCAGCCTTCTTTAGTAGACTTAGATATAACTAATCTAATCCTAACAAGACTATTACATTACTTTAAGCTTTATAAAATAGCTTAGTCATCTTAGAATGTATACAATGAATATATTGATTACATATAAAAATCATGAGCTTCTATACAATGTTTAATATAGCTCAATAACAGCCTAAACAATTAATAAAAAGTACTTATAGTTCGTACTTGTCTTTTCTTTTATACTTGACAATACTTGTCTTGTGAACTTTACTGGTCTGTACAAGATGACTTCTTCAACTAGACTAGGTCAGTCAACACTTAGAAAATATTCAAGTCTAGTTTATACTCAATTTATATCGAGAACTGTTATGAACACTCAACTAGTCTTGTTCAGATATGTAATTCAACCAATTAAACATTTAATCAATTAAACACAAACAAAACAGTAAAGTAAACAACACACAACGATTTTATAGTGGTTCGACAACTTGTATACGTCCACTCTCACAAACCCAGTTGTGATATTCTTATTAACTCGTCCAATGGAGTAATGTGTGTTCTTGTAGCTTTGAGTCCCAAGAAATAAGACTTAGATCTTCAAAGACTATACCACCAGATATGTTTACGATCTAACTAGCTATTTAACAAGCAACTAGCAACTTGATACAGTAAACAAAAATAAAACTTCTCTATTCAGTAGCAGTCTTCTTTGATCTTCACTTGTCTTGCGGACTTGCTTTCTGAACTTCAAACTCTGAGAGTAACTTTCTTCTTTGAATGCTTCAGTAACGCTTCAATATGTAGAATTTCAGTAGTCTTTAATCGTTGAATACCATGGGGTATTTATAGACTTTTGAGTTCAAGAACTATCCGTTGTAACCAACTTTTCTTGAAAACTAACTATTAACTTCTTCAACTTATCCATCCACGCGTTTTTATTATTAATTAGTTATTTCTAACTAACTCTTCAATCCTTATCTTTCTACGCGCTTGAATAACTAACTTCTTCCTTTTTTATGTTGACTTGTCTTGTCTTGTATGCGCACCTGTCTTGTGTAGACTTCATCCTTCTTCTTCTTGTCTGGTCTTGCGCAGCCTTCTTTAGTAGACTTAGATATAACTAATCTAATCCTAACAAGACTATTACATTACTTTAAGCTTTATAAAATAGCTTAGTCATCTTAGAATGTATACAATGAATATATTGATTACATATAAAAATCATGAGCTTCTATACAATGTTTAATATAGCTCAATAACAGCCTAAACAATTAATAAAAAGTACTTATAGTTCGTACTTGTCTTTTCTTTTATACTTGACAATACTTGTCTTGTGAACTTTACTGGTCTGTACAAGATGACTTCTTCAACTAGACTAGGTCAGTCAACACTTAGAAAATATTCAAGTCTAGTTTATACTCAATTTATATCGAGAACTGTTATGAACACTCAACTAGTCTTGTTCAGATATGTAATTCAACCAATTAAACATTTAATCAATTAAACACAAACAAAACAGTAAAGTAAACAACACACAACGATTTTATAGTGGTTCGACAACTTGTATACGTCCACTCTCACAAACCCAGTTGTGATATTCTTATTAACTCGTCCAATGGAGTAATGTGTGTTCTTGTAGCTTTGAGTCCCAAGAAATAAGACTTAGATCTTCAAAGACTATACCACCAGATATGTTTACGATCTAACTAGCTATTTAACAAGCAACTAGCAACTTGATACAGTAAACAAAAATAAAACTTCTCTATTCAGTAGCAGTCTTCTTTGATCTTCACTTGTCTTGCGGACTTGCTTTCTGAACTTCAAACTCTGAGAGTAACTTTCTTCTTTGAATGCTTCAGTAACGCTTCAATATGTAGAATTTCAGTAGTCTTTAATCGTTGAATACCATGGGGTATTTATAGACTTTTGAGTTCAAGAACTATCCGTTGTAACCAACTTTTCTTGAAAACTAACTATTAACTTCTTCAAGTTATCCATCCACGCGTTTTTATTATTAATTAGTTATTTCTAACTAACTCTTCAATCCTTATCTTTCTACGCGCTTGAATAACTAACTTCTTCCTTTTTTATGTTGACTTGTCTTGTCTTGTATGCGCACCTGTCTTGTGTAGACTTCATCCTTCTTCTTCTTGTCTGGTCTTGCGCAGCCTTCTTTAGTAGACTTAGATATAACTAATCTAATCCTAACAAAACTATTACATTACTTTAAACTTTATAAAATAGCTAAGTCAACTTAGAATGTATACAATGAATATATTGATTACATATAAAAATTATGAGCTTCTATACAATGTTTAATATAACTCAATAACAACCTAAACAATTAATACAAAGTACTTATAGTTCGTACTTGTCTTTTCTTTTATACTTGACAATACTTGTCTTGTGAACTCTACTGGTCTGTACAAGATGACTTCTTCAACTAGACTAGGTCAGTCAACACTTAGAAAATATTCAACTCTAGTTTATACTCAACTTATATCGAGAACTGTTATGAACACTCAACTAGTCTTGTTCAGATATGTAATTCAACCAATTAAACAGTTAATCAATTAAACACAAACAAAACTGTAAAGTAAACAACACACAATGATTTTATAGTGGTTCGACAACTTGTCTACGTCCACTCTCACAAACCCAGTTGTGATATTCTTATTAACTCGTCCAATGGAGTAATGTGTGTTCTTGTAGCTTTGAGTCCCAAGAAATAAGACTTAGATCTTCAAAGACTATACCACCAGATATGTTTACGATGTAACTAGCTATTTAACAAGCAACTAGCAACTTGATACAGTAAACAAAAATAAAACTTCTCTATTCAGTAGCAGTCTTCTTTGATCTTCACTTGTCTTGTGGACTTGCTTTCTGAACTTCAAACTCTGAGAGTAACTTTCTTCTTTGAATGCTTCAGTAACGCTTCAATAAGTAGAATTTCAGTAGTCTTTAATCGTTGAATACCATGGGGTATTTATAGACTTCTGAGTTCAAGAACTTTCAGTTGTAACCAACTTTTCTTGAAAACTAACTCTTAACTTCTTCAGCTTATCCATCCACGCGTTTTTATTATTAATTAGTTATTTCTAACTAACTCTTCAATCCTTATCTTTCTACGCGCTTGAATAACTAACTTCTTCCTTTTTTATGTTGACTTGTCTTGTCTTGTATGCGCACCTGTCTTGTGTAGACTTCATCCTTCTTCTTCTTGTCTGGTCTTGCGTAGCCTTCTTTAGTAGACTTAGATATAACTAATCTAATCCTAACAAGACTATTACATTACTTTAAGCTTTATAAAATAGCTTAGTCAACTTAGAATGTATACAATGAATATATTGATTACATATAAAAATCATGAGCTTCTATACAATGTTTAATATAGCTCAATAACAACCTAAACAATTAATACAAAGTACTTATAGTTCGTACTTGTCTTTTCTTTTATACTTGACAATACTTGTCTTGTGAACTCTACTGGTCTGTACAAGATGACTTCTTCAACTAGGCTAGGTCAGTCAACACTTAGAAAATATTCAAGTCTAGTTTATACTCAACTTATATCGAGAACTGTTATGAACACTCAACTAGTCTTGTTCAGATATGTAATTCAACCAATTAAACAGTTAATCAATTAAACACAAACAAAACTGTAAAGTAAACAACACACAACGATTTTATAGTGGTTCGACAACTTGTCTACGTCCACTCTCACAAACCCAGTTGTGATATTCTTATTAACTCGTCCAATGGAGTAATGTGTGTTCTTGTAGCTTTGAGTCCCAAGAAATAAGACTTAGATCTTCAAAGACTATACCACCAGATATGTTTACGATCTAACTAGCTATTTAACAAGCAACTAGCAACTTGATACAGTAAACAAAAATAAAACTTCTCTATTCAGTAGCAGTCTTCTTTGATCTTCACTTGTCTTGCGGACTTGCTTTCTGAACTTCAAACTCTGAGAGTAACTTTCTTCTTTGAATGCTTCAGTAACGCTTCAATAAGTAGAATTTCAGTAGTCTTTAATCGTTGAATACCATGGGGTATTTATAGACTTCTGAGTTCAAGAACTTTCAGTTGTAACCAACTTTTCTTGAAAACTAACTCTTAACTTCTTCAGCTTATCCATCCACGCGTTTTTATTATTAATTAGTTATTTCTAACTAACTCTTCAATCCTTATCTTTCTACGCGCTTGAATAACTAACTTCTTCCTTTTTTATGTTGACTTGTCTTGTCTTGTATGTGCACCTGTCTTGTGTAGACTTCATCCTTCTTCTTCTTGTCTGGTCTTGCGTAGCCTTCTTTAGTAGACTTAGATATAACTAATCTAATCCTAACAAGACTATTACATTACTTTAAGCTTTATAAAATAGCTTAGTCAACTTAGAATGTATACAATGAATATATTGATTACATATAAAAATCATGAGCTTCTATACAATGTTTAATATAGCTCAATAACAATCTAAACAATTAATACAAAGTACTTATAGTTCGTACTTGTCTTTTCTTTTATACTTGACAATACTTGTCTAGTGAACTCTACTGGTCTGTACAAGATGACTTCTTCAACTAGACTAGGTCAGTCAACACTTTGAAAATATTCAAGTCTAGTTTATACTCAACTTATATCGAGAACTGTTATGAACACTCAACTAGTCTTGTTCAGATATGTAATTCAACCAATTAAACAGTTAATCAATTAAACACAAACAAAACAGTAAAGTAAACAACACACAACGATTTTATAGTGGTTCGACAACTTGTCTACGTCCACTCTCACAAACCCAGTTGTGATATTCTTATTAACTCGTCCAATGGAGTAATGTGTGTTCTTGTAGCTTTGAGTCCCAAGAAATAAGACTTAGATCTTCAAAGACTATACCACCAGATATGTTTACGATCTAACTAGCTATTTAACAAGCAACTAGCAACTTGATACAGTAAACAAAAATAAAACTTCTCTATTCAGTAGCAGTCTTCTTTGATCTTCACTTGTCTTGCGGACTTGCTTTCTGAACTTCAAACTCTGAGAGTAACTTTCTTCTTTGAATGCTTCAGTAACGCTTCAATATGTAGAATTTCAGTAGTCTTTAATCGTTGAATACCATGGGGTATTTATAGACTTCTGAGTTCAAGAACTATCAGTTGTAACCAACTTTTCTTGAAAACTAACTCTTAACTTCTTCAGCTTATCCATCCACGCGTTTTTATTATTAATTAGTTATTTCTAACTAACTCTTCAATCCTTATCTTTCTACGCGCTTAAATAACTAACTTCTTCCTTTTTTATGTCGACTTGTCTTGTCTTGTATGCGCACCTGTCTTGTGTAGACTTCATCCTTCTTCTTCTTGTCTGGTCTTGCGCAGCCTTCTTTAGTAGACTTAGATATAACTAATCTAATCCTAACAAAACTATTACATTACTTTAAGCTTTATAAAATAGCTTAGTCAACTTAGAATGTATACAATGAATATATTGATTACATATAAAAATCATGAGCTTCTATACAATGTTTAATATAACTCAATAACAACCTAAACAATTAATACAAAGTACTTATAGTTCGTACTTGTCTTTTCTTTTATACTTGACAATACTTGTCTTGTGAACTCTACTGGTCTGTACAAGATGACTTCTTCAACTAGACTAGGTCAGTCAACACTTAGAAAATATTCAAGTCTAGTTTATACTCAACTTATATCGAGAACTGTTATGAACACTCAACTAGTCTTGTTCAGATATGTAATTCAACCAATTAAACAGTTAATCAATTAAACACAAACAAAACAGTAAAGTAAACAACACCCAACGATTTTATAGTGGTTCGACAACTTGTCTACGTCCACTCTCACAAACCCAGTTGGGATATTCTTATTAACTTGTCTAATGGAGTAATGTGTGTTCTTGTAGCTTTGAGTCCCAAGAAATAAGACTTAGATCTTCAAAGACTATACCACCAGATATGTTTACGATCTAACTAGCTATTTAACAAGCAACTAGCAACTTGATACAGTAAACAAAAATAAAACTTCTCTATTCAGTAGCAGTCTTCTTTGATCTTCACTTGTCTTGCGGACTTACTTTCCGAACTTCAAACTCTGAGAGTAACTTTCTTCTTTGAATGCTTCAGTAACGCTTCAATATGTAGAATTTCAGTAGTCTTAAACGTTGAATACCATGGGGTATTTATAGACTTCTGAGTTCAAGAACTTTCAGTTGTAACCAACTTTTCTTGAAAACTAACTCTTAACTTCTTCAGCTTATCCATCCACGCGTTTTTATTATTAATTAGTTATTTCTAACTAACTCTTCAATCCTTATCTTTCTACGCGCTTGAATAACTAACTTCTTCCTTTTTTATGTTGACTTGTCTTGTCTTGTATGCGCACCTGTCTTGTGTAGACTTCATCCTTCTTCTTCTTGTCTGGTCTTGCGCAGCCTTCTTTAGTAGACTTAGATATAACTAATCTAATCCTAACAAGACTATTACATTACTTTAAGCTTTATAAAATAGCTTAGTCAACTTAGAATGTATACAATGAATATATTGATTACATATAAAAATCATGAGCTTCTATACAATGTTTAATATATCTCAATAACAACCTAAACAATTAATACAAAGTACTTATAGTTCGTACTTGTCGTTTCTTTTATACTTGACAATACTTGTCTTGTGAACTCTACTGATCTGTACAAGATGACTTCTTCAACTAGACTAGGTCAGTCAACACTTAGAAAATATTCAAGTCTACTTTTGGCTTATCAAAACTTCATCTTATCTTTTCATCATTTAGGACTTGTTCTAGGATTCATATCCCAACATAAACCATCCACTCTCATTCTCGGTTGTTTTATTCACATACACATTAGCAATATGGAATCAAAGAATATTCCTTCTTGATTTCCTTAGTTCAAATTGCAAAGCCATAAATGCCTACAACATCTTGTACAAGTTTGTTATTTGAAGGAGAGGACATTTTGTTGGTGAGTGATAGGTGTCCCCATATTATTGGGTAGCAAATTCTATAAATAAGTTCTCTTGTTTTCCTCTTTCAATCATTTAATGTGAGCTAAAGCCCTACCAAGAAATAGATAGCCAGCGTGTACTTCCCTCTTAACCATTTTACAAACTTCATCAAGTAATGAAACACCAAATTCCGGCAATGCATTCTCCATGGATTAGAATTTCGTCTCAGCCTCTCCCTTTGTTGAAGCAGTAGTCCTCCTTTCTTTTGAAGCACTGTAAATATGTCTTTCCCCTTCCTTATATTTATTTTCTCTTCTATTGTCTCTAGCACCGTATGCCGTAGCTTCTATTTGTGTATGCGAGTGTGTTTGGTATGCTAGTGTAATTACTGAGTATGTTGAGACAAACCTTTTTCTTCTGATAGGCTTTTACGAATGCTGCCTTCCTTCGTATATTTTCAAAGAAATATAACCTTTTGTATATTTTCAAAGCAAATTATATTTCTGTTTGTGAGAGATTCTTCTATCATGATAATGACCTTCAGGGATAAAATATTATTAATTGATTTAAGTTAGAATCTCTTGCAATGGGTGTTGGTTTCTATATGTGAAGCTACAAATAATTAATTTTCAAATTTTTAAAAAAATGGGTAATTTTATGCATATTGTTCCTTCCTTCATTCCTGCCTTTATTTTAGGAGATGGTGTTCATACTCTTAATTCTCTAGAACCGGTCAAACCTATTATTTTATATTAAATAATTTTGTACTTTTATTTATATATATAATGGAGATGTTATAAACGTAATCTTCTCTAGTTATTTTTATACACATTGGACAATAAGTTAGTACAGATAAGATAGAAGTATGACATATTTACTCTTTTTCCTGTAATTATTATTATTTAATGTTATATTTTTCCTACTTTTATAGAGTCTATTTATTTAGTAGTTGCCGTAGGATTATTATCACAAGGTGTCAGTATAATTGTTTTGTTCAAGTCCAGTAGAGCATATACTCATAAATATTAGTTTGATACTAAAATATTAGTTATTTACTATATTAATTTATTAATGGTAATAATTCTAAGTTATATTAATCTTTTATTTTTAGGTGACGAGACTTTCTTACATTAAATCAATACACGTATTTACGAGACTACTGAAGATTTAAGGTGGGGTTTTCTTACGCTTTGTCACTTTTAAATATTATGTGAATTTAATTGTTGCTTAACTACATGATCATATGTTTATGTTTATGCTTATGCTTATTATGGGTTATTTCGACGGAAAGGTCGTTGTAACTAGCGGGGACTACGGTCCGGGATGGTAAGATCCTTGGGAGCAACTCAACCGTATACAAATTGGCCAATTTAATTGGTCAATATATGGAAGACTTATCTACGCATGTTTGTGATTTTATGATTTTATTTGCATTTATATTTGACTGTGACAAAGGGGACCCCACTGAGCTAGTTGGTTTGCTCACCCCAATCTATTTAACATTTTACGGATGTGGATGTCTTGTCATGCAATGCCTTCCTCTATATTAGTTTGAATTTAATTTAGTTGCATCTTGACTTAAGCACATTTTTAATGCGCCACTTTAACTTTTTTGAAGCAAGTAATTATGTTTTGCTTGAATTAAATTTCGGTAATGATTTTATTTAAGTAATTTGAGTTTTATTTAATCTTCCGCTGCAAATCCTTTTAAAAATTTATAAACTCTAGTTACAATAGCATTCAAGGTAGAAATATGGTGTTTTCATCTAGGCCCTAAAGTCGGGATGTGACACTTACTGAGATATGCTAGTGGTTTCCCTTATTGTACAAGTACTGCTCCAATTCTGATATCGCTAGCATCCGTATGAACCTCAAATAATTATTTGAAATTCGGTATGGCTAGGACGGGTGTTACCGTCATTGCCTGTTTTAATTGCTCAAATGCGTGCTCTCCTTGCTCGATCCAATTGAAGTTGCCTATCTTCGTCATTTCAGTTAGCTATCATGTGATGGTTCCATAGTCCTTGACAAACTTTTTATAGTACCCGGTTAACCCCAAGAATCCTCGTAAGGCCGTCAAGTTTTTTGGCTTGGGCCAATTCTGCATGGCTGCAATTTTTTATTGATCCACTTGTATGCCTTTCTCGGTGATTATGTGACCAAGGTATTCTATGGATTTCTGGCTGAATGTGCACTTGGACTTCTTGAGAAAGAACTGGTGTTGTTTCAGGATGGTCAGAATCGTTCTAAGGTGTTCCAAATGTGCCATCCAAGACTTGGAGTATACAAGTATGTCGTCAAAAAATACGATAACAAATTTTCGTAAATATGGCTCAAAAATAGAATTCATGGCTCCTTGAAAGGTGGATGGTTCACAATCCGATGGGCATTACTAAGTACTCGTAATTCCCATGGTGAGTCCGAAAAGTTGTTTTGTGAATATCTTCGTTGGCGACTCTTATTTGATGGTATCCGACTCTTAGGTTTAATTTTGTGAAGAAAATTGTTGTTGTAACGATTATTGTCGGGGTGTATCTAGCAACTGTTTACAACCATAATAATTTATATATGTATGGTTTATACGGATCTATAAGATGATCTTGATGATCTTTGATATTAGGTTAAAACTAGGGCCTGTTCTTGCGAAAACTTCGAGAGTAAGCTAAGCAAAGTGTGTAATGTTTTCTTAGGAAATGAGATTGTGTCTTTATTACAGCCTTCAATGGCTTTATATACAATGCATGCAATTAATTGCTGGCAGCTCAGCATTAATCCACCTAATAAACGAAATACAACTGCTATTAAATTATCATCACACGCATTTAATGCAGCAACTTTGCATTAAATGCCTCTGAAACCATCCATTGTATGTCCCATTCTACACGGTGCTCATCGCCGAACATCCTAAATACACCGCCTTTGACTTGTCAACGCTCCAAACATGAAATCCCATGGTTTGTTGTTCGCTACTGCTCGTTTATATCGACTTCTGGTCGTTCTCGTCTTGGCTTGGCCACTGGGCAAACAACTTGTCTTGGATCTTCTCAATATAACCGTAATCTTGGGTCTTTAGAGCTTCTTCCTTGCGAACAGTACATTGCTCGTCATCTTCATCTCTGCCGACCATCTCAACTTGGTAATACAAACTCTCTTGATAATACCTCTAATCATTCTTATTTAGGCGACCATAAATACATTTCTCGCCGATACGATATATTTATTTCTTCTCGCTACCACGTGGATTTATTTGACTTGTTGACTCTTCTTTGAAGACTTTACTCACTCGTCTCTTATTGGTTGTTCGTCCTCGTCATTGATGACTAGGATTGAAGACTTTGACTATTCGTTGTTGACTATTTGACCGATCAACATATGACTTGTTGACACCTTGACCCATATAAAAGTTGCGCCGCCCAGTTCATCGAGCATATCATCTATTGTTGGAATAGGGAACCGATCCTTCACCGTTGCTACATTAAGGGCCCAATAATCTGTGCAAAACCTCCATGTCCCTTCTTTCTTCTTAACTAAAAGAACTGGTGATGAAAATGGACTTGTACTAGGCTTGATCAGTCCTTTGTCGAGCATATCATTTACTTGTTGTTCAATTTCGGCCTTCTGAAAATGGGCGTAGCGGTAAGGGTGGACGTTGACTGGATGTGTCTCATTTTTTAAGATGATATGGTGATCAAATTCCCTTTTTGGCGGAAATTCTTGTGGTTCATTGAAGATCTCTATGAATTCATGTAACACTTCTTCGATTTATGGTGTTTGAGGGTTTTCCTTCTTTATTGTCTCTTTCTTTTCGATAACCCTTATTGCGTAACACTGTGAACCCTTCCTCCTCATTCTTTCGATACTTTTGATTCCTACTTCCTTAGGTTGCTTTTCCACGCTTGATCGTAACGTGACTCTACTATCCCCCCATGCGAATGTCATAGTGCCTTCTGCGTAATCCGTGACCATTGTCCAAATTTCTCGAGCCATTGTACGCCTAATACTACGTCGGGTCCGACGAGTGGTAGTGCGAGCAAATCTGCTTTAATGACGACTCCTTGGGTTCAAATCGGTACCTCTCGATATTCTAGAGTGCATGTGAGGCCTTCATCATTAATTGGCTACTCTTACCTTAAAGGGTTTGATGGATTTTGCAGTTAAATTGAGTTTGTTAGCTAATCTGGAATTGATGAAATTGTGTGTTGACCCGTTGTCAACTAACGTGATGATGCGATTCTTTTTTATCCATGCTGGAAATTTCATGGTCTTCAGTCCATGTATTCCGGATATAGCGTGTACTGAAATCTTAGTTGTTCCTTGTTCTTGGTTTTCCTCTTCTATCTAGTCTGGATCCGAATGTTCGGCTTCGATCAAGTAGGCTTGTTTAGTTTTACACTTATGCCCTAGTACGAATTTCTCATCGCAATTATTGAAATATAACCCTTTTTCTCTTCGGGTTTGCATTTCATCCCATTGTAAACGTTTCACTCCGACGGTATTGGTCGATTTGTAGTTCTTGATTCTGTAAGATTGCTCCATGAGTTCCTAGTCTTGGTTTCTTGACTTCCTAACACTTTGTCCTATGTTCAGCTCATCAAAGTGAGCAGCCGTGGAAGCATGTGCAATAGGCTCACGAGTCTTCTTAATAGTACGCTTCGGCGGGAAAAGCACCCTAGTGATGGTGGAACCCTTCACTCTAGTGACGGCCTTCTGTTGGTCCCTGAACGAGTAGTTAATGGAATTAAAGTCTAGAGGGGAGGGGTGAATAGACTTTAAAACTTTTTCAATCAAAGAGTTGGAAACCTCTTCTGATACCTATGTCAGCTGGACGGCAAGTCTGCTGGTCCAGAAGACTATAGTTATCTGATGAAGTGGTTTGTATGCGGAAGTGAGTAGGCCTGTTATTTAGACTCGTTCAAGTGTTCTTTTGAAATAGCCAATTACTTATTTGTGAAATACTCAGTTGATGCTGGTTTGAAAGATATGACCTTATTTATAAAGATGTTTCAAATCACAGTATGCACTATATAAAAATATAAGTAAACGGAAAGGTAAAGTGCAGTAAGTAAATAACACCAGATTTTATAGTGGTTCGGATATACGTTCCTACGTCCACTCTCACGTTCCAACGTGAAGTTTAATCCCTTTAATTCCCCGAAAATTACAAGGGCTTGTCCTTTATAGTCCCAAGGTTAGGACTTTGAGATCTGAGCAGTTCCAAACTGCTGTGGTCTCCACAAGTGATTGTGAGCACTTGCACTCTTACAAGCGTTCAAAAACTTAACCTTATGGTGGGGGTTTTGATGTTTTTGAAATGATCCAACTAATGGTTCAAGCTTATAAATTGCTTAACCACTATGCCTAAATCAAAGGGTATACAATATGTGTAGGATTCAGGTTCTTTGGTTGGATGGGAAATAACTTAAGAGCTAGAAGGGTGTTCTAATGCTTTTCTGGGCTCTTGAGAATTCTTGACAAAGTATTGCTTTTGGCTTGCTTGCTTGATTAGCTTTTTGTATTCTTGCATTGTATTTCCGTGCTTGGTTATTCCTCATCCTCTTGTATTTATAGGGAGGATTGGTGCAACTAGCCGTTGGAGTTGACTAGTCATTTGGCAATCTTTCCTTTTGAGCTTGATTGATTCCTTGATTCCAGCAGCTTCGATATTGATTGCTTCAAATCTGGGATCGTGTCTATCTTCTAAGTATGGTAAGTCTTCGTTTGAATTACAAGATGACTTTGGAATCAGCCGAGTCCTTAACGAACTACTAGTCTTCTGGTCTTCTCTTCTAGTCTTCTGGTTAACTCGTCTAGCCTGATGTCTTCTGTCTTCTGGTATCAGATGAGTATCACTCTTCTGATCTGCAAAATACTTGTGCTGACTTAGGCCATCTTCGACTTGGACTTTATCAGCTAAGAAGGTATACAAGGACCTTACTTATCTGATCTTCAAGGATCTTCTAGTCTTCATGCCTTTTACTCTTCATGTCTTGAGATTGTGCATGTAAGCTAATACTGTGCTGATCAGCTGAGATACATACAGCTGATCACATAAGACTAGTCTAAGCTGATCTATACAGATGTCAGTTGATCCTATTACATTTATAAAATCTAAGTGTTTTGGCCATCAAAACTATCCTATCATCAGATGGGGTTTAGGGTGAATTTATATCCCAACAATTTCCCCCTTTTTAATAAAGCGAAAACTATACTTGATAAATGCTCTTAATGAATAAGATAAGAGTTTATAAATCTTGAATATGAAGTTTCTGATGAAGACAATGATAATTTGTCTTGTAAGTAAAAAGAACTATTACTTGAATAACACATTTGGAGTTTTATAGATTACAAGTGTTAGTATCTTTGAACTTCTTAAGTAGTCTTCATCAGATCTTCAATTGTTCAGATGCGGAAGGCAAGGTACAGACGAGTGCGAACATCTTCCATGTGTTGCAGGTCTGTAACATTCTCTTCAATGTAGATCTTCTCCAGAATTCGTTTGACTTCTATCATGTCTGTTCTTCCGGATTTCAGGGTAGGTGCTTCCCAGACAGGGTCTTCAGGAGTTAGGATTTTGTAGCCGAGCTCTTTGGCTGTCTTGACTGTTTCTGTCCAGAGCACTTGATCTTCAAATTCCATGAATTGAGAGAATTGAAGAAATTCTTCTTCATAGGTAGAGAGAGGGCCAAATTTTCTCACTATGTGATGTTGAATCTGCCATTTCTTCTTCAGAGGATACCACTTTGGTAGCTCGTCTTGAAGGATCAACATATCCACATATGTGCTGTCAGTTACTCGAGCACTATCTTCCTTTTCTTTGTCTTTCAGTGCTTTCCTGAGTTTGGCCACCTTTCTCTCAAAATTGGCCTTGAGTGCCTTCGCATCATTAAGCTTCTTTTGCTTAAGCTCTTGAGCTTCAAGCATCTTTCTTTTCTTCAGCTTTTGAGCCTCTTTCTCTTCTGTAGTAGGCTCTGCTGGGACTGATGTTTTCTCATCTGCCTATCTTTTCCTTGTCATTCTCTTTTCAGCAGTTTGTTCTTCTGGGGCAGTGAGTTGCAGGTTCTTAGCAGGACCTTGGGTTTCATCTTGAACAGCTTCATTGCCTTGTCTGTTCTTGATTTTGCTTTTCAAACCTCCCAAGGTTTCATTTAGGTCATCTTGTGTTACTACTAGTTCAGCTTGCTGTGTAGTAGACTTCTCCAGAGCTTTTATCAAGACATCTTCCCCCTTTTTGGCTTCAGCAAGGGCAGCCGCAAAAGTCTTCATGGCATTCAGAATTTCCACATGTAGAGTCTGCTTGAGAGCCATGGCATTGACTTTGCTGACATGAGACAGATGGGAGATGCTGTGCTGTAGAACTTGAGCATGAGAGGTGGAAGAAGAGGCCTTTTCCAGCTGAGCTGTGAGTGTTTCCAATTTGTCTGAGTCCGTAGTTTCTCATTCTCCTCAGCTGCTGAGCTGTCTCCTTTAGCTGAGTCCGTAGTTTCCAGCTGCTGATTTAAGGAGAGCTTGGCCTTATGTGGCTCTGGCTTCAGCATCTTCAAGCCTGGTATTGTAGATGGTCTCCATGCGGTTTGTCTCATTAGCATAGAGATCAGCAAACATTTTGGTTCTGTCAGTTGTTTTCTTCATCTCAGTGTGAAGATACTCTTCTATCTAATGATGGAGTGTCTCACCAAATTTGCCTTCGATATCATGGATTTGGTTGTTGAGAGGAGTCCTTTGCTCCTGAACAGCTCTTTCAACATATCTGGCTAGTTGTATGCCTAGACCTTTCTCAAAGTGCATGTCTATTGCTTCTTTGACCTGAGTGAATATGTCTGCTCTATAGTCAATAGACGAAGTAGAGGTGGAGGCAGTACCTTGTGGTCGGGGTTGGGGGATGTTTGGATGGACCGCCAACGCCTTGCCTCTCTCTTCAGCTGATAGATAATCTTCATTTAGAAAGCTTGCAGTGGCATCAACCAGATGAGCAAAGATTCTTCTTTCTCTTTGATCTGGTTGTTCGATGAAGTGTTTGAGCTCATCCTTAGGCATGAAATGAGCTGGGATAGTCAATACATCTTTTTCCTTTTCTTCTGTCTCAGCTGGCTCAGCTGAGTCATCTGCCAGTGCTTCATCAGCTACCAGTTGATCTAGATTGATCTCTGGTAAAGTGTTATCCTCAGTAGTGGGCTTGAAGGGGATTCCTAGAATCCGATTACATACTCTGGCCAGGGCCTCTGAAGGTAGCAGCTCAGTGAAGGATTTTACTTGAGCAATTTCTTTCTGTTCCATTTCCCAGTCGAGGAAGTTAGCTCTTCCTCCCATTCCTTCCATGACTTCTATCAGGTCATCTACCTCATCCCTTCTGAGTTCAATCCAAGTACATACCCTGAGTACTTGCTCAAATTGGATTGAATCTTCATCAACTGCAGGTACAGTAGACCTTAGCAAGTTGGCTATCCTCATTCTCATGATCTTTTCCCTTGTGCACATTGGATAGTGCACCATGTTGATTTGAGGCTGAGGTTGAGAAATGTCTGTTGATGCCAATTTCTCTGGTTCAGAAGAGATATTGAGGTTAGGGGATTGAGTTGTTGGGACAGGTTCCTCTGCTGTGAGAGTATCAGCAGGGATTTGGGAAGTGATATCTGTGGGTTCAGTTTTTGTTATGAGGCTAGGGGAGATGGGTATCTGTGTTTGTTTCTCTGCGGGTTGGGTATCAGCAGGGGTTTGATTTTCCTGGCCTTGATCCTCTGCTGATTGGATATCAGAAGGGTTTTGGGAAATGTTAATGGTTGGGTCAGATGATGTTTGGAGGCTGGGAGATTGGGGTTTCTTGGCTTGTTCCTCTGCTGTGTGAGTATCAACAGGGATGTTGGAAGTAATGTTTGAGGGTTCAGAAGGGTTGGCAGTCTCAGTAGGGTCAAAGGATGATATTGGAGCTATGCTCATAGGAGTAGGGAGCCTTTTTTCTCTTCTGTCCCTTAGACAATTTGGAAGGAGTAATTGAAAAGGAGGGAGTAGAGGTACATGCCTTCTTCAAAGGAGAGGCAGATGGAGTAGCATCTGAATCAGATGGGGAGATGAGCCCAGATCTGATCAGATACCTTCTTTGAGCTAGCGTCTGATTGTCATCATCATCATCAGCCTTCTAAAGGACCTCCTCCTTCGTGTGCTCTTCCTCTTCTTCAGCAGAGTCTTGCACAAACTCCTCTTCCTGTTCAGCCACATCTCCTGTGGATGCTTCAACCAATCTCAGCTTCTCTTCCTTCAATCTTACTGCCTCAGCAATAGCTTCCTTCTTCAAGTAGTACTTGGATGAATGGAATTTCTTTGCTGGCCCCATCTTATACTTCTTGGGAAGAATTTCTGGAAGTATAATACTCAGCTTGTTGACAAAGCTGACTGTGGATGTAACTCTCCACTCCTTAGATTGCAAATCCAGAGAGACCTTCTTAGCCTCAAGAGCGATTCTGTCCAAGAAGAGTCCTTGCCAATCACCATCGATTTGATCCCAAATTGCAGCCATAACTCGAACTTTTAGAGTGGTAACTGCATCATGACTGAATGTATTTCCTAGCAGCATCTTACCTGCTATATCCAACAAAGTCTGGGACTTTAGATCCAGTTGAGTCTTCTTAACTCCAGTGGCGTTGATAGCCTTGATTCTCCCATCAGTAAACATCTCAATATATTCCTTTTCTCTTCCCATGATGTAGGTAGAGATGTTGATCTTCCCACTGGGTAGATCAAACAAGTCATTGAGTACTTCTCGAGTGATTCTGACTTTGTGTCCACCCATATAGCTTTCAACATATGTTCCCTTTGACACATCTTTCGAATAGAAAGCCAGCACATCCTACTCGTAGACATTCGCTGGTGCTGCTTGCAGAAATTCACGAAGATTTAGGTTGAGACATCGAAGGAGAATTTCCTTGTTCTCAGCTGTGTGTTTGACCTTGAAAAACAGAGCATTCTTAGTGAAGATTTTCCCTTCCTTCGACCACTTTGCTGTATCAAGTGTGCCAGTGATCTTGGTCTTCTCATCATAAATCTCAATGATTCCCATTCTGAGTTTCGGTAGAGTAGACAAATTTAGAGTACTTTGGTAGAGATTTTCAGAACGAGAGCGATTGAGTGCGATTTTGAGTTTTGAGTGCGAAAGGGTTTTGAGGAATGGCTTAAGGATTGATTATATACTCCAGTAAATCTCGAATTGTGTATTAATCCAACGGTCAAAAATGATTTTAAGAGGAGTAACTCTCAAGAATAGCTTTTTCATCTTCAGCCCATTCCTTTGATTTTGCCGGCTAAACTTGCCATGTGTCACTTGTTGATTCGTTGGCAAAATAGTAATTGATTGCTAATGACATCATTACCAAAAATAGCCGTTGTGACTAAATTTCAGTAATTTTGATCAATTAAGGCCGTTTTATATAAGTAATATACATTCCTTATATAAGCCGTTTTCCTCAATTACATTCAGAATCAAATCTAGAATGAAATATATGATCAAATTGGACTCTTAAATTTGTTGAATAGTTGTGGTCTGATCAGCAGAGTAAGTCTTCTGATTTCCTTGAGAGGTCTGCTGATTTCTCTTGAGTTGTCTGCTGGTCAGCTGAGTTGGTCTTCTGATTAGCTGAGTAAGAGAGTTTGATGGATCTTTCAACAATTCCCCCTTAACCATGTGGAACCTTCTTAATAATATGTAGCTGGTCAGCCTAGATGGTATTCCACTGGCTCAGGTTGCTCTCACCATCAGATGGGTTGTAGCATCTAATGTGTTCTTGTTGAATTTCTTCGCCTCATCTTCCTCTCTTGTAGGAGGGAGAAGATTGGAAGGTGCTTCAATGGAGTATGAAGGGAAAGATAGGAGGCTGGTCTTCTTGATTGGCTTTGACAAAGTATCCTTTGGGAACAAGCTCTCCATGTTGAACTTCCCCCTGGAGAAGAAGCTCTGCTTGTTTGATACTTTGTCCTTTGCGTCTCTTCTTTCTTTTCTTTTCAACAGGAACTTCTCTTCTTTCTTTTCTTTTCAGAGCATACATATGTTGAGCAAACCAAGTATGCTTTGCTGCATCATCTCCATCTGCTGGACAAATCTTCATCACCTTCACCCACGACCTTGGTTGAGGGATGATGTCCATGCCATATTTTCTTTCGACTTTCTCCATACCTGAAAAAGAAATAAGTGTTAGTAATTTGTGTTGATTCAGTAATTCTCATGAATGACTCCTTTTATAGAGGTAGAGATGAGATGGTGGAGTGAAAGATGACAAAAATAATGAGTTGATAGGTCTGAACTTTTGAAAAGGTTACTTCTTAAGATCAACAATGAGATTCTTTATCTAAGGGTTCACATTTAAAGATGTTCAGACTTTATCTATGGAATGCAGAAATTATAAATTTGAATCATAAGTTGTTTGAAGTCCGTACTCAATCTGTATATTGTTGAGTCGGTGAGGATGGTGTATTAATCCAACCAAGTGTTGCTCAATAGTATACTGTATATATGTATAGTAATAAAATATTTTATGAAGAATAGTTTATTATTATACATATGTATACATTGCTTTGATTACATTCTCCAACTAACTTTGTTCAACTTTTTTGGAAATATATATATATATTATGAAAAGCAGAAAATAGAGTATTTTATCAAGGATTCTTAAGGTATCATGGATTCCCCCTTGATTGAATAACTCTATGTTTTCCCTCAGCTTTATTTGTCTTCATTGGGAAATACTTACCTGAAGATGAGGGTGTCTATTCACCTCATATGTTTCTCTCCTAGTCTGTTGCAGTTGTATCAGCTGAGGTCTCCTCAGCTGATTTCTAATCTTCATAGTGTTGCGTCAAGAAGTCCTAGGCTATAGCATAGGGTCTTGAATCTTTCTTCAGCTAGGGGTTTAGTCAGGATATCTGCTCTTTGGATATCTGTGTGAATTTTCTCCATCTTGATGTCCTTCTTTTCAAGGTGATCTCTTATGAAATGGTGTCGAATGTCGACATGTTTGCATCTTGTGTGGAGGACTGGATTTTGAGTGATGTCAATGGCACTGCTGCTATCACATTAGATATGGCCTTCTCTTGCTTCTACATTGTAATCTTTTAGTTGTTGGACCAGCCAGAGCAGCTGACTACAACAACTACCAGCTGCCATATATTCTGCCTCAATGGTGGAGGTTGCAACTGACGTTTGCTTCTTTGAAAACCATGATATCAGCTTGTTGCCTAGGAATTGACAGGTTCCAGATGTGGACTTCCTATCTATTCTGCATCCACCATAGTCTGAGTCAGAGTATCCACTCAATTCTAGATTGTCATCAGCATGGTACCATAGTCCTAAGTTGACTGTTCCCTTTAGGTACTTGAGAATCTTCCTTGCTGCTTCTAGATGACTTTGCTTTGGGTTGGCTTGAAATCTAGCACATACTCCTACAGCAAACGTTATGTCTGGTCTGCTGGCTGTAAGGTATAGGAGTGATCCAATAAGTGCTCTATATTCAGCTTGATCAACTGCTTTTCCAGACTCATCTGATTCCATTTTGAATGAATTCATCATTAGAATTCTTGCAGTCTTGTTTTGTTGAGCTTTGAATCTTTCTAATAGAATTTTGGGATATTTGGATTGATTAATGAAAATCCCTTCTGGACTTTGTTTGACTTGAAGTCCTAGGAAATAGTTCATTTCACCCATCATACTCATTTCGAATTTTCCTTGCATTAGTTCAGAGAACTTCTTGCACATCTCTTGATTGGGTGATCCAAATATAATATCATCTACATATATTTGCACCATTAGAATGTCATCTCCTTCTTGTATTCTGAAAAGTGTTCTGTCAACCTTGCCTTTTGTGTATCCATTGTCAAGAAGGAATTGTGACAATGTGTCGTACGAAGCTCTAGGGGCTTGCTTCAGACCATAGAGGGACTTCTTCAGACGATATACTTGATCTCCTTTTTCAAAGCTTGGGTGCTGCTCTACATATACTTCTTCTACCAAAATACCATTTAGGAAAGCACTCTTGACATCCATTTAATATACTTTGAAACCCATATTTGATGCATAAGCTAGAAATAGTCGAATAGCTTCTAGTCTGGCTACTGGGGCAAAGGTTTCATCGTAGTCAATTCCTTCAGATTGTGAGTAACCCTTTGCGACCAATCTTGCTTTATTTCTAGTTATCACATCGTTTTCGTCCTTTTTGTTCTTGAATACTCACTTTGTTCCTACAACATTGTGGTTTTCAGGACGATCTACTAATTCACATACTTCATTGCGTTTGAATTGGTTCAATTCTTCTTGGATGACAGTGATCCAATTGCTATCCTTCATTGCTTCTTCTATGTCAGCTGGTTCAATATTGGACAAGAAGGCACACCAGCAGAACATAGAGGACTGGGGATTCTGATTTAGTTGTCTTCTGGTCTTGACACCTGAGTCCGCTCCTCCTAAGATGAGGTTTGATGGATGGTTGTTTCTCCATGAATTCCTCACAGGTGTGTTTGCACTAGATGAGCTAGGATTCTCATCTGCTCTAGTGTTATCAGGAGGGTTGACTTGATTTGGTCGATCATCATCTGTATCTTGAGTGTCAAAAAGGTCATTCCCCCTTGCATTTGGAATTGGTGCATCTTGATTTAGGTCGACTTGCTCAGCTTGGGTTTGTGATCTAGTGACAGGTCTATGTGGTTTATCCTCCTCTGGATCTTCAGGAAATGGTTCATCAACTTCAATAAACTCTTCTGGTCTAGACTTGATCACTAGCCTTCTCATCTTTTCTGCAGCTGAGTCTGTATTGACTGACCTATTTTGGGTGTGACAAACTGTGTTTATGGCTTCTGCCCATAGTTTCTTAGGGGTTGAAAATTCAGCAAGAAGTGTTCTTGCAGCTTCTTTAAGTGTTCTGACTCTTCTTTCAGTTGTGGTGTCCTTGCTGCACTTGTCTCATGCTGAATACCATTAGAAGTACAATAGGCAATAATATAAGAGTTAATGAATTCAGTGCCTTTGTCACTTCTAATTTTCACAATTGGTTCTCCTTTTTCTATTTGGATCCTCTTCAATAATTCAGGAAGCTTCTGCTGAGTCTCACTTTTCTTGTATAGAAAAATAACCCAAGTAAACTTAGAGTAGTCATCTACTACAATTAGAGTGTACTTCCTTCCTGTTAGTGTTGTTGGAGTGATTGGTCTAAAGAGATCCATATGAAGTAGTTCTAGAACTCTGCTGGTTGATGCTGTCTTCTTGGTCTTGAAGGAGACCTTTGTTTGCTTTCCTTGTTGACATGCATCACATACCTGATCTTTACAGTAGAGTTCATTAGGCAGTCCATCAACTAAGGATTCCCTTGCTAGCTTGTTTAAAGTTTTAAAGTTCAGGTGACTAAGACGTTTGTGCCATAGCCAGCTGATATCTCTAGGACTTTTCACAAGCAGACATGTATCCTTAGGACAACTGTTCCAATTTGAAAGATACATACTACCTTTTCTAGATCCTGTTAGAAGGGTTTGTTTTGTTCTTTTATCACTTACTTGGCAGTTATCTTTAGAGAATTTAACTGAATATCCAGTGTCACAAAAATGAGATACTGACAGTAAGTTGAACTTCAAACCTTCTACATATGATACATCATGTACCTCAATGTCACCATTCTTCAAGGTGCCATATCCTTTTGTGTTACCATGCGCGTTATCACCAAAGAAGACTTTTGGACCTTTCTTTTCTGTATAGTTGGTCAGCAGAGTTTTGGTTCGAGTCATATGAGTTGAGCACCCGCTATCTATATACCAAGTTTCTCCTGCTTGACCACCTTTTCTGTACAGATCCCTTCTTTCCTGCAAGAAAGATTAAGTCTTAGGTACCCATTTTATCTTGGGTCCTTGGGTGTTAGTAGTACCCTTGGGGACCCACATATACATTGGTCGTTTAAATAACCTTGAGCATTTGAGTTGTCTCCCTCGTGCATCACAGAACCAAATCTTACCAGTTGACACCTTGGCCTGGTTTGATTTGTTATTTGTGTCAGCTAGGTAATTGTCAGATGATTTCCTCTTATAGGAGTGAGTGTGGATTATCTTCTGACTAGTTACATTCAGCCTGGGTGCATTAGCTGAACGATGTACACGGTTATATGGACCATACTCCTCTATTCTCACAATATCATAAGAGATAGGGGGTGCAAAGAGAACAGATTTGTGTGAAGAAGACTTTTTCTTCTTGGCTGGAGCAGCATACAACTGAGACTGTCTCAGACGAGATGGTCTAGGCTGTTTGTTGTTCCTCTGTATAAGCTTGGGGTTAACTTGTCTCTTACCATTTTTGGTGTTGAGGTGATTAACCTTAGCTGATACAGATGCCTTTTGGTCCATAGTAGGTTCATTGTGTTTAGAACACTCACCATTTTCATGTGATCGAGTAGTACACTGATTAGGAGAAGATGTTGATGGATTAAATTCATAACCAAAACCCATCTTGTTGCCATTAGATCGATAATATTCAGAGATATTTTCAATAGTAGAAGATGCTTTATTGAACTCTGATATCTTTTGATCAAGACTTTCCTTCTCCTTTTCTAAGAGCTCTTTTGCTTGGAAAAGATCATCGAACTTAGACTGTAGTGAACGAAATTCTTTGGTTTCTAAGGCTTGAGTCTTTAACATCCCCTCATACAACTGAGTTATTGTGATGTTTTCTTCTTTAAGAAGTTCCACTTCCTTAGTCAATCTTTCATTCATTGTTACTAACTCAGGGGTGTTATCAAACTTAGCCTTTTTCAACCTTGCAATTTCTTTCCTGAAGTCTTTGTTCTCTTCTTCCACTTCTATGAAAGCTCTTGTAGCAATATCAAGATCACCTTTTACTTCCTCCAAGGATTGGTAATAGGTGTTCTCGAATTCGCCTACAGATGAGTTTGTCTCATCTGTGTGTGAAGATACAGGTAAGTGAAAAGTTGATGTATAAGAATTTACCTCGTTTTCAGCTATGGCCATCATAGTTAAATCATCTGAATCATTTGAGAAGAGTTCGCAGTCTGGTGATGAAGGTAGGTCATCACTTTGATATTCAGATTCTTCAATCACCATTGCTTGTCTATCTGAGTTCCTCCTATCTCTTCTCGATTTTCTTTCTTCTTTATCTCCTGGACATAGTTCTGGACATTCATAGACATAATGTCCTGGTTTATGGCAGTTGAAACATGTACCTAATTTCTGATTTGGAGTACTTCTTCTTGGAGGGGTAGTCTCTCTTCTTCTATAGCTTCGACTATCAAACGACTCCATATACTTCCTAGGATACCTTTCTGGAGTTCTTTCTCTTGATTCACTTGAGGATGATCCAGCTCTTTTGTCTTTGTAATTTCTATAGAATTTTCTATACTTGCTGTTTAGGGTGTTCATCCTCTCAAATCTCTTGATCATAAGAGTTATTTGTTCTTTTAAACTCATGTCTGATCCTCCTATGTCATTTGTGTTCAAAGGAGTCTTGCCAGATGAGGTGCTTGCAGCTTTTGTATTAGTTGCTGCCTTGAAGGCTACAGTTTTGGAGGTAGATGGAGTTGGTGTTTGTTCATCATTTTCTGAATTGAGATTTTGGATTTTGGAACAGAGTTTGAGATTTTGGAACAGAGTTTGAGCTGACCATTTCTTGATATCTTGAGTATCTTTGATGATGTTCTTCATGAGTTTCCACTTCTTGGTTAGAGAGTCCAGAATTTTCAGATTTTTCTCTCTATTGGTATATTTCTTCCCTAGAGATTCGATCTCATTGATAATCTTGGTAAATCGATTGTCTAGCTGATCAATAGACTCTTCTGGTTGCATCTTGAAGTGTTCAAACTTCTTGACTGGTGTTGATAGTTTGCTTTCCTTGATCAGCTCCGTTCCTTCACAAAGAAGTGCCAGGGCATCCCACATCTCTTTAGCTGTTTCACAGTTGAGTACTTTTGCAATGTACTCATTGGGGAGAGTTTGCATAATATAGTCTTGAGCAATGCTGTCAAGGTTTGCTTGCTTCATCTCTTCTGGAGTGAGATCTTTCATGGGCTTGGGAGGAAGTTCTCCAATTGGAATCTCTGGATCACCATTTGCTGTGTTGACCGTCATGATTGTGATTGGACCTTCTGTGATCACTGACCACATCTTGTAGTGAACTAAGGTGAGATTCTTCCTCATCCTTATCTTCCAATAATCATAGTCTTCAACTGAAAACTTAGGTAGTTTACGCATGTTAGCACTCATGCTGTATGAGTTTTCAAAAACAAGTTTTTCAAAAGATGGATCTGTTCAAGGGGACTACAAAAAGACTCCCTCAAGTCTTCTGATAATCTAGAGACAGTAGTTGGAAACCTCTTCTGATACCTATGTCAGCTGGACTGCAAGTTTGCTGGTCCAGAAGACTATAGTTATCTGATGAAGTGGTTTGTATGCGGAAGTGAGTAGGCCTGTTATTTAGACTCGTTCGAGTGTTCTTTTAAAATAGCCAATTACTTATTTGTGAAATACTCAGCTGATGCTGGTTTGAAAGATATGGCCTTATTTATAAAGATGTTTCAAATCACAGTATGCACTATATAAAAATATAAGTAAACGGAAAGGTAAAGTGCAGTAAGTAAATAACACCAGATTTTATAGTGGTTCGGATATACGTTCCTACGTCCACTCTCACGTTCCAACGTGATGTTTAATCCCTTTAATTCCCCGAAAATTACAAGGGCTTGTCCTTTATAGTCCAAAGGTTAGGACTTTGAGATTTGAGCAGTTTCAAACTGCTGCGGTCTCCACAAGTGATTGTGAGCACTTGCACTCTTACAAGGATTCAAAAACTTACCCTTATAGTGGGGGTTTTGAGGTTTTTGAAATGATCCAACTAATGGTTCAAGCTTATAAATTGCTTAACCACTATGCCTATATCAAAGGGTATACAATATGTGTAGGATTCAGGTTCTTTGGTTGGATGGGAAATAACTTAAGAGCTAGAAGGGTGTTCTAATGCTTTTCTGGGCTCTTGAGAATTCTTGACAAAGTATTGTTTTGGCTTGCTTGCTTGATTAGCTTTTTGAATTCTTGCGTTGTATTTCCGTGCTTGGTTATTCCTCATCCTCTTGTATTTATAGGGAGGATTGGTGCAACTAGCCGTTGGAGTTGACTAGTCGTTTGGAAATCTTTCCTTTTGAGCTTGATTGATTCCTTGATTCCAGCAGCTTCGATATTGATTGCTTCAAATCTGGGATCGTGTCTATCTTCTAAGTAAGGTAAGTCTTCGTTTGAATTGCAAGATGACTTTGGAATCAGCCGAGTCCTTGACGAGCTACTAGTCTTCTGGTCTTCTCTTCTAGTCTTCTAGTTAACTCGTCTGGCCTGATGTCTTCTGTCTTCTGGTATCAGATGAGTATCACTCTTCTGATCTGCAAAATACTTGTGCTGACTTAGGCCATCTTCGACTTGGACTTTATCAGCTAAGAAGGTATACAAGGACCTTACTTATCTGATCTTCAAGGATCTTCTAGTCTTCATGCCTTTTATTCTTCATGTCTTGAGATTGTGCATGTAAGCTAATACTGTGCTGATTAGCTGAGATACATACAGCTGATCACATAAGACTAGTCTAAGCTGATCTATACAGATATCAGCTGATCCAATTACATTTATAAACTCTAAGTGTTTTGGCCATCAGATGGGGTTTATGGTGAATTTATATCCCAACACCTTCCGAGCTGCCACGACCAAAGGTGGAGCCTTCTGTGTTAAAGGCTGATACGTAGAGGTCGACACCCCAGGAGGGTCCGGGTGATCCCATTCATCATGTAAAGCATTGTTGTTCTTCAGAGGTTCGGTTATTGACAAGTGATGTGCATAGATTTCAAAATTCTCAAAATCCTAAAATAAAGCGTACCGAAACCCGCATTTCGGCTACCTTGAAATCCTCGACCAGCGCACTTCCGACCTCCACCGCCATAGGCCCAGGCGTCGCCGACTCTACGACCAAATCAATTAGTTCTAACGGACTGTTCCTTGTCTCACGACTCCTTTCCCAAATCTGGACACTACTCTCTCTCTCTCTCTCTCTCTCTCAAATATATATATATATATATATTTATAGAGAGAGAGAGAGTATATATCTATGTTTCTTCTATTTATTATTTTGCGTGGTCGAATTCTTTAAATGTTTGATGTGGAAAAGATTAATTTATTTTGCGTATGTTTGGTATTTGTGCCTATTTTCTGTGGTTGTCTTTTGTCTAATGAACCGTAGTTACTACGTACATACGACTTAGGAGGGTTTTTTGGGAGCATTTTGGTGGATTTTTATGATGGTTTTGTGATCTTTATATGTTGGTGATGATGGCAGGTATCAGTTGCCAATAACTCTTTTTGGTCTTATTTCATGCTTAGCTCTTTGGGATGCATTCAATTTGAGTGTTGATTGGACAAATATCCTTTAACTAAACAAATTTTCAACACACAAATTTAACAAAACAATTTGAACATAATTTATATTCGTGATAAATTTTCAATTTTATTGTTACATATCGATATTTTCAATTTTTAAAAAAATATCGTGGAATATCATTTTTTCCAATATCGATATCGGTGACCGCCAAAATTGGATACATTGAAAAAATTTAACAAAAATAAATAACGTAGGCCCACGATCCTTTCCCAAAATAAAAAAATTAATTAATAATAGTAATGATAATCGAGATTGAAAATATCGGTATTTGTAGAAATATCGATACTTTAATATTTTGAAAATATCAATAGATATATCGATAATTGTAAATTTTAAAAATCATGAAAATTTAATAACAAATGTTTAATACATAAAATTCAACAAAATAATTTGAAAAATTTTTACATTTGTGATATATTTACATAAAATATAGACTAATATACAATGTTATTTCATATGATATTTATCGACATTTTTTTAAACAAATAAAATCGATATTTATCAATATTTTCAATTTTGAACAATGAGGCGCTTGATATTGTTATTGCATATCGATATTTATCGATATTTTCAATTTTTTACAAATATCATTGAAATATCATTCTTTTCAATATGATATAGATTACCACGAAAATCGGATATATCCATGAAATTACAAGAAATTTCCCTCATATATCCTCGGTATATCCAATTTTTTTCGTCGCCGATATCCATATTGAGAAAAATGATATTCCACAATATTTTCTTAAAAAATCGATAAATATCGATATCCAATAATATTATCGAGTCTAATATCGGTAAAGTATCGAGAGAATATTGAAAAAAAAAGCTTGAAAAAATATCGATAAATATCACATGAGATAACATTGTATATTATTCTATATTTTACGTAAATTTATCACAGATGTAAATTTGTTCAAATTGTTTTGTTAAATTTATGTATTAAAAATTTGTTATTAAATTTTAATAATTTGTTTGTCAATTCAATATTAACACTTTATTAAATTTTAATAATTTGTTTGTCAATTCAATATTAACACTTTCACAAATTTATGGTCTCAATATTTTCAATGATACATATATTTTTAATCTTGGAAAAAACAAATGTAATATAATAGTTTTAAATTGTGTGGGACCAAACAACATGTTTATATCGTATGGGACCATAAATGCAACGAGGGTTAGGTTTTTTTCCCTCCAAAATGGCTAAAATGTGCCAAGGTTAATTGTTGGATCCTATGGGACCACATTTGCAACGACATTTAACGGCTAAGTTAATTACGGCAGGACCAAAACTGCGTAAAAACACATCAAGTGGGACCAAGTTCAAAAGCCAGTGGTCAAATCCCAACGAGCCCATGGTTAATGGGACCAAAAACGCAATTTTCTCATTTCCATTTGACTCTTCCTTTATTTTGCATTGTATTGCATCATGATAGGGGATACATTTATATAAGTACGATTAGTATAATGAGGCCGATGATGGTTCTATGTACTGAAAATCGCCATAAAACTATAGAGAAGGAAGACCAAAACACAGATTTGTTTTTGCCTTTTATTCACAAATTCTGCTTGATTATGGTTGTTGGAGCATCTTAGTTTCGTTATGCTGTGAAGGGGGAATTTGGAGCTTTCTTGGTGTTAAATAGGTTGGGGTGGAGGACAAATCATCTTCCTGTGTTGATAAATTTCTTAACTGATAACTTAGCATGGCAAATCTTGTGAACCAACGTAACAATTCTACTCATGTGGCTTTCATCATCTCCCTAACTAACATCCTTCGATGGACCAGTTCTCTTGGTTAATGTTTATAGTTCGCTTTTCAAAATCTAGTGGATTTTGAAATCATGATGAATAATGATATTAATTATAGTGTAAAAGTGCACATATATTGTTTCATTATATATTATTATAGTGTTGTTGGATGTGATTGTATCGATCGGATGATGTGTGTTATGAATTAAATATATAGGAATGAGAATTGCTTGTATTGAAAAATGTGACAATAGGTTTACAAGTCTTAAAACCAGAATTCAAAATCAAGTAGTCTTTGGATTTCGAAACCCCAAAACCAGATTTGAAATTCCAAATCAAACATCACATCACCTTGTTAACTATGGTCAGATTTTGCTACTTGTCTTTGTCCTAGAAATTTATTTAGGGCTCGATCTTCCTTCTTGCTCTATTCTACTGTGCTTTAAGCGCCACCTATCAGTTACTTGCTAGCGTTAATTCAAAAAGTATATAGGTTTCTCATCTTCTTTATGAACAGACTCCATGTTTCTTGTGCCTAGAACATACACAGAACAAATACATAATATCCCTGAAAGAATTCCGTCTCATCTAAAAGTATTCCTAACACTCCCCCTCACTCGTGGGCCGGATTAACACCTCTTACCCTCTTTGGGGAGGAGGCCCATCGAGTGGACAATTTAAATGGGTGGAGTGCTTTCAACAGGAATCGAACCCAGGTCGTTTGCCCGGTTTGCTCTGATACCATGAAAGAATTTCGTCTCATCTAAAAGTTCGAACTTGTAGAGAGGTGGAGAATTAATTCTTGTATATTAATTCCTAACAATCCCTAGTATGTTTGTTTTTATTTTTTGATTGGAAAAAAATAAATTATTATAAACGAGTACTAGGGATACTCGTAAAAGAGAAGGTACAAAGATGAGTTACAATGAATTACAGTATCATATATATAAGATTGAGCTTATAGTATTTCTTCGGCCAAAGTTTTATATGAACTTGAGGTTTGAAATTAATCATTTAGGCTACTATCATATTTAATTAAATATTGATTTTCTTTTCTACATATTATCATAAAATAAAAAGAAAATAGAGTGAGCTGAGAAGAATAGTGTTTGAACCATTTAAGTACTTACAAACACACATTCTCCATTTAGGCTACACTCCTACTCATTAAATAAATTAATTTCTTAATTATATATATTAAAATATTACTCCCAATGCGATTTCTAGCTTAATTCAATCCTGGGAAGACAAACATATTTCTTTTGGTGGTAGGATAACTCTTCTTAATGTGGTTCTCAACTCGTTGCCCACTTATTATATGTCCCTCTATTATATCTCGAAAAAAGCCTCGAGTGAGATCATGGAATGACGTTTGTAGATCGAAATTAATCTGTTGGGGGTCTTGGTGTAAAAAAATTGATTTTATTTAACCTATCTTTACTTGGCAGGTGGGCATGGAGACTACGAAACGAACCTAACTCGTTATGGGTTAAAATTCTCGAGTCAAAATATGACATCGATCCAATCGGGTGGGTCGACTCCAGTTTTGGCGAACAGAAATCAAGCTTCTAACTGGTGGAAAATGATTTATGATTTTTTCATTTCTGAATCTTCTTCTTACCAGTGGTGTAGCGACAATCTGATGCGGACATTGGGGGATGGCAGCCTATCTTCTTTCTGGCACGACAGGTGGTCGGACGAACCAGCCTTGAAGGCTCGCTTCCTGATTCGGGTGGAATTTACACGTTTTTTATGCACATATGAAGCTCATTTTGATTGTGATTTCATTGATTTATTGGTCGATTATGGATGTTATGGTCAAAATAAGAGAAAGGTGGTGTTTTGTCGTTTTTGTAGGAAAAATGACTATTTTGGAAGGTAAAAATACATACCTAATTTTCAGTGAAGTCAACGAAGGAAGAAATCGAGTTCGTGGGTAAAACGAGTCAAATTTATTCAAATAAATAATGTGGGCCAATATGTAGCTTGAGCCCCAAGCCAGTGACCGAGAGAAGAAAATGAAATTTGAAGAAAAAGGAAAGAGAGAAGATTTGGAGATTTGAAGAAAAAGGAAAGAGAGAAGATTTGGAAATTGAAGAGAGAAAAGGAAATTATATTTTTGGAAATAATTTTTTCTAGAAGTTTTAGCCCTAATTTTCAAGTATAAATAAACCCTCTAGTCATACTTTGAGAGAGGGGAGAAAAAGAAGAAGAAGAAGAAGGAGGGAGGCATACGTTTGGAGAATCCGCTCACGAGGAGAACACCATCCATTAGACTAAGCTTTCTATTTTTCTCTCTTTTTATTTAGTTATTTCATTTGGTTTTGTTAATTTGATTATGTTGTTGATTGGCTAGAACACTTTTGGTTCTAGGGCTTTGTAAATATTTGGATTGAAGTTTATGACTTAATTTCTTATTTTAAATGGTGTTTGTCTCTTATTTGTGTGCTGAATTATTATTTCGAAAGCATGTTATTAGTGGCCATGATAATGTGTTTTATCTATTGTTAATTGGGATAAGATCGAGAGATTTATTTCATTAATCGTACATAAGCATGCAACCCAATATTATTATGAGCTCGAGAGAGGATTAATTATTGGGAGGGAATTGAATGATCCTTTGGGCTAATTTAGGTGATGCAATATTTGTGAGGTAGAGATTAATTAGATCGAGAGATTAATTAATTCTTCTTTAGTGGTCAACCCTATAAGAACAAACTTAATTGCCATTTGAATGAGTCATTAACCATATATGAATATCTACATATTTCAAATGCCTTGGAACCTACCTTCTCTTAATTGAGTTTTAATTCATTTTACTTCTCGTTTTCTTGATTTGCATGTTAATTGATCGATTCTTCATTACTCTTTATTGCTTATTTGTGACAATTTGGTAGGCAATCTTAGGGTAATTCAATTCCTTCACTTAATCGATCGCGTCTAAATAGAATTCTATTAACAAAATACACTTTTACGCTATACCTCCTCGTGGGATCGACCTCGTACTTATTTCGCTACGATAGACATCGTATACTTGCGGTCGTTTATTCTAGTGTTGTAGAATACGTGAATCAAGTTTATGGCGCCGTTGTCGGGGAGGTTTTATAGCTCTAGAGTGTAGGTTAATAGAGTTTTAGTTTAGACATTTTACTTGCTTTCTTTATTTGCAAAAATCAAAAAAATATTTGTGTGTTTTACTTTGATTCCACTTGCAATTCTCACTTTCTCTTGAACTTTTGTTTAGACATGGCCTATGATCACCCGAGCTAGGAGAGCTCAAAAAGTTTTGCTACCTCTAGACCCGGAAATCGAAGCTCGTTGTCGAAGACAAAACGCTGAAAGAAGAAGAATTGATTTAGAAGCCATGAATAGAAGAGAGAATCCAATGGTGGAAGAAGTTGGGGAAGAAATTGAGAACCAAAGGCCTAATGTAGAGGAAGAAGAGAGGGTACCAAGAGTGAATGAGGAACATGGACCTCAAAGAGTTTTGAGGGATCACTTTCGTCCCATTCCAAGGCCGTACGGAGGAGCGGGTAGGGAACCCGTAGACGCTCATAACTTTGAGCTCAAACCGGCACTAATCATGATGGTCCAAAACAACCAATTCGGAGGGTTGTCGAAGGAGGATCCTAACCTCCATTTATCTCAATTCCTAGAGATAAGTGGAACAGTTAAGATCAACCGTGTCCCTCAAGATTACATTCGGCTCCAATTGTTCCCATTCTCCCTCCGTGATCGTGCAAAACAATGGTACATGTCTCTTGATCTAAGGACGATTGAAAATTGGGCCGATCTTGTTGATGCGTTCCTTATGAAGTACTTTCCTCCAAGCAAGACCATCAAGATACGAGGAGAGATTTCTTCATTTATGCAAGACGACGATGAGTCATTAGCCGAGGCTTGGGAGCGCTTCAAGGATCTCATAAGAAGTTGTCCTCAACACGGGTTTTCAAGGGATCAATTGATTTGTTATTTCTACAACGGGATGGACCATTGTACGAGAGGGATGGTGGATGCCTCGGCCGGTGGAGGTTCTTTGTTGGGTAAGACAACGGAAGAAGGTTATGTGCTATTGGAAGAGATGGCAAAGAACGGGAACCAATGGCCATCCGAGAGAAGGCAAACCCGGAAAGTTGCTTCCACAAGAGAATCGGAAGATTTTGCTATTCTATCCAACAAGATGGATAAATTGACTTCTATGATGGCGGCCAAGTCATTAGTGGGACCTAGTGACGATCAATATGAAGAGGCCCACTATATGAATAATCAAAGGGACCGTCATTTTCAAGAAAGAGGTTGGAATGAGAGGCAAAACCTTCCTAATCCGAATCATTACCATCCCGGGTTGAGGCAACATGAGAACTTCTCTTATGCAAATACAAGGAATGCCATCATACCACCTCCGAATTTCAATGTGAGAGATGGAGCAATTAATCTTCATCAAAACCGTCGTTGGAAGACATGTTTGGAGCATTTATGGGGAAAACCAAAAACTTCATGAGAGAGACTAGGGATAATGCAACCAAGACTTGGCAAAGACTTGATGAACAAGGGGAAATGATCAAGAATGTGGAAAACAACATGAAGGCCATGGAAAAGCAAATAGGCCAACTTGCTAATATCATTGGAAAGCAACACGTTCCGGGGCAATTCCCCTCTAACACCGAGCTGAATCCCAAGGAGCAATGCAAAGCCATAAGGTTAATAAGTGGGACAAGCTACGAAGGGCCCAAGATGCCGTTAGAGGAGGAAGTGGTAATGGCACCCGAGGGTGTTGACAATGGAGATGTCCAAGTGAAAGAGAAGCAAGGAGAGAAGAAGAGTGAGGAGGCAATCCCTCCACAAAACAAAGGCAAAAATGAGATACCTCTTCCATACCCTCAAAGATTGAAGAAGAAGGGTTTGGACCACAAGTTTGCCAAGTTCGTGGAAATGTTCAAGAAGATTCATATTAACATTCCCTTTGCCGAAGCACTTGAGCAAATGCCTCACTATGCCAAGTTTTTGAAGGAGATTATGTCCAACAAGAGAAAGATGGTAGAATTTGAAACCGTGAACCTCACCGAAGAGTGTAGTGCCATCATCCAAGCTAAGCTACCTCCAAAGCTTAGGGATCCCGGTTCATTCACATTGCCTTGTGTGATTGGCAAGGAGGGAACCTATCGTGCTTTATGTGATCTTGGACCAAGCATAAACCTCATGCCACTATCACTCTTCAAATCACTTAGCTTGGGAGAATTGACACCTACTACCATGAATCTTCAATTGGCGGATCGCTCCATAGTTTATCCTTTGGGAACGGTTGAGGATGTGCTTGTCAAAGTTGGGAAATTCATATTCCCGGTTGATTTTGTGGTACTTGATATGGAGGAAGATAGGGCAATCCCCTTGATTTTGGGAAGACCGTTCTTAGCAACGGGTGGAGCCATCATCAACGTACGAAATGGAGAGCTTGAACTACATGTTGGTGAGGAGAAAGTCTCATTCAACATCTAGAAAGCCATGTGATTTCGTGACGATGAAGATGAGGATGAAGAGTATGTGTATTCCAAGGGGGATCATTATTCAATGCCCATGGAAAAGAAGGTAGGAGAAGACTTGAAGGTCAATTTTGTGAAAGAGGACCCCCAAGTGGAAGAGAATGAGTTGAAGATGGGCAAGAAGGCCAAGTTTGGGGGAGTTTTCTTCAAAAACTCCCCCAAATCAAGAAAAGCTACTTGTGCAACCTTGGGGATGAACGAGGCGTCAACTTCCTATGACATGATTGAAGAGCCAGATGGGCTAGTTAGTGGATGTTTTGATGGACTCAAGAAAGTTGCATGGGGAAAGAAGTTTAAGAACAATGATGACAAGGGGGTGACGTGATAATCATCTCAAAGAACCGTCCGACATAGGACGTTAAAAATAGCGCTTCTTGGGAGGCAACCCAAGGTTTTATTGCTTTCTTGTTTTTATTGCTTTGATGGTTTTGATAACTTAGTTTATTTTGTAGGTATGGATGAGGAGCATTGTGGACACCAGATCTTGGAGAATAAAGAAGAAGCAAAACCAACTTTGGAAAGAGAGAGCAAGTGGTGCAATGGTGATCTTTGAAGAGCATTGGATGTGTAAGGAGGGAGGTAACAACTTGTAGCCCCAAACTTAGAATTTTTACATAGTAAAATTCTAAGTTTGGGGGAGTCATTTTTCTTTTATTTTTCTACTAGTTGTACCCTTACACCGGTTTGTCATTCTACTTGTGTTACATTTTGCACCGGCTCACACTTAGCTTTCATATGCTTATATTGTTTGAGTTGGCTATGTTATTTGTTGGGTAGTGGACTTATGGTGAAATGTGAGCATGGATAATCATTGGAATCCATAATGAGTAGTTGTGGTGATGTCTATTTGCTTTGAATGTATGCATGATTAGTGATGGATAGTAGTATCATGTTGTGTTCATATTTGTTGATCTTTGATGGCATGAATGCATGATGTGTTGTTGTTTGGGGACATTTGATGATTGTGAGAGTCCTATTGAATAAACCAGTGAGAATTGAGCCCTAAATCGAACATGTAATCCGGTTTAGTTCATTTGAGAGTGGATTAGGTTATTGCTAGTGATCTTAGAACTTGCCCAAGTTCTTATTTGAAAGCATGATTGTGTGAAACTTTGTGATATGATATAGGCCATCTTGTTCTAAAGAGTCACTTAGCCAAAATTTTCTAAACCCGAAGTAATCTTCCGTAGTTAGCCCCTTTGAGCTTAATTCCTCATTTTCTTGGCAAACTACAATGTTAACCACTTAGCCTTTTTGAGCCTTTGATACCTATATCTAGTGGGGGATAAAAGACAAAGTGGAAAAACATGTGTTTAAATGTATTTGGTTAAAGGAGAAGTTGGATGAGTTGAAAAGTTGAAAAAGATGAAAAAAAAATCAATGGAAAAGAAAAGAGGGACAAAGAGCCCCAAAAGTTTGAAAAGAAAAAATGCTTCAAAAAGATAAGGTGATGAATGCTTGAAAATGAAAGAAAAAATGAAAAGTGAGGATGGAGTTTGTAAGCTTTGAAAGTGAAAGCACACATTGTGAAACAACAAGCTTTGTCCTCCACTAGAAGAGTCACAAATTCCCAAATTCATCCTACCTTGTCCAAAGAGCCAATGTTACATCCTTGATAAAGTCCTAATGATCACATTGTTGAACATTTGAGTGTTGTAGAAAGTAGAAGTTGGGCAAGCATATAGTGATCGCATAGCATAACTTGGTTGATGAGTGCATTAATATCCTCAATTTATTTGTGTGTTTGAGAGAAACACTATATCATGTGAGTAGAGGACTTGAGCATTTGGATTATGTTTCCCATTCACAATGTGTTGTGTGTTTGTGCATTCTTTGATCCATGAGTGTGAATTACAATAATGAGCCTATGACTTTCATTGAGAAATGCACTTTGTGAAAGAGATATCACTACACTTTACTTTGCATATGTGATTTACATTGAATATTTCATTGTGATCATTCCACCCTCATTGGTTTAAGTGCTTAGTTGTTTGAGGACAAACAACATTTTAAGTTTGGGGGAATTTGATTCGGGTGGAATTTACACATTTTTGATGCACATATGAAGCTCATTTTGATTGTGATTTCATTGATTTATTGGTCGATTATGGATGTTTTGGTCAAAATAAGAGAAAGGTGGTGTTTTGTCATTTTTGTAGGAAAAATGACTATTTTGGAAGGTAAAAATACATACCTAATTTTCAGTGAAGTCAACGAAGGAAGAAATCGAGTTCGTGCGTAAAACGAGTCAAATTTATTCAAAAAAATAATGTAGGCCAATATGTAGCTTGAGCCCCAAGCCAGTGACCGAGAGAAGAAAATGAAATTTGAAGAAAAAGGAAAGAGAGAAGATTTGGAGATTTGAAGAAAAAGGAAAGAGAGAAGATTTGGAAATTTGAAGAAAAAGGAAAGAGAGAAGATTTGGAAATTGAAGAGAGAAAAGGAAATTATATTTTTGGAAATAATTTTTTCTAGAAGTTTTAGCCCTAATTTTCAAGTATAAATAAACCCTCTAGTCATACTTTGAGAGAGGGGAGAAAAAGAAGAAGAAGAAGGAGGGAGGCATACGTTTGGAGAATCCGCTCACGGGGAGAACACCATCCATTAGACTAAGCTTTCTATTTTTCTCTCTTTCTATTTAGTTATTTCATTTGGTTTTGTTAATTTGATTATGTTGTTGATTGGCTAGAACACTTTTGGTTCTAGGGCTTTGTAAATATTTGGATTGAAGTTTATGACTTAATTTCTTATTTTAAATGGTGTTTGTCTCTTATTTGTGTGCTTAATTATTATTTCGAAAGCATGTTATTAGTGGCCATGATAATGTCTTTTATCTATTGTTAATTGGGATAAGATCGAGAGATTTATTTCATTAATCGTACATAAGCATGCAACCCAATATTATTATGAGCTCGAGAGAGGATTAATTATTGGGAGGGAATTGAATGATCCTTTGGGCTAATTTAGGTGATGCAATATTTGTGAGGTAGAGATACGAACTTATATTGTGTTTTCCTTTGAATTAATTAGATCGAGAGATTAATTAATTCTTCTTTAGTGGTCAACCCTATAAGAACAAACTTAATTGTCATTTGAATGATTCATTAACCATAGATGAATATCTAAATATTTCAAATGCCTTGGAACCTACCTTCTCTTAATTGAGTTTTAATTCATTTTACTTTTCGTTTTCTTGATTTGCATGTTAATTGATCGATTCTTCATTACTCTTTATTGCTTATTTGTGACAATTTGGTAGGAAATCTTAGGGTAATTCAATTCCTTCACTTAATCGATCGCGTCTTAATAGAATTCTATTAACAAAATACACTTTTACGCTATACCTCCTCGTGGGATCGACCTCGTACTTACTTCGCTACGATAGACACCGTATACTTGCGGTCGTTTATTCTAGTTTTTTAGAATACGTGAATCACTTCCCCAGATTGTTCTCGATTTGCACTTTCCTTGAGGCAAAGATATCTGAATCTGGTGAGCAGGTTAATGGCATATGGAGGTGGAATATATCGTGGAGGAGGGCCTTATTCTTATGGGAAGATACCATAGCCAAGCAGCTGTATAGTTGGCAAGTCAATTTGCAGGCATCAACTTCGGATGCCTGGAGATGGAAGCTGACCAAAGACGGCATATACACCCCTAAATCGACGTACGGAAGCCAAGGAACTGCAGCGCAGACCCAAATTCTACAAGATAATGTGCTAGAGGCTTTGCGGATCATCTGGAATAAATCAACACGAGCAAAATTTCAGGGTTAGCTTGGAAGGTGATAAGAGGAAGATTGGCCACACGCACTGAGCTACGAAAGAGGAACATACTGAGAGACGGAGACGACATGACGTGTGTCCTCTGTGGAGCTGCTAAAGAGAATATACAGCATCTCTTCTTCGATTGTAGTTGGGCTGGTAAGATAAGGCGTCTTTTTAGCATATGGTTCAACAATAGCTCGCCCCCTACATTCAGTCCAACTGTGCGTCTTCGTCAGTTTGGAGGCATTCTGGGAGCTAAGAGAAAGAAATATATTCTGGAATGCATTTGGTGTCTGACAGTGTATGGCACATTTGGGATGCTAGGAATCGGAAAATATTTTCGAATGAGGAACCAAAATCAGAAAAAACGTTCGACGAAATCAGAGCTAAGGCTTGGAGCATCTTCAGCCTCCAAAAGGACTGTCCGGCAGCGGCCACGTTCCATGACTGGTGTGCCGATCCGAGAACAGCGTGCAAATAAATTTCTGGCGTTGCTGGTGATCTTGATTTATGTTTTGACTACATTAGACTTGAAATTCAACACATGTAACTGAACCTTAATTTTGGGTACCGCTGGTGCCCAAAGTTTTAAAAAAAATTATTATTTTCCTCTAAAAAAAAAAAAAATTATTACTCCCCTTGTTTCAATTTAGATTCATCATTGCAAAAAATGGATGTCTCAAATTAAATTCATCATTTTTTAATTTGACAATAAACCACTTTTTCACTTTAAACATCTCAAAATTACACCACATATCATTACTTTATTACTCATAATATTTTATTACTTAAAAGACTTTCATGCCTTATACTTTATTTCTTTTAATACTAATTTAAACAACTCTCACATTAAACTATACATATACAATAAGGATGAAATAAAATTGGGATGGAGGAGTAATTCACAAAAAAACAATAAATTACACTATTCAAATTTTTAAGTAAAAATGTGTTGCACTTTTTAGTATTATTGTATTGAACTTTTCAGTTATATCCGCTACAAAAACGCGCGGATATGCCGACGGAAGTATACCGACGGATTACCTTTCCGTCGGCTATTCCGACGGATTACCGACGGATTACCGACGGAATTGAAAGTCAGAAGACTCTGCCGACGGAATTCAATTTCCGTCGGCTTTCCCGACGGAATGCCGACGGAAATGCCGACGGACACTCAGAACTCTCTACACGGTGTCGTTTTTGGGTCACCGGCCGACGGATTTTTCAGTCGGTATTGTAAATTAAGTTTACCGACGGATATTTTCCGTCGGTAAACCGTCGGTAACCGACCCGCATTAACTAACCGCCTCTTGACCGACTCCCAAAATTAAATGTGGTCATTACCGACGGAAATTTCTGTCGGTAAAGGCAATATTTTTTTTGTATATAAACTGAAGACAGATTACTCTTTCTCTTTCGAGAGAAAGAAAAAAGCTCCCTCCCTCCCTGTTTCTATCGTTCGTCTTCATCGCGCGAAGAGGCTCTGCCGAGGTGATCTCTCGATTAGAAAATCTATACGATACGCTTTCTTAATTTGTTAGTAATTAATTTTTAAGTTATATTGTATTGCCTATAATTATGAATTAAATTGAATGTGTTAATTTAATTTGTTATATAGATTAATATGAAATTGTTTGTAGTTGATGTATATAGTTAATTAGTTTGAATGTATGTAGTTGATATATCTAATTAATTAGTTGATATTGTACGTGGATAATTGCCTATATATAGTTGATGTATATAGTTATTTATAATAAATTGATGTGATTTGTTAAGATCGATATTGCATGTTTTGCATAATTGATGTTATATATATAGTGGATATTATTGTTTAATTTGCATATACGTTGGAGTGGAGTTAATTACATAATTAAATTATGATATTAGGAAATTGTTATTTTAAAGTTAGAAAAAATTAGGGGCTTTGTTAATTATATTAGGAAATTGTTATTTTAAAGTTAGAAAAAATTGTTACTAAATTTATTAGGTTATAGATTGTTAATTAAAATAGAAAATTGTTAATTAAAATTGGAAATTATTGAATAAATTAGTTATTGTTGAATAAAATAGGAAATTATTTATTAAAATAGGTTATTATTGATTAAATTAGGTATTGTTGATTGAATAAAAAATTATTTATTAAAATAAGTTATTATTGATTAAAATAGGTTATTATTTAGGGATTAAATTTTAATTTATTAGATTATTGTTTTTTATTAAATTAAGAAATTTATTATTAATTAATTAGTATTATATATATAATTTATTAATTTAAATGTTTAAATTAAATAGATGACTGGAGATGGTGGTGGTGGCTCTGGTGGCTCGGGATCTCACGGGGCCTCCGGGTCACGTAGCCGATCAAGGAAGAGCCGATCCAAACTTAGACCCGAGGCGCCGCCTATACTGCCACGAGCACCATTGTCGTCGCCTCCGCCACCCATTCCACACCCGTCGTCTCAGTCGTCTGTCCGGGACCATCCTGCTGTTCCTGCTCGGGATGGCCGGGAGCGCGTTTGGGTTGGAAGAGGAGTGTAAGTAATTAAATACTTTTATTGTTTAATAATTAATTTCGCATTCGTTTTAATTTATAATGTGTTTTGTTTGTTAATTAATGTCACAGGTTGTTACCTGGTAACGAGGTCTCCAGGGCATGCACGATTGCTTTTGGCTCTTTACCGATCTCTGCGGGTGCAATTACCTGGTCGAAGGTCCCAAAACAAAAAAAGTGGGCGTACTTCGAGGAATTTCAGGTAGTAATTAATTACTTAATTATTTGTTCAATAATAAACAATTTATTATATGTGCAGAAACAAGCCACTTGGGATCGGGATATGTACTCAGACCAGGCTATGTTCAAGTATTTCAGTAAATCGGCGCAAGAGCGGTATAAGGATTTAATGTACGAATGGAGAATGGCATGGCGGAGCGATGGGACGACAAAGAGCTTGGGTAAGGATGATAATGATGTTGTGTTGTGGGATTCATTGACGAGGGAGTGGCTGGATCCTGAGTACATCAGGAAGTGTGAGATTGCTAAGGCCAACCGGAGATCCGACGTTGGGGGTGGGATGTCCAGGCATCGGACTGGAGTCCGGTCCATCCTTGAGCAGTCGATGGTCATTGTAAGTGTTTATTAATTTTTTAATTAATTTTAATAAATTTAATTATATATTTAGTATATATAATACATAAATTTAATTATTAGGAACGGGAGACGGGGCGTGTACCCACTCACTTGGAGCGGATGAGCATTGCTCATCCGTTTAATGCTGATACACAGCAATCCACATACGGGCGCACAACTAGCCTCCACGTAAGTAATAAAATTGTTTAATTAAATACATTTTTTATAATTTATTCTATTAATTTAAAATTATTAATTATGTAGTTGGAGATGAACCGGAGGATGGCCGAGATCGGAACTCAAGTCGACCCTACTCAAGCCGGAACCAGCAGTGCCCCTACAGTCGAGGAGGTGGACCGGGCTTATTTGGAAGTTGCCCCCACCACCCGCGGACGAGTTCTGGGCCTTGGTCGTATGAGCGCTGATGTCAGGTCCGGCGCTGGTCCGTCCCAGACGGCATCGCAGAGTTCCGTATCTTCCACCCCAACTCCTGATATGACGACGGCACATTTCAACCATTACATGCATGTGATGCATGTGAATATGGGTCGAGAGTTGGGGTGGTCGGACGAGAGGATCGAGGAGGTTTATCAGAGAACCATGCAAGCTCCTCCACCGACGGCCAACGTGAACGTGTCTGTTCCCCCAGCCCCCTCAGCCCCCCCAACCTCCTCAGCCTATGTCCCGACCATGCGTGATGACGATATCATAGTTCAACAATTCGGTGGTGGCGCCGACGATGATCTTGATTTGTGGAACTTTGGTGATTGAGTGTCTCTGAACAATTTATTTTTTATTTCTGTTGAACAATTTTATTTTTATGTCTCGTAGAACTATTTACTTTTATGTTTAAGTATTAGTTGTTTAATTTTAGTTATGTGTGTTTTATGTGTTAAGAATGTGTATATTAATTTTAGTTATGTTTTATGTGTGATTTTGGATGTTATCTGTATTGGATCTTCATTTATGTTTGAATGTACTCTGTTTTTTCATGTTTGTGTTTATGTGAATGTGAATGTGATGGGAGACTCTATGTGATAGATAAACAACATTTTCATTGAAAATTGCCTTGAAGAAAGGCTGTTGTTGTGGTTACATTACATGCATACACTTAGCATTATATAAACTTAGCAATACATATTAGAGGCATAAATTTAGCAATACATATTAGAGACATAAACTTAGGATTACATCCAGCCTATTATAAATTTGAACATATAGGGTAGAACACATAATATTATGGCCATGATAAGAAAGTTCCTCTGCTTCTTTAGCTCTTGAACTTGTCCAGCTTGAAATTCTACTTCTGATGTTAGGTGGTCAGATGAATCCTTATAGATTTCACCAACTACTTTTGCATTATTCAGCTTGTTGTTGAGCTCTTGATTTTCAAGCAAAAGTGAGTCAATTCTCCTCACCATGCCCGGAAACATTCCGTGTGAACACGTTCCTTGTCCGTGGATTTCGTGTTCATCGGCCCAAATAAAAAAGGAGCATCCAAGACCTCTTAGTGAATCTGGGCAAGTATAAAATAGTCTACCTCTGCTTTTTTCTTGCTTCGAAATGCACACACGAGCTTCTTTTCCACAATGGCATACCACAATTTTCATGGATGTGGAAGATGAAGACATGAGTTTCTGTATTTTTTTGTTTTTTGATGTTTGTTAAGAAGTAGGTTGTTTTGAGTGTGTATATATTTTTTTGTAATTTTTATTTTTTTTATACGCGTCTTTTACCGACGGAAAGTGATTCCGTCGGTATAGACACATGTTCAATGCCGACGGATAATTTCCGTCGGCAATGTAAATACCGACTGAAAATTGGTCAACGAAATCTGACTGATTTGACATACATTTGAAATCGGTGTTACCGACTGAAATTATCCGTCGGTATTGACAATACCGACGGAATTTAGGCGCGCAATATACTGTTGGGATATGAATCCTATAAACAATGGTCTAATTGATGATTATATGTTTTGATGGCCAAAAGCAACTTGAAGTTAATGATATATGTGATTATATGTTGTTCTATGTGAGTTATATGATATAAGTTTACTGATCTTAAATGTGATATGAAGTTTAAGTTTACTGATCTTATACTTTACTAATCTGATATATGGACTGTTTAAGAACTAAGCTGATGGATGAATTGTATAGACAGCTTATAGTATAGGACTTAGATGTACTCATCTGTATGTAGTTCAGTTGATGTATAGATAGGTTTTATATTTGTAAAGTTGTATTCTATTGTATTCAGCATTGTAATAGTTTAGAACAGTAGATTAGATTGAAGACTAAAGAAGACTAAGAGATATCAGAAGACTACTTCAGAATATGAAGAAATCAAGAGAAGTATTTTTTAAGGAAGCAAGAACAGTTTTGGAGAACTGTGCTGACTGACCAAGAGCAGTAAAACTAAGAAGAGTAGTTTACTGTGCTGAGTTGGTTTATTTGAAGAATAAGTTTGGATGACTTATTTAAAGCGTAACTGAAGATATTGTTGAAGATATGCTGACTTGGAAAGATAAGTTTTAAGTTGGTTACAAAGAAAGAAGTTACAACAAGAAACGGTTATGAGTTAGTTGAGAGTTAGTTCACAAACTGCTAACTGTCATACTAGATCTTATAAATACCGTGTGATCTTCTACTTGGAAAGACTACTGATACAATTACTATTCAAGAAGCATTCAAGTATTCAAGCACTCGCAGAGTCAAGAAGATCGTACTGAAGAGAAGCCATAGATCTGATTTGAAGAATCAAAGGCTACTACAAAGAGAAGTTTTACTTTTCGTTTTAAGTTTGTACTGTGTAAACAAGTGTGCTAGTTACTTGTAAAATTACTAGTAGATCGAAGATATACCTGGTGGTATAATCGACAAGATCAAAGTCTTAACCTTGGGACTCTAAGCTACAAGTACTCAAGAAGAAAAGAGTAATAAAACATCGCAACTGGAGTTGTGAGAGTGGATGTAGACATTTGTCGAACCACTATAAAAATCTTGTGTTCTTTACTGTTTGTTTTGATTAACTGTTGATATATTTGTTTAACCAAGAACAGTAAGTTTTCTAAAGAAAAGATTTAAAGAAAAGTTGAGTATAAAAGCTAACTGTCAAGTACTGAGCTGATTTTAAGAACAGTACTGTACAGAACGTATTTCCGCACTTAAACTCTGATATTTTGATAGAATTTGAAAAGTCTATTCACCCCTCCCCTCTAGACTTTTTCTTAGCTTACTCAATCTAAACTCAACTTTTGGGACCAACATATACCGACGGACTAACATTTCCGTCGGCATGTAGTATTGAAAATTGTTCCCGAAACTCAAAACACGCGAAAATTTTGGAGTGGAGCAAAAAATTAAGGGAAAAATTTGGATTGGAGCGAAAATTTAAGGTATATTTTTCTATTAAGTGTACATAGCTTTACTGCAATTAATTTTTATGAAATGTAATTTTAATTTGGTGTTTAATTTTTAGTGTGTAATTTTAATTTTTAGTGTGTAATTTTAATTTGGTGTTTAATTTTTTAGTGTGTAATTTTACTACATAGTTTTTACTTTTAGTGTTTAATTTTTAGTGTGTAATTTTAATTTGGTCAAATTGTTTAACAGATGGAATTGTCGGATCGTCGTTGGATGTATTGTACTCCTAGGCTCGTTTTAGGAAATGTGAATGTTGAATTTTATGATAAACTCGTGTCATTTGTTGAATTTGCAAAGCTACACCCACATTACATGTCTGAGGATTGTATTAGGTGTCCGTGTAATGCTAAGAAATGTCAGAATAGATCATTTAAAAGCATTGATGAAGTCTTATGCCACGTTGTTATGAATGGGTTCGTTGATAATTACTATAATTGGACAAGTCATGGCGAACAACGGTGGCCTTATAATTTTGATCAAGTCTTGTACTATTACACTACTGCAATTTATGAACAACCAGTACACGTTGAGCATGTCGGCACCAGTAACGATCAAGAGTTTGGAGTGGAAGAACCCGATATGTATCAAACAATGGTGATGGAAGCCGGTAACTGGAAGAAAAAGAGTATTTTTTGGGACTTGCCATATTGGAGTTCACTATTGATCTGACACAATTTGGATGTCATGCACATTGAGAAGAATGTGTTTGACAATGTGTTTCACACAATCATGAACACAGAAGGCAAGACGAAAAATACTCCAAAGTCCAGGGGAAGAGTTGAACACTATCTGTCGTCGTGATGAGTTGGAACAGGATACCCGTACAGGTAAATATCCAAAGGCTTGCTACACACTAGATAAGGCACAAAAACAGGAATTGTGTAGGTGGATTAAAGAGTTAAGATTTCCAGACGGCTACGTGTCAAACATGAGTCGATGCGTAGACACAACAAAAGGCAAAGTTGCAGGGATGAAGAGTCATGATTGTCATGTTTTTATGCAGCGCTTGATACCTATTGCGTTTCGAGAATTTCTTCCTCTGAATGTGTGGAGGGCTGTCACTGAATTAAGTCTCTTTTTTAGGGATTTAACGTCTACAACAATCAAGGTTGATGATATGAATCGTTTGGAACGAGACATTCCAGTTATTTTATGTAAGTTGGAACGTTTTTTCCCACCTAGCTTCTTTGACTCGATGGAACACTTACCTGTTCACTTAGCGTATGAAGCTAGGATTGGTGGTCCAGTGCAGTACAGGTGGATGTACCCATTTGAGAGGTGAACAATTCTATTTCTCTCATTTAATTAGTTTTTAGTATAAGAAGCCTTATTTTAATTTGTTAACTATTATAATTTTAGGTATCTCCACAACTTGAAGCGCAATGCTAAACAAAAGGCAAACGTCGAAGCATCGATTGTTAATGCATATTTGAATGAAGAGGTTGGCATGTTTTGTTCATATTATTTTGAAGACCATGTCAACACGAGGATCAGGAATGAACCACGTAACTTCGATGGTAGAGGTACGCAACAAGAAGTCGATGGCATGCTCTCTGTATTCAAGTCTAAGGGGCGACCTATAGGAAAAGCCACTGAACGATATTGGTCAACAAACACAGAGGCTGAAATAGCACAAACGTACGTGTTATTGAATTGTGATGAAGTTCAGCCTTACATTGAGTAAGTATTTCATATATTTATCATCTAATTAAATAGCACTAAACGTACGTCATTTATCATCTAATTGTGTTGTGAATTATTAGGATGTATACACAAGAACTACGACATGCAGATCAAAACATCTCAGATAGAGACATAGATACTAGTCTTCAACGTCAATTTGCCCGATGGTTCCAACGTTATGTGAGTATCATTAATTGAATTTTACGTGAACAAATAATTGTTTTGATTAATGTTAATTTTAACTGTACGTATAGGGACAATCACACGATTTTCAGAGCCGGTTCTTACAGGATCTCAGCAAAGGACCAGTACGGCGTGTGAGGACTTACAACGGCTATATTGTGAAAGGCTATAGGTTTCATACATCAGAGTATGCATCAACAAGAACGACTAACAACAGTGGTGTTTGTGTTAGGGGTGCGAATTACAATGCAGATGCAAGTGATTACTTTGGGGTGTTGCACGAAGTCGTTCAAATTGAATATCCGGGATATCCAGTGAAAACCGTAATGTTGTTCAAGTGCCATTGGTTTGACACATCCCCTTTAGGAACCAAAATTCATCCGGAGTACAAGCTTGTGGATGTTAATTCGAAAAGGAAGTATAGCGGGGATGATCCGTTTGTATTTGCCTCTCAGGTATCTCAAGTCTACTACTGCACGTATCCAGGAGCTGGAAAACGTAATAGAGAATGGCACGCTGTTTGCAAAGTGAAGGCAAGGTCAATGGTGGAGGTCCCCCAAAAGGAAAACAACGATGAAGATGAACCTCCGTTTCAAATGGTACAAATAGGGAATCAAACTGAAGTGTTTGCGGGAGATTTTAATCTTTCGGTAGACTTGACGGCTGCAAATCCACAATTGATTGTTATTGAAAACGATAGTGGACATGAGGAGGAGGATGAACATGACGAGAGGGAGGATGAAGAAGATGTGGAGGAAGAGGAAGATGTGGCAAATAATGTAAATGAAGACGAAGATGAAGATGAATATTAAATTAATGTAACCTAACTATTTTATTTTGTACAATTTATAAGATTTCATTATTTATCATTTGGTTATAACTTATAATTTAATTATTTATCATTTGGTTATGTTATAACTTATAATTTAATTATTTATCATTTGGTTATAAAAATCCAATGGCGACGGAACATATCCGTCGCCATTTCCGTCGGCATTTCCGAATATAAATGTAACTTTCTCTCATTTCACGCGTATTTTCCCTCCCTCTCTCCATGTCTCTCCCTCTCCCTCTCTCCCACTCCACGCATCCCCTTCCGACCGTCTCACGTTGCCCCTTGCCCACGTTCGCAGCGGCGCCACCTCCTTCTCCGACCGTTCGTGCTCCTTCTCGCTGCGACCGTTCGCACACCCTCCTCCATACCAGCAGTCTCCGCCCATCCCCTCCTTGCCGTGGCCACGGCCGCCGCCCATCCTCCCTACCTGCAGTCGTCGCCCATCCTCTCTCCAAGAAAGTCGTCGCCCACCGCCTCCTCTGCCGTCGCCGTCTTCGTTTGAAAGGTACGTTTTTACATATCTAAAAAAAATTAGGGTTTTGGATTTTTTTTGTATTTGTTCGAAAATTTTCTTGTGTCCGATTTCTTTTCTAACATTTAATCTGTTTTTCATGTTTTTTTTCGAACGTTTAATCTATGTTCAATGTTTTTTTTCGAACATATAATCTGTTTTCATTTTTTTTTCGAACAATAGTGTTTTTTTTTTTTTTTTTATGTTTCTTAAGAGTTTTGAAGATGATGGTTGTTTTGATGTTATGGGAGTTGTTTTGAATCTTTTGATGGTGGAAGTGAGATAATTCGGGCATAAAATAGTATCGGTGGGTGTCCTCGTCTGCGTTTAAAAAAAAAAATGAAATCTGCGTTTTAAAAAAAATGAAAAAAATGTCGGGTGGATTAATTAACTAGTCTCTGTGTGTGTTGTGTAGTTTGTATATGTACTGATACGATTGCATATGAGTGGTACCTTTAATTTTGTGATACTTTTGGATTTTTTTATTGAAAATATAATTTCGGTTCTGTTTTGAGTTTTTTACTGTAAGTGATGATTTTCGTTTAAGAAGATGTAGGAATACATTTGTTTTATGTTGTATTTTAGGTTTTGTATTGTAGTTTTTCTGATTTTCGTTTAAGAATATGTAGTTTTTAACTGTGTTTTATACTCTGAAATTTTGTGGGTGGTTTTGGCGCGCTAATTATTTGTAGGAGTAGTAACATTTATTTATTGTACTCTAAATCTCTTATCTTTGAACTACCAGCATATCGAATATTTGCTGAGACCGACCGAAACTATGCGAGCCTAATGAAGTTAGTTGATCTCGTAGTATTGTTGAGGTATGTTCAATTTTTATGATAATTTAATTTATGTTTAAATATATAAAATGACAATTGAATCTTGATTCTTTGGAATTGATTTTGAAATGGCAGGGATGGAGTCGGAGAAGGACAGTTTAATCAAGTTCTTCTCTTTCCTGGTAATTAAACTGATCTAATTCTTACTCTGTGAATAAATGGAAAATAAGATTTTTACCCTCTTGTAATTCTTTTTTAAACGATTTATCTTATAATCCTCTTGTAATTTTATATATTAATTAATTTCCTTATGTGAAAAATAGGTTGTGGAGCTGTCTTTAATTTCTCAAACTCCGCTGTGTGATCTCCTACTCAATACTACAACACACACAAAGATTGCTAGATTAATAAAATCTGAAGCAACGCCTAAAGCCAAAAGGATGATATTGAAAGTAATGTTTCAAAAATCAACCAACAAGTTGTTGTTTGCTCAAGCAAAGGACGACGATTTTGTTTATTCTGTTGGATCTAATGTAGATTTATGTCACCCAACTGAGTTCGATTTTGTTTATTTTGTTGGATCTAATGTAGATTTGTGTATTGAATTATTTAAGCAATTTTGATCGGGTCGGATCCCGATCACAAATAAATTTTTTTTTTTAATTTTTGGTACTTACCGACGGAATATTCCGTCGGTTTAGCGTCGGTAATGCCGACGGACAGGCCGACGGAATATAATTTTTTTAAAAAATGTTTGGTACTTACCGACGGAAATTCCGTCGGTTTAGCGTCGGTAATGCCGACGGGCGAGCCGACGGAATATCATTTTTTTAAAAAAAATTTGGTACTTACCGACGGAAAATTTCGTCGGTAAATTAAAATAATAAAATTTATGTCCAAAATATACTGACGGCTCTACCGACGGAAACTTGACCCGGTTTGAAAACGGGTTGGCTTAACTGCCGACGGAATTGAATCCGTCGGTACGGGCGACCCGGTTTGAAAACGGGTTGGTATGAATCCGTCGTTATATACCGACGGACGCATATTTTCCGTCGGTAACCCATACCGACCAATTCATCGACGACGGATGAAATCCGTCGGTAAATTCGTCGGCAAGAGCCAATACCGACTGAATATCCGTCGGCATATCCGTCGGTAAAACACCTCTTTTTTGTAGTGATCGTGTTGCATTTCTAGGTATTCAGTTACACTTTTCAGTTATAATGACTAACACTTTTTAAGTAAAAATGTGTTACACTTTTCAGTATTATTGTGTTGTATTTTTTAGTTATATTATGTTGCATTTTTCACTGTTGGTGAAAAGTTTTATTTAATGGAAATGCAATACAATATTAATACTAAAAAGTTTAAATCAGTATAACTGAAAAATGCATTACAATATTACTAAAAAGTGTAGATTCGTTCAATTGAAAAGTGCAACACAATATTATTAAAAACTATCATGAATTTACTTAAAAAAATAAACATGCAAAGCATGCAGTACCATTTTGGCTAGTGCCTTAACAGTGCTCATATTGCACAATTTATAACCTATATATAAATGCAATTTGATCCGATTATAAAATTAACTCGAGTGCATGTATGCACTTCATACCACGCAATACCCACTCATTTCTTCGATATTTCATTGGGGTTTCTAACCAAAATTAACAGGGGAGTAATTTATTGTGATTACTACAAAACTACTTTGATTCCGTCGGTATTTTGTATTTGGTGGATTTTTTCGTAATCATTACTCTTTATTAACAAATCAACTATTTGTAGAAATATTTAAATGAAAGATGATGTTTCTAGAACAACAAGGTTACTTTGGACTTTTTTTTTTTTTTTAAAGATCATACACATATTTTACTTTATAATTTAAAATTCGACTTTTAAAAATCACTCAAAAGTCAAAACAACTCTTATCAAGTATATAGATTTAACATAATATTAACTTCTTATAATATTAATTAAATAATTATAATCGATCTATCTCATAATAATACTAAAATAATATACTCCAATCATTATGAAATTATTTAATCATTATAATATCATTCAATATATAATAATATAATAATACAATTTCATTCAATCTTACCAATTATTATGACATAAAATTAAATTTATTTCTATTCAAAAAGTCAAATGAAACACACACATCACTATGATTAGAGCTGGCAAATCGGGCCGCCCGGTCCAGCCCAGCCTAGCCCATCGGGCTAAGCGATGTTCGTGGGCTGGGTCGGGCCGGCCCATGAATTAGTCGGGCCTATAAAATTTGAGCCCAACCTAGCCCACCCTAGCCCGTTGGGCTAGCGGGCCGGCCCAACCCATGAAATATTTAAAAAAAAAAAAAAAAAATTTTAGCAAAATTTATAATTAAAAATATATATTACTAATGTATTAATTATACATACTTCATAAACGGTCATAAAGTATAACATTACACTATATAAACAATTTATAAGTTCAAATTTCAAAGTCAAAATAAAATAAAAAACACAATAATATTTAAAAATAATGTACTTTACTTATTTTAATTATTTATTTGTCTAAAGAAAAAAATTGATCGGGCCAAATGGGTTGCCCATGGGCGAGCGGGCCAAATTCAGCCTAGCCCATTAGGCTCGTCGGGCCCATCGAGGCCGGGCCAAATAGGCCCAGTTCTATTTGAGCATCTAATTTTAGAGCCCAGCCCATACTAGGTTTCGGGTTGGCGATGGACCGGCCCCAAATTGCCGGCTCTAACTATGATCACCAAAATTTTAAAAACCATTTTCTAAAACCATTCAAAATCTAATGTAAACATCACCAAAGTGTGTGTAGAAATTCCTATTTGATCTATATGTGTAGTGACGGAGCCAGAAAATCTCGGTAGGAGGGCTCGATTTACATTACTTTAAAGATAAAATATTACTCCTTCCGTTCAATTTTATAATTTCTACTTTTCTTTTCAGGTTGTCCAATTTTATTATTTTCATTTCTTATTTGGAAAATTTACTATTCACACTCCACCCTTGAACCATCACTTATTTACTCAAATTGTTATTGACTTTATTCATAAATAATTACTTTATCTATAAATGAACCCCACATCATCCCATCATTTTATCTAATTTATACATGAACTAATCAATATTTATATTTCCATTAATTATATATATATATATATATATATATATATATATATATTTAAAAAAACACATATATATTTAAAAAAAATGGTGGAGGGCCACTGGACCCCTCTAGACCTAGTGTGGCTCCGTCCTTATGTGTATATTTTGTATATGAAGGTATTTTACTCATCATTGCGACCCTACTTAATGACTAGAAAATTAGTAGAGTACTTTGATTAGAGCTGTCAAAACGGACTAACGAGACAGGCCGGTTCACAATTCGCCTCAACCCAAAATTTTGGTTGTTTTGGCGGGCTTGCCCGCGATAGGAACGGGTTTAGAAATACTCAATCCAAGGCGAGTTGCGAACTAGCCCACAGACTTTTTCATAATTATATTTACTTTTACTTTTACCTATATTATTATAATAAATTTTAAACAATATATACATAATTATTAAAAAAATAATAAAAATAAAGTACATTATAATAATTTTAATCTTTTATAATTAGAAAATAGGCCTCAAATATAATTTTTTTTGTTTAATTGACAAATCAACCAAACTAAAATTTAATCTTAAAATTATTTAAATCCTTATTGACAAAAGGACATGATCAATATATAATATTTAACAAAAGTTTAATTGACAAATCAACCCAATTATCAGTAAAAAATATTAATTTACGAATACAAATACACATCTCACCATACACATTTTCAATCTACTAATGATAATTATGCATTTATAAAGAGGAAGTTAAAAAAAAGATTTGAATCTACATTAGTTATCAAGTCTCTCCCGGATTCATGGGAGTATACGTGGATAATAGAGGTGTATTCTCAATCTATATTGTGGAACGGAGGGAGTATATTTCTTACTAGCTACACTACAAGAAAATTGACTTTTAATGACATAAATCTTGTTATTATAGCATCTTTAGCTAAAATTCTTTAATGACGGAAATTAACTTTTAATGATAAGTCCTGTCATTAATTCTCAATTCCAATCATTAAAGATTTTTAGTTAGAAAAATTATAATGAGAGGAATTTATCATTAAAAAACTATTCTTGTAGTGATGTGTTAAAAGTAAATGAACAACTTTCAAATGAAATGAGGGAGTATTATTAGTTAACAAAAACAACTGAATTGATACAAAAGACCTAAATTGAAAAATTAAAATGAAAAAAAAAAGTAAAATTGTATTTGAGTAAAGATACACACGGACTTGTGATCGAATTTATCTAAAATTTTGGGTACCCATAAGAAAAATAATCGTGTGCTGTCTTTGTCGAGATCATGGGCACCTCTGTGGCTCAGTCTCTCTTGTGACCACTTCATCTTGTAGCAATTAAGTGCATTAATAATTTTGTTTAATTTGTTTTCTCCATCTCTCTTTGTGGAAGTAGTACAAATTAACTTTTACTTCACCGTCTCAGAATACCTTTTACATGTGAGTGAATACACCATTTAAAAAATGTATAAAGTAAATAAATGAGTTTACTTGTGTGTATAATGTGTGGGTTCAAAAGTAATGACACTATGTAAAATGATTTGTGAATTTTTTTATGAACATTGAAAAATATTCAAAATCTGTTTCCCTTGGCGTAACTGCAATAATTTATTTTATGGCCTTAACTTTGTTAGAGGAGAGTTAAGGTAAAAAAAAAAAATGTTTACAGGTTTGCTTATAAAAAAATTGATCATGTTAGGTTTTTTTCTAGAAATTTTTTTCTGTTGATTTTTGGTGCAGTTAGTTATTGTTTTCTATTGGTTTTGTGTTGTCCGTTGAAGAAAACTAATGTTTTTTTTTTTTGTTGATTTATGTTTTTTTAAGGATGTACTTGACATTTTTTTATATATTAATGGATGCTCTTTTATTTATAAAATATATTGATATTATTTATTTTATTATGGTGAAATTTAAAATTCATAGAAATTATTTGCGATAATATAAAATGTTTTATTACCTATTTTCTATAAAATTTGTATGCTAATTAATTTTTTTGAAAAAAGCCATAGGATTGATAAGAATAAGAGAAAAGAGGATACTCAGGAAAAACAGTTGAAAGCAACAGAAATGTAAAAAGTAATTCTAATCTTTTTCAATGCACAGTAGTGGGTTATTCATCCAATCTACTGCACTATAATGCTTCCTGCCTCTACCTTTTACTTTGTGATGAACGATTTACATTCGACGTTAATTTTGCACTGAAAAATATATTTACACTATTGTTTTATGATGAAATTCCTATTTTTATGGGTAATATTTACAATGAAACCATAGTTTTCATTGCTAACATTTTACGATGAAACATATATTTTCATTGCTAACATTTACAATGAAATCGATCTATATTTTGTATATTAGGTATCATTTTTTTTAATTGATACAAAATGACCTAAATTGAAAAATTAAAATGAAAAAAAAAAGTAAAATTGTATTTGAATTGCAGATTTATGAATTTGTCTCAGAAATAAAATACTCCCTCCTTCCATTATATTTTTTATCCACAAAATGTACTTCATACCCTTTTATGAAACTATCACCCTTCAATCATCACTTAATTACTCAAATTGTCATCAATTTTATTCACAAACAATCACTTTATTCACGACAAAGTGGGATAGCTCAAGTGGTTAGAACACCACTACCTAGGTTTTAGGTCCTGGGTTCGAGTCATGGGGAGGGGAAAAGAGATTTTTATTTAACTTGTAATAAAAAAAAATCACTTTATTCACAATATATTGGGGGTCCGGGCACGAGTTTTAATTAATATTTATTAATTTATGTATAAAGTAGATAAGTTGGGGGTATGATGGGATGTTGTGGGGTCCATAATGGGCCTAATAAAATTGGACAATCAAAAAAGGAAAGTGGGAATAATGAAATTGGACGGAGGGAGTACAAAATAATTTTTACTTTATTCAATATTTTATTTAAAAAATATTATATTTTTTCCTCTACCCCAAGAGTTGTAGAAAACTTGAGTTTAGTCGTTTGTGTTTTATTTGGTACATTGTACAAATTTTATATTTTCATTTGTGTTTCATTGCTCCAAATAAAATTATTATTAGTGTACACGTGACATAAAATTCATCAAGTCCAATGAAACTCCACACGAGAAACAGAGTGTTGCGTGTGAATCGTGTTGTGTCTCATGGTAAGGTTGAACCACATGTGAATTTAACAAAATTTTGCATTATTTTTTTCAACTCTAAGATACGGAAGTTAAAGCATTTAGTTGTTTCAAATGAAAAAAAAATACATCCAAGATTATAATATAATGTCAAAGTCTTAAACATATGCTTAGACTAGGTGATTGTGCATCATTGCACATGCTTATATTTTTCCATCTGACTCCCTCTATAATTTTTTATAGTAATTTAACCTTTAACAATGTTATTGTACGTGCATTTAGTTCTAATGCAATGTATATATGAACAATGCAACAGAGAAAAATCGAAGGCATATCCAATTGTGAGATTTTGGTGTCCTAAAATTTTAAAAACAAATTTGATTGGTTGTATAATATAAAAAGATAATTAAAATATTATATTAATCTTATAGAGAATTGTACTCATTTGAAGAGTATTTTTATATTTTTCGCATATAATTAACGTCCCATTTTTGTTAAAAATTTAATTTACATCCAATAACTTTTTGAATTTCTTAATTTGCGTCTCATCTACGTTGGAGTGACCAAAACCAAGTCGATTTTTTAAATTTGGGGATTTTCGGCGAATTTTTACAACTCTGGCGAAAATTAGATGTAAATTAAGCAATTGAAAAAGTTATGGGACGTAAATTAAAATTTTAACTATTTTTGGACGTTTTTAAAAAAAGGTAAAAGTTATGAGGCGTAAATAAATTTTTTCTCCTTCGCCTGTAGTGATAATTAAGTCCATTTTGCCCCTCTATCTTGTGGAATAATACTTGATCCCTCTGTTCCACAATAACTTTCACATTTTTCTTTTTGAGATGTCTCATAGTACCTCCACACCCTTAAAATAGAAAACATTTTATAAACTTCATCCTTAGGGATATTAGTCAATTTAGTCTCATAACTTTCAACTTTTTTGAAATGATCCCAAATTAAAAAAGTTAAATGTATCAATTTAGTCCCATTTATTTGTAATTTGTTTTGAAATGGTCCCAAAAAAGTTAAATGTACCAATTTAGTCTCAATTTTTCACAATTCCATTTAACTTTTTTGGGACCAAAACAAAACAAATTACAAAAAAATAGGACTAAATTGATAAATTTAACTTTTTTGGGACCATTTCAAAAAAGATAAAAAGTTATGGGACTAAATTGGTTTATATCCCTTCATCCTTACAATATATACAATTTTACATAAAATGTGATTACTTTTGGACCCACACATAAGCACATGCAAGTCAACTCTTATATTTACTTTATACATAAAAGTTTGCAAAATTACTTCTCAAAACTCAGTCATTATTACACTTTCTTAAAAATTGTGTCCACTTACCTGTGAAAGGTATTATAGGACGGAGGGAGTACAAATTAACTTGGTAATAGAAGTCAATTTAGTCTCATAACTTTCTACTTTTTTTAAATGGTCCTAAAAAAGTTAAATGTACCAATTTAGTCCTATTATTATTGTTTTTTTTTTGCAATTAGTTTTATTTTGATTTCAAAAAAGTTAAATGTATCAATTTAGTGCCATTTTTTATTGCTAACATTTGCAATTAAATCTATATTTTATAAACGAATAGTCTACTTGTCTCTCTTGTGACCACTCCATATGTAGCAATTATATAACTCCAATTTTGCTTTAAATGTTCTCTCCCTCTTGTGTATAGTAGTACAAATTTAAGTTGTATCGGTGCCGACATGCACCGTGTATAATGAGTAGTGAAAAACAATTGTCGAGATGGGTGTCTCTCTTGTGACCACTTAATAATTTTTTTCTTGTGTAACAACTTGTATATATATATATGTGTGTGTAGATCGACTGTAGAGTAGAGTATAATCAAGTTTGATGATGGGCGCGACTTGGTTGATGTGCAGTTTGGTGTTGCTGTTGCTACCCAACAAGCTACAATCCCAATCGGACCTTATCCAGTTCAATTTCACTTCCTTCAACTCAGACGAAGCGTACGCGGACCTAATCCTCCAAGGCGATGCCCATCGGACCGGAATGGTTGACAGGATAAGGCTTACAGACGACTTTGTATATCCAGCTGATAGTGTCGGGCGAGTGTTGTACTCCCCGGCTATCAGACTCTGGGACGGAGCTGGACGCAGACAAGCTACTTTCCAAACAGAATTCAGAAGCCTTATAGGCGAACAGGGCCAAGGCGTCGCCTTCTTCATCGCACCCGTTAACGCTACCCTTGCTGCGGCCTCCACAGGAGGGAACCTAGGGCTCTACGATGCTTCATCAGGATTTAGTCCCGTCCCTGTTGTTGCTGCAGAGTTCGACGTCTTCCACAACACGTGGGATCCAAATTACCGTATCCACTTGGGAATCAATATCAACACTAGAACGTCCATTGCAGTAGAGAAGTGGGGGGAGGAGCCCGATAGTGGGTCCTGGAGAATGGTGGATATAAGAATCACGTACGACTCGCGTGAAAGATTGATGACTCTTGTTGTGACGAACCCGAGCAGGCCATTTTCAGGAACAAGGGTGGAGCATGCGATTGACTTGAAGACATATCTTCCCGAGTGTGTTCAAATTGGAATCTCCGCTTCCACGGGAAATGGCGCGACACTGTTTTCATCTCGGCATGATGTTCTCTCCTGGTCTTTCATTTCATTCATGCTGCAGGATGACGATACCACCGACGCAGACACGCTCATTCGCCAATACACCGTCTGATTGATTCAGAATAATATAAGCCTCCTGCACCTTGCATCTAATTAATTAATTAATATCTATCTTTGTACATGCATGTATTAATTCATGTACGCTTATAAATTATATATAATAAAATAAGTGTGTTGGCTTTAATTAATTAATGATATGCATGTATTAATTTGTTTCTTGATTTGCTCCATATTAATTAATTGGACGACAGGGTGAAACCCCTGTTATACCTAGTCAAAGAAGTCAATCTTTGACTAGTCAATCCTAGTCACAAGCTTACGTGGCGAGAACCAGTCAACAAAGTCTTGCGACGACTAGTCAACAAGACCAAGAAAATGTAATAGAATAGATGTATTTAATATATTTAAGTGCTCGCTCAAAGATGTTGACGAGCACCTATTTCAGTTAGCTGCTCGCCCAAGTGTGTGGGCGAGCACATACCTATCTTAGCTAGAATAGTCTAAGTATTGAAGCCTTGGGAGACAGCATGGAGCGTGGCGACCACACTCCTCGACATGGTCCTCCGGCGACCACCGTGGCTCAGCTCCTCGGCATTTCGGCGAGGACGAGCACCAAAGGCGGTTTAGCATTAAATGCGCCATCAAATCACCTTTTCGGGCAGAAGACAGGTCCAATGAGGGCGTGCCACGTGTAAAGGGCGGGCAGGCCCTAGAAACCACTATATAATGCCTAAAAGAGGCTCATTTGTACACAAGTTAACCATTCCTACAAATCACTCCCTACCCAAAGCAATAAACTCTCCCAAGCTTCTAAAAGCTTTAGCTTCTCCAAGAAGCTATATCTTGTGTTCTTGTTTGTTCTTCATTAGATCATCAAGATCATCATATAAATACTCCCTAAACACGTAATAAACCCCCGATCATTATACATGTTTGTTTCGTGCTAACAAATAGTCCACATCCGATTCAACCATCAAAAGCACGTACAACATTTGGCGCTAGAAGGAGGGGGCCTTTTACGTGTTCTTCATCTTAGTTTCGTCCGATCATCGAGCGATCGGTTAGAAAACTCCGTTTTTCAGGTTTTAATCGGTAGTTCCACCGTTTAAAGCTTTATTTACATATTTTCGTGTTCTTCGTGTTCTTGAATATTTGCGATATTCGAGACATATTTTGGAGTTTAATCTCCGTGTAATCTTGTTTTTAAGCTTTAGTTGTTGTTACTTTGCTCATAAGTAGTTGTAATAGCACGTTCTTCTGCGCAAGAACTTTAATCTTTCGTTTTTAAGCGTCGAAAGCTTAAGAACAGTCATATCTTTGTAATAATCTCCAGGAGACACTCTTTAAACGATGTCTCATCATACTCCACAAGACGGAATATTACCCCCTGGTGGGAACGAGCACCCTCCGGCGCCGGCGGTGAATCCGTTTGCAAACTTGAATATGGGGGACATTCTGAATGATCCCCAGCATCTGAAAGATCTCTGTGACTATCTCACGGAGAAGAAGAGGCAGAATGAGCAGCTGGAGAAGGCCAAAGGTCAGGCCTTCGACCGAGCTCGCAAAGCCAAGGGGAACGAAGAAGATAACCGTTCCTATCACTCCAACTCTGTTCACCCCCAGGACAGAGGAAAAAACAAAGTCGACGAGCACTCCCACAATAGCCACACGGGGGACTCGCGACACCGAGATTCGGTTTTCAACCGGATGGATGACAGAGATAGAAGGGCTCCTCGCCGAGTACCTTTCAATGTGGATGGCCGACCAGGCAGAGCCGACCACCACCGAGATCACGCTGATAAGAGAGATCAGGGCGATAGAGTCTCAACTCTTGATAGAGTGGGACCAGGGAAGGGTTCGCGAGCTCCTGCGAAGAGTTATCGCAGCCGCCAGTCTGAGAGACATTCCCCCAGGCGATCACGTCGTGATGATCGCCCGGCCACATCCCAAGGGAGCCGACGCGACGAGGTCGTCGTCCCCCGAGCACAAACTGCCGAGGAGGGGCAAATCGCCCAGTTCCTCGAGACCCAAAAATTAATGAAGATAGAGATGGAAACTCTGCGAGCTGAGGTGGTCGCCTCGAAGCTAGGGACCACCCCACCAATCACTCTGCCCGCACCTCCTTTGAGCGTTGCAATCCTTACCGCCCCCATTCAGAGAAAGATTCAAATGCCCTCCATGGCGGCATACGATGGTGCATCCGACCCCAGAGTACACTTGTCCAAGTACTCCAACTATATGGCCTCAATTGGGGCAACGGACGCCACACAATGCAGGAACTTCTCCCTACCCTTGGGAGACCGGGCTCACCGATGGTACACAACGCTGAGTCCCGGATCTGTCACCTCATTCCTTGAGCTGGGACAACTTTTTCTGACCTACTACGGGTCCATTGCTGCTCGCCCAGCCTCAAAGCAGCGTTTGGCAAACGTTCGCCAATCTATAAATGAGTCGGGCAAGGACTTCATCGAGCGCTTCGATAGGCTGGTGATTGATGGGGAGGTCGTGAACGATGAGACGAAGCTGATCTCAGCTGTTTCCGGTCTAAGGATAGGTACCAAGCTCTGGGAATCTATCCATCTTACTTTTCCCAGTTCTTATGCGGATTTCCGCACGAGGGCTGGAAACTTCATTCAAATGGAGGAAATAATGGACGCCGCTAAGGCTAACGAGCAGCCGGAGGCGTCCAAGAGGGTCTGGCCCAAGAAGAATACAAACACAGGGGAGTCATCCCAGCCCAAGAAGGCGACCACTCAAGCTGGCAGTGCTCGCCCAGCCAACTTCAGGCCTTTCGAGGAGTCTCCTGAGATCATCCAGTTCAGGGAATCTCTCTCTGTGGATCCCAGGGGCATTTTCAATGCAGTTAGGGGAAAGAATATGCTCCCCCAGGCCAAGCCAATGCATATCAATGATGAAAAACTGGATGGTAGCAAATTCTGCGACTACCACAACTCCATTGGCCACCACACCAATGGGTGCCGAGACTTGGTGAGAAACCTTTTCAAGTTATACAATGAGGGCAAGCTCGCCCAGTTCATCAAGCCTCTCGGAAATGGCGACAACAGGGGGAAGAAACGTCGCGACGACGGCGACGACCTGCGCCAACAACTGAATCGTCCCAAGCTGACTCCTCCCATGCCACAACATGCTGGCGGCGACATTGATAATGTGGGAGGAGCTTGTATGGTGATAGAAGGCCCTTTAGGGGGAACTCAGTCTGGGAAAGAACTATCTGTTCGCCGGGCTCAGAGCGAGCAGCGAGCACTGAACAATGTCCATCAGGTGTGCGTCGCTCCAACTGCCGAGAAGCCTCTATCTCACCAAATCCTTTTCTCGGACGACGACCTGAACGGCGTGGTGCACCCAAACAATGATGCTTTGGTCATCACGGGGAAGATCATGGGAACCAACGTCCATCGCATGATGGTCGACACTGGGGCATACACCAACATCCTCTTCAAGCATACTCTGGATGCTCTCGGTGATTATGCAGCATACATCGAGCCTTGCGATGATATAATCGTAGGTTTTGGGGATACGCGCAACCTTCCCATTGGGAAAATCAGACTATCCTTGGATTTGGCATCGTCGAAAGAGCCAGAAATGCACCATGCTAGGCAGCTCGACTTCTTGATCATCGACATGCCATCGTCCTACAACGTTTTCCTCGGCCGACCTTTCTTCAACGAGTTCAAGGCGGCCGTTTCTACTTATTACTACTGTGTAAAATTTCCATCCCCGGCGGGAGTTATAACCGTCAAGGGCGATCAGACGCGGGCGAGGGAGTGTCTCGTCCGTTTTGCAAAGCGTCATTCTAAGGAAAGTACTATGATTGGCCAGTATATTGAGTGTCAAACACAAACAGAGCAAGTGAACTACTTGGAGGGTCTTCCTAGCAAGTACCGAAAGATTGAAATTGGGGAGTGCAGTCATAGTTTCGACGACCACCAAGTGGAGGCGAACGAGCACGCCTCCATGGAAGTGGACGACCACACCCCAATGGATATCGACGAGCAGACAGTCTCGGGCGACCAGCTCCCCGACGACCAGTTGCCAGAAAACTTTCCAGATCTGGAACCTAGGTTAGGTTTTGAGCCGGAGTTCGGAATTGAGGATCCTCGTTGGAAGGAGCCTAAAGAGCGGGCGACTTCGGCGGAGGACCTCGAAACCATTCATTTAAACGAGGCTCGTCCGGAGCTCGAAGTATTCATTGGTTCAAATTTACCAGCACATTTGCGATCGGGCATGATCGCATTTTTGAAAGAAAACATCAGTGCATTTGCCTGGTCGCACGAAGATATGGTGGGCATTCCCACAAATCATGCCTCCCACAGACTAAATATTGATCCAGCAAGGAGACCTATCACCCAAAAACGAAGGAAATTTGGGCCTGATAAATATGTGGCTTTGGCAGTCGAAGTCAAGAAATTGATCGATAATAAATTAATCGAGAAAACTGGAACTGATCCCGAGTGGCTGGCCAATCCAGTGCTCGTCAAAAAAACGACCGGGTCGTGGAGGTTGTGTATAGACTTCACAGATCTAAACGACGCCTGTCCGAAAGATCACTTTCCGATGCCCCCACATTGATCACCTGGTAGACAATACAGCGGGGCACGAGATGTTAACTTTCATGGATGCTTTCGCAGGCTACCATCAGATCGCGATGCATCCCGACGACCAGCGGCATACGGCCTTCATGACGGCCACCGAAATGTACAGCTGGAAGAGAATGCCTTTCGGTTTAAAAAACGCGGGGGCAACATACCAAAGACTGGTAAACAAGATGTTTGAGAAACACATCGGCGAGATGGTGGAGGTCTATATCGACGACATCGTTGTCAAAAGCTTGCGAAAAGAGGATCACCTACACCACCTTGCCATGACATTCGATATACTAAAGGAGTACAACATGAAGTTAAATCCGAAGAAGTGCAGCTTTGGAGTTAGCTCAGGAAAATTTCTGGGGCACTTGGTTAGCCAGCGGGGCATCGAGGCGAATCCGAGTAAAATTCAAGCAGTCATTAACATGCAAAGCCCAAGGAACGTGAAAGAAGTACAGAGGTTGACAGGGTGCCTTGCATCGCTGAACAGATTTATTGCACGAACGGGCGATCGTTGCAAACCTTTTTTCGATGCTCTGAAAAAAGGGAGGTTCGAATGGACCGATGAGTGTGAGAAAGCTTTTGAGAAATTAAAGGAATATCTATCGGATCCGAAGATCCTGTCTAAGCCAATCCCCGGCGAAATTTTATATCTATACTTGGCGGCCACTGACTGTGCGATCAGTTCAGTGCTCGTCCGAGCTGAGGGGAGCACACATCTGCCTATCTACTACGTAAGTCAAACACTGAGAGATGCGGAGTTGAGATACACTCCAATGGAAAAATTGGCGTACGCACTAGTCATGAGCGTCAGAAAATTAAGGCAGTACCTGTTCGACCACGAGGTGGTCGTCCTCACCACCTTTCCACTCCGACGAGCACTGCATCTTCCGGATACCACTGGAAGACTTTTGAAATGGTCGGTGGAAATAGGGCAATTTGGGCTCACCTATGCACCTAGAACGGCAATCAAGGGACAAGTGCTAGCTGAATTCATTGTAGAGCTCACTTTCCCGGAGAAAGTGGACGAGGGAATCGAGCTTCCTTGGACACTGTTCGTCGATGGTTCTTCGACGAGCACCAAAGCAGGGGCAGGACTCGTCCTCACCAGCCCAACCGGACAGACGTTTGCTTCGGCGATCGAGTTCGAGTATCGGGCGACCAACAACGAAGCAGAGTACGAGGCTCTGGTTGCAGGAATCAAGATGGCTATGGCCGTGGGCGCCAGAAAACTGAAATTTTTTTCTGACTCTCAGCTGGTTGTATATCAAATTACGGGCGACTACGAGGCTCGCGGCGATCAAATGATAAAGTATCAAGAGCTAGTAAAAGGATTACTCGAGCAATTTGATCAATTCCACATCGAGCAAATCCCTAGGGAGGACAATACGCAAGCAGATGCGTTAGCTCGACTGGCCACTTCAGAGGGGGAGGCAATATTTTCAGAAGCGACCATCACTAAAATTTCTTCCCCATCGGTGAACAGAGGTCAGATTTTGCAGGTTGAAGCGACCAACGACGAGGACTGGAGATCGCCGATCATCAAGTACATCAAGACCGGCGAGCTCCCAGGGGACAAAGTGAAAGCAACCAGATTGCAGCTCAGGTCCGCAAGGTACACTGTTGTTGGCGACCAGCTGTACAAACGGGGTTTTTCAATGCCTTTATTGAAATTCCTCGGAGAAGACGAGGCGAAGATCGTCATGTACGAAATCCACGAAGGATCATGTGGAAATCATACAGGGGGGCAAGCGCTCGCTTTAAAAATCATGAGGCAAGGCTACTTTTGGCCAACACTGAAGAAGGATGCAATTCATTACGCCCAGGCGTGCAAGAGATGTCAAGCTTTTGCACCAGCTATTCACTCACCTCCAGACGAACTCATCTCCGTCTACAGCTCTTGGCCCTTCGCGAAGTGAGGCATCGACATCATCGGACCTTTCCCGCCTAGCGTCGGGGGGGGGTAACTTTCGTAGTCGTAGCAGTCGATTACTTCACCAAGTGGACCGAAGCGAAGGCATTGAAGACCATCACAACGGCCCAGATGACAAGCTTCATTTGGAAAAACATAATTTGCAGGTTCGGCCTACCACGAGCAATAGTGACCGACAACGGGCGTCAATTCACAAGTCGAGATATGTTGGATTTCTGCTCAGAATGGAACATCAAGAAAATTTTTTCAACACCCTATCATCCACAATCAAATGGTCAAGTAGAGGCGATCAACAAAATCATCAAACACACCTTGAAAGCTAAGCTAGATGGATTTAAGGGCAAATGGGCGGACGAGCTGCACATGGTTCTGTGGGCATATCGGACGACCACTAGGAATTCTACTGGTGAAACTCCGTTCGCGCTCGCGTTCGGAACCGAAGCTGTCATACCAGCAGAGGGGCAGGTCCCAACTTTTCGAGTAGCAAATTATGACGAGCAGTTGAATAACGATGCACAGCTCTCCAATTTGGACTTCCTAGAAGAACGAAGGCTAACGGCGGACGAGAAGAACGTGGTGTACAAGCAAAGATCAGAGCGCTACTACAACACCAAAGTACGTGCTCGCCAATTCACTGTCGGCCAGCTCGTACTTCGGAGGGCGACGGAGCAGTCCATTGGCATACTTGGCCCGACTTGGGAGGGTCCGTACCGAATAACGCGCACACTCCTGAACGGATCGTACGAGCTAAAAGATCTAGAGGGCAAGCCGAGCAAATACCCGTGGAACGCGGTCAAGCTGAAGAAGTATTACCAGTAAGTTTTTAATTTTTTCATATTTGTATAGTTTGTATCTAGTGATCATTTCAATACAAGTACAAGTGTTAAAATTCCATCAAGTTTTAGATAAGTTTGAATTTTTTAGACAAGGCTCTGCGTAGCCATCTAGGGGACAAAGACGAGCACTCTTTTTTAACAATGCTCGCAAGGTAGTGGCGACGACGATCACTACCTACCAAACAAAAAAGATTTCAACCGACGAATGGTTAACTCTAAAAGACGAGCACTCTTTCTTAACGATGCTCGCAAAATAAAGACGAGCACACTTTCTTAAAGATGCTCGCAAGGTAGTGGCGACGACGATCACTACCTATCAAACAAAAAAGAGTTCAACCGACGAATGGTTAACCCTAAAAGACGAGCACTGCTCGCAAGATAAAAGACGAGCACTGCTCGCAAGACAAAAGACGAGCACTCTTTCTTAAAAGATGCTCGCAAGGCAAAGGAGTTTCAAAAAGACAAGTACTTGTTAAAAAATGCTTGCAAAAACTAATCATAACAGAAATCGAAAAGTAGTAACAAGGACGATCACTCAATATTAAACAAAATAACCAAACATCGTATAAGCAAAAAGTTCTATTCATTGAAAAGCCTTAAAAGGCTGAAATTACAAAAAGGCCTTAATGGCCGAGCAGTCCTAAAAACATAAATAAAATACAACTAAGCTACTGGAGCATTCTCCTCGGCTTCCTCTTCATTCACAACCTCCTCGGCAGGAGCATCCTGTTCGCCCTGTTGAGGTGGGGAGTCTTGTGGAGGGTTCGAGAAGAGGACCGGAACACCCAACAGTCGAGGGAACAGGAGTCCCAACTCCATCAAAGGAAGCAGAGGGAGTTCTGTTTCCGGCTGAGGATTCTCCTTCATAAGGAGGTCGTCCAAAAACCCGCCGAGTGGAGTCACATCCACTCCTGGATAAACTTCCAACAACCGATGAATGAGCCCGTGGGCAGTAAGCGCCACCGATAACATGGCCACGCCCCCAGCGAGCTCATTGGTTTCATCTCGCTCCTCCGTCAGGTCGACCAGCTGTTGCCGAAGAGTGGCCAACTCTTCCTCGTCAGTTGCGGATTTATTTTGAAGAGTTCTTACCTCGTCCTCGGCAGTCTTGAGGCGAGCACGGAGACGTTCAATCTCTTGGAGATCTTCCTGATCCTTCTTTCGAATCGTCTCAAGTTGGGCCTCAGAATCGGCCAACTTTGCCTCGACATCGGCCAACTTGGTCTCGAGGTCGACCACCTTCCTCTCGACAACAGCTTTAGCCTTGGCCATTTGGGCGAGTTTCGCACTCCTGTCCTCGCTGACTTTGCGGCTTTCGGCGATCTGGAAGGCGAGCTTCTCCATCGTATAAGACGCCCGGCTCAAGTCTATGGCGACCAATCTCGCATTCTCCAGCGAGTTATGATTGTCCACCTCGTCGACCAGTGTGGTCGTCAGCGATCGAGGCAGATTCTTCACAGCCCGTAGTGCGATCGGATTCAGGGGCTCTCTGCCGACCGGATCCCGCGACCGGTAGAAGCCGAGGAGGTTCGAGTTGAAGGGTTCGACAATCCGTCAGTCGGCAACACTATTAGAGAAGAAAAAAAAAATTAGGGAAAGGTACTTGAAAATATTATAAAAACCTCATTGATAAATAAACTTACTTGGCAACCCTTGCGGCATCCCAGCCGAGAAGGGTGTTGTCTCCCTGAGCCCTCTCCCCGGCCGACGAGCTCGCGGCGATCTCTCGTGACCGAGTATTACGGGGAGGAGGGGATACGACTTCTGTGGGGGGAGGCGAGGGAGATCTCCTCGGCGAGATCCTCTGCTCGGTAGCAGGGGGGCGAGAAGAGCCCCCTCGGGTTGGTTTGGCGATCTTCTTGGGTGGAGCCCCCGAGGTCTCCGCTCCTTTCCTTTTCTTGCCGGAGCCGTCAACTACCTTGCGCTCGCGCAGCATTCTCGCTTGTTGCATCATCCTGCTCGACAGTATGCGATCAACTTCGATGGATGGAGGAAGGTAAGTGACAACTCTCTCGGGGACCACTACTAAGAAAGAAGACGAGAAGTTAATATTTTCGAGGAGCAATTTCACAAAACTTAGCAAATCCACAAGAAACTTAGAAACATGTTGATACCTGGAGGGAACTCTCGAGTGAAGTGGTGAGGAGGTACTCGGAGACCTGCTCGCTCACGCATACACTCCCTGTTCAAAAAGCGACAGGACCTCTCCAGGTAGCGACGGTTGAGTACGCAGCAGATATGGTATTGGAAGAGGGGCGTGAGACGGTGCTCGGCGGTCTTCTTGCGAGCAGTTTCACCTACAAAAACGAGGAGTTAGTCAGTATAGAAAGAGCGAGCAGAAATAAAAATAACTTACCACGAATTCTTTGATACTCAGTATCAAGGGGAATGCGATCGGAGGAGCCATCCGGCTTCACTGGACTTTTCCAGTCCCCGGCTACCCACCACCAGTTGGTCTTCCAATCCCTAATCTTGTTGGGAACCCCCTCAACCAATTTGAAATTATCTCGGCCCCTCACATAGTAGTATCCATGGCCCACGTTCTCTCCGGCCTCGGCAACCTGAAGGAGATAATTGATCTCTTTTGGGCTTAACCATGTGTTCCGACACCCATTCTCGACCGCCACCAGGCCGAACAATGTAAGAATGTCGATCAGGTTCGACCAACCGTTCGGCAAAATTTGAGAAGGGGCGACTTTTAAGAAATGTAAAAAATTGGAGATACTGGGGTGCAGGGGGAACCTAAGCCCTGCCTCCATCATGCCGATGTTGACGGCGACCATCCCTTCTGGCGGCTGGTCGGCCCTCTCATCCGGGCGAGGAACAAAGAAACAAACATTGGCCGGCAGCTGGTACTTCTTTCTGGAATTTTCTAGCTGGGCCGAGGAGACGGTGCTCGCATACTTACAGGCTTCATATCTTGATTCGAAAGCTTCTCGGCGCGGGTGAGGAACCTCTCGAGGAGGGTATTCGCAGAAATATTTGTAATAGGCCTCCCTCGAGACCTCGTCGCCATCCAACCTCTCCCTACCACTCAAAATGTCCTTTATGCTCTCTGCATATTGAACAACTTCTTCGAAGTCCTCGCGGAGACTCCTCGTCAAGGTCTCCTCGACTTGGGCAGTTTCTAACTGTTCGCCCACCTCTCGATTCAAATCTGGATCGCGCAGATCTGAGTCAGTCTCCTCGGCATCATTGCCGGCATCGTCCCTGTCAGATTCTTCGAGCTCGTCGACATCGACGACCACTGCCTTTCCTAGGTTTCGGACTCCAACATTGATGGGTTCAGGGGAGTGGATCCTAGAGTCCGAGGAGGATGCAGTCTCCATTAGAGCCAAGGTCAAACGGTCCCCGCCGCCGGAACTTTCAGAACCACCCACCAACGGCGGCGGACCACCGTCGGAACCACCACCGGAGCCACCACCAACCTCCATTTTTTCTTAGAAATGGGGGAAGAAGAAGTTTTAAAAGAAGAAAATGAGAGTTAAATACCTTTGTATCGATCGAAAACCACCACAAAATCGCCGGAAAAGCTTGAGAGAAAAGCTTGGAAGAAAACTTGAGGAAATTCGAAATTGCAGAATTGTGAAAGTGTTGTTATGAGGAAGAAAGGCCTATTTATAGGCAAAATTGTGCAGGGACCTATGTGCAAAAAACGGGGTCAAATTCATAATTTTCCAAAAAATTTGGGCTCATTTCCGAAATTGAGTTCGGCGAGTGGACCCCACGCGCGACCTTTGAGGTCGGCACGCGCCCCACGCGCCAAATTCAAATTCTTTGCGCCGCCCACGCGTCTGACACATGTCAGATCCGTCATTATGAAAAGTTGCTTCGATACTCGTGCTCGGCGCTGGAGACGAGGCGACCGCCTCCATCACACGTCATCAAGATCTCAAATTTGATTGTGTTGTCGAGAACAATTCTTACCATCCAGGGAGACGACCATACTGCTCGCCTTACCATTCTACGAATACGAAGAAAGGCGACCAGGGGGCAAATGTTATACCTAGTCAAAGAAGTCAATCTTTGACTAGTCAATCCTAGTCACAAGCTTACGTGGCGAGAACCAGTCAACAAAGTCTTGCGACGACTAGTCAACAAGACCAAGAAAATGTAATAGAATAGATGTATTTAATATATTTAAGTGCTCGCTCAAAGATGTTGACGAGCACCTATTTCAGTTAGCTGCTCGCCCAAGTGTGTGGGCGAGCACATACCTATCTTAGCTAGAATAGTCTAAGTATTGAAGCCTTGGGAGACAGCATGGAGCGTGGCGACCACACTCCTCGACATGGTCCTCCGGCGACCACCGTGGCTCAGCTCCTCGGCATTTCGGCGAGGACGAGCACCAAAGGCGGTTTAGCATTAAATGCGCCATCAAATCACCTTTTCGGGCAGAAGACAGGTCCAATGAGGGTGTGCCACGTGTAAAGGGCGGGGAGCCCCTAGAAACCACTATATAATGCCTAAAAGAGGCTCATTTGTACACAAGTTAACCATTCCTACAAATCACTCCCTACCCAAAGCAATAAACTCTCCCAAGCTTCTAAAAGCTTTAGCTTCTCCAAGAAGCTATATCTTGTGTTCTTGTTTGTTCTTCATTAGATCATCAAGATCATCATATAAATACTCCCTAAACACGTAATAAACCCCCGATCATTATACATGTTTGTTTCGTGCTAACAAATAGTCCACATCCGATTCAACCATCAAAAGCACGTACAACACCCCCGTCTAACGGTTAGGTTGGTGGGTGTGGTGTGGGTTGGAAAGTTCGGGTTCGGGTCGGTTTAAGCTTCGGCTTTAGAAACTGTAAAACGTCTTTTTTAATCAGAAATAAAATTTGAAACGAATTCTTTATTCGGATGTAAAACAGATCGTTTATTGTTTAGATAAAAAAAAAACACATTACCAATCAAGAGTCCTTTGCCGACCGCTGGATTTGCCATAAAATGAAGAATTAATTATGATTTTATGCATACATTGTTCTGAATCTACAAACCCGCCTCGTAGGTGGAAAATCCGACGAATATCATCAGTGGTGATCTTCATCATTTCACCACCAATATTCAATTTGACATAGTCACCGTGTTTGTTTAGAGAGTAATTGTTGTACGTGCTTTTGAGTGGATGATCTGGATGTGGACTTTTCGATAGCACTAAACAAACATATATTATGATCGGGGTTTATTACGTGTTAATACGGATTTATATGATGATTTGTGATCTTAATGAAGAACAGTAAGATTGCTCAAAAAAAAAAAAAAAAGAAGAACAATAAGAACACGAGAAGTAGCTTCGATGAGAAGCTAAAACTTTGAGGAGCTTGGGAGCGTTTATTGCTTAGGGTTGAGGTTTGGTAGAAAATTGTAACTTAATCTTTACAAATGAGCCTTCTATGCATTTTATACTATCTTTTTCGGGCTGCCCGGCCTTTACACGTGGCATACTACCACAGGACCTGAGATTCTGCCCGAAAAGGTGATGGGACGCCGCATTTAATGCTAAACCGCCTCTGGTGGTCGTCCTCGCCGGAGACGAGGAGCTGGGCCACGGTGGTCGCCGGAGGACCTGGTCGTCCGGTCATCTTCGTGGATGGTGGTCACACTCGTCGCGCTCGCCACGCTCTAAGCTTTCTCCCAAGGCTTTAACACTTGTCTTTTCTAACTAGCTAAACATGTGCTCGCCAACATCTTTGGGCGAGCACACACAATTACATTTTCTTCATATTGTACGTTGACTAGTCGTCGCATGACTTGGTTGATTAGTCGTCGCCACGCAAGCTGGTGACTAGGATTGACTTCTTTGACTGGGTGTAACAGTATTAAAACTCAACAACTCTTTTTTTATAGAGAAACTCTGGTCCGGCCTCCAAATAGTATTTAAGACCAAGGAATAGGGTTGAAGGGTCTATATCAATAAGTGGATCTTGAGGATGCACTACAAAAAAAGTCTGATTTTGATACCAAAATTTTGAGACGGACACCTAATCCGTCTCTAATAGATACAGATTTGTTAAAAAATTGTTAAAAAATCAAGATTTGAAACCGAAAATAAAAATGTCTCTCATTATAAACGGATTAGATACGACTTTTAATTTTGAGAGTTTTATATACACATATTAGATACGGATACCAACGTAGACAAGGTTGTACACGAAATATGAATTTGGGATCCGATACGGTTGGGATCCGATACGGAATCTGACCGTCTTTAATTTGTATCTAATTACTCAAATGGTAAAATTAAATAAAAAATAAAATCAAAACCTTTTTAATTTAATTATTATTTACTATTTAATAATAATAATATATATATATATATATATATATATATAAATATGTGCACACCTTAATTTATCCAAATACAACCCTAATTTACCCAGTGAGCCATAAATTGCGCTAACATTCTATTACTTTTGTTGTTTGAAAGGTCTTATTTGTATTGTTTGAAATGTCTCAATTTTTTATTTCAACTAACATTTTATTTCCTTTCCTAGATCATGTATTAGATTTCTTTTGAAATAAATGATTTATTTATAAAATTGATATTATATCAATATTATTAGAATGATAATCATTAAATGGTTTATAAAATTAAATCGTACTATTAAGACTTATAAAGAATTTTGTATAAGGGTTTTTAAAAAGGTTTTTGTAGTTTTTAGATTAAAAAAATTATATCATCTATTTTGAAAATGAGTTAGTATAAATAGATGAAGTGTTGCTATTTGTAAAAGACTCTAAAAGTTATGTTGAATTTGGGAGAGAGAAGAAACTTATTTTAAAAATATCTCAAAAACAAATGGTTTTATTTTTAAATATCACCAATTTAATTTTTCAAAGCATTAATTACGTATCAAACATGTTAGTAAATACGTATTTTATTATTATTAATTATATATTGTGTCCAAAGTTTTAAATTAATCAAAGTAAAATAAACATAAGAAAACCATTAAATTGTTCAAACTAAAATAAACTTAAATAAAACAAAGTGCAATAAAAACTGAGGACGGAAAGTTTTAAAATATTGTTCAAAGTAAAATAAACATAAAAATCCATTAAATTGTTCAAACTAAAATAAATTTAAAATAAATAAAGTGCAAAAACAAATTGAGGACGAAGGATGCGACGTCACGACCGGAGGAAGAGGAAGTGTACTCGAGGATCAGAGGTCTAGGAGACCAATGACGCGGCCTTCCTCGTAAGTCACTAGTGGACGCCCAAGGAGGAGTATTGCAAGGAGTATTTTCTGCTAGATATCAAGGGCGGAGGTCTAAGGGGAACAACGACGCTATCAACAAGCGATTGAAACCGTAAGAGACTGAGATCCTTATATATATAATGAAGAATCGAGAATATGGTTTTAGCATGTACGGATGAATTGAAATATATTCATTTACTTACTCTTTTATTTAATTAATAGATAATAAAAAAATCAAATATATCTTCTATATATCAAGATAAACATAGATATTATAATAATATTATGTTATATATATCTTTCATATCTTTTATACTAATTTTGTAAATTTGTTAGAGGTATTTCGGTAATTTCACACATATTAAAATTAATACTCTATTTTATAATTATTTGCACATTTCTAATATAAAAATAATCCATAAAATTAATATATATATGAACATCATTTTATTTTAAAATCGTCACTCATTTTATCTTAAATTTCACTAAATCTATTTTACATCCTACTAAATCCTCCTCGCACCTTATCAAATAACTCAAAATACGCTTTCTTATTTGACTCTACACCACTAAATTCAATTGTTTTTTAAAGTGAATCGGTTAAAATGTGCAAGTTATCACGGGACGGAGGGAGTATTAACTTGTACCAAAACATAGCAAAAGTCAACTTATCCGATCAATTTAATTTAATGAAATATGACGTATTGACAATTTTATAATGTAAAATTTTGATGAAAATAATGAATACATATATTTTTTTTTTATAATAATGTTAATCGGCCCCCCTACCGAGAATTCCTGGGTCCGTCACTGTATATATATATATACCAATGCAAATATTTCAAAAATCCATTCTCTAATCAAGATCGACGATGCACCTTTATTATAATATATAAATTTAAAACTTTGTGTACAATAAATAATTAATAAAATACCATATAATTTAAAATACATTTGAATTGAAGTAATACATTGTACAATAGATAATTAATAAAATACTTATTTACTAACATTTGAAGTCAATACATTTTGATACGTATCAAATGTTCTCCTTATTCCCAACATGGTGACATTTAATTATTTTCGAAAGTCTCTAAATATATTTATAAAAGACTTGTAAATTTTTTTGCATAAGATGTTTTTAAAAAAATTTCATAGTTTTAAGATAAAAAAAAATTATATCATCCATTTAGAAAATGTGTTGGTATAAATAGAATTTCGATCATCCATTTAGAAAATTAAAGAATTTTGCATAAGGATTTTTAAAAAGTTCCTATATTTTTTAGATTAAAAAAATTGTATAATTCATTTAGAAAATGAGTTACTATAAATATAATTTCTATCATTTAGAAAATGAGTTATTACAAATAGAAGAAGCATTGCTAATGGTAAAAAGATCTAAAAGTTATGTTGAAATTGGGAGAGTGACAAATTAAGTTGAATCTAATTTATAGAGATCAAATTATGAATTATGAAAAATATATTGCAGAAAATATCTCTAAAAATAGTATGATAACAAGATAATAAAATACTTAGTATAGGAGGGGAAACCAAATGTATCCATTGAAATAGACATTATGGAGTGCAACAAAATAGTACAATAACAAGATAATAAAGTATGTGATCTAAGAAAGGAAAACAAAATGTATCAATTGAAATAAATAAAATACAAATTGGAATCAAAATGAAGGAGCAACGACAACTTTAGGGTCAAAATTATATATGTGAAATTATTTTATTAAATGAGCCAAAATTGAATACATATATAATTTAGAAATTAATAACAAAAAATTTCATTTACAAATTTAAAAGTTACAATTTGAATATATGTTAAAGAAATAAATTCAATGAATTAAAAAAATTATCTAAAGAATATACATATACAATTAATATTAAAAGAGAAAACAAAAGAGTTATATTTTTAAGTGGCGAATGGCTATTGCTGGGCACCCGCCCACCAAGGTTCAATTCCCACATAGATCAAATAAATGGTCATTTAAATTGTTGGGATGGTTGTGGGGTGGGTGGGCTTCAGGTTGCGGGGTGGGTTGGGTTACGGATTGGGTTCGGGCTTCTACGGATTTAGAGAAGATGAAACGTCGTTTCTAATGGGGTGGGTTGGGTTACGGATTGGGTTCGGGCTTCTACGGATTTAGAGAAGATGAAACGTCGTCTCTAATTAAATTGTTGGGGAAGGGTGGTTGCGGGGTGGGCTTCAAGTTACGAGTTGGGTTGGGTTACAGATTGGGTTCGGGCTTCTACGAGTAATGACTTTTATAGGCAATATAAATCTGAAATCAACGAATAGTAATCGTGAAGTAAAAGGTAAAATCCAACGATTCACGTCCATTTGATACACTTTGAATATAATAGATGTTGCATAGGCTAGGAATAGTCTTATCGACTCAAGATGTGCGACCGGTGCGAAGGTTTCATCATAATCAATCTCTTCTGATTGTGAGTAACCCTTAGCAACAAGTCTAGTTATGTTCCTTACTATCACATCATTTCCTCCCTTGTTGTTCTTGAATACCCACTTGGTTCCAATAACATTCTGATGCATTGGACGGTCTACGAGCTCCCATACTCCGTTTCTTGTGAACTGGTTGAGCTCTTCTTGCATAGCTTCCATGTCTGCTGGTTCCTTGAGAGATAGAAAACAGCAAAAACAGAAGAGGGATTCGGTTACATGAGCAGATTGGTTAAGATAATTTCCTTCTAGTCTAGACACTGGAGTTTGAACCTCCAATTATTAAATCATTTGCATGATCCCTCATCCAAATGAACTTTGGATTTGGTCCACCAGATGAGATGTTGTTCTCATCTGTTGGTGTGTCACCAATATTTTGGCCTAGATGTGTTTCAGCTGGGATGTCATCTACCGGGACATCATGATTCGTTCCCCCCCTACTTGAGTAGCTTTTGTATCTACTCTTTGACAAGTGTCATGTACAATTTATTCTTGGTTTCTTGTAACTGTCTTCCTTGGCTGATCGTCTTTAGCTTCAGCATTAGAACTGGAGTAGATGACTTATCTTATTAATTCTTTCAGCTAAGGTATTTATAGTAACAATTGGACTCAACGAAAGATTTATCAAATACAACATGGGGTGTTTCTTCCACATGTAGTTTCTAAATACTTCCCCATTCCCCCTCCATATGTAAGCTGGGTTCATTTGTAAGCGATCATACCAACCGATAAGCAAATTTCACAGTGTATAAGCCATTACGAGACGGATCCCATATTGCCATGTCGGACGCACCGTCTGACAGCAATGCCACATGCATTAAGAATATTATTAGCATCCAAGGGCAGTAAATGTTGCAACAAATCCTCATCCCGTTCTCTCGAGACCGGATCAAACAGAGCAGACACATGAATGTTCTCTAAATCATCCACGATATCCGACTGTACCCTAAAGTTATTAGAATTCGGCACCCACGGATCCTCCCAAATTCGAATTGATCGAGGACCCAGACCCCACTTTCAACCTCAGACCGACTAGTATAAGTTCTCTACTAGCATGAACGCTTACGCATGTGTAGCTAGGATTCCAACCTAATTCAGAAGATTAAAAATTACCCCTAGGAAAATAATGGGCTTTGAGCACTTGACACACTAGGGACTCTTGATCAAATACCAGACACCAGCCCATTTTCCCCAACAATGCCAAGTTGAATTTGTGTAAATCCCTGAAGCAACGACCACCCTCTTTTTCTTCAACACAAAGTCTTTCCTAACGCATCCAATTAATTCCCTTTGTGGCATCCGTTGAGCTCCCATACCATAACTTATTCATCATGATTTGTAATTGGGAGCAAGAAGGTGGTCATACAGAAAGTGGGAATGGCTTACGCCACTACTTTAATAAGCACCTCTTTACCAGCATTTGATATCTTTCGTTTGCGCCATCCTTGAAGTTTTTGCCACAATTTATCCTTAACATAGCCAAAGATTTATCTCTTTTTCCTCCCAATAAGAGATGGTAAGCCCAAGTACCTGCCCGTATTAATCGGATTATGCATACCCAGAATATGTTTAATAGCTGCCCTTTTCTCTTCTTGATCATTCTTACTAAAGAAGACCCCAAATTTCTCATAATTAACTACTTGCCTGGAAACCCTCTCATAATCATTTAGAATACTTCTAAATTTCTCACATTCTGCTTTTGTAGCCCGACAAAATAATAGGCCATCGTCTACAAATAGAATGTGGGTAGTTTTCGGGGCGTGGTGATAAATTTTATTGCCATGTAAATCTCCAATAGCACTCGCGTGACTCAGTGCCGCAGAAAGTCCATCAGAACAAAGGATAAATAAATAAGGAGACAGTGGGTCACCCTAGCGAAGCCCTCGACCTGGGAAAATTGGTCCCACCATATCTTCGTTGACCTGAACCGAGTATTTAAACGTGGTGACACAAAGGAGCATCCATCTTACCCATTTGGCATAAAACCCCAACTTTTGCAATATATTAGCAAGGTAAGACCAGCTCACCCTGTCCTAGGCCTTGCTAATATATATTTTTAAGGTAACGTCCCCATAACCACCTGTATGTTTGGTTTCCATTGCGTGCAGTGACTCGAAAGCTATATGAATATTATTTTGAATCAATCTACCCGATAAAAAAGTATATTGTGCCTTATCAATTAGACTTGGGAGAACCTCTTTTAATCTATTGCATAAAACTTTTGACAAAATCTTGTACAATACATTACAAAGAGAGATGGGGCGTAAATCACGTACCGACTGAGGTGAGTTCACCTTTGGGATAAGGCTAATGTTTGTGTCATTCAGGCCGTGTGGGAAGCTCTCCGAGGTAAGCCATTCAACCCCTGTTGCATAAATGTCGTCCCCAATTATATTGAAAAAAGAACGAGTTTTACCCATCATGGCCAGGAGTCGTGTCGCCGTTCATTTGGATTAAAGCGCGGTAAAAAAAAAATTTGAAAAATCTTGAGTGAGGACCATTTTGTTCACCAATAATCGTTTGATTAATTGGATTTATAAATTCCTCTATATTATCATCATTTGGTGCGACCGTGAATAATTCCAAAAAGTAATTTCGGATCATACCACACAACCTGTCTTGTTGGTCTTCCCATTCACCATTTTCATTCAAAAGTTGGGCAATGTTGTTCCTTTTCTTCCATGTGGTGGATGATTGATGAAAGAATTTGGTATTTAGGTCACCATCCTTAGGCCAATGTACCTTTGCCCTTTGTCTCCAATAAGTTTCATCTTGTTTCAATAGTGTTCCAAAATCTTTTCTTGCCTCTTGATACAGAGCCAAAATCTCGGAATCGGTCGAGCCCTGAAGCTCCTTAATCTGATTTTCCAACCGCCTAACAGAAGCCCTGAAATGAGAGTTTGCATGATTACCCCATGTGGCAAGAATGTCGTTTGTGGCCAGTAACCTCTGGTTTATGTCCAAGTCGTTGAAACCAGTCAAGCATTTAAGAAAAATTGTCCTCAAATCAAACTCTGCCAACCATCTGTTTTCAAATTTGAAAGAGCGACGTTTTGTCCGAATGATAGAAGGCGAAGTATCAAGGAATATGGGATTATGATTTGATGTTGGGGCGATCAAGTTGGTGAGTTCCGCATTAGGGAAATGGGTGTGCCATGTCGGGGTAGCCATGACCCTATCAAACCTTTCTTCAACAGTTGTAGCCGGATTTCTTCCCCGAAACCAAGTGAATTGATACCCAAGAAGTTGAATATCAATTAATTGACAGTCCGTGATAGCTTCAAAAAACCCCGAAATAAATAATTAGGGTGAGGAACCCTGGCCCGTTTTTTTGATGGAAAAAGTATACCATTGTAATCGCTAATGATCACCTAAGGAATAGAATTATCATTTGCAAGAGTATGTAATAAATTCCATGAGAGGTGTCTACGACTTCTTTCAGGGAATCCATAGTATCCTCTTACACGCCTTCCCCACTCCCATCATTTACAACAACATTAATATGGTACGAAGAGTAATTCAAAATTGAGCATTGAGTGTTATTATTCCAAAACAAAGTCAAGCCACCATTATGGCCCACACAACCCCCTACAGTTCCAACTTAGGATCCTCAAAAGTCCCGACTGGCCTCCGAACCGGGACCAACCGATAAAAAATGTTGGTCCCTGAACGAGTAGTGAATTGGTTAAAGTCTAGAGGGGAGGGTGAATATACTTTAAAACCTTTTCAAATAGTGTAGGGTTACTCGGTTGTATACTTAGTCTGCTGGATTTATGAGTGCACAAAAAAAGACTGGATCGGAAAAAAGACCGGAACCGGACCGACTGATTAGTTTTCGGTCCGGTCTCCAGTCCTTCAAATTTACGATTCCGTTTTTCCGATTTGGACCGAATTTTTTTTATTTATTATATTTTAATTTTACTAATGCACTATCACTTAATTTTTCAAAACCAAGTAATTGGTGAGGATGTGAGGTAAAATTGTTGAGATCTATTAATTACATTTTTTTCAAATATATAATTTAACAAACATATTTAATTTACTTTTAGGGTCGAAAGATCATTAATAATAATGTAAATAAAATTCACATTGGCATAGATTGATTTCAAATGAAGAGTTAACACTTTAATTTTCATACACAAATTCATCATTCTTGTTCTTGCTTCCATACACAAATGAAGGGTCCAAACCCAAACCGAACTGAAATTTACCGATCCGGTCTAGACCGGATTAATTACGGCCCGGTCTCCAGTCCATCCATTAGGACAGATTCCGGTCCCGGTCTGGTTTTGGAAAGGTACACACCCCTAGCTGGATTGACATGTATGTTGATCCAACTTACTAGGTACATAGCTAAGTAGATTTGCGGAATAGTGTAGACCCTTTTTATTTAGACTCGTTCATTTATAGAAAACCTTTACTTAGCCAAATTAAAACTACTCAGCTGACTTGGTGTCTGCTGGTTTTAAATCCTTTAATGGCCTCTTTTCGAAATCATAAAATCACATTTATGCAATATGAATAATGATAAGTAAATTGACAGAATTGAAAGTGCAGAAGAGTAAATGACACCGAGATTTATAGTGGTTCACATTTCTAAATCCTACGTCCATTCTCACGATCTGCTCGTGATATTAATCATTTAATACCAACTAAAGGGTCTTGTCCTTTATAACCCCAAGTGAAGGACTTTGAGCTCTGAGCAACTTCCAAAGTGCTACAGTGTCCACAAGTTTTTATGAGAACTTGTACTCGTTACAATAATAACAACTTGGACCTTATACTAGTTAGAATGTATGGGTTTGGGTTATTTTTTATATATCTCCAACTAGTGTTTCAAGCAACAAAATGCTTAAACACTTTGCCTAAACCAAACAGTGTGTATAAAGTAAAACTGGGTTCGGTTTCTATGATGGTAGGAAACTTAAGAGCTAGGAATTATGTAAATTCTATGTAGGCTCTAGAGAACTCTCTTGAAAATTGTTTTGAATGCTTGTGTTTCAGACAACTGGGTGAGTTCTTACGTATAGTTTCCGTGATCTTCACAAATGAAGATTGTCTTATATTTATAGGCACGATTGTCAATCAAGTAGCCGATGGAGTGACTAATCGTTGTCAATCATCCTTAATTGTAGTGTAATCTCTTGATTTAATCTTGATTGATCCTGATTCCACTAAATCTGGGACTTTCCTTCTTTGGATATGGAATGTGTTGACCGATATTTCACACTTAGCTTTATTCATGCTTGCTTCTTAGTCGACTGACTTCTAGTCTTCTGATCTGGGTGATACAACAACTTTAGAGCATGGATGATGTCTTTTGATCTGACTTTTACACAAATAAGTCCAACTCATCATACTCTTGATTTCGCTTCCTCTTCTTGTCTTGATATCTTCTAAGTCTTGAGGCTTTAAATCAGTAGACATCTTTAGAAGTCCATATCAGCTGATAAGGCATACAAGGGCCTTCTCATCTGATCTTTGAACATGGTCTTCTTCTATATTCAAGGTCTTCTTAGTCTTCTAGTCTTCTACTCTTCAAATCTTGAGCAAGCCCGTGTAAATCCAAGATGTGATCTCAACTGATATACATACATCTGATATCACGTGAGTAGACTTAAGAAACTTTAAGTTGTTCTATACAATTCAGCTTATCCTATCAGATAACATAAATTACTAAATACTCCCTTCGTCTCATGATTTTATGCACACTTTCCTTAACGGGCGTCCCAACAGTTTTTGCACACTCCAAAAAAGGAAACAACTCACATAATTTTTACCAATAATACCCCTCATTTATTTTACTTTCCCTTCACTTTAGTCAAATCTCCTCCACTTTAATCAATGAATTACGAATAATACCCCTCCTTTATTTTACCTTACACATCACTTTATTCCATTTTTTTAATCTTCGTGCCAGTCAAAGTGTGCATAAAATCATGGGACGGAGGGAGTAAAATATTAAGTGTTTTTTGCCATCAAAATTATTACATAAATTACATCATTACCCTATAGGGTAAGTGAATATCCCAACAATTTCCCCCTTTTTTATGAAGCCAAAACCACTTAATCTATATTATCCAACTAAACAAGCAGACCTCAAATAATAAAAATAAAGTACAAATAACTTTGGATAATCATTGATTAAGTCCATCCAGTTGACGTGAATAATTTTAATCTCTTATAATTAGAAAATAGACCACAAATATAATTTTTTTGTTTAATTGACAAATCAACCAAACTAAAATTTAACCTTAAAGTTGTTTAAATCCTTATTGACAAAAGGACAAGATCAATTAATATATAATATTCAACTAAAGTTTAATTGACAAATCAACCCAATTATTAGTAACAAATATCAATTTGCGAATACAAATACACATCTCACCACGCACGTTTTCAATCTACACATGATAATGCATTTGTAAAGAGCAAGTTAAAAAAAATTGAATCTACATTAGTTATCAAGTCTCTCTCCGGATTCATGTGAATACGTGGATGACAAAGGAGTAGGGGTGGGCACAGAACCGAAAAAACCGAAAAACGTACCGAACCAACAAATTTCGGTTTATACGGTTCGGTTTTTTCGGTTGTTCGGTTCGGTTCAGTTAAATATTTTACAAAATCGAATAAACCGAACCGAACCAATTTTTTTTTAAATTTCGGTTTTCGGTTTGGTTCGGTTCGGTTTATATTTTACAAAATCGAATAAATCGAACCGAACCAAAAATTTCTTTATATAAATTAAAAAAATACTTATTTAATCAATAAATTATATGGAACAATACTTTAACAAAAAGAAACTCTATTTGAAGTATGTTACTTTATTAATTTTCAATCTCAATTTTTCAATTCGCACTAAAAAATAATTATCTCCCCTTGAAGGTGAATTTCATTGTGGAAAATGCAACAAAATCATTAATTTTTTTGTGTGATATTTTTATGGTTTGTAATTTTAAACTTTTGTTTGGATTAATTGCAAATTAAATCACCACCTTTCATTGAATTGCAATTTAATCTAAACTTTTGAATAATTGCAAATAAAATCACCACCTTTAAATATTGTTGCAATTTGAACTTTTTGATAGTTTCATTTTTGTCCAAATCTAACGTGGCTAGTTGATGTGGCACCTACTTAATGAAATAACATTATTTTTTATTTCGATCTAATTTTGAAACGTTAAATTCGGACACAAATGAGATTGTCTAGAAGTATAAATTGCAACAATATTTAAAGGTGGTGATTTTATTTGCAATTATTCAAAAGTTTAGATTAAATTGCAATTCAATGAAAGGTGGTGATTTAATTTGCAATTAACCCTTTGAGAAACTTGTTAGTTTGGATTTTGACTTGAACTTATAATTTGAATTTGATTTTTAGTGTAAAAAAATCTTAAAAAATGTTTAATTGTTAAAAAATAATATTTTATATATCGGTTTAAACTGACCGAACTGAACTTTTAATCGGTTCGGTTCTAACAAATTTCGGTTCGATTTCGGTTTCAATTTTTAAAATTTCAGTTTATTCGGTTCGGTTGAAAAAAGCCCAAAATCGAACCGAACCGACCGAATGCCCACCCCTACAGAGGAGTATTCTCAATCTATATTGTGGAACTGAGGGAGTATATTTCTCACTAACTGCACTATAAAAAAATTGACTTTTAATAACATAAATCTTGACATAAATGAACAGAGGGGGTATTAGTTAACAAAAACAATTGAATTGATACAAATTAAAGACCTAAATTGAAAAGAGTTTATTAACAATATAAGACAATCCATAAGACATTTAAACAAAGTGAGACAAAAAAGATTAGTAAAACAATTAAGACCAAAATACAATACAAAATTCCATTTATGCCGTGTAGTTATAAATAATCGAAATTAATTAAAATTACAAAGTCTTTCAGCATTATTTCCTTTCTCCCCCCAAATTTAGGTTACACCTTCCTTTTTCGAATTCAATCTAATTTGAATTCAATTCAATTCAAATCGAAGATTGTAATGTTACTTGCGGTCGATTAGTTTCCAAAAACTTGATGCATTTCCACAGTGTATGATTCACACATTGGAGGTGTAAATCGCCGCCCAGCCAACATCTCTCCAAGCTCTGAGCCGCCCCTCCTTCTCGACGACAGTGGAGGTGTAAATCGCTACACCGACCACCATTGATTTTCACACAGTGGATGTGTAAAACCCCCCACCCACCCCTCCCAGCTCTCTCTCTCTTCCGTCTCTTCCGTGACCATAGAAACAGATACGTCGCTCTCTCTCATAAACAAGAATACAAAGTACATCCCAACATCAATTGAAAAAAAAGGGCTTCTCATTGATTTTTTCAAGTTTCTATTTTTCCTTCGACTTTTTATTATTGTTTTATAAGTATATTCTTCTACAGATTTGTAGGTGTGAAAGTGTAGAACCAGATCTACATCACTTGTGTTTTCTTCACCTATTGTGATTTACTTTGCTTAATTGCTTGCTGAACGATCATCATTTCCGTGTATTGGTAATCAGAATTTTGTGTTAGTGTTGTTAATTTTTTGGATGAACTGAGGAGATTGCAAGAACAATGTGTGGATCAGCTCTACTGAATCCAATATTATATGACTCTTCAATTACGGCTATGGGATTCAGATTCGTTTTTTCGAATGATTTTTTTTTTTTTTTTTTGATCTAGTTATTTGTATATTACTTGTAGGAATTTCGAGATCTAGGTGCTAGTTCATACGAGTATCCATTTTATTTGGTTCTATGGTTTATAAGATTTTTGCATTATTCAAATGGATTGAAAGTGAAGGAAAAAAATTCTTTCAATTTATCTTTGAAATCCTGTGTTTTCTAAGGCAGTGTGATTCAATCTATGCAGTTGAGGACAAAAATGGAGGGTACAGTGTTTGCCCCTGCTTTGGATTTGGATGGAATGAAGTATGTCAAGTCAGAAAATGGAGTAGTGAGTATCTGCAAAATTGAAGTTTGCACCTTAGATGAACATATCATATACAGTAGTAGTTAATTAAGCAGGAATTGCAATAATCTTATATTCATTTGATTAGTTGCTTTGTAGAAATTGATTTTGTATATTCGAATGTTTGGAGTCATGATAATTGTAAAACGTCTTTTCGTCTGATTTATATGAGGCCTTCGAGCTTTAAATCTATTTCTTGAAATATCTTATACAGGGGAGTAAGACACCAAGAACATGAATTTTTTAAATTTGGGGAGTTTGGAAACAAATGCACCTAATTTACCAGAGTAGGGTTAATTGTAGATACAAGTAATTTTTGAAGTATATGCAATTATCGGTTGCATATATAAAAAAATGCATGTATATTTGAAAGTATATGCATTTATCGGTTGCATATAATAAAATATGCTTATAGAATTTATGATACAGTCTTATATTATTATTATGCAATGCACTTATTTGATATATGCATCCCCTATAAATATGCAATGCACATATTATGTATATGCATCAAACTATCAAAAATATCATATAAATATGCAATGCACAGCTTAAAAAATCAACGATTTTTTACATGTGAAAACTCTTTTGTACAATCAAACGAAGGATCAAACAATAACATGGAGTAGATGAAAAGACGAAACAAACATACCTTCAATCATTTTCCTTCAGCTATAATTTAGGGATAATCTCTTACCTTTTTAAAATTTAATTCATTTGACTTTTCATATTTGACATTAATTAAATTAAATTAAATGATTCAAATCTAAAATTAAGTATAATTATTTCAATTTCGAGCTTTGGAACATCGAATAAGGAAAACTACTTAAAAAAATTAAGGGTAATTAATTGCACGTTTAAGTTTAAAAAGAAAGAAAAAATCTTAGCATTGCTTAAAAAATAAAAAATTTAGTGAAGTGATGGTTACAAAATTCATAGAGCTATTTCAAATTTACCGAGAACGATTTCGATTGTGCGACGCTTGAAATCTTCAAAAACTTATATGGAGATGAGCACAGTAATCAAATATGCACAAAATGAAGTTTTGTGAAATATTTTAGGAATGTTCCTTTGAATTAAAACCAATGCGAGGATCGAGGAAAATTTTCTCTCAGCTTATTTTAAATTTTTAATGTTTAACTTTACATATTTAGATTAATCTATTTAATTGTATTTGAAATTCGTAATTAATTACTGTAGAACATAAGAGCAGAATCGACCATATAGATTGAATTTTGTCCTTAATTGTATCATTAAATAAAATTAGTTTGAATCTTAAAGTGTAAGGGTGATTTGTCCCATATTGTTTTTCCACAATTGAAAATTAAAATGAAGAAAAAAATGTAAAATTGTATTTGAGTAAAGATACACACGGACTTCGTGTGCTGTCTTTGTCGAGATGGGCACCTATGTGGCTCTGTCTCTCTTGTGACCACTTCATCTTGTAGCAATTAAGTGCATTAACAATTTTGCTTAATTTGTTTTCTCTATCTGTTTGTGTAAATAGTACAAATTAAGTTTTACTTCCACCATCTCGAAATACCCTTTACTTGTGAGTGAATACATCATTTAAAAAATATAATAATTAGTAGAGTTTTGAGAAATAAATTTATAAACTTTTATTTATAAAGTAAATAAATGAGTTAACTTATGTGCATAATGTGTGACTTCAAAAGTAATGACATATTATGTATAATAATTTTTGAAAATTTTTATGAACATTGAAAAATATTCAAAATCTGTTGCCCTTGTCGTAACTTCAGCAATTTTTTTATGACCTGTCCATAACTTTGTTAGAGGAGAGTTAAAGTAAAAAAAAAATGTTTACAGGTTCGTTTATAAAAAAAATTGATCACGTTGATTTTTGTTGATTTTTCTAGAGTTTTTTTTTTCTGTTGATTTTTGCGGTTATTTATTGTTTTCTATTGGTTTTGAAGAAAACTAATGTTTTTTATGTTGATTTATGCTATATTTCTTTTTATATATAGATTTTAGTATACTTATCTTTAAATTTATTTGATGGATGCTCTTTTATTTATAAAATATATTGATATTATTTATTTTATTATGGTGAAATTTAAAATTCATAGCAATTATTTGCTATGATATAAAATATTTTATTACCTATTTTTTATAAAATTTGTATGCTAATTAAATACTTTTGTGATGAATGATTTACGTTCGACTTTAATTTTGCAATGAAAAATATATTTACACTATTGTTTTGTGATCGATGAAATTCATATTTTTATGGATAACATTTGCAATGAAACCATAGTTTAATATTTTACGATGAAACATATATTTTCATTGCTAACATTTGCAATTAAATCTATATATATTTTGTAAAGGCCGCGGCTAAACAAACCCCTGATTCTCCTATACACACCCCAACTACTATACACACCCCATAGTAAATATAATTTTTTTCATAATTACTAAACATACCCCAATAATATACCATTATACCCTTACAATTTAAAAAAAAAAACAAATAGAAAAATAAAAAGGACAAAAAACTCATATTTCCATCGCACTACTCTGTAAAACAAATAAAAGATGAAGGTGTCATTTCTGCAATTTCATGAGTGAATATGAAAATGTTCTTAATCTAGTAATGAGTGGATATGAAAATACTCTTAATCTCCAACTTCATTTTTGCAATTTCATTCGGTTTTTTAGTTTTTAGGGTTCAATTTTGTGGATTTTGTTAAGAAACTGCGCATGGAGTTCCTGTTTTTGAAGCAATATATGTGATTTTCGATAAAAGCATGAAAAAATCAGTATCTGGTGTTTTTCCTCCCGTCCTGTTCACAGTTTATGTTATGTTCGCCCAGTCCACAGAGAAAAAAATTAGAAATTATTTCACTTGTTCAGGATTAAAATTGAGAAAAAATTGTCATAAAATTAATTTTGATCAAAGTTGGAATTAAATCCAGAAAACAGCAGTATTAATTTTATAAAATGACCATAGGTTTCCATAAAAGTTGAAAATGAAAGGTTATGTTTAATGTTTCAGAATTTTTTTAAGAAAGAGGAGAGGAAGAAGATGATAATAAGGGTAGTTTAGTTATTTAATATAGGGATATTTTAGTTTAAACTTTTTTTGGGGGTATGTATAGAAAATTCGGGGGTATATTTAGCCGTGCCGTTTTGTAAATTCATTTTTTTTAATTGATACAAAATGACCTAAATTGAAAAATTAAAATGAAAAAAAAAAAGTAAAATTGTACTTCATCCGTCCCGTATTAACTTTCATAGGTAGGTGGACACGTAAATTAAGAAAGTGTAATAATGAGTGGAGTTTTGAGGGGTAATTTTGTAAAACTTTATGTATAAAGTAAATAATGAGTTGACTTTTGTGTATGTGTGAAGAAAAAGTAATGGCATTTGTGTAAAATTGAGGATATTGTGAGGGTGGAGTTTATAAAGGATTTTCCATTTTAAGGGTGTGAATGTTATTGTGGGACGTCCCGAAAAAGAAAGTGTGAAAGTTATTGTGGGACGGAGGGAGTATTTGAATAGAGATACATGCGGATTTATGAATTTATCTCAGAAATAAAATACTACTCCCTCCGTCCCTGAAAAGTTTTCATACTTTCTTTTTTTGTCTGTCCCCCGAAAAGTTTGCATACCCCAAAATAAAAATAATCATCACAATCCCCACCCTCACAATATACACATATTTACTATTTATGTCATTACTTTTGGGACCCACCATACACTCAACCCATCTACTTTATTTACCTTATATATAAAAGTTTACAAAATTACCCCTCAACACTCTCATCATTACACTTTTTTCTTAAACCATGTGCCCAAGATTTCCCGCAAACTTTTCGGGGACGGAGGGAGTATATAATAAGTTGTGAAAATAAAAGATTTTTTGGGTACCCCTCTATAAAACAATTTTTTGCGTCTTTGTTGGAGATGGGTACCTCTGTCTCTCTCCTATGACCACCTCAGTCGTAGCAATTAATTAACTCCATTAAATACTTTTGCGATAAAAAATACTCAACATTTATATAGCTATTGCATGTTTTGTGATAATATTCATATTTTTATACTAACATTTTTCAATGAAATTATGATGTTCATCGCTAACATTTTACAATATAACATATATTTGATTATTTTCATAGCTATTGGCAATGAAATCAATATTTTGTATAGTTAAACAATATAATATTGAATTGATACAAAAAAGGCCATAATTGAAAAATTAAAATGAAAAAAATTAGGTTGTGTTTGGATGGAGGAATTTGATTTGAGGAGGTATTTTAAATGGAAGGTTTTGAAAATAGATGGATTTCAAATGACATGGTTTTAGAGAGGATTTAAAATCCTCTCAATTTTAACTAAAAAAATATGCTAAGGATTTTAAATCCATTCATTAGGAATTTGATTTGAGGAGGTATTTCAAATGGAAGGTTTTGAAAATAGATGGATTTCAAATGACATGGTTTTAGAGAGGATTTAAAATCCTCTCAATTTTAACTAAAAAAATATGCTAAGGATTTTAAATCCATTCATTTGTTTTTTAATCCAAGTGGAGTGGATTTGATTGGAGGATTTGAAATCCATTGATCAAATCCCTCCATCCAAATGGAGCTTAAAGAAAAGTTTTTGGGTAACCATGTGGTAAACATTTGTCGAGATGGGTACATCAGTTTGTCTCTCTTGTGACCACTTGGCCTGGAGAAAAAAAATATTTACGTCCTATGATTTTTTTAAAAACGTTCCAAAATATTTAAAATTTTAATTTATGTTTCATAACTTTTTCAACTGCTTAATTTATATACGTCCAATTTTAGCTGGGGTCATAAAAATTCGTCGGAAATCCTAGTTGTTCCAAATACATCCAAGATTATAATATAATGTCAAAGTCTTAAACATATGCTTAGACTAGGTGATTGCGCATCCTTGCACATGCTTATATTTTTCCATAATTTTTTTATAGTGATTTAACCTTTAACAATGTTATTGTACATTCAGTACTAATGCAATGTATGAACAATGCAATAGAGATGGAAAATCGAGTCCATATCCAATTGTGAGATTTTGGTGTCCTAAAATATTATATTAATCTTGTAGAGAATTGTACTTATTTGGAGAGTATTTTTATCTTTTTCGCATAACGTCTAATTTTAGTTAAAAATTTAATTTACGTTCCATAACTTTTTTAATTGCTTAATTTACGTCGCATCTACGTCGGAGCTAGTGACCAAAACGACGTCGTTTATATCACGTGATTATTAAATTTGGGGATTTCCAGCGAATTTTTATAACTCTAGCGAAAATTAGATGTAAATTAAGCAATTGAAAAAGTTATGGGACGTAAATTAAAATTTTAACTATTTTGGAACGTTTTTGAAAAAAGGTAAAAGTTATGAGACGTAAATAATTTTTTTCTCCTTGGCATGTAGCGATAATTAAGTCCATTTAATAATTTTGCCCCTCTATCTTGTGCAATAATACTCGATCCCTTCGTTCTACAATACCTTTCACACTTTTCTTTTTTAGATGTCCCACGGTACCTCCACACCCTCAAAATAGAAAACATTTTATAAACTTTATCCTTACAATATCTACAATTTTACATAAAATGTCATTACTTTTGAACTCACACATAAACACAAGTCAACTCTTATATTTACTTTATACATAAATTAAAGCTTTGCAAAATTACTTCTCAAAACGCTAATCATTATTACATTTTCTTAAAAATTGTGTCCACTTACCTATGGAAGGTATTGCGGGATGGAAGGAGTACAAATTAGCTTGGGATAAGAAGTCATTTTATTCTCATAACTTTGTACCTTTTTTTAATTTGTTCCAAAAAAGTTAAATATATCAATTTAGTCCTATTTTTTTTTTCAATTAGTTTTGTTTTGATCCCAAAAAATTTAAATGTATCAATTTAGTCCCATTTTTTATTGCTAACATTTGCAATTAAATCTATATTTTATGAACGAATAGTCTACTTCTCTCTTGTAACCACTTCATCTGTAGCAATTAACTCCATTAATAATTTTGCTTTAAATGTTCTCTCCCTCTTGTGTATAGCTGTACAAATTTAAGTTGTATCCGTGCCGACATGCACTATGTATAATGAGTTGTGATGAAAAACAATTAATTGTCGAGATGGGTGTCTCTCTTGTGTAACAACTTGTATATATATGTGTGCATGTGTGTAGAGTAGAGTAGAGTAGAGTATAATTAAGTTTGATGATGGCCGCAATTTGGTTGATGTGCAGTTTGGTGTTGCTGTTGCTACCCAACAAGCTAAACTCCCAATCAGACCTTATCCAGTTCAATTTCACTTCCTTCAACTTGATTTCGGAGCTAAATCTCCAAGGCGATGCTTATCGGACCCCAAGGGTTGACAGAATAAAGCTTACAAGCAACGTTATATATATATCCAGCTGAGAGTGTTGGGCGAGTGTTGTACTCCCCCGCTATCAGACTCTGGGACGGAGCTGGACGCCGACAAGCTACTTTCCAAACTGAATTCAGAACCCTTATAGGCGAAAATGGCCAAGGCGTGGCCTTCTTCATCGCACCCGTTAACGCTACCTTCCCTGCGGCCTCCACAGGAGGGAACCTAGGGCTCTACGATCCTTCATCAGGATTTAGTCCCGTCCCTGTTGTTGCTGCAGAGTTCGACGTCTTCCGCAACACGTGGGATCCAAATTACCCTGTCCACTTGGGAATCAATATCAACACTAGAACGTCCATTGCAGTAGCGGAGTGGCGGGGGGATACCCATAGTGGGTCCCGGAGCTAGAATGGTGGATATAAGAATCACGTACGACTCGCGTAAAAGATTGATGACTCTTGTTGTGACGAACCCGCGCGAACAGGCCGCCATTATCAGGAGATAGGGTGGAGCATGCGATTGACTTGAAGACATATCTTCCCGAGTATGTTCAAATTGGAATCTCCGCTTCCACGGGAAATGGCGCCGCCACATCGTTTTCATCTTTCCATGATGTTCTCTCCTGGTCTTTCATTTCATTCATGCTGCATGATGACGGTACCACCGACGCCCACACGCTCATTCCTCAATACACCGACGTCTGATTGATATTTCACAATATAATATAAGCCTCCAAATTAAATGGAGTAATTAATATCTATCTTTGTACATGCATGTCTTAATTCATGTACGCTTATAAATATATTAATTATAATAAGTAAGTGTGTACGTTGGCTTTAATTAATGATATGCATGTATTAATTTGTTTCTTGATTTGCTCAATATTAATTAATTGGACAACAGGGCAAACCCCCGTCAGTCAAACGGTAGAAAACCCCTTAAAAGTTACCATTTTAATATATTCTGAAAAAAATAAATTAAATAAAATAAAAAATTGGCGCCTTCAATTGGCACAATTTCAGACTCTCTCACAATTTCTCTCCTCACCAAAATTTCTTATACTAGTGTTTTTAAAACAAGACCGGCCGGTTCAACCGTGAACCATTCACGGATCCGGTCCGGAAGATTGCTCAAAACCGTTTTCATGGTCAGACCGGATGAAACCGGCCCAAAACCGGTTCGAGCTGTTAAGATTTTTTTTTTTTTAATATTGAACTAGAGTTTATTACTAACACTCCCACTTTTATATTGTTTTGCTCTAATGTTTCTTTTACTCCCTTACATCGATGTGGGACAAAAATCTCATAAGTTTGTTACTAAAATCTTACATTTGTTGCTAAAATCTCACTTTTATTGCTTTTTTTCTTATGTCTCTTCTATTTCTTATTCGATATGGAACATAAATCTCATATGTTAGTTTGTTACTAACATTATTGTTGTTATATTATTATTTTTCTCTTGTTTCTTCCACTCTTTATCAATGTGGAACGTAAATCTCATATTTTTTAATTTGAAACTTATAAAATACTATGAATAATGAAGAATGAATGATAAGATATTTTAATTTAATATTTGTTATTTTATGATTTAGTGTGTTTATTTTAATATAATTTTTATAAGATGTTTTATTTAATGTAACATAGAGAATATTAATAATATATATATGAATACAATATTAAGTAAATAAAAAACTTTCAAATGAACGGAGGGAACATAAACAATTAAATTGATAAAAAAACCCAAACTAAAAAATTAAAATGAAAAAAAAAAAAAAAAGTAAAATTGTATTTGAGTAAAGATACACCCGGACTTGTGACTTTATCTAAAATTTTGGGTACCCATAAGAAAAATAATCGTGTGCTGTCTTTGTGGAGATGGGCACCTCTGTGGCTCTGTCTCTCTTGTACGTGACCACTTCATCTTGTAGCAATTAATTAAGTGCATTAATAATTTTGCTTTATTTGTTTTCTCCATCTCTTTGTGTGTAAGTAGTACAAATTAACTTTTACTTCCATGGTTTCGAAATACCTTTTACGTACATGTGAGTGAATACATCATTTAAAAATGTGTAATAAGTAATAGAGTTTTGAAAAATAATTTTATAAATTTTTATGTATAATGTAAATAAATGAGTTAATTGTGTATAATGTGTGGATTTAAAAGTAATGACACCATGTATAATGATTTGTGAAAATTTTTATGAACATTGAAAAATATTCAAAATCTGTTGCTCTTGTCGTAATTAACAACAACAATTTTTTTTATGACCTTAACTTTGTTAGAGGAGAGTTAAGGTAAAAAAAAATGTTTACAGGTTCATTTATAAAAAAATGATCATTTTTTTTACGTCACGGTATTCGATCTAAGGATTCAAACCTAAGACCTAGAGAGGAGCACACTCTCAAGTCTACACCATTAGGCGAACATCATGTTAGATTTTTTTCTAGAAATTTTTTTCTGTTGATTTTTGGTGTGGTTAGTTATTGTTTTCGGGTTGTCCTTGAAGAAAACTAATTTTTATTTGTTGATTTATGCTACTCCCTCCGTCCCACAATAACTTTCATACTTTCCTTTTTAGGACGTTCCACAATAACTTTCACACCCTTTAAATGAAAAATTCTTTATAAACTCCACCTCACAAAATCCTCAATTTTACATAAATGTCATTACTTTTTCCTCACACATACACAAAAAGTCAACTCATTTCTTTACTTTATACATAAAGTTTTACAAAAGTATCCCTCAAAACTCCACTAATTATTACATTTTCTTAATATACGTGTCCATCAACCGGCCTCTAAAAATTAATATGGGACGGAGGGAGTATTTTTTTTTATGTAGATTATAGTATACTTATTTGTCACCTTTTTTGACTTTTTTTTAGGATGTACCTGGATATATTTGATAGATACACTTTATAAGATCACAGAATATGTGGGAATTGAATGAATATATTAAATTTGTATTGTTCAATATATACAGCGTAAATATGATGATAAGAATGTTATCCTAACCAACTATGCGATTTACATGGTCAACAATATTTGAAATATACAGAAATATCTAACGTGGGCTTATTAGGATTATTATCCTTAATACGCACCCGCAAAATGTACGTTCCATCGGTAACGAATATTTTGGAACGAAGAAGCTCGAAGCGAGTGCGCAGAAGAGGTTTGGTCAGCAAGTCGGCTAGTTGATCAATAGTGCTGACGTAAGAAACCGAGAGAAGTCCTTTGGAAGAAAGATCCCTGACGAAGTGAATATCTATTGCAATATGTTTCATTCTGGAATGTTGAATAGGATGCAAAGCAAGTCGTGTAGCAGACATGTTATCGCATAGTAGACGAGGTGTGACTGTGATAGGGAGCCGCAATTCCCTGAACAAGTCAACAATCCACCCAACCTCAGAGGCAGCAGAGGCAAGCGAGCGGTACTCGGCTTCAGTCGATGATCGAGCTACCCCAGTTTGTTTTCTTGATCTCCAAGAGATGGGGTTTTCTCCGAGAAAAACAATGTAGGCTGAAGTTGATTTGCAATCACTTAAATCACCACCAAAGTCAGAATCAGAGTATGTCGTCAGACGAAGGTGTGATGGTTTCCGAAGAAGAAGACCATGGTGTAGTGTGCCTTTGAGGTAGCGAAAAAGGCATTTAACTTCCCCCCAATCAACAACAGAAGGTGCGGACATTCGTTGAGCTAGACGATTGACGGTAAACGAGATATCCGGCCGAGTGAAAGCCAAATACTGAAGGCCGCCAATTGCACTTCTATAGTCGGTTGCATTTACGTGGCCGACACAGTTGGAGGATTTCGGGTTGCTAGGTGTCCGAAGAGGCTTGACGCCATCCATTTGATGTCGTTTTAATAGGTCCACAGTGTACTTGTGTTGAGAAAGAAATAACCCTTCCTTGCAGCGAGCCACCTCCACCCCCAAGAAGTAAGATAAGGGGCCTAGATCCTTAACTGCAAACTGAGTTTGCAGATGAGTGATAACTCGATCAACATGAGAGAGCGTCGAGCCTGTAACAATAATGTCATCCACATACACAAGGACCACGAGACAAATATTATCTTTAAAGAATGTGAAAAGGGACGTGTCTGCCTTAGATTGTGTGAAACCGAATGATAAGAGAGAAGAACTTAAGGCAATATACCATTCCCTCGGGGCCTGACGTAATCCGTAAAGGGATTTTCGAAGAAGACATACATGGGACGGTTGTGATTTATCAACAAAGCCGGGAGGTTGAACCATGTAGACTGGTTGCGTCAGAGTGCTATGCAAAAAGGCATTACTTACATCAAGTTGCTTCAAGGGCCAGTTGGCGGAAAGAGCAAGTGTCAAGACGGTGCGGATGGTAACCGGTTTGAATACGGGGCTGGAGGTTTCTTTGAAGTCAACTCCAGGGCGTTGATGGAAGTCTTTAGCAACTAGACGAGCTTTGTAACGATCGACAGAACCATCAGGTTTTCTCTTGATGCGAAAGACCCATTTGCAACCAATTATGTTTGCATGAGATGGTGGTACAACGAGGTCCCATGTACCATGACGTTGTAGGGCGGTGAACTCATCAGTCATGGCCTGTCGCCATTTAGGGTCCGAAATAGCCTTAGATGCACAAGTAGGCTCAATATCATCCGGTAAAGGGTGTTTTGTCACGGAAAATAGGCGTTTTGGTCGAAATATATTGTCTTGTGCACGTGTTCGCATAGAATGAATGCGAGTAAGATGAGCAGGCAGTGGAGCTGGCGGGGCAGGTGCCACTGATTGAGACGACTTGGAGGTTGGTGTGCACGACTGCTGTTGTGCGCAACGCAGAGGTTGGTTAGTACATGGTGGCGAAAGAACGACTAGAGGGGCAGGAAGTTCATTGTTGCACACTGGAGTAGAAGATTTAAATGACCAGAAAGTAGACTCATAAAATTTAACATGGCGAGAAATATATATCTTATCAGAGTCTGGGTCATAGCACCGATAAGCACTTTGACTTGACGAGTAACCAACAAATATGCACGATTTAGAGGGAAAATTTAACTTGCCCATGTTATAGGGACGAAGCCATGGGAAACAGATACACCCAAAGGTTCGAAGTTTGAGGTAATTCAGCGCCTTTTTAAACAAGACCTCAAATGGACTTAGACCATTCAGATTTGGTGTCGGAGTGCGATTTATCAAATAAGTAGCAGTTTGAACGGCGAATGCCCAAAACGTGTCCGGAAGACGAGCATGGTGCAAAAGAGCACGAGTGATTTCAAGGATATGCCGATTCCGACGCTCAGAAATGTCATTTTGTTGGGGGGTGTGCGGTGTTGTAGTCAACCAATTAATACCATTTGCAGACAAGTAGGGTTTTAGAGCAACAAATTCTCCACCATTATCAGTATAGAAATTTTTAATTGGTTTGTTGAATTGTTTCTCCACAAGGCTTCGGAATTGCCGAAAAATGGGTTCAACCTGTGATTTTTCCGACAATATGTAAACCCAACAATAACGACTATAAAGATCAACCACAAGTAAGAAATATCGATAGCCATCAACAGAAATAACAGACGTCGGACCCCAAATATCCGCATATAAATATTCCAAAGGAGACTGAGCAACAAAAGAAGAAGCACGAAATGGTAGTCAATGAGCATTGCTCACACAACAGGAAACACAATCGTCTTGTAAACTAGCAGTAGACTGATTCAAAACTGGTAACTTAAATTTAGATAAAATAAATGAACTCATCCTCGTCGAGGGATGTCCTAAGCGGGCATGCCAATTATGAAGAGTTGTTCGAACCCCCAATGCAGCAACTTTGGGTTCAGAACTGGACAACGACGGCTGTAACTGATAGACACCATTACTGCATGGTCCTTTGATGAGATCCTCCCCCGTGGATAGATCCTTAACCATAAAATAATTAGGAAAAAATTCCAAAGATACATTATTGACTTTTGTAAACTGATGAACAGAAATAAGATTTCTAGCAGCACCAGGAACACATAAAATATTTGAAAGCTTAAATTGACGAGTAGGAGTACGGAAAGTAGATGAACCAGTGTGAGTTATAGGTAAACCTGTTCCATCAGCAATTTGAATTTCATATGTCCCATCGTATTCAGAGTGAATAGAGAGGTTACCGAGATCATTCGTCAAATTATGAGAGGCCCCAGAATCCATAAGCCAAGGTTGATGCATGGATCGTTGAGTAGGAGATTGAGCCATATTGGCCATGGGAGGGCGACGGCATGTGAGGGCAGTGTGACCAATATAATGACATAATTGACACACAATAGGTTGTTGATATCCACCATTTCCAGAATTGCGGCCACCATTCTGTCCGCGGCCTTGACCTCCCCCTCGACCACGGTTATAGTTGTTATAATAGTTGCTGCCGCGTCCACTTGACTTGGAGGTATGGGTCTTTGATTGAGAGTGGCGACCGGTCTGGGAAACATTTACCGTAGCCACCAATTGATTACTTTCAGTCTCGAGTTGCTTCAAGTACAACTCATGTTCAATTAACCTATCCCGAACCTCCTCAAATCGAAACGGAGTCTCTCGTGTGCGGATTGAACTGACTAAATCTCGATAATCCGGGCCAAGACCATTAATGATGTACAAAGTCAGATCATCATCGGGGATTGCGCCGTCAATCAGTCCCAATTCATCTGTAACAGATTTAATGTGGTTCACATATTCAATAATTGACCGAGAACCAATTGATGCCTTGGTTAGGGTTGTTTTGAGATGCATAATGTGAGCCCTAGATGTGCTAGCAAGGACGCAATTAAGAATCTCCCATGCTTTGGCCGCCGTGGTGGCCGAGGAGAGAGTCGGCAATATATCAGCCAAAACAGATCCGAGGATAGCAGCGAGGAGCAATTGGTCCTGCTGAAACCATCGGGCAGATGCAGCGGCGTCGGTTGCGGCGTCAGGCTGTGGTGATTTGCCATTGATGTGGCCGAGTAAATTGAAGCCATTGAGGAGGGCTGTCAAGTGCGTACGCCAGGACGCAAAGTTTGTTTGGGTTAATTTTATGGGAAGATTATGGTGTGCCGAAATAGGAACCACCGGTGGAGGAGGGGTGGTTGCAGATTCAGAAGTTTCGCCAGTGTCTGTAGTGAGGTTGGGTGCCATTGGAAGCGTTGGATCACAAAAAACTCTTTAGAGATTGGCGTATGATACCATATAAGATCACAGAATATGTGGGAATTGAATGAATATATTAAATCTGTATTGTTTGTGATGATAAGAATGTTATCCTAACCAACTATGCGATTTACATGGTCAACAATATTTGAAATATACAGAAATATCTCACGTGGGCTTATTAGGATTATTATCCTTAATACACTTTTATTTATAAAATATATTGTTATTATTTATTTTATTATAGTGAAATTCGTAGCAATTATTTGTGATGATATAAAATGTTTTATTACCTATTTTCTATAAAATTTGTATGCTAATTAAATATTTTTGTGATAATGATTTATGTTCTACGTTAATTTTGCAATGAAAAATATATTTACATTATTCTTTTATGATGAAATTCATATTTTTATGGGTAACATTTGTAATGAAATCATAGTTTTTATTGCTAACATTTGCAATGGAATCTATATTTTGCATATTAGTTATCATTTTTTTAATTGATACAAAATGACCTAAATTGAAAAATTAAAATGAAAAAAAAAAGTAAAATTGTATTAGAATAAATATACATGCGGATTTATGAATTTATCTCAGAATTAAAATACTACTCCATATACTGAGTTGTGAAAATAGAAGTCAGAAGATTTTTTGGGTACCCCTCTATAAAACAATTTTGTGCGTCGAATGGGTATCTCTGTCTCTCTCCTATGACCACCTCATTCGTAGCAATTAACTCCATTAAATACTTTTGCGATAAAAAATATTTATATAGCTATTGTTTTGTGATAATATTCATATTTTTATTGCTAACATTTATAATGAAATTATGATTTTCATTGTAACATTTTACAATATAATATATATTTAATTATTTTTATAGCTAACATTTGCAATGAAATTTATATTTTGTATTAATTGAACAAAGGGTTGCACTTTTATGTACCGGTACCAATCCATTACAAATAACACATGACTCAGTTACTATATCCAATTTAATAACCCATTACAAATAATACATGACTCATTTACTATATCAAATCCAATAACTCATTACGAATAACACATGACTCATTTACTATATCAATTTAGCACATAGAATTTTTCATGGGCCTTTATTTTACTTCAATTAATTTTTTTTTCATTAAAAAATAATACTCCATTAATTTTTTAAAATTTTATTTTTTTATTTTACTCCAATTGATATTTATATTTCTCTTTTTAATATTATTTTTTAAATTTATTTTTCTTCTTATTTATCATTTGTGTTTCAAATGATAATTTTTTTTCACGTACTTTCTTTTTATGTCGCAAATAATTATTCTAAAATTTTGAAGTCTAATAAAAAAAATTTAAAAATAATATTAATTATTTTTTTAAGTATTAAATAGTATAATAATAATTTGTTTTAAAAAATAAAACTCTCATCTCTCTTAGCTGCAAGTGTTCAATTCTATTGATACTATTTTACTTTAATTAATTGGTGTATAATTTTCACCTTATCCTTTCAAAAAATTTATTCATTCCTTACAACTTTTACTTCGTTTTACATTATTTAATTATTTTTTTCATTCAAACTTTCATTTTTTAATCATTTTATTTTAGTTTTTTATGAATATAATTTTTAGTTTATACTCCCTCCGTCCGTCTATAAGTTTTCCATTTTACCATTTTGGTCCGTTCGCCTATAAGTTTCTCATACCTTTTTTGGTAAGTACTTTTTCTTACGCTTCACTTTATATCTTACCTTTTCTCTCTATCTCTCTTCTCTCTCAATCACATCACTTATACTATATCTATTATTTAATCACTTTTCTTAATCTCTGTGCCAAAAAGTAATATGAAACTTATAGGCGGACGGAGGGAGTAAGTGTTATGATAACAGTTGATAAGTATTATGGTATATTATTAGTTAATATGCAGTACTATACGTATTAGTTCATATACAATATAATATTAGTTTATATATATTGTGACAAGTTCTAATGTTTTCGAGTTTCGAGTTCACATACTTTATGGTACGAGTTTAAATATAGTATAGTATTAGTTCACATATTGTACAGTATTAGTTCACATACTCTATGGTACTAGTTCAAATATAGTATAATATTAATTCACATATTGTATAGTATTAGTTCATCTATTAAATAATATTTTTATACACACATTAATCTCTAGTACTATACAACATATTAACTAGTATTATACCATAGACGTACTAATATTATATCGTATTTAAACTAATATTATACTTAACAAAAAATACATAACATAACACATTCATAATTCCAGACATACCGTGCAAATTAATACGTCAATATTAAAAGATTGATATTAACTAACTAGTAAGAAGAACAAAAGTGAGAATGAACACACTGAATACACAATTCAATTAATAGATACGGTCACACTCAATAAACATATGAATGCATCAACACGGCGATGACCACAAAGAAAATAATAAAGTTGATGCAATATTATGTTGGTTTATTCCCCCAATTATCCACTTATTTAAGTTTCTAAATATAAATTTTATTTTACAATTAGATTATGTTATTAATTAGTCTTAAAAATTAATCTACAACTTTAAAAAATTTATAACAAATCGGATATCATTGTAGAAGACATAACAAAATAATCGTAGTTATTATAAATCAGATTAAAGCTAGAAAGTGAGCATGTCATATTCATACATTTATACCCAAATTAGAAAAAAATTGAATTTTTTTTTTCGATTTTTAAATTTTTACCTAAATTTTGGTCATTTTTTGAAAAAAAAAAATGTTTTATTTTAGAGTTTCTTATTTTTTTCAATATTTTTTTTTATATTCATTGTTTTTTTTTTTTTTAAAGTTAAAAAAATAGAATAATATTTGACTTCGTGGTGATTCATTGGTGACTCGATAGTCGGTGTATAATTATAATTTTAATGAGTTGTATTTTAATTTAATTGATAAAATAGTAATATAGTTTTTTACATGTATTTTTCTTTTAAAAAAATTGAGGGTGAAGTTAATAAAAAAGAGGGTAAATAACTAATAACTTGAATTTAGTTACATGTATGTAACTTGTACATATAAGTGCCTAAAAGAAGGGAGTGTGGACTTATTAAAAAAATGAGGATAAATAGAAAATTGGATCCAGTTACATAACTATAACTGGTACATATAAATTTGCCTTAAACAAAATAATAGAATTGATACAAGAAAGACCATAACTGAAAAATTAAAATGAAAAAAATTAAAGATAAGATTTTGGGTACCCATGTGGTAAACATTTGTCGAGATGGGTACGTCAGTTTGTCTCTCTTGTGACCACTTGGCCTGGAGAAAAAATTATTTACGTTTAAAAACTTTTCAAAATAGTTAAAATTTTAATTTACGTCTCATAACTTTTTCAATTACTTAATTTACATTCATAACTTTTTCAATTACTTAATTTACATCCAATTTTCGCCGGAATTATAAAAATTCACCTGAAATTCTCAAATTTAATAATCAAGTGACATGCACGTGATAAAAACGACGTCGTTTTGATCACCCTAATGTAAATGAGACGTACATTGAGCAATATAATTAAAGAAGTTATGAGACGTAAATTAATTTTTTAATTAAAATGGGACGTTATGCATAAAAGATAAAAATACTCAACAATTGTGTACAATATCTCTATAAGATTAATATAATATTTTAAAAATACTCAACAATTGTGTACATACCCATTAAGGTTGAACCACGTGTGAATTTAACAAAATTTTGCATTATATTTTTCAACTCTAATTAAGATATGAAAGTTAAAGCATTTAATTGTTCGAAAAAAAAATGCATCCAATTAAGATTATAATATAATGTCAAAGTCTTAAACATATACTTAGACTAGGTGATTGCGCATCCTTGCACATGCTCATATTTTTTCATTCGACTCGCTCTATAATTTTTTGTAGTGATTTAACTTTTAACAATGTTATTGTGCATTCAGTATTAATGCAATATATGAACAATGCAATAGAGATGCAAATCGATTCCATACCCAATTAATTGTGAGATTTTGGTGTCCTAAAGTTTTAGGGCGCGGTTATACACACACCAACCCATTGAGGACACCCACTAGACGAGTACACACACCGTAAGTTGAGGACACTCACGTGTAAAATTCCAAAATACCCTTGAGCACCTTAAAATCATAATTCTATTTCATTTCTCATTTCATTCGGTACACCCACCTTCATCCCTCCCTCTCATTCCACAATCGCGTCGCCCCTTTCCCCACGTCGCTGCGCCGCCCACCTCCCCACGCCGCCGTGACAACCCCAGCCATGCCGCCCCCACTGCGCGTCATCCACGCCGCCGCCCACCTTCTTCGCGGTTGTTCGCATCACCCTTCGCCGCCCACCTTCTTTACGGTCGTTCGCGGCCGCACCCCCTCTCCCTTCCCTTCGAGGGCGCACCCCCTTCGTCTCCCTTCCCCTTCAAGCGGCCGCGGCCGTTCGCACCCCTCCTCGTCCACTCGCCGCCCCGCGTCGGCCCCTCCCAAGTTGCACACGCCGCCGCCTTCCGGTAAATTAAGGGTTTATGCACACAAATTCATTTGCAAATTAGGGTTTAGAGTAAGAATAAACAAATTTTTTTCAATTTTTTTGCTATTTTCTTCGAAATCTACAAAGAGGATAAATGTTCGATTTTTTTTTTCGGACAAATGAAAGTTGTTCAAAATAAAATTTCGGACACACTGACTTTGTTCTTAAAAAAGTGTCGAACATTTTAATTTTGTTCATGTAAAATTTTCGAACACCTGTTTTTTTTCGAACAATGTTGATTTGTCCGGAAAAAAATCCCGAACAACTTTTTTTTTTTTTTTAATTTTGTGTTTGTTAAAATGGGTGGGTATACTCATCTTCGTATTTTTTTAAAATTTTACATAAAGGGTATATAGGACATTTTACATGTCCTTTAGGATGAAAAAATTGTCTGGTGGGTGTCCTCAATAGATTGGTGTATGTATAACCGCGCCCAAAGTTTTAACAACAAATTTGATTTGGTTGTATAACATAAAGGATAATTAAAATATTATATTAATGTTAGAATTGTACTCATTTGGAGAGTATTTTTATCTTTTTCGCATAAGGTCCCATTTTAGTTAAAAATTTAATTTACGTCAAATAACTTTTTTAATTGCTTATTTTACGTCTCATCTACGTCGGAGTGACCAGAACGACGTCGTTTATTTCACGTGATTATTAAATTTGGTGATTTCCGGCGAATTTTTATAACTCTGGCGAAAATTAGATGTAAATTAAGCTAGCAATTAAAAGAGTTATGAGACGTAAATTAAAATTTTAACTATTTTAGGATGTTTTTCAAAAAGGGTAAAAGTTACAAGACGTAAATAAATTTTTTCTCCTTGGCCTGTAGAAATAATTAAGTCCATTTAATAATTTTTCCCCTCTATTCTTTTGCAATAATACTTAATCCCTTCGTTTCCCAATACCTTTCACACTTTTCTATTTTAGATGTCTCACGGTACCTCCACACTCTTAAAATAGAAAACCTTTTATAAATTTCATCTTTACAATATCTACAATTTTACATAAAATGTCATTACTTTTGAACTCACACATAAACACAAGTCAACTCTTATATTTAATATATGCATAAAAGTTTTTCAAAATTACTTCTCAAAATTGCTCTAGCTCATTATTACACTTTTTTAAAAATTGTGTCCACTTACCTGTGAAAGGTATTGCGGGACAGAGAGTACAAATTAACTTGGGAATAGAAGTCAATTTAATCTCATAACTTTCTACCCTTTTTTTAAATGGTCCCAAAAAAAAGTTAAATGTATCAATTTATTTCCATTTTTTAATTGTTAACATTTGCAATTAAATATATATTTTATTAACGAATAGTCTACTTTGTCTCTCTTGTGACCACTTCATCTGTAGGAATTAACTCCATTAATAATTTTGCTTTAAATGTTCTCTCCCTCTTGTGTATAGTAGTACAAATTTAAGTTATCGGTGCCGACATGCACTATGTATAATGAGTAGTGAAAAATAATTTTCGAGATGGGAGTCTCTCTTGTGACCACTTAATAATTTTTTTTCTTTGTTCTCTCTTCTGTCTTGTGTAACAACTTATATATATCCCCTTATATACTAATAGGGAGTTTAAATTGATGATGTGTCATCTTGTGGTTAATTTGGTTTATGTGTCATTTTGTGGTTAATTTGACTTATGTGTCATAATTTAAGGAGGTTGTTAATTTTAAAAAGTATGATGTGTAATCAAGTTATTGGTTTAGTAAGATATGATCCCTAAACTATTTCAAAACATTATATTCCTATTAACTATTGAATTTTCTTCCTAATTAATTATTTATTTAAGGTGCTGTACATGGTTGATATGAAATGTTGAAAATTTTATTATATTAATATTGACTAATTAAAATAATTTTTAATTTATTTACTTAACTTTATTATTGTAGTATTCATTTTATTCTTAGTTTTGTTTATTTTTAAATGATTTAATGTATTTTGAGTAAAATACAATCTAAAATGTATTTTTATTGGTGTGTATTGAATTTTATTTTATAATTACTTTTATCTTATATCTCAATTAAATTTTTCCTGTAATTATTTTAAATTTATAAGTTTAATTTATTTAAAAAATAAAGCTCGAAAATATATATGTAAAACTTATTATATAATTTTATACATATTTATTATATAAATAATTATATTATTTTACAAGATTAACAAATTTGTTATATATACATAATACACTACTCCTATAATATAGAATCCCCTTATATACTAATAGGGAGTTTAAATTGATGATGTGTCATCTTGTGGTTAATTTGACTTATGTGTCATTTTGTGGTTAATTTGGCTTATGTGTCATAATTTAAGGAGGTTGTTAATTTTTTAAAAAGGGATAATTGCAAATTAAATCACCACCTTTTAAAAATTTGCAATCTAATCTAAACCTTAAAATAATTGCAAATAAATCACCAAGATTAAATATTATTGCAAATATTTAGACTTTTTGGAAGTCTACTTTGTTCCTAAATCATATCTTATGATATTTGGTTTGATTAAAAAATAATATTGTTTTATTAAGGAATTGTTATGTCATTAAAAACTCTAAATTATGTTAGATTCGAACATAATTGAAATTGTAAAAAAGACTAAATTGCAACAATATTTAAAGTTTGTGATTTTTTTTGCAATTATCTTAAAGTTTAGATTAAATTGCAAATGAGGAAAAGGTTGTGATTTAATTAGCAATTAATCAAAATATTTATTTATTTATGGTGTTGTGGTTGATATTGAAGGGTGACTTATAATTTATTAAGAGTTATTTTATTATTACTTAATTTGTTTTTTTTTCTTCAAAATTTTATAATTTTTTTAAAAGTTGTTTTCATATTTATTAAATATTAAAAATTAAACGTCTCATTTCCTCTGTTTCTCACCCATTTTATTTGAAATTTACTTTATAAAATTATTTAATTATTTATAATATAAATATTTATTTTATTAACTTTTCGCGTAATACGCGGGTGCTAATTTAGAAGGATATATATATATATATATATATTTATTTTACCAATTATCTTAAGTTTACTTTATTTTACATTCTGATATTAAGTCTTTCAAATCATACAAGTAAAGCTTGAGAAGGCATATCTCTGTTCGTTTGTGTTTTTGCGATGATCATTAATAAAAATAAAAAATATACTTTTTTTCAACGTTGATTTATTTTCTTTAAAACCTGTATTATCACATAACATGTGATCAACTTTATGTTCAGAGTTTTAAGTGTAGAAAACCTTCTACACTTAGATTCAAAATATATTAAAAATATTTTGTCTAAGTAATAATAGAAAACCTTCTAACTAAACTATTAATGTTGTTTAAAAAAAAGTTCTAAAATCTCAATTAAATTACAGCACAATCTTTCCATTTATGTGTTTTCGTTTATTAATTTATTTTTAATGGTATAATATAATTACATTTACATTAGTTTCTCTTTTACATTATAATAGTTGAATTTAAAATTATATCCAACCAATTTTTTTAAATATAATTATAATAACATATCATGCTAAAAAAAAATTAGATTATGCAAATAAATTAAGATATAATATTGAATATTAAAATATTTATTTAAAACCCCGTGTAATACACGGGTTCTACACTAGTTATATATATGTGTGTGTTTGTAGATTAGAGTATAATTAAGTTTGATGATAGCCGCGGTTTGGTTGATGTGCAGTTTGGTGTTGCTGTTGCTACCCAACAAGCTACACTCCCAATCAGACCTTATCCGGTTCAATTTCACTTCCTTCAACTCAGACGAACCGTATTCGGACCTAATCCTCCAAGGTGATGCTCATCGGACCCTATCGGTTGACAGAATAAGTGTGAACAATGAAATATGATCACCGTTGAATTGGTGAGTGAGGTATGACTTGTATTTATAGTGGTAATTACATTGTAACCTAATTACATGAATTTAGGAAATGATAAATACAAAAGGTAAATACAACAAGCAAGTCCTATATACAAGAAATGTTTGACTATTCCTTAATATCCCCCGTCAAGCGATGCGCGGGATAAGGAAAAACGCAGAGCTTGGATCGAAGGACTCGAACGTCGGGCGAGGAAGGCTCTTCGTGAAGATGTCGGTGAGCTGGAGATGTGTGGGGACTAACTGTGTGAACAACTTGCTAGAGGTGACGAGCTCGCGAACAAAGTGGCAGTCGATGTCAATGTGCTTCGCCCGTTTTTGGGCCACTGGATTTTGGCTGAGAAAAAGGGCACTGTTGTTGTCGGAGAGGAGAACAGGGCGAGCAGGCAACGGAATACGGAGCTCACGGAGCAGAGAGGTTAGCCAAACGACCTCGGCAGCTGCATTGGCTAAGGCACGATACTCCGATTCACAATTGGAGCGAGCAACAGTGGGTTGTTTCTTGGCACTCTAAAACACCAGATTTCCACCTAAGAAAACCGAATAACCATAGGTGGAACGACGAGTTTCCACACAACGGGCCCAATTAGCATCTGAGTAGGCGACCACAGAGGAGTCTGGTCGGCGAGTAAAGGAAAGGCCGTAGTTGATGGTACGCTTGACATAGCGAAGAATCCTCTTCACTGCCAAGAAGTGGTCGCTGGTCGGCGCCTGGAGAAACTGGCTGACATGATTTACCGAGAAGGATAGATCAGGTCGAGTGATGGTGAGGTACTGGAGGGCACCCACCAATGAGCGATAAAGAGTCGGATCCGAGAATGGGTCACCAGTGCTGACCAGGGTCTCTCCCGCGGCCAAGGGAGTGGCAATGGGCTTGGAGTCTCGAAGGTCTGCTCGCTCAAGATTCTCGCGAGCAAGAGTGGCAGGGTCGTTTCTAGTGACAATGATATCATCCACATATAGGAGTAGATAGACGACCGAGGAGCCCTGAAATAGGTAAAACATCGAGGAATCAGACTTGCATTCTTTGAAGCCAAGGCCGAGCAGGAAGGAGCTGAATCGTTGGAACCAGGCCAAAGGGATTTGGCGAAGACCATATAAAACCTTTTTCAACTTGCAAACATTATCCGGGAGCCGAGGATCTATGAAACCAGGAGGTTGAGCCATGAAGACCGGTTTTTGAAGATAGCCATTAAGAAAGGCATTCTTGACATCGAGCTGATGAAGGGGCCAGTTGAAGCGAACAGAGAGAGCCAAGATAACACGAACTATGGTCGCCTTAACGACCGAACTGAAGGTGTGAGAGAAGTCTGTGCCAGGAATTTGGGTAAAGCCTTGAGCGACCAATTTGGCTTTGTGCCGCTCAATGGAACCATCAGATTTGTACTTGGTTCGAAAGACCCATTTGGAACCAACAATGTTCGCATCCCGAGGGCGAGGAACAATATACCAAGTGTTGTTAACTCGCAGAGCATCAATTTCTTCCTGCATGGCGACCAACCATTCAGGGGACTTGGCAGCAGACTTGAAAGCACGAGGTTCCGAGGACGCAGTAAGGGCACTAAGCAAGGCAGTGGAGGCCAAGTTTAGTGGATACTTTGGCTTGAAAATTCCAGATTTTGCTCGCGTGACCATTTGGTGGTTGGATTGCGGTCGCTGTGTCGGAGGATCAATGGTCGGCAGTGATTGCTCGGCAGGGGCAGGCGGAGCAGGAGGCTCCACAATAGGGGCTGGCAGAGGAAGGGGTTCCTCGCCAGGATCAGAGGAGCATGCCGAGCAAGGCATGGTCGTAGAGGGAGGAGAGGACTCGGGTGAGGAACCAGGCGAGGAAGCATACTCTACATCCAGAAAAGATGAGACCACTGCACTGGTCGGCATGGGCCGAGCAGAACCTGAAAAAGGGAAGCACTCTTCATCAAATATATCATGGTGAGTAATAAAAGTTTTGGATGAACCAGGATCAAGACACCGAAAACCCTTATGTTGACTACTGTATCCCAAGAAGATACATGGTCAACTGCGAGGAGACAGCTTGTTCAAGGCATAGTCTCGGAGGTAAGGGAACACCCGACAACCAAAGGTTTTAAAATTTCCATACAGGAGCACAAGGTCGAACAAGACCTGAAAAGGAGATTGACCGCCCAAAACCGAGGACGGGATTCGGTTGATGAGGTGAACAACAGTGGCAAAAGCATCGAACCAAAATTCTGAGGGGGCACGAGCATGAAATAGCATAGAGAGTCCAGTTTTAGTGATGTGTCGATATTTTCGCTCAGCGCGACCATTTTGCTGAGGGGTGTATGGGCATGACACACGAACTCCGTACCACCATCACTCTGAAAGACCTTGATGGTCGAGGAGAACTGGTTGCACAGAAACTTGTGAAAGGTGACCAAGGTTGCGAAGAAGTCTGACTTTGCACGGAGAGGATACAACTATGAAAAGCGAGAAAAATCATCGACGAACACAACATAATAATGAAAACCAGAAGAAGCAGTAATGGGAGCACGACCCCAAAGGTTGCAATGTACTAAATCAAGAACTACAGAAGCACATTTTTCATTAATAGTGAATGATAGTCGTTTACTTTTAGCCAATTGGCAGGGGGTGCAAGCATTCGGACTTGGTAAAATTGAACTAACAGATAGATGCCCTAATCTATTCAAGTCTTTAATAATATCAAAAGGTACATGACCCAAACGGGAATGCCATAAACTAAAGGAGGCCTTTGCAACACCAGGCTTCAAGGCAGCGACCAAAGCAGGTATGACCCTCTCTAGCACGTAAAGTCCCTATTCATATCGACCCTGAGCCACCACTTCCTTGGTAGCTCGATTCTGAACAATAAACGATTTTTCAGAAAAGCAAACATCAACTGGGAAATCAGAAGTGAATTTACTAATGGATAAGAGGTTTTTGGTGATATGGGAAATCAGAAGTGAATTTACTGATGCATCAATAACTAGCAGCTATTTGCTCTTGTTTCCTTGTGCATTTCAAGCAAAGTAAGTATTGATTTATTTTTTCCTTATTTTATTTTTGGGCAGGGGGTCCAAATGTACATCTAGCATTCTTGTATTCTAAGTTCATTAGTTTGCAGATACATAAATTATTGTAAGGTAGAAATTAAAAATATTAACTTTTAATTAAATTGTAGGTAATAAGGGTTTTATTTTGAATAATTATAATTTATTTAAAATAATTAATACTAGTAAAAGGTGAAAAAAATATGGGGTATTACATTCTACCCCACTTAACTCAATAAATCAATTCACATAGCAAACAATTAACTCAAATAATTTATCTAAAACATTAAATACATAATAACAATGCAATAGAGCTCTACCAACCACTGTATAGATTAAAGAAATTAAAAACCCACCTCGATAGATGAACGTGAATGTAGGTCCCTAGTTGAGTGATAAGATTGAGTAAGCTAGTAAAAGTTTAGAGGGGAAGGGTGAATAGACTTTTCAAAATCTTTCAAAATATCAGAATACACAATGCGGAATATCAGAATTAACAATGAGCCCTTAAGATTTATACTCAACTAATATCGAATATGAACTTCTGTATGAACACTGACCTTGTCTATTCTATATGCAGATTAATCAATTAAACAGTTAATCAATCAAACAACAAATAAAATAGTAAAGTAAATCAAACACGAGATTTATAGTGGTTCGACAACTTGTCTACATCCACTCTCACAACTCCAGTCGTGAAATTTTATAAACTCTTCTCTTCGAGTAACAGTGTGTGTGTTCTTGTGGCTTTAAGTCCCAAGTACTAAGACTTCGATCTTTTCGATAACACTACCAAGTGCTTCTTCGATCTAACAACTAGCTATTGAACAAGTAACCAGCAACTTGATTAACAAACAAAAACTATAAAGAAAAACTTCTCTATATGCAGTAGCCTTCTTGAATATTTCTTGTCTTCTCTTCTGGCTTCTTCAACCTTGAACTCTGTGTGTTTCTCTTGCTTTTAATATCTCTCGAATAAGCTTTCAGTAGTTTGAACTTCAGTAGTCTTCAACGCTTCAAAGTCTTCAAATATTTATAGACTTCACTTCTCAAGATAAGTGTATTATTCCAACAACCTTTTCTTGATAACTGACTTTGTAACTGTTTCTTCTTATCCTTTCACGCATTTCTTCAGTTAATTAGTTATTCCATAACTAACTCTTCATATCTTCACTTCTAGATACGATCTTATCTTTAATCTTTTATCTTTACGCGTACTTGACTTCTTGTGCGAACTTGACTTGTCTTGTCTTCAACACTTAGACAATTCTTTAGTCTTCATAGCACTTGTCTTGTAGTCTTCTTCCAGCAGTAGACATCTTCAATATATATAGAACTAATCTAGTCCTATCATTCTAATCCTTAACAAGACTATTACATTACTTTACATTAAGCTTTATAAACTCAGCTTAGTCACCTTAAAACTATACATCAATATAACATGAACATAAACATAAACTTCTATACAACAATTATAAGCTTATCATATATCCTATATTAAACTTCAATACTTAGTTTATACCAGTACTTATAATTCGTACTTATCTTTTCTTTCTTCTGTACTTTACTTTTCTTTTCTTTTGTACTCTACTGATCTTATCATAAGACGACTTCCATAACTAGATTAGTCACCACTTAGAAATATATTCAAGTCTACTTTTGGCTTATCAAAACTACTTCTTTCATCAATTAGGACTTGTATTAGGATTCATATCCCAACAGTGAACGTAATACGTGTCATAATTGTCATCGCCTAGCCGTTGAAGAATAACAAAGAACATAGTTTTTCTTTTAAGCTATACTCAATCTAAATAATACTTGATAGAAATGATTGATATACTTAACATGCACTGGCATACACCACATATATATAACATTGACAATTGGTGAGGGAAGCAAAATATGCATAAGAATAGACTTACCGTTACAATTATTACATCAATATACTTTAATTCTTGTAATCATGCATGCGGAGAATGGGGTCAAGGACATATATATGAAACGTTTTTAAGAAACACGTGATAATATCTTATAACCTTTTAATATATAACATGTGCATGATTGATGAGGTTAAACTAGAATAGATGTTTCATTTCCCCCACTAATTGTGAGAGTTACAGAAATTATGGTAAGGTAGAAGTTACAAATATTAACTTTTAATTAAATTGTAGGTAATAAGGGTTTTATTTCCAATAATTATAATTTATTTAAAATAATTAATACTCTAAAAGGTGAAGAAAATATGGGGTATTACAACGGGAGTGCAACATTAATTCTCTAATGGAATGAATTAATGTTCTCGGGCCAAATTATATGTTTTGGGCTGAACATAAGAGTATTTGGGCATGTAAGAAGCCCAACCCCTATACCTTCTAATGGATCCTTAATTTGGCCCATGAAATTTATGGAGAGTTTATAAATAAGCCTTGAGTTGGTCTAAACACTACTACACGTTTAAGCTTGGAGAGCTGCACTTGGAGAGCCCTTTTTTTTTAACAGCTCTCCAAGATATAGCTTGGAGAGCGGTTTTATTTAAAAAATAAAAAAATAAACACAAAGACTGTCCAAGTGAAACACTTGGAGAGCGGTTTAGAACCGCTGTGCAAAGTAACTTAGAGAGCGGTTTAGAACTGTTGTCCAAGTAAGCACTTGGAAAGCGGTTCATAACCGTTGTCCAAGAGTGGGTCTTAGGTCAAAGCTATTAATTCGCGATATTAATTCCATATCGAAGCTTTTCTCCCCCAAATTCAAAAAATGTTCTCACATAAATCCACCCCGTCGCCTCCCTCTCCCACGCGCCGTTGCTATCGCCGTCGCCCAGCTCCCTCCCACTCCCACTGTAGGTATATATATATAACACGTACGTATGTATAATATTACTGTATATATTTGATGTTTTCGTAATTTATAAGTAAGTTTTAGTGGAGTAATTTCAAAACATGGGAAAACAAGTTTTAGTGTATGTCATTTTGGGAAAATATATAGTATGATTAGAAGCTGCTTTGCTGGGTATGTCTCCACTTGTATTTTATTCTTTAAATTGAAACAAAGAATAGTTGATTTTAGATTAGAATATTTGGTATATAGTATTTGCAGATATGCTCTTTATTGCATAATAAGGTATTAAAGTAGAATAATAATGGGTATACACAGAATGGTACGATTTTAATTAACTCTACATCATGGAACTCCACTTAGTTTGTTGGGAGGACACGCGCTGATGTAGGCGCGTTCTCACTCTTGGAAGGTGCGATTACACCTCGGGAAGGTGCGTTTTTCTCCGTCTATTTAAGAATGGAATAATGGTGGCCTAAGAGCGTGTTATAGGTAGTAATTATTATGGAGGGAGGAGTATACGCATTTAATCTGTCGGAATGTTGCCAAATGGGTTTACTTCCCGTGCAATTTACGTGATCCAGTAGCCGATTTTCTGCCGATCTTTTCTTTCGCCCAAGACGCCTCTTCGTCTGGGTTTGATTCTTCGAGATTTCTATAATCATTGTCTAATTTCTTGGGGGAATTTCTTATCATCGATTGGGCATCGTGGAGGTAGGATGGAGTATATATTCGTTTTGGGGGGGAAGATGAAACATACCCAAACCCTAATTTCCTTTCCTTCTCTTTGGATATTTGCAATGGCTGAGCAACTTAACGAGCCCCTGAGAAATGTGCGAATCTCTGATGCGAATGATCTGGCGATTCCAAGGCACGCTTTGTTGGGACACTTCACTCTTCGCAGGCCGATGGGCCTGACTAAAACGCTTAACTCGTTGAAGCGTATCTGGAAAGTGGAGGGTCAAGTGAGGATTGTGCTATTAGCGGATGGGTATTTTATGCTGGAGTTCGAGAGAGAGGCCGACTCTAACAAGGCTTTCTACCGGCAGTCGTGGATCGTCAACGGGCCAATGCTGGTTCTTTCAAAGCTCGAAGGAGCAGAGCAGCCAAGAGACCTAGTGGTCAACCAGATCCCTTTCTGGATCCAAATCCATGGGCTCCCCATTTACTGCATGACACGCCAGATTGCTTTCAAGCTGGGGGAAACCCTAGGGGATGTTATTGATCTTGACTGCCCACAAGGGGAGACGGCGTGGGGCAGGTGCCTACGAGTCAGGGTGCTGCTGGATCTACATCGTCCTCTCAACCGGAGCACTAACCTTACCATCCATGGTGAAGTTATTCTGTTAGCTTTGAGGTATGAAAAACTGGTAGAATTTTGTTATCAATGTGGTGAACTTACACATATTTAAAATTTTTGCATCGAGTCAGGGGCATCGAAGCTTGGACCAGAAGAAGTTCCCTCTGTGGCTTAGGGCGGAAGGTCAGGGGGGGCTCTCTCAGGCTCAATTTGACTTTCTGAGAAGCCTCACTACTGCTCGTGAACCGGAACCTATGCAGCCATAACGTGATGAAAGAAATGTTCCAAACTCTTTGGTAATTAGGGCTGACGCGAGGGTAGGAGGATTGGTGATGAGGGAAGAGAGCTGGAGTGAGCAGGAGCAAGAACAAATGCAGGAGGCGGACCAGTTTGCTGATTCAGTGTTGGTAGACGAAGCTCAACTATTGCTGCAGAGGAATACTAACAGGTACCTAGCCGAAGAAGAAAGTAGGATGAGAGCGGAATGGGAAGGGGTCGTGCAAGCCAGCTATTTTGCAAGCCGATGTGGTTTTGAGAATGGAGAGGGGTCAAGCTCTCGTAAAGGCTTGGGTAAGGGGAAAGGACTGATGAAGGATACACCTAACAAAAGCAAGGGTAAAGCTTTGATACTTGCTGCTTAGGAGACTGGAAGTGTACAAGATCACGAAATTGCAAACTTTCGTTCATATCCGAAGGGGCCTAGAAAAAGAGGTAGGCCTACTAATGCCATGCTGAAATTTGATGTGGGACCTGCTGAGGCCGAGAATGAAGATGGAGACGGAGGGGATGGTGGAATGAAGCGGCACAAGAGTGATGAGGACGCGGCCAGTTCGAACCAGGCGGAGGAGAGTGAATCCCCTCCCCGCTCCTTTCCATGAACATAGTCAGCTAGAACGCAAGGGGTTTGAAGGGTCCCAATGCATTCCAGAACCTTAGGCAAATGATAGCCATAAATAAACCCTCTATTTTGTTTGTGTTGGAATCTAAACTCCCTACTAGGGTAACCCATCAGTGGAAATCTCTACTTAATTTTGCTTTTTGTTTTGTTGTGGATCCTATAGGCAATAGTGGGGGTTTAATTTTGTATGCTTAATCGGATGTTAACATTTCAGTTTTCTCTTATTCTAACAATCACATTGATTTGCTTGTTAGTTTTGGAGAGGCACAATGGTGGTTCACCGGGTTTTATGGACCCCCAAATTCAAACCAAAGACGCCTTTCAAATGAATTATTGAATCGTATTGCATTAACACACTCCCCTACCAAAGCTTGGCTTGTGGGTGGAGACTTTAATGAGATTTTACGGACTAGTGAAAAATGGGGAGGAAATCAAAACGGTAGAACTCGAAATAAAATGGATCGATTTCGAACAATGCTCAACTCTCTCGAACTGGTAGACTTAGGTTTTAAGGGACTTCAATTCACTTTGGATAACAAAATGAAAGCCCAATTTCACATCAAAGAAAGACTTGACAGATTCGTAGCTAACAATGAATGGCGTTGCATTTGGAAATCGCTACAAGTCCAACACTCTCATTGGTTCGGATCCGATCATCGGGCCATTAACCTATATACGATGCTCGAGGGATGGGGTGGAAATCATAATCATAAAGGACGTTTCCGGTTTGAAAATGCTTGACTACTTGAACCAACTTTCGAAGAAGCTCTTAGCAATTGTTGGAGCAGTCTCGACGCCACAAGCCCGCTCACAACTAAATTCCACGCGTGTTCGTCTCACTTGGCAAGTTGGGCCTCGGCGAATATTGGTAACTTGGATACGAGAATTAAGCAGTTATCCAAGAAAATTCCCAATCGGACAAATATTGACATAGGTGATTTGAATACCACAAATATGGAGGTTACTTTGGAAAAACTGTTATCTCAGCAGGAAGAGTATTGGAGACAAAGATTGATAATGAATTGGATGATTAATGGAGATCGTAACACGACATATTTTCACCGAAGAGCCACGGAACGTAAAAGTCGCAATATGATCTCAAGATTGCAAAAGGAGGATGGTTCATGGGTACATTCAAAGGAGGACATAACAAATCTCATTTCAAAGTACTACCAAGAACTTTTCTCCTCGAGTTCACCAAGTGAGGAACAAATTGATAGGATCATGGCCCACACGGAACCGGTAGTTACAGATAGCATTTGCTTCTTTCTTATCTAGGCCCTATACTAAAGAAGAGGTTAAGGATGTGGCCTTTGATTTAAACCCGAATAAAGCTCCTGGGCCGGATGGTTATAACGTAAAGTTCTTCCAAGATAAGTGGCACATTGTTGGAAAAGATCTTTCAAAAGGGGCGCTTGACATCCTGAACCGTAACGGAGACATTCAAAGAGGGAATGAGACGTAGATCGCTTTAATTCCCAAAGTTAAAAATCCCAAGAACTTGAATTGTATAGACCTATAAGTTTGTGCAATGTCATTTATCGAATTGTGGCCAAAGTTATGGCCAACAGACTCAAGGTGGTTATGCCAGGAATCATTGATGAACAGCAAAGTGCATTTGTCCAAAATCGACAGATAGCAGATAATGTCCTGCTGGGATTCGAGTGCATGCACTGGCTGAGACATAACAAAAGCAAGACCGGGTATGCAGCTTTGAAGCTTGACATAAGTAAGGCATATGATCGTATGGAATGGCCTTTCATTAGAACACAACTTGAAAAATTGGGATTCCCAAGAGGAACCATTAAACTTCTGATGAATTGTGTCCAAATCGTCAACTATTCCTTCAAAATTAACAATTCGGTGGCTGGGAAGGTGATCCCTTCTCGTGGTATCCGCCAAGGCGACCCTCTCTCACCCTTCCTTTTTGTAATTTGTGCACGAGGGCTATCATCATTCATCAAAGATAGGGTGTCCAGGGGAAGAATCGAAGGGGTGAGGGTGGCTAGAGAAGCGTCGATCATATCTCACCTCCTTTTTGCAAACGACGGTGTCATTTTTTTCAAGACTAAAGACAATAGTGGACTCGAGCATAAGGAGACTTTAGACAGTTATGAAAGAGCGTCAGGTCAGATGGTTAACTATGACAAATTCACTATCCTCTTTAGCCCAAACACGACGGGCAACGCTAAGCTTCTGGTGAATCAAGCGTTGGGAATCAGGGCCACCCAGGGCCATCAAATCTTCCTTGGACTACCAACTTTCTCCGTTAGAGCTAAACGTATTCAATTCTCCTACTTAAGGAATTCTCGAAAGGGGGTAGGGAGTTTCTCATCCGCTCGGTTCTCCAAGTTATCCCCACATACACTATGATGTGCTTCAAAATTCCTATGCAAATATGTGAACGAATGGAAAAACTCATGGCTAACTTTTGGTGGGTAGAAAAAAAGGTGGTAACAAAATGAATTGGCAGAAGTGGGAAGATCTTTGTAAACCTAAGGAGGAAGGCGGGATGGGTTTTAAAAGAATGCATGTTTTCAACGATGCGCTCCTTGCCAGGCAAGTATGGAGATGCATAAAAGAACAGGCGTCCTTACTCAACAGAGTGCTCAAGGTAAGGTATTATAAACATCTAGATATTATGGAAGTAGATGTTGGAAACAATACGTCTTTTACTTGGCGATCTCTTTGTAAGAGTAGATACACTTTGGACCTTGGAATGAGATGGGTGATTGGAAATGGGAATTCTGTCCAAATTCATAGACACGCTTGGGTGCAGGGTATTAAGAGCAGAAGAATTACTTCTGGAATAACAGCTGCTCCAAACATTAATTACTTTATCAACTACGAACGCGAATGGAAAGAATATATGATTAGGATTGCCTTCAACCATTATGAGGCTAAAGGGATACTTTGAACGCAGGTCAGAGGTAAGGAAGACGAAGACAACAGATATTGGAATAATGACTTAATGGGGAATTACTCAGTCAGCTCGGGATATAGATTAATAATGAAGGAGGCCTCTTGCAGCCCACATTGTGCATCCTCATCATCTAGAGATTGGTTTAACCGCTGGTGGAAGCTGATGTGGAAGATGAAAATAACACCTCAGGTCTGAATCTTTGGATAGAAAATGTGTAAGGATTTCATTCAAACATAAGGAAACCTAGCCAAAAGACATATCCCAATCCGCCCGGTTTGTGGCCTTTACTGTAATTACGCCCCAAGTACAACCCACACTCTCTTCCACTGTCATAAAGTTAAGAAGATATGGGATAAAATAGGTTTTCACTGGTTGATCAAAAAAGGAGAAGGCATGGATACTCTTGATTTCTTGGATTTTCTACGATCCAATCTTCAAAAATCCGACTTCGAGAGGATCGTGATGACAACTTGGGGTATCTGGAAGGAAATATGTTTTATTCTTCATTCAAATAACCCTAGGCCTAAAGAAATGGATCCCGGAATAGGGGAAAGAGTGATTTACTATCTGTAGGGTTACTAACAGCAGTTGGAAAAGATTAACCAAAGATCGCACAACAATCAAGACGATGATGGAAGTACGGATTTAGGGCCCACTGGAGGACTTATCTTGGAAGTTGATGGCGCCCATAAGAGCGAGGACATAAGGTATGGAATTGGTGGAATCATCCGGGGGGCAAATGGGACCTTTCTCACGGATTTTGCAAAAAGGATAAGACCTCAAAGGGATGCACTAGGAGCTGAACTGATGGCAATTCTTGAAGGGGTGAAGCTTGCCATCGGTCACCAAGCGACTCATTTAGAAATCAGATCGGACTCCCAATTAGCGGTTTCTTTATGTCAACAAAAATGAACTTCCTCGGGACCAGAAGAAGGTGTTGTTAGGGAGATTCTCTCGCTAACTAATGAATTTGTAGTGTGCAAATTCAAATATTTCCCGAGAAGTTATCTAATGGGAGCGCATAATCTGGCTCAAATTGGAGCTGACTCTACCCTTTCTCATAATTAAAATGGAGTAGTCTGTGGGCTGGAGCAGGATCTTCACAACCTCGATATCAACTCTCCCTACTGTCGATGCACCGTGAAGCCCCCCCCCCCCCCCCACACACAAAAAAAAAATACATCATGGAACTCAATTGTTTTTACAAGTATAGGTGTTCTTCTTTACCATTATACTTAAAAGTGATAGTTGTGTGCGGTGAAATTATTAAGGAATAAGTCAAATATTCCTTATATATATGATATTGTATTTATTATATTTCCTTTTGCACTTATCCTTTCTTAAATTCATGTAATTAGGTTACAATGTAATTACTCCTATAAATACAATATTCTCTACACTCACCAATTTAACGGTGATCATATCTCATTTTTCACATGGTATCAGCCTCTCTTCGATCCTAAGAAACCCTAATCCCACCGCCCTCACGACAATTCTTCTCCCCCCCTCACGAGCCGGTCCCCCTCGCCTTCTCTCTCTCTCGTCGAGCCAGTCCCCCTCGATCTCCTTTTTAATGGCTGAATCTGCCATTCCCATAAATGTTCTCATTCATATGGCTGAATCTGCCATTCCCAATGCTTCTGTGTGCCGATCTGTTGGGATTTGTTGATGGATCCACTGTCGCTCCCCCTGCCATCGCCGCCGGGGCCACCAATCCGGAATACACTAAGTGGCGTGTCAAGGATCAAAAAGTCCTTGGTATTCTCCTATCTTCTCTCACTAGAGAGTCCCTCTCTGAAGTGATCGATTGTGACTCCTCGCGAGATGCTTGGGTAGGTATTGAGACTGCCTTCAGCCATTCCTCGCAATCTCGCATCACTCAACTCCGTGGTGTTTGAAGCACTCAATGTGTTTGATAATATGCTTGTGTGAGGATTTAAGCAAAACATGAAAAAGAAAAACAAGTGCTAAAAATAAATGTACGACTTTATTGAATGTTGTTTCTTTCTGCTTTATTAAATGTTGTTTATTCTGCTTTATTAAATGTTTTTTTTTTTTTTTTTTGTTTATTAAATGTTGTTTCTTCTGCATTACAGGATCATGTCTTATTTGCAACATCCCGGAGATTCTCATGGAGATTCTGATGGAGATCATGGCGCATATGATCGACAGAATACTGATGAGTTGAGACAGGGTGACACTGCTGATGCTCCCACCACTAGCAGCTCTGAGGATAAGCGCGAGAGGGGTATAGTCACGATGTCTTCTATTAAGAGAGCTCATAGTAAAGGGAAAATACTTAAGGTAATTTTATTACAATTGAACAGTTGAAATTGTAATTATATTGATTGATCGTTGAACCTAATTAAAGTATATGTTATTGCAGTTATCGTTCAATGAGTATGGACATCCAATAGGAAAATAGAGTGAGAAGTTGTCCTTCTACCTTGGAGCTGCACTCAGGAGCGTAATCCCTATCGTGTTGCCATCCAAGGACTGGCGTAGCGACCTACTGACTCCTTTGAAGGAAATATTATGGGACGAACTTTTGGTATGTTAATTATATGCTTATTGAAAGTTGTTGTATAATTACTAAATTTACTAAATTGTTATGTTATATGTCTATAGTCTACATTCATCGGCCTTGACCATTCCAAGAAGAAGAAAATATTGTCGCAAGCTGGAGTTGTAATACCCAAGAATTTCATAATTTAATAATAATAATAATTTTATTAAGTTAATTTAAATTATGTGAAAATAAAATAAAAGTATATTATATACTCCGTAATATATATATATATATATATAGATATACATATATGCGTATGTTTATTTAATATAAGAAATTATATATATATATATATATATATATATATATATATATATCAAATGATTTTCATATAAATCTCTCACAACGTTAAGTGTATTTTTTTAATTGATTGACCCTACATTTCCATCCCATGATTTTCTAATTATGAGAATTTAATTCAATTGATTTAAACGACTGTAACGGTAATCGGTTTCATATGCATACATTTCTTCTCACATTCTCCATATACTATATATATATGTGTGTATGTTAATTGTGAGCCGATTATATTAAGTATTGCTTTGGAAATAGTATAGCTTAAGATAATGAGATTCTATGTTACACGGGAGGCCACGAGAATTACAAGAACTATTTCACACGAGGTTTTCTCATATCACGTGTACATTCATCTATTGAGGTGGGGATTTATATTTTAATTGTTTGCATGTCATTATTAAATGCGATTTGTGATTTTATTGTTACTCATGTGAATTATGTACGAGAAGTTGAGACAAACAGGTCATTTGACCTTTATAAACGAGAAGTTGAGACAAACAGGTCATTTGACCTTTATAAACGATAAGTTGAGACAAACAGGTCATTTGACCTTTATAAACGAGAAGTTGAGACAAACAGGTCATTTAACCTTTATAAACGAGAAGTTGAAAAGTGGCAATACATTAAATGCATATTTACGTTTGCGATAATTTAATTGCTTATTGTATTTAGTTTTGACAAATATGTCCCCACTGAGCTGTGGTTTGCTCACCCCTTTCATTTTAACATTTTCAGATTTAAGGAGCTGGTGGCGAGGAGAAGCGGTTGATGACAAAGTTATTATCATTTAGTAAAATCAATTGAGGCATTGTGATTTTCTAGATATTATATTTAAATTCTTTCAAGTTGTTTAAGTTTCCGCTGATTTGTTATTATATTTATTGAAGAAAAGAAACTTGTAAGCATCATTTCTTAAGTGCAAATTTTGGTTCATGCCCTTAAAATTTTAAATTGTTAATTATATTTGTAAAATATTATTTAATGAAAATTGGGGTGTGACAGAGTGGTATCAGAGCGGGTCAACGTTCTTGTAGACTTGCAATATTATCTTTTGAGTCGAGTAAGTTACAAATATATTTATGAATGAGTAAATTTTAGAAAAATGTTATGTCGTCCATCACCGCCTCTTCGCTCCAATTACTCCACAAGGTACGTACATGTTATTATAATTTCATATTTTAATTTCACCATGCGGAATTTTTTTTATGCTATGCTATGTTATGTCACATTTAAAATGCTAAATTTCTAGGACAAAATTTTATTAAGCAGGGTAGAATGTAATACCCAAGAATTTAATAATTTAATAATAATAATAATAATTTTATTAAGTTAATTTAAATTATGTGAAAATAAAATAAAAGTATATTATATACTCCGTAATATATATATATATATATATATATATATAGATATATATATATATATATAGATATACATATATGCATATGTTTATTTAATATAAGAAATTATATATATATATATATATCAAATGATTTTCATATAAATCTCTCACAACGTTAAGTGTATTTTTTTAATTGATTGACCCTACATTTCCATCCCATGATTTTCTAATTATGAGAATTTAATTCAATTGATTTAAACGACTGTAACGGTAATCGGTTTCATATGCATACATTTCTTCTCACATTCTCCATATACTATATATATGTGTATGTTAATTGTGAGCCGATTATATTAAGTATTGCTTTGGAACTAGTATAGCTTAAAAGATAATGAGATTCTATGTTATACGGCGAGGCGACGAGAATTACAAGAACTATTTCACACGAGATTTTCTCATATCAAGTGTACATTCATCTATGGAGGTGGGGATTTATATTTTAATTGTTTGTCATTATTAAATGCGATTTGTGATTTTATTGTTACTCATGTGAATTATGTACGAGAAGGGTCATTTGACCTTTATAAACAAGAAGTTGAGACAAACAGGTCATTTGACCTTTATAAACGAGAAGTTGAGACAAACAGGTCATTTGACCTTTATAAACGAGAAGTTGAGAAGTAGGTCTTCTGACCTTTATAAACGAGAAGTTGAGAAGTGGCAATACATTAAATGCATATTTACGTTTGCGATAATTTAATTGCTTATTGTATTTAGTTTTGACAAATATGTCCCCACTGAGCTGTGGTTTGCTCACCCCTTTCATTTTAACATTTTCAGATTTAAGGAGCTGGTGGCGAGGAGAAGCGGTTGATTTTCTAGATATTATATTTAAATTCTTTCAAGTTGTTTAAGTTTCCGCTGATTTGTTATTATATTTATTGAAGAAAAGAAACTTGTAAGCATCATTTCTTAAGTGCAAATTTTGGTTCATGCCCTTATAATTTTAAATTGTTAATTATATTTGTAAAATATTATTTAATGAAAATTGGGGTGTGACAGGAGTAATGGCCAAGAATTTTCGGGCTTGGCTGAGAAGTAACACACAAGATCCGGACAATGGACTTTACTCGGCTAGTCCGCCTACGGCGTATCAGAAAATATTCATACGGTGGCCCCATTTTGGGAGGAGTTTGTGCGTAGAGCTATGAATGATGATTTCCAGGTAAAATTGATCAATGTCATTTTCCTCAATTCCTAATGCCCTATGCTTTTCAGTGTTTATCGTATTTTATTACACTGTAGAAGCGAAGTAAGAAAAATCGCCAATAAGCCAAGGCGATGGAGGCTCGATATCGTGGATCGAATAAAGGTTATGCAGACATAAGAGAATATATGGTGAGATCAAAATTCTAACTTTTAATTTTTTTTATATATTCACTTTTAATATATCTAATAAAGGGACACTTTCATCACTATCGTAGAAAGAAGAAAGAAGGAAAGTGCGAGAGAGTGAGCCTTCTGTTACCCGTTTCGAGTTATTTCAGAGTACCAGAAAGACTCGAGACAGACGTATTCCCGATTCCAGTGTACATGGTATCATCGAAGAAGCGGTAATCTATCCATTAATTTATCTTTCAATTACAAACTATAATTTCTAAAAAAATAATTAAATAATATTTTTTTGTGATTTAGGAGCATATATCTCACACCATGACGCCCGACGACATCCGCATTATCGGTACTGATGATCTGCTTGGACGGGCTGTAGGTCGCAAGGAGCATCCCGGCCGCTTACGGAATTTTGGATATGGCGTGACGAAGACCTCATTAGCGATGGCACCTGCTCTTCAAGCCATGAATATGGTGGGTATACTTTCGGAACAGGTTACCAAGCCATGAAAGTATGAGGTCCGAGAGAAGATCGAGTCACGAAATGTCGTCGAGTGGAGCAAGCTGTGAAAATAGTGTCGCTGGTGCTAGGTTTTCGGTTGATGTTAGGGACGACTTTATTGAGGCACTTCAAAACATCTCTCAGGTATCAAAATGTGCATGTCTCGCCTTTGTTTTAATTAAAGACTAGTGTATTAAAATTTTCTAACTAAATATCTTATTCGAACAGCCATCGACCCTTTGCTACCTTTATTTGGATGATCCTACTCGGTTGGTGGCCATAGGAACGTTGCACGATAGCTCCCATGGAATGATTCCATATCGTCCACTCACTCCTGGTTTCGTGAGGGTCACACTAGATGTACCCGTACTCGGAGAAGAAGATTCACCCGTGCCGAAACCAATAGATGATGTTGTCACAGTCGGAACAGCGGTCGGGCACTTCATCGAATGGCCGAGTAACTTGGTCTCTCGCACCATGAAGGTAAAATATTTGTTATTAAAGTTTATTATCTTATTTGTCGTTCTAAATAATGTTGCAAATTGATTGTAGAATCTGTCGACACCACAAAAGCCTAAACAGAAATCACCACAAAAGGCTAAAGAGAAATCAAGAGGTGTCGTAGACAGCCAGATGAAGAGAACGAGGGACGGGCGTATGGGTGCGCATAGACTTGGTTATCCAATGCCTGAAGACTTAGATCACGACTGCGTCGTATAGACTATGGTGAGCACGATAGTGCAGTCCAATGCTTTCGATACCCTCACAAATTCGATGGGTGCTCACTTTCATCGGACTTCTTTTGAAGAATACATCGTTCTAGACAATGTGCTTGAAGTCTTGAACGACGAGTGGTTGAGTTCAACCACCATAACCTTTTACCTCAGGTATGTGTTTATTAATTATCAGTATTTACTTTCTATATAGTTTAATTTTCTTTTTAAATATTAATTAGCGTATATTTGTTGGTTAAAGATATTTGGGTGAGGTATATCTCCCTAGAGATGCCCAAGCATGTGGAATGTATTCCTTCGTCTCCCGCCAAGTGTCTTGCTGAATGGGTGATTGAGCACATGGCATGGAGGGGATAGTCGAACATATGTTGAGTCATACTGGGAGAGAACATCACATTTTTTAGGGTGAGTACAATAAATATTTCGTTAAAATTTTTATTCATAATATGATATTTGCACATTTGCTAAATTTGCAGCTAATTTTAATATTCTTAATATAATATAGGGTCCATTGGGTGTTGGTCGCCATAAAAATGAATACTTTAAGTGTATTTTTTATGGACCCAGCTGTGGATGGGGTGGTTGCAAATCGCCCTGATCTCATGTCATACATGGAAGCGTAAGTTCATTTTTAATATTCTAATATAATGATTTGTTTTAATTTTAAAATTATTCATATTTAATCTTTTTTTTCTAATTATAATAATAATAGTGTGATGACGATGTATCAGAGTCGCCTTCAAAATCAAGGCTCAAGATCTAATTTCAATAGAGTGAGCTTGACAAATATTAAGGTAAATTTAATTTAGTAAGTTATCAAATTAATAGAAAATAATCATAATTGTAATGCGTGCTTATAATTGTTAATCATAACAGGTTCCGAGGCAACGAGATAGTAACCTTTGGGAACATTTTGTGTGTTGCTATATTGAAGATATAATCCTCACTTCTCAAACGACGATTTCTAACAATGTAAGTCAATTTATCGATTTATTTAAATTATTATTGATTGAATAAAAGTTCATATACTATATACCTAACTATATTGATTGATCGTTGTTTGCAGTTTGTCTATGAACGTTAGCTCAAGACTTACAACAACAAAAAAATGGATAAATGGAAAAGAGATTGGACGAGGTACCTTTACAATCGATTTTTGTATATGTATACTTAAATTGGTATAACTTTTGGTAGCATGTAATTAACTTATATATTTGTGATGATATTTCATGTTTTTGGTGTATATTGGACGTGTGTATGTGTATGTTTATTTATTTGATGTTTTGGTATTTGACATATATATATTGTAGTGGTATAAGTTTTGGTTGTGTATAAACAAGATTTTTAAAATATAAAATAATTATTAAAAAAAAAATTACTTAGACAGTGGTTATGAATCGCTGTCCAAGTGAAAAGATTAAAAAAAAAATTACTTAGACAGCGGTTATGAACCGCTGTCCAAGTGAAAGGATTAAAAAAATTACTTACACAGCGGTTATGAACCGCTGTCCAAGTCAAACACTTGGAATGCATGCGGTTCATAACCGCTGTCCAAGTGCTTGTTAAGCTTGCACAGCTGTTACTTGGAGAGCTGTTAAAACCGTTGTCTAAGACCCTTTTTAAGAGCTGTGCAAAGCCAAATATGTATTAGTGAAAACCCTGGGACACACGAAATAGCAGAAAATGACTAGGGTTTCAAGGAGACGAAACTGAGGACGCCTTCTCCACGTTTGATAGTGCGTCGTCCTCTCGGTGTTCGAACGAGGTTGGGAGACAGATTAGAAGATTCGTAGTAGGAATCAAGACTCGATCTCCACGTTTGATTTTGCATTAAGGTGGAGAATTGTTAAGTATAATGCTAATTGAATGTTATCTAAGTTGATTCTAATGTATGAATGAAGAGAACCGTGTTAGATTGACAACTCCACTGAGAGTGGACAAGTTTTCTGAATTTATCAGATTAGCTAAGTGAGTTGGGACACCTCAGTTGATAGGTCTTGTCATCTGATAGGAAGTTATCTCATCTGCTAAGTTTCTAGAAGACAACCCATCTTAGTTTAGAACCCATCTTAGTCTAGGTCCTCTGATCTTATCAATTGAGTTAAAGACTAAGTCATTTGAGGGGCATATCAGCTAATACTCAAATCAGCTGAGACAAGTCGTCTAATTCTAGTAGTTATCAAGATTAGTTTCTAAACGGTTAATTTAGTTGCAGGGCAGTTAGAAGTCGGTTATTAGTAGTTCAATATGGTGTTGTACATCTATAAATACACTTTAGTTTATTTGAGTAAAGGTTGCTACAAATTGAGAGAGTATTGTTAGATTGCTAGAGTTACTTGAGAGAAAAACTTGTAATCTGTACTATCTCATTCATAATAGTGAAAGTGTGCCTCTATCCTCCATGTACGTAGATCGTTTGATCGAACCACTTATATTATGTGTCTTTGATTTGTGTTCTTTATATATTGTTCATTTCATTTGATTTCTTGTGAGTGGCTTGAGTTTATCAGTTGGAGTGTTTTATGTTGAGACAAGACTTAATAATTGACGTCGTTTGTGGGAAATAAAAGCCATGGTCCTGGACGAATGTGATGTGGAGAAGTCCCCGGTGGCAAACTGTAAAAAGAGGCAGAACAACTAACCCTTGGAGAAATTGTTGGGGTCAAACAAGTCCCACATCGAAAAAACATTAAAGGTTCATGGGGTATAAAAATGGGTGGACTAGTATACCATTGGTATGAGGCCTTTTGGGAAAACTAAAAAGCAAAGCCGTGAGATTATATAGCCCAAAGCGGTTAATATCATACCAAGTGGAATATGAAGGGTCCTCCCGGGAATCCAACACTTTCTGATCTAAATCCTGATGATCCACTTGTACCCGAAATATGCCAAGGGATAATACGTTGAATAGCCACTTGTACCCTAAATATGCCAAGGGATGATACGTTGAATAGCCGGTCCAACCGTTAAAATTACTTTAATATATATTTTTACAATAAATTTATGTTACATTAAAAATGAGAAAATGGAGGTTTTGGTCCCAGCAACCATGGCCGCTCATGATTTTTGGTTCCACGTTTTTTACTTTTGGTCTCAAAAGTAAAAAAATTGACACAAGTGGTACCAATAAGGTAACAAATGTGAAATATGGTCTCTGAGCTGTTAAATGTTGACGGAAGGAGGCATGTCATGTGACTGTTACTCATTTATTTCTCCATTAAAAAAAATCTAAAAATCATGCATATAAAAAATTCTGAAATGTATAAAAATAAAAAATTCTAAAAATTTATAAAAGAAAAAAAGAAAAATTTTAAAATGTACTACTTCCAACACGCTATTATTATTTGAACATTTGACAAAAACGTTTGTCCCATTATTAATTGAACATTTCCTTATTTGGAAAAAATAACTTTTTACTCCTTTAAAAAACTCCCTCAAACATCTCTTATTTACACCACATGTCATTACTTTTTACTCACTAACTAAAGATTCTATCTCCAATAAAGTTGAATTACATATTATATCTCTCCTAAAAAGTCATGTTATCACATTTAATACTAATAAACAATTTTTACATTAAAACTCGTACAAACAGTAAATGTTCAACTAATAACGGGATGGAGGGAGTATAAATTAAAATTTCAAAAAGACTGAAAATGTACAAATTATAAATAAAATTTCTAAAAATTAAAAAAAAATTATAAAAATATAATTGAAAATAAAAAACTAAAAAATTTTAAAAATTAAAAATCTCGTTAGAATTAAAAAAATATATAGTATACTATGAGAAAGTTGACCTTTAGTGACAGAGTCTTCTCATTATTGCTTCACTACCTAAAAGTGTTTAGTCACAAAAAAATTGAAAATTAATGATAGGACTTCACTAAAGTCAATTTATCTCATTAAAGCTTTTAGTTAGAGAAGCTACAATAAGATAGGATTTCTGTCATTAAAAGTCAATTTTCTGGTAGTGGTGTACGTATTAAAAATAAATAAAATCTAAGAATTATACATTAAAATTATAATTTTTGTTAAAAAAAATCTAAAAAATTATTAAAAAATTTATAAAAAATCTGAAAAATGTCATTGTCGAAAAAATTTCACTTCTTTTCTATTTTTTTCCACAAATTAGTGTCGACAATAGTGTATATTTTCGACTCTGTTTTTTCGAAAATATGTCTTTATTTTTTTGAGGTTTCTAACATTTTTTAAAATATTTATACTCCCTCCGTCCCGGATTAACTTTCATACTTACTGTTCACCCCCTTTTTAAAAAATATTATAATAAATAGAATTTTGAGATATAATTTTATAAAAATATAAATAAGTGGATTGACTTGTATGTATGTATGTACCATAAATATAATGACATTAAATATAATATTTTAGATATGATATGAGTGGAGTTTCTAAAGGATCGAAAAAGTAGGTGTGAAAGTTTATTTGGAACGGAGGGAGTCTCTTTTATGATACTTTGACACTGTTTGAATGGAGTTGAGAGGGACGGAGGTGGTGGTTGGCGACGACGGCGACGGCAACGATAGTTGACAATTAGAGTTAGAGTTTAAATATTTAAATGGAAGTAGTGTATCAAACATAATTGGAGGGCCTTTTCATTAAAAAGATATTTGAAGTATTTTACATGCTTTTTAAATTAATAAATATAAGGAGTGTATCTTATAGAGTTGGAGGGGCAAATAACCCACGCCGAAATGAAAACTTTATTCATTCATTATTAGTGCAGTAAATGGCTTGAATATTCAGCCCGTGATTGTTGTGTAATTTGACTTGGGCTTCTTGGGTATGGGCAGATTGTCAAATTAAAAACCACGGTTAAAGGCCCAGCTATATACCCTCCAGATTTGTTAAATATACTACCCCTCTCCATTTATTAATTTTATATTCATGTAAAATACACCCCCTAACCCTAACCCTAGTTTTTTTTTTTTGAGCGTAAAATGGTAAATTTATATAGCTCAAAAAACGAGGCCCAACGTGGACACCGCACACCTTACAACCCTACATGCCTCCTAACCCTAGTTTTTTACTCTATAACTTTAATTCCAAGGGAAGCAGCCGCCCCACCTCCTCTGCCGCCGCTGTCACTACTCTCGGCAGCCATCCCTCCACCTTCGATAGTCGCCGCCGTCCAAATAAATTTAGAATTTTCTTTTAAAAAATTTAGAAATCTTTAAAAAAAAAATACATATTTTCGACAAACCAGTGTCGATCGACATTTGGTTTGATCGACTCTGGTTTGTTGACGAAAAATATCCTCATCGACAACATTTTATCGAAAGAAAAGAAAATCGACAAGAAATTGTCGACCATAAACATGGTGGTCAACAAAAATTTGTCGACCATAATGTTTAGTCGACAATTTCTTGTCGAAAAATGGAGGAAAGGGGGAGGGTTCCCGAGTATATATTAATTCTAGTTGGTTCCCGAGTTTCTTTTCCTGTTTCACGAACATGTATTTTTTGACACTAATTTATCGAAAAATTTTAAAATTTTCTCATATGTTTTTTTCGATAATTTTAAAATTTTCATATGTTTTTTCGATAAGTTTTGAATAAAAAATTCAAAAGTCTTTTCCGAGAATTCTAAAAAATTCACTAGTTTTTGCCGAGATTTTTACAAATACTCGAAAAAACATTAGAGATTTAAAAAAAAAATCGATACACCATTGTCAAGTTCATATTTAACCCAATTTTTTGAATTTTTATGTCCAATTCGTGAGAACACGTTTTATAGTCTCAGAATCGTATTTTATTGTAATTTTAAACCATAAAAACATAGTGAAATTAATTTTTTAACACTTAAACTAGCATAAAATTAGAGTTTTTTTAGTGAATAAAGTATATATATATATATATATATATATATAGTTTATTAGTATAATGGAAGATAAAAGTGAAGGTAGTAAATAATTTACAATTTTATGAGTAGTAAAGATGTTTTTTAGGGTGAATAAAATAATGACATTTGATGTAATAATAAGATATTTTAAGTGAATAATTAAAATGTTATTTTAATATATTAAGTATGAATTAATGTAACATACAAAATGAATCATAATGAATAGGGGATGAACTCAACCCAAATGAAGTTAACGCCAAGTCTCATATTTGAGCCTCATTGATCGGGCATCAGTTCACAACCCAATCAATGATGGATTGAAATCACATATTCCACTTTTCATATTCCACATTCTGTTTTATTATAATGATGACACATGTCATATTAAAAAATAATTTCAAAAAATTGGATTTTTATTTAAAGGGCCTAGTCAATATAATAATCAATGTTTTATACTATTGAAGGCGACATGGAACAACAGTGAAACACGAAAAGTGGAACAAAGGAAAATTCAGTATGGTGGAACAACAGTGAAACACGAAAAGTGGAACAAAGGAAAGATTCAGCATGGTGGAACAACAGTGAAACACGAAAAGTGAAACAAAGGAATCCAACCGATCAATGATCCCAAACATACCACAATTATCCTTAACTGTTTGTTGCCCGTTACTCCACGCAACACCCTGGAATTTATGAGTTCACCGTATGCATCTGTTTAATTACAACCCAATCAATGAGTTCACTCTCCCCATAGTACCACAATTTTCGAGTTCTTTTAAATTTTGTGTCACATTTTTCCGTGAATTTGATAATTTTATGGGTTATTTAAAAAAAATTGAATTTTGTGAAAAATAAAATTAAAAAATTTGTTGCACCAGACATATAACTATATAAGGTCTTAGGAATTATTTTTTCCGAAAATATATCTTGTGAAAAAAACTTTAATTATTTTTCAAGAAACTCGACAATTTATGCGGAGAATTCTGAAAATTTTGGGTGCACAACTTCGAAATTTTGTACTATGCGAACTCAAAAAAATACATATATTAATATATATATATATATATATATATAAACATTATCCAAATATGTGCAAATACTAACCACGAGATCCCTTTCTTCATGTTTTCTTAGCCGATTTTTTTTTCTTTATTAGTTCTGCCCGATTTTGTGTAAGATTGATCATCCTGCAGGTTTGTGATGAGGGGTGAACTCAGCAATGAAAAGTGTATCGCGGTATTTTAAATAATAAAATATGAGGGGTGGTGAACTCCTTCGGGTGAAAATTATCGTGGACATATTAATATTAGGATTAATTGCGAAAAAAAAAAAAAAAATCACCGCCTTTAGTGTATTTATCAATTTCAATATATTTATTTTTTTAAATTTGATACATCACTTTTTTTATGTTTTACAATTCGATATATTTTTCCGTCAATTTTAATTTCACTTGGCGCTGAAAACAATGAACTCATCACGTTGTTGACATAGACGGAGCAACATAGGGCCCCAAGGGGGCAATGGGCCCTCCACTTTTTTTTATATATATATATACTAGTGCAAAACCCGCGACGCGGGAATTAAAGATAATTTAAAATTAGTAGAATTGAAGAATAAGAGGAGAAAATAAATATGAGAAATTTTGCTGGACGAAAAAGAAAATAAGATAGAGAAAAAAAAACAATGGACGAAAAAGAAAATAAGAAAGGAAAAAAAAAAGGATAAATAAATAATGTAGTTGAAAGAGAGATGAGAGAGAAAAAAAGAGAAAATAATGTGAAATTCTTACAAAATGAGAAAATGCAAATGAAAAGAATTTGGAGTGACACGTGGGAGGGAGAAAATTCAGAATTAGTATATAAGGAATTTTTTGTTCCGTGATTATTTGTATACCCTCTTTATTGAGACGTTTCAAAATTATTTACATACTCCTAATACATAAATAAAATTCATAAAATTAATATTCTCACTAAATTATTTTATTTTCAAAATTTTAACATATTTTGGATCCATATTCTTCTCAACACCTCACTAAATTATCTTCTACACCTCACAAAATCCTCTCAAAATCTTACTAAATCACCAAAAATACTCCACATTATCATTTATTTGACCCCACATCTCACTAAATTTCCTTTAAACCTCACTAAATCAACCAAAACACTCCCCAATTATTTAACCCCACACTAAATTTACATTTTTAAAAAAGTGTGTAAGTCATCAAGGGTGGAGTGAGTATATTTTAAGTTCTACATTTGTTTAATATTGATTAATGAATCTCAGTGAGATTGCACGTTAAAATTTTAACACCATTTCACCTATTATAAGTCGGACCATCAAAATTATTTTTCTTCAGAAACATAACTTCATTATTGAAAATTTTATAATAATTAGGCATAATATTATTTATTGTTTATAGTAATGTAAATCGGGCTCCCCAATATATAATTTCTGGCTCTGTCACTGGTTGTTGACATGTACACTATCAACTAATAATTTTTTTTGGGTTAATTGCAAAAAAAAAAAATCACGACCTTTATAATATTTATCAATTACAACATATTCTTTTTATCTTTACAATTCGATACACCACCTTTTTAAGTTTTGCAATTTGATGCATGTGTTTATTTTTCGACAACACATGAATGATATATATACCGAAGCCGCATTAAGGTTCTACACAAATGCCAACGTAAATGTCCTGATTGATCAATAAAATATTTTTTATATATTTTTTATTTTATTTTTTGTATTTAAAAACGTTTTTAAATAAAAACAATATAAAAAATATCACATTATTTTTGTGGACTATGATTTGGAGGACGCGATCTTATACTTTTGAGTTTTTTTTGGAGGGGATGATAATAATTAAATTGGTTTATAATATATTTTTAAAAATATTTAGTATTGTTTTTAATTTTAAAATGATTTTTTTATTATTCTTTTTAGTTAAAAATGTTTAAAAAAAATATATATATATATTTATCATTCGTGACATTTATGTGGCACCTCGACAGCTCTGACAATCAAATTATGATTTAATTGTTGTCAGAAAATTGACATATGCATTGAATTGCAAAAATAAAAAAGGTGGTGTATCAAATTGCAAAGAAAAAAAAGATATGTTGTAATTGATAAAAACTGTAAAAGTCGTGAATTTTTTTGCAATTAACCCATTTTTTTTTAATGAAACATACACATTAAAATATTGCACATACACCAAATCCATTAATATTTTGACGAAATTTTCCATCTTTCCGCTTTGATATTACGGGTATTAATTTAGTGTTTTTCATCTCAAAATTCTCTAATATATCCTCAACACAAATGTAATATATATATAATTTTATAAAAAAAAATCAAATCAACAAGTTATAAAACTTAACAATTCTTATAATATTAATATCGATATGTTGGATCTTGAGAATATTAAAAATTATTGGGTTGGTTCAAATGTGATTCGCAACTTGCACTACAAGAAAACTGCAATTTAGCTGCGAAAAAATTTGTCGCTAATTCTAATATTTTCGTCGCTAACGTGAGTTAGCGATGAAATAATTTTGTCGCAGGATTTGTTGCTATACGCCCGTCGCTAACGTGTTTGCGACAAAAAAAAATAATTTTGTCGCAAATGTTTGCGATGAAAATTTGAGTTTCATCGCAAAATATTAGCGACGAAAATTTGAGTTTCATCGCAAAATATTAGCGACAAAAATATAAGTTTCATCGAAAAATGTTAGCGACGAAAATATGAGTTTCATCACAAAATGTTTGCGAGGAAAATCAAACATTTGTCGCAAACACGTTAGCGACGGGTGTATAGCAACAAATCCCGCGACAAAATTATTTCATCGCTAACTCACAATAGAGACAAAAATATTAGAATTTTTGTTGCTAATATTTGGCTATGATATCCGATTTACGAATCATTCTCTAAACCCACTTCCGTACTCGACCAACCCAACCCGCACCCACACCCAACCCGCCCCAACCCACACCCACCGAACCAATTCAATCGTTCTCTAAACCCACTTCTGCACTCGACCCGCCCCGCCCCAACCCACACCCGCCCCGCCCCAACCGACCCCAACTCAACCCAACCCGCACCCACATACCCCCTCCCCCATTTTATTTAAATAAATATTTTATTTGGTCTTAATGGGAATTGATCCCGGGTGGATGGGCGCCCATAGCTGGGCGCCTACCATTCGGGCAGACAGCTCTTTGGTTCAGTTTTTAATATTAATTATATATGTATTCAATTGTTACTAATTTAGTTATTTTTACACATTTAATAATTTATTTCACATTTATTAATTGACTAATTTTTAACTTGTAACAACTATATATGTATATATACATGTGTATACGTAATTTTTAAAACAATTCCAATTGTAAAAAATCAATGTTACTTTAACAATTAAAAAAAAAAAAAATATTAGAGCCAATCTTCATTCTCCCATCTTTAATTATGTCCATCTTCATTTGCATCATCATATTTATAAATATTTTTATAAACATTCATACTGATTTGTAAGACATAAAATTTGGACAATTATTAAACATTTAATTATATAAATAGATTTTTTTGATTTAATAAGCATAGTTGATTTAATATTAGCCACGAAATATAATTATCATTGTTGTTCTTATTATTAACAACAAAATAAAATAATTTGATAAAAGTGTAGCGATAAAATATTTTAATTTTGTTGCAAATATTAATTCCAAAAATTAGCCACAAAAAATATATTTCATCGCAAAATAATAGCGACTAAATATAATTTTCATTGTTGCCCTAATTATTAACAACAAAATAAAAGAATTTGTACGTTGCTAGTTTAGCGATGAAATATTTTTATTTCATTGCAAAAAGTAATTTCAATAAATTAGCCACAAAAAATTATATTTCATCGCAAAATATAATTTTCATTGTTGTTCTGATTATTAACAACAAAATGCAGCAATACGTTGCTAGTATAGCGATGAAATATTTTAATTTCATCGCAAAAATTAATTTCAATAAATTAGCCAAAAAAATTTCTATTTCATCGTAAAATATTAGTGATGAAATATAATTTTCATTGGTGTTCTGATTATTAACAACAAAATGAAGCAATTTGTTGCTAATATAGCAATGAAATATATAAATTTTGTTGCAAAAATTAATTTCAAGAAATTAGCCACAAATTTTTCAATTTCATCGCAAAATATTAGCAAGAAAATATAATTGTCATTGTTGCTCTGATTATTAACAACAAAATGATGCAGTTTGTTGCTAATAAAGTGATGAAATATATAAATTTTGTTGCAAAAATTAATTTCAAGAAATTAGCCACAAAAATTTCTATTTCATCGCAAAATATTAGCAACGAAATATAATTTTCATTTTTGTTCTGATTATTAACAACAAAATGAAGCAATTTGCTGCTAATATAGCGATGAAATATATAAATTTTGTTGCAAAAATTAATTTAAAAAAATTAGCCACGAAAATTTCTATTTCATCGCAAAATATTAGCAACGAAATATAATTTTCATAGTTTTTCTAATTATTAACAACAAAATGAAGAAAATTGTTGCTAATATAGCGATGAAATATATAAATTTTGTTGTAAAAAATAATTTCAAGAAATTAGCCACGAAAATTTCTATTTCATCGCAAAATATTAGCGACGAAATATAATTTTCATTGTTGTTTTGATTATTAACAACAAAATGAAACAATTTGTTGCTAATATAGCGATGAAATATATATATTTTGTTGCAAATATTAAATCTAACAATTTAGCAACGAAAATTTATATTTCGTTGCTAAAAATTGATTTTAGCGATAAAATTTAGATTTGTCGCAAAATTTTCGTCGCTATACCCCCCATTTCTTGTAGTGTTGGTGATATGTACAAGAATGTTGTTCATGTCAATCAATAGAGTAAAATGCACTATTGGTCCCACCATCCCCGAACACTCATAATTTTGGTTCCAACATTCTGATTTTGGTCCCAAAAGGAAAAAAATTAACATATTTAGTCCCAAAATCGGAAAAGCTAACACATTTGGTCCCACCCCCGTTAAATGTTGACAGAATGAGTCATGTGACCGTAAGTCATTTATTTTTCCATTAAAAAATACTCCCTCCGTCCCACAACTGTTTGCACACTTACCTTATTTGTCCGTCCCACAACTGTTTGCACACCCATAAAAGGAAACTCTCTCATAAACCACACCCTCACAATATATATATATATATATATATATATATATATATATATACTCGCTGTCTGGGTAATTAATTACACAAATGCCAAGAAAGAACCCTAACATTTGCAGATTCTGCATCTCTCTCGCTCCATTCATCTTCTGTGATTGAATTTCTCAAAGTAAAAACCATCCAAAATGCAAAATCGATTGGAAAGGTAGGAATGTAACAATATCATCACCGTGTATTTTTCCTTCTGTCTTTATTCTTTCGAAGAAGAAGGCGACCGACGCGACCTCTGTTGTTGAAGAAGGCGGCCGACGCGACGGCTGTTGTTCACGTCGTCGGCCATCACTCCCCTCCTCCTTCCCCGATTTTGATTTTACAATTTGATTTTTCATTGATTAGGGTTAGTTTTTTATTTTTTGTTTTAATTCGAATTTTTTTTACGAAAAATAAATTTCCTATTTTTTTTCTTTAATGCTAAGATTTACTAACGGTTGCCTAACTTTGAGACTTTTAATTTGAGATTAAGGATGCTTTTGTTTGAGAGCTCGCAATTTGTATTTTGAATTTAGTTTGAAGAAAAAAATTGATTGGTATAATTCGTTTGAGAACTAGCTAGTCAAAACAATTAAAGTAGTCCCATTTGAAATTTAATTTAATTTTTTTATTTGACCAAGATTAAAATCAAAGTTTTAGAAATTGAAGTCCTAATTAATTAAAACGTTTGATTTTCCAATTCGATCCGAGATTATGTTCAAATTTAGTGAATATTGATTATTCTTAAAATAAAAGGATCAGCAACTCAGATATGTAGGAATACATCGATCCACTATAGTTCTTATTAGGAATGAAAACGAGTACTTTGAATGTGTATACAGAAAAATTATATCTTTATTGATTTCATACAAGTTTTTAATGTAATGGGATGAATACCCTTGTATTCAAGTTTTAACCTTTACCTTCAAAAGAAAAAAAATACAACATTCCACATAATTACATTTAAATGTAGAATGAACGAGATCTCTAAATGCGTCTCTCTACATGAATACAACCGAATGTTGGAGGAAAGAGATCTCCATAAATTCATTGGAACATGCATGAGGTGCTTAAAGTGTGTACATGCACTCAGTGTGACAATTTTGTCATTAACCTATTATTACTATTAAATTTAAACCTTTTCTTTATATATACAATGCACTTGAAAACATGAATGGTGGGATGAATCAGAAAGTTATGGGTGGGTATGAACTTTACCTTCCCTCTATTAATTAATTAATATTCACTATATAATATGGATGGTCCCTTTTAATTAAAAATATTAAATAGCAGATTAGGAAACTACATACAGACAGAGATTAAGAAAGTTTTTTAATGGATCAAAGCTTATCAAAATAAATGGGTGTATAATGACACGTCGAACAAGTGACAATTAGATAAGGTTTCACCAAATTAATTGTCCTGTGTTTCACAACTGATAATATTGAAATAATGGAGCACTCACACGAAGATATTTTGATCTTAATTGAACTCCAATCTTTAATGGAGGCTATAAAAAAATCATACTGACAAATGATACATAGTAACATTTACAATGGACGAAGTTGGATAGCTCAAGTGGTTAGAGCATCACTGCCTAGGTTTTAGATCTTAGGTTCGAATCATGGGGAGGGGAAAAGGGATGAGTATTTAATGTAATTCAAAAAAAAAAAAAAGTAACATTTACAATGTACAACTTAAAAAGTATCATCTTGAATAGGAATTATCATTTCTTCATTCGTGATCTCAGTCAAAGAAAGTAAAAACGTAACATTTATAATGTAGTTAAAGAATGTAAAAACGTAACATTTACAATGTACAACTACAAAAATATTTATAATCTCCTTCGTTCATGATTGCAGTTATTATAACACAGTTAGTTATTTAACACTGTTAGCTACTCGTTGCAACAAACCACGTGTAAAATAAACCAACCATTTGAAAGTTATGCCCTTTGGAGTTGCAATTGTATTCAGTTAGAAACTTTAACTGCTCCTTTAGCTAACTTGTCCCAATATCAGCGGAGTCCCACCCAGCTGATATAATCTACCTTAAAACCTTCATAAGCCGACCAACTTTGGTGAACATGACCAACTCTCCTTCCCACCTGAAAGACTCAACGGAAAACTTGGCTAAACAATTCAACTGACTTCAATGCGACATAACTCAGTTGACTTGAACTAACTTCTCAACTCATTTGATTTGTCTAAGTCATCTCATCTGATTCCCTTCGGTTGATTTACTTAATCTGAATACTTGTACTTTGTCAACTGAATAATACCACAATTGATTTACATTTACCTCAACTACTTTACAACAAATGATCCCAACTAATCTGAATTTACCTTCAGATCAGTTTTCCACCTTAGTTGATCAACCTCAGTTGATTTTGAGTTAACACTCACAAATCTCCACATTTAGCTCAAAATCAATCCAAACCAAAGACCTCCACTACTACTCCCTGCAAGAGCAACCCTTATCCACTAAGAATTAATGCAAACCAATAAGTCTATGACACAAGCCAAACTTGGTTGTTGGAACTGAATGCAGCAGCTAGGATTTCCTCCGTAACTATATATGTTTGCCACATTCACAACCTTTTTATCCATAATATCTCTTACAAAGTAAAGGTAAAGTTTCACATCAATATGATTGGTTCCCTCGTGATAAGCTCGATGCTTTGTAAGATGTATTTCACTTTGATTATCAGAGAAGACAGTCACATTGTTCTGAAATACACCAAACTCTTCTAAGATCCCTTTCTACCAGTTGCCTTCTTTCACTACTTTTGTGAGTGCCACATACTATAATGTGGTTGATAATGATATTATAGATTGATGTATCGCCCTCCAAGAGATAGTTGTACCAAAAAGAGTGAACATATAACTTGTCAAAGATTTCTTTAGATCAACATTGGCTGCATAGTCAGCATCCACATAAACCACAAGTGCATCTCCTTCATTTGTGCTCTTCCGAAACCTCAGTTGATCCCACAATATATCTCATAACCCACTTGACAGTGTCCCAATAAGTCGGCCCCGGATCACTCATATATCGACTGATTACACTCATATCACGAGTTAAATCTGGTCTACAACAAACCATCACAAATATAAGACTACCTACAACATTGGCATAATGTATCTTAGTCATCTGTTTTCTCTCTTAGTAGTTCTTGGGACACCGTTGTGCTAATAGTTGTTGATTGGCCAATGGCTGTAGCTACTGATTTAGCATGATTTATCCTTAATCTCTCTAACACCTTCTTCAGATAAGTCGGCTGACTCAATTTAATTGCACCTCCATCTTTTTTGATCTCCACCCCAATAATCACTTTTGCTTTACTAAGATCTTTCATCTTAAACTCATCTTTGAGAATCTCCTTAACTTTATCAATACCCTCCATCGACTCACTAGGTATGAACATATCATCTACATATAGTTGAAGATAGGTAGTTGAACTTCCATCTCTCCTGAAGTACACACAGTTGTCATATAAAATTCTAATGAAACCAGTTGAGCAAATGTAGTCATCAAATTTTAATTATCATTGTCTTGGACTTTGTTTCAGACCATAGAGAGATATCCTGAGTAAACACACATTAAACCCCTCGTCTTCTATGTTCAACCCTTCTGGATTTTTTATGTAAATGTTCTCTTTCATATTATCATGAAGAAAAGCAGTATTGATATCCATCTATGTAGCTGCAAGTTGAATTGAGCCACCAAAGCCAACAGTATTATGATACTGCCATACTTAGACAATATGTGAGAATATCTCATTAAACTAAACACCTTCGTTTTAGGTAAAACCCTTTGCAACCAGTCTAGCTTTCTGAGCCTCTATTATCTTCTTGAAGACCCACTTACACCCCCACTAACATCTTGTTCTTGGGCTTTTCAACAATCTGTCATATCTGGTTCTTGTTGAGAGTGAGCAATTCTTCCTCCATTAAAAATATCAACTTTTGTTTTTCATTGCAACCAATTGCCTTTGTGTAAGTCTTTGGCTCAAGAGACTCCATGTCAAGAGCTGCACATAATGCAAAAGAAATTATGTCAGCATAGTCATACCTTGTTCTGTCTCTGGTCAGCCGATAACCTTGAAGATCAGTCTCCCGGCGAGTTTCTTCATCCTCGTCTATTAATTTGAGCTTCATGAGCATGACTTCTAATGTCTTGGTGCTCCAAGCATCTCAAATTGTGTCTCATCTGGCTTATAGTCCTGGCTTGTTGTTAGCTATACTTGAGCTAGTTTCCTCCTTCAAAGGAATTATGTTTTCATAAAATGTGACATCTCTACTGATAATGCATTTTTTTTATGCCTGAACTCAAGACATCACAACATATATCCTTTTACTCCCGAAGGATAACCAATGAATACACATCTTAATGCTCGAGGTTCAAGTTTATCTTGCTTGACATGAGCATAAACCAAGCAACCATAAGCCCTCAAATTGTTATTGTCAGCTGGATAGCTAGACCAAATCTCTTCAGGGTTTTTCAACTGAACAACTGAGGAATGACTTCTATTAATCAGGTAGTGTTGGGAATAAAATGAGAAGTGTTTTGATTTAATACCAAAACCCCCTGAGACATGCCTAAGTCAAAGATGATCATGTTATAAGAATGTTAGAACATATAGCATAAGGCTATATGAGAAGCTGAAATGTTAGGCAGCTCTTAGTTTATTAGATGCACAATTTGAGGGGGAACATATGCTTTGAAGTCTATCAAGAACAAGTCCCCTCAAGGCTCAAATTCTGGAATGATTGCCAAGTCTACTGAAAGACAAGTATGTTGATCAGAAGAGTTGTCCAGCAGAGTTGTCTCAGCACAGTTAAATCAGAACAAGTCTTCTGAAGATCTAAGATCAACTATGCTGAAGAGGTCAAGACAACTATACCCTAAGATCTTCAAAGAATCATGCTAAGAATACATGCAAAGGGAAAGAGCCAAGTCATCTGAAAAGAGCAAGCCAACTATGCTGATAAGCATTTCCACTGATAGTGATAAACAGAGTTGTCCACTGGTAAGGAATGTTGTCCTTATCATAGGACTAACCATCAGAAGCCATGTCCATGTTTAAACAAGTGGATCTTGAAGTCAGACATTGGGAAGAGTGCTGCAGAATGAAGACAAAGTCTATACAACCGTTTATTTCCCAAATGAGGACATGTCACTATAGAGAATCTGTCTTCTAAGTTGAAGAACTCAAAGAAGACATTTATGGACATTTGGAGTTGCCTCTCCAACGGGCAAATCCTTCATTTGTCTATAAATACAGAAGTGTGAAGACCATTTGAAGCACCTCAACCTTGACAAGAATATCCAACTATCCTACAAGTCAAAGTGCTTTCAAGCTTACAAAGAGACTACCCTAGTCTTCATACACTTCTTCTAAGATGAACCTTATTGTATATCCATACAAAGCTTAGAGAGATATCCTATCCTTATACACTGATCTTCATTGTAAAGGATATCTCATTAGTTGGAACCTTACTTCAACCCTTACATCTTTCAAGTGAGAAAGTGAGAAGGTTGTAGTAGTAGAAGTGGTAGGAGTTGACTGTTGAGAGAAGAACAGTTCAGTTCTGAGTTGAGAAGAGGGTACTAGGACTCCAGACATCCTAGGGATCAATTCACCAAGGAGTGGTGTTCTTGATCAAGTGCACCTTGGCACTATAAAACAAGTTAATTCCAAGAGTGAAAGAATTATCCTGTTAAATCAGGGAAAGTAGATGTAGGAGCTTGAGTCTTTGAACCACTATATTTGCATACAAGTGTATTCCCCCCCCCATACACATGTTATATACTCCTTTCAGGGCCAACAAGTAGTATCAGAGCAGGGGTTCAAAGACCACTGCTTCTGAAAATCCATCTTGATTTTCAAAATCACATATTTGGTGTGGTCACTGAACTTATCTATCTGAAATCCTTTATATCTATTGTCTAACTCTTTTCTCGAAGAAATGGCAAGAGGAAACAACAACAACAACAACCAGAACCAGCAACAGAATCAAGATCAAAATATTAATGCTGCTGTTCCACCTCCTGCTGTTCAAGGATTGGACAATATGGCCACAAATCCAGTCAACCACATCTCACATCATAAATTGCATATGTTCTCAATAGACAATTATGATTTCTGGAAAATCAGAATGAGGGCTCATCTTGCATCTCTACACACTGACATGTTGAGAGTGATCACAAGAGGACCTTTTGTGTTCACTCAATTCAATCCCAGAGTCACTGAAGCTCAAAGAGCAGACACAAGAGATGTGATCCCCAAAGATGAAGATGACTTCACCTCAGAAGAAAAGAGGAAAGATAACTTGAATTATCTTACTATGAACACCCTCTACCAAACAATTCCAGATGCAATCATGGGAAGAGTCTACCACTGCACAACTGCCAAAGAAATTTGGGATACTCTTACAGAAATGTGTGAGGGTACTGAAAAGATCAAGGAGAACAAGCTCCAAGTAGCAGTGCAGAAGTTTGAACAATTCACAATGGAGTCTGAGGAGTCCATTGACAAATTTGCTGGTAGATTCACTGATGTGATGAATGAGATCAACTCCTTGGGCAAGGTGTACTCCAAGAGAGAGGTTGGATTAAAGATCTTGAGAAGTCTCACTCAAAAGTGGGATGTATATGCAGTTATGATGCAGAACACCAAGGATCTCTCCACCATGCCCATGCAACAAATCTTCTCTGAACTCAAAGCTTATGAGTTCGATCTCAACAGAAGAAACCATGTTGAGGAACCCTCAATTCCTACAAAGGGAGTGGCATTCAAAGCCAAAGCTGCTGAACCTGAAATGCAGTCCACTCCTAGATCATCAAAGTCAGTCTCCAAGACTGAAATGAAGGAGGAACTAGCCTTGATGGCTAGACGGTTTGAAAAGTTAAACTCAAGGTTTGGTAGATACAAGAAATTCTACCAAGACAACAAATTCAGGAGAAGGTACAACTCTCCTGAAGCTCAGGCTGAGGTCAAGAAGCTTGAAGAGAAAAGATCAGAGGACAAGTACTCTGATAGGAGAAGGTCCAGTAGAGCTGAACCTTCATCATCTAGAAGAAGAGATGAATCCAAGAAGGATGATGATGAAGACCTGTGCTATAATTGCAAGAAAAAAGGGCACTTCCAGTATGACTGCCCTGAATTAAGCTCTAAAGAAAGAAGAGAAAGGCAAGCAAAAAGAGACAGAAAGTTCACCAACAGAAAAGCCATGATGGCTGGTGAAGAATCTGAAAGTGCTGAAAGCTTCAACTCTTCTGATGGACTGTTCCCAAACAGTGAAGATGATGTATGCAACATGGCAATTGAGGATGATGAGGTATTTTCTACTTCTAGCTCACCATCATTCATTTCACAAAACACTAGTGAAGTCAACTTGAAACTTTCTCTTGGAAAGTTGATGGAAGATTTCACTATGTTACAAGAATTTCATGACAACTGTGTGAGAGAAAATGAAAGGTTATCAATTGAACTTGCTAAAAACTCTAAGGCAGTAGTTGATGTCAAGTCTACTGAGTTGTATCAACAAGTCTTGAGAGAGCTTGAGGAAGCAAATCTCAGGATAGTTGACCAACAAAAAGAGATTGATGATCAACTACTATCTTAGAAAAGAAAAGATTTTGAACTTAAAATTCTAAATGCCAAGTTTGAAAACCTCTCACATGAGTATGATATTCTTAAATCAAGTGAAGAGAGCCTGAAACTAAAGATGTCTGCTCTGAAGAAATCCTCTAGGGCAATAGAGGAAATTCAGAGTTATCAAAGACCTATGGCTCAAAGAAGTGGATTAGGTTTTGATCCATTTGAATCTTCACCTTGTCTTAGTGTTGCTTCTACAAGTAACACTAAGAGAATCTTTGTCAAATCAGTGGCACAACAAGCTGAAATGAAGTGATTCAGCCACTGAATAAAGGAAAGGGCAAAATGTATGAATTGCCAACTCAAGTGTTTCAGGAGACTAGGCCCAAACCTAAGGAAAAGGCCAAGGTCCCTGAACACAAGAAGAGTGTTAGTCAGCAGAGTAGACCCAATGGTAGGGCAACTCTCCTGAACAATATTCAGAGGGGTTATCCAAGGTATAATCAGCCTAGGCCAACTCTACTGAAAAAGCCTCAGCTGAATAGACCTAAGGACAACCATCCTCAAAGGCAGAATAAAATTAGACAACCAAAACCCTTCATGCCAAAGGGTAAAGGTCATAAAAATGCCTTTCCTCAAAGATTCCCTCAAGTAGCACAAAGAACTCATAGGTTCAGGAGTCTTGACAACTCTCCTGAAACTTACAGAGTTAACACTTTCACACATACTTTCCCAAAGGCATTTAAGGGAAAGACAGTATATGTTGATGCTAGAGGAAAACAGCTTAGCCACCTTGAATCAATCAGGGTTATTAGGCAAGTTTGGGTTCCTAAAGGTACAGCTAACCTCTCAGGACCCAAAACTCAAAGGGTACCTAAACCTATCTAATTGCAGGTACCATTGGGCCACAAGAAGAGGAGTATGAGCAAAAAGTCAGCATGGTACCTTGACAGTGGATGTTCAAGGCACATGACTGGAAATAAAGACCTCCTCATTGACTTCATTGAAAAAGGAGGCCCAAATGTCACATTTGGAGACAGCTCACAAGCAACAACAAAAGGTTATGGTACCTTGATGATTGGTAACATCAAGGTATCCAATGTGTCTTATGTGGCTGGTCTCAAATATAATCTCCTAAGTATCAGTCAATTCTGTGATAATGATTTCAATGTTGAGTTTTCAAGTGGAAAATGCTTAATCAAAGATAAAACTCAACAAACTCTATTGACTGGAACTAGGAAAGGAAATGTGTATTTTGCAGACTGGGACAAGTCTACTGATGCTGCATGCTTCATTGCTAAGAGTTCTAGTGAACAAAGCTGGTTATGGCATAAAAGGCTAAACCACCTGAACTTCAAAACAATGAACAAAATTGCTAGAAATGCATTAGTTAAAGGACTACCTAATGAGGTTTTCATTAAAGAGCATGTCTGTAAACCATGCCAAGAATGAAAACAGATCAAAGCCTCATTCAAAGGGAAACCAGTCATTTCTACTGAAAGGGTACTTGAACTTTTACATATGAACTTATTTGGACCAATTACCCCTGCAAGTATAAATGGTAGAAAATACACATTGGTAGTAATTGATGACTTCTCCAGGTTCACATGGGTAGTATTTCTCCTTAATAAGAAGGAAACACAAGTCAAACTCCCTGAACTTTTAAAGAGACTGTCAAATGAGAAAAGTCTTAGCATTATCAAGATAAGATCTGATAAAGGCACTGAGTTCATAAATTCATACATCAATGAGTATTGCACATCAAATGGAATAGCTCATGAAACCTCAGCAGCTAGAACTCCTCAACAAAATGGAGTTGCAGAAAGAAGAAATAGAACTTTAAAAGAAGCTGCTAGAACTTTAATTGCTGATTCAAATCTACCTAAGAGGTTTTGGGCTGAAGCTATAAACACTGCATGCCATACTCAAAATAGATGTTTGATTACTAAGGGGCAAGGCAAAACCCCCTATGAACTCTGGAAAGGAAGAATGCCTAAAGTGTCATACTTTCACATATTTGGTTGTAAGTGTTTCATTCACAACAATGGGAAAGAACAGTTGAAAGCTTTTGATAGCAAAGCTGATGAGGGAGTATTTCTTGGATATTCTCAAATCAGTAGAGCTTTCAGAGTCTATAACAAGAAAACCCTAGTTGTGGAGGAAACACCTCATGTTGTGTTTGATGAATCTACTCATGAGTTCAGGAACAAGGACTTAGAGACAGAAGAAATCACACAAAGGACAACCAGATTGAGCCTAAAAGACAAAGGCACTGAATTCTTAGATGTTGTCCAAGCCAACCTACCTGAAATCATAAGATTGGACAACAATCCTGAAGGCAACCTTCCTGAGGCAAACCCCACTGAAGGAAATGGTGAACTAAATGACCCAATCCCAGTTCACATTCAGGTAACAACTACCAATGAAGAATCAGTTCATGTTGAGGTAGTTAATGGATCAAATAATCAAGGGGGAACCAACAATGTTGAAAATACCAATGTCCTTGACATTGAGGACAACACCCCTGATTATGATCCTGAATTAGATCCTGCATTAAATTTCCCTGAATTCTATGATCAAAATGACTCAACTTCAGTAGAGGACAAATCTACTGAAGAGATCAGAAAAAGAAGGACTTGGTTGTCTGACCATCCTACTGATCTAATACTTGGTGACCCAAGTATAGGAGTCAAAACTAGAAGGTTTCATGGTGAAAGTGCTCTATTTTGTTGCTTCTTGTCAGAACAAGAACCAAGTGACATTGAGGAAGCACTTCAAGATGCCAATTGGATCACTGCAATGCAGGAAGAACTGAATCAATTCACCAGAAATGATGTATGGGAGCTGGTGGATAGACCTTCACATCAAGATGTCATTGGAACCAAGTGAGTGTTCAAGAACAAGAAAAATGAGAATGATGTGATTGTGAGAAACAAACCAAGACTAGTGGCAAAAGGCTATTGCCAATATGAAGGCATTGACTATGATGAGACATTTGCACCTGTGGCAAGGCTAGAAGCAATAAGACTCTTTCTAGCCTATGCAGCCCACAAGAGGTTCAAAGTGTACCAAATGGATGTCAAGAGTGCCTTTCTGAATGGAGTCTTGAAAGAAGAAGTATATGTGGAGCAACCACCTGGTTTTGAGGTTGGAAACCAAGTCTACAGATTGAAGAAGGCTCTATATGGACTCAAGAAAGCCCCTAGGGCTTGGTATGATACACTGTCACAATTCCTCTTGGATCATGGATTCATCAAGGGAACTGTGGACATAACACTCTTCAGAATCTCTGAAGGAGAGGACATCTTGCTTGTCCAAATTTATGTGGATGACATAATTTTTGGATCCCCCAATGAGAAGCTGTGTGAGAAGTTCTCAAAGCTTATGCAAAGCAAGTTTGAGATGTCCATGATGGGTTTGATGAACTTCTTCTTGGGACTTCAAGTCAAGCAATCTAAAGAAGGGATCTTCATCAACCAAGCCAAGTACACCAGAGAAATGATCAAAAAGTTTGGGTGTACAACTAGCAAGCCAGTAAGGATCCCAATAAACACAAATTGGAAGATGGATCCTGATGAGAGTGGTGTCCCAACCAACTCTACTGAGTATAGAGGAATCATTGGTTCACTCCTCTATCTCACTGCCAGCAGACCTGACATCACCTTTGCAGTAGGTGTTTGTGCAAGGTTTCAAGCCAATCCTAAGAAAAGCCATCTTGAGGCTGCAAAAAGGATCTTGAGGTATCTCAAAGGCACTGAAAATCTAGGCCTTTGGTACCCTGCTGATGACAATATTGAGTTAACTGGCTACTCAGATGCTGACTATGGAGGATGTAGAATTGACAGAAAGTCCACTTCAGGGACTTGTCAATTCTTGGGCAACAAACTCATATCTTGGTTCTCCAAGAAGCAGAACACAGTGGCTACTTCCACCACTGAAGCTGAATATGTCGCAGCTGGAAGTTGTTGTGCTCAAATCCTTTGGTTGAGATAACAACTAAGAGACTACAATGTCAACTCTGCTGAAGTGCCTATATTCTGTGACAACAATAGTGCCATTGCAATATCACAGAATCCAGTTTTGCACACAAGATGCAAACATGTGGACATCAAACATCACTTCATCAGAGATCATGTGGAGAAGAAAGACATCAAGTTGGTCAAAATCCACACAAATCACCAAAAAGCTGATATATTGACAAAGCCACTTGCAGAGGCAAGATTTCTAGAGCTATCAGCAGAATTGGAATTACTTGATCCAGGGAAGTTGGACAAGTAAATCAATTGGAGTTAATGGGTAAAAGGGGAAACTAAAGTGGTGTTCAGCAGACTTGGTCAAGTCTACTGAAACTCAGAAGAGATGACCTCAAATGTTCAGGACACTTGTCCACATCTTTTCAGGACACTTGTCCATGTGGGGTCAGATAAGTTGTCTTGGCTATCAAACCAATTCTTGGTATGATAAGCACCTATTTTGGGCAATCATTGCCTATTTTGATATCTGTCCCATTTCTTTTACAGATATCACCTTTATAGGTTTTAATTTGTCTCCCACCCAAAAGGTCACTTTCCATGCATTAAATGCCAAGATTTAACTCTTGTTTGCATTAAACATTTCAAGCCATGATCTATCTCGAGAACTCCCCAACCATTAACTAATATTAAATACTTCCCACATTTGTATAAAAACAGTTTTTCACTGTTACATTGGTTATTGACCATTGGATCAAGATTGGCCAACTCCCCTGAAGACAATCCTGGCCGTTCAATCTTGTTTCCATTTTTGACAACCGTTGAAATCTCTTAAGACTCACCTACTCATTGACATACATTCCTTTTAGAATATTCACAAGTCTTAAGAACCCCACAAGCTCACTTCTTCTCCAAGTATTCGAAATTTCCTTGAAACCCTAGCTTTCATTTTCTTCAAACACTCTCAAACTCTCTCAAATTTCTTTCTGAATCTTCAAATGGCTCCTAAAGCAAGACCTGAAATGGTTGTTGATTTCACCAACAAGGATCTAGACCTTGATTTTGGCTATCTTAGCAACAAAAACAACCTCATTTTTGAGCCCATAGTCTCCTTTGAGAGTGAAGACCCTGAAATCACTCCAACTCTTAGATGGCTGAGAAGAGCTGGACTCAAGAAGTTCATGGAGGAAAGACCAAGCTCCTGTCTGGAAAGCTATATGGCTGAGTTCTTTGCTTTCCTCAAGTGGAGAGGTAAGCCTGAGGTTTGTGAGGTTGCTACAATATTGTCATATGTAGCTGAAGGTGAGGAAGAAGAGAGATTTCACAGGGTGAAATTCTCTGCAGAAGACCTTGAAGGAGCCTTTGGATTTCCTTCTGAAGGAAGGAATCCAGAATTCTATGGTGTTGACCATGAAGAAGAAATAGCTCAAGAGTGGCTATTGGTTCCAGGTCCCATCTCTTCAACCCAACACAAAAGAACTCTTAAGCCACAATTTCTCAACCTCTTTGAGGTAATTACCAAGAGTCTTTTGAGCAACACTGGAAGTCTGGAGCAAGTCAGCTTTCCAAGAATCAGAATTATGGCTGCAGTGATTGATGCCAGTGACAAGGGCATCAAATTTGATTGGAGGACCTTTATCATGTCTGAGATGATGAAGGAAAATGCCAAATTTAAGGTGAAAGTCCACAACAAGCACTAAAAAAAACGCATCGATTAGAGACCGATTTTGAGACTGTAAAGGCGGTCTCAACACACGTTAGAGACTGATTTGGGACCGATTTATGGAGGTCCTTATTTCATCGGTACCTAATATTGAGAGACCGAATTTATGGCACAGTCTCAAATTAGGGACCGATTGTCGATCGGTCTCTAAATGACAGACCGGCAATTCGGTCTTAAAACGGTCCCTAAACGTGAGTCGGCCCGACCTATTTTCGGGCCTAAAACAGTCTCACATCGGTCTCAGATTAAGGACCGATTTTCGGTCGGTCTCTAAATGTGAGACCGGCAATTCGGTCTTAAAACGGTCCCTAAACGTGAGTCGGCCCGACCTATTTTCGGGCCTAAAACAGTCTCACATCGGTCTCAGATCTTACCCACTAACTGCCCCCGAAACCCGACCCGCTGACCCACACCCACCCTCTTTATTTACACCCACCTTCACCAACTCGACCCGACTTCGAGACCCGACCCGCACCGCCAACCCACACCCACACCCGCCTTCGAGACCCAACCCGACCCGCACCGCCAACCCACACCCACACCCACTTTATTTAATTGGCCATTTTATTTTGGCCTTTGTGGGAATTGATCCCTGGTGGATGGGTGCCCATTTCTGGGCACCCACCACTTTGACAAGTAATTGTCTTGTGTAACTTTTAAAAATAATTATATACATATGTAATTAATTTCTTTATTATATATTTTTTAAATAATAAATTTTCAAAATCAACGTTACTTTAAAGAAGTCCAAAATAATTAAATCATTTCCACATATATTAACTGATAAAAATCATTGAATTAATTGTAAAAAATCAATGTTACTTTAAAAAATCAATGTTACTTTTAAATATTTTATTTTGACACTTCTTCAAAGTACATGGACACTTGATTTTATCGTTAAACATATATTGTGGCCTCGTCTTCGCAAAATCAATAAATTTATGAACTTGATTGTAAAATTCACTGTTCGTACTTCCATTAACGAATCGAGGAGTATAATATATCCACCGACGATCCGGTAGTTCCATCTATACGTACTCAAAATCAAAATGATTACATAATTGACATATGTATATAAGATAAATATTGCTATATTATTATATTCAAAGAATGAATATTGTTGCATTATTGTACTAAAATTAATAATGTTAATAATAATATTTAATTTGGTAGATATGTGAGAAGAATGTGGTGGAGCCCATCGTTAATCCAAAATTTAAAGCTAAAAAATTTGATAGCAAACAGGGTATGCTCTATGAGAAATTAATTCAAGATCTTTAATTTGTTTGACTTTCAAGTAGATCAACTTGGAATCGTATACCATATAAAGTAAAATGTTGGGAATTCAGTTATTTCATAAAAACTTAATTTGTCAGTATTAACTACTTAAGTCAAAAATATTAATTGTGGAATTCTAAATTGATTATTATGAATAAATTGTACTTATACTCGGTCTTATAATATGTGTATAGATAAAATTGTACAAAAAATTTTGAGTGAAATATTTTAACAGTTTTAATTTAATATTAGACAATTAATTCACTCTAAAACCTAATTTACATGTATTCATACTTTCAACCGATTTAATTGGACATATAATAGTACACATGCGATTATGATATCTTTCAAAATAATTAATTCTAATTAGTATTTGATTTGATATCATAACAACGTCACTGGTCTATCTTATTTACTACTATTATACATATTTATTAATTATATGAAAATAAAATTATCAACGAACACTTAATTAATTAATATGAGAAAACATTAATTTAAATAAAGAGGGAATGAGAAATCTTACGGTTGAATTCGAAACAAGATCTTCAAACTGATATTGGAGAGTAAAATCAAGGAATTGTCTATTTAGAAGCTAGTTTGTCGGTTTAAATTGAGAGAATGACATTTGGGACCGACAATATCGGTCTATAACCACAACCGCGTGATTTGGGACCGAATTATGCGGTCTCTACTATGTTTAAAATTATCTATAAAACAAACAGCTTGATTAAATACCTATTCGAGACCGAAAATATTGGTCTATAAAAACAACCACCTGATTATGGGACCGATTTGGGACCGAAATATGCGGTCTCTACTTTTAAAAATTATCTAAGAATATTCTTCTGGAGTGTTCAGATACCACTAAAATCGGTCTCTATAAAATAAACAGTCTAATTTGATACCTATTCGAGACCGAAAATATCGGTCTATAAAAACAAACGCCTGATTTGGGACCGATTTGGGACCGAAATATGCGGTCTCTACTGTTAAAAATTATCTATATATACAATATTAGGATGAATATCTAATATAATATAGATATAATCGCCAACTTATTTATCTCTCTCAATGATGGACGAAAATTCCTCTTCTCCTAATTCCAATTCCTCCCTCTCGAACAAAGTCATAGAGCCAGATTCGATGAAAGTTGGTACGGTTAATTAAAATTTTGGGATTCAGAATTATTTATACCAATTAAAGACTGAATTTTCGGTCTTCAATTAAAATTCAAAATCAGAGTTTTAATTTCAATTAAAATTCGAAATAAGAATTTTAATTTCAATTAAAATTCAAAATAAGAATTTTAATTTTGATTTAGAGACTGAAATTCGGTGGCTAAGCGGTCTGAAAAACATAATATTAAAGACCGAATTGAAAATAGTCTTTAAACGAGCGGTCAAAATTGGTAGTCAATTCAAATTATACTTTTCAAAATATTTGATACCAATTAAAGACTGAATTGTCGGTATCTGAACAAAATTCAAAATCAAAATTTTAATTTCGGTTTAGAGACTGAAATTCGGTCTCTAAGCGGTCTGGAAACATAATATTAAAGACCGAATTGAAAACAGTCTCAAAACTCAAATTTTTTTAGGATCAATCCCAAATCAGTCTCAAATTGAGACTGATTTATGTCGGTCTCAAAACTTTGGTCTCTAATTGAGGCATTTTTTGTAGTGAAGGTTGTATTGGAAGGGAAATTGAAGTATTGCACCAGGGCAAGCTTGTTAATTGAAAGGTTTTCCCATTATTCTCAAATGCAAACCTTTGCAAAGCCCCTTCCTGCCCAGAAAGTGATGTTCAGGAGGCTGAGTAAGAACACTGAACAAAGAAGGATGCAACTGGCCAAGCCTGCTGAAGAGAAGGCTGAGGAGAAGCCTAAGTTGAAAAAGAGGACAAAGGCCAGAGTTGTGAAGACAAGAAAGGTGTCTCAAATCCCTTCAGAAGAAACTTCAGGAGCATCTACTGAGGTAGAAGAAGTTGCCAAGGAGGGAGTGCAAGTGCCTTCTGATCACTCATAAGAATTGAGGCTGAAGTACAATGAGACAAGGGAGAAGAAGAAGGGTGATAAGAGGCCCAGGGAAGTTGTCCCTGAGAAAGAAATGGAGGGAAGTGGAAGCAGTAGGGCTAGCAAGAGAAGGGCTAAGCCTACTGAAAAGATATTGGAACTTCAGGAGGATAGAACTCTCCAACTTGCCTTAAAGGAGAGTAGGGCTGAAAGTAGGACTAAATCTAAGTCTAGGACCAACTCTTCTGGTTCTGGAACTCCTGAGTCCAAAGTTCCTGAAAGTCACCCAAAAGAGGCCAACCTTCCTGAAACCCAAAATCCTGAGCCCAACTCCCCTGAAACTCATGTTACCCCCACAAACCAACCCATCACCCCTCTCAATCTTACCAAGAGATATTCTCCAGAAGAGAGTGTGCAAAGAAGTGGAATTGATGTGCTAGCTGACCTTGCAGTAGATGAGACAAGATTGAAATCTCCACTTGACTCATCCATGCTCAATTACTCTAAATTTCTAGAAGCTGCACTTCATGAGCCAACCCCCCTGAGCAAAGCCCCTTCAGATCCATTGCTCTCAAAAGCAACTGAAGCAACCCTTGCAGCACCCAACCCTTCTGAAGCCAACCCCCCTGAACTCAAACTTTCTGAAGCCACATTAGGTGAAGTCAGAGCCAACTCCCCTATAACCCAAAGTCTCCATTCCAGTGGAGATGAGGAGGAGTATACTTATGAAAGTATGCTCAGAGGTGGAGCAAGGGCTACTGTGGATAGCTTGTACCCACAACTTGCTGAATTTCCTAGAATTCAGAAGATGTTTCATGATTTAAGGATGCTGGTGGATGTCAAAGACAAAACAATCATGGAGATCTCTCAAGTCATCCAAGATAAGGGTGCAAATTGGTGGCAAGTGGAGGAGAGTAGGCTACTACACTTTGCTGAAGTTTTAAAGACAAGATTCCTCATTGATGAGGATGTTTTTGCAAAGTTAGTAGAAGTAAAGATTGTTGAAGAGGAGAGAATTGCCAAGGGCATCAGACACCCTGAAAGTAGCTCAAATGATGATGATTCTCCTGATGATCCCTCAAACCCCTCAAACCCCAACCCTTCTGAATCTAGCAAATTTTCAAACCCTCCTGCAACCTATCATAGGAAAGGCTCAGTATCTTCAGAGGTGTTGACCAAAGTTGGTGACACAACCAAGGATACATCTGCCAATGAAGGTTCTTCTGAACCCAAGGCACAGCCTAAAGATGTTGATGTTTCTATTTTAGAGGCTGGTTTGATTAAGGCCTATTCAGTGTCAGGGGAGTTGGACACTGATCAGCCCTTAATCATTCAGGATGACTCAGTGGCTGCTGATAAAAGCACTGTGATCTCTCAACAACTGCCATCTTTGAACCTTGTTGAAGGTGAAGATGCTGCAGGTTTAGGTGAAGGAGTTGAAAAGGAGAATGTAGAGGAAAAATAAGAGGAAGTTGTGGATGATAGAGAGGTTATTATCACTAAGATAGTGAGAGTACCACTAAATGAGGGTGGTATAAGTGAGGAAGGACAGGTTATTCTTGAAGTCAAATCTGAACATTATTGATGAAGGGAGAAAAGAAAGAGTTGAAAATGAGAAGAAGACTGCTGATGTATCAGAGTCTTATGCAAAAGAAACTGAGGGTGATGAGTGTTTATTCTCTAACCCATTTGACTTTTCTGATATTGCAGGTATTTCTTTTGATCAAATATTTGCAAATGAACTCTTGACTGATGCACCAATCCATGTAGATTCCAGCTCTCTGCTCAAGCCATTCTTGGAGAGCAGTCAGCTAAGTTGGATTCTATTGCTCATCAAGTCCAATCTGCTCATGCTGAAACTTCAGGAGCATTGGATGAGCAAGGTAGAACCTTAGCAGCTGTGGAGATGAGACTGACTGGCTCTGAAGAAATTGTTCTTCCCACCATTGAGGCAAGAATTAGTGGAGTTGAAACTGGTTTGCAAACCATCTCCACTGAAGTGATGAAGGCCAAAGCCAGCATGGATTCAGTCTCTAAAGAAGTCAAGAAAGAGCAAACCTTGCTGAGGAGCAACCACAACAGGAATGTTAAGGCATTAAAGCTGGTGGTTAAGCAAGCACTTGGGAAGAAGACTGCCTTGCAGAAGAGGAGGGCAGAGGCAATGAGGCTTGCAATGGTGAAGGCAGCCTCAGAGAAGTTTTCCCAAGATGTCATGGCCAAGATTGCTGAAAGTGCAGTGGCCAACCTTACTGAGCTCCTTAAGGCACAACTTGATGCATCCCTCAAGACAACCATAGAAGAGGTTGTTGAGCAAAAGATGAAGCCTGTCTTGGCTTTCTTAAGCCTAAGCAGTGACAGAATGCAGAACATACATGATGAAAATGTATACTTGCTCGAGGAGATGAAGTCCCTGAACCAAACCCAATCCTTGATGGCATCCACTATGAGTGAGCTCAAACCTCAATGTTTTGATGCTGCCAAAAAGGGGGAAAGGGAAAGAGCAAGGGCAAAAGGTGCCTTGATCATTGGAGGTTCAGATAAGGGCAAAGACAAGGTTGCTAAAGGAAAAGAGCAAGCAGTGCTAAACTTGGATGATTTGGATGAAGAAGAGCAGTTAGCCATTGCCTTGAAGAACTCTATGGCTTCAACACAAGAAGAGAGAGTTAGGCTACAGAAAAGACCAGGAGGAGAAGTTTATGGTTTGGACAAAGATGCTGAAGGTGTCCAAACTAGAGGAAAGATCAAGAAGGCCAAGGGAAACAAAAGAAAGGCTGAAACATTCACTGATTTTCCTAACAACCTTGATCTCCCCCCTGAGTTTAGAATTGAAGAAGAAGAGCCTACTTCCAAGAAGGCCAAGAGTACTGAAAAGGACAAAGCTGCTGAAGTGTCCAGGACTGCTGAAGTTGTCAAGTCTTCTGAAAGTGTCAAAATTGTTGAAGGTTCCAAATCTACTGAAGAAGTTGAAGATCTATTTACTGAAGGATTTGGATTTGAACCCAAGAAGAAGACAACTGTCTTAGCTCTTGATCCATCTAAATTGTTTCAAGAAGGATATGGTAAAGATCCTGAAACACAGCAGAAACTGGCAATGATGAAAGCCAAGGAGAAGATGGATCTAATTGAAGAAGCCAACAGAGCAAAAGACAAGAGAAGGGCTGATTTTCAAAAGCCAAGAAGAAGAAGAGCTACATACAGCAAGATGAAGCCACAGCTATTGATTCCCATGGACACCAAATATCCCCACTTGGATAAATGGGTTCCAATTCAACTGAATGACTCATGGGAAGAGGCCAAAAGGGAGTTTGTCTATGACTTTTATGTCATTGATAGATGGAATGGAAAAGATGCTAACTCCACTTTTTCTGAGTTTATGATTGAGTATTATAGGGAGCTATATCAGCAACTTCTTGCAGCTGCTGATCTTGCAAGAGATGAATTCATTGCCCCTAAGCCAATCATCTACATGCCTCCAAAGCTGGATGGATGGATTGACCAGTCAAAGATCCTAAAAGAGTTCCTAGAGATCCTTAAGCTGAACAAAATGGTGCTTGGACCTAAGGGAACCAACCAAGAGGCCATGGAGCTGAAAAGAAGATTGTGGGCACAATATGGGATGGTGCCACCCAAGAAGGATGATCTCTGAAATGGCTAAGTTTTCTGACCTTCATGTGCTAAATTAGATGAAAACTTATCTTGGTTGCTGATCTGTCTTGAATTGGTCATCTATGCTGAAGTTGGTCAAGAATGCTGATATGTTTTGCTCTGATCTTGTCTGAAAATTCTTAAGTGATAGTTTATGCTCTGATGCATTGTGAATTATGTAATGTTGTTTAGATTCATGCTCGGATATGTTAATTTCAACTATCAACATGCTTGTAATGAATTTCAAATGAATGATAGTTGATCATATTTTGAATCAAGAAACATTGTTACAGAAATCTCTCTATGCCTATCCTTGAAACCTATTTGCAGCATGAATGGTGAGTACACTAACACATTCTTTCTCAGGAAAATTGACTCTAGTCTTGTCTTCTGAAGATAAATGTAATAGGTGTAGTCAAGTCACTTTTGCATAAAATGTATAGGTTTTGGCATCATCAAAAAGGAGGAAATTGTTGGGAATAAAATGAGAAGTGTTTTGATTTAATACCAAAACCCCCTGAGACATGCCTAAGTCAAAGATGATCATGTTCTAAGAATGTTAGAACATATAGCATAAGGCTAGATGAGAAGCTGAAATGTTAGGCAGCTCTTAGTTTATTAGATGCACAATTTGAGGGGGAACATATGTTTTGAAGTCTATCAAGAACAAGTCCCCTCAAGGCTCAAATTCTGGAATGATTGCCAAGTCTACTGAAAGACAAGTATGCTGATCAGAAGAGTTGTCCAGAAGAGTTGTCTCAGCCCAGTTAAATCAGAACAAGTCTTCTGAAGATCTAAGATCAACTATGCTGAAGAGGACAAGACAACTATACCCTAAGATCTTCAAAGAATCATGCTAAGAATACATGCAAAGGGAAAGAGCCAAGTCATCTGAAAAGAGCAAGCCAACTATGCTGATAAGCATTTCCACTGATAGTGATAAGCAGAGTTGTCCACTGGTAAGGAATGTTGTCCTTATCATAGGACTAACCATCAGAAGCCATGTCCATGTTTAAACAAGTGGATCTTGAAGTCGGACATTGGGATTTATTTCCTAAATGAGGACATCCCACTATCAAGAATCTATCTTCTAAGTAGAAGAACTCAAAGAAGACATTTATGGACATTTGGAGCTGCCTCTCCAACGGGAAAATCCTTCATTTTTCTATAAATACAGAAGTGTGAAGACCATTTGAAGCACCTCAGCCTTGATAAGAATATCCAACTATCCTACAAGTCAAAGTGCTTTCAAGCTTACAAAGAGACTACCTTAGTCTTCATACACTTCTTCTAAGCTGAACCTTATTGTATATCCATACAAAGCTTAGAGAGATATCCTATCCTTATACACTGATCTTCATTGTAAAGGATATCTCATTAGTTGGAACCTTACTTCAACCCTTACATCTTTCAAGTGAGAAAGTGAGAAGGTTGTAGTAGTAGAAGTGGTAGGAGCTGACTGTTGAGAGAAGAACATTTCAGTTCTGAGTTGAGAAAAGGGTACTAGGACTCTAGACATTCTAGGGATCAATTCACCAAGGAGTGGTGTTCTTGATCAAGTGCACCTTGGCACTATAAAACAAGTTAATTCCAAGAGTGAGGGAATTATCCTGTTAAATCATGGAAAGTGGATGTAGGAGCTTGAGTTTCTGAACCACTATAAACTCTTGTGTTGATTTACTTTCAAGTACTTTCATACATTCAACACTGCACACAAAACTGATCTCTCAAAGAACAAATATTCAAAGAATGTGCAAAACATATTTGGACAAGTTCCCTGAAAACTGGATTGATTGACTAAGTGATTTTAGAAATTAAAAGGAGTTTAAACTAAAGGGCCAACCACTAATTCCGCACATATAACTCCCTTAGATAGTTATTCAACTAAGTACTCAATAGTACTTAGTAGTTTGATTATCTATAAAGAGATAATCATATTAGTAGAGTTGTCCAGGACAACCTTGCTGAACTCTGGTTTGATCAAAGTTTGAAAAGATTTGCATACAAGTGTATTCCCCCCATGCACTTGTTATATACTCCTTTCAGGGCCAACAAGTAGACTTCTATTAATCAAGTATGATGCAGTGGACACAACTTCTCCCCAAATACTTTTTGGCAAACCTGAGTTGCTTGACATGCATCTAACTCTTCCAAACAAAGTATGGTTTATTCTCCAGCTAAACCATTCTGGTGAGGTGTACTTAGTACTGTTTTGTGTGTTACTATACCCTTCATCCTAAGTATGTGTTGAACTCATTTGATAGGTACACCAACCCATTGTCAGTCCTCAAATGCTTGAGCTTCTTGCCACTGACATTCTCCGCCTCAGTGAGACATTCCTTAAACCTTTTAAATGCTTCTGATTTGGATTTCAAAATAGTTATCCACACCTTACTTAAGTAGTCATCTATGATTGACATGAAGTATCTTCTACCAGTTCAAGAGGTGATAACTGAGATGATTGATGGAAGAGTGGATTGAAGCATAAAGTGTATCAGAAACGTTAATTCAATGCTATTCATCATTTACTATGTGCGTAAAGTTAATACGAACGTTGTTTATTAGTACCCTCTTCGTTCAAATTCATTATGTTCATTTCTTTGAGCACGTGTTTTAATGATTATTGATTAGTTTATGTATAAACTAGATATGTTGATGGTATGATGGGATATTGTAGGGTCCATTTGTAGATAAAGTAATTATTTATTAATGAAGTGTTGACAATTAGAGTAAATAAGTGATGATTGTAAGGTGGAGATAAAGTAGTGTGAATAATATTATTTCCAAAAAAGGAAATGTGAATAATGAAATTGGACAATTAAAAAAGGAAAGTGTGAATAATGAAATTGAACAAATTGATTATTAAAGGTGATAAAATAGAAGGTATAAAAGTTTTTTTGAATAATAAAGCATTTAAAAGCAATGACATGTTGTGTAATTTTAAAATGTTTGAAGGGTGTAGTTTAAAGTAAAAAATTATTTTATTACCAAATAACGAAATGATGAATTTAATTTGGAATGTCCATTTTTGTCAAATGATGAATAAAAAATTGGACGGATGAAGTATTTTTTACTAGAAAATTAAAACAATGACATTTCTAGATAATCTCGACTCAAAAAATAATTTGAGGCGTGTTTTTTTAACAACAAACATATCACTAGGAATACATCACCAACACAAGAAAACAATATTAAGCACTAATTTCCCGGATATGATGTGTAATTTCTTCTCCAACTCAAACGTGAGGCATTGAAGAGGTATACGCCATGCTTAAAGTTTCTTGAGACAAACTAACAATCCCATACTAGGATTTCTCTCAAGTGAGACTTAATCTAATCCAATAACAGGTTTTCAAAACAATCTAGCACTATACCCTAATTAATTGCATTAATGGTCTGGCTTAGGGTTGTGCAAAGTATGGTTTAGACCAATCGAACCGACCGAACCAAACCAAATCATTAAATATTGTTCGGTTTTTAGTTTACGGTTCGATTTACAGTTTTCACTAATGAAAAATCTAAAAAAACTAAACCAAACCGAACCGAACTAATATTATATATATATATATATAAATATATTATATAATATATATATAAATTATAAAATGCGAAAGTGCTAAACCCGATTACGTAACCAAAATTCCAAATTTAAAATGAAAGCCCAAACACCAGAACATAAAGGCATAAACCCTACGTCCCTACCTCTTCAGCCCTTGTTCTTCTATATTTAATATTTTGCGCCCCTTGTCTACATGCAGCGTGTTCTCAGTTCTTACTCAATTTTTCTTCTATTTTTTTTTCTCGCTTAAAAACTTTTTGGCTCTCTCAAAGACTCACAGTCTCACTACTCGACACACTGCTTCACTTCTCTCGCGAGGTAAGTTTTTTTTTTTTTTTTTAGTTATACATCTTCCATAGTTGCATTAATATTATGCCTATTTAGAAATACTACTCAAACATTCTTGGAATATAATATGTATTGATAAATTAGGTACATTATATTATTTATAATCATTGATTCATTATATTTTTTATAGATTACATGTCAAGTTCATGAGGATAAGTAGACGGGTGTGATGGAATTGCAGCTACAAATCAACTTATTAAACTTGCAAGTGAGCCTACAACTGAGGCCACAGCTGCAAGGGTGGCTGCAACAACTGGAATTGAGCCTTCAAACAAAACTGATGCACAATCAGATTGGAAAAGGAAATCAATGAATGATCGATATATTGTGTGGCATCATTTTGAAAATGTCAGTGATGAATGTTGCGTCTATGAAGTTAAGTGCAAGTAATGTTCTATTAATCAACATGGATGCGTGCATTAACCCCCCTCCCCCCCCCCCCCCCCCACAATGAACACATTCGTAAAAAACTGTTAAGTTTGCAGCCTATAAATCAAGAGGGTGGTGCTAAAGTGAGTACATTGTGTATTTAGAAGTATGATTATGATGCACTTAGGAAATCCATTGCATGCATGATTATTGAAGATGAATTGTCATTTAAATTTGTGGAAAAGAAGGGGTTTAGAAAAGTTATGGAACACATGATTGTTTTGATTTATATGTTAGTGAAAGGTCTTAATTGAAGTCATTTTTTAAAGATAATTGTCAAAGAGTTTATCTTACCACTGATACATGGACATCCATAAAAAGGATTACTTACATGTGCATTATTGTTCACTTTATTGATAAAGATTGGACTTTGCATAAGAAGATTTTGAATTTTACGCCGGTTACCAGTCATAAGGGTGAATACTTAGGAAAAAAAATTGAAACTTGCATTCTTGATTGGGGGTTGAGCAACGTGTTCACAATAACTGTTGACAATGCTAGTTCGAATGATACAATTGTAGCTTTTTTGAAAAAGAGAATGTTAAATTGGGGAGGTAGTGTGGCAGGTTGTAAGTACCTTCCAATGAGATGTATTGCATGCATAATTAACTTGGTGGTGACAAATGGTTTGAAAGATGTTGACCCTTCGGTGAAACGTGTGAGAGATGTTGTGAGATACATTAGGAATTCTCCTACAAGACTTAACAAATTCAAAGAATGTGTAGATCATGTGGGGATAGAAAGCAAGAGTTCATTATGGTTAGACGTAACTACAAGGTAGAATTCCACCTACTTAATGTTAATAACAACTGAAAATTTTGAAAAAGCATTTGATAAGTATGAAATGGATGAATCAAGCTATGTTTCTGATTTGGGAAGAGAAAATATCACAACTTCTGCTCATTGGACATGTGTTCGCAAGATTTCTGGTTTGTAAAGATTTTTTATGAGACGACTTTGAAAATTTATGGTTCTTTGTATATCACTGCTAACTCATTTTTCAATGAGATTAGCAAATTATGTGGTATTTTGAATGAATGGAAGGACAGTGATGATGTGTTTGTCAGGGGTTTGAGTATATCTATGATGGCAAAGTTTGAGAAATATTGGGGAAATCTTGAGAAAATGAACAAACTAATTTTCTGGGCAAATGTTTTTTATCTGTGTGTAAAGTTTGAGTACCTAGACTACTCGTTACTTGAGATGTAGAGGGCTGTAAATGGTGAAATTGTGATGCATCTACTACTGCTCAAGGAATGAAAGCCACATTTAAGAAGAAGAAAATGGTGATTGAGGGTGGGGAAAGAAAGAAAAAAAATAGAATTAGAAATCTACCTAAATGAGGACCTTGTGGAGGAAGATGAACTAGATGTACTAAAGTAGTGGAAATCAAATTCTAAACGATTTCCAATTCTTACAAAGATGGCTCGCGATATATTAGCCATTCCTATCTCAACAGTGGCATCTGAATTTATCTTTAGTACCGGTGGAAGGGTACTAGATGAGTTTAGGAGTTCTTTAACTCTAAAACTTGTGGAGTGTTTGATATGTGCTCAAGATTGACTTCGAGATTCCGAAAGTGAAACAAGTGATCCACAATTGGAGGAGCTTGGGAAATATGAGAAAGGTAATACGTAATTATTTAAATTATCAATGCATTCATTTTATATCTTTTTTATTTTCTTGTAATTTATTTTAAACATAATGTACCATATATTTGCAGATTTACCTAATGATGAAATTGCATCATCGTCGTGAAGCGCCAAACACTAGTTACTACGTTGTTCATATATTTGCAGATTTACCTAATGATGAAATTGCATCATCGTCGTCAAGCGCCAAACACTAGTTACTACGTTGTTCTTCTAGGTACCTATTTAATATGCCTTGTTGATTGTAAATATAAATTAAATGGTTATATCATTTACTCCTTCTGTCTACCAAAAGTATGCTAATTTTTTTTTATACATGTTTTTAAAAATATCATATTTTAATTATAAAGAATATATTTAGGATAATGAGTAAAGAATATATTTGGTATATATTGAGTAAAGTAGAAAAAATATTCAAAATTGAACTATGTAAATAGAATAAGTATATTTTTTGTGAATCCAAAAAAATAAATGAGCACACTTTTGGTGGACAAAGGGAGTATATAACACTAGATTTCAAGTTCAGTTCTGTAATGATGGAGAATTAAAATTGTATCCCCATCCTTGCAGGCTATATGAGAAGCTTGAGGATTGATGAGTGCAATGAATATGAAAACTTGAAGAAGACAGAAGTTTGTTGTTTCTTTTTGTGGTTATTTAGTTGTTTTTTAATCATTAGTTTTTGAACCTTGTGATAGGTTGATAGCATTTCGTGTCTTCGAATTATATTTTGTATTATTGATATTTTATTTTGTCTATTATATTGAGATTGCGTTTTACATGTTTATTAATTATTGTGTAGGAACCGATTGAACCGCCCGAAATATTGGTCAAAACCGATTGAACCGCCCGAAATATTATGGTTTCAAATCGAACAGTTTTTATAAATACGGCTTGGTTTACGGTTTTGAAAAAAAAAAGAACGGGTTATACTTTGGTTTAAGATTTATGGGTGGTTTGGTTAACCAAACCGCTCGTTGCACACCCCTAGTCCGGCTAAAGTCTGATCGTATTCCAGAGACAATTTACCATATTTCTCTACATTTCATAATACCAATGTTAATCGCATTCATCTCAGCCGCCAGAACCGTGCATGAGTTCGTAATTTTTGTGAAACCGGCCAAAACAACACCTTGAACACTAGTACATAGCAAGTACCCAATAGCAAAAAATGTTTTTCCGGGTTAAAAGTTGCGTCTGTGTAGAGAATATTTCGTTCAAGCTCATTCGTTTTTAGGGCACAAACATTTTCATATTATTACCACTACAACTTTTGTCTATACTTTCATGCTTATAATCGTTCCAGTACTTCAAAGCCCATTCAAAAGAGAATGCTTGCATACCTTTCATCTTCTTATGATCATGATCCTCCATGTGCATATAGTTGCATCGTTCTTTCCAAATTACCCATGCTGTAACCAAAATTTACTCCAAATCGTTTGCCCCCATGCTCTCATTACACTTGGAAAAGAGCTCAAACAGAGTGCTCAAAGCAAAATTATTGATCTCCTCCCATAATCCATGTTTTTCCACACCTTTCTCGCAAATCCACATTTAAAAATCGCACGAGTATTGTCTGCAATCGAAGCCCCACAGCATCGACAACGTGGATTAATAGGTAGATGATGCCTGCTCATATTATGTTTAGTTGCCACCAAATCTTGTACTAATTTCCATCAAAAAATACATACTTTTGGCATCATCTTCATCTTCCAAATAATTCTAAAAAGTTTTTTGCTAACCTCATTATTGGGAGGGCCATGATCGCCAGCGTTCCTTACTAACATATCTCGCTCATATGCATGATAATATCCAGATGCAACCGTAAATCCTCCATTTAAGTTATCTTTCCAAAATAGATGATCTTCAATATCTGCTCCAGCCAAATGTGTTTTCAGTATAACACCAGCCTCGAAATGAAGAAATGCTTGTCAAATTAATTCATGATTCCATGCTTAATCAGGTTGTTTAAATCTACCAACTTTCGACCCACTAGCGATACAAGAGTAAATACATCCTTCATGAAGATTAGACACCCATTTATCTTTAAAAATATCGACCATTTTTTCGTTACATATTCTCCATCATACTCCACTTTCCAACACCTCTCGTCCCCATAACAAGGACCTCCATATGTATGACGAGTTACACACTAGCTCCGCACTCATAATGTCCATGTTGTGTAAATAACGCAATTTAAAGATTATGCTCACTAGTGTTTGTAGATAATTAATCATTCTCCAAACTTGCTTTGCCAGAAGAGATTTATTGAAAGAGACAAGTCGTCGAAAGCCCATTCCCCCCTCATCCTTCTATCTGCAAACTTCACTCCATTTTTTGTCAATGGATTTTTCTATGCCCCTTATGTTCTCCCCACCAAAAGTTAGCTATAACACTCTCCATTGTCGAGCATATAAAGGCCAAAATGCGAAAGAAAGTCATTGCATATGATGTGATAGCTTGAAGGACTGATTGAATAAGTATCTCATCATTACCACCTTCAGAAAACTGCCTATGACTCAAATTGACAAATTTTTTTTAACCCTAATCCAATAAGTAACCAAACTGATGTTTCTTCGATCTTGCTAGCAATGTAGGGAGCCCCAAATATAATTCATGTCCCTGAGCTGATCTAACTCCCATAATGCGCCTAATTTCCTCAACATTATTACTCTTCGTATTTGGGCTAAAAGTGATGGTTGATTTTTCAAAATTGATTAATTGGCCAGACGTTTTCTCATACATATGTAAGTTTACACGAACATTATGACCTTCCTGAGGAGATGCTTTAAAGAAAAGTAGACTGACATCTGCAAAGAATAAATGTGAAAGAATTGGAGCCGATCTAGCAATTTTAAACTCGATTTTTTTAATTCAACAACCTTTGTCAATAGAGATGATAGACTTTGCGCACATATAACAAAAATATATGGTGAAAGAGGATCACCTTGCCGCAAACCCCCGGATGGCCTAAAATTCTCTGAAATAAATCCATTTATCTTAATGCCATAAGATACCGAGGCCACACAATTAAGAATAAGCTCAATCCATTTTTCTGTTGCATCATAGCCCCCTAGAGGAATTGCCATTCAACCCGGTCATACGCCTTACTCATGTCTAGCTTAAGGATTGCATATCCTGCCTTACTCTTTGAAGCTCAAATTCAATGCATGCATTAAAATTCCACAAGAATATTATTCGATATAAGCCTACCTGGAATGAAGGTACTTTGGTATTGATCAATAATCTCATGGATGATGAACTTAAGACGATTAGTGATTGTACATGCAAGAATGCGATAACTAACATTACACAAGTTAATTGGCCTATATTGGGTCACTAAGTTAGGATTTTTAACCTTAGAAATAAGCGTAATCACCATTTTATTCCATTATTCCAATAACCCTCCTTGATTCAGCACATTCAAAACCTACCTTGATACTTCATCCCCAATTGTCATCCAATTTGTTTGGTAAAATGAAGTTGAGTATCCATCAGGCCTCGGAGCATTCCATGGATTAAGGTCCTTGAATGCGTTAGCCACTTCCTCTTTGGTGAATAGGGCATCCAACATGCAATTATCTGCTTGTGTGATTCTTTTGGAATACACTTCGTCGCTTGCTCAGTGGTTTCTATATTCGAGCCACTAGTTATATAGAGGTTTTGATAAAAACCGACAAAAATATTCCTAATCCACTTTCCTCTGATATCCATTGACCATTCTCCAATTGAATCCCACATATTTGATTGATACCCCATCTGATATTGGCCCTATTGTGAATGAAACTCGTATTATGATCACTTTTCTTAAGTTAAGCAACCCTAGGACACTATTTTCAATACTATTCTTCTTGTGTATGGAGTTTTTCGAGCTGATTTTCTGACTCACCATTTTTTCCTACATCTAACATGTGTTCAACATTGTTTATTCCACCGCAAGGGAATTTTTAACTTCCTTAATACGGCGTGGAATTGACCCCCCTTTTCCTTTGGCCCATTTCTAAATTACACGACTACAAGTTAACAATGTCTATTGTAGTCCAGCATCTTTCTCCCTTTTGCTCCAAACTCGCGATATCATGTCATGGAAATCAGGTTCTCTTATCAAATGATTCTCAAACTTAAAGGACCTTGTCTTGCCTTTCGAGTTATATACCAATCCATGTATACATTTAAGCTAAATAGGTCGATGATCAGAGTACAAAAAATCAAAATTTTTAGCTTCAAAATTAGAAAACAACGAGGTCCATTAATCATTAGCCACAAATCTATCTAATATTTCTCGAATTAGGTTCTCTCCTTTTCTTTTATTGTACCACGTATATTTGGATCCCTTCGTTTGCAAAGTTTTAAGGTCATTAAACATGAGGGCATCATGAACTTGTTGCATTCTCCATAAAGATTTATGATCTCCTCCAAACTTTTCATCATAAAATAACATCTCATTAAAATCACCTCCCACCAACCAAGCTTTAGAAGTGAAGTAGCTGGACAACCATAAAAACTAGTGAATCACCATTTACCAATACCAGAATCTATCACACAATCCACATGGCCAGAGGAGTAAGACAACACTCTAACATCCCATTCATTCCAAAATAAAAGTAGTCCACCATCATTACCACATACATCGACATTAAAGCAAGAAGTAAAATCTAGTTAGACTTGATAGTATCAACAAGACAAGATTGACATTTAGATTCACTAATAAACAAAAGACTAGGACGAAACTGCATAGCTAACCTATTTAAACGACTGAACGCACGAGCACTATGAACACCTCATGCGTTCTAACAAAAAAGACTCATTCGTCCCGGCGGGACTGTATCACCTCAGCCTCCGCCACACTTGAGATATCCACATCATCCTTCAGATCATTTTTCTCAAACATGCTTCTTTCCCTCTTACTCGGCCCACCCTCACCTTCATTTCAACCCCAATGGCTCCTCCTCACCTCCCACTACCTAACAAATGCCCTCTTCTTGCGTGGAACTGTATTTCTTTGTATCAAAACTAGATCAACAGTGTCGTCTGTATCTCTCCCTTTTCCTTTACCGCCCGCTTTCGTAGCCTTAGTCTACCCCACTCCTTCCACCATAGGTATATTGGGCTCCTCTCCTTCCTTGATAATTTCAACAAAGCATTGAAATCAAAAGCCCTAAAATCTCTACCCACATAGTGAGTAACCTTATAGTCATGTCCATTATCCTCAGCAAATAGCGGCTTCTTCACATATTGATGTTCGTGTTCCAGTGGGACAACAAATGAGAGAGGCTCAAGTTCCATACCTATTCTTGGATCGATCCTTTGAGGCCCTTATCGCCGAACCTTACCCTCATTGAGTAGCTGATGCCTCGAAAGAGGCATGAGGTCCGCAAAATTATGTACCACGATGCGATTTGGGGGCATCGAGCCAAAAACTACTTTCTCCCCACCAGATTCTCCCACAATACCTTTGCCATTGTCTTGATGTACTCTTTCTTCTTGAATCCGAACATGTCTCATGTGTCCCCCACTATCAGTTCTCTCAAGACTATCATTAAGTCTTTGCATGTCTTCTTCTGGCACATTTTTGCGGTATTTAGCCTTAAGCAATTTTGGGAATTCCCTATTTTTTGTACACCAAAGCTCGGTATTTCCAATCGCAGCAACACAATCTTTCTCTACATGATCTAACATTGCACACAAATTGCAAAAATCCGATAATCTCTCATACCTGAAAGCAATAGTCATCCGTTCTCCTTGGACCTTGATGGAGGAGCAACGGCATAGTGGTTTTGTAACATCCACCGCCACTCTTACCCTAAACAATTAACCCCATTTCGCTTCTCCCATGGTGGTATCTACCTCAAGAACATTATTAACCATTGCATGTATTTGAAGCCCATACACTTGTACCCAAAAAGGCACAAAGTGAAGATGAATGTCAGGGGGATTTTTAGTACCATGCAATCTCCCCATCACCAACAAGGACCTTCTTAGATTCCATAGTTGCTTATGGAACACTATTTTCATCTCCGTCTCTTCAACAAAGTCCACCAAGAAAACCCCTTCTCCCACCGTAGATACTTTAATGGGCCAGTGGTTTTCCACACCCTTTTTAGTGTCTCATGTAACTCTGGCACACCAATCAATCGTTTTGCCACAAATCGCATAACCAGAGCAGCCTTTGGCTTGATAAGCTCGACCTTTTTTTTATGATGATGTAGGTAGTCTCTCTCTCCGACAACGTGAAATTTTGAAGCATGTCATTAATCATTTCAGCTATTTTTGCACGGGTGAGAAAGTAAACACACAAAACAAAAAGCTTTTGAGTAAGAGACTCTTTGCTACACCGACGTAAATATATAGAACCAAAGGTGAAGAGGAAGACAACTTTTTGTAGCACTTCTTCCAACACTTAGATTTGGGAGAGATTTTGCAATTAGACATTGAGGAAGTGAGTATACAATGCGTCTTAGGTGCCAATAAAATGGTGCAGGACAATGATATTGTTCCCCTTGGAAATTTGTTTAAAACACAGAGACCAATTAAAAGAGAGTGAACTACATGTACAAACCAGATCAATTCTAAAAACCGATGCACTCAAATGATTAACTAACCCTTGAGCCTCCCACACAAAGAGTTTGGGTGAAAATCTTTGGAACAATCAAAATAAATCGCAACACGGAGATTCACGTACTGGGATACCAACCATCGCCGACGGAGGAGAATGTTCTAGATATTGTCCTGACAAAAGAGTGCTTACTATGCTTTTCCTAGGGAGAGAAAAAACATAGAAGAAGTTTTGAATTATGGTTTGTACTGAAAGATGAGATTGAGGCGTGTTTGTTTTACACTACAAAAAATGCCTCAATTAGAGACCAATTTATTGAGACTGACATAAATCAGTCTCAAATAGAGACTGACATAAATCAGTCTCAAATAGAGACTGGTTCAAGACCGATCAAAATAAAAATGAATTTTGAGACTGTTTTTAGTTCAGTTTTTAATATTATATTTTTCAGACCGCTTAGAGACCAAATTTCAGTCTCCAAATCGAAATTAAAATTCTGATTTTAAATTTTAATTGGAGACTGAAATTCTGAATCCGAATTTTTTAACCGCCAATTTTAAGCGCACGTTTAAAGACCTTTTTAAAAAAAAAAGTCTCTAAACCCTAGAATATGTAAATATTGTCTAAGCTCATTTACATTTCCTTTTCTCCAACTCTCTCTCTCTCTCTCGGACTCTCCCGCTCTCTCTATCTCTCTAAATGGAAAATATAATACCCACTCACCCTAAATCACTCTCTTCACTCTCACCAGTGAGTGAATGCGAAACGGCGCCTCCCCAACCCACGGTAACAACGCCTCCCCAACCCACGGTAACGACGCCTCCTCCCTAAAGCTTTAGTCACCGCCGCCGCCCTAAAGACCCCACTGCAATGAGTCGCCAGCACACTGAAGACGCCCACCTAAATTAGTCCCAAATCGACGCCTTCCCAACCCACGGTAACGACGCCGCCTCCCTAAAGCTTGAGTCGCCGCCGCCGCCCTGAAGAACCCACTGGAAACTCACTGACGTTGCCGCACTAAAGATGCCCACTGAAATACGCGATTGTGAGTTTCTACTGTTTGTGAGTTTTGGATTTTTGAAAGTTGTTTCTCATGTTCTATTTTTTCAGAAATTATTTTTTTTAAAAATAGAACATTTCAAAGTGATGAGTGTTTTAGAATTCTTCTGTTTATGTGCTAATCTTAGTTGTGGATAGTTTGAGTCTCAACTTTTGCTTGATTTAAGTTTCTAATTGATTTTTTTGTCAATTTTTTATTAGTTGCATGTTGATTTTTGGGGTAATTTTTGTGTAATTTTTGGTGTTGATGTTAATGAAGAGGGGTTAATTACTTAATTGTATCATTATTTCACTTAATTGTATCTGGGGTATGCACGTAGATGTTGGAGGGCTCACTTGATTTAAAGATAGAATGTGGGTTTCCATTTGTTTCATCAGGATTCAAAATTAAATCTTGATACTTTTCCAATTCAATAATTTTTCCATATTTCATAACCTGCATAAAATTTGATAATTGGTATAAGAAAATGACCAGAAAATTCACCTCTCTGGTTGCTTGAATCATTATATTTAACTTACCAATACAAGATCAGAAGAATTCAAGAATTCCAACTGATGAGTAACATAGACAACAATCTTTTCTTGCTAGAGTTGCATCAAACATTTCTACACAATGTCAATCAAAATTAATCATTCACGTGGAAGGAAGTTTTCATTCACGTGGAAGGAAGTTTGCATCAAACATTTTTGTTACAAATGAACGATGCAAATGCTAATACTCCTCGTGGACTGTCCGACAGTGGTTCACGAGGAAGGAAAAGGCAGCCTGGGACACTTAGACCTCCAGTTCTGCATCCTCGATTGGTCAGGCCGTGCCCTGTCCAGCCCTCGTTGTCACAACACGTGGATGGATCCCCACAAACGGTGGGATCTTCAGCACCTCCCAAACATGTAGTGAATGCTCAGGACCAACGATTACCCATTATGATCAGCGAGGGAATGTAAGCGATTCGTGAATTTAATTAATTTTGTTTAATATGCAAGGGAATGTAAGAATATACCCTTATTTATCTTGTGTTTGAGTTTGTTGTTTTGACTTGAAGCTCAATTTCTTTCAAGTTGTATAATACAATTCCTCGTTAATTTAGGTAATAATATGGAAATGGTAATTTGAATTCCGTTGTTGTAGTTTTAATCTATGAATCAATTGAGACTTTACCAACCCCTATTTGCATTGATGTATATGGTTTTTGTTTTAATGCAAAAAAAAATAAAAAATGGAGAAGAGCGTTGGCCTGTTGATTTTGATTACGTCCTAGAATATTATAGGAATCCTAGAAATGATGACATCGAAACAACATATGTTGGTACCGTCGGGACCAGTAGTGATTAACAAGTCGAGTTGGAATCATCTAATACGTATCATACAATGATTATGGAATCTGGTGTTGTTAACATGTCAAATATGGAGGAGGACCCAAACGACAAGACATCTCGGTTTTATGAATCACTGAAAGCAATGGATCAATATTTTTATGATGGTTGTGCTTCACACTCTCAATTGTCATTTAATGCTCGACTTATGGCTATCAAGACCGAAAACAAACTTTCTAACATGGCATATGAGCAAATGACACAATTATGTAGTGAGATCTGTCGTCCAGGTAATAAGGTGCCTAAGACGTTTCATATAAGCAAAAGTCTGATGAAGGATATGGGTCTTCTGATTGAGAAGATTGATTGTTGTGTAAACGGTTGCATATTATATTAGGGTGATGAAGACAGCAAACTGAATGGTTATAGGATATGTGGCCAACCCTGGTACAAAGAGCCACGTAGAAAAGGGCCTAGAGGACAAATCATGAAGAAGACGAAGAAACTAAAGAAAGTACCACATAAGAAGATGTATTATCTTTCTATCATTCCTCGTTTGATGATGTTGTATCAGTCTAGTGCCACAGCAAAACACATGACATGGCATGCAACAGATTCATCTCCACGAGATTCTAGAGAAATGCGACATCCTGTAGACTCGTTGGCATGGAAACACATTGACAGTGTGTTCCCCGATTTTGCTAGTGAACCTAGGAATGTGAGGTTGGGTTTTAGCACAGATGGTTTTGCTTCATTTGGGATGCATGTGAATAAGTATTCTTTGTGGCCCGTAATACTGACTCCGTATAACCTACCTCCGTGGATGTGCATGTGAATAAGTATTCTTTTTAGTTAAATACGTTTAAAAAAAAACATTATTCATCATTCGTGACATCTATGTGGCACCTCGACAGCTCTGACAATTAAATTATGATTTAATTGTTGCCAGAAAATTGACATATGCATTGAATTGCAAAAATTAAAAAGGTGGCGTATCAAATTGCAAAGAAAAAAAAGATACGGAGTATGTTGTAATTGATAAAAACTGTAAAGTTCGTGATTTTTTTTGCAATTAACCCTAGTTATTAATATTATTTTGGACTTCTTAAAGTAACATTGATTTTTTACAATTAATTGAATGATTTTTATCAATTAATATATGTGGAAATGATTTAACAAATGAAACTTTGAAAATTTATTACTTATAACATATACAATAAAGAATGTATATAATTAATTTTAAAAGTTACACAAGACAAAGTACTTGTCAGAGTGGTGGGTGCCCAGGAATCCACCAGGGATCAATTCCAATAAAGACCAAAATAAAATGGTCAACTAAATAAAGTGGGTGGGGGCGTGGAGGGGGGTCGGGTGCTGGGTCGGGTCGCGGGCGTCGGATTCGGTCCCTAATTATAAACCGTTTAGAGACCGATTTGTAACCCGAATACACATGGGTCAACCCACAATTACGGGTTGATTAGAGACCACAATTATCGGTCTCTAATTTGTAGACCGATTAGAGACCGTTTTTTACCCGAATATTAAACGGGTCATGTTCAAATTAGAGACTGTTTTATGACCGTCATATGTGGTCTGTAAGTTGTAGACCGATTTGAGACCGTTTTTGACCCAATTAATAAACGGGTCAAAATTTAATTTAAGACTATTTAGTGACCGAAAAAATGGTCACTAAATTTAAGACTGATTTGAGACTGTTTTAGGCCAGAAAATAAGTCGGACCGACTCACGTTTAGGGACCGTTTTAAGATGGAATTGCCGGTCTGTCATTTAGAGACCGGCCGAATATCAGTTTCTACTTTGAGATTGTGTCATAAATTCGATCTCTAAATATTAGGTACCAATGAAATAAGGACCACTATAAATCGGTCCCAAATCAGTCTTGACCGCCTTTACTGTCTTAAAATCGGTCTGCGTTTATTGTAGTGTTAATATATTTGTAAGAACATTCTTTTACAAACGATAAAAAAAAAATTACAATGGGCGAAAAAACTTGTAGAATACATAAGAAAATCCATAGCATAAATTTAACAAAATAGAAATGATGGTTTATGAGATCGCATAAACAATGAAATGATCAATCAATTATAATTACTTTTTAAAAATAATTTTAAAGTGTAACATTTTACTATAGAAATAATAGTAAAGTAATGTGGGGAAGCAAGAGTCAGCCACTTGACGAATGAAAATTGTGTGGCATGCAGCACTTTCTAACTGAAATTGTCCTATTTGTTTATTGTCGTGTTTCATTTTAAAATCTATATATTATTTTATTATATAATGTCATACGTGTAACATACACAATAATATATAAAAATGTAGTAATAAATAAATGGAAAAATACATTTTTTTGTCCTTTAAATTTTTCGACTTTAAAAACATTCACTTATATTTATAAAACTTTATATTTTAGTCATTTTATCAATAAACAGAGTAACTCATTCGATTTGAGGACGATGATGATTTTTTTTAATAGTACGAAGACACAAATAAGAGCATGTTTGCTTTATGGGTTGAGATAAGATGGGTTTAGATGTGGTGGGTTGGCTAGATAAACCCAAGGGGGAGGCTAGGTTGTCTAAACCCATGGAATCTAGTTTATTAAAACCGGGTCAAATTATAAACACGGGTCAAGGTGTTTAAAGTTATAAGAAACCAAACATGGGAGAAGATGGGTTTACATATCAAACCCATCACTAAACCCACCTAAACCCATGAAGCAAACATGCCCTAATAGTGATAAGTGTTAGAGCTTAAGTGTCCCGTCTTTAATTCAAGTTAGTAATAACATATGTTCTTTGATAAAAGATCTAAAGTATTGAGTTTTGTAAATATAGATAACTAATTTTAAAGTTGAAAAATTTAGGGAATAAAAATCAAAACTAGTACTCCTCTTCATCCCACAATTGTCTGCACACTAGCCTTATTCGCCCCTTCCACAATTATTTATACACCTCTAAAAGGAGAAACTTTATCATAAACTCCACTCTCACAATATTTACACAAAATGTTACTCCCTCGGTTCCACAGGAATTTGCACATTTTATATAAATGAATGTCTCATATCAATTTGCACACCCCATAAAAGGAAATATCTTCATAACCCTCACGCTCAAAATATACTCTTATTTACTCATATGTTATTACTTTTCCACACTCAATCTACTTTTTATTTTACTTTATTCATAAAACTTTACGAAACTAACCCTCAAAACATCACTCATTACACATTTTCTTACACATTTCTTAAATTGTGTGTCATCCCAAGTGTGTAAGTTCCTATGGAACTTGGAGTCATTTCAATCAATCTTTTTATTTTATTTAAATTAATTTATAAAATTACACTCAAAACTTCACTCATTACACATTTTTTCTCCATGACATAAAGCCATAAACACTTATAAAATGGAGGTAGTATAAATTAAAGAAAAAATGTATTTACCCTTTATTTATTTAAATTGAGATTTATTTTCAAGGATATATAAACAGGTAGAACCCGCAGTCCGTAGGCCGTAGCACACCATATTCGCCGATTCATGGTTTTATCAGTTTGCAATGTCCTCAAACAGAACTTCTCAGTAGCAAAAACACAAACACTTGGCGCGCGTAAAATAATGAAGCACAAACACCTCACACCTCTCTTCTTTATCCTCATCTTCTTCACCACCTTCGATGTTTCCCATGCAAAACCATCTCTCCCCTTCTCTGAAATTTCCAATTTTCTTCACACAATCAATTCAACTCATTCATGGAATATTCTCAAAGACGAAACCCAGAAGTCAAGCAATCAATTTCTGCTCGCCGGAGTTCTATCCTTCTTCGCGGCCGCGATTTCGAGCGCCGGCGGAATAGGCGGCGGCGGCTTATTCGTTCCCATTCTCACAATCGTGGCCGGATTCGACCTAAAGACGGCGTCCGCCTATTCGGCTTTCATGGTCACCGGCGGCTCAATTGCGAACGTGGGCTCCCAATTTTGGGCGAAACCGCTAATCGATTACGACATTGCGCTGTTATCGGAGCCGTGTATGTTGTTGGGGGTGAGCTGCGGCGTAATCTGTAATTTGATGTTCCCTGAGTGGTTAATCACTGTAATTTTCGCTGTTTTTCTCGCATTTTGCACTTTCAAAACGTGCAATTCAGGGGTTTTGTTCTGGAAATTGGAATCGGAAAATGTGTGCTTGGAAATTGAGAATGGGGAGGCTGGTGAAAGTACTAAAGTGCCCCTGTTGAGTACCCGTGAGGAGAAATTGGGGATTCCGCTCGTCAAGCTTGGGATGCTTGTTTTTATCTGGTTTTCCTTCTTAACTCTGTATCTTCTTCGAGGAAATCGCTATGGACAAGTAAGTAATTTTTGATCAATTTTCCTGTTTATATATATTCTTGTTGATTTTGATTAATCGGTCTATTTAGTTTCATATAGTAAAAAATGATCTGTTATTTTATTAATCCTATGTTGGAAGATATGATAGAGTTAGGCCTTTGTTTCTACCGTAGAGTTTGATAACTTTCCATTCATGACTTTTTTCTTTATATCAATTACTCTCTCAATTCAAATTCACCGTGCTACTTCGATTCGAATAGAGTTTTAATAAATATTGATTAATTTATAGATAGGTTGGGGGAGTATGATGTCATATTGTTTTGCTATATTACTTGTTTCTCATTTTTTATTAGTTTATTATGGAGTAATAGATTACTCATTTTCTAAAAAACAAATAACTTTATCACCTTTATGTACTTTATCACTTTAAATACTACTCTCTCCATTCAATTTTATTATGTTCACTTCTCCGGGTGCGGGTTTTAATAAATACAGTAGATAAGTTGGGGTATGATGAGATATTGTGGGGTCCATTTAAAGATAAAATAATTGTTTATGAATAAAGTTAATGACAATTTGAGTAAATAAGTAATAGTTGAAGGGTGGAGATAAAGTAGTGTGACTAGTAAGTTTTCCAAATAGAGAATGAGAATAATAAAATTGGACAACCCGAAAAGGAAAGTGTGAATTATAAAATTGGACGGAGGGAGTATTAAACACATTATTCACTTTACCTACTTTATAACTTAAATACTACTCCCCATATCTCGTTTTAAATTCATCATTTACTATTTGCTAGAAGTTAATGTGAAAGTTATTTATTAGTATTAAACAATTCTTAAATTAAAATCCGTGTTCGGATCAAATGGATAATAAATTGAAATACGGAGAGAGAAATTGTTTATGAATAAATTGAATCACAATTTACGTAACTAAATGATGATTATAGGTTGATGATAAAATAAATCAATATTATTATTTAAAAAAATAAAATAAGATTAAATGAAATAGAACAATAAAAATATGATTGATGTTATCTTATTCCATGAATGGAAAAAACTAGAATTTTGAAGTTAGCACTCTGTCTTTTTTATATGAACCAACAAACAAAAGGATAATTGGATGAGTTTGTTGATGCTTATACAAATATAGTTTAAAAGCATTAGTATAAAATGATACTCCACTTTAGCTTGCAGAAGATGGCAAAGGAGTAACGGCTTATGCTTCTTTTTAATGGAAAAGCTGATAAAAACAGAAAAATAAAGACTGGATTTGAAAGAAAGATGTACATGGGCACATGTGTGTGAAAAGAAAAGGAGAAGAATGAAAACAATTCTAATAAAAGCAATAAAGAAGTTATGCCAACAATAATATTGTTACAATAGCTGCTTATTGCATTTCATGGCCTTTCCCCTGAATTTCTTCAAAGTTTTAATTGCAATATTGTGCTTGTATCGTGTATGTACTTGAACTTTAAGTGATTTGTATATATTCCTAATTGTCTAATTGAATTTTTGACCCACCATATTAAAACCAAGTCAAAATTGTAGTTCAATTGCACCATGCAATTGAGTGCACACAAGTATGACTCTTGCATAAATAGTTCAGTTATTATTATATTCTAGAACCTATTTACTTTCCGAGTGCACTAATCATTTGTTAACGTCTTTAGGGAATTATAGACATAGAAGCTTGTGGGACGGGATACTGGATAATTTCATCGCTTCAAATTCCTCTTGCAATTACCTTCACCATTTGGATCTTGCATTGCAGAAAGAGTCCAAATAATACTGCTGCAGCTCAGCAGGTTTTTCAAAGCTGTCATTTTCTATTTTGATACAGATCTTTAAAGATAAATGATTGTACAAATCTATAAAGTGATTTATGTTTTTGTCTTGATATAAGGAAAGGGAATGTGAAGCCACAAGTCATTTGTGCGGTGATCTCTTTTTCCCTGTAATGACGCTGTTGGCTGGGGTTCTGGGAGGAGTTTTCGGAATTGGAGGTGGTATGCTTATAAGTCCGCTTCTACTCGAAATAGGAATAAAACCCGAAGTATGTTTTACTTAACCCAAGTTTATTTGCCTGGAATAATGTTGGCTTAATTACAGCTAAATCACGAGCGAGTGTTCCGGGTATCCCCGTCTTACCTGAAACTGACGTGTCAAATAAACTACACGACAGTCATCCCAGATTTGATGTTAGTCCAATTGACAACTGAGATGATGATTTGTGTAATTCACTTAACATGTCAGCTTCGGGGTAAAGGGGAAGCTACTGGGAAGTTCGAATTGCAAAGATTATTTAAATTGGTGATTGGTTTGCTATCATCCAATTGGCAACTTAGATGATGGTTGTGTAATTCACTTGACACTTTCAGCTTCGGGAAATTAAGACCGTGATTTTAGCTGCAATTAAGCCAATATGTTTCGACTACTTTAATTTGCTTACATAAGTAAATGAAATTCAATCACTCTTGTGATGATGATAACTAGGTAACAGCAGCAACATGTTCGTTCATGGTGTTGTTCTCGTCAACAATGTCTGCAATTCAATACCTATTTTTGGGGATGGAGCACGTGTATGGTGCAGTAATTTATGCTGCAGTTTGTTTCAGTGCCTCGTTAGTTGGTTTGACGGTGGTACAACGAGCAATAGTGAAACACGGGAGGGCGTCTCTCATTGTGTTCTCGGTTGGTACAGTTATGGCTTTGAGTACTGTTCTGATAACTAGCTTTGGAGCTGTTAATGTATGGAAAGATTATAATAGTGGGGAGAACATGGGATTCAAGAAACCTTGCTAAATTACACTTTTCTGTTGAAGTAGAAAAGGGCAATACTTGAGAGATTTCACGTTAACAAATTATGTCTCTTTTTATTCCAATTTTTGGATTTTCATCGCGTGTATCTGCTAATAAATTGAGAAACTGTCGGACATCGTCTTGCACGTGACAACTTCAGGAGCTGGTCGTGCATATGAGAACCACCAGACGATTAGCAAATGGAACGAAAAAACGCAAAAAATGAATGATCTGAAACAAGGATAAAGCAAAATGATTATGAGAGATCCAATTTGAGTCTTAGATACGTGCAACTGGTTGACACAGTGTTTGTCTTTGAAAAATTAAATTTAAATAATTCGAAAACATTTTACAGAAAAAATAAATAAACATCTGTAAGTAATATTAAAAAATAAAATCTACAAAACATTTGTCAACATATTCTCTTCGTCTCATAATAACTTTTACTTATATGTGGACATAAATACCAATAAAGTGTAATAATGAGTATGATTTTAAAGGGTAATTTTGTAAATTATTATTTATTAAATAAATGAGAGCATCCGCAAGCTGGTCAACGGATGAGACATGAAAACCCCGAAGTTGTGGCGCTTTGACAAGGTCCTGAACAAAATGATTGTCGATGGCGATATGCTTCATCCAGGAGTGAAACACTGGATTGGAGCATAGATAAGTAGCCCCAATGTTGTCACAGTAGATGACTGGCGGTGTAGAGACGGGAACAAAGAGTTTAGTAAGAATGGGCTTAGTCCATTGAAGTTCAGCTGCAGTTGAGGCAATGACACAATATTCGGCCTCAGTGGAGGATCGAGCAACCGATCGTTGCTTATGAGAGGACCAAGAGATCGGATTGACACCAAGATAAACGATGTAAGCCCCAGTGGAGGTTCGATCGTTACAATTCTCAGCCTACTCAGCATTAGTGAAACAGTGAAGAGAAAGGGAAGATTGACGACGAAGAACAATTCCCAAAGAACGAGTGTCATTTAGATAATGAAAGAGGCGTTTGACGGTACCCCAATGACGTTCAGTGGGTGCATGCATAAACTGAGAGAGCTTGTTGACAACAAAGGCAATATCCGGTCGGGTAAAGAGCAAGTATTGTAAGCTGCCAAGAGCTTGGCGGTAAACAGTGGCATCTGAAGGTGGTGTGCCATGCATCGACAAGAGATAAGGTGACCCCAGGTGGAAGAGGAGTCTGAAGTGGTTTGGAGTCAAGCATATATGTCATATTTGTCAAGTAGATCAGTGGTGTACTTACGATGAACTAGTGTGCAAGTAGATGGAGTTCGTAGTACCTCCACACCAAGGATGTAAGATAGAGAACAAAGATATTTGACAGAGAATTGTGAGGCAAGAGCACTGACAACAATGTCCAAAACCTAAGGAGTATTACCAGTTAAAATGAGTTCGTCGACATAGAGCAAAAAATAAGCAGTGACCCCATCCTTGTTGTAGACAAATAAGGACGCATCCCACTTCGTGTGAGTGAAGCCCATAGTTGACAAGAAGGCATGAAGAACGTTATACCACGTTCTAGGAGCTTTCTTGAGACCATATATGGACTTGTGGAGTTTGCACACACAAGAGAGAAAGTTGGAATCCGAGAAGCCAAGAGGTTGAGCCATGTATACCTCATTAGGAAGGGTGTCATGCAAGAAAAGTTTGTCTTTTACCTCAATATCTACCGTGATAATAATTATCTATTCACCAAAGCATGGCACACTACAAACTTATCATGGCACTCATACTTTTAACATGATTAATTAGATCATAAAATTTCATATCACAATAATATGGTTTATAGTGAGTGGTTCACTAATTGAATTCGATTCACTGATCACTTTCACTATAATATGACATTCAATGACCTAGATTATTGTATAATGATACGGGGCCAACAAAAACGAAATATGTTAGTGTTGGTTCACCAACTACATGTTGGTTCATTGTAAAATGGGCAATAACATCAGTTATTCTTGATAAAAACTCATCTACTTTTTCCTATTGTTTTTAGTGCGTAAAAGTAAATGGTCAGTTACAATGTTCCTATACCTTTTGAAATGATATTATAATTATATACTATACATCTTACTTTTAAATATTAGACTTGAAAAACAATTAAAAAAAAAGCTTGAAAAATCAAATAGTAATTGCCAAAATACTTAACAAAAAGGTAAAAACTTGTGTGAGATCTTCTCACGGATCTATTTTCGTGAGACGAATCCCTTTTAACCCATATTTTAAAATTTTTGGTAGGATAACTTATTTTTTTTTCCAAATTTTCTGTTTATAAAAAAAGTGACAGTGTTTAAGTAAAACGTGATAATGTTTTTAATAAAAGTAACTATCACTTTTTCCTTAAACACTATCACTTTTTGATCAAACATTATCGCTTAACTCTAACAAAAGTAATTTAATAAAATTTAACAATAATCAATAATATCTTACTTTTAAATGGTAGACTTGAGAAATACAAAGAATATTAAAATATTCCAAATCTTTTTCAATTTTTATAATATTTTTTCCCTTTAAACTAATAAATAAATATAAGAGTTAATTTGATATACGCCTCCCAGGCTCCCATAATACAACAAACAAGTACCAAACCAGAGGCGACAATCTTCCCTCCAATTCCCAAAAAGAGGCGGCAACCTTCTCTCCAATTCCCTAATTTGATATATATGCCCCCCAGATTGTGTTTCTATATAGGTTATTTAGTCATTAATGTAAACTTGGTCGTTGGGGCTTGAAGAGTAACCAGGCAAGGTGTGCTTTTAGTTTCTTCTTTAACAAATTACGATTGATTTTTCTCTGATTGATTATAAATTTCTTATATGTATTAGTTATGAGTTGCTTTGATGATCTATTGGCCTTCTGATTGAGTCTCCAAAGAGATGCTTCTTTGTGTAGAGTGTCTCATTGAATCTATTGGAGTGAACATATATAGGTCTTGATCATGCTCTTATGTTTTTATTTCCAGATTGATGCTGTGAATATTCCAAAGCTCTCTTGTTAGTCACCTAATCTTGGTTTTCTAAAAGTATCCTAACCTTGAAAGAGATTTTTATAATATATTTTTGGAAGAGATTTTTATTAACGTGGATGTCAAATACTTTTATTTTTCTATTGTTGAGACAATGTCTTGTATGCATCAATGGTTTCCCTAATACAAGTATCAAACATGAATCGATTGTTGGCTGCAATTTAGTAGTAGTAACATATGTTTATAAAATAATTTACCAAGTCTAACAAGTTTTGGACTCTATCTATCTAGCATTGATAGAAGGCTTAATGAGATCAGTAAAAGTCTTGTGTCATAGTCATTAGTCCAGTCAAGTTGGTATTGTTTTGCGTTTGAGTTTCTCTTAGTAGCTTGAGCTCGGGTTCTTGCTTATCTTCCGGGTTTGCCAGCAACAGTAATATATGTTTTCTTATTGAAATTGTTGAGAGAGAATTGAGTTAATTAACTTTTAAAATGCTTGAATGCCATATGAAAAGTTAGGAACATGCGTAATATGATGGGTAATTTAAATGGAAATTTACTGGCCTTTGGTACTTGATGCGTTCTATATGAACTCCAGAGTCTGTATAAGAGGCTTTAGATTAATTGTTTGGTATAGGTGATTTTGTAGCATGGCTCATCATAACCATTGGTCCTGTTTAAATCTTTTAATGCCTGAAAACTGATGTTTTAATTTTAGTAGCACATTTATGATGAGAATCTTGTGCTATCCTTTTCACAGCTCAAGACAAGATCTCAGATTTTGAGATGAAGCTTACGGATATTGACAGTGAGCATCTTGGAATCCTAGAAGCTAAGAACTATGTTATAGTTAAGATGCCATTTGTAGAATTTGCAAGGATCTTAGTAGCATTGGTGACATAGGTAACGTGCAAACTGTCCTAAACATTAATTGTGGATTCAGATGCTTGGTTAGTATAGTTGTCATTTGATTTTGACTCCACAAGCAATAGGTCTTGTATATCTTTCATATGTAGTTTATTCTAGGATTTCTTTTGATTAAATCATGTTGAATTTGATGCTTCAACTAATTGCTTTCTAAATCAATGTATGCTCATCAACTTTTGCTTATTAGTTATTAAGGAACCAATCATATCATTATATTCCTTATTTCCCACAGTTAAATTCGACTCGGTATGTGTACTCTTGACGGTTATGTTGACACGGCGCAGGACGTTGTTCGTATTCGACGATTGGAGAAGCAAAGAAAAGCTGATTGCTGCAAAGTCCAAGAGCTCAAGAACAAAACCACCGAATCAAGAGGCCAGCCGGTCTCCTCCAATTCGGCTCCAGCACCTCCAAGGTATACATACGGTCATCGTTCACTGCTATGGATGTAATGATGATTGAAAACTATAATATTTTTTCTATTGATATAAAACTTGATCCTCAGCTTCCATAATCTACACGTCAGAAGCTCATGATGCACTTATATGCTTTTAGCCTGATCATTATTTTTGTTACTTTGGCTTGTTTAAGTTCATTTGTTCACACTGCTTCAATGAATAAATCACTTATATCGTATCATTGAGTTGTTACGTTGTTTGATGAGAGTCCGGATGAGGGAAGATGATTGAGATACTATGCACGGCATAGTGTCACATCAGCAACTCAACAGTGATTCTTGGATAATTGAGATTATATATGAGATGGTCCATATGGATTAGGTTTCTGAACTAATTCAGTACTTTATTTGAACAAATGATGCACTTTGAATTAGTAACATAACTTATATATGTTCCGTGTCTTTTGGTTGAGTAGTCTTGCATCTGTATTTGAAATTGATCATTCGTTATTATTCTTTTGGTATTAGGGCCCAGAAGAATTTTGTTTCGGAAAACATTGGGCCGGCTTCAGAGTGAGGAGGTAAACCATTATCCTTCTTATCATTGTGTTTGATTTTATTTCCCATCGTTTTGGGGATATTGCTCCACGGATATGAACTTTGGTAGTGGAATTGGAAAGCATATTTAAAATGACAATGGGTTCAATTGAAGACCTGTTTTACTGGAATTGTGTTTTTATTAATTTTTAATGTGGTTATTTGTACTCATTTTCATAGTACATGTCTTTTCAAAGTTGTTTTGTTTTAGTTATGGAGTTTGAAAATATTAATATTTCTAAAAAAAGATCACAAACAAAAAAATGACTGTCTCATGGAGATATGAAATAAAACACCACAAATGATACATTTACATCATGTTGGTATCTCTTCTGGGTTAGAAATTATTTTTTACTATCATTTAGAATGACAAGCTCTAAGAAAGAACTTTTACCCTGCTCTGTCTCACTAATCATGTATATATATATACTAAAAACTTTACCCTTTATGAAGTTTCTGATTCATGATATGGCAGCCTTCGATTATAATGACAATTTTTATAGCTTACATAAGGGCACCAACTCAAGTATAAAAATGTCTCTATAGTCTATCTTGGGAGAGGATACTTACTCTTCAATGACTACATTAAATTTTGTTAAAGATTTCTAGATCAAAGTGCATTTTCTGCATCGTAAATGTTTAGTTTTCAAACATGTATTTTTTATTGTTTGTGATAGTGAAGTAGACATGATCATTCAGGTAATGTAGATAGTATGGTGAAAACAAATTATTGCTGAATTTTCTATATATGGCATATCTGATTTAAATATTACGTAGAAGGTTAAAATATTGTACTATCTCTGATTTTCCACTATCATTAGGTAGATTCATTTCATTTTGGCTCTATCTCATTAATTTGAGGAAGAAAGGCTTTGCAGTTCTTATTTCACATGAATGCTTTGATGCGAAAGATGGCATGAAAGGGTCTGGAAATTTTTGCTTACATGTTCTAATTGAAAGATCACATTGACGGCCTTGTACATATCAGATGTAAGATCTGATTTTTAACTTGGTATATATATTATTTAGCTTGGTAGGTAATTCTCTCCAATATTTTTGAATGTCAGGTTCGATACTTATGAGTTTTTATTATTTTGATATGTGTCTTAGTATTATTTTGGTTTAAATATTTTTTTTACATGGTATCTCAGCATTTGTTTTAAAAAAATTAATTTGAGCAGGTTGTGTTTTAACTTTTACCCATCAACTTATTGAACTAGGTTGTATGGATGGTTTAACCCTGAAATCTACGTTTTCCTTGTATTTGCTGCATGTTCTATCAACTTCGTGACTGATAAATATGCCTTGCATTCGTTTCATTGGCCTTTTACTGAATTTTAGTCAAGCATAGTGGGAGACATGGTATTTTTCTACCTGCATTATGAATTTGTATTTAGTGCACGAATAACAATATTTGATACATATTAAATGTATTCTTTATATTATTTAAGGAGGAATATTATTTCATAGACACTTGGCCTTCTCTTTTATAATTGACATTTTTTCACTCACAGAATTGCTTTGTGAATAAATACAGCATGATTTGAATCTAAGTTAAAAAATCATGTGATCCTGTTGAGCTTCTTGGATTGCTGATACTAACAAATGTTTTAATATAATTAACATGTTTTAGGTAAATAAATACAAAGTTTCAAATATTTATTGCAAACATAATCTAGCTTAATTACTTGTTATTATTCTCTCATAAAGTTGTTATTCGAGTTGAGTTGAGTCAAATTCTTGTGGGAGTCGAGCTCGGCTCGATTATATTGGCGAACAAAAAAATGACATTGACTCGACTTGTAAATGAGTCTAACGAGCAGAGCCTAACAAGTCAAATGAAATCAAAATATTTTTTAAAATATATCAAGCAATAACACTCTTGAGTAAATAGTGTATCTAATGAGATTGAGCTCAACTCATTCATATATACAAGCAAGCTGAGTTCGAGCCTTAAAGAGTGAGTCGATTTGATTTCATGGGCAGCTCAATTCGCTTAACTACACTAGACTATCATATTCTTGAGATGTCTAAAGTTCGAAAACCATGAGTCCATGACCTTTTACTTCGATGGATTACGTTTGTGACGAAAACATTTTGTCACCAAATATTTTGAATAATTAATGACAAAAATAGTATTGTCATGAAAATATATATTTTATGACTTTGAATGTTGTCATCAATTATTATGAAAATTATCACCAATTATTATTATGATGAAAACATTTTGTCACTAAATATCTCGAATAATTAATGATGAAAAATAGTATTGTCATGAAAATATATTTTTTTGATGTCGAATATCGTCATCAATTATAATTAAAATCGTCACCAATTATTTTTGTGACGAAAACATTTTATCACTAAATATTTTGAATAATTAATGATGAAAAATAATATTGTCATTAAAATATATTTTTTATGATGCTGAATATCGTCATCAATTATTATTAAAATCGTCATCAATTATTATTGTGACGAAAATATTTTGTCACTAAATATTTCAAATAATTAATGACGAAAAATAGTATCCTTATGAAAAAAAAAAATTCCGACGTCGAATGTTGTCATCAATTATTATTAAAATCGTCACCAATTATTATTGTGACAGAAGATTAGCATCGTCAAGTAAAAATATTTTTCATGACGTCTAATTTTGTCATCAATTATTATCAAAATCGTCACATAGCATTATTGTGATATATTTATTAACATCGTCACAAAATATACAAATTTGTGACGAAAAAAATTAAAAGTGGTGACAAATTTAAATTTTGTCACAATTTCTAATACTTTAATGACGAAAAATAAATTTTGTCATCTTTAAGTAACAAATTGTGACGATTTTTGTGTCGTCGCAAAAGTTTTTGTCACGAAATGTGTGATTTCCTGTAGTGATTGTTGACATCAAACTGTCGAATGGGCCAGTTCTGAGAGACGGCTGGACTGAGAACTATCCGAACGGTGGCTGGCTTCACAACTGGACTGTAGGTCTTGAAAAAATCAATGATAGTGCGCTGGTGAAACCCTTTAGGAACAGTCTGGCTTTAAACTTGACAACTGAACCATCCAGTTTCCGCTTGATACAAAACACCCATTTGCAGCCAACAACATTTTGGGATGTGGATGGGGGAACTAGATCCCAAGTGCCATTCTTGAGAAGTGTAGTGAATTCAAAGGACATGGCTTCTCGGTGATTTGTGGTGAGATTGCACGAATTTGTAGTGTGATTATGCTTTAAATGTCGTGTTTTAGTTGCAAAAGTCGTGTAAAAGTTGTTTGTTTATCGAATTATTGATACATGATTGTTTTGCATGGTTTTTAGGGAAAAAACGATGAGTTTTGAAGCAAATCACGCGGTTGGAGCAAGCTGAAGAAAGGGTCGGATGAAAGACGATGAAGAGAGAGTCGATATGTAAGAAAATCGAGCCAATCGGAGTTCCGGATCTGAAATTATGCACAAAACATGATTCAAGACATAACTCGACCGAGTTGCACAGAACCGGCCGAATTGAGTGCATGACTTGAGACTTGAAGGAAGAGGTCTCGGCCGAGCAGGAGGCCACGACCGAGCTGAACACAAAGCGGAGAACTCGGCCGAGTTGCACAGTTTCAGCCGAGTTCGAAAGATGGCCTGAGACTGGAAAAATGGACAACTCGGCCGAGCACTACAACTCGGCCGAGTGGTAGCTGGACAAAAAGGAGAACTCAGCCGAGTTTGGACCATGGCCTGCAACCTTGAATTTGAGGCCCAACTCGATCGAGCTGCTGAGTGAAGAAATCGTGTGCACGTTTTTATTAAGGCACGACTCGGCCCAGTGGCCCAACTCGTTCGTGCAACGGGAAATTTGTTCTCCAAACTCGTTTTGACCTAGGGACACGTGCCATATTGATGTAGGAGGGTATAAATAGACCCATTTTTGGTTTTAGAAGGGGTTCTACCCATTTTGCAAGCAACTTGCACCAATTTTCACATAGTTCAAGGTTTTGTTGATGGTTTTAGTGATTTTCTTCATAGTTAGCTTAGATTATAGTTTAAATTTACAATTCAAGTGAAGATTTCCATTGGGGTTTTTAAGTACTTCAAGTTTGTAGCTAAATTTCAACAATCAAGGTGATATATCTTTATTTTACAATTCAATTTGGGAATTTTCTCATTTCTTGCAACTTACTTGTTACTTGTTATGAGATTTATGTATTCTTGTGTTTTAGCCATGGATTTCTATCTTAGAACCATGGGCATGGGCTAAACTTTAATTGTCTTGGGTGTGGAAGTTTTGGTGGTGATTGGTGTAATTATGGATTAATTAATGAATTAACCTAGGTTTTGGGTGTTTAGGTTTCTAGTGTTGTGATTTGCATGATTCAATTGATTAATTCACCCTATTAGCTAACATTGTTGGTTATGTCGACTACAATGATCGTATTGGGTTGCATGATTAAGAATTTGGGTGTGAGCTTGGATTGGTTGATTAGTATTCACATAGTAATTGACTTAACCGAGAGAGGGTTGATTGCTTAGATTGAAAACATTAGACACTGATCGATTAGAGGTCGTCTATTAAATTAGTGAAAGGGCGTCTCATAAGCATTAGTAACCGTGTTGAACGTGTTTATGAGACACTATCTTAGGACCTTATGGTATTGATTAGATCCCATAATTGCTAATTAATGCACATGTTCACCTAAGACTCACGAGGGATTGGTCTACACACACGAGTGATAGCCTTTAGCTCAATCCGAAACCTTAGGTTTAATTTGTGTAATTAGTTCGTTAATTCATCATATCACCTACAAAATGGATGCACCCTAGGCAATACTCTCTCACCTTACACTTTCGCACGAAAGTTAATTAATCGTTGTTTTTATTTTCACTTGTTATCTTAGTTAAATTTTGTAGTTATAATTAGTTTCATATGCCCTCTTGGTTTACCTAGATTAACTTGTTACTTTGCATGTTTCTTGTTATTAATACATAGTTTAGTTTTAATTCTCGAAAATCCAAGAATAACCCCTAGTCGTCACTACAATATCATGCAACTTGTAGCTCTAGGGATTCATGTTCACTTAATTAGGTCCATGGTCGATAAATACTAATTCGTATATTTGCTCATATACAACGATCCCATACGCTTTTGGGTGAGTTTCTTGTGTGTCAAAATACGTGCAAAATACGAAAAAGTCACTCGCCAACAAGGATCTGAGAGAGCCTGAGAAACAGTACAAGGCTCAATATCAAGTTGGAGTGAAGTGGTGAGACCATACCTCAGATTTGGTTTGAAGATGTTATTGCGAGCACGAGTGAGCGTCGGATGAGTCGTGACTAGTGAGGGAGGTCGAGGGGAAGCCGGTGGCGTAGGCGGCCTAACATGAACGGGTGGTGTTGCGTCAGGTGGTGATGGGACTGGATGTGGTACAGGGACAAGAGATGAGATGGGGCAAGGAGGTAGTGTGGATGAGAGAGTTGAGAACGGGAAGCTATCTTCAACAAACTCAACATGACAGGAGATATATAGGCTTTTGGTGGATAAGTCAATGCAGAAGTAGGCACTTTTGGTAAGGGAGTAGCCCATGAAGGCACATGGAGTGGAGCGGGATTCAGTTTATGGGCGGAGTATGGACGAAGCCAGGGATAACATTTGCACCCAAAGACACGTAACTTGGAGAGGTTAGGTGGAGTGGTAAAGAGAACCTCAAACGAGGATTTAAGGGCGAGATTCACTTTAGGGAGACAATTTATGAGGTAAGTGGCAGCGGAGAGAGCAAAGGGTCAATATTAAAGAGGCATGGAAGCATGGTGTATGAGAGTGAGGTCAGTGTCAACAATGTGACGACGACGACATTCTGAGGCACCATTATGTTCGGGTGTATGTGGGGGTGTGGTTAAGTGAGAGATGCCATGGGAAGTAAGAAATGGTTGAAGAGCAATGAACTCCCCCACAATTGTCCGTATAGAGAGTAGTGATTTTGGTTTTAAGAGAGTTTTCGACAAGGGCTTTAAAGGCAACAAAGGTGGAGTAGACATCTGATTTTTCTCTCAAAGGATACAACCATATATATTTAAAGTAATGATCAACAAATGACACAAAATATTTAAAGCCATCCGTTGATAACACAGGAGAAGTCCAAACATTAGAAAAATGCAATTGTAATGGCATAGTAGAGGTAAGAGTAGAGTTATGAAATGACAACTTGTGACTCTTGATACATTTGAAAGAGTCACAAGAGAACGATAAATGTTTGTCACACAAAAACTTATTAACGGAAAGGACTGAATTTAAAAATTTGGATGATGGGTGACCTAGTCTTTAATGCTAAGTTTGGAGTGGGATTTTGGAGGTCGTGAGGGCCAAAAGAGATCCACATTAACCACCCGGCCTCAAGTACAACCCATTGATGCGAGGACCGCATGGGCGAACGACCCCATAACGACGATCCCTCACTTGAAAATCAAAATTAGAGAAATGAACAATTACATCATTTGTGGCACAAAGGTGGGAAACCGAGATCAAATTACGAGAGATGCTCGGAACATGCAACACATCCGGGAAAAATAAATGAGGGCATGTATCAAATTTAAGTGAACCAATATGAGAGATACGGAGGCAAGATCCGAGGTGATGTGGTGGGATGCTCCAAAATCGAGGATCCACTCAGATGTGGTGGGAGCTGATGCAGTGGCATGGGTCGAAGGAGAGACATAGGCCAATCGAGTCACAAACTGTTATGGAGAAACGGGCGAGCACTAGTACATGGTGCAGCGCCAAGAGGAGTGACTGAGCCCCCCCACAAAGTTGACACTTAACCATGTATGAGCGAGCACCAGTTGGAAGGGGGCGAAATGTCGAGCCAATTGGCGACGCTGTGCTCGAGAAGGAGCAGTGGCATGATTCCGAGACTTAGGGCGATGGGGTGTCGGGTGAGAGCCAGAAGAGGCCGAGTAGAGTGTACTTATCGGCGCAGGCTAGGCAATCGGGACGGAGGGAGTTTCGTCGGATCCGGTTATGATGAACCTGGATAGTGGACGAACTATGGAAGATGCCACAAATGTGGGAGATCTTTAGGAAATAAGGAAGGTGCGTAATGGTTTGACCAAAAAAAGGAATAAGGATCACACTGTGGCGTTAGTCAAAATTAGGCTCTGGTTACCATGTTGAGATGAATGGAAGATATCTTTTAATAACAATTATAATGATTATATATAGATTACATTATGGGCTTTTAGGTTAACTAAACAATATGGGCCAAGATATGCAAGGAAACAGTAAACCCTAAACCCTTTAATACTACATAGGCAGATTCGTGAGCTTATTCCTGAGCTTCCCGGGTTGATGAGTGCATATATGATCATGTATGGATCATTTCTCGTCCCCATTAGATTTCTACATGGTTCGTCCAACAACACATAGGTAGATTCCTGAGCTTCCCAGGTTGATGAGTGCATATATGATCATGGTACTAAAATGAGATTGGGGCTGATGCAATATTATATTTTTTAGAACATTGGTGTAAATGTATGAGTATTATATACTAATATTAATTGTATCTCAACTTTTGTGTAAGAACAAGAAGTGATACTAGTATTATTTGTATCTCAAAAAGTGACATTGAAGAATGTGTGGGGTACTTCCCAAAGATAATTCCTCTAACTCACCCAACAACCCAACATATATACTCTTTCCATTTCACACTAGCCCAACAAATATACTCAAATATTCTACTCTTTCCATTTGGAATTATGCTGCATACTCTTTTTCTTTCTAATAAAATGGTCCGAGGTACCTTTTTGGATTTTTGAGTCGTAAGGACATTTTTTTAAGGATGGACTGACATACATTTATATTTCGGACACACAATTATTCATTTATGCTTCATGGTATTTTTAATTATCGTGCCAAGAATGTAGTTTCACTACAAATAACTGAAAAATGTATATTACATAAAATAAGAAATTGCCAAATAAATAAAATAGGTTGAAAAAAGAATTGAGTGTGCCAAAAATCCATTATTCGGCTCCCGTGGTAATATCTCTGATTATCCAGCCCCCGTAACCTTGGCCTGATGTAAAATTCAGAATTGTAAATTAAGAGAACAACAACTTCCAAATTTAAAAAAAAAAAATGAAAAGAGGACATTCAATTAGAAAAAGAAAAAGAAAAGAGCTTGTTTCTAGTTAGGTAAAATAGACATATATACTATATTAGTTAGAGTTAGTTTATAATAGTATTTATTTGTTAGTTACAACTACTTTTCCTCACTCTTGTAAACTACTCTATATATACTTCTCAATCTACATCTAACTCTCTCAATTGAGAGAGCATCCATTCTCTACATGGTATCAGCCTAACTCATAGACATTTGTTCTTCTCCCCCTCACTCTCGTTCTTGATCATCCTTGATCGTCTTCCCATCTCACTTCAAAAGCAGAACCACCAGTCCCTGCCATTTCTGTCTTCGATGCCACTCTCACCCTTCATGCAATGATGCACCTTGTTACGATCAAATTGAAACCCACCAACTATCCTATGTGGTATTGTCAAGTCTTTCCGCTTCTTGTTACTAAAAAAATTCTTGCCATATATTGATGGCTCGACGTCGACGACCCCTTCTACCATCACCACCGCCGGTGTTTCCTCGCCCAATCCCTTATATACTTCTTGGTTCTTTCGAGATCAAACCGTAAGTGTTTTCTTGACCTCTACACTTACTGAAGAACCCATGGCGGTCACTGTTGGTTGCTCGTCTTTAGATATTTGGAAAGCTCTTGTCGAGGCCTTCAATTAGCCCTCTAAGGCTCAAAATCTGTTTCAGGGTTTGGGGCGGTTTTCAAAAACCTATGTGATCAACTCTCATCAATGGGTTGCACTATAGACAACACTAACAAGTCGCATTGGTTTCTTCGTGGCATAGGCCCTGAATTCCATGATTTTTCAACTTGTCAAATAAACATCTCCCCTCTCCCTTCCTTTTCGGATCTTCTTACTAAAGTTGAATCCCATGGCCTGTTCACAAGATCCCTTGAAATGCCTTCCTCTTCGTCCCAGACCCGTGCCTTTTTCGCTCGCTCTTCGACTCCATATGTGTTAGGTCGCCTTCCTGCTCGCTAGCAATATGGTCGAGGCCAGTCTACTTCTCGTGGTCGCGGTCAGTATGGTCTTGGTCACGGCCGAGCTAGGTCGACTCCTCGTTGCCAGATTTTCCGCTTTCATGGTCACTATACTTCCTACTGCCCCCAACGCTATGAGTCTTCATCTGGTTGTCAAGCAAATGTTGTTGATTCTCTATCTCACCCCAATTATTCTCTCCTTGCCAATCTTTCAGATTGGTATGTTGACACTGGGACCTCCTCGACATCTCTTGATTCGTCCTCGCCATACACAGTCTCTAACAAAGTAGTTATGGCAAATGGTAATACCCTTCCAATTACTCATACCGGTACTCGTTTTTACAATTCCAATTTATCTTTCTCAAATGTTCTGGTCGTTCCATCCATTAATAAAAATCTTATTTCTGTTAGCAAATTAACGAATGATTTTCATGTTCGTCTTATTTTCTCTAACGACTCTTTTGAAATTCAGAATCGGATTACAGGTACGGTTCTAGCTCAGGGAAAACTTGATCATGGCCTATATGTTTTGGATAAATGTCACTCTGGTTTTGCTACCTCTTTACGTGCTCGCACAAATTGTGGTTCTCTAGCATAATAGACTAGGTCATGTTCCCTTTGATGTTGTAAAACTGCTTAAGAATAAAGGATATCTTTCTGTTACTTCTTTGCTTCCTCGCCCTATTATTTGCTCGCTATGTCAAAAATGATGGTTTCCGATACTATGTTGTGTTTATTGATGATCACTCTCGCTTTACTTGGTTTTATCCTCTTCGCCAAAAATCTGAATTTGTTTCTTCCTTTGTCACCTTCAAGAATATGGTTGAAAATCAATTTGTTAGTAAAATAAAATGTTTCCAATCACAGATTACGTGATGTGTTTCTTTCTTCGAGAATTATCCACACGATGTCTTGTCCTTATACCCTTGCTCAAAATGGCCGAGCAAAGCGAAAACATCGCTATATTACTGCAATGGGTCTCACTCTTCTGTTTCAATCATCTATTCCGAACACCTTCTGGGTTGAGGCATTTGGAACGACCGTCTATCTTATCATTAGGCTTCCCACTCCCATCCTCCACTCTAAAACCCCTTATGAAGTGCTTTTCTCTATACCTCCTTTATATGATAATCTCCGTGTCTTCAGCTGTTGTGATTATCCTTGCCTTCGTGACTATGTTACTAATAAATTCTCTCCACGAAGTATCCCTTGTGTCTTTCTAGGTTACAACTCGCGTCACAAAGGCTCATATTGCTACGATTGTTCCACATCCCACACTTACATCTCTCGCCATGCTCGCTTTGACGAGACCGTTTTTCCCTTTTCTGGGGATCCTTCTCGCCTCTCAACTTGTGGCCTTGACATCTCCATCTTTGATACCTGTCTCCCAGACATTACCCCGTCCTCGTCTACCCCTAAACACATTGACGTTTCCTCCTCGAATCTTTGTTCGCTTTGCCTCCAGCCAGATGTCATCTACCTACCGATCACTCTTCTTCCTCGGTAAAACCTTCTCCCTCCTATTTTTCGACCTGTTGTTCGGCCCAACCCGACTTCTCCCCTGCCGCGAGCTCACACTCCGCCTCCTCGTCCTTGTGTTTGGCCAACAACCACTTCCACTCATTCCATGCGAACTCACTCTCAAGATGGGATATTCAAAATAAAACACCCCCTGATACCTCTCTCCTCACAACAAGCACTTTGCTCGCTGTTGTTCACTCTAATACAGAACCAAAATGCTTCACCTCAGCTTCAAAATCTCTACATTGGCTAGCAGCAATGGATGATGAACTTCAAGTACTTCGAAAAAACAAAACTTGGGACCTTGTTCCTCCTCCTCCTGGTGCCAATATTGTAGGCTCTAAATAGATTTTCCGCACCAAATTTCTAGTTGATGGTTCCATTGATCGTCACAAAGCCCGACGGGTTGCCCAAGGCTTTACTCAGCTACCTGGTTTTGACTATGATCACACCTTCAGTCCAGTTGTCAAATCAATCATTGTTCAGGTTGTCCTCCATCAGCTAGACTTCAACAATACTTTCCTTGATGGCCTTCTACAAAATCCTATCTACATGCGCCAACCTCCTGATTTTGTTGACCCCCTTCATCCAAACCCTGTTTGTAAACTCAACAATGCCCTTTTTATGGCCTTAAACAGGCTCCTCGTGCTCGGATTCAACGCTTTTGTGATTTTCTGCTCACCATAGGCTTCACAGAAAGTAAATTTGACACTTCTCTATTCATCTTCACCTCAGGTCGTACAATTTTTTATCTTCTCGTTTATGTTGATGATATAATAGTTACTGGAAATGATAAAAATTTCATCACCCGTCTTATATCTAAGATCAACAACGAATTCGCGATTAAGGATCTTCATCGCCTAACGTACTTCTTGGGTATGGAAGTCACTTACACTGCTCGCGGTCTCTTTCTCAGATAAACAAAATACGCCACTGACATTCTTACGCGCGCCATCATGCTCGACTGAAAACCAGTTGCAACACCTCTCTCCTTGACTGATCTTCTTCGCATCGACAGAACTCCCTTCTCCGATCCAACCATTTTTCGCTCTCCCTGGTCGGTGATCTCCAATACTTGACCATTACGCGACCAGAACTCTCCTTTGCAGTAAATACTATCAGCCAATTTCAAGCCAAACCTACAATCGAACACTATCAAGCTGTTAAATGCATTCTTCGTTACGTTAAGGGCACATTAGATCTTGGATTATCCTTTTCATCTGGTTCCACCACCTTTCTCGCATATTCAGATGCATATTGGGCTCGCTGTCTTGATATTCAGCGCTCTACCTTTGGTTATTCTATTTTCCTAGGCCCAAATCTGGTGTCTTGGGCTGCTAAGAAATAACCCACTGTCTTGCGATCAAGCTGTGAGTCTGAATACCGTGCCATGGAGACCACTGCCACAGAAATTATGTGGTTACGCTCTCTCCTAAAGGAACTTCATGCATTACCAAAACAATCACCAACCCTTCTCTACGACAACAAAAGTGCCACATCTTCTTATCTCAGAATCCAGTCGCTCACAAATGGGCGAACACATTGATATTTACTATCATTCTTTTTGCGAATTAGTCACCTCTGGGCGCCTCATTACTCAAATCGTTCCATCTGCTTTCCAGCTCGCAAATATCTTTACTAGAAACAAAGTCCTAGTTGATGAGATTAAGTTTTGATGGCCAGAAAGCAACTTAAAGTTAATAATATTTGTGGTAGAAGTCATCTTAACTAACTCATCTTGAGAAGTCATAATAATTGAGTTTACTAATCTTATATGTGATATATGAAGTGAATATTCTAACTGTTAGGAACTAAGCTAAATGAATGAATTGTATAGACAACTTATAGTATATGCTTAGAAATACTCTAATGTATATAGTTCAGTTGAAGTATTGATAGGTTTTATATTTGTAAGTTTGAATTTTAATCAACAAAGTTAGATATGAGAAGACTAGTCAAGATCAGAAGACTAGATTGAAGTCAGAAGGCTACTCGGAATAAGAAGACTACAAGTTAAGAAGAGTAGAATGAAGAATCAGAAGATATTGACGTATGAAGCTAAGAAGTATTCCGAAGTTGTATTCTAAAGAAGCTAAGTACAGAAGATAAGAAGAGTACTTGAGCAGAGTACATGAGAACAGTAAATACTGAGAAGAGTATTTTACTATGCTAAAGAATAATTTTGGAAAACTTATTTGAAGGATGTAACTGTATATATGTTTGAAGATATGAAGACTGAATTAAAGAAAATCGAAGTTAGTTATTGGAAGTTACAAGAGTCGGTTACAAGGATAAGTTACAAGAAACGGTTAAGAGTTGGTTATGAGTTAGTTTCACAAACTACTAACTGCCTAACTAAAGTCTATAAATACCGTAAGATCTTCTACTGGAAAAGACTACTGAAAGAAAAAGCATTGAGAGAGAAAATCAAGTCTTAGAAGCTATCAAGAAACTCACAGAGTTCAAGAAGAGAAGATCTCAAAGAAGCCATATTTTGAAGAAGCATGTTCGCAAGGCTACAACAGAGAAGTTTTATTGTTTTAGTTTGTGATTTCATTTGTAAACAAGTGTGCTAGTAAACTTGTGTGAATTACTAGTAGATCGAAGATATACCTGGTGGTATAATCGACAAGATCACAAGTCTTAGTCTTGGGACTAAAAGCCACAAGAAACCCGAGTTAATAAAAACTTCACAACTGGGTTTGTGAGAGTGGATGTAGACAAGTTGTCGAACTACTATAAAATTTTGTGTTCATTTACTTACTGTTTGATATTTGTTTAAAGTTCTTAAAGAATTCGTATAAACAACTAGATTGAGAAATCTTGTTGAGTAGACGAATTACTTGATATTAACAACAATATAGTTTACTAAGTAAAATTCATAATCAAAGAGTTGAGTATAAACTTGTTAAAGGCTCATATTAATACTGAGAGTACTAAGCTGATCTGATATAAGCACAATACTGTACTAGAACACTATTTTCGCATTACAGCTCTGATATTTTAGCAATTTTTTTAAAAGTCTATTCACCCCCCCCCTCTAGACTTTTAGGCTCGTTCTAATCTTAACTCAACTTTGGGACCAACAAGTGGTATCAGAGCAGTAGTTCTTTTGGACTGCTGTTTCTAGATTACCAAGAAGACTTTGAGGGAAGTCTTGTCCTACTCGAACTGATCTGTGAATTTTACTTATATTCAGTTTTAGTACTTTCTTTGATCTCTTTGCTTAACTGATCTTATCTGTCTTTTTAATCATGGATACTAATGCTACAAAACTGCCTACGTTCTCAGTTTCAGACTATGATTATTGGAAGCTTCGAATGGAGGCAATCTTCAGCTCTACTCACGACCAGATGGTGTCTGTTGTAAGAGATGGTCCAATTGTCACTATGGTGCCAAATATAGCTACATTGGAGCCTTCTAAAGCAGTTGGGGTAATGGCTCCAAAACTCACGTCAGAACTCTGTACTGATGAAATGAAGCAAAATAATCTGGATAACATAGCTAAAAACTTCATTTTACATACCTTTCCAAATGACTATCTAGGCAAAGTATTAAAATGTAAGTCGGCTAAGGAAATGTGGGATGTGTTAGCTGTCCTATGTGAAGGCACTAGCCTGATCAAGGAAAGCAAACTATCTACTGCGGTCCAGAAATTTGAATCATTTAAAATGAAAGCTGGTGAATCCATAAATCAGCTAGATACTCGCTTTACTCGCATCATGAATGATTTAGAAGTTCTTGGCAAGAAGTATACCCCTAGAGAGATAAACCTTAGGATCTTTAAGTCTTTAGATGAGAGGTGGAAGATGATCAAAATGATTATCAAAACCACTCAAGATATATATTCTTGGTCTACTGAAACTCTCTTTCAAACTTCAAAAGCACATAAGTTTGAACTTAATGAAGAAGATCCATTAGCTGGTAGTGATCAGGACAAGACAACCTCCAAGAATGTTGCTTTTAAGGCCTCTTCCTCTAGAAACTCCAAAACCTCTAAGTCTAAACCTTCTAGTATTAGAGATGAGTTAGAGAAGTCTGATCTTAGCCTTAAAGAACAAATGAGTCTGATGATTAAGCGTTTTGATAAGCTGAATAAGAGATATGGCAGGTATAAGCGTTTCTATAAGGACTATAAGGGTTTTGATAACAAGGACTCTTATGGGACCAGAAGAGATCGCACCTCTTCTGAAAGAAGGGATGAGTTCTCTAATGAGAACAGAAGAGATAGGAAATCTTCTGATAAGAAGGGTAAGAACTCTTCTGATAGGATCGGAAGGAAAGGAACCGTGAACGTTCTCCTATTAAAACGTCTACTGATGATCCTTTGTGCTATAATTGTGATAAGTCAGGTCACTACATTTATGAGTGCCCTGATCTAAGCTCTGAGGACAGAGAAGAAAGAAAGGTAAGACGCGATCGAAGATATACAAAAGGCAAGAAATCATTAGTCTACGTGAAGCACAGTCTAAAGTAGATCCCAATATAGCCACCTTGAATGAACACTTATCAGAAGAGTTGTCACAACTCAAAGATAAGTACACGTCCATTGATAACCTATATTAGGGTATGCTTAAAACTCAAGCCATAGAGACAAATGAATTCAATGCTTTAAAGATTAAGTGTGAAAAACTTGAAGAGCGCAATAGATTCTTAGAAACTGAAGTACTGAGCTTAGATCTGAAACTAACTGATATGATTAATTCGTCAAAGATTAATCAACAATTATTAGATAGGTATAGATCACCAGTTGATAAGAGTGGATTGGGTGCTAATGTACCTTGTTCACCTACTCCAGAATATAAGAACACTAATGGTGCCACTTCAAGTTCTTTGCCAATAGATAAAGGAAAGAAACCGATGGAATATGATAATGGTATAAAACCTAAGATCACTAAAATTCAGTCTAACTACATATCTCCTACTTTCTAAAAATGGTAAAAAGAAACTTGTTGTAAGACCAGTACAGTCTAGACCATATCAGCAGAGTTATACTCATCTGCCCAGACCAGATCAGGTCAGATATACTCAGCAGGGTAGGCCTAGGCAAGTACAGTCTGGTTGGAACCAGCCAAGACCTCCTTTCATAAGGCAGTCTTAGTTGTATTCAACCAAACCAAGAAAGTTTGTACCTCCGTATCATAATTAATATGTTCTTTATCCTCCACCTTTATCTTATGATATAATTAGTGAGGATAGACCTAAACGCATCTATAAGTCGTATGGTCCATAGGCTTTTAGGCCATATTCGAACTATCACAGACCTACTGTTCTTACTCAAAAAGAGGTTGAACCAAGAAAAGGTTACCTCAGAAGAGTAGACCCAAAGTCTGCCGATAGATCTGATAAGGTCAATGAAGTACTGTTCTGTGATAAAAAGGTTAAGAAATTGAAGAGGTCTCAATTATTCAAAACTCCAATGTATATTTAGGTTCCTCTTACTGCTACTAACACTCAAGGACCCCAATGAATTGTGGGTACCTAAATTATTAAATCACCAATTGCAGGGTCGACTGGATCTATATAAGAAGGGTGGTTCAGTGGGTGAGACTTGGTATATAGACAGTGGTTGTTCACACCACATGACTGGTACCAAAGCCTTACTCACAAACTATCATGAACAAACATGAGTCCAATGAGCCCCTTCTAGCTCCCATACCTCTAACTCCATTAATATTAATATTGTGTCTGTGTAAGTCAGAGCCGGTCCTGAGATTTTATAGGTTTGGGACGAACAATAAAAATGGGTCCTTGATCTCTCTAAATAACATTAGATAAGATAAGTGACACACGCATGCACATACTAAAAACGAATGATAGTATACAAATAAATCATTTAAAATGACTTTTTCTAGCATTTTGAGAAGTAAAATCATCGATAATATTTTCATAGGTAATTTGTTCTAGCATATTTCTTTTAATGCATACAGTAATTAGTAAAAAAATTAACAGGTTTAATTTGTGGCATAGTGGATCATAAGTACATAATATTGAATATAGGGACTGCAATATATAGTGTTTTAATTCTTGTGTGATGAGCTAATTAGAAAATATGAAAGCTAGAGGAATTGAAATACACAGAGCGTTTGCTTGTCTGAAAATTATACTCCCTCCTCCACAAAAAGTAGTCTCATTTGACATATATTTTTTGTCCACCAAATGTAGTCTCATACACTTTATGAAAACTATCACCTTTCAACCATCACTTAATTACTCAATTTGTCATCAACTTTATTAAAAAACAACCACTTTATTCACAATGGACCCCACAATACCTTATAATACCCTTACTTTATCTACCTTTTTCTTAAAACTTGTGTCTCTCCTCCATGGAACTACATTTAGTGGATGGAGGGAGAATTAAATGTGTATACTGGTTACGAGATTTATGTTGTTGGTAGAAATGACAAGTTTCTTATGTAGAAATTTAAAAGAACAAGATTCAAAAGAAACCAAAACAATCGTATTTATTCATACTGAATCAAATATACATCAACCGATCCGACTACTTAAAAGAAGAAGAATCAAAAGAAATTCATTCCGTTTCGCTTATCAATTTCTTCCCCAATCGATAATACACATGAGCCCTGACACACGCAGATATGATTTGTTCATCCAAGAGTGTATGATAATCCCAATCCGGATCCACCCGCGGCATTACCAACTCTTCCCCGAGCACTTCCAAAGCCAATTTAACCATGCGCGCGTGAAACATCTCACCCCGCCGTCGACCATAAAGAACATACGCCATGGACACCAAATTACGGCACACTATGTGGTCTACGGACTCCGCCCAGTATTTCAACGTCTCCAACTTATGATCCAAGTGTACGCTAACGAAATCATAGGCGGGATCCATCAAGAACATTTCGAGAAGAATCGGGAGCCTCGTCGCGTTGTACATATGGTAGACGAGGCATCGCCCCTCGATGCAGAGCTGGATAGTGGCTATTAAGGTATCCCACATCGGATAGAGAGATGGTCTTGGGTGGGCTTATAAGCCTGGGCAATCCTCTCACTTAACACCTTGGTTTTAAGTGTAGAGTTAGGCCTTCTAATATGGTATCAGAGCCAACTCTCTACTTCGATGTGTGGATCCACCTGTGGAACCGACCTGGTCCCTCTCACGTGAGGGAGGGAGAGTGTGGATCCACCTGTGGAACCACGTGTCGACCTGGTCCCTCTCACGTGAGGGAGGGAGAGTGGTTTTAAGTGTAGAGTTAGGCCTTCTAATAGTGGCAATGGGTGGGTGTTCGCAGTTGCATTCAAGGAGCTGGATGTCCAGCCCGACGACTCTCCGAGGAAACTTTATTTTCTCTTGCAAGAATTCGGAAATCCAGAGGTTGACGAAGGTTTCCGAATTAGTGTATATGGTGAAAACGGTTTCGCCAAAGATGATGAGGTCGTAGCCCTCCGGCACTTCCAACTCAAAGTCGTCGACCTCCGCGTCGCTCTCTTCGTCGCTGTCGGCATTTCGTCTCTTTTCGTTGTAGCTGTATTTTCGTTGGATATAGACTTCGGCCATTGTTCAGATCAGAGAAAGAGGTTTTCAGAAAATGAGAGACTGCAATATATACAAGAATATACTGTTAGTTAGTTTGTTATCTATATAACGTATTTATATCATTCATTCGATTTTTTATTTTTTTATTTCGAAAAATGTGAGACTTTAGTTAAGATACTTAATTAAATGATGATTACTCCTTTGGGCCCGTCTAATTTTGGTTAGGCCACGGTTAAATGCCCACTCTTCTTTTATGACTTCACCGCACGTGCACACTAATGCACAGGTCAACTCTCTATATATTAATAAAGGTGAATATATACAATTAAGAAATTGATGTTCAAGTAGTTATAGACACCCTTTGTACGCATGAGATCATATTTTTCTTAACCACAACATTTCCAAAAACTTGTCTAGCATTCAATTTAAACAAATTTAAGTCAACCCCATTTTAAAGCTAAAACTGCCTATATACGTCTCATATAATTTTTATAATTTATAAAACATTCTTAGATACGTGTCTCATATGTAATTATATTTGGTTTTATTTGAATATATATATTTATAATATATGTAATTGTAACCTTTATATTTATTAATTTATAAAATATTTTAGATGCGTTTCGTATGCAACTATCTTTATATATATTTGCATTTATTAGCGAATATTATTTACTCGTAATTTTATAATTGAATAAAGCAACATGGAAATTGCAGATTATAATTGCATATAACAACACAAAAATTGCATAACACTTAAGTATAATTGAATAACACCTAATTAATTGCATATAACAACACCAAAATTGCATAACATTTAAGTATATACTTCTGCATTTACTCGTAACACTTAAGTATAATTGCATAACACTTAAGTAGAATTGCATAACATTGCATATTGTAATTGCATAAACAAATATAATACGTAAAACACACAAAATAAATCGATTCTTGCAGATTAAGAAGAGAAAGACGAATAAATATCTTAGAGATCGAGGTGGAGAGAAATGTTCATTAAGAAGAAAATTTAGAAGAGTGAGAACTGTGAATAAATTTGACAAAAACAATTCAATAAATTTGATTAAACAAAAGAATTCACATTAATGAATCCAGCAAAAGTGAGGATGGACCCTACAATCAGTTTCTAATAAATTGGGTTTACATATGCAATGAAAATTGCATGCTTCGTTATCAGCAAAACCCCACAGCATCATATGTGCGATTTCAGGAACCAAAGGGTCATCCGATTTTGGATCAGTTAAGAGTGGACAGATTGACAGCAATACCTGCAAGTTTATACCATTTGCGTCAAAAGTGATTTTCACCATTCAACTTGAAAAAAAATCTTGATTTCAAAATAGTAAATATTATGCAATTCTTGTAAAAATTCCAAAACAACCGAGAAAGATTCTCAATTTATTTAGATGAAAAAAGAAAGAATTCTCAATTTTGAAACAGGAAGCATTCTGCAAAAAATGGTATCTCAATTTCGAGAGAAATAATCTCAATTTCACAATTTGACACAAATAGTAAACATTACGCACTGAGAAAGAATAAGAATTCTGTAGCAGAAAAAGTGCAAAAAATACAAAAACCAACAAAATATAATGCTGAGAAATTACCTGAAAATAGATTGGACCAAGTTCCAGTAATTTCTGCAATAATATCGTGGAATGATGAACCTTGATCAACTCGCATCATTTTACTTTGGCCATCGAAATCAATTTTGAGAATCACAATGTAATCCATGATTTAAATTGTTTGGTGAATATAGAGATGAGGGGGAAATTACATGCGTTGTTTAGATACAAAATCACTAAGGATATTCGATGAAAATGATGCTAATTCGAACGAGGAATCAATTGATTGAATATATGAGATCGAATTTTTTTTGGGAGTGCAATTTCTATTTTGGATCGTGGGATTGATAGGAATGGGAAGATTGATGGACTCGCATTTAATTCGGAATAAAATATCTTGAATTTTTGGAAATTATAATTCCATTAAATGTTCCGCTATTTATGAGGGATGGAGGTAAAATATATTAATATGTAATTACTATTTTAATGTAATTAGTGAGGACATATTAGGTATATTAAACACAATTTTGGCTTTAATTGCTTTACTAGAATTTTTTGGTTTTAATTATTGTAGGGGTGTGGATTTTAGCTCTTAATGTAAATAAACTCTAACAACATTTACACTTTTCAATTATAAAATTACCACCTTTCAATAATAAATTTACCACTTTTCAATAAATAAATAAAAACAATTTTTCCCAATAAAAACAAAACATCAGAAAAAAGAAACAGGAAAGTAAATTCATGAACTGCCTCTTCCTGTTCGTCCCACTTTATACCTTTCTGCATCCAAAATTATTTAATCTAAATGAAAATAAGTTTTTCAAATTCCATCCATGTGAAGAAGTCTGACCTAAATGCATTCTATTTTACCCTAACGAGTAATCGAAAATTCCAAAAGGAACTAACTCTTCAAGTTCTTTCATTACAGATCTGGTTAATTTTTCCTGCAATTATAACGAATTTCGTTTTATCTTTCGAATCCATGCACATAAGAGATCGAAGGAATAAGAGGGAAATAAAATTTACCTTTTACCTTTTCTTACCAGCGGCCGACGGCAGTGAACAAGACACCAGCGCGGCGGCAAACGCAACTTCTCAGGGCAACGTGAACAGCGGCCTTACACCAGAAGCGGCGACAGAACACACGAAGATGGCAGCCGATCTGTCTCGTACCAGTAGCGGCGGTTGATCAAAAAATCTACGAAGGCAACGACGACGCAGTGATTCTGATTTGGGTGGGAACGTTGCTGCAAACCACATACATAAATGATCTGTAGAAAAAAAAACGGTCAAAAAAGCGTGTGCACAGAAAATTGATCCGTGCACAGTGTGCATTTAAGATTCTCCCCTTCACCAATATTATAAATTTCAATTGAGTTGATGCATACAAGTATTTTCTAGTATGTTATATGTATAATATATACATATAAATATAAGAATATTGAGGTTTGAAAAAGAATAGAATATTCACAGTTGAGACTTTGGGAGTATGAGGCAATGAGCAAAGTTTCATTTTATCAATAATTTTAATTTTGATATTAATCATTTTAAATAAACTGCGACAACTAAAAACTCGTGCAGTGAATATTGAGCCGATCGAGTGATTCAGCCCGCGGGGCCTCTCTTGAGCGTCCTCCGACACCCAGCCGGGCCGGATCGGGGCTCGTCTACCCTCGATGAAGAAAGTACTATTGATTGCAGCCTCCGCAGGTGTTCTAGGGAAATGCTAATTGGTGTTCGAGTGATTCATATAGTAGTTTGAAACAATCCATTTCATATATCATGTTGGATTTAATTGGGAATCACCTTAAACAGCCAAAAACTTAAAATTTAATTTTAAAAAATAATACTACCTCCATTCCTTTCATTGTTACCATTTTATCTTTTTTTTTTTGTGTCCCGCCAAATGCTAGCTATTAATTGTTTCATGGTATTTTTGGAATTACTTCATGATTTTTATAATTTTTTACAGTCAAGCTAATTAGGCCTGAAATTGTGGAAAAAAAATGGCACGGGTGTAATTTTGTCAGTGTGTAAAGTTGCAGTCCTCTTTTTGCTATCCCCCAAAAGTTCAGTTCGAAATTGGGTCATTCGGGCTAATTTAGCCAAAAATTGTGAAAAAAAAAAGTTACAGATCTAATTTTGTCAACCCGTAAAGTTGTGGTCCTCTTTTTGCCACCCGCAAAGTTACAGTCTTGAATTTTTTCCCCCTAATTTTAGTTATTATGACTCTACAGTTTTTTTTAGGGTTCACTAACATCCCTGACATGAGTCCAACTGCGTGTGCAATCGAGCTCCCATACCGGGTTTTTTTTAAATTATGGTCTCATTTCTTTTTTCACACAAACTAATAAAACATCATTTATCAATTTGATACAACACTTTTGATCATATATTCAGATATTACATAAACCAAGAGATTTTCGAAGGGATGAACACCACTTATCATTAAGAGCTTTAGTGAATATATCAGCCAATTGTTTTCCAGTAGAAATATACTCCAACTTAACCACTTCCTTTTCAACAAGATCTCTAACAAAGTGATGTTTAATACTTCCTTTTAGAGGTATTTATAGCACTTGTATTATCACAGTACACAATCAATACATCACTAGTTAAGCCATAATCATGAAACATTTTTTGCAACCATAATAATTGAGTACAACAACTCCCTGTTGCAATCTATTCTGATTCAGCTGTTGGAGACGGAGTGGGAGGAGGGCTAGAAAAATAAGAATGGTGCCTCGAACCATTGCCTCGGCCTGCAATAGGAGAACGAGCTCCCCGTGGCCTGAAGTTCTTTTCGCCAGATCGAACAGTAGCAGGGTTGGCAGTTGCAACTAGGGAGCGGGCAGTAGTCTCTTGTGCCTTGAAATTATGTTCATGCTCAAAGAGAAGGTCATGAAGTTCTTCAAACTAAAGCGGGGGTTTATCGAGTACGAATAGGGTCAACAATAGTGGCGTATTCCAGACCAAGACCATTAATGACAAAGAGAGTAAGATCATCAGTACTTACAGGTTGATCAATCAACGCCAGTTCATCAGCCTTGGACTTGACGTAGTGAAGATAATCGGTGACCGAGCGATCACCAATAGTGATGCGATGCAACTCACTCTTGATCTGGTTGACTCGAGACCTGGATTTTCTGACGAACATACGGTATAAGATCGCCCAGGCTTCGGTCGATGATGAAGAGGATGAAACAATGGGTAAATCTCAGGGGCTAGGGAGCCGAATATAGCGGCAAGAAGTAATTAGTCCTGTTGGATCCAAGTCAAAATAAGTGAGGTATTTGAGCCATCAGCAAGTTTAGCGGGACATGGATGTGTTCCATCGATGAAGCCAAGCAAGTTATGGCCACGAAGGAGAGCCATGATATGTGCACGCCACGAAGGGTAATTTTTGTAGGTGAGTTTAATCGGTAAATCGTGGCGAGCAGAAATGGGAACCAGGGTTGGAGCTGCAGTCGACAATTGGGTAGTCGCCAATGGAGCAGTGGTTTGGGAACTGGTCGACATGGTGAAAAAAAAAAGGAAGAAGGAACATAGGTAACCTAGGATCGATTCCCTATTGATACCATATAGAAGTTATGAATTTGTGATTGATTGGATTAACAACATAAATACAGAGGTAAGACCAATTACAGAGCTAATTACATAAAATTAGGCTTGAGATCAGGGATTGATTTGATAATTATGTGGGAGATACATTGTGACTAATAACAGTAGTGTGCAAATGATATTCGAAAATGGGCAGCAGTTTCCATTGGAAATATGGACAGAAGAATCCAATCTATTACCAAAGAGATGCAGCTCTTGGAAAGTAATGATATGAGTGAAGCTCAGGAAGAGGAGAATCAAAAATTAGAAAGTGAGCTTGAAGCTTTATTTGCTCAACAAGAGGAATATTGACAACAAAGATCAAGAGTAAATTGGATGAAATGTGGAGACCGTAATACCACATATTTTCATAGGAGAGCGTCGGAGGGAAGGTCGAGAAATAAGATTTCTAGGATCAAAGATGAGAATGGCAGGTGGAGATCAACGAAGGAAGATATTACCAGCTTGCTTTAATCTTATTATGGGGGATCTCTTTTCATCAGCACAGCCTATGGAGGCTTAGATTGAAAATATTATAGGAAATAATACGCCTGTAGTGAACTCCCGAATGAATTCCTTATTGGATATCCCTTTTACAAAGGAAGAGGTACGTGTGGCTCTGTTTGATATGCATCCAAATAAGGCCCCTGGCCCTGATGGTTTCAACGCACATTTCTATCAAGAGATATTGGACATTGTGGGACAAAAAATTACACAGGAGGCCCTAAAATTTCTTAATGAGAAAGAGGACATTAGTGACTGGAATGAAACCATTATATCACTCATTCCTAAGGTAAAGCAACCATAAACTTTGAAAGACTTTCGTCCCATTAGTCTAAGCAATGTATGTTACCGAATCATTGCAAAAAGCATTGCTAACAGGTTGAAAAAGATTTTCCCAAATGTGATTGATGAAAATCAAAGTGCTTTTGTGCAAGATAGGCAAATTGTTGAAAATATCATGATTAGTTTTGAATGCATGCATTGGTTGAGACATAATAAGAGCAAACAGGGGTATGCGACATTGAAACTTGACATGAGCAAAGCTTATGATCGAATTGAATGGAAGTTTCTTGAATCTCAAATGGTGAAGATGGGTTTTTCCGAGAAGGTGACCAACCTTATTATGCGACGTGTTACTACGGTTAGTTATGTTTTTAGAGTAAATGGCTTTGTTATTGGCAAAGTTCAACCATCGAGAGGTCTCAGGCAAGCAAATCCTCTGTCACCTTTTCTTTTTGTTCTCTGCGCACAAGGATTTTCTTCTTGTTTTAAAAAATAAGCGGACAACAAAAATCTTGAAGGAATCAGAGTTGCTAGAGGAGCACTTATGATCACACATCTTCTTTTTGTAGAAGATAGTAAAGTGAGGAGGCTTCGGGACAAACGGTAAATTTTGATAAATCATCTATTCTTTTCAGCCCAAACACAGAGGGAGCTAATAAAGTGATGGTTAAAGAGGTCTTGCATGTTAGGATGTCTCAGGGGCATCAGATTTATCTAGGGCTCCTGACTTTTTCTTTGAGAGGAAAGAAGATTCAATTTGCATATTTGGTTGATAGAATGAGGAGAAGGATTACAAACTGGAAGAATAATGAATTTTCGGAAGGTGCAAAAGAAGTTTTAATCAACGTTGTACTCCAGGAAATTCCAACATATGCTATGATGTACTTCAAAATTCCAAAAGGAATTTGTGACCAGTTGGAGGCTCTTATTGCGAATTTTTGGTGGGGAAAGAATACTGAGCATAACAAAATACACTGGACAAAATGGGAGAACCTTTGCAAACCAAAAGGACAAGGAGGTTTAGGTTTTTGAAAAATAACTCAATTCAATCAAGCACTTCTGGCCAAGAAAGTTTGGCGTATGATTGAACAACCAACCTCTCTTGTGGGAAGAATTTTTAAAGCCAGGTATTTTAAGCATGGAGATATTACGGAAGCTGAAGTGGGGAGTAACCCATCGTTTACATGGAGATCGATCGTTATGTGCTAGTCGAGAAATCTTACAAAAAGGATTACGATGGATGCTAGGAAACGGGAACACGATTAGATTGCATAGAGATGCATGGGTTTTGGGCCTAAATGAAGGAAAAACCGAATCATCTATTGCAACAGGCATTAACGTAACAAGATTTCTTCATGAAAGAAGGGAGTGGGATAAAGAAATGTTGAATATTGGCTTTCTACCTTATGAAGTGGATGGCATTCTTAGAACAACAATTAGTGAGGCTGGTGAGGAGGACACAAGATTTTGGTCGATGGAATCCCATGGCCGATACATAGTAAAATCTGGATATAGAGTGGCATGCGAAGGCAATAAAGGAAGTGATGAGATACCTACAACTTCAAATTCGGCAGCCTTGCAAAGTTGGTGGAATAAGATCTGGAATATAAGAATTCCTCCAAAAATTAAAAATTTTGGATGGAAATTATGCATGGAGTTTGTAGCTACAAAAGGAAACTTGAGTCGTAGGCATATCCCAGTTAATCCAAATTATGGTCTTTGCGGCACCTTTGCACCAAGCACAACGCATGTAATATTTACATGTCCTGGAGTTAAAAAGGTGTGGAAATTGTTTGGAATTTGGGGGATAATTAAAAGTGGAAAATTTTCCAACATCATTGACTTGCTTCAAGGGATTCAAAATTCCTTGACAACATCTTTGTTTGAAGAAGTTATAATGATTGCATGGGGAGTGTGGAGAGAAAGATGTTCAATGATGCATACAAGATTACACTTGGATGAAGCTGGCCCACACAAGATACGGCAAACCACGGGAGAAAGAGTAATAACATATCTGGATGCTTTTAGAAGAGCTACCCGAGGGGAGGTACATGAAAAGGAAAGGGTTGATAAACCCAATAATGATGAGGAGAACAATGTGGAGGCAACATCTTATATTCTTGAAGTTGACGGGGCACATAATCCGGATGAATTAAAGTTTGGCATTGCGGGTTCCGTGAGTACAAGAGATGGGCAAATTAAAATATGCTTCGCTGAAAGAATTTTACCGCAATAACCCCCAATTGGGACTGAAGTAAAAACAATTGAAATTGGATTACGCAAGGCTAAGACATAAAATGTCATATCAATGGAAGTCCACTCGGATTCGGCCTAGGCAATATGAATGCGCCAAAAGGGCACAATAGGAAGAGGACCGGAATGTGGCATCGTGGAACGAATTATCAAGCTTTCGAAAGAATTTGTAGTGTGAAAATTCAATCACTTTCCACGAAGCCTTAATTAACGAGCGCACTGTTTAGCGCAAAGTGCGATTCACTCTACCGTTTCTTTAAAGTGAAATGGAGCAGATTATTAGGGGTTTCTATCGAGATCGTTGGAATTGTATTCGATTAGTCTTTGTATTCAGATCTCTAGCCCCTCATCCCCCTAAAAAAAAAGATTCAAAAAGTAAAAACTAAATCCATATTCAAATTTAAAAAAAAAAAATTTAATCCATAATCAAACCCAGAAAATCATGGCATCAAGTAGGGTTGTAAACTAATCAAATAATTTTGGTCGATTCGTGTGAGTGTTATCTCATAATCTCATAGTCAGCACAATAAGTAGTAAGCTGATAGGATCAGATAAGATGACTTAGGCCGAAATCAGATGAGTTAAAGGTTTTCAATCAGCTGAGGAGGTGATGCTTAGAGTTCAGCAATGTTGGTCAGATCAGCACAGTACTTCAGCAGAGTATATCAGCACAGTACTGCAGCAGGGTATATCAGCACAGTAGAAGTCTATCAGCAGAGTCAACTTTTGATCACAAGAACAGAAGAGTTGAGTATCAGGACACTAAGTAGTCTTCTGATCTGTATGGACAAGTCTTCTGATATGAAAGTTAGTTAGTTTAACTAGTTGTATTACAATTACAACTACTTGAGGGCATAACTACCATTTCAGTTGGGCAATAATATAGCACATGGGTTGTTACAAGCGGTTACAAACGGTTGCTAACTACTCAAGCAGTTCCTAACAACAGCAACTACCTTGTATGTGTACATTGTAAAGGTTGATTTTTGGATGCAAGTACGATTGTAATCTTTGAGTTGTGTGAGTTCACGAGCGAAGTAAGGAAATATCCTATTCCGAGTGAATGAGTGTGTAAACATTCTCGATCAATCAAAGAAGTACTCGTCTAGTCCAGTGGATGTAGATCACATTGATCGAACCACTTAAATTATTTGTGTGCTCTTTGTCTCTTTGCTTACTTTTTGAATTACGATCTTAGCTGGTTATTTCTTATATCTTCGAGTATTCTACTTAGTTGGAGACGTCTAATCGACTGAAATCCTTGACAATTGGCGCCGTCTGTGGGAATCTAAAGTAGCTGCAGATCTAAGATGGGGAATTCTACCAAGTACAACATAGAGAAGTTTACAGGCACGGGAGATTTTGGGTTGTGGAAGGTCAAGATGCAGGCCCTCCTTGAACAACAAGGATTATTCGAGGCTCTCGAAGAATCCAAAGAGACTTCAGAAGAAACTGCAACAGCTGCGGCTGAAAGGATCAAGTTGCAAAGAAAAGCTCGAAGCACGATCCTACTCTGCCTTGGAGATAAGGTCTTGAGAGAGGTTGCTAAAGAGAAGTCAGCGAAGGAGGTTTGGGTTAAGCTTGAGAAGTTATATATGGTGAAAACTCCTACTAACCGACTCTATTCTAAACAGAAGTTGTATGCCTTTAGAATGGGAGATGACAAACCCATTACGGAGCAGCTAGATGAGTTCAACAAGATACTTGATGATCTGGAGAATTTGGATGTCAAACTTGAAGAAGAGGATAAGGCTCTTATCTTGTTGAGTTCTCTTCTTAAGTCCTTTGAAATCCTAAAGGACACCATCTTGTATGGTAGAAAGGAGGCAATCACATTGGAGGATGTGGTCTTGGCTGTCAAGTCCAAGATGCTACATAATAAGACATCTCAAGGAGATAAAAGTAGCAGTGGAGAATGATTAGCAATCAAGGGAGGACAGAAGAAGTCTGTCTCCAAGAAGGGGTCTAGTCAACCCAAGGGAGCTGATAAGGGAAAATCAGCAGTGTCAAATAAAGGGGAAGTAGTGTGCCACCACTGCAACAAACCTGGGCACTACAAGAGTGCTTGTTTCAAGTACAGACAGCTTATGAGAAAATCTAGTGCCAAGAACCCTACTGATAAGAATCAAGCAAATCAAACCCAAGAAGATAAGGAGCAGAAGGGCTATGAGTCAGCTCAGTCACTTTCCATCACCACCACTGAAGAACAGCAAGATTGGATTTTAGATTCAGGGTGCTCTTTCCACATGACTTTAAGAAGAGATTGGTTTCAAGATTTTAAGCATCAGAATGGAGGTTCTGTGTTGTTAGGGAATGATCGGATGTGGAAAGAGTGTAATACAACTCAATATTATGGCACAGAAGATTAGGTCATGTAGGAGAGAATGGCCTACTTGAGCTAAGTAAGCAAGGATTGCTAGGTGGTGACAAGATCACAAGGTTTGGTTTGTGTGAGCACTGCATTCTTGGGAAATCCAAGAGATTAAAGTTTGGGAAGAGTACACACTATACCAAAGGAATTTTGGACTATGTCCATTCAAATTTATGGGGGCCAGCTAGGAATCAGACCAGAAGTGGTGGGAAATACTTCATGTCTATCATAGATGACTACTCAAGAAAGGTATGGATCACTATCCTGAAATCCAAGTCAGAAGCATTTGAAAAGTTCAAGGAATGTCTCACTGAGGTTGAGAATGTCTCTGGGAGTTCATTTGAAAGAAGCTCAAGCATTTGAGAACTAATAATGGGCTGGAGTTCATATCAGAAGAGTTCAATGTTTTCTGCAAGAAGAAGGGTATAGTGAGGTATAGAACAGTACCAGGTACACCTCAGCAGAATGGAGTAGCTGAGAGAACGAACCAGACTTTGCTTAAGAGGGTCAGGTGTATGTTGAGCAGCTCTGGGTTGCCTAAAGTATTTTGGGGAGAAGCATTGTCAACAACAGCCTATTTGATAAACAGAAGCCCTTCCTCAGCTGTGCAATTTAAAACCCCAGAAGAGTTATGGTTTGGCCATGCAGCTGAGTACAGTAATTTGAAGGTTTATGGTTGTTCAGCATATGCCCATGTCAAGCAAGATAATCTTGAGCCTCGAGCCTTGAAATGTGTGTTCGTAGGGTATCCTTCAGGTGTGAAAGGGTATAGGTTGTGGTGCCTTGAAGCTGGGATGCAAAAGTGTATTATCAGCAGACATGTAACTTTTGATGAAAGTAGAATGCCACTGAAAGAAGAGGAAAATTCAGGTGCAGCACACAACAGACCAGATGAGACACAAGTTGAGGTGGAGCATGTTGACACCAGAACACTAACTGAAGATCATATTGATCCTGATGAGGAGGAGACTACTCATAGTGATACTAAGCTTCATGACTATCAGCTGACTAGGGACAGAACCAAAAGAGAAGTCCACCCACCTCAGAGGTATGGTCAAGCTGACATTGTATCATTTGCATTATGTGCAGCTCTTGAGGTGGAGTCTCTGGAGCCTAAAACTTACACAGAAGCCATCAACTGCCATGACAAAGAGAAGTGGTTATGTAACGCCCCGGTTTTCAGAAAGTCAACCTTCGAGGTTTGACTCTCCAAAATCCGAGTCATTACTTAGTGACCGTGAAAACTGAGCCTAAAAATTTCTTGAAAATAAATAACAGATAAGCATAAGATTAAAACATCGCAGCAGAAAATCATTTAATACATTAAGTTCCATAATATAACATAAGTTCATACGTTTCATAGTTATAGCCTTAAGTTGTTTTAGCAAAAGCATCATTGACGAGTCTCGAGTACAACTCTCGATGGATGTGGTAATAAATTCAAAAGTATGGTAGTTTGAAAGTTAAACAAGTCCATTAATATTATCATTAGGTAGTTATATATAACATATATATAAGGGGTTTTCGTGTCTACGGCAGCTCCGGGGCCTCCATATCATGACCTGAAAATGTTTAAAGATTGGGGCGTGAGATAAATCTCAGTGGATAACCTGTATGCTGTTATATAGATTGGTAAAATTCTAAAATTATAATCTTTTACCCTTCCCAACGTTCCAGTCTTTCATTTGTGTATTACCTTACTCTTTTAATCGTTCCTTTAAGTTCTTGCGTTAAATGGCTCTTTGGTAGAGTCTTAGCTCTCTTATATGGGGGGCAACTGGTAGCGACTACCACATCCCTTTCCCTAATCAACCATCATATGGGGTGGCAACGGGTAGCGACTACCACGTCCCTTCCCCTAATCAACCTTCATATGGGGGGCAACGGGTAGCGACTACCACGTCCCTTCCCCTAATCAACCTTCATATGGGGGGGACAACGGGTAGCGACTACCACGTCCCTTCCCCTAATCAACCTTCACACCAGCTTTACATATAGAGTTATGCAATTTTTGTATCATGTGTTTTCATAATCTTTCTTTAAATTAATTATTATTTCATTTCCTTTAGAACACACCAACAGTCCATATAACATTTACATCAGCAATACAATTAGTGTCACCCACCTGGTAACTTTTAAGATAAAGTTATAAACTTCTTCAAAGTTTCTAGTTCTGCAGGGACGTCCGAGCTCTTCGCCAAACTGCACTTTACCTAGCACGGCCTTTTCTCATCTTAGTCTTTAGTTAATTTCGTGTAAGGTGTTTAACTGTTTTTTACTTCACTTCCATTTCAAGTCTCTTAGCATTTCAAAAATCAATTCTTAAAGTATGCCTTAATTTATAAAATCATTTGTGAGTCCAAGGGGTTTGTCAAGCTTCATTTTCTTATGTTTCTTTGCACTTAAAGGATTTCGTGTTACATATTGACGTTCTCTTTGGTCATTCAATCATCTTGTCAAATTTATAACATCGAAGCACATAATCTAGTCATGTAATTCTAAATGAAATGTTATTCACACAATTCACACAACATGCATAAAATACATTTCTTGAAAGTTTGCATAATTCGCCCTTTTATTTGACAAAACGACTTATTTACGTGTATAACTTAAATAAAATACTTGCACACATGTAAAATTCATAAATCTCATATATGTCACACTAAAACTTATAAGGGTTAAAATTCACCTAAATTCCTAAATCTGATACTTATGAAAAGTGGGTGAATTGGTAACTCAAAATGGCTTTTTCCCATTTTCTGTAAAACTGTACAGGTTCTAGTTATTTGATTTATTTCTCTCAAACGATTCACTATAAAATTCCCAAACTTTTATATCTTAAACTATACTGTAGGTTAATTATTAAAGAATTTTATTATGATTTATGGAAAATTAAAACATGGGTAAATAAATTGTTGAACTTACTGCTGTTACTACAGCCCTGTTTTGTACACATAAATTTCCATAATTTATTTCTCCCAAAATAATGAACAAAACACTAAAATCTTTTATTATGTTTTAAAACACTGTATTAGGAGTATCTCCAAATATTTACACGAATTATAGACTAATATAAAGGGGCTTAAAAGGTATATTACGTGAGTACTTCTGGTTTTACTCAGCACCAAACACATAAATTTCAAGGAATTGTTTCTCTCAAGTGTCTAAACAAAGTGTTACGAATTTTGGGTATGTTATTCTAGACTTCATATAGGACATTACCATATTTTTTACACAATTTTTAGACAACTAAAACATATGCAAAACACCTCGTCAAACAGACTATCCAGAAGGTGCACGTTTTCAACCTCATCACTATCAAGGTTCATTTTTCGCTATAGATCATGCTTCAACCTAAGAATAACACTTATAGATGATAGAACAACAATATTAACATATGGATGGGTTTATAGACACATTAAAACATATTTATTGGGACAAGATCATGCATGTATCACCAAAGTTCTTCAAATTCACAAAAATTAGAGTTGTTTGCATACCTTCTTAGATTTTGGGGGTTGTTTGAAGCTCTAAAGTACTTTGCCCTTTTTCAGGATTTTATTCAGCTTCTAAACTAATATTATGAGGATTTATTTAAGGGATTTGGAGGAAGAATTCCTCCTAAGTGATGGTGGTGGTGGATTTCTCTATTTTCTTTTCTACCACTCTCACTAGCTAGGACATTGTGAAATGAAGTTGTGGTATGGAGAGGGGGGGGGACCTTTAAATAGGGTGGATAAGTGTGGAGGGCAAGCCTTGGAGTGTCTTGGGGAGCAAGAATGTCTTGGGGTATTTGCAACTTGGTACATGAATTAGTAGGAAATGTGATCTTTGTCCAATGGGCTTTAGGGTGAAAAAAATTATGTGTGTTTGGGCCCAAATTTGGCAGCCCAAATGTGGTTAGGTGCTATATAATATTCGTTGTTGGGTTTCGGTATTTTAATGTTCGATTTTCGCTTACGAGCAATTAATTTATTATACGATAAATGCTGAAATATTCGCGATTTTTAATATGTCACATTTATTAAACTTTATAAGTCTTGACTTAAATTAATTTTATTTATTTAACCATAGAATTAACCTTTATTTAATGTGTTAGTAGTGCCTTTGGCTCAGAATGCTCGTCTGTCACCTGCAAAATTCAAATCTTCACGCAAAATATTCTTATCACAATAAGTTTTATTTAATCATTTTTGGGATGATCTTTAAATCTTGATTTTTGGTTTTGGGTTATTACAAGTTAGTTGCTATATATGGAGGAAGAACTGCTATCTCTGAACAAGATTCAAACTTAGGAGATTGTTGAGAGACCTAAGAATAAGAAACTTGTTGGGTGTAAGTGGATCTACAAGAAGAAGGTGGAGGCTCAGAGAGGTGGCAAGATTAGGTACAAGGCAAGACTTGTAGCTAAAGGATTTACACAGAAATAAGGTATTGACTTTAATGAAATCTTCTCACCTGTTGTAAAGCATTGTAGCATCAGAATCTTATTGGCTATGGTTGCTCAGTATGAACTGGAGCTGCATCATATGGATGTGACCACAGCATTTCTTCATGGAACTTTAGATGAGAAGATCTACATGAAAATACCAGAAGGGTTGGACATAGAAGATGGAGAAGACAAAGTGTGCTTACTCAGAAAATCATTTTATGGCCTCAAACAAAGCCCTAGACAATGGTACTTAAGGTTTGATGAGTACATTTGCTCAGTTGGTTTTGCAAGAAGCTTGTATGACAGCTGTGTTTACTTTAGAAGAGTTGGGAGTTCAGCTACCTATCTTCTGTTGAATGTAGATGATATGTTAATAGAAGGAGAGTCTATTAACAGTATCAATCAGGTGAAGGAGATTCTCAAAAGGGAGTTTGAGATGAAAGATCTTGGTGAAGCTAAAGTGATTCTTGAGATAGAGATCAATAGAGTTGAGGGAGCAATTCAACTGAGTCAGCCTACCTACCTGAAGAAGGTGTTAAAGAGATTTAGGATGCATCAAGCCAAGTTGGTTTCTATACCAATTGGCCAGCATCAGAAGCTATCCAATCGGATGTGTCCCAAGAACAGCCAAGAGAGAGCTCAAATGAGCAAGGTTCCTTATGCCAGTGCAGTAGGGAGTTTAATGTATGTTATGGTGTGTTGTAGACCAGATTTAACTCATGCAATGAGTGTAATCAGCAGATACATGAGTGATCCAGGCTTATGTCATTTGGAGACAGTTAAGTGGTTCATGAGATATGTTCTGGGATCAGCTGAGAAGGGTCTGAAAGTTCAGAAGATATCAGATGAGGCAGAAGCACTTGTGGGATATGTTGATGTCGACTATACAGCCAATGTAGACACAAGAAAGTCCTTAACAGGGTATGTATTCACCTTATTTGGTACAACTATATCATGGAGGTCAATACATCAGTCTGTAGTTGCATTATCTACTACAGAATCAGAATATGTGGCCTTGACTGAGGCAGTTAAGGAGAGCATGTGGCTTAGGGGGATCTTAAAGGAGTTTGGTATATCACAAAGAAGTGTGACTGTCTTCTGTGATAATCAAAGTGCAATACATCTTGCAAAGCATTGGGGGTATCATGAGAGAACTAAACATATAGATGTAAAGATGTACTTTGTAAGAGATATTGTAGAGAAGGGGGTGGTCCAGGTAGTGAAGATTGCTACAGAGGAGAACCCTGCTGATGCGTTCACTAAGGCATTGCCAAAAGAGAAGTTTGGCTTGTGTCTTAGACTTATTGGACTGCATTAATTCCTCCGAGGAGAAGGTTGCTGATCCTGTGGCAAAGGAGCAGTGGTGGAGACTATTCTTTGAGGAGAATAGTGGTTTTGTGTTTTGGTGGAGGTTAGTTCGATTATGAGCTAAAGGTGGAGAATTGTGAGTGTTATCTCATAATCTCATAGTCAACACAGTAAGTAGTGAGTTGATAGGATCAGATAAGATGACTGTTGGGAATAAAATGAGATATGTTTTGATTTAATACCAAAACCCCCTGAGACAAGCCTAAGTCAAATTGAATATGTTCTAGAAATGTTAGAACATATAGTATAAAGGCTAGATAAGGAGCTAATATGTTAAGTAGCTCTCACATGCTTAGAAGTCCATCAAGAACAAGTCCCCTCAAGGCTCAAACTCTGGATAAAACACTAAGTCTTTTAGAAGACCAACTATACTGATCAGGAGAGTTGTCCAGAGGAGTTGTCTCAGTACAAGAAATCAAGACCAAGTGCTCTGAAAGCTTGAGGTCAACTATGCTGAAGAAATAGAGACAACCATACCCTAGAAAACTACAAATCAACATGCTAAGATCACTTTGAAGTAAAGCAAAGGGTATAAGCCAAGTCATCTGAAAAAGAGCAAGCCAACCTTGCTGATAAACAAGACTGCTGATAGTGATAAGGAGAGTTGTCCAAATGATGAGGAATGTTGTCCTATCAATGGAACAACCTTCAGAGACCATGTCCAAGTCTTAACAAGAGAATCTGAAAGTCAGACATTGGGAAGAGTGCTGCAGAATGAAGACAAAGTCTTAACAGCCGTTTATTTCCCAAATGAGGACATGTTACTATCAAGATTTTGTCTTCTAAGTTGAAGAACTGAAAGAAGACATTTATGGACATTTGGGGCTGCCTCTCCAACGGGCAAATCCTTCATTTTTCTATAAATACAGAAGTGTGAAGACTATTTGAAAGCATCCAACTTCAACCTCAACCAAGCACCTCTAACCTTAAGTTCTTACAAGCTAGAGTGCTTTCAAAGCTTTCAAAGACTATCTTAGTCTTCAAACACTTCTTCTAAGCTGAACTACATTGTATATCCATACACAAGCTTAGAGACATATCCTATCCTTATACACTGATCTTCATTGTAAAGGATATCTCATTAGTTGGAACCTTACTTCAATCCTCATATCTTTCAAGAGTGAAAGTAAGAAGGTTGTAGTAGTAGAAGTGGTAGGAGCTGATTGTTGAGAGAAGAACAGTTCAGTTCTGAGTTGAGAAGAGGGTACTAGGACTCTAGACATCCTAGGGATCAATTCACCAAGGAGTGGTGTTCTTGATCAAGTGCACCTTGGCACTATAAAACAAGTTAATTCCAAGAGTGAAGGAATTATCCTGTTAAATCAGGGAAAGTGGATGTAGGAGCTTGAGTCTCTGAACCACTATAAACTCTTGTGTTGATTTACATTTCAAGTACTTTCATACATTCAACACTGCACACAAACTGATCTTTCAAAGGATAAACATTCAAAGACTGTGCAAAACTGATTTGGACAAGTTCCCTGAAACTGGACTGTATTGAATTGACTAAGTGATTTCAGAATCTATAGGAGTCTAAACTAAAAGGGCCAACCACTATTCCGCACATATAACTCCCCTAGATAGTTATTCAACTAAGTACTCAATAGTACTTAGTAGTCTGACTATCTTAGAAGAGTTAATCATCTTCAGCAGAGTTGTCTAAGACAACCTTGCTGAGCTCTGGTTTGATCAAATTAGAAAACAATTTGCATACAAGTGTATTCTCCCCCCCATACACTTGTTATATACTCCTTTCAGGACCAACAAGTGGTATCAGAGCAGGGGTTCAAAGACCACTGCTTCTGAAAAGCCATCTTGGTTTTCAAAAATCATATATTTGGTGTGGTCAGTGAACTGATCTATCTGAAATCCTTAAATTGTTGACTAACTGTGTGTTCTTGAGATATGGCCAACAACAATGCTGCTGCTCCACCTCCTGCTGTCCAAGGATTGGACAACATGGCCACAAATCCAGTCAACCACATTTCTCATCACAAACTGCCCATGTTCTCAATAGACAATTATAATTTCTGGAAAATCAGAATGAGGGCTCATCTTGCATCTCTACATACTGATATGTTGAGAGTGATCACAAGAGGTCCTTTTGTGTTCACCTTTGTCAATCCCAGAGTCACTGAGGCTCAAAGAGCAGATATAAGGGAATTGATTCCCAAAGATGAAGATGACTTCACTGCTGATGAAAAGAGGAAAGATAATTTAAATTATCTTGCCATGAACACCCTCTACCAAACAATTCTAGATGCAATCATGGGAAGGGTCTACCACTGCACAACTGCCAAGGAGATTTGGGATACTCTTGCAGAAATGTGTGAGGGTACTGAAAAGATCAAGGAGAATAAGCTCCAAGTGGAAGTGCAGAAATTTGAACAGTTTGCAATGGAGTCTGAAGAGTCCATTGATAAATTTGTTGGTAGATTCACTGATGTGATGAATGAGATCAACTCATTGGGCAAGGTCTACACCAAGAGAGAAGTTGGGTTGAAGATCTTGAGAAGTCTCACTCAAAAGTGGGATGTCTATGCTGTAATGATGCAAAATACCAAAGATCTCTCCACCATGCCCATGCAACAAATCTTCTCAGAACTCAAAGCTTATGAGTTCGACCTCAATAGAAGAAAGCCTGTTGAGGAACCTTCAAATCCTACTAAGGGAGTGGCATTCAAAGCCAAAGCTGCTGAACCAGAAATGCAGTCCACTCCAAGATCATCAAAGTCAGTCTCAAAGACTGAAATGAAGGAAGAACTAGCCTTGATGGCTAGAAGGTTTGAAAAGCTAAATTCAAGGTTTGGTAGATACAAGGAATTCTACCAGGACAACAAATTCAGGAGAAGGTACAACTCTCCTGAAGATCAGGCTGAAGCCAAAAAGCCTGAAGAGAAAAGATCAGAGGACAAGTACTCTGATAGGAGAAGGTCCAGTAGAGCTGAACCTTCATCATCAAAAAGAAGAGAAGAATCAAAGAAAGAAGATGATGAAGATCTGTGCTATAACTGCAAAAAGAAAGGGCACTTCCAGTATGATTGCCCTGAATTAAGCTCTAAGGAGAGAAGAGAGAGGCAAGCTAAAAGAGACAGAAAGTTCACCAATAGAAAGGCCATGATGGCTGGTGAAGAATCTGATAGTGCTGAAAGCTTCAACTCTTCAGATGGACTGTTCTCCAACAGTGTTGATGATGATGATGTCTGTAACATGGCTCTTGAGGATGATGAGGTATCCTCTACTTCTAGTTCACCATCATTTATCTCACAAAACAATAGTGAGGTCAACTTGAAGCTTTCCCTTGGAAAGTTGATGGAAGATTTCACTATGCTACAAGAATTTCATGATAATTGTGTGAGAGAAAATGAAAGATTGGCTATTGAACTTGCCAAAAACTCTGAGGCAGTTGTTGATGTCAAGTCTACTGAGTTGTATCAACAAGTCTTGAGAGAGCTTGAGGAAGCAAATCTCAGGATAGTTGACCAACAAAAGGAGATTGATGATCAACTTCTCTCTCAGAAGAGAAAAGATTTTGAACTTAAAATTCTAAATGCCAAGTTTGAAAACCTCTCACATGAATATGACATTCTTAAATCAAGTGAAGAGAGCCTGAAATTAAAGATGTCTGCTCTGAAGAAATCCTCTAGAGCAATAGAGGAAATTCAGAGTTATCAAAGACCTATGGCTCAAAAAAGTGGATTAGGTTTTGATCCATTTGAATCTTCACCTTGTCTTAGTGCTGCTTCTGTAAGTAACACTAAGAGAATCTTTGTTAAGTCAGTGGCACAAACTGAAAATGAAGTAATTCAGCCACTGAACAAAGGAAAGTGCAAAATGAATGATCTGCCTACTCAAGTGCTTCAGGAGATTAGGCCAAAACCTAAGGAAATGGCCAAAGCTCCTGAACATAAGAGGAATGTTGGTCAGCAGAGTAGACCCAATGGAAGGGCAACTCTCCTGAACAATGTTCAGAGGAATTATCCAAGGTATAATCAGCCTAGGTCAACTCTTCTGAGAAAGCCTCAGCTAACTAGACCTAAGGACAATTATCCTCAAAGGCAAAATAAAATGAGACAACCAAAACCCTTCATGTCAAAGGGTAATGGTCATAAGAAAGCCTTTCCTCAAAGATTCCCTCAAGTAGCACAAAGAACTCAAAAGTTCAGGAGATTTGACAACTCTCCTGAAACTTACAGAGTTAACACATTCACACACACTTTCCCAAAGGCATTTAAGGGAAAGACAGTGTATGTAGATGCTAAAGGAAGACAACTTAGCCACCTTGAATCAATCAGGGTTATTAGGCAAGTTTGGGTTCCTAAAGGTACAGCTAACCTCTCAGGACCCAAAACTCAAAGGGTACCTAAACCTATCTAATTGCAGGTACCTATGGGCCACAAGAAGAGGAGCATGAGCAAAAACTCAGCATGGTACCTTGACAGTGGATGTTCAAGGCACATGACTGGAAACAAGGAACTCCTCACTGATTTTATTGAAAAAGAAGGCCCAAATGTCACATTTGGAGACAGCTCACAAGCAACTACAAAAGGTTATGGTACTTTGATGATTGGTAACATCAAAGTATCCAATGTATCTTATGTGGCTGGTCTCAAATATAATCTCCTAAGTATCAGTCAATTCTGTGATAAAGATTTCAATGTTGAGTTTTCTAGTGGAAAATGCTTAATCAAAGATAAGACTCAACAAACTCTATTGACTGGAACTAGGAAAGGAAATGTGTACTTTGCAGACTGGGACAAGTCTACTGATGCTGCATGCTTCATTGCTAAGAGTTCTAGTGAACAAAGTTGGTTATGGCATAAAAGATTAAATCACTTGAACTTCAAAACAATGAACAAGATTTCTAGAAATGCATTAGTTAAAGGACTACCTAATGAGGTTTTCATTAAGGAGCATGTTTGTAAACCATGCCAAGAAGGAAAACAGATCAAAGCCTCATTTAAGGGAAAACCAGTCATCTCTACTGAAAGGGTGCTTGAACTCCTACACATGGACCTATTTGGACCAATTACCCCTGCAAGCATAAATGGTAGAAAATACACACTGGTTGTAGTAGATGACTTCTCTAGGTTCACATGGGTAGTATTTCTCCTTAATAAGAAGAAAACTCAAGTCAAACTACCTGAATTGTTAAAGAGATTGTCAAATGAGAAAAGCCTTAGCATTATCAAGATAAGATCTGATAAAGGCACTGAGTTCATTAATTCATACATCAATGAGTATTGCACATCTAATGGAATAGCTCATGAAACCTCAGCAGCTAGAACTCCTCAACAAAATGGAGTTGCAGAGAGAAGAAATAGAACTTTAAAAGAAGCTGCTAGAACTCTATTTGCTGATTCAAATTTACCTAAGAGGTTTTGGGCTGAAGCTATAAACACTGCATGCCATACTCAAAATAGATGTTTGATCACTAAGGGGCAAGGCAAAACCCCCTATGAACTCTGGAAAGGAAGATTGCCTAAAGTGTCATACTTTCACATCTTTGGTTGCAAGTGTTTTATTCACAATAATGGGAAAGATCAGCTGAAAGCCTTTGATAGCAAAGCTGATGAAGGAGTATTCCTTGGATACTCTCAAATCAGTAGAGCTTTTAGGGTCTACAACAAGAAAACTCTTATTGTGGAGGAAACACCTCATGTTGTGTTTGATGAATCTATTCATGAGTTCAGGAATGAGAACTTGGAATCAGAGGAAATCACACAAAGGACAACCAGACTGAGCCTAAAAGACAAAGACACTGATTTCATAGAAGTTGTCCAAACCAACCTACCTGAAAACTTCACTTTGGACAACAACCCTGAAGGCAATTCTCCTGAGGCAAATCCCACTTAAAGGAATTGTGAACTGAATGATCCAATCCCAGTTCACATCCAGGTAACAACTACCAATGAAGAAGCAGTTCCTGCTGAGGTAGTTAATGGATTAAATAATCAAGGGGGAACTCAAAATGTTGAAAATGCCAATGTCCCTGACATTGAGGACACACCCCTGATTATGATCCTGAATTAGATCCTGCATTAAACTTTCCTGAATTTTATGATCAAAATGACTCAACTTCAGTAGAGGACAACTCTACTGAAGAGATCAGAAAAAGAAGGACCTGGTTGTCTGACCATCCTACTGATCTAATACTTGGTGACCCAAGTATAGGAGTCAAAACTAGGAGATTTCATGGTGAAAGTGCTCTTTTCAGTTGTTTCTTGTCAGAGCAAGAACCAAGTGACATTGAGGAAGCACTTCAAGATGCCAATTGGATCACAGCCATGCAGGAAGAACTGAATCAATTCACCGGAAATGAAGTATGGGAGCTGGTGGATAGACCTTCACATCAAGATGTTATTGGAACAAAGTGGGTGTTCAAGAACAAGAAGAATGAAAATGATGTGATTGTCAAAAACAAAGCAAGACTTGTGGCAAAAGGCTATTGCCAACATGAAGGCATTGACTATGATGAGACATTTGCACCTGTGGCAAGACTAGAAGCAATAAGGCTCTTTCTAGCCTATGCAGCCCACAAGAGGTTCAAAGTATACCAAATGGATGTCAAGAGTGCCTTTCTGAATGGAGTCTTGAAGGAAGAAGTCTATGTAGAGCAACCACCAGGATTTGAGATTGGAGATCAAGTCTACAGATTAAAGAAGGCTCTATATGGACTCAAACAAGCCCCTAGGGCTTGGTATGATACACTGTCACAATTCCTCTTGGATCATGGATTCACCAAGGGAACTGTGGACAGAACTCTCTTCAGAATCTCTGAAGGAGAGGACATCTTGCTTGTCCAAATTTATGTGGATGACATAATCTTTGGATCTCCAAATGAAAAGCTGTGTGAGAAGTTCTCCAAGCTTATGCAAAGCAAGTTTGAGATGTCCATGATGGGGTTGATGAACTTCATTTTGGGCCTACAAGTCAAGCAATCAAAAGAAGGAATCTTCATCAACCAAGCTAAGTACACCAGAGAAATGATCAAGAAGTTTGGGTGTGCTACTACCAAGCCAGTAAGGATCCCAATGAACACAAATTGGAAGATGGATCCTGATGAGAGTGGTGTTTCAACCAATTCTACTGAGTATAGAGGAATCATTGGTTCACTCCTCTATCTCACTGCCAGCAGACCTGACATCACCTTTGCAGTAGGTGTTTGTGCAAGGTTTCAAGCAAATCCTAAGAAAAGCCATCTTGAGGCTGAAAAGAGGATTTTGAGGTATCTCAAAGGCACTGAGAATCTAGGCCTTTGGTACCCTGCTGATGACAACATTGAGTTAACTGGCTACTCAGATGCTGATTATGGAGGTTGCAGAATTGATAGAACGTCCACTTCAGGGACTTGTCAATTCTTAGGCAACAAGCTCATATCTTGGTTCTCCAAGAAGCAAAACACAGTGGCTACTTCCACCACTGAAGCTGAATATGTTGCAGCTGGAAGTTGTTGTGCTCAGATCCTATGGTTGAGACAACAACTAAGAGACTACAGAGTCAACTCTACTGAAGTGCCAATATTTTGTGACAACAATAGTCCCATTGCTATCTCACAAAATCCTGTCTTGCATACAAGATGCAAACATGTGGACATCAAGCATCACTTCATTAGAGACCATGTGGAGAAGAAGGATATAAAGTTGGTCAAGATCCATACAGATCATCAAAAAGCTGATATACTAACAAAGCCACTTGCAGAGGCAAGATTTCTGGAGCTATCAGCAGAGTTGGGTTTACTTGATCCAGGGAAGTTGGACAAGTAAAACTCATTGAAGTTAATGGGAGTAAAAGAGCTGAATTGATATTCAGTAGACTTGGACAAGTCTACTGAAGTGCAGAAGAAATGATCACAATTACTCAGGACACTTGTCCACTGTTATTCAGGACTCTTGTCCACATCTCTTCAGGACACTTGTCCTTGTAGGGTCAGATAAGTTGTCTTGGCTATCAAACTATTTTCTTGGTTTGATAAGCACCTATTTTGGGTAATCATTGTCCACCTTGATAACTGTCCCAATTACAGATATCATCTCTGTGGGATTTAATTTGTCCCCCACCCAAAAGGTCACTTTCCATGCATTAAATGCTAAGATTTAACTCTTGTTTGCATTACACTTTTCAAGCCATGATCTATCTCGAAAACTCCCCAACCATTAACTAATATTAAATACCTTCCACGTTTTGAATAAAACCAACAAGTCACTGTTACATTGGTTTTTAACCATTGGATCAAAACTGGCCAACTCCCCTGAAATTCATCCTGGCCGTCCAAGTGTGTTTTCCATTTTTGACAACCGTTGAAAATACACAAATCTCACCAACTCATTGACAAACATTCTTTTTAGAATATTCTCAAGTCTTAAGAACCCCCCACACACTCTTCTTCCCCAAGTATTCGAAACCCTAGCTCATTTTCTTCAAACTCTCTCAAAACTCTCTCAATTTCATCTCTGAAATTTTCAATGGCTCCCAAAGTTAGACCAGAGATGATCATAGATTTTTCCAACAAGGCTCTAGACCTTGATTTTGGTTACTTGAGCAATAAGAACAGCCTTCACTTTGAGCCAATAGTATCATTCACAAGTGAAGATCCTGAAATCACTCCAACCCTGAGATGGTTGAGAAGGGCTGGTCTTCAAAAGTTTATGGAAGTGAAGCCAAGCTCTTGTCTGGAAAGCTACATGGCTGAGTTCTTTGCCTTTCTTAAATGGAGAGGTAAGCCAGAAGATGGTGAAGTTTCCACCAGACTGTCATATATTGCAGAGGGTGAGGAGGAAGAGAGATTTCATAGAGTGAAATTCTCTTCAGAAGATCTTGAAGGAGCTTTTGGATTGCCTTCAGAGGGAAGGAATCCAGAATTTTATGGTGCTGATCATGAAGAGGAGATAGCACAAGAATGGCTCATAGTTCCAGGTCCCATCTCTTCAACACAAAACAAGAAGACTCTCAAGCCAGAATTTCTCAACCTCTTTGAGGTAGTTGCTAAGAGTCTCTTGAGCAATACTGGAAGTTTGGAGCAAGTCAGTCATCCAAGAATCAGAATCATGGCTGCAATTATTGATGCTAGTGACAAAGGCATCAAGTTTGATTGGAGGACCTTCATCATATCTGAGATGTTGAAGGAAAAGGCCAAGTTTAAAGTGAGAGCCCACAACAAGGTTGTGCTAGATGGGAAACTCAAATATTGCACCAGGGCAAGCTTGTTGATTGAGAAGTTCTCCCATTATTCACAAATGCAAACCTTTGCAAAGCCCCTCCCAGCCCAAAAGATTCTGTTCAGAAAGCTCAGCAAGAAAACTGAGCAAAGGAGGATGCTAATGGCCAAACCTGCTGAAGAGAAGGTGGAGGAAAAGCCAAAGATGAAGAAGAGGACAAAGGCCAGAATGGTGAAAACAAGGAAAATGTCTCAAATCCCCTCAGAGGAGAAATCAGATGCTTCAACTGAAATTGAAGAAGTTGCTGAAGAGGGAGTAAGTGTGCCTTCTGATCATTCAGAAGAGTTGAGACAGAAATACAATGAGACTAGACAAAAGTCTAAGGGTGATAAAAGGATCAGGGAGGTTGTCCCTGAGAAGGATGATGAAGGAAGTGGGAGCAGTAGGGCTAGCAAGAGAAGGGCCAAGCCTACTGAAAAGGTGTTGGAGCTCCAAGAGGAAAGGTCTCTACAACTTGCTCTTAGAGAGAGCAGAGCTGAAAGCAGGACCAAATCTAAGTCAAGGACCAACTCATCTGATTCTAGTACTCCAGAATCCAAGGTCCCTGAAGGTCAACCAATAGAGGCCAACATCCCTGAAATTCAGAACCCTGAACCCAACTCCCCTGAAACTCATATAACCCCAACCAATCAACCTATCACCCCCATCAATCTTACAAAGAGATACTCTCCTGAAGGGAGTGTGCAAAGAAGTGGGATAGATGTGCTAGCAGATATAGCAGTTGATGAGACAAGATTAAACTCTCCCCTTGACTCATCTATGCTCAATTATTCAAAGCTTTTAGAAGCTGCACTCTTTGAGCCAACCCCCCTGAGCAAAGCCCCTTCAGATCCATTGCTCTCAAAAGCAACTGAAACACCTTCTATTGCACCCAACCCTTCTAAAGCCAACATTCCTAAACTAAACCTTCCTGAAGCCACTTTAAGGGAACCCAGAGCCAACTCCCCTATAACCCAAAGTCCCCATTCAAGTGGAGTTGAGGAGGAGTATACTTATGAAAGTATGCTCAGAGGAGGAGCCATGGCTACTGTGGACAGTCTGTACCCACAACTTGCTGAATTTCCAAGAATTCAGAAGACATTTCATGATATAAGGATGCTTGTTGATGTAAAAGACAAGTCTATGATGGAGATATCACAAGTCATCCAAGATAAGGGTGCAAACTGGTGGCAAGTAGAGGAGAACAGGTTGCTACACTTTGCTGGAGTTTCAAAGACAAGATTTCTCATTGATGAGGAATTGTTTGCAAAGCTGGTGGCTGATAAGATTAATGACGAGAGGGAAATAAAAGCTAAGGGCATCAAACACCCTGAAAGTAGCTCCAATGATGATGATTCCCCTGATGATCCCTCTAACCCCTCAAAACCCAACCCTCCTGAAACCCCTCAAGCTAATCTCCCTAAGCCTTCTGTATCTGAAAGACTCTCCAACCCTCCTAGAACCTATCATAGGAAAGGCTCTGTATCTTCAGAGGTGTTGACCAAGGGTGGTAACACAACCAAAGACACATCTGCCAATGAAGGTTCTTCTGAACCCAAGGCACAGCCTACAGATGTGGAGGTTCCTATTTTAGAGGCTGGTTTGGTTAAGGCCTATTCAGTGTCAGATGAGTTAGACACTGATCAGCCCTTAATCATTCAGGATGACTCAGTGGCTGTTGATATAAGCACTGTGATCTCCCCACAACTGCCATCTTTGAACCTTGTTGAAGGTGGAGATGCTGCAGGTCTAGGTGAAGGAGTTGAAAAGGAAATGATAGTTGAAAAACAAGAGGGAGTAGTAGATGAAAGAGATGTGGTGATCACTAGGATAGTGAGTGTACCACCAAATGAGGGTGATATAAGTGAGGAAGGGCAGACTATTCTTGAAGTCAAATCTGAACTTCAGGAATCCCTTGATGAGAGGAGGCCTGTACCTTTAAGTGAGGAAATTATTAATGAAGGGAGAAAAGAAATAGTTGAAAATGAGGAGAAGATTGTTGATGTATCAGAGTCTTATGAAAAAGAAATTGAGGGAGGCAATTGTGTGTTTACTGACTCATTTGATTTGTCTGATATTGCAGGTATAACCTTTGATCAAATTTTTGCAGATGAACTCTTAACAGATGCACCCATTCGTGTTGATAGTGGTTCAGCACAAGCCTTACTTGGGATGCAATCAGAGAAATTGGATTCCTTGGCTCATCAAGTCCAAACAGCTCATGCAGAAACTTCTGGAGCCTTGGATGAGCATGGAAGAACCTTGGCATCTGTAGAAATGAGGCTAATTGGCTCAGAAGATGTGGTGTTACCTACCTTGGAAGCAAGGATCAGTGGAGTTGAGACTGGTCTGCAAACCATCTCCACTGAAGTCATCAAGGCTAAAAATACCATGAGATCAGTTTCAAAGGATGTAAAGAAAGAGCAATCTTTGCTAAGAATCAACCACAATAGGAATGTGAAGACATTGAGGTCAGTGGTGAAGAGAGCTCTTGGTAGAAAGACTGCCCTGCAAAGACAAAGAGCTGAAGAGCAAAGGCTAGCTATGGTGAAAGCAGCCTCAGAAAAATTTTCCCAAGAGGTATTGGCCAACATTGCTGAAGGTGCAGTGGCCAAACTCATTGAGCTTCTTAAGGCCCAACTAGATGCATCTCTAAAGACAACCATGGAGGAGGTTGTTCAACAGAAAATGAAGCCTGTTCTAGCTTTCCTTAGCTTGAGCAGTGATAGGATGCAAAATATACATGATGAGAATGTATATCTGTTGGAGGAGATGAAGTATCTAACCCAAGCCCAGTCCTTATTGGCATCTACTATGAGTGAATTGAAGCCTGAATGTTTTGATGCTGCCAAAAAGGGGGGAAAGGGAAAGAGCAAGGGCAAAAGGTGCCTTAGTAATTGGAAGCCCAGTCAAAGGGGGAAAGGGTAAGGACATAGCTCCTGAAGGAAAGGGAAAGGAGCCAGCAGTGCTAAACTTGGAAGAACTGAATGAAGAGGAGCAGTTAGCACTTGCCTTGAAGAATTCATTGGCCTCAGCTCAAGAGGAAAGAGTGAGGTTACAACAAAGACCAGGTGGTGAGGTATCTGGTTTGGACAAAGATGTTGAAGGTGTCCAAACTAGAGGAAAGATCAAGAGGGCAAAAGGAAAGAAAAGACAAGTTGAGAAATTCACTGACTTTCCCAACAACCTTGATCTTCCACCTGAATTCAGAGTTGTTGATGATGAGCCTATCTCAAAGAAGGCCAAAACTGCTGAAGAGCCCAAGAATGCTGAAGAAGACAAGTCTTCTGAAAAGGAAAAGTCTACTGAGACTAAGTCCACTGAAGGTGCCAAAGCTTCTGAAGATGTAGAGGAGCTGTATGAAGAAGGCTTTGGACCAGGACCCAAGAAGAAGAAAGTAGTGGTGCTAAATGATCCATCAAAGCCGTTTCATGAAGGGTATGGCAAAGACCCTGAAACTCAACAGAAACTGGCCATGATGAGGGCCCAAGAAAAGATGGAGTTGATGGATGAAGCACAAAGAGCAAGAGATAAGAGAAGAGCAGACTTCCAGAAGCCAAGAAGGAAGAGAGCAACCTATAACAAGATGAAGCCACAGCTATTGATCCCAATGGACACCAAATATCCTCACTTGGATAAATGGGTACCAAAACAGCTGAATGACTCATGGGAGGAAGCAAAAAGGGAGTTTGTCTATGATTACTATGTCATTGACAGATGGAATGGAAAGGATGCCAACTCCACTTTTGCTGAGTTCATGATAGAGTACTACAGAGAGCTTTATCAACAATTGCTTGCAGCTGCTGATATTGCAAGATTTGAACTCACTGCTCCCAAGCCAATCATATACATGCCTCCAAAGCTTGAAGGATGGATTGATCAAGCAAGAATTCTGAGAGAATTCACTGAGAATCTCAAGCTAAACAAGATGGTTCTTGGACCTAAGGGAACAAACCAAGAAGCCATGGCCTTGAAAAGAAGAGTGTGGGCACAATATGGGATGTTGCCACCTCCTGAGGATGATCTTTGAAATGGCTAAGTCTTCTGACCTATCTTGATTGATCAACTATGCTGAAATATGGTCAAGAGTGCTGATGTGGTGTGCTGTGAAAATCTGTTTGCTCTGATATGCTTTGGACTGCCCTGATATAAGCATGATTCACTGATATCTGATGTTTTGCTCTGATCCAAATACTACTAAGTGTTGTTAGTATTTGCTATGATTCTAAAATTCTAGAAATATTTTGTATAGTAAAATGCTCTGATGTATTTAGTGTTAATGATTCATGCTCTGATATGTTAAGTTCAACTATCAACATGCTTGTAATGATTTTCTAATGAATGATAGTTGAATTTACTTTGAATCAAGAAACACTCATCTCTCTATGCCTATCTATGAAACCTATGTGCAACATGAATGGTGAGAACACTAACACATTGCTTTTCAGGATATGTTCTAGAAATGTTAGAACATATAGTATAAAGGCTAGATAAGGAACTAATATGTTAGGTAGCTCTTAGATGATTAGATGCACAATTTGAGGGGGAACACATGCTTAGAAGTCCATCAAGAACAAGTCCCCTCAAGGCTCAAACTCTGGATACAACACTAAGTCTTTTGGAAGACCAACTATACTGATCAGGAGAGTTGTCCAGAGGAGTTGTCTCAGTACAAGAAATCAAGACCAAGTGCTCTGAAAGCTTGACGTCAACTATGCTGAAGAAATAGAGACAACCATACCCTAGAAAACTACAAATCAACATGCTAAGATCACTTTGAAGTAAAGCAAAGGGTATAAGCCAAGTCATCTGAAAAAGAGCAAGCCAACCTTGCTGATAAGCAAGACTGCTGATAGTGATAAGGAGAGTTGTCCAAATGATGAGGAATGTTGTCCTATCAATGGAACAACCTTCAGAAGCCATGTCCAAGTCTTAACAAGAGAATCTGAAAGTCAGACATTGGGAAGAGTGCTGCAGAATGAAGACAAAGTCTTAACAGCCGTTTATTTCCCAAATGAGGACATGTTACTATCAAGATTCTGTCTTCTAAGTTGAAGAACTGAAAGAAGACATTTATGGACATTTGGGGCTGCCTCTCCAACGGGCAAATCCTTCATTTGTCTATAAATACAGAAGTGTGAAGACCATTTGAAAGCATCCAACTTCAACCTCAACCAAGCACCTCTAACCTTAAGTTCTTACAAGCTAGAGTGCTTTCAAAGCTTTCAAAGACTATCTTAGTCTTCAAACACTTCTTCTAAGTTGAACTACATTGTATATCCATACACAAGCTTAGAGAGATATCCTATCCTTATACACTGATCTTCATTGTAAAGGATATCTCATTAGTTGGAACCTTACTTCAATCCTCATATCTTTCAAGAGTGAAAGTGAGAAGGTTGTAGTAGTAGAAGTGGTAGGAGCTGACTGTTGAGAGAAGAACAGTTCAGTTCTGAGTTGAGAAGAGGGTACTAGGACTCTAGACATCCTAGGGATCAATTCACCAAGGAGTGGTGTTCTTGATCAAGTGCACCTTGGCACTATAAAACAAGTTAATTCCAAGAGTGAAGGAATTATCCTGTTAAATCAGGGAAAGTGGATGTAGGAGCTTGAGTCTCTGAACCACTATAAACTCTTGTGTTGATTTACATTTCAAGTACTTTCATACATTCAACACTGCACACAAACTGATCTTTCAAAGGATAAACATTCAAAGACTGTGCAAAACTGATTTGGACAAGTTCCCTGAAACTAGACTGTATTGAATTGACTAAGTGATTTCAGAATCTAAAGGAGTCTAAACTAAAAGGGCCAACCACTATTCCGCACATATAACTCCCCTAAATAGTTATTCAACTAAGTACTCAATAGTACTTAGTAGTCTGACTATCTTAGAAGAGTTAATCATCTTCAGCAGAGTTGTCCAAGACAACCTTGCTGAGCTCTGGTTTGATCAAATTAGAAAACAATTTGCATACAAGTGTATTCCCCCCCCCCCCCCATACACTTGTTATATACTCCTTTCAGGACCAACAATGACTTAGACCGAAATCAGACGAGTTGAAGGTTTTCAATCAGCTGGGGAGGTGATGCTTAGAGTTCAGCAATGTTGGTCAAATCAGCACAGTACTATCAGCAATTTTAGAATATGTATCAAAAAATTCGAATCGAATACTCGAATCGAATAGTATCGAACAATTATTAGAATTGAACACTGAATCAAATTTATTATTCGAAAAATAAACAAATACGAAAAATTAAAAAAATAAAACCAAAATCTATCAAAATTAAAACCAAAAATAAATAGAAGTGTAAAAATAAGAAAAATCAAAGAAGCAAAATAGATTTGCAAAATAAGAAAATCAAAGAAACAAAAATAGATCTGAAAAAGGTGAATCTATATATTCTAAGGACTTCTGAGAAGAAGGGAAAATCGCGGCCGACCGAGCGCCACCTTCATCTTCAACTCTCTTGATGCATTTAAACAAACACTACTCTTCCATTATAATTTGGTTGGCCCTCATTTTTTGATTTTTCAGATATGAAAATGGTAACGTTTTTTGAAAAACTTTTTTGAAATATGCAACTTCTTTGTTGGAAATCTTGTAGATTTGAAAAAAAAAAAGACAGATTTTGGTTTTTTTTTTTTCCTTTTTATACATATTTTGTGGGAATTCAATTCTGGCTTACATATTGAGGGAAGGTCGGACGTTTGGAGGTGGACGAAGGAGACGGATGAAAGATACTCTACTAAATCTGCTTACAACTCATTTTTCAGAAGTGATCAAAATTATTTATTCTGATTCGTATAGCAGCATATTGCTTGAAAAATTCTCATAGGCAGAGTGGCTACTAAATCAAACTTGGGGTATCGACTGGGTAACACCTTGTGCGCATTATGTGGTCGAAGGACGAGAAACACATTTTCTTTGAATGCAGGTTAGCCTTTGCTCTCTAGGCAGAATTCTTCGATTGGTTTGGTTGCAGGTCCTTATAATACTCTAGACTTTAATATTATCTTTGTGTTTAGAAAGAGAGAGAGAGGGTGAGAAAAAATATTATGTGCACCTCTTGTGCACTGTACATCAACAGCAATATTATTATTTTTTGCACACAATAGTACAACACATATGCATGAATTCTGATTTCAAGAATGGTAGAAAAAACTATTATGTATATTTTTGTACAAGCAAGAAATGATTTCAAGAACAGTGACAACAAGAAATCATATATGCTCTGCCGGTAACATAAGCATATGTAGACTACCTGTTTGATGAAATGTATGAATGAGAATACTTCTTCTGAAAGAGGAAATTATAGTAATTAAGAGATTTATCTTGTTCGTAGAAATGACAACTCGGAAATTTAAAAGAAACCAAAACAATCATATTTATGTATACCTACTGAATCAAATATGAGATCTACTAAAAACAACAAGATTCAAATGAAAATTCATTTCAAAGCAACTAGCTACCTGTCAAATAAAAGGCTGATCCCCAATCGATAAGACACATAAGCACCAACACTCGCAGATATGATTTGTTCATCCAAGAGCGTATGATCATCCCAATCCGGATCCACCCCCGGCATCACCAACTCTTCTCTGAGCACTTCCAACGCCAATTCGGCCAAGCCCGAGAGCAACATCTCGAACCGCCGACCATAAATAACATACGCAATGTGCACCAAATTACGGTACTCTACGTGCCCGTCAAACTCCCCCCAGTATTGCAGCGTCTCCATATGATGTTCCAAGTTTACGCCAACGAAAACATTTGCGGGATTTCTCAAGAACATTTCGAGAAGAATCGGGAACCTCGTCGCGTTGTACATATGGTAGATGAGGCAGCGGCCCTCGATGCAGACCTGGATAGTGGCAACCGGTGGGTATTTCCAGTCGGATTGAAGGAGGTGGATGTCAAGCCCGACGACACGCCGCGGATACTCGGATATGAATTGGGAAATCCAGGCGTTGACGATGTATTCAGAATTAGTGTATATGGTGAAAACGTTTTCGGTGAAGATGATGATGTCGTAGACCTCCGGCATGTCGAACACAGAGTCATTGACCTCCGCGTTGCTGTCTTCGTCACTGTGGGCTTTTCGTCTCTCTTCGTTGTCGCCGTATTTTCGTTTGATATAAACTTCGGCCATTGTTCAGATCAGAGAAAGAGGTTTTGTGAAAATGAGAGGAGACATTTATACATTTCTCAACGGTTTTTCAAGAAAATGCTGTTTGTTAGTTTGTTATCTATATAATGTATTCATATCATTCATTCGATTTTTATTTTTTAATTTCGAAAAATGTGAGACTTCCGGCGATATAGTTAAGATACTTGAATGATTATTCTTTGGGCCCGTCTAATTCTCTTCTTTTTAATTATGACTTCATCAATAAGCAAATACTTATGTGTAACAGTTACATTTACATGTATGTAGATTTTTTATCAATAGAGTCATTATCACAACCCATTCAACAAATAAGAACCACCACTTCAAATTTTATCTAATAGCTTCATTTTGAATACAAAAAACCATAATTACCCTTATTATACAAATTGATTTAAAATTTCGAAAAAGATATTAAATCATATATTTATTCTGGCCACAATTTTCGCGTTTCATTCAATTCCTTAATATTAGATTACAGAATGGGAAAGTCTACTACTTTCCAAATTTTGAATTTCCAAAATTTGATTTCGAAAAGGTTCTGCAGATTCGATCAAAACAAAATAAAAAATTTGGAAATTCGATATTCATCTTCAATTCAAATCATCTGCATTGTACGTCTTCAATCCAAATCAACTGCATCGTACGTCTTCAATCCAATTCAACTGCATCGTATGTATATTCATTTCAATTCCTTGATTATTAATCCTGTATTTTTCATATTATCAATTCCGTCGTAGTTTTCATTGTCATAGTATGGTGTATTCTCGATTTATATTTTGAGACTGCATTATACTTTTTATTTTATTATCAATCCATCATTTGTATATTAATCTCACTCCAATTCCACAGGCATCTCTAAATCGAGAAGACTTGACATTGATTATATTGTATTCTGCAAGTTTGATTGTAATGGGAAGAACAAACTTATTCGCGTATCTGAATCGACAACTTATGCAGATTTGGTTGCTGAAACAACAAGTCCAAGTTATGCAGGTAACATATCGATTGCTTACTCAGTGTCTAGCCTCAATAACATATGCATAGAATCGCGCATCTTTCTTAATTAATACTCTAAATCAAATGCATCGTTTCCTCGGTATATGTTCACTGCACACTGCATACATACGCATCTTTCTTAATTAATATGAACTACCTACTGCACATGTAGTAAATCGCGCATATAGTCATGCAGTTCTCAAAGCATATATAATCCTGTAATAGTTTTACTAATACTCTAAATCAACTGCATCGTTTCCTCGGTATATGTTCACTGCACACTGCATACATACGCATCTTTCTTAATTAATATGAACTACCTACTGCACATGTAGTAAATAGCGCATATAGTCATACAGTTCTCAAAGCATATATAGAGTCATGTTAATCTATAATTATGGTATTTAATGAGGATACCTACTTTTTAGGAAATTTTTAAATTTTTAAATGTAGAGTGCAAAAATCTCGAAGCTCAAGCAAGTGAAACGAATTAATGAGGATACCTACTTTTTAGGAAATTTTTAAAATTTTGGAAGCTGCTTAAATTTCGCGTTTTTCGAGATTCTCTATTAATCTATAATTATGGTATTTAGTTGACCTGTTAATTTGAATTAAGAAATTCGAATTGTTTCAAATTAGTAAAAGGGTATAATTGTTTTAGATTTTTCAATTTGACTCTATTAGACAAGAAAATGTGTTGTAGGTTTTATTAGATAAAACTAGTAGTGAAATGACCTTATTAATAATCTACCCTTTTTTAATAAGTACACACTCCCTTCTCTTAGGCACTTATGTGTACAAGTTACATACATACATGTAACTAAATCTAATTTATTAGTTATTTATCCTCTTTTTTATTAACTTCACCCCCAATTTTTTTTTTTAAAAAAATACATGTAAAAAACTATATTACCATTTTATCAATTAAATTAAAATACAACTTATTCAAATTATAATTATACACCGACTATCGAGTCACCAATGAATCACCACGAAGTCAAATATTATTCTATTTTTTTAACTTTCAAAAAATAAATATAAAAAAATAACGAATATAAAAAAAATCAAAAATAAAATTATGAAATAAAAATTTCTGTTAGAGGCAGTGTTACACTATTTGTCACAACATTCAGTGTAACTTTGTTATGTTTTTACTTAAATACTAGTAATTACACTTTCAGAAATCATGTAAATTCCTGCTCCACCATGTGCACCACCACCACTGGGCAAAGCCACCACTTTTCTCGTGCGTCGACTTTATTGTAGTCCAATGGTTATCGAACTGGTGATCGTGTTCGTCTCGATTTTCCGCCAAGTGTTTGTTGTTCTTGAATACACCTCTACATATATAGGTATGGTCATCGGGGCTCGTCGGTATAACCTACACTATTTTATAGTGTTTTGTGACATGGTCTAAACCAATCCCGATCTCACGAGTATAATATACATCTTTCAAAGACTCAGACACCGGAGATGGGTTAAAATCGTGTTTTCGCCAAGACAGGGATTGCATACGGCAAGAAGCGTGTTTCGATTTTTGTCATAAGTACAAAACAAGCCCTCAATTGGTCCTGTAATTGTAGTATAAATGTTGGCGTTCTCTTCTAAGAATTTTTCATAAGGAGGAATTACTAGAAGGTGCTTTTTACACATTCTCTTAATATTTTAGTGCTACTTTTTTTAGTGTTACTATAAACTGCAAAATGACCCCTAAGATTACTATTATACTCTTTAATTTTGTTTGAATTTTAAACTTTAACATGATGTGATCTGAAATTAACTTTTATTTCTTCAATCTTCCTCTTTTCATTTCATTCTAACAACAATTTTAAATTTCATTCTTCACATATCAACAAATATCAAAATAAACTCTCAAAAAATAAAAATAAAAAATAACAAAAAATACGAAAATAAATTCACAAAAACATCTTTTTTTACTTAACATTGCTGAGTTAATTTTGAGTCCTACAACACATTGCACCAATAAGCAAACAAAATTTGCACGAATGATTAGTGTGGAAATTGCTCGAAATATTCATGTATATAATTCACATAATTTTATAGGATTTCATGCAATATTTACACTAATTTAACTAATTATACTTGATTTGAAAAAAAGATGTGTTTTGTTACATTTGTAGAGAATATGAAGATTTTTGGAGCAAAACACACCTCAAATATACTGTGGAGTCAATCGAAGAAGTTAATAAAAATAAAATAAAAAAGAGATGTTTGGGCTCATTTAATTAATATGTCAAGCACCATTTTGAGCCCAAAAATGGTGGCCCATTTTCAAAACAAACATGCGGCCCACTTACTCCACCTTGGTGTCTAATTTGAGGGTTTGACTACATGCACCTCCATTTTGGAGAAATGCACTTCCCCTTTCAGTTTATTAATAAAATAATACAGTAAAAAACTAAAAATACCCTTCATTAAAATACAGCATACTAGATGCACCCCCTTACTAAACGCACCCCTATTGTCATTTCTTTCACCTTATCCCTAAACCACAACTTCCGACCGCCGTCACCATTTTTTCCGGTAGCCAAGAAATAAAAAAAATCCAAAAATTTCAACCACAAAAACAAATCACCCATATTCATCCATATACACTTAGAAAAACTTGGAAAACTAACAATTTTTTTAAAAAAAAATCGTCAAACCAGTGCCGACCATATATACTCCCGTCGACAACAATTTGTCGACGGGAATGTATATGGTCGACACTGGTTTGACGAAAAAAAATTAATTTTTTTTTTTAAATTTCGACCTCTGTTGGTCGACCAAATATATTCTCGTCGACAAATTGTTATCGACGAGAATGTATATGGTCGACCAACAAAGGTCAAACCAAAAATTTAAAGTTTTTTTAAATTGACACTGTAATGTCGACCATATACACTCTGGTCGACAACATTTTGTCGACGAAAGTGTACGTGGTCGACATTACAGGGTCAAAATTAAAAAAAAGGTTTTTGCCCTAAAAAATGGAGCGCGCCAAAAATAAACAAATCGGCCGATGCACATACCTTGGGCGGCGACGAGGTCGGTCGGAGTGGCGTGGGTGGGGTGGGCCGACGCCGTGAACGGCGAATCGGGGTGGGGTGGACTGGCGAAACGAAGGAAAAAAAAGAAAAAAGAAAGGAAGCGACGACGGCGGCCAAGGGAGGGGGCCGCACCGGAGAAGAGAGGGAGGGGGCGGCCGCGCGACCGTTGAAATAATTTTTATTATTATTTTTTTTACAGAAAATGCACGGCGGGGCGGCCATGGGGAAGGGAGGGGGCGCGACCGATGAAGAGAGGGAGAGGGCGGCCGCTGGCATAATTTTTTTTTTATATAGTAACGGCGTGGCGGGGTGCATGGCAGAGGGTGGGGGAAAATGGGGAAGGTAGGGGGCGCGGCGGCGAGGACTACGAGGGTGGGGGCGAGGGCGGGTGCCGGCGGCGGCGACGGGGCTGGTGGAGTGGTTTGGGGGAAGAGAAGAAGAAGATGAAGATAAGAGGAGAAATTAAGGTTTGAGGGGGATGTGGGTAGTAATGGAAATCTATCTTAGGCTGATTTTAGGGGGGTTCATCAATCGGGGGTGTGCATCCATCTGAAATGGAAAGTGCATATAGTCAAACCCCTAATTTAATTCACAAGGCCCAACCTCATTAAGGTCAATCATCTCAGTCAACTATAAAAAAAAAAGACCCACGCCCAATGAAGAAAAAAAGAGAACTGTTAGCTTCAAGAAGGGAGTTGGGCAAAGTCGGGAGTTGGGCAGGGGCGGATCCACGCTTTGTTTGGGGGTGGCCATGGCCCCCCTCAACTTTTGTTATATATAGTATGTATTATTATATAACCTTGAAAGGCTGAAAGTCTAGTAAATAAATGGCCCAAGTAAATAAATGGCGGAAGTGATCAAACAAAGTAAATGGCCCAAGTAAATAGTGCTTTTTAGTGTTAATTTATTTTCTTTAATTGCATGAAATATTTAAAAAATAAATAAAGGGACAAAAAAATAAAATATTGGAGTAAATTTTATTTTAGTCTAATACTTTGTCTAGGGTGTTTAAAAAATATTTATCTTTTTAACTTAATTTTAATATTAAAAAAATTGTCCAATTTTAACATCAAAATAGTCAAAAATATTTTTAAAAAATACCTAATCTCAATTTCATCTCAATATTCTAGATAACCTTTATAGTATATATTGAGAAATAAATAGAAAAAAAAAATGTATAAACTACAATTGTTGACTGTGTTTTGTGATAGGCATGAAAGAATTATAGGTGACAAAGTGGGATAGCACCCAAGTGGTTAGAGCACCACTACCTAGACCTTAGGTCCTGGGTTCGAGTCATGGGGAGGGGAAAAAAGGGATGGGTATTTAACTTCCATCAAAAAAAAAAAAAAAAAATGAAAGAATTATAGGTTTTAACCTATTAAGTACATAATTATGTATTTTGAGATATTTAACTATGTATATAAATGTCAAAAAAAATTTTATCGGCCCCCCCTAACCCACGATCCTGGGTCCGCCCCTGGAGTTGGGCAAAGTCGTGAGTTGGCGAAAACAGAGGGCAACTTCACTAGGAGGGAATATAAAAAGGTATGGAATATAAAAGGGTTAGATTAGTTTAATAGATAAGATTAGTTTAATTTCACTTCCTTAGTTAGTTTTAATTTAGTATTTCACTTTATGGTTAGAGGATTCAAACAACACGACTAATAAAAATGTATGAAATATAAAATAAAATAAAATAAAATCATAAGCTCACAAGTCGAGCCAGAGGTCGGAGTGTCGTTAAAACATTGCCTGAGAAAACCCTCCTTATGGACAAAAGTCGAGTTTAAGGGAAAAGGTACACTCCTCAAAACTCGAGGATTCAAACAACACGAGACTCTAGTAGAGGTGCTTTCTTTCCTAATTTTATTTTAATTCATGTTTTGTTGTTTATTTTTCATGAGTTTTATTCTAGTTGTTAATTTAGATCTAGGGTAAACTCTTATTGCTTTGAGTGTTGGAATTATGTAGGGTAATTAGTGGATTTATGATTAATTGTTTAATTTACCTATGTCTTGGTGTTTAATGTTTCTATTGTTGTGATTTGTGTAATTTTCAATTGGTTGATTAATTCTATTAGCTAGCATTTTCGATTATGTGAGAGTTGGGTTTGCATGATTGGAGTCTAGGTGTGAGCCTTAATTAATTAATTGAAGTTAAATAGTTATTAGCTTAACCGGGAGAGGGTTGATTGCTTAAATCGACAACATTAGACATTAATCGATTAGAGATCGTCTAAGAGATTAGTGAGAGGACGAGTCGTAAATATTAGTAACCGTGTTGAAAGTGTTTACGAGTCACTATCCTAGGAGCTTATGGTACTAATTAGACTACATAATTACTAATTAGTGCACGTGTTCATGACTTGAGCCTCACGAGGGATTTGTTTATACATATATGTGATAACCTTTAGCATAATTCAAGACATTAGGCTTAATTGTTGTGATTAATTTATGAATTCATTAGTGTAGATGTTGTTAATCCTTAAATGCCTTAACATTATCAACACCATCTTAATTTGACCTTCCGAGATTTTTTCTAAGTCTTTTCTGAAATGCTACATTAAATGTTGATCTAAATGTTGTCGCATTTCTGGCAGGATCTAGAAGCTTCTACAAGGATCTGGAACCTGGAAGATTCCAGAACATTGAAGAACATGCTAGAACGGCCTGGAACCATTTAGAACGACCTGGAGCATTCAAGAAGGATCTAGAAAGATCATGGAAGTTGAGTTCCTAAAAAAATAGGATCTCATTATGGAAGCCTCTAGAATCAGCACCCCACTTCTATAAATACCGATTGAAGGCTTCATAAATCAGTGTACTCTATTCGATCAACTTCCTAGACCGAGCGTTTATCCCTGTTAGGAATTGTGGCCAGTAGTTTTACCTTTTAGATCATACGAAGTATCCCACCCGTATGGTTGTGTGTCTTCTTATCTATTGAGAGTGTAATCATTAGATAGACTAGGCATTTCGACAGTGTATACCTTATACACTTAGTTCATTTTTAGAACAAGGCACCTGCCTCGTTTGTAGTTTCTGTTGTGAATGTTAATGATGTAACATTTCACACAACATTTGTACTTGAAGATAAGTATTGAATTTCGCCGTAAGGCTAGCATAGATTTTTATTTATAAAATCTATGTTAAAAATTATTTCCATTGTGTCACGTTTGTTTTTAGTGTTTCAAGTCTTCCGTTGTGTGAATCATAATTTCTGATATTCTGTTAGAGTCAGTACCAATTGTCACAACATTTAGTAAAACAGTATTCTATTAAACTTAAACACTTCATATACAGCACACTTTCAGTTGGTATCAGAGCCGATACCTGACAACACTAGGTTAGATCTTTGGTCAAGTGTGTTTTTAGTGTAGGTTAGCAATGGAAACACATCACATATCCACGACACTTAGGCCACCTGTTTTAGATGGATCGAATTATGCTTATTGGAAGCCTAAGATGCGTATGTACATCAAGTCAGTTGATGAACGTGCTTGGAGGACTGTACTTACAGGTTGGGAAGCTCCAAAAAGACCAGCAAACGCAGATGGTGAAATACAACTCAAGAGAGAAGTTGACTGGACGGCTGATGAAATAACAACAGCAAGCTACAATTCTAAAGCTTTAAATGCTATTTTTACTTCTGTTGATGTTTCAATGTTTAAAATTATATCTAAATGTTCTACTTCTAAAGATGCATGGGACAGGTTGCTAGAGCATTGTGAGGGTTCAGAAAGTGTTCGAAGGACTAAGCTTCGAATGTTGGGAACAAAATTTGAGAATCTCCGAATGAGGGAAGATGAAACAATTACAGCCTACAATGAAAGGTTAAGTGAGATTATCAATGAATCACATTCTCTTGGTGACCCTATTTCTAATGTTAGAGTAGTTCATAAGATATTAAGATCTGTTCCTAAAAGATTTGTTGCTAAAATTTGTGCTATTGAAGAGGCAAAAGATACAGATAAGTTAAGTCAAAATGAGTTAGTGAGTATTCTTAGAACATATGAAATAAACACTAATCAAAATGATGAAGCTAATGCTGATAAGAAAGTTGTGGTTTTTAAAGGGGAAACATCAAACACTTCTGAAGCTCAACCCATCATTACTGAAGTTGACTCTGATGAAGAATTGCTTGATGAATGTCTCAAAAATCCTAACAACGTTGCCTTGCTCACTAAGCACTTTAATAAGTTTCTTAAGAAATCTGTGAACAAATCTAGAAACATTCATCCTAAGATTCAAATCAATACATCAACACCTCAACCAGAAAGGAGGAAAGATCAATTCACACCAAGACCATCAAAGAGTGAAGGTAAACCAAGGTATGATCCTGAATTTCGAAAATCAGTTCAATGCAATGCTTGTTCTGGTTATGGCCATTATGCAAATGAATGTGCCAACACCAGACTTAAGCAAAAGTTGAACTTTAGTGCTACCTTGAGTGATGAATCTGATGATGATGATCTTGATGAATTAAATCAGAATGAATATTCTAATTTTACCAGAATTGATTATAATGATTCCTCAGATGATGATCTGGATGAAACAGATTCTGATGCTGTACCTGATGCTTCAACATCTACAGCAACATCAGAACAGAGTCACCCAGATTTGAACTGTTTTAATGGTTTGATTGATGATGCAGGAAAAAGGATTGATGACAATGAACACCAAAAGCTGTTAGATGATTGGAACAATCAGAAACTCACTCTTAATTCCTTGAATAAAGAGAATGAGGATCTGAAAGACACAATCACCAAGCTAGAGTTATACTTACCAAAAGAGATCTGGAAATCTGTAACTTAAAGGAGAAATTGATAAATTCCACCTTATGTTTCAAGAAATATTCCAAGAGTGCTTCTGAGGTAAATAATGCTATAGCTACTGGTAAGTCTAATAATCATGGTTTAGGTTATGATGGTACTACTGCTTCTATTTCTGATAAATTTAGAAAACCTGTGAAATTTGTAAAGGCAAATGTTGTCACATCTGATGCAACATCTGCACAATCAGATCCTCACAAGGTTAAGAGGAAGTATATCTGTCATTACTGTTTCAAAGTTGGTCATATTCGTCCTTACTGTATAAAATTGTTTGAAGAACAGAAAACTTTGAAAATGCTGCATAAAAAACTGTCACATCCTGGTAAACAGTTTATGAAATCTGCATGGAAACCAAAAACTACCTGTAATGTTGCTCATACCTCCTTAAAAGCATGTCTACCTGATTCATGGTATTTTGATAGTGGTTGTTCTAGACATATGACAGGTCGTACTGATTTCTTATCTGATTATGTGACCTTGAATAGTGGTAGTGTTACATATGGTGGAGGTTCTAAAGGAAAGATTCTTGGTAAAGGAACTTTGAATGTTAAAGGTTTTCCTAAGCTTAAAAATGTCTTACATGTTGATGGCTTACTTGCAAATCTGATTAGCATTAGTCAACTTTGTGATGATAATTTGCATGTGAAATTTGATAAAGACTCATGTTATGTTCTTAATAAAGATGAAATTTGTGTCATGACTGGTACTAGATCAGCTGATAATTGCTATCTTATTGGAACAAATATGTGTAACTTGTCAAAATATGATGAAAATGTCTTATGGCATCAAAGATTGGGTCATGCAAATTACAGAGCAATGAATAAACTAATCAAAGCAGATGCAGTAAAAGGAATTCCAAAACTAAGGTTTCACAACAACACTGTATGTGGACCGTGCCAAAAAGGTAAGCAGGTAAGAATGTCGCACAAAATGTTGTCACATTGTACTACACATCGATGTTTTGAATTACTGCACATGGACTTGATGGGTCCTATGGAAACTGAAAGCATTGGAGGAAAGAGGTATTCCTTAGTTGTGGTAGATGATTTTTCTAGATATACATGGGTAGAGTCTTTGAGAGACAAATCTGAAGCATTTGCTGCATTTAAAATTCTTTATAAGAGGTTCAAAAATGTGTTTAACTTGAAGGTTGGTCGTATTAGAACTGATCATGGTAGGGAATTTGAAAACAGCATGTTTAATGATTTTTGTGATAAAAAGGGTATCTTGCAAGAATATTCATCTCCTAAAACTCCACAACAAAATGGAATTGTTGAAAGAAAGAATAGAACTTTACAAGAAATGGCTAGAGTTATGCTAACATCCAAATGTCTTGCTAAGAAATTTTGGGGAGAAGCATTGAATACTGCATGTCATATCATTAATAGGGTTTTTATTCGTTCTGGCACAAGTCAAACACCTTATGAGATTTTGAACAACAGAAAACCAAGTGTGAAATATTTTCATGTATTTGGTTATGTGTGTTATATTCTGAATGATAGGGATCAACTTCATAAGTTCGATTCTAAAAGTGATAAAGGTTTATTTTTAGGCTATTCTAGAAATAGTAAAGCTTATAGAGTATATTACCTTAGAACTAACACTGTTCAAGAATCTGTTAATGTTGTGTTTGATGATGATAAAGGTCTTATAGATGACAAAGATGAAGAAGATGTATCACAGGTTACTGACACTTCTAAGAATACACTGAAGTCTGAAAATGTTGCACCAAATGTTAACACATCTGAGTCAACATCTACAGAACAGACAGTTGTAACTTCACAGAATGACCAGTACATTCCCAAAACGAATCCTTCTTCAAGAATATGCAAAAGTCATCCTTCTGACCAGATCATAAGCGATGCTACAGTTGGAGTGCAAACAAGAGGAAGAGTAAGATCAAACAAGGTAGATGTGGTAAGAACAATATGCATGTCTTCTATGTGTAACATTGTAAATGCTGAATGTTATTTATCTAAAATTGAACCTAAGAGTGCTAAAGAAGCCTTAACTGATGAAAACTGGATTAATGTTATGCATGAAGAATGTAATGCCCCAAAACCATTAGTGCATATTTATAATTCTTAAAATATATTTTAATGGTCTATTGAATTATTTTGCTAACTCAATTTTTAGTACTACGAAGAAATATATTTTCAGGGAATCGGAACGAGCTATTTGGATTCGGCTGCACTCCTAGCACATAAGAAAGAAAGAAATGAAGTACTAGGTTTGATGAATATTTTATAAGTATCTAAATAAAATAAGTCTAAATGAATAACTTTAAAACCTTAATATGAAATATGGATATTGATACATTAATTTGCCTGGTCTATATAATGTTGTCTTATCTGATATATTTTCTAGTATTACTCATTTTCCTTAATTTAATATTTAGATTAGATTAATGTTTGTAAGTTCACTTCTCTTTTATAATAAACCCAAATATATGATCAATTTGAATTAGTGTTTTGACAATTTGCTTCTCTTATACACCCAAATGGGATATATGTTAATCAGTGAATTGGTTTATTAAACCCAAAATCAACGCGGCCATTTTATTTTATTTTTCTTAGCTTACTCATTTTATTTTTGAGTCCAATTACATGTCCCATTTAAATCGATATCGGTAATCCATTACTTTTATTTGCTAAGCCAAAAAATAAAAGATATTAACCATATTAAATAAAATTCATAAGTAAAATATTATAAACTAATAAGGTTATTTGTCACACCCCAATTTTCATAAAAGTAGATTTTACAAAAATGACAAGCAAATTCAAAGTAAAGGGGCATGAACTGAAATTTTAACCTAAGGAACGAGAATTTCAAATATGTTTAACAACAAAATTACTTGCGGAAGACTCGAGGAAAAACTAGTTTGTCTCAAAAGTGATCTAAAATGTCAACTGCATCAACTTTGAATATCTCATGAAAACTTAATAAATGTATGAATTAATCAGAATTCTTTTACTAAATGATAATTAATACTAATTCGTCATCCATCGCTCCTCCTCGCCACCATATCATTATTCTGAAATGTTAAATATTGGGGTGAGTATGCAAGCACACTCAGTGGAGCCAAGTTATTCCAAACTAAATACTAAAGATAAATAGTCGAGTCATCAACATAGAACAAATAGCATTTGCATATATATTTGCCATCTTCAAACTAAACAATATACTTTGCCATTGAACACGTATACTTTGCCAACATTAAAGTAAACACGTATACTTTGCCCATATATACTTTGCCAACATTAAAGTAAACACATATACTTTGCCAACATTAAAGTAAACACATATACTTTGCCAATTTTGAAGTAGACACGTATACTTTGCCAACATTAAAGTAAACACATATACTTTGCCAACATTAAAGTAAACACATATACTTTGCCCATATATACTTTGCCATTGAGCACAGCGGGTTGAACCCGATGACCCGTCGATCCTGGACCCTCGTCAGGATCCCTGGCTATTAGAAACTTTGCCAATAGACATGCACACATTAACTTTGCCAATTGAATCGCATGCACACATTAACTTTGCCAATCGAATAACATTCACACATTAAATTCATGTAACAATAACTCAAACAATTTATTCAAAGCATTTAATGAAGAATAACAAATGTATCTCTACCAACCACTGTAGATATAAACCCCACCTGAAAGTAATATCTCGGATGCAATCGAATGAAATGAAATGTCTCTACCTCTCATCACCTAAAATAATAATGATATTAAATTATAAATAAAGCTATAAAAATTTATTGGAAATTCACTAACTTTTCTATCATTAATTAACCTCCTAAAATATGATATGTGACCACGTACTGATTTCATATCATAACTTGAAACAAAATAAAATAAACTGAGTAAAGATCCATGAACTGCTAATTAGCTTTAGGAGATTATGGAATGAAGCTGTTTTAATTCAAAAGAATAATCCAATCTAATCCTAAACCCCTCAAACACATACATATCTTCAAACTTAAAAATAATCATTTTAAATTCAAACTAAAATTAGCCTAATAAAGAACTTAAACGAACATTAAACTCATTAGCCATCATCTTCTGATATATTGGAAATTGTAATAGTGTAACTAGAAGAAATTAAATGTACATGTAATTGTGTCGCAAGAAGAGATTTGTATAATTTAAATAATTCTTTTCACTTTATAAAAATTAAAAGCTTTGACAAATTATTCCAAATTTGGCTTACATATAATAATAAACAGTATTACCTTTGGATTAATGAAATAGTTTTAAGGAAGGAAGTTGATGCATCATTTCGAAAATCCATACCGAAAAGAAGAGGTGCGCTGCAACTTTATGGTTTCAAAGAGAAAACTCATATTTATCGTAAAAATATTTTATGCGACTAGTTTTCTGAAAATACGGTATAAAATAAAGTAGAAGAAATAAAGATAGATTTAGTTGAGAAAATCAAGATCACATACTCCTAAAATATCGCATATTTGACGTGGATTACATTGAAATTTTAATACCTTAATAAAACTACCGAGAGAAAATTAAGGAAAATATTTTCTAAAATATTTATATTTTAAATATTATTTTATATTTATATATATAAGGAAATCTGTTTTAATTAAATAGTAATAATAATAGTAAGCATTACATATATGTATATATGTACACGTGTATATATTTACATACAATCAAAACTGAAATAATATATATATATGTTGGTCCTAGGTGGAGTATAACACAAGTGTATGGGGGGGGGGGGAATGCACTTGTGTATGCAAATTCTTTTCTTTTTGACAAATCTGGTCTTATCAGGCAGGTTGTCTCACAACTGACCTGAGTGAACTTTGATAGATACTTGTCCTACTGATTACTATAGAGTGATTAGTTGGCTAAATATCTAAAAGAGTTGCTAAGTGCGGAATGTGGTTGGCCTTTGACTTAAAGAAATACTCCAAGTAAATTTCTGAAAAGTTACAGTTATCAGGGACTTTGTCCAAAACAATTTTTCCTTAAACTTACAAGTTTTACTCTTTGAAATATGTTTGAATATGAATGCAATAAAGAGTGCAGTAAGTAAAAGACACACAAGTTTATAGTGGTTCAGAGACTCAAGCTCCTACATCCACTTTGCCTGATTGAACAGGATAATTCCTTCACAATGGAATTAGCTTGTTTTATAGTGCCAAGGTGCACTGATCAACAACACTCTCTTAGTGTTTTGATCCCTAGGATAATCTGAGTCCTAGTGCTCAATCTCTCTAAGTTAAGACTGTGTTTCACTCTAACAGTCCTTAACTCCTCACTTCTACAACAAACACTCTCTTCACTAAATGAGATAAGGTTTGAGGTTTGGTTCCAACTAATAGAGATATCCTTTACAATGAGAACAGATGTAAAGGCTTAGGATATCTCAATGCTAAGCTAGGATGTTTACAAAGATTGGCTTAGCTGACTTGAAGTGATTCAGGAAACTTGGAATACTTGAGAATAGCTTGGTTTCCTTTGAAAGCTTTATATGAGTTTGATAGCTTATTGTTGGATACTGAATCCCTTTGATCACTTCTGTTTATATAGTCATGTTTGAGCAACTATCCGTTGGAGAGATAGCATTTCAAACATTTCTATTTGCAGTTACATTGAAACGGCTAAGTAGCTTGACTTCCTTTTATCCACTGTGTAAAAGGGGTCTTCAATGGTTGCTTGAATGAATGTGTTGACTTCTGAAAAATGCGGCTGAGATGACTTGTGACAGTTTCCAAATAAGCACACTTTCCAAGGTTGATTTGTGGCAGAATCTACACTAAACCAACGGTCAGATGGGACAAGCTCCCTGAACATTCTTGCTGCAGTTTTAGAATGTTCCAACATTCATTCAATGCTTCACTCTTTAATGCTCTAAGTCTTCAATGCTTGGTTCAGGCATGATTGGCAATAAATGCTTCATTGAATGTGTCTTCTGTAAGCTTTTGACAGTTAATTCTCTTGATCATTTGCACTTCAACTGTCTAGATCTTTTGCATTTAAGAGCACAGCTTCAGTGTTCTTGATCTCTTCAGCCTAGTTGTCCACTTGTTCAGTTGTCCTGATGCTTCAGCAACTTTGGCCTTAAGACTTAATACCTGTCAAGCTTTCTAACATGTAGCTTTGGACAACTATCCTGAACTCTAAAAGCTCACAACATTTCTGAGATTTTTAACTTAAGCATTCTACATACTCAAGTGTTCTGGGACAACTTGCCTGAACAATAACTTGAGCATATCTCAACTAATTTGTACATCATCATTCAGGGGTTTTGGTATCTAGATCAAAATCATTTTATTCCCAACAATTTCCCCCTTTTTGATGATGCCAAAACCTATTACAAAGGGACCTTGACTTATACTATACTTTACCTTCAGGATCAATGAACTGGTCAACTTTCCTGAAAGACACTGTTAGCACAATAAATCAAGTATATGTAATATCAAGTTAGTTGAGATAATGAGTTGTTATCTCTTGATAGAAAATCATTGGTCCTTTTATATATCATGGAGCATTACAGATCAAAAGATTCAAAAAGGACACACTAACTGATACAAGTAAACAGAATAACAACAATTAACATCAATAAAAAACAAGGATAGGGAAGAGATAAACTTATCCATCAGAGAGTTCCATCATCTTGGGGAGCAATGCCATATTGAGCCCAGACCCTTTTCTTCAGCTCCCAAACATCCTTGTTGGAGCCTCTAGGGCCTATTTTCATCTTCTCCATCTTCATGATGTTGATGAACTCCTCCAGAATCTTTCCCTCATCAATCAAGTTCCCATTGAACTTAGGAGGCATGTACAGAATTGGACCAGGGGCCTTGAACTCAACTCTTGCCATATCAGCTGCTGCAAACAGCTTCTGGTAGAGGTCCCTGTGGTTCTCAAACATGAATTGAACAAAGACTTCATCTACACTCTCTCCAAGCCACTTCCCAATGACATAGAAGTCATATACAAAACTTCTCTTGGCCTCCTCCCATTCATCATTCAGTGAGATTGGAACCCACTTATCATGGTGAGGGTACTGAGTGTCCCATCTTTGCAGCATTTGAGGTTTGAGCCTTCTGTATGAAGCTCTCCTTCTTGGGGCTCTGAAATTTGCCCTTCTTTCATCCCTTGCCTTGTTGGCCTCAACCAATTGCTCCATCCTCTCTTTAGCTCTCTGAAGAGCTAGCTTCTCTTGGGTTTCTGGATCTTTTCCAAAACCTTCTTCAAATAATTTAGAGGGATCATCAGCAAGTTTGGGCACACCAACTTCAGGCATTCTTTCCTGGACTTCTTCTTCAGCTTCTTCTTCTTCAATTGCAGGCATCCTGGCCGTTTTCTTTAATCTCTTTGATTTCCTTGCTGGAGTAGATTCATCAGATTGAAATTCTGAAGGCAAGGTCAAGCTGGTTGGGAAATCATTGAAGGCTTGCAGCTCCTTCCTCTTTCTTTCAGATGACCTTGTCACCTTCCCCCTTACTTCAGCAGCCTTCTCCTTAGGTTCAAGTCCTGTAGACTCACCACCTGGCCTTTGAAGCTTCCTTGCCTGACTTTCCATAGCTGACACCATGGACTCCTTGACAGCTATTTGAATCTGCTCTTCCTCAGTCAAATTTTCAATATTCATTGGGCCTTTGCCTTTCCCAATGTCTTCTACTGCTTCCTCCTCAATCTCAGGGATTTTCTCCTTTCCCTTGGATTCACCAATCACCAAGGTTCCCTTTGCCCTTGCTCTCTCTCTTTCCCCCTTTTTGGCATTATCAAAACACTGGGGCTTCAGTTCACTCATTGAGACTGAGAGGTGTGAGTGGGCCTGAGTGAGGGACTTCAATTCTTGCAGTAGATAAACATTCTCATCATGAATGTTTTGCATTTTATCATCTGCCATGCTCAAGAAGGTGTGAACAGGCTTCATCTTTTGGGAAACTATGGCATCCAATGTGGCTTTCAGTGATTGATCAAGTTTGGCCTGAAGGTGATCAGTGAGGTTGGCCACAACTTGATCAGACACCTTGGCCATGAGTTCAACAGTGAACTTCTCAGCTGCTTCCTTCACCATTGCAGCTTTCAACTCTTCTGCCTTCTTTCTCTGGGCTGCTGTCCTCTGCCTCAAAGCATCCTTGATTGTCTTTCTCAATGCTTTCACATTATGCTTGTACAAGGATTTGAGATCCTGCTGCTCTTTCTTCACAGATCTTGTGAATTTACCCATAGCATCTTTGGCCTTTGTCACTTCAGTTGAAACTGTTTGCAGTCCAGTTTCAACTCCACTTATCCTTGCATCAAGAGTAGGCAAGATCACTTCTTCTGACCCTGTGAGCCTCATCTCCACAGAGGCTAGAGTCTTGCCTTGGCCATCTAGGGTATCAGCAGTTGTTGCATGGGTCTTCCCAACTTCCCTGACCAGTGTGTCCAACTTCTCTGACTGCTCTTCAATGATGGATGCAGTCTGAGTAGCAATCTGAAAGTGAGCCTCAGAGGTGTTGGCTTGCTCAAAGAAGATTTGGTTAAGTGTGGACACATTTGCTGAAACTGCCTCAAGATCAGTGTCAGCATCAATTGGTATATCTGTCAAGGAAGCATCTGCAAAAATTTGCTCAAGAGTGACAGCAACTGAGTCTGCAAAACTAACAGTGTTAGTAAAAACTCCCTCATCACCCTCAATTTCTTTTTCTCCCATAAGGTCTGATACATCAGCACCTTCTCTCTCATTTTCAACTATATTCTTTTCTTCTTTATTCTCAAAAGATGTACTCACATTCACTGGAGAATCAGGCCTCCTTTCACCAAGGGATTCATCAAGTTCATATTTGACTTGAAGAATAGCCTGACTCTCATATTGGGCTGCACCCAATATTTCTACTTCCTCACCCTCTATTTGTGGTGCACTCAAGGAACCAGTGATCACACAATCCTCACCATCATCTCCCTCTGATTTTTCAGCACTAATAGCCTTTTCAACTCCTTCAATTCCTGACACCTCTATATCCTCAACAGGATCCACAGAGGGCAGTTGTTGGGAGATCACAGTACTTGGGCATCCCAAGGCCACTGAGTCATCCTGAATGACTAAAGGCTGGTCAATGTCCAACTTGCCTGACATTGATGAGGCTTTAGCCAAACCAGCTTCTCCTATGGAAGTCTCAGCATTGTCAAGCTGTGCCTCAGGCTCAGAAGAACCATCCTTGGCCAATGCATCTTGGACTGAGTTACCATCTTTGGTCAACTCCTCTGAAAGATCAGAGTCCTTCTCAGAATGAAAAGTCAAGTAATGTACCTGAGCTGAGTTGGTACCAGGGGGATTGGGATTGGTGTGATCATCATCATCATCATCATCATCATCAGATGGGCTGTCAGGATGCTTGATTCCTTGTGCTATCCTCTCTCTTTCAGCAAGCACCTTCTCATGAACAATGGTGCAAAATAGGGCCTCAGTGGTTAGAACACTGGTCTTCTTTACATTTGCAAAATGTAGCAGCCTATTTTCCTCAACCTGCCACCAGTTGGCACCCTTATCCTGAATAGCCTGAGCTATTTCCACAATAGTTCTATCTTTGATCTCAACAAGTGCTCTGAGATCATAGAACTGTTGTTGCAGCCTGGGATAAGCTTTCAAACCTGGATATAATTCATCCACATTGGCTCTAGCAATCTGCCTCAACATTCCCTCATAGGTGAACTCTTCACCACTATCATCTCCAGATGAGTTAGCTTGGGATTCAGGAGGATTGGAGTGGGATTTAAGTAGGCTTGGCTGGGATTCAGGTAGGTTGGATTCAGAAGGAATGGGTTCAGGAGGGGTCAAAATAAGTTGGGATTCAGGTGCTTTTGAGAGCATTGTGCCTGAATAGGTAATTGGGATGGCTGGAATGGGTGGGAAAACAACTTGATCACCTTCTTGAATAGCAGATTCAAGAAGTTTGGTATATGAGAGAAGTCTTGGATCAAGGGGGGAGAAGGGTCTATCTTCAAGATTGACCAAATCTGCCAGCACATCAATACCTGCTCTATCAGGTGCACCTTCAGGGGAGTAAACTTTCTTGGTCAAGATTGGGGCATCTTCAGGAGTCTTGCACTCCTCTTCTTCTTGCCTTGGAGATATTCTTCTAGACTGAATATCAGGGGAGTTGGCTTCAGGGCTGTTGGTCCTTGACTTTGACTTGGAGTTAGACTTGCTTGCCTGTCTAATCTCCTTGAAGAACTCTTTCTTCTTCTTTTTCTCTTCCATCAATCTCTGCTTCTCAGAGGTCTTGATGATTCTCCTTCTCCTTTCATACCTTGTAGGCTGGTCAAGGTCTCTGAATTCTGTGATTGTCTCAGGGTGCAGTGGGACAATCTCTCTGACTACTTCACCCTCTTCAGGAGGGTTGACTCCTTCCTCAGCTACTTTCTCAATTTCTTCAGAAGTGGCTCCTCCACTTCTTGACTGGCTTTCAGGGGAAGATTCACTTAGAATCTCCTTCATCTTCTTCATCTTTGGCTGGATTTTGGGTGGTTGTGCTTTCCTTTTCCTTGGAGAGACTCTTGTTGCTGGAACAGTTGCAACAGCTTTCTTGGAGGCAGCCTCCTGCTTTCTCTTTTCTGTCCTTGAAGACAGCTTTCTGAACAACACCTTTTGTGCAGGAAAAGGCTTTGGCTTTGCTTGAAGATGGGTATAATGAGCAAATCTTTCCAAGAGCAGGCTGGCTCTTGTGCAGAACTGGAGTCTTCCATCAACCACCACCTTGTGGTGTTTCACCTCCTTAAACTTGAATTTCTCATTCATCATTTTATCCAAAATAAAGCTTTTCCAATCAAATTTGACTCTTTTCTCAGCAGAGTCAATCACAGCAGCCATTACTCTCAACTTAGGCATACTAAGTTGTTCAACACTCCCAGAGTGGCTTAATAAACTCTTCACCACACAGTCAAACAAGTGTCTAAACAAAGGTTTTAGAGTATTCTTGTTTTGAGCACTTACAAGCTTTTTGGGTGTAAGCAGCCATGGAAAGTAGAACTCCTGATCTTCTCCTTCCTTGTAAGTCTCTGGATTCTGGCCTTCAGAAGGTAGCCCAAAGCTAGCATCTATATCCTCTGCAGTGAAGATGATGGAGTGTTGGCTTTCTGCTTCTTCATCTTCCTCAGCATATGTGAGCTTTGTGCACACATCTCCTTTCTTGCCCTTCCATCTTAGATGGGCAAAGAATTCTGCCATAAATGGATTCAGGCATGAATCAGGCTTGGTCCCAAGAAACTTTTCCAAGCCTGCTTCCCTAAGCCAATGGAGTACAGGCTCAATCTCCTTGTCTGGACTGTCAAAAGCAACCAGCTTTTCAAACCATAAGGAGTTTGGGTTGCTAAGATAGGAGAAATCAATGTCCAAAGAGGAATCATTGAAGTCTACAAGCTCTTCTCTCTTAATCTTAGGTGCCATGGATAGTATGAGAGATTTGGTGGGTGTTTGGGGAGGAATTGCAGGTTTGAGAGTATGAAGAAAGACTTAAGGGTTTTTGAAATTTTGAGTGCGTAAAGATGGTAGTGAAAATTGAGGAGTTTATATATGTGGGGAGTTTATTAACCGTTGGTTAATAGAATCTAACCGTGGGTAATAAGTCTGACCAATTGGATAATATGTGGTAGTGGGATTGAGGCGGTTTGATGGAGGTTTAATGCAAATTAATGGTTTTGATGAAGGCTCAAGAATTCATGAAATCCCAATTAAGATTTCTGCATTAAATGCTGATTTGCCTTTTTGGTGATAAAAATCTTTATAGCACACTCCATCCTAAAATGGCCTACTCTTAGACCAAGAAACCTCTTAAATGTCTAATCAATTCTAAAAATAGCAATGATTATCCAATTAACTCGGACAAACATCCTGAGATGTGCTTTGGTTTCTGTGAAGGTCAAACTGCCTGATGAGCTTGCCTGAGTGGGTCCCAAGGTTGCTGACTGGGTCCCACTTGGACAGATCCCTTGACCAACATTGCTGAGCATCATAGGGACAACCTTGCTGAGTTTCCCCCTTTGGCTTACAACTTCAGTGAGGTTGGTCAACTTTGCTGAAGTTCAACTTTGATGAACTTCCCCCTTCATATGAGCTTTCTTTCCTCATTTTTCCATCTTGCCTGGATCAAGTAACCCCAATTCAGCTGACAACTCCAAGAACCTTGCTTCAGCTAGAGGCTTGGTCAAGATATCAGCTTTTTGCTTATCAGTGTGGATTTTGACAAGCTTGATATCTTTCTTCTCCACATGATCCCTTATGAAATGATGTTTGATGTCCACATGCTTGCATCTGGTGTGGAGTACTGGATTCTGTGAGATGGCAATTGCACTATTGTTGTCACAGAATATTGGCACTTCATTTGTGATGACTTTGTAGTCTCTGAGTTGTTGCCTGAGCCATAGTATCTGAGCACAACAACTTCCAGCTGCAACATATTCTGCTTCAGTTGTTGAAGTTGCAACTGTATTCTGTTTCTTGGAGAACCATGAGATAAGCTTGCTGCCCAAGAATTGACATGTTCCAGAGGTGGACTTTCTGTCAATTCTGCATCCTCCATAATCAGGATCCATCTTCCAGTTAGTATTCATAGGAATTCTGACTGGCTTGCTTGTTGCACATCCGAATTTTTTGATCATGTCCCTTGTGTACTTGGCCTGATTGATGAATATCCCCTTCTTTGATTGAGTGACCTGAAGTCCTAAGAAGAAATTCATCAATCCCATCATGGACATCTCAAATTTGCTTTGCATGAGTTTGGAGAACTTTTCACACATCTTCTCATTTGGAGATCCAAATATAATGTCATCCACATAGATTTGGACTAACAAGATATCATCTCCTTCACAGATTCTGAACAGAGTTCTGTCAACAGTGCCTTTGACAAAACCATGATCTAGAAGAAACTGTGATAAGGTGTCATACCAAGCTCTTGGAGCTTGTTTTAAGCCATAGAGGGCTTTCTTCAATCTGTACACCTTGTCTCCTTCTTCAAAGCCTGGGGGCTGTTCAACATACACTTCTTCCTTGAGCACCCCATTTAGAAAAGCACTCTTCACATCCATTTGATACACCTTGAATCTCATGTGAGCTGCATATGCTAAGAAAAGTCTGATTGCCTCAAGTCTGGCCACTGGAGCAAATGTCTCATCATAATCAATCCCTTCAGATTGACAATATCCCTTGGCCACCAGTCTTGCTTTGTTCCTCACAATGATGTCATTTTCATTTTTCTTATTTTTGAACACCCATTTGGTTCCAATGACATCTTGATGGGTTGGCCTATCCACCAGCTCCCATACTTCATTTCTGGTGAACTGGTTCAGCTCTTCTTGCATGGCTATGATCCAGTTGGTGTCTTGTAATGCTTCTTCAATATCTCCTGGTTCTATTTCTGAAAGAAAACAACAAAACAAGGCACTTTCTCCATGAAACCTTCTAGTTTTGATCCCTTCACTTGGATTACCAAGTATCAGGCTAGTTGGGTGGTCTTGTAACCAAGTCCTTCTAGACCTGATCCCTTCAGGAGGACTGTCCTCATCTGAGGTTGGATCACTAGACTCATTAAATTCAGGAAAATTAATTGAAGAATCAAGCTCAGGATCATATTCAGGGGTGTTGTCCTCATTGTCAGATGAGTTGACATTTTCATTGGTTCCCCCTTGAATATTGGATCCATTAACTACCTCAGCATTGCCTGCTTCTTCATTGGTAGTTGTTACCTGGTTTTGAACTGGGATTGGATCAATCAGTTCAATATCACCTTCAGGTTGGTTGACTCCTGGTTGATTGCCATCAGGTAGGTTGTCCAGTTTTTGACAATCATAAAATTCAGGCTGGGCAACATCTACAAACACTGTCTCCTTGCTTTGAAGCCTTAATCTGGTTGTTCTTTGTGTTATCTCATCAATATTCAGGTTTCTATCCCTGAACTCATTAATAGATTCATCAAACACAACATGAGGTGTTTCTTCCACAATAAGGGTTTTGCAATTGTAAACTCTATAAGCTTTGCTGATTTGTGAATATCCAACAAATATTCCTTCATCAGCTTTGCTGTCAAAAGCTTTCAATTGCTCTTTCCCATTATTATGAATGAAACACTTACATAATTATTAAAAGCACTCATATTCTTACTGTTCATATTTATTAAAAGCACTCAGATTTATCAAAGAGTCAAAACCCACCATGTGTTTGTTTTCATAATTAACAGATATCAAATCAGCTGATAAACTTGCATTGTTTTAAAAGACATTATTTCAAAAGGTTTTCATATATTACCCATGAGTCTAAACACGTAGGGCCTACACATTTCTGCACCTATACTTTTGAGATAACTCTCAAACAGACCAACTAAATTCAGCAGTCAGTAAGGTTGTTAACTTACTCTACTATAACACACCTTTCACACTCTACAGATCAGAACATATTGTTCACATTCACTCGATTGAGTATATAAGTCATCTGATCGTCTCATCTGATCTTAAATCATGAAAAAGTTTTGAACATCTAGACCATAGAGACATTTTTGACATCTTTGTTTGAGGAGGCTGATGCTTATGATTTGGCGAGATCGAAGTCTGCTGATGGGTTGTCAAATGAGGTTATTGCTCGACAGTTGGCCGAAGCTAAGGATGTCCTTCACACAGTTAGGGAGAAGCACCTCGTGAGCTCCGCCCAAGTCGAGGCTTCCCAAACAAATTTTCAGCGGATCATGGACAAGGTCGCCAAGTTGCTGCAAAAGATGAAGACGACGTCTGAGACGTTACAACAGCATTGGGCATCCCACTAAAGTGTTGAGGCAGAATTTGTAGATGTTGAGAGTCAAATCTCTTCCATCACCAATACTCCCTCGGTTGAGGATACTGTGGCCAAGGATTTGAAGAAAATGAAGTCTAAGCTAGAGAAATCTCTAGGAGATTTGAATCTCTTTGTTTAGATTGTCTTATGACTTTTATGATTGACTTAAATTAGTTTAGTTATAGTTGACTTAAATTCAATGAGACGCGCTTAATTATTTTTTTACTGAAATTTTTGTATTAGTTTGAAAAAATTAAAAATTATATTTTTTTAAGGTAAAATATTTCAGCTTTGACAAAAAAGTAGCAAATGTCAGAATTTTTATTATAGTTTTTTGTATTAATGGTGTAATTAATTTTGAGTAGATATAGGGATGTAATTGATTAAATTATGCAATATGATCATGAATTTAACTCTACCGTTATGAAGACAAAATAATAATAATATAAAAAATATTTCTATAAAATAACTCATAAGTGAAAATTAATTAGATTAAAAAAATTAAATATACCAAAAAATACGTTTGACAAAAAATTGACTTTTGAGATGAAATAATCAATATGAAACTATTTCGGTTATAAAATCTCATAATTTGTGGAGGTAATCAATAAACATTATAATTTTTTGTATATTTATTTTTATTAAATCATAATAATATATACTCCCTCCGTCTCATAGGAACTTGCACACCTGGGATAGCACACAATTTAAGAAATGTGTAAGAAAATGTGTAATGAGTAATGTTTTGAGGGAGGAAATTTTATTTTTAGTCATATAAGTTTGAAAGATTCCAAAATAAATCCTTTAAGTTTAAACTTTACAAAATACGTCTTTTACCTTTTAACCTTTTAATTTTAATCATTTTTTACATCAATATTAATCCTTTATGTTTTGAAGGAATTAAAGTTGGCAAACTTGGTGCCATATATATTAAAAAAAATGCCATATCATCATGCCACTCTATATATATTTTAAAAAAAATAGAGCTAATAATCCAAAATATTCTATACACACCCCATAATTTTATGAGTTTAACTAAGATAAGGGACAATCCTATAGACACAACTAGAAATAGAGACAAAAAATTATAGTATTAGAATTAAGGTCAAATTCATAATCAAATAACCTATTATGCCCTTATTCTTATAAGACACTAATAATGGAAATTAAAATTATATTTTAAATTTTAAATCAATTTAAATTAAAATTAGCAACCGATAATTACTCAATCACTACCAAATTTTCCGTAATTGAATAACTACCAAAATTAGTAAAATGTACATATGCAGAATATTATTTGGAGAAAAAAATTGTTTACGTCCCGTAACTTTTACCTTTTTTGAAAAACGTCCCAAAATAGTTAAAATTTTAATTTACGTCCCATAACTTTTTCAATTGCTTAATTTACGCCCAATTTTCCCTGAAAATCCCCAATTTTATGTAATGGGACGTAAATTGAGCAATTAAAGAAGTTATGGGACGTAAATTAAATTTTTAATTAAAATGGGACGTTATGTAAAAAAGATAAAAATATTCAATAAATGTGTATAATTCAGTATAAAATTAATGTAGTTTATCTTATACAATCAAATGGATTCAAAAAAAAAAAAAAATGTTATACAATCAAATAAAAAAATAATTCATAAATTTATTAATTATTATAAAAATCAATTAACTTACCTAATTCATTATTAAAAAAATTATTAACTTACCTAATTAAAAAAAAATTATAATTACAATATAAATATTATAAAATAAATTGTGAATATTAATTAAAATACTAAATAATATTTTAAAATATATGAAAATAAATTTAGAATAATATTTAAATAAGTAAATAATTTTTCATAATTTCAAAAAAAATTTAATATGAAAAAAGAATCTGATTAATAATTTAAAAACTCAATTAACCTAATAAAAAAAATTAAAAAATCAATTAACATACTCAAATAAATATAAATTTTATCTTTAAAATAATAAAAATCCCAAATATTTTTTTTATTAAAATTGTCAAAAACTCTTATTAAAACTTAACAATTATTTTAATATTTTAAATAAATAAAAAAAATCCACAAATATTTAAAATCCCCAAATAAATAAAAAAATACTCAAATATATCCAAAATTCTCATCTCTTACTCACGGTAATTGAAAGATGATTATGAACACTATATTTTTTAACAATTTTTTAATTTTATTGTTTTTCATTTTTATTATATAATTTTTAATTTGATATTAGTTCGTACAAAAACATGTGGACCCAATTTGTGTAATACTTATATAATTTTTTATATATATTTGATTACTTTAAAATAAATAAATAATTTTATAATAAATTATAATTTTTTTTCTAATTAGGTAAGTTAATAATTTTTTTAATAATTAATTAGGCAAGTTAATTGATTTTTATAAAAATATCCTTAAGGAGGGTTTACTTGGCAAGATTTTAACGGGGCTCCGGTCATTAGAACGACATGTGTTCTCTTGATTTTAGGTTTTCATCGGTAAAAGAACTGAATTTATATGAATAATTGAATTTTTTTTTATATTAAAATAAGTTAATTTATGAATAATTAATTTATATATTAATAAATGAATTATTTTTTTATTTGATTGTATAACATAAACTATATTAATTTTATAGTGAATTGTACACATTTGTTGAATATTTTTATCTTTTTCGCATAACGTCCCATTTTAATTAAAAATTTAATTTACGTCCCATAACTTCTTTAATTGCTTAATTTACGTCCCATTTACATAAATTTGGGGATTTTTAGGGAAAATTGGACATAAATTAAGCAATTGAAAAAGTTATGGGACGTAAATTAAAATTTGAACTATTTTGGGACGTTTTTCAAAAAAGGTAAAAGTTATGGGACGTAAATAATTTTTTTCTCTATTATTTGCTTCCCATTAAATGATATCCATGTTATAATAATATTTTGACTATGTAATATATTATACGCTTTCAATGATATCCATAATTTATTTAAAATATTTACTTTTCTTACATATTACATTATATATTTTATATTTTGATGTTAAACACTTATTTTTGTTAATAATTAACCTCAATATAATACACAACAATGTTTATATTTCGATTTATTTAAATATTTAATATTATGAGTAAAAATTTTATTTAAAATCTATTTTATATATATTAATTATAAATATAGATAAATTATGTCCAACATTTATGTTGATGCCTAATATTTTATATAATACTATGATTATATTAATTATATGTAAAGATAATATCATGTTATTTGCATATATGTTCCATATTTCTAAATGTGCATTTCGTTCTAACATATCACCACGCATATATTCTTTTACGCAACTGATAACAAGTTAATTAGTTTAATAGAATAATATTATAAGTTGATTTTATCTAAAAAAATCTGTTTATATATTTAAACTATAAACAAATATAAATTATGTGGAACAATTTTATAGTTGCAGAATATTTAGTTTTCTTACATTATATATTTTTTTAGGTGATAACACAATAATTTATGTAATAATACTATGATTATATTAATCATGAATAAAAATAAAACTCGTATATTTTTTTTTAGCATGTTGTCAAGCATATATTAAAATGTGCATACTATTTTAGCATGTAGTCAAGCATATATTCTGTTACTCGATAATTAATTAATTAATTCGTATGTTCTTCTTTATTTTTTATTTTATATGGTTTTCCATCCAACTTGGTTAATCTTGTCGATTCTTGTTCTTAAACGATTTTTTTATTTCCCCTAATGATAACATTAAGTCATTATTAATCGCGAAATTAATGCTTATTGGTTGTTATTCCTAATTTAATGGAGAAGTTATAATTATCATTAACATGACAATGATTTATTATTAATATTGGTAGTTTTAGGAAAGTTTGAATTTCGATATTGTATTTATGACCGCGATTACCGATGATTTGTGATTTTATCAAATCTTAATTTGAATAATATAAATTATATTAAATGTAAAGGTAATTTTCGAATGTAATTCTAAAAAAAAAAAGGTATAATTGTTCATTTATACAACTTAATATTCAGTACAAAAAATAACCAAGCAAAAGTCAACCAAATGTTATCAAGAACATCCACACGAAGTCACATGTCCTAAAATTCATAGCATATGAACTGGATAATCTACCGCAACAAGAAACAATAAAAAACCCAGTATAGAGTTTGCATGCTAGAAAAAACATTAAAATTCAAACAATACTACTTAAACATCCTCTGAAATAAAGTTAAAAAGTCATCTTTAAACTGCAACATACTGAAATGGGTTTATGAATGCTCCAACAACCCTCACCCACATGTTGCTTGCTTGCACAGTATCAAAGTTACCACTTGGCAGTTCTTACCCTCTTGGAAATACTCTATCATGTTGCATACCACTATTCCATTGTAAAAATATATTTGAAGAACTTCCATTTAGTTCCTATCCAGATCTACTGTTTTCAGTAGATAAAACCTTCAATCTTATTCAAACAGATAATTGTATTACATATATTCACACTAGATTTAACAATGCAAAAAATCAACTGCATTAGGGTTTATAAATTTAACAAATTATTTGTTACATAAGCAAACGAGTAGAATCTATGAAAACATAAAACTACTAGTTTTAAACCAAAACAGAGTCTAAGGAAAATTGAAAAATGAGCTTTCAAAAATATAAAATATTTCGATCTTGGATTAACCTTTACTTCGAGTTCAAAACTAAAATCGATCTTGGATTAACCTACTAATAGAGAATGAAAATTTGTTTTCGAGAAGACAAGCTGCATATCCATACCTTATATCGCTTCTTCTCTCGATGCTATGTAATCGTTTCTCTGCTATTAGACGAGAAATGTAAGAATTGAGAAAATTTTGGAATTGATATGCAATAGTTGTGGGTTTTTCAAATTGAGACTTCGATTTTAGGAAATATTTTGATATTTAGAAAGTCAATTATTGTCCACGAATTTCGAGGGAGTTTATTAATTTTAAAATTTTCATTTTAATTGTTGACTTCTAAATGTACAAATATAATTTCGTGAATAATTAATTAAAAGGTTATATTTGTACATTTACACTCAAATTTGACCTTATTTTTAACTTTTAAAAAATTTGTTCTTATTTTTAAACTCTATAGGTGAAATGTCCTATATACTAACTGCCCCTAATTTTAAATACAAAAATAATTTTATATAAAATGACTAAATAACCCTTATATAAATAAAAGAGAAAATATTTAAAAAAATAACTTGAAAAAATCTGGAAAAAAAAATGTAATTAAAATTTAAAAGTATTTTAAAATCTAACTAAATCTTTAAAAAAATGTAATTAATTTTTTTGAAAAAATTCTTAGAAAATTAAATTAGATTCTGAAATTAAAAAATAAATCATCAAAATAAAATAAAAAAATTAAAATATTGAAAAGAAATAAATCAAGGTTCAATTTAGTAGGGTAGATTATAGCTTAAAATATATATGTGGTTAATTAGACTCATGATAGATGTCTTATTGGTTTAAAATAATTTTTTTATCCAATACGTCAAAAAATATTTGATTGACGGTATACTAAATGATAAAAAAAACATGTTATTTATCATTTAGTATGAATCAATTGAGATATTCAAACTTACCGCAAATAACTCAACATATCTATTAAATAAGGCCTAAAAAGATAAAATTGATCAAGGGTAAACTAGTCTAAAATAGTCTAAAATGAGAGTTCTTTAATTTTTATACACACTGAAATCAAAACATATTGTCTTTTGTTTTCTAAGAGATACTAGTATTAAATAATTTTGTTCTTAATTTGTGTGAAAATAAAAATAAAAAGGACAATTAAAGTGGAAAAATGAAGGTACAAAATATCATCCATTTTAATTTACATTTAAGGATGTTTAAATTATTAAATAACAATAAATACATGTATAATATTTTTTTAAAATTTAATTACATTTTTTAAAATACTTTTAAATTTTAATTACATTTTTTTTAAAGATTTAGTTAGTTTTTTTTAAATACTTTTAAATTTTAATTACATTTTTTCCAGATTTTTTAAGTTATTTTTTAAAATTATTTTACTCTTTATTTATGTAAGGGTCGGGTTACTTAGTTATTTTACATACATTTATTTTTGTATTTAAATTATAAAGTGTCTATAGAGTATTTTGAGATGTTATTAACTCTATTTTTTTTAATATATATATGAGAGACAATGATGTGGCATGATGACGTGACATTTTTTAATATATGTGACATTAAATTTATCAATTATAATTCCTTCAAAACATAAAGGATTAAAATTGATATAAAAAAGGACTAAAATTAAAAAGTGAAGGACGTATTTAGTAAAGTTGAAACTTAAATGATTTATTTTGGAATCTCACAAACTTATAGGACTAAAAATAAAATTTCCTCGTTTTGAGGGTAGTTTTGTAAAATTTTATAAATAAAGTAAAGTAAAAAGTAAATTGAGTGTGGAAAAGTAATGACATATAGGTAAATAAGAGTATATTTTGAGGATGGAGTTTATGAAGATATTTTCTTTTATGGGGTGTGCAAATTGGTATGTGACATCCATTTATAGAAAGTGTGCAAATTCCTGTAGGTAATAGTCAATAATTATTAGTTTTAATGAAATAAGTTATGATTGACTTAAATCTAATTAAATGTGTTTAATTTAATTCTAAATTGAAGAATTGTGTATTAATTCGCCAATAATTATAACAAATTAAAATTATTAAATGAAATAGTAAATGTAAATTATTCAATTCTTCTAAGTATATTCAATACTTACGTGTTCTCGTATACAACGTACAACGGAGTATAAATGTAAATCTATTAGAAGATATTAAATAATTTTTTTGAAAGAGATTTTAATGTAATTTAACAAACAATTTAAACATAAATAAATAAGAGTAAAATTTTCAATTAAAATGAAGAGTGTAAATTAAATTAAAATGATTGATATAAATTAATAAATACTATAAAAAAACATTTGTATTATAAAAAACAGAACAACTTTGTAATTTATAGTATAAAAAATTTAGAATTATGAGTTTAATTCCACCGTTACGAAAACAAAATAATAATATAGAGATTATAAATATAAAATAAGGGTAGGTTTCCTATGGAATTGAGTCCATATAAGAAATTGAGTTTTTTGTTACACTTTTTAATTGTAGTGAATTACACTTTTAAAAATAATATTTTAAGTTATATTGATGTACATTTTTTAGTAATGTTATATTGCACATTTTAGTTATATAGACGTGCACTTTTCAGGAATATTGCGTTGTACTTTTTAGTTATAATGACTTACACTTTTCATTAAAAATTGTGTTGCACTTTTCAATTATAACGACTTACACTTTTCAGTAATATTGTGTTGCACTTTTTAATTATAATGACTTACACTTTTCAATATACACCTTTAAAAAAAACAGTTGACCTCGATTCCTTATAAGGAATCGAGTCTATACAAGACCTTGACATAAAATAAAGCATAAGTGAGCATTAATTAGTTTCAAAAAATTGAAAATTCAAAAAATACGTTGAATTTTTTTAACTTTTTTAATGACACTAATCTTGTTATAAAATTCATAATTTGGGGAGGTAATATAAACATTGAGTTGGTCTCTGGTGCACTGTGTACACTATGCAACCAGTCAACTGTTATTATATATAATGACAAAAACTTTAGACAATGTAACAAGTGGTGATGTGGTTACTGTTTTTAAAAGTGGATATGAGGTCGCAGGTTCAACACCTTGTGACCTCAACTTTTTATTTTTAACCCTTTTTACTAACTCCTCAACTTTTTTTTTATTAATTATATTAATTAATAAATATTACAACTTTTTACGGTTTATAAAAAACCCTTTTTTTACTAACTCAATAATATTTATCGAAATTTTTTAACCCATTTTACTAACTCCTCAAGGTTTTTTTTTTATTAATTATATTAATTAATAAATATTACAACTTTTTACGGTTTATAAAAAACCCTTTTTTTACTAACTCAATAATATTTTTCACTTTTCGATATTAAAAATTATCACTTTTCAATAATAATAGTTACCACTTTTCAATATTAAAAATTACCACTTTTCACTAATAATATTTACCACTTAACTCAATAATATTTTCCACTTTTCGATATTAAAGATCACCATTTTTCAATAATAATAATTACAACTTTTCAGTATTAAAGATTACCACTTTTCAGTCATAATAGTTACAACTTTTCACTAATAATACTACTTTTCATTATTTAATATTACCACTTTTCAATAATAATTGTTACCACTTTTCACTAATAACAGTTACCACTTTTCAGTAACACTAGTAACACTTTTTAGTATTATGAAACAACACTTTTCAGTATTAAAGACGACAATTTTTCAGTATTATGAAACAACACTTTTCAGTATTAAAGATTACCACTTTTTTACTAATAAAATTAACACTTTTCAAAAAAAAAAATTACACTTTTCAGTATTAAAGCATACAGCATTATGAAACAAAACTTTTCAGTATTTAAGACGAACACTTTTCAGTATTAAAAACGAACACTTTTCAGTATTAAGAACTACACTTTACCAACAAATATATAGATGATAATTAAGAATCCAAACATAATCTTCTTCACGATTAATCACTCAAAAAACTTGTTCAAAGACATGTACGCCTGACACAATCACTACTACACATTTGGCTTTGTAGAGCTTTAAAAAATGGTCTTGTAGAGCTTTTAAACGAGCTCTCCAAGTGGGAGCTATGCAAGTGAAATTGCACTTGGAGAGCCCTTTTTAAAGGCTGTGCAAAAGAGGTCTTAGACAGCGGTTTTGAACCGCTGTCCAAGTAAAGTCACTTGGACAGCGGTTCATAACCGCTGTCTATGTGTAATTTTTTTTTTGACTTGGACAGCGGTTCATAACCGTTGTCTATGTGTATTTTTTTTTTTTTTGACTTGGACATCGGTTCATAACCGCTGTCTAAGTGAATTTTTTTTTGTCGTTTTTTTTAAATAATTATTTTATATTTTAAAAATCCATTTTATACAAAAGCAAAATTTATTTATATACAAATATATAAGTTAATATATTAAATGCTACCAAAAGTTATACTACTTTAATTAAAACATCCAGAATGATGAGAAGCAAGTGTACTAAAATGATATAACTAACAAGAAACTAAGTGTCGACATTATCTTCAACATTTAAAATCTCAGCACAATTCCATCCACATTAGAGTCCTGCTGTAAAAATAAAAAGGAAAGGCATGAATCACCTCCATCCAGAATTCATGATCCAGAGCTTCAACTTCCCACCCATCTCAGCACTTCCCACCCATCTCTGCAGCCAGAAGGAACAATCGGCCTCGAATCTTCATTTATTTTGATGTTTTGAGTCAGACTGCAGCAACTTGAATGGACCATTAGGTATAACCATTTGCCTTAAGAGAAAAAGGGACAATCAGAACTTAAATCTAACCATTTCAGGCAACCCAAGCAGCTACAAAGTTCTATTACAAGTTACCTTGCATTCAAAATCAAAAAATCAGTATATAATAGAGCAGAATAGTACATTATATATAAGCTTAAGAATAAACCCCAGTCATCTGCAATCACCTAGATGTTTCCACCTTAGACTAAAGTATACATAAACGGGTAATCCTTACTTTAGATGCATTATAATTTATAACACACACACTTTGAAGCTCAAATGAAACAGAAAATATAAACAAATAAAAAAGAATTAAACATTGCCCTTAATTTGTTTCAAAAAACAAATTCTGATCGAGTTGATTTTTCTTAGTACCTCCATGATTTAATCAGCATTCAAATGGAGCATTACAAATAACTAAAAAGTAAACATTCTGAGTAATGTATCCCATTATTCCACTATCAAATACCCAGGACATAACAAGAACATCTCCACCCAAAATAAAGAAATGGCAATTTCAGAAATCTCCTAAAAACCAGGGTGTTAGTATTTTGATTCTATACGGAACTTTGGAAAACTATTTCTAAAAATAGAAATTTTCCGAGAAAACGGTAGTCGATTCAACCCTCTCAGTGGATCCATTTCAGCTTCAAAACAGCAGATTCAATATATGCATAAATTCAAATACCGACGATACCAAGATGGCTATACACTGACGAACTGTATCGATTCGAAGACTAATTCAGTGGATCCATTTCAGCTTCAAAACAGCAGATTCAATATATGCCTAATTCTTAAACCCAATGCAAAAAGAGCCTTAAGTATAATAAGCAAGCAAGAAACTCGCCCCATGCCTATGGTAAATTCCAAAAGGGCACATATGAAAAAAAAAATTGTATGTCATTTGAAGCCATGGCTAAAAGAGATAACTTAGACACAACAATCATCACCAATTTTTGGCTAATCATATAACAGTCAGAAACTCATACCATGCTTGGTACTTTTACTATGACAAAGCAGCAGGTTTGCATCTGCATCAACATTGAGTAGTAGCTCTGCTTGAAGGTATGGACCAGATGACAATTGACCAGCTTGCGCAGCATCACCAATAGGATGCAACGATAAATGAAGCTGCAGATTCCATGAGACGAAGCCCCAATTTAAATTTATTATTGAATGAAATTCTAAGCTCAAACTAGAAATTAAGAAATAAGATTGGTAGGAAAATGGAATTACCTGAATGTGTTGACCAGAGAAGAGTCGAGAATATGAATTTCAGGTTCTTGAAGGGATGAAGGTCGGTGAATATGAAACTCTCTTCTGGCTCTTTCAATTCTCTTCTCTTCGCGGGTCAATTTAGGCGTATTTTTTTCCACGCCTGATTTCTTTCTCGGATGCATCCATTTTCTCGGAAGAGGAACAAATCTGCCTACGCCTGAATAGCTCTCAAATTCACGAGCAAGAGGAGGCGGTTATTTCGCTCCGGAGACTGACCCGAACCCGGGAAGAAACCCGTGCCCGTTTCTGCACTCCGCGGGTACTCTCAGCACTGAAATCCCTAATCAGCTCCAGATATTCAACCCTGCAAGTGAACGCCGCGGCGGGCGTTGGTGAATCTGTCTCTAGAGAAACAGAACAAGGTGAAGATCGTACGGTCGGTGATAGTTCACTAGACTCGATTTTTTCTGCAAATTAGTTCACTAGACTCGATTTTTTCATCATCTTCACAAATTAGTTCACATTCCATAACACATTCTTTCTGCAACTCCTGCTCCATTTGCAGAGGCATAGTTTCAAGATTTGTCTAACATAAGCCTTCACATAACAAAATTCTTTCTGCAACTCTTTGAATTTTTATGCAAAATGAAGTGTCTTTTTAACTTATTCTACTTCTTCACACTCTGCATTTCTCTCACATTTTCACTCAACTCAGATGGCCTTTTGTTTGCACTCAAAGCCGCCATTGTTAAAGATCTGAACCAAGTCCTAGATTATTAGCACTCAAAGCCGCCATTGTAAAATGTAAAAATGTAAAAGTAATAACTGGTTAGTTCAACCTCTGAATTTCAAAGGCATCCTTATTAATTCTATGATTATTAGCTAACAAATATACACCAAAACTCTCATATTATGCAGTTTGCTTTAAGCAGGATATAGAACAAGTTCACTAGACTCGATTTTTTTTTCATCGTTAGCAAACACAAGAATCAATAATTGCAACAGTTTCACAGGCCAAACTTAACATTAATTCATTTACTAGACATAAATGAAAAACTTTTCTGATCTGCTGCTATTATCTTTATTTTACCTCAAATTTGATATATGCACAATTTAAATACAACATTCTAGACAAAAATCCTTATTTATTTTACTGTTTGACAAAAATCCTAATTTTTAAATTTGAAGCATCCAATGAGAACGCGGTGTTGTGACAGAATAGGATTATAGAGCATGAACAAGAAACGTAAAGAAGACAAGTGATTTACGTGGTTCACCAATGAATTGGCTACAATCCACATGTTGGTCCTAGGTGGAGTATAACACAAGTGTATGGGGGGGGAATGCACTTGTGTATGCAAATTCTTTTCTTTTTGACAAATCTGGTCTTATCAGGCAGGTTGTCTCACAACTGACCTGAGTGAACTTTGATAGATACTTGTCCTACTGATTACTATAGAGTGATTAGTTGGCTAAATATCTAAAAGAGTTGCTAAGTGCGGAATGTGGTTGGCCTTTGACTTAAAGAAATACTCCAAGTAAATTTCTGAAAAGTTACAGTTATCAGGGACTTTGTCCAAAACAATTTTTCCTTAAACTTACAAGTTTTACTCTTTGAAATATGTTTGAATATGAATGCAATAAAGAGTGCAGTAAGTAAAAGACACACAAGCTTATAGTGGTTCAGAGACTCAAGCTCCTACATCCACTTTGCCTGATTGAACAGGATAATTCCTTCACAATGGAATTAGCTTGTTTTATAGTGCCAAGGTGCACTGATCAACAACACTCTCTTAGTGTTTTGATCCCTAGGATAATCTGAGTCCTAGTGCTCAATCTCTCTAAGTTAAGACTGTGTTTCACTCTAACAGTCCTTAACTCCTCACTTCTACAACAAACACTCTCTTCACTAAATGAGATAAGGTTTGAGGTTTGGTTCCAACTAATAGAGATATCCTTTACAATGAGAACAGATGTAAAGGCTTAGGATATCTCAATGCTAAGCTAGGATGTTTACAAAGATTGGCTTAGCTGACTTGAAGTGATTCAAGAAACTTGGAATACTTGAGAATAGCTTGGTTTCCTTTGAAAGCTTTATATGAGTTTGATAGCTTATTGTTGGATACTGAATCCCTTTGATCACTTCTGTTTATATAGTCATGTTTGAGCAACTATCCGTTGGAGAGATAGCATTTCAAACATTTCTATTTGCAGTTACATTGAAACGGCTAAGTAGCTTGACTTCCTTTTATCCACTGTGTAAAAGGGGTCTTCAATGGTTGCTTGAATGAATGTGTTGACTTCTGAAAAATGCGGCTGAGATGACTTGTGACAGTTTCCAAATAAGCACACTTTCCAAGGTTGATTTGTGGCAGAATCTACACTCAACCAACGGTCAGATGGGACAAGCTCCCTGAACATTCTTGCTGCAGTTTTAGAATGTTCTAACATTCATTCAATGCTTCACTCTTTAATGCTCTAAGTCTTCAATGCTTGGTTCAGGCATGATTGGCAATAAATGCTTCATTGAATGTGTCTTCTGTAAGCTTTTGACAGTTAATTCTCTTGATCATTTGCACTTCAACTGTCTAGATCTTTTGCATTTAAGAGCACAGCTTCAGTGTTCTTGATCTCTTCAGCCTGGTTGTCCACTTGTTCAGTTGTCCTGATGCTTCAGCAACTTTGGCCTTAAGACTTAATACCTGTCAAGCTTTCTAACATGTAGCTTTGGACAACTATCCTGAACTCTAAAATCTCACAACATTTCTGAGATTTTTAACTTAAGCATTCTACATACTCAAGTGTTCTGGGACAACTTGCCTGAACAATAACTTGAGCATATCTCAACTAATTTGTACATCATCATTCAGGGGTTTTGGTATCTAGATCAAAATCATTTTATTCCCAACAATATATATATATCCTAATCTTTATTAAATAATATCTTATATATTTTTTGGCAAAATTCTTGGGTGTTACATTATTTAGGTAAGTCCACCCAAATATGATGTAGGTATAGGAAATGGAGTATTATGCATATATATATATATATATATATATATATATATATAAGTGAGCCATTTAGACAATTAAATAGTGGATAGCAGGAGGAAACGACACTTGCACAACCTATAAAACTAGCTTGCCTACTAAACTCCCTTAAAACACTCCACCTCATCTTAGAATTTAAGGCAACCTTTCAGCCACGTATGTGAAATCTTACAATCTCATCAGCAAAAATCACCTATAGATAGGGAATCAAGTTTACCTCCTACAACTCACACTTACTTCATTTCCTCCTCCCGATTCCTTGCAAACTTGAGAACTCCATCTCTTTCACCCTAAATAATTCACTTTCGTCACCACCATATCCACCCACCTCTCATAATAAAATTGAAACTTAGTTTGAAGGCAACAACTACTAGAGCTCCACGTCGCACCACCCATTCTCCGAAACTAGCTAACGACGCCGTTACGATCATCCTTTTCCATATTTGTGTTTCAAGAAGCCGACGATCATCCTTTTTGATCATCTGTCTTTCAAGAACGAGTTTCTCTCAAATTTTCTTTATCCTCCTTCATCTTCACTAGGTATATCTTCGTCGTCTTCACCATGTATGATTTCATAACTTTGGTTATGTGTTGTGTGCGCGTGCATGTGCTTGTTATGTGTGTATATATTTGTATTTCCTACATCATGATTAGTAGTTTAGTAATGCCACATATTTAAGGTTCTTACTATATAAATGATTGGTTCATGAATTTATATGTTAGTAGAGAAGGTGCAGTAAGTATTTTGTATGAATATGGTTTTGATTTATGTTACAAATTATTGTTTGATGCCATCCTCATATTTGAATATAAAGATTTATTGTATCACAAGTTCCATGGGTAGAGATACATCACATTCATACGAAATTAGACACATAGTAGCTTAATGGTTAATTGTTATTATACAATCTATTTAACTAGTAATCTAGGAGATTAACCGATTTGGTGCGTATCAATGTTTTTCTTATTGCCAACTATCATTACTACTCTTTAGGTCATTATTATCATATTAAATGATGTTCTTATGAAAAGTATTTTTATAAAATTCTCTTATTGTATCTACATGATTGCTTCAATTTTTAGAGTTGAGATAGTGTTTGAATAGAAATAAGGTATAAAATTTAAGATAGAGTTTTGTTAAAATTCAGCCCTTTGAACATGTATACATTGTTGCTCCAAGAATGTTATAATCTTATTATATGTGTCAATTGATGTAGTCGATATGCTAATATAAAGCCTATATTGGAGAACATGGCACTTTAATGTCATTTGTGTCCTTAAAGGAATCGTAGTGGTTCACTTTTGATTCTTGGTTTATTATCTATACTTGTATTAAATTATCATTGATGCTTAGTCTATTTTAGAATGTTAAAGCATGTTTAAATATATATATTGGTCAAAGTTGTGAACTTAGTAGGAGAAACAAATAAGATTTTTATGTCTTTTCTACTTATGTTCATTCAAATTTCATGGGGTTCAGTTATGTGGATTTGGGTATATGCCATCTATGTTAATGTTGTATTTATCAATAAGTTACGTGTGAGTCCTTAAAAGAAAATAAACATGTGTTAAAGTCATGAGTTGATTTAGGACTTCAATGTATCATCTATGTGAGAATTTATGAAAGATGTATAAGACTTAAAAAGATAAGAAGGATTTCGTTTATGTAATTTAAGAATCAAGAGGTCTAATAATGATCAAACTTTCAAAAGAACGTGCTAGGTGAAGTGCTGCGGACCAGAGGTTCGGGACGTCCCTGCAAGTTTTAGTTCATGTCAAAAGGATTTCAAAGACAGTTCTAACTTACACTACAAAATAATTGAAAAATGGCATCTGGAAAGGCATCGGATCTGCCGTCCCCAATGATAAAGGCATCGGCAAAGGCATCGGCAGTGTGCCGATGCCAATATGCTCGATGCTATTTAAATGGCATCGGATTTGGGGAAAACCGTTGCCTTTTGGCATCGGGGGGACAGCCGATGCCAAATTGCATCGGGCCCACTGCCGATGCCATTTTATTAACATTTAAAAAAGACGAATCTGGGTTTCGAACCCAGGTATCGAGGCCACCAACACCCACCCCCCACCGCTGGGCCACCCCAATTCTCGGAAATCTGGCATTTTTCGCGAATTGTGGGGTTCGAACTCGGGACCTCGCGGTCTCGAAGGCTTTTGAGCGCCCCCTGTGTGCCGTTTAGGCTAGGAGCTTTTAGTCGACATGTTGTGAATGCAATTAATATATATTCAATTTAATTTGAGTTTTTAATTCTTTAATTAATTCAATCCATTCTAACTTTAATTGTTGCTTATTAAATTATTTATCAAAGCATATCATAATTATTTCTAAATTATGTTTTTCAAATTAACTAAATTATGTTTTTCAAATTAAATAATTTAATTACGATATCAATTCACACTATTTAAATTTATTCTAATCCTCAATTTACAACATTTAAATTCATTCTAATTTTTAATTTCACAACATTATAATTACATACAACATTGAATATAATTATTTTCATTTATACGTTTAAATTTATTATAATCACATCATTTAAATTCATTCTAATTTTCAATTCACAACATTAAATATATATAATTATTTTCACTTATCCATTTAAAAATATGAATTCACTTATCCATTTAATTAAAAATATTTTCATCTTTTATAAAATTATTCTCTAGTTCATTTTCAATTAAAATACACTTATCTAATACAGAGTACTAGTGAATACTTTTTTTTTTTTTAATTGCAGAGAATAAGTTTGATTAATTCTCTAATTGTTGTAGTATATTATATATAATGTTCGTTTCACTCTGATCAGGAGTAATGTTAAATTCATAAGTCATACTCACGTAACTATCAAAATCCACGCAAGTATATATATATATATATAGAAATGATATTGAGCTCATATAATGGGCTCCTTATGGAGTCAAATGATGATGTGTCATTATCTACATCATTATATTTACTTACATAATTAACACTATTTTATGGAAATTTAAAAAATTAAAGGATATTCCTATAAAATTAGGAAACGTAGGACAAAGATACCATAATCAAGATTACCAATGCTAATTATTTTGATTTTTTAATTAATCAAGATTAATTATTTTAAGATTTTTTAAAATTATTTATTAACGTGTTTATTATTAGTATATAATTATTAAATTAAAAAAAAACCATACATTTATATATATAATTTTTTTAAAGTTATAAACACAATTAATTGAAAAATAATGACTACATTAATTAAACTAAATCATAAACTCTAAACTCTAAATCCTAAAAAAAATTATAATTTTCAATTTTAGGGTTTTAGGGTTTAGGGTTAAGAGGTTTAGGGTTTTAGGATTTTAGGGTTTAGGGTTTTAGAGGTTTAGGGTTTAGGGTTTGTCCGATTTATACTCATTTAGGGCGACGGGGAAGGCATCGGGCCCACTGCCGATGCCATTTTGCATCGGGGGGGCCGTTACCAAATGGCATCGGGGCCCACTGCCGATGCCATTTTGCATCGGCCATTAAATGCCGATGCCTTTTCGCATCGGCCCGCCTGCCGTTACCAATTGTCGTTGCCTTTTGGGCAATATTTTGTAGTGTTATCTATAAAGTTAAAAGGTGGGTAACATTATCTGCAGTGCAGTTGTAAATGTTTTGTCGTCAGTTGGTGTATGCGATTGTATTTATTATATAAACCAACTGATGAGTTATGATTATTTTGGATCTTCGGATCTAAGGACCGTTGGACTGACGAGTTAAGGACCGACGGGTCTATCCGGTCAAGACTTATGTAGTCAAACAGGCCCTTGGACCTACGGGTTAAGGATCGACGGGTCTATCGGGCAAATAGACTTGTGTAGTCAAATGAGAAATGGCCGACGGGTCCGGTTCGTAATGATACATTTTGTATACTGCCAAACGACTAACAACCTGCAGGTTATTTACTGAGATTTATCTCATATCCAATTTAATATTTCAGGTTTTGAGATTGAGGAACGGAAGCTGCAGCGACACGAGGTTTCCCTAGTATCATTTTTGAAGTTAGTTGCATTTGAAGAATTACTAATTACTTGCAATAGTTCAAAGTATTATTAAAGCTTTAAATTCCTTTGTAAACAACTTTAAAAATGATTCTACTGCAATACATTATTTTCTCAACTATTTACTTTTCCGCTACCATGAAGGTTTATTTACTCGAATGAAAGGAATTTTTAAGTTCAGAAATTGTTACACTTAGTGGCGACCCGGGCTCGGTATGCTTAGACCACAGAGGGTCGGGCGTTTCGGGAACGGGGCGCTACAGGTGGTATCAGAGCAGTGTTTTATTTCCTCTGACAATAACTATTTTCTAGGTAAATTTTCTTCTTTCCCCTGACACTTAGACATCAGGATATATATATTTTTAAAAAAAAAAAAAAAAGATTCTAACCAAGTAGTAGAATTCAGTTTTCATGTTTTACTCCAATAATTTATTTATCCTAGTCTTTTCTTTTAAGAAGATGAATATTATAAATGATTTGAAAACATCAAAATAATTTACTATCAACCATTTCAAGTAAATGGTAGGCTTCGTCTTTTAGTATAAATTTTATTCCAAAGTTCATTGAAGAATAATCTAAAATGAGAATTTTGAGGAATAATATTGGGAAACTCTGTCTGCCGCAGCAAGCCGTGATAACCTCAAGGTATGTATATTTTCACTAAATATTCAAAGAAGTATAAGTGAAGTTTTAAAATACTGGAAATTTATTAAAGAAGTTATGTTCGCATCTTTTATGAAAAGTTATGCAAAGAAAGAAATTATTTAGTGATGCAATGATTTATTATGAAGTTTATTTCCAGTATTTATGAAACTAAGCTTTTATGGTGTGAGATGTGTTCATGAAAGTTATGTTTATGAAAAATCATTTACACAGTTTCTTGTGATGTAAAACATCATTTATGAGAAATTTTGCATTTAAAGAAAAGATTAAATGATTTTACATCCCGGAATTTCACTGCTCACATAATATTTACTTAGAAATGATACATGTATTTTGGGACTATAAGATGGACTTTATGGGCATTGGCTTGAACTACTTATCTGATTAGAAGATTTCAATGGCATTTGATGATCAAAACCATATAGGTACTGAGTATCACCTAAACCTTAGGTTATTATTTTTCCAAAACATGCTGTCACTGCAAATGATGTTCTATTGTTAAGTTGTTAACCGTGGCAGCGTGTGCTCGTGAATGCGATCACATGAGTATGCTAGTAGTAGTGCGTCTATTGTGGGAGAATCTTGGCGATTCCCTCCATGTGAGTTAAATAATTATACACGAACTTGCAATTATATGTTTCCACTTTTAGTTTTATTAAGTTATGATGCGTACAAGACAACAATGAACCCGACCTAGTGTGCAACTGTGCAAGATCATTAAAGACCACTAGGATAGGAATGACAAACACTATAATACATCTTCACGAGTACTAGAAGTGTCAAAATAATTATTTATCACTATAGAATTTCATTGCACAAACTGTATGTTGCCTTAAATTACCTATTATATAAACTGATTAGGGATTGAACAAATGAGGAAACTACTTAGGAAGAACGAAACATCTAGACTTTGGGAAAAAAAAATATCACAACCGGAAGAGGTTAGTGAAAGGCGGCGTAGAAGGAAAAACATTAAACGTGGGTATTCCTTCCTAAAATACGATAAGTATTAAGTATCTCGATAACTGTAGTTATAAGGTGAAATTAGCTTCATGTCTTTAAGATGAAAGACTTAAATGAAGTTTTTGGGTATGATAAGAACTAAGTAACAAATTCTAGAAACCCAAGTTGACACTCAGATTACCCTAGCCATCGGAAGTTGTGAAAGAAACAATTCTCATATATTCAACGTAATATCTTCAAGACTAAAAGGTGTCGTATATATAAATCTATTTCTGCAGAAGGCCCAAATTTAATTTAGCAATCTAACTAAGGCCCACGACCCAAAACATGAAGTGAAAGAAATAACGTATGTTCAATAAATGCTCAGGTTGTCACTTGTTTTCTCCTTTTGTAAACTTCTGTAATTGGTGGCCGTATAATCTCATCAGGGTATAAAATGGTTGACTAAGAATAAGAAAATGATATATGTTCTGACCAAAAGGTAGATCTTAAGGAATGTATTGGCACTAATTCATTCCTCTCAAAAATTAAATCTGTTTGGGACTGCCAATAGTAAAAATACTGGAAGCTAAGGGTACCTGATGGATATTGATTCGCCTCTTATAATTATTATTATTATTATTATTATTATGGCTTTTAATCTAAGTTCTTGAATAAATTGCCCACAAACTTACATAGGGCTTAAGTTAGAATTATGTTTTGAGTCGATTTAAATAGGATTTTAATTCCTTAGAGTTATATAAGATCATTGAAGTGTAGCAGCTTCGATAGTGGCAACAATTATCCTTTTGGGAAGATAGTTATCTCTTCGGTTTCTTTGATGAGCCTCCTTTGAGGATTATCTATATAATTTATATAGCTATTGTTCAGATATATCATATAAATAGTTTAATTAGAGACTTACCAACCACAAGTAGCTACCTTGACAAGAAGTCATAAACTAAATTACCAACCATAAGGAGCTATCTTGATGTATTCCCTAAAGATTTAAATAAGTTCCTCTGAATTACGAAGAGTTTAATATTAACTTGTTATCAAGAGTTGCGCCAATATCTATAGTGTATTACATGATGACACTAAAAGAATTGCAAGAAAAGTAGGAGAGTCTATGGAGTTTAAAGTTATGATTATTATGCTGCTAATATGCAATACATCTTCTTAGGTGATGTTTAATTATAAAATGTTGTATTCATTAATACTTGGAAAGTTTAGAAAGCATATAATTAGAGACAAGATAAAAATATTCAAACGAAATACTGTATGTATTAAAGATTAGATAAAATGGTGTTAAGATCGCTGTAAATTAGAAATTTATCTCAATGATATGGTTTGAAAGAGACAATATATGTGTTTTGAAATTAACCAGAATATATTTAATATTGTGTGTATTGATGACACTAAAAATTGCAAGATAATTTCAAGGTATGTAGCTTGTTGGGAATTAGCCGTTTATTTGCAAAATTCGTACTAATTGTGACATTTCTAGCAAGACGAGATATTTATTTAGATGCTAGAGAAGAACTCCTAGGTGCTAAAGTCAAAATTAGTATTTATTACATATTCTGACCATTCCAAAGGGAATATAGATGATTATTTTTAACTTCTAAAGAAATTTTATTCATCTTTAGAAAAAGAATAGCTAGGTGTAAGGTATAGAGAAACAATGAATGGAGAAATAATTATTTCATTGAATGATTGTAAAGAATACATGAGAGGAGTATTTATAGATACAAAACATATCTACTATATATATCTAATTTAAGGAAATAACTCTATCTAAGGAAAATAAAGATTTACAAGATATATAAAATATATTATACAAGATATATACAATATCTCTTAATATATTTATATATGACTAATACGCCCCCTCAAGATGGAGCACCGTAGGAGAGTCCAATCTTGATTATAAGTGGTTGTAGGCGAGAACGAGAAAATGACTTGATAAGAGCATCAACAAGTTGATCCACATACGAAACATGTGAAACTCGAAGTTGAGGGTCGGGTACGAAAAATTGGGCAGTAGGGGGTGTACTTAGTAAGTTTGGAGTGGGTTGATCGAGACCGTGGGTGGATTTGAGGGGCGGGGTGTATTTAGTGGATTATGGGGTGTATACAGCAGTGTGGTAGGGGATCTGGTGGTGGTGTATTTAGTGAGCTGGGGGTGCAGCAACGCGTGATGATGGGCCGGGGGTGGATTAGGCGAGACAGGGGGTATAGGTAACAAGTTTGGTAAAGGGGTTGGGTTCTCGTCGGGAGTTGGCATAATTTGGGGAGGGGGTGTATTTGTAAAAGTTGGGGGTGGGGTAGGGACAGTAGGTAAGTGAGGGGTTTGATTAATTAGAGTGGGCAGCAGAAATAATATGACAGTAAGGTTTTGTTGTAGGCAGGGGGTGTTTTTACTAGAACTGCGGGTGTGGTTACTTGGGGAGTTTGCATGGACTTCCATGGATGGAGATTTTGGAGAAGAAAGCTTCTCGTGAGTGCACGGTTGTTTTAAGCAAAATTGGTTACCGTGAGAGGGTTGCAACCGTGAGTTTTGATCGGTGTTGGGTGTCGAGCAACGGTTAAGGGTGGTAGTCGGGAGTTTGGACGGCGCTGGACGTCGAGCAACGACTACAGAGGAGGGTTTCGGATCAAGGCGTTAGCCGTACGACTCGTTGATGTTGGGGTAATTGTGGGTTTTGTACGACAAGAACATCGAACAACAATTACGGGGAAGAAGAAACGTGTCTTCTTGAGGTTGGGGTAATCGTGAGTTTTGTACGACAAGAACGTCGAACAACGATTACGGGAAAGAAGAAACTTGTCTTCTTGAGGTTGGGGTAATTGTGGATTTTGTACGATAAGAACATCGAGCAACAATTACGGGGAAGAAGAAACGTGTTTTCTTGAGGTTGGGGTAATCGTGAGTTTTGTACGACAAGAACGTTGAACAACAATTACGGGGAGGAAGAAACTTGTCTTCTTGAGGTTGGGGTAATCGTGAGGTTTGTACGACCAGAACGTCGAACAACGATTACAGATTACAAGGAGGAAGAAACTTGTCTTCTTGAGGTTGGGGTAATCGTGAGTTTTGTACAACAAGAACGTCGAACAACGATTATGGGGAAGAAGAAACTTGTCTTCTTGAGGTTGGGGTAATCGTGAGTTTTGTACGACAAGAACGTCGAACAACGATTACGGGGAAGAAGAAACTTGTCTTCATGAGGTTGGGGTAATCGTGGGTTTTGTACGACGAAAAACGTCGAACAACGATTACGAGGGTTTGTGTGGGATCGAGGCGTGAGCCGAGAGGCTCTTGATACCATATAGAGAAACAATGAATGGAGAAATAATTATTTCATTGAATGATTGTAAAGAATACATGAGAGGAGTATTTATAGATACAAAACATATCTACTATATATATCTAATTTAAGGAAATAACTCCATCTAAGGAAAATAAAGATTTACAAGATATATAAAATATATTATACAAGATATATACAATATCTCTTAATATATTTATATATGACTAATATAAGGTGTACCTGGCAACAAGACTTGAATAAAAAAATACACTCAAATTGGCACATACACTGCCTCCAGGAGAGACGGATATACACAACGTAACGTCTAAAAGAAAACTTTTAGTGAGAATTGATTAAATGAATCTACCCTTTAAATTCTCGGAAAGAATTATGGTATAATGTGTCGATGGACTTTGCCACCATAGAATGTAAGTTTTTGACATATAGAGAACTAATAGTACAAAATTAGAGACTTTGAAATAAGTTAAGATTTGACATTTGAGATGTACTTGTGACTATTCGGAAGAAAATATTTACACTGTAAAAGTCTGAGATATTCTGAAGCCTTAATCTAGTGGAGTGAGTATGATGAAGATGAAATTCCTTGAGAACGAGAGGATAAGATCTCGATTAACTGTCCACAATGCTTGGTGAAATGAGCAGGGGAAATTTCGGGGACGAAATTTATTTTAAGGAGGGTAGAATGTAATGCCCCAAAACCATTAGTGCATATTTATAATTCTTAAAATATATTTTAATGGTCTATTGAATTATTTTGCTAACTCAATTTTTAGTACTATGAAGAAATATATTTTCAGGGAATGGGAACGAGCTATTTGGATTCGGCTGCACTCCTAGCACATAAGAAAGAAAGAAATGAAGTACTAGGTTTGATGAATATTTTATAAGTATCTAAATAAAATAAATCTAAATGAATAACTTTAAAACCTTAATATGAAATATGGATATTGATACATTAATTTGCCTGGTCTATATAATGTTGTCTTATCTGATATAATTTTCTAGTATTACTCATTTTTCTTAATTTAATATTTAGATTAGATTAATGTTTGTAAGTTCACTTCTCTTTTATAATAAACCCAAATATATGATCAATTTGAATTAGTGTTTTGACAATTTGCTTCTCTTATACACCCAAATGGGATATATGTTAATCAGTGAATTGGTTTATTAAACCCAAAATCAACGCGGCCATTTTATTTTATTTTTCTTAGCTTACTCATTTTATTTTTGAGTCCAATTACATGACCCATTTAAATCGATCGGTAATCCATTACTTTTATTTGCTAAGCCAAAAAATAAAAGATATTAACCATATTAAATAAAATTCATAAGTAAAATATTATAAACTAATAAGGTTATTTAGGTAAGTCCACCCAAATATGATGTAGGTATAGGAAATGGAGTATTATGCATATATATATACTAGTGCACAACCCGCATAATATGCGGGAATAATTAAAATAAAAAACATAAAAAGGAAGAAAATTGAAGAAAAAAAAAATTTAACACGTACAATACAAATAAAACAAAAAATTACACTATTTAAAAAAATATACAAAAAAAATATATAAAATTACATTGTTTAAAAAATTGTGCAAACCCATTTTCATCAATCTGAGCAGCAAGTTATATATCACATTTTGTGATGACAATCCTCGACCTCGACGAACTAAGTTTTGATTAATTAGAAATTCTGATCAAGTTTAATTTGGAGCAAATACTATTCTTAATAAAACTTCAAATGATTGGAGCAATTTCTCAATGGTGGGCAAAACCATTAAATAAATTAGGCACTGCTCTATAAACACGTATTCTTAATAAAGATCCAAATATATGTATTAAAGATATATCAAAATTAGTTATATAGTAATTATAAAAAAAATTATTATATTGAATCTACATAAATCCAAAAATTACAAAAAGATTATGATATACTAATCTACATAAACTCAAAAAAGTAAAAATAAAATATTATGATACTAAATCTATTTAGTTGCTGATCCACAAACATATTCTGTCAGACAAATAAAGTGCAGTGAAGAGATAGTTCTTAGTATTAAAAAAAATGTAAATATACAATTAAAATAGGAAAAGCTAAAAGGAGCCTAGTAAAAAAGTTATCTAAAAAAATTACAAAATGCAAATAAACATAAAATTGTCTTAATCAACACGTTCATGTCTTCAATTAGGAATTGATGATTTGATTTAACAAAATACTCCCTCAAATATTTTCGCACTGGTTTTGGAGCATTGGGTCGGTGAATTTATTCTTTTCTGTACGAAAATAAACAATAAGAAGATGATTCCATAATTCTACACAAAGTATATGGATTGGAATGAATCTCAAATCATCCCATCCCTAAATATCTCATCTACAATATTCTAGAATTATAGTAAGAAATGAAACTTTACCAATAAAATAATTGTGATGACGGTTGTCGACTTCTTATGCTTAATAATAAACAATAATATAGTATTTAATTATATATCAAAATGAGTTATAAGAAGAATGAAACTTTACCTATAAAATAGTTGTGGTGACGGCTCTCGACTTCCGACGAATCCTGATCGAGTTTCGTCGAATCCTGATCGAGTTTCGTGCTTGATAGGAATTCTGCTTCCGACGAATCCTGATCGAGTTTCGTCCTTGATAGGAATTCTGATCGAGTTTCGTGCGTTTAATAAACAATAGAGTATTTAATTATATATAAAAGAAATGAGTTACATATTTTGAATAAAGAACTCTCTAAATCATTGTAGCAATTCGTCAAACAAATAAATGAATTAAAAATTAGGCATAAACTTGGTACTACGTATAATTTGAACCGTAATACAATAAATTAAAGTTATAAACAAATGATATAATGAGAGATATTATGGTTCGATCTGGGACAATTAACAGTCGAGATTTCAAAGTTTTGTCTCTAGTGCAGTAAAAATAATAATATTTCAAAGATTTCATGCAGGTTTTCGCGACATTATTTTTCACGTACCTTTTTGTCTCTAGTGCAGTACCCGCGTATTACGCGGGATTAAATAAAATTCAAACACTTTATTTAAAATAATTAATTTAAATTAATCATAGTAATTTTTTAATTTATATGTATAATAACACTAACTTATTATCAACATTAATTATAAACTATTTAAAAGAAAAATTAAAAAGGTAATAAATAAAAAGATTAATATTTGGAGTAATTTGTGATATTATATATAAAAAATTTGCTAATTCATAATATCATGAATTATTGAAATGTAATAGATTAATTAAATTGATTTGAGCAATGTACTTTTAAATAATATTTTATTAAAATTATCTTCAACTTTCTTTAATTTTTTATAAAGTTATTACCATGCACATATTTTAGTTTTATGTTTCTTTAGAAAATTTACATAATAAATTTAGGATCATAGAAATTGTAAATTTCAACAATTATACAAATTCAATAGGACAACTAATGTCTTTTCTTCTCATTGTTAATAACTCGATAATTAAAAATTTGGAAGCTACAAATAATAACAGTTAAACCAAGGAAAAAAAAAAAGTTCACAGAGAAATGTAGAAATTACAAATAATACTCAGTAACAATTAAATCAATAAAAAAAGAACATAGACCAGGTTTAAGAGAGACCATATCTCCAGCTGCAATCTTCACAATCAATTAATCTGAAATCTCCAGCTGCAATCTTCACAATCAATTAATCTGAAAATTGAAACTGGAAAGAAAAATAAGATTTTGAAATATAATGTCATATATATTGAATCACAAAAATTAAATATAAATTGAGAGAATGTTAACGCACCAAACTCTCTATCCAATCTTTCGTTACCATCATGTTTGATTAGCATCATCATCTTTGAATAGGCTGCATATAATGAAAAATAAAATAAAAAATATTGCTTCACGGCATATTTAAAATTGTTGTTATTATTGCCCACGTAGACATTATTGAATATAAATATAATATGCCAAATTATTACATTAAATACAGGAAATTACATCTAATAATCATACTGAGTACAACAAAATAGACATAACTCTATCAATATCTGTAAATTCGTAATATATTAAATAACCCATTAAATGTAAAAAAATACAACATAACATTCATTAATATTGTTAAACAATTTTTATCCTCTCTCTACCGTCTTCCTACCTACCTTTGACGTTCATATTTTTAATGTTCTCCCCAAAATTTTAAATATGGACCTTTAATACATAATAACAACAATTTATTAAACAATGTAACATTAATGGTAATGTGTATTAATTATAATTGAAAAAATAGAATAATTGAGGACATACCATTTGTCTTGAACAATCATTTCCAGCTTTTTTTTCAACTTACCATGGACACTTACTGTGTTCACGTCAAAAATATGAACAACACATGCCATTACATCTAAAAAAACAGCAGTGAAACATCATAATGAAAATCAATCCAAATAAAAAAAAACGTTAACAACAATTGGGATCCATTACATAAGTTGTTGATTACTTTGATAATAAAATTAAGAGTGTATTGAGGTTACCTTGCAGAATTCTATCCTCATACTCAGATTGCGACCTTATATCAGGAAATAAAATCGAACAGGTGGTGTTGCTTGAAATGGAGAAGACCTTCTCATTTCTGTGTTGTGATGGAAAGTAAGTTTGTAAGGGTGTTTGGTAGTCAATATATGTCCCAAAGGCTTTTCTACACCAAAGTTGTATAAATTGTACGTGACCCCTTCTCTTACGATATTTTCATATCGTTTTATTAGGTACTTAACTACAGTTGCCTGGATTTTGGTGCCCTACATACAAATATAAAATTGCATTAGATGTAAAATAAAGTAATGAGGTTCAATAAAATGAGTTTAAGTAATGAAGTGTTGAAAGAGATATGTTAAAATAGAGAATTTCAGTAAATATAGATTTTATGAAAATAGTGCAATGCTGCGAATTCCCGAAGAAAAAAATGTGTACTGCAGTGCTGCGAATTTCACAATAAAAAAACGTGGTGGATACACATGTGCTGAAAGAATACATATTAAATAATTAAATAATTTAAATATTATGAGCACTTACTTGTTCATCAATGAGTAACATTTCTAAAAATTGCTTCGGATTGATACCATCAAAAGAGGGGACGATCCAACATCGCTGAACTTGAACCTTGACTCTCCAAGTTTCCTTTTCAGAGGTAATAATATGTAATGGGTCAAAATGTGATTCCATGTGAATGAATTATAGTTATGAAGAATGGTAGTGATGAGAATTTGTATAATTGAAAAACAGTTTATTTGAGGAATGGTAGTGATGGGAACGTAATAAATTCCAGAGAAAGTAAGGAAAGGTGTAAAGGGTGTGAATTATTTGTTAAAAAATATGAGTGTTATTTATAGGGAAAACAGTTCCAGTAAATGGTGTTCAGTTAATAAAAAAACTGTTGTGTAATTAGATAAGATAAATGTGGTGGTTTTATAACTTCTATTTGAAAACCAACTTTGTGAATAGTATGAATGAATAACCAATTTTTAGATAAGACAACAATTAGAATAATGGAAATAATTTACTATGAATAATTAATTATTATTATTTAAATAAAGTGATTTATTAATTTTATAAGATTAACTGTTAAATTATATATGTGATTTAATTTTTGTCAGAGTATAAATTGTTTAATGTTTTCCGTGAAATTCTGAATTCATTAAGTATGACATAGTATATATGAACCTGAAAGAACACTTATGTCCAAAGAAATGAGTTGAGGGCTGCCATGTGCAATAACTATTACTCCAGCATCTCGGTTTGACCACAGCCACTAACATTTAGATGATGCAAGCAGGAGCCTGGAGTTGTTGGAATGAGTGCTGCATCTCAAATCCTGAGAATATAACAGAAGAAATTTCATATAACAAATAAGGTCAACAATAGACCTTATTTTATAGTGTCTAATGTTTTATCCAATAATGTGAAATTATGCATTGATTAAGTAATAGACAGTATATTTGAAACCTAAAGTACACTTATGTAAAAAAAAAAAAAAATGAGTTGAATTTAAAACCTGAAGAACACTTATGTCCAAAGAAATGATTTGAGAGCTGCCTTTTGTAATAAGTATTACTCTAACATCTCCGATTTCTTCACAACCACTAACATTTAAATGATGCAAGCAGCCTTCAACTATTGCAATCAGTGCTGCATCTAATGTTGATAATATTACAAAACAAATTTTAGATGTAAAATAAGATCAACAATAACAATAGACAGGTGTTCCAAGGAAAATGGTCATTGGCAAAATCATATATGACAAAAAAATGCGGAAATGGGATTGGAGACATCGCTTTTGAATTAGTAGCCATGGTTTCTAACAAACAAAACATAAACATTTAATGTTAATAACCCTATAAAACAATCAAGCAAACAATCAAGCTATTAAACATATAATTCCTTACAATTCTATTAAACATACAAACAACGTAATAATAAAAAGAATGGGAAGAAGAAACAAATACCCACCAAATTCGATGAACGAAAAATTAATAATAAAAAAAGGGAAGAAATTCGGTAAAAAGGCATAACAGATCGGGAAATTCTTGCTGGATTTTATCATTCCAATGTCGCTACAAAATTATAACAAAGTAATTCGGTAAAAAGGCATAACAGATCGGGGAAATTTAATTAAAATAAACAGTGATAACACTAATTTGGAAATCAATAAGATTGAGTAAAAGAAATTACCCGGTATCAGCTTCGGCTCTAACGCGGATGAGGAGGGCAGTGTTTTTGCGGGCAAACATTGGACCCAGAACGACGTGTATATGCGGAGATAAAAAAAAATACATGAAACAAACATAATTTATTAGGGAACAGAAAAATATAGACAGAAACAATGGAAAAAAACAGAAACAGATAAAAAATGATTTGGAAATCAATAAGATTGAGTAAAAGAACGCACCTGTACATCTTCGAAGACGCTGTTGAATAGATTTGCGAAGGAACCTACACTTTCAAACATGATTTATTGGGGAAGAGAAAAATATAGACAGAAACAATAGAAAAAAGAGTGAAACAGATGTAACAGAGAAAAAATATAGACATAAACAGATCTGCCTTTGACTGCTCAGGTGGGGAAGAGAAAAATATAGACAAAAACAATGGAAAAAAGAGTGAAACAGATGTAACAGAGAAAAAATATAAACATAATTGTTACGAAAATATGAGAAGAACAGTTTGAGTGAAGATAGGTCAGAGAGAGATAGGAAGAGGGGATATGAGAGAGAAAACGGAGAGAGAGAAAACGGAGAGAGAAAAATAATTTTACACACAAATTTTTATTAATATTAAACAGAGAAAGATAAAATAAGCAGTTACATCAAACGAAGGAAATTGCAGGATTTCAAAATAAACAAATTTAGAGTAAGCCACGTAGGAAAGAGAAATACTGTCAAATATATATATATATATATATATATATATATATATATATATATATATATATATATATAAGTGAGTCATTTAGACAATTAAATAGTGGATAGCAGGAGGAAACGACACTTGCACAACCTATAAAACTAGCTTGCCTACTAAACTCCCTTAAAACACTCCACCTCATCTTAGAATTTAAGGCAACCTTTCAGCCACGTATGTGAAATCTTACAATCTCATCAGCAAAAATCACCTATAGATAGGGAATCAAGTTTACCTCCTACAACTCACACTTACTTCATTTCCTCCTCCCGATTCCTTGCAAACATGAGAACTCCATCTCTTTCACCCTAAATAATTCACTTTCGTCACCACCATATCCACCCACCTCTCATAATAAAATTGAAACTTAGTTTGAAGGCAACAACTACTAGAGCTCCACGTCGCACCACCCATTCTCCGAAACTAGCTAACGATGCCGTTACGATCATCCTTTTCCATCATTTGTGTTTCAAGAAGCCGACGATCATCCTTTTTGATCATCTGTCTTTCAAGAACGAGTTTCTCTCAAATTTTCTTTATCCTCCTTCATCTTCACTAGGTATATCTTCGTCGTCTTCACCATGTATGATTTCATAACTTTGGTTATGTGTTGTGTGCGCGTGCATGTGCTTGTTATGTGTGTATATATTTGTATTTCCTACATCATGATTAGTAGTTTAGTAATGCCACATATTTAAGGTTCTTACTATATAAATGATTGGTTCATGAATTTATATGTTAGTAGAGAAGGTGCAGTAAGTATTTTGTATGAATATGGTTTTGATTTATGTTACAAATTATTGTTTGATGCCATCCTCATATTTGAATATAAAGATTTATTGTATCACAAGTTCCATGGGTAGAGATACATCACATTCATACGAAATTAGACACATAGTAGCTTAATGGTTAATTGTTATTATACAATCTATTTAACTAGTAATCTAGGAGATTAACCGATTTGGTGCGTATCAATGTTTTTCTTATTGCCAACTATCATTACTACTCTTTAGGTCATTATTATCATATTAAATGATGTTCTTATGAAAAGTATTTTTATAAAATTCTCTTATTGTATCTACATGATTGCTTCAATTTTTAGAGTTGAGATAGTGTTTGAATAGAAATAAGGTATAAAATTTAAGATAGAGTTTTGTTAAAATTCAGCCCTTTGAACATGTATACATTGTTGCTCCAAGAATGTTATAATCTTATTATATGTGTCAATTGATGTAGTCGATATGCTAATATAAAGCCTATATTGGAGAACATGGCACTTTAATGTCATTTGTGTCCTTAAAGGAATCGTAGTGGTTCACTTTTGATTCTTGGTTTATTATCTATACTTGTATTAAATTATCATTGATGCTTAGTCTATTTTAGAATGTTAAAGCATGTTTAAATATATATATTGGTCAAAGTTGTGAACTTAGTAGGAGAAACAAATAAGATTTTTATGTCTTTTCTACTTATGTTCATTCAAATTTCATGGGGTTCAGTTATGTGGATTTGGGTATATGCCATCTATGTTAATGTTGTATTTATCAATAAGTTACGTGTGAGTCCTTAAAAGAAAATAAACATGTGTTAAAGTCATGAGTTGATTTAGGACTTCAATGTATCATCTATGTGAGAATTTATGAAAGATGTATAAGACTTAAAAAGATAAGAAGGATTTCGTTTATGTAATTTAAGAATCAAGAGGTCTAATAATGATCAAACTTTCAAAAGAACGTGCTAGGTGAAGTGCTGCGGACCAGAGGTTCGGGACGTCCCTGCAAGTTTTAGTTCATGTCAAAAGGATTTCAAAGACAGTTCTAACTTACACTACAAAATAATTGAAAAATGGCATCTGGAAAGGCATCGGATCTGCCGTCCCCAATGATAAAGGCATCGGCAAAGGCATCGGCAGTGTGCCGATGCCAATATGCTCGATGCTATTTAAATGGCATCGGATTTGGGGAAAACCGTTGCCTTTTGGCATCGGGGGGACAGCCGATGCCAAATTGCATCGGGCCCACTGCCGATGCCATTTTATTAACATTTAAAAAAGACGAATCTGGGTTTCGAACCCAGGTATCGAGGCCACCAACACCCACCCCCCACCGCTGGGCCACCCCAATTCTCGGAAATCTGGCATTTTTCGCGAATTGTGGGGTTCGAACTCGGGACCTCGCGGTCTCGAAGGCTTTTGAGCGCCCCCTGTGTGCCGTTTAGGCTAGGAGCTTTTAGTCGACATGTTGTGAATGCAATTAATATATATTCAATTTAATTTGAGTTTTTAATTCTTTAATTAATTCAATCCATTCTAACTTTAATTGTTGCTTATTAAATTATTTATCAAAGCATATCATAATTATGAATAAGTTACGTGTGAGTCCTTAAAAGGAAATGAACATGTGTTAAAGTCATGAGTTGATTTAGGACTTCGATGTATCATCTATGTGAGAATTTATGAAAGATGTATAAGACTTAAAAAGATAAGAAGGATTTCGTTTATGTAATTTAAGAATCAAGAGGTCTAATAATGATCAAAGTTTCAAAAGAACGTGTTAGGTGAAGTGCTGCGGACCAGAGGTTCGGGACGTCCCTGCAAGTTTTAGTTCATGTCAAAAGGATTTCAAAGACAGTTCTAACTTATCTATAAAGTTAAAAGGTGGGTAACATTATCTGTAGTGCAGTTGTAAATGTTTTGTCGTCAGTTGGTGTATGCGATTGTATTTATTATATAAACCAACTGATGAGTTATGATTATTTTGGATCTTCGGATCTAAGGACCGTTGGACTGACGAGTTAAGGACCGACGGGTCTATCCGGTCAAGACTTATGTAGTCAAACAGGCCCTTGGACCTACGGGTTAAGGATCGATGGGTCTATCGGGCAAATAGACTTGTGTAGTCAAATGAGAAATAGCCGACGGGTCCGGTTCGTAATGATACATTTTGTATACTGCCAAACGACTAACAGCCTGCAGGTTATCCACTGAGATTTATCTCATATCCAATTTAATATTTCAGGTTTTGAGATTGAGGAACGGAAGCTGCAGCGACACGAGGTTTCCCTAGTATCATTTTTGAAGTTAGTTGCATTTGAAGAATTACTAATTACTTGCAATAGTTCAAAGTATTATTAAAGCTTTAAATTCCTTTGTAAACAACTTTAAAAATGATTCTACTGCAATACATTATTTTCTCAACTATTTACTTTTCCGCTACCATGAAGGTTTATTTACTCGAATGAAATGAATTTTTAAGTTCAGAAATTGTTACACTTAGTGGCGACCCGGGCTCGGTATGCTTAGACCACAGAGGGTCGGGCGTTTCGGGAACGGGGCGCTACAAAGAACTTGGTCAGTTTGAAAGAAATGAAGTGTGGACACTTGTTCCAAGACCTAGTCATACTAATGTCATTGGAACAAAGTGGATATTCAAGAATAAAACTGATGAATCTGGTAATATTGTTAGAAACAAGGCTAGATTAGTAGCACAAGGTTACACCCAAGTTGAAGGAGTTGATTTTGATGAGACTTTTGCACCTGTTGCTAGGATAGAATCTATTAGATTACTGCTAGCTATTGCATGTTTTATTGATATTAAACTTCATCAAATGGATGTAAAGGCTGCATTTCTAAATGGCATATTGAATGAAGAAGCATATGTTGAACAACCTATAGGATTTGAAGATCCACAATATCCTGATCATGTATATAAACTTAAGAAAGCATTGTATGGTCTTAAACAAGCTCCTAGAGCATGGTATGGTAGGCTTACTGACTTTCTTTTGGAATATGGATTTATTAGAGGAGAAGCTGATAGAACTTTGTTCATTAAGCACACTGAAGGAGATTTACTTATTGCTCAAATATATGTTGATTACATTGTGTTTGGTTCTACTTGTGATAAAATGTTGAGTAACTTTGTTGAGGCAATGACTGCAACATTTGAAATGAGTATGGTTGGAGACTTGAACTATTTTCTAGGTCTGCAAATCAAACAGTGCAGTGATGGTATTTTCTTCTCCCAGAGTAAGTATGCTAAGAACTTGGTTAAGAGATTTGGTCTTGAGAATTCAAAACCAATGAAAACTCCTATGGGATCTACTTTGAAACTTTGCAAAGACAGTGCTGGAACAGATGTTGATCCAACACTTTACAGATCCATGATAGGTAGTTTACTGTATTTAACCTCTAGTAGACCAGATATTATGTATAGTGTGTGTGTTTGTGCTAGGTACCAAGCAAATCCAAAGGAATCACACCTGAATGCTGTGAAGAGAATCATCAAGTATGTTTCAGGAACAAGTGACCTTGGAATCTGGTATACTAAGGACACTAACAACATTTTGATTGGTTATAGTGATGCTGATTGGGCTGGAGACATAGATGATAGAAAGAGTACGAGTGGAGGATGTTTCTACATGGGAAACAATCTTGTATCATGGCACAATAAGAAACAGAATTGTGTTTCACAATCCACTGCAGAATCTGAGTATATTGCTGTTGGAAGCTACTGCACACAACTCTTGTGGCTAAGCAAGATGTTCCATGACTATGGTATTGAGAATGGTATACTTACTATCTTTTGTGATAATACTAGTGCCATTAACATTTCTAAAAATCCTGTACAACACTCACTCACAAAGCACATTAGCATAAGACATCATTTTATGAGAGATCTAGTAGAGAAGAATATTGTCAAGTTGGAGTATGTACCTACTGAAAAACAGAATGCTGATATTTTTACTAAAGCCTTAGACCATGAGAGATTCTCTATCTTGAGGAAATCTCTTGGCATGAGCACTATCTGAAAAGAATTCGGATGGTCAGCATTTGTGACAACATCATGGGTTGTATAAATTTTATAAGTTGAATTTATTTCTTACTTAGTTAAATAATTCCTTTGTAAAATATCTACGAATCTAAGAACTTTGGAGTACAAAAATAAACATGTCTTACACCTCTCAAATGCATAAAAATGAGAATGTTATTAGCATACTAAAAGATGTACCAAATCACTGAGTAACTATGGAGCACGGAGTTCACTACTACGATGCCTTCTTTTCAAAAGGTGATATTTGGTAAAAACACCAACATATTTGTAATCCATTAAGTAAGTATGGGGCACGGAGTTCGCTATTACGATGTACTCTACATGAACAATGGATCAATACAAATTAGATGCAATAACACAAAAAGAAAAAATATGGTGCAACACAAATGAAGCAAATTCATGTAAAAACCGTGTTGAGGTGTTTGTAACAGTTTTGAGCACAACATTGCCTGATTCGAATTTATTTTTATCTGTGTAATTATTTAATTATTTATTGAGATTCATTTTATTTATTTAATTAATTACTGACCCACATTTCTTTTTTTTTCAGATTATGCGAATTTAATTCTGGAAGCTTCTTTAATTTTAATTAATTTAATTAATTAATTTTTCCCACTAATTAACCATGATCTAGGTTGTGGCTAAAAATGTGGAGCACTATCGAAAATTCTAGATTAATTCTTCTGTTTTATTTTCTTATCTCCAACTACATTATTCTCTCTATAAATATCGAACATAAGATACCATTTATTTGCTAATTGTGATTTCTGAATTTGTTGAGTACTAAGATTGCAGACTTGTTTTTGGTTGTGTATATCTCAAAGAAGTGTGTGCAAATTCCCATCCTATACCTTGAAATTCCAACCGCCTAACTTAAATGGCTGGAACAAACTCGAATTCCTCACAATCCCTCTCTGATTCGAAAACCTCATCCCACTCTCGCACAAATCCTCTTGAAATCCTTGCTTCCATGGCTTCACAAAACTCTACCGCATCAAATGCTGACTCGAATGTCTCTGCAACACCATCAACAACCATTCCCACTCCTCAAACTGCTCCTCAAACAAACTTTTCTCAAGATGCAACTGTAGAACAGGTCACTAGGGCTATCGAAGAGGTGTCTGATACTCTTTGAACTACAGGTCATCTGCCTGTGATGACTTTTGGAGATATCACTATGGATATCTTGAGCTATTTGGCTGATCAAACCGCCCAGATGGCTTCTGCTTCAAAAGGCCCCAAATCACCCTCTGTTCACGAAATGCAAACTGAGAATGTTGAAGCTTCTGTTGAAGAAGAAGCTACTGCCACGTCTGACCCTGAAGACGTTGAAATGGAGGACGCACACATCTCTGAAGGTACAAACTCTTCACTCTCTGTTTCAGATGAGTCTGCCCCCATTCCTCTCAAGAAGAATGCACAGAAAGGAAAAAGACAGAGAAGCCCTGTACAAAGAAGGAGGAGATCAACCCGCGTTTTCACTCGTGTGGATTATTCTGAATCCATGAGGAAGAAGAAGAAAGGTGGAGCTGATGCTGGTGAACCCATCCAAGTGTTCACAGATTCTGAAGATGAAGCTCCTGTTGTAGCTGAGAAATCCAAGAAAACTAAGACTGTTGTTGCTGAGAAGACCAAGAAGAAAGCTGTTGACGATTCCAAAGGAAAAGGGAAGGCCAAGATGATTGCTGAAGATGAACCAGCTGAGTCAGAATCCAATTCTGATTCTGAAAGATGCTTTAGAGACATTCTGAAGTCTCTAAAGAAAAATGCTGAGCACTATGCTGCTGCAAAGGAAGCTGCACCAGAACCTGAAGATGGTGGCAGTGGGGATAGCTCTTCCAGTGCAGCAAGCAGCCCTGAACAGAGCTCTGCTAAAAGCTCTACACCAAGCTCAGATGACCTTGCTTCTGAAGAGGAAGGTATTTCTGATTCTCTTGAAACTCTAGAGAATATATTGGCCATTTATTCTAAGAGAAAACTGCTGATAGAAAAGAGGATTAATATACCTGATTTTGATAGTAAAGGCATGGTTAGGTTCTTAGAAGAAAGGAATTTGATGCATGCTGTGAATTTTGGTGAATCTTTGACAAATTGGGCATATGAATTTTATGCATGTATGAAAAAGAGCACTGGTAGGAGATCTTCTAAGTGGTATGGGACTGTTAATTTTAGGGGGAGGGATGTACCTTTTACTCCTGAATTGATAAACGAGTTTTTGGAAATTCCCAATGTTGAGGTTGATGAAGAACCTGACATGGATGTGGTCATTTCTGCTATAACTGGTGGTAGGGTTGTTAAATGGACTAGACAGATGCTAGCCAAAGACCTCACCTCCCACCACTAATACTACCAAAATCACAAAGGATCAAACTGTTTTGATGTATAGGATTTCTGTGCTTAAGAGATTCAATTTAGGTCTTACAATTTTCCAACATATGATGAGATTTACTGGGAGAGTTTCTGAAAAAGGCAATTTACCCTATCCTGTTCTGATTTCTAACTACTTGAGGCATCATGGATTTGTTGCCAAGAACACTGATGTGTTGAGGGGGAGAGTTCCACTGTTGGCCATAGCTCCTGCCTTACTCACTGGGGATAGAGTTATTGATTTACGACCCTCTACTTCTGCTCAACCAGAACATTCCAGACCCTCAACTACTGATCATCCTGAATCATCCAGATCAAGACAGAGAAATGCAACCCCAAATGTTGAGAACATCCTTATCAACATTTCTGGTAATGTATATCTTTCACAGGAATTCATCAAACTCCAACTCCAACACTTGCAGGAAACAATAGATGAACTTCAGTTCCTGAAGGACAGGTGGACCAACCTACTTTCACCTACAACAGGGGGAGTACCACCACCATCCAACTCCAATGTGGTCATTGAAGAGATAAATGATGAAGGAGTTCCAGCTGCTGGAGATGCTGGTGATGGACCTGATGCTGCTGGAGATGCTGTTGTTAATGATGTAGTTGCACACCTTGCATCCACTTACTTTGTTGATGAAGGAGATGATGATGATGCTGCTGAGATGGACACCTTGTATGGTGATCTTCCTGGAGGAAGCTGCTAGACAGGGGGAGACCTGAATTCCACAATGGCTATGGTGCAGGAAGATGATGCTGCAGCTGTTACCATAGCAATATAAGCCATTTATTCAGTTCAACCTTTGTAATTAATGTTTAAGTTTGAATTCTGAAATTCTGATACACTTGTTATTTTTTTTCTAGATGATAGGATGTTTATTGCAACTTGCTTAATTTTGGTTCCACTTGATATTTGTTTACTGCCTTGCTTAATTTGTTTGCAAATTATCATGTGTCTACTGCAGGTAGGGGTGTGCATAGTTCGGTTTGGTTAACCAAACCGCCTGTAAATCGTAAACCAAACAATAAACCGTTCTTTTTTTTCAAAACCGTAAACCAAACCGTATTTATAAAAACCGTTCGGTTTGAAACCATAATATTTCGGGCGGTTCGGTCGGTTTTGACCGAACCGTAGTTTTGCTCATTTTTTTCCCTATACACAATAATTAATAAAATTGTAAAATACAATCTCAATAGAATAAAAAAAATGAAATCCCCATAATCCAAAATTTAATTCGAATAGACGAAAAGCTATTACAACGTTCACAAACTAGCTGTTAAAAAATAACTAAATAACCACAAAAAGAAACAACAAACTTCTGTCTTCTTCGAGATTTTAGATTGAATGAGACTGTGAGAGGCTGAGAGCGCCATGCACGTAGAGGCACTAAATACTAAATAGAAGAGAATGAGTAAGGTTTCTGACTTTGGATAATTGGGCTTGTCGGCTTGAAAAATGTCTTGAGTTTATTAGTTTATGAATCATATAATATAAAGACTATAAATCTATAATATTTATTTAGATAATATTATATAATATATATATATATATTATATATATATATATATATAAAACAAGTTCGGTTTGGTTCGGTTTTTTGCGGTTTTTCATTAGTGAAAACCGTAAACCAAACCATACTAAAAAAAAATCAATTCTAAAAACCGTAAATCGAACCGTAAACCAAAAACCAAACCATATTTAATGGTCTGGTTTGATTCGGTCGGTTTGGTCGGTCTGAACCATACTTTGCACACCCCTAACTGCAGGTTGTATAGTGTGAGTTTCTGTTTTGTTTCTGTTTTTTTATTTTTGCTCTGATGTTTGTTTTTTGTTTTGTTGTGTCTTACTTAGATTCTAAGTTAATTCTTCCAGTTCAACTTATGATCTTAGTAAAGTTACTTATGTTGTGAATAAGTGTAGTGTTTATACTTGTTCTATTTTGGATAAAATTTATCTTGATCTTATGGCACGGATCATTGTAAAATTATCCTTGATCTTCATTTGATTTGATCCAACGGTTACAACAGGTATTGTCTTGACTAGTGCTTAGCAATGATGTCAACCTCAACTAAGTACATAATACTGAGTATGTATAGAAATATATGTGCATCAGGTGTGTTGTAGTCGAAAGGTCAAATTGGGGGAGATTGTAGATGTTGTTAATCCTTAAATGCCTTAACATTATCAACAACATCTTAATTTGACCTTCCGAGATTTTTTCTAAGTCTTTTCTGAAATGCTACGTTAAATGTTGATCTAAATGTTGTCGCATTTCTGGCAGGATCTAGAAGCTTCTACAAGGATCTGGAACCTGGAAGATTCCAGAACATTGAAGAACATGCTAGAACGGCTTGGAACCATTTAGAACGACCTGGAGCATTCAAGAAGGATCTAGAAAGATCATGGAAGTTGAGTTCCTAAAAAATAGGATCTCATTATGGAAGCCTCTAGAATCAGCACCCCACTTCTATAAATACCGATTGAAGGCTTCATAAATCAGTGTACTCTATTCGATCAACTTCCTAGACCGACCGTTTATCCCTGTTAGGAATTGTGGCCAGTAGTTTTACCTTTTAGATCATACGAAGTATCCCACCCGTATGGCTGTGTGTCTTCTTATCTATTGAGAGTGTAATCATTAGATAGACTAAGCATTTCGACAGTGTATACCTTATACACTTAGTTCGTTTTTAGAACAAGGCACCTGCCTCGTTTGTAGTTTCTGTTGTGAATGTTAATGCTGTAACATTTCACACAACATTTGTACTTGAAGATAAGTATTGAATTTCGCCGTAAGGCTAGCATAGATTTTTATTTATAAAATCTATGTTAAAAATTATTTCCATTGTGTCACGTTTGTTTTTAGTGTTTCAAGTCTTCCGCTGTGTGAATCATAATTTCTGATATTCTGTTAGAGTCAGTGTTGTACCAATTGTCACAACATTTAGTACAACATTATTTTATTAAACTTAAACACTTCATATACAGCACACTTTCAATTAGTGATCCCACATAAGACACTTCTTCCACTTGCACTTTCATCTTGAAAGTTAGCTTTAGTTGTTTACTTAGTATTTATTTTTCTTGTTGGTATTTGCTTGATTAATCCTCTCGTTTAGCTTCTGTAACACCATGTCGACGTATAGTTTAGGTGCTCCACGCTCTCCCATGTCCTTGGTCGTATACTATAACGAACTTATACGCTTTGGGGTACGTTATTTTTGTGTTTATAAATTCGCAAAAATACGAAAAAGTCAACAAACCAACAAAAACTTTGCACCACGGTGTGTGTTATAATTTCACCAGATAATAAGAAGTTTGCACTACACTAAACCACAATTGCACGAAGGAACAAATTCAAAACAAATTTTAGAAAATCTAGAATCAAATTCCATAAAAACATGATGTATTCAGATTCAAAAATTAAAAATTAAATTCATGAAAATCATGGCTTCAAGGGTGCATTCAGATTTAAAAAAAAAAAAAAAAACTAGTAAAACCAAAATCTATCAAAATTAAAATCAGAAAAAAATAGATCTGTAAAAATAAGAAAAATTAAAGAAACAAAATAGATTTGCAAAATAAGAAAATCAAAGAAAAATAGATCTGAAAATGGTGAATCTATATATTCTAAGGACTTTTGAGAAGAAGGGAAAATGGTAACACTTGTGTGCATCCGTATGCACCGTAACCCCTAATTTTTATTTTAGTTTTTTTATTTATATTTTATCTATGCCCACTAATTTAATAAGTTCACCCTTAAATTATATTTTTATTACAGTTATCTGCACCCACTTATTTTATGAATTCACCTCTCAAATCATTTTTTAGAACTACACCTGCTCATTTTATGAGTTCACCCCCAATTTTTATTACAGTTATCTGCACCCACAATTATTTGCACCCACTCATTTTATGAGTTCACCCCCAAATCATATTTATACTACAGTTATTTGCACCCGCTCATTTTATGAGTTCACCCCCAAATATTTTTTTAAAAAATAATTACAGTTAAAAGTCTATATATTTTTTTTATTAATTTACAAAAAATATAATAAAATCAACCCTAATTTATACATTTACAATCTGCAGTCGAGTCATTGTCGAGTTACCGTCAATTCACCACCAAATCACTCATATTTTTAGAAAAAAAAAATCATAAAAACATAATTAAAAAAAACTATCGAAATTAGACACAATTCTCGATTTTTTTCTTTTTAATTTTTCTTCCCATTTTCAATTTTTATTCCACACTTTTATTTCTTCGTGTTTTTTTCCTGCCTTTTTTTCATTAGTATTTTTTTAAATTTTAATACAAAATAATATTATATGTATAATTTTATTAAAGTCGGGAATACAATAAGTAATAACTAGTACCATAAACAGTAATCAGTAATACCATTAACAATAATTAGTAATATCTTATACAATAACAAATAATTTCACACATCTAATTATATCCAATAATACCAAAAATAATTATTAGTAATACCACGAACAGTAATCGGTAATACCATTAATATGAATCAGTAAAATTTTATAAAATAACAAATAATTCCATACATTTAATTATATTCATTAATACCAAAAACAATTATCAGTAATACTATGAATAGTAATTAGTAATACCATGAATATTGATCAGTAATATATTATACAATAACAAATAATTCCACAAATCTAATTATATTTAGTAATACAAAAAATAATTATCAGTAATACCATAAACAATAATAATAATCAGTAATGTCTTAACCAATAATAAATAATTCCACACCATCAGTAATACCACAAACAACAACCAGTAATACCACAATTAATAATCAATAATAATGTAATCAATAATCGTTAATACTAATTCAATAGCGTATCTATACTAATATAATACACCTACGGATTTCCTTTTATAGTTTAGGCGGGAAACTGTTTCATCCGTTGATCGATTTTCTTCATCTTGATCTTTACCGTTCATTTAGTCTTCTCTATTATTATGGTAATTTTTTATATTAATTGTAATTAATGTCTTCCATTTATCATCTTTCGTTTTAACCGTTGATATTTCTTGATCGAATTCTGACCTTCAGATTAGCCACTTAAATTTTGTAACGTTTTTATTCTTTTCACTATAAATTGTCTATTTTGTTCATCATTCTCATATTCTCTCTTTTCTTTCTTTTGTATCTTCTATTTTAATTGTAATAGATTCGAATGTAGTTTTGTAGATTTATTTGTTAGTTATCATTAGATTGAGGATTCAAAGATTATTCGTAATTCTTGAAGATTTGAAGATTTTGAAGATTGAAGATTTTGACGTTGTATTCGTCAACTATTGAAGAATTGTTCAAGACATTGTCTTTTCTTCTATTTTAATGGTAATAGATTCAAATGTAGTTTTTCTAGATTTATTTGTTAGTTATCATTAGATTGAAAATTCTAAGATTCTTCGTAATTCTTGAAGATTTTAAGATTTTGAAGAATGAAGTTTTTTAATGTTGTAGTATTCGTCAACTATTGAAGATTTGTTCAAGACATTGTCTTTTCTACTATTTTAATTGTAATAGATTTGAATGTAGTTTTTCTAGACTTATTTGTTAGTTATCATTAGATTGAAAATTCGAATATTTTTCTTAATTCTTGAAGATTTTAAGATTTTGAAGATTGAAGTTTTTTTTACGTTGTATTCGTCAATTATTGAAAATTTGTTCAAGACATTGTCTTTTCTTCTATTTTAATTGTAATAGATTCTAATGTAGTTTTTTTTATATTTATTTGGTAGTTATCATTAGATTGAAGATTAAAAAATTCTTAGTAGGGTTGGATGAATTTTAAATAATCTATTCAATTTATAATATAAAGAGAATTATACCAAAGCAGAACAATGGATAAGAAAAAAAATAAATCATACTGAAGAAAAAAAATCATACTAAAGAAGCAAGAGAGAAAACTGATATAGAAGATTTTCAAGCCTGGACAAAAAAAGAATAATACATAAGAAGAAAAAAATTAATGCGTAAAAAAAAAGAATGGATAAGAAAAAAAAATATACTGAAGAAACAAAAAAAAATGAATACTAAAGAAGAAAGAGAAAAAACTGATATAGAAGATATTTAAGGCTGGACAAAAAAAGAATACGTAAGAAAAAAAATCTACATATTAGACTACATATACATATGGGAAGGAAAAATTAAAATTCTAAAAAAAAATTATGATTGTTGAAATGAAGGAAAGATGTTGAAATTTATATAGAATATGGAAGATTATACGGAAATTCTGTTTCATTTTAAATTTTAAATTTCAAAATTAATAAATAACTAATTTATATTTATAAATTTTATTATTCAAATTAATATTGAAGTGATTATTCAAAAGGTTCTGTTTCATTTAAATTTTATAGGGGTGTATTCAATTGAGATTTTGTTGGATTTTTTTGGACTTTAAAAAGTCAGTGGATTTAGAAAATTCACAGACTCCATACAGAGTTTGACTGACTTTTTTATTGATTTATATGGATTTTCATAGATTTGATAGGATTGTGAATACACATTTTTTTATTGATTTACATGGATTTTCATAGACTATGCCCCTAGAACTATTGATGCAAACGTATATCGAACACCTTTGTATATAAAAAAAATTATCTAAATTATTTAGAAAAAATGCCAAAAATATATTAGTTCAAAAAAATATTATTATTCTATCATTATTATTCTCATCTTCATTTGCTTCACCATTATACCTCGGCCTGAGACTGAAGAACTGACAAAAGCGTATCAAGAGGGGTATTTACGGTTACCGTTTAGTATTTTATAATTTCATTGAGTGATTGTAAAAGGTTTATAAGTGGGGTATTTATATATACAAAGTGTATCTTTATCTACCAAATATACATCAAATATTTACAAAATATTTAAGAAATAAGGATAAACATAATATATTATAAAGATGTATACAAATCATGTTAATATTATATTCACGATAATACAGAGATGTAAATTATGTAATCTTTTTCACGATAATAATGGTGGTGAAGCTCTCACTCTCCTACAATTTCTCCAATGGCATATTTGACGTGAACTCTATCTATTTCTTTGAAGAATTCTGGTTAATTATTTTTTAATGGAAATAAAGGTTAAAGTTGATGACGGTGAAAAATGCAGTAGGTTAGTAGTAGAACTTTTGTTGGAAGAACAAAAAAGTTTTTTTTTTCTTCTTTTCAGAGTTTTCTAAGAGAATCCGTTGAAATCTCTGCTTATTAGAAGAGATTTTGAAGAGTGAAATTTATTTATATTTTTTGAAGAGAATCCTTTAAAATCAATAGAGTATTGAAATCCGTAGACTATTGAATACCTACAGATTTTTTAAGACTTTTTAAAATCCATATTGAATACCCCCAAATTTTAAAAGCTTTTTAAAAATCCGGATTGAATACCCCCAGATTTTAAAAGTCCAACAAAATCCAACAGAATCTCAATTGAATACACCCCCTTTAATATTCAAAATTGTGCATTTAAAATATGAGATTAAAAAATGTACGGTTAAGATTAATGACTAAGATTAATAAAACAATTAATAAAATGTGAAATTAATGAGAAAAAAGAGATTTTGAAATGGAGGAATTTGAAAAAAATTAGATTGCAATAGACCAATCAATTCGCAACACGTGGCTCTTAAAAAAAATGTTTGCAAATATATGATATTAAGATTAAAAAATATTAATGTGTTGGTCCTGAAAGGAGTATATATCAAGTGTATGGGGGGGGGGGGGAATACACTTGTATACAAATTCTTTTTAACTTTGATCAAACCAGAGCTCAGCAAGGTTGTCTTGGACAACTCTGCTGAAGATGATTAACTCTTCTAAGATAATCAGACTACTAAGTACTATTGAGTACTTAGTTGAATAACTATCTAGGGGAGTTATATGTGCGGAATAGTGGTTGACCCTTTTTGTTTAGACTCCTTTAGTTTCTGAAATCACTTAGTCAATGCAATACAGTCCAGTTTCAGGGAACTTGTCCAAATAGGTTTTGCACAGTCTTTGAATGTTTATCCTTTGAAAGTTCAGTTTTGTGTGCAGTGTTGAATATATGAAAGTACTTGAAATCAAATCAACACAAGAGTTTATAGTGGTTCAGAGACTCAAGCTCCTACATCCACTTTCCCTGATTGAACATGATAATTCCTTCACTCTTGGAATTAACTTGTTTTATAGTGCCAAGGTGCACTTGATCAATAACACCACTCCTTAGTGAATTGATCCCTAGGATGTATAGAGTCCTAGTACCCTCTTCTCAACTCAGAACTGAACTGTTCTTCTCTCAACAGCCAACTCCTACCACTTCTACTACTACAACCTTCTCACTTTCACTCTTGAAAGGGGTAAGGGTTGAAGTAAGGTTCCAACTAATGAGATATCCTTTACAATGAAGATCAGTGTATAAGGATAGGATATCTCTCTAAGCTTGTGTATGGATGTACAATGTAGTTCAGCTTAGATGAAGTGTTTGAAGACTAAGATAGTCTTTGAAGTCTAGAAAGCACTCTTGCTTGTGAGTTCTTGTCAATGTTGGATAATGTTGAGGTGCTTTCAAATGGTCTTCACACTTTTGGAGAAATCAATAATCATTTCTGGTCTAACTCAATAATCAATAATAATTTCAAAGTGTAGGTCCCGATAGTTGAGTTAATATCGAGGGAAGCTAAAGAAAATGTCTAGAGAGGGGTGAATAGACTTTTCTAAAATCTTTCGATATATCAGAATACAGTATGCGGAATACGAAATTAACAATGAGCCCAATACAAGTTTATACTCAACTTATCAAATTCGAGAACTCTGTTCTATACTCAACTTGTCTTGTTCAGTTATGTGTATAATCAATTAAGCAATTAAACAAAACAGTAAAGTAAACAACACAAACAATTTATAGTGGTTCGACAACTTGTCTACATCCACTCTCACAACCCAGTTGTAATGTTTCCACTAAACTCTTCCAATCAAGTACAAAGTGAGTATTCCTGTGATTTTGAGTCCCAAGAAGAAGACTTAGATCTTCTAAGACTATACCACCAGATATGTCTACGATCTAACTAGAAATTTAACAAGTATCTAGCAACTTGATAAAAATAACAAAAACTAAAACTTATTCAGTCGCAGTCTTCCGGATTCTTCACTTCACTTCTGACTTGCTTTCTGAACTTCAATGAACTCTGTGAGTAATCTTTAGTATGTATCAGTAATCTCAGTATCAGTAGTCTCAAATCAATAACCACCATGAAGTATTTATAGACTTCTGAAATCAAGAACTAAGTTAGTTGTAACCAACTCTTCTTGAAAACTAACTTTTAACTGAATCTTCTTATCCATCCACGCGTTTCTTGTTAAGTAGCTATTTCCATAACTAACTTCTTCATCCTTATCTTTACACGTGCTTCACTTAGACTTTATTTCAAGTTGACTCGTCTTGTGTAGTCTGGTATGCACTGGTCTTATAGTCCACCTGTCTTGTGTAGTAGACTTCAACTCTTCTTCTTCAGTCTTCATGTGCAATCTTCAATAGTAAACTATCCTATCCTAATAAGACTATTACATTACTTTAAGCTTATGATTCAGCTTAGTCAACTTATAATCTATACAATCAATCTATCTATTACAGTTTAAAATCATGAGCTCTATACAACAATTATTCATAGCTCAACAATAATCATATACAAATAGCACATATGAAGTACTTATAAATCGTACTTATCTTTTAATAAGAAAACAATACTTATCTTTTCATGTGAACTCTACTGATCTGTTCAAGATGACTTTAACTCAACTAGACTAGATTAGTCAACACTTAGAAAATATTCAAACTATTTTTGGCTTATCAAAACTTCATCTTTCATCAATATGTAGGACTTGTCTAGGATTCATATCCCAACACAAAGACTGTGCAAAACCTATTTGGACAAGTTCTAGAGCCTTGTTGGAGAAATCAATAATCATTTCTGGTCTAACTTTGGGAGCCATTGAAGGTTTTCAGAAATGAAATTGAGATAGTTTTGAGAGAGTTTGAAGAAAATGAGTTAGGGTTTCGAATACTTGGGAAGAAGTGTTTGTGGGGGGATCTTAAGGCTTGAGAATATTCTAAAAAGAATGTTTGTCAATGAGTTGGTGAGTTTTGTGTATTTTCAACGGTTGTCAAAAATGGAAAACACACTTGGACGGCCAGGATGAATTTCAGGGGAGTTGGCCAGTTTTGATCCAATGGTCAAAAACCAATGTAATAGTGAGTTATTGGTTTTATTCAAAATGTGGAAGTTATTTAATATTAGTTAATGGTTGGGGAGTTTTCGAGATAGATCATGGCTTGAAAAGTGTAATGCAAACAAGAGTTAAATCTTGGCATTTAATGCATGGAAAGTGACCTTTTGGGTGGGGGACAAATTAAATCCCACAGTGGTGATATCTGTAACTGGGATAGATATCAAGGTAGACAATGATTACCCAAAATAGGTGCTTATCAAACCAAGAAAATAGTTTGATAGCCAAGACAACTTATCTGACCCTACTAGGACAAGTGTCCTGAAGAGATGTGGACAAGTGTCCTGAGATTCAATGGACAAGTGTCCTGAATAATTGTGATCATCTCTTCTGCACTTCAGTAAACTTGTCCAAGTCTGCTGAAGACCAATTTAGTTCCTTTACTCCCATTAACTTCAATGTGTTTTACTTGTCCAACTTCCCTGGATCAAGTAATCCTAACTCTGCTGATAGCTCCAGAAATCTTGCCTCTGCAAGTGGCTTTGTTAGAATATCAGCTTTTTGATGATCTGTGTGGATCTTGACCAACTTTATGTCCTTCTTCTCCACATGGTCTCTAATGAAGTGATGCTTGATGTCCACATGTTTGCATCTTGTGTGCAATACAGGATTTTGTGATATTGCAATTGCACTATTGTTATCACAAAATATTGGCACTTCAGTAGAGTTGACTTTGTAGTCTCTGAGTTGTTATCTCAACCAAAGGATTTGAGCACAACAACTTCCAGCTGCAACATACTCAGCTTCAGTGGTGGAAGTTGCCACTGTGTTCTGCTTCTTGGAAAACCAAGATATGAGCTTGTTGCCTAAGAATTGACAAGTCCCTGAAGTGGACTTTCTATCAATTCTGCAACCTCCATAGTCAGCATCTGAGTAGCCAGTTAACTCAATGTTGTCATCAGCAGGGTACCAAAGGCCTAGATTTTCAGTGCCTTTGAGATATCTCAAAATCCTCTTTGCAGCCTCAAGATGGCTTTTCTTAGGATTTGCTTGAAACCTTGCACAAACACCTACTGCAAAGGTGATGTCAGGTCTGCTGGCAGTGAGATAGAGGAGTGATCCAATAATTCCTCTATACTCAGTGGAGTTGGTTGAGACACCACTCTCATCAGGATCTATCTTCCAATTTGTGTTCATTGGGATCCTCACTGGCTTGCTAGTAGCACACCCAAACTTCTTGATCATTTCTCTGGTGTACTTAGCTTGGTTGATGAAGATTCCTTCTTTTGATTGCTTGACTTGAAGACCCAAAAAGAAGTTCATCAACCCCATCATGGACATCTCAAACTTGCTTTGCATTAGCTTTGAGAACTTCTCACACAGCTTTTCATTGGGGGATCCAAATATTATGTCATCCACATAAATTTGGACAAGCAAGATGTCCTCTCCTTCAGAGATTCTGAAGAGAGTTCTATCCACAGTTCCCTTGGTGAATCCATGATCCAAGAGAAATTGTGACAGTGTATCATACGAAGCTCTAGGGGCTTGCTTGAGTCCATATAGAGCCTTCTTTAATCTGTAGACTTGGTTTCCAACCTCAAAACCTGGTGGTTGCTCCACATAGACTTCTTCTTTCAAGACTCCATTCAGAAAGGCACTCTTGACATCCATTTGGTACACTTTGAACCTCTTGTGGGCTGCATAGGCTAGAAAGAGCCTTATTGCTTCTAGCCTTGCCACAGGTGCAAAGGTCTCATCATAGTCAATGCCTTCATGTTGGCAATAACCTTTTGCCACTAGTCTTGCTTTGTTTCTAACAATCACATCATTTTCATTCTTCTTGTTCTTGAACACCCACTTTTTTCCAATAACATCTTGATGTGAAGGTCTATCCACCAGCTCCCATACTTCATTTCTGGTGAATTGATTCAGTTCTTCCTGCATGGCTGTGATCCAATTGGCATCTTGAAGTGTTTCCTCAATGTCACTTGGTTCTTGCTCTGACAAGAAACAACAGAAAAGAGCACTTTCACCATGAAATCTCCTTGTTTTGACTCCTATACTTGGATTACCAAGTATTAGATTAGTGGGATGGTCAGACAACCAAGTCCTTCTTTTTCTGATCTCTTCAGCAGAGTTGTCCTCTACTGAAGTTGAGTCATTCTGATCATAAAATTCAGGGTAATTGAATGCAGGATCTAATTCAGGATCATAATCAGGGGTGTTGTCCTCAATGTCAGGGACATTGGCATTTTCAACATTTTGAGTTCCCCCTTGATTATTTGATCCATTAACTACCTCAGCAGGAACTGCTTCTTCATTGGTAGTTGTTACCTGAATGTGAACTGGGATTGGATCATTCAGTTCACCACAGTGGAATTTGCCTCAGGAAGGTTGCCTTCAGAATTGTTGTCCAAGGGGAGTTTTTCAGGTAAGTTGGCTTGGACAACTTCTATGAATTCAGTGTCTTTGTCTTTTAGGCTCAGTCTGGTTGTCCTTTGTGTGATTTCTTCTGATTCCAAGTTCTCATTCCTGAACTCATGAATAGATTCATCAAACACAACATGAGGTGTTTCTTCCACAATAAGGGTTTTCTTGTTGTAGACTCTGAAAGCTCTACTGATTTGAGAGTATCCAAGGAATAATCCTTCATCAGCTTTGCTATCAAAAACTTTCAACTGTTCTTTCCCATTATTGTGAATAAAACACTTGCAACCAAAGATATGAAAGTATGACACTTTAGGCATTCTTCCTTTCCAAAGTTCATAGGGGGTTTTGCCTTGCCCCTTAGTAATCAAACATCTATTCTGAGTATGGCATGCAGTGTTTATAGCTTCAGCCCAAAACCTCTTAGGTAAATTTGAATCAGCAATTAAGGTTCTAGCAGCTTCTTTTAAAGTTCTATTTCTCCTCTCTGCAACTCCATTCTGTTGGGGAGTTCTAGCTGCTGAGGTTTCATGAGCTATTCCATTAGATGTGCAATACTCATTGATGTATGAATTTATGAACTCAATGCCTTTATCAGATCTTATCTTGATAATGCTAAGGCTTTTCTCATTTGACAATCTCTTTAACAATTCAGGTAGTTTGACTTGAGTTTCCTTCTTATTAAGGAGAAATACTACCCATGTGAACCTAGAGAAGTCATCTACTACAACCAATGTGTATTTTCTACCATTTATGCTTTTAGGGGTAATTGGTCCAAATAAGTCCATATGTAGAAGTTCAAGCACCCTTTCAGTAGATATGACTGGTTTTCCTTTAAATGAGGCTTTAATTTGTTTTCCCTCTTGGCATGGTTTGCAAACATGCTCCTTAATGAAAAGCTCATTAGGTAGTCCTTTAACTAATGCATTTCTAGCAATCTTGTTCATTGTTTTGAAGTTCAAGTGGTTTAATCTCTTAAGCCATAACCAACTTTGTTCACTAGAACTCTTAGCAATGAAGCATGCAGCATCAGTAGACTTGTCCCAGTCTGCAAAATACACATTTCCTTTCCTAGTTCCAGTCAATAGAATTTGTTGAGTCTTATCTTTGATTAAACATTTTCCACTAAAAAACTCAACATTGAAATCTTTATCACAGAATTGACTGATACTTAGGAGATTATATTTGAGACCAGCCACATAAGACACATTGGATACTTTGATGTTACCAATCATCAAAGTACCATAACCTTTTGTTGTAGCTTGTGAGCTGTCTCCAAATGTGACATTTGGGCCTTCTTTTTCAATAAAATCAGTGAGGAGTTCCTTGTTTCCAGTCATGTGCCTTGAACATCCACTGTCAAGATACCATGCTGACTTTTTGCTCATGCTCCTCTTCTTGTGGCCCAATGGTACCTACAATTAGATAGGTTTAGGTACCCTTTGAGTTTTGGGTCCTGAGAGGTTAGTTGTACCTTTAGGAACCCAAACTTGCCTAATAACCCTGATTGATTCAAGGTGGCTAAGTTGTCTTCCTCTAGCATCTACATACACTGTCTTTCCCTTAAATGCCTTTGGGAAAGTATGTGTGAATGTGTTAACTCTGTAAGTTTCAGGAGAGTTGTCAAATCTCCTGAACTTTTGAGTTCTTTGTGCTACTTGAGGGAATCTTTGAGGAAAGGCTTTCTTATGACCATTACCCTTTGGCATGAAGGGTTTTGGTTGTCTCATTTTATTTTGCCTTTGAGGATAGTTGTCCTTAGGTCTATTCAGCTGAGGCTTTCTCAGAAGAGTTGGCCTAGGCTGATTATACCTTGGATAATTCCTCTGAACATTGTTCAGGAGAGTTGCCCTTCCATTGGGTCTACTCTGCTGACCAACATTCCTCTTATGTTCAGGAGCTTTGGCCATTTCCTTAGGTTTTGGCCTATTCTCCTGAAGCACTTGAGTAGGCAGATCATCCATTTTGCCCTTTCCTTTGTTCAGTGGCTGATTTACTTCATTTTCAGTTTGTGCCACTGACTTAACAAAGATTCTCTTAGTGTTACTTACAGAAGCAACACTAAGACAAGGTGAAGATTCAAATGGATCAAAACCTAATCCACTTCTTTGAGCCATAGGTCTTTGATAACTCTGAATTTCCTCTATTGCTCTAGAGGATTTCTTCAGAGCAGACATCTTTAATTTCAGGCTCTCTTCACTTGATTTAAGAATATCATATTCATGTGAGAGATTTTCAAACTTGGCATTTAGAATTTTTAGTTCAAAATCTTTTCTCTTCTGAGAGAGTAGTTGATCATCAATCTCTTTTTGTTGGTCAACTATCATGAGATTTGCTTCCTCAAGCTCTCTCAAGGCTTGTTGATACAACTCAGTAGTTTTGACATCAACAACTACCTCAGAAGTTTTGGCAAGCTCAATAGCCAATCTTTCATTTTCTCTCACACAGTTATCATGAAATTCTTGTAACATAGTGAAATCTTCCATCAACTTTCCAAGGGAGAGTTTCAGGTTGACCTCACTATTGTTTTGTGAGATGAATGATGGTGAACTAGAAGTAGAGGATACCTCATCATCCTCAAGAGCCATGTTGCAGACATCATCATCACTGTTGGAGAACAGTCCATCAGAAGAGTTGAAGCTTTCATCACTATCAGATTCTTCACCAGCCATCATGGCCTTTCTATTGGTGAACTTTCTGTCTCTTTTAGCTTACCTTTCTCTTCTCTCCTTAGAGCTCAGTCCAGGACAGTCATACTGGAAGTGCCATTTCTTCTTACAATTATAGCACAGGTCTTCATCATCATCTTTCTTTGATTCTTCTCTTCTTTTTGATGATGAAGGTTCAGCTCTACTGGACCTTCTCCTATCAGAGTACTTGTCCTCTGATCTTTTCTCTTCAGGTTTTTTGACCTCAGCCTGAGCTTCAGGAGAGTTGTATCTTCTCCTGAATTTGTTGTCTTGGTAGAATTTCTTGTATCTACCAAACCTTGAATTTAGCTTTTCAAATCTCCTAGCCATCAAGGCTAGTTCCTCCTTCATTTCAGTCTTGGAGACTGACTTTGATGATCTTGGAGTGGACTGCATTTCTGGTTCCGCAGTTTTGGCTTTGAATGCCACTCCTTTTGTGGGATTTGAAGGTTCCTCAACAGGCTTTCTTCTATTGAGGTCGAACTCATAAGCTTTGAGTTCAGAGAGAGAAGATTTGTTGCATGGGCATGGTGGAGAGATCTTTGGTATTTTGCATCATTACAGCATAGACATCCCACTTTTGAGTGAGACTTCTCAAGATCTTCAATCCAACTTCTCTTTTGGAGTACACCTTGCCTAATGAGTTGATCTCATTCATCACATCAGTGAATCTACCAGCAAATTTGTCAATGGATTCCTCAGACTCCATTGTAAATTGTTCAAACTTTTGCACTGCCACTTGGAGCTTGTTCTCCTTGATCTTGTCAGTGCCCTCACATATTTCTGCAAGAGTATCCCAAATCTCTTTGGCAGTTGTGCAGTGGTAGACCCTTCCCATGATTACATCTGAAATTGTTTGGTAGAGGGTGTTCATGGCAAGATAATTCAAATTATCTTTCCTCTTCTCATCAGCAGTGAAGTCATCCTCATCTTTGGGAATCAGTTCCCTTATATCTGCTCTTTGAGCTTCAGTGACTTTGGGATTTACTTGGGTGAACACAAAAGGACCTCTTGTGATCACTCTCAACATATCAGTGTGCAAAGATGCAAGATGAGCCCTCATTCTGATTTTCCAGAAATCATAATTGTCTATTGAGAACATGGGCAATTTGTGATGAGAAATGTGGTTGACTGGATTTGTGGCCATGTTGTCCAATCCTTGGACAACAGGAGGTGGAACAGCAGCATTGTTGTTGGCCATATCTCAAGAACACACAGTTAGTCAACAATTTATAGGATTTCAGATAGATCAGTTCAGTGACCACACCAAATATATGATTTTGAAAACCAAGATGGCTTTTCAGAAGCAGTGGTCTTTGAACCCCTGCTCTGATACCACTTGTTGGTCCTGAAAGGAGTATATATCAAGTGTATGGGGAGGGGGGGGGAATACACTTGTTAGCAAATTCTTTTTAACTTTGATCAAACCAGAGCTCAGCAAGGTTGTCTTGGACAACTCTGCTGAAGATGATTAACTCTTCTAAGATAATCAGACTACTAAGTACTATTGAGTACTTAGTTGAATAACTATCTAGGGGAGTTATATGTGCAGAATAGTGGTTGGCCCTTTTAGTTTAGACTCCTTTAGTTTCTGAAATCACTTAGTCAATGCAATACAGTCCAGTTTCAGGGAACTTGTCCAAATAGGTTTTGCACAGTCTTTGAATGTTTATCCTTTGAAAGATCAGTTTTGTGTGCAGTGTTGAATGTATGAAAGTACTTGAAATCAAATCAACACAAGAGTTTATAGTGGTTCAGAGACTCAAGCTCCTACATCCACTTTCCCTGATTGAACAGGATAATTCCTTCACTCTTGGAATTAACTTGTTTTATAATGCCAAGGTGCACTTGATCAATAACACCACTCCTTGGTGAATTGATCCCTAGGATGTCTAGAGTCCTAGTACCCTCTTCTCAGCTCAGAACTGAACTGTTCTTCTCTCAACAGTCAGCTCCTACCACTTCTACTACTACAACCTTCTCACTTTCACTCTTGAAAGGTATAAAGGTTGAAGTAAGGTTCCAACTAATGAGATATCCTTTACAATGAAGATCAGTGTATAAGGATTAGGATATCTCTCTAAGCTTGTGTATGGATATACAATGTAGTTCAACTTAGATGAAGTGTTTGAAGACTAAGATAGTCTTTGAAGTCTAGAAAGCACTCTTGCTTGTGAGTTCTTGTCAATGTTGGATTGTGTTGAGGTGCTTTCAAATGGTCTTCACACTTCTGTATTTATATACAAATGAAGGATTTGCCCGTTGGAGAGGCAGCCTCAAAGGTCCATAAATGTCTTCTTTTAGTTCTTCAACTTTGAAGACAGATTCTTGATAGTGACATGTCCTCATTTGGGAAATAAACGGTTGTATAAGCTTTGTCTTCATTCTGCAGCTCTCTTCCCAATGTCTGACTTTCAAATTCTCTTGTTAGGACATGGACATGGCTTCTGAAGGTTGTTCCAATGATAGGACAACATTCCTCACCATTTGGACAACTCTCCTTATCACTATCAGCAGTCTTGCTTATCAGCAAGGTTGGCTTGCTCTTCTTCAGATGACTTGGCTCATACCCTTTCTTTCACTCCAAAGTGATCTTAGCATGATGAATTGTAGTTCTTTAGGGTGTAGTTGTATCTTCAGCATGGTTGACCTCAAGCTTTCAGTACACTTCATCTGAATTGATTGTGCTGAGACAACTCCTCTGGACAACTCATCTGATCAGCATACTTGTCCTTCAGCAGACTTGATCATAGTTCCAGAATTTGAGCCTTGAGGGGACTTGATCTTGATAAGCTTCAAAGCATAGGTTCCCCCTCAAATTGTGCATCTATTCAACTAAGAGATGCCTAACATATTAGCTCCTCATCTAGCCTTTATACTATATGTTCTAACATCTCTAGAACATACTCAACTTGACTTAGGCATGTCTCAGGGGGTTTTGGTATTAGATCAAAATATATCTCATTTTATTCCCAACATAATGTACATTGTTTTTATTGTATTGATATTATTATTGAGTTACTATTATTTTTATTATTAGAATTAAATTTATTATTAATTTTTTGAATAATTAATGTTATTATTATTTTGACCATTATAATTATTATTGTTATTTTTTGGAGTATAGAATAATATTTTAATATTAAAAAATAAGTTATGATATTTTTATATATAAAAAAAAATCATTTCTCGAAGTGTGGGAATATATAAAATCATGGGGAGTGAGAGGAATCACCATTTCTTAACTTTGGGGAATTGTGATTCAATTTGGAATGACCATTCTTATCAAAGAAACATATCAATCATGGCATTAGGAATGAAATCAGGAATGATCATTTTATTCCCACCTCATTCCCACATACCAATTACTTTGTATGTCGTTGGTAATTAATCGTGGAAACTTATGTTGGTGAACTTCAACGCATCACAAAGTTGAACCCGTTCTACATATCTTAGTTTGCAATATCCACTTCTTTTTTCACATGGTGAGGATGGGTATATAGAGAATATTTATTTTATTACATATGTGCTACATTAAGCTGGAACGCGTAAATTTGTTAGTTTTAGAAAGTACTTTGCATTTCGATTTCAACATAGGAATGGTGAACCTTCTACAATTTTATCTTCAAAATGACTCACTCAACAATTTATTATTGATGCATATACCATTGTTGAAGCTGGTAAACTTAAATATAAAAGGACACATCAATTAGAGTTTCATAGTGAAATGTAAAGTGGTGTTTATGATGCACTTTTAGATGGTGAGACAGACAGGGCAGACCTACACTATTCCCCAGGGGGCCTTGCCCCCTACCCCTACCCCACCCTCCTATAAATAAATAAATGATAAAATAATTTAATAAATCATTTTAGTGGTGAGTTTGTTGTAAAAGTTATCTCAAAATAAATTATTTATTGCACAATTGATACTTATATATATAAGTAATTATTTTGTAGGTATATGTTAATTACAAAACTGAAAAAAGAATATTCACTTTTGTATTACTTTAATATATTTGAACTAGGTTTGCAAGTATATATAAATAAATAACTTAGTCTCAAGAAAAAAGATTGATAAAAAAATATAAGTTACATAACTAATAGTTTAATCTAATAATTTCTTTAATTTTACATAACATTAAACAAAATAAATAAATAAAGTATTCGTTGTTCAATAATTTGAATGTTCATTTTCTCAATTATCCATAATATATGAATAAGACACAATGTAACAACAATATATATTTTGAATTATTAATTTTTTTGGCCCCCTCTAATTTCAAGTCCTAGGTTCGCCCCTGGAGACAGATGCATGTGCAATGGGAAAGCAAGTTGTTTTACCACCTTCATTCATTGGAGGTGCACGCTACATGGTCCAAAATTATCAAGATGCAATGACGATTGGTAGATGGATCGGTTATCCTCAATTATTTATAACCTCCGCGTGCAATCAGAAATGGCCTGAGAATGTACGTTTTTTAAATATAAAAGACTTAATCTTGAAGACCTTCCAATATAATATATCGAATATTTAAGATTAAACTTGACGGATTATTAAATGATATTCGAAAGGAAAAAAAATATTTGGGAATATCGAAGCAGGTATTTAAATATATTTATTTTTTGTTTAAGATAATAATTTTATTGTCTAAATTATTTGTTCACTACATTTTATCTTTTTTTTTTTTGTCAATTTTATCTACGTTTCTTTGTACTATTGAATTTCAAAAGTGCGGTCTTCCTCATTCTCATATATTAGTGTTTCTTGAGAATCACAATTATGTTTGTATATATTTAAGCTTGCTACATGAGATTTTTATTATAATTAATTATTCTTTATCTCACGATTTTTTTTTTAAATTGTTATAATTTACATCCGAGAATGATATTTTATTCTTTATCTCACGATCGAGAGTATTTTAATTTTGTTTGTGATTTAATGATGCATGGTCCTTGTGGTTCTGCAAATCCACGTTCTCCTTGAATGACCGATGAAGGTTTATGTACAAAACATTTTCCTAAAATATTTGTTTCAGAGTCTTCTATTGATGAAGATGGTTATCCTATTTATAGGCGAAGAAATGATGGAAGGACTTTGAACAAAAAAGATTATGTTTTGGATAACAAACATGTTGTTCCTCATAATTATTACTCCCTCCATTTTTTATTAAGTGTCACTTTGCCTTTTTTAATATTTTCAAAATAAGTGTCATTCTACACCTTTTTCTTTAAGTTTGACAATTTTACCCTTATACATTAAACTCCCTCCATTTTCTTACCTTGATTTAAGTTTTTTCCCTTTTGAATATAGTATTGTAGCATAAATCATGGATAAACTTTAATTATTGTATACATGAATATCACCTACATTCATTACTAAACATAAATTTAATATTAAATTTAGTTATCATTAATGAAGGGTAAAATGGTCCATGGTTATATATCTTAATTTGTTGAAAATGGTTAAAATGACACTTAATTAAAAGTGGAGGGAGTACTACATTTGTCCCATTATTATTTGAATATTTTCTAAAAACATCCGTCCTATTATTAATTAAACATTTCCTTATTTGGAAAAAGTAAAATTTTGCTCCTTTAAAACACTCTCTCAAACATATTTTATTTACACCTCATGTCATTATTTTTTACACACTAACTTAATATTCTCCAATAAAGTTGAATTATTCATTATATCCTCCTAAAAAGTCACTTTATCACCTTTAATATATCAAACAATTCTTACATTAAAACTCGTGCAAACAATAAATATGCAAATAACAGGACCGGGGGGGGGGTATCTTCTTTTGAAGTATGATGCACACATCAATGTTGAAATGTGTAATCAATTAAAATTTATAAAATACATGTTCAAGTATGTCAACAAAGGACATGATCGTGTTACTGTATCGTTAAGGATCAATCTGATAGAAAAACAAATTTAGATGAAGTTAAAATGTTCTATGATTGTAGGTACATTTCTCCATGTGAAGCTGCTTGGAGAATTTCATTTTCGGGTTGAAAATAATTATAGAAATCCTCCAGTTGAACATCTTCCTGATAAACAGACTGTTTTATTTGGTGATGGTGCATGTTTAGAATCTATTTTGGAAAGACCATTGGTAAACCAAAGCATTTCTTAGTTTGGTTTGAACTCAACATGAATTCTTCTAAAACAAGAAATTTGTCTTATGTTGAAATACCACAGTTCTTTGTATGGAAGCCGAAAACTAGAGAGTGGGTTGAAAGGAAAAGAGCTTTCAATAAGACATATTTGTTACGTTTCTCCTGGTTCTGGTGAGGCACATTACTTGAGGATATTCTTAAATATAGTTCGTGAACCTATATCTTATGATAATTTAAAGAAATTCAATGGAGTAATTTATCCAACATTTCGAGAAGCTTGCTTTGCTAGAGGTTTGTTGGACGATGATAGAGAGTATGTTGATGGTATGAAGGAGATTAGCCATTGAGCTTCAACATTTTCAATGAAACCTTTATTTGTTACGCTACTAACATCAAGTTCGTTAAGTCGACCTTATGAAGTTTGAGAAAAGTGTTGGAGACATCTGTTTAATAATATTTTTTATAATAGAAGAATAATTATGCATTTTTCAGGTATGTTTAAGTATTTTCTTTTTTAATTTAATTCCATTATAATTATTAAACTTCACTAATACGCGGATCATTTTAAGTCAATTGGTTACTTAAAATTATTTGCGATTTATTGAGAACTTTGATTGATTAAATTATTTCACATACTTTAATATTAACCTTAAAAATTAAAAATTTTAGGAATACAACAAATTTTTTTATGATTGTAAATTTTAATTGACTTTGATATTTATTATATATATATATATATATATATATATATATTTTAAAATAGAAAAAATTAGATAATATCTTTTTACTTATTTTATTAATATTATTTAGAAAAAATATAGTTAATAAAAGATAAATGTTAAATATATTAAGATCTGATTCATATATATACGTTCTTTTATATATATATATATATATATATATATATATATATATATATATATATTAGGATATAGTCAATAACATTTAAAATCAATAACATTTATTTTAGGATATAATCAATATATATATGTTAAATATATATATATATATATATTAGGATAAATGTTAAATTAAAATCTGATTCATATACGTAGCATTTATTAATTATTAAATTAATAACACTTAAAATTAAATTATTTATTTAAAACAATAATAATGATGTGTATATTAGTAGAAACTATTCATATATTTATATTAAATTAATTTTTTATAATATGTTAAATTTTTTTTGTTGGAAAATCAATGGTAAATATTTAAATGATATATATGATAAATAATAATATGATTTATTATATTCTTATTTATCATATCAAATATAAATATCGATTTAATTCTAAATTTTAACTATTTTACATAAATTTATCACTCATTTACTTTTTAAAAATCAAATATTTTATATTAGTTTGTTTTAGAATATTTAACTAAATGCAAATATATATAATATATAATAATGTGATTTGTTATATTCTTATTTAACATTTTAAATATAAATGTCTATTCTAAATTTCAATTACTTTGCATAAGTTTATCACTCATTTACTTATGAAAAAAAAATTATATTAATTTATTTTAGCATAATTATCTAATATCATTTTAATTTTAAATTCTTATAGAATTAATGATGACAAATGATGAAATAAAGAGTTGTTGTTTGATAGAAATTGATAATATGTTGCAGACTTTTTATAAATCTTTGCAAGATTTTGAAGGCATGCCGATGGTAAACCATGATTCAAACTTTTCATCTAGAAATAGATTGATTTTGAATGATTTTCATACAACATATTAGATTTGAATTTAGAGTATGAGAATTTAATTAACAAACTTAGTGATGAACAACGTGGTGTGTATGATATAATAATTATATTCATTCAGTCCGGTAAGGGTGGTGTATTTTTTATTTATGGATATGGTGGAACATGCAAAACTTTTATATGGAAGACTTTGTCTACATGTTTGAGATCTAAAGACAAGATTGTAATTAATGTAGCCTTGAATAGTATAACTTCACTTTTTCGTGGTGGACGTACTTCTCATTCTAGATTTGTAATTTCAATTGATGTTACTGAAGATTCTACATGCAATATTCATCAAGGAAGTCCTCTTGCTAAGTTGTTGATTAAAATATGGTCTTATAATATGGGATGAAGTGTCAATGGTGTAGAGATATTGTATTGAGGCTCTCGATACGATTTTGAAGGATATTATGCAACTCACAGATCCATTGTTATTTGAACTGCCTTTTGACAGTAAGATTGTTGTGCTTGGAGGTGATTTTTGTTAGATAGTACCTGTTATTCCAAAATGAATGAGGCAGTATATTGTTCACGCTACTATTAATTCATCTAAATTGTGGAATGATTGACTCTTTTGAAACTTAATAAGAACATGAGGTTGCAAACCCTGAGATCCGATGAAGTTGTACATTAATTGGATTATTTTTCTGAATGGATAACATCTATTGGAGATGGTAGTATAGGATTTGAAACTGAGAACAGGTGTGATGTACAAATTTCTAAGGATATATTTGCTAAAGGGTGGTGATGATCCGATTTCTACTATTGTTGATGGCATTTATCCTAAATTTAAAAATATGATGAATGACCATGACTATTTACAAAGTACAACTATTATTGCACCCACGTTAGATGTTGTTAGGTCAATAAATGAGCACACGATTCAGTTAAATGAAAAAGAATCACGCATTTATTTGAACTCTAACAATCCTTGCAGATCTAATTTGAATGTTGATAATTTGTCTAATGTCCATACTCCTAAATTTTTGAATAGTTTGAAGTGTTCTGGTGTACCTGATCACGAATTGAATTTGAAAATTGGAGCACCTATAATGTTATTGAAAAATATAGATCACTCAAGCGGCCTATGCAATGAAACCAGTTTTGTGTATCTTTCTCTTTATTTTTATTTTCTATCGTTTAAAAATGTTCATTTATTTTATTTATAAATTTACAATATAATATTTTATTCTATTGTTAGGTTGGTAATAATCGGTTGGATGATAAAGTTCTTGAAATTAAGATTTTAATGGGAAGTAGTGGTAGACAATTGGTATTGATACCGAGAGTTACATTGATACCTTTTTATCCTAGATTGTCTTTCAAGTTTCAACGTACACAGTTTCCGTTGATTGTGTCATAAGCTATGACTATTAATAAAAATAAGGGGCAATTGTTTTTTAATGTAAGTGTTTTTAAAAAAAAAAAATGTATTTAGTCATGGTCAATTATATATATGTAGTTGTATCTAGAATAACAAACTGTCATGGTTTGAAAATCCTAATGACAACAATTGTTATGGTAATATCACAAAAAACGTAATGTTTCATTAAAAATTTTAGGAATGTATAAATTTATAATAATTTAATTTTTAAATTTAATATTTTTTTCTTAAAATTATTATATTATTTAATTGAATGTAATTTATATCACTAAAATTACTGTAATATTTTTTAACATTTTATAGTAATTTAATTATTTTTCGTATCATAAAATATACATATATTTAAATATTAGACATTAAATTTTATATACTTATATGTTATCTTTAAATCTATATAGTATAAGACATCGATTTAATTAGATTTTTAGATTAATAATTTAATCTAAAAAAGATATAAGCAACATCTTAAAATTTTAAATTTTATTATTTTTTAAATTTTGATATAGTATAATAAATATTGGTTAATAATAATTAATTTTATACTTATGATATATATTATTAACAAACGTGATATTATAAAATGAATAAATTATGGAGTATATGACACTATAAAAAAATTAAAATTAAAAATATAGTGACATTTTTTAACATAACTGACCGTGCGTCAGCACGGGTGCCATACTAGTTAATAGTAATACCACAATCAATAACTAGTAATACCAGTATGTATAACCAATAATATCACTAACAATAATACCATAAAAAAAAGTAGAGGGAGTGTAGATCGGGGTGTACTAAAGAAAGAAAATAGGGGATGCACATTACCAAGCCCAATTGAAGGGAACCCTAGCACAATGGGAGGGCGCCCTAGGTCAGCAGTCACCGCCTAAAATTTCATCGGCAAGGTCACCGGGGTCGCATCGGTGGTCGAAATGAGCAGAGGTTTTCGGCCGCCATGGATCGTGGCCGAGATGGAAGATTATGTCGATTGCCATGAAAGTGAAGAATCGCGTTTGCGATTCGAGGAGGGGTCTCGGGCTTCAGCAGCCGGGACGGAAGCTCTACCGTCGCCGTCGAGGGGGTGGTCGGGCATGGTGGTGGCTGGGTCACTCGCCGATCGGTATAAATTTTCGGTAGGTCCTTTACTCATCAAATTAAAATTGAAATTCAGGTGCACCACCGTTCGACTATAATAAAATCATACCTATAATATTATTTTGTATTAAAATTTAAAAAATACACATGAAAAAAATGGAAAAGAAAGTCAGAAAAATAAAATAAAAAAAGTAAAAGGAAAAAAAAAACGAAGAAATAAAAAATTTGGAAAAAATAACTAAAATGGAAGAAAAAAGGAAAAGATGAGGGTGAAGAAAAATTAAAAAGAAAAAAATCGAGATTTGTGGCTAATTTATATGTTTTTTTGAAAAAATATGGGTGGCTTGGTGGTGAATCGACGGTAACTTGACAATGACTCGGCTGCATATTGTAAATATATAAATTAGAGTTTATTTTATTATATTTTGTGTAAATTTATAAAAGGATAATATATTTTTTTAAATGTGATTATTTTTTAAGAATATTTTGGGGTGAACTCATAAAATGAGCGGGTGGAGATAACTGTGGTAAAACAATAATTTGGGGGTGAACTCATAAAATTAGCGGGTGCCGATAATTGTGGTAAAAAATGATTTGAGGGTGAACTCATAAAATGAGTGAGTGTGGATAATTGTAGTAAAAAATGATTTGGGGTGAACTCATTAAATGAGCGAGTGCAGATAATCATAGTAAAAAATGATTTGGGGTGAACTAATTAAATGAACGAGTGCAAATAACCGTGGTAAAACAATAATTTGTGGGTGAACTCATAAAATGAGCGGGTGTAGATAACCGTGGTAAAAAAATGATTTGGGGTTAAACTCATAAAATGAGCGAGTGCAGATAATCGTAGTAAAAAATGATTTGAGAGTAAACTCATTAAATGAGCGAGTGTAGATAATTATAGTAAAAAATGATTTGAGGGTGAACTAGATAAAATATAAATTGAAAGGGGCAGTTGCAATTAAAATGAAAACGGGTGAGTGGAAACGGGTTAATGGGTAAGGATTAATAAATTAAAATTGAATCTTAAAGTAGGGGGCATGGTGCATGCGCGTGTATCCAAGAAATTGTCAAGGGAAAATCGCAGTCGAGCGCCACTTTCGACTTCAACTCTTTGAGGCATTTAAACAAACGCTACTCTTCCGTTTTTATTTGATTGGCCCTTGTTATACCTAGTCAAAGAAGTCAATCTTTGACAAGTCAATCCTAGTCACCAGCTTGCGTGGCGAGGACCAGTCAACCAAGTCGTGCGACGACTAGTCAACAAGATGAAGAAAATGTAATAAAAGTAATGTATTTAATGTAATTAAGTGCTCGCCCAAAGATGTTGGCGAGCACATGTTTGGTTAGCTGCTCGCCCAAATATGTTGGCGAGCAGACGTTTATTTGGCTAGAGAAGACAAGTGTTGAAGCCTTGGGAGACAGCATGTGACGTGGCGACCACCTTCCTCGAAGGTGTTGGCGACCACCTTCCTCGACGACCAGATCCTCCGGCGACCACCGTAGCCCAGCTCATCGGCATCCCGGCGAGGACGACCACCAGAGGCGGTTTAGCATTAAATGCGCCGTCCCATCACCTTTTCGGGCAGAAGTTCAGGTCCAGTGAGGACATGCCACGTGTAAAGGGCGGGCAGCCCCAAAAACTACTATATAATGCCTAAAAGGCTCATTTGTAAGATTCAAGTAACATTTCTCACCCAACCCAAAGCAATACACTTCCCAAGCTCAAAGTTTTAGCTTCTCCAAAAAGCTATTTCTTGTGTTCTTCATTGTTCTTCATAAGATCATCATAAATCATCATATTAATCCGCATAAACACGTAATAAACCCCGATCATATATATATGTTTGTTTAGTGCTTATAAAAGTTGTAGGTCCCCAAAGTTGAGTTAATAACGAGTAAGCTAGTGAAAATGTCTAGAGGGGGGTGAATAGACTTTTCAAAAATCTATCGAAATATCAGAATACAATATGCGGAAATACGAAATTAACAATGAGCCCAATTCAAGTTTATACTCAACTTCTTAATTCGAGAACTCTGTTCTATACTCAACTTGTCTAGTTCAGTTATGTATGTTTAAACAATTAATCAGTTAATCAATTAACACAAACAAAACAGTAAAGTAAACAACACACAACGATTTATAGTGGTTCGACAACTTGTCTACATCCACTCTCACAAACCCAGTTGTGATGTTTCCACTAAACTCTTCCAATCGAGTACAAAGTGTATGTTCCTGTCTTTTAAGTCCCAAGAAGAAGACTTAGATCTTCAAAGAATATACCACCAGATATATCTATGATCTAACTAGCTATTAACAAGCAACTAGCAACTTGATAAAAAAAAAACTTCTCTGTTCTTCAGTAGTAGCCTCTTGGATTCTTCACTTGTCTTCTGGCTTCTTTCTGAACTTCAATAAACTCTGAGAGTAATTCTCTCTTTGAATGCTTCGATAATGCTTCACTTGAGTATGAACGTCAGTGTATCAGTAGTCTTCAATTGATCAACACCATGAAATATTTATAGACTTCAATCTTCAAGAACTTAGGTAGTTGTAACCAACTTTTCTTGAAAACTAACTTTAACTGAATCTTCTTATCAATCCACGCGTTTCTTGTTATGAATTAGTTATTCCATAACTAACTTCTTCATCCTTATCTTTCCACGCGTATTTGTAACTAACTTCAAGTTGACCTGTCTTGTGTAGTATAGTAAATGCACTTGTCTTTGTCTTGTAGTCCATCTGGCTTGAGTAGTAGACTTCAAGTCTTCTTGTCTGGTCTTCTCGTGCAATCTTTAGTAGTAGACTATACTAATCTATCAAGACTTATTACATTACTTTAAGCTTTTATAAAACAAGCTTAGTCAACTTATAATCTATACAATGAATCTATCTATTACATTCAAAATCATGAGCTCTATACAACATTTATCATAGCTCAATAACAATCTAACAAATACAAATAGCATATATGAAGTATAAACAATATACAAATTTATAAGTACTTTATCTTTCCATGTGAACTTATGTGAACTCTACTGGTCTTGTTCAAGGTGACTTAACTCAACTAGGCTAGATCAGTCAACACTTAGAAAATATTCAAACTACTTTTGGCTTATCAAAACTTCATCTTTTATCTTTTCATCATGTAGGACTTGTTCTAGGATTCATATCCCAACAATTTCCCCCTTTTTGATGAAGCCAAAACTACTTGAATCTTTTCTCAATAGTAGACTAGTTAAGTAGTTATCTTGTTTATTAATCACCAAAAGTTGTTATCTTTTTTTTCATTCAAAATAAGATCAGTAGATTACACTTACTTCAAAATATAATCAGAGCAAAAAAAACTTCAATTAGAAATCAACTAATCTGAAAGAGTACCTCCGTCTGGATTTGGAACTTGAAATGCATCTAGGAGTCTTCTGTGAATAATACTGATATGATCTTCATCATCAATCTTTTCTTTCTCAAGTAACTCTTCTTCATATTTCTTGATTTGATTCATATCAACTCGTCTTCCTGAGCTGGTCATAGGACACTTCCATCTCGGAAAACTAGGAACGAGTATGTTAAAGTTTGCACCTGCAGATATCCTTATGATCAAATTCCATAACATTCTGTGTTGTCCTTCCATGAACCTATCAAACAACGAATACAGCTCATCTTGTCCTTCAGCATCACCATATTTGCGAATGATCCAGTGATCAAGTTCCCATTGTCTTTTCACTTTCACCCATTCAGCTCGATGCTCATTATCAATGAAATGATCAACGAATTTGTCTTCCATTTCTTCTTCATTAGCCTTCAGTTTCTGCAAATTCTCAATATGCTTTCCAATCTTCTTTTTACTAGCATAACGAGTCTCATCATTAGGATCAGCAGTCCTTCGTTTCTTCTCAACTATTGCAGTAGGCTCTTCAATAACTAACTTTCTTTTAACCTGTCTGGTCTGAATCTCAGCTTCAGGAGATGATGCAACACCTTTGCCTTTCAACTTTTTCAGCTCATCTGCTCTAGCTTGTTCAACTTCAGCAGTCTTGACTAGCCTTCTCTTAGGCCTTCTGAGCTCTTGTATTGCTTCAGCAGCTTCCTTAGCTTCTGGTTCAGCAGACTTAGCCTTCACAATAGTCTTCTCAATTTTACTTGACTCTTCCCCCTTTTTGGCTTCATCAGTAGCCTTGAGAGTGAAAAGACTAGTAAATCGAGTCATTTCTTCTTTTACAGCTGCCTTCATTGCTTCAGTAACTAACTCAATCTGCTTTTGATGCGTCTTCTCATGACTTAGCTTGTCTAGACGATCAGTAGTTAGCTCTAGCTTCCTTGAACTTGAAACTAGTTCATCCTTGAAATGAGTGGCTGTCTGTCGAAGGAGTGTATTCTGTGCAGTTAACTCATTGAGAATAGCTCGAGAACGCACCAACTGATCTTGTGCTTCCCGTCTCTATTCATCAGCAATCTCAATCTTTACTCTGTAGAGTCTCTCCATCTTACTTGACTCTTCAGCTAAAGATCTAGCAAAACCAATCGACCTCTTTTCCGAAAAATCAACTCGTTTCTTCAAGAAAGTCTCAATTTCAGCATACATCTCTTCTCGGAAAGTTGAGTCCATCTTGTTGACTTCACCAACAATCAGTTCTCTTGAGCTGTCAACAAGCGATTGATTCTGTTCCACGAGAATATCTTTCAATTTTGATTCCAAAAAGTTTTCAATGGACGTTTGAACGACTTCCTTCAAATCCATCTTTAATCCATCTAAAAATTCTTCAGGGAATGTTTGAATAGATGACTGAGTCTCAGTAGCAACATCATCTTGAACTTTTCCAACCAGCTCATCTTCATCAAACATTACAGCATCCATGAATTCATCATCTTCTTTTCCAAAGTTGAAAGAATTGGATTCTTTAGAACATTCAGCTTCTTCATCTGAACCACCTTCTATCTTCAAAATTTGTTCAGATGTCTGGACAGCTATTTCAGTAACTTCTGGCTTGATCTCGTCTTCCACCAGATCAGTCTGAGTTCCAACATCGAACGAGAACACATCTTCTATAACACCATCAGGAATACTTAACAACTTTTTGACAAGATCAACCAAGGCCTTGCGTGGGAACAACTCGGAGTGATCCTTAACTCCACTATTTTCCTTTTGTTCCATCTCCCAATCCATGAAATTGGATATTCCGCCCTTACCTTGAATGACCTCGAAAAGATCATCTGTAGAAGATTTCTTTAGAGCAAACCATGTGCATATCCTGACTAGCTTCTCAAACTGTTCTGAGGCAGTGTCGATGTCAAGAGTTGCGAGCTGCTTCTTCAGATTTCTTGAAACTCTAGCACGTACTCTCTTCTCGCGCAGACACATTGGATAATAAACCAAGGAATCAAATCTGTCTTCAGACGTGGTCTGAGTAGGTGGGGTCCCTAACTCAGTTGTTGCAGTGGCAACTGGCGTCTTGCCTGAAGTAGATGGGTTGGGTTCAACATATTCTGTTGAAGGTAGAGAGGATATTTGGGATGTGGTTTCTTGGGGCTCTAATGTGGCTTGGTTTGGTGTGACAACTGTCGGAGTATCAGTTGTTTCCTGTATGGGAGTGATTTGGGGATGACTGGCTCTAAGCGGTAATGCTGCCAGTACTTGCGAGGTTGAGGGTAGAGGACGAGGCCTAGATCGATGTGATCTAGCCTTGGTTCGAACAGTAGAGAGAGAGAGAGAAGGAATTGACAAAGCTTGTGAAGAGGAACCAACCTGGTGACTCGTCTCTTCTGGTGGAGGTGGAGTTCCAATTCTCACGATCCTGAGAACTTGAGTAGTCTGGTCACTCGTCTCCGTTCCTTTATCAGTTTCTTTATCTGAATGAGTCTCCTCCGAGTCTTCTCCACTTGACCCAGCTTTCGTAGTAGACTCCGATTCTTCATCATTGGACTCATCTTCTGAGGAGCTAGATGAGTTGCCATATGGTAAGACGTCTGATTCTTCTATTTGAATACGTCTTGGGGCAGCTGGCCTTGCAGCAGCTTGCTTCCTCTGAGCTTCCGACTTCAGATAAAATTTAAGAGGATGGAAGGGCTTTCCTTTGCTCCAGTCCGACTTGTTTGGTAACAACAAGGGGAGTAGGATACTCAACTTGTTGCCGTATCCAACAGTGTGTGATACCACCCAACTACATGAGTCGGTATCAACTTGAACACTCTTTTCAAAGTACATCATTCGATCGGCTATCAATTTGAACCAATTTCCTTCAGTGATTCCATCATAGATCGCCGCCATTACCCTTGTCTTGGCTTGAGTGACTGCGTCAAACGAACCAGTGGCACATAGAAGCATCTTACTTGCTATGTCCAGAAGAGTGCGATATTTCTCCAATAGTTCGGCCTTCTTGACGGCAGGAGCCTTGCCATCTGATTTAAGCTTCATCTTCTTTCCACAGAAGATGCTCAAATACCTCATCTCTTGTCCAGTGGCATAGTTTTCCACATCAATCGTTCCGATGGGCAACCTCAAATGCCTGAGTAACACCTCACGAGTGAGTTCAACTCGACTCGTTCCAATAAAAGATTCGATCTTATCTCCTCGTCTTGTGGCGTTGGCATAAAACAGCAACACCTCTTCCTCCAAGACGACTTGAGGGAATGCCTCCAGATAAGGCTTCAATCCACAACGCGAGCATTTATCAAGAATCTCCTGGTTTCCAGCGGTGTGAAGCCCTTTGAAAAACATCGAAGGTTCCACATGCACCTTGTTTTCAGAGATGTATCTTCCAAGATCAAACCTAGCCTGCATGTTAGTCCTAACATCGAAAAGAGAGGCGATCGACATTCTTAGTGAATAGTGTAAAACTGGGGAGGTTTGATTTGCAAGAATTCGAGAGCTAAAGTAGGAGAGTTATGAAAACATAAGGCAAGTAAGTGTGGAAGATGAGTTTTGAGTAGAACTGAAAATGATCCAACGGCCAAGATTGAAAGTTTAGATCCAACGGTTCAGACCTTTGAAATTCGGTTACGGAATCGAGAGTATTATGTGATCTGATATTGTAAAATTTGAAATCCGGCACTTCTTAATTTAGGACAGGGGAGTGAACTCATCTGACCTAATGTAGTCGGGTTCGAACTGGGTGTATACACCTCATTAAATGGGAGTGTATAAATCCAATTCTAGGGTTTTCAAATTCTAGCTTATCTAATTACAATAATGCCCTTAATTCGATTGACTAAACACTTAACATATTTCAGTCAAGAAAAACACTTAGCTTGTCTGTTCGAGTCTATCCAGAACAGACGAGTAGACTTAAGCTTCACAAGACGAGTTGGCTTAAGTACACAAGACGAGTTCCCCCTTCGCCTGTGCTTGTCTATTCTGAACGTCGAACGACTTCATGTACCTATCTTATCATTTGCAATGTGTAATTGTAGGTACATGTAGAGTAACATAAATAAGATGAATATCAATCGATAGCAATGATCAAGGTTTCAAACAAGATGACCTTTTAACAAACATAAGGGTCAACATAAGGATATTTAAGAAATCAAAGATTCCCCCTTAAATGTTTATTCCCTTAGTATTACCCTCAGCTTTACCAGCTTCCTCATCGGGTTGTTTGGTCATCTAGTCTAGCCTTGTATACCTGTCTGTTGCGTGAGTAGTCGAGTGCTTTGTTCTTGTCTCCTTTTCTTTGATGTACCTGACTGGTTAGTGCATAGCTATAGGCAAGTAGGATCTAAATCAATTAGCCCTAGACTAATGCATAACTCACGAAATCGTGCCTCAGCTAATGGTTTTGTAAAAATATCAGCTCTTTGAAAATCAGTATGAATCTTTTCCATGCGGATGGCCTTCTTTTCTACATGATCACGTATGAAATGATGCTTCACATCAACATGCTTACAACGTGTGTGCAAAACAGGATTTTGTGTAATAGCAATTGCACTATTACTATCACAGAAAATAGGAACATTTGATTCATGTATGTTGTAATCACGAAGCTGTTGCATGAGCCAGAGTAGTTGACTACAACAGCTACCAGCAGCCATGTACTCGGCTTCGGTAGTTGAAGTTGCAACACTAGTCTGCTTTTTAGAAAACCAAGATATGAGTTTTGTGCCTAGAAATTGACAAGAACCAGAAGTAGATTTCCTATCTATTCTACAGCCTCCAAAGTCTGAGTCTGAAAAGCCACTTAAGGATAGATCATCATTTGAGGGATACCATATGCCACGGTTAATGGTCCCTTTCAAATATTTCAAGATCCTTTTGGTGGTTTCCATGTGACTTTCTTTTGGATTGACTTGGAATCGAGCACAAACACCAACAGAGAATGCAATGTCTGGCCTACTAGCAGTTAGATACAGTAAGGAACCAATTAAGCCACGGTAATAGGATTGGTCAGCACATTTATCGTTCTCATCTGGATCCATTCTGTAAGTTGGTTGCATTGGTACGCCAGTGGACTTACATGTTTTGATCCCGTACTTGTCTAGAAGGTTTCTTGTGTACTTCGCCTGATTTATGAAAATACCTTCTGGAGTTTGTTTTACTTGAAGTCCAAGAAAGTAGTTCATCTCACCCATCATTGACATTTCAAACTTACTTTACATGAGTGTAGAAAAACTTTCACTCAGCTTTTTGTTAGGTGACCCAAAAATGATGTCATCTACGTAAATTTGGACGAGTAAGATGTCCTTCCCTTCTTGTCTTCTGAACAAGGTTCGATCAACCTTGCCCTTAGTAAAACCATTTTCTAATAGAAAGAGAGATAGAGTGTCATACCATGCTCTTGGAGCTTGCTTTAATCCGTATAAGGCTTTCTTCAATCTGTACACCTGGTTGCCTTTGACTTCGAAACCTGGAGGTTGTTCAACATACACTTCTTCCGCAAGAATACCGTTAAGAAATGCACTTTTGACATCCATTTGATATACAGTAAACTTCATGTGAGCAGCATATGCAAGGAACAATCGAATGGCTTCTAGTCTAGCAACAGGAGCATAAGTTTCATCATAGTCTATGCCTTCAGCTTGTGAATAGCCTTGGGCGACTAGTCTAGCCTTATTCCTAACGACTAAATCATTCTCATCTTTCTTATTCTTGAAAATCCATCGAGTGCCAACTACATTATGATGTTTCGGCCTATCGACAAGTTCCCAGACGTCGTTTCGAACAAACTGGTTCAACTCGTCTTGCATAGCGATGATCCAATTACTATCAGCCAATGCCTCTTTAACAGTGGTAGGCTCAATAGCAGAGAGGAAACAACACCAGCAAAACAAAGTTGGACTCGGCTGTTCTTGTGACTCAAAGAGTTGTCGTCTAGTCTTCACACCAATAGTAGAGTCACCAATGATATTTTCAGTATCATGCGCAGATTTCCATGTTTTCCTATTTTTAACAGGAATACTATCATCATCTATATCATGTACAGCATCATGCATGTCAGTATTATTTGTATCATCAATTTTAATAGGAGTAGATGAGTCGACTAGAGCAGGCATGTCAACTGGTCTAGAGGACTTACCTTGAGCACTTACCTTCTCCTTATCATCAGAGTCGAGAGCTTTAAGGAATGGGTTGTAGGCTTGAACGGATTCATATATCTCTGAATCTTTGTCAGATTCGATTGATAGATCAGTTACCTTCTTACTGATCTTGTCGGCAGTCGAGTCCTGTTGAGATTCATCGAAAACCACATGTGGTGTTTCTTCCACACAAAGAGTTGAGTAGTTGAATACCCTAAATGCTTTGCTAGTCGAGGAGTATCCTAAAAATATCCCCTCGTCTGCTTTAGCATCGAAAGCATTCAACTTGCTCTTTCCATTGTTGTGAATGAAACACTTACAACCAAATATATGAAAATATGAAACTCTGGGTTTTCTACCTTTCCAAACCTCATAAGGTGTCTTGCCTAGAGCCTTGTTGATCGCGCTTCTGTTTTGTGAATGGCATGCAGTATTGATAGCTTCGGCCCAAAACTTTTGAGGAGTGTTGAACTCAGCTAACATGGTCCTACAGGCTTCTTTAAGGGTTCGATTCCTCCTTTCTGCTACACCGTTTTGTTGTGGTGTCCTAGCTGCACTAGTTAGATGCTGGATACCACATTTAGTACAGAAATCTTTAATATAGCAGTTAATGAACTCAGTTCCCTTGTCACTACGAATCTTGACAATAGACTGGTTCTTCTCAACTTGTAACTTCTTCAACAGTTCAGGCAGTAGTGTTTGTGTATCACTCTTCTTGTGTAGAAAAACTACCCAAGTGAACTTAGAGTAGTCGTCTACAACAACAAGTGTGTACCTTCTACCATTCAAGGTTGGAGGAGTTATTGGACCATGAAGATCCATATGTAGAAGTTCTAGGACTCTACTAGTTGAGAGAGTAGGAATTGACTTAAAAGAACCTTTAACCTGTTTACCCTGTTGACAGGCCGTGCATACATGTGACTTGTAGTAAACTTCATTGGGAATACCTTCAACAAGGTAATCTCTGGCTATCTTATTAAGAACCTTAAAGTTTAGATGACAAAGGCGTCTGTGCCAGAGCCACCCAAACTCTTTAGGATTCTTAGTAAGTAGACAGGTGTCCCTCGGAAAACTGTTCCAATTCACTATGTACACACTTCCTTGTCTTACGCCAACTAGTAGGACTGTGTGCGTCCTTTTGTCAATGATTTCGCATTTGCGGCTCTTGAACTGTACCTTGTAACCACGATCACAAAACTGAGAAACAGAGAGTAAATTATATTTCAAACCTTCAACATATGAGACATCTTGGATCTCAACGTCTCCATTCCGGATGTAACCAAATCCTTTAGTGACAGCAGTGGAGCTATCACCAAATATCACTTTTGGTCCTTCTTGCTCATGGTAGCTTGATAAGAGAGCCTTGGTACCTGTCATGTGGTGGGAACAACCACTGTCTATGTACCAGGTTTCTCCTACTGAGCCACCCTTCTTATACAAGTCAAGTCGACCCTGCAATGAAGATATTCAATAATTTAGGTACCCATTTGTTTATTGGGGTCCTTGGGGGTTAGTCATGTTCAGAGGAATCCAAATATACATTGGAGTCTTGAACAAGTTCGATCTTTTAAGCTTTCGCCCATATTTGTTACAAAATAAGACCTTGTTGTCCTTAACTGGCCTATCAGTCGAGTTCGGGTCTACTCTTTGGAGATAGCCTTTCGACTTAATCTCTACTTGAGCAGGCACTGGTCTATGATAGTCAGAGTAGGGCTTGTAAGCATTAGGTCCATACGGTTTATAGACGCGTTTGGGTCTTTCCTCACTAATAATATCATATGATAAAGGTGGAGGATATAGGACAGTTTGTGTACGATATTTCGGAGCTACCTGTCTAGGTCTAGACGAGTAGAGCTGAGACTGCCTTATGAAAGGCGGTCTAGGCTCTTGTCGTCTAGTCTGTACCTGTCTAGTACTCGTCTCCTCAGGATACCAGTCCTCGTATCTGACCTGGTTGGGTCGTCCACGATTAGTGGTCCTTTGAAGATTAGTTCTAGATGGAACAGGCTTGTTGTTAGCATTCTTTTTACCTCCCTTGGTAATCGGAATGTTAACTAGAGCTTGTTTAGATGCAGTACCTTTAGAAGGAGTTCCAATATCGTATATCATTGGTCCTTTTCCTTTATCATTTGGCAAAAGTCTTGCTTTAATAGTAGTAGGGTTCTTAATGACTCGAGTAGACGAGCTAGATGACTCAGCACCTATACCAGTCTTGTCAGCTGGATCTCTATACATATCTGACAATTCGAGGTTAATCTTTGAAGAGTTAACCAGGTCAGTAAGTTTGAGATCAAGTGTGACAACCTCGGTCTCTAAGAACTTATTACGTTCTTCAAGTCTGTTGCACTTGTTCTTTAAAACATTGAATTCATTTCTCTCAGTTGCATGTGTCTTAAGTAGGTCTTGATATAACCTGTCTGTCAATGCACACTTTTCTTTGAGTTTTCTCAACTCTTCAGTCAAGCGTTCATTTAGGACTGTTATATTAGGATCTACTTTGGACTGAGCTTCCTTAAGGTCAATGATTTCTTGTTTTAATGCAATGTTCTCATCACTGACTTCGATGAATGCTTGATTAGCAAGTAGAAGGTCGTCTTCAACAGCACTAGTCGAGTGCTGCAGACTACTTCCTACTTCACTACTAGCAGTGTCACTCTCATCAGTTTCTGAATCATAACAAGATTGAAAAGATGTAGCAGATGATACCTCTTGGTCGATTTTAGCGATGCAACATAGGCCATCATCTACTATGAATGCTTCGTCGTGATCTTGATCAGTTGAGTGACTAGATACGGACGATGGCAACTCGTCTGAATCCGAATCAGAGTCATCATTGGCCATCATTGCCTTCTTGCCACGGTTGTATCTACTTTCCCTTCGAGCTTTACGTTCTTCTCGATCGTCAGTGCTCAGGTCTGGACATTCATATATGTAGTGACCTGGCTTTTCGCAGTTGTAGCACAAGAGATCATTAGTAGCCTTTTTAATAAGAGATTTATCCCTACGTTTATCACGTCTATCAGAACGCTGAATCTTCCTATCGTCAGACTCTCTATCTCGCCTATTACCTTTCGAGACTTCGTCTCTCCTTTCGGACGAGTTTCGGTCTCGTCTGGTCTCAGACGAGTTCTTAGAAGTAGATGCTCTATGATCCCTATAGAACTTCTTGTATCTTCTGAAACGTTTATTTAGCCTATCAAACTTTCTAACCATGAGGCTCACCTGATCCTTCAGACTAAGATCAGTATCCAACTCATCTTTCGCAGAGGCAGACTTAGTCTTAGACTTAGACCTGTCTACCTTAGAGGACTTAGAAGAGCTAGACTTAAAGGCAACGTTCTTAGATACAGCATGTTCTCTATCACTACTGGCTAGTGGTTCATCTTCGTCTAAATCAAACTCATGAGCCTTCAGAGTTTGAAACATGGTCTCTGCACTCCAAGCATCTATGTTTTGGGTATTCTTAACTATCATCTTTACCATTTTCCATCGAGAATCTAAGCTCTTAAGGATCCTAAGATTGATTTCACGAGGAGTATAAGTTTTACCAAGAACTTCAAGGTCATTCATGATTTTAGTAAAACGAGTATCCAGCTGGTCGATAGTTTCGCCAGCTTTCATCCGAAATGATTCAAATCTTTGGACAGCAGTGGATAATTTGCTCTCCTTGATCAGGGATGTCCCTTCACAAATGATAGCTAATCTGTCCCACATCTCTTTGGCAGTTTTACATTTTAACACTTTTCCTAGATACTCGTTAGGAAGAGTGTGTAAAATATAATTTTTTGCCAAACTATCCAAATTATTTTGACGCATTTCTTCTGAGGTTAGATCAGACCTTGGTTTCTTGACGAGGGTGCCAATTGGTTTGCTTGGGTCAAGAACAGCAGTATTTGGAATCATTGTAATAATGGGTCCTTCTGTGATAACAGAGATCATTAGGTCGTGCGTGGAACTGAAAATGGCTTCCATTCGCAGCTTCCAGTAGTCATAGTCCTGAACCTGGAACTTGGGTAACTTGTTAGCGCTGATTTCAAGAGACATGATTTCAAGAAATAAGTGCTAAGTGGAGTTATGATCAAGAAAAAACAGATAAGTCAAGAACAGGGAACACGAAGCAGATATAACAGGAGTATTGATCAAGAACACGTAAGCAATTACAATCAAGGACCAAGACTTCACCCTAAGTCTTAAGTCGGTTATCAAGAAACAGCAGTTCGTAAACTACTGCTCTGATACCACTTGTAGGTCCCCAAAGTTGAGTTAATAACGAGTAAGCTAGTGAAAATGTCTAGAGGGGGGTTGACTTGTTCGTATTTTTCGGATAAGTTCTCCCAAGTAGAATTTCGTTCCAAGGATTTAATTAAGTGTCAATGAATCCCTAGAATTGCAAGTTATCATGCCATTGTAGTAACTAACCTCGTTTGTTTGGATTTTCGGGAATATAAAGACAAGTACTTAACTAGACAAACTAAACACAAAGAAACGAACTAAGCAAGAACACGATATCTAACTTCCTTTCGAAAGTGCAAGGTGAGAAGGTATTGCCTCGGGTGCATCCATTTTGTGGGTTGGGTGGTGAATTATGGAGCAAAAATACACATATTAAACCTAATGTGTTGGGTAGAACTAAAGGCTATCACTCGTGTGTGTCGACCAATCCCTTGTGAGGCCTAGGTGAACACGTGCATTAACTAGCAATTATATCGTCCAATCAATGCCATAGGATCGTAGGATAGTGTCTCATAAACACGTTCAACACGGTTACTAATGTTTATGAGACGCCCTTTCACTAATCTAATAGACGACCTCTAATCGAATAGTGTCTAGCGTCGTCAATCTAAGCAACTAACCCCCGGTCGGTGTAGCTAATTACTATGTTAATTCTAATTGATTAATTCAAGCTTATACACACATTCCTAATCATGCAATCCAATACGGTCGTTGAAATCGACAAAACTAAGAATGCTAGCTAATAGGGTGAATTAACCAATTGAATCATGCAAATTACCACACTAGAAGCATATACACCCAATTCCTAAGCTAATCATGCTATTGATCCATAATTACACCACATAACCACCAAAACTTCAACACCCTAGGCAATTAATACTTAGCCCATGGTTCTAAGAGAGAAATCCATGGCTAGAATGCAAGAAACCACAAATTCCATCACAATTAAGAAATCAAATGCAAGAAATAATAGAATTGGGAAATTGAAATGAGAATTAAAGAGATATCACCTTAAAACTTGAAATGTAGCTACAAACTTCAATTACTTACAAAGCCCAATGGAAATCTTCACTTGAATCCTCAAATAAAACTAGAATCAAAGCTAACTATGGATTGAAATTGCAAAAGTAAGAAAAACCCCTATAACTATGTGTGGTTGTGTGTGAATTCCTCTCAAAGGTGTTGTCTGCCCTTTAAAACTGGCTAAGGACCCTTTATATATGTTGTGAGAAATCCCCAAAACGAGAATTGCACTTAAGCCCTTCGAATTTGAAGAATTTTGACAAAAACCCCCGAAAAATGCGCCGCCCGGCCGGGCGGGTGAAGTGGCTCGGCCGGGCGAAACCTTCGTAAACTTGGTGGCCTTTTTTGATGCTTGAACGGCCCGGCCGGGCGAGTGATGCCGCCCGGCCGGGCGGAACCTTCGTAAATCCACCATTCTTCTGGCATGAACGGCCCGGCCGGGCGAGTGATGCCGCCCGGCCGGGCGGAACCTTCGTCTTTGACATTGCGAGTGTCAACGGCCTGGCCGGGCGAGTGATGCCGCCCGGCCGGGCGGACCCTTCGACTTGGCCATTTTTCCGTCCTTTTCATCGGTTTTCCGCCTCGAGTCTTCTCAAACGTTTTGTACATTGCTCCCTAGCCTCATTGCTACGCCTCATACGAGTGTTAATAAAGATTGACACTCGTTTTGTGATTTTTACACCTAATTCGCTTCGTGTTCCTACAAAACAAGCTCACAAACCTTTCTCCAACAAATCCAGCCTTTTATCATGAAAATGCATGTAAAATCACCATAGTTTATCACTAAAACACACAAGATCTCATGCAATTTACAACCGAATCACCCTCCCAAACTTAAACCGGTTCTCGTCCCCGAGTAACAAAAGAATAAAAGCAAGAGGTTGTACGATTGCAAATAGATAATCAATGAACGATCCCACGTATCCAACGAATGAAATGAATTCTTCTTCCTCAAGATACATTCTCAAAATGATCAAAAGTTCATTATTGAAAATCAAACTAATTACCCACAATGCTCAACATACAACAACAAGTGATGATGATGAAAATATCCAAATGTTCAAGTTCAACTCACAAGATATAGTGTTTCTCTCAAACACTCAAACAAATTAAGGACAATCGACACTCATCAATCAAATCACGCATTGCAATTACCATAGGCTTGCCCAAACTCTACCATCTTTCCACCACAAACATGTTCAACCATGAGATCAATAGGTCTTAACAAAGGACGTAACGTTGGCTCTTTGGACGGGGTATGATGAATATGGAGGGAGTGACTCGTCTTAGTGGAGAACGAAAGTTGTTTTTCAACACATCAAGCTTATGCTCATAAGGTTTACACACCTTCATTCTCATTTTTCATTCAAATTTCTCACATGCAATCATCTCCTCATCTTTTGTAGCCAATCACTCACCCTTTCAATTTATTTTCTTCTAAAGCACTTGGGGCTCATTGTCCCTCTTTTCTTTCTCAATTTTTTTTTTTTCTCTTCCATCTTTTTCTTTCTTTTCACAACCTTGCCAATTTTTCTCCTCAAACCAAAGGCACTTAAGCATATGTTTTACCACTCTCTTTTTGTTCTCCACTAGAATTGGGCATCAAAAGCTCAAGAAGCTAAATGGTTAAACATTGTAAGTTGCCAAGAAAATGGGAAATCAAGCTCAAACGGGCTAACTACGGAAGAATTCTTTGGTTATTGGAAAAATATGGCTAAGTGACTTGTAGTACGAAAGATGGCCTACATCATATCTCAAAGTTTCACACAAGTATGATCTCAAGCAAGAACTTGGGCAAGTTCTAGAAAAACAAGCAATGAATTGATCCACTCTAGAATGAAATAAACCGGATTAATGTTCGGTTCATGGCTCAACTCTCACCGGTTCATTCAAGTCTCAAACATTCATCAATCATCACCACACATAACTCATTGTGCATGCAAAATGTTCATAGGCAATAAGATGATAACAACACAAACAAGATGATTCATTCCAATCATGTACACATTCAAGAAATCAAATTCACAACAAATCATCATCAAATGTGTCTCAATGATCAACCATTCAACAATTTCACAACCAAAACACAATCTTTAACATTCATTCACACACATCCCCACTCACGCCTTTTAAATCAATAACCAAAACATCAATCCACACAAAACCACAAAACCAATAAAATCATCCCATTATCCTTACATGCCCCCACATAACTAAACTTTCAAAATGTCAAATGAATAACAAGACAAGAACAAGAACAAGAATAAGAACAAGGACAAGGTAATGCTTAGGGAATTAGAGTTGAACCAAATATGCTCTTCATTGATGTGGTGGAGGATTTCCAGGAAATCTGTATTGCATCATCCATGCGTTGTAGGCTCGTTGGTTCTCCCCTATCAATCTCAGCTCGTTCTCCACCGACTCTTGCCTTGCTCCCAAACTTGTGATGCTTGCTTCGACCGCTGAAAACCTTGTGTCAAAACTCGTTTGCAAGCCTCTAATTGCTGCAGTGATCCCATTAATTCCTCCGGCTTGGTTCCTTGCTTCATTTGACCTTCTTGAATAGATATGTGATACGGGTGGGGCTTCTCTCTGTGAACGGCTTGGGCCTTCATGGAAGGAGGATGACTCACCCCTATGATGTTGGTGTGGAGAAGCATGAGGTGCATCTTGCAAAGCTTCTTGGTTAAGCTCATGATTGAGCTCATCTTCAGTTGGTCCACGTGAAGGCACCTCGATTCGAAACCTTGGGATACGTTCATTGGCCTCCAAAGCTCTAATAACTTCCAAGTGATGTGGGGAGGCCATATCCCAATTTTCCCTCCTCCTATAAGTAGTCAACACGGGGTATGGCATCGGAAAGAACTTTTCACCATCTTCAATGCTCCAAACATATTCGTTATTCCTCCCATCCAATTTAACCATATGCATCCTCCTCATAGTTTGTAAATCGAGGCTTCCTCCTCCTTCAACCAAAGTGTAGCCGCTTAAATCGATCTCGAAGTATTGAGCAATAGTCGTGACTATTCCACCCATTGTGAAATTCAGAATATTCCGCTTGATCATATTCAACAAATGATCAAGCAAGAATGTACCCATATTGACTTGCTCCCCGAACACCATACTCCTAATAATAAAAAGTTCCTCTCTCCTTACAGATCCGGCTTCAAATCTCCCAAACACAATGTTGGAGATAATTCGGTGCACATATCTAAACATCGGGTTCCGCAAAAGAGAGGCTTTCGAATGACTAGATGAGTAAGCAGGTGCATCGTGTTGATTCTTACGGGCTATCTTCTTCCAAAACCCATCTTCACCATATGTGTTCATCCGATCATAGACTTCAAGGTCTTCCTCACATGATGTTCCAAAGATTTCATTTAACTCGGGGCATGAGAGATATCTATCTTCATTTCCTAATCGAAAAGTTATTCCAGCCGGAATGCCATTCGTTGGCTCTTCTTCCCTCAAGGTTGCCATGAATTCAATCGATAGCTCCTCGTATGTCTCGTTTGTGAGCTCGAGTAAATTCCCCCACCCTATGTTGTTGAACAATTCATGCACATCGTCCTTGATTTCCATTTGAAACATGAAAAAGTAATCCGGATACCGTGTGGGTCGAAGCTTTGAGTTTGCAATTCTCGAAAAGGTTTCAATATAATCTCTTCCTCTTTCACCAAAGTTGATACCCCATTTAGATGGTTTTTTTCCACATCTTTCGACACAAAGCTCGTCCACAAGATCCCTACACCTTGAGCTTCCCTCTCCTTTTTTCGATCTTTTTGACATTTTTCTACAAATGAACAACAATAAATTCCATTAGTTAGAATGTTCTTTCCACAATTCATTAGTGTACAAAGTTTCACTTTTGCACCTAATTCCAAACAAATCAAGTATCAGCATTCTCAACTAAGCAAAGCCCATGTGTCATTCTATCATGCTCAAGCAACTTCATCCAAAAATTCAATATTTTTCTCAATTCCCCACAATCTCCTCTTACTTTCTTTATAAAAATCATGCCTACAAAGTATTTGTAAAAAGGTTCGAAAGAACCAAATTTCACAAAACTCAACAATAGCATTTATGCTCACTCAATCATAGCATGGGTAAGCAATATCCAACAAACTATCATCCTTACAAACCAACATGCTCCTAATTTAAACACAAAATGCCCAAGAACATCAATTATTCTCATGTAACCACAATTTCACAATTCTAGCCCTAAATTCTTCAAATTTCTTCATGGGTATTTGAAATTAAGCATTGTCATTCATTATTTACCAATAACAAACAATAATACACAAAGCCCATGGAAGAAATAACCAAGAAATCAACAAACCCATGTTAAATTCAAATTTTCGTCACTTTCCCTATATATGCAAGAAACACCTTCTAAAACTTCAAAACTTTGCTCAATCTTGCAAGAAAATTAAAGGGAACGAGTTACATACCTTGGGTGTTGACTTTCTTGAAGAATTTGCAAGAGAAATCAAAGGAAAATTGAAGAAAAGTGACACTTCTTTGGTGAGAGAAGTGAAAAACCAATTCTCAAGAGTGGGTGTGTGGGTTATGAGTGTGTTAGGGTTTTAAAGGGGTGTGGGCCGAGTGGGTAGGGTCGTGGGCCGTTTGGGTCGGGTTTAGACCCACAAAAAAAAAAAAAAAAAAAATCATACCTGGGACGCGGCCCGGCCGGGCGGCTGGAGTGGCCCGGCCGGGCGGAACTTTCGTATTTGCCCTTTTGAAAACTGGAGTCAGCGGCCCGGCCGGGTGGCTGGAGTGGCCCGGCCGGGTGGCTGGAGTGGCCCGGCCGGGCGGAACTTTCGTATTTCAATAATTTGGCCGCCCGGTCATAGGCCAAAAGTCGCCCGGCCGGGTGGCCCCATGGCTCTAACTTCTCTCTCTTTTTTTTTTAAAGTTTTTGCTCGATTTGACTCCAATTTCCCAATTTCACGCTGTTTTCACAAGTGAACAATTCAAACATCAATTACGATGCATGGTTTTTGGTGCTAATCGAATTTCACAAACGAACATACCCCCCAAAATTTTCATTGCACGCAATTAAAGTTTTGGAAAAATAGTGTTGGAATACGATTTTCCACCAAAAACTTGCAATGATTCCCAAACTCAATCAATATCACCACCATTCACCATAAATCTCAAAATCAATCATCAAAATCACTCTCATTTGTGTCAACAACCACCATGCATATAAATCAAACACTAATCAAGAATCACATTCCACCCCACTATACATCAATGACAAGTGTTCAAATTCATCACAACTCAAGTACAATATATCACAAGAAAATTTCCCTACCCCCCCAAACTTAGATATTGCAACGCAATATTAAGTTTGGGACGGGGTGTACCTCATGATGGCTATCAACTTCCAATCTTCTTTACGTCTCCAATTATCCACGACGTAGGACCTCCACATTGTGGTATTTTGACCTACAAAAGAGCTTTTTCACAAAAAGAACATCAACTACTCACACTTATTCAAACCAAAAGAGAAATAAAACAAGTAAAAAAACGAGGTTAGTTACTACAATGGCATGATAACTTGCAATTCTAGGGATTCATTGACACTTAATTAAATCCTTGGAACGAAATTCTACTTGGGAGAACTTATCCGAAAAATACGAACAAGTCAATGGCGCCGCTGCCGGGGAGGGTGAAGTGGCTCGGCCGGGCGAAACCTTCGTAAACTTGGTGGCCTTTTTTGATGCTTGAACGGCCCGGCCGGGCGAGTGATGCCGCCCGGCCGGGCGGAACCTTCGTAAATCCACCATTCTTCTGGCATGAACGGCCCGGCCGGGCGAGTGATGCCGCCCGGCCGGGCGGACCCTTCGACTTGGCCATTTTTCCGTCCTTTTCATCGGTTTTCCACCTCGAGTCTTCTCAAACGTTTTGTACATTGCTCCCTAGCCTCATTGCTACGCCTCATACGAGTGTTAATAAAGATTGACACTCGTTTTGTGATTTTTACACCTAATTCGCTTCGTGTTCCTACAAAACAAGCTCACAAACCTTTCTCCAACAAATCAAGCCTTTTATCATGAAAATGCATGTAAAATCACCATAGTTTATCACTAAAACACACAAGATCTCATGCAATTTACAACCGAATCAGGGGTGAATAGACTTTTCAAAAATCTATCGAAATATCAGAATACAATATGCGGAAATACGAAATTAACAATGAGCCCAATTCAAGTTTATACTCAACTTCTTAATTCGAGAACTCTGTTCTATACTCAACTTGTCTAGTTCAGTTATGTATGTTTAAACAATTAATCAGTTAATCAATTAACACAAACAAAACAGTAAAGTAAACAACACACAACGATTTATAGTGGTTCGACAACTTGTCTACATCCACTCTCACAAACCCAGTTGTGATGTTTCCACTAAACTCTTCCAATCGAGTACAAAGTGTATGTTCCTGTCTTTTAAGTCCCAAGAAGAAGACTTAGATCTTCAAAGAATATACCACCAGATATATCTATGATCTAACTAGCTATTAACAAGCAACTAGCAACTTGATAAAAACAACAAAAAAAAACTTCTCTGTTCTTCAGTAGTAGCCTCTTGGATTCTTCACTTGTCTTCTGGCTTCTTTCTGAACTTCAATAAAATCTGAGAGTAATTCTCTCTTTGAATGCTTCGATAATGCTTCACTTGAGTATGAACGTCAGTGTATCAGTAGTCTTCAATTGATCAACACCATGAAATATTTATAGACTTCAATCTTCAAGAACTTAGGTAGTTGTAACCAACTTTTCTTGAAAACTAACTTTAACTGAATCTTCTTATCAATCCACGCGTTTCTTGTTATGAATTAGTTATTCCATAACTAACTTCTTCATCCTTATCTTTCCACGCGTATTTGTAACTAACTTCAAGTTGACCTGTCTTGTGTAGTATAGTAAATGCACTTGTCTTTGTCTTGTAGTCCATCTGGCTTGAGTAGTAGACTTCAAGTCTTTTTGTCTGGTCTTCTCGTGCAATCTTTAGTAGTAGACTATACTAATCTATCAAGACTTATTACATTACTTTAAGCTTTTATAAAACAAGCTTAGTCAACTTATAATCTATACAATGAATCTATCTATTACATTCAAAATCATGAGCTCTATACAACATTTATCATAGCTCAATAACAATCTAACAAATACAAATAGCATATATGAAGTATAAACAATATACAAATTTATAAGTACTTTATCTTTCCATGTGAACTTATGTGAACTCTACTGGTCTTGTTCAAGATGACTTAACTCAACTAGGCTAGATCAGTCAACACTTAGAAAATATTCAAACTACTTTTGGCTTATCAAAACTTCATCTTTTATCTTTTCATCATGTAGGACTTGTTCTAGGATTCATATCCCAACAAAAGCCCACATCCAGATCATCCGTTCAAAGCACGTACAACATTTGGCACTAGAAGGAGGGGTCCTTTTACGTGTTCTTCATCTCAGTTTCAACCGATCATCGAGCGATCGACTTGCAAACTCCTTATTTCAGGTTTTAATCGGTAGATATACCGTTTAGAGCATCGTTTACGTATTTGATTTATTTTCGTGTTCTTGGATATTTGCGGTATTCGAGACATATTTTGGAGTTTGATCTCCTTGTATTTATGTTTTTAAGCTTCTGTTGTTGTTACTTTGCTAGAATAGTAGTTGTAATAGCACGTTCTTCTGCGTAAGAACTCGAATCTTCTGTTTTTAAGCGTCGAAAGCTTAGAACAGTCATATCTTTGTAGCCTTTTGCCAGTAGACACTCTTTTGCAATGTCTCAGCATACACATCATGACGGAGTCTCACCGCCCGGAGGGAACGAACACTTTCCGCCGCCGGTGGCTCCGACGCCAAGTCCTTTCGGGAACATCAACGTCGGGGACATCTTGAAAGATCCCCAGCACTTAAAAGACTTCACTGATTTCCTCCTCGAGAAGAGGAGGCAGAACGAAGCAGAGGAGATTGAGAAGGCCAAAGATCAGGCCTTCGATAGAGCTCGCAAGGAGAAAGCAAGAGCCAACGTGAATGATGAGGACGACCGCTCCTATCACTCATACTCTATACATCCCCAAGATAAGGGGAAAAATAAAGCTCACGATCGTTCCCACAACAGTCATACTGGGGATTCGCATGGTCGGAACTCTATTTTCAACCGTGTGGGCGATAAGGACCCGAGAGCTCCTCGCCTAGTGCCTTTTAATATCGGGCGCCGACCAGGGAACGACGACCACCGAGATCGTGGTGGGAAGAAAGGCCAGGGAGATAGGATCTCCGCCCTCGACCGAGTAGGGCCAGGCTCGCGAGCTCCATCAAAGAGTTATCGCAACCACCTTTCAGAAAGACACTCCCCCAGGCGATCACGCCATGATGATCGCCCGGCCGCATCTCACGGGAGCCGACGAGACAAGGTCGTCGTCCCCCGACCGCAGACTGCCGAGGAAGGGCAGATCGCTCAGTTCATTGAGTCACAGAAATTGATGAAGCTGGAAATGGAGACTTTGCGAGCAGAGGTGGTCGCATCTAAGCAAGGAACTGCCCCACCAATCACTCTGCCCGCTCCTCCGCTAAGTGTTACGGTCCTCACCGCCCCCATTCAAAGAAAAATTCAGATGCCTTCCATGACGGCATACGATGGAATGTCCGACCCCAGAGTACACTTGTCCAAGTACTCAAACTACATGGCCTCAATCGGGGCAACGGACGCCACACAGTGCAGAAACTTCTCCCTGACCTTGGGAGACCGGGCTCATCGCTGGTACACTACTTTGGGTGCCGGATCCATCACCTCTTGCCTTGAGCTGGGGCAACAATTCTTGACCTACTTTGGGTCGATTGCTGCTCGCCCAGCCTCAAAGCAACGTTTGGCAAACGTTCGCCAATCACTGACCGAATCGGGCAAGGACTTTATCGAGCGCTTCGATAGGTTGGTGATCGATGGGGAGGCAGTCAATGATGAGACAAAGTTGATCTCGGTTGTTTCCGGTCTGAGGATAGGTTCCAAGCTCTGGGAATCTATGCATACTATCTTCCCGGTTTCTTATGCGGACTTCCGCACGAGGACTGGGAACATTATCCAGATGGAAGAAATAATGGACGCCGCCAAGGCTAACGAGCAGCTTGAAGCGGCCAAGAGGATCTGGCCAAAGAAAAATACCAACACTGGGGAGACGTCCCAGCCAAAAAAGGCGACCACTCAGGGTGGCAATGCTCGCCCAGCAAATTTCAGACCTTTCGAGGAGTCCCCGGAGATCATTCAGTTCAGGGAAGCCCTCTCTATTGATCCTAGGGGCATTTTCGATGCAATCAGGGGAAAGAATCTGCTCCCCCAAGCCAAGCCAATGCATACGAACGAGGACAACTTGGATGGTAGTAAATTCTGCAACTACCACAACTCCATCGGCCACCACACTAATGGGTGCCGAGACTTGATGAGAAATCTCTTCAAGTTGTATAACGAGGGCAAGCTCGCCCAATTCATCAAGCCCAGGGATGGGAATGGCGACAACAGGGGCAAAAAATGTCGCGACGACAGCGACGACCTGCGCCAACAGATAAACCGTCAGAAGACAACTCGTCCTATGTCGAACAATCCGGTGGGCGACGTCGACAACGTGGGCGGAGGTTGTCTTGTGATAGAAGGCCCCTTGGGGGGTACTGAGTCCGGGACCGCTCTGTCTGTTCGCCGACAGCAGAGTGAAATGCGAGCACTCAACAACGTACATCAGGTGTGCGTCGCTCCGGCTGTCGAGAAGCCTCCATCCCATCAAGTCCTTTTCACGGACGACGATCTGAACGGCGTGGTGCAACCAAACAACGATGCTTTGGTCATCTCCGAAAAAATTATGGGAACCAACGTCCATCGCATGATGGTCGACACCGGGGCATACACCAACGTCCTCTTTAAGCATACTCTGGATGCTCTCGGTGGATATGCTGAATATATCGAGCCTTGCGATGATATTATCGTAGGGTTTGGGGACACGCGCAACCTTTCCCTTGGGAAAATCAGGCTATCTTTAGAGCTGGCATCGTCGAAAGAGCCAGAAATGCACCATACTCGGCAGCTCGACTTCATGATCGTTGACATGCCATCTTCTTACAATGTTTTCCTCGGCCGACCTTTCTTCGACGAGTTCAAGGTGGCCGCCTCTACTTTTTATTACTGTGTAAAGTTTCCGACCCCGGCGGGAGTTATAACCGTCAATGGCGACCAGACGCGGGCAAGGGAGTGTCTCGTCCGTTTTGCTAAACTTCATTCTAAAGTAACTCATATGATTGGAAAGTATATTGTGTCTCAAGAACAAAAAGAACAAATGAACTACTTGGAGGGTCTTCCTAGCAAGTATCAAAAAATCGAAGTTGGGGAGTCCAGTCGGCGTTTCGACGACCACCAAGTGGAGGCGAACGAGCACGCCTCCATGGAAGTGGACGACCACACCCCAATGGAGATTGACGAGCAGACAGATTCGGGCGATCAGATCCCCGACGACCAGGTTCCAGAAAACATTCCAGATCTGGAGACTAGGTTAGGCTTTGAGCCAGAGTTCGGAATCGAGGATCCTCGTTGGAAGGAGCCTAAAGAGCGGGCAACTCCAGCGGAGGACCTTGAAACCATCCACCTAAACGAAGCTCGTCCAGAACTCGAAGTATTCATAGGTTCGAATTTACCAGTGCAATTACGATCAGATATGGTCGCATTTTTGAAAGAAAACATCGGAGCACTCGCCTGGTCGCACGAGGATATGGTGGGCATTGACACGAACCATGCCTGCCACAAGTTGAATATTGATCCAACAAGAAGACCCATCACCCAAAAACGAAGGAAATTTGGGCCTGATAAATATGCGGCTATGGCGGTCGAAGTCAAGAAATTGATCGACAACAAATTAATCGAGAAAACTGGAACTGATCCTGAGTGGTTGGCAAACCCAGTGCTCGTCAGAAAAACGACCGGGTCGTGGAGATTGTGTATAGACTTCACAGATCTAAACGATGCCTGTCTGAAATATCATTTTCCGATGCCCCACATCGATCATCTAGTAGATAATACAGCGGGGCACAAGATGTTAACTTTTATAGATGCTTTCGCGGGATACCATCAGATTGCGATGCATCCCGACGACCAGCGACACACGGCTTTCATAACGGCGACCGACATGTACAGCTGGAAGAGAATGCCTTTCAGTTTGAAAAACGCGGGGGCAACATACCAAAGACTAGTAAATAAGATGTTTGAGAAACACATCAACGAGATGGTGGAGGTCTATATCGACGACATCGTTGTCAAAAGCTTGCGGAAAGAAGATCACCTACACCACCTTGTCATGAAATTCGATATTCTGAAAGAGTACAACATGAAGTTAAATCCAAAGAAGTGCAGTTTTGGAGTTAGCTCCGGAAAATTTCTGGGGCACTTGGTTAGCCAGCGGGGCATCGAGGCGAATCCAAGTAAAATTCAAGCAATCATCGACATGTAAAGCCTGAGGAATGTAAAAGAAGTACAGAGGTTGACAGGATGTCTAGCATCGCTGAACAGATTCATTGCACGAACGAGCGATCGTTGCAAACCTTTTTTCGACGCTTTGAAAAAAGGGAGGTTCGAATGGACCGATGAGTGTGAGAAAGCTTTCGGGAAATTGAAAGAATATCTATCGGATCCGAAGGTCCTATCTAAGCCAGTCCCCGGCGAAATTTTGTATCTATACTTGGCGGCCACTGACTGTGCGATCAGTTCAGTGCTCATCCGAGCGGAGGGGAGCACACATCGGCCAATCTACTACGTAAGTCAATCACTGAGAGATGCAGAGTTGAGATACACTCCGATGGAAAAATTGGCGTACGCCTTAGTCATGAGCGTCAGAAAGTTAAGGCAGTACCTGTTCGACCACGAGGTGGTCGTCCTCACGACATTTCCTCTTCGGCGAGCACTACATTGTCCGGATACCACTGGAAGACTTTTGAAATGGTCGGTGGAAATCAGGCAATTTGGGCTCACCTACGCACCCAGAACGGCAATCAAGGGACAAGTGCTGGCAGAATTCATAGTGGAGCTCACCTTCCCGGATAAACTTGACAAGGAAATCGAACTTCCTTGGGTACTGTTCGTCGATGGTTCTTCGACGAGCACCAAAGCGGGGGCAGGAATCGTCATCACCAACCCAACCGGACAGACGTTTGCTTCGGCGATCGAGTTCGAGTACCGGGCGACCAACAACGAGGAAAACCATCAGAGGAGTATATATAGATGCTCCCCTAGGTAACAAACCAACGGTTGGTAGAAATAACTAACCAACTCAACTTAAAAAGTGCACAAAGACAACTAACACAAAAAGGCGTAAAACTGAATTGCAAGAACTAATGTTAAAATCAATTGCACATTTCACTCGCAGTTTGCTCTCCATCACTTTCATAACATCATCAACCACTAAATCTAATTTTCTTAAAAAATGTGTCGGTCAAACTATGCAAGTTATCTCGAAACTAAGGGAGTACATTTTTTATAAATTTTGTAGTAACATTGACAACTACCCGATTCTATTTGGTGAACCGTGCAGCTGATGGCAATTGGCACGCCATGAGAGTGGGCATGGGGCCCAATTGAGAGGACAATTCCTTTTCTTTAATTTCACTCGGAGGCACGACTAACACCAGCGCCTCTTTATATATACAATTGTGTTTTTTTTTAATTTTCAATTTTATTCACTTAATGGGTTGAAGAGGCGTAGGTTGTATTTGCGTCTTTTTAATAAGCGCGAGTGGCACCTGCGCCTATGTCTATTCTCATAAACACGAGTATCATTCTTATTATATTTGCAATATTGAATTTTAAAAACATAATAATTTACCTAATATTAAAAAAATAATTAATTGATGTAAAGTGTTGTAAAAAAGAATTGACTCTGACTGCATATATAGAAGCAAAGCTTTTGTAGCTGAGAGAGGTTAGATTTTTTAGAACAATAAATTTTTAATGTATTAACTAATACTTCATCGTTTAATTTTATTATTCCCACTTTCCTTTTTTGGTTGTCAAATTTTATTATGCCCATTCATTTTTTTGAAAACAGTACTATTCATACTACTTTATCTTCACCCTTATATCATCACTTATTTACCCACTTTGTCATTCACTTTATTTATAAACAATCACTTTATTTACAAATGGACCCCACTACACCCCACCATATCCTTAACTTATCTACTTTATTAATAAACTAATCAATATTTATTAAAATCCGTGCCCGAAAAAATGGGCATAATAAAATTGGACGGAGGGAGTACTTCAGAATTCAAATAATATAAAGTAATTTTTACGAATTTTAGTTATTAGTTAGGTATTGAAAGGAAAAAAAAAATGGTCCACGTATCATTTCACATAAAGAATATACTTTTTTTTTGACAGAGAACTCCATCAATTTATTAATGGCAAGAGCAAACAGCGCGGGGAAGGCCAACGACAAAAGTAGGAGGATCGACCCAATACGAAGGACTAGGAGAAGACCTAGCTAGCAGCTCTATGTGTCAAACAATTAGCTTCACGATTTACCCACTTCACCACCACTCGTTCCATCTGAGACGCCATCTCCTTGCACCTCCGTAAGATGCTCCCTAGTGAAGATAAATTATCATTCAAACTTTGCCATGCGAATGCTACAATTTGTGAATATACTTAAAAAATCAATTAATATTCAACGTGATTGGGATTCGAACCCCGATATTGAACCAAAAAGTTAATTCGAATTTCAAAATCTTGTGTTTTTCAAAATCCTAATGATATTATGTTTTGTATTTATTTTGAAATTTTAGTAAAGTACGGAGTAGAATTTAACTTTAATGAGTAGGTCAAATGAGAGTGGGGTAGGAATTTAAGTATTTATAGGGTGTATTAGTATTTATAGGGTTTATATGTATTTATAGATATTTATAGGGTGAGATTTTAATACTTAATCTAAATCTCAAACTAGAGTATATGTTAAATTTCAAAATCTAAAATTTGAATTTTCTATCCCAAAACATCCTTACAAGTCTACCATCAAGCTGAAATATTTTTGTAAGTTCATAATAATATTATTTAACCAAAATCACGTAAGAAAAGCATGAAAGTATATACCATAATTGGGGATGAAAGCAAATCTTACCAAAACTCAGAAGAACAAAACAGAAAGGGAACGAAACTAACTCAGATATTTTCAGAAATTGGAATCACCAAAAACTCAAAATTCGATTTCTTGCGAAGAAACCTCAATTGTATTTTTTTTTCAGCAGGGTGAGTTTTTCAGGTAACGATTACCACTGTTTATGTGGTTTCTCAAATAATGAGGCCATCATGTGTTTATAGAATTATTAGTTGGTGACGTGTTTATGCATATGCAGACTACCTGTTTGATGAAATGTATGAATGAGAATACTTTTTCTGAAAGAGGAAATTGAAATGCAGAGCCTTTCAAATATTATATTACAAAGCATAGAGATTTATCTTGTTTGTAGAAATGAAAACTTGGAAATTTAAAAGAAACCAAAACAATCATATTTATTTATACCTTCTGAATCAAATATAAGATCTGTGGGCAACTACTTAAAAGAACAAGATGCAAAAGAAATTCATTTCAAAGCAAACCCCTGTCAAATAAAAGAGTGAACAATTTCTTCCCCAATCGATAAGACACGTAAGCCCCGGCACTCGCAGATATGATTTGTTCATCCAAGAGCGTATGATAATCCCAATCCGGATCCACCCCCGGCATCACCAACTCTTCCCTCAGCACTTCCAACGCCAATTCGGCCAAGCCCGAGAGCAACAGCTCGAACCGCCGACTATAAAGAACGAACGCAATGTGCACCAAATTACGGTACTCTACATGGCCTTCATACTCCCCCCAGTATTGCAGCGTCTGCAGCTGATGTTCCAAGTTTACGCCAACGAAAACATGGGCGGGACTTCTCAAGAACATTTCGAGAACAATCGGGAGCCTCGTCGCGTTGTACATATGGTAGACGAGGCAGCGGCCCTCGATGCAGAGCTGGATAGTGGCAACGGGTGGGTATTCCCAGTCGGATTTAAGGAGCTGGATGTCAAGCCCGACGACACGCGGCGGATACCTTCTTTTCTCCGACATGAATTGGGAAAACCAGAGGTTGACGAAGTTTTCAGAATTAGTGTATATGGTGAAAACGGTTTCGCGGAAGATGATGATGTCGTAGCCCTCCGGCACTTCGAACACAAAGTCGTTGATCTCTGCGTCGCTCTCTTCGTCGCTGTCGCCATTTCGTCTCGCTTCGTTGTAGCCGTATCTTTGTCTGATATAAACTTCGGCCATTCTTCAGATCAGAGAAAGAGGTTTTGTGGAATGGAAGACGAAAATGAGACACTGCGAATGCATTTATATATACATTTCTCAACGGTTTTTCAAGAAAATGCTGTTAGTTTGTTATCTATATAATGTATTCATATTATTAGGAATTAATATTTAAGAATTGGTTGGACTTTTATATGAGACGAAATTATTTTATGGTATTAGAGTTCGATTCCTGCTGGAAGTCTACAAATTCGGACTTTTAGATGAGACGAAATTATTTGGCATATCATTCATTCGATTTTATTTTTTTAAATAACGAAAATATTTTTTTTTATTTTCAAGGATCAAAGATTCTTTAGTCTCAAATTTTAAAAATGAACATTTTACCGTAATAATATATCATCAACAAGTCAATGCACATGATTTTAATTTTCATTTTCGTTGTTAACATGTGGCATATTACTCCCTCCGTCCCAAAGGAATTTGCACCTCTGGGATGGCACACATTTTAAAAAATGTGTAAGAAATGATGTAATGAGTGATGTTTTGAGGGGTAGTTTTGTAAACTTTTATGAATAAAGTAAAGTAAAAAGTAGATTGAGTGTGGAAAACTAATGACATATGGGTAAATATGAGTATATTTTAAGGGTGAGGGTTATGAAGATATTTCCTTTTATGGAGTGTGCAAATTGGTATGGGACATCCATATATAGAAAGTGTGCAAATTCCTGTGGAACGGACGGAGGGAGTATCATTTTTTTTTATTTTTGCTAATATTCACAATTTTTTATAAATTAATAAATATAAATTGGTCTTTAATTCATATAAAAATTTTAGAAAATTTCACATAACATATAAAAAAGAAAAATGATTAACATGACCTGTTACATTACTTGTTGTTGCACATAAAATGATCTATTTTAAATGTTTTAGCATATTTATTGGACCGAAATTAAAATATGTAAACAATCTAAACCAAATTTAAAATCAATCCAACTTACTGGAATAAATTTTTTTATCCCCTTAGAAAAATGTGACTTCCTACGTTATAGTTAAGATATTTGAATGATGAGTTGCACTCTTGTGTACCAGTTACATGTATTTAACTTGATCCAATAACCCATTATAAATAACACATGACTCATCTACTATATCCAATTCAATAACCCATTACAAATAACACATGACCCATTTACTATATCAAATCAAATAATCCATTACAAATAACACATGACTCATTTAGTATATCCATTTAGCACATAGATTTTTTCATGAACCTTTATTTTACTTCAATTATTATTATTTTTTTTCATTAAGGGGGAGTTGCACCTAGAGACACCCCACTAAGTGTTTTAGCTAATTAATTCAATTGACTTTTGATAAAACAAATAAAGCCAATTTCGAAATTTTGTGACACATATACCCTTGAATTCATTATATTTGATAATGCAGAATTAGTCAAATGAATTTAAAATTTTAAATTCCAAATGCATAAAACTTTCCTCGCATTTCAATATATCTATTTCCTTAATTCCCGACCTTTCTAAAATATTTTGTGCATTGAATGCAATCAATTTTACATAATCTTTAACCAAAATTACACTCATCGATTGAAAAAGGAAGAAGAGTTTTCGAAATTATAATTTATGCACATCTATTTAAAATTCAAATATAATTATTATTTATAAGTCAACTAATCAAATTATTTCTTCATCCAAATATGCGCATCAGTAATCTTAAACAAAAAATAAAAAATTTATGATTTAACTGAATATATATTATTTTTATATTTAATAAATTCTGATCTCCAATTTAAATATGCATAATAAAAAAATGCGTATGCAATTAAAAATACATATTTATAATATATATGCAAAATATTTATTGCATATACAGTAAAAATTGTTGCATATTTTCAATGATATGCAAAAATATTCATATTGTTAATAATATTTTCAATGATATGCAAAATATTTATTGCATATACATTAAAAAATATGTTGCATATAACTTAAAATATTTCATAATTTTCACGGTAATTAATCATCTGCATTCATACTTCTTTTAAGCGCACATTCATATTGTTAATAATATTTTTTTAATAAAATATTTATTAGTAAATATTAATAAATGATTTTCCTGAATATCATTTACACATACATACTAGTTATTTACGATTTTTATATTTCTTTACACATTATGAAATTGAAATTTGGTGTACTGCATTTACTCGTAATTTTATAATTGCATAGAGCAACATGAAAATTGCAAATTCTAATTGCATATAACAACATAAAAATTGCATAACAGTTAAGTAATTGCATATACATACAAATATATGCAATAAATTGGTTTTACATATGCAACGAAAATTGCATGTTGAATTGCACGTTGCTGCGTTAATCTATCAGCAACTAGTTAATCTTCACAACAACTGCACGCACAGTCTTCACAGCATCATAGCCTTCGCAACAATCTGCATAATCTTCACAACATCAGCACAATCTAATCAGAAATAAAATTTTAGCCCACAATTTCTAACTAAATATTCATAGACACGAATTAGAATACTGATAGGCATAAACAATATGAATAAATCAATACATACAATCTTGAAACATATCTCAACAATTTGTATAGTCCGCATATGATGAACCTTTGCTTCATCTCAAACTTCAACAGTTTATAAGCATAATTATCAATAAAATCGGCCAACAATTAACAATTAATCAATGTTAATCAGCGGCACAATACGATCATCACCGTCGATCCTCACGGCTGAACATCAATTCAAGCAGTTACCACCGGCGAACACAACAAAATTACCAACTAGAACGGTAAAATTCAAATCAGCGGAACAAAACACCAATCCGCAAAAACAGAGTAGCGACCAACTCCGACGACAATCAAATAGGAAATCTGCAGATCAACATCCAATGCCCAAGCACGATTGATTAGAAAACTACTCAAATACCACAACTCGAATTCCTCAAAATCAACGGTGAATAGAAATCGATTGCACGACGGTGTAGTCGAGGGCGAGCGCGTCCTCTCTTTCTCCGGCGCCGACCACTCTCGGACGGCGCAACTAATCAAGCAGCTAATCAAATACAATAAATCCAATCAACAATTACAAATCAGAAAACTATAAACAACTCGTAGAAGGCTAAGGAAAAATTTATGACCTTAAATACAAATTGACTAGAGAGTGAAAACGCCGCCGTAGAAAACCCTAGCCACCGTTCGCACACATTGAAGGAGCAAAGAGCGAACGAATTCAGATCGATTCTCCAAAATCTCATCCGAATCAATGCATTTGGTGTTCAACTCGATGAATTCTTCCAGATCGATGAATCCATCGCCGTCGTTTGATGAATAAACCGATCAGTGGGTAAATTGCATGTGTTGTTTGGATGCGGAATCACACCGAAAATTCGTTGAATATGAAGTTGATCCGAAAGATAAATCGATTGATAGAATCAATTTAATCAATTTTTTTTAGAAATGCAATTCTCAAATTCGGATCGTGCGTATTGATGGAAATGAGAAGATTGAGGGGAATGGCATTTAATTTGAAATAAAAGATCTTGAGATTTTGGGAATTATGATTGAGTTAGTGGTTACGGAATTTATGAGGAATTTTAAAATATTAATATGTATTTAAGGTTTTAAATGAATTATTAAGGGCACATTAGGTATATTAAGTAGGAATTTGGCTTTAATTGCTTTACTAGAATTATTTGGTTTTAATTGTAGTAGGGGTATGAATTTTAGCTTCTATTGTTAATAAACTCTAAAAAATAATATTCCATTAATTTTTAATTTTTTTTATTTTACTGATATTTATATTTCTCTTTTTAATATTATTTTTTAAATTTATTTTTCTTCCTATTTATCATTTGTGATTCAAATGATAATTTTTTTCACGTACTTTCTTTCTTTTTATGCCGCAAATAATTATTCTAAAATTTTAAAGTCTAATAAGAAAATTTTAAAAATAATATTAATTATTTTTTTAAGTATTAAACAGTATAATAATAATAATTTGTTTTAAAAAATAAAACTCTCGTCTCTCTTAGCTACAAGTGTTCAATTCTATTGGTACTATTTTACTTTAATTAATTGATGTATAATTTTCACTTTATCCTTTCAAAATTTTACTTAATCCATTCCTTACAAATTTTACTTCGTTTTACATTGTTTAATTATTTTTTTCATTCGAACTTTCATTTTTTAATCACTTTATTTTAATTTTTTATGAATATAATTTTTAGTTTAATTATAAGTGTTATGCAGAGTTGTAAAAATTAGAAATCGCTAGGCGGGTGTTTTCTGCCGCCTAGCGCCTAGGCCGCCTAGTCGAGGCCTATGCGCCGCCTAGTTTTATTCTTTTTTTAAAAAAGATTTTACCTGTGTTTGGGTTAATTAGTCCAATTATATGGACCAAAACACTGGTTATTAATATATTGGACGATTCTAATATTAACATGACCAAAGAATAATAGACAAATCCCTATTCAGGCCCAAAGAATAGGTATAGAAGAATGGTCAAACCCTAATTCTAATTATACGCTATCTACTATATTAGGCATACACCGTAGAGAATGGGGAGAGTGAGCTTGACGACGGCAAAGGCGGTACAAACGTGACGGCGATACAGACGCTACAACGATTGCAATACAGACTACGCGACGATGGTGGGTGCGACAATGAGCGACGTGAGATGAAACTTTGGGTGGATCCACGCCATTATTTAAGCAATTAGTCTTACATAATATATTGATAGAATTCGCACTCTTGCTTGAACTAAGTATTGGCATTTGATTGTGAATGTTTCATATATTGAGTGGATAATTTTTATTTTTAGTCTAATTTTGCTCAACGTCTAGTCAGATTCCGACCGCCTAGGCGGTGCCCAATGGTCAGCCGAGGAAATGCTTCCGATTTGCAAAAATCTAGTCGTTTTATCACGCCTAGCGCCTAGACGCCGCCTAAGCGGGCCTAGGCACCGATTTCTGCATTACTGGTGTTATGATAACAGTTGATAAATATTATGGTATATTATTATTTCATAATATATACAGTATAATATTAGTTCATAATATATACAGTATAATATTAGTTTACATTGGTACAAGTTCTAATGTTTTCGAGTTTCGAGTTCACATACTTTATGGTACTAGTTCAAATATAGTATAGTATTAGTTCACATATTGTATAGTATTAGTTCACATACTCTATGCCACTAGTTCAAATATAGTATAGTATTAATTCACATATTGTATAGTATTAATTCATATATTAAATAATATTTGTATACCCACATTAATCTCTAGTATTATACAATATACTCCCTCCATCCAATTTCATTATTCCCACTTTCCTTTTTTGGTTGTCCAATTTTATTATGCCCATACCCTTTTTGGAAACAATACTATTCATACTACTTTATCTTCACCCTCCTACCATCACTTATTTACCCACTTTATCATTCACTTTATTTATAAACAATCATTTATTTACAAATGGACCCCACAATACCCCATCATACCCTCAACTTATCTACTTTATGAATAAACTAATCAATATTCATTAAAACCCGTGCCCGAAGAAGTGGGCATAATAAAATTGGACGGAGGGAGTATTAACTAGTACTATACCATATGTGATGACCACAAAAGAAAATAATAAAGCTAATGCAATATTATGTTGGTTTCTTCTCCAATTCTCCACTCATTTAAGTTTCTAAATATAAATTTTATTTTTCAATTAGATTATGTTATTAATTAGTCTTAAAAAATAGGGGATTTCACCAATAAGGTCTTTTCACATATAATTTTTTCAAATAAGAACAAGGTTCAAATTAAGGTCAAAATCCAACTTAAATGTACCATCTTACCCTTAATATTTAAAATTGTGTTTTAATATAATATTAAGTCAACTAATTTTAAAATTTGAATGCAAATCTTTCCCTCTTTCTCAAACCCCTTTGATGATTATACATCCTCAATTTTAGGACTTTCCTCAAATATCTGATATTCAAGTCTTTCCCAAATATCTGATATTCAAGTCTTCTCCAAATCTCTGATATTCAAGTCTTCCCCAAATCTCTGATATGTAAGTCTTCCCCAAATCTTTGATATTTAATTTCATTTTCAGACTTGAAGATCTGCAGAAAAATCGTCAAATCATATTAGATCTTTTCTTCAGAAAAATGTCTGACTTGATGACTTGATTATGCGGAAAGATCTGCAGAAAAATCGCTGACTATAATGCAGAAAAAAAAACACTAAAGTTGCATCAACATATTAATAATGCAGAAGTGTGCAGTAAATTATGTGCATATGCAAATATCATTATGCAGAAAAACGACTTTAATGCAAATTATATATGCATTAATAAAATAAGTCTATTAATGTGGACTTGATTCAAGACTTCTAGAAACGTTTTAAACTGATTAACACGAACCAACTTGGTTTTTCCATCGAATTCGATCTTGAGTATCACGAAATAATCAATTAATTGATAATCTGTTATTTATCAGAAAACTCTAGAATCTTATATAATAAAAGGAGGAAAGTTCCCTCCTAAGCTTGACACGTGGCTCTCCAGGTCTTGACATGTGTCGCTACCTCCTGCCATGTGTACATCAAGAATAGGAAGATGGAGAGACTTGCCACGTGTATATTACAAGGAGATGGAGAGACTCTCAAGTCTCACGCCATTCTTAAAGATTGCTAATATATACTTGTGATATCTATTCTTGGAGTTCAATGAAGCAGACTGAAACGACACTTCTCCTACGCCAAGTCTACGATGCCGACCACCGCCGCTTCGTGAGAATTACGTCCAAGAGCTTATCAAGAAAGCTCCTCAGGTTTCACATCTCTCCCTGTACAATTGTAGCTTCCAGAAGAAATATAATTCAATTTTTTTAATTTCACATCTTAGTCGTGGTTGTCTAAAAAAATTGAATGGGGTCAATTGAATTCTTCTATAATCTTGTGTACTATCACCATGTTTGTTTAATTGCAGGTTCAAGAAGACATAGAATGTATGTTAATTTGAATTTTTATTCCTTCTTCATAATATTGATGTTTATCTATTTCCTGCATAAACATGCACATTATTTATTATTATATGGTTGATTCAGAGTATTTCTTGAAAGTTGTAAAGGTGTACATAGCCATTCTGGGGTTTCTTAATTTTTAATTGAAATATTATCTTGGAAGCTGTTAAGATGGTACACTTATTTCTTCTCCTTCATCATCGCTTTATGAGTAAAAGAGTTAAGTTCTTCATATTTCTGTTGCAAAATGAAGGAAAAAGAATTGGTGGAATTGTCAGTCTTTGGGATGGTACCCTTTTTTATGATGTGCACTAAAATAACTAGGGTCTTTTGTTCGCTGGTGTTATATATATTTTGCAAATGAATTTGGTCTTGATTGTAAATGTAAATAGTCAAAATACTAATAGATGAGGAAAAACTGGTTAATTGGCAAAATCTATCCATAGATAACTTCCACTTTAGAACTATTATGTTAGCAACTATAGCTCTTTTTAAAGACGTTACTTGCACATTGCCAATATGCTATTCAAACCTTGTTATTTTTGCATTTTAAATAAGTTTTTAACGTGTTGTGCATTCTCTTATATCATAGACTAATGCACAAATGCTTACCTGAATAGAGTGAAAGATACCTTTTCCATTCGCCACGTGGCCATTTGAGCAATTTCTACCATTTTTTATTGTGAAAAGTCAATAAATTGTGTAACCGAAATCCAGTTAATGACCTTATAATTTCTAATGTAAGGTGGCTCTTGGTTTGACAAGCAAATTCAATTAATTCTGAAACCGAAATCCATTTAATGAGCATATAATGACCTTATAATTTCTATGTAAAGTGGTCATTGGTTTGTCCGATAAATTCCATGTATTTATACGTTGGATGTATACTTGACAGTTGTTCTTAGATTATTGGGAGTCAGAACCAAGTCAAATAAGGTCCATCAACTTGGTGTCAAAAGTCAAAAACTACATGTAGGGTCCCAAGACTGCTCCAAGTATGAAATTATTTGATTAGATGATATATGGGGTCAATAAAATTATCTAGATCTTATACCTTACCCAGCATGGGTTCACTTTCCTGAGGAACTACCCCATGCCATCTTCTTGCTGCAAAACAAGCTTCCCTCCTAAAGAGGAATGAAGAGAGTGGTTCCATTTAAAGGAAAGCATGTAAATTATTTGTACTTTCCAGAATTTTTTTACAAAGTCTGGTAATTCATGTACTTTATTGAGTTTTCAACTGATATTTGTTATTGTTGTCACTGTGTATTTCAAACGCTCCCTCTTATAATAACTTAGTGTTTATATGTTATTCTATGCTTAAAAAATTGTATTTTTAAAAATTATTCACGAACTACACAGAATATTGTTTTGTATTTGTGTTATAATGTGATGTTGGTGCTTTTTTACGTCTTTTTTTTTTTTTTGTGGTTATAAAATTATTCTTTAGGTATGTGAATATTTGAAAAAAAAAATTAAAACAAGCCCGTGCATCGCACGGGGGAAAATCTAGTAATAACAAAATAACATGTACAAACGACTAACAATCAATTTGCATCGATCTCTGTGTTTAGCCAAATATATGAACATAGAATACTTTTGAAACTAGAATCAATGATTTGACACAGTAATTGAAATCGTAAAAATCAGTCACTTGCACCGCGCCTGTGTTGTCACGTCGTCGCGAATAAGATTGGTTGGGGGGTTTGTAGGTCCCCAAAGTTGAGTTTAATATCGAGTAAGCTAGTGAAAATGTCTAGAGGGGGGTGAATAGACTTTTCAAAATTCTTTCGATATATCAAAGTACAATGCGGAAATCAGAATATATCAATGAGCCCAATTCAAGTTTATACTCAACTTCTTATTCGAGAACTTCTGTTTCATGTATACTCAACTAGTCTTGTTCAGATAAGTATTTTAAACAACTAAACAGTTAATCAACTAAACACAAATAAAACAGTAAAGTAAACAACACACAACGATTTTATAGTGGTTCGACAACTTGTCTACGTCCACTCTCACAAACCCAGTTGTGATGTTTCTATTAACTCGTCCAATGGAGTAATATGTGTGTTCTTGTAATTTTAAGTCCCAAGAAACAAGACTTAGATCTTCTCGAATACACTACCAAGTATATCTTCGATCTTACTAGAGATTTACAAGTATCTAGCAACTTGAAAATAGTAAACTAAAAACTTATTCAGTAGCAGTCTTCTTCGTTCTTCACTTGTCTTCTAAACTTGCTTTCTGAACTTCAAACTCTGAGAGTGTTTGCTTCTTTGAGTGCTTCAATAACGCTTCAGTATGTAGAATTGCAGTAGTATCAGTAGTCTTAAATCGTTGAATACCATGAGGTATTTATAGACTTCTGAATTCAAGAACTTTCAGTTGTGTAACCAACTTTTCTTGAAAACTAACTCTTAACTTCTTTAGCTTATCCATCCACGCGTTAATTCAGTAATTAGTTATTTCTAACTAACTCTTCAATCCTTATCTTCCAACGCGCTTGAATAACTAACTTCATTCTGATATGTTGACTTGTCTTGTTGAGTCTTGCGGTCTTCTTCAGCAGTAGACTTAGTAACAACTAATCTAATCCTAACAAGACTATTACATTACTTTAAGCTTAACACCTCAGCTTAGTCAACTTAGAATCTATACAATGAATATATCTATTACATATGAAAATTATGAGCTTCTATACAATCATTAATATAGCTCAATAAACAACCTAAACAATTCATACAAAGTATCAACATGTTATAAGTACTTGTCTTTTGTTAACTTGACAATACTTGTCTTGTGTGAACTCTACTGGTCTGTACAAGATGACTTCTTCTTAACTAGACTAGATAAGTCAACACTTAGAAAATATTCAATCTACTTTTGGCTTATCAAAACTTCATCTTTATCTTTTCATCATTTAGGACTTGTTCTAGGATTCATATCCCAACAATTTCCCCCTTTTTGATGAAGCCAAAACTACTTGAATCTTTTCTCAATAGTAGACTAGTTAAGTAGTTATCTTGTCTTTAACATCAAATAGTACTTATCTTTTCATTCATTCAAAATAAGATCAGTAGATATTACACATACTTAATATCAAAATCAAAAACTAACAATCAGAGCAAATAAACAACAAAACAAACTAATCTGTTATGTTACCTCCTTCAATATTTGGAACGCAGAATGCATCAAGGAGTCTTCTATGGATTACTCTGACATGTTCTTCATCATCGATCTTCTCCTTGTCTAGTAGCTCTTCTTCAAACTTCTTGATCTGGTTAAAATCAATTTTTTTACCTGAGCTAAGCATAGGAGTCATCCTCTTAGGATAGATCGGCACCAAAATATTGTAGTTCGCAGCAGCAGATATTCTCATGATCAAATTCCAAAGCATCTTGTTCTGGCCTTCCATGAATTTGTCAAAGATAGAATGTAACTCATATGTACTATCAGCATCACCAAACTTTATGATAATCCAGTGATCTAGCTCCCATTGCAACTTCACTTTGAACCAATCTTGTCGATGCTCTTTGTCAATGAAATAGTCAATGAACGCATCTTCCATGAGATCTTCATTTGCTTTCAACTTCTGCAACCTTCGAATATGCTTACCAATCTTCTTCTGGCTAGCATAGTGACTTTCATCATCAGCATCTACAACCTTCTGCTTTTTCTCTATTGCAGTCGTCTCAGCTTCTTCAGGTTCATTAATAGCAATGTGCTTTCTCTTCGCTACTGGTCTTGCTTGAACCTCTGCTTCAGGAGTAGCAACACCTTTGCCTTTCTCCTTTCTCTTCAACTCTTCTGCTCTGGCTTGCTCAAGATCTGCAGTTTTCACCAACTTGCCTCTCTTAGGCCTCCTTAGATCTTGCATAGCTTTCGCAGCTTCCTTTACTTCTGGTTCAGAGCTAGACTTACCTTTTTCAATTTCAACTTTCTCGACTCTACTCGTCTCTTCCCCCTTTTTGGCTTCATCAGTCGCCTTGAGAGTGAAAAGAGAAGTAAAGCGAGTCATCTCTTCAAGCATAGCTTGCTTCATTAGGTTAGTAGCTTTCTCGATCTGCCTTTCATGAGAACCATCTTGACTCAACTTATCTAGTTTAGTCGCAACTAACTCCAGCTTCTGAGTAGACAAGTTCAACTCATTCTTGAAATGTGTTGCAGTCAATCGTAATTTCCTGTTCTCTTCAGTCATAGCACTGATAATTTCTCTTGCTTGTGCTAACTGATCATAGGCTTCCTTCCTTTGCACATCTGCAATGTCAATCTTCACTCGATAGACTCGTTCCATCTTCCTGGATTCCTTAGCTAAGACACGAGCGAAGTCGACTGAACTCTTCTCCGAATATTCAACTTGATTCTGGAGAAAACCTTCTATCTGGTTGAACATCTCTTGTCTGAAATCAGTATCCAACTGATTGACTTCATTCATAATCATCTCTTTTGAACTTGTCACAAGGGCACTGTTCTGTTCAACAAGAGTCTTCTTTATTTCAGACTTGAGAAATTCATCAATAGACAACTTGATCACAGCTTTCAGATCATTCTTTAGCTCATCTATTGAAGCAGTTGGGATCGCTAGAGAAGATTGACCAACTTCCATATGAACTGCTTCTTCCATGATCACATCTTCTGGCACAGAAAGAACTTCCAACAACCTGTCTTCTAGATCAGTAGACAAGACCTTGTCTTCAACTACTTCATCTTCCAGAATGACACTTCCAGCGATCACTTTCAAATTTAGAGGAGGAGAGTAAGGAACGATTGCTAACCTTGCTTCCTTAGCTCGTCTTTCAGCATCAGCCAAGTCTTTCTTCATCATGGCATGTATCTTGTTCACATAACCACAAATCTCGGCTGGGAAGTTTTGATCAGAATATCGATTAATAAAGGCATAATCCGACCTTGGACTATCAGCATGATCCACCTGGAATTTGAACACCATGCCTCTCAACTGGTCTGAGACATTGTCAAGGTCAATCAAAGGATCAGTAGACTGAATTTCCTCAGCCGGTTCAGCTTCAATCATCACTACATCTTCTACTAAATCAGCTTCAGAAACTTGTACTCCAACATCGAACTTGTATTCTGAGCACAATAAATCATCAGAAATACTGAGCATTCTCTTCACAAGAGCAGTGAGGGCATGGGCTGGGAACAACTCCGAGTGATCTTTAACTCCACTGTTCTCCTTCTGTTCCATCTCCCAATCTTGAAAGTTGGAGAATAACTTCAAACAAGTCTTCTGTAGGAGCCTTCTTTAATGCAACCCAAGTACATATCCTAAGAAGCTTTTCAAACTGCTCTGATGAATAGTCTATCTCGATAGACGAGAGCTGTTTCTTCAAGTTGTTGCTCATCTTCGAACGGATCCTCTTCTCCCTTAAACACATAGGATAATAAACCAGGGATTCAAATCTAGTTTCAGACGGGGTCTGAGCAAGTGGGGTCCTCGCTTCAGTTGTTGCAGTGGCAACTAGAGAAGTGTCTGAAATAGATGGGATAGAGGGTTCAACATATTCTGTTGAAGGTAAGGAGAGAATTTGGATTGTGGTTTCTGGGGGCTGTAATGAAGCTTGGTTTGGTTTGACAACTGTAGGAGTATCAGTTGTATCAATTATAGTAGTGTCTTTGGTTATGTTGGCTCTCAGCGGTTGTACTGCCAACACTTGTGAGGATGAGGGTGCAAGTCTGGCACGAGATCGATGTGATCTGGCCTTGGTTCGGACAGGAGGGAGAGAGAGAGGAATTGAAAGAGATTGAGAAGATACACCAACCTGTTGAGTCGACTTGTCTGGTGAAGGACTAGACACTCTCACAAGACGATAGATTTCAGCAACATTCGCACCTGTCTCCTCAACCTTCTCTTGCTTTTCATTGGATTGAGTCTCCTCCGAGTTTCCTGCACTAGATTCAACTTGTGCCACATTTTCGGACTCTTCATCATCCGACTCGTCTTCCGATGAACTAGATGAGGCAGCCTCAGGCATCGCATCAAGAGGGTTAATATATACTTGCCTGGGGGCCGCAGGTCTGGCAGCAGCTTGCTTCCTCAATGCTTCCTTCTTCAAATAAAACTTTAAGGCATGAAACGGCTTGCCTTTGCTCCACTCCGTCTTGTTCGGTAACAAGATGGGTAGAAGGATTGATAGCTTATTTCTGAAACCAACCACATTGGACACCACCCAATTAGCCGAATCGGTGTCGACGCGAACACTTCTCTCGAAAAATATGAGTCGGTCGGCAAATAACTTGAACCAATTTCCTTCCGTAATTCCATCATATATAGCAGCCATCACTCTTGCCTTCTGCAAGGTGACTGAGTCGTATGAACCAGTAACACATAGTAGCATCTTGCTAGCTATGTCAAGGAGTGTTCTGTACTTCTCAAATAGCTCCTTCTTCTTGACTGCTGGGAGTTTTCCGTCCGGATTCAACCTTAATTTCTTGCCACAAAAGATACTAAGGTATCTTGCTTCTTGTCCGATGGCGTAGTTTTCCACATCAATCGATCCGATGGGTAGCTTCAAATGCTCGAACACAGCATCACGAGTGATTTCCACTCGGCTTTCTCCAACAAATGATTCTATGGAGTCGCCTCGTCTGGTGGCGTTGGCATAGAACTCCAATACTTCCTGCTCCAAGACGATATCTGGAAACGCCTCCAAGTAGGGTTTCAACCCACATCTAATGCATTTAGTCAAAATTTCTTGATTGCCTTCAGTGTGTTTCCCCTTGAAAAACACAGAAGGTTCCACATGCACCTTGCTTTCGGAGATGTATTTGCCAAGGTCAAACCTGGCCTGCATGTTAGTCCTTACATCGAAAAGTGAGATGATCTACATAGTTATAGATTGAGTAAGAACAGATAGCTTGGATTCGCAAGAAAATTCGAATGTGTGAGAATAGAAGAGTTAAGAAAAACGTGGGGCGAGTAGTGTGTAAGTGTTTGGTCATCTTGTCTGACCTTGTATACCTGTCTGTTGAGTGAGTAGTCGAGTGCTCTATTCCAGTGATCTTGTCTCCTTATTTCTTTGATGTACCTGTCTGGTTAGTACACAGCTATAGGCAAGTAGGGTCTAGATCAATTAGTCCTAGACTAATGCATAACTCACGAAAACGAGCCTCAGGTAATGGTTTTGTGAAAATATCAGCTCTTTGAAAGTCAGTATGAATCTTTTCCATGCGAATATCCTTCTTTTCTATATGATCACGTATGAAATGATGCTTCACATCAACATTCTTACAACGTGTGTGCAAAACAGGATTTTGTGTAATGGCAATGGCACTATTACTATCACAGAAAATAGGAACATTTGATTCATATATGTTGTAATCTCTAAGCTGTTGCATGAGCCAAAGTAGTTAACTACAGCAGCTACCAGCAGCCATGTACTCGGCTTCGGTAGTAGAGGTAGCCACACTAGTTTGCTTTTTCGAAAACCATGAAATGAGTTTTGTGCCTAAGAATTGACAAGAACCAGATGTAGATTTCCTATCTATTCTACAGCCACCAAAATCAGAATCTGAGTAGCCACTTAGAGATAAATCATCATTTGAAGGATACCATATACCACGATTGATGGTTCCTTTCAAATATTTCAATATCCGTTTAGTGGTTTCCATATGACTCTCTTTTGGATTGGCTTGAAAACGAGCACAACAGAGAATGCAATATCAGGTCTACTAGCAGTCAAGTACAGTAATGAACCAATAAGACCACGATAATAAGTTTGATTAGCACATTTACCATGTTCGTCTGGATCCATTCTGTAGGTAGGTAGCATCGGTACGCCAGTAGACTTGCATGTCTTAATACCATACTTGTTTAGTAGATTTCTAGTATACTTTGCTTGATTTATGAAAATCCCTTCTGGGGTTTGTTTTACTTGAAGACCAAGAAAGTAATTCATTTCACCCATCATGGACATCTCAAATTTACTTTGCATGAGTGTTGAGAAACTTTCACTCAGCTTTTTGTTAGGTGAACCAAAAATGATGTCATCTACGTAAATTTGGACGAGTAAAATGTCTTTTCCTTCTTGTCTTCTGAACAAGGTTCTATCGACCTTGCCCTTAGTAAAACAATTTTCTAATAGAAAGAGAGAGAGAGAGTATCATACCATGCTCTTGGAGCTTGCTTTAGTCCGTATAAGGCTTTCTTCAATCTGTACACCTGGTTGCCTTTGAGTTCGAAACCTGGGGGTTGTTCAACATACACTTCTTCCGCAAGAATACCGTTAAGAAATGCACTTTTGACATCCATTTGATATACAGTAAACTTCATATAAGCAGCATATGCAAGGAACAATCGAATGGCTTCTAGTCTAGCAACAGGAGCATATGTTTCATCATAGTCTATGCCTTCAGCTTGTGAATAGCCTTGGGCTACTAGTCTAGCCTTATTCCTAACGACTACATCATTCTCATCTTTCTTGTTTTTGAAAATCCATCGAGTGCCAACTACATTATGATGTTTAGGCCTATCGACAAGTTCCCAGACGTCGTTTCGAACAAACTGGTTCAACTCGTCTTGCATAGCGATGATCCAATTACTATCAGCCAATGCCTCTTTAATAGTGGTAGGCTCAATAGATGAAAGGAAACAACACCAGCAAAACATAGTTGGACTAGGCTGTTCTTGCGACTCAAAGAGTTGTCGTCTAGTCTTTACACCAATAGTAGAGTCACCAATAATATTTTCAGTATCATGTGCAGATTTCCATGTCTTTCTAGTCTTACCAGTAATACTATCATTATCTACATCAGGTATAGCATCATGCATTTCAACATCATTTGTATCAACAGATTTAACAGGAGTAGACGAGTCAACTAGAGCAGGCATGTCAACTGGTCTAGTAGACTTACCTTGAGCACTCACCTTCTCTTTGTCATCAGACTCGAGAGCTTTCATGAAAGGATTGTAGGCTTGTACGGATTCATATACCTCTGAATCTTTGTCAGATTCGATCGATAGTTCAGTCACCTTGTCACTGATCTTGTTGGCAGACGAGACCTGCCGAGATTCATCGAAAACCACATGTGGTGTTTCTTCCACACAAAGAGTTGAGTAGTTGAATACCCTAAATGCCTTGCTAGTCGAGGAGTATCCTAAGAATATCCCCTCGTCTACTTTAGCATCGAAAGAATTCAACTTGCTCTTTCCATTGTTATGGATGAAACACTTACAACCAAATATATGGAAATATGAAATTCTGGGTTTTCTACCTTTCCAAACCTCATAAGGTGTCTTGCCTAGCGCTTTGTTGATCGCACTTCTGTTTTGTGAGTGGCATGCAGTATTGATAGCTTCAGCCCAAAACTTTTGAGCTGTGTTGTACTCGGCTATCATGGTTCTACAGGCTTCTTTGAGAGTTCGATTCCTTCTTTCTGCTACACCATTTTGTTGTGGCGTCCTAGCTGCACTAGTAAGGTGTTGGATACCACATTTAGCACAAAAGTCTTTGATATAGCAATTAATGAACCCAGTTCCTTTGTCACTGCGAATCTTGACAATAGATTGGTTCTTCTCAACTTGTAACTTCTTCAACAGATCGGGTAGAAGAGTTTGTGTATCACTCTTCTTGTGTAGGAAGACTACCCAAGTAAACTTAGAATAGTCATCTACAACAACAAGTGTGTACCTTCTACCATTCAAGGTTGGAGGAGTTATCGGACCATGAAGATCCATGTGTAGAAGTTCTAGGACTCTACTTGTTGAGAGAGTAGGAATTGACTTAAATGAAACCTTTACCTGTTTACCTTTTTGGCACGAGTCACACACTTGTGATTTGTAATAGATTTCATTAGGGATACCTTCAACAAGGTAATCTCTTGCGATCTTGTTAATTATCTTAAAGTTCATATGGCATAGGCGTCTGTGCCATAGCCAGCTGATTTCTTTAGGACTTTTAGTAAGAAGGCAAGCATCCCTAGGGCAACTATTCCAATTCACAGTGTAGACGCTGCCTTGCCTTACTCCAACTAGAAGGATTGTATGAGTTCTTTTATCCCATATTTCGCATTTGGTGCTTTTGAAGTAGACTTTATAACCCCTGTCACAAAATTGAGAGACAGATAACAAATTATACTTCAAACCTTCTACATATTAGACATCGTGAATCTCTACGTCTCCGTTCCTGATGTATCCGAATCCTTTCGTGATTTCCATAGAGCTATCTCCAAAGATAACTTTTGGTCCTTCTTGCTCATGGTAGTTAGAAAGAAGAGCCTTGGTACCAGTCATGTGGTGAGAACACCCACTGTCTATGTACCAAGTTTCTCCAACTGAACCACCCTTCTTATACAGGTCAAGTCGACCCTGCAATGAAGATATTCAATAATTTAGGTACCCACTAGTTTATTGGGGTCCTAGGGGGTTAGTCGAGTTCAAAGGAATTCAAATGTACATTGGAGTTTTGAACAAGTTCGATCTCTTAAGCTTCCTGCCAAATTTGTTACAGAATAAGACCTTATTGTCCTTTTCTGGCCTATCATTCGATTTCGGGTCTACTCGTTTGAGATAGCCTTTCGACTTAATCTCTACTTGAGCAGGTGCTGGTCTTTGATAGTCAGAATAGGGTTTATATGCATTAGGTCCATACGGTTTATAAACGTGTTTGGGTCTTTCCTCACTAATAATATCATAAGACAAAGGTGGAGGATAAAGAACAACTTGTGTACGATATTTTGGAGCAACCTGTCTAGGTCTAGATGAGTAGAGCTGAGACTGCCTTATGAAAGGAGGTCTAGGCTCTTGTCGTCTAGTCTGCGCCTGTCTAGTACTCGTCTCCTCAGGATACCAATCCTCGTATCTGACCTGGTTGGGTCGTCCACGGTTAATGGTCCTTTGAAGATTAGTTCTAAACGGAACAGGCTTATTGTTAACATTCTGTTTACCTCCCTTGGTAGTCGGACTGTTAACTCGAGTCTGTTTAGGTACAGTACCTTTAGACGGAGTTCCAATATCGTATATCATTGGTCCTTTTCCTTTATCATTTGGCAAAAGTCTTGAGTTATTAGTAGTAGGGTTCTTAATGACTCGAGTCGACGAGCTAGATGACTCAGCACCTATACCTGTCTTGTCAGCTGGATCTCTATACCTATCTGACAATTCTAGATTAATTTTAGAAGAGTTAACCAGGTCAGTAAGTTTGAGATCTAATGTGACAACCTCGGTCTCTAAGAACTTATTACGTTCTTCAAGTCTATTGCACTTGCTCTTCAAAACATTGAACTCATTTCTCTCAGTTGCATGTGTCTTAAGTAGGTCTTGATATAACCTGTCAGTCAACGCACACTTTTCTTTGTGTTGTCTCAACTCTTCAGTCAAGCGTTCATTTAGGACTGTTACATTAGGATCTACTTTGGACTGAGCTTCCTTAAGATCAATGATTTCTTGTTTCAAGGCGATGTTTTCATCACTGACTTCAATGAATGCCTGATTAGCTAGTAGGAGGTCGTCTTCAACAACACTAGTAGAGTGATGAAGACTACTCCCTACTTCACTACTGGCAGTATCACTTTCATCAGTATCTGAATCATCACATGATTGAAAAAACGTAGCAGATGATACCTCTTGATCGATTTTAGCCATGCAACATAGGCCATCATCTACTATGAATGCTTCATCGTGATCTGGATCGGACGGGTAGCTAGATGAGGACGATGGCAACTCGTCTGACTCAGAATCAGAGTCAGCATTGGCCATCATTGCCTTCTTGCCACGATTGTATCTTCTTTCCCTTCGTACTTTGCGTTCTTCTCGATCGTCGGTGCTCAGGTCTGGATATTCATAAATGTAGTGACCTGGTTTCTCACAGTTATAGCACAAGAGATCATTAGTAGCCTTTTTAAAAGGAGATTTATCCCTTCGCTTATAACGTCTATCAGAACGAGTAATCTTCCTATCATCAGACTCTCTATCACGTCTGTTACCTTTCGAGACTTCGTCTCTCCTTTCGGATGAGTTTCGGTCTCGTCTGGTCTCAGACGAGTTCTTAGAAGTAGACGCTCTATGATCCCTATAGAACTTCTTATATCTTCTGAAACGTTTATTCAGCCTATCAAATTTTCTAACCATGAGGCTCACCTGATCCTTCAGACTAAGATCAGTGTCTAACTCGTCTTTCACAGAAGCAGACCTAGTCTTAGACTTCGACCTGTCTACCTTAGAGGATTTAGACAAACTAGACTTAAAGGCAACGTTCTTAGATACATCATGTTCTTTATCACTACTGGCTAATGGTTCATCTTCGTCTAGATCAAACTCATGAGCCTTTTGAGTTTGAAACATGGTCTCTGCAGTCCATGCATCTATGTTTTGGGTATTCTTAACAAGCATCTTTACCATTTTCCATCGACTATCAAGGCTTTTAAGAATCCTAAGATTGATCTCACGAGGAGTATATGATTTACCAAGAACTTCCAAGTCATTCATAATCTTAGTAAAACGAGTATCCAGCTGGTCGATAGTTTCACCAGCTTTCATTCGAAATGATTCAAATCTTTGGACAGCAGTGGATAATTTGCTCTCTTTGATCAGGGTAGTCCCTTCACAAATGATAGCTAATTTGTCCCACATCTCTTTGGCAATTTTACATTTTAACACTTTTCCTAGATACTCGTTAGGAAGAGTGTGTAAGATGTAATTCTTCGCCAAGCTATCCAAATTATTTTGACGCATTTCTTCTGAGGTTAGATCTGACCTGGGTTTCTTGACGAGAGTACCAACTGGTTTGTCTTTGTCGAGGGCAGCAGTATTTGGAATCATTGTCACGATCGGACCCTCGGTGACAACAGAGATCATTAGGTCGTGCGTGGAGCTAAAAATCGCTTCTATCCGCAGCTTCCAATAGTCGTAGTCCTGAACCTGGAACTTGGGTAACTTGTTAGCGCTGATTTCAAGAGACATGTTTAGCAAATAGATCAGTGCTAGTCAGTTTTATGATCAAGAAGCAGATAAGTCAAGAACAGGGAACAAGAAACAAATATAACAAGAATGTTGATCAAGAACACGTAAGCAAATACAATCACGGACCAAGACTTCACCCTAAGTCTTAAGTCGGTTATCAAGAAACAGCAGTTCGTAAACTACTGCTCTGATACCACTTGTAGGTCCCCAAAGTTGAGTTTAATATCGAGTAAGCTAGTGAAAATGTCTAGAGGGGGGTGAATAGACTTTTCAAAATTCTTTCGATATATCAAAGTACAATGCGGAAATCAGAATATATCAATGAGCCCAATTCAAGTTTATACTCAACTTCTTATTCGAGAACTTCTGTTTTATGTATACTCAACTAGTCTTGTTCAGATAAGTATTTTAAACAACTAAACAGTTAATCAACTAAACACAAACAAAACAGTAAAGTAAACAACACACAACGATTTTATAGTGGTTCGACAACTTGTCTACGTCCACTCTCACAAACCCAGTTGTGATGTTTCTATTAACTCGTCCAATGGAGTAATATGTGTGTTCTTGTAATTTTAAGTCCCAAGAAACAAGACTTAGATCTTCTCGAATATACTATCAAGTATATCTTCGATCTTATTAGAGATTTACAAGTATCTAGCAACTTGAAAATAGTAAACTAAAAACTTATTCAGTAGCAGTCTTCTTCGTTCTTCACTTGTCTTCTAAACTTGCTTTCTGAACTTCAAACTCTGAGAGTGTTTGCTTCTTTGAGTGCTTCAATAACGCTTCAGTATGTAGAATTGCAGTAGTATTAGTAGTCTTAAATCGTTGAATACCATGAGGTATTTATAGACTTCTGAATTCAAGAACTTTCAGTTGTGTAACCAACTATTCTTGAAAACTAACTCTTAACTTCTTTAGCTTATCCATCCACGCGTTAATTCAGTAATTAGTTATTTCTAACTAACTCTTCAATTCTTATCTTCCAACGCGCTTGAATAACTAACTTCATTCTGATATGTTGACTTGTCTTGTTGAGTCTTGCGGTCTTCTTCAGTAGTAGACTTAGTAACAACTAATCTAATCCTAACAAGACTATTACATTACTTTAAGCTTTACACCTCAGCTTAGTCAACTTAGAATCTATACAATGAATATATCTATTACATATGAAAATTATGAGCTTCTATACAATCATTAATATAGCTCAATAAACAACCTAAACAATTCATACAAAGTATCAACATGTTATAAGTACTTGTCTTTTGTTAACTTGACAATACTTGTCTTGTGTGAACTCTACTGGTCTGTACAAGATGACTTCTTCTTAACTAGACTAGATCAGTCAACACTTAGAAAATATTCAATCTACTTTTTGCTTATCAAAACTTCATCTTTATCTTTTCATCATTTAGGACTTGTTCTAGGATTCATATCCCAACAGGGTTCGATCGTGGACGACGACGACAAGGAAGACCTACCATCGACAATGCTTTTGTCTTCCAGTCTAGGAAATATATGCAGATATCTTAATTTTTTAGGCATCAATGAATTAACAATTGAATTGAATATGGAAAATAGATTTGCAATTTAGTGAATTTATGATACACTGCAAATCGAATTGGCATAATGATATTATTATGGAAAGTAGAATCAATAATTATGAATTAAACGGAAATAATTTTGATGGAAGAATTAAACAGAAAGAATTTTGATGAGAGAATTAAACGGAAAAATTGAAAAAAAAAAAAAAGAGAGAGAGAGAGAGAGATTTTAATGAGATAATTAAACGGAATTTTTTTTTATTTGATCATAATGTTGTTGAAGAAAGTTGCGAAATTTATGGAATATTATGAATTGATAAAATAAGGATTAAAATTTAAAATTAGTGTTTAGATTTAAATCTAAGGGCATAATGGGTTATTTACATTCAATTTTTGACCTAAATTTAAACGATTGAAATTTTTGTTCTTAATTTGATAAGTGTCTATATGAATGATCATTTTTGTAAATATTCTCAAAAGAGGAATAATCTACAACTTTAAAAAACTTGTAACAAACCAGATATCGTTGTAGAAATAATGAAGACATAACAAAATAATCTTAGTTATTATAAATCAGATTAAAGCTAGAAAGTGAGCGTGTCATATTCATACATTTATACCTATATTAGAAAAAAAATTGATTTTTTTTAGTTTTGTTTTTTTTTTTTCGATTTGTTTGTATTTTTTTCCTAAATTTTGGTCATTTTTTGAAAAATAAAAACTGAAATTTTTATTTCATTTTTTTTATATTCGTTGTTTTTTTAATATTTATTTTTTGAAAGTTAAAAAAATAGAATAATATTTGACTTCGTGGTGATTCATTGGTGACTCAATAGTCGATGTATATAATTATAATTTTAATGAGTTTTTATTTAATTTAATTGATAAAATGATAATATAGTTTTTTACATTTATTTTTCTTTTAAAAAAATTAGGGATGAAGTTAATAAAAAAAGGGTAAATAACTAATAACCGATGTAAAAAATTGGATTTAGTTACATGTATGTAACTTGTACACATAAGTGTCTTAAAAGAATTGAGTGTGAATTTATTTAAAAAAAGGAGGGTAAATAGAAAATTGGATTCAGTTACATGTATGTAACTGATACACATAAGTATTTGTCTTGAATGATTATTCCTTTGGGCCCGTCTAATTTTGGTTAAGGCTACGGTTAAATGTCCACCTCTTGAATGTTTTCACCACCCACAGTTGAGTTCATCCCTTGTACTGCTGCCTAGTCTTCTAGATCTTCATGGCGTCGTCACTCCCACACTCCCTAAACAACTTCTTCGCAGACCCTAATTTTTTTTTGTCGGAATCAGAGTAAGATTCAAGATGGATGTTGCAAAACAACTACGACGTAGGAGGAAACGCAACGTGCAAAGATTTGGGAGCCCTACAATGACTCATTTTAATAGCGAGGAGCTGAAAAACGCAGGGATTAGAGATTTGGAGAAAGATATTTCCAGGATTTCGTGGAGAAGCCGAATGTGCAGGACAATGACAATTATTATTGCTCTTAGCTTTCGGAAGAGAGAGTTTTGTCTAAGTCAGTGTATCAATGACAATTATTACATGCACAAAGGTACTTAGTCATTTCTTAATCAACTTACATCAATTCATCTATTTCACTTTTTGTTTTTCACTTTGTATTTTATTCTGTTGGATCTTTAACACATGTCACCACACTATTATATGACGTTGATTATTTTTTGACACATGTCAACAAATCAGATAATGGAACACAAAGTAAAACATTAAAGTGGCATAGGTGATCTCATACCTAATCAAACTAGCCTTTTATGTATGAGTCTTGTGTTTTTTTTTTTAAACAGCAATGATATATTAATAAGGAGTACCATGGGTACTCTAACCCATCACTACACTACAAGAATCAAAAATACACTTACAACAATAAATCTGACCCCTTTCAACACACAAGAGGTTTACATATTAACCATTAATCATACAAAATCTAGGATTAGATACCCACTCATTTAAACTATAGTAGAAAGGTTTGCTTGATCTCCATTTAACCCAAGACCACACTCTGACACAACTTACGTCAAAAGCATCCTCAATGTTAGGAGTCTCATTGTGGAATATAGCGTTATTTCTCATTTTTCATTTCAGCAGCATCTTAGTAGGGCAAGGAATGTTGACATATGCTGAAGCTTTTTTCAAAGCTCAGGAAATTTTCTCCCGACTGAAGCTCGAGATTTTGGATAAGAGAGTCGCTGAATTTCTGAATAAGAGAAAGTTGGTAAATCCAAATCAAGGGAGGGACTACAACTACAATAAGCACATCTATAGGGAATGAAACACAAGCCAGGCCACACAAAAAACCAAGCCAACGTGCCCCAAGTGTGGGAAAAACCACAACGGACAATGCTTGTACGGGTCGGGATTTTGTTTCCACTGTAAGCAGTCGGGTCACGGACTGAGAAATTGTCCATTGCTCAGAAAAAAGGGAAAACCAAATGTGGGACCCCGCTCGTGTCTTTGCAATGACGCAAGAAGAGGACACCGATGAACTAGAAACCATGGCAAGTATGTTGACCATTTCTAGTATACGTGCTCTAGTATTATTAAGGTCGTAGATTTTTCTCGAAGCGTCGAGCCTTTTTTTGTTAGGTATCCACCAGATGAGGAGCATATCTACTAAGTTGGCTGAATTTTCTCTCATATTCAAGCACGTTAGCGTCTAAATTGTTCCACCACAGTGCTCATTTCGTTGCGATGCGTTGGTAGAGGTGGTATGGTCGACGTGGGCACGGTTGCGAAGTCTCATGCAAGACCTTGAAGAACGGTTGCGAGGTCGTTTTCCAAGCCTTCGTCATTTGATAGGGAATGTTCTTGGACGAGGATTTGTGTGCGGCGGGGTCGTCCACGACTCATGATCTATTCCACCAAGTTAAATTATTAAAATGAGATTTATTTTATAACTTATTATAATCTCTAAACTATTGATGTAAAGTGGATAAATTAAAGCAACTTAGTACATTATTATTTACTATATATATATATATATATATTGTCACGCTGGTGGTTGTTGAATACACAAATATATAACATATGACTTCTTTATTATAAGCACACGTACTCCATAACAAAGCGGGACCTATCTTTAAGGTGACAACGGATATAAGCATTAATATTGTACATCTTATGCTTAGGACAAAAAGAAAATCCAGGGTTATCTTGGACGGACGTCGTTAGGTAATACGGATATAAAGTGATAGGTCCATGCCCTTATTGGGCTTTAACATGGTCCGGTGAAGGAGTGTTGGTCACCCCCTCGTATTGAGGATATACTTCAGGTTCTTCATCCACTATAATAGGTTCCTCTATCTCAGCAGATTCCACAACTTCAGCTTCAACTTGTTCGAGATAGAATTGTTCGGGTTCTGCGGGGTGCCCTTCACTGACCCACAGCCAGTACAGACCGGCCGAGAAGCACGGATAACACACTTCACCGTTCTAAACAACTAAACTAAAGTAAAGGTTATAGGCGTAAAGCCTCCAAACTTCGGGCAACGTGTTGATCAGCATCCGACATGCTTCTTGTCCATCAAACGGAACCCCCATTTGGTGAGAAGTTCTCCATGTGGCTGCCATTTCTCCGATGTGAGCTCCTACATCGTCGTTTTCATTGGGTTAACAGACATCGGTGTAGGCGGGCGTTGACGTAAGTCTCGTAGTTATCCATCTTGATACAAATGTTTTTCTCAAACATAAGTTTAATCTCAATTCAACGAAAATTTTATTTAGTAAGTGGTGATGAAAAATGTACTAGTTTATATACTTACTTGAATTGTAGAGGAATTGTCGCGGAGGGATGATCGCAGGTGCAGCCTTAGAATTCAGACCCGGTCTGATACCACGTTGTAAGCCTAGTGTCACATCTCAAAATGTGAAGATAAATTAGATATTATCACACTCTAAAATACATTTATATACTAGAAATAAAATATTAAAAATCAAATCCTTATCAAGAATCGAACCCTACACCTCTCACAATCTCTCATATTCATATTAATGACTTTACCATTCTACTACAACTCATTTAGTATAACAAAAACACAAGAATATATATATATATATACTATTTAAAAATTATATTTAGTTGAAAATTAAAATGTTAGATTAAATTTAAAATGGTTTTTCTAAATATTTTTGCGAATCATGAAAAAAAAAAAGTTAGATTAATAAAAATTTTGTCCAAGTAAAAAATAAATTTCATTAATAAAATGTGTTCTTATTTTTTTTTAAATATATATTTTATCAGCAATATAAAATGAAATTAAAAAATTAATATAATTTGAGTTTTATAATTCTTAATACAATAATGTGGTATTATAGTTAATATTAACACACCTTATTTTTTTTTGTGTGGTAAATTACATACTTATTAACATACTTAAAATATAATGTATTTAAAATGTACTTATAAACACATCTATTTTTAGTGTGTTAAAAGGGGTGTGACGATAGACAATTTGTATTATTATGTGTGGTAATTGAGTATATATCCACACACCTAATATTTAGTGTATTTATAACATACATATTAACACACTAAAAAACTTAATGTGACTACATTATACATTTTACCACATTTATTTTATAGTGTGACAAAAGATGTGTGATTATAAACCTTTTTTCTTGTAGTGAATTTGAAATATGTGGATCATGGTTTAGACTCGACATATCTATTACAAAATTTAAATCATCTTCTCGAAATAACTAGATAATTAAATAACGTAGTAGTATTTTATTTTAATTATATCTTTATTTTTTCGGCCATTGCGTCCCGGATCACCATTCCTTGTCAAATTTTTGCGCTTAAAATATTTAAAATAAAGGGTGAGTATGAAAACACTCAGTGGGGGTTACTCGTAAATAATGTGCTCGTAGAACTTGTAAGTGTGCTGGCAGCGCCAGACGAAACTTGGAATTGCTGGTTCGACCAGACTTAGCATAAGGGTGTTGGCTGGGCCAGATTTAACTTGTAAATTTGCTGGTTGGACCAGACTTAGCATGAGAGTGCTGGCTCGGCCAGACGTAACTTGTAATTTGCTAGTTGGACCAGATTTAGCATGAGAGTGTTGGCTGAGCCAAACGTAATTTGTAATTTGCTGGCTGAGCCAAACGTAATTTGTAATTTGCTGGCTGAGCCAGGCTTAACATGAAGGTGCTGGCTAGGCCAGGCGTAACATGAAATTAAATACATAGTAAGATTTAATAAGAGCAATTATAAAACTCGATCGTTATAACTCAATGAAGAGTTGAAGAAAATCCCCACCTTCTGAAGTGTAAAACCTTAAAAAGATTGATATATATATATATATCAATGACTTGTATCTTGGGGCGGACATATATATTGTAAGAGTTGAAAATATGGATGTAGATAACTTCAAGATAATAATAAGAGGTTACTCTTTCTTATACCTTCTTTTGATCTTCTCCCCTCTTTCCCTTTCCGTCAAATAATTAAGGGGTTGCTATTTATAGTAGAACATTCATCATTACTAGCCCCTTTAATCAATACCCCTAGGGAGTGTTTACTTTGGGCTTTGGGTGGTTTTAAAAACCGAATTTTTGAAATCCTGGTTTTTGAAATCTCGATGAATAGTAATATGAGTGTTTCTTTGGGTTTTGGAATAGTGGAAGATTTAACTTTATGTCAAATCAAGTTGTAAGATTGAATGAATTTGTATTATTATATTATTATTTGGTGAAATTATAATGATTAGTTGATTGTGTAATGATTAAATGTATTATATTATTGTATTATTATATTATTATATTATTGTTGAGAAAAAATATAATGATTTGAGTAATATTATATAGATATAACTTTATGTCAAATCAATATGTTTGATAGGGGTGGTTTTGAGTGGATTTTGAAAACCGATTTTTAAATCCCGAAGTAAAACGGGTTTTGAATCTTGAAATCCAAAACCTGATTTTTAAAACCAAAAGTAAACAAGTTCCTAGGGTTTTAGCCATGTTACCCTACGGCCTAAAGTATATTTGAAGGAGAATGTTTGCTAGCTAGTAACAAATTATTTTTAATATGTAGACATAGCTACAGTGCATGTATAATGATAGCTAGTAATTTTTTTATATGTAGGTGAGGTGCATGCATAATGATAGCTAGTATTTTTTTATATGTAGGTATAGCTACGTGAGGTGCATGCATAATGATAGCTAGTAATTTTTTTATATGTATGTATAACTACGTGAGATGAATGCATAATGATAGCTAGTATTTTTTTTATATGTAGGTATAGCTACGTGAGGTGCATGCATGATGTATCAATATTAATTTATTAGTAGCGTAGTATATTTGTATGTATATACTAACACCTAGGTTCTTACCATCTTATTTTATTTATTGTGTGTTTTCACACACATATATATATATATATATATATATATATATATATATATATAGTAATTAATTTATAAAATAATAGTTATATATATATGTGTTAATATATTATGGGTAAATTTAGGAGTAGTATTTTGGAGTGTTGTATTTTTAAATGAGCAATAGTTTTATGTGACTTGTTGGAACATAGCTAGGGTTTATAGGGGTAAACCTTAAACCCTAAAATAAATAGGCACTACATATAAGTGTGTTGCTATGAATTAATTTTCATATTTTAAATTAAATTAGACTGTCAAAATATGTAGTTTTGTGTGAGAGAGAAAATATTCTTTTTGTTTTTAAATGGACACCGATTTTTTGTGACTTGTTAAGACCATAACCAATATGTCTAAAATAAGTAGTATTTTGAGCATCATAACTATATATGATTGTGTTGTTTTGAATAAATTTAGCCTTGTATGACCTCATTGAAAATATAAACTACAAAATAAAAGAAAACAACATTTTGGACTTACTTGGATATGTCTTTTATTCCATATTTGGACCTAGAACACATGCATGACTCGCCTATTAGAGTCTGAGACCATATTATGAGGTTGAACACTTATGATTTGTTGTTGAACACCAACATCGCAAAGTTAAACATCACTAAAAATGTTGAACACAATTAGCTTTGAGTATTTCTTCAATTGTTAGCTTTGACCGCAATATACCTGAATATATTAGGAAAACAAAAAAAATCAGATTTAGCCATCTATTAGCTTTTGACTCTTCAACAACGTGAAGATTCTCAAAACTATACAAGTAATTCTTATACTATTTTATTCCCCCTTTTACCGATTCAACATCCCTAATTTTCGCTCTGAATCTAGTTAAAAACACCCATTTATTTTTGAAACTCTAAACGAGTAAAATATTACAGTATCAAGTTTCAAATCGCAATGAACATATCCAAAGCCATGGATGTGATTCAAATCTCTCAGAAGACTTTTAACAAATACATTGACTTCAATTTCAGGCAAATTTGATCAAGATAAATCAACGTTAAAATTAAGAATAATAAAAGGAAGACATTAATTATAATTAGTATAGAAAATTACCATAATTATAAAGGGAAAAAAATGAACGGTCGTGATGATGATCAAGAAAAGAGATCAACGGACCAAATGGTTTCCCGCCGAAACTAAAAAAGGAAATTGTAGGTGTATAGTATAGATAAATAACAAAACACGACATATTAAATGCGCCTAGGAAGAAGTTTGAAACATGATAATAAAAACATGCATGATCTACCTAAAATAAAGAGAACTAACCGTTACAACAAAACAACAATAACTACAATTTAAAAAACGTGCAGTGACATTATGTATGCATGACAATCTCTAAGACATGCACACCGAATTTAGTGAAATCCCTAGGCCCCAGCTAGTTACAAGAGTGATTGTAAATAGATTTACATTATAACTAATGTTGAGGTTATTTTAAAGGATGTAACGAACACTTGATGCTCATTCATCCCAAATAACAAAAGATGAAGTTTGCCTTCATGAATCCTTGAAGATTTATCTACCTAGTTTCTTTGATAGTGAACTCTAATATTAATTTTCTAGCTCTCTAACTACTTTTTTTTAGCCATTCAAAATAACACTACATATAAATAATTATTAAATTTTAGGTTTTTTTATTTTTATTTTAAAAATTCAACCCCTTCAAGGGGCTCGAACTCGTGATTAATAATTTACATACCTAAACTCTAACCACTTCAATTATCTCATCTTATCAATTTTTTAGGGTTTACTTTAAAAATGTACATAAATTGTTACTCCAGTCCAATGTAAAGAGAGATAGAAAAAATTATAAAAAAAAGATTAAAAGAGGTATAAAATCTCCCTTATATACTAATTCTAAATCTCTTTTTTGACGTAGCTTCACTAAAAGTCTCCGTTCTCCATTCTTTTAAATTCTGTAATTTTAATTTATTTTTTAAAATATTTTTCTCTTTCCTCTCTCTTGCCGTTTCGTCGATTTTTCCTATTCTCTAACTTCTCTTTTTTACATAGGTTTTTTTTATATAATTAATTTTTTTTAACCTTTAAATTTCTATTTAAATTATTCTTTCATCTTTTTTTAATAAAATAAATTATATAGAGTTACATAAAAAAAAATTCTTAAGTCAAAATTTTGATTTAAATTATTCTTTCATTTTCTTTTTTATTTTTATTATCTCGAGTAATTATTTACGCGAGTCTAATACCAGTAGAAAATATAGAGAAAAATTGTCTTTCGATAACTTCGAGGTAACTTATAAGTATATTGAGGTGTTTTTCCCTTTTAGCCCATTCCTCATTTCTTACATTTTCTCCTTTCCCCTTCTTTTAATCTCTCCTCCGCTTTCGAGGCCAGTAGCAGAATCAGGTAACATTTATAGTAAAATCTTTTGATTTTTCTACATTTGACTGTTTTCTGAGTTGCTCGTAATCGATTACCTGCAGACTATTCTTAGAGCCATGGCATGGAGTGCAAATGGTGAGATTTTTCCCTTTTTTTTTCGCTGCTTTTGGTTTAGATTTTGCATTGGATTTATGTAGACGCTAGATCAGTGAAGGCTGTTTTTGGAATGCTCTAATTGTGTCGGGATGCTTTTCTTTTGCTGTAAACTTCTGCTTTTCTCGTTGATTCTTTCTTGATGCTAAATTGGTCTAGCTAATTGGGGTAGAAACTGAGTATGTTGAGTGTTACAATAAAGCGAGTAATTGGGCACCTGCACTGATTAAACTTATTTGTTTTCCTACTAAACTTGTAGTGATAGGCTATTAGTCTGTGATGTTATGAATGTCATACCTTTTGTGGTTCTTATATTCTGGATGGTTGTGTTACAGTTCTACAGATTGAAGCAGAAAGGGCTGAACTGGAGAAATTGCAGCTTCTTGAAATAACTAAGGAAAGAGTATCGAGCCTTGAACCCTTGCTTCAAGATATTTACGACAGTCGGCATCCAAAACAAGCCGACTATGAAAAGCGAAGAGATTTAGTTCGTTTCTTTAATGACATGGCTAAGGATTTATTTGGTAATATACTGTCAGTAGTTCATGCATGCTACTTGTAACTAACTGCCCATGATTCTGGCTTACTCATTTATGAATTTCTAGTCTTAGTCTGTCTGGTGAAGGCAACTTCTAAAGTGTATACTTATAGTTTCTTTTCATTCTGTTTTCAGGCAACTCAAATGACATCCCTGTTGTTGTAGAATTTGGCTCTTTTGTTATGGATATTTTCAGTACCACCAGCGATCTAGACCTCTCAGTAAATCTTAGTACCGCTGCAGTTCCTTTCCCGCGTGGACAGCAGATTAAGATTTTGAAAAAGTTTGAAAAAAAGCTTCGTGCTATACAACGTAAGATTTTCTGCACCAACTTGTCTGGTTTCCATAGTTCTGTTTTGCATTGTCGTTTCCAATCCCTTGCTTGTTCCTTCAACTTATTTTAGTGTAAAAAATCCTTTTATTTAGGTACAGGCCATGTTTCTGGGGTCCTTTCAATTCTTCATGCCAGGGTCCCCATAATTAAATGTGTTGACAATGGGACGGGAGTGGAATGCGATTTTTCGGTGGAAAACAGGGATGGGATTTTGAAATCCCAAATTATTCACTTAATCTCATCCATTGATGAGAGATTCAAGAAGTTGAGCTTTTTGGTAATATGCCTTTCGCCGATTCTTTTATATTGGGTTTTTTAACCTTTTAGATTCTTGCTATCCATCTCCAACCTTTCAACTGCTCTCATTTAATTAACATTTGGCTGTTTTGGGACTTTGAGCTTTCAAATTAGGTTGCATTCTATAATTGTTCCATGGGGATGGGGCCCACTTTACTGTCCAATCTTATTTTGGCTGTTTTGGGACTTCGGGCTTTCAAGTTAGGTTGCATTCTATAATACTAGTTCCATTGGGCCCTCCTTACTGACCAATCTTATTTTGGTGGGAGGTTTATTATAAAGGTTGCTCTTTTTTTGGCAATACTGATTGGCACAACATCTGCCATTTTAATGACCTGAAGGACCATCATTTAGTTCGCGACACTTTACTTTCCAATTTTTACGTTAGAAACTCAATATAATTACATATTCTAATATCTCATTCAGAGAACTATCCATGGGACTTAGTGTGTACATATTTTTGTTGTAACTTAAGATTTTGCCTGCATCTTCTAACGGGGACATTAACCGATATGTCTCTACAGATGAAAAATTGGGCAAAAGCACACAACATCAACAGTTCAAAGCACAACACTTTGAATTCTCTGTCCATAGTACTCTTGGTCGCTTTTCATTTACAGGTATATTTTAAATCACACCTTTTTACCTGTTTTTCTTTTCCATATCATATGTTTCTTTCTTTATATTCTAGTGTGACTACCTATTTACCTAGGATGCAGATTACAATTATTACATGCTGATTGTCAATTTATATACTTTCATTGGTATTTGATAAATACATTTTACAAAAAAATCACTCAAAAACTTATGATGAACACATGCCTTAAATTGACTCTATGTTGTGTCTGATGGATTAGATGATAAAGGATATCTCATTAGTTGGAGAGATATCCTATCCTTATACACTGATCTTCATTGTAAAGGATATCTCATTAGTTGGAACCTTACTTCAATCCTCATATCTTTCAAGAGTGAAAGTGAGAAGGTTGTAGTAGTAGAAGTGGTAGGAGCTGACTGTTGAGAGAAGAACAGTTCAGTTCTGAGTTGAGAAGAGGGTACTAGGACTCTAGACATCCTAGGGATCAATTCACCAAGAGTGGTGTTCTTGATCAAGTGCACCTTGGCACTATAAAACAAGTTAATTCCAAGAGTGAAGGAATTATCCTGTTAAATCAGGGAAAGTGGATGTAGGAGCTTGAGTCTCTGAACCACTATAAACTCTTGTGTTGATTTACTTTCAAGTACTTTCATACACTCAACACTGCACACAAAACTGATCTTTCAAAGGATAAACATTCAAAGACTGTACAAAACTGATTTGGACAAGTTCCCTGAAACTGGACTGTATTGAATTGACCAAGTGATTTCAGAATCTAAAGGAGTTTAAACTAAAAGGGCCAACCACTATTCCGCACATATAACTCTCCTAGATAGTTATTCAACTAAGTACTCAATAGTACTTAGTAGTCTGATTATCTTAGAAGAGTTAATCATCTTCAGCAGAGTTGTCCAAGACAACCTTGCTGAGCTCTGGTTTGATCAAGTTAGAAAAGAATTTGAATACAAGTGTATTCCCCCCCCCATACACTTGTTATATACTCCTTTCAGGACCAACAAGTGGTATCAGAGCAGGGGTTCAAAGACTACTGCTTCTGAAAAGCCATCTTGGTTTTCAAAATCACATATTTAGTGTGGTCACTGAACTGATCTTTCTGAAATCCTAATTGTATATTGACTGACTGTTTGTTCTTGAGTTATGGCCAACAACAATGCTGCTGTTCCACCTCCTACTGTCCAAGGATTGGACAACATGGCCACAAATCCAGTCAACCACATTTCACGTCACAAACTGCCCATGTTCTCAATTGATAATTATGATTTTTGGAAAATCAGGATGAGGGCTCATCTTGCATCTCTACACACTGACATGCTGAGAGTGATTACAAGAGGTCCTTTTGTGTTCACATTTGTCAATCCCAAAGTCACTGAGGCTCAAAAGGCAGACCCAAGAGAGGTGCTCCCAAAAGATGAAGATGACTTTACCACTGATGAGAAGAGGAAAGATAACTTGAATTATCTTGCCATGAACACCCTCTACCAAACAATTCCAGATGCAATTATGGGTAGAGTCTACCACTGCACAACATCCAAAGAAATTTGGGATACTCTTGCTGAAATGTGTGAGGGTACTGAAAAGATCAAGGAGAATAAGCTCCAAGTTGCTGTGCAGAAATTTGAACAGTTTGCAATGGAGTCTGAGGAGTCCATTGATAAGTTTGCTGGTAGATTCACTGATGTGATGAATGAAATCAACTCTCTGGGCAAGGTCTACACTAAAAGAGAAGTTGGATTGAAGATCTTAAGGAGTCTCACTCAAAAGTGGGATGTCTATGCTGTGATGATGCAAAACACCAAAGATCTCTCCACCATGCCCATGCAACAAATCTTCTCAGAACTCAAAGCTTATGAGTTCGATCTCAATAGAAGAAAGCCTATTGAGGAACCTTCAAATACTACCAAGGGAGTGGCATTCAAAGCCAAAACTGCTGAACCAGAGATGCAGTCCACTCCAAGATCATCAAAGTCAGTCTCAAAGACTGAGATGAAGGAAGAACTAGCCTTGATGGCTAGAAGGTTTGAAAAGTTAAACTCAAGGTTTGGTAGATACAAGAAGTTCTACCAGGACAACAAATTCAGGAGATACAACTCTCCTGAAGCACAGGCTGTAGTCAAAAAGCCTGAAGAGAAAAGATCAGAGGACAAGTACTCTGATAGGAGAAGGTCAAGTAGAGCTGAACCTTCATCATCAAAAAGAAGAGAAGAATCAAAGAAAGAAGATGATGAAGATCTGTGCTATAACTGTAAAAAGAAAGGGCACTTCCAGTATGATTGCCCTGAATTAAGCTCTAAGGAGAGAAGAGAGAGGCAGGCCAAAAGAGACAGAAAGTTCACCAATAGAAAGGCCATGATGGCTGGTGAAGAATCTGATAGTGCTGAAAGCTTCAACTCTTCAGATGGACTATTCTCCAACAGTGATGATGATGATGATGTCTGCAACATGGCTCTTGAGGATGATGAGGTATCCTCTACTTCTAGTTCACCATCATTCATCTCACAAAACAATAGTGAGATCAACTTGAAGCTTTCCCTTGGAAAGTTAATGGAAGATTTCACTATGCTACAAGAATTTCATGATAACTGTGTGAGAGAAAATGAAAGATTGGCTATTGAACTTGCCAAAAACTCTGAGACAGTTGTTGATGTCAAGTCTACTGAGTTGTATCAACAAGTCTTGAGAGAGCTTGAGGAAGCAAATCTCAGGATAGTTGACCAACAAAAGGAGATTGATGATCAACTTCTCTCTCAGAAGAGAAAAGATTTTGAACTTAAAATTCTCAATGCCAAGTTTGAAAACCTCTCACATGAATATGATATTCTTAAAGCAAGTGAAGAGAGCCTGAAATTAAAGATGTCTGCTCTGAAGAAATCCTCTAGAGCAATAGAGGAAATTCAGAGTTATCAAAGACCTATGGCTCAAAGAAGTGGATTAGGTTTTGATCCATTTGAATCTTCACCTTGTCTTAGTGTTGCTTCTGTGAGTAACACTAAGAGAATCTTTGTTAAGTCAGTGGCACAGACTGAAAATGAAATAATTCAGCCACTGAACAAAGGAAAGGGCAAAATGGATGTTATGCCTACTCAAGTGCTTCAGGAGATTAGGCCAAAACCTAAGGAAATGGCCAAAGCTCCTGAACACAAGAGGAATATTGGTCAGCAGAGTAGACCCAATGGTAGGGCAACTCTACTGAACAATGTTCAGAGGAAGTATCCAAGGTATAATCAGCCTAGGCCAACTCTTCTGAGAAAGCCTCAGCTGAATAGACCTAGGGACAACTTTCCTCAAAGGCAGAATAAAATGAGATAACCAAAACCCTTCATACCAAAGGGTAATGGTCATAAGAAAGCCTTTCCTCAAAGATTCCCTCAAGCTGCACAAAGAACTCAAAAGTTCAGGAGACTTGACAACTCTCCTGAAACTTATAGAGTTAACACATTCACACACACTTTCCCAAAGGCATTTAAGGGAAAGACAGTGTATTTAGATGCTAAAGGAAGACAACTTAGCCACCTTGAATCAATCAGGGTTATTAGGCAAGTTTGGGTTCCTAAAGGTACAACTAACCTCTCAGGACCCAAAACTCAAAGGGTACCTAAACCTATCTAATTGCAGGTTCCATTGGGCCACAAAATGAGGAGCATAAGCAAAAAGACAGCATGGTACCTTGACAGTGGATGCTCAAGGCACATGACTGGAAACAAGGAACTCCTCACTGATTTCATTGAAAAATAAGGTCCTAATGTCACATTTGGAGACAGCTCACAAGCATCAACAAAAGGTTATGGTACTTTGATGATTGGTAACATCAAAGTATCCAATGTATCTTATGTAGCTGGTCTCAAATATAATCTCCTAAGTATCAGTCAATTCTGTGATAAAGACTTCAATGTTGAGTTTTCCAGTGATAAATGCTTGATCAAAGATAAGACTCAACAAATTCTATTGACTGGAACTAGGAAAGGAAATGTGTATTTTGCAGACTGGGACAAGTCTACTGATGCTGCATGCTTCATTGCTAAGAGTTCTAGTGAACAAAGTTGGTTGTGGCATAAAAGATTAAACCACTTCAACTTCAAAACAATGAACAAAATTGCTAGAAATGCATTAGTCAAAGGACTACCTAATGAGGTTTTCATTAAAGAGCATGTTTGCAAACCATGCCAAGAAGGAAAACAGATCAAAGCCTCATTTAAAGGAAAACCAGTCATTTCCACTGAAACGGTACTTGAACTTTTACATATGGATCTTTTTGGACCAATTACCCCTGTAAGCATAAATGGTAGAAAATAAACATTGGTAGTAGTAGATGACTTCTCTAGGTTCACATGGGTAGTATTTCTCCTTAATAAGAAGGAAACTCAAGTCAAACTGCCTGAACTTCTAAAGAGATTGTCAAATGAGAAAAGCCTTAGCATTATCAAGATAAGATCTGATAAAGGCACCGAGTTCATTAACTCATACATCAATGAGTATTGTACATCTAATGGAATAGCTCATGAAACCTCAGCAGCTAGAACTCCTCAACAGAATGGAGTTGCAAAGAGAAGAAATAGAACTTTAAAAGAAGCTGCTAGAACCTTAATTGCTGATTCAAATTTGCCTAAGAGGTTTTGGGCTGAAGCCATAAACACTGCATGCCATACTCAAAATAGATGTTTGATCACTAAGGGGCAAGGCAAAACCCCCTATGAACTCTGGAAAGGAAGATTGCCTAAAGTGTCTTACTTTCACATTTTTTGTTGCAAGTGTTTCATTCACAATAATGGGAAAGAACAATTGAAAGCCTTTGACAGCAAAGCTGATGAAGGAGTATTTCTTGGATACTCTCAAATCAGTAGAGCTTTCAGAGTCTATAACAAGAAAACCCTTATTGTAGAGGAAACACCTCATGTTGTATTTGATGAATCTATTCATGAGTTCAGGAATGAGAACTTGGAATCTGAAGAAATCACACAGAGGACAACCAGACTAAGTCTAAAAGACAAAGACACTGAGCTTATAGATGTTGTCCAAACCAATCTACCTGAAAACTCTATGTTGGACAACCATCCTGAAGGCAACCCTCCTGAGGTAAATCCCACTGAAGGAAATAGTGAACTGAATGATCCAATCCCAGTTCACATCCAGGTAACAACTACCAATGAAGAAGCAGTTCCTGCTGAGGTAGTTAATGGGTCAAATAATCAAGGAGGAAATCAAAATGTTGAAAATACCAATGTCACTGACATTGAGGACAACACCCCTGATTATGATCCTGAATTAGATCCTGCATTCAATTATCCTGAATTCTATGATCAAATTGACTCAACTTCAGTAGAGGACAACTCTACTGAAGAGATCAGAAAAAGAAGGACTTGGTTGTCTGACCATCCTACTGATCAAATACTTGGTGACCCAAGTATTGGAGTCAAAACAAGAAGATTTCATGGTGAAAGTGCTCTTTTCTGTTGTTTCTTGTCAGAACAAGAACCAAGTGATATTGAGGAGGCACTTCAAGATGCCAATTGGATCACAGCCATGCAGGAAGAACTGAAAAATGATAAGGACATTCGACTATAGATATTTAGTCTTTCATCTTTTCATTAGTTGGCATTGGGTAATATGGCTACCAGGGTTTTTAGATTTGACAAATGAGTACATGATACATCTGGGCTTCTGATTTGGATCAATTATGGGAATTTCAAATGCTCTTAATTCATTAATTTCCTGAATCTCAATGCGACTTCTTTATGATAGAAATTACTTTGCCCTTTGTTTGCTTTAGCATTATATGCTTCATGTGATTTGCTTATCTTTAATGGTTTGTTCTTTAGTGGATAATTGACTTTCGCATCTAACTTGTCGATGTAATATTTTTTTGGGTTATGTTATGATAGAAGTGAACTCGTGCGATGCACGGAGGGAATTAATAATTCAATTTTTTAGAAAATATTTTTTTAACTATTTATTTATCTTCCTTTACTAAAAGTAAGAATTAAAATTATTAATTTTCTTAAGCAGCTTTATTTGCCAAAATTTAAATTATTTTAACTTGTCATATCATAAAGAAATCAATCTTGTAAATTATGGGCTTAGATAAAAATTTTGTATATGAAGAGATGTTATTATAATATAAATCGATATGTTGTTCCCGGATTTTCCAGATAAACATAAATTAGGATATGATAATATCTTGAATGATCTGTATATATTTTTATATTGTTTCTGGATCATTGCACATATTCGATGGTGGAATTTGATTCACAATTGTTTCTGGATTTATAAAAATTGAATGGGTGTGAAAAAGAATGATTTCCAAAAATGATTTAGATTCTATTATTTATAATATATCAAATAGATGTGTTGGATCATCCAAAGGTGCTACTTTGTTTGAAATTGAGTACGATTTGCAGCAGTGCATTTTCGGTGAAAATCTGGTGCTGAATTTGATTTCCTTTTTTCACGCCCAACTTTTCTCTGGGCTTTCTTCATTGTTAATTATTTTTTTCCATCTATTTCTGCAGACTAGGAATCCGCCCATTCTTCCGTCGTTTGCTGCCATTTTCAAGGATAATTTTTTTTATGTTTTTTGTTTCCCTATAACATAGACTCCTTGTTTCTTAAACAACTGAACTTTCTTACTTTAATCTGAAATGACTTTTAGTAATAATTTGAAACTGCTTTGTTTAGAGATAATGCTTCAGTCTTGTGAATAGCGACTCCTCATTTTTATTTTTTTGTCTTCTAATTTTTAAGAAACTCTTAAATTCTTATTCCCTAGATGGTACTGATCTTGCGACGGTGAAGAAATCATTGCCCAATTTCGTAAATTATGGGCAAAGAAACAAAGAATCTATGGCTGAGCTTTTTGTCACTTTACTCATAAAGGTATTGCACGTACATTGCACTTGTAAGTATTAGGAGGATTATCTGTTTATTTATCTTAATCTTTATATTTAATTTCTGGATGTTAATAATTGCTTGTTTCCTTGCCTTTGTAGTTATCTTGTGTTGAAAAACTTTGGCCGGTAGGTCTTTGTGCAAGTGTGTGCTGTGCATCTTGGACTTCCAAAACTTGGGGCTCTAAAGTTGTCTCTATTAGTGTAATTACTAAGATGCGAACATTTGAATGTGGGGGGGCAATTTCCGGGGGAAGCTGGGCGCCAGCACCTGCCGAAGCCCTTGCTCAACATGTTGACTCAACACAACACCATCATGCACGTGGCTGGGATGAGATGCGTGCACGAGATTGGGAAAGAATTCAGCAAGCTGCTGCAGAGATGGAGGTTGGGGAGGAACCGAGCAGCCCAGTTACTTGAGTTGGGGAGGAACAGAGTTACCCAGTTCTTCAGTTTGGGGTCCACCTGAGAAACAAAAATTACCCCACCCACCAAATTAAGGTGGTCTGACAATGAAGGCGGAGGTCCGGTGGTGGTCGGCAGCGTTCAGTTATCCTTCAACATCCAAATTTAAAATATAATTATTTTATATTAAAATTAAAACAATATTGCTCTCAAATTATTAAAGAGCTTATAAGTTTTATTAGCCAACCTCCCTAGTTAATTTTTCTTTTTTTGATATGTCTTGTGGCTTTGTTTTCTATTCTTATTTAATTTTTCCATGGCAGGTGAACGAGCCGCAGAAGTGGGGCTACCCTGCTGACTTGAGGAAGTACTAGTCTACTTTTTTGGGCTCAACAAATGTAAGAGTTGTTTCTGTGTAAGTTTTCATATTTTTCAACTTTGTGTGTACTTACTCCACAGCATAGAAGGCCCCACTATAATAGTAATAATAATATAATGCTATTTATTCTTTACTAATTTATGTTGGTCCTGAAAGGAGTAGCAGAGTTCAGCAAGGTTGTCTTGGACAACTTTGCTGAAGATGATTAACTCTTCTAAGATAATCAGACTACTAAGTACTATTGAGTACTTAGTTGAATAACTATCTAGGGGAGTTATATGTGCGGAATAGTGGTTGACCCTTTTAGTTTAGACTCCTTTAGTTTCTGAAATCACTTAGTTAATTCAATACAGTCCAGTTTCATGGAACTTGTCAAAATCAGTTTTGCACAGTCTTTGAATGTATATCCTTTGAAAGATCAGTTTTGTGTGCAGTGTTGAATGTATGAAAGTGCTTGAAATGTAAATCAACACAAGAGTTTATAGTGGTTCAGAGACTCAAGCTCCTACATCCACTTTCCCTGATTTAACAGGATAATTCCTTCACTCTTGGAATTAACTTGTTTTATAGTGCCAAGGTGCACTTGATCAATAACACCACTCCTTGGTGAATTGATCCCTAGGATGTCTAGAGTCCTAGTACCCTCTTCTCAACTCAGAACTGAACTGTTCTTCTCTCAACAGTCAGCTCCTACCACTTCTACTACTACTACCTTCTCACTTTCACTCTTGAAAGATATGAGGATTGAAGTAAGGTTCCAACTAATGAGATATCCTTTACAATGAAGATCAGTGTATAAGGATAGGATATCTCTCTAAGCTTGTGTATGGATATACAATGTAGTTCAGCTTAGATGAAGTGTTTGAAGACTAAGATAGTCTTTGACAGCTTTGAAAGCACTCTAGCTTGTAAGAACTTGAGGTTAGTTGGATTGTGTTGAGATTCTTTCAAATGGTCTTCACACTTCTGTATTTATAGACAAATGAAGGATTTGCCCGTTGGAGAGGCAGCCCCAAATGTCCATAAATGTCTTCTTTCAGTTCTTCAACTTAGAAGACAGAATCTTGATAGTGACATGTCCTTATTTGGGAAATAAACGGCTGTTAAGACTTTGTCTTCATTCTGCAACACTCTTCCCAATGTCTGACTTTCAGATTCTCTTGTTAGGACTTGGTCATGGCTTCTGAAGGTTGTTCCATTGATAGGACAACATTCCTCATCATTTGGACAACTCTTCTTATCACTATCAGGAGTCTTGCTTATCAGCAAGGTTGGCTTGCTCTTCTTCAGATGTGTCACATCCCAAAAATAGGGCCTAGAAGAAATCACCATATGTTTACCTTTTGACTGTCAACTAGACTAATTAAAATAAAACTTGGCGGAAGCGTCATAAATCAAACACATTTTCCTCAATAAAATCCTGCTTAGACCATTACTTTAAAATAAAAGAGAATATTTGCTACTGATAAAAGACAATTTATCTTAAAAGAACTAAATTCAACCATAATGTAAAACGGTTCAATAAATCACTTGAACAATAAAAAAATGAAATAGTTTTCCTAACACTAAATTAAATGAACATTAAATATGCCCATGTTGAGTTCATTAAATCGCATATTAAGCTACTAGTTTCCACCGCCCTCGCCACCACGTCCCAGCCTCCTTAATCTGAAATATTTAAATTCATGAAGGGTGAGCAACACAACTAGCTCAGTGGGGACCTGCTTGTCAATGTTAAATACAGATCATGCAAAATATCATCGAATATTACAACACACTGTAAATTTAGCAAGGACCCACAACTGATCCGAGCTACTATAGAAACTGTTGAGCATATCATATAACTGTAGCTGTTGACTGTTGACTATGGAATGTCGCATTTAGATAATAACAATTCACATTCAATGCATTTAATAAAGACAAACATAAATAGAAATCCCCACCTTAAATGCCATTAGAAAATATGCAATGCAATCCTGTTACTGATGTGTCTCGTTTTCTGAATTTCCTATAACAATAATTAAATAGGAGCCTTAGAATTATTATTACTATTTGGACATTGTATATATAATATACACTAAAATAGTTTAATAAATTAAAAGTATAGATCGATATAACTCCCGAATTACAGAACATAATTTAGTATTAAAAATGCTTCGGTCAAAACAACACATGAATTAGTATTAAGGATTTACTTTTACAACTTATCTTCAAGGGAAAAATGGCAGAAGAATTTAAAAGGTATCCACCTTTCGAAAACACGTAATCATTATTAATACATGCTTATTAGAAAACAATGGGTTTAGAAATTGAATGTTTTGGCTGAAAGTCATTTCAATATAACAGAATTTGAATAAATCTTAGACTTATTAATAAAAGATTGGTATGGGATTTCTTTAAAGATTAAGCCCACGATACCAAAAGGGGTTTAGAAATGGAGAGTTTTGTAAATAGGCTAATAAAAGAGATATAGTTCCAGTAGTTGTAAAACAATTTCAAACTCAAAGATGTATTAACAAAATAATCTATTCACGTGAGAATGTCAGGAGAATTAATCAAGGGTTTGCTAATCAAAATTTCTCGTCAAATAGTTACTCAACTAGCATAAGATATATTGTAGCCAGAAAATCAAATTTATAACAATAGAAAGGAAGAAAACATTACTGCTTTGAAGAAATTGGATCCGACCGACGTACTTTTTAGTGTAGAGAAAAACCCAACTCAATTTTACCGTGAAGAAATATTTTATGTGCCTTAATTTGAGAGAATACCGTGTACCATATGAAACAGGCAGGCGTACACTATATAATTAGTGGAGAAAAATCAGTGATTATGGGCTGTAAATTATCCCTAGAAATTATCCCCAAAATTGACGCAATGAGTGTTTAAATTTTGATCTCTAAATGAATAACTTCGAGAAAAATCAGGGAATTAATTTTATAGGATATCATATGTTTTAAATTTTTGTTTACATATTTATATAAGGAAAATCTATATATGTGCGTGTATATACATACTATTAAATCTTATACTAAGATAATATCTTAAGCAATATATATAATATATATTTGTCTTAATTTATTTATAAAATAAGATATATATTTATATATATATATATATAAATATATATATATATATATATATATAACTTTTAGAATTTTTATGGGTGTTACAAGATGACTTGGCTCATACCCTTTGCTTCACTTCAAGGTGATCTTAGCATGTTGATTTGTAGTTCTTTAGGGTTTGGTTGTCTCTATTTCTTCAGCATAGTTGACCTCAAGCTTTCAGAGCACTTGATCTTGATTTCTTAGACTGAGACAACTCCTCTGGACAACTCTCCTGATCAGTATAGTTGGTCTTGCAAAAGACTTAGTGTTGTATCCAGAGTTTGAGCCTTGAGGGGACTTGTTATTAATGAACTTCAAAGCATATGTTCCCCCTCAACTTGTGCATCTAATCATCTAAGAGCTACCTAACATATTAGCTCCTCATTTAGCCTTTATACTATATGTTCTAACATTTTTAGAACATACTCAATCTTGACTTAGGCATGTCTCAGGGGGTTTTGGTATACAATCAAAACATATCTCATTTTATTCCCAACAATTTCCCCCTTTTTGATGATGCCAAAACCTATACAACTTGTGCAAAAGTGACTTAGCTACACCTATTACATTTATCTTCAGAAGACATGACTAGGGTCAATTATCCTGAAAAGCAATGTGTTAGTGTACTCACCATTCATGTTGCACATAGGTTTCATAGATAGGCATAGAGAGATGAGTGTTTCTTGATTCAAAGTAAATTCAACTATCATTCATTAGAAAATCATTACAAGCATGTTGATAGTTGAAATTAACATATCAGAGCATGAATCATTAACACTAAATACATCAGAGCATTTCACTATACAAAATATTTCTAGAATTTTAGAATCAGAGCAAATACTAACAACACTTAGCAGTATTTGGATTAGAGCAAAACATCAGATATCAGAGAATCATGCTTATATCAGAGCAATCCAAAGCATATCAGAGCAAACAGATTTTCACAGCACACCACATCAGCACTCTTGACCATATTTTAGCATAGTTGATCAATCAAGATAGGTCAGAAGACTTAGCCATTTCAAAGATCATCCTCAGGAGGTGGCAACATCCCATATTGTGCCCACACTCTTCTTTTCAAGGCCATGGCTTCTTGGTTTGTTCCCTTAGGTCCAAGAACCATCTTGTTTAGCTTGAGGATCTCAGTGAATTCTCTCAGAATTCTTGCGTGATCAATCCATCCTTCAAGCTTTGGAGGCATGTAAATGATTGGCTTGGGGGCAGTGAGTTCAAATCTTGCAATGTCAGCAGCTGCAAGCAATTGTTGATAAAGTTCTCTGTAGTACTCTATCATGAACTCAGCAAAAGTGGAGTTGGCATCCTTTCCATTCCATCTGTCAATGACATAGTAATCATAGACAAACTCCCTTTTTGCTTCCTCCCATGAGTCATTCAGCTGTTTTGGTACCCATTTATCCAAGTGAGGATATTTGGTATCCATTGGGATCAATAGTTGTGGCTTCATCTTGTTATAAGTTGCTCTCTTCCTTCTTGGCTTCTGGAAGTCTGCTCTTCTCTTATCTCTTGCTCTTTGTGATTCATCCATCAACTCCATCTTTTCTTGGGCCCTCATCATGGCCAGCTTCTGTTGAGTTTCAGGGTCTTTGCCATACCCTTCATGAAACAGCTTTGATGGATCATTTAGCACCATTACTTTCTTCTTCTTGGGTCCTGGTCCAAATCCTTCTTCATACAACTCCTCTACATCTTCAGAAGCTTTGGCACCTTCAGTGGACTTAGTCTCAGTAGACTTTTCCTTTTCAGAAGACTTGTCTTTTTCAGTAGTCTTGGATACTTCAGCAGTTTTGGCCTTCTTTGAGATAGGCTCATCATCAACAACTCTGAATTCAGGTGGAAGATCAAGGCTGTTGGGAAAGTCAGTGAATTTCTCAACTTGTATTTTCTTTCCTTTTGCCCTCTTGATCTTTCCTCTAGTTTGGACACCTTCAGTATCTTTGTCCAAACCAGACACCTCACCACCTGGCCTTTGCTGTAACCTCACTCTTTCCTCTTGAGCTGAGGCCATTGAGTTCTTCAAGGCAAATGCTAACTGTTCTTCTTCATCCAATTCTTCCAAGTTTAGCACTGCTGGCTCTTTTCCCTTTCCTTCAGGAGCTATGTCCTTACCCTTTCCCCCTTTAACTGGGCTTCCAATCACTAAGGCACCTTTTGCCCTTGCTCTTTCCCTTTTCCCCTTTTTGGCAGCATCAAAACATTCAGGCTTCAGTTCACTCATAGTAGATGTCAATAAGGACTGGGCTTGGGTTAGAGACTTCATCTCCTCCAACAGATATACATTCTCATCATGTATATTTTGCATCCTATCACTGCTCAAGCTAAGGAAAGCTAGAACATGCTTCATTTTCTGTTGGACAACCTCCTCCATGGTTGCCTTTAGAGATGCATCCAGTTGGGTCTTAAGAAGCTCGGTGAGGTTGGCCACTGCACCTTCAGCAATGTTGGCCAATACCTCTTGGGAAAATTTTTCTGAGGCTGCTTTCACCATAGCTAGCCTTTGCTCTTCAGCTCTTTGCCTTTGCAGGGCAGTCTTTCTTCCAAGAGCTTTCTTCACCACTGACCTCAATGTCTTCACATTCCTATTGTGGTTGACTCTTAGCAAGGATTGCTCTTTCTTTACATCCTTTGAAACTGATCTCATGGTGTTCTTAGCTTTGATAACTTCAGTGGAGATGGTTTGCAGACCAGTCTCAACTCCACTGATCCTTGCCTCCAAAGTAGGCAGCACCACATCTTCTGAGCCAGTTAGCCTCATTTCTACAGATGTCAAAGTTCTTCCATGCTCATCCAAGGCTCCAGAAGTTTCTGCATGAGCTGATTGGACTTGATGAGCCAAGGAATCCAATTTCTCTGATTGCATCCCAAGCAAGGCTTGTGTTGATCCACTATCAACTTGAATGGGTGCATCTGTTAAGAGTTCATCTGCAAAAATTTGATTAAAGGTTATACCTGCAATATCAGACAAATCAAATGAGTCAGTAAAAACACATTTATCTCCCTCAATTTCTTTTTCATAAGACTCTGATACATCAGCAGTCTTCTCCTCATTTTCAACTATTTCTTTTCTCCCTTCATTAATGATATCCTCACTTAAAGGTACAGGCCTCCTCTCATCAAGGGATTCCTGAAGTTCAGATTTGACTTCAAGAATAGCCTGCCCTTCCTCACTTATATCACCCTCATTTGGTGGTACACTCACTATCCTAGTGATCACCACCTATCTATCATCCACTACTCCCTCTGGTTTTTCCACTAACAACTCCTTTTCAACTCCATCACCTAAACCTGCAGCATCTCCACCTTCAACAAGGTTCAAAGATGGCAGTTGTGGGGAGATCACAGTGCTTACATCAACAGCCACTGAGTCATCCTGAATGATTAAGGGTTGATCAGTGTCCAACTCATCTGACACTGAATAGGCCTTAACCAAACCAGCCTCTAATACATGAACCTCCACATCTTTAGGCTCTGCCTTGGGTTCAGAAGAACCTTCATTGGCAGATGTGTCTTTGGTTGTGTTACCACCCTTGGTCAACACCTCTGAAGATACAGAGCCTTTCCTATGATAGGTTCTAGGAGGGTTGGAAAGTCTTTCAGAGACAGAAGGTTTAGGGATATTGGCTTGAGGGGATTTAGGAGGGTTGGATTTTGAGGGGTTTGAGGGATCATCAGGGGAATCATCATCATTGGAGCTACTTTCAGGGTGTTTGATGCCCTTAGTTTTCCTTTCCCTCTCCTCATTAATCTTATCAGCTACCAGCTTTGCAAACACTTCCTCATCAATGAGAAATCTTGTCTTTGAAACTCCAGCAAAGTGTAGCAATCTGTTCTCCTCCACTTGCCACCAGTTTGCACCCTTATCTTGGATGACTTGTGATATCTCCATCATAGACTTGTCTTTTACATCAACAAGCATCTTTAGATCATGAAATGTCCTCTGAATTCTTGGAAATTCACCAAGCTGTGGGTACAGACTGTCCACAGTAGCCTTGGCTCCTACTCTGAGCATACTTTCATAAGTATACTCCTCCTCATCTCCACTTGAATGGGGACTTTGGGTTATAGGGGAGTTGGCTCTGGGTTCTCCTAATGTGGCTTCCGGAAGGTTTAGTTCAGGAATGTTGGCTTCAGAAGGGTTGGGTGCAATAGAAGGTGCTTCAGTTGCTTTTGAGAGCAATGGATCTGAAGGGGTTTTGCTCAGGGGGGTTGGCTCAAAGAGTGCAGCTTTTAATTGCTTTGAGTAATTGAGCATAGATGAGTCAAGGGAAGAGTTTAATCTTGTCTCATCAACTGCTATATCTGCTAGCACATCTATCCCACTTCTTTGCACACTCCCTTCAGGAGAGTATCTCTTTGTAAGATTGATGGGGGTGATAGGTTGATTGGTTGGGGTTATATGGGTTTCAGGGGAGTTGGGCTCAGGGTTCTGAATTTCAGGGATGTTGGCCTCTATTGGTTGACCTTCAGGGACCTTGGATTCTGGAGTGCCAGAACCAGATGAGTTGGTCCTTGACTTGGATTTGGTCCTGCTTTCAGCTCTGCTCTCTCTAAGAGCAAGTTGTAGAGACCTTTCCTCTTGGAGCTCCAACACCTTTTCAGTAGGCTTGGCTCTTCTCTTGCTAGCTCTACTGCTCCCACTTCCTTCCCCATCCTTCTCAGGGACAACCTCCCTGATCCTTTTATCACCCTTAGACTTTTGTCTAGTCTCATTGTATTTCTGTCTCAACTCTTCTGAATGATCAGAAGGCACACTCACTCCCTCTTCAGCAACTTCTTCAATCTCAGTTGAAGCTCCTGAATTCTCCTCTGAGGGGATTTGCGACAGTTTCCTTGTCTTCATTACTCTGGCCTTTGTCCTCTTCTTCAATTTTGGCTTCTCCTCCATCTTTTCTTCAGCAGGCTTGGCCAGAAGCATCCTCCTTTGCTCAGTTTTCTTGCTGAGCTTTCTGAATAGAATCTTTTGGGCAGGGAGGGGCTTTGCAAAGGTTTGCATTTGAGAATAATGGGAAAATTTCTCAATCAACAGGCATGCCCTGGTGCAAAACTTGAGTTTCCCTTCTAGCACAACCTTGTTGTGGGTTTTCACCTTGAACTTGGCCTTTTCCTTCATCATTTCATACATAATGAAGGTCCTCCAATCAAATTTGATGCCTTTATCACTGGCATCAATCACTGCAGCCATGATTCTGATTCTTGGATGGCTGACCTGCTCCAAACTTCCAGTATTGCTCAAGAGACTCTTAGCAACTACCTCAAAAAGATTGAGAAATTCTGGCTTGAGAGTCTTCTTGTTTTGTGTTGAAGAGATTGGACCTGGAGCTATAAGCCATTCTTGTGCTATCTCCTCTTCATGATCAGCACCATAAAATTCTGGATTCCTTCCCTCAGAAGGCAATCCAAAAGCTCCTTCAAGATCTTCTGAAGAGAACTTCACTCTATGAAATCTCTCTTTCTCCTCTTCTTCATCCACATAGGACAATCTGGTGGAAACTTCACCATCTTCTGGCCTGCCTCTCCACTTAAGGAAGGCAAAGAACTCAGCCATGTAATTGTCCAAACAAGAGCTTGGCCTTTCCTCCATGAACTTCTGAAGGCCTGCTCTTCTTAACCATCTCAGGGTTGGAGTGATTTCAGGATCTTCACTTGTAAATGATACTATTGGCTCAAAGTGAAGACTGTTCTTATTACTCAAGTATCCAAAATCAAGGTCTAGAGCCTTGTTGGAGAAATCTATGATCATCTCTGGTCTAACTTTGGGAGTCATTGAAGATTACAGAGATGAAATTGAGAGAGTTTTGAGAGAGTTTGAAGAAAAAAATGAGCTAGGGTTTCAAATGCTTAGGGAAGAAGATTGTGTGGGGAGTTCTTAAGACTTGAGAATATTCTAAAAAGAATGTTTGTCAATGAGTTGGTGAGATTTGTGTATTTTCAACGGTTGTCAAAAATGGAAAACACACTTGGACGGCCAGGATGAATTTCAGGGGAGTTGGCCAGTTTTGATCCAATGGTTAAAAACCAATGTAACAGTGAGTTATTGGTTTTATTCAAAACGTGGAAGTTATTTAATATTTGTTAATGGTTGGGGAGTTTTCGAGATAGATCATGGCTTGAAAAGTGTAATGCAAACAAGAGTTCAATCTTGGCATTTAATGCATGGAAAGTGACCTTTTGGGTGGGGGACAAATTAAATCCTTCAGTGATGATATCTGTAATTGGGACAGGTATCAAGGTAGACAATAATTACCCAAAATAGGTGCTTATCAAACCAAGTAAATAGTTTGATAGCCAAGACAACTTATCTGACCCCACTTGGACAAGTGTCCTGAAGAGATGTGGACAAGGGTCCTGAATTCCAATGGACAAGTGTCCTGAATAATTTGAGCCATCTCTTCTGAACTTCAGTAGACTTGACCAAGTCTGCTGAAATTCTTTTCAGTTTCCATACCTCCCATTAACTCCAATGAGTTTTACTTGTCCAACTTCCCTGGATCAAGTAAACTCAACTCTGCTGATAGCTCCAGAAACCTTGCCTCTGCAAGTGGCTTTGTTAGGATATCAGCTTTTTGATGATCTGTATGGATCTTGACCAACTTTATGTCCTTCTTCTCCACATGATCTCTAATGAAGTGATGCTTGATGTCCACATGTTTGCATCTTGTGTGCAAGACATGAATTTGTGATATAGCAATGGCACTGTTGTTATCACAAAATATTGGCACTTCAGTAGAGTTGACTTTGTAGTCTCTTAGTTGTTGTCTCAACCATAGGATCTGAGCACAACAACTTCCAGCTGCAACATATTCAGCTTCAGTGGTGGAAGTAGCCACTGTGTTTTGCTTCTTGGAGAACCAAGATATGAGCTTGTTGCCTAAGAATTGACAAGTCCCTGAAGTGGACTTTCTATCAATTCTGCAACCTCCATAATCAGCATCTGAGTAGCCAATTAACTCAATGTTGTCATCAGCAGGGTACCAAAGGCCTAGATTCTCAGTGCCTTTGAGATACCTCAAAATCCTCTTTGCAGCCTCAAGGTGGCTTTTCTTAGGATTTGCTTGAAATCTTGCACAAACACCTACTGCAAAGGTGATGTCAGGCCTGCTGGCAGTGAGATAGAGGAGTGAACCAATGATTCCTCTATACTCAGTGGAGTTGGTTGAAACACCACTCTCATCAGGATCCATCTTCCAATTTGTGTTCATTGGGATCCTTACTGGCTTGCTAGTAGCACACCCAAACTTCTTGATCATTTCTCTGGTGTACTTAGCTTGATTGATGAAAATTCCTTCTTTTGATTGCTTGACTTGAAGACCCAAAAAGAAGTTCATCAACCCCATCATGGACATCTCAAACTTGCTTTGCATTAGCTTGGAGAACTTTTCACACAGCTTCTCATTGGGGGATCCAAATATTATGCCATCCACATAAATTTGGACAAGCAAGATGTCCTCTCCTTCAGATATTCTGAAGAGTGTCCTGTCCGCAGTTCCCTTGGTGAATCCATGATCCAAGAGAAATTGTGACAGTGTATCATACTAAGCCCTAGGGGCTTGCTTGAGTCCATATAGAGCCTTCTTCAGTCTGTAAACTTGATTTCCAACTTCAAAACCTGGTGGTTGCTCCACATAGACTTCTTCTTTCAAGACTCCATTCAGAAAGGCACTCTTGACATCCATTTGGTATACTTTGAACCCCTTGTGGGCTGCATAGGCTAGAAAGAGCCTTATTGCTTCTAGTCTTGCCACAGGTGCAAATGTCTCATCATAGTCAATGCCTTCATGTTGGCAATAGCCTTTTGCCACAAGTCTTGCTTTGTTTCTGACAATCACATCATTTTCATTCTTCTTGTTCTTGAACACCCACTTTGTTCCAATAACATCTTGATGTGAAGGTCTATCCACCAGCTCCCATACTTCATTTCTGGTGAATTGATTCAGTTCTTCTTGCATGGCTGTGATCCAATTGGCATCTTGAAGTGCTTCTTCAATGTCACTTGGTTCTTGCTCTGACAAGAAACAACAGAAAAGAGCACTTTCACCATGAAATCTCCTTGTTTTGACTCCTATACTTGGGTCACCAAGTATTAGATCAGTAGGATGGTCAGACAACCAAGTCCTTCTTTTTCTGATCTCTTCAGTAGAGTTGTCCTCTACTGAAGTTGAGTCATTTTGATCATTTTGATCATAAAATTCAGGATCATAATCAGGGGTGTTGTCCTCAATGTCAGGGACATTGGCATTTTCAACATTTTGAGTTCCCCCTTGATTATTTAATCCATTAACTACCTCAGCAGGAACTGCTTCTTCATTGGTAGTTGTTACCTGGATGTGAACTGGGATTGGATCATTCAGTTCACCATTCCTTTCAGTGGGATTTGTCTCAGAGTATTGCCTTCAGGATTGTTGTCCAATGTAGAGTTTTCAGGTACGTTGGCTTGGACAGCATCTATGAATTCAGTGTCTTTGTCTTTTAGGCTCAGTCTGGTTGTCCTCTGTGTGATTTCCTCTGGTTCTAAGTTCTCATTCCTGAACTCATGAATAGATTCATCAAACACAACATGAGGTGTTTCCTCCACAATAAGAGTTTTCTTGTTGTAAACCCTGAAAGCTCTACTGATTTGAGAGTATCCAAGGAATACTCCTTCATCAGCTTTGCTGTCAAAGGCTTTCAGCTGTTCTTTTCCATTATTGTGAATAAAACACTTGCAACCAAAAATATGAAAGTATGACACTTTAGGCAATCTTCCTTTCCAGAGTTCATAGGGGGTTTTGCCTTGCCCCTTAGTGATCAAACATCTATTTTGAGTATGGCATGCAATGTTTATAGCTTCAGCCCAAAACCTCTTAGGTAAGTTTGAATCAGCAATTAAGGTTCTAGCAGCTTCTTTTAAAGTCCTATTCCTTCTTTCTGCAACTCCATTTTGTTGGGGAGTTCTAGCTGCTGAGGTTTCATGAGCTATTCCATTAGATGTGCAATACTTATTGATGTATGAATTAATGAACTCAGTGCCTTTATCAGATCTTATCTTGATAATGCTAAGGCTTTTCTCATTTGACAATCTCTTTAGTAGTTCAGGCAGTTTGACTTGAGTTTCCTTCTTATTAAGGAGAAATACTACCCATGTGAACCTAGAGAAGTCATCTACTACAACCAATGTGTATTTTCTACCATTTATACTTGCAGGGGTAATTGGTCCATAAAGGTCCATGTGTAGGAGTTCAAGCACCCTTTCAGTAGAGATGACTGGTTTTCCCTTAAATGAGGCTTTGATCTGTTTTCCTTCTTGGCATGGTTTACATACATGCTCTTTAATGAAAACCTCATTAGGTAGTCCCTTAACTAATGCATTTCTAGCAATTTTGTTCATTGTTTTGAAGTTCAAGTGGTTTAATCTTTTATGCCATAACCAACTTTGTTCACTAGAACTTTTAGCAATGAAGCATGCAGCATCAGTAGACTTGTCCCAGTCTGCAAAGTACACATTTCCTTTCCTAGTTCCAGTCAATAGAATTTGTTGAGTCTTATCTTTGATTAAGCATTTTCCACTAGAAAACTCAACATTGAAATCTTTATCACAGAATTGACTGATACTTAGAAGATTATATTTGAGACCAGCCACATAAGACACATTGGATACTTTGATGTTACCAATCATCAAAGTACCATAACCTTTTGTAGTTGCTTGTGAGCTGTCTCCAAATGTGACATTTGGGCCTTCTTTTTCAATAAAATCAGTGAGGAGTTCCTTGTTTCCAGTCATGTGCCTTGAACATCCACTGTCAAGGTACCATGCTGACTTTTTGCTCATGCTCCTCTTCTTGTGGCCCATTGGTACCTGCAATTAGATTGGTTTAGGTACCCTTTGAGTTTTGGGTCCTGAGTGGTTAGCTGTACCTTTAGGAACCCAAACTTGCCTAATAACCCTGATTGATTCAAGGTGGCTAAGTTGTCTTCCTCTAGCATCTACATACACAGTCTTTCCCTTAAATGCCTTGGGGAAAGTGTGTGTGAATGTGTTAACTCTGTAAGTTTCAGGAGAGTTGTCAAATCTCCTGAACTTTTGAGTTCTTTGTGCTACTTGAGGGAATCTTTGAGGAAAGGCTTTCTTATGACCATTACCCTTTGGCATGAAGGGTTTTGGTTGTCTCATTTTATTCTGCCTTTGAGGGTAATTGTCCTTAGGTCTAGTCAGATGAGGCTTTCTCAGTAGAGTTGGCCTAGGCTGATTATACCTTGGATAATTCCTCTGAACATTGTTCAGGAGAGTTGCCCTTCCATTGGGTCTACTCTGCTGACCAACATTCCTCTTATGTTCAGGAGCTTTGGCCATTTCCTTAGGTTTTGGCCTAATCTCCTGAAGCACTTGAGTAGGCAGATCATCCATTTTGCCCTCTCCTTTGTTCAGTGGCTGAATCATTTCATTTTCAGTTTGTGCCACTGATTTAACAAAGATTCTCTTAGTGTTACTCACAGAAGCAACACTAAGACAAGGTGAAGATTCAAATGGATCAAAACCTAATCCACTTCTTTGAGCCATAGGTCTTTGATAACTCTGAATTTCCTCTATTGCTCTAGAGGATTTCTTCAGAGCACACATCTTTAATTTCAGGCTCTCTTCACTTGATTAAAGAATGTCATATTCATGTGAGAGGTTTTCAAACTTGGCATTTAGAATTTTAAGTTCAAAATCTTTTCTCTTCTGAGAGAGAAGTTGATCATCAATCTCCTTTTGTTGGTCAACTATCCTGAGATTTGCTTCCTCAAGCTCTCTCAAGACTTGTTGATACAACTCAGTAGACTTGACATCAACAACTGCCTCAGAGTTTTTGGCAAGTTCAATGGCCAATCTTTCATTTTCTCTCACACAATTATCATGAAATTCTTGTAGCATAGTGAAATCTTCCATCAACTTTCCAAGGGAAAGCTTCAAGTTGACCTCACTATTGTTTTGTGAGATGAATGATGGTGAGCTAGAAGTAGAGGATACCTCATCATCCTCAAGAGCCATGTTGCAGACATCATCATCATCATCACTGTTGGAGAACAGTCCATCAGAAGAGTTGAAGCTTTCAGCACTATCAGATTCTTCACCAGCCATCATGGCCTTTCTATTGGTGAATTTTCTGTCTCTTTTAGCTTGCCTCTCTCTTCTCTCCTTAGAGCTTAATTCAGGGCAATCATACTGGAAGTGCCCTTTCTTCTTGTAGTTATAGCACAGATCTTCATCATCTTCTTTCTTTGATTCTTCTCTTCTTTTTGATGATGAAGGTTCAGCTCTACTGGACCTTCTCCTATCAGAGTACTTGTCCTCTGATCTCTTCTCTTCAGGCTTTTTGGCTTCAGCCTGATCTTCAGGAGAGTTGTACCTTCTCCTGAATTTGTTGTCCTGGTAGAATTTCTTGTATCTACCAAACCTTGAATTTAGCTTTTCAAACCTTCTAGCCATCAAGGCTAGTTCTTCCTTCATTTCAGTCTTTGAGACTGACTTTGATGATCTTGGAGTGGACTGCATTTCTGGTTCAGCAGCTTTGGCTTTGAATGCCACTCCCTTAGTAGGATTTGAAGGTTCCTCAACAGGCTTTCTTCTATTGAGGTCGAACTCATAAGCTTTGAGTTCTGAGAAGATTTGTTGCATGGGCATGGTGGAGAGATCTTTGGTATTTTGCATCATTACAGCATAGACATCCCACTTTTGAGTGAGACTCCTCAAGATCTTCAATCCAACTTCTCTCTTGGTGTAGACCTTGCCCAATGAGTTGATCTAATTCATCACATCAGTGAATCTACCAGCAAACTTATCAATGGACTCCTCAAACTCCATTGCAAACTGTTCAAATTTCTGCACAGCAACTTGGAGCTTATTCTCCTTGATCTTTTCAGTGCCCTCACACATTTCAGCAAGTGTATCCCAAATTTCTTTGGCAGTTGTGCAGTGATAGACTCTACCCATTATTGCATCTGGAATTGTTTGGTAGAGGGTGTTCATGGCAAGATAATTCAAGTTATCTTTCCTCTTCTCATCAGCAGTGAAGTCATCTTCATCTTTGGGGAGCACCTCTCTTGTGTCTGCCTTTTGAGCCTCAGTGACTTTGGGATTGACAAATGTGAACACAAAAGGACCTCTTGTGATCACTCTCAGCATATCAGTGTGTAGAGATGCAAGATGAGCCCTCATTCTGATTTTCCAGAAATCATAGTTATCTATTGAGAACATGGGCAGTTTGTGATGTGAAATGTGGTTGACTGGATTTGTGGCCATGTTGTCCAGTCCTTGGACAGCAGGAGGTGGAACAGCAGCATTGGCCATATCTCAAGAATAAACAGTTAGTTAATAGTTGATAGGATTTCAGACAGATCAGTTCAGTGACCACACCAAATATGTGATTTTGAAAAACCAAGATGGCTTTTCAGAAGCAGTGGTCTAGAACCCCTGCTCTGATACCACTTGTTGGTCCTGAAAGGAGTAGATAACAAGTGTATGGGGGGGGGGGAATACACTTGTATGCAAATTCTTTTCTAACTTGATCAAACCAAAGTTCAGCAAGGTTGTCTTGGACAACTTTGCTGAAGATGATTAACTCTTCTAAGATAATCAGACTACTAAGTACTATTGAGTATTTAGTTGAATAACTATCTAGGGGAGTTATATGTGCGGAATAGTGGTTGACCCTTTTAGTTTAGACTCCTTTAGTTTCTGAAATCACTTAGTTAATTCAATACAGTCCAGTTTCAGGGAACTTGTCCAAATCAGTTTTGCACAGTCTTTGAATGTGTATCCTTTGAAAGATCAGTTTTGTGTGCAGTGTTGAATGTATGAAAGTGCTTGAAATGTAAATCAACACAAGAGTTTATAGTGGTTCAGAGACTCAAGCTCCTACATCCACTTTCCCTGATTTAACAGGATAATTCCTTCACTCTTGGAATTAACTTGTTTTATAGTGCCAAGGTGCACTTGATCAATAACACCACTCCTTGGTGAATTGATCCCTAGGATTTCTAGAGTCCTAGTACCCTCTTCTCAACTCAGAACTGAACTGTTCTTCTCTCAACAGTCAGCTCCTACCACTTCTATTACTACAACCTTCTCACTTTCACTCTTGAAAGATATGAAGATTGAAGTAAGGTTCCAACTAATGAGATATTCTTTACAATGAAGATCAGTGTATAAGGATAGGATATCTCTCTAAGCTTGTGTGTGGATATACAATGTAGTTCAGCTTAGATGAAGTGTTTGAAGACTAAGATAGTCTTTGACAGCTTTGAAAGCACTCTAGCTTGTAAGAACTTGAGGTTAGTTGGATTGTGTTGAGATTCTTTCAAATGGTCTTCACACTTCTGTATTTATAGACAAATGAAGGATTTTCCCGTTGGAGAGGCAGCCCCAAATGTCCATAAATGTCTTCTTTCAGTTCTTCAACTTAGAAGACAAAATCTTGATAGTGACATGTCCTTATTTGGGAAATAAACGGCTGTTAAGACTTTGTCTTCATTCTGCAGCACTCTTCCCAATGTCTGATTTTCAGATTCTCTTGTTAGGACTTGGACATGGCTTCTGAAGGTTGTTCCATTGATAGGACAGCATTCCTCATCATTTGGACAACTCTTCTTATCACTATCAGCAGTCTTGCTTATCAGCAAGGTTGGCTTGCTCTTCTTCAGATGACTTGGCTCATACCCTTTGCTTCACTTCAAGGTGATCTTAGCATGTTGAATTGTAGTTCTTTAGGGTTTGGTTGTCTCTATTTCTTCAGCATAGTTGACCTCAAGCTTTCAGAGCACTTGATCTTGATTTCTTAGACTGAGACAACTCCTCTGGACAACTCTCCTGATCAGTATAGTTGGTCTTGCAAAAGACTTAGTGTTGTATCCAGAGTTTGAGCCTTGAGGGGACTTGTTCTTAATGAACTTCAAAGCATATGTTCCCCCTCAACTTGTGCATCTAATCATCTAAGAGCTACCTAACATATTAGCTCCTCATCTAGCCTTTATACTATATGTTCTAACATTTTTAGAACATACTCAATCTTGACTTAGGCATGTCTCAGGGGGTTTTGGTATACAATCAAAACATATCTCATTTTATTCCCAACAATTTACTTTTGAAAAGTAACTGAAGTTGCCTTTGCGCTCGAGTTTTACTTTTGACAGATATGTCCTTATTACAATTACAATTTCTGTGTAGTAGAATAAGTTGATGAACTTATATTGTGGACTGCTGTACTTATATTTCTTTGTTCGATTAAGTATTAAATGATAAGTGCATCCTATTTATACTTCAGATTTTTGTGCTATCGACAAACTCTGTTCCAGTATATTATAGTACTCCCTCCATCCCGGAATAACTTTCATAGGTAAGTGTACACATAAATTAAGAAAGTGTAATAATGAGTGAAATTTTTAGGGGTAATTTTGTAAAACTTTATGTATAAAGTAAAGAATGAGTTGACTTTTGTGTATGTGTGGAGAAAAAGTAATGGCATTTGTGTAAAATGGAGGATATTGTGTGGGTGGAATTTATAAAGGGTTTTCCATTTTAAGGGTGTGAAAGTTATTGTGTGACGTCTCGAAAAGGAAAGTGTGAAAGTTTTTTCGGGATGGAGGGAGTATCATTTAAGGTACTTATATTTTCTGTCCACCAAGTGAGGGAAAAATGAGCCCGGGCCAAAATTCCTTTGTATTCTGTCGCACAAATAATCGAATCCCACTTTATCCCAGCTTATTCAGCATGCAAAAAACACTCAAAGCAATTTTTTTTTTTTTGTCTCATAATGGGATTTACGTACTACGTTTAATACACATACCACAATATCAGATAATACACATAAAATGCATGCATTAGAATAAATTTATGATGCCAATTTTAAGAAAATCTTGACATTAAGCCTTCAATACAAAGTGAAACATTCAACTATAATACAGTAAGAAAACTGATTTCTGCATCAGTTTGTAGTTTCCCTGGCAGTAACTTCATATCTTTATTGATTATATTGCTTGGAACCAAATTATGGACAAAGAATGATTTTTAAAGATCTGTTGTGAATACAATTATGGAGTTTAGTGTTTCTTGCATTTTTGCAATGTAAAATGCTGCTTGCTGTATTATTGCTGTTTAAAATGATCTAAAATGTAACAGCTTCTACATTTTTGTACAAGCCCCTTTCTTCTTCTTCCAGCTCCACGCACCTTCATTTAGATAAATCATTGTTGCTTTCACTCTGTTTTAAGTTTGAATTAATTTTCTTTCTTTGGTCCCTGATCTGTACGTAACTCCGCCAGGGAATTATCCCTGCCTGTCCCAAGCCAGGAAAAAGGAGGAGGGTTGTGGTAGACTGGTAGGCATGTGATGTGACAGCTAGCGTAAAACTTTGTTGCATGACAATGTCATGAGCCAATTATCTATCCTACCCCCAATTATTTGGGATTTAAGGCTCGGCTTGTTTGTTTTTGGTCTCTAATCTGTACGTATGTATTGGGACGTACATATACTAACAAGCAACAAATCGAGCCTTTAATCACAAATAATTGGGATAAGCTACACGAACCAATTTTTAGAATCACGTTAAATTGCATTGCATTGCATTCATGAAGTATTGGGACATATATTATACTCTAGTGAAAAATTGTTGAACATTTATCGGGCTGAAAGACTTGCTTTGGTATTTTTATTCTTTTTATTTGCTTTGTATACATTGAATATTTATCAAGGGTTCTTAGGCATGGAACATGAATATTAACCGCACAAGAAAATTTTCTTAGACATGATTGCTATTTAAAATAATCTTAAAAGTATACCCTCCGTTCCAATTTAGATTTCATCATTTCTTAATTTGACAATAAAACACTTTTTCACTTTAAACTAACAAACATCTTAAAGACTTTCATACCCTCTACTTCATCTCATTTAATACTAATAAACAACTCTCGCATTAAATTACGCGCAAATAGTAAATGTTGAAAGAGATTATTACCTAATAAGTCCAGTATTATAACACCTTAATCTAATAGAAACACCAAATTGTATATTTTTCTAATAGAGTCATAATAAAGCTAAAAATCCCATTATACCCTTAATATAATTATTTAATTTATTTAATTATTTAAATTCCATAAAACTTGCAGAGTCAACATCCTAGAAATTAGGTCATGTTTTCCGTAATTAAATGACTTTCCAAATTCGATTTCAAAAATTATTCCAGAATCTTGTGCGCACCCAATTTTCAATTTCGATTTCAAATTTTTTTCCCAAATCCGCATTTCGATTTCAATATCTCATAATTATTCCAGAATCTTGTTACGCACCCAATTTTCGAGATTCGCATGCATAGTATGTTACCAATTCTTATCTTTTGTTATTTATCGTTCGATTGTTGTCATCGATTTCATCTGTCATATGCAGTACTTGTTTTCCAGCAGTATTCATATCTTAATTGGTTAAGTATCTTTTGTTTTTTATATTATTGTTCATAACATTCACAGGATCATCGATTTCATCTGTCATATGCAGTACTTCTTACCTTATGCTGTCATATGTCATATGCAGTACTTGTGCATATGATCCACAAGATCATCGATTTCATCTGTCATATGTCATATGCAGTACTTGTGCATATGATCGTATTACCTTATGTTGTAGATCTTTGCCTCGGTCAAACCAAGCATGGTCCCAGTAAGAAGATTCTTTGCAATATATGTATCCTGGCTGCAATTTGATTTAGCGATCCTAGTTTTAGAATGGGGGATATGATTCTTTGTGTTGTTTCTGAAATACACATGATTTAGAAAATGTCGTCGCTTTGGTCGAAATCTGTATGTTGAAATGCAGAATTTCAGATTCCCCTACCTTAACAAGATTAAACGAAATAAATGGAGTGAGCTATCAAATTTTAGAATGTGATAGATTATTGGGATTTTCGAGAACATGCATTGAAGAATTGATTTGATGTTATAGTTGACTAATATTTTAGTTTTAATAAATTCGAATTTTCAAAATATGGTGAAGGGCATAATTGTCTCCAAAATTCTAATTTGACTCTATTAGACTAAAAAAATTATGCTAAGTTCTATTAGGGAAATTATGTTGTGAGATGACTCTATTAGTTATTAACCCATGTTGAAACAAACTTGGGACGGAGAGAGTAGTAACAAGTACTCCCTCCATCCCACATTAGATTGCCTCTTTGACTTGGCACGAGATTTAAAATGAGAGTTGTTTATTAGTATTATAAATGATACAATAATTTTTTTTGTTGAAAGTGTATTAGTCAATTGAGGAGAATAAGACAAAAAAAAGATGTTTTTTTGTGTGGAAAAAGTAATGACATTTTGTGTGAATTTGAGATATTGAAGGAGATAATTGGAAATAGTAAAGTTACTTTTTTGCCATTTTAGGAATGGACAATCTAAAATGGGACGGACCAAAATGGAAAAGGGGCAATCTAGTATGGGACGGAGCGAGTAATAATCTTTTTATAGTACAATTTTCTAACGACTATTACACATTTATAGAGGACAGACCAGGGTTCTTTTTCAGAAGCTCAAAAGATATCATGTTTGTTATCTTATCTTTACCCTACGAATTTTCTGAAAAACACATCTCTTGTTATTTTGCTTTCATCAATATCAGGACTCAAGTTTTACTTTTTACAATTTTGTGTAGAATATAAAGTTGATGAACCTGTCTGTATAGTTGGTTTTTTTGACAGCTGCACTTAAATATTTTTCTTTGATTAAGTAGTAATGCTAAGTGTGTCCTATTTATACTTATATGTAAACTGTATTATTGAAGCCGTTAATGTCATTGATTGCATATTTGAGATCTTTGTCCCTATAGACAACTTTTGTTCCAGTATATAGAATTTAACGAACTTATCATATTTTCTGTCCAATGTTTTGATCATTTAAGGCAGTTCTGTTTATTTGTCTGGATTGAAATGGTATAGTGCAGATTTTTTTGTATGTGCACGCATATAGTCCATTTAAAAGATTGTATCGGTCTTCGTTTCTGCTAGGAATTATCCTCTTGCATATTGCCTTGTGTATTCCTGCTGATATTGAAGAGTTCACAGAAGGGAAAGTGGCTATTGGGAAAACGTGGTGGTAAAGGTTCTGATTTTGTCCATGCATTTAACAAGATACTTGATTCTTGATTTTGTTCTGATTCTAGGAAAAAAGCATGAACGATTTAGAGGGTTACAATGTGAATACACCAGCCCTGGTATCAAATGATAGCCTTGATGGGAATGATTCTGAGAAATGCTTGAAAGTGCAATGAGTCTTGCATGAGAAACAAGTTAAATCTCTGTGGATACTTCCCAATTGCTCAGAAGTTTGATGCTGCTGTAAGCTTCCCGATTTTTAGCTTACCTATTTTTTCGTTTTCACTGAAATCTGTTTTATAGATGAATCGCTTTACTAGCTAGGCCTAGTCAGATTATTCTCATTTCTTATGTTTGTTTTTCTACTGAAATTTTGTTCAAGCAACATTAGATGTGATTCTTTTTTGTATTTCTAATTGAAACTCAGTAGAAACAAGTTACAAATTGAAATGAGTAGCAACTATCCCGTTCTCAAGATATATTGGACAATTTCTCAATTTATGAGTGTCATTCTTGTACAAGGACCATGTTAATTAATTTTTTCTGTATCGTTCCAATTTTATCAAATGTCCCTGAAGGAACAACTGATTACTAAATTGACTCTTCATTTGAGTGTGTTGCATGAATATTGCCTGATATATTCATATTCCTGCATGTACTCCTTATTACTTCTTGGTGGAATTGTTTCCAGCCATTCGTAAGAATTGTACTTCCAATCTGAAAATTTGGGTTTTAAACAAAGACTTGCTGATTTTAGGGAGATGTTGTGTAGGACTTTAGTATATTCGCACAAGTGTCCTTTGCTTATCAAGTTAGTTTTCTGGGGAATTACTCCAAGAATGTAAAGTCTGACTGCTTTAGTTCAATTGAGGAAATATATATGTTCTTAACCACAACATATATATGATCGGATCCGCATCTAATAAACCCCTTAAAACCAAATTTCCCCAATTCTTAAAAACCGTTGGATCCGGAATAAATTCATGCACCAAGACCATTGATGTTAGAGAAAGTGAATTTCAGAACCCAAGTTTTAACCAGGTACCTTTGAGATCATAATCGGTCCAATTGGGGCGGCAAATGTATCTCAAGTTCGCCATGCCTCGTTACATGCTGATGGAGGTTTCCGAGTCCGAAATTTGAATTGAAGAAGTTAAAGTTGCGGCGCCGCCGCCACTGTCCGCCTTGACTCAGTTTAGACGGACTATTTAAAAAAAATCAGTTTTTTTTTTATTTATTTTACAAATTATGTTGTTCCAAATTTTTCCCAGACTGTGCCTTCATTTCAATTGAGGTGAATTTTCAGTATTTGAATCTCATGGGTACGAAGATTGGCTTGGTCACATAGGTGCAACTAATTATCAAACTTTTCATGTATTGATTGCTTCATATACTAATGCTCTCTTTTTAATCACTTTTTATACTTTTGATGATGTACACGTTAATGTTTATCAGTATTATACAAAATATCAAGATAGTAACACACACTAAGTTATATCAATATTATATAGAATACCAAGATAGTAGCACGTTTTAAAACTTGCCAGTAATATCGTCAAGTGCAATAATGTAGTACTATCAGGTGTAATAATGTCATACTATTTGTATAAAAATTGTGATAATGTTACATTTATCTATAAAATATATTATTTTTTGAGGTTTTAAGATTACTTGTTTTGCCGTATTACTATATATGCTAAACAATATCATCTTACAAAGTAAAAGATACCAAATGATATTGATCACACAGATATACCAGTTCCACGTCAACCAGCTCCAGAACCTACTGCACTGAGGAATGTTTCACTAATGTTGTCAACATTGGTCGAATTTTTCTGTTTCCAGAACTTTTATCCTACTTCAGTTACATCACTTTCATGATTCAATTGGTGAACTCTAATTTTTCAAGGACTAATGGTTGACGATGCGCTCTACTACCACAAAGGGAGAATCACCTTCCACTTCTAAGATTCGAATTAAAGAACTCCATGAAGATATTCCAAAAGTTGGATCAAGGTGCACCTGATGCTGTACCTAAAGGAGTTCATGTTTGTTGAGGTTGTTGAAGTTGATGTTGAAGCGAATGTGGAACCAGATGTGGTAGCACACTCAACTTGTTTAGTTGTTGAAGAAAATGATGACAAATTTGTTGATGCCGAGGATGAGGACATGGATTTTATTTATGGTGATATATGAGAAGGTTTACTTAATACAAGGGGTGGGCTTAACATTTTAAGTTATGTGTAGGAGATGAATGTTGCAGTTGTTGTTACAAGTTACAACAGATTTATGATTCTAGCTCAATTTATTTTTCCACTGAGTAATTTCAATCTTATTGCTTGTTATGTTTCTACATAAACTTTATCTTACTTTACTTAGATGATAGATTATGATATTGGTTGATAGTGATTTGATGATTTACTTTAAAACTCTATTTCTTGTTTTTGTCTGATTTTTTTTTGTTTATTATGATTTGAATTATGTTTAGTTCTTATTTAATTTAACATGATATTTTAAATAAGTATTTTTTTTTTTTTTTGATGAGTCACATAGCTTATGTGTGTTCATACTTGAATCTACCTTACTTTGATCTGAAACTGCATGTTTTGTCTTGATTAGTACTTTAATATGCCGATGATCTCTATTAAGTACACATTACTGACTTATATATATTTTTGTATATACATCAGGTGTGTTGTAGCAGAAAAGTCAAATTGGGGAAGATTGTTGATGTTGTTATTTTCAATGTTATAACATTTGACACAACATCAATAATTTGACCTTTCTGAAATTTGCTTAAGTCTTTATTTTAGTGCTACACTAAATATTACTCTCAATGTTATGACATGCAAGATGATGATTTAGAAGATTCTATAATAATCTGAAAAGCTTGAAGCTTCCACAATTAAGGATAAGTTAATTGATCATGCGACTGTGTTTCAGTAGCATCAAGAAAGAACTAGAAGGCCCTGGAATGGACTACAAGAATTGAGAAGGATTGAGATCCTAAAAAATAGGATCTCACATATGAAGTTTCTAGATTCTGATTTCAACCTTATAAAGACTTCACTATTTACGTAGAAGTGTTAATCGAGTAATATATATCATAAACTAATGTTGATCCTATTAGAAATTATGACCATTAGCATATCTTGTAGTTGTGCTGAAGTGTATCAATTTTTTGTACAACCTAGACTTATTATTTAGGTATCGATCAATAGATAGGAGATCATTGATAGATAAATAGGTTTTTGGCAGTGTTATACACTTAAGTCGTAAAATCGTATTTAGATTTGATAGGATTATCGAGTCTTGTTTTGGTTGTGAAAGTTATATGTTGTAACATTTTACACAACATTTTGTATTCGCTCAAGTTAAGTGAAGGTTTAGCCATATAGCTCATGCATATATTGTAATTCAAAATCTATGTTGAAATATTTTCATTTTTAGTGTTTTATACTTTCATTGTCATATAATCTGGTTATTTCGTTCTCAAGTCAATGTTAGACTGAATGCTATAACATCTAGTGTAGCATCAAATGGACGATGTTGATGCCTCTGACTCAAGTGACGACTAACTCCTCTCTTTCTACGTTTGATGAGTCTAAGTCTATTTCTTTTAAGTAAGCCGTTAAAAAAAAAAAAAAAAGGAAAAATGGAGAGAAGCCCGGTTCAAAGGTGGAGGTCTGGTCATGTGTTCATCAGAGTTGATTACTATGATTCTTTGAGAAAAAAGAGAAAGGAGGAAGTGTTGCAGAAGAGTATACTAAAATATTTTCTAAATTTGATGAGGAACAAGCTACTGAGAAAAAAATCAAAAGAAAATTTGATTCAAAAGGGAAGAAATTTGTTTACGCAATTTGTGATATTCTAGAGGAGTTGGAAATAGATTATGGTGATGAATTTTGCCTTAGAGAGATAAAAAAGATAACGAGAATAAATGTTGAACAAAATGCTGAAACAAGTGCTGCCACACTTGACCCCGATGATGAAGGAAGCAGTGGAGACAACGTTGATGAAGGCTCTGAAAAGAGAAACAACAAAGATTTTGAGCTAAATGAATAATTAATTTAACTCTGAGGAATGAGGTAACTTTGTCTATGATGATAGTTTAGATGATAGATTATCTAGAAAGTTGTTAATTGAGAAAAATAATAATAAGAGTAATTTTGAAAGAAATTGGGTTGATTAAAATTTTGAAGCACATAAATCTATTAAATAGCACTGGCAGGAAGAGCTCTAGGTGGTGTGGGACTGTAACATTCGGGGGGGGGGGGTATATTCCATCTACTCCTGAGTTGATCAATGAATTTTTACACATAGATAATGTAGAGGAAGGGAGGAACCTGACTTAAATGTGGTTATCACTTCTATCACATGGGGTAGAGTTCAAGTGGTCGAATGAGATGTTTGCTAAGGACCTTACTTCTCTCCATTTTATGATTTATAAGCTTATTGTGCATAATTGAATCCCTACAACAACTTTACTAAGGTTACCAAGGATTAAGCAATTTTAATGTATAGGGTATCCGTTCTGAAAAGCTTTAATTTGAGTCTAACCCATTTTCCCTCACATGATGAGGTTTATTAGAGATGTGTCCAGAAAGGATAATTTACCATATCCTGTCTTGATTTATTCATATCTCAAGCAATATGGATTTCATGCAAAGAAGAATGGGGTGTTAAAGGGGAGAGCTTCCACAAATTGTCCATCTCTTCAGTGTTATTGACAAGTAACAAGGTAATTGACTTACCTCTGCAAGCTCCAAGTTCTGAAAACCCAAATATTCCTACTTCTTCTCAACCCGGCCCAAGACTGCTAGAACAGAGTCATGTTACACTAAATGCTGACAACATTGGTGGTAACATTGGTGACAGTTTGTCTATTTCTAGAGATTTTGTCTTATTAAAATTAAAGCATTTGTAGGACTCAATTGGTGAAGTCTAGTTTTTAAAGGACTAGTGATTGAAGATTCTTTCTACTATCACAGATGGAGTAACACCATCCACTTCTAGTGTAATAATTGAGGAGATCCACAAAGATGTACATGTTTCAGAAGCTGGAGATGTACCTGATGTTGTCGTACTTGGAGAAGGAGTTGAAGCTGTTGAGAATCCTAAGGTAGATGTTGTAGCACATTTTGGTGCAACATGTTCTGTTGTTAAAGAGGAGGCTGATCAATTTGTTGATGATGAAGATGAAGACATGGACGTGCTCTATTGTGATTTCTGAACAGGTTGAATTAAGATAGGGAAAGGGCTGAACTTGAAAAGGGACAATGTGCATGAAGATGATGTTGCATCTATTGTTATAGCAATTTATGTCACTTGTTCGGTTTTTTTAGATTTGAGCTTTTTAACTTCCCTTGTAATTGTTCAATTTGACTGTGTTTATTTAATTTTCAAACTGTCTTTATTATATTAGATTATAGGATGTACTTTTACTTTTAAAACTCTGTTTTAGTTTTTATACTTTAATTCTAATTTTGCTCTGAATATTTTGATTTAAGTTTGTGCTCTATTTATTTTTCTTATAATTATACCAAGTGTTTTTTTATAAGTATTTGTTTTATATTTATTTTGGTTTGGGTGAATCACATTGTGTATGATGTTGATCTCTACTAAATACATATTACTGACTTATATATAAAAATATATATACATCAGTTGTGTTGTAGCAAAAAAATTAAATTGGGGGAGATTGTTGATATTGTCACTTTCAATATCATAACATTTTACACAACATCAAGAATTCAACATTTCTAATTTGTCTAAGTCTTTATACCAAATGTTACATTAAATATCTCTCGATGTTATAACATGCAGGTTGAAGATCTAAAAGATTCTCAATAATCTGTAAGCTTGAAGATTACAGAATTAAGGAGAATTAGCTACTAGATCATGTGGATGTATTCATGAAACATCAAGAACTACCTGGAAGCATGTGGAAGGATCTACACAAATTGAGAAGGTTGAGATCTTATAAAATAGGATCGCACTTATAAATTCTCTAGAATCCGATTTGTACCTCTATAGAAAGGCATGATGAATTTACTATTTAGTATATGTTAATCGAGTAACATTTTAGATTAGCGTTGATCCTGTTAGGAGTTATGATCATTTGAATCATTGTGTCGAAGTAAACAACTTTCTACACAACATAGACTTTTCAAGATATCTATAAATAGATAGATTAGTTTTTTAGCAGTGTTTATACATTAAGCCGCTTTAGATTTAGTCAATGACGGGTCTTCGTAGGGTTGAACGTTGAATCCAGATGACATTTACCGACCATGTTGACTCGTGGAATATCTATGACTGAGTGTAACAATAACATCCACTCTCTATGTTCCATTGTTTCTTTCACGTGCAATGATACACAAAATAAAAAAGTGGAGTAAATAGTATGTAGAGTTACGAGGGGTAATTTTACAAATCTTTATATATAAGTAAATAAATTGGTTGGATAGTTTGTATGGGTGGACCCAACAACAATGATATTTAAATTTTATAAATTTTTGTTGGAATCAGTACGTGATTCCAATGGAAAAAACGTAAAAAAATTGTTGAAATTTTTCTGTTGAAATTTTGTTTTTTTCTTATAGCGTTACGTTTTATGTAAAATTGTGAATATTTTAAAATAAAGTTTATAGAGAATTTTCTTTTATTGGTATGTGAAAGTAATTTTAAATATTCTAATAATGTAGGTGCGAAAGTAATAGTAGGAAGTATATATTAATTTGAATATGTAGCTGAATCTTGAAAGTGAAGTGAGCAAAGGCTTTGCCTACATAAACAGTTTCGGCCACATAATATTCTTGACGGGTAAAAAGGTATAATACCCGTCCCAACATTGACCCCATCACGCCCACCATTCCTTTAGTTATAAGCGACTTCAAGATTTTATAATATATCAGAAAAAAACAATTGGACACAATAATCAAACGGTGGGGACAAATTTTTTTTTTAAATGATCATTACTTACGTAAAAGAGGTAAATTCTATCAAAAATCATTTTTAATTAAAAGAAGACATTTCATTTTATAATATTACCTCCGTCCCGCATAATTATTTACACACTCTTAATATGAAAATAATTCACAAAAAATTATACCCATATAACATCATTTTATTTTTAAAAATGTCACATTTAGACCCAGATTTCACCTACATCCCACCAAATACCCAAAATATATCTCATTTATCTGACTCCACATCTCCACTAAATTCAATTTTCATAAAATGTAAGCCGATTAATATATACAAATATATAAACTGCAATACTCGGAAATTTGAACTATTCTGCAAAAGGTCTCAAAAAAATTGAAAATTTCAATTTAATCTCACAATTTATTAAATGATCAGTTTATGGGTAGGTCTCTTGTAGACTCAATTCCTAAGGAATTGAGTAAATTTTAAAAAATTGGTAGGATGGATAATAAAAATAAAATACGCGAAAAAGATTTATGATAATTTATGTAGCTTAAACGGTTGAGAATAGTCTTTTTTATGTTGAGGTGAACACTTACATCTAACAATTTTTACATATATATATATATATTTTTAATTATAAAAGTGCATGTTGAAAATAAGGAAAAGTGTAACATGCAATTTACAATTTTTTAGCATGTTATTTTGCAATAATAATTTCAGTTATAATGACATACACTTGTTAGTGATGTTATGTTACACATATTTTATTACACTTTTCAGTTGTAGTGACTTACTATTTTCAACAATATTTTTTAGTTATATTGACTTACACCTTTTAGTAATGTTATGCTACACCTTTTAGTCGTATTTTGTTGCACTTTTCAGTTGTAGTGACTTACAATTTTCAACAATATGTTGAGTTATAGTGACTTACACTTTTTAGTAATGTTATGTTACACTTTTTACTCGTATTTTGTTACACTTTTCAATTATAATAACTTATACTTTTCATTAAAATATTGTGTTGCACTATTCAAGTATATTGACATGCACTTTTTAATAATATTGTGTTGCACTTTCTAGTTATACTAACTTGCATTTTCTAGTTATAATGACTTATACTTTTCTTTAAAAGTTGTCTGGCACTTTTCAATTATAGTGACTTACACTTTTAAATAAAAAAATGTGTTACACTTTTTAATAATATTGTGTTACACTTTTTAGTAATATTAACTTACACTTTTCAACACACAATTTCGAAAAAAAATTATCAATAAAAAAAAATTACAAAAAAAAATAGTAATAAAAAAAAAATTAACCAAATCAAAAAATTTATTCACAATAATCTTGAATATTTAGGGTTCACAATATTTTTAAATATTTAAAATTTAAGTTGACCAAGTTAACTTAATTCCTTACAAGGAATTGATTCTATATAAGATCAATCCTCAGTTTATTTATCCTTTTAAAAAAAAAAGGGCTTCGTATATGGTCCTACTTTCCTCAAATTGATAAGTTAGGGAACAAATTCAAAATTATTCAATTGTAATAATGAGTAGAGCTAGTTTTGAAGGGTTAAAATTAACTTTATGTATTAGTAAATAGATGAGCTGACTTGGGTGTATGGGTGAATTAAAAAGTAATGACATTTCAGTGTAAAATTGTGAATATTGTGAAGATAAAATTTATATATTAATTAATAATTTTCCATTTTAAAAATAAAAAAAATGTGTGAAAGTTTTTATGGAAGGAAGGAGTATAATTTAATGGTAAAAATTTGTGTGAAATCGACTCACAGATATTTTTTCATGAGACGGATCCCTTTTAACCAATATTTTAAATTTTTGGATAGAATAATTCATTTTTTTTCTTCAAATTTTTTGTTTATAAAAAAATAAAGTGATACTAATATTTTAAGTAAAAAAAATGAAAATGTTTTAAAAAACAGTGACTATCCCTTTTTTTTTTTTTAAACACTATCACTTTTTGTCGGTCACGGACAAGCTCTAATTTAATATCCCTTCCTTCCTCCTGCCCCTCACCCTCCAAACCCTTTACCAAATAAATTTTGTGTATTAATTCTAACCTACCTAAATCTATTACTACATAGCTAGGTTAGTCAGCCATATATAATTCATAAGTTGCAAAGTTTTTGTTAGTCATGGAAGAATTTCACTTGTGGAATTCATCGAGAAACCTCTTCGGTTCATCGCCCTGTTCCTCTGCAGTCAACGGCGGCGTCGGTTGGTCTAACTACGGCGGCATGAAACCCGCCACGCGCTTCTCCGGCGGTGGCTCTAGGGTTGTTGAAGATGCTCACCACCTTGCTGAAGATTGGAATCAAGATATGCTGTAAGTTTCATTAACTTTTTGTCTCATTAACAGATCACTTTACCAAATGGTCCAAAAGCTATAAAAAAAATGAAAAAGCTGGGTTTTTTGGACTTGTTTTCTTTGTAATCATATGCAAAAGCAACCAGGAAACTCACACTTTAGTTCTTGTCTTGTAGCAGCCAAAATTATTCTTCGAATCAAATCGAACCCAACTCATTCCCGTTGTTCCATGAAATGAATTCAACTGATCAATTTCTGCCTAATTTTGATCACTTCATTTACAACACGACGTTGTTGAACGCCACGACTGCAGCTCCGTTAGGCGACGTTCAGACGAGTTTTCGCTCGTCGACACACTGTCCTTCTTCTTCTTCTATTAGTAAAGCAAATGCCAAGGTACGTACGTACACATGAAAATTGTGCCATTAACTTAATTATGGATTTCAATTTTATTTTTTTTGTATCCGGTCTAGGGACCGACTAAATTTGGGAACGAATCTGCAATCAAGCGTCCGAGAGTTGAAACTCCGTCTCCATTGCCAGTTTTTAAGGTACGAATTTAATTAATTTGCGCACAATTTGTACGTGTGCATTTTTTAAATAGTACTCCCTCCATCCATGAAAAGTAGGGACATGGGGATGGGGCACAAGTTTTAAGAAAATGGTAGATAAAGTAGATAAAGTAAGGGTATTATAGGGTATTGTGGGGTCCATTGTGAATAAAGTGATTGTTTAGGAATAAAGTTGATGGCAAATTGAGTAATTAAGTGATAGTTGAAGGGTGATAGTTTCCATAAAGTACATGGGACTACATTTGGTGGACAAAGAATATGTGTCAAATGGGACTACTTTTCGTGGACGGAGGGAGTAGTATTAGTTGTTCCGTATACACTAGTTTGAGTATTATAGTTGCTTCATAACAAAGTATTACTTGTTTTTAAAATGGTTTTATATAATGATTTAAATACATACTCTATTGTAAGAAAAAGATTACTGTCGGCAAGAATTGTACTGTAAACTTTGAGCTTTTTTCAACAGGTCCGGAAAGAGAAGCTAGGGGACCGAGTAACTGCGCTCCAGCAGTTGGTTTCACCTTTCGGGAAGGTAACACTAAATACCAACACACATTATTAAAAAAAAAATTGACTTTTAATGACATAAATTATATCAATGATAGAAAATTAAGATTTAATACTCGTATCATTAAATTTTTTAACATGTTTGGTTGTGTGTTAACTCTAAGTTTATGGTATATTAGACTGATACAGCCTCAGTTCTCCATGAAGCAATTGAATACATAAAGTTGCTCCATGATCAAGTCTCTGTAAGTTAATTCCCAACTTCTCATTATTATTATATATAAGACCTAATTATCACTTTAAAACTTATGCTTTACAAAAGTTATAAAACTTTAATTTTCTATATATATATTATGTTTGGTTTCAGGTACTAAGTACCCCATATTTGAAAAATGGGTCCTCTCCACTACAGTGTCAAAAGGTGCGTACGACCTAAATTCATCAATTTGAAATGTGTCCACACACAAAAAAAATCCAAAAATTTATGTATTTTTTAAGGGTTAATTGTAAAATTAGTCTCATAAAAAATTTCTTTGAGACTAGTTTTGCAATAAACCATCTAAAAAATATTTCCTCCCTCCGTCAAATGTAGTTCTATTGGAGTGGGACACATATTTAAAAAAAATAGATAAAATAGATAATGTAAGGATATTGTAGAGTCCATATATTGTAAATAAAATGATTGTTTGTGAATAAAATTGATGACAATTTGAGTAATTAAGTGATAGTTGAAGGGTGATAGTTCCCATAAAGTGTATGGGACTACATTTCATGAACGAAAAATATAAAACAAATGAGACTACATTTTATGAACGGAGAACTACTTTCATCCATTATATATATAATCGTGGAGACATGTACAAATTAAAATAGTATAAAAATATGATACTCCTTCCAACCCATGATAACATATGCACCCGTGAAAAAAGAAAAAATTAGTGAGGCGTGAGGTTAAATAAGAGGTAGTGTTTAGAGTAAAATGTGTAGAGTATCAATTTTTTATTAAAATAAAATAATATTGTGTGTTATTTTTATATTGAAAATGAGCAAGAAATCTTGAAACGTATATAAGTGTGCAAGTAATTGCATGATGGAGTATTTTTTTACCATAGATACCAAAATTACTTATTGACATGTATAGTTATATATATTCATTAATGTCAGGGTGCTGATAAAATAAAGGATGAAGAAGAGGCAATGAAAGACCTAAGGAGCAGGGGTCTTTGCCTTGTCCCAGTAGCAAGCACCTTTCCCATTGCGGCTGAGGCTTCGCCGGAGTTTTCGACACCTACGTTCGGAGGAAGATTCAGGTAGAGACGAAGGACTAAGGATCCATCAAGCTAGAGATCGAGAAACCCAAAAATTAAAAAAAAAAAGGTTTTAAAATCAATTTAATGTTTTTTTATATATAGACGTGCTACACCTGATGAATTTCATTGGTGTAATATCCGCTATCCGTATACACATACGTCTCCGTATGTTTTTGGATAGCGTATACTACCCCAAATGTATTTCATCCGATGTAACATGAATTTAATAGTCTAAAATTCTATCAAGTACGAAAAAAAAAAAGGTGATGTTATCTTCTGCAAGTATTCAGGAAAAGCAAGAGAAAAAGAGAAAGTGAGGCAGGCTATCTGGGCCATGTCAAATGATTAAGGATAACAAATTAAGTCAAGTATTCAATAAAGTTGTACTGAATTGTTAGTATTTTTATTATTGATTGATGGGGTTGTTTAGGAACTGGAACAGGTGCTAAATTTGGCTTTAGGTTGATTAGTTTACACTATCAAACAAATTGACTTTTAATGATAAAAATTAGGTTTATTATAGTTTCTCTACCTAGAAATTTTTAATGGCAGAAATTATGAATATATTAATAACGGATCCGCCATTAAAAATTAATTTTCTATTGTTAAAAACTTTTAATTAGAGACATAACGTGAGGATTTTGTTAATAAAACTCAATGTTGTAACTACCTAATGCTTTATCAGATTCAGCTGAATTTAATTTGGTTTTGTTCCTGTTTCTTTATTTTTGTTTCAAACGGCTTTTATTTATGCAAAAGAGTCGAGTTATTTTAAAAAGGGTAAGAATTTAGCCAGTGCATTTATTTATTATATACTGTATAAGATAGATTAACTTTAAAGTTGTTTAATAATTAAGCAATTTTAGTGGAACAAGCTAGCTTTTAGGGTTTCTTATTATTGGTGAGATGGGGCTGGATGATTTGTGCATGCGCATGTGCCTGCATGGCCCACTTATTTTTTTATTTTACATCAAACTCCTTTATTTTATTTTTTTTATGAATTTTCTTATACTCGTACTACATTTATTTGAATTAAAAAGTAAATGAATGTATTTTAATTGAATATAAAGATAATTTCATCATTTTCATGGATTAAAAATATTTAATTGAGATTCTATTTTTGCAAAAAAAAAAAAAAAAAACAACAACAAATTACTCTCCGTTCAATTTCAATATTCTATCTTTTCTTTTTGTTGTTGATGTTCAATTTCCTTATTCTTATTCTTTTTTCTAAAAATAATAGTATTCGCCCTATTTTATTACTCCCTTCGTTCCGGGACCATTTGCACGGTTTGACCGACACAATTTTTAAGAAAATAGGATTTAGTGGTTGGTGATGTAAGATAAATGAGGGATATTTTAGGTGATTTAATGAGGTGTAAAGTAAAATGTATGTAAAAAATAAGTGACAATTTTGAAAATAAAATGATGTCGGGAGAATATTAATTTTGTGGGATATTTCCATATTTAGAGTGTTCAAATAATTTTGGGACGTTCCAATAAGAAAAGTGTGCAAATAATCATAGGAGGGAGGGAATATTATTCTTCAAGCATCACTTATTTACTTAAATTGTCAAGCACTTTATTCATAAACAATCACTTTATTTATAAGCGGACCTCACAATATCTCCATTATACCCCACTACTTACTTTAGGGAGAGAACAAAATAAGGACCTCAACTTTACTAACGGGAAAATTAGACTATTAATTTTTTTTCCCGCAAATTTAGGTCCTTTTAGCCCGACTGGCCCAATTTTGGGATTATTTCGCACGCAAAAATCATGTGAGGTCCATTTATCGGGCTTAAGTTTGGAGAGACAGCAAAAAGAGAACTGCAACTTTATAGACTGGTGAAATTAGATACTTAACTTTTTTATCAACAATTTTAGGCCATGTTAGCTTGGCTGACCCAATATCTGGCTAATTTCGCACGTAAAACACATTTTCGGGCAGAAAGCGTACGTCAAGCCTAGTAGAATGAGTTTTCAAAAAGATATGTTCAAGTGAACTACAAAGGTTTTTCCTAAAAAAACCAATGATAATCAAAGTACGTAATTAGTCCGTTAGAACCACCGCTCGAATACCACTTGTAGGTCCCTCAATGAGTAGTGCAAGGTGAAAAGTCTAGAGGATTGGGTTGTTGAATATACTTATAAACCTTTTTAGTGCTATCAATTGAGCGATGACTTAGTGAAGATTAAGTCATCGCAATGAAGATTATACCTATCAGTTGGTCAATATAACAACTATCTTGTTATACCTAGTCAAAGAAGTCAATCTTTGACAAGTCAATCCTAGTCACCAGCTTACGTGGCGAGGACCAGTCAACAAAGTCGTGCGACGACTAGTCAACAAGACCAAGAAAATGTAATAGAGTAGATGTATTTAATATGTTTAAGTGCTCGCTCAAAGATGTTGACGAGCACCTGTTTTAGTTAGTTGCTCGTCCAAGTGTGTGGGCGAGCACATGTCTATCTTAGCTAGAATAGTCTAAGTATTGAAGCCTTGGGAGACAGCATGGAGCGTGGCGATCACACTCCTCAACATGGTCCTCCGACGACCACCGTAGCTCAGCTCCTCGGCATCTCGGCGAGGACGAGCACCAGAGGCGGTTTAGCATTAAATGCGCCATCAAATCACCTTTTCGGGCAGAAGATGGGTCCAATAAGGGCGTGCCACGTGTAAAGGGTGGGCAGCCCCTAGAAACCACTATATAATGCCTAAAAGAGGCTCATTTGTACACAAGTTACACAATTCCCACAAATCACCCTACCCCAAAGCAATAAACACTCCCAAAGCTCTCAAGCTTTTAACTTCTCCAAGAAGCTATATCTTTGTGTTCTTCATTGTTCTTGTTTGTTCTTCATAAGATCATCAAGATCATCATAAACAACCTCTTTAAACACGTAATAAACCCCCGATCATTATACATGTTTGTCTCGTGCTAACAAATAGTCCACATCCGAATCAACCATCAAAAGCACGTACAACATTTGGCGCTAGAAGGAGGGGTCCTTTTACGTGTTCATCACTCTTAGTTTCGACCGATCATCGAGCGATCGGTTTGCAAACTCCGTTTTCAGGTTTTTTAATCGGTAGTTCCACCTTTTAAAGCTTTGTTTACGTATTTCCGTGTTCTTCGTGTTCTTGAATATTTGCGATATTCGAGACATATTTTGGAGTTTGATCTCCGTGTAATTTGTTTTTAAGCTTTAAGTTGTTGTTACTTACTTCTAAGTAGTTGTAATAGCACGTTCTTCTGCGTAAGAACTCTAATCTTTCGTTTTTAAGCGTCGAAAGCTTAAGAACAGTCATATCTTTGTAATAATCCCCAGAGACACTCTTTAAACGATGTCTCACCATACTCCACATGACGGAATCTTACCGTCCGGAGGGAACGAACCCCTTCCGACGCCGGTAAATCTGTTTGCAAACTTGAACGTAGGGGACATTTTGAAAGATCCCCAACACTTGAAAGACTTTTCTGACTTCCTCATGGAGAAGAGGAGGCAGAATGAGAAGGAAGAGCTTGAGAAGGCCAAGGATCAGGCCTTCGACAGAGCTCGCAAAGCCAAGGGGAATGAGGAGGACGACCGCTCCTATCACTCGCACCCCGTTCGCCAAGACAAAGGCAAAAGCAAAGTTGCCGAGCACTCCCACAATAGCCACACGGGAGACTCGCGACACAGAAATTCGGTTTTCAACCGGATGGATGACAAAGATAGAAGGGCTCCTCACCGAGTGCCCTTCAATGTGGATGGCCGACCAGGCAGAGCCGACCACCACCGAGATCACGCTGATAAGAGAGATCAGGGTGACAGAGTCTCAGCTCTTGATCGAGTAGGACCAGGGAAGGGTTCGCGAGCTCCGGCGAAGAGTTATCGCAGCCATCATTCTGACAGGCACTCTCCCAGGCGATCACGTCATGATGATCGCCCAGCCGCATCCCAAGGGAGTCGACGCGACGAGGACGTCGTCCCCAAGCCACAGACCGCCGAGGAGGGGAAAATCGCCCAGTTCCTCGCAACTCAGAAATTGATGAAGCAGGAGATGGACGCTCTGCGAGCAGAGGTGGTCGCCTCGAAGCAAGGGACCACACCACCAATCACTCTGCCCGCACCTCCACTAAGTGTTGCAATTCTTACCGCCCCCATTCAAAGAAAGATTCAAATGCCCTCCATGGCGGCATACGATGGTGCATCCGACCCCAGAGTACACTTGTCCAAGTACTCCAACTACATGGCCTCAATCGGGGCAACGGACGCCACCCAATGCAGAAACTTCTCCCTAACTTTGGGAGACCGGGCTCATCGATGGTACACAACTTTGAGTCCCGGATCGGTCACCTCATTCCTTGAGCTGGGACAACTCTTTCTGACCTACTACGGGTCTATTGCTGCTCGCCCAGCCTCAAAGCAACGTTTTGCAAACGTTCGCCAGTCTATAAATGAGTCAGGCAAGGACTTCATCGAGCGCTTCGATAGGCTGGTGATCGATGGGGAGGCCGTGAACGATGAGACGAAGCTGATTTCAGCCGTTTCCGGTCTAAGGATAGGTACCAAGCTTTGGGAATCTATCCATCTTACTTTTCCCAGTTCTTATGCGGACTTCCGCACGAGGGCTGGGAACTTCATCCAAATGAAGGAAATCATGGACGCCGCCAAGGCTAACGAGCAGCCTGAGGCGTCCAAGAGGGTCTGGCCCAAAAAGAATGCAAACACTGGGGAGTCGTCCCAGCCCAAGAAGGCGACCACTCAAGCTGGCAGTGCTCGCCCAGCGAACTTCAGGCCTTTCGAGGAGTCTCCTGAGATCATCCAGTTCAGAGAATCTCTCTCTCTGGATCCCAGGGGCATTTTCAATGCAGTTAGGGGAAAGAATCTGCTCCCCCAGGCCAAGCCAATGCATACAAGTGATGAAAACCTAGATGGTAGCAAATTCTGCGACTACCACAACTCCATCGGCCACCACACCAATGGGTGCCGAGACTTGGTGAGAAACCTTTTTAAGCTGTACAATGAGGGCAAGCTCGCCCAGTTCATCAAGCCTCTAGGAAATGGCGACAACAGGGGGAAGAAACGTCGCGACGACAGCGGCGACCTGCGCCAACTACTGAATCGTCCCAAGCTGACTCCTCCCATGCCACAGAATCCTGGCAACGACATTGATAACGTGGGAGCCTGTCTAGTTATAGAAGGCCCATTGGGAGGAACCCAATCTGGGAAGGAGCTATCTGTTCGCCGGGCTCAGAGCGAGCAGCGAGCACTGAACAATGTCCATCAGGTGTGCGTCGCTCCGACTGCCGAGAAGCCTCCATCTCACCAAATCCTTTTCTCGGACGATGACCTGAACGGCGTGGTGCACCCAAACAATGATGCTTTGGTCATCACGGGGAAGATCATGGGAACAAACGTCCATCGCATGATGGTCGACACTGGGTCATACACCAACATCCTCTTCAAGCATACTCTGGATGCTCTCGGTGATTATGCAGCGTACATCGAGCCTTGCGATGATATAATCGTAGGTTTTGGGGATACGCGCAACCTTCCCATTGGGAAAATCAGACTATCCCTGGACTTGGCATCATCGAAAGAGCCTGAAATGCACCATGCTAGGCAGCTCGACTTCCTGATCATCGACATGCCATCGTCCTACAATGTGTTCCTCGGCCGACCTTTCTTCAACGAGTTCAAGGCGGCCGTTTCTACTTATTACTATAGTGTAAAATTTCCAACCCCGGCGGGAATTATAACCGTCAAGGGCGATCAGACGCGGGCGAGGGAGTGTCTCGTCCGTTTTGCAAAACGTCATTCTAAGGAAGGTGCTATGGTTGGAAAGTATATTGAGTGTCAAACACAAAATCAACAAATGAACTACTTGGAGGGTCTTCCTAGCAAGTACAGAAAGATTGAAGTTGGGGAGTGCAGTCGTAGTTCCGGCGACCACCAAGTGGAGGCGAACGAGCACGCCTCCATGGAAGTGGACGACCACACCCCAATGGAGATCGACGAGCAGACAGTCTCGGGCGACCAGCTCCCCGGCGACCAGTTTCCAGAAAACTTTCCAGATCTGGAGCCTAGGTTAGGCTTTGAGCCAGAGTTCGGAATCGAGGATCCTCGTTGGAAGGAGCCTAAAGAACGGGCAACTTCAGCGGAGGACCTTGAAACCATCCATTTAAACGAAGCTCATCCAGAACTCGAGGTATTCATCGGTTCGAATTTACCAAAACATTTGCGATCAGACATGGTCGCATTTTTGAAAGAAAACATCGGTGCATTCGCCTGGTCGCACGAGGATATGGTGGGCATTCCCACGGATCATGCCTGCCACAGATTGAATATTGATCCAGCGAGGAGACCTATCACCCAAAAACGAAGGAAATTTGGGCCTGATAAATATGCGGCTTTGGCGGTCGAAGTCAAGAAATTGATCGACAATAAATTAATCGAGAAAACTGGAACTGATCCCGAGTGGTTGGCCAATCCAGTGCTCGTCAAAAAGACGACCGGGTCGTGGAGATTGTGTATAGACTTCACAGATCTAAACGATGCTTGTCCAAAAGATCACTTTCCGATGCCCCACATTGATCACCTAGTAGACAACACAGCGGGGCACGAGATGTTAACTTTCATGGATGCTTTCGCGGGCTACCATCAGATAGCAATGCATCCTGACGACCAGCGACATACGGCCTTCATGACGGCCACCGATATGTATAGCTGGAAGAGAATGCCTTTCGGTTTGAAAAACGCGGGGGCAACATACCAAAGACTGGTAAATAAGATGTTTGAGAAACACATCGACGAGATGGTGGAGGTCTATATCGACGACATCGTTGTCAAAAGCTTGCGGAAAGAGGATCACCTACACCACCTCGCCATGACGTTTGATATACTGAAGGAATACAACATGAAGTTAAATCCGAAAAAATGCAGTTTTGGTGTTAGCTCAGGAAAATTTTTGGGGCACTTGGTTAGCCAGCGGGGCATCGAGGCGAATCCGAGTAAAATTCAAGCAGTAATTAACATGCAAAGCCCAAGGAACGTGAAAGAAGTACAGAGGTTAACAGGATGCCTTGCATCGCTGAACAGATTTATTGCACGAACGGGCGATCGTTGCAAACCTTTTTTCGATGCTCTGAAAAAAGGGAGGTTCGAATGGACCGATGAGTGTGAGAAAGCTTTCGAGAAATTAAAGGAATATCTATCGGATCCGAAGATCCTGTCTAAGCCAGTCCCCGGCGAAATTTTATATCTATACTTGGCGGCCACTGACTGTGCGATCAGTTCAGTGCTCGTCCGAGCTGAGGGGAGCACACATCTGCCTATCTACTACGTAAGTCAAACACTGAGAGATGCGGAGTTGAGATACACTCCTATGGAAAAATTGGCATACGCGCTAGTCATGAGTGTCAGAAAATTAAGGCAGTACCTGTTCGACCACGAGGTGGTCGTCCTCACAACCTTTCCACTCCGACGAGCACTGCATCGTCCGGATACCACTGGAAGACTTTTGAAATGGTCGGTGGAAATAGGGCAATTTGGGCTCACCTATGCACCTAGAACGGCAATCAAGGGACAAGTGCTGGCAGAATTCATTGTAGAGCTCACTTTCCCGGAAAAAGTGGACAAGGGAATCGAACTTCCTTGGACACTGTTCGTCGATGGCTCGTCGACGAGCACCAAAGCAGGGGCAGGAATCGTCCTCACCAGCCCAACCCGACAGACGTTTGCTTCGGCGATCGAGTTCGAGTATCGGGCGACCAACAACGAAGCAGAGTACGAGGCTCTGGTTGCAGGAATCAAGATGGCTATGGCCGTGGGCGCCAGAAAACTGAAAATTTTTTCTGACTCTCAGCTGGTTGTATGTCAAATTACGGGCGACTACGAGGCTTGCGACGATCAAATGATAAAGTACCAAGAGCTAGTGAAAGGATTACTCGAGCAATTTGATCAATTCCACATCGAGCAAATCCCTAGGGAGGACAATACGCAAGCAGATGCGTTAGCTCGGCTGGCCACTTCAGAGGGGGAGGCAATATTTTCAGAAGCGACCATCACTAAAATTTCTTCCCCATCGGTGAACAGAGGTCAGATTTTGCAGGTTGAAGCGACCAGCGACGAGGACTGGAGATCGCCGATCATCAAGTACATCAAGACCGGCGAGCTCCCGGGGGACAAAGTGAAAGCAACCAGACTGCAGCTCAGGTCCGCAAGGTACACTGTTATTGGCGACCAGCTTTACAAACGGGGTTTTTTAATGCCTTTATTGAAATGCCTCGGGGAAGACGAAGCGAAGATCGTCATGTACGAAATCCACGATGGATCATGTGGAAATCATACAGGGGGGCAAGCGCTCGCGTTAAAAATCATGAGGCAAGGCTATTTTTGGCCAACACTGAAGAAGGATGCAATTCATTACGCCCAGGCGTGCAAGAGATGTCAAGCTTTTGCACCCGCTATTCACTCACCTCCAGACGAGCTCATCTCCGTCTACAGTTCTTGGCCCTTCGCAAAGTGGGGCATCGACATCATTGGACCTTTCCCGCCTGGCGTCGGGGGGGTAACTTTCGTAGTCGTAGCAGTCGATTACTTCACCAAGTGGACCGAAGCGAAGGCATTGAAGACCATCACAACGGCCCAGATGACAAGTTTCATATGGAAAAACATAATTTGCAGGTTCGGCCTACCACGAGCGATAGTGACGGACAACGGACGTCAATTCACAAGTCAAGACATGCTGGATTTCTGCTCAGAGTGGAACATCAAGAAAAAATTTTCAACACCCTATCATCCACAATCGAATGGTCAAGTAGAGGCAATCAACAAAATCATCAAGCACATCTTGAAAGCTAAGCTAGATGGATTGAAGGGCAAATGGCCGGACGAGCTGCACATGGTTCTGTGGGCATATCGGACGACCACGAGGAATTCTACTGGTGAAACTCCGTTCGCGCTCGCGTTCGGAACCGAAGCTGTCATACCAGCAGAGGGGCAGGTCCCAACTTTTCGAGTAGCAAATTATGACGAGCAGTTGAATAACGATGCACAGCTCTCCGACTTGGACTTCCTAGAAGAGCGAAGGCTAACAGCGGACGAGAAGAACGTGGTCTACAAGCAAAGGTCAGAGCGCTATTATAACACCAAAGTACGTGCTCGCCAATTCACTATCGGCCAGCTCGTACTTCGGAGGGCGACGGAGCAGTCCATCGGCATACTTGGCCCGACTTGGGAGGGTCCGTACCGAATAACGCGCACACTCCTGAACGGATCGTACGAGCTAGAAGATCTGGAGGGCAAGCCGAACAAGTACCCATGGAACGCGGTCAAGCTGAAGAAGTATTACCAGTAAGTTTTTAATTTTTTCATATTTGTATAGTTTGTATCTAATCATCATTTCAATACAAGTACAAGTTTTAAATTTCCATCAAGTGTTAGATAAGTTTGAATTTTTAGACAAGGCTCTGCGTAGCCTTCTAGGAAACAAAAGACGAGCACTCTTTCTTAACGATGCTCGCAAGGTAGTGGCGACGACGACCACTACCTGTCAAACAAAAAAGAGTTCAAACCAACGAATGGTTAACTCTAAAAGACGAGCACTCTTTCTTAACGATGCTCGCAAAACAAAGACGAGCACTCTTTCTTAACGATGCTCGCAAGGTAGTGGCGACGACGATCACTACCTACCAAACAAAAAAGAGTTCAACCGACGAATGGTTAACTCTAAAAGACGAGCACTCTTTCTTAAAGATGCTCGCAAAGACAAAAGACGAGCACTCTTTCTTAAAGATGCTCGCAAGGCAAAGACGAGCACTCTTCCGCAAAGATGCTCGCAATAAAAGGAGTTTCCAAAAAGACAAGTACTTATCAAAAAATGCTTGCAAAAATTAATCACAACATAAGTTGAAAAGCAGTAACGAGAACGATCACTCAATATTTAAAAAAGTAAACGAACACATCATAAGCAAAAAGTTTCATTCATTAAAAAGCCTAAAAGGCTGAAATTACAAAAAGGCCTTAATGGCCGAGCAGTCCTAAAAAACAGAAATAAAATACAAGTAAACTAAGCTACCGGAGCGTTCTCCTCGGCAGGAGCATCCTGCTCGCCGGTAACTTCCTCCTCGTTCACAACCTCCTCGGCAGGAGCTTCCTGTTCGCCCTGTTGAGGTGGGGAGTCTTCGGGAGGATACGCGAACAGCACCGGAACTCCCAAAAGTCGAGGGAACTGGAGTCCCATTCGCATCAGTGGAAGCAAGGGGAGTTCTGTTTCCGGCTGAGGATTTTCTTTCATAAGGAGGTCATCCAAAAAACCCACCGAGCGGAATCACGTCCACTTCCGAATGAACGTCCAGCAATCGATGAATGAGCCCGTGGGCAGTAAGCGCCACCGATAACATGGCAACGCCCCCAGCGAGCTCATTGGTCTCATCTCGCTCATTGGTCATATCGACCAGCTCTTGCCGGAGAGTAGCCAACTCTTCTTCATCAGCTGCAGATTTATTTTGGAAAGAGTTTACCTCGGCGCATTTCATTTTCAGCTCATCCTCGGCAGCCTGGAGGCGAGCACGGAGACGTTCGATCTCTTGAAGATCTTCTTGATCCTTCTTTCGAACCATCTCAAGTTGGGCCTCAGAATCGGCCAACTTTGCCTCGAGGTCGACCACCTTCCTCTCAACAATGGCTTTAGCCTTAGCCATTTGGGTGAGTCTCGCACTCCTCTCCTCGCTGACCTTGCGGCTCTCGGCGATCTGGACCGCAAGCCTCTCGAGGGTGTATGTGGCACGGGTCATATCGATGGCGGCCAGGCGCGCGTTCTCCAGAGAGCTCTGGTTGTTCACCTCGTCGAGCAGCGTGGTCGTCAGCGACCGGGGTACATTCCTCATGACCCTTGCGACGACCGGGTCCAGAGATTCTTGAGGGGCCGCATCCCGCGATCGAAAGAAGCCGAGGAGGTTGTCGTTGTAAGGCTCAACGATCGAGTTCTCGGCAACCCTAAAGAAAAAAGAGGAGTTAGAAAAAAGTACTTGAAAATATTCTAAAGCTTTATTGATAATAAGCTTACCTGGCAACCCTTGCGGCATCCCAGCCGAGAAGTGTGTTATCTCCCTGAGCCCTCTCCCCGGCCGACGAGCTCGCTGCGGTCTCTCGCGACCGAGTGCTTCGGGGAGGGGGGGATACGACCTGAGTGGGGGGAGGCGAACTACCCCTCGGCGGAGGAGATCTCCTCGGCGAGACCCTCTGCTCGACAGCAGGTAGACGAGAAGAACCCCCTCGAGTTGTTCTAGCAACTCTCTTAGGTGGAGCCCCCGAGGTCTCCTCCCCTTTCCTTTTCTTGCCGGTACCGTCAACTACCTTGCGCTCGCGTAGCATCCTCGCTTGTTGCATCATCCTGCTAGATTTTATGCGATCAATTTCGACGGATGGAGGAAGGTAAGTGACAACTCTCTCTGGAACCACTACTAAGAAAGAAAGACGAGAAGTTAATATTTACGAGGAGTAATGTCACAAAAACTTAGCAAATTCACAAAAAATTTAGAAATATGTTGATACATGGAGGGAACTCTCGAGTGAAGTGGTGAGGAGGTACTCTGAGACCTGCTCGCTCACGCATACACTCCCTGTTCAAGAAGCGACAGGACCTCTCCAGGTAGCGACGATTGAGAACGCAGCAAATGTGGTATTGGAAGAGGGGTGTAAGACGGTGTTCGGCAGTTTTCTTGCGAGCAGTTTCACCTACAAAAACGAGGAGTTAGTCAGTATAGAAAGAGCGAGCAGAAATAAAAATAACTCACCACGAATTCTTTGATATTCAGTGTCAAGGGGAATGCGATCAGAGGAGCCATCCGGCCTCACTGGACTTTTCCAGTCCCCGGCTACCCACCACCAGTTGGTTTTCCAATCCCTAATCTTGTTGGGAACCCCCTCAACCAATTTGAAATTATCTCGGCCCCTCACGTAGTAGTATCCATGGCCCACTTTCTCTCCGGCCTCGGCCGCCTGAAGAAGATAGTTAATCTCCTTAGGACTGAGCCATGTGTTGCGACATCCGTTCTCGACCGCCACCAGGCCGAACAGTGTAAGAATGCCGATCAGGTTCGACCAACCGTTCGGCAAAATTTGAGAAGGGGCCACCTTCAAGAAATGTAGAAAGTTTGACATACTGGGGTGCAGGGGGAACCTCAGCCCTGCCTCCATCATACCAATGTTGACGGCGACCATCCCCTCTGGCGGCTGGTCGGCCCTCTCATCCGGGCGAGGAATAAAAAAGTAAACATCGACCGGCAGCTGATACTTTTTTCGAGAGTTCTCTAGCTGGGCCAAGGAGACATTGCTCGCATATTTGCTCGCCTCGTATATCGTTTGGGAAGCTGCTCGATGCGGGCGAGGAGCCTCTCGAGGAGGGTATTCGCAGAAATATTTATAATAGGCCTCCCTCGAGACCTCGTCGCCATCCAAATTCTCCCTACCACTCAAAATGTCCTTTATGCTCTCTGCATAATGAACAACTTCCTCGAAGTCCTCGCGGAGACTCCTCGTCAAGGTCTCCTCGACTTGGGCAGTTTCTATCTGTTCGCCCACCCCTCGATTCAAATTCGGATCACGCAGATCTGAGTCTGTCTCCTCGTCATCCCCCTCCTCGGCATCGTTGCCGGCATCATCCCTGTCAGATTCATCGAGCTCGTCGACGTCGACGACCACTGCCTTTCCTAGGTTTCGGACTCCAACGTTTATGGGTTCAGGGGAGTGGATCCTAGAGTCCGAGGAGGATGCCCTCTCCATCAAGGCCAAGGCCAAACGGTCTCCGCCGCCGGAATTTTCAGAACCACCCACCAACGGCGGCGGACCACCATCGGAACCACCACCGGAGCCACCACCGACCTCCATTTTTTCTATAGAAATGGGGGAGAAAGAAGTTTTAAAGGAGAAAATGTGAGTTGTTTACCTTTGTATCGATCGAAAACCACCCAAACACGCCGGAAAAGCTTGAAGAAGAAAGCTTGAAGAAGATCCAAAGTAGAAAGCTCGAGAGGATTCAAAGTTTTGCAGAAGCGAAAGTGTTTTTATGAAGATGAAGGGCCTATTTATAGGCAAATTTGTGCAGGGACCTATGTGCAAAAAACGGGGTCAAAAAAGCAATTTTCCCAAAAATTTGGGTTCATTTCCGAATTTGAGTTCGGCGAGTGGACCCCACGCGCGACCTTTGAGGTCGGCACGCGCCCCACGCGCCAAATTCAAATTCCTTGCGCCGCCCACGCGCCTGACACATGTCAGATCCGTCATTATGAAAAGTTGCTTCGATAATCGTGCTCGGCGCTGGAGACGAGGCGACCGCCTCCATCACACGTCATCAAAATCTCAAATTTGATTGTGTTGTCGAGAACAATTTTTACCATCCAAGGAGACGACCATACTGCTCGCCTTACCATTCTACGAATACGAAGAAAGGCGACCAGGGGGCAAATGTTATACCTAGTCAAAGAAGTCAATCTTTGACAAGTCAATCCTAGTCACCAGCTTACGTGGCGAGGACCAGTCAACAAAGTCGTGCGACGACTAGTCAACAAGACCAAGAAAATGTAATAGAGTAGATGTATTTAATATGTTTAAGTGCTCGCTCAAAGATGTTGACGAGCACCTGTTTTAGTTAGTTGCTCGTCCAAGTGTGTGGGCGAGCACATGTCTATCTTAGCTAGAATAGTCTAAGTATTGAAGCCTTGGGAGACAGCATGGAGCGTGGCGATCACACTCCTCGACATGGTCCTCCGGCGACCACCGTAGCTCAGCTCCTCGGCATCTCGGCGAGGACGAGCACCAGAGGCAGTTTAGCATTAAATGCGCCATCAAATCACCTTTTCGGGCAGAAGATGGGTCCAATAAGGGCGTGCCACGTGTGGGCGGGCAGCCCCTAGAAACCACTATATAATGCCTAAAAGATGCTCATTTGTACACAAGTTACACAATTCCCACAAATCACCCTACCCCAAAGCAATAAACACTCCCAAAGCTCTCAAGCTTTTAGCTTCTCCAAGAAGCTATATCTTTGTGTTCTTCATTGTTCTTGTTTGTTCTTCATAAGATCATCAAGATCATCATAAACAACCTCTTTAAACACGTAATAAACCCCCGATCATTATACATGTTTGTCTCGTGCTAACAAATAGTCCACATCCGAATCAACCATCAAAAGCACGTACAACATATCTACTTAGTTGTGTGAAGACTCTTGGAAATAGTAAGCAATTAATGAAGATTATGCCTATCAGTTGACTTAATTTCAACTAATTGAAACTAGTTTATGCAATTTTAACCATACCCAAACACTGATTTTATCAAATATGAATAACAGTTAATTATAATAATTAATAATAACAACAGAGAAAGAATATAAAACAATGTAAATACCACATAAATATTTATAGTAATTCGGATTTCAGTCATTTGTCCACTCTCACAATTCAACTGTTGTATTAATTCTTAATAATAAGACTTGCAATTTAAAGTCCTAAAAAAGGACTTGAGATCGATATCTTGTTGTGTTTTGAAGTACGAACACCATGTTCGTAGTAGCGGAAGTTTAAAATTTTCTTTCACCAACACAAATTCCTAATATGACTGTATAACATAATTGACGGATAATTATATTAAAACATTAATAAGCCGTACAGTGATTCGTATGCGAGATGCTGATCCTCTACTACGGTATCCACGTAATCCTCGTCTACGAACTTGTGATCCAGATTGGAATTCTCTAAAAGAACTCACTAGGAGAATTCTAACCGGAGAAATATTATGAGTGATAAATTGTTATGTCACAGAACCTCTAACCCTAGAGGTATTTATATAGTAAAACAGAAACCCTATTTGTGCACATGGGTCGGCGGCGGCGGTGGTGGATTCCGGCATCGGAATGATGCTACGGGAGTTAGCGGGGACACTTAGAGTTATGGTCGTCATGGCGGAGGTATATATTTTACCATATCTATGATATATCTAATATATCATCTTATTAATTAAATCTAATTTAATTAAATAAAATAATAATTATATCCAATAGAATTATTCTATATTTCTCCATAAATTAAATATCTTGATCAAATCAAATAATTAATTCATCCAACTTTAATTCGTAAATTAGGATTACTTGTTGTGTGACCCATAGGCCCGCACATATCAAGCTATTAGTCAAACTAACGGTCTTAGCAGAACCCTAGATAATGAACCAGACAATCTCAATATGTGAGGTACGTTGCGAGGAAATAGCAACAACCTGTAATGTGAAGCTCACAATGATATGATCCTTTTTACGAATACTCCGATTAAATCTAGAACATGATGATGTGTCTATTCCAATAATTTAATCACGTTATCTTATTCTACTCATTGATCACATTGTCGCATTTGAACACCATTCCAAATGTGACGTGCATTAGCCAATGACTAACGATCCAATTAGTTATGAGAAGACGAGTATTCTCTCTAAATCTATTTGAGGAATGAATCCTATTCTTGGCTCAACTACCGCGCTTACCTAGTTAGGAGTGCAAGCGTCGGTCATGGTCAAAGCCCATCACGCCATACATGTCGCGTGTATTGACCTCAAGTAGAAGGACATTACATTGCTCCACAAATCTATATTCCCGTAGACACGTAAATAGAATACACCAAACGGTTTCTCGATTGGGCAAGACAATACTCTCAAAGTATCCGTGCATCCATCATGAGATACCTAGTATCTCGTAGTTGTGAGAACCACTACATCCTCTAAGGATATGATGCAGATCGCACACCAATCTCAATCGTATCATCGATATCCCAATCTCGATGATCCTTGATTGGGGCTACTTTAAGAACCATGATATAGTCAATCGATATCTCACATCTCAATGATATCATTGGTTCATGGGAACACATATAAGAATAAATGCAAACAATCAAGCACAACATTTTATAAGTGTATCACCGAATATTATTACTAAAGTTAATACTCCCTCCGTCCCATACTTGAAGGCACATTTTACCATTTTGGGTGTCCCATACTTGAAGGCACATTACCTAAAATAGTAAAAACACTTTTAAACACTCCCCTTAAAACATCACAATATTACAACAAATGTCATTACTTTATTACACTAAAAAGTAACTTTATTACTATTTATAAAGTTGAAAAGTCTTTACTACCCCCACTTTATCTTACACAATATTAATAAACAATTCATTCATTAAAACCCGTGCCCAATTGGTTTGAGCCTTCAAGTATGGGACGGAGGGAGTAATACTTAAATAACTGAATATGATCAAGTACAATGTCATTATAATGATTGTCTTTAGGACATCTATACTAACATATCTGTCAAAGATTTATGATTCTACTCAGTGACGGAGCCAGAAACTAATCGATGGGGGGCCCAATTATGAATAATAAATTTCACTTTTAATATCTATAAATTTTTTTAAAATATATAATATATTACTAATGAATCAAGTTAAGTTTTAATATGTTTCAATAAAAGTTTCATTCATTCCGCTCATTACCTACAAAATAATATTTATACAGTCTATATACGAGCATCTTTTAATTTTTATGTTTTAAATTATTATATACTTTACTCGTTTCATATTGATTGACGCTATTAGTCTTAATTCTTGTTTTAAAAATTTATCATTTTTACCACGTTTCTCCCTAAATTACTCATATGTAAATTCCTATAATTTTTATTTTAATACTTTTTTTGTCATCTTTCTTTCTTGATAATTGAAGCAATTTATTCCACTCTCTTATACTTTCATTCATTTTTTCCCTCAATCTTTCATGATAATGAAAGATAAATTTGTAAAAAAAGTGTTATTTAATTATACACAAAACAAGTATATTATAAGATGGAGAAAGTAATAATTTCACTACTAATACACTTAGAAATTGTTATATAACTATTAAATATGATTAATTATAATTATTTTTTCTTTTCTTTTTTATTATTTAATATTTTAAAAAAAAATTATTAAAGAAATTTTGTAAAATGGGTGGGGGGCCCAGTGACCCCCCTGGCCCCTCTCTCCCTCCGTCCCTAATTCTACTTGTTATTGTAAGAACAAATAATTTTACAAAGATTGATTACAACAAATATTTGAGTTCAAACTAGGGCATGGTAAGAAAATGAGTTTGATATAGAATACCCAACTAGTGAATTAAACAATGCTTGAAGCACTCTCTAAGCCTAAGATATAGATCTTTGAATTAGGCTTATAAGGAGAGAAACTTAATAAAATTCTAAGGATTACAAATAATCAAACAGCAGGCCCTTTGATGAACTCTTGAAATCTTGCTCGAACATGTGTTATGTATGTTTCCCGTCTAATTGAGTTCTTGATAGCAAAATTTGGAGGGAATTTTTTAGTACTTTTTACTTAAGCTAGTCATTAGATTGATGTCTTGTGGAGGGAAATTTAATTCATAATATGTTGGCTTTGTATGATGTAATTTCTATTGTTTTCACTATAATTTCTAAGATGTATTCATGAACAGTTTACTTTCATTATTTATGAATAATGTATTTTTCATTATTGAACCCTTGTGTGAACGATGACACCTATTGACTCCTTAATACAACAATTTTTTTCTCTTAAATTTAGTTTCTTAATTTTATTGATAAAAACTTATATACAACAATATTTTATGGGACTTAAATCCGTGAAATTTAACCCGTCCTACCCAATTTACACAGTCATGTTAGGATCGCGCATAGCAGAAATAAAAAAAAAATTCTCAGAAAATCAGATTGCTAATGTCAATCACTTCTGTTAAAAAATTTATTCGCATGGAAGGCGAAGAAATCAATATACCACAAGTACATCTATTTCAATTAGTTGTTGATTGTTATGTATTTGTAATTTTAGGGATGAACTATTCAATATGTTTGAATCTAATTCTATTTTTTGTTTTATTTTTTGGGAAACTGATTATTTTATTCACATAGTAATGATATTTTATTCATGCAATAATACATTTTTCTCAAATAAAGTAATACACTTGTATTTATATAATATCACAATTTTCAATATCTTACATGTGTTACTTTAAAGATAAATATGTGTTACTCGAAAGTCAATTATGTGTTACTTTTTCTTACAGTAACACGTATTTACTCGTACAATAATATATAATTGTATTTATAGTAACTAAAGCCAAAAACAAGTTTTTCTGTTTGTTTTTTGCGTGATTTTTTTTGATGACCTGTTTGAAATTTTATGACTCGCAAAAGATTTGCGAGTTTTTGCCCCTTTCTTAAATTAATTGTACTAATATTTTATGTGAAAATGACATTTATGTGTTATTTGTATTTACAATAATACACATTTTCTCTACAGTAACATATAATTATCTTCATAGTAACACAAATTTGGAACACATTTTTCTGTTAGCTTTTTGCGCGATTTTTTTTGAAAGAACGGTTTGACCTGACATGACCCACAAAAGATTAACAAATTTTTGACCCTTCCATAAATATACTAATTTTTCATGTAAAATATTTTGCATAAGTGTTTTTCAATTTTATTTATGCCTCTGTATGTTTCAAATTTCCATCCAAGTATATAAGTGTTTCAATTTTATTTATGACTGTAAGTTTCAAATTTCCATCCAAGTATTCAAAATGGTTAACATTGATCGTATCAAATATTAATTTTCCACCATTTGACAACAATGAAAGAGCAAAAATATCCTCATTAGTTGGCCACCATAGATTTTTTTTTCTTAAAAAATGTATCCTCTTATTTGTAAAGTTTATTTCAGAAATTGATGTATTACAAATGATGCAAGTGAAAGATAGAAAAATATACTAATAAATTTAATAAAATGTGAAAGAAGATAGTTAAAAAAAAAAAAAATCTTTTATTTAATAGATAAAAAAGAAAAGACGAGAAATTTCTATAGGGGATTGAGAGAGTAATTTATAGTGTGTGATCATACTATTTTAAAATTTTAAGGGTGGGTGAATTTTAACGATAATGATAGTTATTACTCCCTTTGTCTGTTTATAAGAGTTCCGTTATTTTTTGGAACAAAAATTATGAAAAGTGATTAAATCTCAATATCATATATTTGCAAACATTTTAAGAGCCACGTGTTGCAAAGTAATTGCTATAAAACTGAGACCTAAATCATGCTTCACTTAATTCCACTATTTTTCATCTCTTTCTGTTACGATAATCGTGAGTTTCTATTATACTGATTTTTTTTATCAATCAGTTTTTAATAAAATTACAGATGATTTTTTTTTTTTTAATATCTTATTTAAATGAGGGTTCACGTTTTTACCCATTTTTTAATTCAGGCGACTGTTCAAAAATTTCTAATATGGAAATTTGAGAATACCGTTTGGGAAGGCGTTAGTTATATTATATAGAATTTTTTCGTAGACTTGAATTCTGGGAGTTTACTGTCCACCAATAATCTTTACAGACTTCAATTTCAAAACAACACCGATGTAAATATTTAATAGGTGAAATGGTTAACTTTTGTATTTATAGTATTATGTCAATTCAATTTATATAGTACTTTTTTACTGTATTTTTTTATAGATATTTCTAATCATTTTATTTTGCAGAATTTTCTCTAATTAATATATATTGTTTTTTGTTTTTCAGAATTTTGTTCTCTCTAAAAGTTTTGCAAAATTTTCTCTAATCAATATATATATATATATATATATATATATTTTTTTTTTTTTAGAATTTTGTTCTCTCTGAAGTTTTGCATAATTTTCTCTAATCAATTTTTTGTTTTGCAGAATTTTGTTATCTCTAAAGTCTCTTTAGTTTTACAGTTGGTTTTGCAGAATTTTGTTTTTGTTTTGTAGAATTTTTTTCTCTAATCATTTTGTTTTGCAGAATTTTCTCTAATTAATATATATTGTTTTTTGTTTTCCAAAATTTTGTTCTCTCTAAAGTTTTGTCTTTAATCAATTTTTTTTGTCATTGAATTTTTTTCTCTAATCAATTATTATATGGAATATCTACTTAAATTCGAATATCCCCTAATAAGGAAATCATTTTTTATCAATTAGTCTATATTTATTGACACCCGACTAAAGGAAATAATTTTTTTATCAATCCGTCTATATTTATTGACATATTCTTAAATTATGGAGTAATTTCAAATTATATGGAAAAATTCGAACATAATTTTATTGACTTCAAAAAAAAATTATATGAAAATAAATATAAAATCTGCATTGTTGAATATTAAACAAAAATTTAAAACTTATTGACCGAAATTATACTCCCTCTATTCGGTTACATAACTCACATATTATGTTACATAGTTTAGTTTAGATGAATGCAATTTATAATTTACTTAATAACTAATTTAGATTAATTATGGTCAAAATAAAACCCCTTTATTCTCTCCCAAATTTAATTGAATCTTTCAAAATTTAAATTACGGCAATCTTCTGCACAACTCACATCACGTGTCTTAATTTATAATTTACTTAATAACTAATTTAGATTAATTATGGCCAAAATAAAACCCCTTTATTCTCTCCCAAATTTAACTAAATCTTTCAAAATTTAAATTAAAAAAAAAACTTAATTTTTTTTTGTACAATTCTAGAAAAACAATTTTATATTGAAATTATTTTAATAATTTTATTCATTAAAATCTTAAACTATATCAAAAGTTTTTTCAACCTTAATTTAAATATAATTACATCAATACAAAATAGAATATATAATTTAATATTTTTTAAAAATTTATTGAAATATAATTAAATACAAAACTGAAAATTTTTCATTAAATTTTTTTATATTAAACAAAAGTATTGAATAAATATAATTAAATACAAAATCAATTTATTTAAAGATTTTACGATCAATTTATATTTAAAGAATTTGTTGAGTAATACAAATAAATATACAAATATAGAACACAAAATTCCTTATTTGCATAAAAATTCAAATCATAAAGTTTAGTAGGAATATCTACTTAAATTTGAATTTCCCCGAATATAGGAAATTATTTTTTTTCAATCAGTCTATATTATTGACATATTCTTAAATTATGGAATAATTTCAAATTATATGAAAAAATTCGAACCTAAATATATGGAAATAAATATAAAATATTAAACAAATATCTAAAATTTAATGACCGAAATTATACTCCCTCTTATTTGGGACGTGTCTTAATTTTTAATTTACTTAATAACTAATTTAGATTAATTATGATCAAAATAAAATTCTTTTATTCTCTCTCAAATTTAACTAAATCTTTCAAAATTTAAATTAAAAAAAAAGATACATAATTTTTTTTTGTACAATTCTAGAAAAATAATTTTATATTCAAATTGTTTTAATAATTTTATTCATTAAAATCTTAAACTATATCAAAAGTTTTTGTTTAAATATAATTAAATATTTTAAAGTGATTTAATAATTTTTGACATTTAAATTTTAAAAACTATAATTCTTAAGAAAATTAAATTTGTATTTAAAATTTTGAAACCCGTGTTATATGGGACAACATTATGAACATTTATTCGAGGTCAAATTTGTGCAATAGGACTAGATATACATTAAAAAAAAAGTTGATCTATTTTGTGGATTTTTTTTATACTAAAAAATTAATTTTAATTAAAATTAAGAATCCTAAAAATTCAAAAAATTGTTTAAAGTTAATAATAAATAAAAAATCTAAATAAAAAGAAATCTTAACAAGCTAATCGTAACTTTCTTGCTAAAGTCATGGGTCAATTTAAATATTTACATTACTTCTACGAATATTGAATTAATTATAAAAATTTTAAAATTTTAAATGTGTTTGTTGCGTAGTCAATACATTTATATATATTTTTTTAAACTTTTACATTTAATAATCTTTCCATATATATAATCGAGTAATTAATTTTGATAAAAGTCTTATAGTATATGTTTTAAATTTCTTGCTAAAATTATGGAATTATTATATTTCACGTGATGAATTATGAAGGTACAGGTTTATGAACTAATTTTTTTTTTAAAGTATTTTATATTTGACAAAAAATATATGTGAATTTTTTCATGTTCATTTTTAGATTTTATAAAATTTAATATAAATATATACACATATTTTTTTAATCACAAAAACTTAAAAGAAATGTTTCATTTCATAAAATATATCTAATTAATTAAGGTAAATTGAGATAAAAAGTAAAAAATAAAATATGACAATTTTTTGAAATTGTCCTAATTAGACATATTTTATGTATAAAATATTTTACACAAGTGTTAATTATTTTTAATTTAATATTTTATTTTGTGTATTAATGTTATTAACACGTGAAAAGAATTAGATATAGATAATTTTATTTATTTTAAAATGTGATCTATATTTGGTTTTTTATACTCAAATTTTAATTAAAATTAAGTATTTAAAAAAAATCGTTTAATAAACACCAATCCTAACTTCCAAACAATAGTGTAATTTTTTTGCTAAAATATATATGTATTAATATATTGCGGTCATTTTGGATATTTACATTCCTTTTATAAATATATGTGTATTAATTATGACAAACTTTAAATTTTAAATGTACTGTATTTATTATTTAGTAAAAATATATATATATATATATATTTTTTTTTTTCTAACTGTTATATACATTTATATATAATACATTCAAGAATATTTTCATATCATTGGATAATTATTATTTTAGTAAAATATATTAATAAATTTATTTTAACCCGCGTAATACGTGAGTCTTACACTAGTAATAGATATAGTACAAGTGATTTAATTGATAGAAGGAGAGAGTGATGTGATTAATAGAAGTAGATAGATAGAGACAAAAGTAAGATAAAATATTATTGTAAATTAATATTGTTCGTAAAAAAATTGTGTCAAAATCTAAAGTACGTGATGTGACACTCCTTTAATAAGAAACACCATTATTTATTAATCTCTAAATTCTAAACTAATACCCAAACAATATATTTGGACTCAAAAGACGTTTTTGTCAAGAAGTTTAAGGGTGTGTTTGCAAACCATAGTGATTGATTCAAAGTGATTAAAATTGTTTTTTGAAATAAATTTGAAAGTGAACAGTGTTTTAAAATTAAGCACTTTTAATCAATTTTGTATATGTTGTGATGTTTGCAAAATAAATAGTTTCTTTATAATTTTACAAAAATACCCTTATTACATTTGAATAAGTAATGGGTAAATAAAAAATACTGTATCATTTAAATTGTGAGGGCAAAAATGTAAAATTTGTTACTACAATGATGAGAAACACATATAAGCTATTAATCAGGAGGGGTGCTTGACCAAAATTGCTTTTAAATAATTAATTTAATCACTTACTTGTGTTTACAAACACTTTTAAAAGTGATTCTATTTAAAAAAGAAATGCTTTTAAGCACATAGTTTTGTTTGCAAACACCCACTAAGGGTGTGTTTGCAAACAATAGTAGTTGATTTAAAGTGATTAAAGTTGATTTTTGTAGTAAAATTGAAAGTAGATAGTATTTTAAAAATAAGCACTTCTAATCAATTTTTTAAATTTTGTGGTGTATGCCATACAAATCACTTTTTTATAATTTTACAAAAAACACCCTTATTACATTTGAATAAATAATGGATAAAAATAAAATATTATTTAAATTGTGAGGGCAAAATTGTAAAATTAGTGAGTGTAATGATTAGAAGCACTTAGAAGTTGTTAGAAGCATGGGGAGAGGTGCTTGACCAAAAATGCTTTTAACTAATTAATTTAATCACTTACTTGTGTTTACAAACACTTCAAAAGTGATTCTATTTAAAAAAGAAGTGTTTTTAAGCACATAGTTTTGTTTGCAAACACCCACTAAGTAGTTTAAAGTGATTTTAGTGAAGCACCCCTTCACCTATTTTTAGTGGGAAGTAGTTTAAAGTGATTTTAGTGAAGCACCCCTTCACCTATTTTTAGTGGGTGTTTGCAAACAAAACTATGTGTTTAAAAACACTTCTTTTTTAAATAGAATCACTTTTGAAGTGTTTGTAAACATAAGTAAGTGATTAAATTAATTACTTAAAAGCATTTTTGGTCAAGCACCCCTCCCCATGCTTCTAACAACTTCTAAGTGCTTCTAATCATTACACTCACTAATTTTACAATTTTGCCCTCACAATTTAAACAATATTTTATTTTTACCCATTATTTATTCAAATGTAATAAGAGTGTTTTTTGTTAAATTATAAAAAAGTGATTTGTATGACATACACCACAACATTTAAAAAATTGATTAAAAGTGCTTATTTTTAAAACAGTATCTACTTTCAATTTTACTACAAAAAATCAATTTTAATCACTTTGAATCAACTACTATTGTTTGCAAACACACCCTTAATTTAATCACATAGTTGTGTTACCAAACAATCTAAAAGTAATTATATTTTAAAAAAGAAGTGCTTTTAAGCACGTACTAGTGCTTACAAACACCCACTAAGGGGGTGTTTGCAAACAAAACTATGTGCTTAAAAACACTTCTTTTTTTAAATAGAATCACTTTTGAAGTGTTTGTAAACACAAGTAAGTGATTAAATTAATTACTTAAAAGCATTTTTGGTCAAGCACCCCTCCCCATGCTTCTAACAACTTCTAAGTGCTTCTAATCATTACACTCACTAATTTTACAATTTTGCCCTCACAATTTAAACAATATTTTATTTTTACCCATTATTTATTCAAATGTAATAAGGGTGTTTTTTGTAAAATTATAAAAAAGTGATTTGCATGACATACACCACAACATTTAAAAAATTGATTAGAAGTGTTTATTTTTAAAACACTATCTACTTTCAATTTTACTACAAAAATCAATTTTAATCACTTTGAATCAAAGTTTTGGAAATAAGCCAATTAAAAATTTGATTTAAATTCACCCAATGACTTCTTTCACATATTTAACAAAAGAAACATCTCTGAGCGAACGAAAATGGCTAACAGCCTTTCTTTTGTTGTGTATTCTTCCTCAACTCAATTCAAGTCAAGGATTCATGCATCTGATGGCCCTAATTATCCCCTCGCAAGCAAAATTATTGTCAGAAGTAAGTCGCTTCAATTTTCACTCTTTCTTCCTTCAATCTCGCTCACCATTTGGTTCTGCTGGTAATATATATCTTGGGCTTGTTGTAACTAATCTTCAGTGTCTTTTCTCACACAAAATTGGGGTTTAATTCGAATAATTCGCGTCCCTGAAGCCTCAATTGGCTAATAATTGCGTAGTCTATATACGAATATCCACAAGATTACAGAGGGGCTATATGTTGATAAGAGTGTCTATATATTAGGATGTGAATTTATTTTATTTTGTTAGACCTAATTGCTTATAAACAGGCTCAAGCTTTTAACTCTGTTTTCCCTGTTTTTAGGGAATGTAGACTACGTTTCTTTTGGGATTTAGGTTTTGACATGGTGAGATTTTAACCAGTGGGTGATTTATTTTAAAGTGTATAAAGTAGATTGTACTGGGAAAAGTTATTGAGTGTGGATTTTAAACCAATAATTTATATGAGACGAAGATTCGTAAAGTCCTAATTCCTGAGTCCCAAAAGAAACATTGGGTGTTTGTTGTCCAACCTCATAAGTTCATAATCTAGTAACAGGGAGGGAGAGAGAGAATCTAATATACTTTGCTTTTTAGCTGTCATCGCAATGATTTTTCGAATAGAGAGGGAGTGGGTGAAGCCTTAAAATTGAAATGGTCAAAGTTTTATATGTGTTGAATTGAAATGGCCTGGAATTTTGATGAGCCTAACCATTCAAATTTGTAGAAAGTGCATACAATGGTTGAAGTCTTAAGTTGTAAACTGAATATTAAGTGAAAGTCGATCATCTCTCATTCTCATTACAAATTATCAATCGCTTCCTATGTCTGTTGGTTTGGAGGACTATTTAATACTGTGTTTGGGATTCCATCAGTCCGTTTGAATCGATGAACTAGTTTAATAATTAGAGTGATCGTTGCTAGACGTTGATGTTAGAATCATTTTATTGGAAGATACACTCGATTTAGATGTAATTTTTGACTGTTTTCCCGAAGGTGGAAGCACTAAAATGAACTTTTAGAGTAACACTTGTGTGAACTTAGTTCATGTGAACTCCATCTCATTTTTGACCCATTTATAAAATTGGTCTACCAAAAACTTGTATATAGGAGGATCCATTTAGAGTTTATTGGGCAAGTTTTTTTTGTCTAACTTTCACTTTCACTTTCTCCTCTTACTCATTAAGTCATTATCAACGTTCTAAACTATTGTGATCATGCATTGTAATTGTAAACAGATCTACCGTTTTCGGTTTGTGAAAGTCGTATTCACAAGGAATTTGCCAAGTATGGGCAGATATCTGAAGGTAGATTTTGTTGAGTTTGTTATTCTAAATATATCTTTCTCTTTTTTTTCAATTTGACGGTGTTTGTTTTTTCTGAGAAGCAGTAAATCTTGTAAAGGATGATGCTAGAAATAAATCAAAAGGATTTGCATTTATCCAGTACTCTTCTCAAGAAGAAGCTTTGCTTGCTATAGAAAGCATGGATTACCAGGTTCTACATGCTTCGTCTTATTTTCCTGCTAAGTTGATAAAATGTTCTAACTTGTCTCTTTTCCAGTTCTTCGATGAAAGACAAGTATTTGTCGAAATCGCAAAACCTCGGAAAAATGATTTTGGTGGATATCCAACAACCTTAGGCCCCCCACAAGAACAACATATGGTGACTAAAGATGAGTGATGGAGGTAGGTTGTAATTTACATATATTTTGCTCATGACAATTCTGTAATCATAATGGAATACATGGTTTCTCCTATCCGTTGTACAATTTTGTACTTTTCATTTGAAGTTGCTACTCTCTCCATCCCACATTAGATTGCCCATTTGACTTTGACACGAGAATTAATGTGAGAGTTGTTTATTAGTATTATAAAGGATAAAAATAACTTTTTGTTGTGGTGTATTAGTAAATCGAGGAGAATAAGGCGAAAAAAAAATATGCTTTTACGCAGAAAAAGTAATGACATTTGATGTAATTTTAAGATAATTGAAAATAGTAAAGTTACTTTTTCGCCATTATAGGAAGGGGCAATCTATTATGGGACGGACCAAAATGAAAAAAGGGGCAATCTAGTATGGGACGAAGGAAGTATTATTTACAGGTTAAAAGTTCATCCATTTGTTTTAGAGTAGTGATTCTTTACCAAAAATATTGAATTTTTTGGACCAAATGTATTTCACTTTGTCCTTGTACTCCTCTTCTGAAAACCAAGCTCTCTTGAAATGGAAATGAGTCGTGCCCCTTTTTGTGTAGTTTGCACATTTCTTTCCGAGCTTCAGTTTGATTGGTCTGTGATTCGAGCCACAAAAATCAAGGTTCGAAATCTCAGAGTCTTGAACTAACTCTATTTATTCTGCATTAACTAGGTATCGATTCAATTTGTCCCTCGTCAAATTCGATTAAGCCAAGTGAAAAAAGGTCCAATGGCTCCCAACTTTTTAAGTGCCAACTCATTCAAAACATTTCTAAAATCCTCAATCTGGTAAGTACACCCTTCTTACCCCCTTCCTTCTTTTCATTGTTTGCAAAACTGAATGAATTTTATTAAAGCCCCCCTGCTAACCAAGCCTCACTGCACCCTTGATGAGTCTTAATGATTTTACGTAACAAGTCCCACGAGAAATATCTACGGTGTGGCATATGATCACCATAAAACTCAGTAAATCTCCAACTTAACGAATTACACTAAACAATTAAAAAACGCTGAAGAGACCATAACGCTCGTCTCTGGCCCAAACCACTACGGTTCCACACCAAACAAATCATGGTTGGAGGCGGGGATAAAGCCCCCTACAACAAAACACGACTGTAAATTTAAAGTACGTATTAGTTCACTCATGAGCATAATTTAAGGACATTTCTCATTCAATAATAAATACTTCCTTCTCTCCACCAAAAGTGTCTTCAGTTCGTCTTCAGTTCTATTTTTGGGTCCACAAAAAATATGTTTACTCTATTTAAATAGTTCACTTTGAGTATATTTTCTACTTTATTAATAAAATTGAGTATCTATCAACAATATTCTTTACTCTACTCCACATATCTTTTTTATAATTAAAATATGATTTTTTTTAAAAACATGTATAAAAAAAGTGAACACACTATGATGGACAGAGGGAATAATAAAGAGGGAAGGTGTTCGAGAACCAATTGTTAAAGGGACCGAAACGCTCGTCTTCCGCCCAAACCACAAGTGTTCCACGCCAAACAAATCATGGCTGGAGGCGGGGCTGAGCCCCCTGCAACCTGACATCATTAACATAATAATCTACCATATTCAATTTCCTCGACATGACAAAGTCTAATTCAAAAAGTAAAATAAAACAGGCTGACATCTTTTAATTGCACCTCATAACTTAGAAGTTTGCAGTTGATATGAGATTAATTACATTATGATAATTTCTTTGTTTTTTCCAAAATTCAACGTTTAACTAGAATAATAGTGATAATTGTATAATTTTGTATACATTTCTTGTTGCAAGGACCCTGTCTTGATATTTGACTTTATGATTAAACGATATTATTATATACTTCAATAATTATATATATTTACACATCTTTATCATTCACGTATGGTCAAATCATCACTATACGTTTGCCCGCAATTTTTTAACGTAGTCAATATATACATAATGACTTAAGAGTGATTTGATCTTCTAAATTAGTTAGTCTTTGAATGGGATATCATGATTAGTTAACCGTTTGAACTTGTAAGAACTACAGAGTAATATTATAACTCAATCTTGTTTGGGGTTGAAAAGGTGCGGTATCTTCCTCGAATTTTGTTGCTTTGATAAAATATAAAAATCTCGTCAAAGAAAACTCATTAACTCATTACATATTGATCGTCACTTGTGAAACTTCAAATTACAATTAATCTTGATAATCCATGGGGTTCCATCACCATACAAACTCATATTCTCTGCATTTTTTGCTAGTCATATATTCTTGTTTCTTTGGATTTTCAACCTCCATCGACACAATTACTTCCAATCAATCACTTCATGATCCTGATTATCTACTCTCATCTGCCGGAACTTTCAAATTCGGATTTTTCAGTCCACCGGAGAATAGAAGCCGGTACGTGGGAGTGATGTACAATCTCCCTGTGATGACTGTTATATGGGTAGCCAACAGGGACAAGCCTCTTAATGATTCAACAGGATCATTACACATATCGGATGACGGAAACCTCGTAATCTTGGATGGACGAGGCCTCGTAGTTTGGTCTACGAAAATCGCAAATTCCGTCGCAAATTCCTCTGCTCTGCTCTTGGATACGGGGAATCTTGTGTTACGAGGTAGCTCGAATCATGATACGTATCTATGGGAGAGCTTTCGACAAGACTCCGACACTTTGCTAGAGAACATGAGGATTTTTACGAATTTGAGTAGGGACGTCGAAAAGACGAAAATGACATCGTGGAGAAGTGGTTCCGATCCATCTCCAGGAAGTTTCACGGGTACCCTTGAGCTTGTAGAGATTCCGGAGTTTTTCATTTGGAAAAATGGGGAGCCTTATTGGCGGAGTGGCCCTTGGAATAATCAAGTATTTACGGGGGTATCCGACATGGTTTCTTTCTATAAACGTGGTTTTGTACTAGGAAATTCAAATGGATCTGCATATTTGTACTTTACACTAGGAAATTCAAATTCCCCTGTTTTTGTATATTATATGTTGAAACCATCAGGGGTGTTGGTCGAAAACACGTGGTTCGATGAGGTGAAAGATTGGGAGGAGACGTGGACGTCTTTGGATAACGAGTGTGATATGTATGGAAAGTGTGGGCCTTTTGGGAGCTGTAATTCTCAAGACAAGCCTATATGTAGTTGTTTTCGAGGTTTTGTGCCAATGAGGGACGACAAGTGGGGAGCGGGGAACTGGAGCAGTGGGTGCAGGAGAAGAACGGGGCTTCAATGCCAAGGGAATAATAGTTCGGATGATGGGTTTGTGAAGATGAGTGGAGTAAAACCGCCTGATCATTTTGTATGGTTTCTTGCTATGGAAGACGAGTGCAGGTGGTTGTGCTTGCGGAATTGTTCGTGTGTTGCTTACGCATTTTCCACGGGAATCGGGTGTATGCAGTGGGGGGAGAGGCTAATTGATGTGCAGAAGTTCTCTGATGGTAGCGGTGGAGTTGACCTCTACATTCGTTTAGCACATTCAGAATTAGGTAAGCTTCACACGCCTAGTGTATCATACCAAAAATACATCGAAATTTCAGTATAATATTTTTGTGTTTTTGTGAATTCTTGCAGGGAACAAGAAATACATAAAATATATTATTGCTGCAGCACTGGTTTTGGGGTTTATAACCCTTGCTGTTTCCACATTCTTTCTGCTCAAATACAGAGGTATAAATTGTATTCATACACATTATACCTTACTGCTACAAAATTATTGTAAATTAATTAATCTCACGACGCTGTATAAGTTCAGACTTTTAAATGAGATGAAATTCTTTCATGGTATTAGAGTCTAGTGATAATACGGCCTACTGGATCTTGACATTCTCTGTTTTACATCTTAAAGCAGGACAGAAGCAACGAAACGAGGCAATTCAGCCGACGAATGAGGGAAACGATACAGGATATTCAGAAGAATGCACTCTCCAAAACACTATTTATGGAGTTAAACTGGACGAATTATTTTTATTTAAATTTCAGATGCTCTCTAACGCAACAGACGATTTTAGTTTGATGAATAAGCTTGGACAGGGAGGCTTCGGTCCAGTCTATAGAGTAATTTATCTTGTTCCAAATTAATCTTCAAGATTCATAAATTGCTGTAATGATGACGAGAAATATTGATTTTGATGCAGGGAAAATTAGGAAATGGACAAGAAATTGCAGTGAAACGGTTATCGAGATTGTCGAACCAAGGGTTAGAGGAGTTCATGAACGAGGTTGAAGTGATATCGAGGCTCCAACATCGCAATCTTGTTAGACTGCTTGGTTGTTGTGTGGAGTCTGAAGAAAAAATGCTTGTTTATGAATATATGCCTAATGGAAGCCTGGATTCGTATCTCTTTGGTAACTCAATCATATGCTCTATTCGACTTTTGAATTCATTATAAGCGTCAATCATGTTCACGTGAACTCTCTTTTTCATATGATTATCACTTTTGAGAAATGTTTGATTTATCAGTGATACTTGTATGCTATAACAACATGGTAAGAAGTATATACTGAGTTGACCATAAAGTTTCTGTGAATCAGGTTCATTTGTTTCATTAATTATATTTTGTACAACACTTTTTTAAAATAGATTCACGTAAAAGAGAGGATCTTGATTGGAAAACGCGTATGATGATCATCGAGGGTATTTGTCGAGGCCTACTTTATCTTCATAGGGATTCAAGGTTAAGGATTATTCATAGAGATCTCAAGTCTAGTAACATCTTGTTGGATGAGGAGCTAAACCCAAAGATTTCGGACTTTGGCATGGCGAGGATTTTTGGTGGCAAAGACGATGAAGCCAATACGACAAGAGTTGTCGGAACATAGTGAGCACTAATATTAATTACATCGATCGGTCACGTAAAGTGTTGTCTATACATATATATTTCTTTCTTTGTTGAAGTAATTTTGATGCTATTACCCTGATTTGCAGTGGCTATATGTCTCCAGAATATGCATTGCATGGAATATTTTCTGAAAAATCGGATGTTTATAGCTTCGGGGTCTTGTTATTAGAGACTGTAAGTGGAAGGAGGAATTCTCGCTCCTGTGATGAAGATCAACAACTCTTCCTAATAGCATATGTAAGTTACTCTCTACATTATAAATATGTGTGCGAATTAAAAAAAAATATGTGCTCTAATGACAAATATGTGCTGCTGTAATGACAAAAATATTCACGTAAGGCATACAAAAATTCTCGTTCTCAGGTCTGTGTTACTCTAATAACAAATATTTGTTGCTGTAATGACAAGTATGTGGTTCTATAATAACAAATACTCCCTCTGTCCCCGAAAAGTTTTCATACTTTCCTTTTTTGTTTGTCCTCCAAAAGTTTGCATACTAAAAAATAGAAATAATCATCACAATCACTACCCTCACAATACACATATTTACCCTTTATGCCATTACCCATCTTCTTTATTTGTTTTATATATAAAAGGTTACAACAACACTCTCATCATTTTACTTTTTTCTTAAATCATGTGCCCAAGATTCCCCGTAAACTTTAACACACATTTTCCTTATAGTAACACAAGTCTGAGAGAGCAAGTTTTTATATTTGTGTTACGTGAATTTTGTGATAAGATCTATGTGGCCCGAATTCGACCCATGATTTTCTCTTGTCCCTTCCTTATATAGAAGGATATTGAATGTGAAATATTGCACAAAACTTCTTCTCTTAGTTTTGTCCATTGATAATTGATTTTAGCCCTGTAATTTTTATTATTCGACGTGTTTGTCCGCCGTGCAGGCATGGAAATTGTGGAATGAAGGAAATATAATAAATTTGATGGACTCATCAATATATGATCCTACTATGGAAAGTGATATAGTAAGACATGCAAATATAGGGCTATTGTGTGTGCAAGAAGCAGCAACAGAGAGGCCTAATATCACTACAGTCTTGTTGATGCTTAATTGTGAGATTGTACAACTCCCTTCCCCTAACAAACCTGCTTTTGTTGGGATTCAAAAATATCCCCAAACTGAATATTCTCATCAAATGAACTCGTCAACCAACACTCTCACTGTTTCAATAGTTGAAGGAAGGTAAAATTAAATTCTTCCGGATTTTCTGCACATGTAGTGTGACACAAATGAAGAAAAATGACTTTAGTGATGTAAGGAGTATTATTTTGTGTTTTTTGATGCATTTGTATCCGATCCAAGGACACTAAGATATTATATTTACTGCACTCTGTTTTGATACACGGAGCTATTATGAAAAACTTGCTTCCAAGAAATGTAATTAAATTTTTTTATTTTTTTTGGTTAAGTATATGTATATTACTCCCTCCGTTTTTTAATAAGTGTCATTTTGGCTTTTTAACTAATTTTAAAATAAGTGTCATTCTGAGTTTTTTTCTTTAATTTTGACTATTTTACCCTTATTCATTTACCATATATATTGTTCATAAATAAATTCCATAAACATTGTTTATACCAAAATTAATTTGGTTTATAAATAATAGCTACATTCTTGACCACATTCTTTATCAAACAAAACTTCTATATCAAAATTAGCTATAATTAATTAAGGGTAATATGGACCACACTTTATAATCTTAATTTGTTGAAAAATGCCAAAGTGACACTTATTAAAAGATGGAGGGAGTAGTATATAGTGTAAGCAATTACACAAATAGCATATATAACTAATTGTTACAAGAGCAAATATTAAAATTCAGCCAGATTGAATGTAATTTACTAGGCCTGCTGTGAACAATGAGATATGATCACCGTTGACTTTGGTGAGGCGGTACAACTTGTATTTATAGTGAAGATGTACAAGGTAACTAATTACATGATTGTAGGGATATACATTTGAATATTTGAATATACAATTAATATTAATAAATGCTATTTAACTAGTATTAACTAGGGGTGAGGCAATCACTCCTTAATATCCCCCGTCAAGCGATGCGTGGGATGAGGAAAAACGCAGAGCTTGGAACGAAGGAACTCGAACGTCGGGCGAGGAAGGCCCTTTGTGAAGATGTCGGCCAGCTGAAGATGTGTAGGGACAAACTGTGTGGACAGTTTTCCAGAGGTGACGAGCTCGCGAACAAAATGGCAATCGATGTCAATGTGTTTTGCTCGTTTGTGTGCGACTGGATTCTGGCTGAGAAAGAGAGCACTGTTGTTGTCGGAGAGCAGAACAGGACGAGCAGGTAACAGAACTCGTAGCTCGCGGAGCAGAGATGTTAGCCAAACGACCTCGGCGGCTGCGTTGGCTAAGGCACGATACTCCGATTCGCAGCTAGAGCGAGCAACGGTGGGCTGTTTCTTTGCACTCCACGAGACCAGATTCCCACCTAGAAAGACTGAATAACCATAGGTAGAACGGCGAGTTTCCACGCAACGAGCCCAGTCGGCATCTGAGTAGGCGACCACGAAAGAGTCTGGGCGACGAGTGAAGGAGAGGCCATAATTGATAGTGTGCTTGACATAGCGAAGAATCATCTTCACCGCCGAGAAGTGGTCGCTGGTCGGCGCCTGGAGAAACTGACTGACATGATTTACCGAGAAGGATAGATCAGGTCGAGTGATGGTGAGGTACTGCAGGGCGCCTACCAAAGAGCGATAAAGGGTCGGATCCGAGAATGGATCACCAGTGCCGACCAGGGTTTCACCAGCGGCCAAAGGGGTGGCGATGGGCTTGGAATCTTGGAGATCTGCTCGCTCAAGAATTTCGCGAGCATATTTGGACTGGCCGACGAACAGCCCAGAAGAGGTGTAGGAGATTTCCAAACCCAGAAAATAGTTGAGGCGACCAAGGTCCTTGAGGGCGAACTCCTTGTTCGCCCGAGAGATGAAACGAGCTAGTGTAGATGAGTCGTTGCCAGTGACAATAATATCATCGACGTACAAGAGGAGGTAGATGATCGAGGAGCCTTGAAATAGGTAAAACAGCGAGGAGTCAGACTTGCATTCCTTGAAGCCAATGCCGAGCAAGAAGGAGCTAAAACGCTGAAACTAAGCTAAGGGAGCTTGGCGGAGACCATATAATGCCTTCTTCAATTTGCAGACATTATCAGGGAGCCGAGGATTGACAAAACCAGGGGGTTGAGCCATAAAAACCGGTTTCTGGAGATAGCCATTGAGAAAGGCATTCTTGACATCCAGTTGATGTAGGGGCCAGTTGAAGCGAACAGAGAGAGATAGGATTACTCGAACAATGGTCGCCTTAACAACGGGACTGAATGTGTGAGAAAAATCTGTCCCAGGGATTTGGGTAAAGCCTTGAGCGACCAATCTGGCTTTATGCCGCTCAATTGAACCATCAGATTTGTACTTGGTTCGAAAGACCCATTTAGAACCAACAATGTTCGCATCCTGGGGGCGAGGAACAAGATCCCAAGTGTTGTTAACTCGCAAAACATCGATTTCCTCCTGCATTGCGGCCAGCCATTCAGGAGACTTGGCAGCCGATTTGAAACCACGGGGTTCCGAGGAGGCAGTGAGGGCACTAATCAAAGCAGTGGAGGCCAAGTTTAGCGGATATTTGGGTTTGAAGATTCCAGATTTTGCTCGTGTGATCATCTAGTGTGTGGATGATGGTCGCTCCACCGTGGGCTCAATGGTCGGCAATGGGTGCTCGGCCGGAGCAGGGGGAGCAGGTGGCTCCTCAATAATAGCTAGCAGATGAGGGGTGTCCTCGCCAGGGTCAGTGGTGCATGCCGAGCACGGTGGAGTGTGAGAAGTGGTCTCAAGAGATAGGTCATCCGAGGATGCCAGCTCGGCATCCAAGAAGGATGAGACCACCGCACTGGTCGGCAAAGGCCGAGCAGAACCTGAAAAAGGGAAACAACCTTCATCAAATACAACATGTCGAGTAACAAAGATTTTTGAGGATGTAGGATCGTAGCACCGAAAACCCTTGTGGAAACTACTGTAGTCCAAGAAAATACATGGGCGACTGCGAGGAGAAAGTTTGTTGGCTGCATAATCGCGTAAGCATGGAAAGACCCGACAACCAAATGGTTTGAAGTTTCCATAAAGGGGCACGGAACCGAAGAGAACCTGATACGGGGTTTGACCACCCAAAATAGAGGACGGCAGGCGGTTAATGAGATGGACTGCAGTGGCAAAGGCATCGAACCAAAATTCAGACGGAGCCCGAGCATGAAAGAGCATGGAGAGACCAGTTTCAGTGATGTGACGGTGCTTGCGCTCGGCGCGATCATTTTGCTGGGGGGTGTAGGGACATGACACCCGATGCGAGATGCCATGCTCGGCCATAAAACGGCGAACAGTCGTGTTGACGAACTCAGTGCCACCATCACTTTGAAAAACTTTGAGTTTAGCCGAGAACTGAGTGCAAACAAATTTGTGAAAGATGACCAATGTGGTAAAAAACTCAGATTTTGCACGAAGAGGATATATCCACGAGAAACGAGAATAATCATCGATAAACACAGCATAATAACGAAAGCCACCCGAAGCAACAACAGGGGAAGGACCCCAAAGATCGCAGTGTACCAAATCAAGAATAGCAGAAGCGCGTTTTTCATTGATAGTAAAAGACAAACGTTTACTTTTGGCCAACTGGCAAGAGGTGCAAATGGTAGGGTTTGGTAAGAGTGAGTTAACAGATAGATGCCCTAATCTATTCAAGTCTTTGATAACATTAAACGGGACATGTCCCAAACAAGAATGCCATAAATCAAAGGAAGCACGAGCAACATCAGGCGGCTTCAAAGCGACGACCAAAGCCGGGAGTGCTCGTTCCAACATGTAAAACCCTTGTTCACATCGACCCTGAGCCACCACTTCCTTGGTAGCCCGATTCTGAACAACAAATGATTTATCAGAAAAGCAAACATCAACTAGAAAATCAGACGTGAGTTTACTAATAGATAAGAGGTTTTTGGTGATGTGAGGAACAACAAGGACATCCAGGAGACCTATATCCTTAGAAAGTTTATGTCCAACATGAGAGATTCGTAAGGAGTTACCATTACCAACGACCACTTGACCATTACCAGAATAAGGTGTCGAGGAGTCCAGATGGGAGGTGCTGGGAGTCATGTGGGCCGAGGCTCCTGAATCAACATACCAATCCGAGGAGGGCGGCGAGGAGACAGAGCATGCCGAGTGAAAGGCCTGAGCAAGATTGGCGGATGGGTCGTCGGACAGATGGGCAGATGGGCGACCAGTCTGGCGAGGAACTGTGACGCGAACAAACCGCTGAGGACATTTGTTGGCGTAGTGCTCGCCACGGCAGATTTGACAGCGGGGAACGTAGGTTTTACGCCCTCCGCGACCACCAGAAAAATCGGGGCGACCACCACGCTGAGGCCCAGAAGGGCGACCACCAGTATGGTCGCGTGGATTCGGGCGAGCAAAAAATGCGGCTGGAGCAGGCTCAACTGCATCAGGCTTATTCATGATCTCAAAAGCAATGACCTGATGCAGTAGGTCACGGAAAACTGGGACAGGCGAGAGGGCCATTCGGGTGTCGGCAAAACCACTAAATTTGGGACCAAGGCCCCGTAGAAACCAGTGCGACATGTCAGATTTATCGACTGGCTTACCAATAGCGGCCATTTGATCGCATAATGCTTTAAAGCGCTGACCATAATCGGCAACAGGAAGGGAATCACGTTTGAGGAGAAGGAGTTCCTCACGAAGCTGAGTGATGCGGGACTGGGAGGAGTGGCTGAAGGCGTCCTCCAAGGCAAGCCAAGTATCACGGGCCGTATCACATTGAACAACTTCGGCCAGAGTTTCTTCAGTGAGAGAGGAGAGAAGAAGGGCAAGGACTTTCTGATCCTTTGTTTTCCAGGCAGCGAAGGTCGGGTGAGTGTCGGCAGGGGAGGCGGATGAACCATCCACAAGGCCATAGAGATCGGCACAAGTGAGCATCGGGACAACCTGCTTCTTCCATAGGAGATAATTGGAAGAAGAGAGTTTCACCGTTACCATATGAATGAGGACATTCATGGGGATAGAAGAGTCTGCCATTGAAGGAGAAGGGCGAGGGGGACAAGCTCGACAATTTGTGACGCAGCGGCGGCACAGTGGCGGCAGAGATGGAGAAAGAAATTAGGGTTAGGGTTTTTGGATCGTGTTTAGGCTGATACCATGTGAACAATGAGATATGATCACCGTTGACTTTGGTGAGGCGGTACAACTTGTATTTATAGTGAAGATGTACAAGGTAACTAATTACATGATTGTAGGGATATACATTTGAATATTTGAATATACAATTAATATTAATAAATGCTATTTAACTAGTATTAACTAGGGGTGAGGCAATCACTCCTTATAGATGGGTCTGAAAGCCCAAATTTAAAACCCACGAGTCACGAGCCCAAGACTAGGCCCAAGCTCAACCGGACGAGCACACACGTGCATCTGTATAGACTATTGGATTGCTCCTTAGTCATTATTAGGCAATCACTCCTTAATACCTGCAAATATCCTCAAGATTCGCAAGTTAAATTCTTGACAGAGCAAAGTAAACCATATATATATAGGACAAAAACAGAGTTATAACTCGAATAAGTGAGGAAGGGTAGAGAAACAAATATACTCCATCCGTTCAAATTCATTATGTCCAATTCTCCCGACACGAATTTTAATAAATATTAAAGTAGATAAGTTTGGGGTGTGTGTCGATAAAGTAATGTAAATAATATTATTTTAAAAAAGGAGAATGATCATAATAAAATTGGACAACTAAAAAAGAAAAGTGGGAATAATGAAATTGGATGATGGGAGTACATATTTTTATTGTTTCTCGACCATTCTATATATGTTTCAACAACCCTTGTTGTGTTGCCTTGCCCTTGATCATATATATTTGCCATAAAATATCTTTGCCAAAGTACAAGATTTATGGGTTCATTATGAATTATCCTCAGCCTGTTCTCCAAATATAGAGACCAGGTTTGTCCCAATTAATGTAGCTAATGATGCAAGTTCAGACATGCACTAATAGTAGAACATTTTTGTGTAAAATATGAATTCAGACAATTAAGATATGTGAAAGTTGAGGAGTAGCATGATTTCTCAATTTGGCATGTAAGCTTTTGAGCCTGAATAATTTATATATCATCCTGAGTTGTGGTGTTTGATTTCATATCTTATAAGTACCAATCTATATATTATGAGCATTAATATACCATTACATACATGTAACTTGTTTCTATTTTATATTTAAATTAATATTATACTGTATTTATCAATAACTTATGAGTAACACACTCTTTTAAAAAATTGTATTAAGTACACACAAGTATTTGCCATTTTTATAAAACTTTAATTTTCTTCAAAAAAATCGTGGGCTTGACAAATAATATTAACAAGAGTTTCTTAGAAATTAACGAGGGATATTTGGAACTTTGACAAATATTATAATTGAATCTTCTTTGGGGTGGAAAATTATAAAAATCTCGTCAGAGGAAGGACCGAATACATATCACATATTGATGATCATTTCTGAAACTTCAAATTACAATTAAACTTGATAATCATATCCACGGGTTCCATCACCATACAAACTCATATTCACCGAGAATAGACATGTGATCACCGTTAATGATGTAATCGGAATGATCCACTATATATAAGTATTTAGAATGAGATAATTAAGGTAAATACAACAACCATATCAAAGTGATATGGACTAAATTAAAATATATTATTCCTATATTATTATTCCCTATTACTTTTGTGGAAGATGCCAAAATCAGAGTCGACTGCTCGGCGCAGCGGAATGCACAAAAGCAACAATCACTTTCAAAAAAGTTCAATAGACAACAGACCAAATATGCAAATTAACTACAGAAAATAAATACGCAATAACACCAAGAATTTTTACGTGAAAAACCCTTCACAAGGGGGTAAAAACCACGGGACCCGTCCAGCAAAATACTCCACTATATCAAATGGGAATTACAAAGTTTCCTTCTCTATTACAAATAGAGGAACCAACATCAATAGCACCAAACTATCCTCAAGAATACTATTCTTGGAACACACAATAAATATAGGAAGAGAGCAAACTAAATAGTACAATGAGAATGAAATCACCAATTTCTCTTTGTACCTCTTGGAGACGATTCGTGAAAATCTACTCCAACCAAAGTGAAGAGCATGTCACCACGAACTCCCCCTCGAAATTTAAGACAAAACGATGAAGAAACGAGTCCCCAAGAGACAAACCCTTCTTCTCCCTCTCTCTTTTTCTTTCTCTCCCTTTCTCCCTATTTTTCTTTTCTTCGCTACTGTAAATCAAAAAAAGCACGCACGGCTGCTGCCCTCTAACAAACATATCCAAAAAATGGGCCAAAACATAATAATTATTATTATGTTTTGTGGGCTTCTTTAATTGTTATTTCTTGGGCCCAACTATTATTGGAGAAGCCCAACAATCTCCCCCTCCCAATATAGTTGGCCACATACGTCACATCTACCTCGAGCTCATGCCGGCCAATCCGGCGCACAAATCTTGCTTCTCACGAGTAACCACCTTAGTCATCATATCCGCAGGATTTTTATCGGTGTGAATTTTCTCAAGCTTCATAAGTTGCTTCTCCAATACCATTCTAATCCAATGGTACCTCACATCAACATGCTTCGTTCGAGCATGATACATGGAATTTTTGCTCAAGTCAATAGCACTTTGACTATCACAAAAAATCATATACTCATCCTGCTTCAAACTCAACTCCTGGAGAAATCTCTTCATCCACATCATCTCTTTTCCAGCTTCGTTCGATGCAATGTACTCTGCCTCAGTGGTGGATAAGGCAACACACTTTTGTAACTTTGATTGCCATGAGACAGCTCCTCCCATCGAGATCACCTGCCATGTCTGAATTTGTGTATCCCACAAGAGTCGACTTCGAACTTCCAAAACTCAAGCATGATTTTGAAGTTGCTCTCAAGTATCTGAATATCCACTTTACGGCCTCCCAATGATCTTTTCCTGGATTGGAAAGAAATCTGCTCATCAAGCTAACAACTTGAGCAATATCCGGTCGTGTACACACCATGGCGTACATCAAAGAACCAACTGCAGAGGAATAAGGAATTGTTGCCATCTCTTCTCTCTGCTCTCGAGTCGTGGGACAAGACTTCTTACTCAACTTGAAGTGGTTAGTAAGTGGCGTAGACACATGCTTAGCATGTTTCATGTTGAACCTCTCAAGTACTTTCTCAATGTACTTTTCTTGTGACAACAATAATTTTCCAGCCTTTCTGTCACGAATAATCTCCATGCCCAACATCTGTTTTGCTGAGCCTAAATCCTTCGTGTCAAAGGATTTGGACAGCCCCCCCCCCAACTTGCTAATCGACACAATATCCTTTCCCACAATCAACATATCATCAACATAAAACAACAAAATAATGAAGTTACCATCAGGGAAGTGTTTGACATAAACACAATGATCCGCCTTCGTTCTTTTATAACTTTGGCTAGCCATAAAAGAATCAAACTTCATGTACCACTGTCGTGAAGCTTGCTTCAAACCATACAAGTTCTTCCTCCGTTTGCAGACCAAGTGCTCCTTTCCCTTAACCTCAAAACCTTGTGGTTGATTCATGTATATGTTCTCGACTAACTCTCCATGCAAGAATGTTGTTCGAACATCAAGATGCTCAATCTCCAGGTTCAAGCTAGCTGTTAATCCTAACACAATGCGAATATAACTCATCTTAATTCACCACTGGTGAGAATATCTCATCAAAGTCAACTCCCTTCTTCTGAGTAAATCCCTTGACGACCAATCGTGCCTTGTGTCTGACTACCTTAGCACCATCTTTCTTTAGCTTGAATACCCACTTGTTCTTCAGAACTCTCTTACCCTTAGGCAGCTCAACCAAATAAAAGGTATGATTCTTGTGTAAAGAATCCATCTCTTCTTGCATCGCTTCAAGCCACTAGTCTTTGTCTTTGAGGGAATATACCTCCTCAAAGTTCTCTGGCTCCCCCTCATTCGTAATCAACGCCCAATCTGAACTCGGATACAATGTAGTTGGCCTTCGATTTCTCACTGGTCTTCCACCATGTTCTGCATTTTCTGGTGGTGCATGTTGAATCTCTTTCTCAACATCTTCGGGTTCTTGGACAACTGGATCTTGGTCAAGTGCAGTTGGGTCATCATTTTCCATCCCAACTTCATATTCATTCTACACTTCTTCTCTACCATTTTCAGCATCAATGGTAGGAATCTCATGTGGTGTTAGATCAGCAACACCAGTAGGCATCTGAGTGGAGGTCTCCCCCTTCTTCAAATCTTCCATCGTCTCATTTTCATGGAATATGACATCTCTACTCCTCACAATTGTCTTCTTCTCTGGATCCCATAATCTGTATCCATACTCCTCATCTCCATATCCAACAAATATGCAAGGTGTAGATTTGCTATCTAACTTGCTTCTTTGCTCCTTCGGTACGTGCACAAAGGCTTTGCATCCGAACATCTTCAAGTGGGAATAAGAGACATTTTTCCCACTCCATACTCTCTCTGGAATATCATAATTCAAAGGGACTAATGGAGATCGATTGATCAAATAACAAGCAGTCAACACAGCTTCACCCCATAATGACTTGGGTAGCTTAGCCATCTTTAGCATACATCTCACTTTCTCCATAATGGTTCTGTTCATCCTCTCTGCCACACCATTATGTTGAGGAGTGCCCGGAACAGTTCTTTCATGTCTAATCCCACGCTGAGCATAATATGCCTTGAACTCTCTAGAAGTGTACTCGCCACCATTGTCAGTTCGTAGACATTTCAACAACTTTCCTGTCTGTCTCTCAACCATAGTGTGGAACCACTGAAACTTCTGAAATACTTCACTCTTGTTCTTCAAGAAGTACACCCAAGTCTTCCTTGAAGCACCATCAATGAAAGTGAGGAAATATTTATTTCCACCCAACGACTCCACCTCGAGGGGACCACAAACATCAGAATGTATTAGCTCCAATACAACATCTTTTCGATTAGAATGTGAACGAAAAGAGATTTTATTTTGTTTGCCTAATAAACAATAACCACAAGGGTGGAGTGACTTACTTTGAGCAGTAGGAATCAGAGATTCTTTGGCTAGGATGTGCAAGGTTTTCTCACTCATGTGTCCCAGCCTGTTGTGCCACAAATTTGGTGAAGATTCATCCTCGGCTGCAAATAGTTGGTCTCGAGCCATCTTGAGCTTCGTCCGGTACAACGTACAACAAAGCTTTCCTTTGCCAACCAACAAGGAACCCTTCACAAGCTTCCAATTACCATTTGTGAATTTTTGCTCGTATCCCTCTCTATCAAGGACATTAACGGCAATCAAATTGTAGCGCAACTGTGGAATATATCTCACATCTTTCAGCGTCAGTGTGAATCCCAAATCAGTCTCAACAACCATATCTCCAATGCCAATAATCGGTGCAATACTCTTGTTTCCCATGAACAAGTGACCATAATCTCCAGCTTTGTAGTTTGTAAACAACTCTGTCTTCGGAGCACAATGATGAGAAGCACCCGAATCAACTATCCACTCAACATCAGGATTCTCCACATGGAGACACTCATCGCTAACACAAACTACGGTCTGATCATCACCGGAGTGAGTGACAATGTCTGCTGTATTTTTATCTTCTGACTTCTTCTGATTCTCTTCCCTTTGCTCTTGCTTCCAAATTCTGCAATTTCTCTTCATGTAGTTGGATCCACCACAATGGTAACACTTGAATCTCTCCTTGGACTTAGACCTGTTGTCTCTTGATTTATCAAGACCTTTAGGTCCTCTACTCTTGCTTCTACCTCTATTCTCGGTGACAAGTGCTTGCGAAGAACTAGCCCCAGATTCCTTTCTTCGAGTCTCTTCATTGAACATACTCTCTTTAATCATGTTCAATGTCAACTTTCCATTCGGAGCTGTATTACTGAGCGTCACCACCATAGTCTCCCAGCTATCAGGTAGAGAGCTCAACAAGAATAAAGCCTACACCTCATCATCGAATGCAATATTCATGGTAGAAAGTTGATTTACCAAGTCTTGTAAAACATTCAAGTGCTTTGCTACATAACTCCCATCTTTGTACTTCAAGTTCACTAACTTTCTGATAACAAAGGTCTTGTTCTGTGCATTCTTCCTCTCATACAATTCTTGCACATTTTTCCACAAATCACACGGATCTGTCTCCTTAGCCACATGGTGAAAAACACTGATATCTACCCACTGTTTGATTGTACCAATTTTTTTCTACTAAGCTTCTTGATTAGTGTGAAAATTGCTTGAAATTCATGTATTTAATTTGCATAATTTGATAGGATTTTTGCATTATTTACACTAAATTGACTAATTGCACTTGAAATGAGAAAGATATGTGTTTTGCTATTTTTATAGGAAAAATGAGCATTTTTAGAGCAAACACGCCACAATTATATTTTGGAGTCAATTGAAGGGATAAATCGAGAATGGAGTTGAAACGAGGAAATAATGAAGGTGAAAATTATTTGGGCCAACAATTTAATTGATGGCCCATTTAATTAATTGTTGGGGTATTGAGTATTAGGCCCATTTAATTAATTGGGCCCAAGAATTACAAGGCCATTTGTCAACCAAGGAGCAGCCGTGAGCTAAAGTTGGGGCGCAACACAACAACCAAATGAGAGTGCATCAATGCTAATTGTAGGCACATTTTGCATTGCAATTGGGCCACTTTTAATTATGAAGGCAACAACTTTTAGCAATTTCTTGTGGCTCATTAAATTATGGGAATTGAAGTAGCCCAAACCCAATCTCATACCAGGGGCCCATTTCATCAATTAATCAAGAACAGTAGCCAATTCAGCTGGGAGCCTGGCGCAGAAAAAAATACAGAGCATCTCCCGTTGAGGGAGAAACCCTCATCTCCTCCCCCACACTCCACTCATTAGATAGTTTAGTTTGTTCTTTCAATCTCCTATTGTTTTGGTAATTTCAATTTTTTATTTTTTGTAGTTTAATTTCCATGAGTTTTATTCTAGTTGTTCATTTAAATATGGAGTAGTCTCTTATTGCTTTGGGTGTTGGAATTATTTGGGTAATTAGTGGATTTATAAATTAATTGCATATTTTAATCTATGTCTTAAATTTTAATTGTTTCTAGTGTTGTGATTTGTGTGATTCAATTAATTGATTGATCCTATTAGCTAGCATTTTTGATTATGTTAATTGCAACGAGAGTTGGGTTTGCATGATTGGGGTGTGAGTGTGAGCCTTGATTAATTAATTAAAGTTAAATAGTAATTAGCTTAACCGAGAGATGGTTGATTGCTTAGATCGACAACATTAGACATTAATCAAATAGAGGTCATCTAGGAGATTGGTGAGAGGGCGTTTCATAAGCATTAGTAACCGTGTTGAAAGTGCTTATGAAACACTATCTTAGGAGCTTATGGTATTTGGTTTAGATCCTATAATTGCTAATCAATGCACGTGCATGTTCACCTATGCCTTTCGAGGGGGTCTACACATATATGTGATAGCCTTTAACATAATTCAAGATATTTGGTTTAATTATTGTGATTAGTTCGTTAATTCATTAGTGATCCCACATAAGGAAGACACCCGAAGCAATTATTCCACTTGCACTTTCATCTTATTGAGAGTTAGTTTTAGTTGTTTACTTAGTGTTTCTTTTTCTTATTGGTATTTGCTTTATCCTCCTATTTAGCTTCTATAACACCATTTCGACTCATAGTTTTGGGGCTCAACGCTCTCTCTAGGTCCTTGGAACGAAAATATACTAGGTCGTATACTTATCATACTACTATTGAACCCATACGCTTGTGGGGATCGTATAGTTGTTTGAAAAGTGCAAAAATACGAACCAAGTCAATGGCGCCGCTGCCGGGGATTTAAGCGTGTGTTATTAGTGAAACATAGAGTTTGTTGAGTGTTATTGATAGTAGCATTTCTTTTTGTTATTTTGTTTTCGTTTCTCTTTGTGGGCTTTGACATTTTTCCTTTGTAGGTGTATGATCACAAGATCTCGTGGAGGAAACCTAGAACCGTTGGATCTTGAGATCGAGGCACACGCAAGGAAAAGAAATCGAAGTAGAAGCCGTCAAAGAATCATAGAAGAACAACTTGAGATGGAGAACAACGAAGAGATGAATCTTCCACCAATGGAAGATGATGAGAATCACCAAGTTGGGAATCAACAAGGAGGTAATCCACCTCAAAGCCCTCCACAAAATCTCCATAATCCCAATCCACAATATCCACCTCAAAACCACCTTCCATATCAAGGAAATTATCCTTATCCTTACCCACCTCAACCACAAGCCTACTATCCACCTCCACATCAATACCCTCCTCCTCAACACCCATATCCACCATATCTATATCCTTCCCCACCATCTGAAGAGCAGTATTGTCCACCTCCTCCTCCACCTATGGAGGAACCTTGCTTTGAATTCCATGGAGCTTCGGAAGGAAATTGGTATGATAGTGAGAGCAACTTTGAGTATGATTATCAAATGCAACAGGCTCCCTCTCATTATCAAGAGTGGGAAATGAATGAGTATTGACCACCAAGCAATGAGGGTAGGACTACTACTGAAGAGCTCATTGCACACATGATGGAGAGAATGGATGCAAATGATAAGAGAATGGAAGAAAGAGAGAATAACCTCAAGTCACTTCTGAATGGAATGGAGCGGATGAACTCAACAATCGAGGCATTGGTCATCGCTATGAAAGAAAAAGAGGATCTAATTGAGGATGAGGATGAAAAGGGGTATCCACTTGAAGACATGAGCACGGGAATGAGCTTAATAGTGATTGAAGAAGATGATAGAGAGGAATGTCCCTTGATGGACACGAGCAAAAAAGAACAAGAAGATCTAGAAGCATCAAAAGACGAGTTGAAGAGCGAAATGAGCATTCCTAAACCTTTAAACTCTTCAATTTACTCTCTCTTTGATATTTATGCTTCTATTGATTTCATTTTGCCTCTTAATCACTTTAATCTTAAGAAAGAAATTGAGAAGAGTTTGGGCATCCTTGGGAAAAAGGGAGAGCAATGGAAGAAGACGCTGTGGAAAGAGCAAGAGGAGCCTACGTTGATGAAAGTATGGAAGAAACATGTGGATGATAGGTCTTCCATTCATAAGAGCCTCCTTGAGTTTGAAGCTCAGAAGTTGAAATACAATGGCAAGGAGGACCGATATCCATGGCCATTTCGATGAGCTTATTTCTTTTCGTCCGACTTGAAGACGTTAAACTTAGCGCTAAATGGGAGGCAACCCATTATTTATTGCTTTCTTTTATTTTTAGATTTGTAGCTTGTTTGATCTTTTGTTTAGTTTTTGTTTTGTAGGTTGAGTGTTGTATTGTGGTCAAGGATGGGAGATATGCATGGTGGAGCTCAAGGGTAGTGGTGCTTTGGAGCAAAAGGCCCAAGGGACAAACGGTTGTGGTAGCTTGCTTCTTTGGTGAGCTTCGTTGGTGGCAAAATTCTAAGGTAACACACTCATTCCCAAACTTTGCATTCAACTAGATAGTTTCATTTAAGTTTGGGGGGAGGTTTCATGTGTTTACTTCATTTATATTGCACCGTTGTTCCTAGTTTTGGTGATTGAGATATCTTGTGGATTGTTGGTATTTGAGGCATAATTGATGGTGATTGTTGGTTTTTGAAGTTTGGTTGAGCTTGTTGGTATTAATTGATGCTTGCTTGTTCGCTTGATTATGTGACGATTTATGCTTGAGTTGGTGCTCTTAATTTATGATTAGACAAGCTTGTGAGTTTTAGAGCTTTAGACTTTCATATATTATGGTCTATTTTCCTTCTTGTGAGTATCATTCATGTTTGTGTGCTATAAAACTTGCCAATTGTCTTGTTTGAGGCTACAAATGAAATTTTTGGAAGTGATATAAGACCATCTTTGTTTTGAATAGTCACTTGACCAAATTTTCCATACCAAATGAATATTTTCCGTAGTTAGCCACTTTGAGCCTATTGACTTATATTCTTTGGCAACCTAAATATTTAGCCCATTGTCCATCTTGTATGAGCCTAATTTTCCCTATGAACTAGTGGAGTTTGAATGTTGACAATGAGGTTGAATTGAGTAAATGTGAATTTGGTGGGTTGTTTGGTTGGAAAGTGAAAAGAAATTTTTTTTGAGAAAAGATGAATTGTGAGTTGTGCATAAAAAAGATTGAGTTGATGAGAAAAGGAAAAAATGAAAAAAAAAAAAATCTCTTGTACACAAGCATTTGGTGAAAATTCAAGTTCAAAAGTGTTAATTGGTTGAAGTGAAGAATGTGCTTAAAAAGAAATGAAGCAAGTAAATTGTGTGACATTGAGAACTTTGAGTTGCAACTTGATCAATTGCAACTTTCATTTTCACTCCACTAGTTTATGAGTCACTTTATCCAAATCTTTCCTACCCTAACCAAAGAGCCTACATTACAACCAAATGTGAAGTCCTTATTGATTCATTGATTGAACTCTTTCATGTGGTGGAGAACTTAAACATTTGGCCAACATATGGTTGTGCACTTGTGTGATTTGATTTTGAGAGCATACACTTCCTTGATATACACTTTTGAGTGATGAGAGATACATCTACTTGTGAAGAAATTGTGAATTGAGCACTTGATCTTGCATGGATTTGAGCATAATTTGTGAACTTGCTTGTTGATTTTTCTACCTCTTGGCTTGACTAGATTTAAGGAATTTGGCAATCACTCATTCTATTTTGGCTTGAATGAATTCCTTCGCAATTCTCCCACTTGTTCTATTTTCTTTCGTTGCTCGGGGACGAGCAACACTTTAAGTTTGGGGGTTGATTAGTGTGAAAATTGCTTGAAATTCATGTATTTAATTTGCATAATTTGATAGGATTTCTTGCATTATTTACACTAAATTGATTAATTGCACTTGAAATGAGAAAGGTACGTGTTTTTCTATTTTTATAGGAAAAATGGGCATTTTTAGAGCAAACACGCCTCAATTATATTTTGGAGTCAATTGAAGGGATAAATCGAGAATGGAGTTGAAACGAGGAAATAATGAAGGTGAAAATTATTTGGGCCAACAATTTAATTGATGGCCCATTTAATTAATTGTTGGGATATTGAGTATTAGGCCCATTTAATTAATTGAGCCCAAGAATTACAAGGCCATTTGTCAACAAGGAGCAGCCGTGAGCTAAAGGTGGGGCGCAACACAGTAGCCAAATGAGAGTATGCATCAATGTTAATTGTAGGCCCATTTTTGCATTGCAATTGGGCCACTTTTAATGATGAAGGCAACAACTTTTAGCAATGGGCGTGGCTAAATGCACCCGGATATACTATGAGTACACCCACGTGATGAGGACACACACAAAACGGATGAGGACACCCACGTGGAAATCTAAAAAATAACCCCATCATTTCAAACCCTAATTAAACCCTTATTCCTCCATTTCTCTCACATTCTCACACACAAAAAGGGTGCACCCACCTCCCCTCCCTCCCAATCGGCGCCGCCGCCCACCGCCCCTCACTCCCTAGCGGCACCGCTCCTCCCCTCCCCTCCCCACGTCGCCGCCCACTTTCTTCTTCGAACGAAAGCCGCCGCCGCTGGAGAAGTCGAATCATCCGCCACCGCCGCTGGAGAAGGGCGAATCGCCAACCCTGCCCTCGTCCGCCACCGACCCTCCCCTTCGCGGCCGCAGCCCTTCCCTCTCCCCTTCGCGGCCGCAGTTCCTCCCCATCCCCTTCGCGGCCGTTCGCGGCCGCAGTTCCTCCTCCCCTCGCAGTCGTTCGCGGCCGGCCTCCCTCCGTTCGTGCCTCTCGTCGCCGCCACGCCGCTTCAGGTAAGTTGAAAATTAGGTTTCTCAAAATTAGGGTTTTGTATGTTGTTCGGGAATTCCTTTCGAACAATTTATGTTTGTTTTGTAGAAAATTTCGAACAACCTAAGTTTGTTCATGTAAAATTTTCGAACATTTTAACTTTGTTTTGAATTTTTTTTCGAACAATCTGTGTTTTTCGAACATATTTACTTTGTTTTGGAAAAATTTTAAAACAAGTTGTTCGATCTTTTTTTTCAGACAAATTTAATTTGTTTTGAAATTTTTTTCGAACATATTGAGTTTGTTCGTTAAAAAATTTCGGACATATCAACAATGTTTGGGTAAAATTTCCAATATATTAAGCTTTTATTTTTGTTGTTGAAATTTTGAGTTTTTATGATTTTTGGTGGTGATTTGGGTGAGAAATGAAATCGTTGTGAAATGGAATGGATGGGTGTACTCATCCGTCCATTTTTTAAATTTTTTGCAAGAAGGGTACAAATGTCATTTTGCATACCGCTTGTGTTAAAAAAAATCCAGTGGGTGTACTTATAGGAAATCCGGGTGCATTTAGCCGCGCCCTTTAGCAATTTCTTGTGGCCCATTAAATTATGGGAATTGAAGTAGCCCAAGCCCAATCTCATACCAGGGGCCCATTTCATCAATTAATCAAGAATAGTAGCCAATTCAACTAGGAGCCTGGTGCAGAAAAAAATACAGAGCATCTCCCATTGGGGGGAGAAACCCTCATCTCCTCCCCCACACTCCACTCATTAGATAATTTAGTTTGTTCTTTCAATTTTCTAAATAGATTTTAATTGTGTATTTGATTTTGATTGTGTCATTGAAGAATTTGAAGACACATAGGTGATATATTTCCTTTATTTCAATATTGTTTTGGTAATTTCAATTTTTAATGTTTTGTAATTTAATTTCCATGAGTTTTATTCTGGTTGTTCATTTAGATATGGAGTAGTCTCTTATTGCTTTGGGTGTTGGAATTATTTGGGTAATTAGTGGATTTATAAATTAATTGCATATTTTAGTCTATGTCTTGAATTTTCATTGTTTCTAGTGTTGTGATTTGTGTGATTCAATTAATTGATTGATCCTATTAACTAGCATTTTCGATTATGTTAATTGCAACGAGAGTTGGGTTTGCATGATTGGGGTGTGAGTGTGAGCCTTGATTAATTAATTGAAGTTAAATAGTAATTAGCTTAACCGAGAGAGGGTTGATTGCTTAGATCGACAACATTAGACATTAATCAAATAGAGGTCGTCTAGGAGATTGGTGAGAGGGCGTTTCATAAGCATTAGTAACCGTGTTGAAAGTGCTTATGAAACACTATATTAGGAGCTTATGGTATCTAGTTAGATCCTATAATTGCTAATCAATGCACGTGTTCACCTATGCCTTTCGAGGGGGTCTACACATATATGTGATAGCCTTTAACATAATTCAAGACATTAGGTTTAATTATTGTGATTAATTCGTTAATTCATTAGTGATCCCACATAAGGAAGACACCCGAAACAATTCTTCCACTTGCACTTTCATCTTATTGAGAGTTAGTTTTAGATTTTTACTTAGTGTTTCTTTTTCTTATTGGTATTTGCTTTATCCTCCTATTTAGCTTCTATAACACCATTTCGACTCATAGTTTTGGGGCTCCACGCTCTCTCTAGGTCCTTGGAACGAAAATCTACTAAGTCGTATACTTATCATACTACTATCGAACCCATACGCTTGTGGGGATCGTATAATTGTTCGAAAAGTGCAAAAATATGAACCAAGTCACTTCTCCCATTCCTTGGCTTCCATGCTTTCGGGCTTAACATCTTTTCCTTCAATAGGATCATACAAATCTTTGCAGTAAAGTAAATCCTCCATCATGGGCTTCCATATAGAATAATTTTCTGCAGTCAATTTAATCATCGAGCTACTACCAATGGCCTCCATGGTCCGAGCCTAGTTCAACCAAGGCTCTGATAGCACTGTTGTGGAAGGTGCCAAAATCTGAGTCGATTGCTCGGCGCATCGGAATGCACAAAAGCAACAATCTCTTCCACAAAAGCTCAATAGACAACAGACCAAATATGCAAATTAACTACAGAAAATAAATACGCAATAACACCAAGAATGTTTACGTGGAAAACTGATTAGTGTGAAAATTGCTTGAAATTCATGTGTTTATTTTGCATAATTTTGAGAATTTTGTTGCATTATTCACACTAAATTGACTAATTGCACTTGAAATGAGAAAGGTATATGTTTTGCTATTTTTTTAGGTAAATTGAACTTATTTGGAAGCAAATTACGTTTCTGAGAATTCATGAAGTCAAGAATATAATTGCACCATTGGATGCGTCTCGAAAAAATGAGTGGAATGAAAAAAAGAATCAAGTCAATCGGAGGTCGTAAGCTCAAGATATGATCGAAACGATAAACTGCAAAATTGCAGCAGAATCCACTCGGGCAGCCGAGTCAACCCACTCTGTTGACCGAGTGAAATCTACTTCCAGACCATTTTCTGGACTTCGAACTCACTCGGTTGGCCGAGTCAAACCACTCGGTTGACCGAGTGAACCTGTTTCTGCGCGAAAATTTGAGAATTTTAAAGGATTTCAAGGGCCTAAGTGCAAATCTCGTCTCAAACACTCTTCCAAGCTATAAATAGCTCTCCAAATCAGATTACTGAGGAGGTTTGACCTCACTTTCACACACTCAAACCCTAGTTTCACTCTTAGGTAGATTTTTAACATATTTTGCAAGTTTAATTCCATAGATTAGCTTTAAGGTTTAGTATTTAGGTTGGGTTCTTGAAGATTTTGGCTACATTCACTTGTAATATTCTAGATTGTTGAAGAATCATCAAGGTGACTTCCACCCATTATATATTTTGTTATAATATTGTTAATTCCATGTTTATTTCTATTTCTTTTGTTGTTTTAGTCATGGGTGTTTCTTTAAACACCATGGGCTAAGCTTTTTATGCTTTGGGTGTTTGAAACCATGTGAATATTTAGTGTTGAAATTGTTTATGCTTTGATTATTGTTGTTTCGATTGTTGCTTCTTTTATTGGGTTTTATTGGTGCTTTGTGTATTAGCTTCTATTAATTTGTATTTTGAGGCATGTTTAGCGTAGACGAGAGTTACATGAACATGTTTAAATTTATGGTGTGAGTTTTTGATATACAAATGCGTTTATTATACTTTTAATTCGTCGAGAGAGAGAGAGTTAATTGTATTAGAACCCCATTAGGAGACATTAATTACTTGAATGGTTATTTGGGTAGTTGGTGAGGATTAGGAAGATGTCTTATTACCGGATTTGGGAACACCTTAGACGTAAGGCTATAGTACCCGAAGGGAAATGATTTTCATCCTAGCATCTTGATGCTCTTAGCAAATTCAAATTGAAGCATAAAAATGGTATAAACAATCCCACTCGATTTCACTAGGTAGAGAACACCCGAAGCATTCTCACACTTGCACTTCTCCGAATTTAGATTCGTAGTTGTCCTTTGCTTTTAATTGTCATTTCCTTGTTTTCTTGGTTAGTAATTAATTTACTTATTATTAGTACTGTGTTTAGTTAAATTTATTGTCTTTAGTTTTGTATCCAACTCCCGAAACCGTAGCTACATTAGTTATGCCAACATACAACTCTAGGGATCCATTGCACTAGCCCACCTCCCGTGGTTCGATACTACTTGGTCGAATACTTCAATTACTACTACGAACCCTTATGCTTGAGGGGAAGTAGTTAGTCAAAACATATTGACCTAAAAATTTCGTTCAAGTCAATGGCGCCGCTGCCGGGGAGGTGACATAGTGTTATAAGTGGGACTTAGAGTTAGTTGAGTACTAGTGTTAGCTACATTACTTGTTTTATTTTGTCTTCTTTTTATTTTGAGAATTTTGATACTTTGATATTTTGTAGGTGTGAACTTCATCGACTAGATGGATGGATATAATCAATACCCGTGGAATCATTGCTATGATCAACGTGACATGATTTATCCTCCACAACATGGTGATGTGAGCTACGATGATTGGAGGAAATTTGATCACCATTATCATATGCAACAAGTTCCTCCTCTTATCGAGATTGGAGGAATGAAGAAGAATCATCTCCCCCTTCTCAAGGATATTATCCTTATCCTTACCCACCTCCACCACAAGCATATTATCCTCCACATCCACATCCACATCCACATCCACATCCATACCCTCTTCCTCAACACCCATATCACCCATATCCATATCCTCCCCTACCACCCGAAGAGGTGTATCGTCCACCTCCTCCTCCACTTATGGAAGAGCTTCGTCAAGTACATTATCAAGAGTGGGAAAGCAATGAGTTTTGGCCACAGGGTAGGACTACTATCGAAAAGTTCTTCATTGCACACATGAAGGAGAGAATGGATGCAAAGAGATATCCACTTGAAGACATGGGCACGAGAATGAGCTTAATGGTGATTGTCAAAAGAGATGAAGAGGAATGTCCTTTGATGGACACGAGCAACAAAGAACAAGAAGATCAAGAAGCATCCCAAGATGAGTTGGAGAGCGAAATGAGCATTTATAAACCTTTAAACTCTTCAATTTACACTTTACTTGATATTGATGCTTCTATTGATTTCATTTTACCTCTTGATCACTTTGATCCAAAGAAAGAAATTGAGAAGTGTTTGGGCATTCTTGAGCAAAAGGGAGAGCAATGGAAAAAGAGGATGGAGGAAGAGCAAGAAGAACGGTCATTGAGAGAAATATGTAAGAAAGATGCAAGGGATTGGTCTTCCATTCATGAGAGCCTCCATGATTTTGAAGCTCAAAAGTTGAAATACAATGGGAAGGAGGACCGATATCCATGGCCTTTCCGATGAGTTCTTTTATTTCCGTCCGGCTTGAAGACGTTAAACTTAGCGCTAAATGGGAGGCAACCCATTCTTTATTGCTTTCTTTTATTTTTAGATTTGTAGCTTGTTTGATCTTTTGTTTAGTTTTTATTTTGTAGGTTGAGTGTTGTGTTGGTGGTCAAGGATGAGGGATACGCATGGTGGAACTCAAGGGTGATGGTGCTTTGGTGCTAAGAAGTTCAAGGGACAATCAGTTGTGGTAGCTTGCTTCTTTGGTGAGCTACGTTGGTGATAAAATTTTAAGGTAACACACTCATCTCCAAACTTTGCATTCAACGAGATAGTTTCATTTAAGTTTGGGGGGAGATTTCGTGTGTTTACCTTCATTTATATAACGCCGTTGTTTCTAGTTTTGGTGATTGAAATATCTTGTGGATTGTTGGTATTTGATGCTTAATTGGTGGTGATTATTGATTTTTTTTAAGTTTGGTTGAGCTAGCTGGTATTGATTGATGCTTGCTTGTTCACTTGATTATGTGAAGATTTGTGCTTGAGTTAATGCTCTTAATTCATGATTAGACAAGCTTGTGAGCTTTAGAGCCTTTAGACTTTCATATCTTATGGTCTATTTTCCTTCATGTGAGTATCATTCATGCTCGTGTACTCTAGAACTTGTCAATTGTCTTGTTTGAGGCTACTTTTTGTGTGAGATTTTTGAAAGTGATATAAGGCCATCTTTGTTTTGAATAGTCACTTGGCCAAATTTTCCATACCAAATGAAATTTTTCCGTAGTTAGCTACTTTGAGCCTATTGACTTATATTCTTTGGCAATCTACATATTTAGCCCCTTGTCTATCTTTTATGAGCCTAGTTTTCCTATCAACTAGTGGAGCTTGAATGTTGACAAATGTGGTTGAATTGAGGTGAAATGTGAATTTGGTGGATTTGTTTGGTTGAAAAGTGAAAAGATTGAAAAAAAAGATGAATTGTGAGTTGTGCAAAAAAAAAAAAAAAAAAAGATTGAGTTAATGAGAAAAGAAAAATTGAAAAAGAAAACTCTCTTGTGCACAAAAATTTGGTAGAGCTTCAATTCAAAAGTGTTGATTGGTTGGTGGTGAAGAATGTGCTTAAAAAGAAAAGAAGTAAGTAAATTATGTGAGATAGAGAACTTTGAGTTGCAACTTGATCAATTGCAACTTTCCTTCTTGCTCCATTAGTTTATGAGTCACTTTATCCAAATCTTCCCTACCTTATCCAAAGAGCCTACATTACAACCAAATGTGAAGTCCTTATTGATTCATTGATTGAACACTTTCATGTGGTGAAGAACTTAGACATTTGGCAAGCATATGGTGGTATATTTGTGTGATTTGATGTTGAGAGCATACATTTCCTTGATATACACTTTGAGTGAAGAGAGATACACTTGTGAGGAAATTGTGAATTGAGCACTTAATCTTGCATTGATTTGAACATAACTTGTGAACTTGTTTGTGAATTTTTGTACCTCTTTGCTTGACTAGATTGAGGAAAGTTGACAATCACTCATTCAATCTTGATTGAATTTCTTCGTAATCCTCCCACTTGTTCTATATTTCTTTCGTTGCTCGGGGACGAGCAACACTTTAAGTTTGGGGGGATTGATTAGTGTGAAAATTGCTTGAAATTCATGTGTTTATTTTGCATAATTTTTAGAATTTTGTTGCATTATTCACACTAAATTGACTAATTGCACTTGAAATGAGAAAGGTATATGTTTTGCTATTTTTTTAGGTAAATTGAACTTATTTGGAAGCAAAATACGTGTCTGAGAATTCATGAAGTCAAGAATATAATTGCACCATTGGATGCGTCTCGAAAAAATGAGTGGAATGAAAAAAAGAATCAAGTCAATCGGAGGTCGTAAGCTCAAGATATGATCGAAACGATAAACTGCAAAATTGCAGCAGAATCCACTCGGGCAGCCGAGTCAACCCACTCTGTTGACCGAGTGAAATCTGCTTCCAGACCATTTTCTGGACTTCCAACTCACACGGTTGGCCGAGTCAAACCACTCGGTTGACCGAGTGAACCTGTTTCTGCGCGAAAATTCGAGAATTTTAAAGGATTTCAAGGGCCTAAGTGCAAATCTCGTCTCAAACACTCTTCCAAGCTATAAATAGCTCTCCAAATCAGATTATTGAGGAGGTTTGGCCTCACTTTCACACACTCAAACCCTAGTTTCACTCTTAGGTAGATTTTTAACATATTTTGCAAGTTTAATTCCATAGATTAGCTTTAAGGTTTAGTATTTAGGTTGGGTTCTTGAAGATTTTGGCTACATTCACTTGTAATATTCTAGATTGTTGAAGAATCATCAAGGTGACTTCCACCCATTATATATTTTGTTATAATATTGTTAATTCCATGTTTATTTCTATTTCTTTTGTTGTTTTAGTCATGGGTGTTTCTTTAAACACCATGGGCTAAGCTTTTTATGCTTTGGGTGTTTGAAACCATGTGAATATTTAGTGTTGAAATTGTTTATGCTTTGATTATTGTTGTTTCGATTGTTGCTTCTTTTATTGGGTTTTATTGGTGCTTTGTGTATTAGCTTCTATTAATTTGTATTTTGAGGCATGTTTAGCGTAGACGAGAGTTACATGAACATGTTTAAATTTATGGTGTGAGTTTTTGATATACAAATGCGTTTATTATACTTTTAATTCGTCGAGAGAGAGAGAGTTAATTGTATTAGAACCCCATTAGGAGACATTAATTACTTGAATGGTTATTTGGGTAGTTGGTGAGGATTAGGAAGATGTCTTATTACCGGATTTGGGAACACCTTAGACGTAAGGCTATAGTACCCGAAGGGAAATGATTTTCATCCTAGCATCTTGATGCTCTTAGCAAATTCAAATTGAAGCATAAAAATGGTATAAACAATCCCACTCGATTTCACTAGGTAGAGAACACCCGAAGCATTCTCACACTTGCACTTCTCCGAATTTAGATTCGTAGTTGTCCTTTGCTTTTAATTGTCATTTCCTTGTTTTCTTGGTTAGTAATTAATTTACTTATTATTAGTACTGTGTTTAGTTAAATTTATTGTCTTTAGTTTTGTATCCAACTCCCGAAACCGTAGCTACATTAGTTATGCCAACATACAACTCTAGGGATCCATTGCACTAGCCCACCTCCCGTGGTTCGATACTACTTGGTCGAATACTTCAATTACTACTACGAACCCTTATGCTTGAGGGGAAGTAGTTAGTCAAAACATATTGACCTAAAAATTTCGTTCAAGTCAATGGCGCCGCTGCCGGGGAGGTGACATAGTGTTATAAGTGGGACTTAGAGTTAGTTGAGTACTAGTGTTAGCTACATTACTTGTTTTATTTTGTCTTCTTTTTATTTTGAGAATTTTGATACTTTGATATTTTGTAGGTGTGAACTTCATCGACTAGATGGATGGATATAATCAATACCCGTGGAATCATTGCTATGATCAACGTGACATGATTTATCCTCCACAACATGGTGATGTGAGCTACGATGATTGGAGGAACTTTGATCACCATTATCATATGCAACAAGTTCCTCCTCTTATCGAGATTGGAGGAATGAAGAAGAATCATCTCCCCCTTCTCAAGGATATTATCCTTATCCTTACCCACCTCCACCACAAGCATATTATCCTCCACATCCACATCCACATCCACATCCATACCCTCTTCCTCAACACCCATATCACCCATATCCATATCCTCCCCTACCACCCGAAGAGGTGTATCGTCCACCTCCTCCTCCACTTATGGAAGAGCTTCGTCAAGTACATTATCAAGAGTGGGAAAGCAATGAGTTTTGGCCACAGGGTAGGACTACTATCGAAAAGTTCTTCATTGCACACATGAAGGAGAGAATGGATGCAAAGAGATATCCACTTGAAGACATGGGCACGAGAATGAGCTTAATGGTGATTGTCAAAAGAGATGAAGAGGAATGTCCTTTGATGGACACGAGCAACAAAGAACAAGAAGATCAAGAAGCATCCCAAGATGAGTTGGAGAGCGAAATGAGCATTTATAAACCTTTAAACTCTTCAATTTACACTTTACTTGATATTGATGCTTCTATTGATTTCATTTTACTTCTTGATCACTTTGATCCAAAGAAAGAAATTGAGAAGTGTTTGGGCATTCTTGAGCAAAATGGAGAGCAATGGAAAAAGAGGATGGAGGAAGAGCAAGAAGAACGGTCATTGAGAGAAATATGTAAGAAAGATGCAAGGGATTGGTCTTCCATTCATGAGAGCCTCCATGATTTTGAAGCTCAAAAGTTGAAATACAATGGGAAGGAGGACCGATATCCATGGCCTTTCCGATGAGTTCTTTTATTTCCGTTCGGCTTGAAGACGTTAAACTTAGCGCTAAATGGGAGGCAACCCATTCTTTATTGCTTTCTTTTATTTTTAGATTTGTAGCTTGTTTGATCTTTTGTTTAGTTTTTGTTTTGTAGGTTGAGTGTTGTGTTGGTGGTCAAGGATGAGGGATACGCATGGTGGAACTCAAGGGTGATGGTGCTTTGGTGCTAAGAAGTTCAAGGGACAATCAGTTGTGGTAGCTTGCTTCTTTGGTGAGCTACGTTGGTGATAAAATTTTAAGGTAACACACTCATCTCCAAACTTTGCATTCAACGAGATAGTTTCATTTAAGTTTGGGGGGGGATTTCGTGTGTTTACCTTCATTTATATAACGCCGTTGTTTCTAGTTTTGGTGATTGAAATATCTTGTGGATTGTTGGTATTTGATGCTTAATTGGTGGTGATTATTGATTTTTTTTAAGTTTGGTTGAGCTAGCTGGTATTGATTGATGCTTGCTTGTTCACTTGATTATGTGAAGATTTGTGCTTGAGTTGATGCTCTTAATTCATGATTAGACAAGCTTGTGAGCTTTAGAGCCTTTAGACTTTCATATCTTATGGTCTATTTTCCTTCATGTGAGTATCATTCATGCTCGTGTACTCTAGAACTTGTCAATTGTCTTGTTTGAGGCTACTTTTTGTGTGAGATTTTTGAAAGTGATATAAGGCCATCTTTGTTTTGAATAGTCACTTGGCCAAATTTTCCATACCAAATGAAATTTTTCCGTAGTTAGCTACTTTGAGCCTATTGACTTATATTCTTTGGCAATCTACATATTTAGCCCCTTGTCTATCTTTTATGAGCCTAGTTTTCCTATCAACTAGTGGAGCTTGAATGTTGACAAATGTGGTTGAATTGAGGTGAAATGTGAATTTGGTGGATTTGTTTGGTTGAAAAGTGAAAAGATTGAAAAAAAAGATAAAAATTTGAGTTGTGCAAAAAAAAAAAAAAAAAAAGATTGAGTTAATGAGAAAAGAAAAATTGAAAAAGAAAACTCTCTTGTGCACAAAAATTTGGTAGAGCTTCAATTCAAAAGTGTTGATTGGTTGGTGGTGAAGAATGTGCTTAAAAAGAAAAGAAGTAAGTAAATTATGTGAGATAGAGAACTTTGAGTTGCAACTTGATCAATTGCAACTTTCGTTCTTGCTCCATTAGTTTATAAGTCACTTTATCCAAATCTTCCCTACCTTAACCAAAGAGCCTACATTACAACCAAATGTGAAGTCCTTATTGATTCATTGACTGAACACTTTCATGTGGTGAAGAACTTAGACATTTGGCAAGCATATGGTGGTGCATTTGTGTGATTTGATGTTGAGAGCATACATTTCCTTGATATACACTTTGAGTGAAGAGAGATACACCTGTGAGGAAATTGTGAATTGAACACTTAATCTTGCATTGATTTGAACATAACTTGTGAACTTGTTTGTGAATTTTTGTACCTCTTTGCTTGACTAGATTGAGGAAAGTTGACAATCACTCATTCAATCTTGATTGAATTTCTTCGCAATCCTCCCACTTGTTCTATATTTCTTTCATTGCTCGGGGACGAGCAACACTTTAAGTTTGGGGGGATTGATTAGTGTGAAAATTGTTTGAAATTCATGTGTTTATTTTGCATAATTTTGAGAATTTTGTTGCATTATTCACACTAAATTGACTAATTTCACTTGAAATGAGAAAGGTATATGTTTTGCTATTTTTTTAGGTAAATTGAACTTATTTGGAAGCAAAATACGTGTCTGAGAATTCATGAAGTCAAGAAGATAATTGCACCATTGGATGCGTCTTGAAAAAATGAGTGGAATGAAAAAAAGAATCAAGTCAATCGGAGGTCGTAAGCTCAAGATATGATCGAAACGATAAACTGCAAAATTGCAGCAGAATCCACTCGGGCAGCCGAGTCAACCCACTCTGTTGACCGAGTGAAATCTGCTTCCAGACCATTTTCTGGACTTCCAACTCACTCGGTTGGCCGAGTCAAACCACTCGGTTGACCAAGTGAACCTGTTTCTGCGCGAAAATTCGAGAATTTTAAAGGATTTCAAGGGCCTAAGTGCAAATCTCGTCTCAAACACTCTTCCAAGCTATAAATAGCTCTCCAAATCAGATTATTGAGGAGGTTTGGCCTCACTTTCACACACTCAAACCCTAGTTTCACTCTTAGGTAGATTTTTAACATATTTTGCAAGTTTAGTTCCATAGATTAGCTTTAAGGTTTAGTATTTAGGTTGGGTTCATTGAAGATTTTGGCTACATTCAATTGTAATATTCTAGATTGTTGAAGAATCATGAAGGTGACTTCCACCCATCATCTATTTTGTTATAATATTGTTAATTCCATGTTTATTTCTATTTCTTTTGTTGTTTTAGTCATGGGTGTTTCTTTAAACACCATGGGCTAAGCTTTTTATGCTTTGGGTGTTTGAAACCATGTGAATATTTAGTGTTGAAATTGTTTATACTTTGATTATTGTTGTTTCGATTGTTGCTTCTCTTATTGGGTTTTATTGGTGCTTTGTGTATTAGCTTATATTAATCTGTATTTTGAGGCATGTTTAGCGTAGACGAGAGTTACATGAACATGTTTAAATTTATGGTGTGAGTTGTTGATATACAAATGCGTTTATTATACTTTTAATTCGTCGAGAGAGAGAGTTAATTGTATTAGAACCCCATTAGGAGACATTAATTACTTGAATGGTTATTTGGGTAGTTAGTGAGGATTAGAAAGATGTCTTATTACCGGGTTTGGGAACACCTTAGACGTAAGGCTATAGTACCCGAAGGGAAATGATTTTCATCCTAGCATCTTGATGCTCTTAGCAAATTCAAATTGAAGCATAAAAATGGTATAAACAATCCCACTCGATTTCACTAGGTAGAGAACACCCGAAGCATTCTCACACTTGCACTTCTCCGAATTTAGATTCGTAGTTGTCCTTTGCTTTTAATTGTCATTTCCTTGTTTTCTTGGTTAGTAATTAATTTACTTATTATTAGTATTGTGTTTAGTTAAATTTATTGTCTTTAGTTTTGCATCCAACTCCCGAAACCGTAGCTACATTAGTTATGCCAACATACAACTCTAGGGATCCATTGCACTAGCCCACCTCCCGTGGTTCGATACTACTTGGTCGAATACTTCCATTACTACTACGAACCCTTATGCTTGAGGGGAAGTAGTTAGTCAAAACATATTGACCTAAAAATTTCGTTCAAGTCAATGGTGCCGCTGCCGGGGAGGTGACATAGTGTTATAAGTGGGACTTAGAGTTAGTTGAGTACTAGTGTTAGCTACATTACTTGTTTTATTTTGTCTTATTTTTATTTTTAGAATTTTGATACTTTGATATTTTGTAGGTGTGAACTTCATCGACTAGATGGATGGATATAATCCATACCCGTGGAATCATTGCTATGATCAACGTGACATGATTTATCCTCCACAACATGGTGATGTGAGCTACGATGATTGGAGGAACTTTGATCACCATTATCATATGCAACATGTCTCCTCCTCTTATCGAGATTGGAGGAATGAAGAAGAATCATCTCCCCCTTCTCAAGGATATTATCCTTATCCTTACCCACCTCCACCACAAGCATATTATCCTCCACATCCACATCCACATCCACATCCATACCCTCCTCCTCAACACCCATATCACCCATATCCATATCCTCCCCTACCACCCGAAGAGGTGTATCGTCCACCTCCTCCTCCACTTATGGAAGAGCTTCGTAAAGTACATTATCAAGAGTTGGAAAGCAATGAGTTTTGGCCACAGGGTAGGACTACTATCGAAAAGTTCTTCATTGCACACATGAAGGAGAGAATGGATGCAAAGAGATATCCACTTGAAGACATGAGCACGAGAATGAGCTTAATGGTGATTGTCAAAAGAGATGAAGAGGAATGTCCTTTGATGGACACGAGCAACAAAGAACAGAAAATAAATACGCAATAACACCAAGAATTTTTACGTAGAAAACCCTTCACAAGGGGGTAAAAACCACGGGACCCGTCCAGCAAAATACTCCACTATATCAAATGGGAATTACAAAGTTTTCTTCTCTATTAAAAATAGAGGAACAAACACCAATAGTACCAAACTATCCTCAAGAATACTATTCTTGGAACACACAATAAATATAGGAAGAGAGCAAACTAAATAGTACAATGAGAATGAAATCACCAATTTCTCTTTGTACCTCTTGGAGACGATTCGTGAAAATCTACTCCAACCAAAGTGAAGAGCATGTCACCACGAACTCCCCCTCGAAATTTAAGACAAAACGGTAAAGAAACGAGTCCCCAAGAGACAAACCCTTCTTCTCTCTCTCTTTTTCTTTCTCTCCCTTTCTCCCTGTTTTTCTTTTCTTGGCTACTGTAAATCAAAAAAAGCACGCACGGCTGCTGCCCTCTAACAAACATTTCCAAAAAATGGGCCAAAACATAATAATTATTATTATGTTTTGTGGGCTTCTTTAATTGTTTATTTCTTGGGCCTAACTATTATTGGGCTAGCCCAACAATTACTCCCAGTCAAGCGATGTTGTGGATGCAATCAAACACAGAGATTGGAACGTAACAACTCGAAACTTGGGTGAGGAAGACTCTTGGTGAAGACATCGGCGAGCTGAAGTGTGGATGAGACGAACTTGGTTAGTAAGAGGTATAGAGTGACATCATGGATCTTCTTGGCTGCACAAAAAAACCCAAAGTCTTAAGGAAGCCACAGAAATGAACAAACCAGGCGAGGGGAGTCTGCCAAAGACCATAAAGTACTTTCTTGAGGCGACAAACATAGTCAGGAAAACGAGGATCAAGAAAACCAGGGGGTTGAGCCATGTAAACAGTGTTCGTCAATTTTCCATGGATAAAGGCAATGTTCACATCGAGCTGGTGCATGTGCCACTGATTCCGAACAACCAGACACAAGATGATGCGAACAGTAGCGGCCTTGAAAACAAGACTGAATGTGTGCAAGAAGTCAAGGCTAGGAACCTGCGAGAAACCCTTTGCGACCAGGTGAGCTTTGTAACGATCTACCGAACCATCCGCAAGAAATTTGGTGCGAAAGACCCATTTCGAACCAAAAATGTTTGTAGAGGGAAGGTGAGGAACGAGCTCCCAAGTTTGATTAGCATGCAGGGCATCGAGCTCAGATTGCATTACAGCTAACTAGTGTGGATGCTTAAGGGTCGATATGAAACCCTTAGGCTCGTCAGAGACCGAGAGGGCGGACAGGAGTCTGGTGGTCGCAATGTCGACAATGTGCCGAGGCTTGAATATCCCAGATCTGGCACGAGTAACCATCGGGTGAGTCGGGACAGGAAGTGGGCGAGCAGGGGGCTGTTGCGCGACTTGGCGAGCAGGAGGCTACTGAACTGCTGGGCGAGCAGTAGGGTGTTAAACTGCTAGGTATGCAGGGGGCATGATCGGGTCTGGTGGGTCAGGGCAGAGACTGCACGGAGACTAGCGAGCAGCGGCAGATGGTTCCACAAATGAGCTGCTCTCAAAGGAGTCAACAGGCGAGGACGGAACATGAGCTGCCGAGAACGGGAACACAAATTCATCAAACTGAGCATGACGAGTAGAGTAGAAGCGGGAAGCGATCAGATCGTAACACCGAAATCCCTTATGGGAGGAGCTGTAACCTATAAAAATTCATGGAGCACTACGAGGAGCAAGCTTGTGCAGAGCATAGTCACGAAGATACGGAAAAACTCGACGACCAAATGTCCTGAAGTTGGCAAAGTTCGGAGAAGATCCGAACAAAACCTGAAAGGGCGGCCTATCCCCAAGAATAGGTGTGGGTAGACGGTTGATAATGTAAACAGCCGTGGAGAAGGCATCAACCCAGAAGTGGGCGGGCATGGTCACCTGAAACAATAGAGAGAGCCCAGTTTTAGTGACATGACGATGTTTGCGTTCAGCGCGACCATTCTGCTGAGGAGTGTAAGGACAAGAGACGCGATGATGAATGTCATGGTAGGCAAGGAAGCCACGGACACGACCATTAACAAACTCAGTACCACCATCACTCTAAAGCGCCTTAAGGGAAGTGGAAAACTGATTGCAAACAAAGGTGTGAAACCGAACAAGTACGTTATGGAAATCAGACTTGGCATGCATTGGATAAAGCCAAGTAAATCTGAAGAAATCATCCACAAAAATAACATAATACCGAAAACCGTCATTAGAAGCAACAGGGGCAGGTCCCCAAAGATCACAGTGAACTAAATCCAAAACATGAGAACCTCGCTTTTCATTTAACTCAAAAGATAAATATTTACTCTTAGCCAATTAACACGGAGTACAAAGGCCCGGTTTGGGCAAAATAGACGTAAGGGACAACAAACCCAATTTATTTAATAATTTAACGACAAAAATAGGAACATGGCCTAATCTACGATGCCAACACTCAAAGGAAGCCTTCAGCGACGAACTCCGTAAAGCAGTGACCAAGGCTGGAGTGCCCTGCTCTAAAGCATAGAGTCCTCGACTATGCCGACCCCTCGCCAAGGGTTGTTTGGTCGCCCGATTCTAGATGACAAACGAGTCATTAGTGAATAACACATCAACAGGAAAGTTGGAAGTAAGCTTACTGATGGATAATAGTTTCTTAGTAAGATGCGGAACAACAAGCACATCTAATAAGAGAACACCTTTATTAACCGAACATGACCCAAGATGAGTGATCGGAATTGTTGAACCATTTACAACAACAACATTATCGTTACCAGAATACGGATGAAGATTATCCAAATCAGTGGAGCGAGGAGTAATGTGAGCAGAGGCACCACTATCGAGAAACTAATCAGAGGTCGGAGGCTATGACACACGACATTGAGGAGCAGGGCGAGCAAACCGCTCAGGGCAATGGTTCGCATAGTGGCCCTATTGACGGCAAATCTGGCATGTGGGGGGACGGCGAGCAAGGCCCGAGCCACCTGCCGAGGAGCCAGTGGTCGCTTGGCCACCAGAATTTCGAGAAGGAGGATGTCGAGATTTGGGACCAGGGCGAGGAGAGGCAGCGAACGTCGGGACGGGCGAGGATGAGCAGTCCATCGAGCGAGTAAACTGCTCAAAGTTTAACGCCTGATGGATCAGATCTCGAAAAGAAGGCATGGGCGACATAGCCATGCGAGTATCCGAGAAGCCAGTGAAGTGGGGGCCAAGACCAGTGAGGAACCAATGACACTTGTCGCCGTCATCAACGGGCTTTCCAATGGAAGCAAGCTGATCGCAGAGAGCACGAAACTTCTTGTTGTAGGCGTCAGCAGAGGTAAAACCACGACGAAGAGAAAGTAACTTATTTCGCCACTGATTTATGCGAGGAACTGAGGTGTGAATGTAGGCAGCCTCGAGAGCAACCCAAATGGCACGCGAGGTTTCACAGCTAATTAATGACCTCGACTATGGCTTCTTCAGAAAGTGAGGAGAGGAGGAGACTAAAGATCTTCTGATCCTTCTCAAACCAGGCAATATATGCAGGGTTAGGAGTCGATTCACTAGATGTAGTGATCGATTTGGCCGGAGCGGGAGTCGTACCAAGAACATGGGAGACGAGATTAGGGCTCGACAACACCGGGACTACCTGATTTCGCCAAAGGAGGTAGTTGGAGGATGATAATTTGATGGTCAAGAGATGGACCAACACATTGAGAGGAATATCGGTTTTAGGAGTGGCCGCCGCCATGGGGGAAAGGGAGAAATTTAGCGTGAGGCTTTAGATAGAAAATTAGGGTTTCTATGAGTCAGATTGATACCATGTGAGAATAGGTATGTGATTACCGTTAATGAGGTGATAGGAATAATCCACTATATATAAGTATTTACAATGAGATAATTAAGGTAAATACAACAATCATATCAAAGAGATATATACAAAAGATATGGACTAAATTAAAATATATTATTCCTATATTATTATTCCATATTACCAATCAATCACTTCATGATCCTGATTATATACTCTCATCGGCCGGAACATTCAAATTCGGATTTTTCAGTCTTGTGTACTCTTGTGTACCAGTTACATATAAAGATGTTTATCCAGGCCGGACTAATCGGTCTGACCCGTTAACCCTAAAAAATGCAGGGTTAGGGTTCATGAATCGTAGGCCCGTTTAAATCCGGAGTTTTTTGACCCAGACCGGTTAGCCCGTGGGCTAAACCGGGCCAGCCCGCTAGCCCGAATTTTTACACTTTTTTAAAAATAAAATTAATAAATACTCTGTAACTTACGAACAAATTTCGGGTCATTTGGCGCATAATCATAACTATAAGCATTAAGCAAGTCATTATCATCCATTAATCATTATTACTAAATTTTTATTAGATTATAATATTTATTCGGCCATATTAAAGACCCATGAGTTCTAGTTTTCTATTTTATTTATTTGTTGAACGCGCTAATTGTGACCTTTAATTTTAAAATTAAAAAAAAATTTAAAAATTATTGTAGGTCCCAACAATTATAGGACCGTTAAGTATGAACCGGATAAGGCCCTAGCCCATTTAACCCGTGACCCTGTAGGGCTGGCCCTATAGGGCTAGGGCCAGCCCGATAGACATCTCTAGTTACATACATGTAACTTGTTCCTATTTAATATTTGAACAAATACTATACAATGTGTGAGCTAATACTATACTGTATTTGAATTAATACTGAAAGTGTGTGTGCGTGCGAAATCAGAGATGTTGTCTGTCGTGTTGGCACAGTCTAGACAACACTATGCAGCGGAAATTAAAATGCACGTACTGAAAATAGAAGTATTCAAAATTTGCATAGATTATAAAATAATCTATGTTGTTCACTATATTAAATATGTGAAACGAGTACAACCTCTTAGAGGTGTATAAAAACACTATGAAAGTGTATATGATTTACTAAGTTCTATGAAACTATCTCCCTCATAGATCTATGCACATAACCTAGTAAATAAGACTATGTTCTAACACACTATTATTCGGGTTTACAATAATGTGAAGAACTACAAGAGGAAACAAAGATTTTCATAACTAGAAGCGTATATAGCGTTCAATAGAGTAGTAGTCGATTTTAGCTTTTCTTCTTGTGTATCTTGTGTTGAGGGCAGCTTCTGTATTTATAGGCTTCATGGACGAACTGCCATCAACTCCCATGATCATCTCAACCGTGAGATCATGCGGTTAGACACTTCTCTCCACCACTCCTAGAATTTAGGGACTTGTTATACCATGTCTAACAACTTCTCACTCCCACGCAGTGGCATGACTTGGTGTTGCCCACGTCTTCTAACTACTCTGGGGACATCATTAGACAACAAGCGTAAGATAAGAGTTAGTGAGAAAAGGAAGGGCAAATTCTGATGTTGTCATAAGTGTTGGGAACATTAAACACAACATTCGACTGTTAGTGTTGGATCATTAAACAAAACACTTATATCAACATCAACAAATACTATACTTTATTTAAACTAATATTATACTGTATTATTTTAGGGCATTGATGGAATTCCATGATGTATAATTAATCATAGGTTGCTTTGCTGTCCTAGATTTAACATTGCTCATGACAACTCTGTAATCATAATGGAATACATGGTTTCTCCTATCGGTTGTACAATTTTGTTACATTAAGTTGCTACTCCCTCTATCCCACATTAGATTACCCCTTTGACTTTGACATGAGATTTAATGTGAGAGTTGTTTATTTGTATTATAAAGGATAAAAATAACTTTTTGTTGTGGCGTATTAGTAAATTGGGGAGAATAAGACAAAAAAATATTTTTGTGTGTGAAAAGCAATTGACATTTGATGTAATTTTAAGATATTTGAAGTAGATAATTGAAAAGAGTAAAGTTACTTTTTTGCCATTTTAGGAAGGGGCAATCTAGCATGGGACAAACCAAAATGAAAAATGGGCAATTTAGTATGGAGTATTATTTACCCCTTAAAAAGTAAAGGTGTATTATTTACCCCGTCAAATCAAGGCTTTATATGTGTATATATATTCAAATGTGGATATTCAAATGTGGATATCTATTACAAATTTAAGTCTCAATTCAGGAATAAATGACGGAAGAATTAACAGCATCCAATATTCTTTATTTTTCTTCTCAATTTCTTATTTTCATGAAACAAAATTTTTAGCGGGAAAACACCCATTTATTCACCCCATTTCTCTCAATCACCATATTGGTTGCAGTTCTCCGGACTTCTTTCCGCAAGGAGAAGACCTTTCATCAATATCATTCGATTTCAAGTTTTGGTGTGGAGGTATTGAAAATCAATTTTTTATTCCTTTTATCATGTATCAATATCATATATGAGGACATTCAACATTGATTTGTTGCATATACTATCATTGTGTACAATCGAATTCAAGTTTTTCTTGTTTCGGTCCCTTGCTTGTTTGTTTCTGCTGCATATAGAAAAAAATACAAAGTTACGGCTGCTAAAAATAATTTTCGAAACATGGTATTAGTTGGCCCAATTAATGATTATGTGAAGTCATATCAAAGTCACGCTGCAAGATCATCTTTTAGCCTACTTTAAAACATGGTATAAAATTCAAAGAATTTATATACCAAGTATTGTTATCTCTTTAATGGAGTATTATTTTATTTGCATTAGAAAATTAATTGTTAGTTATCTTTATTTAAGATTATTCACTGATATAATTCTCTCTTTGTAGATGTTAGATGATGATTTATGTGAGACTTGCACCATCGACAATTATAGTAACTTGTCCAATGAACTAATAAAATCACTAAGTCAATTGAGGACCATCGAAGATTCTTATGTTTATTCATCGAATGATGGAGAAGAAGCTGACTTCGTGTGTGTTCACACACAAGTATATGTTTTAAATTAGGCCAAAAATTCTCTTCCATTGATGAATTTTATGAAACTGTGAAAAGCTACGCTGTATATAATAACTATAACTTATCAATTGTGAGGAAGGATAGAAAAAGGTGTAGAGCACGATGTGCGATTGATTGTCCATGGCTTATTTATTGTTCGAAGGTGGGTCACCTTGAAACTTATGAGGTGAAAACATATTATGATGAACATAATTGTAAGAAAGGGGACGCAAAAGCCAAATTTATAGATACCAAATGGTTAAGCACAAATAGGGGTGGGCAAAAAATCGAGAATACCGAAAAACCGAACTGATGATTTTCGGTTTATTCGGTTGTTCGGTTCGGTTGAAATTTTTTAAAATTTCGATTTTTTCGGTTCGGTTCGGTTCGGTTTATATTTTCCAAAAACCGAATAAACCGAACCGACCGAATTATAAATAAAAATAAATATAATTAATAAATAAATATATATATTTATATATATAGAGAGTAGTGATATAGAACCAACCTTCGGGTTTTTTATGAACCAGATTACTGAGGTGTCACTCCGCGTCTTCATCCACCTAATTCTTATTAATATATTTTAAAAGATAATTTAAAACAAATCTTATCCACTAAAATATATTTTAATTTTTTAATATTTAACGTTAGTAAAAACCAGAAAATATCTCCAGAGTAAATCAAATCTTCCATCTGCCCATCCACCAACTATTTATTTTTTCTGATTTACCATTTATTTTTCCTTAAAAAATCAGAAAAAGCAGAAAGCTTTCCCACAAAGCAAATCAAGTTTTTTGCAATTATTACTTATTTTCTCAGCAAAAAATAACCGTTATTTCATAAAATATTTTAGAAAGATCTGATGTATCATAGATTACGAAATTCAGTTGTATATAATGACAAGATCTTATCTATGATTTTTTTTTTTTCTATCAAGTTACTGTATTCTTTGTCCACATGGAGGATGTACTTATGGCCTAATTCAACGAGACTTGGGACTTGTTTGACTCGAAAATATATAAACTCAAACATTTTACACTGCAACGTAAATTTTATTCTCTTTACAACTAGACTCAAAATCAAAATCTTATTCTCTTTGCAACTAGACTAGACTCAAGATTAATATAATACATCATCAACTTATTTCATTTCTGAAGCACAAAAAGTTTTTACAAATTGACACAAAACAAATTGACCAGGTGTCTTTGAATATGATATTACATTTTTCATATTATAATATGCTTAAATGAATGACTCTCTTTTGATTAAATATTATCATTTTTTTTATCATTTTATTGCTAAATTATAAATTTTGTCATCCATCACCACTATTCGTTTGTGTTAGTAAATTAAAAAAAAAATCATGGATAAAAACTTGTCCATTATATACAAGTTAATTTTCTAATTTTTTATACATCAAATCTTTATAAAATATTTTAGAAAATAACGGTTTAACATGTGACATTCAATATTGAAAATTAAGGTATGAAATTAATTTATTTTTTTGCTGTAAGTAATAATTGCAGAAAACTTGATTTGCTTATTTTTTACTGAGAAAATAAGTAATAATTGCAGGTATGAAATTAATTTATTTTTTTGTTGAGAAAATAAGTAATAATTGCAGAAAACTTGATTTGCTTTGTACTTTGTAGAAAACTTGATTTGCTTTCTTTTTCTGATCATAAATCATTGGTTGGTGGGAGATGGAAGATTTGATTTACTTTGGAGATGTTTTCTGGTTTTTACTAACATTCCGTGAGAGGTTAGATATTAAAAAATTAAAATATATTTTAGTGGATAAGATTTGTTTTAAATTATCTTTTAAAATATATTAATAAGAATTAGGTGGATGATGACGCGGAGTGACACCTCTAGTCTGGTTCCATAAAAAAACCGAAGGTTGGTTCTATATCACTACTCTATATATATAAATAAAACCTAGATCTAATCTAACAGTAAAAATTAAACATTCATTTCAATTTCTGTCGTTTCTTCTCCATTTCTGCTAATCTAATAGTAAACAATTAAACATTCATTCCCATTTCTACCGTTTCTTCTCCATTTCTCCCGATTCCCCCTACTTCCACCACCGCCGTTCGCGTTCGGCCCACCAGTGCCACCAGCGTCGTCTTCGACGTTTGCCTCTCTTCGTCGTCTTCGACTCTTCCACCACCGCAATATGTTCTGCTTTGCTTGAATGCCCTTTTATTTAAGTTATTAAGCATGCAACCATTATTTAAGTTAGTTTTGCAGAGATGATGTATAATATAATTTTGCTGTTGAGATTAAAAAATTGTAAATTTTTTAATGCCTATTTAAATATGCAATTCCAGATTCTAGATTTTTAGAGATTTCAGATTATTGTAAATTAGTCTATTAATTAGCATATTAATTATAATTATCATAGATTCCATGTTCTCTCAGAAATTGCTCGGGATATTTTTGTTGTTCCCATCTCAACGGTAGCTTCAATTTTTTTTTTTTAAATTTTAGATAGGAAAAATTCGGTTCGAACCGAACCAACCGAATTGTAATTCGGTTCGATTTTTTTTTTTAAAACTTCGGTTAGGTTGAAAAAAGATCAAAACCGAACCGACCGAATGCCCACCCCTAAGCACAAAGGTGGTTGATGATTTGAATTTTTTTCCAAATATTACAGTGTCACAATTGGGAGCTCATATTGCCGAAAAATTTAATATCAAACTTAGTAGGTTAAAAGAATATAGAGTACGAAGTCTCGCCCTTCATTTTATGGATGGAAATCATGATGAGAAATTTGCAAGATTGTGGGACTATCGTGAGAAATTATTGAGAACTAATCCTGGGACTACTTTTGAAATATTGGCTCCAGGAGTACCTTCTTGGTTTGATCGACTTTATATATGCATTGACGCATGTAAGAAGGGTTTTTTAGCTGGATGCCGACCCCTGATAGCAATAGATGAATGCTTCTTGAAGGAGTATTATCGAGGCCAACTTTTATCAGTTGTAGCTCAAGATGGGAACAACTGCCTCTTTCTTATAGCATTCACTATAGTTCCATTAGAAACTAAAAACACATGGTCGTGATTTTTAAGTAATTTGTTGGGAGATATTGGGCTAATGTCCCCACGTGGTGAAATATGGACTTTTATTTCTGATCAAGGAAAGGTAATAACTTGCAATAATACATTATTTCCTTCTATCAATATAACTTTTTTTCGTATTTCATTGCATATGCTAATTTAAATTAATGGGAAAGTTTAAGGTTCATTTCACACTGTTTTTACAAAAAAATTCAAGGTTTGAAATTTGTTACAAATATGTTCAAAATGTCACCTAATTTTACAATTGTAACCCTCTCTAAGTAAATTTATTTTTAAATGCAGAAATTAAAATCAACCAATATTATATCATTATATTATAATCCACATAAAATCACGTAATTAATACTATTTCCTAATTTCAAACTTTCTTAATTAATTAGATGTTCAAATTTATTTAATAAAAATGTCTTATACGAAGTATTTGAAATATGATGACTATTTTGCATATATATCACATTACGCTTATGTATAACGGTTATTCACAATTCTCATGTATATTTTGCATATCACATTATGCTTATGCATTATGTTTATGCATACGAGTTATTTATAATGGTTTTGTCTAGTATGGACTCGAGTGCATGTTGTGCACCCCTAAAGAAAAGTGTAAGTTATTAAACTTAAAAGTACAACACAATATTACTAAAAAGTGTAAGTCACTATAACTAAAAATATTATTATACAGTTTAATAATTGAAAAGTGCAACACCATTTACAAAAAGTGTAAGTCAGTAAACTGAAAAGTGCAACATGGACTAGGGTGCACAACATGCACTCGAATCCATAGCAGACCAACCCATTTATAATTTGCCTGTACTCTTAAAATTTACACATTTTAAAATTGAAATTTTTTGTATAACAATTATAGATTTCTACATCTAATCTTAATTTTATAATTGCATAAAGCAATACGAAAATTGCAGGTTGTAATTGCATAAAACATTACGAAAATTGCATAACACTTAAGTATAATTGCATAAACGATCAACTTATTGCATAAAAGTTAAATAAGTATTGCATATTATTTGTTGTACAGTCCATTTTCAGAAAAAATAATTTTATTGTATAAAAAATATGTGGATGAACAATGTAAGTTTATATAACAGTAATTTAAATTTGCGGACAATCCACTTGTTTCTCTTTCTCTGCAATTAATGTGAAAATCTTTTCTGCAACTAGGCCTTTGTTAACAAGACAAGTGCGGCGCATGAACTGCTCCTGAAGTTGCTTTAGACGCTTATTAGGAATTAATAATATCTCTCGCCGGAATCGATTCCAGTCTTCAATCATCATTACTCGTAATAGGGAATAATAATATAGGAATACTATCTTTTTATTTCAGTTCATACTTGTATATATCTCTTTGATATGATTGTTGTATTTACCTTAATCATCTCCTTATAAATACTCTTATAAATAGTGAATCATTCCTATCACCTCATTAACGGTGATCACATACAAATTCTCACATGCTATCAGTCTGACTCGTCGAAACCCTAATTTTCTCTCTAAAGCCTCACGCTACATTCTCATCTCTCATGTTCGTGGTACGACACCTGCTCCGGCCAAGTCGATCACCACATCTGGTGAATCATTTAAGTTTCAACTTTATAAAATACGTCATTTACCTTTCATTTTTAATCATTTTTTACATCAATTTTAATCATTTATGTTTTGAAGGAATTAGAATTAACAAACTTGGTGCCACATATATTAAAAAATGTCACATCACTGTCTCTCCGCTATATATATTATAAAAAAGTAGGAGATTATATACAATATAAGACAATAACTTAGTGTCTTAAACAAAGAAAGACAAAAATTTATACTAAAACAATTAAGACCAAAACACCTTGTCAAATTCCTAATATGCCCTATATATTATAATTCGAATTCTTTCATTTTCAACTCTTTCCAAAATTACAGGTTCTCTTTCCTTTTTCAAATTTAAATCTAATTTGAATCATTCAATTCAATTAAATTCGCTGATAATCTTTTCGCATTCATTCGATCAATCGATCAATTCAACGATCGGGACTGGGGAAACTCAATAACATCCCACTCGTTAGCAAATTAACAGATTGTCGTCTACTTTTTTTGTTGATCCACTGATCAATCAATCAACCAAATTGCAATGAAAAAAATTAGTGCGCTGAGGAAGAAGACATGTGATGTGGCATTCAAGGCCGGGAAGACTCTTGATGAAAAGATTGGGCAAATGGTTCAGATTGAGAGGAAGAACGTTTCCCCCCGATGTCATGAAAAACAGTTTCATAGGTAATCTGATTTTTTCATCTAGATTTGTTGTTTTTTGGGTTAGATCGTTTATCGCGTGAAGCAGGAAATTGGATGGATAAGCGAAGTTTATTATATATCCGTGTGTCTGCCATAGAAAGCGAAAGCAAAGAAAAACGCTCTCGCCCTACATATCGTGTTTTCACTCAGATTTCCTTGCTCGAAGATATTCTTTGACATCTGAGATTTTTCTTTTCTCCTTTTAATTACTGCATTTTAGTGTTCAAAGTTCTTGAATTTTGTTGTATCGGAGCAATTTTGGGGTTCTTGAAATATATGTTTAAGTGGGGTTTCTGATTCTTTTTCCCCTTGATTTTGTTTTTACGTGGGTTTCTTGAATTTTGATTTTTGAGAATTTAGCCTAATTTTTTATTGGACTTGGGGATGTGTTTGTGAGTTGTTCAATTTTAGAGTTTATACTTTGACTGCTATTATTCCGATCCAAAACGTTAATGTGTGTGAATTGTGTATGATCCTTACTTAAAAAATACCTTAATTTTCTTTATGTCAATTGGGGAATCTGTGGAATTCACCTTTTGAAACGCTGCATAATTGAAAAATTCACTCTTTATGTGTAATTGTACGAAATCTTGTGTGCAAGGTCATGGCACAGGTTCTTGATTCAAGAACCAGTTTATTTTAGGGTATTTTGTATTTCAACTTAAAAACATTCATCCAGTTTTCTTCATAGTTTGTAGGTTTGCCTCATTTTCACTATAAATGAAAAATAATTATATATTTTTCATGGTAATTTTGTTAATAATTTTTTCCATGAGAATTTTCATTCTTGATTTCTGCTATAATTTTACTCCTGTTGTAACAATATAAAGTGAAGTATCTCCGCCTTTTATTCGTCCTGTTTTTGCTGAATGTGTGTTGTCAAGTTAGGCGAATGGAAAATTATTGCTGGACTTGTTTCTATCCATCCATTTTTTTTGGGTTAGATCTGTTGTTGTTTTTTTTTTTTTTTTTTTTTTTTTGTTAGATCATAAACTAAAATTATATTTTTGTTGCAGGAAGCTGATGTTATGAGAAGCAGATTCTAGGAACCTAAACAGAGGAAGGTGATTCTTCCTATTGAAATTGGGTATACACTTGAAGTTGGGTTTTGCTGATAACGCAGTTTCTACAATTTTCGTTGCATATATAAACCCAATTTATTGTATGTATTTGTATGTATAATGCATATTTCATGTATTTTCGTATAATGTAATTTTTAGATTCAATAGTTTATTTACTTCACGAACTAGAAAAATCATAATTATTATAACATGTATGATAAAGTGTTATATTATTATTATGCAATGCACATATTAGATATATGCATGTCACTAAGAATATGCAACAATTTTTTATATGCAAAGATATTACCCAACATATTTATGACTATATTTGACAATTTTCATAGCTAAAATAACACATGCACATATTAAAGTATACGTAATTATCGATTGCATGTATAAAAAAACGTATGCATATTTGAAGGTATATGCACTTATCGGTTGCATATAATAAAATATGCATCCATGGAAATTGATCAAAATTTCATTCGTGAAATTCGCAGAACGGAATACAATATGCAGAGAAAAATTCGAAATTGATGAATGTTGTTTTACTAAAATTGTGACTGCATACTCTAAAAATGCAGTTACTAACAGAGTTCCAACAAAAATCGGAGATTCAATTGAAACAAAAAATGCAGAAACTCAAAGAATTTCGTGAAATTCCATTCGCAGAAAGTTTTTGGTTGTAATTTTAGAAATTCATCCATGGAAATTGATCAAAATTTTGGAAATGATTGACTGCATGAGAGAAGAGACAATTCGATTTGAATTCAATTGAATTCAAAATAGATTGAATTCAAATATGGAAACTTAAGCGAAATCTTTGGATATCCTTGAAGAACTATGACTTTTCGAATTATATGAAAATAAGGGCAGAATGGGGAATTTGAAGGCTGTTTTGTCCTTAATTGTTTTACCAAAAAATTTTGTCTTTAATCTTAAAGTCTTATGGTGAATTGTCCTGTTCTGTTTTTTCCCCAAAAAGTAGAGCTAAAAACACTTCAAAATAACCCCAAAATACTCTATACACACCCCAATTCTTTCCTATTTACCCTTTATCCCTCAAAACAAATACAATAAAAATTAAAAATATAATTTAAAATTCAACTAAATCATTAAAACTATATATAAATTTTAAAAATTAATTAAAAAATATTCAATAATGTGAAAAACTAAATAAATTTTGAAAATAATTAAAAAAATCAACTAAATATTAAAATATTAAAAAATATTTGAATGAAAAAATCAATTAAAACCAAATAAAATCTAAAAATATTAAATAAATCAAATAAAATTTATAAAATAATTAAATTAAAAATACCAATTAATGATTCAATTTTTTAATAAACTAAATAAAATAAAAAATGAAAGAAAAATCAACTCAATGAAAAATACAAGTATTAAGGAAATTAAATAAAAAAATAAAATCTTACTTTTTTTATTGAATTTTTTAATTTACTTCTTTTTACGTTTTGTTGAATTTTTTCAATATTTTTAATTTTAGATTCTATTCAATTTTCTAAGATTTTTTCAAAAAAATTAATTAATTTATGTAAATTAGTAATTATTTTTAAAGATTTAGTTAGTTTTTTAAAATACTTTTAAAATTTAATTACATTTTTTCAGATTTTTTCAAGTTATTATTTTTAATTATTTTACTCTTTATTTATATAAGAGTTACTTAGTCATTTTATATACATCTATTTTTGTATTTAAAATTATGGGGTGTGTATAGAATATTTTGGGATGTTATTAGCACTATTTTTTTTAATATAAAGTGATGTGGCATTTTTTAATATATTTGGCATCAAGTTTTCCAATTCTAATTCCTTCAAAACATAAATGATTAAAATTGATGTAAAAAATGATTAAAATTGAAAGGTAAATGACGTAAAGTTGAAATTTAAAAAATTTATTTTAGAAGGTTTCAAACTTATAGAATTAAATAAAAAAAAAAACCTCAATACACCTACCAAAAACGTTTTGTAAATGGGTTGATCTTGCATGAAATATTTCATTCATGCATCTTACCCAATTTAGATAAAAGTCCAAAATTTTGGCCCATTTAATCAATGGTTAAAATCTTAAGCTAATTTTGCGGTTTCAACAAATATGCATATACACAATAATATAATAAAATATTTACAGTATATTATTAATTAAAATATAATATGTTAAATCACATAAATATAATATGATAACAGATTTTAAAAAAAAAATACATGAACAAAAACCTATGAAGTACAAAAAATGTTACTCCATATTTTATTAAATAAAAAATATTACTACATAAAAAATGTATAATACTACATATCAAAAAACTTGTCACTACATTTGAAAAAAATGTTTTACTAAAAGAATATAATTAAACTACTACATGTATAAACAATTTTAACTACTACTCATGAATAGAAAAAATGATAATATGACAACAGATTTAAAAAAAATACTCCTACATCAACAGAAATATATTACTACATTTACAAAAAATGTTACTTCACTAAATAAAAAAATACTCCCTCTGTTCTACAATAAGTGTTGTTTTAGCCCTTTTCTCTTGTACACAAATAAGTGTTGTTTTAGAATTTTTACACTCTTTATTCCCATTATGCCCTCTAATTTAAAAATTATTTGAGACAAATTTGAAAATAATTGAAAAGGATTGGTTTAAATTTTTGGAAAGATTTGAATTGAATTAATGTAATTAAAATATTCCTTTATTATTTAAGGGTATACTTGTCCATACATACCCTTTCTTAATTCCAACAAATTTCATAAAAACAACACTTATTGTAGAACGGAGGGAGTATTACTACATGAAAAATGTATGATACTACATATCAAAAAACTTGTTACTACATTTAAAAAAATATTTTACTAAAATAACAGAATTAAACTACTACATGTATAACAGTATTAACTATTACTACATGAATAGAAAAAATAATAATATGACAACAGATTTAAAAAAATACATGAACAGAAACATATTACTACATGTAGAAAAAAACGTTACTTCATTAAATTAAAAATATTACTGATGTGGATAAATATGTCACTCTCGGAGAGGTCGACACGTGGAGACGGGATACATTATGATAGTTATGATTAGGTCAATATACTGGAAAGAAGGATTAATACACCCCTGGGCCTAAGAAGAGAAATTAGGGTGATTGGGCCTTTAGTCCACATCTGGGGAATTAATAGTCTTTGGGCCCAAGGATCTGGCCCAAAGAGGGAACGCATAATCAATCTTTCTTAACCAAGTCAAATGAAGTGGGTCAATCCACGAAGATAGGGGGCGATATGCTGAAGAACCAAGTCTTCAGGGAGATAGACCGATTCCTCAGGAATTTAGGGCCTGATTTACAGGAATGGGCCGAGAATATAGGGAGAACAAGTTTTTCCCTCTCCGAAGAGAGGGGCCAGGTATATAAGCAGGTTCTTTCCACATTCTTAATTACGTTCTTTGACATATACATACATTTTTACTAAACATATACTGAATTGAGAAGAAACACCACTGTATTCGCCGGAATTTCCCTAGAAATACAGGGGAATTCCTCTTTGATTTCTCCTACGACCGATTCTGACTTGAGCGTCGGAGCTTCTACGCCGGAGCCCCCCTCCGGCGTACTTTTGCAGGTCATTTTCGGATTCCCAAGGAGATTTTCTTGAAGATTGTCAAGGATAAAACGAGTGATTCGATTCGTGATTAGCAGTGCTCGTAGAGGAACGGCTGATATCTAAAGACGTTCTTTTTCGACGCATCAATTACTAAATGAAAAATGTATAATACTACATATCAAAAAGCTTGTCACTAAATTTGAAAATCAATGAAATGAAATTAATAAATCAAAATCTAAAATTGGGGTTAATAGAGTAGTTAAAATTTAATAAAACATGTTAATCCAATTTAACAGCCCAATTGTATGTTGAGCCCATTTACTAAATGCGGCAATATTTCACATATATGAAATATTGCATACAAATTTTTATGTTTGTAAATTTAAAATATTAGTCCACTTATGAGCATATTTAAAGGACATTTGTGATTTAATAATATGTTCAACAACCAAAACAACCTGACATCATTAATATAATAATGAAATAATCTACCATATATACAATTTCTTCTAGTCTAATTTAAAAAGTCAAATAAAATAACCTGACATCATTTGCACCTGACAACTTATAATTGCTTTGTCTTTTTTTTCTAAAACTCAACGTTTAACTTGAATATTATGATAATAGTAAGGACTCTTTCTTGATATTTGACTTATACAACTTCAAGAATTATATATATGAACACAAATCTGTATCAATCACGTATGGTTAAACCATCACTATACGTTGCCCGTAACGTAATCAATCCACGCATAATGATTTTTTTTTTTTTGAAGAGTCCACACATAATGAATTAAGACTATAGTCCACTTTGGGTTTCAGAATCGAAATTCCCGAAATGAAATTAATGTAGCCCTCCTTAATATACGGCGGAATTGACACCAAAAAAAATGTGATTTATCGACGAAAAAATTATCAGTAACCAAATTACAAACGTAATTACCAAATTAGTTGGTACTTGGATCAAATATTAAAATTTTAAAAAAGTTGAATGTTTGAACTTGTCGATTAACTAATTTATGTAGGTCAATTTTTTGCTGATTGAAAATTGAAATATACCGAATTCAAGATTAAATATATATATAGAAAATATAACTGAATGTCTGTCGTTCTGAATCAGACCCACTGTTTCAGGGCTGGTTGGGTGGTATTTTGGTTCTAATATTTAGATATTTCAGAATTTGTCTCTATGGGAATCAATGAACCATCGAATACTCATGTGTATCCATCACAGTGGTTGAATTGAAATAAAAAAATTATAATTGGAGAAAGGAAGTTATGTGCCACATATAAATGTGATTAAAAAAAAAATTGGTGCCTTGCTGTCCCATATATATAAAATTGAAATTTCACCATATTCACACTGTATATTTATAATTTAAATGACATTTTATATTTCTAATTTAAATAGTTATTACATTTCTTTTAAATTATCCTCAAACTCATTAATAATACTCACTTCATCCACTAAAAGTGTGTTCAATTCTATATTTTTGGATCCACGAAAAATATGTTTATTCTATTTAAATAGTTAACTTTTGAATATCTTTTCTACTTTATTAACAAGATTGAGTATCTATTCACAATATTTTTTACTCGTTACCCAACATATCTTTCTTTATAATAAAATATAATTTTTTTAAAACATGTATAAAAAAAAAGTGAACACGTACACAGGAGGCCCAAGATTGTGGATTAGGGGGGCCGATAAAATAAATTTCGCCATTTTATATTTAAATCTAGATATATCAGTATACATAGTTAAATATCTCAAAATACACAATTATATCATTAATATATCATATCTATCACGAATATCATCAACAATTGATCATTTATACATATATTTTTCGTTATTAATTTGTTTCTTAATATATACTACCAATAGGTTGTCTAAAATATTGAGATAAAATTGAGATTAAGTCTTCTTTTGTTAAATTTCAGAGGTTAATATTAAACAATTTTTTAATATTAAAATTAAGCCTAAAAGGTAAATATTTTTTAAATTAAAATTGTACCAGACAATAATAGACTTAAAAACTTTTTTAATTCTAAATTTTCATTTTGTGTGCCTTTTTTTTTTTAATATTTTGTGCAATTAAAAAGGATAAATTGAGACTAAAAAATATTGCATTCAATTTGGCTTATTTAGAATATGATTACCCCTAAATTAATCTTTTAACACAACCGCCCACTTCATTTTAATTTGAATTTTTGTATTGGGCCCATTACTTTGTTGAACTGGTTTGGATTATATATTGTAGAAAAATGAAAAAAGTTAAGGGGTCAAGGCCACCTCAAGTTTTGCTGCACGTCCACTTTTGATGGATAAAGGGAGTAATTTTAAATAGTATATTGATGTTATAATAATTTTTACATATAGGAAGGAGAAAATATATATTAAGAAAATGTAATAGTGGATATAATTATTATCGACAGAATGAAAAAATCCGTCAGTAATACCGACAGATTACTGAAGGAAAAAACAGTCGATAGTTCCAATGGAAATATCCACTTGGGGCAAATTTACATCGGTAATATAAAAAAAATTACTTTGGTCGCCATTACCAACGAAATTTCATTCAATCTTTTTTTCGTAATATTTTTCCGTCGAAATTCAGTCGAAAATACCGATTGAAATTATTTCCCAATTAATTTATTTTTTTCGAAATTATTTCACCGAAATTCAGTCGGTAAATCTGTCGCTATTATAAATTGTACAAAATTAAAATCATTAGATTACATTAATTTAATATCAATTTTCTTCATCTTCATTTTCATTATTTGCCTAGTTTTCATAAAAAAGTTTCACAACGAAAAGTTTATTACAAAAATGAACTAGTTCAATTGATGTTACTAAATGATAATTGCAATAATGATTTGTCATTCACCACTTCTTCCCGCCATCAACTCCACAATCCGATACGTTGAATTGTATGGTATGAGAAAATAACAAACTCAAAATGAGGTCACTTTAACAAAATTAAATAAATAATTTATTTTTTAATCATATAAATTTGAGTGATTCTAAAATAAATCATTTATGTTTTAACTTTACAAAACAATCCTTTAAATTTGAGTGAAAAAATAATGATTTATTGTACCATTTTTTTAAAACATCATTAAAATATTTTAACAAAAAATAAAAACTAAATAAATCTTAAATTAATATATAAAACTAATCCTAATAAATCATAAAAAATACATATAAAAAATATATATAAAAATGAAAATTATACTCCCTCAATCCCTCAATTTTACACAAATATTATTATTTTTCTTCACACATACACAAAATTAACTAATTTCTTTATTTTATACAATATATGAAAGAACTTATTAAAAGGAGGAAGTATTAAATATTAAAATTTTAATTTTGAAAACGTACGGTTATAGCGTTGAGGGTAAGGAAGAATATACATTGATCACCTCCTCGAGATTCGTCAAAAATTTAGAGAGGTGGAGATCTGTGGTTGAGAGCAGGGGCGGACCTAGGCACACCTTGGGGGTGGCCATGGCCCCCCTCAATTTTTTTTTTTTTACTATTATATTAGTATTAATTAATTATTAAATTAATAAATTTATTTGTTTTTTAATTTGCTTTCTCTTTATTTTCGCCCACCAGATTAGGTTGCTCTCTTAAAAAAAAAAAGAGAGAGATTAGGTTGCTCTCCACAATTTAAGTTAAGGTTATTAATTAGTTCAAATATTAATATTAAAATATATTTTAATATATGACAAAATCTGGTATGTAATTGGTGCATACCAATCTAATCAAGTTAAAATTGTGATTCAATTATATCATACCATAAATACACATATTTTTTTTTCAATTTTTTTATTCACCATTCGTTAATTTTTTCCATTTTCAATTCAAATAATTATAGATTATAGGTTTTGAGAAATTTATGTGTTGATATATTTAACAGTGAATAATATATATATATATATATGAAATATTTTAATTTTATTGTCGAGCATATAACAATGTTGAACAATATTACATTGGCCCCCCCTTACCGTTGGTCCTGGGTCCGCCCCTGGTTGAGAGAGATGGTGACTAACCGAAAATCAAGGGAAAGTATCACTTTTGGTACTTAAGTTTACCCCTTTTCAGATTTGGTCACCCACATTTAGTCACTATCAAAATTGGTCAGTCACTTATTCTTTTCTATCAAAATTGGTGCTTGTGTTAGTCAATTTGTTATTGACTAACGAAAAAAGTTATTTTCTATCAAAATTGGTGCTGGTGTTAGTCAATCTGTCATTGACTAACGAAAAAAGAGTTACAAGCACCAAATTTTTTTTCACAAAAACTTATATGCAATATTGCATACGTGCAATATTGACCAATTAAGTCAATTGGGCTAAAAATATTGACTTATTAAGTCAATGGGCTGGAAATATATATTATTGGGTCATCATTAATTCATTTGGGTTAATTCTTAATTTATTTGTCAACTGGCTCGCTTGTGTTCTAATTTTGACCAAATATTTTAACCCGTTTATTTTACCAGTTTCTGTGATTTTTTTATCTTTTATTTATTGTCGAACGCGGGATATTAAATGTAGTAATTCAAATTGTAATATGTAGTAGCACACATTATTTTATGTAGTAATAACACAAACTATTTTATATAATAATAAAAATTCTTTTATTTAGTAACACGTTTTTTTCTAGTGTTTTTGTTAATGTAATAACTCACATTATAATACGTAGTAACATATATTATCGCATGTAGTAAACACAATAACCATGTTGTAATTCAAATCATTTGATAAAGTTACATATAGTAATAAACACATATTCAATGTAGTAATTCAAAATGTAGTATGTAGTAACATATAATTTTTTATATAGTAATACCGATTCTTTTATATAGTACTTTTTTCTAGAATTTTTATTGATTAAGTAACTCACATTATAACATATAGTAACATATATTATTGCATGTAGTAATATAAAATAACCTTAATCCATAATAATTGTTAAAGAATATTTAAAGAAATAGAAAATATTTAAAGATTAAGGCCGTCGTAAATTGCAGCGTTTAGCCGCGGCCTGGGGTGGCCGAAAACTGCTCGGAGAAGACGACTAAGTACAATTTCTGCTAGTGGGTGTATTTATAAAAAATATGGGTGTGAATTGAACCGTCAGTGGGTGTATTTATAAAAAATGTTGGTTGAATTGTCAGTTGGTGTATTTATAAAGAATGTGAGTGTGAATGACTGAAATGCATACATGTAATATTTCACCTAAGACTAGCCCATTTTTTTTTGACATAATTCACCTCTTTTAAAACCTAAACTCTAAACTCCATTTTTTTTTCTACTAGATTTATCTTCAACTAATATTATTGGTGTGTGGTTGGTTGAGAAATTAAAAATTCACAAATAGAGTGACTTTGAGTCTGTACAAAAGAACGAGAGTTAATGTCTAAGAGGAACCGGCCAACTTGGCCAAACATTTTTGTCGGCCGAAAAAAAAAGTCGGGCCTGAAAAATTATATTTAAAAAAAGGTCAAGTTAGTCCGAAAAACGGGGTCAAGCCTAGCCTGAGATCGGTAGGCCCATCAGGTTACTTGGGCCGGGCCAAATCAGCCTAGTTGTTTTTCGAGCAACTATAATTACAGTCCAGTCCATTAGTCGGGTGGGTCGGGCCCATTTTGACAGCCCCGTCTATCTTCTTTCGAACAAAATTACAGTTTATCTCCCGCCGTGTGACAGTTAATACTGATTTTTTTAGTTTAATTTGATTTTTTTGTTATTAATTTTATTAATAATATACGGGTAAATAGGTAATTTTAACATTAAATATTTTAATTAAATAAATAAATATAATAAAAAAATTTATTGTATAAAGATAAAAATATAATTTTAAAATTATATATTTTAATTAATTAAATTAAATATAAAAATACAAACGTACGATAAATACATACGACACAAAGGTAACAGGTCATCAAGTTTAAACCTTTACATTTGAAATTTAATTGTTTCAAATTTAATTGACTACGATAGTCATACGACCCCATACGACACTCTGACTAAATGTAGAAGATCCCAACAAACCAGGTAAATGGCGAGGGGGAAGGCAACAAATTCCCCCTCACTAATCATCAAGGTAACGGCAAAGGCAACGGATTTTCCCCGTTGCCAATATGCTCGTTGCTATTTTAAAGGTAACGGATTTGGGGAATTTGTTGCCTTTTTGCAACGGCAGGTGGTCGTTGCCTTTTGCCAAGCGCGTTCAGGTCGGTCGTTGCCTTTATATCATTTTAAAAAAAATGTGAACCTGGGTTTTTAACCCAGGTATCGAGGCCACCAACACCCACCCCCACCGGTGGGCCACCCCAATTTTCACAATATTCGCAATTTTTGCCCACCGCTGGGCCACCCCAATTTTCACAATATTCGCAATTTTTGCTTCAGGCGGGGTTCGAACACGGGACCTCTCGGTCACGAAGGCTTTTGGGCGCCTCCTGTGTGCCGTTTAGGCTAGGAGCTTTAGTCAAAATGTTGTGAATGCAATTAATATATATACAATTTAATTTAATTTTTAATTCTTTAATTTAATCCATTCTAACTTTAATTGTTGTTTATTAAATTGTCAAAACATATCATATTTATTTCTAAATGAGAATTAACTAAATTATGTGGTTCAAATTAAATAATTTAATTAGGGTGATTAAAAATATCAATTCACACTATTTAAATTTATTCTAATCTTCAATCTACAACATTTAAATTCATTCTAATTTTAAATTCACAACAATATCATTACATACAACATTGAGTATAATTATTTTAACTTATACATTTAAATTTATTCTAATCACATCATTTAAATTCATTCTAATTTTAAATTCACAACAATATAATGACATACAACATTAAATATAATTATTTTCACTTATCCATTTAAAAATATCAATTCACTTATCCATTTTCAATTAAAATAACATCACAAACAACATTAATTATAATCATTAGCATGTTCACGTCAATTAAAATAACATCACACAAAACATTAAAATAAACAATCCTCAAAGTCATTGTAATATAATTAAACATAACAAACTAATAGAAAATGTATCACTCCTCATCACCACCATCATCCTCAACATCACCCTGATCCTCAACCTGGTTACCATCCTAAACGTTCCTCGACGCCCCACCCATCCCACCCATCAAAAAATTATAAAATTATATATATATATATATATATATATATATATATTCAACAATTTTATATATACATACCACATATATGCATATATATACATACTAGTGTAAAACCCGCGTATTACGCGGGATTGAAATAAATTTATAATATATTCTAATTTTAATTTATTAATTAAAAGAATTATCTTTGAAACATATAGTATAAATTTATTATTATATTAGATAAAAAAAAATGTTGTAACAGTATATATTACACTATTAAAAAAATAATTATAAAATTTGAATATAAAGAATTACGTAGTAATTATTTTTAAATATTTTTAAAAATACAACACATAATATGTCATTAATAAGACATGAAAATTAACATTAGACATTTGCTAATTTAATTAAAGATTGAAATAAATTAAAAGATATATCTGAAATTATAATTAAAACTTTTCACGTTACATTTTGAATTAGTCAATGTTTATCTCTTTATTTATCTAAACTATATACTCAAGGTTTGGATAAAACTTAATTAACATGTTTAAAAATTCAAGAAATCCTTTTAAATTAATATCCTATTATGAAATTTTGTTATGCTCCATTTAAATTAATTTGAATCTAATATATATATATATTAATTTAAATGGAGCATAACAAAATTTCATAATAGGATATTAATTTAAAAGGATTTCTTAAAATTTTAAACATGTTAATTAAGTTTTATCCAAACCTTGAGTATATAGTTTAGATAAATGAGAAAATTTATAAAAAAGACCATTTAGGCACCTAGCTTCTTAAATAAAGACACCTTTTATAATCTTTTTAAAAAAGGACAAAAACGCATGTTAATAACCCATTATACCCTTATATTTAAATATGAAATTAATTTATTAATTTAATAATTAAATAACAAGTCTTCATCTTCCTTATTTGTCGCCATAGATTTTTGGTTAATTTATTAATTTAATAATTAAAGAACGGATTTCTTGGCCGGAAAACTCAAATCTTCAAGCTTTTTGGTTAATCCATGATGAATCAAACATAATCCCGCTGCATCTACAAACGATTGGCCATAGATTTCAGATTGGTGAAGCAACAATCCTCGATTTCCTCTTGAAATCGAGGGATCTATTTCTTCTTTTAGTTTCTGTTTCAGTTTTGGGTGACCCCTCACGCCCAAAAACTGATTTCCGATGATTCTCAAAGTTTCTGCTGCTTAGAGGCTTGTTCCTCTCTTTCAACGACGGCCATGGCTATAAGGTCTCGTCTCCTTTGCTCTTCCATAATTGTTTCCTCGATCTGTTCTTTCGACTGCACATGATCAAGAGACTTTCCACGCGATCGTTTCTTTATATTCCTAGGGGATTCAAACTTCACCGATTTCTTCATTATGGATGACGGACGCGAAGCCGCCGGAGATACAGTAGAAACTTTTAATTCCAAGGGTCAGATGAAGAGTTTTGCCAAGGGTATGATTATTAATTCCACACGTACACACATAATTTGCAAATAATTTAGGATTTTTTGAGATGATTTTAATTTAGGTTCAATTTTGCTCTGTTTTCGTGAAATTGTGATGATTTACGTGCGTGTTGCTGAAATGTAGTTCATGATTATTTGTTATTGGTTTGGTCAAGGGATAATGCAGATCTTATTTTGCATATGTATACGTATTTCTGCATAATCACATTCTAATATGAAGACACCGTACTATTTTTTCTGCATTATTCATTTTATTATATAGTTTTAGATTTCATTGTTCTGCATTATTCATTTTATTATGCAGTTTTAGATTTCATTGTTCTGCATTATTCATTTTATTATGCAGATTTAGATTTTATATTAATTTTCCAACCATGGTCTAGGGAACAAAATGTTCTTCTCACTTCTCACTTCGTCTTCTTCCGTACTTCACGGTTTCCTTTCTTCACAAATTGAAAAACCCCAAAATTCTGCACAAAATTTACAAAGTTTGACCGGAGTTGTTGATAGAGTTTAATTTTAGGAAGTTTTAATTAATTGCGTAATTCGGGGGGCTTTAATGAGCTGATAGAACTTTAGTACCAAACCTGTTTTTCTTCTCATTTAATTTTAGGAAGGTTTTTCTTAATTGCGTAATTCTCGGAATTAATGAGCTGATAGAGTCAGCTTTAAATTTCAAACATTTAAATAATTTCTCCATATTAATTCCGAATTTATGTATTAAGGGCATGATGGTAAATTTATGTGCCATTTTGTCCTTATTCTGAAACTATTTTGAATCATGTCTTTATTTAAAAAAACACTAAGTGAAATGACTTTTATGTGAAATTCCCTAGATAAATAAAGAGATAAACATTGACTAATTCAAAATTATATATATATAACTAATTACCATAATAATATTTTCCTATATTTTTCATAAAAAAAATAAAATCATTTAATGTATCAATTCTAAATCAAATGATATATTAAAATCGAGTGATATTCAAATTTGATCAATCAAATTCTATCAATTAGATTTAGCGTGCATCGAGTCATTCACAATAATAGAATTTATCATTAAAATTTGCAAAATAATTTAATTATGACATATTGTATGCAATCTACTTGCACAATTATTTCCAATTACTAAGGAATGATAATTTATATAATTCTGAAAATATTTTGAAATCTCCAATTACCAAATCAAACAAACCCAAAAATATACATTACTAAGCGATTCAGCTCGAGGTAAAACTGAAAATTTCAATGGTGTTTAGATTATAATTTAACTTTGATACTGTTATTTTTTCTAATATTTTTTCCTATTTTTTCAAACAATAACAATTAACTTTAGATATTTAAGGACTAATGGTGTTTAGATTATAATTTAACTTTGATACTGTTATTTTTCCTATTTTTCAAACAATAACAATTAACTTTAGATATTTAACGACTAAGTAACCCGTATAAATAGAGGGTCAAGTAATTTTTTAAAAAATGTAATTAAAATTTAAAAAGTTTACAACGAAATGAACCAAAAATATCTCTATTCGATAAGAATCAAACTATTTCCTGTACAATATTTATTGATTAAAATTTTAAATAACTTCAATTAGGGCGACGGTTAAGGCGACGGGCCCACTGTCGTTGCCTTTTAGCGAGTGGGGTCCCGTTGCCATTTCGCAACGGGCCCACTCCCATCGCCTTTTGGCGAGTGCAGAACACGCCCTTGCCTTTGCCGTTGTCAAAAGGCAAGGGCGTTATAATCCGTCGCCTTTTCGCAACGGGCCCCACTTCCACTGTCTTATCCGTTGCCAAAAGGCAAGGGCACCCACCCCGTCGCCTTTTTTCTGTCCGTTGTCAAATTCGTTGTCAATTGGCAACGGTACACTGCTCTTGCTAAAATTCGTTGCCTTTTGGCCAATATTTTGTAGTGTTTGATTTCCTAATAACTTCAACTTGCATATATTCAAACATAACCTAAATATTAACTCACGAAAGATAAGAGTTTCTTAAAAATAAGAGAAGATACTATACAAATCTAACAATGCCTATTTGAAACATTGGCAAATATTAACAATAGTTTTTTTAGAAATTAACAAGGCATATTTGGAACATTAATTAACAAATATTTCTGGACGGAGCTAGAATATACTTTCTCCATCCGAACATTGTATATATATATATATTATATATATATATATATGATTCATTTACATAAATTTTAAGTAATATGGATGGTTTATGTATAAAGTAGGATGAGTTAGAGAATATTAATATTGGAGTAAATTGCGTTTTTGGTCCCACCAACCATGGGTTGGTTGGGATTTGACCTATGGATTTTAGAATTGGTCCCGTTAGATTTTTTTTATGCATTTTTGGTCCTGATCGAAATTTTATTGTAAAATTGGTCCCAATTTCCGTCTAAACTTAACGGAGGGTTAACACGTGAGCAGCACGTGGCCGTCAACCCCTAGACCGTTGCCCCTCTCATACGAAACGACATTTTTGCCAAAATTCCCAAACATTCTGATCAAAGTTTTCTCTCCAAAAAATCTCAAAACTCTCGTTAACCCTAGTTCGCATCAAACAACAAAAAATTCAAGTTGATTGTGGTCTCGTAAAATGTTGCGGAGGAAGAACTTAGTGAAATACGGCATAGTAGATTACGGTATGTATATGTATGCCCTGTTTTTTCCTTTGAGTTGAGTTTTCGTTGAATTTAGGGTTGTGCTTAGGGTTAAATGGGAGTTTAATGGTTATTTTATTTTGCGGGGGTTTATTGTGGAGCTTTTGCGGTGTTTTTTGTGGGAGTTAAAGGTGGTTTTAATTCTTGGTGGTTAATGAAGGTTTACAATGTATGCATGCTCTGTTTTGGTGTTCTTTAAGAATGTTGTTCATCATTTTATTTTTTGACCGATTCTTGAGACTCATAACTGTAATGATTTTCTTGCCTCAGGTGTAAAGCCATACCTCAAGAACTTTTACACCATTAACCTTCGCCATGGAGGAATGTTGGTTGAAAATGATGAAAATTTCTGGAGGTACTGTAAGTTTGTTTGATTTTGTGGAGTCTAAAAGGTGTTTGTAGTTTAAACTAGTGAACCCCTATTTTTTTGTCTTTTAAGCCACTAAAATCTGTGTTTATCCTTTTGCCTTTTGAAGCTATCATGATTTCAGATTGGAGTGGCTTAACATTAAACTAGTGTTTTATTTTGCTCACTATTTATGTTGTTTATTGGTGGATTGTGGCATTTGTGTTGTTTATTGGTGGATTGCAGTTTATTTATGTTGTTTATTGGTGGATTGTGGCATTTGTGTTGTTTATTGGTGAATTATAGTTTATTTGTGTTGTTTATTGGTGGATTGTTGCATTTATGAACAGTTTATTGGTGGATTGTAGTTTATTTATGCAGTTTATTGGTGAAATAATGAATATGGTGTATAGAGAAAAATAAGGTGCATTCATTTGTTTCATTGAGTACAAATAACATTGCATTCTAGTACAAAATAGCCTCATATGGAGTGCATGTAACCAAACCACTTGAATGTGGCAGATGCAACCATGACAACTAGCACAATCAAAATGATTTTGTTCACTTTGATTAGATCCTTGATTTCTTCAGCCAAATTCTTGATCTCTATGACCAATTTCTTCATCTCTTGAGTCATTTTCTTCATGTCTTCAGTTTCTTGGTCTTCATGCTTGGTAACACCTTGATTCTTGTCAACACCACAGCTTTCTAGAGTGTCAGCCCACACAAAGAAACCACATCCACCACCACCACCATCACTTAGGGAGTCAGGACAATTATGAAATATCCTCCCTTTACTTCTAGGCTGTTTAGAAGCATATGTACGATATGCCTTACCACAATAACAAACAAGACCTTGCTGAAATCGAATAGAAGATGAAGATGACATGGGATTTTTGTTGTTTTCTTTTGCAAAATAGATATGGTGTGTGTTTTGTGTTACTTTGTGTGTTTGAGAAATAAAGAAAGTGTGTGTTATATATAGCAGGTTGCAACCTCCCTGTTTTTCCCTCTAAAAATATGTTTGGAGGGAAAAATGTATTTGTTTCCCTCCAAAACTGCAGGTTTATATCGTGTGGGACCAAAAGTGCAACGACTGTTAGTTTGGACGGCTAAATTAACGGCGGGACCAAAAATGCATAAAAAAAAATCTAACGGGACCAATTCTAAAACCCATAGGTCAAATCCCAACCAACCCATGGTTGGTGGGACCAAAAACGCCATTTTCTCATTAATATTGTGTATTGTGGTGTCCAATACAAATAAATAAAATAATTGTGCACGAGTAAAGTGAAACACAATTTGAATAAATAAGTGATGTGTTGGAATATTGCAATATCCCTATGTTTAGTTATAATGTGTCAAACCACGTGTAATAGAATAAGATGTTATGTATAGCTAGCCAACTTTGTTTATTTATCTTATAATATCTCATTTGGTAGCATCAACCAAAGGGGAACCCAACTGATGTAGTGGATTAACATGCATATGCTCAAGACGATAAGAGAAGATGAAGACCAGAAGAGAAGAATCAGTCGAGGAAGAACTCGATTGAGCAGTTGAGAAAAAATAGCTAAGAACCTATTAGTTGAGTGACAAGACAGCTAAGATTTAGACAACTGAGGAATGCTATCAACTGCATAAGCATCAGATCATATGATCACAAAACTCATATATTAGCTGAGTGAAGGTTATTTGATAGGATCCAACAAAAAGACTTATCTGAGCTGACGTTGACCAATAAGAAAGTGACAGTAAACAAAAAGGACCTGACAAAGATGCAGAATACACAATGTTTAAAAGTCAAAGAAAAGCTGAATATTACCATGAAACGATAATATTCAAAAGATCGATCAATTAAATATCTCATTCCTGAAATAGTGGAGATTTGAAATTACTCTGTAACTATAACATTTTAAATGTACGCTATATATATGAGTTCATTTATCATATCTCATGTAGAGGAGTTGATGAAAAGGTCAAATATGGAGCATTATATGCAAATCATGAAGAAAAGCTTGAAGGATATTTAATGGAGATATTCAACGCATATCCAAAGCCTAGAGAGATTTTCTCAATCCTCGCTTGAAGGTTAAAATCTCACCTACTTCTATATATTTCACAAACCTACCTATCACTAAGTTGGTTAAGCGCTCTCTTGTAAAATGTACTTGTTCTTACAATAATAAGTAGAACTTATTGCACACAGAGTGTATCGAGCTCAACGTCTTATTTTTTGGACGTAAAAATACAAGTCCTTATGGTATTAAAATATTTACTCCACATCTAGGCGATGAGAGTGGATGTAGGTTTGGAGGCCGAACCACTATAAATTTATGTGTTCTTTACTGCTTTGATATAAACTGGCATGCTCATGCAAAAGCTTTCATTGCATGTTTTAGACACTCTCTTGAATAAGTTGATACCAAATCAGTCGATACCTCTGTATGCACTCACTAGTCATGGCGAAACATAAAATGATTATAAGAGTTTTTTCTATAAGATGAGTATAATTATATATGAGCAATTGCATTTCCGTATTCAGCTATGTTTGATCGCCATCAACTGACAAACTAGTCCTCGGTCCACTAATAAGTCAGTTGACTAGTTATCTTATTCAACTTAGCACGTACACGCACCTGATAACAACTCTTACTTGCTACATCTAATACAAATCTTGTATTAGATGACCCTTTCACAGTTGTTCACGAAAATTTCAAATTAATCCAAAAACTCGTCTGATTACGGGAACATCATGATGGTTTAAAGGGTGGTAATAAAAATAATATTTTCATTTTGAGACATACACATTAAATTTGTACGGACCAAAAAATAAATACTTACATAAAAAGTTTAGATGGAGCCATGTTTATCACAAACTACTAATACTACTACCTTCGTCCCATGATAATCTTCACATGTGAAGTGACACGTGGAATAAGAAAAGTAAATTTAGTGGAGATTTTGAAGGGTAATTTTGTAAATCTCTATGTATAAAGTAAATAAATGAGTTGATTTTTGTGTAAGTGTAGAGAAAAAGTAATGCATTTGTGTAAATTTGAGGATATTGTGAGGGTGGAATATATAAATGGTTTTTCATTTTAGAGTTGGTCTCCTGTGCATAGTGTGCACGTGCACACTAATGCACAGATCAATTCTTATAAATTAGGATAAACAAAAATTAAAAACAAATTATTTGTTAGTGTAGCGGTTACTGCAATCTAAGTTATGTATGAGGTCAGGAGTTCGAAACTTTGTGAACTCTATTTCTTAATTACCAAAAATTTAGTACCACTTTATAGTAATTAATTTTTTAAATAACAAAATTTCCACTTTTCAATAATAATAGTTACCACTTTTCAGTAACAAAATTTTCACTTTTCAATAATAATAGTTACCACTTTTCAGTAACAAAGTTTTCACTTTTCAATAATAATAGTTACCACTTTTCACTAATAATAGTTACCACTTTCTAGTAACAAAATTTCCACTTTTCATTAATAATAGTTACCACTTTTCAGTAACAAAATTTACACTTTTCAATATTTATAATTACCACTTTTTAGTAACAAAAATGACCACTTTTCTATATCAAAATCTACCACTTTTCAATAATAAAAATTACACTTTTCAGTAACAAAATTACCACTTTTCAGTAACAAAGTTTTCACTTTTCAATAATAATAGTTACCACTTTTCAGTAACAAAGTTTCCACTTTTCAATGATAATAGTTACCACTTTTCAGTAACAAAATTTCCACTTTTCACTAATAATAGTTACCACTTTCTAGTAACAAAATTTCCACTTTTCATTAATAATAGTTACCACTTTTCAGTAACAAAATTTACACTTTTCAATATTTATAGTTACCACTTTTTAGTAACAAAAATGACCACTTTTCTATATCAAAATCTACCACTTTTCAATAATAAAAATTACACTTTTCAGTAACAAAATTACCACTTTTCAATAATAAAAATTACACCAAGACAGACTTCAAATTAACTATTGTAAATAGCCAATATCTAGTTGTACCAGCACCAAAACATTCTTGTCTCCAATCTTCTTCACCAACAACGAAGCAACCATAGAAAAAACCGCAAATAATACATATAAAATCTCCATATAGTACCTAAATCACCCTCCTAAAATCGCAATTAAAAAAAATCAAAAACATACCTATGAATTGATACATTTGTGAAGTTAATCAAAAAATTGATTGAAACGGGAAGTTTACACACTTATGGTGTTGATCATATCTTCATCCTCCACCGTTGCTGAATTTCTTCACAACGACAACACCTCAGATGTGCCTCAAAATGAATTGTGCAAAAAATAATTAAATCGAAATCCTCATTCATCTTCCCGTTTCTCTGTTCTAGCTTTTCCGTTCACCAATCCCGACGAAGCTACCCACTGCGAACTAGTCTCAACAATAGTAACAAAAGCCCCAAATTTATTGACGCTTTCCTTTTGATCTGATTTGCGATAACACCGTTAAAATTGTGGGCAAATAAATAATTAATTCAGAGAAGGAGCTGGGATTGTGGACTATGAGACAAGTTAGAGTGAAGTAGGTAGAGTTATCATGTTCATTAAAATCAAATACTACTAAATAAGTCATGCAACAACTACAACAAACAAAATTAAATTCTTAATGTTAATTGAGAGTAGTAGTCCTGCAACTAAAAAAACCAATCTCTATCTCACATTTGCAAGAACAAATGAATGAACTAATCTGTCATCATCATTCATCAAACCCAAGAGTTAGCTGTCACTCATAATCAACAACTAAATAGTCATTGATCAATAACTCCCATGTGTGGATACGATCACACACATTTGATCTTGATCAATCATTTGACCTAAAATAAAAATTTCATCATTATTGATAAACCAGAAAAACTTTTCATTAAAACAGCAAACAACAGAGTCGTAAGGAAGCTAATTTTCCAGTGATCAATAGTTAATTCTTGCTTCTAATATCGAATTCAATAATAACAAAAAAGAATCTAATAATTTGATCCTAGTAAAAGATACCTAACCTAACTCAAATTTCAAATACAGAGTTCAAAACAAAATCTCTAGAAAGAAAAGGCTGCCAATTACGAAACTCAAATCCTAATATCAATCAATTAACATCATACCAAAAAAAAAAATCAATCTAGAAGCATATCAAGGCAGAATTCTTACTTTTTCTCCCACTCCCACCGATCATTGGCCGCTTAATTTAGTTTCCCCCTTGGATCAAAGGATGAAAGGTTTTGTCTATGGTTATCAAATTAATATTTCTACATTATACATACATAGCAGATCTTAAAAGCGTCGTGCAAACCAACAATGGCGACGCCGACCATGAGCGAAGACATCAGAACAGAACCAATACTTGTGAGGAAAATGAAAGAGAGTCTTTCGATTGGAGAATTGACTGCCGAAAATGGTGATCGGAGGGAGGATCAGACGACTGACGGAAGATGTAGAGGAACAACTAGACGGCGAGAAGGGTAGCAATGAAGTTCAGGAGAGCGGAAGCGTCAAGAGATCAGCGGCGATGACGGTGGGGGAGAAAACTGTTCTACAAAATAGCGTTTTAGGAGGAGATGAATTAAAAAAAATTGGGCCGGATCAGGTATGGGCTGGGCGGGTCAAGTATAGTGTGCACGGATCCCAAGTTGGTGCACATGGTGCATTTAAGACTTTTCCTTCATTTTAAGGGTGTGAAAGTAATTGTGGAAGTCTTAAAAAGGTAAGTGTAAAAGTAATTGTGTGACAGGAGGAAGTATATAATTTTGTAAGAAGTAATGTTATAACTGAACTTGTTTGGGGTTCAAAAGTAAGGTGCGGTATGAATCTTCCTCGAATTTTGTTGCTTTGATAAAATATAAAAATCTCGTCATAGAAAGGACTGAATACATATTACATAATATTGATCACTTGTGAAACTTCAAATTACAATTAATATTGATAGTCATGGGATTCCATCACCATACTAACTCATATTCTTTGCATTTGTTGCTCATATATTCTTGTTTCTTTGGATTTTCTACTTGTATCGACACAATTAGTTCCAATCTATCACTTCATGACCCTGATTATCTACTCTCATCTGCCGGAACTTTCAAACTCGGATTTTTCAGTCCACCGGAGAACAGTAGCCGGTACGTCGGAGTGATGTACAATCTCCCTGTGATGACTGTTATATGGGTAGCCAACAGGGATAAGCCTCTTAATGATTCAGCAGGTTCGTTACACATATCAGACGACGGAAACCTCGTAATCTTGGATGGACGAGGCGTCGTAGTTTGGTCTACGAAAATCGCAAATTTGGACACAAATTCCTCTGCCCTGCTCTTGGATACAGGGAACCTTGTGTTACGAGGTAACTCGAATCATGATACGTACCTATGGGAGAGCTTTCCACAAGACTCCGACACTTTTGTAGAGAACATGAGGTTTTTTACAAATTTGAGTAGGGGAGTTGAAAAGACGAAAGTGACATCGTGGAGAAGTGGTTCCGATCCATCTCTGGGAAGTTTCACGGGTACCCTTGAGTTTGTAGAGATTCCAGAGCTTTTCATTTGGAAAAATGGGGAGCCTTATTGGCGGAGTGGCCCTTGGAATAATCAAGTATTTACGGGGATATCCGACATGTTTTCTTTCTATGAACGTGGTTTTGTACTTGTTAGTAGCTCAAATGGATCTGCATATTTGTATTTTACAGTACCAAATTCCTCTGTTTTTATGTATTATGTGTTGAAACCATCAGGGGTGTTGGTCGAAAACACGTGGTTCCATGAGAAGGAAGATTGGGAGGAGACGTGGACGTCTATGAATAGCGAGTGTGATATGTATGGAAAGTGTGGGCCTTTTGGGAGCTGTAATTCTCAAGTCAAGCCGATATGTAGTTGTTTTCGAGGTTTCGTGCCAACGAGGGACGACGAGTGGGGGGCGGGGAACTGGAGCAGTGGGTGCAGGAGAAGAACGGGGCTTCAATGCCAAGGGAATATTTCCAAGGATGGGTTTGTGAAGATGAGTAGAGTAAAACCGCCTGATCGTTTCATATGGTTTGTGGCTATGGAAGATGACTGCAGATGGTTGTGCTTGCGGAATTGTTCGTGTGTAGCTTACGCATTTTCCGCGGGAATCGGGTGTATGCAGTGGGGGGAGAGGCTAATTGATGTACAGAAGTTCTCTTATGGTACCGGTGGAGTTGACCTCTACTTTCGTTTAGCACATTCAGAATTAGAATTAGGTAAGATTCACACTCCCAGTGTATCATCATCGTACCAAAAAAATATCGAAATTTCAGTGATTTTTGTGAATTCTTGCAGGGAACAAGAAAAACAGAAAATCAATTATTGTTGTAGCACTGGTTTTGGGGTTTTTAACTCTTGCTGTTTCCACATTCTTTCTGCTCAAGGTTTTGCTCAAATACAGAGGTATAGATTTTATTCATACACATTATACCTTTACTGCTAGAAATTTAATATAAATGAATTAATTTTACGTCAATATATTTGTTTGAACTTTTAGATGAGATAAATAGTATCATAGTCATAGACAGACGATAATCCAGTCCACTGGATCTTGACATTGTCTGTTTTCCATGTTAAAGCAGGACGGAAGCAACGAATTGAGGCAATTCAGCCGACGAATGAGGGAAACGCTACAGGATATTCAGAAGAAGGCACTCTCCAAAACACTGTTTACGGAGTTAAACTGGATGAATTATTTTCGTTTAAATTTCAGATGCTCTCGAATGCAACAAATGATTTTAGTTTGATGAATAAGCTTGGACAGGGCGGCTTCGGTCCAGTCTATAGAGTAATTTATCTTGTTCCAAATTAAGCTTCAAGATTCATAAATTGCTGCAAGTAATGATATGATGATTTTGATGTAGGGAAAATTAGGAAACGGACAGGAAATTGCAGTGAAACGATTATCGAGATTGTCGAACCAAGGGTTAGAGGAGTTCATGAACGAGGTCGAAGTGATATCGAGGCTCCAACATCGCAATCTTGTTAAACTGCTTGGTTGTTGTGTGGAGTCTGAAGAAAAAATGCTTGTTTATGAATATATGCCTAATGGAAGCTTGGATTCCTATCTCTTTGGTAACTCAATCATATGCTCTATTCCATTATTTGGATTCATAATACGCGTGAATCAGATTCACGAGAACTCTCTTCTTCAAAGTATGCCGTTTTAGCATATGGTTATTACTGTTAATTAGTTTGTATAACACATTTTTTTTTTAAATAGATTCGCGTAAAAGAGAGGATCTTGATTGGAAAACGCGTATGATGATCATCGAGGGTATTTGTCGAGGCCTACTTTATCTTCATAGGGATTCAAGGTTAAGGATTATTCATAGAGATCTCAAGGCTAGTAACATCTTGTTGGATGAGAAGCTAAACCCAAAGATTTCGGACTTTGGCATGGCGAGGATTTTTGGAGGCACCGACGATGAAGCCAATACGACAAGAGTTGTCGGAACATAGTGAGCACAGATATTAAAGTGTTGTCTATACATATTTATTTCTTTGTTGAAGTAGTTTTTGATGTTATTATCATGGTTTGCAGTGGCTATATGTCTCCAGAATATGCATTGCATGGAATATTTTCTGAAAAATCCGACGTTTATAGCTTTGGCGTCTTGTTAATAGAGACGGTGAGTGGAAGGAGGAATTCTCGCTTTTTTGATGAAGATCAACAACTCTTCCTAATAGCATATGTAAGTTACTCTCTACTTATAAACATGTGTTCAATTTTTTTTTAAAAAAGTCCAATAACTTTAGAACTTATCATGAGAATGCAACTAAATTCACAATTATACGAAAAATGTCTTTTAACTTGAAAGAAAATTGATGAAAATGTATTTTGACTTTGAAAAACAAGGCAATATTTTCTACTTTCCGGTTTTAGTTTTGTACATAAACTTATATGCAATATTGCACCTGCAACATTAGCCCATACCAGAAAAGTGACAGAAAAATTTGCATGTTGAATAAGGTGGTCAAACAGGTTTGTCCAAAAAAAAGTCGCGTAAGACAAACAAAAAATATCGTTCTCAAGTTTGTGTTACTATAATGACAAATATGTGCTACTGTGATGACAAATATGTGGTTCTATAAGAACAAATAACACATACTTGCCCTTATAGTAACACACATTTTCTTTGTAGTAACACAAGTTTGAGAGCAAGTTTTTATATTTGTGTTGCGTGAATTTTGTGATAAGATCTATTTGGCCCGAATTCGACCCATGACTTTCTCTTGTCCCTCCTTTAAATAGAAGGATATTGCACGTACAACATTGTACATAAGTTCTTCTCTTAGTTTTGTCCCTCAATGATTGATTTTAGCCCTGTAATTTTTACTATTTCGACGTATTTGTCCGCGGTGCAGGCATGGAAACTGTGGAATGAAGGAAATATAATAAATTTGATGGACTCATCAATATATGATCCTACTATGGAAAGTGATATAGTAAGACATGCAAATATAGGGCTATTGTGTGTGCAAGAAGTGGCAGCAGAGAGGCCTAATATTACTACAGTCTTGTTGATGCTTAATTGTGAGATTGTACAACTCCCTTCCCCTAACAAACCTGCATTTGTTGGGATTCAAACATATTCCCAAAATGAATATTCTCAAAAGAACTCCTCAACCAACTCTCTCACTGTTTCAATAGTTGAAGGAAGGTAAATCTAAATACTTTTTCCGTTTCAGGATTTTCAGCACATGTAGCGTGACACACAAACGAAGAAAAATTACTTTAGTGATGTAATAAGTATTATTTTGTGTTTTTTTTTAATGCTTGGGTGTCCGGTCCAAGTGTACTCTATTTTGATACATGGAGCTATTATGAAAAACTTGCTTCCACAAAATATAATTAAATCTTGTTTTTTTTGGTCAAGTATATATGTATATAGTGTAAGCAATTAAACAAATAGCATATAGAACTAATTGATACAAGAGCTAATATTAAAAATTTCCCAATTAAGTTGAATTCTTGACAGATCAAAGTAAACCACATATCTATGATAAAAAACAGAGTTATAACTCGAATAACTGAGAGAAACAAATATACTTTATTTGTTCAAATTCATTATGTCCAATTCTTCAGACATAAATTTTAATAAATATTACTCCCTCCGTCCTGTAATTACTTTTACATTTTCCTTTTTAAGACGTCTCACAATTACTTTCACACCCTTAAAATGGAAAACCCTTTATATACTCCATCCTCACAATATCTTCAAATTTACACAATTGCCATTATTTTTTTTCCGCATATACACAAAAGTCAACTTATTTCTTTACTTTATACATAAAGGTTTACAAAATTATCCCTCAAAATCCCCACTAAATTTACTTTTCTTATTTCACGTGTGAAAATAATCATGGGACGGAAGAAGTAATTTGTTTATTTATAAAGTAAATAAGTTTGCAGTATGATAGAATATTGTGAAGTCCATTTATGAATAAAGTGAATAACAATTTAAATAAATAAGTGATGGTTGAAGGGTGTTGATAAAATGGTGTAAATAATATTAATTCTAAAATAGCTAGGAATGACCATAACTAAAAACGAAAAGTGGGAATAATGAAATTAGATCGGATGGTGGGAGTAGATATGTATAACATAAGAAAAAAACATTTTTTATTGTTTCTCGGCCATTCTATCTCAAAAAAATTAAATGTAATTGCGAAAAAATGGAACTAAATTGATACATTTAACTTTTTTGGGATAAAAACAAAACAAACAGCAAAATAATGAGACTAAGTTAGTACATTTAACATTTGCATTCTCTATCAACAAGTTGACAAGGAAGATTGAAAAATCGTGTGCTCCCCAGCTTCTCCAAAAGGGCCAGTTGCCTGATAAATTTTCTGGTTTTTAATTATTCGATGTTTATGTTTAATTTTATACGATCTTTTTTAATGAAATTTGTGTTCAGACGAAATTTAGCAATAGAGTTAAAAACGTGTTGTGAAAATTGACAGCAAACAGTGATATTTTAGGCACTGTAAAGTGTAAACATCTACTTGGTGCCGTTGGTGGGAAAAATTGTACTCATAAATTTATTAGAGTTTTTCCAGCATTGATTTGATTCGAAATGGAAAATAAGTGTTAAAAAGTTGGACGCAAGTGTAGACAAATATAATATCAGTAATTACACCAGTTTTACTTATAGTTAAAAAATACTAGAACCCAAGGTAAAAATGAAGGATCCTATTCCAAACAAAATGTTTACATTGCATCCGATACTCCAAATCCCAAGTCCAAACAAAATCACAATGGAGTACAACATTAAGAGCATCTCCAATGCAAGGAATGAATTTGACACATATATGCCACATGTGTGCCACCTCAAAAGTTTCATACCTCTTCCTCTAAAATACTCATTCCTCCCCAATGCTTCCTTCCCAAAAAATAACTATTCATGGTCCCACCATCAAATCATATGGAGTATTTATTTTCATCATCTCTATTCATTATTTATTTGAGAAGATGCATTTACACTAAGATTATTAAAATTATAAAAATTTATTTAAGCATATTGTGATTTGTGATCCATTTTAATTTATTATAATATGATTTAATAGCAAACCTTATTTAAAATTTTAAAAAACAATAATAAAAAATGTATAGATAAAATGAAATGAAATCTTCAAATGGTAACATTCATTTATATTCTCTAAATAAAATTTAAAAATAAAGATAAAAAATATATATATTGTTTAATTAAAAAAAAGTATGTGGAGGGGACCACAAATACCTCACCTCACGCAAGAGAGCGAGAGTGTTTCTCACACACCAATCAAACTCTTTCTCTCTCTCAAGTGAAACTCACACTTAAATTCCCCACTCTCACTTTTCTCCCCATTTTTTCTCCTTCCCAGGAAGCACTACTCCTTCCCCATTCCTCCTTCCCCATTCCTCCTTCCTTTGCCACATCATCTATTCCACAATCACACCTTCCTCACATTTTGGGAAGAGGTATGAATCCACATGGGATTGCTTCCTCCCATTGGAGATGCTCTAAGACACCCAATTATAATTTATTTAAAAAAAAAAAAAAAAACTCATGATACATGTTAGAAAGTTAGGATATCTAATCTATTGCTTCTCAACACTAACCCAAGTCCCCGTCAAAAAAAAAAAAAAAACACTAACCCAAGTTTAATGTGTATGATATTGATATAAAAGTATACTCTTCAAATGCAACGAGCACCAATGCCTTAGACCATGTTTATCGGTTGCCCCATGACCAGGGCATCCATAAAAGACAAAAAGAAAAAGAAAAAGAAAAATAAAATTTATTTGATGACCATGGTCATCCGTCAATCGAGAACAACCAACCATGACCAGTTTTTTTGTGGAGTATTTTTATTCCCAAAATATCTAAACATGACATGTGTCCATTTTTTATTCGCCGGTTATATTTTATTTAGATAATTTCTAATTTTCACTTATCTACTTTAAAAAAATAAAAAATACCAAAATTTATAAAATTAAATTCTCTATAAATAGAGACCAATCTTAATATGTTTTGGATTATAATTTCATACACTCCCTTTTCTCTTCTCTTAATTTTTTTCTCTTCTAAATTGTGTTAATTATTCTTTTTATATTTTAAATTTTTTCTATTAAATAATTGTATATATTTTTTCTAAATATTGTGAAAATATTATAAAAAATTAATAATAGATACAACTATTATATTATAAAAGAAATAATTTATTAATGTTGGTTGTGGTGGTTATGGATAAAGTGTGAAAAAAAATGAGTTTGGGTTGTGGTGTAAAATGTGTAGGTGGAGGAGTGAGAAATTAATTTTATATTTAATGACCGGTCATGGTTGGGCATGGATAAACATGGTCTTACAAAATTTCACTCCCCGAAAATCATCAATGTCTCCAGGTTATGAATTATGATGCATAGAGCACTGTGCTATTGATAATCAGTGGGGTTTTCTTTGCTCTGAATCAGTGGGACGCCATCTTCTCGCCATGTGATTCGCTCTTCACACAAGGCTGTGCATACTTGTACGTATAATTTATGCTCCTGATATACACATGGTTTATCAAGGGAACCATGAAGGTATGAGAAATGAGAAAACTTGTTATGTATAAATATGAAATACCTCGTGAAGAACTCTTGCAGCCAGATCCTCAGGTGTGTCCTTTGCAAGCACAGGAACTACTCTCTGGGCAAGGATACGCCCAGTGTCATAATGCTCATCGACATAGTGGATTGAAGGACCAGAATATCTATATAAAATACAAAGAGAATATAATTATATGCTATACATTTGAGAAGTCACATTATACGCTATGCAAAGACTTATACAACCCACAAAAGCTGAATAACCAAAGCAGCACCCTAATCATCGATAACATTCAAGCATACAGAAAATCTATAGAAAGGGTTAGTAACTGCAAACTTGTACAGATATTACTGAACCATGAAATGCTCCAACTGGCTCTGTGAGTGCACATATAATGATAAATCATGATGGCCCAAAGATTTTTTTTTTTTAAGGTATGATGGCCCAAAGAGATTTAACATGAAGTAAAAAAATCGTCTAAGACAACTCTACCAACGAGGTTGACAATTCATATACTTAGATGCGTGTCAGCATAACTATTGAAATAGTTAAATTTGGCCAAAAGTTCTACTGGTGTTTATTCACCTCCTAAGATGGGCGAAGGATTTGCCTTAATTTCAACTTGGGCATCAGTTGCTAGAGATTTTAAGCCTCTAATTCCTCTTCTACATTACCAAACTGACCATGTGGAAAAACCATACATCATTACAAGATAATTCGAAAAACACAGGTGGCACTTGAACAGAATTTTGTAGAACTGAGAAATGCTACACCGTGCTTGCATAAAAAAGACCTATTTCTGAATAGTATCACAAAAAGCAATGGTGAACCAGATTTGATTGATTTAAGGATTAATACTGGTGTGCACGATTACACATCAGTAAAGGTGTATCACATCCAATTATGCTTCTCTCTCTCAACAGCAATGGTGAACCAAATTTGATTGACTTAAGGATTACTACTGGTGTGCACAATCACACATCAGTAAAGGCGCAACTCATATGTCTTGAGAAAATTTGTTGAAACAGGAAATATATCAAATTAATTGCTAATTTAAAAAACAAATGAGGAAGAAAGAGCATTGTGTGATGATGTAAGAGAGGGAAAAGGTTTTCATACCTTGTTCCGGAAGCAATTACTGCCTTATGCACCTTCATGCCATAATACCCTTTTCCGCCAAATGCTGGAAGAAGTGATGGGTGTATATTCAATATGGCCTTTGGATAAGCTTGTATCAATTGAGTAGGAATGAGCTTCAGATAACCAGCTAAAAGAACAAAATCAACCTTGTAGGATCTGTGCATAGTACAAAGTACAAACCAAAACTATGAAAAATTGGATAAAACAATCTACTGGACATTATATTAGAAAGGACTGGAAAAACTGAGTATAGTGGTATAATAAATTTGGCATGTCAATCAAGAGAGGATGCAAACATGAAGGCCACAAAACGAAAAAACAGCATAACGTAGTTGGTGCACTTAACAGAATTACAAGATATTAAGTGTTTGTAACCAAAAAAAAAACTTGTTAATCAGACCAGCTAAAGATCATTTCTTAGGTCTTGTAAAAAGATTCTAGCTCAGGTATAAATGAATGTCCAAATACAAAAAACGGCAATAAGCATTGATAACATTGATGGAAAGAGACATGTGGTTATCTAATGTTGCAAAACAATTCTAATTATCAAAACCCATGAGATAATGCTTATAATAAATAGAGGTCCTACCTCAATGCGTTTACAAGGTCTTCAGCAGAAAACACCTCCGGATTCCCTTTCCCTTTAGGAAAAACAAGAACAGGAATACCCTTCTCACGTGCATATTCAGCACCTCCACAATCTGTATAGATGGTGCATTGTAGAAGTAGAGTCAATAAATCAACTAGACGGATTCTCTAAACTACTCAAGATTAATAAACATCTTCAGAAAAAAAAATTGCAATTAATCTGAGAGCTTTTGTCAATCAACAATCTTCTAGAACGATGATAAGGAACACAAAAACATAAGATAGCATAAAAATACCATGTTTATTGGTGACAAGAACAACAACATCACCAAGCACAGAGCCACTAAGAGTGGCCTCAAAAATCGACCTGAAATTGGAGCCTCCACCTGAAACAAACACTGCCAAATTTTTCCTTGTAATTTTTGCTTTTGGCTCATCTTTTTTTTCTATATCAGAAACCCCTTCAAATTCAGCTTTCTCAACGCTATTTCTACACTGAAATTTTCTCCTGATAATAGGATTCGAATGAAAAGAACAATAACTTTTCATGGAAACCCCGGTAGAAGAACCAATTTTCGATGAAAAAGATGCGGGTAACTTTTTGAATAAATGAGTTTTGGGGGTTTGAACGGAATTGATGGCACCATGTATGCTGCCCTGAAGATTAATGATATGGGCTTCCATTCTTTAGAAAATTTTAGGGAGCAGTTCAGTACCTGTAAAAATATTTTTAAAAAAAAAATTAACCAACAAAACAACAATTCAAATAAACCTAGTATACAAGTCAAAATTCAAACTACATATAAACCCTAGAAAACATAAATTAAAGTTCGTCTAAAAGTTCATAAATTAGGCATCCATCGCCGTCCATGTCCATCCCCACACCCATATCTAATCTCTCTATATATATAGTTGGTTAAAATGGCAGAATAAACTGAATAACTAACCTGTAATTTCAGATAAATGGCGGAGACGAGGTTAGAAGCGTTGCCGATGGAATGTGTCTTTCACGTTATCTCTTTTACTTCTCCACGCGACCGCTCATCTCTCGCCGCCCACTTCTTCCGCAACGCGGCGGTTTCGTGCGACGGGAGGGGGAAGGGCAGCGGCGGAGGGCAAGGAAGAATGGAGAGTGAGGATGAGGGGTTTTATTGATTAGGGTTTTATTAGTTTGAGGGTAAGTTTGGAAAAAAATGAGGGGGTGAAGAAATAGAATAATATTAGGCCCTTGAATTCGTATCTTCAACCGAATAATACCCAAAAACATGTTGCAATTCATCTCCATTCTCCAAGTCCAAGTCAAAAATTAATAAAATACCTAAATAACATATATAAATAGATTCATTCTAATGCCCAAAACATGCTGCAATTTACATTCTAACAGCCTATACAATACTGCGTGCATGTTGCTTAATAATATACGTACTATGAGTTAATAATCAAATTTAAAGTTTAACATCAGTATTAAGATTATGACTTATGAGTTATTTAGTAAAACATGAAGAAAGGTATCAGACAGGGAGGCCCGCTCTCTTCGATTCTGTTCACTATTGTCGGAGAGTGTCTTAGTTTGATGATCTCAAGATCAACGGATAAGAGTTTGTTTTGTCCCATAAAGGTGGGAAACCGTTTTATCAAGGTCTCTCACCTCCAATTTGCGGACTAGGCTAGGCTACCCTTTTATTAATTATAAAGCCTAGTCTTTTTAGAAAGGAGTGGAAACCAGAATGTTCCTATCACTTGCCTTGCCAATGCCATGCCAAAAAACAATGTATTTTCCCGAATATAGTAGCAGATTTTAGAAAATGTATGCAAAATTTCAGAAATAAATTTCAAAAAACGGCAAAATGTTGGGAAAAAAAACTTCATTTTTTGTGGTATTCTCCACAAACAATTTTTTGCATTCCGTCGCCCCAAAGAACACCAAAATCTAACTCATTTTTTCATCAATATTATAATTCTTCACCAAACAAAATACCAAAATAAAAAAAATCCCAGAAGAACAATATTATGAACAGATGATGAACAAAATCCAAGATGATGAGTACAAACTAAAACAAAATAAATATAAAAAAATACGAACCGCGACGGTGACGGCAACGGGCGGCTGTGCCGCTGGGTTTGGGGGGACGGCGACAGGCGTTTGTTCGGCTGGGTTGGAGGCGACGGCGACGGGCGACCGGCTGGGAGGCGAAGACGCCGTGGAGCCGGGCTAAAGGCGGCGGCTGGCCTGAGGGAGACGCCGAGGTGCGGTGGGCTGGCCGGCAACGACGACGTGGGGCTGGGCTGAGGGCGGCGGTCGTTTGGAGAAGGTAGAGGAAGAGTGAGGAAGAAAGAATGGAGGCCGAAAGAAAGAGAAAAATAGAAAAATTAGGGTTTACGAGATGTTGGAAAAAGAGAGGGGGAAGTGAACTCAAAATTGGGTGTGAAGACAAAATTAAAAGGGGCATTTATCCAGGGCCATTTGAGTGATACTTTCACGTTTATAGGCCACATTAGTTATAGGGCGCGGATAAAGGCACCCAGATTTCCTATGAGTACACCCACCAAACATTTTTTTAATCTTTCAGAACCTGTGAAATGTCCAATATACTCCTAGGTTAAAATTTATGAAAAAAATAAGGATGAGTACACCCACTCATTCTATTTCACCACCACCTCCACCTCTCCTCAACCACCTCCACCTCTCCTCAACCACCACCACCACCACCATTCAACAAAAAAAACTCCAAAATTGCAACAAAAATTAATCCAAAACAACAAATGTTCGAAAAAATTTCCAAAACAAAAATGTTCGAAATTTTTTTCAAAACAAACTCAATATGTTCGAAAAAAATTTCAAAACAAACTCAACATGTTCGAAATTTTTTTCAAAACAAACTCAATATGTTCGAAAAAAATTCCAAAACAACTCAAATTTGTTCGGAAAAAAAGATCGAACTTCTTGTTAGAAATTTTTTCCAAAACAAACTCAAGTTGTTCGAAATTGTTTCCAAAACAAACACAATATGTTCGAAAAAAATTTCAAAACAACTTAAATTTGTCCGAAAAAAAAAATCGAACATCTTGTTCGAAATTTTTTCCAAAACAAACTCAAGTTGTTCGAAATTTTTTCCAAAACAAACGCCCTATGTTCGAAAATAATTCCCAAACTTTAAAAAAAATCAGAAACCCTAATTTTTTCTAATTTTTCAGACCTAAACTTACCTGTTAGCGGCGGCGGCGAGAGGAGGAGCACTACGGCCGCGGCGAAGGGGAGGAGGGGGTGGGCGGCGGCCGCGTCTGTGGGGAGAAGGGAGGGCGGCGACGGCGGCCGCGGCCGCGACTGTGGGGAGGAGGGAGGGCGGTCGTGATTCCGCGAACGAGGGGCGGTGGTTGCAGGCGCGATATCGAGCGGGGAGAGCAGCGCGATGGTTGCAGGCGCGACGGGGAGGGCGGCGCGATGGTTGCAGGTGTGACATGGAGGGCGGCGCTATGTCAGCGGCGTTGGCGGAGTGGGTGTCGCTAGACACGCGCAAAACCGAACCGCCAAACCGGCCAACCGGCCAAACCGCCGGTTTGACAAACCGCCGGTTACGGTTTGAAAACCGAACCGTAACTGAAAAATGGCGGTTCGGTTACGGTTCGGCATTTTGACAAACCGCAAACCGTCGGTTTGGCCGGTTTTGGCGGTTAACCGCCGGTTTGCCGATTTTTTATTAAAAAAAAAAAAAATTTTTTTAATACACAATTCTTTTATTTTTAATGTATAAATTTAAGTTATATAATTTTTATTCAATTCTAGTAATGTATTTTCTAAAAAATGAGTTAAAACGAATAAAATACGAACGAAAACGGAGTGAAAACGAGCGAAAACGGAGATAATATTTAAAAAAAAACAAACCGCCAAACCGGCGGTTTTCAAACCGAACCGCCGGTTTGAAAACTGTAACCGTAACCGGCGGTTCGCGGTTCGGTTACGGTTACCGAAAAACCAAAACCGAAACCGGCGGTTTGGAACCGTTGCCCATGTCTAGGTGTCGCCGTGCCGGCGAATAGAGGGAGGAAGGTTGAGAATATGTGGGTGTCTGAATTGTTGGAGAAAGAGGGAGGAAGGTTTTAATTGAATAGAGGGCATTTTTGTGTTTTCCAGGTGGGTGCCCTCATCTGTTTTGTGGGTGTCCTCATCTCCTGGGTCTATACACACGTATACACACGTTTATTAATAGGGCGCGGCTAAAGGCACCCGGATTTCCTATGAGTACACCCACCAAACATTTTTTTTAATCTTTCAGAACATGTGAAATGTCCCATATACCCCTAGGGTAAAATTTATGAAAAAAACGAAGATGAGTACACCCACCATTCTATTTCACATAATTATCTCATCCACAACCAAAACAAACAACATTCATCAAACAAAACTTCAAAATTGAAACAAAATAAATCCAAAACAACTATTGTTCGAAAAAAATTCCAAAACAAACTCAATATGTTCGAAATTTTTTCCAAAACAAACTCAGTATGTTCGAAAATTTTTCCAAAATAAACTCAATATGTTCGAAAAAAATTCCAAAACAACTCAAATTTGTTCGAAAAAAAAGATCGAACATCTTGTTAGAAATTTTTCCAAAACAAATTCGAAAATTTTTCCAAAACAAATTCAAAATGTTCGAAAAAAATTCCAAAACAACTCAAATTTGTCCGAAAAAAAAGATTGAACATCTTGTTCGAAATTTTTTCCAAAACAAACTCAAGTTGTTCGAAATTGTTTCCAAAACTAACACAATATGTTCGAAAATAATTCCAGAACTACTAAAAACCCTAATTTTCCTAAAATTTCTAAACCCTAATTCCTGTAAAAATTGTAAAAAAAAAAAAACTTACCTTTCGGCTGCTGTGTGCGATGAAGGCGATGAAGGGAAGGGGGAGGGGTTGCGGCCGCGAAGGGGAGGGGGAAGGGTTGCGGCCGCGAACGGCCGCGAAGGGGAGAGGTTGCGGCCGCGAACGGCCGCGAAGTGGAGACGGAGAGGTGGCGTGCGCGAAGCAAGGCGGTGGCAGCGAGGCAAGGCGGCGACCTTTTTGTTACAGAATGGAACGGGCGGCGAAAGGGGTGGTGAGAACGGGGAGGGGGTGAACAAGCCAACGCGAACGGGGCGGCGGCACTGTGCGAGCGGCCGCGTTGAAGGAGGCGGTGGCCGTGGCGTGGGCGGCGGCACTGTGCGAGCGGCCGCGTGGAAGGAGGCGGTGGCCGTGGCGTGGGCGGCGGCACTGTGCGAGCGGCCGCGTGGAAGGAGGCGGTGGCCGTGGCGTGGGCGGCGGCGCCGTCGTCTTCAAGAGAGTGGAGGAAGGGAGGAAATGAGTGTGGGTGTACTGGAGTATTTTAATTTTGAGAATGGGGGAGGATTTAGAGTTTTAATAGGATGAAGGGTATTTTTGTATTTTCCTTGTGGGTGTCCTCATCGCGTGGGTGTACTTATAGGATCCTTAGGGTGCTTTTAGCCGCGCCCTTATTAATATGTGTGATCAGATTTGGTCTCCAAAATTTTACATTCAGCGTTTGATCCCCCATGATATGATATTTATTTTTTTATGTAAAATAATTTTTTAATTATTTTAAAATTAATTTTAATGTATATGATATCTTTATTTTAATATTATATAATTTAAATTAAAGATTTAATTATTTAAAATAACATTTTATATTCATTTTATACTAAAAAAAACTACATATAAAATATTTTTACAAACATATATACATTAATATGCATATAAGTTTATATAAATAGAAAATCATATATATTAAATATTACTATATTTATATATAACAGATCCGAGTACAAATTGACGGAACTGGTTTAGCAAAAATCACAACCCGTTCCAATAATACCCACATGTTGCAATTTATCTCCATTCTTCAAGTCCAAGTCAAAAATTAATAAAATACCTAAATAACATATACTCCCTTCGTCCTGTAAAATTTTGCTCAGACAGATTTTTGGGTTCATAAAGTATACGTTTATTCTATTTAAATAGTTACCTTTTAAGTATTTTTTCTACTTTATTAACAAAATTGAGTATGTACCAACACTATTGTTTACTCGTTATCCCACATATATTTTTTATAATTAAAATATAATTTTTTTAAAAACATATATAAAAAGAAGTTAGCAAAATTTTATAGGACAGATGTAGTATAAAATAGAGCCATTCTAATATCCAAAGCATGCTGAAATTTACATTCTAACAGCCTATACAATACTGCGTGCTTGTTGCTTAATAATATACTCCCTCCGTCCCGTATTAACTTTCATAGGTAGGTGGACACGTAAATTAAGAAAGTGTAATAATGAGTGGGGTTTTGAGGGGTAATTTTTAAAAATTTGATGTATAAAGTAAAGAATGAGTTGACTTTTGTGTATGTGTGGAGAAAAAGTAATGACATTTGTGTAAAATTGAGGATATTGTGAGGGTGGAGTTTATAAAGAGTTTTCCATTTTAAGGGTGTGAAAGTTATTGTGGGACGTCCCAAAAAGAAAAGTGTGAAAGTTATTGTGGAACGGAGGGGGAGTACGTACTATGAGTTAATAATCAATTTTAAAGTTTAATAAGATGAGCAAATATCAGTATTAAGTTATTGAGTTAGTAACAGAGATAAATTTCATTTCTTAGAAAATTAGAATAAAAAATAAAACCGGACCAGTCCAAAAAAAAAAAAAAATTGGGACAAAGTGGGATAGCTCAAGTGGTTAGAGCACCACTACCTAGGCCACAGGTCCTGGGTTCGAGTCATGGGGAGGGGAAAAAAGGGATGGGGTATTTAACTTGTAATCAAAAAAAAAAAAAAAGTCCAAAAAAATTGGACTTAGTTCGGTCAGCCCATTGTTTAAGTGGATCGGACCAAATTGACTTAATTATTTTTCGGGGGCGTTGGCTATATACCCCTCCAGCCTTGTTAAATATACTCCCCAGATTTTCGTACCCCCCCTAAAATGGCACACGTTGGATACACTCCCCCATAAAATACCTAATCTACCCTTATAGATGCACTCCCCCCTACTAAATCATAAAAAACCCTGATTTTATTTCCTTCTTCTTCCTCTTCCCACCAACATTTCTTCCTCCTCACCCAAAAACTCAGCGCCGCCGCCAACACCGGTTCTGCCCAACGCCGCCGCCGCCAACACCGGATCCTCCCAACGCCGCCGCCTCCTAGCCAGCGTCGTCCTCCTCTCTCGCTGTTGTCCGCCTCCATTGCCGCCACCGAAGGTAGGTTTCGTTTTTTTTTCCTTTTCTGCTAATGCGACGGCGGCGGCGGCGGCCCCCTGCCTAGCGCCGCCTGCCGCGAAGCCTCCTTCTCCTTGCCTCCCAGTACGCCGCCGTCGAAGGTAGGGTTTTTTTTTTCTTTTCTGTACTCTTTGCGGCGGCGCCGCCCCCTCCTCCCCCCACTCACGGCAAAGTCTTTGGCCCTCCTTCTTCACGGCGGCTCTTTTTTTTTTCCTCATCTACGCATTTTCTGCCCTAAAAGTTTTTTTTTCCTCAACAAAACGAGAGTGTATACCTTACGCGGTAAGTCCTCTTTTTTCTTTTTTTGTTAACTTTCAACGAACCAGTGTCGACGGAATGCATTCTCGTCGGCAAATTGTTGTCGACGGAATGCATTGTCGTTGGCAAATTGTTGTCGACGGAATGCATTGTCGTTGGTAAATTGTTGTCGACGATAATGCATTTCTTCAACACTGGTTCGTCGAAAATTTTAATTTTTTTTTTGACAAACTAGTGTCGACCGAATGCATTATCGTCGACGACAGTTTGTCGACGATAATGCATTCCGTCGACCCTGGTTTGTCGAAAATATGTTTTTGAATTTTATTTTATGTTTTAAAATCTCTGTCGTTGGTAAATGAGTTGGTGTTGGTCGCCGGAGGAGGCGGCGGCGACGACAACTATTAGGGTTAGGGTTTTAAAAGTCGGGGAGTGTATTTATCATGATTATTTTAGTTTATTTTAATATAAGGGTAGTTTAGGTATTTTACATTAATATTAAATTAATAAATGTAGAGGGGGAGTATACTTAACAGAGCTGGAGGGGTATATAGCCAACGCCTTTTCGGGCTATTGAAATTAGAGCTCAACCCATCCTATAGGCCAGGTCGAACACATTTTAGGGCGCGGCTAAAGGCACCCAAGGATCCTATGAGTACACCCACTGGAACTTTTTTTTAGCACAAGGGGTATGCAAAATGACTTTTGTACCCCTCCTGTATTTTTTATAAAAAAGGACGGATGAGTACACCCACCATTCTATTTCACAAAAAAATCATCTTCACCTCCACCAAAACACAAAAAATCAACACCATTCTTAACAAAAACTCAACAAAAATAATATAAAAAAATTCTTAAGATGTTCGAAAATATTAATCGAACAAAATTAAGATGTACGAAATTTTTTACCCAACAAACTCAATGTGTTCGAAATTTTTTAATGAACAAACGTATTATGTTCGAAAAAATATTCAAAACAACTCACATTTGTTCGGAAAAAAAAGTCGAACAAGATGTTCGAAATTTTATCCAAAACAAAAACAAATTGTTCGAATTTGTTTCCAAAACAAACCTAGATTGTTCGAATTTGTTTCCAAAACAAACCTAGATTGTTCGAAAATAATCACAAAACATAAAAAAACCCTAATTTTTTCACAAACCTAAATTTCCTAATTTTCAGAAACCTTAACTTACCTGAAACGGCGGACGAGGAAGGAGGCGATGCGAACGAGCGGCGTGGGGGACGGTGTCGTGCGAACGGGCGGCGTTGATGGTGGAGGCGTCGCTGTGAACGGGCGTCGTCGTCGGTGCGAACAGGCGTGGCGGACGGGCTTCGCAGAGTGAGTGGGGAGGGAGAAGGGCGGCGGCGGCGTGAGTGGGGAGGGAGAAGGTGGGCGTCGCGGCGTGAGTGGGAAGGGAGAAAGGCGGCGTCGCGACGTGAGTGGGGAGGGAGAAGGGCGGCGGCGTCGCGGCGTGAGTGGGGAGGGAGAAGGGAGGCGGCGTCGCGGCGTGAGTGGGGAGGGAGAAGAGCGGCGGCGTCGCGGCGTGAGTGGGGAGGGAGAAGGGCGGCGGCGACGACGGCGATTGGGAGGGAGGGGGAGGTGGGTGCACCGTTTCTGTGAAAATGTGAGAAATGAAGGAATGTAAAGAATTTAATTAGGTTTTGAAATGAGGGTTATTTTTGGGTTTTCCAGGTGGGTGCCCTCATCTCTTTTGTGGGTGTCCTCATCTCCTGGGTGTACTCATAGGATCGCCGGGTGCCTTTAGCCGCGCCCCACATTTTAATAGCGCTACTACAGCCTGAAGAGCTGAATAGAGGGCCCATGTATATTTTTTATTGTCAGAGGATACCACAAGGTAAACGTAGAGTATCAACATTTTGAAACACTAGCTAATCAAGTCTCATTGGTTATGAAGGGTTAACATTCACAATATACAAAGTAGAAAGAATAATTATAAATCTGAAAAAATTGATGAAAACCAGGTTTAAAATTTAAAGGATTATTGATTTATTACGAAAAACATCCAAAGAAAAATAGAACACTGCATGAACAAAAATTGGAAGAAGAGAATAAAAAATGTGAGAAGTTGGGTATGCAGATTAGTGGACGAGAAACACCAACTGGCCAAATAACTTTGCCATTAAATATTGCTACAACCGATTTTGGCATATCAAGGGTATTTTATTCACCCTCCATTGGAGTATACGTAGCCTTTTTTTATCATATTAAAAAAAATAGAAACGAAAATAAGCAAATTCAACAAAAGAAAATGTTTGCAGCCACGCCTACGAACAAACAGTAAACCTTGTGAATTAGCAGAACGGTTGAATATTTTTTACAGAACTGACACAAACATAAAAATATAGATTCAAAATTCAAATATACAGTCTGTACATTACCTTGTGAACCGGCTTCTCACGGCCGAACAAAAGTTAAGTCTTCTCCTTGGACGTAGGGAAGATGGTCGGTGGCAGTGGCTGCACCGATACCTCCACCCACTCCAGCGCGCACGCAGCCACCGCCCTACGTCCAAGGAGAAGGTTTACCGTTTGTTCACAAGGTAATGTACACACCCTACAGTTGAATTTGGATCCATATTTTTTTGTTTGTGTATCTTCTGTCAAAAATATTCCGCCGTTTGTTCTGCGGTTTAGGCGTAGCTGCAGTTTTCTTTTAGTTTCCCAAACATTTTGTTTTGTTATTTTCTTCATTGAATTTGCTTATTATCATTTCTGTATTTTTTAAATATGAGAAAGAAGGCTATATGCTGCTTTTGGGTGCGCCTACTCTATGTTATGTATTATTGTGAATAATCAATCACCATTGAATTGGTGATGAGGGTATATTATGTATTATATAGCAGGATTACAACAGATTGATCCACAAATTATGAGAGCCATATCAACGCTAGAAATACAAAAGATATGCTAGAAAATCTGAGCTAATTATGCTAATTACAAAATCAATGTAACAGGGTCAACTCTTTCCTCTAATATTATGTAATCTTAAGAAGTAGTTTCTGTTTTTGTAGTTGAAATTCCTGTGTGTGATCTGCTTTTATGCTTTAGTAGTCTTGATTTTGTTTCTAGGTTTTGAAAGAAAAAGAGTATGGCAGAATTTAGGGGGGTTTGGCTTGTTTTTGAAATTATGCATCTGTTCACTTAATTCAATTTTATCTCTTCTTCTAAATGTTACGACACATAGGAGGAAGGAAGAAGACAGAAGAAGCGACGCCGTTTTAGGTGTAATAATAAAATTGTAACAGATTAGGGCTTGGGGTGTATTCATCCCAATTGAATTTGTTATTCAGTTGTAAACGCATTGTGTTTTTTAATCGCATTTTGTAATCAAGAAGTCGCACTCGCGACTTCACTCTCGGCATGGGTCGGGTATATAAACCCGTGATTCACCCATGAACCACTCATCGTGTACATTTGGCATCGTTTCAATGAAATAACGGTTTCTCTCTTCCCCAATTCTATCAATTCTCCCTCCAATTTCTACGATTCTCGCGTGTAATTTTCTAACGATTGCTTCAATCGTTTCAGTGGCCTCAGAGCTAGATTGATCTCGCTCGTAGTCTGCGCAATTGTTGTAAGAATGGTGAACAACACGGATCGGATTAGTTCGTTGGAAAATCAGGTTGGCACGGTTGAAACTCAAGTGAATTCACTCAACGATCAATTCACGGAGCTGCGGAGTGAACAAACTGAAGGTAGAAATGAGTTGCTCAGACGGTTTGATCAACACAAGCAAAGGAGTCCGAGCTGCTTAAAATTCAGCTCATGGAATTGCTTAAGCAATTGAGCTCGAGTAAGGAGAAAGCTCCGGTGATGAGTGAAGGAGAGGAGTGTTCTAAAACGGTGTTGAATGGTGATGATGATCTTCGGGCTCGAAAAGTAGATGGAATATTACCAACACCACCTATTCATACTAGAATTCCAGAGCATGGTGAGTTTGGTGCTTCAAAAGGCTTGGATGTCCATTCTAATAGCAGATCCAGAGTTGAGGCTATACCAAAAATGGCAGCAAAGCATGGGGGAAGGTATGACACTAATTTCCCTAAGATGCATCATTTTGATGAAGAAAATGAGATAAACAATCATCAATATCCTCATATTATTACTGCTGCTACTAAATCTCAAGATAGTCATAACACTACTAGAAAACCTAGGGTTGATTTCCCTAAGTTTAAAGGTGATAAGCCTAGGGCATGGATCAGAAAATGCCACAAATACTTCCTGTTCAATCCCCTCTCAGATCAGGAGAAGATCTTGTTAGTTGCACTAAACATGCAAGATGAAGCTGACAACTGGTTTATGGACTATGTGGATGGGAAGGATGATTTGACTTGGTGTGAATTCGAGATGCTAGTGATACAGAGGTTCACTAATCCAGAGGATGAGAATGTGGTGGGGAAGTTTCATAGACTTGTGCAAACTTCAACTGTGAGGAAATATATTAAAGAATTTGGGGAGATCAAGTCATATGTGAGTGCTGAACATCCTTTCTTAACTGAAGGATATTTTGTTAAGAGCTTCATTGGTGGGTTGAAAGAGGAGATAAGTCATGCAGTTCAAGCTTTTCAACCTACTCATTTTAATCAAGTTGTTCAGATGGCTATTAGGCAAGAACAGGTTGTCAGTAGCAGGGAGAAAGTGTTTAAACCAGGTTTTAAACCACCTTGGAATAATTCACAAAAACCACAGGAGAATGAGAAGAGCAAGCCAGCTTTTGCAAAAAGGTTGACACAAGCTGAGATGGATGTTAGGAGGAAGCAAAATTTATGTTTCAATTGTGATGAGACATTCCATATTGGGCATAAATGCAAGAAAGTTTTTGTGATAATGGCAAAAGAGGAGGAAGAACTTGAGGAACCTGATGAGCTGGAATTTGAAGAAGATGAAGTAAAAATGGGTGTAGAACCTTTAGTTTCTCTACATGCCTTGGCTGGACATCAACATCCAGATACTATCAAGGTAGTAGGTAAGGTGGGGAATCAAGAGATCACAGTTCTCTTGGATTCTGGGAGCACACATAGTTTCTTAGATCCTAACACTGCAAAGAGGTTGGGGTGTGTGGTGGAGTATACACACTCATTGATGGTAACTATAGCTGATGGTAGCAGAATCGAATGTAATTCAAAATGTTCTGGTTTTGAATGGACAATGGGGAGCTGCAAGTTTACTGCACCAGTTAGGATCTTAAGGTTGGGAGGGTGTGACATGGTCATTGGAGTGGACTTGCTAAGTCAGTTGGGACCTGTTACATTTGATTTCAAATTGCACACAGTGCAATTTCAAAAAAATGGGAAGACCATCACCTTGCAAGGGTCAGGAGATGAAGAGATCAATATATCCATGATCTCAGGAAAGCAATTAAAGAAGATGGTGAAGAGGAAGCAGTATGAGGGAATGGGATACCTTTGCTATCTGAAAGGCAACCCTGAGTTTGAAAAGTGTTCAGTGGCACCTGAATTGGAAACTATTATTGAAGATTTTCAGGTGGTGTTTGCACCTCCAACTGAACTACCCCCTGAGAGACAATTGGATCACAAGATCACCATAAAAGAAGGGGAAAAGCCTATAAAGCAGCACGCATACAGATACCCTTATCTACAGAGGCAATAAATTGAGAAGCTAGTCTCTGAGATGTTGGAGAGTGGAGTCATACAATCCAGTAATTCTCCATACTCTTCACCAGTGCTTTTGGTAAAGAAGAAGGATGGATCATGGAGGTTCTGCATTGACTACAGAAAGTTGAATTCTATAACAGTCAAAGACAGATATCCAATACCACTAATTGAAGATTTATTGGATGAATTGGGGCAAGCCAAGGTATTCTCTAAGATTGACCTTAGAGCAGGGTATCACCAGATCAGGGTCCATTCCCCTGATATTCAGAAGACAGCCTTTGTCACTGTCTCTGGCCTATATGAGTTTGTAGTCATGCCTTTTGGCTTGACCAATGCACCTGCCACCTTCCAGGCCATCATGAACAAACTCTTTGCACCTTATTTGAGGGACTTTGTCCTGGTGTTCTTTGATGACATCCTCATCTACAGCAAGGATATGCAGGAGCACATATCCCATTTGACAAAGGTGTTACAAATTCTATTGGAGAACACCTTAAAAGCCAAGGCTTCTAAGTGTGTTTTTGGAGTAAATCAAGTGGAATATTTAGGCCATATCATTACTGATGCTGGTGTGAAGGCTGATCCAAGTAAACTTAAAGTGATGAAGGATTGGCCAACTCCAAGATCTTTGAAAGAGTTGAGAGGATTCCTAGGATTGACAGGTTATTATAGAAAGTTTATAAGGCACTTTGGCATCATTGCTAAACCCTTAACTTTCTTAACCAAGAAGGGTCAATTTATTTGGAATGAAGAGGCAGAGGCAGCTTTTCACAAACTTAAAGCTGCCATGGTTTCAGCTCCCATTTTACAACTGCCTGATTTTAAGAAGGAGTTCATTGTAGAGACAGATGCATGCTATGGAGGGATAGGTGTTGTTCTGTTGCAGGGGAAGATATCTATTGCATTTCTCAGTAAGGCTTTGGGTGTGAAGAATCTGGGATTGTCTATCTATGAAAAGGAGTTTCTAGCAATCTTAATGGCTGTTGACAAATGGAGATGCTATTTGATCCATGCCCCATTTGTCATACTAACTGACCACCAGAGTCTTAAATATTTGATTGAACAGAAAATTTCCACCCCCTACAGCATAAATACCTCACCAAGCTATTGGGATTTGATTACAAGATTGAGTACAAGGCAGGGCATGAAAACATAGTAGCTAATGCACTTTCTAGGAGGAATCACACTCACGGTGATTGTGCAACCCTATCAATGGTGAAACCTCATTGGGTGGAAGAGATACAGGAGAGCTATGATGGTGATAACTTGGTATCTGAAGTGATGGTTGATAGTCTTACTACTCCATACAATCTTTCCCTATACTCTTACAGTGGAGGTATTGTGAGATACAAGGGCAGAGTTTATGTGGGAACTGCTACAGAACTAAGATCAAAGCTAGTGCTACATGTCCACACTTCAACTCAAGGGGGGCATTCTGGGGAGGCTGTTACTTTTCAGAGAATGAGGGGAGTTTTCTGGTGGCCAAAGATGAAGGAAACTATCCATAGGGTGATTTCGGAGTGCTCAATTTGCCAGCTTTGCAAACATGAGCTGCTAAAAACTCCAGGGTTGATTCAGCCTCTACCTATCCCTGATCAGGCATGGACTGATATCTCCATGGACTTCATTGAGAAATTACCTAAATCCAATCATAGAGACACCATTTGGGTAATTGTGGACAGATTGACAAAGTATAGCCATTTTATAGCACTCTCACATCCCTTTACAGCCTCAGATTTGGCTCAGATATTCATTTCAGAGATCTACAGACTCCATGGATTGCCTACATCCATTGTCTCTGATAGGGATAAAGTGTTCACCAGTCAGTTTTGGCAACAACTGATGAAACTTCTAGACATTCAGCAGCTGTTGAGCACAGCTTATCACCCTCAGACTGATGGACAAACTGAGAGGGTGAATCAATGCCTAGAGTCTTATTTGAGGTGCATGTGTGGGAGAAACCCCAAGCAGTGGGCTCAGTGGCTACCCCTAGCTGAGTTCTGGTACAACTCCAGCTTCCATTCAGCCATCAAAAGATCCCCTTTTAAGGCTCTATATGGCTACTGTCCTAAATTTTTAACATTTGGTCCACTGATCCAGAGCTCAGTGCAGGGAGTGGATGACCTAATGTTCTCTAATCAACACATATTGCAACAATTAAAGCAGGTACTATACCAAGCACAAGATCGCATGTGTTTCTATGCTAATCAGAATAGATCAGAAAGGGTGTTTCAGGTAGGAGATTGGGTTTACTTGAAACTCAAGCCCTATAGGCAACTCACACTGCGGAAGAGCCACATGTGGAAGTTGAGTCCCAAGTTTGCAGGCCATTTTCAGGTCGTGCAGAGGGTGGGTTTGGTTGCCTATACGTTGGCACTGCCAACAACAGCTAAATTACATCCTACATTTCATGTCTCTATGCTCAAGAAGAAAGTGGGAAATGGGGATTTAGTTTCGGGAGCCTTACCTGAATTTGATGAAGATGGGAAAGTTCTCCTCTTGCCGCTGAAGGTGCTCGCCCGCCGCCTAGTGAGGAGGGGGAACTCTCCGACTTCGGAGGTGCTGGTTCGTTGGGCTCATCTTCCGGATTCTGAGGCGACCTGGGAAGACTACACCACCTTCTCCAAGCTTTATCCGCAGCTGTTCTCTTGAATTTGTTGTTGTTCCTTGAATTTTGCTTGGGGACAAGCAAGGTGTTGAGGAGGGGGTAATGTTACGACACAGAGGAGGAAGGAAGAAGACAGAAGAAGCGACGCCGTTTTAGGTGTAATAATAAAATTGTAACAGATTAGGGCTTGGGGTGTATTCATCCCAATTGAATTTGTTATTCAGTTGTAAACGCATTGTGTTTTGTAATCGCATTTTGTAATCAAGAAGTCGCACTCGCGACTTCACTCTCGGCATGGGTCGGGTATATAAACCCGTGATTCACCCATGAACCACCCATCGTGTACATTTGGCATCGTTTCAATGAAATAACAGTTTCTCTCTTCCCCAATTCTATCAATTCTCCCTCCAATTTCTACGATTCTCGCGTGTAATTTTCTAACGATTGCTTCAATCGTTTCACTAAATTAGCGATGGTAGAAGAAGAAGAAGATGATTATGTTGAGTATGTTCCAGTGGCGAAACGACGTGCCCTTGAGGCTCAAAAGATTTTACAGCGCAGGGGCAAGTCTTGACGAGGCTAGGAGATTGAAAAACAGAATCTTGTTGAGGCTAAACCAAGTTTGTTGGTTAAAGCTTCTCAGCTCAAGAAAGATCAACCTGAAATCACCCAATAATTCAAGAAAAGGAGATGATTGAACACCTTTCAGATAGGAAAACTTTGATGTCCGTTCGAGAGCTAGCAAAGGGCATTACTTATACCGAGCCTTTGGTGAACCGCCCTTGCCTATACGTAGGATGTCAATCAAGGCTTGTGATACTATAAGAAAAAAGCAATGGCACATTATTGTAGATGGGGATGAACAATCAAGAATTTCAAGGTTTCCCGACCCCATTTTAAAAATGTTAAAGGCTAAAGGGATCGTGCAACCAACTCCCATCCAAGTCCGGTGATTCCGTCAGGACGAGATATGATTCACGGGATCTGGGAAGACTTTAGTTTTCATATTACCACTCATTATGATTGCATTGCAACAAGAGATAATGATGCCAATTTCTCCTGGCGAAGGCCCGTTTGGATTGATTGTTTGCCCTTCTAGGGAGCTGGCTAGACAAACCTATGAAGTTGTTGAAGAATTTCTTGCACCAATGAGAGAGGCCGGCTATCCGGCCTTTGCTTTGCATCGGAGGGATCGATATGAAGTCACAGCTTGATGTGGTGAAACGAGGTGTTCATATTGTGGTTGCTACTCCAGGGCGGCTGAAGGATATGCTTGCAAAAAAGAAAATGAGCCTTGATAACTCCAGGTATGAATTTGCCTCTATTTTCTGTGCCTTTTTATGTTTTGCTAGAATAGATGATGTGATTCAAGAGGTCGAATATGTCAAGCAAGAAGCAAAGATCGTTTACCTTCTTGAATGTTTGCAGAAAACTGCTCCTCCCGTTTTGGTTTACTGTGAGAACAAAGCTGATGTGGACGACATTCACGAGTATCTTCTCTTAAAGGGAGTCGAAGCTGTTGCAATACACGGAGGTAAAGATCAGGTAAATAAGCTGGGATAAACTGGGATTCGATTATTTGTGCGACAGTATCCAAAGGAATTTTGGCCCACGCTCATTTTTCCCTAACTTGGTGGACAGAGAATATAAGTACCTTAAATGATATATATTGGAACAGAGTTTGTCGATAGCACAAAGATCTGAAGTATAAATAGGATGCACTTAGCATTTAATACTTAATCAAACAAAGATATATAAGCACAGCAGTCAACAATATAGGTTCATCAACTTATTCTACTACAAAAAAATTGTAATTGTAATCAGGACATATCTGTCAAAAGTAAAACTCGAGCGCAAAGGCAACTTCAGTAACTTTTCGAAAGTAAATTAGTGAAGAATAAATAGCATCATATTATTATTACTATTATAGTGGGGCCTATGCTGTGGAGTAAATACACACAAAGTTGAAAAAAATGGAAACTTACACAGAAACAACTCTTACATTTGTTGAGCCCAAAAAAGTAGACTAGCACCTTCCTCAAGTCAGCATGGTAGCCCCACTTCTGTGGCTCGTTCACCTGCCATGGAAAAATTAAATAAGAATAGACAACAAAGCCACAAGACATATCAAAAAAAGAAAAATTAACTAGGGAGGTTGGCAAAACAACCATGAATGTTGCAAATGCTGGGTGCTAGATCCGGATAACAAGTTAGACTAGGTCCAATCTTGAATACCCACTTATATATCCATTTAATTTTAGAGTAACAGTTGTGTTCATTGCAATAAATTTTGTTTAATAGAAACAACTAATACTGTTCAATATTAACTGATGCAGAAAACAGTTTTCATCTCCATTTAGCTCATAAAATTTGATCACAAAGGTAAGGGTTCAAGAAAGGAAGAACACACCCCACTCTTTTTTTACTTCTCCAACTTGATCGACTTCTTCCTAATTCATAGGAAGAAAGATGATCATTCGGTCATTTCCAGCAACTATAGGAACTCCTCTACTCTTCCAAGATCAAATCCATAATTTAGTTTGTCTTTGCAGAAAACAGGTAGATCTCGGAGTGATAACATGGACGGTGCATCAGGAGATGCTTCCAACAAACCTTCAAGGAAGAGAAGATAACACTAACACACTCCTCAGAAAATCCAAAAACTTGAATCGTCTGCCCTTTTTCCTAACTAATCTTGATTGATTTTTTTATTTTCTTTTTCTGGTTGATTAATTTGTGTTGTTTTAATTAATTACTCCCTCCGTCCCACAATTACTTTCACACTTTCCTTTTCGGGACGTCCCACAATAACTTTCACACCCTTAAAATGGAAAACTCTTTATAAACTTCACCCTCACAATATCCTCAATTTTACACAAATGCCATTACTTTTTCTCCACACATACACAAAAGTCAACTCATTTCTTTACTTTATACATAAAATTTTACAAAATTACCGCTCAAAACTCCACTTATTATTACATTTTCTTAATATGTGTGTCCATCTACCTATGAAAGTAATATTGGGACGGAGGGAGTATGATGTTTTTAGTCTGTTTAAGAAAGTAGAGATTAGAGCTCAGCAAAAGACTTTGCTTGGGAACTCGGCAACTCAAATTCTGGTTACAAAATCGAACAACTCAGATGAAGGAACGTACAGAAACAACACTTGCTCATCTCTTTGAATTCAAAACTAAAAATAAAATAACAAAAACAATACTACGCATGATATATCTGTCAAAAGTAAAACTTGAGCACGAAGGTAATTTCATTAATTTTCGAAAGTAATTTAGTGAAGAATAAATAGCGTCCAAGTACAAACAAATTTGAAAAATATGAAAACTTGCACAGAAACAGTACTTACATTTGTTGAGTAGTAGACCAGTACATTCCTCGAGTCAGCATAGTAGCCCCAGTTCTATAGCTCGTTCAAGGGCCATGGAACAATTAAATAAAAATAGACAACAAAGCCACAAGACATATCAAAGAAGAAAACATACCTAAGGAGGTTCACAAAACAGCCATGGATGTTGCTAGTGCTATTCAAGACTAGTCTTTGAATAAAAATCCTGTTTTCATACAATATTTCGCAACCCACACGAGAAACACAAATCACATCTGGTTAGCTACATAATTAAAAAATAGAGGCGAAATAACAAGAATCGCACTGAACATGCACATTTGAATGACATGTTAGTACTTTGAAATGTGGCACATATTCTGTACCTCATAAGATGTAGTTGTAATCATCTTTGTTATTCTCTCTATTAAATCTCCTTATATTCTCTTTCTATTTGACATATATTTTCTTGCATGAATGTTTCTTAACCATTAGAATGCATTAATTCCCTCTGTGCATCACACGTGCATTGCACGTGAACTAGTGGAAAATACCAGCTTCACCAAGTTTATTTTAATTATCTTATAAGTTGTTGCAAAGAGCTTATGAGATGTAATTTTTAAGTAGATTATATGTTGTTAAAGTGTTTGGCTAATAAAACTTATAAGCTCTTTAATAATTTGAGAGCAATATTGTTTTAATTTTAATTTGAGAGCACTGGCAGTTCCCCCCCCAACGTCCAGCATGGGGTTGCACAGTTCCTGCCCAACCTCTGCCCAAACCAATCGGTTGCTCAGGTGGTCCCCAACCTGAAGAACTGGGTAGCTCTGTTCCTCCCCAACTCAAGTAACTCGGCTGCTCGGTTCCTCCCCAACCTCCATCTCTAACTTGCCTTGTTATGGCCCAACCTTCTGCAGCAGCTTGCTGAATTCTTTCCCAATCTCGTGCACGCATCTCATCCCAGCCACGTGCATGATGGTGTTGTGTTGAGTCAACATGTTGAGCAAGGGCTTCGGCAGGTGCTGGTGCCCAGCTTCCCCCGGAAATTGCTCCCCCACATTCAAATGTTTGCATCTTAGTAGTTATAGAAGACCCGAGCAGCATAGCTTGTTCTACTTGTTCCTGGCTCCCTAAGTTTGTTCCAGGAGTTGTTGCTATTCCTCTGGGCTGGTGTGCTTGAGATGGAACCAAGGACAATACTGCATTTCCACGGGATAGTGGAATACCTCTAGGAATTGAGGAGACCCCATCTTGCCCAAACAAAAGGTCCTTTACAGTATTTCCGATCTGACCATCTACAAAGGAGAATATATGCTGAAGAGAAGTGTCAATGCACTTATATATCAGCTTCTGTCCATCTTCTACGACAGACCTTGCAACATTTTGGGATGGATCGGTGAAATCTTCCACCTGTGAAAAGTTTGTTATTATCGTATGTTCATAGTTAGGATAATAATTTATCAAGGCTGGAAAGGGAAGTGTAATTACACTAATAGAGACAACTTTAGAGCCCCAAGTTTTGGAAGTCCAAGATGCACAGCACACACTTGCACAAAGACATTCCGGCCAAAGTTTTTCAACACAAGATAACTACAAAGGCAAGGAAACAAGCATTATTAACATCCAGAAATTAAATATATAGATTAAGATAAATAAACAGACAATCCTCCTAATACTTACAAGTGCAATGTACGTGCAATACCTTTATGAGTAAAGTGACAAAAAGCTCAGCCATAGATTCTTTGTTTCTTTGCCCATAATTTACGAAATTGGGCAATGATCTCTTCACCGTGGCAGGATCAGTACCATCTAGGGAATAAGGATTTAAGAGTTTCTTAAAAATTAGAAGACAAAAAAAAAAAAAAGCAGTAGCTATTCACAAGACCAGTTCTTAACTGAAGCATTATCTCTAAATAAAGCAGTTTCAAATTATTACTATAAGTCATTTCAGATTAAAGTAAGAAAGTTCAGTTATTTAAAAAACAAGGAGTCTATGTTATAGGGAAACAAAACAAAAAAAACATCAAAATTTTTACCCTTGAAAATGGCAGCAAACGGGGGAAGAATGGGTGGATTCCTAGTCTGCAGAAATAGATGGAACAAGAATAATTAACAATGAAGAAATCCCAGAGAAAAGTTTGGCGTGAAAAAAGGAAATCAAATTCAGCACCAGATTTTCACCGAAAATGCACTGCTGCAAATCGTACTCAATTTCAAACAAAGTAGCACCTTTGGATGATCCAACACATCTATTTGATATATTATAAATAATAGAATCTAAATCATTTTTGGAAATCTTTCTTTTCACACCCATTCAATTTTTATAAATCCAGAAACAATAGTGAATCAAATTCCACCATTGAATATATGCAATGATCCACAAACAATATAAAAATATATACAGATCATTCAAGATATTATGATATCCTCATTTATGTTTATCTGGAAAATCCAGGAACATATCGATTTATATTATAATAACATCTCTTCATATACAAAAGTTTTATCTAAGTCCACAATTTACAAGATTGATTTCATTTATGATATGACAAGTTAAAATCATTTAAATTTTGGCAAATAAAGCTGCTTAAAAAAATTAATAATTTTAATTCTTACTTTTAATAAAGGAAGATAAATAAATAGTTAAAAAAATATTTTCTAAAAAATAGAATTACTAATTCCCTCCGTGCATCGCACGAGTTCACTTCTATCATAACATAACCCAAAATAATATTACATTAAAAAATCTGCACTATACCATTTCAATCCAGACAAATAAACAGAACTGCCTTAAATGATCAAAACATTGGACAGAAAATATGATAAGTTCGTTAAATTCTATATACTGGAACAAAAGTTGTCTATAGGGACAAAGATCTCAAATATGCAATCAATGACATTAACGGCTTCAATAATACAGTTTACATTTAAGTATAAATAGGACACACTTAGCATTACTACTTAATCAAACAAAAATGTTTAAGTGCAGCTGTCAAAAAAACCAACTATACAGACAGGTTCATCGACTTTATATTCTACACAAAATTGTAAAAAGTAAAACTTGAGTACTGATATTGATGAAAGCAAAAAAACAAAAGATGTGTTTTTCAGCAAATTTGTAGGGTAAAGACAAGATAACAAACATGATATCTTTTGAGCTTCTGAAAAAGAACCCTGGTCTGTCCTCTATAAATGTGTGATAGTGGTTAGAAAATTGTACTGGAAAAAGATTATTACTCGCTCCGTCCCATAGTAGATTGCCCCTTTTCCATTTTGGTCCGTCCCATTTTAGATTGTCCATTCCTAAAATGACAAAAAAGTAACTTTACTATTTCCAATTATCTCCTTCAAATATCTCAAATTCACACAAAATGTCATTACTTTTTCCACACAAAAAAATCTTTTTTTTTTCTTATTCTCCCCAATTGACTAATACACTCTCAACAAAAAATTATTGTATCCTTTATAAAAAATTATCGTGCCAAGTCAAAGAGGCAATCTAATGCAGGGGAGGGAGTACTTGTTACTACTTCCTCCATCCCAAGTTTGTTTCAACATTTACTATTTGCACGTAATTTAATGCAAGAGTTGTTTATTAGTATTAAATGAGATAAAGTAGAGGTTATGAAAGTTTTTGAGATGTTTGAAGGGTGTAGTTTAAAGTGAAAAAAATGCTTTATTGCCAAATTATGAAATGATGAATCAAAATTGGGACGTCCATTTTTTGCAAATGATGAATCTAAATTTGGACGGAGGGAGTACTATTTAGATCATTTTTAAATAGTAATCATGTCTAAGAAAATTGTCTTGTGCGGTTAATATTCATGTTGCATGCCTAAGAACCCTTGATCAATATTCAATGTATACAAAGCAAATAAAAAGAATAAAAATACCAAAGCAAGTCTTTCAGCCCGATAAATGTTCAACAATTTTTCACTAGAGTATAATATATGTCCCAATACTTCATGCATGCAATTTAACGTGATTCTAAAAATTGGTTCGTGTAGCTTATCCCAATTATTTGGGATTAAAGACTCGGTTTGTTGCTTGTAGTGAATGTCCCAATACATACATACAGATTCGAGACCAAAAACAAACAAGCCAACCTTAAATCCCAAATAATTGGGGGTAGGATAGATACAATGCTCATGACATTGTGATGCATGCCTACCAGTCTACCACAACCCTCCTCCTTTTTCCTGGCTTGGGACAGGCAGGGATAACTCCCTGGCGGAGTTACGTACAGATCAGGGACAAAAGAAAAAAAAATTAATTCAAACTTAAAACAGAGTGAAAGCAAAAATGATTTATCTAAATGAAGGTGCAAAATGCAAGAAACACTCAACTCCATAATTGTATTCACAACAGATCTTTAAAAATCATTCTTTGTCCACAATTTGGTTCCAAGCAATATAATCAATAAAGATATGAATTTACTGCCAGGGAAACTACAAACTGATGCAGAAATCAGTTTTCTTACTGTATTATAGCTGAATGTTTCACTTTGTATTGAAGGCTTAATGTCAATATTTTCTTAAAATTGGCATCATAAATTTATTCTAATGCATGCATTTTATGTGCGTATGTATGTGTATTATCTGATATTGTGGTATGTGTATTAAACGTAGTACGTAAATCCCATCATGAGACAAAAAAAAAAAAATGCTTTGAGTGTATTTTGCATGCTGAATTGACATCTAGCTGTTTGGTGAATAAGCTGGGATAAACTGGGATTCGATTATTTGTGCGACAGTATCCAAAGGAATTTTGGCCCGGGCTCATCTTTCCCTAACTTGGTGGACAGAGAATATAAGTACCTTAAAGTATATATTGGAACAGAGTTTGTCGATAGCACAAAGATCTGAAGTATAAATAGGATGCACTTAGCTTTTAATACTTAATCAAACAAAGAAATATAAGCACAGCAGTCAACAATGTAGGTTCATCAAATTATTCTACTACACAGAAATTGTAATTGTAACAAGGACATATCTGTCAAAAGTAAAACTCGAGCGCAAAGGCAACTTCAGTTACTTTTCAAAAGTAAATTAGTAAAGAATAAATAGAATCATATTATTATTACTATTATAGTGGGGCCTTCTATGCTGTGGACTAAGTACACACAAAGTTGAAAAAAATGAAAACTTACACAGAAACAACTCTTACATTTGTTTTTTTTTGATAAGAAACTTATAGTACTTTTATTGCATGCATAGGGATGAGAAGTCCCTATTATGATTACATATTCAGTTACAAGGCATAGATCCAATTCCTAGACACCTCAGAAATAAGATTACCCCTAAAAGCTTTATGACTAAGAGACCATAAGGCCACTTTATACTTAATTCTATCCCATATCTCATCAATCGATTCATTTCCATCCTCAAAAATACGTTTATTCCTCTCACCCCAGATGAACCACATCACTACTGATACAGCAACCCTCCCTAGTATTTTTCCTTTTTTGCTAATAGTGCCCCCCAAGTTACTAAGAAGTAGGGCCAAAGTCGAGTCTGGGATAACCCAATTAATGCCCACTTCGCTGAACACCCTGTACCACAATTCTCGAGCAAAAGGACAGTGTAAGAATAAGTGATTTAGATCCTCTGCGGAGTTCCTGCACAAAACACACCAACTTGGAGAGACAGAGCAGTTAGGATATCGTTTTTGAATAAAATCACAAGTAGGCAGCTTTCCCAAAACAATCAGCCACAAAAAAATCTGAATTTTCTTTGGAACTGAAGCCTTCCAAACCACTTTGAACCAAGGGACATGATTAACGTTGTTATTATTGAGACACAAGGACATAAAAAAAGACTTGACCGAGAAAACCCCCGACGGATCAGCCTTCCAAACCCTACGATCATCTTCATAATCTCTAAGTCTAACAGATTCTAGACACTCAATAAGCTGTCCACACTCATCAATCTCCCTATCCCTTAGATTCCTATAGAAATGGAAATTCCAAGACAATTGATATGTATTTTGGTCAGAGGTAGACACAAAGAAGGTTATGGGCTTATTGTGACCGGAAGATAGCCGGAATAAAGAAGGGAACCTGCACCTAAAGGGAGAATTACCCAGCCACCCATCTTCCCAAAACCGAACCAAGTTACCCCGTTTTGCCTCGATCTCCACCGACTGCAGAAAATCTGGATAAACCCGAGATATGAATTTCCATGGACTCCGAAACGTCGTCCGAACTGCCAATCCAGCATCCCACCCATTCTCTTGTATCCCATATTTGCTTCTAATCACTCTGGCCCAAAGCGCTCCCTTTTCAGCATGAAAACGCCACCACCATTTTCCCAACAATGCTTTATTTCTAAGGAGAATCCCCCCTATCCCCAAACCCCCTACTTCTTTGGGTTGCGCCACAGACTTCCATGCCACTAAATGATTGCTGCTGTTCTCTTTCATTCCCTCCCATAAAAAATCCCTCATCTTCTTCTCTATTAATTTTGCAATGCCAGCTGGGATCCTGAATAAAGACATGAAATATGCCGGTAGAGCATTGAGGACAGATTGAATCAAAGTAAGTCTGCCTCCTCTGGATAGGAACGCCTTTTTCCATCCGGCAAGCCTTTTAGATATTTTCGTGATAATTGCATTCCAGAAAGACATCTTTAAAGGATTGCCTCCCAGCGGAATACCTAAGTAGATCATCGGCCATTCACCCACACTACACCCCACCATTGAGGCAAGCCTTTGAACCTCCCTTTCCTCCATATTGATGCCGAGCAAGGAGCTTTTATCCATATTAATTTTCAGCCCGGACATGCAGCAAAAAGTCTTCAAAACAGCCACCAACCATCTAAATTGCCCGACATCGTTGTTAATGAAGAATATTGTGTCATCAGCATATTGAAGATGAGATACTTCAGTCCTATCCTTCCCCACCTCAAATCCTCTTAAAATGGACAGCCTCTTTGCTCTTTCCACCATCCTACTCAATCCGTCCGCAACTATATTGAATAGGAAGGGTGATAGTGGGTCTCCTTGTCTTAGTCCTCTCGAGCTTCTGAACTTTCCTCTTGGCCTCCCGTTTATCATAACCGAGAAGCTAACCGAACTCAAACAGCCACTTATCCACCTTCTCCACCTGTCACCAAAGCCCTTTTTTGACAGCACAAAATCCAGAAAACCCCAATCCACACAGTCGTACGCTTTCGCAAAGTCTATCTTGAAAACCAATCCCTTTTTTCCTCTACCCCTATACTCATCCACCACTTCATTTGCTACCAGCGCCGAGTCAAGGATGTTTCTTCCTTCCAAAAAGGCATGTTGTGCACTATCAACAGTTTCCGCGACCACCCCTCTAAGCCTAGCAGCCAACACTTTTGCAATGATTTTGTATAGGCTCGTGGTAAGACTAATCGGCCGGAAATCTTTGATCTTAATCGAATTTTCTTTCTTAGGAATCAAGCAGATGTACGTTTCATTCGTTAAGCCATTAACGATCCCTTTATCATAAAATTCTGCAAACACCTTCAACATATCCTCTTTCATGATGCCCCAACATTCTTTATATACCCCCAATGAAAAACCATCCGGGCCCGGAGATTTACTGTCGTTACAGCTGAACACAGCGTCCTTGATCTCTTCCTCCGAAAAAGGTCGTTCCAGGGCTTCTTTAAAATACTCCGGTATTGGCTGCCACTCGAGCCCTTCAACCCCCCACCCACTATCTATGTCTTTGGTGTAAAGCTTTGAAAAGTACCCCACAATTTCCTCTTCAATGGCATCACTTCCTGTAATCACAGCCCCATCTTCCTTTTCCAACTTTGATATGAAGTTCCTAGATCTCCTATGGCTGAGCGACGAATGAAAGAATTTTGTGTTTGCATCGCCTTCTGAGACCCATTTCATCCTCAATTTCTGCCTCATCATTCTTTCTTTATTGACAATCAACTCTTCTATTGCTGCTTTGCATTCCCCTCTCTCTTTGGCTAATAAATCAGTCCACTCGTCTGATCCTTCTACTCCATCCATCTGCTGAACCTTCCTTTCCAATTCTGATTTCTTTACATCAATGAGGCCAAAGCTTTCTTTATTCCATATCTTGAGTTTTCCTTTAATTGATTTCAGTTTAGACATAAAAGTATATCCGGGCCAGCCATCCGCAACATCAGCTTCCCACCATTCCTTGAAAATATGCTTGAAATTCCTATGTTGTAACCATATATTCTCGAACCGAAAGGGAGTAGGACCCCACTTCAAGCAATTAGTTTCTAGCACGATTGGCATATGGTCCGAAATTAATCTTGGCAGAGTTTCATGCTTAAAAGAGGGAAATAATTCCACCCAACCCGATGACACCAAAAATCTATCTAATCGGCAACACACTGGGTTGCTCCTCATGTTGGACCATGTGAATTTTGCATTTTGAAGAACTGGTTCTTGGAGTTCCAGTTCTGTTATAAGCGCGTCAAAATTCCTCATACTGGCTGTGTTGTTTTGATTTGAGTTCTTTTCTCCCGGGAACCTAACCACGTTAAAATCTCCTCCGGCACACCAGAACGTTACATTTGTTGAGCCCAAAAAAGTAGACTAGTACCTTCCTCAAGTCAGTAGGGTAGCCCCACTTCTGCGGCTCGTTCACCTGCCATGGAAAAATTAAATAAGAATAGACAACAAAGCCACAAGACATATCAAAAAAAAAAGAAAAATTAACTAGGGAGGTTGGCAAAACAACCATGAATGTTGCAAATGCTGGGTGCCAGATCCGGATAACAAGTTAGACTAGGTCCAATCTTGATTACCCACTTATATATCCATTTAATTTTAGAGTAACACTTGTGTTCATTGCAATAAATTTTGTTTAATAGAAACAACTAATACTGTTCAATATTAACTGATGCAGAAATCAGTTTTCATCTCCATTTAGCTCATAAAATTTGATCAAAGGTAAGGGTTCAAGAAAGGAAGAACACACCCCACTCTTTTTTTACTTCTCCAACTTGATCGACTTCTTCCTAATTCATAGGAAGAAAGTTGATCATTCGGCCATTTCCAGCAATTATAGGATCTCCTCTACTCTTCCAAGATCAAATCCATAATTTAGTTTGTCTTGGCAGAAAACAGGTAGATCTCGGAGTGATAACATGGACGGTGCATCAGGAGATGCTTCCAACAAACCTTCAAGGAAGAAAAGATACCACTAACACACTCCTCAGAAAATCCAACAACTTGAATTGTCTGCCCTTTTTCCCAACTAGTCTTGATTGATTTTATTATTTTCTTTTTCTGGTTGATTCATTTGTGCTGTTTTAATTATTTATGATGTTTTGTAGTCTGTTTAAGGAAGCAGAGATTGGAACTCAGCAAAAGACTTTGCTTGGGAACTCGGCAACTCAAATTCTGGTTTGAAAATCGAACAACTCAGATGAAGGAACGTACAAAAACAACTCTTGCTCATCTCTTTGATTTCAAAACTAAAAATAAAATAACAAAAACAATACTACCCATGATATATCTGTCAAAAGTGAAACTTGAGCACGAAGGTAATTTCAGTTAATTTTCAAAAGTAATTTAGTGAAGAATAAATAGCATCCAAGTACAAACAAAGTTGAAAAATATGAAAACTTGCACAGAAACAGTACTTACATTTGTTGAGTAGTAGACCAGTACTTTCCTCGAGTCAGCATAGTAGCCCCAGTTCTATAGCTCGTTTACGTGCCATGGAACAATTAAATAACAATAGACAACAAAGCCACAAGACATATCAAAGAAGAAAACTTACCTAAGGAGGTTGACAAAACAGCCATGGATGTTGCTAGTGCTATTCAAGACTAGTCTTTGAATAAAAATCCTGTTTTCACACAATAATTCGCAATTCACATGAGAAACACAAAACACATCTGTTTAGCTACATAATAAAAAAATAGAGGGGAAATAACAAGAATCGCACTGAACATGCACATTTGAATGACACGTTAGTACTTTGAAATGGGGCACATATTCTGTACCTCATAAGATGTAGTCGTAATCATCTTTGTTATTCTTTCTATTAAATCTCCTTATATTCTCTTTCTATTTGACATATATTTTCTTGCATGGATGTTTCTTAACCATTAGAATGTATTAATTCCCTCTGTGCATCGCACGTGCATTGCACGTGAACTAGTGGAAAATACCAGCTTCACCAAGTTTATTTTAAACATCTTATAAGTTGTTGCAAAGAGCTTATGAGATGTAATTTTTAAGTAGATTATATGTTGTTAAAGTGTGGCTAATAAAACTTATAAGCTCTTTAATAATTTGAGAGCAATATTTTTTTAATTTTAATATAAAATAATTATATTTTAAATTTGGATGTTGAAGGATAACTGAACGCTGCCGACCACCACCGGACCTCCACCTTCATTGTCAGACCACCTTAATTTGTTTCTTCTTCTTTTTAAATACTATATATATTGGTTAAGTATAGCTTAAAAGACTTCAGAAAAATAGGTTGGGGTGTTGGTACTTTTTTTTTTTTTTTTTTTTAAATCTTATAAATTGTTTTAAGGAACATATAAGCTCAGGCAAACACCCTCTAAATAACATCCAAGTACAAACAAAGTTGAAGTATATAAATACTAGCACTGAAACAGTACTTACATTCGTTGAACACAAAAAATTAGACTAGTACTTTCCTCAAGTTAGCAAGGTAGCCCCACTTCTATGGCTCGTTCACCTGCCATTGGAAAATTAAATAAGAATAAACAACAAAGCCACAAGACATATCAGGGAAGAAAAATGACTGAAGGAGAATACCCCTTTCACCTCACTAAATTGTTGATATTGCCTACAAACCAACAATTATAATTTCTTTATTTCTTAGAGAATACTAAACAGGTCCCTCCAAGTCCAATATCTTTTGAAACAATTCATGAATTATAATTATGGAAAGAAGGGAGCAAAACCTAGATAAAGACAGCAACAAATACCATAATTCACATCAACAAAATACTACTTCATTTCTTAAATTTATTGTTGATTCACTACATTAAGGAGTGAAAATTATGAAAGTAGAGACAATAATATGCTAAAAAGGCTTCTAAAAATAGCATACTAAGTCTACATACAAAAAGTCCTTGATAGCATCAAAATCAATGCTTCAAAAGGAATTTACACAAGATCTCAATTAAAGGCTAAAATAATTGTAGAAACATGATTTTTCATTTCATATAATCTTCTCATATTATACAATGTGCAGATATAATTGTACAGTGTTCATATTCTGCTACCGAAATGATGGAAAAATTGAGTCATCCTAAACTCTGTTTCAGTATGATATTTTTCTTAAACCATAATAAACATTGTTTCAGTATGAGCAACAACACAAGATGCATTTGGAAAATATTGAAATTATAACTTTCTTTCAAATATGCATCATTTGAGCACATGTAATAATAATTTTATAAAAACTACGGGCATCGCACATGCATTGCACGTGAATTAATAGCCTACCAAAAAGTAAAGACAAATATTTTGGAGGAAGTTAAAAGTTGAAGCAGCTTCAACCTTCTATCAAATATTTATATTTTTAGCACATATAATAATCCTTTCCAGATCCAAATTTAAAAACAAAGGAGAGTTTTGAGATGAGAAAGAGAAGGTGATGCAATATAATCGGCTGAAACACTGATGAATAACTTGGAGAGAGAATGTTCTGAGCACATATAATAATAATTTTATAAAAATTACTTTGTATTAATAATTTCCTTGTACACTGCACGGGTACACTACTAGTCAACAAAAAAGTAGAGATCAAATATTTTGGAAGATACAAGTTGAGTGAATTCATTTCAAAAACAGGATTTTCAAGTGCTTTCGAGTTTCGACGAAAATAAATTACTCCTTCCGTCCGTTTTTATAATTTCCATTTGAGTTGGGCACAGGTTTTAAGGAAAACTGATTGTTTATGTAAAAAGTGAAAGTTTGAGAGTGGAGATAAAGTAGAAATAAAGTAGTGTGTGTGAGTAGTATTTCCTTCGTAGGAAATGAGAATTATAAAATTGGAAAAGGAAAGTGAGAATTATAAAAATGGATAGAGGGAATGTATCGTGGGTTTACCGTACATATAGATACTACTCCTACAACATGGATTTAATTCTAACAACGTTGGTTTACCAAAAGGTAGAGATAAATATTTTGCATGATGCAAGTTGAATGAATTCATTTCAACAACAGGATTTTCAAGTGCTTTCAAGTTTCAACAAAAACAAATATATCATGGGTTTACTGCACATATAGATACTGCTACTACAACATGGATTTAATTCTAACAACGTTGCGCAGGATACATAATAATTTACATATAAACTAAATACAAATAAATATAATTTATAAACAACATGCAGTCTCCTAAACAATTACAAAATTAGCAAATACAAACAGCAAATACCTTGGCTTTGAAATAAGCCTTCGGGTGTAGTGGTCCGTTCTCCAGATAGAAAGAGGGGTCCGACCTCCACATCCGCAGAATATTACAGGGTTCCTCCCCTGCCTACACCGCTCTATTGCGGAGCTTGTCCCCAGCCTCCAGAACCAGCAGTTCCTCCCCAACCTCCAGCACTGGGTAGCACAGTTCCTGCCCAACCTCTGTCCAGACCAATCAGTGGCTCCGGTGGACCCCAAATTGAAGAACTGGGTAGCTCTGTTCCTCCCCTGCCTCCACCGCTCTGTAGCTGAGCTCGTACCCAGCCTTCAGCACCGGCAGTTCCTCCCCAACCTCCAGCACGGGGTGGCACAGTTCCTGCCCAACCTCTGCCCAGACCAATCAGTGGCTCAGGTGGACCCCAACCTGAAGAACTGGGTAGCTCTGTTCCTCCCCTGCGTCCACCGCTCTGTGGCCAGCCTCCAGCACTGGCAGTTCCTCCCCAACGTCCAGCATGGGGTTGCACAGTTCCAGCCCAACCTCTGCCCAAACCAATCGGTTGCTCAGGTGGTCCCCAATTCAAGTAACTGGGCTGCTCGATTCCTCCCCAACCTCCATCTCTAACTTGCCTTTTTATGGCCCAACCTTCTGCAGCAGCTTGCTGAATTCTTTCCCAATCTCGTGCACGCATCTCATCCCAGCCACGTGCATGATGGTGTTGTGTTGAGTCAACATGTTGAGCAAGGGCTTCGGCAGGTGCTGGTGCCCAGCTTCCCCCGGAAATTGCTCCCCCACATTCAAATGTTCGCATCTTAGTAGTTATAGAAGACCCGAGCAGCATAGCTTGTTCTACTTGTTCCTGGCTCACTAAGTTTGTTCCAGGAGTTGTTGCTATTCCTCTGGGCTGGTGTGCTTGAGATGGAACCAAGGACAATACTGCATTTCCGCGGGATAGTGGAATACCTCTAGGAATTGAGGAGACCCCATCTTGCCCAAACAAAAGGTCCTTTACAGTATTTCCGATCTGACCATCTACAAAGGAGAATATATGCTGAAGAGAAGTGTCAATGCACTTATATATCAGCTTCTGTCCATCTTCTACGACAGACCTTGCAACATTTTGGGATGGATCGGTGAAATCTTCCACCTGTGAAAAGTTTGTTATTATCGTATGTTCATAGTTAGGATGATAATTTATCAAGGCTGGAAAGGGAAGTGTAATTACACTAATAGAGACAACTTTAGAGCCCCAAGTTTTGGAAGTCCAAGATGCACAGCACACACTTGCACAAAGGCCTTCCGGCCAAAGTTTTTCAACACAAGATAACTACAAAGGCAAGGAAACAAGCATTATTAACATCCAGAAATTAAATATATAGATTAAGATAAATAAACAGACAATCCTCCTAATACTTATAAGTGCAATGTACGTGCAATACCTTTATGAGTAAAGTGACAAAAAGCTCAGCCATAGATTCTTTGTTTCTTTGCCCATAATTTACGAAATTGGGCAATGATTTCTTCACCGTTGCAGGATCAGTACCATCTAGGGAATAAGGATTTAAGAGTTTCTTAAAAATTAGAAGACAAAAAAAAAATGAGCAGTAGCTATTCACAAGACCAGTTTTTAACTGAAGCATTATCTCTAAATAAAGCAGTTTCAAATTATTACTAAAAGTCATTTCAGATTAAAGTAAGAAAGTTCAGTTATTTAAAAAAACAAGGAGTCTATGTTATAGGGAAACAAAAAAAAAAAAACATCAAAATTTTTACCCTTGAAAATGGCAGCAAACGGGGGAAGAATGGGTGGATTCCTAGTCTGCAGAAATAGATGGAACAAGAATAATTAACAATGAAGAAAGCCCAGAGAAAAGTTGGGCGTGAAAAAAGGAAATCAAATTCAGCACCAGATTTTCACCGAAAATGCACTGCTGCAAATCGTACTCAATTTCAAACAAAGTAGAATCTAAATCATTTTTGGAAATCTTTCTTTTCACACCCATTCAATTTTTATAAATCCAGAAACAATAGTGAATCAAATTCCACCATTGAATATATGCAATGATCCACAAACAATATAAAAATATATACAGATCATTCAAGATATTATCATATCCTCATTTATGTTTATCTGGAAAATCCAGGAACAACATATCGATTTATATTATAATAACATCTCTTCATATACAAAATTTTTATCTAAGCCCATAATTTACAAGATTGATTTCATTTATGATATGACAAGTTAAAATCATTTAAATTTTGGCAAATAAAGCTGCTTAAAAAAATTAATAATTTTAATTCTTACTTTTAGTAAAGGAAGATAAATAAATAGTTAAAAAAATATTTTCTAAAAAATAGAATTATTAATTCCCTCCGTGCATCGCACGAGTTCACTTCTATCATAACATAACCCAAAAAAATATTACATCAACAAGTTAGATGCGAAAGTCAATTATCCACTAAAGAACAAACCATCAAAGATAAGGAAATCACATGAAGCATATAATGTTAAAGCAAACAAATGGCAAAGTAATTTCTATAATAAAGAAGTCGCATTGAGATTCAGAAAATTAATGAATTAAGAGCATTTGAAATTCCCATAATTGATCCAAATCAGAAGCCCAGATGTATCATGTACTCATTTGTCAAATCTAAAAACCCTGGTAGCCATATTACCCAATGCCAACTAATGAAAAGATGAAAGACTAAATATCTATAGTCGAATGTCCTTCTAATCATTTTTCTTCTTTCAAAAAACACCTTACACAGTTTTCCCATAAGTCAGCTCATTTCCTAATTCTGCTTCTTTAACTCTTAAGTCTCATTATTCTTGACAGTAAACTCGGATTTCAATAGATAACTATGGACAGAAGGGGTAAAGAAAAGATAAACTTGATAGAGAAAAAAATATTGGGAAAAGAACTGTAAGTGGGGCTTCAATAGGGAGTGAGAAAGTTCAGAATTTATGGTTGATGATTTGGTTTCCCTTTCACTTGCAACCACATTGAACGGTATAAAAACTTATCATCTTCCTCGTAGGTCTTTTAGTTTTTGGGAACCATAACGCAATTCAGGCACAGTCATGTTCAACGTATTATCATCTAATCCATCAGACACAACATAGAGTCAATTTAAGGCATGTGTTCATCATAAGTTTTTGAGTGATTTTTTTGTAAAATGTATTTATCAAATACCAATGAAAGTATATAAATTGACAATCAGCATGTAATAATTGTAATCTGCATCCTAGGTAAATAGGTAGTCACACTAGAATATAAAGAAAGAAACATATGATATGGAAAAGAAAAACAGGTAAAAAGGTGTGATTTAAAATATACCTGTAAATGAAAAGCGACCAAGAGTACTATGGACAGAGAATTCAAAGTGTTGTGCTTTGAACTGTTGATGTTGTGTGCTTTTGCCCAATTTTTCATCTGTAGAGACATATCGGTTAATGTCCCCGTTAGAAGATGCAGGCAAAATCTTAAGTTACAACAAAAATATGTACACACTAAGTCCCATGGATAGTTCTCTGAATGAGATATTAGAATATGTAATTATATTGAGTTTCTAACGTAAAAATTGGAAAGTAAAGTGTCGCGAACTAAATGATGGTCCTTCAGGTCATTAAAATGGCAGATGTTGTGCCAATCAGTATTGCCAAAAAAAGAGCAACCTTTATAATAAACCTCCCACCAAAATAAGATTGGTCAGTAAGGAGGGCCCAATGGAACTAGTATTATAGAATGCAACCTAACTTGAAAGCCCGAAGTCCCAAAACAGCCAAAATAAGATTGGACAGTAAAGTGGGCCCCATCCCCATGGAACAATTATAGAATGCAACCTAATTTGAAAGCTCAAAGTCCCAAAACAGCCAAATGTTAATTAAATGAGAGCAGTTGAAAGGTTGGAGATGGATAGCAAGAATCTAAAAGGTTAAAAAACCCAATATAAAAGAATCGGCGAAAGGCATATTACCAAAAAGCTCAACTTCTTGAATCTCTCATCAATGGATGAGATTAAGTGAATAATTTGGGATTTCAAAATCCCATCCCTGTTTTCCACCGAAAAATCGCATTCCACTCCCGTCCCATTGTCAACACATTTAATTATGGGGACCCTGGCATGAAGAATTGAAAGGACCCCAGAAACATGGCCTGTACCTAAATAAAAGGATTTTTTACACTAAAATAAGTTGAAGGAACAAGCAAGGGATTGGAAACGACAATGCAAAACAGAACTATGGAAACCAGACAAGTTGGTGCAGAAAATCTTACGTTGTATAGCACGAAGCTTTTTTTCAAACTTTTTCAAAATCTTAATCTGCTGTCCACGCGGGAAAGGAACTGCAGCGGTACTAAGATTTACTGAGAGGTCTAGATCGCTGGTGGTACTGAAAATATCCATAACAAAAGAGCCAAATTCTACAACAACAGGGATGTCATTTGAGTTGCCTGAAAACAGAATGAAAAGAAACTATAAGTATACACTTTAGAAGTTGCCTTCACCAGACAGACTAAGACTAGAAATTCATAAATGAGTAAGCCAGAATCATGGGCAGTTAGTTACAAGTAGCATGCATGAACTACTGACAGTATATTACCAAATAAATCCTTAGCCATGTCATTAAAGAAACGAACTAAATCTCTTCGCTTTTCATAGTCGGCTTGTTTTGGATGCCGACTGTCGTAAATATCTTGAAGCAAGGGTTCAAGGCTCGATACTCTTTCCTTAGTTATTTCAAGAAGCTGCAATTTCTCCAGTTCAGCCCTTTCTGCTTCAATCTGTAGAACTGTAACACAACCATCCAGAATATAAGAACCACAAAAGGTATGACATTCATAACATCACAGACTAATAGCCTATCACTACAAGTTTAGTAGGAAAACAAATAAGTTTAATCAGTGCAGGTGCCCAATTACTCGCTTTATTGTAACACTCAACATACTCAGTTTCTACCCCAATTAGCTAGACCAATTTAGCATCAAGAAAGAATCAACGAGAAAAGCAGAAGTTTACAGCAAAAGAAAAGCATCCCGACACAATTAGAGCATTCCAAAAACAGCCTTCACTGATCTAGCGTCTACATAAATCCAATGCAAAATCTAAACCAAAAGCAGCGAAAAAAAAAGGGAAAAATCTCACCATTTGCACTCCATGCCATGGCTCTAAGAATAGTCTGCAGGTAATCGATTACGAGCAACTCAGAAAACAGTCAAATGTAGAAAAATCAAAAGATTTTACTATAAATGTTACCTGATTCTGCTACTGGCCTCGAAAGCGGAGGAGAGATTAAAAGAAGGGGAAAGGAGAAAATGTAAGAAATGAGGAATGGGCTAAAAGGGAAAAACACCTCAAAATATACCTACGTTACTTCGATGTTATCGAATGACAATTTTTCTCTATATTTTCAATTTTATACCTCTTTTAATCTTTTCTTTTTTTTTATAATTTTTTCTATCTCTCTTTACATTAGACTGGAGTAACAATTTATGTACTCCCTCCGTCCCACACAGGAATTTGCACACTTTTCATATATGGATGTCCCATACCAATTTGCACACTCCATAAAAGGAAATATCTTCACAACCCTCACCCTTGAAATATACTCATATTTACCCATATGTCATTACTTTTCCACACTCAATCTACTTTTTACTTTACTTTATTCATAAAAGTTTACAAAACTACCCCTCAAAACATCAATCATTACACCTTTTCTTACACATTTCTTAAAATGTGTGCCGGTCAAAGGGTGCAAGTTCCTCCGGGACGGAGGGAGTACATTTTTAAAGTAAATCCTAAAAAATAGACAAGATGAGATAATTGAAGTAGTTAAATTATTAATCACGAGTTCGAGTCCCTTGAAGGGGTTGAATTTTTAAAATAAAAATAAAAAAACCTAAAATTTAATAATTATTTATATGTAATGTTATTTTGAATGGCTAAAAAAAAGTAGTTAGAGAGTTAGAAAATTAATATTAGAGTTCACTATCAAAGAAACTAGGTAGATAAATCTTCAAGGATTCATGAAGGCAAACTTCATCTTTTGTTATTTGGGATGAATGAGCATCAAGTGTTCGTTAGTTCCTTTAAAATAACCTCAACATTAGTTATAATGTAAAGGGGATTTCACATAAAAGGTCATTTCACCTAGTGTTTTTTTAAATAAAGACATGATTCAAAATAGTTTCAGAATAAGGACAAAATGGCACATAAATGTACCATGATGCCCTTAATACATAAATTAGGAAATAATATGGAGAAATAATTTAAATGTTTGAATTTTTAAGGCTGACTCTATCAGCTCATTACTACCTAGAATTACGCAATTAAGAAAACATTCCTAAAATTAAACGCTCTCAACAACCACCGTTCAGAATAGCTTAATGTTGTGCAGAAATTTGGGGTTTTTCAATTTGTGAAGAAAGGAAGTCGAGAAATACTGAAGAAGACGAAGTGAGAAGTGAGAAGGACATTGTGCAGATTTAGTCTACCTGGAAGGTTTATCAAGGAGCAAAAGACTACATCGATCGTACTTTCTGGTGGTGAGTTACAATGTTTTCATTATATTTAGTGACTATTCTGCATCTTTCTGTTTTTTAATTTTTTTGGATGGAAATTTGATGAAAGTTTTGTTAACTCACAGAAAATATGCAATCTTGAATGACACACTCTGTTTTTTGACAAAACGAATTGAGGGTTTGGTAGATTGATAGATTAGGCCTAAAGCATAATAATAATACATTCTAGTTTTTGGAATAAACACTGTAATGGTAACATGCATTTAGGAAACCTTAAAAATGTGAACTTTTTGTGTTAACTGGGGTAGAATATTCTCGAGAACTTGGGTTTTGATGGACATGTTTAATTTATATGCATAAGAAACAATTTTTTTTGTGAGATTTGTGAATTTTTTTAAAATAAAACCTATATTTTTATGTTTCGACTTTATATGTATGTTTATTCAATTTATGCTCTGTTTTCCAACTTTCTGACTTAAGAACAAGATATTTTGCAGCTTATATCTTACAATTGGTTCGAATATGCAGAAATGGGCAGAGATAAACAAAAGGGAATACAAATACGGGATGTGGATGAAAAACGAAAAAGAAAAAGGGAGGAAAAGAAGACCCCAAAGGCTGAGATGATGAAAACCAGAGGTAAAAGATGTGAATATAGGTTGTGTGTGTCTACTATGTGCATTATACTGAGGTTATTAGATAGATATTTGTTCAATGACATGTTTTTTTAGTGTAATGTGCAAATCCAATATAGTGTTTTTTCATTGTTTGCAGCTTCAAGTAGCAAAAACAAATATAAGAAGGATAAACACGGGAAACGTAAAGGTTACAAAATCTAATTTTAAAGTTAAATATTGTCTGTAATTGTATTTACTTATTAATTATTCTACATATCCAACATATAGGTGAGCATATTGTAAGGGGTGTTATTATACATTCTGATTCGGGTAAGTCATCAGTAATATATATTATGGGGTCAAAGTTGTTTAAAAAATCTAATATATGACTCAAAAAGGTAAACATTAAGTATTTATTTGATTTTTATTTAGATTTCGAAAGCGATGAAGAAAGCAAGAAAAGGAAGGTTCTTTGTTCTTCAAATTCAGAGGGTAAGTTATTTTGGTATTTTTAATCAGTCGATGTAAAACTTTTACATATTATTTAATTGAAATATATGCAGATGTGGAAAGCGAAGAGGACGTGGAAAGTGAAGATGATGTTAAAAGCGAAGATGATGCGAAAATCAAGCATAAGTCTACGAAAAAGTATCGATATGTGAAGATTAAGAACAAATTTGGTTAGTATCTTGTTTTGTTAATTAGTATATTGCATAAAGTTATGTTTTCATATGGAGAATGATTACTGTATTCTGACTATACGAATTAACATTTTTTTTCTTTGTTGTCTTGAAGATAATGTAAACGTTGTTTTAAAGAACAACTATTACAGATCGAATTTGAGAACAGCATTCTATGATCTGGAACAGTTTGAATTGAGACAAGATCACTACATAGAGCTAAAACATACACCTTTTTGGTTGCTGTTGGAGTCTATTCTAATCAATGGAAATACGGAGATGATTAAGAATACATCAAAGTTTGAGGAGGATATAATAGAGATTGTAAGAAACTTTGATGAAGATTCTGAGAGTTTCTTAGTTTCATCTAAAGAGTTGGGGGTTAACAAACATGATGCAGAAGTTATATTTGGTATTGTTTCTGGTGAGGAGAAAGTCAAAATGAAGGGAAGTAACTATACTCATCCTGCATGGATACAAAGGTGTTTCAGTGAGGAATTAGAAGGTCAAGACCAATACTTTCCCCTGTACAAAAATATTTTAAAACGTAAGATAAATGAATTCAGCCATCGAACGGATAAGCAGTCGATTCAGGATGTTGCACGTTTGTTATGTGCCTACGTAATGGCTGGTATACTCTGTCCAGTCAGAAGTGGGGCAGTTCCTTGGTTTCTTACGTCTTACCTTGAAGATTTCTACAAAATGTGCAATTATGATTGGAGCAGTTACATTGTTGAAGTCCTAATTACTCAAATAAAAAAGAGTAAAGATTTGAAGGCGGGTGGATGCGCAATGCTTTTGCCGGTATACAAACATTCTTTAATATTCTGATCTTACTATAGTACATGCAATATTTATTTACTAATATATTCAAGTGTTTATGCAGTATTGGTTGTGCGAGCACACCACATGGGTTGATCCAATTGATGAGAAAGCATTCCCAAGATTTCTTAAATGGGATTTGCATGATTTAAATTATGCAATTTCTCGTGGTAAATTGCATAGGCATTCACGGGTGCGAACTGTATTTCTTTCTAGCATTCTGTATCAAAAATTTAAATAAGTTGCATAAATATTGAGGAGATTACTGTTTATTAATTATACTAATATTTATCTTCAGGTGTCCACTGAAATTTTGAAGGCTGCACATTGGGAGAAGCAGAAATTCTCTGAGCTGGCTAAATTTAGAGATGCAGAAAGGTCATTGAGGGGTGCAGAAGCAGTGAGTAATGTTGATAACGTGACGAAGGTCAATGAGAAGTCCACAGCAGATGTTTTATCAGTTGGAATGTCAAAGTCTCTTGATAATCCTAACTTTGTTTTAGGGGAGTCCTCGTCAAAACACGTTGGTTCAACATCAAAGGTGAATAATGTTATGTTTGAAGATGGGCCTTCGTTTGATCTTGGTAACGATTTCACGACTATTTCTAATGGGCAATCTTATGATGATATTGTCAAGAAAGTTTGCAGTGATCTGAAGAATACTGAACTGAATACAGATGGAACAATATTCGAATCCCCTAATGTTGAAAGGGTGAATAAGGCAGTTGATGATGTTAATCATGTTAATCCAATGACTATTGTGAGAGATGACATAAGGCATGGAGAGACAGCTGAAGAGTTACGCCGACAGATAGTTGTTTTGATGTTGGATAACGAGTTGAAATCAAAGAAAGTTGAAGAATTAGTGGTTAAGCTTGACAATCTGGAGAAGGAAATGGAGAAGAAACTGTCTTTTTATGAGTTTGAAAGGAAAGGCAGGAACGAGATAATAGATAGGCTGGAGATGGAGATTCAGGTTTTGACTGCAGAAGCAGCTATGCTAAGAACACCGAGGAAGATTGACACTGTTTATGAAGATCAGGAGGTGCTTGACCAAATCGATGAAATTGAGAATGCAGAATTGCAGAAGTCTTCTGGTGAGAAGATTCATGCAGAAGTTAATAAGGGAAGTGCTGAAGTTGGACAGGCATGTTAGAAAACTCCATCTCCTAAAGAACTTGTTGATAAAAAGAAGAAAAAAGTGGTTGATCCTAGTTCATTGATACTACGTGTGCGAAGTAGAACTCTTGCAGGTGATAGGAAGTCTGTGCAGATGAGCCCTCAAATTCCGACACAAGATCTTTTACGTGTGCACGAAATAACTGATGTCGACAATATTGAAGATGAGAAGGATGATACAATTCCCCTATGCAAAAAAGATGTGAAGTATCCATTTGACAATCGATTGCTTACTGTAAAAAATTGTCCTACTGAGTTCAAGGATTACATTTTCAATGAGTTGAAGCAAAGTGGTGAAAGGTAATTTAACATATTTACAACCCAATTTCAATAGATTTATTGTGCGTTGAATTATCTTAGTTTTTTATAATTTTACATATTTGTACAATGCAGTAAAGTGATTACTATGGGGAATGGACCATTGACCAACATTACTGTATGGATGTTAATTAGTTTAATTAACAACAAAACTGTTGATAACGAGGTAATCTTTTTTCTGAGTTTTTGTTTTCTTTTGACATATATTTGGAAAAAAATTTATTGCATAAATTCTTCAAAGTTATTTTTTGGTTTTATATAAATAGGTGATAGATGCGTGGTCTGAAGTGGTACGTAAGATGTTGTTTCAGCGATGCCCAGCTACTGCTCGTGTAACTGTATTTACATCTTCTTGCTGGGTATGTAGAATTTTATGTGACATATTTTTTCTGTAACAATTAGGGAATTTTATTAATGGAATTCTTGAAATGCAGTCATTGATCACCAAGAGGGATATATCAAAGCAGAAATGTTTTTCGACTCTTATTGAAAAATATTTGGATGATGCCGTTGATAAAGACATTTTGCTTTTCCCCGTGATCGTTAGCCAAGGTGATTCAATGTCCAGAACCAATGTTACAGGTCATTGGACACTGTTGAAGTTAGACATGCAAAGTGGTGAATGGACATTCTATAATTCTCTTCGTCCGAGATCGAAGGGTGCGAAAGATCACTACTTAGTACACGCTAAACTACTGGTATGTTATTTAAGAAGATTTTAATAACTAATATTTTACATTTTTTTAGATTTAGTATTGCACTTTTTCATATGTTAACCTTATATACAGAAAACATTGTGTAAATCTAAAATATTGTTTATGGAATATGTATTACATATTGTCTATGTATCATTTTAGATTAAGTATAATTGGTGTTATAAAGTATTTGTGAATGATTGTAGGTTAAGTACGTCGAGGTAAAGTTAATAACGATTTTCAATAAGTGTTGCCCGAAGCATCCATTGTTAAAAAGAAAGGGAAAGGATCCAATTCCGTCTGAGATCATGCAGCAGGGGCAGGGGACACTCGATTGTGGTATTGTGGTGTGCAAGTTGATAGAATACTTTTTACGAGGGCAGGAGCCTCCCAATACAGCTTTTTGCAACGATGAAGCAGCGGATATGCGAGTTACGATTGCTGGGGCTTTTGTCGATCTATTTCGATATGTTCACGTTTGAATCTGATGAAGATATTTCTAAATTTCAAGAAGAACTATTTCTGATGTTTTGCAACCTTTTTTGATGTTTCATATTAAGACAAGTGACCTCGTGTTTTTCATATGTTGTTTTAGGGTGTTTGCAAGTTTCATATCTTATGAATCGATGAATTTTTAGTATATCAGTTGCTTTTGTTAGAACAATTAATGGTGAAATCTTGTGTTTTATTCTTGACATCTTATTTTTTTAATGTTTGTATATGTCATTATAATATGAAGCATGCAGATATTAATATATGTTAAGATATCAATATAATATATTAATGGTATGATTTATGAAAAAATAATTATGTTTAATTATTTATTGCAAATGAATAGAGTATATTAATTATAAAAGAACGAAATCTTATATGAATTTGAATTTTACATACAAATTTGTCTTAAAATGCAAAATTTAAGTAATCATGCAGATTTTTTTTTTCCAAAAATAATAAATATAATACAATATTAACTAAACATTGCTTATTCCACATTATTATAGAATGTTCAAACTTCCATATTAAATACAAACTAGGGTTTGTACTGTTATATATGACTTATCATACTACATAACATTCTATGCAAACTTAAAAAAAAAACACAGATTCAAACACAAAATTTCATAATAGAATATAGATTTGATTTGCACGCATATGCCGAGAATTGGAGAATATGTCGGTAGGAATACTTTTGAAAGCGTTAGATGTTATTGCAATCAGAATGCTGTAATGGTAACTTCGTGGAAGAACGAGAACGTTGGACGAAGGTTTTATGGGTGTGAAGCTTATCCGGTAAGATATCAACTAATTATTTCACATAAATTTTGATTAAGAATAATTTTATCAATATATTTTTTATATATAAAGTTTCTGCACATTCGAGACCTATAATAAATTTCTTCATATTAATTTTATCTTTTTTTGTTAGAGTTCGGGCTATTGTGGATTTTTCCATTGGATTGATTCTCCTCTATGTGACCGAGCAAAAAGTATCATTCCAGGTTTACTTCGTAAACTGAATGAGGAGAAATCAAATATAGATCGTCTAGAAAAAACAATTATGTGTTTGGAAAGACAAGCTATGAAGATGGAAGATGAGATCGCTGGATTAAAAGCTAAGAATGCATATTTGAATGGAGATATTACAAACTACAGTTACAAGAAGAAAGTGAAGAACGTTAATTCAATGAAAATATGCAACAATATGATTATATGGTTTAAGATATCTTTAATAATGTTTGTTTGTTGGAATTTATTCAAATATATGTTTTAGGGATTTGAAGATGATTATTTGATTTCCTAATCGTATAACTTATTCTTGGATTGTAATTTGATTGTTCGTATTAATTCCAGATCCTTTGAATCATTTTTTTTGTATATATATGCATATCATGTACATAATTATAATTTTGGAACTCAAAATTAACAAAATTTTAAAAAAAAAAGAATAGATATTGTATGACACATAACAATCGAAAATAAATCAAATATATTGAACCAATATTTTTTCCAGTATTTCCTTTTTCCATGTGTCTTAAATGCAGAATAAATTTTTTTTATATACAAAAGAATACTATTATATTTATTTATTTAATTCATTCTATAAGAAAAGTAAAAAATTTGTTTTATATAATATTATGGATAATTCTATATAATAAGGTCAATATAAACATACTGAAACAAATTTTAAATTATGCAATTCCTTTTTTCATGGAACTGACAATGCATAATTTTTTTTTCCTTATACAAAAGAATAATATTATATTTATTTATTTAATGAATTCTATAAGAAAGGTAAAAAATATTGTATTATATAAAATTAGTGTTAAGTTGACGTTACATTAATTTTATAATTAAAATTTAAATTTCATTAATACTACAATACTACATTAAATTCCTTGTGCAATTATAATTTTAAAATATATTGCATTTTTTGAAAAAATGTTATAATACAGTGAAGTTAAAATAAAAACCTAACTAATACTTATGACCCATTATATTTCACACATTCTCCACTATCAAAAACATTTACACCTCAACTTTCCCACTACTTGTAACTGCTTTTTCATAAATAACCAAATACTACTCCACTACCCCAACACAAACTGTTGAGTTGTTTATTGCACTATCAAATGTAGTAGTATATATACTTGAATTGAATTACAAATACGTACACTGCCTTAAACAAAAATTCCCAAATTATATTCATCATTTAGTTTATTGTACATAAACAAAAAAAGATGACTTTTTCAAGAATATTAGATATCATTCCAGATGATATAGCTTCTGAAATTTTTGTGAGAGTTCCAGGAAAGTGACTAAAGCTTCTCAAAATTGTGTCAAGAGCATGGAATGAATTAATTTCTTCTCGTTCGTTTGTTAAACAACATCTAAGGAATATGAAGTCTGGAAACTGCTATGCACTTATTCATAAGAAAATAATTGCATACCCGCTTGTATGCTACTTGTTTGAGCCTAATGATACTATATCATTTCAACGAGTATTCAATGCAACTTATGAGCATTACGAGATAATTGGTAGCTACAATGGGTTAGTACTGGTATGTGATATTCACGATACTTATTCATTGACAAACCTTATTACAAAAGAGAGATTGATAATTCCTAATGCACCTACAAAACTTCCTCCTCCATTTTGTGATGCATGGTTATTTTTTGGATTGGGTTACGATGAGGAAAATGATGATTATATAATTATACGATTTAGTCGTTTTTTAATTAGTGGGGGTTTTCAAACAGAGGTTAAGTTGTTTTATAGGAATGTAAACGTTTGGTATAATCTTGATTGCTTTCCCTTCAAAAACCCACCATCATCTAATGCACATTTCGTAGGTGGAATTTTTCATTGGCATTTTAATAAGGGGGAGGGTATTTATGCAATTGGAACATTTGATTTGAAGGAAAAGAGTTATGGTTGGATAGATTTAATGGATTTTGAGTGTGAAACTTGTTCTTTAAGAATTGATGCTTTAGATGACAACAATCTAGTTGTTTATGGGAGTCGTCTTGAAAATAGACATGATGGGATTAGGATATATTATTTTGAGATGCATATACTATCTTACTCTAATTCAGGATCAAAGTGGAAGAAGTTTACGATTTCACAAGAAGGGATGATGCCGTCAAATTATGAAGTTGTACCGATATAATTCTTGAACAACAGGAAAACTAAATTGATGTTCAGAATCGATCCAAGAGGGACATTTTCATCTTATGATTTTGTGAAGAAGGAAATCTTCCATTTAGAAGATGTTGATAGGGTTTATCGAATTCAACATACGTATAAGCATGTTGAAAGTCTTGTTTCTCCATTTAAAAGTTAATATGTATATACATAAATTCCTAAATTTTTTACAATAATGTTTTAAATATTTGTTATGATCATGTGTAGCTGAATATATCAGTTTAAACAAATTAACTTGCAATAGTTAACAGATTCAAATTTGCACAATTATAGCTGGTTGTGCAGAAGTTGTTATACGGATCTGCATATATTATAAATTTTGTCACTAATATGCAGAAAAAGAGGAACTTTGCTGCACATTAAAGACTAATATGAAATATTTAAGAATGTCCATTCTGCATAATTATGATTGGAGGGTTGTAATTAACTGTAACATATTATTCTTATGCATAGATTATTACTATTTTTCTGCACACGTAGATATATGCAGAAAAAAAGTTTAAACTTCTGCATAAGTTTGTATTTGTGCAATCTTCCTATTTGAAATTATTGCACTTTCTTTTTCAAATTGTAATACTATTGAACATTAATTAAAATTTAAATAAAATTTCTGAACATTGACACGTATAATTGATAGAATAAGTTTTTTTTCTAATAATTTTTTGATTTTTTGTTTTTAATTAATACAAGAAAATAGTGATACAATACTAGCATTTTTTTGCATGTTGAATATTCTGCTGGTATTCCAATGCAGAATCATGGAAATTTCTGCACAATTAATAATAATATGCAATATGGCAACTATCCATCCTGCATAATGATTGAATGCATACAATTATTTGTTAGTTTCTGCAGATTGTTGATATATTTTGCATACTACAATTTTGCATGCAGACTACATATGTTTTTAGACATATTATATTTCTGTTTTGATTTTAAGATCAAAATAAATAATTCAGTATTTACATATATTTGTGGAATTATATTTGACAACAGAAATTCCATAAATAAGTGACATAATATAATTCTTTAAAGGTAAACAACTAAACTTAACATCAGAAAATGTGTAAATAAATGAAAACAACGAAGTCGAAATTATTGAAATAAGAAATATTAATCAATTCGTGGTATCTGAATACAGTAACAAAATAAAAATGCAGTAAGAAACCTAAAAATTAATTCTAATGAGAAGTATTGGTCTTGTCTGTTCCAAACACAGTTGCACACGTTAAAGAATCGTGTCTGCCTTTTTTGCCACATGTCTTATAAGTAGTCGGTTTTGTCTTCCGAAATTCTCCATATGAAGTTATCCTCTTTTGTTTCGGTCTTCCTGGTGGGTTATGCAGAATAGGAGGTAGAATCTTTTCTTCATCATTCGTATACCTGTACTCGTATCTTTCAGTTTGTGGGACAGGTATAAGATCAGCTGCATAACACTCCTTGTAACTAGACGTGAAAAAGCATTCTTCAACAACATTTTTAATGGTTGAGCAATGCTTTTTTATAACACCTACTGCATGTGCACATGGAAAGCCTTTGATTTGCCAATCAAAACACGTACATATATTATATGCAATATCAATAGTGACTGTGGGTTTTGAAGACACTTCAAATTGTCCATTGGGATATACAGATACGGACCATGATGCACTAATATTACCCAACTCATTCCAAAGTTGCTCTTTGCTTGGAACTAACAAACCTGTCCACTTACTGCTATTTTCTCGCCTCTCCACAAACCATCTAGATATCTCTTTCCTTATAGAGTCAATCATATAAGTTACGGGCAAACCTCCAGCTTCACGGATCCATGAATTAAACGACTCGGTAACGTTTGACGTCATCTCTCCATATCTCTTAAGGTGAGGTGAGTGTGCAACAGCCCATCTTTCGTAAAGCAGATCTTGAAGCCATTCCTCAGCAATTCGACCTCTAACTTTCTTAAATTCTTCAATTTTTTCGTTGAAAATCCTCGTTATTGGAGCATATGCACATTGCCTAAACAAATCAGCCATATTCTCACGATGTTGTGCATTCCATCCTCCCCCATATCGACCCTTAAGGTTTGATAAAAGATGGTACAAACAGTAAAAATGGGCAGGATCACTCCATACGTCATAAAATGCAGACATCAAACCTGTATTTCTGTCGGAGATATAGATTACATTTTTAGGGTTAGTAATGAGATCGCGTAGTTTAGTTAGAAACCAAGCCCAATTGCTTCTGTTTTCAGCGGAAACAATTGCAAAAGCAACTGGAAACAGACCTATACAAAAAAGAGAATGTATTCTATTAGAAATCTGCAAAAATTAAGTAATACGTTTAATACATAAATCACATCTGCATGCCTGGAGAAATTAAATTAATAATAACAGATATTTCATATTAGATAGAAGCAAAATCTTCTGCAGAATCAAAATCTTATAAAATACATTCAACAATTAACAAAATGACAAAGATACTAAACTTCAGAATTAAACAGTAAGGAATTCAATAATGAAAAGAATTTTACCATTGTCACCATCCTTCGCCGTGGCAGCAAGCAAAACACCTTTTGACCTCCCCTTTAAAAATGTCCCGTCGATAAAAAGCAATGGCCTACATTTTTTGAATCCTTCCTTACAAGCGTTGAACGAGATGAAGATTCGTTCAAAATGGTTAGTCACATTGTTTATCTCCAAGTCAACTATACTACCCGGATTAGTACGTTTTACCGCATCACTATACCACCGTAATTGATCATACGATTCGTCATAGCTGCCAAAAATCTCATCCCTTGCAGCTTCAATTCCACGCCAAATTTTAGAATATGTAACATCAAATCCATAATTCAGCTTGATGTATATCATCACTTCCTTTACAGTAATAGTAGGATTGCCCCTAACACTTTGCAAGAGGATCTGCTTTAGAAGTTTCACACCAAACCTATTCTTTTTTCCAAGTAGAAGGTTACCCACACATTTGTGTATGAGATTGGCTTTGTACAACACAAATCCAGTATTCATGGGCAATTGTTTGGCTTTTATGAACCAATCACAACTAGTTGCATCTTTCTCAGAACACACCACATGTATATATCTAGGGGAATTCTTCAAAAATACATACTTGAAATTAAGTTTTGTTGAATACTTTATCAATTCAATTCTAAACTCAGGTGCACCACCAACAAAAATTTCACCAATCTTCATGATTTTCCCCAATGATCAGACAAGTAGGTCTTAGTTTTATCAGTTGTACTTATATCAAACTTTGGTACGCTACCCACTCCCATAAATTCACTGGACACAATATTTTTATTTTGATTCACAGATACTCTTTGGGATGCATAGTAATTAACAATAAGATTCTCTCTAGTAGAATTACTTTCTACATCTCCAGAAATCTGCAGAAAATTAGATGGAACATTACACCCACGGTCGTTACAGTCTATTGACCTATTTTCCAAATTTTCAGAATTCTGGTTCGCAACAATGGGAACAGATGAATTTTCAAAATCTAAACAGACATTAACTAGTTTTTCTGAAGAAAACTGGCAAAACTCAATTAATCCACCCAAATCATCGTCCGATGCCAAACAACAATTATTAATACTACCAACTGAATAAGACATTGATATAGTATTGGAAAAAAACGTAGGCCACATACCGATGATTTGATTCACAACATCTGCATACAGTGAAGATCGACTAACACGAACCGACTTAGTCTTCCCACTGAATTCTACTTTAAGAATTACCACAAAATCCATCGATTCAAATTCTGCAACTAAAATTAGGAAAAATGCAGAACACGATAAATAGATTCTGAGGGACGAGGAATTCTGAATTAAGGCGGTTTTTGGGAAATTAGGATTTCATTAATTGAAAATTCCTATGAATCGTGCAGATTGCAAACGAAGCTAAAATTAGGAAAAATGCAGAACACGATAAACAGATTCTGTTTGACGAGGAATTCTGAATTAAGGCGATTTTTGGGAAATTAGGATTTCTTTAATTGAAAATTACTATGAATCGTGCAGATTGCAAACGAAATAAGGAAGGTGAGATTCTTATTTCCATATGCGTGATATTAAACAGAATGCCTGCGAAATATATGGAATGTATGACTTGATCAATTATTATATAAATTAAATAGTTATTCTTCAAATTTAAATGTAAGGGCATAAATGGTTATTTACACATGTTTTTGTCCTTTTTTAAAAAAATTATAAAAGTTGTCTTTATTTAAGAAGCTAGCCTAAATGGCCTTTTTTATAAATTTTCTCTAATGTAAATCTATTTACAATCACTCTTGTAAGCGACCGGCTTGCAACTAGCTGGGGCCTAGGGATTTCACTAAATTCGGTGTGCATGTCTTAGACTATCTTTATCCACAACCCCAACCAATCCAACCTTCCAATATAATATTCATTTCTCTCTCATCCACATACACAATCTACAACCCAACCCAATTCCAATTTTTTTTCACTTTATCAATGACACCAACCCAACCTAAAATATTTATTATTTCTTTATTATTTTCCAAAATATGTTATCTATAATTAGTTTTTCTATTTAATTTTTATGTGTGAAATAGTATATAATTATGATTTGATATTCTAAAACCGCAATTATAAATTGGGAAAAAATACATATTCTTAAAATAAAATTACAAACTCAACCAAAATTAAAATTACAAGATAGCCAATAGGAAACTGAAATGAAATAAAAAGAAAAATACAAATAGATGCATTAAATACTAAATTACAAATACAAAAAATGCAAGTTACATATTTAACTCGACGGGCCGAATTTTTGCCATATATGCTCAATCAAGTCCTTCTGAAGAGCGTTATGAGCTTCTCTATTGCGGAGTTGTTCCCGATTAATCATATAAGTGGACAAACTCGAAATGCGTTCAGTAGAGTATCGATAACGATGTTCGTCATCTGTGGGATTATCCATTATAAATTCTGTGGGATCCTGGTAATTTTGATATGTGTCTCGCTCATCCTCTACTATCATATTGTGCATGATGATACAAGCCATCATAATCTTTCCAATCAAAGACTTATCCCAAATAAGGCATGGTTGTTTAAGAAATGCGAAACGAGCTTGTAGGACTCCAAATGCTCGCTCTACATCTTTTCGTGCAGCCTCTTGATGCTGAGCGAATAACTTGTGTTTTCGAAGTTGTGGAGAAGTAATTGACTTAACAAATGCAGCCCATGACGGATATATGCCATCAGTGAGATAATATGTCCTATCATTTTCGCGACCATTCACGATGTAACTAACCTTTGGTGCTCGACCTTCCAAGACATCACTAAAAACTGGAGATCGATGAAGTACATTAATATCATTGCACGTACCTGGTGTTCCAAAGAAAGCATGCCATATCCATAAATCATATGATGCAACAGCTTCCAAAATAATCGTCGGTTTTCCACTTCTTCCTGCATATTAGAATTACATCTTCTCTCGTTTCCCACTTCTCGCTTTTTGGCCCCTTCCGTTTTTTGCCGGTTGACGTAGTTTCTGGGAACAAATTTTGGGAGATATTTTGTGATGTTTGGATTTGTTCTGAGATAGGAGCCTGATTAAGATCCGGGGAAAACTGAGAATTTTGATAATTTTGGAAGCTCGAAAAATCTCCAGAATTTGAAAAGGAAGAGTTAAGATAAGATCCAAAATTTGGATAATCTTGGGAGTATGGATAATTTTGAGAGTTTGAGAAAATGTTGGGATTATTTGGATCCATAGTAGAAAATGATACAAATATGAGAGAAAGAGAGAAAGAGTGATAATTGATTTGTTTTCCAAAATGCATCAAGATTGGACTCTATTTGTAGAGGATTTTTTTTTTATGAATTTTGATAAATTTTTTTTTTTTAAAACATTATCTTCAATAATTTACCTGATACAAAAAAAAAATTGGATAGTCAATAATAAGGTGCCAAGTGTCACAATATTAAAGGAAGTCATAAGCATGACATGCGGTTGCTCCACCGACCGTGTCAAAGCTTGAGTGTCACCATTTTATTATTTTATTATTATAATTTTTTGTCATTTTGTGCAATTTGGTGGTGACACCCATTTGGGTGTCACCGATAAATGTAGTCTTAGAGGTTGTCATGCATGCATAATGTCACTGCACGTTTTTTAAATTGTAGTTATTGTCGTTTTGTTGAACGGTTAGTTCTCTTTATTTTAGGTAGATTATACATGTTTTTATTATCACGTTTCAAACTTCTTCCTAGACGCATTTAATATGTCGTGTTTTGTTATTTTATATTTTATGAACATTACTCATAAAACTAAAGGTTTTCAAAATGAGAATGTCTCTCTCTCCATTTTTTTTTTTTTTGCTTCAAATCTAAATTATTTATCTATACTAATATAATACACCTACAATTTTCTTTTTTAGTTTCGGCGGGAAACCATTTGGTCCGTTGATCTCGCTTCTTGATCATCATCACGACCGTTCATTTTTTCCCCTTTATAATTATGGTAATTTTCTATACTAATTATAATTAATGTCTTTCTTTTATTATTCTTAATTTTAACCGTTGATTTATCTTGATCAAATTTTATCCTTTGGATCAAATGCTTAAATTTAGGAACGGTTACAATTTTTTTCCTATTTATACCTCTCTTTTGTAGGTCATTCTCATCATCTCAATTTTCTTTTTTCTGTAAGTTTGTACTATACTATTGTTTTATGATTTTTTTTAATGCATTTTTCTAGATGTGTTGAAGACATTTCAAGATTGAGTTTATTGACATTTTAGACCAAGATCCTAGCCCATATTTTAATTCAAGACAAAAATTATTGATATTACAATTTAAGACAAATCCATACTTGACATTCCTAATATGCCCTCTAATCAATATATTAAAATAATTAATATTATTTAGCTACACAATTAATATTAAAATTGAATGAACATTCCTTATTTTTTGCCGAATTTTCCTTGTTAGGTTTATTTCCAATTGAATAATTCATTTCCAATTTTCCATCCAAAAATCTCTCAGCGTATCGTCTCCCTCTCAGCGAAATCATTCATTTCCAATTTTCCATTTCTAACATTTCAGCGTATCGTCTCCCTCTCAGCGTAATCATTCATTTCCAATTTCCCATTTCCAACATTTCAGCGTTTTATCTCTATGAATCGATGTTAACCTCTATCATCGTCATTTATTTTTGTTAAAAATTTGGGGATAATCAATTGATTTTGCTTTATCAATTCCAAGCTCATCTGCCATGGATTATAACGTGTTCTTGAAGGTTGATTTCGAAGAAAAGTGTAAAATGATTCTAGTCACCGCTGAATCTTCTTTCCAAGAGATTGTTGATCAAATTACTGCATCGTGGCCTCATATATCTTCAGGTAATTCGGCAATCTTTTACTCCGTTGGTGACATTACTAAATGTTGTTTAGAATCTGATTCAGATTTATTGGGGATGATAGAGTTCTGCAAAATGTCATCACAAAAGTTAGTTAATATATCTATTGTTATGGGTTTAGTCCAGAAATCCTCTGATCAATGTCGTATTCAACCTGCAACCTTGGATGTTAGTTCTAGTGGTGATAACACTAATGCATGTTCAACTTTTTTGGGAAACATTTTGGAAAACGTACCCATCAAAGATAGATTTGTTATAGATTCTCAAAACTCTGTTTCAACAGAATTTGTTGGCTTGGGTAGTATACCCAATTTTGATATATGCCCACCTGAGGGAATTAAGACATATTTGTCCGATAGTTGGGGTCATATAATGAAAGTTGGCGTTATAGTTCCTGGTGGTGCTCCAGAGTTCAAGATTGAACTCATAAAGTATTGCACTAAACTGAATTTTAAGTATACATATGTAAAGAATTGTCCAAGGTATGTATATGCAGTGTGTAGCGAGAAGGCATCAGTTAATTGTGGCTGGTTTATTAAAGCAAAATAGTCTCCTATTAAAGCTGGTTTCATAGTACATAAAGCAAACCTAATCCATACATGTGTAGGGAACCTATTAGCTGGAGATAAGAGTAAGTTTGGATCTAAGATTATTAAAGAACTTGTTTTGCAAAGTGTCAAGTCTAATCCCAACATAAATGGGAAAAATGTAATCAATGATATTACAAAAGATTACGGATTTGATATCCCTTATTATAAAGCATGGCGTAGTATAGAGGCAGCAAGGGATGACATATTTGGAAGTTACGATGAATCCTACGATCAACTTCATTGGTATAGTGAAGCAGTGAAACGAACCAACCCCGACAATATAGTTGATTTAGAGACGAATAGCATTACAAACCATTTTGAAAGGATTTTCATCTCTTTCTATGCTTGTAAGGAGGGTTTCAAATATTGTAGACCTATGCTATTTATTGATGGAACTTTCATGAAGGGGAGGGCTAAAGGTGTGTTACTTGCAGCCACTGCGAAAGATGGAAATAATGGTATGATCCCTTTTCGAAATTATTCATTTATCATAGTAACATGCATGCCTATTTTTTATAATATCATGGATTGATCATGCATTTCATCTTTTTCAACATTTGCATATGCTCCTGATGCTTCATCAATGTAATTGAATAATTGTAAAAGTAACTATGCATCCCTAAATCTAGTTGCAGAACGACTATACACTCCAAATATGGCATACAGCTTATGCATTCCCATAATTTGTTATTGAATTTATTTTTTGAATAATTTGTTTATACATTCTCAGAAAGTCATGCATCATTACCCACTGCAACTATAGATTATAGTTCTGTATATTAAACTACAACATGTTCTTATCATCCTAACATCAAAATTCAATTTATGTTGATGTAGGTTTGTTTCCTATTGCATTTTCCGTTGTCTCGGCTGAAAATAGGAATAATTGGGCTTGGTTTCTATCTAAAATCAAACAGAATATATCTCATTCAAAACAGATCATATTCATCTCAGATAGGAACACGGGTCTAATGTCCGCCTTTTACGATGTATGGGAAAATCCACCCCATTTTTATTGCCTCTACCATTTGATTATGAACCTCAAGGGTAAATACGGTGGGGGATGGAATACTCAGCACCGCGATAATATGGCTGACCTATTCAAGCAGTGTGCCTACGCCCCAAATACCAGACTCTTTGATGAGAATATTAAGAAATTCAAAGAAGTTGGGGGTGGAATTGCAGTAAAGTGGCTTGAAGACCTGCTATATTCTCATTGGGCTGTTTCACATTCTCCACACATTAAAAGATATGGAGAAATGACTTCTAATGCTGCTGAATCTTTCAACTCTTGGATTCGTGAGGCTAGAGGTCTTCCAATTACTCATATGATTGATGCTATTAGGGAAAAAATATCACAATGGTTCGTAGATAGGCGTACAACGTGCAATACTTGGACTAGGTTGTTGGTGCCTGCAAAAGAAGATCTTTGGAACGATCTTGCACACATTAGCGCAGCTTGGAGGGTTTCAATATATCCTAATGGCCAGTTTCAAGTAGCTTCGAAAACCTCTGTCACAGTTGATCTTCAGTGCAATATATGCACATGTTTTCAATGGCAAGTCACCGGTTTTCCATGCGCTCATGCAGTGGCTGTTATTAAGAGATATTGCAGTTCTATTTCAAATGTTGTGGAGGAGTGTTTCATGGCATCAAATTATATACAATGCTATATGATTGATCTTATGCCCGTCCCAGAAACCGAGAGATACGAATGTAATCCTTCGTCTGATAGTCAGAAAGTTCTTCCCCCCTATTCTAAACAAACCCCCTGGTAGACCCAAACAAAAAAGGATTACGTCGTATGGTGAATTTCGTCGCGTCAAGCCTGCCAATTGCAGCATATGTGGCAAGAAAGGGCGTCATGATCCGTTAATGTGTGCAGCGGTTTTCGGCACCGACAGGACAAATCAGTTTCATTAAACTTTATGCATTATTTATCGTAGGATTCATACATACAAGTATTGTTTTTGAATATCCCACTTTTGTCACATTGTTTTCATAAGAATAGATTTCCTTTTTTTTTTTGACTGCGTCACTATATTATTATGAGTCCCTCTTATCATTTCAGGTTATGGCTTCTTGATTTTTTATTTTTTTTATTTATATTTTCTATCTGTGAGGCTGTTTTCCTCTCCAAATTTGTTTACGTTATTGGATTCCATTGTATATATAAAATTAAAGCTTTGATTGAAGTCAATGCTACTATTTGAAGTATTTTTTGCATGTTTATATCAGACCGAATTCCTTTATTCATGTAACAGTAACAATCTTATCCATTTAATCAAAACAAATTTAATCTTATGCATATAACAAAAATAAATTTCGGTCATCATATGTCAGTTACATTTCATATAAACCAAAGAAACTGTTTCTTATAACTGTAACCTCCTAATCTTATACACGTTCAACACTAATAGCAGTTACCGTATTAAGTATTTGTAACCTCCTAATGTTATGCATTAGTAGAGGTTTGTAACCTCCGTGCATATATGTAACTTATGCATGAAACTTTGTTCTTATAATTTGTAACCTCCGTTCAACACTAATCGGTTGCATGAAACTTTTTTCTTATAATTTGTAACCTCCGTCCATTATTGATAATCCAAACTGCACAACTATATATTATATAACGCAAGGTTTACATTTTTTGACATATAACAATTTCACAATGATCATGGTGTTATCGAACAATTTACCCGACGATATCACATCTAATATTTTGCAGAGGGTTTTGCCCATATCACTTGGCAAGTTGAAGACTGTTTCTAGGTTTTGGAACCTAATTATATCCTCCAAACCGTTTGTTGAAGCACACATGCTACACATGAAGCAAGCAAATCATGTTTCGTTAATTCCAAAATATCGAGTAGCAAATCCTCCAATTTGTTACATATTGATTTGTAAAGGTTCCTCTTCATATATTCATAGGGAGCTTTCCGAAGATGAAGAAGAATGCGAGGTACTTGGTAGTTTTAATGGTTTAGTATTATTTTGTAACAAGAAAGATGAGTATTCGCTTGAAAACCCTACCACCAAACAATCTAAAATAGTACCACATGAAATTATTGTATTTCCAGACCGATACAGTGATGCGTGGGTGTAATTTGGTTTAGGGTATGATAAGTCATGTGATGATTATATCATTATGCGATTTGTTCATTTTTGGAAATATAAAGAGTTTCGTTCAGAGGTCAAAATTTGGTCACGAAAATCAAATTCTTGGTCTAACATTCCAGCCTACCCTTTTGAGTATCCTCCCAGTGCCAATGCCTTTTTTGCTTCTAATCGTTTTCATTGGAAAATAAGTCTTGGTAAAGCTGTTCATAAACTGGCTATATTTGACATAAATGATCATTCTTATTCATTGCTTAATATCCCTGAATTTTAGTTAGTCCCTTGGTACCTATGCATCGAGGGTTTAGATGAAAATAATATTGCTGTCTATACTAGTAGTTTGGGTCCAAAGGTAAGTAGTATGAGCAAATTCTTCTTTGAAATGCACGTACTTTCTTACTCGACGAATGGTCCTGCATGGTCAAGTGTTATCATTTCTATACATGATTCTTTACCAGATAGATACGACCTCATACCTATTACGTTCCTTAACAAAGCTAGAACAAATATTATGTTTCTTGTTCAACCTTGGGGTGACTACCGCTCGTATGATACAATTGACAAACGATTTAAAATGTTAGAAGAACACGATATGACTTATGGTGTCCAACATACATATAGTTATGTTTGAAGTCTTGTATCGCCGTACCCATTATAAATTCTTTTAGTAATAGTTTCATTATCAATGTAAACAAAACTTTATTCTATAAAAAATTTTAGTATCTTTTGTGGTACTGTTTTTTTTTTTTTTTTTTGTATGTTTCATTATTTTATTTGTGCACACACACACACACACACACACACATATATATATTGCATACGTAATAGTAAACAGTATTTACTAATCAAATTATTCATTTGATTGCAATACGATAACAAATCGGGATATGCAGATAAATAATGAATTACCTAATAGCTTAATCTTAAGATTTGAAATACAATTGATTAACTTAATCCATATAACTCTTTTTGAAAACAAACTTCTCCTTGTATCATGAATGCTTTATTTCTCTTAACAACAAAATTAAAAAAAAATTGTAAAACTGTCATTCACAGCAATGAACAGTCATTCCACTTTATAATGTATCATTCCTTCACACTAACATCATAATCTCATGTTTCTGTCCTATGTACGACCCTCCGAACATTAGTTTTACCAAAAAACAGCATACAAACACCAACACCATATACTTAGCCCAGCTTATCAGAGCTGGAATTTTTTTTGTTGATTCCGTCTTCCCATAGAAATGTGCATCCATCCGATTAAATTCTTCTAACAACTGTTCATTCTCATATTTCAAAACTCTTATTTCATCCTCTAATTCCCTAGTTTTCAACTGCAAAGACGTTGTGGTTGATCTTTCTTCATTCAACTTCTTCAGTAATCCATGTATTATATGTGTTCCCCTCTCACATAGAGGATCATCAATCCATTCAAAAAACTGGCAAAAACCGGGATTCTACCCGATTATAGTAAAAAAGATTAATCAATTCAATGTATACATAATAGTTTACTAATTATTTATTGACTATCAAATCGAAATAAAGTAAATTCCATTATCAAACCTATGCTCTTACCGGAAAAGCTTCACATCCATAAAATCTTCGCCCAACATTATGATTCTTCCAAGACGTAACTACCTTCGCGTCAATGTCGCAAAAGCATCTAACCGCGTAATTCATTTTTCTCTCGAATTCAATAGGTGTTTTACTCATGATTCCAGTAACGGCGGCTTTTTAATCAAAGAAATTGGTATTATTTGGATTTTTCAATTATATATACTAAAAACTCAAGAAGCCCTAATTCCCGTGACTTTAAGGATCACCTATTATTTGATATTTAAAATTTCCCTGTTATTTATTTAATTTATACACTATATATTATCTTTATATTATTATACATTAATTATATAATGAAATAACGTTTATTATATGTAAAATCTCTTATCTTCAATGTTGTTCGAATAAAGTGTAATTTCAGTATTTACAAAATATTAAACAAATATTTAAAAACTTTATTATTTAACATTTTTAATTAAAGTACATGTAAACTATCATTTTATAAATAGGACTTATGCGTTTGTTATATTACAAGTATTGTTTATCAAAGCTATGCATATTATATAATATATGTATTATTATATGCATATATTGATATATATGATCTATCCTGTGACATATACTCCTATATGCGCACCCATTGTTGCATTGTAGTATGCCTGTTTTTTTAACAAAACTTATACTTAAAAATTACTAACATATATATCTTTGGTTGGTACCGTTTTAATTTTCTAAGTAGGTTTAATTAAAATAATTATATATTCAATGAAGATCATGTTTTTCTTGGTCTTTATTTATTTTATGTATTCTATCTTATATTATTATTAATTGTTTACATATTTATATCATTCTGCATAGTGTTTTTGCATATTAATACGTATATGCTTCTATGAGGTGCATATATATACATATCATAGACTTATATAAAACACTTATATTATGTTTTATACAATTACAACATCGCATAGTTTTGAAAAATATATTCTATTTTAATTAGAAATTAAATCACATATATTTTTAAAGTCATCCAAACTTAATTCATGTTCATAATATAATGAGTTATTTATGAATACTATATTCTATACTAATTATGTCGTTATATTTATACTCAGAGAAATTCTACACGTTATATATCGTCATATATATATTGATATATATGATCTATCTTATGACATATAATCCTATATGCGCACTCATTGTTGCATTTCATTTTGACTGTTTTTTTAACAATACTTATACTTAAAAATTAATAACATATATTCCTTTTGTTGGTACCGTTTTAATTTTCTAAGTAGGTTTAATTAAAATAATTATATATTCAATGAAGATCATGTTTTTCTTGGTCTGTATGTATTTTATGTATTCTATCTTATATTATAATTAATTGTGTACATATTTATATCATTATGCATAGTTTTTTTAATCAACAGAATGCATATATCATGGTATGTGCATACATGGAATGCATATTCTCTCTTATATATACTCTTCTCTTGCATTCGAACCACTATATGCAATAAGACAAGTTTGGATATTGTAATGCTTTCTTTGATACTTATAAATCAACAACAACTCAAAATTCCAGTATATTGGTAGAACAACATTCCTAGTTTTTCAAAACATAAAAAAAACAAAAAAACAAGCACGAAAACATTGTTCTAAATCCATGATAAAACAACCAATATACCAAGTTTAACAATACTAAAAACCAAGCAGAACTCTTATGTTGCATTCGAACCACTATATGCAATAAGACAAGTTTGGATATTGTAATGCTTTCTTTGATACTTATACATCAACAACAACTCAAAATTCCAGTATATTGGTAGAACAACATTCCTAGTTTTTCAAAACACAAAAAAAACCAAAAAACAAGCACGAAAACATTGTTCTAAATCCATGATAAAACAACCAATATACCAAGTTTAACAAAACTAAAAACCAAGCAGGACTCATCTGTTCTAAATTCATGATATATGAATTTTCTCAGTCATCCTCACATCAAAAGCATTAACATCCATGCATTAATAATTTAAAAACTAGATAAGTAAAATAACCATTTATATGTTTCTAACACCATAACCCCAAAACTACTTGTAAATAAACGGATTCATGAATTTTCCCGCCATCCTGATACGCATACTACTTGACTTTCCTGCATCAAAACCACCATTTGGAGGATCTTCACCTTTTATGAAACACTCCAGTAACTTGCAGATCACTATACCACAATCCAGCGTTCCATGGGTCTGTTGCATAATGGACGATTGAATAGGTGTTGAGCTAGATCTCTTTAAGAATGGATGGCTTGGTGCAGCCTTCTTCAATACATGAGTTAGCTTTGACTCAACGTATCTAATCTGGGAAATGTTATTAACAAATAAGAAATATATTAGTAATGCCATGTATTCTATATATATAAATCATGTTCGGAATAAAGATTATAGTTAGATACTATACCACTTGCTTAGCTTCAGTAAGCTGATGATCAACAATCGAAACCTTCCTTGGACGGAGCGAGTTATAAAATGTCCATTCTTTGGTCCTAACATCAAGCTTCAACAATGTATAATGACCTTTAACATTTGACCTTGTTCTCGCCCCAACGTCTGTAATAATTATAGGGAACAACAGTATATCCTTATCTACACTCTCATCAAACACTTTTTCGATCATACTTGCAAAGATTTTCTGCTTTGCTACATGACTGATGCGTCGAAAAAGAACACCTTTAGGTATCAATCGTTCTTCTACGAGCACTGCTAATCACGAATCAAATCACTCGTTTATCCTTGGCAAGCTTCAAATAAATCTCCTTGGAAATCCGAAAATGACCTGCAAAAGTACGCCGGAGGGGGGCTCCGGCGTAGAAGCTCCGACGCTCAAGTCAGAATCGGTCGTAGGAGAAATCAAAGAGGAATTCCCCTGTATATCTAGGGAAATTCCGGCGAATATATCGGTGTTTCTTCTCAATTTAGTGTATATTTCTTGTGAAAGTGTGTATATTATGTAAAAACGTAAGTAAGAATATGGAAAGAACCTGCTTATATACCTGGCCCCTCTCTCCGGAGAGGGAAAGACTCGTTCTCCCTATATTCTCGGCCCATTCCTATAAATCCGGCCCTAAATCCCTAAAGAATCGGTCTCACTCTCCCTGGAGACTTGGTTCTTCAGCATATCAGCCCCTATCTTCGTGGGCTGACTCACTCGTTTGACTGGGTTAGGAAAGATTGACTATTCGTCCCCTATTTGGGCCGGATCCCTTCAGGCCCAAGGGCTATTAATCTCTCCAAATGTGGGCCAAAGGCCCAATCACCCTAATTTCTCTAATTTCCCTACTTAGGCCCAGGGGTGTATTAATCCTGCTTTCCCATATATCGACCTAATCATAACTATCATAATTTTATCCCGTTTCCACGTGTCGACTTCTCCGAGAGCGGCATATTTATCTACATCAACCACTCCCCCCTACTCTCATAAAAAAGAATAATTTTTAGGAGAGTAGGAAAATAATGATGTTAAGATAACTCATAAAGAAACCATTCATCCCTAAAAATACTCCTCGAAATGCTGCTGACTTAATTTCTTTCCTAATAATTACCTCCAGAAAGCTCCACGCCTTTTCCACTTCCACACGCCAACTTACTCTCGATTCTTGGAGCCAGGCGTCTGCCCGAGGGGAAACATCCAACCACCCTTTTCAGCCACGCGCCTTTTTATTGGGGAGTATTTAATTCTCCTCGACCTCCCCCCTTCTCTCTCTTCCGCACAATTATTTCAAAATTCACATTCAAACCTATCTACTCTTCTCTTTCTCTCTAATATTTCTGCAATCAACTTCTCTACGCACGTCCAGCGGCCACTCCGTCATTTCTCCAAAAACCGACTTTATCTCAGGTATCTTTTCCTTCTTATCCTTTTTCATTTACAATATCCTTATGTCGTCCTCCTCAGACTCCATATCCATGGAGAGTTCAACTTCCAACTCACCTCCCATATTTCCCGTAACCGACCGAGCTTTGGAGGACAAAATTTCTGGTCCCTCGATTCTCACTCCCGAGCGCATAGCCGCTTTTCTCCGCTCAGGGATCTTCCCCGCCGATTATTCAGTTAGGGCTGCACATAGGAAAGAACGCCCTAATTTTCCGGGTCATAACACCTTAGCCTTTTGGGAGGCTCAACTAAAAGCGGGCCTCCGTTTCCCGATCCATCCTTATCTCTGTGAAATTTCCACTTACCTCCGCATACCTCTGAACCAGTTCACTCCCAACGCTATACGCGCAATGTTAGGCTTCTACATCCTGATGAAAGGAAACGGTGGGGAGCCCTCAGCTCAACTCTTTCTAACCCAGTACGTGTGCAAGTTTGCGGACGGGTTTTTTTACGCTAGTGGTCGTACCTCCAGGATCGGAAAATTCATGGAAAAGCTCCATGAAGGGGTCCAGGACTGGAAAGACTATTATTTCTTTGTTACAAATCCTCTTCCTTGGGAATTTCCTCATGAGGGGTGGATTTATGAGAATCCTGGGGTACCCCGTCCTCCTCTTTCTGTTTGTTCTTCTTTAAACCTGGATGTGATGAATCATTTAAATGATAATGTCTCTGCCCATGGCTTTTTTGATGTGATGAGTATCTGTAAGAATCCTAGAGCCCTCTCTCATTTCGGTTTTGGTCGCCCCGATTATCCCCTAGGTCCCGACGATGGTAATACCATTTCTTTTTTCTTGGTATTGTCCTCAAAATTGGAGCTGCCATGTTTATTAATGTCGTTTCATATTTCTTTGTGCAGCTATGAGTTGGTTAACTCAAATTTCCCGTGATGCCACTCCTCTCTCGATGGTTGCTAAGTCTCCGGCCCTTGAAAGCTCCTCAAAGGCTCCAATTCCTCCTTCCCCAGTGAAGCCTGCCACCGGGTCAGTTGCTAAGCGCACCCGATCCTCTACTGAGAAGGCCCTAGTTTCCACATTGCCACCTGTCTCTGATGCCTCTAAGAAGAAGAAGTCCAAGACTAAATCCTCTTTGCCTAATGTCGCTCCCGACGCTCCTGATGAGATTAATGTTGATCATCTCCTGGCTTTCATAGAGCGTCACACTCCGACCCCTGCCACCGAGGCCCTTAATGCTCTGTCCTCCGAAGAACGAGTTGTGCATGCCGCCCACAGCTTTACACAGGTAGACTCTCCGTGCAGATATATTTCTGGGTAATTTAATAAGAAAAAGTATACATGTCTTACTTCTTTAGATTGTTCATTGTGTAGTTTGGTCTTCTATTCTCCAATGTGTCTGAACGAGCTCTCCAGTCCCTTCAGCTAGTGGATGATCTCCAAAGCCAAGTAGAGCTGGAGAAGGTGAAGAAGGAGATACTCGATGCAGAATTACGGGACGCTAATCAGAGGTGTAAAGTACTCCAAACGACGCTTTCGGGGGAGATTTCTTCGCTGAAGAAAGAGTTCGGTGAACGGGTTGAACAGCTGGAGGTTACTCTTCCTCTGGCTGGTATGAAATTATGCATAGAGTCCCTGTTTACCTCTGCCATAGGTAAAAAATTTCTAGGTACCTTGCATCGGGAGTGGTTGGAGGCCTTTCTTCAGAGTAGCAGCTTTTTAGGGGCAATGGGTGCATATATCCCCCATTTCATCGATCATGGGTTTTCCAACGCCGTAGCTGAACATTCTGCTCCAGGATTTAATGGTCAGTATACTCGTGCCCTCCGGTTGGACGAACTGGACACTCCCCCTAAGTTCCCTGGAGATGTTAAGGAAGACATCAACACTCCTTGGTGGTTACCTGGGATGAGGAAGGCGGTCTTGGAGCTGAAAGATGCTGCCCTGAAATTGGATGATCTTGCACCGGCGAAGGATATGGCTTTTCCTATCCATGTGGACAACCCCACTCCGGTGGCCACTGTGGCAGCAGGTGCTCTAATGGAGAAGGCAGAGGGAGGTGATTCCAGTGGGCAAGTTGAGGAGGCAGGAGAAGGTTCCGAGGGGAAGAATGATATTCCCCTCTCTTCATAATTTTATTTCCCTGATAACACTTTGGTACTCTTAAAACACTTTTTATTTTGTTAAGGCCTCTAAGGCCCTTTTTGGTATTTTCCGGAGACTCCACACTCCGGGGTTTTTCTGTGGAGGGCCTAGGCATGGTGCCTTAGGTCTTGAATATTTCTGTTTTTCTTTCGCTTAATATCGTACCTGCACCTTTATCACTTAGCATGCATATATACATATATATCTCTATCTCTGCTATAGGGTGCACTATCTGCCCTGCTTATGAATTTAGTATGTTTTCAGCATTTTCTTGACACGTAAAGGCTCTAAAGCTCCTAGAAGAACCTTAATGAGGAGATAGGGTTTACATCCCTGTACTTACTTGGTGATTTGGTAATGCTTCTAATCTCTCTCTTAATACTAGAGTTCTTAGGGATCATATTCTCCCTTAGGTTAGAATTCGTAGGGATTATCCTCTCCCCCTAAGTTGTTTATACTCGTAAGAGCTGTTTATACTCGTGAGAGTTGTTTATACTCGTGAGAGTTGTTTATACTCATGAGAGTTCTTAGGGATTATACTTTCCCTGAAGTTAGAATGTTTAGGGATTATACTCTCCCAAAAGTTAGAATGTTTAGGGATTATACTCTCCCAAAAGTTAGAATTCGTAGGGATTATACTCTCCCTGAAGTTAGAATGTTTAGGGATTATACTCTCCCAAAAGTTAGAATGTTTAGAGATTATACTCTCCCAAAAGTTAGAATTCGTAGGGATTATACTCTCCCCTAAGTTGTTTATACTCGTGAGAGTTTGTTTATACTCGTAAGAGTTTGTTTATACTCGTAAGATTTGTTTATACTCGTGAGAGTTTGTTTATACTCGTAAGAGTTTGTTTATACTCGTAAGAGTTGTTTATACTCGTAAGAGTTGTTTATACTCGTGAGAGTTTGTTTATACTTCGTAAGAGTTTGTTTATACTCGTAAGAGTTTGTTTATACTCGTAAGAGTTGTTTATACTCGTGAGAGTTTGTTTATACTCGTAAGAGTTTGTTTATACTCGTAAGAGTTTGTTTATACTCGTAAGAGTTGTTTATACTCGTGAGAGTTTGTTTATACTCGTGAGAGTTTGTTTATACTCGTAAGAGTTGTTTATACTCGTGAGAGTTTGTTTATACTCGCGAGAGTTTGTTTATACTCGTGAGAGTTGTGAGAGTCGCTAGGGATAGGGTTTATTGACAAGTTAATTATATCTTCTGCTACTATACCCCTACTCCCCCTAGCTTTAGAGGCTGTCGTGGATAGAAACTTTAGGAATTCTTCCTAGGTATTTTCTATTCAAATCCTTATGAGTTGGTGTAAATCTCTCTATCTTGCAATATCTCTATCATGTTATGTTTTAGTTTTCAAAACATATTCGTTACTTCAGCACTCATTATGCAGGCCCTTAACAGTTATCTTAACACGGTATTAACATATGAGAAACGTTTCATCATAAAATTGGCACATAAGAGTCATCTCATCACAATATTAACATGCATTCAGGGAAATTGCTGAAATTTTATCAAAACCGATGCTCCATTGATCAAAAGTTGTTGGTCCTAAAAGGAGTAGATAACAAGTGTATGGGGGGGGGGGGGAATACACTTGTATGCAAATTCTTTTTAAACTTGATCAAACCAGAGCTCAGCAAGGTTGTCTTGGACAACTCTGCTGAAGAAGATTAACTCTTCGAAGATAATCAATCTACTAAGTACTATTGAGTACTTAGTTGAATAACTATCTAGGGGAGTTATATGTGCGGAATAGTGGTTGGCCCTTTTAGTTTAAACTCCTTTAATTTCTGAAATCACATAGTCAATGTAACACAGTCCAGTTTTCAGGGAACTTGTCCAAATAGGTTTTTGCACAGTCTTTGAATGTTTATCCTTGAAAGATCAGTTATGTGTGCAGTGTTGATGTATTGTAAGTACTTGAAATGTAAATCAACACAAGAGTTTATAGTGGTTCAGAGACTCAAACTCCTACATCCACTTTCCCTGATTTAACAGGATAATTCCTTCACTCTTGGAATTAACTTGTTTTATAGTGCCAAGGTGCACTTGATCAAGAACACCACTCTTGGTGAATTGATCCCTAGTATGTCTAGAGTCCTAGTACCCTCTTCTCAACTCACAACTGAACTGTTCTTCTCTCAACAGTCAGCTCCTACCACTTCTACTACTACAACCTTCTCACTTTCACTCTTGAAAGATATGAGGATTGAAGTAAGGTTCCAACTAATGAGATATCCTTTACAATGGAGATCAATGTATAAGGATAGGATATCTCTCTAAGCTTGTGTATGGATGTACAATGAAGTTCAGCTTAGATGAAGTGTTTGAAGACTAAGATAGTCTTTGAAAACTTTGAAAGCACTCTAGCTTGTAAGAACTTGAGCTTAGTTGAGATTCTTTGTGAGGTTAGTTGGATGCTTTCAAATGGTCTTCACACTTCTGTATTTATAGACAAATGAAGGATTTGCCCGTTGGAGAGGCAGCCTCCAATGTCCATAAATGTCTTCTTTCAGTTCTTCAATTTTGAAGACAGTTTCTTGATAGTGACATGTCCTTATTTGGGAAATAAACGGCTGTAAGAGCTTTGTCTTCATTCTGCAGCACTCTTCCCAATATCTGACTTTCAGATTCTCTTGTTAGAACTTGTACATCACTTCTGAAGGTTGTTCCAATGATAGGACAACATTCCTCAACATTTGGACAACACTCCTTATCACTATCAGCAGTCTTGCTTATCAGCAAGGTTGGCTTGCTCTTCTTCAGATGACTTGGCTCTTTCCCTTTATTTCTCTTGAAGATGATCTTAGCTTGTTTCTTTGAAGATCTTTAGGGTGTGGTTGTCTCTTTCTCTTCAGCATAGTTGACCTCAGGCTTTCAGAACACTTGATCTTGATTAATTGAGCTGAGACAACTCCTCTGGACAACTCTCCTGATCAGCATACTTGTCTTTCAGCAGACTTGATCATGATTCCAGAGTTTGAGCCTTGAGGGGACTTGTTCTTGATGTACTTCAAAGCATATGTCCCCCCTCAATTTGTGCATCTAATCATCTAAGAGCTACCTAACATATTAGCTCCTCATCTAGCCTTTATACTATATGTTCTAACATGTCTAGAACATATTCAATCATAACTTAGGCATGTCTCAGGGGGTTTTGGTATTCAATCAAAACATAACTCATTTTATTCCCAACAATTTCCCCCTTTTTGATGATGCCAAAACCTATACAGCTTGTGCAAAAGTGACTTAGCTACACCTATTACATTAATCTTCAGAAGACATGACTAAGGTCAATTATCCTGAAAAGCAATGTGTTAGTGTATTCACCATTCATGTTGCACATAGGTTTCATAGATAGGCATAGAGAGATGAGTGTTTCTTGATTCAAAATAAGTTCAACTATCATTCATTAAAAACATTACAAGCATGTTGATAGTTGAATTTAACATATCAGAGCATGAATCATCAACACTAAATACATCAGAGTATTTCTTTCTAACAGTTCAACACATATACAAGATTTTTCAGTATCAGAGCATAACCTTGTATCAGAGCACCAATCTTATATCAGAACAAATACTAACACTTCCAGACATATATAAGATTTTCAACATCAGAGCACAGAGCTTGTATCAGAGCAATTCATATCAAGTCAGAGCAAACAGATTAGCACACCACATCAGCAAACTTGACCAATTTTCAGCATAGTTGATCAATTAAGATAGGTCAGAAGACTTAGCCATTTAGAGATCATCCTCTCGAGGTGGCACCATCCCATACTGTGCCCACACTCTCCTCTTCAAGGCCATGGCTTCTTGGTTGGTTCCCTTAGGACCAAGAACCATCTTGTTCAGCTTGAGGATCTCAGTGAATTCTCTCAGGATCCTTGATTGATCAATCCATCCATCAAGCTTTGGAGGTAAGTATATGATTCGCTTGGGAGCTGTGAGTTCAAATCTTGCAATATCAGCAGCTGCAAGCAATTGTTGATAGAGTTCTCTGTAGTACTCAATCATGAACTCAGCAAAATTGATGTTGGCATCTCTTCCATTCCATCTGTCAATGACATACTGATCATAGACAAACTCCCTTTTTGCTTCCTCCCATGAGTCATTCAGCTGAATTGGCACCCATTTATCCAAGTGAGGATATTTGGTGTCCATTTGGATCAATAGCTGTGGCTTCATCTTGTTGTAAGTTGCTCTCTTCCTTCTTGGCTTCTGGAAGTCTGTTCTTCTCTTATCTCTTGCTCTGTTGGCCTCTTCCATCAAGTCCATTTTCTCTTGGGCCCTCATCATGGCCAGTTTCTGTTGTGTTTCAGGGTCTTTGCCATACCCTTCATGAAACAGCTTTGATGGATCATTGAGTACCACAATCTTTGTCTTCTTTGGTCCAGATCCAAAGCCTTCTTCATATAAGATTTCCACATCTTCAGTGACTTTGGTACTTTCAGTGGACTTAGTCTCAGTAGACTTGTCTTTTTCAGCATTCTTGGGCTCTTCAACTGTTTTGGCCTTCTTTGAGATAGGCTCATCATCAATAACTCTGAATTCAGGTGGAAGATCAAGGCTATTGGGAAAGTCAGTGAATTTCTCAACTTGTCTCTTCTTTCCTTGGGCCTTCTTGATCTTTCCTCTAGTTTGGACACCTTCAGCATCCTTGTCCAAACCAGATACTTCACCACCTGGTCTTTGTTGTAGCCTCACTTTTTCTTCTTGAGCTGAGGCCATAGAGTTCTTCAATGCCAGTGCTAACTGCTCCTCTTCATCCAATTCTTCCAAGTTCAGCACTGCAGGCTCTTTTCCCTTTCCTACAGGGGTTTTGTCCTTCCCTTTCACTGGACTCCCAATCACTAAGGCACCTTTTGCCCTTGCTCTTTCCCTTTCCCCCTTTTTGGCAGCATCAAAACATTCTGGCTTCAGTTCACTCATAGTGGATGCCAATAAGGACTGGGCTTGGGTTAGAGACTTCATCTCCTCCAACAGATATACATTCTCATCATGTATATTTTGCATCCTGTCACTGCTTAAGCTAAGAAAGGCAAGAACAGGTTTCATTTTCTGTTGAACAACCTCCTCCATGGTTGCCTTAAGAGATGCATCCAATTGGGCTTTCAGGAGCTCAGTGAGGTTGGCCAACACTTCTTGGGAAAACTTTTCTGAGGCTGCTTTGACCATAGCTAGCCTTTGCTCTTCAGCTTTTCTCTTCTGCAAGGCTGTCTTCTTGCCAAGAGCTTGCTTGATTGTCAATCTGATAGCTTGAACATTTGCATTATGATTGTCTCTCAGCCTTTTTTGATCCTTCTTGACCTCCTTTGAGATGTTTTCCATACTGACTTTGGCTTTGTGAACTTCAGTAGAGATGGTTTGAAGACCAGATTCTACTCCTTCAATTCTTGCTTCCAAGGTGGGTAGCACCACATCTTCAGAGCCAGTTGGTCTCATTTCAACAGAAGCTAGGGTTCTTCCATGCTCATCTAATGCTCCAGAAGTTTCTTCATGAGCTGTTTGAACTTGTTGAGCCAAGGAATCCAACTTCTCTGATTGCATCCCAAGCAAGGCTTGTGCTGATCTAGTGTCAACTTGGATGGGAGCATCTGTCAAGAGATCTTCTGCAAATATTTGATCAAGGCTTATCCCTGCAATATCAGACAAATCAAAAGCATCAGTGAAAACACACTTATCTCCCTCATTTTCTTTTTCATAAGACTCTGATACATCAGCAGTCTTCTCCTCATTTTCAACTATTTCTTTTCTTCCTTCAATAAAAGTTTCCTCACTTAAAGAAACAGGCCTCCTCTCATCAAGGGATTCTTGAAGTTCAGATTTGACTTCAAGAATAGCCTGTCCGTCCTCACTTATACCACCCTCATATGTTGGTACACTCACAATCTTAGTGATAACTACCTCTCTTTCATCCACAACTCCCTCTGATTTTTCAAATCTACTTTCCTTTTCAACTCCTTCTCCTAAACCTGCAGCATCTCCACCTTCAGCAAGGTTCAAAGATGGCAGTTGTGGGGAGATCACAGTGCTCATATCAACAGCCACTGAGTCATCCTGAATGATTAAGGGCTGATCAGTGTCCAACTCTTCTGACACTGAATATGCCTTAATCAAACTAGCCTCTAGAGAAGGAACCTCCACATCTTTAGGCTGTGCCTTGGGTTCAGAAGAACCTTCATTGGCAGATGTGTCCTTGGTTGTGTTACCATCCTTGGTCAACACCTCTGAAATGACAGAGCCTTTCCTATGATAGGTTCTAGGGGGGTTGGAAAGTCTTTCAGAGACAGGAGGCTTAGGGAGATTGGCTTGAGGGGTTTCAGGAGGGTTTGGTTTAGAGGGGTTTGAGGGATCATCTGGGGAGTCATCATCATTGGAGCTGCTTTCAGGGTGTTTGATGCCCTTAGCTTTCCTTTCCCTCTCCTCATTGATCTTGTCATCCACCAACTTTGCAAATACTTCCTCATCAGTGAGGAATCTTGTCTTTGAAACTCCAGCAAAGTGTAACAATCTGTTCTCCTCCACTTGCCACCAGTTTGCACCCTTATCTTGGATGACTTGTGATATTTCCATCAAGGATTTATCTTTTACATCAACAAGCATCCTTAGATCATGAAAGGCCTTCTGAATTCTTGGAAATTCAGCAAGTTGTGGATACAAACTGTCCACAGTAGCCTTGGCTCCTCCTCTGAGCATACTTTCATAAGTATACTCCTCCTCATCTCCACTTGAATGGGGACTTTGGGTTATAGGGGAGTTGGCTCTGGGTTCTCCTAATGCGGCTTCAGGCAGATTAAGTTCAGGAATGTTGGCTTCAGATGGGTTGGGTGCAGTAGAAGGATCTTCAGTTGCTTTTGAGAGCAATGGATCTGAAGGGGCTTTACTCAGGGGGGTTGGCTCAAAAAGTGCAGCTTCTAATTGCTTTGAGTAATTGAGCATAGATGAGTCAAGGGGAGATTGTAATCTTGTCTCATCTACAGCTATGTCAGCTAGCACATCTATCATACTTCTCTGCACACTTCCCTCAGGAGAGTATCTCTTTGTGAGATTTATGGGAGTGATAGGTTGATTGGTTGGGGTTATATGGGTTTCAGGGGAGTTGGGCTCAGGATTCTGAATTTCAGGGATGTTGGCCTCCATTGGTTGACCTTCAGGGATCCTGGATTCTGGAGTTCCAGAACCAGATGGGTTGGTCCTTGACTTTGATTTGGTCCTTCTTTCAGCTCTGCTCTCTCTTAGAGCAAGTTGTAGAGACCTTTCTTCCTGAAGCTCCAACACTTTGTCAGTAGGCTTGACCCTTCTCTTGCTAGCCCTACTGCTTCCACTCCCTTCCTCATCCTTCTCAGGGACAACCTCCCTGATCCTTTTATCACCCCTAGACTTTTGTCTAGTCTCATTGTACTTTTGCCTTAATTCATCTGAGTGATCAGATGGCACTTGTACACCTTCTCTAGCAACTTCTTCAATCTCAGTTGAAGCATCTGAGTTCTCTTCTGAGATAATCTGAGACATTTTCCTTGTCTTCATCACTCTTGCTTTAGTCCTCTTCTTCATCTTTGGCTTCTCCTCCACCTTTGCTTCAGCAGGCTTGGCCATTAACATCCTCCTTTGCTCAGTTTTCTTGCTGAGCTTTCTGAATAGAATCTTTTGAGCTGGGAGAGGCTTTGCAAAGTTTTGCATTTGGGAGTAGTGGGAAAATCTCTCAATCAACAAGCTTGCCCTAGTGCAATACTTGAGTTTCCCTTCTAGCACAACCTTATTGTGAGATTTCACTTTGAATTTTGCCTTTTCCTTCATCATCTCAGACATGATGAAGGTCCTCCAATCAAACTTGATGCCTTTATCACTGGCATCAATGACTGCAGCCATGATTCTGATTCTTGGATGGCTGACCTGCTCCAAGCTTCCAGTATTACTCAAGAGACTTTTAGCTACTACCTCAAAGAGGTTGAGAAATTCTGGCTTGAGAGTCTTTTTGTTTTGAGTTGAGGAGAGAGGGCCTGGTGTCAGTAGCCATTCTTGAGCTATTTCTTCTTCATAGCCAGTGCCATAGATTTCTGGATTCCTTCCCTCAGAAGGCAATCCAAAAGCTCCTTCAAGATCTTCTGAAGAGAATTTCACTCTATGAAATCTTTCTTCCTCTTCTCCTTCAGCAACATATGACAGTCTGGTGGAAACTTCACCATCTTCAGGCTTGCCCCTCCATTTGAGAAAGGCAAAGAATTCAGCCATGTAGCTTTCCAAGCAGGAGCTTGGTCTTTCTTCCAAAAACTTTTGAAGACCAGCCCTTCTCAACCATCTCAGGGTTGGAGTAATCTCAGAATCTTCACTTTCAAAGGAGATTATGGGTTCAAAATGAAGATTGTTTTTGTTGCTTAGGTATCCAAAATCAAGGTCTAGAGCCTTGTTGGAAAAATCTATGATCATCTCTGGTCTAACTTTGGGAGCCATTGAAGATTGCAGAGATGAAATTTAGAAGGTTTTGAGAGAGTTTGAAGAAAATAGGTTAGGGTTTCGAATGCTTGGGAAAGAAGAGTGTGTGGGGAGTTCTTAAGACTTGAGAATATTCTAAAAAGAATGTTTGTCAATGAGTTGGTGAGTTTTGTGTATTTTCAACTGTTGTTAAATATGGAAAGATACACTTGGACGGTCAGGATGAATTTCAGGGGAGTTGGCCAGTTTTGATCCAATGGTTAAAAACCAATGTAACAATGACTTGTTGGTTTTATTCAAAACGTGGAAGGTATTTAATATTAGTTAATGGTTGGGGAGTTTTCGAGATAGATCATGGCTTGAAAAGGTATAATGCAAACAAGAGTTAAATCTTGGCATTTAATGCATGGAAAGCGACCTTTTGGGTGGGGGACAAATTAAATCCCACAGAAATGATATCTGTAGTTGGGACATGTATCAAGGTAGGCAATGATTACCCAAAATAGGTGCTTATCAAACCAAGGAAATAGTTTGATAGCCAAGACAACTTATCTGACCCCACTTGGACAAGTGTCCTGAAGAGATGTGGATAATGGTCCTGAATTCCAATGGACAAGTGTCCTGAATAATTTCAGCCATCTCTTCTGATATTCAGTAGACTTGACCAAGTCTGCTGAGAACCTTCTCAGTTTCCATATATCCATTCACTTTTCATGAGATTTACTTGTCCAACTTCCCTGGATCAAGTAATCCCAACTCTGCTGATAGCTCCAGAAATCTTGCCTCTGCAAGTGGCTTAGTTAGAATATCAGCTTTTTGATGATCAGTGTGGATCTTGACCAACTTTATGTCCTTCTTCTCCACATGGTCTCTAATGAAGTGATGCTTGATGTCCACATGCTTGCATCTTGTGTGCAATACATGATTCTGTGATATAGCAATGGCACTATTGTTATCACAAAATATTGGCACTTCAGTAGAGTTGACTTTGTAGTCTCTCAGTTGTTGTCTCAGCCAAAGGATTTGAGCACAACAACTTCCGGCTGCAACATATTCAGCTTCAGTGGTGGAAGTAGCCACTGTGTTCTGCTTCTTGGAGAACCAAGATATAAGCTTGTTGCCCAAGAATTGACAAGTCCCTGAAGTGGACTTTCTGTCAATTTTACAACCTCCATAGTCAGCATCTGAATAGCCAGTTAACTCAATGTTGTCATCAGCAGGGTACCAAAGGCCTAGATTTTCAGTGCCTTTGAGATACCTCAAAATCCTCTTTGCAGCCTCAAGATGGCTTTTCTTAGGATTTGCTTGGAACCTTGCACAAACACCTACTGCAAAGGTGATGTCAGGTCTGCTGGCAGTGAGATAGAGGAGTGAACCAATTATTCCTCTATACTCAGTAGAGTTGGTTGAAATACCATTCTCATCAGGATCCATCTTCCAATTTGTGTTCATTGGGATCCTTACTGGCTTGCTAGTTGTACACCCAAACTTCTTGATCATTTCTCTGGTGTACTTAGCTTGGTTGATGAAGATTCCTTCTTTTGATTGCTTGACTTGAAGACCCAAAAAGAAGTTCATCAACCCCATCATGGACATCTCAAACTTGCTTTGCATTAGCTTTGAGAATTTCTCACACAGCTTCTCATTGGGGGATCCAAATATTATGTCATCCACATAAATTTGGACAAGCAAGATGTCCTCTCCTTCAGATATTCTGAAAAGAGTTCTATCCACAGTTCCCTTGGTGAATCCATGATCCAAGAGAAATTGTGACAGTGTATCATACCAAGCCCTAGGGGCTTGCTTGAGTCCATATAGAGTTTTCTTGAGTCTGTAAACTTGGTTTCCAACCTCAAAACCTGGTGGTTGCTCTACATAGACTTCTTCCTTCAAGACTCCATTCAGAAAGGCACTCTTGACATCCATTTGGTATACTTTGAACCTCTTGTGGGCTGCATAGGCTAGAAAGAGCCTTATTGCTTCTAGCCTTGCCACAGGTGCAAATGTCTCATCATAGTCAATGCCTTCATGTTGGCAATAGCCTTTTGCCACAAGTCTTGCTTTGTTTCTGACAATCACATCATTTTCATTTTTCTTGTTCTTGAACACCCACTTTGTTCCAATAACATCTTGATGTGAAGGCCTATCCACCAGCTCCCATACTTCATTTCTGGTGAATTGATTCAGTTCTTCCTGTATGGCTGTGATCCAATTGGCATCTTGAAGTGCTTCCACAATATCACTTGGTTCTTGCTCTGACAAGAAACAACAGAAAAGAGCACTTTCACCATGAAATCTTCTGGTTTTGACTCCAATACTTGGGTCACCAAGTATTAGATCAGTAGGACGGTCTGATAACCAAGTCCTTCTTTTTCTGATCTCTTCAGTAGAGTTGTCCTCTACTGAGGTTGAGTCAATTTGATCATAGAATTCAGGATAATTGAATGCAGGATCTAATTCAGGATCATAATCAGGGGTGTTGACCTCAATGTCAGGGACATTGGTATTATCAACATTTTGAGTTCCCCCTTGATTATTTGACCTGTTAACTACCTCAGCAGGAACTGCTTCTTCATTGGTAGTTGTTACCTGGATGTGAACTGGGATTGGATCATTCAGTTCACCATTCCTTTCAGTGGGATTTGCCTCAGGAAAGTTGCCTTCAGGATGGTTGTCCACCATAGAGTTTTCAGGTAGATTGGCTTGGACAACATCTATGAATTCAGTGTCTTTGTCTTTTAGGCTTAGTCTGGTTGTTCTTTGTGTGATTTCTTCTGATTCCAAGTTCTCATTCCTGAACTCATGAGTAGATTCATCAAACACAACATGAGGTGTTTCTTCCACAATAAGAGTTTTCTTGTTGTAGACCCTGAAAGCTTTACTGATTTGGGAGTATCCAAGAAACACTCCTTCATCAGCTTTGCTATCAAAGGCTTTCAACTGATCTTTCCCATTATTGTGAATGAAACACTTGCAACCAAAAATGTGAAAGTAAGACACTTTAGGCATTCTTCCTTTCCAGAGTTCATAGGGGGTTTTGCCTTGCCCCTTAATAATCAAACATCTATTTTGAGTATGGCATGCAGTGTTTATAGCTTCAGCCCAAAACCTCTTTGGTAATTTTGAATCAGCAATTAGAGTTCTAGCAGCTTCTTTTAAAGTTCTATTTCTTCTTTCTGCAACTCCATTCTGTTGGGGAGTTCTAGCTGCTGAGGTTTCATGAGCTATTCCATTAGATGTGCAATACTCATTGATGTATGAGTTAATGAACTCTGTGCCTTTATCAGATCTTATCTTGATAATGCTAAGGCTTTTCTCATTTGACAATCTCTTTAGAAGTTCAGGCAGTTTGACTTGAGTTTCCTTCTTATTAAGGAGAAATACTACCCATGTGAACCTAGAGAAGTCATCTACTACAACCAATGTGTATTTTCTACCATTTATGCTTGCAGGGGTAATTGGTCCAAAAAGGTCCATATGTAGCAGTTCAAGTACCCTTTCAGTAGAGATGACTGGTTTTCCCTTAAATGAGGCTTTGATCTGTTTTCCTTCTTGGCATGGTTTGCAAACATGCTCTTTAATGAAAACCTCATTAGGTAGTCCTTTGACTAATGCATTTCTAGCAATTTTGTTCATTGTTTTAAAATTCAGGTGGTTTAATCTTTTATGCCATAACCAACTTTGTTCACTAGAACTCTTAGCAATGAAGCATGCAGCATCAGTAGACTTGTCCCAGTCTGCAAAATACACATTTCCTTTCCTAGTTCCAGTCAATAGAATTTGTTGAGTCTTATTTTTGATTAAGCATTTTCCACTTGAAAACTCAACATTGAAGTTTTTATCACAGAATTGACTGATACTTAGGAGATTATACTTGAGACCAGCCACATAAGATACATTGGATACTTTGATGTTACCAATCATCAAAGTACCATAACCTTTTGTAGTTGCTTGTGAGCTGTCTCCAAAAGTGACATTTGGGCCTTCTTTTTCAATAAAATCAGTGAGGAGTTCCTTGTTTCCAGTCATGTGCCTTGAACATCCACTGTCAAGATACCATGCTAACCTTTTGCTCATGCTCCTCTTCTTGTGGCCCATTGGTACCTACAATTAGATGGGTTTAGGTACCCTTTGAGTTTTGGGTCCTGAGAGGTTAGCTGTACCTTTAGGAACCCAAACTTGCCTAATAACCCTGATTGATTCAAGGTGGCTAAGTTGTCTTCCTCTAGCATCTAAATACACTGTCTTTCCCTTAAATGCCTTTGGGAAAGTGTGTGTGAATGTGTTAACTCTATAAGTTTCAGGAGAGTTGTCAAGTCTCCTGAACTTTTGAGTTCTTTGTGCAACTTGCGGGAATCTTTGAGGAAAGGCTTTCTTATGACCATTACCCTTTGGCATGAAGGGTTTTGGTTGTCTCATTTTATTCTGCCTTTGAGGATAGTTGTCCTTAGGTTTATTCAGCTGAGGCTTTCTCAGAAGAGTTGGCCTAGGCTGATTATACCTTGGACACTTCCTCTGAACATTGTTCAGTAGAGTTGCCCTACCATTGGGTCTACTCTGCTGACCAGCATTCATCTTATGTTCAGGAGCTTTGGCCATTTCCTTAGGTTTAGGCCTATTCTCCTGAAGCATTTGATTAGGCAGATCATCCATTTTGCCCTTTCCTTTGTTCAGTGGCTTAATTATTTCATTTTCAGTTTGTGCCACTGGCTTAACAAAGATTCTCTTAGTGTTACTCACAGAAGCAACACTAAGACAAGGTGAAGATTCAAATGGATCAAAACCTAATCCACTTCTTTGAGCCATAGGTCTTTGATAACTCTGAATTTCCTCTATTGCTCTAGAGGATTTCTTCAGAGCAGACATCTTTAATTTCAGGCTCTCTTCACTTGATTTAAGAATATCATATTCATGTGAGAGGTTTTCAAACTTGGCATTGAGAATTATGATTTCAAAATCTTTTCTCTTCTGAGAGAGAAGTTGATCATCAATCTCCTTTTGTTGGTCAACTATCCTGAGATTTGCTTCCTCAAGCTCTCTGAAGACTTGTTGATACAACTCAGTAGACTTGACATCAACAACTGCCTCAGAGTTTTTGGCAAGTTCAATAGCCAATCTTTCATTTTCCCTCACACAGTTATCATGAAATTCTTGTAACATAGTGAAATCTTCCATCAACTTTCCAAGGGAGAGTTTCAAGTTGACCTCACTATTGTTTTGTGAGATGAATGATGATGAGCTAGAAGTGGAGGATACCTCATCATCCTCAAGAGCCATGTTGCAGACATCATCATCATCATCACTGTTGGAGAATAGTCCATCAGAGGAGTTGAGGCTTTCAGCACTATCAGATTCTTCACCAGCCATCATGGCCTTTCTGTTGGTGAATTTCCTATCTCTTTTGGCCTGCCTCTCCCTTCTCTCCTTAGAGCTTAATTCAGGGCAATCATACTGGAAGTGCCCTTTCTTTTTACAGTTATAACACAGATCTTCATCATCTTCTTTCTTTGATTCTTCTCTTCTTTTTGATGATGAAGGTTCAGCTCTACTGGACCTTCTCCTATCAGAGTACTTGTCCTCTGATCTTTTCTCTTCAGGCTTTTTGACTTCAGCCTGTGCTTCAGGAGAGTTGTATCTCCTGAATTTGTTGTCCTGGTAGAATTTCTTGTATCTACCAAACCTTGAGTTTAACTTTTCAAACCTTCTAGCCATCAAGGCTAGTTCTTCCTTCATTTCAGTCTTTGAGACTGATTTTGATGATCTTGGAGTGGACTGCATCTCTGGTTCAGCAATTTTGGCTTTGAATGCCACTCCCTTAGTAGGATTTGAAGGTTCCTCAATAGGCTTTCTTCTATTGAGGTCGAACTCATAAGCTTTGAGTTCAGAGAAGATTTGTTGCATGGGCATGGTGGAAAGATCTTTGGTGTTTTGCATCATTACAGCATAGACATCCCACTTTTGAGTGAGACTTCTCAAGATCTTCAACCCCACTTCTCTCTTGGTGTAGACCTTGCCCAGTGATTTGATTTCATTCATCACATCAGTGAATCTACCAGCAAACTTATCAATGGATTCCTCAGACTCCATTGCAAACTGTTCAAATTTCTGCACAGCAACTTGGAGCTTATTCTCCTTGATCTTTTCAGTACCCTCACACATTTCAGCAAGAGTATCCCAAATTTCTTTGGCTGTTGTGCAGTGGTAGACTCTACCCATAATTGCATCTGGAATTGTTTGGTAGAGGGTGTTCATTGCTAGATAATTCAGATTATCCTTCCTCTTTTCATCAATAGTGAAGTCATCTTCATCTTTGGGTAGTACATCTCTTGTATCTGCCCTTTGAGCCTCTGTGACTCTGGGATTGACAAAGGTGAACACAAAAGGACCTCTTGTGATCACTCTCAACATATCAGTATGAAGAGATGCAAGATGAGCCCTCATTTTGTTTTTCCAGAAATCATAGTTATCAATTGAGAACATGGGCAGTTTGTGATGTGAAATGTGGTTGACTGGATTTGTGGCCATGTTGTCCAATCCTTGGATAGTAGGAGGTGGAACAGCAGCATTGTTGTTGGCCATAATTCAAGAACAAATAGTCAGTCAAAATACAATAAGGATTTCAGAGAGATCAGTTCAGTGACCACAACCAATATGTGATTTTGAAAACCAAGATGGCTTTTCAGAAGCAGTGGTCTTTGAACCCCTGCTCTGATACCACTTGTTGGTCCTAAAAGGAGTAGATAACAAGTGTATGGGGGGGGGGGGAATACACTTGTATGCAAATTCTTTTTAAACTTGATCAAACCAGAGCTCAGCAAGGTTGTCTTGGACAACTCTGCTGAAGAAGATTAACTCTTCGAAGATAATCAATCTACTAAGTACTATTGAGTACTTAGTTGAATAACTATCTAGGGGAGTTATATGTGCGGAATAGTGGTTGGCCCTTTTAGTTTAAACTCCTTTAATTTCTGAAATCACTTAGTCAATGTAACACAGTCCAGTTTTCAGGGAACTTGTCCAAATAGGTTTTTGCACAGTCTTTGAATGTTTATCCTTGAAAGATCAGTTTTGTGTGCAGTGTTGATGTATTGTAAGTACTTGAAATGTAAATCAACACAAGAGTTTATAGTGGTTCAGAGACTCAAGCTCCTACATCCACTTTCCCTGATTTAACAGGATAATTCCTTCACTCTTGGAATTAACTTGTTTTATAGTGCCAAGGTGCACTTGATCAAGAACACCACTCTTGGTGAATTGATCCCTAGGATGTCTAGAGTCCTAGTACCCTCTTCTCAACTTAGAACTGAACTGTTCTTCTCTCAACAGTCAGCTCCTACCACTTCTACTACTACAACCTTCTCACTTTCACTCTTAAAAGATATGAGGATTGAAGTAAGGTTCCAACTAATGAGATATCCTTTACAATGGAGATCAATGTATAAGGATAGGATATCTCTCTAAGCTTGTGTATGGATGTACAATGAAGTTCAGCTTAGATGAAGTGTTTGAAGACTAAGATAGTCTTTGAAAACTTTGAAAGCACTCTAGCTTGTAAGAACTTGAGCTTAGTTGAGATTCTTTTTGAGGTTAGTTGGATGCTTTCAAATGGTCTTCACACTTCTGTATTTATAGACAAATGAAGGATTTGCCCGTTGGAGAGGCAGCCTCCAATGTCCATAAATGTCTTCTTTCAGTTCTTCAATTTTGAAGACAGTTTCTTGATAGTGACATGTCCTTATTTGGGAAATAAACGGCTGTAAGAGCTTTATCTTCATTCTGCAGCACTCTTCCCAATATCTGACTTTCAGATTCTCTTGTTAGAACTTGGACATCACTTCTGAAGGTTGTTCCAATGATAGGACAACATTCCTCAACATTTGGACAACACTCCTTATCACTATCAGCAGTCTTGCTTATCAGCAAGGTTGGCTTGCTCTTCTTCAGATGACTTGGCTCTTTCCCTTTATTTCTCTTGAAGATGATCTTAGCTTGTTTCTTTGAAGATCTTTAGGGTGTGGTTGTCTCTTTCTCTTCAGCATAGTTGACCTCAGGCTTTCAGAACACTTGATCTTGATTAATTGAGCTGAGACAACTCCTCTGGACAACTCTCCTGATCAGCATACTTGTCTTTCAGCAGACTTGATCATGATTCCAGAGTTTGAGCCTTGAGGGGACTTGTTCTTGATGTACTTCAAAGCATATGTTCCCCCTCAATTTGTGCATCTAATCATCTAAGAGCTACCTAACATATTAGCTCCTCATCTAGCCTTTATACTATATGTTCTAACATGTCTAGAACATATTCAATCATAACTTAGGTATGTCTCAGGGGGTTTTGGTATTCAATCAAAACATAACTCATTTTATTCCCAACAAAAGTGTTCATCAACATAGGCAAATAAGGGGAACCTATGCCGGCCTCATTAAAAACCTCTCCGTGGTAAAACCCCAAAGGGAAACCCACGTAGAGGGAAAAAGAGTGCCGATGAAGCAATTATTCGAATAAGAAGTAAACATTCAAAATTGTTCGTAAAGAGAAAGGAAGTAGGGGAATAACACCTTCCTCAAACATAAAACCTCTTCAAGTGGCACACGTTCCATGGCCTTAGTATTTCTTTCCCTGTCATGTCCTGGGGCTTGTATGCTCCGCCTTTTAGTACCTGTATTACCCTGTACGGACCTTCCCAATTAGGTTCCATCTTCCCAGTGTTCTTCAAGGCATCGGCTCTCCGAAGGACTAAATCTCCAACTTTAAAGGAGCGAGGGATTACCCTGCGATCATATGCTGCCTTGATCCGACTCTTGTACCTTTCTGCTTTTAATCTCGCCATCTCCCTCTCTTCATCTACCAGGTCCAGCGCCCCCCTCATCAATTCTTCATTTCTTTTTTCTTCAAAATAGGTGATTCGGTGCGATTTGAGTCTGGCCTCAGGAGGTATCACTGCCGCTGCTCCATATACCAAGTAGAAGGGAGATTTGCCCGTAGCTGTCTTAGGGCTGGTCCTGTAGGACCAGAGGACGTTTTCTAACTCCTTCACCCATTTTCCTCCTACCTCTTCCAATCGTGTTCGAATACCATCCACTAGGATTCTGTTTGTAACCTCCACCTGCCCATTAGCTTGTGGATGGGCTACTGATGTAAACCTCTGTGTAATGTTCCATCTCTCGCACCATCTCCTTACTTTCTCTCCATTGAATTGCGTTCCGTTGTCGGAAACCAAGATTCAGGGTACTCCAAACCTGCAACAAATATGTCTAGCAAGAAAAAGAATTACATTATCTTCTTCGATTTTGGCCAAGGGCACAGCCTCTACCCATTTACTGAAATAATCCACAGCCACGATCAGAAATTTTCTCCCTCCTGGTGCCAAGGGGAAGGGTCCCACCAGATCTATTCCCCATTTGGCGAAGGGACAGGGCGAGTACATAGCCCCCATTTCTTCTGCAGGTACTCGTATCAAAGGTCCATTCTTCTGACACTTCTCACATTTCTTCACATATTCTCTAGCATCTCTGATTATGTTAGGCCAATAGAAACCTGCCCTAAATACTTTCTTCACCATAGTCTGGTAACCTTCATGGCTGGATGCGCAACCTTCATGGATGTCCTTGATCACTAGCTCTGCTTCTTTTCTTGAAAGACATTTCAAATAAGGTTGAGTGAAGGACCTCTTGTACAATTGGCCTCCTAGGATGCAATACTTCCTTCTCCAAGCTTTGGCCTCTCTGGACATTGGGGTTACTGGACCCCTGTTCAATTCTTCCCATATTTCTTTCCTCCAATCATCCCCTGCCGTTATCTCTCCGATCAGAGTTTCCGTAGCTACTTGATCTGCCACCAACAGGGTCACCTTTCCGTCTCCCTCGAATTCAGTGGAACTAGCTAGTTTAGACAGTCCATCTGCTTTCACATTCTCTTCTCTTGGTACCTGTATCACTTCGAAAGTATGGAATTTATTCTTTAATTTTTTTACCTCCTCTAGATAGGCGATCATTCTCTCATCTTTGGCGAGGTACTCCCCCATGACCTGTTGTACTACCAGCTGCGAATCAGAGTACAGGGTGACTTTCTGTGCCCCTAACTCTGCTGCCATGCTAGCTCCTCTAATCAAGGCTTCATATTCTGCACCATTGTTTGAGGTTGAAAACTGGAATTTGACAGCAACCTGTACTTCTTGGCCATTAGGGTCAACCAACACTATCCCTGCTCCACATCCCAAGGCGGATGCTGAGCCATCCACGTATATCTTCCATCCCTGTTCTTCTTCCACTCTGGTAGACTCTTGAATAAAGTCTGCTAAAGCTTGAGCCTTGATGGCTCTCCTTGGTTCATAGTCAATATCATACTCCTGCAATTCCACTGCCCATCTGACCATTCTTCCTGATAAATCTGCTCTCCCTAGCGTCTGCTTCAGCGGGAAATTAGTCTGCACCATCACTTTATAAGATAGGAAATAAGGGCGTAATCGCCTAGCCGTTACCACCACTGCCAGGGCTGCCTTCTCTACCTCTGAATACCTTGTTTTCGCTCCTTGGATGACCTTGCTCACATAATATATGGGCTGTTGTGTGGAGCCTTCCTCTTTCATCAGGGCTGTACTCAGAGAATGTTCCCCTACTGAGAGGTATAGGAGTAGAACATCTCCCTGAGTGGGCTTGGTTAACTTCGGGATGGAGCTTCAGTTCTTCAAAAGCCTTTTGACACTGTTCATCCCATTCAAATCTTGACCCCTTCCTTAGTGTTCTGAAGAAGTGATGGCTCTTCTCCGCTGATTTTGCTATGAATCTGCTAAGGGCTGCGATTCTGCCGTTCAGGGTCTGCAATTCCTTCAAGTTTCGAGGGGGTTGCATGTCAAGGACCGCTTTCACCTTGGCAGGGTTAACCTCTATTCCTCTTTGCGTCACCATATATCCGAGGAATTTCCCTGACCCTACCCCAAAGGAACATTTAGCTAGGTTAAGTTTGATACCGTTTTCTCTAATTACCTGAAATATCTCCTTCAGGTCCTGAATGTGTTCCTCTGCTTTGACGCTTTTAGCTAGCATATCGTCTACATAAACCTCCATGTTTCTCCCTATCTGTGCTCGGAAAACCGAGTCTACCATCCTTTGATAGGTGGCTCCTGCATTTATCAGCCCGAACGGCATACGTACATAACCAAAAGTACCACACGTTGCAATAAAGCATACCTTTGGTATATCGAGGGGATTCAACTGGATTTGATGGTACCCCTGATATGCATCCATCATGCTGAGTAATTCAAACCCGGACGTAGCATCTACCAGTTGATCAATCCTAGGCAGGGGATAGTGATCCTTAGGGCATGCTTTGTTCAAGTCCCTAAAATCAATGCACATCCTCCATTTGCCGGCTCCCTTGGACACCAGCACTGCGTTCGAGAGCCACTCAGGGAACTGCACTCTCTTCACGTGCCCTGCACTCAACAATTTATCAATTTCCTCTTTTACAATGAGGTTCTTCTCTTTGCCGAAGTTCCTTAACTTCTGTTTCACGGGCCTAGCTTTGGGATCCACATTCAGATGGTGCACCGCTATTTCTGGAGGGATACCCGTCATATCCGTCGCCGTGAATGCGAAGATATCTGCATTCTCTTGGAGGGTGAGTATCATCTTTCCCTGGAGCTCAGGGTTCATATTTGTACCTATCCTGGTTGTGAATCCCTCCTTTCCTGGGTAGAGCTCGATACTCATTAACTCCTCATCTGCTTTGGCTTTGGGTTTCTCTTGCACTAGTTCACCCACTTTCTGTCTTTTCAACTCAGGGTCTTCACCCTTAAATCTCTCCATTCCTCGGAACACGGCCCTGTCTGCTATCTTGACCGATTCCACATAACACTTCCTTGCTTGGTATTGGTCGCCACATATCTCTCCCACACCCCCCAAGGCAGGGAATTTCATCTTCATGTGAAAGGTGGAGATCACTGCCTGAAAGATATTCAAGCTTGGCCTACCCATTACTACATTATACGAAGATGGAACATCTACGATCAGAAATTCTATTACTTGCACGCGACGGTTAGGGGCGACTCCTAACCCTACTTGCAGTAACGCTGAACCAAGGGGTTGAATGGCTCCCCCTGAGAATCCATAAAGGGCTGTCTCCACCGGTCTGAGCTTTATATTTAGGTCCATCTTCTTGAAGCACTCCAAGAACATGATATCGGCAGAGCTTCCCGTGTCTACAAAAATTCTTGCTACATCGTATCCCGCTATATCCGTGGTAATGACTAATGCGTCATTATGAATTTCTCTGGGTTCCCCAGCGTCTTCTGGCCCGAAATGAATGTCCGGACCCTCTGTCATCTTTCCCACCTCATGGTGCTCTACATTCCTCTCGTTCTTCAGCGACCGAACGCTCTGCTTTCTCTGCCTGAAGGAATCCCCATCAGCGGGGCCTCCCATAATCATATGAATAGTTCCCCTCTTCTGGGGAGGGGGTGGTTGCTCTTCAGTGCTCTTCCTCTGATCTCTTCTGTCGGTCTCTGAAAATAAACTCCTTCAAGTGGCCTGCCTGAATCATCCTCTCTATCTCGTCCTTCAAATGCCAACATTGGTTGGTATCGTGGCCATAGTCGTTATGGAATCTACAAAATTTGTTTGACTTAGGATTTTGGGGACCTCTGTTTCTTAAATAGGGGAATTTCATATCCGGATGGTCCCCTGCCACCTCTAGGACTTCGGCTGGCTCTATCCTCAAAGGGGTATATCTCTTCGCCCTTCCCCTGGGGCTCCAGGGTGCAACTTCCTCTCTTCTTACATTTTCCAGCCTCCTGGAGCTTCGATGTCTCTCCGGACTTGGCCTCCTAAGCGGAATTTCTTTCCTCCGTTCTCCATTACCCACTATTATCCTGGTCTCCGAGCGCTTAGCCTTCCTTACCTCTTCCAGGGTGAGGTATTTTTCTGCTCTCCTCAATAACTCATAAAAGGTCCGAACTGGCTTCTTGGCTAGAGATGTGAATAGATCTCCATCTCTTAACCCGTTGGTGAGGGCGTTGATTTTGACCTCTGAGGAGGCTGTAGGTACTTCTAGAGCCGCTTGGTTGAATCTTTTTAAGAAAGCCCGTAAGCTCTCGTTCTCTCCCTGGCGCATGTTAAATAAAGTAAGGGTGGCTCTAGGCTGTCTTCTAGCGCTGGCGAATTGATGCAGGAACAATTCGCTGAATTCGGACCATGAGTGGACATTATCTGGTCCCAGTTGTGTGAACCATTGCTGTGCAGCCTTAGATAGGGTGGTCAGAAATACTCTGCACTTAACGCCCTCTCCATACCGATGTAATAGAGCAGCATTCTCAAACCTCATCAGATGCTCGTACGGGTCCGTGGTGCCATCATATTCAAAGTTTAAAGATTTGAAATTAGAGGGCAGTTCATCTTGCAAAATATTAGATGAGAATTGATATCCAGTGGTGTAAGAGGGTTTACTTACATTGTCAGTAATATGTCTCTGCATATCCCTCATCTCTTTACGCAGAGCTTGTATTTGATCACTGACGGCTCCTTGATATGTGTCCTCCGTGCTTTCTCCCATCCCTGTATCTAGGGTGGTATCCCCAAGGACCCTCTCCACATCCCTCCGAGGGGGTCTTTCCAGGATGCTTCTTTCGGCCTAGGAAGGTACTTTTTCTTCTGGGTTTCGAGGGGGATCCTCGTTCCTGGAGGGGACTGGAACCGAATAGCAATTATTCTTTCCACTGATTGTGCGATCATCTCATCTAACTGATCTCGAGAGACAGTCAGGAGTTCCGGTTGAGCGTTAGGGTTATCCCTATTGATCCCACTCCCCGAAGCTCCTGAGGTATCTGGTACATCTCCCTCTTGAGCGGGGGGGATATCCTCTAGTGGGTGATCTACAGGTTGTTTCCCTAGATTTCGATTTAAGGGAAAACCTGGAGGAGGAATATCTTCTGGTGTATGATCCACGGGTCGTTTCCCTAAATTTCGATTTAAGGGAAATCCTGGAGGAGGCGGAGGAAGAGGAGGAGGAGTGGAATCTCCTTTCTCCTTTGTCTGCTTCGTTGGATCTTGTCCTCCACCCATTTAAGTACAAAACTTTTCTCACGCCTTAGCTTGAAATGTTCCCACAGACGGCGCCAGTTGATGCGTCGAAAAAGAACACCTTTAGGTATCAGTCGTTCTTCTACGAGCACTGCTAATCACAAATCAAATCACTCGTTTATCCTTGGCAAGCTTCAAATAAATCTCCTTGGAAATCCGAAAATGACCTGCAAAAGTACGCCGGAGGGGGGCTCCGGCGTAGAAGCTCCGACGCTCAAGTCAGAATCGGTCGTAGGAGAAATCAAAGAGGAATTCCCCTGTATATCTAGGGAAATTCCGGCGAATATAGTGGTGTTTCTTCTCAATTCAGTGTATATTTCTTGTGAAAGTGTGTATATTATGTAAAAACGTAAGTAAGAATATGGAAAGAACCTGCTTATATACGTGGCCCCTCTCTCCGGAGAGGGAAAGACTCGTTCTCCCTATATTCTCGGCCCATTCCTATAAATCCGGCCCTAAATCCCTAAAGAATCGGTCTCACTCTCCCTGGAGACTTGGTTCTTCAGCATATCAGCCCCTATCTTCGTGGGCTGACTCACTCGTTTGACTGGGTTAGGAAAGATTGACTATTCATCCCCTATTTGGGCCGGATCCCTTCAGGCCCAAGGGCTATTAATCTCTCCAAATGTGGGCCAAAGGCCCAATCACCCTAATTTCTCTAATTTCCCTACTTAGGCCCAGGGGTGTATTAATCCTGCTTTCCCATATATCGACCTAATCATAACTATCATAATTTTATCCCGTTTCCACGTGTCGACTTCTCCGAGAGCGGCATATTTATCTACATCAATGACGTTTGGCAATCATCGACTAAAAAACAATATTATAGTTGTAAGATTTCATAACTATATTTAAATGCAGATTTATAATAATGAATTCAATATTTAACAATAATTTTGCATTACCCAACATGAAGAGGTTAAGACCTGCACACGTCCTGCAGACGGAACATTATCACAATCCATCGTCCGTATCATATCAGACCACGCATCAATTATCTATAATGTCAAAATATTGTTAGACCAACTAAAATGCCAATTAATTACTTTATTCATTTCCAAGCCAGAAACAATAAATAAACCAATAAAAGAAGAAAAAAAATGTATAATTACCTGACTTTCAACTGCTTTGTTGTTCAGAAGATCTATTAACATTCTAATTGTAACATCAGTCAATGGACCATTGCCTACGTAGACCCGATGACTGCACGTGTTGAAAATACAGAGTATAAAAAAGAATGCATATACATGTTATTATACATTTAAAAATTAAATATTCTGATAGTAATTTTACTTAAACATAAAATTACCTTTTCCCGTGGTCATACAGTTCATTAAATATTTGATTCTTCAACTCAGTTGGAGCATTCTTTACAGTCTGAAGTCTTTGATCAAAGGGGGACTTCAGAAACCTTTTGGGCTTGTTAGTATCTTGCGCATTCAAATTATCTTCTCCACCATCGTCAATTATTTTATGAACAACCATAAGCTCCTGGGTTAAAGGTTGAGGTGATATCTGCACAGGCTTTCTATCATTTGCATCAGTCCTTGCTTTAACACGTAACGCCATCGAACTAATACCCTGAAAGTTTTTTTTCCTTTTATCCTCTTCATTATACGTGCATGGTGGGCTCTGAAATGTATCTCCCAAGTTCCAGTTTGAATTACTATTTTCTTCAATACCCTTTTCCCCTGAAGTCTTTTCCAGTACTTCTTTTTCTATTCTATCAACTTCACGTATTAGACATTCGTCTTCAAACAGACGGATTGGTGATGGCATTTGGTGTGTACTAATCTACCTTTTCAGAAGTTCATTCTCACGTTCTAGATCAAGTATGATATCATTCTTCGCCTTCCTTTCCATCTCGAAATAAACCCTTTCTCTTTCAAACTGAGATATAAGACGTTTATTTTCAACTTTCAGGTCGTCAATCTGTCTTTCTTTGCTTAGTAGAACATCAGCTCCAGGATTCACATTTTCAGCCGAACCTCCCCTTATTGGTGTACGATCGTCCTTACCAAATGATATGTCTGCCATATCAAAAAATCATCGCCGTTACTCGACCTCAGCTCACTGCATACTCTCATTACCGTTGACTCAACATTTATTCCATTAGCAGAAATGGGAGAATCATTTTCGAATCCAATGTCGAATGAAGGACCTATATCAATACTGAATGCTTTCATCCTAGATGTTGACCCAACTTCAAACTTTCTAGATGTTGATTGGTCAAACAACATACTAGTTGGAACAACAGTGTTAATATTTTGATTCGCATTTGGTACAGAACCAGTATTACCATCAACAATCTTCATTCGTTTTGCCTTCTCATCCTCTCTAAACTTATAAATAAACTGAAACTCAGCCTCCTCCCAAGCCTCAGGTTTCAATGGATCAGTAGACACCTACAAATTTTTTTGATTAGTTATACATTTTATATCTTATATATATTGAACTACTAAATTTTAACGGTTATTTACTATATTACCTTAATACGTTTTTTGTTCAACTTTCCCCGATCTAGAACACTATTAAGCTCATTAAGATCCCACTTCAGAAATCTAGGGAATGCTTTCCGGTCTATTGGTTCCACCAATTTTGTATGCTCACATAGCCAAAACTGCAAACACAATGTATTTCGAAAATATATTCCATCAGCATATGCTACGTAATATGTTAAAATAAATATAATCTTAAAAAAAACTTTAACGTACCGGAAGAAGCATAATACAACCTCCTGATTTCATATCGTTGCTTTTCTTTATATGATACTTGAGATAATCAACTATGAACGTCCCCTAATCATATTTGCAAATATTGTAAAAGTCTTCCAAATAGAGAGTTAAATACCAAGGCAATGCGCCACTCTTCACAGGGCTCAAAATACCACACATTACATAACAACACAAGAGCCTTGCAACATCTTGCCTAGATTGCAGATCATTGAGGGTTCCGATCATGTTTATCTTGTTCAATATCATCGGCTTATACAGGGAAGGGGTAGGTTGTTTGTTAACTACCTCTTCTCCGAAGCACCACTTTACCCATTCCGGAGGTACATAGTTCTCACATCTGAATGGTATCTTCCCAGTTCCAGATGTAATGCCAGATATTACTTCTGCATCTTGCCTAGTAAGATGTAACTCGTGTGAACCAAATAAAAAGGAACCAGAAGCTTCGTCAAACTTAGTAATGATGTCTCTGATATCATCATCAAATTTCGTCCAATTTTCGATCATTTCATCAGTGCAAACTGTAAGAATGGATTTCAACAGGAACCAGAACGGGGTCTTCTTAAGCTCTTCGTAATGACTGTCCGAGAATTCAAGTTCCATCAAAGCTGTAAAGCAAGTAAGCATATTCGATCTGAAATAGTTTTCTCCCGATTTGACTTCTACTGCTCCTACGAAAAACAATAACCTCTTAATTAATGGCAACATTCTTTCAGTCTACACATATAAATCAGTAGAAGAGCTTACCAAAATTATTCTTTGCTTTACGATTTTTCACCTTCTTCTCCCGCCTGTTAACTCTACTGAACTCTTCACTCTCATAACCTAGATCAAGAAATGTTAATGTACAATATTTTACAGCATACATTCACTAAACAAATTTTCAAAATTCTGGATTAGCCATAAAATAATCTTGAAGAGAGATACTAATTAAATAACATTATCTAACCTTGAGAATCAGAACCTGAGTTTACTTCTATCTCAACATCACTCTCAAAATCTATATACATATGCAAAAAAACATTTTATGTCACATTGATAATAAATCATAATGAAATGTCGTCTATACTAAAAACTACCTGAATCACTTTGAACCAAGACATAACGTACAATCTTCTTCCCTGCATATGAGAATTCAAAATTATATTTATGTTAAACATACTAATAATGGCCAAAAACTATACTTAAACCTTTATGCTTCTGGTGTCTAGCATTTGAACGTGTCATTTTATCCTTTGACCCTACATAAATTAAAAACCAATCTAATATCAGATATCTAAATAATTTTTTACAATACATAACACTTGTTTATTACACTTGATAAAGAAATAAATGTTAATACAGAATGTACATGAATATATGGATTTTGTGCAGTCATTAATGTACGATATTATGAAATCAAATCTAATACAATGCACATTATGCATTGTAAGTGTAGTATAAGCCATTTAAAACTTTTTCCAGATATCATATACCTATGTATTACTTGAAAAGCATAACAATATATGTATGAATAATTATGTACTCACTTAAGACTCTAGTCACTTCCTTCTTTATGCGTTTTTTCTTCATTTTTCTTCCTCCTGCATTTATCTGAAGGCCGGATGTCCTCCGTTTAGTCATCTACAAAGAAAATACATTACCAAATTGAATAGAAATTAAAATCTTTAGTCACATGCAAACACATCTCAACCAAATATGCCACATCTATACTAAATAACTAGATCTTCTTATAAAAACAGAAAAATTATACTAAAGAGTCATAACTATATAAGTTTCTATGATTTTATAAGATCATATAATAATCGAATCAAAATATACCTCATCTGCTGTTTACCCTGTTTCTCTTAAATGCAAAAAATAGAGACCGTTCTAACTAAGAAAACAGAGAATGAAACATCTTAAAATGCATGTAGTTTTGTTAATCATCACCAAAATCAACGAAAAACCTATCATATGCAAAGCCCTAAAACTCGTAAAATTTTCATGAAACAGAATCATATATTCAGTGCATATACAATACCAAATTGAATAGAAATTAAAATCTTTAGTCACATGCAAACACATCTACACCAAATATGCAACATTTATACTAAATAGCTAGATCTTCTTATAATGCATGTAATTTTGTTCATCATCACCAAAATCAACGAAAAACCTACCATATGCAAAACCCTAAAACTTGTAAAATTTTCGTGAAAACAGAATCATATATTCATAGAATCCAAAAATAACAACAATCGAAAAATAATAACATGCAAGAGACGATTTTTTCCACTAAATACCTTTAAGTGTTCTTCGCACAAGGTTGTTTCTTGTATTCTTCGCACACGGTTGTTTCTTGTTTTCTTCGCTTATCTTCCTTCAGCTTCAATGGGGAGAGATTTTCACAGTTGGGAGCAATTATTGTGTAGTTGAGATATTAGGTAAGTTTTTTGAATTAAGAAGGCCGCGATTTTTGAGGATAATATCTACCAGAATTAAATTGATTCTCTTCAATTAGTTGACTTTGGAATAATTATATTATTTAAATCTAATTATTTCAAATCTTAAATTCGTATTAACACATTAGGGGTATAATTGTACTTCATTTTGTTATTTTGGCTTGATTTGTAACTATAAACAAAATTTCCTTAATTTGCAAAGACTTAAGTGAAATGGTCTATAGTGTAATTCTCCCTTCAAGATTTTGGTGTTAATCATTGTTGATTGAAGAGGTCTTGAAGTTTTACTTGAAGATTTGTTGAAAATGTTTGAAGATTTATGAAAATTTTGTTGTTATTCGTTTGTAATGTAATTATTCTTTTTTTTTTCGTATGTATATTCTATGATATAATTGTCTAATTTTATTTTTTTTGTAGATTTGTGGTGTAGTTATTCATTTTATTTTATTTTTAGTCAAAACTCGAAGATTAGTTTAAGATGTTTTAAGATTTTTCATGGGTTTGGTGTTACTTATCGAAGATCATTGAAGCTTCTTGAAGAAAATTTTGAAGAGTTATTCGAAGATATCTTTAAGGTTTTATGAAATTTTTGTTTTTAAGAAATCTTAAAGGTTTAAAGATTTTCTATTAGGTTAATGATATAAAGTTAATTTGTTAAATATTTTTTGTATTTGATGTAGTCTTTTTTGTAAATCTATAAATATCTTTTGTATTCTAAATTTTCTATGAATGAGAAGATCATTGTATATTTTAGTATCATCAAAAAAATTGTCACAATTATTTATACATTTTTACATATTGTTGTATACTCTTATGATAAGATTTATTATACTTTATAAATGATTTTTTTTTACAATTAAGTTTCATTTTTTAATTTATTTTATTTTAGTTTCAAAGCAACTTTATAGTGTTATGTTATTAATTCAATCCAAGTTTTGTTATATATGTATTTTACTTATTGTATGTATATTTCGTCTTAATATATACTATTAAGAATAATGTTATTTATTTCATCTTAATATATTAAATATTATTTTATTATTCATTGCTTACATTTTTTTATTGTATGAATAAATATTTTGTTAACTATTGTTATATCACAAACAATGACACTTTTTAATTTATTTATAAAATATTTTTTCTAATTATATTTAAAATTTAATTAAATTTTATCATTTTAAATTTAATTAACATTCTTTAAAATTTATAATATATAAAATATTTTCATATAATCATTTTTTTTCTATTTACATCTTATTATAACTTAGTTATATAAAAAAAAAATACTCATTTAATAATTTTTTAAGTAATTCTTTCATAAGTATACATGAATATATATTTTGTAAACTATGATTGTATTGTAATCTAAGACATTCTTTAATTTATTAATAAAGTCGTTGTCTAATTCATTTTAATGATATATAAATTTTATCTTATATTATTTTAAACAATTTTTGTATGACTTTCTATATTATCTTTCCATATAATCCTATCATTTATTTTATAATTTTCATTTTATTCATTATCAGATTAAAGTATATAATTAATAACTATATATAACTATTATTTTATCATTCTTATTGTATGATTTAATAAAAAAAAACTATTATTTTTTTATTTTAATTCATTTGTTAATAATGTATGTTTAACAACTTATTGTCATTAATTACTATTATTATGGATAGGTGTATATAGGAGTGTGGAAAAACGATCGGACCGGAAAAAAGATTGAAACCGATCCGGACCAACCGATTAATTTTCGGTGCATCAAAATTTAGAATTTCGGATTCCGGTCCGGTCTAAAACTGAAATTTTTATTTTATTTTTTATATTATTAGACTTTCTCAAAAAAAAAAAAAAATTTTTTTATTAAAACATTGATAAAATGTAAGACCTTTAAATGATTCTGTATAACATTAATATATTTATTTTTCTTTCATGTTAGTACCTAAAATATTTTTCTCTAAACTTTTATTAATTCCTATGAAACATGTAGTTTTGAATATTTTTTTATTAATTTATTACATCGGACGTCAAAATTTTATGTAAGAACTGTTTAAAAATAAATTATAAAAAAATTCTGGTCTGAAACGTTCCAAACCCGAATCGGATCGAAATTTACCGGTCCACTCCGATCTGGACCGGATTAATTCAGGTCCGGTCCACCCATTTGGTTGGATTTCGATCCCGGTCCAAATCGGTTCCGGTCCGGTCCGATTTTGGACTGGTGCACACCCCTAGGCGTATATATTCAACTTCCATGTATTTTATTTTTATCATTGTTATCATTTTTCTAAACATATTTCTAATTTTTAGGCTTGATTTCATAATTATTTTATATGTATTTAAATTTTTCTAAAATGTTATTTTGATAGCATATTTAATTTTAAATATTTTTTTTCTTTAAAAATCCAATCTCTTATGGATAGTTGATTTTATTTTTCTCTTTCCTCTGTTTTATAGTTTGATTTTTATTATATTTTTGTCATTTCCATATACTAATTAAGATGTCTTTAAATTATGTCATTTGTTATTTTTAGTAAATTATAAAATAAAATTTATACCCAACACGAAAAAATACAATCGAGTTTGTACATACCAAATGATTGAAAGACACACCATTTTCAACTCCATCTAAATTGTTTATGATATCCGGTCTGACCATATATTATTAAACATATATACCAAATTGTGTTCGTGGATAAACTTTGTATTTAATTTCATTATGTTTTATGTTATTTTTTGGTATGGAGATTGTTTAAATTTTTCTTTTTGTCAAATGATACTCCCTCAATTTTTTTAATAAATGTCATTTTGACTTTTGAATCATTTTTAAAATACATGTCATTCTGTGTATTTTTCTTTAAATTTGATTGTTTTACCCTTTTATTTACTACAAATAATTTTCATAATTATCTTTCCCATAATAATTTAGGGTATTATAGACATAAATTTATTTTTAAAAAAATCTATACTAAAATTAGTTACTCCATAGTTATAGACACAAATATATAACCTTAAATTGTTGTCAAAAGCTAGAATGATAGTTATTAAAAAAAATTGAGGTATTATATTTTTTTCCTTTTTATTGGACATTATATTGTCCATCTATAATTAAATCATGTAAATTATTGTATCTCTTATATTACTTTGCCTTTTCTATTCTAATTTAAAATTTTAATTTTAATATCTTAAAAAATTCATAATTTATTATATTATGTGAAAATTACATTTGCTTTATTCTTCTTTCTAATATTTCTAGATGTATTTTTTTTATTTATTTTACTATTCAATTGGATTTTTTAATACTTTTTATTTTCAACCATTTTTTGCAATTCAGTTATTCAGTGTACTTTTTTTATGTTGTTTATTCTATGTTTATGATAGGTTGTGCGATCAAGTTGGGTGATTATAATTTTTATTTTCATTTTATTTATTTGATGATATGTAAAAAAATCACTTTGAAGTTTTAGCCAATTCAGTTTTTTCCATCTTAGTGAAACATATTCGAATTTTATTATACAATAATTACAATTATTTTTTATCATTATTTAATTTAAGATGAAAAAATTATCTATTTTGATTGTTTATAATTATAATATTGTTTATTATTTTGAAGATATTTGAAATTTTTTCATTTTTAAAAATGGTACATTAATGTATAATAATACATTAATGTTATTAATTAATGATTAAACAATAGTTGTATCTAAATTTGAAATTTAATACTGTGTATAGTCTTTTGCTTAATGTTTATTAAAAAATCATTAGATTATTTATTTTATTAAAGGAATCTTTAATATTAACATTGTATCTAATCTTGCAATTTAATGTGTTCATTTTCATTAAATGTATTATGATGGTTGGTACATTTCTCTATGTGAAGTTGCTTGGTTTGACTCGAATTCTTTTAACGCTAAAAAATTGACCTATGCCGAAATACAAAAATTCTTCGTATGGAAGTCGAAATACAAAGATTGACCTTATATATATAAGCATTATCATAGAATGGGTGGTTTATTGCCATCAAATGGATCTCAACCAAAGTTCGCACAATTGTACATTAACGACACTAAGAACTAAATTTCCAACAGAATAAAGTTTGTTAGGTATTTTTATTTTAATATTCAATTACATAATTTTTTTCATGTTTTTTTATTAATAATAGATCGGATTTGAACATCAATACATTACATGCTGAGATAGTAACATGTCTTAAAATTATGTTAGATGGTTATAATTTACTTGCAAAGAAGTTTCGAGAGGCTAAACATAGATTTTTTGATGGAAATTCTAATGTGACTATGAGATTGATTGCTAATAGGGGACATGATCCTAGAAGGTATAACTTACCTACTATGTCTGAGGTTGCTGCTCCGATTGTTGATGACCTTGATCAAACTCTTGGTAATCATGATATTGTTGTAGAAACTTATGTCGGTGAACTTCAATGCATCACATAGTTGAATACGTCCTATCTTGGTTTGCAATATCCACTTCTTTTCCCATATGGTGAGGATGTGTATAGAGAGGATATTCTGTTTACTACATCTGCGCTGCATAGAGCTGGAACGCGTAAGTCTGTTAGTTTTAGAGAGTACTTTGCATTTCGACTTCAACTTAGGAATGATGAACCTTCTACGATTTTATCTTCAAAAAGGCTCACTCACCAATTTATTATTGATGCCTATACTATGGTTGAGTTTGGCAGAATTAAATACATAAGGACACATAGATCAGAGTTTCATAGTGAAATGTATAGTGGTGTTCAGGATGCAGTTTTAGATGGTGAGACAGATGCACGTGCACTGGGAAAACGAGTTATTTTTCCACTTTCATTCACTGGAAGTGTACACTACATGGTCCAAAATTATCAAGATGCAATGACAATTTGTAGATGGACCGATTATCCTCAATTATTTATAACCTTCACGTGCAATAAAAAATGTCCTGAGATTGTACGTTTTTTAAAACAGAAAAGACTTAATCCTGAAAACCGTCCAAATATAATATGTCGAATATTTAAAATTAAACTTGAAGGATTATTAAATGATATTCGAAGGAAAAATATTATTTGGGAATGTCAAAGCATGTATTTAAATCTATTTATTTATTGTTTAAAATAATATTTTATTGCTATTTAATGATATGTATTCACTACATTTTATCTTTTTTTTTTTTTTTTTTGTCAAATTTATCTGCAGTTCTTTATACTATTAAATTTCAAAAGCATGATTTTTCTCAGGCACATATATTGGTGTTTCTTAAAAATCACAATGAGGTTTGTATTTGAGCTTGTTACGTGAGATTTTTATGTAAATTAATTATTCTTTATCTCGTGATTTTTTTTAAAAAAAAATTGTTACATTTTCCATCTGAAAATGCTATTGATCTCATTATTTCTGTTGAGTTACCTGATAAGGAAAAAAATCGAGGGTATTTTAATGTTGTTTGTGATTTAATGATTCATGGTCCTTATGGTGCTACAAATCCACGTTCTCCTTGCATGACCGGTGAAGGTTCATGTACAAAATATTTTCCTAAAAGATTAATTCCAGAGTCTTCTATTGATGAAGATGGTTATCCTATTTATAGGCGAAGGGATGATGGAAGGACTTTGAACAAGAAAAGTTCATGTTTTGGATAACAGACACATTATTTCTCATATATAATCGTATCTTGTTTTGAAGTATAGTGCACACATCAATGTTAAATGGTGTAATCAATCAAGATCCCTAAAATACATGTTCAAGTATGTCAACAAGTGTTGGGATATAAATTCTAAGACAAGTTCTATTTGATGATGAAATGAGTTTTGATAAGCCAAAAAGAGAACTTGAATATATTTTTAAGTGTTGATTGATCTAGTTATGGAAGTCGTCTTATGAGACAAGATCAGACAAGTAAAAGTATTGTTGAAAAATAAACTAAGTATTGAAAGAAAAGTTCATAAAGGTTTTTATGATAAGCTTATAAATATTGTAAAGAAGCTTATAGTTTATGTTTATTGATGTAAAAGTTATAAGGTGACTAAGTTGTTTTATAAAGCTTAAAGTAATGTAATAGTCTTGATAGATTAGTTGATAGGACTAGATTAGTTCTACTGAGAAGAGAAGACTATGAAGAGAAGACTTGTGCAAGACAAGACAAGTGCCAAGAAAGCTGAAATATTCTAAGTGTTGAAAGAGGACAAGTCAAGTTCACGCGGAGAAGAAGTGAAGATATGTTTATTGAAGATATGAAGTTTGTTACAAATCATAACAGAATAACCGACGTTTTAGAAGATACATATCAAGAAGAAACGATTATGAAGTTAGTTATCAAGAAAGGTTGTTGGATAACAAACTTATCTTGATCAAGTGAAGTCTATAAATACATGTAGACATTCAACGGTTAAAGACTACTGATATCATGAATACTGAAGCGCATACTGAAGAATTCAAAGCAAGGAAACTCTCAGAGTTTGAAAAGCAAAGTTTGAAGAAAGCCCAGAGAAGACAAAATAGAGAAGTTTTTCTTTATAGTTTTTTGTTGTATAAGTGTGCTAGTGTTCTTATTAAATCACTAGTTGTTAGATCGAAGTCTTAGTTCTTGGGACTTAAAGCTACAAGACAAGTTAATAAAATTTCACGACTGGAGTTGTGAGAGTGGATGTAGACAAGTTGTCGAACCACTATAAAATTCGTGTGTTGATTACTTACTGTTTTATTTGTGTTTGATTGTTGATTGAATTGTTAATTGATAATCTGCATACAAGATAGACTAGTAAGGTGTTCATTGAATAGTTGAGTATAATTCATAAGAGCTCATATTACTGATATTCCGCATAGACAATCTCTGATATTTTGAAAGATTTTTAAAAGTCTATTCACCCCTCCCCTCTAGACTTTTACTAGCTTACTCAGTCTTAACTCAACTAGGGACCAACAACATGTGACATTACCATGTAACAATATCGTTCTTTGAAAGTAAGGAACAATCTGATGGGAAAGCGGATTCAGATGAACTTAAAATGTACTATGACGACTATAGTTGCATTTCTCCATGTGAAGCTGCTTGGAGAATTTTCGAATTTGAGTTTAATTATAGAAATTCTCCAGTTGAACGTTTGGGATTCCATCTTCCTGATAAGCAGACTATTTTATTTGGTGATGGTGCATGTTTGAATCTATCTTGGAAAGACCAACGGTAAAGAAAAAACATGTTCTTAACTTGATTTGAACTCAACAAGAATTCTTCTAAGGCAAAAATTTTGACTTATGTTGAATTACCACAATTCTTCGTATGGAAGTCAAAAACTAGAGAGTGGGTTGAAAGGAAGAGAGGTATTTCAATCAGACGTATTTGTTACATTGCTCCTCTTTCTGGTGAGACACATTACTTGAGGATACTCTTAAATGTAGTTTGTGGACCTACATCTTATGATGATTTGAAGAAATTTAATGGAGTAATTCATCCAACATTTCGAAAAGCTTGCTTTGCTAGAGGTTTGTTGAACGATGACAAAGAGTATGTTGATGGTATGTAGGAGGTTAACCGTTGGGCTTCAGCATCTTCGTTGAGGTCTTTATTTTTTACGCCACTAACATCAGGTTTGTTGGGTCAACCTTATGAAGTTTGGGAAAAGTCTAGAGACAACTGTCTGATGATATTCTTTATAATAGAAGAAGAATTATTCATTTTTTTCAGGTATGTGTAATTATTTTCGTGTTGTAATTTAATTCCATTATCATTATTCAACTTCACTAATATTCAAGTCATTTTAATTTAGTTTGTCAATTAATTACTTTAAATTATTGATGATTTATTGAGAATTTTCATTGATTAAATGATTTCACATTATTTAATATTAACTTTAAAAAATCAAAATTTTAGGTATACAATAATTTTTTTTATTGTAAATTTTAATTCACTTTGATTTATTTTTTAAACTTTTTTTTTTATAATTTTGTTTTTAAGAACAGAAAAAACTAAATAATATTTTTACTTATTTTCACATAATCTAAAACAAGAAATTTGACTTATGGTGAATTACCACAATTCTTCGTACGGAAGTCGAAAACTAGAGAGTAGGTTGAAAGGAAGAGAGGTTTTTCAATCAAATGTATTTGTTACGTTACTTTTGGGGTGAGGCACATTATTTGAGGATACTCTAAAATGTATTTCATGGACCTACATCTTATGATGATTTGAAGAAATTTAATGGAGTAATTCATCCAACATTTCGGGAAGCTTGCTTTGCTAGAGGTTTGTTGAACGATGATAAAGAGTATGTTGATGGTATGTAGGAGGTTAGCCGTTGAGCTTCAGCATCTTCGTTGGGGTCTTTATTTGTTACGCTAATAACATCAGGTTCGTTGGATCGACCTTATGAAGTTTGGGAAAAGTGTGGAGACATCTGTCTGATGATATTCTTTATAATAGAAGAAGAATTATGCATCTTTTAAGTATGTTTAATTATTTATGTGTTGTAATTTAATTCCATTATAATATTCAATTTCACTAATATTCAAGTCATTTTAATTTAGTTTGTCAATTAATTACTATAAATTATTGGTGATTTATTGAGAACTTTCATTGAATAAACGATTTCACATAATTTAATATTAACTTTAAAAAATCAAAATTTTAGGGATACAATAATTTTTTTATTGTAAATTTTAATTCACTTTGATTTTTTTAAAAAAAATTCTTTTTAAATTATTTTTTTAAGAACAGAAAAAAATTAATAATATTTTTACTTATTTTATCAATATTATCTAAGAAAAAAAATAATTATATGTATTAATGGAAAATATTTATAAATTTATATTAAATTAATTTTTCCTATTGTTTTAGTGAATGAAATTATTTTTGTTGAAACATCAAATGATTTATTATATATTTATTTATCATATCAAATATAAATTTTTATTTAATTCTAAATTTCAACTGTTTTACATAAATTTATCACTCATTACTTATGAAAAAAATTAAATATTTTATATTATTTTGTATTAGAATAATTAACTAAATGTAAACATATATGTGATTCGGGTGGAATTTACATGTTTTAGAGGCACATGTGAAGCATGTTTTGATGTGGATTTCATTGATTTATGCATTGATTATGATTGTTTGAGCCGAAATGAGAGAAAGGTTGTGTTTTGTCGATTTTGTAGGAAATACGATGAAATATGGAGAAAAACACCAACCATACCTCACTGGATCAGGAAGAGGGGTGCACGGTTGTATTCGTCTCGAAAAACGGAGTGGATTAGCCAAAGGAACCGAGTCAATCCGACACCCGAGGCGAAAGTTATGCATGAAACGAGAAGGGAAGGAGGCAACTCGGCCGAGTGAGTCAACTCGGCCGAATCTGAAACTTTTGGGTTTACTGCGCACTCGGCCGAATCTGCGAGTTTGGACATCACTGCGCACTCGGCCGAGTGACCCAACTCGGCTGAGTTGAGTTGAAAGCCGTAGGTGCTGGACTTGAAGACCACTCGGCCGAGTGACCCCAACTCGGCCGAGTCTCGGCTAGACAAAGTCGTGGCACGCTTTTTAAGTGCTCCACTCGGCCGAATGATCCCAACTCGGCCGAGTCACCCCAATTTCGGTGCCAAACTTGTATTTTCTCCAATTTTGAGGGATCAACTTGCAATTATGCCATCCAAACCCTACCCCAACACTATATAAACCCCCTTTCTTGAAATTCAAGACATTCTCCCCCAATCCACACATAGTTACACATACTTGGAGGTGTTTTGGCCATTTCTCTCTCAATTCTCCATCAATTCAAGGAAGAAAGATGCAATAGCTTGCAAATTCCATTCCCTACCACATTCTAGACTAAGCTTTCTCTTTCTTTTCCTTTTTATTTAGTTATTTCATTTGGAATTTGTAATTGGATTATGCTAGTTAGTGGCTAAACACTTTGTGGTTCTAAGGCATTGTAGATACTTGGATTGAAGTTTATGATTAATTTCTTGCTTTAATTGGTGTTTATCTCTTATTTGCATGTTTAATTATCCATTGTAAAGCATGTTGTTAGTGGCCATGATGATTTGCTTAATTCATTGTTAATTGGGGTAGTATCGAGAGATTTATTCCATTTAATCGTATGCAAGCATGCAACCCGGTATTATTATGATCTCGAGAGAGGATTAATTATCGGAGAGGGAATTGAATGATCTTAGGAGCTATTTTAGGCGGTGTAACGTTTGTGAGGTAGAGATACGAGCCTATGTTGCATTGCGCCTTTGGATTAGTTGTATCGAGAGATCGATTAGTTCTTCTTGTGTGATCACCCTATATGAGATAACCTTAATGGCCATTTAAACGAGATAACATTCATAAACGGATATCTATGCATTACAATTGCCTTGGAACCCACCTTCTCTTAATTGAGTTTTCATCCATTTTACTTTCGTTTTCTTGATTCGCATGCTAGTAGATCGATTTTCATTGCTCTTTGTTACTTATTTGTGACACTTTGGTAGGTAATTTTAGAGTAATTCAACATTCAATCTATTCGATCACGTCTACTTAGAACTCGATTAACAAACTACCCTTTTACGCTTAACCTCTCTGTGGGATCGACCTCGTGCTTATCACGCTACGATAGACACCGTACACTTGCGGTTGTTTATTTTAGTGTTGCATAACACGTGAATCAATATGCATAATAAACAATAAAGTGATTTATTATATGTTTATTGTTGGGATATGAATCCTAAGACAAGTCCTAAATGATGAAAAGATAAGATGAGTTTTGATAAGCCAAAAGTAGACTTGAATATTTTCTAAGTGTTGACTGATCTAGTCTAGTTATGGAAGTCATCTTGAGCAGATCAGTAGAGTTCACAAGTCAAGTAAAAGTTTCAAAAGATAAGTTCAAAAGAAAAGTTTAATTGCAAGACAAGTACGTATTATAAGTACCTTGTATATTTGTTTAGGATTTATACTGAGCTATTCAAGAATGTATAGAAGCTCATTTATTTTGTGTATGTAATCGATATATTCAATGTATAGATCTTAAGTTGACTAAGCTATTTTATAAAGCTTAATGTAATGTAATAGTCTTGTTAAGAATAGATAGGTAGGACTAGATTAGTTCTATATTGAAGTCTACAGAAAGAAGACCTGCGCAAGACAAGATGAGTAAGACGAAGACTCAGAATTTGTCTAAGTGTTGAAACCAGACAAGACAGGTGCGCAACGACAAGACAAGTCAACAAGAAGAAGAAGAAAGAAGTTAGTTATTAAAAACGCGTGTGAAGATAAAGATTGAAGAGTTAGTTATGGAAATAACTAATTAACTGAAGAACCGCGTGGAAGGATAAATGAAGAAGTTAGAAATCAGTTTTCAAGAAAAGGTTGTTACACAACAGAAAGTTCTTGAAATTAGAAGTCTATAAATACCATGGCGTATTCAACGATTGAAGACTACTGACATACTGATATTCTAAGCATTACTGAAGAGATTTACAAAGCATTCAAAGAAGGAACTCTCAGAGTTGTGAAGTTCAGAAAGTGAAGCTACAAGACAAGTGAAGATCAAAGAAGGCTGCTACTGAACTAAGAGAAGTTTTATTGTTTTTGTTTCAAGTTGCTAGTTGCTTGTTAAATAGCTAGTTAGATCGAAGAAGCACTTGGTAGTGTTATTGAGAAGATCTAAGTCTTATTTCTTGGGACTTAAAGCTACAAGAACACATTACTCTATTGGACGAGTTAATAAGAATATCACAACTGGGTTTGTGAGAGTGGATGTAGACAAGTTATCGAAACCACTATAAATCTCGTGTTTGATTTACTTTACTGTTTTATTTGTGTTTGATTGATTAACTGCTTAATTGATTGAATTGCATATCTGAACAAGACTAGTAGAGTGTTCATACAGAGTTCGCGAATTTAGTTGAGTATAAATTTGATTGGGCTCATTTTTTAATTCTGATATTCCGCATTCGTATTCTGATATATTGAAAGATTTTTGAAAAGTCTATTCACCCCCCTCTAGACGTTTTCACTAGCTTACTCAATATTATTAACTCAACTAGGGACCTACAAGTGGTATCAGAGCAGTAGTTTACGAACTGCTGTTTCTTGATAACCGACTTAAGACTTGGGTGAAGTCTTGGTTCTTGATTGTACGTGCTCTTACGTGTTCTTGATCACTTCTTGACATATCTGTTTCCTGATCATAAAACTGCTCAATACTAATCTTCTTGGAATCATGTCTCTCGAAATCAGCGCTAACAAACTACCGAAGTTCCAGGTACAAGATTACGACTACTGGAAGTTGAGGATGGAAGCCATTTTCAGCTCCACTCACGACTTGATGATCTTCGTCGTCACCGAAGGACCAATCGTGACGATGATCCCTAACACTGATGCTTTGGACAAGGACAAACCTGTTGGAGTTCTTGTTCGTAAACCTAGGTCAGAACTAACATCTGAAGAAATGAGGCAGAATAACTTGGACAGTTTGGCCAAGAATTACATTTTACACACCCTTCCCAACGAGTATCTTGGGAAAGTGTTAAAATGCAAGACTGCCAAAGATATGTGGGACCGTCTCGCTATTATTTGTGAAGGGACTTCCCTGATCAAAGAAAGCAAGCTTTCTACTGCTGTTCAAAGATTCGAATCATTCAAAATGAAAACTGGTGAAACTATTGACCAGTTGGATACTCGCTTTACAAAGATTATGAATGACTTGGAAGTTCTTGGTAAATCTTATACTGCTCGTGAAATTAATTTGAGAATTCTTAAAAGTCTAGATCCTAGATGGAAAATGGTGAGAATGCTAGTTAAGAATACTCAAGACATAGACGAGTGGTCTGTAGAAACTATGTTTCAAACTCTAAAGGCTCATGAGTTTGATTTAGATGAAGATGAACCCATAGCCAGTAGTGATAGAGAAAATGTCGTATCGAAGAACGTTGCCTTTAAGTGTAGTTCGTCTAAGTGTTCTAGAATTAGCAAGTCTAAGTCTAAGACTACGTCTGCTTCTGTGAAAGACGAGTTAGATGGAACTGATCTAAGCCTGAAAGATCAAGTCAATCTCATGGTTAGAAAGTTCGATAGGTTAAATAAGTGTTTCAGTAGATATAAGAAGTTCTATAGAGATCATAGAGGATCTGCTTCTAAGAACTCGTCTGAGACCAGACGAGACCGAAACTCGTCCGAAAGGAGAGACGAAGTCTTGAAAGGTAATAGACGAGATAGAGAGTCTGATGATAGGAAGATTAAGCGTTCTGATAGACGTGATAAGCGAAGGGATAACTCTCCTATTAAAAAGGCTATTAATGATCTTTTGTGCTATAACTGTGAAAAGCCAGGTCACTACATCTATGAATGTCTGGACCTGAGCACTGACGATCGTGAAGAACGCAAAGCACGAAGGGAAAGAAGATATAACCGTGGCAAGAAGGCAATGATGGCCAATGATGACTCTGATTCGGATTCAGATGAGTTGCCATCGTCTTCGTCTAGCTACCCGTCTGATTGAGATCACGATGAAGCTTTCATAGTAGATGATTGCCTATGCTGCATGGCTAAAATTGATCAAGAGGTATCATCTACAACTTCGTTTCAATCTTGTGATGAATCGGATTCTGATGAAAGTGATACTGCCAGTAGTGAAGTAGGGAGTAGTCTTCATCACTCTGCTAGTATGAATGAAGAAGACCTCCTACTTGCTAACCAGACATTCATTGAAGTCAGCGACGAGAACATTGCCTTAAAACAAGAAATCATTGATCTAAAGGAAGCTCAGTCTAAAGTAGATCCTAATGTAACAGTCCTAAATGAACGCTTGACTGAAGAGTTAAGACAACTCAAAGAAAAGTGTGCATTGACAGACAGGTTATATCAAGACCTACTTAAGACACATGCAACTGAGACAAATGAGTTCAATGTTTTAAAGAGCAAGTGCAAAAAGCTTGAAGAACGTAATAAGTTCTTAGAGACTGAGGTTGTCACTCTAGACCTTAAACTTACTGACCTGGTTAACTCTTCAAAGATTAACCTTGAACTGTCAGATAGGTATAGGGCTCCAGCTGACAAGACATGTATAGGTGCAGATTCACCTAGCTCGTCTACTCAAGTCCTTAAGTACCCTACTGCTTTCATCTCAAGTTCTTTGACTAATAATAAAGGAAAAGGACCAATGATATACGATATTGGAATGTCGTCTGAAGGCACTGTACCTAAGCAGACTCGAGTTAACACTCCTATTACCAAGGGAGGTAAGAAGAATGTTAACAACAAGCCTGTTCCGTTTAAAACTAGTCTACAAAGGACCACTAGTCGTGGACGACCTAACCAGGTCAGATACGAGGATTGGTATCCTGAGAAGACGAGTACTAGACAAGTACAGACTAGACGACAAGAGCCTAGACCTCCTTTCATAAGGCAGTCTCAGCTCTACTCGTTTAGGCCTAGGAAGGTTGCTCCAAAATATCGTACACAACTTGTCCTATATCCTCCACCTTTGTCATATGATATCATAAGTGAGGAAAGACCTAAACGTGTCTATAAACCGTATGGACCAAATGCATATAAGCCCTACTCTGACTATCATAGACCAGTGCCTGCTCAAATAGAGATTAAATCGAAAGGCTATCTCAGACGAGTAGACCCGAAATCGAATGATAGGCCAGATAAGGACAACAAGGTCTTATTTTGTAACAAGTATGGCAGGAAGCTAAAGAGATCGAATTTGTTCAGGACTCCGATGTATATTTGGATTCCTCTGAACTCGACTAACCCCCCAGGACCCCAATAAACAAAGTGGGTACCTAAATTATTGAATATCTTCATTGCAGGGTCGACTCGACTTGTATAAGAAGGGTAGCTCAGTAGGAGAAACTTGGTACATTGATAGTGGTTGTTCGCACCACATGACAGGTACTAAGGCTCTTCTATCGAGTTACCACGAGCAAGAAGGACCCAAGGTGATATTCGGTGATAGCTCCACTGCTCTTACGAAAGGTTTTGGTTACATCAAAAATGGAGATGTAGAGATACAAGACGTATCCTACGTAGAAGGTTTGAAATAAAATTTACTATCTGTTTCTCAATTCTGTGATCGTGGTTATAAAGTGTAGTTTAAAAGCCGAAAGTGCGAGATCATAGACAAGAGGACTCATACTATCCTACTCGTCGGCGTAAGACAAGGCAGTGTATACATTGTGAATTGGAATAACTGTCTGCGGGATACTTATCTTCTTACTAAGAACCCTGAAGAGCTCGGTTGGCTTTGGCATAGACGCCTCTGCCACATGAACTTTAAGGTAATTAATAAGATTGCACGAGATTACCTAGTGGAAGGTTTACCCAACGAAGTTTATTACAAATCACATGTATGCAATGCTTGTCAGAAAGGTAAACAGGTAAAAGGTTATTTTAAATCAATTCCTACTCTCTCAACAAGTAGAGTCTTAGAACTTCTACATATGGATCTTCATGGTCCGATAACTCCTCCAACATTGAATGGTAGAAGGTACACACTTGTTGTTGTAGACGACTATTCTAAGTTCACTTGGGTAGTCTTCCTACACAAGAAGAGTGATACACAGATCCTACTACCTGATCTGTTGAAGAAGTTACAAGTTGAGAAGAACTAGTCTATTGTCAAAATTCGTAGTGACAAGGGTACTGAGTTCATTAATTGCTATATCCAAGATTTTTGTTCTAAACGTGGTATCCAGCAACTTACTAGTGCAGCTAGGACTCCACAACAGAACGGTGTAGCAGAAAGAAGGAATAGAACTCTCAAAGAAGCCTGTAGAACCATGCTAGCCGAATACAAAACTCCTCAAAGGTTTTGGGCTGAAGCAATCAATACTGCATGCCACTCTCAAAACAGAAGTGCGATCAACAAAGTATTAGGTAAGACACCTTACGAGGTTTGGAAAGGTAGAAAACCCAGAATTTCATATTTCCATATATTTGGTTGTAAGTGTTTCATCCATAACAATGGGAAGAGCAAGTTGAATGCTTTCGATGCTAAAGCAGACGAGGGGATATTCTTAGGATACTCCTCGACTAGCAAAGCATTTAGGGTATTCAACTACTCGACTCTTTATGTGGAAGAAACACCACATGTGGTTTTCGATGAATCTCGACAGGACTCGCCTGCCGACAAGATCAGTGCGAAGGTGCCTGATCTATCGATCGAATCTGACAAAGAATCAGAAGTATACGAATCCGTTCAAGCCTACAATCCATTCATGAAAGCTCTCGAGTCTGATGACAACGAGAAGGTAAGTGCTCAAGGTAAGTCTATTAGACCAGTTGACATGCCTGCTTTAGTTGACTCATCTACTACTCCTATTAAATCGGTTAACACGAATGATGTTGATATGCATGATGCTATACCTGATGTAGATGATGATAGTATTCCTGTTAAGAATAGAAAAACATGGAAATCTGCACATGATACTGAGAATATCATTGGTGACTCTACTATTGGTGTGAAGACTAGACGACAACTCATTGAGTCGCAAGAACAGCCTAGTCCATCTATGTTTTGCTGGTGTTGTTTCCTCTCTTCTATCTAGCCTACCACTGTTAAAGAGGCATTGGCTGATAGTAATTGGATCATCGCTATGCAAGACGAGTTGAACCAGTTTGTTCGAAACGACGTCTAGGAACTTGTCGATAGGCCGGAACATCATAATGTAGTTGGCACTCGATGGATTTTCAAAAACAAGAAAGATAAGAATGATGTAGTCGTTAGAAATAAGGCTAGACTAGTAGCTCAAGGCTATTCACAAGCTGAAGGCATAGACTATGATGAAACTTATGCTCCTGTTGCTAGACTAGAAGCCATTCGATTGTTCCTTGCATATGCTGCTTATATGAAGTTTACTGTATATCAAATGGATGTTAAAAGTGTATTTCTTAACGGTATTCTTGCGGAAGAAGTGTATGTTGAACAACCCCCAGGTTTCGAAGTCAAAGGTAACCAGGTGTACAGATTGAAGAAAGCCTTATATGGACTAAAGCAAGCTCCAAGAGCATGTTATGATACTCTCTCTCTCTTTCTATTAGAAAATGATTTTACTAAGGGCAAGGTCGATAGAACCTTGTTCAGAAGACAAGAAGGGAAAGACATTTTACTCGTCCAAATTTACGTAGATGATATCATTTTTGGTTCACCTAACAAAAAGCTGAGTGAAAGTTTCTCAACACTCATGCAAAGTAAATTTGAGATGTCTATGATGGGTGAAATGAATTACTTTCTTGGTCTTCAAGTAAAACAGACCCCTGAAGGGATTTTCATAAATCAAGCAAAGTATACTAGAAATCTACTAGACAAGTATGGTATCAAGACATGCAAGTCTACTGGAGTACCTATGCTACCTACATACAGGATGGATCCAGACGAACATGGTAAGTGTGCTGATCAAACATATTATCGTGGTCTTATTGGTTCATTACTGTACTTGACTGCTAGTAGACCTGATATTGCATTTTCTGTTGGCGTATGTGCTCGATTTCAAGCTAATCCAAAAGAGAGTCATATGGAAACCACTAAACGGATATTGAAATATTTGAAAGGAAACATCAATCGTGGTATGTGGTATCCTTCAAATGATGATTTATCTTTAAGTGGCTACTCAGATTCTGATTTTGGTGGCTGTAGAATAGATAGGAAATCTACATCCGGTTCTTGTCAATTCTTAGGCACAAAACTCATTTCATGGTTTTCGAAAAAGCAGACTAGTGTGGCTACTTCTACTACCGAAGCCGAGTACATGGCTGCTGGTAGCTGCTGTAGTCAACTACTTTGGCTCATGCAACAACTTAGAGATTACAACATATATGAATCAAATGTTCCCATTTTCTGTGATAGTAATAGTGCCATTGCCATTACACAAAATCCTGTTTTGCACACACGTTGTAAGCATGTTGATGTGAAACATCATTTCATACGTGATCATGTAGAAAAGAAAGATATTCGCATGGAAAAGATTCATACTGATTTTCAAAGAGCTGATATTTTCACAAAACCACTACCTGAGGCTCGTTTTCGTGAATTATGCATTAGTCTAGGACTAATTGATCTAGACCCTACTTGCCTATAGCTATGTACTAACCAGACAGGTACATCAAAGAAATAAGGAGACAAGATCACTAGAACAGAGCACTCGTCTACTCGCTCAACAGACAGGTATACAAGGTCAGACAAGATGACCAAACAACCCGATGAGGAAGCTGGTAAAGCTGAGGGTAATACTAAGGGAATAAACATTTAAGGGGGAATCTTTGATTTCTTAAATATCCTTATGTTGACTCTTAAGTTTATTAAAAGTCATCTTGTTCGAACCTTGACCATTGCTTTAGATTGATATTCATCTTAATTATTCTACTCTACTTGTACCTACACTCATACATCGCACAAGATAAGATAGGTACATGAAGTTGTTCGACATTCAGAATAGACAAGCACAGTCGAAGGGGGAACTCGTCTGGTGCGCATTAGTCTACTCGTCTGTTCTGGATAGACTCGAACAGACAAGATAAGTGTTCTTATGATTCATATACTTTAAGTGTTTAATCAGTAAGAATTAAGGGTATTAATGTAATTTGATAATGTGAAAATTAGAAAACCCTAGAATTGGATTTATACACTCCCTTTTAATGAGGTGTATACACCCAGTTCGCGCCAAACCCTACTTCACTAGGTCAGATGAGTACACTCCTCTGTCTTAACCAATAGGAAAGGCGGATTCCAAATTTTACAATACCAAATCACGTAATATTCTCGATTCCGTAATTGAATTCCAAAGGCCACAACCGTTGGATCAAACCTTTTAATCCTAGTCGTTGATTCAAAAATCAAGTTTTATCAAAACCCCAAACAGTTCCACTCTTCTCCCCTTACGCATTCATAACTTTGCTACTCTTAATCACTCGATTTCTTTGCTTAATCCTATCTACTCGTTCTCAATCAAGCCTCTATCATGTCGATTGTTTCATTATTCGATGTGAGATCTAACATGCAGGCCAGATTCGACCTAGGCAAGTATGCATCGGAAGGTAAGGTGCATGTAGAAGGTTCTGTATTTTTTAGAGGAAACCATACTGAGGACAACAAGGAAATCTTGATGAAATGTTGTAGATGTGGTTTAAGAGCTTATTTGGAGGCCTTTCCGGAGACCGTGTTCGAAGAGGAGGTGTTGGAGTTTTATGCCAACGCTACAAGAAGAGGCGACACCATTGAAGCCTTTGTTGGAGGAAGTCAAGTGGAAATTAATCGAGATGGTGTATTCAAAACATTGAAGCTACCTACGGGTACAATTGATGTGGAGAACTATGGCATCGGACAAGAATTAAGATATCTGAGTATCTTTTGTGGTAAGAAGCTGCGTCTGAATCGAGATGGAAAGATTCCATCAGTCAAGAAGAAGGAACTATTAGACAAATACAAGACTCTTCTCGACATCGCCAGTAAGATGATGCTGGGTGTTACTGGAAGTTACGATTCAGTGACACTTCAAAAGACAAGAGTGATGGCCGCAATCTATGACGACATCACAGAAGGAAATTGGTATAAGTTGTTGGATCGCTTGATGTATTTCGAAAGAAATGTGCGAGTCAACACTGATTCAGCTGAGTGGGTCGTATCTGCAGCTGTTAGCTTTGGGAACAAGCTAAGTATCCTTCTACCCGTCTTGTTGCCGAACAAGACAAGTTGGAGCAAGGGCAAGCCATTTCATGCCCTCAAACATTATCTAAAGAAGGAAGCTCTCGCGAAGCAAGCTGCTGGAAGAGCTATTGAGCGCAAGCAAATTCAAATTGATCCTCAAGATGCTATGTTTGAAGCCGCCTCATCTAGTGCTGAGGAAGACGAGTCGGAAGATGATGAAGAATCTGAAGAAGTGGCTGAGGCTGGAACTAGTGGGAGACTAGTTCAGTATGTGCCAGAGGAGGCAATGTTTGAGCCAGCTGAAGACTCAGAAGAGACTCATTCTGATAAGGAGCCGGAGAAGGAGGCTGAGACAGGTGTTGAAGTTGCTGAAACCTATCGACTGGTGAGAGTCGAGTCGAGTCCCTCACCAGACAAGTCGACTGCTGAAAAGGTTGGTACTTCTTCCCGTACTCTTTCAATTCCTCTCTCTCTCCCCGTCAAAACCAAGCCAAGATCACTTCGATCTCGTGCCAGACCTGTACCCCAAACCTCGTCTGTGTTGGCAGTGCAACCACTTAGAGCCAACATTACCCAAGACACTACCATATTCGATACAACTGATACTCCTACAGTTGTCGAACCAAACCTAGCCACATCAAATCCCCCAGAAACCACCATCCAAATTCCCTCTACCTCAACAGAATATGTTGAACCCCCAAACCCATCTATTTCGGGAACTCCTCTAGTTGCCACTGCAACAACTGAGACAAGGACCCCACTTGCTCAGACCCCTTCTGTTACTAGATTTGAATCCCTTGTTTATTATCCGATGTGTCTTCGAGAGAAAAGACTGCGTGCTAAAGTTTCTAACAATCTGAGAAAGATGCTCCCATCTGTCGAGATCGACTCGTCTTCTGAACAGTTTGAGAAATTATTGAGAATATGCACATGGGTTGCATTGAAGAAGGCCCCAACTGAAGACTTGTTCGAAGTAATCATTGGAATGGGCGAAATTGCAAATTTCCAGGACTGGGAGATGGAGCAGCAAGAGAACAGTGGAGTCAAGGACCACTCTGAACTCCTCCCAGCGCATGCCTTGACAGCTTTGGTGAAAAGGATGCTAAAAGTTTCTGATGATGTATTGTCTTCAGAAGTCAAGTTTGATATTGGAGTTCAAACTGATCTGCTAGAAGAAGAGTTGAAAGCTGAAACCATTGATGCTGGAATTCAAACATCTGAGCCATTAATGGAGTTGGAAAATGTCTCAGAACAGCTTGAAGAAGTTTTTGGAAATCTTATCTGCTAAGGAAGATGATGAGTTTATTGAAGCCTTTGTATTCGATGAAGATGAGATCGTTGTTAAAGATGATGATGATATTGCTGAAACTCAAGATTCTCATGTCTTTCCAGAAGGATTCTTAGACAACTTGAAGATGGATTTGAAGAATGTTGTTCAGTCTTCGATGGATGAGTTCTTGAAATCTAACTTGAAAAAAGTTCTTGTGGAGCAGAATCAGTCTCTTGTGGATAGTTCGAGAGAATTGATTTTTGGTGAAGTCAACCAGATGGACTCAACCTTCAGACAAGAGATGTATGCCCAGATTGAAGAATTGTTGAAGAGGCAAGTTGATTATTCAGAGAAGCGTTCTATTAACTTTGCAAGATCGTTATCTGAAGAATCAAGCAAGATGGAACGTCTCTACCGCGTAAAAATTGAGATAGCTGATGAGCAAAGAAGGGAAGCACAAGATCAGTTGGTGCGTTCTAGAACTGTTCTAACAGAGCTGACTGAACAGAACAGATTGCTTAGACAGACTGCTACTCATTTCAAGGATGAGCTAGTCTCAAGTTCAAGGAAGCTAGAGCTTACTGCTGATCGTCTTGACAAGATGAGTTATGACAAGACGCATCAGAGGCAGATTGAGATTGCTGCAGAAGCTATGAAGGAAGCTTTGAACGAAGAGATGACTCGCTTTACTAGTCTATTCACTCTTAAGACAAGTGATGAAGCCAAAAAGGGGGAAGAGACAAGTAGAGTTGAAGAGAAGTCTAGTGCTGAACCAGAAGTGAAAGCTGCTGCGTCTGCTATGCAAGAGCTAAGAAGGCCAAAGAGAGGAAAGCTTGTGAAGAAAGCTGATTTAGAAGAGGCGAAAGCAGAGCAGATGAGACAGGTGAAGGGAAAGGGTGTTGCTTCTCCTGAGGTTCAGACAAGACGAGTTGTCAAGAGAAAACTTATTGTTGAAGAGCCTAAAGCTGAAGATGAGACTGCAATCATGAAGAAGCAGAAGATAGATGATTCTCATTATGCTAGCAAGAAGAAGGTTGGCAAGCATATTCGCAGATTGCAGAAGTTAAAGGCAAATCCAGATGAGATTGAAGATGCATACATTGACAATTTCATTGACAATGAACATCGTGATGCATGGTTCAAGGTCAAGATGATATGGAAACTTGATCATTGGATCATTCGCAAATTTGGAGATGCAGACAGCAATGAAGAGCTATACGCAATATTTGACAAGTTCATGGAGGTTCAAGATCAGAAGCTATGGAACTTGATCATGAGGATTGCAGCTGCTGTGAATTTTAACATTTTGGTGCCGATCTATCCTAAATGGACTACTCCTATGCTGAGTTCAGGAAAAAGAATCGACTTCAACAAGATCAAGAAGTTCGAAGAAGAACTGCTAGAGAAGGAGAAGATCGAGAATGAAGAACATATTTCAGAGATTCATAGAAGACTCCTCGATGCTTTTTGTGTTCCTAATCTAGAAGGAGGTAACATTACTGATTAGCTGTACTTTCTTTACTTAGTTCTTTTTATTTTGATTAAGTATGTGTAATCTACTGATCTTTATGTGAATGAATGAAAAGATAACACTTTTGATGATTTAAGACAAGATAACTACTTAACTAGTCTACTATTGTGAAAAGATTCAAGTAGTTTTGGCTTCATCAAAAAGGGGGAAATTGTTAGGATATGAATCCTAAGACAAGTCCTAAATGATGAAAAGATAAGATGAGATTTGATAAGCCAAAAGTAGACTTGAATATTTTCTAAGTGTTGACTGATCTAGTCTAGTTATGGAAGTCGTCTTGAGCAGATCAGTAGAGTTCACAAGTCAAGTAAGAGTTTCAAAAGATAAGTTCAAAAGAAAAGTTTAATTGCAAGACAAGTACGTATTATAAGTACCTTGTATATTTGTTTAGGATTTATACTGAGCTATTCAAGAATGTATAGAAGCTCATTTATTTTGTGTATGTAATCGATATATTCAATGTATAAATCTTAAGTTGACTAAGCTATTTTATAAAGTTTAATGTAATGTAATAGTCTTGTTAAGAATAGATAGGCAGGACTAGATTAGTTCTATATTGAAGTCTACAGAAAGAAGACCTGCGCAAGACAAGATGAGTAAGAAGAAGACTCAAAATTTGTCTAAGTGTTGAAACCAGACAAGAGAGGTGCGCAACGACAAGACAAGTCAACAAGAAGAAGAAGAAAGAAGTTAGTTATTAAAAACGCGTGTGAAGATAAAGATTGAAGAGTTAGTTATGGAAATAACTAATTAACTGAAGAACCGCGTGGAAGGATAAATGAAGAAGTTAGAAATCAGTTTTCAAGAAAAGGTTGTTACACAACAGAAAGTTCTTGAAATTAGAAGTCTATAAATACCATGACGTATTCAACTATTGAAGACTACTGACATACTGATATTCTAAGCATTACTGAAGAGATTTACAAAGCATTCAAAGAAGGAACTCTCAGAGTTGTGAAGTTCAGAAAGTGAAGCTACAAGACAAGTGAAGATCAAAGAAGGCTGCTACTGAACTAAGAGAAGTTTTATTGTTTTTGTTTCAAGTTGCTAGTTGCTTGTTAAATAGCTAGTTAGATCGAAGAAGCACTTGGTAGTGTTATTGAGAAGATCTAAGTCTTATTTCTTGGGACTTAAAGCTACAAGAACACATTACTCTATTGGACGAGTTAATAAGAATATCACAACTAGGTTTGTGAGAGTGGATGTAGACAAGTTGTCGAACCACTATAAATCTCGTGTTTGATTTACTTTACTGTTTTATTTGTGTTTGATTGATTAACTGCTTAATTGATTGAATTGCATATCTGAACAAGACTAGTAGAGTGTTCATACAGAGTTCGCGAATTTAGTTGAGTATAAATTTGATTGGGCTCATTGTTTAATTCTGATATTCTGCATTCGTATTCGGATATATTGAAAGATTTTTGAAAAGTCTATTCACCCCCCCTCTAGACGTTTTCACTAGCTTACTCAATATTATTAACTCAACTAGGGACCTACATTTATTTATAAGTTTAAATATAAATATCTATTTAACTCTAAATTTTAATTACTTTGCATACATTTATCACTCATTTACTTATGGAAAAACAAAATTTTATATTAATTTATTTTAGCATAATTTACTAATATCATTTTAATTTTAAATTCTTGTAAAATTATGGATGGCATGTGATGAAATCAAGAGTTGTTGTTTGATATAAATTGATAATATGTTGCAGACTCTTGGTAAGTTTTTGCAAGATTTTGAAGGCATGCCGATCGTAAACTATGATCCGAACTTTTCATCTAAAAATAGATTGATTTTGAATGAGTTTGCATACAACAGACAAGAATACTTTTCATCTAAAAATAGATTGATTTTGAAGTTAGAGTAGCAAACTTAGTGATGAACAACGTGGTGTGTATGATATAATAATTAGGTTTGTTTATGAATATGGTGGAACATGAAAAACTTTTATATGGAAGACTTGTCAGCATGTTCGAGATCTAAGAGCAACATAGTAATTAATGTAGTCTTGAGTGTTATAGCTTCACTCCTTCTTCCTGGTGGACGTACAACTCATTCCAATTGATGTTACTGAATTTTCTACATTAAATATTCATCAAGGAAGTCCTCTTGCTGAACTATTGATTAAATTTAATTTATAATATGGGATGAAGCGCTAATAGTGAAGATATATTGTATTGAGGCTTTAGATACGTCTTTGAAGGATATTATGCAACTCACAGATCCTTTGTCATCTGAACTGCCTTTTGGCGGTAAAACTGTTGTGCTTGGAGGTGTTTTTCGTCAAATATTACCCGTTATTCTAAAAGGAATTAGGCAAGATATCGTTCACGCTACTATCAATTCATCTAATTTGTGAAATGATTGTACTCTTCTGAAACTTACTAAGAACATGAGGTTAATTGCAAACCCTGAGATTTGATAAAGTTGTACATGAATTGAATTTTTGATTTGTTGAATGGATAGCATCTATTGGAGATGGTAGTATAGGATCAGAAACAGAGTATGGATATGATGTACAAATTGTATATATTCTGCTAAAGTGTGGTGATGATCATATTTCTACTATTGTTGATAATATTTATCTTGATTTAAAGAATATGAGGGATGATCATGACTATTTACAAAGTAGAGTTATTCTTGCACCAACGTTAGATGTTGTTAGGTCAATAAATGAGACATGATTCAATTAAATGAAAAGGAACTGCGTACTTATTTGAGCTCTGACAGTCCTTGCAGATCTGATCTGAATGTTGATAATTTGGTTAATGTCCACACTCTTTATTTTTGAATAGTTTGAAGAGTTTTGGTGTACCTGATCATGAATTGAATTTGAAAGTTGGAACCCAAACGATGTTATTGAGAAATATAGTACTCAATTGGGTACGTTACGCAATGGAACTAGGTTTGTGTCATTTTTTTAGTATCTTTATCTTTATTTTCTATCGTTTAAAATTTGGTGTTTCTTTTATCTATAAATTTATAATATAATATTTTGTTCTATTGATAAGTTGGTTATAACCGGGCTGAGTGATAAAGTTCTTGAAGCCAATGTTCTAATTGGAAGTAGTGGTGGACAATTGGTATTGATACCGCGACTTACATTGACACCTTCTGATCATAGATTGACTTTCAAGTTTCAACGTAGATAGTTTATGTTGATTGTGTCATATCCTATGACTATTAATAAAAGTAAAGGGAAATTGTTTTCTAATGTAGATGTTTTTTTATTTTTTGAAAAAAAAATCTGTATTTAGCTATGGTCAATTATATGTAGTTGTATCTAGAATAATAAATCATTGTGGTTTGAAGATCCTATTATGTTCTAACAACAATCGTGATTGTAATATCACAAAAAACGTTGTGTTTCATAAAGTTTTTAAGAATGCGGCGAATGTATAATAATTTAATATTTAAGTTTTATAATTATTTCATAATTTATTTTGTATTAAATTACTATTGATATTAGATTATTTTCATTATTTAATTGAATGTAATTTGTATCACCCAAATTACTGTAATACTCTTTTAACACTTTATAGTAATTTAATTATTTTGTTATATCATAAATCTACATATATATTTAAATATTAGACATTAATTTTATATATGTATATGTTAATTTTAAATTTATATAGTACTCTGTAAGACATGACATTAATTTAATTAGATTTTAAGATTAATTATAATAATTTAATCTAAAAAGAAGATATTAATTTTTTTAAAATTTTATTATTTTTTATAATTAGATAAAGTATAATAAATATTAGTTAACAATAATAAATTTCATACTTATGATAATATATATATATTTGTTAGTATATGTTAGTGATATTATAAAATGAATATACGACAACACTATAAAAAAATTAAAATTTAAATATTATGATATATTTTAATATATTTGGCCGTGCGTCAGTACGAGTGCCCTACTAATTGATTGATATATGATGACAAAATGAAATTAGGAGGGATCACAACTAGATACAAAGTAGATAGATTTATTACTATTAGATACAAAAAATAACAAAATGTCACTGCACGTTTTTTTAAATTGTACGTAGTTATTGTCGTTTTGCTGTAACCGTTAGTTCTCTTTATTTTTGATAGATCATGCATGTTTTTATTATCACGTTTCAAACTTCTTCCTAAGCACATTTAATATGTCGTGTTTTGTTATTTTACATTTTATGAACATTACTCATAAAACTAAAGGTTTCCAAAATGAGAATGTCTATCTCCATTTTTTTTATGCTTCAAATCTAAATTATTTATTGAATGATATATGATGAATAAATGAAATTAGGAGGGATCACAACTAAATACAAAGTAGATAGATTTATTACTATTAGATACAAGCCAAAAACATTGTTGCAGCTAGATACAAAATGGCTTATGAAATGATAAAAATGACCTTCCCTTCCCATCTTGATGTAAAGTCCAATGAACAGTAAAAAATACCTTTTGTTCTTCCCCAAACACCTACTACGCTATTCCCCATACATTTTATTCCCTCCCATTTGACGTCTTCAATAAAGACAGGGAGTGGACAAATCTAATAGATGAAGAAAACTCCATTAAAAGCGGTGAGAAGAAAACTCCATTAAAAGCGGTGAGTAAAAAACTACTTCCAAGTAATTTTTTCGAAGTTTCGAATAAAACTCAATTATATATCGATATTTTTCAAAGAGATGAAGATTGAAGGGGAAAAATGGAAGCTACAAATTCTTTCGAAGTTTCATAGAGATGAAGATGAAGGGAAACAATTATTTATTTGATGGTGTTTATTGCAGATTTATGGTGGATATTATTTATTTATCTCTATTTTTCAGCTAACAAGATCAAGAACTCCAGCGAAATGGTTTGCCTGAAATTGAAGTCAAAGTGTTTGTTAAAAGTCTTCTGAGAAATTTGAATCACATCCATGGCTTTGGATATGTTCATTGCGATTTGAAAGTTGATAATATTTTACTCGTTCAGATTTTCGAAAATAAATGGGTGTTTTTAACTAGATATAGGGCGAAAATTAGGGATATTGAATCGGTAAAAGGGGGAATAAAATAATATAAGAATTACTTGTATATTTTTTAGAATCTTCACGTTGTTGAAGAGTCTAAAGCTAATAGATGGCTAAATCTGGTTTGTTTTGTTTTCCTAATATATTTAGGTATATTGGGGTCAAAGCTAACAATTGAAGAAATACTCAAAGCTATAAACAGAAGAAATGCGATTTCTATAATTTTGAAATCATTTTAGTTTCTCCTTATTCGACTGCATTCTGTGCTTTACACTTGTATGTTCAACATTAGAGAACGAGTGTTCTACAAGTAAAACTAATTGTGTTCAACATTTTTAGTGATGTTTAACTTTGTGACGTTGGTGTTCAACAATAAATCATAAGTGTTCAACCTCATAATATGGTCTCAGACTCTAATAGGCGAGTCATGCATGTGTTCTAGGTCCAAATATGGAATAAAAGACCTATCCAAGTAAGTCCAGAATGTTGTTTTCTTTTATTTTGTAGTTTATATTTTCAATGAGGTCGTACGAGGCTAAATTTGTTCAAAACAACACAATCCTATGTAGTTATGATGCCCAAAATACTGCTTATTTTAGATATATTGGTTATGGTCTTAACAAGTTACATAAAATCGGTGTCCATTTAAAAAAAAGAATATTTTCTCTCTCACACAAAACACTACATAATTTGGACGTCTAATTTAATTTACAATAGATAAATTAATTCATAGCAACACACTCATATGTAGTGCCTATTTATTTTAGGGTTTAAAGTTACTTATTTCAGGGTTTAAGGTTTACCCCTATAAACCCTAACTATGCTCCAACAAGTCACATAAAACTATTGCTCATTTAAAAATATAACACCCCAAAATACTACTCCTAAATTTCACCCATAATATATTAACATATATATAACTATTATTTTATAAATTAATAAATATATATATATATATATGTAAACACACAATAAATAAAATAAGAAAGTAAGAACCTAGGTGTTAGTATATACATACAAATATACTACGCTACTAATAAATTAATATTGATACATCATGTGCACCCCACCTAGCTATACCTACATATAAAAAATTACTAGCTATCATTATGCATGCACCTTACGTAGTTATACCTACATATAAAAAAAGTTACTAGCTATCATTATGCATGCACCTCACGTAGCTATACCTACATATAAAAAATTACTAGCTATCATTATGCATGCACCCCACGTAGCTATGTCTACATATTACAAATAATTTTTTACTAGCTAGAAACTTGACAAAAGTTGAATTAATTACAATCTCCTTCAAATATACTTTAGGTCGTAGGGTAACATGGCTAAAACCCTAGGGGTATTGATTAAAAGGGCTAGTCATGATGAATGTTCTACTATAAATAACAACCCCTTAATTAGTTGACGGAAAGGGAAAGAGGGAAGAAAATCAGAAGAAGGTATAAGAAAGTGTAACCTCTTATTATTATCTTGAAGTTATCTACACCCATATTTTCAACTCTTACAATATATATGTCCGCTCCAAGATACAATTCATTGATATATATATATATATATTTATTTATTTATTGTCCAATCAACCCTCTAATCCCAATAAATAAACTTTATATAACTACAACCATTTCCAACAAATGTCCAATAAATAAGTTATCCTATTTTCTTATTTTATTTAGAATCTAATAATAAATGCACATTGTAGGTTACGTGTGACTTATTCGTATTTTTGGATAAGTTTTTCCCAAGTATATTTTCGTTCCAAGGACTTAATTGAGTGTCAATGAATCCCTAAAGTTGCAAGTTATCATGCTATTGTAGTAACTAAGCTTGTTTGTTTGGATTTTCGGGAATAAGAACAAAGATATTAAACTAAATTAACTAAAGTAATAAGTAATAGTGACTACAAATAGTGAACTAACTAACTTTCTTTTGGAAAGTGCAAGAGAAGTGTATTGCCTCGGGTGTTTTCGTTTTGTTAGGAATTAATGAACTAGTGAACCAATTACATGAGCTAAATATGAATTCGGATTAAGCTAAAGGCTATCACATAAGTGTGCAAACCCCCTCGAAAGGCATAGGCGAACATCGTGCATTGATTAACAATTATAGGATCTAACCAAATACCATAAGCTCCTAGGATAGTGTTTCATAAGCACTTTCAACACGGTTACTAATGCTTATGAAACGCCCTCTCACCAAACTCCTAGACGACCTCTATTCGTTTGGTGTCTAAAGTTGTCGGTCTAGCCATTAACCTCCTCTCGGTTAGCTAATTACTAATTAACTTCTATTCAATTGACCAAAGCTCACACTCACACCCCAATCATGCAAACCCAACTCTCGTTGCAATCAACACAATCGAAAATGCTAGCTAATAAGGTTGATCAATCAAATGAATCAAACAAAATACAACTCTAGAAACATTTACACCCAAATCCTAAGTGAATCATGCAATTACTTCACAATTACACTAAATTCCCATCAAAACATCCACACCCAAGGCAATTGGGGATTAGCCCATGGTTCTAGAGGACAATCCCATGGCTACAATACAAAATAACATAAAGCTCATGCTAATGGATAAAGAAATTGCAAGATAGAAAGTAATTACCAAATTGAAACTTAAAATTGAGAGATATCACCTTGATGATGGATTTGTAGCTACAATATGATGAAATAAGCAAAGCCCACTTACAATCCTTGATTGAAATGACAAAGTAACTAAGTATTAAGCTAATTTATGGAAAACTATAAGGAAAAATGCTTCAAAGCCTATTACTATGTATAACTATGTGTAGAGTCTCTTCAAGGTGTGGAATCCCCTTTCAAAAATGAACTTTGGGCCTTATATACTCTTCCACAAGTGTTTGGCATGTGCCCTAAGGTAGAAACACGATTTTAGGCGAAAATAAGAGGTCACACGGCCGAATCGGGTAACTCGGCCGAGTCGGGCACTTCCAAAAGCGTGTTTTCCATTTTTGTTCACTCAGTAGCTCGGCCGAGTCGGGCCATAGAATGCATTGCCCTCTTTTTCAGGCAACTCGGCCGGATGGCGTAGCTCGGCCGGATTGCCAATCGTTCCAGATTCTGCATTCCCATTCCACTCGACCGGATTGGAGAGCTCGGCCGGATTGTCCGTCATTCCAGATTCTGGATCAAAATTCTACTCGGCCGGATTGGAGAGCTCGGTCGAGTCGTGCCTTAAACATATCTTGAGCATTTTTTAGGCCACTCGGCCGGATGGTGTAACTCGGCCGGATTGCAAGATGTTCCAGATTCTGGACTCTTTTTCCACTCGGCCGAGTTGGGAGCTCGGCCGAGTTGCACTCCGAACTTGTTTCGTGCATAACTTTTGCTTCCGACCTCCAAACGACTTGATTCTTTTGGCCATTCCACTCCGTTTTTCGAGACGAACCCAATGATCAGCTTCTCTTCTTGATCCAGTGAAGTATGGTATGTGTTTTGCTTCTAAAATCTATCGTTTTTCCTACAAAATCGACAAAACACTACCTTTCTCTTATTTTGATCAAAACAATGATAATCAACCAATAATTCAATGAAATAAACATCAAATGAGCTTCAAATATGCATATAAATCGTGTAAATTCCACCCGAATTAACTCCCCCAAACTTAAAGTGTTGCTCGTCCTCGAGCAACGAAAGAATTAAAACAAGAGGGTGAAATTTACAACTAGATGATCAATGAAAGATCCCACGTATCAAATGACATGAAATGAATTCTTCTTCCTCAAGATACATTCTTAGAATGATCACAAGTTCAATATTGAAGATCCAACTCATTACTCACACATGCTCTACACACAACAACAAGTGATGGTGATGACAATATCAAGATGTTCAAGTTTAACTCGCAAGAAATAGTGTTTCACTCAAACACTCAAACAAATTAAGGACAATAAGCACTCATCAATCAAATCATGCATTGCAATTGCCATAAGCTTGCCCAAGCTCTACCATCTTTCCACCACAAACATGTTCAACAATGAGATCAATAGGGCTTAACCAAGGACATAACGTTGGCTCTTTGGATGGGGTAAGATGAATATGGAAAAAGTGACTCGTCTAGTGGAGAACAAAAGTTGTTATTCAACAATTCAAGCTCGTGCTCTTAAGATTCACAACCTTCATTCTCACTTTTCATATAAGTTCCTCAAATGCATTCATCTTCTCATCTTTTTAGCCAATTTCTTTTCAAGCTCTTGGGGCTTATTGTCCCTCTTTTCTTTTCATCATTATTTTTCTTTTCACTTCAATCTTTTTCTCTTTTTCACAACTTTTCCCAATTATTTTTTTTCAAACCAAAGGTACTAAAGCACATATTTTACCACTTTCTCTTTTATTCTCCACTAGATATGGATATCAAAAGCTCAAAAGGATAAGTGGTTAAACATTGTAGGTTGCCAAGAAAATGGGAAATCAAGCTCAAACGGGCTAACTACGGAAAATTTCTTCGGTTATTGGGAAAATTTGGATAAGTGACTTGTAGTACGAAAGATGGCCTACATCATATCTCAAAGTATCACGTCAACATGATCTCAAGCAAGAACTTGGGCAAGTTCTAGAAAAGCAAGCAATGAATTGATCCACTCAACAATGAAATAAACCGGATTAATAATCGATTCAAAGCTCAACTCTCACCGGGTCATTCAATCCTCAAACATTCATCAATCATCACCCCACATAACTCATTGTGCATGCAAAACATCCATAGGCAATAAGATGACAACAACACAAACAAGATGAGTCATTCCAATCATGTACACATTCAAGGAATCAAATTCACAACAAATCACCATCAAATGTGTCTCAATGATCATTAAAGCTCAAATTTCATACATGCACTAGAGTACACCTTGGTGTCAATAGAAAATGTAAAAACGAACATACCCCCCCCAAACTTTTTCATTGCCAAGCAATTAAAAGTTTGGAAAAATAGTTTTGCAATGATATTGACACCAAGTGTTATCCATACAAATCTACACACATGGGCCACTATCCCAACAATCAAAACTAGGAGTAGTTAAGCAATCAATATTATGAACAAGAATATAAATACCACTACCCCCCAAACTTAGTAATTGCTATGCAATTCCTAAGAATTGGGGTGGGCGTACCTCTTACGATTGCTATAGCTACACCTTCTTCTAAGCTCAAAGTTCCACTTTCAATCCACTTGTCCATTCGATCCAAGCTTCTCCAACTAACATCAAAACTCACAAACACATCAAACTAAACTAACAAAGCATAAAAATGAACAAGAAATGAAAGAAAGCAAGTAAAAATGGGTTGCCTCCCATTTAGCGCTAGGTTTAACGTCCTATGCCGGACGGAACTTAACAAGTTCAAACTTCCCTTTCTTTGAATGGAGGATGATAGTGCTTGACATTGTGCTCATCGGTGATGAACACTTCATCCTCCTCACTTTCCAACACAATGCTTCCTTCATAGGCCATTTTCTTCATGACCAACATTTTGCGTTCCTTGAGCTTTATCCTTCCAAGGACCTCCATCACTCCAAGGGTGCACCATACCACCATATCTCCAATTTCAAAACCCTTCTCAGTCTTTCTCTCGTTCGAACTCTTTCTTCTTCCCTCTTCATCTTCACTACCCTCAAGGAACTTATCAAAACTCTTCTCCTTATAAAACTCCCCCAAACTTGAGTTTTGCTCAAGTTTGGGTGTTTGCTTCAATTTTTTATCATCTCCCGGATCTTTCAATGGGGCTTTTGGTAATGGCTCATAAATGTCACATTCTTGGATGGAGGGAGATTCCTTCTTTCTTGGGGAACTCTCAATTGAGCCATACTTGGAGAAAATCACTTTCTCTCCATTCACTTCCAATGTTACCTCCCATTTTCTCAAATTGATATTTGCACCCCCCGTGGCAAGAAATGGCCTCCCAAGAATCAATGGGATATTTGCATCTTCTTTCATATCAAGCACCACAAAGTCGGCCGGAATGATGAACTTGTCAATCTTCACCAACACATCTTCAATGATCCCTTTAGGATATGTGATGGAACGATCCGCCAATTGAAGAGTAATTGATGTGGGCATTACTTCTCCAAGTCCCAAACGCTTGAAGATTGAAAGTGGCATCAAATTGATGCTAGCTCCCAAATCACAAAGAGCCTTCATCATAGGCCCATCGCCTATTTCACATGGAAGAGTGAAACTCCCCGGATCCTTGAGCTTCTCGAGAGGAGTTCGTTGAAGGATAGCACTACACTCCTCGGTCAAATTTATCTTCTCATCATCCACTAGCTTCTTCTTGTTTGCTATTGCATCCTTTAGAAACTTCATGTAATGAGGCATTTTCTCTAAAGCATCCGTAAGTGGAAGATCAATGTGGATTTTCTTGAAGATCTCCAAAAACTTTCCAAACTTTTCATCCATCTTCTTCCTTATATACCTTCCCGGAAATGGAAGCGGCTCATATGTAATGGGAACCCCCCATTTATCACAAGGTACCTCAAGCTTCTTCTTTTTCAAATCTTTGGCAATTCTCCACTTTGGAATTCTTGGAGCAACCTCTCCACTTCCATCTTTTTCTACCTCCTTCTTTGTCTCTTCCTCCCTTTCCTTTCCCTTCACCACTTCATTCTCTTCTACTTCACTCGACATTGAAGAAATTCCATATTGTTCACCACTTGAAATTGTAATAGCATTACAATGCTCACGTGGGTTTACCTCAGTTGTCGATGGAAATTTTCCTTTGTTTGGTTGAGATCCAATTGAAGTTGCCAATTGTCCCATTTGAAATTCCATTGATTTTTGATTACTCATAAGTTGACCAATCATGGATTCCATTGATTTTTTATTACTCATGAGTTGAGCTAGAATTGAGTCGGTTGCTTTGGATTTCTTCTCTCTTTTCTCACTTCTCTTATCACTTTCCTCCATTCTCTTTATGAGGTGTGAAAGAAGCTCATCCGTGGAAGACTTCCCTTCTCCACTTGGAAGTTTTGCTCCGGGATCAAATCCGGGAGGATATTGAATAGCACTTTTAGGGTTGGAATAGGACAAATTCCCATTCCTCCTAAAATTTTGATTTTGAGGAGTTGAGAATTGAGGAGACGGACCCCCTTGACCTTGAGATGATGAAGATTGCCCTTGGAATCGGTTTTGAGGAGGAGCTTGATATCCTTGACCACGATTTTGATATTGTGGTTGTCCTTGATATTGTCGATTCCCTTGAAAGTTTTGAGGATACCCTTGTTGACCCATGTATTGCACTTCTTCCATAGGTCCCATTTGAGGATCCTCTTGCCCAAATGGTAAATGATTATCTCTTGATTGAGATAAAACATTCACCTTTTCAATGAGTGTGGCCATCATTACTCTCATGCTATCATTATCATCCACTTGAGCTACCCTATTTCGTGCTCCACGGTCTACTCTCATCTTGAAAGTATTGCTTGATATCCCTTCTATTATGTCATTGATCTCCTCCACCGATTTCATCCAAATTGAACCACCGGCACAAACATCAATGTGGTGTTGATCTTCCACTCGTAACCCACCATTGAACCAACATGTTGTTTGTTCTATTGGGAAACCATGATGGGGGCATGTGATGAGAAGACTCGTAAACCTTTCCCATGCTTCTTTGATCCCCTCATTTGGACCTTGTTGGAACGTAGATATCTTTTGCTTGACTTCCATCGTCTTTGAAGGAGGGTAGTACTTCAATAGAAATCTCTTCTTCAATTCTTCCCACGTCCTCACTTCTCCGACGGGAATGCTTGATTGTAGCCAAGATTTTGCTTTCCCCGACAATGTAAATGGAAATAACCTCATCTTTTTAGCATCTTCCGACACTCCGTTTTGCTTGAGAGTGTCGGCCATCTCCAAGAATTGAGCAAGATGTTCATTCGGGTCTTCCTCAAATCCTTCCTCCGTCCTTCCTTCAAATTGTCTCTCCCTCAACATCATTAATAAAGAGGCACTAATCTCAAAATTGTTTGCCTCCACCCTTGGTCTTGCCAACCCATCGTAATGCTCCCTAGGTTGAGGCTCAAAATATTCCCTCATTGCCCTTCCATGGTACACACGTGGAGGCTCTTCTATATGTGGAGGAGGAGGGACGTATTCCTCTTGAATTTGTTGAGGTGGAGGATATTGGTATGGTGGAGGATATGGGTGTTGAGGTAGTGGATATTGATGAGGTGGAGGTGGTGGAAAGTAGGCTTGTTGTGGAGGTGGATAAGGGTAAGGATAGTATCCTTGATATGGAAGGTGGTTTTGAGGTGGATGTGGATTTGGATTATGGAGATTTTGTGGAGGGTTTTGAGGTAGATTACCTCCTTGGTGATTCCCAACTTGTGGATTCTCATCATTTTCCATTGGTGGAGGATTCAACTCTTCGTTGTTCTCCATCACAAGTTGTTTTTCGATGACTCTTTGACGGCTTCTACTTCGATTTCTCCTCCTTGCGTGCGCCTCGATCTCAAGGTCTAATGGTTCAAGATTTCCTCCACGTGATCTTGTGATCATGCACCTACAAAAGAAAAATGTCAAAGCCCACAAAGATGAACAAAAACAAAATAACAAAAAGAAATGCTACTATCAATAACACTTAACAAACTCTAAGTTTCACTAACGACACTCGCTTAAGTCCCCGGCAGCGGCGCCATTGACTTATTCGTATTTTTGGATAAGTTTTTCCCAAGTATATTTTCGTTCCAAGGACTTAATTGAGTGTCAATGAATCCCTAAAGTTGCAAGTTATCATGTTATTGTAGTAACTAAGCTTGTTTGTTTGGATTTACGGGAATAAGAACAAAGATATTAAACTAAATTAACTAAAGTAATAAGTAATAGTGACTACAAATAGTGAACTAACTAACTTTCTTTTGGAAAGTGCAAGAGAAGTGTATTGCCTCGGGTGTTTCCGTTTTGTTAGGAATTAATGAACTAGTGAACCAATTACATGAGCTAAATATGAATTCGGATTAAGCTAAAGGCTATCACATAAGTGTGCAAACCCCCTCGAAAGGCATAGGCGAACATCGTGCATTGATTAGCAATTATAGGATCTAACTAAATACCATAAGCTCCTAGGATAGTGTTTCATAAGCACTTTCAACACGGTTACTAATGCTTATGAAACGCCCTCTCACCAAACTCCTAGACGACCTCTATTCGTTTGGTGTCTAAAGTTGTCGGTCTAGCCATTAACCTCCTCTCGGTTAGCTAATTACTAATTAACTTCTATTCAATTGACCAAAGCTCACACTCACACCCCAATCATGCAAACCCAACTCTCGTTGCAATCAACACAATCGAAAATGCTAGCTAATAAGGTTGATCAATCAAATGAATCAAACAAAATACAACTCTAGAAACATTTACACCCAAATCCTAAGTGAATCATGCAATTACTTCACAATTACACTAAATTCCCATCAAAACATCCACACCCAAGGCAATTGGGGATTAGCCCATGGTTCTAGAGGAGAATCCCATGGCTACAACACAAAATAACATAAAGCTTATGCTAATGGATAAAGAAATTGCAAGATAGAAAGTAATTACCAAATTGAAACTTAAAATTGAGAGATATCACCTTGATGATGGATTTGTAGCTACAATATGATGAAATAAGCAAAGCCCACTTACAATCCTTGATTGAAATGACAAAGTAACTAAGTGTAGATGTTGTTACTCTTAAATGTCTTAACATTCACAGCAACATCTTAATTCGACCTTTCTTATTTTTCCTAAGTCCAAATTCTGTTTTCTAGCTAATGCTGCTTTGGATGTTGTAACATCGCAGGTTGAAGATCTAGAACATTCTACACAGTTCCAGACTGGAAGGATCTGGAAGCTTGCAGAAGTATGTAGATCAGGCGGTTGCATGGAGAAACGTCCAGAATTGGCTGGAAGGTGCTAGAATTCATTGGAATGAAGAGTGGGCTAAAAAGAAGGGATGAGATCCTAAAAAATAGGATATGGATTATGAAGCTTCTAGAATTCGTTTTTACCACTATAAATACTCAAGGAAGTCTTCATTATTCAGCATGGAGAATTAAGAGTAATCATATAATGTCTATGTGAAGTGTTCGTCCTACTTAGACATTATATCGATTATTACCATCCACACACACTTTCAGTTGGTATCAGAGCCAATACCTGACGACACTAGGTTTAGATCCTTGCTTAAAGTGTGTTTTAGTTTATGTTAGCAATGGAAACACATCACATATCCACTGCACTTAGGCACCCGAACATATTATCCATATTTAAAGCCTAAGTTGTGCATGTATATCAAGTCGATAGATGAACGTGCTTGGAGGACTGTACTTACAGGTTATGATGTACCAAAGATCCAAATCAACACATCAATACATCCACCAGAAAGAAGGAAAAGTCAATTTCAACCAAGGTTATCAAAAAGTGAAGGTAAACTAAGGTATGATCTTTAATATAGAAAATCAGTTCAATGCATATTCTGAATATGGTCTTTATGAAAATTAATGTGCCAATACTAGACTTAAGCAAAAACTGAATTTTAGTACTACCTTAAATGATAAATCAAATGATGAATTTGATGAATCAAAAGATGTTGAATTCTCTTTTCATACCGAGATTGATTATGATAATTCTTTAGATGATGATCTGGATGATACAAATTCTGATGTTGCACCTGATGCCATAACATCTATGGTAACATCAAAACAGAGTCACCCAAATTTGAACTGTTTTAATGGGTTTGTTGATGATGCAGGCATAATGATTGATGATTCTAAATACCAAAGTTGTTAGATGATTGTAACTTTCAGAAACTCACTCTTAATTCTTTGAATAAAGAGAATGTGGATCTGAAAAAGAACAATTACCATGCTAGAAGTCATACATCCCGAAGAGATTTTGAAGTTTGTAAACTGAAGGAGAAATTGATCACCTCTACTTTAAGTTTCATAAAATTTTATATGAGTGCTTCTGATATGAATAATATTATAGCTATTGGTAAATCTGATAATTGTGGTATATGTTATGATAGTGAAACTGCTTCTATTTCTAACAATTTTGAACATACTGTGAAGTTTGTGAAGACAAATGTTAAAACATCTGTTGTAACATCTGCACAAACAAATTCTCACAAATTCAAAAATATTGAAAAGAAGTTTGTATGTCATTATTGTTCGATAATTGATCATATTTATCCGTACTACATGTAAATGTTTGATGATTTGAGATATGAGAAAATGTTACCTAAAATGATGTCACATCCTATGAAACATTTTCTAAAATCTGCATGAAAATCTAATGTTACTTGTAATGCTGTTCACACTTCCTTGAAAGCATGTTTACTTGGTTAATGGTATTTTGATAGTGGTTGTTCTAGACATATGACAGGATAAATTGACTACTTATCTGATTATGTGACCTTGAATGATGGTGATGTTACATATGGTGATTGTTCGAAAGGACAGATTATAGGAAAATGAACTTTGAATGTTGATGGTTTTCCTGAGCTTAAAAATGTTTTACATTTTGATGGCTTGCTTGCTGATTTGATTAGGATTAGTCAACTTTGTGATGATAATATGCATGTAAAATTTGACAAAGAATCATGTATATGTTCTTAATGAATATGAAAATTGTCTAGGGCAGTAGATAATTGTTATCTTATTGAAACAAATGTGTGTAATTTGTCAAAGAATGATGAAAATATCTTATTGCATCAAAAATTGGGACATGCACATTATAGATCAGTGAAGAGACTAATCAAAGTCGATGCAGTGAAAAGGATTACCAAAACAGAAGTTTCAAAGTACTACTGTATGTGGACCATGCCGAAAAGGTAAGCAGGTAAGAGTGTTGCATAAAATGCTGTCACATTGTTCTACACATCAATGTTTCGAATTGTTGCACTTGGATTTAACTGGTCTTATGTCTTTGCTGTAAGAAAGAATATAACTCTACAAGAAATGACAAGAATCATGCTTACATCTAAAAGTCTTGATAAGAGATTTTGGGCTGAAGCATTGAATACAGCATGTCATATTATTAATAGAGTTTATATTCGATCTGGCACAATTCAAACACCTTATGAGATTTTGAACATTATAAAATCAAATGTGAAATATTTTCATGTATTTGGTTGTATGTGTTATATTTTGAATGATATGGATCAACTTCATAAGTTTGATTCTAAAAGTGTAAGGTTTATTTTTAGGCTACTCTAGAAATAGTAAAGCTTATAGAGTTTATAACCTTAAGACTAACGCTGTTCAAGAATCTTTTAATGTTGTGTTTGATGATGATTAAGGTCTTACAGATGAGAAAGATGAAGAAGATGTATCACAAGTGACTGACAATCTTGAGAATACACTGAAATCTGAAAATGTTGCACCTAATGTTACAACATCTGGAGCAACATCTACAGAACAGTCAGTTGGAACTTTACAGAACAGTCAGTATGTTCCCAAAAGGAATCCTTCTTCAAGAATTGATAAAAGTCATCCATCTGACCAGATCATAGGTGATGCTACAGTTGGAGTGCAAACAAGAGGAAAAGTAAGATCAAATAAGGTAGACGTGGTAAGAACAATATGCATGTCTTTTATTTGCAATGTTGTTAATGCAGAGTGTTACTATTCTGAAATTGAACCTAAAAATGTTAATGAAACATTTTCTTATGAGTTTGGTAACATTGATAGGAACAAAGCTAGTTTAGTTGCACAAAGGCTACACTCAAGTTGAGGTTATTGATTTTGATGAAACTTTTGCACATGTTGCTAGGATAGAATCTATTAGATTATTGCTAGCAATTGCATGTTTTATTGACATTAAACTTCATCAAATGGATGTATATGCTGCATTTCTAAATGACATTTTGAATGAAGAAGCATATGTTTAACAACTTAAAGGATTTCAAGATCCTTAATACCCTGATTGTTCTGTTAGAGGAGAAACTGATATAACTTTGTTCATTAAGCACACTTGAGAAGATTTACTCAAATATATGTTGATGACATTGTGTTTGGTTTAACTTGTGATAAAATGTTAACCAATTTTTTAAAACAATGACTGCAACATTTGAGATGAGTATGGTTGGAGACTTGAATTATTTTTCTAGGTCTTCAAATCAAGCAATGTAAGGATGATATATTCTTCTCTCAAGGTAAGTATGCTGAGAACTTGGTTAAAAGGTTTGATTTTGAAAGTTAAAAAGTAATGAAAACTTCTATGAGATCTACTTTGAAACTTTGCAAAGATAATGCTGGAAAGGATGTTGATCCAACATTGTACATATCTATGATAAGAAGTTTTACTTTATCTAACCTCGATTAGACCAGATATAATGTACAGTGTTTTTGTTTGTGCTAGTTACCAATATTATCCAAAGGAATCTCACCTGAATGTTTTGAAAAGAATTATCAAATATGATGCAGGTACAAGTGAACTTGGGATTTGGTATACTAAGGACACCAACAACACTTTGATTGGATACAGTGATGCGGATTGAGCATGAGATATAGACGACATAAAGAGTAAGAGTAGAGGATGTTTCTACATGGGAAACAATCTTGTGGTTAAGCAAGATGTATCATGACTTATGAAATTGATATTCTTACAATTTTCTATGATAATACGAGTGCATAAACATTTCTAAAAATTCAGTACAACACTCACTCACTAAACACATTTGCATTAGAAATTATTTTATGAGAGATTTAGTGGAGAAGAACATAGTGAAGTTGGAATACGTACTTACTGAAAATCATAATGATGATATATTTACTAAGGTTTTGACCTTGAGACATTCTTATCTTTGAGAAAATCTCTTGGTATGTGTAGTATCTGAATAATCCTAGATGGATGGTGTTACAAATGTTGTAGCATTTAGGACAACATCATAAGGTTGTATAGTTGTTATAGATTTAATTTATTTCCTATTTTCGTTGAATAATTCATTTGTAAAATATTCTTGAATCTAAAATTTGTTGTGCAAAAATAAACATGTTTTACACCTCTCAAATGCATATAAATAGAATGTTGTTAGCATACTAAAAGATGTAGTTAATCACTGAGTAACTATGGAGCACGGAGTTGACTACTACGATGCCTTCTTTTCAAAAGGTGATTAATAAAATACATCAACATGTTCATAATTCATTGAGTAATTATGGGGCACGGAGTTCGCTACTACGATGCACTCTTCTAGAAAAATGGATCAATATGAACTAGGTGCTACAACACGAAAAGAAAAGAAAAAAATGGTGCAACACAAATGAAGTAAATTCGTGTAAAAACCGTGTTGAGGTGTATGTAACAGTTTTGAGCATAACATTAGATGATTCGATTATATTTTTATAAGTAGTAATTATTTGATTATTTGTGGAAATTTATTTCATTTATTCTGATTATACTAACCCACGTCTTTGGTTTATTTTCAGGTTATACACATTTAAATGTTTAATATTCTAGATTGTTCTTAATTTAATTAATTATTTAATTATGATTTTACCCACTACTTACCCATGATCTATTTTAGTGGCTAAGTTTATGGAGTATTATCGAATTTCTTCTAGAATTAATCTTCCTTAGTTAGTTCTTATTTTTTATACGTATTACTTCCAACTATGCATTCTCTCCTATATAATTCTCATAACATGATATACTAAGCATTGCATTTTTTCGAGTGATTTGAGTATTGCATTTTAAGATTTGCTAAAGCCTTGTTTGTCTCGGTTATTGTAATTATCTTTTCGATTTCTTAGTGCTTTAATGACAGGAAACAAAGAAACTACCTCACCACACTCAAACTCCCACGAAACCGTCATCTCCATCTCTCTCCAATCTTAATAGTTTCGCTTTCATGGCCGTTTCACACCAAACCTCACCAACTGCTACAAGAAAAGCTGAAACACTTACCCAAACAACTCCAGTTACACCCATTCCTACAACTGTTCACATTCCACTCGATACGTCCCTTAACGAGCTGAACCAAACTATTGAGAATATGTCTCAATCGAATGTGAATTATGAGAATCTATTTCTACTCATTGGAAATATGTCCATTGACATTTCTCATTACTGAAAACCCAAGAAACTCATCACTACACTTGGTTCGTTCACCTCATAAAAGCCCCAATTTCCAAGTCATAATACTGAAACAGAGGCAGATGCCCTGATTGCTTCCTCTCTAGGGGAGATTGAAAAGGAAATTGATGATTTTCCTGTTGCTGAGCAGAATGTGTTTGCAAATGCTGAGACATCCGATTTTGAGGACGCTCAAATGAAGGAGACTGACGCAAATGCTAACTCAGGTGAAACTAAATCTTATCTTTTTAATACTGATGAATCTGAATAGATTGCTTTTTGGAGGAATTTTGAGAAAGAAAAGAGAAAGAGGATCCTTGTTCAATGAAGGAAATTCGGCTGTGTGTGTACGAGTTGATTACTCTAACTCACTGAGGAGAAAGAAGAAACAAAGTAGTGTTGCTGATGAACCGATTTAAGTTCTTTTGTTAATCGGAGGAAGAAAATGTGGTTACTGAGAAACGAGTCAAAAGGAAGTATGATCCAAAGGGAAAGAAGGTTGCTGTTGAACGAGACTTGACCAAAGGAACTGAAAATTCTGATCCAGAAGATAATCCCATTGTGTATGAGATTAAGAAGATTCTGAGGAAGAATGCTGCATCAAATGCTGAAGCAAGTGCTGCAACACCAGACCCTGATGACAGTAGCAACAATGATTCTGAGAAGAGCAGTAGTAAAGACTCTGAATCAGTTGAGGAAACAAATTCTAAAGGAGGTAATTCTGATCCTGATAATAATTTTTAGACTGATAGGTTAGTTGCTAAAATCACTATGCTATCTAGATGAAAGTTGTTATTGGAAAGAGAATTAACATTGCTGATTTTGAGAGTAAATGGTTGATATAATTTTTGAAAGGAAATTGTTGAAAGCTGTAACTTTGAGTGATACTTTTGTGTTTGATTGGGTATATGTACTTTATGCTTGTCTTAGGAAGAGTACGGGTAGACGTAGATCTAAATGATATTGGAATTTACAATTTAGGGGGAGATCAGTTTCATTTACTCCGAAATTGATTGATGACTTCTTAGAGATAGAGTTTGTGATTGATTAATATGCATTTGATTTGAAACTTGGTTGCTACTTCTATAACTGGGGGTAGATTAACTAGGTGGGAAAATGTTATGCTTGTTAAAGATCTCACATCTCTATACTTTGTACTCCATAAATTGATTGTCTACAATTGGTTACCCTATACAAATTCCACTACGGTGATTACGGATTAAGCTATATTGTTGTATAAGATTTTTGTGTTGAAGAATTTAATCTGAATTTAACTATTTTCACCATATACAGTTTATAGTGATATTTATTATAAAGGGATTTTACCTTACCATTTGCTGATATGTTCATACCTCAAGAGGCATGAATTTTTAAACCTAAGGAAACTGAGGTTCAAAGAGGCAAGGTACACTTGATGACTATCTCACCTACTCTGTTACTTGGTGAAAGAACTGTTGATTTGCCCTTGTAAAATTCAGATGGTTCTGATCACAGAGATGCTCTTATTCCAGTTCGACCAGCTCCAGCAAGACCTGAACAGAGGAATGTTACACCAAATGTGAAACGCATTGATGGTCACATTGGTCAAACCTTTTCTGTTTTTAGATCTTTTATTTTACTTCAACTAAAAAGTTTACAGGTCTCTATTGATGGCCTTCAGTTCCTTAAAGTCCAGTGATTAGAGACGCTTTCTACTACCACAGGGGGAGAAACACCATCAACTTTTGGGGTTCGAAGTGAAGAGCTCCATGAAGATGTACCAGAAGCTGATTGTGTACCTGATGCTATTAATGAAGAGACTGCAACTTGTATTTTTGTTGAAGAGGAGGAGGATCAATTTGCTGATGAACATATGGTTGTTCTTTATGGTAACATCTGAACAGGTTATGATAACATCTGAACAGGTTGATACAAGACAGGGGGAGGGTTGAACATTATAAGTGATTATGTGCAGGAACATGATGCTGCAGCTGTTGATACAGCAATATATGTCACATGTTTAGTTTCTTAAGTATTTGTGCCTTTTATACTTCCCTTGATCTTATTCATTGTTGTTATTATGTTTAAGTTGCTTTACAGATTCTGTTTTTTCCTTCCTAGTTGATAGGTTGTCTTTTATTCAACTTGCTTAATTTGTTTGCATTGATGATAATAGTTTACTGCTTCATGCTTAAATTGTTTTCATACTTATTATCATTTGCTTACTGCATGTTGTTTATGTTTATGTTAGTTGTTGTCTGTTTTGTTTTTCTAACTTGCCTTATTATTCAATTTGCTTAAATTGTTTGCTTTGAGGATAATATAGAAGTACACATCTCTTTAATTATCATGTACTTACTGCTTAAATTGTTTGCTTTGATAATAATATAATTTAGAAGTACACTTCTTTTTAATTCTCAGTTGCTTACTGCTTATTGTTTAAGTCTTTGTTAGATATTGTTGTTTTTCACATGTTTTGCTCTGTTTTTTTATTTTTTTTAGTCTTTGCTCTATTTGTTTTTCTTTTCTTCATTATTGCTCTGATTTTATTTTATTTGAGTCATACATAAGTCTTAGGTTGATCTAGTACATATTCATATATGCTCTGATTTAACTTATGATTTTTGTAAGTTTATATGTTGTTCAGATAAGTATATTGTTTATACTTATTGTTGTTTTGAGTGAGATCACATTGCTCTTATGACACGGACTATGTGAAATCATTCTTGGTCTTTCTTACTTTGATCCGGAAGCTACAACAGGTGTTGACTTGATTAGTACATGGATATGATGGTAATGCTCTAGCATGTACATAATACTGAGTATATATAGAAATATATGTGCATCAGGTGTGTTGTAGTCGAAAGGTCAAATTGGGGGAGATTGTAGATGTTGTTACTCTTAAATGTCTTAACATTCACAGCAACATCTTAATTCGACCTTTCTTATTTTTCCTAAGTCCAAATTCTGTTTTCTAGCTAATGCTGCTTTGGATGTTGTAACATCGCAGGTTGAAGATCTAGAACATTCTACACAGTTCCAGACTGGAAGGATCTGGAAGCTTGCAGAAGTATGTAGATCAGGCGGTTGCATGGAGAAACGTCCAGAATTGGCTGGAAAGTGCTAGAATTCATTGGAATGAAGAGTGGGCTAAAAAGAAGGGATGAGATCCTAAAAAATAGGATATGGATTATGAAGCTTCTAGATTTCGTTTTTACCACTATAAATACTCAAGGAAGTCTTCATTATTCAGCATGGAGAATTAAGAGTAATCATATAATGTCTATGTGAAGTGTTCGTCCTACTTACTTAGACATTATATCGATTATTATTTCTTCTTCATCAGATTCTCGTACAACATGAAGAAATACACATCAGATCCGAGAGTCACATATTTCACGAAGTGCTATTCTTTAAGTCCTAAACTAGTGTTCATCCTGTTAGGAATTAATTGTCATTAGCATGTTCATGTCGTTGTGCCGAAGAGTCCAAACTTCCTGTACAACATAGACTTTTCTATACTTCTTTGATAGAGAGATCATAGAGTTAGATTAGTTTTTGGTAGTGTAATTTTTACACTTAAGCCATCTTTAGACTAGATACATTATCAAGTCTTGTTTCTGTTGTGAATATTTGTTCACACACCATTTGTATTCACATAATTATTAGTGAAAGTTTCGCCATGAGGCTCGCATAGATTTTAAATTAAAATCTATGTTAAAAAGTTAATTTTGTGTCTTTGTGTTTTCATTCGTATTCTGATATTCTGTAATCGAGTCAGTGTTACATTGAGTGTTCTAACATTGAGTGTAGCATCAGTCTTGTTTTACTTAACACGCATTGTGTTCAGTTTATTAATTCTAGTGTTTTAGTCTTCCGCTGTGTCTGTCTTTTCTGATATTCTGTTTGAATTAATGTTACACCATTTGTCTTAACATTAAGTGTAACATCGTTCTGTTTTTCACTTAAACACTAGTAATACCATTCACACACACTTTCACTAAGTATTAAGCTAATCTATGGAAAACTATAAGGAAAAATGCTTCAAAACCTATTACTATGTGTAACTATGTGTAGAGTCTCTTCAAGGTGTGGAATCCCCTTTCAAAAATGAACTTTGGGCCTTATATACTCTTCCAAAAGTGCTTGGCATGTGCCCTAAGGTAGAAACACGATTTTAGGCGAAAATAAGAGGTCACACGGCCGAATCGGGTAACTCGGCCGAGTCGGGCACTTCCAAAAGCGTGTTTTCCATTTTTGTTCACTCAGTAGCTCGGCCGGATGCTGTAGCTCGGCCGAGTCGGGCCATAGAATGCATTGCCCTCTTTTTCAGGCAACTCGGCCGGATGGCGTAGCTCGGCCGGATTGCCAATCGTTCCAGATTCTGCATTCCCATTCCACTCGGCCGGATTGGAGAGCTCGGCCGGATTGTCCGTCATTCCAGATTCTGGATCAAAATTCAACTCGGCCGGATTGGAGAGCTCGGCCGAGTCGTGCCTTAAACATATCTTGAACATTTTTCAGGCCACTCGGCCGGATGGTGTAACTCGGCCGGATTGCAAGATGTTCCAGATTCTGGACTCTTTTTCCACTCGGCCGAGTTGCACTCCGAACTTGTTTCGTGCATAACTTTTGCTTCCGACCTCCAAACGACTTGATTCTTTTGGCCATTCCACTCCGTTTTTCGAGACGAACCCAATGGTCAGCTTCTCTTCTTGATCCAGTGAAGTATGGTATGTGTTTTGCTTCTAAAATCCATCGTTTTTCCTACAAAATCGACAAAACACTACATTTCTCTTATTTTGATCAAAACAATGATAATCAACCAATAATTCAATGAAATAAACATAAAATGAGCTTCAAATATGCATCTAAATCGTGTAAATTCCACCCGAATCAACGTGGCGCCGAAAAATCTTTAAGGTTTTACACTTCAGAAGGTGAGGATTTTCTTCAACTCTTCATTGAGTTATAACGATCGAGTGTTATAATTGCTCTTATTAAATCTTACTATGTATTTAATTTCATGTTACGTCTGGCCTAGCCAGCACCTTCATGTTAAGCCTGGCTCAGCCAGCAAATTACAAGTTACGTCTGGCTCAACCAACACTCTCATGCTAAGTTTGGTCCAACCAGCAAATTGTTGGTGTATACTGTAAAGCAAACTTTTAGTGGGCTTTTGTGACGTATATTCGATTTCCTTTTATCTGAAATAAATGATTTTTCACATTATTGCACTCTTTGTGATTACTTGTATGTCTGCTTATCTTGCATTGTAGACGATGTGGTGGGTTTGTAGTCACACAGAAGATCACATTGTCAGTCCCTTGTAAGATATAAACAGTATTCACAACTGAGATAGTTATGGACAAAACTATTGGTTTAAGTTGTAGTATAAACTTGTTAGTGGTTTGTCTTGGCCATTAGTTTATACTAGTGCGCAGAGGCGTATTGAATGGATCACAGATAAGACATGTTCTTCTGTTCTGACTGTTATGAAGAACTAGAGGTCTTGGTGACTTTTATGATTCTTAACCCTAAGTGTGATATTTAGACGTGTGGGGTGCTTGTTCACTACTTTGATGTACCATAGGTGAGAATCTTGGTAGATTCTTCACGCTCCGTATTTTGGGTAGTGGCATCGCTCGCATGATGTCTACTTATTGGCATTAGGGCACCGTATCCTGTACATCCAGGCTGATGATGTCCTCTTGAGGAAACTCATAAAGGATTGTCGTATTAAACCCTGCAGGTGGATTTAATCCGTACGACAACAAGGTTGAGTGGTACTACTCAAGGAATTATAGAAATTAATTATTTAAAGAAGTCAGAAGCTTTAATAATTAATGGACGTGCGATATCTTAAACACGGGGAATTATAAAGTCTAATAGAAGCCCTGATTCAGTTCGGGATAGGACGGGAGTGCAACATTAATTCTCTAGTGGAATGAATTAATGTTCTCGGGCCAAATTATATGTTCTGGGCTGAACATAAGAGTATTTGGGCCTGTAAGAAGCCCAAACCCTATACCTTCTAATGGATCCCTAGTCTGGCTCATGAACTTATGGAGATTATAAATAGGAGCCTCAAAATAGTTTTGAAACCCTAGTACACACGAAATTGAGAAAACGGCTAGGGTTTCAAGGAGACGAACTAAAGGCAGCCTTCTCCACGTTTGATAGCGCGCCGTCCACCCAGTGTTCGAACAAGGTTGGGAGACAGACTAGAAGATCCGTAGATTGGAATCAACGCCTCGATCTTCAAAGGTAACAGATCTAAACTATGTTTTAGATGCATGTTGTTTATGTTTCAATTCGTTTTATACGTTTGGTACCCAACAACGAACCTGGTGACGGACCGCCTTCGCCGGCGTGTTCCAGCAATTGGTATCAGAGCCTGGATTCGTGGATTGTTGGATATGTTTTTTTTTCTTCTATCGCAACCCTAGTGTTATGTAATCGTTTTTCCCACCAGATAATAAGTGTGGGTAGTATAGGACTATTTCATAGATTACTGTAGTAGAGTTTTGCTCGTTTATATTGTAATTTTTGATCGTGAGAACGGGCGGTGTCGATGGAAGATCTGAAAACAGTAATCTGAGTTTTTCGGGTTATGGCTTGGACGGTGAAAACTGTTTTGGCCATAACTTTTGACTCGGGTGTCCGTTTTCAGCCCACAAGACCTTTTCAGAAACGTCTCGACGAGATCTACAGGAGTCACCTCTACGCTGGGATGAAGAGTGGCGAGGCCTAATTCAAAAGCCTTGATGAAGTTTTCGGCCAGTTTTTATCGGTGGACGAGAATTCGAGGTTTTTGCATTGCGTGAGAGGCCGATGCGAGGCATCCGTCCGCGCCACTGGTTTTATCATTGTAATAGCTTATAATAGGCTGTTTTTGATAGGTTTTCAAGGGGTTGCGATAGATGTGCATTTATTTATTTTTTGCCTATGTTTATCGCATCTTGTATTGTTATGGCATGCATGTGTTACTTTTTGTTAATTTGCTATGCCAATGAATAATCTTCATGTTAAAATGACTAAGTGAGATAATTGAATTTTAATTAATTTATAGGCCTCCACAATTGGTCTTTAAGTAAGGTGTATGTTGTTCGTGGGACCTTGGGAGTCTTCCCCTAACGGGTGCAACATTCACGAGCTTACTAGTTAAGACTTCTAATAAAACTGTTTTAATCTTTAGATGAAGTGTGTGATCTTCCCTAACGGATGTGTCATCCATGAGTTCATCAGTAAAGAATAATTCAAGATAATTGTTGTTAAATTGTGGTCATCACTTAGATGTGAATTTGAATATAACCCCCCAACGGGGTCACTGTTCTAGTTCACATGGCCAGTTAAAGTTCGACTGTTAATTTCATTCATCATAAGGATAAGTTGACGTGATATTGAAATTAAAGATTGAATGTCTGGTCGATGAATACATGTGTAAACGACCACCCTAACGTGGCTTGCATATGTGTTTGTTGGGCTGTTGGAGGTTGTGTTGAATATTGGTTTTGAAGGTTTCCAATGTTTTATGCTTCAAACTTATGTGATTCATTGCTTGCATTTTATTTATTTCAGATACATTATGGTGACATTCAACCCACTTATGGTTATCTTAAATCAAAATAAGCTAATTGGTCAAAATTACTTGGATTGGAAAAGAAATTTGGACATTGTCCTAGTTGCTGATGAGTACAAGTTTGTGCTCGATACACCTGCTCCTGCCCCTTTGGGAGCCGAATCTACTGAAGATCAAAGGGAGGCTCATAAGAAGTGGCACAAGGCTGATGAGATGGCTCGTTGTTACATTTTGGCCTCGATGTCAAATGTTTTACAACAGCAGCATCAAACTATGCCTACTGCCGCAACTATGATGTTGAGCCTCAAAGAGCTTTTTGGTGAGAAAGATAGGGCTGCCCGCTTTGAGGCTATGAGGAAGATCATGTCAACCTCTATGCCAGAGGGAGCGTCCGTGAGGGACCACGGTCTCAAGATGATGGAATATCTGAATGAGATTGAGGTCCTCGGAGGGTTAATCGATAATGACACCAAGATCGATATGATCCTACACTCGCTCCCAAAGTCTTTTGAGAACTTACGTGTAAACGCGATCATGAGTAAGAAGGATTATACTTTAACCGAGCTTCTTACAAAATTGGTCGCGGTGGAGGGTCTCATGGGTAAACGACCACAAGCCAATGTTACTGTTCAGGCTGGACCTTCTTCGTTTAATGGCAAGAAGAAGAAAAAGCCTTTACAGAAAAAGGGTGGTGGTGAAAGCAGTGGGAGCAAGAAACTAGCACCTTCTGGTGGCGTTAAAAAGCCTAAGGGCAAATGTTTCAAGTGCAACAAGACGGGACATTGGAAGTCTGATTGTCCTCTCCTCAAAAAGGACAACTCTGGTACGTCTCTCGCTTTAGTTGTTGAAACATGTTTTGCGGCTTGTTCTGCCTTTTCTTGGGTAGTAGATACAGGAGCCACTGACCATGTTTGTTACACCTTGCAGGGGTTTTTGCAGACAAGGGAACTGAGTGAGGGCGAGATTACTATTAGTTTGGGCAATGCTGCGATAGTATCAGTGGTTGCAGTGGGAGACGTGCACTTATGTTTTTCTAATTCTGTTTTAGTATTAAAGAACGTTTTATACGTGCCGAATTTTCGGAGAAATTTAATTTCTGTTTCGAAGTTATTTTTGGATGGATGCTCAGTTGTTTTTAATGACAATGTTGTTATTATGAGAAATGACTCTTTAATCTGTTCTGGCACGTTAGAAAACAATCTTTATACTATTACGTGTGCATATCATACTGTGACTGAAGCTCATTCATCATCATCATTAAATAAGAGAAAGGAACCTTCTAAGTTGAATCAAACATACCTTTGGCATCTAAGATTGGGTCATGTCAACCTAAGAAGGATTCAAAGACTAGTAAGTAGTGGGTTTTTGGAGTCTCTCCAAGTGGAACCATTCTCAGTCTGCGAATCCTGTTTGGAAAGTAAGATGACCTCGAGGCCTTTTAAGGCCAAGGGTAATAGGGCTAATGATGTGTTGGAATTGATTCACTCTGATTTGTGTGGGCCTATGACTGTTCAAGCTAGAGGAGGCTTTGAGTACTTCGTCACTTTCATTGACGATTACTCAAGATATGGATACATCTACCTGATGCGCCACAAGTCTGAATGCTTTGGCAAGTTCAAAGAATTTAAGGCAGAAGTGGAGAACCGTCATGGTAAGGGTATCAAGTCACTGCGTTCTGATCGTGGTGGCGAGTACCTTAGCAATGAATTTAGGCAATACTTATTAGAGAACGGGATTAGATCCCAGCTCTCCGCGCCTGGTACTCCGCAACAGAATGGCGTGGCTGAGAGAAGGAATAGGACTCTATTAGATATGGTGAGATCGATGATGAGTTATGCTTCATTACCTACCTCCTTTTGGGGTTATGCCTTAGAAACAGCAGCGTACCTTCTAAATTATGTACCTTCTAAAGTGGTTCCAAAAACCCCGATGGAATTGTGGTCTGGGCGAAAGCCTAGTCTAAACCACATTCGGATTTGGGGTTGTCCAGCACATGTGCTGAACAAGGAAGCTGATAAGTTGGCACCTAGAACTGAAGTACGGTTGTTTATAGGATACCCTAAGGGAACGAGAGGTGGTTATTTTTATAGTCCTAATGATCAGAGGGTGGTGGTGAGTACCAATGCCCGATTTTTAGAAGAAGACTATATGAATGAGCATAAGTCCAATACTGAGATCATTCTAAATGAGTTGAGAGGAGACAATGGCACACCGAGTGTGCAAGAGGAAATACCACAAGAGACTGCACAACGTGGCGACTCTGATGAACCTTTGTATACATTGCCTCGTCGTAGTGGGAGGGTTGTTCGCCAACCTAATCGTTTCATGTTTGTGGGAGAGTCTATTGACTTGATTCCAAGCGATGAACATGATGATAACGACCCCTGGACATACAAAGAGGCAATCAAAGACAAAGATGCAGAGTCTTGGCACAAGTCCATGGATTCAGAAATTGAATCTATGGATGCTATGGAAGTGTATGACCTAAGTGAACTTCCCCACGACAAGAAAGCCGTTGGGTGTAAGTGGGTCTACAGACGTAAGAGAGGGTCTGATGGGCAGATTACTACTTTTAAGGCACGGTTGGTGGCAAAGGGTTTTACCCAGAAAGAAGGAATCGACTATGACGAGACCTTCTCACCAGTAGCCACTACAAGAAATTTGAGAAACCGCGACGAAAAAATTCGTCATAAAAACATCATTTTTTGTCATGAAAGGTGTTTGGTGACAAAAAAATTCGTCGCAAAGAACGTCACGAAATGTGCGTCACAATAGATCAATGCGACGATATTTTGAAGTCGTCACCAAAAGTCATCATTTGATGACGATAAAGGTCATCATCACAATATCATTTCATCTATAGTGACATATAAATCGTCACATTTGACATCGAAATTTCGTCACTTAATATGATATTTCGTCACTAAAGGTTAAATTTTACACGACGGTTTGATTTATCGTCACTAAAAAAATACTTTTTTGTGACGATTGTCCATATATTACTAGCATTATCAAATTTTAGTGACGCCATTTTTTGTCACAATTAGATTAACTATTTCGTCATATTATGTATAATTCGTCACGAAAAAATTATTCTTTCGCGACAAAATATTGTTCGTTGTTATATGTGTATATATATAATGACGATAAAATTTATCACTAAAGAATATGATTTAGTGACAAAATTTTTATTGTCACTGAATGATGTGGAAATAGTGACAAATTGTGCCTTGTCATTATAATTTACTATTTTATAACGAAAGCGGTGATTATCACTAAAAGTTTAGCAGCAGTGACAACATATTTTTTGTCATATTTAAAATCTTTCGTCGTGAAAGAATTACCAAATACGAGTAGTGACTAAAATTTGGTCGTCATTATATATATATAATGACAACACATTTCGTCACCCAAAACAAGAATTTAGTGACAACTTATTCAGTGTCATTAAATGATATAAAAATGGTGACAATTTTTTTTGTCATAATAAAATATTTTTTAACGACAAAAATAATATTCATAACAATTTTTTAAAACTAAATGTAATACATATTGCAACAAATAATTCATCATAAAATGATTAGAATTGTCATGATAAATTAATTTTAATTACTAAATGTAAGAAAAAAAATATTTACAATAACAATAACTAACTTAAAAGATAAAAAATAATTTTGCATTAATAAAAAAAGTCATAGAAGCATTTAGAAAGTAAAAACTAACAAGAAATATTTTTATATCACTTCATGGAACCAAAAAAAAAGTTTATTACTCTATTCTTTTACCATTCAAAAAAGCCATTAATTCCTCGATATTTGCATTCAAAACATTCACTTGTGTCTTGAGTTCTTACACTTGAGCTTCACACTCTCAGAGCTTTTCTTTCGTGGCTTTTAATTCTTCTTGTAAGTGATTTGAAGAATCATTTAGTGTGTTGCGTCTGCTTGGAGGTCTGAGACCATATACCAAGACCTTTTACATATCCGGTTCCACGACCCAACACCTCCAAGACTATATCATCTACAGTGTACACCCTTTTCAATTCTGAGTTCAATATATTCTTCTCGTTTTTTTTTTCATCGGCTCCTGATAATTAAGCATAAAAAAAGTAAATTGCCATTAATTTTAGTAATAAAAATAAATCTTATAAATAATTATATAGAAAAAAATTAACACAGACGGTTAAGATGACCATCAATTTATGTATGTCTTTAAGTGGTAAAGCTTCTCCGTAAGCATAAACATTAATGCATTAAACCTAAGTATTTGATCAATATTGCAACTAATACCTTTAAATAATTTAAGCGATGTTTTTTTATCAATGAAAACACACACATATTGTTACTACCAATAAAGAACAAACAAGAATTGAACACTAATTCAACCATTATAAAGAATTGAACACTCTTACATAATAATTTTTACAACAAGGAGCATTTTTTTTAAAATACCACCACAAAAACACCATTTAATCACGGTTCTCCAGCTAACTCGCGTTCAGAGTACAATACAAAATAATTTAATACATGATCATACCAGTCAACAATTAATTGTATAATCATTTACAAATTGAGATATAGTAAGACTAATCAATTTAATTAGAATACAAAGACATATTTCCACAACTATCCTCGTCAAAACTTTTTTCACTTGTCAAAGTCTATACACAGTAACAAATATAATGACAAACATCAATTTGAGTTGGTTTCAATACAAAATTTATAAATTCATATCATTTTAAATTTAACAAGAATATGTAGTGTAATTGCTTTGTTGATTTTGACAAGGATGACCAATCCAATAATTGGATGCACGCAAAACCATTTCTTTCTAACACCATATATTACATACAAGTAACATCCGTCAAACGATCATACAAAGACAGAGAATAGAGAAATAAGTACCTTATTCTCACGTGAAAATATTGTTCAATTCAATTCTCCTCGTTGCTGTTAAATTCCATGTAAAAGAAAGGATAACTGAAATTGTACATAAAACAATAAGAGCAAGATATATAACACAGTACATGAATTGGAACGTAGATGAACCAATCTATTTGGAACAATAACAATATATTTGTTGCTAACAAAACATTACTGAAATCAATATAAGGGAGATAAATTCCTTATTAAGAAGAAACAATAACAGATATGACATTTGGAACACAATTTCATCAGAATATTCGCTATTGAGAGAGAGGCGATCAGAAGAATGAGTTTAAGGAAGAGAGGATATTTGAGATTTTGATGTGAATGTAAGATCACGTTAAAACCTTGAGTGTCTAGAGAGTAAAATTAATTTAAAAATCAAAATGTCTACTAAGGCAATGGTTTGCTGATGAAATATAGAGCATGCATATCATATTCTCCTAATATGTAGTGACTTGTATATTAATTGTAGCCTCATCACAAGTTAGTTGTAATTTAAGGGTCCATATATATATTTGGCAACTACATTACAATTTATATACTTGTCACAATCATTTGTTTAACAAGCTCTTACTAACTAGCTTATAAATGTATTAGCAGTGTTTAATGTTTTGTGCAGAAATTAATGAATACATATTCATCATGCAAGAATTAATTAGTGTTAATACGCATATAGAACATGTTTGCTTCATGGGTTTAGGGGGGTTAGTAATGGGTTTGATATGTAAACTCATCTTCTCTCATGTTTGGTTTCTCATAACTTTAAACATCTTGACCCGAGTTTATAATTTGACCCGGTTTTTATAAACTAGATTCTATGGACTTAGACAACCTAGCCTCCCCTTGGGTTTATCTAGCCAACCCACCACATCTAAACCCATCTTATCCCAACCCATAAAGCAAACATGCCCTATATATATATATATATACTCACACACATCACTATTCACTGCCAATATATCTATATATATGTGTGTGGGTATGACACACACAACAATACTTGGCTATTAATACGGTAATACCATCAACTTTTGTTTTAATCAATACTTACCTAAGAAGTAGGATTTTATCATCTCTAGCTTTTCTCCAACCAAATGAGAACAAATTAAGGATCAACACCTATTACTAGTTACAATTAATTCATGTTCCATTATTTCCAATCAAATAATCTCCAACCAAATATATTTATCCAAGCAAGTAAAATCTAACCTAAAACATTAGTATTTATGGGCATTCACGGTTAATAAAATTTGTAACCATATCAGAGTTATCATTAATTTCATATAGAGATTAGAGAGCATGCTACAAGTACAATCATATTGTTGAAGCAATTCATCAAACAAATAGAGGGCGTGAAGATTGAGGCCTGTGAAGTAAATGTAAGAGTTCTACCAATGTTTTATCATTTTTATTCCATTTGCAGCTACAAACTATGAATTAAGCTAGCCATAATTTAAGAATTAGCAAATTACGTAATTAGAATTGTCCCTTTAAAACCCCTCAATTTCAAATATATAAAAAAAAGCATCAAATCTGCGCGTGAGAAATTTGGGTTGTTTGAGATTTTTTTTTATGTTCTTGAATAAACAAATTCGTGAATGATATCTCAGGGCGTGACCATAGAGGGCATAACCAAATAAATAGAGAGCATGAAGAAGAATAAGGTGGGTTCAGAATCTGCAGCAGATTATAAGCCATTCATCAAGAAGTTTTGAAGACATGACTAGAATCAGAGATCAAACATTAACGGAATATAAGAAATTTATTAAAAGAAAAAAAAAATAAGATTGAGCCCAAGAAATACCTGTTAATCACACGATGGAGGCGCCTCTTGAGGAGAAGGGTTTGAGAGTGTAATTTGGATATATGAAAAAGGAAAGGCGTAAAAGTAAATCCTTTTGGAAATTTGGAATTTTGCAAATCAAATTTTGAGAATCCCGCCACTTCGGTAATTTTAGGATTTTTAGGATTAAATAGTTTATACATTAATTTAATTTGAGGAATTTAAATTTTCTTAAAAATTGTTTGTTTTGTTTAGTTTTATTGAATTTTATTTAGTATTTTTAGATTTATTTTTTATTTTTACAAATTTTTTTTTAGGGTCACAACTACGATTCAAATTTATTCACAATCCACACACAGGGTAAATCGAGAAGGTCCTCCACAAAGCCAGAAGGCTCAATCAAACTATGAGAACTCTCAAAAGCACGAGAATTTCTAATAAGAATATGTGCCACATTATTAGCATTTTGCTTCACTAATTCATCAATTTAATTTTCATATTTGAAAAAATGGCATAGGGGTGGGGCTTCTTTTTTTTTTGGATTTAGTATTATAATTTTTTAGATTATAATATATATATATATATATTTATATTATTTTTTCAATTTTTAAAATTTAATTAATATATTTTTTTAGGATTTATTAATATAATATTTATATTTTTTCAGAGTTATTTTATTATCCTATTGCAAAATAATTTAAAGTTGTTTAAAAAAAAATATACAATATAAAATTTGGAGAAGACGGACGGTGAGGCCCAGACGAATGGCGAAGCAGACGCGCGTGAAATCGACAAAACAAATGCGGCGACGACGAATGAGGCTATATATGGCGGCGAGACTTTGTGCGACAATGAAGAAAGGCTGTGGCGACGAGGCTTTGAGCGGTGACCGACGAGGCTGGGAGAGGAGTGGGTGTCCTAAGCGGCGTATTTTATTTTCCACGCTATATGGTTTGAGAGAATAAGGGGAGAATTATGATTATGTAGAAGAAGGGTATTTTCGATCTTTCATGGGGTGTGTCTTAATCGTACGGGTTGTGCACTAAAATCTCGTGTGTGCGTATAACCGACTATTGATTTCTAATTTTCTAATTACTGATTACTGTTCATGGTATTACTGATAATTGTTTTTGGTATTACTGAATATAATTAGATGCATGGAATTATTTGTTATTGTATATATTGTTCATGGTATTATTGTTTACTGTTCTTATTATTACTTTTTTTTTTTTATGGAAGTTAAATACCCATCCCTTTTTTTCCCCTCCCCATGACTCGAACCCAGGACCTAAGGCCTAGGTAGTGGTGCTCTAACCACTTGAGCTATTCCACTTTGTCACTGTTCTTATTATTACTGATAATTTTTTTTGGTATTATTGAATATAATTAAATGTGTATAATTATTTGTTATTGTATAAGATATTATTAATTACTATTAACGGTATTACTGATTATTGTTTATGGTATTACTAGTTATTACTTATTGTATTACCGACTATAATAAAATCATACCTATAATATTATTTTGTATTAAAATAAAAAAAATACACATGAAAAAAATGGAAACTAAATGCACGAAAATAAAAAAAAGGAAAAAATTTTATAAGGGAACAAAACGAAGAAATAAAAAGTTTGGAATAAAAACTGAAAATGGAAAGAAAAAAGGAGGGGAAAAAATTAAAAAGAAAAAAATCGAGATTTGTGGCTAATTTTCGAAAGTTTTTTTTAAGGTGATTCAGTGGTTAATCGACGGTAACTCGACAATGACCCAGGTGCTGATTGTAAATGTATAAATTATGGTTGATTGTATTATATTTTGTGTAAATTAATAAAAGAATAGTATAGTCTTTTAAATGTAAAATTAAAAAAATATATATATTTTGGGGGTGAACTCATAAAATGAGCTGCTTCAAATAACGATTTGGGGTGAACTCAGGAAATGAGCTGAACGGATGCATATAACTGTGGTCAAAAGAAATGATTTGAGGGTAAACTCATTAAATAATCGGTGCAGATAAAAAATGAATCAAAAATTGAAATTGAAATCAAATTGTACCCATACACCTTGGGGTACACAATTACTACTGAAAAAAAAAATATATTACTCAACTCACTACTTTATTTTTATTTATATACACTCACAATTTTTCAATTTTTACATAAATAATTTTTTTTGTTTTAAACCTGTGTGTAACCCCAATGAAAATATTAAAATTGTACAGAGTAGTAATATTTAACCAAATCCTTCTCAATTAGTTAAGATTGATATGAGGAATAAAAATACAAGTGTAGAGATACATCACATATATATTTAGGTGAAAAAAATATTTTTATGAAGATAAATTGATACATTAGAATTATTATTATAATATTATAATTATATACGGATCGAGTATATCTTAATATTGAAGGAAATATTGAAGGTTAGACTTGGAAACAATTAAACCAAAAAAATCGGCGTGGGAAACTAAATTGCCCTTTTTTTTGTTTCAGTTCCCTCCCTTTCTTTTCCTTTGGCGCTCTTCTCCTTTAACTAATAAATAAATTAAAAAAAAGGCGGCAACCTCCTATTCCTTACCGCCAATTTTCAACAATATATATTTATATATAAGTAATTTTCTTTGTTCCATTAGGTCATTTAGTGTATATTACAATTGCTTACATAACACAGAAAATATACGTCTCTCTTTCTTCAAAACTTTCAAAAGATATATCCCCTTCTCTCATCACTACGAAAGAGCAAGAAACGTTCCTCCCCTTTCACCTTTTACAATCACCAAGATGAGTATTTTCTAGTTCTATATTCTGAAATAACTTATTTCTAGTTGAAGTATGAAGTGTAAGGTGACTTTCCCTTCCCTGGATTAAATTTCTTGGCTTAAATTATGCTATCATAAGTAGAAATTTGTTGATCGTGTCAATCTCAGACTTTAATTAATCTAGATATTGAATGTTGTAGATTTAATTTCTTTTACTTTTTTGTTCTTGAGTAAAAGCAGACAAAAGCAAGAAAATTTGAGATTTGTATGTGGGAATCTTGTGGTTATGCCACATGATAATTAGTTTGGTGTTGAAATTTTCTTTGCAAGATTTAAATGATCCTGTGAATGAGATGCACTGGTCTTATATATTTGAATATATTTGAGGTGTGTGTTCAATGTGATTTTTTTGGAATATTCATTTGTTGTTAATGTCATGAGACTAAAGATTTGGTTGTGTGACTTTGTTCATAAGGTTATTTTGTAGCTTATCCCTGTTTCAGGATTTTCGCCCCTATTCCCTTCTTATATCTCACGGCTTGGTGATATGGGTATCAAAATAAAAAACATGGGCCCCGCGGACATTCAATTGTAAATGCTGTCTTTATTCTCATGTTAATAAACCATACAAATTGTTAATAAATAGTTAAACCCCTAGTTAAAATATTATTAATTGTCATTCCTCTTCATACAACCTGCATTGGTTTCAATTAGATTATTTGAATCAAATATAATTAATTTACATAGATTAATTTGCTTTGCTGAAGATTAATCCATAGATTTGTTTCGCTCAAGATTTGATTTTGTAATGGCTACTTATTTTTATAAGTACGACTTCTCTCTATCTATTGTAATATAAGCTCTCTCTAGAATATTTTATCGGAAAATAAAAAAAAGCATCATCTCCTTTACATTTCCTTCGCTTCCAAATTTTAGTACTCCATTCCCTGTGGTCCTGCTTCTCCTTCACGATCATGAGCAAATAGATGTAGTATTACTACTAGTAGCTTGTGGTCTTATGGAGGTTAGGAGTATGAAGTGTTTTACTATTATTATCATTGTTTTTGTTCGTTTGTAGTAATGTACATTTAGTTGGCTGCTCCATTGGTGGTAGTACTTATTGAATATATATGTGTGTGTTCATATTCATTCTTTTATGTTTAAGCCCATTTGTCAATTTAGAAAGAAATTTAGGGCCTTGATCTTGACATTGCTTTTCTTGTTTGATTTGTTTTTATTTCTAGCCAGGTCTTTTCCTTTTAAGTTTTTGCAATATCCGTTTAGAAATCATGGTGAATCAAGTATGTTTAGGTGGCATTTTGAGTTCAGGAGAAGTTATGTACCTCATTAACCAAATCTTCTTTCATCTCCTTTCGTTTTTTTAAGGTAGCAAATGAAGATTTACTAGTAATAGTGTTTGCCTTGTGCTTTTAGCTTTTCAACTGTTTTCACTTGTTCCAACTTCATTTTTAAGACTCTTTAGCTTTGCTTTGTCAAAGCTGTTCTAAACTTAGGTTGTACCAGTAAGATTCTGAGATTTTAAGTTGTCACCTTCTTAAGCATCAAGTTCTTACAATAAACATGTTGATCTTTTGTTGAACTAAGCTCAAAACTGTAGTTTGATTCAATCAATGTCTTGTTGTACTGAAACCTCAAGTTTTTAATATGGTCAATCCAAATCTTGTTGGAGCATGATCTTCATTGTAAATTGTTGCACTACACAAGTTGGGGAATCTTGAAAGTTATTATGGCAGTGCCTTAAATTTTGTATACTTGTTGCTTCTTCATACTTCATAGGTGCTGGAAGCACACCATTCCATTATGCTACATGTGGTTATAATGAGCAGTGTTGATAGGTTAGTTGATTTGGAGAATAAATAAACATTATTGTCTGCACATGTTTACTTAATTTTGATTGCTAAAGGTCCCACTCTTACCACAGGGAACGCAAATGGGTAGTTTGATATTAATTTCATCTTCTTGTGTTTGAATTTGTTGGAGTGAAGGAGAAGGTGTTGTAATGGACTTGACACGATAGGTGCATGGGATAATGGAAATTGTATTTTGTGATTATTCTTTTAATTAATTTCTTATGGAATAGCTACACGGTAATGGACTTGACACGGTTAGGAGAGAGCGTCAAAATGGGATCAAACGATGTCGGACTACATTGACTTGACTGAGAGGTATCTTGCTTTTTAGTAAATCGGGTTGGAATACGTGTTTCAAACGCTAGAAACGGGTTTTTATGGTTAATTAAAGTTGATATTTTAATCATTGCAAAATTATTGGCTGAAGAAGGTAGTGAATTTAACCTTATTTATTTTGGTTATGATTTAGGGAGATTTTTAATTCTTTAATTTATTTTGTGTAATTAGTCGTACATATAAGAGTAAGAAATTTAAACATTTTATTATAGGATTGCTTTTTTTTCTTTTTCCATTGCTTGTTAGTGTAATGGTGTTTGCAATATGTACATGGATGTCAATTTTTAGTTTGTTCAGTTATATTAATTAGAAGTTCTCCATCCAGATTAAGAGTATGCTTTAAACAACTCAAAATTATTGATAAGGTTGCTCTTATTTTTAAAAGGTAATTGTGCATAGTTTGTGCTCATAAATATCTATGACACATATTTTGACTTGAGTAAAGCTTGTTTCTATGAGCTTGCTTTATCATTTGTTGTTGTACTTCGTTAAGTAGAAAACTTGAAAGTGTTATCAGATTTAAAGTAATCTTTTATTTATACTTTAGGAATCTTTAGAACTTGGATATAGGTTTTAGCCTTGTACACTACAAAAAATGCCTTGATTAGAGACCAATGTTTTGAGACCGATTTGAGACCAATTTGAAAATTTTATGAATTTTGAGACCGTTTTCAGTCTCAATGTCTCAAAATATTGGTTTCTAATCAAAACATTTTTTGTAGTGGTATACATATTCTTGTTGAACTATACATCATGTTATATTCTTAGTTCATCGGTGCATATATGTATATATAAAATGTTCTTCAATCTTTTTTTTTTCTCTCTATATTGAATTATTATACTCAACTAGTTTGTTAGCGTTTCTCAATTTTTAATTTGGTTTATCATTTTTGGTAATTTTTGAGGTTCTGTTCAATATATGTTTAACATTTTTAATGATTTTTTTGGTGATTTGCCCATTATTTATGAAGGGTAATTTTATTATAACTTATATATCTATAAATTTTAGAGAATTAATATATTTACTTTTCTACTAATGTAATTTATATATTCCATATATATGTGTATTTTTTTGAAAGTGTTACAATTTATTTTAAAATGTTGCATTATATGTAAACTATGGGCCAGTAACTTGTTTTATAGATTATTTTTACGACGAATATATTAAATTCGTCATGAAACATACTAATTCGTGATAAATTAAATTATTAATAATGACAACAACAATTTGTCACAAATTTGATTTTTAATGACTAAATTCAAATTCGTCACATTTGTGTAACAAAGGATGACGGAATTCATGCGTCACAAAAAGTATTACGAATCTATGACTTTTTTTTGTGAAAAGTGACAAATAATTATTAATTGTCACTATATATAAATATTTGTGACGCAAAAATATGTCACTAATTATTTCGAACAATTAATGACGAAATATAATCTCGTCATGAATATATTATATTATATGATAAAAATGATCGTCACTAATAACAATGAATGTCGTTGCCAAATATTATTGTGACAATATAATTCTGTCACTAATTATTTTGAATAATTAATGACAACGCATAGCATCGTCATAAAAATATTATTTTTCATGAGGTAGAATATCGTCACCAATTATTATAAATTTTGTCACCAATATTTTTAGCGACAAATTTTTTATTGTCGTCATGATTTTTTCAATTTAGCGACGATTTTTTTTATTATTAGTGACAAAATAATATTATGTCACGAATATAATCATTATTGGCGACGAAATAAAGTTTTGTCATGAATTCTAATTATTAAGAGACGAAAATTAAATTCGTCACCTTTTACTAACAAATTGTGACGAATTTTGTGTCGTCACCAAAAAATTCGTCATGTAAAGTGTGATTTCCTGTAGTGAGCCATGCTAAAATCGATCCGGATTCTCTTATCCATAGCTAATCACATGAACTATGAGATTTGGCAAATGGATGTCAAGACAGCTTTCCTTAATGGAAATTTGGATAAGGACATCTATATGCAGCAACCCGAGGGTTATGTGAAGAAAGGCCAAGAGCATCTAGTCTGGAAACTGAAAAAGTCTCTTTATGGGCTAAAACAAGCTTCCAGGTCTTGGAACATTCGTTTTGATGAGGTGATCAAATCTTTTGGATTTGAACAATGTCAAAACGAAAGTTGTGTGTACAAGAAGAGTGACAGAGACGTAGTGGTATTCTTAGTACTATACGTAGATGATATTCTTCTTATTGGCAACAATGTGAAAGTATTATCAGACGTAAAGGTGTGGCTTTCAGAACAGTTTCAAATGAAGGATATGGGAGAAGCATCGTACATTCTTGGTATTAAGGTCACTCGTGATCGAAAAAAGAGAATGTTGTGTTTATCTCAAGCGTCTTACATTGATACCGCGATTGCTCGTTTTGGCATGCAGAATTCCAAGAAGGGTGTACTACCTTTCAGACATGGAGTCCCTCTATCTAAAGATATGTGTCCTAAGACACAGAAGGAGATAGAGGAGATGGCTAAGGTTCCTTATGCTTCGGCTGTAGGAAGCCTTATGTATGCGATGCTGTGTACGAGGCCTGATATTTGTTATGCAGTCGGCATGGTAGCAAGATATCAGTCTAACCCTGGTCAAGGACACTGGACTGCTGTTAAGCATATTCTCAAGTACTTGAAAAAGACTCGAGATTATATGCTAGTATACCAGTCAAATAGTTTGATTCCTTTGGGTTATACCGATTCAGATTTCCAAGCTGATCGAGATGAACGAAAGTCAACCTCGGGTTATGTGTTTATGCTGGGAGGCGCAGCCATATCTTGGAGAAGTGTGAAGCAGAAATGCATCGCGGACTCCACTATGGAAGCCGAGTACGTAGCTGCCTCAGAGGCCGCAAAGGAGGCTGTCTGGCTGCGTAATTTCTTTCTGGAATTAGGGGTATCTCAGAGTATGCCGATGTGTATCACTGTTTATTGTGATAACACAGGTGCAGTGGCAAACTCGAAAGAACCTAGAGCCCACAGAGCAAGTAAACACATAGAGCGAAAGTACCACATTATACGAGATATCGTAAATCGAGGAGACGTGGCTGTAGCTAAGATTGCGTCGTTGGATAACTTGGTTGATCCTTTCACAAAGACGCTGGCAATAAAAGTCTTTGAGAAACATGTAGAGGGTCTTGGTTTACGATGTATTACAAGCTAGACTTTGAGTATAAGTGGGAGAAATGTTGATGTTTTTATGTGTATACTAAAAGTTAAGCTTTAGTATAAGTGGGAGATTGTTGGTGTATACTGTAAAGCAAACATTTAGTGGGCTTTTGTGACGTATATTCGATTTCCTTTTATCTGAAATAAATGGTTTTTCACATTATTGCACTCTTTGTGATTACTTGTATGTCTGCTTATCTTGCATTGTAGACGATGTGGTGGGTTTGTAGTCACACAGAAGATCACATTGTCAGTCCCTTGTAAGATATAAACAGTATTCACAACTGAGATAGTTATGGACAAAACTATTGGTTTAAGTTGTAGTATAAACTTGTTAGTGGTTTGTCTTGGCCATTAGTTTATATAGTGCATAGAGGCGTATTGAATGGATCACAGATAAGACATGTTCTTCTGTTCTGACTGTTATGAAGAACTAGAGTTCTTGGTGACTTTTATGATTCTTAACCCTAAGTGTGATATTTAGACGTGTGGGGTGCTTGTTCACTACTTTGATGTACCATAGGTGAGAATCTTGGTAGATTCTTCACGCTCCGTATTTTGGGTAGTGGCATCGCTCGCATGATGTCTACTTATTGGCATTAGGGCACCGTGTCCTGTACATCCAGGCTGATGATGTCCCCTTGAGGAAACTCATAAAGGATTGTCGTATTAAACCCTGCAGGTGGATTTAATCTGTACGACAACAAGGTTGAGCGGTACTACTCAAGGAATTATAGAAATTAATTATTTAAAGAAGTCAGAAGCTTTAATAATTAATGGACGTGCGATATCTTAAACACGGGGAATTATAAAGCCTAATAGAAGCCCTGATTCAGTTCGGGATAGGACGGGAGTGCAACATTAATTCTCTAGTGGAATTAATTAATGTTCTCGGGCCAAATTATATGTTCTGGGCTGAACATAAGAGTATTTGGGCCTGTAAGAAGCCCAAACCCTATACCTTCTAATGGATCCCTAGTCTGGCCCATGAAATTATGGAGATTATAAATAGGAGCCTCAAAATAGTTTTGAAACCCTAGTACACACGAAATTGAGAAAACGGCTAGGGTTTCAAGGAGACGAACTAAAGGCAGCCTTCTCCACGTTTGATAGCGCGCCGTCCACCCGGTGTTCGAACAAGGTTGGGAGACAGACTAGAAGATCCGTAGATTGGAATCAACGCCTCGATCTTCAAAGGTAACAGATCTAAACTATGCTTTAGATGCATGCTGTTTATGTTTCAATTCGTTTTATACGTTTGGTACCCAACAACGAACCTGGTGACGGACCGCCTTCGCCGGCGTGTTCCAGCAATTGGTATCAGAGCCTGGATTCGTGGATTCGTGGACATCCTTTGAATATACTCTGCTACCCAAAAATCTAAGAGCCAAACCCAACATCCGAATCAACGAGGCACATTTCAGACCATGAACCATTCGAGGGAAATACAATCTTTGTTTTTAAGTTTCCACTTCTTTGTTCCAATTAATACTACAACGCTCCGTGTTTATGCACAAATTATCAATCAATGAACATATTTTTCAATATAGTATCACAGAGTCGGTTTACAAGTCTGGTTGTTTTGGTGCTGAATTTCTTATTCCTTGTCTGATCTAAATCTTATTCCTACCTTCACACTCTTTACATCAGTTTTCTGAAGTAATAAACTAACATTAAATGATTACCAAAACTTTCACAATTAATTGAAAAAATATACACATTGAAAGTGTGTGTGGATGGTATTACTAGTGTTTAAGTGAAAAACAGAACGATGTTACACTTAATGTTAAGACAAATGGTGTAACATTAATTCAAACAGAATATCAGAAAAGACAGACACAACGGAAGACTAAAACACTAGAAATAAACTGAACACAATGCGTGTTAAGTAAAACAAGACCGATGCTACACTCAATGTTAGAACACTTAATGTAACACTGACTCGATTACAGAATATCAGAATACGAATAGCGGAAGACTTTAAAGAATGAAACACAAAGACACAGAATTAACTTTTTAACATAGATTTTAATTTAAAATCTATGCGAGCCTCATGGCGAAACTTTCACTAATAATTATGTGAATACAAATGGTGTGTGAACAAATATTCACAACGGAAATAAGACTCGATAAAGTATCTAGTCTAAAGACGGCTTAAGTGTAAAAATTACACTACCAAAAACTAATCTAACTCTATGATCTATCTATCAAAGAAGTATAGAAAAGTCTATGTTGTACAGGAAGTTTGGACTCTTCGGCACAACGACATGAACATGCTAATGACAATTAATTCCTAACAGGATGAACACTAGTTTAGGACTTAAAGAATAGCACTTCGTGAAATATGTGACTCTCGGATCTGATGTGTATTTCTTCATGTTGTACGAGAATCTGATGAAGAAGAAATAATAATCACGATAATGTCTAAGTAGGACGAACACTTCACATAGACATTATGTGATTACTCTTAATTCTCCATGCTGAATAATGAAGCCTTCCTTGAGTATTTATAGTGGTAAAAATGAATTCTAGAAGCTTCATAATCCATATCCTATTTTTTAGGATCTCTTCCCTTCTTTTTAGCCCACTCTTCATTCCAATGAATTCTAGCACCTTCCAGCCAATTCTGGACGTTTCTCCATGCAACCGCCTGATCTACATACTTCTGCAAGCTTCCAGATCCTTCCAGTCTGGAACTGTGTAGAATGTTCTAGATCTTCAACCTGCGATGTTACAACATCCAAAGCAGCATTAGCTAGAAAACAGAACTTGGACTTAGGAAAAATAAGAAAGGTCGAATTAAGATGTTGCTGTGAATGTTAAGACATTTAAGAGTAACAACATCTACAATCTCCCCCAATTTGACCTTTCGACTACAACACACCTGATACACATATATTTCTATATATACTCAGTATTATGTACATGCTAGAGTATTACCATCATATCCATGTACTAGTCAAGTCAACACCTGTTGTAGCTTCCGGATCAAAGTAAGAAAGACCAAGAATGATTTCACATAGTCCGTGCCATAAGAGCAATGTGATCTCACTCAAAACAACAATAAGTATAAACAATATACTTATCTGAACAACATATAAACTTTACAAAAATCATAAGTTAAATCAGAGCATATATATGAATATGTACTAGATCAACCTAAAACTTATGTATGAATCAAATAAAATAAAATCAGAGCAATAATGAAGAAAAGAAAAAACAAATAAAGCAAAGACTTAAGAATAAAAAACAGAGCAAAACATGTGAAAAATAACAATATCTAACAAAGACTTAAACAATAAGCAGTAAGCAACTGAGAATTAAAAAGAAGTGTACTTCTAAATTATATTATTATCAAAGCAAACAATTTAAGCACTAAGCAGTAAGCACATGATAATTAAAGAGAGGTGTACTTCTATATTATCTTCAAAACAAACAATTTAAGCAAATTGAATAATAAGGCAAGTTAGAAAAAACAGACAACAACTAACATAAATATAAACAACATGCAGTAAGCAAATGATAATAAGTATGAAAACAATTTAAGCATGAAGCAGTAAACTATTATCATCAATGCAAATAATTTAAGCACGTTGAATAAAGAACAACCTATCAACTAGGAAGTAAAAACAAAACAGAATTTGTAAATCAACTTAAACACATAATAAATGAATAAGATCAAGAGAAGTATAAAAGGCACAAATACTTAAGAAACTAAACAAGTGACATATATTGCTGTATCAACAGCTGCAGCATCATGTTCCTGCACATTATCACTTATAATGTTCAGCCCCCCCCCCCCCCCCGTCTTGTATCAACCTATTCAGTTGTTACCATAACCTGTTCAAATGTCATAAAGAACATCCATATACGTTCATCAACAAACTGAACCTCCTCCTCTTCAACAACAGTGCACGTTGTAGCAAAGTGAACTACAACATCTAGTTCAGCAGTCTCTTCATCAATAGCATCAGGTACATAATCAGCTTCTGGTACATCTTCATGGAGCTCTTCACTTCGAACCCCAGAAGTTGATGGTGTTTCTCCCCCTGTGGTAGTAGAAAGCATCTATAACCACTGGACTTTAAGGAACTGAAGGCCATCAATAGAGTCCTGTAAACGTTTTAGTTGAAGTAAAATAAAAGATCAAGAAACAGAAAAAAAATTGACCAATGTGACCACCAATGTGTTTCACATTCGATGTAGCATTTCTCTGTTCAAGTCTTGCTGGAGCTGGTCGAACTGGAATAAGAGCATCTATGTGATCAGAATCATCTGAATTGTGTAACAGATCAAATCAACAATCCTTTTACCAAGTAACAGAGCAGGTGAGATAGTTATCAAGGGTACCTTGCCTCTAAGAACCTCGATCAGTTTCCTTAGGTTTAAAAATTCATGCCTCTTGAGGTATGAACATATCAGCAAATGGTAAGGTAAAATCCCTTTATAATAAATATCACTATAAACTGTATATGGTGAAAATAGTTAAATTCAGATTAAATTCTTCAACACAAAAATCCTATACAACAATATAGCTTAATCCTTAATCACCGTAGTGGAATTTGTAGAGGGTATCCAATTGTAGACAATCAATATATGGAGTACAGAGTATAGAGATGTGAGATCTTTAACAAGCATAACATTTTTCCACCTAGTTAATCTACCCCTAGTTATAGAAGTAGCAACCAAGTTTCAAATCAAGTGCATATTAATCAATCACATGCTCTATATCTAAGAAGTCATCAATCAATTTCGGAGTAAATGAAACTGATCTCCCCCTGAATTGTACATTCCCATATCATTTAGATCTACGTCTACCCGTACTCTTCCTAAGAAAAGCATAAAGTACATATACCCAGTCAGATACAAAAGTATCACTCAAAGTTACAGCTTTCAACAATTTCCTTTCAAAAATTGTATCAACCATTTACTCTCAAAATCAGCAATGTTAATTCTCTTTTCCTTTAATAAATTTCATCTAGATATTTTAGTTATTTTAGCAACTAACATATCAACGTGAGAATTATTATCAGGATCAGAATTACCTCCTTCAGAATTTATTTCCTCGGCTGATCCAAAGTCCTTACTACTGCTCTTCTCAGAATCATCACTTCTACTTTCATTAGGGTCTGGTGTTGCGGCGCTTGCTTCAACATTTGATGCAGCATTCTTCCTCAGAGTCTTCTTAATCTCATACACAATGGGATTATCTTCTGGATCAGAATCAATTTTCTTGGGCAAGTCTCGTTCAACAACAACCTTCTTTCCCTTTGGATCATACTTCTTTTTTACTCTTTTCTCAGTAACCACGTTTTCTTCCTCCGATTAAGAAAAGAACTTAAATCGGTTCATCAGCAACACTACTTTCTTTCTTCTTTCTCCTCAGTGAGTTAAAGTAATCAACTCGTACACACACAGCCGAATTTCCTTCGTTGAACAGGGATCCTCTTTCTCTTTTCTTTCTTAAAATTCCTCCAAAAAGCAATCTATTCAGATCCATCAGTATTAAAAAGATAAGAGTTAGTTTCACCTGAGTTAGCATTCGCGTCGGTCTCCTTCATTTGAGAGTCCTCAAAATCGAATGTCTCAGCATTTGCAAACACATTCTGCTCAGCAACAAGGAAAATCATCAATTTCCTTTTCAATCTCCCCCAGAGATGAAGCAATCAGGGCAGCTGCCTCTATTTCAGTATTATGACTTGGAAATTGGGGCTTTTATGAGGTGAGCGAACCAAGTGTAGTGGTGAATTTTTCGGATTTCAGTAGTGAGAAATGTCAAAGGGCATATTTCCAACAGTAAGAATAAGTAGATTCTCATAATATGAACAGTTTTAGAATGGGTGTAACTGGAGTTGTTTGGGTAAGTGTTTCAACTTTTCTTGTAGCAGTTGGTGAGTTTTGGTGTAAAGCGACCATGAAAGCGAAACTATTAAGATTGGACAGAGATGGAGATGACGGTTTCGTGGGAGTTTGAGTGTGGTGAGGTAGTTTCTTTGTTTCCTGTCATTAAAGCACTAAGAAATTGAAAAGATAATCACAATAACCGAGATAAACAAGGCTTCAGCAAATCATAAAACGCAATACTCAAATCACTCGAATAAATGCAATGCTTAGTATATCATATTATGAGAAGTATATAGGAGAAAATGCATAGTTGGAAGTAATACGTATAAAAATAAAAACTAACTAAGGAAGATTCTAGAAGAAATCGATAATACTCCATAAACTTAGCCACAAAAATAGATCATGGTTAAGTAGTGGATAAAATCATAATTAAAAAATTAATTAAATTAAGAACATTCTGGAATTTTTAACATTTAAATGTGTATAATCTGAAATAAAACAAGGATGTAGGTTAGTATAATCAGGAATAAATAAAATAAATTTCCACAAATAATCAAATAATTACTACTTATAAAAATATAATCGAATCATCTAATGCTATGTTCAAAACTGTTACATACACCTCAACACGGTTTTTACATGAATTTACTTCATTTGTGTTGCACCATTTTTTCTTTTCTTTTCGTGTTGTAGCACCTAGTTCATATTGATCCATTTTTCTAGAAGAGTGCATCGTAGTAGCGAACTCCGTGCCCCATAATTACTCAATGGATTATGAACATGTTGATGTATTTTATTAATCACCTTTTGAAAAGAAGGCATCGTAGTAGTCAACTCCGTGCTCCATAGTTACTCAGTGATTAACTACATCTTTTAGTATGCTAACAACATTCTATTTATATGCATTTGAGAGGTGTAAGACATGTTTATTTTTGCACAAAAAATTTTAGATTCAAGAATATTTTACAAAGGAATTATTCAACGAAAATAGGAAATAAATTAAATCTATAACAACTATACAACCTTGTGATGTTGTCCCAAATGCTACAACATTTGTAACACCATCCATCTAGGATTATTCAGATACTACACATACCAAGAGATTTTCTCAAAGATAAGAATGTCTCAAGGTCAAAACCTTAGTAAATATATCATCATTATGATTTTCAATAGGTACGTATTCCAACTTCACTATGTTCTTCTCCACTAAATCTCTCATAAAATAATTCCTAATGCAAATGTGTTTAGTGAGTGAGTGTTGTACTGAATTTTTAGAAATGTTTATGCACTCGTATTATCACAGAAAAATTGTAAGGATATCAGTTCAATTCCATAGTCATGAAATATCTTGTTTAACAACAAGATTGTTTCCCATGTAGAAACATCCTCTACTCTTACTCTTTTTGTCATCTATATCTCATGCTCAATCCGCATCACTGTATCCAATCAAAGTGTTGTTGGTGTCCTTAGTATACCAAATCCCAAGTTCACTTGTACCTGCATCATACTTGATAATTCTTTTCAAAACATTCAGGTGAGATTCCTTTGGATAATATTGGTAACTAGCACAAACAAAAACACTGTACATTATATCTGGTCTAATAGAGGTTAGATAAAGTAAAACTTCTTATCATAGATCTATACAATGTTGGATCAACATCCTTTCCAGCATTGTCTTTGCAAATTTTCAAAGTAGATCTCATAGAAGTTTTCATTACTTTTTAACTTTCAAGATCAAACCTTTTAACCAAGTTCTTAGCATACTTACCTTGAGAGAAGAATATACCATCCTTACATTGCTTGATCAGAAGACCTAAAAAATAATTCAAATCTCCAACCATACTCATCTCAAATGTTGCAGTCATTGCTTTAACAAATTGTTTAACATTTTATCAAAAGTTAAACCTCATGCGAACATAATGTCATCAACACATATTTGAGCAATAAGTAAATCTTCTCCAGTGTGCTTAATGAACAAAGTCCTATCAGTTTTTCCTCTAATAAAAATGACCAGGGTATTGTGGATCTTCAAATCCTTTAAATTGTTAAACATATGCTTCTTCATTCAAAATGTCATTTAGAAATGCAGCTTATACATCTATTTGATAAAGGTTTAATGTCAATAAAACATGCAATTGCTAACAATAATCTAATAGATTATATCCTAGCAACAAGTGCAAAAATTTCATCAAAATCAATAACTTCAACTTGAGTGTAATCTTGTGCAACTAATCTAGTTCATTCCTAAAAATAGTATCACTCTGCATTCACAACATTACAAATAGAAGACATGCATATTGTTCTTATCACATCTACCTTATTGATCTTACTTTTCCTCTTGTTTGCACTCCAACTGTAGCATCACCTATGATCTGGTCAGATGGATGATTTTGATCAATTCTTTAAGAAGAATTCCTTTTGGGAACATACTAACTGTTATGTGAAATTCCAACTGATTGTTCTGTAAATGTTGCTCCAGATGTTGTAACATTAGGTGCAACATTTTCAGACTTCAGTGAATTCTCAGAATTGTCAGCCACTTGTGATACATCTTCTTCATCTTTGTCATCTGTAAGACCTTTATCATCATCAAACACAACATTAATAGATTTTTGAACAGTTTTACTCCTAAGGTTATAAACTCTATAAGCTTTACTATTTCTAGAATAGCCTAAAAAGAAACCTTACACTTTTAGAATCAAACTTATGAGGTTGATCTCTATCAATCAGAATATAACACACATAAACCAAATACATGAAAATATTTCACATTTAGTTTTCTGTTGTTCAAAATCTCATAAAGTGTTTGATTAAAACCAGATCGAATATAAACTCTATTAATAATATGACATGCTGTATTCAATGCTTCAGCCCAAAATCTCTTAGAAAGACTTTTAGATAAAATCATGACTCTTGCCATTTCTTGTAGAGTTATATTCTTTCTTACAACAAAGACATAAGACCAATTAAATCCATGTGCAACAATTCGAAACATTGATGTGTAGAACAATGTGACAGCATTTTATGTGACACTCTTACCTGCTTACCTTTTTGGCATGGTCTACATACAATGGTACTCTAAAACTTCAGTTTTGGTAATCCTTTAGCTGCATCTTATCTGATTAGTCTCTTCATTGATCTATAATATATGCATGTCCCAATTTTTTATGCAATAAAACATTTTCATCATTCTTTGACAAATTACACACATTTGTTCCAATGAGATAACAATTATCTACTGCCCTAGACAATCTTCATCTTTATTAAGAACATACACATGATTCTTTGTCAAATTTTACATGTAAATTATCATCACAAAGTTGACTAATATTAATCAAATCAGCAAGCAAGCCATCAAAATGTAAAACATTTTTAAGCTCAGAAAAACCATCAACATTCAAAGTTCATTTTCCTATAATCTGTCCTTTCGAACAATCACCATATGTAACATTACCATCATTCAAGGTCACATAATTAGATAAGTAGTCAATTTATCCTGTCATATGTCTAGAACAACCACTATCAAAATAACATTGACCAAGTAAACATGCTTTCAAAGAGGTGTGAACAACATTACAGGTAACTTTTGGTTTCCATGCAGATTTCAGAAAATGTTTCATAGAATGTGACATGATTTTAGGTAACATTTTCTCATATCTCAAATCATCAACCAATTTCATGCAGTAAGGACAAATATGATCCATTTTCGAAAAATAATGACATACAAACTTCTTTTCAATGTTTTTGACTTTGTGAGAATCTGTTTGTGCAGATGTTACAACATATGTTTTAACATTTGCCTTCACAAACTTCACAACATATTCAAAATTCTTAGAAAATAGAACCAGTTTCACTATCATAACGTATACCACAATTATCAAATTTACCAATAGCTATAACATTATTCATATCAGAAGCACTCATAGAAAATTTTATAAAACTTAAAGTAGAGGTGATCAATTTCTCCTTCAGTTTACAAACTTCAAAATCTCTTCTGGAATGTATGACTTCTAGCTTGGTAATTGTTCCTTTCAAATTCTCATTCTCAAAGAATTCAGAGTGAGTTTCTGAGAGTTACAATTATCTAACAACTTTTGGTATTTAGAATCATCAATCCTTATACCTGCATCATCAACAAACCCATTAAAACAGTTCAACTCTGGGTGACTCTGTTTTGATGTTACCATAGATGTTATGGCATCAGGTGCAACATCAGAATCTGTATCATCCAGATCATCATCTAAAGAATTATCATAATCAATCTCGGTATGAAAAGTGAATTCAACATCTTTTGATTCATCAAATTCATCATTTGATTCATCATTTAAGGTAGTACTAAAATTCAGTTTTTGCTTAAGTCTAATATTGGCACATTAATTTTCATAATGACCATATTCAAAACATGCATTGAACTGATTTTCTATAATAAAGATCATACCTTGGTTTACCTTCACTTTTTGATAACCTTGGTTGAAATGGACTTTTCCTTCTTTCTAGTGGATGTGTTGATTTGGATCTTTGGTACATCATAACCTGTAATTACAGTCCTCCAAGCACGTTCATCAATCGACTTGATATACATGCATAACTTAGGCTTTAAATATGGATAATATGTTTGGGTGCCTAAGTGCAGTGGATATGTGATGTGTTTCCATTGCTAACATAAACTAAAACACGCTTAAACAAGGATCTAACCTAGTGTCGTCAGGTATTGGCTCTGATACCAACTGAAAGTGTGTGTGGATGGTATTACTAGTGTTTAAGTGAAAAACAGAACGATGTTACACTTAATGTTAAGACAAATGGTGTAACATTAATTCAAACAGAATATCAGAAAAGACAGACACAGCGGAAGACTAAAACACTAGAAATAAACTGAACACAATGCGTGTTAAGTAAAACAAGACCGATGCTACACTCAATGTTAGAACACTCAATGTAACACTGACTCGATTACAGAATATCAGAATACGAATAGCGGAAGACTTTAAAGAATGAAACACAAAGACACGGAATTAACTTTTTAACATAGATTTTAATTTAAAATCTATGCGAGCCTCATGGCGAAACTTTCACTAATAATTATGTGAATACAAATGGTGTGTGAACAAATATTCACAACGGAAATAAGACTCGATAAAGTATCTAGTCTAAAGACGGCTTAAGTGTAAAAATTACACTACCAAAAACTAATCTAACTCTATGATCTATCTATCAAAGAAGTATAGAAAAGTCTATGTTGTACAGGAAGTTTGGACTCTTCGGCACAACGACATGAACATGCTAATGACAATTAATTCCTAACAGGATGAACACTAGTTTAGGACTTAAAGAATAGCACTTCGTGAAATATGTGACTCTCGGATCTGATGTGTATTTCTTCATGTTGTACGAGAATCTGATGAAGAAGAAATAATAATCACGATATTGTCTAAGTAGGACGAACACTTCACATAGACATTATGTGATTACTCTTAATTCTCCATGCTGAATAATGAAGCCTTCCTTGAGTATTTATAGTGGTAAAAACGAATTCTAGAAGCTTCATAATCCATATCCTATTTTTTAGGATCTCTTCCCTTCTTTTTAGCCCACTCTTCATTCCAATGAATTCTAGCACCTTCCAGCCAATTCTGGACGTTTCTCCATGCAACCGCCTGATCTACATACTTCTGCAAGCTTCCAGATCCTTCCAGTCTGGAACTGTGTAGAATGTTCTAGATCTTCAACCTGCGATGTTACAACATCCAAAGCAGCATTAGCTAGAAAACAGAATTTGGACTTAGGAAAAATAAGAAAGGTCGAATTAAGATGTTGCTGTGAATGTTAAGACATTTAAGAGTAACAACATCTACACACATCAAATATTCAATTTTTTGGTACAACAGAGAGAGTTTTCTACTTTAAAGGAAACAGCTTCAGCTGGTGCATCTTTATCATATCATAAGATGCGTGTTTTATTTTTCGAATAAATTTCATAGAGATCAATATTTGTATAAAATACTTGTACGTACACTGTAACATGATACAAGTAACTTATGCAGGTTTCGAGCTCCATAAGAGTCCCATCATCACAAAAGTAATGGAGCCACTTCCTCCTCATCGATGAGGGTAATTTCGTCATATCACGAGGGCAAGAACGAGTTAAACCCAGGCATTAGACTAGAATGCCCTTTAAACAACACTTTCACCCAACGTATGAAACCATCTTCGTCAATTCTGCCAAAACGAATAAACATTTATTAGGAGACTAAGAGTTGCACGTGTTATGTTACCTTACCAAGTATATAAACTTCATTTATACCTGTTACTATGGTAATCGCTCATGACATCAAGAAACATGTCGTATTTTTCGATTTGATATTTGAACGTCTCCTTAATCTCCCTAAGATAAAGATATGGATTGACGACGAGTTTTTGAGCACCGAAATCTGCAACACTAAATGAGGTCAGATAAAATTCAAGTTTTTCGTCATTTAACAGCTAAAAAAAGTTAGAAAAAATTGAACTTAGTAAATTTAAGAGATGAATTTCAAAGTAAAAAAAGATGACAGACAAAAATCATAATTGACGCAAATTAAGACACAAAACGGTACATTTAAGGGTAAATTGCAATTTTGGTACCAAGAAATTTTGTTAAAGACAATTTTGGTACCATGATCTTTTTTTGTCCTATTTTTTGCAAAAAATGGTCCCAACCGTTAAGTTTCTAACGGTTTCCATCCATTTACAAAATTTATTGTTAAAACTAATTAATTATATATATATATATATATATATATATATATAATCCAATGAATCCATTATAAAATTATATATATAATTTGAATATAATTTAAAAAATACAAAGGTTAATTTTTCAACTAAATAATACGAGTAGTTTAATGTAAAATCTGAAATATTTTTAAATTTTTTTTTTTCAAATCAAATACTGGAGTAATATATTATATATAATTTGAAAGTTGAAATATTATACTCCTATATAGAACCTGCCTAGGTGTAAATAAATTTAACAATATAAAATTTTAAAAATTATATACACTGATTAGAATATGACGATACAATTTTTTTTATATATAATGCAATAATAAAAAACTGTCAAATAGATTAAAAAATATAAGTTACAGTATAATTTTTAAAATATAAAATTTGAAGAATTCAAATTAAATATTACAAATTCAAAAAAAAAAAAATCAAAACGCAAGATATTAAAAAAATATATACATACATATACTGATATAGCAATCGTTCATCTTCAAGGCTCCCCCCTCTTCTTCTGCCCGTCATCGTTGTCGGCATGCCGCCACCTCAGTTCCACCCTCATAGTGACTATACCGTCACCGCCAAATTCGGAATATCATCTCACAAATTAAGCTTTCTCAAACAAAACAAAAAAATCCCTTCGAAACCAAATTGCTGCCTCTGGATGTGGGCTAAAAAAATTGCCCAAATCTATCTCAAAATTCTGCAAAATCACAGTCAGCAATCACGGTGGTCACCGGCGCCACCCCATGCCACCAGCCCAAACAGAGGGAAGAATAGAACAAACAATATATAATACCCTTAGCACTCAATTTTCTTTCCCAATATTGATGAAAAATCGCGAAAAAACCTAGCCCGGTCGCCGCGACGCGGCCCCAATGCACCCCATCGTTCCCGTTCCCACCAGCCGTACTCTAAACACAAACACAATTCACGCTTAAAATCACTGTAAAAATCGAAAAATAGAATTGAATAAGCCACTGAAATATAAAATTGATGGAGGGCTTTGTTTCCTAAAACTCAGACGAAGCGGTGCTGTGAATGTGGGGTTGTGGTTGGTGGTGGTGGTGGATGATTTTGAGGAAGGGAGGCCAGGTATTTGCGCAGGCAGAGTGGGTTGAGGGTTTTTTTTTTTTTTTTATCTTTTAATTTTAAAGTAAATTATACTCCGTAGTTTAAAACTTAAAAAATTCTGGAAACTAACGGTGCGTGTGACTCACTCCCCTTCATCCGTTAAATTTGGGTGGAAATATCTCTTGGGATCAGTTTTGCTTATAAAAGGACCAAATTCGTGAGAGAGAATTCTCATGGGACTGAAAATGCATTTTACCCGTACATTTAACCTTTAAATTATAATGGTGTTTAAAAAAGGAATGAATGGAATAAAAAGGGTTTGCTCAAGTCAAGAAACTGGTGATAAATTAGAAAAATATTAAGAGCAAAAGAAAGTAAGATAAAAAAGAATGATATTGTTCAAGTCATACCAATAATGCGAATTTGAAGGTTCGTGTTCCCGAGCTCCAGTTGCTCCACTTTTATTCCCTTAGCAGACTTTTCAGCAGATCTGGAACATCCAACCAACCTAATTGATTTCAGCGTTGGAATGTCTCCTATACTTGAAGGAATCTCTTCCAATACTTGTAAATATTAGAGATCAAGGAGTTCTAGGCATGGAAAGTGGGTGTCTTCTGTCCTCCAGTATCTCAACATATAACACTCAAGTTTCAAGACTTTAAGGCTGCAAAATCCTCCTTCAACTGTATCCCAATCAGATCCTGAGAAGGCATCTCGACCCAATCTGAGATATTGAAGAAGGGGCAACGAACCTATCTTTGTTACACACTCCTCCCAATTGAGTCCGGTCCATATAAAGTCAACTTCTTCACTGAATCTGGAAAGCTAGGGTTCAGCACCAAATTGGGCTGTAATAATCCACTAAAAATGAAAATCTTAAGGGATTGGAGTTTTGTTGGATGACCAATATTGCTGAGACCCAAATCATGATTGCAAGCTAATTTCCCATAAAATAATTTTAGTGTCCTGATATTCTGAATTCTCTTAATCACTGCTCTACTACACTTCAGGTTACTTATGCATAGAGTTTGTAAGTCTTTCAAGATAATGTCGTTTTCCCCACAAAGAGGATCTGGAAGTTCAAAACCATTGATCACAACATGTCTAATTAGAGGCATCTCCCAAATATCCGATGGTGCCATTATAGTCCCCCAAGAAGAGGGAATGACAACCTTAAGTGTCTGTAGATTCCAAAACTGAAACCATGAACAAGGAAAGCTGGATAATTGAGGAAATCTGAGAACAATATTAAGGAATCGCAAGTTCGTTTTTTTGTAAATAGCTTCTACAGAAGCTAAGCCACTATGGAAATCATAATCCCCTAAATATACTTTCAGCAATCTAAAACTATGAGATTTTACAAGTTCAGGCCAACCAATTGTCGAAATCAAAGAGCGGGTAAGCGATGCAGATTCCAAAGAAAGCAAATTTCTCCTTTCTGTGTTGTGATGAATGCATATACGGCGCTCCATATTCATGCATTGTGGAACGTTGATATCCCACTGATGCTTTAGTACGCAGAGAAATCTTTGTTTTCGAGCTTCCCTTAAGAATAGATCCCTTACGAGATCATGAACTTTGCATACTTTTGCTCTTCCATTCCAGCACAACTTTTCAACTAAAATAAGATTTTTGTCGATAAGTTCATCGATATACTCTTCTGCAACTTCTTCTAATATTTTGTCCTTAGCTGGTCTCAGTATACCTTCAGCAACTCATAATTCAATGAGTTTCGTAACACGAATTTTATAATCTTCTCGAAAAATTCCCAGGTACAGAAAACATGGCTTTAGATGTATCAGCAACTCCTTATAACTCGTGTGCAATATTCGTAAACAAAATTCTCCATCCTCCAAATTTACGAATGAATTCAGATTTTGTAAGGTATGTTCCCAATGTGCACGTGTCTAGTTGGATTTTTTTAATTGTTCTCCAATCACAACTATTGACAAAGGAAGCCCTCTACAATATCTTGCAATCTCCTTCTCGATATTCTCCAATTCAATAGGGCAACCTAATTCTTTGTCAAACATAGTATTAAATAGTAGACCCCAACTCTTATCCTCGTCTAGAAATTTCATTCTAAAGACACGAGAACCACTTAACTCGAAAGCCAACCTTGAAAGTCTAGTGGTTATCATGATTCTACTTCCATTGTTATTTTCCGGAAAAAAACGCCTAAGTTCATCAAAAGGGTCAGCACTCCACATGTCATCCATAACAATCAAATACCTCCTACCACATAACTTTTTGTGTACTCTCAATCCTAATTCTTCCTCACTCCCTATGTTTTCTAGGCAAAGAACTCGTAAAAGAATTTGTCTCCTACTATATGTTTGCGAAATTGTAACCCAAGCACGAATATCAATAAGTGGATGCGAGTAAATATTAGTAGCAAAGGTAGTCTTACCGATTCCACCCTGGAAGCTGAAACATTTGAAACATAGGGCTGATTGTTACATAATTGGGCTCCCCTGTTCTTAGGTTTAATGATTATCTCCATGGCCTCTTTCTAGATCAAATCCATGTCTTGTACGACTCTCTGTAGATCTCCATACAAGGCAGTTGTGGATGTAGCATCATGAATTTGTGTTGGAATTAATTAATCGAGAAATAAGAATTAGAATTACCAACCTGTAATTCTCAATGCAGCGAAATATATCTTGAACCTGGTTGAATTCCACGTACGTACTGTGATCCTCGTAGTCAGACCACGGTCACACGAATTGATTCACGAACCGCTTCTCATATCCACAATCTAAGTGCCCTCTAATTGTGTTTATATTATGTGTATTATACAGAACACAGAATTCCCAGTTTCTGTATTCTGTCTCATGAGGGAAGAGAACATAATTCTCTCTGCCTTAATCTATTGAAAATCCTGTTGGATTTTCTTATATATAGGAGGTTATTCAATAACTGCTCCTACCTTTATCCACTTATGTGTGGATTAAATATAAATAATTAATATTAATTAATTATTATTCTATTTAACTTTCATCTCCCACTCACACATGAAGTTTGAGTCTTACACTCCTTTACTTCACTTATGTATACCATCACATAACACATTTTCATACAGGCAAATAAATCGTGTGACCCTCGAGAATATGAGTTTTCATGTTATACACTTGTTAAGGATATATAACAACTCAACCAGTTTTATATGAAGATTTCAAAACTCGTTATACCCCAGAACTCTTTCAATTTAACATCAGTTGACATATCTCTTTCAATCCCTTGAACATAAGAGCATATTCAACCTTTTATCAAATCTATGTATTCATAATCAAGTTCCGAACTTGATTGACCGGTCAATGAATCACAATAGAACATGTTAATAAAGACGTCCTTCCTTTTACACTAATATCTCCATACTCCCACTATAGCTGCTTTCCTAGACATGCACCGCATTGCCATATAACTTATAGATATTGGTAACATGCTAAAGTAGCAACACTACAGTGAAGATTTAAGAATACAGTAAAAAGTCTTAAGGGTATTTTTTAGAGGATTTCTTAACCCTCAAGGCCTCATACAATGAGAAAATAAGGATATCTTTCTCATTTCCTTATGGTCATCTTAGCACATGTGGTATGAAACACATGTCACGATATCTTAACTTCCCAAGATAGAAGCGTATGTCATTCTTTTATTTGACATCGTATAAATCACAGTTCAAGTGTATCCTCGACACTTAACTTGAATTTCCTCCCACTATTGTCTAGAAAATTCGTTGATTTAGCTTTGTAACAAGTTAAAATAGATTTGTGGTAAAATCTATTACGATTATTTCTAAATAATCTCATCTCTGCACATGCCTCGATGTCAGAGGCGATTGCTCGTATGAGTGAGTCAATCTTTACTTGTCGACATACTATTATATGAAACATCATATAATTCACAATACATAAATGTTCAACAACATTAACAACTACATCACACTATGTTCAAATCCACACAAACCCAAAACCTTAGATGTCTAAAACATCTCTCAGGAATATATTTGACAAGAGGATCTGCAAACATCAAGTGAGTAATCATGCATTTAAGAATCACAATTTTCTTCTTTTTATGTTTTCACAAAGTCAAAACTTTGTATCTAATTTGTTTAGTTTTTCATGAAACTCGGAATTTCGATTGTAAGCTTTAACTATTTTGATTACTACAATAAATCACTACAACTCCCACTGAAGTGTTTGATTCTGTAGTAAATCACCACAGTGAATTATTACAGCTTCCACTAGAGTGTTTGATTCCACAATGAATTGTTATAGCTCCCACTAGAGCGTTTAATTCAACAATGAATCGTTACAACTTCCAAGGTACTGTAAATCGTTACAACTCTCCCACTAGAGTGTTTGATTCCACAATGAATCGTTACAGCTTCCACTAGAGTGTTTGATTCAACAATGAATCGGTACAACTCCCACTAGAGTGTTTGATTCCACAATGAATCGGTATAACTCCCACTAGAGTGTTTGATTCCACAATGAATTGCTACAGCTCCCACTAGAGCGTTTAATTCAACAATGAATCGTCACAACTTCCACTGGAGTGTTCAATTCCATAGTGAATCGCTACAACTCTTACTGGAGTGTTTGATTCCACGATGAATCGTTACAACTCCTAATGGACTGCTTACTTTTCCAAAAAATTCAATAAATTTCTTACCCAAACTATTCCTCGTACTTACAGATGCACTTGCCACAAGCTCTACTTGCACAGTGGATAGTACATGTCTATATACCCTTTCAGGTTCAAATTAATATGTAGTACATTTCTGATATCTTACAATCCCTTACACTGTCACCAGTGTCTATACTGAATTGAATTGATATCTGCTAACCAAACCAACAACTCATAATACGTCTGGATGTTCACTCATCTTAGCATACATCAGACTTTCAATTACATTCGCATATAGTACTACTAGCATTAAGTAAATCACTCCCACTTGGATCTGATAGAGAGTGATTATTTCAATCACAAAAATGGTTTAGCATACCAAATGCTTCCAATACTAGGAAATTTTCAGAAAAATGGTATTATATGATTCTATCTCATGTCACACTCCCAACTCCTCGATCTTCGATCAACATGTATCGTTTAGATTTAACACAACATCCTTATGAAGATACGTTTCTAAACCCCCAAAACCCAACTTTTCATACTGACTCGTAGAATCAAGTATATAAGTTGCGGATATTCAGATACAAAAAATTACTCAAAAACAGGTATTCCTACTCGTTCAGAGTTCTAATGGAGTTGAAGTAAATATCTACGAATAACTTTATTCATAAAACATTGACAATTATTAACAACTCATCTCCCAAAGATGATAGTTAAAGTTTTGCCATCATGGATCTTATTATATCCAACAACGTGTACTCCTTCTTACAGTCACATCCTTGTGTAACAGTATTAGGTTTTGATAATTGTCGGATTATGTCGTTTTCATTACATAGTTCCTTGAACTGTTGGATAAACATTCACGCTCTATAGGTTCTTAAAACCTTTAGAATTGTGCCTTTTATTCTCAACCTCTATTAGGTAATGTCTAAAGCAATCCAAATGCCTAGACTTTGAGAAATTATATGGACAAGTCCAACAAGTGAAAAATTATCGAATTAAGAAGTGAAAACAACCAGCTCCATGTTATTTGACATTTACAAAATCACATTTATCATAACGAAATATATGCAATGAAGAATTAACAATAATCAAATGGTTTTTCAGTCACTTATGAGCAAGACAATATCAACGTGTTAAAAACTCAACTTATAAAGACGAACACTGTAGTCCTTCTTTCACAAGTCAATTCTCCTAATCTTGCACAACATGACCTAATCTAGCATACCGAATTTTATCAATAACTCAAGCATTGCCATAGGAACAAACCTTTAGTAACTATGAACTCGCTTCATAAAACTAGATGTTGTTCTCATACAAACCATAGTCATATAAATGTTTAGTACCATAATCTACATTGTTTATACTATTCACAACCATCTCTAAAGTAAATAATAAATCACATCTCAATCATAGAAGAACAGGCCTGGAGGTGAGATCCTGAGTGATCTTTAGAGCAAACTAGACATCATGCATTATGCAACATTGACCTTTGTCAATCTCAAGTTTTACGAGTCTTTAAACTTTAACTCGAGCTCGGTTTCCTACACAATTCAATCTCGACTTTCTTAGAATAGACAGAGATCTACAAATGCTCATATGCCTTTAGTCAATGGCCTGTCATTCATGTGTCTATAATCCTCAATCATAAGATTTAGACGGAAATACAGTACTAAAGACATTTATGCCACAACAAAAAATCAGAATGAACTACCTTGTCCCTCATGGACTCAGGATATTCACGAGTATAATGATCATGCTTGTTACATCTGTAGCATGTCAACTCACTCTTATCCATTTTCAGTTTAGCATATTTTTATCCTTATTCTTCTTAGCATTAAGATTGATATATATATTTCTAATAGTGTGTCTAAGGGCTACTAGCTATGTCCCTTCTCTCCAATATCTCTTATGTTTAGAACTGGATTCAGAAATGAGAACATAAGTGTTGACTTAATCAACTTCAAGTCACTCATCATATAACTCAATGTTTTGAGTTGTCTTAGTGAAAGTCTCAATACTTTCATCAAATAACGTAATGAACCTTAAGTGTTCCCAATTTTCACGAAGTGACGAATTCGATCCCAAATTTTATGTTTCTCAGTAAATGAAGTATCACCATACTTGTCCTTCAGATATTCTCAAATATCATAGACAGTACGGTGTTGTTCACAATTATAGATCATGTCGTCAATGACTGAGTTTACTAGTATTTCACAAGCTATGTGAATACCTTTCAATTGTGGTAAGTCTCTTGACCCTTAATAATCTGAGTCTCCATCCTAACTTCAGGATCATCCATAATATGGTTGATAGTATCTAATGAATCATGTTCTTCCAAGAACATTAAAAAAATTAATTATGACACCATGTGTCATTATTATCGCCTTTGAGTTTTTTTTTTTTTTTAATTAACTCAGCGATCATTGCGTTTGTCTGGTTTTTAATCGAAGTGATTCAACAAGTTAATGTTCATTTATGTATCACTACGTTCAATGTTAAGCTAACTGACATCTGAAAAATTCGATACAAAAGTTGATATCGAAAAATAACTTAAAGCTATTAATCATCAATCTCACTAAGTATCCTCATTTAACAGATTCAGTTCCAAAACATGAACAATTTTAGTTCTAGCATTTAATCCAAAAAAATAGCTAAAACTCCCACTAAACAACATGAATCTTCATGCTTAAACATTTATCAACATAAACATATTAAAACATAATCATGTTATAAGTTAAAACAACCCAAAAGTAGATCAGGTAATCAAAAAACTACTTTAAGTTTAATGAACCAACTACAATGGTTATTTCAGAAAAATCTCATTTCAGCTACACTATTAGGCAGTTAACTTGAAGATTTCGGATAACCTTCAATGTATTTTATGCACTCTTGTAGTACTACTTTAGTACTAATATTATGAAAAAATAATGGGAAAAATCACAGATCAGGGTTCTCCATCCGAATGTTGCTCCAACTTCTCAAGCTAAGAACGTCGGATCCCCGAAATCATTTTTCAACACGTAAACAAGTCGTTCCAAAGACTAGTTCACTAGTATCTTTTACCCAATCATGTTAACAATTTTCATAAAATTATCACTTTCCAATCTAGACATAATTCATCTCAGAAAACTACAATAAGTTCTCTTGAAATTGTCTTAGCTCGAATTTTAACTCCAATTAAATCACGAGCTTTGCAATCAGAATATCCTTAGGTGATAATAGAAGAGCGACAAACTATAAATCTCCATTAATTAACGTAAAGTTCCCAAAAAAATGTAGTGACTTTTAATCATGTAATTCTTAAAATCACGGAGCTTAACTCCATTATCTCGAATTTATTGAACATTAAATGTTCTTATTCTTTCGAGTTATACCCATAAAACGAGCAACCATTAAAACTAATTTAATGTTTACAAACTCGAACACATGAATTTCAAGCCCATAATTACACAAATAAATTTAATTCAATGCATATGTATAGCTAATTCACAAGTGCAATAAGTTCATACCAAGGTTCTCATTCCTATAGATATATAAGTACTTAAACTTTTCTTTGTTCAAATACATCCATACTATGAAAATTAAGAATCTACACGAAAAACGGAGCTCACAGGAATTTTCGGAACTAAAAACGGAGTTATAACGAGCCTAAACGAGCCAAAACAAGATTTTGAAAGAGCGCACAACTACTAATTGCAGAATGGTCCCTAGAGAATATCTAATTCTCATTTAGCCACCCACAAAGTTTCTGAAACTTTTCAGAATTACCCCAGAAACGTGAATTTTTCAAAAATTCATAACTCCCTCGTTTCTTGGCCAAAATTAACGAACTTTATATCGATGGAATCCTCTTTCAACGCACTTCAACCCAATAACAAGAATTAATCACGATTCCATATATATCATTCTTAATTTCCAGTCAAAGTTTCTGTAAATTTTCAAAGACTGATTTTTTCTCCCAAACGGTAAGGCCAAAAAATCTGAAACTTTCCAGATATCATCTACAGTATACTACGCATGTATAGTAAAAAAATCAGCCTCTAATTCAACCGTTTGAAAAAATCGAAAAGCTTAAAAAATACAGATTGTTCATCTATGCCGTGTGTATTGTCATATCAGTGCCAAAAACATATAACACATACAAGCATATAATTATACGTACGAGAATCCAACACATTGGCTCTGATACCAATGTTGGAATTAATTAATCGAGAAATAAGAATTAGAATTACCAACATGTAATTCTCAATGCAGCGGAATATATCTTGAACCTGGTTGAATTCCACGTACGTACTGTGATCCTCGTAGTCAGAACACGGTCACATGAATTGATTCACGAACCGCTTCTCATATCCACAATCTAAGTGCCCTCTAATTGTGTTTATGTTATGCGTATTATACAGAACACAGAATTCCCAGTTTCTGTATTCTGTCTTATGAGGGAAGAGAACATAATTCTCTCTGCCTTAATCTGTTGAAAATCCTGTTGGATTTTCTTATATATAGGAGGTTATTCAATAACTGCTCCTACCTTTATCCACTCATGTGTGGATTAAATATAAATAATTAATATTAATTAATTATTATTCTATTTAACTTTCAATTTAATCTACGGGTTTTGATTGCATCTTCAGCTGCATCTCTCCAATTCTTCATCTTGTTTGCCGGAATAACGTTCAAGAAAATCGAGAAAGAAATTGATGTTTTAGGTGAGAGATTCCACGTCCAGAGAAATGGGCGGGCGAGTGAATTTTGATGTGATTTAAGGTGTGGAATAGAGAAAGAAGAGCTGCATAACATGCCATCTCAACACCTTCTCTGAGGCGGACGTAGGCATGTTCTAAGGAGGGCCATGGCCCCCCTCAAATTTTATGGGCCAAGTAGGATACGTATATATATTAGTACTAGTCCTATACCCGCGTTTTACGCGGGGTCGATTTATTAAAATAATAACATTAAATATTATATTAGGGTCGATTTATTAAAATAATAACTTTAAATATAATTTTTATATCTTTTTCATTGTTAGAGTGCGTGAGATTAATATAAACTTTTTTTTTGTTCTAATGTATTTATAACATGTACATTTCTACAAATTTAAATCTATATTATTGTATTTATATTTGTATATATTATAATATTTTTAAATATATTAATAACATATGCATTGATAAAATTATGATTTTAATTTTAAAATTAAGAAAATGATTTAAGTAGGTATGATTTAACTTTATAGTATATAATTATAGGTGTTTATATAGGTTATTATAGATATCTATATAGAGTTTGTACATATTTATAGGGTTGAATTTTGTAGGGTTTATAATTATTTGTAGGGTAGGATTTAAAAATTCTAAATCTAAATTCTAGAGTAGAACATGAAATTTTTCATTCCAAAACAAACATCCCTTGGAGAAAGAACCGTGACATCTTTCTAGTAACCTATTTTCATGACACAAAATAGTCCTTAATTTTTACGTCTAAGTTTTTTTCCTTTCAATTTTAACATTACACGGATGATATCTTTAAATATAATGAATTAATATTATATAAAAAAATAAAAAAATTATTAAAAACGATTCAATCACTCTTCATATTTATTCTTCGTATTAACTAATCAAATTTTGTTGAAAGATTTTAAATATTTTTTTGTTAACAATAAATTATTGTAGAATACACTCACTCTCTGATTTTTTTTATTGACAATTATTTTAGAATACATTCACACTCTACGACTTCATTCTTGATGATTGAAATGTAAATAATATGCAATTAAAAAAAAACTTTAACAAAATAAATACATATCCATCCATGTATATTATAAATAATTATTTACATAAAATAGCCCGTCCATGTATATTATAAATAATTATTTACATAAAATATATAAATTACATTTAAGTTAACATAAAATTTGAAATTTATTATATAAAAATTGAACATTGCTTTTCAATATTTGAAGTATGTGAAAATTTATTTTTCTCTAATTAATAATTTATTATCAAGAAAATATTTAATTTATTTAAAGATAAGTATGCAATCCAATGGATCTTCGGTATCTTCAGGAGAAGAACTAAATTTATTAAGTCATAAAATTTGATTGTCCAATTAACATGAAATTTACATTTAAAATGAATTTTTATTTAAAGAAATTTATCAAGTCATAAAATTTGATTGTCCAATTAACATGAAATTTACCTGTGTGTGGACAAAAACAATGACATTTAAAATTAATTTTTATTTAAAGTGTATATTTATTAAAGAGTATTTATAAATAAATTAAAAAATTAGTATGATAATTTGATAAATATTAAATATATATAAAAAAATTAATAATAAATAAAGAATAAATCCCATTAATTCACCTTCAATATTTGTAAAGTTTTCTTTATACATTATTTATCCAACAATACCACAAACATAATTACTCTATTTCAATCTCCTATCTTTCAATTATTTGCTTTATTTTTTCAAAATTTTTTATTTTAAATTTTAAATAATTATCTTATAAACCATTTTATAACAATTTTATTTATTTTAAAATTTAAATAATCACATTATTTTCTCAACTAACTCAATATTCCTTTTTATGTGTGGTCACTAATTATAAATACCTTGGATTGGATGGATAATTCTTGTGCTCAATTTTCTCGATCAGGTCTTGATACGACTTCACAGTCGAAATATTAATTTCTTTCCGATTAAGTTTTCTAGATAATATACTCACAAATATAGAGTATTAAGATAACAATAATATAATTAAAAAAATCAAAATTTTATTTATAAAAGAAATCAATATATATTAACTAATTTTTATTTATTATATAAAGTAGGAAATTATCTATTTATTTATCACCGAAAAAAAGTAAAAAAATGAGAGAGAACAAAAAAAAAAAATTGAAGAAAAGTTTAAAAGAAAATAACTGACAATGAGAAAAATTTAAGAAAATTGTAAAAAAAAAAAAAAGTAAACTAAAATTGTAAAAGAAACCTGAAAGAAAGAGTGAGGGAAAGTTTAAAAAAATATATTTGTAAAGATAGAGAAATTTAAGAAAATTGTAAAAGCAAACAAAAAAAAGTAAGAAAATAAAATAATTAATGTAGACATAAAAAAAAATGAGAGAGAACCAAAAAATAATTGAAAATACAAAGGAAATGGAAATTGTAAAAAAAAAAAAAAAAGTAAATGAAAATTCAAGAAAGTTGTAGAGAAGGGAAAGGAGAGACAATTATTTAAGAAAAATATAAAAGATCGAAATGTCGAAATGGTTGTATTACTTGTATATGTTCTGAGAGCATAAATTTACCATCATATAAAACGCAAGCTAAAACATCATAGTCTCATATAGACTAATCGAAGCAAACAAATGGTTCATGCGTTTTATAGTTGGAATTATGATTTGAATGTACGATAATTAAGGTAGAAGGTAGATAAAAATTACTGATAATCTTAAATTTAAATATTCAAAATTGAATTTGTTAATAGGATTTTTTTTTTTAAATCCTTCGAGAATCTTCTGTTCCTAAATTTTTGTTGCAAATATATTTAATTTAATATTTAATATATGTATAACTAATTTATAATTTTTAATATTTAAAATTAATATTCAAAAGTGAATTTAAAAGATAAGATTAAAATGATTTTTTTAAATCCTTGGCATAGGTTAAGATTAATGATTAAGATTAATAAAAAAATAAATAAGAATAAGAGCTTTTGAAATAAAATGAATTGAGAGGAGGGACTGATATCACTAAAATGTTTGCATAAATACAAAATTAAAATTAAAATTAGATAATATTTAAATTAGATTAAATTTCAAAATAGAAGAATTAGAAAATTTTAATAAAAATGTCTCGAAATTTTGAAATGGAAAAATTTGAAGAGGAGAAAGATTAAAAATAATAATTATGATTTAAAATTTTGAATTATTATTTTGAGATTAAAATTGGAAAATTTGATTTTTTTTAATTAGAATATCTGAGAATGTAGAGATTTTGAAATAGACGATTTTGGTGAAGAGAGAGATTGTGTAGAGTGATAAAATTGTGACACGTGTCCCATTATATTCCCACAAATATAGAGTATTAAGATAAGATTATATTTCATTTGCTCTATGTAATTAGGCCTTTATTAGATACATGCTGCCTACTGCCTAGTCCACACTAAAACCCATATAAACTTTCATTCTATTTAATTAGTTAATTAATTAATTAATAATTTCTACACGCGCACATCCGCGGCACTGCAATTCTTGACAAATGACTTCTTTTTAGCCGCTAATAATTACATACATCTTTTTAATTTATGTTAATATATTATTTGTTTGTTTTTTTTAAAATTATTTAATCTATAATTGAGGGTTAAAATTAATTATTTAATTATTAATTAATGTATTATATAGACTAAAGATAAATAAGAATTACATAACTAATTGTTAGGTAAAATAATTTAAAATTTAATGCAGTCTTCTAATTAATTAACTAATTAATTTGTATTTAATTCTTTTGTATGTAAAAAAGTCACCTACAATATATTTTTTCAAAGAATAAAAATACTGAAGCATCTCAATCAAATCCATTTATAGATAATTATGAAAGTCGTCCCTTAAAATCTTTTAGGGTTAAAATCAATGAGATACTTAATATTAAATCATTAGAACGTGATTCAGGATTGTCATACTTTCAATCTCCACTGCCACTACGGAGCGATCTACTTCCAATCTCCACTGCAACTACGGAGCGATCTTTTTTAGCTATGAACATAGTCAAGACTACGCTCCGATGAAAAATGATTTTTTTACGGACTGTTTGTTGGTATATATTGAAAAGGAGATTGCAAAGAGGTTAAACATAGATGCCTATGATGATTTTCGTGGCATGAAAGAAAGTCGACGTTCTAAATTTTATCCGGTTGTAAGTTTAATGTTATATTTTGAAAATTTTATGATAATTAATACTATATTATACATGCGCTTGTTAGTGTATACATTAAATTTAATTACTTTAAATTTTACCGTTGGCCCCCCTCAATGTTTCATCCTGGGTCCGCCCCTGACTTCTCTCCCTCTAGATTTTTCTCTCTCTGTAAAGTTGCAGAAAAAATGCGTGTACGGAGGCAGTGATAGCTGATAAGATACTGTCTACTGATTTCCTGCACAATTTTACTATCTCCGTCCGGTGAAAACAGTGATGGAGGCAAAAATTTTGTTATTAATATTACTATAGTCTATATAAAAACGTACGTAGATAAAAGTTTTAAGTTCACATAAGTTAAATAAATTGACTTTCATTTGATTTTGGATGAACATTTAATTGTTTAGATTCAAAAGTGACGAAACAGACAAAAGTTTTAAGTTCACGTAAATTAAACAAATTGACTTTCATTTGGTTTTGGATGAAAATTTAATTGTTTCGATTCAAAAGAGACGAAACCATGTTAAATTAAATTACTAAAATATTACTATCATAAAAACTAAAAAATAAATTAATAATTATTTTTTTTTCTTTGTAAAAATAACATTCAAATTTTGATTAAAAATGATGTTTTCAATCATCACTAATCATGTAGTAATATATATAGTAATATATATATGGGGGAATCACTATAAGGTCCCTGGTTGGGAGGACCTATACCAACCAACTCCCTCCCCAAAAAAACCAAAAAAATAGTTGCAGCATGAGGGCCAATTTTACAAATTTAACCCTGAAGTAAGTTTAGATTTTAAAATTAAAAAAAGTCTATTTTTTACTTTTTGCTTTTAACTCTGTCTTCCCAAAAACATCCTACAGTACTTTCTTCCCCAAAATAATTCCGGCATAGGAAGATTTTTGCAACCGCCTGGCCTCCTAGCCTATTTACAAACTCAGGCCCGGAGAGTAAATCCGATGACCGACACTAAATCCGATGACCGTCTCCTTGAGATTTTTTTTTATTTTTTATGGTTTCTTCGAAATCTTTCCAGTCCCGGAGAAGAAATCCGATGACCGGCGATATATTTTAAAAAAGGCAGGAAAGAAATCCGATGAATATCATTTTTTTTTTGTTGTCTTTACCCTCCGTCGCCGGCCGCCAACGAGTTGCGAGCAATTAAAAAAAATAGAAATCTAGTCGCCGGGTGCAACTGCCGCCCATTCGCCGTCGTCAAATTCGTACCGCCTCGCTGCTTTTAGTGAGGAAGAAGAAGAATTGGATTTGAAAATGGGGATGCCTATTCTAGTTGGTTAATGCGGATAGGAATTAGGTCAATTATTAGGCATTTGGGCTTATATTTAGATAAGCCCAATAACACATAATATTAGTAATATTTAATTTATATAAATTTGATGTGAATTAATTTAAGTTTAGTACCATATGAATTAATTTAAGTTTAGTACAATATTTAAATTTAATTTAGGATTTGGTAGCTTATTTAATATTTAAATTCAAAAATTTCCATTATTATTATTAGGAGAAAAATTCAAAAAAATACACTCTTTGTTCAAATATTCATCTTTTGTGTTCAAATATTCGCGTTATGTAATATTCAAAGTCAACTTCAATTTAAGTTTTAGTTACTTATGTAATATTCAAAAACTAGGTTTAAGGTTTATGTTTGGTATCTTATATACCATTTAAGTTTAATAACTTATATAATATTCAAATTCAATTTAGGGTGGGGCACATGTTTTAAGAAAAAGGTAGATAAAGTAAGGGTATTGTAGAGTATTGTGGGGTCCATTGTGAATAAAGTGATTGTTTGTAAATAAAGTTGATGGCAATTTGAGTAATTAAGTGATGGTTGGAGGGTGATAGTTTCAAAAAAGGGTATAAGACTACATTTTGTGGACAAAGAATATAGGGCAAATGAGACTACTTTTCGTGGACAGAGGGAGTAATATTCAAACTCAATTCAATTTAGAGTTTACATAAGTTACTAAACTCTAAACCCTAAATTGAATTTGAAAATTATGATAATTAAAACCAATTTCAATTAATGTTCTAGTAGTTACATAAGTTACTAAAATATTTGAACACAAAGGGTAAATTTCTGAACAAAATGTATCATTTTTTGAATTTTTCTTCTGATAATTAAATTTTTTAATTTAAATATTAGATAACTAAATTCTAAACCCTAAATCTTAAATTAAATTTAAATATAGAAAATCAAAGGAAACAACCGACTTCTCCTTAAATTCAAGGCTAAATAAGTAAAATCAACTAAAAAAAAGGCTCGATGTACGAGCATATAAATGGTCAAATCTACCATATTTGTATCACATTGAACTACCATATTTGTTAAAAAATAAAAATGGTTGTTTTTGGTCTAATTTAATATGGGTGAAGTTATTTTTATTCCGATTTGAACTCAGGAGGTAAGCTTAAATTCTGATATCATAAAAGTATTACAAAAGTGTGAGTTAATCTAGGCCGAAACTAATACTAATCATCATTCAACATCAGATAGAAGAGCAGACTATTATTGGCTATTAGTCGATACAACCTCTATGACATATTCCAGAAAGCTGAAATGATACAAAAATTATGTTTTGGCAACCAAATCTGCGTAAAGAAGAGAGAATTAACAAGCAAGATCAATCAAGATCAAACTGCTAAAGGAATTTACAATTATGAGCATATAAATGGTCAAATCTACCATATTTGTGATTTATCCCCTTCCAACTAATAATTCATGAGCTTTTCCGCACAAATTTTCCCAGAAAATAAGATGAGAATGTAGTGATGTTATTTAACTCCAAACTCGGATATTTCTAAAGAAGGAGCTGATAGACAACACACAATTTATGAGTTTTTTCAAACCCTAAACCCAACATTTGGATTTGTAGGTAAAGAGTATAGTTAAAACTTAAAACCCAATGACATCAAAATTCATTCTCAAATTGAAAAATGTCGAACAATCTTAGAATAAAATTTGATAAAAATTAGGAACAAAAGTAATAAAATTTGCTTCAGTAAGTTATTCACTATCATTTGTAAAAGATTCACCAAAGAAGTTCATCTGTAGAAGCAACCAAGAAAACACATAAACCTAAAATTAAATAAAAAACCAGATCCCCAAATTTCAAAATAAAATAAAATTCTCTAAAAACAAAATGATGTGAAACTTCGATCCCAGAACTCGGTTACTCCGCCCTCGGATTGACGCTGGTAGGAGGGCTACGCCGCCATCCGCCCTGAGAACTGAACAGTCCCAAAAAAAAAACTTAGATCTACGCCGCCATCCCTCGAGCGGCGCAGACCGAATAACTGAGAAGAGGGAAGAGAATCGACGGCCGTAATCTTGATTATTGCGCAGATTGGACGTCGCCGGAAGGGGAGAGGTCTTCTGACAAAAACTGTATGGGAGCCTTTTCCTCCAAATTAATTAAAATATAGCAAATACAAAATAAATGAGAATGAAAGGGCAAAAGAGGAAATTCATATTATATTTGGGAGTGGGTTGCTAGCTAAAAATTTGCAAAAATTCGCAGGGAGTGTGTTGCAACAAAACTAAAAAACAAGGAGCTAGTAGTAAATAATCTCTCTCTATATATATATACTCCCTCTGTCCACCAGGCACACTTTTTTTTATACATATTTTTAAAAAAATTATATTTTAATTATAAAAAAGATGTAACGAGTAAAGAATATTGTTGGTAGATACTTAAAATCTTGTTAATAAAATATAAAAAATACTCAAAAATTAACTATTTAAATAGAATAAACACATTTTTTTTACCCAAAAAAAAGAAATGAACACACTTTTCTTATTGATTGATTGATTTTATTTATTTATTTGGACTTACACTTTTCAATAATATTTTCAGCTATATTAACTTACACTTTTTATAATGTTATATTGTACATTTTAGTTATATGGTGTTGCACTTTTCAATTTGACTTTTTTTTTGGTGTTGTACTTTTCAATAATATTTTCATTTATATTGACTTACACTTTTTGGTAATATTATATTGCATATTTTAGTTATACAGTGTTGCACTTTTCAATTGTAGTATTTTACACTTTATAATAATATTTTCATTTATAGTGACTTACACTTTTTATTAATAATAACTTGCACTTTACAATAATATTGTGTTGCACTTTTCAGTTATAATAACTTACATTTTTTCATTAATATAACTTACACTTTTCAGTTATAATAACTTACATTTTTCATTAATATAACTTACATTTTTCAGTTATAATAATTTAAAATTTTCATTAATATAATTTACATGTTTCAGTTATAATAACTTACATTTTTCAGTTATAATAACTTACACTTTTCATTAATATAACTTACATTTTTCAGTTATAATAACTTACACTTTTCATTTATAATAACTTACATTTTTCATTAATATAACTTACACTTTTCATTAAAAACGATGTTGCACTTTTCAATATAATAATATACATTTTTCATTAAAAATGATATTGCATTTTTCAATATAATAACATACATTTTTCATTAAAAACGATATTGCACTTTTCAATATAATAACATACACTTTTCAGGAAAAATAAAAAATAAAAAAGGTTAACCATTGACTTTTGACCGGTCAGCGCCAATAGTTGACTGGTCAAGGTCAACTCAAGTACATGATGTACTTGAATGCATACAAGACTTTATCATATATATATATATATATATATATATATATATATTATGGAAGAAAAATATGTATAAAAAATTGGATATAAGTCTAAAATTAATAAAATTGTTGAATAATGTTTGCCTATAATATATAACAGTTTGCATGTCTCACAATTTTTCCAATATTTGGGGGTACTCTATGTAAAATACTAAAAAAAAAAAAAAAAATTAACATGAAAAATGAAAAGGAAAAAAAGAGCTCTTGCTCTTGAAGGGAATTGAACCCTGTCATTCTTTCAACATTTGGGGTACTATATGTAAAATACAAAAAAACAAATTTAACATGAAAAATGAAAAAGAAAATTCCAACATTTGGGGGTACTCTATGTAAAATACTAGACATGTCCAACCGCTGAAAACCACTAGTTATGGTTAAAATCGGCGGTTTCGATTTTACAAAATCGGTAATCGAAATCGAATCAGCAAACCGCCGATTACTTTCACTCTTTTTTTTTTTTCATTTTCGCTCTTTTTTTAAGATATATTTTACTAGAGTTTAATACATATTATATAACATTAATTTATATATAGAAAATAGAAAAATTGTGTATTAAAAAAATTTGGGAAACAAACAGTTTTCAATATTCAAAACCGAACCGCCATTTTTTAAAAACCGTAACCAGCGGTTAAAAACCGGTCGGTTTGATATGGAAAAGATCCCTTGCTCTAGAAGGGAATTGAACCCCTTGCTTCAGCAAAAGACCAAGCCTATTTAATTCTACCTAACCACTGGGCCAACAATACATAGTAAACATTATATTGTATACATAGTAAATAACTTAAATATTTTGTGCAAAATAAAATCAATAGAAGCATCAATATCAAGTAAAGTGCAAATTGAAGAGTTTAAAGGTTTAGAAATGTTCATTTCGCTCTCCAACTCATCTTGGGATGCTTCTTGATCTTCTTGTTCTTTGTTGCTCATGTCCATCAAAGGACATTCCTCTTCATCTCATTTGTCAAAAAGCTTGACATCTTCAACCTCCTCACTTGGATCCTCTTCTTCTTCTTTCATAGCGATGACCAATCCCCTGATTGTTGAGTTCATCCGCTCCATTCCATTCAGAAGTGACTTGAGTTGATTCATTTGTTGTAGTTGGGTGGCCTTGATCTCTTCTAATGCATCCAACCTTTTTTCACTTGAATCCAAATTTTTCAAGGTGAGTGCAATGAGCTCTTTTGTAGTATCACTTTCTTCATTATTTGGTGACCAATGTGCATTGCTTTCCCACTCTTGATATTGATAATGAGAAGGAGCTTGTTGTATTTGATAATCGTACTCAAAGCTGCTCCCACTATCATACCAATTTCCTTCTGAAACTCCATGCAATTCAAAGCAAGGTTCCTCCATAGGTGGAGGAGGAGATGGACAATATAGCTCTTCAGGTGGTGGAGGAGGATATGAATAATGTGGATCAAAGTGTTGAGGAGGAGGGTATTGATGTGGAGGTGGAGGGTAATATCCTTGAGGAGGAGGTGATGCTTCTTCATTCCTCCAATCTTGATAATAGGAGGGAACTTGTTGCATTTGATATTGGTGATCAAAGTTCCTCCAATCATCGTAGCTCACAAATCCATGTCGTGGAGGATAAATCATGCCACGTTGGTCATAGCAATGATTCGACGGGTATTGATTATATCCATCCATCTAGTCAATGAAGTGCACACCTGCAAAAATCAAAGTATCAAATTCAAAGAAAACAAAATAACAAAAATAAAATGCCACTAGTAACACCACTCAAACAAGTTTCAAGTCCCACGTAAGACTCTCAACTAGATCCCCGGCAGCGGCGCCATTGACTTGGTTCGTATTTTTGCACTTTTTAAACAACTATACGATCCCCACAAGCGTATGGGTTCGTTAGTAGTATGATAAGTATACCAAGTAGATATTCGTTCCAAGGACCTAGAGAGAGCGTGGAGCCCCAAAACTATAAGTCAAAATGGTGTTATAGAAGCTAAACAGGAGAGTAAAGCAAATATCAATAAGAAAAAGAAACACTAAGTTAACAACTAATACTAACTCTCAAAACGATGAAAGTGCAAGTGGAAGAATTGTATTGCCTCGGGTGTATCCGTTTTGTGAGCAATTAAGTGAACTAGTGAACTAATTACATGATTTTACTAAGAATTCGGGTTAAGCTAAAGGCTATCACATGTGTGTGTAAACCCCCTCGAAAGGCATAGGTCAACATCGTGCATTGATTAGCAATTATAGGATCTAACCAAATACCATAAGCTCCTAAGATAGTGTTGCATAAGCACTTTCAACACGGTTACTAATGCTTATGAAACGCCCTCTCACCAAACTCCTAGACGACCTCTATTTGTTTAATGTCTAAAGTTGTCGGTCTAGCCATTAACCTCCTCTCGGTTAGCTAATTACTAATTAACTTCTATTCAATTGACCAAAGCTCACACTCCCACTCCCAATCATGCTACCCAACTCTCATTGCAATAAACATAATCGAACATGCTCGCTAATAGGGTTGATCAACCAAATGAATCAATCAAAGTACAACTCTAGAAACATAAACACCCAAATTCTAAGCTAATCATGCAATTAATCCACAATTACTCTAAATTATCATCAAAACATCAACACTCAAGGCAATTAAGGATTAGCCCATGTCTAAATTGACAACTAGAATAAAACTTATGTAAATGAAACTACAAAACATCAAAATCAAATAACCAACTAATATTGAAATAAGGAAAGAAAGCACCTCTATTGTCTTCAAATACTTCAATCTCACCAACAATAAAATGAAATACTAAATTGAAATCTATCTATAAAATGAAATAAAAAATTAAACTAAACTAATATATTGAGTGGAGTGGTTGGAGGAGAAGAGATTTCTCCCCCAATGGAAGAGCCCCTGTTTCGTGCCAATACTTGCGCGTCTGTGTATTCCCCCTGCGAACTCCTCTCCCAATTTTCGACCAAATACACTCCCCCATCACTCCCCCGATTTATACACTCCCCGAATTTTAGGTCACACCTCCCCTCAAATGTCATAAATACCCCTCCTTCATTAAAATCCTTTTACTACCCACACCTCCCAAATCCTCCATCTTTCTTCCTCCTCCATTTCTTCTTTCATCTTCTCCCCCACCCCTCACCACCACCGCCGGCGACCTGCCCCTCCACCACCCGTCGCCGGCGACGCTAGCCCCTCCCTCCCTCGCCGAGCCCGTCGCCTCCCCCCCCCAACCCCCACCGCCTGTAAAAAAAAAAAAAAAAAGAAGAGATCTTGGTCGCGCGCGGCCGTCCCCTCCCTCCCTCGCCGAGCCCGTCGCCCCCCCTCCCTCGCTCGCTCGCCAAGCCCGTCGCCTCCCCCCCCCCACCAACCCCCACTGCCTGTAAAAAAAAAAAAAAAAAAGAGATCTTGGCCGCGCGCGGCCGTCCCCTCCCTCCCTCGCCGAGCCCGTCGCCCCCCCCCCCCCCCTCCCTCCCTCGCTCGCCAAGCCCGTCGCCCCCCCTCCCTCCCTCGCTCGCCAAGCCCGTCGCCCCCCCTCCCTCCCTCCCTCGCTCGCCAAGCCCGTCGCCCCCCCCTCCCTCCCTCGCTCGCCAAGCCCGTCGCCCCCCCCCCCCAACCCCCACCGCCTGTAAAAAAAAAAAAAAAAAGAACAGATCTTGGCCGCGCATAGCCGCCGCGGCCGTCCCCTCCTCCTCTCTCCCTCGTCGAGCCCGTCGCCCCGTACCCCCAACTGTAAAAAAAAATAAAAAAAATGAGCAGATCGCGGCCGCCCCCTCCTCCCTCCGACGCCGCCACACCCCACCCCCCACCAGGTTTTCCCCCTTTCCCAATGTTAGGGTTTTCTGCATTTTTGCAGAAAACCCTAGTTTTTTTCTTCTTTTTTCACTTGATCTCTTCGATTATGTAAGATCGATCAAATACACTCCCCCATCACTCCCCCGATTTATACACTCCCCGAATTTTAGGTCACACCTCCCCTCAAATGTCATAAATACCCCTCCTTCATTAAAATCCTTTTACTACCCACACCTCCCAAATCCTCCATCTTTCTTCCTCCTCCATTTCTTCTTTCATCTTCTCCCCCACCCCTCACCACCACCGCCGGCGACCTGCCCCTCCACCACCCGTCGCCGGCGACGCCAGCCCCTCCCTCCCTCGCCGAGCCCGTCGCCCCCCCCCCCCCCAACCCCCACCGCCTGTAAAAAAAAAAAAAAAAGAGATCTTGGCCGCGCGCGGCCGTCCCCTCCCTCGCTCGCCAAGCCCGTCGCCTCCCCCCCCCCCCAACCCCCACTGCCTGTACAAAAAAAAAAAAAAAGAGATCTTGGCCGCGCGCGGCCGCCGCGGCCGTCCCCTCCCTCCCTAATCAGAGGCCCAATGACCCCCCTGACCCCATCGTCCCTCCGTCACTGGGTGAAAGTTACTGGGAGGTTCAAAGATTACATGGACAAGGGAAGTACTCCCTCCGTCCCATAATTATTTGCACAGTTTAATCGGCACGATTTTAAGAAAAGTGAATTTAATGGTTGATGATGTAAGTAAATGAGGGGTAAAGTAAAAATATACAGTATGTAAAGTGGATATAGTGAGGTGTAAAGTAAAATAGACAGTATGTAAAAAGATGGTGACAATTTTGAAAATAAAATGATGTTGGAAGGGTATTAATTTTGTGGGGTATTTCCATATTAAGAGACACAATATTTAAGAAAAGAGGATTTAGTGGTTGGTAATGTAAGATAAAATAGGTGCTTTGACGAGGTGTAAAGTAAAATATATGTAAAAAATGAGTGACAATTTTAAAAATAAAATGATGTTAAGAGGGTATTAATTTTGTGGGGTATTTCCATATTAAGAGTGTGTGCAAATAATTTTGTCTCTCTTTCTCAATCAGATCACTTGATCTCGCAGTAGGGGAGGTGTAAACCGAATTATGGATCACTTAGAAAAACATCAAAAGAACCCTTTATCGTAGCAGCTTCAAGCAGGTCTGGCTTCAGCTGACTCTAACTCTTCAGAGATCATGAGTGTGGTCCTTCACAAACGTTGGTCGAATATGTTGGATAACACCGAACGATGGTGTTATCATATAATATTTTTAACTTGCTTACAACTTGTTTTATATCATTTATTGTTTACTTTGGACATTGATGTTTAGAGGAGTGTACTTTTTTCCTTGATCTCGGGTTTTGTCTCTAAGTAGAATTTTTTCAGGCAATATTTTAACTGAACTTTGGCTTCTAGCTCGGTCTGTAAGCTTATGGTTTCATATTTTCTTTTTCTTTTATATATCATTCTTTTTATTGTCAATCATCACTTGTACTATATCTATTATTTAATCATTTTTTTTAATCTATGTGTTTAAAAGTAATAAGAAGTTTATATACGAATGGATGGAGTAATATATAGCTAATGGAGTGACAATTGATGTAAATTAATTGAAAAGTGAGAATAATTGTTTGAAATAATTACAATCCTTATTTATTTGATGTAGTGGTGTCAATAAATTTTTAAAAAATAACATGAAAAGTTTGGGTTGAGATTCTCAAAATGGAGATGAAGAAAAAATATTATATAAAGTAAAAACAATCTATTTAAATGATCTTATATTTTATAGTAAAGTTTTTGACACCGTGATACTGCTAATACAAATTAGGGCTGATATAGTATGAAATATTGCATGTATACATCTTAACTCAATTAGATTAAAGTCAAAAGCTTAAGTCCATATAACCCATCAATCAAATCTAATTAAGGCAATTTAAAAAAAAAATAAGGACAAAGTTTAATTAAGACAATTTTTAAAAAACACGGGTCACCCAAAAAATTTGCTGGTTGTAAACACGTGATTTACCACATGACCAAAACATTGTTACTATAAAGTCAAAATAATATCACTAAAAGGCCAAAAGTTTACTACTACATGTCTAAAAATATTCTGGCAAATTCACCCAAAAATCTAAGTGTTCAGAATATTTTTGGACATGTAGTAATACACTTTTGACCTTATAGTGATAAAATTTTGATCTTGTAGTAACATAGTTTTAGTCATGTAGTAGCAAAATATTTTTGACTTAAGAAAAAAACAGGTGTCCAAAATATTTTTGCACTTATAGTAACAAAATTTTGGTCTTTTAGTAACATGTATAAATTTGGTCATAAAGTAAAATAATACTTGAGAGCGAAAAAAAATATTTTAACTAAGGTTGACCCAAATTGACCCACGAATTTTGACCTAAATTGATCAATATTGCATACAAGTTTTTGTACACAAATTAATATTTATTTATTTTAAAATGTTGAATCTTCCTATCCAAATTATATTTTGTGTAATGCTTGACCCACTCATATTTAGTCCTTTTGCAAAATTTTGTTCTCCTTTTCATCTTTGATCGAGGAATAAAAAGGGCATACGAAAGAGGTATTAGTTTGCTTATTAATTGGGCAAGAACATTACTTGCGTGTTTATAAAATTTATTACTACTATTATTATTATTTTTAATCAGTTTATCATTAACTTTCTCCACATTTTGCCATTTTTAGCATAATGATTCTTATTTAAATAAAAAAAAATATTTTAACCATCTTGGCGCTGTAACGTATCACCGGTGCGTTTCCATCTTTCCGCGGACCGACCCCATCGGAGCATCTTCAATGGCTGGTATCTACCTTCTTCACTGGTTAGTTAAATTTATCTCTCATGGTGTTCATCTTCCCTTGGTCGGAAGCCTTACGTTCTCTCTCCCCTGTGAGAGCCTTTGCTTGTACATTTTAAGTGGCCCGTTGTTGTCTATCTCGCTTGAGTTATTTGTTGTATTTTTTGACGCGTCTTATTGAAGGTTATTGGGGCGAGGATTCACCCGACTCTATTATTATCCTCTGTTGGAATTGTAGGGGGCTCGGGAATCCTGCTACAATTCCAGTTATTTGTGAACTTGTTAAAGTTCGTAATCCATGTGATGTTTCTCTGTTGCTGCTAGATTAGAAGAGTTACGTATTAAACTTAAGTTTCAGGCCTGTTTTACTATCGACTGTGTTGGTCACAATGGTGGCTTATCGTTCCTATGGAAGAATTATGACGTGTGTACGCTTCTAAGCTATTCACGTAATCACATTGACATGACCATCAATGATATTCCAGGTAATTGGAGACTGACCAGCTTTTATTTTATGGGCACCCTAACAGGACAAAAAGAAATTTGTCGTGGAGTCTCCTTCGACGGTTATCGGTGGCTAATCCCCTCCCATGGTTATGCATGGGGGATTTTAATAACCTGTTGAGTAGTGTGGATAAGAAAGGTCGAGTCCCTCATCCCCATTGGTTATTGACGGGCTTCAGAAATGCGACGGAAGATAGTGGGCTCATTGATGTTGATTTAATCGGCCACAAATTTACATGGGCGAGGGGTCTAGGTACTCCTCATGTTTTTTAAGAAAGATTAGATAGAGCTATGGGAAATACGGAGTGGCATGTCCAATTTCCAGAAGCCAAATTATTTAACTTGATTGCCCCGGTGTCGGACCATAACCCGATTCTTTTGGAGAATTGTCCGACACAGATTCGTAGGGCGCCTAAATTTTTCCGTTTCGAGAACAGCTGGCTAGAAGATAAGGGTCTCGAACAAGTGGTGAGAAGAAGTTGGCATGGATTTAGAGACTTGTATTTTCTTGACAGATTGAAGGCAACAATAGATACGATTTCGATCTGGGGGTCCCACAAAGCCAACGCGTTTAAAAATAATAAAAATGATATCGAGAGGGAGATAGCAGGTTTTCAAGGAAAAATGGACCATGCATCGGTGATGAGATGTAGGGCAGCTCGGAAAGAACTTGCAACTATCATTATGGGCGATGACACTTATTGGAGGCAGAGAGCCAAAGTGTTTTGGCTCAAAGGGGGTGATGTAAATTCAAAATTCGTTCACCGCATGCCTTCGGCTCGTCGAAAGAGAAATCGAATTGAGCGCCTAAAGTTGGTGTCAGGCGATTGGGTGAATTCTCAGTCAGGGATCAATGCTGAAATCCTAAGATATTTCGATGAGCTTTTCTCCCCAAAACCAGAATGATGTTGATATTTATGCAGCTTTGCATATGATACAGCCTAAAAGCTCTGAGGATGACAATCATAATCTGACCAGGGACTTTACAATAGATGAATTTAAATTGGCTCTCTCACAGATGCACCCGGATAAATCTCCGGGACCGGACGACTTTAATCCGGCTTTTTACCAGAAGTACTGGGATGTGATTGGGGAAGATGTGTTTAGGGAGTGTACGTCGTGGCTCCGTAATGGTAGCTTTCCCCAAGGTTTGAACAATACGTTGGTGACACTAATTCCTAAATGTGATAATCCAGAAACGGTGAAAGATTTGCGACTAATTTCGCTATGCAACGTGGTGTATAAACTGGTCTCTAAGGTTCTTTGTAACCGATTAAAGTCTCTTTTGCCAGACCTTATTGTTGAGGCGCAGTCAGCTTTTGTATCAGGGCTTTTGTATCAGGGCGTGTGATTCAAGATAATATTATCATTGCATTCGAGCTCATTCATTCAATGAAATTGAATGTTAAACGAAAGACGGGTGATGTAGCGTTAAAGATTGATATCTCAAAGGCATATGATAGAGTTGATTGGAGATATCTCGAAAGCATTTTATCAAGACTAGGTTTTTCTCCGAGATGGATCCATTGGATGATGATTTGTTATAATTCAGTGAGCTACAAGTTTCGGGTAAATGATGATATTGTGGGACCGATGATCCCTGGAAGAGGGCTTCGACAGGGAGACCCTCTGTCCCCGTACCTATTCATCCTGTGCTCTGAAGGTCTTTCAGCGCTCCTTCGTCAAGCTAGTCAGCAAGGGCAGATTCATGGCAGTAGGGTTTGTCGACGAGGCCCGGTCATTTCACATCTTTTATTCGCCGATGACTCTCTTCTATTTTGGCGTGCCACACCGCAGGAAGCTGTCTCGTTAAAAAATGTGCTTTGTGAGTATGAGGCTATGTCGGGCCAAGCCATAAACTTTGGAAAATCTGGGACGTATTTCAGCTCTAATATTGGGCAAGAGGTTAGGGAGGAAATTAAGCACATCTTTAAGGTGGATCAGCCCCTGAACACGGGTAAGTATTTGGGATTACCCTCCTTGATTGGCGGAGGAAAGAAGGCTGTATTTTCTTATATCAAGGCAGGGAAGGCTCTGTAATTTAAATTAGAATTTAAATCTATTTATATTAAATTGATATTTGGATGGTAGATTTGTTAGATCTTTTTTGCAGGTATCCAATTATCATGGTTTTAATGTATGTTTTAATTTATGTTGTTTGAATGTGATTTTTAATCTGATTCGGCCAGATTTGTTTTTCCCGTGAGAAAATTCACGGGTAGATTAGATTATTTAATTTGTAATAGACTAGTCTAGATGTTAGATTTATTTTTTGTAAATAAATTGTAACGGGTCAAAGACGAAGACCGTTAGACGGATTAAAGAAATAATACTCTCATTTATTTTACCTTTCATTCACTTTAGTCAAATCTTCCATGAATTACCAAAAAGGAAACAACTCACATAATTTTTACCAATAATACCCCTCCTTTATTTTACTTTTCATTCCCTTTAGTCAAATCTTCTCCACTTTAATCAATGAATTACCAATAATACCTCTCCTTTATTTTATCTTACACATCACTTTATTCCATTTTCTTAATCGCGTGCCGGTCAAAGTGTGCATAAAATCCTGGGACGGAGGAAGTATTAAATACACACAAGTATTTGCCATTTTTATAAAGCTTTAATTTTCAAAATAATTCCCTCTTTTTATTTTTATATGACTTTAATTTTCTTCAAAAAAATTGTCGGCTTGACAAATAATATTAATAAGGCATATTTGGAACTTTGACAAATATTGTAACTGAATCTTCTTTGGGGTTTGAAAAGTAAGGTGCGAATTTTGTTGCTTTGATAAAATATGAAAATCTCGTCAAAGAAACGACTGAATTAATACGCATTTCATACTTGTGAAACTTCAAATTACAATTAATCTTGATAATCCATGGGGTTCCATCACCCTACAAACTCATATTCTCTGTATTTTTTGCTAGTCATATATTCTTGTTTCTTTGGATTTTCTACTTCCATCGACACAATTACTTCCAATCAATCACTTCATGATCCTGATTATCTACTCTCATCTGCCGGAACTTTCAAATTCGGATTTTTCAGTCCGCCGGAAAATAGTAGCCGTTACGTGGGAGTGATGTACAATCTCCCAGTGATGACTGTTATATGGGTAGCCAACAGGGACAAGCCTCTTAGTGATTCAGCAGGGTCATTACACATATCCGAAGACGGAAACCTCGTAATCTTTGATGGACGAGGCCTCGTAGTTTGGTCTACGAAAATCGCAAATTCCCTCTCAAATTCCTCTGCCCTGCTCTTGGATACGGGGAATCTTGTGTTACGAGGTAGCTCGAATCATGATACGTATGTATGGGAGAGCTTTCGACAAGACTCTGACACTTTGGTTGAGAACATGAGGATTTTTACGAACTTGAGTAGGGGTGTCGAAAAGACGAAAGTGACATCGTGGAGAAGTGGTTCCGATCCATCTCCGGGAAATTTCACGGTTACCCTTGAGTTTGTAGAGATTCCAGAGCTTTTCATTAGGAATAATGGGGAGCCTTATTGGCGGAGTGGCCCTTGGAATAATCAAGTATTTACGGGGATAACCGACATGGTTTCTTTCTATAAACGTGGTTTTGAAGTTTATAGTAGCTCAAATGGATCTGCATATGTGTATTTTACAGTACCAGATTCCTCTGTTTTTATATATTTTGTGTTGAAACCATCAGGGGTGTTGGTCCAAAACGTATGGTTCTTGAATGAGGCGAAAGATTGGGAGGAGACGTGGACGTCTATGGATAACGAGTGTGATATGTATGGTAAGTGTGGGCCTTTTGGGAGCTGTAATTCTCAAGACAAGCCCATATGTAGCTGTTTTCGAGGTTTCGTGCCAACGAGGGATGACGAGTGGGGGGCGGGGAAGTGGAGCAGTGGGTGCAGGAGAAGAACGGGGCTTCAATGCGAAGGGAATAATAGTTCGGATGATGGGTTTGTGAAGATGAGTGGAGTAAAACCGCCTGATCGTTTTGTATGGTTTCTCGCTATGGAAGACGAGTGCAGGTGGCTGTGCTTGCGGAATTGTACGTGTGTTGCTTACGCATTTTCCGCGGGAATCGGGTGTATGCAGTGGGGGGAGAGGCTAATTGATGTGCAGAAGTTCTCTGATGGTAGCGGTGGAGTTGACCTCTACATTCGCTTAGCACATTCAGAATTAGGTAAGCTTCACACGCCTAGTGTATCATACCAAAAATACATCGAAATTTCAGTATAATATTTTCGTGTTTTTGTGAATTTGTCTTGCAGGGAACAAGAAATACATAAAATCAATTATTGTTGCAGCACTGGTTTTGGGGTTTATAACCCTTGCTGTTTCCACATTCTTTCTGCTCAAGTTTTTGCTCAAATACAGAGGTATAGATTGTATTCATACACCTTTTGTTTATCGTGTTATGATTCATGCACACTGGATCTTGACAATCTCGATCTGTTTTACATCTTAAAGCAGGACGGAAGCAACAAAATGAGGCACTTTCTCTGATGAATGAGAGAGGATATTCAGAAGAAGGCACTCTCCAAAACACTGTTTATGGAGTTAAACTGGACGAATTAGTTTTATTTAAATTTCAGATGCTCTCTAACGCAACAGATGATTTTAGTTTGATGAATAAGCTTGGACAGGGCGGCTTCGGTCCAGTCTATAAAGTAATTTATCTTGTTCCAAATTAGGCTTCAAGATTCATAAATTGCTGCATGTAATGATATGATGAGGAAAAATATTGGTTTTGATGTAGGGAAAATTAGGAAACGGACAAGAAATTGCAGTGAAAAGATTATCGAGATTGTCGAACCAAGGGTTAGAGGAGTTCATGAACGAGGTTGAAGTAATATCGAGGCTCCAACATCGCAATCTTGTTAGACTGCTTGGTTGTTGTGTGGAGTCTGAAGAAAATATGCTTGTTTATGAATATATGCCTAATGGAAGCTTGGATTCCTATCTCTTTGGTAACTCAATTATATGCTCTATTCCATTATTTGGATTCATAATACGCGTGAATCAGATTCACGAGAACTCTCTTCTTCAAAGTATGCCGTTTTAGCATATGGTTATTACAGTTAATTAGTTTGTATAACACATTTTTTTTTAAAATAGATTCGCGTAAAAGAGAGGATCTTGATTGGAAAACGCGTATGATGATCATCGAGGGTATTTGTCGAGGCCTACTTTATCTTCATAGGGATTCAAGGTTAAGGATTATTCATAGAGATCTCAAGGTTAGTAACATCTTGTTGGATGAGAAGCTAAACCCAAAGATCTCAGATTTTGGCATGGCGAGGATTTTTGGAGGCACAGACGATGAAGCCAATACGACAAGAGTTGTCGGAACATAGTGAGCACGAATATTAATTACATTGTTCAATTAAAGTGTTGTCTATACATATTTATTTCTTTGTTGAAGTAATTTTTGATGTTATTATCATGGTTTGCAGTGGCTATATGTCTCCAGAATATGCATTGCATGGTATATTTTCCGAAAAATCTGACGTTTATAGCTTTGGGGTCTTGTTATTAGAGACGGTGAGTGGAAGGAGGAATTCTCGCTTTTTTGATGAAGATCAACAACTCTTCCTAATAGCATATGTAAGTCTGATAGCGACGTTTTATATTTGTGTTACGTGAATTTTGTGATAAGATCTATTTGGCCCGGATTCAACCCATGTCCCTTCCTTAAATAAAAGGATATTGCAGATGCTTCTTCTCTTAGTTTTGTCTCTCGATAATTGATTTCGGCCCTGTGATTTTTACTATTCGACGTGTTTGTGCAGGTATGGAAACTGTGGAATGAAGGAAATATAAAAAATTTGATGGACTCATCAATATATGATCCAATGATGGAAAGTGATATAGAAAGGCATGCAAATATAGGGCTATTGTGTGTGCAAGAAGTAGCAGCAGAGAGGCCTAATATCACTACAGTCTTGTTGATGCTTAATTGTGAGATTGTACAGCTCCCTTCCCCTAACAAACCTGCTTTTGTTGGGATTCAAACATATTCCCAAACTGAATATTCTCAAAAGAACTCCTCAACCAACACTCTCACTGTTTCAATACTCGAAGGAAGGTAAATTTTAATACTTCTTCCGTTTCAGGATTTTCTGCACATGTAGTGTGACACACAAATGAAGAAAAACGATTTTGGTGATGTAATAAATATTATTTTGTGTATTTTTTTTATGGCTCGGTATTCGTTTCAATGACCGACTAAAATATTATAATACATGGAGCTATTATGAAAAACTTGCTTTCAAGAAATATAATTAATTTTTTTTTTTTTGGTTAAGTATATGTATATAGTGTTAGCAATTAAACAAATAGTATATTGAACTGTCTAATTGTTACAAGAGCTAATATTAAAATTTAGCCAGATTGAATGCAATTTACAAGGCCTGGAAATATCCTCAAGATTCCCAAGTTATATTCTTGACAGAGCAAAGTATTTATGACAAAAAAACAGAGTTATAACTCGAATGAGTGATGTAGGGTAGAGATCACATTAGTTTTCACACTTTAAAAAAGGAATTATAACAACTCTTACCCTTAAAATTCTCACTTATTTACCATTTATATCATTACTCTTCTTACATAATACACTTACTTTATCACTTTAATAAAATTAAGAGGACATTAATACCCTTACTTTATCACATTTTCTTAGTCGTGAAGATAGTTTTGGGACGAAGAGAGTACTATGTTTCGACTACCCTTGTTGTGTTGCTTTGATCATCTTTGCCATATATCTTGGCCTTTCCAAAGTTCAAACAAGATTTTTGGGTTCATTAATCATTATGATCTCTATAAATTAGAGTCCCTAACAAGGTCTATTTTTTCTGAATTTGGATGGAAGGATCATTGTTGACAACAAGTTTATATATAAGTTTTTGTTGTAAAGCATCTCTGTCTTAGTGCAAAAGTATATATGGGAATGAAGAGTTGTTGTGGAGAGACTCAAGAAAATTCTCACTTCACAAGATCTTATAATAGTGATCTAACGGAGAAGGTTAAAATTGGAGAAAGGAAGCATTGATTCAGATCGAGGAGAAAATTAAAATTGCATGCCCATTAGAAGAGCTCCTACTTAATTGTTAGGTCGAAGCTGAATTTTACTAGAGAAAATTTGTCAGGAAGACTTCATTTGAAAATTAGTATTATAAATTTTAAGGAGAATAAAGATGACACATGGCATATTCCTATTCATTCAAAAGGTGCATAAGAAAACTTCAAATTTACACACATGCAAGGGACTATCTCCTCCAACGCCTATAAATAAGGAATGCCTTGAGCATTTCAAGATTAATTATGGGAATTATTATTCAAGACAGCTCAATTTCTACATTCTATTCCTAGATTATCCCAAAGATTAAGCTCAACTGATATATCCTAGCTATAAACTTGTATTTCATTGTAAAGGATATAACCGTTAGTTGGTTTGGTTTGAGGAAAAATGTGAATTAGACTTAATTATCCCAATTTTTCTATGTTTGGTTTGATAGATTAAGGTCCGAGAAAAAATATTAGTTCGGGTCAGTTTTTCCATTTTAATTCACATCTGTGTGATTTATAGTCCAGGTCTGAAAAAAACGTGTGATTTATAGTCCAGGTCTAAAAAAATGCGCTGCCTCCAAATCCATAAACGTGTAATCGGAAGGGGAGCCTCTTGATTCAGCATCAGAATCCAAACCATTAGCCTCGCCTTCTAAAACGCATCGGATATGGAGATGGAGCTAAAAGCGGCGAGCCGTCACTACCTTCGGGGATATGGGAGAGAAGTGTATTGAGATGGGAGAGAGATATTTTGAAAGTAATATGAGAGATAATGAGATAAGTGAATGAGGAGTGATTTTTGAGGAGGAGAGAGACAAAAGGGCATAAGAGGGATTTTGCCGTCATTTTAAAATTTTAAATAATAGAAAAAATTGTTGTAGTTTTGAGTTTTAAGGGGTTTAACTTTGTAGATATGAGTAAATATATTCACCAAATCAAATCAAACATGTATGCTTCATTAGTTCATTTGGTTGTTCTGAATGACTTGAATTGAATGATAAATGTCAGAAACATTTAAATTTGTATGAGATATATACAGTAACTATTTACCAAATAAATTAAGTACTAGCTACCTATATAAATTCATAAATGATAATGTTCAATGCACGATATCCATGTATATATATAAATTCAATTAAACTATTACAATATATTAAATAACATTAATGTCAAATAGACATAGATCCAAAAATTTGTTGGACATGAAGCTTGAAACTCATCTTGCTTTTCTTTCTATAGCAATCCCTCCCACAAATACAAATAGTTAAAATAGAATTTCTGAGTAGAGCTAAAAGAAGAGTAAGATTAAAAAAGACAACATAGTTTTTCAAGCAAAATCAATCAGTGAAACAATGCAAACAAGAAACTCACTCAACACAGCTCTTAGCACTAGTCATTAGAATGACATGATTAAATAAACAGTTGTATATACTTTCAAGCTTTTCTTGATTCTTGAAACCAAGTGGAGTAGTTTTTAGGACAGAGGACAACAATGAACCACCCCACATGGTTAACTCTAGGATACTTATTTTCCTCTATTGGAAACCAACCAGCTCATTTTGCACACTAAAAAGAACATCCCTATTTCCATACTAGAGTGAAGGGAAAATTCACCATATGCATGTACATATTTACAAACTTAAAGTAAAGAACATTTCAAAGTGCTCTCTCTGGTCAACATCAGTGACATATATAATCCATTCAGCCTTTTCCTCGTTGAATCGGTACCTAATATCACATGCGCAAGTCTTAAAACAGGTGAATATATGTCAAATTGACAAAACAATCTTGATACTCCTAACCAAACAGATTTAAGCAGGGCTCTCAAAGTAATAATTCACTTATCAAATAAATATAAGTATATAACTATAGTTTATCACTAGATTCGAAGAAATGGGAATAGCATTCAATATCTCAGTCTCTTCATTTTATCTCTTCTTTTCTTTCTCAATCGATGAAAAAAAATATTACCATTAACAAACCACATAAAGAGTAAGAATTTACCATTGATTTTGCCATGTTGCCCAAACAATGGAGTATAGTAGTTTTTGACACTTCTCAAATTGCAAGTTCAACTCACCAACTGCCATTTTACACAAATATACAAAATACTCCCTCCGTCCCATACTTGAAGGCTCAAACCAATTGGGCACGGGTTTTAATGAATGAATTGTTTATTAATATTGTGTAAGATAAAGTGGGGGTAGTAAAGACTTTTCAACTTTATAAATAGTACTCCCTCCGTCCCAGGATTTTATGCACACTTTGACCGGCACGGAGATTAAGAAAATGAAATAAAGTGATGTGTAAGATAAATAAAGGAGGGGTATTATTGGTAATTCATTGATTAAAGTGAAAGAAATTTGATTAAAGGTAAAAGAAATGAGGGGTATTATTGGTATTATTGTTTCCTTTCTTGGAGTGTGCAAAAAATGTTGGAACGCCCGTTAAGGAGAGTGTGCATAAAATCCTGGGACGGAGGGAGTAATAAAGTTACTTTTTAGTGTAATAAAGTAGTGGCATTTGTTGTAATATTGTGATGTTTTAAGGAGAGTGTTTAAAAGTGTTTTTGCTATTTTAGGTAATGTGCCTTCAAGTATGGGACGCCCAAAATGGTAAAATGTGCCTTTAAGTATGGGACGGAGGGAGTAACAGGTAGCATCTCCCTGAGCAAGAATTTCACAGTATTCTTTTGTTTTAAGATAAATTTTGCATTCAAAATTAACAAGCATTTGATACAACGCAATATTCTTGACAAAAATTCTAAGCTACACAAATAATTCAATCCTCTTAATTTCATCCAATTCTATTCGTGTCGAAATCTGAATACATGCAACCATCAACAAGGAGCAGCACAGATTCATTGGCTCAAACAGGTTACCCAAAATAGCAGCTGCTGAGTAATCGAGGAAAATATCGACAAGGACTGGAAAAATCAATCGATGAATCCGGAAAATAGTTACCAACTAAGAGTGTAGACTCCACTGAGCGACAAATCCTAAGTGCGGACTAAAGTGAAGTTGGATGCCTTACGCGCCCGGAAATCATCTGTTTCTGCAAAAAGTGAAGCTGGCTGCTGTGACAGGGGGTACGTTTGCAAAAAATAGTTTCTTTTGTACACCAATTGGCAATTGCAGCATATGTTTCTGCAAGAAGTTTACACAAATTGAATAAATTAGTTTATCTAACTGAATCATAAACAAGATAAGTAAATAAATAACAGGAAATCATGTTAAAACACTGAGGATTAGAAAATACAGTAAAGCATGCATGCATTAGAAAATATAGGATTAGAATCTTGACAATAAAATCTAAAGAATGAGCAATCAACAACTTCTCTACCCAAACTCATAGTTTCTTCTATTGAGGATACGATAAAATCACTATAATTGTATTTGTATCTCCATACATGTCCTAGCATCGTGATATTTTATGTACTCATCAAATGTCATCATGACCAGTAAATAATCCTGGAGGAACTATAGATTACAAGCAGCATAGAGGCGAAAGAAAAAATAGCATATTATCCAATACTATAGACAACACAATAATTGACCAGGAAATAATATACTCTTCAGCAATTCCTCTGCATAACATGTTTGTGCAGAAAGTTTACACAATAATTGACCAGGAAATAATATACTCTTCATGGTCACGTAGGTTGAAACCCTTTTAATTCTCTAGTAATATATATGTCCCACATCTGCATTCGTTTAAAAATAAATAAATCTTTAATCTCATTATACTATGTTTCGTGGACCTCGCTTTCTATTTAGTTGAAGATCTCTGTGAAAAGAGAGAAAATGAGATGATCAGATGATTTACCTACATGAGCCAACAAGAATACCGTCACGAAAATTAAAAGAGTAGGGGTATATGCTGATCAGTCAACCACAAGTTTTTCTACCAATACAAAGAAAACCACTCTAGTGTACACTAAAGAACCTCGGAGCAACACATAAAATTAGATCACTAGACTCTTTGGAAATATACATATCTAATCTTGACTAGGAAGTAAGAAGCATAATTTCACAAATGAGGAGCCCAGAAATACTTTTACCGTCACTACAGAGATAATGATAAGCTGCCTAAATCATCACATGCCATCAGTAAATAGTTTGTTATACAACCTGTGATCTCATTAGTTTGTTAGGATAAGATTTTTCTCATTCTTTTATTTCTTCTATAACATATTTTCATATAAATTTCATACAATGAAGAATTTCTCAAGTTTTAACTTCTTTTCTATATAATATTTCTGATATGGTTCACAGCAGGATTGTACCTCTTTCTTTTAGTATTTTCCCAAGTATTTTTCTGTTTATTTATCAACTTTTAAGATTCTCTTCTTCTGTTTCTATACTAATTCTACAGCAGATGGAAACTCTCTTCCTATCCATTTAGGATATATTTCCATCTTCATGCATCATTAATTCTGTAACTAAAGAGAGCCTCCAATATCATGTCCTGTGATACTAAACAATAATAATTTGCACAAGATTCTAAATATAAATCCCTAAATTTCACTTACAACAATCATAAAATGAATCCCTAAATTTCAGAAAAAAACAGGGGTGCAAAAAAATCGAGAGCTAATCACATTCTCCACTATCATTTTTGTTTCAGAAAAATCACGGCAGGAAAAAAAACTCTAAACATATCGCCCAAACTTTCGATTTTCATCAAAACCACCAAACCCCTAAACACAACAGAAGCGTTTGTAATTTCGAGTTTCAGAAAAAAGCCTGAAAAAACTCACGATGTAGAGGAAATTCGGCAGGCTTAGTATTCCCTTGTCGCAACATTCAATCTGGCCGATTTCACATTGATTTCATTCAGCACGATTATAGAAATTTCAGCCGCCATTTTGAGAGGGAAATGAGTGTTGCAAAATCTGGGTTTGATTTTGGAGATTTTTAATTTTTTTAAAATAAAGTTGATTACAAAATTTAAGTAATTAAGTGACGTTGAAGGGGAATGGTGATAGTTTTCATAAACTTAGACTACATTTTGCTGTACAAGGAATAAGAGGTACATTTCAATTGATTTTTTTATTTTTCTAATTTTTTTAATTAATTTTTTAAATATAGGAGTAGTTTAGTTAATTTTATTTAATTTTATTAGATTCTTTTAATTTAATTTAATTAATTAATTTCGTTAGAATAAGTTAACTTTTTGTAACCATTTTATCGTTGTTACAAATAAGTTTGTTGTAAGAAATGCATTTTGTTGTATCATTAGTGCATGTAGTAGTTCGTGAAGGGCTTGAATTGAATGATGAATGTCAGAAACATTTAAATTAAGCACTAGCTACCTACACTTCTGTATCGAATATAAATTCAGCAATAATAACATTACCAACCTTATATTATTAATATAACAGTTAAAAGTGAAAAAGAATCTTTCATTTCATCTGACCTTAACTTTAGTTACTATATTATTATGAGTTGTTTTTCTAGGTTCATGTTAAAGCTAGCCAAATATTTACTTGATCGAGAATGGCTATAAGAAAGTCAACATTTTTATGTATTAAGGAATTAATTAATACACATGAATTAATTTTACACCAAACTTTTAAATGAGATAAAATTTTATCAGTATCACATATTACGACCCTACACTTACTAATGTTACGATTATTTTAAGACTAATTTATTAATGATCAGCAAAATTATGATAGAAAATGCAATTATCATGTTATTAATACTATAAATTATTCACAATTCTTTATATATATATACTAATTAAACCATCCAAACTTGGTTTGTACATATTAATTAGCAAAGTGAAAAATGAGACAATTAATAAAGTATATATCATTTTTGTTTACAAATAGTAATATATTTGTTCACATTTTTTTAAAGTCGGTCATTTCATACACGCGCGTTTTAAAAAATCGCTTTGAATTTACATTTTTTTTTTTTTGGTATCAATCCAATCAAAAAGGGTAGTTACGGTAGTATTTGTGTACCCCAAGGTGTATGGGTCAATTTGATTTCAATTATTTATTCATATTTTATCTGCACCCACTCATATAATGAGTTTACCCTCCAACTCATTTCTTTTTATCACGGTTATTTGCATCCGGTCATATTATGAGTTCACCCACAAATTATTTTTTCTTACCACAGTTATTTGCAGCCGCTCATTTTATGAGTTCACCCCAAATCAATTTTTACCACAGTCATCTCCACTCATTTTATGAGTTCAACCTCAAAATATTTTTAAAAAAATATATATTACATTTAAAAGACTATATCATCCTTTTATTAATTTACACAAAATATAATATAATTAACCATAATTTATACATTTACAATCTACATCTGAGTCATTGTCGAGTTAACGTCGATTCGCCACTGAGTCATTCATATTTTTAAAAAAATATCTTAAAAACATAATAAAAAAAACTATCGAAATTAGCCGCCATTTAGAGAGGAAAATGAGTGTTGCAAAATCTGGGTTCGATTCCTACTTTTGTTGTATTAAATCAAATATAATCTGAAAATGAGGGTGGAGTAGCAATCAAATAAAATTTTGGAGATTTTTTTTTTTTTTAAATATTAGTAAAGTATTTAGTTTTAATTGATCTTTTTAATTTTTCTAATTATCTTAATTGATTTTTTTAAATATATTTACTTTTTAAAGTTTAGTTAATTTTTATAATACATCTTAGATTTAATTTTATTAGATTCTTTTAATTTTATTTAATTTGATTAATTTCGTTAGAATAAGTTAATTTTTTATTATTTTAGTTGGTTACAAATAAGTTTGTTATAAGAAATGCATTTTGTTGTATCATTAGTGTATTTGGTTGTTCATGAAGGGCTTGAATTGAATGATGAATGTCAGAAAACATTTAACCTTGTATGAGACTCTAAATAAATTAAACACTAACTACTTACATTTCTGTATCGAATATAAATTCAGCAATTAGCATTACCTACCTTATATTATTATTATGACAGTTAAAAGTGAAAAAAAATAATTTCATTTAACCTTAACTTTGCATGATTACTATATTATTATGAGTTATTTTTCTAGGTTCATATTAAAGCTAGCCAAATATTTACTTGCATTTTTATCACTATAGTCTTGTCTATATGCTTAATTGTGAGCTTGTACAACTCCATTTCCCTAACAAACCTGCATTTGTTGGGATTCAGTCATATTCCCAAACTGAATATTCTCAAAAGAACTCCTCAACCAACACTCTCACTGTTTCAATACTTAAGCAAGGTAAATTTAAATACTTTCTCCGTTTCAGGATTTTCTGCACATGTAGTGTGAAACACAAATGAAAAAAAAAAGCGATTTTGGTGATGTATATTATTTTGTGTATTTGTTTTATGGTTCGATATTCGTTCCATGGATCGACTAAAATACTAGTATAATACATGGAGCTATTATGAAAAACTTGCTTCCAAGAAATATAATTAATTTTTTTTTTTTTAGTTAAGTATATGTATACAGTGTTAGCAATTAAACAAACAGTATATTGAACTAATTGTTACAAGAGCTAATATTAAAATTTAGCTAGATTGAATGTAATTTACAAGGCCTGGAAATATCCTCAAGATTCCCAAGTTATATTCTTGAAGCAAAGTATTTATGACAAAAAAACAGAGTTATAACTCCAATGAGTGATGAAGGGTAGAGAAACAAATATACTCCCTCAGTTCTTTTTTTTTTGACAACATTACAAGGGAATAACAACCAATCCTCACAAAAGAGAGTTTAAAATGACCTATCCTTGTAGTATTGAAAATATTCATCTTCATTCCAATCCTGAGGAGATGAAGTGATAAAAGTGATTTTTGCTAATGTATGTGCCAAATGATTTTCTTCTCTTGGAACATGCTGATAATCCCATATTAGCTGCTGCTGTAATAAGACTTTAACCTCCTTCACAAAACCATGTTCCAATACTCCCAAATGCACATCATTAGGACAGAGGACAACAATGAACCACCCCACATGGTTAAGTCTAGAATACTTATTGTCCTCTGCTGGAAATCAACCAGCTCATTTTGCACACTAAAAAGAACATCCCTATTACCATACTAGAGTGAAGGAAAAATTCACCATATGCATGTACATATTTACAAACTTAAAGTAAAGAACATTTCAAAGTGCTCTCTCTGGCCAACATCAGTGACATATATAACCCATTCAGCCTTTTCCTCGTTCATTCGGTACCTAATATCACATGTGCAAGTCTTAAAACAGGTGAAAAAATGTCAAATTTACAAAACAATCTTCATACTCCTCACCGAACAGATTTAAGCAGGGCTCTCAAAGTAATAATTCACTTTTCAAATAAATATAAGTATAGTTTATCACTAGATTCGAAGAAATGGGAATAGCATTCAATATCTCAGTCTCTTTCATTTTATCTCTTCTTTTCTTTCTCAATCTATGAAAAAAATATCACCATTAAAAAACCACATAAAGAGTAAGAATTTACCATTGATTTTACCTAGTTGCCCCAACAATGGAGTATAGTAGTTTTTGACACTTCTCAAATTGCAAGTTCAACTCACCAACTGCCATTTTACACAAATATACAAAATAACAGGTAGCATCTCCCTGAGCAAGAATTTCATAGTATTCTTTTATTTTAAGATAAATTTTGTATGCAAAATTAACAAGCATTTGATACAACGCCATATTCTTGACAAAAAATCTAAGCTACACAAATAATTTAATCCTCTTAATTTCATCCAATTCTACTTGTGTCAAAATCTGAATACATGCAACCATCAACAAGGAGCAGCACAGATTCAGTGGCTCAAACAGGTTACCCAAAATAACAGTTGCTGAGTAATCGAGGAAAATATCGACAAGGACTGGAAAAATCAATTGATGAATCCGGAAAATAGTTACCAACTAAGAGTGTAGACTCCACTGAGCGACAAATCCTAAGTGTGGACTACAGTGAAGTTGGCTGCCTTACGCGCCCGGAAATCATCTGTTTCTACAAAAAGTGAAGCTGGCTGCTGTGACAGGGGGTACGTTTGCAAAAAATAGTCTCTTTTGTACACCAATTGCAGCATATGTTTCTGCAAGAAGTTTACACAAATTGAATAAATTAGTTTATCTAACTGAATCATAAACAAGATAAGTAAATAAATAACAGGAAATTGTGTTATAACACTGAGGATTAGAAAATACAGTAAAGCATGCATGCATTAGAAAATATAGGATTAGAATCTTGACAATAAAATCTAAAGAATGAGCAATCAACAACTTCTCTACCCAAACTCATAGTTTCTTCTATTGAGGATACGATAAAATCACTATAATTGTATTTGTATCTCCATACATGTCCTAGCATCGTGATATTTTATATACTCATCAAATGTCATCATGACCAGTAAATAATCCTGGAGGAACTATAGATTACAAGCAGCATAGAGGCGAAAGAAAAAATAACATATTAATTATCCAATACTATAAACAGCACAATAATTGACAAGGAAATAATATACTCTTCAGTAAATACTTCAGCAATTCCTCTGCATAACATGTTTGTGCAGAAAGTTTATTAGAAAAAAAATTATAATGATTATCATGGTCACGTAGGTTGAAACCGTTTTAATTCTCTAGTAATATATATGCCCCACATCTGCATTCGTTTAAAAATAAATAAATCTTTAATCTCATTAAACTATGTTTCGTGGACCTCCCTTTCTATTTAGTTGAAGATCTCTGTGAAAAGAGAGAAAATGAGATGATCAGATGATTTACCTACATGAGCCAACAAGAATACCGTCACGAAAATTAAAAGAGTAGGGGTATATGCTGATCAGTCAACAACAAGTTTTTCTACCAATACAAAGAAAACCACTCTGGTCTGGTGTACACTAAAGAACCTCGGAGCAATACATAAAATTAGACTCTTTGGAAATATACATATCTAATCTTGACTAGGAAGTAAGAAACATAATTTCACAAATGAGGAGCCCAGAAATACTTTTACCGTCACTACAGAGATAATGATAAGCTGCCTAAATCATCACATGCCATCAGTAAATAGTTTGTTATACAACCTGTGATCTCATGAGTTTGTTAGGATAAGATTTTTCTCATTCCTTTATTTCTTCTATAACATATTTTCATATAAATTTCTTAAAATGAAGAATTTCTCAAGTTTTAACTTCTTTTCTATATAATATTTCTGATATGGTTCACAGCAGGATTGTACCTCTTTCTTTTAGTATTTTTCTGTTTATTTATCAACTTTTAAGATTCTCTTCTTCTGTTTCTATACTAATTCTACAGCAGATGGAAACTCTCTTCCTATCCATTTAGCCTATATTTCCATCTTCATGCATCATTAATTCTGTAACTAAAGAGAGTGGTTTGCTATCGCCGGCACCCAAAAATAATTCCTTAACTACCCACTAATGTAGTAGAGTAAGCAAGGGTCGATCCACAGGGAACGGTGTAATTTAATCGAATTGATTTGTGTACGAAAGCAATTAAAAGGGGGGGGGGGAGAGTTGATTGATAAGCTAACAACTACTAAGAAACAAGAAATATAAAATCAACGAGATTCAAATAATAAGAACGATCTAGCCCTCGGATAGTGTCCCCTCAATTCATTATACCAATTTAATCAACAAACCCGGTTAACTCAATTTATTCTCGAATCTTATCCCTAAACCAGTGGTACGACCAAACTAGTTCGAATTGCTTCTTACGTTTAATTAATCAGCAGGTACGACCCCCAATTAATCTATCCCTACGAATAACCCTAAAACATGTATTAAGGTATCCCACATCGGATAGAGAGATGGTCTTGGGTGGGCTTATAAGCCTGGGCAATCCTCTCACTTAACACCTTGGTTTTAAGTGTAGAGTTAGGTCCTTTCACGTCTCACGTGCATCTACTCAAGTAATAACAAAATCGAGATGTAAATAAAAATCAATCAGGGCTTATTTAATCAATCAAACATAATCAATATAAGGGTTCACGTCCTCGGGCTAGAATAAAGAAATTAGCTAAGCATAATCAACGAATCAATACAATCAAATGGATGATTCATCGTATTACAATTAACAATCTCAAGAGAATATAAAAGTTAATTGATCAAACCAAAAACAGTAACATCCAAAATTCATTCTTTTTCTCTTCTCACTGGCACGGCCAGCCCTTTCCCCAAAGCCAAAAAACCCAGCGTTGACTTCCTGCCCTCGTCTTCCGTCCAAGAAGGCGGCTGTAGTAATGTGCTGCCCTCAACTAATTCAATTGATGATGGTTAAAGCGCACGGCCCAACTTTTCTCAATTAGCTTGGCCCAACAACTATCCTCAATTAACTGGCCCAGTCCAGCAACAATCAATGGGCCCAAAACTTTTATTCTTTTCTTTTAATTCACGGCCCAGGCTCAACTCTTTTAATTTCTTGAATTTCATCCTTATCAAAATGCTTCAATTTACCTGAATTAAATAGAAAAATAAAAATATCAAGGTAATTAAAGTCACAAAATAATAAGTCGAATGATGCACCAAAATACCAATTTAATTCACAAAGAATATTCATTTAAAGGCACAAAAATACGCACTAAATCCGACTCATCAAATCCTCCCACACTTGAACCATTGCTTGTCCTCAAGCAACAATTACAATCAAGAGACCAAAATATCACATCAACAAAACAACCAACATTGATTACTTGAGTGTTCAACCAAGATTAACAAGAATACTTTCACACATTTCTAGCACTTGAATTTGCCCTTTCTGAGCCACAAACAAAAGTACTTTACCCCTCTTGTACCACTAAGACTTTCTATACACAACTAAGCATGAGAATCTCATCGATCAAAGGTTACTCCAGGTGCATCCACAATTACCTAAAAAACTTGATTTTGGTTCTTCGATTCAACTCTCATTCAAAGTACAAAAACGAGTGGTGGCGGTCTCCTTTTTTTTTTTTTTTTTGAGACTTTTCTTCCGGAGTTGGAATTTTTCAACTTTCAAACGAGGTCCGCAGCTCCTCTCTACTTTTCGGGTTTTAGCTCTTTTGGTGTTATTGATTTTTTTTTCGTTTAAACACATGAGCCCCCTCAAGTAGGTAGCTGTTTCAGCCCCTCGTTATTTTTTTTCATTTCAATTGCTTTTCGACTCAACTCCTTTTCTTTTCCTCCAACCACAATTATTTCAAAAAAAATTTCAACTACGCCAACCAACTCAGATTTTTCCTTCTAAGGAGCGTTAGAACAGAATCACCAAAACACATGAAATTCAGGATTACTTCAGCACCCAAAATAACCAAAAATTAACTCGATTCCTTTGCTTAAATATGAATATCAAATCCAGTCACCAATTAGGATAAAATACCCAAGGTCATAGCATATTTAACAAAAAGAACAAAAATTCCAGCCACTAAACCCATGCGAATACTCATGTCATCAAGTTTCAACACTCAAGCAAACTATATAATTCACCAATATATACAAGAAGCAAAAAGACATAAACCACTTGATACAAATCATCTCCCCCCACACTTAAATATGTGCTAGTCCCTTAGCACTTAAGCAAGAGATACAAAAATTAAACACCATATAAGAATGAAAACAGAGTGGAACGGGGGTACCAGATTCTAAGGTGGTGGCGGTTGTCGTTTTCCGGCGAAAGAGAAGATGCGGCCGTTGATGACGCGGCGTTGCTAGGGGACGACACTGCACTCCGGTGAGTGAGAGAGAGGGTGGTAGCAGGACGGTGGTTCGGCGATGGTGGCGCAGCTCCGTTCCCGACGCGACGGTGGTGAAGCGGTTGCCTAAATCGCCGGTTGGGTAATCACGGTCGCTTCAATTCCGGTGAGGAGGGTAGCGTGATCAGTGGGTAAGGTGGGAGGTCGCCGGATGCGTGGTTTTGTCGGTGAGAGAGAGTAGAACGGCGAAGAGGGATTTGTGGGAGGCGGAAGTGGGACTGGTGGGGTGGTGTAGGGTTTATGTGCACAACTAAAATTAGTGTAGTGGGCTTGATGACAATGGGCCTGCAAGAAAAAAATTAAAAGAAATAATAAAATAAAAAAAAACTAAGTGAATAAGTAAAAACTAATCACGTAAAAAAAAAAAACAGCAAACAAAGTTCCAGGAGAGGTGTTTTGTTAAGGCGTGCCCACGCCTTATTTAGCCACTTCAATAAAAGAAAAATTCCAGGAGAAGTCCTTCCTTAAGGCGTGCCCACGCCTTATCTGAAATCCTCTCCTGACACACAAACACACAAAAACGAAATTAAAAGAAAAAAAAATAAAAAACAAAATAAAACTAAGTAAATATTGGGTTGCCTCCCAACAAGCGCATTTGTTTATTGTCGATGGCTCGACTTGAAAAATATATGTCATCCAACTTTGCCCAAATACGTGTACTTCAAGTGTTCAGGAGGTAGCTTCAATTCAAGATCCAAGGCTTGCAAGGAAGATGGAAGAGTTTTTGGGTAAATGTCTGGCAATTTATCAAAGACAACCTCATACATATCTGACATCTCCAAAATTATGGATTTTTCGTCCTTTTTTTTCATTTCTTGCAACCTTTCTAATTCATTCTTGCAATCAAGCTCAAAAACTTCCTGCACAATTGGGTCTATGACACTCACAGCAAAAAGAGAGTCAGAAGCATTAGGAAATTTCATAGCATCAAATATATTAAAATGAATGATTTGTCCGTTAAATTCCATTGTGAGGGTACCCCCATGAACATCTATTTTTGTTTGGGAAGTGTCCATAAATGGTCTTCCTAACAAAATAGGTATGGAATCTCCCGGATTATCATTCATATTTAACACATAAAAATCTGCAGGAAAAATTAACTTATCTACCTGTACGAGAACATCCTCAACTACACCAACTGGATGTGTGACACTTCTATCAGCCAGTTGGATAGTCACTCCCATTTCCTTCAATGGTCCAATGCCTAACTTCTCATATATAGATCGAGGCATGACATTAATAGAGGCTCCAAGATCAAGCATAGCTTGCTCAATCTTGTGATCCCCTATCGTGCAAGGAATAACGAACATAGCCGGATCCTTCCTTTTTGGAGGCAACTTCTTTTGGAAGACGGCTGAGACGTTCTCTCCCATGAAAATCTTTTCGTTCCCAGCCAACTTACGCCTATTAGTGCACAATTCTTTCAAGAACTTGGCATACCTTGGAATCTGCTTAACGGCATCTATCAACGGAATGTTGATCTCAACCTTTCGGAACACGTCAAGTATTTGCTGGTCCTTGACACCTTTTTCTGCCTTTTTAAACCTGGATGGGAAAGGTAAAGGTTCAGTAATAAAAGGAATTGAATTACGAGCATTTACCTCATTTTTCATTTCTGGGACACTGACACTGAGGGGGTCAGTGTTACTGAAATCTGCATCCTGATTTTTTCGGACAGCTTTCTCGGGTCCGACCAGCTCGTCCCGAGCATCAATCTGATCATTAGGGACCTGGGAATGCCCCTCATCACCTGCCCCAACCTGCCCTCCATCCTCCTCACTTCGTTTGGGTGCCGAAATTTCTTCTAACTTCTTACCACTTCGTAAAGTGATGGCACTTACATTTCGAGGGTTAATTTCGGGCTGAGATGGTAGTTTACCACTGTTTTGGGCTTGCATTTGGTTGAGGGCTGTAGCTATCTGACTCATTTGGGCCTCCAAATTCTTTTGTCCGGCCTCCAAACTCTTTTGCCCGGCCTCTAGATTTCTTTGTCCAGATTGCAAAGATTGCACGACTACTTGATTCTCTTGTTGAGCTTTCAATGTCGTGGATGCCAATGACTTCAACATATCCTCAAAAGACATATTTGAACTTCCACCACCACTATTCTGTCCCACAGGTTCAGCATTATGATCATTCCCTCTAAAAAACTGGAACTTACGATCCTGGTGTTGAGGCCTTTGATTTTCCACATGTTGATAGTTCTGTTGGTTTCCATATCGTAGATTAGGATGGTCCCTCCACCCCGGATTATAAGTGTTGGAGTGTGGATCATACCTCCGACCTTGAGAATTTTCGAAACCAATTGCATTAGCATGCTGCTCTATTTCCTCCTTCAAAATCCGACAATCATCAGTGGCATGATCTGTGGTGGAGCAAATTCGACATGGTCGGATTTCTGAAGTTTTTCCCTTCATCATCATCTGCATCATGCTAGCAATTTTCTCCAAGGCATCATCCTTTGACTCAAGAACCGGCCTAAGCATGGAATCTCGTGCACCAAACTGCTGAGTATTCGCTGCCATATTAGATATTAGCTCACGTGCAACTGTTGGTGTTTTATCCATCAAAGCTCCTCCACTAGCTGCATCAATCATGTTACGATCTGTGAGGGCGAGTCCCTCATAAAAATACTGGATAAACAGCTGTTCACCAATCTGGTGTTGTGGGCACGAAGCTATGAGTCGCTTAAAACGCTCCCAATACTCATACAACGACTCCCCTGACCCTTGCATAGCACCTGCAATCTCCTTCCGTAAGGTTGCCACTCGGGTGGCTGGAAAATAGTGTTGGAGAAAGACCCTCTCCATGTCATTCCATGTGTTCACTGTATTAGGCGGCAAGAAATACAACCAATCTTTTGCAGTGTTCTTTAGTGCAAACGGGAATGCACTCAACTTGACATGATCTACTGTGACTCTGGTTGGTTTCATGCTCGAGCATACTACATGGAATTCCTTGAGGAATGTGTGTGGGTTTTCTCCTGCAAGACCATGGAAAGAAGGCAACAAATGAATTAGTCCTGATTTTAACTCAAAATTAACATTAGCAGCAAGAGTAGGAATCGTAATGCAAAGGGGTTGACGAGTGATGGTTGGGTTTGCCAACTCATTCATCGTTCTCTCTTGAGTTTCTTCAGCCATATTCTCAAAATTTTGCTCGAAAATTGGCTCTTCACGAGTATCACTTTCTTCACCACTATTCGTCTCTCTTGTCGATGCAAAATTAATTTATCGACGTGTACGAGTTTCCTTCCTAAGCCTCCTTGCTGTTCTCTCTACTTCTGGATTGAATTCAAGTCGTTCACTTCGATTTGATCGAGTGATCATTCACTGAAAACAAAACAAAGAAAAATAGAACTAACACTGAGGGTTCAGTGTTAGTTCAAATCAGCAAAACAACAACTCACAGAAACAGCAGAAGGCCACGGTAATATAATTTTTTTTTTCTTCTGTTCAGAAGTTACAAAATCTCTGTTCAGAATTTTTTTGATTTTTTGACAAAAATTTAAAACACAAAGTATTCGATCGAATTAACAACCGGTTCCCGGCAGCGGCGCCAAAATTTGGTGTGCTGTCGCCGGCACCCAAAAATAATTCCTTAACTACCCACTAATATAGTAGAGCAAGTAAGGGTCGATCCACAGGGAACAGTGTAATTTAATCGAATCAAATTGTGTATAAAAGCAATAAAAAAAAGGGGGGGGGGGGGGTTTGGATTGGTGAACTAATATCTACTAAATAGCAAGGAAATAATAATAAAGAGCAGGTAAAATAATATTAATTCAAATAATAAGAACGATCTAGCCCTCGGATAGTGTCCCCTCAATTCATTATACCAATTTAATCAACAAACCCGGTTAACTCAATTTATTCTCGAATCTTATCCCTAAACCAGTGATACGACCAAACTAGTTCGAATTGCTTCTTACGTTTAATTAATCAGCAGGTACGACCCCCAATTAATCTATCCCTACGAATAACCCTAAAACATGTATCTAAGGTTCAACTCGAGAGACACATTCAAGAATTAAAACAATAGGATAAATTAGACCATGAATACGAGACGCTCGTTTCATGCAACCTAAATGTTACTACTCCCTAAGGTGTTCTGCCTTAGTTGCTACGATCCATACAATATTATAACAATTACGGATTATAATTTATAGGATAGCTAGAATTGAAATAGGAATAAAATTGAGTGATCAAGCCTATTCAATTCCTAACTCAAACATGCATAGCATCTACTCAAGTAATAACAAAATCGAGATGTAAATAAAAATCAATCAGGGCTTATTTAATCAATCAAACATAATCAATATAAGGGTTCACGTCCTCGGGCTAGAATAAAGAAATTAGCTAAGCATAATCAACGAATCAATACAATCAAATGGATGATTCATCGTATTACAATTAACAATCTCAAGAGAATATAAAAGTTAATTGATCAAACCAAAATCAGTAACATCCAAAATTCCTTCTTTTTCTCTTCTCACTGGCACGGCCAGCCCTTTCCCAAAAGCCAAAAAACCCAGCGTTGACTTCCTGCCCTCGTCCTCCGTCCAAGAAGGCGGCTGTAGTAATGTGCTGCCCTCAACTAATTCAATTGATGATGGTTAAAGCGCACGACCCAACTTTTCTCAATTAGCTTGGCCCAACAACTATCCTCAATTAACTGGCCCAGTCCAGCAACAATCAATGGGCCCAAAACTTTTATTCTTTTCTTTTAATTCACGGCCCAGGCTCAACTCTTTTAATTTCTTGAATTTCATACTTATCAAAATGCTTCAATTTACCTGAATTAAATAGGAAAATAAAAATATCAAGGTAATTAAAGTCACAAAATAATAAGTCGAATAATGCACCAAAATACCAATTTAATTCACAAAGAATATTCATTTAAAGGCACGAAAATACGCACTAAATCCGACTCATCAGAGAGCCTCCAATATCATGTCCTGTGATACATCTAAACAATAATAATTTGCACAAGATTCTAAATATAAATCCCTAAATTTCACTTACAACAATCATAAAATGAATCCCTAAATTTCAGAAAAAAACAGGGGTGCAAAAAAATAGAGAGCTTCCCCTAAAATCACATTCTCCACTATCATTTTTGTTTCAGAAAAATCACGGCAGGAAAAAAAACTCTAAACATATCGCCCAAACTTTCGATTTTCATCAAAACCACCAAACCCCTAAACACAACAGAAGCGTTTGTAATTTCGAGTTTCAGAAAAAAGCCTGAAAAAACTCACGATGTAGAGGAAATTCGGCAGGCTTAGTATTCCCTTGTCGCAACATTCAATCTGGCCGATTTCACATTGATTTCATTCAGCACGATTATAGAAATTTCAGCCGCCATTTTGAGAGGGAAATGAGTGTTGCAAAATCTGGGTTCCATTTCTGGAGATTTTTTAATATTTTTTAAAATATGGAGTAGTGTTTAGTTTTAATTGGGTTTTTTAATTGATTTTTTAATATATTTATTTTTGAAAGTTTAGTTAATTTTTATAATACTTCTCAGATTTTATTTAATTTTTTAAGCAATGCTTTTAATTTTATTTTATTTAATTATTGTTTAATGATTAATTTCGCTAGAATAAGTTAACTTTTTGTAACTATTTTAGTGTTGTTACAAATAAGTTAGTTATAAGAAATGCATTTAATTGTATCATTAGTGCATTTGGTTGTTCATGAAGACTTGAATTGAATGATGAATGTTAGAAACATTTAAACTTGTATGAGATATACACAGTAACTATTTATCAAATAAATTAAGTACTAGCTACCTACACTTTTGTATCAAATATAAATTCAACAATAATAGCATTGTCTACCTTATATTATTCGTAAAAACTTTTGTGCAAATATGTTAGGGGTAATTATGTGTAAATGCCCATTTATTATACCAGCCCAAATATTTTACCGGGCCCGCACTGATTAAAATTTTCGCAAAAACATAGCAGGTGCAAAACTGTGTAAAATATCCAATATTGTAATCTCACCCGCCGCCCTCCACCTGCGTGTTCCTCGGCTCAATCCCTCCTCCCTACCGTCGCCCTGCCTCCGTGAGCTTCAATCCTATGTTTTTTATTTTTCAATTTAGTTAAAGGATGGAGAAATGTTATTGCGATGATGACAATGTTTTAATCCCAGCTCTTTGAGGCCTTCTTTGTGTTAGGTCAGGGAAAATAACTTGTTCAATTACATGTTTCTAAGCTTCAAATTCCTCCATTTTCTTACAATTATCTACTTTCGTTTTTATTCTGCGGCACACCGCTACTTTGATTTGCAGGGAATTTAGGTTTTTTTTTTTTGTATTATATGTGTTGAGGCGTTTGATCGCGACGGTGGTGGCGCCGCCGTCCATTAGCCCTTTGTAGATGTTGTCGAACCCTCCCCTGTCGATGACGAAATCGGCGCCGAAATTGTTGGTTGCTGCTTTGATCTCTCGTCCAGAGTGAAGTACTTGCATAGATCTGACGGCAGTGGACCGCCCTTCCCTCTCTCTCTCCCTCCTTGAGTGAGATAAACACAAATATTTTTGATAATTTTTATTCGGTGCATGAATTTCAGCTGATTGCAATTCATATATTGTATTACTGAATTCAGGGGGCTTGTCAATACATCGATCTTGAGGTGGGTTTGACTTTTCTATCAATTTGCAGTGTAATTTGTGTGTTAATCTGCATTTCTTGTGTTTAAGAGTCCAGATCTCAAATGGATTTCTTTTGAATTAATTTACAAATATGAGATACTTATACAAATACTCATATATTTAAATTGAATTAAACAGGAGAAATAAAGCATGTGGGGAGAGGTTTCTGAAAGCCAAAGGGGAAAATGTAAAGAGAGCAGCTAAGCATTTCCACAGTTGTCTTTCTTGGAGACAATCTTTTGCTACTGGTAACTTTATTTTTTATTTATTTTTTTATTCTTCATTTTTTTTGTCCTTTTTAACCAAATTACCTAACTGCTACTTCAAATTTGGTTTTTCGATTTGAATTTCAAAATCATTAACAATTCTCAATAAAATCCTCACTTTTTTTTTTTTTTTGTCTACTTCTCCTTAATTCATGCAATTTTTTCTTTAAGCTGATAATCTTGTTTTTTTTATGATTTTGAAATTGGTAATTAATTAGTTTATAAAGAAAAAAAAAAGCTCATTTAAATTACTGTTCATTTGAATTAATTTACACTAATGTTACATTGTCAAGCGTGTGTGATGTTTTAATAGTTTGATGCATGATCTGGAGAAAATTTTCTGATTTTTATGCTCTGATGAATGTTTTACACCTTGTAAGTAAATTGACCATGAAGTAGAGTACATTGGTGGATAACCAGTAATACTGTTATGTGCAACATATAATACTATTGTGTGTATAATGTAATACAGTGTTCCTTTAGATGTGATACTGTGAAAAAATATGAAGCAAATAGAGACAAAAACAAGGTCAAGAGGTGAGTATGATGAATTGGTGGACAATGTTGTTAGAGAAGAAGAGAATGATGATGAGGTAATAAAAAAAAGGTATAATTGCATGTAATACTGTTACGTTTTAATTTTAATACTGTTTCTGTTTTGATTTAATGTCCTTCAAATCTTGAGGAGTTAATTAGTTCATTTTTTAAACATTCAATTTGGTAAAGTAGTTGGTTTTTTGTATGATACTGTCTAGGTATTTCGTGTGTTACTGTTTAGGTATGTTGAGATGTAGAATAATTTAGTGCTCCATCCATTATTGTTTGCATTTATTTGTGCTAAGTTGATGAATTGTTTTGCAAACAATATGAGTTTGGCTTCCCTAAATTGCTGAAAATGTAGAATTTTTTATAATGTGGTTAGGGAAGAAGAGAATAATGATCCAGTGATAAATATGATGAATTGTTTTGCAAACAACATGAGTTTGGCTTCCCTAAATTGTTGAAAATGTAGAATTTTTGATAATGTGGTTAGAGAAGAAGAGAATAATGATCCAGTGATAAATATTTTGGTTTTCACTTTGTAATACTGTCAATTGCAATAATGTAATACTGTTAAATGTAACGGTGTAATACTATTTACATAAAATAAAAAGCTCTAAAATGAGATTCGATTCGAGCCTGTGACCTCTTTTCAAAGAGGGTAAATTTTTACCACTAGGACATAACTATAGTTGGTTACTAATTTTGCCTTATATATATGCAAACTAATGTTGCCTTAATTTCTTGATTTGCACATAATTACACCTAAGCTATTTTCACATAAGTCATTCTCTATATTATTATTATGCCGGTTAAAAGTGAAAAAGAATCATTTTATTTCATTTGACCTTAACTTACTATATTATTATGAGTTATTTTTGTAGATTCATGTTAAAGCTGGCAAATATTTGCCTAATCAAGGATGACTATAAGAAACACAACATTTTTATGTATTAAGGAATTAATTAATACAAATGAATTAATTTTACACCAAATTTTTAGATGAGACGACATTTTATCAGTATCACATATTACGATCCTACACTTACTCATGTTACTATTAATTTAAGACTAATTTATTAATGATAATCAAAATTATATGATAGAAGATGCAATTATCATGTTATTAATACTATGAATTATTCACAAAATTTCTTATATATATACTAATAAAATCATCCAAACTTGGTTTGTACATATTAATTAGCAAAACTGAAAAATGAGACAATTAATAAAGTATATATCATTTTTGTTTACAAATAATATATTTGGTCACATTTTCTTAAAATCGTTCATTTCATACACGTGCGATTAAAAAAATCACTTAGAATTCACATATACTTTTTTTTAACAATCCAATCAAAAAGGGTAGTACTTGTGTACCTCAAGTGCATGGTATAATTTGATTTCAATTTTAATTTTTTATTCATATTTTATCTGCACCTACCCATATAATGAGTTCACCTTCAAATCATTTTTTTTATCACGGTTATCTGTACTCGGTCATATTATGAGTTGGAATAAATACAAATTAAGTCACTATTTAAGTACCATAAGCAATTTAAGACACAATTAAATATTAATACAATTTAAGTCACATCGAAATTTAATTTTCCAATTGTACCCTTAGTTCTAAATAAGTCTGCAATTTATATTATATTATGCAATTATGTATTTTAGGTTAATTTTCGTTAATTGATTGTCTTGCATTTAATCAGTCGGCAGTTACCATCAATGCATTTTAGGTTAATTTTCCGATTTTGTAGATTTGATTTGTCCGGTGGACTGTTATCCCCTGAAATGCAGAACGACGTAATGCTAAAAATCGTTCACGAGGGGAGGTGCAAGTTGCTTCGTACAACCGATCGGACAACATATCAGAGCATCGTAGATGAAATAAAAAACAAATGGCCCAATATGTCAGAAGGTAAATTTTCAATTTTATATTCTGTTGGATGCATCAACAATTGCTATTTAGAATCAGATAGCGATTTCGATGGTATGATGGATTTCTGTATTTTGTCACCTGAAAAATTGGTAGATATTATGGTTGAGTTTAGTGATGACCGAAACAATTCTATTCGTGATTCCAATAGTCAAGGATCGTTTAATAATGTATGTATCAATTTCCCTACAAGTTCTGTGGATGTAGCTCAGATTAAGGAATCTAGTAATATTACGAGCACAACACTCATTGTGAAGGAGAAATCGTATATTCATAGTAATAATTGCTCAGCCGAATTCTTGGGTCTAGGTAGTATACCTAATTTTGATATTTGCCCAGATGAGAGGAATAAGTCATATTTGTCTGACCATTGGGGTGACATAATGGCTGTAGGAGCTATTTTCTCTGGTGGAGCACCGGAATTTAGAATTGAATTGATAAAGTACTCACTTAAGTTGAGGTTCCAGTTTACATTCATTAAGAACTCCCCCAAATACGTGCATGCCATTTGCTCCGAAAACCAATCAACTAGCTGTCAATGGTTTATTAAGGCTAAACAAACTCCTACCAAGGTTGGTTTTATTGTGTGGAAGGCTAATTTGAGTCACAATTGTGTAGGAAAGTTATTAGTGAAAGATAAAAATAGATTTGGAACAAAGGTTATTAAGGATCTAATATTGCAACAAGTAAAAAACAACCCTTCAATCAGTGGAAACAAGATTATCGAGGATATTAAAAAGGATTATGGGTTAGATATTGAATATTATCAAGCGTGGCGTGGAATAGAGGCCGCGAGGGATAACATATTTGGATGTTATGATGATTCATACGATGAACTCCGTTGGTACGGAGATGCAGTGAAGAGAACTAACCCCGGAACTCTGTTTGATTTGGAAAAAGATGATGTAACGAATCACTTCGAACGATTGTTCATCTCATTTCACGCCTGCAAGGAAGGTTTCAAAACATGTAGGCCGATGTTGTTTATAGATGGAACATTCATGAAGGGGAGGGCCAAGGGAGTATTGCTTTCCGCTACAGCAAAAGATGGCGACAATGGTAATCATTCTATATCTCAATTTTACAATTCTATATAATGTGCAAACGTCGGTTGAAGTAGCTGCTTTTCTGTTTGCCACCTTATTAACTTGTAGTTGGCTTTGTTTGGTAGTTCTTAATGAATCTATTTTCTGGTGTAGTGTATATGATATGTTTTAATTGTTTCACTTATGGACTATACAATCTTTAAATTCAACTACTGCATTTGGTATAAAAACAACTTGGTCATTTATAGATTCCTTATATAAGTTTATGAGATGTTGAATTTCACTGTACATATCAGCATAACAACTAGTATATGTTCTTGTGATGCAGGTCTGTTTCCTGTTGCTTTTGCAGTTGTGTCAGCTGAGAACAGGGACAATTGGGTGTGGTTCCTTTGTAAGATCAGAGACAACATACACCACGATAAACAAATTATATACATTTCAGACAGAAACACCGGTTTAATGTCAGCGTTCTCTGAAGTATGGGATCAACCAACTCATTACTACTGCTTGTATCATCTTCTATGTAATCTGAAAGGATAGTATGGAGGTGGTTGGAACACTCAGCACCGCGAGAACATGGCAAATCTCTTCAAGCAGTGTGCTTATGCACCAACTAGCTCCATTTTCAATGAAAAAATCACTAAGTTCAAGGAGGTTGGTGGGAAAATTGCAGAAGACTGGCTGCAGGATACTCCATATTCAAAATGGGCTGTATACCATTCACCGCATATAAAAAGGTATGGTGAAATGACGTCGAATGCACCAGAGTCGTTTAACTCTTGGATTCGAGACGCTAGAGCTCTTCCAATCACTCATATGATTGACTCTATCAGGAAGCAAATTTCTAGGTGGTTTGTTGAGAGACGTCGACATAGTCAATCCTAGACAGGTTTGTTAGTTCCTAGCAAGGAGCAAGCATGGAACGAAATGTTGAATATCAGTGCGTCGTGGGTCGTATCAATATATTCAAACGGGCAGTTTGAAGTTGGATCTAAAACATCAGTTACTGTTGACTTGGAGTATAAGATATGCACATGTTTTCAGTGGCAAATAAAGGGGTTCCCATGTGCACATGCAGTGGCCGTTATTAAAAAGCATTGTGCATCTATTTCCGATGTGGTGGAAGACTGTTTTTTTTACTTCTAGCTATTGTGATTGCTATAAAGTGGACCTCGCTCCATTTCCGGATACAGAGAGGTTTGTTTTCAAGGGCACATCACATTCTGAAAAAATCTTACCACCTATACTAAAGAATCCTCCTGGACGTCCCAAACAGAAAAGGATAACGTCATATGGAGAATTTCGTCGCGTCAAGCCTACAATATGCAGCAAGTGTGGCAAGAAAGGACGTCACGACACGTTGACTTGTGCTCACGTATTCGGAACCGATAGGACAAACATAGACAATTAGTTTTCTTTAACATTATATCATGTTATTCGCACATTGGTTTGCCCCAGATCATTATTATTCAATATACTTTTCATTTTTCTAATCGCCTTGTTTTTTGCTTGTTAATCTTGCAGTAATTCATGTACTGAGTTAAATATCATCTTTAGTTACCCACACTTTAATTGCAGAAATTGAGTTTAATTATATACATATTCAGATATAGAAAATATGTTTTATTATATAACATTTATATTGAAACATAAGTAAAAAATTATTGATCTGTTGAAAGCTTTTGATACATCTAGTGTGTTAATTAGTTAATACAAACAATAATTAAAACAATGTTCAAAATTTACGAAAATAAAATACATAAATTAACGAACAAAAAATCCAGTAAATTGTTATTATTCAAATACTACTTAGAAGAACATGATGATAAAATGTACTAATTAGTAATTATGATCAAAAATGTTGTTCAGGCGATACGATGCTTTCTACATACTTATATGTATGCCCAATTGGAGTATCTGAATTTAGCTCTTGAATTGGGACCTCTTCCCATGTTGCAAAATCGAATGAGTAGAAAGTTCCCGCCGGATCATTCCTGAACATAATCTTTTTATGAGCAACATCAATAAAGTGTATAGGCACGAGTTTATAATCTTGGTGCAGCTCTCCTACTTTTGATATAGTATACCTTTTCCACGTGGACCCTGTAGATGAATACGACAACACCTGCATTTCAAAATTATATTTGTTTGTTGCAGAACTATCCCCATAAACGGCAAGGCTATTGTCATCCAATGACTCTATAACTAATGACCATCCATTACATTTGAAATCAGGTAACTTTATCAACCCATATGTCTTCTCACTGTAATCAAAAGTGGCAATTGCATAAACCCCATATCCTTCATATATCTTCCAGTGAAAAATCCCAGCAACAAAGTGAGCATTGCATGATGGCGGGTGTTTGTACGGAAATGGGTATAACGAAACCCACATGTTTGAGTTTCTAGAGTATAAATTCACTACGCTATGAAAAGCACCAAATGTCCAAAATCGAGTGAATCTTATTATTAAATAATCATTTGTATCAATATCATAGCCTAACCCAAAAAAAACTGATGCTTAGTAAAACCTGATGGAAAAATTATATTTGGTTTAGGTATTAATAAAGATTTTTTTGTAATTGGGTTAACTAATTTGTAAACATCATCTAAATTACAAAATAAAACTAACCCATTACAAATACCAAGTACCTCGTATTCTTCACCATTGTTAATGTCTGAACGTTGGGGCGTATCAACGCCGTTGTCAACGTGTTTAACATAACTCACTGGAGGGTATGCAACCTTTTTTTTATGAAACAATGAAAACACATTTCTAGATTTCATCACACGCAAATGTTGTTCAACAAACGAAGAAGAAGATATCAAATGATCCCAACTTTTGGAAACACGTCTTAATTTTTTTATTCGACTTCCTGAAATTTTTTCCAGAATAAAAAATGTTAACTCATCAGGAATGTTGTCGATTAGTCTCGACATAATAGTTGTTATTTTTTTGAAGGGAAGGCAAGTGTTGATATACTACAATTTTATAGGTAGGGATGTTTATAAAAAATCGAACCATAAATTGCGTTTATGATAATCATTATTGTGATTAACTAATACAATTTAATTATAGTGATTATGCAATATAACGTTACTTTTGGTTATCTTTTGTGTGTCGATCTAAATCTGTTCCTACACCACATATAGACCTAAACTGCAATATTTATTAACCACAACATTTGCGTAATATTTCCCACGTATGTAATTTATATCCCATTTATATATTTAATATTTCAAAAGTCACACTAAATGAATGCATCCAGTGTTTCAGCATAATTATGGCGGGGAGAAGTTGCAGAGTCCCTTCTATAACTCAAATCCATACCAAAGGTCGTCATCATTACTACATATTAAAATATTTAAAATGAACGAATATTCATGTTCATCTAAATCAAAATTCCATCATATTCAAAAACTGGCTTTTATTTTTAAACCTGTATTTCATTTGACAAAACTTTGCTTCTAAAATGGGAGAAATCATTCCTGAAGATGTCTTGCTTGAAATTCTTGAGTAGCTTCTTCCAAAACAACTTGTTAGGTTCAAATGTGTGTCTCATATTTGGAAAAATATGATTTCGTCAGATGAATTTGTTGAGAGGCATCTCCGAAGAATGAAAATGGATAATAGATTTTCAATACTGAATCAAGTAAGGGAAGCAAATCCTCCTATATGTTATGAGTTTGTCCCCACTGCAGTGCCGTCCTACCGAAGGTTTGTTCGATCCTCTGATGAAGATTACGAAGTTCTTGGGACGTATAATGGGTTAGTATTATTTTGCAACACATCCGATGAATATTCTCTTGTTAATCCTTCTACAAATGAAACATTTATACTTCCAAACGATCCTATTTCAATTCCTCCTTTATTTCGTGAAGCGTGGGTGTATTTTTCTTTAGGTTTTGACGTCGAGGGCAAGTCTTTTAAGATTATGAGGATAGCTAGGTTTTGGTCAGTAATAGGATATCAGTATGAGGTGAAACTATACTGTTATAAAACTAATGTGTGGTCATTTGTTGAATCATATCCATTTCAAAAACCTCCTATTTCGAATGGTTTTTTTGTCGGTGGTCGCTTTCACTGGCCTGTTAGATTTAATGGCGGGGTATATAAATTGGCATCCTTTTATTTGAAGCATTCATCCTACCAATTAATAGATATTTCAAATTATATAATTCCTACATGACACGTAGGATTTCGGGCATTGGACGAGTATAGTATTGTTGCATATTCTAGCAAGCTTAGTCCAAAGGTAAATGGAGTAAGTATGTATTTTCTTCAGATGCACATTCTAACATATCGCAATGAAGGAAGCGCTTGGTCAAGCTTTACAATATTCAGGGAGGAAGCCCTGCCATTTATGTTTGATATCTACCCTATTTCATTTATCAACAGTTTGAAGACGTTAATCCTTTTTAAAGAGGATCCAAGTGGTAAATTTTGTTCTTATGACGTCATAAAACGAGAATTTCGTTACTTAGATTGGTTGGAGGATGCTCCCGATGTAGATCGTTCATTCTGTGTTTTGCCAAGTCTAGTATCTCCATTCCACAACAATATGTAGAAATATTGTTTTACTTTTTGTGTGTATTGGACTTTCCTAGTGCAGTCTTTTCATATGTATAAATATTGTTGTTTTTTTGCGTACATTCGATGTAAAAGTGTTGTTATTCACACTTTATTGTCTTTATATATTGCTTATAAATATAACTTTTTAATTAAATACAATCTACACTATTCACAATTTAACGTCTCTTCAAACTTTATATGTTATACACAGTCATGCTAAATGAAAGTCATGTTGTTTCATGATAGCTATAAAATAGGTTATATTGTTAGGTTGGACATTTTTCACAAACTGCATAGCTGATTCGAGGCGTGACACCATACACCATACATATTGTACCAAAAGATGCTTTTCACATACCAATGCATTTGTGTCTGCATTGATTGGTAAATATGTTGTGTTTACGTCATCCGAATATGCATACATCTAAAAATACAATATTTTCTAAATATGATATTTTATACTGTTTTGTTGGCCGTTTTTTTTAAAGCACTCATAGTTTGGTCGAGGCATGAACCCATACACTATGTATAATGTACAAAAACTTGCTTTGAACAGACAAACGTATTGGGGTCTGAATCCAATTGCACGAATGTTGTGTTAACGTCATACCACTCTGCATATGTACACAAAATGAAATTTGTACTGCATTTGAACATACATCTGAACATACAAATATACACGAATGTTGTAATTCCTACTGCATTCCTGGAATCGTTATGCAGCTTTCTCTACATCCACCACATCATTAGTTCTCCCAAAAAACAGCCTAGTTTGAAAAGGGACAATAAACATACATAAAACCAAACATTGTAGTTCAGATTCAACAAAATGTAACATACATTAGATATTTCATAAACTTACACTAATTATAACGTTAATGCAACATCAATGATGAAGGAAAATTATTTTCGTCTTTCTCATTACTGAATGTTTCCCTGAATATCCAACCAACTAACACAACAATTAACAGAATGCCAAGATGCCTGAGTTTAAACACACTATTAACTTGTTCATTACTCATCAAATCGGCGTCCTTCATTGCCCTAAGCTCATCAGTGAGCTTAATATTCGTCAAATGGAAACTCTCCAACCTTGTTTCCAAATCTGTTATCTTTGAGTGATATTCGTTTAGTCTTTTTATCAGACCTGGAACAATATTCCTTCCTCTTTCGCAGAGAGGTTTGTCGATCCACTGGAAAAATTTACAATAACCATTTCCCTGAAATAGATTTGGGAAATTCAAATTTATATATATATTTCTGTTAAAAAATTGTTAATTTATACATAAAAAATTATGAAGAAGAACGTATTCTTACCGGATAAGACTCACAACCGAAGAATCTCCTTCCAACGTTTTCACCCTTCCATGAAGTAACGACCACCACATTCTTATTGCAGTAACACGAAACTTTATTGCGATTGGTGATACTCGAAGACATATTTCTGTTTTAAGCAAAAGCGTGGAGGCGGCAGATTATATATGCGAATCACAGTAGTCAAAAACCCTACATTCCCCAGTTTTATGCCTTCTCTTATAGAAAGTTTTTTATATATTAAATCATGTGTGATTATTATATCATAAATTATACCGTTTAAAAATCTTGTCCTTTATAAACCTTATAATTTACAATATATTCCATAGTTAAATTAATTATAATTAGATTATATAACAAATTTCTTGTTTTTTTTTATATTCAAATCTTAGGTATTATAAATCGAATAATCTTGGAATAATTGGTAATGTAATAATATCATTCCTTTTTTATGAATTTATGCAGACGATCTTAAATAAAAGTAGGTGTATCAACTAGAAATACTCCAACGATAATCCATCAGTAATATTCCAAAATAGGATACTAACATAAAAGTATTTATCATCAAGATAATGAAAAGCATAAAGTCTTGACACAAAAAATAGATAGTTAGAGTGTATCAATCATAACTAAAAGAACATAGAGTGTTTAGACAGACATCACAACACCCTGCTCATTCCGCAACATATCGAAACGGATCTTCAAAGGCACCTGCAATTCTAACACGCATTTCACTTGCTCTCCCTCCATCGAATATAGCAGAATTGTTAACCACCCCTCTATGGAAAGACTCAATGAGAGAACATACAATCACACCACAATCAAGGGACCCTTCAACCTGCTGCATAATATTTGATTCTATTGGTTTGGTCAACGATCGCTTTAAGAATGGGTGATGTGGTGCTCTTTTCCTCAAAACGTGCTTCAGCTTCGCATCAACGTATTTAACCTATTTTTGTATACATTATATTTTGATGAATTAGTGTAATCTTATAGAAAAAATAATAAAATAAACGATCTTACGTTCCTTACATATATATAAAAATAAGGACGTTTTACTTACCACGAGCATAGCATTTTTTAGATATGGATCATTGGAGCCGGCTGTCCTGGGGCGTAGTGAATTGAAAAATGTCCATTGATTCTTCTTAATATCAAGCTTTAACAAAGTCCAATGTCCAGTGACGTTTGACCGAGTTCTTGCGCCACTCTCCGTTATGTTAACAGGAAATAGGAGAAAATCTTTATCGACAACATCTTCCAATGGACGTTCAATTAGCACACCAAAATTTTTTTGTTTAGAAATTTCCTTTTTTTGGATCAGAACCTTAAATGTAACAATTTGCACGTCAGAGCACATAAGTATAATATTCAATGCAATCTAAATTTATACAAAAAAAACATTTTTGTCATATATTACCCAGCATGATGACGTAAAAGTCGTCACTTTTCTAGCACTCGGGTGTGTTTGGAATAGCCTCAAACGAATTAGTTCGGACCAAGCATCGATTACCTATTACATTACACATGTAGCAGCAGAGATGTTAAGTTAAATACGCTGTCTAATACATAGCAAAATATAATATAATATAGTTATACCTCGTTGTCCAGACATCGATTGTTTAGCAAGCTGATTACCATTCCTACTGTAACATGCGTCAACGGACCATTCCCAATGAAAATGACTTGACTGCATTGTTAAAATTCCATTTTTTTCAGACAATAAGGGGAAAATATCTGATAATTTGTACCCACATAAATTACACAAATGAATATAAATTGGAAATAACAATTTACCTTTCTCCATTTTCAACGAGCTTTTTATAAATTCCATCTTTCAATTCTTGTGGACAATTTTTCACTGTCCCAAGACGATTATCAAAAGGGTTCTTCACAGGATGTTTAACTCTATTCTTGTTTGCAGCAGCTGTTGCATCGTCTCCATCACTGTCGTCTATTTCATGAACTTTCATCAGATCTTGAGTAAGAGGTTGTGGTGACATCTGAACTGGTTTCCTGGTTGCTGCCCTTGTCCGGCCCTTCACACGTTTAGCCATCGAACTAATAAAGTGCGTCTCACTCTCTTCATTCTCAACCTTAACTTTTGATGTTGGATGGCTTTTCACTGCGTTCCCATCCTCAACACGGGGGGAGGACACATCGGGTAGTACAATGTTTGATAATGGCATTCTAATACTCACTGAAGCCGCAACAGCTGGTGAAGGCTCAGTATTCTGGCTGTTGTTCGAACCTAATACATGAGCACTAGCTGAAGCTGTGTTTCCTTTAGAAGCATTGTAATCCATAGCAATTTCATCTGCGATAACAACGGTATTAACATCCACATTCTTACTCGTTCTATGTACTACAACATCTGTCGTATTTTCTTCATCTGTATCCTTCCCACCCCAAGGTCCCTCATTCGAAACAATTTTCAAAAACTTATCATACACAGCCTTCCCTGCAGAAAATCTCTCTACTGCTTGTTTTTCAATTTCATCTATTTGATTGATTACTGCCTCATCTTCAAACAGTTGGGTCGGGGTTGGTGCTCTAACCATCTCTACCTCTCTTCTCAGCAGTGCAATCTCGGATTCAAGATGCTTTATAACATCAGTTTTCTGAAGTATTTCTAGCTGATTACGAACTCTCTCATTCTGCATCTGTTCTTTCAATAATTTAATTTCAAGACGCATATCCTCTATCTCACTTCTTCGGCCACCGTCATCCTTCTCACCTGCTCTTGCAGAATCAACATTCAAATTCTCCCCCTCGTTATGTCCTACATCCACTGGCACATACCCATCTTGAGTATTATCCCCGTCCAAGATAGTCTTGTTCAAATCACTGCAAACTTTCATCACTGTGTCCTCGAATTCATTTGCATCTCTAATTGAACTATCAAAACCCAAGTCAAATGAAGGCCCCTTGTCAAATTTTGTTGTATCATCCTTTGATGAAGAACCAACTTCAAACCTACGTACAGATGACTCATCAACAACTGTTTTCCCCCTTCCAATCGACTCCGAGTTTGTTTGTCCAGCTGCAGCTCCGCTTGAATTCACCGGAGCATCTGTCATATTTCCTGCATTACTCTCAACTGGTGGACTATCTTTCGTCGATCTAACTGCTGCGAGTGCGTCATATTGCACCACTACCCACGATTCTGTAGTTAGCTTTTCCGGGTACACCTGCACACATATTTGCAGGTTACACGTATTAATCTCATTCACTTTCATTAGATAACCTACGCTAACAATCGTTCATAAAAAGTAGTATTCTTGTATACCTTTGTGTATCTATGCAACCGTCCATTGAATATAGCCCCATTTAACTCATTCAGATCCCACTTTAAAAACCTTGGGAAAGCCTTCCTGTCCACCGGATGAACAAGCGATGTGTGTTCGCACAACCAGTACTGATATTGCATCAAGATTGGTTAGCAAGTAATAAAATATAATACAATAGTTTATAGTTTTTAAAATTTACTTACAGGCAAAAGCATTGCACATCCCCCAACTTTCATATCCTTGCTTCTCTTCAAACTATTAATCAAATTCACAACAAAGAATGCAGACCAGTCGTATTTGCACATTGCATTGAAATCTTCCAAATATGATGTCATATACCAAGATAAGGCTCCACTCCTTACAGGGCACAATATACCACCCAAGACGTAGCAACATAGAAGTCTACATACATCCTGTATAGATTCAGTATCTGTTAATTCAACCATTTCCTCTATCTTGTTCAGGAAAATAGGCCTGTACAAAGGGAAGTTTGGCGGTTTCATTACAAGTTCTTCCCTAAAACACCTTTTGATCCACTCTGGATGGGTGTACTTATCTCCTCTCAAACTAATCTTCTCCTCACCTGATACTATTCCAAATACAAGATCTGCATCTTCTCTTGTAATCTTTAACTCTTTTGAACCGACAATGAAGCACTCTGACTCTTCATCAAACATTCGTACTATGTCTCGTATATCATCTTCAATTTTCATGCAGTTGTTAAACATCGATTCACTTCCATTGCGTAGAAACGAAATCAATAGCAGATAGAAGGGAGTTTTCTTCAACTCATTAAAATGTTGTTCGGTAAACCGTACTGGCTGCAACTCAGTAAAAGTTGTTCTAATGTTCGACCTATAATAACTCTGCTTTCTGTCAATTTGGACACCTTCTGTTTAGCAGAAAATAAAACACATGAAAATTCAGAAATACACAAAATATTATCAGCTATTAATATTATCAGAAATAAGATATAAACCAAATCTGTTCTTGGGCCTTAAACGCTTGTGCTTCATATCCTTTCTCCCTCTCTCATATTCTTCACCTTCACTTGCTGTGAACATCAATGAACACACTTAAAAGTAAAGAAACATTCATATAATAGAAAAAACAGTAAACCAAGTATAATTAATTTGATAATCACCTTTTATAGGGTCATCTAAATGATCACTACTTTGTTTGCTCGATTCAAAATCACTTTCAAAATCTGTATGAGTGAAATAAAATATATTATCATTATATTGACATTGTAAACAACTGATTTGTTTCATGTAATTATAAATTTTACCGGAATCTGACGGGACAACAACATATCCCAAAACACGCTTCCCTGAATACAGTCAAAATATATAAATATACATTCATCATTAACAACTAAAAAGGGAATTACTATAAAATGTTACATACCTTTATGTTTTACCCCCTTTTTATCTAATCGATCACCTTTTACCCCGGAACCTGCCAATTTGTGTGTTAGCAACATAAAAATTATTCACATCAACTGCAGTTAATAACTTTTTTCATATATTATTTACTTCTCTACACATACATACACTTTTTTGTGTGATTTACACCCCAGATTTGCTAACCTACATCCATAATACATCATTACGTTCTCCCAAAACAGGGATATATGTAATAGCAGCTGCAAATATTGATAGGTTATGTGATACAATTCTGCATAATGCAATCTGTTCATGCACTTGCAGCTGCTACACCTTTGTGCATGCAGTGTACACATCAGATCTCCAACCATTATCAACATCACTGCCACTTGTACATATTTTTTTTTCGAAATCCTCTGTTCCCATGCCCGCATTAAGCAAGTATGTACTGGTAATGACATTTCCCGAATAATAAATGCTATTAAATCTTCATTTTAACAGAAATCCGTAAAAAATGATTTCAAAGTACCTTTGTTAGTCCTCAATGAAACTCGTATTTGTCTACTTCTATTCCTCTTTCCTTTTTTTGGCATATCTTCGTCATCTATTCGGACTCCTTTCCCCTTGTCCCTAGTCATACCTGAATATAAAAGAACATTACCCAAACATAATATTAAAAAAAAAAAAAGTGTCAGTTTATCTGAATAAGAAATTTACAGTCTTGAACAAACACAAGCAAAATAAAGTTCGGAAAACAAAATCATAACATTAAACGAAATTTAATTATATCAATACAATAATCGAGCTCTACTCGTTACAACCCCAAATCTAAAACTTGCAAATATGCAACTGGGTTTAAAAAAAAATCATGTTTCATTTCGCGAAATCACTATTTTTTAGTTTAAATATACATGCAATATGTTGTAGAATCAACAGAATAACTACATACCTTCGATGCAGGTCGTGGAAATTTCTTGGGATGCAGCCGGTGGATAAACCTCCGATCAATGTGCAGCGTTGAAAAAGAGAGAAGCTGGAAATTTAGGTTTTGTTGATTTCGAAATTGAAGGTGTCCGAAATATGGTATGTTTGTTTCAAATTTCAGCGCGTTTACCGATGCATAATTATAAAGGATTAAATACGGCCAAGATTTGTAGTTGTGTAATTAATGTAGAATTGTAATTACATTATAGGGGCAATAGCGTAATCTTAATTATGGTTATGAACTTTTCTGTAATTACATGTAAGAATGTTTTTTTTGTTAAAACACTAGGTGAAATGGCCTATAGTGTTATAGCCCCTTATGAGTTCACCCCAAATCATTGCTTTTTACCACAATTATTTACAGCCGCTCATTTTATGAGGTCACCCCAACTAATTTTTTTACCACAGTCATCTCCGTTCATTTTATGAGTTTACCCCCAAAATTTTTTTTTTTAAATATTACATTTAAAAGACTATATTATCCTTTTATTGATTTACACAAAATATAATATAATCAATCATAATTTATAGATTTAAAATTTACATCTGATTCATTGTCGAGTTACCGTCGATTCGCCACCGAGTCACCCATATTTTTAGAAAAAAAATCGTAAAAACATAATAAAAAAAACTATTGAAATTAGCCGCCATTTTAAGAGGAAAATCAGTGTTGCAAAATCTAGGTTAGATTCCTACTTTTGTTGTAGTAACAATCAAATAAAATCTGAAAAATGATGGTGGAGTAACAATTAAATAAAATTTTGGATATTTTTAATTTTTTTTAAATATTACGGAGTAGTATTCAGTTTTATTTAATTTTTTTTATTTTCTAATTATTTTCTTAATTGATTTTTTAAAGTTTATTTAATTTTTATAATACATCTTAGGTTTAATTTAATTTTATAAGATTCTTTTAATTTTATTTAATTTGATTAATTTCGTTAGAATAAATTAACTTTTTGTAACCATTTTAGCGTTGGTTACAAATAAGTTTGTTATAAGAAATGCATTTTGTTGTATCATTAGTGTATTTGGTTGTTCATGAAGGGCTTGAATTGAATGATGAATGTCAGAAACATTTAACCCTGTATAACACTTGAAATAAATTAAGCACTAGCTACCTACACTTCTGTATCGAATATAAATTCAGCAATAATAACATTACCTACCTTATATTATTATTATGACAGTTAAAAGTGAAAAAAAATCATTTCATTTCATTTGACCTTAACTTTAGTTACTATATTATTATGAGTTATTTTTCTAGGTTTATGTTAAAGCTACCCAAATATTTATTTGATCAAGGATGACTATAAGAAAGACAAATTTTTTATATATTAAATAATTAATTAATACACATAAATTAATTTTACACCAATTTTTTTAGATGAGATGAAATTCTATATGTATCACATATTAAGACCCTACACTTAATCATGTTATGATTAATTTAAGACTAATTTATTAATGATTAAAAAAATTATGATAGAAAATGGAATTATCATGTTATTAATACTATAAATTATTTAAAAATTTCTTATATATATACTAATAAAACCATTCAAACTTGGTTTGTACATATTAATTAGCAAAGTGAATAATGAGACAATTAATAAATTAAAACTCCGTATATGATTTTTGTTTACTAATAATTTATTTGTTCACATTTTCTTAAAATCGTTCATTTCATACACGCGCGATTAAAAAAATCACTTAGAATTAACATATATTTTTTTATATAACAATCCAATAAAAAAGGGTAGTACTTGTGTACTCCAAGGTATATGGGTACAATTTAATTTCAATTTCAATTTCAAATTTATATTCATATTTTATCTGCACCTACTCATTTAATGAGTTCACCCCTAAATCAATTTTTTTATAACATTTATACGTGTCGGCTTATTTTATAAGTTCACCCCAAAAATATTTTTTAAGAAAAATATTACATTTAAAAAACTATATTATCTTTATTAATTTACACAAAATATAATACAATCAACCATAATTTATACATTTACAATCTGCAGTTGAATCACCACAAAATATAATACAATCAATCATAATTTATACATTTACAATCTGCAGTTGAATCACCACAAAATATAATACAATCAACCATAATTTATACATTTACAATCTGCAGTTGAATCACCACCGAGTTACCGTCGATTCACCACCGAGTCATATTGTCAGTTCACCGCGGTTATCTGCACTCGGTCATATTATGAGTTCATCCCCAAATTATTTCTTTTTACTACAATTATCTGCCCCCTCTCATTTTATGAGTTCACCCCAAATCATTTTTTTTACCACAGTTATTTGTGCCTGCTCATTTTATGATTTCACTCCCAAAATATATATATTTTTTAAATATTACATTTAAAAAACTATATTCTCCTTTTATTAATTTAAACAAAATATAATACAATCAACCATAATTAATACATTTATAATCTGCATTCAATCATTGCCGAGTTATCGTCGATTAACCACAGAGTCACCCATAATTTTAGAAAAAAATCGTATAAACATAATTAAAAAAAAAAACTATCGAAATTAGCCACAACTCTTAATTTTTTTGTAATTTTTCTTCCCCCCCCCCCCACTTTTTTCTTCATATTTTATAATTTTATTATAGTTGGTAATACAATAAATAATAACTAGTAATACCATAAACAGTAATAGTAATATCATTAACAATAATTAGTAATGACTTATATAATAACAAGTAATTCCACACATCTAATTATATTCAGTAATACCAAAAATAATTATTAGTAATGCCATGAATAGTAATCAGTAATGCCATGAATAGTAATCAGTAATACCATGAACATTGATCAATAATATCTTATACAATAATAAATAATTTCACACATTTAATTATATTCAGTAATACCTAAAACAATTATCATTAATAACGTGAATAGTAATCAGTAATATTGTGGACAGTATATACAATAACAAATCATTTCACATATCTAATTATATTCAATAATACCAAAAACAATTATCAGTAATACCACGAATAGTAATCAGTAATACCATGAACAGTAATCAGTAATCAATAGTCGATTATACACACACGAGATTTTAGCGCACACCCCGTACGATTATGACACACCCCATGAAAGACAGAAAATACCCTTCTCCTACATAACCATAATCCTCCCATATTCTCTCAAACCATATAGCGTGAAAACAAAATACGCCGCTCAAAGCCTCGCCGCCACAACCTCTCTTAGTTGCCACACAATGTCTCGCCGACATAGCCTCGTACGTCGTCACAACATCGATTTTGCTGATTTCAAGCGCGTCTGCTTTGCCGTTCATGTAGGCCTCACCGTTCGTCCAAGCCTCACCGTCTGTCCGTGGCTACGTCCCAAGTCGCTGATGTCCGTCCAAGCCCCCGCCACTTCATCCTCCTTTCGTTGCGTCCCAAGCCGTCTGTCCCTCTTTGAATTGTAAATTAAAAAAGCAGATTCAGTGCCTCCTCCTCATTTACGCCGCCCTTCCGTTGTCAGTTTTCTGCTAGATCTTTCAAACTTCAAAATCCAGATATGTAAGTATTTTTTTAAATTTTCTTCTAAACCTTTCAATCTCAAAGTCATTGATTACAATCAAATAAAAACTGAAAATGGGTGTTGGAGTAACAATCAAATAAAATTTTGGAGATTTTTAATTTTTTTTAAAATATTAGTATTTAGTTTTAATTTATTTTTTAATTTTTCTAATTTTCTTAATTAATTTTTTTAATATATTTATTTTTTAAATTTAGTTAATTTTTATAATACTTCTAATATTTTATTTTATTCTTTTAATTTTATTTAATTTGATTAATTTCGTTATAATAAGTTAACTTTTTGTAACCATTATAGCGTTGGTTACAAATAAGTTTGTTATAAGAAATGCATTTTGTTGTATCATTAGTGCATTTGGTTCTTCATGAAGGGCTTGAATTGAATGATGAATGTCAGAAACATTTAACCTTGTATGAGACTCGAAATAAATTAAGCACTAGCTACCAACACTTTTGTATCGAATATAAATTTGGCAATAATAGCATTACCTAGCTACGTTATATTATTATTATGACAGTTAAAAGTGATAAAAAATCATTTTATTTTATTTGACCTTAACTTTAGTTACTACTCCCTCCGTTTTTAATTAAGTGTCACTTTACCTTTTTTAATATTTTCAAAATAAATGTCATTCTACACATTTTTCTTGAATTTTGACAATTTTATCCTTATACATTATACTCCCTTCATTTTCTTTACCTTGATTTAAGCTTTTTCCCTTTTGTATATAGTACTATAACATAAATCATGGATAAACCTTAATTATTGTATACATGAATATCACCTACAATATTGACCACATCTATATATATATAATAATAGGATAGTGGCTTCTCTAGCAAGTTCCCGCCAAAATGTTGCAATAGTAAAAACATTATTTTTTATGGGGCCATCAGAAAATATCATTTTTTAAATTTCTTTTTCTCTCTCCCTTCCTTTATTTTCATTTTCTCTCTCCATTTTCTATAGTCATTTTTTTTTTTAGATTTCTTCATTATTCTCTATTAGGAATATAATATATTATCATTCATATAATATTATAATTCATATCTATCTTTTAGTATATTTGATCAAATCTTCATGTCTATTTTATATAGATATGCTTTTTTATTTATTTATAAATATAACTATGGTAAAACATTAAAGCATTACTTATCAAAGATTATATAAAGCTCAATTAATTATTTTTGACAAATTTTGATTTTATTCAATATTATTGTGAGGTTTATTTTTTAAATAAAATATTAAAATTAATAGTCCTAAAAAAAATTCTTATAGTATTGTATGTATAAAAAATCATTTATTAATATCACGCTGTTTATATAAATTTATTACTAATTTATAAATCGTGCATCGCACGGGAGAAATACTAGTTCATTACTAAACATAAATTTAATATTAAAATTAGTTATCATTAATGAAGGGTAAAATGATCCATGATTATATATCTTAATTTGTTGAAAATTGTTAGAATGACACTTAATTAAAAGTGGAGGGAGTATATTTTTATGAGTTATTTTCCTAGATTCATGTTAAAGCTAGTCAAATATTTACTTGATCGAGGATGACTATAAGAATGACAATATTTTTATGTATTAAGGAATTAATTAATACACATGAATTAATTTTACACCAAATTTTTAGATGAGAATAAATTCTATCCGTATCACATATTAAGAACCTAGACTTACTTATGTTACGATTAATTTATAACTAATTTATTACTAATGATCAGTAAAATTATGATAGAAAATGCAGATATGTAAGTATAGTTTTTTTTTTTAATTTTCTTCTAAACCTTTCAATCTCAAAATCATTGATTACAATAAAAAAAAGAAAATTGAAAATGAGTGTTGGAGTAACAATCAAATAAAATTTGGGAGATTTATTTTTTAATATTAGTATTTAGTTTTAATTGATTTTTTTATTTTTGTAATTTTCTTAATTGATTTTTTTAATATATTTATTTTTTAAAGTTTAGTTAATTATTATAATATTTCTTATATTTTATTTAATTTCATTAGATTCTTTTAATTTTATTTAATTTAACTTTTTTAATCATTTTAGCGTTGGTTACAAATAAGTTGGTTATAAGAAATGCATTTTATTGTATCATTAGTGCATTTGGTTGTTCATGAGGGCTTGAATTGAATGATGAATGTCAGAAACATTTAACCTTGTATGAGACTCGAAATAAATTAAACACTAGCTACCTACACTTCTGTATCGAATATAAATTCAGCAATAATAGCATTACATACCTTATAATATTATTATGACAGTTAAAAGTGATAAAAAATCATTTCATTTGACATTAACTTTAGTTACTATATTATTATGAATTATTTACGTAGATTAATGTTAAAGCTAGCCAAATATTTACTTGGTCAAGGATGCTAATAAGAATGACAACATTTTTATGTATTAAGAAATTAATTAACACACATGAATTAATTTTACAGCAAATTTTTAGATGAAATTAAATTCTATCATTATCACTTATTAAGAACCTACACTTACATATGTTACGATTAATTTATGACTAATTTATTAATGATCAGCAAAATAATGATAGAAAATGCACATATGTAAGTATTGTTTTTTTTTTTAATTTTCTTCTAAACCTTTCAATCTCAAAATCATTAATTACAATAAAAAAAAAATTGAAAATGAGTGTTGGAGTAACTATCAAATAAAATTTTGGAGATTTTTAATTTTTTTTAATATTAGTATTTAATTTTAATTGATTTTTTTATTTTTCTAATTTTCTTAATTGATTTTTTTTAATATATTTATTTTGTAAAGTTTGGTTAATTTTTATAATATTTCTTATATCTTATTTAATTTCATTAGATTCTTTTAATTTTATTTAATTTAATTAATTTTGTTAGAATAAGTTAACTTTTTTAACCATTTTAGCGTTGATTACAAATACGTTTGTTATAAGAAATGCATTTTGTTGTATCATTAGTGCATTTGGTTGTTCATGAAGGGCTTGAATCGAATGATGAATGTCAGAAACATTTAATCTTGTACGAGACTCGAAATAAATTAAGCACTAGCTACCAACACTTCTGTATCAAATATAAATTCAACAATAATAGCATTACCTAGCTACGTTATATTATTATTATGACAGTTAAAAGTGATAAAAAATCATTTCATTTCATTTGACCTTAACTTTAGTTACTACTCCCTCCATTTTTTAATAAGTGTCACTTTGACATTTTTCAACAAATTAAGATTATAAAGTGAGGTCCATATTACCCTTCATTAATTATAGTTAATTTTGATATAGAAGTTTTGTTTGATAAAGAATGTAGTCAAGAATGTAGCTAGTATTCATAAACCAAATTAATTTTGGTATAAACAATGTTTATGGAATTTATTTATGAACAATATATATGGTAAATGAATAAGGGCAAAATAGTCAAAATTAAAGAAAAAAATTCAGAATGACATTTATTTTAAAATTAGTTAAAAAGCCAAAGTGACACTTATTAAAAAACGGAGGGAGTATATTTTTATGAGTTATTTTCCTAGATTCATGTTAAAGCTAGTCAAATATTTACTTGATCGAGGATGACTATAAAAATGACAATATTTTTATGTATTAAGGAATTAATTAATACACATGAATTAATTTTACACCAAATTTTTAGATGAGACTAAATTCTATCCGTATCACATATTAAGAACCTACACTTACTTATGTTACGATTAATTTATAACTAATTTATTAATGATCAGTAAAATTATGATAGAAAATCAGATATGTAAGTATAATTTTTTTTAATTTTCTTCTAGACCTTTCAATCTCAAAATCATTGATTACAATAAAAAAAAGAAAATTGAAAATGAGTGTTGGAGTAACAATCAAATAAAATTTGGGAGATTTTTTTTTTAATATTAGTATTTAGTTTTAATTGATTTTTTTATTTTTCTAATTTTCTTAATTGATTTTTTTAATATATTTATTTTTTAAAGTTTAGTTAATTATTATAATATTTCTTACATTTTATTTAATTTCATTAGATTCTTTTAATTTTATTTAATTTAACTTTTTTAATCATTTTAGCGTTGGTTACAAATAAGTTGGTTATAAGAAATGCATTTTATTGTATCATTAGTGCATTTGGTTGTTCATGAAGGGCTTGAATTGAATGATGAATGTTAGAAACATTTAACCTTGTATGAGACTCGAAATAAATTAAACACTAGCTACCTACACTTCTGTATCGATTATAAATTCTGCAATAATAGCATTACATACCTTATAATATTATTATGACAGTTAAAAGTGATAAAAAATCATTTCATTTGACATTAACTTTAGTTACTATACTATTATGAATTATTTACGTAGATTAATGTTAAAGCTAGCCAAATATTTACTTGGTCAAGGATGCTAATAAGAATGACAACATTTTTATGTATTAAGAAATTAATTAACACACATAATTAATTTTACAGCAATTTTTTAGATGAAACTAAATTCTATCAGTATCAATTATTAAGAACCTACACTTACATATGTTACGATTAATTTATGACTAATTTATTAATGATCAGCAAAATAATGATAGAAAATGCAGATATGTAAGTATTGTTTTTTTTTTTTTTATTTTTTTCTTGACCTTTTAAATCTCAAAATCCTTGATTACAATAAAAAAAAAAAAATTGAAAATGAGTGTTGGAGTAACTATCAAATAAAATTTTGGAGATTTTTAATTTTTTTTTAATATTAGTATTTAATTTTAATTGATTTTTTTATTTTTCTAATTTTCTTAATTGATTTTTTTTAATATATTTATTTTATAAAGTTTGGTTAATTTTTATAATATTTCTTATATGTTATTTAATTTCATTAGATTCTTTTAATTTTATTTAATTTGATTAATTTTGTTAGAATAAATTAACTTTTTTAACCATTTTAGCGTTGATTACAAATACATTTGTTATAAGAAATGCATTTTGTTGTATCATTAGTGCATTTGGTTGTTCATGAAGGGCTTGAATTGAATGATGAATGTCAGAAACATTTAATCTTGTATGAGACTCGAAATAAATTAAGCACTAGCTACCAACACTTCTGTATCGAATATAAATTCAACAATAATAGCATTACCTAGCTACGTTATATTATTATTATGACAGTTAAAAGTGATAAAAAATCATTTCATTTCATTTGACCTTAACTTTAGTCACTATATTTTTATGAGTTATTTTCCTAGATTCATGTTAAAGCTAGTCAAATATTTACTTGATCGAGGATGACTATAAGAATGACAATATTTTTATGTATTAAGGAATTAATTAATACACATGAATTAATTTTACACCAAATTTTTAGATGAGACTAAATTCTATCCGTATCACATATTAAGAACCTACACTTACTTATGTTACGATTAATTTATAACTAATTTATTAATGATTAGTAAAATTATGATAGAAAATGCAGATATATAAGTATAGTTTTTTTTAATTTTCTTCTAGACCTTTCAATCTCAAAATCATTGATTACAATAAAAAAAAGAAAATTGAAAATGAGTGTTGGAGTAACAATCAAATAAAATTTGGGAGATTTTTTTTTTTAATATTAGTATTTAGTTTTAATTGATTTTTTTATTTTTCAAATTTTCTTAATTGATTTTTTTAATATATTTATTTTTTAAAGTTTAGTTAATTATTATAATATTTCTTATATTTTATTTAATTTCATTAGATTCTTTTAATTTTATTTAATTTGATTAATTTTGTTAGAATATACTTAACTTTTTTAAACCATTTTAGCGTTGATTACAAATACGTTTGTTATAAGAAATGCATTTTGTTGTATCATTAGTGCATTTGGTTGTTCATGAAGGGCTTGAATTGAATGATAAATGTCAGAAATATTTAACCTTGTATGAGACTCGAAATAAATTAAGCACTAGCTACCAACACTTCTGTATCGAATATAAATTCAACAATAATAGCATTACCTAGCTACGTTATATTATTATTATGACAGTTAAAAGTGATAAAAAATCATTTCATTTCATTTGACCTTAACTTTAGTTACTATATTTTTATGAGTTATTTTCCTAGATTCATGTTAAAGCTAGTCAAATATTTACTTGATCGAGGATGACTATAAAAATGACAATATTTTTATGTATTAAGGAATTAATTAATACACATGAATTAATTTTACACCAAATTTTTAGATGAGACTAAATTCTATCCGTATCACATATTAAGAACCTACACTTATTTATATTACGATTAATTTATAACTAATTTATTAATGATCAGTAAAATTATGATAGAAAATGAAGATACGTAAGTATAGTTTTTTTTAATTTTCTTCTAGACCTTTCAATCTCAAAATCATTGATTACAATAAAAAATAAAAAAGAAAATTGAAAATGAGTGTTGGAGTAACAAACAAATAAAATTTGGGAGATTTTTTTTTTTAATATTAGTATTTAGTTTTAATTTATTTTTTTATTTTTCTAATTTTCTTAATTGATTTTTTTAATATATTTATTTTTTAAAGTTTAGTTAATTATTATAATATTTCTTATATTTATTTAATTTCATTAGATTCTTTTAATTTTATTTAATTTAACCTTTTTAATCATTTTAGCGTTGGTTACAAATAAGTTTGTTATAAGAAATGCATTTTATTGTATCATTAGTGCATTTGGTTGTTCATGAAGGGCTTGAATTGAATGATGAATGTCAGAAACATTTAACTTTGTATGAGACTCGAAATAAATTAAACACTAGCTACCTACACTTTTGTATCGAATATAAATTCAGCAATAATAGCATTACGTACCTTATATTATTATTATGACAGTTAAAAGTGATAAAAAATCATTTCATTTCATTTGACCTTAACTTTAGTTACTACTCCCTCCATTTTTTAATAAGTGTCACTTTGACATTTTTCAACAAATTAAGATTATAAAGTGAGGTCCATATTACCCTTCATTAATTATAGTTAATTTTGATATAGAAGTTTTGTTTGATAAAGAACCTACACTTACATATGTTACGATTAATTTATGACTAATTTATTAATGATCAATAAAATAATGATAGAAAATGCAGATATGTAAGTATTGTTTTTTTTTTTTAATTTTCTTATAGACCTTTCAATCTCAAAATCATTGATTACAATAAAAAAAAAAATTGAAAATGAGTGTTGGATTAACAATCAAATAAAATTTTGGATATTTTTAATTATTTTTTAATATTAGTATTTAATTTTAATTGATTTTTTTATTTTTCTAATTTTCTTAATTAATTTTTTTTAATATATTTATTTTGTAAAGTTTGGTTAATTTTTATAATATTTCTTATATTTTATTTAATTTCATTAGATTCTTTTAATTTTATTTAATTTGATTAATTTTGTTAGAATATACTTAACTTTTTATAACCATTTTACCGTTGATTACAAATACGTTTGTTATAAGAAATGCATTTTGTTGTATCATTAGTGCATTTGGTTGTTCATGAAGGGATTGAAAGATAAATGTCAGAAACATTTAACCTTGTATGAGACTCGAAATAAATTAAGCACTAGCTACCAACACTTCTGTATCGAATATAAATTCAACAATAATAGCATTACCTAGCTACGTTATATTATTATTATGACAGTTAAAAGTGATAAAAAATCATTTCATTTCATTTGACCTTAACTTTAGTTACTATATTTTTATGAGTTATTTTCCTAGATTCATGTTAAAGCTAGTCAAATATTTACTTGATCGAGGATGACTATAAAAATGATAATATTTTTATGTATTAAGGAATTAATTAATACACATGAATTAATTTTACACCAAATTTTTAGATGAGACTAGATTCTATCCGTATCACATATTAAGAACCTACACTTACTTATGTTACGATTAATTTATAACTAATTTATTAATGATCAGTAAAATTACGATAGAAAATGCAGATATGTAAGTATAGTTTTTTTTAATTTTCTTCTAGACCTTTCAATCTCAAAATCATTGATTACAATAAAAAAAAACAGAAAACTGAAAATGAGTGTTGGAGTAACAATCAAATAAAATTTGGGAGATTTTTTTTTTTAATATTAGTATTTAGTTTTAATTTATTTTTTTATTTTTCTAATTTTCTTAATTGATTTTTTTAATATATTTATTTTTTAAAGTTTAGTTAATTATTATAATATTTCTTATATTTTATTTAATTTCATTAGATTCTTTTAATTTTATTTAATTTAACCCTTTTAATCATTTTAGCGTTGGTTACAAATAAGTTTGTTATAAGAAATGCATTTTATTGTATCATTAGTGCATTTGGTTGTTCCTGAAGGGCTTGAATTGAATGATGAATGTCAGAAACATTTAACCTTGTATGAGACTCGAAATAAATTAAACACTAGCTACCTACACTTTTGTATCGAATATAAATTCAACAATAATAGCATTACGTACTTTATATTATTATTATGACAGTTAAAAGTGATAAAAAATCATTTCATTAGACCTTAACTTTAGTTACTATATTATTATGAATTATTTACCTAGATTCATGTTAAAGCTAGCCAAATATTTACTTGGTCAAGGATGCTTATAAGAATGACAACATTTTTATGTATTAAGAAATTAATTAACACACATGAATTAATTTTACACCAAATTTTTAGATGAAACTAAATTCTATCAGTATCACATATTAAGAACCTAAACTTACATATGTTACGATTAATTTATGACTAATTTATTAATGATCAGCAAAATAATGATAGAAAATACAGATATGTAAGTATTGTTTTTTTTTTTTTTAATTTTCTTCTAGACCTTTCAATCTCAAAATCGTTGATTACAATAAAAAAAAATTGAAAATGAGTGTTGGAGTAACAATCAAATAAAATTTTGGAGATTTTTTTTTAAATATTAGTATTAATTTTAATTGTTTTTTTTATTTTTCTAATTTTCTTAATTGATTTTTTTAATATATTTATTTTGTAAAGTTTGATTAATTTTTATAATATTTCTTATATTTTATTTAATTTCATTAGATTCTTTTAATTTTATTTAATTTGATTAATTTTGTTAGAATAAGTTAACTTTTTTAACCATTTTAGCGTTGATTACAAATACGTTTGTTATAAGAAATGCATTTTTTTGTATCATTAGTGCATTTGGTTGTTCATGAAGGGCTTGAATTGAATGATGAATGTCAGAAACATTTAACTTTGTATGAGACTAGCTACCTACACTTTTGTATCGAATATAAATTCAGCAATAATAGCATTACCTACCTTATATTATTATTACGACACAATTAAAAGTGATAAAGAATCATTTCATTTGACCTTAACTTTAGTTACTATATTATTATGAGTTATTTTCCTAGATTCATGTTAATGGTAGCCAAATATTTACTTGATCAAAGATGATTATAAGAATGACAACATTTTTATGTATTAAGGAATTAATTAATACACATGAATTAATTTTACAACAAATTTAGATGAAACAAAATTCTATCAGTATCACATATTAAGAACTTACACTTGCATATGTTACAATTAATTTATGACTAGTTTATTAATGATCAATTAAATTATGATAGAAAATGCAAATATGTAAGTATTGTTTTTTTTTATTTTCTTCTAGACATTTCAATCTCAAAATCATTGATTACAATAAAAAAACAAAAATTGAAAATTAGTGTTGGAGTAACAATCAAATAATTTTTTTTAATTTTTTAATTTTTTTTTAATATTAGTATTTAGTTTTAATTGATTTTTTTATTTTTCTAATTTTCTTAATTGATTTTTTAATATATTTATTTTTGAAAGTTTAGTTAATTTTTATAATACTTCTTATGTTTTATTTAATTTCATTAGATTATTTTAATTTTATTCAATTTGATTAATTTCTTTTGAATAAGTTAACTATTTAAACCATTTTAGCGTTGGTTACAAATAACTTTGTTATAAGAAATGCATTTTGTTGTATCATTAGTGCATTTGGTTGTTCATGAAGAGCTTGAATGGAATGATGAATGTCAGAAACATTTAACCTTGTATGAGACTCGAAATAAATTAAACACTAGATACCTACACTTTTGTATCGAATATAAATTCAACAATAATAGCATTACCTACCTTATATTATTATTATGACATTTAAAAGTGATAAAGAATCATTTCATTTGACCTTAACTTTAGTTACTATATTATTATAAGTTATTTTCCTAGATTCATGTTAAAGCTAGCAAAATATTTACTTGATCGAGGATGATTATAAGAATGACAACATTTTTATGTATCAAGGAATTAATTAACACATATGAATTAATTCTACAACAAATTTTTAGATGAAACTAAATTCTATCAGTATCACATATTAAAAACCTACACTTACATATGTTACGATTAATTTATGACTAATTTATTAATGATCAGCAAAATAATGATAGAAAATGCAGATACGTAAGTATTGTTTTTTTTTTTTTAATTTTCTTCCAGACCTTTCAATCTCAAAATCATTGATTACAATAAAAAAAAAAAAAAAAATTGAAAATGAGTGTTGGAGTAACAATCAAATAAAATTTTGGAGATTTTTAATTTTTTTAATATTAGTATTTAATTTTAATTTATTTTTTTATTTTTCTAATTTATTAATTGATTTTTTTTAATATATTTATTTTGTAAAGTTTGGTTAATTTTTATAATATTTCTTATATTTTATTTAATTTCATTAGATTCTTTTAATTTTATTTAATTTGATTAATTTCGTTAAAATAAGTTAACTTTTTTAAACTATTTTAGCGTTGGTTACAAATAAGTTTGTTATTAGAAATGCATTTTGTTGTATCATTAGTGTATTTGATTGTTCATGAAGGGTTTCAATTGAATGATGAATGTCAGTAACATTTAACCCTGTATAACACTTGAAATAAATTAAGCACTAGCTATCTACACTTCTGTATCGAATATAAATTCAGTAATAATAGCATTACCTACTTTGTATTATTATTAAGACAATTAAAATCATATTCTTAGCTATTCTGTCGAGGTTGTGCTGCTTTGCTTCATCAGGAGTGAAATCAGCTCTATCTTTTGGGACTAGCTGACCAACTGGAATATCAGGGTTTCCAGTGGTTGTATTCGGGGATATCACGGTGATAGGACCATCTGAGATCACATCCTGCATCAGATCATGAATCTGACTAAAGGCAACCTCCATTTTGCCTTTCCAGAGATCATACTCTTCAACTGAAAATATAGGCAAATTACGTGTGTAAGAATCTCCACCCATAATGAATAAGTAAAATGAGTTTTTTTTTTTTTATGAAAAATAGGGTTTTCGAAAATATGGATCTGTTCTAGAGAGCTACAAGAACTTCTTCCTTAAAAAGTTAAGTAACAGAATCAGCAACTCGTTTGAACCATTGCTCTGATACCACTTGTTGGTCCCAAAACGAGTATGGTGAAAGTCTAGAGGGGGGGGGGGGAGGGGGTGAATAGACTTTCAGATGTTTAAAAAAATTTCGTGATCAGATCAGATGAGACGATCATATGAGTTATATACTCAGTCTTCTGAATGCAAATAAGATGTTCTGATCTACAGAGTGCGAAAGTGTAGTATAACATCTTAAGATAACAACCTTACTGACTGCTGAATTTAGCTGATCATTTTGAGAGCTATCTCAAAAGCTATAGGTGCGGAAATGTGTAAGCCCAAAATGTTTAGATTCGTGGGTTGATATGAAAACCTCTTTTTAAAGAATGACTTTAAAACAATGTATGCTATCAGCTGATATGATATCTGCTAATTTGGAAAACTTATACTTGGAGGATTTTGACTCTTTTATAAATTGATGCCTTTATCAAATATGAGCAGTATGAATATGAATACAGAATGATAAATAAAGCAATAAGGACACAAGTATTTATAGTGGTTCGGATCTCAATATCCTACGTCCACTCTCTCTAATCAGATAGAGAAATTCACTATCTTGCTGCTTTATAGTCACAAGAGAAGACTTGTGATCAAGAACCTCAACTTCTATCTGAGGTTACGGATCTACTTGTTGGTTAGGTAGGAAGTAACCTTTACAATGGTTTTCTAAACTGGTAAAGTAAAGAGTATGTTTATAACCAACTTAGTGTGCTAAAAAATAACACTGCTAATCTAAGCACTAAGAATAGGCTTCTTCAAACGGCTTAGGATCGGAAACTTAGAGCACTAAGGATATAAATCTTTGCTGGCTCTAAAGAACTCGACACTTAGAATATTTTCTGGGTAGGCTGTTCTTGATATCAGCTGTATATGAGTTCTTGCTTGTATGGTTTCCAGTACTTTGTTCCAAAGAACAAGTGTTGTATTTATAGGGAGATTTGTGCTCCAAACTAGCCGTTGGTGAGGAACTAGTCGTTGCAAGCAAATCTTCCATGCATGGCCGAGATCATCCTTTGAATAGTTGTTTGTAGATAATCTGGTATGACATATCCATAAAGGGTAATGTACATTTAATGCTTCGTACTTCTTCTGACAAATCTCGTACGACCTAGTTCATATCAACTCTGTAGACTTGTTAACGAAACACCATTGGTCCACATCATCAGAGTTGGTTTAACAACTATCTTGTCTCCTGATTGAGTAATTCAGAACTGGTTCGACATTCTCTTTGTCTTCTGTTATTGTAGCCTTCAATGCATTTTTAATGAACTAACACTTCTTCAAGGTGCTTCATCCATAAATGCTAACTCTCATCTGAAACTTTAGATGAGCTTGACTTTGAATATACTTTAAGGCTTTCATCAACAAGATCAGACGAGCTCATATCTGTTGAATAGTCTTCTGAAAACTTGAATGCAGATTATCATATAGTTAGTTTCAGTCTATAAGGTATACAAAAACCTTTATATCTGATTTCATTAATGAGCTATTGATGTCTTCTAGTCTTTAGTCTTCTTCTCTTTAAGTCTTGAGCAGAGTGCGCGTTAAAACAGATGAGTAATCAACTGATATACATACAGATGATTCCTCAGACTAGACTTAGACAACTTCAATACTTCTAAGCTTTATAAAACAGCTTAGGTAACTTAGTTCTAGATTACAAATTATTGATCTAACCTGTACTCTACTGATCTGGTTTTGGCCATCAAAACTAAACTTATAAATTGCAATCAAATTAGGGGCTGGATGAATATCCCAACAATTTCTCCCTTTTTGATGAAGCCAAAACTAACTAGGCTAAGTTATCAGATCAGTTAACTAATAATTTGAAATCATCAAAGGTTAGAAAAATAAATGTATCAGAGCATTTAGTACATTGAATATGTACTAGAGCATCAAAATAAGTATTAGAGCACTGGATACATAGAACATGTATTAGAGCTTAGATCTTAACTAGTATCAGAGCTTTTAATTCTTTTAAGCTTTTCATCAGAGCTAATCTACTTCGTAATAGAAGGATACAAAAAAAAAAAAAAAATGTATCAGAGCTGAATACTTAGTATCAGAGCAAGACAAAATCTTTAAGTAAATAGAGAATGCAAATGACTTCTAGAGAAGACAATGAGTTATTGTCTGAATCTGAAAAAGAAAGTACTTGTATTAATCAGAGCATAAGGAATTCAAATTACAAATACAAGATGAAATACTTAACAACTAAAAAGGATGATGTCTTCAATATTCGCCATATGCTTGGAAGACTCTCTTCTTCGCTTCTAGGACAATCTGCTTGTCTCTTATATATCTTCTAAGACTGAATGATCTGATCAACAACATGATTAGCTTCTCTCAAGTGTTGTTTCACCATTTCAATTGATTTATATAAGTATTTCAATAATCGAGTTTAAAGGAGATAACCATTCATGTTATTGAGAACTGCATATTATTATGTGAGTTTAATAATGTTATTGATCAAATCCATGCCTTAGCTTGTTCTATTGATAACTTCTAACACACTCCTCATCCTGTTGACAAATCTTTATCTTATAGTTGTAGTATGTGACTCTTTAATAGTTGTTTACTTCGTCTCTAGATTATTTTGTTTTTTTGCTTAGAGTGAACGTGAACTTATTTATGAAAAATGATGTAGGTTGGACCAAAGGTTCTTTTAAAAGGCATCGTTGTTTCAAACAATGTAGCACAAAGTATTGTGAAAGCTTGAATCCCACTAAATTGTTGGGCAATGGAGAATTTTTAGAAGTTGAATGGTGTGAAGTTAAAGTTTCCGTGTCCACTGAATATCAGGAGTCATTAATTCAAAATGTTGGAGGTGTCAAAGTGGTTGAGCAAGCTATAAAAAAACATTTATTGGCCAAACCATCTGGTATATGTTTCTTTTGATATTATTTTATTTTATTTATTTTAGTTTAGTTTTCTTCAATTTCAAGTATTAATAATTTTTCATTTTGCTCATTATTATAGGTTCAAGTGTAAGATGCAAGATAAAGATAGCCAAATGGATATTGTCACCCATAGTTTAGGTGCAATTTATCTTCGAGTTGAAAGTTTTGATATTTTTTATTTGGGATATTGGATTTGATAGTAATGTAGTTGATACCAAACCTGAGTTGATATGTTTTAAACTTGGTTGTTTATGTTTAGAAATGTGACGATACTTTATTATTATATATTTGCTTGTTTCTATTGTAGAGGTGTTGATATTTTATTATTATATATTCCGTTGATTCTGTTTTAGAAGTGTAATGATATTTGATTGGTATATTATAAATAAATGAAAAATATAAAATTATTATATGTGTTTGAGCGGTTTGGGGTATGTACCTATATTGTTACTAATATTATGTGACATTAAAATTTCGTGAAGGTGATTAGCGTCACGAAATATTGTTATTATGATGCATAAAAGCGTCACTAAACAAGGTGGTTAAGTTTGTTATTAATTTTTTCGTGACGTGAGAAAGTGTCACTAAAGCACATCATAGTGACGCCGATTAGCATCACTAAACAGTGTTACGATGACGTCTAAAAGCATCCCAAAGGCAATCTACAGTAATGCTTTCCAAGCGTCACAATAATAAGCTATTGAAACGCCAAATCAGGTGACGCCTGACCAAAGCGTCACTATAAGAAACTTTTAGTGACACATTTGAGTGTCTCTAAAGCCAGCTTTTTGTAGTAGTGATTTGAAAGTGCATGTGCAAGTGTAGGCAGCGATGTTGTCTATTGTGATGACACAATTCAGACAACAATGTGCAGCAGAAATAAATATACACTTTTCAAATATAAGTATTCAAAATTTGCATAGATTATAAATAAATCTACACGGTTCACTATAACAAAGTAGTGACACAAATGAACTACAACCTCTTAGTAGTTTGGAAAACTACAACTTTAGAAAAGTTTGAAAGATCTACTCGATTCTATGAAACTATCTCCCTCATAGATCTATTACATATAATCTAGTAGATGATCATAATAAATACATTAATTGATAGGGTATACAACAATGTATCAATCTACAAGAAGAAACAAAAATATTTCTAACTAGAAGTGAGCTTGCATTGAATAGACCAGTAATCTAATTTAGTTTTTTGTCTCGATGTTCTTGTGTTGAGGCAGCTTCTCTTTATATAGACTTCTAGACTCCAACTACTCTCAACTCCTCTGATCGAAAATACCTTGATCATAGGAATAAACTTATTTCCTCAACTCCTTGAAAATAGGAACTTGTTGGTTTATGCTCAATAACTTCTCACTCCTATGCAACCGAGTGACTGGATGTTGTCCACGTCTTCAAACTGCACTTGGGACATTATGAGCAACAAGTGTAAGGTGGAGTTAGTGAGAAAAGAAAGGGCAAATATTGATGTTGTCATAAGTTTTGGGAATAAAAAAGTACTACACTGGCATAATATCGCCATGTGTGTTGGATCATCTTAAGAAACACTTATTTCAACATCAACACCATTGACTTCAACTTGAGTTAATTTCAGGACACAAATCCATCTTGTCCCCTTTTTGGAACTCGATAAAAATATGTTCCATAGTCTCAAGTTAGTTGTAAGTCATTCTTGAATTTATAATCCACAAGGATAAGATTCAATTAGTAATACAATACCAGAGACAATTATGCTCAAAAAAAAGAAAAGAAAAAAGAATTACCTTGTCCCTCTTGGACTCAGGGCATTCCCGCTCAAAATGACTAGGCGTGCAACATCTAAAGCATGTCATCTTACTCTTATCCATTTTCTTTTTAGCATAACTCTTTTTCTTATTCATCCTAGAATTATGATTAACTCCAAGATCAATAGAAGTGCATCTTGTTCGAGACCTCTTGACTTTTTTATTTTCCTCCCAAATCCCTTTTCGTTCAGAGCTCAAGGCCTCTATAGAAACAGACTCATCAAATAGAACACTTGATGAAGATTTTATTGATTCAAGTGCCTCATCTTTCAACTCAACATTATGAGTTGTATAGGAGAAAATTTTAGCACTTTCATCAAGAGTCATGTTGACCCTTAATTGTTTCCATTTGTTTGGAAATGACTGAATTAGATCCCGAATTTTATGTACCTCTGAAGAAGAAGGATTACCATACTTTTCCTTTAGATAACCCAGATATCATAGGCACTAGGATATAACACGTAATTATGGGTCATGTCATCATTGACTGAGTTGACCAGTATGTCACAAGTTATGGATTTTTAATTTTACATTTCCGGTACCCTCTTGATCCTCTTTAATCTGAGTCTTCATCCCAACCTCAAGATTTTCCACAATTTGGCTGATAGCATCTAATTCATCATGTTCTCCAAGAACATTCAAAATATCATGACGCCACGTCTCATAATTATCCTCGTTGAGTTTTTCAATTTGGTTTTACTCAGCAATGATAACTTTTGGAGCCATTGTCTGATTAATAATACAAGTGATTCAAAAAATATTATTGTTCATATATGCAATGTTAAGCTGACATCTAAACATTTCGATAAAAAATTAATTTGATATCGAAAAATATATAACTTAGAGTTATTAATCATAAATCTCACTAAATATCCTCATTTTAAATATTCAATTCCTTAAACATGAACAAAATTAGTTCTAGCATTTAATCCATTTAAAAAACAGCTAAAATTCCCACTCAACAACATGAAACTGCATGCTTAAACATAATAAAGCTCAATCATGTCATATGTTAAAACAATAAAAAGTAATCAATGTAATCAAAAAATTATTGTAAGTCTAATAAATCAACTACAATGGTTATAACAATCCAAAGTAGTCCATTTAGAAATATCTCGATTCAGCTACACAATCAGACAATTTTCTAGAAGATTTCAGATAATCTTCAATGTATTTTATGCACTCTTTTAGTACTACTTTAGTACCAACATTATGAAAAATAATGGGAAAAGAATATAGATCAGGATTCTCCATCCGAATGTATCCGAATGTAGCTCTGACTTTTCAAGCTAAAAACATTGGATCCTCGAAATCATTTTATCACGTAAACAAGTCATTCCAACGACTAGTTTACTAGTATCTTTTTACCCAATCATCAATCATTTTAATAAATTTATCACTGTTTCTATAAGATTCCAATCTATACATAATTCATCTCAGAAAACTACAATAAGTTCTCTTGAAATTGTCTTAGCTCGAGTTTTAACTCCAATTAAATCATGAGTTATGTAATTCTTAAAATCATGGACCTTAAATCCATTATCTTGAATTTATTGAATATTAAATGTTCTTATTTGTTCGAGTCATACCCATAAAATGAGCAACCATAAAAACATATCAATGTTCACAAACTTTAACACATGAATTCTAAGCTCATAATTACGTAAATAAATTATTAGCGTAATTAGCTAATTCACAAGTGAAACAACTTCAACTAAGGCACTCATTCATTTGGATAAATAAGTATTCAAATTTTTTATAATTCAAATACCTCAATATAAGAATCGACACGAAAAAAAGGAGCTCACAGGATTTTTCGGAACAAAAAATGGAGTTATAACTAGCTGAAACAAGATTAAATGCGCGCATAAGTGTCATAAAACATCATCATGCGCTGAAAAACAGCTCCGAAAGACCGAAAAGCCTCTCGCGCGCCGCCACGCTTCTGTGCGAGAGACGCACGCACCACCTTACCTCCCACGCGCCGCATGTGAAATTCACGTGCCCCATGAACCACCACGACTGTTGCGTGTGGTCATCACGCACCGTCTTCTACGAGAGCGTATGTATTGCACGCGCCGATAAAGTGTCGTCATATATCAGTCGAGTTGTTGTCGATTCACAACGAGTCGATTCGCTAGTCTCTGCCTAGTCAACTCTGGGTCAAAGTGAGTCAACTCGCCGAGTTTGACAATGTCATGACTTGCCAGTTTTAAAAAATTGTGGCATGGTCCCTAGAGAAGATCTAATTCTCATAAAGCAACCCACAAAGTTTCTGAAACATTTCAGAATTGCCCGAAAATGTGAAATTTTCAAAAACTTATATCTCACTCGTTTCTTGACCAAAATTAACAAACTTTATCTCAATGGATTCCTTATTCAATGTACTTCAACCCAGTATCAAGAAATTGTCACGATTCATTATATATTGTTCGTAATTTCCAGTCAAATTTTCTTTAAATTTTTAAAGAATGATTTTTTCTCTCAAACCGTATGACCGAAAATTATGAAACTTTTCAGATATCATATACACTATACTACGCATGTACAGTAAAAAATTCAGCCCCTAATTCAACCGTTTGAAAAATTAAAAAAACTTAAAAATAGAGATTCTCCATAATTACAGTGCATAATTAGGGGTATGTACAGTAAAAAAATCTACACTATACTACGCATGTACAATAAAAAATTCAGCCCCTAATTCAACCATTTGAAAAAATCGAAAATCTTTAAAATAGAGATTCTCCATAATTAACAAATAAATTATGCACATGCTTTCAAACGAAAAATCAATGTAGTATATGTACGAGAATCCAACACATTGACTCTGATACCAATGTTGGAATTAAATACTTAGAAATCAGAATTACCAACCTTGTAATTCTTAATGTAGTGGAAGATATCTCGAACCTGGTTGAATTTTACGTACGTACTGTGATCCTCGTAGTTAGAACACGATCACATGAATTGATTCGTGAATCGCTTCTTGTATCAACAGTCTAAGTGTCATTGAGTATTAGTGTGTGGGATATTCTATTTTACAGAATACAAAATCCCTATTTATGTCTTCTTCTAGAGAATAAACTTCTCTCTGCATTGGGAGTTGTGGAAAATCCAGTTGGATTTTCTCATGTAGTAAGTTATGCAAATAACTAATTAATTTATATCTCATCTTCTTCGTTTTCTCTCACTAGAAAGAAAACCCAGTAAGCTATCTGAAAGTAAGCTTATTCCAAAAACTTCTTTTAATTCTGTGGGGCGCCGCTTGACATTATGTCTTCCTTCTTGCTTCTCGTCTGGTTTTTCTTAGAATCCCCAATTTTCTTGTGTCTGATTTTGGTTTCTTGGAGTTTTAATTTCATCAAATCAATAGAGTTTCTTGGTAATTCTGATTAGTTTGTGTGTGAACTCCACTCTTGACCCTGATTGGCCTTCAATTACTTAATCTTCCTCTACGAGAACACTATCATTGTGTGCTAGCTTGCTCATTGGTGTTAGAACCTTATTTTGTTTTAAAATCTTCCTTTCGGAGTAGTAAAATCTTCCCTATATCTAGCCTCGATTGATGTGTTACGCTACCATATTCCATCCCATAATCTTTTCATCCCTATTTAACAGTTATTATTAATTGGAATGGCCACACTTGCTTAAGAAATTATCTTATTGCCTTTTCGTTTTTTTACTTTTCCCAAAAATGGCTGAAACAGTTGATGAGATGCCGCAGATCTTTACTTTTTCTGATAGAGATAACACTAATATCCTTGTGAAGGACAGTGAAATCATTTTCCCAAAAAATGTCCTTGTGATGAGATCTATTGCAAGGAGCATGATCGCGATACAAGAGTTAAGGGAAATCCGAAAAAACGTATAGAGAATTGCTCACACACTGAAGATTTCTTTGGTAGGGGGGCTGTCTACCTGCTTAATTTTTCAGTCGAGATGGAGATGAGTTTGGTTCTCCACCGTCAACCATGGAACCTTCAGAGTTCGTTGATGGTGGTGGAAAGGATGCATGGCACTGAAAACCTTTCCAACATCGAATTTCACATTATTCCCTTCTTGGTGCAAGTGTATGGACTTCTGCTTCATTAAATGACTAGATCGGTGGGCTGTAGTATTGGAGAGGTGATCAGTAGTGTTTAAGAGAAGGGAAGAAGTATGTTTGATCAATATTATCAGAGTGATGATGCTATCGTTCCAGCTGTGGCGGAGGTTGAGGTGAATCAGCCCTGCCGGGGAGTATGAGCCTTATTTGTTGGAACGCACGAAGGGTATGTAGTACTCGTGTGTTCAGCCATTTGAGTAGGTTATTTAAGCTTTTCCATCCCACTCTTTTGTTTTTTTATTGAGTCTAAATGTCTGTCTCGTTATGCTTCGTATATTATGTCTCAATTAGACTTTAATTCCTATTTTTTGTGTTGATGTGCATGGTTTTGCCGGTGGTTTGATTCTATTTTGGAATGATTTAGATGTTAATGTTTTGTCGTATTCCTCGGGACATGTTGATTATGTGGTTAGATCTAATTTTGGCTCTTGGAGGTTTAGTGGTTTTTACGGTAATCTAGTGATTTCTTTTCGTTTTCATTCTTGGAGATCACTTGAGCGATTGTACCACCACTTTCCCACGGTTTCTAAAGCTTGGTTAGTAGGGGGGACTTTAATGAGATCTTGTTTTACGATGAGAAACTAGGTGGAGATAAAAAGCCTTTGAGCCAACTTGAACAATTTCAGAATACTTTTGATAACATAAATCTTAAATCAATTCTTATGAAAGGCCCTAAATTCACCTGGTATAATAGAAGAAAAAGAAAAGATCTTATTAAAGAAAAATTGGACATATTTATTACGAATGAGGAGTGGCTGAATTCATTTACAAATTTTGTAGCTAAAACTCTTGATTTCATGGGTTCTGATCATCAGCCCACTTTCCTTAAGTGTAATGGTTCATCTCCTTCGATTTATATGTCACGATCAAAACCTTTCTAATTTTGAAAATCACTGGATTAATGAGCTAGATTTTAGTCGTGTGTTATAGAATGCTTGGAGACGAGAACATGGTTTGGATAATAATAATAAAATGTCTAGCTTGAAGCATTGTAGCCACCTCCTTCAAAACTGGGCCAAAGCTCAAGGAAGTTCTCTCTCTTTTCGCATCAAAAAGATTAATTCACTCCTTGCAAAAGAATTAAATGTTGATGCACACATCCCAGACATGGCGTATGTAACCCGACTTGAGAAGGAACTTGAATCGATTCAGACGTAAGAAGAGTGGTATTAGAAGCAATGATACAAGGTTACATAACTGAAAGCAGGTGATCGTAATACAGGCTTTTTTCACAAGCGCGCTAATACTAGACGTACATTTAATAAAATTTCTGGGATCATGAGGGAGAATGGAATTTGGACTACAGATGCTCAACAAATTCGCAATACCTTTGTGGATTACTTTTCGTCCCTTTTTCAATCAAGCCATCCGGACAGAGAAACTATTGAACGTGTTACATAAAATATCCCAATTAAGGTTTCTCACGATATGGACTATATGCTTAATAATGCTCCTTTTACTAAAAAGGAGGTTGAAAGAGCCATTGAGGATCTTAACCCGTGGAAAGCCCCGGGCCTAGATGGATTCCCTGCATTTTTCTTCCAAGAAGGGTGGGCTACTGTTAGCGAGCAAGTCATGATACACATTCTTCAAGTTTTAAATTTGGGAGCCACATTTCATGAATGGAATAATACTGTTATTACACTCATCCCAAAGATAAATGATCCTTCACAAGTCACACATTTCAAGCCAATAAGCTTATGCAATGTTATTTATCGTATTCTGGCTCGTACAATTACCAATCGTCTCAAGCTTATCATGAGTGATATCATCGATTATCATCAGAGTGCATTTATTCCGGGCAGGCTCATTACAGATAATATTCTTATTGTCTTTGAATGTATGCATTGGATTAGAGTTTCGAAGAGTAATGAGGGCTATGCATCTCTCAAACTGGATATGAGTAAAGCCTTTGATCGTATTGAATGACCTTTTCTTCAGAAGATTATGTCTTGCATGGGGTTTTCAGATCAATGGATTAATCTTATCTATAGATGTGTGACTTCGGTATCGTATACCCTCAACCTTAATGGGATTATTGCGGGAGAAATAAAGCCTTCACGGGGCCTTCGACAAGGTGATCCACTTTCACCGTATTTATTTTTTATATGTGCACAAGGCTTATCTTCCATGCTCACAAAAGCGGTGGAGAGACAAGAACTTTCGGGAGTCAAGATTACTAGAACTACACCTACTTTTTCCCACCTATTTTTCGCGAAAAATAGCATTTTATTCTTTAGGGCATCAATAGCTTATAGTAATAAGGTTAGGCAGTGCCTCCAGCTCTATGAGAAAGCCTCGGGTCAGATGATTAATTTTGAAAAGTCAACAATCATTTTTAGTCCCCTAACCAAGAGGAATAATATGGATGCAATTAAAGCAGCATTGGGAGTTTGTTCTACCCAAGGACACTAATTGTATTTGGGACTTCCTACTTTGTCGACAAGTAGAAAAGGACACCAATTTGGCTACCTAGTGGATAATGTGAGAAAGGAAATCAATGGCTGGAGCCATAAATTTTTCTCTGAGGGTTGGAAGAAGGTGCTTATCAAGGTCGTCTTACAAGGTATTCCATCATATGTAAAGTCTTGTTTTAGAATACTGGTTACTATCTGCTCTGATATTGAAAATGCAATCTCTCGATTCTGGTGGGGTGAACAGGATGAACAAAGAAAGCTTCATTGGAAAAAAATGGAGCATGATGTGTAAACCTAAATTGGACGGTGGCATATGTTTTAGAAACCTTGTTTTGTTTAATAAAGTATTGTTAGAAAAACAGTTATGGAGAATCCTTCACAATCCACATACCCTCGTGAGCCAACTTTTTAAAGCACATTAATTATTTCAAACATGTTGATGTCATAAGTGCAGAATTGGGATCGAATCCATCTTTTATTTGGAGATCATTGCTTTGGAGCCGGGACATTTTAGATAATGGTATGAGATGGAGGATTGGGAACTGCAAATCAGTGGAGGTGTTTAAGGATATATGGGTGCAAGGTCTTGCTCAGGGTATGATTAAATCTAGAATTGCAAGTGTATCTAAAATTGATAGGTTTATCACTCGAGATTATTTTTGGGACGAGCAATTAATCAAACGGGCCTTTTTACCTTTTGAGGCGGATGTAATACTCGATACACCCCTGATAGGATCAGAGATGGAGGATCAAACAGTTTTGGATTCATAACTACTCGATAGCCTCAACCTACAAGCATAGTTATAAGGGTTTGATGGAGGTAGCGAAACAAAGTGAATATGGCCCTTCTAATCGACTGTCTCAGAAAAATTTGTATGAGCGTATTTGGAAAATGGATGTTCCCCTAAGATTCGAGTGTGTAAGTCACTATAAAGGAAAATATTATTGTAAAGTGTAAAACATTACAATTAAAAAGTGCAACATCATATAACTAAAATGTGCAATATAACATTACCAAAAAGTGTAAATTAATATAACTGAAAATATTATTGAAAAGTAAAAAAAAAAAAAAAAAAGGTCAATCAACAATTGAAAAATGCAACACCGTATAATTAAAAGGTTCAATATAAGTATTACCAAAAGATGTACATTAATATAACTTTAAATATTATTAAAAAATGCAAATCACTGATTTTTTTTTTCATCAAGTATTGATCGGTCAAGATCAAGATCAACTCATGTACATGTTGTACTTAGTGCCCACCCCTACCCAAAAATAAATAGTAAAGTAATTCACCCATTAACATGCAACGTTATAAACTGTACATCGTTCTGTGATACCACTATTAATTTTAAACTTTAATACTATATTGTTTTTGAGAGTTCATACTTATTAATCAAGATAATCAATATTATTATTTACAAGAATAATACTCCGTATTATATTGTGTTAGGTGAACTGTATATATAATTAGATTAATATATTTTTGTGTTTCACTTTATTTGATATTTAACGTGTGTTTATCCACGTCATTACGAGACGTTAAGTTGATTTTTGTCTTTGGCAAATATTTATGTGTACCAGTTACATGTATGTGATTGGCTATTTCCAATCCATTTTTTAATAAGTCCACACTCCCTTCTTTTAGACACTTATGTCTACAAGTTACATACATGTAACTAAATCCAATTGTTTACATGCCTATTAGTTATTTACCTTCTTTTTTATTAATTTCACCCCCAATTTTTTTTAAAGAAAAATATTATATTACCATTTTATCAATTAAATTAAAATACAACTCATTAAAATTATAATTATACACCGACTATCGAGTCACAAATGAATCACCACGAAGTCAAATATTATTCTATTTTTTTAACTTAAAAAAAATAAATATAAAAACATAACGAATATAAAAAAAATATATAAAACTCAAAAATAAACTTATGAAAAAAAAATTTGAGCTTTTTTTTTTTTTTCAAAAAATACCAAGATTTAGAAAAAAATACAAAAAAAATGGGAAAAAAAACTAAACTAAAAAAATTCAATTTTTTTTCTAATTTAGGTACTATAAATGTATGAATATGACATGCTCACTTTCTAGTTTTAATCTGATTTATAACAACTAAGATTATTTTGTTATGTCTTCAATATTTCTACAATAATATCTGATTTGTTACAAGTTTTTTAAAGTTATAGATTATTTTTTAAGACTAATTAATAACATAATCTAATTAAAAAATAAAATTTATATTTAGAAAGTTAAATGAGTGGAGAATTGGGGAAGAAACGAGCATAATATTGTATCAGCTTTATTATTTTATTTGTGGTCATCGTCGTATTGATGCATTCATATGTTTATTGAGTGTGATTGTATCTATTAATTGAATTATGTGTTCAATGTGATTCATTCTCACTTTTGTTCTTCTTACTAGTTAGTTAACATCAATCTTTTAATATTGATGTATTAATTTGCATGGTATGCCTGAAATTATGAATGTGTTAAGTTATTTTTTTTTAAATATAATATTAGTTTAAATACGATATATTATTAGTACGCCTATGGTATAGTACTAGTTAATATATTGTATAGTACTAGAGATTAATGTGGGTATATAAAAATATTATTTAATATATGAACTAATACTATATAATATGTGAATTAATACTATACTATATTTGAACTAGCACCATAGAGTATGTTAACTAATATTATACTATATGTGAATTAATACTATACTATATTTGAACTAGTACCATAGAGTACGTTAACTAATACTATAGAATATGTGAACTAATACTATACTATATTTGAACTAGTACCATAAAGTATGTGAACTCGAAACTCGAAAACATTAGAATTGTACCAATATAAACTAATATTATACTGTATATGAACTAATAAGTACAATACTGCATATTAACTAATGATATACCATAATACTTATCAACTGTTATCATAACACTTATAAACTAAAAATTTTATTCTTAAAAAATTAAAATAAAGTGATTAAAAAATGAAAGTTCGAATGAAAAAAATAATTAAATAATGTAAAACGAAGTGAAATTTATAAGGAATGAAGTAAAATTTTGAAAGGATAGGGTGAAAATCATACACCAATTAATTAAAGTAAAATAGTATCAATAGAATTGAACACTTTCCGCTAAGAGAGATGAGAGTTTTATTTTTTTTTAAAATTATTATTATACTATTTAATACTTAAAAAAATAATTAATACTATTATTTTTAAAATTTTCTTATTAGACTTTAAAATTTTAGAATAATTATTTGTGGCATAAAAAGAAAGTACGTGGAAAAAATTATCATTTGAAACACAAATAATAATTAGTAAGAAAAATAAATTTAAAAATAATATTAAAAAAGAAATGTAAATATCAATTTGAGTAAAATAAAAAAATAAAATTTTAAAAAATTAATAGAGTATTATTTTTTAATTATAAAATTAAAAAAAAATTAAAGTAAAATAAAGGTTCAAAAAAAATCTATACGCTAAATTGATATTGTAAATGGATCATGTGTTATTGGATTGAATATAGTAAATGAGTCATATGTTATTTGTAATGGGTTATTGAATTGTATATAACAGTTATTGGATTGGATATAGCAGTTACATGTAACTGGTATATAAGAGTGCAACCTTTGTCTTTTATTTTTTTATTTTGACATGACATGGGTCAAATGCATGATTGACGCTTGCAAATAATTTTATACCGAACATAATATTCGATTCTCTCTGTCCACGATATTTGTTCTCATTAATTTAAGTATAAATTATTAAAAAAAATCAGATGAAGTAGATAACACCATGTATCTCATTAATTATGAATAAAATAATTATTTATAAATAAAATTGAATAATAAATTAGATAATTAAGTGATGATTAAGAAATAAACTCATAATTTCCATAAAAAATATAATAATAAATTTAATTAACGGAATAATAAAGCAGGTGAAAATAAATTTGACAGAGGGTGTATGACATATTTAACCATCAGGTTACTGAAGTGGTATATTTTATGCGCATAATGCAATTTTCATTTCAGAGGTTACCTATGGATTCTGCAGGTGCCTTAAATTCGCCATAAAATTCAGAGGGTATTATAGCTTATCTTATAAGCAAAACCGAGGAGACATAAATATTGAGCACTCCAAGACAAATTGGTATGCAATCAAGTCAAACTTAGCTTACTACCACTATCATGACTTATATTTAATTTGCTGTTGCTATCTTCAATAAATACTTTTTCATATAATTATTTTCACGCTACATTTTTATGGCCAATTAAAAATAGAATTTTTTTTATAAATTCTATACTCACAATTTTTATAATTTCACACAAAATATTATTAATTTTTTAATTTAAATATATATACAAATCAACTAATTTTTCTACTTTATACATAAAAATTGATAAAATTATTTCTTAAAACCCTACTTATTACTCCTTCCGTCTCGAAACTGTTTGCACCATTTTATGAACACACAAATTAAAAAAAAAGATGTAATGAGTGAAGTGTTGAGGGATAATTTTTAAATTTTTTATGAATAAAGTAAAGTGAATGATTGGATTGAGAGTAAAAGTAATGACAACTTGTGTAAATATATGAATATTGTGAAAGTGGAGTTTATAAAAAAGTTTCTTTTTCGAGATGTGCAAACAATTGTGGGACGGACAAATAAAAAAAAATGCAAACAATTGTAGAATAGAGGGAGTATTACACTTTTATATGTGTCCGCCTATATATGAAAGTTATTATTAGCGGGATATAGACCAACTCACAACAAATATTCCTTCTTATATACTCCTTTTGTCCTAAATATATAAGCTTGATTTTCTTTTATGGATCTCTAATTTATAAAGGTTTATTTCTAAATAAAGTAATATTTTTTAAATCATTTTAGTAATATAATCATATACATTATTAAAAAGTATAATATTCATTAAATAGTTAAAGTTATACTCCAGTAATAAAAAATTTACTTTGTATAATATGCCTTTTCTATTTCACTGGTATTCCAGTGCCATCAACACTCCCCAAAATTATAGAACGATGATAAATTTTTAATATGATAAATGTCAATCATTAATTTGTATAATGGAATAAAATGTGGAACACGAAAATTGGAGCATGTGATCTCATTGGATTATAATTAATTGGGGCGGAGGGGGTATATTTTCATTTAAAAAAAAATGTTAAAAAGAAATAGATACAAGCCGTATTTTAATGCATAATAGAGTGCACACACACTATATATATGTATATACATGTTATTAGAGTGTTGAGTTTGAAGAAATGGCGAAGATGTCAAGAATGATAATAATATTGGTGGTGATAGTCGTAGTGTGGGCAATGGCTTTGCCGTGTAGTGGGTGGTGCCCCTCACACGAGAGTGACTGCAGCAACTGCATCACCAACCGGATGAAAACGGGTTGCCCCGGATGTGTTCCCATCTTGCAATGCATGGCAACTTGTCTCTGGGGCGGGTCGACCCGTTCCTTCTGTATAAACAAATGTGATTGCAACGGTGCTGGATATCCGAGGCTGCCTGATTGCAAGAAGTGCTTGTCCCAGTGCAAATGCATCTGCTTATTACAGGCATTATAATTAACGAATATTGTAAGACCTTATCACTATTTCATGTATTTCTGTTTTATCATCTGTTGTATTACTTGTACAAGCAAATAAAGATCCAGTTCTAATTAAATAAATTAATTTCATATAACTCCAAGTTTTATTTATGAGATAAAATTCTTTCTGATATCAAGATTTTTTACTTACGATCACGTTTTGAGTTCAAATACTATTAAAAACATTTTAATCCATCTAAAAACTTAACCCATTCAAATACTCCCTTCTATGCATAATATTATTAATATTTGTCGTTTTGACCTTCATTTTTTTTGTAAATTATACGACCTTTTACACTTTTCAATACAAATTAATTGAATTTCTTCTAAATGTATGCTTAAGATCAATAAATACTTAAATAAATGTTTTGTCTTTTTTTGATGTAAATAATTATTTTCTGAATATATGTGTATTGAAACAAAATGACTTATATTTTAAATAGGATAGAGTAGTAAATATACTTTAGAATTTAACCCAAAATTGAAGGAGAATATTTGGGAACTGAAATAGTTAATAATAAATCAAATTAAAACAGAGGCGAGTACAAGATTTCGATGTGATGAATCTCATGAGTAGTTCTGAAGTTGAACTTGAGACGATTACTCTGTGATTAATGACCGGTTATAATCCTAAAAAATCTAAAATTGATTACTAGTTTATCCGGATACTATTGTGTAGATCAAAATCCTAAAAATCTAAAATTGATTACTAGTTTGTCTGGATACTATTGTGTTCATGTAATACTTTTTAACTTTACAAAGGGATATATATGGTTAAATATACCTAAAATGAATATAAAATAATATAACAATTTATTTGAAATAATATTACACCATTACATTTAACAGTATTACGTCGTTATGCATAATAATAAAATCGAACAAAAAGTGAATACCCGATTGACTCAACCCACACCCAACCGACCCAACCCACTAGCATACCCCATCCCCCATTTATTTAAATGACCATTTATTTGATATTTGCGGGGAATTGATCCCGAGTGGGAGGCGCCAAGTTATGGGTGTCCACAATTCGAACAGGCAACTCTTTAGTTTAGTTTTTAATATTAATTATATATGTATTCATTTATTAGTAATTATTTAATTATTTTATTTATTGTACACAATGTATTCACTATTCATTTATAAATGTAATGTTTTTTTTTTCTTAATTGTATATGTATCCGTTTTTTACTATTTTAATTTATTTATTTCATATATATTAATTGATTAATTTTTAACTTGTATTATATATATATATATTGTAATTTTTAAAATAAAAATTAAGTATAAAATTTTTAATTGTAAAAAATTAATGTACGAAATATAATTTTATTGTTGTTCTAATTATTGACAATAAAATAAAATGAATGCTCGAAGCAAAGCAAAAAAATGGCAGATTTAGTTCTTTATCCTTCTAGAATACGGACCAACAATATCAGACGTAGAAGAATACTATTTTTTCTTTGTATTTTCAGACTAGATGATTCATAACGATCCCGAGGTGGAAGAGACTATGGGTTGAAAGCTATTGAAATTAACGGGATACAACATCAACATGCTCTTTCAATAATATCATCATTTCCTTATCGGATTGAACCTAAAGTCAAATCTGCTGTAACATATCATTTATTATTGAAAATTGAGTGCCATATTAGTTATTAAAACAACCTCGTTGTCCACCCTCAAAAAAAAAAAAAAAAAACCCCTCGTTGTCTTTAATTACACCTCTTTATTTTTTGTCTTTTACCTTTACCAAATTCTATCTATTCTTAACTATTACAGCTTATATCTTGCTACTTCCTCCGTACATGAAATGTAGTCTCATTTGTTTATATTATTTGTCCATCAAATGTAGTCTCATACACTTTATAGAAACTATCACCTTTCAACCACTACTTAATTATTCAATTTGCCATTAACTTTATTCTCAAACAATTATTTTATTCACAATGGACTCCACAATACCCTATAATACCCTTATTTTATCTACTTTATCTACCTTTTCCTTAAAACTTGTGTCCCACCCCAATGGGACTACATTTCGTGGATGGAGGGAGTATTATAGTTTGACATCATTATTAAAAAGAGGAAAGTTGTTCAAATTTTGTATTTTTTTTTTTTTATGATCGGGTCATATATACTTTGTAATAGGATTTAAATCGAAGTTGTATATATCAAATATCTAGTTAAGACTTAGTCTTAGGCCAATAGTCGAAGGGAACTCAACTGACAGCTGAGTGATCGATCAAGACCGGATTAACATGAGTAAACTAAATGAAGATTTAACTCAACTGTACAAAGACTTGAAGATTTCGAAAACTAGAAGACAAGACCATTAAGTATCACGCAGTAGCTAACAACTAATTGAGACTCATCTGACAGTCACAAAGTTTACTCATTTATTTCTTCGAGAACAACTGAGCTAAACAGGCAAAGTCAGATGGTTAAGTTTGAAAAAAAGACTTGTCTTCAAATCCAAGAGACAAATTAGATGCTCAAACTCATGTGTCAACTCAATCAGAAGTCAAAGGAGTTCAGAGTATAAAGTTATCAAGACAAAATACATGACTCCAAAAGCCATCTTTGAAACAGTTGGAACATTAATGTGGACCAATAGGAGGTTAGAACCGGCATTAATGTGACATATAAAACTAATCTGAACAAAGAAACGACATAGAAGTATATGGGAGAGTCAGAAGCCTTAACTAAAAGAGCTAAAGAAATTTGAGGTACGTCCCCGAGGGATATGTGCCGAATATAGAAAATTTTAATATTAGCTCTACAACGGCTAGTTTTTGAATACCATATAAATGAGATACCTTCGTTTAAGGTTACATGTATTAAACGAAAATACATAAGAACATATCCCGTTTATTGAAGGTCAAAGCTTGTCCCCATAAGCATGAAGACTTCTAAGCTTTCTATCAACACTATTAGTTAGTTTAATTTGTTACTTAGTTACTAATCCTTTCTTGATAACCTCTCTAGTTAGTTGGTTATCACTTGTATATATACTTGACCTTATGGTCACTTCCATTTTAATGAGAATTCTTCTATTCATTCATATCACTCTAACATGGTATCAGCCAAATAGCTGAAAATCCTTGTTCTTCTTTTCTCTAATACTTCTTCCATGGTCGATCCTCCGTCCACCACCTCCTCGACCACCTTTGTCTTCGATTCAAGTCTCACACTACATGCCATGACGCATCTAGTCACCATCAAACTCAAATCCAAGAATTTTCCCATGTGGTACGCTCAAATCCATCTTTTATTGGCTACTCAAAACTTCCTCCTGTTCGTCGACTGTTCATCTCCGGCACCGCCGCACACCATCTCTAAAGAAGGGCGCTCTGAATCGAATCCTTAATTTGCTTCTTGGATCGTGCGTGACCAAATAGTTCAAGTTTTCTTGGTTTCTACTCTCACGGAGGAAACCATGCCTGTTATCGTCAGCTGCAGCTCCTCGGCGGAGATATGGACCAACCTTGCAACCGCATTCAACCAACCGTCCAAGGCTCGTGAGCTTCGCCTTAAAGACGAGCTCCAGACCATCAAGAAAGTCCATCGCACGGTCGCTGAGTATGGCACTCTTTTCAAGAACTTGTGCGACTAGTTATCCTCCATGGGATGCGTTCTTGATGACACAGATAAGTCTCATTGGTTGCTTTGAGGTCTTGGCCCTGAATTTCATTCCTTCTCCGCCTCCCAAATCAATGTTTCCCCTCTTCCAACTTTCCTAATCTCCTCGCCTTGGCTGAGTCGCATGATCTGTTTACTCGATCGCTTAATGGTTCTTCTTTTCCAAATCCTACGGTTCCTTCCTACTTTGCCCAGGCTGGTCGCCCTCCTCGACGTGGTCGTGGCTCTTCTGGCCGCGGTCCCCTTTCTTCTCTGGTCGCTTTCAAGGTCGATCAAATGGTCGTGGTCGCTATTCACCTAGATGTCAAATATGAAGTTCGATGGTCACACAACTAATTCTTGCCCTCAACGCTATACCGCTACTCCTGCTCATCAATCCAATTGTGTCGAATCACTCCCAGTTCACTCTTTGATCACTCCTTCCAACATCTCTGATTGGTACATTGATACAGGTGCCTCTACTCACATGGTCTCCTCGCTTGATGCTCTCGATTTCTCCTCGTCATATACAAGTTCAGACCGTGTAGTGGCCGGCAATGGTACTTCTTTGCCGTTCACCCATGTCGGCTCTAAAACCTTTTCTCCAGCTCTTTCTCTCTCCAATATTCTTGTTGTTCCCAATATTACTAAAAATGTTTTATATGTTAGTCAACTTACATCTGACCTTCCTGTCTCTTTCTTCTTCACTAATTCATCTTTTAAAATTCAGAATCGAGCTACAGGGACTCTGCTCGCCAAAGGTCATCGTGAAAATGGACTTTATATCTTAGATTGCCAGTCATTCTCTTTATTTTCTACTCTTCATACTCATACATCTAAGGCATCGTATGAACTTTGGCATGATCACCTTGGCCATACTCACTTTGGAAATGTAAAATTACTTGTAAGTTTAGGGCTTATTTCAGCTACTTCTGTCTTACCTGCTCCTGTATCTTGCACTTCTTATCAAATTGCTAAGAGTTCTCGCACTACTATCCATGATAATACTAATCGAACTCAAAATGTGTGGACGTGAGCTTGAGACTCTGATACATGAAAAATTAATTATTATATATTAATTTCCTAATAATGATATCATGCTATACTAGGCTAATCTAGTGTACTTTGTGTTATTTTCTACTCTTTCTTGATTCCTTTCACAGCCTTAATGGCTTCACAAAGTGATGCTACCTTTAGTATTTTCCCTTGTAAAAAACAGTCTTATTCAACCCAATTTGTGTCTAGAAAATTTAATAACATCGATTATTCAACGTCCAACACTACCAACAGAAGGAGAATCGACCATGAATCGATACATGGGTAGGGCAAGATCAGTTGGTGGTTCTTCTCTAACCAAAACGAGAATTGCCCACAAAATCTGGAAAACTTTGGAGACAAGCTCTGCTCACCATCATTAGTCAAAGTGATGCATTACAAACAAGGATGGGAATATCACAAATTTAAATATTGCGATGTTAATATTGAGCTCTAATATTTTTTTCCCGAGTATCGAGGATATATCACTAAATATCGATATCGATCAACGTAGTGTGAAATTGAACAAAAATTGGGAAATATCACCGATATATCACACAATATCGTAAAATCAGAAAAAAATTGCAAATTTATTTAAAATTTTATTTTTATATGTTTAAAATTGTAGTTTTTATTTTATTTTTAGTAGTGTAAGATAATATATTTTCAATTCACCTAATATATTTAGTGATTTTTTTTAAAACATATAAATGACACACACATAACTATATCCTAAATTACTATAATGTAATGAGTTTTTTTTAGACGAGACTAATGTAATTAATGAGTTATTTTTAGACGAGACTAATGTAGTGAGTTAGTAAACTTTAGTACCAATATTGTTTGGACAAAAATGTAAATTCACCCACTTTATATATCTAAACCTCACAGGTCATCATTTTGATATTAATTGTATTTTATCATGTATATTTAATCATTATGTATTGTATTATGTTGTTAATTTTTCTTCTTCAAACAATATTTATATAATTTATTATCTATATGTTTATTTTAAACATATAATTTTATTGTGTTTTTGAATGGAATACATGCATAATAGTATGTTATAATAATACCCAAAATTTCATGTTAAACTTTCAAGATTATAATAAAATTTTTGTTTTTTTTTTTTTTTTTTTTTTTTTTTTTGCGATATTGCGCGATGTGCGATGTCGATATATACCAACAACAAGATATCAATATTTTCATCCTTGATCGAGTAAAATCAAATATTATTGTGACGTGTTGAATGCCACTAAGCATACAATTATGAAGTTATGAACCACTGTGATTTATTTCATGAATTTAGAATGAGTAGAAATAATTTTATAGCTGAAAAAGCTACTGTGACCACTCGACCATTTTCGAAAATGTGATACAAAAATGTGTATGTTTTAGTATGTGTATGTGTTCTACACCTCAAAATGTACCTACTCTATAAAATTCACAATTTTCTATTATGTTTTAGTATTAAAATTCACAATTTTCTATTATGTTTTAGTATGTTAGAAAAAGAGATTATTAACTAATAAGATCATTTTTATAGCCTATTAAACAACTAAAACATACAACTTTTAAAATTTCCTAATAAGGTCAATTTAGTGTCAAAAAACCGTATTTACCCTTAATATTCATATACTCCTTTAATTTATATAATTGAAATGTAATTCAAAATTTAAAATCATAATTAATGGTTATCAATTAATTCCCAAATTATAGGGCACATTCATTCCCCAAAAAAACAAAACCCTAGATCCCTCCCTCCACCCCAATCGGTCGAGCTCCCTCCCCACCTTGGCCGCCGCACCCACCTTGCCGCCGTCGTCGCTGCACATGACCTCCCCGCCGCCCCCTCCATGGCCACGGTCGTCGCCCCCTTCGCCATGGCTGATTTGTTCGCCGTGGACTCCATCTCCCACGCTGAGTCGCTGTAAACCTTCGCCGGAGGTCTTCCCCCACCATGGCTGTGATGTTTCCGGCGGAGATGCTTCTGGTGGTTCGTGGTGGCCGGTCTGACCTTTCATTTTCCTAGTGGAGTTAACCCCCAGATTGAAGCTTCGCCATGGCCGCACGTCGGCGCATTTTAGAGCGGTGCCCTTCTGTTCCGTTCGACGTCTCGACGTGGCTGGGCCGAAGTTGTGGCCGATCTGTTTTACGGAGGTAAAGACGAAGACGATGAAATCGAGGTGAATCTTCTCCAATTTCTTGATCTGTTGTTTGCTTTGCCTCTGCGGTTTGAATTAAGTGTGATTCTGTGTTTGCCGATTTATGAACAAAATGGCCTAGTTTCAGGAATTAAGAATAATGTTTTTGATATTAATTCTACTGATAGATTACTTAATGCTGTTATTGTTCTTGGTGCTGGGTCTCTTGCCATCACCAAATTGCTCACCATTGATCAGGATTATTGGCATGTAAGTGCTTTCAATTTTCTTGATGATTTTCTTGGATGAGATTTTAGTTTCATGTTGAATAATTGAATGTATTACTAGTATTTATGTTTTTGAAGCTTTCTTGTTACTGTACATTTTAAGAAGTGAAAATTGGAATCAAGTTTAGTTACTTGTGAAATTAGTGCAAAATTCTGTTTTGAGATGTATTTTGCTTTGTGATTTCAATTTATAGGGATGGACTTTCTATGAGGTGTTGAGATATGCACTTGAGCATAATTGGATTGCATAGAACAAGCCCTTAAAACACACCCTGTATTATCGAAAATGGTGATTAGTGGGATTGTTTACTCTTTTGGTGATTGGATTGCTCAAGTAAGCACTGTTTTTCTGAATTGGATAATCATGTGAAATTCTACCAACATCTTTGATGATTGCTTACAAATTTTCAGTGTTATGAAGGGAAACCCATCTTTGAGTTTGATCGAACACGAACGTTTAGGTCTGGTCTAGTTGGATTCACACTCCATTTGACAGGCTCTAATTCCGTCCAAGGATTGGTAGGTTTGTATTATTTTGTTGTTCATGATCTTTTTACTAAAATCCAAGTTTGCAGTTTTTAATATAAATAATGCCCTGTTTTATTTTCTTTTAGTTCGTTGCGTGGTGTTTGCAGTCCGTCGGGACGTCCAAAAGTTCAATCCATAAGATTAAATTACGTAATTTACAATCCAGAAGGGACCTGTTTGTAAAGTATATATTGTTAATTGGTTCAGTTATGATAGTCTTGTAAATGAAGTTGTAATTCTTGATTATTTCTGTATCCAGGTATTGTGAAGGAGCTTCTTAAGAAGTGGAGGAAGCTTCATATCAATGGGTGGAGAACTAATAGGATAGGAGATGAGGGATTGATTGCTATTGCAAAGAATAGTGTTAATTTGAACAGTTTCAACCAACTTCTGCCGATTTCGATTCTGGAATTGACAATCCTCTGGCACCAACAAAATACACAATCTAACATGCTTATATGAACACCCACATTTTCCCTAGTATGTACTTACTGTATTTCTTTTTGTAATATGTACTTGTTGGAAATTCATCAAAATTGAAACGACCTTTATTTTTATTCACATGTTGTTTGGTTTACAATCAGCTTTTCCAGCTTGAATTTCGATAGACTTATTATTCAATTGCTATTCGCAGTGCATCTGAAAGGTGCATATACTACTCTTACAACTTCATATCAAAATGAACTTTCCATATGAAATATGGATACCGATGTAGGCATTATCATTTTATGTCTTCGTCTTATTATTCTGAACAATTCTTTTCAATGATATTAACTGAATTAAGTATGAAATCCCTACATCACAACAAACCGCTTTTTGAATATGTCATTTACAAATGTGCACATCTATTTTGCATATTGATATGCATGTCACTCTGTGCACATTGGTTCATGTTATATTATGCATACCAAAAAATTCAGTCATGTATGCCGTTTTAAACTTCATATTGAAATGAACATATGTCTTCATAACCCATTTCTACGTACCAAAATTCATTTCACTGTTCATATTAAAATTCATAATCTATTTCATATATATATGCATATTCAACATATGGGGAATTGTATACTCTATGACACGCTTATTTTTGGATCATAAAATTCAGAATTTTTAACTTTATTTGTTTGGATAATTAACAATTAATTCGAATTACTTAATTTTAGGAATATTTGAATGCTTTATTTGTTTGAATAATTAACAATTAATTCGAATTGTTTAATTTTAGGAATATGCGTATAACCAGGAACTGCATTAATTCAAAAGATTTGATGTAAATCCAATTAATTTTTATTAATTTCAAATTATTTAAATGGATAAAGGGCAACAATGTCTTATTAGGTGCCATTTTGACTCTAATAGATTTTTTAAAAAAAAATCTATGCCCTATTAGATAAATCTCTTAGTGAAATGACCTTAACAATAATTTCCCCTTAGAAAAATGCTAAAAAGTTGGCTCTGTGACTCATTTTCACAAACTGTCCAAAATTTATAAGTGTCTTAGAATATTTGTTTTAATTCCAATGGGTGATTAAGTGTTGAAATTTGAGTTTTTAGACTATTAGAATGTCATGAAAGATTAGTTGTGAAATAAGTGAGTGCATGATACTTGTAGCTTGATTTAATTGGTTGTTAAATAGCATGATACTTGTAGCTTGATTTACGTGATTAAATTCATTGAATGAGTGTTTTCCTACACTTGGAGATTTTATTAAAATACTTGGTAAATATTATTTGTTTGTGTTTGAATGGGATTAACATATATGGTAGATAGTCGTTATCTATGTTCGTATCCAAATGCTTTTATCGGGTCAACTACAAATGCAATTTATGAAGTGCAATAATAACAAATAAAAGATAGTTAAAATTATAAAGTTTGTGTTAGACGGAAGTGTGGGCTCTGTTAAAAACTTTGGAACGGACCTTAATTAAGCGTAAGTTTTCGAACTCAAATTCTTTAGTAAATAAGGTGGGTGATATTAATTGTACTACCATAATGTTATTTATCGATGGGTATATTGTATAGTATATATCCAAATGATGAATGGAAACATAAGTCTCACAAAGACGACTAGAAATATGTGAACCCACTAACTGATGAATGGGACATTAGTCCACTAACGAATGAATGCACAAAGAATATTGAATCTCGCCCAATGATGTAATGAAAGATGATTGAGGCACTAGATGATGGGGACCCTCAGCTAGTCCCAAATAATGTAAAGACGAGATATCATTGTTATAACGTATAGTCATATTGAGTAACTTGCGTACATGTCACCCACACTGAGAATTCCCCCCCCCCCCCCCAAACAAGGAGTTTGTGGGGGCGGGAGGAGTGATATGGGTTTTCCTATTTATGTATCTACTTCAAATATAATTATTATTGTTTATTGTTATAATGCATAATGAATGCAACTAGTTATTGTTTTATGCTACTTATGGACTTGACTACTTTACCATTTACATTTATGATTAAACTGCTAAATTTGATGCCGAGTAGCGAACATTTTCTTATTGCTACTCGAGGACGTGTAACATGAATGAAATGTTTTGTCAAACTTTTAACTTAGAGATCTTGTTGCCTGTCTTTTACGCACATTTCAAAAGGGTAGTACGCTACGCTCATATTTAAATGTTAATTGCTTAAGATTTCTGCTGTGCTATGTGAAATAATTACCTAATTTCATTTTTTTTAAATTTTTAATCAGTAATTTTAGTTACTAAGTAACAATCAATTTTTCGAAAGTGGTGGAAACTTTTGAAAAACGCGGACATTACAAATAGGGGACGAGTCCTTGGCCTTGGCCAGATGAGCAGTGTTGTCAAAACGTCAAAATCCCAAATCTATCGAACCTTCGTATCCTCAGTAATGTCGCCGGGGCCTCCTCTCGAGTTGGAGCGGTTCATACGTTCGATGGATCGGGTTATTGGGATGATTGAGGCGCAAATGCAGCAACTCATGTCTAAAATTAACGTCATTGGTGCCTTGGTGGTCACGATGCCATTAGTGACGACAATGGCGACCTCGCCTTCGACTCGAACAACATGCTCGACACACCTTGAATTTTTTTTAATATTATGTTGAACAATTTATTTTTATGTTTTTATTTTTAAATTATTTTTTTGTTTTTAGTTTTAAATTATTTTTACGTTAGAATGTTGGTTTTGATGTCGTACTTGGATATTATACTCTGAAAGATATGTTGGTACGGTCGGTACTAGTAATGATCAACAATTCGGGATGGAAGAATCTGATATGCATTATACAATGATTATGGAAGCTGGGTTGGTAGTGCTCCTAGTTTTAGCATGTCAAATATGGAGAAGGAACCAACTGATGAGACATTTCGCTTTTATGAAATGTTAAAAGCAGTTATGAAGATTTGTATGTTGGATGTGATTCTCACCCCTAGTTGTCATTCAATACTCGACTTATGACCATCAAGATTGAGAATAAACTTTCTTAACGAGCATATGTTCAAGGGATACAAATGTGCAATGAGATATATATGTTCTCTAAGTAACAAGGTGCCTACAACGTTTCATCAAAGTAGAAATGTGATGAAGGATACGGGTTTGCCGGTTGAGACGATTGATTGTTCGTCAACGACTGCATATTATATGGGGGTGACGAAGACAACAACCTAGATATATATATGTAGGATTTGTGGCAACCTTGGTACAAAGAGCCACATAGGAAGGGCCTTGGTGGTCAAACAAAGACAACAAAGTATAAAGTGGCAAGATGTATTATCTTTCTATCATTCCTCGTTTAATGAGATTGTATCAATATAATGTCATAGCAAAATACATGACATGACATGCAATAGATTCATGTTCACATGAGTTAGGAGAAATGCGGCATCCTGCAGACTCGTTAGCCTGGAAATACCTTGACAGTCTGTTCCTCAATTTTTCTTGTGAACTTCAGAATGTGAGGTTGAGTCTTATCACACACGGTTTTTCTCCATTTGGGATGCATGGTAAGTAGTATTTTTTGTGGCTCGTAATACTAACTCTGTATAATCTACATTCGTGGATGTGCATGAAACCTAAAATAATGTTTATCATTGTATTAGTGCCTAGTTTGTCAAATCCCAAGGATAAACTGAATGTTTATCTTAAACCTCTTATAGAAGACTTGATCTTTTTGTGGGAGAATGAAGTCCAAACATACGATGTTTTCATAAAGCAGAACTTCACTATGCAAGTTGTTGTGATCATTAGCGACTTTCCTACGTATTATATGTTGTCCATGTGGAGTACGGTGTTTTCATAAAGCATAACAAGGATGTATGTATTGTATGAATTTTAATTTCTAACGTTTTCAGTCTTCCGAAGAGTAGAAAACAATCATGGTTTCTATCAAAAGTTCTTACCTAGAGATCATCCTTTTTGGAGGAATAAAGTTGCATTCATAAAAAATAAGGCAATTACACATGGCCCATCGCCCATTCTGACATGTTTGATTGATTATGTGTGCTAGTTAATATACATTTATTGTTTGATTTTAAATTGCGTACTTCCTGATCATACGAGTGATAGAGTGTTAAAAGAGATTTATTGGACGGGTTTGAATAAACCTAAAGAGGAAAATGTAGTACACTACAACATAATAAACTGATCCAAGGTGGTTTGAAGAAAAATAGTATTCCCTCCATCTCATAATAAATTTCATAGGTAGATGGACACATATATTAAGAAAGTGTAATAATGAAGTGAGTTTTAAGGGGTAATTTTGTAAACCTTTATGTATAAAGTAAATAAATGAGTTGACTTGTGTATATGTGTGGAGAAAAAGTAATGGCATTTGTGTAATGAATTTTATAAAGGGTTTTCCATTTTAAGGGTGAAAATTATTGTGTGACGTACTAAAAAGAAAAGGGTGAAAGTTATTGTGGGACGAAGGGAGTATTTTTTTGGGACTTGCCTAGTTGGAGTTCACTTTTGATTCAACATAACTTGGATGTGATCCACATCGAAAAGAATGTGTTTGAAAATGTATTCCACAATTATAAACACAAAAGGCTAGAAAAAAGATACTACAAAGTCTCGAGATGAGTAAAATACCCTACTAGAAAATACTATAAGGCTTGATACACACTTGATAAGCCTCAAAATAGGCATTGTGTAGGTGGATTCAAAAGTTTAACTTTTCGGACGACTATGTCTCAAACATGAGCCGAGGCGTAGACACAACAAAAGGTTGTTAGGATGAAGTGTTATGATTATTACGTGTTTATGTAGCGCTTGTTACCTATTGCATTTCAAAATTATCTTCCAAACAATGTGTGAAGGGCTATTACTGATCATTAAGTTTATTTTTCAAAGATTTAACGTCACAATGATCAGAATAAAAATGTGAATGAGAAGGAAGATGAGGATATTGATAATGATGAAAATGAAAATGAAGATGATCGAATATTAAATGTAATTTAATTAATTTTTTTAGAATTTATAAAAGTTACAAAATTTTCAATTAATTCATATGACGATGAAGATTAATTTTAAAAAGATGTATGCATATACAAGTTATACATTTTTTTAAAAAAGTAACAAAAAATTTAGAAATTAATTTTTTTTAAAAATTTTTAAAAGTTACAAATTTATCAAATAGTATATGTGAAAAAAAATTAAATGAATTTTAAAAAACGAGTAAAAATGCATAAATACACAAAAAAGTAACAAAAAATTACATTTCCAATTTAGAAACAAAAAAAAAAAAAAAAATTAAATTTACAATTTTTAAAATGAAAGAAATTAATTAAATGATTTTCAAAAAAAAAAAATTAGTCAAAAGTGTGTACATATACAATTAATAAACGATTGATTTACTTTTCCGAGTTCGAACTCCACTGAGGCCGAAAATTCAGCCAATATTTCCAAAGGCTATTATATACATCCAACCCGCTTGTGGCCCGACGGTTCGATACCCGCCCGAGCTACCCAATATGTTTTTTGTTTAGCAACAACTATACACAGTTGTTAATAGCGATGGTTGATGATGATTAGCGACGAAAATAATAATTAATTTTAAATTACTCTCTCCATCTAAATTTATTATGTCCATATCTCCGGACATGAGTTTTAATGAATATTGATTAGTTTATGCATAAAATAGATAAGATGAAGGTATGATGGGATATTGTGGGGTCCACTTATAAATAAAGTGATTGTTTATAAATAAAGTCAATGATATTTTGAGTAAATTAGTGATGATTGAAGGGTGTAGATAATGTATGTGAATAATATTATTTTTAAAATAAAAAAGGAATGAGCATAATAAAATTGAACAAATAATAAACAAAAGCATGAATAATAAAATTGGACAAAGGAAATATTTTTAAATAAATAAAATTTATTAGCGACGAAAATAATTGTAGCTAATAACGACAGTGATTCTTGTAATTGGTAGTGAGATTCAACAAAAAAATGGTGTTTAATATTTTTAAAATAAAATAAATAAATAAACATTAGCGACCAATAACGACGGAACTTGCTACCGCTGTTTGACTTGGTAGCTAACGGGTTGTTTCGAATTTGGCGACGGTCTAGGCCGTCGTTATTACCGACGGAAAATACAGTCATTAGTAGCGATGTTTTAATTTCAAGATTTCGTCGGTAATGATGTTGGGAAATGAATTAATTTTGAGCGTCGGTAATGATGTTGGGAAATGAATTAATTTTGAATAAAACTCAAGCAAGTAGCCTGAATTGATAATAAAGTAGTAGTGATAAGGGCTATGTCAGATCAAGTTGATGTTTCTTAAGATCAAAATACAGCATTAAAGCCATCAAGCATGAACAAGCATTGAAAACTTAGAAGCATTAAAGACTGAAGACTTGAATGAATTAAAGAACATTCCACCGGCAACAAGAATGTTCAGAGAACTTGTCCCATCTGACCGTTGAAAAAGTACAAGTTCTGCCACAATCAATCTTGGGAAATGTGCAAGTTTATAAATTGACACAAGTCGAGAAGGCAATATTAAACTGATGCAGTAAGTCACGGAAAGCTGGGACAGGCGAGAAGGCCATTCTGGTGTCGGCAAAGCCGCTGAATTTGGGGCCAAGACCCCGTAAAAACCAGTACGACATGTCAGATTTGTCCACTGGTTTACCAATTGCGGCAAGTTGGTCGCATAGTGCTTTAAAACGCCGACCGTAGTCGGCAACAGGGAGAGAGTCACGCTTGAGGAGGAGGAGCTCCTCACGAAGATGAGTGATGCGTGACTGGGAGGAGTGCCTGAAGGCATCCTCCAGGGCAAGCCAAATGTCACGAGTCGTGTCACATTGAACGACTTCGGCTAGGGTTTCTTCAGTGAGTGAGGAGAGAAGAAGGGCAAGTACTTTCCGATCCTTCGATTTCCAGGTAGCGAAGGTCGTGTGAGCGGCGTCAGGGGGAGCGGATGTGCCATCGACAAGGCCATAGAGATCTGCACAGGTGAGCATCGGGACAACCTGTGACTTTGACGTATTTTGCACACTTTTTAGCACAACAATAACGATCCCTACAAGCGTATGGGTTCGTTATAGTTGAGTAAGTATACGACCTAGTAGTTATCCTCCAAGGACCTAGAGAGAGCGTGAAGCACCAAAACTATACGTCGAAATGGTGTTATAGAAGCTAAACGAGAGGATAAAGCAAATACCAGATAAGAAAAATGAACAACTAATGTAAACAACTAAAACTAACTCTCCAAAAGATGAAAGTGCAAGTGGAAGAATTGCTCCGGGTATCTTCCTTATGTGGGATCACTAATGAATTAATGAACTAATCACAACAATTAAGCCTAATGACTTGAATTATGCTAAAGGCTATCACATATATGTGTAGACTAATCAATACCATAAGCTCCTAAGATAGTGTCTCATAAACACGTTCAACACGGTTACTAATGTTTATGAGACACTCTCTCACTAATCTCCTAGACGACCTCTAATCGATGAGTGTCTAGTGTTGTCGATATAAGCAATCAATCCCCGGTCGGTGTAGTCAATTACTATGTGAATTCTAATCAATTAATCCAAGCTCACACCCACACTCTTAATCATGCAACCCAATAAGGTCGTTGAAGTCGACACAACCAACAATGCTAGTTAATAGGGTGCATTAATCAATTGAATCACGAAAATCACAACAATAGAAACAATTAGAATCAAGACATAGGCTAATCAAACAATTAATCCATAAATACACTAATTACCCACATAGTTCCAACACCCAAAGCAATAAGAGTTTAGCTCATATCTAAATTAACAACTAGAATAAAACTCATGTAAATTAAACTACAAAACATGAATGAAATTGAAATTACCAAATTAAACTTGCAATTAATATAAAAATATCACCTCTAGGTCTTTAATTCTTCAATGCCACAACCAAAATGAAATGTTAAATTAAACCTATCTAAGAAATGTAATAACAAGCTAAACTAATCTATTGAGTGGAGTGTTGGGAGGAGAGGGTTTCTCTCCCCCAATGGAAGATGCACTGTGTCGTTCGTCGCCAATGTGTAACCCCCTTCTGTATGCTTCTTTGTGTATTGTATTCAAGGCTGATTAGTAAAAATGGGCATGGGCCTGCCTTTCTTAAATATGATGGGCTTTGAAGTTAAAGAAAAATAGCAGCCCAATTTTGCATCCATTAATTCACGTGGGCCCAATGTAAAATTGCAGCCACTTTGTTTTCTTAATTCTTCGCGGCACTTGCAAAAAAACGGGCTGATCAATTCTTTTATTTGGGCCGCTTTCATCTTGCAAAAATGAACAGTATCTTGGGCCGCCAATTGAGCCTAAAGCTCAATACCCCAACATGCAATTAATTAAATGGGCCATCTGTTGGGAATAAAATGAGATTTTGATTAAGATACCAAAACCCCTTAAGACATGCCAAGAAAGATAAGTCAATTTTAATGAATATGTTTCAGGAATGTTGGAACATATAGATTAGGCTAGTTGACAAGCTGACATGTTAAGCAGCTTATAGATGCTTTAGATGCATAAGTTGAGGGGGAACACAAGCTTAGAAGATTACAAGAATCAAGTTCCCTCAAGACTCAGAATGAGAAGTTCCCAACCCTGCAGATGGTCAAAGCTCAACTGTGCTGATAAGTCAATTCAGCAAAGTATAGAGATAACCTCCCTGATGATCAACTCTAGAAGAACACATCAGTTAGACCAAGTCTACTGACACGAATACAATCAAGATCAGAAGAGATGTCCAGTAGAGTTGATCAGCACACTAAAGTATTCAAAATCAGTCTAAGTCAAAAGACAACTGTGCTGAAGGGTTCAAAACCACTGATATGAAAGAATGCATACTTAAGAAGCTATAAATTATGATTAGTGAAGATATGGAGCCAACTCAACTGAAGAAGCTAGCCAACATTGCTGAAAGGACAAGTGAGCTGAAGGAGGTAAGCTTGAGCACAGATCAATCCTGATTATAAGGAAAGTTGTCCTTTATCATGGAATTAATGAGCAGAAGGAATGTCTAGTGTTTGATGACTGAATCTTTAAGTCAGATATTGGGAAGAGTGCATCAAAGTCAAGACAAGAAGCTTCCATCCGTTTACTTCCCAAATCAAGGACATGTCACTTTCAAGAATCTGTCCTCAATATGCTAAATCTAAGGAGGACTAAAATAGACAATTTGAGGATGTCTCTCCAACGGACATAACCTCATCTTACTCTATAAATACTGGAGTGTGGAAACCATTTGAAGGCAATCAACTTGAGTTGAAACTACAAGCATTCAAAGCCTACAAACCTTTAAGCTCTTACAAGAATACATCATTCTTAGAGTTTCCATACACTTCCAGTTCCCAACTAAGCTGAACCTATTGTAAATCATTCAAATCTTAGAGAGATATCATATCCTTACACAGAGCTTAACTGTAAAGGATATCTCACCCTAGTTGGAACCAATCTCAACCCTTTAACCTTTCAAGGAAAGTGAGAAGAGTTGTTGTAGAAGTGTAAGAACTAGAACTGTCAAGTGAAGAACAGTTTAGTTTGAGTTGAGAGTGAGTACTAGGACTCAGAATTCATAGGGATCAAGGCACTAAGGAGTAGTGTGGTTGATCAGTGTACCTTGGCACTATAAAACAAGTTAATTCCAAGTGAAGGAATTATCCTGTTAAATCAGGGAAAGTGGATGTAGGAGCTTACGTCTCTGAACCACTATAAACTCTTGGATTATTTACTTTCAAGTCATTTCATACAAGTAACACATTCATACACAGCACATAAACTGATCTTTAAAATATATACTTCACAAGTTGTGCAAAAAAGATTTGGGACAAGTCCCCTGAAAATTGTTTATGTGTTAAGAAGAATTTCAGAATTAAAAGGAATTTATATATAAAGGGCCAACCATAATTCCGCACATATAACTTACTTAGATAATTATTCAACTGAGTACTTCATAGTATTCAGTGGCTTGATTATCTGAACAAAGTTATACATTCTCAGAGAAGTTGTCCAGGACAACTCTGCTGATAGCCTGATTTGTTTAAAAAGAAAAGATTTGCATACACAAGTGCATCCCCCCCCCATACACTTGTGTCATACTTCTTTCAGGACCAACAAGTGGTATCAAAGCAGGGGTTCAAAGACCACTGATTCTGGAAAACCATTTTGATTTTCAAAACCAACAACAACAATGCAGTGCATGGAGATGCTGTGGAGACCATCAACAACTAGGATCCAAATCCAGTTAATCACATATCCCACCACAAGCTACCAGTGTTCTCAATTGAGAACTATGATTTTTGGAAGATCAGGATGAGAGCTCATCTTGCACGTCTTCATGATGGGATGCTAAGAGTCATCACAAGGGGACCATTCACATTTATGCAGGACAATCCAAAGGTGATAGCTGCTCAAAAAGCTGATCCAAGGCAAGAAATCCCCAAGGATGAAGATGACCTCACTGCAGAAGAGAGAAGGAGGCACAACCTCAACTATCTTACTATGAACACTCTCTATCAAAAAATTCCAGATGATGTAATGGGGAGAGTCTACCACTGCACAACAGCAAAAGAAATATGGGATGCTCTTGCAGAAATGTGTGAGGGCACAGACAAAATCAAGGAGAATAAGCTCCAACTTGCTGGTATATTCACTGATATAATGAATGAGATCAACTCATTGGGCAAGGTTTACTCCAAGAGAGAGGTGGCACTGAAAATCCTAAGAAGTCTCACTCCAAAGTGGGATGTATATTCTATAATGATGCAGAACACCAAAGATCTCTCTACCATGCCCACGCAACAAATCTTCTCTGAACTCAAAGCTTATGAGTTTGATCTCAAAAGAAGAAAGCCAACTGAGGAACCTTCATTACCAACCAAAGGAGTGTCCTCAAAGCCAAAACTGCTGAACCTGAATTGCAGTCCACTCCAAGATCATCAAAGTCAGTTTCTAAAACTGAAATGAAGGAAGAACTAGCCCTCATGGCTAGAATATTTGAAAAGCTCAACTCAAGGTTTGGTAGATACAAGAAATTCTACTAAGACAACAAGGTCAGGAGAAGGTACAACTCTCTTGAAGCCAAGGCTGAGGACAAAAGGCCTGAAGATCACAAGAATCAAGTTCCTCAACGCCCAGAATCAAGAATGATCCCAACACTGCTGATGATCAAAGTTCCCAACTGTCCTGATAGTTAGATCAGCAGAGTTAAGAGTCAACCTCCCTGATGATCAAATATAGAAGAACACATCAGTTAGACCAAGTCTACTGATATGTATGCCATCAAGATCAGAAGAGTTGTCCAACAGAGTTGACCAGCACACTAAACATGAAGTATTCAAAATCAGTCTAAGTCAAGAGACAATTGTGTTGATGGGGTCAAAACAACTGAAATGGAAGAATGAATACTTAAGAAGGTATCAATTATGATCAGTGAAGATGTGGAGTCAACTCAACTGAAGAAGCTAGCCAACATTGCTGAAAGGACAAGTCAGCTGAAGGAGATAAGCTTGAGCATAGATCAGTCCTGATGATAAGGAAAGTTGTCCCTCATCAAGGAATCAATGTGTTGGGAATAAAATGAGATATGTTTTGATCTAATACCAAAACCCCCTGAGACATGCCTAAGTCAAGTTGAGTATGTTCTAGAGATGTTAGAACATATAGTATAAAGGCTAGATGAGGAGCTAATATGTTAGGCAGCTCTTAGTTGATTAGATGCACAATTTGAGGGGGAACACATGCCTTGAAGTCCATCAAGAACAAGTCCCCTCAAGGCTCAAATTCTGGAATCATGACCAAGTCTACTGAAGGACAAGTATGCTGATCAGATGAGTTGTCCAGAGGAGTTGTCTCAGCACAATCAATTAATAAGAAGTGTTCTGAAAGCTTGAGGACAACCATGCTGAAGAGTTAAAGACAACAATGCCCTAAAGATCTCCAAATAATCATGCTAAGATCACTTTGAAGTGAAGCAAAAAGGGTATGAGCCAAGTCTTCTGAAGAAGAGCAAGCCAACCTTGCTGATAAGCAAGACTGCTGATAGTGATAAGAAGAGTTGTCCATTTGATAAGGAATGTTGTCCTATCATTGGAGCAACCTTCAGAAGCCATGTCCATGTCCTAACAAGAGAATCTGAAAGTCAGACATTGAGAAGAGAGCTGCAGAATGAAGACAAAGTTCATACAACCGGTTATTTCCCTAATGAGGACATGTCACTATCAAGATTCTGTCTTCAAAGTTGAAGAACTAAAAGAAGACATTTATGGACATTGGAGGCTGCCTCTCCAACGGGCAAATCCTTCATTTGTCTATAAATACAGAAGTGTGAAGACCATTTGAAAGCATCTCAACACAATCCAACTAACCTCAAGTTCTTACAAGCTAGAGTGCTTTCAAAGCTTTCAAAGACTATCTTAGTCTTCAAACACTTCATCTAAGCTGAACCTATTGTATATCCATACACAAGCTTAGAGAGATATCCTAATCCTTATGCACTGATCTTCATTGTAAAGGATATCTCATTAGTTGAAACCTTACTTCAACCCTTACCCCTTTCAAGAGTGAAAGTGAGAAGGTTTTAGTAGTAGAAGTGGTAGGAGCTGATTGTTGAGAGAAGAACAGTTCAGTTCTGAGTTAAGAAGAGGGTACTAGGACTCTAGACATCCTAGGGATCAATTCACCAAGGAGTGGTGTTATTGATCAAGTGCACCTTGGCACTATAAAATAAGTTAATTCCAAAGTGAAGGAATTATCCTGTTCAATCAGGGAAAGTGGATGTAGGAGCTTGAGTCTATGAACCACTATAAACTCTTGTGTTGATTTGATTTCAAGTACTTTCATACATTCAACACTGTACACAAAACTGATCTTTCAAAGGATAAACATTCAAAGACTGTGCAAAACCTATTTGGACAAGTTCCCTGAAACTGGACTGTATTGCATTGACTAAGTGATTTCAGAAACTAAAGGAGTCTAAACTAAAAGGGCCAACCACTATTCCACACATATAACTCCCCTAGATAAGTTATTCAACTAAGTACTCAATAGTACTTAGTAGTTTGATTATCTTAGAAGAGTTAATCATCTTCAGCAGAGTTGTCCAAGACAACCTTGCTGAGCTCTGGTTTGATTTAAGTTAAAAAAGAACTTGCATACAAGTGTATCCCCCCCATACACTTGTTATATACTCCTTTCAGGACCAACAAGTGGTATCAGAGCAGGGGTTCAAAGACCACTGCTTCTGAAAAACCATCTTGGTTTTCAAAATCACATATTTGGTGTGGTCACTGAACTGATCTATCTGAAATCCTTTGTACCCATTGTCTAACCCTTTCTTGAAGAAATGGCAAGAGGAAACAACAACAACAACCAGAACCAGCAACAAAATCCTGATCAGAACATTAATGCTGCAGTTCCACATCCTGCTGTTCAAGGACTAGACAACATGGCAATAAATCCAGTCAATCACATATCTCATCACAAATTGCCCATGTTCTCAATTGATAACTATGACTTCTGGAAAATCAGAATGAGGGCTCATCTTGCATCTCTTCACACTGACATGCTGAGAGTGATCACAAGAGGTCCTTTTGTGTTCACCTTTGTCAATCCCAGAGTCACTGAGGCTCAAAGGGCAAATACAAGAGATGTGCTCCCCAAAGATGAAGATGACTTCACTGCTGATGAAAAGAGGAAGGATAATTTGAATTATCTTGCAATGAATACCCTCTATCAAACAATTCCAGATGCAATCATGGGAAGGGTCTACCACTGCACAACTGCCAAGGAGATATGGGATACTCTTGCAGAAATGTGTGAGGGCACTGAGAAAATCAAGGAGAATAAGCTCCAAGTGGCAGTGCAAAAGTTTGAACAATTCACAATGGAGTCTGAGGAATCCATTGACAAGTTTGCTGGTAGATTCACTGATGTGATGAATGAAATCAACTCCTTGGGCAAGGTGTACTCCAAGAGAGAAGTTGGTTTGAAGATCTTAAGAAGTCTCACCCAAAAGTGGGATGTTTATGCTGTTATGATGCAAAACACCAAGGATCTCTCCACCATGCCCATGCAACAGATCTTCTCTGAACTCAAAGCTTATGAGTTCGACCTCAATAGAAGAAAGCCTGTTGAGGAACCTTCAAATCCTACTAAGGGAGTGGCATTCAAAGCCAAAGCTGCTGAACCTGAAATGCAGTCCACTCCCAGATCATCAAAGTCAGTCTCCAAGACTGAAATGAAGGAAGAACTAGCCCTGATGGCTAGAAGGTTTGATAAGCTAAACTCAAGGTTTGGTAGATACAAGAAATTCTACCAGGACAACAAATTCAGGAGAAGATACAACTCTCCTGAAGCTCAGGCTGAGGTCAAAAAGCCTGAAGAGAAAAGATCAGAGGACAAGTACTCTGATAGGAGAAGGTCCAGTAGAGCTGAACCCTCATCATCAAAAAGAAGAGAAGAACCAAAGAAAGATGATGATGAAGACTTGTGCTATAATTGCAAAAAGAAAGGGCACTTCCAGTATGACTGCCCTGAATTGAGCTCTAAGGAGAGAAGAGAAAGGCAAGCTAAAAGAGACAGAAAGTTCACCAATAGAAAGGCCATGATGGCTGGTGAAGAATCTGAAAGTGCTGAAAGCTTCAACTCTTCTGATGGACTGTTCTCCAACAGTGATGATGATGATGATGTCTGCAACATGGCTCTTGAGGATGATGAGGTACCAATGGGCCACAAGAAGAGGAGCATGAGCAAAAACTCAGCATGGTACCTTGACAGTGGATGTTCAAGGCACATGACTGGAAACAAGGAACTCCTCACTGATTTTATTGAAAAAGAAGGCCCAAATGTCACATTTGGAGACAGCTCACAAGCTACAACAAAAGGTTATGGTACTTTGATGATTGGTAACATCAAAGTATCCAATGTGTCTTATGTGGCTGGTCTCAAATATAATCTTCTAAGTATCAGTCAATTTTGTGATAAAGACTTTAATGTTGAGTTTTCAAGTGGAAAATGTTTAATCAAAGATAAAACTCAACAAATTCTATTGACTGGAACTAGAAAAGGAAATGTGTATTTTGCAGACTGGGACAAGTCTACTGATGCTGCATGCTTCATTGCTAAGAGTTCTAGTGAACAAAGCTGGTTATGGCATAAGAGATTAAACCACTTGAACTTCAAAACAATGAACAAGATTGCTAGATATGCATTAGTTAAAGGACTACCTAATGAGGTTTTCATTAAGGAGCATGTTTGCAAACCATGCCAAGAGGGAAAACAGATTAAAGCCTCATTTAAAGGAAAACCAGTCATCTCTACTGAAAGGGTACTAGAACTTCTACATATGGACCTATTTGGACCAATTACCCCTGCAAGCATAAATGGTAGAAAATACACATTGGTTGTAGTAGATGACTTCTCTAGGTTCACATGGGTAGTATTTCTCCTTAATAAGAAGGAAACACAAGTCAAACTACCTGAACTTTTAAAGAGAGTGTCAAATGAGAAAAGCCTTAACATTATCAAGATAAGATCTGATAAAGGCACTGAGTTCATAAATTCATACATCAATGAGTATTGCACATCTAATGGAATAGCTCATGAAACCTCAGCAGCTAGAACTCCTCAACAAAATGGAGTTGCAGAGAGAAGAAATAGAACCTTAAAAGAAGCTGCTAGAACCTTAATTGCTGATTCAAACTTACCTAAGAGGTTTTGGGATGAAGCTATAAACACTGCATGCCATACTCAGAATAGATGTTTGATTACCAAGGGGCAAGGCAAAACCCCTATGAACTCTGGAAAGGAAGAATGCCTAAAGTGTCTTTGGTTGTAAGTGTTTCATACACAATAATGGGAAAGAACAACTGAAATCCTTTGATAGCAAAGTTGATGAAGGAGTATTCCTTGGATATTCTCAAATCAGTAGAGCTTTCAGAGTCTACAACAAGAAAACCCTTATTGTGGAGGAAACACCTCATGTTGTGTTTGATGAATCTATTCATGAGTTCAGGAATGAGAACTTGGAATCAGAAGAAATCACACAAAGGACAACCAGACTGAGCCTAAAAGACAAAGACACTGAATTCATAGAAGTTGTCCAAGCCAACTTACCTGAAAAACTCCCATTGGACAACAATCCTGAAGGCAACCTTCCTGAGGCAAATTCCACTGAAGGAAATGGTGAACTGAATGATCCAATCCCAGTTCACATCCAGGTAACAACTACCAATGAAGAAGCAGTTCCTGCTGAGGTAGTTAATGGATCAAATAATCAAGGGGGAACTCAAAATGTTGAAAATGCCAATGTCCTTGACATTGAGGACAACACCCCTGATTATGATCCTGAATTAGATCCTGCATTCAATTATCCTGAATTTTATGATCTAAATGACTCAACTTCAGTAGAGGATAACTCTACTGAAGAGATAAGAAAAAGAAGGACTTGGTTGTCTGACCATCCCACTGATCTAATACTTGGAGATCCAAGTATAGGAGTCAAAACAAGGAGATTTCATGGTGAAAGTGCTCTTTTCTGTTGTTTCTTGTCAGAGAAAGAACCAAGTGACATTGAGGAAGCACTTCAAGATGCCAATTGGATCACAGCCATGCAGGAAGAACTGAATCAATTCACCAGAAATGAAGTATGGGAGCTGGTGGATAGACCTTCACATCAAGATGTTATTGGAACAAAGTGGGTGTTCAAGAACAAAAAGAATGAGAATGATGTGATTGTCAGAAACAAAGCAAGACTAGTGGCAAAGGGTTATTGCCAACATGAAGGCATTGACTATGATGAGACTTTTGCACCTGTGGCAAGGCTAGAAGCAATAAGGCTCTTTCTAGCCTATGCAGCCCACAAGAGGTTCAAAGTGTACCAGATGGATGTCAAGAGTGCCTTTCTGAATGAAGTCTTGAAAGAAGAAGTCTATGTGGAGCAACCACCAGGTTTTGAGGTTGGAAACCAAGTTTACAGACTAAAGAAAGCTCTATATGGACTCAAGCAAGCCCCTAGGGCTTGGTATGATACACTATCACAGTTTCTCTTGGATCATGGTTTCATCAAGGGAACTGTGGACAGGACACTCTTCAGAATCTCTGAAGGAGAAGACATCTTGCTTGTCCAAATTTATGTGGATGACATAATATTTGGATCCCCCAATGAAAAGCTATGTGAGAAGTTTTCCAAGCTAATGCAAAGCAAGTTTGAGATGTCCATGATGGGGTTGATGAACTTCTTTTTGGGTCTTCAAGTCAAGCAATCAAAAGAAGGAATCTTCATCAACCAAGCTAAGTACACCAGAGAAATGATCAAGAAGTTTGGGTGTGCTACTAGCAAGCCAGTAAGGATCCCAATGAACACAAATTGGAAGATGGATCCTGATGAGAGTGGTGTTCCAACCAACTCCACTGAGTATAGAGGAATCATTGGATCACTCCTCTATCTCACTGCCAGCAGACCTGACATCACCTTTGTAGTAGGTGATTGTGCAAGGTTTCAAGCAAATCCTAAGAAAAGCCATCTTGAGGCTGCAAAGAGGATTTTGAGGTATCTCAAAGGCACTGAAAATCTAGGCCTTTGGTACCCTGCTGATGACAACATTGAGTTAACTGGCTACTCAGATGCTGACTATGGAGGTTGCAGAATTGATAGAAAGTCCACTTCAGGGACTTGTCAATTCTTAGGCAACAAGCTTATATCTTGGTTCTCCAAGAAGAAGAACACAGTGGCAACTTCCACCACTGAAGCTGAATATGTTGCAGCTAGAAGTTGTTGTGCTCAAATCCTTTAGTTGAGACAACAACTCAGAGACTACAAAGTCAACTCTACTGAAGTGCCAATATTTTGTGATAACAATAGTGCAATTGCAATATCACAAAATCCTGTATTGCACACAAGATGCAAACATGTGGACATCAAGCATCACTTCATTAGAGACCATGTGGAGAAGGACATAAAGTTGGTCAAGATCCACACAGATCATCAAAAAGCTGATATTCTAACAAAGCCACTTGCAGAGGCAAGGTTTCTGGAGCTATCAGTAGAGTTGGGATTACTTGATCCAGGGAAGTTGGACAAGTAAAACTCATTGAAGTTAATGGGAGTAAAGGAACTGAATTGGTCTTCAGCAGACTTGGACAAGTCTACTGAAGTTCAGAAGAGATGATCACAATTACTCAGGACACTTGTCCATTGAAACTCAGGACACTTGTCCACATCTCTTCAGGACACTTGTCCTAGTGGGGTCAGATAAGTTGTCTTGGCTATCAAACTATTTCCTTGGTTTGATAAGCACCTATTTTGGGTAATCATTGTCTACTTTGATATCTGTCCCAATTGCAGATATCATCACTGTGGGATTTAATTTGTCCCCCACCCAAAAGGTCGCTTTCCATGCATTAAATGCCAAGATTTAACTCTTGTTTGCATTACACTTTTCAAGCCATGATCTATCTCGAAAACTCCCCAACCATTAACTAATATTAAATAACTTCCACGTTTTGAATAAAACCAATAACTCACTGTTACATTGGTTTTTGACCATTGGATCAAAACTGGCCAACTCCCCTGAAATTCATCCTGGCCGTCCAAGTGTGTTTTCCATTTTTGACAATAGTTGAAAACTCACAAAACTCACCAACTCATTGACAAACATTCTTTTTAGAATATTCTCAAGCCTTAAGATCCCCCCACAAACACTTCTTCCCCAAGTATTCGAAACCCTAGCTCATTTTTCTTCAAACTCTCTCAAAACACTCTCAATTTCATTTCTGAAAACCTTCAATGGCTCCCAAAGTTAGACCAGAAATGATTATTGATTTCTCCAACAAGGCTCTAGACCTTGATTTTGGATACTTAAGCAACAAAAACAGTCTTCATTTTGAGCCCATAGTATCTTTTGAGAGTGAGGATCCTGAAATTACACCAACCTTGAGATGGTTGAGAAGAGCTGGATTGCAAAAGTTTATGGAGGGTAGACCAATTTCTTGCTTGGAAAACTACATGGCTGAGTTCTTTGCCTTTCTCAAGTGGAGAGGCAAGCCAGAAGATGGTGAAGTTTCCACCAGACTGTCATATGTGGCAGAAGGAGAGGAGGAAGAGAGATTTCATAGAGTGAAATTCTCTTCAGAAGATCTTGAAGGAGCCTTTGGACTGCCTTCTGAGGGAAGGAATCCAGAAGTTTATGGTACTGGACATGAAGATGAAATAGCTCAAGAATGGCTATTAGTACCAGACCCTCTCTCTTCAACACAAAACAAGAAGACTCTCAAGCCAGAATTTCTCAATCTATTTGAGGTAATCACTAAGAGTCTTATGAGCAATACTGGAAGTTTGGAGCAGGTCAGCCATCCAAGAATCAGAATTATGGCTGCAGTAATTGATGCTAGTGACAAAGGCATCAAATTTGATTGGAGGACCTTCATCATGTCTGAGATGATGAAGGAAAAGGCCAAGTCCAAGGTGAAGTCTCACAATAAGGTTGTGCTAGAAGGGAAACTCAAGTATTGCACCAGGGCAAGCTTGTTGATTGAAAGGTTTTCCCATTATTCTCAAATGCAAACCTTTGCAAAGCCCCTCCCAGCCCAGAAGATTCTGTTTAGAAAGCTCAGCAAGAAAACTGAGCAGAGGAGGATGCTTATGGCCAAACCTGCTGAAGAGAAGGTGGAGGAGAAGCCAAAGTTGAAAAAGAGGACAAAGGCCAGAGTGGTGAAGACAAGGAAAATGTCTCAAATTCCCTCAGAGGAGAACTCAGATGCTTCAACTGAGATTGAAGAAGTTGCTGAAGAAGGTGTGCAAGTGCCTTCTGATCATTCAGAAGAATTGAGGCAGAAGTATAATGAAACTAGACAGAAGTCTAGGGGTGATAAGAGAATCAGGGAAGTTGTCCCTGAGAAGGATGGAGAAGGTAGTGGAAGCAGTAGGGCTAGCAAGAGAAGGGCCAAGCCTACTGACAAAGTATTGGAGCTTCAGGAGGAAAGGTCTCTACAACTTGCTCTAAGAGAGAGCAGAGCTGAAAGCAGGACCAAGTCCAAGTCAAGGACCAATTCATCTGGCTCTGGTACTCCAGAATCCAAGGTCCCTGAAGGTCAACCAATAGAGGCCAACATCCCTGAAATTCAGAATCCTGGGCCCAACTCCCCTGAAACCCATATAACCCCAACCAATCAACCTATCACCCCCATCAATCTTACAAAGAGATACTCTCCAGAAGGGAGTGTGCAAAGAAGTGGGATAGATGTGCTAGCAGACATAGCAGTAGATGAGACAAGATTACAGTCTCCACTTGACTCATCTACACTCTTTGAGCCAACCCCCCTGAGTAAAGCCCCTTCAGATACATTGCTCTCTAAAGCAACTGAAGCACCTTCAACTACAATCAATCCTTTTGAAGCCAATATCCCTGAACTCAACCTTCCTGAAGCCACATTAGGAGAACCCAGAGCCAACTACCCTATAACCCAAAGTTCCCATTCAAGTGGAGATGAGGAGGAGTATACTTATGAAAGGATGCTCAGAGGAGGAGCCATGGCTACTGTGGACAGTTTGTATCCACAACTTGCTGAATTTCCAAGAATTCATAAGACATTTCATGATCTAAGGATGCTTGTTGATGTAAAAGACAAGTCTATGATGGAGATATCACAAGTCATCCAAGATAAGGGTGCAAACTGGTGGCAAGTAGAGGAGAACAGATTGCTACACTTTGCTGGAGTCTCAAAGACAAGATTTCTCATTGATGAGGAAGTTTTTGCAAAGTTGGTAGTTGATAAGATTAATGAGGAGAAGGAGAGGAAAGCTAAGGGAATCAAACACCCTGAAAGTAGCTCTAATGATGATGATTCCCCTGATGATCCCTCAAACCCCTCAAAACCCAACCCTCCTGAAACCCCTCAAGCCAACCTCCCTAAGCCTTCTGTATCAGAAAGACTCTCCAACCCTCCTAGAACCTATCATAGGAAAGGCTCTGTATCTTCAGAGGTGTTGACCAAGGGTGGTAACACAACCAAAGACACATCTGCCAATGAAGGTTCTTCTGAACCTAAGGCACAACCTAAAGATGTTGAGGTTCCTATAATAGAGGCTGGTTTGATTAAGGCCTATTCAGTGTCAGATGAGTTGGACACTGATCAGCCCTTAATCATTCAGGATGACTCAGTGGCTGCTGATATAAGCACTGTGATCTCCCCACAACTGCCATCTTTGAACCTTGTTGAAGGTGGAGATGCTGCAGGATTAGGTGTTGAAGTTGAAAAGGAGATGTTAGTGGAAAAACCAGAGGGAGTAGTAGATGAGAGAGATGTGGTGATCACTAGGATAATGAGTGTACCACCAAATGAGGGTGATATAAGTGAGGAAGGACAGGCTATTCTTGAAGTCAAATCTGAACTTCAGGAATCCCTTGAGGAGAGGAGGCCTGTACCTTTAAGTGAGGACATTATAAATGAAGGGAGAAAAGAAATAGTTGAAAATGAGGAGAAGACTGCTGATGTATCAGAGTCTTGTGAAAAAGAAATTGAGGGAGATAAGTGTGTTTTTACTGACTCATTTGATTTGTCTGATATTGCAGGTATAAGTTTTGAACAAATCTTTGCAGATGATCTATTGACAGATGCTCCCATCCAAGTTGATAGTGGATCAGCACAAGCTTTGCTTGGGATGCAATCAGAAAAGTTGGACTTCTTGGCTCATCAAGTTCAAACAGCTCATGCAGAAACTTCTGGAGCATTAGATGAGCATGGAAGAACTCTAGCTTCTGTTGAAATGAGATTAACTGGCTCTGAAGATGTGGTGTTACCCACATTGGAAGCAAGAATTGAAGGAGTGGAATCTGGTCTTCAAACCATTTCCACTGAAGTTCACAAAGCCAAAGTCAGTATGGAAAACATCTCCAAGGAGGTCAAGAAGGATCAAAAGATGCTGAGAGACAACCATAATGCAAATGTTCAAGCTATCAGATTGACCATCAAGCAAGCTCTTGGCAAGAAGACAGCCTTGCAGAGGAAAAGAGCTGAAGAGCAAAGGCTAGCTATGGTGAAAGCAGCCTCTGAAAAGTTTTCCCAAGAGGTATTGGCCAACATTGCTGAAGGTGCAGTGGCCAACCTCACTGAGCTCCTTAGAACCCAACTGGATGCATCTCTAAAGGCAACCATGGAGGAGGTTGTTCAACAGAAAATGAAGCCTGTTCTAGCCTTCATTAGCTTGAGCAGTGATAGGATGCAAAATATACATGATGAGAATGTATATCTGTTGGAGGAGATGAAGTCTCTAACCCAAGCCCAGTCCTTATTGGCATCTACTATGAGTGAACTGAAGCCTGAATGTTTTGATGCTGCCAAAAAGGGGGAAAGGGAAAGAGCAAGGGCAAAAGGTGCCTTAGTGATTGGAAGCCCAGTGAAAGGGAAAGACAAAATTGCTGAAGGAAAGGAAAAGGAGCCAGCAGTGCTAAACTTGGAAGAACTGGATGAAGAGGAGCAGTTAGCACTTGCTTTGAAAAATTCAATAGCCTCAGCTCAAGAGGAAAGAGTGAGGTTACAACAAAGACCAGGTGGTGAAGTATCTGGTTTGGACAAAGATGCTAAATGTGTCCAAACTAGAGGAAAGATCAAGAGGGCAAAAGGAAAGAAAAGACAAGCTGAGACATTTACTGATTTTCCTAACAGTCTTGATCTTCCACCTAAATTCAGAGTTGATGATGATGAGCCTATCTCAAAGAAGGCCAAAGCTGCTGAAGAGCCCAAGAATGCTGAAGAGGACAAGTCTTCTGAATCTGCCAGAAATGCTGAAGGTACCAAGTCCACTGAAGATGTTGAAGAGCTATTTGCTGAAGGATTTGGACCTGAACCTAAGAAGAAGACAACTGTCCTAGCTAATGATCCATCAAAGCTGTTTCATGAAGGGTTTGGCAAAGACCCTGAAACCCAACAGAAACTGGCCATGATGAGGGCCCAAGAAAAGATGGATTTGATGGATGAAGCACAAAGAGCAAGAGATAAGAGAAGAGCAGACTTCCAGAAGCCAAGAAGGAAGAGAGCAACTTATAACAAGATGAAGCCACAACTACTGATCCCAATGTATACCAAATATCCTCACTTGGATAAATGGGTGCCAATTCAGCTGAATGACTCATGGGAGGAAGCAAAAAGGGAGTTTGTCTATGATTACTATGTGATTGACAGATGGAATGGAAAGGATGCCAACTCCACTTTTGCTGAGTTCATGATAGAGTACTACAGAGAGCTTTATCAACAATTGCTTGCAGCTGCTGACATTGCAAGATTTGAACTCACAGCCCCCAAGCCAATCATATACATGCCTCCAAAGCTTGAAGGATGGATTGACCAAGCAAGAATCCTGAGAGAATTTACTGAGATCCTCAAGCTAAACAAGATGGTTCTTGGACCTAAGGGAACAAACCAAGAAGCCATGGCCTTGAAAAGAAGAGTGTGGGCACAATATGGGATGGTGCCACCTCCCGAGGATGATCTTTGAAATGGCTAATGAAAGTGTGCTGTGGTGTTAAGTGTATGTATATGAAGTGTTTAAGTTTAAGTAGAATAATGTTGTACTAAATGTTGTGACAATTGGTACAACACTGACTCTAGCAGAATATCAGAAATTATGATTAACACAGCGAAAGACTTGAAACACTAAAAACAAACGTGACACAATGGAAATAATTTTCACATAGATTTTATAAATAAAAATCTATGCTAGCCTTACGACGAAAAACAATACTTATCTTCAAGTATAAATGTTGTGTGAAATGTTAGAGCATTAACATTCACAACAGAAACTACAAACGAGGCAGGTGCCTTGTTCTAAAAACGAACTAAGTGTATAAGGTATACACTGTCGAAATGCCTAGTCTATCTAATGATTACACTCTCAATAGATAAGAAGACACACAGCCATACGGGTGGGATACGAACGTATGATCTAAAAGGTAGTTCTACTGGCCACAATTCCTAACAGGGATATACACTCGGTCTAGGAAGTTGATCGAATAGAGTACACTGATTTGAGAAGCCTTCCATCGGTATTTATAGTAGTGGGGTGCTGATTCTAGAGGCTTCCACAATGAGGTCCTATTTTTTAGGAACTCAACTTCCATGATCTTTCTAGATCTTTCTTGAATGCTCCAGGTCGTTCCAAATGGTTCCAGGCCGTTCTAGCATGTTCTCCAATGTTCTGAAATCTTCCAGGTTCCAGATCCTTGTAGAAGCTTCTAGATCCTGTCAGAAATGCGACAACATTTAGATCAACATTTAATGTAGCATTTCAGAAAAGACTTAGAAAAAATCTCGGAAGGTCAAATTAAGATGTTGTTGATAATGTTAAGGCATTTAAGGATTAACAACATCTACAATCTCCCCCAATTTGACCTTTCGACTACAACACACCTGATGCACATATATTTCTATACATACTCAGTATTATGTACTTAGTTGAGGTTAACATCATTGCTAAGCACTAGTCAAGACAATACCTGTTGTAACCGTTCGATCAAATCGAATGAAGATCAAGGATAATTTTACAATGATCCGTGCCATAAGATCAAGATAAATTTTATCCAAAATAGAACAAGTATAAACACTACACTTATTCACAACATAAGTAACTTTACTTAAGATCATAAATTAAACTGGAAGGAATTTAACTTAGAATCTAAGTAAGACAAAAAAAATCAGAGCAACAAAAATAAATAAAATAAAACAAACAAACATCAGAGCAAACATAAAGAATATAAACAAACAAACAAAAAAACAGAAACTACACTATACTCAACCTGCAATAGACACATGATAATCTGCAAACAAATTAGGGCAGTAAACAAATATCAAGTGGAACTAATAAACAAGTTGCAGTAAACATCCTACCATCTAAAAACAGTAAATAACAAGTGTATCATAATTTCAGAATTTCAAACTTAAACATTAATTACAAAGGTAGAACTGAATAAATGGCTTATATTGCTGTGGTAACAGCTGCAGCATCATCTTCCTGCACCATAGCCATTGTGGAATTCAGGTCTCCCCCTGTCTAACAATAAACAAGTTGCAGTAAACATCCTACCATCTAAAAACAGTAAATAACAAGTGTATCATAATTTCAGAATTTCAAACTTAAACATTAATTACAAAGGTAGAACTGAATAAATGGCTTATATTGCTGTGGTAACAGCTGCAGCATCATCTTCCTGCACCATAGCCATTGTGGAATTCAGGTCTCCCCCTGTCTAACAGCTTTCTCCAGGTAGATCACCATACAAGGTGTCCATTTCAGCAGCATCTTCATCATCTCCTTCATCAACAAAGTAAGTAGATGCAAGGTGTGCAACTACATCAGTGACAGCATCTCCTCCAGCATCAGGTACACCAGCATCAGCAGCAGCTTGGTTCTGGTTGAGCAGAAGTAGAGGGTCTTGGCTGATGTTCAGTACCAGGAGCAAGCAAAGGCAGATCAATTACTCTATCCCCAGTGAGTAAGGCAGGAGCTATGGCCAACAGTGGAACTCTCCCCCTCAACACATCAGTGTTCTTGGCAACAAATCCATGATGCCTCAAGTAGTTAGAAATCAGAACAAGATAGGGTAAATTGCCTTTTTCAGAAACTCTCCCAGTAAATCTCATCATATGTTGAAAGATAGTAAGACCCAAATTAAACTTCTTAAGCACAGAAATCCTATATATCAAAACAGCTTGGTCCTTAGTGATCTTGGTGGTATTTGTGGTGGGAATCCAATTGTAGATAATGAGTTTGTATAACACAGAGTGTAGGGAAGTGAGGTCTTTGGCTAGCATGTGTCTAGTCCATTTAACTACCCTACCAGCAGTTATAGCAGAAATGACCACATCCATGTCAGGTTCTTCATCAACCTAAACATTGGGAATTTCTAAAAACTCATTTATCAATTCAGGAGTAAAAGGTACATCCCTCCCCCTAAAATTAACAGTCCCATACCACTTAGAAGATCTCCTACCAGTGCTCTTTTTCAAACATGCATAGAATTCATATGCCCAATTTTTCAAGAAAGATTCACCAAAATTCACAGCATGCATCAAATTCCTTTCTTCTAAGAAACTAACCATGCCTTTACTATCAAAATCAGGTATATTGATCCTCTTCTCTATCAACAGTTTTTTCTTAGAATAAATGGCCAATCTATTCTCTAGAGTATCAAGATCATCAGAAATACCTTCCTCTTCAGATGCAAGGTCATCTGAGCTTGGAGTAGAGCTTTTAACAGAGCTCTGTTCAGGGCTGCTTGCTGCACTGGAAGAACTATCTCCACTGCCACCATCTTCAGGTTCTGGTGCAGCTTCCTTTGCAGCAGCATAGTGCTCAGCATTTTTCTTAAGAGACTTCAGAATGTCTCTCAAGCATCTTTCAGAATCAGAATTGGATTCTGACTCAGCTGGTTCATCTTCAGTGATCATCTTTTCTTTGCCTTTTGGTTCAGCAACATACTTTCCTTTCCCTTTCTCTTCAGCAACAACCTTCTTTTTGGATTTTTCAGCAGCAACAGTCTTAGCCTTCTTTGGTTTCTCACCAACAACAGGAGCTTCATCTTCAGAATCTGTGAACACTTGGATAGGTTCACCAGCATCGGCTCCAGCCTTTTTCTTCTTCCTCATGGATTCAGAATAATCCACACGAGTAAAAACGCGGTTTGATCTCCTCCTTCTTTGTACAGGGCTTCTCTGTCTTTTCCCTTTTTGTGCATTCTTCTTAAGAGGAATGGGGGCAGACTCATCTGAAACAGAGAGTGAAGAGTTTGTACCTTCAGAAATGTTTGCATCCTCCATTTCAACGTCTTTAGGGTCAGACGTGGCAGTGGCTTCTTCTTCAATAGAAGCTTCAACGTTCTCAGTTTGCGGTTCGTGAACAGAGGGTGATTTGGGGCTTTTTGAAGCAGAAGCCATTTGGGCAGTTTGCTCAGCCAAATAGCTTGATATGTCCACCGTTATACCTCCAAAAGTCATCATGGGCAAATGGCCTGTAGTTCGAAGAGTATCAGACACTTCTTCGATAGCCCTAGTGACCTGTTCAACGGTTGCATCTTGAGGAAAGTTTGTTTGAGGAGCAGTTTGAGGAGTGGTTTGAGGAGTGGGAACAGTTGTTGATGGTGTTGCAGAGACATTTGAGTCAGCATTTGAAGCAGTAGAGTTTTGTGAAGCCATGGAAGCAAGAATTTCGAGAGGATTTGTGCGAGAGTGAGACGAGGTTTTCGAATCAGAGAGAGATTGTGAGGAATTCGAGTTTGTTCCAGCCATTTAAGTTAGGCGGTTGGAATTTCAAGGTAAGGATGGAAATTTGCACACACTTCTTTGAGATATACACAACCAAATAACAATTCTGCAATCTTAGTACTCAACACAATCAGAAATCACAATTAGCAAATAGATGACATCTTATGTTTGATATTTATAGAGAGAATAATGTAGTTGGAGATAAAAGAAAATAAAACAGAAGAATTAATCTAGAATTTTCGAAAGTGCTCCACATTTTTAGCCACAACCTAGATCATGGTTAATTAGTGGGAAAGATCAATTAATTAAATTAATTAGATAATTAAGAAGCTTCCAGAATTAATTAAACTCGCATAATCTGAAAAAATAAAGATGTGGGTCAGTAATTAATTAAATAAATAGAAATGAATCTCAATAAATAATTAAATAATTACAACAGATAAAAATAAATTCGAATCAGGCAATGTTGTGCTCAAAACTGTTACAAACACCTCAACACGGTTTTTACATGAATTTTCTTCATTTGTGTTGCACCATATTTTTCTTTTTGTGTTATAGCATCTAATTTGTATTGATCCATTGTTCCTGTAGAGTACATCGTAGTAGCGAACTCCGTGCCCCATACTTACTTAATGGATTACAAATATGTTGATGTTTTTACCAAATATCACCTTTTGAAAAGAAGGCATCGTAGTAGCGAACTCCGTGCTCCATAGTTACTCAGTGATTTGGTACATCTTTTAGTATGCTAATAACATTCTCATTTTTATGCATTTGAGAGGTGTAAGACGTTTATTTTTGCACTCCAAGGTTCTTAGATTCGTAGATATTTTACAAAGGAATTATTTAACTAAGTAAGAAATAAATTCAACTTATAAAATTTATACAACCCATGATGTTGTCCCAAATGCTACCGCATTTGTGACAACATCCATCCGAATTTTTCAGATAGTGCTCATGCCAAGAGATTTCCTCAAGATAGAGAATCTCTCATGGTCTAAGGCTTTAGTAAAGATATCAGCATTCTGTTTTTCAGTAGGTACATACTCCAACTTAACAATATTCTTCTCTACTAAATCTCTCATAAAATGGTGTCTAATGCTAATGTGCTTTGTGAGTGAGTGTTGTACAGGATTTTTAGAAAATGTTAATGGCACTAGTATTATCACAAAAGATAGTAAGTATACCATTCTCAATACCATAGTCATGGAACATCTTGCTCAGCCACAAGAGTTGTGTGCAGCAGCTTCCAGCAGCAATATACTCAGATTCTGCAGTGGATTGTGAAACACAATTCTGTTTCTTGCTGTGCCATGATACAAGATTGTTTCCCATGTAGAAACATCCTCCACTCGTACTCTTTGTATCATCTATGTCTCCAGCCCAATCAGCATCACTATAACCAATCAAAATGTTGTTGGTGTCCTTAGTATACCAGATTCCAAGGTCACTTGTTCCTGAAACATACTTGATGATTCTCTTCACAGCATTCAGGTGTGATTCCTTTGGATTTGCTTGGTACCTAGCACAAACACACACACTGTACATAATATCTGGTCTACTAGAGGTTAAATATAGTAAACTACCTATCATGGATCTGTAAAGTGTTGGATCAACATCTGTTCCAGCACTATCTTTGCAAAGTTTCAAAGTAGATCCCATAGGAGTTTTCATTGGTTTTGAATTCTCAAGACCAAATCTTTTAACCAAGTTCTTAGCATACTTACTCTGGGAGAAGAAAATACCATCACTGCACTGTTTGATTTGAAGACCTAGAAAATAATTCAAGTCTCCAACCATACTCATTTCAAATGTTGCAGTCATTGCCTCAACAAAATTACTCAACATTTTATCACAAGTAGAACCAAACACAATGTCATCAACATATATTTGTGCAATAAGTAAATCTCCTTCAGTGTGCTTAATGAACAAAGTTCTATCAGCTTCTCCTCTAATAAATCCATATTCCAAAAGAAAGTCAGTAAGCCTACCATACGATGCTCTAGGAGCTTGTTTAAGACCATACAATGCTTTCTTAAGTTTATATACATGATCAGGATATTGTGGATCTTCAAATCCTTTAGGTTGTTCAACATATGCTTCTTCATTCAATATGCCATTTAGAAATGCAGCCTTTACATACATTTGATGAAGTTTAATATCAATAAAACATGCAATAGCTAGCAGGAATCTAATAGATTCTATCCTAGCAACAGGTGCAAAAGTCTCATCAAAATCAACTCCTTCAACTTGGGTGTAACCTTGTGCTACTAACCTAGCCTTGTTTCTAACAATATTACCAAATTCATCAGTTTTATTCTTGAATATCCACTTTGTTCCAATGACATTAGTATGACTAGGTCTTGGAACAAGTGTCCATACTTCATTTCTTTCAAACTGACCAAGTTCTTCATGCATAGCATTAATCCAGTTTTCATCAGTTAAGGCTTCTTTAGCACTCTTAGATTCAATTTCAGATAAATAGCATTCAACATTTACAATGTTACACATAGAAGACATGCATATTGTTCTTACCACATCTACCTTGTTTGATCTTACTCTTCCTCTTGTTTGCACTCCAACTGTAGCATCACCTATGATTTGGTCAGAAGGATGACTTTTACCTATTCTTGAAGAAGGATTCGTTTTGGGAATGTACTGGTCATTCTGTGAAGTTACAACTGTCTGTTCTGTAGATGTTGACCCAGATGTGTTAACATTTGGTGCAACATTTTCAGACTTCAGTGTATTCTCAGAAGTGTCAGTAACCTGTGATACATCTTCTTCATCTTTGTCATCTGTAAGACCTTTATCATCATCAAACACAACATTAACAGATTCTTGAACAGTGTTAGTTCTAAGGTTATATACTCTATAAGCTTTACTATTTCTAGAATAGCCTAAAAAGAAACCTTTATCACTTTTAGAATCAAACTTATGAAGTTGATCCCTATCATTCAGAATATAACACACACAACCAAATACATGAAAATATTTCACACTTGGTTTTCTGTTGTTCAAAATCTCATAAGGTGTTTGACTTGTGTCAGAACGAATAAAAACCCTATTAATAACATGACATGCAGTATTCAATGCTTCCCCCCAAAATTTCTTAGCAAGACATTTGGATGTTAGCATAACTCTAGCCATTTCTTGTAAAGTTCTATTCTTTCTTTCAACAATTCCATTTTGTTGTGGAGTTTTAGGAGACGAATATTCTTGCAAGATACCCTTTTTATCACAAAAATCATTAAACATGCTGTTTTCAAATTCCCTACCATGATCAGTTCTAATACGGCCAACTTTCAAGTTAAACACATTTTTGAACCTCTTATAAAGAATTTTAAATGCAGCAAATGCTTCAGATTTGTCTCTTAGAGACTCTACCCAGGTATATCTAGAAAAATCATCTACCACAACTAAGGAATACCTCTTTCCTCCAATACTTTCAGTTTCCATAGGACCCATCAAGTCCATGTGCAGTAATTCAAAACATCGATGTGTAGTACAATGTGACAGCATTTTGTGCGACATTCTTACCTGCTTACCTTTTTGGCATGGTCCACATACAGTTTTGTTGTGAAGACTTAGTTTTGGAATTCCTTTTACTGCATCTGCTTTGATTAGTCTGTTCATTGCTCTGTAATTTGCATGACCCAATCTTTGATGCCATAAGACATTTTCATCGTATTTTGACAAGTTACACATATTTGTTCCAATAAGATAGCAATTATCAGCTGACCTAGTACCAGTCATGACACAAACTTCATCTTTATTAAGAACATAACATGAATCTTTATCAAATTTCACATGCAAATTATCATCACAAAGTTGACTAATGCTAATCAGATTTGCAAGTAAGCCATCAACATGTAAGACATTTTTAAGCTTAGGAAAACCTTTAACATTCAAAGTTCCTTTACCAAGAATCTTTCCTTTAGAACCTCCACCATATGTAACATTACCACTATTCAAGGTCACATAATCAGATAAGAAATCAGTACGACCTGTCATATGTCTAGAACAACCACTATCAAAATACCAAGAATCAGGTAGACATGCTTTTAAGGAGGTATGAGCAACATTACAGGTAGTTTTTGGTTTCCATGCAGATTTCATAAACTGTTTACCAGAATGTGACAGTTTTTTATGCAGCATTTTCAAAGTTCTCTGTTCTTCAAACAATTTTATGCAGTAAGGACGAATATGACCAACTTTAGCACAGTAATGACATATATACTTCCTCTTAACCTTGTGAGGGTCTGATTGTGCAGATGTTGCATCAGATGTGACAACATTTGCATTCACAAATTTCACAGGTTTTCTAAATTTATCAGAAATAGAAGCAGTAGTACCATCATAACCTAAACCATGAGTATTAGACTTACCAGTAGCTATAACATTATTTACCTCAGAAGCACTCTTGGAATATTTCTTGAAACATAAGGTGGAATTTATCAATTTCTCCTTTAAGTTACAGATTTCCAGATCTCTTTTGGTAAGAATAACCTCTAGCTTGGTGATTGTGTCCTTCAGATCCTCGTTCTCTTTATTCAAGGAATTAAGAGTGAGTTTCTGATTGTTCCAATCATCTAACAACTTTTGGTGTTCATTGTCATCATTCCTTTTTCCTGCATCATCAACTAAACCATTAAAACAGTTCAAATCTGGGTGACTCTGTTCTGATGTTGCTGTAGATGTTGAAGCATCAGGCACAGCATCAGAATCTGTTTCATCCAGATCATCATCTGAGGAATCATTATAATCAATTCTGGTAAAATTAGAATATTCATTCTGATTTAATTCATCAAGATCATCATCATCAGATTCATCACTCAAGGTAGCACTAAAGTTCAGCTTTTGCTTAAGTCTAGTGTTGGCACATTCATTTGCATAATGGCCATAACCAGAACAAGCATTGCATTGAACTAATTTTCTAAATTCAGGATCATACCTTGGTTTACCTTCACTCTTTGATGGTCTTGGTGTGAATTGACATTTCCTCCTTTCTGGTTGAGGTGTTGATGTGTGTATTTGAATCTTAGGCTGAATGTTTCTAGATTTGTTCACAGATTTCTTAAGAAACTTGTTAAAATGCTTAGTGAGCAAGGCAACATTGTTAGGATTTTTGAGACATACATCAAGCAGTTCTTCATCAGTGTCAACTTCAGTAATGATGGGTTGAACTTCAGAAGTGTTTGATGTTTCCCCTTTAAAAACCACAACTTTCTTATCAGCATTAGCTTCATCATCTTGATTAGTGTTTATCTCATATGTCCTAAGAATACTTACTAACTCATTTTGACTTAGCTTATCTGTATCTTTTGCCTCTTCAATAGCACAAATTTTAGCATCAAATCTTTTAGGAACAGATCTTAATATCTTATGAACTACTCTAACATTAGAAATAGGGTCACCAAGAGAATGTGATTCATTGATAATCTCACTTAACCTTTCATTGTAGGCTGTAATTGTTTCATCTTCCCTCATTCTGAGATTCTCAAATTTTGTCCCCAACATTCGAAGCTTAGTTCTTCGAACACTTTCTGAGCCTTCACAATGCTCTTGCAACCTGTCCCATGCATCTTTAGAAGTAGAACAGTTAGATATAATTTTAAACATTGAAACATCAACAGAAGTAAAAATAGCATTTAAAGCTTTAGAATTGTAGCTTGCTGTTGTTATTTCATCAGCCGTCCAGTCAACTTCTCTCTTGAGTTGTATTTCACCATCTGCGTCTGCTGGTCTTTTTGGAGCTTCCCAACCTGTAAGTACAGTTCTCCAAGCACGTTCATCAACTGACTTGATGTACATACGCATCTTAGGCTTCCAATAAGCATAATTCGAACCATCTAAAACGGGTGGCCTAAGTGCCGTGGATATGTGATGTGTTTCCATTGCTAACCTACACTAAAAACACACTTGACCAAAGATCTAACCTAGTGTCGTCAGGTATCAGCTCTGATACCAACTGAAAGTGTGCTGTGGTGTTAAGTGTATGTATATGAAGTGTTTAAGTTTAAGTAGAATAATGTTGTACTAAATGTTGTGACAATTGGTACAACACTGACTCTAGCAGAATATCAGAAATTATGATTAACACAGCGAAAGACTTGAAACACTAAAAACAAACGTGACACAATGGAAATAATTTTCACATAGATTTTATAAATAAAAACCTATGCTAGCCTTACGGCGAAAAACAATACTTATCTTCAAGTATAAATGTTGTGTGAAATGTTACAACATTAACATTCACAACAGAAACTACAAACGAGGCAGGTGCCTTGTTCTAAAAACGAACTAAGTGTATAAGGTATACACTGTCGAAATGCCTAGTCTATCTAATGATTACACTCTCAATAGATAAGAAGACACACAACCATACGGGTGGGATACGAACGTATGATCTAAAAGGTAGTTCTACTGGCCACAATTCCTAACAGGGATATACGCTCGGTCTAGGAAGTTGATCGAATAGAGTACACTGATTTGAGAAGCCTTCCATCGGTATTTATAGTAGTGGGGTGCTGATTCTAGAGGCTTCCACAATGAGGTCCTATTTTTTAGGAACTCAACTTCCATGATCTTTCTAGATCTTTCTTGAATGCTCCAGGTCGTTCCAAATGGTTCCAGGCCGTTCTAGCATGTTCTCCAATGTTCTGGAATCTTCCAGGTTCCAGATCCTTGTAGAAGCTTCTAGATCCTGCCAGAAATGCGACAACATTTAGATCAACATTTAATGTAGCATTTCAGAAAAGACTTAGAAAAAATCTCGGAAGGTCAAATTAAGATGTTGTTGATAATGTTAAGGCATTTAAGGATTAACAACATCTACAACTAAGTCTTCTGACCTTTCTTGATTGATCAACTATGCTGAAATATGGTCAAGATTGCTGATGTTGTGTGCTATGATAATCTGTTCGCTCTGATATGCTCTGGATTGCTCTGATATAAGCACTGTGCTCTGATACTAAAAATCATGTATATGCTTTGAATTGTGATAGTGAAATGCTCTGATATATTTATTGTTAATGATTCATGCTCTGATATGTTAATTTCAACTATCAACATGCTTGTAATGATTTTCAAATGAATTATAGTTGAACTTATTTTGAATCAAGAAACACTCATCTCTCTATGCCTATCTATGAAACCTATGTGCAACATGAATGGTGAGTACACTAACACATTGCTTTTCAGGATAATTGACCTTAGTCATGTCTTCTGAAGATAAATGTAATAGGTGTAGTCAAGTCACTTTTGCATAGAAGTATAGGTTTTGACATCATCAAAAAGGGGGAAATTGTTGGGAATAAAATGAGATATGTTTTGATCTAATACCAAAACCCCCTGAGACATGCCTAAGTCAAGTTGGGTATGTTCTAGAGGTGTTAGAACATATAATATAAAGGCTAGATGAGGAGCTAATATGTTAGGCAGCTCTTAGTTGATTAGATGCACAATTTGAGGGGGAACACATGCCTTGAAGTCCATCAAGAACAAGTCCCCTCAAGGCTCAAATTATGGAATCATGACCAAGTCTACTGAAGGACAAGTATGCTGATCAGATGAGTTGTCCAGAGGAGTTGTCTCAGCACAATCAATTAATAAGAAGTGTTCTGAAAGCTTGAGGACAACCATGCTGAAGAGTTAAAGACAACAATGCCCTAAAGATCTCCAAAGAATCATGCTAAGATCACTTTGAAGTGAAGCAAAAAGGGTATGAGCCAAGTCTTCTGAAGAAGAGCAAGCCAACCTTGCTGATAGTGATAAGAAGAGTTGTCCATTTGATAAGGAATGTTGTCCTATCATTGGAGCAACCTTCAGAAGCCATGTCCATGTCCTAACAAGAGAATCTGAAAGTCAGACATTGGGAAGAGAGCTGCAGAATGAAGACAAAGTTCATACAGCCGTTTATTTCCCTAATGAGGACATGTCACTATCAAAATTTTGTCTTCAAAGTTGAAGAACTAAAATAAGACATTTATGGACATTGGAGGCTGCCTCTCCAACGGGCAAATCCTTCATTTGTCTATAAATACAGAAGTGTGAAGACCATTTGAAAGCATCTCAACACAATCCAACTAACCTCAAGTTCTTACAAGCTAGAGTGCTTTCAAAGCTTTCAAAGACTATCTTAGTCTTCAAACACTTCATCTAAGCTGAACCTATTGTATATCCATACACAAGCTTAGAGAGATATCCTAATCCTTATGCACTGATCTTCATTGTAAAGGATATCTCATTAGTTGGAACCTTACTTCAACCCTTACCCCTTTCAAGAGTGAAAGTGAGAAGGTTGTAGTAGTAGAAGTGGTAGGAGCTGACTGTTGAGAGAAGAACAGTTCAGTTCTGAGTTGAGAAGAGGGTACTAGGACTCTAGACATCCTAGGGATCAATTCACCAAGGAGTGGTGTTATTGATCAAGTGCACCTTGGCACTATAAAACAAGTTAATTCCAAAGTGAAGGAATTATCCTGTTCAATCAGGGAAAGTGGATGTAGGAGCTTGAGTCTCTGAACCACTATAAACTCTTGTGTTGATTTGATTTCAAGTACTTTCATACATTCAACACTGCACACAAAACTGATCTTTCAAAGGATAAACATTCAACGACTGTGCAAAACCTATTTGGACAAGTTCCCTGAAACTGGACTGTATTGCATTAACTAAGTGATTTCAGAAACTAAAGGAGTCTAAACTAAAAGGGCCAACCACTATTCCGCACATATAACTCCCCTAGATAAGTTATTCAACTAAGTACTCAATAGTACTTAGTAGTTTGATTATCTTAGAAGAGTTAATCATCTTCAGCAGAGTTGTCCAAGACAACCTTGCTGAGCTCTGGTTTGATTTAAGTTAAAAAAGAACTTGCATACAAGTGTATCCCCCCCCCCCCATACACTTGTTATATACTCCTTTCAGGACCAACACAATGATTAGAAGAAATTTCCATGTTTTGACCACTGAATCTTCAAGTCAGACACTGGGAAGAGTGCATCAAAGTCAAGACAAGAAGCTTCCAGCCGTTTACTTCCCAAATCAAGGACATGTCACTTTCAAGAATCTGTCCTCAAGATGCTAAGTCCAAGGAGGACTTAAATAGACAATTTGAGGTTGTCTCTCCAACGGACATAACCTCATCTTGCTCTGTAAATACTGGAATGTGGAAACCATTTGAAGGCAATCAACTTGAGTTGAAACTACAAGCATTCAAAGCCTACAAAACACATAACTTTACTAGTTTCAAAGTAGAACCATAGGAGTTTTCATTACTTTTGAGCTTTCAAGACCAAACCGTTTGACTAAGTTTTTAGCATACTTACCTTGAGAGAAGAAAATACCATCCTTACATTGCTTGATTTGAAGACCTAAAAAGAAATTCAAGTCTCCAACCATACTCATCTCAAATGTTGTTGTCATTGCTTCAACAAATTTGTTCATCATTTTATCAAAAGTTGAACCAAATACAATATCATCAACATATATTTGAGCAATAAGTAAATCTTCTCCAGTGTGCTTAATAAACAAAGTCCTATCGGCTTCTCCTCTAATAAAACTATATTCTAAAAGAACGTCCATAATCCTACCATATAATTCTATAGGAGCTTGTTTTAGACCATATAAAGCTTTCTTTAGTTTGTACACATGATCCGGGTATTGTGGATCTTCAAAACCTTTATGTTGTTCTACATATGCTTCTTCATTCAATATGTCATTTAGAAATGCAGCTTTTACATGCATTTGATGAAGTTTAATATCAATAAAACGTGCAATTACTAGCAACAATCTAATAGATTCTATCCTAGCAACGAGTGTAAAAGTTTCATCAAAATCAACACCTTCAACTTGAGTGTAACCTTGTGCAACTAACCTAACTTTGTTCCTAACAATGTTTCCAGACTCATCAGTTTTATTCTTATAAATCCACTTTGTTCCAATGACATTAGTATAACTAGGTCTTGGAACAAGTGTTCATACTTCATTTCTTTCAAACTGATTAAGTTCCTCATGCATAACATTTATCCAATTTTCATCAATAAATGCTTCATTCACATTTTTAGGTACAATTTCAGAAAAGTAACACTTTGCATTCACAACATTGCAAATAGAAGACATGCATATTGTTCTTACCACATCTACCTTATTTGATCTAACTTTTCCTCTCATTTGCACTCCAATTGTAGCATCACATATGATCTGGTCAAAAGGATGACGTTTCCCTATTCTTGAAGAAGGATTTATTTTGGGAACATACTGATCATTCTGTGAAGTTACAACTGACTGTTCTGTAGATGTTGACCTAGATGTGTTAACATTTGGTGCAGCATTTTCAGACTTTAGTGTAATTTCAGAATTGTCAATGACTTGTGATACATCTTCTTCATCTTTGTCATCTGTAATACCTTTATCATCATCAAACACAACATTAACAGATTCTTGAACAGTGTTAGTCCTAAGGTTATAAACTCTATAAGCTTTACTATTTCTAGAATAGCCTAAAAAGAAACATTTATCACTTTTAGAGTCAAACTTATGAAGTTGATCCCTATCATTCAAAATATAACACACACAACCAAATACATGAAAATATTTCACACTTAGTTTTCTAACGTTCAAAATCTCATAAGGTGTTTGATTAGTACTAGATCGAATATAAACTCTATTAATAATATGATATGTTGTATTAAATGCTTCAGCCCAAAATCTTTTAGAAAAACTTTTAGATAAAAGCATAACGCTTGCCATTTCTTGTAAAGTTCTATTCTTTCTTTCAACAATTCCATACCGTTGTGGAGTTTTAGGAGATGAATATTCCTTCAAGATACCTTTCTTATCACACAAATCATTAAACATGTTATTCTCAAATTCCCTGCCATGATCAGTTCTAATACGACCAACTTTCAAGTTATACACATTTTTGAACCTTTTATAGAGAACCTTAAAAACAACAAATGTTTCAGATTTATCTCTTAAAAACTCAATCCAGGTATATCTAGAAAAACCATCTACCACAACTAAGGAATATCTTTTACCTCCAATGCTTTCAGTTTCCATAGGACCCATCAAATCCATGTGCAATAATTCAAAGCATCGATGCGTAGAACAATGTGACAGCACTTTGTGTGGCATTCTTACATGCTTACCTTTTTGGCATTACCCACATACAGTGGTTTTCTGGAAATTCAGTTTTGGTAGTCCTTTAGCTCCATCTGATTTGATTAGTTTCTTCATTGCCCTGTAATTTGCATGCCCTAATCTTTGATGCCATAAGACATTTTCATCATGTTTTGACAAGTTACAAACATTTGTACCAATAAGATAACAATTATCAGCAGACCTAGTACCAGTCATTAAACAATCATCATCTTCATAAGAACATAGCATGACTTTTTGTCAAATTTTACATGCAAATTATCATCACAAAGTTGACTAATACTAATCAGATTAGTAAGTAAGCCATCAATATGCAAAACGTTTTTAAGCTTAGGAAAATCTTCAACATTCAAAGTTCATTTTCCTATAATCTTTCCTTTTGATCCACCACCATATGTAACATTACCACCATTCAAGGTCACATAATCAGATAAGTAGTCTATTTGTCCTGTCATATGTCTAGAACAACCATTATCATAATACCATAGAGCAGGTAAACATGCTTTAAAGGATGTGTGAACAACATTACAAGTAACATTTGATTTCCTAGCAGATCTCTGAAAATGTTTCCTAGGATGTGAAGAAACTTTGGATAGCATAAACTCATTTTTCATATCTTTAACCATTTTCAAGCAGAAAGGACGAATATGACCATATTTAAAGCAATAATGGCAAATATACTTCCTTTTGACCTTGTGAGAATCTGTTTGTGGAGATGTTACACCAAATGTGTTAACATTTGCCTTCACAAATTTAACAGGTTTTCTAAAATTTTCAGAAATAGAAGCAGTTTCACCATCATAACCTAAACCATGATTATTAGATTTACCAACAGCTATAACATCATTCACATCAGAAGCACTCATAGAAAATTTTCTGAAACTTAAAGTAGACTTGATCAATTTCTCCTTCAGTTTACAGACTTCAATATCTCTTTTGGTAAGTAAGACTTCTAGCTTGGTGATTGTGTCTTTCACATCCTCATTCTCTTTATTCAAAGAATTCAGAGTGAGTTTCTGAGATTTCCAATCATCTAACAAATTTTGTTATTATGTCTCACTATCAATCATTTTTCCTGCATCATCAACAAAACCATTAAAACATTTCAAATTTGGGTGATTCTGTTTCGATGTTACTATAGATATTAAGACATCAGGTGCAACATCAGAATCTGCATCATCTAGATCATCATCTAAGGAATCATCATAATCAATTCTGGTAAAATGAACATGTTCATTTGGTTCATCAAGATCATCATCATCTGATTCATCACTTAAGGTAACACTAAAATTCAGTTTTTGCTTTAGTCTCGTATTGGCTTATTCATTTGCATAATGGCCATATCCAAAACATGCTTGCATTGAACTAGTTTTCTAAATTCAGGGTCATACCTTGGTTTACCTTCACTCTTTGATGGCCTTGGTGTGAATTGACTCTTCCTTCTTTCTGGTTGTGGTGTTGATGTGTTGATTTGGATCTTTGGCTGAATGTTACCTTTGGATTTGTGTATAGATTTCTTAAAAAATTTATTAAAATGCTTTGTAAGTCAGGCAATGCTGTCAGGATTGTTAAGGCATTCATCAATCAATTCATCATCCGAATCAACCTCAGTAATGATATGCTGAATCTTAGTTTTGTTTGATTTTTCTGCTTTAAAAACAACAACTTTCTTATCATCCTTAGTTTCATCAATTTAATTAGTGTTCATTTCATAAGTTCTAAGAATACTCATTAATTCATTTTGACTTAACTTATTAGTGTCTTTTGCCTCTTCAATAACACAAATTTTAGCATCAAATCTTTTAGGAACATACCTTAATATCTTATGTACTACTCTAACATTAGAAATAGGGTCACCAAGAGAATATGATTCATTGATAATCTCACTTAACCTTTCGTTATAGGATGAAATTGTTTCATCTTCCTTCATTCGGAGATTCTCAAACTTTGTCCCCAACATTCGAAACTTTGTCCTTCGAACACTTTCTGAACCTTCACAATGCTCTTGCAACCTATCCCATGCATCTTTAGAAGTAGAATAGTTAGATATTATTTTAAACATAGAGATATCAACAAAAGTGAAGATGACATTTAAAACTTTAGAATTAAATCCTGCGGTTGTTATCTCATCAGTCGTCCAATCAACTTATTACTTGAGTTGAATTTCACCATCTTCATCTGCAGGATTCTTTGGTGCATCCCAACCTGTAAGAACAGTCCTCAAAATATGTTCATCAATTGACTTGATGTACATTCGCATCTTAGGCTTCCAATAAGCATAATTTGAACCATCTAAAACGGGTGGCCTAAGTGCAGTGGATATGTGATGTGTTTTCATTGCTAACTTAAACTAAAACACACTTTAAGCAAGGATCTAAATCTAGTGTCATCAGGTGTTGGCTCTAATACCAACTGAAAGTGTGAGTGGTATGTAGTGTTTAAGTAAAGATAGAAATGTTGCATAGGATGTTGAGACAAATTGTGCAACACTGACTCTAACAGAATATAAGAATGTAGACCACACAACGGAAGACTAAAACACTAAAACAATAAGAACAAAATGGAATAATTTTAACATAGATTTTATTAATAACAAAACCTATGTTATGCCTTACGGCGAAAACGACTTAGCTTGTAAGTTACAAAAACATTCCACAAACCGAAACTACAATCGAGACAAGTGCCTGAATTTGTAAATAGACTTAAGTGTTTAATCACTATCTAAAGAACTAATCTGATCTATGATTCACTCTCAATCGATACAAGACTAGAACTAAATACACGGGAAGGTGTGGTATCCCTCGGTGTACATTAAAAGGTGTTACTTGAATAGTGCATACTTGGAAATGAAAGTCTCCTTCGGTATTTACAGAGAAACAACTGAGTTCTAGAGTCTTCCATATGAGATCCTATTTTTTAGGATCTCAACTCCCATGATCTCTCTAGATCATTCTTCCATCTTCCAAGTCGTTCTAAGATGCTCCAAACTCTTCTAGCACGTCCTCCAACATTCTGGAATCTTCCAGGTTCCAGACTCTTGTAGAAGCTTCTGGAATCGTTCCTAAATGTGAGAGCATTTAGTCCAACATGTAATATAACATTTCATAAAAGACTTAGAATAAATCACGGAAGCATTTAAGAGTTAACAACATCTACAATTTTTATAATAAAAAATTATTTTTGATTATAGATTTAAAAATGACTATAAACCTTTTTTATTTGTTCAAGGAATATTAATGTGTTGTCATACTACTTGCATATACTATGCAGGGCAGACCCAGAAAAAATATTATACATGACGATGGTGAGTTACAAGAAAAAATATATTGATGTTGCATTCATTATATTGTTTAGTATTGATAATAGAAAATTTGAACCATTTTTTATTATATATTTTGTTAAATGTGATGTAAAATTAATTAAAGATTTTTTTTAAATAAGTTATGAATTATATTTTCTTCATCAATCATTTTTTAAGAATTGTAAACGTGTTTAAAAAATAATAAAGTAATACATAAATGATCTTCTTTTTATCAATAATAGTCTCAAATATATAAAATATAATTTTTTTAGATTAATTTTACAATTAAAAAACGTATAAAATAATCATTTTTATATCAATAAATATCAAAAGTGAAATAAAAAAATTATTTTGAAACGGCTTTTAAAATAAACTCGGTAATAACATATTTATTAAATTAATTGTATTATAGTTTTACTTAATTTAAAAAAATAAAAAAAATATTAAATTTAATATATATATATATATATATATATATATATATATATATATATAGAGAGAGAGAGAGAGAGAGAGGAGTAGGTAGGTGAGGTGAGGTGGGGTTGGTGGGGGCCAGGACCCCTGGGGCCTATATAAGTTCACCCCTGCTTGCATGCAAACAATGCTATAAAAAGATTTCGTCAAACGACGATAAATAAATTTGCGAAATTTGCGAGTACTTCAAGAGTGAATTGAAAACTCGTTGTCTAAATTCACATGGAAAATTATGTAAATATACAATAAATGTTGTCTACAAAGAATTTTTTCGCAATTTGTAATTTTTTATATTGATTACTTTTATATTATTCCTTGCGTTTGAGCAATAAAAAAATTCTATTAAAAATAAAATAAAAAAATACAGTAACTTCTAAAATCTAGTAATGTTTTAAATCTCAATAAATAGTAAAGTGTATATTTGTTTTCAAATCAAAACATATATATATATATATATATATAATTATGTAATCTATATTGATATACCATTTCATTTCATTTTTATCTTTTAATAGATTTATAAATTTATGTATGTTTTATTTTTTTTAATTAATAAATTAAAATATATTATAAATTTATTTCAATCCCGCATAAGACGCGGATCTTACACTAGTACCATATATATCCAAAATATATTTTATATATAAACTAATTAATATTTATCAAAGCACATGGTAGAGAAATTAGCATTAAAATTTAGTATTTTTTACTTCTTCTTAAAAAAAAAAAAAAAAATATATATATATATATATATATATATATATTTATTATGAGTAATTTTCGTTATTTTAATACACCACGAAAACTCTAATACGTAAAGAAGTCATTTAAGAAAGGCTTTATAAGTTGGATCAATTGATGATCTAGCATGTATTATTGCTAGAGCTGTCAAAACTAGCCGACGGGACGGGACGGGACGGGTCAAAACCGTCAAAGTCCGTCATTAGACGGTGCAGGACGGGCCGACCCATTTGCTAGGTGAACTATCAAAACCTCAACTCAACCCACAAAGGGGCGAGCCCGCGGGTTTCAACGGGCCAACCCGATTTTTTTTTTAAATAAAATTATTTATTAAATATATTATCTTTATTTTCAAAATTCAAAGTATCTTAATATGTACTATCTATTACTGCAAGGCTCATTATTAAATCCATTATCATAATCTAAAATTTAACAATGAAACTATAATTAGATGGTCGACATCTGACGTTGGAACTAAAATAAGTGGCGCGAGTAGCGCTAATTTGTAATGCGAGACAGAGACTTGTTGTGTTTGACTATTTTTTTTTTTGCTTATAAATTTTGATTGTTAATTACATGCAACAACTAAATTTTGAGTTGTTGAATAAGTCTCAAAGATGTGACAAGCTTTTGTTATTTTTCTATAATATTAAATTAATAATAATAATAATACTAATTTTTTATTTAAAATAAAAAAGGCGGGTTGGCGGGCTGACCCGTCCCCAACCTGTCAAAACACGCGGTCAAACGGGACGGTCCCGATAGGCCCGCTTCCTAAAGGGTTGAAAAAAGATGAACTCAACCCGTATTTTTTTATGAGGGAACAGACTGATCTAATCGACTCCGTCCATTTTGACAGCAATAATTATTGCGCATAATATCATCACAAAATTTAACAACACGCGAAGAAAATAACTACAACTCTTTTTACCAACTCTAATTTTTCTTTTTAACCAACCAGTTATTTATCAAGAGGAATGAGCAGATAATAATAATAATAATAATATAAATAATTACTAACTTCACCAATGCAATGCTTCATTCATTGGAATTGGAATTTAATATTATATTTTGGTAACATAATGAGCACGCTAAGATCGACCAATCTCCAATGTTTCAACGTGTACATCATGTAATTATAAATCAAACAAACCCAAATTTTTCACATATAAAAAGGGTTTCATTATCCTAACCTATTACTTCATAAATTAATCATACGTTCCAATTTTTTTTTTTTTTTTTGATTACAAGTTAAATACCCCATCCCTTTTTTTCCCCTCCCCATGATTCGAACCCAGGACCTGTGGCCTAAGTAGTGTGGTGCTCTAACCACTTGAGCTATCCCACTTTGTCATATACGTTCCAATTTTGATGTTCCACATTTTATTTTACTGATAATTATCATTAAAAATAATCAATATTCTATAATATTGAAGACGACGCGTGTTAAAAATTCAGTATAATGATCCACTTAAATTCAGTAAAATGAATCACTAAGTGGATCATGAAAAATGGAATGAATCAAACCGCTATCACTTTCTCCATTCTCGTTGCAGTTTGGTCGTCGTTAATTAATTAAAGATGTTTCACATTAATTAATTAAGATTTTTTAAAATACCAATAAATATATGTGTAATGTGTTATTTATATCATTTTACTTACATGCTTTGTTATTTAATGTGTATCATTACAAAGCAAGTTGAAATATAACATTTAATTATATAGTAAAAAATGGAAAATAATAATAATATAATAATATTAAAATAGAAACTCTATAAATTAATAATATTGGGACCACCAAAATTTATTAATTAAAAGAGTTATAAATTAATAATTATTAATTTATATATTAATTAATATTTTACTCCCTCCGTTCCGTGATTATTTGCACACTTTTCTTACTTGGACGTCCCAAAATTACTTGTACACTCTTAATATGAAAATACACCACAAAATGAATACCCTCCCAACATCATTTTATTTTTAAAAATTTCACCATCTTTTTACATACATTTTATTTTACACATCATCATATCCACTTTATACCTCACCAAATCACCTAAAATACCCCTCATTTATCTTACATCATCAACCACTAAAGTCACTTTTCTTAAAAAATGTGTCGATCAAACCGTGCAAGTAATCTTCTGACGGAGGGAGTATTAATTTATGGAGTAATAAAATACTCAATTTATAAACACCCTTTCAATCTTCTACTTAAAATTAATTATTGTATATGGAATGAATGAACTAATTAATTTGTAAGAATCCTTCAATCTTCCCCATTATTATACTTCTTGTGTTCATTGTATCACTTTATAAACATTAATTTTTATTTTTTATATAAATGTACAAGATCAAAATATGCTAACACAAACAAAATCATATACACAACATGACTTCTCATTCTTACGTGTGTGGAAAAAAAAAACAATGACCGACGAGATTCAAAAAACATTATTTCTCACTTGAATTAAATATTTTTTTGTTGAGCTATGAGAAAATGACACCAAAAGTTCTTACAATAATAAGGAAAATTAGAGACGAGATTTAAGATGAAATTGATTTCCAAAAAAAAAAAATTGAGTCATTTTTCAAGAAACTTTCATAAATCATTCGTGTAGTGTAATATGTAGTATATAAGAAATTATTAATTTATATTTTATATGGGGTCTATAGAAATTATGAAAAATATATTATCGTATAATTTTAGCGAATTTATTAATTTAGCACCCTATTTTCAAATTGGGATTAACAGAAAATATTATTTTAGAGAGTTTATTAATTAATCGAGTATTAATTTATAGAATAAATAAATTAGAGGAGACGGTGATAGTTGTTAACTTTGTCGATGCAGTTTAACCGATACATGCATGAAATACATTAATTAATATACTGAGATTAATTGTTTTAATTTATGTCACAAAGATTGGTTCACCCAACTTTGAATCATTCATTTTTAAATGCATTTTGACTTAATCGAAGTCTTAAAGATACAATTCTATCATTTTTACAAGACCTAACTCGTGTGATAGTCATCAACGGTTAAAAGTCGTGCAAGTGACCTCTTCCACAACCTTTTAGATGGAACGATATATATAATTGGTAAGTTTTGGAATGATCTTTTAATATGAATAATCATTTTAAATGTACTGTAATGAGCATCACCAAAAGTAAGGAGTATGCGGTTTCACTAATAACTCGTTATTTAAAGTATTTCCTTCCTTTGAGGTAAATATTAGATTTTTTTATTATTTTATAAAAATGTCAATCACTTTTTTTTTTACACAAAAATTTATATAAAATATTTCATACACAAAATGTAACTAATTAAGATAAATTTGAATTAAATATTTGCGAGTCAAATTTAATTAAATTATAAGTTTTGGCTGACAAGTATTTTCTTACTACATGAATAAAATTATGTTACTTTAAAATTAAAATATTGTCACTACAAGACCAAAAATGTAATACTACAAGTACAAAAATATTTTGACAAATAAAGGTTATATATTTAGAAAAAAGAGAAATTTAGAGTCATAAGTTCACAAGTCGAACCAGAGGTCGGGGCGCGCCATTAAAATCTTTCCCGAAAAAACTCTCCTTAGGGACAAAACCCGGGTCAAGGGAAAAAGGTACACCCCTCTAAGAACCAAAAGTACAAAAATGAAAATATTCCTTATTCATGTCACTATACATAAAAGGAAAAATGGAATTTGGGCATTGACCTCTCCAAATAAAGGCCTCCCAAGACATCGCCATAACATCTGCAACATGTTCGCCTCCCTGTAGGTATGGTTGAACCGGACTGTCATCACACTCAACAAATGTCGAACCGTACTCTAGAGAGCTTGAAGGCGCCAAGAAAAAACCAGGAGGGCCCTTGCCACGTCCTAACGGCCAACTCTGAATTTAACTCCACCTAAAGATGAGACCAACCCTGTGAATGAGCAAATAGAATAACTTGAAGACCAACCGATATCTCCGCCTCAAAAAGGAACCCCCAACCTACATCTCTAGCAAAAACCGCAACAAAGAAACCCTAGAGTTCTGGAAAACAGCCCCAGCAAAAAGAGAACCAGGCCCAGGAAACTATCCACATTAACCTTAAACCTGCCAAGGTATAGGGGAAGCCAACAAAGTGAAATCGATATACGAGGAGGACGCAGACGAGACTACACCCCCAAAGAATGACACGTTCCAAGGTCATCAACCAACCCACCCGAATAGCTACTAGCTAAAGGAGTCGCCTCAAGAACTCCGAAAATAATCATAGCAAGGTAACGATACACTGATGGTGTTAACCCCTCAAAAACCGATTTGTTCCGGACATGCCAATTAGCACAGACCGTAGTAACAAAAGTCACTCACCAATGCTCTAAGACATGCTTACTGAAAGACTTCCCAAAGTCCTGAAGAAAGACATCAAGAAATTCCATCTTAAATGTAAAGGATACATGAACGTGACTACTCAAAATAGAGAAAACATGTCGAGAGAAAGCACAATTACAAAGGATATGGCCAAGCGATTCATCAGCACCCCTACAAAGAGAACACATGGAGGGGCCCAAAACCCCAAATCTGTGCAGCATTTGCAATAAGGAGTTTCCCCAAGATGGCTCTCCAAACAGTAGTCGAACGATATGGGGAATAAAGCTTCTCCAAATCCAAGAAGCCCAGCTAAACCTGTAGAGGCTGACGCAAAAAATCAAAGGTCATACTCGTTGTCAATTCCCTTGAAACCGAAGTAGCCCAAATCGTGCGATCCGGCCCACTAAAGACCCTGATAGCTAGGATATTAGTTATAATCTTATAAAACCTCAACACAAATTAAGGACATGTTAAAGTGCCAACAATCGTCGAAGAAGAAATCTCCCACTGTGCCCCGTAAAGTAAACAAAATGTGTATAGGTATCCCAATCCTATCAGAAATGACATAACGCAGCCAGTTGTCATGCCAGAAGCTAACCCGGGAGTGGAGGCCCACAATCCAACGAGCACATTCCAAAAGACGGGGAAAATGCAGCCTGACCCCCGACCCAAAAGAGGAAACCCAGTCATAAGTACGAGGACGACCACTCTGGGTGATGAAGCGAGAATGAAGTAAGGTCTATCCTCAAGATTGATTTCGATGAATGAAGTAAGGTCTACCCCCAGACTCCCCTCCCCCCTCATTCAAAGGGGTACAACAACGTTCCCAACTGACCGTGTAAGAATTATTCCTTCTATTGACATCCCCTATCCAAAGAAAATTTGTCATGACCCAATATCAATAGTCTTCAAGAGTAGCCGAGGCCACATGTAGGTCATCATCGAGTGGACTAAGGAGACAGTAATGACAAAGTTGATATATAAGACAACGTCGAATGGCCATGGATAAAGAAATCTCCTTCCACTTGTTGAACTTACTAATAATAGAATAAGTCAATTGTTGAAGATGAACCCGTCTCGGGACACCTCAAAAGATGGGGACCCCAAGATACGTGAAGGGCATAGAACCCGCAATAATCCCTGTCTTCTAAGCCATACGCCGACGAACCACATGAGAGACAGACGACCCATAAAAGACCCTAGACTTGGGAGGACTATAAATATGTCCGGACATAGACCATAAGACTGGAGGACCCGTTTCAGAGCCAAAATGTTCAAGATCGTTGCCTTGGTAAAGATCATGATGTCATCTACATAGAGGAGGTAACGAGGAGACCTCAGAATAGCAACAATCCGACCATGCTGGACCTCTCAATCAATCCAACAACCCAGAGCCTCTTAGTAGTACAAAAGAGAAGTGGAGATAGAGGGTCCCCTTGACGAACACCCCTCGAACAAGAGAAAAAACTGATCGGCATACCGTTAACAATAACAACTAACCTCGCAGAAGCTAGAATCGAACTCACCATCTATATAAAGGGTTCATATTTAACTTATTATTAACTAACAATACTTTGACCTTGTAGTAGCATAATATTTTTTGTTTAGTAGTAGCATATTTTGATCTTTGTTGATTGATTGATAAAATTATATTTTGATCTTTGTAGTATCATATTTTTTGATATTGTAGTAACATATTTTTGGCCTAGCAGATTATTTTATGCCACTACAAGGATAAAAATATTATGCTACTACAAGGCAAGAACTATATTACTATAAGACTAAAATATTGTCACTACATGTCTAGAAATAATATGGAGACTTGGTTTTTGGGCAAAGTTGCCATAATATTTTTATAAAATAATAAAAAAATCTAATATTTACCTCAAAGGAAGGAAATACTTTAAATAACGAGTTATTAGTGAAACCGCATACTCCTTACTTTTGGTGATGCTCATTACAGTACATTTAAAATGATTATTCATATTAAAAGATCATTCCAAAACTTACCAATTATATATATCGTTCCATCTAAAAGGTTGTGGAAGAGGTCACTTGCACGACTTTTAACCGTTGATGACTATCACACGAGTTAGGTCTTGTAAAAATGATAGAATTGTATCTTTAAGACTTCGATTAAGTCAAAATGCATTTAAAAATGAATGATTCAAAGTTGGGTGAACCAATCTTTGTGACATAAATTAAAACAATTAATCTCAGTATATTAATTAATGTATTTCATGCATGTATCGGTTAAACTGCATCGACAAAGTTAACAACTATCACCGTCTCCTCTAATTTATTTATTCTATAAATTAATACTCGATTAATTAATAAACTCTCTAAAATAATATTTTCTGTTAATCCCAATTTGAAAATAGGGTGCTAAATTAATAAATTCGCTAAAATTATACGATAATATATTTTTCATAATTTCTATAGACCCCATATAAAATATAAATTAATAATTTCTTATATACTACATATTACACTACACGAATGATTTATGAAAGTTTCTTGAAAAATGACTCAATTTTTTTTTTTTGGAAATCAGTTTCATCTTAAATCTCGTCTCTAATTTTCCTTATTATTGTAAGAACTTTTGGTGTCATTTTCTCATAGCTCAACAAAAAAATATTTAATTCAAGTGAGAAATAATGTTTTTTGAATCTCGTCGGTCATTGTTTTTTTTTTCCACACACGTAAGAATGAGAAGTCATGTTGTGTATATGATTTTGTTTGTGTTAGCATATTTTGATCTTGTACATTTATATAAAAAATAAAAATTAATGTTTATAAAGTGATACAATGAACACAAGAAGTATAATAATGGGGAAGATTGAAGGATTCTTACAAATTAATTAGTTCATTCATTCCATATACAATAATTAATTTTAAGTAGAAGATTGAAAGGGTGTTTATAAATTGAGTATTTTATTACTCCATAAATTAATACTCCCTCCGTCAGAAGATTACTTGCACGGTTTGATCGACACATTTTTTAAGAAAAGTGACTTTAGTGGTTGATGATGTAAGATAAATGAGGGGTATTTTAGGTGATTTGGTGAGGTATAAAGTGGATATGATGATGTGTAAAATAAAATGTATGTAAAAAGATGGTGAAATTTTTAAAAATAAAATGATGTTGGGAGGGTATTCATTTTGTGGTGTATTTTCATATTAAGAGTGTACAAGTAATTTTGGGACGTCCAAGTAAGAAAAGTGTGCAAATAATCACGGAACGGAGGGAGTAAAATATTAATTAATATATAAATTAATAATTATTAATTTATAACTCTTTTAATTAATAAATTTTGGTGGTCCCAATATTATTAATTTATAGAGTTTCTATTTTAATATTATTATATTATTATTATTTTCCATTTTTTACTATATAATTAAATGTTATATTTCAACTTGCTTTGTAATGATACACATTAAATAACAAAGCATGTAAGTAAAATGATATAAATAACACATTACACATATATTTATTGGTATTTTAAAAAATCTTAATTAATTAATGTGAAACATCTTTAATTAATTAACGACGACCAAACTGCAACGAGAATGGAGAAAGTGATAGCGGTTTGATTCATTCCATTTTTCATGATCCACTTAGTGATTCATTTTACTGAATTTAAGTGGATCATTATACTGAATTTTTAACACGCGTCGTCTTCAATATTATAGAATATTGATTATTTTTAACACAACGGTTGGGACAGTTGTCTAACCTTACGTCAAGATTACGCAAGCGTCCCTTTGATAACGGTCACACTTCTTCGTCTCCAACGGCTTTGAAAACCTTCAAAACCCTTACAGGGGAGGTCCCCTGCGTTGGGCCTCCAACGCTCAAGTCAGAAAGGTGGTCGGAAAGTATCTGCGAGGAAGGATCCTCGTGGATAAGGAGCTGAAATATAGCTCAAAGTAATGATAATCTGAGAGAATAGGCTTTCAAGGTGTTTCAACTTAGATTTAGCTCTTATAGCTTCGCCGGAAAGAATGTCAGGCACTTTTCCGGTGAGATACTGTATTTTTGAGTTGGTTAAGTGTATTGGTCGTTGATATTCAGAAATAGTAAGTGAAAATGTTTAAATATTACCTCCTAGGGGAAGGGTTATCCACTTCCCCTTTTTCCTCAACTTCCCACCTTGTGGACTAAGTTCACAACCTCTTTCTCCTTACTCCGCATCTGAACTCTGAAAATAGGGGGAGTGGGCGAGATAATATCGCCCACTAGTCATCTGTATAGCTTGGTCAAAGCAAGAAGCGCATGTTTCAAGATTTCGGACCTCGAGGACCTAGATGTCCCCGAGCTCCTCAGCTCCAAATAGCGGGAATCCAGGTTTTAGCCCAACTGCTTCGCTACAAAGGTGGAAGGGCTTTTGACTCCTCCTTGGGGCTAATCCAGCCCATTTTGCCTGTTTCTTGTATAATTTGGGCCTACTCTGGGCCCAATTCAATATCTTCAAAGCCCAACATTAATATATTAATGAAGACAAATATAGGATAAATATATGATTAGTTTAAGTACAACTAAATTCGGACACCACGTGTCAATTTGTGATAGGACGACACATTTTATCCACATCAACCACTCCCCCTACTCTCGTAAAGTGGGCTACACTTATGAGAGTAGAAAGTAAATGTGTCGATTATTTTTCATACCTCCAGTACCTGCATAACCGAGAGGTCTTAGGTGTGATTTTGGATCTGGTGTCGGGGAGACCCTGTTTCAAATTTCAAAACATATATCCAAGGGGTATTATAATAATAAAGATCAGACCCTTTTTTAGGGTATCATGTGATACGTTCACCCTTACGGACACTGGGGTCCTTAGGAAATCCCAGGTTCGGACCTGGATTGAGCAATTTTTTGCATAGGTGTTAAGTATGTGCTCCATGATCTTGGGACCTCTAGTTTTAGTATTTTCTCAAATGTTGATTCTTCAGCATATTTGCAGTTTGGCTTGCTCTTTTATGGCCTCTTCGAGCATACTTTGGATTATGTCCAGAAGAGTGATGTGTACAATGCTCAAGCGGCCCAAGAGCGTACTCGGGCAGATGACCTCCTGGCCAAGCTGAAAGCTGGGAAGCAGGAAGGGAAGAAGCTGAGGGGGCAAGCTCGGGCGCTCACCAAGAAAGTCCATCTCATCTAGTCCCAAATTCAGCGACAGGAGCAAGAGCTCCCTCTCTCAGGGGTGAAGCTTCGTACAAACTCTTTGTTTTCTTCCAAAACAGGGCAACAATTCTTGAAGACCCTCCATCAGGGTCGGCTAGAGTCTTACCTTCAGAGCGCCATCTTTTTAGGTGTCATTAGACGCTTCATTCCCCACTTTGTCGTTAGAAGGCTTCGACGGGGTGTATGACAGGAGTGCTTTATTGGATGGATTGACACCTCCTTCCACTTTCTTAGGCGACCCGTAGGAGCTGATTACTGCTCCTTGGTGGCTTCCTAGCATGCGGAGAGCTACCTAAGGGTTGCGGGACCAGAAGCTAGGGCTTGAAGCCGATGGAGGCCCATGAGTACCTTGTGGATATGACCAAGGAGGTTCCAGGTTGTGAGGACAATGAGGAGGAAGGAGGTGGGTCAAGTGACCATGCGGAGTTGGAGGTGGCTGCGAGCGAGCATTCTCCTCATGATTGAGGATTTCATTTTGTTCCTGTTTATTTTATGCACTAAACAATTTACCTTTTCGCTACAACACCTGAATACTTTATGAGGTTTTTGTAGCCTCATTTTGGTTTAGGGGCTTTCGTGCCCTGGTTTTGGTGAGGTTCTCCACCCTCTTGGAATAGCGGGGGATTTTCACATCCTCCGTTTTATTTTATGAATAGTTGAGGCTCCAAGCCTCGTAGTTTCATATCTGCTTTCCATCGTATCTGTTGCACCTTTCCTGCTCATATGTATTTTCGTGCTTGCACATATATATTTGCAAAAATGTTCACGATATGCTTTAGGTATCAAACTAAAAAATGTTTGTCACATGCCATACGCATCATGCTCATAAATGTTTATGAAGGAGAAAATCATATGTAATCTAATTGTATCTCATGAATTTTCTTAAAACCTGAATGGTTGTTTCGTTCTTGATTTTTCATCAAAAACTTAGCACATATAGGCTTTGAGGTTTGAAGCAATGGTTCAAAACATCTCATTATGTCGAAAAAGTAAAAAGTAATACTTTTTCACTTACTTGAGTTTCTGGCTTGTTGTCTTCGAAGAGTTAGGTTAGTCCACTTTCACCCCCCTCAAGCCTCGAAGCCTATATTATAGGACTTAAATCAGAAGTGTTGCTCACTTCTATTTTTTGTTCCAGTTATTCCAGATTTGATCTGGAGATTCTTAACCTGAAATCTCAAAAATATGATTTTGGTTTACCTTCGTATTGTTAAGTTGTCCAGCCCTTGGAGGACAGCTGATTTCTAGGCCCTTCAGAGTGCGAAAGAATTCAAACTTCAAAGGGTGTCATGATTCCAGACCCCAGAGAGCGTTAGGATTTCAGACCCCGGAGAGCGTTAATATTTCAGACCCCGAAGGGCATCAACTTCAACATTTCAGACCCTGGAGGGCATCAGCATTTCAGACCCGGAGGGTGCTGAATTTTTAGACCCCGGAGGGTATCAACATTTCAGACCCGGAGGGTGCTGGATTTTTAGACCCCGGAGGGTATCAACATTTCAGACCTGGAGGGTGTTAAATTTTTAGACCCCGGAGGACATCATCATTTCAGACCCGGAGGGTGTTGATGCTTCAGACCTAGGAGGTCGTATAACATTTTTTTTTACTTACTTGACCCGAGTTTGCGGCTAGCTGTCTTGGGAGAGTTAGGTTATTCCACCTCCATCCCTCTCAAGCCTCGAAGCCTGTATTGTGAGACTTTAGGTTTGGAGTGTAGTTCACTTATTTTCATGTCCCAGCTATGCCAGCTTTGATTAGCCATGTCGACTGTAACGTGGAGGTTCTTGACCTGAAATTTTCAGAAATAAGGTATCGATCTACCTTTATATTGTGGGGCTATCCATCTTGCGGGAAGCTGCGGAGCTCTGGACCTTCAGGATGCTTCAGACCTCCGGGGGTCGTATAGCAGTTGGATGCTTCAAACCTCGGGGGTTGTATAACATTTAGGTGCTTCAAACCTCGGGGGTTGTATAGCACAAGGATGTTTCAAACCTCGGGGGTTGTATAGCATTTGGGTACTTCAAAGAAGTCGGGGGTTGTATAGCACAAGGATGCTTCAAACCTCAGGGGTTGTATAGCAATTGGGTGCTTCAAACCTCGGGGGTTGTATAGCATAAGGATGCTTCAAACCTCGGGGGTTGTATAGCATTTGGGTGCTTCAAACCTAGGGGGTTGTATAGCACAAGGATGCTTCAAACCTCGGGGTTGTATAGCATTTGGGTGCTTCAAACCTCGGGGGTTGTATAGCACAAGGATGCTTCAAACCTCGGGGGTTGTATAGCATTTGGGTGATTCAAACCTCGGGGGTTGTATAGCATTAGGATGCTTCAAACCTTGGGGGTTTTATAGCACAAAGATGCATCAAACCTCGGGAGTTGTATAGCATTTAGGTGCTTCAAACCTCGGGGGTTGTATAACACATTGAGCCCCGGAGGGTGGGTATTTGGCGATTTTCGATCCTTGGGGGCGCTGGCGATTTTTGACCCTTGGGGGCCAATTTTCTACCCTTGAGGGTGCTGGCGATCTGCGACCCTTGAGGGTGCTATAATAGTTTGGACCTCGGGAGGGTTGTAAGAGTTCAGACCCCGGAGGGTGCTGAAAGTCCCTAATGTCTTGCTCGATCGGTTGAGAGGTAGAGCTTCATGCATGTTGGGGGTTCTCAAGGACCTAGATGTACCTGAGGAGTCACCCGGATTTTCTAAGACCTGTTAGATTTAACCTGTCTCAATTCAAGGTGGTCACTGGGACCTCAATTATCAGTTAGAAAACTCATGATAATCAATACTCAAAAGTGATAATCTTCTCAAAATGTAAGCTTTATTGATTATTAACGGATGTTAACATAGGCTATAGACAACCTATGTTGGTCTAAAAAAACCTCATTATAGTAAAACCAGTGGGAAACATTCCACAGACGAGCTATGTCGCTCCCCTCCATGTCCTGGAGTCTGTATGCTCTTCCTATCAATACCTGGGTAACTTGGTAAGGCCCTTCTCAGTTGGGCTCGAGCTTTCCAGTTTGTTTCAGCACATCAGCTCTCCTCAGAACCAGGTCTCCAGCTTCTAATGACCTCAAGGTCACCTTTTTGTTGTATGCATTTCTTATTCTGCACTGGCATATATCTCTTACATGCTCTCATTCTACATTTATCTTGTGTTTGATATGTCTACACGTTCTCATGAACTCCTGTATCTAGATTATACAGGGGTGCTAGAATAGAAATACATAGTTTCTTTAGCATAGTTTATCAAAGTATGCTCGTAAATCATATCTAAAGTGTTAGGAAAGATGTGCTCACACAAGTTTCCGAAGATCATCAAAATGTTTTCATCACATCTCATAAATTCTTCAAATATTAATCGAAGATAAACATACTTTTCGATAGAATCTAATCATTTGAGTTCTAAGCATGCGTCTTAACTTATTGAAAATCAAAGCATGTTCTCGATCATTTTCTTAATCAAGCGTGAAATTCTCCTAAGTAATCAACTTAAGATTCCTCAAATCATAGGTATACGTTTCAATAGAATTTATATCAAGAATTTCTAAGTATAATCAACATCTCAATCTCAACTTATTCAAAGTTATTAATCATGCATCATCCAAATGCGCTAAACTCTTAGCAAAGGCTCATATGCTTCGAGGTTTTATGCTCTAAACAACCACGTCTAGGCAGCTCATATCAAATCACAAAGTAAAATCGAAAGTAAAAAGTAAAGTATACACTTTTCACTTACTTGGCTTCATAGATGTATCTCGGAGGTGGCAAGCCTAGACCCTTCATCACCCCTCTCAAGCATCGAAGTGTAAGGCATTTGCAAGTTCCATAATCCTTTTTGAGGTTCATGTCTGGTGACCTTCAATCTTTAATTTTTGGACACCCAGCACCCATTGAAGGTTCGGAGAGGTCCTCTTCAATGTTCAGGTCTCTTGACCTTCAATATCTTGAATTTCAGGAAATCCAACACCCGTCAGGGACGTGGAGAGGTCCTCGTGCAAAATTTATGGCTTCTAGGTCGTCGAGCTTTTCTTGTGAAATTTTATCCTGTATTCTTAATTCAATCATGGTTATAACAACCTAAAACATTTTATCTAAATACTCAAAATACTTTGCTCTGTTGTTGGATGTCCGGAACTTCGATTCCTCAGTAAATTGGATCTCCAACCCCTGAGGGCAATCAACACAATACCAACTCCACATCTAGTCATGGGCATGGAGCCATCCACGAATATCTTTTGTTATTAGATCTCGTTAAGCCTGGTGATTTCTTGGATGAAATCCGACTAGGCTTGAGCTTTGATAGCCCTTTGGGGCTCAAAATAGACATTGTACTCTTATAATTTTATGGTCCATTTGACCATCTGTCCAGATAAATCTGCCCTACCAATTACCTGCTTCAAAGGGTAATTAGTGTGAACAATAATTTTATATGACAAAAATAAGGGCATAACCTTCGAGGTGTAATCAGCACAGCCAAGGCAGTCTTCTCAACTTTTGAATATCAGATCTCAGCACCTTAGGGAGGGCTTGGTGGAGTTTCAGCAGCTGGGCTTGTTGGAGCTTCATTAGCTGGGCTCGGTGGAGCTTCAGCAGCTGAGTTCGATTGAGCTTCAGCTCCTCAAATGCTTTTTGACATTATTCATCCCACTCGAATCTGGATCATGCTCCGTTCCTGGGGCTGAGGCGGTTGGCTCTTAATATCAGCTCAAGTCTTTTGCCTTCTGACATCTTTGCAGGCCCTTTCCCAGACCTCAGATTTCTCGGGTGTTTTAGCATTCAGTACCTGGATAAATTCAGCCTTCGAGCCATCCGGAGGTCCGAGCTCATTCGGAGCAGGATGGCTCAATCAATGCAATCTGCACTTATTCAGGTGTTTCAACCTTTAATACCTGATCTCTAGGCTTACCCAAAAGTCTCACAGGATTTGGACAAGTTAAATCTGAAAACTAAAATCATGTATAGAACCTCGAGGCGTGTTAATCGTATATAATTCAAAGATAAGTATGTTAGCCTCATGTTTTAGGAGCATGGATCATCATCAATCCTTAATCATGGGTTCTAAAGTATATAGTGTTGGGAATAAAATGAGATTTTGATTAAGATACCAAAACCCCTTAAGACATACCAAGCAAGATAAGTCAAATTGAATATGTTTAAGGAATGTTGGAACATATAGATAAGGTCAGTTGACAAGCTGATATGTTAGGCAGCTTATAGATGCTTTAGATGCATAAGTTGAGGGGGAACTAAGCTAAGAAGATTGCAAGAATCAAGTTCTCTCAAGGCTCAAAATCAAGAAGATCCCAACCCTGTTGATAGTCAAAGCTCAATTGTGCTAATAAGTTAATTCAGCAATGGAAAGAGACAACCTCTCTGATGATCAATTCAGAAGAATACATCAGTTAGACCAAGTCTACTGATATGCATAGAATCAAGATCAGAAGAGATGTCCAGTAGAGTTGATCAGCACACTAAACCTGAAGTATACAAATCCAGTCAAAGTCAAGAGACAATTGTGCTGATAGGGTCAACTCCACTGATGTGGAAGAATGCATACTTAGAAGCTATCAATAAAGATCAGTGAATATATGGAGCCAACTCAACTGACGAAGCTAGCCAACATTGCTGAAAGGACAAGTGAGCTGAAGGAGATAAGCTTGAGCACAAATCAGTCCTGATGAATAGAAAAGTTGTCCTTCATCATGGAACCAATGATTAGAAGGAATGTCTAGTGTTTGACTACTGAATCTTCAAGTCAGGCATTGGGAAGAGTGCATCAAAGTCAAAACAAAGAACTACAAGTTGTTTACTTCCCAAAACAAGGACATGTCACTTTCAAGAATCTGTCCTCAAGATGCAAAGTACAAGGAGGACTAAAATAGACTATTTGAGGCTGTCTCTCCAACGGACATAACCTCACTTTGCTCTATAAATACTGGAGTGTTGGAAGCTATTCAACAAGAACTGTGAATCCAACTAGTCAAGGAAACTACAAGCATTCAAAGCTTACAAACTTTATACTCTTACAAGAATACATCATTCTTAGAGTTTCCATACACTTCCAGTTCATCTAAGCCTGAACCTCTTTGTATATCAATCAAGCTTAGAGAGATATCCTATCCTTACACAGAACTTAATTGTAAAGGATATCTCACCATAGTTGGAACCAACCTCAACCCTTTAACCTTTCAAGTAAAGTGAGAAGAGTTGTTGTAAAAGTGTGAGAACTAGAACTGTCAAGTGAAGAACAGTTTAGTTCGAGTTGAGAGTGAGTACTAAGACTCAGAATTCCAAGGGATCAAGGCACTAAGGAGTAGTGTGGTTGATCAGTGCACCTTGGAACTATAAAACAAGTTAATTCCAAGAGAAGGAATTATCCTGTTAAATCAGGGAAAGTGGATGTAGGAGTTTGAGTCTCTGAACCACTATAAACTCTTGATGAAGGAATTCCAAGTAACACATTCATACACTGCACACAAACTGATCTTCAAAAGATATACATCACAAGTTGTGCAAAACAGAATTGGGACAAGTCCCCTGAAAACAGTTTCTGTGTTAAGAAGGTTTCAGAATTAAAAGGAGTTTAAATATAAAAGGGCCAACTATAATTATGTACATATAACTTACTTAGATAGTTATTCAACTGAATACTTCATAGTATTCAGTGGTTTGATTATCTGAACAAAGTTATACATACTCAGAGAAGTTGTCCAAGACAACTCTGCTGATAGTCTAATTTGATTAAATTCAAAAGATTTGCATACACAAGTGCATTCCCCCCCCCCCCCCATACACTTGTGCCATACTCCTTTCATGACCAACAAGTGGTATCAGAGCAGGGGTACAAAGACCACTGCTTCTGAAAATCCATCTTGATTTTCAAAACTAAATTTTAGTGTGGTCACTGAACTGATCTTTCTGAATTCTTAACACTTTGTGCTTTAACCTCATTTATCTGGAGATATGGTTAGGAATAACAACAATGCAGTGCCTGGAGATGTTGTGGAGACCATCAACAACATGGCTCCAAATCCAGACAATCACATATCTCATCACAAGCTACCAATGTTCTCAATTGAGAACTATGATTTTTGGAAGATCAGGATGAGAGCTCATCTTGCATGTCTTCATGATGAGATGCTGAGAGTCATCACAAGGGGTCCATTCACATTTATGTAGGCTTATCCAAAGGTTACAGCTTCTCAAAAGGCTGACCCAAGGCAAGAAATCCCCAAGGATGAAGATGACCTCACTGCAGAAGAGAGAAGGAGACACAACCTCAACTATCTTGCTATGAACACTCTCTATCTAACAATTCCAGATGTTGTAATGGGGAGAATCTACCACTGCACAATAACAAAAGAAATATGGGATGCTCTTGCAGAAATGTGTGAGGGCACTGACAAAACTAAGGAGAATAAGCTCCAAGTTGCTGTGCAGAAATATGAACAATTCTCAATGGAATCATATGAGGCCATTGACAATCTTGCTGGTAGATTCTCAGACATAATAAATGAAATAAATTCATTGGGCAAGGTTTACTCCAAGAGAGAGGTGGCACTGAAAATCCTAAGAAGTCTCACTCCAAAGTGGGATGTATATTCTGTAATGATGCAGAACACCAAAGATCTCTCTACCATGCCCATGCAACAAGTCTTCTCATAACTCATAGCTTATGAGTTTGATCTCAATAGAAGAAAGCCAACTGAGGAACCTTCATTACCAACCAAAGGAGTGGCATTCAAGGCCAAAGCTGCTGAACCTGAAATGTAGTCCACTCCAAGATCATCAAAGTTAGTTTCTAAAACTAAAATGAAGGAAGAGCTAGCCCTCATGGCTAGAAGATTTGAGAAGCTCAACTAAAGATTTGGTAGATACAAAAAGTTCTTCCAAGATAAAAAGGTCAGGAGAAGGTACAACTCTCCTGAAGCAAAGGCCGAGGACAAAAGGCCTAAAGAAAGAAAATCAGAGGACAAGTACTCTGATAGGAGAAAGTCCAGCAGAGCTGAACCTTCATCATCCAAAAGAAAAGATGATTCCAAGAAAGATGATGATGAAGACCTGTGCTATAATTGTCAAAAGAAGGGCCACTTTCAATATGATTGCCCTGAGCTCAGCTCTAAGGACAGGAAGGAGAGACAAGCTTCTGAAATTACAAAACTCTCTCAAGTTGAATCTGTAGTTAATGTCAAGTCTACTGAGTTGTATTAACAAGTCTTGAGAGAACTTGATGAAGCTTCTCTCAGGATAGTTGACCAACAAAAGCATATTGATGAGCAACTGCTTATTCAGAAGAGAAAGGACTTTGAGCTTAAAATTATTCAAGCTAAATTTGAAAACCTCTTTCATGAATATGATGTTCTTAAATCAAGTGAAGAGAGCCTGAAAAATAAGATGTCTGCAATGAATAAATCCTCTAAGGCAATAGAGGAAATTTAAATCTTCCAAAGACCTATGGCTCAAAAGAGTGGATTGGGATATGATCCATTCGAATCTTCACCTCTTCTTAGTGTTGCTTCAACAAGCAACATTAAGAGAATCTTTGTTAAATCAGTGGCACAACAAGCTGAAAATGAATTAACTCAGCCATTGAACAAAGGAAAGGGTAAAATGAATGAAGTGCCTACTCAAGTATTCCAGAGAACAAAGCCCATACCTAAGGAAATGGCCAAAGTCTCTGAGTACAAGAGAAATGATGTTCATCAGAGTAGACCCAATGGAAGGGCAACTCATCTGAAAAACATTAAGAGAGATTGTCACAAGTATGTTCAGCTTAGGCCAACTCTTCCGAGGAAACCTCAACTGAACAGACTAAAGGCCAACTCTCATATGGGGCATAATAAAATGAGACAACGAAAACCCTTCATGCCAAAGGGTAATGGTCATCTAAATGCCCATCCTCAAAGATTTCATCAAGCTGCACAAAAGACTCACAAGTTCAGGAGAAATGTCAACTCTCCTGATACTTACAGAGTAAACACTTTCACACATTCTTTCCCAAAGGCATTTAAGGGAAAAACTGTGTATGTTGATGAAAGAGGAAAACAACTTACCCACCTTGAATCAATCACGGTTATTAGGCAAGTTTGGGTTCCTAAAGGTACAACTAACCTCTCAGTACCCAAAATTCAAAGGGTACATAAAGCTTGATTATTGCAGGTACCAAAGGACCATAAGAAGATGAGGAGCTTGAACAAAAAGACAGCATGGTATTTGGACAGTGGATGTTCAAGGCACATGACTGGAAATAAAACACTCCTCACTGAATTCATTGAACAAAAAGGTCCTAATGTCACATTTGGAGACAGCTCACAAGCCACTACAAAAGGTTATGGTACCTTAAACATTGGTAATGTTAAGATAACTAATGTATCATATATGGCTGGTCTCAAGTATAATCTTTTAAGCATAAGTCAATTATGTGATAAAGGATATAATGTTGAGTTCTCAAGTGATTAATGCCTAATCAAAGACAAGATAACTCAACAAACTCTACTGACGGGCATAAGAAAAGGGAATGTATATTTTGCTGACTGGAACTTATCTATTGATGCTACTTGTTTCATTGCTAAGAGATCAAATGAACAAATTTGGTTATGGCATAAGAGACTTAACCACTTGAACTTTAAATCCATGAACAAGCTAGCAAGAAATGCTTTAGTAAAAGGACTGTAAAATGAAGTTTTCATTAAGGAACATGTATGTAAACCATTTCAAGAAGGAAAACAGATTAAAGCCTCATTTAAAGGCAAACCAGTTATCTCTACTGACAGGGTACTTGAACTGTTACATATGGACCTATTTGGACCAATTATCGCTTCTAGTATAAATGGAAGAAAATATACATTGGTTGTAGTAGATGACTTCTCTAGATTTACTTGGGTAGTATTTCTCCTTAATAAGAAGGAAACACAAGTCAAACTCCCTGAGCTAATGAAGAGATTGTCAAATGAGAAAAGCCTTAATATCATAAAAATCAGATTTGATAAAGGCACTGAGTTCATAAATTTATATATTAATGGTGTAGCTGAAAGAAGGAATAGAACTCTTAAAGAGGCTGCTAGAACCTTAATTGCTGATTCTAATCTGCCTAAGAGATTTTGGGCTGAAGCTATAAACACTGCATGCTATACTCAAAACAGATGTTTAATCACTAAAGGTCAAGGAAAGACCCCATATGAACTCTGGAAAGGAAGAATGCCTAAAGTTTCTTACTTTCACATATTTGGTTGTAAGTGTTTCATTCACAACAATGGGAAAGATCAATTGAAAGCCTTTTATAGCAAAGCTGATGAGGGGATATTTCTTGGATATTCCCAAATCCGTAGAGCTTTTAAAGTCTAGAATTGTAAATCCATTCTTGTGGAAGAAACACCTCATGTTGTGTTTGAAGAAGCTACTTTTGAGAACATGGATAACACCTTGAATTTAGATGACATCACACAAAGAACAACCAGATTGAGCCTAAAAGAAAAGATACTTTATTCACTGATGTTGTCCAGGCCAATCCTCTTGAAATCATTACAGTGGACAACACTCCTGAAGGCAATCTACCTGAAGCAAACCCCACTAAAGGAAATGATGAACTGAATGACCCAATCCCAGTTCATAATCAGGTAACAACTACCAATGAAGAAGCAGGCTCTACTGAGGTAGTTAATGGATCCAATATTCTAGGGGGAATTAACATTGTTGAAAAGGCCAATATCCCTGACATTGATGCCAACTCCCCTGAATATGATCCTGAATTAGATCATGCAATAAACTTTCCTGAATTTTATGATCCTAGTGACTCAACCTTGGTAGAGGACAACTCTACTAAAGGGATCAGGCATAGAAGGAGATGGTTATCTGACCACCCAACTAGCCTGATACTTGGAAATCCAAGTAGTGGAGTCAAAACTAGCAGGTTTCATGGTGAAAGTGCTTTGTTTTGTTGCTTCTTATCAGAACAGGAACCTCAAGACATTGATGAAGCACTTCAAGATGCAAACTGGATCACAGCCATACAAGAGGAGCTGAACCAGTTTACAAGAAATGATGTTTGGGAACTGGTTGACAGGCCATCACATCAAGATGTTATTGGAACAAATTGGGTGTTCAAGAACAAGAAAAATGAGAATGATGTGATAGTCAGAAACAAGGCCAGATTGGTGGCCAATGGTTATTTTCAATCAGAAGGCATAGACTATGATGAGACTTTTGCACCTGTGGCAAGACTTGAAGCAATAAGGCTATTCCTAGCATATGCTGCCCATAAGAGGTTCAAAGTCTATCAAATGGATGTCAAGGGTGCTTTTCTAAATTGAGTACTCAAAGAAGAAGTCTATGCGGAGCAACCCCCATGGTTTGAAGATGGAAATAAGGTGTACAGACTCAAGAAAGCCCTTTATGGACTTAAGCAATTTTCAAGAGCTTTGTATGACACCTTGTCACAATTTCTGTTGGATCATGGTTTTGTCAAAGGGACAGTGGACAGAACCTTGTTCAGAATTTGTGAAGGAGATGACATCCTACTTGTTCAAATATATGTGGATGACATCATATTTGGATCACCAAATGAGAGGCTCTGTGAGAAATTCTCAAAGCTCATGCAAAGCAAGTTTGAGATGTCAATGATGGGGCTGATGAATTTCTTCTTGGGACTTCAAGTCAAGCAATCAAAAGAAGGAATTTTCATCAACCAAGCCAAGTATACAAGAGAGATGATCAAAAAGTTTGGATGTTCAACAAGCAAGCCAGTGAGGATCCCAATGAACACCAACTGGAAGATGGATCCAGATGAGAGTGGAGTTTCAACCAACTATACTGAGTATAGTGGAATCATTGGATCACTCTTACATCTCACAGCCAGCAGACCTGACATCACCTTTGCAGTAGGTGTATGTTCAAGGTTCCAAGTTAATCTTAAGAAGAGTCATCCAGAAGCTGCTAAAAGAATCTTGAGATACCTCAAAGGCACTGAGAATGTAGGCCTTTAGTATCCAGCAGATGATAATCTAGAGCTCACAGGCTATTCAGATGCAGATTATGGAGGATGCAGAATTGATGGGAAGTCCTATTCTGGAACATGTCAATTCTTGGGAAGCAAACTCATCTCTTGGTTCTCAAAGAAACAAAATACTGTAGCAACTTCAACCACTGAAGCTGAATATGTTGCAGCTGGAAGTTGTTGTGCCCAAATTTTGTGGTTAAGACAACAACTAAAGGATTACAATGTCAACTCTCCTAAAGTGCCAATATTCTGTGACAACAACAGTGCTATTGCAATCTCACAGAATCCAGTATTGCACACAAGATGCAAGCATGTGGACATCAAGCATCACTTCATAAGGGATCATGTGGAGAAGAAGGACATCAAATTGGTGAAAATCCACACAGATCACCAAAAGGCTGACATTCTAACCAAGCCTCTAGCTGAAGCAAGATTTAAGGAGCTTTCAGCAAGGTTGGGCCTTCTTGATCCAGGAAAGATGGTTAGTCAAGCCTAATGGAGTTCAATAATCAAGGGGGAACAAGAAGTGTTCTTCAGCAGACTTGGGCAAAAGACATTTATGTCAATCATAAAGTCTACTGAATTTCAGAGGAGATGACCCAAAGATGTTCATAGAAGCTGGGCAGACCAATTTATTGTTTTGGGCCCACTTCAGGTGTTTTTTGTCAGGGTAGTTGTCCATATGGGCCCAGATAAGCTGAAATAACTATCACATACAAATCTAGGGATGATAAGCACCTATTTTGGGTAATCATTGCCTATTTCGATGTCTGTCTCATTCCTCTTCAAGCCATCACCTTTACAAAGATTTAATTTGTCCCCTACCCAATGTGTCACTTTCGAAGCATTTAATGCAAAAGATTTAATTCTTGTTTGCATTAACCTTTTAGCCCACAATCTACCTTGATAACTCCCACAGCCTTAAAAAGTCTTAACTTCTTATCCCACACTTTGATAAAACTGTTCCATTGCATTCAATTTGAATTAGAGTTGTTGGATCACTTGATGACCAACTCCCCTGAATCAATCCTGGCCATCCAGTTTTGATTTCCTCTTTTGAAAACCGTTGAATTTTCTTAAGAGTCGCCAACTCAATAACATACATTCCTTTTGGAATATACTCAGGTCTTAAGAAGCCCTAGTTTCACTTCATTCCTCTCTACGCTTTTTGCAATTCACAAACCCTTACCAGATTTCTCCCAAGTTTTTCTTACACTCTTCAATGGCACCCAAAATCAGACAAGACAAGCGTGTTAACTTCTCAGATGAGAAGTTGGACATTGATTTCTCCTATCTCAGTCACAAAAACAACCTCACCTTTGAGCCTATAATTTCTTTTGAGAGTGAACTTCCAGAAGTTACTCCCACTCTAAGATGGCTGAGAAGAGCTGAACTGCAGAAATTCATGGATACAAAGCCAAGTTCATGCCTTGAACAATACATGACTGAGTTCTTTGCATTTCTGAAATGGAAAGGCAAAGCTACTAGTGGTGAAGTTCACACTAGACTGACCTATGCAGATGAAGGTCAAGAAGAAGAAACTGCTCATCCTATCATCTTCTTAGAAGAAGATTTAGAAGCTGCTTTTGGATTGCCTTCAGAGGGAAGGAATCCAGAAAACTATGGAGCTGGGCAAGAGCAAGAAATTGCAAGTGAATGGCTAATCACTCTAGGCCCAATCTCTTCAACCCAACACAAGAACACCTTAAAACCAGTGTTTCAAACACTCATTGAGGTAGTTACCAAGAGTATTCTCAGCAATACTGGTAGTCTTGAATAAGTAAGCCAACCTAGGATCAGGATTATGGCTGCTGTGATTGATGCAAGTGACAAAGGCATCAAGTTTAACTTGAGAGACTTCATCATGGGAAAGATGATGAAGGAGAAGGCCAAGTTCAAGGTGAAAGCACACTTGGAAGTGGTAATGGAAGGGAAGCTGAGATATTGCACAAGGGCAAGTCTCCTGATAGAAAGATTCTCCCACTACTCACAGATGCAGACCTTTGCAAAGCATCTTCCAGCTTAGAAAATCATGTTTAGAAAGCTATCCAAGAAAACTGAGAAGAGAAAGTTGATGTTGGCCAAACCTGCTGAAGAGGTGGATCAGAAGCCAAAAATGAAGCCTATGAGAAAGGCTAGGGTGGTAAAGACAAGGAGAATGGCACAAATCATCTCTGAATATGATACAGATTCTTCAGTAGAATTGGAGAAAGTTGTTGAAGAAGGTGTCCAATTTCCATCAGACTCAGAAGAGTTGAGGGAAAAGTTCCCTATGGCAGTGAAGAAGAACAAGAAGCAATATGCTTCAAAGAAAAGGGTCAGAGAAGTTGTCCCAATGGAGGAGGACAGTGGCAGCTCAAGGCCAAACAAAAGAAGGGTGAAACCTTCTAAAAAGATGCAGAGTTTGAAGGAGGAAGAGACCTTGAGGAAAGTGCTCAAGGAAAGTAGAGTAGAAAGCAAATCAGGATCGAAATCCAGGTCCAAGACCAACTCTCCTGATGTTGGAACCCCAGAATCCAAACTCCCTGAAACCTATCTTTCTGAGCCCAAATCTCCGGATACCCACAAAACCCCTGATAACCAACCCATCATTCCCTTATATCTTACCAAGAGATATTCTCCAGAGGGAACAGCTCAAAGGGGTCTATTTGACATCTTAGTTGATATTGCACTAGATGAATATAAGGTTGCAATCACCCCTTGATACAGATTTGTTAACATTCTCAAGATTTCTTGAGGCTGCAATGATGGAACCCACACCCATAAGCAAACTCCCTTCAGGAACATTGCTCTCAAAAGCACCTAAATCAACCCTTGATGAGCCCATTGTCCCTGAACCTAACCCACAAACCAACTCTCCTGAACATGTTGTCAACTCTCCTATAACCCAAAGTCCCCATTCTGATGGAGATGAGAAGGAGTATACATTAGAGGGTATGCTCAGAGGAGTAGCAAAGGTAAATGTGGACAACTTGTATCCCAACCTGTCTGAATTTCCAAGGCTGCAAAAGACCTTTCATGATCTCAGAACCTTGGTGGAGGTCAAGGACAAGACAATCATGTATATTGCACAAATCATTCAAGACAAAGGTGCAAGTTGGTGGCAGATAGAAGAAAACAGGCTTCTACACTTTGCTAGTGTTCAGAAGACAAGATTCCTGACTAATGAAGCTGTTTTTGCCAAGTTGGTAGAGGATAAGATTGCTGAAGAAAAAGACAGAATTTCCAAAGGGATCAAACACCCTGATAGCAGTTCCAATGATGATAGTGATGATCCCACAAAACCCAACCCTCCTGGTCCTCAACAAAGTAAGGTACATTACCTAACATATGAAGGTGCAAAGGACTCTGAAACTTTAGAGGTGTTGACCAATGCTGGTAACACAGCCAAAGATGCATCAGCCCATGATGGTTCAACTGAGCCTGAGGCACAACTGAATGATGATGAGACTTCCATTGGTGAAGCTAGTTTGGTTAAAACCTCATCAGTGTCAGCAGAATTGGCTGTGTAATGCTCAAATGTTATATCAATGAAAATTAACCATTTTTCTTCAAGAGATAATATCTCATTGTCTCAACTTGCCTGACTTAACCTATATGCACTTAAACTGTGATTGTACTAACATCTTCTTTCAGGAAATTTGACTTAGTCATCTCTACTGAAGATATATGTAATAGTATAGTCAAGTCACCTTTGTATAGGTTTTGACATCATCAAAAAGAGGGAAATTGTTGGGAATAAAAAGAGATTTTGATTAAGATACCAAAACCCTTAAGACATGCCAAGCAAGATAAGTCAAATTGAATATGTTTCAGGAATGTTAGAACATATAGATCAGGCCAGTTGACAAGCTGATATGTTAGGCATCTTATAGATGCTTTAGATGCATAAGTTGAGGGGGAAATCAAGCTAAGAAGATTGCAAGAATCAAGTTCTCTCAAGGCTCAAAATCAAGAAGATCCCAACCCTGCTGATAGTCAAAGTTCAACTGTGTTGATAAGTTAATTCAGAAATGGAAAGAGACAGCCTCTCTGATGATCAATTCAAAAGAATACATCAGTTAGACCAAGTCTACTGATATGCATAGAATCAAGATCAGAAGAGATGTCCAACAGAGTTGATCATCACACTAAACCTGAAGTATACAAATCCAGTCTAAGTCAAGATACAATTGTGCTGATAGGGTCAACTCCACTGATATGGAAAAATGCATACTTAGAAGCTATCAATAAAGACCAGTGAAGATATGGAGCCAACTCAACAGAAGAAGCTAGCCAACATTGCTGAAAGGACAAGTCAGCTGAAGGAGATAAGCTTGAGCATAGATCAGTCCTGATGATAAGGAAAGTTCTCCTTCATCATGGAACTAATGATCATAAGGAATGTCTATTATTTCACTACTGAATATTCAAGTCAAACATTGGGAAGAGTGCATCAAAGTCAAGACATAGAGCTACAAGTCGTTTACTTTCAAGCCAAAACAAGGACATGTCACTTTCAAGAATCTGTCCTCAAGATGCAAAGTCCAAGGATGACTAAAATAGACAATTTGAGGCTGTCTCTCCAACGGACATAACCTCACTTTGTTCTATAAATACTGGAGGGTTGGAAGCTATTCAACAAGGACTGTGAATCAAACTAGTCAAGGAAACTACAAGCATTCAAAGCTTACAAGCCTTATACTCTTACAAGAATACATCATTCTTAGAGTTTCCATACAAGAATACATCATTCCAGTTCATCTAAGCTTGAACCTCATTGTATATCAATCAAGTTTAGAGAGATATCCTATCCTTACACAGAGCTTAATTGTAAAGGATATCTCACCATAGTTGGAACCAACCTCAACCCTTTAACCTTTCAAGTAAAGTGAGAAGAGTTGTTGTAGAAGTGTGAGAACTAGAACTGTCAAGTGAAGAATAGTTTAGTTCGAGTTGAGAGTGAATACTAGGACTCAGAATTCCTAGGGATCAAGGCACTAAGGAGTAGTGTGGTTGATCAGTGCACCTTGGCACTATAAAACAAGTTAATTCCAAGAGAAAGAATTATCCTGTTAAATCAGGGAAAGTGGATGTAGGAGCTTGAGTCTCTGAACCACTATAAAATCTTGTGTTATTTACTTTCAAGTCATTTCATTCAAGTAACACATTTATACACTGCACGCAAACTGATCTTCAAAAGATATACATCACAAGTTGTGCAAAACAGAATTGGGACAAACCCCGTGAAAACAGTTTTTGTGTTAAAAAGGTTTCAGAATTAAAAGGAGTTTAAATATAAAAGGGTCAACCATAATTCCGCACATATAACTTACTTAGATAGTTATTCAACTGAATACTTCATAGTATTCAGTGGTTTGATTATCTAAACAAAGTTATACATACTCAGAGAAGTTATCCAAGACAACTCTACTGATAGCCTGATTTGATTAAATTCAAAAGATTTGCATACACAAGTGCATTCCCCCCCCCCTCCCTCCCCCCCCCCCCCCCAATACACTTGTGTCATACTCTTTTCAGGACCAACATATAGTAATCACATAAATTCAATAAGCGAGTTGCCTACTCATGCTTTATTTAATTTCAAGTCATTCTCAATTTCTAGCATCACATATAAAGTATCTAGGAGAAACATTTATGTAAAATTAGGAGGATCATATTTAACCAAACAAAGAAGTAAATATGAACCACATATACCAGCTTCTTCAACTCAATGAAAGTCATAACATATCCATGTGATACTCATTACGATATCAAATAAATGGAAGAGATCTAACCTCTCAAGATTTATAAAATACCGGTACTAACCGTTAGTCCCGGTGTACTCCTCATTTGGGGATCAACCTAATAATAGGCTTAGGTGTCATGGTCCAGCTACTTGGCTGGTTTTCCCCGACCCCGCTCTCTCTTCTGTAATTCTGCTCTTTCGAGCTCCTCGAGCACCTCTATGTTTTCCAGCCCTTTCTCATGGGCTCATTATTTATCATAGACAAGGTAAAATAATCAAAAACATTCATGAGGACGTCAAGTCCATGTCATTAGAATGATCAGAAATACCTCAAAACATCATATCTCATTGAATTCACAAACAATAAATGCAAGTCATACTTGGCTCATGCCAACCGCATTACCAGATCTAAGTTTCCCCATCTAATTTCTTAGGGACTTCGTATCCCTCATCTGTTCTCATGTAATTCCATTTCTAAAATGCCTTCAGGTCCTAGACCTCTAGGTCCTGTTCATTCACTTCGCGTCTCTTGATCTGGATCCTAGACCTCAAGGTCTTGGGTAGTCGTCCCGGGCATTTTGATCTTTGTAACCTACAAGTCCTCGATCTATAGTAACCCCCTCCTCTAACTGGGGCAATGTTTTCTTACAGCATAGTCAGCGGTTATACGTCTTTTATATCATGGTTCTGATACTTGACTCAAGTTTGGGGAGCCCCTAAGAGAAAACTCCTTCATTACGTTCTGGTCCAGCTTCTGGACTGCCATGTAGATCTCCAGGTCTACTCGCATATTAATCCTGTAAAGGCACACCAAAAAGGGCCTCCAACACAGGCTCTCAAGTGCTCGGATGAGCGTCATAAGTATCAATTATATAATTCAAATACGAAATAATTATAAAATGTAGATCGAGTCTCTCTTGATCTCAAATTTGAAACTTGGACCCTCTCTAGGACCTCCAACCTCGGCGAGACAATTAATTTCTCTGATCTCAAATCTCAGAAGGGGATCAGCCTCTTTGGTCCGCGAACCTCTTATTTGGAAAGAAATATCAATCTCAGTGGTAGCCATTTAGACATATCCCTGGAAAACTCTTGACGCACGGACAACTAAACTGTGTTATATCTCAAACAACATGCTCAAGCAGAATCCTTAATAACATAACAATATTAATAGCTTGTCAAAGTAATTATTCGTGCATAATTAAAATGAGAAAGGTAGATCATATCTTAGTGGATTATCATTTATTATGCTCATGTCCTCGCGAGCTCTGAAATTCTTCCCGGATCTCAACTCGGGAATATCCAGCTATGGAGGTTCCATAAGCGAGCTATCTGCTCCTCGGTCATGACTGGTGGCTAATATGCACCTCCTCTTCCTTCGCAGGGATTCACATGTGGGGGTGAGTTGGAGGGCATTCCTCCTTCACTCTCTAATCAGGGTGTTGTGGCATTGGATTTCCAGCTCCTGAAAGGACCATCATCTTCTGGTTCTTCGCACATCATCCATCTTTTTTGAGGGGGTCGACCTTGATCCCGGTTCTGGGAGGCCTCCTCCTTCTTGGTCTGCTTGTCCTCAAGATTTTTCTCCTCTTCTGCCCACGAGGGCTTCGGTCAGCTAGTTTAAAGGTGCTCCAGCCCCGGTGCAGAGGAATTTCATCTCGGGATGATCTCTCATGATCATCAGCACATTTGCAGGCTCGAGCCTTAAAGGTGTATATTTCTTGAACCTTTATATGGTTTCGATCTTACTTCTCCAGAACCTCCAGCACTTTCAGCGCCTTCAGCCCTTTCAGCACATTTAACACTTTTGGACGGTTCTGAACATAATCTCTTCGTCAGGGGGTTTTTCTCCTTCTGGTGGTTTTGTTTCAGACCTCTTGGTCTTTCTCACCTCTTCCGATGAGGGTATGTCCCTTACAATCAGTGATTTATTCATTCCTCCACCATATCCGAATATGGCAACAATCAAATTATAGTAAAGACCTCATGTCTTAACTCAATTTCCCACAGACGGCGCCAGTTGATGTGTCAAAAAAGAACACACAACGGTTGGGACATTTGTCTAAACCTTACGTCAAGATTACGCAAGCGTCCCTTTGATAATGATCGCACTTCTTCGTCTCCAACGGCCTTGAAAACCTGCAAAAACCATGTCGGGGAGGTCCCCGGCGATGGGCCTCCGACGCTCAAGTCAGAAAGGTGATCGAAAAGTATCCGTGAGGAAGGATCCTCGTGGATAAGAAGCTGGAATATAGCTCAAAGTAATGATAATCGGAGAGAATATGCTTTCAAGGTGTTTCAATTTAGATTTAGCTCTTATAGCTTCGTCGGAAAGAATGTCAGTCACTTTTCTGGTGAGAGACTGTATTTTTGAGTTGGTTAAGTGTATTGGTCGTTGATATTCAGAAATAGTAAGTGAAAATGTTTAAATAGTACCTCCTAGGGGAAGGGTTATCCACTTCCCCTTTTTCCTCAACTTCCCACCTTGTGGACTAAGTCCACAACCTCTTTCTCCTTACTCCGCATCTGAACTCCGAAAATAGGGGGAGTGGGCGAGATTATCTCGCCCACTAGTCATCTGTACAGTTTGGTCAAAGTAAGAAGCGCAAGTTTCGGGATTTCGGACCTCGAGGACCTGAAGGTCCCCGAGCTCCTCAGCTCCAAATAGCGGGAATCCATGTTTTGGCCCAACTACTTCGCTACAACGGTGGAAGGGCTTTTGACTCCTTCTCCTTGGGGCTATTCCAGCCCATTTGACATGTTTCTTGTATAATTTGGGTCCAATTCAATATCTTCAAAGCCCAACATTAATATAATAATGAAGACAAATAAAGAATAAATATATGATTAGTTTAAGTACAATTAATTCGGAGACCACGTGTCAATTTGTGATAGCACGACACATTTTCTCCACATCAATAATAAACTGCATATTAATAATATATAATAAATTCAATAATAAATATATTAATAATATATAAAATATTTATTAATGTCAATAGTACGTAATTCTACAACTAATAGTAATAGTTTGTAGGGACCTTCTACATGTAGTCAGAGTGTCGTATGATGTCGTATGACTCCATAGTCAATTAAATTTGAACCATTAAAATTCAAATCTGAAGGCTTGAATCCGATGACCTGTTACCTTTTGTACTTTGTGTTGAAAATATTCATCGTATATGTCGTATGGTGTCATACATTTTTATTTTTATATTTAATTTAATTAATTTAAATATATAATTATAAAATTACATTTTTATCCTTATGTAATAGTAATTTTTTTATATTTGTTGGTGTATTCCATTATTTAAGGAAAAGTTTTAAATATGAAAATTATTCCATTTTTTTAATTTATTTTTGATTCATTTGATTCTTTAATTTTTCTTAAAATAATATAATAATTTGTTTCTGCTGTAATTTTTTTTTAAAAATTTATTTATATTTAAAAAGGGTAATATAGTAAATAACAAAATACAATTTAAAAAATAATTTAATTAAGGGAGCCACTACTAACACCCCAATAAATGTTAATCACACCCCAAAAAATAACCTCACCCTATAAAATTTTAAAATAAATTTATATTTACTAAACACACCCCATTCTTTTTCTATCTTACCGTTCCACCCATTTTTTCCCTTTCACCTCTTACTCTCCCACATTAAAGTCCATTTTCAGAAAACTCCAGCGACGGCAATGGCACCCATCAGCAGTAATAACGTCCATCGGCGGCAATAACGTCCAATGGAGGAGCGCAAGAACTGTAACGACAAAGAAGCGATGGTAGTGGTAGACGTTTTGGGGGAAGCAATCGGCAGATCCGGTTCGAAACGGCAGCGTCACGACTCACGATTAAAACTTCAAAATTATAGAAAACATGAAAGAAAATTGAATTTAAAAGATTGAAGAAGGGAGAACAATAGCAGTGCCGCACTTTCCAAGTTTTGGTGAGCTAATCTGAATTTAGTTCATAAAATATAGGATTTGCAAATTTTAAAACAAAAAGTTTGGTTTACAGAAATAAGCGTCAGTGTTATGATGGAGACAGGAGGGATTTAAGGTTTGGGGTGTAGATAACATTTTAAAGTGGGTTTATAATTATTTGGAGAAATTAAAAGGACAACTTAGTCAATATACATTTATTTAATTTAGTCTTAAAAAAATTGGGGTGAGTTTAACACTTTTTGGGGTGTTAGTAAGTGGCTCCCTTTAATTAAATTTAAACATGTATAACCGGTAGCAGGTTCATACGACGCATACGACGCCACGTGGCGCTACTCGACGCGCTGACTATATAGTTATTTTGTACAATTTGACTACACTAAGAAAAACCCTAGTTTGTATATTGATAGTAATATATAATACTTCCTCATATCACGTATAGTGTGCTTGTTTTTTTTCATAGTTTTTTAAATATATTGTTTGTTTAAAATAAAGTAAATAATAAAATAAATAGAGTAGAAATGAGATAAAGTAAGCATGGTGGTGTATATTTTCTACAAAATAAAGCAAGCACACTTTATGTGACAATTCAAAAAGAAAAAGCCAAAGTCTTAAGGGCATGTTTGTTTTGGGACTCACACGTCCAGACGTGGGACGTAACGTCCCCCGTCTTGTTCTAGTTTGGGATTTAACATCCGGATTTCACCATCCAACCACATCCACCCCTAAAAATATTTATATATCCTACTAATATATCTTATCAATATATTACTTTCTTGAAAATCACACCTAACATCATTTTCTATTTTTCTCTTACCTCATAATAAATTTCAAACTCGCACTCAATCGAATAAATTTTAAACTCGACTCCACCGAGCCTAAAATTTCATGATTGCGGCTCGACTCGAGTCGAGACCTATATAATATTCAAAATTAATTAATGATAAAAAATATATATTTTTAAAATAAATTCGAGCTCGACTCGGGCTCGATTATCTATATATAAATATAAATTATATAATAATGGAAAAATAGTAAATATTGTTCAAGTTCGATTAGGCTTGCGAGCCTTTTGAGCCGAGTATTTATGAGCTCGAACTCAAACTCAAACTCGGTAGCTACTCGAGTAGCTCGAGACTCGACTCGATTAACTTCGAGTCAATTTCGATCTTTTTCCGAGTCGAGCACGAGTAGCTCGCGAGTTGCCTCGATTCATTTACACCCCTACTTATGACTGGATGAATAAGGTTATTGAGTTGTATAATTCACACTTTTATGACCCAATTACACACTTTTGTATATATACTTTTTTAGCATGAACTTGCAGATAAAAAATTCTAAATTCACATATACATAGAAGTCCAAAATTAATTATATGTTTAACGGTAAATTTATTTATATTTTTTTATTTGAACCCTCGTATAATTCTAATTCATTTTATAATAATTTAATCATCTAATAATTACTCAAATCATTCAATTATTACTATACTTCTCAAACAATTAATATAATAATATAACATCACTCATTTTTACCTAATTGATTTGACATAAAGTTACATCCTATCCTACTCAACATCCCAAAACAAACACACACAATCACTATTCATCCGGATTTCCCCATCCCCATCTCCCACATCCTACATAATCCCAAAACAAACATGCCCTTAAATGTTTTCAAGTACACTGTACCCTTGCCCAATTTGTGTTCCAGCCCAATTTACTTACCCAGTCCAATATATTTTACCCAGTTCAATTTATCAAAATAAGTTTAATCAACCCAAAATAAATATATATATATATATATATATATTATTTGAAATCGCGTGTCCTTATCATAATTATTGCACCTTTTAATTAAATATGCATAATCATTTTATTTTAATAATTTATATAGGTATACAATTATACAAACACAGGCACATGATTATCACATGCATCCCCAAATAAATCTAAAGTCATAAATATTTAAACAATTACTTACAGGCTAATTTCACTTTATTTATCATTTTTTTTTTTAGAGGTTTACAAGATTAATGTCAAAAGTCATTACAACTTTAAGCTCAAAATAAATGATCTTCAACCCAAAGACGGATCATCATGATCGTTGTCTCCTCCAATCGTGAGAAAGAGAAAAAACGAGTGTACCCTTTGCTCCACCAGAGGTCTCCCTTCTCAATACAAGATTACCCCACACTAAGGTTTTCCCATATCAAAACATAGGAAACAAAAGAAAAGGAACAAAGTTCCACCAATACCAAGATCCAACCAAACCATCAACCACTCAAAAAAGTCCCACGCAGGTGAAGAGAAAGACCCACAGAAGGGAAGAAGGTCCCACGCAGGGGAAGGAGTCCACAAAGGGAAACGAAGGCAAATATAAAACATAAACTAAACCAAAATCCAAAACAAAAGAGCAAACTACAAAAACAGAAAACAGGAAGAAAAAAGAAACTATCTAAAAAAACTAGTAAACAGGATCAAGAATAAATTTCCTGAACGGTCACCGTGGTTCCGTTAGAAATAATTTATCCATTGATCCCCAACAAAATCTAGAAGAAATTTACATAAATAAATAAATAAGCATACGAGGAAGGATTGAACAGGCGGCGACGGCGGAAGTAAACGACTACGGCAAGGTTTCGGTGGAAAAAAAAACCTTACCTCAAACGAAAAAGGATCGAAGGAGAGAGACCACGAGAGTAGCGGCGGTACCGAGCACGTGAACCTGGAGATGATTTACATTTGGGGGAGGAGGTGGCCAGAAATTTTTGTTGAAGGTTGTAGGCGGTGGAAAAGGAGAGGAAAGCGTAGAGAGAAAGCCGAGGATTTTTTTAGAGAGAGAATTCCTCCACTTTATTTATCATTTAATTTCACATTATGTACCCTTGATTTTATCATTACTCGTATTTTATACTAATATAATAGTATCAATTTACCATTAATACTTTGATCACCCTTAAAATGTTATTGGTCTAACTCCAGCGTGTTTTTATATTTTTACATCCTTTTATTAGTTCTACTTGGCACTTTTTTTACTATTAAGATACACATTTTGATTATTAGTACATGTACTTTTATAATCTTGATAAACTTGTGCCAATTTTTTTTTAAATTATTACTCCCTCCGTTTTTTAATAAGTGTCACTTTGACTTTTTAACTAATTTTAAAATAAGTGTCATTCTAGGGTTTTTTCTTTAATTTTGACTATTTTATCCCTATTCATTTACCATAAATATTTTTCATTAATAAATTCCACAAAAATTGTTTATACCAAAATTAATTTGATTTATGAATATTAGCTACATTCTTAACTACATTCTTTGTCAAACAAAACTTCTATATTAAAATTAGTTATAATTAATGAAGGGTAATATCGACCACAATTTATAATCTTAATTTGTTGAAAAAAGATAAAATGACACTTATTAAAAGATGGAGGGAGTATTAGTTTCACATATTTTATTATTTAAAAAATTTGACTTTTTATGTCTATGAATATACACTTTTTGGTTATGAGTTTATTAACAATATAGACCAAAATCCAAGCCCATTTTTTAAATCAAGGCAAAAATTCTGAATATTACAACTTAAGACAAATCTATATTTTACATTCCTAATATGCCCTCAACCCAATATATTAAACGAATTAATATTATTTAGCTAGACAATTAATATTAAAATTGAATAAGTCTCCCTTAATTATAGTTGACCTTTCCTTATACCGTTTATTTCCAATTGAATCACTCATTTCCATTTTTTCATTACTAATGTAATCAATTCATCTCGTTCTTCGTTCCAAAAATCTGCAATCAATTTCAGCGTTTATCTCCATGAATCGATGATAATCTCTATCATCCTCATGAATTTCTGTTAAAATTTGGGGATAATCAATTCACACGGTTACGTTATCATATAACATCAATTGTCTTATCAATTTCAAGCCCATCTGCCATGGATTATAATGTGTTCCTGAAGGTTGATTTCGAAGAAAAGTGTAAAATGATTATTGTCACCGTCGGATCCTCTTTCCATGAGATTGTTGATCAAATTACTGCATCGTGGCCTCATATATCTTCAGGTAATCCGACAATCTTATACTCGATTGGTGACATTAATAAATGTTGTTTAGAATCTGATTCAGATTTATTGGGGATGATAGAGTTATGCATATATTTCAGCTATATGCACTACATTATCGCATACTATATTACATATGCTTTTTTTTTTTTTTTTTTTTTTTTTTTTTTTTTTTAAAGTATTGTTTGTATTTCCAAATAACAATACCGAAACTATTAAATTAAAGTATATATATTCGATCTTTTTATGTATAATAGTATTGCATATTATATAATATATGTATATTTCTATGCATATATTTCAGCTATATGCACAACATTATCGTATGCTATATTTTATATGCACTACGTTGTGCATATGTTATGTACCCATACGTTTCTTTTCCTGTGCATATTTAATTATACTAAAACAATAATAAAATATATACCTGTTGTTTGTAACTTTTTATGTTTCTAAATCATTTTAATTAAAATAAATATATATTCATTGTGGATAATAATTTCCGTATTTATCCATATGATTGTGTATACCGAATATTTAATTTGAAAAAATTATGTATTAATTAATGAAATAGTTTTTCTTGTTTTGCAAGAGATGATTTTTACACTAAATACCTCGAAGGATTCTCGGCACAAGGGTTCTTCTTGCTTTCCGTTTTCTTCTTTCAGCTTCAATGGAGAGAGAATGGTCAATGTTTTAGGAATTAATGTTGGCTGAGGTATTAGGAAAGTTTTTTGAATTAAAAATCATGCGCGATTATGGAGCAAAAAATCTTCCAGATTGTTATTAATGTGTTTGATTTTAGTTGACTTTCCATTAATTTAATTTTTTAAATCTAATTATTTCAAAATTGAAATTCTTATCAACACAGTAGGGGTATAATTGTACTTCAATTGGTTAATTTGTCTTGATTTGTAACTGCAATAAAATTTTTCTTGATTTACAAAGACTTAGGGTGAAATGTCCTATAGTGTAATTCTCCCTTTGGTTATTAGTACTTGCACTTTTATAATCTAAATAAACTGGTGCTAATTTTTTTTTAAAAAAATTGTTATTAATTTTACACAATTTATTATTTATATTTGCACTTTTATGACTACAGTGATACATCTTTTAATTATTAGTATTTGCACTTTTATAATCTAGATAAACTGGTACAAAATTTATTTTTTAAAAAATGATATTAATTATACACATTTTATTATTTAAACTTGCACTTTTATGACTATAAAGATACACCTTTTGGTTATTAATACTTGCACTTTTATGACTATAAAGATACTTTATGACTATGCAACGGGAGGATGCCCCAAATTCGGAACCATGCCTGATTTCTCCCGATCAATTGAATGCCCTCATCAAGCAGGCTGTAGAGAGAGCTTTCGCGGCTCAAGGAGGTCAAGTCCCTAGAGCTACACCAGGGAATGTGGAGATACCTACCCCGAGACTCCAGGAAGAGGCACCCGGAGCCTCCCAAGTGCTATCCAAAGAAGTAGGGATGCGGGTAGAAGGAAATGATAAGGTGCTCTCCCGAGCGGAAAGAAGCATCCCCCCTCGGAATACAAGAAGGAATGCAGATTTGGCACCCCGAGAAACAGAGCTCCCTGAAACAGAAGAAAGCACCGATGACACCTACGGAGGGCCAGTCAGCGACCAATTACAAGCCCTACAGAAGGAGATGAGGGATATGAGGAAACAGATGAACAATCGAGCAAGTAGGTCCGCTTACGTTTCTGGATGTCAGTTTTCTCCTAACATATTGCAGGACGAACTGCCATTCAACTTCAAGCCCCTCAATTTTGAGTATGATGGTACGACAGACCTGTATGAACACCTAGTAAGGTTCGAGAACGCTGCGTTATTACACCGTTACGGAGAGGGAATCAAGTGCAGGGTGTTCCTGACCACCCTGGCAAAAGCGGCACAGCAGTGGTTCACCCAATTGGAACCCAATACAATCCGATCCTGGGAGGAATTCAGTGAGTTATTCCTCCATCAATTTGCAAGTGCCCGGAGACAGCCGCGGGCCACTTTGACCCTCTTCAATCTGAGACAAGGGGAGAGCGAGAGTTTGAGAGCTTTTCTCCGGAGGTTCAATCAAGCAGCTCTGGAGGTCCCTACAGCCTCTCCGGAGGTGAAGATTAACGCTCTTACTAACGGATTACGTGATGGAGACTTCTTCTCCTCCTTAGCTAAGAAGCCGGTGAAGAACTTTGATGAGCTGCTACACAGAGCAGAGAAGTACCTCACCCTGGAGGAGGTTCGAAAAGCCAAGAGACTGGAGACTAGGCCACAAGATCGAGAGAGAAGAAGAGAGGGCCCCTCCAGGCGTTCCAGTCCAGAGGTCCCTCGAACCTCTGGGTCAACAAGAGACAGCAATCCATCTGGAGGTTCCCGGTCCGGCCCTCGCGGAAGGTTTGAGAAGTATACACCCTTGAGAATTGAACCTACCGAAGTACTGGAGGTAGCAGGAGATCATCTTGACTTGAAATTCCCTTATTCCAGAAGTCGAGGACCTCAGAAGCCCAAGTCTGACCGATTTTGCAGATTTCACAATGAGTATGGACATGACACGAATCAATGTTATCACCTGAAAGACGAGATTGAAAGGATGATCCAGGCAGGGCATCTGAAAGAATTTATATTTAGAGACAGGCAAGGCCCTCGGGGGCAGAAGCGGAAGGAACATGAAAGGAAACCAGAAGAGAAGGAAACTAAGGAGGCGGCCGAAGACATGCCCCCTCCACCACCAAAGAGAGGAATAATCCACATGATTGTGGAAGGAGCAGCAGATGGGGATTCATTCCGGAAGAGAAAGCAAAATGTCCGAGCTCTAAAAGCGGGACAAGGAGGCCAATTGAAAGAAGTAGGACGTATGACAGAGACGCCTAATATCAGATTTGGGCCGGAGGATGTGAAAGGAGTTAAGGATGATCACAACGACGCCTTGGTGATTACTACCGACATAGCTGGGTTTGATGTTGCCCGAATCTTTGTAGATACGGGAAGCTCAGCTGATATTATATTTTTTGAGTGCTTCAAGAGGATGGAGCTGAGTGTGAAGCTGCGACCTGTAGATACCTCCCTGTATGGTTTCTCCGGAGGTGCCATCCAACCCTTGGGATCGGTGATGTTACAGGTAGGATTGGGGGACGCTCCAGCTCGAAAGGTCCACCTGGTGAAGTTCCTCATTGTGGATATTCCCTCATCATACAACGTAGTAATGGGGCGACCCAGCCTGAACCTCTTTCAGGCGATCATCTCCACATTTCATATGAAAATGAAATTCCCTACGGCTACAGGAGTGGGAGAAGTAAGAGGAGATCAATACCAAGCACGGAAGTGCTACGCAGAGTCTGTGAAGATGGCGGACAGAGCTTTAACCAAGGGCCTGGAGAGGACGAGAGGAGATGACCCTGAGGTAAAGAAAAAGAAAGTGGAAGGAGTGACACCTGAGCAAGTAAGTGTTAAAACAGATGAGGAGCTGATGAATGTGGAGCTCTTCCCAGGGAAACTCGGCTTTGCTACTAAGATAGGTACCCAACTGGGGCCTGAACTCACAGAGAAGGTAATCTCTACATTACGTCGAAATTCCGATATATTTGCATTCTCTCCAGCTGACATGACAGGTATCCCTCCGGAGATGGCACTACATTGCCTTAATGTTGATCCAAAGGCAAGGTCAGTGAAACAAAAGTTACGAAACTTTGGGGTTGAAAAAAATGGTATAGTGAAAGAAGAAGTAGAGAAGTTATTGAAAGCAGGACACGTGGTGAAAGTACAATTTCCGGAATGGCTCTCCAATGCAGTGTTAGTACCTAAGGGGGGAGGGAAATGGAGAATGTGTATCGACTTCAGGGACTTCAACAAGGCGTGTCCCAAAGACCACTATCCGCTGCCAAGGATAGACCAGTTAGTGGATGCGACTTCTGGATTCGAGCTACTAAGCATGATGGATGCATACCAAGGATACCACCAGATCCAGCTGAACCCCTCAGATGTCCCCAAAGTGTGCTTCATAGCAGCGTGCGGAACGTTTGGCTATGTTCGAATGCCATTCGGATTAATCAATGCCGGAGCAACATATCAAAGGATGGTTGATGCTGTCTTTCGAGGACAATTAGGAAGAAACATGGAAATATATGTGGATGATATGCTGGCCAAGAGTGTGAAAGCAGATCAGCATGTGGAGGACCTGGAGGAAATTTTCCAGGTAATTCGAGAAACGGGTATCAAATTGAACCCAGCCAAGTGCTCTTTTGGAGTGAAGTCTGGAAAGTTCCTTGGATACATGGTTACTCAAAGAGGGATAAAAGTGAACCCAGCTAAGGTGAAAGCTGTACTGGACATGCAGCCACCGAGGAACGTGAAAGAGCTCCAGACGCTCAACGGGAGGATCACAGCGTTGAGTAGATTCATAGCCAGGTCCGCCGAGAAAAGTCACCCCTTCTTCAAGATTCTCAAGAAAGGAGCCAAATTCGAATGGAATGAGACATGCCAGAAGGCTTTTGAGGACTTGAAATGTCACTTGTCCCAGCTGCCGAAGTTGATTAAACCTTCTCCGGGAGATACTCTCATTCTGTATCTCTCTGTAGGGGAATTCTCATTAAGCACAGCCTTAGTTAAAGAAGAAGGATCTACCCAATATCCTATCTATTATGTTAGTAAAGTCATTCAAGGAGCCGAAGCTCGATACTCAGAAATCGAGAAGGCTGCTTTGGCCGTGGTATTTACGGCGCGAAGATTGCGCCCATATTTCCTCTCTTATAAAATACTGGTCCGCACTAATTACTTATTGAAACAGGTCATTGGCCGAGCAGACCACTCGGGGAAGATGGTGAGATGGGCAATAGAGCTCCAAGAATATGATGTGGACTTCGAGACACGGAGGGCCATAAAAGCTCAAGCTTTATCTGATTTCATCCAAGAATCTACCAAACCGGAAGAAGCATAGGGATGGAAGGTATATGTAGATGGCTCAGTGACCCTGAGCGGATGTGGAGCAGGGATAGTGCTAGTGAGCCCCCAATGAGAGGACCTACAATTTGCAGTGAGGTTTCAATTCATGACCTCAAATAATGGAGCAGAGTACGAAGCTTTGATCAGAGGAATGGAGATGGCAGTGGAATTGGGAGCTCTAAAGGTAACTCTATACTCCGATTCCCAATTAGTTGTTCAACAGGTGAATGGAGAATACGCAGCCAAAGATAACAGAATGGCTGCCTACCTAGAACGAGCCAAAGAATTGATGGGCAAGTTCCAAGATTGTAAGGTGGTCCAGGTACCTCGGGAGAAAAATATGCAGGCGGATAGCCTCTCCAAACTGGCCAGCTCCACAGAGTTTGATGGACAAGGAACATTGACCTTGGTAATAGCAGAAAGAGAAACTCTGGGAAACCCCATTGGTTCCATTGAGGAAGGAGATGATTGGAGAAAAGATATATGGGTGGAACTCACCAAGGAAGCAGATGCCCCTACCACCCGAGAGGCCCGAGCTTTTCGAATCAAATACTGTATTATTGGAGGACACTTATACAAGAAGTCGTTCACTCAACCATAGAGGTGTATATCAACCCGAGAAGCAAGGTACACACTCAAAGAAATCCACGAGGGAAACGCAGCTAGCCATGAGGGATATAAAACAGTAGTGAAGAAAGCCTTAAGGGCTGGGTTATATTGGCCCTCCATGACAAAGGACGCCAAAGAGTTTGTAAAGAAATGTGTCAAATGTCAGAAGAATGGTCCCCTGATAAGGACTCCTGCGGAAGAGATGGGAGCTATGCACTCTCCATGCCCCTTCGCTAAGTGGGGGATTGATCTGGTAGGACTCTTCCCCCCAGCCTCAGGAGGAAGAAAGTTTCTGATAGTAGCAGTGGATTATTTTAGCAAATGGGTGGAAGCTGCCCCTCTGGCTACAATAGATGAAGAGAATGTGATCAAATTCTTGGGAAAACAGATTTGCTGCAGATTCGGAGTACCCAGAATATTGGTCTCTGATAATGGAACGCAGTTTAATGGAGAAAACGTATGAGGATGGTGCGCAAGACTAAACATAACACAGAGATTCACCTCCGTAGCTCATCCCCAAGCTAATGGACAAGTGGAAGTTACTAATCGAACGATAGTAGATGGTATCCGAACAAGGCTGACGAAAATAGGAGGAGGATGGGTGAATGAGTTAGACAACGTGCTATGGTCATACAGAACCAGCCAAAAGACAGCAACTGGAGAGTCTCCCTTTCAGCTGGTCTATGGAGCTGCGGCGGTGATACCTCCAGAGGCCGTGCTGCAGTCCCACCGAATTGCCCAATTTGAAGAACATCAAAATGAGAGGCTAATGAGAGAGGCCCTGGATTTAATGGAAGAAGAAAGGGAGATGGTTAGAGTACGTGCGGAAAGATACAAGAGCAGAATTAAAGCTGCATATGACCGAAGGGTGATCCCGAGGTCCTTTAGAGTGGGGGACCTGGTGCTAAGAAGAGTTGATGCCCTAAGGAATACGGGAAAGTTAGAGCCCAACTGGGAGGGGCCTTATAAAATCACGCAGGTATTAAAGGGAGGAGCCTATAGATTGCAGAGCATGGAGGGAGTTGACATAGCTAGACCCTGAAACGTTTGTCATTTGAAGAGGTTCTTTGTTTGAAGAAAGTGTAAGGTCTTGAGACCATTTGTGAATTTTGCTTTGTGATTTTCGCATCAATTCATATTTTGCTTAATGTATTTAGTGGCTTCACCGGAGCTCTTTTTCCCTCTTTGCGGGTTTCCCCTTTGGGGTTTTTCCGTAAAGAGGTTTTTAATGAGACCGGCGTAGGTTATCTATGGCCTATGTTGAAAACTGACAATAATCAATGAAGCTTTATCCCTTTTTGAAAAAAAGATTTATACAGAATTATCGTGTCTTTATTATCTTTCTCTTACTCGAATATATGATATATGAATATGAAAACAATGAGAGTGAGAAACACTCAGATGCCTAGAGGTCGAGGGGCTATAGAGAGCCCTCACCATACTTAAGACCCAAAAGGGTTAATCAATGAATGAGAAGATTTTATGAATCAAAATCTTTTAAGAATGAGAGTGAGAAACACTCAGAGGCCTAGAGGCCGAGGAGCTCTGGAGAGCCCTCAACATATCAATGAGAAGATTTTATGAATCAAAATCTTTTAAGAATGAGAGTGAGAAACACTCAGAGGCCTAGAGGCCGAGGAGCTCTGGAGAGCCCTCAACATATCAATGAGAAGATTTTATGAATCAAAATCTTTTAAGAATGAGAGTGAGAAACACTCAGAGGCCTAGAGGCCGAGGAGCTCTGGAGAGCCCTCAACATATCAATGAGAAGATTTTATGAATCAAAATCTTTTAAGAATGAGAGTGAGAAACACTCAGAGGCCTAGAGGCCGAGGAGCTCTGGAGAGCCCTCAACATTTCAATGAGAAGATTTTATGAGTCAAAATCTTTTAAGAATGAGAGTGAGAAACACTCAGAAGCCTAGAGGCCGAGGAGCTCCAGAGAGCCCTCACCATACGTAAGACCCAAAAGGGTTAATCAATGAATGAGAAGATTTTATGAATCAAAATCTTTTAAGAATGAGAGTGAGAAACACTTAGAAGCCTAGAGGCCGAGGAGCTCCAGAGAGCCCTCACCATATTTAAGACCCAAAAGGGTTAATCAATGAGAGGATTTTATGAATCAAAATCTTTTAAACGAGAGTGAGAGACAAGTAGAGGCTTAAAGTCCAAGGAAGAACTGGGGAGCATCTCCCCATAACCAAGACCCAAGATAGGTACTTATAAAACAAAAAGGAGGGTTAGTCGAAGAAAACCTCCCCAAGCCATCTGAAACCAGAGGCGATCCCTTGAAAGGGGAAGAGGTTCCTCAAATTTCTTGAGAAAATACTTTGAAGGTTATGAAACCAAGAAATGATTATGGTGCAACCTATAAAACCAATAGAGAGGGGAGAAGAGCACACCTCCAATATATTCTTTATTGGTCTTATAGGTTGCCCATGTGAGCATAAAAGGAAAAGACAACATGCCAACAAGCAAGCGATATGAAGCTAACACGACTACTACAAAAAGCCCCCACATATTCAGGAGTGTGGGGTCCCCTACAAAGTATGAGGAAGCAAGTATTACGAGCAGAAATTAAAATAGTGTAGTAAAACAAAAGAAAGGTAAATTGTTTGTTATGACCATGGAAATATGAAATTTAAACTGCTTTTTCAACAGCAGCCCCCTCATCAACAACTCCCTCGACCACAGTTCCCTCAACCATAGCTCCCTCGATCGCAGCCTCCTCAATAGCAGCATGACTGCTAGACCCTCCGCCCTCCTCTGGGCCCTCTTCATCCCCTAGGGGAGCCTCAGTACCCTCTCCTCCATCTGCCCCTGTTACAGTCTTGAGTGTAGAAACATAGGGATAGACCAACTTCTCCAGAGGCTTTAGCTCAGCCATACCCACCTTGGTCGCCTGTAATTTGGCGATGGCCTGACCCATTCCAGGTAGCCACCAAGGACTATCGGGGCTCTCCTTAGGATCCCCTAAGAATTTAGGAGGAGTAGCGAGCTGGTCCAAACGAAAAGCGCGAGAGTAGGTCCCATCGAACCCTGGGGCTGAATGCTCGGCCACGGCGTTGCTGAAGCCATGATCGATGAAATGAGGAATATGTGGCCCCATGGCGCATAGGAAGCTCGAACTCTTTAAAAAGCTGGATAGCCACTGAGTATGAAGAGTCCCCAAGAATTCTTGACCCAAGGAAGAAGTGAATAGGGATTTAATGCAGGCTTGCACTCCAACATCTGGTAATTCGCGCTCCATTCTCTTCCTCTCCTCTTCTAGATGCTTAATCCTAGGTGTATCCTGCTGGCTTTGAGCCCGGAGAAGAGACAATTCCTCAGCCAGAGCTTGAGCTCGCTTATGAGCTTTATCCTTCTCTGTGGTGGCGCCCTTGAGAGTTGATTGAAAAGAGGCGGCCTCAGCTCGAAGAAGTTCAATCTCAGCGACCATTTCAACGCCTTGGTCAAATATCTTAGTGTAGACGAGGCCAAACTGCATGAAGGAAAGGAATAATGTTTAAGACATGAAGAAGGTAAATGCTATAAAAATAAGGGAAAATACCTCTGAAAAAAGATGAGCACCACGAAGCAGTTGATCCTCAGGGAGAGGCTTGTCGGAAAGTCCAATGTTGGAGGGAGGAGGACATTGGCTGATGAGACGCTGAAGAGGTTCGTAAGAGGCAGAAATGGGAGCTCCTTTCTCAGCAAGAGCCTGAGCAGTTTTTCCCTTCTTCTTCTTAGAAGTGCCGCAATCAGAGAAGAAGGCATTGGTAGCTGAGCGAGTCCTCTTGGCGATGGAGCCCGGGACTTGAGTAGAAGAGCTGGGGAGAGGAAGAACCTTTGAAGGACTCTCTGGAGCCGGGGTTTTTGCTGAGCTTTCTAGAGCAGGAGACTGAGGAGCTTTTGGAAGATCTTCAGGAGCAGTCATTGCTGCAGGGGCATCCCGCGAGATATGAGTTAACCAACTCATTGCTGCAGATAACTAAGAAGATTTTCAGAACTCAGAAAAGTAACCACATGCAAGAAATGAAATACGAAAACAGGAGATTTTTTACCATCTCGAGGTTCTAAAGGGAAATCTTGAGGACAGAAGCCAAAGTGGGAGAGGATGCGAGGATTTTTGCAGATACCAAGAACATCGAAAAAATTATGTTGACGGACATGAGTATTAAGACTAGTCATGACGGTGTGGTCTGAAGCAGAATAAGTTTTTAGGGGAGGAGGAGGTATTCCTGGGTTGTGATATATCCAGTTTTCATGGGGAAACGGCCAAGCAGTGGGGCTAGTAACGAAAAGATAATAATCTCTCCAAGATGACTCTTCTTCATGGAGTTTTGTCATGAACTTGCAAACACGAGACCTTCTCCCACACACATAGAAGAAGCCATCGTTCAACTTGCATGAATGTTGGCTCAGAAATAGTTCGGCAGAAGGCTCACCACCATTCCCCTTTACTAAAATGAAAAACCCTATCATAGTACAGATGGCATTCGGAGTGAATTGATTAAGAGGAATCTGCATGCGAGTAGATATGGCGGCCAAATAAGGATGAACCGGAAATCGAAGACCCGCCCTAAATTGAGCTTCGAAAAAAGCTAGGGTTCGAGATTCAGGAAAATCAGGGCGTTCATCTGAGCGGGGGATTTAGAGAGTGTACTCCGGCGGAAAAATCTGGGCTTGGATGAGACCGGTTAGGTGAGTGTGATTGAGTAAAGAAGAGATGGAAATCCTATTTTCGGGGCTCCCCATCGGAAGTGGAGTGGACTCAGAATGGTTTTGGCCAGGAGATTTAGGGGGAGAAGAAGGGCGAAAGATTGACCAAATAGAGTTAAATAAAAGAAAAGAAGATAGCTAGGTTACCTTGATGGGGAGAATTATGAAGTCAGTCGGGGCGACCGGCGACGGCGAGACTCAGAGAGGAAAAACGCCTGAGAAGAGAAGTAGAGACAACAAGAGAACTTTCGAGAAAATTAGATTTGCAGAAAGGAAAAGAAAGAAAGGGTTGCGTGGAGTGAATGAAGAAAATTGGGTTAGAATCGATGTTTTTCCTCGGGAAGTTAACAGGAGAGAGAAAAAGGCAACGGCGTGGGGCCCAAGCGCGGAAGCCGAAACGTCTTCGGGATCAAAGGCGGGAAAAGTCTTTGAAGAAGAGCATTTTTGAAATTTCCTCTCTGAAACAGGAATAATGCACGTCTCTCCAGAAACGCCTCTGTACTAGGCTCAAGGGAATTTTCTACTCTCACAAAAGATATACCCCTTTTACGAGAGTAGGGGGGAGTAGATGATGCGGCCTAAAAATGTCATCCGATAAGAAGTCGACACGTGTATAGAGGATAGGATAAAAGTGGAAGTATTGGATCATGGAATGCTCTCTGGATATGGAATCTCTTCTGGAGGTCCCTCTGGAGGAAGCTCCATCCGGAGGAAAATATCAGGAAGAATTAGTCTTGATATAAACTCGTGAACCGTAAATATAGGGTAACCCCGCCATTATCGGTTCCAGCTGAGTGGAATAAAGACTTCTTCCTCCTTTATCTTAGTGGATGAAGTCCACTAGGAGGGAGTACTCCCGGTTCTTTAGGGAGCGGAAAGAGTGGAGGATTTTGTCAATTCAGCAGGGCTAAGTCTAAGAAGCAGCTCCGAGATAGGAGGAAGCTCTAACGTCCTCTTAAGAGGAAGTCCTCTATAAATAGGTAAAGCAAGGTATATTTTCGGGTTAGACTTTTTACTTTTAACAATACTGAATATATTTCTTATTATACACTGCGAGATCTTTTGAGAACTTGATTTGATACATCAAGGACTTCGAAGTCCTTGCGATATATTGAGAGCCCTATACTGACTTAGGCATCGGAGTGTCCACGCCGGACTCCCCTCCGACGTGTTCTTTGCAGGTCTCGAGGATCTTACCGAAGGCAGCAGCATACTCGTATTATTTATACGCGTTCGGAAGTCCGATATCCAACTCGGAGGATATCCAGTCCCCCCGTGCAATTTTTGGCACATCAAATTGTTTTATTAATTAAAAAAAATATTAGTTGTAGAACAAATGCATGATAAAATTGATTCACGCCATACCAATTCTGTTGGGATATAGTTTATATTAATAAAAGAAAAGTAATTTGATTGATTTATCTTAAGAAGAGGTAACTTTGAGATGACTTTGCACACGTCAAATGAACAAAGTCACATGGATAAATTAAGAAGAGAAGACTTAACAAGTTAAGAAGAATGATCAAGGTCAATGGAGACATGTTGAGAATGGAATACAAATGAATTACCAAGAGACATGGATTGTCCATTCAAGATGAGTTTGCATACTTATGGACAAAAGACATGGATGACTCGGCTCAAACAAGGACAACATCAAATCGTTATTCAAATGTCAGAAATATTCCATGAAGGCTAATGATTAAGTGTCACACGTCAATTGCGCACAACAAATTCTGAAAACAGAATGAAATTTTCAGAATTGGACGTGAATGCATGCACTATTTGCATGCAGTCCCTTGAAATATTTAAAAATTCAAAATTATGTATTAAGGTACTATCTCCACCAACGGATGGTCTCTAAATTTATAAATAGGCCAAGACTTGAATCATATCAAGCACGAGAACTCATATAGAAGCAGGTGCTATAGCAAATTAACTAGCATTCAAAAGCTATTACAACACTCAAAGCATTCAGAACACAAAAGGGGTTAGAGTTAGAAACTAGTGGTCCCTCTCTCTAAAAAATTCTCTCCCCCTTCTCTCCTCTACAAAACCACCCACCGCCTACAAAACCGCCGCCCACCTTTCTGCCTCTTCAACCCACCACTCTCCTCCACCGCTCTGTCCGTAGCGCCACCGCACCGCCGCCACCGTCTCGCTTAATTTATTTTGTCATCAGAGCATCCAGTGGGGTTAGGAGTTTCCTTTTAGATTTTTAGTTGAGATCAATGGATAGATCCTCCCTGACGGCGCTACGGTGGTCGATCAGGTGAGTCTTCCGTTGATCCCATTTATTTTTCTGTATTTATTTTTTCGGTGTTTTAGTTGTTTTCCTTTTATTTTTCTGTATTTCTCTTAGCTTACTGCTTCCTTAGATGTTTTTACCTTAATTCTGTGTATTTATTTTCTGTTTTTGTTGGCGGTTTCTCTAACTCTTCTGCGGTTTCTCTAACTCTTCTGCGTTTATGCGGCCTGCTTCCTTCTGCTTCCTTTTGGGACTCCCTTTGGTACCTGCTTTCCCTCTTTTGGGATTTGGTGATGTTTGGATGAAGATTTTGGCGCTTGGTGGTTCTTTGTCCTTATATTTTTATCTTTAGTTTTTCTTGAGCCGTTGATACCTTAGTGTGGGGCGTCTCGATTCGAGAAATGGAGATCTGGGCTTCTTTAGTGGACAAAGTTTTCACTCGTTTTATTACTTCCTCACGATTGGAGGTGACAACGACGCCGACTGTCTCGATTTGAAGATCTTGAGTTTGTAATTGTTGTATCACTATTCTGATCTTTGTAACCACTTCAAAAAAAAAAAAAAAACACTCAAAGCATCCGATAGATTAAGCTTTTAAGCAAATATTAATTGTTATCTTATAGTTCCCACTAGGAAGTTATTACAAGATTATTCAAAGCCTAGAAAGTGATATATATCCTAGTCTTTACATTTTTTTTTTTAAAGATACAATGTCTGCATTACAAGATTCTAGGATCCATTTAATCACAAAAATGAAGCTCAAAACAGACATCAGTGATCCTTCAGCCAATCTGAAATCTCTACTCCTTTCCAATCTTGAGGTAAAGGAGAGGTAAGTGCTCTTCTCGCCAACCGGTGGGCCATCAAATTCTGCGTTCGTAGAATGAACTCAACATCGCACACTACCATGTCGCCCATTCTCTTTCTTGTCGCCCCTAGTGCCAAGCCATCAGGGGTATGAATATCCTCCCCTTTCTTGATAATTGCAACCGCATTCATACAGTCCGAGTAAATCTTCACCTTTCTCATGCCACTCTCCTTACATCTCTGAATCCCTTCTTTTATGGCAATAAGTTCAGTTGCAAGTATCGATCCCGGTCTTTACATTGTTCTTAATTGTAAAAGATGATCACATTAGTGGGTAACGAAGAACAAAACCCAACTTTCACTTTGAGAGATATTTGAAAGTATTGTTTAGTTCGTAGTTTGAGAGTATTGCAACGAGAGAAAGTTGTAAGAAATCAAGAGAAGACGTAGAAGAGAGTACACCTTGACACTTTGACCCAATGCCAAAGAGATAACCCAGAAGGTAAAAACAAGTTAATTCCAAGAGATTAAGGAATTATCCTATTAAATTAAGAGAGTGGACGTAGGAACAGTTTTGCCTCCAAACCATTATACATCTTGTATTCTTTACTTATTATACTTACTTATTTGTTTAGAATTTACTTGATCATAAACTACTCATAATTGTCATTGCATAAAACTAGTTTTTGATCATACAGTAAAGTTCATTAGAAAATCATTTTTCACAAGTATTGACATAAAACATTGTTTTACTTTGAGTGAAAATGAGGTGTTTTATTAAGTATTTTTAAAGGAGTATACACTACGTACTACAGAATTGGACTTGGAGAGCTTTGAAAAAGGGCCTTGGAGAGCTTTTAAAACAGCTCTCCAAGCTAAGAGAACTGTTAAAAACCGCTCTCTAAGTAAAAGGACTTGGAGAGCGGTTTTGAACCGCTCTGCAAGTGTAGACCTTAGATAGCGGTTACGAACCGCTCTCTAAGTAAAAGACCTTGGAGAGCGGTTCAAAACCGCTCTCTATGTTAATTTTGTTTTTTATTAATTTCACTTGGAGAGCGGTTCAAAACCGCTCTCTAAGTAATATATTTTTTTTATATATTTTTTTTTAATAATAATTTATATTTTAAAAATCGTATTGATATTATTTTTTTTATAATTATTTTATATTTTAAAAATCCTATTTATACAAAATCAAAACTTAATTATACCACTACAATATATATATACGTCAAATACGAAAAAAATCAAATAAATAAACGTACACAAACATATCATCACAAATATACAAGTTAATACATTACAATCTACCAAAAGTTATACTAATTTAATTATACGTTTACAAAAATCGATTGTAAAGGTACCCTGTCCAATCTTTTTTCCATTTGTCCATTCTTTTGTTGTTGTAAGTCTTGAGCGGACGGTTACAAAAATCGATTGTAAAGGTACTCTCCCAATATCTTATTATCAACAAAGTCTAAAAAACAGAGCACTCTCCCATTGCAATTCAAATAACTAAATGCAGAAATTGACCTCAAATCAAATTAAACCTGTGTCCACAACATGAAGCAAGATTACAAACTATAAAACAGAATCAAAAGTACATTCAAAATTGTTGGTCTCAATACCACATTATAATTCAAAAATCATGTAAATGAGCTTAATAAGAGAAACATTACCTGCGCGTGAGTATCTCCTAATCAAGACAACAAACGTATCGAAATCAGGTCTTTCGCTCGGATTTCCTTCAATCTGGTCAAGTATAAGGCACAAAGCAGAGTCAAATTCTCAGGCCTTTCCAAGAGAATTAACCATGGCATTGAAAACAGCCACTGAAAATTGGTAATCAAAATGTTTAAAAACTTCAAATCAAATTAACCTCAAATAAAATTAGAAATTGGCAGAAAAAAGTGCAATAAATGAAACTTACGTGAATGGTGCCCTTCTGCCTTAGAACAGCGCGCCACTCCTTTTGGATTTGGCTTCACAATGTACTCCTTTTTTTTTTTTTTTGAATTTTAGGTTAAAAATGTGTTTGTGGGATTTGGGGAGAACACCCAGCTTCAATTCGATTTGTGGGAGAAAATAAAACGCATCGTGAATTAATGGGGGATTGAGAGCATTTAACCAAAGAAACTGTATATATATATATATATATACGTACCTACAGCAGCAGGCCGGAGTGGGAGCTACGGAGCTGGGCAACGGCGACGGCAACAGCAACGGCGACGGAACGCAGGAGAGGGAGCGATGCGACGGCGACAGCTGGAGAGGAAATCGACGGCGACGGCGCGAGGAGGGAGGGAGTGAGGCGACGGCGACGGTGCGAGGCGGGAGGGAGTGAGGCGACGGCGACGCCGCGAGGAAGAAGGCAACGACGACTGTTGATTTGGGGGAGAAATTAGCTAGGTTGAAAACACGTGAATTGTTGGAGGAGAAAATGTTGGTTTGGGGGAGAAAACGCGTAGAATTAATTGACTTAGGGGATTTAGGGTATTTGACCAAGAATTGCGGCTTGGAGAGCGGTTCTAAACCGCTATCTAAGCTTACTTGGAGTGCGGTTCTCAACCGCTCTCCAAGAGAAACTCTTGGAGAGCGGTTTTGAATCGCTCTCTATGTTAAATTTTTTTTTTTTATAAAACCGCTCTCCAAGTGTTCACTTGGAGAGCTAATTGAAAAAAGAGCTCTCCAAGTGCAGCTCTCCAAGCTTAAATGTGTAGTAGTGATAAAAAGGTCTAGCATAAATTTCACATATAGTTTATTTAAGTGTAAAGACTTGTAAAAATACTTTAAAGGTATTTTCATAGGACTTTGCATTTGGACTACTTACATGGCTCTGAGTATTGTATATTTATGGTTTGAAATATTTTTTAAAAACGCACACACGTGTATTCCCCCCTCCCTCCCTCTCTCTCTCTCCCTCTCCCTCCAATACACGTATCACACTCCTTTTGGGACCATCAAATTCTCCATGAAATTATCACATGTGCGTTTAGTCATTCGAACTCACGCTATTTCTGAATATATACCGAGTAATCGTATATCACATGTACAATTTATATTTTCTAGTATATACTAATATGGGTATTGTGGTTGGCCAATAAAAAGGTATGGAATATAAAAGAGAAAAAGAAAACCTAAAACCATAAGCTCACAAGTCGAGCCAGAGGCCGGAGTGCCGTTAAAACCTTGCCCGGGAAAACCCTCCTTAGGGACAAAACCCAGGCGAAGGAAAAAGGTAAACTCCTCTAACAATCAATGTCTGTAAAAGACGGTATACAAATCTTTATGCAAGAAAGTAAGTAAGAAATCTGGAGGATAGCCCCTCCAAATGCAGTTGATCTTCGTATTGGCCATTGCGTCAGCCGCCTGGTTGGCCTCTCTAAAAGTGTGAGTATACCGAATGTGCATGTCTGTGGTAAGAAGATGAACCTGACTCCAGAGGCCCTGCAGTCGCCAAGGGATAGAAGGAGTAGAGCTCATCAAAGTGCTAAATGTCAGAATGGAGTCCGACTCGATCCATAAGAACCGCCACCCTTGGGCATGGCCATACTGAATAGCAATGAGTGCCGCTGCTAACTCCGCCTCAAAAGGAATACCCCAACCAACCTCTTGGGCAATAGCCGCAACAAAGAACCCCCTGAAGTTCCTAAACACCGCCCCTGCATGCAGACTACCTGGAGAGGATGTTGCACTGCCGTCTGTGTTGATCTTGTACCAATCCGGATCCGGGGGGATCCATCTAATAGACGAACCCTGTCGAGTCGGCTTGTGCCTGCCCAGAACACCAAGAGATCTGGCAATCAAGAGGTCCCGAACTGAACCGTCAGCATAACCCCGAGAGATGATATTGGCTTCCCTAATACAAGCAACGATCTGCGCCATACAACGTCTGACTGAGGGGGAGACCCCATCAAAGACCACCCTGTTCCGCAGAGCCCAAATATCCCAAACTGTAGTGACAAATGCCGCTCTCCATAACTCCAAAGACTGCGGACCCCCGTGTGGATTCTAGTAGCCTGGAGGAAGATATCCAGAAAGCTGATCCCCTTGTGGATCGTGACTCCAAAAAGCCGGGTCAGATGCTGAAGAACCTCCAGAGTGAATGGACAGTGAGCTAATAAGTGGTCTAAAGACTCAGAGTCTCTATGACAGAGCATACACATCGAAGGACCGTGAATCCCAAATGAGACCAGCCAATCAGAAGTAGGGAGCTTGCCCCATATCGCCCTCCAGATAACCGTAGAACGACAGATCGGAATGAAGGAACTCCAAATCCACGACGACCAACCAAGACGAGGGAGAGGAGATCTGAGCATGTCATAGGCCACTCGAGAGGTTAGCTCCCCTGAGGTTGTACCTTCCCAAATACGTTTGTCAGGGCCATGAAGAACCCTAATCTGAAGGATGTCTCTGACGATATCTGTGAAGTCCGTAACAAAGCACTCCTCAAAGTGCCAACAATCGTCATAGAAGAAGTCCCCAACCTTGCTCTTTAGGGTAGCAGCAAACCAATCCGGGAGGCCAATCTTATCAGAAATAGTGTAACCCAACCAGTTATCATGCCAAAAGCTAACTGTCGAACCCCTACCGATCAACCATCTCGACCCATCAGAAAGCCTCGAGACGTGAGGACGAATACCCAGCCCAATAGATGAGATCCTCCCATGGGGGCGCAATCTGCCATCCGAGGTAAAGTGTCTCCTGTGAAGCAGAGCTGTATCTGGAGATCTATGCTGAAGAATGTCCCAACTCAACTTACAGAGAAAGGAGGCATTCGCCAATCTAATGGAGCGAACCCCCATCCCTCCTTCTCCAAAGGGAGCACAAACCCTCTTCCACGAGACCGAACAAGAACCACTTTTACGATTGACGTCTCCCTTCCAAAGAAAGTTGCGCATAGCAGATTCCACCTAGCGAAGTAGTGAAATAGGCCACTTGTAGACCATCATAGAGTGGACCATAGATCCCATGATAACCGAGTTAATCAAACATCGTCTCCCTGCCAAGGAAAGGGAGCTACCCTTCCAACGACTAAAATTAGCAATAGCATCGTCTGCCACAGGCTGTAGATGAGCCTTCCTAGGGCAACCACGAAAGATCAGAACTCCTAGGTAGGTAAAAGGAAGGGAACCTTCTACGATGCCCGTGACACCGAGCATCCGACGACGAAGCCTTTGGGGAACAGCACGCCCAAAGAAAGCCCTAGACTTCGGAGGACTATAGATCTGACCTGAAAGACGACCATACCCCTGTAAAACAGCATGCAAGTTCCTGATATTAGACTCAGTGGCCCTAAAAATATCATGATGTCGTCCGCATAGAAGAGATAACGAGGGACATATCGAATGGGACGAAATCGGCCTCTATCGATCTCCCAATCAATCCATCTCCCAAGCGCCTCCTCCGCAATACAAAAAAGCAATGGTGATAGAGGATCTCCCTGACGCACACCCCGGGAGCAAGAAAAGTACCCCTTCGGCTCCCCATTGATGAGAACTGAAATTCTAGCCGAGTCCAGGACTCCTCTCACCATAGATATGAAAGTAGTACAGAAGCCCATCATTGCCATGACTGCCTCCAGAAACCGCCAAGACATGGTGTCAAACGCTTTGATCATGTCAATCTTCAAGGCCATATGCCCGTGAACTCTCGGGTAGTCCAGGGTATTAATGGCGTCAGATGCAAGAGCGATGCAAGTGTGGACCCGCTTCCCCGGGACGAAACCAAACTGATATGCAGAGAGACAACTACTAACAAAAGTACCCAATCTCGAAGATAGAACTCTGGTCATGACCTTAAAGATGAAGTTACCCATCACAATCGGCCGAAAATCCTCCCCTTTACGGGCCCCTTCCGTCTTGGGAACAAGCGTCATGAAGCAGGAGTTCAGTCCAGGAGGTAAAAGTCTGAAAATGAAGTAGTGTCTAACAGCATCGATCACCTCCTGGCCCACAATGTCCCAACATCCCTGATAAAAGCAGCCCCCAAAGCCATCCGGACCCGGAGCGCTCGAAGCATCCATATCAAAGACAGCCCTTCGAACCTCTTCCGCTGAGGGAACACTCACAAGGAGACCATTATGGGCATCAGTCACAACGGTATCCATAAAGCTGTCCAGAATACTAGCATCGAAAGGAGACCATTGTGGTTGGTGATTCAACTCGCCGTGCGCCTGATGTAGCACGAGTAACACTACGATTTTAAAAAAAACAAGAGCACCCGAAGAACTTGGACTGAAATTTGGAGCATTGAAGGTCGGAATCCGATGTTTGCAATTGAACACACTTTTTCAAGTGAAATCGATGTTCTGAATAAAACACACCGTTTTGTTGTGATGTCCGACCTTTTTGGTCAAATTCCATCGTTTGAGGTGTCAAAACTGCATTTTATTATTTAGTGTTATTTTTGCACTTTTCAATTTGTTTAGGGGTTTTGGTGTAATTTTTGATTTCCATGACATTAGAGTTGTATTTAAGCCTTTTTCAAACTTTGTGAAAGGTACCTTAATTTTAAATATTTTATAATATTGAAGATGTATTCTTTGTGTTCCATCAAAATTTGGGTATTTTTTGAATTAACGAGTTTTAGTTTTGTTCATTTAATCACGCACGGTGCATCAGCCCCTCAAATATATATTGCAAATTTGGTATTCGGTTCGTAGGGTCTGATTATTAGTTTTGGTACTCACGGTTTTGTTTAGAATTTTGCAATTTCACGTATCATTTTAGTTTATAATTTTTTTAATTTGATTTTCAAATTCATTTTTATAAAATGTACCGTATACACTTATTTTTACAAAATTTAATGCAATCACATCAAAAATATCAATCAGCAATAAACATATTTGACGTAAAATAAAATTTTATTTTACCAAAATCATAAAATACATATACTTTTACTATTTATTAAAAAAAATTAAATCATATGATTTTAAAGTTTAAAAATTTCCGGCACACCTAAATCTCAAAACAAATGTAACCTTATTTTTATGCGAATTACAAATTTGTGTGGGTGGAATACTGGAATGAAGTCACTTTTTAAAGTAAACGTACTCCATTAAGTTATTATTCCAGTGCGCAGGAATGAATGTAAACGGTTTAAAGGTGCGCGGATGCCATTTCTGTCGTTGATTTTTTATGCATTATATATGCGACTTTTGTTTTAGTTAGATATTTAGCTCAGTTTGAATGGGATGATTTAGGTCTACTACATTTGTTTGGATAAAAGTAAATTAATGGAATTTAAATATTTAGATTTATACTAATTTTTTATTTAAAATTCATATATTTTAATTTTTTATTAAAATTATGTCATTTAAAATTCACGTATTTTTAAATATTGTATTCTATTTGAATTTTAATTATTTAAAACGATATTATGATATAAAAGATGGTAAAGTCTAGTATGCACTCGAGTGCATGTTGTGCACCCTAATCTAAAGAAAAGTGTATGTTATTAAACTGAAAAGTACAACACAATATTACTAAAAAGTGTGATTCACTATGACTAAAAATATTATTATACAGTTTAATAATTGAAAAGTGCAACACCATTTACAAAAAAAATGTATGTCAATAAAACTGAAAAGTGCAACATGGACTACGGTGCACAAGATGCACTCGAGTCCATAGTAGACCAACCCATAAAAGATTGCACCACTCTTAAAATTAAAGTCCAAGATTCTCCCTACTAATATTCACACCTTAATATATTGAACAAATGACTGCTAGCTGGAAAAAATAAGAGTAGATTTTCTATAAGATCAGGTTTGTTGGGCATATAAAATGTTAGTGTTGTACATATAAAGTATTGTTGTTTTAAAAAACAATATTTTCTTAATTATGTTATAAATTTTTCATTTACCTTTTTTGGACGTCCTGTAATAAGTTTCTTATTTTTCATCTACCTTTTCTTTGTCCTACTTCTCTCTACCTTTTCTTCTCTCTACTTCAATTACCCATTACACATTTTATTACTTCAATTACCCATTACACATTTTATATTATACTTCATCCGTCCACTAAAAGTATTTTCTACCTCAATTACCCTCATCTAAAAGTCCGAACTTGTAGAGAGGAAGTCCGAACTAGGGTGAAAATTAATTCTTGTATATTAATTCCTAACACTCCCCCTCACTCGTGGACCGGATTAACACCTTATTCTCTACCTCAATTACCCTCATCTAAAATTACTCATTACACATTTTATATTATACTTCATCCGTCCACTAAAAGTATTCTCTACCTCAATTACCCTCATCTAAAAGTCCGAACTTGTAGAGAGAAAGTCCGAACTAGGGTGGGAATTAATTCTTGTATATTAATTCCTAACACTCCCCCTCACTCGTGGGCCGGATTAACACCTTATTCTCTACCTCAATTACCCTCATCTAAAAGTCCGAACTTGTAGAGAGGAAGTCCGAACTAGGGTGGGAATTAATTCTTGTATATTAATTCCTAACACTCCCCCTCACTCGTGGGCCGGATTAACACCTCTTACCCTTTTTCGGGGAGGAGGCATCGAGTGGACAATTTAAATGGGCGGAGTACTTTCAACAGGAATCGAACCCAGGTCGTTTGCCTGGTTTGCTCTGATACCATAAAAGAATTCTGTCTCATCTAAAAGTCCGAACTTGGAGAGAGGGTGAAAATTAATTCTTGTATATTAATTTCTAACACTTTTGGTGGACATACAAATAAAAAAAGAGTTTAATTAAGATTAGGGACAATCCTATAGACACAACTAGGAAAAGAGACAAAAAATTATAGTATTAGGATTAAGGTCAAATTCATAACCAAATAACCAATTATACCCTTATTCTTTCATCACACCAATAATTTAAATTAAAATTAAGGTTTTTAATTTTAAATCAAATTGTAAATTAAAATTATATTTTAAATTTAAATCATTTCATAGTCAACAATGCTATCTTCTATACCAGAAACATTCCGTTTTGAAGTTACGAAATCGGTGTTGCTGCAAATCCCATCTGCGATAATTAATAATTCGATCTGCAAATCCCATTTGCACTATCTTCGATACCAGAATCATTCCATTGTGAATGTATGAATTCGGTGTTGATGCAATAATTCCATCTGCAAATTCCATCTGCGATAATCAATAGGTTGATCTGCAAATCTCATCTGCGATATGCGATCATCACCAAACTACCCAAAATATAGTTAATTTTGAGTTTCTAAATCTCATCTGAGAACCATTCCATTATCAAGGTATGCAATTTTATTCCGTGTTGTTTTAATTCAATAATCAATAATTCGATTGGTTCATTGTTCTTCCAATATATACCCTGTCCAACACGATCTTCGATCTTTTCTAATTCGCCCCTATTTTATATTATGCGATTTAGGGTTCTATTGAACGTGTTAATTGGAGAAGTTAATTTACTGAATCAGAAATGGAATATGCTGTGATTTCAAAGTTCGAATTCGAGGAGAAAACCAAGTTGATCCGTGTTCAACAATCTTCAAAGTTCGAAGACATTGTTAACGAAGTAATCGGTATGTGGTCCATATTGTCTTCTTCCATATTGTTTTTTTTTTTGCTTAGAGTATATTTTGTTTTTTGGAATATGATTTACAGGTTTAGCTTATATTCAACTTATATTTACACATGTGCATTAAATGTTTAGCATATATTTCAATATATGCAGTAACTAGATATGTATTCATTAATTACTTATGTTAGGGCCAGATATAGTTAACTCAACCCATAATATAATATTTTCTATGGCATCGAATAAAATCATGGAATATCATAATAATTAATCTCATATTAAAATAATCCATACAATTATAAAAGTAATGTTAAAAGATTATAATTTATCAATCATAATTAATATTATTAAATTTAAATATATCCACTACTCCCCACAATTATCTCACGTAATCCAAACCAACAATATATTTTTGACATTTTCAAACATATTGATATTCAATGATAATTTTTTTCTATAAATAATATTATAATTAAAATTTCTAAAATGAATAGTTTATTTTGATATCCACGTTTGCATAATATGTACACGTCAATATTATAATAATACTTTTTATATTTAACATCTATAACCAAATGATTCACGTAATAATACTATGATTATCGTAGTAATCATAAATATAGAAAAAAATGGTGTATTTTGCATTCCATACTGCACATATCTCAATGTGCATATTTGTTTGGCATATACGTGCGCATATATTTCATAGAAAACGTTTCACGTTACTGAATTAATTACATCATATGTATTTTTTTTTTTGTTGCTACGGTTTTCCATCCAGATTGTTTAAGATTGTCTATTCGGAAATTTAATATTTCGAACGCAATTATGACCGAGATTATGACCGATGGATATTTAGGAAAGTTTGAAATTTCGAACGCAATTATGACCGAGATTATGACCGATGAATATTTAGAAAAGTTTGAAATTTCGAACGCAATTATGACCGAGATTTCCGGGAATTTAATATTTCATCAGCTCCTGTTTTGAATTTCCTATTTTATCTTAATTGAATATGCAAATTTCGATTTTATTTATAAACGGAGGTTAAAATTGTACTTTTATAAATCAAATTGTCCTTCTTCCTAACTTTTAAAATTTTTGTCTTTATTTCGAGTTTCTATAGGTGAAATGTCCTATATACTAATTTCCCCATAAAAAAATGAACATATTTTTTGTGAACGGAGAAAGTATTTTTTTCTTAATCTCCATAAAAAAAAAAAAAAAAAGAGAAGTTTATAGAAAAAAAGGAGAGAGCATTATTTGAATTATAATCAGTTCAAATTATATTACTTAGAGGGTGGAGATAAAAGTTCAAATTATATTAGTGTATAACAATGTTGAACCACTCTTAAAATTATAGCCCAGTATAGATTCCCCTGCAAATATTGACACCTTCGTGCGTCAAATTTAAACGCACAACAAAATTACAAAACTAAACTCAGTTCGCCGATAATTAAACGATATCATGCTAAGCTATTAAGTAGCTGACGTTGCTCCAAATCCTACAAAATATGTGGGAGAGTAATAAGAATTAACATACAAGAATTAAATTATCCATCTCTCAACAAGTTCCAACTTTTTGATGAGACGAAATTATTTCATGATATAGGAGCCAAAAAGCTCACGTCCACATGTCCTGGGTTCGATTCCTACTTTTAAATTATGCCAAGGTCTTGTATAGACTCGATTACTTATAAAGAATCGAGTCGACCAAAAGTCAACTCTTTTTTTTTAAATGTATATTGAAAAGTGTAAGTTATTATAATTAAAAAGTGCAACACAACATTACTGAAAGTGTAAGTCGTTATAATTGAAAAGTGCAACAAAGTTTTTAATGAAAAGTGTAAGTCGTTATAACTAAAAAGTACAACACAATATTACTGAAAACTACAAGTCTATATAACTAAAATGTGCAATATAACATTACTAAAAAGTGTAAATCAATATAACTTAAAATATTATTTTAAAAAATGTAAATCACTACAATTAAAAAGTGTAACAAAAAAACTCAATTTCTTATATGCACTCAATTCTATAGGAGATCTACCCTTAAAATCTTAAATTATCCACTCGATTGGCCTCTTCTCCATAGGGTAAGAGGTGATAATCTGATCAACGAGTGAGAGATAGTAATATAAATTAATATACATAAATTAATTTTCCACCTTTCTATAAATTCGAACTTTTGTGCACAAGAGAAATATGTGTGTTTCAAATTTTCAATGCAAAGAATTTTGAAAATTAAAAAAGAAAACTAGACAAAAAAATATTGAAAAAAAAGCGATTGAACATTTGAACCTGTTATTCCGGTTTCAACTGATTTTTTTCGATTTAAACTTAAAAATAATTTTCGAGAGTAATTTGACCTATCTCATGATCAATTAATGGTTCAACTGGTTGAACCAGTCTAACCCAATTCTGAAAACAATGACTAGAAATGAAATTGTCAATTATTGACTATTGTTTGCTTGGGAAACTGTCAAATAACCAACAAATAATCTTTATTTAGGATATATATCTTAATTAATAGTACAATGTTAGGTAAACTTCGTTTCCATATATACTCAACCACTTGGATGACTTGTTAGTTTTAATCATATATAATAAATAAAACTCATATAATTAGAAGTAGAACATTATGAACATAGCATAAATTACGGAGTACTCCTTTTTTTTTTTTTTTTTAAATAAAATAACTCCTTGCAAAACGAAAAAAATGATTATTAAGTATTTCTTAGTTTTTCATATTGCTACTATTAACAATTTTGAAACTATTTCATCACTTCTGAACTGAAACAATCAAATCTTCCTCTGAAACATAACGAAATTGTGTTTATTTCTTTTTTACACATATTTTAAAAAATTTTGGTTTGTTTATGAATAAAGTTGATTATGTGGATGAATGAGATATATTGTTACGTCAAGTTACATTTATTTTTAGGGAAAATTGCACTTTTGGTCCTGTAAGAATGAGTTTAAATCACTTTCGGTCCTTTTTCATACACTTTTGGTCCTCTAGTTTATTTTCGTTAGTTTTAACGGATAAAAATTACATAAACCGTTAAATATTTCCCTTTTGGTCCTGTAAGAATGAGATTAAATCACTTTCGACCTTTTTTCATACACTTTTAGTCTCATAATAAATTTATATTTGTTTTAACGGAAGAAAATTGCGTGAAAGTTACACACCCAAAAACCTAATATCGTATTAAAAGTCACACAATTTATTTTAAATCGGTAATTTACTTAAAATAATTTTATGATCTAAAAATTCAATCAATTATATATAAAATCAAAATTAAATTATTCAATTAAATCTGAAATTGATTTTATATAAAATTAAATTAATCAATTCAATCTGAAATTGATCTCATATCAATGCAAAAAAAAAAAAAGTATTTGGCTTGCTTTTTTTTTTTTTCTTTTTTTTGTATTTTTAAATTATATGGGGTTAAAAATTAATTTAAATTTGAAGATTATATTTGAATATAAATTGGAAGTATATTTTTCAATTTTATATTTTTGTATATTCAAATTATTTTTCAAAATTTACTTTTAAATTTATATTTTTTAAATATTTCAATTTTAATACAGGAAATTTCTTCAAAATTATTTAAATTTAAATTACATTATTTTTTTAGTAATTTTTAATTATATTCAAATTCTTGAATTAAAAAAAAATCAAATTATATAGTTTAGTAAGATTTCTTCATTTACAGTAAAAAAAATTAATATTCTAAATTTTATTGATTTTATTTATATTTTAATTCTATAAATATAATTTATTATTAGTTTAAAAATATTTTTGTATTTTTTAATTATAATTATTTTTTTAGTAATATTTTTTGGTTAACTAACGGTTTCCATTTAAAAAGTAACGGTTTCAAATAAAAAACTATCTTACAGGACCAAATCTGCAATAAACAGGACCGTATACAAACCTCGGGACTAAAAGTGATTTTTTAAAATTCCTACCGGACTAAAAGTGCAATTTTCCCTTTATTTTTATCTATTATATGTTTATAATAGTGTTAATGGAGCCCCCGACACACAAAGTCTGGCTCCGTCATTGATATATATAAACTATACTCCCTCCGATCCAAAAAGTTTGTTGCATTTGGACTTTAAATTTGTTTAAAAAAGTTTGTCGCTTTTCCTAATTTTACCAATTGATGTGCCAAAAATTGCACGGATGGATTAGATATCCTTGGAGTCAGATATCTGAATTCCCGAACGCGTATGAATGATTCGGGTGCAACGCTTCCTCTGGAATGATCCTCCAAGAACCTGCAAAAGACACACCGGAGGGGACTCCGGCGCGGACACTCCGACGCTCAAGTCAGTATCGGTAATTCAGTGTAGGGCAAGGACTGAAGAGTCCTTTAATTATCGATGAGGTTCTCAAAGGAAATCAGAATGTTGTTTTAAGTAACGTAGTAAATCGAGTAAAGTTAAAGATCGTAACCTGAAAATGTACCCAAGTTTACCTATTTATAGAGAGTTTCCACCTAAGAGGAAGTTAGGGTTTCCTTCTATTTCGGAGCTGTACTTTGGACTCGGCCCTGCTGTGTTGACAGGGTCCTCCACTCTCTCACTCCCTGAAGAACCGGAACCACTCCCCCTAGTGGACTTCATCCACTGAGATAAAGGAAGAATGAGTCTTCCTTTACCCAATCTCGGGCCGTTTCGTACGGGACTCCTCCTAAATCCTCGGTCTACTAATTCTTATCAAGATTAGGTCTTCCTGATATCTCTCCCTGGGTGGAGCTCCCTCCGGAGGGACCTCCGGAGGAGATTCTTTATTCAGAGAGTGTTCCTTAATCCCATATCTCCTCTTTTATCTTATCCTCTATACACGTGTCGACTTCTTGTGCCATGACAATTTTAGGCCGCATCATCTACTCCCCCCTACTCTCATAAAGTGATTATATCTTTTGTGAGAGTAAGAAATCCAAGTGAGTCTAGCACAGAGGCGTTTCTGGAGAGACGTGTATTATTCTTGCTCCGGAGAGGAATTTCAAATGTGCTTCCCTTCGGAGATTTTTCCCGCCCTCGGTTCCGAAAAGATCTTTCGATTTCTGCGCTTGGGTCCCACACAGTCGCAATTTTCTCTCTCTTGCTAGTTTCTCGAGGAGAAGCCTCGATCCTAACCCCCTTTTCCTTACTCACTTCACGCAATCCTCTTTCAAATTTCATCTTCTCGGAAGTTCTCCCATTACTTTCTCTTTTCTTCTCAGGCGTCTTCTTCCCCAGGCCTCCTCGTCGCCGGTCGCCCAGTCCGACTTTGTATTTCTCCCAACAAGGTAACCTAGCTATCTTCTTTTCTCTTTTTCTAACACTACTTAGTCAATGTCTCACCCTGAATCTTCTGAACCCAATCCTTCCGAGTCAACTCCGTTTCCGATGGGGAGTCCTGAAAATAGGATTTCAACTTCTTCGCTAATCAATGATACCCATCTAGCCAGTCTTGTTTAGGCCCAAATCTTCCCGCCGGAGTACACCCTCCGAATTCCTCGCTCAGATGAACGCCCCGATTTTCCTGAGCCTCGAACCCTAGCTTTTTTCGAAGCTCAAATTAGGGCGGGTCTTCGATTTCCCGTTCACCCCTATTTGGCCTCCATATCTACTCGCATGCAAATCCCTCTCAATCAATTCACTCCGAATGCTATTCGTACTATGATAGGGTTTTACATTTTGGTGAAGGGGAATGGCGGGGAGCCTTCTACCGAATTATTTCTAAGTCAACACTCTTGCAAGTTGAACGACGGCTTCTTCTATGTTTGTGGGAGAAGGTCTCGTGTTTGCAAATTCATGACAAAACTCCATGAAGAAGAGTCATCTTGGAGGGATTATTATATTTTTGTAACTAACCCCACCGATTGGTCGTTTCCCCACGAAAGTTGGATATATCATAATCCGGGAATACCTCCTCCTCCTCTGAAAACTTACTCTGTCTCAAACCACACTGTTATGACTAATCTCAATACTCATGTCCGCCAGCACAATTTTTTTTATGTTCTTGGTATCTGCAAAAATCCTCGCATCCTCTCCCATTTTGGATTCTGTCCTCAAGATTTCCCCTTAGAACCTCGAGATGGTAAAAAATTCCTTGTTTTTGTATTTCGTTTTTTGCATGTGGCTGTTTCTTTGAATTCTGAAAATCTCGTGGGATGCTCCTGCTCTCGGAATGGTGAAGGCCCCTGCATTGGCTGCCCCCGAAGACCCTCCGAAAGCTCCTCAATCTCCTGCTCCGGCTCTAGAAAGCTCAGTACAGACCCCGGCTCCAGAGAGTTCTACAAAGGCTTCTCCTCTCCCTAGCTCTTCTACCCAAGTCTCAGGCTCTGTCTCTAGGAGGACTCGTTCAGCCACCAATGCTTTCTTCTCTGACTGCGGCACTTCTAAAAAGAAGAAGGGAAAGACTGCTCGGGCTCCGGCTGAGAAAGGAGTTCCCCTTTCTACCTCCTACGAGCCTCTTCAACGTCTCATCACCCAATGTCCTCCTCCTTCCAACATCGAGCTCTCCGACAAGCCTCTCCCTGAAGATCAACTGCTTCATGGCGCTCATCTTTTTTCTGAGGTATTTCCCCTTATCTTTATGGCATCTAATTTCTTTATCTCTTAAACATTGCTTCTTCTCGTCATGCAGTTCGGCCTTGTCTATACTAAAATATTTGACCAAGGTGTTGAAATGGTTGCTGAGATTGAACTTCTTCGAGCTGAGGCATCCTGTTTTCAGTCAACTCTTAAGGGTGTCACCGCGGAGAAGGACAAAGCTCAAAAGCGGGCTCAAGCTCTGGCTGAGGAATTGCCTCTTCTCCGGGCTCAAAGCAAGCAGGAGGCAGCTAAGATTAAGCATCTGGAAGAAGAAGTGGAACGAATGGGAACAGAGATGAAGCGGATGGAGCGCGAACTGCCGGATGTTGGAGTGCAAGCCTGCATCAAATCCCTGTTTACCTCTTCCTTGGGTCAAGAATTCTTGGGGACTCTTCATACTCAGTAGCTGTCCAGCTTTTTAAAGAGCTCAAGCTTCCTATGCGCCATGGGGCCACATATTCCTCATTTCATCGATCACGGCTTCAGCAATGTCGTGGCCGAGCACTCAGCCCCAGGGTTCGATGGGACCTACTCTCGTGCTTTCCGTCTGGACCAGCTTGCTACCCCTCCCAAATTCTTAGGGGATCCGGCGGAGAGTGTCGATAGTCCTTGGTGGTTGCCCGGAATGAGTCAGGCCATCGCCAAATTACAGGCGGCCAAGGTGGGTATGGCTGAGCTAGAGCCTCTGGAGCAGTTGGTCTATCCTTATGTCTCTGCCCCCAAGACTGTAACAGAAGCAGATGGAGAAAAGGGTGCTGAGGCTACTTTAGGAGGAGGAGAGGGCCCAGAGGAAGGGGGAGGATCCAGCAGTCATGCCGCTGCTGAGGAAGCTGCTGGTGAGGAAGTTGCTGTTGAGGAGGCTGTTGCCGAAGGGGCTGCCACTGGAAAGACTGCTTAAAATTCATGTTTCTCTAGTCATAACAAACATTTTATCTTTTGTTTTGCTACACTCTTTTAATTTCTGCTCATGATACTTGCTTTTCTTACACTCTATAGGGGACCCCACACTCCTGGATATGTGGGGGCTTTTTGTAGTAATCATGTTAGCTTCATACTACTTGTTTGTTGGCATGTCTCTTCTTTTCTGCTTACATGGGTAACCTATAAGACCAGTAAAGAATATGGTGCAGGTGTGCTCTTTTCCTTCCCCCTTATTGGTCTTGTAGGTTGCACCATTATCGTCTCTTGGTTACATAACCTTCAAAGGATTTTCTCAAGAAATTCAAGGAACCTCTCACCCTTTCAAGGGATCACCTCTAGTTTCAGGTGGCTCGAAGAGGTTTTCCTTGACTTCCAGACTTTTATTTATCCTTTCTTTCGTTTTTTAGACAGGGTCTTGGCAAATGACTTTGGCTTGCAAAATTTTTGTTTTCTAAGTAACCATCTTGGGTCTTGGTTATGGGGAGATGCTCCCCAGCTCTCTTTGGCCTCTGGGCCTCCAAGTGTCTCTCACTTTCGTTTAAAAGATTTTGATTCATAAAATCTTTCTTTTCATCGAGTAACCCTTTTGGGTCTTAAGTACGGTGAGGGGCTCTCTGTAGCTCCTCGGCCTCTAGGCCTCTGAGTGTCTCTCACTCTCATTCTTAAAAGATTTTGATTCATAAAATCTTTATTTTCATTGAATAACCCTTTTGGGTAAAAAAGTATGGTGAGGGGCTCTCCGGAGCTCCTCGGCCTCTAGGCCTCTGAGTGTCTTTCACTCTCATTTTTAAAAGATTTTGATTCATAAAATCTTTCTTTTCATTGAATAACCCTTTTGGGTCTCAAGTATGGTGAGGGGCTCTCCGTAGCTCCTCGGCCTCTAAGCCTCTGAGTGTTTCTCACTCTCATTCTTAAAAGATTTTGATTCATAAAATCTTTCTTTTCATTGAATAACCCTTTTGGGTCTCAAGTATGGTGAGGAGCTCTCCATAGCTCCTCGGCCTCTAAGCCTCTGAGTGTTTCTCACTCTCATTCTTAAAAGATTTTGGTTCATAAAATCTTTCTTTTCATTAAGTAACCCTTTTGGGTCTCAAGTATGGTGAGGTGCTTTCCATAGCTCCTCGGCCTCTAGGCCTCTAAGTGTCTCTCATTCTCATTCTATCATGTTCATGCATCATATATTCTAATGAGAGAAAGATAATCAAAACGTGATAACTCTGTATAATTCTTTTTCAAAAGGAATAAAGCTTCATTGATTAATATCGGTTTTCAACATAGGCCATAGATAACCTACGCCGGTCTCATTAAAAACCTCTCTACGGAAAAACCCCAAAGCGGAAACCCGTAAAGAGGGAAAAAGAGCTCTGGTGAAGCTACTAAATACATTAAATAGAATAGGAATTAATGCAAAAATCACAAAAATCACAAATGGTCTCAAGACCTTACATTTTCTTCAAACAAAGAACCTCTTCAGATGGCAAACATTCCAAGGTCTGGCTATATCGACTCCCTCCATGCTCTGCAATCTATAAGCTCCTCCCTTCAGTACCTGTGTGATTTTATAAGGCCCCTCCCAGTTGGGCTCTAGTTTTCCTGTACTCTTCAGAGCATCAACTTTCCTCAATACCAGGTCCCCCACTTTAAAGGACCTCGGGATCACCCTTCGGTCATATGCAGCTTTAATTCTGCTCTTGTATCTCTCCGCACGTTCTCGAACCATCTCTCTTTCTTCTTCCATTAAATCCAGGGCCTCTCTCATCAGCCTCTCATTTTGATGTTCTTCGAATTGGGCAATTCGGTGGGACTGCAACACGGCCTCTGGAGGTATCACCGCCGCAGCTCCGTAGACCAGCTGGAAAGGGGATTCTCCAGTTGCTGTCTTTGGGCTAGTTCTGTAGGACCATAGCACATTGTCTAACTCGTTCACCCATCCTCCACCTATTTTCGTCAGCCTCGTCCGAATACCATCTACTATCGTTCGATTAGTAACTTTCACCTGCCCATTAGCTTGAGGATGAGCTACGGAGGTAACTCTTTGTATTATGTTTAGCCTTGCGCACCATCCTCGTACATTTTCTCCATTGAACTGTGTCCCATTATCAGAAACCAGTATCCTGGGTACTCCGAACCTGCAGCAAATCTGTCTTCCCAGGAACTTGATCACATTCTCCTCATCTATTGTAGCCAGAGGGGCAGCTTCGACCCATTTGCTAAAATAATCTACTGCTACTATAAAAAAAATTCTTCCTCCCGAGGCTGGGGGGAAGGGCCCCACCAAATCGATTCCCCACTTAGCGAAAGGACACGGAGAGTGCATAGCTCCCATCTCTTCCGCAGGAACCCTTATCAGGGGACCATTTTTCTGACATTTGGCACATTTCTTTACGAACTCTTTGGCATCCTTCGTCATGGAGGGCCAATATAATCCGACCCTTAAGGCTTTCTTCACCACTGTTTTATATCCCTCATTACTAGCCGCATTTCCTTTATGAATTTCTTTGAGTGTGTACATCGCTTCTCGGGTTGATATGCACCTCAAGTATGGTTGGGTAAACGACTTCTTGTATAAGTGCCCTCCGATAATACAGTATTTGATCCTAAGAGCTCGAGCCTCTCGGGTGGTAGGGGCATCTGCTTCCTTGGTGGGTTCCGTCCAAATATCTTTCCTCCAATCATCTCCTTCCTCGATGGAACCAATGGGGTTTCCAAGAGTCTCTCTTTTTGCTACCACCAAGGTCACTGTTCCTTGTCCATCAAATTCTGTGGAGCTGGCAAGTTTGGAGAGGCCATCAGCCTGCATGTTCTCCTCTCGAGGTACTTGAATCACCTTACAATCTTGGAACTTGCCCATCACTTCTTTAGCCCGTTTCAAGTAAGCAGCCATTCTGTTATCTTTAGCTGCATATTCTCCATTTACCTGCTGAACAACTAATTGGGAATCGGAGTATAGAATTACCTTTAGAGCTCCCAATTCAACTGCCATCTCCATTCCTCTGATCAAAGCTTCGTATTCTGCTCCATTATTTGAAGTTATGAATTGAAACCTCACTGCAAATTGTAGGTCCTCCCCTTGGGGGCTCACTAGCACTATCCCTGCTCCACACCCGTTCAAAGTCACTGAGCCATCCACATATATCTTCCATCCCTCTGCTTCTTCTGGTTTGGTAGATTCATGGATGAAATCAGACAAAGCTTGGGCTTTTATGGCCCTCCATGGCTCGAAGTCCACATCATATTCTTGGAGCTCTATTGCCCATCTCACCATCCTTCCCGAGAGGTCTGCTCGGCCAATAACCTGTTTCAATAAGTAATTAGTGCGGACCAGTATTTTATAAGAGAGGAAATATGGGCGCAATCTTCGCGCCGTAAATACCACGGCCAGAGCAGCCTTCTTGATTTCTAAGTATCGAGCTTCAGCTCCTTGAATGACCTTACTGACGTAATATATAGGATGTTGGATGGATCCTTCTTCTTTAACTAATGTTGTGCTCAGTGAGAATTCCCCTATAGAGAGATACAAAATGAGAGTATCTCCCGGAGAAGGTTTAATCAGCTTCGGCAGCTGGGACAGGTGACGTTTTAGATCCTCAAAGGCCTTCTAGCATGTTTCATTCCACTCGAACTTAGCCCCTTTCTTGAGAATTTTGAAGAAGGGGTGACTTTTCTCTGCGGACCTGGCTATGAATCTACTCAACGCTGTGATTCTCCCATTGAGTGTCTGGAGCTCTTTCACATTCCTCGGTGGCTGCATGTCCAGTACAACCTTCACCTTAGCTGGATTCACTTCTATCCCTCTTTGAGTAACCATGTATCCAAGGAATTTCCCCGACTTCACTCCAAAAGAGCACTTGGCCGGATTCAATTTAATACCGTTTTCCCGAATTACCTGGAAAATCTCCTCTAGGTCCTCCACATGCTGCTCTGCTTTCACACTCTTGGCCAGCATATCATCCACATAAATTTCCATATTTCTTCCTATTTGTCCTCGAAAGACGGTATCGACCATTCTTTGATATGTTGCACCGGCGTTGATTAACCCGAATGGCATTCGGACATAACCAAACGTTCCGCACGCTGCTATGAAGCACACTTTGGAGACATCTGAGGGGTTTAGCTGGATCTGGTGGTACCCTTGATATGCATCCATCATACTTAGTAGCTCGAAGCCAGAAGTCGCGTCCACTAACTGGTCTATCCTCGGCAGCGGATAATGGTCCTTAGGGCATGCCTTATTGAGGTCTCTGAAGTCAATACACATTCTCCATTTCCCTCCCCCCTTAGGTACTAACACCGCATTGGAGAGCCATTCTGGGAATTGTACTTTCACAATGTGTCCCGCCTTTAATAATTTCTCAACTTCGTCTTTCACAATACTATTCTTCTCAACTCCAAAGTTTCGTAACTTTTGTTTCACCGACTTTGCCTTTGGGTCAACGTTAAGACAATGTATGGCTATCTCCGGAGGAACACCTGTCATGTCAACTGGAGAAAATGCAAATATATCGAAGTTTCGACGTAATGTAGAGATTACCTTCTCTGTCAGTTCAGGTCCCAGTTGGGTGCCTATCTTAGTAGCAAAGCCGACCTTTCCTGGGAAGAGCTCCACATTCATCAGCTCCTCATCCGTTTTAACGTTTACCTGTTCAGGTACTACTCCTTCCACTTTCTTTTTCTTTAACTCAGGGTCGTCTCCTCTTGTCCTCTCCAGGCCCCTGGTTAAAGCTCTGTCCGCCATCTTTACAGACTCCGCGTAGCACTTCCGTGCTTGATATTGATCTCCTCTTACTTCTCCCACTCCTCCAGCCGTAGGGAATTTCATTTTCATATGAAATGTGGAGATGACCGCTTGAAAGAGATTCAGGCTGGGTCTTCCCATTACTACATTATATGATGAGGGAATATCCACAATGAGGAACTCCACCAGGTGGACCTTTCGAGCTGGAGCGTCCCCCAATCCTACCTGTAACACCACAGATCCTAAGGGTTGAATGGCCCCTCCGGAGAAACCATATAGAGAGGTATCTACAGGTCGCAGCTTCACACTCAGCTCCATCCTTTTGAAGCACTCAAAAAACATAATATCAGCCGAGCTTCCCGTGTCTACAAAGATTCGGGCGACGTCAAACCCAGCTATGTCTGTAGTGATCAACAAGACGTCATTGTGATCCTCCTTAATTTCCTTTATATCCTCCGGCCCAAATTTGATATTGGGCGTCTCTGTCATCCGTCCTACTTCTTTTAGTTGACTTCCCTGTCCAGCTTTTAGAGCTCGAACACTCTGTTTTCTCTTTCGGAAGGAATCTCCATCTGCTAGTCCCCCCACAATTATGTGGATTACTCCTCTTTTTGGCGGTGGAGGAGGCATATCTTTGGCCGCCTCCTTGGACTCCTTTTCTTCCGGTTTCCTTTCATGTTCCTTTCGCTTCTGCCCCCGAGGGCCTTGCCTGTCTCTAAATATAAATTCCTTCAGATGCCCCGCCTGGATCATCCTTTCAATCTCATCTTTCAGGTGATAACATTGGTTTGTGTCATGTCCATACTCATTGTGGAATCTGCAAAATCGATCGGACTTGGGCTTCTAAGGGCCCCGATTTCTGGAATAAGGGAATTTCAAGTCGGGATGACCTCCTGCTACCTCCAGTACTTCGGCAGGTTCTATTCTCAAGGGTGTGTACTTCTCAAACCTTCCGTGAGGGCCGGAACGGGAACCTCCAGATGGATTGTTGTTTCCCGTTGGACCGGAGGTCCGAGAGACCTCTGGACTGGAACGTCTGGAGGGCCCCTCTCTTTTTCTCTCTCGATCTTGTGGCCTAGCCTCCAGTCTTTTGGCTTTACGAACCTCCTCCAAGGTGAGGTATTTCTCTGCTCTGTGTAGTAACTCATCAAAGTTCTTGACTGGCTTCTTAGCCAAGGAGGAGAAGAAGTCTCCATCACGCAATCCGTTAGTAAGAGCATTGTTCTTCACCTCCGGAGAGGCTGTAGGGACCTCCAGGGCTGCTTGATTGAACCTCCGGAGAAAGGCTCTCAAACTCTCGTTCTCCCCTTGCCTCAGATTGAAGAGGGTCAGAGTGGCCCGCGGCTGCCTCCGGGAACTTGCAAATTGATGGAGGAATAATTCACTGAACTCCTCCCAGGATCGAATGGTATTGGGTTCCAATTGGGTGAACCACTGATGTGCTGCTTTTGCTAAGGTAGTCAGGAACACTCTACACTTGATTCCTTCTCCATACCGATGTAATAACGCAGCATTCTCAAATTTTACTAGGTGTTCGTACGGATCCGTCGTACCATCGTATTCAAAGTTGAGGGGCTTGAAGTTGAATGGCAGTTCATCCTGTAATATGTTAGGAGAGAACTGACATCCAGAAACATAAGCAGATCTACTTGCTCGATTGGTCATCTGTTTCCTCATATCCCTCATTTCCTTCTGTAGGGTCTGTAGTTGGTCGCTGACTGGTCCTGTGTATGTATCATCTGTACTTTCTTCTACTTCGGGGAGCTCCATCTCTCGGGACGCCAAATCTGCATTCCTTCTTGTGTTCCGAGGGGGGATGCTTCTTTCTGCTCGGGAAGGCGCTTTCTCATCTCCCTCTGCCCGCATTCCTACATCCTTGGATAGCACTTGGGAGGCCCCTGGTGCCTCTTCCTGAAGTCTCGGAGTAGGTATCTCCACATTCACTGGTGTAGTTCTGCGGACTTGACCTCCTTGAGCCGCGAAAGCTCTTTCTACAGCCTGCTTAATAAGGGCATTCAATTGATCTGGAGAAACCAGGCATGGTTCTGAATTTGGAGTATCCCCCTGTTGGGGATCTGAAGTCCGGATCGCTGGGGCTTCCGTGATCGCCGTTACCCCTCCTCCGACTGGCAGGGGATGGTTTTCATCGCCCAAGCCCGGGGTTGGTGTTAGGGGCGGATTTGATCCGGAAGGGGCATGAACTGGATCCTTTCCTTGGCCTCCCTTCGGTGTGGGATCAGTCGGCAAAGGGGGATTTTCCCCTGGAAGAGTTTTCTTTCCTAAAGTAGGCGTAATTGTGTTATTTCCTCCGCCCATCGCTCGAACAAATAGAAATTCGTGAGAAGATCTCTCAAATCTTTCCCACAGACGGCGCCAGTTGATGTGCCAAAAATTGCACGGATGGATTAGATATCCTTGGAGTCAGATATCTGAATTCCCGAACGCGTATGAATGATTCGGGTGCAACGCTTCCTCTGGAATGATCCTCCAAGAACGCTTCCTCGGGGACTCCGATGCGGACACTCCGACGCTCAAGTCAGTATCGGTAATTCAATGTAGGGTAAGGACTGAAGAGTCCTTTAATTATCGATGAGGTTCTCAAAGGAAATCAGAATGTTGTTTTAAGTAACGTAGTAAATCGAGTAAAGTTAAAGATCGTAACCTGAAAATGTACCCAAGTTTACCTATTTATAGAGAGTTTCCACCTAAGAGGAAGTTAGGGTTTCCTTCTATTTCGGAGCTGTACTTTGGACTCGGCCCTGCTGTGTTGACAGGGTCCTCCACTCTCTCACTCCCTGAAGAACCGGAACCACTCCCCCTAGTGGACTTCATCCACTGAGATAAAGGAAGAATGAGTCTTCCTTTACCCAATCTCGGGCCGTTTCGTACGGGACTCCTCCTAAATCCTCGGTCTACTAATTCTTATCAAGATTAGGTCTTCCTGATATCTCTCCCCGGGTGGAGCTCCCTCCGGAGGGACCTCCGGAGGAGATTCTTTATTCAGAGAGTGTTCCTTAATCTCATATCTCCTCTTTTATCTTATCCTCTATACACGTGTCGACTTCTTGTGCCATGACAATTTTAGGCCGCATCACCAATGATCTCCCTAAATTGCCCCTATTCTTTTGGAAATATATTAATTACGATTTTTTTTGAAAAAGTCAAAGAAATGGTGGAAAAGGAAGGTGGAAAAATAAAAGGAAATAGAGAAGAAAGGGGAAGAAAATAACAAGGAGTAAATTTGTCAAAAAAATATGTTCCTTAATTTTATACAAAATGAGAAATGCGACAAACTTTATGAAACGGAGGGAGTAAATAATTATATTGAGTTTGATCGTGGCATACTGGCATGAAAACATGTATGATAATATCATCTCACGGCTTACTACGTTCCACGCAATGGGGATAATAATACTGCCCCAATCTATTTTTATAATTCCCATTTTAGCTGAATATGATTTTATAATTATTTACATAAAAAGCACTAAAAGTTTTAAGATTAATGCGTATATGGATAGTATTTTCTTTTAGAAAATGTCAATTACAAAAATGAATCCATAAAAAAAGGAATGTAAGAATTATAATTTAAAATATATTCTTTTGTTAATTTTTATTAATTTTATAACTATTTCTCCTCGTCACTATGATATTTTAACATCCTTATATTTTTTGCACACTACAAAATAGAAAATTTACCTACGAACTCCACCATATATACACTAATAGGAAGTTTAGAATACTTATATATCGTCTGTATATTAATTTATATATTAATTCTGTTTATGTGTCAATATCTCAAAAAATTACATATTTGTTAAATGAAATTTTATTAGTTGAGTATTTCATATGTCATTATTATTATATTGTGCAATGTGTTTTCTATATATCAAAATTGTATTTATTTCATAAAAAAAATGGAAAATTTGACAATCACAATATTAATTATTTTAATGCTATTAATTACTTAAAAAAATGAGGTGTATTTATCTTATTTAAAAAATCATTATTTTACTTCTAAATAAAAAATTTAACGATTATATATTCTACCTCGTCTTATTGACAATATTGTACCTCATTTCAATAAAATCATATAATATATTGTACTCGTTTTATTAACAATTATTAATTTAATAAATTATTTATAAAAAATAAAAAGTTTGACAAATAAATATTAATTATATTACTGCAACTAATTACTAAAAAATGAGACACATACATTTTATTAAAAAAATGATTATTTTTCTTTTATTTTAAATTAAAAAATATTATGTGTTTACAAATATTGAAACTTCGATAAAATTATATATATTACACCTCATTTATTAACAACTATAAATTTAATAAATCTCATTTATAATAATAGAAATTATATAATTAAAAATAGTACTCCCTCCGTCCAATTTCATTATTCCCACTTTCCTTTTTTGGTTGTTCAATTTCATTATACCCATACCCTTCTTGGAAACAATACTATTCATACTACTTTATCTTCACCCTCCTACCATCACTTATTTACCCACTTTACCATTCACTTTATTCATAAACAATCATTTATTTACAAATGGACCTCAAAATATCGCATCATACCCTCAACTCATCTACTTTATGAATAAACTAATCAATATTCATTAAAATCCGTGCCCGGAGAAGTGGGCATAATAAAATTGGACGGAGGGAGTATAAAAATATTAATTTTACTCTTAAAATTATCTAAATATATAATATATTTTACGTGTAATATTAAAAGGTGTTGACCTAGTATCTTAATATATATAATATATTTTCTTCCAACTCAACATCATTATTTCAAATATGTGTGTATGTATATATTATATAATTATACATACGTTAGTATTTTAGATTATAAAAAAAATAAATGTTACCCCTCTAAATCTAAATTGTCCGTTCCTGACGACATCTCCACCCACCCAATCAGGCTATAAGTACATGATACATTTTTCAAGAAAATCTACATTATCAGTCTCCCATTTTATTACCCATTCCCTCAAATCCTCACCCACCCAAAGAAAAAAATGTGCATGGTAAGAAATTTCGAGGTGAATGTGAGGAAAACAGAGGTGGTTGCTGCGGTTTTGCCCATGCAAGACCACTGGTTGCCGCTTTCGAACCTCGACTTGCTCTTGCCGCCGGTCGATGTCGGCGTTTTCTTCTGCTACCGTTATAACCCTACAGAACATAGTTTTGAGCATGTAGTCGGAGTTCTGAAAAAAGCCTTGGCCCAAACTCTGGTCACGTATTATGCATTTGCCGGAGAATTGGTTAAGAACAATGCCGGCGAGCCCGAGCTCTACTGCAACAACGGCGGCATAGATTTTGTTGAAGCATTCACCGATGTGAAAATGGAGGATCTCGATTTGTATAATCCCGATGAAAGCGTTGAAGGCAAGCTCGTGCCCGTGAGAAAGCGCGGCCTTCTCTCCGTTCAGGTGCGTTTTATTCCTGTCATTACATGCACAATTTTCTTATTACAACTATCTCAAAATTATTTGCACACTTCAATTCTGATTGTAAAATAATATTCATATAACTTCATTTCATTTTCAAAATTTTCACTCATTTTTTGTCACGTTTTACTTTACATATCACTAAATCTACTTTACAACTCAATAAATTATCCATAATAGCCATTTTTTATTTGATCCCACACCCCCAACGACATTGTTTCAATGATTATGACAACTTTGAAACATATACAATATAATTGGGACTAATTCACTTTTTTTTTTTGGAACCATTTGAGAAATGATTAATTATATATTTGTTTCTTTAGCATGTGCGTGTGCGTGTAAAGTGTAAAGCTTATGTAAATTTGTTTCGGAATCTTTTTTGGGAAAAGCCAAAGAATTCATAATAATAATGAACATGTGCATCACTCCGTAAAATTACAGGAAAAAAAACAGCAGAAAAAACATTGGGGGACTACTAGGTACTCAATGTACAACCAAATAACACCAAACTCACTACAAATTAATAATCCATCAGTCATGATTATTTGCACACTTTTTTTTTATTGGGACGTCCTTAAATTATTTGCACACAATATGGAAATACTCCACAAAATTAATACCCTTTCAACATTATTTTATTTTCAAAATTGACACTCTTTTTTTACATACATTTTACTTTATATCTTATCAAATCACCTAAAATACCTCTCTTTAATTTTATGTTACATCACCAACCACTAAATTCTTTTTTCTTAAAAATTGTGACGATCAAACTGTGTAAATAATCTCGGGACGGAGGGAGTACAAAGATAATTAGGAGCACACACCCCTTCACTAAAATTAAAAGAAGCTCCCTTAGAATTATTGACCCAAAGCCGGCCATGTATTAGACTTGATCCTCATAACTAATATTTCATCCCAGTTTTTATTGGAATCAAGTTATGATAACTTTATTTACAATTAAGCCCTTTTAATAATTTAGTCAATCATACTCCTATTTATTAATACTGCAGCATTATTAAATTATCTATGAAAAATATTGTAATTAAAAAATATGAATTTTGTGTTAGATAATCTTATACTAATAATTAGATCGAAGGTGCTCCATAAACCTATTTTATTATTTAACATTAATTTTTGTGTGTTGTAATTAAAAATAATTTTCTTATAGTATCCATTTTTTTGGTAATAATTAGGTGACTCAACTTAAAGGCGGAGGAGTGGTGGTGGCGAGCACATTTGCTCATCAAGTGGCGGACGCCTACTCCGCTAACATGTTTCTCGTTTCATGGGCGGAGACGGCGAGGTCTAAGCCGCTGTCTCAGCCACCATCCTTCCGCCGCTCGCTCCTCCTTCCCCGGCGGCCCGGGGGCTATCACGTTTCAGTTGACAACATGTATGTTCCTATGTCAGCTCTACCGCCGCCGCCGGAGAATCAGCCCCAATGCGACGATCAAGCCGCGCTCAGCCGCATATATTACATCAAGGCTAATTGTGTCAAAGACCTCCAAGAACTAGCCAATATAGGTAATGTTGAATAACTACCTAATCTAAAATTTTAATTTTCTTAAATAATGACACTTTATAGGGAACATTAGTGACAAATTAATTGAATAAAAATAGCATTCGAAAAAAAAGGTTTCAGTGGCAGTTAAAAATAAGGCTCTTTTAAACTTTAATTTTATTTCATGTAGGTTAATTTAAAAAAAAAAAGAGGGTTTAGTCAAACGTTCTATATATATAGTTTAATCAGTGTTCATCAAAACGCATGTTTACTTAAATTAATGATTTAAAATAAAAAATAAGTAAAATGATGGTGAACTTTTACCTAATTTATTTCTGCACTATTTTATTTAAATAAGATCATTGGTCAATACACTTCATATCTACTTTTTATAAATCTCTCTCGTTTTATTATTAAACAATCTTTCCAACCACCAAATCAAACCACTCCTCTCGAAATCATTTCGTTTTTTCTTACAAAACACGAAATTGAAGCTTGCAGAGGAAATAATATGAATTAAGGTATAACTCACAAATTAATTAACGACAACAATTAATTATGTAAACACTACTATACGATTGCATTTATCTATTTTTAATTATAAGATTAGTTGTGTCATTATTTTATTTTTTTTTCATTATAAAGTCATAGTTACTAACTAATTGCAATACTATAAGATTGTTTTCATGTACCGTTCAACTATTAATTAATATAAGCAGAGTATTGTGTAATACCGTGAAATGTTAGTCATTCTTGCGTATTAGCTTGCACGATAATATAAAATACACATAATTGCACTAGTCGAATGACTGTTAAATATCTTGTGAAGCTTACTCAAATTATTGGATAAATGTATTTTATCCAATAATACAAATTAGATTTTTATTTCTAATTTCAGTCGATATAATTTTACCACTTGAAACCTACTTATTCAACTTTCAATAAAAACAGGTAGCTAGGAGGTTGCATCCACATTGGATAAATCTTTAGAAAATTTTATGCTATCCTTCTCACCTAAAAGTTTGAATTTTGTAAAGAGATGTATAATCAATTCATTTATATTAATAAATTCTTTAAGACTCCATTTGAATGGAGGGATTTGATTTATGGATTTTAAATCCACCGTTCAAATCTACTCCACTTGTTTGCATTAAAAAGTAAATGAATGGATTTAAAATCCTTAGCATATTTTTTTTAGTTAAAATTGAGAGGATTTTAAATCCTCCCTAAAACTGTGTGATTTGAAATCCATTTATTTTCAAAACCTTTCATTTGAAATATCTCCTCAAATCAAATCCCTCAAAATCAAATCCCTCAAAATCAAATCCCTCTTCAAATCAAATCTCTCAATTCAAACACAACCTAATACTTTGTGAACTTGATCACCTCTACCCTTTGGGGAGGGGGTTGGTCTGCTATGGACTCGAGTGCATGTTATGCATCCTAGTCCATGTTGCACTTTTCAGTTTTACTGACTTACACTTTTTGGTAAATGGTGTTGCACTTTTCAATTATTAAACTGTATAATAATATTTTTAGTAATAATTGAAAAATGTAACACTATTTATCAAAAAGTGTAAGTCAGTAAAACTGAAAAGTGCAACATGGACTAGGGTGCATAACATGCACTCGAGTGCATACTAGACTTTACCTTGGGGAGGAGGTCTATCGAATCAACAATTACCCTTTCGGTAGGAATAGAATTTTGAACGTTAATTTGGGTGTGAATCTAAGACTCATAAAATAATTGTTTCATCCAAAAGTGCGAACTTGTAAAGAGACGTAAAATCAATTCATTTAGGCTCCATTTGGATGGAGGGATTTGATCTATGGATTTTAAATCCACCCTCCAAATCCATCTCACTTGTTTGAATTATGAATGAATTTCAAAAGCTTATATTTTTGCTTACACAATTTTTAATTAAAAATTGAGAGAATTTGAAATTCTCACTGAAATCATGTCATTTGAAATCTATTTATTTTTAAAACCTTTCATTTGAAATAGGGTTAATTGCAAAAAAAATCACGACCTTTACAGTTTTTATCAATTACAACATATCTTTTTTTTCTTTGCAATTTGATACACCACCTTTTTTATTTTTGCAATTCAATGCATATGTCAATTTTCTGGCAACAATTAAATCATAATTTAATTGTTAGAGTTGTCGAGGTGCCACATAAATGTCACGAATGATGAATAATGTTTTTTTTTTTAATTTTTAAAACGTTTTTAACTAAAAAGAATAATAAAAAAAATCGTTTTAAAACTAAAAACATTACTAAATATTTTTAAAAATAAATCATAAACCAATTTAATTATTATCATAAACAATACTCAAAAGTATAAGATCGCGTCCTCCAAATCATAGTCCACAAAAATAATGTGATGTTTTTCATATTATTTTTATTTAAAAACGTTTTTAAAATATAAAAAATAAAATATAAAATATATAAAAAATATTTTATTGATCAATCAAGACATTTACATTGACATTTGTGTAGAACCTTAATGCGGCTTCGGTATATATATCATTCATGTGTTGTTGAAAAATAAACATATGCATCAAATTGCAAAACTTAAAAAGGTGGTGTATCGAATTGCAAATAAAAAAAGAATATGTTGTAATTGATAAATACTATAAAGGTCGTGATTTTTTTTGCAATTAACCCTTTGAAATACCTTATCAAATCAAATCACCTCATCCAAACACCACCTTATATTTATTCTCAACAGGTACGGCGGAGACAGGAAAGGAGAATAGAAGAACCAAGTTGGAGGCATTCTGCGCTTTCCTTTGGAAAACAATTGTTTCTGTGAAAGATTACAGCGGTGATAATTGTTGCAAGCTGGGGATTGTGGTTGATGGCAGAAACAGATTAATGGAAGAAGAATCCAATCTCATTGCTTCATATTTTGGCAATGTCTTATCCATCCCATTTGGGGAAAACAAAATCCAAGACTTGAAGGAAAAATCATTAAATTGGGTGGCAAATGAAGTGCACAATTTCTTGCAAACTGCAGTTACAAAGGATCATTTTCTAGGTGAAATTCACTTTGTCATCTTTAAATATTTGTTGGAATTTAATTATTACTTAGGTACATGATTATATGTTTGTTGGAATTGTAAGATTCCTACTCGAAACAATTCTATCCATTTAAATTGTCCACTCGACATAGACTGAATTAGCACCTCTACCATTTAGGGAGGAGGCCTATCGAGTGAACATTTTAAATGAGTGGAAAATTATTGCCGAAAGCAATTCCATCCATTTAAATTGTCCACTCAAAGTGGGCCGAATTATCACAACTTCCTTTTGGGAGTGATCCATCGAGTGAACAATTTAAATGGGTGGAGTTGTTTTCAGCAAAAATCAAACCCAGTGTGTGTGGGTGTGAGCCATAAGACTCTAATACTATGACAATTATCTCATCTAAAAGTTCAAACTTGTAAAGAGGTGGTGAATTAATTATTGTATATTAATTTTTTAATACTAGGGTTGATCGATTGGGTGGAGGAGCACCGCCCCGAGATGGGGCTGTCGAAGATTTACGCCGCAAGAGTGACAGAGGAGGAGCCGGCAGTGGTGGTGTCGTCGGGGCGGAATTTTCCGGTGAGAAAGATGGATTTCGGGTGGGGATTGCCGGTGTTTGGTTCGTACCATTTCCCATGGGGAGGAAAATCAGGGTATGTTATGCCAATGCCGAGCCCTAAAGGGAATGGGGATTGGGTGGTGTACGTGCATTTGATGAAACCACAATTGGAGTTGATAGAGGTTAATGCTGCTCATGTCTTCAATCCTCTTACTTCTGATTATCTTTTTTCCTAGCTTATTACTTTATCTCATTTTATCTAATATGATGTTTCCTTTTATAAGTAACTCTACAAATATCAATGCAAATTTGTCATTTTTCGTCCAACAATGTTTCTAGAGATAGTACTAATGAATATAATTGAATAAAACAGACTAGAGATGCAATGAGATGGGGTTGCGCCGGATACCTAGCCCCATTCTAGAAACGGGGCGGGGTGACCTGAACGGGACGGGCAGGGGTGACCCATTCTAAATAAAAAAATATTTTTGTAAAAATGATACGTATATATATATTTTAAATATATAACATAAAATTTTAATTCTAATTGAAAAATAAATAAAATAATTTTATAATCATATTTATGAATTCATATTTTACATCATAAAGTGGTTGATGTATAAATTTTTAGTTAAAATATTGTTTTATACTCTGTTTTATCAATTTATATTGATCGAATATGAAGTTGAATTATTATTGTATATTACTCCCTCCGTCCCGTGATTTCTTTCACGTGTGAAGAGGCACACAAAATAAGAAAAGTGAATTTAGTGGGGATTTTGAGGGGTAATTTTGTAAACCTTTATGTATAAAGTAAAGAAATGAGTTGACTTTTGGGTATGTGTGAAGAAAAAGTAATGGCATTTGTGTAAAATTGAGAATATTGTGAGGGTGGAATTTATAAAGGACTTTCCATTTTAAGGGTGTGAAAGTTATTGTGGGACGTCCCGAAAAGGAAAATGTGAAAGTAATTGCGGGACGGAGGGAGTAATAAATATGTAAAATATAGAAATATATTTTATTTACAAAAATATTATTGTTAAAAATGGGTCACAAGTCCTGGTCATGAAGCTAGAGTGATATGCATGCCCTTTCGTTCCATTACGGGGCACATGGTACGTGGGGTAACCCAAACTACATGAATCATGGAGGTGCGGGGTAGGTTGTGAACCTGTCGTCTGATAAAAATTAATGAATGGAGTATTATATAGTAAAACCTTCTTCTATGCTTTTCTCTCTGTTCTACGTGCTTTTGAATGGATGATCTGGATGTGGACTTCGTAAGCAACTAAACAATCATGTATTATTATCGGGGTTATTACGTGTATTAAAAGATTAAACAGATGATTTAGTGATGAACAAATGAAGAACAAGATGAAGATGTAGTATGGCTTCTTGGAGAAGCTTGGGAGCTTTTGAGAGCTCTTTGTATTGTATTACCTCGGTTTTTATGCAATAATATTAACTTGTGTTTACATTGTGCCTCTTGGGGCTTATATACTAGGTTTTTGGCTACCAAGCCTTTACACGTGGCAGACTCTAAATGGCTATAAGATCCCAACAGATAAAGGTGATGGGAGTTCGCATTAAATGCGTCTTGGAGGTTGTTCCGGTGTTAAACCGCCTCTTTGGTGGTCGTCCTGGCCTTCTACGAGGAGCTGGGCCATGGTGGTCGTCGGAGACCTGGTCGTCTGGGCTTCACCACGAAAGGTGGTCGTGCTCGCCTAATCTCGAACAGGTTTGAGACTTGTCTTTTCTAGATAACTCATCATGTGCTCGTCGATAACCCTAGAGCGAGCACACATTTACATTTTCTTATCACAATGTTGACTAGTCGTCGCCACGCAAGCTGATGACTAGGATTGACTTTGTCAAAGATTGACTTCTTTAGCCTGGTGTAACATTTGCCACCTGGTCGCCTTTCTTCGTGTTCGTGTTAGGAAGGCGGGCAGTGTGATTGTCTTCGAAATTTAAATCATTTGGGAATCTTGATAATGAGATTTGTCGGCGGTCGCCTCGTTTCCCACAACGAGCACACTTTCCCAAGCATTTTGATGATGTCGGATGTGACTGGTGTCAGGCGCATGGACGACGCCTAAAATTTGAATTTGGCGCGTGCGAGGACTCAAAGGTCGCGCGTGGCGACCAATCGACGCCTCGATTTCGGGGACGACTCCCAAATTTTGGGGAAATTGCAAAAATGACCCCATTTTCTTGCGTTTTGGCCCTTGGGTATTTTGCCTATAAATAAAACCTCTCTTCTTCATAAATCAGTTTCGAAACTTCTTATTTCAGAATTTCTTCCCGAGCAAATCTTCGAGTATTCCGGCGACTTTGTGCGTTTCCGATCGGTGTGAAAGGTAAATAAACTTTATTTTCTTCTTAAAACTCTTGTTTTCCCCCATTTCTATAGAAAAAATGGTGGTTGGTGGTTCCTCTGGCGGTGGCTCGCCGCCGTTTGGGAAAGAGGTTGGACATTCCGGCGATGGTCCTCGCCGGGATCTAGGAAAAAGGGTGGTGACGTCTGACTCCGAAACCATTTCGACCAGCCCTATTAGAGTAGGGATCCGAAATCTTCCGGCCGATAGTTTGGAGGAAGCCTTGAACGTGGCGGGCGTCGTGGTCAACAATGAGACCGACGAATCTGAACGAGATGATGCGGGCAACGATGCCGAAGATGATGTAGAGGGAACAGATTCGGATCTGGGCGACCAGGATTTGGATCTGGTCATGGGCGAACAGATAGACCCGGCAAGAGTGGAGACTGTTCTACGAAACACCCTCCGCGAGGAGCATGAGGATATTGCTCGCTATGCTGCGAGCATAAAGGATATTTTGAGTGGTCGGGAAGAGCTAGACGGGGACAAACTTGTGAGGGAAACGTATTTTTAATACGCGGCCGAGCATCCGCCTAGAGCGATTCTTCGCACTTTTCGAGAAGCATATGAATCAGGATACGCCGCCAGTGAGCATGCGAGCACTATCTCAAATGCCCAATTGGCCAACTCCCGGAGAAAATACCAACTGCCTCAAGATGTGTGCTTCTTCGTTCCGCGAGAAGATGAAAGGGCCGACCAGCCTCCTGAGGGGATGGTCGCTGTTAACAACGACATGATGGAGGCCGGTCTAAGATTTCCACTGCACCCGGGAGTTAGTTTTTATATGAACTTCCTTGGTTTGGCTCCTTCTCAAGTGACGACGAACGGGTGGTCGAACATCATAGGATTGCTCACGGTGTTCGGCCTTGAGGCCGCCGAGAACGGTTGTCGAAGAGTATTCCTCACTCCTCGAGAGATCAATTATCTCCTCCAAGTTTCCGAGGCCGGCAAGAAATTGGGGAAAGGGTGGTATTATGTGAAAGGTCGTGATCGTTTCAAAATTGTCAAGGGTGTTCCCAACAAAATCCGCGATTGGAAAACCAACTGGTGGTGGGTTGCCGGCGACTAGAAAAGTGTCGTAAAACCCGATGGGTCTGCCGATCGCATTCCAATCGCGACCAACTACAGACAAATTCGTGGTAAGTCTTTGAATCTGTGCTCGTTCTTGTCTATACTGAATAACTCCTCGCTTTTGTAGGTACTACTACTCGCGCAAAGGTTGGCGATCATCTTCTGTCGCCCTTGTTCCAGTATCACATTTGTTGCGTTGCTTGCCGTCGCTATCTGGAAAGATCTTGTCGTTTCCTCAACCGTGAGAGCATGCGGGAACAAGCTGGTCTTCGAGTGCCTCCTCATCATTTTACCCGAGAGTTTCCTCCAGGTATCGAATGTTTCTAAAAACTGACTTGCACGTTTGTTCTAAAAAATGCTGATACTTTGTTTTTAGTAGTGATTCCGTCGAAAGTCATCACATATCTTCCCCCGACGATCGAATTGCAAGACGTGATGGCCAACCGATCTCTTCGCATGGCGGCTCTTAATCGCTAGCGCGATATCGTTGAGGGGACAAACAAGAAAAGGAAAGAGAGGGTCGAGACGTCGGCGCCTCCGCCTAAAAAGGGTGCGGCGACCACTAAGAAGAACATAGCTGCCGATTGGAGACCTTCCCCTCCAAGAAGATCTCCGCCGAGGAGGGCCTCGCCGCCTCCCAAGAAAGTTTCCCCTGCTCGAAAAACCAAGAGATCGCAGGAGGTTGTTGCGACCTCGTCGGCCGGTCAGAGAGCTCGCGAGGATGTCACCATGCTCGGTTGGAGCCCCGAACGAGTTGCCAAGTGATTATTCTTTGGAAAAAGTTCAATTTTTTCTTCAACATTTTACTAAGTGGTCGTTTTCTCCTTATTTTTTAGGCTTACCGAGCATCCAGAGACCGCTCCCTGCAGTGTTGATCTCCTAAACTTTTACCGGTCGTGAGATCCGGTTGATGGCGATTCGCTAGATCAGCTCGCGATTCGGGCAATGAAAAATTTGCCTCGATCGCTGACAAAACCCTTCCTGGAAGAGGTTGACTGCCAAACTACTGCCGAGAATGCTCGTCAGATTGCCATAAACAACAGTCGCTCGGCCTACCTGACCGAGCAGCTTATCCTCCAAATCCACGATCTGAAGAAAGGCAATGATGAGAAAGAGATCGTGGTCGCGCAACTGATGAAGGTTAACAACGATCTTGAGAATAAAGTGGCGGATTTGGAAGCCAGACTCGGAGTTTCTCATAAACAAAAAAAGGTGACGACAAACTGATCAAAGATCTTCGTGTTCAGCTAAAGACTGCCGAGGATGAGAAGGTTGAGGCCTCCAATGCCCTTCATGTTGCTCGCAGGCTGACGAGCACCTTCCAAGAGCGTCTGAAATCGGCCGAGGACGAGCTGGCTCATATTAGGCAGGAGCTCTTGGCTGTGCAAAAGGATCGGGATGCCAAGACTTTCCTTGTTGAATCTGGAGCTTGTTACTCGACTGCCTTTGCCGCGCACGAAATCATCCGCCGCTTGAGAGAGACTCATCCAGAAATAGACGTGTCTGTCTTTACCGAATTCATAGAGGATCATCTCCTCCAAGAGGGTCCAAAAGAGGGCACTGTCCTTCCCCTGCTCGACCTGGTGAGCATGGGTCTTATGTTTCCTCGCCTCTTGGCGAGGAAAGTTCTGTTTGAGAGCCCGCCCCAACTTGAGGAGACGGCCGTAGGCGAGAAGGTCATTGTGGGCGAACAGAGTGCTCCTGCCGGGGAAGAGGTCGCTCCAACTGAAGGAGATCAGCCCTGAATTTATAGTTGGCCATTTGGGCCTTTTTATTGTACCTGCTCGGCCTATAAGGCCTTTTTGTAATCGTTCGGCTTTTAAAACCTTTTTATATGTATGAACTTTTTGCTTATGATATGTGTTCGTTTTATAGTGATCGTCTTCGTCACTTTCTTTCAATTTTGTGATTGATTATTTTTGCAAGCTTATCCTTCAATGAATACTTGTCTTTGGATTTCTACCTTTTGGTTTGTATCCGTAAATGTTTCGAGTTCAACCTTTTGGTTTGTGCTCGTTTCCAAGACCTCTACCTTTCGGTTTACATCCGTATATTTTTTGGAATTTCAACATTTCGGTCTGTGTTCGTTTCCGGGCCTCTACCTTTCGGTTTACGTCCGTATGTTTTTTCGATTTTCAACCTTTCGGTCTGTGCTCGTTTCTGAACCTCTACCTTTCGGTTTACGTCCGTATGTTTTTCGAGTTTCAACCTTTCGGTTTGTGCTCGTTTCTGGACATCTACCTTTCGGTTTACGTCCGTATATTTTTTCGAGTTTCAACCTTTCGGTCTGTGCTCGTTTCCAAGACCTCTACCTTTCGGTTTATGTCCATATGTTTTTCGAGTTTCCTCGATTGGAATTGGCTTCGTAGAGCCCTTACCTAAAAATATAAAATTTATGCTAACACTTGATGAAACTTAAAACTTGACATGTATTGAAACGATTCTAGATACAAACTATACAAATGTACGAGAATAAAACATATTGATAATATTTCTTCAATTTGACCGCGTTCCACGGGTACTGGCTCGGCTTGCCATCAAGATCTCCGATCTCGTACGATCCATTTGAGTACGTGTGCGTTATGCGGTACGGGCCCTCCCAAGTCGGGTCAAGTATGCCTATTGACTGTTCCGTCGCCCGGCGAAGTACGAGTTGGCCAATGGTAAATTATCGAGCTCGCACTTTGGTGTTGTAATAACGTTCTGACCTTTGCTTGTAAACCATGTTTCTCTCGTCCGCTGTTAGTCTTCGCTCTTCTAGGAAATCCAAATCGGAGAGTTGTGCATCGTTGTTTAGCTGCTCGTCAAAGTTTGCCAATCGGAAGCTGGCAACTTGAGCTTCTGCTGGTATGACAGCTTCTGTTCCGAACGCGAGCGCGAATGGAGTTTCGCCTGTAGAATTCCTCGTGGTCGTCCAATAAGCCCACAGCACCATGTGCAGCTCGTCCGCCCATTTGCCCTTCAATCCTTCTGTTGGGAATAAAATGAGATATGTTTTGATTCATTACCAAAACCCCCTGAGACATGCCTAAGTCAAAGATGATTATGTTCTAAGAATGTTAGAACATATAGCATAAGGCTAGATGAGAAGCTGAAATGTTAGGCAGCTCTTAATTGAGTAGATGCACAAGTTGAGGGGGAACATATGCTTTAAAGTGTATCAAGAACAAGTCCCCTCAAGGCTCAAATTCTGGAATGATTACCAACATGAACGACAAGTATGCTGATCAGAAGAGTTGTCCAGAAGAGTTGTCTCAACACAATTAAACCAGAACAAGTGTTCTGAAGCTTAAGGTCAACCATGCTGAAGAATTCAAGACAACTATACCCTAAAGATCTTCAAAGAATCATGCTAAGATCACATCCAAAAGAAGCAAAGAGAAATAGTCAAGTCATCTGAAAAGAGCAAGCCAACTATGCTGATAAGCAAGTCTACTGAAAATGATAAGCATGGTTGCCGAAGATGATAAGGAATGTTGTCCTATCTTAGGATCAACTTTCAGAAGCCATGTCCATGCTCAAACAAGTGAATCTTAAAGTCAGACATTGAATAGAGTGCTGCAGAATGAAGACAAAATCTATGCAGCCGTTTATTTCCCAATTGAGGACATGTCACTATCAAGAATCTTTCTTCTAAGTTGAAGAACTCAAAGAAGACATTTATGGACATTTGGGGCTGCCTCTCCAACGGGCAAATCCTTCATTTGTCTATAAATACATAAGTGTGAAGACCATTTGAAAGTATCCATTTTCTATCCAACTATCCTACAAGCAAGAGTGCTTTCAACCTTTCAAAGAGACTACCTTAGTCTTCAAACACTTCATCTAAGCTAAACTTCATTGTATATCCATACAAAGCTTAGAGAGATATCTTATCCTTATACACTGATCTTCATTGTAAAGGATATCTCATTAGTTGGAACCTTACTTCAACCCTTACCCCTTTCAAGAGTGAAAGTGAGAAGGTTGTAGTAGTAGAAGTGGTAGGAGGTGACTGTTGAGAGAAGAACAGTTCAGTTCTGAGTTGAGAAGAGGGTACTAGGACTCTAGACATCCTAGAGATCAATTCACCAAGGAGTGGTGTTCTTGATCAAGTGCACCTTGGCACTATAAAACAAGTTAATTCCAAGAGTGAAGGAATTATCCTGTTAAATCAGGGAAAGTGGATGTAGGAGCTTGAGTCTCTGAACCACTATAAACTCTTGTGTTGATTTGCTTTCAAGTACTTTCATTCATTCAACACTGCACACAAAACTGATCTTTCAAAGGACAAATATACAAAGACTGTGCAAAAGACATTTGGACAAGTTCCCTGAAATCTGGATTGATTGACTAAGTAATTTCATAACTTAAAAGGAGTTTAAACTAAAGGGCCAACCACTAATTCCGCACATATAACCCCCTTAGATAGTTATTCAACTAAGTACTCAATAGTACTTAGTAGTTTGATTATTTATAAAGAGTTAATCATATCAGCAGAGTTGTCCAGGACAACCTTGCTGAACTCTGGTTTGATCAAAGGTTTAAAAGATTTGCATACAAGTGTATTCCCCCTCCCCATACACTTGTTATATACTCCTTTCAGGACCAACAAGTGGTATCAGAGCAGGGGTTCAAAGACCACATCTTCTGAAAATCCATCTTGATTTTCAAAATCACATATTTGGTGTGGTCACTGAACTGATCTATCTGAAATCCTTTATATATATTGTCTAACCTTTTCTTGAAGAAATGGCAAGAGGAAACAACAACAACAACCAGAACCAGCAACAGAATCAATAACAAAACATAAGTGCTGCTGTTCCACCTCTTGCTGTTCAAGGATTGGACAATATGGTCACAAATCCAGTCAATCACATTTCACATCACAAATTGCCCATGTTCTCAATAGACAATTATGATTTCTGGAAAATCATAATGAGGGCTCATCTTGCATCTCTACACACTGACATGTTGAGAGTGATCACAAGAGGTCCTTTTGTGTTCACTCAAGTCAATCCCAGAGTCACTGAGGCTCAAAGGGCAGACACAAGAGATGTGCTCCCCAAAGATGAAGATGACTTCACCTCTGAAGAAAAGAGGAAAGATAATTTGAATTATCTTGCCATGAACACCCTATATCAAACAATTCCAGATGCAATCATGGGAAGAGTCTACCACTGCACAACTGCCAAAGAAATTTGGGATACTCTTGCTGAAATGTGTGAGGGTACTGAAAAGATAAAGGAGAACAAGCTCCAAGTAGCTGTGCAGAAATTTGAACAATTCACAATGGAGTCTGAGGAGTCCATTGACAAATTTGCTGGTAGATTTACTGATGTGATGAATGAGATCAACTCATTGGGCAAGGAGTACTCCAAGAGAGAGGTTGGATTAAATATCTTGAGAAGTCTCACTCAAAAGTGGGATGTCTATGCTGTTATGATACATAATACCAAGGATCTCTCCACTATGCCCATGCAAAAAATCTTCTCAGAACTCAAGGCTTATGAGTTCGATCTCAACAGAAGAAAGCCTGTTAAGGAACCTTCAATTCCTACAAAGGGAGTGGCATTCAAAGCCAAAACTGCTGAACCAGAAATGCAGTCCACTCCTAGATCATCAAAGTCAGTCTCCAAGACTGAAATGAAGGAGGAACTAGCCTTGATGGCTAGAAGGTTTGAAAAGCTAAACTCAAGGTTTGGTAGATACAAGAAATTCTACCAAGACAACAAATTCAGGAGAAGGTACAACTCCCCTGAAGCTCAGGCTGAGGTCAAGAAGCCTGAAGAGAAAAGATCAGAGGACAAATACTCTGATAGGAGAAGGTCCAGTAGAGCTGAACCTTCATCATCAAGAAGAAGAGATGAACCCAAGAAGGATGATGATGAAGACCTGTGCTATAATTGCAAAAAGAAAGGGCACTTCCAGTATGACTGTCCTGAATTGAGCTCTAAGGAAAGAAGAGAAAGGCAAGCAAAAAGAGACAGACAGTTCACCAATAGAAAAGCCATGATGGCTGGTGAAGAATCTGAAAGTGCTGAAAGCTTCAACTCTTCTGATGGGCTGTTCTCAAACAGTGATGATGATGATGATGTATGCAACTTCTAGCTCACCATCATTCATTTCACAAAACACTAGTGAAGTCAACTTGAAACTTTCTCTTGGAAAGTTGATGGAAGATTTCACTATGTTACAAGAATTTCATGACAATTGTGTGAGAGAAAATGAAAGATTCTCAATTGAGCTTGCAAAAAAAAATTCTGAGTTAGCTGTTGATGTCAAGTCTACTGAGTTGTATCAACAAGTCTTGAGAGAGCTTGAGGAAGCAAATCTCAGGATAGTTGACCCAGAAAAAGAGATTGATGATCAACTCCTATCTCAGAAGAGAAAAGACTTTGAACTGAAAATTCTTCAAGCTAAATTTGAAAATCTCTCACATGAGTATGATATTCTAAAATCAAGTGAAGAGAGCCTGAAATTAAAGATGTCTGCCCTGAGAAGATCCACTAAAGCAATAAAGGAAATTCAGAGTTACCAAAGACCTATGGCTCAAAGAAGTGGATTAGGTTTTGATCCATTTGAATCTTCACCTTGTCTTAGTGTTGCTTCTACAAGTAACACTAAGAGAATCTTTGTCAAATCAGTGGCACAACAAGCTGAAAATGAAACTATTCAGCCACTGAACAAAGGAAAGGGCAAAATGGATGATTAGCCAACTCAAGTGTTTCAGGAGACTAGGCCCAAACCTAAGGAAAAGGCCAAAGTCCCTGAACACAAGAGGAATGTTGGTCAGCAGAGTAGACCCAATGGAAGGGCAACTCTCCTGAACAATGTTCAGAGGAGTTATCCAAGGTATAATCAGCCTAAGCCAACTCTACTGAGAAAGCCCCAGCTGAATAGACCTAAGGACAACCATCCTCAAAGGCAGAATAAAATGAGACAACCAAAACCCTTCATGCCAAAGGGTAATGGTCATAAGAATGCCTTTCCTCAAAGATTCCCTCAAGTAGCACAAAGAACTCATAAGTTCAGGAGGATTGACAACTCTCCTGAAATTTACAGAGTTAACACTTTCACATATACTTTCCCAAAGGCATTTAAGGGAAAGACAATGTATGTTGATGCTAGAGGAAAACAACTTAGCCACCTTGAATCAATCAGGGTTATTAGGCAAGTTTGGGTTCCTAAAGGTACAGCTAACCTCTCAGGACCCAAAAATCAAAGGGTACCTAAACCTATCTAATTGCAGGTACCTTTGGGCCACAAGAAGAGGAGTATGAGCAAAAAGTCAGCATGGTATCTTGACAGTGGATGTTCAAGGCACATGACTGGAAATAAGGAACTCCTCTCTGATTTTATTGAAAAAGAAGGCCCAAATGTCACATTTGGAGACAGCTCACAAGCAACAACAAAAGGTTATGGTACCTTGATGATTGGTAACATCAAGGTATCCAATGTATCTTATGTGGCTGGTCTCAAATATAATCTCCTAAGTATCAGTCAATTCTTTGATAAAGATTTCAATGTTGAGTTTTCAATTGGAAAATGCTTAATCAAAGATAAAACTCAACAAATTCTATTGACTGGAACTAGGAAAGGAAATGTGTATTTTGCAGACTGGGACAAGTCTACTGATACTGCATGCTTCATTGCTAAGAGTTCTAGTGAACAAAGTTGGTTATGGCATAAGAGACTAAACCACCTGAACTTCAAAACAATGAACAAACTTTCTAGAAATGCATTAGTTAAAGGACTACCTAATGAGGTTTTCATTAAAGAGCCTGTCTGTAAACCATGCCAAGAAGGAAAACAAATTAAAGCCTCATTCAAAGGAAAACCAGTCATTTCTACTAAAAGGGTACTTGAACTCTTACATATGGACTTATTTGGACCAATTACCCCTGCAAGTATGAATGGTAAAAAATACACATTGGTGGTAGTGGATGACTTCTCTAGGTTCACATGGGTAGTATTTCTCCTTAACAAGAAGGAAACACAAGTCAAACTGCCTGAACTTTTAAAGAGATTGTCAAATGAGAAAAGCCTTAGCATTATCAAGATAAGATCTGATAAAGGCACCGAGTTCATAAATTCTTACACCAATGAGTATTGCACATCTAATGGAATAGCTAATGAAACCTCAGCGGCTAGAACTCCTCAACAAAATGGAGTTGCAGAAAGAAGAAATAGGACCTTAAAAGAAGCTGCTAGAACCTTAATTGCTGATTCTAATCTACTTAAGAGGTTTTGGGCTGAAGCTATAAACACTGCATGCCATACTCAAAATAGATGTTTGATAACTAAGGGGCAAGGCAAAACCCCTTATGAACTCTGGAAAGGAAGAATGCCTAAAGTGTCATACTTTCACATATTTGGTTGTAAGTATTTCATTCACAACAATGTGAAAGAACAGTTGAAAGCCTTTGATAGCAAAGCTGATGAGGGAGTATTCCTTGGATATTCTCAAATTAGTAGAGCTTTCAGAGTCTACAACAAGAAAACCCTTATTGTGGAGGAAACACCTCATGTTGTGTTTGATGAATCTACTCATGAGTTCAGGAACAAGAACTTAGAGACAGAAGAAATCACACAAAGAACAACCAGACTGAGCCTCAAAGACAAAAACACTGAATTCATAGATGTTGTCCAAGCCAACCTCCCTGAGAACCTCCCATTGGACAACAATCCTGAAGGCAACTTTCCTGAAGCAAACCCTACTGAAGGAAATGATGAACTGAATGAACCAATCCCAGTTCACATCCAGGTAACAACTACCAATGAAGAAGCAGTCCCTGCTGAGGTAGTTAATGGGTCAAATAATCAAGGGGGAACCAACAATGTTGAAAATGCCAATATCCCTGATATTGAGGACAACATCCCTGATTATGATCCTGAATTAGATCCTGCTTTAAACTTTCCTGAATTTTATGATCAAAATGACTCAACTTCAGTAGAGGACAACTCTACTGAAGAGATCAGAAAAAGAAGGACTTGGTTGTCTGACCATCCTACTGATCTAATACTTGGTGACCCAAGCATAGGAGTCAAAACAAGAAGATTTCATGGTGAAAGTGCTCTATTTTGTTGTTTCTTGTCAGAACAAGAACCAAGAGATATTGAGGAGGCACTTCAAGATGCCAATTGGATCACAGCCATGCAGGAAGAGCTGAACCAATTCACCAGAAATGATGTATGGGAGCTGGTGGATAGACCTCACATCAAGATGTTATTGGAACCAAGTGGGTGTTCAAGAACAAGAAGAATGAGAATGATGTGATTGTCAGAAACAAAGCAAGACTAGTGGCAAAGGGCTACTGCCAATCAGAAGGCATTGACTATGATGAGACATTTGCACCTGTGGCAAGGCTGGAAGCAATAAGGCTCTTTCTAGCCTATGCAGCCCACAAGAGGTTCAAAGTGTACCAAATGGATGTCAAAAGTGCCTTTCTGAATGGAATCTTGAAAGAAGAAGTCTATGTGGAGCAACCACCTAGTTTTGAGGTTGGAAACCAAGTCTACAGATTGAAGAAGGCTCTATATGGACTCAAGCAAGCCCCTAGGGCTTGGTATGATACTCCATCACAATTCCTCTTGGATCATGGATTCATCAAGGGAACTGTGGATAGAACACTCTTTAGAATCTCTGAAGGAGAGGACATCTTGATTTTCCAAATTTATGTGGATGACATAATATTTGGATCCCCCAATGAGAAGCTATGTGAGAAGTTCTCAAAGCTCATGCAAAGCAAGTTTGAGATGTCCATGATGGGGTTGATGAACTTCTTTTTGGGTCTTCAAGTCAAACAATCTAAAGAAGAGATCTTCATCAACCAAGCTAAGTACACCAGAGAAATGATCAAAGAGTTTGGGTGTACAACCAGCAAGCCAGTAAGGATCCCAATGAACACAAATTGGAAGATGGATCCTGATGAGAGTGGTATCCCAACCAACTCTACTGAGTATAGAGGAATCATTGGTTCACTCCTCTATCTCACTGCCAGCAGACCTGACATCACCTTTGCAGTAGGTGTTTGTGCAAGGTTTCAAGCCAATCCTAAGAAAAGCCATCTTGAGGCTGCAAAGAGGATCTTGAGGTATCTCAAAGGCACTGAGAATCTAGGCCTTTGGTACCCTGCTGATGACAACATTGAGTTAACTGGCTACTCAGATGCTGACTATGGAGGTTGCAGAATTGACAGAAAATCCACTTTAGGAACTTGTCAATTCTTGGGCAACAAACTCATTTCTTGGTTCTCCAAGAAGCAGAACACAGTGGCTACTTCCACCAATGAAGCTGAATATGTTGCAGCTGGAAGTTGTTGTGCTCAAATACTTTGGTTGAAACAACAACTAAGAGACTACAATGTCAACTCTACTGAAGTGCCAATATTTTGTGACAACAATAGTGCCATTGCAATATCACAAAATCGTGTCTTGCACACAAGGTGCAAACATGTGGACATCAAGCATCACTTCATTAGAGATCATGTGGAGAAGAAGGACATCAAATTGGTGAAAAACCACACAGATCACCAAAAAGGCTGATATATTGACAAAGCCACTTGCAGAAGCAAGATTTCTAGAGCTATCAGCAGAATTGGGATTACTTGATCCAGGGAAGTTGGACAAGTAAATCATTTGGATTTAATGAGAGAAGTGTTCAGGAAGACTTGGACAAGTCTACTGAAACTCAGAAAAAAAAAATGATGACCTCAAATGTTCAGGACTCTTGTCCATTGAATCTCAGGACACTTGTCCACATCTTTTCAGGACACTTGTCCATGTGGGGTCAGATAAGTTGTCTTGGCTATCAAACCAATTTTTGGTATGATAAGCACCTATTTTGGGCAATCATTACCTATTTTGATATCTGTCCCATTCCTTTTACAGATATCACCTTTATAGGATTTTAATATTTCTCCCACCCAAAAGGTCGCTTTCCATTCATTAAATGTCAAAATTTAACTCTTGTTTGCATTAAACATTTCAAGCCATGATCTATCTCGAAAACTCCCCAAGCATTAACCAATATTTAATAACTTTCACATTTGAATAGAAAACAGTTTTTCACTGTTTCATTGGTTTTTTACCATTGGATAAAAATTGGCCAACCCTCCTGAAATCAATCTTGGCCGTCCAATTTAGATTTCCACTTTTATCAACCGTTGAAAACTCTTAAGACTCACCTACTCATTGACATACATTCTTTTTAGAATATTCACAAGTCTTAAGAATCCCCACAAGCTCACTTCTTCCCCAAGTATTCAAAATTTCCTTGAAACCCTAGTTTTCATTTCTTCAAACTCTTTCAAACTTTCTCAAAGTTCTTTCTGAAACCTTCAATGGCTCCCAAAGCTAAACCTGATATGATCATTGACTTCTCCAACAAGGCTCTAGACCTTGATTTTGGCTATCTTAGCAACAAGAACAGCCTTATCTTTGAGCCCATAGTCTCTTTTGAGAGTGAAGATCCTGAAATCACTTCAACTTTTAGATGGCTGAGAAGAGCTGGACTCAAGAAGTTTATGGAGGAAAGGCCAAGCTCATGTCTGGAGAGCTATATGGCTGAGTTCTTTGCCTTCCTCAAGTGGAGAGGTAAATCAGAGGATGGAGAGGTTGCTACAAGATTGTCTTATGTAGCAGAAGGTGAAGAAAAAGAGAGATTTCACAGGGTGAAATTCTCTGCAGAAGACCTTGAAGGAACCTTTGGATTGCCCTCTAAGGGAAGAAATCCAGAATTCTATGGTGCTGACCATGAAGAAGAGATAGCTCAGGAATGGCTACTGGTTCCAGGTCCCATCTCTTCAACCCAACACAAAAGAACTCTTAAGCCACAATATCTCAACCTCTTTGAGGTAATCACCAAGAGTCTTTTGAGCAACACTGGAAGTTTGGAGCAAATTAGCTTCCCAAGAATCAAAATTATGGCTGCAGTTATTGATGCCAGTGACAAAGGCATCAAATTTGATTGGAGGACCTTCATCTTGTCTGAAATGATGAAGGAAAAGGCCAAATTTAAAGTTAAGGTTCACAACAAGGTTGTGTTGGAAGGAAAACTCAAGTATTGCACCAGGGCAAGCTTGTTGATTGAAAGGTTTTCCCACTATTCTCAAATGCAAACCTTTGCCAAGCCTCTCCCAGCCCAAAAAGTGATGTTCAGGAAGCTGAGCAAGAAAACTGAACAAAGGAGGATGCAACTGGCCAAACCTGCTGAAGAGAACGTTGAGGAGAAGCCAAAGTTGAAAAAGAGGACTAAGGCCAGAGTTGTGAAGACAAGGAAGGTGTCTCAAATCCATTCAGAAGAGAATTCAGGAGCTTCTACTGAGGTAGAAGAAGTTGCCAAAGAAGGAGTGCAAGTGCCTTCTGATCATTCAGAAGAATTGAGGTTGAAATACAATGAAACAAGGCAAAAGCACAAGGGTGATAAAAGGTCCAGGGAAGTTGTCCCTGAAGAATAAGGTAGTGGGAGCAGTAGAGCAAGCAAGAGAAGGGAAAAGCCTACTGAAAAAGTGTTGGAGCTTCAGGGGCAAAAGTCTCTCCAACTAGCTCTAAGGGAGAGCAGGGCTGAAAGCAGAACCAAATCTAAGTCTAGGACCAATTCTTCTGGTTCTGGAACTCCTGAATCCAAAGTCCCTGAAGGTCAACCTATTAAGGCCAACCTTCCTGAAACCCAAAACCTTGAGCCCAACTCCCCTGAAACCCATATAACCCCCACAAACCAACCCATCACCCCTCTTAATCTTGCAAAGAGATATTCTCCATAAGGGAGTGTGCAAAGAAGTGGGATTGATATGCTAGCTGATCTTGCAGTAGATGAGACAAGACTTCAATCTCCCCTTGACTCATCTATGCTCAATTACTCAAAGTTCTTAGAAGCTGCACTTCATGAGCCAACCCCCCTGAGCAAAGCCCCTTCAGATCCATTGCTCTCAAAAGCAACTGAAGTACCTTCAACCTCACCCAACCCTTCTGAAGCCAACCTCCCTGAACTCAAACTTCCTGAAGCCACCTTAGGAGAAACCAGAGCCAACTCCCCTATAACCCAAAGTCCCCATTCCAGTGGAGATGAGGAGGAGTATACTTATGAAAGTATGCTCAGAGGTGGAGCCATGGCTACTATGGACAGTTTGTACCCACAACTTGCTGAATTTTCTAGAATTCAGAAGATGTTTCATGATTTGAGGATGCTTGTGGATGTAAAAGACAAAACAATCATGGAGATCTCACAAGTCATCCAAGACAAGGGTGCAAATTGGTGGCAAGTGGAGGAAAGTAGATTGCTACACTTTGCTGGTGTGTTAAAGACAAGATTCCTCATTGATGAGGATGTCTTTGCAAAGTTAGTGGAGGATAAGATCATTGAAGAGAAGGATAGAATAGCTAAGGGCATTAGACACCCTGAAAGTAGCTCAAATGATGATGATTCCCCTGATGATCCCTCAAACCCCTCAAATCCCAACCCTCCTGAATCCAAATTCCCTTCAACTCCTCTCTTAACCTATCATAGGAAAGGCTCTGTATCTTCAGAGGTGTTGACCAAGGGTGGTAACACAACCAAAGATACATCTGCCAATGAAGGTTCTTTTGAACCCAAGGCACAACCTAAAGATGTTGAGGTTCCTATTTTAGAGGCTGGTTTGGTTAAGGCCTATTCAGTGTCAGATGAGTTGGACACTGATCAGCCCTTAATCATTCAGGATGACTCAGTGGTTGTTGATATAAGCACTGTGATCTCCCCATAACTGCCATCTTTGAACCTTGTTGAAGGTGGAGATGTTGCAGGTATAGGTGAAGGTGTTGAAAAGGAGAGTTTAGTTGAAAAACCAGAGGGAGAAGGAGTTGAGAGAGATGTTATTATCACTAAGATTGTGAGTGTACCACAAAATGAGGGTGGTATAAGTGAGGAAGGACAGGTTATTCTTGAAGTCAAATCTGAACTTCAAGAATCCCTTGATGAGAGGAGGCCCGATTCCTTGTGTGAGGACATTATTAATGAAGGGAGAAAAGAACAAGTTGAAAATGAGAAGAAGACTGCTGATGTATCAGAGTCTTATGTAAAAGAAACTGAGGGTGATGAGTGTTTATTTTCTAATCCTTTTGATCTTTCTTTTATTGCAGGTATATCCTTTGACCAAATTATTACAGATGAACTCTTGACTGAAGCCCCGATCCATGTAGATTCCAGCTCTGCCCAAGCCATTCTTGGAGAGCAATCAGCTAAGTTGGATTCTATTGCTCATCAAGTCCAATCTGCTCATGCTGAAACTTCAGGAGCTTTGGATGAGCAAGGTAGAACCTTATCAGCTGTGGAGATGAGGCTCACTGGCTCTGAAGAAATTGTTCTTCCCACCATTGAAGCAAGAATCAGTGGAGTTGAGACTGGTTTGCAAACCATTTCCACTGAAGTAATGAAAGCCAAAGCCACCATGGATACAGTCTCAAAAGAGGTCAAGAAAGAGCAAACCTTGCTAAGGAACAACCACAACAAGAATGTGAAAGCATTAAGATTGGTGGTTAAGCAAGCACTTGGGAGAAAGACTGCCTTGCAAAAGAAGAGGGCAGAGGAGATGAGGCTAGCAATGGTGAAGGCAGCCTCTGAGAAGTTTTCCCAAGATGTCATGGCCAAGATTGCTGAAAGTGCAGTGGCCAACCTTACTGAGCTTCTTAAGGCACAACTTGATGCATCTCTGAAAGCAACTATGGAAGAAGTTGTCCAACAAAAGATGAAGCCTGGTCTAGCTTTCCTTAGCTTGAGCAGTGATAGAATGCAGAATATACATGATGAAAATGTATACTTGTTGGAAGAGATGAAATCCCTAAACCAAGCCCAATCCTTAATGGCATCTACAATGAGTGAGCTAAAACCTCAGTGTTTTGATGCTGCCAAAAAGGGGGAAAGGGAAAGAGCAAGAGCAAAAGGTGCCTTGGTTATTGGAAGTCCAGTTAAGGGAAAGGACAAGGTTGCTGAAGAGGAAGGAAAAGAGCCAGCAGTGCTGACCTTGGATGATTTGGATGAAGAAGAGCAGCTAGCTATTGCTTTGAAGAACTTTATGGCTTCAGCACAAGAAGAGAGAGTTAGGCTACAACAAAGACCAGGAGGAGAGGTGTCTGGTTTGGACAAGGATGCTGAAGGTGTCCAAACTAGAGGAAAGATCAAGAAGGCCAAGGGAAACAAAAGAAAGGCTGAAACATTCACTGACTTTCCCAACAGCCTTGATCTACCCCCTGAGTTTAGAATTGATGATGATGAGCCTACTTCCAAGAAGGCCAAGAGTGCTGAAAAGAACAAAGTTGCTGAAGTGTCCAAGACTGCTGAAGAGGACAAGTCTTCTGAAACTGCCAAAAGTGCTGAAGGTCCCAAATCTACTAAAGATGTTGAAGAGTTATTTGCTGAAGGATTTGGACCTGAGCCCAAGAAGAAGACAACTGTCTTAGCTCTTGATCCATCTAAGCTGTTTCAAGAAGGATATGGCAAAGATCCTGAAACATAGCAGAAACTGGCAATGATGAAGGCCAAGGAGAAGATGGATTTGATTGAAGAAGCCAACAGAGCAAGAGACAAGAGAAGGGCTGATTTTCAAAAGCCAAGAAGAAGAAGAGCTACATACAATAAGATGAAGCCACAACTATTGATTCCCATGAACACCACATATCCTCACTTGGATAAATGGGTTCCAATTCAACTGAATGACTCATGGGAAGAGGCCAAAAGGGAGTTTGTCTATGGCTTTTATGTCATTGATAGATGGAATGGAAAAGATGCTAACTCCACTTTTTCTGAGTTTATGATTGAGTACTATAGGGAACTTTATCAACAACTCCTTGCAGCTGCTGATCTTGCAAGAGTTGAGTTCACTGCCCCTAAGCCAATCATTTACATGCCTCCAAATCTGGATGGATGGATTGACCAATCAAAGATCCTGAAGGAGTTTCTAGAGATCCTCAAGCTGAACAAGATGGTTCTTGGACCCAAGGGAACTAACCAAGAGGCCATGGAGCTGAAAAGAAGAGTGTGGGCACAATATGGGATGGTGCCACCAAAGGAGGATGATCTCTGAAATGGCTAAGTTTTTCTGATCTTTCTGTGCTAACATGGACGAAAACTTATCTTGGTTGAAGATCTGTTTTAAAATTGGTCATCTATGCTGAAGCTGTTCAAGAATGCTGACATGTGTTTGCTCTAATGTGTTTTTGCTCTAATACTCAAAGTCTGGAAATTATCAAGTGATAAGTATATGCTCTGATCCATTATGAATGATGTAATAGTGTTTTAGATCCATGCTCTGATATGTTAGCTTCAACTATCAACATGCTTGTAATGAATTTCAAATGAATGATAGTTGAACACTCTTTGAATCAAGAAACATTATTACAGAAATCACTCTATGCCTATCCTTGAAACCTATTTGCAATATGAATGGTGAGTACACTAACACATTATTTTTCAGGAAAATTGACTCTAGTCATGTCTTCTGAAGATAAATGTAATAGGTGTAGTCAAGTCACTTTTGCATAAAATGTATAGGTTTTGGCATCATCAAAAAGGGGGAAATTGTTGGGAATAAAATGAGATATGTTTTGATTCAATACCAAAACCCCCAGAGACATGCCTAAGTCAAAGATGATTATGTTCTAAGAATGTTAGAACATATAGCATAAGGCTAGATGAGAAGCTGAAATGTTAGGCAGCTCTTAGTTGAGTAGATGCACAAGTTGAGGGGGAACATATGCTTTAAAGTGTATCAAGAACAAGTCCCCTCAAGGCTCAAATTCTGGAATGATTACCAACATGAAGGACAAGTATGCTGATCAGAAGAGTTGTCTCAGCACAATTAAACCAGAACAAGTGTTCTGAAGCTTAAGGTCAACCATGCTGAAGAATTCAAGACAACTATACCCTAAAGATCTTCAAAGAATCATGGTAAGATCACATCCAAAAGAAGCAAAGTGAAAGAGCCAAGTCATCTGAAAAGAGCAAGCCAACTATGCTGATAAGCAAGTCTATTGAAAATGATAAGCAGAGTTGTCCAAGATGATAAGGAATGTTGTCCTATCTTAGGATCAACTTTCAGAAGCCATGTCCATGCTCAAACAAGTGAATCTTAAAGTCAGACATTGGAAAGAGTGCTGCAGAATGAAGACAAAATCTATGCAGCCGTTTATTTCCCAATTGAGGACATGTCACTATCAAGAATCTGTCTTCTAAGTTGAAGAGCTCAAAGAAGACATTTATGGACATTTGGGGCTGCCTCTCCAACGGGCAAATCCTTCATTTGTCTATAAATACAGAAGTGTGAAGACCATTTGAAAGTATCCATTTTCTATCCAACTATCCTACAAGCAAGAGTGCTTTCAAGCTTTCAAAGAGACTACCTTAGTCTTCAAACACTTCATCTAAGATAAACTTCATTGTATATCCATACAAAGCTTAGAGAGATATCCTATCCTTATACACTGATCTTCATTGTAAAGGATATCTCATTAGTTGGAACCTTACTTCAACCCTTACATCTTTCAAGTGATAGAGTGAGAAGGTTGTAGTAGTAGAAGTGGTAGGAGCTGACTGTTGAGAGAAGAACAGTTCAGTTCTGAGTTGAGAAGAGGGTACTAGGACTCTAGACATCCTAGGGATCAATTCACCAAGGAGCGGTGTTCTTGATCAAGTGCACCTTGACACTATAAAACAAGTTAATTCCAAGAGTGAAGGAATTATCCTGTTAAATCAGGGAAAGTGGATGTAGGAGCTTGAGTCTCTGAACCACTATAAACTCTTGTGTTGATTTGCTTTCAAGTACTTTCATTCATTCAACACTGCACACAAAACTGATCTTTCAAAGGACAAATATTCAAAGACTGTGCAAAAGACATTTGGACAAGTTCCCTGAAATCTGGATTGATTGACTAAGTAATTTCAGAACTTAAAAGAAGTTTAAACTAAAGGGCCAACCACTAATTCCGCACATATAACTCCCTTAGATAGTTATTCAACTAAGTACTCAATAGTACTTAGAAGTTTGATTATCTATAAAGAGTTAATCATATCAGCAGAGTTGTCCAGGACAACCTTGCTGAACTCTGGTTTGATCAAAGGTTTAAAAGATTTGCATACAAGTGTATTCCCACCCCCCATACACTTGTTATATACTCCTTTCAGGACCAACACCTTCCAGCTTAGCTTTCAAGGTATGTTTGATAATTTTGTTGATCGCTTCTACCTGACCATTTGATTTTGGATGATAGGGTATTAAAAAAAGTTTCTTGATGTTCCACTTTGAGCAGAATTCTAACATGTCTTGACTTGTGAATTGGCGTCCGTTGTCCATCACGATCGCTCGTGGTAGGCCGAACCTGCAAATGATATTTTTCCAACTGAAGTTTATCATTTGAGTCGTTGTAATGGTCTTCAATGTCTTCCCCTCCGTCCATTTGGTGAAATAGTAGACTACTACGACTACGAAAGTTACTCCCCCCACGCTCGGCTGGAAAGGTCGGATGATGTCGATGCCCCATTTCGCGAAGGGCCAAGAGCTGTAAACGAAGATGAGCTCGTCTGGTGGTGAGTGTATAGCGGGAGCAAACGTTAGGCATCTCTTGCACGTCTGAGCGTAGTGAATTGCATCCTTCTTCAAAGTAGGCTAAAAGTAGCCTTGTCTCATGATTTTTAAAGTGAGTACTTGCCCCCATGTGTGATTTCCACATATTCCATCGTGGATTTCATGCATGACGACTTCTGCTTCTTCCTTTCCAATGCATTTCAATAGAGGCATTGAAAAACCTCGTTTGTAAAGTTGGTCGCTTATGATGGTGTATCTGGCCGACCGGAGTTGTAGTCTGGTCGCCTTGATCTTGTCTGCCTGGAGCTCGCTGATCTTGATATACTTGATGATCGGCGCCATCCATTCCTCGTTGGTGGTCGCTTCAGCCTGCATAATTTGATTTCTATTCACAGATTGGGAAGAGAGTTTTGTGATTGTAGCTTCTGAAAATATTGCCTCCCCCTCTAAAGCGGCCAGTCGAGTTAAAGCGTCTGCTTGCGTATTCTGTTCCCTAGGGATTTTCTCGATGTGGATTTGATCGAATTGCTCGCGTAATCCTTTCACCAACTCTTGATATTTTAACATCTGATCGCCGCGAGCCTCATACTCGCCTGTTATTTGGCACACCACTAGCTGAGAGTCTGAAAAAAATTTCAGTTTTCTGGCGCCCACGGCCATTGCCTATTTATTCCAGCGACCAGAGCCTCGTACTCTGCTTCGTTGTTGGTCGCCCGGTACTCGAACTCGATCGCCGAAGCAAATGTTTGTCCGGATGGGCTATTGAGGACAATCCCTGCCCCTGCTTTAGTGCTCGTCGATGAACAGTGTCCAAGGAAGTTCGATTTCCTTGTCAATCTTTTCTAGGAAAGTGAGCTCCACGATGAATTTTGCCAGGACTTGCCCCTTGATGGCCGTTCTTGGTGCGTAGGTGAGCCTGAATTGTCCGATCTACACTGACCATTTCAACAGTCTTCCAGTGGTATCCGGCCGATGTAGTGCTTGTCGTATAGGAAATGTTGTAAGAACCACCACCTCGTGGTCGAACATGTATTGCCTTAGCTTTCTCACGCTAATGACCAAAGCGTAAGCCAATTTTTCCATTGGGGTGTATCTCAACTCGGCGTCCCTCAATGACTGACTCACATAGTAAATTGGCAGATGTGTGCTCCCCTCTGCCCGGACGAGCACTGAGCTGATCGCACACTTAGTGGCCGCTAGGTAGATGTATAAAATTTCGCCCGGGACTGGCTTAGTTAGGACCTTCAGATCTGATAGATATTCTTTTAGCTTCTCGAAAGCCTTCTCGCCTTCATCGGTCCACTCGAACCTTCCCTTTTTCAACGTGTTGAAAAAAGGTTTACAATGATCGCCCGTTCATGCAACAAATCTGTTCAGCGATGCTAGGCATCTTGTCAATCTCCGTACTTCTTTTACATTTCTTGGGCTTTGCATATCGATGATTGCTTGAATTTTCATAGGATTTGCCTCGATGCCCCACTAGCTAACCATGTGCCCCAGAAATTTCCCGGAACTGACTCCGAAACTGCACTTCTTGGGATTCAACTTCATGTTATACTCTTTCAAGATATCAAACGTCTGGGTGAGGTAATGGAGGTGGTCTTCTTTCCTTAAGCTTTTGATGACAATGTCGTCGACATAGACTTCCACCATCTCGCCAATGTAGTGATCAAACATTATGTTTACCAGTCTTTGGTACGTTGCCCCTGCATTTTTCAAACCGAAGGGCATTCGTTTCCAGTTGTACATTTCTGTTGCTGTCATGAAAGCTGTATGTCTCTGGTCGTCGGGATGCATCGCGATTTGATGATATCCCGCGAAAGCATCCATAAAAGTTAGCATTTCATGCCCCGCTGTGTTGTCCACCAGATAATCGATGTGGGGCATTGGAAAATGGTCCTGACGAGCACGGGATTTGCCACCCACTCGGGATCAGTTCCTGTTTTTTCGATCAACTTATTATCAATTCACTTTGTCACTTCGACCGCCATATCCGCATACTTATCAGGCCCAAAAATTCTTCGTTTTTGCTTGATAGGTCTCCTCGTAGGATCAATATTCAATCTATGGTAGGCATGATTCATGTTGATGCCCACCATATCTTCGTGCGACCAAGCGAACGCTCCGATGCTCTCTTTAAAAAAGGTGATCATTTCTGACCGCAACGGTTCTGGCAAATTTGAACCTATAAAACCTTCAAGTTCTGGACGAGCTTCATCTAAATGGATGGTTTCAAGGTCCTCCGCTGGAGTTGCTCGTTCTTTGGGTTCTTTCCAGCGAGGGTTCTCGATTCCGATCTCTAGCTCGAAGCCTAGCCTAGGCTCCAAATCTGGAATGTCCAGATCTGGAACCTGGTCGTCGATCGCCTCAGGGAGTTGATCGGTAACTTCAATTTGAATGTGCTCGTCTATTTCCATTGGGGTGTGCTCGTCCACCTCTGCTTGCTGGTCGTCAATTTGCTGACTTGACTCCCCTATCTCTATTCTTTGGTACTTGTTGGGAAAACCCTCCAAGAAGTTCATTTGTGTTTTTTACTTTTTGACACTCGATATACTTTCCCTCAACGGGAGAATCTTTAGAATGACGCTTAGCAAAACAGACGAGACACTCCTTTGCTCGTGTCTGGTCGCCCTTTAGGGTTATAACTCCCTTCGGGGTTGGAAACTTTACACAGTAATAGTAAGTAGAGGCGGCCGCCTTAAATTCATTAAAGAAAGGTCGGCCGAGGAAAGCATTATAAGATGATGGCATGTCGACGACTATGAAGTCGAGCTGCCGAGTATGATGCATTTCTGGTTCCTTGGTTGACGCCAGTTCAACTGATAGCCTTATCCTTCCGATGGGGATGGAGCGGGTATCTCCGAAACCCACAATGATGTCGTTGCATGGCTCGATGTATGCAGCGTATCCACCGCCGAGCATCTAGAGTGTGTTTGAAAAGGACATTGGTGTATGCCCCGGTGTCGACCATCAGGCGATGGACGACGGTTCCCATAATTTTTCCAGTGACAACCAAAGCATCGTTATTTGGTTGTACCACTCCATTCAAATCAACGTCCGTGAAAAGGACTTGGTGTGAGATGGGCTTTTCTGTAGCCGCGGCGATGCACACCTGGTGCACGTTATTCAGTGCTCGCATCTCAAGAAGTTCCAGATTGGGTGCCCCCAAGGGGCCTTCTATCACATTGCAAGGGCCGTCCACAAAATCGATGTCGCCTGGCGGGGCGTTCGGCATTGGGGGCGTCAATTTCTGACAGTTGATCTGCTGGCGCAAGTCCTCATCAACCCCGTCGTAGTCGCGACGCTTCTTGCCCCGGTGGTCGCCATTGCCCTCTTTGAGCTTTATGTACTGGGCGAGCTTGCCCTCTAGGTACAGCTTGTACAGGTTCTTCATTAAATCTCGGCACCCATTCGTGCGGTGGCCGATGGAGTTGTGGTAGTCGTAGAACTTCTCCAGGTTCAAGTTATCTCATTTGTATGCATCGCCCTCGCCGGGGGGAGCATATTCTTCCCCCTTATCGCATTGAAGATGGATCTGGGGTCGATGGTGAGAGTCTCTCTCAATTGCGTGATCTCCGGCGCCTCCTCAAATGGCTTGAAATTTGCAGGACGGGCATTGTTCCCTTGGTTCATTGCCTTTTTTGGCTGGGACAGCTCCCCAGTTGTAAAATTCTTCTTAGGTGGCCACACCTTCTTGACCGCCTCAGGCTGCTCGTTAGCCTTTGCGGCATCCATGATCTTCTCTCTCTGGATGATGTTCCTGGCCCGATTGCGAAAATTGGCATAAGATTCTGGGAAAAGAGTATGCATTGCTTCCCATATGCGAGAGCCTATTCTCAGACCGGAAATTGCAGAGATTAGTTTGGTCTCATCGTTCACCGCCTCTCTATCGATGACCAATCTGTCAAAGCGTTCGATGAAATCTTTCCCTAATTCGGTCAGGGTCTGGCGGACGTTTGCCAAACGTTGCTTGGAGGCTGGGCGAGCAGCTATTGAACCATAATAGGTTAGAAAATGTTGCCCCAGGTCGATGAACAAATTGACGGATCCTACTCCCAAAGTTGTGAACCAACGATGAGCACGATCCCCCAAGGTCAAGGGAAAGTTTTGGCACTGTATTGCATCCGTTGCCCCTACTGAGGCCATGTAGTTCGAATATTTTGACAAGTGTACAGGGGAATCAGACGCGCTGTCGTACACTGCCATGACGGGCATTTGAATCTTTTTCTGGATGGGAGCAGTGAGGATCATGATACTGAGTGGTGAGACGGGAAGAGTGACTGGTGGGTTATTTCCTTTCTTGGATGCGGCCACTTCCGCTCGGAGATTCTCCATCTCGAGCTTCATCTGCTTTTGGGTCTCCACAAACTGTGCGATTTGACCCTCCTCGACCGTTTGAGGTCTAGGAACAACGTGCTCGCCATGCTGGCTTCTATTGGATGCAAACGGTCGATCATACCGGTCGCGATGTGATCGTTCGGGCGAGTGGTGGAGGGCTCTCTCTGGCTGATAGCTATGAAAACTCCTTGCCGGTTTGCGTGATCGATCCCCCACACGGTTGAGGGCGGAGACTCTTTCTCCGTGATCTCTCTTGCCGCCACAGTCTTTGTGGTCGGCGTTCGCCGGTCGATCACCAAATTTAAATTTTATGGGACGAGAAGCTGCCCGCTCATTTTCTCTTTCTCCTCTGCGGTTAAACACGGAGTCCTGAGTATCTCTCGAATCGCCGGTATGACTGTGGTGGGGGCGATCATAAACTTTGGCTTTACCCTTATCGCGGGGTGTTTATTTATACCAGTGACCGAGTACGACCTCTGCTCGTCCTCGTCATCGTGGTGGGCATGGGCTTTCGCCTTGAGAGCCCTCTCTAGGGCCTGTTCTTTGGCTTTCTCCAGTTCCATTGCCTCATTTTTCCTCCTCTTTTCGTTGAGGAATTCGGTGAAGTCTCTCAAATATTGGGGATCGTTCAAGATGGTCCCCAAGTTGATATTTGCTGCCGGGTTAGGCGGAGCTACCGGCGGTGGTGGATCATTCCCTCCGGGAGGTGGGATTCCGTCATGGTTGGAATGTTGAGACATATTTGAGAGTGATTTTCTGGGAACCGGTTACAAAGTATGAACGGTACTAAACTTTGGTGCTAAAAAACACAAGATTCGAGTTCTTTCGTAGAAGAACATGCTATTACAACTACGAATTTGAAAAATAACAAAAAAGAGTGTGCTTAAACAGATTTACTAGGAGATCAAACTCCAAAATATGCCTAGAATATCGTAAATATTCAAGAACACAACGATGATCGGGAAAGAAATTCCTAGCCGTACAAAGTACGTAAAAACACAAATATATGTACAAAGTTACGTAGATGATGCTTTAAAAGGTATTTCCACCGATTAAAACCTGATATAAACGAGTTTGCAAGTCGTTCGTTCGATGATCGGTTGAAACTTGGATGAAGAACACGTAAAAGGACCCCTCCTTCTAGCGCCAAATGTTGTACGTGCTTTTGCATGGATGATCTGGTTGTGGACTTCGAAAGCAACTAAACAATCATGTATTATTATCGGAGTTATTACGTGTATTAAAGGATTAAACGGATGATTTAGTGATGAACAAATGAAGAACAAGATGAAGATATAGTATGGCTTCTTGGAGAAGCTTGGAAGCTTTTGAGAGCTCTTTATATTGTATTGCCTCGGTCTTTGTGCAATAATATTAACTTGTGTTTACATTGTGCCTCTTGGGGCTTATATACTAGGTTTTTGGCTGCCAAGCCTTTACACGTGGCAGACTCTAAATGGCTATAAGATCCCATCAGATAAAGGTGATGGGAGTTCGCATTAAATGCGTCTTGGAGGTTGTTCTGGTGTTAAACCGCCTCTTTGGTGGTCGTCCGCCTTCTACGAGGAGCTGGGCCATGGTGGTCGTCTGGACTTCACCACGAAAGGTGGTCGTGCTCGCCTAATCTCGAACAGGTTTGAGACTTGTCTTTTCTAGATAACTCATCATGTGCTCGTCGATAACCCTAGAGCGAGCACACATTTACATTTTCTTATAACAATGTTGACTATTCGTCGCCACGCAAGCTGATGACTAGGATTGACTTTGTCAAAGATTGACTTCTTTGACCTGGTGTAACATTTGTCACCTGGTCGCCTTTCTTCGTGTTCATATTAGGAAGGTGGGCAGTGTGATTGTCTTCTTGGAAGACGGACTTGACTTCGAAATTTAAATCATTTGGGAATCTTGATAATGAGATTTATCGGCGGTCGCCTCGTTTCCCATAATGAGCACGCTTTCCCAAGCATTTTGATGACGTCGGATGTGACCGGTATCACGCGCGTGGACGGTGCCTAAAATTTGAATTTGGCGCGTGCGAGGACTCAAAGGTTGCGCGTGCCAACCAATCGACGCCTCGATTTCGGGGACGACCCCCAAATTTTGGGGAAATTGCAAAAATGACCCCATTTTCTTGCGTTTTGGCCCTTGGGTATTTTGCCTATAAATAGAACCTCTCTTCTTCATAAATCAGTTTCGAAACTTCTTATTTCAGAATTTCTTCCCGAGCAAATCTTCGAGTATTCCGGCGACTTTGTGCGTTTTCGATCGGTGTGAAAAGTAAATAAACTTTATTTTCTTCTTAAAACTCTTGTTTTCCCCAATTTCTATAGAAAAAATGGAGGTTGGTGGTTCCTCCGGCGGTGGCTCGCCACCGTTTGGGGAAGAGGTTGGACATTCCGGCGATGGTCCTCGCCGGGATCTAGGAAAAAGGGTGGTAACGTCTGACTCCGAAACCATTTCGACCAACCCTATTAGAGTAGGGATCCGAAATCTTCCGGGCGATAGTTTGGAGGAAGCCTTGAACGTGGCGGGAGTCGTGGTCAACAATGAGACCGACGAATCTGAACGAGATGATGCGGGCAACGATGCCGAAGATGATGTAGAGGGAACAGATTCAGATGTGGGCGACCAGGATTTGGATGTGGAGATGGGCGAACAAATAGACCCGGCAAGAGTGGAGACTGTTCCATTATTTACAAAAATATTGTAGATCCCTAGTTGAGTTAGATAATATTGAGTAAGCTAGGAAAACGTCTAGAGGGGGTGAATAGACTTCTCAAAATCTTTCAATATATCAGAATACACTATGCGGAATTATCAGATTAACAATGAGCCCAACTAAGTTTATACTCAACTAATATTCGCGAACTTCTGTATGAACACTCTAGTAGTCTTGTTCTTATATGCAATTCAATGAATTAAGCAGTTAATCAATCAAACACAAATAAAACAGTAAAGTAAATCAAACAAGAGATTTATAGTGGTTCGACAACTTGTCTACATCCACTCTCACAAACCTAGTTGTGAAATTCTTATTACTCTCTTCCAATCGAGTAGTGTGTTCTTGTGATTTTAAGTCCCAAGAAATAAGACTTAGATCTTCTCGAAAACACTACCAAGTGCCTCTTCAATCTAACTAGCTATTTTACAAGGAACTAGCAACTTGAAACAAAACAATAAAACTTCTCTATATTCAGTAGTAGCCTTCTTGAATTCGTCACTTGTCTTCTGGCTTCACTTTCTGAATTCGCGCACCTGTCTTGTCTCTATAGTTAGACAAAATTCAGACTTCTTCCTTACTCGTCTTGTCTTGCATAGGTTTCAATAGTAAACTTCAATATAGAACTAATCTAGTCCTATCATCTAATCCTAACAAGACTATTACATTACATTAAGCTTTATAAAACAACTTAATCACCTTAAGATCTATACAATGAATACATACACGAAAATATGAGCTTCTATACAACTTCAATATAGCTCAGTATAAATCCTAACATACAAAGCACTTATAAATCGTACTTGTCTTTCAAACACTTATCTTTTGAACTTTACTTGTGAACTCTACTGATCTGCTCAAGATGACTTCATAACTAGACTAGACCAGTCAACTCTTGGAAAATATTCAAGTCTTCTTTTTGGCTTATCAAAACTCATCTTATCTTTTCATCATTTAGGACTTGCCTCAGGATTCATATCCCAACAAATATTATTGTTAAAAATGGGTCACAAGTCCTGGTCATGAAGCTAGAGTGATACGCATGCCCTTCCGTTCCATTACGGGGCACATGGTACGTGGGGTAACCCAAACTACATGAATAATAGAGGTGCGGGGTAGGTTGAGAACATGTCGTCTTATAAAAATTAATGAATGGAGTATTATATAGTAAAACCTTCTTCTATGCCTTTCTCTCTATTCTACGTGCTTTTGAATGGATGATCTGGATGTGGACTTCGTAAGCAACTAAAAAATCATGTATTATTATTGGGGTTATTACGTGTATTAAAAGATTAAACGGATGATTTAGTGATGAACAAATGAAGAACAAGATGAAGATGTAGTATGGCTTCTTGGAGAAGCTTGGGAGCTTTTGAGAGCTCTTTGTATTGTATTGCCTCGGTCTTTGTGCAATAATATTAACTTGTGTTTACATTGTGCCTCTTGGGGCTTATATACTAGGTTTTTTGCAGCCAAGCCTTTACACGTGGCAGGCTCTAAATGGCTATAAGATCCCATCAGATAAAGGTGATGGGAGTTCGCATTAAATGCATCTTGGAGGCTGTTCCGGTGTTAAACCGCCTCTTTGGTGGTCGTCCTCGCCTTCTACGAGGAGCTGGGCCATGGTGGTCATCGGAGACCTGGTCGTCTGGGTTTCACCACGAAAGTTGGTCGTGCTCACCCAATCTCGAACAGGTTTGAGACTTGTCTTTTCTAGATAACTCATCATGTGCTCGTCAATAACCCTAGAGCGAGCACACATTTACATTTTCTTATAACAATGTTGACTATTCGTCGCCACGCAAGTTGATGACTAGGATTGACTTTGTCAAAGATTGACTTCTTTGACCTGGTGTAACATTTGCCACCTGGTCGCCTTTCTTCGTGTTCGTGTTAGGAAGGCGGGCAGTGTTATTGTCTTCTTGGAAGACGGACTTGACTTCGAAATTTAAATCATTTGGGAATCTTGATAATGAGATTTGTCGGCGGTCGCCTCGTTTCCCACAATGAGCACGCTTTCCCAAGCATTTTGATGACGTCGGATGTGACCGGTGTCAGGCGCGTGGACGGCGCCTAAAATTTGAATTTGGCGCGTGCGAGGACTCAAAGGTTGCGCGTGGCAACCAATCGACGCCTCGATTTTGGGGACGACCCCCAAATTTTGGGGAAATTGCAAAAATGACCCCATTTTCTTGCGTTTTGGCCCTTGGGTATTTTGCCTATAAATAGAACCTCTCTTCTTCATAAATCAGTTTCGAAACTTCATATTTCAGAATTTCTTCCCGAGCAAATCTTCGAGTATTTCGGCGACTTTGTGCGTTTTCGATCGGTGTGAAAGGTAAATAAACTTTATTTTCTTCTTAAAACTCTTGTTTTCCCCAATTTCTATAGAAAAAATGGAGGTTGGTGGTTCCTCCGGCGGTGGCTCGCCACCGTTTGGGGAAGAGGTTGGGCATTCCGGCGATGGTCCTCGCCGGGATCTAGGAAAAAGGGTGGTGACGTCTGACCCCGAAACCATTTCGACCAACCCTATTAGAGTAGGGATCCGAAATCTTCCGGGCGATAGTTTGGAGGAAGCCTTGAACGTGGCGGGAGTCGTGGTCAACAATGAGACCGAAGAATCTGAACGAGATGATGCGGGCAACGATGCCGAAGATGATGTAGAGGGAACAGATTCGGATCTGGGCGACCAGGATTTGTGTTGGTCCTTGGTGGAGTATGACACAAGTGTATGGGGGGGGGGGGGGGGAATGCACTTGTGTATGCAAATTCTTTTCTTTTTAAACAATTTGGTCTTATCAGGCAGGTTGTCTCACAACAAGCCTGAGTGTGAACTTTGATAGATACTTGTCCTACTGATTACTATTAAGTGATCAGTTGGCTAAATATCTAAAAGAGTTGCTAAGTGCGGAATGTGGTTGGCCTTTGACTCAAATAAATACTCCAAGTTGATTTCTGAAAAAAACACTGTTATCAGGGACTTTGTCCAAAACAGTTTTTCTGAACTTACTGAGTTTTGCTCTTTGAAATATGATTGAATATAAGCACAATAATAAATGCAGTAAGTGAATGGCACACAATTTATAGTGGTTCAGGGACTCAAGCTCCTACATCCACTTTCCCTGATTGAATAGGATAATTCCTTCACAATGGAATTAACTTGTTTTATAGTGCCAAGGTGCACTGATCAACAACACTCTCTTAGTGCTTTGATCCCTAGGATAATCTGAGTCCTAGTGCTCAATGTCTCTGAGTTAAGACTGTGTTTCACAATAACAGTCCTTAACTCCTCACTTCTACAACAAACACTCTCTTCACTAAATGAGATAAAAGTTTGAGGTTTGGTTCCAACTAGTAGAGATATCCTTTACAATAAGAACAGTTGTAAAGGCTTAGGATATCTCAATGCTAAGCTTTGGATGTTTACAAAGATTGGCTTAGCTAAATGAAGTGATTAGGAAACTTGGGATTCTAAAGAACATCTTGGTTTCCTTTGTTTTGCTTGATGATAGTTTGATAGCAAGTAGTTGGATACTTGAATCCTTTGATCACTTCTGTATTTATAGGCAAATTTGAACAACTAACCGTTGGAGGGATAGCATTTCAAATTTGTCTATTTGCAGCACCATTGAAACGGCTATGAAGCTTGGCATCCTTTTATCCACTGTGTAAAAGCTTCTTCAATGGTTGCTAGAATGAATGTGTTGACCTCTGAAAAATGCGGCTGAGATGACTTGTGTCAGTTTCCAAATATGCACATTTCCCAAGGTTGATTTGTGGCAAACTCTACACTCAACCAATGGTCAGATGGGACAACTCCCCTGAACATTCCTGCTGCAATTTAGAATGTTCCAACACTCATTCAATGCTTCACCTTTAATGCTTCAAGTCTTCAATGCTTGGTTCAGGCATGATTGGGAATAAATGCTTCATTGAATGTGTCTTCTGTGAGCTTGGCATTCAATGCTCTTGATCATTTGCACTTCAATTGTTCTGATCATTTTCATTTAAGAGCATTGTCTTAACACTCTTGATCTTTTCTGCTCAGTTGTCCATTTGGTCAGCTTGTCATGAAAGTTCAGCAACTTTGGCCTAGAGACTTAACATTTATCAAGCTGCCTAACATTCCAGCTTTGGACAACTATCCTGAACTCTAAAATCTCACAACATTTCTGAGATTTTTAACTTAAGCATTCTACTTACTCAAGTGTTCTGGGACAACTTGTCTGAACTAGACTTGAGCATATCTCAACTAATCTGAACATCATCAATCAGGGGTTTTGGTATCTAAATCAAAATCATTTTATTCCCAACAATTTCCCCCTTTTTGATGATGCCAAAACCTATTACAAAGGAAACTTGACTTATACTATACTTTACCTTCAGGATGTGTGAACTGGTCAACTTTCCTGAAAGAAACTGTTAGCACAATAAATCAAGTAATTATGTCATGATAGGTTAGTTGAGATAATGAGTTGTTATCTCTTGATAGAAAATCAGTGGTCCTTTCATATATCATAGAGCATTATAGATCAGAAAATCAAAAAAAAGGACAACTAAGCTGATACACATCAAAAACAAGATAACAACAAACAATTGAAATCAGAAAGATGGGGAAGGAATGAACTTATCCATCAGAGAGTTCCATCATCTTGAGGAGCAATGCCATATTGAGCCCAGACCCTCTTCTTCAACTCCCAGACATCCTTGTTGGATCCTCTAGGGCCAATCTTCATCTTTTCCATCCTCATGATAGTGATGAACTCTTCTAGAATCTTCCCTTCATCAATTAAGTTCCCATTGAACTTAGGAGGCATGTACAGAATAGGACCAGGGGCCTTGAACTCAACTCTTGCCATCTCAGCTACTGCAAACAGCTTCTGGTAGAGGTCCCTATGGTTCTCAAACATAAACTGCACAAAGACTTCATCCACACTCTCTTCAAGCCATTTCCCAATGACATAAAAGTCATATACAAAGCTTCTCTTGGCCTCCTCCCATGCATCATTCAGTGAGATTGGAACCCACTTATCATGGTGAGGGTACTGAGTGTCCCATCTTTGCAGCATCTGTGGTTTGAGCCTTCTGTAAGAAGCCCTCCTTTTTGGAGCTTTGAAGTTTGCCCTCCTCTCATCTCTTGCCTTGTTGGCCTCAACCAACTGATCCATTCTTTCTTTAGCTCTCTGAACAGCTAGCTTCTCCTGAGTCTATGGATCCTTTCCAAATCCTTCTTCAAACAGCTTAGAAGGATCATCAGCAAGCTTGGGCACACTAACTTCAGGCTCTTTGTCCTGCTCTTCTTCTTCTTCATTTTCTTCTTGGATTTCAGGTAGTTTGGCTGTTTTCTTCAATCTCTTAGACTGCCTCAATGGAGTTGATTCTTCAGACTGGAATTCTGATGGCAGAGTCAGGCTGGTTGGGAATTCATTGAAGGCTTGCAATTCATTTCTTTTCCTTTCAGAGGCCCTAGTCACCTTCCCCCTTACTTCAACATCCTTCTCCTTGGGGTCAAGGCTTGCAGACTCACCACCAGGTCTCTGAAGCCTTCTTGCCTGACTTTCCATTGCTGACATCATAGACTCCTTGACAGCAATCTGAATTTGCTCTTCCTCAGTCAAGTTTTCAATATTCATTGGGCCTTTGCCTTTCCCAATGTCTTCTTCTACCTCCTCCTCAATATCAAGGACCTTCTCTTTTACTTTGGATTCACCAATCACCAAGGTTCCCTTTGCTCTAGCTCTCTCTCTTTCCCCCTTTTTGGCATTATCAAAACATTGGGGCTTCAACTCACTCATAGAGACTGAGAGATGTGAGTGGGCTTGAGTGAGAGACTTCAACTCTTGCAGCAAATAGACATTCTCATCATGAATATTTTGCATCTTGTCATCTGCCATGCTTAAGAATGTGTGAACAGGTTTCATCTTCTGAGCAACAATGGCATCCAAAGTGGCTTTCAGTGATTGATCAAGTTTGGCCTGAAGTTGATCAGTGAGGTTGGCCATAACTTGATCAGACACTTTGGCCATAAGTTCAACAGTGAACTTCTCTGCAGCTTCTTTTACCATAACAACTTTCAATTCTTCAGCCTTCTTTCTCTGAGAAGCTGTCCTTTGCCTCAATGCATCCTTGATTGTCCTTCTCAAGGCTCTCACATTATGCTTGTACAAATCTTTGAGACCCTGCTGCTCTCTCTTGACTGATCTTGTGAACTTTCCCATTGCATCCTTTGCCTTGGTTACTTCTGTTGAAACTGTTTGCAGTCCAGTTTCAACACCACAAATCCTTGCATCCAATGTGGGCAAAATCACCTCTTCTGAGCCAGTGAGCCTCATCTCCACAGAGGCTAGAGTTTTGCCTTGGCCATCAAGGGTGTCCACTGTTTCAGCATGTGCCTTCCCAACTTCCCTGACTAAAGTATCCAACTTCTCTAACTGTTGCTCAATGGATGTTGTAGTCTTTGATGCAATTTGCAAGCTAGCCTCAGTTGCATTAGCCTGCTCAAAATATATCTTGTTCAGGGTGGACACATTAGTTGAAATTGCTTCCAGATCAGTATCAGCATCAACTTGAATGTCAGTAAGGGAAGCATCTGCAAAAAATTGTTCAATAGTAACAGCAACAGAATCTGAGTAGAATTGAGGCCAGGAGGGTTGGGATTGGTGTTGTCATCATCATCATCATCAGATGTGCTATCAGGATGCTTGATTCCTTGTGCAATTCTTTCTCCCTCAGCAAGCACCTTCTCATGAACAATGGTGCAAAATAAGGCCTCAGTGGTCAACACACTGGTCTTCTTTACATTTGCAAAATGTAATAGCCTATTTTCTTCAACCTGCCACCAGTTAGCACCCTTATCGTTAATAGCTTGAGCTATTTCCACAATTGTTCTATCCTTGATCTCAACAAGTGCTCTGAGATCATAGAACTGTTGTTGCAGCCTAGGATAAGCCTTCAAACCTGGATACAACTCATCCACATTAGCCTTGGCAATCTGCCTCAGCATCCCCTCATAAGTGTACTCTTCTTCACTTCCATCTCCATCAGAAGAGTTGGCTTGGGATTCAGGGGGGTTGGATTGGGATTCAGGTAGGTTGGGCTGGTATTCAGGTAGGTTGGGTTCAGAAGGATTGGGTTCAGATGAGCTTAAGACAATTTGGGACCCAGGTGCTTTTGAGAGCAATGTTCCTGAGGAGGTTATTGGAATGGCTGGAATGGGTGGATAAACAACTTGATCACCTTCTTGAAGAACAGTTTCAAGAAGTTTGGTATAGGAAAAAATTCTTGGATCAAGTGGGGAGAATGGCCTATCTTCAAGATTGACTAAATCAGTCAGCACATCAATACCTGACCTGTCAGGGGCAACTTCAGGAGAGTAAACTTTCTTTGCAACAATTGGGGCATCTTCAGGAGTCTTGCACTCCTTTTCTTCATGCCTTGATGGAGATATTCTTTGAGATTGAATATCAGGAGAGTTGGCTTCAGGGCTGTTGGGCTTTGATTTGGATTTGGAGTTAAACCTACTTGCTTGTCTAATCTCCTTGAAGAATTCCTTCTTCTTCTTCTTCTCCTCTTCCATCAACTTCTGCTTCTCAAAAGTTTTGATTATTCTTCTTCTTCTTTCTGACCTTGTTGGCTTATCAAGGTCCCTATACTCTGTTACAGACTCAGGTTGCAAGGGGACAACCTCTCTGAATTCTTCACCCTCTTCAGGAGGGTTGACTCCTTCTTCTGCTACCTTCTCAATCTCCTCAGAAGTGGCACCTCCACTTCTTGACTCACTTTCTGGGGAAGATTCATTCAGAATCTTCTTCATCCTCTTCATCTTTGGCTGTGCTTTTGCAGGTTGAGCTTTCCTCTTTCTTGGAGAGGCTCTGGTGGCTGGTACAACAGTTACAGCTTTCTTGGAGGCTGCATCTTGCTTCCTCTTTTCTGTCTTGGAGGACAGCGTTCTGAACATCACCTTTTGAGCTGGAAAGGGTTTTGGCTTGGCTTGGAGGTGGGTATAATGAGCAAATCTTTCTAAGAGCAAGCTAGCTCTTGTGCAAAACTGGAGTCTCCCATCAACCACCACCTTGTGGTGCTTCACCTCCTTGAATTTGAACTTTTCATTCATCATTTTGTCCAAAATGAAATTTTTCCAGTTGAACTTGACTCTCTTCTCAGCAGAGTGAATCACAGCTGCCATCACTCTCAACTTAGGCATACTGATTTGTTCAACACTCCCAGAGTGGCTCAATAGACTTTTCACCACACAATCAAACAAGTGCCTATACATTGGTTTCAAGGTGTTCTTGATCTGAGCACTTGCAAGCTTTTTGGGTACTAGCATCCATGGGTTGGAGAACTCCTGCTCATCTCCTTCCCTGTATACTTCTGGATTCTGGCCTTCAGATGGTAGCCCAAAGCTAGCATCAAGATCCTCTGCAGTGAAGATGATTGTGTGTTGGCTTTCTTCATCTTCATCTTCCTCAGCATAAGTTAATTTGGTGTACACATCACCCTTTTTTCCCTTCCATCTGAGATGGGCAAAGAACTCTGCCATGAAAGGATTCAGGCAGGAATCAGGCTTGGTGATAAGAAATCTTTCAAGTCCTGCTTCCCTAAGCCAATGGAGTACTGGATGAACTTCTGTGTCAGGGCTATCAAAAGCTACCAACTTTTCAAACCACAGAGAATTTGGGTTGTTGAGATAAGAGAAATCAATGTCCAAGGAGGAATCATTGAAATCTACAAGTTCTTCTCTCTTGATTTTGGGAGCCATGGATAATTTTGAGAGATAGAAAGATTTGGAGAAAAGTTGCAGGTTTTGAGAGGTTTTCAAAAACTTTGAGAATTTGGAATTATGAGTGCGTGAGGAAGGAAGTAAAAATCGAGAAGTTTATATATGTGGGGAATTTATTAACCGTTGGTTAATAGACAATAACAGTGGGTAATAATAAAAACCAATTGGATAAAGTGGGGGTAGTGGGCATTAGGCGGTTTGATGAAGTTTTAATGCAAATCAATGGCCTTGATGATGGCTCAAGAATTCATGAAATCTTAATTAAGATTTTTCATTAAATGTTGATTTGCCATTTTGGTGGCAAAAATCTTTATAGCACACGCCATCCTAAAATGGCCTACTCTTAGACCAAGAAACCTTTTAAATGTCTAATCAATGCTAAAAATAGCAATAATTATCCAATTTACTCGGACAACCATCCTGAGATGTGTTTTGATTTCTCTCTTGGTCAAAATGTCTGACCAACATGCCTGAGTGGGTCCCAATGTTGCTGACTGGGTCCCACTAGGACAAAGCTCCTGACCAACATTGTTGAACACCATAAGGACAACTTTGCTGAGTTTCCCTTTTTGGCAGATTGCTTCAGTGAGGTTGGTCAACTTTGCTGAAGTTCATTTTAATGAACTTCCCCCTTCATTTGAGCTTTCTTCCTTCATTTCTCCATCTTCCCTGGATCATGTAAGCCCAATTCAGCTGAAAGTTCCAAGAACCTTGCTTCAGCCAATGGTTTAGTCAAGATATCAGCTTTTTGCTTATCAGTGTGAATTTTGACAAGCTTGATATCTTTCTTTTCCACATGATCCCTTATAAAATGATGCTTGATATCAACATTTTTGCATCTAGTGTGGAGCACTGGATTCTGTGAGATGGCAATTGCACTATTGTTGTCACATAATATTGGCACTTCATTTGAGATGACTTTGTAATCTCTAAGTTGCTGCCTGAGCCAAAGTATCTGAGCACAGCAACTTCCAGCTGCTACATATTCTGCTTCAGTTGTTGATGTGGCAACAGTATTTTGCTTCTTGGAGAACCATGAGATAAGCTTGCTGCCCAAGAATTGACATGTTCCAGAAGTGTACTTTCTGTCAATTCTACATCCTCCATAGTCTGCATCTGAATATCCAGTTAGCTCAATGTTGTCATTAGCTGGATACCGTAATCCAAGATTCTCAGATCCCTTGAGATATCTTAGGATTCTCTTGGCAGCATCAAGGTGGCTCTTCTTTGGATTTGCTTGAAATCTTGCACACACTCCAACTGCAAATGTGATGTCAGGCCTGCTTGCAGTGAGATATAGCAAGGATCCTATGATTCCCCTGTAGTTAGTGGAGTTTGTTGATTCTCCACTTTCATCAGGATCCATCTTCCAGTTAGTATTCATAGGAATTCTGACTGGCTTGCTTGTAGCACATCCAAATTTCTTAATCATGTCCCTTGTATACTTGGCCTGATTGATGAATATTCCTTTATTAAATTGAGTGACTTGAAGTCTTAAGAAGAAATTCATCAATCCCATCATGGACATCTCAAATTTGCTCTGCCTGAGTTTGGAGAACTTCTCACACAGCTTCTCATTTGGAGATCCAAATATAATGTCATCCACATAGATTTGGACTAACAAAATATCATCTCCTTCACAGATTCTAAACAAAGTTCTGTCAACAGTGCCTTTGACAAAACCATGATCTAGAAGAAACTGTGATAAGGTGTCATACCAAACTCTTGGAGCTTGTTTTAAGCCATAGAGGGCTTTCTTCAATCTGTATACCTTGTCTCCTTCTTCAAAGCCTGGGGGCTGTTCAACATATACTTCTTCTTTGAGCACCCCATTGAGAAATGCACTCTTCACATCCATTTGATACACTTTGAGCCTCATGTGAGCTGCATATGCTAAGAAGAGTCTGATTGCCTCAAGTCTGGCCACTGGAGCAAAAGTCTCATCATAATCAATCCCTTCAGATTGACAATATCCTTTGGCCACCAGTCTTGCTTTGTTCCTCACAATGATGTCATTTTCATTCTTCTTATTTTTGAACACCCATTTAGTTCCAATGACATCTTGATGAGTTGGCCTATCCACCAGCTCCCATACTTCATTTCTGGTGAACTGGTTCAGCTCTTCTTGCATGGCTATGATCCAGTTGGTGTCTTGTAGTGCTTCCTCAATATCTCCTGGTTCCTGTTCTGGTTTTGAACTGGGATTGGGTCAGTCAGTTCAATATCACCTTTAGGGAGATTGACTTCTGGTTGATTGCCATCAGGTAGGTTGTCCAGTTTTTGATTGTCATGTAGTTCAGGCTGGGCAACATCTACAAACACTGTCTCCTTGCTTTGAAGCCTTATTCTGGTTGTTCTTTGTGTTATCTCATCAATATTTAGGTTTCTATCCCTGAACTCATTAATAGATTCATCAAACACAACATGAGGTGTTTCTTCCACAATAAGGGTTTTGCAATTGTAGACTCTGTAAGCTTTGCTGATTTGTGAATATCCAACAAATATTCCTTCATCAGCTTTGCTGTCAAAAGCTTTCAATTGCTCCTTCCCATTATTATGAATGAAACACTTACAACCAAATATGTGAAAGTAAGCAACAGTGGGCAATCTACCTTTCCATAATTGATATGGAGTTTTACCTTATCCTTTGGTGATTAAGGACCTATTTTGAGTGTGGCATGTAGTGCTAATGGCTTCAGCCCAGAACCTTTTAGGCAGTTTTGATTCAGCAATCAATGTTCTTGCTGCTTCTTTCAAGGTTCTGTTTCTTCTTTCAGCAACCCCATTTTGTTGAGGTGTTCTTGCTGCTGAAGTCTCATGAATGATGCCATTCTTGCTGCAGTACCCATTGATGTATGAGTTTATGAATTCAGTGCCTTTGTCTGATCTGATCTTGACAATACTTAGGCTCTTTTCATTGCTCAATCTCATCATCAATTCAGGTAGCTTGACTTGGGTCTCCTTTTTGTTCAGCAAGAATACTACCCAAGTGTACCTGGAGAAATCATCAACAACAACTAATGCATATTTTCTTCCATTTATACTTACTGGGATTATTGGACCAAATAAATCCATATGCAGTAGTTGAAGAACTCTCCCAGTTGAGATGACAAGCTTTCCTTTGAATGAAGCTTTGATCTGCTTTCCTTCCTGACATGGCTGGCATACATGTTCTTTGGTGAACACTTGATTAGGCAACCCTTTAACTAGAGAGTCTCTTGCAATTTTGTTGATGGTTTTGAAGTTCAGATGGTTTAGTCTTTTGTGCCACAGCCAGCTTTGCTGACTTGTGCTTTTGGCAACAAGACAAACTGCTTCAGGGGTTTTGCTCCAATCTGCAAAATAGACATTTCCATTTCTCACCCCTGTTAGTAGCACCTGTTGTGTTGAATTATTTTTGATAATACATTCATTTGGTGCAAATTCAACACAATATCCTTTATCACAAATTTGACTTATAGACAACAAGTTATATTTCAGGCCTTGGACATATGAGACATCAGTAATTTTGACACTACCAATGTTTAATATACCATAGCCTTTTGTGATCCCTTGAGAGCTGTCTCCAAAGGTTACTGAAGGACAATCTTTTTCTATGAAATCTGAGAGAAGCTCTTTGTTCCCAGTCATGTGTCTTGAACATCCACTGTCCAAGTACCATGCTATTTTCTTGTTGATGCTTCTCCTCTTCTTGTGGTCCTTGCAACCCTGCAAATTTTGGGGAAATTGCAAAAATGACCCCATTTTCTTGCGTTTTGGCCCTTGGGTATTTTGTCTATAAATAGAACCTCTCTTCTTCATAAATCAGTTTCGAAACTTCTTATTTCAGAATTTCTTCCCGAGCAAATCTTCGAGTATTCCGGCGACTTTGTGCATTTTCGATCGGTGTGAAAGGTAAATAAACTTTATTTTCTTCTTAAAACTCTTGTTTTCCCCAATTTCTATAGAAAAAATGGAGGTTGGTGGTTCCTCCGGCGGTTGCTCGCCACCGTTTGGGGAAGAGGTTGGACATTCCGGCGATGGTCCTCGCCGGGATCTAGGAAAAAGGTGGTGACGTCTGACTCCGAAACCATTTCGACCAACCCTATTAGAATAGGGATCCGAAATCTTCCGGGCGATAGTTTGGAGGAAGCCTTGAACGTGGCGGGAGTCGTGGTCAAAAATGAGACCGACGAATCTGAACGAGATGATGCGGGTAACGATGTCGAAGATGATGTAGAGGGAACAGATTCGGATCTGGGCGACCAGGATTTGGATGTGGAGATAGGCGAACAGATAGACCCGGCAAGAGTGGAGACTGTTCCATTATTTACAAAAATATTGTAGATCCCTAGTTGAGTTAGATAATATTGAGTAAGCTAGGAAAACGTCTAGAGGGGGTGAATAGACTTCTCAAAATCTTTCAATATATCAGAATACACTATGCGGAATTATTAGATTAACAATGAGCCCAACCAAGTTTATACTCAACTAATATTCGCGAACTTCTGTATGAACACTCTAGTAGTCTTGTTCTTATATGCAATTCAATGAATTAAGCAGTTAATCAATCAAACACAAATAAAACAGTAAAGTAAATCAAACAAGAGATTTAAAGTGGTTCGACAACTTGTCTACATCCACTCTCACAAACCCAGTTGTGAAATTCTTATTACTCTCTTCCAATCGAGTAGTGTGTTCTTGTGATTTTAAGTCCCAAGAAATAAGACTTAGATCTTCTCGAAAACACTACCAAGTGCCTCTTCAATCTAACTAGCTATTTTACAAGTAACTAGCAACTTGAAACAAAACAATAAAACTTCTCTATATTCAGTAGTAGCCTTCTTGAATTCGTCACTTGTCATCTGGCTTCACTTTCTGAATTTCCAACTTTGAGAGTTTCTTCTCTTTGAATACTTCGTAAATTTGCTTCACTTGAATGTAGAATATCAGTGTGTCAGTAGTCTTTAATCGTTGAATACCATAGGGTATTTATAGACTTCCAATTTCAAGAACATTCTCTTATAACCGACTTTTCTTTAAAACTGACTTCTAACTTCTTCTTCTTATCCATCCACGCGTTTATGCAGTTAATTAGTTATTTCCATAACTAACTCTTTAATCTTTATCTTCAATACGCGTTTCTGACTTAACAAATTTCTTCTTTGTCGCGCACTAGTCTTGTCTCTATACTTAGACAAAATTCAGACTTCTTCCTTACTCGTCTTGTTTTGCGCAGGTCTTCAATAGTAGACTTCAATATAGAACTAATCTAGTCCTATCATCTAATCCTAACAAGACTATTACATTACATTAAGCTTTATAAAACAGCTTAGTCACCTTAAGATCTATACAATGAATACATACACGAAAATATGAGCTTCTATACAACTTCAATATAGCTCAGTATAAATCCTAACATACAAAGCACTTATAAATCGTACTTGTCTTTCAAACACTTATCTTTTAAACTTTACTTGTGAACTCTACTGATCTGCTCAAGATGACTTCATAACTAGACTAGATCAGTCAACTCTTGGAAAATATTCAAGTCTTCTTTTTGGCTTATCAAAACTCATCTTATCTTTTCATCATTTAGGACTTGCCTCAGGATTCATATCCCAACAAATATTATTGTTAAAAATGGGTCACAAGTCCTGGTCATGAAGCTAGAGTGATACGCATGCCCTTCCGTTCCATTACGGGGCACATGGTACGTGGGGTAACCCAAACTACATGAATCATGGAGGTGCGGGGTAGGTTGTGAACATGTCGTCTTATAAAAATTAATGAATGGAGTATTATATAGTAAAACCTTCTTCTATGCTTTTCTCTCTGTTCTACGTGCTTTTGAATGGATGATCTGGATGTGGACTTCGTAAGCAACTAAAAAATCATGTATTATTATCGGGGTTATTACGTGTATTAAAAGATTAAACGGATGATTTAGTGATGAACAAATGAAGAACAATATGAAGATGTAGTATGGCTTCTTGGAGAAGCTTGGGAGCTTTTGAGAGCTCTTTGTATTGTATTGCCTCGGTCTTTGTGCAATAATATTAACTTGTGTTTTGTCACATCCCTTGTCACATCCCGATTTTAGGGGCCTAGATGAAAATACTATACGATGCATATTTTTTTATAAAAATTGGCAGCGGAATTTATTTTGGTAAATGAATACTCAATCACTTTTAAGAAATTCATATTAAAATGTAACTTCAACGAATGAGTACCAAAACTTGTTAAAAAAAAAGGGATGTGAACATTTTTAAAATGAAAATAGTTTAAATTTTGAATGCAAATAATTAAATAAGATAGCATGAAGGCATTCTTTAATGACATGAAACACATCCACCGTCCCTCCACCGCAACTCCGTCAATCTGTAAAGTGTGAAAAAGATTGGGGTGAGCAAAACAACTAGCTCAGTGGGATTAACTTTGTCACCGTTAAATATAACATATGAATAACATCATAACTCACAAACATGCATACAATTTCATAAGCTTGTTGGCAAAGCCAACCATAATAACATGGGCTTGTTGGATGAACCAACCATAAGTTTGTTGGATAAACCAACCATAATATCATAGGCTTGTTGGATAAACCAACCATAAGTTTGCTGGATAAACCAACCATAATAACATAGGCTTGTTGGATAAACCAACCATAAGATGTAAGATGCAGCAAGAAATAAAATCACTCATACGAAATACTTAAAAATGACAAAGTAGTCAATCAAGAAAATCCCACCTTAGTAACTTGAGTAATCTCGTAAGTACGTAACTTGAATTAATGCCAGAGTTTCTCATCACCTATAATAATAAATATTATCGTAGAATTATTATTAACACATTAATGAGTTGTAGAGGTATTTACTAATAAAACTAACATAAAAGATCTTAAACTATTGTTTTGATAATTAATCGATTAATACTAATAAATATATACATCATAACTAAACAATGAAAATAGTAATGAGTGTCTATGTAATTTAAAATTATCACAATTAATAAGTTAATGGATTATAAATAAATTATTATTAATTTAATAATATATGCCTTACCATCATTACTGGAGTTAAAGAAAAATAACCGTATTCGAATTTTATGATTACATCTCATTTCTAGCAACTAACTAACTAACTAATAATAATAATAATAATAATAATAATAATATTTGAAAAGGGGCTTAGAAATTAAAGGCATGCATGAGGAACGTGAAACTTTAATTAACTCGGCCCATCCATCGGTCGGAAAATTTATAAAAACTAAACATTGGCCTAGAGATTTAATTACGGTGCTAATCATATATTTCTATGTATTGAATACTATATATGTAGCTGTCTGTAACGAAACTTAGAAATGGAAGATGGAAATTCCAAGAACAAAGAAATTAAAAAATAAGAATAAGAACAACCAGGAATTAAACTTTACAATGATCCAAATGAAGTTATTTTCTGTATATCTCTAGAGAAAACTACCGTATGATATAATATGAGAGGAGATATAAAATTAGTTGAGAATTATACGGGAAGTTGAGAATAATCTGGGATTATCTGAATTGACGTAGAAAATTAGTCTTTCAATTTAAATTCTAATTTGCCAACCGACGAATAGAGATACTTAAGGGATGTGATTATAATAAGTGGGCTTGTTCTTTTTCAAAACAATATCTTAAAACTATTAATATATATATATATATATATATATATATATATATAATTACAATCCAAAATATTTAATACAAAAAAAATATATTAAAGTATAATTACGTATACTAATTAACAAATAGTGATATCCATATTATATATAAATCTAATATATATATATATATATATACCATAATTAAATTATGCAGAATAATATTAGCAATGGATTTGAAAATATAAAATAGTCAGTCCTCAACTAATGAAATCTAAAATTACGGATTTTCCTTGTATTTCTAATTGGTGTTTTTCTAATTAGACCATTTGAACTAATAAATTTAAGATTCATAAAAATTAATATCAAACTAAAAGATTATACCCTCAACTATTTAATTAATTCACTTATGTGAACAGACATTCCTATATAAATACATAGGTACTAAATTGATTAGTCGTGAATACTAGGTTAGCAATAAAAGATAAATAATTTAGCATAATATATGTCTAGGTTATCTGCGGTTTTGAATGTAGAAATAAGGATATGAGAAAGTATAGCATTATCCCTAATTTAATGAATAAAAATGGAAAAACCATAAGAATCGAATATTAAGAAGGGAGAAATAGATACCTATAAAAAGAGAGCAGAGATTAGATGTGAGCGTCTTCCAAATCAGGGTGATTCAGTAGTTTAAAATCTAAGTTTTTCAAATATAATTAAATATTTAGGGTGAGGAGTTTTTGCAGAATATGAATTCTTTTTCTGTGGAAATTACCAAGTAAATGTAAGAATTTTGGATAATTGACTCGGTTGAGAAAATTGTGGGATGACCAGTAAATATAAGAATTTTGGATAATTGACTCGGTTGGGAAAATTATGGGATAAAAAGAGAGGAGAATTAAAATATAATGAGTTGAGAACAATGAGCGTTGAAAAAGACTCCAAGTTTGAATTCAACTGATCGAGAAACGTGGGATTAAGTTTTTAAATTCTAAGTTCTAACCTATTGATCCAGGTTAATTCTATCTTAATTAATAATAATAATATGATCGCATATTTCTACCATAGGTATATCTAATCAAATCTAACTTCACCTATATATGTGCACAAATATATATATATATAGTTATATATATTCTAATTAAATCAATAATATATTATATCCAACAATATCTATAAACATTTATTTTTCATAATTTATTTATATAGAAAATAAAAATAAACAATTAATAACTTATGTACTTTTAATAATTTATGAAAATCGAAAATTTGCGGGTGTTACATGTTTACATTGTGCCTCTTGGGGCTTATATACTAGGTTTTTTGCAGCCAAGCCTTTACACGTGGCAGGCTCTAAATGGCTATAAGATCCCATCAGATAAAGGTGATGGGAGTTCGCATTAAATACGTCTTGGAGGTTGTTCCGGTGTTAAACCGCCTCTTTGGTGGTCGTCCTCACCTTCTACGAGGAGCTGGGCCATGGTGGTCATCGGAGACCTGGTCGTCTGGGTTTCACCACGAAAGTTGGTCGTGCTCAACCAATCTCGAACAGGTTTGAGACTTGTCTTTTCTAAATAACTCATCATGTGCTCGTCGATAACCCTAGAGCGAGCACACATTTACATTTTCTTATAACAATGTTGACTATTCGTCGCCACGCAAGCTGATGACTAGAATTGACTTTGTCAAAGATTGACTCCTTTGACCTGGTGTAACATTTGCCACCTGGTCGCCTTTCTTCGTGTTCGTGTTAGGAAGGCGGGCAGTGTGATTGTCTTCTTGGAAGACGGACTTGACTTCGAAATTTAAATCATTCGGGAATCTTGATAATGAGATTTGTCGGCGGTCTCCTCGTTTCCCACAATGAGCACGCTTTCCCAAGCATTTTGATGACGTCGGATGTGACCGGTGTCAGGCGCGTGGACGGCGCCAAAAATTTGAATTTGGCGCGTGCGAGGACTCAAAGGTTGCGCGTGGCAACCAATCGACGCCTCGATTTTGTGGACGACCCCCAAATTTTGGGGAAATTGCAAAAATGACCCCATTTTCTTGCGTTTTGACCCTTGGGTATTTTGCCTATAAATAGAACCTCTCTTCTTCATAAATCGGTTTCGAAACTTCTTATTTCAAAATTTCTTCCCGAGAAAATCTTCGAGTATTCCGGCGACTTTGTGCGTTTTCGATCGGTGTGAAAGGTAAATAAACTTTATTTTCTTCTTAAAATTCTTGTTTTCCCCAATTTCTATAGAAAAAATGGAGGTTGGTGGTTCCTCCGGCGGTGGCTCGCCACCGTTTGGGGAAGAGGTTGGACATTCCGGCGATGGTCCTCGCCGGGATCTAGGAAAAAGGGTGGTGACGTCTGACTCCGAAACCATTTCGGGCAACGATGCCGAAGATGATCTGGAGGGAACAAATTCGGATCTGGGCGACCAGGATTTGGATGTGGAGATGGGCGAACAGATAGACCCGGCAAGAGTGGAGACTGTTCCATTATTTACAAAAATATTGTAGATCCCTAGTTGAGTTAGATAATATTGAGTAAGCTAGGAAATCGTCTAGAGGGGGTGAATAGACTTCTCAAAATCTTTCAATATAACAGAATACACTATGCGGAATTATCAGATTAACAATGAGCCCAACTAAGTTTATACTCAACTAATATTCGCGAACTTCTGTATGAACACTCTAGTAGTCTTGTTCTTATATGCAATTCAATGAATTAAGCAGTTAATCAATAAAACACAAATAAAACAGTAAAGTAAATCAAACAAGAGATTTAAAGTGGTTCGACAACTTGTTTACATCCACTCTCACAAACCCAGTTGTGAAATTCTTATTACTCTCTTCCAATCGAGTAGTGTGTTCTTGTGATTTTAAGTCCCAAGAAATAAGACTTAGATCTTCTCGAAAACACTACCAAGTGCCTCTTCAATCTAACTAGCTATTTTACAAGTAACTAGCAACTTGAAACAAAACAATAAAACTTCTCTATATTCAGTAGTAGCCTTCTTGAATTCGTCACTTGTCTTCTGGCTTCACTTTCTGAATTTCCAACTCTGAGAGTTTCTTCTCTTTGAATACTTCGTAAATTTGCTTCACTTGAATGTAGAATATCAGTGTGTCAGTAGTCTTTAATCGTTGAATACCATAGGGTATTTATAGACTTCCAATTTCAAGAACATTCTCTTATAACCGACTTTTCTTTAAAACTGACTTCTAACTTCTTCTTCTTATCCATCCACGCGTTTATGCAGTTAATTAGTTATTTCCATAACTAACTCTTTAATCTTTATCTTCAATACGCGTTTCTGACTTAACAAATTTCTTCTTTGTCGCGCACTTGTCTTGTCTCTATACTTAGACAAAATTCAGACTTCTTCCTTACTCGTCTTGTCTTGCGCAGGTCTTCAATAGTAGACTTCAATATAGAACTAATCTAGTCCTATCATCTAATCCTAACAAGACTATTACATTACATTAAGCTTTATAAAACAGCTTAGTCACCTTAAGATCTATACAATGAATACATACACGAAAATATGAGCTTCTATACAACTTCAATATAGCTCAGTATAAATCCTAACATACAAAGCACTTATAAATCGTACTTGTCTTTCAAACACTTATCTTTTAAACTTTACTTGTGAACTCTACTGATCTGCTCAAGATGACTTCATAACTAGACTAGATCAGTCAACTCTTGGAAAATATTCAAGTCTTCTTTTTGGCTAATCAAAACTCATCTTATCTTTTCATCATTTAGGACTTGCCTCAGGATTCATATCCCAACAAATATTATTGTTAAAAATGGGTCACAAGTCCTGGTCATGAAGCTAGAGTGATACGCATGCCCTTCCGTTCCATTACGGGGCACATGGTACGTGGGGTAACCCAAACTACATGTGTAGGTCCCGAAGCTGAGTTAATATCGAGGGAAGCTAAAGAAAATGTCTAGAGGGGGGTGAATAGACTTTTCTAAAATCTTTCGATATATCAGAATTACCATATGCGGAATACGAAATAAAACAATGAGCCCAAGTAGTTTATACTCAACTTCTTAATTCGAGAACTCTATTCTATACTCAACTAGTCTTGTTCAGTTAGGTATGTTTAACAAGTAAACAATTAATCAATTAAGCAATAAACAAAACAGTAAAGTAAACAACACAAACAATTTATAGTGGTTCGACAACTTGTCTACGTCCACTCTCACAACCCAGTTGTGATGTTTCCACTAACTCTTCCAATCGAGTACAAAGTGTGTGTGTTCTTGTTCTTTAGAGTCCCAAGAAAAAGACTTAGATCTTCTAAGACTATATCACCAGATACGTCTACGATCTTACTAGAAATTTAACAAGTATCTAGCAACTTGAGAAAAACAACAAACAAAAACTAAAAACTTATTCAGTAGCAGTCTTCTGGTTTCTTCACTTCACTAGCAGACTTGCTTTCTAAACTTCAATGAACTCTGTGAGTAAGCTTCTTCAAATGCTTCAGTAATTTTTCAGTATATGGATTTGCAGCAGTCTTCAAACGATAAACACCTTGAAGTATTTATAGACTTCTGAGATCAAGAACTTAGTTAGTTGTAACCAACTCTTCTTGAAAACTAACTTTTGTAACTGCATCTTCTTATCCATCAACGCGTTTCTTGTTAATTAGTTATTTCTAACTAACTTTGATCTTTATCTTTAACACGCTCTTCATCTTTACTTCACTTCAAGTTGACTTGTCTTGTGGAGTCTTGTATGCGTACTTGTCTTGTCTAGTAGACTTCATTCTTCTTGTCTGGTCTCCTTCTTGTGCAACTTCCAACAGTAGACTATTCTATCCTAACAAGACTATTACATTACTTTAAGCTTATAGCTTAATCAACTTATAAAACTATACAATCAATCTATCTATTACATTAAAAAATCATGAACTCTATACAATGATTATTTTATAGCTCAATAACAATCTAACATGTATAAAAATAGCAAATATGAAGTACTTATAAAACGTACTTATCTTTTAATATAAACAATACTTGTCTTTTAAATGCGAACTCTACTGGTCTTATACAAGATGACTTCTTCTCAACTAGACTAGATCAGTCAACACTTAGAAAATATTCAAATTACTTTTGGCTTATCAAAACTTTATCTTTATCTTTTATTCATCATGTAGGACTTGTTCTAGGATTCATATCCCAACAATTTCCCCCTTTTTGATGAAGCAAAAACTACTTGAATATTTCTCAATAGTAGACTAGTTAAGTAGTTATCTTGTCTTAACATCAAATAGTACTTATATTTTCATTCATTCAAAATAATACCAGTAGATATTACACATACTTCAAAAATCAACAAACTAATGATAAACAGAGAAAATAAAACTAAGTATCAGAGCACATAATCAACTAATCTGAAAGAGTACCTCCTTCCGGATTTGGAACACAGAAAGCATCAAGGAGTCTCTTGTGAATAACTCTGACATGGTCTTCATCATCAATCTTCTCTTTATCCAGTAGCTCTTCTTCAAACTTCTTGATTAGATTATGATCAACTCTTCTACCAGAACTGGTCATAGGACATTTCCACTTTGGAAATTCAGGAACAAGAATATTGAAGTTCGCTCCAGCAGATATCCTCAAGATCAAATTCCACAGCAGCTTGTTCTGACCTTCCATAAATTTGTCAAACAAGGAGTATAACTCATCTGGACTTTCAGAGTCTCCATACTTACGAATAATCCAATGATCAACTTCCCATTGCCTCTTCACTTTCATCCATTCAGCTCTATGTTCTCTATCAATGAAGTAGTCAATGAACTGATCTTCCATCTGATCTTCATCTGCCTTCAGCTTCTGCAAACTTTCAATGTGTCTACCAATCTTCTTCTTGCTTGCATAGTGAGCTTCATCATTTGGATCAACAACCTTCTGCTTCTTCTCAACTATCGCAGTAGGTTCTTCAGCTTCAATAGCTAACTTTCTCTTAACTCGTCTGGTCTGAACCTCAGCTTCTAGAGATGCAACACCTTTGCCTTTCTCTATTTTCTTTTGTTCATCAACCTTAGCTTGCTCCAACTCTGCAGTTTTAACTAATTTACCTCTCTTAGGCCTTCTTAGTTCTTGCATAGCAGTAGCAGCTTCCTTCTCTTCCGGTTCAGCAGACTTATCTTTTTCAAGTTCAGCAACCTTCTCAACTCTACTAGCCTCTTCCCCATTTTTGGCTTCATCATCAGCCTTGAGAGTGAAAAGACTTGTAAAGCGAGTCATCTCTTCCTTCACATCTTCCTTCATTGCCTCAGCAACTAACTCGATCTGCTTTTGATACGTCCTGTCATGACTCATCTTGTCAAGACGATCAGTAGCCAATTCTAGCTTCCTTGAGCTTGAAACTAGTTCATCCTTAAAGTATGTAGCTGTCTGGCGAAGGAGTGTGTTCTGCTCTGTTAGCTCGGTGAGAACAGCTCGAGAACGCACCAACTGATCTTGTGCTTCCCGTCTCTGTTCATCAGCAATCTCAATCTTAACCCTGTAGAGTCTTTCCATTTTACTTGACTCTTCAGCTAACGAACGAGCAAATGAGATAGATCTCTTCTCAGAGAAATCAACCTGCTTCTTCAGGAAACTTTCAACTTCAGCATACATCTCTACTCGGAAAGTTGAGTCCATCTTGTTGACCTCACCAACAATTAATTCTCTTGAGCTGTCAATAAGCGATTGGTTCTGCTCAACTAACATGTCTTTCACCTTTGAGTGTAGGAACTCATCTATAGCAGAGTGTACAACTTCTTTCAAATCCGTCTTCAACTCTTCAAGATAGCCTTCAGGAAAGACTTGAGTAGACGACTGAGCTTCAACAACAACATCCTCTTGAACTTTTTCAGCAAGTTCATCTTCATCGAACATAACAGCATCCATGAACTCATCATCTTCTTCACCAAGTTCGAAAGTATCTATCTCTTCAAAACTTTCAGCCTTTTCTTCAGTAGGAACACCTTCTAACTCCAAAATGGGTTCTGAGGTCTGGATCGCAATATCAGCAGGTTCTGCCTTCGTCTCTTCTTCTACCAGATCAGTCTGAGTTCCAACATCGTACGAGAACTCTTCAACCAGAACACCATCAGGAATGCTCAATAATCTTTTTACAAGATCAACTAAGGCCTTGCGAGGGAATAGTTCTGAGTGGTCTTGAACACCACTGTTCTCTTTTTGTTCCATTTCCCAATCCATGAAGTTGGAGATTCCACCCATGCCTTGAATGAACTCAAAAAGATCATCTGTTGAAGATTTCTTCAATGAGAACCAGGTGCATATCCTTACGAGTTTCTCAAACTGCTCCGAGGCAGTGTCGATTTCGAGAGTTGAGAGCTGCTTCTTCAAATTCTTGGACACTCGAGCTCGAACTCTCTTCTCTCTTAGACACATAGGATAATATACCAAGGATTCAAATCTAACATCAGACGGGTTCTGAGCAGGTGGGGTCCCTGTCTCAGCTATTGCAGTGGCAACTGGCGTCTTGTCTGAAGTAGATGGGTTGGAGAGTTGAACATTTTCTGTTGAGGGTAACGAAGAAATTTGGACTGTGGTTTCTTGGGGCTGAGTTGTGGCTTGGTCTGGTGTGACAACTGTCGAAGTATCAGTTGTATCCTTTATGGGAGTGATTTCGGGATGACTGGCTCTAAGCGGTAATGCTGCCAGTACTTGCGAGGTTGAGGGTTGAGGTCTAGGCCTATATCGATGTGATCTAGCCTTGGTTCGAACAGAAGAGAGAGAGAGAGAGGAATTGACAAAGATTGAGAAGAGGTACCAACCTGAGGACTTAACTCGTCTTGTTGAGTAGGCGACCCAACTCTCACGAGTGTGTACATTTCAGGAATTTGAGCACTTGGCACCTTCTTTCGTTCGGACTCCTCTTCCGACTGAGTTTCCTTTGAGGCAGCTGCACTGGACTCAGCTTTCGCAATCTCCTCCGATTCTTCATTATCGGACCCGTCTTCTGAAGAGCTAGATGAGTCAGCATATGGCAAAGCTGCTAAATCATCAACCTGAACTTGCCTTGGGGCAGCTGGCCTTGCAGCAACTTGTTTCTTCAGCGCCTCCTTTTTCAGATAGAACTTTAGTGGATGAAAGGGCTTTCCTTTGCTCCAATCAGACTTGTTTGGCAACAACAAGGGTAGTAAGATACTCAGCTTGTTGCCATACCCAACAACATTCGACACCATCCAACTGCAAGAGTCGGTGTCAACCCTAACACTTCTTTCGAAGTACATCATCCGATCAGCTATCAACTTAAACCAATTACCCTCCGTGATTCCATCATATATCGCCGCCATCACCCTTGTCTTAGCCTGAGTGACAGAATCATGAGAGCCAGTGGCACATAGTAGCATCTTGCTTGCTATGTCCAGTAGAGTGCGATACTTTTCCAGAAGTTCTGACTTCTTGACGGCAGGGGCCTTGCCATCTGGTTTGAGCTTCCTTTTCCTACCACAAAAGATGCTCAAATACCTCATCTCCTGACCAACAACATAGTTTTCCACATCAATCGTTCCGATGGGCAACTTCAAATGTTTGAACACAACTTCGCGAGTGAGTTCAACTCGACTCGATCGAATAAACGATTCAATGATATCTCCTCGTCTGGTGGCGTTAGCATAGAACAACAACACCTCTTCTTCCAATACTACTTGAGGGAATGCCTCCAGATACGGCTTCAATCCACATCGAATGCACTTGTTGATGATTTCTTGCTTTCCAGCAGTGTGAAGCCCTTTGAAAAACATCGAGGGTTCCACATGTATCTTGCCTTCTGAGATATACTGGCCAAGGTCAAACTTAGCTTGCATGTTAGTTCTTACATCGAATAGAGATGCAATCGACATTTTCAGTAGATAGAGTAAGAACAGGGGAGTTTGATTTTGCAAAAAAATTTGAGAGCTAGAGTAGGGGAGTTATGAAATCGTGGGTCAAGTTGTGTGTGGAAGATGGGTTTTGTTAGAACTGAAATGTAAATCCAACGGCCAAGATTAAAGGATTAGATCCAACGGTTGGGGCCTTTGGCATTCGGTTACGGAATCGAGAATATTATGTGTTTTGATATTGTAAAATTTGAAACCCGTCTCTTCTTAGTTAGGACAGGGGAGTGAACTCATCTGACCTAGTGTAGTCGAGTGCGAACTGGGTGTATACACCTCATTAAATGGGAGTGTATAAATCCAATTCTAGGGTTTTTCAAATTTTAACATTATCGAATTACTATAATACCCTTAATTCGATTTGTATAAACACTTAGTATATTTCAATCAAAAGAACACTTAGCTTGTCTGTTCGAGTCCATCCAGAACAGACGAGTAGACTTATGAACACAAGTCGAGTTCCCCCTTCGACTGTGCTTGTCTATTCCGAACGTCGAACGACATCATGTACCTATCTTATCATATGCAATGTGTAATCGTATGTACAATTAGAGTAAAATAAATAAGATGAATATCAATCTAAAGCAATGATCAAGGTTTCGAACAAGATGACTCGTAACAAACATAAGAGTCAACATAAGGATATTTAAGAAATCATAGATTCCCCCTTAATTGTTTATTCCCTTAGTATTACCCTCAGCTTTACCAGCTTCCTCACCGGGTTGTTTGGTCATCTAGTCTAGCCTTGTATACCTGTCTATTGAGTGAGTAGACGAGTGCTCTGTTCTGGTGAACTTGTCTCCTTGTTTCTTTGATGTACCTGTCTTGTTAGTACATAGCTATAGACAAGTAGGGTCTAGATCAATTAGCCCTAGACTAATGCATAACTCACGAAAACGTGCTTCAGCTAATGGTTTTGTAAAAATATCAGCTCTTTGAAAATCAGTATGAATCTTTTCCATGCGAATATCCTTCTTCTCTACATGATCACGTATGAAATGATGCTTCACATTAACATGATTACAACGTGTGTGCAAAACAGGATTTTGTGTAATGGCAATGGCACTATTACTATCACAGAAAATAGGAACATTTGATTCATGTATGTTGTAATCTCTAAGCTGTTGCATGAACCAGAGTAGTTGACTACAACAGCTACCAGCAGCCATGTACTCGGCTTCAGTAGTAGAAGTAGCAACACTAGTCTGCTTTTTCGAAAACCATGAAATGAGTTTTGTGCCTAAAAATTGACAAGAACCAGAAGTGGATTTCCTATCTATTCTACAGCCTCCAAAGTCTGAGTCTGAGTAGCCACTTAAGGATAGATCATCATTTGAGGGATACCATATACCACGATTGATGGTCCCTTTCAAATATTTCAGAATCCTTTTGGTGGTTTCCATGTGACTTTCCTTTGGATTGGCTTGGAACCGAGCACAAACACCAACAGAGAATGCAATGTCCGGTCTACTTGCAGTTAGATACAGTAAGGAACCAATTAATCCACGATAATAAGATTGATCAGCACATTTACCGTTTTCATCTGGATCCATTTTGTAAGTTGGTTGCATCGGTACGCCAGTAGACTTACAGGTTTTAATCCCGTACTTGTCTAGAAGGTTTCTAGTGTACTTCGCCTGATTTATGAAAATACCTTCTGGAGTTTGTTTTACTTGAAGACCAAGAAAGTAGTTCATTTCGCCCATCATTGACATTTCAAATTTACTTTGCATGAGTGTTGAAAAACTTTCTCTCAGCTTTTTGTTAGGTGACCCAAAAATGATGTCATCTACGTAAATTTGGACGAGTAAAATGTCCTTCCCTTCTTGTCTTCTGAACAAGGTTCGATCGACATTGCCCTTAGTAAAACCATTTTCTAATAGAAAGAGAGATAGGGTATCATACCATGCTCTTGGAGCTTGCTTTAGTCCGTACAAGGCTTTCTTCAATCTGTACACCGGGTTGCCTTTGACTTCGAAACCTGGAGGTTGTTCAACATACACTTCTTCCGCAAGAATACCATTAAGAAATGCACTTTTAACATCCATTTGATATACAGTAAACTTCATATGAGCAGCATATGCAAGGAACAATCGAATGGCTTCTAGTCTAGAACCAGGAGCATACGTTTCATCATAGTCTATGCCTTCAGCTTGTGAATAGCCTTGGGCGACTAGTCTAGCCTTATTCCTAACGACTAAATCATTCTCATCTTTCTTATTCTTGAAAATCCATCTAGTGCCAACTACATTATGATGTTCCGGCCTATCGACAAGTTCCCAGACGTCGTTTCGAACAAACTGGTTCAACTCATCCTGCATAGCGATGATCCAATTACTATCAGCCAATGCCTCTTTAACAGTGGTAGGCTCAATAGCAGAGAGGAAACAACACCAGCAAAACATAGTTGGACTAGGCTGTTCTTACGACTCAAAGAGTTGTCGTCTAGTCTTCACACCAATAGTAGAGTCACCAATGATATTTTCAGTATCATGCGCAGATTTCCATGTTTTTCTATTCTTAACAGGAACACTATCATCATCTATATCATGTACAGCATCATGCATATCAACATCATTTGTATCATCAACAGATTTACCAGGAGTAGTAGAGTCAACTAGGGCAGGCATGTCAGCTGGTCTAGAAGACTTACCTTGAGCACTTACCTTCTCCTTGTCATCAGATTCGAGAGCTTTTAGGAATGGGTTGTAGGCTTGAACGGATTCATATACCTCTGAATCTTTGTCAGATTCGATTGTTAGATCAGTCACTTTCTCACTGATCTTGTTGGCAGACGAGTCCTGTCGAGATTCATCGAAAACCACATGTGGTGTTTCTTCCACACAAAGAGTTAAGTAGTTGAATACTCTAAATGCTTTGCTAGTCGAGGAGTATCCTAAGAATATCCCCTCGTCTGCTTTAGCATCGAAAGCATTCAACTTGCTCTTTCCATTGTTGTGAATGAAACACTTACAACCAAATATATGGAAATATGAAACTCTGGGTTTTCTACCTTTCCAAACCTCATAAGGTGTCTTGCCTAGAGCTTTGTTGATCGCGCTTCTGTTCTGTGAGTGGCATGCAGTATTGATAGCTTCAGCCTAAAATTTTTGAGGCGTGTTGAACTCGGCTATCATGGTTCTACAGGCTTCTTTGAGAGTTTGATTCCTTCTTTCTGCTACACCGTTTTGTTGTGGTGTCCTAGCTGCACTAGTAAGATGCTGGATACCACGTTTAGTACAGAAATCTTTAATATAGCAATTAATGAACTCAGTTCCCTTGTCAGTACGAATCTTGACAATGGACTGGTTCTTCTCAACTTGTAACTTCTTCAACAGATCAGGCAGAAGTGTTTGTGTATCACTCTTCTTGTGTAGGAAGAATACCCAAGTAAACTTAGAATAGTCATCTACGACAACAAGTGTTTACCTTCTACCATTCAAGGTTGGAGGAGTTATTGGACCATGAAGATCCATATGTAGGAGTTCTAGGACTCTACTAGTTGAGAGAGTAGGAATTGACTTAAAAGAACCTTTAACCTGTTTACCCTGTTGACAAGCCGTGCATACATGTGACTTGAAGTAAACTTCATTGGGAATACCTTCTACAAGGTAATCTCTGGCTATCTTATTAAGAACCTTAAAGTTTAGATGATAGAGGCGTCTATGCCAGAGCCAGCCAAGTTCTTTAGGATTCTTAGTAAGTAGACAGGTGTCCCTCGGACAACTGTTCCAGTTCACTATGTACACACTACCTTGTCTTACGCCGACTAGTAGGACTGTGTGTGTCCTTTTGTCAATGATTTCGCATTTGCGGCTCTTGAACTGCACCTTGTATCCACGATCACAAAACTGTGAAACCGAGAGTAAATTGTATTTCAAACCTTCAACATATGAGACATCTTGGATCTCTACGTCTCCATTCCGGATGTAACCAAATCCTTTAGTGACAGCAGTGGAGCTATCACCAAATATCACTTTTGGTCCTTCCTGCTCATGGTAACATGATAAGAGAGCCTTGGTACCAGTCATGTGGTGTGAACAACCACTGTCTATGTACCAAGTTTCTCCTACTGAGCCACCCTTCTTATACAAGTCAAGTCGACCCTGCAATGAAGATATTCAATAATTTAGGTACCCATTTGTTTATTGGGGTCCTGGGGGTTAGTCGAGTTCAGAGGAATCCAAATATACATTGGAGTCTTGAACAAGTTCGATCTCTTAAGCTTTCGGCCATACTTGTTACAAAATAAGACCTTGTTGTCCTTATCTGGCCTATCAGTCGAGTTCGGGTGTACTCTTTGGAGATAGCCTTTCGACTTAATCTCTACTTGAGCAGACACTGGTCTATGATAGTCAGAATAGGGCTTGAATGCATTAGGTCCATACGGTTTATAGACTCGTTTAGGTCTTTCCTCACTAATAATATCATATGACAAAGGTGGAGGATATAGGACAGCTTGTGTACGATATTTTAGAGCAACCTGTCTAGGCCTAGACGAGTAGAGCTGAGACTGCCTTATGAAAGGAAGTCTAGGCTCTTGTCGTCTAGTCTGTATCTGTCTAGTACTTGTCTCCTCAGGATACCAATCCTCGTATCTGACCTGGTTGGGTCGTCCTCGATTAGTGGTCCTTTGAAGATTAGTTCTAGGTGGAACAGGCTTGTTGTTACCATTCTTTTTACCTCCCTTGGTAATCGGAATGTTAACTTGAGTCTGTTTGGGTACAGTACCTTTAGATGGAGTTCCAAGATCGTATATCATTGGTCCTTTTCCTTTATCATTTGGCAAAAGTCTTGCTTTAGTAGTAGGGTTCTTAATGACTCGAGTAGACGAGCTAGATGACTCAGCACCTATACCTGTCTTGTCACCTGGATCTCTGTACCTATCTGACAATTCAAGGTTAATCTTAGAAGAGTTAACCAGGTCAGTAAGTTTGAGATCAAGTGTGACAACCTCGGTCTCTAAGAACTTATTACGTTCTTCAAGTCTGTTGCACTTGCTCTTTAAAACATTGAATTCATTTCTCTCAGTTGCATGTGTCTTAAGTAGGTCTTGATATAACCTGACTGTCAATGCATACTTTTCTTTGAGTTGTCTCAACTCTTCAGTCAAGCGTTCATTTAGGACTGTTACATTAGGATCTACTTTAGACTGAGCTTCCTTAAGATCAATGATTTCTTGTTTTAAGACGATGTTCTCATCACTGACTTCAATGAAAGCTTGGTTAGCAAGTAGAAGGTCGTCTTCAACTGCACTAGTTGAGTGCTGAGGACTACTTCCTACTTCACTACTAGCAGTGTCACTTTCATCAGTTTCTGAATCATCACAAGATTGAAAAGAAGTAGCAGATGATACCTCTTGGTCGATTTTAGCCATGCAGCATAGACCATCATCTAATATGAATGCTTCATCGTGATCTTGATCAGTCGAGTGACTAGATAAGGACGATGGCAACTCGTCTGAATCCGAATCAGAGTCATCATTGGCCATCATTTCCTTCTTGCCACGGTTGTATCTTCTTTCCCTTCGTGCTTTGCGTTCTTCTCGATCATCATTGCTCAGGTCTGGGCATTCATATATGTAATGACCTGGCTTTTCACAATTATAGCACAAGAAATCATTAGTAGCCTTTTTAATAGGAGATTTGTCCCTCCGCTTATCACGTCTATCGGAACGCTGAATCTTCCTATCGTCAGGCTCTCTATCTCGTCTATTACCTTTCGAGACTTCGTCTCTCCTTTCGGATGAGTTTCGGTCTCGTCTGGTCTCAGACGAGTTCTTAGAAGTGGACGCTCTATGATCCCTATAGAACTTCTTGTATCTTCTGAAACGTTTATTAAGCCTATCAAACTTTCTAACAATGAGACTCACCTGATCCTTCAGACTGAGATCAGTATCTAACTCATCTTTCATAGAGGCAGACGTAGCCTTAGACTTAGACCTGTCTACCTTAGAGGATTTAGGAGTACTGGACTTAAAGGCAACGTTCTTAGACACAGTATGTTCTCTGTCACTACTGACTACGGGTTCATCTTCGTCTAGGTTAAACTCATGGGCCTTCAGAGTTTGAAACATGGTCTCTGCACTCCAAGCATCTATGTTCTGGGTATTCTTAACAAGGATCTTTACCATTTTCCATCGAGGATCTAAGCTTTTAAGAATCCTAAGATTGATTTCACGAGGAGTATAGGACTTACCAAGGACTTCCAGATCATTCATAATCTTAGTAAAACGAGTATCCAGCTGGTCAATAGTTTCGCCAGCTTTCATCCGAAATGATTCAAATCTTTGGACAGCAGTGGATAATTTGCTCTCTTTGATCAGGGATGTCCCTTCACAAATGATAGCTAATCTGTCCCACATGTCTTTGGAAGTTTTGCGTTTTAACACTTTTCCTAGATACTCGTTAGGAAGAGTGTGTAAAATGTAATTCTTTGCCAAGCTATCCAAATTATTTTGACGCATTTCTTCTGAGGTTAGATCTGACCTGGGTTTCTTGACGAGAGTGCCAATTGGTTTGTCTTTGTCGAGGGCAGCAGTATTTGGAACCATTGTCACGATCGGACCCTCTGTGACAACCGAGATCATTAGGTCGTGCGTGGAGCTGAAAATGGCTTCCATTCGCAGCTTCCAATAGTCGTAGTCCTGAACCTGGAACTTGGGTAACTTGTTAGCGCTGATCTCAAGAGACATGATTTTAAGAAATGAGTGCTAATACAGATTTATGATCAAGAAGCAGATAAGAGTACGTAAGCAAGTACAATCACGGACCAAGACTTCACCCTAAGTCTTAAGTCGGTTATCAAGAAACAACAGATCGAAAACCACTGTTCTGATACCACTTGCAGGTCCCGAAGCTGAGTTAATATCGAGGGAAGCTAAAGAAAATGTCTAGAGGGGGGTGAATAGACTTTTCTAAAATCTTTCGATATATCAGAATTACAATATGCGGAATACGAAATAAAACAATGAGCCCAAGTAGTTTATACTCAACTTCTTAATTCGAGAACTCTATTCTATACTCAACTAGTCTTGTTCAGTTAGGTATGTTTAACAAGTAAACAATTAATCAATTAAGCAATAAACAAAACAGTAAAGTAAATAACACAAACAATTTATAGTGGTTCGACAACTTGTCTACGTCCACTCTCACAACCTAGTTGTGATGTTTCCACTAACTCTTCCAATCGAGTACAAAGTGTGTGTGTTCTTGTTCTTTAGAGTCCCAAGAAAAAGACTTAGATCTTCTAAGACTATACCACCAGATACGTCTACGATCTTACTAGAAATTTAACAAGTATCTAGCAACTTGATAAAAACAACAAACAAAAACTAGAAACTTATTCAGTAGCAGTCTTCTGGTTTCTTCACTTCACTAGCAGACTTGCTTTCTGAACTTCAATGAACTCTGTGAGTAAGCTTCTTCAAATGCTTCTGTAATTCTTCAGTATATGGATTTGTAGTAGTCTTCAAACGATAAACACCTTGAAGTATTTATAGACTTCTGAGATCAAGAACTTAGTTAGTTGTAACCAACTCTTCTTGAAAACTAACTTTTGTAACTGCATCTTCTTATCCATCAACGCGTTTCTTGTTAATTAGTTATTTCTAACTAACTTTGATCTTTATCTTTAACACGCTCTTCATCTTTACTTCACTTCAAGTTGACTTGTCTTGTGGAGTCTTGTATGCGTACTTGTCTTGTCTAGTAGACTTCATTCTTCTTGTCTGGTCTCCTTCTTGTGCAACTTCCAACAGTAGACTATTCTATCCTAACAAGACTATTACATTACTTTAAGCTTATAGCTTAATCAACTTATAAAACTATACAATCAATCTATCTATTACATTAAAAAATCATGAACTCTATACAATGATTATTTTATAGCTCAATAACAATCTAACATGTATAAAAATAGCAAATATGAAGTACTTATAAAACGTACTTATCTTTTAATATAAACAATACTTGTCTTTTAAATGCGAACTCTACTGGTCTTATACAAGATGACTTCTTCTCAACTAGACTATATCAGTCAACACTTAGAAAATATTCAAATTACTTTTGGCTTATCAAAACTTTATCTTTATCTTTTATTCATCATGCAGGACTTGTTCTAGGATTCATATCCCAACAACATGAATCCTGGAGGTGCGGGGTAGGTTGTGAACATGTCGTCTTATAAAAATTAATGAATGGAGTATTATATAGTAAAACCTTCTTCTATGCTTTTCTCTCTGTTCTACGTGCTTTTGAATGGATGATCTGGATGTGGACTTCGTAAGCAACTAAAAAATCATGTATTATTATCGGGGTTATTACGTTTATTAAAAGATTAAACGGATGATTTAGTGATGAACAAATGAAGAACAAGATGAAGATGTAGTATGGCTTCTTGGAGAAGCTTGGGAGCTTTTGAGAGCTCTTTGTATTGTATTGCCTCGGTCTTTGTGCAATAATATTAACTTGTGTTTACATTGTGCCTCTTGGGGCTTATATACTAGGTTTTTGGCAGCCAAGCCTTTACACGTGGCAGGCTCTAAATGGCTATAAGATCCCATCAGATAAAGGTGATGGGAGTTCGCATTAAATGCGTCTTGGAGGTTGTTCCGGTGTTAAACCGCCTCTTTGGTGGTCGTCCTCGCCTTCTACGAGGAGCTGGGCCATGGTGGTCATCGGAGACCTGGTCGTCTGGGTTTCACCACGAAAGTTGGTCGTGCTCAACCAATCTCGAACAGGTTTGAGACTTGTCTTTTCTAAATAACTCATCATGTGCTCGTCGATAACCCTAGAGCGAGCACACATTTACATTTTCTTATAACAATGTTGACTATTCGTCGCCACGCAAGCTGATGACTAGGATTGACTTTGTCAAAGATTGACTTCTTTGACCTGGTGTAACATTTGCCACCTGGTCGCCTATCTTCGTGTTCGTGTTAGGAAGGCGGGCAGTGTGATTGTCTTCTTGGAAGACGGACTTGACTTTGAAATTTAAATCATTCGGGAATCTTGATAATGAGATTTGTCGGAGGTCGCCTCGTTTCCCACAATGAGCACGCTTTCCCAAGCATTTTGATGACGTCGGATGTGATCGGTGTCAGGCGCGTGGACGGCGTCTAAAATTTGAATTTGGCGCGTGCGAGGACTCAAAGGTTGCGCGTGGCAACCAATCGACGCCTCGATTTTGGGGACGACCCCCAAATTTTGGGGAAATTGGAAAAATGACCCCATTTTCTTGCGTTTTGGCCCTTGGGTATTTTGCCTATAAATAGAACCTCTCTTCTTCATAAATCGGTTTCGAAACTTCTTATTTCAGAATTTCTTCCCGAGCAAATCTTCGAGTATTCCGGCGACTTTGTGCGTTTTCGATCGGTGTGAAAGGTAAATAAACTTTATTTTCTTCTTAAAACTCTTGTTTTCCCCAATTTCTATAGAAAAAATGGAGGTTGGTGGTTCCTCCGGCGGTGGCTCGCCACCGTTTGGGGAAGAGGTTGGACATTCCGGCGATGGTCCTCGCCGGGATCTAGGAAAAAGGGTGGTGACGTCTGACTCCGAAACCATTTCGACCAACCCTATTAGAGTAGGGATCCGAAATCTTCCGTGCGATAGTTTGGAGGAAGCCTTGAACGTGGCGGGAGTCGTGGTCAACAATGAGACCGACGAATCTGAACGAGATGATGCGGGTAACGATGCCGAAGATGATGTAGAGGGAACATATTCGGATCTGGGCGACCAGGATTTAGATGTGGAGATGGGCGAACAGATAGACCCGGCAAGAGTGGAGACTGTTCCATTATTTACAAAAATATTGTAGATCCCTAGTTGAGTTAGATAATATTGAGTAAGCTAGGAAAACATCTAGAGGGGGTGAATAGACTTCTCAAAATCTTTCAATATATCAGAATACACTATGCGGAATTATCAGATTAACAATGAGCCCAACCAAGTTTATACTCAACTAATATTCGCGAACTTCTGTATGAACACTCTAGTAGTCTTGTTCTTATATGCAATTCAATGAATTAAGCAGTTAATCAATCAAACACAAATAAAACAGTAAAGTAAATCAAACAAGAGATTTATAGTGGTTCGACAACTTGTCTACATCCACTCTCACAAACCCAGTTGTGAAATTCTTATTACTCTCTTCCAATCGAGTAGTGTGTTCTTGTGATTTTAAGTCCCAAGAAATAAGACTTAGATCTTCTCGAAAACACTACCAAGTGCCTCTTTAATCTAACTAGCTATTTTACAAGTAACTAGCAGCTTGAAACAAAACAATAAAACTTCTCTATATTCAGTAGTAGCCTTCTTGAATTCGTCACTTGTCTTCTGGCTTCACTTTCTGAATTTCCCACTCTGAGAGTTTCTTCTCTTTGAATACTTCGTAAATTTGCTTCACTTGAATGTAGAATATCAGTGTGTCAGTAGTCTTTAATCGTTGAATACCATAGGGTATTTATAGACTTCCAATTTCAAGAACATTCTCTTATAACCAACTTTTCTTTAAAACTGACTTCTAACTTCTTCTTCTTATCAATCCACGCGTTTATGCAGTTAATTAGTTATTTCCATAACTAACTCTTTAATCTTTATCTTCAATACGCGTTTCTGACTTAACAAATTTCTTCTTTGTCGCGCACATGTCTTGTCTCTATACTTAGACAAAATTCAGACTTCTTCCTTACTCGTCTTGTCTTGCGCAGGTCTTCAATAGTAGACTTCAATATAGAACTAATCTAGTCCTATCATCTAATCCTAACAAGACTATTACATTACATTAAGCTTTATAAAACAGCTTAGTCACCTTAAGATCTATACAATGAATACATACACGAAAATATGAGCTTCTATACAACTTCAATATAGCTCAGTATAAATCCTAACATACAAAGCACTTATAAATCGTACTTGTCTTTCAAACACTTATCTTTTGAACTTTACTTGTGAACTCTACTGATCTGCTCAAGATGACTTCATAACTAGACTAGATCAGTCAACTCTTGGAAAATATTCAAGTCTTCTTTTTGGCTTATCAAAACTCATCTTATATTTTCATCATTTAGGACTTGCCTCAGGATTCATATCCCAACAAATATTATTGTTAAAAATGGGTCACAAGTCCTGGTCATGAAGCTAGAGTGATACGCATGCCCTTCCGTTCCATTACGGGGCACATGGTACGTGGGGTAACCCAAACTACATGAATCATGGAGGTGCGGGGTAAGTTGTGAACATGTCGTCTTATAAAAATTAATGAATGGAGTATTATATAGTAAAACCTTCTTCTATGCTTTTCTCTCTGTTCTACGTGCTTTTGAATGGATGATCTGGATGTGGACTTCGTAAGCAACTAAAAAATCATGTATTATTATCGGGGTTATTACGTGTATTAAAAGATTAAACGGATGATTTAGTGATGAACAAATGAAGAACAAAATGAAGATGTAGTATGGCTTCTTGGAGAATCTTGGGAGCTTTTGAGAGCTCTTTGTATTGTATTGCCTCGGTCTTTGTGCAATAATATTAACTTGTGTTTACATTGTGCCTCTTGGGGCTTATATACTAGGTTTTTGGCAGCCAAGCCTTTACATGTGGCAGGCTCTAAATGGCTATAAGATCCCATCAGATAAAGGTGATGGGAGTTCGCATTAAATGCGTCTTGGAGGTTGTTCCGGTGTTAAACCGCTTCTTTGGTGGTCGTCCTCGCCTTCTACGAGGAGCTGGGCCATGGTGGTCATTGGAGACCTGGTCGTCTGGGTTTCACCACGAAAGTTGGTCGTGCTCACCCAATCTCGAACAGGTTTGAGACTTGTCTTTTCTAGATAACTCATCATGTGCTCGTCGATAACCCTAGAGCGAGCACACATTTACATTTTCTTATAACAATGTTGACTATTCGTCGCCACGCAAGCTGATGACTAGGATTGACTTTGTCAAAGATTGACTTCTTTGACCTGGTGTAACATTTGCCACCTAGTCGCCTTTCTTCGTGTTCGTGTTAGGAAGGCGGGCAGTGTGATTGTCTTCTTGGAAGACGGACTTGACTTCGAAATTTAAATCATTTGGGAATCTTGATAATGAGATTTGTCGGCGGTCGCCTCGTTTCCCACAACGAGCACTCTTTCCCGAGCATTTTGATGACGTCGGATGTGACCGTTGTCAGGCGCGTGGACGGCGCCTAAAATTTGAATTTGGCGCGTGCGAGGACTCAAAGGTTGCGCGTGGCAACCAATCGATGCCTCGATTTCGGGGAGGACCCCCAAATTTTGGGGAAATTACAAAAATGACCCCATTTTCTTGCGTTTTGGCCCTTGGGTATTTTGCCTATAAATAGAATCTCTCTTCTTCATAAATCAGTTTCGAAACTTCTTATTTCAGAATTTCTTCCCGAGCAAATCTTCGAGTATTCCGGCGACTTTGTGCGTTTTCGATCGGTGTGAAAGGTAAATAAACTTTACTTTCTTCTTAAAACTCTTGTTTTCCCCAATTTCTATAGAAAAAATGGAGGTTGGTGGTTCCTCCGGCGGTGGCTCGCCACCGTTTGGGGAAGAGGTTGGACATTCCGGCGATGGTCCTCGCCGGGATCTAGGAAAAAGGGTGGTGACGTCTGACTCCGAAACCATTTCGACCAACCCTATTAGAGTAGGGATCCGAAATCTTCCGGGCGATATTTTGGAGGAAGCCTTGAACGTGGCGGGAGTCGTGGTCAACAATGAGACTGACGAATGTGAACGAGATGATGCGGGTAACGATGCATAAGATGATGTAGAGGGAACAAATTCGGATCTGAGCGACCAGGATTTGGATGTGGAGATGGGCGAACAGATAGACCCGGTAAGAGTGGAGACTGTTCCATTATTTACAAAAATATTGTAGATCCCTAGTTGAGTTAGATAATATTGAGTAAGTTAGGAAAACGTCTAGAGGGGGTGAATAGACTTCTCAAAATCTTTCAATATATCAGAATACACTATGCGGAATTATCAGATTAACAATGAGCCCAACCAAGTTTATACTCAACTAATATTCGCGAACTTCTGTATGAACACTCTAGTAGTCTTGTTCTTATATGCAATTCAATGAATTAAGCAGTTAATCAATCAAACACAAATAAAATAGTAAAGTAAATCAAACAAGAGATTTATAGTGGTTCGACAACTTGTCTACATCCACTCTCACAAACCCAGTTGTGAAATTCTTATTACTCTCTTCCAATCGAGTAGTGTGTTCTTGTGATTTTAAGTCCCAAGAAATAAGACTTAGATCTTCTCGAAAACACTACCAAGTGCCTCTTCAATCTAACTAGCTATTTTACAAGTAACTAGCAACTTGAAACAAAACAATAAAACTTCTCTATATTCAGTAGTAGCCTTCTTGAATTCGTCACTTGTCTTCTGGCTTCACTTTCTGAATTTCCAACTCTGAGAGTTTCTTCTCTTTGAATACTTCGTAAATTTGCTTCATTTGAATGTAGAATATCAGTGTGTCAGTAGTCTTTAATCGTTGAATACCATAGGGTATTTATAGACTTCCAATTTCAAGAACATTCTCTTATAACCAACTTTTCTTTAAAACTGACTTCTAACTTCTTCTTCTTATCCATCCAAGCGTTTATGCAGTTAATTAGTTATTTCCATAACTAACTCTTTAATCTTTATCTTCAATACGCGTTTCTGACTTAACAAATTTCTTCTTTGTCGTGCACTTGTCTTGTCTCTATACTTAGACAAAATTCAGACTTCTTCCTCACTCGTCTTGTCTTGCGCAGGTCTTCAATAGTAGACTTCAATATAGAACTAATCTAGTCCTATCATCTAATCCTAACAAGACTATTACATTACATTAAGCTTTATAAAACAGCTTAGTCACCTTAAGATCTATACAATGAATACCTACACGAAAATATGAGCTTCTATACAACTTCAATATAGCTCAGTATAAATCCTAACATACAAAGCACTTATAAATCGTACTTGTCTTTCAAACACTTATCTTTTGAACTTTACTTGTGAACTCTACTGATCTGCTCAAGATGACTTCATAACTAGACTAGATCAGTCAACTCTTGGAAAATATTCAAGTCTTCTTTTTGGCTTATCAAAACTCATCTTATCTTTTCATCATTTAGGACTTGCCTCATAATTCATATCCCAACAAATATTATTGTTAAAAATGGGTCACAAGTCCTGGTCATGAAGCTAGAGTGATACGCATGCCCTTCCGTTCCATTACGGGGCACATGGTACGTGGGGTAACCCAAACTACATGAATCATGGAGGTGCGGGGTAGGTTGTGAACATGTCGTCTTATAAAAATTAATGAATGGAGTATTATATAGTAAAACCTTCTTCTATGCTTTTCTCTCTGTTCTACGTGCTTTTGAATGGATGATCTGGATGTGGACTTCGTAAACAACTAAAAAATCATGCATTATTATCGGGGTTATTACGTGTATTAAAAGATTAAATGGATGATTTAGTGATGAACAAATGAAGAACAAGATGAAGATGTAGTATGGCTTCTTGGAGAAGCTTGGGAGCTTTTGAGAGCTCTTTGTATTGTATTGCCTCGGTCTTTGTGCAATAATATTAACTTGTGTTTACATTGTGCCTCTTGGGGCTTATATACTAGGTTTTTGGCAGCCAAGCCTTTACACGTGGCAGGCTCTAAATGGCTATAAGATCCCATCAGATAAAGGTGATGGGAGTTCGCATTAAATGCGTCTTGGAGGTTGTTCCGGTGTTAAACCGCCTCTTTGGTGGCCGTCCTCGCCTTCTACGAGGAGCTGGGCCATGGTGGTCATCGGAGACATGGTCGTCTGGGTTTCACCACGAAAGTTGGTCGTGCTCACCCAATCTCGAACAGGTTTGAGACTTGTCTTTTCTAGATAACTCATCATGTGCTCGTCGATAACCCTAGAGCGAGCACACATTTACATTTTCTTATCACAATGTTGACTAGTCGTCGCCATGCAAGATGATGACTAGGATTGACTTTGTGAAAGATTGACTTTTTTGACCTGGTGTAACACTCTCTCTAAGAGTTAGGCATAAGAAGCCTTCCTCTGGCATCGTGGCGATCAGAATTCCTCTTTCACGGTCATTGCTTTTCTTGGTTTCCCTTAGTTTTGATTATTGTTCCTAATCATTGCGGCTGTTTTCTAGCATACATGGTTTCAGACTTTATTGTGGGTGGCTTCTTTTTTGGTTTCTGTATGTTTGGGTGAAGAGCATGACGCACACTTGTTCAGCTATTGGGGTGCTTTCTTCAAGATTATACGTGCTGATTCGAAATTAATTGGTCCTATTTGCTGTCTAGTGTTGCATTAGTGGTGCTTTTCACGCGTCATCCTCTCCCTTTTGGACATGCGTTTATACAAAATCTCTCCCAAATCCATCCACGAGGAGTTGAGACAAGCTATTACGCTCAATTTCTCCCTTTTGTCTCTCTTCATATTCAATCATTTGCATGTCTCTTTTCTCTTACAACCTTTTTGCTACAGTCTTTTCGCTTTCTCCCCACACTTTCTCTCCAAAAGAATTGTTGATTCTCTTAGTGATATGCTGAAAAACTTTTCACTTTCGACTAGGGAAACTACTAACACTGTAGTTAAAAATAGTTCTCTCCAAAAACCTAAGGTGGCTATTGTCATGAAGTTGGTGGCCAAGAGATCGGTGGGGCTGCTCGAGCTTCAGGAGGCTCTCAAAAGAATATGGAAGTTGTCGGGCTCCTAAAGGATCTCCACTGTTGGGGAAGGTGTTTTCTTGTTGGATTTTTCGGAAGAAACGAAGAAAGAAATGGTGATTCATAAGTAGCCCTGGAACTTCCGTCGATCAGTGATGGTGATGGCTAGGCTGCATGGTTATGAGAGGCCGGCTGAGATCCAGTTGAGGTATGTCCCTTTTTGGGTCCAAATCCATAGCCTATTGATGTCCAGCTTCCTTTGTGTAGGTGCTCCTTGGTTACTGTGCAAGATGAAAGTGTGACAATGACCTTTTTTTATGAGAGGCTCTCTGACTTCTGTTTCTTTTGTGGAATGTTGGATCATGTGGAGAAGGATTGTGTAGAGGCAATCGGTCGGACGGAGCAGTGGTGTGTCAAGAATCGTGGGTTTTCGGCGTAGCTAAAGGTGGATGCAAGAAATGGGATCGCGGAGAAGGACATGTAGATGATTAAAAATTTATTGGAGAAGAAGGACGAGCAAAGTGCTGAGCAAAATAGATATATTATCAATAATAGGTTACTGGTGATGATGAATGATGATGAAGAAGTTTGTTGTGCCAATGATCGCCCTAGGCATAAGGTTGTTCATAGCTTTACTGATCTAATGCAGGTACCAAGGAGTTCTCTTTTATATGGACAGGATGCTCACACCCCAAGGGCTCACCATGCTGACCCACGAATGGGCTTGGAACTGGAGTCATTGACCTTTATAGTTCCAGCGGAGTACGAGCACAGGGTCCGTATAGATCCTCGATTTGGACAGATGAATGGAACGGATCTCAGAGATGCAGAGCTGGTGGGCAGGGCTTTTGATATGAATGTTGGGGTCAGTAACAAGGCCAATGGAAAAGAAATTGTGCATGTGGATGATTTGGACTCAGTGTAGAGCAATATGGTTCCTTGCAAGAAAAGGGCTTTTAATGTATGGCGAAGCAAGAAAGCTCGGAGCTTGGTTGAGCTAATGGATTACGAAGATGAGAGTCACACTTCGGGTATGGCGGAGGCTGAGGTTGCTCAGCCCCGCCAAGGTGTAAAAGTATTATCTGCTGGAACCCACGAGGGGTTCGTAGGAGTATGACAGTTTATCTTTTATTTTTTAATGTATGGCAAGTTTCGGTGTTGTCTTTTTCTTCTGGCTATATTGATGTGTTGGTCCTCAAAGGAGTATGACACAAGTGCATGGAGGAGGGGAGGGGGGGAATGCACTTGTGTATGAAAATTTTCTTCTTAAAACAGTTTGACCTATAAGGAGAGTTGTCTGACAACCTCTCTGAGTGTGTAAACTTTAATAGATAATCAACCTACTGAAAACTATGAAGTAATCAGTTGGACAACTATCTAAATAAGTTATTAAGTGCGGAATGTGGTTGGCACTTTTACTTAAGAAAACTCCTTAATTAATTTCTGAAAAAAGTTTATCAGAGACCTTGTCCAAAACTGTTTTTCTCAACTCTTATGAAGTGAGTCTTTTAATAATGCTTTGAGTGCAATGTGTGAATATGATCAAGTAGGAGCAACGCAGTATGTAAAGAACACATCAATTATATTGGTTTAGAGACTCAAGCTCCTACATCCACTTTCCTTGATTTAACAGGATAATTCCTTAACACCTGAAATTAACTTGTTTTATAGTGCCAATGTGCACTAATAAACAACACTATCCTTAGTACTTTATTCCCTAGGATTTCAGAGTTCTAGTACTCAACTTTTCTGAGTTGAAGCTGTGTTTTTCTCTTAAAAGCCTTTAACTCCTCACTTCTTACAACAAACTCTACTTCTTCTAAGAGGTAAGCGTTTGAGGTTTGGTTCCAACTAGGTGAGATATCCTTTACAATAAGATCAGTGTAAAACGATAGGATATCTCTTTGCTAAGATTGGGATTTTATAAATGGGCTTAGTTAGAAGTGATCAGGAAACTTGAGATTTTGCTTAGAAAGATTGAAAGCTTGAGTTTCCTTGTGATTGCTTGATTGTAGTTTGATAGTAGATAGTTGGATGTGGTTTCCTTGAATCACTTCTGTATTTATAGAGCAATTTGAACATTTATCCGTTGGAGAGATAAGCATTCAAATTGTCTATTTGCAGCTCCATTGAAACAACTACTTGAGCTCTCTTCTATTATCCACTTGTGTATAAAAGCTTCAATGGTTGCTTGAATGTTTGGTGTTGACTTCCTAAAATTTCGGTTGTACAGACTTGTGTCAGTCACTAAGCTTGCACAATTTCCAAGGTTGATTGTGTCAGAATTTGTATTTTTCCCAACGGTCAGATGGGACAAATTCTCTGAACATTCTTGCTGCATATAGAATGTTCTTCAGTGCATTCAAGTCTTCATTTCAATCTTTATTGCTTCTAAGTCTTCAATGCTTGTTCAGGCTTAATGGCTTTATGTAATACCCCAAAATTTAATAATATTAATAATATGAACTAATTCAATAAGTGCAAAAATTATTATGTCAAAAACAGAAATTATAATATATGCACGTCTATATGTATGCAATAGAATTAAGTAATTTTCAAAACATACGCACCAATTTATACCTTTGCTTTATTTTTAATTATAAGAATTATTGGAGAAATATTATTTGTGTTAATGTTTCATTTCAATTAATTATTTGACCACCCGTTTCTTATACGTTTCTATTTATAAAAATTAATTGATTGTAGTACATGTTTCATTTCAACTTCTTGGCCACCTCCCATCCGTTTTGTTGTGAGAATTAAAAGAAATTAATATTATTAATTTGTAACGTTTATAACTTACACAATTACACCTATTTCTCTAACTTTCACTGCCACGCAAATGCTATATATACATGTTATGTGGAGATAAGTCTTGCATCCCATTGCCTTTTATTCTTTTAATTATAATAGCTAGATTCTTTCTTATTCTATATATTCATGCGAGGCAACGACAATTACGACACATATTACTGTCACGTTTATATATCGAGGTGGGTTTTTAAGTGCTTTAATCTCTACAGTGGTTGGTAGAGCTCTATTGCAATGTTATATAAATGGTTTGAGTTAATTGTTTACTATGTGAATTCATTTCTATTGTTATGTGGCAAAGTTATTATTCTATTGGCAAAGTTTGTGGCAAAGTACATTATATATTGGCAAAGTTTATGGCAAAGTTAGCTAATAGCCAGGGGCTCCAAATGGGGTTTGGGACCGACGGGTCTTCGGGCGCGACCCGCCGTGCTCACTACGTGTGGGAATACCTTAGTCATTAATTTGGCTTTGGGAAGGTCCACAAACATGTGATGTCTACGTGTGGGAATACCTTAGCCATTAATTTGGCTTTGGGAAGGTCCACAAACATGCGATGAAGTTACAATGGCAGAGTTGGCAAAGTTACAATGGCAAAGTATATGTGGCAATGTGAATGTTATTTACTAAGTTGCAATTACTTGATTATTTATATTTAGCATTAACTATTGAATGATTTAAATCCCACTGAGTGTGCTTGCATGCTCACCCCCAACATTTACAATTTCAGGTTGAAAAGTTGGATGGCGAGGCGTGGTGATGGGAGACGATTTTCATGTATTTAAGAATAAATGAATATTTTTTTTGTTTATTTACTTGGATATTGTTTTTCTTTAAAAATTATTTGTAAAATAATTAAATGGTATTTTCCACTTGAATTATATAATAATTGTTTCCGCTGCAATACTTAATGTTATTTTAATTATATTTGTCGTTACTTCCCTTTATGTTATCACTAGTGTAAGACCCGCATTTTACGCGGGATTGAAATAAATTTATAATATATTTGAATTTAATAATTAAAATAATCTTTGAAACATGCATGTATAAAAAAAAATTATAAAAAAAAATTATATTTAAGGATAAAAATTAAAATATTATAGCATTATAGATTACATCATATATAAAAAAAATAAAACACTCAATTCGTTCCTTTATTATTTTAATATTTGTCAAAAATATTTATTCTATTATTATTTGAACATTTGTTAACTACTCTTTACCCCTTTAAAAATCTCCCTCAAATATTTTTATTTATATCATCTCTTCTTTCTATAAGCATAATCCACAATTCACTCACCATTGACACCGATTATATGAAATTGGATTAAAAATAATTAAGGAAACAAAGATACATTGAATTATTTGATACTATTATAATAATTAACATTAAAGAAACAAAACGTGAAATTTGCCTTAAAAAATTACTCTTTCAATCTCACAAAGATAACCACATTTGATTTTGTGTTATCACTAAAGATTATGTTATCACTAAAGATGCTCTAGAATAAGGATTAAGAATTGATGATATAATCGTTATGTTATCTACACAAAAAATGACCAACCCAATAGAATAAGATAAACCGGAAATAGAATAAGAAAATGGCCTACTGAGAATCAAACAACAGTGGCGTTGATGGAGAATTTCACCGAGAAAAAGTACAATAAAGAGAAAACGGAGCGGCGCAAGAAAAGAGAAAGAGTGAAGAATATGTAACCTTATACACTTGCAATAAACGGTAGAGATCAATTAAAAAAATAAAGGGTTTAGATTAAATCCTATGAGAGAAAAATGATGAGAAGCAAGGAATTTTAAAATGAAGAAAATTGGGAGGAGAGAGATTGTGATAAGTCAAGGAAATTGTGACACATGTCATTAGAAAGTTTACAAATATATAAATATAGATATAGATGTTTCTCATCCAATATAACACTTTTAACAAAAAAAATTAGTTGTATTTACACAATTTCAATAAAAAAAATTATTTTACTCGATTTAAATTCGCGTGTTTTATGTTCTATTTGCAATTATGCAATTTTTGTAAAAAAATAATGTTGAAAATAAATGGATTAGAGTCAAATTCAGTATTTAATAATCTATAATTATGTCTAATCTAATTGAATAGATTATGAAATCATTTGAAATTTTTTTAACGTTACTTTGTTAGGATATGTCAATTTTACATGTGATTAAACTTGATTTGCGTTTAAACTGTTAGACCTTGGAATGAGCCTCAATCGCATTGACCGTTACTATTAATAAATGATATTTATAATCTTAAGTAATTAATATATGAATTTAATAACTAAATAATATTTTGTTTTAATTAATTTAAGTAAATTTGACTTTGTTAGAATATGTCAATTTGCAATTTAGACCTTGGAATGAGCCTCAGATGCATCGACCGTTACTTTTATTTAATGATATTTATAATCTTAAATAGAATAAAATAAAATATATGAATCTAATAACTAAATAATATTTTGTTTTAATTAGTTTAAGTAAATTTGACTTTGTTGGTCCCTGAACGAGTAGTGAATGGGTTTAAAGTCTAGAGGGAAGGGTGAATAGACTTTAAAAATTTTTCAAACAGAGTTGGGAACCTCTTCTGATTGCTATGTCAACTGGACTGCAAGTCTGCTGGTCCAGATGACTATAGTGATCTGACTGAGGAGGTTATATGCGGAATTATGGTGGCCCTGGTTTAGACTCGTTCTTGTAACTTGTTTTACTTAATGAAAATACTCAGCTGATGCTGGTTTGAAAGTTATGGCCTTGTTTTGAAGAGTGTTGAAATCACAGTATGCACTATATAATAATGAATGTAAAGGCAGAAATGTAAAGTGCAGAAAGTAAATAACACCGGATTTATAGTGGTTCAGATATACGTTCCTACGTCCACTCTCACGTCCTAACGTGATGTTTAATCCCTTTAATTTCCACAAATTACAAGGGTCTTGACCTTTATAGTCCCAAGGTTAGGACTTTGAGATCTGAGCCGTCCTAACAACTACGGTCTCCACAAGTGATTGTAAGCACTTGCACTTTAAGGGGTTTCAAAAACTTTAACCTTTCGGTGAGGGTTTGGGGTTTTTGAGGTGTATCCAACTAATGGTTCAAGCTTATAATTTGCTTAACCACTATGCCTAAAACAATTGATATACAATATGAACAGGTTTCAGGTTCTTAAGGGTTGGATAGAAATCACTTAAGAGCTATAGATAATCTAATGGTTTCTGGCTCTTTTGAGAATTCTTAGAACTGTATGGCTTTAGCTTTGATTGCTTGCGTGGCTTGTTGAATTCTCTCTTGTGACTTCTCTTTGTGATTTCTCATCCTCTTGTATTTATAATGGAGATTGGTTGCAACTAGCCGTTGGAGTTGACTAGCCGTTTGAGCAATCTTTCCATAATAGCTTGATTCCTTGATTCCAGCCGCTTGATTGCTTCAATCCTGGGATCATGTCAATCTTCTAAATAAGGTAGGTCTTCGTTTGAATTGCAAGATGACTTGGGAATCAGCCGAGTCCTGGAAGAGCACATAGTCTTCTGATCTGTACTTCTAGTCTTCTGACTACTCTTCTGGCCTTAGGTCTTCTGTCTTCTGATATCAGACGAGTAACACTCTTCTGATCTGGAAATTCTTTGTACTGCTTTTAGGCCATCTTCAATCTGGGACTCCATCAGATAGGTAGGTATACAAGCACCTTAACTTATCTGGTCTTCAAGGATCTTCTAGTCTTCATGTCTTCTACTCTTCTCATCTTGAGGATAGGCATGTAAGCCAGGACTGTGCTGATCAGCTGATATCAATACAGTTGATCACACAAGACTAGTCTAAGCTGTTCTATACAAGTCAGCTGATCCTATTACATTTATAAACTCTGAGTGTTTTGGCCATCAAAACTATTCTAACATCAAGTGGGGCTTAGGATGAATTTATATCCCAACAATTTCCCCCTTTTTGATGAAGCCAAAACTATACTTGATAAGTGCTCTTAATGAATTAAGATAAGAGTTTATATCATGCTAAGACTTGAAGTATCTGATGAAGACAATGAGAGTTTGTCTTGTAAGCAAAAAGAACTAGAACTTGAATATAGATAGAACTTTTACAGATTACAAGTAATAGTTTCTTTAAACTTCTAAGCTAGTCTTCATCAGGTCTTCTGATCTTCAAATGCGGTAGGCAAGGTACAGACGAGCTCGAACTTCTTCCATGTGCTGTACATCTGTAACATTCTCCTCTTCATAGATCTTGTACAGAATCTTCTTGATTTCTATCATGTTGGCTCTTCCTGAATCCAGAAGGGGTGCATCCCATTTGGGTTCTTCAGGAGTTAGGATTCTGCAGTTGTCAAGTCCTTTGGCTGTCTTGACAATTTCTTCCCAGAACTCTGGATCTTCAATGTTCATGAACTGGGAGAATTGAAGAAATTCTTCTTCATAAGAAGGGAGAGGGCCAAATTTCCTTACTATGTGGTGTTGAATTTGCCACTTCTTCTTCAGGGGATAACATCTTGGTAGCTCATCTTGAAGGGCTAAGTAATCCACATAATTGCTGTCAAACACTAGGACACTGTCTTCTTGTGCTTTGTCCTTCATTGCTTTCCTGAGTTTGGCAATTCTTCTTTCAAATTTGGCTTTGACTGCCTTCGCATCATTCAGCTTCTTTTGCTTAAGCTCTTGAGCTTCAAGCAATTTCTTTTTCTTCAACTCTAGAGCCTCTTTCTCTTCTGCAGTAGGCTCTGCTGGAGCTGATTTCTTGCTGGTCTGAGCTGACTGAGCTTGCTCATCTGCCTTTCTTTTCCTTGTCATTCTCTTTTTAGGAACTTGTTCTACAGGAGCAGTGATCTGTAGACTCTTGGCAGGAGCTTGAGTGGGTGCTTGAGTATCTTCTAGAGCAATTTCTTTGTCTTTGCCTTGCCTGTTCTTGATTTTGCTCTTTAAACCACCCAAGGTTTCAGTCAAGTCATCTTGTGCTACTACCAGTTCAGCTTGCTGGGCAGTAGACTTCTCTAGAGCCTTTATCAACATATCTTCCCCCTTTTTGGCTTCAGCAAGTGCAGCCGCAAAAGGCTTCATGGAATTCATGATTTCCACTTTCAGAGTTTGTTTCAGTGCCATGGCATTGACCTTGGCAACTTGGGTCAGATGGGTTATGCTGTGCTCTAGAACTTCAGCATGTGAATTGGAGGAGGAGGCAGCTTCAAATCTGGTTGTAAGATCTTCCAACTTGGCTGCTGTCTCCTTCAGCTGAGTCTGCAATTTCTCATTCTCCTCTGCAGCTGCCTTAAGAAGGGCTTGACCTTCTTTGGCTCTTGCTTCAGCTTCTTCAATTCTGGATGTGTAGGTGGTCTCCATGCGGTGCATCTCATCAGTGTAAAGATCAGCAAACCTTTTGGAGGTGTCGGCTGACAACTTCTGATAGGTACTCAAGTATTCTCCTATCTGCTGATGAAGTGCTTCACCAAACTTGTCTTCAACGTCAAGAATCTGGTCATGAAGACGAGTCTTCTGTTCCCTTGCAGCTTTCTCAACATATCTTCCTAGCTGCATGCCTAAACCTTTCTCAAAGTGCAAGTCTATTGCAGCTTTGACCTGGGAGCAGATGTCTGCTGTATGGTCAACAGATGGGGTAGAAGTAGAGGGTGTACCTTGAGGCTTTGAATGAACAATTAATGCTTTGCCTCTTTCTTCGGCTGATAGGTATTCCTCATTGAGGTAGCAGGTAGTGGCCTTAGTCAGATGGGTCATGATTCGTCTGCCTGCATCCTCTTGATTGTCAATGAAGTGAGTCAGTTCGTCTGAAGGTCTGAAGTGAGCTGGTATTCTGACTACTTCTCTTTCAATCTCTTCTTTGTCAGTTGGTGCAGCTGAGTCTTCAGCAGGGGCAGCTGAGTCTTCCACCAAGGCTGGTGCAGCTGATTCCTTCATCTTTGCTTGTTCAGCTGTCTGCTGATCCGATGAACCTACTGGGATAGGGATATCAGCAGTGGAGACTCCTAGGATCTGGTTGCAGACTGCAGTTAGTGCCTCATCTGATAGCAGCTGAGCAAAGGATTGAACTTGTGCAACTTCCTTTTGCTCCATCTCCCAGTCGAGGAAGTTTTCCTTTCCTCCCATTCCTTCCATGACCTCAAGAAGGTCATCTACATCATCTCTTCTGAGCTCAATCCAAGTGCATACCCTAAGCACTTGTTCAAACTGGATTGAAGTCTCATCAACTCCAGGGATGGTGGTCTTGAGCAGGTTGGCTATCTTCATCCTCATTATCTTTTCTGTTTGGCACATGGGGTAGTGCACCATTCTGAACTGAGGTTGAGAAGGACCAGGTTGAACCAGGTCTTCTGGTGCCAAGTCTTCTGGAGCAGAAGGGACAATGATGGTAGGGGTTTGGGTAGTTGGGGCATTTTCCTCTGCTGTGTGAGTATCAGCAGGGATTTGGGAAGTGATTTCTTCTTGTTGGGTAGGAGGTTGGGATTGATCTTCAGTAATTTGTTCATCAGCAGGGTTATGGGTCTGTTGGTCTGGTTCAGTTTCTTCTTGAAGATCAGTAGGTGTTTGAGCTTGATGATCTTGGACATTTGCTGTTTGAATATCAGCAAGGATTGTGGATATAATCTGAGTTTGATCATCAGCAGGTTGTGTGGAGGTGGTCTGAGGTTGGTTGTCTGCTGTTTGAACATCAGCAGGGTTAGGTTGGGCTTGTTCCTCTGCAGTGTGAGTATCAGCAGGGATTTGGGCATCAGTGTGTGAGGGTTCAGATGGGTTGGTATCATCAGAAGGGTTGAAGGATGAAATAGGGGCTATGCTCATTGGAGTAGGGAGCCTGGATTTCTTGGCTTTCTTTGTGAAAGAAGAAGTGTTCTTCTTTCTCTTCTGACCCTTTGATAGTTTAGAGGGTGTGAAAGTGAGAGAGGGGTTAGAAGTACCTGCCTTTTTCAAAGGAGAGGCAGTGGGAGTGACATCTGAATCAGATGGGGAGATGAGCCCTGATCTGATCAGATATCTTCTTTGTGCTAAGGTCTGATTGTCATCATCATCCTCTTCAGCAACCTTCTTTTGAGCCTCTTCTTTGGATGGCTCCTCTTCTTCTTCAGCAGCAGAGTTATGAGTGGACTCTTCTGCCTTTTCAATAACATCTTTGGAAGATGCTTCAGCTAACAGCTTCTTCCTCTCTTCTTTCAACCTTGCTGCCTCAGCAAGAGCGTCCTTCCTTAAATAATATTTGGAGATGTGGAAGGTCTTGTGAGGTCCCATCTTGTACTTTCTTGGGAGTACTTCTGGAAGGATGATACTCAGCTTGTTGACAAAGCTGACAGTTGAGGTTACCTTCTATTCTCTTGATTGAAGGTCCAAAGTCACCTTCTTGGCTTCAAGAGCAATTCTGTCCAAGAAAAGCCCTTGCCAGTCTCCATCAATCTGATCCCAGATTGCAGCCATAACTCTAACCTTTAGAGTAGTAACAGCATCATGACTGAATGTGTTACCTAGCAACATCTTGCCTGCTATATCCATCAGGGTTTGGAACTTAGGTTCTAGTTGGGATTTCTTGAGTCCAGAGGCATAAGCAGCCTTGATTCTCCCATCAGTGAACATCTCCATGTACTCTTTCTCCTTATTCATGATGTAGGTGGAGATATTGATCTTCCCCCTTGACAAACCAAACAGTTCCTGAAGGATTTCCCTTGTTACCTTGACCTTGTGTCCACCCATGACACTTTCAACATACGATCCCTTCATCACAGCGTTTGCATAGAAAGCCAGCACATCTTGTTCATAAACGTTGGTGGGTGCTGCTTCCAGAAAATCTCGAAGGTTGAGGTTGATGCAACGGAGAAGGATTTCCTTGTTTGCAGCTGTGTGTTTGCCTTCGAAAAACAGAGCATTCTCTGTGAACATCTTCCCTTCCTTGGACCACTTTGCAGCATCCAAGGTGCCAGTGCTCTTGGTCTTCTCGTCGTAAATTTCAATGATTGCCATAGTAGAGTTTAAGTGTTTAGGTTTTGAGAGCTTGAAAGAAATTTGCAGAACGAGAGAGTATTGAGAGCAATAGGGTATTGTGAGCGAAAGGGTTTGGAAGAGTTTTAAGGGTGTGTATATATACTCCAATAATTCTTGATCTAACGGTCAGATTTGGGTTTAATTGTGGAGTAGAGCCCAAGATTTTCCTTCTTTGATTTCGGGCCTTCCTTTAAATTTGCCGGCTGAATTTGCCATGTGGCAACAATTGATTTGCTGGCAATTTGGTAATTGAGTATTAATGACATCATTACCAAAAATAGCCGTTGTGACTAATTTTGTGGCAAGAATTGATCATCAAGGCCGTTTTTTATAAGTGAATTGCATTCCTTATATAGGCCAATTTGTTTAATTACATTCAGGAATAAATCTAGAATGAATTACATGATCAAAGATAGTCATTAAACTCAAAAATCAAGTGATCTGATCAGCAGAGTGAAGTCTTCTGATTTCCTGAAAAGGTCTGCTGATTTCTCTTGGAAGTCTTCTGGTCAGCTGAGTTGGTCTTCTGATCAGCTGAGTGGAGAATTGAGATTTGCTGAGTAAATCTTCTGTGCTTTGAAGGTCCAACTTGGCTTGATGGATCCTTCATTGTTGCTGTGATGATCCAACCTGGATGATGGATCTTCCAGCTTTATTGTGAGTGGTGATCCAACCTGGTTTGATGGATCTTCCAGCTCTATCTCTGAATCAAGTAGGACCATCAAATCAATATGTATATCAGCCTGGATGGTATCCCACTGGTTCAGGTTGCCCTTACCATCTGATGTTCCTCATCATCAGATGGGTTGTAGCATCAAATGTGTCCTAATTGAATCTCTTCGCTACTCTTGAAAGAGAAGGAAGATTGGAAGAGGCTTCAATGGAGTCGAAGAGAGGGTCATGGACTCAGCCTTCATGTTCTGTTTAGACACAATAGCTTTTGATAACAAGCTCTCCATGTAGAACTTCCCCCTGGAGAAGAAGCTCTGCTTGTTTGCTACTCTGTCCTCTGCATCTCTCTTTCCTCTAGTTTTCAATAAGGACTTCTCTCTTTCCTCTAGTTTTCATAGACATACTTATGTTGGTTAAACCAAGTATGCTGATCTGCATCATCTTCATCTTCTGGACAAATCTTCATCTCCTTCACCCAAGACTTTGGTTGAAGAATGATCTCCATTCCATCTTTTCTTTCAATTTTCTCCATACCTGAAACAAAAATTGTAGTTGGTGATTTGTGTTCTTAGGTGTTCTCATAACTTCCTCCTTTTATAGGGGTAGAAATGAGGTAGTGGAGTGAAAGATGACAAAACTATAGAGTTGATAGGTCTGTATTTCTGAAAAGTTACTTCTTAAGATCAACAATGAGATTCTTGATCTAAGGGTTCACATTTAAAGATATTCAGACTTTATCTTATGGAATGCAGAATTTATAAATTTTGAGCAAGAGTTATTTGAAATCCGTACTGTGCATGCATACTGTTGAGTCGGTGGTGTATTAATCCAACCAAGTATAACTCAATAGTACACTGTATTTATGTATATAAATAAAGTATTTTATGAAGAATAGTTTATTATTATACATGGTATACATTGCTGGGAATAAAGAGATCAAATAACTTTGTTCAAGTCTGCTGTATATATATATGATATGATATGCAATGCAGATTTTAGAGTATTTCATCAAGGATTCTTAAGGTATCATTGATTCCCCCTTGATTAGATGACTCTAAGTTTTCCCTCAGCTTTATTTGTCTTCATTGGGAAAGAACTTACCTGAAGATGAGGGTGTCTATTCACCTCATCTGATCCTCCTAGTCTGCTGCACTTGGGTCAGCTGAGGTTTTCAGCTGATCTTTCCTTCTTCATGTGCTTGGGTCCAGGAGTCCTAAGCTGTAACATAGGGTTTTGAACCTTTCTTCAGCTAGGGGCTTAGTCAAGATGTCTGCTCTTTGGATATCTGTGTGAATTTTCTCCATCTTGATGTCCTTCTTTTCAAGGTGGTCTCTTATGAAGTGGTGTCGAATGTCGACATGCTTGCACCTTGTGTGGAGGACTGGATTTTGAGTGATGGCAATGGCACTGCTGCTATCATAATAAATAGGGACTTCTCTTGCCTCTACATTGTAATCCTTGAGTTGTTGAACTAGCCAGAGCAGCTGACTACAACAACTACCAGCTGCCATGTATTCTGCGTCAGTGGTGGAGGTTGCAACTGAGGTTTGCTTCTTAGAGAACCATGATATCAGCTTGTTGCCTAGAAATTGACAGGTTCCAGATGTGGATTTCCTATCAATTCTACATCCTCCATAGTCTGAGTCAGAATAGCCACTCAATTCTAGATTGTCATCAGCAGGGTACCATAGTCCTAGGTTGACTGTTCCTTTTAGGTACTTGAGAATCTTCCTTGCTGCTTCTAGATGACTTTGCTTTGGGTTTGCTTGAAACCTAGCACATACTCCTACAGCAAATGTTATGTCTGGTCTGCTAGCTGTAAGATATAGTAGAGATCCAATCAGTGCTCTATATTAAGCTTGATCAACTGCCTTTCCAGACTCATCTGGTTCCATTTTGAAAGATGTCATCATTGGAATCCTTGCAGTCTTGCTTTGTAGGGCTTTGAATCTTTCTAATAGGCTCTTGGTATACTTGGACTGGTTGATGAAGATCCCTTCTGAACTCTGCTTGACTTGAAGTCCTAGAAAATAATTCATCTCACCCATCATGCTCATTTCAAACTTTCCTTGCATAAGTTCAGAGAACTTCTTGCACATCTCTTGATTGGGTGATCCAAATATAATATCATCTACATATATTTGCACCATTAGGATGTCTTCTCCTTCTTGTATTCTGGAAAGAGTTCTATCTACTTTGCCTTTTGTATATCCATTGTCAAGTAGGAATTGTGACAATGTGTCATACCAAGCTCTAGGGGCTTGTTTTAGACCATAGAGAGCCTTCTTCAGTCGATATACTTGATCACCTTTTTCAAAACCTGGAGGCTGCTCTACATATACTTCTTCTACCAGAATACCATTTAGAAAAGCACTCTTAACATCCATTTGATATACCTTGAAGCCCATATATGATGCATAAGCTAGAAACAGTCGTATGGCTTCTAATCTGGCTACTGGAGCAAAGGTTTCATCATAGTCAATCCCTTCAGATTGAGAGTATCCTTTTGCAACTAGCCTAGCCTTATTTCTAGTTATCACATCATTTTCATCCTTCTTGTTCTTGAATACCCACTTTGTTCCTACTACATTGTGGTTTTCAGGACGATCTACCAATTCCCAGACTTCATTTCTTTCGAATTGGTTTAGTTCTTCTTGCATAGCAGTGATCCAATTGCTATCTGTCATTGCTTCTTCTATATCAACTGGTTCAATGTTGGATAGGAAAGCACACCAGCAGAACATAGATGATTGTGAGTTATGATTCAGTTGTCTTCTTGTCTTGACACCTGAGTCAGCTCCTCCTAAGATGAGGTTTGATGGATGGTTGTTTCTCCATGTATGCCTCACAGGAGTATCTGCATTGGATGAGCTTGGATTCTCATCTGATCTAGTGCCATCAGGAGGGTTGACTTGATTAGGTCGATCATCATCGGTATCTTGAGTGTCAAAGAGATCATTCCCCCTGGCATTTGGGATTGGTGCATCTTGATTCTGGTCAGCTTGTCCTGCTTGAGTTTGAGATCTAGTGACAGGTCTATGAGGCTTATCTTCCTCTGGTTCTTCAGGGAAAGGTTCATTGACTTCAATGAACTCATCTGGTTTGGACTTGATCACTAGATGTCTCATCTGATCTGCAGCTGAGTTTGTTTCTACTGCATTCTTTTCACAAGATTCATCAAAAACAACATGAGGTGTTTCTTCCACAAGAAGGGTTCGTTTGTTGAGTACTCTAAATGCTTTGCTAGTTGAGGAGTATCCTAAAAATATCCCCTCATCTGCTTTGGCATCAAAAGCATTCAACTTACTCTTCCCATTGTTGTGAATGAAACACTTACAACCAAATATATGAAAGTAAGATACTCTATGTTTTCTTCCTTTCCATAGTTCATATGGGGTTTTCTCATGTATTTTATGAATACCTGACCTGTTTTGAGTGTGACAAGCTGTGTTGATGGCTTCTGCCCATAGCTTCTTGGGAGTGGAGAATTCAGCAAGGAGTGTTCTGGCAGCTTCTTTGAGTGTTCTGACTCTTCTTTCAGCTACACCATTCTGTTGTGGTGTTCTTGCTGCACTTGTCTCATGCTGAATACCATTAGAAGTACAATATGCAATAATATAAGAGTTAATGAATTCAGTGTCTTTGTCACTTCTAATTTTCACAATTGGTTCTCCTTTCTCTACTTGGATCCTCTTCAATAGTTCAGGGAGCTTCTGCTGTGTTTCACTCTTCTTGTATAAGAAGATAACCCAAGTAAACTTGGAATAATCATCTACAACAATAAGAGTGTACTTCCTCCCTGTTAGAGTGGTTGGAGTGATTGGTCCAAAGAGATCCATGTGAAGCAGTTCAAGAACTCTGCTGGTTGATGCTGTCTTCTTGGTCTTGAAGGAGACCTTTGTTTGCTTTCCTTGTTGACATGCATCACACACCTGATCTTTACAGTAGAGTTCATTAGGCAGACCATCAACTAAGGATTCCCTTGCTAACTTGTTCATAGTCTTAAAGTTCAGATGACTAAGACGTTTGTGCCATAGCCAGCTGACATCTTTAGGGCTCTTCACAAGCAGACATGTATCCTTAGGACAGCTGTTCCAATTTGCAAGATACATACTTACCTTTCTAGATCCTGTTAGAAGGTTTTGTTTTGTTCTCTTATCACTTATGAGACACTCATCTTTAGAGAATTTGACTGAGTAACCAGTGTCACAAAAGTGAGAAACAGATAATAAATTAAACTTAAGACCTTCTACATATGATACATCATGTACCTCAATGTCACCATTTTTAAGGGTGCCATATCCTTTTGTGTTACCATGCGCGTTATCACCAAAGAAGACTTTTGGACCTTTCTTTTCTATGTAGTTGGTCAGCAGGGCTTTGGTTCCTGTCATGTGAGTTGAGCATCCACTATCTATGTACCAAGTTTCTCCTGCTAGACCTCCTCTTCTGTATAGGTCCCTCCTTTCCTGCAAGAAAAGTTAAGTCTTAGGTACCCATTTTGTTTTGGGTCCTTGGGTGTTAGTACTACCCTTGGGAACCCACATATACATTGGTCGTTTGAACAACCTTGAGCACTTGAGTTGTTTCCCTCGGGCATCACAGAACCAAATCTTACCAGTCAGCACCTTGGACTGATCTGATTTGTCCTTAGTGTCAGCTAAGTAATAGTCAAATGGTTTCCCTTTATAGGAGTGTACATACATGATCTTTTGACTAGTTACATTCAGCCTGGGTGCATTAGCTGGTCGATGCACACGATTATATGGACCATACTCTTCTGTTCTCACAATATCATAAGAGATAGGGGGTGCAAAGAGAACAAATTTGTTTGAAGAAGACTTCTTCTTCTGAGACTGTCTCAGCCGTGATGGTCTAGGCTGTTTGCTGTTCCTCTGTACAGGCTTGGGGTTAGCTTGTCCTTTACCATTTTTGGTTTTGGGATAGTTAGTCTTAGCTGGTACAGATGCCTTTTGGTTCATATTAGGTTCATTGTGTTTAGAACACTCACCTTTTTCATGTGTCTGAGTAGTGCACTTGTTAGGTGTACTACCCCCAGCTGGAGAGGATGTAGATGGGTTGAGTTCATAGCCAAAACCCATCTTATTGCCATTTGATCTATAATACTCAGAGATACTTTCAATAGTAGTAGAGGCTTTATTGAACTCTGATATCTTTTGATTTAGGCATTCCTTCTCCTTTTCTAAGAGCTTGTGTGCTTGGAAGAGGTCATCGAATTTGGATTGTAGTGAACGAAGTTCCTTAGTTTCTAAAGCTTGAGTTTGTAACATCCCCTCATACAACTGAGTTATTGTGGTATTTTCTTCCTTAAGAAGCTCCACTTCTCTGGTCAATCTTTCATTCATTGTGGCCAGCTCAGGGGTGTTATCAAACTTAACCCTTTTCAACTTAGCAATTTCTTTCCTTAGATCCTTATTCTCCTCTTCCACTTCTATAAAAGCTCTAGTGGCAATATCTAGATCACCTTTTACTTTACTTAAAGATTGATAATAGGTGTCTTCTGATTCGCCTTCAGATGAGTTTATCTCATCTGATTGTGAAAAAATAGGTGAATGGAAAGTAGTAGTATAGGAGTTTACCTCATTTTCACCTATGGCCATCATAGCTAGGTCATCTGAATCATCTGAGAAGATTTGGCAGTCTGGTGATGTAGGGAGTTCATCACTTTGATATTCAGATTCTTCAGTCACCATAGCTTTCTTGTCTGAAGTTCTTCTTGGCCTTCTTTCTTCTTTGTCATCCAAATCCAGCTCAGGACATTCATAGACATAGTGTCCTGGTTTGCGACAGTTGAAGCATGATCCAGGTTTCTGATTTGAGTTGCCTTTCCTTGGAGGTGTGGCATCTCTTCTTCTAGATCCTCGGCTGTCAGATGACTCCACATCCTTTCTAGGATGTCTTTCTGGTGTTCTTTCTCTGGAACCTCTGGAGGGTGAACTTGCTCTTCTATCTTTGTAGTTTCTATAGAATTTTCTATATTTGCTGTTGAGAGTGTTCATCCTTTCGAATCTCTTGATCATAAGAGCCATTTGTTCCTTCAGACTCATGTCTGATCCTTCACAGTCTTCTGTTTTCAGAGAGGCCTTGCCAGATGAGGTACTTGCAGCTTTTGTATTGGCTGCCTTGAAGGCTACAGTCTTGGAGGTAGATGGGGCTGCAGTTGACTCATCACTTCCTGAGTTTTCTTCTCTGTCAAGGTCATATTCATGAGCTTTTAGGTTTTGAAATAGAGTTTGAGTAGACCACTTCTTGATATCTTGAGTATCTTTGATGATGGTCTTCTTGAGTTTCCATCTCTTGGGTAAAGAGTCCAAGATCTTCAAGTTTTTCTCTCTATTTGTATACTTCTTGCCTAGAGATTCAATCTCATTTATGATCTTTGTACATCTATTGTCCAGCTAATCAATAGTTTCTCCTGGATGCATCTTGAGGTGTTCAAACTTCTTGACTGCTGTCGACAATTTGCTTTCCTTGATCAGCTCAGTTCCTTCACAGAGGAGTGCCAATGCCTCCCACATCTCTCTGGCTGACTCACAGTGGATGACCTTTGCAATGTACTCATTTGGAAGAGTTTGCATTATTTAATCTTGAGCAATGCTATCAAGGTTTGATTGCTTCATCTCTTCTGGTGTGATATCCCTCATGGGCTTGGGAACCAGTTCTCCAACTGGGACTTCTGGATCACCATTTGCAGTGTTGACTGTCATGATGGTGATTGGGCCTTCAGTGATTACTGACCACATCTTGTAGTGGACTGATGTGAGATTCTTCCTCATCCTGATCTTCCAGTAATCATAATCCTCAACTGAAAACTTAGGCAACTTACGCATGTTAGCACTCATGCTGTATGAGTTTTCAAAAACAAGTTTTCCAAAAAGATCTGTTCAAGAGGACTACAGAAAGACTCCCTCAAGTCTTCTGATAATCTAGAGACAGTAGTCCGTTAGAACCACTGCTCTGATACCACTTGTTGGTCCCTGAACGAGTAGTGAATGGGTTTAAAGTCTAGAGGGGAGGGGTGAATAGACTTTGAAACTTTTTCAAACAGAGTTGGGAACCTCTTCTGATTGCTATGTCAACTAGACTGCAAGTCTGCTGGCCAAGATGACTATAGTGATCTGACTGAGGAGGTTATATGCGGAATTATGGTGGCCCTGGTTTAGACTCGTTCTTGTAACTTGTTTTACTTAATGAAAATACTCAGCTGATGCTGGTTTGAAAGTTATGGCCTTGTTTTGAAGAGTGTTGAAATCACAGTATGCACTATATAATAATGAATGTAAAGGCAGAAATGTAAAGTGCAGAAAGTAAATAACACTGGATTTATAGTGGTTCGGATATACGTTCCTACGTCCACTCTCACGTCCTAACGTGATGTTTAATCCCTTTAATTTCCACAAATTACAAGGGTCTTGACCTTTATAGTCCCAAGGTTAGGACTTTGAGATCTGAGCCGTCCTAACAGCTACGGTCTCCACAAGTGATTGTAAGCACTTGCACTTTAAGGGGTTTCAAAAACTTTAACCTTTCGGTGAGGGTTTGGGGTTTTTGAGGTGTATCCAACTAATGGTTCAAGCTTATAATTTGCTTAACCACTATGCCTAAAACAATTGATATACAATATGAACAGGTTTCAGGTTCTTAAGGGTTGGATAGAAATCACTTAAGAGCTATAGATAATCTAATGGTTTCTGGCTCTTTTGAGAATTCTTAGAACTGTATGGCTTTAGCTTTGATTGCTTGCGTGGCTTGTTGAATTCTCTCTTGTGACTTCTCTTTGTGATTTCTCATCCTCTTGTATTTATAATGGAGATTGGTTGCAACTAGCCGTTGGAGTTGACTAGCCGTTTGAGCAATCTTTCCATAATAGCTTGATTCCTTGATTCCAGCCGCTTGATTGCTTCAATCCTGGGATCATGTCAATCTTCTAAATAAGGTAGGTCTTCGTTTGAATTGCAAGATGACTTGGGAATCAGCCGAGTCCTGGAAGAGCACATAGTCTTCTGATCTGTACTTCTAGTCTTCTGACTACTCTTCTGGCCTTAGGTCTTCTGTCTTCTGATATCAGACGAGTAACACTCTTCTGATCTGGAAATTCTTTGTACTGCTTTTAGGCCATCTTCAATCTGGGACTCCATCAGATAGGTAGGTATACAAGCACCTTAACTTATCTAGTCTTCAAGGATCTTCTAGTCTTCATGTCTTCTACTCTTCTCATCTTGAGGATAGGCATATAAGCCAGGACTGTGCTGATCAGCTGATATCAATACAGTTGATCATACAAGACTAGTCTAAGCTGTTCTATACAAGTCAGCTGATCCTATTACATTTATAAACTCTAAGTGTTTTGGCCATCAAAACTATTCTAACATCAAGTGGGGCTTAGGATGAATTTATATCCCAACAGACTTTGTTGACATGTGATTAAACTTGATTTGCGTTTAAATTGTTAGACTTTGTAATGAGCCTTAACCGCATCAACTGTTACTTTTAATAAATGATATTTATAATCTTAAATAGAATAAAATAAAATATGAATTTAATAACTAAATAATATTTTATTTTAATTAGTTTAAGTAAATTTGACTTTAATTTAATTCCACGCCATAAATGTTTTATATGTTAGATTATAATATATTAAAAAATAGAAATAATCAAGAATTGTGGGTATATAGTTTCTTAAATTACTGAAATTAATGATTGAATTTAATTACACTGTTATGACGTAACTATACTCTAATCATCCGATTCAATGTTCCTCATCTGATATCAGAGCACTTTAGTTGTATTTGCTCAATTTTAATAAAAAAAATTATTTTACTCAATTGAAACTATAACAATTTTATGTTCTATTTGCAATTATGGAATTTTTTTTAATAAAATAAATTTTATTTCAGAATTTATTCTCAGTAGTTAAAAGATATATTTGAACATGGTGGAATTACTATCCAACTCATAATTGACATACAAAATCTAAAATTTTAATATTCTTGATTGAAAGAGAATTTAGATTAATTCAAATAAAATATGTACGGCTACTCGCAACACAACTAATTTTCATCTGAATTACACCGAACATAAAATGTAATTTTGACATATAATCTTGCAACTATAGGGAAAAAATCAAATAGTAGTAAAAAAATGTCAAGTTAAAATTAAATGGACAAAAATAAAGTGTGAATGTCCATAAAGTAATTTGTTAAATTTGATAGAACTTTAAAATTCAACAATAAAAATGCAAATTAAATTAAAGGGAGTAATTATTGTTGTATAATTGTGGCATGAAATATGGGAGTGGTTGTTTATTTAGTCAATATCAATATCTATATCTATTTTCAAAGCGTAATTTTTTCATTAATAAATGTTATTCATTAAATTATTTTATCATAAATTATAAGCGTATTTTTTTCTATTTTGATAGGAGAAAATGAAAACTATACATCTTGAAGTACAATAGATGATTAATCATCTAAAATGAAGGTAAAAACAACCCTTAGAGAAAAAACTATGCACAGCCAGAAATATTCCACTTTCGTAAAGCTTCCAATTGCAATATGTTAAGATCTGGAGCCAGAAATATTCCACTTTCGTAAATTTCGTAAATTCTTCGATTGCAATCTGTTAAGATCTGGTTTGTGGCTTGTCCTCACCATTGAAATTGATGGAACCCTCATGGAGAAACACCATAAGAAAAAAAATCGGTCATTTAAACTGATGGAGCCCTCTCGGAGAAACATGGGATGAGGGACAACTTCCAATTGACATTATTCTTAAAACTTTTAAGAAAGTTTGTGTCATTCACTACATACATAAGCTTGATGAATGTTTAAGGAGAATGAGTGAATTGTATAAAATGAAAGACATAAGCTCCTATTATATAGGAAATTGAATTAAGATCTAATGGTTAAGATTAAACAAAATGAATGGTTAAGATTAGAGGAGAAAGTTGAAATGAATGAGGATGAAGGAATTTTGAAATGAGAGAATTTGGAGGAGAGAGGTTGAGGTAGAGGGGGTGAGAATGTGACATGTGTCACAACAAAAGTTTGTAAATATATATATATATATATATATATATTATAATTTTAAGATTTCAATTTTTTTGGCACGTTAAAATTAGTTATTTTAACTACTTTTTAAAAGGACAATGTTTTCAGATTTGGGGCGTGACACTTTAATGCTTCATAACTATTTGCATTCAATGTTTTTGATCTTCAACTTTTCTAGACAATCATTTGATCTGAACCAGCATTTATCACTTATATCTATAAAAGATCAGATTACTTGTTCAGTTCTTGAGCTATCAGCCATTTTGTCCACTTCAGGCAACTTGTCTTCAATTGATCAGCTACTTTGAGCTACCTAAGACAAAACTTCTAAAGTTGTCTAAAATTCCAGCTTGGACAACTAACCTAAACCTATGATCTCAACATTCCTAATATTCTTGACTTAGACAAATTTCTAAATTGTCTCAACTATCCTGAGACAACTAGACTGAATCACAGTCTCAACTAAGCTGACTTACATCAATCAGGGGTTTTGGTATCTTAATAAAAATCAATTCATTTCCCAACATGATGTTTCTTTGCTTTCAGACTCGTTTTTGTGGCATTTTACGGGTTTTTATGGTCACCCTCTGATTGCTTTGAGAAATCAATCGTGGATGTTGTTGAAAAGATTACATTCTTGTAACCCCACAGCCCCCTCGGCTTGGGTAGTCGGGGAGATTTTAATGAAACTTTATTTCATCATGAAAATATGGGGAGGGGTGATATTAAACCTTTGAAGGGGATGCAAGGTTTCTAAGATGCTCTTTCACATAATGCTCTTAAAACGCTTCATTCTAAAGGCTCTAAGTTTACTTGGTTTAATAAACGTAAAGGGCAAGCTTTGATTCGAGAAAGATTAGATAGATTTGTTGCAATGAGGCCTTGTGTTCAAGGTTTCCAAACTTTCTAGCAAAACACTTGGATTTTCTGGGCTCAGACCACAGGCCGGTGTGGTTAAAGTGTAACTTTGACAATTGTTGTAGTTCCAAACCTAATAATCTGAACTTTAAATTTGAGAATCATTAGGTGAAAGAACTTGGGTTTTGTGATCTGGTTTCAAAAGTCTGGTAACAAAGAGACTCTAAAGCAAGTCTGGATAAGATGTTACTCTCTCCGTCCCACAAAGATAGCCACATATTCCTTTTTTGGATGTCCCAAATTATAGCCACATTTCCTTTTTTATTTTAGTATTAAATGCTTTATTATCAATTTTACCCCTAATTTATAAGAGTAATTAATGCTTAGCAGATTTTGGAGTGTGAGATTTCAAGGGCAAAATTGACACATTAGCTAAATTTGACTGCATTTATTGATTTTTCTTAATCTGTGTGTAAAGTCAAATGTAGCTATCTTTGTGGGACGGAGGGAGTATTATTCTGTGGAAAATCTATTCAACACTGGGAGCAAAAGAAAGGGGGATCGCTTTTACTCTCTAGAGCCCTTGATCAAGAAGGTGTAGCAGTTGAGTCTGATGAAATCACATATCTAGAAAATGAGCTTGAGAAACTTAATACTCAGGAAGAATGGTATTGGAAGCAACGGGCTCGGGTTGATTGGTTCCAGACTAGTGATCGCAACACCGAATTGTTCCATGTTAGAGCTAATCTGAGAAAAAGAACTAATCGCATTTATGGTATTCAATCGTTAGCTGGGATTTAGGTTACCTAAGAAGATGATATACGCACGAAATTCTTAGCGTATTATCAGCATCTTTTTACGTCCTCGGGGTCTAATGATTCGGATATTGAACTAGCTGTGGATAGTGTTCCACAAAAGATTACCCCATAAGTGAGTGCCTTCCTTGGCTCCCTCTTTACAGCTCTAGAGGTTCAGAAAGCGGTTCAAGAGGTTAGTCCATGGAAGGCTCCCGGCTCGGATGGATTTCTTGCGTCTTCTTTCAAACTAATTGGGATAGCATTGGGGAAGAAATAACATCGTAAATTTTGAAGGTATTGAATTAGGAAGGGAGTGTAGAGACTTGGAATGATACAATCAATTATCACTCTTATTTCGAAAATCAAAGATCCTTAATTGATCTCTCAATTTCGGCCGATTAGTCTGTGCAATGTTTGCTATCGGAATCTGGAAAGGACAATTACAAACCGACTCAAGATTGTGATGAATGATATCATGATCAATATCAAAGTGCTTTTGTCCCAGGTAGGTTGATCTCCGATAATATCTTGGTAGCATTTTAATGTATGCACTGGATTCGAGCCTCAAAAAGCAAGGAGGGATTTGCAACACTTAAACTCGACATGAGTTAAGCGTATGATCGAGTTGAATGAGCCTTCCTTCGAGTAGTAATGCAAAAGCTGGGGTTTTCTAGCTACTGGGTGGAACTTATCCTAAGGTGTGTTACTTCAGTGTCCTACAAGATCAAAATCAATGGTGTTATTTCCGACCCTTTTCGACCATCTATAGGTTTGAGGCAAAGTGATCCCTTATCACCTTATCTTTTTGCAATATGTGCTCAGAGCCTTTCTTTGTTGCTTTCAAAATCAGTTTCTCGAAAACTTATTTCTGGAGTTAGGATTGCACGTACAACTCCTACTGTCTCCCATTTGTTCTTCACGGATGATAGCCTCATTTTCTTCAAAGCCTCGGCTAAAGAGAGTAATCATGTCTATGAATGTCTCCATACTTACGAAGCAACATCAGGACAATTGATTAATTTCGAGAAATCGGCAATTACTTTTAGCCCCTTTACGAAACATGACAATGTTGGGAAAGTTAGACATAAGCTTGGGGTTCGATCATTACAAGGTCATAATGTTTATTTGGGATTACCAGCGCTTTCATCAAAGTCTAAAAGACATCAATTTAAATATCTCTCGAATCGTGTGAGAAAGAAAATTGGCTCCTGGGACAACAAGTTCTTTTTAGAAGGTGGCAGGGAGGTTCTGATAAAGGTTGTCTTCCAAGCAATTCCATCCTATGAAATGATGTGTTTCCGGATTCCAGTCTCTATCTGTTCAGCAATTTAGAAAAGCATAGCTAACTTCTGGTGGGGTATGAAGGGAGATTGAAAAAGAATGCATTGGACCAAATTGGCAGAATTGTGCAAGAGTACTAAGACTACATTTATCGGCAAGGGTGTACGCCCCTCTACCAACTAAAAGACAAAAAAAACATTAAAAAAAATCAGAATGAAAAAAATTTGTGTGACCTGGTTACGCTGAGCCTCGGAGGCTTGCTCCAAATTATCCAACCCCTTAATGTCATGTGTCAAAATACAATTGGTTGTTTAAAATTATTTTGGATAAATTTTATAATTTTAATTTGATAATATTATTAATAAAAATATATATATATATAAATTATATCAAAATTCATAAAATAATTTTGTCTATAAATAGAGACCAATATTGATAGAGTTTGGATCACAATTTCAAATTCTCTTCCCATTTCCCTTCTTCAATTTTTTACTCTATCATTTTCTATCATGGATCCAAGTCATCCAAATTATTTTACAAACTCTTCAAATTATCCAAACTCCCAAAATTATCCTAATTTTCAATCTTTCCTGAATACGGAAGATTATCCAAACTCCCAAGATTATGAAAATTCTCAGTTTTCTCCAAATATGAACCAAATTCCTACCCATGAACAAGTTCAACCATCACAAAATATCACCCGTTTCGAAATAGAGAAGCTCATATCGCTCTTAAAAATGACTTGATTGAGCACATATGGCAAAAATTCGGCTCTGATAATTAAACATGTAATTTTCATTTTTTGCATTGTTGAATTTTATGCATCTATTTGTAGCTTAATTTGTTTATTTACTATATTGTATTTTAAATTTTCAACTCTTGTAATTTAATTTTATTATTGAGATTGTAGTTTATTTTAATTGTATGATAAAATGTCTTTTTATTACAATTTATAAATTATTAATCCCAAAATATTTAATAGATTTCTTACCTCTTTTAAATATAATAAGAATTGATTATAGATAATATATAATTAAAAAATAATATATTTGAAGGTTGGGGTGGGTTGTTGATAAAGTATGAAAAAAAAGAAAAGTAAGAGGGTGTGTATGTGGAGGAGAGAGAAATTATTTATTTATTAGAAGGTTGGGTTGTGGGGAGGTTGTGGATAAAGATAGTCTAAGGATGAAGGGGGTATGGGATTTCGGGGAATGGTTCATTTCAACAAGGCTCTCTTGGGACAAAGTGGGATAGCTCAAGTGGTTAGAGCACCACTACCTAGGCCTTAGATCCTGGGTTCGAGTCATTGTGAGGGGAAAAAAGGGATGGGTATTTAATGTAATTCAAAAAAAAAAAAAAAACAAGGCTCTCTTGGCAAAGCAAATATGACGCCTAATTCAACATCCAGATACGCTTGCTAGCACCATATTCAAAGCCATGTGTTACTGCAACACTCATATACTGGATGCTGATTTAGGTTCGAACCCTTCCTTTATTTGGATATCATTGCTTTGGAGTAGAGATCTAATAGAGCAAGGGGCTACTTGGAAAATTGGTAATGGCAAATCTGTGGAGATTTTAAACATAGATGGGTTGCTGATTTGAAGGAGGGAAAGATTACTTCAAGAATTTCTAGTGGCTCAAAAGTGGACCGATTTATTAACCCTACTTTTTTTTGGGACCTGGAGCTTATATCACAGGCCTTCTTTCCCTTTGAAGTGGAGGCCATTGTGAATACTCCTTTGAGCGGACACGAAGAGGAGGATACTCTCTATTGGAACCAGACTAAGAGTAGCAAGTTCTCACTAGCTTAGGCCAATTGCTTTATAAATGAAAGAGCTATGGAATTATCAAAGGCAAATGACCCCTACTCTAGCCGAGGTATGGATCATTCAGCTTTTAACTGGATTTGGAAATTGAAAGTTCCCCCAAAGTTTAGAATTTTTGGGTGGAAATTGCTTAAAAATCTGCTTGCATCCGAGGAGAATTTATACAATCATCATGTCCCAATTGATCCGTGTTGCCGCTTTTGTGGTTTTTCTATTTCAAGCACATTTCATGTCATATTTGCATGCCCATTTGCAAAGCAAGTTTGGAAAATATATGGCTTTTGGGGTTTCATAAAGTAATCTCCTTCAAAAAAGGTATATGATCTATTGATTGATTGTCGACATAAAATACCTGGTGATCTAGGGAAGTTGCTGATTATAGCATGGGCCATTTGGAAAGAAAGGTGTGACATTTTGCATTCACAAAGCTCTAAGAGGAATGACAAGTACCATTTTTCATTAGATTGGGCTCTTAGATTTTATGCGGATTTTCTGCAGGAGGACAAGATTAAAGAAAAAAGTTTGAGTTCAAATGTTAAGCAAATGAAGGGTTTTGATGCACTTCTTCCAGCATGTAATTTTCTTTTGACTGATGCTGCCTTTAATTCTGCCAAAAAAATGTTTGCTTTGGGGTATGCAATTGTTGATCATCATCATAATGTTCTTTTAGCGGGCTTCAAAAGAGTTTCTAATCTTATCTCGGTATTAGTTGCTGAGCTTATGGCTATTGAACATGGACTTCTGAAATGTATGGAGTTTGGATTTGGCATTTTGGGAATTAGGTTCGACTGATCTCAGGCCATTGATCTTATCAATAAAGAGAGTTTGGCTGACCAGTTGGAAGGTGGCTTTGTTTACAAAATTCGACGCCATTTAAGAGAACCCTTATTGTGGGATTACCAGTTCTTCTCAAGAAAGTGCAACGTTCTAGCTCACAAGTTAGCTAGCATGGCATATATCTCTTCCACGTCTCAAGATTGGCTTGGAAAAGATCTTCCTCAACACATCAAGGATTGTTGGTTATATTCTAATTAATTTCGTATCCATGTTATGTCTAAGCCATGTGCTTTAAAAAAAAAAGAGTATTATATAGTGTTTTTTTTACTCTAGGTACAACATTTTTAAGTGTATTATTATAAGGTACAAACAAAAACACTTATTACTACTAAGTACAAAGTAGGGTTAAAATGACAAAATTACCCTTCTTTACATACTAAAAGCAACCGGTTTTTCACTCTCTCCCACATTTCCAAATCCTCTTAATTTTATCTCTATTCTCTCCCTTGAATCCCTCCTTGTATCTAAAACCCCTCTATCTCCTCTCTCTCAAATGGCGAATCGGTGGTGTACGACGATGAGGAGTACAGTGTGTACACTCCGCCAGATGTGGACGAGACCCACGTTCCTTGGCTCATGTGTCGCCGACATTCTTCTTCAGATCACGTGCCTTTGGCCTCCATCTCCAAATCGGCGTTCTTCACTCGCAACTCACATCCTCTTCTATAGGCTGCCTCAGTCTCCTTTCCTCGTTGTAGCACACATGTTCATCTTCATCCTTCTTCTCAGAATCTTTCTTCTTGGTTGATGAAAATAGTTCATCCTTGGAGTAATACCTTCTGGATCTTCTTTCTTTAGTCTTCTTTTCAGGTGAGTTGTACCTTTTTTCTCTTGTCTCTATTTTCTTGGTAATACCTTTTGAATTCACCAAACCAAGAGTTCAGTTTTTCAAATCTTCTTGCCATCATGGCCAACTCATCTGAAAGTTTAGCTATGGAAACACATTTTCCAGATTTGTTGGACTTGATACTCTTGTTTGATCTCGTGGATGAGGATTCAGGTTCATTGGTCTTGGCATTCAGTGCAACTCCTTTGTTTTTTGGTTCTTTAGAGTCTTACTTCCTATTTAAATCATATTCATATGATTTCAGCTCTGAAAACACTTGTTGCATTGGCATTGTGGAAAGATATTTTGCATTTTGCATCATGACTGCATGCACATTCCATTTAGAAGTTAAAATTCTAAGGATCTTCAAGGCCACTTCTCTCTTGAAGTATTCTTTGCCAAGAGAATTGATCTCATTCATGATATTATGGAATCTGCCATCCAATTGATCGATATTTTCTACAGGTTTCATGGCAAATTTCTCATATTTCTGAACTGCAACCTAAAACTTATTCTCTTTGATTTTATTAGTTCCTTCACACATTAAAGTTAATGTGTCCCAAATCTCATTTGTAGTTGTGTAGTGAAACACTCTACCCATAATTGCATTTGAATGGTTTGGTATAAAGTGTTCATTGCCACATCAGAGGTGAGCTCATCTTCATCTTTGGTAATTTCTTCTCTACCATCTGTTCTTCGTTCAGTTGTAACATTTGTGTTTGCTTTCATGAACACAAATGGTCCTTTGGTGATCACCCTGAACATTTCATCATGAAGACAAGCTAGATGAACTCTCATCCTTAATTTCCAAAAGTCATAATCCTCAATAAAGAACATGAACAACTTTTGGTAGGATATCTTATGTTGGGATATGACATTTTGGTTATATCTTAACTATTGGGATATCATATATCAGGATACCCACCCTCTTAGTATTGATAGTTTCCGTGTCTAAGTTTTGATGGTCAAAACAATGTAATCTATTATTAGAATAATTTGTAATATGTTAGGTCTATAAGCTGATTTGTATAGATAACTTATTAGTCTAAAAGAAAAAGAGAATGTCGAATTTCACATCTGACAGTCTCATCTGTTAGACAAGATGAGAGTCTTACCAACCCAGCTGACGTGGACCAATGAGAAGATGTCAACACAGTTATGAGTTGACCAAGACTAGGGTTGTAGTGATCGTACAACATGCATTTAATGCACATTAAACGCACATTCCTTTAGTAGGAATGTTTTTGCCAGAATCGTATGAATTGTCTAATCAACAAAGATCGTGCACCAAATATAAAAGATTTGATGCAACATCTAGTTTATCCAACGCCTAGTTAGAGCTCAAATCATCTATAAATACAAAATGTTATCTTAGGTGATAACTATGAAAACTATACAAGCAAGAACTCCCATCATCAGACGTGAAAAGTTATCAAGCCACTTGAATATCCTAAAAGTTCTATAGAGCCAGTGTTCGAACCTATAAATCATTAGCTCTAAATTTCTAAGTTCAAGCCTATATTCCAATCCAATCATAAGCTTAGAAAAGTGGTGATTGAATTGTGTTCATCAAACTAATTGGTACATTATAAACCAAACTCTTCTTTTTTAAAACCGTAGAAGTTAAGTTTGTTGTTAATACAATACATGATTGTAAAAGTACTCGTTCTTACAATAACAAGTAGAGCGTACAACACTTAGAGAGTGTATCATTCTCACGTATTCTCTTGGGACATTAAAGTTTCGAGTCTTTTAGTTTAAGGAATTAATATCATAGTTGGACTGTGAGAGAGGACGTAGAAGTGGGATGCGAACCACTTTTTTTTTTATCAGGCAAAAAAATCTCTTTATTCATACCAGAAAATACAGGAATAAAACAGGGCATGTTTTGGTACAAGAGGTACCATTACAATCAAAACATAGAAATGATGACATAAATAACATTGTAGATTTGTGTGATGTTTATTGCTTTATGTTTATTATTGCTCATATCATCTGATTATAATTGTCATAATTGTATTTGATAAAAGCATATGTTTAAGTGTCAAAATGCACAAGTTATTTTCATCAGATGATATCAAGTCAGCCAATAACTCATTCATTGATTACATCGCATACTTTGAAAAGGTTTTCATTCAACCCACGAGTATAAACATTTAGGTCCTACATTATTCCACACTATCAGTTGTTTAGATAGTTGTCCAAATGATCAACTAACAAGCAATCAATAGGTTGATTATATTTTCTTGTTGTTTGACACTCGCACTCAATATTAGATCATATTATTTGCTCAAATGACTTAGTATTTCATTAAGTTTGTCTACCTCATCTGATTAACCCGAAAAAGTTTAAAAGTAAGAAAGTTTATTCACCACCACCACCCCTCCCCTCTAGACTTTCTCCAAGTATAACTCGTTTAAGGGACCTACATCTTATTTATGGGGTTGGTTCTTATAGTAACTAGTGGTAGTACTGCAAAAGAAGTCTTAGTAGAAGTGTTAGACATAATGAGTAAAAATCACAAATAGGGTCAACTAATCTATAAAATACAATGTGTAGAGATAGATCAGTTCAGGTGACGTCAGCCCTTAAAGCAGTTGTAACACCCCATTTTTTTAAAAAATTAAATTTGCATTTCATGATTTTAGAAATTAAAATATTCTTAAAGTATTAAATGTTGAATTGTTGGTCCTGAAAGGAGTATATAACAAGTGTATGGGGGGGGGGGAATACACTTGTATGCAAATTCTTTTCTAATTTGATCAAACCAGAGCTCAGCAAGGTTGTCTTGGACAACTCTGCTGAAGATGATTAACTATACTAAGATAATCAGACTACTAAGTACTATTGAGTACTTAGTTGAATAACTATCTAGGGGAGTTATATGTGCGGAATAGTGGTTGGCCCTTTTTGGTATAGACTCCTTTAGATTGTGAAATCACTTAGTTAATTCAATACAGTCCAGTTTCAGGGAACTTGTCCAAATCAGTTTTGCACAGTCTTTGAGTGTTTATCCTTTGAAAGATCAGTTTTGTGTGCAGTGTTGAATGTATGTAAGTACTTGGAATGTAAATCAACACAAGAGTTTATAGTGGTTCAGAGACTCAAGCTCCTACATCCACTTTCCCTGATTGAACAGGATAATTCCTTCACTCTTGGAATTAACTTGTTTTATAGTGCCAAGGTGCACTTGATCAAGAACACCACTCTTGGTGAATTGATCCCTAGGATGTCTAGAGTCCTAGTACCCTCTTCTCAACTCAGAACTGAATTGTTCTTCTCTCAACAGTCAGCTCCTACCACTTCTACTACTACAATCTTCTCACTTTCACTCTTGAAAGATATGAGGATTGAAGTAAGGTTCCAACTAATGAGATATCATTTACAATGAAGATCAGTGTATAAGGATAGGATATCTCTCTAAGCTTGTGTATGGATATACAGTGTAGTACAGCTTAGAAGAAGTGTATGAAGACTAAGATAGTCTTTGAAAGCTTTGAAAGCACTCTAGCTTGTAAGAACTTGAGGTTAGATGTGCTTGGTTGAGGTTGAAGTTGGATGCTTTCAAATGGTCTTCACACTTCTGTATTTATAGACAAATGAAGGATTTGCCCGTTGGAGAGGCAGCCCCAAATGTCCATAAATGTCTTCTTTCTGTTCTTCAACTTAGAAGACAGAATCTTGATAGTGACATGTCCTCATTTGGGAAATAAACGGCTGTAAGAGCTTTGCCTTCATTCTGCAGCACTCTTCCCAATGTCTGACTTTCAGATTATCTTGTTAAGACTTGGACATTGCATCTGAAGGTTGTTCCATTGATAGGACAACATACCTCATCATTTGGACAACTCTTCTTATCACTATCAGCAGTCTTGCTTATCAGCAAGGTTGGCTTGCTCTTCTTCAGATGACTTGGCTCATACCCTTGTTTCACTTCAATGTGATCTTAGCATGTTGATTTGTAGTTCTTTAGGGTGTGGTTGTATGTATATCTTCAGCATAGTTGACCTCAAGCTTTCAGAGCACTTGATCTTGATTACTTGTACTGAGACAACTCCTCTGGACAACTCTCCTGATCAGTATACTTGGTCTTCAAAAGACTTAGTGTTGAATCCAGAGTTTGAGCCTTGAGGGGACTTGATCTTGATGGGCTTCTAAGCATATTTTCCCCCTCAAATTGTGCATCTAATCATCTAAGAGCTACCTAACATATTAGCTCCTCATCTAGCCTTTATACTATATGTTCTCAGGGGGTTTTGGTATTCAATCAAAACATATCTCATTTTATTCCCAACAATTTCCCCCTTTTTGATGATGCCAAAACCTATACAACTTATGAAAAAGTGACTTAGCTACACCTATTACATTAATCTTTAGAAGACATGACTTAGGTCAATTATCCTGAAAAGCAATGTGTTAGTGTATTCACCATTCATGTTGCAGATAGGTTTCATAGATAGGCATAGAGAGATGAGTGTTTCTTGATTCAAAGTAAATTCAACTATCATTCATTAGAAAATCATTACAAGCATGTTGATAGTTGAAATAAACATATCAGAGCATGAATCATTAACACTAAATACATCAGAGCATTTCACTATACAAAGTTTTTAGTATCAGAGCAGAAACACTAAAACACTTAGTAGTGATTGGATCAGAGCAAATCATCAGATATCAGAAAATCATGCTTATATCAGAGCAATCCAAAGCATATCAGAGCAAACAGATTTTCACAGCACACCACATCAGCACTCTTGACCATATTCCAGCATAGTTGATCAATTAAGATAGGTCAGAAGACTTAGCCATTTCAAAGATCATCCTCAGGAGGTGGAAACATCCCATATTGTGCCCACACTTTTCTTTTCAAGGCCATGGCTTCTTAGTTTGTTCCCTTAGGACCAAGAACCATCTTGTTCAGCTTGAGGATCTCAGTGAATTCTCTCAGAATCCTTACTTGGTCAATCCATCCTTCAAGCTTTGGAGGCATGTAAATGATTGGCTTGGGAGCAGTGAGTTCAAATCTTGCAATGTCAGGAGCTGCAAGCAATTGTTGATAGAGCTCTCTGTAGTATTCTATCATGAACTCTGCAAAAGTGGAGTTGGCATCTCTTCCATTCCATCTGTCAATGACAGAGTAGTCATAGACAAACTCCCTTTTTGCTTCCTCCCATGAGTCATTCAGCTGTTTTGGTACCCATTTATCCAAGTGAGGATATTTGGTATCCATTGTAATCAGTAGTTGTGGCTTCATCTTGTTGTAGGTTGCTCTCTTTCTTCTTGGCTTCTGGAAGTCTGCTCTTCTCTTGTCTCTTGCTCTTTGTGCTTCATCCATCAAGTCCATCTTTTCTTGGGCCCTCATCATGGCCAATTTCTGTTGTGTTTCAGGGTCTTTGCCATACCCTTCATGAAACAGCTTTGATGGATCATTTAGCACTAATACTTTCTTTTTCTTAGGTCCAGGTCCAAAGCCTTATTCATACAGCTCCTCTACATCTTCAGAAGCTTTGACACTTTCAGTGGACTTGGTCTCAGTAGACTTGTCTTTTTCAGAAGACTTGTCTTCTTCAGCAGTCTTGGATATCTCAGCATTCTTGGGCTTTTCAGCAGTTTTGGCCTTCTTTGAGATAGGCTCATCATCAACAACTCTGAATTCAGGTGGAAGGTCAAGGCTGTTGGGAAAGTCAGTGAATGTTTCAGCTTGTCTTTTCTTTCTTTTTGCCCTCTTGATCTTTCCTCTAGTTTGGACACCTTCAGCATCTTTGTCCAAATCAGATACTTCACCACCTGGTCTTTGCTGTAGCCTTACTCTTTCCTCTTGAGCTGAGGCCATAGAGTTTTTCAAGGCAAGTGCTAATTGCTCCTCTTCATCTAAATCATCCAAATTCAGCACTGCTGGCTCTTTTCCCTTTCCTTCAGGGGCTTTGTCTTTACCATTTCCTCCTTTGACTGGGCTTCCAATTACTAAGGCACCTTTTGCCCTTGCTCTTTCCCTTTCCCCCTTTTTGGCAGCATCAAAACATTCTGGCTTCAGTTCACTCATAGTAGATGCCAATAAGGACTGGGCTTGGGTTAGGGACTTCATTTCCTCCAACAGATATACATTCTCATCATGTATATTTTGCATCCGATCACTGCTCAAGCTAAGGAAAGCTAGAACAGGCTTCATTTTCAGTTGGACAACCTCCTCCATGGTTGCCTTAAGAGATGCATCCAGTTGGGCTTTAAGAAGCTTAGTTAGGTTGGCCACTGCACCTTCAGCAATGTTGGCCAATACCTCTTGGGAAAATTTTTCTGAGGCTGCTTTCACCATAGCTAGCCTTTGCTCTTCAGCTCTTTGTCTTTGCAGGGCAGTCTTTCTTCCAAGAGCTTTCTTCACCACTGACCTCAAAGTCTTCACATTCCTGTTGTGATTGATTCTTAGCAAAGATTTCTCTTTCCTCACATCCTTTGAAACTGATCTCATGGTGTTTTTAGCTTTGCTAACTTCAGTGGAGATGGTTTGCAGACCAGTCTCAACTCCACTGATCCTTGCCTCCAAGGTAGGTAACACCACATCCTCTGAGCCAGTTAGCCTCATTTCTATAGATGCCAAAGTTCTTCCATGCTCATCCAAGGCTCCAGAAATTTCTGCATGAGCTGATTGGACTTGGTGAGCCAAGGAGTCCAACTTCTCTGATTGCATCCCAAGCAAGGCTTGTGCTGATCCACTATCAACTTGGATGGGTGCATCTGTTAGGAGTTCATCTGCAAAAATTTGGTCAAAGGTTATACCTGCAATATCAGACAAATCAAACGAGTCAGTAAAAACACAGTTGTCTCCCTCCAATTCTTTTTCATAAGACTCTGATACATCAGCAGTCTTCTTCTCATTTTCAACTGATTCTTTTCTCCCTTCATTAATGATTTCCTCACTTAAAGGTACAGGCCTCCTCTCATCAAGGGATTCCTGAAGTTCAGATTTAACTTCAAGAATAGCCTGCCCTTCCTCACTTATATCACCCTCATTTGGTGGTACACTTACTATCCTAGTGATCACCACATCTCTTTCATCTACTACTCCCTCTGGTTTTTCAGCTATCATCTCCTTTTCAACTCCTTCATCTAGACCTGCAGCATCTCCACCTTCAACAAGGTTCAAAGATGGCAGTTGTGGGGAGATCACAGTGCTTATATCAACAGCCACTGAGTCATCCTGAATGATTAAGGGCTGATCAGTGTCCAAATCATCTGACACTGAATAGGCCTTAACCAAACCAGCCTCTAAAATAGGAACCTCCACATCTTTAGGCTGTGCCTTGGGTTCAGAAGAACCTTCATTGGCAGATGTGTCTTTGGTTGTGTTACCGCCCTTGGTCAACACCTCTGAAGATACAGAGCCTTTCCTATGATAGGTTTTAGGAGGGTTGGATAATCTTTCAGATACAGAAGGCTTGGGGAGATTGGCTTGAGGGGTTTCAGGAGGGTTGGGTTTTGAGGGGTTTGAGGGATCATCAGGGGAATCATCATCATTGGAGCTACTTTCAGGGTGTCTGATGCCCTTAGCTTTTCTTTCCGTCTCCTCATTAATCTTATCAGCTACCAGCTTTGCAAATACTTCCTCATCAATGAGAAATCTTGTCTTTGAAACTCCAGCAAAGTGTAGCAATCTGTTCTCCTCCACTTGCCACCAGTTTGCACCCTTATCTTGGATGAATTGTGATATCTCCATCATAGACTTGTCTTTTACATCAACAAGCATCCTTAGATCATGAAATGTCTTCTGAATTCTTGGAAATTCAGCAAGCTGTGGGTACAGACTGTCCACAGTAGCCATGGCTCCTCCTCTGAGCATACTTTCATAAGTATACTCCTCCTCATCTCCACTTGAATGGGGACTTTGGGTTATAGGGGAGTTGGCTCTGGGTTCTCCTAAAGTGGCTTCAGGAAGGTTTAGTTCAGGAATGTTGGCTTCAGAAGGGTTGGGTGCAATAGAAGGTGCTTCAGTTGCTTTTGAGAGCAATGGATCTGAAGGGGCTTTACTCAGGGGGGTTGGCTCAAAGAGAGCAGCTTCTAAAAGCTTTGAATAATTGAACATAGATGAGTCAAGGGGAGAATGTAATCTAGTCTCATCTACTGCTATATCTGCTAGCACATCTATCCCACTTCTTTGCACACTCCCTTCAGGAGAGTATCTCTTTGTAAGATTGATGGGGGTGATAGGTTGATTGGTTGGGGTTATATGGGTTTCAGGGGAGTTGGGCTCAGGATTCTGAATTTCAGGGATGTTGGCCTCTATTGGTTGACCTTCAGGGACCTTGGATTCTGGAGTTCCAGAACCAGATGAGTTGGTCCTTGACTTGGATTTGGTCCTGCTTTCAGCTCTGCTCTCTCTTAAAGCATTGTGTAGAGACCTTTCCTCTTGAAGCTCCAACACTTTGTCAGTAGGCTTGGCCCTTCTCTTGCTAGCCCTACTGCTCCCACTTCCTTCACCATGCTTCTCAGGGACAACCTCCCTGATTCTCTTATCACCCCTAGACTTCTGTCTAGTCTCATTGTATTTCTGTCTCAGCTCTTCTGAATGATCAGAAGGCACTTGCACACATTCTTCAGCAACTTCTTCAATCTCAGTTGAAGCATCTGAGGACTCTTCTGAAATGATTTGAGACATTTTCCTTGTCTTTACCACTCTGGCTTTTGTCCTTTTCTTCATTTTAGGCTTCTCCTCCACCTTTTCTTCAGCAGGTTTGGCCACTATCATCCTCCTTTGCTCAGTTTTCTTGCTGAGCTTTCTGAACATAATCTTTTGGGCTGGGAGGGGCTTGGCAAAGGTTTGCATTTGGGAATAATGGGAAAATCTCTCAATCAACAAGCTTGCCCTGGTGCAATACTTGAGTTTCCCTTCTAGCACAACCTTGTTATGAGCTCTCACTTTAAACTTGGCCTTTTCCTTCATCATCTCAGAAATAATGAAGGTCCTCCAATCAAATTTGATACCCTTGTCACTGGCATCAATGACTGCAGCCATAATTCTGATTCTAGGATGGCTGACCTGCTCAAGCTCCCAGTGTTGCTCATGAGACTCTTAGTGATTACCTCAAATAAATTGAGAAATTTAGGCTTGAGAGTCTTCTTGTTTTGTGTTGAAGATAGAGGGCCTGGCACTAATAGCCATTCTTGTGCTATATCATCTTCATGGCCAGCACCATAAGATTCTTGATTCCTTCCTTCTGAAGGCAATCCAAAGGCTCCTTCAAGATCTTCTGAAGAGAATTTCACTCTATGAAATCTCTCTTCTTCATCTTCTTCAGCAACATAGGACAATCTGGTGGAAATCTCACCATCTTCTGGTTTGCCTCTCCATTTGAGAAAGGCAAAGAACGCAGCCATGTAGTTGTCCAAACAAGAGCTTGGCCTTTCCTCCATGAACTTCTGAAGGCCTGCTCTTCTCAACCATCTCAGGGTTGGAGTGATTTCAGGATCTTCACTTGTAAATGATACTATTGGCTCAAAGTGAAGGCTGTTCTTATTGCTCAAATACCCAAATCAAGGTCTAGAGCCTTGTTGGAAAAATCTATGATCATATCTGGTCTAACTTTGGGAGCCATTGAAAATTACAGAGATAAAATTGAGAGAGTTTTGAGAGAGTTTGAAGAAAATGAGCTAGGGTTTCGAATACTTTGGGAAGAAGAGTGTGTGGGGAGTTCTTAAGACTTGAGAATATTCTAAAAAGAATGTTTGTCAATGAGTTGGTGAGGTTTGTGTATTTTCAACGGTTGTCAAATATGGAAAAATACACTTGGACGGCCAGGATGAATTTCAGGGGAGTTGGCCAGTTTTGATCCAATGGTTAAAAACCAATGTAACAATGACTTGTTGGTTTTATTCAAAACGTGGAAGGTATTTAATATTAGTTAATGGTTGGGGAGTTTTCGAGATAGATCATGGCTTGAAAAGTGTAATGCAAACAAGAGTTAAATCTTGGCATTTAATGCATGGAAAGCGACCTTTTGGGTGGGGGACAAATTAAATCCCACAGAGGTGATATCTGTATTTGGGACAGGTATCAAGGTAGACAATGATTACCCAAAATAGGTGCTTATCAAACCAAGAAAATAGTTTGATAGCCAGGACAACTTATCTGACCCTACAAGGACAAGTGTCCTGAAGAGATGTGGACAAGAGTCCTGAGTTTCAATGGACAAGTGTCCTGAGTGATAGTGATCATCTCTTCTGTACTTCAGTAGACTTGTCCAAGTCTGCTGAAGATCAATTCAGCTCTTTTACTCCCACTAATTTCAATGAGTTTTACTTGTCCAACTTCCCTGGATCAAGTAAACCCAACTCTGCTGATAGCTCCAGAAACCTTGCCTCTGCAAGTGGCTTAGTTAGAATATCAGCTTTTTGATGATCTGTGTGGATCTTGACCAACTTTATATCCTTCTTCTCCACATGATCTCTAATGAAGTGATGCTTGATGTCCACATGTTTGCATCTTGTATGCAAGACAGGATTTTGTGATATAGCAATGGCACTATTGTTATCACAAAATATGGGCACTTCAGTAGAGTTGACTCTGTAGTCTCTTAGTTGTTGTCTTAACCATAGGATCTGAGCACAGCAACTTCCAGCTGCAACATACTCAGCTTCAGTGGTGGAAGTAGCCACTGTGTTTTGCTTCTTGGAAAACCAAGATATGAGCTTGTTGCCTAAGAATTGACAAGTCCCTGAAGTGGACTTCCTATCAATTCTGCAACCTCCATAATCAGCATCTGAGTAGCCAGTTAACTCAATGTTGTCATCAGCAGGGTACCAAAGGCCTAGGTTCTCAGTGCCTTTGAGATACCTCAAGATCCTCTTTGCAGCCTCAAGATGGCTTTTCTTAGGATTTGCTTGAAATCTTGCACAAACACCAACTGCAAAGGTGATGTCAGGCCTGCTGGCAGTGAGATAGAGGAGTGAACCAATTATTCCTCTATATTCAGTAGAGTTGGTAGGGACACCATTCTCATCAGGATCCATCTTCTAATTTGTGTTCATAGGGACCCTTACTGGCTTGCTAGTAGCACACCCAAACTTCTTGATCATTTCTCTGGTGTACTTAGCTTGGTTGATGAAGATTCCTTCTTTTGATTGCTTGACTTGTAGACCCAAAATGAAGTTCATCAACCCCATCATGGACATCTCAAACTTGCTTTGCATTAGCTTGGAGAACTTCTCACACAGCTTCTCATTAGGTGATCCAAATATTATGTCATCCACATAGATTTGGACAAGCAATATGTCCTCTCCTTCAGAGATTCTGAAGAGAGTTCTGTCCACAGTTCCCTTGGTGAATCCATGATTCAAGAGAAATTGTGACAGTGTATCATACCAAGCCCTAGGGGCTTGTTTGAGTCCATATAGAGCCTTCTTCAGTCTGTAGACTTGATTTCCAATCTCAAATCCTGGTGGTTGCTCCACATAGACTTCTTCTTTCAAGACTCCATTCAGAAAGGCACTCTTGACATCCATTTGATATACTTTGAACCTCTTGTGGGCTGCATAGGCTAGAAAGAGCCTTATTGCTTCTAGCCTTGCCACAGGTGCAAATGTCTCATCATAGTCAATGCCTTCATGTTGGCAATAGCCTTTTGCCACAAGTCTTGCTTTGTTTCTGACAATCACATCATTTTCATTCTTCTTGTTCTTGAACACCCACTTTGTTCCAATAACATCTTGATGTGAAGGCCTATCCACCAGCTCCCATACTTCATTTCTGGTGAATTGATTCAGTTCTTCCTGCATGGCTGTTATCCAATTGGCATCTTGAAGTGCTTCCTCAATATCACTTGGTTCTTGCTCTGACAAGAAACAACAGAAAAGAGCACTTTCACCATGGAATCTCCTTGTTTTGACTCCAATACTTGGGTCACCAAGTATGAGATCAGTAGGATGGTCAGACAACCAAGTCCTTCTTTTTCTGATCTCTTCAGTAGAGTTGTCCTCTACTAAAGTTGAGTCATTTTGATCATAAAATTCAGGATAATTGAATGCAGGATCTAATTCAGGATCATAATCAGGGGTGTTGTCCTCAATGTCAGGGACATTGGCATTTTCAACATTTTGAGTTCCCCCTTGATTATTTAATCCATAAACTACCTCGGCTGGAACTGCTTCTTCATTGGTAGTTGTTACCTGGATGTGAACTGGGATTGGATCATTCAGTTCACCATTCCTTTCAGTGGGATTTGCCTCAGGAGGGTTGCCTTCAGGATTGTTGTCCAATGGGAGTTTTTCAGGTAGGTTGGCTTGGACAACTTCTATGAATTCAGTGTCTTTGTCTTTTAAGCTCAGTCTGGTTGTCCTCTGTGTGATTTCTTCAGATTCCAAGTTCTCATTTCTGAACTCATGAAAAGATTCATCAAACACAACATGAGGTGTTTCTTCTACAATAAGGGTTTTCTTGTTGTAGACTCTGAAAGCTCTACTGATTTGAGAGTATCCAAGGAATACTCTTTCATGAGCTTTGCTATCAAAGGCTTTCAGCTGATCTTTCCCATTATTGTGAATAAAACACTTGCAACCAAAAATGTGAAAGTATGACACTTTAGGCAATCTTCCTTTCCAGAGTTCATAGGGGGTTTTGCCTTGCCCCTTAGTTATCAAACATCTATTCTGAGTATGGCATGCAGTGTTTATAGCTTCAGCCCAAAACCTCTTAGGTAAATTAGAATCAGCAATTAAAGTTCTAGCAGCTTCTTTTAAAGTTCTATTCCTTCTCTCTGCAACTCCATTTTGTTGAGGGGTTCTAGCTGCTGAGGTTTCATGAGCTATTCCATTAGATGAGCAGTACTCATTGATGTATGAATTAATGAACTCAGTGCCTTTATCAGATCTTATCTTGATAATGCTAAGGCTTTTCTCATTTGACAATCTCTTTAACAGTTCAGGCAGTTTGACTTGAGTTTCCTTCTTACTAAGGAGAAATACTACCCATGTGAACCTAGAGAAGTCATCTACTACAACCAATGTGTATTTTCTACCATTTATGCTTGCAGGGGTAATTGGTCCAAATAGGTCCATATGTAAAAGTTCAAGTACCCTTTCAGTAGAGATGACTGGTTTTCCCTTAAATGAGGCTTCAATCTGTTTTCCTTCTTGGCATGGTTTGCAAACATGCTCCTTAATGAAAACCTCATTAGGTAGTCCTTTAACTAATGCATTTCTAGCAATTTTGTTCATTATTTTGAAGTTCAAGTGGTTTAATCTTTTATGCCATAACCAACTTTGTTCACTAGAACTCTTAGCAATGAAGCATGCACCATCAGTAGACTTGTCCCAGTCTGCAAAATACACATTTCCTTTTCTAGTTCCAGTCAATAGAGTTTGTTGAGCCTTATCTTTGATTAAGCATTTTCCACTAGAAAACTCAACTTTGAAATCTTTATCACAGAATTGACTGATACTTAGGAGATTGTATTTGAGACCAGCCACATAAGATACATTGGATACTTTGATGTTACCAATCATCAAAGTACCATAACCTTTTGTAGTTGCTTGTGAGCTGTCTCCAAATGTGACATTTGGGCCTTCTTTTTCAATAAAATCAGTGAGGAGTTCCTTGTTTCCAGTCATGTGCCTTGAACATCCACTGTCAAGGTACCATGCTGACTTTTTGCTCATGCTCCTCTTCTTGTGGCCCATTGGTACCTGCAATTAGATTGGTTTAGGTACCCTTTGAGTTTTGGGTCCTGAGAGGTTAGCTGTACCTTTAGGAACCCAAACTTGCCTAATAACCCTGATTGATTTAAGGTGGCTAAGTTGTCTTCCTCTAGCATCTAAATACACTGTCTTTCCCTTAAATGCCTTTGGGAAAGTGTGTGTGAATGCGTTAACTCTATAAGTTTCAGGAGAGTTGTCAAATCTCCTGAACTTTTGAGTTCTTTGTGCTACTTGAGGGAATCTTTGAGGAAAGGCTTTCTTTTGACCATTATCCTCTGGCATGAAGGGTTTTGGTTGTCTCATTTTATTTTGCCTTTGAGGATAATTGTCCTTAGGTCTAGTCAGCTGAGACTTTCTCAGAAGAGTTGGCCTAGACTGATTATACCTTGGATAATTCCTCTGAACATTGTTCAGGAGAGTTGCCCTTCCATTGGGTCTACTCTGCTGAGCAACATTCCTCTTATGTTTAGGAGCTTTGGCCTTTTCCTTAGGTTTAGGCCTAGTCTCCTGAAGCACTTGAGTAGGCAGATCATCTATTTTGCCCTTTCCTTTGTTCAGTGGGTTAATTACTTCATTTTCAGTTTGTGCCACTGATTTAACAAAGATTCTGCAACACTAAGACAAGGTGAAGATTCAAATGGATCAAAACCTAATCCACTTCTTTGAGCCATAGGTCTTTGATAACTCTGAATTTCCTCTATTGCTCTAGAGGATTTCTTCAGAGCAGACATCTTTAATTTCAGGCTCTCTTCACTTGATTTAAGAATATCATATTCATGGGAGAGGTTTTCAAACTTGGCATTGAGAATTTTAAGTTCAAAATCTTTTCTCTTCTGAGAGAGAAGTTGATTATCAATCTCCTTTTGTTGGTCAACTATCCTGAGATTTGCTTCCTCAAGCTCTCTCAAGACTTGTTGATACAACTCAGTAGACTTGACATCAACAACTGTCTCAGAGTTTTTGGCAAGTTCAATAGCCAATCTTTCATTTTCTCTCACACAGTTATCATGAAATTCTTGTAGCATAGTGAAATCTTCCATCAACTTTCCAAGGGAAAGCTTCAAGTTGACCTCACTATTGTTTTATGAGATGAATGATGGTGAACTAGAAGTAGAGGATACCTCATCATCCTCAAGAGCCATGTTGCAGACATCATCATCATCATCACTGTTGGAGAACAGTCCATCTGAAGAGTTGAAGCTTTCAGCACTATCAGATTCTTCACCAGCCATCATGGCCTTTCTATTGGTGAATTTTCTGTCTCTTTTAGCTTGTCTCTCTCTTCTCTCCTTAGAGCTTAATTCAGGGCAATCATACTGGAAGTGCCCTTTCTTCTTGCAGTTATAGCACAGATCTTCATCATCTTCTTTCTTTGATTCTTCTTTTCTTTTTGATGATGAAGGTTCAACTCTACTGGACCTTCTCCTATCAGAGTACTTGTCCTCTGATCTCTTCTCTTCAGGCTTTTTGGCTTCAGCCTGATTTTCAGGAGAGTTGTACCTTCTCTTGAATTTGTTGTCCTGGTAGAATTTCTTGTATCTACCAAACCTTGAATTTAGCTTTTCAAACCTTCTAGCCATCAAGGCTAGTTCTTCCTTCATTTCAGTCTTTGAGAGTGACTTTGATGATCTTGGAGTAGACTGCATTTCTAGTTCAGCAGCTTTGGCTTTGAATGCCACTCCCTTAGTAGGATTTGAAGGTTCCTCAATAGGCTTTCTTCTATTGAGGTCGAACTCATAAGCTTTGAGTTCTGAGAAGATTTGTTGCATGGGCATGGTGGAGAGATCTTTGGTGTTTTGCATCATCACAGCATAGACATCCCACTTTTGAGTGAGACTCCTTAAGATCTTCAATCCAACTTCTCTCTTAGTGTAGACCTTGCCCAATGAGTTGATCTCATTCATCACATCAGTGAATCTACCAGCAAACTTGTCAATGGACTCCTCAGACTCCATTGCAAACTGTTCAAATTTTTGCACTGCCACCTGGAGCTTATTCTCCTTGATCTTTTCAGTACCCTCACACATTTCTGCAAGAGTATCCCAAATTTCTTTGGCAGTTGTGCAGTGGTAGACCCTTCCCATGAATGCATCTGGAATTGTTTGATAGAGAGTGTTCATTGCTAGATAATTCAGATTATCCTTCCTCTTTTCATCAGAAGTGAAGTCATCTTCATCTTTGGGGAGCATCTCTCTTGTGTCTGCCTTTTGAGCCTCAGTGACTTTGGGATTGACAAATGTGAACACAAAAGGACCTCTTGTGATCACTCTCAGCATATCAGTGTGTAGAGATGCAAGATGAGCCCTCATTCTGATTTTCCAGAAATCATAGTTGTCTATTGAGAACAAGGGCAGTTTGTGATGTGAAATGTGGTTGACTGGATTTGTAGCCATGTTGTCCAATCCTTGTTCAGCAGGAGGTGGAACAGCAGCATTGTTGTTGGCCATATCTCAAGAACAAACAGTCAGTCAACAATCAAATAAGATTTCAGATAGATCAGTTCAGTGACCACACCAAATATATGATTTTGAAAACCAAGATGGCTTTTCAGAAGCAGTGGTCTTTGAACCCCTGCTCTGATACCACTTGTTGGTCCTCAAAGGAGTATATAACACGTGTATGGGGGGGGGGAATACACTTGTATGCAAATTCTTTTCTAATTTGATCAAACCAGAGCTCAGCAAGGTTGTCTTGGACAACTCTGCTGAAGATGATTAACTCTACTAAGATAATCAGACTACTAAATACTATTGAGTACTTAGTTGAATAACTATCTAGGGGAGTTATATGTGCGGAATAGTGGTTGGCCCTTTTTGGTTTAGACTCCTTTAGATTGTGAAATCACTTAGTTAATTCAATACAGTTCAGTTTCAGGGAACTTGTCCAAATCAGTTTTGCACAGTCTTTGAGTGTTTATCCTTTGAAAGATCAGTTTTGTGTGCAGTGTTGAATGTATGTAAGTACTTGGAATGTAAATCAACACAAGAGTTTATAGTGGTTCAGAGACTCAAGCTCCTACATCCACTTTCCCTGATTGAACAGGATAATTCCTTCACTCTTGGAATTAACTTGTTTTATAGTGCCAAGGTGCACTTGATCAGGAACACCACTCTTGGTGAATTGATCCCTAGGATGTCTAGAGTCCTAGTACCCTCTTCTCAACTCAGAACTGAACTGTTCTTCTCTCAACAGTCAGCTCCTACCACTTCTACTACTACAATCTTCTCACTTTCACTCTTGAAAGATATGAGGATTGAAGTAAGGTTCCAACTAATGAGATATCATTTACAATGAAGATCAGTGTATAAGGATAGGATATCTCTCTAAGCTTGTGTATGGATATACAGTGTAGTACAGCTTAGAAGAAGTGTATGAAGACTAAGATAGTCTTTGAAAGCTTTGAAAGCACTCTAGCTTGTAAGAACTTGAGGTTAGATGTGCTTGGTTGAGGTTGAAGTTGGATGCTTTCAAATGGTCTTCACACTTCTGTATTTATAGACAAATGAAGGATTTGCCCGTTGGAGAGGCAGCCCCAAATGTCCATAAATGTCTTCTTTCAGTTCTTCAACTTAGAAGACAGAATCTTGATAGTGACATGTCCTCATTTGGGAAATAAACGGCTGTAAGAGCTTTGTCTTCATTCTGCAGCACTCTTCCCAATGTCTGACTTTCAGATTCTCTTGTTAAGACTTGGACATTGCATCTGAAGGTTGTTCCATTGATAGGACAACATACCTCATCATTTGGACAACTCTTCTTATCACTATCAGCAGTCTTGCTTATCAGCAAGGTTGGCTTGCTCTTCTTCAGATGACTTGGCTCATACCCTTGTTTCACTTCAGTGTGATCTTAGCATGTTGATTTGTAGTTCTTTAGGGTGTGGTTGTCTGTATATCTTCAGCATAGTTGACCTCAAGCTTTCAGAGCACTTGATCTTGATTACTTGTACTGAGACAACTCCTCTGGACAACTCTCCAGATCAGTATAGTTGGTCTTCAAAAGACTTAGTGTTGAATCCAGAGTTTGAGCCTTGAGGGGACTTGATCTTGATGGGCTTCTAAGCATATTTTCCCCCTCAAATTGTGCATCTAATCATCTAAGAGCTACCTAACATATTAGCTCCTCATCTAGCCTTTATACTATATGTTCTAACATTTCTAGAACATATTCAATTTGACTTTGGCATATCTCAGGGGGTTTTGGTATTCAATCAAAACATATCTCATTTTATTCCCAACACGAATCAATCTAAATTTTAGAGATATATAATTTTATGTAATTCATAAACTAATGTTTTCAATGAGTTGTACAGAGTTTTGCAGGATGGCTTACTGAGGAGATCAGACTCAATTGTAACTCACTCGACACGACTTAATAAGATGATGAGATAAGTAATTTAAAATGAAGTAAACAATAATAGAATTTAATAATAAATAATTTATCCAATGACTTATTAATATAAATGATAGATAAAAGGTATTTATTATTAATAACAATAATTAAAAAATAATGTTATATTGAATTTTGAATTCAGATATTTTACTAAACTAATTGAACCGAGAGAAATAGAAAAGGGTAATGATGACTCCTCTCACACAACCTCTCAAACTCTTCTTCTTCCTCTCACTTTTCTTCATTTCCCACTAACTCTTACTCTCACTTTTCTTCACTACCCAATAATAACAGTAAGTAACAGTACACTGCCACATTTCCTCTGAAAAATAATAAAAATAATGTCTCAAGCAACGCCACTTCTCACTATTTTCTAGAGTCTCACTATTTCCTTTCAAAAACCAAAAAAAGGTAATCTTCTCTAGAAACACCAATTTTAAGGAATGAATATTTATATTAGGAACGGACTCTGGAATGAAAAAGGTAATGTTTAGATGATTTAATTTGAAGCACAAAATTTGTTATATGTCTTGTTGAACATTTTGGTTGGATTTCCTTGTTTACCTTGTGAATCTGCATAATATATGACCCTTTGTGGATTATTATTGGATTGCATGTGAGTTTTTCCATTGCATGTGTGATCTGAGTTCGTTTTACCTATTCTACGCCTCTTCTTATGGTACCGGTTGTTCGGTTTGTGTTGAATTTCTTGTTAAACTTATGGGATTTGCATACTATGTGACTAATTGAATGAATGTGGTATTTGTTATTAGATGTGTGATTTGGGTCCATTTTTCTTAATGAACACCTTTTCTTATGCACTGAATATCTGTTTGAGGTCACGAATGTTTTTAAAATAGGTTGATAAGTCTTTTGAGGCAAATATATTGTGGTAATTGAAAATCCTTTTTTTTGTTATTGCATGTTAATTTTAAAAAGAGTGCAGCCCCTTTTCCAATATTTTAGCTCAAGCCATTTTACCACATTGAGGTAATTCAAAGCTGGGATATGTGGTTAAAATACCAAAAAAATTCGAAGTGTTTTCAATTTTATGTGATTCTTCTTTGAGACACTGTTAGAGTAGAGGTGAAAAACTGCCCTGTTTCTGTATTGAGATTATAAAAAAAAAATCTCTCACACAGTCGCTTACTACGTCTTAGCTTTCATAAGAATTTGACCTAGACATATTTGAACTTATATTACATTTATAATGGTTTTCCTAACAAACAGTGTTTCTTATTTATAAAAGTAAACTGTTTTGATGCTCAAAAGAAATACAAGATTAAATAACAATGGATAATATTGAGTAATGAGCAAGTAAATGTGGGGTTTATGTCAACACCACTTAAGTAAAGAACAAGTTTTTACTCACACCAAAAACTAGGGTTTATGTCAACAACTATGAAAACAATTTTTACTTGTGTGAGTGCTTATTTAAGTGATCAAAACAGTTTTTATGCAATCTCAATCTCAAGTATGAGCAAAGTAATGATCAAGTGATGAATAAGCATGCAAGTAAGTAATGAGCAAGTAAATGCATTATATAAAGAACACAAGAAGTATAGTGGTTTGGAGGATAAACTACTTCTACGTACGTCCACTTTTCCTGATTTAACATGATAATTCCTTAATCACTTTAAAATTAACTTATGTTTTAGTGCAAAGGTGTACTCTCCTCTTCTACTTCTTCTTCTCTCTTGATTTCTTATAACTAAACACTTGCTCCTCAGATAAATCAGTTCAGGTGACGTCAGCCTTCAAAGCAGTGGTCTTTTGAATTCTAGCTCTGATACCACTTGATGGTCCCAAGAGAGTGACACGTGTATGGGGAGAAATACACGCGTGTGTGTGTTTCAAACTTTTTAACCAATGCAAACACAAATAATTAGAGTCAGGTTAGTTGTCAAAATGCCAAGACCTATGAAAATACCTTTAGAATATTTTTACATGTCTTAAACTAATAAAAAAAACTACAGTAGAAACTCTATAATAATCTTGGGACCACCAAAATTTATTAATTAAAAGAGTTATTAATTTATCTATAAATATATTAATTAATATTTTATTAATTTATAGAAACACTCTTTCAAACTTCTACTTCTAATTATTTATTGTGTATCAAATGAAGGGTCTAATTTAAAAGAATCCTTCAATCTTCCACATTATTATACATCTTGTGTTCATTGTATCACTTTATGAACATTAAAAATTATTTTCAATATAAATATATAAGATCAAAATATGTTAACACAAACAAATCATACACACAACATGACTTCTCGTCTTACAGGTGTGAAAAAAATAACAATGACCGACAAGATTCGAAAAGCATTATGCAAGCACAACAAGGATAATTCAAGTCTCACTCAAAAGCAAATGCAAGAATGAGTTCTTAGTAACTATGGTGAAACTTTTAGGTGAAATTGATAAGAAAAATTAGAGACGAGATTTAAGGTGAAATTGATTTCAACAAAAAAACAAAAACAATTGAGTCATTTTTTAAGAAACATTCACAAATCATTCATGTAATAGGTAGTATATATGGAATTATTAATTTATATTTTATTTGGGGTCTATAGAAATTACAAAAAATGTATTATCTTATAATTTTAGCGAGTTTATTAATTTAGCACGCTATCCCCGAGTCGGGACCGGCCAAAAATATTATCTTAGAGAGTTTATTAATTTATCGAGTATTAATTTAAAGAGTTTCTACTGTATATGCGGAAATATGATAGACCCTTTTTATACTCCTTAAAAATAACTAAGTAAAGAACAAGTTTTTACTCACACCAAAAATTAGGGTTTATGTCAACAACTATGAAAATAACTTTTACTTGTGTAAGTGCTTATTTAAGTGATCAAAACAGTTTTTATGCAATCTCAATCTCAAGTACGAGCAAAGTAATGATCAAGTGATGAATAAGCATGCAAGTAAGTAATGAGCAAGTAAATGCAGTATATAAAGAACACAAGAAGTATAGTGGTTCGGAGGATAAACTACTTCTACGTACATCCACTTTTCCTGATTTAACATGATAATTCCTTAATCACTTTAAAATTAACTTATGTTATAGTGCAAAGGTGTACTCTCATCTTCTCTCTTGATTTCTTATAACTAAACACGTGTTGTAATACTCTCAAACTCGAACTCGACAATACTCTCAAATATCTCTCAAGATGAAAGTAGGATTTTTTTCTTGTACCAACTAATGTGATATCATTTACAATTAAGAACAATGTAAAGGTTATGGTATCACTTTCTAGGCTTAGGATTATAGTGTATTTCTGCCTAGTAGGAACTGTTGGGAATAAAATGAGATATGTTGTGATTCAATACCAAAACCCCTTGAGACATGCCTAAGTCAAGATAATTATGTTCTAAGAATGTTAGAACATATAGAATAAGGTTAGATGAGGAGTTGATATGTTAGGTAGCTCTTAGTTGTTTGGATGCACAATTTGAGGGGGAACATATGCTTTGAAGTCTATCAAGAACAAGTCCCCTCAAGGCTCAAATTCTGGAACAATCACTAAGTCTATTGAAGGCCAAGTATGCTGATCAGGAGAGTTGTCCAGAAGAGTTGTCTCAGCACAATTAAACAAGAACAAATGTTCTGAAGTTTGAGGTCAACCATGCTGAAGAGTTAAAGACAACTATACCCTAAGGATACTGAAAGAAACATGCTAAGATCACTTGAAAGTGAAGCAAAGGGAAAGAGCCAAGTCATCTGAAAAGAGCAAGCCAACCATGCTGATAAGCAAGTCTGCTGATAGTGATAAGGAGAGTTGTCTATTGATAAGGAATGTTGTCCTATCATAGAATCAACCTTCAGAAGCCATGTCCAAGTCTTAACAAATGAATCTTGAAGTCAGACATTGGGAAGAGTGCTGCAGAATGAAGACAAAGTCTATACTGCCGTTTATTTCCTAAATGAGGACATGTCACTATCAAGAATCTGTCTTCTAAGAAGAAGAAGACATTTATGGACATTTGGGGTTGCCTCTCCAATGGGCAAATTCTCAATTGTCTATAAATACAGAAGTGTGAAGACCATTTGAAAGCATCCAACTACATCAACTACTCTGAAGCTCAACGCTCATAGAACTTACAAGCTTTCAAAAGACTATCTTAGTCTTCATACACTTCTTCTAAGCTGAACCCAATTGTATATCCATACAAAGCTTAGAGAGATATCCTAATCCTTATACACTGATCTTCATTGTAAAGGATATCTCATTAGTTGGAACCTTACTTCAATCCTTACCCCTTTCAAGTGAGAAAGTGAGAAGGTTGTTGTAGTAGTAGAAGTGGTAGGAGCTGACTGTTGAGAGAAAAACAGTTCAGTTCTGAGTTGAGAAGAGGGTACTAGGACTCTAGACATCCTAGGGATCAATTCACCAAGGAGTGGTGTTCTTGATCAAGTGCACTTTGGCACTATAAAACAAGTTAATTCTAAAAGTGAAGGAATTATCCTGTTAAATCAGGGAATGTGGATGTAGGAGCTTGAGTCTCTAAACCTCTATAAACACTTGTGTTGATTTGCTTTCAAGTACTTTCATACATTCAATACTGCACACAAAACTGATCTTTCAAAGGATAAACATTCAAAGACTGTGCAAAACCAATTTGGACAGGTTCCCTGAAACTGGACTGTATTGATTGCCTAGGTGATTTCAGAAATTAAAGGAGTTTAAACTAAAGGGCCAACCACTAATTCCGCACATATAACTCCCTTAGATAGTTATACAACTAAGTACTCAATAGTACTTAGTAGTTTGATTATCTATAAAGAGTTAATAATCTTCAGCAGAGTTGTCCAAGATAACCTTGCTGATCTCTGGTTAGATCAAAGTTTGAAAAGAAATTGCATACAAGTGTATCCCCCCCCCCATACACTTGTTATATACTCCTTTCAGGACCAACAAGTGGTATCAGAGCAGGGGTTCAAAGACCACTGCTTCTGAAAATCCATCTTGATTTTCAAAATCACATATTTAGTGTGGTCACTGAACTGATCTATCTGAAATCATTGATATCCATTATCTAACCCTTTTCTTGAAGAAATGGCAAGAGGTAACAACAACAACCAGAACCAGCAACAAAATCCTGATCAGAACATCAATGTTGCTGTTCCACCTCCTGCTGTTCAAGGATTTGACAATATGGCCACAAATCCAGTCAATCGCATATCTCATCACAAATTGCCCATGTTCTCAATAGACAACTATGACTTCTGGAAAATCAGAATGAGGACTCATCTTGCATCTCTTCACACTGACATGTTGAGAGTGATCACAAGAGGTCCTTTTGTGTTCACCCTAGTCAATCCCAGAATCACAGAGGCCCAAAGGGCAGACACAAGAGATGTGCTCCCCAAAGATGAAGATGATTTCACCTCTGAAGAAAAGAGGAAAGATAATTTGAATTATCTTGCCATGCACACTCTTTACCAAACAATTCCAGATGCAATCATGGGAAGAGTCTACCACTGCACAACTGCCAAAGAAACATGGGATACTTTTGCAGAAATGTGTGAGGGTACTGAAAAGATAAAAGAGAACAAGCTCCAAGTGGCTGGGCAGAAGTTTGAACAATTCACAATGGAGTCTGAGGAATCCATTGACAAATTTGTTGGTAGATTCACTGATGTGATGAATGAGATCAATTCATTGGGCAAGGTGTACTCCAAGAGAGAAGTTGGTTTGAAGATCTTGAGAAGTCTCACTCAAAAGTGGGATGTCTATGCTGTTATGATGCAAAACACCAAGGATCTCTCCACCATGCCCATGCAACAAATCTTCTCTGAACTCAAAGCTTATGAGTTCGATCTCAACATAAGAAAGTCTGTTGAAGAACCTTCAATTCCCACAAAAGGGGTGGCATTCAAAGCCAAAACTGCTGAACCAGAAATGCAGTCCACTCCTAGATCATCAAAGTCAGTCTCCAAGACTGAAATGAAGGAGGAACTAGCCTTAATGGCTAGGAGGTTTGACAAGTTAAATTCAAGGTTTGGTAGATACAAGAAATTCTACCAGGACAACAAATTCAGGAGAAGGTACAACTCTCCTGAAGCTCAGGCTGAGGTCAAAAAGCCTGAAGAGAAAAGATCAGAGGACAAGTACTCTGATAGGAGAAGGTCCAGTAGAGCTGAACCTTCATCATCAAGAAGAAGAGATGAACCCAAGAAGGATGATGATGAAGACTTATGTTATAATTGCAAGAAGAAAGGGCACTTCCAGTATGACTGCCCTGAATTGAGCTCTAAGGAAAGAAGAGAAAGGCAAGCAAAGAGAGACAGAAAATTCACCAATAGAAAAGCCATGATGGCTGGTGAAGAATCTGAAAGTGCTGAAAGCTTCAAGTCTTCTGATGGACTGTTCTCTAATAGTGATGATGATGATGACATATGCAACATGGCTATTGAGGATGATGAGGTATCCTCTACTTCTAGCTCACCATCATTCATTTCACAAAACACTACTGAAGTCAACCTGAAACTTTCTCTTGGAAAGTTGATGGAAGATTTCACTATGTTACAAGAATTTCATGATAATTGTGTGAGAGAGAATGAAAGATTAGCAATTGAGCTTGCTAAAAACTCTGAAATAGTTGTTGATGTCAAGTCTACTGAGCTGTATCAACAAGTCTTGAGAGAGCTTGAGGAAGCAAATCTCAGGATAGTTGATCAACAAAAGGAGATTGATGATCAACTTCTATCTCAGAAGAGAAAAGATTTTGAACTGAAAATTCTGCAAGCTAAATTTGAAAACCTCTCACATGAATATGACATTCTTAAATCAAGTGAAGAGAGCCTGAAATTAAATATGTCTGCTCTGAGAAGATCCACTAAAGCAATAGAGCAAATTCAGAGTTACCAAAGACCTATGGCTCAAAGAAGTGGATTAGGATTTGATCCATTTGAATCTTCACCTTGTCTTAGTGTTGCTTCTACAAGTAACACTAAGAGAATCTTTGTTAAGTCAGTGGCACAACAAGCTGAAAATGAAATAATTTAGCCACTGAACAAAGGAAAGGGAAAAATGGATGATTTGCCTACTCAAGTGCTTCAGGAGACTAGGCCAAAACCTAAGGAAATGGCCAAAGATCCTGAACACAAGAGGAATGTTGGTCAGCAGAGTAGACCCAATGGAAGGGCAACTCTCCTGAACAATGTTCAGAGGAGTTATCCAATGTATAATCACCCTAGGCCAACTCTACTGAGAAAGCCTCAGCTGAATAGACGTAAGGACAACTATCCTCAAAGGCAAAATAAAATGAGACAACCAAAACCCTATATGCCAAAGGGTAATGGTAATAAAAATGCATTACCTCAAAGATTTCCTCAAGTAGCACAAAGAACTCATAAGTTCAGGAGATTTGACAACTCTCCTGAAACTTACAGAGTTAACAATTTCACACATACTTTCCCAAAGGCATTTAAGGGAAAGACAGTGTATGTAGATGCTAGAGGAAAACAACTTAGCCACCTTGAATCAATCAGGGTTATCAGACAAGTTTGGGTTCCTAAAGGTACAGCTAACCTCTCAGGACCCAAAACTCAAAGAGTACCTAAACCTATCTAATTGCAGGTACCAGTGGGCCACAAGAAAAGGAGCATGAGTAAAAAGTCAGCATGGTACCTTGACAGTGGATGTTCAAGGCACATGACTGGAAACAAGGAACTCCTCACTGATTTTATTGAAAAAGAAGGCCCAAATGTCACATTTGGAGACAGCTCACAAGCAACAACAAAAGGTTATGGTACTTTGATGATTGGTAACATCAAAGTATCCAATGTGTCTTATGTGACTGGTCTCAAATATAATCTCCTAAGTATCAGTCAATTCTGTGATAAAGATTTCAATGTTGAGTTCTCAAGTGGAAAATGCTTAATCAAAGATAAGACTCAACAAACTCTACTGACTGGAACTAGGAAAGGAAATGTGTATTTTGCAGACTGGGACAAGTCTACTGATGATGCATGTTTCATTGCTAAGAGTTCTAGTGAACAAAGTTGGTTATGGCATAAGAGATTAAACCACTTGAACTTCAAAACAATGAACAAGATTGCTAGAAATGCATTAGTTAAAGGACTACCTAATGAGGTTTTCATTAAAGAGCATGTTTGCAAACCATGTCAAGAAGGAAAACAGATTAAAGCCTTATTTAAAGGAAAACCAGTCATCTCTACTGAAAGGGTACTTGAGCTTTTACATATGGACTTATTTGGACCAATTACCCCTGCAAGCATTAATGGTAGAAAATACACATTGGTGGTAGTAGATGACTTCTCTAGGTTCACATGGGTAGTATTTCTCCTTAATAAAAAGGAAACTCAAGTCAAACTGCCTGAACTTTTAAAGAGATTGTCAAAGGAGAAAAGCCTTAGCATTATCAAGATAAGATCTGATAAAGGCACTGAGTTCATAAATTCATACATCAATGAGTATTGCACATCAAATGGAATAGCTCATGAAACCTCAGCAGCTAGAACTCCTCAACAAAATGGAGTTGCAGAGAGGAGAAATAGAACTTTAAAAGAAGCTGCTAGAACCTTAATTGCTGATTCAAACCTACCTAAGAGGTTTTGGGCTGAAGCTATAAACACTACATGTCATACTCAAAATAGATGTTTGATTACTAAGGGGCAAGGCAAAACCCCCTATGAACTCTGGAAAGGAAGAATGCCTAAAGTGCCATACTTTCACATCTTTGGTTGTAAGTGTTTCATTCACAATAATGGGAAAGAACAGTTGAAAGCCTTTGATAGCAAAGCTGATGAGGGAGTATTCCTTGGATATTCTCAAATCAGTAGAGCTTTTAGAGTCTACAACAAGAAAACCCTTATTGTGGAGGAAACACCTCATGTTGTGTTTGATGAATCTACTCATGAGTTCAGAAACAAGGACTTAGAGACAGAAGAAATCACACAAAGGACAACCAGACTGAGCCTAAAAGACAAAGACACTGAATTCATAGATGATGTCCAAGCAAACTTACCTAAAAAATCTACACTGGACAACAATCCTGAAGGCAACCTTCCTGAGGCAAATCCCACTAAAGAAATTGGTGAACTGAAAGATCCAATCCCAGTTCACATCCAGGTAACAACTACCAATGAAGAAGCAGTCCCTGCTGAGGTAGTTAATGGGTCAAATAATCAAGGGGGAACTCAAAATGTTGAAAATGCCAATGTCCCTGACATTGAAGACAACACCCCTAATTATGATCCTGAATTAGATCATGCATTCAATTATCCTGAATTCTATGATCAAAATGACTCAACTTCAGTAGAGGACAACTCTACTGAAGAGATCAGAAAAAGAAGGACTTAGTTGTCTGACCATCCTACTGATCTAATACTTGGTGACCCAAGTATAGGAGTCAAAACTAGAAGGTTTCATGGTGAAAGTGCTCTATTTTGTTGTTTCTTGTTAGAACAAGAACCAAGTGATATTGAGGAAGCACTTCAAGATGCCAATTGGATCACAGCCATGCAGGAAGAACTAAACCAATTCACCAGAAATGAAGTATGGGAGCTGGTGGATAGACCTTCACATCAAGATGTTATTGGAACCAAGTGGGTGTTCAAGAACAAGAAGAATGAGAATGATGTGATTGTCAGAAACAAAGCAAGACTAGTGGCAAAGGGTTATTGCCAACATGAAGGCATTGACTATGATGAGACATTTGCACTTGTGGCAAGGCTAGAAGCAATAAGGCTCTTTTTAGCCTATGCAGCCCACAAGAGGTTCAAAGTATACCAAATGGATGTCAAGAGTGCCTTTTTGAATGGAGTCTTGAAAGAAGAAGTCTATGTGGAGCAACCACCTGGTTTTGAGGTTGGAAATCAAGTTTACAGACTGAAGAAAGCTCTATATGGACTCAAGCAAGCCCCTAGGGCTTGGTATGATACACTGTCACAATTCCTCTTAGATCATGGATTCATCAAGGGAACTGTGGACAGAACACTCTTCAGAATCACTGAAGGAGAGGACATCTTGCTTGTCCAAATTTATGTGGATGACATAATCTTTGGATCCCCCAATGAGAAGTTGTGTGAGAAGTTCTCAAAGCTCATGCAAAGCAAGTTTGAGATGTCCATGATGGGGTTGATGAACTTCTTTTTGGGACTTCAAGTCAAACAATCTAAAGAAGGGATTTTCATCAACCAAGCTAAGTACACCAGAGAAATGATCAAAAAGTTTGGGTGTGCAACTAGCAAGCCAGTAAGGATCCCAATGAACACAAATTGGAAGATGGATCCTGATGAGAGTGGTTTTCCAACCAACTCTACTGAGTATGGAGGAATCATTGGTTCACTCCTCTATCTCCCTGCCAGCAGGCCTGACATCACCTTTGCAGTAGGTGTTTGTGCAAGGTTTCAAGCCAATCCTAAGAAAAGCCATCTTGAGGCTGCAAAGAGGATCTTGACGTATCTCAACGGCACTAAAAATCTAGGCCTTAGGTACCCTGATGATGACAACATTGAGTTAACTGGCTACTCAGATGCTGATTATGGAGGATGTAGAATTGACAAAAAGTCCACTTTAGGGACTTGTCAATTCTTGGGCAACAAACTCATATCTTGGTTCTCCAAAAAGCAGAACACAGTGGCTACTTCCACCACTGAAGCTGAATATGTTGCAGCTGGAAGTTGTTGTGCTCAAATTCTTTGGTTGAGACAACAACTGAGAGACTACAATGTCAACTCTACTGAAGTGCCTATATTCTGTGACAACAATAGTGCAATTGCAATATCACAGAATCTCATGTTTTGCACACTAGATGCAAACATGTGGACATCAAGCATCACTTCATTAGAGATCATGTGTAGAAGAAGGACATAAATTTGGTCAAGATCCACACAGATAATCAAAAGGCTGATATATTGACAAAGCCACTTGCAGAGGCAAGATTTCTAGAGTTATCAGCAGAGTTGGGATTACTTGATCCAGGGAAGTTGGACAAGTAAATCCATTGAAGTTAATGGGTGTAAGGGGAATTAAAATGGTTTTCAGCAGACTTGGTCAAGTCTACTGAAATTCAGAAGAGATGACCTTGCTAAGGAATAACCACAACAGGAATGTGAAAACCTTGAGATCAGTGGTTAAGCAAGCACTTGGAAGAAAGACAGCCCTGCAGAGGAAAAGAGCTGAAGAACAAAGGCTAGCAATGGTGAAAGCAGCCTCAGAAAAATTTTCCCAAGAAGTATTGGCCAACATTGCTGACGGTGCAGTGGCCAACCTCACTGAGCTTCTTAAAGCCCAACTTGATGCATCTATTAAAGCAACCATGGAGGAGGTTGTCCAACAAAAGATGAAGCCTGTTCTAGCCTTCCTTAGCTTGAGCAGTGACAGAATGCAAAATATACATGATGAGAATGTGTATTTGTTGGAGGAGATGAAGTCCATAACCCAAGCCCAGTCCTTGATGGAATCTACAATGAGTGAGCTCAAACCTCAGTGTTTTGATGCTGCCAAAAAGGGGGAAAGGGAAAGAGTAAGGGCAAAAGGTGCCTTGGTGATTGGAAGTCCAGCAAAGGGAAAAGACAAAGTTGCTGAAGCAAAAGGAAAAGAGCCAGCAGTGCTGAACTTGGAAGATTTGGATGAAGAAGAGCAACTAGCTATTGCTTTGAAAAATTCAATGGCCTCAGCTCAAGAGGAAAGAGTTAGGCTACAGCAAAGACCAGGAGGTGAAATGTCTGGTTTGGACAAGGATGCTGAAGGTGTCCAAACTAGAGGAAAGATCAAGAAGGCCAAGGAAAACAAAAGAAAGGCTGAAACATTTACTGATTTTCCCAACAGCCTTGATATGCCCCCTGAGTTCAGAATTGATGATGATGAGCCTATCTCCAAAAAGGCAAAGAGTGCTGAGAAGGACAAAACTGCTGAAGTGTCCAAGATTGCTGAAAAAGACAAGTCTTCTGAAACTGACAAAAGTGCTGAAGGTCTCAAGTCTTTTGAAATTGAAGATGTTGAAGAATTGTTTGCTGAAGGATTTGGACCTGAGCCCAAAAAGAAGACAACTGTCTTAGCTCTTTATCCATCAAAGTTGTTTCATGAAGGGTATGGCAAAGACCCTGAAACTCAATAGAAACTGGCCATGATGAGGGCCCAAGAGAAAATGGACTTGATGGATGAGGCAAATAGAGCAAGAGACAAAAGAAGAGCAGATTTTCAAAAGCCCAGAAGAAAGAGAGCAACTTACAACAAGCTAAAGCCACAGCTTTTGATCCCCATGGACACCAAATATCCTCACTTGGATAAATGGGTGCCAATTCAGCTGAATGACTCATGGGAGGAAATCAAAAGGGAGTTTGTCTATGACTTCTATGTCATTGACAGATTGAATGAAAGAGATGCCAACTCCACTTTTGTTGAGTTCATGATAGAGTATCACAGAGAACTTTATCAACAACTACTTGTAGCTGCTGATATTGCAAGATTTGAACTCACTGCCCCCAAGCCAATCATATATATGCCTCCAAAGCTTGATGGATGGATTGACCAGTCAAAAATTCTGAAGGAGTTTCTGGAAATCCTCAAGCTAAACAAGATGGTTCTTGGACCCAAGGGAACAAACCAAGAGGCCATGGAGCTGAAAAGAAGAGTGTGGGCACAATATGGGATGGTGCCACCTTCTGAAGATGATCTCTAAAAATGGCTAAGTCTTCTGACCTTTTTGTGATAACATTGATGAAAACTTATCTTGACTAAAGATATGTTTTTAATTGGTCATCTATGCTGAAGTTTTGGTCAAGAATGCTGATGTGGAGTGTTGTGATAATCTGTTTGCTCTGATATGGTTTGGTGCTCTGATACTTGAAGATCTAGATACTATTAAGTGTTTAGTATATGCTCTGATATCTAGTAATGAAATGCTCTGATGTATTATTGATTCATTCTCTGATATGTTAACTTCAACTATCAACATGCTTGTAATGAATTTCAAATGAATGATAGTTGAACACATTTTGAATCAAGAAAGCATTCGTACAAAAATCTCTCTATGCCTATCTTTGAAACCTATTTGCAATATGAACAGTGAGTACACTAACACATTGCTTTTCTGGAAAATTGACCCTAGTCATGTCTTCTGAAGATTAATGTAATAGGTGTAGCCAAGTCACTTTTGCATAAAATGTATAGGTTTTGGCATCATCAAAAAGGGAGAAATTGTTGGGAATAAAATGAGATACGTTTTGATTCAATACCAAAATCCCCTGAGACATGCCTAAGTCAAGATAATTATGTTCTAAGAATGTTAGAACATATAGAATAAGGCTAGATGAGGAGCTGATATGTTAGGCAGTGTTGGTCCTGAAAGGAGTAGATAACAAGTGTATGGGGGGGGGGAATACACTTGTATGCAAATTCTTTTCTAACTTGATCAAACCAGAGTTCAGCAAGGTTGTCTTGGACAACTCTGCTGAAGATGATTAACTCTTCTAAGATAATCAAACTACTAAGTACTATTGAGTACTTAGTTGAACAACTATCTAGGGGAGTTATATGTGCGGAATAGTGGTTGGCCCTTTTAGTTTAGACTTCTTTAGTTTCTGAAATCACTTAGTTAATTCAATACAGTCCAGTTTCAGGGAACTTGTCCAAATCAGTTTTGCACAGTCTTTGAATGTATATCCTTTGAAAGATCAGTTTTGTGTGTAGTGTTGAATATATGAAAGTGTTTGAAATGTAAATCAACACAGGAGTTTATAGTGGTTCAGAGACTCAAGCTCCTACATCCACTTTCCCTGATTTAACAGGATAATTCCTTCACTCTTGGAATTAAATTGTTTTATAGTGCCAAGGTGCACTTGATCAATAACACCACTCCTTGGTGAATTGATCCCTAGGATGTCTAGAGTCCTAGTACCCTCTTCTCAACTCAGAACTGAACTGTTCTTCTCTCAACAGTCAGCTCCTACCACTTCTACTACTACAACCTTCTCACTTTCACTCTTGAAAGATATGAGGATTGAAGTAAGGTTCCAACTAATGAGATATCCTTTACAATGAAGATCAGTGTATAAGGATAGGATATCTCTCTAAGCTTGTGTATGGATATACAATGTAGTTCAGCTTAGATGAAGTGTTTGAAGACTAAGATAGTCTTTTACAGCTTTGAAAGCATTCTAGCTTGTAAGAACTTGAGGTTAGTTGGATTGTGTTGAGATGCTTTCAAATGGTCTTCACACTTCTGTATTTATAGACAAATGAAGGATTTGCCCGTTGGAGAGGCAGCCCCAAATGTCCATAAATGTCTTCTTTCAGTTCTTTAACTTAGAAGACAGAATCTTAATAGTGACATGTCCTCATTTGGGAAGTAAACGGTTGTTAAGACTTTGTCTTCATTCTGCAGCACTCTTCCCAATGTCTGACTTTCAGATTCTCTTGTTAGGATTTGGACATGGCTTCTGAAGGTTGTTCCATTGATAGGACAACATTCCTCATCATTTGGACAACTCTTCTTATCACTATCAGCAGTCTTGCTTATCAGCAAGGTTGGCTTGCTCTTCTTCAGATGACTTGGCTCATACCCTTTGCTTCACTTCAAGTTGATCTTAGCATGTTGATTTGTAGTTCTTTAAGGTTTGGTTGTCTCTATTTCTTCAGCATAGTTGACCTCAAGCTTTCAGAGCACTTGATCTTGATTTCTTGTACTGAGACAACTCATCTGGACAACTCTCCTGATCAGTATAGTTGGTTTTGCAAAAGACTTAGTGTTGTATCCAGAGTTTGAGCCTTGAGGGGACTTGTTCTTGATTAACTTCAAAGCATATGTTCCCCCTCAACTTGTGCATCTAATCATCTAAGAGCTACCTAACATATTAGCTCCTCATCTAGCCTTTATACTATATGTTCTAACATTTTTTAGAACATACTCAATCTTGACTTAGGCATGTCTCAGGGGGTTTTGGTATACAATCAAAACATATCTCATTTTATTCCCAACAATTTCCCCCTTTTTGATGATGCCAAAACCTATACAACTTGTGCAAAAGTGACTTAGCTACACCTATTACATTTATCTTCAGAAGACATGACTAGGGTCAATTATCTTGAAAAGCAATGTGTTAGTGTACTCACTATTCATGTTGCACATAGGTTTCATAGATAGGCATAGAGAGATGAGTGTTTCTCGATTCAAAGTAAATTCAACTATCATTCATTAGACAATCATTACAAGCATGTTGATAGTTGAAATTAACATATCAGAGCATGAATCATTAACACTAAATACAACAGAGCATTTCACTATACAAAATATTTCTAGAAATTTAGAATCAGAGCAAATACTAACGACACTTAGCAGTATTTGGATCAGAGCAAAACATCAGATATCAGAGAATCATGCTTATATCAGAGCAATCCAAAGCATATCAGAGCAAACAGATTTTCACAGCACACCACATCAGCACTCTTGACCATATTTCAGCATAGTTGATCAATCAAGATAGGTCAGAAAACTTAGCCATTTCAAAGATCATCCTCAGGAGGTGGCAACATCCCATATTGTGCCCACACTCTTCTTTTCAAGGCCATGGCTTCTTGGTTTGTTCCCTTAGGTCCAAGAACCATCTTGTTTAGCTTGAGGATCTCAGTGAATTCTCTCAGAATTCTTGCTTGATCAATCCATCCTTCAAGCTTTGGAGGCATGTAAATGATTGGCTTGGGGGCAGTGAGTTCAAATCTTGCAATGTCAGCAGCTGCAAGCAATTGTTGATAAAGTTCTCTGTAGTACTCTATCATGAACTCAGCAAAAGTGGAGTTGGCATCCTTTCCATTCCATCTGTCAATGACATAGTAATCATAGACAAACTCCCTTTTTGCTTCCTCCCATGAGTCATTCAGCTGTTTTGGTTCCCATTTATCCAAGTGAGGATATTTGGTATCCATTGGGATCAATAGCTGTGGCTTCATCTTGTTATAAGTTGCTCTCTTCCTTCTTGGCTTCTGGAAGTCTGCTCTTCTCTTATCTCTTGCTCTTTGTGCTTCATCCATCAACTCCATTTTTTCTTGGGCCCTCATCATGGCCAGCTTCTGTTGAGTTTCAGGGTCTTTGCCATACCCTTCATGAAACAGCTTTGATGGATCATTTAGCACCACTACTTTCTTCTTCTTGGGTCCTGGTCCAAAGCCTTCTTCATACAGCTCCTCTACACCTTCAGAAGCTTTGGCACCTTCAGTGAACTTAGTCTCAGTAGACTTTTCCTTTTCAGAAGACTTGCCTTTTTCAGTAGTCTTGGATACTTCATCCAATTCTTCCAAGTTTAGCACTGCTGGCTCCTTTCCCTTTCCTTCAGGAGCTTTGTCCTTACCCTTTCCCCCTTTGACTGGGCTTCCAATCACTAAGGCACCTTTTGCCCTTGCTCTTTCCCTTTCCCCCTTTTTGGCAGCATCGAAACATTCAGGCTTCAGTTCACTCATAGTAGATGCCAATAAGGACTGGGCTTGGGTTAGAGACTTCATCTCCTCCAACAGATATACATTCTCATCATGTATATTTTGCATCCTATCACTGCTCAAGCTAAGGAAAGCTAGAACAGGCTTCATTTTCTGTTGGACAACCTCCTCCATGGTTGCCTTTAGAGATGCATCCAGTTGGGCCTTAAGAAGCTCAGTGAGGTTGGCCACTGCACCTTCAGCAATGTTGGCCAATACCTCTTGGAAAATTTTTTCTGAGGCTGCTTTCACCATAGCTAGCCTTTGCTCTTCAGCTCTTTGCCTTTGCAGGGCAGTCTTTCTTCCAAGAGCTTTCTTCACCACTGACCTCAATGTCTTCACATTCCTATTGTGGTTGATTCTTAGCAAAGATTGCTCTTTCTTTACATCCTTTGAAACTGACCTCATGGTGTTTTTAGCTTTGATGACTTCAGTGGAGATGGTTTGCAGACCAGTCTCAACTCCACTGATCCTTGCTTCTAAGGTAGGTAACACCACATCTTCTGAGCCAGTTAGCCTCATTTCTACAGATGCCAAGGTTCTTCCATGCTCATCCAATGCTCCAGAAGTTTCTGCATGAGCTGTTTGGACTTGATGAGCCAAGGAATCCAATTTCTCTGATTGCATCCCAAGCAAGGCTTGTGCTGATCCACTATCAACTTGAATGGGTGCATCTGTTAAGAGTTCATCTGCAAAAATTTGATCAAAGGTTATACCTGCAATATCAGACAAATCAAACGAGTCAGTAAAAACACATTTATATGCCTCAATATCTTTTTCATAAGACTCTGATACATCAGCAGTCTTCTCCTCATTTTCAACTATTTCTTTTCTCCCTTCATTAAAGATTTCCTCACTTAAAGGAACAGGCCTCCTCTCATCAAGGGATTCCTGAAGTTCAGATTTGACTTCAAGAATAGCCTGCCCTTCCTCACTTATATCACCCTCATTTGGTGGTACACTCACTATCCTAGTGATTACCACCTCTCTATCATCCACTACTCCCTCTGGTTTTTCCACTAACAACTCCTTTTCAACTCCATCACCTAAACCTGCAGCATCTCCACCTTCAACAAGGTTCAAAGATGACAGTTGTGGGGAGATCACAGTGCTTACATCAACAGCCACTGAGTCATCCTGAATGATTAAGGGCTGATCAGTGTCCAACTCATCTGACACTGAATAGGCCTTAACCAAACCAGCCTCTAATACAGGAACCTCCACATCTTTAGGCTGTGCCTTGGGTTCAGAAGAACCTTCATTGGCAGATGTGTCTTTGGTTGTGTTACCACCCTTGGTCAACACCTCTGAAGATACAGAGCCTTTCCTATGATAGGTTCTAGGAGGGTTGGAAAGTCTTTCAGAGACAGAAGGTTTAGGAATATTGGCTTGAGGGGTTTCAGGAGGGTTGGATTTTGAGGGGTTTGAGGGATCATCAGGGGAATCATCATTATTGGAGCTACTTTCAGGGTGTTTGATGCCCTTAGTTTTCCTTTCCCTCTCCTCATTAATCTTATCAGCTACCAGTTTTGCAAACACTTCCTCATCAATGAGAAATCTTGTCTTTGAAACTCCAGCAAAGTGTAGCAATCTGTTCTCCTCCACTTGCCACCAGTTTGCACCTTTATCTTGGATGACTTGTGATATCTCCATCATAGACTTGTCTTTTACATCAACAAGCATCTTTAGATCATGAAATGTCCTCTGAATTCTTGGAAATTCAGCAAGCTGTGGGTACAGACTGTCCACAGTAGCCTTGGCTCCTCCTCTGAGCATACTTTCATAAGTATACTCCTCCTCATCTCCACTTGAATGGGGACTTTGGGTTATAGGGGAGTTGGCTCTGGGTTCTCCTAATGTGGCTTCAGGAAGGTTTAGTTCAGGAATGTTGGCTTCAGAAGGGTTGGGTGCAATAGAAGGTGTTTCAGTTGCTTTTGAGAGCAATGGATCTGAAGGGGCTTTACTCAGAGGGGTTGGCTCAAAGAGTGCAGCTTCTAATTGCTTTAAATAATTGAGCATAGATGAGTCAAGGGGAGAGTTTAATCTAGTCTCATCAACTGCTATATCTGCTAGCACATCTATCCCACTTCTTTGCACACTCCCTTCAGGAGAGTATCTCTTTGTAAGATTGATAGGGGTAATAGGTTGATTGGTTGGGGTTATATGGGTTTCAGGGGAGTTGGGCTCAAGGTTCTGAATTTCAGGGATGTTGGCCTCTATTGGTTGACCTTCAGGGACCTTGGATTCTGGAGTGCCAGAACCAGATGAGTTGGTCCTTGACTTGGATTTGGTCCTGCTTTCAGCTCTGCTCTCTCTAAGAGCAAGTTGTAGAGACCTTTCCTCTTGGAGCTCCAACACCTTTTCAGTAGGCTTGGCCCTTCTCTTGCTAGCTCTACTGCTCCCACTTCCTTCACCATCCTTCTCAGGGACAACCTCCCTGATCCTTTTATCACCCTTAGACTTTTGTCTAGTCTCATTGTATTTCTGTCTCAACTCTTCTGAATGATCAGAAGGCACACTCACTCCCTCTTCAGCAACTTCTTCAATCTCTGTTGAAGCTCCTGAATTCTCCTCTGAGGGGATTTGAGACAGTTTCCTTGTCTTCATTACTCTGGCCTTTGTCCTCTTCTTCAATTTTGGCTTCTCCTCCATCTTTTCTTCAGCAGGCTTGGCCAGAAGCATCCTCCTTTGCTCAGTTTTCTTGCTGAGCTTTCTGAATAGAATCTTTTGGGCAGGGAGGGGCTTTGCAAAGGTTTACATTTGAGAATAATGGGAAAACTTCTCAATCAACAAGCTTGCCCTGGTGCAATACTTGAGTTTCCCATCTAGCACAACCTTGTTGTGGGCTCTCACTTTAAACTTGGCATTTTCCTTCATCATCTCAGACATGATGAAGGTCTTCCAATCAAATCTGATGCCTTTATCACTAGCATCAATTACTGCAGCCATGATTCTGATCCTTGGATGGCTGACTTGCTCCAAGCTTCTAGTATTACTCAAGAGACTCTTAGCAACTACCTCAAAGAGGTTGAGAAATTCTGGCTTGAGAGTCTTCTTGTTTTGTGTTGAAGAGATGGGACCTGGAACTATGAGCCATTCTTGTGCTATCTCCTCTTCATGATCAGCACCATAAAATTCTGGATTCCTTCCCTCTGAAGGCAAACCAAAAGCTCCTTCAAGATCTTCTGAAGAGAATTTCACTCTATGAAATCTCTCTTCCTCCTCTTCTTCATCCACATAGGACAATCTGGTGGAAACTTCACCATCTTCTGGCCTGCCTCTCCACTTAAGGAAGGCAAAGAACTCAGCCATGTAATTGTCCAAACAAGAGTTTGGCCTTTCCTCCATGAACTTCTGAAGGCCTGCTCTTCTTAACCATCTCAGGGTTGGAGTGATTTCAGGATCTTCACTTGTAAATGATACTATTGGCTCAAAGTGAAGACTGTTCTTATTACTCAAGTATCCAAAATCAAGGTCTAGAGCCTTGTTGGAGAAATCTATGATCATCTCTGGTCTAACTTTGGGAGCCATTGAAGATTACAGAGATGAAATTGAGAGAGTTTTGAGAGAGTTTGAAGAAAAAATGAGCTAGGGTTTCAAATGCTTGGGGAAGAAGAGTGTGTGGGGAGTTCTTAAGACTTGAGAATATTCTAAAAAGAATGTTTGTCAATGAGTTGGTGAGATTTGTGTATTTTCAACGGTTGTCAAAAATGGAAAACACACTTGGACGGCCAGGATGAATTTCAGGGGAGTTGGCCAGTTTTGATCCAATGGTTAAGAGCCAATGTAACAGTGAGTTATTGGTTTTATTCAAAACGTGGAAGTTATTTAATATTTGTTAATGGTTGGGGAGTTTTCGAGATAGATCATGGCTTGAAAAGTGTAATGCAAACAAGAGTTAAATCTTGGCATTTAATGCATGGAAAGTGACCTTTTGGGTGGGGTACAAATTAAATCCCACAGAGATGATATATGTAATTGGGACAGATATCAAGATAGACAATGATTACCCAAAATAGGTGCTTATCAAACCAAGTAAATAGTTTGATAGCCAAGACAACTTATTTGACCCTACGAGGACAAGTGTCCTGAAGAGATGTGGACAAGAGTCCTGAATATCAATGGACAAGTGTCCTGAGTAATTTGAGTCATCTCTTCTGAACTTCAGTAGATTTGACCAAGTCTGCTGAAGATCAATTCAGCTCTTTTACTCCCATTAACTTCAATGAGTTTTACTTGTCCAACTTCCCTAGATCAAGTAAACCCAACTCTGCTGATAGCTCCAGAAACCTTGCCTCTGCAAGTGGCTTTGTTAGGATATCAGCTTTTTGATGATCTGTATGGATCTTGACCAACTTTATGTCCTTCTTCTCCACATGATCTCTAATGAAGTGATGCTTGATGTCCACATGTTTGCATCTTGTGTGCAAGACAGGATTTTGTGATATAGCAATGGCACTGTTGTTATCACAAAATATTGACACTTCAGTAGAGTTGACTTTGTAGTCTCTTAGTTGTTGTCTCAACCATAGGATCTGAGCACAACAACTTCCAGCTGCAACATATTCAGCTTCAGTGGTGGAAGTAGCCACTGTGTTTTGCTTCTTGGAGAACCAAGATATGAGCTTGTTGCCTAAGAATTGACAAGTCCCTGAAGTGGACTTTCTATCAATTCTGCAACCTCCATAATCAGCATCTGAGTAGCCAGTTAACTCAATTTTGTCATCAACAGGGTACCAAAGGCCTAGATTCTCAGTGCCTTTTAGATACCTCAAAATCCTCTTTGCAGCCTCAAGGTGGCTTTTCTTAGGATTTGCTTGAAACCTGGCACAAACACCTACTGCAAAGGTGATGTCAGGCCTGCAGGCAGTGAGATAGAGGAGTGAACCAATGATTCCTCTATACTCAGTGGAGTTGGTTGAAACACCATTCTCATCAGGATCCATCTTCCAATTTGTGTTCATTGGGATCCTTACTGGCTTGCTAGTAGCACACCCAAACTTCTTGATCATTTCTCTGGTGTACTTAGCTTGGTTGATGATGATTCCTTCTTTTGATTGCTTGACTTGAAGACCCAAAAAGAAGTTCATCAAACCCATCATGGACATCTCAATGCTCTGCATTAGCTTGGAGAACTTCTCACACAGCTTTTCATTTGGAGATCCAAATATTATGTCATCCACATAAATTTGGACAAGCAGGATGTCCTCTCCTTCAGATATTCTGAAGAGAGTTCTGTCCACAGTTCCCTTGGTGAATCCATGATCCAAGAGGAATTGTGACAGTGTATCATACCAAGCCCTAGGGGCTTTCTTGAGTCCATATAGAGCCTTCTTTAGTCTGTAAACTTGGTTTCCAACCTCAAAACCTGGTGGTTGCTCCACATAGACTTCTTCCTTCAAGACTCCATTCAGAAAGGCACTCTTGACATCCATTTGGTATACTTTGAACCTCTTGTGGGCTGCATAGGCTAGAAAGAGCCTTATTGCTTCTAGCCTTGCCACAGGTGCAAATGTCTCATCATAGTCAATGCCTTCATGTTGACAATAGCCTTTTGCCACAAGTCTTGCTTTGTTTCTGACAATCACATCATTTTCATTCTTCTTGTTCTTGAACACCCACTTTGTTCCAATAACATCTTGATGTGAAGGTCTATCCACCAGCTCCCATACTTCATTTCTGGTGAATTGAATCAGTTCTTCCTGCATGGCTGTGATCCAATTGGCATCTTGAAGTGCTTCTTCAATGTCACTTGGTTCTTGCTCTGACAAGAAACAACAGAAAAGAGCACTTTCACCATGAAATCTCCTTGTTTTGAATCCTATACTTGGGTCACCAAGTATTAGATCAGTAGGATGGTCAGACAACCAAGTCCTTCTTTTTCTGATCTCTTCAGTAGAGTTGTCCTCTACTAAGGTTGAGTCATTTTGATCATAAAATTCAGGGTAATTGAATGCAGGATCTAATTCAGGATCATAATCAGGGGTGTTGTCCTCAATGTCAGGGACATTGGCTTTTTCAACATTTTGAGTTCCCCCTTGATTATTTAATCCATTAACTACCTCAACAGGAACTGCTTCTTCATTGGTAGTTGTTACCTGGATGTGAACTGGGATTGGATCATTCAGTTCACCATTCCTTTCAGTGAGATTTATCTCAGGAGTATTGCCTTCAGGATTGTTGTCCAATGTAGAGTTTTCAGGTAGGTTGGCTTGGACAACATCTATGAATTCAGTGTCTTTGTCTTTTAGGCTCAGTCTGGTTGTCCTCTGTGTGATTTCCTCTGGTTCTAAGTTCTCATTCCTGAACTCATGAATAGATTCATCAAACACAACATGAGGTGTTTCCTCCACAATAAGAGTTTTCTTGTTGTAAACCCTGAAAGCTCTACTGATTTGAGAGTATCCAAGGAATACTCCTTCATCAGCTTTGCTGTCAAAGGCTTTCAGCTGTTCTTTTCCATTATTGTGAATAAAACACTTGCAACCAAAAATATGAAAGTATGACACTTTAGGCAATCTTCATTTCTAGAGTTCATAGGGGGTTTTGCCTTGCCCCTTAGTGATCAAACATCTATTTTGAGTATGGCATGCAGTGTTTATAGCTTCAGCCCAAAACCTCTTATGTAAGTTTGAATCAGCAATTAAGGTTCTAGCAGCTTCTTTTAAAGTCCTATTCCTTCTTTCTGCAACTCCATTTTGTTGGGGAGTTCTAGCTGCTGAGGTTTCATGAGCTATTCCATTAGATGTGCAATACTCATTGATGTATGAATTAATGAACTCAGTGCCTTTATCAGATCTTATCTTGATAATGCTAAGGCTTTTCTCATTTGACAATCTCTTTAGTAGTTCAGGCAGTTTGACTTGAGTTTCCTTCTTATTAAGGAGAAATACTACCCATGTGAACCTAGAGAAGTCATCTACTACAACCAATGTGTATTTTCTACCATTTATGCTTGCAGGGGTAATTGGTCAAAAAAGGTCCATGTGTAGGAGTTCAAGCACCCTTTCAGTAGAGATGACTGGTTTTCCCTTAAATGAGGCTTTGATCTGTTTTCCTTCTTGGCATGGTTTACATACATGCTCTTTAATGAAAACCTCATTAGGTAGTCCCTTAACTAATGCATTTCTAGCAATTTTGTTCATTGTTTTGAAGTTCAAGTGGTTTAATCTTTTATGCCATAACCAACTTTGTTCACTAGAACTTTTAGCAATGAAGCATGCAGCATCAGTAGACTTGTCCCAGTCTGCAAAGTACACATTTCCTTTCCTAGTTCCAGTCAATAGAATTTGTTGAGTCTTATCTTTGATTAAGCATTTTCCACTAGAAAACTCAACATTGAAATCTTTATCACAGAATTGACTAATACTTAGGAGATTATATTTGAGACCAGCCACATAAGACACATTGGATACTTTGATGTTACCAATCATCAAAGTACCATAACCTTTTGTAGTTGCTTGTGAGTTGTCTCCAAATGTGACATTTGGGCCTTCTTTTTCAATAAAATCAGTGAGGAGTTCCTTGTTTCCAGTCATGTGCCTTGAACATCCACTGTCAAGGTACTATGCTGACTTTTTGCTCATGCTCCTCTTCTTGTGGCCCATTGGTACCTGCAATTAGATTGGTTTAGGTACCCTTTGAGTTTTGGGTCCTGATTGGTTAGCAGTACCTTTAGGAACCCAAACTTGCCTAATAACCCTGATTGATTCAAGGTGGCTAAGTTGTCTTCCTCTAGCATCTACATACACTGCCTTTCCCTTAAATGCCTTGTGGAAAGTGTGTGTGAATGTGTTAACTCTGTAAGTTTCAGGAGAGTTGTCAAGTCTCCTGAACTTTTGAGTTCTTTGTGCTACTTGAGGGAATATTTGAGGAAAGGCTTTCTTATGACCATTACCCTGTGGCATGAAGGGTTTTGGTTGTCTCATTTTATTTTGCCTTTGAGGGTAATTGTCCTTAGGTCTAGTCAGCTGAGGCTTTCTCAGTAGAGTTGGCCTAGGCTGATTATACCTTGGATAATTCCTCTGAACATTGTTCAGGAGAGTTGCCCTTCCATTGGGTCTACTCTGCTGACCAACATTCCTCTTATGTTCAAGAGCTTTGGCCATTTCCTTAGGTTTTGGCCTAATCTCCTGAAGCACTTGAGTAGGCAGATCATCCATTTTGCCCTTTCCTTTGTTCAGTGGCTGAATCACTTCATTTTCAGTTTGTGCCACTGATTTAACAAAGATTCTCTTAGTGTTACTCACAGAAGCAACACTAAGACAAGGTGAAGATTCAAATGGATCAAAACCTAATCCACTTCTTTGAGCCATAGGTCTTTGATAACTCTGAATTTCCTCTATTGCTCTAGAGGATTTCTTCAGAGCAGACATCTTTAATTTCAGGCTCTCTTCACTTGATTTAAGAATGTCATATTCATGTGAGAGGTTTTCAAACTTGGCATTTAGAATTTTAAGTTCAAAATCTTTTATCTTCTGAGAGAGAAGTTGATCATCAATCTCCTTTTGTTGGTCAACTATCCTGAGACTTGCTTTCTCAAGCTCTCTCAAGACTTGTTGATACAACCCAGTAGACTTGACATCAACAACTGCCTCAGAGTTTTTAGCAAGTTCAATGGCCAATCTTTCATTTTCTCTCACACAATTATCATGAAATTCTTGTAGCATAGTGAAATCTTCCATCAACTTTCCAAGGGAAAGCTTCAAGTTGACCTCACTATTGTTTTGTGAGATGAATGATGGTGAGCTAGAAGTAGAGGATACCTCATCATCTTCAAGAGCCATGTTGCAGACATCGTCATCATCATCACTGTTGGAGAACAGTCCATCAGAAGAGTTGAAGCTTTCAGCACTATCAGATTCTTCACCAGCCATCATGGCCTTTCTATTGGTGAATTTTCTGTCTCTTTTAGCTTGCCTCTCTCTTCTCTCCTTAGAGCTTAATTCAGGGCAATCATACTGGAAGTGCCCTTTCTTCTTGCAGTTATAGTACATATCTTCATCATCTTCTTTCTTTGATTCTTCTCTTCTTTTTGATGATGAAGGTTCAGCTTTACTGGACCTTCTCCTATCAGAGTACTTGTCCTCTGATCTCTTCTCTTCAGGCTTTTTGGCTTCAGCCTGATCTTCAGGAGAGTTGTACCTTCTCCTGAATTTGTTGTCCTGGTAGAATTTCTTGTATCTACCAAACCTTGAATTTAGCTTTTCAAACCTTCTAGCCATCAAGGCTATTTCTTCCTTCATTTCAGTCTTTGAGACTGACTTTGATGATCTTGGAGTGGACTGCATTTCTGGTTCAGCAGCTTTGGCTGTGAATGCCACTCCCTTAGTAGGATTTGAAGGTTCCTCAACAGGCTTTCTTCTATTGAGGTAGAACTCATAAGCTTTGAGTTCTGAGAAGATTTGTTGCATGGGCATGGTGGAGAGATCTTTGGTATTTTGCATCATTACAGCATAGACATCCCACTTTTGAGTGAGACTCCTCAAGATCTTCAATACAACTTCTCTCTTGGTGTAGACCTTGCCCAATGAGTTGATCTCATTCATCACATCAGTGAATCTACCAGCAAACTTATCAATGGACTCCTCAGACTCCATTGCAAACTGTTCAAATTTCTGCACTGCCACTTGGAGCTTATTCTCCTTGATCTTTTCAGTACCCTCACACATTTCTGCAAGAGTATCCCAAATCTCTTTGGCAGTGGTGCAGTAGTAGACTCTTCCCATGATTGCATCTGGAATTGTTTGGTAGAGGGTGTTCATGGCAAGATAATTTAAATTATCTTTCCTCTTTTCATCAGCAGTGAAGTCATCTTCATCTTTGGGAATCAATTCCCTTATATCTGCTCTTTGAGCCTCAGTGACTCTGGGATTGACAAAGGTGAACACAAAAGGACCTCTTGTGATCACTCTTACCATATCAGTATGCAGAGATGCAAGATGAGCCCTCATTCTGATTTTCCAGAAATCATAATTGTCTATTGAGAACATGGGCAATTTGTGATGTGAAATGTGGTTGACTGGATTTGTGGCCATGTTGTCCAATCCTTGAACATTAGGAGGTGGAACAGCAGCATTGTTGTTGGCCATATCTCAAGAACACACAGTTATTCAACAAATGATAGGATTTCAGATAGATCAGTTCAGTGACCACACCAAATATGTGATTTTGAAAACCAAGATGGCTTTTCAGAAGCAGTGGTCTTTGAACCCCTGCTCTGATACCACTTGTTGGTCCTGAAAGGAGTAGATAACAAGTGTATGGGGGGGGGGAATACACTTGTATGCAAATTCTTTTCTAACTTGATCAAACCAGAGTTCAGCAAGGTTGTCTTGGACAACTCTGCTGAAGATGATTAACTCTTCTAAGATAATCAAACTACTAAGTACTATTGAGTACTTAGTTGAACAACTATCTAGGGGAGTTATATGTGCGGAATAGTGGTTGGCCCTTTTAGTTTAGACTCCTTTAGTTTCTGAAATCACTTAGTTAATTCAATACAGACCAGTTTCAGGGAACTTGTCCAAATCAGTTTTGCACAGTCTTTGAATGTATATCCTTTGAAAGATCAGTTTTGTGTGCAGTGTTGAATGTATGAAAGTGCTTGAAATGTAAATCAACACAGGAGTTTATAGTGGTTCAGAGACTCAAGCTCCTACATCCATTTTCCCTGATTTAACAGGATAATTCCTTCACTCTTGGAATTAACTTGTTTTATAGTGCCAAGGTGCACTTGATCAATAACACCACTCCTTGGTGAATTGATCCCTAGGATGTCTAGAGTCCTAGTACCCTCTTCTCAACTCAGAACTGAACTGTTCTTCTCTCAACAGTCAGCTCCTACCACTTCTACTACTACAACCTTCTCACTTTCACTTTTGAAAGATATGAGGATTGAAGTAAGGTTCCAACTAATGAGATATCCTTTACAATGAAGATCAGTGTATAAGGATAGGATATCTCTCTAAGCTTGTGTATGGATATACAATGTAGTTCAGCTTAGATGAAGTGTTTGAAGACTAAGATAGTCTTTTACAGCTTTGAAAGCACTCTAGCTTGTAAGAACTTGAGGTTAGTTGGATTGTGTTGAGATGCTTTCAAATGGTCTTCACACTTCTGTATTTATAGACAAATGAAGGATTTGCCCGTTGGTGAGGCAGCCTCAAATGTCCATAAATGTCTTCTTTCTGTTCTTCAACTTAGAAGACAGAATCTTGATAGTGACATGTCCTCATTTGGGAAGTAAACGGCTGTTAAGACTTTGTCTTCATTCTGCAGCACTCTTCCCAATGTCTGACTTTCAGATTCTCTTGTTAGGATTTGGACATGGCTTCTGAAGGTTGTTCCATTGATAGGACAACATTCCTCATCATTTGGACAACTCTTCTTATCACTATCAGCAGTCTTGCTTATCAGCAAGGTTGGCTTGCTCTTCTTCAGATGACTTGGCTCATACCCTTTGCTTCACTTCAAGTTGATCTTAGCATGTTGATTTGTAGTTCTTTAAGGTTTGGTTGTCTCTATTTCTTCAGCATAGTTGACCTCAAGCTTTCAGAGCACTTGATCTTGATTTCTTGTACTGAGACAACTCCTCTGGACAACTCTCCTGATCAGTATAGTTGGTTTTGCAAAAGACTTAGTGTTGTATCCAGAGTTTGAGCCTTGCGGGGACTTGTTCTTGATTAACTTCAAAGAATATGTTCCCCCTCAACTTGTGCATCTAATCATCTAAGAGCTACCTAACATATTAGCTCCTCATCTAGCCTTTATACTATATGTTCTAACATTTTTTAGAACATACTCAATCTTGACTTAGGCATGTCTCAGGGGGTTTTGGTATACAATCAAAACATATCTCATTTTATTCCCAATAGGCAGCTCGTAGTTGTTTAGATGCACAATTTGAGGGGGAACATATGCTTTGAAGTCTATCAAGAACAAGTCCCCTCAAGGCTCAAATTCTGGAACAATCACTAAGTCTATTGAAGGCCAAGTATGCTGATCAGGAGAGTTGTCCAGAAGAGTTGTCTCAGCACAATTAAACAAGAACAAATGTTCTGAAGTTTGAGGTCAACCATGCTGAAGAGTTAAAGACAACTATACCCTAAGGATACTCAAAGAAACATGCTAAGATCACTTGAAAGTGAAGCAAAGGGAAAGAGCCAAGTCATCTGAAAAGAGCAAGCCAACCATGCTGATAAGCAAGTCTGCTGATAGTGATAAGGAGAGTTTTCTATTGATAAGGAATGTTGTCCTATCATAGAATCAACCTTCAGAAGCCATGTCCAAGTCTTAACAAAGGAATCTGGAAGTCAGACATTGGGAAGAGTGCTGCAGAATGAAGACAAAGTCTATACAGCCGTTTATTTCCTAAATGAGGACATGTCACTATCAAGAATCTGTCTTCTAAGAAGAAGAAGACATTTATGGACATTTGGGGCTGCCTCTCCAACGGGTAAATTCTCAATTGTCTATAAATACAGAAGTGTGAAGACCATTTGAAAGCATCCAACTACATCAACTACTCTGAAGCTCAAAGCTCATAGAACTTACAAGCTTTCAAAAGACTATCTTAGTCTTCATACACTTCTTCTAAGCTGAACTCAATTGTATATCCATACAAAGCTTAGAGAGATATCCTAATCCTTATACACTGATCTTCATTGTAAAGGATATCTCATTAGTTGGAACCTTACTTCAATCCTTACCCCTTTCAAGTGAGAAAGTGAGAAGGTTGTTGTAGTAGTAGAAGTGGTAGGAGCTGACTGTTGAGAGAAGAACAGTTCAGTTCTGAGTTGAGAAGAGGGTACTAGGACTCTAGACATCTTAGGGATCAATTCACCAAGGAGTGGTGTTCTTGATCAAGTGCACCTTAGCACTATAAAACAAGTTAATTCCAAGAGTGAAGGAATTATCCTGTTAAATCAGGGAAAGTGGATGTAGGAGCTTGAGTCTCTAAACCACTATAAACTCTTGTGTTGATTTGCTTTCAAGTACTTTCATACATTCAACACTGCACACAAAACTGATCTTTCAAAGGATAAACATTCAAAGACTGTGCAAAACCAATTTGGACAAGTTCCCTGAAACTGGACTGTATTGATTGCCTAGGTGATTTCAGAAATTAAAGGAGTTTAAACTAAAGGGTCAACCACTAATTCCGCACATATAACTCCCTTAGATAGTTATCCAACTAAGTACTCAATAGTACTTAGTAGTTTGATTATCTATAAAGAGTTAATAATCTTCAGCAGAGTTGTCCAAGACAACCTTGTTGATCTCTGGTTAGATCAAAGTTTGAAAAGAAATTGCATACAAGTGTATCCCCCCCATACACTTGTTATATACTCCTTTCAGGACCAACAGGAACTAATGATAACACTCAAATATATGCTTAAAAGCTTAATCATGAATGCTTGAGTGTTGAATTCTTTTGAATGCTTGTATCAATCTTGCAATAGCTTCAACTTGTGTATGTTCCCGTAAACTTGAAAGGATTCAAGTTCTACCCTATTTACAGAAGTAAGAAATTATATGTTGGTGGAGATATTTTGTAACACCCCTAAAATTTTCAAGTTTGTTATTTTTAAAATGTATTTAAATTTTCATTTTCTTTTAAAAAAGATATTTCACGTTTAAAATTTTTTAAATTATTCTTATCTCTTAAAATCTTATTGTAGATGTTGTTAATTCTTAAATCTATCAACATTCTCAACAACATCTTAATTTGACCTTCCTTGATTTTTTTCTAAGTCTCTTCTGAAATGTTGCATTAAATGTTGAGCTAAATGTTACAACATTTCTGGCAGAGTCTAAAAGCTTCTACAAGGATCTGGAACGTATTGCAGAACGTGCTATAAGAGCTAGAAGAGGCTGGAAGCAGTTTAGAATGACCTGGAACGTGCAAGAAGGATCTAGAAAGATCATTGAACTTTGATTGGATAGAGTGATGCAGATTGAGCATGAGATATGGACTACAGAAAGAGTAAGAGTAGAGGATGTTTCTACATGAGAAACAATCTTGTGGTTAAGCAAGATGTATCATGCCTATGGAATTTAAATTGATATCCTTACAATTTTCTGTGATAATACGAGTGCATAAACATTTCTAAAAATTTAGTACAACACTCACTCACTAAAAACATTTGCATTAGGCATTATTTTATGAGAGATTTAGTGGAGAAGAACATAGTGAAGTTGGAATACGTACCTACTGAAAATCATAATGTTGATATATTTACTAAGGTCTTGACCTTGAGACATTCTTATCTTTGAGGAAATCTCTTGGTATGTGTAGTATCTGAATAATCCTAGATGGATGGTGTCATAAATGTCGTAGCATTTGGGACAACATCGTAAGGTTGTATAGTTGTTATTGATTTAATTTATTTCCTATTTTCGTTGAATAATTCCTTTGTAAAATATTCTTGAATCTAAAATTTGTTGTGCAAAAATAAACATGTCTTACACCTCTCAAATGCATAAAAAATAGAATGTTATTAGCATACTAAAAGATGTACCAAATCACTGAGTAACTATGGAGCACGGAGTTCGCTACTACGATGCCTTCTTTTCAAAAGGTGATATTTGGTAAAAACATCAAGAGGTTTTTAATCCATTAAGTAAGTATGGGGCACGGAGTTCGCTACTACGATGTACTCTACAGGAACAATGGATCAATACAAATTAGATGCTATAACACAAAAATAAAAAATATGGTGCAACACAAATGAAGTAAATTCATGTAAAAACCGTGTTGAGGTGTATGTAACAGTTTTGAGCATAGCATTAGATGATTCAATTATATTTTTATAAGTTGTAATTATTTGATTATTTGTGGAAATTTATTTTATTTATTCTGATTATACTAACCCACGTATTTGGTTTATTTTCAGATTATACACATTTAAATGTTAAATATTCTAGAATGTTCTTAATTTAATTAATTATTTAATTATGATTTTACTCATTACTTATCCATGATCTATTTTTGTGGCTAAGTTTATGGAGTATTATTGAATTTCTTCTAGAATCTTCCTTAGTTAGTTCTTATTTTTATACGTATTACTTCCAACTATGCATTCTCTCCTATATACTTCTCATAAGATGATATACTAAGCATTGCATTTTTTCGAATGATTTGAGTATTGCTTTTTAAGATTTTCTAAAGCCTTGTTTATCTCGGTTATTGTGATTATATTTTCGATTTCTTGGTGCTTAAATGACAGGAAACAAATAAACTACCTCACCACACTCAAACTCCCACGAAACCGTCATCTCCATCTCTCTCAAACCTTAATAGTTTCGCTTGTATGGCCGTTTCACACCAAAACTCACCAACTGCTACAAGAAAAGCTAAAAGACTTACCCAAACAATTCCAGTCACACCCATTCCTACAAATGCTCACATTCAACTCGATTCGACCCTTAACGAGCTGAACCAAGCTGTTGAGAATATATCTCAATCGAATGTGAATTTTAAGAATCTTTATATTCTTACTGTTGGAAATATGTCCATTGACATTTCTCGCTACTGAAAACCGAAAAACTCACCACTACACTTGATTCGTTCACCTCATAAAAGCCCCAATTTCCAAGTCCTAATACTGAAACAGAGGCAATTGCCTCGAATGCTACCTCTCTGGAGGAGATTGAAAAGGAAATTGATAATTTTCCTGTTGCTGAGCAGAATGAGTATGCAAATGCTGAGACAACCAATTTTGAGGACGCTTAAATGAAGGAGACCGACGCGAATGCTAACTCAGGTTAAACTAACTTTTATATTTTTAATACTGATGAATCTGAATAGATTGCATTTAGGAAGATTGTTGAGAAAGAAAAGAGAAAAGATTAGCCCATGTTCAACGAAGGAGATCCGGCTTTGTGTTCACAAGAGTTTATTACTCTAACTCACTGAGGAGACAGAATAAAGGAAGTAGTGTTGCTGATGAACCGATTTAAGTTGTTTCTTAATCGGAGGTAGAACAGGTTGTTACTGAGAAACGAGTCAAAAGAAAGTATGATCCAAATGGAAAGATGGTTGCTGTTAAACGAGACTTGCCCAAAGGAATTGAAAATTCTGATCCAGTAATCCCACTGCGTATGAGATTAAGAAGACTCTGAGGAAGAATGCTGAAGCAAGTGCCGCAACACCAAACCCTGATGACAGTAGAAGTGATGATTCTGAGAAGAGCAGTAGTATGGACTCTGAATCAGCTGAGGAAACAAATCCTAAAGGAGGTAATTCTGATCATGATAATAATTTTTATATTGATAGGTTAGTTGCTAAAATCACTAAGATATTTATATGAAAGTTGTTATTGGAAAGAGAATTAACATTGTTGATTTTGAGAAGTAAATGTTTGATACAATTTTTGACAGGAAATTGTTGAAAACTGTAACTATGAGTGATACTTTTGTGTTTGATTGGGTATATGTACTTTATGCTTGACTTAGGAAGAGTACGGGTAGACGTAGCTCTAAATGATATGGGAATCTACAATTTAGGGGGAGATTAGTTTCACTTACTCCGAAATTGATTAATGGTCTCTAAGAGATAGAGCATGTGATTGATGATATAAACCTGATTTGAACTTGGTTACTACTTCTATAACTAGGGTAGATTAACTAGGTGACAAAATTTTATGCTTGCTAAAGATCACACATCTCTATACTATGTACTCCATAAATTGATTATCTACAATTGGCTACCCTATACAAATTTCACTAAGGTGACTAATTAGGATTAAGCCATATTGTTGTATAAGATTTTTGTGTTGAAGAATTTCAATCTGGATTTAACTATTTTCACCACATGCAGTTTATTGTGATATTTATTATAAAGGGATTTTACCTTATCATTTGTTGATATGTTCATACCTCAAGAGGCATGAATTTTTAAACATAAGGAAACTAAGGTTATTTGAGGCAAGGTACTCTTGATTACTATCGCACCTGCTCTGTTACTTGGTGAAAGGACTGTTGATTTGCTTTGTTACAAAATTCAGATGGTTCTGATCACAGAGATGCTCTTATTCCAATTCGACCAGCTCCAGCAAGACCTGAACAGAGAAATGCTACACCGAATGTGAACGCATTGATGGTCACATTGGTCAAATTTTTTCTGTTTCTAGATCTTTTATTTTACTTCAACTAAAACGTTTACAGGACTCTATTGATGGCCTTCAGTTCCTTAAAGTCCAGTGGTTAGAGACGCTTTCTACTACCACAGGGGGAGAAACACCATCAACTTCTGGGGTTCGAAGTGAAGAGCTCCATGAAGATGTACCAGAAGTTGATTGTGTACCTGATGCTATTCATGAAAAAACTGTTGAACCAGATATTGTAGTTCACTTTGCTACAACGTGCACTGTTGTTGAAGAAGATGAGGATTAATTTGTTGATGCTGATGAACGTATGGATGTTTAGTATGACATCTAAACAGGTTATGGTAACAACTGAACAGGGTGATACAAGACAGGGGGAGGGCTGAACATTATAAGTGATTATGTGCAGGAACATGATGTTGCAGCTGTTGATACATCAATATATGTCACATGTTTAGTTTCTTAAGTATTTGTGCCTTTTATACTTACCTTGATCTTATGCATTGTTGTTACTGTGTTTATGTTGATTTACAGATTTTGTTTTTACTTCCTAGTTGATAGGTTGTCTTTTATTCAACTTGCTTAATTGGTTTGCATTTATGATAACAGATTACTGCTTTTATGCTTAAATTGTTTTCTTACTTATCATTATTTGCTTACTGCATGTTGTATATGTTAGTTGTTTATTGTATTTGTTTTTTCCTAACTTTGCTCTATTTTCAGTTTGCTTAAACTGTTTGCCTTAAGAATTATTCTTATTTGCTTACTGGTTCAAGTATGCGTAAATCGTTTGCCTTAAAGAATTATTCTTATTGGCTTACTGCTTGCTGATTTTAGGTCTTTGTTAGTTGTTGTTTGTTTTATCTTTCTAACTTGCCTTATTATTCAATTGGTTTAAATTTGTTTGCTCTGATGAAAATATAATTTAGAAGTACACTTCTCTTTAATTCTCATATGCTTACTGCCTATTGATAATATAAGTCTAGTTTTGTTTGTCTTTAGGTCAGTTTAGATTGATAGTATTTCTTTTTGTTTTTGCTCTGATTTCTGTTTGTTTGAGTCTTACTTAAATCTTAAGTTTTTTCTTCCAAACTTAACTTAGGATTTCAGTAAAGTTACTTACGTTGTGAATAAGTGTATTGTTTATACTTGTTATGTTTTGGATAAAATTATCTTGATCCTATGGCACGGATCATTGTAAGATTATCCTTGATCTTCATTCGATTTGATCCAACGGTTACAATAGGTGTTGACTTGACTAGTATTTAGCAATGATGTTAACCTCAACTAAATACATAAAACTGAGTATGTATAGAAATATATATGCATCAGGTGTGTTGTAGTCGAAAGGTCAAATTGGGGGAGATTGAAGATGTTGTTAATTCTTAAATGTATCAACATTCTCAACAACATCTTAATTTGACCTTCCTTGATTTTTTTCTAAGTTTTTTTTGAAATGTTGCATTAAATGTTGAGCTAAATGTTACAGCATTTCTGGCAGAGTCTAGAAGCTTCTACAAGGATCTGGAGCCTGGAAGATTCCAGAATATTGCAGAACGTGCTAGAAGAGCTAGAAGAGGCTGGAAGTAGTTTAGAATGACCTGGAACGTGCAAGAAGGATCTAGAAAGATCATGGAAGTTGAAGTCCTAAAAAATAGGATCTTACATCCTAAAAAATAGGATCTTATATGGAAGCCTCTAGAATTCGTTTTTCTCTCTATAAATACAGAAGGAAGGCTCCATAATTCAGTGTGTACTACTTGATCAATATCCTAGACTAACGTTCATCCTGTTAGGAAATTGTGGCCCCAGTAGTATACCATTTAGTTCATACGAAGTATCCCACCCGTATGGCTGTGTGCTTTTCTTATCTATTAAGAGTGTAATCATAGATAGACTAGCATTTCGACAGTGTATATTTTATACACTTAGTTAGTTTTCAAAACAAGGCACCTGCCATGTTTGTAGTTTCAGTTGTGAAGGTTATTGTTGTAACATTTCACACAACATTTATACTTGAAGATAAGTACTGATATTTCGCTGTAAGGCTAACATAGATTTTTATTTATAAAATCTATGTTAAAAATATTTTCATTGTGTCTCGTTTGTTTTTAGTGTTTCAAGTCTTCCGCTGTGTATCTTTATTTCTGATATTCTGTTAGAGTTAGTGTTGCACTATTTGTCTCAACATTCAGCAGCATTAATCTATTTTTTATTTAAACACTTTATACACTATATACCCCCACACACTTTCACTTATACACAGATTTTAAATGTACATGAATTAATTATGTTGTTAAAAATATTATTTTGAATATACATAAAAAAATATTATCTGAGAAGTTATTTTTTTTCCTTTTTGAAAGATTTAATAATATTCCAATATAGTTTTGGTATGGATAATTGGATATACATTTCCTACTTATTTAAATTTAATTTTTAGAGAATATATTTTTGGCGTTCATTTTCTTAAATTTCTATAATTCCCGTTCCTAATTAAAAAGAATGGTTAATTGTTTAAAATTTCCGAAAACCTAGCACAGTACATATTTTTATTTAAAATAAAATAAAATCCCAAACGTCATACAAATTAATCTAAAAATCAGCAACCAAACTTAAATTCATATTTTGACGTTACCTTTTATTATTATTATTATTATTATTATATAAATCTGGCATAAAATAAAATTAAATCAAATATTGAGATTTTCACAATACATTTCCTAACTTTTCTCTCAAGAAAATCTATTTTCTCTCCTATAAGTATAGGATCCTATTTACAAAGTAAAAACACGCATACAAAATATTTTCACACAAAACTATCGATTTATTTATTCCACTTTCAATTCATGGAAGTCGACTCCAAGAGGATCAAAGTTGTTTTCATTGCATGCATTGCATCCACGACATATAATCGAGGTGGGATTTTCTTACTATGTATTCACTTTGTCACCTTTAAATGTTATGTAATTTAATTATTGCTTAGCTACATGAACCTATGTTTACGATATTATGGGTTATTTCGACGGAAAGGTCGTATAGCTAGCGGGGACTACGGTCCGGGATGGTAAGATCCTTGGGGGCAACTCCACCGTATATAGATTGGCCAATTTACTTGGTCAATATACAGATTGGCCAATTTACTTGGTCAATATACATATTGGCTAATTTACTTGGTCAATATACATATTGGTCAATTTACTTGGTCAATATATGGAAGACTTATCTACGCATGTTTGTGAGTGTATGATTTTATTTGCATTGATATTTAACTGTGACAAAGGGAATCCCACTGAGCTAGTTGTTTTGCTCACCCCAATCATATTAACATTTTTCAGATTAAAAAGATTAAAGGAGTTGCAGAGGGTCAGTGCGGATGCATGTCAAGGAATTAATTATTATTTTAAAACTGCAATTTAATTAGTTCACATGTTACAAAAGTCACATCTATTTTGTTGTATTACAAATTGAGTTTACCTTTAAAGTAAATTTACTTATTTTCAAGTGATTGATGTAACTTTTTCAAAATTGTCATTATTTTAATATTTACTTCCGCTGCAAATATTTTTGTAAATTAATAAATTTATCTAAATATGTCTTTTGAAAATCAAGATAAGACAGTATTTTATTTAGTTGGCCTTCAAAAAGTAAAAATATAGTTTTTTCATCTAGGCCCCAAATCGGGATGTGACATATATAGTTACTTATTCCATAAATTTGACATTTCAAATAGTTCAAAAGTATGCATGCAAATGGTACATACATTTCACGTACAATTCTGAAAACTTTATTATGTTTTCAGAGTTTGTTATGCACATTGACTGGTGGCAATTGATCGATCATATTGGTCTTTTTGAAATATCTTCTGACATTTGGAATAACGGCTTGATTATGTTTTAGGTTTGTTTTCAATGTTGCATGGTCATTCAGGCATAATTACCAGTGAGCTTCAGGTTCTTTTGCAAACTACTCTGAGTGATACTTCTGGTATCTTGGTATTTTAACTTGTAATCCACTCTGAACCTTCATTCATATATCTTGGTAATATACTTCACTTATAATATGGTGTGTGTCTTTTTGTATAACAGTACTTGTCCATTTACTTTACTTGTAATGTGTTATGGTATTTGTCTTCATTGAACTTGACAATTCTTTTGTACGTAATCTCTTCCATAACACTTGACCACTTCACTTACGTTAAGTCCTATGTAGGTCAACTCATCTGGAAATATTTATGTACAACCACTCAGTGCATTCAGATTTCTCGTCTTCATAGCTCATGACTTCCAGGTTGCTTGACATAGATTTTCAAAAATCTATTCTAAGTAAAATTAAGCTCTCAACTTTCTAACCTGAAAAGAAAAGAAAAAATCTACCTTGGACAATACATCATACTTAGAATCTACCTTGAACAATACATCATACTTAGGATTTAGGGTTTTGGTATCTAATCAAAATCAAATTTTATTTATGAGTACAAACCATATCCGAACAAGATCAATCCATTTTGAGGTTTAAGTAAACACGTGCACTAATTAGTCCATCTAATTAATATGGAAAATATAATTGTGTGCCACACTTTTTGCTTATTGATTACAAATATATATATACAAGTTTATAGGAATATTCTAGATCCTAAGAATATGGAAAAGAAAATATTTATAAATATGGAAACTAAATCAAATCTTCCTAAGAATATGGAAAAGACAATATTTACAAATATGGAAACTAAATCAAATCTTTGACTAAGTTGGTGACGTATCTTGAGTTGATTTGGGTAAATCTTCAACCTCGGATATGATATTATCATCATCACTATTAGGCCCCCGCAAGATGGAGGATCCATTGGATACACCAATCTTGGATCGAAACATGGTAAACTTGGACGCAGAGAGGGCTTTTGTGAGAACATTAGCTAACTGATCATGTGTGGAGATGTAAGAAACACGAAATGACCCAGAATTGACATGACCACGAATAAAATGATAATCAATGGCGATGTGTTTCATACGTGAGTGGAAGACAGGATTGACACAGAGATATGTTGCAGCTAGATTATCACAAAAAAGAGTTGGGGGGAGGGTAGGGAAGGGAGACACGAAACTCTTTAAGCAAGTTAGACAACCAGAGTATCTCAGTAGAGCAAGTGGCTAGGGATCGGTATTCCGCCTCAGTAGACGAGCGAGCAACAGTTTGTTGCTTCTTTGAAGAACAGGAAATAGGACAGGAACCGAGGTAGATTATATAGCCAGAGGTCGACGTACGGTCGTCTTGATTCCCAGCCCAGACGGAGTCTGAGAAAGTCGTGAGTGAGAGAGAGCTGCTTTGGCGAAGAAGCAACCCATGAAAGATAGTATGTTTTAGGTAGCGAAGTACACGTTTTACAGTAGCGAGGTGAGTGGCAGTCGGTCGACGCATGAATTGGGATAGTTTACCGACAATGAAGGAGATATCTGGACGAGTTAGAGAGAGGTATTGAAGGGCACCAACTATTTGACGATATTCACGAGTGTCGGAGGATGGTGATACATCATTGAGGCAAAGTGAGACAGAAGATGAGACGGGAGTATAGGTTTCCTTAGCACCGAGCATATTGGTTTTGGATTTCCTGATCATGGATGTATTTGTGTTAGCTAAGGATGATGGAGGTGGGTGTACGAACAACCTCAACTCCTAGAAAATAGTTGAGAGGACTAAGGTCTTTGACAGAAAAACGAGTGGATAGGGCATGAATGAACGTTGTGATAGCGGAGGGACTGTTGCCAGTCACAAGGAGATCGTCAACATAGACTAGAAAGAACATTGTGACATTGGACTTAGTGTAGAGAAAGAGTAACGAATCAGAGAGAGAGTTCAAAAAACCGTAATCTAGGAGAAAGGATTTGAGAGCAATGTACCATTCACGAGGTGCCTGACGAAGGTTGTAGATAGCCTTACGAAGTCGGTAGACATGATTGGGGTGATGGGGATCCTTGAAGCCGGGTGGTTGAGACATATAGACGGCATCAGGGAGAGATTCGTGAAGAAAGGCGTTATTGACATCAAGTTGTTGAATATGCTAAGAAGAGTTGAGGACAAGGGTAAGAAAGATACGAATGGTGGTGGGTTTGACGACATGACTAAAGGTCTCTGTGAAGTCGATGTTGGGACTTTGATGAAATCCCTTGGCTACGAGGCGTGCTTTGTGGCGAGCAATTGAGTCATCCGGATTACGTTTCACGCGGAACACTCATTTGCAACCGACAACATTAGGAGCAGAGGAAGTTGGGACAAGATCCCAAGTGTGGTTTCGAAGCAGGGCATTGAGTTCGTCATCCATGGCGCTACGCCAATGTGGATATTGAATGGCTTGGGACACACACGTAGGCTCGATTGAGGAGGGAGGAGAGTGTTTAGTGGTTGTAGAGTTAAGTTGCTTGGGACGAAAGATATTATTCTTTGAACGAGTAACCATAGGATGTTTGTTGGTTGTTTGATGAGAGGGTTGGAGTGGAGAGGGGCGAAGGCTGCGTAGAAGTAGCGGGAGAGGTAGGAGCCATAGAAGTAGGGGAAGGGGGTTGCTGTCCCAAGGTGATTTCAGTCGCTGGATCGTCGTAGATGGTGGCATCTGGAGGCGGAGTGTCCGAGGGAGACGAGGTGTATGAAGCGGGTTCGGCGGGAGGGGAGGACGGTGAGGGAGCGAGCAAAAGAGGAGCAAAAATTGGGGAGGGAGAGGGCGACGGCGAGGAGGAGAGGGTGGCGAAAGGGAATACATTTTCCACAAAGCGGACATGAGACGAGAAATAAAAAATTTGTGGGAGGAAGGGTCAAAACACGTATATGCACGATGTTGAACGTCATAGTCAAGAAAAACACATGGACGGAAACGAGGAGCTAATTTAGAGGTTGCGTAGGGACGTAGCCAGGGAAAGCAAAGATAGCCAAATTGACGAAGAGCGGAGTAAGTTGGCTTATGGCCAAAAAGGGCAAAATACGGGGTTAATTTGTGGAGGGGGGAAGAAGGAAGCCGATTAATGAGAAAAACTGTCGTGTGAAAGGTATGGGGCCAGAAGGAAAGTGGAACAGAAGCATAATGTAAGAGGGTACGAGTCGTTTCGATGATATGGCGATGCCGACGTTCGGAGATGCCATTGTGTTCGGGGGTATGAGGGGGCGTAATTTTATGTACAATACCTAGGGAGTCAAGGTGGGATTTAAGCGCAATATATTCACCGCCGCCATCTGTGTACAATGTGTTATGAGAATTATTAAACTGCTTTTCCACACCACGAACAAAAACATGAAATATAGTGGCAACGTCAGATTTTAAGCGCATGGGATAAAGCCAAATATACTTTGTAAAGTGATCAACAAAAATTACGTAATACCGAAATCCATTAAAAGACTCAACAGGACTTGGCCCCCAAACATCGGAGTAAACAACATCCAAGGGAGCCCGACTCTGAAGACTAGAAATACCAAAAGGGTATTTTGTGAGATTTATTACTAAGACACGACGAGCAAGAGAAAGAACTGGATAGTGACGAAGCTGGGGCGGGGAGGATGGCAGCCAACAGTTGATTCGTCGTCTGCGGAGACGGGTGACCTAAACGATTGTGCCACAGCAACGGAGATACTCTGGTGACCGAAAAAACTTTAGGGTGGGACGGTGGAGGAAACGACCATTCATAGAGATTACTTTTTGCAGGCCCCCAGTGAAGGATGGCGCGAGTATGGAGATCTTTAACAACAAAGTGATCAAAAAAGAATTCAATAGACGCAGAATTTTCGGAGCAGAATTGAGAGACACATGTAAAACATTGGAAAGGGACAATTTAGAGGAAATACAGAGTTACCAATGTTTGAGATACCAAGAGAGGTGTTATTACCTAGAACCACATCATCGGTGCCATCATAGATCTGATGATAAGAGAGATCCGACAAATTGGGTGTGACATGATTCGTAGCACTCGTGTCAAGTAGCCATGGATTCGTGTGGGCAGGGAGTGAGGCCGCAGCGTAGGGAGATGCACTGGCTGCATTAACTTGGGGACGAGATGGACGAAGGTGAGGTAACAAATCCCAACATTTGTCGGCAGTGTGACCTGTACGATGACAATATTGACATTCAATTGAGGAGCGAGTACCTTGCGAACGGGAGTCACGAGGGGGCCCCCGTGAACCACTTGGTTTGGACGGTGTAGGCGGGAACGGCAGGAGTCCTGGAGCCTTGGAAAGAGGAAACGGACGGTGAGTGTTAGTGGCTGTAGTTTCTTCAATGGTGGACATGGTGAGAATGGGCAAGATGAGAGACGAGGGTGAGGGTGTAGGATCTTACAATGGTGATACCATATGGAAAATATAATTGTGTGCCACACTTTTTATTTATTGATTACAAATATATATATATACAAGTTTACAGGAATATTCTAGATCCTAAGAATATGGAAAAGACAATATTTACAAATATGGAAACTAAATCAAATCTTCCTAAGAAAATGGAAAAAACAATATTTACAAATATGAAAACTAAATCAAATCTTTGACTAAGTTGGTGTCGTATCTTGAGTTGATTTGGGCAAATCTTCAACCTCGGATATGATATTATCATCATCACTATTAATTAATACCATAAGCTTCTAAGATAGTGAACTCATAAATACTTTCAACATGGTTGTTAATGTTTACGAATTCGCCCCCTCACCAATCTCCTAGATGCTTCGATGGATGTTTATTTTAGTCGTTCTAGCAATCAACCCTCTCTTGGTTAAGCTAATTATTATTTAACTTCAATTAATTGAGCAAGGCTCACACCCACACTCCAATCATGCAAACCCAACTCTCGTTACAATTCAAAGAGATGAAAATGCTAGCTAATAGGGTTAATCAACCAATTATTGAATCACACAAATCACAACAATAGAAAAATTAAAGACCAAAGCATGGGTCAATTAAGCAAATTAATCTATAAACTCACTAATTACTCACGTAATTTCAAAATTCAAAACATAGTTTACCCCATGTCTAAATTCATAAATAGAATAAAACTCATAAAAAATAAATAATAAAACATTAAATTAAAAAAAGATATCACCTCTAATTTTTAAATACATGTCACAATAAAATGAAATGCTCAACTAAAATTTATCTAAGAAATGAAAAAAATAATTAAAGCTGTTGTGAAACAACTTAAACTTATAACTTTGTATGTAAAAGGAGTATATAAATATTTGATTCAACTTCAAGTGATTACTATAACATTTGCACCCCTATTTATAGGTCTCAATACAAGCTTGAGAAGATGAAATGAGAGGTGCACTATAAATGTGGTACATGAACAACCAAAGGACACATAGTGGATTAAGGAGGAAGTAATGGACATTCATACAAATAAATATTATTCATAACACTCCCCCTTGAATGTCCATTAGATAAAATTATGCCTCGTTAAAATCCAATGAGAAGAAACGCGTATTAACTCCCCCTGATGATTACATCACTTCATATCCTTAAGACGACGCACTCCAATTTTGTACCTCAATTTCTCAAACGTTGAAGTAGGTAAAGACTTAGTAAATAAATCTGCCAAATTATCACTTGAACGAATTTGTTGCACACTGATGTCACCCTTTTGCTGAAGATTGTGAGTAAAAAAGAATTTAGGATCAATATGTTTTGTCCTATCACCTTTGATAAATCCTTCCGTTAGTTGGGCAACACATGCAACATTATCTTCATATATCACAGTTGGGTTATCTTTCACTGAGTTTAATCCACACTGCCTGCAAATATGGTGTGTGACGGAACGCAACCAAACACATTCACGATTTTCCTCGTGAATTGCTAGGATCTTTGCATGGTTAAATGAAGTAGCAACTAGAGTTTGTTTAACAGAACACCATGAAATAGATGTACCTCCATATGTGAACAAATAACATGTTTGGGATCGGACTTTGTGTGGGTCTGATAAGTAATCTGTATCTGCATAACCAACTAAACAAGGTTCTGATGAGATTGAAAAATATAAATCCATATCAATTATTCCTCTAAGGTATCGAAAATCATGTTTAACGTCATTTCAATGCCTACGAATTAGAGAAGAATTATAGCATGTTAATAAATTAATAGTAAATGATATATCATCAGGCCTAATGTTTCTAGAAAGATACATTAGTGCATATATTGCACTTGAATATGGTATGTACTTCTTGACCAAACAATTCTTAATTTTCTTCGTGAAGTCGAAGTGGATCTTTCGCTACATTCAATAACCACACAACCATATGTGTTCTTAAAGAATGTGTTTTATCCATGTAAAATCATTTCAACACTTTCATAACATAAGTGGATTGATACACATATATCTCATTATTAAAGTGTTCAATTTGAAGACCCAAATAAAATTTCGTTTTACCAATGTCTTTCATTTCAAATTTCCTTTTGAGGAAAGCCACGACCTTTGATAACTTTGTAGGAGTCTTAATGATATTCAAATCATTAACATATACAGAAATTATCACATATTCATATTCAGATATTTTAATAAAAACATAATGACATATAGGATCATTGTTATACCCCTCATTAATTAAGAATGCATTCAAACAATTGTACAATATGCAACCAGATTGCTTTAATCCATATAATAATTTTCTCAACTTGACTAAATACATGTTTTGAGAATTCTCGTTTTTCATTAAAGGTACCTTTAATCCCTCAGGGATTGTCATGTAAATATATTTCTCTAATGAGCCGTACAAATAAGTTGTAACTACATCTGTTAGACGCATTTCAAGTTTTTCTTGCACTGCCAGACTTATTAAATAACGAAAAATTATTGCATCCACCACAGGAGAGTAAGTCTCCTCATAATCAACACCTGGCCTTTGGGTAAAACCTTGTGCGACAAACCGGGCTTTATACCTCACGATTTCATTTTTCTCATTTCTTTTTCGCACGAATACCCATTTATGCCCCACGGGTTTTATACCATTAGGTGTACGGACAACAGGTCCAAAAACTTTTCGTTTAATAAGAGATTGCAATTCTGCACTTATTGCGTCTTTCCACATTGGCCAATCATCTCGTTTCCTACATTCATCAATAGACGTAGGTTCAGAATCCTCATCATCTTCCATTATATTAAGCGCTACATTATATGCAAAGATATCATCGACGTCGATTTCATTTCGGCTCCATCTTTCTCCTGTTCTGACATAATTGTTCGTTATTTCATCATTTCTAGGCACCTGAAATTTATCAATTACTTCAATATCATTTTCTGGGACTTTAAGTAGTGTGTCAGATTTTTCAACAGGAGTGTTCACATTATGACCATCCTCATTTGCTCCTTTTATTTTTCGAGAAATTTTATCTTTGGAACCAAGAGGTCTACCACGCTTCAGGCGTGCCGTAGACTCATTTGCCATGGAAGATGGTCCTTCAAGGACATCAATTCTATTAGGAGCATTAGCAGTTGAAATATAAGATTTTGTAACTTTTTTTAAGGTCAGTAAATACGTCTGGCAGTTGATTCACAATCTCGAGAATCCATGCAATTCAATGATAATTCATTTCAATAAATATTCCATTCCAGCTGCTTACTTTTTCCCCCCAATGTTGGGAAAGTTGTCTTCATCAAAATGACAATTACGTACCAAACACTTTCGTGAATAGATCTCCGGTCAATAGTTCTAAGTATTTAATAATAGACGGAGATTCATACCCAACATATACCCCCATTCTCCTTTGGGGACCCATCTTTGTGCGTTGTGGTGGAGCAATCGGTACATATACAACACATCCAAAAGTTCTTAGATGGGATATATTTGGTTCCTAACCTTAAACCATTTGTACGGGGGAAATGCTATGATAACTTGTTGACATGATGTGCACAAGTGCTGTCGTAGGCAATATAACATGATCCCAAGCTAAAATAGGGAGTTTATATTTTATCAATATTGGTCGGACAATCAATTGAATACGCTTTATAAGTGATTCAACAAAAAATGTTCTATATGTATGGACATGAGCAACCAGATGTTCAATATGTATTTCAATTGATATACAATAAACATTGAAAGCTTTGAGATGAAAATTCACCAACATTTTCAAGGCGAATTGTTTTAGACTCTTAATTGCATTATCATGAAATTGTACTCGCAATCGTATAACTTTGTAAAAAACCAAGTTGCGAGATGACAATAAGCATACATGTGACCACTTAGTCGATGCATCAATCAAAATCATAAAATATCTAAATGGCCCACACAGCGGATGTATGTATCCGCATATATCCCCTTGAATTCGTTATAACACTACAGGAAATCATACGTTTCGTGACGAATTTTTTTTCGACGACACAAAATTCGTCACAATTTCTTACTTTAACGCGAAGAATTTTATTTTTCGTCATTAAAGTACTAGAAATTGTGACAAAATTTTAATTCGTCACCAATTACAATTTTTTTCGTCACAAATTTGTATATTTCGTGACCATGTTAAGAAGTGTGTCACAATAATACTATGTGACGATTTTAATAATAAATGGTGACGAAATTCGACGTCATAAAAAATAGTTTTCTTGACAATACTAAAATATCGCCAAAATAATAATTGGTGATGATTTTAATAATAATTGATGATGAAATTCGACGTCATTAAAAGTATATTTTAATGACGATACTATTTTTCGTCATTAATTATTTGAAATATTTTGAGACAAAATATTTTCGTCACAATAATAATTGGTGACGATTTTAATTGTAATAAATGATGAAATTCGACGTCATAAAAAGTATATTTTCATGACAATATTATTTTTCGTCATTAATTATTCAAAATATTTAAAGACAAAATATTTTCGTCACAATAATAATTGATGACGATTTTGATTGTAAAAGATGACGATATTCGACGTCATGAAAAATATATTTTCATGACGATATTATTTTTCATCATTAATTATTCGAAATATTTAGTGGCAAAATATTTTCGCCACAAAAATAATTGGTGACGATTTTAATAATAATTGATGACGATATTCGACATCATGAAAAATATGATTTTTATGACAATACTATTTTTCATCATTAGTTATTGGGTTAATTGCAAAAAAAATCACGACCTTTAGTAGATTTATCAATTACAACATAATTTTTTTTTCTTTGCAATTCGATACACCAACTTTTTTAATTTTACAATTTAATGCACCAACAAATTTTTCGATCAATTTTAAATTGATGTGGCGCCAAAAAGATCAAAATCGCCACATTGACGCCAAGTAAAACGGCCGACTAATTAATTATTACTATTTTTTAATGGAAAAAAAAAACAATTTTAATACTTAAAAAATACAAAATTAAACAAACCCTTATTAATAATTATTCTAAATGAACACGCACACAAAGACATAATTATATTCACTCAGAATTTGCAACCCCTATAATTACATGGAGTATTTTTTATTTTTCTTGTTTATGCTATTGGTGTATTTTTAGGAAAAATTAAGTCAAATAGAAAAAATAGAATTGTGATTAGTTAATAAAATTGGTTTCTCATGCTCTCTTCCCAAATTGGAGAATAAGAGCACCGCAAATCTAAGCCCATCATAAACAAACAAATCGATTGAAGGATTGACGAATTGAAGAATGTGATTAAAATTTATGTGCAAATAAGGGCTTGTTTAATTTTTTTTTATTTTTTTTTGAGTTGTAAAATTATTTTTTTCATTAAAAATAGTAATAATTAATTAGTTGGCAGTTTTACTTGGTGCCAATATGAATATTTTGATTTTTTCGGCCCCACATCATTTTAAAATTAATCGAAAAATTTGCCGGTGCATTAAATTGTAAAACTAAAAAAGTTGGTGTATCGAATTGCAAAAAAAAAAAGTATATGTTGTAATTGATAAATCTACTAAAGGTCGTGATTTTTTTTGCAATTAACCCTTAGTTATTTGAGATATTTAGTGACAAAATATTTTCGTCACACTAATAATTGGTGACGATTTCCATAATAATTGATGACGACATTCGACGTCATGAAAAATATATTTTCATGACAATATTATTTTTCATCATTAATTATTCAAAATATTTAGTGATAAAATTATTTAGTCACAAAAATAATTAGTGACAATTTTAATAATAATTGATGACAATATCCAACGTCAAAAAAATATATATATTCATGACGATGCTATTCAGTAAGAAGTCGGCCAATTGGAAGCAATGCATTTAAATAAATGCAAAAACGACTAAAAAGGAATTTGTTCTATTTGCTTTCTTTGATAATTATACAGAGAAAATGAGCATACTGCATATTCATCATATTAGTACAAAAATACAGAACCAAGACACTTATAGAAATCACCAAAAATTAAAGTAAGAATATGAGCAGAGGGTCAAATACCTCATAGAACATGATATTTCAGATTTATCCTTTACTTATCCCACTTGTTGCACAACTCATCATAACTACCCTCACGACTCACAAGTTAATATTATCTCCCTTAGTGCAATGAAGTGGAATTGTAAATTAGACCATTTTATATTCAATATATCAAGTAATCAAATACTTGCACTTCTCAAATTCAATTCAAATCAAAACATGATATGGTTCTTGGTTTCTTTCTGTAATTGAATTGTATTTAGAACAGAAAACTGAATAGGTCAAATAAAAACCTGTAAATTGGTTTACTTCTAGTCAGCCACGTGTCAAAACTTTCAAGCAATAAACTGCTCATTAGAAACACTCCCAGTTTTATTTCTTCAAGTTTCAACTATATATGAAAGTTTATTAATATTTTAAAAAATCACGGAAAGCTAAGTAATAATTTTAGAAGATTTGTAACAGGAACTAAATAACACTACATGTATTAGTCTATTAGTGCACAGTGAGTACAGTGACCGCCTAAGGAAACAATTGAACAGAAATAACATCAGAAACTCAAATGAGGCCTACAGATTTTCTTTCACTCAATTTAGACTCTGCATCAATGATATATGAAGATATCAAACTCATAACGAAGGATAAAACATGTCAATCTCAAACAATATATATAATACACACTGCGGGTTCCAACCAAATCCTCAGTGGCCGAATGCTGATATTATGTCAAAATGTAGGAGAATATGCCAAAAGCTGCGTTTGAGTCATCGGGATATGCAAATTGCTTTGTAAAATTTGTCAAAAGCACTACAAATTGCACAAAATGTCAAAACAAAAATCCCTAATTAAGAAATCTTGTAAGAAGATGTGAAATTATCAATATGCATCATGAAATTGCCTGAAAGACAACCAAGATTTCAAGTTTTTTTATTCAAATATCCATATCAGCCATCAACAACCAACCCAAGCAGAAGAAGAAATCAAGTGTTAAATGAGATATTAACCTTCTAATTGAATAAAAATTGAACATCTCAAGTGTTTCATTATCAATTTGTCGATACAATTTTATCAAATTCATAGTCTTACAAATACTGAAACATATTTTCAAATCACAAAATACCACCTCCAGAAACCCCAATGAGATGCTAGAAACATAAGATCTTAACAAAATAGATACCAAAAAACGCCAAAGATAAAAGTAATGAGACCACAATTGCATTTAGACAGAAGAAGGTACCTACCTTTTTAACTCGAGTAAGGATTTTAGGACTTGAAGCAACCAGGATACAACTGATACAGCCATGGACGTAATCCATAAGCTTTGATATTAGTGCCACTACTTTCCCGCTCACGTTTTCTTCAAAAACACACGCTAAACCAGAAAAAAGATGGCGTTAATCGAGAAAAGTGAGAAAACCCCTTCCGAAAAGCATACAGAGCCAGCAGTCGGAGTACCGGAGTTTGGAGAAGTGATCCCTCCACTTGCGGGAAAGAGAAGTGGTGGAATTTGGAGTAGCAAATGAAGGTCTTTTGAAATTCTACCTAGATTATCCATCTATTTGCCACATAAAAATAAAAAGCCACATGGCAAGAATAGAAGTGCCACATGGCAGAAGCAGGAGAGCCACATGGCAGAAGCTGGAGAAAAGTTTCTTCCTTTTATATATATAGATTATCAGATCTTTTATGATCTAATCTAACTCATAAAGGCTACACGTGCATGCTACATAATTCAATTATTTGATTACCCAAAATCCTACCATCAAAATGAGACAAAAGTGTACCTTAATCGGTTTGCCAAAAAGTAATAAAGCATTTCTCATCTTGATAGCACAGACAACTTTGAAATCTACAACCTGACATTGTAGCACCCGGTGTTAACATATTGGCATCTTACACAGAATTCACCACAGTAACAGGATGCAAAGGTGTTTATAAAAGACTAAAAGAGAAGTGAGAGACACAATGTCGAACCTGGAACTTCAATGGTTTGGCCTCATGTTTCAGCAGTTGTTGCCTATGTTAAATCTTTCAATTAGAAATGGTCACTCGCTGCTATCAAATCCGCTGTAATAACAACTGGTAATCCTTAGCTTCCTTGTTTCCGTTCTTCTCATGGATCATGCAATTTTTTTCACACATATTCTGCATATAAAACAATTAACACTATTCAGGACAAATCAAGCCAAAAGCAACATTGCATCCCGGTTTAACTAACGATATCACAAAAAACTCCTGAGCAGGTTTCCTCTACAAACAAGGTTACCAGAAAGAAGATGTTGCTTTAATAACAGGTAGCCAGAAATCCTATTTCTTTAACATCCCACAAGCAAAAGGAGCAGATGGCCTCAACTATCATTTGATACATCTGTAAGTCAAGAACAATGAATCAGTAATCTTTGGAGTATTTCACAGAGCTGTAAATAATGTTGGCCTTGCTAACACAATATATAAGGCTTAAGTTAAATATCTCCATCAAAGTCATTCCCAACTTTTTGGCATTTAACCAACGTAACTGAGGGGAAACTTAAAACTAGTTGATAAGCCCTTCGATGAAATTAGTAGATGTGCCAATCAATTTGATTGAAAATGTGCTTTATACTTAGAGCTAAAATATAGACTGTGCTGAGTTCATTCTTATCAATCCAAAGTGTGAATTGGTGAAGGCAATATATTTTTTTCCTCTCTTATTTCTTTCTTTTCAAGGTTAGCTGGGAATGCAAGGGAAATTATTAATGTTTTGCTTGCTACTATATCTAGCTACAAGAGAATTTAAAAGCATCTAATTATTGAGTAACATCTTCCACGTGAGATTCCTCCAAGCATGCAGTCTGCTTCATTTTCCTCCAATCCCACAAAAGTATTTGCATCAAAGTGAACAGTATGATAACCAAAAGTGAGACAAAGGAAATCTATTTTGAGATTAATATCAAAATTGGATAAAAAAAAATATATCAAAACAATGATAAGATTTATACATTTGACAACAATTAATATCACGTAGATAAATCATCTACAATTCTACAGCAACATAACAGACTTTAATTTAAGCATTTATCGCCAAGTTTAAATACCTAAATAATTCCACCACATACAAGCGCAGTCTAATTAACTAAAGAAATGACATCGAAAGAGAAGGGGGAATTGGATACCTCATCAGCCATTTGAGATTGTACAGTTCATGAATTCAATGCTCGACACTTGCCCTTTAAATTAATTCAAATCAATTGATTTAACACAACGAAATATATGTGCATATTTGAATGCAGAATAGAATCGATGTCGATGACGAGGGGACGGACCTGGATAGGCGGCGGTGTAAGCAGGGTTGCGGTGGAGTATGTACAACGAAGGATTGGATTGAGATGACGCTAGAAGCGACGAGCGAGATATACAGAATTGGGAACTAAATTTGTGCAGATGTTGATGCATGTTGACTGTATTTCGGCGTCCCGCCTCTTCATTTGGCGGGTTGTATTTTGGCATCCCGCCTTTTCTTTTTTTTTTTTTAACTAGCCCTAACATAATAATTATGATACAGAAAATGTTTAAAGTTTACACTATATTAAAATGGCTCAGTTACAAAGGGTTCCTAAATACAATATTCTCGATTAAATTAAAATCCACAAGTTAATGAATCATATAGTAAATGATACTCCGTATTAATTTTATCACCAATGCTCATTTCTTTTTTTTGGTCCACAAAAAACGTGTTTATTCTATTTAAATAGTTAACTTTTAAATATTTTTTCTACTTTACTAATAAGATTTTACTAATAAGATTGAGTATCTATCAAATATATTTTTTTGCTTATTATATTAAATATATTCTTTATAATTAAAATATAATTATTTTAAATATATATATAAAAAAGTGAACACACTTTTTGTGGACAGAGAGGATAATAAATTTCATGTCTAGTGTCCAATATATAGACTATATTGTAGTACTCCTATGATGTAAGTGGTTGTAAAGTTTAAATTTACATTAAAATAAGGGTAAAAATATTAAATTACCTTACCTCGCCTTGTGTTCGACTCGATTAAAACTCTTTCGAGCTCAACTTAATTAGTTATATAAAAAAAAGTTCAAACATAACATTCAAAAAGTCAATAATATTTTAAATAAGTTTGAACAATTGTGCGTTCTAATAAATATTTTCCACATTTTTATATTTGTATCTCTGACGAGATGTTCATTGTAATAAATTTACCTAATTAAAATATTACTACATAGATATATAAGTACTTTTTTAAAATAATTAATAATTATTAAAAACACACATATTTCAACTCAATTGCACTGTTCAACTAGTTTACATAAAACTTTGTTTAACGATTAATAATTCAAAACTAAATTTTCTTGGCATAATACATAACACTTCTCTAATTCTATAGACAGAAAAAAAAAAAAAAGTAAATACTATATAAAGTGAGGGAGTAGATTTAGGAAAGAGAATAGAATGAGAAGAAGAGAGAAAATAGAGAGGAGGGAGACGGAAGAGATAAGTAAGAGATAGAAGATGCAATAACTTGTGTATTAATTAATTAATTTTTTTTTTTTTTAAAGCAATTAATTAATTTTTCTTTCAAGTATCATAATTGCATATAAAATATACTGACTTCCTCCAATTTTACAATTTTCGTTTGGGTTGTACACAAATTTGTGTAAAAAGTGAAAGATGAGTTTTAAGAAAAATTAATTCTTTGTGTAAAAAGTGAAAGATGAGTTGGAAATAAAGTAGAAATAAAGTAAGAAGTGAGAATAATATTTCCATTTTGAAAAATGAGAATTATAAATTTTGACCAATAAAAAAGAAAAGTGAAAATTATTAAATTGGATAGAGAGAGCAATTGTTTTGCATTCACAATATCATTGTTCTACATACATGGGACATGTTTGATTCATGGATTGAGATAAGATGGATTTAGATGTGGTAAACCTTGACTTTATAAACTCAAGGGGAGGCTAGGTTGTTTAAATCTGTAGAATCTAGTTTATAATAATCGGATCAAATTATAAATCCGGATTAAAGTGTTTAAAAGGTGGAAATTAATTCTTGTATATTAGTAATTCTTAACACTCCCCCTCACTCGTGGGCCGGAACACATCTTACCCTTTTTGGGAAGGAGGCTCATCGAGTGGACAGTTTAAATGGGTGGAGTGCTTTCAACAGGAATCGAACCCATGTCGTTTGCCTGGTTTGCTCTGATACCATGAAAGAATTTCGTCTCATCTAAAAGTCCGAACTTGTAGAGAGGGTGAAAATTAATTCTTGTATATTAATTCCTAACAATTATAATATCATATCATTATTGATTGTCCTTGTAACGATTGAATGATTGTGTAATAATTATTGTGTTTTATTTAAATTTGTCAAAATGAAATAAAAAGGTGTGAAGATTGATAAATAAAATAAAAGAGAGAATAAAGAAAATTATATTTGCATTAATATTCAGTCATAAGAGATAGAGGACAAGGTATAAAATATAAGTATTTATAAGGTTTATTAGTATTTTTTAGTGATGAATATAATATTTCTTAAAAATCGAATTCTATAATTTTAAAATAAAACCAGATTTAAATTTAGAAATATCAAATTCAAGTTTTAGTGGATATTTTCAATTAAATAATTGATGTTGATTATATAGAGAAAGAGTGATTAATTGATGCTAATTCGTTAATAATCCAAAACATAAAATTTAAGTTAAAACGAATAAATTATTTGTACATCAGTTATATGCTACAATAGCACACAACTATTATTAATATTCAATAAAAATAAAATTAATGACCAATTAATTTTTTTTAATAAAATAACTAATATCATTTTAAATTGAATTTGCAACTTTTGTAAGACCTTGTAATTAAACAACATTTGTATGGCTAAAAGGTCCCCTAAAAAAATATTTTGAAAAAAAATGTTTAACCAAATAAATAATACTCCAATGTTAAGAGAAATCTTGGGTTGTGAATATAAAATAAAAATTGTGGCGGGCCTTTCAACCTAGTAGAAGGAATTTTCAAATTTTAGCAATTTTTTGCAAGAGGGAATTTTCAAATTTTAGCAATTTTGAAATTTAATTTGTACAAAACTACATTTCTGTATGAAAAATAAAAATACATTTCTTTTCCCCCAAAAATATAAAGATAAAAGCCGTATACATCAAAATCGACCCTATACTTTGGAACTTTGAGAACCAATATTCTCCTCAGAATTGAGCGGCGAGACGACGATAAGGGTTTAGGCTACCGATGACATCGAGGTCTATTCGATAGAGTGATGAGCGGTGTGAGGTGACGAGACGCGGCTGCGAGGGTTCGAGTGCACGTGAGGCGAAGCCGCGAGATTAAGGCGCGCAAGGATATAGAAGCGGCTAGATGCGACTGCGAAGAGGTAGCGATCGATGTCGAACCATGAGTTTGTAAATTGAATTGAAACTCTGTGTGTTTGAAATCTATAATGGCCACAATGCTACTGAAATTTGTTTCTGGGATTCTAATTTTTGGGTTAATGTGATGATTTTCTTGCTTATTGTTAATCTTTTCCAGAAATAGTTTTCCTGATTGCAACTATGCTACTATACTTTTTATCAGTAGAGAGAAAGGGTTCATGGGCCCTAGCCCTGTAAGCCCATACCTACGAGGAAGATGCTTGATTCGACACCGATTGCTAGTGCTGACGGTGACAAAGAACCGTATTCTCGAGTTTCCACCACTTCACAAAAAAATCGGGTACCACTGCTTTGCTGTTCTGGGACGCTGTAAATTTTCATCATGCCCTGATTGTATTTTCATGCGTGCTCTCTGTGCTTCTAGATGGCAATGAGAAATATTAATATCTCATGTCCTCTTCATTCAAAATCTGAGTTTCCTCCTAGTTGTCTTTAATGGAGTATTATAGATTATATTTTACTGAGTTTTTATGCAAGCCAAAGGCAAACTTAGTATGATACCACTTATGAATGAACACCTAAATTTCCAAACCAATGCTATTGAAATTGTTTTTCTTCTGTGTAGATCACCAACAGATGCTTATCACAGATCCTAAAATATAATGCAACTTGCAGCTCCTTTCTAGAAGGATGTTTTACCATAAATGTTATGACGACAACCTTGCATCTCTCAAGCAAGGACGCAAATCATTGGATGTATCAATTCCAGGAATATTTATTGAAGTTTGTTTTGATTCAACTTAATTAGTTTCTCCAATTGTAAAAAATAAAAATAAAAACATACCGTGTTCGCATTATAGACACAATTTTGGTATAAGTTTTTACAAGGCATACATTAAAATTAATCAGCTAGCAATTCATATGAAATATATTTGCAGCTGCTTTGTGAATTGTAAGTATCTCTTACGATTGTTTCTTATTTTCTAACTACATTTTATAATTTCTATGTACTCAGCTGAAGAACATGAGACTGTTGGGTTGTACTTGTATATGGTGAGTTGTTGATTATGTTATTATAAGCTAAGAAAAATGTGATGTTGATATTTAAGAGACGCTAGCATGATATGCCAATCTTTCATAAGTCACATGACATGAGCTTGTCTCCTATCGTATGGTTCTTTTGTCAGTCCCTAGCATCTTATCCTTGAACTATTTTTAACTTTTAATTTCAAAAAAAATTGTTTTACTGATTTTTCAGGTGGATCTTGCTCTTGCTGTTCTGGGCACAAAGCCATTGAAAAATGCTGCGTAATCCTAAAGGAACTGAGTTTAAGCAAGCACATTGGAGTGACAGAAGGACTTTCCTCCCTCGTTACTAAACTCCACAACTTAAGAACGCTAGACGTCACCTGCTATCACAAAATAACTCAGGCATTGATTGTCACTTCACAAATTAATGTACCTCCCTCGCTTCTCTCAAGATGCACCTTGTATTTAGACTTTTAGCTGAAGCTTTTGTTTGGATAGGGCAAGAATGCTCATTTTTGGAGGAACTTCACCTTTTACATAATGAACTTGTTGATGAAGGTAATTAGTTCGATGAGGTTTTTGTGGAATATTGCATAAGCTTGGAAGAATTTTACTAATAATGATTTATTGTATTCAATCAGGCCTAAAATTCATCTGAAGGTGCTCTGAACTCAAAATCTTTAGGTTGAGAATCTGCTTGAACATATCTTATGAGAGGCATATCCATATTGGCACCGAGTTATTCAAAGCTCAAAAATCTTACACAGGTTAGATTATATACTTTCATTACAGTAGGAGAAACTTATTGGATGGCCTGTACGGAACATGATTAACATAGTGTATTGTAAATCCATTAGGTTACTTTTTCTTAATGTATAACCAAAGCAATAACGATTAACTTTTAGATTCAAATATAAGTTTGGACTGATGTGGATTTGAAAGACAGCTTTCTTGATATACTCTTTCTCCCACATCACATATTCATTGAAATCTATCTTATTGTGTCATGTGCTGGAATCTGATTTAGTTATGCTTTGGTTTGAATTGTAGTGAACTTTTTGGTTGAGTTGGCGGTTTATTATGGAGACTATATGTTCTGGTTTGAGTTTGATTCACATATTGTTCAATTTGATTCTCATTCTACAGATACTACATGCACATTCACATTGTTAAAGGAAATTATATGCTGCTTTCTTTCATGTTTATTGTATTTCAATTATATTATCTCAAATTATCACTTGTTCACTGTGATTTGCTAGTTACCTGTCAATTGATCTCTCACCGTCTTTTGTGTGGGCATGTTTTCTTTTTATTCCACTTCACTTTTCAATTAATTATGTGCACATTTCACCAGTTGAATAACTAGCTTTATGTTGCTTACTTGTTTCTGTGATATTTTTTTTTAATTTGCCAATATATCTTTGTAGAATATTTTTATGAAAGATTAGCACATACTTTCTTTATTATTAATTTTCAGGACCTAAAGGCCTACCAAGGAAGAAAGTTCGAATTGTGATCAAGATTTCGATTACCGTATGTTAAGAGTTGAAGCACATGGTTATAGACAGTGGAGAGCCTGAAAATAAGACATAGTAGAATATTTTTATATTTTTTTCTATTTTCTTTTTAAGTATTTTTTTTCTGCTTTTCTTTTTATTTCTAACTCAAGATGCTTCTGACTTTCAATACAATTTTAATTATTGCATTTATTATCTATGTTCTTTAATTTAGTGGTAAGTGTAAATATTTATTTATTATAATTTATTAATTAAATTAGTTTATTACGATAATTAATATAGATATTTACAATTCAATCGAAATCTCAATAAAAAATATTTATTTTATGATAATTTATTTGTCACGGTAAAAATGCAATTAATGAGATTTTTTTTGTCACCGTATACTAATTAGTAATGAGGATAGATGTCAATATATATATATATTTTATGACGATTGCTATTTTGTCACTAAATAATATTAATTAATGACAAATTTTGTTGTCATTATATATATGCATATATGATGACAATAAAAAATTCGTAACAATAGTGTAATTCTTTTGTGATGAAATATTTAAATGAAGACGAAATATATGTTGTCACTATAACTAGAAATTTAGTGACAATTATCATATTCGTCATTGAATAATATTTCTTATGACAAAAATGTTTCGTTACCATTTCTACGCTATTTAGTGATCAAAAATATTGTGTCACTGAATATTACCCTTTCGTGACACATTCGTCGTCATTATACATACATATATATATAACAACGATTAAAATTTTGTCACTAAAGTGTTATTCTTTGGTGACGAACTATATAAAAGGTGACGAAATTATTCGTTTAATTGTGACGATGATGTTATCACTAAAAATTGACAAATTCGGTAGAAAATGGAAAAAATCGTCACTTAAAATTAACATTTTAGTGACAATAAATCAAATTGTCATGTAAGGTTGAATTATTTGGTGACGAACTATATAAATTACGACGAAATAATTAATCTATTTGTGATGGAAATTTCGTCATTACAATTTTAAAAGGTTGATATGAAATGGATAATTGTCGCTAAAAATTAATATTTTAGTGACAATAAATCAAAACGTCATTAAAAGTTGAACCTCTAGTGACGAAATATCATATTTAGCGACAAAATTCAGTGTCAAATGCGACGTTTTATTCGTCACCATAGAGGAATAATATAGCGACGATTAACTTTAGCGTCACCAAAAGATGACTTTTGATGACGAATTCAAATAAAGTCACATTTACCTAATGCGACGCACCTACGGCGACCTTCTTTGCGACGGAGAAAAATCGTCGTCAAACCCATTTTGTGACGAAAAATGATGCTTTTATGACGAATTGTTGTCGTCGCGATTTCTCAAATTTCCTGTAGTGTAAGAACATAAAATTTTCATGCTCAAATTTAGCTGGTGATGGCTTTATAATTAATTTTCCTTGTGAACAAGCAGCACATGAAATTTCATTGGGTTGTAGCATTTTTCGATTTTTCAATGGATGCCCACATGAATTTTCTACAATTTTTCGCATCATTATGGAACCGGGATGGCCCAACCGGTCACGCCAAACATTAAATTCAGTAGTAACCTTTTGGTTTACTATGACATAAATTTCAATTGTTCTTATGCTCGTGCAATACAATCCCCGGGAACAAAGCGGGTAACTTCTCCAATATACATTTCGTTCCCGCAACAATTGTAGTAATGTTAATATACTCAAGATTGCCTTCATTAGTAGTCTCAAGATGATATCAATTCAAACGAATATCTTTAAAACTCAATAAATTTCTTTGAGACTTTCCAGAGGATAAGGCATCATTGATAATGAATTTTGTCACTCCGTATAATAGAATATTGGCTCTTCCAAAGCCTTCAATTATTTTTGTATAATCAGATATTGTATTTACATTAGCTTTTCTCCATTTTAAATGTGAGAATAATTTCGTCTTGTTGAATATAGTGTGCACAGTAACACTATCCACGAGACATAGATCTTCATCTTCTTCCTTAAATGTTGATGTTGTCATACCATTTTTCATTTCTTTTATTAAAAAAAAATATATAAAAGTAATATATTTACAATCTAATTATTTTTATTTTATGAAAATGCAATAGCCATTTATATTATAAAGAAGAGAAATATTAAGATATTGCATAATATAAGAAAACAAACATTAATAATAGATTATCGAAGAAAATTGTGATTGAGCATTATAACACTCTAATTACCACCTTTAGAGGGGATATTAGTCAATTTAGTCCCATAACTTTTAACCTTTTCTGAAATGGTCCCCCAAAAGTTAAATGTATCAATTTAGTCCCATTTATTTCTAATTTGTTTTGAAATGGTCCCAAAAAAGTTAAATGTACCAATTTAGTCCAAAAAAAAGTTAAATGTATCAATTTAGTCCCAATTTTTCACAATTATATTCAACTTTTTTGGGATCAAAACAAAACAAATTGTGAAAAAATTGGACTAAATTGGTACATATAACTTTTTGGGACCAAAACAAAACAAATTACAAAAAAATGGGACTAAATTGATACATTTAACTTTTTTTTGACCATTTCAGAAAAGGTAGAAAGTTATGGGACTAAATTGGTTTATTTCCCGATTCCCCCTTTAGAGTGAGTAAGATCATCAACAACATCAAATTGTGTTATGTCAATCATTTCATTATCGAATTCACTATTCACATAATTTGTTTCAACTATTTTCTCCTTTTTCTTTAATGTTCAAAAATTTACTTTCCCTTTTGTAGACCTTTAAAATTCAGATGAGTATTATAATCATTTTGTAATATGTCTCGGTCAAAACCACGTCCTCGTTCGAGGCCTGATTTTTCATAAAAAATTCATTAATTTTATCAACCACCAAGAGATATGAAATTAGTTCGGAATATTTAGGAAAACACTTCTCACGATATTGTTGTTACAAAATATTTCACATTAGAATCATGAAATGTGGAGAATGACTTTTCAAGCATACCATCATCACTAATATTTTCTCCACATAATTTCAATTGAGAAGTGATTCTGAACATAATTGAATTGTACTCACTCACGGATTTATAATCATATATTTCTTTAAGATTTATCCACAATTAAAGTGGATCTTTCACCGTGAGGTATTCAACTTTCAATCCTTCATAAAGATAGTGGCAAAGGAAAAACATGGCTTCGGGCCTTTGGTCATATTTTTTATTATATGCTTGATTTGCCACTTTTATGGAATCCCCAAGACCCATGGCATCCAAATGAATTTCAACATCAAGAATTCATTATAATTTTTTTCAGTAATATCAATAGCAACAAATTTTAAGTTTTGTCAAGTTCGACATGTTGAAAACTATCAAATAGACAAGAGGTTGATTAATTGTAAAATAACATAATCATTAAAATAGTAATGAAATAAGAGGTGACAAATATACATTGTAAGATAATAGTTTCTAAACATTTCGACACATACCTCCGTACAATACCTGAAATTTATCGCTATCTGAATTTCGTCGGTAGAAATATTTTACGAGCTTCGTGCTGATAACGTGTTGTGAAACAACTTAAACTTATAACTTTGTATGTAAAAGGAGTATATAAATATTTGATTCAACTTCAAGTGATTACTATAACATTTGCACCCCTATTTATAGGTCTCAATACAAGTTTGAGAAGATGAAATGAGAGGTCACTACAAGAAAAACATATTTTCCTGACATTTATAAACGTATTTATAGGTTAGTTGTTACTACATTTAATTTATTATAGCATTTACTTAAATTGTCATCTAATCTAATGTAACAATAGATCTCAGCCTATTAAGACATTCTTAAATGTCAATAAAATGCACTTTCCACTACACTTAGTTAGCCATACGGTTTCTCAAAATTATTTAATAATACATTATTAATTGTCATGATAGGTTTATTATTAAAATCATTTTCATTATTTTGATTTCTCAATATTATTTAATAATATATTAAATGTCATGACAGACTTTTTATAATAATCATTTTTTTATTAATACATATATTTAAAATTCATAATAATAATACTAAAAATAATATTAACAATAACAACAATAAATTAGAAAGTATGTCACGTCAAAAAATAATATTGAATTAAACATCTTGCAAAATGCTATACATTTTAACACATTTTCTGGAAGTACATCACATAATTTTACACATCCCTACTCCCTAACTTTTATTTAATAGAAATACCTAGTAAACACAGGAAATTATTTTGTGTGTGAATATAGCTAGTATATCAGGCTCTCTCATTCTCCAATCTTTAGTAAATAGCTTCTTTGATGGTGATCAAATTGACCAGCCTCTGTTTTTTTAAATCCCGTCATCTTGCTCCTTCCTTGCAAAAACACTTAGCATTTTCCTTAAGTTCAAGAACCTGCGGAAACATGATGCATGATTAGGAGGACTGATAGTAAAATTGAATATACAAGACATGCTATTTTTAAGCACTCAACAGTCAACAATTCAGTATCTGAGGGAAATACATGACCTGCATTAGCATTAATTTCATCTTTAGATTTATATAAACTATGATATTTCACTTGATCTTTTACCGTAAACACAAGCAAGTGAAGATACAATAGAAAAAAAATTAAACTAAAGATCATCTCCAATGATCTCTCAGGTGATCAAAATAAAGCACTGCAATCGGTAACAAGAGCAAACAAAAGTATGTATTTCCCTGCATCAGCATTAATTTCATCTCTAGATTTATATAAACTATATGATATTCATACTCCACACACAAAATTAGGAAGTGGCTCCACTTAAGCATTACTCATCAAACATACCAATCACAAGCAGCCGTGAGCGTCTAGGTTATCAACATCCAACCAAACTAAATACTTAACCACCTGAAATGAACAAAAACAAGATATTTATTTTGCCTTTCATTGTCATAAGGCTGACTTTCTAGAAAAATTATATTAAGGAACATAAGAAGTTGGAGTTGAGATGATGCTCATGTGAGCAGAAGAATAGCATAACAAAAGTCATTCTTCATGAAGTAGATCTTTCACGAAAGAATATTCATTACTATACATGGTATGCATTCAACAGAAAGTTTCTTAGAAGATGAGAAGAGAAGTCATATCTCAATTTTTATAATTGTTTGGTTAGACAACTACTATAATTTCCAACTGAAATGAGAAAAGATGATATTTATTCAGGATTCAGTTGCATAACAAATCACCTGCAATGCCAGTAAGATCTTTTGTAGCTTCCACCAATGGATTCTCAACCTACACATAAATCCCAACAATAAAATCTATTGTTGTATTACTTTTGAATTTTATACTCTTTGTACTGATATCATGTACTAGAGACAACTTAAAAAATGATGAACTAGAAAGTCAGTGGAATAAAGAGAGAAATCCCCACAAAACTCAGTTGACTCATATTCCATCTATCAAAACTTTTATTCACATTGTAACTTTGGAATAATATTCTAAGAAACTTGGGATCTTCTGCTCTATCTATCATATTATATTTGATCTTTGACACACATAGATGGTAAACTATTTCTTCTTTAATGTCTGTAACAAGTGGGTCTCTACTGATGGAGTGTAGATGAACTAACAAGAGTAGAGAACGTAAGGATTAGAATAGAAATCCTCTTTCTAGGCCATGGATAAATCCGCCACAACCGAAGGTTGCCAACTCAAAGTATATTCATCCAAAAGTACTGTACAAGGACTCAATACATCCTATTTATACAAGTCATTTGACCCTGGGCCTTCTAACTGCCCTAAGCCCAATATTGTAACTAATCATTTAATAATTCCAAAAGGCCCAATTCAACTTTCTTGAAGCTTCTGTGTCATCTACTCTCTACACATGAGGCAACAATAAAAAACAACAGTTTAATTCAAAATCTCCCTAATTTCTAGTCAAGAAAAGGAATGTGTAAACACATCATTTGTGTTTTCAAGAATTTATTATTAATCTCTCGTACATATAGCTATTAGCAACATCTGCAATTAATTTTTACTTGTGCCTAAGGGATAGTCTATTTGTTACTTGTTCATGTGGCTGAGGTGATCAACTAACAAACAGATACAAATGTACAATAGGTGCATTGATTAAATACAGAAAAACCACTAGAAGGGTTGTATTAGAAATAATTTGAGAAGCATGCTACCGCATATAATTCTTCTATTTCCACTCCACTAATACTATATACACATATGTTTCATATAAACTAAAAAAATCAAGATGTATATATTTTTTGCTCACCGGGATCCCAGTCACTTGAAAAATAGAGAGATACTGGCCCATATGTGCATAAAAGAATAATAGTAGTCAATAAATAAACACTGTGAAGAATATCATGACAACATAATCAAGAAATACTTCCTCAAATGCTTACAGTGAAGAGTAAACCATTTTAACTAGAAGACACATAATCAAACTTCCTGCATCAATGAAAAGTTAATAGTCACCGGCGCAATCAATTCCTTGTGCAATGAAAAATCATGTTTACAATGTGATATATTATAAAAGCAAGATAATATGGAGCATCCATTACGAAATCAAGAAGAAATATATACATCATGAATCAAAACCCACTACACTTGACAAATAATCTGGAAACATAAGTATCAATGAGATTTCACGAAATCGGACAGTGTTCTTTTGAGCGAAGTATTAAAGAAAGATTCTTCTCGACTCAGAAAAGGGATGCTACTCAAACCCATCTCGTCCCTGTCATAACAATAAATGAGCGTACCTTACCAAATCGATTCAATCTTAGACTGGTGTTTCTCGACGCCATCACAAAAAATCAACCAATTTCCCAGACTTCAGGTTCTTCCTTTTGTTACTCCTGTTCAACAATTAATAAAAACAAGTTGTTCTTTTGAGTACTGTTTAATTACCTATATAAATTTCACTTAATTAATTGAAACGAACCGTCCGGCACTAAGAAGGTTCAACCGGCGGTCATCGGCAAGCGTTCCCGTCGCCCTATACTGCTGAAAACCACCGATGAGAAGGTTGCTGGAATCGCCGTCGAAAGCCCTTATAAACTATTGTTGACTGACGGGGAAGAGCTAGTGGTGGTGGTCGCGGGCGGAGACGCCGGCGCCGAGGATGTTGATTCGCTGGGGGTGGGCGATGAGGCTGTGGTTTTGATACTTGGAGACCTTTTCTGTAATTGAAAACTGCTGTTAGATTAAAATTGGAAACAATTCAATAACAAATTTGTTTTTATTTTATCATTTATTTAATTAAAATAATGGAGGGAAATTATGGAGCCAATTTTTTCCAATTTAAAATCTTCACGTTCATTTTTATTCATCTCCCGTAATTTTTCTAGATTTTTTAATTAATTACATTGTTATTATAAATATATTAAATATTAAAAAAAGCAAACTAGGGCTATTAGTACACTAGTCATATTGTATTAATAAATTTATGTTGCGACAATTATTCAATACTGTATTAATAGATATTAAAATAGTGTGGTTAGAGGTGTGTGAGAATCTAATGTACTAATAGAATAACTAAGATGACATTTCAAAAATAATGTATTAAAATTAGTGTACTAATAGATGATTTTTCTTGTAGTGGGTGCACTATAAATGTGGTACATGAACCATCAAAGGACACATAGTGGATTAAGGAGGAAGTAATGGACATTCATACAAATAAATATTATTCATAACAAAAGCTAAATTAATCTATTGAGTGATGTGTGGGAGAGGAGGTGCTCTCCAAAAACCTAGTTATTTTCTATCTTAAAAAAACCCCTCCTATTGACTGACGAGTTGCCTTTTTTTAATTACTAGTTGCCCTCGATCTGTTCCAAGAATTTCAGCGAATAGAAACGTACAAACAATTCTTCTTTATTTGATAACTAGGTTTTTCCATTTATGTCAATTTTCTTGTTTATGTCTTTTGATTTCTTTATATAGAAGAACAATATAAATTTCTTATTCAATTTTTAACATATATTATTTTTTTCTCTCAATCATATCACTATATTTTTTATTATACTAATTCATTTTCTTTATCTTTTTCAATCACATCACTTGTACTGACATTTATTATTTTATTATATTTTTTAATCAAAACACTCAAAAGAAAGGAGAAATTTAAAGCAGGACGAAGATAATATTTTCTATCGCTTTGATCTAAAAAAATTCTACACCACATGCAACTTTCAAGAGCAACAAATGCAGTATGAATCAATATAACTCTAAAACTCCATTGAAATGGTATACAAATTCAATATGAAATGCACAAATTTAAATTGAATTATTTTATAATAAGTGGAGACCATGGCTTTCCTAGCCCAAATCCTTCCCCACAACACTAAAAGCTTTGACAATCTTCATGACTTTCCCCTCGAAATCAATCTTGTTTCTCAATCAACCGTTTTCCCCTAATAATGTAGTGCTAGCAAAATAAAACTGAGGTTTTAACATACTCCTAAACAATGTAGCTTTGTCATTATAGAGCAGTTTAATCTGCATCATACAACTCGTGTAATATAAGAAAATCAATTGCACATAAACAATTTATTTAATACTAAACAATATATATGCCAATCTAATTATAGTCTAGAAAAATAATTTTTTAAACTGTGAAATCATTTTAGAGCTCACTCGCCGTCGAAAAATTCATTTTCTCGTTTCTTTCTTATGCCCCATTGAAAAATAGAACAAAAAGAGTAATGCATAATCAATCAACATTCCCAATAGTTTGCAAGTGTACCTGAGATTGCAAGCTACCATATAGATGAATGCACATTAATTTGTCATTTTCACTAAACACTATAAACAAATGCTAAACACCAGCCATATCATTAGCAGTCGACAGCTAAAAATCTAAAACATATTCAGAAATTTCACCGGATAATATATAAATAGGAATACAATTGGAAACGAAAAATCAATAGAAGCAATGATTTTAGTAAAGAAAACCTGAAACCGATGCCTTGCCATCACCAGCCAGCCAATTCAAGGAATAAATTCAAATTGCTCACGCATGATAGTCGCATTCATTCTCCTTTTTTCAAACCAAAAAAGTATAAATCAATATCATAGACAAATGGACTTACTCGTAAAATAAAGAGACGCCATGATCACGTCCGAGATGAACCTTGACTGTTATTATTTCCAGCTGCTCTCCGACTGCTTCCTGAACTTGATCAGAGTCCTCCCCAGTGCCATATAAATCAACATCAAGTCCAGTTAATTCTTTCAAGTTACCATGCAGCAGCAGATTGAGCAACTCCCTGTAGCCTTTGCCATATATATCGACAACCCAACTGTTGATGTATTTCAGCATAAAAGCTTGTAATTGTCTATTCTTCTCTCTCTTTCACATATCTAAATAATTTCTGTGAACAATCCCTATAATCAGTCCAAATTTTAATTTCCACCTCTTTCCATGATAATACTATGTGAGATGCTCATGCTCCTCTATAACATCAATAGCCGCCTCTTCATCGGGAATGACTTAAGTAATGTCCCCTACTGCGAGAATGCTTCTTTTTACTCAACGAAAACTGCAACACAAGATAAGATTTATTCGATTTCACTATGCAATGAGAAAATAGGTAGGAGTAGTAAGAACTCTCGATTAGTGCAAATACATATATAAATTTTAAAGATAAACTACATATCTCAGGGCTCTGCACGATGAGCAGGCATTATTATTGAAAGCACCTCACAGTGAATCAAAATCGCTAAGGGTCAAGCGTCGCTTGGGGTAGTTTAGGGGTCGAATGAAAATAAATTCTACCAAGTAAAGGAAACAAAAAAACGGGCCTAAAATGCTCGGCCAAATAATGAGCAGTGGCGGTTGGGAAGAGAAACGTTTCAATTACACTCCGCAAAATAATATGACACCTGGCAAAGGAAATATAGGAACACTTAGCAGAATCTCAGAAGAACTATTCTTGTAATGTACACTTGGCGGCAGCAGAAGCACTCTAAAACGTACACTACGTGGTGAAAGCAGGATAGTCATATCCTCCTTTTACATATATAGATTCATTTCGATAGCAAAAGATGGCAATGGGTATGGCGCTTGACTCAAGGGAACGGTTATCTACACCTCCAACTTTGTAAACTGCACTCCCTTTTTATTTATTAATTTAATAATAATATAAAAAAACTTAAAATACTTTTAAAGGAAAAATATCCTTAGTAAATACACTCCCCTTCAACAATCAAATGGGGAGGAAGGGTGGAGAAGCTTTTTTTTTTTTTTGTTATTTTTTTATTATTATTTTAATTTTGCACCATCGGGGTGAAGGCCGCCGGAGGTGGAGGAGGAAGCCTGGAAGGGTAAGAAGCCTTTTATATATATATATATATATATTATATAAGAAATGAAGGAGGAAGAAAAAATTGAGGAAGGAGAAAGAAATTAGAAGTTTGGGGTGTATTTACTAAGGAGGTTTTAGAGAGAAAATAATATTTAGACTATTCACGAAGAGTATATCTGTATATGTATATATATATATCTAACATTCTATAATCAGGGGAGTGCGGTTAAAAAAGTTGGAGGTATAGATAACCGTTCCCGTAACTCAAATGCAAAAAAGGCCCATGTTTAAAATCAATTGCCTTTACTTCTTTATAGAGCTTGACCATTTACACCTACATTTACGTTGAAAGTACACCCCTGATTGATACACCCCTCAAAATTTGTCTAATACATCTCCTTCAAATTGTCTTAAATATAATTTTGTCTCTAAAAACACAATTCACTAGACACACTCTTTCCAAAATTCTAATTTCACATTTTCCTCCACTTTTTCTCCTTCCCCAACCCCAATTTCTTCTTCCACGTTCTCTTTCTCATTTCTCACCCAACCACCACCACTTGCCGCCACCTGCCGTCCCGTCGCACCCTCTTTCTCTTTTTTCTCTTCTCTCCCCCTCATTTTTGCGTTTTTTGTACTGTTTTTTTCCTCCCTTTCCCTTCATTCCTTCTCCTCCCTTCACTGCATCCACCCCAAACCCCGCCTCTGCCCTCCCTTCCTTCCTCTCTCTCTCTCTCTTAATTTTTTTTCGTTCGGCAGTATGTACTCCCCTTCCCACCCACCACCAACCCCCCAAACCCTATACTGCCGCGACAAAAGTATGCCCCTCTCTCTCTCTCTCTCTTTTTTTTTTTCGATGCACCTGTGTCGAAAATTTACATTCTCGTCAACAAATAGAGTGTATATTTTCGATCATGTTGTGTTGAAAAATTTTTAATTTTTTATTTTAAATTTTGGACACACCAGGTCGACGATATACACTCTCGTCGACAAATTATTGTCGACGAGAGTATATATGATCGACCTTGGTGTGTCGAATTTTATAAAAAAAAAAAAATTAAAATGGTTGCGACGGCGGTCGGAAGTAGTGGTGATGGCGACTGTAATTAAATTTAATGTTTAAATGTTGAGAAGGGAGTGTAGATAGTAGTATAAGTGTATTTAATAGTGGTACTCCCTCTGTCCCAGAAAAACTTTCATACTTATTGTTGATTCACTTTTTTTAAAATATTATAATAAATAGAATTTTAAGATATAATTTTATAAAAAACATAAGTAAGTGAATGGATTTTTAATTACATTAAATGTAATATTGTAAATATTGTACATTTGGAGTTTCTAAAGGATCGAAAAATTAGATGTAAAAGTTAAGTTGGGACGGATGGAGTATTTTACTTAAAGGGTATTTTAAATTTTTCACACTATTATTTAATTAATAAATTGAAAGAGAAAGTGTTCTCAACCTAAATGGAGGTGTAAATAGTCAGACCCTTCTTTTCTATTCACACCATCAAAATGGGCCATCATTTAGCATGCATTTAATTATAGGCGTTGGCTATATACCCCTCCAGCCTTGTTAAATATACCCCCGAGATTTTCGTACCCCCCATAAAATGGCACACGTTGGATACACTCCCCCATAAAATACCTAATATACCCTTATAGATGCACCCCCTATTAAATTATAAAAAACCCTAATTTCCTTTCTTTCTTCTTCCTCCTCACCCTCACCAACACTTCTTCCTCCTCAGTTCTCACCCTAAGACTCAGCGCCGCCCGCCTCTAACACCGGCTCCGCCCAACGTCGTCGCCTCCCAGCCAGCACCGTCCGCCTTCCAGCCAGCGCCGTCCGCCTCCCTCCCCGCCACCGAAGGTAGGTTTCGTTTTTTTTTACTTTTCTGCTCATGCGACGGCGGCGGTGGCGCCCCCTTGCCTAGTGCCGGCCGCCGCGAAGCCTCCTTCACCCTGCGCCGCCTCCCAGCACGCCGCCTTCTCCCTCGCCGTCGTCGAAGGTAGGGTTTTTTTTTTTTTTTTTTTCTGTTCTCTTTGCGGCGGCGCCACCCCTTTGCCCTGCGACGCCGCCGCCCCCTCCTCCCTCACTCACGACAACGTCTCTGCCCTCCTTTTTCACGGCGGCTTCCCTCTTTTCTTCTTTTTTTTCCTCTTCTGTGCGTTTGTGCACTAACTTTTTTTTTTCTTTTCTCGACAACTTATGGTCGAAGGTATACACTCTCGTCTACAAACCAGTGTCGACGAGAGTGTTGTTCGTCGACAAACCAGTGTCGACGAGAGTGTTGTTCGTCGACAAATCATTGTCAAAAAATGTATTTTTTAAAAAAAATTCTAAGTTTTTCTTTTTAAAATTTCTGGAGGTTCGAAGCGGCGGCAATGGCCAGAGAAGCGACGACGACGGCCGGAGACGGCGACAGTAGCTCCTTCAATTAGGGTTAGGGTTGAAAAATGAAAGGGGAGTGTATTTAGTAGGATTATTTTAGTATAAAGGTAGTTTAGACATTTTACGTGATTATTAAATTAATAAATGGGTAGGGGAGTATACTTAACAAAGCTGGAGGGGTATATAGTCAACGCCTTAATTATATAGGACTGCCAATTTGGGCATGGAACATTGGCAAACTTTAATTAGATAATGAATCCCAATTGTTCGTACCGCTAAAATGGGCCTATCATTTAGCATGCATTTAATTAGATAATGAATCCCAATTGTTCGTACCGCTAAAAGGATTGTGTTGTCACGTAATTAGCACCAACGAAATTTTGGCAAACTTTGCAATTTTTTTGGCCAAATTGGAATTAAAATCGAATAATTTTGTAAATAGTGAAATTAAAAGGTGTAATACCATGTTAAACATTCAACCCTTTGAAAAGTCAAATATATCATCCTCGTCTTTGTCCAATAGATGACCAACCAATTAACGAGAAGAAGACTAGTCAAACAACGATTAGTAAACAAATTCAACAGATTTTCATCTGTCCGCGAGAAGAGATGGTCAATATATCGGCGATCAGAGAAAAGACGAGAAGTCGAAGGAATGACTCAAGAGAAGATACAAGACAATTTGTTCGCCCAACGAATAATAGCGACCAGCGACAAATGCCTCGAGGACAAGAAGGGTGACCACCTCCCTTTAAAGATATGAAGAAGACTGGAGATGGAACAATTAGATTATTCTCGTCCCGACGTGACGAGAACGAGCAATCACCTATAAGATAAGGCTCTGGATGGTAAACAATGCGCATTTAATGGGACATCATTAGAAAGAGAAAGGCTGGTTTATTGATTAATTGCATGTTGTATTAATTAATGACATGCACCACGTAAAGCTCATTAGAGAAACACAAACAATACAACTCCCTCGACTCTCTTATTTTTCATCAAGAACGTACATGCATTAAGCTTTTAAGCAAAGTTATATATATACGTAGACTCTATTAATTAATAATTATTATGTTTGTGGACTGATCAACCACACTAAATCGGTGCACAACAAAAGGCAATAAAAACATGTGATAAATTAGGAAATCTAAAAAACGTACAAAATAGTACTAGTAGCTTATAGTAGTACTGTATTATTACAGGAGTATGTATGGCTTCCAAAGTTTGAAGCTTATGAACTACTCCCTCCCTCCGTCCCGTGATTTCTTTCACGTGTGAAGAGGCACACAAAATAAGAAAAGTGAATTTAGTGGGAATTTTGAGGGGTAATTTTGTAAACCTTTATGTATAAAGTAAAGAAATGAGTTGACTTTTGGGTATGTGTGAAGAAAAAGTAATGGCATTTGTGTAAAATTGAGAATATTGTGAGGGTGAAATTTATAAAGGACTTTCCATTTTAAGGGTGTGAAAGTTATTGTGGGACGTCCCCAAAAGGAAAGTGTGAAAGTAATTGCGGGACGGAGGGTACAAAAGAGTTGAATAATTGTACTAGCTCGATCTCTTTTTTCTCCTCAAAAGAAACATATCAAAACACATAATCAACAATTAGAAAAAAAAAAACTCCACCTAAAATTAAATCACATGACTAACATTACTCTCCTCTCCTTCTCTCGGCGCCGCCGCTGTCGGCCTTCCAACTGCCGCTCTCGGATTTCCCATCTTCAATACTCTCGGACGGGTCGCCCTGGATATCCGATTCGGGGGAGCTGTTTCTCTGCGTTAATGGAGGTGGCTTGTTGTACATATGGAGCTGCTGCTGCTGCTGCTGGTGGTGGAGGTGGAGGGATTGGTAGTGCATCTGTTGGTGGTTAGGCGGCACCGGATACATCTCTTGCTGCCCAGCTTGTATTTGATGAGCTCCGTACAGTGGTGCGCCGCCGTATTCCGGTGGGACCCATATGCCACCTAGGACCACCACTTGCGGAGGAGCTGTGACGGAGGCTTGTGGGCTCAGGCTGGGCCTTCTTGTGTGAAGTCTGTATTTCTGCTTTCACAATATAATTGTCTGCTACCTCAGTAAAGTATATAGATAATGTAACAAGACAAACAAAAAGATCAACTCTTTTGTTTTTCTCAAGTTTGATTTTGGGGTCTACATTATAGAGAAACAATGGCTAATATATTTATATATGCCTAATATACATAGGTGTGCTTTCTTGTGTTTCTATTTTGAACCTCTCATCAATTTTTTTTTTTTTTTGTCTATTTTACCATAATTCTCCACCTTTTCCTTTTTCCATGACATCTTACTACTCACTATCAATGTAAAATTATACTCCCGGGCCCCGTATCTATCTTCACATTAATTTAAACACGGAACTAAGAAAATATGATAAAATAAGGGTATTGATGTCCTTTTAACATAGAGGGTGTAAATCAGAGAGAGAATATGACCTGCAAATGGCTTTTAACTTCATCATTGGTCAAACCGTCAACCTTCATCAGTTCTCTGATTTGTTTGGGAGTAGCCACTGCTAATGAACAACAAAATAAGTAAAGTTGAGGAAATACATCACAATTCAAACACAAAAACAGCTTGAATTAGACAGGAATATTTGTTTTGCGAATTTTTGTGATGATTTTAAAATTTCTTCATAATAATTAAATAACCAAAATAAGTAAAGCGTTTGATCAAAACATCATAACATGATACTTTTTTGTGTTACATTTGAAACACGAGTATTATATTTATTTATCTACAAACTCACCTTGTGAACCACCCAACATGTGGAGAGCATTAACAAATCGCCGGTGCAAGTCCGGCGACCAACACCGCCTCGCCTTTCTATGAGTTTGAGCTGAATTCGTCGTCCCACTAGCTTGCTCTTTCTCAACGGAGCTATTACGACACTTGCCAGAATTATCTCTCCTCGAAATCGTGTCACACGAGTTTCTCTTGTCTTCCATCTCCTCTTTATGGGACGAGTTAAGCGCCAATTCCGGAAACCCTTCGCCACAAGGCGACGAAGACACTCGATCACGCGACGAAAATGGAAGAAAAGCCCCACCTCCATTGATTCTCTGCTTACCGTTAATCAAACCTAGCTTGATGTCAGTTTCTTTATGAGATGGCATTAAGGGAGATTGAGGAGCCTCTGTCCCTTGATCACTTTCTTGATTCCATAGCTGTGCTGACGTCATCCAGTTTGCTTTATCTGCAGACATATTCGCCTCACTCATCTCCATGTTAGATGAACTAGGGTTTTTAAGTGGTATGAATTCTTCGAGTAAGGGTTTCGCCTCGCCTTGCTCGTTCGTCCTCTCCGACTGCAGCTGCTGTCGCGAGGCTTCCATTGCTGCAAATCAATAGTATTAGTGGTGTAGGGTAAACAAGTAAATATTATGCATTTGTTTCTAGGTAGGTTTAATTTTGAAATGTTACCGTTGGTGAGGAGTTGCATGCAAAGGGGGAGCTCGCGTTTGAATGCGTCGATCTTGAGCCTTTCTTCCTCGAGACGAGCTACAAACTCTTCGAGCTTTTGCGTTTGATCGTCTCCGAAAGATTTTTGAAGCATGGAGTAGATCTGGGGTTTGATGTCAAAGCTTAGTTCGGATGGTGTTGACATGATCATAACATTAATTAATCTTGGAAATCCACAACAACAATTAAGCAATTTGAAATGTTTGTTTGTGAACACACAAGCTTTTTAGGGTTAAAGAGAGAATAAAGTGGAGTTTTGGAGGAAAGGAAAAACAAAGAAAGATAAGGGATGGTAACTTCTTGCAAAGAGCAAAGGCAAAAGGCTATATTTAATGGTGTCCCTTGGGGAAGGAATCTCACTTGTTTTCATTATTATTATTAATTAATTAATTAATTAATAGTCTTCAAATTAATAACCCCCATGAGCAATTGATTCTTCTTCCTTTCTCTTTTCCTTTTTCACACTTTACATTGTTAGATACCCCTTTTGTTTTAGCCCTTCAATTAGGGTTGAGTGAGAATTTTAAAAGAAGAATTAAAATCGAATAAATTAAATCAACTAAAAAGATGAAGAAAAGAGAAGTGGTACTTATATTCATCCACATCTTCATAATTGTCTAAAATGGAATTCTATTTTTCAACCATTGCAATTAATTAAAGTTTAGATAATATTAATTATGCTCCTCGTACATAAATATATAGTGATTAATTAAGATATATGTTACAATAACCCTTAATAAAAATCTTAAACACCCACCACGAATTACCAATTGAGTAAAAAAAAAAAAAATTAGTTTCATAACTTATCTACTGTTCAATTTTGCTCTAAAAATGTTTTAAAAAATCGATGTAGTCCAATTTTTGTCCAAAATCAATGGGAAAGAAAGGTGGTGTCGTTTTATGACATCACATCACATCACATCACACATGAATGTCCAATTTTGACTGCATTATTTGTCTACTATATATATATATATCCAAAACTAGCCCAAAATTAAATTTTCGTGTGCCATTTACTATTCTCCATTGATTTTGGGGCCAAATTTGGGCAATATAATACTTCTATATTTTAAAAGTGAGATTAAATCGAAAAAAGTCAACATTTATTGACCAAGGTTGAACCATAGATAAATCATATATGGGGCCAAATTTGGGCAATTCATATTGTTATATATTTTAAAAGTGAGATTAAATCGGAAAAAAATCAACATTTATTGACCAAGATTGAACCATGTTAAATTATACTACTATGTCCAAATAACCAAATATTTTTTTAGCTCGTTTCGAATTCTATCGTATATAAAAGCGGTAATATTAAAGTGCAAGTGATGGATTGCTGATTCATTACATGTACGATTAATTAATGAAATAATATTTGAGGAGATATTCGTGAACTTGTGTAATTAATTAGGAATTTGATCATGCTTAACCGCGTTTTTCATAACGAAAGATTCACATTTGAATGCGATGGGGGTTGATTCGATTGAGATTATTTAACAAATAAAAGAATTATAGATGAGCATATTTTATTTTGATTATTTAATATTATTATATTATATATGCAATAAAAGGACGTGAGGAAATATTCAAAATGGTGTTCAGTATCAATCCCACCCCAACCAACTTTCTTTTTGGTTTTTCAACTTTCAAAAGTTGCATAATTCCTCTACACTAAAGTGAATTAAGGGGGTGATAAAGCGAATATCTGTTCAAGTGCGATACATTTTATTTGAAATGAAAGAAAGAATATAATATAAATATATGGATAAATACCTTTTTATATCTCTTAAGTTGTACCAAGTTTTTCAACTTTAAAATTAGTTTTCATTGTTTATAAAACTCATTAACTGGATTAAAGACTGGACACTTATAATCGGATCGACGTTTACGCTATCTGAGTTTTTTGCACTATCAAAGTCATCATCACTGTCTAACACGTCTTCATCTCCAAATCGGATGGATCGATTACATTTGTTTACGGGTAAAAAAACTAAAACAAAGAGTTTTATAAACATATAAGTAAATAATTTCAAAATCGAAAAAATTTGATGAACAAAAATTAAAACGTGTACAACTTAAAGGATAAAAAAAAAGTATTTTCCCAATATATTCAAATTGTGCAAGGGAATATCTGAAGTCTAATTCTACGACTGAAAATTAAGAGCACAGAAATCCACGAAGCTTAAAGATGTTGTTTGTTAAAGAATATCAAAGGAACTCTTAAGGGATATGGGAATCTTCTTTTGCTACCTGCTTTACTTAAGTGGGCTGGAAGGCAACAAGATTCTCTTACCTAGCTCACTTCTCACATTATACCATGCCTTTTTCAAATTAATTATATAGTATATTTTGTAAATTCAACTTTCATTTTAACCTACCTTCTTTAATTTAATTTGTACATATTGTTTACTAGTCTTGTATGAGATCGTTTTAAATAAAAAAATTTGTACTCTAAAGGCTAAAGGTCGTTTACTGATGTTGATAAGACTGGTATTGATGTTTTATCCACTTTATCTAGTGTTGGTTTCGATGTTGTACAATATTTTCAATCTGTCATTAGTCGGACCAGGTATCCACACCCTTCAAATTAAGGTGTACGTTACTCATATGCATCCGACCTCTCAATAGTCAATATACAACAAGTCAACAATACACCTAATTTCTCCTTTGTTAGTTTGTATGAAAGACAAATTTGTAATTTGTTATTTTGTCACACACAATGATATATCATGCACATCAAACACGAGATAACAAAACTCTTGAATAAGTGTAACATTTGTTAAACACGCGCGTCCACTTCTTACATTGTCTTACCTTATATATCACATGCCTAGTAGCATTACACTGCCTAGCTAGTACTACTCTTTTTATTATTTTAAATATGGTGTACAATAGTTAACTAATATTTCCTTTGTTCCCTCCTAAACATCTTTTTTATTTTTTTTATTAAAATTAAAAAATATAGTATTATATGTGTAGTGAATTATTGAGATAGTAAGCTATAGAAAAATGAAATTGTAGCGAGAGTTATAAAACGAATAATTGTAGGGAGAGATCATGGGTGTTGTTTAAAAAAAAAATAGAAAGTTTAGAATGAAACGCTCAAAATAAATAAATGAAAAACTTAATTTAGAAAGTACGTAAAATATCATTTAATATTTACAGTCGTAATATTCGAGTGCAAATATATATATATATATATAATTCATATAAAATACATACTCCCTCCGTCCCGTGATTACTTGCACATTTTTTTTCTTGAAACGTCTCAAGATTATTTGCATACTCATAATATGAAAATAATCCTCAAAATTAATACTTTCACAACATCATTTTATTTTCAAAATTGTCATTCCTTTTTTTTCCACATTTTACTTTACATCTAATCAAATTACTTTTACACCTCACTAAATCAGTCAAAATATCCCTCATTTATTTCACCTAACACATCACTAAATTCTCTTTTCTTAAAAATTGTAACGATCAAACTGTACAAGTAACCATGAAACGGGGGAGTAACAATGAAATAAAATTTTAATTTTGTAACTATGTACATAATAAAAATATAGGAGTATATAATGAATCATGGAGCAAAGTTTAGAGGGCAGATCCCATTCTTATATGCAATTAGTGTATTTGTATAAATTTCTAATTGTCTAATTATTTTACCCAACACATTCGAATAAGTTAAATTTTACTATGCAATTGAGTACACGATCCAACGGAGGGAAGTAATTGTTTGGAATGCATAAAAGTGAGAAATATGAAATGGGAAAAGTAAGAAAAAGAAGAATGGAGAAAGAAAAGGGAATCGAATTCTCGGGTGAATGGTTGGTCGTTTTCTGTAACAAGACTTCGGTTACAAGCCTCCAATTCTCACCTTTTCTGCACATTCTTTCATCTCTTTTTTTCCTTTCTTTTTTATTGCTTTATTTTGTACGTCTATACATGAGATTCTTCTTCTGACACCTATCCCAAATATTCTTTCTTCTCTGGATATGAATATACCTTATGTTTCCTCCAATTTTAAATATATCTAGGCTTTCAATTAGATATGCATCCATGTCAACCATTCATTAAATCAAAATTTAGTAGCTACATTATCTCAAGACACATAGTTAATTAAGTTCAAAAGAGATATCTAATTAGATTTAAAATAAAATTTATATCAAACACATAAAAAGATACTTAAATTATTTGTATATTAAATAATTAAAAAAATACACAATGTACGTTTTATTGATATTTTGGAAAAAAATCTCATTCCAGCATATTCATATCGGTACCTCTAAAAAACTGAAATTTCAACGAAATATTGATGAATTATTGCGAAATTTTCATCCTTGCATTTAATATTACATTTCTTGATCTCTCTGTCAAAACCAAGTGTAAACATTTGAAGGAGACGGAGGGAGTATTAATTTGAAGCAATGTATTGTATGAACCTCTTAAAGGTAGTATTACTCGTAATGCAAATGTATCACTTCAATTACACACGAGTATTAGTCATAATTTTAAAGTATCACTTTAAATTACTGAAAGGTATTAGTCTTAATGCTAAAGTGTATCACTTAAATTACTGAAAGCTATTTGATACGGCATAATGGTGTAGGTCCAGAAAGGAAGAGCTATTGATTAGAAACCAAAACAAGAGTTGATCACTTCCTTTCAGGATAAGGATCAGAAAAGTCTTTACCCGTGATATGGGTCATGATCTGATCAGGTCCCTTCGGGATCTGATCTGATATTAATAGCCCTATCTCAGACATGATCAGATCTCATGAACATGGACGGGGGAATAAGGGTCCTCATTCGGTCTTCTCCGCATGACCAGGGCCAGGATGATAAATTGTCTTGGTTGACAAGGAGGAGCAAGCAATCTTGATGTGTCAGAATATCTCTAAATACCTCTGCAAATGTATGCGCACTACCCGAACAATCAGTTATGTGTCAGAGTCGTACCATGACGTGGCACTATTTGTAACAAACCCTAGAGGCGAGTTTACGTATATACCCTTCAAGAACAAGGTATAAAAGCAGTCCCTTTCATTTTAAAGAAGGCTAAGTTACTTTTATTACTATTCACTTTCATATACAAAATATTCTTATCTTCTCCATCGAGCATTACTGACTTGAGCGTCGGAGGTCCGTCGCCGGACACCCCTCCGACCCGGTTTTCGTGCAGGTCCCAGCCATCATCGTCACCTTCCATCCTTATCAATCATTCAAGGACTTTCAAGGAGTTCATTTAGGTATTCATCCTTTTAAATATTTATTTGATTGTGTTCTCTCTCATTCACTCCTGTGAATTTGATGAGGTCGCATCACTATTATTTATAATGTTAAAGGGTATCACTTTAAACTACTTAAATGTATTATTCGTAATGATAAAGGATATCATTTAAATTACTGAAATGCATTAATTAGTCGTAATGTTAAATGGTATCACTTAAACTACTGAAAATTATTTATCGTAAGAATCCAGATTTATGTTGAAAAAATTGTTCACACAAAATCTACTCATCAATTTGATAGTATTGATTGCTTCGTTATAAAATATTACTCCTTTCGTCTCAACGAAACCTACCCAATTTTGTTTTTTTTCGTCCATCCCGATAAAAGCTCCACATTCCTTTTTTGATAAACTACTCTCTCATATTTCATTATTTTTTTTCCTAACTCTCAATCACATCATCTCTAATACATCTACTTATTATATTATACTCCCTCCGTCCAATTTTATAATTCCCGCTTTCCTTTTCGGGATGTTTAATTTTATTATTCACATTCCTTATTTGAGAATTTTATTATTCACACTACTTTATCTCAGCCCTTCATCATCACATATTTACTCAAATTGTCATTAACTTTAATCATAAACAATCACTTTATTTATAAATGAACCCAACAACATCATATCTTACCCCCAACTTATCTACTTTATACATAAACTAATCAATATTCATTAAAACTAGTACCCGAAGAAGTGGGCATAATAAAATTGGATGGGGTTATTTCTAACCTCTATGCCCAAAATTAATGGGTAACTTTCACTTGGATGGAGGGAATAGTTATTTAATGGAGTATATAAAATTATTTATGAAACATTTATACAGTAAAATTGTGGGAAAATATCACTTTTGGTCAACGCAGTTTACCTCTTTTTACATTTGGTCACCCACATTTAAAAATGGGTTAATTGCGTAAAAAATCACTACCTTTCATTTAGTTGCAATTTAATCAAAACCTTTGAAATATTGCAATTAAATCACAACCTTTAACATTTTTGGCAAATTAAACTTTCGGGCAGCACACAATTAAACTTTCGGGCAGCACACCGTGTGCCCAAATCTGACGTGGCAATTCAGTTGGCCCCATGTACATAAAATGATGTCGTTTCATTGAAAATAATTAAAAAAACTTAAATAAAGCATTAAATAAAGTTAAATGATGTATATTAAAATTCTAAAAACAATAACAGAGATTAATAAAGAAGAACAGATAAATCGGCCGACTCCTTCTTCTTCCACGCGACGTCTTCTCCCTCTTCTTCTCTTTTTCTCAGGCGGTTTCTTCAGCAATACTCGATTTTTTTTCAAAATCGTGACCTTCATCACTCATGCTTCTGTTATTTCATTTATTTCCATTCAAAAACTAAACCTAATTCATTTTTTCCAAATCGAACCCTAGAGAGAAACGGCTGAAAATTAACTCTCAATAATTGATGAGAACCCAGGTAGAAGGTTCTGGAGGTGTCTTCAATAAGATGAGAGATGTGGTTAATTTTATTTTTTACTCCAATCTCTGTAATTTTGCAAAAAAAAAAGACGCGTTTCATATCTGAAAATGGTGGAGTGCATATATTTCAACTTAAAAAAATTTCGTTTATGCACATCTATGACACAGTATGACTATGAGGTTGAGCTGAGTTTGGTGATGGAGAAGACATATTCACACACGTATATATACTTAGCGTGGAAGAAGGAGGGTCAAATTAATCTCTGTTATTGTTTTTAGGATTTTAATATACATCATTTAACTTTATTTAATGCTTTATTTAAGTTTTTTATAATTATTTTCAATGAAGACGTCATTTTATGTACATGGAGCCAACTGGATTGCCACGTCAGATTCGGGCACAAGGTGTGCTGCCCGAAAGTTTAATTTGCCAAAAATGTTAAAGGTTGTGATTTAATTGCAATATTTCAAAGGTTTAGATTAAATTGCAACTAAATGAAAGGTGGTGATTTTTTTATGCAATTAACCCTTTAAAATTGGTCACTTATAGGCATTATGTAAGGGGTATGTAGATTATTTTAACTATGTATGTTGATATGTTTGGGTTAATTGAATTGCAAGATTTTACTAATCAAGTAGGATATAATGAAAAAAAAAATAGTATTTTGGCATTAACTTGGGGCTAATTTGCACACTGGTGGTAGAGTGGTTGAATTTGATAATAATGTAGGTGGGATGGTGAATTATTTAAATAAGGAAAGAGAGGCATGAGTTTATTTTCAACATTTAGATACTGAGAGAAAAGACCGTGGTTGATGGTGGTGATTTTGGTTATATATTTTTTTTTTTAAATTATGTGATTTTAAATGAGCCTAGGGCCTCTAAATTTTCAGTTGATAGTGAATATGATATGAATGAGGATGACAGGTTATATGAAAAGTATGTTGATCATGATGCTGAGTTTAATCGTGTTGGAATTACTGGTGATAGGATGGAAAATAAGTATGTGGGTGAGAAGGTTTATGTTATGCTAGATGATGAAAATGAGACATTTGATAATAGTAGTGATGAGTTTGAGAGTATTCAAGAGGTCTGATGTAGAAGATTTGCCTAAATTCTCCAAATTTAATGAAGTAGCTGAATCTAGAATGTCTGAGTTGAAGGTTGTACTTATCTTTTCATCAAAAAAAGAAACTAAGGAAACCATTACCACTTTTTGTATTAAGATGGGAATGAGTTTCAGGTTTAACCATAATGATAAAAAAAGACTACAAAGTGTATAGAAAAGAGGGATGTGAGTGGTATGTGTGGGTATCTCCACATAATAACAGATCATGGCAGATTAAAACTTACAATCCACAACACACAAAATGCTCCTGGAATTACAAGAATGAAAGTATTAAGTCAAATTGGGTTGGAAAGCATTATGTGAAGAAATTAAAAAATAATCTCAAGTTAAAAGCAAATGAGTTTAGAGTTGAGGTATGCACCAAACTGAAAGTTAATATCTCAATGCAACAAGCATATAGAGGCATTGGAGCTAATAGAGGGTACAGTGAAAGAGCAATTTGGTAAAATCAGGGATTATTGTGAAGAGTTGTTAAGGACTAATCCTGGATCATATGTGGTGTTGAAATTGACTGACAATGATGGTGAAGGTAGTGCATCTCAATTTCAGAGGTTGTATATATGTTTTGAGACCTGCAAACAAGGTTTTAAAGCTTGTAGAAAGGTTTTAAAGCTTGTAGAAAGGTTATTGCGGTTGATAGTTGTTTTCTGAAAGGGCATGGTCAACTTTTAACTGCAGTTGGGATAGATCTCAATAACAATTTGTTCCCAAGTGGAGGGTGAAACCAGAGATACTTGGGAGTGGTTTCTAACATTGTTGTTGGATAATGATATTGGGTTTGATAATCAGTATGCTTGGACTTTCACGAGTGACAAGCAAAAAGGGTTGATTACGAACTTAAGGCACCAGGTTTGATATTGAGTTTGATAATCAGTATGCTTGGACTTTTAAATAATACTTACCAATTTTCTTAAAATTATTTTCAAGACTAGCATTTTTTTTTTACGAAAACATAAATTTCATTAATTACGAACTTGAGGCACCAGGCCTTACATCTTTTATAATAAGGCTATTACAACAATCAGAGACAATAACATGCAAAACTTTTTCAAATCCTATTATATCCCCGAGATAAGCCAAAAGGTGAGCAACTCTATTCGCTTCCCTTCGAACAAAAGTACAGAAGCTGATTTCTGACAGTCTGGAAATCTCACGAAGTTCTTCAACAATGATCATGGTATAAGGATACAGCTCCAGCTTCCATGGAGGGCCCGGACAAGAGATTATGAGTCGGTTTCTAAGATGCGGTTCCGGAGGCCCGAAGCAACAACTGATTTTTTTGCAAGAACCATTGCCAAAGCTTCGATACGAGTAGTGTCTCCCGTGAGGCTTGTTCTCTTTGCACCTGCCATAATCATACTTCCCTGATCATCACGAACAATGAAGCCAAATCCCGACGAGCCATCCAAGAACGCTGCAGCGTCGGAGTTGAGTTTAAGGGCGCTGGTGGGCGTTCTGTCGGTGAGCGACAATCTAATTTATTGAATTCTTTAGCCATTCCCATTGCATGAGCTGCTATACTGGATGGGTCATGGATTTTCCGCTCGAAAATGCGGGCATTTCAAGCTTTCCAAAGGTTCCACGAGAAGAAGGTGAATACTGTAATTCCAAAAGAGGTGAGGGTATCACAGATACTCCAAAAGGTTTCACGAAAGCTTTGGGGGACCCCAGATCGAGAAGATAAACGGATCGGACTTTGACCCCATGTGTGGATTTCCAACGGGCAGTTGAGGAGGACTTGAGCCGCCATTTCAATGGTCAGACCGCAGGTGGGGCATATTGTATCTGAAGTGAATCCCCTTGTTTCTGGGGAGTGAAGAGTTGCGAGCAATTTTGTGCAAGCCCGCCACAGGAAGTGAAGAACTTTTGGCGGGGCTCCGCATTTCCACAAAGATTTCCACGGAGTTTGTGAGCTGGTCGAGGCAATGTCGCGGCCACAGGGAGAGAATTTGTTAATGGCGAGGTAGTAGGCCGACTTCACAGTGAATTTTCTGCTCTTGCTCGGGAGACATATTTTCCTGTCCACATGCCGCCTAGTGCTTACTGGAATAGTCAGAATTTGTTTGGCCAGTTCACAGTAAAAAATCTCTCCATTTCGCTCAATGTTCCAGCCTCCATGACCTGGGTGCCGAAGGTTTGAGACCATGAGTTCCTGCACTTCATATTCGTTACTAGCCGGCAGAGGGAGGAGAAAGTTTCCCACCCATTTGTCTTTGAAAACCCGGATTGAGTTACCATCATCCACACACCATCCTTTATAACCCTCCACAATAAACTCCCGAGCCTTGAGGATACTTCTCCAAAGAAAACTTGGTTGATAGCCCATGGTTGTTGTCTCAATATTGCCTCTAGGGAAGTATCATACCTTGAGGATCCTTGCTGTCAAAGAATCCATATTATGTAAGAGCCTCCAATATTGTTTCACAACCATTGCTAAAGTAAAGTAAAACATCTCTCGAAAGCCCAAACCCCCATTCTTTTTTTATCTTAAAATTTTCTCCCAACTAAGCTAATGGGTCTTTCGGTTTCCAGTGTTGATCCCCAATAAAATCGAGCCACATATTTCTCAATAAACTCACACAACGATTTCGAAAATAAGAAGCAACTCATTGTGTAATTTGGGATCGCTTGGATCACTAATTTGATGAGGATTTCCTGCCCCGCCCATGTGAGGGTCTTCTCCTTCCATCCCTTTAAGCGACTGACAACTCGATCAATCACTGTGTTGAAGATCTCCTTCTTGCTACGAACAATAACATTAGGGAGGCCTAGGTTTTTAGAGGTGTCGGAACCTCGCTTGGCTCCAAGTTGGTTTTCCAGATCAACGACAGTGGTGCTCTCAATATTCCTGCTAGTAAAAAGCTCCGATTTATCCATGTTGATACATTGCCCTGATGAACTCTCATACGTGCGAATAATGGACTTCACCTTGCTTACTTCAGGTTGGGTAGCCCTGAAGAAGAGAATGTTATCATCTGCAAAGAAAAGATGTGAAACAGGAGGGGCAGATCAGGCCACTCTGATTCTTGTCAAATCACCACAAAGTTCAGCCTGTCTCAGAAGAGATGAGAAGCCTTCTGCACAGATAAGGAACAGGTAAGGTGATAGGGGGTCCCCTTGACGGAGGCGTCTACCAGGAACAAATTTCTCAGTAGGAAAACCATTTATGAGCAAAGAATATGACATTGTTGTAACACATCGCATAATCAATTCAATCCATCTATTACCGAAACCAGGTTTACAACACATTGCACGGAGGAAGTACCACTCAATTCTCATAAGCTTTACTCATATCAAATGTAAGACCAACAAAACTCTTTTTAGCAATTTCTTTCTTTTTCAAGAAGTGGAAAATCTCAAAGGCAACAATTGCATTATCCGTAATAAGGCAATTAGGAATAAAGACACTTTAGTTCGGGGATATAACATGTTGCAGGACAAGTTTGAGTCTATTGGCAATGGTTTTGGTGATAACTCTGAAAATCACGGTACACAGGCTGATTGGACGAAAGTCCTTTGGGGTCTCAGGGGATTTAAATTTTGGAAATAACACAATAAAGGTATCATTAAGGTGTGATGGGTCAGTTCCTAAATTCAGAATTTGCAGGCAAGTGTCAACAAAAGAGGTACAAATAGTAGGTCAAAATTTCTGAAAGAAAAGAGGAGGCATACCATCGGGCCCAGGGGCCTTTGCCGAGTGCATCTGTCTGAAGGCCTTTTTTACCTCCGCTGCAGTGTATGGCTGAAGGAGTGCCTCGTTCATTTCACCTGTGACTCTAGACTCAACTGACTCGATAACTCGGTGTATTGAGCAAGTATCACCCGAAGTAAACAACTCCACAAAAACGTTTCTCATCACACGATCAACTTCCTCATCATCCTCCACCCAAGAGCCATTTCTGTCCAAGATTCGAGTGATTGCATTTTTCCTCCTTCTTTAGGCAGCCTTTGAGTGGAAGAAAGGCGTATTCCGATCACCATATTTGAGCCACAGTGCCCCGGACCGTTAGAACCACCACATCCTCATGCCTTAGGACTTCATCAAGTTCCTGTTGCTTTCCTTCGTCTTCTGGACCGCTGCTTCACATTGGTTTAAGCATTGGAGATTTTCAATTTCTTCTTTCAGTGCCTTTGCTTTAGAGCATCTCCAACGGTATTCATTTTGGAGTTAAGATCCATCCTCCAAGCGTTAATTGTTTAATAAAAAATGCATAAATTTATTAAGGTTCCACATCCTCGAACTAGAATATTAAAAAAAATAAAAATTCTCCACATGTCAAATAAAGGAAGAATTTTAATAAAGAGATCTAGAGCAAAATCTTTTTTTCTCTATATTGTTGAATCGAGCTTCCAAAAATAAAGATTTTTCTTCCTTCACCAAGGCCAAGCTCACGTCCCTTTAAATCCACGGCCACTGCTCCAAATATTAATTATGGTAGCTCCTTAATTATTTGGGCTTCCTTGCATTATTTTATGTCATGGATTCAATATTGAGTTTTTCCGCGTTGGATCAATTTCTTCTCATACGGATTTGTCCATATATTTTTAAAATGCTCCATTTTAATTGAATTAAATAAAAAAATAAAAATTTAAAATAATTAAAGGCCATAAAATATTAAATTGAAAAAATTCGATAAAATAATAAATTAACTCTCACAAAATAAACAATTAAAGCGAAAAAACTAAATAACATGAAATCCCGACTTATTAATGGGTCCAAACACACAATGAAATTAGAGAAGTCAATTAAAAATTGATAAATTCTCACGTACAATGTATAGATATACTTAAATGTTCAATTCATTCAATTTAATCTTTAATATTTGACTTAATTTATTGAAGTCGAATTCTAATTTTGTAGACGCAACGAGTCAACGACCCAAGTATCACTCTTAAAAATCCCCCTATATACTAATAGGGAGTTCTTATTGCTTATGTGTCGATTTTTCGTGAGTTTGAATGATGTGTCGATTAATAGAGAAGTTATAATTATGTAAATGATTAGGTGTCAAATATATAAATATATAAAGAGTTTAGTGTATTAATAATAATGATGTGTCATGAATATAAATACCATGTATAAATACGGAGTAATAATTACTCAATCAATTCCTAATCAATATATATAGTATATATTATTACTAAAAATATAATTATAATACATTTTTCATTTAATTATAATAATAAAAAATGTGATAGAATTCCAACGATTTAGTTTTTCAAATGTGTTTAAATAATTTATAAGTTTACATATTTGAAAAGTGAAGCTTTAATATATGTTATAAAATTGGCAAAAAACTTGTGTGAGACCGTCTCACGGATCTTTTTCTGTGAGACGAATCTCTTTTAACCCATATTTCAAAATTTTGGGTAAGATAACCCATATTTTTTTTCCAGATTTTGGGGTTGTAAAAAAAGTGTTAATGTTTAAGTAAAAAGTGATAATATTTTTAACAAAAGTGATTGTCACTTTTTACTTAAACACTATCATTTTTTGCTCAAACATTATCACTTTTTATATATGAGGACCGTCTCACGGATCTCATTTTGTGAGACGGTCTCACCCAAGACTAGCCATATAAAATTTTAGAAATATATTTATTTATATTATTATTATTTTATATGATGAAAATTTTAATTTGTACAGATGTAAAATATTATGTTGTAAAATAATTTTTATGAGTTATCCGCGTAACACGCGGGATGTCATTTTGTACGCAAATATAAACGGGGTATATAATTGTACCAATTTAAGCATGTAAACAAGGACAGATTTGGGGAGTCCCGTGAGGGGTGGGAGGACCTTCCATAGTTCCATTGAAATAAATAAAACTTTAAATATATAGCTGGATCTAAAAGATTAATTAATATGATTTTAAAGTAATTTCATATAGTAAAAATTATTGTAATTTACAATTTCAAATCTTAAATTAGGTATATGAAATAAATAAGAAGGGTGGAGCTATTAACACCCCTATAATGTTATACATATCCCATTATTTTAAAGAAAAAAATATATATGAATAAAATGACTAAGTAATTCTTATATAAATAAAAAGTAAAATAATTAAAAGAATAATCTGATAAAATATAATTAAAATTTGAAAATATTTTGTACAAGTCAACAAAATATTTAAAATAATAAATCAATTAACTTATTTTTTTTTAAAAACTGAGAAGATTTAATAAAATCTGAAAATATTCAGAAATAAATAAATAAAAATAATCAAATAAAAAATTTAAAAATCAATTAAAGATAAATAAAATCGTAAAAATATTTAATAAGTTTGATAAACTGTAAAAAAATATTAAAATTAAAAATTCAAATTAATATAAAAAGATTAATAAATCAAAAATATATATTTAAAAAAATCATCTAAATCTTTAAAAATTAATTAATTAAATAAGGAAGATTTGGTTGAGTTTTTAATATTTTTAAATATTTTGTAGGTTCAATTTATTTTTGAAGATTTTTATTTTATATTTGATTTTTTTTAATTTAGTACTATTTTTTTAAGATTGAATTGAATTTTCTTTCTCTTATTTATTTAGTTTATCAAAATTTTGGATTCTTAAATTGATGTTTTTAATTTAGTTATTTTTAAATTTTATTTAATTTTGTTAAGATTTAATTATTTTTAAATTTTAGTTGATTTTCATAACATTTTAAATTTTTTAATTGATTTTTTTTATTCCAATATTTTTTTAATATTTATTCTATTTTTTAAAATATTTTTCAACTTTTATTTAAAAAAAATTCGGATGATAATATGTTTTTTTAATTTTTTTTATATATTGTAAAGATTCAGTTAATTTTAATAATGTTATTTTGGTTTTTATTTAATTTGTATTTTGTTTTAAGTGTTAAAGGTTAAATAGGAAAGAATTGGGGTATGTTTAGTATTAAAAATTTATTTTTAAATTTTAATGGGGTGTGTTTAACATTTGGGGTGTGTATAACATTGTATGGGGTGTTAATAGCCCCACCCAATAAATAAATTAAATTAAATTTACGTCTCGTTATAATTTCATAATCGAACATTAATTTTACATACGTTTCGATTCGATTTTTAAACCGAAACCGACGGTTTAAAACCGGCTTATCCGTATGATTTTAATTTAGATTTTGTACATGTGGTCTACTGTGATGTAAAACTTTCAACTCTCCAATGTTGAGTCAACATTTGATGTTGCAATTCGCTAATCAACAAACGAGGTGGTGGGCTATGGCAATTATTGCTTTTCTAGGTACCGGGTACGGTTATTTACACCCCATGAATGTTAGCTACACAATTAATAATTTTAGTAGATACACTTCTAACATGAGACTATATTACCCTTAACATTTAAACCCTGATTTCTAATTGAATAGATACACCACCCCATCCAACATATTGCAGCTGTAACGCCCCGAATCCGGAATGCAGCCCTTTAGGCTTAAACACTCTAAATTCGGGTCGCCACTTAGTGACCGAAAAATCGAACCTAAAATTTTCTTTAAAAATATATAATACAAGTGAATCGATAAGAGTTTTGCAGCGGAAATAATTTAAAGATAGTTATGAGTTGCAATAGAAGTAGTGTGGCCCATTTATTTTAAAACTTAGAACATGATAAAAATAGCAGTCGGTTTAAAGATAGCTTACATATTAGTCATCGAGTAACTTTAAGAAAGTTTGTTACTCAACATCAAAATAAATATAGCCTTTCATAAAACACACTATATTTTAACATCTTAATATGGGAAAAACACTGTGTCATCCCTGCTGCAACGCCGGCCCCTCTCGATCATAACCTGAAAATATTAGTTTTGGGGTGTGAGATAAAAATCTCAGTGGATATCCTTGTACGCTATTATACAGATTGGCAGTACGCCAAAATAATTAGTATTAATATTTTATCGTGAGTTATTATTATTCTTTGGATAGTGAATTTGTTATTCACTGGGATTTAAATCTTTTGGTAGTGAACTTTCATTCACTGAGGATTTACAATATATCCTTATTCATAATTATCAAAATTCATATATATATATCATAAATAATATATCACAATTTTTCACATATCATATGGGACACTGGTAGCGACTCTACCACATGCTACCCCCTAAACGCTTCCACCTCCTTCTAGGACACTGATAGCGACTCTATCACATGCTACCCCCATAAACACTTTCCCGCCTCCTCCGTGAAACACATATTTGGGACACTGGTAGCGACTCTACCACATGCTACCCCCATAAACACTTTCCCGCCACCTCCGTGAAATCGTAATTTACACATTTCATATCATAATATTAATAATATTATATTATAATTATTGTTGTATTCTTGTGTTCTTAGTTATATGTTGAAGTTTGTTTAGTTCAGTTCAGAATACACCAACAGTCCATATAACATTACTGCAATACAGTAATGACACCCACCTGGTTAACTTTTAAGAAAAGCTACAAACTTCTTGAATGATTTTAGCAAGCGTAACACAGAAGGGGCCGTCCGAGCTCTGATTGGGCAGCACTTCGCCTAGCACGTTTTCTTGAATATTTAATTATTATCAGAACTCTTGTTTCTTAATTTACTTAACAATTTTCCTTTATGAGTAAATCCTATAATCACATGACAAGTAATATCAAAATAATAAATTCAAACAAATACATTTTAACATTTATCAATTGGCGTGCTTCAACAAATAATAGCAAATTATGGAGCAACATATTAATAATTTAAACACTTACATCACTTAATAACTTAAAAGAAGCAACATATAAATTAAGATAACTAAATCGAGTTTATATAGATATTTGAATTAAATGACTTTTGTAAAATCAACAACATTTTAAAAACTTTAATAGTGTTTAATCAGCATATACACAAAAATGGTACTAATACTCAAATAATAAATAATGTATTTAAAATAGTCGTAATAACAATAATACTAACACATATTTAATTTAAACATGTTCCTCACTTAACAATCACATACGAGCAACTTATAAAATAATGCAATTAAAGTAGGACCTAACTTAATTATATTTAAAACATTATTTTTATTTTATTAGCACAAATAATGATAGTGATAATAAATTAATATATTAACATTGTATTTACACTTGACACACAAATAATCCACAAATCAAAAAGCATCCATTCGGCACATATATTATGAAATACGCAATTAATTAAAGTACTTATATATAAACGCCAGTTAAGATAGATAGAGTTCTAGTTTTGCATTTTGTATTGTCTCTACGATCTAGTATCATTGTTTGCGGAAAATTTGCTTAACTATAAAGTAGACATTTAGATTTTTAAGAAACATTTCCAAAATCTGTTTTAAAAAGATTTAACATATGCCGAATATTTTTATGGATTTGGGTACGATTACGCCTGTTTTAGTTTTGATCCTTTTTACTCGGAAATTTAAAATAAAATAGCTATAGTTGTTTAATACCAACAAAATTTGTTTCCATAGCCTTTCAATATATTTCTATCAACGTAGATGTTTTTCCAGAATTTAATTGTGGCTCCGAAGATAATATTTTGTGATTTTGCAAAATTGGACATCTTTTAAAACTGTGAATTTTTGCATATGTTCGTCAATCATTTCTCGTCAAACGACTAATTGAATTAACATGAAATCTTGGGGTAAATACACTATACTATATCAAGTTTATTGGAAAGAAAAGGGTTTGTGAAAAACGCATCTCGAAGTCGAGTAAAAGTGCTTCCGAAGTACTGAACCTGAAATTGTGCTCTGTTTTTTCCAGTTTTTCCCAGCTTACTGCTAGATTTTCAAACGTGAATATCTCTCGTTCTATCCAACCAATTTGTGTAATATTTTTTACATTCAGACTCTCTACCATATGTAGATTATACTCACGTTGGTTTCGTGTCAAAATCATTTTTCGTTTAAAAGATATAAGCCTCCAAAGTCACTGCTTTAGTAGTTTTGACACATATTCTTTAAAAATTCATATCTCTTAAACCGTTGGCTCAATTCATACAAGATTTATACAGTAAGTTCATAACTCAACATAGTTCATTTCCATATTTTTAGTTTTAGCAAAAACACCCTGTAATAAAATTCGAACTACATGGCAGTAGCTATGTTCTTAAATTCCACATTTTTGGTTTTGTGACTTACCATGTTCGTGCACAGAAATGGGCGGCATAACATTACTATAATCGAAAACTAAAATCATGGATGTAAAGTACAACAATCAAGCAACACATAAGAGTTTTAAACTAACAAATATCATCAAATTTAAACAAGTTAAAAGCTCATATAAAATAACACAGTGCAGTTTTTAGTTTACGGGTTTACGGAACAACCTTTGTGATTTTCGGTTAGGATTCGAATTGTTTGGAGACAGGGTACTGAGTATATCGATCATGGACTAAGAGGTGTCGACTTTTCAAGATATTAGTAAGAAACAAGAAACAAGAAACAAGTTATCATAGTTTCTGGATAAATCGAAAACAGGGGAAAGAATGAAAAATGGGGTTTCCTTCACCTCTCTATGGATTGTTTGGATTAAACTTTTGTTCCTTCACTTTGGATTCAAATCGGATTATGAGAGGACGTCTGGAACTTCAAGAAAATGGAAGAAACAATCGGATTCTTTCTATGAATTAGAAGAACCGATCGAAAAGACAAAAGGAAGAAGAAATGAAGTATTCTTCTCCTTAATCTTTGAATCCATTTTTCTAGAAATAAAGAAGGGGAGCTTCGAAAAAATTGCTGGAATACAAAAGAAAAACCAGCTAACTTCCTATTGAAGAAGAAGAAGCCGATCGATCCATTTGAAGAAGAAGAAGAAGATAAGATTTTCTTGATCTTTCTTAACTATGTTGTGGATGTTTTTTGTGCAGAAAGTAAGAAGATATGGCTGCTGCTTCTCGATGAATTAAGAGTGGGGCTTTATGCAGAGCTCGATGAAGAAGAAGCTTGTGTGATGGAGGGTATATATAGAGGGATGATTACACGGTGATTGGCCAAGAAGGGAGGTGGATGGGGGCCATACTTCATTTCTATTGGACCAAAATTGAAAGTAGAGAATATTTGTTATCGTCACGGTATTTGTTAGCACTCGGTATTTACTACACAGTCGTTACTTATATTCGTGTTATTTTGTCGCAGAAAATTACGCAAGAGCTATAAATATTTATTTAGGATTTATGGTGATAAAATCGTCGCACTTTGAGATAAAAATTATTTAATTATAAATTCGACTTACGACTACTTATATTATTTTTGTTTTAAATTCTAATATTAATTTAATAGAGAATTTATCAAAATGAGTCCTAATATAAAATAAAATCAGATAAGACAAACATTATATCACAAAGACACGAAAAGCATGGCAACCAAGTAAATGTAATTTTCATGATTATGAATTTTTGACTTATAAGATATTATTTAAATGATCAGGCAGGTAAATGAACCACACCTCTATATTTTATATTAAAATTGAAATGACAAGACAATACTATTAAAATGCATATTATGCTTCGTTAAGTTGTTTATCACATAAGCTTTGATAAAATAATTCGTAAGGTTATTAATTAGACTTCTTTCATTTCGACACTTATTAAATATTCATCAAACCTTGTACTTCTTTTATTTCTTTTTTAAGTGCTAGGAGTGTTGCCCGACCAGAATGCTCGTCCGTCTTCCTGAAAATCAAATCTTTTGAAAACAAATAACGACGTTAATATAATTGAAAACTCTTAAATAAATTATTCCTTTATTTCATATTAATTTTGGGACGGGGTGTTACAGCAGCCACCGCCGCCCACCAACACCTCTACGCCACCACCTTCGCCCAATCAATGTCAAAATAGTCACATATATAAAAAATTCAGAAATATAATCTAAACAACAAAAAAAAAAAAAAGAAGGAAAAATTGTCATATTTCGACAAATTAATATCGAAATCTACACTTTTTTTCTACACTAGTTAATCGAAAAATATTCAAAAAAAAAAATCATAAAAATTGACAAATTTCGACAGAGTAATCGAAAATTGCTAAGTTTATCAATAAGAATTACTCCCTCTGTCCAATTTCATTATTCCCACTTTTCTTTTTTGGTTGTCCAATTTTATTATGCCCATACCCTTTTTGGAAATAATACTATTCATACTACTTTATCTCCATCCTCCTACCATCACTTATTTACCCACTTTGCCATTCACTCTATTCATAAACAATCATTTATTTATAAATGGACCCCACAATACCCATCATACCGTCAACTTATCTACTTTATGAATAAACTAATCAATATTCATTAAAACTCGTGTCCGGAGAAGTGGGCATAATAAAATTGGACGGAGGGAGTATTAATTTTCGACCCTAGTTCATCGAAATTTTTTTTACCTGAATTAGTTCATCGACACTAAAAGAAAAAGAAGAATAGAAAGGGAGAAAGAGGCGTGGGGATTGTGTTCTTGGATTACAAATCTCCTAGTTAGTGGAACTAAGTTCAATGAATGCGCCTCCAATTGTCCATTGTTAAATTAACACATTAGGACAGGGCGTGTGCCCGCGCAGGGTGGGGGAGGGGAGCAGCGGGTTTTTTTATGCAAAAGAAAAGAAAAGGAGAAAGATAGTGGAAATAGTGAAATTATGATTTTTGTGGGATGTATCTTAAGGTGGGTTTTAGAGAGAACCTGATGCGTCGAAAAAGAACGCCTTCGGATATCAATCGTTCCTTTACGAGCACTATTAATCACGAGTTTGAATCGTTCGTTTATCCTTGGCAATCTTCACGTAAATCTCCTTGAGAATCCAAAAATGACCTGCAAAAGCACACCGGAGGGGGGCTCCGGCGTGGAAGCTCCGACGCTCAAGTCAGAATCGTTCTTAGGAGAATCAAAGAGGAATTTCCCTGTAATTCTAGGGAAACTCCGGCGAATAATATGATGTTTCTTCTCAATTCAGTGTATATTTCGTAAGAATGTATGTATTGTGTAAAAACGTAAATGAGAATATAGAAATAACCTACTTATATACCTGGCCCCTCTCTCGGGAGAGAGAAAGACTCTTTCTCCCTATATCTGCTCACCCATTCCTGTAAATCCGGCCCCAAATCCCTGAAGATTCGGTCCATATCTGTGAAGACTTGGCCCTTCAACGTATAGGCCCTATCTTCGCGGGCTGACTTCTTCTTTTGACCTGGTTGAGAAAAGATGACTCATGTTATGCGTTCCCTTTGGGCCATATCCTTGAGCCCAAAGGATATTAACCCTCGAATGTGGGCCAAAGGCCCAATTACTCTTATTTCCCTTTTGAGGCCCAGGGGTGTATTAATCCCACCTTCAAGCTTACTGACCTAATTAAGACCATCATAATTTATCCCGTTTCCACGTGTCGTCTTTTCCAAGAGCGACATATTTTATCTACATCAACCACTCCCCCCTACTCTCGTAAAAAGGGTAATTTTTAAGAGAGTAGGAAAAAAAAAAATTATAAAAGAAATGATCTATTCCTTTAATCCCTCCTTCTTCATATTTCCCTTAAAACACGAAATATTTGGTTCTTAATAATTATCCAAAGTCATCATGTCTTTTCCACTTCCACACGCCAGCCTGACCTCGAAATCTGTAGCCAAGCGTCTGCCCGAGGGCCAACCTCCAGCCGTCTCTTTTCAGCCACGCGCGCTTTCATTGAGGAGTATTTAATTCTCCTCGATTTTTTCCCTCTTTCTCTCTCTTCACAATTATTTCAAAAATTATATTCGCTCCATAGAAAACCCACTTTTCTTTCCTTTCAAACTTTATCCATTCTTCTCATCTTCGTTTCTATTTCTGCAATTAACTCCTCTACGCACGTTCACCGGCCACTTCGTCACCTCCCAAAACCGACTTTGCTTCAGGTATCTCTTCCTCATTCTCCTTTTTCTTTTACAGTAACCTCATGTCATCTTCTGTTCCAAGGATTTAATTAAGTGCCAATGAATCCCTAAAGTTGCAAGTTATTATGTCATTGTAGTAACTAAGCTTGTTTGTTTGGATTTTCGGGAATTAAAAACACAAGTACTAAAACTAAACAAATTAAACAAGAAGAAATGAACAAAGGCAATAACAAGATATCTAACTTCCTTTCGAAAGTGCAAGGTGAGAGAGTATTGCCTCGGGTGTATCCATTTTGTAGGTTGTGTGGTGAATTATTGGGCCAAAATACACAAATCAAACCTAATGTATTGGGTAAAGCTAAAGGCTATCGCTCGTGTGTGTCGACCAATCCCTTGTGAGGCCTAGGTGAACACGTGCATAAACTAGCAATTATATCGTCTAATCAATGCCATAAGATCTTAGGATAGTGTCTCATAAACACGTTCAACACGGTTACTAATGTTTATGAGACGCCCTTTCACTAATCTAATAGACGACCTCTAATCGACTAGTGTCTAGTGTAGTCTATCTAAGCAATTAACCCCTGGTAGGTGTAGCTAATTACTATTTTAATTCTAATCGATTAATCCAAGCTCATACACACATTCTTAATCATGCAACCCAATACGGTCGTTGAAATCGACAAAACTAAGAATGCTAGCTAATAGGGTGAATTAACCAATTGAATCATGTTAATTACCACACTAGAAACATATACACCCAATTCCTAAGCTAATCATGCAATTAATCCATAATTACACCACTTAACCACCAAAACTTCAACACCCTAGGCAATTAGAACTTAGCTCATGGTTCTAAAATAGAAATCCATGGCTAGAATGCAAGAATTCACACAATTCATAACAATTAAGAAATTGAAGATAAGAAATAAGAGAATTGGGAAATTGAAATGAGAATTAAAGAGATATCACCTTAAAACTTGAAATGTAGCTACAAACTTCAATTACTTACAAAGCCCAATGGAAATCTTCACTTGAATTCTCAAACTAAACAAGAATCTAAGCTAATTATCAAAAGAAATTGCAAAATAAGAAGAACACCTATGACTATGTGTGATTGTGTGTGTTAATTGCTCTCCAAGGTAGTGTGTTCTTTCAAAAACTGAAATACGGCTCCTTTTATATGTTGCAAGGAGTCCAAAAATGAGTTTTTGCACTTTAGCCCTTCGAAATTGGAGAAAATGGCCAAAAACCCCCGAACTTGATGTGACCCGGCCGGGTGGCTCCCACCCGGGCATTCCACCCGGCCAAAATTCGAACCTCTTGGAAATGGCCGGGTGGATTCCACCCGGGCTAAATACGAAAGTGTTGCAAAATTGGCCTTGCCCGAGTAGAATCCCACATGGCCGTGTCATTTTTCGTTCCGTTGTATCTCGAGCTTCCGACCTCCGATTGACTCGATTCTTTTTTTCATTCCACTCCGTTTTTCGAGACGAATCCAATGGTCAGCTTCTCTTCTTGATCCAGTGAAGTATGGTTGGTGTTTTGCTTCCAAAATACATTGTTTTTCCTACAAAATCGACAAAACACTACCTTTCTCTCATTTTGACCAAAACAATGATAATCGACCAATAATTCAATGAAATAAACATCAAATGAGCTTCAAATATGCATCTAAATTGTGTAAATTCCACCCGAATCAACTCCCCCAAACTTAAAGTGTTGCTCGTCCTCGAGAAACGAAAGAATTACAACATGAGGGTGAAATTTACAACTAGATGATCAATGAAAGATCCCACGTATCAAATGACATGAAATGAATTCTTATTCCTCAAGATACATTCTTAAAATGATCACAAGTTCAATATTGAAGATCCAACTCATTACTCACACATGCTCTACACACAACAACAAGTGATGGTGATGACAATATCAAGATGTTCAAGTTTAACTCACAAGAAATAGTGTTTCACTCAAACACTCAAACAAATTAAGGACAATAAGCACTCATCAATCAAATCATGCATTGCAATTGCCATAAGCTTGCCCAAGCTCTACCATCTTTCTACCACAAACATGTTCAACAATGAGATCAATAGGGCTTAACCAAGGACGTAACATTGGCTCTTTGGACGGGGTAAGATGAATATGGAAATAGTGACTCGTCTAGTGGAGAACAAAATTTGTTTTTCAACAATTCAAGCTCATGCTCTTAAGGTTTACAACCTTCATTCTCGCTTTTCATTTAATTTCCTCAAATGCATTCATCTCCTCATCTTTTTCTAGCAAATTTCTTTTCTTTTTAAGCTCTTGGGGCTCATTGTCCCTCTTTTCTTTCTCAATTATTTTCTTTTCACTTCCATCTCTTTTTTCTCTTTTCTCAACTTTGCCAATTTTCTCTTCAAACCAAAGGCACTAAAGCACATGTTTTACCACTTTCTTTTTATTCTCCACTAGATTTGGATATCAAAGGCTCAAAAGGCTAAGTGGTTAAACATTGTAGGTTGCCAATAGAATGGGAAATCAAGCTCAAACGGGCTAACTACGGAAGATTACTTTGGTTATTGGGAAATTTTTTGCTAAGTGACGTGTAGTACGAAAGATGGCCTACATCATATCTCAAAGTATCACACAAGCATGATTTCAAGCAAGAACTTGGGCAAGTTCTAGAAAAGCAAGCAATGAATTGATTCACTCACAAATGAAATAAACCGGATTAATGCTCGGTTCAAAGCTCAACTCTCACCGGTTCATTCAAGACTCAAACATTCATCAATCACCACCACACATAACTCATTATGCATGCAAAACATCCATAGGAAACAAGATGACAACTACACAAACAAGATGATTCATTCCAATCATGTACACATTCGAGGAATCAATTTCACAACAAATCACCATCAAATGTGTCTCAATGATCATTAAAGTTCAAATTACACACATACACAAGAGTACACATTGGTGTCAATAGAAAATGTAAAAACGAACATACCCCCCAAAAAATTTTCATTGCAAAGCAATTAAAAGTTTGGAAAAATAGTGTTGCATTGATATTGCCACCAAGTGCTAACCATACAAATCTACACACATGGGCCACTATCCCAACAATTAACACTAAGAGTAGCTAAGCAATCAATATTATGAACAAGCATATAAATTCCACTACCCCCCAAACTTAGTAATTGCTATGCAATTCCTAAGAATTGGGGTGGGCGTACCTCTTACGATTGCTATAGCTACACCTTCTTCTAAGAACAAAGTTCCACTTTCAATCCACTTGTCCATTCGATCCAAGCTTCTCCAACTACATCAAAACTCACAAACACATCAAACTAAACTAACAAAGCAAATAAAATGAGCAAGAAATGAAATAAAGCAAGTAAAAAAATGGGTTGCCTCCCATTTAGCGCTAGGTTTAACGTCCTATGCCGGACGGAACTTAACAAGTTCATACTTCCCTTTCTTTGAATGGAGGATGATAGTCCTTGACATTGTGCTCATCGGTGATGAACACTTCATCCTCCTCACTTTCCAACGCAATGCCTCCTCCATAGACCAATTTCTTCATGACCAACATTTTCCGTTCCTTGAGCTTCATCTTTCCAAGGACTTCCATCACTCCCAAGGTGCCCCATTCCACCGTATCTCCAATTTCAAAACCCTTCTCAATCTTTCTCTCCTTCGAACTCTTTCTTCTTCCCTCTTCATCTTCACCACCCTCAAGGAACTTATCAAAACTCTTTTCCTTATAAAACTCCCCCAAACTTGAGTTTTGCTCAAGTTTGGGAGTTTGCTTCAATTTGTTATCATCTCCCGGATCTTTCAATGGGACTTTTGGTAATGGCTCTTTCACATAAATGTCACATTCTTGGATGGAGGGGGATTCCTTCTTTCTTGGGGAACTCTCAATTGAGCCATACTTGGAGAAAATCACTTTCTCTCCATTCACCTCCAATGTTACCTCCCCTTTTCTCAAATTGATGTTTGCTCCCCCCGTGGCAAGAAACGGCCTCCCAAGAATCAATGGGATATTTGCATCTTCTTTCATATCTAACACCACGAAGTCGGCCGGAATGATGAACTTGCCAATCTTCACCAATACATCTTCAATGATCCCTTTAGGATGGGTGATGGAACGATCCGCTAATTGGAGAGTAATTGATGTGGGCACTACTTCTCCAAGTCCCAAACGCTTGAAGATTGAAAGTGGCATCAAATTGATGCTAGCTCCCAAATCACAAAGAGCTTTCATCATGGGACCATCACCAATCTCACATGGGAGAGTGAAACTACCCGGATCCTTGAGCTTTTCGGGAGGAGTTCGTTGAAGGATAGCACTACACTCTTCGGTCAACTTGATCTTCTCATCATCCACTAGTTTCTTCTTGTTTGCTATTGCATCCTTTAGAAACTTCATGTAATGAGGTATTTGCTCTAAAGCATCCGAAAGTGGAAGATCAATGTTGATTTTCTTGAAGATATCCAAAAACTTCCCAAACTTCTCATCCATTTTCTTCATGTATCTTCCCGGGTATGGAAGTGGCTCATATGTAATGGGCACCCCCCATTTATCACAAGGTACCTCAAGCTTCTTCTTTTTCAAATCTTTGGCAATTCTCCACTTTGGAATTCTTGGAGCCTCTCCACTTCCAACTTTTTCCATTCTCTTCTTTTCCTCTTCCTCCCTTTCTTTTGCCTTCAACACTTCACCCTCTTCCAATTCAATTGAAGAAACTCCATAATGTTCACCATTTGAAATTGTAATAGCATTACAATGCTCACGTGGGTTTACCTCGGTGTTTGTGGGCAATTTACCCTTTATATGTTGAGATCCAATGGAAGTTGCCAATTGTCCCATTTGGAATTCCATCGATTTTTGGTTACTCATGAGTTGGCTAATCATGGATTCCATTGATTTTTGATTACTCATGAGTTGAGCAAGGATTGAGTCGGTTGCTTCGGATTTCTTTTCACTTTTCTCATTTCTCTTATCACTTTCCTCCATTCTCTTATTGAGGTGTGAAAGAAGCTCATCCGTGGAAGACTTCCCTTCTCCACTTGGGAGTTTTGCTCCGGGATCAAATCCGGGAGGATATTGAATAGCACCTTTAGGATTGGAATATGATAAATTCTCATTCCTCCGAAAATTCGGGTTTAGAGGAGCTTGGTATTGAGGGGATGGTCCCCCTTGTCCTTGAGATGATGAAGATTGCCCTTGGAATCGGTTTTGAGGAGGAGCTTGATATCCTTGACCACGATTTTGATATGGTGGTTGGCCTTGATATTGTCGATTCCCTTCAAAATTTTGTGGATATCCTTGTTGACCCATGTATTGCACATCTTCCATATGTCCCATTTGAGGATCTTCTTGCACAAAGGATAAATGATTATCTCTTGTTTGAGATAAAACATTCACCTTTTCAATGAGTGTAGTCATCATTGCTTTTATGCTATCATTAGCATCCACTTGGGCTACCCGATTTTGTGCTCCGCGGTCTACTCTCATCTTGAAAGTATTGCTTGATATCCCCTCTATTATGTCATTGATCTCCTCCACCGATTTCATCCAAATTGAACCCCCCGCACAAGCATCAATGTGGTGTTGATCTTCCAATCGTAACCCACCAACGAACCAACATGTTGTTTGTTCTATTGGGAAACCATGATGGGGGCATGTGATGAGAAGACTCGTAAACCTTTCCCATGCTTCTTTGATTCCCTCATTTGGACCTTGTTTGAACGTAGAGATCTTTTGCTTGGCTTCCATCGTCTTTGAAGGAGGGTAGTACTTCAATATAAATCTCTTCTTCAACTCTTCCCACGTCCTCACTTCTCCGGCGGGAATGCTTGATTGTAGCCAAGCTTTTGCTTTCCCCGACAATGTAAATGGAAATATCCTCATCTTTTTAGCATCTTCCGACACTCCATTTTGCTTGAGAGTGTCGGCTATCTCCAAGAATTGAGCAAGATGTTCATTCGGGTCTTCCTCAAATCCTTCCTCCGTCCTTCCTTCAAATTGTCTCTCCCTCAACATCCTTAATAAAGAGGCACTAATCTCGAAATTGTTTGCCTCCACCCTTGGTCTTGCCAACCCATCATAATGCTCCCTAGGTTGAGGCTCAAAATATTCCCTCATTGGCCTTCCATGGTACACACGTTGAGGGTCTTCTATATGTCGAGGAGGAGGAACACATTCTTCTTGGATTTGTTGAGGTGGAGGATATTGGTAAGGTGGAGGATATGGGTGTTGATGTAGTGGATATGGATGAGGCGGAGGTGGTGGATAGTAGGCTTGTTGTGGAGGTGGATAAGGATAAGGATTGTATCCTTGATATGGAAGGTGGTTTTGGAGTGGATATGGTGGATTGGGATTAATGAGATTTTGTGGAGGGTTTTGAAGTGGATTACCTCCTTGTTGATTCCCAATTTGGGGATTCTCCCTTTGAAGCTCTTCATCTCCATTTAGTGGAGGATTCATCTCTTCAATGTTTTCCATCTCAAATGGTTCTTCTATGACTCTTTGACGGTTTCTACTTCGATTCCTTCTTCTTGCGTGTGCCTCGATCTCAAGGTCTAATGGTTCAAGGTTTCCTCCACGTGATCTTGTGATCATACACCTACAAAAGGAAAATGTCAAAGCCCACAAAGATGAACAAAACAAAAATAACAAAAAGAAATGCTACTATCAATAACACTCAACAAACTCTAAGTTTCACTAATAACACTCGATTAAATCCCCGGCAGCGGCGCCATTGACTTGTTCGTATTTTTGGATAAGTTTTCCCAAGTATATTTTCGTTCCAAGGATTTAATTAAGTGCCAATGAATCCCTAAAGTTGCAAGTTATCATGCCATTGTAGTAACTAAGCTTGTTTGTTTGGATTTTCGGGAATTAAAAACACAAGTACTAAAACTAAACAAATTAAACAAGAAGAAATGAACAAAGGCAATAACAAGATATCTAACTTCCTTTCGAAAGTGCAAGGTGAGAGAGTATTGCCTCGGGTGTATCCATTTTGTAGGTTGTGTGGTGAATTATTGGGCCAAAATACACAAATCAAACCTAATGTATTGGGTAAAGCTAAAGGCTATCGCTCGTGTGTGTCGACCAATCCCTTGTGAGGCCTAGGTGAACACGTGCATAAACTAGCAATTATATCGTCTAATCAATGCCATAAGATCTTAGGATAGTGTCTCATAAACACGTTCAACACGGTTACTAATGTTTATGAGACGCCCTTTCACTAATCTAATAAACGACCTCTAATCGACTAGTGTCTAGTGTAGTCTATCTAAGCAATTAACCCCCGGTCGTTGTAGCTAATTACTATTTTAATTCTAATCGATTAATCCAAGCTCATACACACATTCTTAATCATGCAACCCAATACGGTCGTTGAAATCGACAAAACTAAGAATGCTAGCTAATAGAGTGAATTAACCAATTGAATCATGCTAATTACCACACTAGAAACATATACACCCAATTCCTAAGCTAATCATGCAATTAATCCATAATTACACCACTTAACCACCAAAACTTCAACACCCTAGGCAATTAGAACTTAGCCCATGGTTCTAAAATAGAAATCCATGGCTAGAATGCAAGAATTCACACAATTCATAACAATTAAGAAATTGAAGATAAGAAATAAGAGAATTGGAAAATTGAAATGAGAATTAAAGAGATATCACCTTAAAACTTGAAATGTAGCTACAAACTTCAATTACTTACAAAGCCCAATGGAAATCTTCACTTGAATTCTCAAACTAAACAAGAATCTAAGCTAATTATCAAAAGAAATTGAAAAATAAGAAGAACACCTATGACTATGTGTGATTGTGTGTGTTAATTGCTTTCCAAGGTAGTGTGTTCTTTCAAAAACTGAAATAGGGCTCCTTTTATATGTTGCAAGGATTCCAAAAATGAGTTTTTGCACTTTAGCCCTTCGAAATTGGAGAAAATGGCAAAAAACCCCCGAACTTGATGTGACCCGGCCGGGTGGCTCCCACCCGGGCATGCCACCCGGCCAAAATTCGAACCTCTTGGAAATGTTGCCTTGCCCGGGTGGAATCCACCCGGTCGGGTGGGTTTCACCCGGGCTAAATACGAAAGTGTTGCAAAATTGGCCTTGCCCGAGTAGAATCCCACATGGCCGTGTCATTTTTCGTTCCGTTGTATCTCGAGCTTCCGACCTCCGATTGACTCGATTCTTTTTTTCATTCCACTCCGTTTTTCGAGACGAATCCAATGGTAAGCTTCTCTTCTTGATCCAGTGAAGTATGGTTGGTGTTTTGCTTCCAAAATACATTGTTTTTCCTTCAAAATCGACAAAACACTACCTTTCTCTCATTTTGACCAAAACAATGATAATCGACCAATAATTCAATGAAATCAACATCAAATGAGCTTCAAATATGCATCTAAATTGTGTAAATTCCACCCGAATCACCCAACGCTATCCGTGCGATGCTAGGTTTCTATATTTTGATGAAGGGGAACGGTGGCGAACCCTCAGCCCAACTTTTCCTAACCCAATATATGTGCAAGTTTGCCGATGGGTTCTTCTATGCTTGTGGCCGTACTTCCAGGACCGGGAAATTCATGAAAAAGCTCCATGAAGGGGTCCAGGACTGGAAGGATTATTACTTTTTTGTTACAAACCCTTCTCCTTGGGAATTTCCTCAAAGGAGAATTTCCTCATGAAGAGTGGATTCATGAGAACCCTGGGGTGCCCCGTCCGCCCCTTTCTGTTTGCTCCTCTTTAAATTTGGATGTGATGAACCACTTGAATGATCATGTATCCTCCCATGGATTTTTTGACGTGATGAGCATTTGTAAGAACCCTAGGGCCTTATCCCATTTTGGTTTCGGTCGCCCCGATTATCCCCTAGGTCCCGATGGATGATGGTAATACCGTTTCTTTTCCCTTGGCATCGTCCTCAAGATTTAAACTGCCGTGATTGTTAACATCTTTTCATGTTTCTTTTTGCAGCTATGAGTTGGTTAACTCAAATTTCTCGTGATGCCACTCCTCTTTCTATGGTGGCTAAATCTCCTGCCCCTGAAAGCTCCACAAAGGTTCCTATTCCTCCGTCACCAGTGAAACCTTCCACTGGATCAGTTGCCAAGCGTACAAGGTCCTCTACTGAGAAGGCCATGATCTTCTCATTGCCCCCTGTCTCTGACGCCTCTAAGAAGAAGAAGTCCAAGACTAAATCCTCCTTGCCCAATGCCACTCCAGATGCCCCTGGGGACATCAGTGTCGATCACCTCATGGCTTTCATAGATCGTCACACTCCGACCCCTGCCACGGAGGCCCTTAATGCTCTATCCTCGGAAGATCGCGTCGTGCATGCCGCTCACAGTTTCACTCAGGTAGATTCTCAATGTAGATATTGCTTTGAATGATTAATAAGATAAAGTGTAGATGTCTTACTTTTTTATGTTGTTTCTTGCGTAGTTTGGCCTCCTGTTTTCCGATGTATCCGAACGGGCCCTCCAATCCCTCCAGCTAGTGGACGATCTCCAGAGCCAGGTGGAATTGGAGAGAGTGAAGAAAGAGATTCTGGAAGGAGAGTTAAGGGAGTCCATCCAGGCACGGAAGGGGCTTCAAGCTGAGAAGGTGAAGCTTTCGGAGGAGGTTTCTTCATTGAAGACTTAGTTTGGTGAGCGAGTTGAACGTTTGTAGACTACTCTCCCTTTGGCTGGGATGAAGCTGTGCATCGATTCTCTTTTTACCTCCACCATGGGTCAGAAGTTTTTGGGTACCCTGCACCGAGAATGGTTAGAAGCCTTTCTTAAGAGTACCAGCTTCTTGGGGGCAATGGGTGCATATATTCCCCACTTTATCGATCATGGGTTTTCCAACGCCGTAGCTGAACACTCCGCCCCTGAATTCAACGGCCAGTATACTCGTGCCCTTCGGTTGGATGAATTAGCCATTCCCCCTAAGTTCCCTGGAGATCCTAAGGAGGACATCAACACTCCCTGGTGGCTGCCTGGGATGAGGAAGGCGGTCTCAGAGTTGAAGCAAACTGCTCTGAAGTTGGACGACCTTGTACCGGCGAAGGATTTGACTTTCCCCATCCATGTGGCTAATCCTAATCCTGTGGCAACCGTGGCGGCCGGCGCTTTAGAGGAGAAGGCGGAGGGAGGTGGTTCCAGTGGGCAGGTTGAGGAAGCAAGAGAAGGTTTCGAGGGGAAGAATGATATTCCCCTCTCTTCGTAACTCTATTTCTCTGATAACATTTCGGTACTTTTAGAACACTTTTATTTTTGTTGAGGCCTTTAAGGCCCCTTTTGGTATTTTCAGGAGACTCCACACTCCTGCGTTTTTCTGGGGAGGGCCAAGGCATGGTGCCCTTGGTCTGGGATATTTCTGTTTTATTTTCTGCTTAATATCGTACCTGCACATTATCGTCTGGCATGCATATATATATATCTCTATTTCTGCTATTAGATATATGATGTAATACCTGTTCTGCTTTTCCTTTACTATGAATTTAGCATGTTTCTAGCATCTTCTTGACACGTAAAAGCTCTAAAGCTCATAGAGAAATCTTAAATGGGAATATGGAGTTTATGTTTCTAGACTTACTTGGTGACTTGATAATGCTTCTAGTTTCTCCCTAGAGTTAGAGATCTTAGGGATTATACTCTCCCAGAAGTTAGAATATTTAGGGCTTATACTCTCCCAAAAGTTAGAATTCGTAGGGATTATACTCTCCCAAAAGTTAGAATATTTAGGGATTATACTCTCCCAAAAGTTAGAATTCGTAGGGATTATACTCTCCCAAAAGTTAGAATATTTAGGGATTATACTCTCCCAAAAGTTAGAATTCGTAGGGATTATACTCTCCCAAAAGTTAGAGTATTTAGGGATTATACTCTCCCAAAAGTTAGAGTTTTTAGGGATTATACTCTCCCTGAAGTTGTTTATACTCGTAAGAGTTCTTAGGGATTATACTCTCCCTTAAGTTGTTTATACTCGTAAGAGTTCTTAGGGATTATACTCTCCCTTAAGTTGTTTATACTCGTGAGAGTTCTTAGGGATTATACTCTCCCTTAAGTTGTTTATACTCGTAAGAGTTCTTAGGGATTATACTCTCCCTTAAGTTGTTTATACTCGTAAGAGTTCTTAGGGATTATACTCTCCCTTAAGTTGTTTATACTCGTAAGAGTTTTAGGGATTATACTCTCCCTTAAGTTGTTTATACTCGTAAGAGTTCTTAGGGATTATACTCTCCCTTAAGTTGTTTATACTCGTAAGAGTTCTTAGGGATTATTGGTAGGTTAATCATATCTTCCGCTACCATACCCCCTACTCCCCCTAACTTTAGAGGTTGTCGTGGATAGAAGCTTTGGGAATTGTCCTTAGGCATTTCCCTTTCAAACATTTGTGAGTTGGTGTAAGTCTTTCTATCTTGCAATATCTCTATCATCTTATGTTTTAGTTTTCAGAACACATTTATTATCTCAACATTCATTACATGGACACTTAGCAGTTATCTCAGCACGATATTCAATGTATGGGAAACACTTCATCGTTAAGTCGGAATGCATAAGCGTCATCTCATCATAAAATCGGAATGTAAGAATTATCTCATCATCATATTAACATGCATTAAGGGAAATCGCTGAAATTTTCCAAAAACGACGCTCCATTGATCAAAAGTGTTTATCAACATAGGCAAATAAGGGGAACCTATGCCGGCCTCATTAAAAACCTCTACGTGGTAAAACCCCAAGGGGAAACCCACGTAGAGGAAAAAAGAGTGCCGGTGAAGCAATTATTCGAATGAGAAATAAACATTTAAACTTGTTCATAAAGGGAAAGATGGTAAGGGAATAACACCTTCCTCAAACATAAAATCTCTTCAAGTGGCACACGTTCCATGGTCTCAGTATTTCTTTTCCCGTCATATCCTGGAGTTTGTATGCTCCACCTTTTAGGACCTGTATTACCTTGTATGGACCTTCCCAATTAGCTTCCATCTTTCCTGTATTCTTCAAGGCGTTTGCCCTCCGAAGGACTAAATCTCCAGCTTTAAAGGAGCGTGGAACTACTCGGCGATCATATGCTGCCTTGATCCGGCTCTTGTATCTTTCTGCTTTCAGCCTTGCCATCTCCCTCTCTTCATCTACCAGGTCCAATGCCTCCCTCATCAATTCTTCATTTCTTTTCTCTTCAAAATAGGTGATTCGGTGTGATTTCAGTCTGGCCTCGGGAGGTATCACTGCTGCTGCCCCATACACCAAATAGAAGGGGGATTCGCCTGTAGCTGTTTTGGGGCTGGTCCTGTAGGACCAAAGGACGTTGTCTAACTCCTTCACCCATCCTCCTCCTACCTTTTGCAGTCGTGTTCGAATGCCATCCACTAGGATTCTGTTTGTAACTTCCACTTGTCCATTGGCTTGTGGGTGGGCTACCGAAGTGAATCTCTGTATAATATTCCATCTCTCGCACCATTTTCGTACTTTCTCTCCATTGAATTGTGTTCCATTGTCGGAAACCAAGATTCTTGGCACTCCAAACCTGCAACAAATATGTCTAGCCAGAAAAAGAATTACATTATCTTCCTCTATCTTGGCCAGGGGTACGGCCTCTACCCACATACTGAAATAGTCCACGGCCACAATCAAGAATTTCCTTCCCCCTGGTGCTAAGGGGAAGGGTCCCACCAGATCTATTCCCCATTTGGCAAAGGGACAGGGCAAGTACATGGCGCCCATCTCCTCTGCAGGTATTCGTATTAAGGGTCCATTCTTCTGACACTTCTCGCATTTCTTGACAAATTCCCTAGCATCTCTGATTATATTAGGCCAGTAAAAACCTGCTTTAAATACCTTCTTCACCATAGTCTGATAGCCTTCATGGCTGGATGCGCAACCTTCATGGATGTCCTTGATCACTAGCTCTGCCTCTCTTTTCGAAAGACATTTCAAATAGGGTTGAGTGAAGGATCTCTTGTATAATTGGTCCCCTAGGATTCAATACTTCCTTCTCCAAGCTTTGGCCTCTCTGGACATTGGGGTTACTTGCCCCCTGTTCAACTCTTCCCATATCTCATTCCTCCAGTCATCCCCTGTTGTTATCTCCCCGACCAAAGTTTCAGTAGCTAATTGATCTGCCACTAACAGGGTTACCTTTCCGTGTCCCTCGAATTCAGTGGAACTAGCTAGTTTAGACAGTCCGTCTGCTTTCACATTCTCTTCTCTTGGCACCTGTATCACTTCAAAAGTATGGAATTTATTCTTTAGTTTCTTTACCTGTTCTAAATAGGCGATCATCTTCTCATCTTTGGCGAGGTACTCCCCCATGACCTGTTGCACTACCAGTTGTGAGTCGGAGTACAGGATGACTTTTTGTGCCCCTAACTCTGCTGCCATGTTAGCCCCTCTAATCAGGGCTTCATATTCTGCACCATTGTTTGAGGTTGAGAACCGGAACTTGATGGCAACTTGTACTTCTTGGTCATCAGGGTCAACCAACACTATCCCTGCTCCACATCCTACAGCGGATGCCGAACCATCAACATATACCTTCCAGCCTTGTTCCTCCTCCATTCTGGTAGACTCTAGAATAAAGTCTGCTAAAGCTTGGGCTTTAATGGCCCTCCTTGGTTCATAATCAATATCGTATTCCTGTAATTCCACTGCCCATCTGACCATTCTTCCTGATAAGTCTGCTCTCCCTAGTGTCTGCTTCAAAGGGAAATTAGTTCGCACCATAACTTTATAAGACAAGAAGTAGGGGCGTAATCGCCTAGCCGTTACCACCACCGCCAGGGCTGCCTTCTCCACCTCTGAATATCTTATCTCTTCCCCTTGAATGACCTTGCTCACATAGTATATGGGTTGTTGTGTAGAGCCTTCCTCTTTCATCAGGGCTGTACTCAGGGAATGTTCCCCTACCGAGAGGTATAAGAGTAAAACATCCCCCTGAGAGGGCTTGGTCAGCTTCGGAAGTTGTTCAAGATGGAGCTTCAGTTCTTCGAAGGCCTTTTGACATTGTTCATCCCATTCGAATCTCGACCCTTTCCTTAATGTTCTGAAGAAGTGGTGGCTCTTCTCTGCTGACTTTGCTATGAATCTGCTAAGAGCTGCGATTCTGCCATTCAGGGTCTGCAACTCTTTCAGGTTTCGAGGAGGTTGCATGTCGAGGACCGCTTTCACCTTAGCAGGGTTAACCTCTATTCCCCTCTAAGTTACCATGTATCCCAGGAATTTTCCTGACCCTACTCCAAAAGAACATTTAGCTGGATTTAATTTAATACCATTTTCTCTAATTACCTGAAATATCTCCTTCAGGTCGTTAATGTGTTCCTCTGCTTTGACACTCTTAGCTAGCATATCGTCCACATAAATCTCCATGTTCCTCCCTATCTGTCCTCGGAACACCGAGTCTACCATTCTTTGATAGGTGGCTCCTGCATTTATCAGTCCAAAAGGCATACGTACATAACCGAAAGTACCACATGTCGCAATAAAACATACCTTTGGTATATCAAGGGGGTTCAACTGGATTTGATGGTACCCTTGATATGCGTCCATCATGCTAAGCAATTCGAAACCAGAGGTAGCATCTACCAACTGATCAATTCTAGGTAAGGGATAGTGATCCTTAGGGCATGCTTTATTCAGATCTCTGAAGTCAATACACATCCTCCATTTGCCGGCTCCCTTAGACACCAGTACTGCATTCGAGAGCCACTCAGGGAACTGCACTCTCTTCACATGCCCTGCACTCAACAATTTATCAATTTCCTCTTTCACAATGAGGTTCTTCTCCTTACCAAAGTTCCTTAACTTCTGCTTCACTGGCCTAGCTCTGGGATCTACATTAAGGTGGTGCATCGCTATCTCTGGAGGGATACCCGTCATGTCCGTCGCCGTAAAAGCGAAGATATCCGCATTCTCCCGAAGGGTGTGTATCATCTTTTCTTGGAGCTCGGGGTTCATGTGTGTACCTATCCTGGTTGTGAATCCCTCCTTTCCTGGATAAAGTTCAATGCTCATTAATTCCTCATCTGCTTTGGTCTTGGGTTGCTCTTGCACTAGCTCACCCACTTTCTGCCTTTTCAATTCAGGGTCTTCACCCTTAAATCTCTCCATCCCTCGGAACACTTCCTTGCTTGGTATTGGTCACCGCATATCTCTCCCACACCCCCCGAGGCAGGGAATTTCATCTTCATGTGGAAGGTGGAGATTACTGCCTGAAAGATATTCAAGCTTGGTCTTCCCATTACCACATTATACGAGGATGGGACGTCTACTATCAGGAACTCTATCACTTGCACACGTCGGTTAGGAGAGACTCCTAACCTTACTTGTAATAACGCTGGACCAAGGGGTTGAATGGCTCCCCCTGAGAATCCATGGAGGGCGGTCTCCACTGGTCTGAGCTTTATGTTTAATTCCATCTTCTTGAAACACTCCAAGAACATGATATCAGCGGAGCTCCCCGTGTCTACAAAAATTCTGGCCACATCATACCCTGCTGATGTGCCAAAATTTGCACGAGAGGATTACGTGTCCTCCGGATTGGATGTCCCACTCTTCGAACACGTACAATCACTCCAAATATGCTGCCTTTCCTCCAAATCTTCAAGAACCTGCAAAGAACACACCGGAGGGGGGTCCGGTGTGGACACTCCGATGCCTAAGTCAGTATAGGGCTTATCAATATCTTCCAAGGATCTCAAGATCCTTGATGTATCAAAATAGTTCTCAAAGAATCTCAGAAAAGTGTTTCGTATTCAGTATATCAAGTTTTTAGTGTATGAGTGTCTAACCTGGAAATCTCTTCGAATTTACCTATTTATAGAGATACTTTTTGGAGAGGAAGTCAAGCCTTCCTCTTATTTCGGAGCTGCCCATAAGACTCGGCCCTGCTGAGTGGACGAAGTCCTCCTTTCTCTCTACTCCCTGAAGACTCGGCGATACTCTCCCCTAGTGGATTTCGTTCCCTAAGATAAAGGAGGATAAAGTCTTCCTTTTATCAAGTCTGGTCCGGAAATGGCGGAGGTCTCCTATATTTACGGCCCACGACCTCATGTTAAGACTGCTTGATTCTGATATTCCTCTCCAGACGGTGCTCCCTCCAGAGAGACCTCTAGAGAGGATTCTTTATTCAGAGAACACTAGATGATTCAATCCTTTCCTCTCGATCATATCATTCATACACGTGTCGACTCCTTATTAGGTGGCGTTTTTAGGCCGCATCATCTACTCCCCCCTACTCTCATAAAAGGGGGACATCTTCTGTGAGAGTAGAAAAATTTCCGAGAACTCAGTACAAAGGTCTGTCTGGAGAGACGTGTATTGTTCCTGCTTCGGAGAGGAAGTTTCAAAACATGTCCTTCTCCAAAGGCTTTTCCCGCCTCCAATTCTGGGAGACTTTTCGGCTTCCGCGCGTGGGCTCCACGCGATCACTTTTCTCTCCCCTTTGTTATCCTCCCGAGGAAAATTCTCGATTCTTCCCCCTATCTCTCCTCATTTACTTCACGCAACCACCCCCTTTTCCTCTCTTCACTTTTCAAATTTCATTCTTCCCCAAAAATTTCTCGTCGTCTTCATCTTTCTTCTCCGGTGCTCTTCCTCCCGAGTTTTTGCCGTCGCCAGCCATCTCGCCTGATTCCATAGTCCTTCCACTCAAGGTAACCCAGCTATCCTTCTTTTCTTCTTTTATTAGCACTGTAAATCGATGTCAAATCCTCTCTCTCCGCCGGAAGCCGCTAGCCAAAACTCCTCTGAAGTGACTCCCTCTCTGATGGGGAGTCCAGAGAATAGGATTTCCCTTGCTTCCCAAATCGACCATACTCACTTAGTTAACCTTGCTCATGCCTATGGTTTTCCGTCGGAGTACGCCTTTCGCGCTCCTCGCTCAAATGAACGCCCAGATATCTCCCAACCCCGAACTCTTACTTTTTTCGAAGCACATCTTAGGGCAGGACTACGATTTCCGATCCATCCCTATTTGGCTGCCATATCAACCCGCATGCAGATCCCTCTTAACCAGTTTACTCCGAATGCTATCCGTACCATGATAGGTTTTTTCATCTTGGTGAAAGGGAATGGGGGTGACCCGTCTGCCGAACTATTTCTGAGCCAACATTCTTGTAAGGTGAATGATGGTTTTTTCTATGTTAGTGGGCGAAGGTCCCGTGTTTGTAAATTCCTGAAAAAACTCCATGAAGAAGACTCATCTTGGCGAGATTATTATTTTTTCGCTACAAGCCCCACTGATTGGCCATTTCCTCACGGGGATTGGTTATTCCACAATCCAGGAGTAATTCCTCCTCCTCTGAAAGCTTACTCTGTTTCCAATCACACTATTATGAGCAATCTCAATACTCACATCCGTTTGCACGACTATTTCGATATTATTGGCATTTGCAAAAATCCTCGCATCCTCTCCCACTTCGGCTTTTGTCCTCAAGATTTTCCTTTAGATTCTCGAGATGGTAAAAAATCTTCCATTGCTGTATTTTATTTCTTGCGTGTGGCTGTTTTCTGAGTTCTGAAAATTTTCTTGATTATCTGTAGCAATGAGTTGGTTAACTCATATCTCCCGAGATGCCCCTGCTCTCAGCATAGTGAAGACCCCTGTGTTATCCGCTCTAGAAGATCCTCCAAAGGCTCCTCCGTCTCCCGCTCTCGAGAGCTCTGCAAAGACTCCGGCTCTAGAGGGTTCTTCAAAAATTCCTCCTCTCCCTAGTTCTTCTACTCAGGTCCCAGGTTCAGTTGCCAAAAGAACCCGTTCCGCTGCCAATGCTTTCTTTTATGACTGTGGTACCTCTAAGAAGAAGAAGGGAAAAGCTACCCGTGCTGATAGGGGAACTCCTCCTTCTACTGTATACGAGCCTTTCCATCGCCTTATTGACCGATGTCCTGCTCCTCCGGATGCTGAGTTATCCGACACGCCCCTTCCTGAGGATCGACTGATCCATGGCGCTCACCTTCTTTCTGAGGTATTTTCTGGTATTTTCCATTTTCATAATCTCTGCCTTATTCATATCCTCAAGCGTTATTTCTTTTTCCTTTGTAGTTTGGTCTTACCTATGCTAAGATACTCGACCAAGGCATTGAGATGGTGGCTGAGCTCGAACTTCTCCGGGCTGAAGCGTCCTCTTTCCAGTCAACCCTCAAGGGTATCACCACGGAGAAAGACAAAGCCCATAAGCGAGCTCAAGCTCTATCTGAGGAGTTGTCTCTCTTACAGACTCAAAGCAAGCAGGATGCAGCCAGGATTAAGTACCTGGTGCAGGAGGTGGAGCGGATGGAGCGCGAGCTGCCGGATGTCGGAGTGCAGGCTTGCATTAAGTCCCTATTCACTTCCTCTTTGGGTCAAGAGTTCTTGGAAACTCTTCATACTCAGTGGCTGTCCAGCTTCTTAAAGAGCTCGAGCTTCCTCTGTGCCATGGGGCCGCATATCCCTCACTTCATCGACCACGGCTTCAGCAATGCCGTAGCCGAGCACTCAGCCCCGGGGTTTGATGGAACTTACTCTCGTGAGTTCCACTTGGATCGACTCGCTACTCCTCCAAAATTCTTGGGGGATCCTAAGGAGAGCCCTGATAGTCCTTGGTGGCTACCCGGAATGAGTCAGGCCATCACCAAGCTGCAGGCTGTCAAGATAGGTATGGCTGAGCTAAAGCCTCTGGAGCGTCTGATTTATCCTTATGACTCCGCTCTAGCCGTGGCAACCGCAGTAGATGGAGGAACTGGCGTTGCAGACACCATGGGAGGTACTACGGGTCCAGAGGAGGGCGGAGGATCTAGCAACCATGTTGCTGAGGAGGAGGGCATTGTTGGAGGAGTTGAGGTCGAGGGGACTGTTGCTGAGGAAGCTGCTGTTGAGAAAACAGTTTAAATTTCACATTTCTATGATCATATCAAACAATTTATTTTTCTCTTGTTTTGCTACACTCTTTATTTTCTGCTTTTCTGCTCATAATACTTGCTCTCCATACTTTATAGGGGACCCCACACTCCTGGATATGTGGGGGCTTTTTGTAGTAATCGCATTAGCTTGATGTTGGATGTTTTGTTGTCTTTCTCTTTCTTGCATGAGTAACTTACAAGACCAGCAAAGAATGTGTTGGAGGTGTGCTCTCTTCCTCCCCCCTTTTTGTTGGTCTTGTAGGCTACGTTGGAATCACCTCTTGGCTGTGTAGTTTATCAATTTCAGGTGACTTGGTTATGGGAGGACATCCTCCCTCTTTTCTTGACTCCTGGATTATAAAACCTGTCCTTTTCATTATTTAGTCTTTGTAGTTTTCAAGCATGGTGAGGGCTTTCTGAGGGACCTCGGTCTCTTAGCCTCTACGCCTTTCCCTTTCTTTTCATTTTCTTGTACTTGAAAGACTTTGATTCGCAAAAATCTTCTCTTTTCATCAATTAACCCTCTTGGGTTTCAAATAAAAGGAGGGCTCTCTGGAGCACCTTGGCCTCTGGGCCTCTGAGTGTTTCTCACTCTTGTTCTTAAAAGATTTTAATCCATAAAATCTTCTCATTTCAGTAACCCACTTGGGTCTCAAATAAGGTGAGGGCTCTCTGGAGCACCTCGGCCTCTAGGCCTCTGAGTGTTTCTCACTCTTGTTCTTAAAAGATTTTAATCCATAAAATCTTCTCATTTCAGTAACCCACTTGGGTCTCAAGTAAGGTGAGGGCTCTCTGGAGCACCTCGGCCTCTAGGCCTCTGAGTGTTTCTCACTCTTGTTCTTAAAAGATTTTAATCCATAAAATCTTCTCATTTCAGTAACCCACTTGGGTCTCGAGTAAGGTGAGGGCTCTCTGGAGCACCTCGGCCTCTAGGCCTCTGAGTGTTTCTCACGCTTGTTCTTAAAAGATTTTAATCCATAAAATCTTCTCATTTCAGTAACCCACTTGGGTCTCGAGTAAGGTGAGGGCTCTCTGGAGCACCTCGGCCTCTAGGCCTCTGAGTGTTTCTCACTCTTGTTCTTAAAAGATTTTAATCCATAAAATCTTCTCATTTCAGTAACCCACTTGGGTCTCGAGTAAGGTGAGGGCTCTCTGGAGCACCTCGGCCTCTAGGCCTCTGAGTGTTTCTCACTCTCGTCATTGTTATATTCATACATCGCATATTCAAGTATGAGAAAGATAATCAAGACACAATAATTCAGGATAATTCTTTCTTCAAAAAGGGATAAGACTTCATTGATTTATTGTCAATTTTCAACATAGGCCATAGATAACCTATGCCGGTCTCATTAAAAACCTCTTTACGGAAAAACCCCAAAGGGGAAACCCGTAGAGAGGGAAAAAGAGCTCCGGTGAAGCCACAAAATACATCAAGCAGAATATGGATCAATGTAAAAAATCACAAAACAAAAGTCATAAATTGCCTCGAAGACCTTACACTTTCTTCAAATAAAGAATCTCTTCAAATGGCAAATGTTCCAGGGTCTAGCTATCTCGACCCCTTCCATACTCTGCAGTCTATATGCTCCTCCTTTCAGCACCTGTGTGATTTTATAAGGCCCCTCCCAGTTGGGCTCCAGCTTTCCTGTATTCTTCAGGGCGTCCGCTCTTCTTAGCACCAGGTCCCCCGCTCTGAAGGACCTCGGGATCACCCTTCGGTCATATGCAGCTTTAATTCTGCTCTTATATCTTCCAGCACGTACCCTAACCATCTCTCTTTCTTCTTCCATCAAATCTAGAGCCTCTCTCATCAGTCTTTCATTCTGATGTTCTTCAAATTGGGCAATTCGGTGCGATCGTAACACGGCCTCTGGAGGTATCACCGCCGTAGCTCCATAGACCAGCTGAAATGGGGACTCTCCAGTTGCTGTCTTCGGACTAGTTCTATATGACCATAATACATTATCTAACTCGTTCACCCATCCTCCTCCTATCTTTGTCAGCCTTGTTCGAATTCCATCTACTATTGTTCGATTGGTAACCTCCACTTGTCCGTTAGCTTGAGGATGAGCTACAGAGGTGAATCTCTGTATAATGTTCAGTCTTGCACACCATCCTCGTACGTTTTCGCCGTTAAACTGTGTTCCATTATCAGAGACCAATATTCTGGGTACTCCGAACCTACAACAAATCTGTTTTTTCAAGAATTTAATCACATTTTCTTCATCTATCGTAGCCAGGGGAGCAGCTTCCACGCATTTGCTAAAATAGTCCACTGCTACTATCAGAAATTTTCTCCCTCCGGAGGCTGGAGGGAAGGGTCCTACCAAGTCGATTCCCCACTTAGCAAATGGACAGGGAGAGTGCATCGCTCCCATCTCTTCCGCAGGGGTCCTTATCAATGGACCATTTTTCTGACATTTGACACATTTTCTCACAAATTCTCTAGCGTCTTTTGTCATGGAGGGCCAATATAATCCAGCCCTTAAAACTTTCTTCACCACTGCTTTGTATCCTTCATGACTGGCTGCATCACCTTCGTGGATCTCTTTGAGTGTGTACATAGCTTCTCGAGTTGATATACACCTCAAATATGGGTGTGTGAATGATTTCTTGTATAAGTGCCCTCCGATAATACAATATTTGATCCGAAGGGCTCGGGTCTCTCTGGTGGTAGGGGCATCTGCTCCCTTGGTGAGTTCTATCCAAATAGCTCTTCTCCAATCATCTTCCTCTTCAATGGAGCCATTGGGGTTCTCCAGAGTCTCTCTTTCTGCAACTACTAGAGTTACTGTTCCTTGTCCATCAAACTCTGTGGAGCTAGCGAGTTTGGAGAGGCTATCCGCCTGCATGTTCCTCTCTCGAGGTATCTGAACTACCTCGCACTCTTGGAACTTGCCCATCACTTCTTTGGCTCGTTCCAGATAGGCAGCCATCCTGCTATCTTTGGCTACATATTCACCATTCACCTGCTGAACAACTAATTGGGAGTCTGAGTATAGAGTTACCTTTGGAGCTCCCAATTCTAATGCCATCTCCATCCCTCTGATCAAAGCTTCGTACTCTGCTCCATTATTTGAGGTCATGAATTGAAACCTCACTGCAAATTGTAGGTCCTCTCCTCGAGGGCCTATTAGCACAATCCCTGCTCCACATCCGCTCAGGGTCACTGAGCCATCTACATACACCTTCCATCCCTCGACTTCCTCTGGTTTGGTCGACTCTTGGATGAAATCGGACAAAGCTTGGGCTTTTATAGCCTTCCGCGGCTCGAAATCCACGTCATATTCTTGGAGCTCGATTGCCCACTTCACCATCCTTCCAGAGAGGTCTGCTCGCCCTATAACCTTCTCTATGAGTTCAGGCCCCAGTTGGGTACCTATCTTAGTAACAAAGTCGAGTTTTCCTGGGAAGAGCTCCACACTCATCAGTTCCTCGTCTGTTTTAACATTCACCTGTTCAGGTGTTGCTCCCTCTACTTTCTTCCTCTTGACCTCAGGGTCATCTCCTCTCGTCCGCTCCAGGCCCTTAGTTAGGGCTCTGTCCGCCATCTTCACAGACTCTGCATAGCACTTCCGTGCTTGGTACTGGTCTCCTCTTACTTCTCCCACCCCGGTGGCTGTAGGGAATATCATTTTCATATGAAATGTAGAGATGATTGCCTGAAAGAGGTTCAAACTAGGTCGTCCCATCACAACATTGTATGATGAGGGGATGTCTACAATAAGGAATTCCACCAAGTGGACCTTCCGGGCTGGAGCGTCCCCCAATCCTACCTGTAACATTACCGATCCCAAAGGTTGGATAGCACCTCCGGAGAAACCATACAGAGAGGTATCTACAGGGCGCAACTTCACACTCAGCTCCATTCTCTTGAAACATTCGAAAAACATAATGTCAGCCGAACTCCCCGTATCTACGAAGATTCGAGCAACATCGAATCCAGCTATGTCGGTAGTGATCACCAGAACATCGTTGTGATCTTCCTTAACCCCCTTCACATCCTCCGGCCCAAATCGGATATTGGGCGTCTCCGTCATACGCCCCACTTCTCTTAACTGGCTTCCTTGCTCTGCTTTTAGAGCTCGGACATTCTGCTTTCTCTTCCGGAAGGAATCTCCATCTGCTGGCCCTCCCACAATCATGTGGATTACTCCTCTCTTTGGTGGTGGAGGGGGCATATCCTCAGCCGCCTCTCTGGTTTCCTTCTCTTCTGGTTTTCTTTCATGCTCTTTTCGCTTCTGCCCTCGAGGGCCCTGCCTATCTCTAAATATAAATTCTTTTAGATGGCCTGCTTGGATCATCCTCTCAATCTCGTCCTTCAGGTGGTAACACTGATTTGTATCATGCCTATATTCATTGTGAAATCGGCAAAATCGGTCAGACTTGGGTTTTTGAGGTCCTCGACTTCTGGAATATGGGAATTTCAAGTCTGGATGATCTCCGGCTACCTCCAGAACTTCGGCAGGTTCAATTCTCAAGGGTGTGTATTTCTCAAACCTCCCGCGAGGGCCAGACCGGGGACCTCCGGAGGGATTGCTATCTCTTGTTGATCCAGAGGTCCGAGGGACCTCTGGACTAAATCGTCTGGAGGGGCCTTCCCTTTCCCTTCTCCTCTCTCGATCTTGTGGCCTAACCTCCAATCTCTTTGCTTTTCGGACCTCCTCCAGAGTGAGGTATTTTTCTGCCCTATGCAGCAATTCATCAAAGTTCTTAACCGGCTTTTTAGCTAAGGAGGAGAAGAAGTCTCCATCACGCAATCCGTTAGTAAGAGCGTTGATTTTCACCTCCGGAGAGGCTGTAGGGACCTCCAGGGCTGCTTGGTTAAACCTCCGGAGAAAAGCTCTTAAGCTCTCGCCCTCTCCCTGTCTCAAATTAAAGAGGGTCAAAGTGGCCCTCGGTTGTCTCCGGGAACTAGCAAATTGATGAAGGAAGAGCTCACTGAATTCTTCCCAGGATCGGATTGTATTGGGTTCCAACTGAATGAACCATTGTTGTGCGGCCTTTGCTAGGGTAGTTAGGAAAACCCTACACTTTATTCCCTCTCCATAGCGGTGTAGTAATGCAGCATTCTCGAACCTTACTAGGTGTTCGTACGGGTCTGCCGTACCATCATATTCAAAATTAAGGGGCTTGAAATTGAATGGTAGTTCATCCTGTAATATGTTAGGGGAGAACTGGCATCCAGAGGCGTGAGCGGATCTACTGGTTCGGTTGCTCATTTGCTTCCTCATATCTCTCATCTCTTTCTATAGGGCCAGTAATTGGTCGCTGACCGGCCCTCCGTAGGTATCATCCGTGCTTTCTTCTGTCTCAAGGGGTTCTGTCCCTCGGGGTGCTGGATCAGCATTCCTTCTTGTACTCCGAAGGGGAATGCTTCTTTCCGCTCGCGAGGGCACCTTATTGTCTTCCTCCGCCCGCATCCCCATTTCCTTGGACAACACTTGGGAGGCTCCAGGTGCCTCATCCTGGGGTCTCGGGGCCGGTACCTCCAGATTCCCCGGTGCAGCTCTGGGAATCCGGTCTCTTTGATCTGCAAAGGCTTTCTCTACAGCTTGCTTGATGAGGGCGTTCAATTGATCGGGAGAGATCAAGAGTGGCCCTGAGTCTGGAATATCCTCTCGCTGAGGATCTGCGGTTTGGAACTCTGGGGCTTCAAGGTTCCCTGTTATTCCCTCCCCGACCGGTAGGGGATGATTTTCGTCACCCAAACCTGGAGTGGGTGCCAATGGCTTATTTGATCCAGAAGGAGTATGGACTGGATCTTTCCCCCGGCCTCCCCTTGGTGGGGGATCAATTGGCAAAGGGGAATTTTCCCCTGGAAGGTTCTTCTTTCCAGAAGTAGATGTTTTGTTTCCGCCACCCATTTGCTCGGACAGGTAGAAACTCGTGAGAAAATCTTTCAACTCTTTCCCACAGACGGCGCCAGTTGATGTGCCAAAATTTGCACGAGAGGATTACGTGTCCTCCGGATTGGATGTCCCACTCTTCGAACACGTACAATCACTCCAAATATGCTGCCTTTCCTCCAAATCTTCAAGAACCTGCAAAGAACACACCGGAGGGGGGTCCGGTGTGGACACTCCAATGCCTAAGTCAGTATAGGGCTTATCAATATCTTCCAAGGATCTCAAGATCCTTGATGTATCAAAATAGTTCTCAAAGAATCTCAAAAAAGTGTTTCGTATTCAGTATATCAAGTTTTTAGTGTATGAGTGTCTAACCTGGAAATCTCTTCGAATTTACCTATTTATAGAGATACTTTTTGGAGAGGAAGTCAAGTCTTCCTCTTATTTCGGAGCTGCCCATAAGACTCGGCCCTGCTGAGTGGACGAAGTCCTCCTTTCTCTCTACTCCCTGAAGACTCGGCGATACTCTCCCCTAGTGGATTTCGTTCCCTAAGATAAAGGAGGATAAAGTCTTCCTTTTATTAAGTCTGGTCCGGAAATGGCGGAGGTCTCCTATATTTACGGCCCACGACCTCATGTTAAGACTGCTTGATTTTGATATTTCTCTCCAGACGGAGCTCCCTCCAGAGAGACCTCTAGAGAGGATTCTTTATTCAGAGAACACTAGATGATTCAATCCTTTCCTCTCGATCCTATCATTCATACACGTGTCGACTCCTTATTAGGTGACGTTTTTAGGCCGCATCACCTGCTATATCCGTGGTAATGACTAATGCGTCATTATGGACTTCCCTGGGTTCCCCAGCGTCTTCTGGCCCAAAATGAATATCAGGACCCTCTGTCATTTTTCCTATCTCATGGTGTTCCATATTCCTCTCACTCTTCAGCGATCTAACGCTCTGCTTCCTCTGTCTGAAAGAATCCCCATCAGCAGGACCTCCCATGATCATGTGAATAGTTCCCCTCTTTTGGGGAGGGGGTGGCTGATCCTCGGTGTTCTTCCTCTGATCTCTTCTGTTATCCTCTGGCTTCCCCTCGGGGTCCTCCTCTTTTGTCCCCTAGGGCCTTGTCGATCTCTAAAGATAAATTCTTTTAGATGGCCTGCTTGAATCATTCTCTCTATTTCGTCTTTCAGGTGCCAACATTGGTTGGTATCGTGGCCATAATCATTATGAAATCTGTAAAATCTGTCTGACTTAGGATTCTGAGGACCCCTGTTTCTTGAATAGGGGAACTTCATATCAGGATGGTCCCCTGCCACTTCTAGAACTTCGGCTGGATCTATCCTCAAAGGGGTATATCTCCTCGCCTTTCCCCTGGGGCTCCAGGGCGCAGCTTCCTCTCTTTTTACATTTTCCGACCTCCTCGAGCTTCTATGTCTCTCTGGACTTGGCCTCCTCAGTGGGATTTCTCTTCTCCGTTCTCCATTCCCCACTATTGCCCTGGTCTCCGAACGCTTAGCCTTCCTTACCTCTTCCAGGGTGAGGTATTTTTCTGCTCTCCTTAATAACTCATCGAAGGTCCGTACTGGCTTTTTGGCTAAAGATGTGAACAGGTCTCCGTCCCTTAGTCCATTAGTGAGGGCATTAATTTTGACCTCTGAAGAGGCTGTTGGTACTTCTAGGGCCGCTTGGTTGAATCTCTTCAAGAAGGCCCGTAAGCTCTCGTTCTCTCCTTGTCGCATGTTAAATAAGGTGAGGGTGGCCCTAGGTTGCCTCCTAGCGCTGGCGAATTGATGCAAGAACAATTCACTGAACTCTGACCATGAGTGGATGGTATTCGGTCCTAGCTGTGTGAACCACTGTTGTGCAGCCTTGGATAGGGTAGTTAGAAATACCCTGCACTTGACGCCCTCTCCATATCGGTGTAGTAGGGCAGCGTTCTCGAATCTCATCAAATGCTCATACGGATCAGTGGTGCCATCATATTCAAAATTTAAGGATTTGAAGTTAGAGGGCAGTTCATCTTGTAAAATGCTAGATGAGAATTGATAGCCAGTGATGTAAGAAGGTTTACTTACGTTGTCAGTCATGTGTCTCTGCATGTCCTTCATCTCTTTACGTAAGGCCTATATTTGATCACTGACGGCTCCCTGGTATGTGTCGTCCGTGCTTTCTCCTATCCCTGTATCCAGAGTGGTATCTCCAGGGATCCTCTCCGAGTTCCTCTGGGGAGGGCGATCAAGAATGCTTCTTTCAGCCTGGGAGGGCACCTTTTCTTCTCGGTTTTGAGGGGGATCCTCATTCCTAGAGGGGACTGGAGCGGAATCGATGACGTGTTCCAGGGGGTTTTGCTTCGTACCCTCGTTGATTTGTGGAATAGGTCCAGGGGGACGAAGTCCACGAGAAGTGATTATCCTTTCGACCGATTGTGCGATCATCTCATCCAGCTGATCTTGAGAAATAGTCAAGAGTTCTGGTCGAGCATTGGGGTTAGGGATATCCTTATTAATCCCACTTCCCGAAGTTCCTGAAGTACCCGTTACATTCCCCTCTTGGGCGAGAGGTATATCTTCTGGTGTAGGTTCTGCAGGTTGTTTCCCTAAATTTCGGTTCACGGGAAAACCTGGGGGAGGCGGAGGGAAAGGAGGAGGAGTGAAATCTCCCTTCTCCTTAGTTTGCTTCGTCAGATCTTGTTCTCCACCCATTTAATACGGAACTTTTCTCACGCCTTAGCTCGAGATGTTCCCACAGACGGCGCCAGTTGATGCGTCGAAAAAGAACGCCTTTGGATATCAATCGTTCCTTTACGAGCACTATTAATCACGAGTTTGAATCGTTCGTTTATCTTTGGCAATCTTCACGTAAATCTCCTTGAGAATCCAAAAATGACCTGCAAAAGCACACCGGAGGGGGGCTCCGGCGTGGAAGCTCCGACGCTCAAGTCAGAATCGTTCTTAGGAGAATCAAAGAGGAATTTCCCTGTAATTCTAGGGAAACTCCGGCGAATAATATGATGTTTCTTCTCAATTCAGTGTATATTTCGTAAGAATGTATGTATTGTGTAAAAACGTAAATAAGAATATAGAAATAACTTGCTTATATACCTGGCCCCTCTCTCGGGAGAGAGAAAGACTCTTTCTCCCTATATCTGCTCATCCATTCCTGTAAATCCGGCCCCAAATCCCTGAAGATTCGGTCCACATCTCTGAAGACTTGGCCCTTCAACGTATAGGCCCTATCTTCGCGGGCTGACTTCTTCTTTTGACCTGGTTGAGAAAAGATGACTCATGTTATGCGTTCCCTTTGGGCCATATCCTTGAGCCCAAAGGATATTAACCCTCGAATGTGGGCCAAAGGCCCAATTACTCTTATTTCCCTTTTGAGGCCCAGGGGTGTATTAATCCCACCTTCAAGCTTACTGACTTAATTAAGACCATCATAATTTATCCTGTTTCCACGTGTCGTCTTTTCCAAGAGCGACATATTTTATCTACATCACAACCTACACTACTAAATGCACCTCCACTACTAATTACACCCCTTGTTCAACCTATAAACCCTAAACCTAATTTTTGCAGCAATAGCCGCCGCCACCACTATCATCACCATTTCCGGTGACCAACAAACAAAAAGAATTTAGAAATTTCAGAAAAAAATTAGAAAATTCTAAAAAAAAAAAAAATTATTTTTTGACAAACAAGTGTCGACCATATACACTTGTCGATGAGAGTGTATATGGTCGACCTAAAAAGGTCGAAAAAAAATTTAATGTCGACCATATAAACTTTCGTCGACAACAATTTGTCAACGAGAGTATATATGATCGACCTAAAAAGGTCAAAAAAAAAACTTGCAGAAAATGGGAGAGGGGGAGGCCGTCACGGCCGAGGGAGAGTCCGTCGCAGTCGAGGGATAGGGAAGGGGAGGCTGTCGCGCGGGTGAATCGAGGGAGAGGGAGGGGGAGGGTGTCGGTGAAGAAACAGAGAGGAAGGGGGTCGCAGCGGCAAGGGGCGGCTGCCGGCGAGGGGTGGTGTGCGGTGGCGGCAAGGTGGAGAGTGGAAAATGAGGGAGAGATGAATTAGGGTTTGGGAAGGGTGTGGTTAGTAAATGTGTATTATATAGATAAGAGAGAGAAAATGGTATTTAGAACAATTCGAAAGGGGTGCATCTATCCTGACAAATTTTAGGGGGTGCATCAATCGGGGTATGTTCTCAACGCAAATGGAGGTGTAAATAGTCAGCCCTAACTTAAATGGGTTGCTGCAATAGGCTGGAAGATGCGCGCCCAAAAGGGTACTGTTATTTGCACCTCCACGAATATTAAATACACTACAAATTTTTTTAATAGATGACAAAATTGGATAGCTCAAGTGGTTAGAGCACCACTACCTAGGCTTTAGATCCTGGGTTCGAGTCATGGGGAGGGGGAAAATGATGGGTATTTAATGTAATTCAAAAAAAAATAAAAAATTTAATAGATACACTTCCAACATGAAAAGACTATACCCTTAACATTCAAATTCTAATTTCTAATTTAGTAGATACACCATCCCACCCAAAAAATTGTTGCCTTCATCCGTCGCCGCCTCAACGCCACAACCTCCACCCAATCAATGTCGAAATATAAAAAAAAATAGAAATCTCTTTTATTTTGATATATTTCGACAAATCAGTGTCGAAATTCACTCTCTTTTTTGACAAATCAATGTCAAAATTTAAACACTTTTTCAATAAACTGGTGTCGAAATTTAATCTCTTTTTCGATAAAATGATGTCATAATCTAAACTCTCTTTCGACACCGGTGATCGAAAAAATTCAATTATTTTCTTCATAGAAATTGACAAATTTCGACAAAAAGTCATAAAATATTAAAAGATTTTCGATAAGAATTGATCGAAATGATCCATTATTTTTTAACCTGGTTCGTCGAAAAAAAACTAAAAGAAAAGAAGGAAAAAACTTATCCACTAGCGATGCAGTGCATAGTAAGATTTGGGTTTAGAGAATATGCAAAACGACAAAAAGGGACAATAGCGCATGGTGGAATGGGGTGAGGGCGAACGGGGTGATTTTTTGTACAATTAATAGGGAGAAAAGGTGGGGGGGGGGGAGACGACATTAGGGTAAGGAGCCGTCGGGGTGGGAAAAGACAGGATGAGGCTCCTACGAGGTGGGTAACAAAAAATGCAGAAGAAAAATGAGAAAGAGAGAAGGTAAAAGGAAGAAATTAGGGTTTTATGTGGGATTGTATCTATAATTTTAGGAAGAAAATGATAGTTTGAACAATCTAGAGAGTGTATCTAGTAACCTCAATATTTTATGTGGGGAGCGTATTTAACATTGAAGGAGGTGCAAATAACCATACCCCCTTAATGGGCTGAAATCAATGCCTACAGGCTCCAAATTGCTGCAATAAGTTTGCTGAAATGGGCCGACATTTTGCTGAAGGCCCGGTCTATATACCCGACTTTGTTAAATATACTCCCCTTCTCATTTATTAATTTTATATTCATTTATAATATCAAATCTACCATTTTAGTAAAACATATCAATATAAATACACTCCCCTAAATCTTAACCATAACCCCAATTTCAATGAAAGCAGTCGTTGTCGCCGCTGCCGCCGTCGCCACCGGCAGCCATTCCTCCACCTCCGACGATCGCCGCACCTTAGACAGCCGCCATCGTCCTAATAAATCTAGAATTTTTCGATAGAAATCAAAACTAGTGTCAATCCAACTTAAATCTAAAAGAACTAAAAAAAATCCAACATAAATCTCAAAAAAAATCCAGCAAAAATCTCAAAATAAAAAAAAAAAACTTACATATTTTTTGACAAATCAGTGTCAAATCGACACTGATTTGGCGACAAGATGGAATATGGTCGACAATAATGTGTCGACAAAAAACACTCTCGACGACACGATTTCATTGAAAGAAATTATTTAATTTTTTTTTAAAATATTTCGACAAAATGTGGTCGAATATAAACACTATCGTCAATTTTTCGACGATAGTGTTTATATTCGACCACATTTTGACGAAAAAAAAAATCTAACTTGGATTTTTGGGTTCAGACGCGGTGGCTGGGCGAGGGAAGGGCACCTCCGCCGCGATAGTTACAGAAATTATAAAATAAAAAATGAAGAAGAGGGAGAAGGGACAGAGGCGGCTTGGGTGGTGTAGCGTATGCACAGGACGATTTGGGTTGGGGAAGGAAGGAGGATGAGGGGCGCTGCCGCTGCCAAACTGTTGCAGAAAAAGAAAAAGGATAAAACGACAGGCGGCGAGTGGTGATGGGCGGCGGAGCTGGGGCCGGTGGGTTGAAGGGAAAGAGGAAGGGGCGGGTGGAATGAGGAAGAAGTGGGGTGAAAATGAAAAAATTAGAATTTTAATTGGGAAACATTTATGATGTACAATTTTAAGAGAAACTGGTATATATATTAAGTGTGTTAGGGGGAGTACATCTAAAGTAATTCATTTTCAGTGAGGTGCATGTATTGAGAGAGTATATTTAACAAGTATGGAGGGGTACATAGCCTGGGCCGCCTCTGCTGAATTTAAATGGGACGTTTTCCGACTTCTTTCTTAGTTGCTTCACTAAAAATGATGGAGTAGTATGGGTTTTGCAATAAAAAATTCTAAAATTTTCTACGTAAATAATACTCCCTCTATTCATGAAATATAGTCCCATTGGAATGGGGCACATGTTTTTAAAAAAAGTAGATAAAGTAAGGTTGTGTTTGGATGGAGGAATTTGATTTGGGAAGGTATTTCAAATGGAAAGTTTTAAAAATAGATGGATTTCAAATGACATGGTTTTAGGGAGGATTTAAAATCCTCTCAATTTTAACTAAAAAAATATACTAAGGATTTTAAATCCATTCATTTGTTTTTTAATTCAAACAAGTGGAGTGGATTTGAATGGAGGATTTGAAATCCATTGATCAAATCCCTCCATCCAAACGGAGTCTAAAGGTATTGTGGGGGTATTGTGGAGTCCATTGTAAATAAAGTGATTGTTTGTGAGTAAAGTTGATGGCAATTTGAGTAATTAAGTGATGGTTGAAGGGTGATAGTTTTCATAAAGGGTATGAGACTATATTTTGTGGACAAAAAATATAAGACAAATGAGACTACTTTTCGTAAACGGAGGGGGTAAAACACTATATTTTTCTCTATCAGGTGTAATAAGTCAAAAAATTAGTAATAAAAGCATGACGTGTTTAAAAAATTAAGCTAAAATTTTGTAATAAAATCATATAATTATCATTTGAATCAAATATCACACCTGAATCCAATTGATTTTAACACTAAAGTTGTGTTTGGATATGAGAATTTGATTTGAGGAGTCATTTTAAATGAATGGAGTTAAAAATGCATGAATTTCAAATGACATGATTTTAGTGGGGATTTGAAATCCTCTCAGATTCCGTTTGGTTGGGTGGATTTGGACTTATGGATTTCAAATCCACAACCCAAATCCATTCTATATGTTTGGATTATGAATGAATTTCAAATACTTAAATTTGTGTCCACACACTTTTTGGTTTAAATTGTGAGAGATTTCAAATTCTCACTAAAACCATGTCATTTGAAATTCATCTATTTTCAAAACCTTTCATTTGAAATACCTCCTCAAATCAAATCCCTCCATCCAAACGCAACCTCAATTTTAACTAAAAAATGAGTGGACAAAAATCTAAGGTTTTGTTTGGATGGATGGATTTGATTTAAGAAGGTATTTCAAATGAAATAACTCCGTTTGGATGGAGGGATTTGATCAATGGATTTCAAATCCTCCATTCAAATCCACTTCAGTTGTTTGGATTAAAAAACAAATGAATGGAAAATCCTTAGCATATTTTTTTAGTTAAAATTTGAAGAATTTTAAAGGGCAAATTGGGGAGCGATACAATTGGGAGCCTTAAAGAATCTATTGACACTATCAGTTTAAAGTAGAGGGAGGAGATACAATCTGTGAGGGGGAAAGACTAAAGAGCCCTTCAATTTCAAAATAAGGAGTAAGCGTAATTCTGCCTTGGACTTGGAAGGGGAAAAAGTGCATTTTCCCTCTCCCATCATTCCCTCAGACCTGTCTCTTCAAATTTCTTAGTTTCTAATTCACGCAAAAAAAAAAAAAAAAAAAATTAATTCAAATTTAACTTGAATTTTTTTTATTCATTTTTCAAAAAATTTAAGTCAGGTTTTTTATTAATTTTTTTTAATTTAGATAAAAATCTTTCTTCTTTGACTTGTCAAATCATACCTTTTTATCAACTTAATTTAATTTTTTTTATTCAAATTATTTTTCTTTAGTTTTTTTTATTTATATTTTATTCAAATATTTAATTTATATTTTATTCAATTTTTTTGTTGAATTTTTTTTTCAAAATTTTTAAGCCTATTTTTTTAGTTCATTTTTCTTTATTCAAATATTTTAATTTATATTTTTTACATAATTAAATATTTGAATATTGAATCCTGAATATCTGTATATATTGAATATAATCAAATATTGAATATCGATATATATTGAATATTGTTAAATATTAAATACGGTGACATAATTGTTGAACATATATAATTACATTTAATTAAAATGTTCACATACAAGACTAGATATACCCAGAAAAAATGAAATAAAATAACAAAAAAAGTAAAGAAATCGTACTAAAATCTTTGCAATTAGAATGTGTATTATATTGAACATCCATATATATATTTAACATAATTATATATATATATATATATATATTAAATTTTAGATATATTATTGAACACCGAGATTATGTTTATCCATTCACAACAATCCAGAAAAATACTACGGAGTATATTAATTATTACATATTCAACTTCCCAACAAAGTATTCTCCTCTCGACAATGTTCATTTGTGTAAAACGAAATAAAAACATTCAACTAATTGAGAAAAAAATAAACACTATTGGAACATTTAACTACCATAAGCGACTCTCTAGAATTTAAACCTTTTTTTTAATTAAAAATAAACAATGTATTTTAAGCTTTTTTGAAAATAGAGTAAAAAAACTCGGTTCTCATAGATCTGGGCCTTGAGAGAAAGAAAATTCAGAAACAAAAAACAAAGAAGTTCACCAACAAGAGATGCAAAACTTAATTAGGAGATAACAGTGTCAAACTTAAGTAGGAGATAACAGACTAACAGTGCCAAAGCCAATAGAAGATTTTCAAAGTAAAAGAATCCAATTCCAAATGAAACACTTACAACCCAAGAATCACTAGAAATAACTCATTGTACATTAATCAAACACTCAACCTACAAAATTGAAAATACACAACATTAACAGCAAATAAAAAGCACACAGAAAAGCTCAAATGAACCTTGGTAGTAGGAACAGAGGAAGCATCATCAGGGTCTTGAATGAGCTTTTTCATGCGACCCAAATCAGAAGCTGAATTTTAACGATATTTCCTAAGGTAAAGAAAGTAGAGGGGTTTTTAGAGAGAGGAACCAAAATAAAAAAAAACAGATCACAGATCATGACAAAAGGGGTTTTTGCTTCCATACCTAGATCACAAATCGTTTGCTTCCACAAAATGGATGGAGAAATACCCAGAATTTTCTCCCACAATGAGTTCGGTTATTTCTTAAAAAACCCTCGATCTCTTTTCCTAGATCCGCCGATATTCAAGCTTTGCAACGACGGAACGCCGCCATCACGCGGAGAAGACGAGCCCCTTGACGGAGCATTCAGGCTCGGCAACGACGGCGGAAGGCCCCCCTCGACTGAGCATTCAAGCTTTGCAACGACGGTATGTTGCCATCACGTGAGCGGCGCAGATCGGAGAAGACGAGCCCCTTGACGGAGCATTCAGGCTCTGCACCGGCGGCGTCTCGCTGATTTCTTCGCCGTCTCAAAATACCCAAACGGCCGCCATTTTCGACTCGACGAGCTGCGAAAACGTCTCGCTGCCTTCTTCGCCGACTCAAGCCCCATTTCAGATCTTATGTGTGTGTGTGTGTGTTTTTGTGAGAGAAAAGAGAGAGAAACAAATATTTGAAAATGGAAGAGAGAGAAGACAATATTAATTGTTTGAGAGGGAGGAGAGAGAAGAAGTGTAATCTTTGAATAGATGAAGGGTAGGAAAGACAATTTACAAGACAATTTGTAGTGTTAGAGATTAAAAAAATGACTTGTACTTTCTACCTCTCAAGGGCCAAAATATGTATCATGCAGTCAATAATCTCAATTTTAAATCCTCCCTAAAATCATGTCATTTGAAATCCATCTATTTTCAAAACCTTCCATTTAAAATACCTCCCCAAATCAAATCCCTCCATCCAAACACAACCTAAGAATAGATGGATTTCAAATGACATGAAACCCTCTCAATTTTAACTAAAAAAAATATGTTAAGTATTTGAAATCCATTCTTTTACTTTTTAACTCAAACAATTAGAGTAGATTTGGATGGTGGATTTGAAATCCATAGATCAAATCCCTCCATCCAAATGGCGCTAAGTATTTGAAATTCATTCCGTTTGGTTGGGTGGATTTGGACTTATGGATTTCAAATCCACAACCCAAATCCATTCTATATGTTTGGATTATGAATGAATTTCAAATACTTAGATTTGTGTCCACACACTTTTTAGTTTAAATTGTGAGAGATTTCAAATCCTCACTAAAACCATGTCATTTGAAATCCATCTATTTTCAAAACTTTTCATTTGAAATACCTCCTCAAATCAAATCCCTCTATCCAAACGCAACCTCATAATCCAAACAAGTGGAGTGGATTTGAATGATGGATTTAAAATCCATAGATCAAATCCCTCCATCCAAACGGAGTCTAAGAGAATGAGTTTTAAAAAAGGGAAGGAGTCACTTAAACTTTAAAACCATGAATTAAATACCTTGAGGTTGTGTTTGGATGGAGGGATTTGATTTGAATAGGTATTTCAAATGAAAGGATTTAAAAATAGATGAATTTCAAATGACATGGTTTTAGTGAGGATTTGAAATCTCTCTCACTTTTAACTAAAAGTGTATACACACAAATCTAAGTATTTGAAATATATTCATAATCTAAACATGTAGAATATATTTGGACCGTAAATTTAATATTCATAAGCCCAAATCCATCCAAACGCGAATTGTCGTCTTCAATATATGAGTTAAAAAATGAGCATGTTAATGATTCTTGCGAAATAGATAAGGTGACTAAGTAGTTCAAATCTTTCTTTCATTCAATTGCATCTCACATTCTCACTCCCTCCGTCCATCGGTTCCTAAAATAGTAAAAAAAAATTAATTTTTTTAATTATCTCCTTTAAATATCTTAAAATTATATTAAATATCATTACTTTTTTCATAAAAAATCATATTTTTGTCATATTCTCCTCAAATGATAAACACATTCTCAATAAAAAATTATTTTATACTTTATAATATTAATAAACAATTCCCACATTAAATCTCATGTTAAAACAAATGGGAATCGAATGAGGGAAGGGGGAGTACAATATATCTTTTAAATTTTACAATTCAATACTTGAACTATTAAATACTTGATTTATGCACTAGATAATTTTTATGGTGACTAAAGATGATGTAATAGCCAACCTTACCCTCAGAGACGACGGAGGCACACTGGGTCTTGTGGCCCAGACCATTTTTTTAATATATATGTGATAAATTTTATATATATTTTTAAATAATTGTATATTTTGTTATGACAATTGTTATTTTATTTGTTCAAACTTTGTATTCATAATTCATTTTTACGATTATTAATAAATATTAATTATTTATATATAAAACACATGAATTTGACACTTCTTGTCCTGATCTACTTCGTCATTGTCAATTTGGTAACATTATCTTTAATCACGTCAAAAATTTAGGTCTATAATTTTATTTGGTTACATTATCTTTAATCATGCCAAAAATTTATTCGTTACATCGAATTGAAACAATTAATTAATTCAAGTATCAAATTTTAATTGATATGGTCATTTACCCTTTATTATCAGCCAATCGCGATAACTAATGCCATAACGATGACATCTTGATCTAAAAAAAAATTAAAACCCAGTTTTTACAAATGATTATAAATAAAAATATAACAAATTCTCTCTTTCTTTTTTTCTTTTTCTGGAGCAATCGTCAAAATCAATCAGTTAAATTAATGGACCTCACATTCATGGAAAACGATTGTCTTTTGTCTTTTTTTTCTTTTTGTTAAACAGCACTTAATTGAAAAATCAACCTCACAGGCCACAGCACGTCCATGATATTTAATAGATTCCAACTCCATTATTAATTTTAATGTATAAATTGTTTATAAATATTAAAGTGGATAACATTACTTTTTTAAGAAGGAATAGTATAGATAATTTTACTTTATTGTAGAGATAATTTTTTACTTGCATATAAAAAGTAATGAAATGAGATGCAAATAAAAAATATTTGAAGGAAATTTTTATTATTGATATGAACAAGGAATAAAAGTAAAATTACCTAAATTATTATTATTGTTAATTTTTGTTGTTAGGATGATTTCTTATTATTACTATTTATTATTTAAAAATTATTACTATTATTATTAAATATTATAGTATTATATATAAATATATATATTATTATTAATATATAAAAATATTATTGTTGAGTGTTTAAATTACTATTATTAAATAATAAATAATTTTTAATTTAACAGTATGTATTATTAATATTTTTATAACTATTACTATATGATGTAGATAAATATGTCGCTCTCGGAAAAGTCGACACGTGGAAATGAGATAAATTATGATAGTTATAATTAGGTTGATACGCTGGAAAGCAGGATTAATACACCCCTGGGCTTAAGAAGGGAAATTAGAGAAATTAGGGTGATTGGGCCTCTAGCCCACATTTGGGGGAATTAATAGTTTTTGGGCCTAAAGATCTGGCCCAAAGAGGGAACGCATAATCAATCTTTCTTAACCAAGTTAAATGAGTGGGTCAATCCACGAAGATAGGGGGTGATATGCTGAAGAACCAAGTCTTCAGGGAGATAGACCGATTCCTCAGGGACTTGGGGCCTGATTTACAGGAATGGGCCGAGAATATAGGGAGAACAAGTCTTTCCCTCTCCGGAGAGAGGGGCCAGGTATATAAGCAGGTTCTTTCCATATTCTTAATTACGTTCTTTGACATAATACATACATTTTTACTAAACACACACTGAATTGAGAAGAAACACCACTGTATTCGCCGGAATTCCCCTAGATATACAGGGGAATTCCTCCTTGATTTCTCTTACGATCGATTCTGACTTGAGCGTCGGAGCTTCTACGCCGGAGCCTCCCTCCGGCGTACTTTTGCAGGTCATTTTCGGATTTCCAAGGAGATTTATTTGAAGATTGCCAAGGATAAAACAAGTGATTTGATTCGTGATTAGCAGTGCTCGTGGAGGAACGATTGATATCTAAAGGCGTTCTTTTTCGACGCATCACTATATATTAATGTATATTAGTATTATTTAATTTTTAAATTTATTATTTTTATTATTGATTTTCAAAATTTTATTATGAATAATAAATTATTATTTATTTAATAGTTATAATATTAAATATTTTTTTTTTATTTTTTAAATTATTATTATTGAAAGTGAATATGAAAATAAAAATAAATAATAGGAGTAATATTTTATATAATAATAAAACGCATTCCTTACATCATGTAATACATAATACCATGATGTATGGAAGAAATGATTATTCCTTAATTTTTGAGACTGACAATTTCATTTGAAATTATCATTCCTAATTAATAAACATACTAATCATGGTATTTGGAATGAATTAAGGAATGATCATTCCATTCCTAATTCATTCCTAATTCATTCCTGCATACCAATCATGCCCTAAGGAGTATATGGTAAATACAGGAATGATATAATCCACCGATGCCACTATTTTTGTGTCCACCGTCTATGTGGCATGTCATGTCAATAAATTCTTATAAATCAAATTAATTTAAACTTTATTTCATAATAAATACTCTCTCTCCGTTCCTGAAAAGTTTGTAGGAAATTTTGGACAAGTGTAATGATAAGAGTGTTGAGGGGTAATTTTGTAAACTTTTATATATAAAGTAAATAAAATAGGTGGGTTGAGTATATGGTGGGTTCCAAAAGTAATAGCATGAAGTGTAAATATGTGTATATTGTGAGGGTGAAAATTGTGATGATTATTTCTATTTTGGTATGCAAACTTTTGAGGGACAAACAAAAAAGGAAAGTATAAAATCTTTTCAAGGGACGGAGAGATATTTAATTTGATTTTATCCATATCAAAATTATAATTTTTTTATATTTAATTTTTTATTGTCACAATCAAATATCACGCTAAATAATATCATTAATCTTTTTTTAAATCTTTCCATACATTAATCTTTTCTCAAAAAAAATTCTACGCAAAATAAAAAATCCATCTTAGTGTTATAAAAAAAACTCAAAATCTTTTCTCCACGAAATAAAAAATTCATCTTAGTGTTGTAAAAAAAATGAAAGACCTCTTCAACTACGGCTTTGTGTGGTCCTTCATTGTAATCGTCCCTTCGGGACATCCGATAAAATTGGAACGATATGTTAGGAAAAAAATACACGCACACGATGACGATAAAAAAATAACACGACATTTGTTTACCCAGTTCGTCTTTCGACTACGTCTGGAGACAATGCCAAACCAGGTATTTCACTATATTTATTGGATGCGCAATGATTACAATGAGAGAACATCTATTTTTAATAGAAAACTTGCCCTAATTAACTCTAAGCCCATTAGGAACAAACTTGCTCCCTACTCCAAACCCATTAGGAACAAACTTGCCATAATTAACCATAGGCTTATTAGGAACAAACTTGCTCCCCACTCCAAGCCCATTAGGTTAATTCAGGCTCCATACTCCAACAATCTCCCATTTGGAGACTGAATTCTCCATGTAACCATATCTTCTTGATTCTCCTCCTGTATCCGCCTGTCATCACCAAGCCTTATCTTCAAGTTTCAAGGCCAATTGAAGCTATGCATAGCTTCAACTTCTCTAAGGTCGCCACCTTAGTAAATAACAAGTACTCCCTCCGTCCCATACTTGAAGGCACATTTTACCATTTTGGGCGTCCCATACTTGAAGGCACATTACCTAAAATAGCAAAAACACTTTTAAATACTCCCCTTAAAACATCACAATATTACAACAAATGCCACTACTTTATTACACTAAAAAGTAACTTTATTACTATTTATAAAGTTGAAAAGTTTTTACTACCCTTACTTTATCTTACACAATATTAATAAACAATTCATTCATTAAAACCCGTGCCCAATTGGTTTGAGCCTTCAAGTATGGGACGGAGGGAGTAGTAGTTAGAGGGCGAATACCTATTAGGTGCACGTCGCTCTCTAACTGGTCTCTGCAGCAGATTCTCCAGTGGTGGTGGGGTCCTAGGTTCTTCAATAAGAACCTCTTCTTCATTCTGACTCTCTTTACTCCCACTCGAGTTTGAGAGGTCTAACTCAACCTCTTGGGTATTGGTCTTGTCAGTATCTGATGCCTCCAATATGTTCTTATACATAACCTGTTCATTGAAAACTACATCTGTGCTGCGAATAATCTTTCGGTTATTCTCAACCCAAAGTGTATAACCGAACTCATCACCACTGATGTGCCAAAAATTGCACGGTCGGATTAAATATCCTCGGGATCAGATATCCAAATTCCCGAATGCTTAGAACTGATTTAGGTACACTGCTTCCGCTGGAATGATCCTCCAAAAACCTGCTAAAGACACACCGGAGGGAGCTCCGGTGCGGACACTCCGATGCCTAAGTCAGTATAGGGCTTTTAATATATCACAAGGACCTCGAGATCCTTGTTTTATCAAATTAGGCTCTCAAATAATATCAAAAGTATGTTTGGTACGAAATGTATCAAGTTTAGTCAAGGTAAGAAAGTCTAACCTGGTAATATACTCAAATTTACCTATTTTTAGAGAATCTCCTCTTAAGGGGAGGTTACAGCTTCCTTATATTTCGGAGCTACCTTTGGACCCAGCCTTGCTGTGTTGACAAGGTCACCACTTCTCCTCTACTTCCGGAAAGACCGGGGCCACTCTCCCTAGTGGACTCTTTCCACTAAAATGAAGGAGAGAAGAATCTTTCCTTGGTCAGTCTTAGTCCGATTTATGTGGAGATCTCTTATATTCTCGGTTCACCAATTCATATCAAGATCGAGTCCTCCAGATAAGTCTCTCCCAGAGGGGCTCCAGGAGCTCCCTCTGGAGGGACTTCCAGAAGGGATTCTTTATCCAGAGCCCCTTCCACAATCCCATATCTTCTCTTTTATCTTATCCTTTATACACGTGTCGACTTCTTATCGGATGACATTTTTAGGCCGCATCATCTACTCCCCCCTACTCTCGTAAAAGGGGTATATCTTTTGTGAGAGTAGAAAATTCCAGTGAGCCTAGTACAGAGGCGTTTCTGGAGAGACGTGTATTATTCTTGCTTCGGAGAGGAATTTCAAAAGTGCTCCCCTTCGGAGATTTTTTCCGCCTTGGCCGCCTGTAATTTGGCAATGGCCTGACTATTGGTTTCATAACCTTCAAAGAATTTTCTCAAGAACTTTAGGGAATCTCTCCCCCTTTCACGGAATCACCTCTGGTTTCAGGTGGCTCGAGGAGGTTTTCCTTGACTTTAGCGAAATTTTTGTTTTCTAAGTATCCATCTTGGGTCTTGGTTATGGGGGGATGCTCCCCAGTTCTCCTTGGCCTCTGAGCCTCTACTTGTCTCTTCCTTTCGTTTAAAAGATTTTGATTCATAAAATCTTCTCATTTCATTGATTAACCCTTTTGGGTTTCAAGCATTGTGAGGGCTCTCTAGAGCTCCTCGGCCTCTGGGCCTCTGAGTATTTGTCACTCTCATTCCTAAAAGATTTTAATTCAAAAAATCTTCTCATTTCAGTAACCCACTTGGGTCTCGAGTAGGATGAGGGCTCTCTGGAGCACCTCGGCCTCTAGGCCTCTGAGTGTTTCTCACTCTTATTCTTAAAAGATTTTAATTCAAAAAATCTTCTCATTTCAGTAACCCACTTGGGTCTCGAGTAGGATGAGGGCTCTCTGGAGCACCTCGGCCTCTAGGCCTCTGAGTGTTTCTCACTCTTATTCTTAAAAGATTTTAATTCAAAAAATCTTCTCATTTCAGTAATTAACCCTTTTGGGTCTCAAATATGGTGAGGGCTCTCTGTAGCTCCTCGGCCTCTAGGCCTCTGAGTGTTTCTCACTCTTATACTTAAAAGATTATGATTCACAAAAATCTTCTCACTTCATTAATTAACCCTTTTGGGTTTTAAGCATGGTGAGGGCTCTTTGGAGCTTCTCGGCCTCTGAGTGTTTCTCACTCTCATTCTTAAAAGATTTTGATTCATAAAATCTTCTCATTTCATTGATTAACCCTTTTGGGTCTCGAATATTGTGAGGGCTCTCTAGAGCACCTCGGCCTCTAGGCCTCTGAGTGTTTGTCACTCTCATTCCTAAAAGATTTTAATTCAAAAAATCTTCTCATTTCAGTAACCCACTTGGGTCTCGAGTAGGATGAGGGCTCTCTGGAGCACCTCGGCCTCTAGGCCTCTGAGTGTTTCTCACTCTTATTCTTAAAAGATTTTAATTCAAAAAATCTTCTCATTTCAGTAACCCACTTGGGTCTCGAGTAGGATGAGGGCTCTCTGGAGCACCTCGGCCTCTAGGCCTCTGAGTGTTTCTCACTCTTATTCTTAAAAGATTTTAATTCAAAAAATCTTCTCATTTCAGTAACCCACTTGGGTCTCGAGTAGGATGAGGGCTCTCTGGAGCACCTCGGCCTCTAGGCCTCTGAGTGTTTCTCACTCTTATTCTTAAAAGATTTTAATTCAAAAAATCTTCTCATTTCAGTAACCCACTTGGGTCTCGAGTAGGATGAGGGCTCTCTGGAGCACCTCGGCCTCTAGGTCTCTGAGTGTTTCTCACTCTTATTCTTAAAAGATTTTAATTCAAAAAAATCTTCTCATTTCAGTAATTAACCCTTTTGGGTCTCAAATATGGTGAGGGCTCTCTGTAGCTCCTCGACCTCTAGGCCTCTGAGTGTTTCTCACTCTTATACTTAAAAGATTTTGATTCACAAAAATCTTCTCACTTCATTAATTAACCCTTTTGGGTCTTAAGCATGGTGAGGGCTCTCTGGAGCTCCTCGGCCTCTAGGCCTCTGAGTGTTTCTCACTCTCATTCTTAAAAGATTTTAATTCATAAAATCTTCTCATTTCATTGATTAACCCTTTTGGGTCTCGAATATTGTGAGGGCTCTCTGGAGCACCTCGGCCTCTAGGCCTCTGAGTGTTTCTCACTCTTAATTCAAGGTGTTGATCATATCAGGACCTTTCAAGTTCAAGTAATCCGCTTGGATTTAGAGTAGGGTGAGGAACTTTCTAGCTTCCCTCGACCTCGTGGCCTCTAATTGTTTCTCACTTTTGAATTCTCATATCTCATATATGCTCAATGATCTACAGATCCTTCATCATTTCATCACTCCTAATTTTCAAACTTAGCCCTCCGGCTACTCAGGGTGGTTAGCCCTCACGCGTTTCAGGATGCTCAAAGTATGCTTATGAATCATATCTTAAATTGTTAGGAAATATGTGCTCATACAAGTTTCCAAAAATCTCCAAATGTTTTCATCACATCTCATAAAATCTTCAAATATTCATCAAAGATAAACATACCTTTTAACATAATTTAGAAAAAATTAGACTCATCACTAATCAAAAACACGTTCTTAACCATGCCTAAATTCTCAATCATTCTCTCGATTCAATCACGAAATTCTCCTAAGTAATTACCTTAGCATTTCTCAAATCAATCATTTCTGAAGCTTTAGCAAATGCTCATATACTTCGAGGTTTTATGCTCTAAACAACTACGTCTAGGTAACTCATATCATATTACAAAGTAAAATCTAAAGTAAAAAAGTAAAATATACACTTTTCACTTACGTGGCTTCATATCAGCATCTCGGAGGTAGTAGGCCTAGACCCTTCATCACCCCCTTTAAGCATCGAAGTGTAAAGCATTTGCAAGGTCCGTCATCATGCTCGTCTCCGAATATCGCATCTCAACACCCTAGATGATCTTAATCACCTAATAAATCGACTCTTGGGTATATCCTTCTTTACAGTAGCCTTGTAGCCCTCATGACTACCTGCTCATCCTTCATGGGTTTCTTTTATCACGTAATCTCCTTCGGGAGACATCTTAGATAGGGATGGGTCAACGATCGTTTGTATATTTGGCCACCCAAGATGTAGTATCTTAACCGCAAAGCTCGAGCTTCTCCAGAAGCTGCAGGGGCTGGTCCTTTATTCATCTCTTCTCAACTTTTGAATATCAAATTTCCGCACCCTGGGGAGGGTTTGGTCAGCTTCAGCAGCTAGGCTCGGTGGAGCTTCAATCATACAAGCTTAATCTGAAATCTGAAGTCACATCTAGAATATCGAGGCATGTCAATCATACAAAATTCATAGATAAGTATGTTAGCCCCACATTCTGAAGTCACGAATCATTATTAGTCCTTAGTCATGGATTCTAGAGCATATAGTAACCACATAAACTCAACGTGCTACTCATGCTCTCTAGTATCTCAAGTCAATTTTCAAATTTGAACATCACATCTAGAGCGTCTAGACATAATAATCATGTAAAAGTAGGAGGGTCGTACTTGATTTAGGGAAAACAAAGTATGATACGCATATCAATCTCATAATGACATACTTATAACAATATCGAATCAACGAATATCATAGCTTATTCATGTCACACTCATCATGACATACTCATTATAAAATCACGTTAGCATAAAAGATCTAACCTTTTTTTAGCTTTATCAAATTTTGTACTAACCGGTGGTATCGATATACTCGTTATTTGGGGATCAGCACCATAGCAGGCTAAATATCATAATCCAGCTACTCGTTTGGTTCTCCATAGTTCTCTGCTCTTTCGGGCTCCTCCAGGACCTCTAGGTTCTCCAAGTTTACTTGTATATCAATCCCGAATTGATCCTGTAAAGATACACCAAAAAAGGGGCCTCCCACACAGGCTCTCAAGTGCTCAGATAAGCTCCATATGCCTCAATTATATAATTTAAATATGAAATAAGGGAATTTTAGATCTGGATAATCTCCAGCAACCTCCAAGACCTCTGTAGGTTCCAATCTCAATTGGGTATATTTCTAAAACGTCCCTCGAGGCCCAGATCGGGATCCTCTCGCAGCATTGCGGTTTCCTGTTCCTCCGGAGTTTCGGGGAGCTTCTGGGCTGGACCTCCTTGCTGTAGATTCTCTCTTCCTCTCTCCACTAGCTGGTTTCACCTCCAGCCTCTTGGCTTGCCTCACCTCTTTGAGGGCGAGATACTTTTCAGCTCTGAAGATTCTTAAGTTCTCTACCCGCTTCAGGTAATCAATCATCCTCTCACCCACTCTAGTTTTCGGACTTATCGTTTTGTCTGTTTAGGGCTATTGGCCTTGATCTCAGGGACCTAAATAGGCTCAATCTTCACTTTCCATTTCCGAGCTTATCCCGAAATCCTCCAGGACTTGGATAGAATCAACCTATAATCTGAAATCTTCTGAACCTATCCAGAGATCCTCTAGAGCTTGGATAGACTTAATCTGTAATCTGAAATCTTCTGAACCTACCCAGAGGTCCTCCACAACTTGGGTAGACTTAATCTACAATCTGAAATCTTCTGAACCTATCCAGAGATCCTCCAGAACTTGGATAGACTTAATCTATAGTCTGAAATCTTCTGAACCTACCCAGAGGTCCTCCAGAACCTGGATAGGCTCGGTTTGTAATATGAAATTATATCTAAAATATGGAAACATGTTAATCGTGTGCAAAATCATAATCATCATCAGCGTCTAATCATGTGCAAAATCATAATTATATATAAAATATGGAAACATGTCAATCGTGTGCAAAATCATAATCATCATCAGCGTCTAATCATTAATTCTACCACATAAAGTAATCACAAGACTCAACATGTGAATTGCTTACCCATGCTTCTACGATTTCAAGTAATTCTTAATTCTAAGATTGCTTCTAGAGTATCAATCATGTAAGCTTAGGAGAATCATGCTTAATTCAATAGAAAAAATAAGTTCGTGTCATATATGTCAATATCATTAAAATATGCTCATAGCAATATCAAATTACTATAAAAGATCTAATACTTTAGGCTCTATCAAACACATGTACTAACTTGTAGCACCGATGCACTTATCATATCTTTGCCTCGTACTCCCATGCCCTAAATACTCTGCTGCTCGTGGAGGGGCACGAATGTTGTCGTCCTCTGCAGTGCCTGGAGGTATCTCCTTGCCAGGTCCACTCCCGAGGGCTCCAGACGTGCCAACGATATCACCCCCTATAGAGATAGGGGTGCCTCGAGCCTCTTCCTGGAGTCTCGGAGCAGGCAATTGCACACTCCACATATATGTTCGACAATCCTTATACTCATAATTCCATGATAATAATACATCACTGTGTGAAGTTTTATCAATCAAATATTATTTAGAGCAAAATCAACCTGATCAGCACAGTCCATACGTAATGTCATATCCCCTTAGACTTTGAGCCAAGGACAAGAGTTATCAATACCAATCATTTTAATTCTCATAATTGTTATTTCAGTTTAAATCTCATCACTAGCGGAAATCCAATGTTTGGATGTTAGAGAAATCAGAGTGAGAGGAAATTTCAATAGCATCATAAATCGTATTAACAGTAAAACCACTTCATTAAAATAACACAATGAATTTATTTCAGGCATCACCGTAGCATTCATCTCTCATTTTAACATATATTAGGATATGTTTAATAATATCATCCTAAGATAATTCAAATTTACCTTACTCCCATCATAATCAACACAATCACCATTAATCTCCAGTCGGGGCTTAGCAAGATGCTAATAGCTTTCTACCTTGTTTGATTTCTTGTTTTATTTTTCAATTCCAGAAATGAACATTTTCCACAATAAAGGAATTTTCGCAAACGAACAAGTTCACACTGCTAGCAGAACTATATTGATTATGGACATTTAAATCAAGACATTAATATAACCTTCAATTCTTTCTCAATCAAGACATTAATAATGACATCAGATATCACAATTGAGAATTCTGCTCTCAAATCTCACTCAATGGTCCATATTAATCATTTATTGCATCTGGCTTCTTTGCATCATTAAGCAATTATATTCCAACATGTAAAATTATTTGCAGCATATATAAGAAAACTTAAGGAAGAACCTATGTCAAATCTAGGCAAAGGACTGCCCGTAGAATTTACCAAGCAATGTTCCATCTCCAATTCCATCACTCGAACAGATAGAAATTCGTGAGAAAATCTTTTAAATCGTTTCCCACAGACGGCGCCAGTTGATGTGCCAAAAATTGCACGGTAGGATTAAATATCCTCGGGATCAGATATCCAAATTCCCGAATGCTTAGAACTGATTTAGGTACACTGCTTCCGCTGGAATGATCCTCCAAGAACCTGCAAAAGACACACCGGAGGGAGCTCCGGTGCGGACACTCCGATGCCTAAGTCAGTATAGGGCTTTTAATATATCACAAGGACCTCGAGATCCTTGTTTTATCAAATCAGGCTCTCAAATAATATCAAAAGTACGTTTGGTACGAAATGTATCAAGTTTAGTCAAGGTAAGAAAGTCTAACCTGGTAATATACTCAAATTTACCTATTTATAGAGAATCTCCTCTTAAGGGGAGGTTACAACTTCCTTATATTTCGGAGCTACCTTTGGACCCAGCCTTGTTGTGTTGACAAGGTCACCACTTCTCCTCTACTTCCGGAAAGACCGGGGCCACTCCCCCTAGTGGACTCTTTCCACTAAAATGAAGGAGAGAAGAATCTTTCCTTGGTCAGTCTTAGTCCGATTTATGTGGAGATCTCCTATATTCTCGGTTCACCAATTCATATCAAGATCGAGTCCTCCAGATAAGTCTCTCCCAGAGGGGCTCCAGGAGCTCCCTCTGGAGGGACTTCCAGAAGGGATTCTTTATCCAGAGCCTCTTCCACAATTCCATATCTTTTCTTTTATCTTATCCTTTATACACGTGTCGACTTCTTATCGGATGACATTTTTAGGCCGCATCAACCACTATAACCAATGAACGTACACTTAACAAATTTAGCATCACTGTTTGCAGTAGAATGATACTCCAGAATCCAACACCCAGTATTCTACCGGACAATTGACATTAAAGACCAACGCGTCTCCAACATCAACTGTGGTTGCGTTTGCTGTCTTCTTCTTGTTCTGTCCCTTCCTGTTTTTCTTGGGTGATGAACACTGGTTCCTGTAGTGACCAAACTCATCACAATTCCAGCACTGGATCGAGTCTTTATCTTTCTTGGATTGACTCTTTCCTCTGGACTCTGATCTGCCACGATTGATCTTGTCAGAATCTGATGCCTCCAATCTGTTCTTGTACATAATCTGTTCATTGAAAACTACATCTCTACTGTGAATAATCTTTCGGTTATTCTCATCCCAGAGTTTATAACCGAACTCATCACCACCATAATCAATGAACGTACACTTAACAAATTTAGCATCACTACAAGAGTAGAATGATGCTCCAGAATCCAACACCCACGATTCTACTGGACTACTAACACTCAAGACCAACGCGTCTCCAATATCAACTTTGGTTGCGTTTGCTGTCTTCTTCTCGTTCTGTCCCTTCCTGTTTTCCTTGGGTGCTGAACACTGGTTCCTGTTGTGACCAAACTCATCACAATTCCAGCACTAGATCGAGTCTTTATCTTTCTTGGATTGACTCTTTCCTCTGGACTCTGATCTGCCACGATTCTACCTACCCTTCAATCTGCCCCCTTCTTCCGTGTTCAGCGTTGACCCTGAAGTGGATCCAGATTCTTTCCTGCGAACCTCCTCGCTAATCATCAAATCCCTCACTTCGTCAAGCTTCACTTTATCTTTTACGGATGAAGCGCTAACTGTGGCAGCCCAACTATCTGGCAAAGAAGATAACAAAACTAAAGTAAGTACCTCGCCACTAAAGTCGATCACGACAGAACACAACTGTCCAATGATCCTGTTGAACTCGTTCAGGTGTTGCTGCACGAATGTGCTCTCCGACATCCTGAGGTTGAATAACCGTCTGATCAAGTGAACTTTGTTCGCCGTTGTGGGCTTCTGATACATCTTCTCTAAGATCTGCATCATCTCCCTTGCGGACTTAGCTTTAGTCGTGTGATAGGCTACGTTCATGGACAGCGATAAGCGTATTGCACTCATCGCCTTTCTGTTCAACAGATTCCACTCCTTATGTTCCATCTTTTCGGGTTTCTCCTTCTCCTCTAGGGGCACATACAAATATTTATCATAAAGGTAATCCTCGATCTGCATCTTCCAGAACCCGAAATTCGATCCGTCAAACTGCTTGATTGAAATCTTCTCGTCGCTCATCGTGACTGCTCCCTCTGAATCCGAGGCTCTGATACCAGTTGTTAGGAAATAAACACACACACACGATGACGATAAGAAAATAACACGACATTTGTTTACCTAGTTCGTCTTTCGACTACGTCTGGGGGCGATGCCAAGCCAGGTATTTCACTATATTTATTGGATGCGCAATGATTACAATGAGAGAACATCTATTTATAATAGAAAACTTGCCCTATTTAACTCTAAGTCCATTAGGAACAAACTTGCTCCCTACTCCAAGCCCATTAGGAACAAACTTGCCATAATTAATCCTAAGCTTATTAGGAACAAACTTGCTCCCCACTCCAAGCTCATAAGGAACAAACTTGCTCCCTACTCCAAGCCCATAAGGAACAAACTTGCTCCCCACTCCAAGCCCATTAGGTTAATTCAGGCTCCATAATCCAACACGATACAGAGAAGACTAGCATGGCCCCTGCGCAAGGATAACACGCATAAATCGAGAAATGGTCATTGTAATCAAATGTGATTTGCATTGTGTCCGGTGAACAGTAGCTCTATTGAAACGAAATGAGTAATAAAATTTACCAAAGAATTTTTATGGTTAATGCCCCGTCGAATTGCATACATATTACCCAACCACTCATTCTTTTCTAACTCAGTAGAATTCATCAACTCCAACCACCGATTTTCATTTCAAACTCATCAGCTGATTCCGAATAATATGTAATAGTTTGTGATAGTGATCCTTGAATACACGGGCATTGAATTTCTCGAAAAACTTGTTAAAAATATATGTCATAAACAATTCGATGCATAGTATTAGGAAACACTACTGAAATGACTCGAGATACTGCTACATCCTGATAAGTAATAATCAGTAATAAATGGAATACGATGGACAAGAATAGATAGTTATCTTGATCAGTAATTGATGCGGCCTAAAAATGTCACCTAATAAGGAGTCGACACGTGTATAAGTGATAGGATCAAGAGGAAAGGATTGGATTATCTAGTACTCCCTGAATAAGGAATCCCCTCTAGAGATCCCTCTGGAGGGAGCTCCGTCTGGAGAGAAGCATCAGAAAGAAGCAGTCTCAACTTGAAGTCGTGGACCGTAAATATAGAGGACTTCCGTCATTTCCGGTCCCAGTTGGGTAAAAGGAAGACCTTATCCTCCTTTATCTTAGGGAATAAAGTCCACTAAGATGGAGTGTGGCCGAGTCTTCAGGGAATGGAGAGAAGGGAGGACTTCGTCTACTCAACAGGGCCGAGTCTTATGGGCAGCTCCGAAAGAAGAGGAAGGCTTGACTTCCTCTCCAGGAAGTATCTCTATAAATAGGTAAATTCGAGGAGATTTCCAGGTTAGACATTCTTATATTACAAAACTTGATATACTAAGCAAAAAACACCTTTCTGATATTCTTCGAGAACTTATTTGATTTATCAAGGATCTCGAGATCCTTGGGAGAGATTGACAAGCCCTATACTGACTTAGGCATCGGAGTGTCCACACCGGACTCCCCTCCGGTGTGTTCTTTGCAGGTTCTTGAAGATTTCGAGTAAAGGCAGCATACTTGGAGTGATTGTACGTGTTCGAAGAGTGGGACATCCAATCCAGAGGACACGCAATCCTCTCGTGCAAATTTTGGCACATCAACTGGCGCCGTCTGTGGGAAAGAGTTGAAAGATTTTCTCACGAATTTATACCTGTTCGAGCAAATGGGTGGCGGAAACAAAACATCTACTTCTGGAAAGAAGAATCTTCTAGGGGAAAATTCCCCTTTGCCACTGGCACCTACCCCAGGCTTGGGTGACGAAAGTCATCCCCTACCGGTCGGGGAGGGAATAACAGGGAACCTTGAAGCCCCAGAGTTCCAGACCGCGGATCCTCAGCGAGAGGATATTCCAGACTCGGGGCCACTCCTGATCTCTCCCGATCAATTGAACGCCCTCATCAAGCAAGCTGTAGAGAGAGCCTTTGCGGATCAAAGAGATCGGATTCCCAGAGCTGCACCAGGGAATCTGGAGGTACCTGCCCCGAGACCCCAGGATGAAGCACCTGGAGCCTCCCAAGTGTTGTCCAAGGAAATGGGGATGCGGGCGGAAGAAGACGATAAGGTGCCCTCACGAGCGGAAAGAAGCATTCCCCTTCGAAGTGCAAGAAGGAATGCAGATCTGGCACCCCGAGGGACAGAACCCCTTGAGACAGAAGAAAGCACGGATGATACCTACGGAGGGCCAGTCAGCGACCAATTACTGGCCCTACAGAAAGAGATGAGAGATATGAGGAAGTAAATGAGCAACCGAACCAGTAGATCCGCTCATACCTCTGGATGTCAGTTCTCCCCTAACATATTACAGGACGAACTACCATTCAATTTCAAGCCCCTTAATTTTGAATACGATGGTACGGCAGACCCGTACGAACACCTAGTAAGGTTCGAGAATGCTGCATTATTACACCGCTATGGAGAGGGAATAAAGTGTAGGGTATTCCTAACTACCCTAGCAAAAGCCGCGCAACAATGGTTCACTCAGTTGGAACCCAATACAATCCGATCCTGGGAAGAATTCAGTGAGCTCTTCCTTCATCAATTTGCCAGTGCCCGGAGACAGCCGAGGGCCACTTTGACCCTCTTTAATCTGAGACAGGGGGAGGGCGAGAGCTTAAGAGCTTTTCTCCGGAGGTGAAAATCAACGCTCTTACTAACGGATTGAGTGATGGAGACTTTTTCTCCTCCTTAGCTAAGAAGCCGGTTAAGAACTTTGATGAATTGCTGCATAGGGCAGAGAAGTACCTCACTCTGGAGGAGGTCCGAAAAGCAAAGAGATTGGAGGTTAGGCCACAAGATCGAGAGAGGAGAAGGGAAAGGGAAGGCCCCTCCAGACGATTCAGTCCAGAGGTCCCTCGGACCTCCGGATCAGCAAGAGATAGCAATCCCTCCGGAGGTCCCCGGTCTGGCCCTCGCGGGAGGTTTGAGAAATACACACCCTTGAGAATTGAACCTGCCGAAGTACTGGAGGTAGCAGGAGATCATCCAGACTTGAAATTCCCATATTCCAGAGGTCGAGGACCTCAGAACCCCAAATCTGATCGATTTTGCCGATTTCACAATGAATATGGGCATGATACAAATCAGTGTTACCACCTGAAAGACAAGATTGAGAGGATGATCCAAGCGGGCCATCTAAAAGAATTTATATTTAGAGACAGGCAGGGCCCTCGAGGGCAGAAGCGAAAAGAACATGAAAGAAAACCCGAAGAGAAGGAAACCAGAGAGGCGGCCGAGGATATGCCCCCTCCACCGCCAAAGAGAGGAGTAATCCACATGATTGTGAGAGGGCCAGCAGATGGAGATTCCTTTCTGAAGAGAAAGCAGAATGTCCGAGCTCTAAAAGTAGAGCAAGGAAGCCAGTTAAGAGAAGTGGGACGTATGACGGAGACGCCCAATATCCGATTTGGGCCGGAGGATGTGAAGGGAGTTAAGGAAGATCACAACGATGCTCTGGTGATCACTACCGACATAGCTGGGTTCGATGTTGCTCGAATCTTCGTAGATACGGGGAGTTCGGCTGACATTATGTTTTTTGAATGTTTCAAGAGAATGGAGCTGAGTGTGAAGCTGCGTCCTGTAGATACCTCTCTGTATGGTTTCTCCGGAGGTGCCATCCAACCTTTGGGATCAGTAATGTTACAGGTAGGATTGGGGGACGCTCCAGCTCGGAAGGTCCACTTGGTGGAGTTCCTTATTGTAGACATCCCCTCATCATACAATGTCGTGATGGGACGACCTAGCCTGAACCTCTTTCAGGCAATCATCTCTACATTTCACATGAAAATGAAATTCCCTACAGCCACAGGGGTGGGAGAAGTAAGAGGAGACCAGTACCAAGCACGGAAGTGCTATGCAGAGTCTGTAAAAATGGCGGACAGAGCCCTGACCAAGGGCCTGGAGCGGACGAGAGGAGATGACCCTGAGGTCAAGAGAAAGAAAGTAGAAGGAGCAACACCTGAACAGATGAATGTTAAAACAGACGAGGAACTGATGAGCGTGGAGCTCTTCCCAGGGAAACTCGGCTTTGCCACTAAGATAGGTACCCAACTGGGACCTGAACTCACAGAGAAGGTAATCTTTACATTACGTCGAAATTCTGATATATTTGCATTCTCTCCAGCTGACATGACAGGGGTCCCTCCGGAGATAGCAATACATTGCCTTAATGTTGACCCAAAAGCAAAGCCCGTGAAACAGAAGCTACGAAACTTTGGAATTGAGAAGAATAACATCGTGAAAGAAGAAGTCGAGAAACTACTGAAAGCAGGACATGTGGTGAAAGTCCAATTCCCAGAATGGCTCTCCAATGCTGTGCTAGTGCCTAAGGGGGGAGGAAAATGGAGAATGTGTATCGATTTCAGGGACCTCAATAAGGCATGCCCTAAAGACCACTATCCGCTACCAAGGATAGACCAGTTAGTAGATGCAACTTCAGGCTTCGAGCTGCTAAGCCTGATGGATGCATACCAAGGATATCACCAGATCCAGCTGAACCCTTCAGATGTCTCCAAAGTGTGCTTCATAGCAGCGTGCAGAACGTTTGGCTATGTTCGGATGCCATTCGGATTAATCAATGCCGGAGCAACATATCAAAGGATGGTCGATGCTGTCTTTCGAAGACAGCTGGGAAGGAACATGGAGATATATGTAGATGACATGATGGCTAAGAGTGTGAAAGCAGATCAGCATGTGGAGGATCTGGAGGAAATTTTCCAAGTAATTCGAGAAAACGGCATCAAGTTGAACCCGACCAAATGCTCTTTTGGAGTAAAATCAGGGAAGTTCCTCGGATATATGGTCACTCAAAGAGGTATAAAAGTGAATCCAGCCAAGGTGAAGGCTGTACTGGACATGCAGCCGCCGAGAAATGTAAAAGAGCTCCAGACGCTCAATGTGAGGATTACAGCACTGAGCAGATTCATAGCCAGGTCTGCTGAAAAGAGTCATCCCTTCTTTAAAATTCTCAAGAAAGGGACCAAGTTTGAATGGAACGAAGCATGCCAAAAGGCCTTTGAAGACCTGAAGCATCATTTGTCTCAGTTGCCGAAGCTGACAAAGCCTTCTCCGGGAGATACCCTCATTTTGTATCTCTCCGTAGGGGAATTCTCACTAATCACCGCCTTGGTCAAAGAAGAGGGATCTCTGCAGCATCCTATTTATTATGTCAGTAAGGTCATTCAAGGGGCCGAAACCCGATACTCAGAAATTGAGAAGGCTGCTCTGGCCGTGGTAGTTACAACGCGAAGGCTGCGCCTATATTTCCTTTCTTACAAAATACTGGTCCGCACTAATTACTTGTTGAAACAGGTTATAGGGCGAGCAGACCTCTCCGGAAGGATGGTGAAGTGGGCAATCGAGCTCCAAGAATATGACGTGGATTTCGAGCCGCGGAAGACTATAAAAGTGTAAGCTTTGTCCGATTTCATCCAAGAGTCGACCAAACCAGAGGAAGCCGAGGGATGGAAGGTGTATGTAGATGGCTCAGTGACCCTGAGCGGATGCGGAGCAGGGATTGTGCTAGTGGGCCCTCAAGGAGAGGACCTACAATTTGCAGTGAGGTTTCAATTCATGACCTCAAATAATGGAGCAGAGTACGAAGCTTTGATCAGAGGAATGGAGATGGCATTAGAATTGGGAGCTCCGAAGGTAACTCTATACTCAGACTCCCAATTAGTTGTTCAGCAGGTGAATGGTGAATATGTAGCCAAAGATAGCAGGATGGCTGCCTATCTGGAACGAGCCAAAGAAGTAATGGGTAAATTTCAAGAGTGCGAGGTAGTCCAGATACCTCGAGAGAAGAACATGCAGGCGGATAGCCTCTCCAAACTCGCTAGCTCCACAGAGTTTGATGGACAAGGAACAGTAACCTTGGTAGTTGCAGAAAGAGAGACTCTGGAGAACCCCATTGGTTCCATTGAAGAGGAAGATGATTGGAGAAGAACTATATGGATGGAACTCACCAAGGGAGCAGATGCCCCTACCACCAGAGAGACCCGAGCCCTTCGGATCAAATATTGTATTATCGGAGGGTACTTATACAAGAAATCATTCACACAACCATATTTGAGGTGTATATCAACCCGAGAAGCTATGTACACACTCAAAGAGATCCATGAAGGTGATGCAGCCAGTCATGAAGGATACAAAGCAGTGGTGAAGAAAGTCTTAAGGGCTGGATTATATTGGCCCTCCATGACAAAAGACGCTAGGGAATTTGTGAAAAAATGTGTCAAGTGTCAGAAAAATGGTCCATTGATAAGGACCCCTGCGGAAGAGATGGGAGCTATGCACTCTCCCTGTCCCTTTGCTAAGTGGGGAATCGACTTGGTAGGACCCTTCCCTCCAGCCTCCGGAGGGAGAAAATTTCTGATAGTAGCAGTGGACTATTTTAGCAAATGGGTGGAAGCTGCTCCTCTGGCTACGATAGATGAAGAAAATGTGATTAAATTCTTGAAAAAACAGATTTGTTGTAGGTTCGGAGTACCCAGAATATTGGTCTCTGATAATGGAACACAGTTTAACGGAGAAAATGTACGAGGATGGTGTGCAAGACTAAACATAATACAGAGATTCACCTCTGTAGCTCATCCTCAAGCTAATGGACAAGTGGAGGTTACTAATCGAATGATAGTAGATGGAATTCGAACAAGGCTGACGAAGATAGGAGGAGGATGGGTGAACGAGTTAGATAATGTATTGTGGTCATATAGAACTAGTCCGAAGACAGCAACTGGAGAGTCCCCATTTCAGCTGGTCTACGGAGCAGCGGCGGTGATACCTCCAGAGGCCGTGTTGCGATCGCACCGAATTGCCCAATTTGAAGAACATCAGAATGAAAGATTGATGAGAGAGGCTCTAGATTTGATGGAAGAGGAAAGAGAGATGGTTAGGGTACGTGCTGAAAGATATAAGAGCAGAATTAAAGCTGCATATGACCGAAGGGTGATCCCGAGGTCCTCAGAGCGGGAGACCTGGTGCTAAGAAGAGCTGATGCCCTAAAGAATACGGGGAAGTTAGAGCCCAACTGGGAGGGGCCTTATAAAATCACGCAGGTACTGAAGGAAGGAGCCTATAGACTACAGAGTATGGAAGGGGTCGACATAGCTAGACCCTGGAACGTTTGCCATTTGAAGAGATTCTTTATTTGAAGAAAGTGTAAGGTCTTGAGACCATTTATGACTTTTGCTTTGTGATTTTTTGCATTGATTTATATTTTGCTTGATGTACTTTGTGGCTTCACCGGAGCTCTTTTTCCCTCTCTACGGGTTTCCCCTTTGGGGTTTTTCCGTAAAGAGGTTTTTAATGAGACCGGCGTAGGTTATCTATGGCCTATGTTGAAAACTGACAATAAATCAATGAAGCCTTACCCCTTTTTGAAGAAAGAATTATTCAGAATTATTGTGTCTTGATTATCTTTCTCATATTTGAATATGCGATGTATGAATATAACAATGACGAGTGTGAGAAACACTCAGAGGCCTAGAGGCCGAGGTGCTCCAGAGAGCCCTCATCTTACTTGAGACCCAAGTGGGTTACTGAAATGAGAAGATTTTATGAATTAAAATCTTTTAAGAATACGAGTGAGAAACACTCAGAGGCCTAGAGGCCGAGGTGCTCCAGAGAGCCCTCATCTTACTTGAGACCCAAGTGGGTTACTGAAATGAGAAGATTTTATGAATTAAAATCTTTTAAGAATACGAGTGAGAAACACTCAAAGGCCTAGAGGCCGAGGTGCTCCAGAGAGCCCTCATCTTACTTGAGACCCAAGTGGGTTACTGAAATGAGAAGATTTTATGAATTAAAATCTTTTAAGAATACGAGTGAGAAACACTCAGAGGCCTAGAGGCCGAGGTGCTCCAGAGAGCCCTCACAATGCTTGAAACCCAAAAGGGTTAATCAATGAAATGAGAAGATTTTATGAATTAAAATCTTTTAAGAATAAGAGTGAGAAACACTCAGGGTCCTAGAGGCCAAGGTGCTCCAGAGAGCCCTCATCCTCTTTTGAGACTTAAACGGGTGAATTAATGAAATGAGAAGATTTTTTGCGAATAAAAGTCTTTTAAGTACAAGAAAGTGAAAAGAAAGTGAAATGCTTAGAGGTTTAGAGACCGAGGTCCTCCAGAAAGCCCTCACCATGCTTGAGAACTACAAAGACTAGATAATGAAAAGGACAGGTTTTATGATCCAGGAGTCAAGAGAAGAGGGAGGATGTCCCCCCATAACCAAGTCACCTGAAATAAAAAGACTGTACAACCAAGAGATGATTCCAACGTAGCCTACAAGACCAACAAAAAGGGGGGGAAGAGAGCACACCTCCAACATATTCTTTGCTGGTCTTGTAAGTTACTCATGCAGGCAGAAAAGAAAAAGACAACAAACAAGCAATATCAAACTAACACGATCACTACAAAAAGCCCCCACATATCCAGGAGTGTGGGGTCCCCTACAAAGTATGAGAGCAAGTATCATAAGCAGAAAGTAAAAAGTGTAGCAAAACAAAAGAAAAGTAAATTGTTCGTTTGTGAAATTTAAACTACTTTTTCAGCAGCAGCTTCCCCAGCAACAGCCCCCTCGACCTCAGCTCCTTCAGCAGCGCCCTCCTCCTCAGCAACATGGTTGCTAGATCCTCCGCCCTCCTCTGGACCTTCCGTACCTCTCACGGTATCCTCAACGCCTGTCCCTCATCTACCTCGGTTGCCACTTTTGGAGTGGAGTCATAAGGATAAATTAGACGCTCCAAAGGTTTTAGCTCAGCCATACCCACCTTGGCAGCCTGCAGCTTGGTGATGGCCTGACCCATTCCGGGTAACCACCAAGGACTATCGGGGCTCTCCTTAGGATCCCCCAAGAATTTTGGAGGAGTGGCGAGTCGATCCAGATGGAACTCACGAGAGTAGGTTCCATCGAACCCCGAGCTGAGTGCTCGGCTACGACATTGCTGAAGCCATGGTCGATGAAGTGAGGGATATGCGGCCCCATGGCGCAGAGGAAGCTTGAGCTTTTTAGGAAGCTGGACAGCCATTGAGTATGAAGAGTCCCCAAGAACTCTTGACCCAAGGAGGAAGTGAATAGAGACTTAATGCAAGCCTGTACTCCGACATCTGGTAGCTCGCGTTCCATCCGTTCCACTTCCTGCACCAGATACTTAATCCTGGCTGCATCCTGCTTGCTTTGAGTCCGTAGGAGAGACAACTCCTCAGATAGAGCTTGAGCTCGTTTATGAGCTTTGTCCTTCTCCATGGTGATATCCTTGAGGGTTGACTGGAAAGAGGACGCTTCAGCCCGGAGAAGTTCAAGCTCAGCCACCATCTCAACACCTTGATCGAGTATCTTAGCATAAGTAAGACCAAGCTACAGAAGAAAAGGAAATAGTGTTTGAGATATGAAGAAAGTAGAGATTGTGAAAATATAAAATGATAGAAAGTACCTCTGAAAAAAGTTGAGCACCATGAAGCAGTTGGTCCTCAGGAAGGGGCGTGTCGGATAAGTCAGTATTGGAAGGAGCAGGACATCGGTCGATAAGGCGATGGAGAGGTTCGTACACAGCAGAAGCAGGAGCTCCCTTCTCGGCAAGAGCACGGGTCGCTTTTCCCTTCTTCTTCTTAGAGGTGCCACAGTCAGAGAAGAAGGCGTTGGCAGCTGAGCGGGTTCTTTTGGCGACTGAACCTGGGACCTGAGTGGAAGAACTAGGGAGAGGAGGAACTTTCGAAGAACCCTCCAGAGCTGGAGTCTTTGCTGAGCTCTCGAGAGCAGGAGACGGAGGAGCTTTTGGAAGAACTTCTAGAGTGGATAATACACGGGTCTTCACTATGCTGAGAGCAGGAGCATCCCGTGAGATATGAGTTAGCCAACTCATCGCTGCAGACAACCAAGAAGATGCTCAGAATACATAAAAGTAGCCACATACGAGAAGTAAAATACAAGAATAAAAGATTTTTTACCATCTCGGGGATCTAAAGGGAAATCTTGAGGGCAGAAGCCAAAGTGGGAGAGGATGCGAGGATTTTTACAAATACCAAGGATGTCAAAATAATCGAGCAGACGGACGTGGGTATTGAGATTAGCCATAACAGTATGATTTGAAACAGAGTAAGATTTCAGAGAAGGAGGAACTACTCCTGGATTGTGGAATATCCAATCCCCATGAGGAAATGGCCAGTTAGTGGGGCTTGTAACAAAAAAATAATAATCTCGCCAGGATGAATCTTCCTCATGAAGTTTTTTCAGAAACTTACAGACACGGGACCTCCGCCCACTGACATAGAAGAAGCCATCGTTCACTTTACAAGAATGTTGGCTCAGAAACAATTCGGCAGACGGGTCACCCCCATTCCCTTTCACCAATATGAAAAAACCTATCATGGTACGGATAGCATTCGGAGTAAACTGGTTAAGGGGGATCTGCATGCGGGTCGATATGGCAACCAAATAGGGATGGATTGGAAATCGTAGTCCTGCCCTAAGTTGAGCTTCAAAGAAAGCGAGAGTTCGGGCTTCGGGGAGATCTGGGCGTTCATTGGAGCGAGGGGCGCGAAAGGTATACTCCGACGGAAAACCGTAGGCTTGAATAAGAGTAGCTAAGTGAATATGGTCGATTTGGGAAGAAGGGGAAACCCTATTCTCTGGACTCCCCATCAGAGAGGGAGTCAATTCAGAGGAGTTTTGGCTAACGACTTCCGGCGGAGAGAGAGAGTTTGACATCGATTTACAGTGCTAATAAAAGAAGAAAAGAAGGATAGCTGGGTTACCTTGATTAGAAGGACTATGGAATCAGGCGGGGCGGCTGGCGACGGCGAAAACTCGGGAGGAAGAGCACCGGAGAAGAAAGATGAAGACGACGAGAGATTTTTGGGAAAAAATGAAATTTGAAAAATGAAGAGAGGAAAAAGGGGCGGTTGCGTGAAGTAAATGAGGAGAGATATGGGGTAGAATCGAGGATTCTCCTCGGGAGGATAACAAAGGGGAGAGAAAAGCGATCGCGTGGAGCCCACGCGCGGAAGCCGAAAAGTCTCCCAAGTTGGAGGCGGGAAAAGCCTTTGGAGAAGGGCATGTTTTGAAACTTCCTCTCCGAAGCAGGAAGGATACACGTCTCTCCAGAAAGACCCTTGTACTAAGTTCTAGGAAATTTTTCTACTCTCACAAAAGATGTCCCCCTTTTACGAGAGTAGGGGGCAGTAGATGATGCGGCCTAAAAATGTCACCTAATAAGGAGTCGACACGTGTATAAGTGATAGGATCAAGAGGAAAGGATTGGATTATCTAGTACTCCCTGAATAAGGAATCCCCTCTAGAGATCCCTCTGGAGGGAGCTCCGTCTGGAGAGAAGCATCAGAAAGAAGCAGTCTCAACTTGAAGTTGTGGACCGTAAATATAGAGGACTTCCGTCATTTCCGGTCCCAGTTGGGTAAAAGGAAGACCTTATCCTTCTTTATCTTAGGGAATAAAGTCCACTAAGATGGAGTGTGGCCGAGTCTTCAAGGAATGGAGAGAAGGGAGGACTTCGTCTACTCAACAGGGCCGAGTCTTATGGGCAGCTCCGAAAGAAGAGGAAGGCTTGACTTCCTCTCCAGGAAGTATCTCTATAAATAGGTAAACTCGAGGAGATTTCCAGGTTAGATATTCTTATATTACAAAACTTGATATACTAAGCAAAAAACACCTTTCTGATATTCTTCGAGAACTTATTTGATTTATCAAGGATCTCGAGATCCTTGGGAGAGATTGACAAGCCCTATACTGACTTAGGCATCGGAGTATCCACACCGGACTCCCCTCCGGTGTGTTCTTTGCAGGTTCTTGAAGATTTCGAGTAAAGGCAGCATACTTGGAGTGATTGTACGTGTTCGAAGAGTGGGACATCCAATCTAGAGGACACGCAATCCTCTCGTGCAAATTTTGGCACATCAGTAATAATCAGTAATAAATGGAATAAATTTGACAAGAATAGATGGTGAAAGAGTCGCTTTTAACGAGATGCAATTCGACGGGCTCAAGTGCTAACGGTAAGCTAGCCGTCGTCGGTTTCAAATAATCAAAAACAAAGTCGGTTGAGTTGAAGAGAGTTTTCATTTTTCTTATGGAACTGAGAAGGACATGTCATATGGGTGGTGGGCACAAAAAATAGTGTCTACCAATGGACAATATATCATTCTCTATAGCAAATATTTAAATAATAATGAGACAAATATTTTTTATAAATGTTTAAATAATTTCTATTTTGGGGAGGCCTTGGGTGAGACCGTCTCACGGATCTTATTTGGTGAGACGGATCTTCATTTGATCCATTTTTTTAGAATACAGTGGGCTATCCATTAGATTAAAGGGCGCGGCTAAAGGCACCCAAGGATCCTATGAGGACACCTACATAAACTTTTTTTTATCACTAGGAATATGCGAAATGTCTTTTGTACCCCTTCTGCATATTTTTAAAATAAAGGACGGATGAGTACACCCACCCATTTCATTTCAAGCAAACTAAATTCAAGAGACTTAAACGGTAGCCAATATCTTTCCCACCACCCACACCACCCAAAAATCTTCCCCACCACCACCACCGTCCTCAAAAATCTTCCCCCACGGCCACTAACGTTCAAATTCCAAAAAAAAACAACAAAAACAGAAGTAAGATGTTCGAAAAAATTTACAAAACAAAGGTAATATGTTCGAAATTTTTTACAAAACAAAGGTAAGATGTTCGAAAATTTTTACAGAACAAAGGCAAGATGTTCAAAATTTTCAATTTGTTCGAAAAAAAATCATGAACAATTTTCATTTGTGCGAAAAAAAATCATGAACAACTTTCATTTGTGCGAAAATAAAATCGAACAACTTGTTCGAAATTTTTTTTCGCACAAATGAAAGTTGTTCGAAAATGTTTCCTTAACAAACCCAAATTGTTCGAATCTTTTTCCTGAACATATTCAAATTGTTCCAAAAAAAACAATGAACAAACTCAAATTAAAAACCCTAATTTCCAAAAATCTGCTATCATTCCTAACACCTAAACTTACCGGCAGCGTGCGCCGCGGCTGGGCCGACGGGACAGAACGTGGAGGGGGAGTGAGGAGGTGGACGTGGCTCGACGGGGAGGGGCGCGAACGGACGCCACTTGAGTTGGGAGTCGGCTTGGAGAGACATCGGCGGCGAGGGTTTCAGACGCACAGGAGACAAAAAAAAAATTTACAGGGGAGGGGAGGCGACGGCCGACGATGGCTTGGAGAGACGGCGGCGGCGAGGGTTGCAGACACCCACTGGAGATTTTTCTTTTTTTTTACAGGGGAGGGGAGGCGACGGTCGTGCGTGGGACGGCGATGGGAGGGTGCGGCCGTGCGCGAGACGGGGAGTGGAAGGGGCGGCCGCGGAACGGAGGGGTGGGCGCCGGCGGAGGAGTTGGGAGGGGGAAGAGGCGTTGCTGCACCGCGGAGGCTGCCGGCGACGAGATGTGGGAGGGAAGGTGAGGAGGCGAAAATGGGGTGGGTGTACCAAATGTGTTGATAGATTAGGGTTTTAATAGTTTTAATGGGAGAAGGGTATTTTTGAGTTTTCCACGTGGGTGTCCTCATCCGTTTTGTGGGTGTTCTCATAGAATCCTTGGGTGCCTTAAGCCGCGCCCTAGATTAAAATGCTGAAGCCCAATTAAACATATTTAGTAAATTCCATTAGCAAAAGCGGGCTATCCATGTTGCAGTCTTGTTTGAAAATCTAACCAACATTTACGTGGGCCTTAAAACCAATTGGATTGGACCTAGGAAATTTCTTATACGGTGGCTTTGTTTGAAAAAAATTTAGTGTGTGATTTTTTTTTCTTTGAAAAAATAATATTTATGAAACTTGAATTTAATTGAATTAGACATCCATTTTGAAAGACGTCGACCAAAATATTATTTCCATGATCTCGACAAGAATTACACTATTTAAAATTTATTTATATAAGAAAAGTAAGCATTTTTCATTTAAAAATATTGCCACTTTCAAGTTATATTAATATTATTTCATGTATATAAATCTATCACTTTTTACTCCAGGACTAGTCTTGGGTGAGACTGTCTCACAAATTAGATCCATGAGACGAGTCTCCTTTAACCCTCATATAAAAAAAAAAAAAAAGTGATAGTATTTAATTAAAAAGTGATAATGTTTAAGTAAAAAGTTATAGTCATTTTTGTTAAAAACATTATCACTTTTTAATTAAATACTATCACTTTTTTTACAAACAAAAAATTTGGAAAAAAATAGTATTATCCTACCCAAAATTTTAAAATATGGATTAAAAGGGATCCGTGAGACGGTCTCACACAAGTTTTTTACTTAAATATTATCCACTTGTACTTTAAATGCAATGTATAATTTTTTATCAGTTTTAATATTTTTTAATAATTTACTTTATAAAAAATTGACAATATTTTAATCTGACGGTGATAGCGTTCTAATTCAAAATTATATGCTTAAAAGGTGTAATATATAATAATAACGATGATATATTTTTATATCAAAAAGTAATGAAAATTTTAGTTAAAAGTGATAATGTATTTTATCAAAAGAGATTATCATTTTTTATTTAAATATAATTACTCTTTACATAAAACATTGGCGTTTTTTTTTTTTTTTCATAAACATTCTGAGTTAATGAATAAGGGTATGATTGGTATGAGATAATAGTCTTTGAATGTAATGATTATTCATGAATTAATTCATAATCTCACAATTGGTATGTTTTTTTGATTTGGAATCATCATTTCTTAAGGAATGGTGATTTCCAAAAATAAAGAATGATGATTCCTCTCCTCCCCCTATCTTTAGCCATTCCATTCTTTAGAAAATCAATTTTTATTTTATTTTCTAAAAATAAATTACCACTCATATTTTACTTTCACAAAATTATCCTTCATAACAAATAAATAGAATTTTCATAAACCTACTTTCTCTTGTTTAAAAATATAATTTGAATTTAATAAGTTTTATTGATTAAACATATAATTTGAATTTTCATAATTTCGATTTTAATAAGTTTTATTTATTAAACATATAATTTGAATTTATGGAGTTAGTATTATAATTTCTCTAACATGTTTGTGTTATTTAATTTTTTTACTACTCCCTCCACTTTTAAATAAGTGTCATTTTAACAATTTTCAACATATTAAGATATATAATTATGGACAATTTTACCCTTCATTAATGATAACTAATTTTAATATTAAATTTATGTTTAGTAATGAATGTGGTCAATATTGTAGATGATATTCATGTATACAATAATTAAGGTTTATGCATGATTTATGTTATAGTACTATATTCAAAAGGGAAAAAACTTAAATTAAGGTAAAGAAAATGGAGGGAGTACAATGTACAAGGGTAAAATTGTCAAACTTGAAGAAAAAAGTGTAGAATGACACTTATTTAAAAAATATTGAAAAAGGCAAAGTGACATTTAATAAAAAATGGAGGGAGTAATACATAAATGTCGTTAACATATAATTTGAATTTATGGAGTTAGTATTATGATTTGTCTAATATATTTGTGTTATTTGGTTTTTTTTTTTTACTAATACGTAAATGTTCATTATTTTTTTAAAATGAATAATTAATTTTGTAAAGTTTTATTATTAAAACAATAGTATTGACTACTTTAATATGATATTATGAAATATATATTGAAGGATATTTTAGTCATTTAAGATAAACTCTTTACATTATTATACATTTAATTTTAGTATACCAATCATAAGAATGGAATCAATAAATGAATAATTTTTCAATTCCTAATAATACCAATCATAAGAATGGTCATTCAAACATTCATTCCATTCATACCTTCATTCCATTCTTGAGTTCATTCCATTCAGTCCAAAATTCATTCAATCATATCAATCATGCCCTAAGATTATATGTTAGTAGATATTATCTTTTCTAATTGTGTTAGTTTTCAGAGTTAATTATTGTCACTTTTTACTTGACTATTAAAAAAGTGATAAAGTTTGAGTTAAAAGTGATAAAGTTTGAGTTAAAAGTGATAATGTTTTTATTAAATGTGACTATCACTTTTTACATAAACATTGTCACTTTTTATATAAATATTATCACTAACAAAGTGACCATAACTAAAAAGTGATCATGTTTATTCAAAAATTATAAATGTTTAAATAAAAAGTGATAGTCACTTTTAGTAAATCATTATCACTTTTTAAATATTAACTTTGAAAACTAACCCTATTAATAATCATTTCCAATAACATATAGTAGTATCATTCATTAACTCAAATTTGAAAAGTGACAATGTTTATGCAAAAAGTGATAATGTATAAGTAAAAAGTGATAGTCACTTTTGATTGAAACATTATCACTTTTCAACTAAACTTTATTACTTTTTAATTATTGATATTTTTTAAGTAAAAAATGACAATAAACTCATAAACTTGATGCAATTAGTAAAGATAATCATATCTATATGTAATCTTATTCATTAATTCAAAATTGAAAAAAGTGATAATATTGAAATAAATAGTGATAGTCCCTTTTAATAAAATCATTATCACTTTTCAACTAAAATTTTATCATTTTCTAAATTGTAATATTCTATCAATTAAAATTTTGACAATTAACTCAAAAACTGACGTTTGAGTAAATATAACTGTTGATGTTGGAATAGGTGTTGTATTTAATGATCCAACATTTCAGTCAAATGTTGTACTAAATGTGCCAACACCTAATACAACATCAGAATTTGCCCTTTCTCCTTTTACTAACTCTAACTTAACTTGTGTTGCTTAGTGATGTCCCAAATGTAGGTAGAAGACGTGGGCAACACCCAGGTCAAGCAGTTGCACGAGAGTGAGTAGTTTCTAAGCACCATTGGTCAAGTCCTATAATTATGGAGTTGTGAAGGGAGGTTACCAAAACTACCTTGATCCAATGGCTGAGATGATCAAGGGAGTTGCAAGGCAGTTCGTATTCAAGGCTATAAATAGAGACCACTGCCTTCATCATAAAGACACAACAAGAGAGAAAGCTAAACAAGATTACTAGTCTATGGAATGCGCAACGCTTCTAGTTAGGAAAATAATTTGTTCTTTCTTGTAGATTAGTGCACACTTATAAACCCGAATACTTGTGTACCTAATCATAGTCTTTTTACTAGATTTTATGTTAGATTAAGGGAGATAGTTGCATAATTTCTAGTATTATTTTCAAACTCATTCGAGTTGCAGTTGTTCAAAACCTTACGAGGTTGTTGATTTGTTTCACTGATATTAAAGTTAATATAAGTGATTCGTGTAGATTAATTTTTAATCTACACAAATTTTGAAATACTTATTTGCAAAGTGTTGATTAAATTTCCGCTGCTCAATTGTTGTCTGGTCTGTGCCAACACTACAGACAACACTCTGTATATCGCACGCACGCACACTTTCAATAACCATGTCCACCAATCTATAAATTCATTAACTTAAAATTGAACTAAAATGTTATCGCTTTTTAAATAGTAATATTCTATCAATTAAAAGTTGACAATTAACTCAAAAACTAACGTTATTTTGGATTACTATATGTTATTTTGGATTACTATAAATTGAAAAAAAATTAGTGTGTAATTTTTTTTTCTTTGAAAAAATAATAATTATGAAACTTGAATTTAATTGAATTAGACATCCGTTTTAAAAGACGTCGATCAAAATATTATTTTCATGATCTCGACAAAAATTACACTATTTCAAAATTATTTATATAAGCAAAGTAAGCATTTTTCATTTAAAAATATTGCCACTTTCAAGTTATATTAATATTATTTCATGTATATAAATCTATCACTTTTTTACACGTATACATCTATCACTTTTTACTCCAGGACGAGTCTTGAGTGAGACCGTCTCACAAATTAGATTCATGAGACGGGTCTCCCTTAACCCTCATGTAAAAAAAAAGTGATAGTGTTTAATTAAAAAGTGATAATGTTTAAGTAAAAAGTGATAGTCACTTTTGTTAAAAACATTATCACTTTTTAATTAAATACTATCACTTTTTTTACAAACAAAAAATTTGGAAAAAAAAATAGTATTATCCTACCCAAAATTTTGAAATATGGATTAAAAGGGATCCGTGAGACGGTCTCACACAAATTTTTGTCTTTACTTAAATATTATCCACTTGTACTTTAAATGCAATGTATAATTTTTTTAATCAGTTTTAATATTTTTTAATAATTTACTTTATAAAAAATTGATAATATTTTAATCTGAGGGTGATAGTGTTCTAATTCAAAATTATATGCTTAAAAGGTGTAATATATAATAATAACGATGATATATTTTTATATCAAAAAGTAATAAAAATTTTAGTTAAAAGTGATAATGTATTTTATCAAAAGAGATTATTATTTTTTATTTTTTTTGTTATTTTGGATTACTAAAATATTATCACTTTTTAAATAGTAATATTCTATCAATTAAAAGTTGACAATTAACTCAAAAACTAACGTTTGAATAAAAATAATCATGTCCATTGATCTATAAATTCATTCATTAACTTAAAATCGAAAAGTGATAACATTTAACTAAAAAATGATAATCATATTTTTTATAAAACATTATCACTTTTTAACTAAATTTTTATTATTTTTTAAATAATTATATTTTTTAAAGTAAAAAATGACAATTAATTCAGAAAATCAATGCAATTAGTAAAAATAGTTATGTTCACAAATAAATATTTTGCACAACGAATGATATTTTAAAGGAATTTAAAAATAATCAAGCAAAAACAAGAATCGAGATTAAGTACAAGTTATATTAAAAATTACGTTTATTAATATAATTGTAATTAAACTAGAAATAAATATAGATGTTTTCATCTTTTGCAATAAAGGAGTTATGGCCTATGCAAAAGAGGCTCAAAAATTGATTAAAATAAAGGAGGCCCAATAAAAAGTGATAACATAGCAGGCCTGTGGAGTGAGCCTTAATTGGCGGAAGTCCATGTAAGTCCGTAGGTTTTGGATGACGCCTGCAAATGGGTCTGTGGGGACCCGTCTCACAGAATGTGATCCGTGAGACGGTCTCACACAAGTTTTTGCCATCTATTTTTATGATATATCTACTATCTCAGATATGGTCCAATAATTCAAGAAACACAATTCATAATGAAGAAGGGATTTTGTATGACACCGTCTTATTGTGAGACGAAACATAATTTGAACATGACGTAAAAAAAGAGTGTTAATTTATTCTAATTTGTGATCCGTGTCAGACTATCGCAATCAAGATTAATGTGAAGCAGTGATGAATGTACACAATTATGTACGTGAATATATAATTTTGGAATTAAAATAACCAATCCAATCAATATCTAAAACAAAAGGAATTTACACAACATTGTTTCGTCTCTGGTTGAGATCAACAAAATTTTATCAAAAAAACGTAGGACTACAGTACAGATTTTTTCACTTAGAAAAAAAAAATTGTCTATCACATTACCTTTGATAATTACATCCTTAATCTCTTCATATGGGAATATCATCACACCTATTTGTATTTTGTACACCAGATTCATGAATAAATGAATCATGAATCACTATGCCAAATTCGCTGATAAACGGTTTTTGATATATAGTCTCATCTCCCCTCCAACATTGTGAGAGTGACATGGTTGGCAGTAGGAGTTAGAGTCGAAGATGCAGATCCGACATGGGAACGACTCCACCTGTCCGTAAACCCTGGATGCTCCGGCTCCTGCAGGTCCACGATTTCACTACTAAGCATCGAGAGCACCGTCGATATGATGGGCCTATTTATTGGGAATTCTTGAACACACAACAATCCAATGTGCAAACATCTCATAATCTCCCCTTGAAATTCTGGATTTGATATTCTCTTATCAATCAACTCCTCCACATTGTCTTCATTCCACAATTTCCACGCCTAGGGGAAATTCAATCAAAGTTAAGACTATTAGAGAATGAAATTAAATTTAATCGAAATGATTCGAGAATTCGAAAGAGGCTTACGTATCCCAAAAGGCCTAAAGAAATTTCATCTTTGTAGAAGCTAGTGTTCTTTCTCCCACTTATGATCTCTAGTACAATAACTCCGAAGCTAAAAACATCGGACTTCTCCGAAAATCTTCCCCCCATCGCGTATTCTGGGGCCATGTAACCACTACAACACGATCATGCCAATTAATAATCTTGTAAATGTTTGTGTATAAGGCTTCTACATGTTACATTTGGTGACAAAAACTTGTTCATATATAAATGTGCATGTGCAAAAGGGGAAAAGTCGTGTGCATGTACTTACTATGTTCCTACGACTTTTCCAGTGTTGGCTTGATCCTGGTTGCCTCCAAATATTCTTGCCATTCCAAAATCTGATATCTTCGGGTTCCACTCGTCGTCCAACAACACATTGCTCGGTTTCAAATCACGATGAATAATTCTCAACCGGGAATCCCTATGCAGATATAGCAGGCCTCTTCCAATGCCTTCCATGATATTAAATCGCTTTCTCCAATCAAGAACATCTTGTTTATCATCTGCACAACCCAACATGTTAAAAATGAATACTTTGCTATACATTCGAATATACATCAAACAAAATCAACGAACCGAATAAAAACGCATCTAAGCTTCGATTCTGCATGTATTCATAGATCAACATCTTTTCTCCTTTCTCAACACAACATCCTAACAGCCTTACAAGATTCCGATGTTGGAGTTTAGATATCACCACCACTTCGTTCATGAACTCTTCATGGCCTTGTCCAGATTCAGTCGAGAGCCTCTTCACCGCGATTTCTTTTCCATTTACCAATTTACCCTATAAACACACACCATTTCAGTACTCCTCTGATATAAAATCTCAACAAGAATAAGGTTATTGCAAAAATGGTCTGTTTTTTTACAAACAATAGTCCCAACTCCCAACAGTGTAAAATAAAAATTTTGTGTGATCATTTTCAAACAATAGGCACCAAGTGCAATGAGAAATTTTCTTTTGGGACCATTTTCGCCGGTAAACAATACTCACCTTATAAACAGGACCAAAGCCGCCCATCCCTAACTTATTGCTCATATCGAAATTGCTCGTTGCGCTTGCTAAGATCTCAAAGCTGTACAATGGAAGCTCCTCTATCTTAACCTTATCCATCTCACTCCGAAGCACAATTTCACTCGAATTCGACAAACTACTTTCTTTCTTGTCGAATGCTGAAGCCTTGTTCTTGCCTAATTCTGAAAAAAAAAAGTCTGTTGTCAGAAATGTTCCATATGATTTAGTGAAGTAGTAATCAAAAGAACTCAAAAATTTTACCTCTTCTTTTACATATCCAGCAACTGAAAAACAGACAAGCAGAGCCAACAACCAAACTCACAATCACCACTATCATTACAAATGATTTATGGCTTTTCTCCTTATCTAAAACAAACAAACAACATCTTATAATCAATTACTACTACTTTCAATTCAAGAAAAAACATCCTAAGATAACATAATTAGAGTTTAGAGCAAAGGATGCACATTACCAATCTCCGAATAAGCCACTCGAACGTAAAAATCCGACCCACCATCACCGGGGAATTGTTGAACATCGATCAAAGTTCGACTCCAAAACATACACCCAATCCCGGGATCATGCGCGTAAGCCAAGCAAGAACAATTCCTCAAGCACAAATCTTCACATTCCGATTCCAAACCCGACGACCACTCCATAAAATCGGGCACTTTAATAAAACTCAGCCTTGAAAACCTATCCACTCTATTCTTATCACTTGCATTACTTTGTCTATCACATTGCAATGGAACATTTTTCACACACCCTCCTTTCCAATCCCCATTTCCCCATTCCCGTTTGTTCTTAGCCTCATATCCTCTCAAGCATCTACAAACTGGTGAATTTTTAACAAAACAAACAGAAAACGGACCACATTTGTTGTAATAATCGCACTCGTTGGCCGGAGCAGTCCACGATACATTCCAATCATTCTTCTTCTCATCCCACCCAGCTTCCACCAGAACTCCATCAGCATTCAAGTAATTTCTCGACACGAATTTTTGTCGAAAATTCCGCGTAAAAGTGATTGTCCCATCTTCCTCCGTCGATAAACTGAATCCATCAACGTAAACAGAGTACATCCCTGTTACTCCAGTGAGAGTTCTACCATTCCACGGCCCGCTCCGCCACACCGGAACCCCGTTATTCCATATGTAAACCTGATGCAGCGGAGGATTAGAAATTTAAATTTGGGGTACAATATACTACCTCCAAGCACAAATTTCCTTTGAATTTTGAGTCACACCTAATTACACCGCATTTAATGTAATTGAGCCACAATTTTAATTTAGTTCTAATTTGATGGATCAAAAGTTTAATTGAACAATTAAAAATATATGAATATCACTAAAATCTAATTGCATACAAGGATTTATCTCAAACATTTTTCATATATATATTCTAAAATGAAAATACTAATTTTATCTTCACCATTTCTACCCAATCATTTTATTGTAGATTTCATAATACCCCACAATACTCTATAATTTAACTATTGTATACCTTAATAATCAATATTTCTTAAAATTTGACTTTAAATAATCATATTTATTACCTCTTTGTACATAGTGTTATAAATCTAAATGAATAAAAAATATACTCAAATAAATTTCACTTGTTCAAATTTGACTTAAAACAATTTGTAGAAAAAAAAAATACATTTTCCTTGGTTAAAGTGATCACAAAAAAATCATAACATTAATCGATCAAATAAATAAATAATAAAAAATGGGGATACATTAATATTAAATTTATAAAATGATAATGATTTTTTTCTTCAATTTCAGAATAGTACCTGAGGAATCCCGGGCGCGTCGAGACCGGCGGTGAAATTGCCCCGACCCGGGTCGTTAAACGCTCGCCACGAGTTCAACGCGACTCGCTGACCCGTCCGCGGGTTGTGAGTCACTCTCATTGTCGGCAGGAACGAGTCCTGCGGGTGCTGGTGACTTTCCCACAGCGTAGCGCCGGTGGAAGTGTCTTTGATCACAAGGTTGCCGGAATCAAGTAACCTGGCTGTGGCGTTGGCCGGAGAGGTTGCCGACGACCATAATATCCGATTGCCGCCGTCTCTTAGCACGAGGCTTCCGTCGGAAATCGAAGCGGTGCCGAGTGAGTCAGTGAGTGGGGTCTCACGATTCGCGACCCACGTGACGGATGAGGGCGAAACGTAGTACCAAATCCCGAGATAACGGCGGTTTGTGCCGTTTGGGGTGAAGAATCCCAAACTGAACTGTTTTCCTGCGGAGTGGATAGTGTCGGAGTCTCTGAGTATGTTAATAGTGTCGGATTCGAGGGAAAATCCATTTTTAGAAAGGCAGAAAATTGATATTATCACGAATTGTGATAAGGTTAGTATCATAATTCTGAGGAAACGGTTGTTTGGGTGTAAGAAAGATTTGATTGAAGGTATTATTAGCCAGGTACACAAACAAGCAGAGCAGGAAAAGGCGGCTGAATAAATTAGTCTACACCCCAACCAATTGGAATATACCACACGTTATTACTATCTCCCTACCATTAAAATAATGCTTATTTTTTTATATGTTCATTTTTTTTTATGGATGAAATATTGAGTGTTAATTGTGGAAAGTTATATGTATAAAAGGAAAAAATGGTTGGATTTTGAATATATGTATGATCCAAAAATAATAATAATTTGTGTAAATATATAAATATTGTAAGGGTGAGATTTATGGAGATTTTTTTTTTTTTTTTTGGGTTGTGCACAGTATTTTGGAATATTCAAATAAAAAAAGTGTGCAAAAATGTTATGAGAGGGAGAGACAACAACCCCACCACACTGACTTTCATATCTTGATCGATTAATTCGTTAAGAAAAGTGAATTTAGTAAAATGTATAATTAAATAAATATTTAAAAAAGAATGATACTCCCTCCGTCCCAATGAAAGCTACCCAACTTTCTTTTTTCGTTTGTCCCAATTAAAGCTATTAATTCTTTTTTTATAACTATTCTCTTTTACATTTCATTATATTCTTCTATATTTCAATCACATCACCTCTAATACATTATACATATACTTATTATATTAATATTTTTTAACCTCCATGCTCAAAGCTCATGGAGAGCTTTCCTCGAGTATATTAATATTTTTTAACCTTCGTGCCCAAAGCTCATGGAGAGCTTTCCTCGAGACTGGGGGAGTAATTTTTAAAAAATATTACTCCATTCGTCCATGAAAAATAGTCTCATTTGCCTTATATTCTTTGTTCACAAAATGTAGTTTCATACCCTTTATGAAAACTATCACCCTTCAACCATCACTTAATTACTCAAATTGTCATCAATTTTATTTACAAACAATCTCTTTATTCACAATGAATCCTATAATACCCTACAATACCCGTACTTTATCTGTTTTATCTACTTTTTTCTTAAAATATGTGTCCCACTCCAATAAAACTACATTTGATAGAGGGGGAGTAATAATTTGAGTTAATTTCATATTTAAAGTGTACAAACATTTTTATTTTGAAAGCATTTAAAGTGTACAAGTAACTCCTCAATAAATAAGGTGTACAAATAACCACTAATCAAATCGTATTATATGACCTATTATATGTTGTAAATCATTTAGTTTGAAAATCGCAGCAGCCGTGGACCCTAAATTAGTCACACCTTGGTCTATTTTATTACACCCATGTAGACCTCTCACTTTAGTAAGGACATATTTTTATTATATTTTAATAATAATCATCAAGTGCTCATGTCTCGTCCACTTAATATCAAATAATTGGTGTATATACATTGCATCTTCTTTTTGTGCATTGATTTGAAAACGTAACTTTTTGGGGAAATATTATTTTTATTACTAAACTTACCACTTTTCACAGTTACCCATATTTAATCACTATTAAAATTAGCCACTCAATTATTATTTTCCATCAATTTTAATGTTGTTGTTAGTAAATCCGTATTGACTAACTGGAAAAAAGGTTTTGGACGCTAATTCTTTTTACACCATTTCTCCTATTTTAATTCCTAAACCCTCAACCCCAATACACAACTAACTTATCCATATAGGGTAAAAAAAATCAAAGACCTTCAAAATGTGGTAAATGTGATGGGTTAGGACACAATGTAAGAACTTGTCCTGAAAGAAAAAAATGAAACAAACGTAGAAGCAAGAATGAAGCATGTGGAACTTGCAGTCGTGGAGCCCGAAGAAACACCAATTAGAGAATCTCAGTCAATCAGTGTGGAAAATACTCCAGCAAGCAGCCTAGCAATGAAGTACCATTGTAATAGGTCAGAAGGAATTCTCATGCATCTTCTCCATTTTTTTCAGGGTAACCAAGAATTATTTGTTAATAATCATATAACTCAACTATGATTTGATTTATTATCATCTCATTGTTGTTGATTTACTTTTTATTTTACAGGTAGGCAGGAAAAGGGAAACTCACGAGGTAGTAGAAAAAGAAAGTATAGCAAATATGAGTGTGTCTTGGTTTACAAATGTCATTTTATAATTAATGTAATGTTAAGTAACTAATTTCTTATTTTATAGGTTGCGCAATCATCAAGGTACACAGTCCAATTATTGTGAAAAGAGGAGTGAATTATATCACTATGTCAAATGTAGCTATTTACACGGGACAAGGGTGGCAAGCCAAATTAGTCAAATTGTGGTGGTCATGTACTAGTTATGGTGTGTAGTTTGATGGTTTATAATTATTGTATTCACCGTGATTGAAAATTATTCAGACTTGCTTTTGTACTTTGTTCTTGCATGATCAGTTCTTTTTCTTCTTTTATTTTATATTCTAGATATTTTTATGTTATTATTATTGCAAATTCTTCGTAGCCACACACTATAGCTCAAGTGGTTAGAGCACCACTACCTAGGCAGTAAGAATTGAGGTTAGAGGTTTAGGAATTAAAATAGAGGAAATGTGTTAACTTGTAACAAAAAAAAAAAAAAAAAAACCAATAATATTAATTGAAGATAAATTCAGTAAGAATTGAGGTTAGAGGTTTAGGAATTAAAATAGAGGAAATGTGTCAAAAAAGAATTAAAGTTCAGTGACCAAAAGTGATATTTTTCCTAACTTTTTTTTATAAATTTTAGCGGGAGGGTTATAATTTTTTTAATTAAATATTAATGTTTCAAAATTGATTTAATCCATTGTATGTGTTTGATAGTGTCGACGCCGTTTTTATTGGCGTTCTAGGAGCACTGTGGCTTTGAGTGAAATTGAGGAAGGATGTCAACGTGGATCAAGGGTTGTCCTTTACGTTGGCGTCCCTACCCTGAGACAGATTTTGAGTTAGTGATGCAATGAGTCAAGCCTTGTGTCAGGGTGGGATGTCGATGGAGATGACGTCTCTTGATGAGAATAAATAAAGATTTTGATTAAGATAGCAAAACCCCGGATGATATGTCACAGTAACTAAGTACAATTTTGATTAAGTATGTTTCAAAGATGTTGGAACATATAGATCAAGTTAGTTGAATAGCTGAAATGTTAGGCATCTAATAGATGTTAGGATGCATTAGATAGGGGGAACTTAGAATCCATAGAATATGCAAGTTAAGTTCCTGAAGTTCAAGATCAGTGAAGATGGATAAGTCAACCTTGCTGAGTGATCAAATCTGAAATTAAGACTAAGGCAAGGGACAACTATGATGATCAACCCAAGTCACTGATATGAAGATATTAATTCATCAGAGAATGATTCAAGTAGAAGTCAGTGAAGAGTGGAAGCCAACTCAAATGAAGATGCATGCATCCTATGCTGACAGAAGCGCACAGATCAGTGTAGATCAACAAAGAGAATGTTGATTCAAGACAAAAATGAACTTTCAGGAAAGATGTCTTCAAAGTTGACCGTTAGATACCAAATTTGACACCTTGGAAGAAGTGCAAGACTGTCACTCAAGTCAAGATAAATGCAGCTTAGCCGTTTCTTCCTTAAACTGAAGACATGTCACTTTCACTTAACCTGAAGATCACATGCTCATTTCTAAGAAGCTGGAAATATAATATTTTGAGTTTGTCTCTCCAACGGACAAATCCTCAATTTGCTCTATAAATACTGAAGTTGGGAAACTGAACAAAACACGAAAACTACAAACATTCTAAGCATTCAAACCTTCAAGCTCCCAAGCAAACTTGCCTATTTTTTTTAGTTTAATTTTTTATTAGATGTGTTAGGTAATGTGGAAAACTGTGATTTGAATTCTTCTTGGATGACATTCTTCTTGGATGACTGTTAAAGAAGCTTTGGCTGATATTAATTGGATAATTGCCATGCAAGAAGAGTTAAATCAGTTCACTCGAAATGATGTATGGGAACTTGTTGATAGACCTGTTGGACACAATGTGGTAGGCACTAAGTGGATTTTCAAGAATAAAAATGATGAAAATGATTTTGTAGTAAGAAATAAAGCTATATTAGTTGCTCAGGGCTACTCTCAAGCAGAGGGTATTGACTATGATGAAACTTTTGCTCCTATAGCTTGACTAGAAGCTATAAGATTATTTCTTGCTTATGCTGCCCACATGAAATTTACAGTTTATCAAATGGATGTCAAAAGTGTTTTTCTTAATGGTATACTTGCTGAAGAAGTATATGTAGAACAACCTCCTGGTTTTGAGGTGAAAGGAAATCAAGTGTACAAACTGCTGAAAGCACTCTACGGATTGAAAAAAGCCCCAACAGCCTTGTATGACACTCTTTCACTGTTCTTACTAGAAAATGGTTTTACTAAGGGCAAAGTCGATCGTACTTTGTTCGGAAAATAAGAAGGGAAGGATATCCTCCTTGTTCAAATTTACGTGGATGATATCATTTTTTGTTCACCCAACAAATGCTTGAGTGAGAGTTTCTCAAAACTCATGCAAAGTAAATTTGAAATGTCCATGATGGGGGAGATGACTTACTTTCTTGGTCTTCAAGTAAAACAATCATCTGATGGTATCTTTATCAATCAAGCAAAATATACAAGAAATCTGCAAGATAAATTTGATATTAAAACATGTAAAATTGTTGGAGTACCAATGCTACCTACATACAGAATGGATCCAGATGAACGAGGTAAGTGTGCTGATCAATCCTATTACCGTGCTCTAATTGGTTCTTTATTATATCTAACTGCTAGTAGGCCGGATATTGCATTCTCAGTTGGTTTGTGTGCTAGATTTCAGGCCAACCCCAAAGAAAGTCATATGGAAACTGTTAAAAGGATATTGAAATATCTAAAGGGGACCATTAATCGTGGATTATGGTATCCTTTAGATGATGATTTATCCCTAAGTGGTTATTCAGATTCGGACTTTTGTGGTTGCAGGATAGATAGAAAATCAACTTCTGGTTCTGCCAATTCTTAGGTACTAAGCTCATATCATGGTTTTCAAAGAAACAAACGAGTGTAGCAACATATACCACTGAAGCCGAATACATGGCTGCAGGAAGTTTTTGTAGTCAGCTTCTTTGGCTAATGCAACAACTTAGAGACTACAATATTGTGGAATCTAATTTACCAATATTCAGTGACAACAATAATGTCATTGCTATTACTCAAAATCCTGTTTTACATACTAGGTGCAAGCATGTAGATGTTAGACATCATTTTATTAGGGATCATGTTGAAAAGAAGAACATCAGAATGGAAAAGATTCATATTGATATTGAACGAGCTGATATCTTTACTAAACCTTTAGCTGAAACTAGATTCAGAGAGCTATGCATAAGTTTAGGTTTTATAGACATGGATCCTACTTGTATATAGAACTGTACTGACATTTCAGGTACTGTGCTGATACCAAGAAAGGCAGATCAATAAAACCAAAGAACAATACATCAGAAGGATAATCCAGAGGGATAGACTATGCCAAGACAATTACATATTTTCTCACATCAGGTAAAAAGGTTACTAAGGTGACTAATCCCGATGAGGAAGATGGTAAAGCTGAGGGAAAATGAGAATATACATTTAGAGGGGAATCTCTGTTTTCTTAAATATCCTTTCTGTTGACTCAGAACTATAGTCATCTTAGAATAAACCTTGTTGAAATCTTGATTTAATTATTCTTTACTATTCTGTACTGATTTTCACCTATTCTACTTGAACTAACACTTCTACCAAGGTGAAACAGGGACAGAAGAAGAGTTTTCAACTGAAGGGGGAACTCAACTGAAGTTACAGTACTAATCTGATGTTACTGTGCTGATATCAAGAAGTGATATGATCTTCGAGAAAGTTATACTCAGCTGATCACAATACTTAGCTGAATCCAGATAAGTAATTTTCATTATAGTAAAAGTGATAAAAATGATGTAAAAGTGTACTGGAAATAATTGTGTTGATAAGCATCAGCAGGGTATTTTGCCTTAGAAAATTTTCTAAGTCGAAATTCTCTTAAATTGGTTTACTAATATAGAGGATTAATACACTCTTCTATTTTTAACCTAATTTGGTGTTGTATCTACTAAACACACATTGGCTCCAAATTGAAATGCAGTTTTGAATGTGAACCGTTTCTTTAAACCCACAATCAAAATTTCTAATCTACACCACACATCGTGCGAATATAATTCAATCTAAGCCCTATATTTTCTTTGAATTTGATAAACACGATCAAATTGCTTCGTCTTCTTCACTTTACGAATTCTAAAAATTTCGCGATTACATTGAAACTCTAGAAACCCTCTATCTCAATCTTCTACATTTCTTCTACTTTACTTCAATGGCGATTATTGAGTTACTAAACAACAACGATGAAGTAATAAGTACGTTTGATCCGACGAAATAGGTCAGAGAGAAAAAGGTGTTTATCGAAAATGTTGTTTACTTCACCAGTAAACAAAAACCGGAGAATCAGGCGATTTTGACTATGTGTGAAGAATCTGGTCTTCGCACATACCTAGAATCATATCCAAAGAAGGTGTATGAACCCGAAGTGGTCGAGTTCTTTTTACAGCTAGATGGCGACAACGACACTCTTAAAACGTTTCTTTCGGGAAATAGAGTCACTCTTGCTCGAGACCATCTCGCTATTGCATTCGATTTACATGAAGGCAAAGCTCACATTTCTTCATATATGGAAGGAAAAGAGAAGGCGTGCGTGGAAAGATGGATTGGTGGTGAAGCTGAAAATCTGAACAACTTGAAGAAGTCCATTTTACCAGAACCGCTGAGATTTTTGATGGACATTGCTAGAAATTAGGGTTATGGCTGCGATTATTGACAGAGTAGATGGATATTGGCAAGGATTCTTCCATGAAAGGCTGTTGGTGGAGAAGGAGAAGATCCAGCTTGATGAATCTTCTAAGGAGTATGTTGTCAAAGCCATGATTGGTTTTGGGAACAAGTTGAGCATTCTGTTGCCAACTATTGCAAGTGAAAAAGCTGAATGGAGTAGGCCCAAGAAATTTCATCAAGGGAAATTTTTGTTCAAGAAGGAAGCCTCGGATAATGAATCTGAATCTGACAAAGAATTATACAGATCAGATGATGATGCAGAGGAAAGAACTAAAGCAAGACATGATCCACATTATGTCAAGTCAAAGAAGATTATGACTGGGAAGCTGACTCCACATAAATCAGATGAATCAGAAGAGGACAAAGAAAAGGAGGAGGAAAAGAAAGAAGACTCTCCTGTGAAGTTTGTAAGTGTTCCTAGTGTTATTATTTTAAATAAGCGCACTAAGGGTAGAGGTTTAATGAGGCCCAAGATAAAATCCAAGAAAATTAAACCTACCCCACCCAACACTGGTCCCATTCCTTCTACTCCCCTTGACCAATGTCCCTTAGACAAATCTTTGTCTAGTTCTTCAGTTGCTTCCAAATCTTCTGAAGAATCAACTCATAACTTACCCATTCATCAAAAGTCCCATTTCCTCACCCAAGCACTTTACTCCTCAACCAACTCCCTCACCTAAACCAACCCCTGAACATCATTCTGAGCCTATTGTTCTTGAAACCCAACCAGAACCTGTTTTTCAAACCCAAACTCAAACCTTACCTTCATTGATTCAGTATCCCATTTGTATTAGAGAAAATATGATTAGGATGGAACTGAAGATAGTCATTCTAAGTGAATTCAGTGGATTGGATGAGAATTCAATTGCTTTTGAGCAAATCCTTAGAGTTGGTACATGGGTACACTTGAGAAGGATGGATGTGAATGATTTACTGGTTGTCATAGAAGGTATGGGTGGACCCAAAGTGTTCCAAGACTGGGAGATGGAACAAGCTGAAGCAAATGGTTGAAAAGATCTGTGGAATCAAATTCTATGTTGCTGATGAACATGTTGAAGCAGATAACAACATTGAGTTGTTGGAAGAAGAGCCTTTTATGGATACTGAGGCTGGTCCTACTGTGGAAATTGTGAAAACAGAGGAAATCCAAGATTTTGATAATTTGGTTGATGAGATGCAGAGTAAACCTTCAATGGTTGATGAAGAGCTTTTTGAAGAAATTATCAAAGAAAGGTTGGATGAATCTGATCATGTTCAACCTGCAGTTGAAGTTAGAGATGAAACACTTCAAGGTCCTATTCAAGAGGATGTCAGAACTGAAGTTGCTGGTGCAATTCCAAGCTATTACCAGTTGGAGCAGTAAAATGATGTGTTAAGAGCACAATTGGAATCCACTTTGAAGCAGTTACAGGATGTAACTAATAGGCTGACTAAGCTCATTGCTGAATCAACCTATGAGCACATCATGAATCACACTATGACCAAGATCTATGATTTGCACAAGTTGCAAGCTCACAACCTTACCCAAGATTTAGAAGGAAAGTTTGTGCAACACATGAAGCCCTTGAGAGAGTTGCATGATGAAGCCAAAAAGGGGGAAGGAAAGGTTATTGATGTGATGGAGAAAACTCAGACTCAACAAGTTGAACTTGTTGTGAGTCAAAATGAGTTAGCACTAGAGATTGCATAGCTAAACAAGAAAATCAAGCTCAGGAAGCAACAAGCTGCTGGAAAATCTGTTGTTGCAGAGAATGAGAAGTCTGCTGAAAAAGTTATTGTTACATAGACTAAAAAAGATGTTGAACAGTCTTCTGTGAAAAGAAAGAGGAAAGTTATCTTAAGTGATGAAGAAGCTGAACAAGCTGAAGAGACTGGTAGGATGACCAGATCGAAGTCTAAGCACATTGTTCAGAGTTCTTAGACAAGTGATGAGAAGATGGCTGAAGCTGCTAAGATAAGAGATAAGTTGTTAGCTAAGAAGAAAGCTGAAGCAAAGCTTAAGAAGCAAAAATTGAAAGATGCAGAAACTGCAAGGAAAAAGTTTGAAAGAAGAGTTAATGCTCGTAAGAAGAAAAAGAAAAATGAAGAATTAATGGAAGACACATTCATGGATTTTATAGTACATCCAGATAATGAAGATTATTGGATAGATATCAAGAAGAAATGGTAGATTGCAAATTTCATTGTAGGGGTTGTTTTAATAACTAATATGACAATCAATTTTCCTATAATAAATTATATGTTACAGATTTGACTTTTGGTTCAATCTGATAAGGAAATGATGATATTATTGAAAGAGCATGTTGATGTTGTATCCCATTTCAATAGCTTTAACGTACCCATAGTCTCTTGCAGCTCGGGATGGTTATGATTCATGAATCATCTAGTCTGAAAATACAAAGAAATAATATTCTCACTAATACATATTTGGCTTTGCATAGCCCTTAAAAAGTGTCTTGGAGAGCTTTTAAAACAACTCTGTCTCCAAGTGACAGTTGTCTAAGCTTAGACAGCTATTTGGACAACGGTTTTGAACTGCATTACAAGTGGGGACCTTAGACAGCGGTTATCTAAGTAAAAGCACTTGGACAGCGTTCATAAGCGCTGTCTATGTGTTTTTTTTTTAATTCCTTTCCCAAGTAATTTTTTTTTATATTTCGTTTTACTTGGACAGCGGTTATGAACCGCTGTCTAAGTAATTTATATATATATATATATATATTTTAATAATTATTTTATATTTTAAAAATTCTATTTATACAAAATCAAAACTTAATTATACCACTACAATATATATATATACGTCAAATACCAAAAACTCAAATAAATAAATGTACACAAACATACATCCAATATACACAAAAAACATGAAATATCATCACAAATATATAAGTTAATATATTACATGCTACCAAAAGTTATACTACTTTAATTATACATATACAAAAATCAATTGTAAAGGTACCCTGTCCAATCTTTTTTCCATTTGTCAATTCTTTTGTCGCTATAAGTCTTGAGCGAACGGTCATAGACAAACTTCAAACAACGATCAATCAATATAGTTAGATATATAGTATATGAATTTTTATTCAATCGATAATAATTTAAATAAATCGATAAATTGACTTACAGTGTTAGGAATCGTCGTTTGATAATACTGGATTATATCCTCAATGTAACAACATACAAAATGTCCACAATGGTTGCCATCACGTTGCCTCGGAACCTGTTATGATTAGCAATTATAAGCACGCATTACAATTATGATTATTTTTTATTAATTTGATAACTTACTAAATTAAATTACCTTAACATCTATCCAGCTCACTTTATTGAAATTAGATCTTGAGTCTTGATTGTGAAGGCGACTTCGATACATCGTCATCAGACTATTATTATTATTATTAGAAAAAATAAAGATTAAATATGCATAATTTTAAAAGTAAAACAAATCATTTAAAATATACACAGTTGAAAGATTTTCATCCCCTCTCAAAGTAAGATGTTAGATCCACATGCATATACCTAATACCTACCTATATGGTGCAAGTTTGTAGTTTTAATTACTACTTTGTCGTCTAGCTTGTTCTTTAATAAGTGAATAAATAAATTAATATTATTATAAGTAATTGACCTAGCTAGAGAAATCTAGAGAGAAAAAAAAAAGATCGACATAGACATGAGAGTTACTACTCCATGATTTAAGAAATGTGAATGACCCATGTCAATCTGATATGCACATGAATAAATTCAATCAAGCTTTATTGTCTTGAAGCAAAATAAAATACAGATTAGAAGCTAAATTTTCATAAATGGTAATATCAGATTTAGGATTCTGCATCTATAGGTTAATTAAAGTGTTTGGACTTTGGAAATCGCCAATTAATTATATAAAATTTCAGAAACATCGAAACACCAAACACTTAACAATTTCGATTGAAGAGAAGCAAAAATTAATTTCTGCCTAGCTATATCATTTCATGTTCCACAAAACTGCAGTTTCTAAGATTGTGAGCCAAATTTCTGTCTTCATCCAAAGAATCAACCGCTGTTGTTTCATTCATATATATATACATATAATAATCAATTATTGAAATGATATTTAGAAATCACCGAATGAATTGTGGTGATTGCTCTTCTGGTATTAATAAGTGTAGATTACATGTTTACAAGGAGAGGCCTATGACGAAGTTGGATAGCTCAAGTGGTTAGAGCACCACTACCTAGGCTTTAGATCCTGGGTTCGAGTCATAGGGAGGGGAAAAGGGACGGGTATTTAATGTAATTCAAAAAAAATTACAAGGAGAGGCCTATAATTACGGGAGTAATACAAGGGAAATTACAACAAGAATATATACCAAAAATATATGGCCAACTATGGTGAGGACACACGTAGAGTTTGGAACGAAGAAACTCAAAAGCTGGTCGAGGGAGACTCTTCGTGAAGATGTCGGCCAACTGAAGATGAGAAGGCACAAAATCGGTGACCAATTTCCCCGAAGAGACGAGCTCACGAACGAAGTGATAATCTAGATCAATGTGCTTAGCTCGTTTGTGAGCCACATGATTTTGGCTCAAGAATATAGCACTCTTATTATAACATAAAAGAGTGGGCCGGGTGGAAGAGACGGAGCGAAGCTCACGAAGGAGATTTGACACCCAAACTAATTCGGAAGCTGCATTTGCCATAGCTCGGTACTCAGATTCGCAGCTAGAACGAGCAACTGTGGGTTGCTTCTTGGCACTCCAAGAAACAAGATTGCCACCGATAAAAATTGAGTAACCGTAAGTTGATCGACGCGTCTCAGTGCAACGAGCCCAATCAGCATCAGAGTAACCCTGAATTGAGGAGTCCGAGCGCTTAGTAAAAGAGAGACCAAAATGCAAGGTACCCTTAACGTACCGAAGAATACGCTTTACTGCCAAAAAATGATCATTAGTGGGAGACTGAAGGAACTGACTAACTGAGCTAACTGCATAAGAGAGATCAGGACGAGTAATAGTTAGGTACTGGAGAGCCCCAACAAGTGACCGATACAATGTAGGATCACGAAAGGGAACACCATCACTGACAAAGGACTCCCCTGCTGCCAAAGGGGTGGAAACAAGCTTACACTCCAACAGCTCAGCACGCTGAAAAATGTCATGGGCATACTTGGCTTGGCCGATAAACAAACCATCAGAAGTGTTAGAGACCTCAAGACCAAGAAAATAATTTAAACGACCAAGATCCTTGATAGCGAACTCCTGATGCGTACGAGAGATGAAAGTACGCAACAACGATGCATCATTACCGGTAATGATGATGTCATCCACATAAAGCAACAAATAAATGACAGATGTACCTCGATGAAGAAAAAATAAGGAGGAATCACAACGACTTTGAAGGAAGCCAATACTGGTGAGGTAAGAGCTGAATCTCTGAAACCAAGCGAGAGGTGCCTGGCGAAGGCCGTATAGAGCTTTCTTCAAACGACAAACATGATTGGGAAATCTGGAGTGAATGAATCCTGGAGGTTGAGCCATGTAAACTGGTTTATCAAGAACACCATTGAGGAAGGCATTTTTTACATCGAGTTGATGGAGTGGCCAACTGTGCTGCAAAGAAAGAGCCAGAATTATGCGAACAGTTGCAGCCTTAATAACCGGACTGAAAGTGTGATGAAAGTCGGTGCCAGGAATCTGGGTGAAACCCTGGGCAACAAGACGAGCTTTGTGTCGTTCAATCGAACCATCAGCATGAAACTTCGTACGAAACACCCATTTCGAACCAACAATGTTAGTGCCAGGGGGTCGTTGGACTAGATCCCAAGTGTTATTTGAATGAAGAGCATCAATCTCCTCCTACATAGCAGCAAGCCATTCAGGATGCTTAGCAGCACTTTTAAAACCACGAGGCTCAGACGAGGCAACGAGGGCTGATAGTAATGATGTAGATGCCAAATCAAGTGGGTAACGAGGCTTGAAGATACCCGCCCTGGAACGAGTAATCATATGGTGTGGCGGGGGACTGGCAGGTGGAATGGCAGGCGCATCTGGCGCAGGAGGCGGCTCCATAGGCATACGAGCAGCTGACGTAGGTGTCTGAGCAACAAGTGGAGCAAGATCAGCAGGAGTAGGGATAGTAACCGGGGAAGATGATTCGGCCGGGTCGTCCAAAACACGGGACGAGAGAGGAATAGATACAGGATCAAGTGCACGATCGGGTGTCCGAGAAGTGGGTAGAGTGCTCGGTACTTCTGAAGCATCTAAGAAGGTCGTAATATCCAAATCTGAGACCGAAGTGGAGGACGACTCTTGAGAGAAGGGAAAACAATGCTCATCAAAACGGGCATGGCGTGTAGTAAAAACCCGAGATGCAGCAGGGTCAAAGCAACGGAATCACTTGTAGATGCTACTGTAACCAAGAAAGATACAATGCCGACTACGAGGCTCCAATTTGTTAGCGATATAATCCCGAAGATAAGGGAACACACGACACCCAAATGGTTTGAAGTTTTCATAAGTCGGAGCATGGCCAAACAACAACTGAAAGGGAGACAAGTCATTCAAAACAGAAGAAGGAAGCTTGTTGATTACATGAACAGTTGTTGCAAAAGCATCAAACCAAAGGGTAGCAGGAGCATGAGCATGGAATAACATAGATAAACCAGATTCAACAATATGACGATGCTTACGCTCAGCCCTACCATTTTGTTGTGGAGTGTAAGGACAAGATAAATGATGAAGGATGCCATTCAAGTGCATAAAATTACGAACATTAGCATTTACAAACTCAGAGCCCCCATCACTTTGAAAAACCTTGACTTTCCGAACAAACTAAGTGCAAACAAAGGTGTGAAACCGAACCAAGATACCATAGAATTCAGATTTAACACATAACGGATAAATCCAACAGAATCGAGAGAAGTCATCAATGAAAGCAACATAATAACGGAAACCATCAGCAGTAGAAACGGGTGTAGGACCCCATAAATCACAATGAATCAGATCTAAAACATTATCAGCACATTTCTCATTTAACTTAAAAGATAGTCTCTTGCTCTTTGCTAATTGACAAGAGGAGCAAACATCTGGACTAGGCAAAACCAAAGTGACAGATAAATGGCCATGTTTATGTAAATAAGAGATAACAGAAAATGGGACATGCCCCAGGCGTAAGGGCCATAAATTAAAACTTGCTTTCAACTCCTTGTCACGAATTGCAGCCACTAAAACTGGAACACCCCTATTAAGCAAATAAAGACCTTTGTCACGCCTTCCCTGAGCCAAAATTTGCTTCGTTACCCGGTTTTGAAGGTAAAAAATTGTTAGAAAAGATCACATCAACTGGAAGATCGGAAGTCAATTTACTGATAGACAAGAGATTTTTAGTAAGACGGGGGACCACTAAAACATCTAGTAACTGAACATCTGCAGATAATTTACTAGAGCCAATATGAGAAATGTTTAATTCATTACCATTACCAACTATGACAGAACCATTACCAGAATAAGACTCGTAGGAGTCCAATGCAGTAGTCTGATTGGTCATATGGGCGGAGGCGCCGGAGTCAAGATACCAATCTGGGGAGGGATTTGAGACAGTGCAAGAAGAGTAGAAAGCTTGCGCCAAATTTGCAGAGGGGGTATTCTGTTTAGCACTAAGAAACTGAGGACATTTGTCAGCGTAATGTTCCCCACGACAAATCTGACATCTGGGAACATAAGGACATTGCCCCCCGTTGTTCGAACCCCCACGAGAACCTGAAAACTGCCCACGGCTAGAAGAGGATCCCCGAACAAACTGATGACCGCGAGCACCATGATTTCCCGAGTGCTGCGAACGACTACTACCCTGCACAGGTTCACGGTTGGATGTCATGCGACGATCAGCAGTGAAAGCAGTCGGAGACGGAGAGTTTTCCATGGCCCGAAGCATTGAATCATATTGTTTGGCCTGACTTAACAAATCACGAAACTTGGGAATAGAGGAGAGAGTCATACGAGTATCCGCAAAGCTAGCAAATTGAATACCCAATCCACGCATAAACCAATGACTCTTATCCGACTCACTCACAGGACAACGAATAGCACTTAATTGGTCACACAGAAGCTTGAATTTCTTACCATAATCTTCAACCGAGGAGTCACCCCGACGGAGAGACAGGAGTTCCTCCCGTAGTTGATGCTGGCGAGACGGGGAAGAGAAGATGCTCTCAAGAGTGAGCCACGTATCTCTTGATGTCAAAGAATCCAGAACTTCGTGTGCGGCATCTTCGGACAAAGAGGTGTACATAACACTGAGTAATTTACTGTCTTGTACTTTCCATGCCATGTACGCTGGATTTGGGGATTTAACGCCGGCAACCGAGGTAATAGTTGGAGAGGGCGCAACCAGGGAGCCATCGAGATGGCCCATTAATTCAAAACAATCAGCCATGTGACTGATCTGACGACACCAAAGTAGCTAATTGGTGGCGTTCAATTTTATGGCAGAAACCATGTTGATCATGGCAGTGACATGAAGAGAATCAGAAGTAGCGGCCATTAGCAATCACACCAGAGGGGACCGGTCTGTTGTGACAAAGCACGGAGGGGACGAGTCCGTCGATTTGAAAGGCGGAAGACGGCGATGGGTGAACTAGGGTTAGGATCAAGAGGTTGATACCATGAAAGGATATTTAGAAATCACCGAATGAATTGTGGTGATTGCTCTTCTTGTATTAATAAGTGTAGATTACATGTTTACAAGGAGAGGCCTATAATTACGGGAGTAATACAAGGGAAATTACAACAAGAATATATACCAAAAATATATGGTCAACTACGTTACTTATTAATCCTATTAATTATCCCCCAAGAACAAGGTTTAGAGTATACATACGCGTCTGTACATATATATACATACAAGAGTACGTACCTACAGCTGTGGGAGTGGGAAGGAGCTAGGCGACGGCACGCAGGAGAGGGAGGCAAGGCGACTGCTGGAGAGGAAGTCGACGGCGACGAGGAGTGAGAGGGAGTGAGGCGACGACGCGAGGAGGGAGAGGGAGAGGGAGGGAGGTGACGGCGACGGCGCGAGGAGAGAGAGGGAGGGAGGCGACGGCGACGACGCGAGGAAGGAGGCGAGTGAAACACTTGGACAGCGGTTTTGAACCACTGTCTATGTTATTTTTTTTTTTTTTATAAAACCGCTCTCCAAGCTATATCTTGGAGAGCTGTTTGAAAAAAAAGCTCTCCAAGTGCAGCTCTCCAAGCTTAAATGTGTAGTAGTGAAATGTGGGTTTCATCGTGCTACTATTTTGATGCGAAAAAATTTCTCTCTAATATTTTTGTTGCTATGAATTAGCGATTAAATAATTTTATCGCGGAATTTGTTACTATACATCCGTCGCTAATGGATTTGTTGCCTTAGGCATAACTCATACTTTCTCTTCAAAAAAGATTGAAGTTTAATCCGCTTGGATTTATAAAAACATTGGCAAATTAAAAGATAGGCTTGAAAAACGATTTGACGAAGTTATTTATTGACCAAGTATTGGGAAAAGTCAGCTCTTTTTGGAAATTTCTTGTTATGATTATTGATAAATTTATTTTTGGTTCTGGTAATGGTGTAATATTATTTTAAATAAATTTTTATATTGGTTTATATTCATATTATTATTAGGTATACTTAACAATATATATCCATTTGCAAGTTAAAAAGTATTACATGTTGAACACAATAGTGTCCGGACAAACTAGTAATCAATTTTAGATTTTTAGGATTTTAATCTACGCACATATTCTCTAGCTAGTCCTTCAATTAAAATACGTCTAATCTAATGGAATCGAATTGGGAATTAACCGGTAATTAATCACAGAGTAATCGTCTCAAGTTCAACTTCAGAACTACTCATGAGATTCATCACACACATCGAAATCTTGTACTCGCCCCTGTTTTAATTTGATGATCATCTATATAAGCTACATGAAAGAATTATGAACAATTGTAGGGAGACTTAAATTAATTAATTTATTATTAATTCATTCAGTTCCCAAATATTCTCCTTCAATTTTAGGCTAAATTCTCAAGTATATATACTATTCCATCCTATTTAAAATATAGGTCATTTTGGTTTAAATACACATATATTCATAAAATAATTACTTTCTCATTCTACCTTTAATTAATGTTTGTACTTTACATCAAAAGAAAAACACATTTATCTAAGCATTTATCGATTTTAAGGGTAAATTTAGAAAAAATTAAGCTAATCTGCATTAAAAAGTGCAAAACATCATATAATATGAAAACAAAAAAAAAAATTAAAAAGACATATATTATTCACTCCTATTTGAATAGGTTAAGTTATTTTTATAAGCTGGATTAGAATGTTTCCGGCGGTATTTGAACTCAAAACATGACCATAAGTAAAAAATCCTGATATTGTGAAAGAATTTTATTTCTATCCTAAAGTTAAAACTTGGAATTGTATGAAATACAATCATTTAATTAGAATTCTAAAATTGGACCTTAATTTATTTGCTTGTACAAGAAATACATGAAATAGTGCTTAGTTCTTACAATATTCATTAATTAATTATACTGACTGTAGTAAGCAGATGCATTTGCACTGGGACAAGCACTTCTTGCAATCAGGCAGCCTCGGATATCCAGCACCGTTGCAATCACATTTGTTTATACAGAAGGAACGGGTCGACCCGCCCCAGAGACAAGTTGCCATGCATTGCAAGATGGGAACACATCCGGGGCAACCCGTTTTCATCCGGTTGGTGATGCAGTTGCTGCAGTCACTCTCGTGTGAGGGGCACCACCCACTACACGGCAAAGCCATTGCCCACACTACGACTATCACCACCAATATTATTATCATTCTTGACATCTTCGCCATTTCTTCAAACTCAACACTCTAATAACATGTATATACATATATATAGTGTGTGTGCACTCTATTATGCATTAAAATACGGCTTGTATCTATTTCTTTTTAAAAAAATTGAAAATATACTCCCTCCGTCCCAATTAATTAAAAGCAAATGAGATCACATATTTCAATTTTTCGGCTCATAATTAATAACTTTCATATATATAGGTAGATATATATCAAAGTATAATAATAAGTAGAGTTTTGAGAAATAATTTTATAAATTTTTATATATAAAGTAAAAAAATTAGTAGTTATTTGTAGATATATTAAGTCAAAATGTAATGATATTTTGTGTAAAGTAAAAAATTGTGAGTTTGTTTTACAAAAAATTTGTGAGATTGAGCCATAAAAATGTACAAGAAAAAGTATTTATTGAAGACAGCATCTGCAAATATAATACTGATAGTGGTAGCAAGCTAAGTTTGACTTGATTGCATACCAATTTGTCTTGGATTGCTCAATATTTATGTCTCCTCGGTTTTGCTTATAAGATGAGCTATAATACCCTCTTAATTTTTTGGCGAATTTAAGGCACCTGCAGAATCCATAATTATCCTCTGAAATGAAAATTGCATTATGCGCATAAAAAAATATACACTTCAGTAACTTGATGGTTAAATGTATCGTACAAGTAAACTACCAGTGCAGTGAAGTCACTCAATAAAATTAATTACAGTGCATAAATAAAATGAATAATTACATATAAATATAAATATATATATATATATATATATATATATATATATACTTCATAAAATATTATATATGCACTTTTTTTCATATTTGTCAATAACTTTGTTTCACAGTTTACCTAGGATCTCTTATAAATTTCACTGGCTCTCTTTTCAGTCCCAAGTTCTTTACTTGTGATTTTTTTTAGCATAGGTGTTGATCCCAAGAGGCGAGTTAAGATTAGAACGAGCTTAAAGTCTAAAGAAAAGGGGTGAATAGACTTTTAAACTTTTTCTAAAATATATCAGAGTTTATTCGATTAACCAATCTACTAAGCCGAACTACCCAGCTTGTCTAATTAGTAATCTAATCTTGTGAACCAGTTTACCAATAAACAATCAACTTTATAAACTAACAAATACTATTATGCGGATTATCAGTTTAATGAGCCCTTATCAATTTATTTATACTCGACTCCTTGATTATGAATATTACTTAATTAACAAACAACACTGTTTTGTTATCAAGTAACTCGTCTATTCAACAAGATTTCTCAATCTAGTTGTTTATACGAATTCTTTTAAAAACTATAAAATATAAAACAGTAAGGGTATGTTTGGTTTGTTAGATTAGCATGGATTAAACTTGATTGATTTTTTATTCCAGACTAATCAAACGTTTGGTTTGATTGATTGTGGCCCGTGTTTAATGCAAGGCCCGCTAATTTTGTACTATTTATCATGCATTTGTGGGACTAATAGTCCTAGGGGAAGGGTGAGTTAATTTGTCTCATATTTTCCCATCCATCAATCCAAACTAACCCTAAGTAAATCAAACACAAGATTTATAGTGGTTCGACAACTTGTCTACATCCACTCTCACAAAACCCAGTTTGTGAAATTTATTAACTTCTCTGTTCTTGTGGTTTTAAGTCCCAAGATATAAGACTTCGATCTTATCGATTATACCTCCAGGTATATCTTCGATCTAAACTAGTAATTCAGTCAAGCAACTAGCACGCTTGTTTACATAACAAAATACAGAAAAATAAAACTTCGTAATTAGCCTTCTGACGATCTTCAATACTGGGCTTGTTCTTCTTCAGTATGATTTTCTTGTGACTATGCGAGTGCTTGAATGCTTAAGACTTGATTTGCTTGAGTGCTTGTACTCTCTTCAGTATTCTTAGTTTCAGTAGTCTTTAACAGTAGAAGATCTCCATCTATTTATAGATGTGTTGAATCAAGAAAATTTGTTATCCTAATCAACTCTTCTTGATAACCTTTTGTAACTAGCTTTATAACTACTACTTGAATCCCTTCTTGGGTGGGTTCAGTTATTCTGTTACTTTAGTTATAACAACTTCTAACTTCCTTCTTTTAAACTTCGCACGCTTTGACTTGTCTTGCATATTTCATACTTAGAATATTTCTGACTTTATCTTTGATCTCGTTTCGTCTGGTCTGGTCTTCTGGCCTTCTTGTCTTGATAGTCTTCTGGTCTTCAGAACTTCATATATTCTATCAAGCTATACTATACTAGTCTATTCTCATTACTTTAAGCTTTATATAATAGCTTAGTCACCTTAAAACTAATTACATCAGACCATATAAGCTTCTATACAACCTTTAAGCTTATCTAAAAAACCTACTCCCTCCGTCCCACAAGAATTTGAACCCTTTATATAAATGGATGTCTCATAATGAGACACTTCGCAAGCATTCTATCATAATCTTTCTATTCACCAAAATCGTCTATTTCACAATTCTTGAATTCTTACTCATTCTAATTTTAAAAAATTCTGATATTGTCATGCATTCTTATTAAATTTTTATAATTCTTCTATTTTAAAATTTAATCTAATTTAAATATTATTTAATTTTGATTTTATATTTTATATCTTATCTTATCATGCATGGATACATTTTTCAAATGGAGAAGCTGATGATTTTGGGTTTAAGTGTGTTGGTTGGTATTTATTGTGCATGTGCACAATAAAACAACAATCAAATATAGCATCATTTGCTGTGATTTTCCAATATTGTTGTGCTAATTATGTAATTCAAAATATTAGTATCATTTTCCATTGAATGGTGCAGAATGGAAATCTTTCATTTCTGGGGTAGGTCTCCTATGAGTCCATTTTAAGAAAATGGGTAGGATCAACAATAAATATAAAATACGCAAAAAATATGTATATTAATTAATGTAGCTCAAACGGTTAGATATACTTTATTTTGCGTTGAGTTTCAACTCTCACATCTAACAATTTTCACATATATATATATATTTTTAATTATAAAAGTGCATGTTAAAAATATATAAGAAAAAGTGTAACATGCATTTTACAATTTTTTAGCATGTTATTTTGCAATATTTGCAATAATAATTTCAGTTATAATGACATACATTTTTTAGTGATGTTATGTTACATATTTTAGATATATTTTGTTGCACTTTTAAGTTGTAGTGACTTACAATTTTCAACAATATTTTTCAGTTATATTAACTTACACTTTTTAGTAATTTATGCTACACTTTTTAGTCATATTTTGTTGCACTTTTCAGTTGTAGTGACTTACAATTTCCAACAATATGTTCAGTTATAACGACTTACACTTTTTAGTAATGTTATGTTACACCTTTTAGTCGTATTTTGTTGCACTTTTCATTTATAATAATTTACACTTTTCATTAAAATATTGTGTTGCACTTTTCAAGTATATTGACATGCACTTTTTAATAATATTGTGTTGCATTTTCTAGTTATACTAACTTGCACTTTCTAGTTATAATGACTTACATTTTTCATTAAAGTTGTGATGCACTTTTCAATTATAGTGACTTACACTTTTTAATAAAAAAATGTGTTACACTTTTTAGTAATATTGTGTTACACTTTTTAATAATATTGACTTACACTTTTCAACACACATATTTTCGAAAAAAATTACCAATAAAAAAAAATTACAAAAATAATAATAATAATAATAAAAAATTGACCAATCAAAATTTTTATTTACAATATTCTTGAATATTTAGGGTTTAGAATTTGGGTTGGTCTGCTATGCACTCGAGTGCATGTTGTGCACCCTAGTCCATGTTGCACTTTTCAGTTTTACTGACTTACACTTTTTGGTAAATGATGGTGCACTTTTCAATTATTAAACTGTATAATAATATTTTTAGTCATAGTGACTTACACTTTTTACTAATATTGTGTTATACTTTTCAATTTAATAACATACACTTTTTTTTAGACTAGGGTGCACAACATGCACTCGAGTGCATACTAGACTTTACCTTAGAATTTAGGATTGACAAGTCAACTCAATTTCTTATAAGAAATTGATTCTATATAAGAATCCTTCATTCATTTCTGTTCATAGGAATGCATGAAATTACAGTTCATTCCAAGCACATTTTTCTTTGTTGAAACAAAATGAAAGTTAGCATTTAGATTAAAATTTTGTAAAATATTTATGTGAAATAATATTTCCTCCATTCTACAATAACTTTCACACTGATGAAAAACTCTTTATAATAACTTTCACACTTTTCTTTTTATAACGTTCCACAATTACTTTCATACCCTTAAAATGAAAAATTATTTATAAACTCCACCCTCAACACTCTATGGCATGTTTGCTTAATGGGTTTATGTGGGTTTAGTGATGGGTTTGATGTGTAGACCCATCTTCTCCTATGTTTGGTTTCTCATAATTTTAAACACCTTGACCCGGGTTTATAATTTGACCCGGTTTTTATAAACTAGATTCCATGGGTTTAGACAATCTAGCCTCCCCTTAGACTATATTTATCAATGACCTACCCACAACTCAACCTTCTAATAAATAAATAATTTCTCTCTCCTCCACATACACACCCTCCTACTTTTCTTTTTTTCATACTTTATCAACAACCCACCCCAACCTTCAAATATATTATTTTTTAATTATATATTATCTTTAATCAATTCTTATTATATTTAAAAGAAGTAAGAAATTTATTAAATATTTTGGGATTAATAATTTATAAATGGTAATAAAAAGGCATTTTATCATACAATTAAAATAAACTACAATCTCAATAATAAAATTAAATTACAAGAATTGAAAATTTAAAATACAATATACTAAATAAACAAATTAAGCTACAAATAGATGCATAAAATTCAACAATGCAAAAAATGAAAATTACATGTTTAATTATAATTTTTGGAGTTTGGATAATTGGAAGAGTTTGAAAAATAATTTGGATGACTTGGATCCATGATAGAAAATGATAGAGTAAAAATTTGAAGAAAGGAAATGGGAAGAGAATTTGAAATTGTGATCCAAACCCCTATCAATATTGGTCTCTATTTATAGACAAAATTATTTTATGAATTTTAATATAATTTATATATATATTTTTTATTAATAATATTATCAAATTAAAATTATAAAATTTATCCAAAACAATTTTAAACAACCAATTGTATTTTGACACATGGCAGTAAGGGATTGGATAATTTGGGGCAAGCCTCTAAGACCATGTTTATCCATGTCCGGTCATGACCGGGTTATCAAATATAAAATTCATTTCTCACTCCTCCACCTACCCATTTTACACCACAACCCAAATTTATCTTTTTTCACACTTTATCCATAACCACCCACAACCACAACCAACATTTAATAAATTATTTCTTTTATAATATAATAATTATATCTATTATTAATTCTTTATAATATTTTCACAATATTTAAAAAATATATACCGTTATTTAATATTAAAAAATCCATAACTATAATAAAAAATTACCATAGACTTAAAAAAAATTACAACATTCAATAATAAAATTTCCATTACAAAAATTGAAATCCATGTTAGAAGAGAAAAAAGATAATTAAAACAATTTAGAAGAGAAAATGGAGTGTATGAAATTGTGATCCAAAATATATCAAGATTGGTCTCTATTTATAGAGAATTTAATTTTATGAATTTTGGTTTTTTTTTTTTTTGTTTTTTTTATTAAGTAGATAAGTGAAAATCAGAAATTATCTAAATAAAATATAACCGACAAGTAAAATTTTGACAAGTGGCATGTTTGGATTGTTTTGGGATAAAAAATTACCTCCATGGGGCCCACACTGGAGCCCACAATACTTGGTTATCCTTGGTTGTCTGTCCACCAAGGTCATGCCAATTAAAATCATTTTCATTTTTTTTTTTTTGTCTGCATATGTATGACCTGGGCGTGAAACGCCCGATAAACATGGTCTAAGGCTCAGCGTAACCTGGTCACCCGAATTATTTTCTTTCTGATTTTTTTTTTAATGTTTTTTTTTTATCTTTTAGTTGCATCCCAACCCATGAAACAAACATGCTCTATAAATATTAACCTTTCCAAAACGACTGAGGGAAATTCTTACAATTGGTGTACTACATTATAATCTATTTTTGTAAATTCATACAATTGAATTCGCCTTCAAATTGTGTATATCAATTTCTGCTTTCTGGTAAGAGCAGGCGTAAAAATAAAGGGCAAAATTATATAAATTAAAAAACAATTAATTCTCATTGTGCAAGATTGATTAGGGTGATAGAGAGACACAAATTTGAGCTGGTTCAACGTCGATTTGAATTTAAACATTTTAAGTAGAAAATCAAAATTACAGCAAAATCATAACTTCTTTCTTAGATACTATCTACCTTGATCAAAATACTAATACTACTTCAATACATTACACCGTACCAACAAAACCTAACATTACAATCAAGCCCTTTCACCCCTGATCCTCCTTGCCAACTGGATATCCTTAGGCATAATCGTGACCCTCTTGGCGTGAATGGCGCACAGGTTAGTATCCTCAAAGAGTCCAACGAGATACGCCTCTGCTGCCTCCTGAAGCGCCGCTACTGCAGAGCTCTGGAACCTCAGATCTGTCTTGAAATCCTGGGCAATCTCACGAACAAGCCTCTGGAATGGCAACTTGCGGATCAGAAGCTCAGTTGACTTCTGGTACTTACGGATTTCACGAAGAGCAACGGTACCGGGACGGAAACGGTGGGCTTCTTCACTCCGCCAGTGGCCGGAGCTGACTTCCTGGCGGCCTTAGTGGCCAGCTGCTTCCGTGGCGCCTTTCCGCCTGTGGATTTGCGGGCTGTCTGCTTTGTGCGGGCCATTTCTAGGGATGTGATTAACAAAATGCGAAGAAATTATTTAGTTAAAGACCGGCGCGGACGACGGTGATGGAGAAGAAAAGAGTGTTGGAGGAAATTTATAGAGTGGTTCTTGAAAAACGTGGGATGCAGAAATAATCGGAGCCGTTGAGATGAGTTTTATTGGAGGGCTGAGATTTAAAATTTACGCGGATCAATGACGTGCTAAAACTGTGTTCCTTGTCTGAGATGGAAGGCAGGTTTCGCGGTGTTCAATGAGATTTTATGCACGGTTGTGATTTTCATCTTGGGTTGGAGCGGATTGATGACGTGGTAACTCTCTTTTTTTCTGAAAATCTCTAGCAAATATGGTTTTTATTCCAGTCATTTGAAATTTAAAATCGTACTTTTATAATTCAAACTATAATTTCACTTAATAATATAATAATAATAGCTCAATTTTATTAAAAAAATATTTTTTTATCAATATTTATTTATAATTAAATATATAATTTCATATTAACCTATAAATTAAAGAAAATAAATGTAATATATGATATATTTAATACAAGTTTAAAAAAAGTGATTTAAATGAAACTAAACCCCAAAATTCAACTACAATAATCCAAAATAAAACTAAAATTAAGTAAATCGTTTACATAACAAATAAATATTTAATAAATTAACAATAAAATGAAAAGATTAAAAGTGGATTTGTCGTGTGTAGTAAATAGTACTCCCACTTGTTGTAAACGAATTGAATCAAAGTGAATAAACTATACTGTATTCGTAAAAGTATTTGAATATTTGTACTCATATTTATTTATTTTTTGAATAATAAATTTAATTTGTTATTCAATTTAAATGTTTTTGAGCATATTTTAAATAATATTTTTCAAGTATCGATTCAGAATCAATTTGTATTCGATCCGAAATTTTGTAAAATAATATTTTTCAAGTATCAATTCAAAGTAAACAGATTGTGTTGATTTGATTTTCTGATGGTGTTAATTTGATTTTTCAGATTGTGTTCGGCTGGAAATTCATTGTTGGATTGTGTTCTGCTGGGAATTTAAGTTTAATTTGTGTCCAGATTGTGTTCAACATTAATGTAATTGCTATTTTAAGTGTTGGACTATTGTGTTCATGATGATGGTGTATGCTTAGATTAATGTCACCACTAGGGTTTGAATCCTAGTTTAGGAGACTTAATTTAGGTTTAGGAGACTTACTCAATGATGATATTTTTTTGAGAGTAAAATGTTAATGGTTAATGAACAAATGGAGTGGATCAATTGTGAGCATAATTAGGCTTAGATGAATGTCACCACTAGGGTCTGAAACCTAGTTTAGGAGACTTTATTTAGGCATTGTCTACCCAATGATGATATTTTTCTGAGGGTTTAGAGAAAAAAAAACATACAAAAAGCACATATATATTCATATTATATTGATGTGTACATTCTAAGCAAAAGCACACATATATTCATCATATATTGATGTTTACACCCTAAGCAAAAAGTCAACATCTATCTTATGTTTATGCTGTAAACATCACAAAAGGCTCACAAAAAGTAGTATTCCTCCCTAATTAGACATATCCTAAATCTGTCATAAGTACTTCAATATTATATGGTCCATCTTCATTCTGATTCTGTGACACCAAGTGATCTATGCACTCTCTTACCAATTCCTCCTCAACTTCTAAGGTTATTGGTAGTCTTTCTTCCCTTATCAAGGTAGCTTTGCCCATATGTGGAACCTTATAGTTGTTGTGCCCCTTCACCTTCATTATCTCGATCATACAATCTTGTAAAGTCAAGAGGACGTTGTTAAGTGTGGTGTGCTCTAAACTTTCAAAAGATATGATCACATTTTGAAGCAATTCATCCACACTATAGCTTGATGTTTGCACCTGCAATGATTGTATTGCCCTGAACCACCCTAAGTCATTGACATTAATATCTGGTGAATTAGCTGGTTGGAAAATCAGTTGGATATTAAATCCATCTGATGATGCAGCAGCTCTAAATTCTGGATTAGAGTCACGTATGTGTGGTTTTGCATTGTCTTGTTGAATTCTGATGTCTTTGCTTGCATTTTCTGGCCATCTTGCTTTAATTGCTGGTAAAATCTGATTATTTGAATGAATTAGTAGAAAAAAAAAAGGATTACTTGATGAGTGTAATGTCACCAATGTGTTGTGAATATCTAAATGTACATTCACAACACATTAGGAGACTTACCTTGCAAACTAGATGATGACAATATGTTCTGATAGGTTTGAATTTATTACATGCTGCACAAGACAAATTTTTATGACTTCCTTAGTGATTGACTCAATAGGTTTAGTGACCAATGTGCCTTTCATTCTGTTTTTGCTGTTTCTCCGAGCTGGTACCATCTCTGTGAATGGAAAGATATCAATCTTTCCATCAAAGATGAGCTCACCCTCAGTTGAATAATGTGGTCTTGCCACTACACACATAAACATGATTTTGGGAATGTACCTCTTACTCTTGCATGACCTGTATGGCTCAATTTCTCCTGGGAGCAGATAGTACCTCCCATTTGTCTTTGTCATGTAAAACTATTTCTCATCAATGTGTATCACATTATGCATAGTTTGAAACTTGATGTTGTTGGTTTGCCTATCAAACTGCAATGCACTCAAGCTGTACTTGAGCCTAAACAACTTGTTTGCTTCTGTAAGATCAGGTTTTATGGCATTAGTGTGTGGTTTGATGAGTCCTTGTTTGATCCACCTACCCACAGTACTCTTGCTGACATTTAATGCCTTAGCTAGTCTTCTAATTGTTCCTCTTTTCTCAAAAGGTATGCTCTTCATCATTTGAACATCTAGTTGAACTTTTACCTTTCCTTGAATGCCCATTTTCTTTGATGTGAATAAAATAGGAACTCCATCTAACACTTGTTGTCTTGCAGCTTTCCAAGTGTATTGAATAGTCCTCCTACTTACTCCAAAAGATGCAACTGCTTCTTTCACCTTGCCTTTATGCACAACTCCGTTTGTGTTGTTAGCAATGAGGAACTGGCATATCAAAAAGAAAGATCAGGTGCTCTTTTGTGGTTTGTCATGTTTTGTAAATTTATGGAGAACTAAATGTGTGTGTTATGTAGAAATGTGTATTTATTGAACACTTAACGCCTGAAAGTTGAAGGGGTGATTAGACTGATATATTGGTGGAGGGAAAAATTCCCTCCTTTTTTGTGGCTGTAATTTTGGTTTGATTTGCATTATGTAATAGTAGAGGGAAAAATTCCCCCCTTTTTTTTATTGTAATTCAGGCTGATTGGACTAATGTACTCTAATGCAATTTTTTTTTTTAATTTACCGTTACTGTATAAATTAAATTATTAAATTTTTTGAGATTATTTAATTATTACTGTTCATCTAAACAATATTGTTACTATTCATTGGAACAATAATAACTTTTGCAGTTGTTAATCTTTCTATGTAATCACTTCATGGATTAACATAAATGTCCCTTTGAAAAGTCAACAAAAGTGCATTTTCTTAATAAGAGTGTAGTCCCAGAGGTGCAAGTTCCTCTGGGACAGAGGGAGTATAAAAAATGAGACGTGGGTGAGGGTGAGATTTTGAGTGAATTTTGTAGATTTATGGTAACTTCAAACATTTAATACAGTCTAACTTGAGTGAATAAATATTCCATATTTTTTGTTGCAAATGTTTCATCCACAATAATGGGAAATAATAATTAAAAACTTTTGATAACAAAACAGATGAATGAATCTACTTAGGATATTCTTCATCTAGCAAAGCTTTCAGAGTTTATAATTGTATAACTCTTATTGTAGAAGAAACATCACATGTTATCTTTGATTAATCATCGTTCAAGTACATAACAAATGACAAGGAAGACAAGACCAAAGAAGACGTCAACAAAAGGGTGACAAGACTCAATCTAAAAGACGGTGAAAGGAATGAGACAATCTACATAGATGCCATCACACCATGAAGACAACTCACCTGAAGTCAACCTGCCTGAAAACAATAACTCATTGTGTTATTTACTTACAATACTTATTATTCTAACACATTCATACACTGCACACAAACTTGATTTTAAAAGATAAACACTTAAGTTTGTTCAAAACTGTTTTAGGACAAGTCCCCTGAAAAGCAGTATTTGTGTTAAACAAAGTTTTCATAAATTAAAGAGGTTTAATCTAAAGGGCCAACCACTATTCCGCACACATAACTTACTTAGATAGTTATCCAATTGATTACTTCTTAGTTCTCAGTAGGTTAGTTATCTAAAACTAAGTTATACATAATCAGGGAGTTTGGCAAGACAACTCTCCTGAACCCTAAGTTGTTTTAAAAGAAAAAGAAATTGCATACACAACTGTACCAACTCTCCTGAACCCTAAGTTGTCATACACCTTTCAGGACCAACAAGTGGTATCAGAGTAGGGGTTCAAAGACCATTGCAGAAAGTGTGTGTGCATGCACAATCAGAGGTGTTGTCAGTCGTGTTGGCACTATCCTGACAACATTAAGCAGCGGAAATTAAAATGCACTTTGGAAAATGGAAGTATTCAAAATTTGTGTAGATTATAAAATAATCAACGCTGTTCACTATATAAAAATATATGAAACGGATTACAACCTCTTAGAGGTGTACAATAACACTTCGAATGAGTGTATAGAATTTACTAGATCCTATGAAACTATCTCCCTCATAGATCTATGCATATAACCTAGTAAATAAGACCATGATCAACACACTATTATTTGGGTTTACAATAATGTGTAGATCTACAAGAAGAAACAATAATATTCCTAACTAGAAGCATATACACATTCAATAGACTAGTGATGCAGCGGAACCTCTAAGTGTTAAGGATAGAACAAGTCGAACGTTGATTCATATTGAATGTCGTCGAGTTGTAGAGAAATGAGTAAACTCAATTGTAAAATATTATCATTCATCCAACCCAAAAGTACAAAGAGACCTCCTATTTATACAAATCTGGAGGTCAAACAATCCAAATACTCTAAAAGATAACAAACAACAAGAAAGCATAGCTAACTAATCTTGAAAATAACTAACTCAGCGTAGTATACTTGTTATATACTACTTGTCGTTTCGTCTTCATCATTCTCACCGGCTTTGAAACGATTCGCCCTCGAATCGTTGTCCGTTTCGTCTTCATTGTCTGTCGAATTATCTCCGGAAAAGGGACTAAGTGTTTTACGTTGAAGACGTCACTAGTATGTATTGTAGGGGGCAAACGAAGGCGGTAAGTGTTAGGATTTATCTTCCCAATTATCTCCAAAGGGCCGATTTTACGTGAAGCCAATTTATTATATTCACGTGGAGGGAAGTGGTCTTTAGTGAGGACCGCCCAAACCAACCCGCCTACCTCAAACTGGACATCTCGACGATGAGCACCGGAAATTATGAAGCTGCTGGAGGTCGGAAATTATATCAGATGCTCGGCGTTCACCTGTCTGGAAGGCAGTGGACGTAAGGAGATCAATGGGTGCACGCGGTATAAGGCCATAAACGATCTGAAATGGACACAGGCCTGTGCTTCGATTAATGGCCGAATTATGGGCGAACTCGGCTTGACACAATTTTGAGTCCCATGGCTTGACGTTATCACCAACCAAGCATCGTAATAAATTCCCAAGCGATCTATTAACGACCTCAATCTGGTCGTTAGTCTGCGGATGGTAGGCACTGCTGAAATTTAAGTCGGTGTTCTCCATTCGCCATAGTGAACGCCAGAAATGACTAATGAAATGAGAATCACTGTCTGAAACAATCGAGGAAGGTAGGCCATGTAGGCGAAATACCTCGCGAAAGAATAGTTGGGCGACTAGCAGGGCATCTGCGGTTTTTTTACACGGAATGAAGTGGACCATTTTTGAGAATTTATCCACAACCACGAAAATCGAATCGTTGCCCCGTTGGGTTCGAGGGAGACCGACAATAAAATCCATACTCAAGGCAGTCCATGGTTGTGAAGGAATGGGAAGCGAACGGTACAACCCCGCGTTCGTCGCTGTGCCTTTTGCTAGCTGGCATATTCTGCAACGTGCGACAAAGCGATCAATTTCCTTACGGGCATTTGGCCAAAAATAACTTCGGAGGACGAGTTCTGTTGATCGATCCCGTCCGACGTGGCCCAAATTGTGTGTCTCCGAGACGATCTTCACGCGGAGGCTGCAATCGGGAATGCACAGGCGGACGCCTTTGAATAAAAATCCGGTGGATAGGGTGTAATCGTCGTAAGACCCACGAGCAAGTGCCTATACAATAGGGGCAAAGAACGTATCAGTATCATATAACAATTTGAAAGTGTCAAAACCTGGTACTGAAATTCTGCACTTAGCGAGTAATGTGTGACGGCGACTAAGGGCATCAGCGACCCTGTTTGTAATGCTGGATTGATGACGAACGACGAAGGTAAATTGTTGAAGGTAGGCAGCCCATTTCGCTTGCCTTGCTGATAGGGAATCTTGGGTTGCGAGGTGTTTTAGAGCCTCGTGGTCGGTATACAGGACAAATTCTTTAGAAAACAGGTAATGTCTCCAATGTTGTATGGCACAGACTACTGCATAGAACTCCATATCGTGCTATAATGTGACCGCGCGCCTGTAAGCTTTTCACTAAAGTACGCCACAGGTCGGGATGCTTAGGTCAAGACGGCACCAATACCCACTTTCGAGGTGTCACTATGCAGCTCAAATGGTGTGTTGAAATCCGGGAGTGTAAGCACAGGTGCGTGCGTTAGCTTATGCTTGATGTTGCTAAAGGCCTCCTCGGCGTGGGTGGACCACGAAAATACTTTCCCATGCATCGCATCAGTAATATGATCCATGATTGTGCTAAAGTGCGGAATGAAGCGTCTATAAAATGACGCAAGGCCATGAAAGCTTCGAACGACGGAAATGGTGGTCGGGGTGGGCCAATGTCTAATCCTTCATTGTTAGACTACCTTCAAGCTTTGTAATAGATTCTCTTAAGTCAGAGTTTTCAAAATTCAGAGACTTAATTATGTGATTAAGTTTCTCAATTTCAGAAGATATATTAAAAACCTTTTCATTTGTTAAGGGATTTTCATAAGAATATTTATTAAAATCAAGAACAGACACTTCTAGTCTTTCTTTCTAGTTTAGAAACAGTTTTGGATAAGTCTTGAATGTCAGCATCTCTTCTAGATAAACCTGCTTTACTTTATGAACCTGAAACAGAACTTGTGAAACAATTAAATTCTGGAGTACTATTACTCAGTGATTCTTCAAATGATGTCTCATTTGATCTCACATCGTAATAATCATCCATATCATCATCAAAAGTATCATCATATTCTATCCTTGCAGAGAAAGCTTTTTCAATATCTTTTTCAGGATCATGTTCAACATCAGACTCATCACTTAAGGTAGCACTGAAATTCAACTTCTTTTTTAGTAAGGTGTTGGCACATTCATTAGCATAATGACCATATCCTGAACATGCATCACATTTAACATTCTTCCTATATTCTTGATCAGATCTAAACCTATTACCTCTTTCCAATTATCTAGAAGGATTGAATATATTCTTCGTAAGAGGCAATTGTTGAGTGTTATTAATCTGAACCTTAGGTTGAATATTATCCTTAAACTTGTTGTTCTTGTTTCTTAAGAAGGTTTTAAACTGTTTAGTAATAAAATCCTTGTAATCAGGATTGTTGAAACATTCCTCAATTTCATCTTCATCAGATTCGATTTCAGTAACATAAGGAGACTTTCCAGAACCTGATGTTGTAGATGATGAGGCATCAACTTTGAAAACAAGGACTTGCTTATCATTATCAGTCTTTTCAGAAATGTTCATTTCATAAGTTTTCAAAATACCAATCAACTCATTTTGACTCAAAACATCAGTATCTTTAGCTTCTTCTATAGCACATATCTTAGGATCAAAACGTTTAGGAATAAATCTAAGAATTTTATGTACTAACCTTGTATTGGATATTGGATCTCCAAGAGAGTGAGCTTCATTCGAAATTCAGTCAGCCTTTCATTGTAAGATGAAATGGTTTCATCATCTTTCATCCTCAAATTCTCGAACTTGGTTCCAAGCATACAAAGTCTGGTCCTTCGTACACTATTCGATCCTTCACAATGCTCTTGCAACCGATCACATGCATCCTTCGAAGATATGCAATTTGAGATAATTTTGAACATTTAGGCATCAATTGAGGTGAAGATAGCATTCAACGCCTTTGAATTGTAACTAGCAGCTGTGATTTCATCGTTTGTCCAGTCGAGCTCTCTCTTGATCCGAGCTTCATTATCTTCATCCGCCGTGGTTCTTGGTTGAGTCCAACTAGCAAGAACACTCCTCCAGGCTCGTTCATCAATGAATTTGATGTACATTCTCATCCTTGGTTTCCAGAAGGCATAGTTCGTGATATCTAGAATATGAGGCTTTAGTGCGGGTGAAAGTGGATACTCCATTTTAAAATCACACACTCTAAGCAGAATCTCTACTTAGTGTATCAAGTAGTTGGCTCTAATACCAACTGAAAGTGTGTGGTGCGCGCGAAATCAGAGGTGTTGTTAGTCGTGTTGGCACTGTCCTGACAACATTAATCAGCGAAAATTAAAATGCACTTTGGAAAATGGAAGTATTCAAAATTTGTGTAGATTATAAAATAATCTACGCTGTTCACTATGTAAAAATATGTGAAACGGATTACAACCTCTTAGAGGTGTACAATAACACTTCGAATGGGAGTATATAATTTACTAGATCCTATGAAACTATCTCCCTCATAGTTCTATGCATCTAACCTAGTAAATAAGACCATAATCAACACACTATTATTCGGGTTTACAATAATGTGTAGATCTACAAGAAGAAACAATAATATTCCTAACTAGAAGCGTATACGCATTCAATAGACTAGTAATCAAGATTTAACTTTTCTTCTTGTATATCATGTGTTGAGGCGGCTACGGTATTTATAGGTTTTATGGACGAACTGCCTTCTACTCCTATGATCATTACAGGCGTGAGATCAAGCGGTTATGGAACTTCTCTTCACATCTCCTTGAATATAGGAATTTGCTATATTATGCCTAGTAACTTCTCACTCCTATACAACTGTGTGACCTGGTGTTGCCCACGTCTTCTAACTGCATTAGGGACATTCCTAAACAACTAGTGTAAGATCGGAGTTAGTGAAAGAAGGAAGGGCAAATTCTGATGTTGTCATAAGTGTTGGGAACATTAGTTACAACACTCGGCTGTTAGTGTTGGATCATTTTACAAAACACTTATTTCAACATAAACAACTGCTTCTGAAAATCCATCTTGATTTTCAAAACCTATTTTTTAGTGTGGTCACTGAACTGGTCTTTTTTTCTGAAATCTCATTCATTCACACTGTGTGCTTAAACTAACCACATATTTGCAAGTATGTCTACCTCTAACAATGTAGTTGATGGAAGTGCAGTCATCAACATAAAAAACACGGGTCATCACTAAAGGACCATTTCTCAATTGAGAACTATGGTTTTTGGAAGACCAGAATTAGGGCACATCTAGCTTGCCAACATGATGAGATGCTGAGAGTCATCAATAAAGGACCATTCACCTTCACCAAAATTAACCCAAAGCTCACTGCAACACAAAAAGTTGATCCAAGAGAGCAACTACCAAAGGATGAAGATGAATTTACCGCAGAGGAAAGAAAGGGGCACAATCTCAACTTTGTGGCCACGAACACACTCTATCAAACAATCTCAGATGCAGTCATGGAAAGAGTATACAATTGCACAACAACAAAAGAAATTTGGGACACTCTTGCACTTATGTGTGTGGGTACAAACAAGATCAAGGAGAATAAGCTCCAGGTTGCTGTGCAAGAATATGAACAGTTCACAATGGAAGCAAATGAGTCCATTGATCATCTTAATGGCAGATTTACTGACATCATGAATGAGATCAACTCTCTAGGAAAAATCTACACCAAGAGAGAGGTTGCACTGAAAATTCTAAGAAGTCTCACTTCCAAGTGGCATATATATTCAGTCATGATGCAGAATACCAAAGATCTTTTTGTTATGCCTATGCAACAAGTATTCTCTAAGCTCAAAGCTTATGAGTTTGATATCAATAGAAAGAAGCCATGTGAAGAGCCATCTATACCAACAAAATGAGTGGCCTTCAAAGCCAAGTCTGCTGAACCAGAAAAGCAGACCACTCAAAGATCATCAAAGTCAGTCTCTAAGGCTGAAATAAAATAAGAGTTGGCTCTTATTGCATGGAGGTTTGAAAATCTCAACTCAAGGTTTGGTAGATACAAAAAGTTCTACTAAAACAACAAAACCAGGAGAAGGTACAACTCTCCTAATGCCAAGGCCGAGGACAAAAGGCCTGAAGAAAGAAGATCAGAGGACAAGTATTCTGATAGGAGAAAGTCCAACAAAGTTGAGCCTTCATCATCTAGAAGAAAGATGATGATGAAGATCCGTGCTACAATTGCCAAAAGAAAGGGCACTTTCAGTATGATTGCCCTGATCTAAGCTCAAAAAAGAGGAAAGGGAGACTAGTCAAAAGAGACAGAAGATTGAACAATAGGAAAGCCATGGTGGCTGGAGATAAGTCTAAAAGAGTGATGAAGATAACATTTGTAACATGGCAATAGAGAATGAAGAGGCATGTTCCTCATCCAGTTCATCTTCAATACACACACTAGAATCTAGTGAAGTCAACTTGAAATTCTCTTTTGAAAAGTTGTTGGAAGACTTCACCAGATTACAAGAACTTCATAATGAAACATTGAGAGAGAATGAAGATCTAAATTCTAAAGTGAAGAATTTGACTCAGTCTGAACATGTATTTGATATTACATCTACTGAGTTGTATCAACAAAACGTGAGAGAACTTCATGAAGTATCTCTCTGGGTAGTTGACCAACAAGGACAGACTGATGAACAAATACTAGTTCAGAAGAGGAAAGATTTTGAACTAAAGATTTTACAAGTTAAATTTGACAATCTCTCACATGAGTATGATGTTCTTGAATTAAGTGAGGAGAGCTTGAAAAATAAGATGTCTGCCTTGAATAAATCCTCTAAAGCAATAGAGGAAATTCAAAACTTCCAAAAACATATGGCTCAAAAGAGTGGACTTAGCTATGACCCATTCGAATCCTCACCCTGTCCTAGTGTTGCGTCAACTAGTAACACTAAGAGAATCTTTGTAACATCAGAGGATCAACAAGCTGAAAATGAATTAAGAATAAATCAGTCACTGAACAAAGGTAAGGGTGAAGAAGTTGTTGTACCAACTCAAGTAATCAGTAAACCAAGGCTCATACCTAAGGAAAAGGCCAAGGCTCCTAAGTACAAGAGGAACGGTGTTCAGAAGAGTAGACCCAGTGGAAGGGCAACTCAGAGGATTTATCCAAGGTATGTTCAGCCAAGGCCAACACCCGTGAGGCAACCTCAGCTGAACAAACCAAGGACTAACTCTCCCGAAGGGTACAATAAACTAAGACAACTTGGACCCTTTGTGCCTAAGGGAAAAGGTCATCAATTTACCCAACCTCAAAGGTTTCCACAATTTGCACCAAGACCTAACCAGGTCGGGAGAAATGCTCCAAGGAAAACATCTCACTCTCTTGATACTTACAAGGTTAACACTTATGAACACTCTTCCCAATAGGCATTTAAGGGAAAGATTGTGTTTGTTGATGCTAAAGGAAAGCAAATTAGCCACCTTGAATCAATCAGGGTAATTAGACAAATTTGGGTTCCTAAAGGTACAACTAACCTCTCAGAACCCAAAATTCAAAGGGTACCTAAAGCTTGATCTTTTCAGGCACCAAAGGACCAAAAGAAGAAGAGAAGCCTGGAAAAAAAGACAGCATGGTACTTGGACAGTGGATGTTCGAGGCACATGACTAGAAATAAATCACTCTCACTGATTTCATTGAAAAAGAAGGTCCTCAAGTGACATTTGGAGATAGCTCACAAGCAACTACAAAAGGTTATGGTACCTTGATTATTGGTACTGTATAGGTAACAAATGTATCATATGTGGTTGGTCTCAAGTATAACCTCCTCTCAATAAGCCAATTATGTGATAAAGTATATAGTGTTGAGTTCTCTAGTAACACATGTTTAATCAAGAATAACTCATCACAAAAAATTCTACTAACTGACTTGAGGAAGGGAAATGTCTTTACAGATTGGAGCAAGTCCACTGAAGTAACTTGTTTTATAGATAAAAGCTCAAATGAGCAGAGTTGGTTGTGGCATAAGAGGCTAAACCACCTGAACTTCAAATCCATAAATAAGCTAGCAAGAAATTCACTAGTGGAAGGCTTACCAATGAAGTGTTCACTAAAGAGCATGTGTGTAAACCATGTCAAGAAGGAAAACAAATTAAAGTGTTGTTTAAGGGAAAGCCAGTCATCTGTACTGATAAAGTACTCAAATTGCTGCATATGGATCTTTTTGGTCCAATCACCCCTGTCAGTGTAAATGGAAGAAAATATACACTAGTAGTTGTTGATGACTTCTCTAGATATACTTGGGTAGTGTTCCTTCTAAACAAAAAGGAAACACAAGTCAAACTGCATGAGTTAATGGAAAAACTTAATAATGAGAAAGGTCTTAGCATAATCAAAATATGATCAGACAAAGGCATTACACATGAAACATCTTCAGCTAGAACAATGATTTCTGAATCTAAATTGCCTAAGAGATTTTGGGGTAGCTGAAAGAAGGAATATGACTCTTAAGGAAGCAGCTAGAACAATGATTGCAGAATCTAAATTGCCTTAGAGATTTTGGGCAGTAGCAATTAATACTGCATGCTATACTCAAAATATATCTTTGATCACTAAAGGTCAAGGTAAGACTCCATATAAGCTATGGAAAAGAAGATTGCCTAATGTATCTTACTTTCACATATTTGGTTGTAAATGTTTCATTCATAACTATGGGAAAGAACAATTGAAAGCTTTTGATATCAAAGTTGATAAAGGAATATTCCTTGGATATTCCCAAATCAGTAGAGCATTCAAAGTCTACAATTGTAAATCTCTTCTTGTGGAAGATCTAACACAAAGGACAACCAGACTGAGCATAAAGAAGAAAGATGCAACATTCACTAAAGTTGTCCAACCAGACTTAAATGAACATCAAGAACTGGACAACTTACCTAAAGGCAACTTACCTGAGACCAACATCACTGAAGGAAATGATGAACTGGTTGATCCAATCCCAGTTCATAACCAGGTAACAACTACCAATGAAGAAGCCGGTAGTGCTGAGGTAGTTAACTGGTCCAATATTCAAGGGGGAACCAATATCACTGAAAATACCAATGTACCTGATATTGAGGATAACTCCCCTGAATATGATCCTGAACTTGATCCTTCAATTAATTTTCCTGAATTTTATGATCCTAGTGACTCAACTTTAGTAGAGGATAACTCTACTGAAGGAATCAGGCATAGAAAGACTTGGTTATCTGACCATCCAACTAGACTAATACTTGGTAATCCAAGTGAAGGAGGCAAAACTAGAATGTTTCACGATTTCTGTTGGATCATGGTTTTGTCAAAGGGACTGTTGACAAAACCTTGTTCAGAATTTGTGAGGGAGATGATATATTATTAGTCCAAATCTATGTGGATGACATTATATTTGGATCTCCAAATGAGAAGTTGTGTGAGAAGTTCTACAAACTCATGCAAAGTAAGTTTGAAATGTCAATGATGGGTTTGATGAATTTATTCTTGGGACTTCAAGTCAAGCAATCAAAGGACGAAATTTTCATCAACCAAACCAAATATACAAGGGATATGATCAAAAAATTTAGATGTTCCACAAGCAAACCATTCAGAATTCCAATGAACACAAATTGTAAGATGGATACAGATGAGAATAGAGTTCCCACCAACTCCACTGAGTACAGAGGAATTATTGGATCTCTTATGTATCTCACTGCAAGCAGGCCATATATCACATTTGCAGTAGGTGTATGTGCAAGATTCCAAGCTAATCCAAAGAAGAGTCATCTTGAAGCTGCAAGACACTGAAAATGTAGGCCTTTGGTATCCTTCAGATGACAACATTGAAATTACTGGATACTCAGATGCTGACTATGGAGAATGCATAATTGATAGAAAGTCCACATCAGGGACTTGTCAATTCTTAGGAAACAAGCTCATCTCATGGTTTTCCAAGAAACATAACACATTGGCAACTTCAACCACTGAAGTGCCAATATTTTGTGACAACAGTGTAATTGTTATCTCACAAAAACCAGTATTACATACAAGATGCAAGCATGTAGACATCAATCATCACTTCATAAGAGATCATGTGGAAAAGAAGGACATCAAAATGGTGAAGATCCACACTGATCATCAAAAGGCTGATATTCTTACAAAGCCTTTGGCAAAAATAAGATTCTTGGAACTATCGGCAGAGTTAGGATTGCTAGATCCATGGAAGATGGCCAACTAAGAAGAAAGGATGGCAAGAATTAAGAAGGAACACTTTGTGTGCATCAGAAGACTTAGGCAAACAACACCTTTGAAGGAACAAAAGTCAACTTCATATCAGAGGAGATGACCAAAACAATATTAGAGAAGTTGTCCGACCAATTTATTACATTAGGTCCCACTTCAGGTGTTTTGGGTCAGGACAGTTGACCAATGTGGGCCAGATAAGTTAAACGACCTGTCATAAGGGATATCTAGTATGATAAGTGCTTATTTTGGGTAATCATTGCTATTTTTAAAAACTGTCACGTTCCTTTTCAAGCAAATCGCATTTTTAATATTACTTTTGTCCCCTACCCAATCAGTCACTTTCGGGCATTTAATGCCAAAGATATCCACTTTTGTTTGCAATAACCTTTTAGCCCACAATCTACCTAGATCATCCCACAAACATATAACTCCTTATTTTTATTACCCACGTTCTAATTAATTTTAGCACAATATCCTAGAATTAATCACTGTCATTGGATCTTCCACCTACCAACTCACCTGATTAAATCCTAGCCATCCATTTCATATTTCCCAAAGTATCTACCATTGAATCTCTTAAGACTCGCCAACTCATTGACATACATTCCTTTTGGAATATTCACAAGTCTTAAGAAGCCCTAAGTCCATTCACTTCATTTACGCTCACCATACTTTCAAATTCTTAGACTCTCAAGCTCTCTCAAATATCTAACACTCAAAGCTTTCGTAAATCAAACACTCATGGCACCCAAGATTAGAAAAGATAGGCTCATCAACATTAATGATGAGAAACTGGATATTGATTTTGCATATCTTAGTAACAAGGCTAATCTATGGTTTGAGCCCATTATCTATTTTGATAATGAGCAAGAACACATCAAGCCGGTTCTAAGATGGCTTAGAAGGGCTAGATTGCAGAAGTTCATGGAAAGCAAGCCAGACTATTGCTTGGAGCCTTTCATGGCTGAGTTTTAAGCATTTCCTTAGGTGGAGAGGGAATGGCAAAAGTGGTGAAATCAGAACCAGGCTCACTTATGCAGATGAGGGCCAAGAGGAAGAAGAATCTCATCTTATCACTTTCAGTGAAGATGACCTAGAAGACGCTTTTGGATTGTCTTCTGAAGGAAGAAATCTAGAGATGTATGGAGACGGCCAAGAAAAAACTATAGCCAATGAGTGGCTCATTGTCCCTCAACCACTGATTAGAGGTCAAAACAAGAATACTTTGAAACCAGTGTATCAAATTCTATATGAAGTGGTTACTAAGAGTCTGTTAAGCAACACTGGAAGCGTTGAACAAATCAGCCATCCAAAACTCAGAATCCTGGCAGTTATTATTAATGCAAGTGAGAAAGGAATCAAATTCAATTGGACGAATTTCATCAAGGAGGAGATGATGAAAGAAAAAATCAAATTCAAAGTTAAGGCTCATAACAAGGTGGTGGTGGAAAGCAAGATTGGATATTGCACAAGGGCAAGTCTACTGATTGAGAGGTTTTCACATTACTCTCAAATGCAGACATTTGCAAAGTCTCTACCAACTCAAAAGGTCCTGTTCAGAAAGCTATCAGCCAAGGCTGAAAAGAGGAAATTGGAGATGGCAGCCAAGGCCACTGATGCAGTAAAGAAGAAAACTCCACTGAATCTAAGAAGAAAGGCTCGTGCTGTGAAAACCAAGAAGTTGAAGGAAATAGTGTCTGAAGATGATGGAACTGATACATCGCAGAGCTGGACAAGGTTGCTCAAGAAGGTGTGTGCATCCTTACTGATACTGATGATTTGAAGGAGGTGTTTCCATTAAATGTTGAACCAATCAAGGAAGATACCACAAAGACTAAGGTGGTAAGAAGGAAGAGGGTAGGGAACTTGTCCCGGAGTTTTATGAAACACCAAGACCAAGTAAGAGGTTGGTGAAAACTTCTGAAAAGATGCAAAGATTGAAGGAGGAGGCTACAATGAAGCAAGTCCTCAAGGAGATTAGAGGTGCAAGCAGACCCAACTCTAAGTCCAAATCTCTTGAGTACAAAACCCCTAAATCAAAATCTCCTGAAATCCAATCCATACCCTTTCAACTCTCTCCCCAAGCCAATTCCCCCAAAACCCCAGAAAATCAACCTATTGTTCCAACAGTTCTTGAAAAGAGATACTCCCCTGAAGGGACAACACAAAGATGTCCAATCGATATACTAGCTGATATTGTTGTTGATGAATCTAGATTGAAATCTCCCCTTGATGTAGAACTGCCACCCTACTCAAAATTTCTTGAGTTAGCAATTATGGAACCCACTCTCAAAATTAAGAGCCCATCAGGACCAATGCTCTCTACAGCACCTGATTTCAATCCTTCTGAGCACAACCTTCATGAACCAACCAAATCATCAAACCCTCCTGAAACTAAAGCCAACTCTCATATAACCCAAAGTCAACCTTCTAAGCATTTAGATAATGATGAGGAGTATACCTATGAGTATGCTCAGAGGAGTAGCGAAGGCAAATGTTGATACCCTATATCCAAATTTGAGCAAGTATACAAGATTGAAAAAGCAATTATATGATTTGAGAGCCTTGGTGGAGATTAAGGACAAGACTATCATGTCGATTGCACAAGTCATCCAAGACAAAGGTTCAAGTTGGTGGCAGATTGAAGAAAACAAGCTTATACACTTTGTTGATGTAAAGAGGACAAGATTCTTAACAGATGAACCTACAATCTTGTGAACAAGAAGATAGAGGAAGAGGATGATATAGAATTGCTCAAATGACGATGATGATGATGATTATACCAACCCTAATCCCCCTGGTCCCAAAAGAGCTGAGGTACATTTCTTACCTCATGGAGGTGTAAAGGACTCTGATCACTCAGAGGTTTTGACATCAGTGGAGGATGTCAAGACAGTCAATGAGACATCAGCCCAGGATGGTTCTTTGGAGCCTGAGGCACAACTCAATGATGTTGAGACTTCTGTGGGATAAGGTAGTTTGGCTGGAACTGCCAAAGTGTCGGGAGATTTGGACACTGAAGCACTTCTGTCCATTCAGGCTGACTCAGTGGATTTGGGATGCCCAAACACTATGATCACCTCACCACTGCCTTCTATGAATCCTTTTGAGGATGTGGAAGTGTTAGGATTAGGAGATGGAGTTGAAAAGGATGCCAGTATTGAAAAACTAAAGGGAGATGTTGGTGAGGATGAAGTTGAGATCACTAGAGTAGTGAGTGTACCAACTAAAGAGGGAGGAGAAGTAGAAATATTGGGAGATGCCCAATTTTAAAGTCAAATATTCTTCAAGTCAAATCTGAACTTGATGAATCCCTTGGTGAAAGGAGGTCTGACTTAGGTGAAAGTGAGAACGTATTGAAAAGAGAAGAAGAAAAGAATATAGTTGAAAAAAATGAGGGAAAAGTTGTTGATGAGTCAGAGCTTTTAGAAAAAGAATTTGAGGGTGTTGAGGGTGATTTACCTAACAAGTTTTTCTTTGCAGATAATGAAGGTATCTCATTTGAACAAATATTTGCAGTTGATGAATTCACTGAAACCCCTATTCAAGTAGACATTGACATTAACACCCTAAAGATTGCTTCTAAAGCCATGGAGTCTCATTCATCCATGTTGGACACCTTGGTGAAAGAAGTTGGAAAGGCACATGCTCACACTTCAAGAGTCCTGGATGAGTAAGGAAGAACTTTAACCTCGGTGGAGATGAGGCTTAGTGGATCTGAGGAAGTTGTGCTTCCAAGAATTGAGGCAAGACTTGGTGGTGTGGAAACTGGGTTGCAGACCATCTCCACTGATGTAAAAAAGGCCAAGTCATCCATGATGAAGTTTACCAAGTTTGTCAAGCATGAGCAGAACCAACTCTCAAAGAAGTACAACAGGAATGTCTCTGCTTTGAAGAATGTGGTAAAGCAGGCATAGAGGCAAAAGACTGCAATTCAGAGAAAGAATGCCAGTCTTAGTTGATGATCCCTCCAAGTTATTTGAAGAAGGATTTGGGAAGGATCCTGAAACTCAGAAGATGCTTGCCATGGACAGAGCAAGAGAGAAGATGGAAGACAATTGAGCAAGGGACAAGAGAAGAGAAGAGTTTGTAATGCCAAGGATAAGGAGGGTAACTTACACTCAACTTAAGACAAAGTTGTTACTCAGATGGGAAACCAAATACCCTCATCTTGACAAATGGGTCCCTATATCCCTGAATGGCCAATAGGAGGAATCCAAAATATGATTTGTATATGACTTTTATGTCATAGGGAGGTGTTGGTGAAGATGTGGAGAGTGTATTCGGCCAGTACATGTTTGACAACCACATAGATCTTTACCAGAAACTCTTTGCCTCAGCAAACGTGGCAAAAGTTGAGTTCAAAGCACCTACTCTAATCCTCTACATGGCCCAAAGTTCTCAAGAGGCTTTATTGATGAGTATATAATTCTGGAGGAATTAAATGAAATAATGAAGATGGAAAAGCTAAAGCCAGGACCCAAGGGATCAAACCAAGAGATCATTGAGCTGAAAAGAAGAGTATGGGCACAATATGGGATGGTGCCTCCAACTGATGATGATCTCTGAAAAAGGATAAGTATCTTTCCTTAAATGATTTGAGACTAGTAAACTCTTTCAATTTTTTCATGCTCGGTAATGCTTTAATATGAATGAAAATTTAACCATTTGTCTCAAGAGACAATATTTCATTATGTCAACTAACCTGACATACCCTATATTGCCTGAACTATTATTGTGCTAACATTTTCTTTCAGGAAAGTTGACACAATCACCTCTTCTGAAGATATGTAATAAAAATAGTCAAGTCACCTGTGTATAGGTTTTGACATCATTCAAAAGGGGGAAATTGTTGGGAATAAATAAAGATTTTGATTAAGATACCAAAATCCCTAATGATATGCCACAGTAACTAAGTACGATTTTGATTAAGTATGTTTCAGGGATGTTGGAACATATAGACCAGGTTAGTTGAATAGATGTAATGTTAGGAAACTAATAGATGTTAGGATGCATTAGTTGAGGGGGAACTTAGAATCAATAGAAAATGCAAGTTAAGTTTCTAAAGTTCAAGATTAGTGAGGATTGATAAACCAACCCTGCTGAGTGATCAAATCTGAAATTAAGACTAAGGCAAGGGACAACTATGCTGATCAACCTAAGTGACTGATATGAAGATATTCATTAGAGAATGATTCAAGTAGAAGTCAGTGAAGATGAGAAGCCAACTCAACTGAAGATGCATGCCAACTATGCTGACAGAAGTCAAGCCAGCTGATATGATAAGGATGAGCACATATCAATGTAGATCAACAAAGAGAATGTTGATTCAAGACAAGAATGAACTTTCAGGAAAGATGTCTTCCAAGCTAACATTTAGATACCAAATCTGACACCTTGGAAGAAGTCCAAGATTGCCACTCAAGTCAAGATAAATGCAGCTTAGCCGTTTCTTCCTTAAACTGAAGACATGTCACTTTCACTTAACCTGAAGATCATATGCTCATTCCTAAGAAGATGTAAATAGAAAATTTTGAGCTTGTTTCTCCAACGGACAAATCCTCAATTTGCTCTATAAATATTGAAGCTGGGAAACTGAACAAAACACGGAAACTACAAGTATTCTAAGCATTCAGACCTTCAAGCTCTCAAGCAAATCATTATATAGTTTCATAATACTTCAGTTCCTATCCTAAGTTGAACCTATTGTAATCATCAAGCCTAGACAGACATCCTATCCTTCACACTGTAAATCATTGTAAAGGATATCTCACACTAGTTGGAACCAACCTCAACCTTAAACCTTTCAAGAGTGAAAGAGAGAAGTATTGTTGTAGAAGTGTAGAGTTGGAACTGTCAAGAGAAAAAACAGTTTAACTCAGTAGAGTTGAGCACTAGGCTTTAGATTTCCTAGGGATCAAAGCACTAAGGAGTAGTGTTGTTGATTAGTGCACATTGGCACTATAAAACAAGCTAATTTCAAGAGAGAATGAATTATCTTGTTAAATTAGGGAAAGTGGACGTAGGAGTTTGAGTCTCTGAACCACTATAACTCATTGTGTTATTTACTTACAGTATTTATCATTCTAATACATTCATACATTGCACACAAACTTGATCTTAAAAGATATAACACTTAAGTTTGTTCAAAACTGTTTTGGGACAAGTCCCCTGAAAAGCAGTACTTGTGTTAAACGAAGTTTTCAGAAATTAAAGGAGTTTAATCTAAAGGGTCAACCACAATTCCACACACATAACTTACTTAGATAGTTATCCTACTATTTACTTGTTAGTTCTTAGTAGGTTAGTTATCTAAAACTAAGCTATACATAATCAGGAAGTTTGACAAGACTAAACCCTAAGTTGTTTTAAAATAAAAGAAATTGCATACACAAGTGCATCCCCCCCCCCCCCAATACACTTGTGTTATACTCCTTTCACCACCAAAATCTCTTGTTCAGGCCTAGTTTCCAACATTCAAGTTGACACTCAAACTCACCTCCCTCTCTTCATTTAAATGTCAGCACTCTCACTTCTTTCTCTACATTTCAAATTTCAGTAGTCAAAGTAGCTTCTCTCTTTTCTTTCCATTGTTCTCAAATTAGAGAAACTCCCTCCTCCTTATCAGCTTTTTTTATATTGTTCAATTACACTGACATTTCTTAATTTCAAGTATGTTTTTGTGTTTTGTTTAATATTTAATATATATAATAATTTAAGTTATGCCCTAATATATAAGGATGGTAATTTGATCTTGATTTTAATTTATGCTTTTGTCTTTGTATATTTTTTCTCTTGCTTTGATTCATTTATGTTTTTGATTTTGCTAATGTGGTCTTAGACTCTAGATTAATTGTAGAGTTGATAATAATTTTAATTTATTCTTTGATTTTACTAATGTGCTCTTAGACTCTAGACTTGTAAGAACCCAAAAATTTTATAATCTGAGTCCTCATATTTGTTTATATGAAATTGTGTAATTTATAATAATTATGTGAAATTTACATGATACTAAATGTTATTCATCTATGAAATTATTTATTTTCTACTGTTGGTGGATGGTATAAGATTAATGAATTGATTCATTAAGGGTGGGCTTGATATAATGTTCTTAAAATAATAAAAGATAAGACCCAAACATTAATATTAGGATAAGGCTCATTTTTAAAGCCCAACTAAGAGGAAACCCTAAGACATTGCACCATATATATAGGAACTTTCAGATTTTGTGCACAATTTTGGCACTTCACAATAGGGTAAGATTCTTATTTCTCACACACACACAAGACACACACTTTATACACACACTCTTCAGCTTCAAGTCAAATTTCGGCCAACTTTCCGATGTTCGATCAATGATCATCCAGTACCGTTGAAAATATCTCGTCTAGAGATTTTCAGAACACTTTCCGATTCTCGATCGGAGTTTTAGATCTCCGGTTATTGTCGGTCAAAGTTTGGTGAAAACCTGTTACATCCCGATTTTAGGGCCTAGATGAAAACACCATACTTCTACTTTGAATACTAATGTAACTCGAGTTTATGAATTTGTAAAATGATTTGCAGCGGAAGATTAAATAAAACTCAAATTTAAAAAAAAAAATTATTACCAAAATTTAATTCAAGCAAGACTCAAACACTTGTTTCAAAGAAAATAAAATAGTGCATTAGCGAAAAATTATGTCTAACTCGAGATGCAACTAACTAATTAAAAGCAAAAATAATATAAGGAAAACACTGCATGGCAATACATCGACTTCCACCGTCCCTCCACCGCAACTCCGTCAATCTGTAAAATATTAAATCAATTGGGGTGAGCAAACAACTAGCTTAGTGGGATCCTCTTTGTCACAGTTAAATATCAATGCAAATAAAATCATAAACTCACAAACATGCGTACATAAGTTGTCCATATATTGACCAATTAAATTGGCCAATATGTATACGGTGGAGTTGCCCCCAAAGATCTTACCATCCCGGACCGTAGACCCCGCTAGTTACAACGACCTTTCCGTCGAAATAACCCATAATAGGCATAAAATAGGATCATGTAGCTAAGCAGCAATTCAATTCACAAATAACAATTAAAGGTGACAAAGTGAATACGTAAGTAAGAAAATCCCACCTTAAAAGTCTTGATTAATAACTTGGCTTATCACGAGTGTCTCTCGTCACCTAAACATTAAAATATTAGGATTCAGTATTTCTATACCTAAATTAATATATACCGAAACTCCTATTTATTATTAACTCATAACATGGAATACTATCTAGCCTACAAACATAAGCTGCACTAGTATTGAAAAGTATTGTTGCAATGGAATTTCTTATTTTCAATGTAAAATATATATACAGTGTATGAAGCAGTAAGATATGGAAAGGAAAATCCTACGCTAATTACAAAATAATCACAATTGCTTGATTTATGCTAATCACAAGATGATGAATGATTTAGTCAATGAAAGACATAAGGAAAACAATATCTCCTCATATCTTCTTGAATATTCTTCACTTCCCCTCAAGTTGGATCGTGCAGGTTACGACCGCCCAACTTGCCCACTAAATATTGAAATTGCTCACTACCAAGGGCCTTAGTAAAAATGTCAGCAACTTGCTGAGATGTAGAGATTGCACAAGGCTCGACTTCTTTCTTCTTGACCTTTTCACAAACGAAATAACAATTCATCTCTACATGTTTTGTGCGCTCCTAGTAGACAGGATTATGTGCAATATGTCGTGCAACCTGGTTGTCGCAATACATAGGTGTGGGGCCATGTTGAGGTACTCGAAGGTCACGAAGAAGCCATCCTAACCATACTATCTCACAAACAGTTGTTGCCATGGCACAATACTCAGCTTCTACAGACGAACGGGCTACCACCGATTGCTTTTTGGTTTTCCATGAAATGGGTGATCCTCCAAGTGAAATATAATATCATGTGTTTGAACGATGAGTCATGATGCAACCCCCCCCAATCCGCATCACAATATGCCTGTAAGTTCAAATCACCATCAGCAAGGAAAAAGAGACCTTGACCAGGAGTCATCTTCAAATAAAGCAAAACATGGTTGGTTGCGTCAAGGTGTGACTGTCTAGGCCTGCTCAAAAATTGACTAAGTATGTTCACGATAAATGTGATGTCCGGTCGCGTCACAGTGAGGTACAATAATATCCCAATGAGACGTCAGTATTGCCCTGCATCCACTTTGGAGTGTCATCAGTCGATGAAAACTTGACATTTTGCTCCATATGAAACGAGCTTGGTCGACTACCTTGCAGGTCGCACTCTTCTAATATATCAAGGGTGTATTTTCTTTGGCTCAACACGATGCCAACAGGATATCGTGCCACTTCAATCCCAAGAAAGTACTTCAATTGTCCCAAGTATTTGATGCTAAAACGTTCATCAAGGTTCTTCTTCACATCTTGAATTGTATTTTCATCGTTCCAAGCTAAGACGATGTCATCAACGTAAATGAGAGCCAATATAAACGTCGAATCTTGTTCTAGAATGAAGAGTGAATGGTCAGCCATAGACTGACGAAAACCAATTTTGAAGTAGGGCTTGAGTGAATTTATTGTGCCAACTCTGAGAAGCCTGTCGTAGACCATACAAATATTTTTGAAGTCGACAAACACGCGTGTCACCCTTCTTCGAGAAACCCTGGGGAATTTTAATATATCATCGGAGAGATCACCATGCAAAAAATGCGTCATTAACATCCAATTGATGAACAATCCAATTCAGTTTTACATCAACGACAAGTAAGCTTCGAACTGTGGTAAGTCTTGCAACCGGTGCAAAAGTCTCATGGAAATCAACCCATTCAATTTGTGAGTAGCCTTTAGCTATGAGGCGTGCCTTATACCGTTCCACTTCTCCTGTGGGTTTATACTTAATTTTATAGACCCATTTGGAATCAATTGCCCGTTTTCCTTTTGGGAGCTCCTCAAGAGTCCATGTTTTATTTTCTTCAAATGCTCGTATCTTCTTTTGCATTGCTTCACACCGTGCGGGATCTTTCACGGCCTTATGAAAGTACTTTGGCTCATCATGGGAGGTGATAGCCGCAAAAAATAATTTGTGAGCATTAAAAAATTTATTATAGGAAATAAAATGGGAAATAGGATGTACCGTCGAGGTCCCCGATGTGGATGTGGGTTGTGGATGGTCTACTGAGATGGCAATTCCACATCATAAAACGTTCCAGAAGCTTTGGCTTATGTCTCACTCTATCACTTCGGCGAACATGAACATTTTCTTCGTTCGATTAAACAAACTTGTCTACTATGGCAGACTCGCTATTTGCACCACTTAGTTGTTCTTCAGGCCCACCAGATTGATCTTCCAATATTAAGTCAACACTAGGCAATCTAGCTTCACTAGGAATAATAGGAGCATCGTCCTCATAATCACCAAAATACCATTCTTGATCTCTTTGTGCCAATGCATCATCCATTTTTTAGCACTTTTGTTTAAATGGAAAAATACTCTCTAACAACGTGACATCCCTTGAAGTGTAAATATTTTCACTCTCCAAATCATAAACTTTATAACCCTTTTGCGCATGCAGATAGCCAACAAAGACACCACGTCTCCTCCTTTCGCCAAACTTATCTTTTCCCTTTTTATTATCATGAGCATAAACAAGACACCCAAATATGCGCATGTGTTCGTAAGTGGGTTTCTTCTTCATCAAAATCTCATATGGTGTTTTATTTTTAATCGCACTAGATGGTAATCTATTTATGATATAAGTGGTTGTAAGTATGCACACCGTTTTACCCAAAACTCTATGGGTAAACCGACTTCAAATATCAAAGTTCTTGCTAATTCGAGGATGTGCATATGTTTTCTTCCAACCACACCATTTTGTTGTGGTGTGTCAGTACAAAAGGTCTCCAAAACAATTCCATTTTCAACATAATATTCTATCATCTATTTTGACTGAAACTCCACACCATTATCCGTTCTAATGCGTTTCACTTTTTTATCAAATTGACGACAAATCATATTGCAAAACATATGCAAAAAATATGCAACTTCAAATTTACGTGCCATAAAAAAAACTCATACAACTCTACTAAAATCGTCAACAATTGATAAAAAATAATGAGCACCTGAAAAAGATGTCGTTTTGTAGCTTCCCCATATATCACAATGCAATAGCTCAAAACATGTATTGGTCTTAATATAACTTAGCGGAAAAGGTACTCTAGTTAGTTTACCTCTCAAACAAGAATCACAATGACCATTAGTAACTTTAAAATTTAAAGACTCAATATATCTAAGCTTCAAATCTGATGCGTGCCCTAACCTTTGATGCCAAGTGTTTTGCTTCACAACAGCAGACAAAATCACATTTTTATTCTTCACCGGCTCCAAAAGGTAGAGACCATCACACTCTTTACCCACTCCAATCAGGTTCCTCGACCGTGAGTCTTGTATAATACAAAAATCCGGAAAGAAAATCAATATACAGTTCAATTCCTTAGTTAATCTGCTAACCAAAAGCAAGTTACACTTAAACTCATGAATATTAAGAACATTGTTGACTCTTAATCCGTTTGGCAAGTGTATATCCCCCTATACTTTTCACTGGTACACGGTCTCCGTTGGGGATTTGGACTGAAATTCCTGTTTCATAATTTCTTTGATTTTCCAAGACCTCTGCATTACACATTATATGTTTTGTAGCTCCCGAATCCACGATCCAAGGTTTATTAAAAAATGACTTACCAGCGATGTTCACGTTCAACTGTGTTGAGGGCTTGTCTCCTTTGGTGCTACCGACCCCATCTCCAAGATATTGTAGCAGACGTGAATATTGCTCCTGATTAAGCCCTGGGATGGGGCTGATTGCTGACTCAACATGGTCTGCCCTCATTCCTCCATGATTCTAATCAACTCCATATTTTCCCTTTAAATTAGTTTCCTTTTGTTGTTGATTTTTTCTTGAACCAGGATTCCAAACTTTGGTGTATCCAACTAATTCATAACAATTCTCTTTGGTGTGATAAATACGCCCACAATGATCGCATTTCATCGGATCACGTTTCACTTTTCTCCGAATACCACCATCTCCCTCGCCACGCTATGTGTGAGACTGGAATGTTGTTGCTTCCACTCCGGGATTTCTCATTGCAGTAATCTGTTTCTGGGCTTCGTCTTCCGTAACTAGGTGATATGCAGACCCGATGCTTGGTGTGGGCTTAGTGCTCAATATTTGCATCTTCACTACTCCATACGATTCGTCTAAACCCAAGAGGAATTCATATAATCGTTTGTTATCACGCATCAATTGCAATTGTTTTGCAACATCACATGTACACTTTCCACATGTACACTTGGGCGATGGTGAGATAGATTGTATTTCTTCCCATAGTCTTCTCAATTTTGTCTAGTAACTTGAAACAGATGTACCTTCCTACCTCGTACGAGACAGTGTCATCTTCAATTCATATGCTTTTGGTGCACTCTCTTTTCCAAAGCGTTCTTCAAGATCCTCCCAGGTATCTTGAGCAGTTTTTGCATATTTAACGTTGTTACGTATTTCTTTGTTCATGGCACTGGTTAACCAGCCTCTTACCATGGCATTACACCACTTCCAATAGTTCAACTCCCGTGAACCATCATCTTCAGGAATTGGAATGGAGTCGTCTACGAAACCAATTTTATTTTTGACGAAAAGAAAATTACTCATTTCTCAAATCTTTCCATCACCATTAATTTTTCTCCACAAAAAAAATTAAAGAAAATAAAAAACAATCTCATTGTCATAACAAAAATTAACTAAATGTCAACCAATGAAAGAAATATAAAAATTCAGCAACATGCACAAATAATAAAAAAACTCAGGAAACCTAAAAAATTGATGGTAATGTGTAAGATGCTCCCGTAAAAGTTGATACTTGTTCATTAGTTCTCTTGCGTACATTGTTCTTCTACTTGTGACCTATTACCAATCATGAAATAGTAGTGTTAGCTTAAAAAAAAAAACGTACTTCTTAGGGTCTAGAGTGAGACAGGTTCGTTTACCAATCATGAAATAGTAGTGTTAGCTTAAAAAAAAGTAAAAAAAAAAAAAAAGCGTACTTCTTAGGGTCTAGAGTGAGACAGGTTTGTTTATCATGGCCGCTTCGACTGCAAACACTGCATGTCCTACTGCTTTATGCCATTAATGGTGATGGAAAGATTTGAGAAAAGATTGATGGCGTTAGTTAGGGTAATTTGATAGAGATAATATTAAATTAAATATATATATATTTTTTAAATATTGATATGGATAAAAAAATAAAATATTGACATTAAATTAAGTTTAAATTAAATATAAATAAAAATTTATTGACGTGGTAATGCCACATAGGCGGTGGGCAAAACTGGTGGGCACAATTGGTGGGCTCTATATCATTTCCGTATATATATATATATATAGATGTAATATACTTCCTACTAGATGAAAATTTAAATAAAACATGGAGGTCTCAAATTATAAATTTTTTTATTGAAACAATCCAACTCGTCCCACAGCTAAAGGTTTTACAAATTAAAACTTTTTGCATACATCTAATCAGACTTGTTAATTACTAAAGAAATCCATCAAAGCATAATAGGCAGAAGAAGAGTTAAATCATTTCATCATTTGTTTTGGACTCGAAATAAGAAATCCATGACAAATCGGCTTTATAATCACTTTATTAAATTTAACATAACTCCGAATGATAACACCAGAACTCAGCCGACACAATAGTAGATTTTTAAATATTAACTAACAAAGAGACGAGGAAGAAAACATTACTGCTTTGAAGACTCGAGAAACGGCTACTTTCTGGTACAGAGAAAATTCAACGATCAAGTTTACGATGAAAGAGGAAAGATATTATTTTATGTGATTGTACGCTGTGAATTAACGTGTGTAAAATAAGGGATGAGAAGATGTAGTTAGTTGAGAAGAATCTGGGATTAGGAGAAATCTGGTCAATTCACGAATCTGACTCCAGTTTTGAATTCGAATGTAACAAAAATTGAGAAACTTGGGAGAAATAATTTAAATCAATAGTTATATATACTCTAATTAAATCAATAATATATATAAAAAAATCTTATGCACTTTTAATAATTTATGGGGATTGAACATTTGCGGGTGTTACAAAATCCTTATGGTCGGAACATCTTCCTTAGGCCATAACGTTTTGTACAAATGTCTGATTTTTGTGTTTCTGGTCTTGTTGAAAAGTTGTTTTCATAAGCTTTCCAGAACATGTTTTAGTTTTTCAGTCCAGTTATGTCCAGTCAAATTGTTGGAAAACTTTTAAATCAATTTTATTTTTCCTCTCACTTTCACACTCTCTCTCTCTCCCGTTTTTCGGCGACTCTCCATCGGTGCGCCGACTGTGATGTTGGTGGACCATCTTGCCAGAACTTTGTCCGGCAGGTGGTGGAGGTATGAGTGGTGGGGTTGAATATATTTAAGGTATAAAGCTATGAGTGGTGTTTTGTAGATAAACTTATATTTTGGGGTCAAAACTTTATTTTCAGATTTTCATTTTTGTCCTAATGCATTTTTAGATAAACTTATATTTTTTGGTCAATGAATTTTTAATATTTGCGAAAATGCCCTGTTTTTATTTACGAAAAAGTCATACTTTTAGAAATTTGCAACAATGCCCCTAGAACTTCAAATGCACATAAAATGTTCGTTTTTCATCCATTTTGAAAGAAATCAATGGAATTTAACCCCAAATTTTGAAACCTACTATTTTGTGTCAAAATACTGAACTTCCAGATTATATAAATCAATCATTTAGCCCCTAAATTTATACAAAATGTACATTTTCCTAAATCATTTCATTTTTATGTTTGCCCAACATTTCCAATTGTTTTAAATACACTATCACAATCACAAGCACTAAGTTAGACTATAATTATTTTTCATCATAAGAAATAAGTAGTAGAAATTTTATTGTAGGATTTGAAGTACGAGAAGTAGGAAAGGACTTAGAATTAAGAGGGAACATTGCCGCTTAACTTTTAAAACTAATAGGTGGGGTAACTCTCGTTGACTTTTACAATGCTTACTTTGATATCATGTGATTTATTATTTTAATTGTCCAATGTGAATTTATATGTAAATATATTCATGTTCAATTGTGGAATATATATTTTATGGATATGTGATATTATGCATGTCCATTTGTTATTAAATATGTTCTATGGATACAACAATGTTTATGTGTATGCATGTTTAAATGTGAAGAAGTATGGCACATGGATACATGAATGTTTTCGTACATGCACGCTCAAACGTGAAGATATATGATATACGGTCGAGACCGTGCAATATGTATGGTATACAGATAATAACCGTACTAGCTATGATAAGATCACATCTAACATCGTATAAGATTTGAACGAAAGATCACCTTCGGGTAGCTCCCGAGCAAGATGCTCGAGCGGGATAAAGCGTGCCCCAATAAAATTGATGTGCTCTTGTGTGTATTATAATATATTATAAATATTCACTATTTATTAACATGATGTTGAACATGTTGCATGGTTGTTATATGATCGATGATAATTGAAGGATGTAATTTAAGTTGCTACTATGTGACTTTAATGCTATGATTGAGAATAATGAGTCTCAAATCTATGTATATGATATACACTGATTCTCGTGGTTGACCATTATTACGGTAGATTGTATGATATTCGAGTGGGAGTTTGAGTGAACCCACTGAGTGTTTTTCGAATGTTCACCCCTTCTCTTTTAGGTGGGAACATGCTAGAGGATTGAAGGTGGATATAAGCCCTTGATCTCGGAAGTGCAACCCTTTAATTTATGTCTTTTGAAACATGAAGGACCTTACTCACTAGTTTACTTCCGTTGTTATTACTTTAAATTTGTTTTGAGGATTTGGTGGTGATCACCTTGATTTTCGATGGTTGCATCATTTAGCTTTTTATGTTATTTCCAAGTGTAGTAACGCCCCTTTACTCCATTTAAAAAAAAATTATCTATATTTATCCCTTTTAAAATTTTGGGTTCGTTACAAGACTAGTTATAGAATTGATATTAATTTAATTTTAATTTATGTTAATAATTTAGACTCTAGAGTAATTTATGCTTTGATTTTGTTAATGTGGTCTTAGACTTTAGACTAATTGTAGAGTTGATATTAATTTTAATTTTAATTTATGCTAATAATTCAGACTCAAGAATAATTTATGCTTTGATTTTGCTAATGTGGTCTTAGATTGTAGACTAATAGTAGAATTGATATCAATTTTAATTATTTATTGATAGCTAGTTATTAGGTTTTCTTAGTGAAGTTAAGAGTGATATTGAGTTCAATTGGTTGCATCCGTACAATTGGAATTAAACCCCAATAAATTGAATTAAATGTTGGGTCAAATATTAAATTGTGTAAATTGAACACTAAAATTCAAGTTGGTAAATTCATACTTGTTATGCCCATAAAGATATATGTTTCGCTATAACATCACTTATGTCGTTATTAAAATTTCTAGTCATTTCAAAACCTCATTTTATGTTGTCATATACTTTATTATAACAATTGTTACTGTCCCCATAACGACTTGTATTTCGTTATAAAAGTCATACGAGTCGTTCTTATATTTTCTAGAGTTTTTAAGTCTTTTTTATGTTTAAATAAACGTTTGATCTCTTAAACATAGTAAACAATATGTGAAAGTGGGCGGATGATGAATCTATTGTCGTTCATGGTCATAATGACATTCGTGTTGTTATAACGACTTACATTTTGTTATTTGAATTTCAAGTGAAATTGAAAACCTTTTTTTTTTTTCAAAGTCCTCATTTATCGACTCTAGAACGTTTTATTAAAAGAAAACTAAGTTTGAGACTGAGTTTGATTGAAAAATATTATTTAATTGCACGACTTATAAAATAAAGTTATAATATGAAAGAGTTGATTCTTTAATTGTGTATTGCCCGATGAATATTGACATTCAAAACGCAATTAAGTCTTTTAAACATGTCTACAATTGGACGATGGAAGTTAAATGGTGGTCGTATAATGCATTTGAGTTTGTTGTACACATAACGCCACATTAGTCGTTATTTCATTTTCTAGTGCTTGTGTGTCTTTATTTATATTTTTATTCAATTTTTATACATTAGTTATAGTAACTAGCACGTGAGTTTGAGCAAATGATGAGTGTGCGATGGAAATTAAATGGTGGTCGTATAATGCATACGAGTTTGTTGTACACATAACACCACACCAGTCGTTATTTCGTTTTCTAGTGCTTGTATGTTTATTTATATTTTTATTCAATTTTTATACATTAGTTATAGTAACGGGCACGTGAGTTTGAGCGAATGATGAGTGTATAGTCGTTAGTGTCCATAACGACCCGTGTTTCGTTAATATATCACAGGAGTCATTTTCTATTTTCTAAGTGTTTTCAACCCCTTTTTATGTTTTATCCACATTTTATACATTATAATATTTTTATTTTAAAAAAAATACTATATTTGAAAGTGAGACTAGGTTTGATTGAGAAATATTATGTAATCTCTAACTTATACAATAGAATTACAACATCAAGAAGTTGATGGTTAATCAATTATGTATTACCCGATGAACATGACATCTAAAATGCATCAAAATCTTGTAAACATTTCTAAAAAAGAAATTTGGAAGTTATACATTAGTCATACAGTAGATACAAAGTCGTTAGTGTCCATAACGAATGGTGACTATATAGTCGTTAGTGTGTGGCGATGGCAGCAGCGACAGTAGCTTGGTGCGACGGTGGCAGAAACGAAAATGGCTTAGAGTCTGTGACTTATAATTTCAAGTTGATTCAAATAACACAGTATGGGCCAAAGGATTAATTGCACAGCGCGACGACGTACATGTGCGGAAGATCGTGACGTCGAGCAAACGAGCGCGGATGCATCAACGATCTCTATAGCCGACCGTGATTGCACTAGGACGGTGGTGGCTGTGGCGCGATGGAAACTATAGTTCTTTTCTTTTCTTGAGAAGTTGAAATCTAGAAGAAGTGAAAAATACGATTCAACTCATAATTTTTTATTATTAATTTTAAAAAAAAATATGTAATGTTTTATGTTCCATAATTGTTTGCACTCTTTCCTTATTTGTTCGTTCCACAATTGTTTGCACATCTCAAAAAAGAAACTTTTTTATAAACTCCACAATCACAATATCCATATATTTACACAAAATGTCATTACTTTTTTCATCAATTCAATCATTCACTTTACTTTATTCAAAGTTTACAAAATTACTAATCAACACTCCACTCATTACACTTTTTTTCTTAGTTTGTGTGCCTATAAAATGGTGCAAACTGTTCCGGAACATTGAGAGTAATATTTTACTGCATAATTTTAAAATTATTATATTTTAATTAATTAAATTAATTGTAAAAGTACGACAGTACGATGAATAGTAAGACACATTACAATAAATAATACAATACATAGTACAAAATGTAACATATCATCAAATTTAAAGCTTTAAATTTAAAATGTAATGACTTAGATTAATTGACTACGAGAATCAACTTGGAGTCTTTGGACTAGTTGTCATCCGTACGCCTAATGTCCACAGACTTTAATTTAATTTACCACACTAACAAATAATTTAATTAATTACTACGTATTAAATAATTTTTCTAGTGTTATCCTACCTCATGAATTTACAACACTCTTCATCTCGTGTCCAGTGGCTTTGATGGTGTGGACAGCAGTTTGTGAGTGGATACAAAAACCAATAATATACTCAAATTCTTTGACGGAGCATATGGAAATTTTTTGCAGTGCTGATTCGAAGAAGGCTAAGAGGAAAGTGTTAAATCTCATTCGGCAATGTACAACCTGGAAAATTTGGAGAAGCCGTAACAATGCGATTTTCAACGAGAAGAATGCTTTGGTGGAGGAAATAATGAATACTATCAATACAGCACTTGAAAATGGTTAAAGGCAAATAAGATGATCGAATGCTCGATTTATGATTGGGAACAGGAACCTTGGATGTGTTTGAATGTAAAGAAATTAGACTAACACTATACTTTTAATATCCGCAGAAATGAGATTTGAGTACACCTGTATTCAGTTTTTTATTGTAAATATATCACCTTTATTTCTAAAAAAAAAAAAAAAAAACCAAAGACTTTAGTTAATGCAATATTTAGTCAATCCCAAAAGTACAAATGTAGTGCATTAAATGAACAACACCAAATGTAGAAGTTGCGAGGAAAAAAAAATAGGAAAAGTGGAGGGTCATTAGTAGTTATTACTTACTACTAATTGACAAAAAAAACATTTAAGAATCACAATTTTGTGCAACATTTACTGATTGTACAAAGTTCAGCATTTGGAGTTATTTATTAGTATTAAAAAAAATAAAATAGAAGACATAAAAGTTTTTTTAAATAGAATAATAAAATGTTGTACTCCCTCCATCTTTTAATAAGTGTCACTTTGTCATTTTTCAATAAATTAAGATTATAAAGTGTGGTCCATATTACCCTTAATTAATTATAGCTAATTTTGATATAGAAGTTTTGTTTGATAAAGAATGTGGTCAAGAATGTGACTATTATTCATAAACCAAATTAATTTTGGTATAAACAATGTTTATGGAATTTATTTATGAACAATATATATGGTAAATGAATAAGGGCAAAATAGTCAAAATTAAAGAAAAAAACTCAGAATGACACTTATTTTAAAATTAGTTAAAAAGTCAAAGTGACACTTATTAAAAAATGGAGGGAGTAAGTAATAAAATAATGACATTTAATGTAATTTTAAAATGTTTAAAAGGTTTAGTTTAAAGTAAAAAAAAAAAAAAATACAGTAGTTTAGCTCAAGTTGTCTCAACCCCCGCCCATCATAGGTGTCCGAGAGGTTTAAAAAAATGGTCGTCCAATCAAAGTTTCATAGTTATTTACCCATATCATAAATAACCATTTCTCAACACCCTCCATTTTTTACATCGATTCTCAAATACTATGAATCACGCCCACTGAAATTCGACATTTCAACCATAATCGTCGTGGAAGAGAGAGTTAGACTTTCAATTTCGAGTTTTTGAAACCACACATGTTTTTGTGAAATAACCCAATGGACATTAGAAGTTTTTTGAATCCACTCAGGTTTTTTTTTTAGAGGATCCAATTGCAATCGATCGATCATTTTAAATGTTCGAGGCTGCATCGTACAAAGGCTAAGAGGCGGCAGAAACGAATTGGAATACTAGTCTGTTACAAGCAAATGAATTGGAATACTAGTCACTCGTATGAAAACCCAGCTTTTAGAAATTACTGATTAATAGAAAGATTTCAAACAAAATTATACCCCTCATGTCTAAATTATTTTTTTGGATTGTCCTTTTAGTAAACCGAGTGCACAAATTGTAGGATGCAAATTCCCTCAGCACACTTTCGCCATTACATTCTCCAATAAAATAGAAAAGACCATACTATTTTACTCAAAAACAATTTTATCACTTTACTAATAAACAGCTCCTACATTAAATCTCATGCATTAAGTGAGAGAAATGAGTCGTGATTATTAATATGTGATATAATCACAATTTGAGGTTCAGTGAAATTGGTGGAAATTCAAAAGAAATGGAATTGACCTATACATTTTCAACAAACACTTTTTACTGGGAGCAGGTTATATATTGAAAATATATAAACTAATATTTTTATTTAGGGATTAAAGTTTTTTTAGTCCTTTAAGTTTGACTAATTTTGAATTTGGTCCCGATGGAATACACATTTTGATTTTGGTCCCATAAGTTTACAAAATTTTGAATTCAGTCCATTATTACCATTTCAGGTAAAGGAACCGATCAAATTCTTAGCTTGTGTGTAATTCAAATCAACCTTGAATAACCGTGAATTTGCTCATGTGCAGAAAAATGCAGAAAAAAATGAATTTGACCGGTTCATTTACGTCCAATAGTAGGTAATTGGACTGAATTCAAAAAATTTGTCAACTTATGGGACCAAAATCAAAATGTGTATTCCATCAGGACCAAATTCAAAATTAGTCCAACTTAAAGGACTAAAAAAACTATAATCCTTTTTATTTATACCAGCTAATATTTTTCCTTAAATATGAAAAACTCCTAGTCATTCTATTTTTTTTGCCTTAACTTACTGAAATAAGTCAAAATTACTACAGTTCACAATGTGATTAGTATTTAAGTAATGAAGAAGCATTTATCCCACTATGTATGTTAGCATGAAAGCTGATTGCAATTGGAAACAGAAAAGACATTTCAGAAACAAAAAACCAGGTTTCCTGAAATCAAAATGACGATAACTCGCCTCTTCCACCACAAACCAACTCCAACGTCTAGCTTTTAACTCATCAACAACCATACCCCGATGAATCTCCTCTCCCCTAAATACTTTAGCATTCCGCCATCTTTACACAATACATTCCCAAATGCAAACCACAAGTCTTTCCCCAAAGGAAGATCTTATTACTATCATTTGTCTGTGCTTCCAGCTTCCTCTATATCACGAGTCTAAACTAAAAACCTAACATATTATGAGAAGCATTACAAAGGGAATCAATTCTACAATATAAGCAGAGGGCTTTTCTTGCAACTGCTACTGAAAGCACGAGTAAATATCCCAGGTTGAGTTTTCAGGGTCGGGCCAACAGACATGACAACAACTACTTATTCACGGTTCCAATTCTAAAAACTTTAAATTCATAATCTTGACTACAGATTAGTATCTTTAGTCTCTCAGTTTTCAGCTAGATTTCAAGATGTTTTTCGGAAAGTTTTGAACAAAGAGGACTTCAAGTTTCCGCCCACCTTCGTACATGTATTATGTACCTATCTCGTATGATACTTCCTAACATAAGATGTTATATCGGTATATCCTGATGTTATAACAACTAAAGAGCCACCATTAATCGCTCTAGTTGAACAGAGAGAACAAAGTTCACAATACCATAAAAGAAACTTTATCTTATCTAATCCATCACGATTTTGAACATAATTGTAGGGATAGATGTAATACCAGTTACATACTGCTCATAGAAGTTACCTAAATGATTTGGACACCAAGGCCCCGTTTGCTTGATGGGTTAAGGATTGGGTTTGGTGTGTAAACACACATACTCCCATGATTGGTAGCATTTGACTTTTACATTCATGTGGGTAAAAGTGAAAACAAATATGGGATGGGTTCATAAACCTAAGATTTACACAACCCACCGCATTCCAACACATTAAGCAAACAGGCCCTAAGGGTGAGCCATTATTAAAAGTTTTAGCTTAAATATTTTCTCTGGGTCGGCACAACATAATGTTATATTGCACAAAAAGAGAACACACATTTTCAACAGAAACAAATAATATACAAATTATCAATGAACAAGAACCTAATAAGAACACATTAAAAAATTTGCCAAAACACACGGACACAGAAATACGGCTATAGCAGCAAAATATACTAGCATAGAATTAGCTAAGCACAATATTCATGCATCCACATAGAGCTTCAAGCTTACATCATAAGGATCACTGATAAAAGTGTTCACCTCTCTTAACCCCTAATTCTAAATAACATCCAAACTAAGCTACAAAAGAGAGTATAATATATATATATAGTCATCAATCTATTTCAGCAGTATTGTCATCCATCCTCCATATTTTCGCCAATCTCAACTCTGCATATCACATTCTCAAACAATCAGATGCTACTTAGCACAATTTCAATAATTTATCCAAAAGAACATAAGAAATGTAAACAAATTACTAAGATCAAATGCAATAATAAACACTAAATACTCATGATCACATTAACATTAGCAAGAATAAAATCGAAATTGACACAAATCATCACAATATAAGCACGCAGAAACTTCAAATAAAACGGAAAAAGGCCATACCAAAGCATCATAACGCGATACGAATCAGCCGAGACTCCAACCAAATATTGCCCTGGGAAAACATTCTGTAAAAATAGGGGAAAAACCACGTTAAAACGAAATCATGTTTTAGCAATTAAAATCAACAATGCTTCAAAATGAAATTAGATTCCACATACATCGAGCTGTTTCTGGACATTTTTAGGCCATTTTCTCGGCCTTCGGGCCGGTTTGCCACCCGTCAACGCGTAAACGTCCTCTTCAATTTCCTCCTTGGAAAGCGAAATCCAAATCCTCCGTTTCGACTTCCTCTCACACTCCTTCCGATGCCCTCCTCCTTCCACCATGCCCTTAATTCTCTGCGACTTCACGCTATTGTTGTTGCAATCATTATTCGCCGCCGTTTTGACGACTTCCTTCTCCTTCCTCGGCCGTAACTTCAACCGCTTCGCCTCCGCACTCTCCTCCTCCTCCGCCGCTGAGTCGTTACCGGAGGGCGGTTGTTGGTTGGGGTTTAACTCCGGCGGGGGTTGATCGGGAGAGTCGCGACGGCGGAAGCGGTGGTGGTGGGAACTGGAGGGGGAGGAGTTCTTCCGCGCCCATTTGAGGTGGGACAAAGAGAAGTTGTGCAATGGCTGCGATTTCAGCGGTGGTGCCGCCATTAGAGCTCCCTGTTTTTGTTCTTCAGAAAGAATTGTGGAGAGTTTGGAGAAGGGTTGATGGAACTGAGAATTTGGAGTAGGAAAAATTGGAGAAAAGAAGAGGGCACCGCACTATGTATATGTATATGTATATGTATATGTATATGAATGAATGAATGAATATGCAATCAACATGTACGAGGGTGTTCGGTCTTTCTAGGGTGTGTTTGGTTGAGAGACTAAAAATACTATGGGAATACAAATTCCAATGAGATACTAGTAGATAACATCTTCTATTTTTACTGTTTTTAAATAACATTTTTTTTCCTTTTTTTTAATTAAAGTTCTCAATTTTCTTTTTGATAAATTTATTTACTTTTTTACATTTTATTATATTATTTTTCTTTTGGATAAGGAAGTACTCCAATTTTCTCCCCTCTGAACGTGTGGTTAAACTCCAATTTTCTCCCCTGTCCAATTTTATTATACACATTTTTTTGGGAAATAACCATCACTTATTTACTCAATCTGACACTAACTTTATTCATAAACAATTATTTTACTTATAACTATAAATGAATCATACAACATCTCATCATTCCACAAACTTATTTGTTTTATACATAAACTAATCAATATTCATTAAAATCCGTGCACGGAGAAATTGGTATAATAAAATTGGACGAAGGAAGTATAATTTTTTGTATCTTTTTTTAAAATGTGTATAAATTTTTTGATATTTATAAGATCCGTAGAAAAAGGGAAAAATAGGAGAAGGAGAATTAAAAAAATATATATATAGATGAAAAAGTGAAGAATGACGGGAAAAGAAAGAATAAGAAGATACATATTTATGAAAAAAGTTAAATAGAAGAAAAAGAATTTGGAGCTCACGTGAAAAAAAAAAAAAAGGATTTTAAAAATGTATATGCATATAATTTTATTTATTTTATTAGAATAGAAAATGAGAGAATAATTTAAAATAAAAAAACTTAAAATTGAAATTAGAAAAATATGGTTACAAAAGATAGAATAAAGAGTAAAGGAAAATAATTAAAATTTTTTTTTAAAATTAAAATCCTAGAATTCAAAAAGTTTTAAAGAAGCCAAGTCAAAATGGGAGGATAAAAATTAAAAAAAACACAAGAAAATACGGTTAGAAGAGAGCGAATAAAGAGGAAATAGAAAATTATTTTAAGTTTTTTTTTTAAAGGTAAAAGTGAGGTATCTTTATTACGTGTGTTTAGGGGAACTCAAAACCCGATATACAATGTGGTTAGTATATTTATTTGAAATACACATCTAGGGGGCATTCTCCCAATCGTGATAGCTGTGTCTAAATACACTCGACTTATACGTCTTAATCCATTTCCATGTACTGAATTTGATCGCATCAACTATTTCTTCCGTAGGTAGGCTTCGTTCGTTGAAAATGACATCGTTACGGCATCTCCACAATCTCCAGATTGTGCACTGCCACACTAGGCTAAGTATCTTCCTACTCGTGTTGTTTTTCCCATTGCTGCAAAACTTCGCGAAGTGATCACTAACCGAATTTGATGACTGAATGGGGTCTTCCATCCATGCTTGTATATCTCTCCACACCAGCAGCGACATTGGGCAAGTGATGAAAGTATGCTGGACCGACTCAAGCGCCGATCTACATCTCGGGCAAACGGTATTAAGTGCCTCAGGTTCAATTCCACGTTTTCGTAAGTTATCTGCCGTCGCAACTCTGACGTGAATAGTTCTCCACGTCATAGCCGAAACTTTAGTTGGTACAGCTTTCCACCAGATTTTATGCCAAGGAAAAATATTCTCCGTAGTCGCAGTCTCGCTCTCCACTAAGATCTGGTACATGCTCTTTGTTGTAAATCTCCCATCCTCTGCTCCTTTCCACTTCAAAGCATCATGCCTGCTAAGATTGAGTTTTTCCTTGTGTATACAATACCAAAGGTTAGTAAATTCAGTCAGTTCATGGAGATCAAAAAATCTATCCCACTGGAACACCCAATTTGATCTATCGTGACAATAAAACTCATTCAAAAACCCATCCTTATTCACTGATATATTAAATAGGAGTTTGAATTTCTCTTTAAGACAGTTCTTGTCTTCCAACCACGGGTCGTGCCAGAACCTACTGCTCTCTCCCCTTCCCACCGTAACCTGCATATTATTGAAGAATCTCTCCCACTTCGTGCCCCTGATTATGTTGCCCAATTCTCTCCACCATATAGATCCGGTCGATGCACTACCCCTGTTCTGCGGCGATTCCAGCATATTTCCATATCTTGATCTAAGGATACGAGCCCATAACGCTTCTCCTTCCCTAGCCCATCTCCAGGCCCATTTAAGCAAGAGGGCTTATTAAAATTTCCAATGTCTCTAACACTCAGTCCCCCTGATCGTTTATTCCTGCACACATGTTCCCACTTAATCTAGGAAATTTTACGTCCGCTCATATTGCATCCCCCCCCCCTCCCTACCCCACAAAAAGTTTCTTTGGATTCGCTTGATAGTTGATAGCACTCTAAGAGGGAATTTGAAAAAAGATAGATAATAGAGAGACATTGCAGAGAGGACCGAATTAAGAATTAAGTAGGGTAATTCGCCCGCCCATCGACAAATGCTTTCCTTTCCATCCCGATGGTTTCCTCCTGAATCGCTCAATAAGGGGTTCCCACATGATCGACCTCTTAGGATTGGCACCAATAGGTAATCCGAGATAAGTGAAAGGAATGGGACCAGTGTTGCACCCGATTATCTCAGCCAGATTCCTCAAGGTTAGTTCGTCCTTGTTTATGCCATGTAGGGAACTCTTAGAGAAATTCACTTTAAGGCCAGAAGAAATCTCAAATAGCCTCATGACTCCTTTCATCGTCTTAGCGTTTCTGATCGACGCTTGCCCTAACAGGACTGTGTCGTCTGCAAATTGCAGATGACTGACCCGGACCTTGTGCCTCCCAATTTCGAAGCCATGGAAGCAGTTTATGTCGACTGCTTTCTGCATTAGGCAACTGAGGCCTTCGACCGCTGTGAGAAAGAGGAAAGGGGATAGTGGGTCACCCTAGCGTAAACCTCTTTTAAGTTGGAACTCACCAGACGGGCTTCCATTTACCAAGACTGCCATGGAAGCTGACGACAAGCATCCCCGTATCCATTTTCTCCACTTCAAGTTGAAATTTATGCCTTCCATCATTTCGTCAACAAATTCCCATAGGATTAAGTCGTATGCCTTTTCGAAGTCTACCTTAAAAATAATTTCGTCGCGCTTCTCCCTTTTGATGCAATCGATTGATTCGTTTAGAATCAGGATGCTGTCGATGATCTGTTTATTTCCCACGAATGCGATTTGGTTATCCGATATGACCCTCTCTATGACTTTTGACAGCCTGTTGGACAGGACTTTCGCCAGGATTTTGTAGACGCAGTAGATAAGGGATATCGGGCGATAGTCCTTAATAAGGTTAGATCCCTTCTTCTTTGGGATGAGCGTGACGAAGCTCAGGTTTCCTCTCTTAGTGATCTTGCCATGATGGTGGAACTCCTCCATTGTCTTGATGATATCCTCCTTTAAAATAGGCCACATCTTTTTTTATAAATTTGAAAGTGAATCCATCAGGGCCTGGACTTTTGCTACTCCCACAGTTCCACACTGCGTTTTTTATTTCTTCTTCCGTGAAGGCTTCTATTGGGCTTGTGTTTTCCTCTCTCCCTAGTTTTTTTAATACCAAGTTTTTTATGTGGAATCTAGCTGCTTGAGGCTGCTGATATTGATTTCTGAAATGATTGAATATTTCTCCTTTGACCTTTGCTACATCCTCGGTCCATACCCCTCCCACCATAATGTCATCGATTTTATTTACCTTTCTTCTGTAGTTGATGCACCTGTGGAAGTATGCCGAATTTGTGTCGCCTTCCTTAATCCATTAGATCTTGGATTTCTGAAAATCATTCTTGTCTTTCATTTTTCGGAGCTTCCATGCTATACTCTTAGCCTCCTTCAAGGCTATACTTTCGTCTACTGTAAGGTCTCTATCCTCTTGTATTCTGTCAATTGCATTCATTCTTGCCTTTGCCTCCTCAATCTGTTTGTCTAGGGAGTTGAAATTACTGAAGCTCCACTCTTTAATATCCCATTTCAGTAATTTTAGTTTTTCCTTGATGATGAATCTTTTGTTCCCCTCAATTGCGTATTCTGCCCATTTTTCCTGGACAAAGTTCATTAGCTCGGGATGCTCGAGCCAAGAGTAGAAAAATCTGAATGGTTTTGGACCCCAATTTTGCGTGCAAGAGTGTAAGAAGACTGGACAGTGGTCCGAACTAGACTTTTGGAGCCCTCGCAGTTTGTTTTCGCCCCATTCCGAGACCCACCCATTAGAGACGAGGGCCCTGTCGATTCTACTGCAGCACTTGCCATCGAGCCTAGAACAAGTGAACTTCCTTTCTGTAAGTTGAACGTCGATCAGCCCTGTTTCATCAATAAACTCGTCAAACTTCCTACTGCTTGTGCTTGATTGATAACTCACCCTCCCTCTCCTCTCATTTATGTTGCGGACTTCATTGAAATCCCCTATGACGCACTAGTTTGTGATGTTGTTGTTTTATATTTTATCCCGTATGGTCTCCCATAGCATGCGTTTCCCTCTTATATCGCAAGGACTATATACGCTTACCACAATCTGCATCTTCCCACTTGTTGTCCATTTTCCTTCGATTCCTATTGCCCCAACAATAGACCAAGAGTTGACTACCTCCAATTTTTCTTCATTCCACAGGCTCAAGATCCCTCCGGATCTCCCTTCCGCATTCTTTGCCGCCCAACCCACGTTAGGTCCTTCTCAAATCGAGCTAATGTGGAGCTTTCCGTGGTCGATAAACTTTGACTCTTGGATGCATATAACATCCGGGTTGAATTTTCAAATCATGTCCCATACTTCCTGTTTCTTCAGCCTTCCTCCTAGTCCCTTTATATTGTATGAAAAAACCTTCATTGATTAACGAATTGTTGGTTGTTGCTCTTCTCTCCCTCATCTCTTCGGTTTAGATCTCTAATTCTTTGGAGGATTGCCTCTTCGTTATCCTTGTTGATGACGCTCATTTCTTTACCCAGTTGCCATACTTTTTCCTGACCCATAAGAACATGTGTAGGCGTTAAGACTATTTGTAGCTCTGCTTCTCCGTGATCGATTCCTTTTTTAGAGGCTGATTCCGTTAATCCTATGGTAAAGACAGACCATTGGTGTTTTTTCTTGCTTAATTCTCTTTTCTTATGTAGCTTCCTCATTCTCTTTCTACGGACTTTCCTGCATTTTCTTTGGGTGTCGTCGTCTGAGATCTATTGGTCCTCTAACTCCAGGTCGCTGTTGCTTGAGGCGTTATGATCTGGTTCCTTAACTGTGCTATTTTTGTGCCTGCTTATCCTCGGATTGGCGATTCTCTTTTCCTTTATGTTTTGTACGGTCTGATTAACGAAGCTCATTTCCACGTTCATTACTTTTAAGACGTTAGTCTCATCTTCGCTGCTTTGGCTATCAGTTGCAATGACCCCTGTTTCTTGCTTTTCATTATTATTGTCATTATGGACCAATCTGATTCCTAGAGGTGAGTAGTTGATTCGTGAGAGGTCTATGGGGTCGGTTCTCCACTCTCGACAGCTTAACGGGCTGTTATTTCCTCTTAAGGCCGCGACCATCCCCATTTCTTCTTTTTCCTTCATTATATTTGTCTTCAAGTTAGCTATGCCCAAAATTGGTGACGTCGGGTTGTCATCAGCTTCTATTGGGCTTGGTGATCCTAAGCCCATAGATCTCATTGATTCGAATACATCGTCCTAGAATGGCTGGAGTAGCGCATCAGTGTTACGTATCTTTAAGTTTTCATCTGGTCCCACCTTGGATTCTAACGGTAACTGGCAGTAAATGTTATTTGGCACCTCTACCGAAGGGGATAACCGACATTCTTCATTAATTGTTGGTGTTCCCATGATTGCATTGGTCCCAGCGTCATTCAATGCGATGTTGCTTTCCAACACATCGTCATCAATACATCTGGCGGTCATGTGGCCGTTGGACTCCTCCGATTTCTGACCATTCCGGCTGTCGGCGCGTTCAATGTTAGTCTTTTGGGCCTCTGTATCCGACACAGATGCATCCGACGAAGATTCTTCATCGATCATGCAATCGAGTTGTGGGTGTGACCCACTTCCAGCGATCATTTTAAGATCGTCCCCCGTGGCTTGGCTTCCCCAGCTTTCTCATGCTGGTAGTTCCTTTTGTATCATCGTTTCGACTTCTTTTCCATTTACCACGAGAGATATATGTCTGGAGATTGGTTTGAATATACCCGTTCTTATTTTAACTCTTGCCGAATCCATTCTAAATTTGTGGGTTGTCCATGGATCTAGTTCACTAATGATTCCGTCCTTCGCTAAAAGCTACTACATGAAGGACTTATTCCAGCATGCGAACGGGATACCTTTGATCTGTATCCAAGTCTCTCTCTCTGATATTCCTTCTCTGAGCTCCAAGGGTCTCCATTCTCGAAACCATTCAGTAATCCATTCTTTCTCTTCCACCATGAAGTTGGCCATATATAGTATCTCCTTTATCCCCAGAGATCGCCCATAGGTTCCCATTTAGAATGATGATTGTTATGTTTCTGTATCCGACTTCTCTCAATGACTTAACCGCATTACCCCATTCTTCCAGCCTTCTTGGATTCCCTACGAGGGCGCCCTGTGTCCATCTGACTTCTTTCGCGATGAGGCTAAAGTGTGAGGCCTGTTTCGTGCACCCTTTTCTCTCGATCGATACGTCTTCTGGGGCTTGTGTTTGTTCTTCTCCCCTCTCTTTCACCTTGCTTTCTTTCTTGGTTATATTTTCTTTCTCATTGCCTCCACTTCCATTAGTAGTAATCTCGGCGAAGCTTCGGTTTCCTTTGACCCATGCCGGTTTTAGTATCTTTGTAACCTTCGGAGCTTTTGCAAGTTCTTTGCTGGCTTGAACCTCATATTTGGCTATATTGACTGTGAGTTTGTAGCTCCCGATCCAAATACTATCCAGGCGTCTTTCTAGCGCGGCAAGGTCCGTGTCTTCCACAAAACGTGTGTACGCGAAGCGCCATCCGTTTTTATTTCTTTTGTCCGGGATTAAGGTGTCCAACACTCTTCCGTATCCTTCTAAGGATTTCCAATAAATCCTTAGATGACCAATGGCCTGGGAAGTTTTTGATGTAGAAAGTTTTTGAGTTCTCCTTACCATCCCCATCTCTCCTACTGTTTTTGTCCGGGGGGTTCGGTTGTGCTCGGCTTGCCGGATCTTTAGCTGGTCGAGTTGTCTCCGTTTATATTCTGGGTCTTCCTCCGCTGCTGTCTTCCTAGGTTTTAGGGTATTTGCTTACAGTTGCTCTCATATGTTTGAGGTGGAGGCTAAGGTTGTGGCGGTATAGAGGAAGGTGTTTCCTCTCCCTCTCCATAATGATGAGTTTTCTTATCCTTGTCTCACTCTAAGAGTAGATTGAAAAAATTATTTTAAGTTAAAATTGTGATTCAATTACATTCAACTACTAAAACGCTTTGATTGCATAAGCATTACAATCCAAGTAACAACAATTATTAATGTATGAGGAAAATCTTGACGAAATCCTAGATTCGTCCCTGAACAACATCTTGAAAGTCGAGAAGTTTAGGGTGAAGTGCGGGGGCACAACATCGGTAGCGTAATTTTGGTGAGCAGCCTCTCGTGTAGGGATTAGCAAGGATTTGTGGACCCCTTGTTGTGACCGGCGGAAAATGAATGATGGGTTTGCCCACCACATTCACATCCAAACCTAAAGATTCAACAAAACTGTTAATCACAACTAAAGCTGCCAACATCATCAATACTTTGGCCATGGCTGTAGGTGCCTTAATTATTTCACAAAAAAAGAGAAAATTATTTAAAATTTTAAAAAAAAATTATACTAAAATTTAAGAGATTCCAGTTTAGAGAATTTTAAAGAAGCCACGCTAAAATGGAAGGATTCAAATTTAGTATTAAAGGAATATTTAAGGGTTTTAGAGAACATTTATTAGTCGTTTAATTAAAATCATGTTCATAGTAAATAAAGGTAGATATTAAGTTCTGGTCTAATTAAAATAACCATACTAATTTCTATTAACAACTTAACTAACTAACTTCTTATTTGAGTACTTGCTTAGTCTAACATCGCCCCTCAAGCGAAGCTATGCGAGCAGAGTTTGGGCGAGCATCGAGGAGCGAGCATACACAAAGCTTGTGACAAAAAAACTCAAATAGAGGACGAGGCATAATTTTTGTAAAGATGTCTGTGAGTTGTAAAGTAGATGGAACTAACTGAGTGTGAACACGACCAGATGATACTAATTTGCGAACAAAGTGATAGTCAATGTCAATGTGTTTGGCGCGTTTGTGAGCAATGGCATTTTGTGATAAGAAGATCGCACTTTTGTTGTCGCAAAGTAACGTGGGAACGGTGGATGGAAGAGCATGGAGTTCTCGACGAAGCGAGCATAACCAGACCATTTCGGAGACCGTGTTTGCCATGGCACGGTATTCGAACTCACAACTAGAGCGAAAAACGGTAGGCTGCTTTTAAGCTCCCTAGGCGATCAAGTTGGGGTCGAGGAAGATGGAGTACCCATATGTCGAACGACGAGTGTACAGACAACAAACCCAGTCCGCATCTGAGTAGCCAATGAGCGAGGTTGAGCTTAAGGAAAACTGAAGACCAAGATCTAGGGTACCTTTGACATATTGAAGGATATTTTTTACTGCCTGGAAGTGATCAATAGTTGGGCGAGCATGAAACTGACTTACTGTGTTGACCGCAAAGGCGAGATCCGGGTGAGTAATAGTAAGGTATTAGAGAGCACCAACAAGAGAACGAAAGAGGGTTGCATCAGAGAAGGCTTGTCCGTCAGTGCGAAGGAGATCAATCGAGGAGAGAGGAGTGGAAACTGGGCTGGCCTCAATCATATTTGCACGAGCAAGAATGTCTCTGGCGTATTTGGATTGACCTAGGAATAGACCTCTATTGTTATAGGTTACTTTTAGGCTGAGGAAGTAATTTAGGCGACCAAGATCTTTGATGGCAAAATCTTTACTGATCCAGGATACAAGGTGAATAACAAGATTATGATCGTTACCCGTAATTATGATATCATCAACGTATACAAAAAGGTAAAGAAGAGTACGACCTGAGACTAGGACAAACAGGGAAGTGTTAAACTGACTCTCTTTGAAACCTAGGGCGAGAAGAAAGTCACAAAATCGTTGAAACCAAGCTCAAGGAGCTTGTTTAAGGCCAAAAAGTTCTTTGTTTAGGCGACAAACATGATTTGGACGAAGAGGATCAACAAAACCCGGTGGTTGACTCATGTAAATCAGTTTGTCGAGCAAGCCATAAAGGAAGGCATTGTTGACATCCAATTGATGTAGCGGCTAATTGTGCATGACAGCCAAGGAAAAGACTACCCGAACAGTAACATATTTGACGACTGGATTGAAAGTGTGATCGTAATCGAAACTAGGAATCTGAGTAAAACCCTGAGCGACTAAGCGTGCCTATTGACGATCAACAAACCCATCGACGAGGAACTTAGTGCAAAAAACCCATTTTGAGCTAATTATGTTCGTGTTCGGCGGTGCAGGGACTAAACCCCAAGTTTTGTTTTTGTACAGAGCATATAACTCGAATTCCATGGCTGCGAGCCAATGAGGAGACTTAGCAGCAGATTTGAAGCCTTTAGGGCATGTTTGTTTTGGGACTCACATGTCCGAACGTGGGACGCAACGTCCCCCGTCTTGTTCTAGTTCGGGATTCACATCCGGATTTCAACATTCAATTACATCCACTCCTAAAAATATCTATATATTATATTATTATAATAATACAATATCACCCACTTTTACTAATTGACTTGACATAAAGTTATACTCCCTCCATCCATGAAAAGTAGGGACATGGGGATGGGGCACAAGTTTTAAGAAAATAGTAGATAAAGTAGATAAAGTAAGGGTATTATAGGGTATTGTGGGGTCCATTGTGAATAAAGTGATTGTTTAGGAATAAAGTTGATGGAAAATTGAGTAATTAAGTGATAGTTGAAGGGTGATAGTTTCCATAAAGTGTATGTGACTACATTTGGTGGACAAAGAATATGTGTCAAATGGGACTACTTTTCGTGGACGGAGGGAGTATAAAATAATATAACATCACACACTCTTACACAATTGATTGGACATAAAGTTACATCTCATCCTACTCAACATCCTAAAATAAACATACACAATCCCTATTTATCAGAATTTCTCTATCCAGGATTTTCCCATCCCCATCTCCCCCATCCTACATAATCCCAAAACAAATATGCCCTTAGGGTCATGAGAGGTATGGATGGCAGCGAGCAAAGCGGGATGAATGAGGAACGAGGTGGAAGGGGGTGTTTTGGTTTGAAGATGCCATCTTTGGAACGAGTGCGCATAAAATGAGTGAAAGGTTGATTTTGACGAGAAACTAGAGGTTGCGAGGGATCGATGGTAGAGGGCTAAATTGTCGGTCGAGCAGGTGGTGGGGAGGGGGAACGAGGCTGTCGAGGAGCATGAGGTGGGCGAGCAATAGGTGGGACAAGAAGGGTGACTAGAGGAGGTGTCGGTGGAGTCGTAGTTGAAGGAGATGGTATACACAGCGAGCACGAAGGGTCGGATGTCGATGATGTAGAAGATGGCAAGGATGAGGAAGGGAGGTCATCAAATGCAGTGATGGGTAGATTGGGAGATGAGGGCGAGGAAGGATTGTTGAACGGAAGAATTGATTCATCAAACACAACATGACAAGTGATGTAAAGGCGACCATGTTGTTGGTCCAAGCAACAATAGCCTTTGTGTCTAGAGTTGTAACCTATAAATACACGAGGGAGACTTCGAGACAATGGAAAACACGATAACCAAAAATACGTAAATGCGAGTACGATGAAGGTGTGGAAAATACAAGTTCATGGGGGGATTTATTACAGAGAGTATAGGTGGGAAGCCTATTAATGAGATAAGTAGCCGTAGAAAAAGCTTCAACCCAATAGGAAGCGGGACCGAGGAGTGGAACAATAAGAATAGAACCATTTCAGTGATGTGACAGTGCTAACGTTCTGCTCGGCCATTTTGAGCAGGAGTGTATGGGCAAGAGATGTGATGAATAATACCAGAAGCACTTAATAGATTTTGAAGAAGATTATTAGTAAGTTCAGTACCTCCATCAGTTTGAAATCGTTTAATTTTCCAAGATAATTGAGTTTCAACCAACGTCTTGAAGTGCACAAAGATTGAGTAAAAGTCAAGAGTTTAATTTCAAAGGATAAAACCAAGTGAAACGAAAATGATCATCGATGAACACATCATAGTATAAGAAACCATCACTATTTTTAACAGGGAAGGGTCCCCAAAGATCACAATGAACCAGGTCAAGTATATGTGAGGCACGTTTTTCATTTATCATAAAAGGAAGACGTTTGCTTTTAGCCTTTTGACATAATACACACATAGAAGGTAAAGGAATCAGCTAAGACTGAGTGACACCTCTCCAAGATGTAAATACCATGATCAAGTTTTCCTCGTGCTAGAACAAGACCTGTTTTCTGATTCTGAATTTCAAAACCATCGTTAGTGAACAAAAAATAAACATTTAGATCATTAGTAAGTTGACTTCCAGATAGTAAGTTCTTGGTGAGATGAGGAACAACAAGAACATTAGATAGAGGGAGTTTAGAAGAAATGAAACTAAAACCAATATGAGAGATTGGAAGGGAGTTACCATTACCAACGATAACATTGTCAGTTCAAGAATAGGGGAGAAAAGAATCAAGAGTTGACGAGGAAGGGACCATGTGAGAGGATTCACCTGTATCCACAAACCAGTCTGTACAATGAGGGGAGTAAGCCAAGCACGAAGGGCGAGAAGCCTCAACCCATTGGCCTGCCGAGCAGGAGGAGTAACAAAGTGTTGGGGGCAAGAGTCACCAAAATGACCATCAAATCGACAGATTTGACAGCGAGGAGTAAAACGTCCTCGTCTAGAGAAGTTGTGACCTCGGGAATCGACCAGCCCACGACCTCCTAAGCGACTAAACGAAGAGCCACCATGGCCAGAATTAAACGAGTAATGAGCGAAGAAAGCCGGAGACTAAGATGAGACAACAAGGGTTTCCAAGGATTTGGTAAAAAGATCATGAGCATCTGCCTTAGCGAGCAAGTCGGAAAAAAGAGGGAGATGAGAGATATTAATCTGAGATGTCGAGAAACCATGGAAATCAGAACCAAGACCCCTAAGAAACCAATGGGACTCGTCGGTATCATCAATAAGACACCCCATAGAGGCGAGTTGGTCGTATAAGTTCTTAAATGCAGAACCATATTCTGTATCCCTTCTTGATTAGTTGGACTTCATCTTTAAGGCGCAACTCACTGGCTTTTGAGGGCTGATTGAAGGCGGTCGTGAGCTCTTTCCAGATTTCAGCCGATGAGGTGCATCCAACGGTAACTCCCATAACTTCTTCTGTAAGGGTAGAAGTCAAGAAAACTCGAACAATCTGATCGCGAGAGTGCCAAGAAGTGTAGTCGGGGTTGGAGAAGAGACGACATTCGCAGTGATCATAACGAGTGGAGCTTTCTCCGAACCATCAATATAGGGGATAAATTTTTTAGTAACCAAGAGAGGATATATTTTTCCATACCACATGAGATAATTGGTGGGTTTCAACTTGATTGCGACCAGATGGGTCATGACATGAAGGGAGAGAGAGGCATACAAAACAGAGGCGGTGGATTTTGAAGAGGTGGGATCGGCCATGATTAGAAGGGCGCAACAGCGGCGGCGAGCAAAAATCAAGGAGGGTAAACATGTGATAATGAATAAACTCTCTCAATCAAGAGAGTATGTAGTGTATTGATTAGTATGTATAGAAGAAGATTTACAAGATGTAACCATACTAACTTCTATTAACAACTTAACTAACTAACCAACTTATTATTTGAGTACTTGCTTAGTCTAACAACAAGTTAATTGAAATCTTTTGTTTAAAATTAAATAATTTGTAAATATTATAAGTGAGTAGTTCAAAATGCAAGTACCTGTTTATGAAATCATGCACTTCAGGTATATCGATATTTATGATGAGGCGACTCGCATACAAAGAATTTGACAGAATTTTTCCTAATTTGAAAAGGTTGAAATCGTAAGCAATGAAAATAAAATTAATAAAAATATTAGGCATATACAATAAAGAAACCTTTATGCCTTCTTTGCACTTTAGCATAGTCCAAAAAACAATTACGATAAACACTTTAGCATAGTCCGAAACAATTACGATGGGCTGAGATGGGTGATTGTTTCGGTAGTGAAGGAGGTTTTCATAAAATCTCTCTCAAAGTGTGCCACTCATCCTCAAATTCCTAACAAAAGAAGAAGATATTACCAAATAAATAAAAGAACATAATATTTTGTGTAAATAAATTGTGATTTGAAAAAATTATTACTCCCTCCGTCCCAATTAGATAGATTTATTTTTCTTTTATGGATGTCCCATTTAAATAGGTTTGTTTCATATAAAGTAATATTTTCTAATTCATTTACTAATATAACCATATACATTCATTAAATAGGGTTATAATAGAAATATTACTTGTTTAATGTGCCTTCTCAATACAATTTCAAGTCAAACAAGTCTATCTAAATGGGATAGAGGGATTACATAATGGAGTACATACTTTTTATCCTGTAGCTCGATATCCAATACCTTTTTAATGCGTCCATTGACAGTGACAAGTCGAATGTAAAAAAATGTCCACAACGAATGATATAATATTTTCAAATCCAAAAACGAACATTAGTTCAGAAAAGAAAGTATAATATAAGAAATATGAAGCATAAATGTAAGTTTGTTAATTTCATAATGATTCCAGAGGTCTTACCTCTCAGAATTTTATCGTCTTCGTTGGACTTGTGATTTGATATCATCAAAATAAATAAAATTAAATTCAGACTGAATAAGTTCAAACGGAGAACACCTTGTCATTTGTGTATGATTGGGAAATGTTAATTTGTAGGGGTGTTTTGTAGGTAATATGAGGGTGTTGGACTTTTTAACTCTGAAATTATACAAATTGTACGTGAGTCCTCCCCTAATAATGTTCGGATACATGTGCATGAGGTATCTCGATATAGTAGCTTGTATTTTTGTTCCCTAAATACACCCTCCGTCCCACAGGAATTTGCACACTTTCTATAAATGGATGTCACATACCAATTTGCACACTCCATAAAAGAAAATATCTTCATAACCCCCACCCTCAAAATATACTCTATTTACCCATATGTCATTACTTTTCCACACTCAACACTCAGTCTACTTTTTACTTTACATATTCATAAAACTTTACAAAACTACCCCTCAAAACATCACTCATTACAATTTTTCTTACACATTTCTTAAATTGTGTGTCATTCCAGGTGTGCAAGTTTCTATGGGACGGAGGGAGTACAAAATTAACATCATATGAAAGGGTAGAATAAAAAAAATTAAATGAAAATTAAGAGAGTAAACAGAAGAATTTTTTTTTTTTTTTTTTGAAGGGTTACAAGAAAAAAGAACAAGATCAGTACATCATAACCCACACAGGACCATCTTCAATCTAGAAGGATCAAAGCGACAGCTGCTCCATTCCAATCGTGAGGAAGTGGAGAGATGAGTGCAACCAATGCCCACAACTACGATCAGATCTCCATTCTCAAACGAAAAAATACCCCACACTAAGGTAAACAGAAGAAATTTAGAACATTGTGTAAAACAAAGAAAATTTTAGAAATACTCATTTTTTAATCAATGACCACCAATTCAAAGTAATTCTTTTGTTTACCGTCCTATGAAAACACAGTCGAATAATGCACAACTTTTACTTTTAATCTTCCTGCTTTTAAGAAATCAAAGGAATTGTTACGTTGTGACTAATTTAATTATGTTATAAAAAATGTACATACCAGTTTATATGGATAACAAGTGATTGACTACAATAACCTCCGATAACCGGTGTTTTGTGAATATGGTTAAGCAATTGTTCTTCACGGAAGATGACAAAGAAAATGAAAACGAATACAAAATGTAAAAGAAAACAATTAAGTAAAGAGTAAAAAGGGAGAGAACAAAAAAAATAATTTTAAAAAATTGTAAATGAAAATTGTAAAAGAAAATAACTAAGGAGACACGGAAGAGAATAAGGGGGAAAGAGGAGAGAGAACGAGTTTTTTTTTTTTTTTTTTTAAGAAAATTGCAAAAGAAAATAATTGAAAAGAGAGAAAATTTGAAGAAAATTGTAAAAAAAAAATTGTAATTTGAAGAGAGAGAACGAAAAAATAATGGTAAATTTTAAAAAAAATTAGAAAGAGAAAGGTGAAATGCACGTTGAGGGTAGATTTTGAAATAGTCGCGGGATTGTAAAAAAATACTAATAAATGTATATTAAGATTATTGCAAATTGTAAATGAGGGGATAAGAGAGAATAAAGACAATTATAAATCAATTAAAAAAAAGAAATAAATAAATATTTTAAAACTCAAACTTACGGAATTAAAGAGATTTTAAATGAAGACCTTTGAAGAAGTCACGTCACTCAAATAAGATTCAGAATTAGTATATAAGAAAGATGATAATTTATTATTTATATTTTTGACATATAAAATTTAAAAAATAAACAATATTTAATCATAATAAAATGTGTTAAAAATCTAGAAAATGAAAAACATGAAAAAATGACAAAAGAGAAATTGAACTAATACAAATTTGAAAAGAGGTATCAACCAGTTTTCGCCACTTATTTTCGTTCATAGAACATATATCCAAGCTTAATAAAGATGAATAAGCTTATTTTTATATATATCTAATACTTCATTCTCTCTTGATTGATAATTATTAAATCAAAGCATCAAAGACAACATACAAAATATTTATAATGTAAATTTGAATTGCAAAAAGTAAGCATTACAAATATAGTTTAAATCATAAGTTACTATATCTTTCAAAAATGCTAAAACAAATACTCCAGTTTAATAAGACAAGTAAAATTTTACGTAAGAGAGATGAAATAGAGAAAAAGAAAAATAAAAGAGAACCTACAAAGGATTATAGGTGTAATACGACACCTACGAAAAACATAATCTAAACATCAATAATAAATAAAGGACTTAGCAGCACAGTGAGTTAATAATCTTAGAAAGCTACGACATAAAAAAAATTAAAGAATGAAGCTTCGATATTCACTAACCATGAGATTCTAAGTATGTATTTGTGTGTTTGGTTGTACTCTTGTCAAATTTGTAATGAATATTTAATAATTTTGTGATATTTCAAATATATACTACATCTGTCTCAATTAAAATTCATCATTCGTAAAAAATTGATGTTCCAAGTTAAATTGGGAAAATATCAATTTTGGTCGTCCAGTTTTACCTCTTTTCATATTTGATCACCCACATTTGATCACTATCAAAATTGGTCACTCACTTATTATATTCTATCAAAATTGATAATTCCGTTAGTCAATCTGTTATTGACTAACGGAGAAAGAGTTTTGAGCTCAAAATTTTCAAAACATTAAAAACTTCTGATGCATCTTCTACAAACTAATGAAACAAAGCAAGAATGAAACATGTGGAACCTACCCGAGCGTGAATACCCATTGAAGAATCTTAGTTTTATCTTATAGATCAGAAGGAATTCTCATTATATTTATCCGTAATAGGTCAAAAGAATTCTCATGCATCTTGAAATTTTCATTATATTTATTCTTTATTATTAGAAAGAATTCTCATGCATCTTCTGGAACGTGATTCAATCAACTTGCTGGGTAGTCAAAAAGACCAAAATTGATATTTTTCCAAATTTATATCTCCAATTATTATACAAATTCAATATGAAACCAAGAATTGAAAAACAGAGTACAATTGTTAAAAAAAAAACAAGAGTACAAAGTTTCATTCTATCTTGAGTTTCTCATTTTCCTGTAAAATAAAAAGTAAACCGAGTTTCTCATTTTCCTGTAAAATAAAAAGTAAACCAACAACAAATGAATTCATAATTGAGTTAAATAATTATTAAAAACTTACTGAAATTTTTTGACTACCAGCAAAGTTGATTGAATCACGTTCTAAAAAGTAAACCAACAACAAATGAATTCATAATTGAGTTAAATAATTATTAAAAATTTATTGAAATTTTTTTGACTACCCAGCAAGTTGATTGAATCACGTTTGAGAATTCTTTCTAATCAAGGATAAATATAATGAAAATCCGCATGAGAACGCGTTTCACATGTTTCATTCTTAACTACTGCGTTTGTTTCATTAGTTTCTAGAAGAAGATGCATCAAAAGTTTTTAATGTTTTGAAAATTTTGAGCTCAAAACTCTTTCTCCGTTAGTCAATGACAGATTGACTAACGGAATGATAAATTTTGATAGAATATAATAAGTGAGTGACCAATTTTGATAGTGATCAAATGTGGGTGACCAAATATGAAAAGAAGTAAAACTCGGTGACCAAAATTGATATTTTCCCAGTTAAATTCAACATTTCTTTTAATTTGATAACAAAATACTTTTTCACTTTAAACCACATCTTTTAAACATTTCAAAATCACACAACATTTCATCACTTTATTACTTACAATAATTTTGATTGCTTACTTTATTACTAAAAAGTAAAGAGGATTTCACATAAAAGATCATTTCACCTAGTGTTTTTTTAAATAAAGACCTGATTTAAAATAGTTTCAGAATAAAGACAAAATGGAACATAAATGTACCATCATGCCCTTAATATCTAATTTCGGAATTAATATGGAGAAAATCTTTAAATGTTTGAAATTTAAAACCGTGTCTATCATCTCATTAAATCCCCGAATTACGCAATTAATTAAAACCTTCCAAAAATTAAACTTCCTCAACAACACCGGTCAGAAGTCCTTAATTTTGTGCAGAATTTTGGGGTTTTTCAATTTGTGAAGAAAGGAAACCGTGAAGTACTGAAGAAGACGAAGTGAGAAGTGAGAAGAACATTTTGCTCCCTAGACCATGGTTGGAAAATTAATATAAAATCTAAATCTGCATAATAAAATGAATAATGCAGAACAATGAAATGTAAAACTGTATAATAAAATGAATAATGCAGAAAAAATAGTACGGTGTCTTCATATTAGAATGTGATTATGCAAAAATACGTATACATATGCAAAATAAGATCTGCATTATCCCTTGACCAAACCAATAACAAATAATCATGAACTACATTTCAGCAACGCGCACGTAAATCATCACAATTACACGAAAACAGAGCAAAATTGAACCTAAATTAAAATCATCTAAAAAAATCCTAAATTCTTTGCAAATTATGTGTGTACGTGTGGAATTAAAAATCATACCCTTGGCAAAACTCTTCATCTGACCGGATTAATGGTTCCCATGTGGACCATACGCTGCGTCGCCCCACTCCTAGGCGATAAAATCGTCGTCAAAGGCCCACCTCCGCCACCTCCGGATTCTGGACCTTGATGGGGAAGACTATTGTATCTCCGGCGGCTTCGCGTCCGTCATCCATAATGAAGAAATCGGTGAAGTTTGAATCCCCTAGGAATATAAAGAAACGATCGCGTGGAAAGTCTCTTGATCACGTGCAGTCGAAAGAACAGATCGAGGAAACAATTATGGAAGAGCAAAGGAGACGAGACCTTATAGCCATGGTCGTCGTTGAAAGAGAGGAACAAGCCTCTAAGCATCACCCTGCCGATCGTAAAGCCCTAATCTCGATTCCAATCCCTAAAAGCAACAAGCAGCCGATCGAAGAATCTGACTGTGCAGGAAATCTAAACATTGATTTGGATTCTGAGAGTGCAATTAATTATCAAAAGGAAGGGTTCGTTGAGGCAATAGACGATTTCGTTGTGAAGAAGGCGATGCAATAAACTAACGTTACCTTACACAGCATAAACTTTGAGAATGATGATGATGAGCGCCTGGATCAGGTAACATTTGCCAATGTTGATAATCAAGTGAAGAGGTATGTGGTTGAATCTATGGCGACAAATAAGGAAGATGAAGACTTGTTATTTAATTATTAAATTAATTTCCATATTTAAATATAAGGGTATAATGGGTTATTAACATGCGTTTTTGTCCTTTTTTAAAAAGATTATAATAGTTGTCCTTTATTAAGAAGCTAGGTGTCTAAATGGTCTTTTTTATAAATTTTCTCAAAAGAGTAAAAACACTTTCATACCTGATTAATGTAAAATTTTCTTGAAATTCGTGTACTTGTTTTGCTTAATTTGATAGGATTTCATGCAATATTTACACAAATTTGACTTATTGCATTTGATTTAAAAAAATATGTGGTTTGCTATTTTTATAAGTGAATTAAGAATTTTTGGAGCAAAACACACCTTAAGTATTCTATAACGTCAATTAAATGAGTGAAACGAGAATGAAGTGGGAGAAAAAATGAAAGTTCAAAATTATTTGGACTTGACAATTATTTTGTGCGAGCCATTAAATTAAATAGCTGGCCTAATTTAAAGCATGTAGCAGCCCATTTGTTTAACAATTAAAGGGAGGCCCAGACCATATACCCTCCAGGTTTTTGTTAAGTATACTTCCCTGTTTATGTACCCTTCCAATGGCTAGGTTAAATGTACTCTCCTCAAATTTACTCAAAATATCCTTATTTCTCTTTTTTATTCAGGGTAGTGCTTTTGATCGGTTCATTTTGGCACTAAAAAATAAATTAATTTCAGAGATAAGGAATTATCATGTGCAATCAGGAAAAATGGACATATGAGTTTGAGTATCTGAACCACTATACATTGTGCGTTATTTACATTCAATACTTTGTCTTTCAAACACATTTATACACTACACACAAACTTGATTTTTAAAAGCTATCACATTTAAATTTGATAAAAACTGTTTTTGGGACAAGGCCCTTGAAATCCAGTGTTTGCACTTAACAGGGTTTTCAGAATTAAAAAGAAGTTCAATTGTTATTTTGCACTGACAAAATGGGATAGATCAAGTAGTTAGAGCACTACTACCTAAGCCTTGGTGAAATAGAGTGTGAGTTGGATACCTATATATTGAAATGAAAGGTAGAATTAGAAGATTTGGATCCAGATGCAATTTTAAAAAGTAATGTATCTAGTTGCTATACAATTGAAAAATGCGTACCCCATTGTAATAAATCTCTTTCTTATTAATACAAAATAAATTTTATTTTTACTGTAAAAAAAGAAAAAAAATTGTCAAAAATGCGAAACCTTAAGATAAAAACTTGTGTGAGATCGTCTCATAAATTCATGGATATTTTTTCGTGAGATGGATCCTTTTAACCCATATTTTAAAATTTGGATACGATAATCCCTTTTTTTTTCAAATTTTGTTTAAGTAAAAAGTGATAAAATTTATAACAAAAGTGACTATCACTTTTCCCGTGATTACTTGCACACTTTCTTTATTGGAACGTCCCAAAATTATTTGCACACTCTTAATATGAAAATACCCCACAAAATTAATAATATCACAACATCATTTTATTTTCAAAATTGTGTCGGTCAAACTATACCAGTTATCCCGGGTACGGAGGGAGTAAAGCATAAAGGTTAAAAAATGAAGGATATCAAGAGTGGAGCACTACGAGACGGTTCCGCACTGAATGCCACTTAAAACAGAACTTCGGATTGTAAGTACACTTTTCTGAAGAAACTGTGATCTGTTTATGAACAGAAACCACAACCCAAATAAAATATATTCCAAATAAAAATGATTTTTTTCTTTTTTTACATCAAATAAAATCTCACATAAAAGTGATACAACACTTTAACACCTGTGCAAGAAATCCTCAAGGCCCTTGGGAGACCCGACCCGACATTACATCTGTTCCATTGCCTTGCAATTCTTCCCCTCCGGATACCATATAAGAACCCGGAACAACCGCTACATTCCTCGCCCCGTAATACACTGCCTGATTTCCAGCCATTTCATATGGCCTCATACCCGCCCCATACATGTGATTCATACCCGGAAACCCGATCGGTACTTGACCCGCTCCAACTGGGTACTGCTGAACAAACTGGGTCCGAATCGGACTCCCCGTTTGAACATGGCTGCCCGGTCCGGGCATGTAATACACCGCGGGCATGGGTTGAACCGCCGGGTTCGGGTAATGCCACACAGGTCCACCCTGATACCCGGGACTTTCCTTCTGTTCGTAAACCTGAACCGGGTTCACCGGTCTGGTTTTCACGGGCGGAAGATCAGGCATGGGTGGGGCAAGCGACGATGACGTGGAGCAAAACGGCGAAGAAGCAATCGGGGCGGGCGAACCCGGATCCGAGAGCGATACGTTGTCGTTTAGGAGATTTTTGTTTCTGATTCTCGCACCTTCTTTCGGAACGTCATCTGAATTATCCAACCCGAATAGATAATCCGGCACTTCCGATACAATCGAGGAGACCTCCGAGCGGCCGCGATCGAGAACCGGCGCCGAACCGGGTCCGCCGTTGAGCGCGTCGACGAACCAATTCTCGCGCTTAATCGAGCCGTCGAGGAGTGAATTGATACTACTGGTGCGCGAATCGGGGCCAATCGAATCATTGAGGAAAAGGAAGAGGCGAAGGCGAGCCGTTTTGTGGGTGAGGCTGAGGCGATCGAACTCTTCCATCATGTTTTCAACGTCTTCGTCGGCGGCGACGGTTATAAGGGCGTCGAGGTCTTCGTTGGGGAGCTGGTACTTTACGCTGATGTTGGTTGTACCGGAGAGTTTGGAGAGCTTGGAGAGGAGATGTGAGAAGGTGGTGTGGCGGTGGACGGCGACGATGCGGGTGTCTCCGCCGACGTAGCGGAGCTGGTTGTCGTGAGGGCGGGGGATGATTTTGCCGCCGAAGCTGCACATGAGACGGACGCGCGGCGCGTCGTCGTGGAAGTCGGAGCGTGGCGTTGAGGGGACGGAATCGGGGGGATTGGAGTCTAGGTCGTTGGCCGGAATTTGATGGTGTGAGGCCATGGGAAAAAATCTGGCAGGAATTTTGATGAATTGGGAGTAGTGGAAGAAGAATTGTTAGCGTAGGAAATTTTGAAGAATTTGTTCTTGTATGGTAATGGTGGGGAGGGGAGGGGAATTGTGATGCTTACAGTATCACAAAATAAATCACTTGGTCTTATTATTTTCCCAAAAATATAAATAAATATTTTTTTTTTCTAGATATTTTTCTTTAGAACCTATTATAGAGATTTTTTTTTTCCAGAACTTATTCTAGAGATATTTTAGTGATTCCGTTTCACTAAATTTATCATATTAAGAATGTTGTTTTGAGTCCTCTATGGTTAGTTTGGATTGAATAGTAGTTAGTGTATTTTTTGGTTATTCGGTATAAACACAATCGAATGTTGTGTATTGAATATTTTTTATTTTTTTTCCCTTTTCATGATTCAAATTCGGAACCTCAAACCTATATAGTGAGCTCTAATTAATGTATTGGATTGAAATTTTATTTCATGCATGAATAGACATTTATTTTGAGTATAATTAACTATCTATTTTGAACTAATCTCCCTTACCAAATTGAACATTAGATAAATACTCAATTCACACACGTAATTGTTTTTCTTTTTGAATGTGTGTTTCTTTTTAAGAAAAAAAAAATAGGTAAAGTCTAGTATGCACTCGAGTGCATGCTGTGCACCCTAGTCCATGTGCACTTTTCAGTTTACTGACTTACACCTTCTGGTAAATGGTGTTCCATTTTTCAAGGGTGCACATTTCAGTTAACTGACTTACACTTTCTGGTAAATGGTGTTCCATTTTTCAATTATTACTTATACAGTTTAATAATTGAAAAGTGCAACACCATTTACCAAAAAGTGTAAATCAGTAACTGAAAAGTGCAACATGGACTAGGGTGCACAACATGCACTCGAGTCCATAGCAGACCAACCCAAAAAAAATATACTATCACACTTATTTTATCTCATCTCAACTTTATTTATAAATAAATAATATTTTTTAAAAAAATATTTACAAAAAGAAACAAACACAATATACATGAACGAATAGAGTAGTTATTAGAAGAACTTATGTGTAATATTACACATGCAATGTCATTTTATTTAAAGAATAGACATAAAATTTTGTGGGTCAAATTCGAGTTAAATTGATCTTTTCACAAAATTTGTGCAAGACAAAATCGCTCTTAAAAAAAATATGAGCTACTATAAGTGAAAATATGTAGTACTTGTTCTTATACTAACACACTACATATTTGTCTTTACCTTAACAAATAATTGTCCTTACATTAACACAGACCTAAGAACGAGTTTCTCTGTTTACCTTGTGCGAATTATTTATAATTTAATCTAAAATTTTAAATAATTGCAAATAAATCACTAACTTTAAATATTGTTGTAAATTATACTTTTTTGCAGTTTTATTTGTGCTCAAATTTAACGTAATTTAGACTTTTAGCTGGCATGCCACTTTCTTAATGAAACAACACTATTTTTTTAATTCGACCTAGTCTCAAAACGTCTGATTCGGGTACAAATAAGGTTGCCAAGAAATCTAATTTGCAACAACATTTAAAGTTAATAATTTATTAGCAATTATTTCAAGATTTAGATTAAATTACAAATGAACGAATTGCAATAATAATTTAATTTACCATTAACCTAAAATGTACTCCCTCCGTCCCACTATAACTTTCACACTTTTCATTTCGAGGCGTTCCGTAATAACTTTCACACCCTTACTTAAAATGGAAAACTCTTTATAAAGTTCACCCTCACAATATTCTCAATATTACATAAATGTCATTATTTTTTCTCTACACATACATAAAAATCAACTCATTTTTTTTTTATATATAAAATTTTATAAAATTACCCTCAAAACTCTACTTATTATTACACATTCTTAATATACGTGTCCATTTACCTACGAAAATTATACTGTTACGGAGGGAAAATTATACAAGTGTTAATTAGTGTTGTTGGAGTATTGTATTGTAGGGCTGATGTTTTTGTTGTATGATTTAGTAAAGTGAAAAAAAAAACAGCACTTATTGTTGTACTATATGTCAACCCTACTAATAATGGTGTTTTTATAGTCTTATAGGTGAGAACCGCAGGCCCCATTAAGAACAGGATACGTATTATCAATAATTTAACCAAATATTCCTAACTATTATGTCACGTTAATTGTTTAATAGAGATGATTGAAACAAACTATTTTTGTGTTAGCAAGTTGAACAAAAATTATAGTATATGGAAACCACTCCAATTACTTCTTCTCATTATAAGTTTCTCACTTTTATTTTATAAATGTTCCACTATAAATTTTTAAAAAGGGGGAGTGGGGGAGTATTATTTATAAACTCGGATAGCAACCTATCATTTTCAGTCGTGTTTTAATCTACAATATCTTCTTTTAAAATAATTGAATTATTTGCTTTATTCATATGTGTGACATGCATGATTGAGGTTTGACAACACAAAGCAATGAATCACGGATTAACTCAACCTACTTAAAAAAGTTGGACTTCTACCATATACACAATTATTTGAATGTATTTTTTCGGTCGGTCCGTTCTAATATTATTTGTATATATTTTTAATATTAAAATAACATATAAAATTAATTTTCTTACAATATTATTTTATATATTTTTTTAAAAAACTCAAACTGGTCCATTTATTCCCAAGAAAGTCAAGAATTATCGAGAAGGTCGTCCATAAAAGTTGTAGGTTCGACCCAAACATAAAAATTAGAGATTTTTTTTGAAGCTCTAGCAAAAGTTTGTGTCATCATATTAGCACTACGAGGAACAACACGAATGGAATAAGAAGTATATGTAATGCGCAGTCTATTACAAGTCATAGTCATAAAAAACAGTCATCCCTTCCGCTCCTTTATTGATGGCGTGCAGCCGTCCACAACCACCTTAGAGTATCCACAATGGTGAGTTAGAGTGGAGTTATAACTTTAGGGGAGGGTTATAACCATTGTGGGAGAGAGTTATAACTAAAAAAAAAATCTTTCTCCTCAAATGAGTTAGTGCATTAACCGTCCTTTTGCTGTTTTTTGCTGAGAAATGTGGGCTTAGCCCACATAATTTTATTTTTTTTATGTTATTTTTTCATTCAGCCTTTTTATATTTTTTTACAGCAAATAAATTAGATACAGTACTAATAATTAAAATTATATCGTTGAATATATTTTTTTTTATTTCATCTTCAAAATTTAAATTTATACAACGGTCATTTTTTTTAATTTACTTGAATTGTTTTCTTAATGTTGTACTCTATTTTCACTTGATCAAAATAATAATAATCTTTATTACTTAACGAAATGAATTAGTATTAAATATTTATTTCAATTTGTAAAATATATTAATTGATACCCTAAAACAATTGACTAAATAATTTTAATATATTCATATACTCCGTATTAATTTTTTTTACACATTTTAAATTTTACATATATTCATTAAATGAAAAATAAATAATTAAAAAGAAATGTAATTGAATAATGGATGCCTCAAAGAGTTATAACTTTTGGAATAGTTGTAGAAGTTAGTGAGATTGAGTTATTTATGTAAGAATGATGATGTGGCAGTGAGATGGAAGAGAGAGAGTTATAACTCCTCCACCAATGTGAACACTCTTAGCATCTGACTCTACCACCATCTTCTTGAACCAACATCCTCTATCCATAACAAAGCTTCATGGATACCAATAATCTCCACCTCCTCCGTTCGCAGACACCCTTCGTTTTCACCACCGCGAAACCACCCGTGTCATCTCAAAATTATTACTCACTAAATTCTCTTTATTTTCACCAAATCACATTTAATAATCTTTATTTATTGATCTCACATCTCACTAAATTCATGTTTATTAATCAATGTGTCATATAAATAATTTCGAAACCGAGGAAATATTAAATACAATAACATTTTATAATTAGTCCAAAAACCATTGAATTAATTAATTCTCTAACAAGAAACACTAAGAGAGAGAAATGAAATTGTGTCGATCCGAACTTTAAAATGTTTGAGATGAATTTATTTATATATTATCGAGTCGAGCTTGAACTTAAATATCAAGTGTTAATGAGCTTTTGCTAACTTATACGTGTCTAAATGAATTTAATAATTTCAATGATAAATAAATTACACTATTTCCATCTCTTTGTAAGTTACCCATTTTACCAGAACAAACGTGACAATCAAATGTTAACATCTCACTATCCATACAATTTTCCTTTATATCCCTCTATCTTGATTTTCTATCCATAAATTACACTATTTCCATCTCTGGAAAGATTTGATTTACATACATTATCATATGTGAGGAAGTTGATAATTAATTTGATTAACTAAATGGAAAAAGTAAGACAAATTGAATCTATATAGGGAAACCCGAATAACATAGTGTGGAAAATCAGAGGATTTATTTTGTTGGAAACATGCAAATGTTAGGGTTATTAAATCACAAATAGTAATACCTCATTTTAGAGTAATACTTTTGTGCACTAATTCATATGATTGCAATTGATGCAATTAATTTACAATTATGTGTTGTATAAAAAACAGAATTCAGGAATATTCAGAAATAAACAAATCAAAAATAAAATATGAGTAGTGCTGCTGATCAAGTCTTCATTCATTAATAACATATATTGATATAAATAGTAAAACCGGAGGAGTAGGTGTTATTTTCATGAGTTGGGACCTAAGGAGAAAATAAGGGAAAGGAATAGATCGTGCACTCCAATTATACATCTCAACCTAAACTTGTGTGGAATCGCTTTATTGTAATTTTAAATCATTACACATCATTTTACTTCTATATATATACTCCCTTCGTTCCTTGTTAACTTATTCTCGATGAAATGCATATGTCACACTCCCTCTAACCCGACAATGTTTACAATGTAGGGTCGAGGTCTTGTGAGGTTTGGAACAACTAGTGAAATCAGGCATGTTGACGTTTGAGACAGAGACAGGTCCCACAACTCTCAGTTCTCGTAAGAGCTAAGAACTCATAAAAGTCTTGTGCGCATAATATACTTATAGAGCTGACAAGAGCTATGTAAATGAGGTTAGTCGGTCTTAACTCAAATCTGACTCAGAGGACCGAAACTAACCCAAGACTTGAGTAAAACATGTCCATCGAATGTTATACTAAGGAGCTGAGCTAGGAATGACCTCACCTCTCTTAAATCCAAGGAAACAACCATCTAGAAGAGCTTACTTAAGCTTTATCAGGTTAGGGATTTTCATGACCTCGTCATATCTAAACTTGGATGTATAACTAATTGTTATTTTTCAGTGAAAGGCCCACTACCAATCGGATCAAAGACAATTTTTGTGTTAGAAGTTGTACATCCTACATGGATGACATTCAGACTACCATACGAGATGTAAAATAACCTTTTTACCCCTATAGGTAAAGGTAAAAATATAGAGAAATTTCCTTCTCAACACACACTCTTTGCATATTTGCTCTTAGTTTCTTTCATCATCTTCTCAAGTTCACCACCTGAATTGAGTGTCGGAGGCCCGTCACCGAGAACTCTTTCGATGAGTTCGTTGTAGGTTAAGAGCACGTGATTTCAAGTGTTGAAGGATCATTTTGGAGGAATTTTATAGGTATTTTTCCTAATTTAATCATTAATTATTAACCGTGGAAAAGTGGATTCATTTCATCCATATCACCTGTTGGGTCTCCCGGTCGTCTCCGGTAGGTCACCTAGTATAGGATATATTCGGAATGTAGAGGGAATTACCAAGAGACCAATGTTGGGTAGCACATCACCCATACAAGTCTCACACACTCCTTTCACTATCGTTTAACGTCACAAAGAAAGAAGAGTTGTACAACCTTAGGGCAAATAAAGGGGTTGGGCCTAATAGTTTACCCCTTATGCCAAAACAACAATTGAGCTCAAGCACAGAGTCAGACAAGTTCATTCATCTCAATTTTCTTATCTTCAGTCATATTAGCAGCATAAGAATGATCAATGATTTTGTAAACACGCTGCCGGATCAAGATGCATTTCATTTTCTGTTTCTACATATTGAAATATATTTTACCAGTAAAGGGGGCCAACACAAACGTAGCAGGAGGGTTGACCATTTATTTTTCAAAGCTTAAGTTGGACACACAGGAGACACACAAAGATGCGAGAAAGCTAAAATAGGCAAGCGGAAGCAGGGACACACAAGTCGCTAAGATCAAGACCACAAATCAGGGAAAACAAGCATATAAATCAATCACAAACACCTAAATCTATGACACATACATAAGTCCCAATCATATAATCTCTGGTCAGGGGCTACGCTACAAAAGTAGTAAAAGAGAATGGATAAGCTTTTATACCATATCAAGATCCTAAGCAAGGATCTCAAAACGCTAGACTAACCACAAGTGCCACAAAAATTAAAATACCCTAACATTTTTCCATCAAGGTAGACAATCAAAACTAATCAGAAATAAATTTCTTTTTAAACATTTTAAGAACAATAATCTGACAAAACTTAAATCACAGGTTAAACAAATATAAATATTTAAAAACATGTTAACCCAATTAATCAACTAATCTACAGAGAATAAAAACTAATAAGTTATAATAGGGCTAACTAAATCATAAACTTAGTTAATTAGTTAAATAAAAAACTCACTAGCAGATATACTAAAACAAATGAACCATTACCTGTAATTTACTTACAACAGCCGAAAGAAGGAAAGGGAACAAAACTTTCTCACCTACCAAAATCAGCTCACGGTAGAAACACGAAAGGGAAAACCTCACCCTCTTACCAACGGAAGTCAGCAACACTGAACGGCAGGCTGTCGGCGACGGAGACGCACGATTTCTGCACAGAAAAGGCGGTTGCACGACGAACAGACGACGGCTGAGCACAAAGTGAACAAGTGGTGGAGGCGCTGCAATAGGCTACGAGCGGAGGCGAGAGTCGGGGCAGAGGCGAATTGGCGATGACTCATTCGTCTATTGTAGCGGTGACGGCGTCACAATAACGACACATGAACCAATTGATGTGAACGTTAGGGTTCCGCCCACAGAGGCGGCGGAAATAGAGCAAGAGGCGACAGACGACGAACAACTTGTGGCTCTGATACCATTGTTGGGTCTCCTGGTCATCTCCGGTGAACAACTCTGGCGAATATTCCGATAGTGACGGGCTCAGGTCACATTACTATTGCATCTATTAGGAATGTAGAGGGAATTACTGATTCAGGTGAAATTTACACGATTTAGATGCACATGTGAAACTCATTTTGATGTTGATTTCATTGATTTATGGGTTGAATATGATGGTTTTGGTCAAAATTAGAGAAAGGTGGTGTGTTGTCGATTGTGTAGGAAAAACGATGGAATTTGGGAGCAAAACACCTACCATACTTCACTGGACCAAAGATAAAAGCACACCATTGGATCTGGCTCGAAAAATGGAGTGGAATATAAAAAAGAATCGAGTCGATTGGAGGTCGGAAGTAAAAGTTATGCACGAAACAAGTTCGAAGTGCAACTCGGCCGAGTGGACAGAATCGACCGAGTAAGAAGCAAGGTCTGAGACCTCAATGAGCAGTAGCTCGGCCGAGTTGGAGGGGAAAATTTTGAAAAACACCTCGGCCGAGTGCACAGAATCGGCCGAGTAAGAGTGATGGACTGAGAATGCCTTAGCCAGCAACTCGGCCGAGGTAGAGAGTTAGCCTCAAAAAATTGATTTTACAACCCATCCCAACTCGGCCGAGTCACCCCTGTTCTCGGCGGTTTTTGTGCATTTTAACCAATTTCAAGGGACCTAAGTGCAATTCTCAACCCCAAGCCCTACCCCAACACTATAAATACTTCCATTCTTGAATTCAAACACACCTTACCCCTTTCACAAGAACTCTTACACATACAAACACACACTTGGAGGTAATCATCATCCATTTCTTCAATTCTCCACCAAATCAAGAAAGGAAGGAGTCAATAGCTTTGGAATTCAATTACCCATCATCCAGTAGACTAAGCTTTCTCATTCTCTCTCTTTTTATTTGCTTATTTCATTAGTAAGTGTTAGTTTGATTATGTTGATTGTTGGCTAGAACACTTTTGGTTCTAGGGCTTTGTAAATATTTAGATTGAAGTTTATGAACTAATTTCTTATTTTAAATGGTGTTTTTCTCTTATTTGTGTGCTTAATCCTTATATGAAAGCATGTTATTATAGGCCATGATAATGTGTTCGATCTATTGTTAATTGGGGTAGTATCGAGGGATTTATTCCATTGATCGTACATAAGCATGCAACCCAATATTATTATGATCTCGAGAGAGGATTAGTTATTGGGAGGGAATTGAATGATCCTTTGAGCTAATTTAGGTGATATAATATTTGTGAGGTAGAGATACGAACTTATATTGTATTTTCCTTTGGATTAGTTATATCGTGAGATTGATTAATTCTTCTTTAGTGGTCAACCTTATAAGATGACAAACTTTTATTGTTTATTTGTGACATTTAGTAGACAATCTTCGGGTAATCAACGCTTCAAACTTTCGATCATCGTCTATTTAGAACTTAATCGGTAAAATACACTTTTACACTACACCTCCTTGTGGGATCGACCTTGTATACTTACTTCACTACGATATACACTGTATACTTGCAGTTGTGTATTTTAGAGTTGTAGAATACATGAATCAAGTTTATGGCGCCGTTGCCGGGGAGGTTTTGTAGTTCTAGAGTGTAGGTTGATAAAGTTTTAGTCTAGACACTTTATTTGCTTTCTTTATTCTTCAAAAATCCCAAAAATATTTGTGTTTGTTATTTCTTACCTTACTTGCAATTCTCACTCTCTTTTGAACATTTGATATACATGGCTTATGATCACGCGATCTAGGAGGAACCATCAAGAATTGTTGCCCTTAGACCCAGAGATTGAAGCAAATTGTCGAAGAAGAAACGCCGAGAGAAGAAGAGTTGAGTTAGAAGAGATGAATAGAAGAGAGAACCCGATTGTAGAGGAGGTCGAGGAGGAAGTAGGGAACCAAGGGGTTGATGGATTTGAGGAGTCGAATGGAAATGGTGGAAACCGACAACAAAGGGTTGTGAGAGACAACCTTCACCGGAGGGTTGGAGAAAATTCGATTGATAATGAGGAGAATGGTCCACACCGAGTTTTGAGGGATCATTTCCGCCCGATTCCAAGGCCGTATGGAGGAGCGGGTCGAGAACCCGTGGATGCTCACAATTTCGATCTCAAGCCGGCCTTGATTGTTATGGTGCAAAATAATCAATTTGGAGGACTTTCCAAGAAGGATCCTAACCTCCACTTGTTTCAATTCCTCGAGATAAGTGGGATGGTTAAGATCAACCGAGTTCCTCAAGATTACATCCGATTGCAACTATTCCCCTTCTCCCTCCAAGACCGAGCTAAGCAATGGTACCTCTCCCTTGATTTGAGGACCATTGAAAATTGGAATGATCTCGTCGATGCATTTTTTATGAAGTATTTCCCTCCGAGCAAGACCATCCAAATCCGAGGGGAAATATCTTCGTTTAGGCAAGATGATGATGAGTCCCTAGCCGAAGCATGGGAGTGTTTCAAGGACTTGATTAGAAGTTGCCCACAATATGGTTTCTCACGAGACCAAATCATATGCTACTTCTACAATGGAATGGACCACCGAATGAGAGGAATGGTGGATGCTTCGGCGGGTGGAGGATCGTTATTGGGAAAGACGACAGAGGAAGGGTATGTTCTCTTGGAGGAGATGGCGAAAAACGGGAATCAATGGCCATCCGAGAGAAGACAAAACCGAAGGGTTGCTTCCACTCAAGAATCAGAAGATTTTGCCACTTTGTCCAACAAAATGGACAAGTTGACTTCTCTAATGACGGCCAAAGCATTAGTGGGACCAAATGATGATCAATACGAAGAGGCCCACTATATGAACAACCAAAGAGACCGAAATTTTAGAGAAAGAGGATGGAACGGAAGGCAAAACCGTGAGAATCCTCCTAATCCGAACCAATATCATCCCGGTTTGAGGCAATATGAAAACTCTATGCCAATCCAAGGAATGTTATTCAACCACCACCGAATTTCAATGTGAGAGACGAGATGATCATTGAACCTTCATCAAAGCTATCTTTGGAAGATATGTTTGGGTCATTCATGGGAGAAACCAAGAGTTACATGGAAAAGACTTGATGAACAAGGGGAAATGATTAAGATTGTGGCAAACAACATGAAAGCCATGGAAAAGAAAATGGGCCAACTTGCCAATATTGTTGGAAGTCAACACACTCCGGGGCAATTCCCCTCTAACACGGAGCTCAACCCCAAGGAGCAATACAAAGTCATAAATCTAAGGAGTGGGACAAGCTACGAAGGGCCCAAGATGCCACAAGAGGAGGAAGTGGTAATGGCACCCGAGAGTGTTAACAAAAGAGATAGCCAAGAGAAAGAAAAGTAAGAAGAGCTAGTGAGGGAAGAAAAAGAGGCAAGAGAAGAGGAAGAATGGGAGAAGAAGAATGAGGAGACCATTCCTCCACAAGACAAAGGCAAGAATGTAGTGCCTCTTCCTTATCCTCAAAGGTTGAAGAAGAAGGGCTTGGACAACAAATTTTCCAAGTTCGTGGAGATGTTCAAGAAGATCCACATCAATATCCCCTTTGCTGAAGTTCTTGAACAAATCCCCATTATTCCAAGTTCTTAAAAGAAATCATGTCCAATAAGAGGAAAATGGTGGAGTATGAGACGATGCACTTAACCGAAGAGTATAACTCCATAATCCAAGCTAAGCTACCTCCAAAGCTTAGGGACCCCGGATCTTTCACTTTGCCATGTGTCATTGGAGATGGAGGTACATTTAGAGCTTTATGTGATTTGGGAGCTAGTATAAATCTCATGTCTCTATCCATCTTTAAGACCCTTGGTTTGGGAAAGCTCACACCAACTACGATGAGCCTCCAATTGGCGGATAGATCCATGACATACCCCTTGGAAATAGTAGAGGATGTATTAGTTAAAGTCGACAAGTTTATCTTTCCGGTAGACTTTGTAGTTTTGGATATGGAGGAGGACAAGTACATCCCGTTGATATTGGGAAGGCCATTTTTGGCTACCGGAGGGGCTATCATAAATGTGAGGAAAGGGGAGTTGGAGCTTCAAGTGAACAATGAGAAAATCTTGTTCAATATTTGCAAGGCTATCAAGTATCGAGATGACGAGGATGAGAGTTTCGAGTGCAACATGATCAATAGTGTGCAAGCTTGTGCGAATATGCACATGGAAAAAAGCAACTCAAAAGATCCACTTGACTTTTGCATAAGAAACTCTATCACTTCACCTTCTCTTGCTCCTTTTGATTTTAATTTTGATGAGCTTAATGATGTGGATTTGTTTGAATATATGTGTTCTCTTGATGTTTTACAGGAGCTTCCAATCAAGAATGAGGAGAAATTCAAGGAGATACGACGAGAAGCTAAGTTTGGGGGGGTTTTACTTGAAGAGTGTCAAGGATTTCCTAACAAAAATCTTGACACTTAGCCCTCATGTTTCTCGTTGGAGGCACCAAAGGATGGAGCTAAGGAAGAACCGAAAGCTCAAGAGAAAAAGAGGAAACTCGACTTGAAACCACTTCCGGATCACTTGCGATATGCATATCTCGAACAAGGTGACCTCTTTCTGGTTATAGTTTCTTCACACTTGCATGATGTTGAGTTAGAAAAATTGCTTAGGGTGCTTAGAACTTATAAGTTGGCTATTGGTTGGGATATTTTGGATTTGAAGGGTATACCGGCTCACATTTGCATGCATAAAATTAGGCTAGATGAGTCTATTAATCCTAAAGCCCAAGGTCAAAGAAAATTGAATCTCATCATGCAAGAGGTAGTTAGAAAAGAAGTGTTGAAGTTGTTAGATAATGACATAATTTTTCCCAATAGTGATAGTGAGAGGGTGAGTCCAACACAAGTGGTACCTAACAAGGGGGAATGACTATTGTTACAACCGAAGCCTTATAGATAATTGCTAATAGGACCATTGTGGGGTGGAGAGTATGCATTGATTATCGCATGTTGAACAATGCCACTAGGAAAGATCATTTCCTTTTGCCTTTTATTGATCAAATGTTAGATAGGATGGCGGGATACGAGTATTATTATTTTCTTGATGGTTACTCGGGATACAATCAAATTTTGATTGATCCTAAGGACCAAGAGAAATCAACTTTTACTTGCCCTTATGGTACTTTTGCTTTTAGGAGAATGTCATTTGGATTGTGTAATGCCCCGCCACCTTTCAAAGATGTATGATGACTATATTTCATGGCATGATTGAAAATATAATGGAGGTGTTTATGGATGACTTTTCCGTATTTGGTTATTCTTTTGATACTTGTCTACATAACCTCTCTTGTGTTTTGCAAAGATGCATAGATACTAACCTGGTGCTCAATTGGGAGAAGTGCCACTTCATGGTGAAGGAAGGAATTGTGATTGGGCACAAGGTCTCGGCTAAGGGACTTGAGGTGGATAGAGCAAAAATTGTGGCGATTGAGAAGTTACCCCCACCCACCAATGAGAAGGCGGTGAGAAGTTTTCTTGGGCATGCCAGATTTTATAGGAGATTTATCAAGGATTTTTAAAAGATAGCCAAGCCCATGTGTTCATTGTTGGAGAAAGGTGCCACTTTCATTTTTAGTGAAGAGTGTGTGAAGTCATTTGAGATATTGAAGTAGGCTTTGATCAAGGCTCCCGTGTTGGTGACACCCGATTGGAGTCAACCTTTTGAGGCCATGTGTGATGCTAGTGATTATGCTGTTGGAGTAGCTTTGGGTCAAAAGAGAGACAAGCTCTTCCGTGTGATTTATTATGCAAGCAAGACCTTGAATCCGACTAAAAGGAATTACACCACAACAGAAAAGGAGATGCTAGCCGTGATTTATAGCTTCGATAAGTTTAAAGCATATTTGGTGGGAGCTAAGACCATAGTTTACACGGATCACACGGCTCTCAAGTATTTGATTGAGAAGAAAGAGGCTAAACCGAGGTTGATACGATGGGTGCTCTTTTTGCAAGAATTTGATGTGGAGATTAGAGATAGAAAAGAGTGTGAGAATGTAGTGGCAGATCATCTCTCAAGACTTGAGAATATGGAGGAAAAAGATGTCCAAGTCCCTATCAAGGACTGGTTTCCCGATGAGCAAATTCTTGCTATCAAAGAAGCATGTCCATGGTTTGCCGACTTTGTGAATTACATAGCCACCGGAACACATCCACCAAATCTCTCATTCCTTCAAAAGAAGAAGTTCTACCATGATGCAAAGTTCTATGTATGGGAAGATCCGTTCTTATTCAGATGGTGTTCGGACATGATTATGAGGAGATGCCTAGCGGAAGATGAGTGGGAGAAAGTGATTGATGAGTGTCATTCATCTCCCTATGGAGGGCACTTTGGAGTGAACCAGACGACCCACAAAGTTCTTCAAAGTGGTTTTTGTTGGCCATCCATCTTTAGAGATTGTGAAGTTTTTGTGAAGAAATGTGACAAGTCTCAAAGGGTGGGAAACATTTCAAAAAGGCATGAGATGCCTTTGAAGATTTGATTGAAGTGGAGCTCTTTGATGTGTGGGGAATAGATTTTGTGGGGCTTTTTCCAACTTCTCATGGATTTTCCTACATCCTTTTGGCTATTGATTATGTTTCTAGATGGATTGAGGCCATTCCAACTACTACAAATGATACAAGGTAGTTCTCAACTTTTTGAGGAAGAACATTTTCACTCGTTTTGGCACTCCAAGAGCACTAGTGAGTGATGGTGTCTCACACTTTTACAACCGATGGCTAGATCAACTTTTAACAAAGTATGGAGTGAAGCATAGGGTGACCACACCTTATCACCCTCAAGCTAATGGAAAAATGGAGCTTGCCAATCGAGAAGTGAAGCAAATTTTGGAAAAGACCGTTGGGATAAAGAGGAAGGTTTAGGACACAAGCTAGATGATGCCCTTTGGGCATATCGAACCGCTTACAAGACACATTTGGGCACATCTCCTTACCAACTTGTGTATGGCAAGTCTTGTCATCTACCCGTGGAAGTGGAGTGTAGAGCTCGTTGGGCTATTAAGGAGTTGAATCTTGATCTTAAGGCATTCGGAGAAAGAAGGAAGATGATGCTCAATGAGTTTGATAAGTTTATAAATGGGGCCTTTGAGAACTCCAAGATCCACAAAGAAAGAGCCAAGAAGTTTCATGACAAGATGATTGAGAGGAGAGAGTTCCAAGTGGGAGAACAAGTCTTGTTGTTCAACTCAAGGCTAAGGCTCTTTCCGGGAAAATTGAAGTCAAAGTGGTCGGGACCCTTTGTGATTAAGAATGTGACGCCCATGGGAAATGTGGAGTTTGTTGGTAAAGATGGGGAAACTTTTGTGGTGAATGGTCAAAGAGTGAAGCACTATTTCGGAAATGAGAAACTTCAAATGGTGGAACCGCTTCATTTGATTGAGGCTTGAAAGTACAAAGAAATCTGTCCGGCATAGGACGTTAAAAATAGCGCTTCTTGGGAGGCAACCCAAGGTTTTATTGCTTTCATGTTTTTCTTGTTTTAGTAGTTTTGATAGCTTAGTTTCTTTTGTAGGTATGGATGAGGAACATTGTGGACATCATTTCTTAGAGAATGAAGAAGAAAGTAAAGCCAACTTTGGAAAGAGGGAGCAAGTAGTGCAATAGTGATCTTTGAAGAGTTTGGGATGTGCAAGGAGGGAGGTAAAAAACTTGTAGCCCCAAACTTAGAATTTTTACATAGTAAAATTCTATGTTTAGGGGTAGTTTTTTTTTCTTTTATTTTTCTACTAGTTGTTATCCCTTGCACCGTTTTGTCATTTCACTTGTATACATTTTGCACCAGCGCACACTTAGTTTTCATATGCTTATATTGTGTGAGTTGGTTTTGATCATGTGTTGGGTAGTGGACTTATGGTGAAATGTGAACATGGATAATCTTTGGAATCCATAGTGAGTAGTTGTGGTGATGTCTATTTGCTTTGAATGTATGCATGATTGGTGATGGATAGTAGTATCATGTTGTGTTCAAATTTGTTGATCTTTGATGCCATGAATGCATGATGTGTTGTTGTTTGAGGACATTTGATGAATGTGAAAGTTCTATTGAATAAACCGGTGAGAATTGAGCCCTAAATCGAACTTTAATCCGGTTTAGTTCATTTGAGAGTGAATTATGTTATTGCTAGTGATCCTAGAACTTGCCCAAGTTCTTGTTCAAAACATGATTGTGTGAGATTTTGTGATATGATATATGCCATCTTTCGTTTTGAAGAGTCACTTAGCCAAATTGTCCGAAAACCGAAGTAATTATCCGTAGTTAGCCCCTTTGAGCCTAATTTCCCTTTTTTTTTTTTAGCAAACTACAATGTTAACCACCCAGCCTTTTAGAGACTTTGATACCTATATCTAGTGAGAGATAAAAGATAAAGTGGAAAAACATGTGCTTAAATATCTTTGGTTTAAGAAGAAGTTGGAATAAGTTGAAAAAAAAAGAGAAAAGATGAAAAGAAAATCAATGAAAAAGAAAAGAGGGACAAAGAGCCCCAAGAGCTTGAAAAGTAAAGAAACTTGGTTCAAAAAGATGAGGTTATGAATACTTGAAAAAAGAAAGAGAATGAAAAGTGAGGATAGAGGTTGTATGCTTTGAAAGTGAAAGCACAAATTGTAAAACAACAAGCTTTGTCCTCCACTAGAAGAGTCACAATTCCCAAATTCATCACACCTTGTCCAAAGAGCCAATATTACATCCTTGATTAAGTCCTATTGATCACATTGTTGAACACTTGAGTGATGTAGAAAGTAGAATATGGACAAGCTTATGGTGATTGCACAACATAACTTGGTTGTTGAGTGCATTCATATCCTCAATTTGTTTGTGTGTTTGAGAGAAACACTTTATCATGTGAGTAGAGAACTTGAGCATTCGGATTGTGTTTCCCCATCACAATATATTGTGTACTTGTGCATTCATTGATCTATGAGTGTGAATTGCAATAATGAGTCTATTACCATCATTGAGAAAGCACTTTGAGAAAGAGACCTCACCACAATTTACTTTGCATGTGTGATTTGCATTGAATATTCCATTGTCATCACTCCACCCTCATTGCTTTAAGTGCTTAGTTGTTTGAGGACTAACAACATTTTAAGTTTGGGGGGGTTTGATTCGGGTGGAATTTAAACGATTTAGATGCACATGTGAATCTCATTTTGATGTTGATTTCATTGATTTATGGGTTGAATATGATGGTTTTGGTCAAAATAAGAGAAAGGTGATGTTTTGTCGATTTTGTAGGAAAAACGTTGGAATTTGGGAGCAAAACACCTACCACACTTCACTGTACCAAAGAGAAAAGCACACCATTGGATCCGGCTCGAAAAATGGAGTGGAATAGCAAAAATAATCGAGTCTATTGGAGGTCGGAAGCAAAAGTTATGCACGAAACAATTTCGAAGTGCAACTCGGCCGAATGGACAGAATCGGCTGAGTAAGAAGCAAGGCCTGAGACCTCAATGAGCAGTAGCTCGGCCGAGTTGGAGGGGAAACTTTTGAAAAACACCTCGGCTGAGTGCACAGAATCGGCCGAGTAAGAGCGATGGACTGAGACTGCCTTCGCCAGCAACTCGGCCGAGCTAGAGAGTTAGCCTAAAAAAATTAATTTTACAACCCATTCCAACTCGGCCGAGTGGTCCAACTCGGCCGAGTCACCCTTGTTCTCGGCGTTTTTTGTGCATTTTCACCAATTTCAAGGGACCTAAGTGCAATTCTCAACCCCAAGCCCTACCCCAACATTATAAATACTTCCATTCTTGAATTCAAACACATCTTACCCCTTTCACAAGAACTCTTACACATACAAACACACACTTGGAGGTAATCATCACCCATTTCTTCAATTCTCCACTAAATCAAGCAAGGAAGGAGTCAACAAATCAAGCAAGGAAGGAGTCGATAGCTTTGAAATTCAATTACCCATCATCCATTAGACTAATTTTTCTCATTCTCTCTCTTTTTATTTGCTTATTTCATTAGTTAGTGTTAGTTTGATTATGTTGATTGTTGACTAAAACACTTTTGGTTCTAGGGCTTAGTAAATATTTAGATTGAAGTTTATGAACTAATTTCTCATTTTAAATGGTGTTTGTCTCTTATTTGTGTGTTTAATCCTTTTATGAAAGCATGTTATTATAGTCCATGATAATGTGTTTGATCTATTGTTAATTGGGGTAGTATCGAGAGATTTATTCCATTGACCGTACATAAGCATGCAACCCAATATTATTATGATCTCGAGAGAGGATTAGTTATTGGGAGGGAATTGAATGATCCTTTAAGCTAATTTAGGTGATATAATATTTGTGAGGTAGAGATACGAACTTATATTGTATTTTCCTTTGGATTAGTTATATCGAGAGATTGATTAATTCTTCTTTAGTGGTCCACCTTATAAGAGGACAAACTTTTATTTACAACATTAGATTACAGTTAAAACTATGGTTCAATTGCACTATATAATTAAACATACTTTCTCTTATTTGAGTTTCATCCGTAATTTCTCATTTTTGTGAATTGCATTTACTTTGATCGAATTTACTTGTTACTCTTTATTGTTTATTTGTAACATTTAGTAGACAATATTAGGGTACAACACTTCAAACTTTCGATCATCGTCTATTTAGAACTTAATCGGCAAAATACACTTTTACAATACACCTCCTTGTGGGATCGACCTTGTATACTTACTTCACTACGATATACACCGTATACTTGCGGTTGTGTATTTTAGAGTTGTAGAATACATGAATCAATTACCAAGAGATCGACCAAGGCTAGGTAGCACATCACCCACATAAGTTTCACACACTTCTCTCACCATCGTTTAACGTTACAGAGAAGGAAGAGAGAAGAGTTGTGTATATGTATGGCTGCCAACATCCCTAGGGCATATAAAGAGGTTGGGGCTAATGGTTTATCCCTTAGGCCAAAACAACAATTGGGCTCAAGCCCAACATCACTAACCATGAATGACCACTGTCATTACCCTCATAAAACTTTCATCACAGGGTATAAATGCAAGTAACTTAGTTCATTTAAGCCTCCCATATTAGGATCGTAGCCTAGTGGTGGCCTTTATATTAGGACAAATGCATACTTGAAACCATTTAAAGTCTCCTACATTAGGATTTTACTCTAAGGTTACATTTATCAAAGACAGGTGTATACATGCAATTACACCAACCATTTAAGCTGCCTACATTAGGAATTGTACTCAACATTGTTGACGTTACCAATAATTTGCATTATCAATTGCATTATCACAATGCCAACTCATGTAATTCATCAAGTAAGCAAAAAAATTAATTCATCACATGGTCCAATTCATGCATATTATCAATTAAACCAAGAGAGTATCGAAATCATGCATATCAATTATCATCAAATGTCTAAAAATTTGCATCGCTACTGGTCAAATCATGCAATTCAACAAGTAAACTAACCAAATGTATATTTAATAAAATAAAGAAAGTGGGCATTTCGAATAAATGATTTTCACCAGAGGAAACCAAAGAACAATATCTCCAAGAAAAATGTGTACATGTCTTTGGACCATACGACATCCGCCTTAACCGTCTCAAAAGCATCTGACATATGGCTCTCAAGAACACACCAATCATCAATTTTTTTTGGATTGAAAAATTGTATGTATCAAAGAGCGAAGAATTGAGAGAGTATCAAATTTAGGGTTTCCTGAGAGTTGAGAATGTGGAAGAATCGAGGGAGTAACAAATAAGTGGAACTGATGGACTAATTTGATTCAGGTTGGGTTTAGGTTAGGGTTAGGTAGGGTGAGTTGTTTGAGTGAGTTTAATTGAATTTGGGAGGGTTACTTATATTTGGGTTGGATTAATTTAACGTGTTAACTGTGTTGACTTAATTTAATTGACTTGATGAAAAGGTAATGGCATGAGTGTAAAAAAAATGTGTAATATGATGGTGAAATTTGTGAAAAAAACTTTTCATTTTGGATGTGAAAATAATTGTGAGACAGACTAATAAGACAAGTGTGCAAACAAATGCTGATAAAAAAAAATGTGCAAACAATTGTGAGACAGAGGGAGTAATAGAGAATTCAATTTTAAACAAGTGTTACATTGTCCATTCATGTTATATTACATAATAAAGCTCAATTGAAATAACACATATAATGTTTAATAACATGAGTATGTGTATGCAAATAAAATTTGCATCCAATTAAATTGTGACACGTGGGCAAATATATATTAAAATTAAATGAATTTACTATTTAAATCTTGAAAATTTAATTAAATTAATTCTCGAAGTAAATAGTTAAATTGCTGATATTTAATATACACGGTACAAGCCGGTCAAATTATAGAGTATCTAAATACTCGTAAATTGGTAAGATACATTTGACTTAACATATATAGAGGAAATCAAATCACATCTCTTCAAAAATGTAAAAGAATTAAATTAAAATCAATCAAATCGGCATCAACCAATAAGAAGGCACCACGTTGCATGGTAAAGAGGGAAACTCTTCACTCTCTCACCCTATAAATAGGGTCCTCCCCTCATTCATTGGAGACACAAATCATTCAAGCCTCTAAAATTCTCTGTAGAGATTTAGAGTGTTCTTGAGAAACCGAAGGAGCTTCAAATACATTTTTGGTACAAATCGACCAGAAGTAGCGTTCGATCGTAAATTAAGGTGTTAACCCTTCATTTCAGCGTTCTTCAAGTCAAATTCAAAGGCGTTATTCGCAGATTCAAAACGGTCTTCGCGAATTCTCTGCAAAAGTGACATTTAATCCAAAACAAGACATTCAACCCTTGGATTAAGCGTTACCAAATCTCAAGTCCAAGATTAATCAAGATCGAAGCAAGGTTTGGTCCAAAAATCATCCAAGTCAAAGTCAAGATCGAAGAGAGAATCAGAGGAATTAAATAGAGATTTGTAACCCACAAATTTATCGGTTTAATCCAACAAATAAATAAAATTGTATTGCATTTTCGTGTTTTTATATTTAATTTCATGAAACTTGTTTGTTACAGCTCGGGGTGGATCCAGAACTCAAGGTTATGGGGGGCCAAAAAAGTTTTAATGATTCAAAACACTATAATATTTATCTATATAAATACTGTAGATGTTGTTAACTCTTGAATGCTATAACATTATCAACAACATCTTAATTTGACCTTCCGAGATTTTTTCCAAGTCTTTTCTGAAATGCTACATTAAATGTTGATCTAAATGTTGTCGCATTTCTAGCAGGATCTAGAAGCTTCTACAAGGATCTGGAACCTGGAAGATTTCAGAACATTGCAGAACGTGCTAGACCAGCTTGGAACCATTTAGAACGACATAGAGCATACAAGAAGGATCTAGAAAGATCATGTAAGTTGAGTTCCTAAAAAATAGGATCTCAAAGATGGAAGCCTCTAGAATTCGTCCCTCACTCTATAAATACCGAAGAAAGACTTCATAATTCAGTGTATTCTATTCGATCAATATCCTAGACTAGCGTTCATCCTGTTAGGAAATTGTGGTTCCAATAGTTATACCTTTTAGTTCATACGAAGTATCCCACCCGTATGACTGTGCACTTTTCTTTATCTATCGAGAGTGTAATCATAGATATGACTAGCATTTCGGCAGTGTATAATTCATACACTTGATCATTTTTAGAACAAGGCACCTGCCTCGTTTGTAGTTTCTGTTGTGAAGGTTATTTTTGTAACATTTCACACAACATTTATACTTGAAGATAAGTATTGATATTTCGCCGTAAGGCTAACATAGATTTTTATTTATAAAATCTATGTTAAAAATATTTCCATTGTGTCTCGTTTGTTTTTAGTGTTTCAAGTCTTCCGCTGTGTATCTTTATTTTTGATATTCTGTTAGAGTCAGTGTTGTACAATTTGTCTCAACATTTAGTACAACATTAATCTGTTTTTACTTAAACACTATACCAACACACTTTCAGTTGGTATCAGAGCCAATACCTGACGACACTAGGTTAGATCCTTGTTTAAGTGTGTTTTTAGTTTATGTTAGCAATGGAAACACATCACATATCCACGACACTTAGGCCACCCGTTTTAGATGGTTCGAATTATGCTTATTGGAAGCCTAAGATGCGTATGTACATCAAGTCGATTGATGAACGTGTTTGGAGGACTGTACTTACAGGCTGGGAAGCTCCAAAGAGACCTATAGATGGTGAAGTTCAACTCAAGAGAGAAGTTGACTAGACGGCTGATGAAATAACAACAGCAGGCTACAATTCTAAAGCTTTAAATGCTATTTTTACCTCTGTTGATGTTTCAATGTTTAAAATTATATCTAACTGTTCTATTTTTAAAGATGCATGGGACAGGTTGCAAGAGCATTGTGAGGGTTTAGACAGTGTTCGAAGGACTAAGCTTCGAATGTTGGGGACAAAGTTTGAGAATCTCCGAATGAAGGAAGATGAAACTATTTCATCTTATATAACGAAAGGTTAAGTGAGATAATCAATGAATCACATTCTCTTGGTGACCCTATTTCTAATGTTAGAGTAGTTCATAAGATATTAAGATTTGTTCCTAAAAGATTTGATGCTAAAATTTGTGATATTGAAGAGGCAAAAGATACTGATAAGTTAAGTCAAAATGAATTAGTGAGTATTCTTAGAACTTATGAGATAAACACTAATCAAGTTTATGAAACTAATGATGATAAGAAAGTTGTTGTTTTTAAAGGGGAAACATCAAACAAATCTGAGTTTCAACTTGTCATTAATGAGGTTGATTCGGAGGAAGAATTGCTTGATGAATGCCTCAACAATCCTAACAGCATTGCCCTCCTCACTAAGCACTTTAATAAATTTCTTATGAAATCTGTGAACAAATCTAGAGGAAACATCCATCCTAAGATTCAAATCTACACATCAACACCTCAACCAGAAAGGAGGAAAGGTCAATTCACACCAAGACTATCAAAGAGTGAAGGTAAACCAAGGTATGATCCTGAATTTCGAAAATCAGTTCAATGCAATGCTTGTTCTGGATATGGCCACTATGCAAATGAGTGTGCCAATACCAAACTTAAGCAAAAACTGAATTTTAGTGCTACCTTGAGTGATGATTCTGATGATGATGATCTTGATGAATTAAATGATAATGAATATTCTCATTTTACCAGAATTGATTATAATGATTCCTCAGATGATGATCTGGATGAAACAGATTTTGATGATGTACCTGATGCTTCAACATCTACAGCAACATCAGAACAAAATCACCCAGATTTAGTCTGTTTTAATGGTTTGGTTGATGATGCAGGAAAAATGATTGATGACAAAGCATACCAAAAGTTGTTAGATGATTGGAACTCTTAGAAACTCACTCTTAATTCCTTGAATAAAGAGAATGAGGATCTGAAAGACACAATCACTAAGCTAGAAGTTATTCTTACCAAAAGAGATCTGGAAATCTGTAACTTAAAGGTGAAACTGATCAATTCCACTTTATGTTTTAAGAAATATTCCAAGAGTGCTTCTGAGGTAAAATATGTTATAGCTACTGGTAAGTCTAATAATCATGGTTTAGGTTATGATGGTACTACTACTTCTATTTCTGAAAATTTTAGAAAACCTGTGAAATTTGTGAAGGCAAATGTTAACACATCTGGTGTAACATCTGCACAATCAGATCCTCACAAGGTTAAAAGGAAGTTTATCTGTCATTACTGTTGCAAAGTTGGTCATGTTCATCCTTACTGTATAAAAAGGTTTGAAGAAATGAAAAATGAGAAAATGTTGCCTAAAAAATTGTCACGTCCTAGGAAACAGTTTCTGAAATCTGCATGGAAACCTAAAGCTACCTGTAATGTTGTTCATACCTCCTTAAGAGCATGTCTATCTGATCTATGGTATTTTGATAGTGGTTGTTCTAGACATATGACAGGTCGTATAGATTTCTTATCTGATTATGTGACCATGAATCGTGGTAGTGTTACATATGGTGGTGGTTCTAAAGGACAAATTATTGGTAATGGAACTTTGAATGTTGAAGGATTTCCTAAGCTTAAAAATGTCTTGCATGTTAATATCTTACTTGCAAATCTGATTAGCATTAGTCAACTTTGTGATGATAATTTGCATGTGAAATTTGACAAAGATTCATGCTATGTTCTTAATAAAGATGAAGTTTGTGTCATGACTGGTACTAGGTCAGCAAATAATTGTTATCTTATTGGAACAAATATGTGTAACTTGTCAAAATATGATGAAAATATTCTATGGCATCAAAGATTGGGTCATGCAAATGACAGAGCAATGAAAAGGCTAATTAGAGCAGATGCAGTAAAAGGAATTCCAAAACTAAGTTTCACAATCCCACTGTATGTGGACCATGCCATAAAGGTAAGCAGGTAAGAATGCCGCACAAAATGTTGTCACATTATTCTACACATCGATGCTTTGAATTATTGCACATGGATTTGATGGGTCCTATGGAAACTGAAAGCATTGGAGGAAAGAGGTATTCCTTAGTTGTGGTAGATGATTTTTCTAGATTTACCTGGGTAGAGTCTTTGAGAGACAAATCTGAAGCATTTGCTGCATTTAAAATTCTTTATAAGAGGTTCAAAAATGTGTTTAACTTGAAAGTTGTCCGTATTAGAACTGATCATGGTAGGGAATTTGAAAATATCATGTTTAATGATTTTTGTGATAAAAAGGGTATCTTACAAGAATATTCATCTCCTAAAACTCCACAACAAAATGGAATTGTTGAAAGAAAGAATAGAACTTTACAAGAAATGGCAAGAGTCATGCTTACATCCAAATGTCTTGCTAAGAAATTTTGGGGAGAAGCAATGAATACTGCATGTCATATTATTAATAGAGTTTATATTCGTTCTGGCACTAATCAAACACCTTATGATATTTTGAACAACAGAAAACCAAATGTGAAATATTTTCATGTATTTGGTTATGTGTGTTATATTCTGAATGATAGGGATCAACTTCATAAGTTTGATTCTAAAAGTGATAAGGGTTTCTTTTTAGGCTATTCTAGAAATAGTAAAGCTTATAGAGTCTATAACCTTCGAACTAATATTGTTCAAGAATCTGTTAATGTTGTGTTTGATGATGATAAAGGTCTTACAGATGACAAAGATGAAGAAGATGTATCACAAGTCACTGACAATTCTGAGAATACACTGAAGTTTGAAAATGTTGTACCGAATGTTAACACATCTGGGTCAACATCTACAGAATAGTCAGTTGTACCTTCCCATAATGACCAGTATGTTCCCAAAACGAATCCTTCTTCAAGAATAGGTAAAAGTCATCCTTCTGACCAGATCATAGGTGATGCTACAATTGGAGTGCAAACAAGAGGAAGAGTAAGATCAAATAAGTTAGATGTGGTAAGAACAATACGCATGTCTTCTATGTGTAATGTTGTAAATTCTAAGTGCTATTTATCTGAAATTGAACCTAAAAGTGCAAAAGAAGCATTAACTGATGAAAACTGGATTAATGCTATGCATGAAGAACTTGGTCAGTTTGAAAGAAATGAAGTGTGGACACTTGTTCCAAGACCTAGCCATACTAATGTCATTGGAACAAAGTGGATATTCAATAATAAAACTGATGAATCTGGTAACATTGTTAGGAACAAGGCTAGGTTAGTAGCACAAGGTTACACCCAAGTTGAAGGAGTTGATTTTGATGAAACTTTTGCACCTGTTGCTAGGATAGAATCTATTAGGTTATTGCTAGCAATTGCATGTTTTATTGATATTAAACTTCGTCAAATGGATGTAAACGCTGCATTTCTAAATGGCATATTGAATGAAGAAGCATATGTTGAACAACCTATGGGATTTGAAGATCCACAATATCCTGATCATGTATATAAACTTAAGAAAACTTTGTATGGTCTTAAACAAACTCCTAGAACTTGGTATGGTAGGCTTACTGACTTTCTTTTGAAATATGGTTTTATTAGAGGAGAGGCCGATAGAACTTTGTTCATTAAGCACACTGAAGATGATATACTTATTGCTCAAATATATGTTGATGACATTGTGTTTGGTTCTACTTGTGATAAAATGTTGAGTAAATTTGTTGAGGCAATGACTGCAACATTTGAAATGAGTATGGTTGGAGACTTGAATTACTTTTTAGGTCTTCAAATCAAACAATGCAGTGATGGTATTTTCTTCTCCCAGAGTAAGTATGCTAAGAATTTGGTTAAAAGATTTGGCCTTGAGAATTCAAAACCGATGAAAACTCCTATGGGATCTACTTTGAAACTTTGCAAAGACAGTGCTGGAACAGATGTTGATCCAACACTTTACAGATCCATGATAGGTAGTTTACTGTATTTAACCTCTAGTAGACCAGATATTATGTACAGTGTGCGTGTTTGTGCTAGGTACCAAGCTAATCCAAAGGAATCTCACCTAAATGTTGTGAAGAGGATTATCAAGTATATTTCAGGTACAAGTGAACTTGGAATCTGGTATACTAAGGACACCAACAACATTCTGATAGGTTACAGTGATGCTGATTGGGCTGGAGATATAGATGATAGAAAGAGTACGAGTGGAGGATGTTTCTACATGAGAAACAATCTTGTATCATGGCACAACAAGAAACAAAATTGTGTTTCACAATCCACTACAGAATCTGAGTACATAGCTGCTGGAAGCTGTTGCACACAACTCTTGTGGCTAAGCAAGATGTTCCATGACTATGGTATTGAGAATGGTATACTTACAATTTTTTGTGATAATACTAGTGCCATTAACATTTCGAAAAATCTTGTACAACACTCACTCACAAAGCACATTAGCATAAGACACCATTTTATGAGAGATTTAGTAGAGAAGAATATTGTTAAATTGGAGTATGTACCTACTGAAAAACAAAATGCTGATATTTTTACAAAAGCTTTAGACCATGAGAGATTCTCTACTTTGAGGAAATCTCTTGGCATGAGCACTATCTGAAAAAAAATCGAATGTATGTTATCATAAATGCGGTAGCATTTGGGACAACATCATTGGTTGTATAAATTTTATAAGTTGAATTTATTTCTTACTTAGTTAAATAATTCCTTTGTAAAATATCTTCGAATCTAAGAACCCTGGAGTGCAAAAATAAACATGTCTTACACCTCTTAAATGCATAAGAATAAAATGTTATTAGCATACTAAAAGATGTACCAAATCACTGAGTAACTATGGAGCACGGAGTTCACTACTACGATGCCTTATTTTCAAAAGGTGATTTTTGGTAAAAACATCAAGATATTTATAATCCATTAAGTAAGTATGGGGCACGGATTTCGCTACTACGATATACTCTACATAAAAAATGGATCAATACAAATTAGATGTTATAACACAAAAAGAAAAAAATATGGTGCAACACAAATGAAGAAAATTCATGTAAAAACCGTGTTGAGGCTTTTGTAATAGTTTTGAGCACAACATTGCTTGATTCGAATTTATTTTTATTAGTTGTAATTATTTAAATATTTATTGATATTTATTTTATTTATTTAATTAATTACTGACCCACGTTCTTATTTTTTTTTTTCAGATTATGCGAATTTTAAATTTCTGGAATCTTTTTAATTATTTAATTAATTTAATTAAATGGATTTTCCCCACTAATTACCCATGATCTAGGTTGTGGCTAATTATGTGGAGCATTATCGAAATTTTCTAGATTACCCTATCCGTTTTTTTTTTCATTTAACCTCCAACTACAAGATACTCTCTATAAATATCGATCATAAGATTTAATTCTCTTGCTAACCGTGATTTCTGAATTTGTTGAGTACTAAGATTGCAAATTTTATTTTTGGTTGTGTATATCTCAAATTAGTGTGTGTAAACTTCCATTAATTACCTTGAAATTCCAACCGCCTCACTTAAATGGCTGAAAGAAATTCAAACTCATCACAAACTCACTCTGATTCGAAGAACTCATCTCGCACAAACCCTCTCGAAATCCTTGCTTCCATGGCTTCCCAAAACTCAACCTCGTCAAATGCTGACTCAAATGTCTCTTCAACCCCATCAACAACCGTTCCTACTCCTCAAACTGCTCCTCAAACCGCTCCTCATATCACCAACATTCTAGAAGATGCAACTGTTGAACAGTTCACTAGGGTTATTGAAGAAGTGTCCAATACACTGCGATCCACAGGTCATCTGCCCGTGATGACGTTTGGAGATATCACGGTGGATATCTCAAGCTATCTTGCTGAACAAACTGCTCAAATGGCCACTGCATCGAAAAGCCCCAAATCACCTGAACCTACTGATCATGGTTCGAAAGCTGGAAATGTTGAGGTCGCTGTTGAAGAAGAAGCTGCTGCTACTTCCGACCCTGAAGATGCTGAAATGGAGGACGCACACGTCTCTGAAAATGGTACAAGCTCCTCACACTCTGTTTCTGATGAGTCTGCACCTATTTCCTTTAAAAGAAATGCGTAGAAAGGCAAACGACAGAGAAGCCCTGTACAAAGACGGAGCTCAAACCGTTTGTTTACTAGAGTGGATTATTCTGAATCCATGAGGAAGAAGAAGAAAGTTGGAAATGCTGCTGATGAACCGATCCAAGTGTTCACTGATTCGGAGGAAGAAACTGAAGTTGTTGCTGTTGTTGGTGAGAAATCCAAGAAGAAGAAAGTTGTTGCTGAATTGAAAGGCAAAGGAAAGGTTGTCAATGACCCAAAAGGAAAAGGGAAAGAAAAGATGATCACTGAAGATGAACCTGCTAAATCAAATTCCAACTCTGATTCTGATGTGTGCCTAAGAGATATTATGAATTCTCTTAAGAAAAATGCTGAGAATTTTGCTGCTGCAAAGGATGCCACACCAGAACCTGAAGATGATGGCAGTGGTGATAGCTCTTCCAGTGCAGAAAACAGCTCTGAGAAAAGCTCTGCTAAAGGCTCTACATAAAGCTCTGCAAATGATGATGACCCTGCTTCTGATGAGGAAGGTATTCCTGACTCTTATGAGACTCTAGAGAATAGGTTGGCTACTTATTCTAAGAGAAGATTGCTGATAGAGAAGAGAATTAATATACCTGATTTTGAAAGTAAAGGCATGATTAGTTTCTTAGAGGAAAGTAATTTGATGCATGCTGTGAATTTTGGTGAATCATTCTTGACAAATTGGGCCTATGAATTTTATGCTTGCATGAAGAAGAGTACTGGTAGGAGGTCATCTAGGTGGTATGGGACTGTTAATTTTAGGGGGAGGGATGTACCTTTTACTCCTGAACTAATAAATGAGTTTCTGCAAATTCCAAATGTTGAGGTAGATGAAGAACCTGACATGGATGTGGTAATTTCTGTTATTACTGGTGGTAGGGTAGTTTAGTGGACTAGACATATGCTGGCCAAATACCTTACCTCTCTACACTCAGTTCTATATAAGCTCATTATCTGTAACTGGATTCCCACCACAAACACTACCAAGATCACAAAAGACCAAGTTGTTCTTATGTATAGGATATTTGTTCTTAAGAAATTCAATCTACGCCTTACAATCTTCCACCACATGATGAGATTCACTGGAAAAGTTTCTGAAAAAGGTAACCTACCCTATCCTGTTTTGATTTCAAATTACTTGAGGCATCATGGTTTTGTTGCCAAGAACACTAATGTGTTAAAGGGGAGAGTTCCATTACTGGTCATTGCTCCTGCCTTACTCACTGGGGATAGAGTACTGGACTTGCCTTTGACTGCTCCTGGTACTGAACATCAGCACAGACCTTCAACTTCTGATCAACCAGGACCTTCCAGACCAAGACAGAGGAATGCACCCCCAAATGTTGAGAACATTCGTATCAACATTTCTGGGAATGTTTGTGTTTCACAGGAATTTATCAAGCTTCAATTACAGCACTTGCAGGACACCATTGAAGAGCGCCAGTTCCTGAAGGACAAATGGACCAATATGCTTTCACCTATAACAGGAGGAGTACCACCACCATCTAACTCCAATGTAGTGATTGAAGAGATGACTGATGGAGTTACAGTTGCTGCTGGTGGAAGACCTGATGCAGGAGAAGATACTGCAGTGACTGATGTAGTTGCACACCTTGCATTTAAGAGTTATGGAGCAGACTCAAACACAACAAGCTCAGTTGGTTGTAAGTCAAAATGAATTGAAAGAAGAGATCATAAGTTTGAATCAGAAAATCAAACTTAGAAAGCAACAATCTGCTGCTGGTACTCGAGAGGTAGCAATTACAAATGTTGAGAAGAATATTGTTGAATCTTCTTCAAGAAAGAAAAAGAGGAAACTGATCTTAGATGATGAAGAAGAACAAGATTCTGAAGAGACTGGTAGAATCACCAGGTCAAGAAGCAAGCTGAAGCAAGTTGTTAGCTCAGAAGAAACATAAGTTACAAGAAAAGAGAAAAGTTGATGAACAACTCAGAAATCAAAAGTTAAAAGATGCTGAAGCTGCAAGAAAGAAATTTGAGAGAAGAGTCTCAATGCTTAAGAAGAAAAGAAAAGTGAATGAAATCTGTAATGACATATATCTTGATTTCATTGTGGATCAGATTGCATTCTGGAATGATGTCAAAAAAAGATGGCAGATAGCAAACTTCATTGTAAAGAAGTTTGGTGATCATTTGAGCAAAGAAGCTGAATTTTCTGATTTTGAAGATTTCATGATGAATATTGCGAGAGAATTTTGGGAAGACATGTTACTAACAACAAGTGTTGTTGGAATTACAATCTTATGTCCAGAAGAACCTATATGGGAACCTCCAAAACTTGAGAATGGAGAACCTGATTACAAGGAAATTGGTAAAATCATTGAGAAGATCATTAAGGATGAAGGCATCACTGATCATCAACATATGATGGATATCAAGGCAATGATATATGTTGCATTCAGAATTTGAAGAAAGCAGAATGAAGATTGAAGATGAAGGACAAGCTTACAAGATAACATTTCTTACCTTATCTTTATTTCCATATTTTATTCTATACTTATGTGTAATATATGAATTATCTGATCTTATCTGAATATGAATCTAAATTTTGAATTGATGAACTGTTATGATTGACTACATACTTAACTACTGATTTATTAACTTTTAAGTAGTTTTAGCTTCATCAAAAAGGGGGAAATTGTTGGGATATGAATCCTATAAACAATATTCTAGTTGATGATTATATGTTTTGATGGCCAAAAGTAACTTGAAGTTAATGATATATGTGGTTCTAAGTCATTATAACTAAGTCATATGAAATAAAGTTACTGATCTTAATGAGTTATGAAAACTGAGTTTACTGATCTTAGTATGATACTGATCTGATATATGAATTATTAAGAACTAAGCTGATAAATGTATTGTATAGACAGTTTATAGTATAGGACTTAGATATACTCATCTGTATATAGTTCAGTTGATGTATATATAGGTTTTATATAGGTAATTTTGTATTGAATTGTATTAAGCATTGTAAAGTTCAGAACACTAGAATAGAAGAAGATCAGAAGACTAACGAAGACTCGGAAGACTATTTCAAAGTAAGAAGACTATCAAAAGGAGTCAAGATGAAGTTCAGAAATCAAGAGAAGTATTTTGAAGAAGTTAGAACAGTTATTGAGAACTGTGCTGACTGACTCAGAATAGTAAAAGTCAGAGCAGTGAAATGAAGAAGTGTAAATTTTACTGTGCTGGAGCAGAATAAGTTTGGAAAACTTATTTGAAGATGTAACTGAAATAATTGAAGACATGCTGACTTGGAAGATAAGTTAAGTTGGTTACAAAAAGGAAGTTACAAAAACGGTTAAGAGTTAGTTGAGAGTTAGTTTCACAAACTACTAACTGTCATACTGAAGTCTATAAATACCGTATGATCTTCTACTTGCGAAGACTACTGATACTACTACTATTCAAGAGCAATAAAAGTATTCAAGCAAAGAACTCACAGAGTTGAAGGAGATCAAACTGAGAAGAAGCCATTGTACTAATCTGAAGAATCAAAGGTTACTACTACTAAAGAGAAGTTCTACTTTACTTTTTAGTTTGTGATTTGTAAAACAAGTGTGCTAGTTACTTGTGAAATTACTAGTAGATCGAAGATATATATGGTGATATAATCGAAAAGATCACAGTCTTAATCTTGGGACTTTAAGCCACAAGAAACTCAAGAAGGAAGAGTTTAATAAAATATCACGAGTGGAGTTGTGAGAGTGGATGTAGACATTTGTTGAACCACTATAAATCTTTGTGTGTTGATTTACTTACTGTTTATATTTGTTTAACATACATATTAAAGATCTAAATCTAAGTTGAGTATAAAACTGAAACTGGAAGTACTGATCTGACTCAGTAAGAACAGTACTGTTTAGAACACAATTCCGCATTAAACACTCTGATATTTTGAAAGATTTTTAAAAGTCTATTCATCCCCCCCCCCCTCTAGACGTTTTCTTAGCTTACTCAATCTTAACTCAACTTTGGGACCAACAATGACTCATTCAAATGACAATTAAGTTTGTCTTTATAGGGCTAATCACTAAAGAAGAATTAATTAATCTCTCGATATAATTAATCTAAAGGAAAACACAATATAAGTTCGTATCTCTACCTCACAAATATTGTATCACCTAAATTAGCCCAAAGGATCATTCAATTCCCTCCCAATAATTAATCCTCTCTCGAGATCATAATAATATTGAGTTGCATGCTTATGTACGATTAATGGAATAAATCTCTCGATACTACCCCAATTAACAATATATAAAACACATTATCATGGTCAATAATAACATGCTTTCAAATAATAATTAAACATACAAATAAGAGACAAACAACATTTAAAATAAAATATTAATCCATAAACTTCAATCTAAATAATTACAAGCCTTGAAACCCTAAAGTGTTTTACACAATCTCAAATACAATAAAAGGAGAAATAACTAAATAAATAAAAGGGATGGAGAAAGCTTAGATAGTGTAGGTGATGGAGTGTGAAATTCCCAAGCTAATCCACCATTTGAAGCTCCAATGGATGAAACATCTTGCAATAGGTGTGAGTGTGTTTTCTTCGCAGCTGCTGCTCCACAATTCGCTTCTTACTGCTTTTTTCGCCTTTTTTTGCCTACTGCCTCCCCACGCCAATCAATTCCCTTTGTTTTATTTCATGGGCCTAAGGTCCATGCCCCCTATTCATAATATTAAAATGGGCCTCCCGCCTGCATTTAATTGAAGTGGACTAATGGGCTTTTACTTTGGGCCGAAAATTAACCCTTTAATTGGGCTACTGCAACTAATTAAATGGGCCAAACAATTTATTTGTTGGCCCAAATAATTTCCACACTCCATTTTTACTAGTTTTGTCCTCGATTGGCTTCACTAAAAATTAGGTGAGTGTTTTTGTTTCCAAAATAACTATTTTTCCTACAAAATACACAAAACACCACCTTTCTCTCTATCAAGTGCAATTAGCCAAAATTAAGCAATAAAAGCATGAAATCCTAGAAAAATTTAGCTCAAAATGTGTCATAAAAATATGTAAATTCCACCCGAATCAGTTTTAAGTATTGTGAAGGAGGCAATGTTGTAGCGCCCCGAATCCGGAATGCAGCCCTTTAGTCTTTAAACACTCTAAATTCAGGTCGCCACTTCGTGAGCGAAAAATCGAACCTAAAATTTTCTTTAAAAATATATAATACAAGTGAATCGATAAGAGTTTTGCAGCGAAAAATAATTTAAAGATAGTTATGAGTTGCAATAGAAGTAGTGTGGCCCATTTATTTTAAAACTTAGAACGTGATAAAATAGCAGTCGGTTTAAAGATAGCTTACATATTAGTCATCGAGTAACTTTAAGAAAGTTTGTTACTCAACATAAGAATAAATATCGCCTTTCATAAAACATGATATATTTTAACATCTTAATATGGGAAAAACTCTGTGTCATCCCTGCTGCAACGCCGACTCATATTGATCATAAGCTGAAAATATTAGTTTTGGGATGTGAGATAAAAATCTCAGTGGATATCCTTGTACGCTATTATACAGATTGACAGTACGCCAAAATAATTAGTATTAATATATTATCGTGAGTTATTATTATTCTTTGGATAGTGAATTCGTTATTCACTAGGATTTAAATCTTTTGGTATAGAACATTCATTCATTGAGGATTTACAATATATCCTTATTCATAATTATCATAATTCATCATATATATATCATATATCATATATTTTCACATATCATATGGGACACTGGTAGCGACTCCCCACGTGCAATCCCCTAAACGCTTCCCGCCTCCTCCGTTGTATGATTAATCATACTGGGACACTGATAGTGACTCTATCACATGCAATCCCCATAAACCCTATCCCACCACCTCCGTGAAATCGCAACTAACACATTTCATATCATAATATTAATAATATTATATTATAATTATTATTGTATTCTTGTGTCCTTAGTTATATGTTTACGTTTGTTTAGTTTAGTTTAGAATACACCAACAGTCCATATAACATTACAGCAATACAGTAATGACACCCACCTAGTTAACTTTAAGAAAGGTTACAAACTTCTTGAATGATTTTAGCAAGCGTAACACAGAAGATGCCGTCCGAGCTCCGATTAGGCCACACTTCGCCTAACACGTTTTCTTAAATATTTAATTGTTTATCAGAACTCTTGTTTCTTAATTTACTTAACAATTTTCCTTTATGAGTAAATCCTATAATCACATGACAAGTAATATCAAAATAATAAATTCAAACAAATACATTTTAACATTTATCAATTGGCGTGTTTCAATAAATAATAGCAAATTATGGAGTAACATATTAATAATTTAAACACTTACATCACTTAATAACTTTAAAGAAGCAACATATGAATTAAGATAACTAAGTCGAGTTTATATAGATATTTGAATTAAATGACTTTTGTAAAATCAACATTTTGAAAACCTTAATAGTTGTTAATTTGCATATACTCAAAAATGGTACTAATACTCAAATAACAAATAATGTATTTGTAATTGTCGTAATAATAATAATAATAACACATATTTAATTTAAACATGTTCCTCACTTAACAATCACATACTAGCAACTTATAAAATAATACAATTAAAGTAGGTTATAACTTACTTTTATTTAAAACATCATTCTTATTTTATTAGCACAAATAATGATAGTGATAATAAATTAATTAATATATCATTACTGTATTAATACTTGCACACACAAAATTCACAAACGAAATAACATCCACATATTTAGCATATATATTGTAATACTCCCTCCATCCATGAAAAGTAGGGACATGGGGATGGGGCACAAGTTTTAAGAAAATGGTAGATAAAGTAGATAAAGTAAGGGTATTATAGGGTATTGTGGGGTCCATTGTGAATAAAGTGATTGTTTAGGAATAAAGTTGATGGCAAATTGAGTAATTAAGTGATAGTTGAAGGGTGATAGTTTCCATAAAGTGTATGGGACTACATTTGGTGGACAAAGAATATGTGTCAAATGGGACTACTTTTTGTGGACGGAGGGAGTAATAAATATAAACAGGTTGTTTACGAAAAACTAGTTTAGCTATAAAGTAGGCATTTGAATTCCTTTTGACAAAATTCAAGATATGTTTTCTAAAAGGATTTAACACATGCTGAATATGTTTTATGAATTTGTGTAAGATTATGCCTGTTTCAGTTTTGATCCTTTTCACTCGAAAATTTAAAATAAAATAGCTATAGTTGTTTAATTCCAACAAAATTTATTTTCATAGCCTTTAAATATATTCCTATTAACATAGATGTTTTTTCATAATTTAATTGTGACTCCGAAGATAATATTTTGTAATTTTGCAAAATTGGGCATCCTTTAAAACTGTGAATTTTTGCATATGTTCGTCAATTATTTCTCGTCAAACGACTAATTCAATTAACATGAAATCTTGGGGTAAATACACTATACTATATCAAGTTTATTGGAAAGAAAATGGTTTGTAAAAAACGCATCTCGAAGTCGAGTAAAAATGACTCTGAAGTTTTGAACCTGAAATGGTGCTCTATTTTTTCCAGTTTTTCCCAGCTTACTGCTTGATTTTCAAACGTAAATATCTCTCGTTCTATCCAACCAATTTGTGTAATATTTTACATTCAGACTCTCTACCATATGTAGATTATACTCATGTTGGTTTCGTGTCAAAATCATTTTTCGTTTAAAAGATATAAGCCTCCAAAGTCACTGCTTTAGTAGTTTTGACACATATTCTTTAAAAATTCATATCTCTTAAACCGTTGGCTCAATTCGTACAAGATTTATAAAGTAAGGTCATAACTCAACATAGTTCATTTCTATATTTTTAGTTTTAGGTTGTGGACGTTTATTGCAGAGAGAGGAATGAAGAAGAAGCTTGTGTGATGGTTGCTTAAATAAAGAAATGAAGAAGATGTAATTGGCCGAGAAGGGAGGCAGGTAGGCCATGGTTGATTTCAATTTGACCACTTTTAAAAAGTAGGGAATATTTGTTATCGTCACGGTATTCGTTAGTACTCGGTATTTACTACACAGTCATTACTTATATTCGTACTATTTTGTCGCAGAAAATTACGCAAGAGCTATAAATATTTATTTAGGATTTATGGTGATAAAATCGTCGCACTTTGAGATTAAAATTATTTAATTATAAAATTCAACTTAAGACTACTTATATTATTTTAGTTTTAATTCCAATATTAATTTAATAGCGAATTTATCAGAAAGAGTCCTAATATAAAATAAAATCAGATAAGACAAACATTATATTATAAGGACACGGAAATCATGGCGATCAAGGAAATGCAATGATTATGAATTTTCGATGTATCAAATATTATATCAATGATCAAGCAAGTAAATGAATCAGAGCTCTATATTTTATATTAAGATTGAGATGGCAAGGCAATACTATTTATTAAAATGCATATTATGCTTCGTTAAGTTGTTTATCACATAAGCTTTGATAAAATGATTTGTAAGGTTATTAATTAGACTTCTTTCATTTCGACACTTATTAAATATTCATCAAACCTTATACTTCTTTTATTTCTTTATTAAGTGCTAGGAGTGTTCCCCGATCAGAATACTCGTCCGTTTTCCTGAAAATCAAATCCCTTGACAACAAATAACGATGTTAATATACTTGAAAACTCTTAAATCATTTATTCCTTTATTTCATATTAATTTTGGTGACGATAAACCTTCCACTAAAGCTGAGTCATATTTTGCGGATGCTAAGTACTTCTTCAAAAATACAACTAAAGCTGGAGAGAGTTCATCGCAAGAAACAACTAAGGATGAACATGAAGAAGAAAGTGAAAGAAATAGGGGTCCATCTCGCAAGGACAAAGGCAAACAACATCGCGAACATGTCGAAGCATTGAAAGAATTAACAATGCCTCTTACTAAGATTGATGCAACAAAACCCTCTGCACAACCACTTGAGGGATTCACTCGTCCTATTCAAGGAGCCAGGACAGAACATGGAGAGATGTCGAAACTTCTGCTTACAAAGTGTAGATGTTGTTAACTCTTAAATGCCTTAACATTATCAACAACATCTTAATTTGACCTTCCGTGATTTATTCTAAGTCTTTTATGAAATGTTACATTAAATGTTGGACTAAATGCTGTCACATTCAGGGACGATTCTAGAAGCTTCTACAAGGGTCTGGAACTTGGAAGATTCCGGAACATTGCATGACTTGCTAGAAAGGTCTGGAGCATCTTAGAACGACCTGGAACCTTGAAGTTTCTCGGTTTAATCCGAAATAAATAAAATTGTATTTCAAATTCGTGTTTTTATATTTAAAGTTGACACAAAATTTGTTGTTACAAAGACACTTTACTTTTTATTATGATTTCAAATATTAAAAAAAATTATTAGAAAGAGCTCAAGAACCTTATCAAACATTATAAAAGGTTTATAGAGTCAATGGCCAATAGTTGCACATAATAAAAGGGGGTTGGAGTTGGATTTAGCAAAAAGACCATTTGTTTGGTTGACTAATTGAAAGTACATTATGTTTGCTCACATTGTGAGCCCATAACAGTCTGCTATTAAGATTAAGAACTCTCTAACAACCCATATTGCAAAAGAAATTATAGAGTATTCACATAATTATAAAATATAATAAGAGAGTAAATTACCTTGATGATGTTCTTTTGTTGATTAAGTGGCTAAATTCTCACAAGATAAAAACTTCTTTTTTGCTTTCACGTGTTTTCATTTTTACAACTCCATGGAAGAAGCTCATGAAATTTTATTAAGATAAAAGGAGAAGAAAAGTTAGATGTATGTGGTGAAAATTGAAGATTGAAAACTTGGTTTGTGACCCTAGACCAATTCCTACGTGAAATGATTTTAAAGCTACACTACAAATGCAAAATAGTACAAACTAAAGCCTACAAATTGCAATAGTGCTCTTGAGTCTTGAATGATAGACAAGACAAAAGATACTTGCTTTTTCTAAAAAAAAAGGGAAGAAAACAATTCATACCCTGAAAAAACTGAACAAAACAATTCAAAGTCATATTCAATATTACCGTTTTTTTCTCGAAATTTCTAATATTTCGCCGATATCGCGGAAAATTTGTTCTGAACGTAATCGATACCGATATCTCCTGACATATTCCGATATTTGACCGATTTTTTTGAAGATATCTCGTTCCAGTGCATATCGATATCGGATAGTCCAAAAAACCAAAATTTCGGCGATATTTCCCGATTTTTCAATCCTTGCTGCCCAAGAAATTAAAATAAACATGAATTGAATTTGACTAATTAAGAGGTCCAGCATATAGGTCATGCCTTGTAGAAGTGGTGAAAAGAAAAGCAGCAAAGAAGATATACATAGTCGAAAACTTGCATAAAAGGGGATGCTGAAATTAGGAGACGTGAAGAATTCCTTAAAGCACACAATGCTTATATTTTAGCATCCATGGGATTGTTTTACATCCTCAATCCTTGTAATGCCTATATTTTAGCATCCATGGGATATTATATATATTCTTATATTTCCAGTGATTAAATTCTTAGGTGTTACCAATATAAATGTTAACTTTTAATATAAAATATATACGATAAATAAATAATTTATTAAATCTTCATGTCATGCATTCTCCATCGTGCTACCCCGGTTCTCAATCTTTAAGTCAATTGAACATATTCAATGAACGAATTGTAGCTTTAATCCTCGTCGCTTGTGCTATTGAAATTGTGATTTGATGAATATTAATGTGTCTAGGGTAAGATCTCATATTTATATGTAAATAAAAGTTGGACTTTGAATTGGGTTGAGCTTGAAATAGGGATTAGGGATTCAAAATCTCAAAAGTGTGAATTTAAATGGGCCTTGAATATATATCTCAATTGACCAGAAATTATAATATAACTTTAAAATAAATTAAATGAATAATTAAGTATATACTTATTTATCTATATTATAAAATTTATGGGTATTACAACATTTGTAGCAGATTCATCCGGTGGTTTCAGATCATCTGCAAGATCATGTTGAGTTAACATGGCCTTCATCTTTATTCTCCATTATCCAAAATCATTCTTGTCATTAAACTTCTCACATCCAGTTTGAAAGATGTCATGATCTTCTTGTTTGAGATTTCCACTAACGACGCCACTTGTTATATATTCGGGGGGAAAATTGTATGTTGAAAATAATTTTTTATGTTTTATAAAAGTTATAGATTATTGAGTTGCATGTATATTCTATATTGCTACTGTTTTTCGTTTTAGTTAGTTATTCATCATGTGGGTTTATCCCAATCAATCTTGTAGTTATTCTCTTGGGCACGGATGAAAATATTGATATTGACACAAAATAAAAAAAGAAGGGTGTGGCAGCTGGAAAAGCCAGATCTAAAATATGGGATCAGTTTGAGAAAATGACAGTTGATGGAATGTTAAAGGCTAAGTGCAACTATTGCGAACGATTATTGTTAGGTGATTCAAGCCAAGACACTAGTCATTTGAAAAAAACACTTTAAAAGATGTCCATAAAGAAAAATGAAGGATACAAAACAACAACTCTTGCAAGCCAACACAAATAAGGGGAAAACCCAACTTTCTCCTTACAATTTTGATCAAGAATCTTCCAGTAAAGTACTGGCAAAGATGGTCATCATGCATGAGTACCCTTTGAAAATGGTAGAACATGAAGGGTTCAAGAATTTTGTTAATTTCTTGAACCCTTGCTTTAAGTTGGTGTCAAGAAACACGGTGAAGAACGATTGTTTAAAGTTGTACAATGGTTTGAACGAGACTGTGATGCACAAATTGGAAAGTTGTGAAAGTCGAATTGCAATCACAACATATATGTGGACATCTACATATCAAAAGAAATAATTTGTGGTTGTTTCTGCACATTATATTGACAACAGGTGAAAGCTGCAAAGCCGAATCATTAGGTATAAATTTATAATACTGTAGTACTCATGTAATTTTACTAATGAAAATTATCACATTGAATATTTATTTTGTATGTTTGTTTATGTGCCATGTCCACATACAAGTGAAAATTTATGTGAAACTTTGATTGAGTGCTTCTTAGATTGGAACATAGATCGTAAGTTATCCACAATAACAATGGATAATTGTACGACTAATGATGCAATGATCAGACACCTGTTAGAGAAGCTTAATGTAGACTCTATGTTGATAGAGGGAAGATTAATACACATGTGATGTTGTGCACATATATTAAACTTGAGCGGTGAAAGATGGATTAGATGTTATTGAAGGGGCGATCGATAAAGTGAGGGATAGTGTTTCATATTTGTCAGGGACACCTAAAAGATGGGAGAATTTTGAGAATACAGCTTGTTGGGAATAAAATGAGATATTTTTTGATTCAATACCAAAACCCCCTGAGACATGCCTAAGTCAAGATTAATATGTTCTAGAGATGTTAGAACATATAGAATAAAGGCTAGATGAGAAGCTGGTATGTTAGGCAGCTCTTAGTTGATTAGATGCACAATTTGAGGGGGAACACATGCTTTGAAGTTTATCAAGAACAAGTCCCCTCAAGGCTCAAATTATGGAACCAAGATCAAGTCTGCTGAAGGTCAAGTATGCTGATCAGGAGAGTTGTCCAGAAGAGTTGTCTCAGCACAATCTATTCTGAAAGAAGTGTACTGAAAGCTTGAGGTCAACCATGCTGAGGAGACAACTACACCCTAAAAGATCATTAATGAATCATACTAAGATCACTTTCAAGTGAAGCAAAGGGTATGAGCCAAGTCATCTGAAGAAGAGCAAAGCCAACCTTGCTGATAAGCAAGACTGCTGATAGTGATAAGAAGAGTTGTCCAGTTGATAAGGAGTGTTGTACTATCATTGGAACAACCTTCAGAAGCCATGTCCAAGTCCTAACAAGAGAATCTTAAAGTCAGACCTTGGGAAGAGTGCTGCAGAATGAAGACAAAGTCTATACAGCCGTTTATTTCCCAAATGAGGACGTGTCACTATCAAGATTCTGTCTTCAAAGTTGAAGAACTAAAAGAAGACATTTATGGACATTTGAGGCTGCCTCTCCAACGGGCAAATCCTTCATTTGTCTATAAATACAGAAGTGTGAAGACCATTTGAAAGTATCCAACTAACCTCAACAAAGCACCTCAACACAATCCAACATTGATAAGAACTCACAAGCTAGAGTGCTTTCAAAGCTTTCAAAGACTATCTTAGTCTTCAAACACTTCATCTAAGCTGAACTACATTGTACATCCATACACAAGCTTAGAGAGATATCCTATCCTTATACACTGATCTTCATTGTAAAGGATATCTCATTAGTAGAAACCTTACTTCAACCCTTATATCTTTCAAGAGTGAAAGTGAGAAGGTTGTAGTAGTAGAAGTGGTAGGAGCTGACTGTTGAGAGAAGAACAGTTCAGTTCTGAGTTGAGAAGAGGGTACTAGGACTCTAGACATCCTAGGGATCAATTCACCAAGGAGTGGTGTTATTGATCAAGTGCACCTTGGCACTATAAAACAAGTTAATTCCAAGAGTGAAGGAATTATCCTGTTCAATCAGGGAAAGTGGATGTAGGAGCTTGAGTCTCTGAACCACTATAAACTCTTGTGTTGATTTACTTTTCAAGTACATTCATACTTTCAACACTGCACACAAAACTGATCTTTCAAAGGATAAACATTCAAAGATTGTGCAAAACTGATTTGGACAAGTTCCCTGAAAACTGAATTGAATTGACAAAGTGATTTCAGAAACTTTAAGGAGTCTAAACTAAAAGGGCCAACCACTATTTCGCACATATAACTCCCCTAGATAGTTATTCAACTAAGTACTCAATAGTACTTAGTAGTTTGATTATCTTAGAAGAGTTAATCATCTTCAGCAGAGTTGTCCAAGACAACCTTGCTGAGCTCTGGTTTGATCAAAGTTAGAAAGAATTTGCATACAAGTGTATTCCCCCCCCCATACACTTGTTATATACTCCTTTCAGGACCAACAAGTGGTATCAGAGCAGGGGTTCAAAGACCACTGCTTCTGAAAAGCCATCTTGGTTTTCAAAATCATATATTTGGTGTGGTCACTGAACTGATCTATCTGAAATCCTATAAATTGTTGACTAACTGTTTATTCTTGAGATATGGCCAACAACAATACTGTTGTTCCACCTCCTGATGTCCAAGGATTGGACAACATGGCCACAAATCCAGTCAACCACATTTCTCATCACAAATTGCCCATGTTCTCAATAGACAACTATGATTTCTGGAAAATCAGAATGAGGGCTCATCTTGCATCTCTACATACTGATATGCTGAGAGTGATCACAGGAGGTCCTTTTGTGTTCACCTTTGTCAATCCCAGAGTCACTGAAGCTCAAAGAGCAGATATAAGGGAATTGATTCCCAAAGATGAAGATGACTTCACTGCTGATGAAAAGAGGAAAGATAATTTGAATTATCTTGACATGAACACCCTCTACCAAACAATTCCAGATGCAATCATGGGAAGAGTCTATCACTGCACAACTGCCAAAGAAATATGGGATACTCTTGAAAATATGTGTGAGGGTACTGAGAAAATCAAGGAGAATAAGCTCCAAGTGGCAGTGCAAAAGTTTGAACAATTTCAAATGGAGTCTGAGGAATCCATTGACAAGTTTGTTGGTAGATTCACTGATGTGATGAATGAAATCAACTCCTTGGGCAAGGTGTACTCCAAGAGAGAAGTTGGTTTGAAGATCTTAAGAAGTCTCACCCAAAAGTGGGATGTTTATGCTGTTATGATGCAAAACACCAAGGATCTCTCCACCATGCCCATGCAACAGATCTTCTCTGAACTCAAAGCTTATGAGTTCGACCTCAATAGAAGAAAGCCTGTTGAGGAACCTTCAAATCCTACTAAGGGAGTGGCATTCAAAGCCAAAGCTGCTGAACCTGAAATGCAGCCCACTCCCAAATCATCAAAGTCAGTCTCCAAGACTGAAATGAAGGAAGAACTAGCCATGATGGCTAGAAGGTTTGATAAGCTAAACTCAAGGTTTGGTAGATACAAGAAATTCTACCAGGACAACAAATTTAGGAGAAGATACAACTCTCCTGAAGCTCAGGTTGAGGTCAAAAAGCCTGAAGAGAAAAGATCAGAGGACAAGTACTCTGATAGGAGAAGGTCCAGTAGAGCTGAACCTTCATCATCAAGAAAAAGAGAAGAACCAAAGAAGGATGATGATGAAGATCTGCTATAACTGCAAAAAGAAAGGGCACTTCCAGTATGACTGCCCTGAATTGAGCTCTAAGGAGAGAAGAGAAAGGCAAGCTAAAAGAGACAGAAAGTTCACCAATAGAAAGGCCATGATGGCTGGTGAAGAATCTGAAAATGCTGAAAGCTTCAACTCTTCTGATGGACTGTTCTCCAACAGTGATGATGATGATGATGTCTGCACCATGGCTCTTGAGGATGATGAGGTATCCTCTACTTCTAGTTCACCATCATTCATCTCACAAAACACTAGTGAAGTCAACTTGAAGCTCTCCCTTGGAAAGCTGATGGAAGATTTCACTATGTTACAAGAATTTCATGATAACTGTGTGAGAGAAAATGAAAGATTGGCTATTGAGCTTGCCAAAACTTTTGAGGTAGTTGTTGATGTCAAATCTACTGAGTTGTATCAACAAGTCTTGAGAGAGCTTGAGGAAGCAAATCTCAGGATAGTTGACCAACAAAAGGAGATTGATGATCAACTTCTTTCTCAGAAGAGAAAAGATTTTGAACTGAAAATTCTAAATGCCAAATTTGAAAACCTCTCACATGAATATGATATTCTTAAATCAAGTGAAGAGAGCCTGAAATTAAAGATGTCTGCTCTGAAGAAATCCTCTAGAGCAATAGAGGAAATTCAGAGTTATCAAAGACCTATGGCTCAAAGAAGTGGATTAGGTTTTGATCCATTTGAATCTTCACCTTGTCTTAGTGTTGCTTCTGTAAGTAACACTAAGAGAATCTTTGTTAAGTCAGTGGCACCAACTGAAAATGAAAACAAACAACCACTGAACAAAGGAAAGGGCAAAATGGATGACTTGCCTACTCAAGTGCTGCAGGAGACTAGGCCTAAACCTAAGGAAATGGCCAAAGCTCCTGAACACAAGAGGAATGTTGGTCAGCAGAGTAGACCCAATGGAAGGGCAACTCTCCTGAACAATATTCAGAGGAGTTATCCAAGGTATAATCAGCCTAGGCCAACTCTACTGAGAAATCCTCAGCTGACTAGACCTAAGGACAACTATCCTCAAAGGCAAAATAAAATGAGACAACCAAAACCCTATAAGCCTAAGGGTAATGGTCACAAGAAAGCATTTCCTCAAAGATTCCCTCAAGTAGCACAAAGAACTCATAAGTTCAGGAGATTTGACAACTCTCCTGAAACTTACAGAGTTAACACTTTTACACATACATTCCCAAAGGCATTTAAGGGAAAAACAGTGTATGTTGATGCTAGAGGAAAACAGCTTAGCCACCTTGAATCAATCAGGGTTATTAGGCAAGTTTGGGTTCCTAAAGGTACATCTAACCTCTCAGGACCCAAAACTCAAAGGGTACCTAAACCTATCTAATTGCAGGTACCATTGGGCCACAAGAAGAGGAGCATGGGTAAAAAGTCAGCATGGTACCTTGACAGTGGATGTTCAAGGCACATGACTGGAAACAAGGAACTCCTCACTGATTTTATTGAAAAAGAAGTCCCAAATGTCACATTTGGAGACAGCTCACAAGCTACAACAAAAGGTTATGGTACTTTGATGATTGGTAACATCAAAGTATCCAATGTGTCTTATGTGGCTGGTCTCAAATATAATCTCCTAAGCATCAGTCAATTCTGTGATAAAGACTTTAATGTTGAGTTTTCTAGTGGAAAATGTTTAATCAAAGATAAGACTCAACAAATTCTATTGACTGGAACTAGGAAAGGAAATGTGTATTTTGCAGACTGGGACAAGTCTACTGATGCTGCATGCTTCATTGCTAAGAGTTCTAGTGAACAAAGCTGGTTATGGCATAAGAGATTAAACCACTTGAACTTCAAAACAATGAACAAGATTGCTAGAAATGCATTAGTTAAAGGACTACCTAATGAGGTTTTCATTAAGGAGCATGCTTGCAAACCATGTCAAGAGGGAAAGCAGATTAAAGCCTCATTCAAAGGAAAACCAGTCATCTCTACTGAAAGGGTACTAGAACTTCTACATATGGACTTATTTGGACCAATTACCCCTGCAAGTATAAATGGTAGAAAATACACATTGGTGGTAGTAGATGACTTCTCTAGGTTCACATGGGTAGTATTTCTCCTTAATAAGAAGGAAACTCAAGTCAAACTGCCTGAACTTCTAAAGAGATTGTCAAATGAGAAAAGCCTTAGCATTATCAAGATAAGATCTGATAAAGGCACTGAGTTCATAAATTCATACATCAATGAGTATTGCACATCTAATGGAATAGCTCACGAAACCTCAGCAGCTAGAACTCCCCAACAGAATGGAGTTGCGGAGAGGAGAAATAGAACTTTAAAAGAAGCTGCTAGAACCTTAATTGCTGATTCAAATTTACCTAAGAGGTTTTGGGCTGAAGCTATAAACACTGCATGCCATACTCAGAATAGATGTTTAATTACTAAGGGGCAAGGCAAAACCCCATATGAACTCTGGAAAGGAAGAATGCCTAAAGTGTCATACTTTCATTTCTTTGGTTGTAAGTGTTTCATACACAATAATGGGAAAGAACAGTTGAAAGCCTTTGATAGCAAAGCTGATGAAGGGATATTCCTTGGATATTCTCAAATCAGTAGAGCTTTCAGAGTCTACAACAAGAAAACCCTTATTGTGGAGGAAACACCTCATGTTGTGTTTGATGAATCTATTCATGAGTTCAGGAATGAGAACTTGGAATCAGAAGAAATCACACAAAGAACAACCAGACTGAGTCTAAAAGAAAAAGACACTGAATTCATAGAAGTTGTCCAAGCCAACCTACCTGAAAATCTCCCATTGGACAACAATCCTGAAGGCAACCTTCCTTAGGCAAATCCCACTGATGGAAATGGTGAACTGAATGATCCAATCCCAGTTCACATCCAGGTAACAACTACCAATGAAGAAGCAGTCCCTGCTGAGGTAGTTAATGGGTCAAATAATCAAGGGGGAACTCAAAATGTTGAAAATACCAATGTCCCTGACATTGAGGACAACACTCCTGATCATGATCCTGAATTAGATCCTGCATTCACTTACCCTGAATTTTATGATCAAAATGACTCAACTTCAGTAGAGGACAACTCTACTGAAGAGATCAGAAAAAGAAGGACTTGGTTGTCTGACCATCCTACTGATCTAATACTTGGTGATCCAAGTATAGGAGTCAAAACAAGGAGATTTCATGGTGAAAGTGCTCTTTTCTGTTGTTTCTTGTCAGAGCAAGAACCAAGTGACATTGAAGAAGCACTTCAGGATGCCAATTGGATCACAGCTATGCAGGAAGAACTGAATCAATTCACCAGAAATGAAGTATGGGAGCTGGTGGATAGACCTTCACATCAAGATGTTATTGGAACAAAGTGGGTGTTCAAGAACAAGAAGAATGAAAATGATGTGATTGTCAGAAACAAAGCAAGACTAGTGGCAAAGGGTTATTGCCAAAATGAAGGCATTGACTATGATGAGACCTTTGCACCTGTGGCAAGGCTAGAAGCAATAAGGCTCTTTCTAGCCTATATGCAACCCACAAGAGGTTCAAAGTTTACCAGATGGATGTCAAGAGTGCCTTTCTGAATGGAGTCTTGAAAGAAGAAGTCTATGTGGAGCAACCGCCAGGTTTTGAGGTTGGAAACCAAGTTTACAGACTGAAGAAGGCTTTGTATGGACTTAAGCAAGCCCCTAGGGCTTGGTATGATACACATTGTCACAATTTCTCTTGGATCATGGATTCACCAAGGGAACTGTGGACAGAACTCTCTTCAGAATCTCTGAAGGAGAGGACATCTTGCTTGTCCAAATTTATGTGGATGACATAATATTTGGATCCCCCAATGAAAAGCTGTGTGAGAAGTTCTCAAAGCTAATGCAAAGCAAGTTTGAGATGTCCATGATGGGGTTGATGAACTTCTTTTTGGGTCTTCAAGTCAAGCAATCAAAAGAAGGAATCTTCATCAACCAAGCTAAGTACACCAGAGAAATGATCAAAAAGTTTGGGTGTACAACTAGCAAGCCAGTAAGGATCCCAATGAACACAAATTGGAAGATGGATCCTGATGAGAGTGGTGTTTCAACCAACTCTACTGAGTATAGAGGAATCATTGGTTCACTCCTCTATCTCACTGCCAGCAGACCTGACATCACCTTTGCAGTAGGTGTTTGTGCAAGATTTCAAGCAAATCCTAAGAAAAGTCATCTTGAAGCTGCAAAGAGGATCTTGAAGTATCTCAAAGGCACAGAGAATCTAGGCCTTTGGTACCCTGCTGATGACAACATTGAGTTAACTGGCTACTCAGATGCTGATTATGGAGGTTGCAGAATTGATAGAAAGTCCACTTCAGGGACTTGTCAATTCTTAGGCAACAAGCTCATATCTTGGTTTTCCAAGAAGCAGAACATAGTGGCTACTTCCACCACTGAAGCTGAGTATGTTGCAGCTGGAAGCTGTTGTGCTCAAATCCTTTGGTTGAGACAACAACTCAAAGATTACAAAGTCAACTCTACTGAAGTGCCAATATTTTGTGATAACAAAGTGCAATTGCAATATCACAAAATCATGTATTGCACACAAGGTGCAAACATGTGGACATCAAGCATCACTTCATTAGAGATCATGTGGAGAAGAAAGACATAAAGTTGGTCAAGATCCACACAGATCATCAAAAAGCTGATATCCTAACAAAGCCACTTGCAGAGGCAAGATTTCTGGAGTTATCAGCAGAGTTGGGATTACTTGATCCAGGGAAGTTGGACAAGTAAAACACATTGAAGTTAATGGGAGTAAAGGAACTGAATTGGTCTTCAGCAGACTTGGACAAGTCTACTGAAGTTCAGAAGAGATGATCACAATTACTCAGGACACTTGTCCATTGAAACTCAGGACACATGTCCACATCTCTTCAGGACACTTGTCCTAGTGGGGTCAGATAAGTTGTCTTGGCTATCAAACTATTTCCTTGGTTTGATAAGCACCTATTTTGGGTAATCATTGTCTACCTTGATATCTGTCCCAATTGCAGATATCATCACTGTGGGATTTAATTTGTCCCCCACCAAAAGGTCGCTTTCCATGCATTAAATGCCAAGATTTAACTCTTGTTTGCATTACACTTTTCAAGCCATGATCTATCTCGAAAACTCCCCAACCATTAACTAATATTAAATAACTTCCACGTTTTGAATAAAACCAATAACTCACTGTTACATTGGTTTTTGACCATTGGATCAAAACTGGCCAACTCCCCTGAAATCAATCCTAGTCGTCCAAATTGAAATTTGCTTTTTCATCCATCGTTGAAAACTCTTGAGACTCGCCAACTCATTGACAAACATTCTTTTTAGAATATTCTCAAGTCTTAAGAACTCCCCACAAACACTTCTTCCCCAAGTATTCGAAACCCTAGCCTTCATCTTCTTCAAACTCTCTCAAAACTCTCTCAAATTAACTTCTGTAACCTTCAATGGCTCCCAAAGCTAAGCCTGAAATGGTTGTTGATTTCACCAATAGAGACTTAGACCTTGATTTTGGGTATCTAAGTCACAAAAACAACCTTACCTTTGAGCCAATCCTCTCTTTTGAGAGTGAAGATCCTGCAGTTACTCCAACTCTAAGATGGCTAAGGAGAGCAGGTCTTCAAAAGTTCTTGCAAGAGAAGCCAGATTCTTGCCTTGAATCTTACATGGCTGAATTCTTTGCCTTTCTAAAATGGAGAGGCAAACCTGAAGATGGTGAAGTGTCAACAAGATTATCTTTTGTTGCAGAGGGAGAAGAGGAGGAAAGATTCCATAGAGTGAAATTCTCAGTGGAAGAGGTTGATGCTGCTTTTGGATTGCCTTCAGAGGGAAGGAATCCTGAATTCTATGGAAATGGACTTGAACAAGAAATTGCTCAAGAATGGCTAATTACTCCAGGGCCACTATCCTCTACACAGCACAAGAAAACTCTCAAACCACAATTTCTTAATCTGTTTGAGGTTGTTGCTAAAAGTTTTCTTAGCAATACTGGGAGCTTGGAGCAGGTCAGCCAACCCAGAATTAGAATCATGGCTGCTGTGATTGAAGCTAGTGACAAGGGCATCAAATTCGATTGGAGGACCTTCATCTTGTCAGAGATGATGAAGGAAAAGGCCAAGTTCAAAGTCAAAGTTCACAACAAGGTTGTGATGGAAGGCAAACTGAGATATTACACAAGGGCAAGTCTCCTGATTGAAAAGTTTGCTCATTATTCTGAGATGCAAACCTTTGCAAAGCCTCTCCCTGCTCAGAAGATCATGTTTAGAAAGCTCAACAAGAAAACTGAGCAGAGGAGGATGCTAATGGTCAAACCTACTGAAGAGAAGGTGGAGGAGAAGCCAAAGATGAAAAAGAGGACAAAGGCCAGAATGGTAAAAACAAGAAAAATGTCTCAAATCCCCTCAGAAGACACCACTGGAGCTTCAACTGAGATTGAAGATGTTGCTGAAGAAGGTGTGCAAGTGCCTTCTGATCACTCAGAAGAGTTGAGACAGAAGTATAATGAAACTAGACAGAAGTCTAGAGGTGATAAGAGGATCAAGGAAGTTGTCCCTGAAAAAGATAGTGAAGGAAGTGGGAGCAGTAGAGCCAGCAAGAGAAGGGCCAAGCCTACTGATAAGGTGTTGGAGCTTCAGGAGGAAAGGTCTCTCCAACTTGATCTAAGGGAGAGCAGAGCTGAAAGCAGGACCAAATCCAAGTCAAGGACCAACTCATCTAGTTCTAGAACTCCAGAATCCAAGGTCCCTGAAGGTCAACCAATAGAGGCCAACATCCCTGAAATCCAGAACCCTGAGCCCAACTCCCCTGAAACCCACATAACCCCAACCAATCAACCTATCACCCCCATCAATCTTACAAAGAGATATTCTCCAGAAGGGAGTGTGCAAAGAAGTGGGATAGATGTGTTAGCAGATTTAGCAGTGGATGAGACAAGGCTACAATCACCCATTGACTCATCTAAGCTCAATTACTCAAAGTTGCTAGAAGCTGCACTTCAAGAGCCAACCCCTGCTAGTAAAGCCCCTTCAGATACATTGCTCTCTAAAGCAACTGAAGTACCTTCAATTGCAATCAATCCTTCTGAAGCCAATATCCCTGAACTCAACCTTCCTGAAGCCACTTTAGGATAACCCAGAGCCAACTCCCCTATAACCCAAAGTCCCCATTCAAGTGGAGATGAGGAGGAGTATACTTATGAGAGTATGCTCAGAGGAGGAGCCAAGGCTACTGTGGACAGTTTGTATCCACAACTTGCTGAATTTCCAAGAATTCAGAAGATGTTTCATGACTTGAGGATGCTTGTGGATGTGAAAGACAAGACCATTATGGAAATATCCCAAGTCATCCAAGATAAGGGTGCAAACTGGTGGCAAGTGGAGGAGAGCAGATTGCTACACTTTGCTGGTGTGATGAAAACAAGATTCCTCACTGATGAGGAAGTCTTTGCAAAGTTGGTAGATGATAAGATCATTGAGGAGAAAGAGAGAAAAGCTAAGGGCATCAAACACCCTGATAGCAGCTCAAATGATGATGATTCCCCTGATGATCCATCAAACCCTTCAAAACCCAACCCTCCTGAAACCCCTCAAGCCAACCTCCCTGAATCTTTTCAACCCAAGCCTTCTGTATCAGCCAGACTCTCCAACCCTCCTAAAACCTATCATAGGAAAGGCTCTGTATCTTCAGAGGTGTTGACCAAGGGTGGTAACACAACCAAAGACACATCTGCCAATGAAGGTTCTTCTGAACCCAAGGCACAGCCTAAAGATGTTGAGGTTCCTGTTTTAGAGGCTGGTTTGGTTAAGGCCTATTCAGTGTCAGGAGAGTTGGACACTGATCAGCCCTTAATCATTCAGGATGACTCAGTGGCTGTTGATATAAGCACTGTGATCTCCCCACAACTGCCATCTTTGAACCTTGTTGAAGGTGGAGATGCTGCAGGATTAGGTGATGGAGTTGAAAAGGAAATGTTAGTGGAAAAACCAGAGGGCGTAGTAGATGAGAGAGATGTGGTGATCACTAGGATAGTGAGTGTACCACCAAATGAGGGTGATATAAGTGAGGAAGGGCAGGCTATTCTTGAAGTCAAATCTGAACTTCAGGAATCCCTTGATGAGAGGAGGCCTGTTTCTTTAAGTGAGGAAATTATCAATGAAGGAAGAAAAGAAATAGTTGAAAATGAGAAGAAGACTGCTGATGTATCAGAGTCTTATGAAAAAGAAATTGAGGGAGATAAGTGTGTTTTTACTGACTCCTTTGATTTGTCTGACATTGCAGGTATAAGTTTTGAACAAATCTTTGCAGATGACCTCTTGACAGATGCTCCCATCCAAGTTGATAGTGGATCAGCACAAGCCTTGCTTGGGGTGCAATCAGAGAAGTTGGACTTCTTGGCTCATCAAGTTCAAACAGCTCATGCAGAGACTTCTGGAGCATTAGATGAGCATGGAAGAACCTTGGCATCTGTGGAAATGAGGCTGACAGGCTCTGAAGATGTGGTGTTACCCACATTAGAAGCAAGAATTGAAGGAGTGGAATCTGGTCTTCAAACCATCTCCACTGAAGTTCACAAAGCCAAAGTCAGTATGGAGAACATTTCAAAGGAGGTCAAGAAGGATCAAAAAACTGCTTAGAGATAACCACAATGCGAATGTTCAAGCTATCAGATTGACCATTAAGCAAGCTCTTGGCAAGAAGACAGCCTTGCAGAAGAAAATAGCAGAGGCACAAAGGCTTGCAATGGTGAAAGCAGCTTCAGAGAAATTTTCCCAAGAGGTGATGGCCAACATTGCTGAAGGTGTAGTGGCCAACCTCACTGAGCTCCTTAAGACCCAACTGGATGCATCTCTGAAAGCAACCATGGAGGAGGTTGTCCAACAAAAGATGAAGCCTGTTCTAGCTTTTCTAAGCTTGAGCAGTGACAGGATGCAAAATATACATGATGAAAATGTATATTTGTTGGAGGAGATGAAGTCTCTAACCCAAGCCCAGTCCTTGATGGCATCAACTATGAGTGAGCTCAAACCTGAATGTTTTAATGCTGCCAAAAAGGGGGAAAGGGAAAGAGCAAGAGCAAAAGGTGCCTTAGTGATTGGAAGTCCAGTCAAAGGTAAGGACAAAGCTCCTGAAGGAAAAGGTAAAGAGCCAGCAGTGCTAAACTTAGAAGAATTGGATGAAGAAGAACAGTTAGCACTTGCTTTGAAAAACTCAATGGCCTCAGCTCAAGAGGAAAGAGTGAGGTTACGGCAAAGGCCAGGTGGTGAGGTGTCTGGTTTGGACAAAGATGCTGAAGGTGTCCAAACTAGAGGAAAGATCAAGAGGGCAAAAGGAAAGAAAAGACAAGTTGAGACATTCACTGACTTTCCCAACAGCCTTGATCTACCACCTGAATTCAGAATTGATGATGATGAACCTATCTCCAAGAAGACTAAAGTTGCTGAAAAAGACAAGTCTTCTGAGAAAGAAAAGTCTACTGAGACTAAGTCCACTGAAGGTGCCAAAGCTTCTAAAGATGTAGAGGAGTTGTATGAAGAAGGCTTTGGACCAGGACCTAAGAAGAAGAAAGTGGTGGTGCTAAATGATCCATCAAAGCTGTTTCATGAAGGGTATGGCAAAGACCCTGAAACTCAACAGAAACTGGCCATGATGAGGGCCCAAGAAAAGATGGATTTGATGGATGAAGCACAAAGAGCAAGAGATAAAAGAAGAGCAGACTTTCAGAAACCAAGAAGGAAGAGAGCAACTTACAACAAGATGAAGCCACAGCTATTGATCCCAATGGACACCAAATATCCTCACTTGGATAAATGGGTGCCAATTCAACTGAATGACTCATGGGAGGAAGCAAAAAGGGAGTTTGTCTATGATTACTATGTCATTGACAGATGGAATGGAAAGGATGCCAACTCCACTTTTGCTGAGTTCATGATAGAATACTACAGAGAGCTTTATCAACAACTACTTGCAGCTGCTGATATTGCAAGATTTGAACTCACAGCTCCCAAGCCAATCATATACATGCCTCCAAAGTTTGAAGGGTGGATTGACCAGGCAAGAATTCTGAAGGAATTTACTGAAATCCTCAAGCTGAACAAGATGGTTCTTGGACCTAAGGGAACAAACCAAGAAGCCATGGCACTGAAGAGAAGAGTGTGGGCACAATATGGGATGGTGCCACCTCCTGAGGATGATCTCTGAAATGGCTAAGTCTTCTGACCTTTCTTGATTGGTCAACTGTGCTGAAATTTGGTCAAATTTGCTGATATGGTGTGCTATGATGATCTAAGTGCTCTGATATGCATTGGTTGCTCTGATATAAGCATGTACTCTGATACCTGATGTTTTGCTCTGATCCAAATACTGCTAAGTGTTTTGGTGTTTGCTCTGATACTAGAAGATGCTCTGAAACTTGAAGATCTAAGTGTTTAAATTGACATACTCTGATACTCTAGATCTTATGTTTTAGTATATGCTCTGAAATTTTTGTAATGATGTCTTGATTTCATGCTCTGATAAGTTATCTTCAACTATCAACATGCTTGTAATGATTTTTATATGAATGATAGTTTAACTACCTTTGAATCAAGATACATTATTACAGAAATCTCTCTATGCCTACATTTGAAACCTATGTGCAACATGAACAGTAAATACACTAACACATTGCTTTTCAGGATAATTGACCTTAGTCATGTCTTCTGAAGATAAATGTAATAGGTGTAGCTAAGTCACTTTTGCATAAGTTGTATAGGTTTTGGCATCATCAAAAAGGGGGAAATTGTTGGGAATAAAATGAGATATGTTTTGATTCAATAACAAAACCCCCTGAGACATGCCTAAGTCAAGATTAATATGTTCTAGAGATGTTAGAACATATAGAATAAAGGCTAGATGAGAAGCTGGTATGTTAGGCAGCTCTTAGTTGATTAGATGCACAATTTGAGGGGGAACACATGCTTTGAAGTTTATCAAGAACAAGTCCCCTCAAGGCTCAAATTCTGGAACCATGATCAAGTCTGCTGAAGGTCAAGTATGCTGATCAGGAGAGTTGTCCAGAAGAGTTGTCTCAGCACAATCTATTCTGAAAGAAGTGTACTGAAAGCTTGAGGTCAACCATGCTGAGGAGACAACTACACCCTAAAAGATCATTAATGAATCATACTAAGATCACTTTCAAGTGAAGTAAAGGGTATGAGCCAAGTCATCTGAAGAAGAGCAAAGCCAACCTTGCTGATAAGCAAGACTGCTGATAGTGATAAGAAGAGTTGTCCAGTTGATAAGGAGTGTTGTACTATCATTGGAACAACCTTCAGAAGCCATGTCCAAGTCCTAACAAGAGAATCTTAAAGTCAGACCTTGGGAAGAGTGCTGCAGAATGAAGACAAAGTCTATACAGCCGTTTATTTCCCAAATGAGGACATGTCACTATCAAGATTCTGTCTTCAAAGTTGAAGAACTAAAAGAAGACATTTATGGACATTTGAGGCTGCCTCTCCAACGGGCAAATCCTTCAATTGTCTATAAATACAGAAGTGTGAAGACCATTTGAAAGTATCCAACTAACCTCAACAAAGCACCTCAACACAATCCAACATTGAAGAGAACTCACAAGCTAGAGTCCTTTCAAAGCTTTCAAAGACTATCTTAGTCTTCAAACACTTCATCTAAGCTGAACTACATTGTACATCCATACACAAGCTTAGAGAGATATCCTATCCTTATACACCGATCTTCATTGTAAAGGATATCTCATTAGTTGGAACCTTACTTCAACCCTTATATCTTTCAAGAGTGAAAGTGAGAAGGTTGTAGTAGTAGAAGTGGTAGGAGCTGACTGTTGAGAGAAGAACAGTTCAGTTCTGAGTTGAGAAGAGGGTACTAGGACTCTAGACATCCTAGGGATCAATTCACCAAGGAGTGGTGTTATTGATCAAGTGCACCTTGGCACTATAAAACAAGTTAATTCCAAGAGTGAAGGAATTATCCTGTTCAATCAGGGAAAGTGGATGTAGGAGCTTGAGTCTCTGAACCACTATAAACTCTTGTGTTGATTTACTTTTCAAGTACATTCATATTTTCAACACTGCACACAAAACTGATCTTTCAAAGGATAAACATTCAAAGATTGTGCAAAACTGATTTGGACAAGTTCCCTGAAAACTGGATTGAATTGAATTGACAAAGTGATTTCAGAAACTTTAAAGGAGTCTAAACTAAAAGGGTCAACCACTATTCCGCACATATAACTCCCCTAGATAGTTATTCAACTAAGTACTCAATAGTACTTAGTAGTTTGATTATCTTAGAAGAGTTAATCATCTTCAGCAGAGTTGTCCAAGACAACCTTGCTGAGCTCTGGTTTGATCAAAGTTAGAAAGAATTTGCATACAAGTGTATTCCCCCCCCCCCCTCATACACTTGTTATATACTCCTTTCAGGACCAACACAACTCATCATCTTTGCATACATCTTGGTAATAAGCTCTTAATTGATTGTAAAACTCGATGGAACTCGACTTGTTTAATGTTAGAAACAACTATGAATTACAAAGAAAACTTTTTTTCGCTTGAAGCATTGTGATTCAAAGTATACTTGTTTGCCTTGAGTTGTTCTTTGGTACCCAATACCCCACAACCAATTTGTATTTTCTTAAGAAATCAAGCTTGCATTAATCCAGTGGTTAATTTGTGGTGTAAAGGTTGTTGAGTCAATGTTTATGAAAATGATAACCAAGTTTGATAAATATTGGTCTAATGTGCATGACATCATGGGTGTGGCTACTATGTTTGATCCTAGGTATAAATGGTTTTATTAGAGTACTATTTTCAAAAGTTTTATGGTACTAACAGTGAGATTGGGGTGAAAAAGATTCTAGAATCGTATCGTGAGTTGCTTGTACAATATGAGGTGAAAGAGAGATTGGATGGTGATGTAAGTGGCTCAATTGACACTAATGTAGTTGATGACCTCTCACTTTGTGAATTTGACTTGTATGCTTCCACAAGAAAAAGAAAAAAGGTAAGGTCTGAGTTAGATATGTACTTAGATGAAGTTAAAGGGGACCCCCGCAAGTGGGCGGTGAGATTGGTCCCCCGGGATTAGTCAGTCCTTGGACCGGATACCCGAAACTTCAAAAAAAAAAATGTATGAATATTATCTACCAAGGACTTCTGATTTTGATGTCTTAGCCTGGTGGAAGTCTAATAGAGGTAAATATCTTGTTTTGCATCAAAAAAATTTGTAAGAGATGTTTTAGCTATTTAGTCTCTACAGTTGCATTAGAGTCCGCTTTCAGTACAAGTGGACCATTGATAAGTCCTCATCGTAGTAGATTTCACCATAAGACAAAAGAGGCCCTAATGTGTGCTCAAAATTGGATACTTTCCTAGAAAGGTAACTTATATTTATTATATAAAGTTAATTTTAATGTATAAATAATATAATATGACATGACTCTTTGCTCATATGTATTACTTATATTCAGAGAACTGAACGAGCATAAGATATGAGACAACTCTATGATGAGAAGATCGAGATTGTGGTATGCTAGTTTTTTTTTTTTTTTTTTTTGAGTTATTTCATTCTTAATATGTTTGTGGAGTATTATTTAAAATATTTTAATTTTCTTTTATTATTGTAAGAGTAACTTTAGAAAGATTATTGGTTGTTGGATGAGTAGCTAAGACTGCTGAGTGCTTCTTTATTGCAAATTTGAAGTTTGATTTTATTAGTTTGGTTATTGTCTTTAAAAAAAACTTTATTAAGTTATGGTGTTTAGACTTTTCTTTACTCAAATGTGAATATTGGATTAAATTTAATTAAATGTTGGGTTAATTTTAATTGAAGTGTTAGTTACTAGTTATTATTGTGTATGTTATATTATTGTGGTTAAAGAAGTTTAGCATGAAATATAAAAGCTAGTGGGGCGGGTCTGACCCGCCTCGTACAAGGCGGGTCTAGGGCATAGTATACTTGAAAGAGACAGGTCCGGGTAATCAACTACCTAGCCCAACCTGCCCCATTGCTATCCCTAAATGAGTATTCATATAGTGAGAATGATTTAGCCCTCAGATAGCTTCCCCTTAATTAATTTTACCAATTTAATCAACGAACATAGTAATCTCAATCTAATCTCGAATATTATTTCTAAATCAGCGGTATAGCCAAACTAATTCAAATTTTTTCTTATTTTTAATTAATTAGAAGGTACGACCCCTAATTAATATATTCATGTGAATAACCCCAAAACATGTATTCAAGGTTCAACTTGAGGAACGCATTAAAGAACTAAAACAATAGAGTAAACTAGACTATGAATATGAGATGTTTGTTTCATACAACCTAGACGTTATTATTCCCTAAAGTGTCCTGTCTTAGTTGCTACAATATTATAACATTTACGGATTATAAATCATGAATTAGCTAGAATCAATAAAGAAATAAAGTCGGGTGATCAAGCCTATTAAATTCATAAATTAAAAGATGCATATCATATAATCAAAACAAGAAAAATAAGTAAAAACTGAATAATTAAAACAAACATAGAAGGGCAATTCTTACGGTAGTCACATTTTACAAAGTGACTACATAGTCACTTTGTCGAATCGCGCCATGTGGCGTCGTCAACGTCGTAACGACCTGCTACCTGTTATACAGGTTTAAGTTATTTTTATCATTATTTAAATTGTATTTTGTTATTTACTATATTACCCTTCTTTTATTTAAATTATTTATAAGAAAGTTTAATTTATAAAAAATAATAAAATTACTATCCTACCCTTTTAATACAAATATTAATAAAATTACTATCCTACCCTTTTAATACAAATATTATAATTTTAAATTAAAAAAATGAAATAAACAAATTCCAGAATATTACATTACTTTCTTCTCCACAGCCACATCGGGTTTTATGTTTCTAAGACTTGAAATTGAAATTAGGGTTCCTTTCTCCTAACTCAATTGTTCATAAATTGCAAATGAATTGGAATAGTTTATTTCTCCCCCAATTCCAACGTTCCTAAGTTGCAAAGTGAATTCGATTATCGAAGTAATAATGTGGTTATCTCACTATTGGTGATTCCTCGCTCAATTCCCGATTTTCGCCGACGGTCGCTGACTCCAAGAAGGCGGACGGAGATATTCGCCGACGGCCGCTCACGCCAAGAAGCAGGACGGAGATTTCCTCCGACGGTCTCTCACTCCTAGAACATTGTGGGGATTTTCTTCGACGGTTGCTCTCTCCAAGAAGCAGGAAGAAGACTTTCTCCGGCGGTCGCTCACTCGAAGAAGCAGCAAGGTGATTTTCTCCGACGGTTTCTCCGACTGTATTGCATGTGAACCCCGACGACTCACTACCCCTCCGACTCCCTTCGCCAAGCCCTAACATCGGTTGATAAATTTACAAGTAACCCCGTCGGCGGCGGTGGCGGGCAGGCGCGGAGGCGGATGATAGCAGAAGACAGGAAAAAAACAATCGAAAATGCATGCTAAGTTCTAATGATTTTAATTCCTTTAAGTTATAATTTGATTTGTTTTTTATTAATTAATTGATTTGATTTATTCTTTTGTTATTAATAACATAAGGGTAAATATGTAGTTTTAATATTATATATTTTAATTACATTAACAAAAATATAATAAATTATTTTATTGTATAAGGATAAAAATGTAATTTTACAATAATATATTTTAATTAATTTAATTTAATAGAAAATAAAATTTTAAGACACATTACGACACATTACGACGATACATACCGTAAAATTTACAAAAGTAACAGGTCATCAAATTTAAACCTTTAGATTAGATTTTTAATGACTTAGATTAACTGACTAAGGTAGTCATTACGACACGTTACGACACCCTAACTACATGTAAAAGGTCCCAACATAGAATCATGATCATTCTTTTCTACTGTGATGCACACGGCCAATTGCAATCCTCCCTCCAAGCGTTGACTTCCTTCCCAATGACGGTTGCCGCGTGTATTCTCCAACAAAAAACCACAACTTTTGGCCCACTTTTCTTTTCCATTGGGCTTTCTTCTTCCATAGCTCACGACCCAGGCCAAGACCATGATTAATCAAGGCCACATTTATACATACACACAGGGTTATTGAGGACACCCACCATAAATTTTTTTCATCCTAAAGGGCATTCGAAATGTCCAATATACCCTCTGTTATATTTCTCGACAAAATCGTCCCCACCACCACCACCCCAAAAAAAAATCTCCCCCCACCATCAACATAATGTCCGAATTCCAAAAAAACCCAATAAGATACACGAAACAGAAACATTTTAAAACATTTTTTTTAAATACTTGAACAAAATAAAAGTAAAATTCATTATAACTCACTAATCTTATATAATAAAAGGAGGAAGTGTTTCTCCTGGTTTCGCCATGTGTCATTTTATATATGTTAATATTTCGCCATGTGTCATTCCACGTGTCATCACTCTTCCATGTTTTCACTACAAAAAACGCGGGGTTTGCCGACGGAGGGCTACCGACGGAATCCATTCCGTCGGTCGTCCCGACGGATCGCCGACGGAATATTCGAATCGACTGACTCCCGACGGAATTTTATGTGTTGTAAGAATTTTATGTGTTGCAAAAAATATATAAATTTAGGCGCGGTGGAGGATACGGAATTTTCAAGTCACACATTGAAAGAGTTCATCCGGAGGTATTGGGATTTCCCCCTCAATTCTAGTTTAGTATTATAGATTTATAGTATTTCATTTATTTGAAGTGTTTTAGTTTATTTTTATCTTGTCTTTGAATTGTAAGTTGTAACTTAATAACTTTGTTCTTTAAGTTTACTTTAGGACTTTGTATTAAGTTATTTTAAGTATTTAATTTATAAATTATATGTATCTAAATTCTAATTTCAGTATTTAATTAAAATATTTGTATATAAAAATTTAAAAAAAATAAAAAATAATAAAACATAAACCGCCGGTTAACCGGGAAACCGCCGGTTTCACATGTGAAGAACCGTAACCGAACCGGGAAAATACGGTTGCGGTGCGGTTTCAAAACCGAAACCGCCGGTTTCAGCGGTTAAAAACTGCCCGTGTCTAGTGCAGAGTCCACTTATAAAAAAAAATTATTTTTTATAAATAAAGTGAATGACAATTTGAGTAAATAATTGATGATTAAATGTAGAATTGTAAACAAATATAATGATTTGGGTGGATTCAATATTCATATAATTTTTTTTATTCGTTTAGTAAATAAATACTGTACAAAATTATATATATGTTTAAGTATGAAAATAAATTATAAATAGAAATAGTTAATGAATGAATATAAATAGAATAAAAATATAAGAATATGATTTGATAGTATGACCCATAAATAGTACATTTGTGTAGAATGCATTGAAAGAGGTAGAAGTAAAAAAAATTTGAGGTGGCATACATGTGCCTAACTTAAAACTTAAAAATTCTCACCCATATTGTGGATGCTTTAGGGATGACAATCTTAACCCCGTCCCGTCTCGACCCGTAGTGAAATAGGGCGAGTCTGGATAACACTCTTGCCTCGTGATCCTTTTTTAATATTAATTTTATATATATATTATACATATAAATGTAATATATTTTTTATGTTTATTAACATATATATAATACTAATTCAACTTCATATATATTTTTAATGTGAATATAAGAATGTGAAATGTAATATGATATTTTACCTAAAATATAATAAATTCATAAACATGTTTCTAAAACTATTTTATTTAATTTTCAATACAGATCTAAATTTTATGTTATACTTAACTTTTAAAAAATATAATATTCTTTTGAATTTTTATGGGTCACCCCAACTGGCCCATGCCCCGTTTGGATCATCCTGTCCCGACCCGTTTTTAAACAAGGCGGGTTCCAAGTATCTAGGTACTAGTCCAATCCGACCCATTGTCATTCATACTCCCCCTGTACCTTTTTTCCCTATCTATTTATACTTTAACAACCCACTACACTTATAATATTCTATACTTTAATTAATGTGCAAAAAATAAACCCACAACTTTCAGAGTAACATAAAGAGTATAATTTTATTTGTTTTGTACCCATTCGAGAATATATATATATATAAAATAAAATTTGTATGAAATATTTCATGCATGAAATATAGATAATTAAGGTAAATTTGGGGCAAAAATTTGTGGGTCAAATTCGGGTCAACGCGAGTCAACACGGGTCAAATTTTATTAAAATATATTTTTTCTCTTTCAAATATTGTTTTACTACATGACCAAAACTATGTTACTATATGACCAAAATATTGTCACTACAAGATAAAAAGTGTACTACTACAAGTCTAAAAATATTCTGAACTCTAAATTTTTTGAGCGAATTCTCTATAATATTTTTTGACATGTAGTAGTACACTTTTAGTCTTGTAGTGATAATACTTTAGCTTTGTATTAACAATATATTACTCATGTAGTAAATCACCTATTTGCATCCCGCAAAATTTTTGGGAGATTTGGATCCAGAATTTTGACTCACGATTTTTTTTTAAATATCTTAAATAGACATATTTCATGTGTAAAATATTTCACACAAGTATAACTCATATATATAGAGTTTATTTACTAAGAGAGACAATCCTATAACCCCATTTTCAAACAAATTAAAACAATTCAATTAAGGTTAAATTGATGTGTGAATACCCAATTATGCCCTTTGTATTAAAAATCAATATTAAATCATTATTATAATAAGTTTTGAAAATTAAATACCAATTTAAAAAACCAATGGCTTTTGAAAATTACTTAAACTATTCGTTTGGTACATGGTATTTTAAATAATTTTTTTTTAATATTTAACATCAAAATAAGACTCAGGTATTATTTGTCATTTTAGACGTATAAAAGTTTAATATTATATTTTTTTTATTTACTTAATTTGAATTTTTATATTTCAGTTTATTTAAACGATTTGTTTTTTTTAATATTTAACATCAATATAAGACTTATGGAATGTTTATATTTCGATTTATTTAAAATTTTAGTATTATGAGTAAATTTTATATAAAAACTCTTTTATATATATTAATTATAAATAAAGATAAATTCTGTCGAACAATTTTGTTGATGCAGAATATTTAGTTTTCTTATATTATATTATACATTTTTTTAGGAGATAACACCATAATTATGTAATAATATTATGATTATATTAATTATAAATAAAGATAAACTTGTGGATTTTACATATACGAAACAAATATTCAAATGTGCAGATCTTTAATTTAGCATGTCGTCAAGCATATATTCTGTTAATCATTAGTCATTTTAAACGTATAAAAGTTTAATATTATATATTTTTTTATTTACTTAATTTGAATTTTTATATTTTGATTTATTTAAACGATTTTTTTTAAAATATTTAACATCAATATAAGACTCATGAATGTTTATATTTCGATTTATTTAAAAGTTTAATATTATCAACAAACACCATTAACAGTTTCAAACTCTACCGTTTAAATTTTTGTGTCATCTTTCCTTTCTTTAATCCTTCCTCAATTTGCAAGTACTCATAAGTTCAATATTGCCATCTTCTCGAACAACTTCACTGATACAATAGTCGATTGGTAGGTTGGAACTTGACCATTGAATTACTTCATTTTTCAATTTTTTCTTTGTGGAATTTTTCGCATTTTGTGAGATTTTTCCCTTTTTTTTTTGTCTGATATGTAGATTTTGAAAGATTTAAAGTCCAGTTGAATTCATTTTTGGTCGTACAAACAATCACGAGACAACATATTTCTTGGACTCAGATGGGTGTGGATATTTCGACTTCTTCCCTAAATGTGATGTGAACATTGTGATGAAGCTAGAATTTATTTATTTTCTTATTTCTCAATCTCAACTGAGTACGTATTTGATTTTTTTGATTGGAGTAAAGTTTGTTTAATGTACTTTTAATAATAGACTACCGACTATTTGAATGAAGGACTGAAGGAGTACTATTTAGCAATATATCACACAAAATAGGCATGCAATGCTTTTGACGCATGATGTAATAAGACAACTAAAATGTATGGACATAAAACTGCTAAAGATTTACACATGATCAAATATGTCTTAATTTGGACACAACACTAATTGCTTTTTATCACTTCAATCCAACCCCGAAATGAGCTGTTTATTTGTGTGGAATTAGTTAACTTTGGACCACTTTATAAATAAACTGTAAATATAGTTATTCAGATTCTGAACATTCAGAAAGCTTAATAATGACTATTTAATCCTTAATAAATTTTGAGTTGTATTTCTTTCGTCAATAATACAATTTTACCATTTACTGAATATTTAAGTTCGGGACAGTTAGCACGACCCATAAAAAAAACATATATGCAGCAAGAATTCCATCACAAAGACACAAAAAATATGAAACAAAAAGCAAATTTTAAAATTTGAATATATATTTCTGATTAATTTATTAATTTAGACCAGTTTCCCCCCATTTAATATTTTCCGCTCAAATAAAACAAGAAGATCAAGAAGATTTTGTCCGTTTCATATATTTTCTAATAAATGCTGAATTTAAATCTGGTGTTGTACAACATCATTCTATACAAATGGACTGATCGAACTATTATTATTGATTTGAATCTTGTATCACAATGTGCATTTTAAATATTTACAACATAACCGTTGAATTATATTGCACAAAAAAAGATGTTACATTATGCAATACCTGATCCAAACTCATTTTATGTAACTGTTGAACAAATTGAGTATATGTGTCATTCTAATTACAGTTTCTTCAATTTATATAGAAGTACGTGATAAGTTGCAGCAGCATCATTTAATCAAAAGAATCAGAAAATATTGCATAAATTGTTTGATTATTTCCTATGTTTTACTTATTGTTCCACCTTATTCGATTTTTAACACATTCGTCTTTAATATTATGAAACGTAGTTTAGCATGACACATATCAATAAGTTAAATATAATAATTATTTTTATAGTATAAAGATAAAAAAATCAAGAGAAAAAATAAGCAGGATATATCAGTTGAGTCCTTTTCATGAGTAGTGATAAAGAGAGTTGCATTGAGCGGGCCTGAATGTTGCGGATACTGTGTGTATTTGCACGTTTGTGTGTGTATAAATGTATAGATACAATACGAGGATATAGATACATAAAATTGAGAGACTATTTATTTAAAGTAGCAGCTGATGTGAAATTATATTTCCATCTTTGAGAATGGCCATAGTCCGATAGAGTGTAGGCCTTTTTTTCCTATCTCTATTTCTCAGACTTTCAATATATATTACGCCCTTCTCAAACCCTAGATTGCCCTTTTCCCTCGATTTTCGCGGAGATCCAATTCTTGATTCAGAGTATCTGCCAGAATGCGAGATAAGGATCCGCCGCCGGATGAATTCCGCTGCAAGCGCACCGACGGCCGTCAATGGCGGTGCAAGCGCCGTGCGATGGATGGAAAAACGCTTTGTGATATTCACCATCTTCAAGGGAAGCACCGTCAGAACAAGCAGAAAGTTCCCGAGTCTCTCAAGCTGGAGAGAACTGTCACGAAGAAAAGGGGGAATGACAATGGGGAAAGTAGTCGTAGGATTTCCAAAACGACGAAAAAGTCACCGGTTGTTACGGAGAGTAAGAGGTTAAAGGTTGTATCGGAGAAATTGGACGAGGCGTTGAAGAGGTTGAAGTTGAAGAGAGGGGACTTGCATTTGGATTTGATTAGAGGATTTCTGAAGAGGCAGGTGGAGAAGAAGAAGGAGAAAGAGTTGAAGGAATATGTGATCAGGGAGGATGAGACAAGAGTGTTGCCGTATGGCGTTTTGGCTATCTCGCATTCTAATTCACAGAAATTTAGTGAAAATGGTGGGTTGGATGAGAAACTTGGAGTAGATTCTAGTGGCAATATTTTCTTGCAGAGGCATTTCCGTTCGAAAAATATTGAACCTCTGCCAATTAGTACAATGCAGGTTGTTTTCTTGATCCCCTGTGATATTTCTTTCTATATGCATTCCTAAGATGCTGTGTACGGATTCTGATTCTGAATTTGAATTAGGCTATTCCAATGGCGGAGAATGTGAAGGCCAAAAAAATAAGGAAGTGTCATTGGTGTAGAGGAAGTAATTGTAATAGCTTCATTAAGTGCCTGACTTGTAAGAAACGCAGCTTCTGCTTGAATTGTATTAAAGAGAGGTTAGTTTTTCTAATTTCTCTCTGGTTATAATTTGAGTATATGATTCCTAATCCCTGATCTTCAATTAAGTTTGAATTGCTTATCTACTGTTACAGTGCGTGTTTTAATGTGTTACTTGAGTCTGTTTCAGAATTGTCACTTCCAAATTTGTTAATCATTCTTGTTAATGATTACATTAGGATCACTTTTGGTTATGCATGACTCTTTAAGAGAATGGTTGAAGCCTTTGTAATTAAATGCATGTCTGCGTCATAGTGGCATCATAGGCAGCTAATGTTCCCATGTAAACTATTATAGCAGGACCAATCAAATTGAAGATTTTTTTTTTTGGTTAAAGAAAAGGCAGTTCTAATTACAAAAACATATGGAATCAAGCTGAACAGCTAAAACAGAATTGTTTTATCTGCTGTTACTGATATGCCTTTTCAGTCTCAAAGCCAACTAGCTTTTATAAATGTGGAATTTCATTCAGGTGTTTTGAGAAGCTAGAAGTGAAGATCAAGTGTCCTGTCTGTCGAGGAACTTGTAGCTGTGCCCTTTGCATGAAACAGAAACACAGGACCAGTAATCATAAGGTTAGGACAGGGCTGAATTTTGAACAATGAAATTCTTGAAGAAGCGCGAAAATTTGAGTTTATCTGTTATGTGTTTCTTTCCAGGTTTGTTATAGAGGAGGAAGGCAGCTGGACAGAAAACAATTGCTTTACTATCTACTCTACATGCTGCTTCCTGTCCTGAAAAGGCTAAACCATGACCAGAACACTGAACTTGAAACAGAATCTAAGGTTACAGGTATGAGATACATGATCTCATTCTGTAATGACTTAGTCTCATTTATTTGAGGAAACTGCAAAATTGGTCCTGAATCTCTGAATCTATTGGGTGTTAGCAATTTTAGTCCCATACGAATCAATTTTCTCAATTTAATCCCATAATTTTTAAAATGCTCCAACTTTAGCCCTAAATTGACAATCTTTTGTTTCAGGAGGATAATTAATTTATAATCTTTTTAATTAAAAAAATATATTGGGGTTTCATTATGTCACATAAGTGATACGAAGTTATTAGTTCAGTTGCTACAGGGAATTCAGGCACAGCTCATGTGAGCAGTATGTGAAAAAATCTTCCAACCTAGTCAATATAGGACTAAATTGCATCATTTTAAAATTATGGGACTTAATTTAGAAAATTGATTTGTATGGGACCAATTTTGCAGTTTGCTCCATTTATTTGATGGTGACATGTGTTTTTTTTTATTTTCTGTATGCAATAGGAAAAGAACAATCCAAAATTCAGATTCCACAGACTGAGTTGGGATTTCTTTCATCATGCTGCTGGTACGTTCCTCAGTACTGTCATATAACCATGTATATAAGTTTAACACATTCAAGTGACGTTCTAGTAATTGTAGCCTGTGTTTATTTACATTGATGAGCAGCAACAAATGCAAAAGATCGATCGTGGACTACCATAGGGCCTGCACAAACTGTTCATACAATCTTTGCTTAAGTTGTTGCCAAGAACTTTCTCGACATAGCTTGTCTGGATGTTTCAAGCTCAATGGTTTCAAGAAAAGGAAAATGTGTGGTGATGATATACTAGTTAAACATAACACCTCGTGGAAAACGAGTGTAGATGGTAGCATTCCATGCCCATCAACTGATATGGGTGGTTGTGGTGGAAGTTTTCTTGGTTTAAGATGTATATATCCCTTTAACTGGACTAGAGATCTGGAACTTAAAGCTGAAGAGCTACTTTGCAGCTATCACTTTCCAAAAAGTGCAGACATTTCTTCGTGTTGTTCATCATGCAATGACTTTGGTGCTGATGGTGGTGAACATAAGCTGCAGAGAACACTATCTAAGAGAATAGGTTTTAACAACAACTATCTTTATAGTCCAACTGTAAAATATCTTCATCAAGAAACCCTTGAACATTTCCAGAGTCACTGGGGTAAGGGTCACCCTGTTATAGTTCGAGACATGCTCCGGACCAACACGGATTTGTGCTGGGATCCATTTATCATGTTTTGTTCGTATATGGAGAATAAGAGCACTGAATCTTGTAATGAAGGTAGCATTAAAGCAGCGAACTCCTTGGATTGGTGTGAGGTTTGTTATGTACTTTCACATTGCGTGTGTGTGTGCGTGTGCGTGTGCATGTGAATTTGTGTGATCAAATTGGATGCATAACTGATGTGATCATTTGTTCAGCATTGTACTGGAAATAAGATTTACACCAGCTTCTGTGCACTATATTTCTGGTTTGCCTAACTTGGTCCTGTTCTTGGAGTGCTTACCTAGTTAAAACCATATAAATGTCTCTAGTTTTGTTCCATTAGTAGGCAAAAAGTTTTCTGTTCTGGCAGTTCTGCAAGTTTTATATTTAATATCATGAAATCGCTATTTGATATCATATCTTGTGTTCGATCAAAACATTGTGTTGAGATACTATAGTATCAATGAAATCTCTTAGGTGGTGGATGAGATGGAGATGGAAAAATGTGGATGTGGGCAATCCAGTGAATGGTAAATCTATGTTTGGTTAGGGATGGAGAAATAGAGGTGGATGGAGCTTTATGCCAAATCAATAGGTTTTGATGAATGATGATATACTATATTATTTACTATAGTTAGTTAGTGGGGTAATGATTGGTTGAAAGGAAAGTAGGAAAGATAATGAGTTGGTGTAAGAAAAGTAGGAGGGAGAATGAGCAAATGAGAGAAAAGTAGTGATGTGATTGTAATAGGGGTGTAGATATATTATATAAAGGGTGGAAGGATATTTGGATGTGCAAATCCAAAATTGACCAGGATGGAGGATGGGCCATCCAAATCCGGATGGCACCATCCCTTTCCAAACATTTGATTTGGGATTTAGAGGATTTTGAAATATAAATTCAAAATCTCGTGGATTTCAAAATCTTGATAAATAGTATTGATGTGTGCTTGTTTTGGGATTTAAATAGAGTAGGATTTAACTTTTTGTCAAATTAATTTGAGAGTGTGTATGATATTGTATTATTATATTATTGTTGATTATTGATTGTAACTATAGTTACTAAATGATTTCGTAATGCTTAGTGTGTTTTATTGGAAGTTGCAAAAGTTATGATAAAAGGTATGAAAACTGAAATATAAAATAAGAGTGGAATAAAAAATCAAATTTGCGTTAACGAGTCATTGGAGAGAGTGGTGTAGAAAAAAAATGGCATTTATAGGGGTTATAGGTATTTGTAGTGGTGGTATATTGGGTTTTAAAAAATCGAATTCTAAAATTCAAAATCCGGTTTTCAAATCCAAAATCAAATGTATTACACTATTATGTACCCTTAGGCTTCATTTTCATTTTAGTAATTTTACTCCTATTTGATTGCATTGTGATGAAATTTTGTTTCATATTAATACAACTGCATTGACTTTGCAGGTAGAAATTGATCAGAAGCGGGTATTCATGGGGTCACTTGAGAAGAGAACACATGCAAGCCTACAGCAAAAAGTTCTAAAATTCAAAGCTTGGCTTTCTTCCAATTTGTTTCAAAAGCATTTTCCCCTCCACTACAATGAGATCTCAAGTGCTCTACCTCTTCCAGAGTACGTCGATCCAGTTTCTGGCCTTTTGAATGTCAGTGTGAAGTTGCCAAAGGATATATCTAACCCTGACTTAGGTCCCTGTATCTATTTTTCGTATGGAGGTCCTGAGGAACTCATGCAGGCTGATTATTTGTCAAAACTGTGTTATGAATCGCATGATAAGGTAGGAGTTGGTCAAATATACATAGCGTATCCTTCTCTTGCATCATTATCTACAAATGCTTTGAGTAATTCTTTTGTATGTTGGTCGTTATATCTCAAAATTCAAAAGTTTAGATTACATTTCAATTTGTGAGAAGGTGGTGATTTTAGCAACAATTAAGCCATGTTTAAATGTGGGGATATTTATATAACTTACGCTATTGGCTTTTAATCTCAGGTTAATATTCTCGCTTATGCTACAGATGCTCCAATATCCTCGGAACAGATTACTAAAATTGAAAACTTAATGAAAAAGAGCAAGACTCGAGACCATGGGCAGTCGTTGAGTAATTCCAGTGATCAGAAAGGCAAGTCATCTTTACAGAGTGAAGACACTGGTGAATCAGGATTGCAGGACAGTAGAGAAAAGACAGTATTGCCCATCGGAATTGAAAATGTACCCTTTTACTCCAGTGACCATCGTCAAACACTGTGTGTTGAAAATGGCAATTTCTCTGATGATAGTGAATATGATTCTGAGGCATCAATTCTTTGCTCTGGAAGTATTGAAAATTCCGAAGATTTTGATGAGCATTTTCAAGAGGAAGATATAGAGAGCTCGTTTTACAGTGAAGATAAACGAGGAACTGACTGTTGTGGTGCCCAGTGGGACATTTTTCCCCGAGAAGACGTACCGAAACTTCTGGAATACCTTAAAAGACACTCTAAAGAGCTTACATCTCCACGCAGCTGCTCAAAACATGTATGATTATATTAAAAGAAGATTTTTTTTGTTACAAACTGCAATGCAAGTGTAATGATTGCTTTGTGTGTATCTAACAGGTTCATCCCATTCTTGATCAAAACTTCTTCCTTGATGCATATCACAAATTGAGACTGAAAGAGGAGTATGGTATGTATGTTATAAAATTGCTATCTCTATTTGCAGTTAAGCTTGCATTGCTAATATATAGCTTGTTTTCTCTGAATTCAGATATTCAACCATGGACTTTTGAGCAATCAACTGGAGAAGCTGTCTTCATTCCTGCTGGATGTCCCTATCAAATTAGAAAGATCAAGGTAGAAATGCTAATCGAACACCCATTGATTAAAATAAGGTGTTTTGACTTTTGATTAGAAATGTTACACTGCTTCTCTCTTTTTCCTACCAACTAGTTAAGATCAATTTCTCAAGGTAATATGGAATAAATTCCAATTGTATTCTGTTGGCTAGGGTGTAAAGGAGCCGAGTCGAGCAGTGTCAAGCTCAAACTCGACTAGATTAAAAAACTTGAAGCTCGAAACACGCCTCAAACTCTACCGAGCTCAATTCTTTAGAACTCGAGCTCGACTCAGCTTGCTAACTACATAACATTAATTAGAGATTTTATCTTATCATAACTAGAACATATTATGGGCAAAATAGTAAAATTATGTGAGCCCAATTAAGCTCGTGAGCCTGACGAACCTAGTATTATTCGAGTAGCTCGAGCTCGACTTGATTAAATTCGAGTTGATTTCGAGTCGAGCATGAGTAGCTTATGAGCCGGCTTGAATCACTTACTCACCTACTGTTAGCTTAGTACGTCTCATAATGTTATTCCTAAACCCAGCCCATTTGTTGTTTTATAGTTATTACCAATATTTGGATGGCATTCTCAATCACATTAACCAGGACCAGGTTTTGTACCTCGCTGATAGCTAGGTTGCAGTGTGTTCTCAGATGCTAAGTTACTTAAGCCTAATTATTATGTTCTATGAAAGTTTTAGCTAAACTCTGGGTTTAGAATTAGAATTAGAATGAGCAATTTCTTATTATTGACAGCTCTTTAAATTTTTTCAGTCTTGTGTAAATGTTGTCCTGGACTTCGTCTCACCTGAAAATGCTACTAAGTGTATTCAGTTGAATGATGAAATCCGTCTTCTTCCCACACGACACAAAGCCAAAAGTAAGGTGATGGAGGTAATAGATAATAAATTTATACTCGCAATAATTTTCGTAATAATAAATATAAAGTGATGGACATTTAATTTGGAAATGGATTGAGCAGGTGGAGAAAATGGCTCTCCAGGGTATAAGTGCAGCAATTGAGGATTTATGCAATCTCATGCCTGTGAAGCAAGTACTCCTCTTTCTTTTACTTTGGTTTCTTAGTGCATCTTTGAATGATCTTAGATTTGCAGATATTTGGACATTCATCAGTTCCTTTCTATTAACGTGTTATATCTGGTTGGTTGGTGGAATCTATTAGACTGTGTTTGGATTGAGGGATTTGAAATGTGTAGATCCACTCAGTTACTCACAAAATGAAAAGGGTTAAAAGTGGGTTTCATATCTGCAAATCCTTCCATCCAAACAACACCGAAGGTATGTTTGATTTGGTATTTAGAAGATTTTGAAATTTGGATTTCTTTATGAATAGTAATAGTGTGTGTTCTTTTTTAGATTTAATTATGGTAGGATTTAACTTTATGTCAAATAGATGTGTAAGACTGTAATGTATTTTTATTTTATTGTTGACTCTAATTGTAATGATTGTATGATAATTAGTGTGTTTTATTGAAAATTGCAAATGCGAGAAGGTGTGAAAAGTGATAAATAAAATAAGAGTTTGAATAAAAAAAAATCATATTTGCATTTTTAATGAGTCATTGGAGAGAGTAATGTAGAAAACAATGGTATTTATAGGCATTCGTAGGGTTGGATAAACCGGATTTAGATTTTGAAATCCCAAATCAAACATACCCCAATGGTTTTGTTATTGTGGATCCATTCTCAAATTCTTCTTTCTGAATGCAACCCAATTCATTATATACATTATCCCAGGTGAATTGTGAAGTGATGGAACCTCATGCCAGTCTTTCCTAGTGAGTTATAAATCTACAGATACAGAATTGCCACTTCTATATTACCATCTTTGGTGTATCTCTTGTTTTCAATCGGTTTCTTAAAAGTCGATTGGCCTGCTGCAGTAAGACACACGTTCCCTGAAGAAATCAATGCTCGATACCTGCTGTTTCCGCCAAACGAGAGAGCTATGTACCATTAAAGAGGTACCTAACTCTGTTTTTAGGATAAACTTTGAGAATGACATTTACATTGCTAACATATTTTGCAAATAATTGTAGATTAAGAGTATTTCGTTCTTTGATTCTTTCAATGGCCATTCAGTTGTTCAAGATGAAGATGGGGTAAAGTAATGTATCATTAGGGCCAAGTGATTCTTGAACACATTTTTTTTTGGTAAATTGAGGTATATAATTTGTTTTAAGCCTATGTACAGTTAGTTCATTCAGATTATTAGTTTTCAGGCAGTTGATAATGCAAAGGGTGCGATGCAACGTTGTATATATGGACAGCGGTTTGTTTATTTCTATTCATTCGGACTGGGAGGAGGAGGATAATCTTTGTAGAGAAGGAACTCAAAAGAATTACTATATAAATACTTGCATCAAAGTATTATTTGATACCGTTTATTTTATTTTCTTTGCAATAAGACATTTGATTAGGGGTGGCGAAAAAATACCAAATTTTTGGTATACCGAGCTTTATGAAAAAATGTCGAAATTATTGAAATTTTCTGTACAATAAGTCAATAATATATTGGGTATGAAATGGTATATTGTTTGTATAAAGAAATACTAACACCTTAATAAAATACTACTCCCTCCGTTTTTTAATAGGTGTCACTTTAGCTTTTTAACTAATTTTAAAATAAGTGTCATTTTAAGGTTTTTTCTTTAATTTTGACTATTTTATCCTTATTCATTTACCATAAATATTTTTCATTAATAAATTCCACAAAAATTGTTTATACCAAAATTAATTTGGTTTATGAATACTACCTACATTTTTAACTACATTCTTTATCAAACAAAATTTCTATATTAAAATTAGTTATAATTAATGAAGGGTGATATTGACCACAATTTATAATCTTAATTTGTTGAAAAAAGTTAAAATGACACTTATTAAAAGATGGAGGGAGTAATAATTTTATATGATTTTTTAAATTAAATATAAATTAATAGTTTTGTAACTTAAATATTTAATTTGATATTTTTGGTATAAATTACTGATTAATTGCCCATTTTTCTTATTGAATGTTCCTTATACACTCTTAATATGAAAATACTCTATAAATTTTTTTTATTGAATATTCCTTACACACTCTTAATATGAAAATACTCTACAAAATTAATATTCTCTTCTAACATTATTTTAATTTTAGAACTGTTATTCATTTTTTTACTACATTTTACTTTACACTTCACTTAAAATATTTCTCATTTATTTTTCATCACCAACCACTAAATTCAATTTTTTTAAAAAGTATGTCGGTCAAATCGTACAAGTTATCTAGGGACGGAGGGAGTGGTATATACCGAAAACTCGATATAGTACATTATATCGAAATTTCAAGTATAAGTTATACTACAATCTTTTATATTGAAATACTAATATTACGATATATCAAACTTTCGGGATAATATTGATATCGATTTTTAGAATGATATCAGAACCACCCTACATTTGATCGTAGAATATGCAGTTGCATAAACAGGTCCAGCTCAAATTTGGACTATAGACTTTAGTTTGCGCAATTTAGGACACTATTTTATTGTTCTTAACCCTGATTGTTCTATAAAATAGTTTGGTAGGAAAGTTGGTTCAAATCTATTTGGAAGTGGCACATAAATTTGTTCATGTGGGAGGAGAATTTGACAAAGAACTTGTTGGCAAGGATAGACAAAATTCTTCATTCATCTCCGAACGGAATTTACTCAATGCATTTTGGAGGACAAGACTGCATCAAATAATCAATTGGTATTATTTGGACCATGATGGTTACTCTAAAAGTTTCAATTTTTTCATGGAGACTCGTTCAAGATAGAATTTCCACCATTCTCAATCTTGGATAGAGGGGTGTGTTTAGTCCTTACCTGTCTACCATATTACCTTTGTGGTGTTAAGAAACTAAGTAATTTAAAAGTGTTTTCATTGATAATCAAATTAATGTGAGTTCATGACTTATATATAGGTGTTTGGAAGAATCTATAAACGGTTATGAGTTTCTAGACTATACAATCTTCAGTAACAAGCTAGCACATCTAAGTGCATGTGGAAAATGCATGACACGGGAGTGAACTTAACATTTGGGTGTGTGCACCACGTATCACGTTTTGTGCACGATCGGGCAGTGTATCTACTAATTTAGTGTGTGTGCGCTAATTTACAATTTTACACCATTTGCATGGAATGGTGGTGTATCTACTAACTATGTTTAACATGCGGCACCAATGAGGACGTACTGGTTGGAGCACTTGTTTTTCTCATGCCCTTTCTTAATTATTGTCTAGCTTCGCTCGCATCGGGAACGTTGCTGGAACATTTCAAGAACCATAGCAATATGGCATAATCAAAATATATACTCCCTCCGTTTTTTATTAAATGTCACTTTGCCTTTTTCAATATTTTTTAAATAAGTGTCATTCTACACTTTTTTCTTCAAGTTTGACAATTTTACCCTTATGCATTGTACTTCCTCCATTTTTTTTACCTTGATTTAAGTTTTTTCCCTTTTGAATATAGTACTATAACATAAATCATGCATAAACCTTAATTATTGTATACATGAATATCATCTACAATATTGACCACATTCATTACTAAACATAAATTCAATATTAAAATTAGTTATCATTAATGAAGGGTAAAATGGTCCATGATTATATATCTTAATATGTTGAAAATTGTTAAAATGATACTTATTTAAAAGTGGAGGGAGTAATATTTTGGGCTCTTCTTTGGCACTGCATTGTTTGAAATATTTGGGAAGCGAGAAATTCAAGTACCTCTAAAGGCATTTAGGTTCGAAGCAAATGGTTTCAAAAATTTTCGTTCATCTTTTTTCTGGATCTTATCAAGCAATATATTTCGTAGAAAGTATTCGTTTAGTGACTAGTTGAGAGAACTCATATTGTGCTTGTACTACCTTTTGTCCTTGGGTGTTGTTTTCTTGTTGACATAATTCTTTCTCTTTTTTTTTTGGAATTTTTTATGTTCCATGTACGTTTTATTACATTTTTTTTGTTTTGTTAAAAAACATTACTCCCTCCGTCTCATACTTGAAGGCACAAATGAATTGGACACGAGTTTTAATAAATGAATTGTTTATTAGTATTGTGTAAGATAAAGTGGGGGTAATAAAGACTTTTCAACTTTATAAATAGTACTCTCTCCATCTTTTAATAAGTGTCATTTTGGCTTTTTTCAACAAATTAAGATTATAAATTGTGGTCGATATCACCCTTCATTAATTATAACTAATTTTAATATATAAATTTTGTTTGATAAAGAATATAATTAATTTTGGTATAAACAATTTTTGTGGAATTTATTAATGAAAAATATTTATGGTAAATAAATAAGGATAAAATAGTCAAAATTAAAGAAAAAACCCTAGAATGACACTTATTTTAAAATTAGTTAAAAATCCAAAATGACACTTATTAAAAAACGGAGGGAGTAATAAAGTTACTTTTTAGTGTAATAAAGTAGTGACATTTGTTGTAATATTGTGATGTTTTAAGGAAATTGTTTAAAAGTGTTTTTGCTATTTTAGGTAATGTGCCTTCAAGTATGAGACACCCAAAATGATAAAATGTGCTTTCAAGTATGGGACGGAGGGAGTATTATTTGATCGGTTCAATTCTTATGTTTTACTTTTCGTATCAATTGATATTTTATTATGTTAGATTATTAACATGTGTCGTCAAATTATAATGGGTCGTTAGTTATTATTATTTTTTTTTTAATGATACAGGTCAATAATTCAAAATGCGGTTGGAACTAAGTAATGTAATGTGATGTGCTATTTGATTTGGAAATCAATTTCCCCTGCCGACAGCTACTTATATAGTCATGTGTTTATAGGTTGTATGTTGTTGGCCTCTTATAAAAGATATTGAATCATAACTCTAGCATGAGTCATGTGTATATTGTTATCATAACATAAATTAAGTAAACAATGTCTATAGGTTCATAATATTGTTTCAATGTTCCAATCTTTTTTATTAAATTAATTTTTTTTTAAAAAAATCATATAATTAATCCTTATTAAAATTTTACTTTACTTTTCAATAAGGTTATGTAAACTATCATCTGAAAAATGAATTTAAACAAAAATCTATGAAGAAAAATGAATATATATATATATATATATATATAAATATACACACCACATAGACCATACGAATTACTATTGATTTGAACTGTTAGTTAATTATAAATATACACGTCATGCCACACATATGTCAAATTATGTATGTTGTTGGTAAAATGCATCCACATTTGTCTAAGTTATCAATTTTTGTTTATTATAAATTATTATTATTATACTATTTTTAATTTATAAAGTCCTCCCAACTATTGAAATAGCTATGAAAATTGATGGAATTTTTCAATTAACAATAATGATCCCGGCACGTGTAAAATACTCACCATCACAAATTAAGTGCTTCATTTTACCTATTCTTATGAAAAACCTTCTCATTTGGGACTGTGAGTTTGTCCCGAGGGATAAAAATCGCATTCCACACACCTAGCTCAACATGTCTGAAATATTTCAACACCTTACGATTGAGTTGAAAATGAAGTTCCTCAATATATTAAGGAGACATGCCTCTTCTAATTTTATACACTCCTTGTATATTCTAAAAAAAAAAGTGTTTCATTTTACCTTCTAGAGCATCCCATACTAATTTATTCATTTTTATTTTTGTCAATACTTCACTTTCAACTTTTTTTATTGCTTATCAGTCTTTACCTCAATATCGAACTATTCATTTAATATTATTATTCCTTAAAAAGTGTGTAAAAAGTATATATGAAACACTTAATTTGAAATAAAACGGAAGAAGTAATATACATTAATTTCATTATTATTAATATTCAAATATTTGTGCAAATAGTTTGTTCTTCAGCGATGGTACAAATTACTTACGAAAAATAATAGTTACTCTGTCCCTCGTTAAGATACTGATTTTATCATTTTGGACGTCTCTAATCAAGTTACCAATTTTCATTTTTGTTGACATCTCATTATTTCCCTATCTTTTCGCCTTCCTACATCAATTTATATTTTTCCTTTCTTATCTCATTCTAATTTAATATCCTACTCATATTTAATGCAAAAAAAAATTATATGAAATATTTCATATGTGAAATATAGATAATTAAGGTAAATTTAGTGCAAAAATTCGTTGATTAAACCCGTTCAACTCAAGTCAACGATTGTCAAACTTAAATAAAATATATTTTTTCACTTTCAAGTACTTATTTTATTACATTATCAAAACTATGTTATTACATGATCAAACTATTGTCACTATAAAGTCAAAAGTGTATTAAGTCCAAAAATTTCTAAACATTTAAATTTTTTTGACAAATTTTTTAAAATATTTTTTGACATGTAGTAGTACATTTTTGATTTGTAGTAATAATATTTTAGCTTTAGTAACAATATATTATACTCCCTCCGTCCCATGATTTTATGCACACTTTTCTTAATGGGTGTCCCAACATTTTTTGCACACTCCAAAAAAGGAAACAACTCACATAATTTTTACCAATAATACCCCTCCTTTATTTTACTTTCCCTTTCCTTTAGTCAAATCTCCTCCACTTTAATCAATGAATTACCAATAACATCCCTCATTAATTTACACATCACTTTATTCAATTTTTTTAATCTCCGTGTTGGTCAAAGTGTGCATAAAATACTGGAACAGAGGGAGTAGTAAACTATCTGCTTGCTATCCACCATTTTTTTAAATGATTCAAATCTAAACTTATAACTTACAAATTTTTAAAAATTATTTTATTTAAATATATTTTATGTATGAAATATTTGACAATTGTATTTAATATAGAAAAAAAATACTCCCTCCGTCCCACAAGTGTTTGCACCACAAATTGGGCACACTTTTTAAGAAAAAAGTGTAATGAGTGGAGTGTTGAGGGGTAATTTTGTAAAGTTATATGGATAAAGTAAAAAGGTGATTGGAAAGAGAGTAAAAGTAATGGCATTTTGTGTAAATATGTGAATATTGTGAGGGTGAGGTTTATGAGGGTGTTTCCTTTTATGGGTGTGCAAACAATTGTGGGACGGACAAATAAGGCAAGTGTGCAAACAGTTGTGGGACGGAGGGAGTAGAGTTTTACAAAATCTTTTAATGATGTTTTATTAGTTGATGTGAAAAATGGGCCGCACTTATGTGCAATATTTCACGTGAAATATTAGTATATTTAAGGAAGGGTCAAAATTCGCGGATTTGTAGCGGGTTTGACCGGTCAAAAGAATATTTCCTTAAAAATCGCGGAAAAGTCGCGCGCAAGAGGCTAACAGGATAACGGGTTTCAGGTCCGTGTTACTATAAAGGTAATTATATGTTACTGTACGAGCAAATATGTGTTACTGTAAGGACAAGTAACACACAATTGGTTTTTGAGTAACACATATTTGACCTTAAAGTAACACAGAAAAATGTGTTACTATATAAACACAAGTGTATTAGTGTATTCACAAAGATGTGTTACTGTATAAATAAAACGTCATTATTGAGAGTGGATGATATACCCACATTAAAAAAGACGAAAAACAATAATTGAAAACACGTAAAACACAACCATGTTGAATAATTTATCGATCGCTACAAATTAATTGGAATAAATTTATTGTTGATTTTTTCTCATTAATTCATTCAAAAAAATAAAAATAATAATTTTTGCACTTGTTTCGTGATTAGCAGATCAGAAATCTGAACTGTTTCTGTTTTTTTTTTTTAATTATTGAACCCTGCAGATTTCTCTCAGCGCGCAGAAGACAAGGCATCGCAAAGAAGGAGAAATTTGCCGCGCGCAGAAGATATGGCATCGTGAAGAAGAAGACCGGCGCAGAAAAGAAGGCAGGAGAAAGGAGTGACAGGCGGCGCAGAAAACAGAGGGGGAGAAGAAGACGGGATACCGGATGAAAACATAAGAATAGGTCATATTGCACCATAAGACTATGGTGAAATATTGTATATAAGTTTTTGGCGTGAAAAATATAAAATTAGTAGACAACTAGGCGGTGGTAATCACGCACGCGCAGTTTGCTGGAATACACGTGTCTGTTCAGCTACAGCGCGGGCCATCACATTACCCTGCACCCGCTCTCCAGCCTTTTTGGGCGTTTTTTCATGTTTTTGATTGGCTCTAGAAGAGCGTAGAGATCTTCATTCTACAAGTAAAGCCAAACTCAAATTTCTTTGCATGTTCCACTTTCCTAACTTCTCTCTACTTTCTCTCTCTAAAACTAAATCAAAGTAAAACTTCTTTCTACTTCCTTCTTCTCCTATTCCATATTCATCTTCATGTCTGCGGTCTACCAGCTCTAGGTGTGTTAGTTGATTTTTCCTCTGTTTTGTTCTCAGGATTTATCGATAGAGTTGAAGAAATGCACAAAATGACGGTGTTTCAGAGGTTTTCCAGGACGTTCCGGGAAAATCCTTCGCTTACTAAAATGTTAATTGTATTCACAGTCAGGTACCTTCTTCTTCTTCTTCTTCTTCTTTTTTTTTTTTTTTTTTATCCTTCGCTTAGATTAAAATGATGCTTTATTTCTGTTTTTGCGGTGCTGATTTATTTCTGTTTTAGCGGTGCTGATTTATTGTTGTGAGATGGTTATCTTGAATTTTGTTGATGATGAGTGATTGATCATTGATTTACGAAATTCTGGTCAGTTGTTTCAAGGCGCTTTGCTTTTGCTATTAAATCGTAGGTGGTAAGATAACGGAATAACTGTTATACTTGGAATAGTGCGGATTCATGATTATGGTGCAGCCTTCTATGGTTTTTCAGTGTCATGTAGAAGGACCCTGTCTACGACATAGATTTTGAGATTTTCTTAGTGAAATTACTATTTTTATCTGCATGTTGTGAAGTCTAGGGGAACAGGTCAGTTGCCTGAGAATTTGCAATCTGTTGAACTTTTTTTTTTTTTTTGCAACTATGGATGGAGCAGTAGATCTGCGCCGTATGCTATAATTTGTGTGACTCATAGTTGATGCTTGGACTGCTGTGGAATTAATTAACTCATAAATTTGTGTAGATCTAAATTGTTGCTATATGAATCGTGGTTAAGATTGAGTATAGACCATGTGTCTTTTGAATCGTCACATATTTTAAGAACTACACAACGTCACATATTTTAAGAACTGGTGTCAGATTTGTAATTGATTCACGACTTTTGTTATTTGTTAACTTTATCCAATTTCATTTCTTGTATATGGATGGCAGTGGCGGGGGGCTTGTTGCATTTTCTGAGGCTAAATCGGAGGAAGGAGTGAATATTGTCAGTCCAATCGCGGCTGATGATAAGAATAAGAAAAAGAGAGTAGTGGTACTTGGAACTGGTTGGGCTGGAACAAGTTTCTTAAAAAACCTGAAAGACCCATCATATGATGTCCAGGTTATATCGCCACGCAACTTTTTTGCGTTCACCCCATTACTACCGAGTGTGACATGTGGCACTGTGGAAGCTCGCAGCATTGTAGAACCAATCCGCAACATTGTCAGAAAGGTAAGCAGTTTGAGGAAGGCAATTGAATTCCTCTGCTATACTAGAATGCTGTATAATTCCTCTGTAATCTTTAGCTTTGCTATCTGTTCTTGGTTGAACTCGTTCAACGCTGTTGTTTGTTTTTTGATTGGAGGAGACTTTATAAATAGTGTGTATTTGGATTTTGTATATGTTTTGGGAGTGTAGATTTTGAAGGATTTGATAATGGAATTTTGAAAAAATAGGTGATAGATGATTGATTGTGTATTTGAAATTGAGTGTTAAGTAGGGGAGGGAGTTTGTAATGTAAAGAGGAGGGAGAGTGTTAAGTTGGGGTAGATAATAGTAATAATTAAGAAAAGGGAGATAAATGATTGATTGCGTATTGAAAATTGTGCTTGAAAAAAGTAAAATATGTGTATTATAGGCTAGAACTTTGTAGGATTTGAAATCTTATACCAGAATCCGGAAAGACAAACGAGGATATGGATTTTATATAAAAATGTGGAGTGCGGGGCTAGAAACAAACACCCCCTTAGGTTAATTCACAGGCTTCTTTTTGCTCCTTGATCTTGTAAAGGGATCTCTCCGAAATTTTAGTTGCAATGTGATTCTAGAATCTAGACCTAATGTGCATCTTTTCTATTAACTCATGTTAAACACCATTTTAAACATGTGAATGTGACTCTGTTAGCTAAGAGTGAGTTTTTTGCACAAAACATTTTAGCTAAGAGAGATTGTTTTTAGCACAATACGTTTTGTTTCTTCATTGCGGTCAATATTATTTGAGCACTTAATCCGTGGACCCTCTTTCTGGCAGAAAAATGTAGATGTTCATTACTGGGAAGCAGAGTGCTACAGGATTGATGCAGCAAATAAGAAAGTTTACTGTCGGTCTAATCTGGCTGGCGATCCAAATGAGAAAGAGGAAATTATTGTAGACTATGACTACCTTGTGATTGCCACTGGAGCACGTTCAAATACATTTAACATCCCTGGTGTAGCAGAGAATTGTCATTTCTTGAAGGTAACAAAGAAATGAGTTGACTTGTGTGTATGTCTGGGGCCAAAAGTAATGACATTTTGTGTAAAATTGTGGATATTGTGAAGGTGTAGTTTATAAAGGGTTTTTCATTTTAAAGGTGTGAAAGTTATTGTGGGACGGAGGGAGTAATATTTACCCTTTGCATGCACATCAGTAATATTTTCCCACATCTAGATTGATTAATGCAAGTGTGGTGACCTTTACTATTTTTCCTCACGTTGTTTAGGAAGTAGAAGATGCTCAGAGGATCCGTAGGACGATTGTTGATTCTTTTGAAAGGGCAAGTCTACCTAATCTGAGTGATGAAGACAGAAAAAAAATTCTTCATTTTGTAATTGTTGGTGGAGGGCCAACCGGTGTGGAGTTTGCAGCAGAACTTCATGATTATGTGAAAGAAGATCTAGTCAAATTGTACCCCAAGGTCAAAGATGCAGTTAAAATAACACTCCTTGAAGCTACAGATCATATTTTGAACATGTAAGTCTTTACCTTTAGTAGGATTCTTGAAGCTACAGCTCATGTATGTCTTTAACGCGCATGTAAACTCCAATTTATAATTTTTAAAATATTAATATGTATATAGACATATTCTTTATGGAGAAGATGGTTTGTTGACTCAAGATACAATGCCTCATTTTTGTCTCATACAAATGCTTGGTGCAGGTTTGACAAAAGAATTACGGCTTTTGCTGAGGATAAATTTCAGAGAGATGGAATAGATGTCAAAACTGGGTCTATGGTTGTGAAAGTGACAGATAAAGAAATTTCCACCAAGCAAGTTAAGAATGGCGGGGAAGTGTCCACAATGCCATATGGCATGGTTGTTTGGTCAACTGGAATTGGAACTCGCCCTGTTATCATGGATTTTATGAAGCAAGTTGGTCAGGTATAAATCTTGTGGCATACAAAGCTGTTAAGAGTTGTGAGTGGTTATCTTTGCTGAAATTTCATGGTTCATTGATGAGTTGATTCCTAATGGCATTGTTAAATTTTGTGGCTTAACCAGGTTAATAGACGGGTACTTGCAACTGATGAGTGGCTGCGAGTTGAAGGAACTGATGAATGGCATTTCTCTATTTCTCTCCCCCACAATACACTCGCCTGGTTTATTCATCTCACCACTCCCCTCGTTTTCATAAGACCATGTTTATTGGACGCCACCAAATACTGAATGATAATTTTTTTTTTTTTAAAAAAATTTTTATTTTGGACGCCCAGGGCGGTTGGATACCCTTGAGGGTGTGTCTCAACACCATTCAAGCCACTTGTCACTAGGTAATTAGGTATTTAAATTTTATTTGAATAGATTTTATAATTTTAGTTTTATAATATTATTAATAAAAAAATATACATATACATATATTATCAAAACTCATAATTCTTTTTTGTCTATAAATAGATAGCAATATTAATAGGTTTTGTATTACAATTTTATATTCTCTATATTTTCTTTCAATTTTCTTTCTTCAAATTCTCAATTATGATCTAAGTCATCCAAATTATTTTTCAAACTCCCAATATTATCTTAATTTTCAATCTTTTCTGAACACTTAAAGATTATCCAAACTATCATGGATCCAAGTCATCTATATTGTATTCTAAATTTTCAACTCTTGTAATTTAATTTTATTATTGAGATTTTAATTTATTCTAATTGCATGGTAACATGTCTTTTTATTATAATTTATATAAATTATTAATTTCAAATAATTTAATAGATTTCTTATACTGTATCTTTTAAATATAATAAAAATCGATTATAGATAATATATAATTAAAAAATAATATATTTGAAGGTTGTGTTGGGTTGTTAATAAAGTATAAAAAAAATAAAGCACTAGTGTGTGTATATGGAGGAGAGAAAAAATATTTATTTATTAGGAGATTGGTGTTGGTCCCTATAAACGAGTATGCTGGACAAAGTCTGAAAGTGTGTTGGTATGGATGGTATTGTGTTTAAAGTGTTTAAGTAAAGAACAAATTAATGCTGCACTGAATGTTGAGACAAATAGTACAACACTGACTCTAACAGAATATCAGAAATAAGTAGACACAGCGGAAGACTTGAAACACTAAAAACAAATGAGACACAATGGAAATATTTTTCACATAGATTTTATAAATAAAAATCTATGCGAGCCTTACGACGAAATTCAATACTTATCTTCAAGTACAAATGTTGTGTGAAATGTTACAACAATCACATTCACAACTGAAACTACAAACGAGGCAGGTGCCTTGTTCTAAAAACGAACTAAGTGTATAAAATATACACTGTCGAAATGCCTAGTCTATCTAATGATTACACTCTCAATAGATAAAAAGACACACAGCCATACGGGTGGGATACGAACGTATGAACTAAAAGGTATAACTACTGGCCACAACTCCTAACAGGGATAAACGCTCGGTCTAGGAGATTGATCGAGTAGCACACACTGAATTATGGAGCCTTCAATCGGTATTTATAGAAGTGGGGTGCTGATTCTAGAGGCTTCCATATAAGATCCTATTTTTTAGGATCTCAACTTCCATGATCTTTCTAGATCCTTCCACAATGTTCCAGGTCGTTCTAAGCTGCTTCCAACCTCTTCTAGCTCTTCTAGCACGTTCTCCTAGGTTCTAGAATCTTTCAGGTTCCAGACTCTTGTAGAACCTTCTAGATCCTGTCAGAAATGCGACAACATTTAGATCAACATTTAATGTAACATTTCAGAAAAGATTTAGAAAAAATCAAGGAAGGTCAAATTAAGATGTTGTTGAGAATGTTAATACATTTAAGAGTTCACAACATCTACAATCTCCCCAAATTTGACCTTTCGACTACAACACACCTGATGCACATATATTTCTATACATACTCAGTTTTATGTATTTAGTTGAGGTTAACATCATTGCTAAATACTAGTCAAGTCAACACCTGTTGTAACCGTTGAATCAAATCGAATGAAGATCAAGGATAATTTTACAATGATCCGTGCCATAAGATCAAGATAAATTTTATCCAAAATAGAACAAGTATAAACAATACACTTATTCACAACATAAGTAACTTTACTGAAATCATAAGTTAAGTTTGGAAGAAATAACTTAAGATTTAAGTAAGACTCAAACAAAAGAAATCAGAGCAAAAAAACAAAAAAGAAATACAAAAGAAATACTAACAATCTAAACAAAACTTATATTATCAATAGGCAGTAAGCATATGAGAATTAAAGAGAAGTGTACTTCTAAATTATATTTTCATCAGAGCAAACAAATTTAAGCCAATTGAATAATAAGGCAAGTCAGAAAGACAAAATAAACAACAACTAACAAAGACCTAAAATCAGCAAGCAGTAAGCCAATAAGGATAATTCTTTAAGGCAAACAATTTAAGCAAACTGGATGCAGTAAACACATAAGAATAATTCTTAAGGCAAACAGTTTAAGCAAACTAAAAATAGAGCAAAGTTAGGGAAAAAATAAATACAATAAACAACTAACATATACAACATGCGGTAAGCAAATAATGATAAATAAGAAAACAATTTAAACATAGAAGCAGTAATCTATCATCATAAATGCAAACAAATTAAGCAAGTTGAATAAAAGACAACCTATCAACTAGAAAGTAAAAACAAAATCTATAAATCAACTTAAACACAGTAACAACAATGCATACGATCAAGGGAAGTATAAAAGACACAAATACTTAAGAAACTAAACATGTGACATATATTGCTGTAACAACAACTGCAGCATCATGTTCCTGCACATAATCACATATAATGTTCAGCCCTCCCCCTGTCTTGTATCAACCTGTTCAGTTGTTACCATAACCTGTTTAGATGTCATAAGGAACATCCATATGTTCATTAGCATTAGCAAATTGATCCTCATCTTGTTCAACAAAGGTGCACGTTGTAGCAAAGTGAACTAAGTGAACTACAACATCTGGTTCAGCAGTCTCTTCATGAATAGCATCAGGTACACAATCAGCTTCTGGTACATCTTCATGGAGCTCTTCACTTCGAACACCAGAAGGGTGATGGTGTTTCTCCCCCTGTGGTAGTAGAAAGCGTCTATAGCCACTGGACTTTAAGGAACTGAAGGCCATCAATAGAGTCCTGTAAACGTTTTAGTTGAAGTAAAATAAAAGATCTGGAAACAGAAATATTTTGACCAATGTGACCACCAATGTGCTTCACATTCGGTGCAGCATTTTTCTGCTCAGGTCTTGCTGGAGCTGGTCGAACTGGAATAAGAGCATCTCTGTGATCAGAACCATCTGAATTTTGTAACAAAGCAAATCAACAGTCCTTTCACCGTGTAACATAGCAGGTGAGATAGTCATCAAAGGTACCTTGCCTCAAATAACCTCAGTTTCCTTAGGTTTTAAAAATTCATGCCTCTTGAGGTATGAACATATCAGCACAGGGTAAGGTAAAATCCCTTAATAATAAATATCACTATAAGCTGCATGTGGTGAAAATAGTTAAATCCAGATTGAAATTCTTCAACACAAAAATCTTATACAACAATATAGCTTGATCCTTAGTCACCTTAGTGGAATATGTATAGGGTATCCAATTGTAGACAATCAATTTATGGAGTACAGAGTATAGAGATGTGTGATCTTTAGCAAACATAAAAATATGTCACCTAGTTAATCTACCCTCAGTTATAGAAGTAACAACCAATTTCAAATCAGGTTCATATCATCAATCACATGCTCTATCTCTAAGAGATCATTAATCAATTCCGAAGTAAGTGAAACTAATCTCCCCCTAAATTGTACATTCCCATATCATTTAGAGCTACGTCTACCCGTACTCTTCCTAAGTCAAGCACAAAATACATGTACCCAATAAGACACAAAAGTATCACTCAAAGTTATAGTTTTCAACAAATATTTTTCAATAAAAAATTGTATCAACCATCTACTCTCAAAATCAGCAGTGTTAATTCCCTTTTCCTTTAACAATTTTCATCTAGATAGTTTAGTGATTTTAGCAACTAACCTATCAGTTTCAGAATCATTATCAGGAAAATCAGCAATGTTAATTCTCTTTTCCATTAACAACTTTCATCAAGATAGCTTAGTGATTTTAGCAACTAACCTATCAATCTAAGAATTGTTATCGGAATCAGAATTACCTCCTTTAGAATTTATTTACTTAGTTGATTTAGAGTCCTTACTACTGTTCTTCTCAGAATCATCACTTCCACTGTCATCAGGGTCTGGTGTTGCGGCACTTGCTTCAGCATTTGATGCAGCATTCTTCCTCAAAATCTTCTTAATCTCATACACAATGGGATTATCTTCTGGATCAGAATTTTCAATTACTTTGGGCAAGTCTCGTTCAGCAGCAACCATCTTTCCCTTTGGATCATACTTCCTTTTGACTTGTTTCTCAATAACAACCTATTTTATCTCCGATTAAGAAACAACTTGAATCGGTTCATCAACAACACTACTTCCTTTCTTCTTTCTCCTCAGTGAGTTCGAGTAATCAACTCTAGTGAACACAAAGCCGAATCTCCTTCGTTGAACATGGGCTCATCTTTTCTCTTTTCTTTCTCAACGATCTTCCTAAATGCAATCTATTCAGATTCATCAGTATTAAAAAGAGAAAATTAGTTTAACCTGAGTTAGCATTCGCGTCGGCCTCCTTCATTTGAGCGTCCTCAGAATCGGATGTCTCAGCATTTGCATACTCATTCTGCTCAGCAACAGGAAAATCATCAATTTCCTTTTCAATCTCCCCCAAAGAGGAAGCAATCGAGGCAATTGCCTCTGTTTCAGTATTAGGACTTGGAAATTGAGGTTTTTATGAGGTGAATGAATCAAGTGTAGTGGTGAGTTTTTCGGTTTTCAGTAGTGAGAAATGTCAATGGACATGTTTCCAACAGTAAGAATAGATTCTCAGTATTCACATTCGATTGAGACATATTCTCAACAGCTTAGTTCAGCTCGTTAAGGGTCGAATCGAGTTGAATGTGAGCAGTTGTAGGAATGGGTGTAACTGGAGTTGTTTGGGTAAGTGTTTCAGCTTTTCTTGTAGCAGTTGGTGCATTTTGGTGTGAAACGGCCATGCAAGCGAAAACTATTAAGGTTGAGAGAGATGGAGAGGACAGTTTCGTGGGAGTTTGAGTGTGGTGAGGTAGTTTATTTGTTTCCTGTCATTTAAGCACCAAGAAATCGAAAAGATAATCACAAAATTCGAGACACACAAGGCTTTAGCAAATCTTAAAATGCAATACTCAAATCACTCGAAAAACTGCAATGCTTAGTATATCATGTTATGAGAAGAATATAGGAGAGAATGCATAGTTGGAAGTAATACGTTTAAAAGAATAAGAACTAACTAAGGAAGATTTTAGAAGAAATCCGATAATACTCCATAAACTTAGCCACAAAAATGAATCATGGGTAAGTAGTGGGTAAAATCATAATTAAATAATTAATTAAATTAAGAACATTTTAGAATAATTAACATTTAAATGTGTATAATCTGAAATAAAACAAAGATGTGGGTTAGTATAATCAGAATAAATAAAATAAATTTCCACAAATAATCAAATAATTACTACTTATAAAAATATAATCGAATCATTTAATGTTGTGCTCAAAACTGTTACATACACCTCAACACGGTTTTTACATGAATTTACTTCATTTGTGTTGCACCATATTTTTTCTTTTTGTGTTATAGCATCTAATTTGTATTGATCCATTGTTCCTATAGAGTACATCGTAGTAGCGAACTCCGTGCCCCATACTTACTTAATGGATTACAAACCTCTTGATGTTTTTACCAAATATCACCTTTTGAAAAGAAGGCATCGTAGTAGCGAACTTCGTGCTCCATAGTTACTCAGTGATTTGGTACATCTTTTAGTATGCTAATAACATTCTATTTTTTATGCATTTGAGAGGTGTAAGACATGTTTATTTTTGCACAACAAATTTTAGATTCAAGAATATTTTACAAAGGAATTATTCAACGAAAATAGGAAATAAATTAAATCTGTAACAACTATACAACCTTATGATGTTGTCCCAAATGCTAAGACATTTGTGACACCATCCATCTAGGATTATTCAGATACTACACATACCAAGAGATTTCCTCAAGGATGAGAATGTCTCAAGGTCAAGACCTTAGTAAATATATCATCATTATGATTTTCAGTAGGTACGTATTCCAACTTTACTATGTTCTTCTCCACTAAATCTCTCATAAAATAATTTCTAATGCAAATGTGTTTAGTGAGTGAGTGTTGTACTGAACTTTTAGAAATGTTTATGCACAAGTATTATCACAGAAAATTGTAAGGATATCAATTTCAATTTCAATTTCATAGGCATGAAACATCTTGCTTAACCACAAGATTGTTTCCCATGTAGAAACATCCTCTACTCTTACTCTTTTTGTCATCTATATCTCATGCTCAATCCGCATCACTATATCCAATCAAAGTGTTGTTGGTGTCATTAGTGTACCATATCCCAAGTTCACTTGTACCTGCATCAAACTTGATAATTCTTTTCAAAATATTCAGGTGAGATTCCTTTGGATTAGCTTGGTACCTAGCACAAACAAAAACACTATGCATAATATCTGGTCTATTAGAGGTTAAATAAAGTAAACTTCTTATCATGGATCTATACAATGTTGGATCAACATTCTTACCAGCATTGCCTTTGCAAAGTTTCAAAGTAGATCTCATAGAAGTTTTCATTACTTTTTAACTTTCAAAACCAAACCTTTTAACCAAGTTCTTAGCATACTTACCTTAAGAGAAGAATATACTATCTTTGCATTGCTTGATTTGAAGACCAAGAAAAATAATTCAAGTCTCCAACCATACTCATCTCAAATGTTGCAGTCATTGTCTCAACAAATTGTTTAACATTTTATCACAAGTTAAACCAAACACAATGTCATCAACATATATTTGAGCAATAAGTAAATCTTCTCCAGTGTGCTTAATGAACAAAGTTAGAACGATTTCTCCTCTAACAAAACGATCAGGGTATTGTGGATCTTCAAATCCTTTAAGTTGTTCACCATATGCTTCTTCATTTCAAAATGTCATTTAGAAATGCAGCTTATACATCCATTTGATGAAGTTTAATGTCAATAAAACATGCAATTGCTAGCAATAATCTAATAGATTCTATCCTAACAACATGTGCAAAAATTTCATCAAAATCAATAACCTCAACTTGGGTGTAATCTTGTGCAACTAATCTAGTCTCAATCCTAAAAAAATGTTATCAAACTCATCAGTTTTGTTCTTAAAAATCAACTCTGTTCTCATGACATTAGTATAACTAAGTCTTAGAACAAATGTCCATACTTCAAAGTTTTCAAACTGATTAAGTTCATCATGCATAATATTTATCCAATTTTCATCAGTTAATGCTTCATTCACATTTTTAGGTTCAATTTCAGAATAGTAACACTCTACATTTACAACATTGCAAATAGAAGACATGCATATTGTTCTTACCACATCTACCTTATTTGATCTTACTCTTCCTCTTGTTTGAACTCCAACTGTAGCATCACCTATGATCTGGTCAGAATGATGACTTTTTCCAATTCTTGAAGAATGGTTCGTTTTGGGAACATACTGATTATTCTGTAAAGGTACAACTGACTGTTCTGTAGATGTTGACCCAAATGTGTTAACATTCGGTGCAACATTTTCAGACTTCAGTGTATTCTCAGAATTGTCAGTGACTTGTGATACCTCTTCTTCATCTTTGTCATCTGTAAGACCTTTATCATCATCAAACACAACAGTAACAGATTCTTGAACAGTGTTAGTCCTAAGGTTATAAACTCTATAAGCTTTACTATTTCTAGAATAGCCTAAAAAGAAACCTTACACTTTTAGAATCAAACTTATGAAGTTGATCCATATCATTCAGAATATAACACATACAACCAAATACATGAAAATACTTCACACTTGGTTATCTAATGTTCAAAATCTCATAAGGTGTTTGAATAGAACCAGATCGAATATAAACTCCATTAATAATATGACATGATGTATTCAATGCTACAACCTAAAATCTCTTAGCAAGACATTTAGAAGTAAGCATGACTCTTATCATTTCTTGTAGAGTTATATTCTTTCTTTCAGCAAAGACATTCCGTTGTGGAGTTTTAGGAGATGAATATTCTTGCAAAATACCATTTTAATCATAAAAATCATTAAACATGCTATTTTCAAATTCCCTACCATGCATGATCAGTTCTAATACGACCAACTTTCAAGTTAAACACATTTTTGAACCTTTTATAGAGAACTTTAAATGCAACAATTTAATGTTTCAAATATATCTCTTAAAAAACTAAATCCAGGTAAATCGAGAAAAATCATCTACCACAACAAGTGAATACATTTTGCCTACAATGCTTTCAATTTTCATAGGACCAATAAAATCCATGTGCAAAACAATTCGAAACATTGATGTGTAGAACAATGTGACAGCATTTTATGCAACACTCTTACCTGCTTACCTTTCTGGCATAGTCCACATACAGCAGTACTCTGAAACTTCAGTTTTGGTAATCCTTTTCACTGCATCGACTTTGATTAGTCTCTTCAATAATGTGCATGTCCCAATTTTTGATGCAATAAGACATTTTCATCATTCTTTGACAAATTACACACATTTGTTCCAATAAGATAACAATTATCTACTGCCCTAGACAATCTTCATCTTTATTAAGAACATACACATGACTCTTTGTCAAATTTTACATGCATATTATCATCACAAAGTTGACTAATACTAATCAAATCAGCAAGCAAGCCATCAAAATGTAAAGCATTTTTTAAGCTCAAGAAAATCTTCAACATTCAAAGTTCCTTTTCCTATAACATGTCCTTTCGAACAACCACCATATGTAACATTACCATCATTCAAGGTCACATAATCAGATAAGTAGTCAATTTGTCCTGTCATATGTCTAGAACAACAACTATCAAAAATACCATTGACCAAGTAAACATGCTTTCAAAGAGGTGTGAACAACATTACAAGTAACATCAGATTTCCATGCAGATTTCAGAAAATGTTTCATAGGATGTGACATCTTTTTAGGCAACATTTTCTCATATCTCAGATCATCAACCATTTTCATGCAATAAGGACAAATATGATCAATTTTTGAAAAAATAATGACTTACAAACTTCTTTTCAATGTTTTTTGACTTTGTGAGAATCTGTTTGTGAAGATGTTGCAACATATGTTTTAACATTTGCCTTCACAAACTTCACAGTATATTCAAAATTCTTAGAAAATAGAAGTAGTTTCACTATCATAACGTATACCACAATTATCAGATTTGCCAATAGCTATAACATATATCAGAAGCACTCATAGAAAATTTTATGAAACTTAAAGTAGAGGTGATCAATTTATCCTTCAGTTTACAAACTTCAAAAATCTCTTCTGGAATGTATGACTTCTAGCTTGGTAATTGTTCCTTTCAGATTCTCATTCTATTTGTTCAAAGAATTAAGAGTGAGTTTCTGAGAGTTACAATCATCTAACAACTTTTGGTATTTAGAATCATCAATCCTTATGCCTGCATCATCAACAAACCCATTAAAACAATTCAAATTTGGGTGACTCTGTTTTGATGTTACCATAAATGTTATGACATTAGGTGCAACATCAGAATCTGTATCATCCAGATCATCATCTAAAGAATTATCATAATCAATCTTAGTATGAAAAGTGAATTCAACATCATCAGATTCATCAAATTCATCATCTGATTCATCATTTAAGGTAGTACTAAAATTCAGTTTTTACTTAAGTCTAATATTGGCACATTAATTTTCATAAAGACCAAATTCAGAACATGCATTGAACTGATTTTCTATTTTAAAGACCATACCTTGGTTTACCTTCACTTTTTGATAACCTTGGTTGAAATTGACTTTTCCTTCTTTATGGTGGGAGAGTTGATGTGTTGATTTGGATCTTTGGTACATCATAACCTGTAAGTACATTCCTCCAAGCACGTTCATCAATCGACTTGATATACATGCACAACTTAAGCTTAAAATATGGATAATATGTTTGGGTGCCTAAGTGTAGTGGATATGTGATGTGTTTCCATTGCTAACATAAACTAAAAACACACTTAAACGAGGATCTAACCTAGTGTCGTCAGGTATTGGCTCTGATACCAACTGAAAGTGTGTTGGTATGGATGGTATTGTGTTTAAAGTGTTTAAGTAAAGAACAGATTAATGCTGCACTGAATGTTGAGACAAATAGTACAACACTGACTCTAACAGAATATCAGAAATAAGTAGACACAGCGGAAGACTTGAAACACTAAAAACAAACGAGACACAATGGAAATATTTTTCACATAGATTTTATAAATAAAAATCTATGCGAGCCTTACGGCGAAATTCAATACTTATCTTCAAGTACAAATGTTGTGTGAAATGTTACAGCAATCACATTCACAACTGAAACTACAAACGAGGCAGGTGCCTTGTTCTAAAAACGAACTAAGTGTATAAAATATACACTGTCGAAATGCCTAGTCTATCTAATGATTACACTCTCAATAGATAAGAAGACACACAGCCATACGGGTGGGATACGAACGTATGAACTAAAAGGTATAACTACTGGCCACAACTCCTAACAGGGATAAACGCTCGGTCTAGGAGATTGATCGAGTAGCACACACTGAATTATGGAGCCTTCAATCGGTATTTATAGAAGTGGGGTGCTGATTCTAGAGGCTTCCATATAAGATCCTATTTTTTAGGATCTCAACTTCCATGATCTTTCTAGATCCTTCCACAATGTTCCAGGTCGTTCTAAGCTGCTTCCAATTAGTTATATACTAAGTCATCTGATGCAGATATATGTTCTGATCGAGTGCGAGTGTTAAGAACAGAAAGAATAGATAACTAATCTACTGATCGCTTGTTAGTTGATCAGTTGGACAACTATCTACTCAACTGTTAGTGCAGAATTTTGTAAGCCCTAAATATTTAGACTTGTGGGTTGAATGAAAATATTTTACAAAGAATGACTTTGATTAAACAATGAGTTTATCAACTGACTTGATATCAGCTGATTATGGAAAACATAACTTGTGATTTTTGACTCTTTTAAAAGTATGTTTATGAAATATAAGTAATGATAAATAGATGATAAGCAATAAAGCAGTAAATGAACACAAGATTTATAGTGGTTCAAACTTCTTGTCCTACATCCACTCTCACAGTTTCAACTGTGATATTAATTCCTTAAAAATGATTATTTGCTACTTTATTGTCTCAAGAGAAGACGTTGACCTCGATACACCACCTGAGTGCAATTGGGTCTACTTGTTATCGGGAGAACAAGTGTTCTTACAAGATACAGATTGTAAATCAAACTTAACTTTTAGAAAGAAAGTAGGGTTTTGATTTACTAAAGATATCAACTAGTGTGATGAACAAAAAGGTTCTATCAATACTTTTTTAAGCTTAAGATATGTAATGGAATACAAGCTTAGATTTCTGGAAATTTAGAGCTATGAGATTATCAAAATCGAATGCTGGCTCTAAATAACTTCTAAAGGATTCAGTAAGCTTGAAAGATGAACTTTGCTCGGCTGATGGTGAGTTCTTACATATAGTTTTCGTAAGTTATTATCTTTTATTTATAGAGGATTAGAGCTTGGAACTAGACGTTGGATAAACTAGTTGTTGCATCAAATCTTCCAAGAATAGGCTCGAGATCTTCATGGATTTGATCCTTCATGCAATTCTGTTACGACATTACTTAAAAGAGAATGAGCATTTAATGTGTATTAAATGTTGTTGTACGATCTCTGAAACCTAATACAAGTCAACTCAATAATTGTGTTGGCATCTTCTAATTGATCCACGTTAGCTGAGTTAGTTATGAGGTCCGACATTCTCTTTTTCTGTTTAAGGTTGTTGCCTTCTTCATTAATGTATGATATCGGCTGACTCCTTCAGCTGAGTAGCTTTTCTAAAACTTTAAAGCTTCTCGATAAGATCTGTTGGAGTCCATATCAGCTGGCATCTTCTAGTCGGCTGATCTCGTGTAGCTAATATCAGCCGACTTAAGGCATACATGAACCTTGTCATTTGATTTCATTAATGGACTTCCTCGACTTCTACTCTTTAAGTCTTGAGCATACGCGTGTTGTTCCATATGTGGTATTGACTTGGTTCGTATTTTTTGCACTTTTCAAACAACAATACGATCCCCACAAGCGTATGGGTTCGATAGTAGTATGATAAGTATACGACCTAATATTTTTCGTTCCAAGGACCTAGCTAGAAGAGCGTGGAGCCCCAAAACTATAAGTCGAAATGGTGCTAAACGTGAATATAAAGCAAATACCAATAAGAAAAAGAAACACTAACTAAACAACTAAAACTAACCCTCGATATGAAAGTGCAAGTGAAAGAATTTATTCGGGTGTCTTCCTTATGGGGATCACTAATGAATTAACGAACTAATCACAATAATTAAACCTAATGTGTTGAATTACGCTAAAGGCTATCACATATATGTGTAGACCCCCTTGAAAGACATAGGTGAACACGTGCATTGATTAACAATTATAGGATCTAATCAAATGCCATAAGCTCCTAAAATAGTTACTCGTAAACACTTTCAACACGGTTACTAATATTTACGACTCGCTCTCTCACTAATCTCCTAGACGACCTATATTCGATTAATGTCTAATGTTGTCGATCTAAGCAATCAACTCTCTCTCGGTTAAGTTAATTACTATGTGAATTCTAATTAACCAATCCAAGCTCACACCCACACTTTTAATCATGCAACCCAATACGATCGCTGTAGTCGACACAACCAACAATGCTAGCTAATATGGTGAATTAATTAATTGAATCATGTAAATCACAACACTAGAAGTAATTATCACCAAGACATAGGTAAATTAAGCAATTAATTCATAAACACACTAATCACTCACATAATTCCAACACCCAAATCAATCAAAGCCTAGTCCATAACTAAATTAACAAAACAAAACAAAACAAACACATATAATATAAATAACAAAACATGAATTGAAATAAAACAACCAAATTAAATTTATAATAATTGAAATATATCACCTCTCGTCTTCAAATTCTCCGAAACTAACAATGTGTTGCCCCGGTTTCTTCCGCGTATTCTGCTGTGTGTATCCCCCCTTTTCAAGACTGAATTGACTGAAGCTAATGTAAGTGGTGAATGGGCTTGGGCCTTGCTTCCCTCTTTTCTATTTCATGATGGGCTGCCAAATTTGTTAATGGGCCTCAAACTTTTGTCCCTCCAATGCAAGGGAACTGTGATGATGACTGCCGAATTGGAATTGGATCAAATGGGCATGCTTGCGATTTGATTTTACAAATTGGCCGTGAAAATTGATGAGATTGGCTTTAAATTTTGGGCGCGGTTATACACACCCACCGACGTATTGAGGACACCCACTGGCTGAGTGTACACACCGTGAGATGAAAACACCCACTTGGAAAATACAAAAATACCCTAACTCTTCTCCTCCTTCTTTCTTAACCCTAATTTCTCTTTTCTTTTTCTGTTGCGTACACCCACTCAACTTCTTCCTCTCCTTCTCTCTTCTTCACCGCATGCTCCCCCTTCCCTTCATTCCCGCCACCTCGCCGTCCAACCGCCGTGCCTCCTCCCTCGCGTCGGCGCCTTGCCTCCTCCCTTGAGACTACGCCTCTGTCGCCTCTCTTCCCTCGCGCTGTCGCCGCTGTTTCAAGAAAAAGGCGTCGACGACGTCATTCCTCCTCCCTCGCCACGCCGGCGCCACTGTTTCAAGAAGTCACCACCGCCGTCCGCGGTTTGAAGAAGGAGGCATCGTCCGTTCGCACCCCTCATCACCCAAGCCTCGCCACCACCGCCGCAGTTTGAAGAAGAGAAACTCGTCGCCAGATCTGTAAGAAGGTCGTCGCCGCCCACTGCCACGTCGTTCGAAGGAGGTTTTAAATTTTACAGATCTGGTAGGTTTTTTTTTTGCTCCTAGTCAAATTTTGGGAATTTTTGTGACGTGAGGCAAATCAAATTTTTTTGAAACGTTTGGACAATTTTTTTTACAGATCTGGGACTGGTAGGTTCCCTAAAAAATTTCGATTTGGAACAAAATTTCTTGCTCTTCGATTTGCCCATTCAATTTTTTTTTTCGTTGTTTTTTTTGGACTAATGATGTTCAGTAATTTTTTTCGCACAAATTGAGTTTGTTTGTGAAATTTTTTGGACATCTTAATTATGTTCACCTAAAATTTTCGAACATTATTGATTTGTCCGAAAAAAAATCTCGAACAACTCTTTTTTTTTTCGGACAATGTTGATTTGTCCGAAAAAAAAAATCTCAAAATACATGTCTTAAATTTTTTTATTTTTTAATTGAAGAATGATGGTTTTGATGAAGTTGGGAATGATTTTGACATGAAATGAAATAGGTGGGTGTACTCATCTTCGTTTTTTTATAAAATATCATACGAAGGGTATACGTGACATTTCACATTCCTTTTAGGATAAAAAAAAAATCTGGTGGGTGTCCTCAATAGGTTGGTGTGTGTCTATAACCGCACCCTAAAATTTTGCCTTGCTAATTGGGCCAAATTATGCTGAAATTCAATTAATGAAAATGGCCCAATTGCCGACTCTTCCCATTTTGTTTTATTTTTCTCTCAATTTCTACTCTTCTCAATTTATTCATTTCGATTGACTCCACAATATTATTTGTGACGTGTTTTAATCCAAAAATTCTCATTTTCTCTCTAAAAATAGTAAATCACATCCTTTCTCCAAATCAAGTACAATTACTCAATTTAGTGTAAATAATGCAAGCAATCCTATAAAATTAAGCAAAATAAATCCATGAATTTCAAGCAATTTTTACACTAATCAAGTATCAACTAATATACATACAACTGATTCCACATGACTAAACCTTAAATAAATATACTACAAAACTTTATAGAAACAACTTAGGTAACTTATTCACTAGATTACAAATTATACCTAACACTATGAGATGTTAGACAATGAGATGTTAATAAGATGAGAAAGTATTACAAATAATTTGTAATCATAAAAAGCTTCAGATGAAGACAATGAGATGTTAATAAGATGAGAAAGTATTAAAAATCTTGCTTCAGATGAAGACAATGAGATGTTAAAGTTGTAATCATAATTTTATACGTCGTTGGATGGAGGAGGCGGTGCCGCCTATTGCAGAAAGGGAAAAAAAGAAGAAAATGGGGGCGGCGGCATCGTTGGGGGAGGAGCAACGGCATCGTGGGAGGGAGGGGAGGCAAGTCGGGCGACGAAGGGAGAGTTGGAGTGGGCGACAACAGAGGATTTACAAAAGAAAAAAAAAGGAGTTGGAGCGGCGGAGGCGACAGCCGGCCGGCGCCGTGCGAGCGACGTGGGTAGAGGGGTGAATTGGGCGACGGAGGGAGAGTTGGAGGGGCGGTTGTTTGTGAGTAATGAGAAAAAATAGGGAAGAATGGGGAAGGAATGGGAAGAAGAATGAGAATTGGTATTTTAGTGGGGTGTATTTATCAAATTATATTTTAGAGAATAGAGGGTATTATAGGTAATTTGGAGTAGTATATATATATCGGGGGAGTGCATTTAACATTTTTGGAGGGACATATAATCCACACTATATTTTGGGTTGAAATTGTTAAATTTTGAATTTGAAGAAGGGTCAATTTATATTTTTTTTAAAGAAAAATACTAAGAAACATTCAAGTTGAACGACAATAGGTATACTCCATATAATTAGATATAGTGACATAACTAATTAAACAAATAAAAGCTGGTAAAATAAATTACATCAATATAACAATAAAAACTACTCCCTCCGTCCACAAAAAGTGTGCTCATTTTTTTTTGAGGTCCACAAAAACGTGCTTATTCTATTTAAATAGTTAATTTTTGAATATTTTTTCTACTTTACTAACAAGATTGAGTATCTACCAAATATATTTTCTACTCATTATATTAAATATATTCTTTATAATTAAAATATGATTTTTTTAAAAGCACATATAAAAAAAAGTGAGCACACTTTTGGTGGACAGAGGGAGTATGTAACGAACCTAGAATTATAAATAGTTCTACCCTTGTTTATAATGTGTGATTTGTTTCAAATATGTTGGTTAAGGATGCATGCAGTGTTCTGTATTATAGTCATAAGATGAATATGAAACATCTACACCAATTCTTACAAAAATTAAAATATTTTCACTCAATCCTTCTAAAATATTACAAATTATAATGATTAATATAAATAAAAAACATAAGTTGAAGCTATCATCGAATATAATTAACATTAACTCAAAAATATTTAATTCAATTCTAAACAATGTCTCACAAATTTCAGAAAAAAAACGTTGAATATAATCCTATGATAAGAAAGCGCTTTGAGAGGCAAAAAAATCGTCGAATATAATCCCATGATAAGAAAGCGCTTTGAGAGTCAAGAAACACTCAAACAAAGTAAGAAAATCAAAGTATAAAATTAACGAGGAATGTTAAAGGAACGTTTCTTATGATTTTATAGTAAAATTATTAACAAAATGCTAGCAAAAGAAAGGATATACATAATTTCAAATCAACAAACCCTTCATTTACATTTAGGGCCATAAGAACGTTGTCTTGCAATTTTGATGTTCGAAAAAGGTGGTTAGCCAAATATTATTTGCCTAAACCTAAATAATGTACCTACGAAACATGTTTAGAGTACAAAATGGAAAACCATGAAAATGTAGAATAAAATTAAAATTTTCAGCATTTAAAACTTTTTTTTTTTGCATTATTGTGACCTTGTAATATCCATTGAGCTGCTTATTGAAATGGGTAAATGAAATTAAAACTTCTTTCATGTTTATCTTCATTATTTGACGTAATGAAAAAGACAATTAACCAAGAAATAATATATATATTTTACTCATACTGATTCAAAATTTCATTCCATTGACAATTTATTTATCAGATGGAGAAAACGTTAAAAAAATGATATATGAAATTTTAACAAAATTTTGCTTCAAGATAAAGAGACAATTACATTGACAGAAGAGTGAAAGTTATCAGTTATCACTTATCAATCATACTTTCTCTAGCCAAAATTTGAAACAATCCCCTAAATTAAATTTAATAGTTAATTTCAATTACATCTCCTAAAAATTTCACATAATATGTCGTCCTATGAGGAGACGACACATGAATAGACGATCAGTTATCCTTATTAAATATTTACATTCGTTTTGTGAAATGATTAATACACTCCTGATTATAGGGAAAGAAATTGGCCCAAGCATCTCTGGCCCATATCCCTAGCCCAGATATCCCTGGCCCAAGTATCTCTGGCCCAAGAAGGAGATTGTTGAGATTGAGTATTGGTCTAAAAGGCCCAAGGAGGACGAGAATAGAGGAAAGGGGAAGTTGGTGACTGGTACCGAAGATCTAGGAAAGAGGGGCCACCCACAAGACCGAGTCTAAGGGAAACAGTTGAGAGTTAAGGGGAAGACGGATTCTCTTCCCCTCCCAGGTAAATAGGAGGTATAAAAGGGAGTCTTACTGATTATTTTGACTACGTTTTTACTAAGAAAATACACACTCTTACGTTCTACATGAAATATACACTAAAAACACAAAAAACTCCACGATACTTGCGAGAATTTCCCTTGAATTACAGGGAAATTCCTCTTTGACTCTCCTGAGAAAGATTCTGACTTGAGCGTCGAAGATTCCACGCCGGAATCCCCTCCGGCGTATTTTTGCAGGTCTTTAAGGAGCTTGAAGGAGAATTATTCGTGGATAAGCTTGCGTGAAAGTGACGATCAAAGCCCACAACCGCCGTAATCCAGATAGGGAGATTTGATATCCCTACTCGTTACTTTTTGACGCAACAACTGGCGCCGTCTGTGGGAACCTTTCGAGCTAAGAAGTGAGAAAGTTTCATACAAAATGGGCGGAGAACAAGATCTGGTGAAGCAGACTAAGGAAAAGGGAGATACTACTCCCTCTCCTTTCCTTCCGCCTCCTCCGGGTTTTCCCTTAAACAGGAACCTAGGGAAACAACCCTCAACCACTGTACTGGATGATAATCCTCCTGCACTTGAGGGAAATACGACCGGTACCTCTGGAGCCTCCGGAAGTGGGATCAATAAGGATGCACCTCCTTCCAACACACAACCCGAGCTCCTTATTATTTCTCAGGATCAGCTAAATCCTGTGATCGCCCAGGCTGTGGAGAAGATAATTGCTTCTCGAGGAGTCCATACCTCTGGCGTTGTCCGCCAAGGAACGAAAATACGAAGCAGAAAAATTTGGAGCACATGATCGACTCCTCTCTGGCCCCTTCCAGAAACGAGGGGGTCCCTCGAGATCAAGAAGATAAAGTACCTTCACACGCTGAAAGGAGTGTCCCCAACAGAACCCCCAGGAGTAACATGGAAGTAGCCCCTGAAAAGACTTTGGATATGGAGACTGGAGAAAATACGGATGACACCTATCAAGGAGCAATATGTATATATGCGTGCAGGGAGATAATATGCAGGTACGATAACGAGAGATAAGATAAAGTGCGGAAGGCAAAAGAGCAGATAATATTCAAGACCATGAGCATCACGTCCTGGCCCCCCACAAAAAAAAAAAAAAAAAACAGGAGTGTGGGGTCTCCTGAAAATACCAAAAGAGGCACGAAGGCCTTAGAAAATGTTTTAAAGGACCAGAGTTATATAGTAGCAAAAGAAACTAAAGAGGGAAAGGATATATTTTCCTCCCCTATACGACCTGAATTTGGAACTCCAGTGGGAGGAGGAACTCCACTACCTATTTTCCTTCCTCCCCCTCCGAAGAATTTGGTTGAAAGTTCGGGAAAATGACTTGCATTCGTTCCTTCAGGGGCAAATCCGCCCCCTGCACCAAAAGAGGTCCAGAATCTGATGGAAAAGACTCTAGACACCCCTATCCCTACTGAGGGTGACATGTCTGGAGCCCTCGGGAGTGGACCTAGCAGGGAGATACCTCCAGCAGCTGCAGGTTCAGAATTGTTGGTGTTGACTACTGAACAATTGAATGCTATAATAACACGAGTCATGGAGAAGGTGATGGTTGTCCAGGGCGTTCCAGCCCCTATAGCCTTCCCGAGGGTGACTGAGGCTGTAGGTCAGAAATGACCTGAACATATACCTGGAACCTCACAAGTCTTTTCGAGGGTTTGTTAACCTAAGGGAGGTATCTCTGCACTTTTTATATGAATTGAAATTTAAATATCGCTTGAAAGACATTTTTTTGTTGATGATCTAGTGTTAAGTACTTCCGAAAAATAAGTTTGTATAAGAAACATAAATCTAGCATGAGAACATGTGTTTAGTCTAATAAAAAGTGATTGTGGTAATATTTGCATCAATAGTCATTTCTTGACTATTGTGTTGAAAGGGCAAGTTAGATATATATTAAGACTTGCCGTATTGTTCATCTCTTAGCTATTATGCTGCGAACAATGTGATATATGAGGTAGCATGCATTGTCTTGGTTAATTGATTGATACTAATCTAATACTTGAATGAGACTCGTAGATGTGATGAATTTGAGTGAGAAGAATAATTTACCTGTGATAGATAGGATCGAGATGAACTACTATATGTTGTGATTTGCATAGATGACTACTCCTTAACTAAGATGTTGTGGAGAATGATTTAAATCTATTTAGTTTAGCGTGGATGTTAATCGTTCCAATCAATATGTTGCGAAAATATGAGATGTATTGTATATGTGGAAAGATTCGCAGGAGAATACACCTTTTATTGAATGAGTACTAGAATATTGACAAAGCACATACCAAATTTTGGTACAAATTATTATTTAACTTTTTTATCGTGAGAAATTTCGAGGAGGTCCAGCCCAAAAACCCGTAAGAACTCTGGAAGTGCTGAAAATGCAAGAGGTTTTGGAGGGGTATTCAAGGCCTCGAGGTCCATGATCCAGATCGTTGGAGGTTCTGGAGGGATATTCAGGACCCCCGAGCTCCAGCCTCCAGATTAGATAGTGCGAGGTAGAGTATTCCAGTCCCCGAGGGCTAACAGAGATATGGAGTATTCCAGTCCCCGAGGGCTGGCTGAGATACAGAGTATTCCAGTCCCCGAGGGCTAGCAGAGATATGGAGTATTCCAGTCCCCGAGGGCTGGCAGAGATATGGAGTATTTCAGTCCATGAGGGCTACCAGAGATATGAACATGAATTGGCCAGGACTTAAGAGTCCAGGTCCATGAGGGCTAGCAGAGATATGCTGAGTACATTAGTACCACTGGTTAGTACAAGTGTTAATTCTTGTAGATATTATTATGAGCATGTCTTTAAGAGATTGACATATATGATGCGAGGCTACTATTTTCCGTTGAATTAAGAATGGTCCCTTTAAGCTTACACGATTTATTTATGTAGATATTTTATAAATGATATTGGAATTGAGAATTACTTGAAATCTTAAAAGCGTGAATAGGTGATTCATATGTTGAGTTCTCTGACTACTTTATGTGGGAGAATTGATGATGACTATGATTCTGGAAACGAAAGCTAGCATAACTATTTTCAAATTGGTGTATGATTGACATGTTTCTATACTTTAGATATGATTTCAAATTATAGATTGAGCTTATTCAGGTCCTTGAGATGAAAAAATAAAAAATGCTACTTCTTACCTTTTGATCTTTAAACAATGATATGTCTTGAGTTATGTCCTCGTTTAGGACCTTGAAGCATGCTTGTACTAGAAATACTCATTCATGACAAAAAGTGGAGAATTGAATATTCATTGTAATTTTCATTTGAAGAGATTATTTGAAAGAGCATGGTCCACTTTATTTATGATTTTTAGAGTGGAAGTGGATTTGATTTGTTTGTTCGATGCTATGAAGTTTTATTTCTGAAAAGATAATGAATTTTTAATATTGCATGAGATGATTCTTTTTTAGTGATGAAACATGATTTGAGCATTCTGAGGTACTTAAGAGCCAGTAGCCCTAAGTAACTGAAATGATAAGTACGAGCGTTTTGAGGTATTTTAGGGCCAGTAGCCCTAAATGAGTGAAATGATAAGCCTGAAAACTAGAGTTGATGAAAGGATGGAGATGAATGGAGAAAGAAGGAGAGAAACCGTACCAAGGAAGTCCAGTCCAGAGAGATATAGGAATTCGAGGAGGATTGAAAATGCAGGGGAAGAAGACACAGCACGTTCAGGCCCTCGGGGAAGGTTCGGAAAATATACCCCTCGGAAAATAGAACCAGCAGAAGTTTTAGAGGTAACAGGAGGTTACCCTCATGTGAGGTTCCCTTACTCCAGAAACAGAGGTCCGCAGAACCCCAAATCTGATAAGTTCTGCCGATTTCACAACGACCACAGCCACGATACAAATCAGTGCTGGCACTTAAAGGATGAGATAGAGAGGATGATCCAAGCAGCTCATCTTAGAGAGCTCACATTCAGGGACAGGCAGGGCCCTCAAGGGCTAAAAAGAAAAGACCAAGAGGGGAAACCAGACGAGAATAAGAGAGAGCAGAGAAAGGATACGGAGGATCAACCTCCTCCCCCTAAAAAAAGGGGGACAATCCACATGATCATAGGAGGCCCTTTTTGGTGTATCTTTACAGGATTGATTTGAGACTGATATACGAGTAAACTAGGAGATCTACATGTCACACTAGAAGCTGAACAATGAAGAAGTTTCCCCTCAGGAGCTCCCCAAACTTGAGTTGAGTATCCAGGACCTCGAGGTCTAGGAACCAGATAAAGAGACGTAAAATCAATAACCAGGATCTAGGGGTCCAAGACCTTGAGGTATGTCAGAGATAAGAATACACATGAGAACAATTGAGGACTGCAAAGTCCCTGAGAAATTTGATGGGTAATTTTACCCTCTCGGTAGAGGGGGAAACTTAGATCTGGTAAGGCGGTTAGCATGAGCCGGGTATGACTTGCATTTATTGATTGTGAATTTAATAAGATATGATGTTTCTGATCATTCTTATGACATTGAATTGATGTCCTCATGAATGTTTGTGATCATTTTACCTTGTCTATGATGAATGATGAGCCCATGAGGAGGGGTTGGAGATCCTAAAGGTGCTTGAGGAGCTCGAGAGATCAGGATTATATAAGAGAATAAAGACTAAGTTCAGGGGAGCCCTGGATGACCCCCCAAATTTTTCTGAGGTTAGATCTATCCATGTCTTCGTACCTCTGGATAGTTCACTAATTTGAAGGGCGTGAAGAGAATTTTGAGACTTGGAAGCGAAACATCTAGATTTGAGATCCTAAAGAGCGAAGCCAAACAACGTTGAGAGGCTGGAGGTTCAAGAAAAGACCATATGCAATGAAGTTAAACCTCGACCTGCTCGAGGAGCTGTAGACGTACGAGAAATCTATGCAACTCCGAAGATGAATATGGAGGTAATAAGTTTGTTCATATTATTTGTGATTTTTATGTTCCGATAGTCAGGAAATTGATGGCTAAGATGCTAAGACGAAGATGGAGAATACCCGACTGGCTATGAAGCAAACTTCATCATGTTGAGGACTAGAGATCAGATTGCCACCTCCGAGATGCGTCTATGAAGTCAACTTAGTATATTTGTGGGGCAATACCCCTGAACGACCAAGGTCAAAGACCATATCCCTGGAGGACTGAAAGTTATATCCCTGAGAAGGGGACAGAATAAACCTACAAGTACCCTAATTCAGGAGTGAAAGACACTCTAAGACCACGAGGCCAAGAAGAGTCAGAGAAATTGAGTAGGTTCTGATGAACCTCACTCTGAGAAAATTGCGTAGGTTCCGATGAACCTCACCCTGAGAAATTGAGTAGGTTCTGATGAACCTCACTCTGAGAAAATTGAGTAGGTTCTGATGAACCTCACTCTGAGAAAATTGAGTAGGTTCTGATGAAACTCACTCTGAGAAAATTGCGTAGGTTCTGATGAACCTCACTCTGAGAAAATTGCGTAGGTTCCGATGAACCTCACTGAGAAAATTGCGTAGGTTCCGATAAACCTCACCCTGAGAAATTGAGTAGGTTCCGATGAACCTCACTCTGAGAAAAAGCGCAGGTTTAGACAAACCTCACCTTGAGAAAATGAGTGGGTTCCGATGAACCTCACTCCGAGAAAAACGCAGGTTTAGACAAACCTCACCCTGAGAAATTGAGTAGGTTCCGATGAACCTTACTCTGAGAAAACGTGAAGGTTCCAATGAACCTCACCCTGAGAAAATGAGTGGGTTCCGATGAACCTCACTCTGAGAAAAAGCGCAGGTTTAGACAAACGTCACCCTGAGAAAATGAGTGGGTTCCGATGAACCTCACTCTGAGAAAAAGCGCAGGTTTAGACAAACCTCACCCTGAGAAATTGAGTAGGTTCCGATGAACCTTACTCTGAGAAAACGTGAAGGTTCCAATGAACCTCACCCTGAAAATTCGAGCATGTTCCAATGAACCTCACCCTGAAAATTCGAGCAGGTTCGGATGAACCTCACCCTGAGAACTTGAATAGCTTCTGATGAACCTCACTCTAAGGGAAATGCTTAGACACAGTATTTAGAGCTCTATGATCCAACATATTCCCAGAATGATTAAAGAAGAAGCTCTACCCATTATATCCCTAGAGGCTTGGGGGGAATTAGATGACATCCAGAGTTATAAGAGGTTTTCAAAACCAAACCAAAGAGATACTAAGGCTAACTCATCTTACTTCTTTCTACTCTCATAAGTTGAAACACTTTACGAGAGTTGGGGGGAGTAGTTGATGCGGCCAAAATATGTCGTCCTATGAGGAGACGACACGTGGATAGACGATGAGTTATCCTTATTAAATATTTACATTCGTTTTGTGAAATGATTAATACACTCCTGATTATAGGGAAAGAAATTGGCCCAAGCATCTCTGGCCCATATCTCTAGCCCAGATATCCCTGGCCCAAGTATCTTTGGCCCATATCTCTAGCCCATATCCCTGGCCCATATCTCTAGCCCAGATATCCCTGGCCCAAGTATCTCTGGCCCAAGAAGGAGATTGTTGAGATTGAGTATTGGTCTTAAAGGTCCAAGGAGGACGAGAATAGAGGAAAGGGGAAGTTGGTGACTGGTACCGAAGATCTAGGAAAGAGGGGCCACCCACAAGACCGAGTCTAAGGGAAACAATTGAGAGTTAAGGGGAAGACAGATTCTCTTCCCTTCCCAGGTAAATAAGAGGTATAAAAGGGAGTCTTACTGATTATTTTGACTACGTTTTTACTAAGAAAATACACACTCTTACGTTCTACACGAAATATACACTAAAAACACAGAAAACTCCACGATACTTGCGAGAATTTCCCTTGAATTACAGGGAAATTCCTCTTTGACTCTCCTGAGAAAGATTCTGACTTGAGCGTCGGAGATTCCACGCCGGAATCCCCTCCGGCGTGTTTTTGCAGGTCTTTAAGGAGCTTGAAGGAGAATTATTCGTGGATAACCTTGCGTGAAAGTGATGATCAAAGCCCACAACCGCCGTAATCCAGATAGGGAGATTTGATATCCCTACTCGTTACTTTTTGACGCAACAATATGAGTACTTGATTGTCACCCGTATTTTCCAGAACATAGCACCATGCCACTATCGTTGTAAACAATAATGTTCTTACACACGCTCTCTCATGTCACCTACCATGAGATGAAACATGAAAATCTGTATATCATATTAAATCATAAAATGAAAAGTGTACATGTATATAACAAAATAAAAGCACTCAAAGAAAAATTGAATAATCAACAATTGACGACTAATTGAATAAAAGGAAATTGAAAAGTAAAACTCTAATTACCTTAACAGTAGGATTGGAAAGACACTACAAAAAAATGGTCAAAAGAAGAGGGGAAAGGCAACGAAATCCCCTTCTTTAATCTAAAAGGCAACGTAATAGGCGACGATATCCCACAGTTGCCAATATGCTCGTTGCCATTTTAAAGGTGACATAATTATTGTATTCGTCGCCAGCCTTTTGGTGACTGCAATGTTTCGTCGCCATTTCATTATTTTTAAAAATATCGTCCTCTCGGTCGAGAGGCATTTTGGGCTCCCCTTGTGTGTCGTTTAGGCTAGGAGCTTTAGTCGACATGTTGTAAATGCAATTAATATATATATATATATATATATCATTTAATGTCAATTTTGCTTCTTTAATTCAATTATTTTAACTTTACTTGTTGATTATTAAATTGTCAAAGCATATGATATATTTATTTCTAAATGAGAATTTACTAAATTATGTGTTTCAAATTAAATAATTTAATTAATGTGATTTTTTTAATAAAAAATTCACTTATAATTTACACACAACATTTAAATTCATTCTCATCTTCAATTCACTTCAATTAAAAATATCATTACATACAATATTTAAAATAATTAAAATGATCTTCATGTTAATTAATTAATTAAATTCATTCTCAAATCACTTTCAATTAAAAATATCATTACATGCATACAATACTTAAAATAATTAAAATCATTTTCATCTTAATTAAAATAATTAAAATCATTCTCAAGTTCACTTTCAATTAAAATAACATCAAAATTAAACAACATTAATTAAAATCATTCTCAAATCACTTTCAATTAAAAATATCATTACATATACAATATTTATTTCAATTAAAAAAATATTTGTATTCGAAATTTTATGATTCGAATTCGAATACAAATATTTTTTTTGATTCAATTAATAAACGAATACAAATACAAAATTATGATATTCGATTCGATATTCGATAATATATATATATACATAAATATATTTGTCTCATGTCCTATAATATTATTTAAAAAAATTCTCCATAAATTTTTTTAATCGAATAGTTTCAAGTCAAATTGAATACAAATCAATTTCAAATCGAATACTTGAAAAATAATGTTTAGGATATGTATTAAAAAATTCAAATCCAATAGTACGTATCGAATAATCATTCGAATCGAATATCGAATCAAATTTATTACTCGAAAATTAAACGAATACGAATACAGTATTCTTAATGTATTAACACATGCATACATAAAAATTAATATTTAATTTCAAACAATTCTAAAAATAAAATTATATATAATTTCAACAATATTCTTAATCCTAACAATATTCTTAATCCATTGTAAATTGGTTACTGTAATGAAATTCCGTCACCATTTTGCGAAGGGGCCCACCACAGTCTCCTTTGCCATTGTAAATTGGTGATTGTAATGAAATTTCGTCACCATTTTGTGAGGGGGCCCACCACAGTCGCCTTTGCCATTGTAAATTGGTGACTGTAATGAAATTTCGTCACCATTTTGCGAGGGGGCCGACCGCGGTCGCCATTTTGCGAGGGGCCCATCGTAGTTGTCTTTTCCATCGTAAATTGGCGACTGTTTACCTCCAATCGCGAATTTCCGTTGCCTTTTGAGTAGTTTTTTATAGTGAGAGGACTAATGAGAGAAAATCATAATCGTCCAAAGTTGAATGAATGAAAGGTAGGTGGAAGGCAACTTATTTATACGGGGGAGACCTTTTTTTGTTGGATTTTCGAGGTACGAACACCATGCTCGTAGCAGCGGAAGTTGAAAATTTTGTTCACCAACACAGATTCCTGATATGATTGTATAACATAATTGAAGGATAATTAAAGCGTTAAATAATCCTTACAGTGATTCGTATGCGAGATCCTCTACTACGGTATCCACGTAATCCTCGTCTACGAACTTGTGATCCAAATTGGAATTATCTAAAAGAATTCGCTAGGAGAATTCTATAGAGAGAACCGAAGAAATATTATGAGTGGTAAAATTGTTACTACCTAGAACCTCTAACCCTAGAGGTATTTATATAGTAAAACAGAAACCCTATCTGTGCACATGAGCTTGAGCCCAAGTATATATTTTACCATATTTATGATATACCTAATATATCATCTTATTAATTAAATCTAATTTAATTAAATAAGTTATAATTCTATCAAATAGAATTATTCTATATTTCTCCATAAATTAAATATCTTGATCAAATCAAATAATTAATTAATCCAATATTTAATTCGTAAATTAAGACTACTTGTTGTGTGACCCATATGCCCTCACATATCAAGCGATTAGTCAAACTAACGGTCTTAGCAGAACCCTAGACAATGAACCAGACAATCTCAATTAGGGGTGAAAACGGATCGGATACGGACGGATAGTGCTTATACCGTATCCTAAACCATATTTTTTTCTCGAATTCGGAGTCGGATACGGAAAAGCTGGATTCAGATATGAATTCGGAATATTCGGTATACGGATACAGAACGGATATCGGACGAATCCGGGCCGGATTCGAATAACTATAATCGGATAATATATTTAAATGGAAATCATCAAAATGTGATTGAAACACATAAAAAATCAACAAACATGAAATCATCAAAATATATCCTTCGTAAACATCACCACTCCAGCACAACATAACGCCTAAGAAGACATATATAATATTATACCCAAGCATGAATAAAGCAATCAACAAACTACTCCTAACCCAAAGAATCATCCACTCATGAAAACATTAAAACCATACGCAACATTGAAATATTCATAGAGTTTTTCCTTTTCTTGTGTAAAGATCTCCATTAGTTCTTTCCTAACGGTGATGCGGCTCTTCATTGGAAAACTTGGACGCAAAGACTTGATGAACTCAACAAAGTATTCATGCTCAACTATATTGAAAGGATACTCATGCATGATTATTGCTATATAAAATTTTCTCAAGCTAGCTTCTTGATCGTACCTATAAGGTTCAACAGTTGTGACACTGTCTTTCTTTTCCACTTTCAATAGTTGTTGACCCGGCAAAATATTGTGTTTGTTCTTCAAGTGGTTCCATAATGCTTTTGTTCCATTTGTACTCTCACCTCTAGCTTTGTGTTTGCATTTACTGCAGTGTGCCCAAACTATCTCAGTATTCTTGCCATCCTCCTCAATGGTTTCCTTGGCCCTAACAAAGTGCTTCCAAACCTCCAATGTAGTCTTCTTTTGTTTCTTTGCTTGAGGCTCGTCATGCACTTCTTTATCTATTGCATCAACATCAATAGGATTTTCTGCTGTAGATTATACAGCCACACTTCTTGCACTTTCCCTACATAAACCATTTTCAAAGAATATTCTTGAATTAATGAGAAATAATATGAAACAAAGCAGAAAAATTAATGAGTTCTTGAATTAATTCAGATTAAATTAAAGTGGAGATCTAACCTAATTTCTTGGATGGATGTGTTAGGTTTGGGAAGGACATTCAGAGGCTGTGAATAGGCGGCGGCGGACATCTCACCGACGGCATGGTTGATCGGCGACGGTGGATCTCCTTCCATTTGCCCAATCTGATTCACAGTTCGCCCAATTATCATTCAATTTATGATATGCGTGCAAATGTTCGAATGTACACAGTACACATAAATACTTACTCTATTCATAGTTTTGAATGTAGTTTAGTGGGTAATATAAGAAATTAAAGAAAAAGTAATGTACAACAAAATACAAGCACACTAAGAACCACCTCCTCAATTTTCCTCCATTTCATTTAATGGAGTTTCAACAATTTGTACCTTAAATTTTCTCAGAATCTAATCGGGGCTCGGGATGCAGGGTGGCAGCGACGTCAAGAAGGGGGCTGGGACGGGCGGTCGACGACGGGGGTCGGGGCTGGAGGTGCAGCCGTACAGGGGCCAAAAAGGGAAGGGAAGGAGGAGTGGGCGGCGGACGCTGGGGGTGAGGGTTTAGGCTTTTTAGTTTTTAATAAGGCCCAATAATGTTATAAGTTATAATAGAGCTTTAATAAAATTAATATAAAATATAAAATAAAATATATTAAAAAATTCGGGTATCCGGATTTATTATCCGGATAATATCCGATAAAATATGGGAAAACTCGAATACGGTCGAATATTATGTATTCCGAATCCGAAGTCAACTATCCGTATCCGCCCGGATACTAAATTTTTATACCGAATTCGTATCCGACCGGATACGGTTCCGAATCGGTCGGGAAATATCCGATCCGTTTTCACCCCTAATCTCAATATGTGAGGTACGTTGCGAGGAAATGGCAACAACCTGTAATGTGTAGCTCACAATGATATGATCCTTTCATTCACGAATACTCCGATTAAATCTAGAACATGATGATGTGTCTATTCCAATAATTTAATCATGTTATCTCATTCTACTAATTGATCACATTGTCGCATTTGAACACCATTCCAAATGTGACGTGCATTGGCCAATGACTAACGATCCAATTAGTTATGAGAAGACGAGTATTCTCTCTAAATCTATTTGAGGAATGAATCCTATTCTTGGCTCAACTACCGCGCACATGTACTTTATGGTGTGCCCAACACATGCCTAATCTACCCCGTTAGGAGTGCAAGCGTCGGTCATGGTCAAAGCCCATCACGCCATACATGTCGCGTGTATTGACCTCAAGTCGAAGGACATTACATTGCTCCACAAATCGATATTCGCGTAGACACGTAAATAGAATACACCAAACAGTTTCTCGATTGGGCAAGCCAATACTCTCAAAGTATCTGTGCATCCATCATGAGATACCTAGTATCTCGTAGTTGTGAGAACCACTACATCCTCTAAGGATATGATGCAGATCGCACACCAATCTCAATCGCATCATCGATATCCCAATCTCGATGATCCTTGATTGGGGCTACTTTAAGAACCATGATATAGTCAATCGAGATCTCACATCTTAATGACATCATTGGTTCATGGGAACACATATAAGAATAAATGCAAGCAATCAAACATAACATTCTATAAGTGTATTACCGAATATTATTAATAAAGTCAATAATACTTAAGTAACTGAATATGATCAAGTACAATGTCCTCATAATGATTGTCTCTAGGACATTTATACTAACAATCTCTCACTTGGCCTAGAGCCAATCGCCCATATGTCTAACACCTAGACTCTCAAAGTGTCTAGTGTGTACATGACCACTAAGGGCCTTAGTGAAAGAGTCTGCCAGGTTTTCTTCTGTGGGAACACGTTCCAATTCTATTTCTCTTCTCGTTATGATCTCTCGGATCAAATGATAACGCCTAGGTACATGCTTGTTTCTGTTATTAGATCTTGGTTCCTTTGCTTGTGCAACCGCACCAGTATTGTCACAATACAACTTTATTGGACGACTGGCACTCGGAACTACCCCTAGTTCTTTCAAGAACTCTAAAATCCAGACAGCCTCTTTCGCGGCTTCTGATGCAGCAATGTACTCAGCTTTAGTTGTTGAATCTGCAGTGGTTTCTTGCTTGGAACTATTCCAGCTCACCGTTCCACCATTGAGTTTAAATGCATACCCTGACTGTGACTTGTAGTCATCGCAGTCAGACTGGAAACTAGCATCAGTGAATCAAGTCACTACTAGTTCTGGTTGTCCGCCATAGACTAGGAAACATTCCTTAGTTCGTCTAAGATACTTAAGGATGTTCTTAACAGCAATCCAGTGACTTTCACCTGGATTTTGCTGGTATAGGGTTGGCAATGGGACGGGTAAAAACCCGGACCCGCATAAAACCGGCCCGCACGGGGCGGGTAAATACCCGGTCAAACGGGTTCCGGGTCGGGTATTTACCCGGTCAAACAATACCCGTCGGGTATGAGACGGGTAATGGGATTGCATATACCCGACCCGAACCCGACCCGTATATATATATATATATATATATATATAAATAAAAAATATATAATATATACTCTATTAAAATAACATAAGTTTTCTCGGGTTGACAACAATAGAACACACTCTGCTTTCTTTCTCTCCCAAAGCACACCGTACTCTGCTTTCTTTCCGCTCGCCGAGAGTCGCCGACAGTCCCCTCTCCACTTTTAGTTAAGATTAGTTTTCTACTTTTTTTCAATTCTTAATTTATTCTTACGTTTTTTCAATCCTTCAATCCCTTAATTTACTGTTCTTAAATAACAAATTAAAAAAAAAAAAGTGAAGGCGGGGCGGGTCCTGGGACAGGCCAAACCCGTCCCATACCCGCCCCGTTGCCAACCCTATGCTGGTATCTACCAGTAATGCTAACAGCGTAAGCCACATAGGGCCTCGTGCAAGTCATGGCATACATGATTGACCCAATAGCCGATGCATATGGGACACTTTTCATGCGCTCGATTTCATCTTTCTTAGAAGGACAATCCTTCCTTGAAAGTTTAATCCCATGATTCGCAGGCAGAGAACCTCTCTTAGAGTTCTCCATAGAAAAACGCTTTAACACCTTGTCTATGTAGGTGGATTGTGAGAGCCCCAACATCTTGCTAGATCTATCTCTATAAATCTTTATGCCAAGGATGTAACAGGCCTCACCCAGATCCTTCATCATGAAGGTCTTGGACAACCAATCTTTTACGGACTGCATTAACGGAATATTGCTTCCCAAAATCAATATGTCATCTACATATATGATGATGAAAACAATGTCATTCCCGCTGCGTTTTCAATAAACGCAAGGATCTTCCTTGTTTCTAACGAAGTCAAACGATTTGATAGCTTCGTCAAAATGGATATTCCAACTCCTGGAGGCTTGCTTCAATCCATAGATGGATCTTTGTAGCTTACACACCATATTCAGATTTGACTTGGATATAAAACCTTCCGGTTGTGTCATAAACACCTCTTGCTCGAGGTTTCCATTAAGGAAAGCTGTTTTGACATCCATCTGCCAAATCTCGTAATCATAGTATGCAGTTATTGCAAGTAAAATCCGAATAGACTTGATCTTTGCAACTGGTGAAAAAGTCTCGTCATAGTCAATACCCTCTCTTTGACTATAACCCTTTGCCACCAACCTAGCTTTATAGGTTTGGACCTTGCCATCTGCATTAGTCTTCCTTTTGAAGACCCATTTGCAGCCAATGGGTCTAACCCCTTTAGGCAATTCCACCAAGTCCCAGACTTGATTAGTATACATCGAGTATATTTAAGATTTCATGGCTTCATGCCACCTCACTAAATCGATATCTAATATCGCTTCAGAATAAGTCTTGGGGTCATCCTTGTCCGGGATTTCCACATCATCATGCTCCTCCAAGAGGAAACTAAATCTGACGGGTGGACGACGATTCCTAGTAGACTTACAGAGTTCCGTTTGTGCAGGCTGTATATTCTGATCGTGAGGAGGTTCTTCAGCAATGATCTGATCAATGCTTGGAGAATTCTCAGGAGCTACGCTTTCTAGCGTCTCCTGAGAAAGAGATTGAACGATGTCTAAATCGTTCTCATTCAGCCCATTCGAGATTTCTTGCGTATGCGAGATATCCCTAATTACGCTCCCACTGGCTGGAAGACGATCACCTAGTGATAGGCACCCACCATGAGAGTCACTGAATGCTCCCACTGATTCCTTGTCGTGGTTCTCCGACAGGTACTCACCCTCAATATTACTTTGTGGTTCTTGAATCTCTTCAAGCACTATCTTTTTACGACCTTGTTCCTTAAAGACATAGTCATTTTCAAGGAACGTCGCCTGTCTAGAAACAATAACCTTTTGTTTCTCAGGGAGATAAAAATAATATCCTCTCGTTTCTCTAGGATATCCCACAAAATAACACTTTACACCTTTTGATTCCAATTTATCAGTGATCATCTTCTTCACATACGCATACGTCTTGATATGTGAGAATGATGGTTTCTTTCCACACCACAACTCGTATGGTGTCCGATCAACCGACTTAGATGGAATCCTATTCAGAGTATAGATTGAAGTTTGCAGTGCGTAACCCCAAAGGAATGTTGGAAGAGAGGAGAAACTCATCATGGACCTCACTATGTTTAACAGGGTTCGGTTCCTCCTTTTAGACACACCATTCATCTGCGGTGTTCCGGGAGGTGTCTATTGTGATTGGACTCCATGTAACTTTAAATAATCCAGGAACTCATGGCTAAGGTATTCACCTCCTCGATCTGATCGAAGAGTTTTAATACTCTTACCAAGTTGTTTCTCTACTTCCACTTTATACTCCTTAAACTTTTCAAAGGCCTCAGATTTGTGTTTCATGAGATACACATATCCATACCTAGAAAGGTCGTCAGTAAAAGTTATGAAGTATCTGAAACCACCCATTGCTAGATTCGGTAGCGGTCCACATACATCACTGTGAATCAACTCTAACGTTTCTTTGGCTCGTATCCCTTTCCTAGAAAAAGGTTTATTGGTCATCTTTCCTTTGAGACAAGATTCGCAATTACCGTATGACTCCAAGTCAAACGGGGTTAAGTAATCCAACTTTCTTAACCTTGCAATTCTTTGCTCATTTGCATGACCAAGTCTACAATGCCATAAGAAAGTAGTGTTTTCCTGATTAGTAAATTTAAGTCTCTTATTTTGTATACTAAAAATATCATGTCCACAATTCAACAAATATAAACCATTCACAAGAGAAGCGTTTCCACAAGTAACACCATTTAACGTAAAATAACAACTACTATTAGAAAAATGGAATGAGAAACCTTCAATGTCTAACATTGGAATGGAAATAATGTTTCTAGTAATAGACGGAACAAAATAACAATTATTAAGTTCTAGTCTAAAACCACTAGGTAAGTCTATACTATATATCCCTACGCGCTCGGCAGCAACTCGTTCTCCATTTCCCACGCATAGGGCGACTTCACCCGGTCTAACTGCTCTGCTTTCCCCGAGACCTTGCACATTCGTACAAATGTGTGAGCCACATCCGGTATCTAATACGCAACAGTTAGAATTGTTAGTGGACATGTTTATTTCAATAACAAACATATTTGTTCCACTGCCAGAAGCACCTTGTGCTTTCTTCTCGGCAGCCAGAACCTGTTCTGCATCATCTTGATGCAATGATGCTTCTTCTGAGCAGCAGCGTCAAACGTAGCAAGCTCAGTAAAAACATGTGCTGGGGTTTTTGGGATTGGCGTGTCCAACACGTATTCAATCTTTTCTTGCCTTAGCACCAAACGCATATTTCGGTGCCAATTCAAAAAATTTGGCCCAGCCAATTTGTCAGATTCCAGTGCGAATCTCAACGGTAAATCATTCATTTCAACTAACCTAGAGAAATAATAGAACGGGAATTAAAACACATAATTCCTATGATCAATATTCAGCAATCAAAAATTCAAAATAAACACGTCTTTTATATTTATTTTGTCTCCATTATTTTCACATACTCAACGACCTCATCGGAAGAGTACAAATTTATATCAAATATAAATCATAATGGACTAGGATCCACATTCCTACTATCACAGCAATTGCTTGGGCTGAATAATGTAATGGCAGAACTGGTAGGTCTCAATACCAATTGCACTTTCTGCAATTCCTAGTTGATTGAACCTAGTTCAATCGATGTCCCCTCGTTATTCCCTTGCTTGGGCTAGTGAAATAACTTAGGTGGTTTACAACCATCACACGGCGACATCACATGTCCCTATAAAAGTTTCGTTAGACGTAACTTCGAGCAAAAGACTTAGGTCTTAAATACTCATTGGAATGAAATCTCCGGTCTCCTTTTAATTATGATGGAAGACATCTTTCATTCTAAATGAAAACCATATTTTATTGAGGAACATTTCAAAGCGGGGTATTTAATTGCTTAAACAAGATCCAATTATACATGCTCAAACAAATAAGAGCAAATACTGAGCGCCGTCTACCCAAACATAAGATACACGGTCCGACAAGTACTGGGCGCCGCCTACCCAGACAATAAATGCGGTCCGACAAATACTGGGCGCCGCCTACCCAGACAATAAACGCGAACTCTAACTAATAATGTAAATTCAATTTACATAAACAGTTAAACAAATAAGAGCAACTATCAAGTTCTCATGCTTTATTATAAAATTCTAAATATTATAAATAAAGCAAATAATAGGATTTAACACATAAATCAAATAAACGTGCAATTAATAAATATTCGTATGTAAAATATTGCTAAAATTAGAAACACTAACAAGCTCCAAGCTTTTAGTTAATTCTAAAAATTATTCTCAAAATTATTTTATGAAAATTTCAAGATTTTGGTCCAACCAAACATCCCCTTAAATTATTTTCAGAATTTTAGTCAGTCAAACAAGCCCTTAACTAATTTCTGGAATTATATTAAATTTTAAATGAAGGGACTAATATGTAAATTTCCAAAATTCACATAATTGCACACAGACCCCTAAAGAGAATCAAATTCTCCAAGGCAAGCCCTAAGGGCTAAAGCTGCTACTGCAGCATCAAGTCAAGATTCGGCCTCCATGGCCCACGCGGCACGTCGAAGTTACTTATCAGTTATTAGATAAAATATACTCTTTAACTAAACTGATTTCAAAGTCAATCTAGCAATATTATTTAGTGCATATTAGATAGTTTTCCCAGAAAACTAAATCTCAATCTACGAGACAATTTCAAAATCAAATTCTCACGTAAAATTAAAAAAAAAAATATGCACAAAAATTAACTACTAAAATACATAATATTATGTATACAGTCATTAAATCAGCCTTAAGCTCTGATACCACTGTTGGATTTTCGAGGTACGAACACCATGCTCGTAGCAGCGGAAGTTGAAAATTTTGTTCACCAACACAAATTCCTGATATGACTGTATAACATAATTGAAGGATAATTAAAGCGTTAAATAATCCTTACAGTGATTCGTATGTGAGATCCTCTACTACGGTATCCACGTAATCCTCGTCTACGAACTTGTGATCCAAATTGGAATTCTCTAAAAGAATTCTATAGAGAGAACCGGAGAAATATTATGAGTGGTAAAATTGTTACTACCCAGAACCTCTAACCCTAGAGGTATTTATATAGTAAAACAGAAACCCTATCTGTACACATGGGCTTGAGCCCAAGTATATATTTTACCATATTTATGATATACCTAATATATCATCTTATTAATTAAATCTAATTTAATTAAATAAGTTATAATTCTATGAGATTTTTTACTAATAGAGTCATTATCACCACACATTCAACTAATTACAACGCCTACTTAAAAGTTTGTCTATTTGCTTCATTTTCGATATAAAAACCCATAATTACCCTTAAATCATACAAATTGAGATTTAAATTTTCGAAACTGCTATTAATTCCGAATTTTATTCTGCCTCAATTTTCGGATTCAATGAATTAGGTTATACAATTGGAAAGACTACGAATTTCCAAATTTTGAATTCCCAATTTTTCAGTTCGATCATCTTCAGATTCGACCATTTCAAATTCGATATTGATCTTCAATTCCGATCATCTGCATCGCTCGTACGTATATTCATTTTCAATTCCATGATTATTAATCCTGCATTCTCTGATATTATCAATTCCATTTATTAATCTCACCCCAATTCCACAGGCATCTCTGAATCGAGAAGAATTGACATGGATTATATTGTTTTCTGCAAGTTTGATTGTAATGGAAAGAACAAACTTATTCGCGTATCTGAATCGACAACTTGTGCAGATTTGGTTGCTGAAACAACAGGTCCAACTTATGCAGGTAACAGCAGATTTGTTATTTCAGTATTCCTATGTCTACACACAAACTCTTATATTTCCAGATTTGCTAAGAGTCCAATGAACATGCGTTTTATCTATGTCTCATATATATTTCTTTTATTTATACAATTGTTCAATTCACCTGTTCAAGAAAATGTCAGAATCTTAATCCATGTTCTACTAACTTAATCCATAAGTTTGAATTATATAATGTCACTACAAAAAAATTTGCTTTTAAAGACACATAAAAATGTTATAACAAAATATCTATAATCACATTTTCTCTATTATCACATTAATTTTATGTGTGGTCTAAAGTCGTGTGGGGATAGACTAATAAGATATTATCACACTTTAGAATGAGATGATAAATTAGATGTTATCACACTCTAAAATATACATTTGTATACTAATTAAAAATAAAATATAAAAAAAAAATCTCACACCAAATTCGCCTTGCCCAATACTCGATCCCTGGACCTCAAAGAGTTAAGGTGATCACTTAACCATTACGATACAACTTATATATTGTTATAAAACTACACAAACATATTAAAGTACGTAAAAAAATGAGAACTCTTATATTTTAATGAGACTATATATTTTTTAATATGAAACGAAAAAAAATATTGATTTTTATAAAAATAATTTTATTTATTCTTAAAATTTTTTTAAGGAACCAATTTAAATTAATTTTATTTATTCTTAAAATTTTAATTTACGAAAATAAAAATCATCTAAATAAAATAAAAAAATTACATTTTTTTATCAGTCAAAATAAAAAATCAATATTAATTTTGAATTATAATTTTAACACAATAGTGTGGCATTAGAGTTAATATTAACACATCTTTTTTTTATTAGTGTGTAAATAACATACTTATTAACACACTTAAAATATAATGTATTTAAAAGGTACTTATAAACACATCTATTTTTAGTGTGTTAAAACGGGTGTGACAATAGATAATGTTTATTATCGTGTGTGGTAATTGAGTATATATTCACACACTTATTATTCAATGTGTTTATAAAAACACATATTAACACACTAAAAAAATTAATGTGACTAAATAATACTTTTTACAACATTTATTTTATACTGTAATAAAAAACATGTGACAAAAGGCCTTTTTTCTTGTATTGTGTATTAATAGGTTTACCAATACTGTAAATCAGATGCTTCGTTTCCCGTTCACCGCACACTTCATACATACGCTATCATTCATAATGAATATGAACTACGTACGTCATATGTAGTAAACATCGCATATCAGTATGCACGTCGCAAAGCATATATGTACCTTTTCCAACTGTTCACGTCCATTTAGTACAAATACAAATGCATATATATGTAAATGGATCAGGATCGTTTTATGCATTTATTGGGTATATGCATTATGCACTTCATTACATCAAACATGCAGATGATCCCATACCTTATTCGGTTAATCGTCGTCCTCGTCGCCGAAAAATGGAAGGATGAAACAATCGCTTGAACTGAATGCACTGTGCAGAATTCTCGAAGCCGAAGGAAGTGAAACCAATTAATGTGTATACCTACTTTTTAGGAAAATTTTAAATCTTTGGAAGGTGCTAAAATTTCTCGTTTTTCGAAATTCTCGCTTAATCGGATAATTATGGTATTTAATTGACTTTTGAATTCCTATAAAATATACGATTTGTTTGAAATTAATAGAAGGGTATAAATGTCTCAAAGTTTTCAATTTGATGCTATTAGACAAGAAATTATGTTGTAGGTTTTATTAGATAAAACTAGTAGTGAAATGACCTTATTAAAAATTTACCCTAATTCTATCAAATAAAATTATTCTATATTTCTCCATAAATTAAATATCTTGATCAAATCAAATAATTAATTAATCCAATATTTAATTCGTAAATTAACACTACTACATATTTGGCCTTGGAGAGCTTTGAAAAGAGCTCCCAAGTGGGAGCTCTTTTCAAAGCTCTCCAAGGCCAAATATATAGTAGTGTAAGACTACTTGTTGTGTGACCCATAGGCCCTCACATATCAAGCGATTAGTCAAACTAACGGTCTTAGCAGAACCCTAGACAATGAACCAGACAATCTCAATATGTGAGGTACGTTGCGAGGAAATGGCAACAACCTGTAATGTGAAGCTCACAATGATATGATCCTTTCATTCACGAATACTCCGATTAAATCTAGAACATGATGATGTGTCTATTACAATAATTTAATCATGTTATCTCATTCTACTAATTGATCACATTGTCGCATTTGAACACCATTCCAAATGTGACGTGCATTGGTCAATGACTAACGATCCAATTAGTTATGAGAAGACGAGTATTCTCTCTAAATCTATTTGAGGAATGAATCCTATTCTTGGCTCAACTACCGCGCACATGTACTTTATGGTGTGCTCAACACATGCCTAATCTACCCCGTTAGGAGTGCAAGCGTCGGTCATGGTCAAAGCCCATCACGCCATACATGTCGCGTGTATTGACCTCAAGTCGAAGGACATTACATTGCTCCACAAATCGATATTCCCGTAGACACGTAAATAGAATACACCAAACAGTTTCTCATTTGGGCAAGCTAATACTCTCAAAGTATCCGTGCATCCATCATGAGATACCTAGTATCTCGTAGTTGTGAGAACCACTACATCCTCTAAGGATATGATACATATCACACACCAATCTCAATCCCATCATCGATATCCCAATCTCGATGATCCTTGATTGGGGCTACTTTAAGAACCACGATATAGTCAATCGAGATCTCACATCTTAATGACATCATTGGTTCATGGGAACACATATAAGAATAAATGCAAACAATCAAACATAACATTCTATAAGTGTATTACCGAATATTATTAATAAAGTCAATAATACTTAAGTAACTGAATATGATCAAGTACAATGTCCTCATAATGATTGTCTCTAGGACATTTTGTAGTGAGAGGACTAATGAGAGAAAATCATAATCGTCCAAAGTTGAATGAATGAAAGGTAGGTGGAAGGCAACTTATTTATACGGGGGAGACCTTTTTTTTTCTTTTTCAAAAAGAGAAGATCAATGGTTGATTTATTTGGTGGAAGATGAAGAATTCGACGGTTTTTTTAAAAGATAGAGAATATGATGTATTAAGAATAAAATTAATGGCTGCACATCCATAGTTATTTTTTTGGTGGAAGATGAAGAACTCGGCATATTTTTTTCTTTTTTCGAGAAGATAAAGAACATGATGTATTAAGACACATAGATTGACATGTGGCGAAATGACTTGTCATACACATGACATAAGGAGGGGGGTCTCGAATGCACATGTGGCGAAAGTAGGAGAGCCCTCATCTTCCTTTTATATATATATATATATATATATATATATATATATATATATTCTAAACTGTCTTTTTATTTTTCGTTTCTCTAAAAAAAACAAAAAATAAAAATAAAAAATTGCACCACATATTTTTCCTTTATTATTCTACTTTAATACTAAAAGAAATTTCGTACCTTGTTTTTTTATCTCATTTAATTCTAAGAAACAACAAATGCATTAAACTCGGTACACAAAAAGTAAATAATGATTTAAATTGAAATGAATGAAGTGTATATTTTAAATTATACTCCCTCCGTCCTGGGGAAAGATCTTCATGAGCTCCGGGCACAGAGATTAAAAAATACTAATATAATAAATAGATGTATTAGAGGTGATGTGATTGAGAGAGAAGAATATAATGAAATGTGAGAGAGAATAGTTACCAAAAGATGAATGGGTAGCTTTCATTGGGACGAACGAAAAAGGAAAGTTGGGTAACTTTCATTGGGACAGACGAAAAAGGAAAGTTGGGTAACTTTCATTAGGACGGACGAAAAAGGAAAGTTGGGTAGCTTTCACTAGGACGGAGGGAGTATCTAAAAATTTAATCGGTCACTTTAATCTATAAGATAAAAATCAAACGAAAACCAATTTCTTAAAAAACATTTGCCCACCTCTAGCAATTCAAAGATTAAGGTAAAAGTGGATAACAATAGAAATAGAGGTGAAAATGGATCATACTTAGGTATAATTTATAAAACTAGGTTTGTCTTGTTAAATAATTTATTGTTGGTCCCAAAACGAGTATGGTAACAGTCTAGAGGGGGTGAAAAGACTGTTAGGGTTTTAGAAACTTTTTCGTGCTTTAGATCAGATGAGACGTTGAAGTGAGTTATATACTCAGACGTCTATATGCAGATAGAATGTTCTGATCTGTAGAGTGCTTAGATGATATAACAGATTAAGATAACAGTCTTACTGATTGCTGAATTGAGCTGATCAGTTTGAAAGCTATCTTAAAGGCTATGAGTGCGGAAATGTGTAGGCCCTACGTGTTTAGACTCGTGGGTATTTTATGAAAACCTTTTGAAATAATGACTTTTAGAAACAATGCAAGTTTGTCATCTGATTTTATATCTGTTAATTATGAGAACAAACACTTGATGAGTTTTGACTCTTTGATAAATATTGGCGTTTCAAACAAGTATGAACAACAAGAATATGAATGCTAAAAGCAAAGATAAGCAATAAGAACACAGAAGTTTATAGTGCTTCGGATCTCAATATCCTACGCCCACTCTCTCTAATCAGATAGAGAAATTCACTATCTTGCTGCTTTATAGTCCTAAGAGAAGACTTTCGATCAAGAACCTCAAGTACTTTCTGAGGCTACGGATTTGTTTGTTGGTGAGGTAACAAACAACCTTTACAATGGTAAATACAAATAAATGAAAGTATGTGTATAACCAACTGGTTCTAAGCTCTAAAGATTGGATTCTTTAAACTAGCTTATGATCGAAAACTTAGAGCACTAAAGGTTAGATAACTTTGTAGGCTCTAAAGAACTCGAACACTTAGAATATTTCTCAAAACTGGTTGTTCTTGATATCAGCTAAACGTGTAGAGAGTTCTTGCTTGTAGGGTTTCCGGTACCTTGTTCCAAAGAACAAGTGTTGTATTTATAGGGAGATTTGTGCTCAGAAACTAGCCTTTGCAACAAATCTTTCCAAGTATGGTCGTTATCTTCGTAGGAATGGTGTTTGCAGGTTTTCTGGTACGATATTGCTTTAAGAGGTAATATGCATTAAATGCTCCGTACTTCTTCTGCAGGTCTCTTGTATGACCTACTAAGCTGTCAACTTCATAGCTTCGTGTTGATGTCTCATTGCTCCACTTCAGCTTGGTAGTTGAGAGTTGTCTTGTCTTCTGTTAGAGCAATTCAGAACTTAATCCGACATTCTCTTTGTCTTCTGTTTTGTATGTCTTTATCTTCTGACTTAGTTAGTCATAAATGAACAAACCCTTGTGAATGTGTTTTATTCTTAAATGCTAACTGTCATAACTATTCAGTAGGTGAGCTTTGACTTGAATGCTCATTAAGACTTTTTTTGACAAGATACAGATGATTTCATATCTGCTGAGTTGTCTTCTGAACTTTAGTGCAGATTATCATATAGATAATTCAGTCCATAAGGCATACAACAACCTTTAGATCTGAGTTTACTAATGAACTCTTGATGTCTTCTAGTCTTCTGTCTTTGTTCTTTAAGACTTAAGTGGAGTATACAGATGAGTAACCAGCTGACTTCAATATAGCTGATTCTCAGACTAGATTAAAACGTGTACATTACTTCTAAGCTTTATAACTCAGCTTAGAAAACTCAGTCCTATATTACAAATTATCAATTTAACCTGTACTCTACTGATCTGGTTTTGGCCATCAAAACTAAACTATAAATCACAATCAGATTAAGGGTAGGATGAATATCCCAACAATTTCTCCCTTTTTGATGAAGCCAACACTAACTAAGCTAAGTTATCAGATCAGTTAGTATACAATTTGAAGTTATAAAGGTTAGACAAATAAATAGTTTAGAGTAAATACTAAAATGCAGATGGCTTCTAAAGAAGACAATGAGTAGTTGTCTTGAAGTTGAAAAGATAAATTCTTGTACTAACTAGAGCAAAAGGAATTCAGATTACAAATACAAGATGAATTTACTTCAGCTAAACATAGAATGTCTTCAGTAGACGCCATACGCTTGATATACTATTTTCCTGATTTCGCGAACAATGTCTTGGTCTCTGACTTTGTCATCAAAACAAATTTCGTCGATAATGTTCTTTGCTTCCCTCATATCTTTCTTTTTGTTAATGGTGGACGCAGGTTCCCAGATAGGAAAGTCAGGTAAGACAATGTTGATGTTCTTCTCAGCTGCTTCTTCCATAATAATGCTTAGAAATTCTTTGTCTTTCCCTTCTAGAAAGCTCTCGAAACAGCCGAATGCAGTCTGTGGATCTTGATCTCCCCATCTGCGAGCAAGATGATAAATCTTCTGCCATTGTTTCTTTAGATTAAACCATCTTAGATTGTGAATTGGATCAAAAAATTCATCAATCTGCTTGTTTGAAGGTTCAGGTTTTGGGAGTTCTTCTTCAGTTTTCTCAGACTGCTGCTTCTTCTTCAAGATAGTCTTTCTCTTCTTGAAGGTTACATCAAGTTGAGAGGCATTCTTCCTTTTCAACTGTTGTTGATGACGTTCCTCCTCTGATTGCGCAAGCCTTCGACTTCTTCTATTTGCAAGAGGAATATTGCCATCTTCATCTTCAGACTCTTTTTCAGCTTCAAGTTTATCTGTTTGCTTCTGAGAGATGTCTTCTTGATTTAGAACAAGAGCATCAGATACTTGTACAATGTATAGGTGTTGGAATTTTGGAATTAATTCCCCCTTGAGATATGCCTGGTTGAGTCTGGTTCTCTTGGCTTCTGATTATGCCTGGTTGAGTCTGAATTTCTTGGCTTCTGATTTTCTCCTCTGCATCTGTTAATCTCCTAGCCAGATTAGACTGAGTATCAGAGAATTTCTTCAACATTTCAGCAGTATTCTCAGTTGCTTCCTTCATCTGCTCGGCAGCTTCTTTAGTTACTTTCTTCAGCTGACCAAACACTTGTTCTGATAACTTAGCTCTGGCCTCTTCTTCCCCCTTTTTGGCTTCTTCAATATGGAAAGTGAGCGCTTGAGTAAGTTTTGAGAAGTGATCAGTGTTGGCAGTGTTCAGAATGCTAGTGGCCTTCTGACTTAGACGATCAGTTGCCTTGGAGGCAGTGTCTTCAATTACTTTGTCCAAATCAGCAGGAGCTGGAGCAAGTTGAAGTGTGAGCTTCAATTCTTCAGTGGTCAAGACAAGTTGATCCTTGACATGTTTGAGATTGTCAAACTCCTCTTCCATCTTCTAAGCATGTTCCTTTGCCAATTCCAACTGCTTAGTCAGTTCAGCTTTCTGTGCAGCATATTCTTTTTGCAACTCAAGATACTTTTGTTGAAGATCAGTATTAGCTTATTTTTCACGATCTTGACTCCTCTGCAGCTCAGTTACCTTGAGATTATCAATGGTTTTAATCAATTCAGTGCGATGATCCAGATCTATTGTAGTGATACCCTTTTTGAATTGCTATGTTGATTCCCTTAAGCTTTTGTCAAGAGCCTTCACAACAGAATCCGTCAGATCACCTTCAAAGTACTTCTTCATGTTTTCTCGAACGACCTTGAAAATATCTTGGTAGTTGTCCAGTCGATTCTGTCGAATTTTGAGAGTTGCATCTCTGGTATACAGAGCCAGGTCTTCATGGACAAGGCGTGCTAGATCACCAATAACTTGTCCAATTAGAGGTATATCGACCTCATTAGACCCATCATCTTTAACTTGTACCAGATAAGATTAGAGAGACTTAACCTTGTGGTGAGTGTATTGGAGGAAGATTCGCCAATCTTCTGAAGTTTCTTTTACTTCCCAAGGGCTTGTAGAAGTTCCTCAAAGGGTCGTTGAGGAAGATTGTCAGGTAATTCTGAGGCAATTATCTAAAGTTCCCTTATGTCTTCTTCAGTAAGAAGATCATCGTCTAGATCTTCATCATGATCATATTAGGGGTAGGATGAATATCCCAACATTTATAGGTCCAAATCTGATCCATAATTTGTTACTCCCTTCGTCCCGCTATAAGTTTTTCTTTTGGTTATTTTGATTAAGAATTATGATTAAACAATAGGTGTAGTACAAGTGATGTGATAATGAGAGAGAAAATAATAGATGAGTAAGAGATGAAGTAGAATAAAATAACAGATAAAGTATAAATAGGGGTGGGTAAATATACCGAAATTTCGGTATACCGAGCTTTTCATACCGAAAAAATATCGAAATTATCAAAATTTTCGGTATACCGAAATTTTCAGTACGGTAACGGTATGGAAAATGACCATACCGCGGTATTTCAGTATACCGAAATTTTTTCGGTATTCGATATGAAACAGTATATTGATATACCGAAATACCGAAACCTTAATAAAATAATAATTTTATAATATAATTTATAATTTTATATTATTTTTAAATTAAAATAACTTTAATTATTAAAATTTAAATAAAATAAACCTTAAATAATTATTTTTGATATGAAACAATGATTCAATATTTTCGGTATGAATTGGTATACCGGTATTTCGATATGAAATTATGATTCAATATTTTTGATATGAATCGGTATACCGATATGGTATGGTATACCGATATACCGTACCGAATATTCGGTATACCGATATACCGTACCGAATATTCGGTATACCGATATACCGTACCGAATATTCGGTATACCGTATCGGTATACCGAATATTCGGTACGGTATCGGTATGAATTCTTACATACCGAAAATTTTGGTATACCGAGATTACCGAAAATTTCGGTATGATAACGGTATGTATTTTTTCAATATCGAAATTTTCGATATGATAACGGTATGATTATGTATGGTCGGTATACCGTACCGAACCACCCCTAAATATAAATGATGGGATTGAGAGTGAGAAATTCATATGCCAAAAATGGGAAAAAATGAAATGAAAAACTTATTATGGAACATCTATAAAAGGAAAGTGGAAAACTTATAGTGGGACGGAGGCAGTATAATTTTTTTTAAGGTTTAACCTAACACTTTATTATCGTTTTAAATAATAAAATTTGCTCTTTAAATCTCAAAATAAAAAAAATAAAAACAATAACTAACTTATCAACATTTTTAAAAATAATATTAAAAAAATATTCAATTTTTTTTAACTATTTAGAAAGAAAATATAATTATGGAATAGTTAGTATTGCTAAAATTCCTTATTTTATTTAATTATCACATATATTGCACACTTACCTTATTTGTCCGTCCCACAATTGTTTGTACTTATAAATAGAATTGTTTTTATAAACCTCACCCTCACAATATTCACATATTTACACAAAATGTCATTACTTTTACATTCTTTTTAATCACTTTTTTACTTTATTCATATAACTTTACAAAATTACCCCTCAATACTTCACTCATTACATTTTTTTTCTTAAAAAGTGTGTTCATTTTGTGGTGCAAACACTTATGGGACGGAGGGAGTATTATATAAATTAAATTAAATATATCGATTTGTTAGGTTTAAAAAATTTGAAAAAAGCTTGAGAACGACCTATTTAACCTATTTAACTAAATTCACGTTGAATAGTTTGACTCATTCACACTAAATAAAAAGAAAAAATAGTAAATTTTATAGAATGAAAAAATGTAAAGTGTAAAAAAAAGTGTACCCGACAGTGGGCTTTTTTAATTAATTATTACTGTTTAGAATTTTTTTTAATAAAATAGTGTTGTTTGGATGAACTTTATTAAAATAAATTGAAGTGTCCTATGTAAAGACGCCTTTCTCCTGAAACAGTACATACTCCATTTCAATTGGCGCCTTTGTGAAGAAACCAAAGTGCATCCAATAGAGTGCTGCAGGTTGGTGTCAGCAAGATAGGGTAGGCACACTCTTTGAAGAGGCGTCCATTTGGACAGATGGCAAGGTGGGGCCCGAACACTGACATATTGATTTTGCAAGAGGGAAGAGTGCCTATACATTGGGCACCTTCTGAAACTGCCCCTCTAAAATCTCCTGCATCCCTACAAGGCTACAACCCCATTTGAATTAATTAGTTGACTGTAAAAAAATAAATCAAAGTTAGTGTTAAGTGACCATAAATTCAATAGTGTACTCTTGTGTTTGACTATCCGTTTCTCACTCTATAGGATCTATAGGGTTAGTGTTTGATTACTCATTTCAATGGGTTGATTCTATTAAATTAAAATCTAATAGTTAGATTTATTAAATTAATTTTTTCACCATATAGTGTTGATTAAATTAAAATCTAATAGTTAGATTCATTAAATTAATTTTTTCAGTATATGGCGTTGATTAAATTAAAATTTAATAGTTAGGTTCATTAAATTAAATTTTTTACCATATTGATTAAATTAAAATCTAATATTTAGGAGGGTTTATTCAATTGAGATTCTATTGAATTTTTTTGGACTTTAAAAAGTACGTGGATTTATAAAATTCATAGAGTCCATGCAGAGTTTGACTGACTTTTTTTATTGATTTATATGGATTTTCATAGACTTGACAGGATTGTGGAATATATTTTTTTATTAATTTTCATAAATTTTCATAAACTTCGATATTGATTCAAAGAGTTTTTTTTAATGTGTAGTGTTTTTAAAAAAAAAAAATATTATATATATATTATATAAAATATTTTACCAATAATATATATATATATATATATATAAATAAAGTATTTTATCAATAAAATATACTCCCTCCGTCCGCCTATAAGCTTCCCGTTACTTTTTGGCACAGAGATTAAGAAAAGTGATTAAATAATAGATATAGTACAAGTGATGTGATTGGGGGAAAGAGAGAGATAGAGAGTAAAGGTAAGCTATAAAGTAATGTGTAAGAAAAAATACTTACCAAAAAGGGTATGAGAAGCTTATAGACGGACAGACAAAAATGGTAAAATGGAAAACTTATAGGCGGACGGAGGGAGTATATATATATATATAAAGTTTATATATTAATTCGGGCGGGTCGAATACCCGCGGGTCGGGCATAAGACCCAAACCCGATCCATACTTAATACGGGGCGAATCTGACCTGGCCCAAAGCTCGCGGGTGGGGTGGGTATCCGCGGGTCGGGTCAATATTGTCATTCCTACTTCTGATCTTTCGTCTTCAGAGTTCTTTGAGAGAATCCGTTGAAATCTCTTGTTTTTAGAAGAGATTTTGGATAGTGCAATTTATTTATATGTTTGGGGGAGAATCCAACAAAATTCATAGAGTATTAAAATCCATAGACTATTGAATACCTAAATATTTTTAAAGACTTTTTAAAATCCGTATTGAATACCTCAAAATTTTAAAAGACTTTTTAAAATCCGAATTGAATACCCCCAAACTTTGAAAGTCCAAAAAAATTCTACAGAATCCACAACCAATACACCCCCTTAGATTCTTTAAGAATATAGTGTTGATTAAATTAATTTTAAGAAAACTTCAACTCAGATTTATAGTTACGAAAGTATTTTCTACCGTCTTTTTTATTTTGTGAATATCGAATATAATATTATTTTATAAAATTAATATAAAAATACAAAATTGTAATACAATTTTATTTATTTTGGATAAATCGAGAAATTTGTGAGTTACAAACTTACTATCTCTAATTAATTCTCATCTGATTCTTGAAATCTCAACTTTAATTTATTTTTGCAATCAACTAATTAATTCAAATGAGGGTGCAGGGATGCATGAGATTGTAGGGGTGCACCATGGAATAGATAATTATAGGCGCTTCTCCCTCTTGCAAAATCAATATGTCAGTGTTCGGCCCCACCTTGCCATCTGTCAAAATGGGCGTCTCTTCAAAGGGCGCTTACTCTGTCTTGCTGACACCAACCTGCAGCACTGTTGGATGCACGTTGGTTTCTTCACAAAGGCGCCAATTAAAATGGAGTATGTACTGTTTTAGAAGAAAGGCGCCTTCACATAGGGCGCTTCAATTTATTTTAATAAAGTTCATCCAAACAACACTATTTCATTAAAAAAAAATCTAAACAGTAATCTATATATATATAATAACACAACAATGGCTTATTGGAGAAGTTCTCGCCTAAATTGCCAAAATAATAAAATATTGTTATAGTGGGTCCACATTTTAAAATTCTTTTTGTATCTCTTCCTTTATTTTCATTTTCTCTCTCCACTCTCTGTAATATGCTCAATTAATTATTTTTGGTAAATCTTAATTTTATTTTTTATTTTTTTGATGGAAGTTAAATACTCATCCCTTTTTTTCCCCTCCCCATGACTCGAACCCAGGACCTAAGGCCTAGGTAGTGGTGTTCTAACCACTTGAGCTATCCCACTTTGTCAATCTTAATTTTATTCAATATTATTGTGACATATTTTATTCAATATTATTGTGACATTTATTTTTTAAATAAAATATTAAAATTAATGGTTCTAAAAAAAAATTCTTATACCATTGTATGTATACAAAAAATCATTTATTAACATCACATTGTTTATATTAATTTATAAACATGCACGGGATAAATATTAGTATATATAATATCGCCTAAAATGTTGCAATAGTAAAATATTATTTTTTGGGTAAAGTCTAGTATGCACTCGAGTGCATGCTGTGCACCCTAGTGCATGTGCACTTTTCAGTTTACTGACTTACACTTTTTGGTAAATGGTGTTGCATTTTTCAATTATTACTTATACAGTTTAATAATTGAAAAATGCAACACCATTTACCAAAAAGTGTAAGTCAGTAACTGAAAAGTGCAACATGGACTATTTTTTGTGGGGTTCACCAATAAAATATCATATTTTAAAATTCTTTCTCTCCCTCTTCCTTTATTTTCATTTTCTTCTTTCTCTCCCTCTTCCTTTATTTTCATTTTCTCTCTCCTTTTTCTATGGTCAATTTTTCTTCTTTGAGTTTCTTTATTATTCTCTATTAGGAATATAATATTGTATCATTCATATAATATTATAATTCATATCTATCTTTTTAGTATATTTGATCAAATCTTCGTGTGTATTTTATAGATATGCTTCTTTGTATTTATAAATATAACTATTGTAAAACATTATTACTTATCAAATACTATATAAAATGAATATTTATTAATTATGTTCAATTAATTATTTTTGACAAATCTTAATTTTATCCAATATTATTGTGACGTTTATTTCTCAACTAAAATATTAAAATTAATGTTCCTAAAAAATATTCTTATACTATTGTATGTATACAAAAAAAAAAATCATTTATTAACATCACACTGTTTATATAAGTTTATTACTAGTAACTAATTAAAAAAGCCCCGGACAGTGATAATATATTAATTTTATACTAATATAATCATTATAACTTCCGGAGAGAAGGGGATCTGAGAATTTCGAGCTCTTGGAGTATAGTATCTCGGGGGAGCTTCTTCAGTAAGGATTACAAATCAAATGTGGCCACTCTCACAGCACTACAAATTACTTTGAGACTGTGTGAGCTTAATGAAAATGGTAATTACCATGCCCCATCTCCTAGGCGAATCAAACTCGGGTAAATTTCTTCTTCTTAGTCAGACTCATGGACATTACAAATAGTTAGTCTTTATCTCCTTAACTGCCATCTTGAATTATACTTTTAGTTTGAAAGATTGTGTTTATTGTAGTTCATAGATAAATTTTTGTGGTTGACATCTGTGTTTTTTTGTTGGGATTTGAGTATTTTATAGTATCTTTTTATGGAACTGTCTTTTAAAATTTGGAACCTGAATGTGGCTTGGGGTTTTCCTTAATCTTGGAGTTCTTGGAACTCAAGAAATCATGTGCCGCTGTCCCAGAATCCGATTCTCCTCTTTGTTCATTTTTTTTCATTTCTAAACGAGTGATTTCTTCGAAAAATAGTTTTTCTCCTAATTTTTTTTCCCGAAATGTGAGGTTTCTTTAGACAACTTTGTGGTTTTTTTATGATTAAAAAAAACAACATTTTTGCTAAAATTTAGTATTAAGATGTCAATTGGGCAAATTTTCTGTATTGATTCATTTTATTGAAAACTTATCATATACTCCTCCGTCCCAATATAGTTTTCCCTTTCTTTGTGGTGTTTTGATTAAGGAAAATAATAAAATAATAGATATAGGGTGCGTTTGATACACAAAATAAAATTATGCGGAAAAGGGGCGTATAAGGGGTCCTCAATATAATTTAATATAGGAAGAGGTGTATAAGTGATGTATTAAATCAAATTCTTGTTTGATAGAAAATACAAAAAGTGGTACTAAAAACCATGAATCATGTTAATTCTTGTGTGATAGAGTGTATTAACCAGTGTATAAAATTATTTTTTGTTTGATAGAATGCATACCCCACCATATAAATTGTGAAAAATGATGAAAAGACAATTTTACCCTCGTTATACAGGCATCAATACATCGTTTGATACGTAATATTATTTCTAAATCAACATTACATAGCCAAATAAATCATTTTTTGGGAAGCTTCTCTCTCACATTTCTCACTTGGTTCTTCAGCGGGAAAAAAAAGTTCCACACATTTCCATCGGTGCTCACCCTCCTTCCTTCATACTATTTCCGGCTGTCGTCGTTTTTTTTTCCGCCGCTAATCCCTTTTCCCTGTTTTTCCCTGTTCAGGTGCGATCTTCTTTTTATCCCTTGTCGAGTTGCGCATTTCATTCCAGGTAAGTTGGTACGTTCTCTTCGTTTTTTCGAGAAATTTTCAATTTTTTGCAATGTTTTAGTTTATTTCACTTCGTTGGACTATCATTTTATGGATTAGGGCTTAATAACTGTGTTTCATTTCCGATTCTATGCTCACAGGGGTTTAGGGCTTATTATTTGTCTTTCACACCCGATTACATATGGGTTTATGATTATATGGGTTTGTTGGAGTTTATGATTGTCGATGATATGGGTTTACATATGCTAGTGTTGTTTTGGTTTTTGATTGCTTGTTGTTTAATACGACTGTAGATGGAGGGCGGGGGATCTAGTTTCGATACGGCGCCCGTAAAGGGTAAACGAAGGTACAAAGTCCGAGCAAGGAAGACTACGACTGATTCATTGAAGAGGACTCGACGCAATTGGACTGACCATGAAGAGTCATTGTTGCTCGATAAGCTAAAAGAATTAGTGTTGGAAGGCTGGAAGTCTGAGAACGGGTTCAGACCTGGATACCAAACAAAGCTTGAAGAAATGTTGATGCAGGCGCTCCCTGGCACTGACTTTCGTGCCAATCCTCACATAAAATCGAAGATTGTCATGTGGAAAAGGTATTATGGTTCTGTCAAGACAATGCTGACTGATAACTCCGGCATTGGTTTCAACACCACGACACATCTTATTGATTGCAACAATGACATGTGGGAGAAGATTGTTAAGGTATCCAAAATAAAATAAAATTGGTGTGTTCTGTAAAATACGGTTTTGTTCATTGTATTTTCTGTCTAACTCGTTAACTGTATGTTTGTTTAGAAGGATCCAAGCACCGCGACTATGCGCTTTAAGCCTAGCCAATGTATGATGACTGGATTGAGGTCTTTGGGAATGACCGGGCGACTGGTGAGGGAGCCGAGGATGTGTATGAAGCATTTACTTCTCTTGTTGATGACATTCCTGAAACTAACGATGATGTGCACTTCGAATCCCAGCCAACACAAGGTGGGAATTCGAACTTTGAGGCTAATGGCAACCCGGATCAGACTCAGATTGTCACATCCCGATTTTAGGGGCCTAGATGAAAACACCATATTTTTACTTTTGAAGGCCAACTTAAATAAAATACTGTCTTATCTTGACTTTCAAAAGACTTTGAAATACTGAAGTAGATCAAATTTATGAATTATAAAAAGATGTGCAGCGGAAGTAAATATTAAATAATGACAATTTTGAAAACTTAACACCAATCACTCGAAAATAAATAAATTTACTTTAAAGGTAAACATAATTTTTAATACAATTAAAAGATATGACTTTTTTATTAAACGAAATACTTTAAATAACATATGATCGAACTATATTAAATCGCAGTTTTTAAAATAATAATTACTTTCTAGACATCCAAATTCACCGGCCCTCCACTGCAACTCTTTAAATCTGTAAAATGTTAAGTAGATTGGGGTGAGCAAAACAACTAGCTCAGTGGGATCAACTTTGTCACAGTTAAATATAACATATGAATAAAATCATAAACTCACAAACATGCATATTAAAACACTTATTTTTCATTGGCTATACCAATGATGCGCTGGCTATACCAACGATGCACGGTTTCCCGCGAATAAAATACTTATTTTTCATTGGCTATACCAATGATGCGCTGGCTATACCAACGATGCGCTGGCTGAACCAACGATGCACGGTTTCCCGCGAAATAAAACATGCGTTAACGAATAACTTGTGAAGTCATAACATGCGTTAACGATTAGCTTGTAAAATTTATGTAGCAAGTAACAATGTCATTCAAATGAACATTTAAAGTTGACAAATATATCCAATCAAATAGTAAGAAAATCCCACCTCGATTAATATCTTGGATGCCAAAAATCACGTTAGTCTTAGCGAATGAAGAATGGAACACACTGATTTTTCTAATCTAGAGAGAACTTATTTTTATGCTGATAATATTTCTGTGATTCGGTCTTTAGAAAATACCAATAAAAATAATTTATATAATAGAAGAAGGTGTAGAATTTTAGTTGAGAAAAATTAGGAATTCAATTTATATATGTGTATATCGTGATCTGTACATGCAAAACACCCTTTAAATTTCAATTAGTAGATTTGGGAATAGTATTTCGGTTGAGATAAATATGGGATATAAGGTTTTATGCGAATAATTGAGTTTTAAATATTCTTTAATAATTATATAAGAAAATCTAATCTAATTTAATAAAAATAAAATATTAATATGCAGATTATAAATATGTACGCATACATTATAATTAAATCTTATATGTATATAATTAAATCTTATATGTATATTAAATTAACAATATCAAATTATCATATTTTATTTATATTAAAAAAATATCTTATGCTTTTATTAAATTTTCGGGATGTTACACAGATGCATTGTTCGATGGACAAAAACTCAGAAACTCAGGTTCCGACACCCACGAATGGTCGTCGTCCCACTAATTCGAGGAAGCGTAGCTCTTCTGTGGTCAATTCTGAAGATCTCTTGATGGACGTCCTTGGACAGATGGCCACCTCTTCTGACAAGCGACTAGATGTCATTTGTGATGTGTTTAAATACGAGTCAAGTCTGGGTATGCAACTGTGTCACATATACAACATGCTTGGCGAAATTCCAGCATTGACGATTGATGAAAGGATTGACACAGCAAGGCTTCTTGTTCAAAATAGTGGCCTTCTGGAGATGTTCATGGGATTTCCAGATGAAGCTCGTGCTCGGTTTGTGCACCGGTTACTTTCCGGAGATTTTAAGATATGAAGGCAGGTTGTTGACGTCTTATTAAGTTTTTTGATGCTGGTCCGTTGACTGAGATGATACTCTATTAACTCTATTAACTATTCATACTTTTGTTGTTGTTGGATAACCTATTCACTACTCTCGTTTCTTTTGGATCGTGTTAATGACGCTTGTTGAGTACCTTTTGGACTCTACGGTTGATCGGTGTAGACATTTGATTATTTAGGATGGTTTAATGTGAATGCATTTTGGTTGTTCGTGCAACTGCTCATCAATAATTTTAGTTAAATGGATGCTCTTGACTTGGTATAAACACATCATGAATGGGTCTTGTCTTGGTATAAAGGACTCAACATATGTTTTGTTGGTTGAAGTTGGAGTTGAGTCATTGATATTTGTGGTTGAAGTCATCAATTCACACTTGTTTTGTTGTGGATTGATTTACTTGTTTTGGTGTCTCATACATGTGTACTACATGTTTGTCGATATAGTATTGTATAAACGTTTGAGACAATGGTCAATTACAAACACCATCAGTTTGAGCATTATCACTTGCATTTGACGTATTCTTGGTGAATCCAAAACACATGTTAGACTATGTATTTCCAACTGAACCAACCAATGATTGTTGTTTAAATTTGTACTCTTGTGTGATTATTTGCGTGGGAATAAGAGTGTTTTCAACTAAACCAACCAAACTATGCACAGAGTGGAGCAACACTATTTTACCAAATAACAACAATCATATTACACATGTTCTGTGCACCACATTTCAAAAACTACGTTCTATTATACATGCCAAAAATAAAAAACTTTTACATTCTTCTACTACATCATTGTAATACATTTCAAAACCAAGCACATTCAACACACATTACTATGGAACCTCAATGGATTCAATGTATGTGTTAAGTGTGCAGTGTCCAGGCACAATTACATCATATTCTACCTCGTAGAACCTGTTTTCTTCGATGTCCCAATAACCATACGTACCTATGGGATCAATCCTCATTAGGATCTTCGAATCATCCGGTTTCATGAACCGAATCAGCTGGATTCTCACCAATCCCCCGATATCCCTCCAACTCTGATCATCCATTGTTATCTGCGTCCACGAATTGTAGTCTCCGTATTCCCGAAGAATCCGAAAATTAATACAGTTTTGAAAAAAAGTAGTATCCGGAGTAATGTACTAGGGTGTCGTTATCCAACGCACCAATGTTACAAGGGAACCCCGGGTCTAATGCGTCACCGGGGGTTTGTATGATTGTGAACTGCTCCGACCCCAAATCAAATGCAGCCACCTGACGACTGTTAGGACCCCATGACACCAGCCAATGAAGAGCACCCTTCACATAAACACGTGGTTCCGATGAACATTCCATATCCCCAAAAAACCCCAAATCATTCCAACGATTGCTTCTACTATAATAAATCGACAAGTAGGGACCCTGATTTGATCCCGTGAACGTTACTTTTCGTACAACCTTATACTCATCCGTGTCTTCATGATAGCCCAATCTGAACGACAACGTTGCTCTACTAAGTAAATATGTAAAGGGAATGTTATGCGATGGAAGTACCCGATGACGATTTGTTGTTGGATTCCATAAGAAAATGGTCTCTTCGAGCCCGAGCGCACAAAGAAGTCCATTGCAACTTCCAACTATCTCGAACGCCTTCTCCACACCGCCGATCAAAACCCTTTCGTTGCCTCCACCCGTCTGATCATCTCGTCTTACCTCTATTATTGGCCTTCTGCTTTCTTGATCTAGAATGTATCCAAACTTATTCTGAGTGTTCATCTGGCGTAAATGGTGCCTCACGAACGCCGGTGTTTCAATCAGAGATCTCCAGGCCCTACACACAACCAAGCATTTCACAACATGCAAAGCCGGAAGCAGAGAGAGGAACTCCCAAATCAACTCGAACGGTAGGGTTGGCACCATGGATCTTCTTTGAAGGCTCATATCTACTGAAAATGGCGATAAAAATACTTTGCCTGAAAGTTATCTTGTTTGTGTGATTGTGAGAAAGTGGTCTGCAACACCATGACCCCTTTTCAAAGAAACGAAAAGTAGGAATAGACAGGTTGCGTCGTTTGGGATTCCAATGAATTTGAGTTTCAAATTTTGTTTCGAAACTGCGACGTTTTATTTATTTTTGAACCAATTAATCATGCTTAATGTGCTTGGAGTTAATAAAATCATGTAAAAGGGTGGTTGCAGTCCATAAAATTAAATTGTCCGTAGTTGATAATACATATTTTGCTGTTTGGTTACACCTTGATCATATTCCAGAAAATTAATTAAGTACAACTCAACTTTAAGGCCTACATGTATGTCAACTGTAAGGCCCACATATATTTTCAATTTTTTCATTTCGATATTGAAATAATCCCGTCTCATCTAAAACTCGTCTGAACTTGTAGAGATGTCGGAAATTAATTCATGTAACATGAAACAATTCTGTGGTACCTAAGAGTCCTTACTACAAGTAATCGAATATTTACGAATGTCGAATCTAAAAATTGAAAATATGTAAATATCGAGTCCAACAACCAAAAAATTGTATTTTCCCTATTTTGTTTTATTAATTCACAACCCAACCCATTTAAGATCCTAAATGGTCCCACTTAGGGGTGTAAACGAGCCGAGTCGAGTCGAGTAGTGCTGAGCTCGAAACTCGATTTGATTGTTATACTTGAAGCTCGAAACTCGACTCGACTTGGTCTAGCCTAAAATTTTAAAGATCGAGCTCGACTCGATAAGAAACTCGATAAACTCTAGCTCGGCTCGACTCGACTCGATTACTCGTATATAAATATTAATTATATATTAATGGCAAAATAGTAAATATTGTTCAAACTCGAACTCAATTAACTTCGAGTCGATTTCTATCTTTTTTCGAGTCGAGCACGAGTAGCTCGCGAGTAAGCTCGACTCACTTACACCTCTAGTCCCACTCCAACAGACATAAACCCTAATCCACTACTCTGCGCGCCAAAAAAAATCCCTCACCTAAATTTGCGTTCATCTGATTAACAAGCTTCCCATCGAGAATAACACGTTTTGGTCCATTAAGCATCTCGTGTTTGGTTTCTGAAACAACTCGCATTTCACGCTTGTTTGTCAATCGTTCCTCACGTTAAGCAAATTCGAGGTTAGATTTCGTGGAAATTCACTATTTTGCTCATCTGTCATTGTCATATCTTCAATTGACATTTTTGTGTGGGGATATTATCTAGTTCCCACTCTATTGTGCAATTCCACAATTTGGAATCTCGTATTTATGTTTGTACCTTATGAAACTATCTGTTATTTAACAGGTTTTATTAATGGCTACGAATAGCATTAAACCCACCTTTGCTGTTGGGGTTAGCAATAGGTCAGAATTAAGCATCATAAATACTGTTATAAGTAATCTTAGTGTAAGAAACAGAGCTCAATTCTGTGTTACTTGTTTTGGACAATTCATGGAATTGCAAGAACTCGCATTTCAGGGTCAACTCTATCTTCATTTGTTATATAAACAAGAACTGTGTAGCCAGGGAGAAAAGTTAATTTTCCACATAAACAAAACTAAAGCTGAGTTTGGGCCGAGAGAATTTGCGTTAGTTACGGGATTGCAATTTGGTCCAAAGTCCCCATTACCCACTACATCCGTACTTCACAAAAAGGTTTTCAAATGTGCAACATACATAACAGTAAGTCAAATTGAGGAAGCCTTTTTAGATAAATGTAGGAAGGATCCTGAACAGTCTCTGTAATTGGCTTTGTTATTGGTGCTTTATGGTATACTACTTGTTAGACATAAGTCATCGAAGAAGGTTGATCTTGAATATGTGGCCCTTATTGATAACTTGGATGAGTTCAATAGTTATCCATGGGGTCGCGTCGCATTCGAATTTCTTGTTCAAGACATTAGGTCGAAGTTTATGTCTCTTAAACAACAGGAGAAGGGGAGGGGAAGCAATAAGTCTGATGGAAAAAAAAGAGGGGATTCAAGAATGTTTATTGATGTTTGTGGTTTTACTTATGCACTACAAGTATGGGCATATGAGACAATGCAGAGCATTGCCTCATTGTGTGCGAAGCCTATAGCCCGACGAAGGTGTTCTAATCCTCGCATGATGAGATGGAGTTCTATTGATGGTGTGGTCCGATTTGGTGATCTCCGCAAGAAATGTTTTCCGAGGTTGAAGGGACAGGATCGCACTGCAGACAATGTAAGTTCAAATGTTTACATATTATGTTGATTTCAATTATTTGTCTACACTATTTTAAAAGCTTGGTGGATTCGTTTGCAGATGCATGTTGTTAGTAAGTTGGAGCCTTAAAAAACTGAGGCAAAATTATCATCTTATGTTAGTGCCATCAGTTGGGAAGAGGAACTCTATAAAATGGAGAAGCATGATGAACCAATTCGATTGCCTCGTAAGAGGAAGGCTCCGACTGACCCAAATTACGAAGCGAGTGAAGATGGTGGGACTCGAATGCGTGAAAAGGTACCCAGAAAAGAGGGAAGGGGACAGACTAAGGATGAACAAGTGGAACCGACCGAAAAGTTGGATGAAACAGAAGCAGTTGAACCAAACTACTCAAAGGTAAAGGGCTTCCGTAAAACGGTTATCGCACGTTTGAATACGATTGACAAAATGCAAGTTAGGTTGGAGAATTTGTTGAACAAGATTTGTGTGAAGCTTGGCATTGACCCATCTGTTCATACAGAAGACAAAGGTGAGGGAATTCCAAGTGAGAAAAATAAAGTGAATAAGGAGAATGTCAAAGTGGTTGATGACGATGAAGGACGAGCAGACATTTATGGTGGTGGTGATGAAGGACGAGAAGATAACACAGTTGAGTATGCCAAGGATGGTGGTGAAGATGTTGATGTTGACGATGGACGAGCAAACGTTGATGTTATTGGAGATGAAGGGCGAGAAGATAACACAACTGAGTATGCCAAGGATGGTGGTGAAGATGTTGATGTTATTGGAGATGAAGGGCGAGAAGATAACACAGCTGAGTATGCCAAGGATGGTGGTGAAGATGTTGATGTTGACGATGGACGAGCAGACGTTGATGTTATTGGAGATGAAGGGCGAGAAGATAACACAACTGAGTATGCCAAGGATGGTGGTGAAGATGTTGATGTTATTGGAGATGAAGGGCGAGAAGATAACACTGCTGAGTATGCCAAGGATGGTGGTGAAGATGTTGATGTTGACGATGGACGAGCAGACGTTGATGTTATTGGTGACGAAGGACGAGAAGCTAACAGAGTTGAGTGCGCCGATGGTGGTGATGAACAAGTTGATGAAGACAATAATGTTAATTTCAAGCAGGTATTTTTTAATTATCGGAAAAGACAACGTTACGTAATAACCTAGTTTACATCCCGTGCTAATGTTGATCGTATTTTTAGGGTGACACTAGTAGCGAGTGTTTGAAGGGGGATGTGACGGTTGATGCACCTACCGTAGATGAGAATGTAACACACTCTTCATAAACTGTTTCAAATATGTTACAATTACAAATTCATGCATCAATGACGTTATCTCTTGTTTGTGTCTAGCTACTTCAAATAGTTCCTTATGTGGAGATGGTTGAAACTGTTAAAGTTCTATACAATCCACTAAGTAACAAACACAAATATTTTTGGATTTTTGCAAATAGGGAAAGCAAGTAAAATTTCTAAACTAAAACTCTATTAACCTACACTCTAGAGCTATAAAACCTCCCCGGCAGCGGCGCCATAAACTTGATTCACGTGTTATGCAACACTAGAATATACGACCGCAAGTATACAGCGTCTATCGTAGCGTGATAAGCACGAGGTCGATCCCACGAGAAGGTATAGCGTAAAAATGTAGTTTGTTAACGGAATTCTATTTAGACGCGATCGATAAATTGAATGGTGAATTACCCCTAAGAGTGCCTACCAAATTGTCACTAGTAAACAACTAAAAGAGTAATATAAAAATTGATCAAATAGCATGCGTATCAAGAAAACGAGAGTAAAACGCATGAAAACTCAAATGTGAGAAGGTAGGTCCTAAAGCACATGTAATACTAATGAATCAATCTATGATTAACTATCTACTTAAGTGGTTTTCATGCTTTGTCTATAAGATTGATCACATAATAATGGATTAAAAGTTTCTTCAATCCATGTAATCCAAAGGAAATATCACACAACTTAGTATCTCTACCTAAATTGCACAATAGAACCCAATCAAGCTCCTAAGATCATCACACATCTTCCTAATCATTGATCATCTTTCAATCTCACAATAAAATTAGGTCAAATGCTTGCAATCAATCAATCAAACTAGATTTCTCAACCTAATTCAATTAACTATGATCAACATATCACTATTGTACACTAATGACATGTTTTGCAATATAAACCAAGCATCCAAATAGAATTTAGCCACACAAACACCAATTAAGCAAAACATTAATTCATAAACTTCATCACAAGTATTTACAAGGCTCTAGAACCAAAAGTGTTCTAGCCAATCAACCACATGATCCAATTACAATGAAAACTAAGATAAAAGCAATAAAAAGTGAAGAGAAAAGAAAGCTTAGACTATTGTGTGGTGAGGAATCAAATTCCCAAGCTAATGGTTGCCTCCTTGCATGAATTGAGGGAGAATTGAAGAAGTAGATGATCAAAACCTCCAAATGTGTGTGAGTGTGTGTAGCAATTCTTGAGGGAGAGGTAAGATAAGATTGAATTCAAGAAGTGAGGTATTTATAGTGTTGGGGTAGGGTTTGGGTGTGAGAATTGCAAGTTGGTCCCTTGAAAATGGAGTAAATACAAGTTTGACACCGAAATTGGGGTGGCCCGGCCGGGCGGAGTTGTTGGTCGAGACACACGAAAACAGGGGCTGAGTCGCCCGGCCGGGCCGAAGTTTCGTATGTGGGAGTGGCCTTGGCTTATTCGGCCGCCCGGCCGGGCGAGTGATGCCGCCTGGCCGGGCCAAAACTTCGTATTTTGGCACAATTCTGGCATGCGACCGCCCGGCCGGGCGAGTGGTGCCACCTGGCCGGGTCGAACCTTCGACTTTGGCCAACAAAAAATGTGCTCGGCCGCCCGGCCGGGCCAAAGTTTCGACTTTGGCTCCGTCTTTCGTTTTCGTCCTCCAACTTCGTCCCTCCGTATCTTGAGCTTCCGACCTCCGATCGACTCGATTCTTTTGGATATTCTACTCCGTTTTTCGAGCCGGATCCAATGGTGCACTCCTATTTCCGATCCAATCACTTGTGGTATGTGATTTGCTCCAAATTCCATCGTTTTACCTACAAAATCGACAAAACACTACCTTTCTCTCATTTTGGCTTAAACGATCATATTCAATGCATAAATCAATAAACCCACATCAAAATACGCTTCACATGTGCCTCTAAAACGTGTAAATTCCACCCAAATAAGAGATGGTTGAAACTGTTAAAGTTCTATACAATCCACTAAGTAACCCAGACATTCGGCTGGTTGTATACAACTTTTTAGAATGGTGGGCGGCTAACCACAATCTAGATACGCATGTGACATTATCTGTGAAATGTATCCCGTATTCCTGTGGGTGAAGCCGGCTTGGTTCAATGATATATGGACTAAAACAGGATTGCTTTCAGATAAGGTTAGCCGTGTTTATTCGCATCATTCCCAAGTGTTATTGGACTTGGAGAACCTACACATTTTTTATTTTGTAGCACGTTGACGCGCTCATACATCTCCTATTACGCAAGGTAGAGATGTGGCCATCGAGTTTCTTGGACAACTGGATAGTTGTTGATGCTAGCGTGGCTGTAAGTGTTAGTTATGTTTTATATTAATTTATGATTGTCCAATAGTGACGATTGTGTAACATTACGTATGACAAACAGGCGTTACTCACGACGAGGTGTTATGACTTATGGAAACGGTCACATGCTGACGAGTGGGTTTGGTCTAAAAAGGAAAGTCGTATACTTGAATATGTCATAGGCCGACGACCAAAAATTGGATACAGACGTCCATGGGCGGATGTTGAGTATGTATGTGTTCGGGATCGCACACGTCACGACAAACCATTGGGTCTTATATCAGTTCATTGTTCAGGAAGAGAGGATCCAAATCTATGATTCTCTTATGGGTCGTCGTCCTAAACCACAAATCAAGCGACTGTTCACAAAGATGGCCGAACTATTGCCTAGCTTATGCTTGGTAGGAGACGTATGGAAGAGCCAAAGGGATTCCAGAAATGTAAAGAAAGTATGGGATGTTTGTTTTTATCCGCGACCACCCCAATAGAGAAACGGTAGTGATTGTGGGATATTATGCATTAAGATGTTAGAATGTATGGCTACTGGGCAAGATTTGCAAGACATCGTCCCACAAATGTGTGAATGGTATCGAAAGGCCTATTGTGTTGAGCTACTAAACGAAAATAACATTAAATTTGAATAGTCAACTAAATTGCCCACCTCTGGACCCACCTATGTTATTGGTGATGAACTCTTTTGTATCGAATTGTGTTTTGTAAGAAGACATATTTGTATTGAATGTTAATTAGGTTATGTTGCTTGTTTGAAATCTTTAAAATCTACCATGTGAAACATATGGAGGGTAAAATATTTGGAGGGAAATACCGATATTGGAGGGAAAATTGGTACCATATTGGAGGAAAATTCCATTGTGACTAATTGACTATATATATACACACTCCAACCATACATTGTCACTTCACCCACCCACAGAAAACACACAATCATGTCCACACAGAGGGGGAAACGTGTGTTATGCGACTGTGGAAAGGAGGCTCTTATGTGCATTTCGAAGCAAGAGAAAACGAGGGGAAGACTTTTTTACAGTTGTTACGATGCACGTGACAGTTTTGGTTGTGATTTTGTTGTTTGGGTTGATGAACATGAAACATCCGGGCTCTGGAGGTTTCCACAAGGAATGTTTCCAGACATGGTGGAGAAAATCGACTCTCTCTTGCTTGAAAACCATTCAGTCACGAACAAGCTTAAACAAGCGCAAGAAGGCCTATAGATTTTGAAGGAAGAATGTGACCAACAGTCGTTTGAAATAGCCTTCCAAGCTTGAAAAATTGAAGAGCTAACTAGGTTTCAGAATTTTCTTATCTTGGCACTACTACTCTGTGTTTTACCTGTGATGTTCAAATTCATAGGTTGAACTTAAATATTTTATGTTTTTAATATCTATGTAGTTATGAAGGTCTGGAATTTTCATAAAATGTTGTTTGTACACCGTATTGCCCACACCCACGAATAGGCCCTATTAGTTTTACACATGTTTAAATTGTTTCGAGACCGATGCAAACATATATGCCCACAACAATACCCACAAATTTCATTTGTGCAAAAGTATAAGGCTACGACATTGTCCACCTAAAGAAGGATTAACGATACATTACTTGACGGAATTCGAGATACGAAAATTCTTTAAATTCGAATACACATAACGATACACTGATTTCCGAAAAATAAACCCTAGACACATCCAAAGATAAAACAGATAGAAAGGAAACCCAAAATTCGTACGGAAATCTCAAACACACAAACTTCAAATGTAATTAAACATGACTGAATCAAACTTAACGGAAATGGAAGCAAACTGGGACCGACGCACTGATCGGATAATTCTAAGTCATCCTCTTTTTCCCCTTCTTCGGAGACCTTGAAGAAGCACAGGAGGAAGAAGAAGGATCTTTGTTGTTCGTTCTCCATAAGGTGCTTGGAGTGCCCGGAGTGGTTGAAGGCTGGATACCGTGTCCACGAGAAGGGGAGCGTGACACCGGTTCGGGTTCATCAAAATCGAGAAGTCTTGCATGTGCCCATGGACCATAGTCAAAGTTCGGAAGGTCACCACCTCCGTCTTCATCGTCGGACAAGACCACGGGTGCAGACCTGGTGTTGATCAATCCATCATTTTCGGAGTGGCTATCGTCACTTACCTGGATAACATCAGCGTCTACTGGAGGGTCGCGTGCAGCATTGCGATTTGCGAATAGCAGCTCAATTTTTGTGTAGTGTGGATCTCCCAAATGGAAATATGCCTTCAGAGACTCGTCGGACTGTAGCAATGTGAAAAATGTGAATGGACGCATAATGATCAAGTTGATGTATATTATAGTAACGAACACAAAAGTTTGATAAGTAAACCTGTATCATTCGAACCCAGTGTGTTTTCGAAGCGTGTACAACGTTCCATTCCGCATCCCACCAAACATCGGGGTGTTCGATGAGCTTCTTGAAAGCCTTGTATCTACGTTCCAGTTCGTCATGACGCTCGATCCCTTCAATCCACGTCAATGCGTACTTGAACCGCTCATTAACAGCCTTGACACCAGCACATACCACACTAAAATTGAGTGCGTCCTTCGGATCCCATCGTCCCAGATTTTTTTGGATTAGTAGGGTATCAAGGAACACATCGTCACAGTGAAAATCCCAACAGCCAGAATACAACAAAGTTTCTTGTGGAGGGATCCTTGGCAGCTTCGGGGTGGACATTTTTAACTTGGAATTGAGAGGAAAATTGAGAGGAAGACAAAAGAGGTATATTATGTTATATAGAGGCTTATGAAGTAGTAGATAAGAACAAGTTTTTGTTTCTTTTAAAAAGTCATGGATCGTCTTTTCATTGCATATCCAGCCAGAGGGAATATATTCTTCTATACAGAAAAGTACTATCAATCTCAAATGAGTGAAATGACCATTTATTTTGGACTAATGTGCCAATACATTGGAAACAATGTTATGTTAGTACAACATGCCTGTGAATAATACTTCGGATTTCACAAGTTGAATAGTACTTTACCAAATTAAATACACGCATATGGAGTCCAACAAAACGTTACAAACGTCTATTTAATTTAAGATGATCTAACAAGGAGTGCACCTAACAAGACAATGATAACTACAAACATGAGTGTCATTACAGCCAACAAACTGATGATTAAATGACTTGGGACTCCATTTAGGTTAATGGCAATACAAGACGAATTAGATGGTTGATTGTCATTGGTAGATAGGCTATCAGCTTCATCCTCGATGAAACGTTGATGCACCTGAGAACTTGAAACCTGAGCAATTGGATCCTTACATGAACTAGAATACACCTTATTTGCTTTATAAGTTTGAGATAAGAGAAAGGGCGGCACAGACTCAGGTGGATCATTACGATGATACTCATCGCACCAATAAAAGTGGTTACTGTACTGAAGGTAGTTGGGACACTTGTAGAAGTATCTGCCCGGGTGCCTTGACCTGTCACTCGCGCACTTTATGATCATGTGTCCATTTCCACAGGAACACATTGGAGGAGCCATTCCCCCTTTATAAAATCAAATAGAACTGCATTTAACAAATGGGTTTAGAAACGATGCAATAATACAAAACCACACTTCGATCTAACAACAATGGAGATCCAACACAAATACATGCCGTCACATGTCCAAACACAAACTAAGATGTCCAAGTATGTCATTCTACTATGATCAAGTAGGTTAGGCATATAACAAAGGGGTAATAAATGATGCAAGCACAACAAAAAACACACGAGGATCAACAAAAATGTCATAAACATGCCATCACACAAACAAAAAATGTCCAAACATACCAGCACACACATTAAACATTAAAATTGTCTAACAACAAAAATAAAAAGTCCAGATTGTTTCGGTAGGGGGAAAATGGTAAACAAATCATATCAATCTCCGGATCTCCAATAGTTCCACATGCCCAATGCCAAACCATCTCTCCATTCATTAAACTGCGGCGACGACTCAACAGAGTCCACGACATCCTCATCCATGTCGTCGTCACCCGGAACATCATCGTGTAAATCGAACAATTCCTCAATTGGGTCCACAAGCATCTGAGAGCGGCAATAATTGTGGAGGAGGAAACAGGCCATGATAAGTCTCACTTGAACCTTCGCAGGGTAGAACGACGCACTTCTAAGTATGCCAAACCATTTTTTTAAGACACCAAAAGCCCTTTCTATAACATTACGAGCCCTAGTGTGTCTCATGTTGTAATGTTCTTGGGGATTAGATGGCCTGCCACTATTGGGACCCCACTCACTAAGATGATACCGACAACCACGGTAAGGAACGAGAAACCCTTCGCTATTGGGATAGCCGTTGTCGCACAAATAGTACTTCCCTACGAACAGGGCAGCTGATGTGAGATGCATAGTTACGTAAGCAACGAGAAGTTAGTTAAATGAGGTATGTACACATTAATTACCCTTAGGGACCTTGAGGCCATGAGTTCTAGTTACGGCATCGCGAAGTATTCTAGAATCAGCAGCCGACCCTTCCCAGCCCGGAAGGACGTAAACGAATCTCATTTGCGTGTCGCACACCCCAAGCACATTAGTAGAGACATGGCCCTTGAGTGTTCTATAACGTGCTCTATCTAGGCTTGGTACTTGAAGATCAATGAATATACCATCGAGGGCACCAAGACAACCCTACAAAACAAGAGAGAATAGATTAAAAACAACATTTGGAGATGGTAAATAGCTGCACCTCCACAACAGTACACAGATTTACCTTGAACCATTTCCATCTTGCGTCAGTGGAATCATCGGGTACGGGAACAGGCGTAACTAGGAAAAGGTGGTGCAATTTCAAAACAGCTCTCAAGACTAAACGGACAACGGTGGATATTGATTGACCAGACCGTTCAAAGTCGAATGCCACTACCCTATTCTTTTTGTGGTGAGCCAAAACACTTAAGAACACGGAAACTTGCTCTTCAACACCAATATACTTTCGTTTTTTCAATCCTCCTAATTCACCAAGCAAAAAACATAAACGTGCAAATGCATTCCGATCCATCCTTAGGTTTGCAACACAATCAGAATCGCGAATGTGGAACAGTCTATTCATGTGTACTACTTGCCTAGGGATTTTTGAAATCATTTCCCAAGAAATAGTGCGCCTTCTAACATTTCGGTTGCGTCTAGTTATTAAGAGCACGATTATACATATAAGAATCAATCGTTGGTGCATTTCTTCAACCAAAAAATACAACAACAGTTTTTTTTTCTCATCGAAGGGGTCAGCATTGTATGCCCTATACCAAAAAACAAACAAACAGATTGGGAAACGAAAATCAATTGAAACCCATAAACTCTATCAATGACCAGTTTGTATACAACCATTGAAAGGGGAATGAAAATCAATTGAAACACGTAAACTATATAAATGTAAACTCTATGAATGACCAGTAATTGTCTACAACAAGTGAAGGGGAGGAGGAAAAATCCATTGAAACACATTAACACTGTCAATGACCAGAACAATCTATACCGAAAAAAATAAAAACTGTCACAACAATTAACAAAAAACAAAATTTATATGTAAATCAATTGAAACCGTAACATAAAAAAAAAACAATAAGTTATTTACGAATTCTCACCAATGCTTTATGGCGCCTCTATTGTTCAAACCTAACGCGAACGAAAATACCTACGAGCAATAGATTAATATGTTAATCCCTAAAAACCTAAACCCTAAAAAATTGCAGTGAACGAATAAATCGAACCTTCAACCTTTCACGGCAGGGAACCCATCAGACACACCTACAATCGCACAAAAAGATGGTGAATAGGCGTCGTACGAAAGAGTAAACCATAAAAAGAAAAAAAAAACATCGAAAAAAAGTCGACCATTCTCAGTGGATGGATTATTCAACGTCGGGCGCAACCGAGCAGTCGAACTGGCACGAAGAAGAATACAAAATTCGGGGGTGAAGGTCGGCGATGGCGAAGAGTCGTCGGAGACGAAGGAATCGCCAAAAAAAAAGAGAGAAGGAGAGCTGCGTGAAAATGTGAGATCGCAATCCAAAATTCATTTTTAGGGCAACATTGTGTGTTAGAGGGGCAAAATCGTAATCTGGTTTATACGGGCCAAACCTGTATAAAATAATACTAGGGGGTGGTATTATTTCTTCAAAAGAGAATAGTGAAAAGCCTGTATAAGGGCCCAAAAAAGCACTTTTTAATATGCAGCTTTTCTGACTATTCAGGGGTGCTGATATAGCCTATATGAGCTATCAAACAGCAGCATTGTTGTTATACAGGGTTAATATTCCCCTTATTCAGGCTATCAAACGGGTCCATAGTACAAGTGATGTGATGTGAAAAGAGAAAATAATTGATGAGTGTGAGATGAAGTAGGATAAAAAAATAGATAAAATATAAGTGATGTGATTAGGGGAGAGAAAATAATATGTCAAAAATGGAATGAGAAACTTATAGCGAAACATCCATAAAAGGAAAGTGAGAAATTTATAGTGGGACAGAGGGATTTGATAGGGGAAACAATTTTAGTATGAAAAATGACATATAAAAGTGTATAAAGTCAAAATCTTGTGGGATAGAATGTACAACCCACTATATAAATATAAACTAATAAAAATTAGTGAAAAGACATTTATACCCTCGTTATTCATTATTTTTTACATTGTTTGATGCACAATATTACTTTTGACATCAAAATCGAACATTCTCTATAACATTGGACATTTAGCTATTAAAAGTATAATGGCAAGAACGACTATGTTAGGTTGGGTTTTTACTAGAGGAAAAAATTCATCTTCTTATGCAATATGACATTTGGTTCACTGTTCACGAGGATTTAGATGATTTATCGTTTTTCCCCTTTCATTTTGTCCAATATATGTTATAGTCTAAAAAGGGCCATTTTTTTAGAACGCAAACGAATTAGGGCTTGTTAAGGTTTATGATTGTTGCTTTGAATCGGTTGTAGATGGAAGGTGGAGGCTCCAGTTTTGAAAATACTCCACAAACGGTCAAGAAGAGATACAAGGCTCGTTCGAAAAGAATGCCAACTAAATCTAGCAAGCGAACAAGGCGGAATTGGACTGACTTAGCGGAGTCCATTCTATTGAGTAAGCTAAAGGAGCTTGTACTTGAAGGCTAAAGTCCGAAAATGGCTTCCGGCCAGGTTATCAGAATAAGCTGGAGGAGATGATGTTGATTGAAATACCCGACACCGACATTCGAGCCAATCCCCACATTAATTCGAAGATAATAGTTTGGAAGAGGCAATATGGTTCCCTTAGCACCATGCTCAAAGATAACTCGGGAATTGGCTTCAACAGCACAACTCATCTCATCTCATTGACTGCAACAATGAAATGTGAGAAAAGGATTGTTAAGGTATCTAAATAAAATGGTGTCTATTTTAAATATTTTTGTGGTTGATACTATTATGTATTTGTATTTAAGTTGTTGATTGTTTATGTTTTCAGAAAGATCCACATGCTGAAACCATGCGCTTCAAGCCCTGGCCAATGTACGATGATTGTCTTGAGGTGTTCGGTAATGATCGAGCAACAGGATATGGTGCTGAGGATGTTTACGAAGCTTTCAATGCCTTTGTTGATGATGATTTTCTTGTGGATGATGTTGAGTATGTGAACGTGGAATCCGAGCCACCGCAAGATGGGACTTCTGCCTGTGGGGCGAACGCAGACACTGAGCATCCTGGTGTTATTGTTAATTGTTCGATGGACAAGGATTTTGAAACTCAGGCACCCACACCCATCGATGGTCGTCGTCCCAATATTTCGCGGAAGCGAAGCTCTTCGGCGGTGAATTTTGAAGATCCATTGATGAACGTGCTGGGTCAGATGGCCACATCCTCCGACTACCGCTTAGTGGTGATTTGTGATGCGTTCAAATATGAGTCAAATCTTGGTCTTAAGAGGAACGACATCTACAGCCTACTTGGAGACATTCCAGGATTGACTCTTGATTAAAGGATTGACACATCGAACGTGCTCGTGCAAAACACTGGCGTCATGGAGATGTTCATGGGTTTTCCGCCTGAAGCGCGTGCTCGGTTTGTGCACCGGATCATTTTCGGTGATGTTCAGATATGAAGGGAGATTTGGTTGTTTTCGTTGCTGGTGCTATTGGTACAAAACTAATTCGTGATGTTGCCTCTATGATACTTTATTATTTCTGTTTTTCGATGTTGGATACTCTATATTTTGTTTGTTAGTCGTTGTTACATTCTCCACAATGTTCTGATATATTTGCGTAGTTTGTGGATGTTAAAATATGAGTGCTTTGGCTGAATGTTGTTTTGGTATAAACTGTTAATTTTATAACATGCTCATGCTTCCTGTTTTGGTACATTTGGATATTTCAAATGCACACAGGTGTTGGCATTGTTGTTGGATTTTGTTATTTTGATTGATGCCATATTATTAATTGTGGGCTATTTGTTTGTCGTTTGTTTAAGGAGTATTGTTTACATGATTTGTGTGATCTTACTATCATTTATTGAATGTCGCAAATGCATGATTTTTTTTTAAGTCGTTGGTTGAGTAGCTAAGACCAAATGATTAATTGTGTGGGAAATAAAGTGTTTCTAAGTCAACCAAAAAAAATATGCCCTAAAAAACGAATATAAACATTGTTTTCACAACAACAAAATAGACTCCTCGTTGGTTCATATATAATATACAATATATTCTTCCTACTATCCTAAACAAACAAAACATATAACACACAAGATTAGGGAACCTCTATTGACTCAATGTATGTGTTCATTGTGCAGTGTCCGGGTACAACTACATCATAATCTATTTCATAAAACCTGTTCTCGATTATGTCCCGGTACCCAAATGTACCAATGGGATCAACTCTCATAAGGATCTTCTAATCATCCGGCTTTGTGAATCTCATCGGCTGGATACTCACTAATCCTACGACGTTCCTCAATATTGGAGCATCCTTCGTTATCTTTGTCCACGAATTGTCGTCCCCATAATCCCTAAAAATCCAAAACCCTATACGGTTCTCAAAGAAGTAGAAGATGGAGTAATAAATAAGAGTATCATTGTCCAGCGCGCCAATATTATGAGGGAACCTCGGATCTAACGCTTCAACGGGGGTTCGTATTATTTTAAACTCCTCTAAACCCATATCCAATGCAGCCACTTGACGACTATGTGGACCAAAAGAAATCTGTTAATGAAGGGCACCCTTTACATACACACACGGTTCTGGTGCACATTCCATATCCCGAAAATGCCCAAAATCTCTCCAAACATTTTGTCTTGATGAATATATAAAAAAATATGGACCCAAATTCGAACCCGTGAACCGTACAAGGCGAAGCACTTTAAAGCCATCAGTCCCTTCATCGTACCCCACCCCGAAGGACAACACCGCCCTGTTGCACAATTTTAAATAAAATGGAATGCTATGCGCAAGGATGAAAATATTGTTATCGCAATAAATATGGTAATCTTAATTTTACGGATATATCGATATCGCAAAAAATTAATAAAATGACGGAAATCTTATTATAATCTTGAAAATTTAACCTTAAAATTTTACTGATTATTATAACATGTTATTATGCATGTATTTCATTTAAAAACTAATAAAATTATATGTTTAAAACAAACATATAAATAATAAATTATATAAATATTGTGTGACGAAAACTAATTATCAACATAATACAATACAAAATGATTAAATATACTCCATCCGTTCGCCTATAAGTTTCTCAACTTACCATTTTAGTCCGTCCGCCTATAAGCATCCCATACCTTTTTTGGTAAGTACTTTTTCTTACACTTCACTTTATATTTTACTTTTTCTCTCTATCTCTCTCCTTCTTCCAATCACATCACTTGTACTATATCTATTATTTAATCACTTTTCTTAATCTTTGTGTCAAAAAGTAGTGGGAAGCTTATAGGCGGACGGAGGGAGTACATGATAAAATGAAATTAATATCAAAATGATGACATATCGACTTCAAATATATTAGGTGAAACAATATTTTTGTCCAAATAGCATTGATAAAATACAATTAAATAATAACTAACGAAAACTAATTGACAATATAATACAATACAAAATTATTAAATATGCATGATAAAATATAATTTATAATATCAAAATGATGACTTATGAGGTTTAAATATAGTAAGTGAAATGACATTTTTGTCCAAACAACATTTTTATTAACTAATCAAATTATAGTAATTTTGGATGTAGTTATGCACCTATCATTCATATGTTTTAAAAAATTACTCCCTCCGTCCAATTTCATTATTCCCACTTTTCTTTTCTGGTTGTCCAATTTTATTATGCACATTCCCTTTTTGGAAATAATACCATTCACACGACTTTATCTCCACTCTCCAACAATCACTTATTTACTCAAATTACCACTAACTATATTCATAAACAATCACTTTACCTATAAATGGACCCCACATCATACCCCCAACTTATCTACTTTATACATAAACTAATCAGTATTTATTAAAACACGTGCCCGGAGAAGTGGGCATAATTTTTTGTTCAAGTGAGAAAAAAATGGTCTGAGAATGAGAATGTGGTGTGCTTTGAAACGATGATTAAAACCCTTTTTACAAGCTGTGACAGGTGCGATTCTCGAAGTTGCGTCGTTTGGCTTTCCAATTGAAGATAAAGTTTTCATCCTATGCGACGATTATTTAAAATTGTAGTAGCGTCGTTTGAGTTTCCAATGTCCGTATGGTTTCATATTACACACGATTATTTCTATTTTTATTAGTTATCAATAAAATTATAATTATCTATTCTATTATATATATATATATATAATATAATATGTTGCTACAACATTTCATTTTTTATTTTTTAATAAAATACAAAATATATTCATGTTTCAAAAATTATTTTTTAATTAATAAATTAAAATATACTCCTATTATAAATTTATTTTAACACCGCGTAAAACGCTGGTCCTACACTAGTATTTATATAAATAACAATATATTACTTTAATGGGGGAGTTAATTTTTAGTGCCATCTAGGAGGGGCATTACCTTTTAGTGCTACTTTTTTTTTTTTTTTTCAATTAGGTGCAAAATGACTATTATACCCTTCTATTTGAATTTTAATCATTACCCTTTTAAAATTTATTTTTATTTCTTTAATCTTTCTCCAATTTTCATTTTCTTTTAACAAATAATTTTAAAATTCACAAAATCAACAAATTCACAATAATTTTAATTTTTCTTCTTTCACAAAACAACAAAAAAATATCAAAATAAACTCCAATATATATATATATATATATATATATATATATATATATATATATATATATAAATAAATTCACAAAAAATACAAAAAATAAATATAAAATTTAACAAATTCACGATTTTGCCTCCATCTCCCCGACGAAGACAGCGACACCCATGGGGGCTGAAATCGTCGCCGATCTGTAGCCGAAATCGTGGTCGCAATTGTCGGCGAAGACGAAGGATGATCGTCGGCGGTGTTGCGGCTTTTCCAGATCTAAAGACGTCGATACCTTGGAATTTCGAACGGAAGTCAATCGACTCACCTCTGAAGTCGAAGCTTCGTCTTCAACGGCTAGGCTAGGGTTGCAGATCGACGGCGACTAAGGCCCGTACAGCGCTTCGTCTTCACTAGATAGGCTAGGGCAGCGTGTTCTTTGCTTCTCGGACGAATGGCTGCCATGGCGAGGCATTAGTCGCACCGATTTGTGTTGTGGCGACCATGGCGAAGGCTCTTCTTACAAGGGTGGGCAATGGCCATGACGAGAAGAAGCGCGACAGTGCCTGTGGAGGGGAGCGGCTGCGACGGTGGCCTAAGGAGGAGAAGCGACCGATGCATGCGGCGGCATAATGGTGAAGGGGAAGGGTCAACAACAAAATGAGAGGTTGGGAGAAAAAGAGGAAGAAGAAAATGAAATAGGAGATGGAAAATTAGAGTTTAGGTGGGAGGAATAGTATTTATATAGGGGTATAAATGTTTTTTTAATTAATTAGATTTTTTTTGTCCATTTTCTTAAATATTCTTCAAATATGATTTTTTTTCCTTCAAATTTCTATGTATGTTCTTCATCTCTTTTATCTAAATATTTTATTCACGGTCATTAATTATTTTTCAAATAGTAACACAAATTTCTTCTTACAGTAATACATTTGTGTTCATATTGTAACACGATTTTTAATACTCCCTTCATCTATGAAATGTAGTCTCATTTGACTTATATTCTTTGTCCACCAAATGTAGTCCCATACACTTTATGGAAATCATCACCCCTCAACCATCACTTAATTACTCAATTTGCCATCAGCTTTATTCACAAACAATCACTTTATTCACAATGGACCCCACAATACCCTATAATACCCTTATTTTATCTACTTTATCTACATTTTTCTTAAAACTTGTGTCCACCCCCTATGGGACTACATTTGGTGGATGGAGGGAGTATTTTACATGTGTTACAATATGAGTAAGTGTATGTTTCATATGACCAAAATAGGTAGCCTAAAGGTGCAAACAATTCCTAAGGAATCAGTCCATACAAAGCGCAAAATTCTGACATTAAACGGGACCCCCGAAAGTGGACGGTGGAATTAGTTGGTCCTTGGACCGAATACTAAGCATAAAAAAATGACTGAAATAGGTTAGTGTAAGAGCAAGTGTATGTTATTGTAAGAACAAATAACACCGTGTATTTTTATGTCTTACAATACTTAAGGACTCATATTTTTTTAGCACGAATATTAATATATGAATTTTTTATTAGTATTATGGAAGATAAAAGTGAGGATAATAAAGACTTTTCAACTTTATGAGTAGTAAAGATGTTTTTTTTAGTGTGAACAAAGTGATACATTTGATGTAGTATTGAGATGTTTTGAAGGGATAGTTAAAATGTTTTTTTACTATTTTAAGTGTGGGCCATTAAATAAGGAACACAAAAAAATGGTAAAATGAAGCATTAAGTAGGACACATATGGAGTGATATAATGTCTGCCCGTGGACACTATTTTTTGAGTACGATGCTTATGTGGCATGCCACATCAATAATTATGTGTGATTTCAAATTATTATTTTTTTTATATTTTTCATAAAAATAGGAATAAAAATCTTTTCATATCATTTATTATATATTAAATATATTTTCAGGTAAATGGAAATAAAATTTTCAATCAACAATCCCATCAAAACACACAATACATATGTTCTTTCTTCCTCTAATCAATTATGAAAGATTCCTGTATTGGATACTAACAATAATTTTGATTTTTAATTTGTTTTTGTTTTTAACAAAACTAAAGAATTTGCCTAGATAATTTAGTGTTTAATATTGGTGAAACTTTAACTAATATTATTATATTAATCGTCAAATTCGTTGGAGATATAATATTTAATATTGGTGAAATTTTAATTATTAATAATATGTTTTGTCAAATTCGAGATATACTCTTGTGAAAGAGATACATAATTTACTAACTTGATTTGAATTCTTTGGAATATATCTTGATAAATGAATTACTCTTGGAGTTAGTTTGGTACAATAAACTTAAAATTTAGGAGTATATTCTTCTCTAATTTTCTCTAATATGAAAAGTTGAACGCAAATTAAAAATTAGAACAATCACCTAAGATTAATGAAAAATTATATAGCCTATATTGTATTGCAGCAAACGATTTTGATGAAATTAATTTCTATTAGTTCTCCACATCCGTATCTATAATCTTAAGACGGTAGTGACGAACCTTTGTTAAAGAAACAATACATCCACATTCACCTGAAATTATTGATAAATGATGAGGATTAATGGCGGACATTACGTACGTTTAGTGTATTTTCTGTATTTGTTGAATAATTTAATTTATTCCTATTTATATTGAAATATAACATGATAACAGAATATGAATAATAAAATAATATGAAAAGATTTTTATTCCTATTTTCATGGAAAATATAAAAGAAAATAAATAATTTAAAATCACTCATAAATTCATAATTATTGTTTGGCATGCCACATACGGGGGTAAGCTATATGATAAGTACGATATTTACTATATTTAATATTAATAGTTTTAAAGGAAAAAAAGATTTATTTGAGAAATTACACAATTTAATTTAATCACACTAAAAATTAGTAAATATGTTACTATTAAATTTAATTCATTAATTTAAGAGATTGTGTTTCTCGATTTTTTTTAATTATTTAAATATAAAATATATTATAAATCTTTATTTTTATTATCCTCATAAAGGTTTTTGCGTTTGTTCTTTATCTCTTTTAAAGAAAATTTCATTTTACATTCCGTAGCTTAGGCCTAATTCAAATTATATTCTTTAAATTTTCACTTTTTCAATTTACGTCTTTTTGGTCCAATTTATGTTTTTTTGTCGAATTTTTTTCAAACTCACCGGAATGTGAGAAAATAAATGGGAATTCCAGCCAAAAAGTCCAATTTACGTCCTTTAAATTTAAAAATTAAAATTTAATAAATAAATTTTCTAAAAATATCATTAAAAATTCTAAAATATTTTAAAAATCTGAAAAATATCATTAAAATTAAAAACTATAAAATTTGTAAAATAAAAATAAAAAATTCTACAATTCAAAAAAAAAAAATGTTTAATTTAAAATTAAGAAATTCAAAATCTCATTAAAAATTCTAAAAGTCTCATTAATTTTTAAAAAATGTGTAGATTAAATATTACAAATTCTAAAAACCCAATAAGAATAATCAAAATTATTAATATTTCATTAAAAACCAGACTTGGTTCAGACTCATCCGCCATTAAAGTTTTTCTCGAACTCCTAAATTTTTTTTGTATTCCACGCCTTGATTGATTGTAGATTCGTGTCAAATTCATTTTAATGATGTTTTTAGAATTGTATAATTTTTAATTTTATTTTAAAAAATTTAAAAATTTTAATTTATAGTTTTTTTATTTTTAGAATTTTATGTTTTTATGAGATTTTTAGAAAAAAATTATTTTTAATTTACAAATTTTTAAAAATTTTAGAATTGTAGATTTTTTATTTTTTAAGAATTTTATTTTACACAATTTATAAATTTTAATGATATTTTTAATTTTTTTCAGAATTTTTTAATTATTAATTTGTAATTTTGAAACTTAAAGAACGCAAATTGGACTATTGGACTATTTGACCGGAATCTCAATTTTTCGGCGAAAAGGACATAAATTGGACATTTTAGGACGTAAATTGAAAAAATGAAAAATTAAAGGATATAATCGGAATTAGGCCTAACTACAGGCCGGACGTAAAATGAAATTTTCTCTCTCTTTTATTTTTAGCATTTTATTCACCTTCATTAATAACGTTTTATTCATACAGCAACACAAAATTTTCTTTATAATATCACGAATTTCAATATCTTACATGTGTTACTATATAAATATGGGTGTGTTACTGTATTTACAATAACACACATTTAACACACACTTACTCATGTAATTTTTAAAACAAGACTTTAAGAGTGAGTTTTTTTATAGTGCGTATGCGAATTTCGTTTGTCCCAAAAACGAGTTTATTTCATGTATGGATATATTATTCAAATTTTTGTGTTTGTTTAACGTTTTTCTATAGAATTTGAATTAATTAAAAGTTTTTATAAGTTTTAAATATTTGAATCCATCAATTAAAAATAAGAAAATTAATAAAGATTCTTCACGTAGCATTCAAGTTAAAATGAATTAGAAGTATGTCAAAAGGGAATTCATTGATAAAATAACCCTATGTTATGAATCAAAGTATTTTGGAGATCTAAATATGGTAAATAAGGAAAAGATGAGGGTGGAATTGCAAATTTTGAGATAGTTACGTAAGTACACTACTTAGATTATAAAAACTAATCATGATTTGGACGGACGTATGTAGATGCACTTGTTCGACTTTAAATGGAGAAGAATTAGAGAGAAAAAGAAAGAAAATTTATTGTTAATATAAATACTTTTATGTAACTGTTATATAATTTACATTATATAAATGGACTGAATATATAAAATGTATACGTACTTTTAAATTTAAGTTATAATTGATTGAAGATTTGAGTTAAATATAAACCACAAAAGTCCAACTCAAATTATAGTAACTACAACTAGTTTTAGCTTTAGCCCTCCTGTCACACTTTGCATAATTTTTCCTATCTAGGAAGAATCTAATTTAATTATATCGTGTAATTAATTTAAAACCTAAGATCCATAATTTTTCCTATCTTGGAAGAATCTAATTTATATCGTGTACTTAATTTAAAACCTAAGATCCATAATTTATTAATTAAACCCTAGTCACCTTGTCTAAACTGATGCATAGATAATTCATTGCATGTCCATTTGTCGTGATTTTTAGGAACATTTTATTATTATTATTATTGAGTTGCACTATCATGTAATTTGTTTTTATTTAATATTTAATATTTAAATTAATATTATATAATATGTGAGTTAATATTATACTGTATTTAAATTAATAACATTCAATCATTTAGAAAATTGAATCAAATGGTACCAATAACTGATACACACAAATATTTATCTTATTATTACTATTATTATTATTATTATTATTATTATGGATTAATTTGATAGCATTTTCCTTCATTATTCATCCTAGATTAGAAGGACAGCTTTGTCCCACATCTTAACCAAAGCTTATACCTTGAGCCGTTGCTTCTACCACAATATAAATGCAATTGGTGTATACAAGTATTTGAGTTCATTTTACGATAAAATTAAAAAAAAAACAAAAAAAAAAAAAGCACATTCCGATGTCATAGTTTATTTTGTCAGATTACTGTAATTCGAGGATACACGTACAATTTTATGTACCTTTTAAGTGAAATTATATTATTATTAATTGACATTATATATAAAATTTTAATTTATATATGATGATATAAACAGTAATTGTAATTTATAATATTACTTGGTGATTAGCATATGTATTAAAGCTAACAGAAACGGATATTGTTCATGAAATTTATCTCACGAGATAAATTCATGCTATTGTTTCACATAAATTTTTGCATTGAATATATTATAGAATTGATCATCCATCTTACCTTTTTATTTTGATAAATATACAAATCTATCTAAACAATGTGTAATGAGTAAAGTGTTGTAACTTGTATACATATTCAAATAAATAAAGTTTAATTGAATTGATTGTAAATTTTTTTGAGTTTACAAGGGATGGAGGGAGTCAGGGAGCAATTGATTTATGAACTCTTGGTTTCAAGGGACTTAGGTTTGTTATTTGCTACTAGAAATAGGTGCAAACTAACTATGTTTTGATTCTTTTATCGTGATTTTGATATTTTAAATTATTTACATAAAATTAATTACTCTAGCTACGTTTTTAATTGCCTATGTATTTTGTAGTACTAGTATTTAACAAAAGCTTAATTATGACCTGAAGAAATAATATGGAGTTAGGTCTCCATTATTGGCCCATCAATTTGCTAATTGTAATCTACTCACTAGCTCTCGTGTAATGAGAGAAAAAAATTATTTAGGCTCCTAACTTTTATCATTTTTTGAAAAACGTCTCAAGATAATTAAAATTTTAATTTACATTTCATAACATTTTCAATTGTTTAATTTATGTTCAATTTTCGTCGGAATGATAAAAATCATGTGATAGAAACGACGTCATTTTGATCTCTCCATCGTAAATGAGAAGTAAATTAAGCAATTAAAAAAGTTATGAGGTGTAAATTAAATTTTTAACAAAAATGGGACGTTGTGCGAAAAAAGATAAATATACTCTTCAAATGAGTACAATTCAGTGTAAGATTAATACAACCAAATCAAATTTGTTGTTAAATTAAACTTTAGAAACACCATAATCTCACAATTGGATATGACCTCGATTTTCCATCTCTGTTGCATTGTTCGTACATTGCATTAGTACTCAATGCACAATAGTATTGTTAAAGAATAAATCACTCTAAAAAAATTGTAGAGCTAGTCAGATGAAAAAATATGAGCATGTGTAAGGATGTGCAATAACCTAGTCTAAACATATGTTTAAAACTTTGGCATTTACACTACAAAAAAAGGGCGTTTTAGAGACGGATTTACCGACGGATTTTCCGTCGGCCGCCGATGTTACTGACGGATTTGCCGACGGAAAGTCGGCCGTCCGCTTTTTCGTCGTCAGTATTTTTTACCGACGGATTTTTGAATTCCGTCGGCATTTCTGACGGATTTGCTGATGGATATTCCGTCGGAATTGCCGACGGAATTACCGAGGGATATTCCGTCGGTATTTCGGACAACCCGTTTAACAAACCGGGTCAACATTCCGTCGGTAAATCCGTCGGAAAGAATGGATTAAAATAATTATAAAATAAATTAGACTGAATTAAAATAATTATAAAAGAAATTAATTTTTGAAAAAATATTGATTTCGAAATTCACATGCCGACGGATTTTCCGTCGGCATTTGACCGACGGAATATCCGTCGGCAATTTACCGAGGGCATATCCGTCAGTAAAACAAAAAAATGAATAAAAAAAATATGATTTCGAAATTCACATATCGACGGAATATCCGTCGGCATTTGACCGACGGAATATCCGTTGGCATTTTACCGACGGAATATCCGTCAGTAAAACAAAATATTTATAAAAAAAATATGGGTGGCCGGGGAGGCCCCGACCAGAATTTCATTTTCCGACCAGAATTTCATTTTCCGACCACAATTAATTGGCATTGGTTTGTCGAAATACTTTTTAAAATTACATGTACAACTACTTCCGAATTAAAACTACAACAAAAGTATACATTATTTTGAAAGAAAAATCTACTTGGACATAATCATCATTCACTAATCAGAATCAAGACCACCAAAAACTAAACCTATACTGAAATATATCATTAACACAACTATAACAAATATTTCTCACAATGATGAATACATAAAACACCAATATCAGTCCAACAATATCTTCTCCCTAATTCCCAATAAGTAGCAAGAATTAATCAATGTAACTTGAAATTGAAAACTGTGTTAATCTAATATGAATAGATATCATTAAAATAAGATATTATGGGAGCTGTGGAAAAATAAAAATAACCAAACTAAGAATGAAACGACCTTCACCATGGAAACATCGAATTAGATGGATGACATTCACTTGGAAAACAAACTCCAATTTGGCGGAAGAAGCACCACCACGAATCGTATTCCGCCTCGCCGTACGCGGCAATCGCGACTCCCACGGAAATCGCGAGCATATTGGACATGGTGGAGGTTTTGTAACCGTCCTTTTTTAGCAGAATTCCGATTGAGTAAACGGCGACGGGCATTAGGGCTTTGAGCATTTGGATGAAGGATACGGAGAGGGAGAGGGAGTAGAGGGCGCCGATTGGGACGACGGAGGAGAGGTCAGGGCGGCGGGCTCCACGAGTTTGAAGATGCGGACGGCGGCGAAGGCGAGGGAGGAGCAGAAGGCCAGTTGTGGAGGGAGGCGAGGTGGGAGAGAGGCGAGTTCGGGAGAGAGTAAAATTTCGGAAATAAAACCCTAGGTTGAGGTTTTATATAAGGGTAAATACCGACGGATTATCCGTCGGTATTTTTCAAAAAGTAAATACCGACGGAAGGTGAATTCCGTCAGCATTTTGGCGATTTTTTTTTTTTTTTTTTTTTAATAATTCAATTTTTTCTATATATACTTACTAAATTACCAAAATATTTTTTTAAAAAATCACGAAATTCATTTCTTCCACATATATTAATAAATATATTGGTTGTGGCTTATATTTATAGTAAATTTAATTTTTATAATTTGTACCTAAATGATAAATAATTAATTAACTTTTATAAAATAAGAAATAAATACATTACATTAATTGAATTAATTTTCATCTTCATCGTCTTCATCCTCCTCTTCGTCCTTATCCTCCTCCTCCTCATCATCATCTTCCTCATCCTCATCCTCCTCCTCATCCTCATCCTCTTCATTCTCCTCTTCATCCTCATCTTCATTCTCCTCTTCATCCTCTTCTTCATCCTCTTCTTCATCCCCCTCCTCTTCACCTTCAATTTCGATTAATTGGGGATTTGCAGCCGTCAAGGGTACAGAAAGATTGAAATTTCCCGTAAAGACTTCAGTTGGAGTCTCTATTTGTTCTGTTTGAAATGGAGATTCATCTTCAGTATTTCTGTCCTTTTTAGGGACTTCTACCATTGACCTTGCCTTTACTTTGCAAACAGCGTGCCATTCATAACCACGTGGAGCTCCCGGATATGTGCAGTAGTATACTTGAGATACTTGATGGGCAAATACAAATGGATCATCCGCAACATACGTCCTTTTCGAACTAACATCAACGAGCTTGTACTACGGGTGAATTCTTGTTCCTAGATGGCCTGAATCAAACCAATGACACTTGAACAACACTACAGTCTTTGCTGGATATCCTGGATATTCTACTTCGACGACTTCCCGTAACACCCCAAAGTAATCACTTGCATCTGCATTGTAATTCGCACTGCTAACGCAGACGCCACTGTTGGTAGTCCCCTTTGTCGATGCATACCCAGACGTATGAAATCTGTAGCCCTTCACAATATAACCGTTGTAAGTCTTTACACGACGTAGTGGTCCCTTGCTGAGATCTCGTAAGAATGGACTGTCTAGAGCGTTATCCCGTCCCTATACGGCTCAATTTAAAATTAATTAAAATAAATATTAATTTATTTACGTAAAACATAATTAATTAAATGGTACTCACATAACGTTCGAACCATCGGGAAAATTCACGTTGAATACGAGCATCTATATATGCATCTGAGATGTTTGGTTCTGCTCGTCGTAGTTCTTGAGTGTACATCCTAATTCACAACATTCAAAAACTTGGTTAATATTAAATGACATAAATGAAGTGGTATTTAAATAGACGATTTATATATGAAATACTTACTCAATGTATGGCTGAACTTCATCACAATTCAATAACACATACGTTTGTGCTATTTCCGCCTCCGAGTTCGTCTCCCAATATCGTTCAGTGGGTTTTCCTATTGGCCGTCCCTTAGACTTGAATATGGAGAGCATTCCATCGACCTCTTCACTGATATCGTCAGCGGATGTACCACCGAAGTTACGTGGAGCACTTCTTAACTTTGTGTTGACGTGGCCTTCAAAGTAATAAGAACAAAACATGCCAACCTCTTCATTCAAATAAGCATTCACAATCGATGCTTCAACATTTGCCTTTTGTTTAGCATTACGTTTCAAGTTGTGGAGATACCTGATATACACACACACATATATATATATATATAACTTATAAGAATGCATGTGTAATTGTAATGAAATAAAAAAAAAGTAAGATTTTACCTTTCAAATGGGTACATCCACCTGTATTGCACCGGACCACAAATTCTCGCTTCATACGCTAAGTGAACGGGTAAGTGTTCCATCGAGTTAAAGAAGCTAGGTGGAAAAATTTGTTCCAACTTACACAAAATCACTGGAATGTCTTCATCTAAACGAATCATATCATCGATCGTGATCGTTGTAGCCGTTAAATCTCTAAAAAATAGACTTAATTCAGTGATAGCCCTCCACACATTGTTAGGAAGAAGTTCCTTGAACGCAATCGGTATCAAGCGTTGCATAAATACATGACAATCATGACTCTTCATCCTTGCAACCTTACCCGTTGTTGTGTCTACGCATCGACTCAAGTTCGACACGTAGCCGTCCGGAAAGTTCAACTCCTTTATCCACCTACACAATCTTTGTTTTTGTGGCTTATCCAGTGTGTAGCTAGCCTTTGGAAATTTACCTGTACGCTCATCCCTTTTCAACTTTGGACGGCGACAAAGAGTGTCCAAATCCTCCCGAGACTTTGGAGTGTCTTTCGTCTTGCCTTCGGTGTTCATGATTGTGTGGAACACATTGTCAAACACATTCTTTTCAATGTGCATCACATCCAAATTGTGTCGTATCAATAGTGAACTCCAGTATGGTAAGTCCCAAAAAATACTCCTTTTGTTCCAACCACCCTCAATTCCTCTGTTGTGTTCCGCTGCATTTTCCTCAGTACTTTTTTTCAACCCCGTCCACTGAATCTCATATAACAACCTACGTCCTGTACGGAGAGTAAATTATAAGTGACACTGAAAGCAATAGATAAATATACGTTAAATACTCATTAAATAAATGTATAAAATACCATCTCGAAGTGGAGGTCGATTGTTTGTGACTGCTCTGTTCTTTACGAAGTTCTTCTTATTTCTTCGAAACGGGTGACCTTGAGGTAAGAACCTACGGTGATTATCGAACCATGAAACTTTTCTACTCACCGGGAGACTGAAAGCTTCAGAATTCTCCATACAATACGGACATGCTTTCTTTCCGGCCGTACTCCACCCGGACAACATACCATATGCAGGAAAGTCGCTAATGGTCCATAAAAGAGCAGCACGCATCGTGAAGTTCTGCTTTCTAAAAACATCGTACGTTTGGACTCCATTCTCCCATAAGAAGATCAAGTCTTTTATAAGAGGTTGGAGATAAACATCCAGTTTGTCCTTTGGATTCGTTGGTCCAGGCACCAATACAGTCAGAAACATTGTTTGAGGTTTCATGCACATCCACGGAGGAAGATTATACGGAGTCAGTATCACCGGCCACAAAGAATACTGCTTCCCATGCATCCCAAACGGTGCAAAACCATCAGTACACAAACCTAATCTCACATTCCTCGGTTCACAAGCAAAATCTGGAAACATGTTGTCAAGATGTTTCCAGGCCTCTGAGTCTGCCGGATGTCGCATCTCCCTCGACTCAGCCGAAGAGGAATCTGTAGCATGCCACGTCATGTGTTGTGCAGTGGCACTTGATTGATATAATCTCATCAAACGAGGAATGATAGGAAGGTAGTACATCTTCTTATATGGCACTTTCTTCTTTGTCTTCTTCGATTGACCACCAGGTCCCTTTCGACGTGCCTCTTTGTACCGGGGATGGCCACACAATCTACACATGTTCAGACTGCTATCTTCGTCACCCCAATATAACATGCAACCCTTCACACAACAATCAATCTTCTCAACCGGCAAACCAACATTCTTCAACATTTGTTTGCTTTGATGAAACGTCGTAGGCACCTTATTATTTTGAGGACAAATTTCACTGCATAACTGTGTCACTTGCTCATATGCCCTGTTAGAAAGCTTGTTCTCGGTCTTAATGTTCATGAGTCGTGCATTAAATGACAACTGTGAGTGAGATTCACAACCCGGATATAAATCTTCTTCGACTAATTTGAGCATCTCATAAAACCGAAATGCCTCATTCGTCGGCTCCTCTTCCATGTTTGAAAAACCAGCTTCCCTGATCATTGTTTGATACATATTCGGTTCTTCGTCCCCAAACTGTTGTTCTTCGTCCCCAAACTGTTGTTCTTCGTCCCCAAAATGTTGTTCTTCGTCCCCAAACTGTTGTTCTTCGTCCCCAAACCGTTGTTCTACCTCGTTACTAGTGCCAACATGATCGAAATTTGCTTCAAGTTGATAGATTCCAGTAGTGTAATAGTAAAACACTTCATCAAATCTATAAGGCCAACGTGTTTCGCCATGACTAGTCCAATTATAATAATTATCAACGAAACCATTCTTCACAATATGCACTAGGACCTCATCAATCTCTTTATATTGCTTATTCTGACATTTCTTAGCATTACACGGACACCTAATGCAATTTCCACTCATGTAATGTGGCTGGCTTTTTGCAAATTCAACAAATAACACGAGTTCATTATAAAATTCCACATTCACATTTCCTCTAATCATTCTAGGAGTACAATACATCCAACGACGGTCAGGCAAATCCATTTGCTAAACATTTAAGTGGAGCAACACATTACTAAACTAAACTTATAATAAATTCAAACAAAACTTATTATATATATAACACATGTAATTACATTATATTGAATTTTATATATAGAGTAAATTAATAATGGTAGAAAATGTACCGTAATTTGATGTTTCTGAATACCCGAGCATGAGCATAAAAAAATTAGGCAGTAGAAAGTTTGAGTGTAAATTTGCAATACGAAAGTGAAGTGGAAAAAAAGAAAGTTTTAGGGAAACATTTCCCGACGGAAATGCCGACGGACTTAACTTTCCGTCGGCATTTCACCCGCCCAAATTTCCGTCGGTCAAGATAAATGCCGACGGATATTCCGTCGGCATTTATCAAATGGTGAATTCCGACGGAAACTTAATTCCGTCGGCATTTCACCGCCCAAAAATTCCGTCAGTTTAGATAAATGCCGACGGAATATCCGTCGGCATTTATCAAATGGTGAATTCCGACGGAATCTTAATTCCGTCGGCATTTGGCGTGTTATTATTATTTTTTTTTATTAATTAATTCAATTTTTTGTATATATAGCAACAACACAAAGCTCACACACACCATATTCGATTTTTTCTATTTTGCAAAGAAATATCATGTCTTCTTCATCTTCTATTCGATTTCAGCAAGGCCTTGTTTGTTATTGTGGAAAGGCATGTCGTACATATGCTTCTAAACAACCTAGAAGTAAAGGGAGGATATTTCATAATTGTCCTGACTCCCTAAGTGATGGTTGTGGTGGTGGATGTGGTTTCTTTGTATGGGCTGATACTCTAGAAAACTGTGGTGTTGACAAGAATCAAGGATCTAATCAAAGTGACCAAGAAACTGAAGACATGAAGAAAATGACTCAAGAGATGAAGAAATTGGTTACAGAAATCAAGATTTTGGCTGAAGAAATCAAGGATTTAATCAAAGTGAACAAAATCATTTTGATTGTGCTAGTTCTCATGGTTGCATCTACCACCTTCAAGTGGTTTGGTTAAATATATGTATAATGCACTCTATATGAGGCTATTTTAATTTGTACTAAAATGCACTCTTCAAGTGGTTTAAATCTATATCTAGAATGCACTCTAAATGAGATTATTTTGTACTCAATGAAACAAATGAATGCACCCTATTTTCATCTATACACCAATAAACTACACAAATAAACTGCAATATATAGTTCAACATATTTTTCAACATAAACATAAAGATAAATAAGTTCAACAGAAAATTAAATAAGTTCAACAGAAAATTAAATAAGTTCAACAGAAAAATAAATTAGTTCAACACAAAATTAAATTGTTCAAATTGTTCAACCATTATAGTTGCCAGGATAGTTGCCAGTGCCCGGAAAGTTAAAATATTGTTCCACATCCTCATTCAAGTTGACGTTGCCACCGTCGGCCTGACCTGCATCTTGACCTGCAGCTTGATCTGGAGCTGGACCTGGCGGTGGTTGCCCCATCGTCTGTTGATAGATGGCCTCGATCTGCTCAGCAGACATCCCCAACGTCCGACCCGCATTGGTACTCCATGTGCGGAAGTAGTTCTCGAACGTTGCCATGAAGTTCGGATCCGGGACGGGAGTGGAGGATACGGACGGCTGCGATGCACTCCGGGCCGACCGACCACTTGGTGTCCTCACGGCGCTGCTCATCCCACCAAGGCCAAGGACCCTTCCCTTCCTGGTCGGGGCAACGTCAAGGTAACACTGGTCCACGTCAACAGCCGGAGGGGTACCGCTGCTTCCGGATTCAGCAGTAGTCGTGGCGGTGGCTTGCGTCTCGGCCTCTTCAATCCTCTGTCGGACGCTCAACTACATAATTAAAAAATTAAAATTAATTTAATTATCGATATATATATATATATATATATATAATGTAATTAATACATAAATTTAATTAAACTTACGTGGAGGTCAGTAGTGCGCCCGTAGGTGGACGTCTGTGTATCGGTATTAAACGGATGAAGAAGACTCATCCGATCCAAGTGGGTGTGTGGACGTCCAGTCTCCCGCTCCTATTACGTATCAAATAAACATATGCAAATTAATTTAGATAACTAATATAAAATAATTAACTACTCCCTCTGTCCACCAAAAGTGTGCTCACTTTTTTTTATACACGTTTCTAAAAAAATCATATTTTATTTATAAAGAATATATTTTAGATAACGAGTAAAGAATATATTTGGTAGACACTCAATCTTGTTATTAAAGTAAAAAAAATATTTAAAAGTGAACTATTTAAATAGAATAAACGTATTTTTTGTAGACCTAAAAAAACAAGTGAGCACACTTTTGGTGGACGGAGGGAGTATAATTATTTAATTTTTAAAAATTAATGAAAACTTACGATAGCAAGTGATTGCTCGAGGACGGACCGAGCTCCCCCCCGATGCACTGCCATCCCGCCTCCAACGTCGGTTCTGCGGTTGGCCCGAGCTTTGTCACACTTCTCTTGGTAAGCCTGGTCCATCCACTTCTCAACCAACGACTCCCACAGGTCAACACCGTCCTCGTCTTGCCCCAGAACACGATTCACGTCACGATCACGCCAGGCCGTTCTCCAGTCGTACATCATGTTCGTGTACCGAGTAGAACAAAGATTGTACCACTTCTCGTAAATAGCGGCGTCCGAGTAGATCGCCGTATCCCAACGGGCCTTTTTCTATACAAATAAATATTCAACATATTTATCAAATAATATGAATAATTAGTTATTTAATAAACTTTAAATATTGTAATTATATACCTGGAACTCGTCGAAATATTCATCCTTTTTAGATTGTGGCACCTTCGACCAAGTGATAGCACCCTTAGAAATCTTGCAATCCTTAAAGGATTTTGTGCACATCCTGGACACCTCATTACCGGGCACCAACCTGTAAAATTATTAACAAATTTATAAACTAACACATTATAAATAAATAAATAAAGTTAATCGTTATTGAATCTCATCAAACATTAGAATTATTGACTTACGCTCCTGAAACGATGTCAATCTCTTTCCTTTTGTCTCGAACAGGATGCTGACGAGAAGAGGATGACGAACCAACCGACATCGTAGTCGTCGGCTGCGGCGGCGGCGGCGACACTGCCACAGGAGGAGGAGGAGGAGCCGTCACAGGAACTTCTTCATTCCGAGACCTCCTTGAACGTGACCAAAATGACGACCTACGACGTGAACCCGAACCCTGATTCGGTACTTGTTCACTCATCTGTTTCAATCAATAAAAAATACATAATTTTACTAATTATCAATTTAATGAACATATTGTTAATTTAAAATTTTTACTAATATAGCATATTCCTAATTTAATCAACATATTCCTAATTTAAATCAAAACAATATATATATAACCTAATTACAACGTGATACCCCCGTCGAACCATCTAATTAACTAATAATTTAAACAATTGATTGAAACATGCATCACCTACATTAAAAATATTTCTAAATTAACATATTCCTAAATTAACAAATCTAAACATAATTAAAATAATACTTTTCTAATTGGAGTTTTCTAATTATCAATTTAATGAACATATTCCTAATTTAATTTTTTTACTAATATAGCATATTCCTAATTTAATTAATCAACATATTCCTAATTTAATCAACAATAACCTAATTTAATTATTATTTTTCTACCTAACTTAATCAATAATAAAAAATTGAACATATATATTCCTAAATTAACAAACCTAAAACTAATTAAAATAATAATTTTCTAATTGGGTCAATAATTATCAATTTAATGAACATATTCCTAATTTAAAATTTGTACTAATATAGCGTATTCCTAATTTAATCAACATATTCCTAATTACAACGTGATCCAACGGTCGAACCACTATATCTAAACTAATTTAAACAATTGATTCAAACATGCACTACCTACATTAAAAATATTCTATATCAAAATTACACAATTAAATTAAACTAGTAATTAACTATATAACAATTAATTAATGTATACATATAACAATTAATTAATTAATTAACCTTAAAAAACTACTCGATCTATCAAAATTATTCTTAATCAACAAATTAAATTAACTAACGTACGTACTAACATGATCATAATATTTTAACAACTAACTAAATCAATATAACATGCAAATCAACATTAAATTATTCATATTTACATATATCCATGCATAAACATATATAAGTATTAAAACTAAGTAATAGAACTAATTAAGAAAACGTATCGTATCAATGTAATCGAAGAAATTTGCTTCAATGGCCAAGTCCTCGTCTTCGTCTTCCCCACCGAATCCTCACGCACGCCCCTTTTTTTTTCTCTAAAACGAGAATCTGATTGATTTGAGGTTTGAGGCCCTTATATATTAAAAAAAAAAAAGAAATACCGACGGATATTCCGTCGGTATTTCCCTCGGTAACCGCCGACTTTAAAGCCAACGGTTACCTTATTGGAAAACGAGGCGGTGCAAAATCAACATGCCATTTGCTGACGGATAATCCGTCAGCATTTCCGTCAGGATACAAATTTCAAAACATCCGTCAGCATTTTCCCTCGGTAAATGCTGACGGAACGGAAATCCGTCAGCATTTCCCTCGGCAAATGCTGACGGAACGGAAATCCGTCAGCATTGATGTTGACTTTTCAATCCGTCAGCATGTGTCCGTCCCAAAAGCTCGCGTTTTTTTGTAGTGTTATATTATAATTTTGGATGTTTTTTTTTTTTTTTTCATTTGGAACAACTATATATATGCTCTAACTTCTGTGTCTCAGAAAAATAATGTAAAATTCACATGATGTGGTTCTATCTTACCGTGAGACACCACACGGTTCACACGCAACGCTCTGTTTCTCGTGTAGAGTTTTGTTGCACTTGATGAATTTTATGTCACATATATAATGATAATAATTTTATTTGAAGCAATTAATGAAACACAGATGAGAATATAATTCGTACAACTTAATAAAACACAAACAACCAAACTAAGTTGTCTACAAACCTTTTATGGGCAGAGGAAAAAAAAATATTTCATATTAAATTTAAGTTGAGAAATAATTTGTTTCCTTTGTCTTGTCTCACACATTTTTTTTGTTATTTGGTCGTGTAACATAAATTACAAAGATAATTAAAATGTTAGATTAATTTTATAGTGAATTGTACACATTTGTTGAGTATTTTTATCTTTTTCGCATAACGTTCCATTTTAATTAAAAATTTAATTTACGTCTCATAACTTTTTTAATTGTTCAATTTATGTCCTATTTACGTTGGAGTGATCAAAATGACGTCGTTTCTATTATGTGCATGTCACGTGATTATTATATTTGAGGATTTTCGACGAATTTTTATAATTCCGACGAAAATTGGACGTAAATTAAGCAATTGAAAAGATTATGAGATGTAAATTCAAATTTTAACTATTTTGAAACATTTAAAAAAAAAAAAAAAGTTAAAAGAACATAAATATTTTTTTTCCTCCGGGTAATGACAACGCAAGAAATCCGTGATTTTGTTATTTTGAGCAAAGATACAAATTTTAAAGGAATGGAAATACAATAAAATTTGCAAATTTCCACACATACTAGGCTAGTATGTTTACTTTGAGGTTCATAAATTAGATTTAAAATTTTAAAATCTTATACCTGTTTTAATTTGAGATTTAAAAATTTATTTTTAAAAATCACCCAAAATCACTAATAATATCAAACATATTAATTTAACATAAAATTAAATATAATATATAATTAGTATAATATCTCAACAATAATATAATAATACTATTACAATGATATAATAAATTCAATCACTACACAACACAGTCGTCTAATTATTATAATACTCCGTATAATTCAACAATAATATAATTTCATTCAATTTTACCCACTGATTTGACATAAAGTTAAATTTCATCCTATTCAAAAATTTAAAAGAAACATATGTATTACTATTTATTAAAATTTCAATCATCCAAAATTTCAAAATCAAAATTGTAAAATCACTCAAACCCCAACATCGTTTTTAATTGGAGTGTCTCTACTGACATAAAGTAGCAAAAAAAAAAAAAAGGGAGGAAACCTCAAAAAATAAAAATAAAATTATAACGGAGGATTTGGTACATAAAGGACTATTGTGTCATTTTGGTTAGACACAAAGAGGACTATTTGTTTTGGGATTATGTAGGAATTATGTAGGAGGGGGAAAATCTTGGATGGAGAAATCCTGATGAATAGTAATTGTGTGTGTTTGTTTTTTTGAATTTTGAGTAGGATGGGATGTAACTTTATGTCAAATTAAATTGTGTAAGAGTAGTTGGATAAGATGTAAAAGTAGGATGTATATGTTTTATTGGTGGATGTAGTTGGATGGGGAAATTCGGATGTAAAATCTCGAAATAGAACAAGGATGTGGGACATTACGTTCTACGTTCGGACAGGTGAGTCCCAAAACAAACATGCCCTTAGTGTGGGAGGTGTGACTCCTTTCTAACTAAATGATGAATTATGATAAAAGGTCATTGTCTTCGTCTCTTCGAGAGCAAAAATCAACAATTGATACTCCCTCCCTCTTAAGTTAGATGGCACATTTGACAAAAATCAATGTTCCAATTTAAACGGTGCATTTTTTTATTTGACAATAAAACACTTTTTCATTTTAAATTACACCTTTCAAATATCTCAAAATTACATCACATGTTATTATTTTATCACTCTACTTTATTATTTACAATATTTTATTATTTACCTTATTACTCAAAAGACTTTCAAACCCCCTACTTTATCCCTTTAATACTAATAAATAACCCACACATTAAATTACGCGTAAACAGTAAATGCACAATCTAACTTGAGACAGATGGAGTATATATTAGTAAAAAACAAAAGTTAAAAATAAAATTTTGGCAATGACGATTACTAATAGAATACGAAAGGTCACGGGCAACATTGTCGATCAGAATCAGAGTGCCTTGACATGAGCAAAACCTACAACATAATCGAATGGGCGTTTTCTAAAAAGCATCATGGAAAAGTTGGGTTTTGCACATTAATTGATAGAATTAGTCATGAAATGCGTAACCTCGGTATCCTACAACATCAACATTAACAACGAGTTGACTGGAAACATCAAGCCAACTAGAGGCCTACGCCAAGGGGACCTCCTGTCCTCGTATCTCTTTGTAATCTGCTCCCAGGGTCTACCGTCATTGATTTGTAAGGACGTTAACAAGAACATAATCACAAAAGTTAGAATCGCACGAGGCAGCCCCCGATTTCTCACATTTTTTTCGCAGACGACAGTCCAGTCTTCCTTAGAGCGGGCTGATTAGTGTGAAAATTGCTTGAAATTCATGTGTTTATTTTGCATAATTTTGAGGATTTTGTTGCATTATTCACACTAAATTGACTTATTGCACTTAAAATGGGAAAGGTATGTGTTTTGCTATTTTTTTAGGTAAATTGAACTTATTTGGAAGCAAAATACGTGTCTGAGAATTCATGAAGTCAAGAAGATAACTACACCATTGGATACGTCTCGAAAAAATGAGTGAAATGGAAAAAAGAATCAAGTCAATCGGAGGTCGAAAGCTCAAAATATGATCGAAACAAGAAAGTGTGAAACTGAAACAGATTCCACTCGGGCAGCCGAGTCAACCCACTCGGTTGACCGAGTGAAATCTGCTTCCAGGTCAGTTTCTGGACTTCCAACTCACTCGGTTGGCCGAGTCAAACCACTCGGTTGACCGAGTCAACTTGTTGATGCGCGAAAATTCGAGAATTTTAAAGGATTTAAAGGGCCTAAGTGCAAATCTCGTCTCAAGCATTCTTCCAAGCTATAAATAGCTCCCCAAATCAGATTGTTGAGAAGTTTTTACCTCACTTCTACACACTCAAGCCCTAGTTCATTTTCCTCCAACATGTGAGAAATAGATGAGCAATTAACTTAGGTTTGAGGAGCTTATCTCCTCAAACACACTCTTCATTTTTATGCTTTCTTAGTTTAGAATCATTTGGGTATTTTATTTTCATGTAAGAATGGAGAAATTACAAGACTCTCAAGGTGATATTTTTCTTTTATTTAAGCTTTGTTTGATAAATTTCTTGTTTATTTCTATTTATTTTGGTGTTTTAGCCATGGGTGTTTCCTCAAACACCATGGGCTAAGCTTTTTATGTTTTGGGTGTTTGAAACCATGTGAATATTGAATGTGTGAATTGTTTAAGCTTTGATTATTGTTGATATTTGGATTATTGCTTCCCTTATTGGGTTTTATTGGTGCTTTGTGTATTAGCTTCTATTAATCCGTATTTTGAGGCATGTTTAGCGTAGACGAGAGTTACATGAACATGTTTAAATTTATGGTGTGAGTTGTTGGTATACAAATGCGTTTATTATACTTTTAATTCGTCGAGAGAGAGTTAATTGTATTAGAACCCCATTAGGAGACATTAATTACTTGAATGGTTATTTGGGTAGTTGGTGAGGATTAGAAAGATGTCTTATTACCGGGTTTGGGAACACCTTAGACGTAAGGCTATAGTACTCGAAGGGAAATGATTTTCATTCTAGCATTTTGATGCTCTTAGCAAATTCAAATTGAAGCATAAAAATGGTATAAACAATCCCACTCGATTTCACTAGGTAGAGAACACCCGAAGCATTCTCACACTTGCACTTCTCCGAATTTAGATTCGTAGTTGTTCTTTACTTTTAATTGTTATTTCCTTGTTTTCTTGGTTAGTAGTTAATTTACTTATTAGAATTGTGTTTAGTTTAATTTATTATCTTTAGATTATTGTTTAGCCTTTTTGCATTCAAAACTCAAAATCGTAGCTACATTAGTTATGACGACGTACAACTCTAGGGATCCATTGCACTAGCCCACCTCCCATGATTCGATACTACTTGGTCGAAATACTTACGTGCATACTACTACGATCCCTTATGCTTGAGGGGAAGTAGGCAGTCAAAACATATAGACTAAATTCGTTCAAGTCACGGACAAGGGCGAAAGCACTAATCTTAAGAAGTGTTTGGCTACTTACGAGAAAGCATCAAACCAACTCATTAATATCGATAAATCGGTTGTCCCTTTTAGCCAAGGTACAAGTAGTAGGGCGTCTAGAGACTTCAAAGAATGCCTCAATGTGAAGTATCCACATGGCTACGATGTCTAATTGGGGTTGTCGACATTCTCTCTTAGAATCAAGAAACCCCAGTTCAGTTACCTACGGGGGAGAGAGTGGCTTAAAAGGTCAATAATTGGAAGAATAAAAGCTTTTCGGAAAGAGGCGGAGAAGTCCTCATTAAAGCTATCCTTTAGGCAGTTCCCACCAATGGAATGTCATATTTTACACTTCCCACATCAATATGTGATGACCTGGAGCGAACATGCAATAATTTTTGGTGGGGCTCGACATCGGAAAAAAACAAACTTCGCCGGAAAAAAAGTGGGACTACCTGTGTCACAGGAAACCCCAGGGAGGTATGGGTTTTCAAAAACTCATGTATTTCTATCAAGCAATGTTAGCTAAGCAGGATGTAACCCGACCTCACTTTTGGCTCAAGTTCTAAAGGTCCGCTACTTCAAACACGACAATATTTTAGAAGCGAACATAGGATCGAACCCCTCCTTCATTTGGAGATCCCTATGTTAGAGCAGAAAGGTCATCGAAATGGGAGTCAGACAAAGGATGGGGTTCGACGCAAACACCCACATTTTTAAGGAGGTTTGGGTCCCTAGCCTCCATAGAGGAAGAATCACGTCCAGGATCGTGAGTGGCTCGATGGTAGATAGACTTATCAACAACAATGACACTTAGAATGAGGAGTTAGTCATGCAAGCGTTCCTCCCTTTCAAGAGCAAAGCCATTCCACGCACTCCTATTAGTGGTGCGGAGTTCGATGATGCACCGTATTGGAGATCAGATAAGAAATGGCGATATGGAGTAAAAGCAGGCTATATTATTAGCGAGGAACAAGAAGGGCGTAGAGATGAGTCCTCTTCGGAGGATAGGACCCGAGGATGGTGGAAGAAAGCATGGCAATTAAAAATACCGTCCAAGGTCTGATTCTTCATGTGAAAGATTTCCCTTAATTGCATCCTATCGGAAGGGAATTTGACCTGACACCACGTACCAATATTCCCGGTGTGTATTTGTTGTGGACACAAGGAGGCGGATGTGAAATACTCAATATTCCTTTGTCTGGTGGTGGCAATGGTGTGGAAAAGAGAAGGGTTATGGATGCATATCAAAAAGGGAAAACACTTGTATATCATCGACCTCCTTCAAATGCTTAATTCGAGTAATGATGAAGCAGACTTGGAAATCATTGCTACAATGGCATGGGCGATGTGGAAGGATCGATGTGCATTTATCCACGATAATAAAATCAAGGTGGCGCTGCCACATGAATTCCTTAAAGATTTTTAGGTTACATGTTCAGTTGATTGGGCATTGATGTTCCTTAAAGATTTTTAGGTTGCACGTGACATTCACCACGTTGCGAGAGACCATGGCCCCCAAGAATTTCAGGTTGCGCGTGACATCCACCACGTTGCGAGAAACCACTTCCCAAAAATGTTTGCACCACTTTATGGGCACACAAACTAAAAAAAAGGTGTAATGAGTGAATTGTTGAGGGGTAATTTTGTAAACTTTTATGAATAAAGTAAAGTAAATGATTGTATTGAGAGTAAAAGAAGTGACATTTTGTGTATATATGTGAATATTGTGAGGGTGGGGTTTATGAAAAAGTTTCTTATTTGGAATGTACAAATAATTGTGGGACGAACGAATAAGAAAAGAGTGCAAACAATTGTAGCACGGGAGAGTAGTTATTAATTTTATCATTTTAGGCGTTTCAAAAAAAATTATTTTTTATTTTTTTGGCGAAACAACTACCCACCACTATTAACAATTTTTTCCTACATACAAGTCATCTCATTTTTTTACCTTATACATAAAGATTTACAAAATTACTTCTCAAAATCATGTTAGTTCGATTCAAATCCATCTATAAATACAAGACATCATCTAAGTGATGAAACTACAAAAACTTTGCGAAAGAGAATTCAATCAGACGAGATAACCAACTTAACATGCTAAATCACATTCTTGCTAAACTCTAGTTTAATTAAGTTTGTTGTATCTTTTGATATTGCAAGTGTACTTGTTCACACCTTAACAAGTAGGATTAAGCTCACGAAGAGTGATAAATCAAGTGTTATTCTTAGCACTATAAATTACAAGTCCTTTGGAAGTTCAAAGAGATATGAACCACTATGAATACTTGTTTTCTTTACTGTTTTATTTATCTACTCAGCTGATATATTGATTATTTTAATTATCATTCATAGTTTGATCATATTAGTATATTGAATATTTTATTAAAACTACACAAGTTTAAAATCAATTGTACATTAGGTCAATTATGTTAGTTTTTCATTGCACGATTTTAAAAGAGATTTCTAAACCCACGAGTATAATTTAGTACCTACACAATTCCGCACTAATAACTAAATAGATAGTAGTCCAAGTGACAAACTGAAAAATCAATAAGTGGGTTTATTATCTATCCAAATTATTTTTACACTCATAATCTAAATTAACTCATATTTATTTGAGAAGACTTAACCTTCACCAAGTCATTTGTCTAACTGATATCACAAAAGTTTTAAAAGTTAAAAAATATATTCACCTTCCCCCTCTAAACTTTTTACCATGCTCGACTCATTTTGAGACTATAGGTCGCCTTGTACCTTTTACTTTATGTCGATAACATCATTGTGACAAAAAGTGACCCTAATTCTACCCGATGTTTCATTGCTCCCGTTCACAAGGAGTTTGTGATAAAGGACTTGGATCGTCTTAGCTATTTCATCGGCCTTAAGGTTACTCACTCGCCCAATGGCCTCCTTCTAAGTCAGGCAAAGTAAGCCCACGTCCTTCTTGCTCGAGCGAAGCTGTTAGACTCGAAGCTTGTCTCCACCCCGCTCGCGGCGGGAGAACTCTTGTTAATACAGGTGTGGCTTTCGACAACCCAACCCTCTATCGCTCACTTGTTGGGGTCTTGCGGTACTTAACTAGTACACGATCAAGTCTCTCATATGTTGTTAATCACATAAGTCAGTTCCTTCAGTAGTTCACTGACGTTCACTTCCTCGTTGTTAAGGGCCCTTCGATATGTTAAAGGTACCCTAAATTTTGGTCTCTCATTTAATCGCGACAACAACTACTCTTTTGTTGGATACTTCAATGCGGATTGGCCTCGATGCATTGAAACACGACGATCAACTTATGGCCACTCAATATTTCTAGGAATCAATTTGTTTTTTTGAAGTGTTAAAATACAACCCAATGTTGCTCAATCAAGTTGTGAATTCGAGTATTGGGCGCTTGCCAACACTACTCAAGAGATCTTCTGGGTCACTCACCTACTTCGGGAGCTTAACCAACTCCCCTCAGCTGCTTTGATCCTTGTCTGTGACAACAAAAGTGCATTGTCGGTTGCTCACAAATGTGTCAAATACATTAACATCGACTGTCATTTTTTTTTTTGCAAATTAGTCTCATCTGAACGACTCCACACTCAATTTGTTCCTTCTTATCTTCAAATTGCATATGTTTTTATGAAGAGTCTGTCTTCTCTTAGCTTCGAATTATTACGTTTCAAGTTTTGTGTTCACTTACATCTCCAGCATCGCTTAACAGGGGTAATGGGGAATAATATATATGCATTAAAAATAATCTTGTATTTATATTATCATTATCTTTGTATATATTCTCAAATATATATTTATTGTATAATGACATTTTGTATAAATATGTAAATATTGTGAGTGTAAAATTTATAAATAAGTTCTCTTTCTGGTGTGTGTGTAAATAATTGTGGAACATACGAATAAAAAAAGTTACAAATAATTGTGAAACTGATGGAGTATGTCATAAGGAAATGATCAACTATGGAGGGAGTATGAGATTATCGGCCGAGAATTTGTCCACTAAATTATAAGAGGATGATAGTGGGAAAATTGAGATAGATGATGTTGTAGATGGACTCTTGGAAGCTAAGTCTAGTTAATTTTTGGGATTCACGTGTTCCTCACTCAAAGTCTTTTCCAATAATCAAACTTATCAGTTATCATATAATATATATATATATATATATATATAATTAATCTATCATTTGAGCAATTTTGGCTTTCTACCAAACATTTATTGGAACCTTTCAAATTAACAACACATCACTTACCAATATGCATCTTTGGGGGCATGTGACTACCATTTCATTTCACAATCCAACAAACTATTATTTTGTCCCTTTCTCCTCAATCCCTACTCTATCTTCATTATTTACATAAAATTATTCAAATCGGCACTTAATTAATGATGAAAATCAATTAGTTTTTTCAATGCTAGCTATAATTTTAGAATTTAATATCTTTAAATTAAAAAAAAAAATCTAAGAAAATTTAAGGATGAAAGTTGTGAGAATTCGTGTTTTGAGTTTAAAAATTAATGCGGACCAATAAAAATTTTTTTTTTTTTTTGAAAGGATGCGGACCAATAAAATTAAAAGAAATATAAAAACTGATTTAAAATAGATGGAGTATTTGGCTAGTTTTATTATTTATTTGGATTTATGGTGCATGCCAACTCAATCATGTGATGGAGGGGAAACGTCTATATATTATTATTTGACGAAATGTTTACGTATCAATAAAACAAACCACCGATGTGTATATGGAAGTGTTCATTTTTTTAGGAAGCTAATGTCAATATAATTTTATTTAAATAAAAAATGAATAAACTATCCTTATTAAATAAATATATATACACTTTTATTTTACCAAACTAACACTATGAAAAGCCTATCTCTTTTTTACGTAGAAAAGTAACTGTTTTCACTGTCATATATACTGTGGTTAATCTTAGTGGTGAGAAGCAAAAGTTATAGTGAACACAGTAAGTTCTCGATAAAAAATGTGTATTTTCTTCTATTTTTTCGAAGTTTTAGTAGTTCTCTTATCGTATTTTTTTTATTAAGTTTGAATTGTTTTCTGTAAAATAAAATAAAAAATAAAGTGATTATAGCATGCTTTCGATTTTGATGTGCTATTTTGATCGGTGTGGTGATCTTTTTTTCTTTTCTTTTTTTCAAATTTCGGTTAGCGTCATTTTTTATTTTTATCTTTGTAATTTTTTTTAACAATTACTAGTAATACCACGAACAGTAATTAATAATACAATGAACATTAATCAGTAACATTTTATACAATAATAAATAATTTCACACATCTAATTATATTCAATAATACTAAAAACAGTAATCAGTAATACCATGAACAGTAATCAGTAATATCAGTTCGTCGTCGCCGCATTTGTTTCGCCGATTTCACGCGCGTCTGCTTCGTCGTTCGTCCAGGCCTCACCGTCCGTCCAAGGTTGCGTCCCAAGTCGCCGCCCTCCGTGGCTACGTCCCAAGCCCCCGCCGCTTTCTCCTCCTTCAGTCGCGTCCCAAACCGTCTGTCCCTCTTTCAATTGTAAGTTAGAAAAACAGATTTTTCGCCTCCTCCTCGTTTCTGCCGCCCCTCCATCGACAATTTTCTTCTAGTCCCTCAACCTCAAAATTTAGATATGTAAGTATTTTTTTAAATTTTCTTTTAGACCTCTCAATCTCAAAATCATTGATGTGTAAAAAAAGTTGGTGGATATCCACCTCAATCTTGTGTGTGCATATAATCGTGGCCTTTCATTAGCTCATTAATTGTCAGCACCGAAAAATGTAAATTAAGCCCAAAGTTTTAATGAAATTGAAAAGTGTATATACACGCGAGTGTATATAAGAATTTTCCTATATAAATTAGGATTGGTTGTATTATATTTTGTTTAAATTAATAGAAGGGCACTATAGTAATTTTAGGTGTAATTGTTTTTAAAAAATAATTTGGGGGTGTGAAGTCAACAAAAGCGGGGTGTAAGTAACCGTGTCCAATTATTTATATATAAATTATGATTGATTGTATTATATTTTGTCTAAATTAATAGAAGATATTATAGTAATTTTAGATGTAATTTTCTAAAAAATATAATTTGGAGGGTGAAGTGAACAGAAGTGGGAGTGTAAATAATCAACCGAAGAGAGGTATACGTTTCACAAAGTGCACATAATATATTCTTTCGATCAAATATATATTGGATGCATATTTATTTACTCCCAATAGCACTCATTACGACAAAAGATAGGTTAAAAAAAAAAGTATCACTGTCAAATCAAATTATGGGCATTTTGTCTTGTAATGAAACTGGATTAGACTTAATGACCCACTAATTACCCTACTTTTTTTTGGATATGTTTAAGAAATACTTTGGCTTGTGATGCCCATGTTTTCCCCTTTTCCATCAATTATCAATGTTAAATTCTTTTGTTATAAAATTACTTGTGTAAATATACAAACAAAAATAAATTTGTTCATATTTGTCCCTCATAATTTAAATTAATTTATCTATTTTAGAGTGATTTGCAAGGTTTAAATTCGCACAATAGAAAAGTCGAAAATCGTGGGAGCGTGGGGTAATTTTGATTTATTTATTTTTTTTGGATAAATTTTTTTTTTCTTACTATAAGCTTGTGAAATTATATAATTAGCCCCAAATATATTTTAATTAGCCAACATATTGTTCTTTCCGAAACATAAATTCCAGCATATAGATAATATGAATTGAATATGGATATCTATGATCAAAGTCCAATTTTCAACATACAATGTAAATAGAGTATAAGTAAAACATTATTCAAATTATATGTATTTTTGTGCTCAATTCTCTTTATATTTTGATTTTTGAGTAAACATGTGAAAAATAATAAAATGAATACCATTAAATTTACAATTGGAAGATTTTGATCGTTCATATATAGTTTTAGCCAAAGTCTCATGTGCACTCAAATACACGGTGTACTTGAGTGAATCTTGACTAGTCAATTGTTGACAGTTGACCAATCAACAGTTAAACTTTGACTTTTTTTATAAAAAAAATAATTTTTTTTTTTTTTTAAAAAGTGTATATTAATATATTGAAAAAATGTATGTTAATATAATGAAAATTGCATCTTTATTTTTTATTGAAAAATGTATGTTAATATATTGAAAAATTATTTTTAATGAAAAGTGTATGTTATATTAATGAGAAATGTATGTTATTATAACTTGAAATTATATGTTATTGTAACTGAAAAGTGTATGTTATTATAACAGAAAAATGTATGATCTATTAATGAAAAGTGTAAGTTATATATATTAATGAAAAGTGTATGTTATTATAAGTGTATGATCTATTAATGAAAAGTGTATGTTATTATAATCGAAAAATGTATAATATTATAACTGAAAAATGTATATTAATATACCTGAAAATATTATTAAAAAATGTAAATTTTTTGTAATTAAAAAAAAAATCGAAAAAAAAAGTCAACATACATTGTGTACTTGAGTGCACAAGAGACTCACCCATAGTTTTATAGTGAATTTAACCTATAAAAGAGAAGAAAAATGACACATACGAAAAAAGTGGATCAATAATTCAAAAGGAACGAGACCGAAACAAGAATAACAAGAATTAATTTTTCATATCTCAATTCGAACTTTTAGATGTGACATAATTTTTTCATGATATTAGAGTTTAAGGCTCATGCCTAGAGCTGTCAAAACGAGCTAATTGGGTGGGGCGGTTCATAACCCACATCAACACATCATTTTGCGGGTTTTGGCGGGCCGATCCATAATGGGGACGAGTTGAAAATATTCAACCCAACCCATGGCGGGTTGCGGGCTAGCCACGAGCTTTTTCATAATATTTTTATTTTTCACATTTATTATTATAATAAATTTTGAACAATACATAAATAATTGCTAAAACTATAAAAAAAAGTATGAATAATTTTGTATAATCTTTAATTAAATCCACCACGTGAATAATTTTAATCTCTTATAATTAAAAGTAAACCTCAAATAAGATTTTTTATTTAATTGACAAATCAATTAAACTAAAATTTAAACCTCAATATTGTTTAAATCCTTATTCCCAAAAGGGCAAAATCAATATATAATATTCCACGAAAGTTTAATGGGCAAATCAATCCAACTATTATTATTGTTGGTGAGGTGTAGTGGGGTCCATTTGTAAATAAAGTGATTGTTTATGAATAAAGGGAATGACAGAGTGGGTAAATAAGTGATGATAGAAGGGTGAAGAAAAAGTAGTATGAATAGTATTGTTTCCAAAAAAAAGAATGGACATAATAAAATTGGACAAGCAAAAAAGGAATGTGAGAATAATAAAATTGGACGGAATGAGTAATATTTAACAAACATTTAATTGACAAATCAACCAAACTATTAGTAACAACTGTCAATTTATGAATACACATATCTCATCACATACTCTCTCAATTTACTTATGATAATTATTCATTTATAAAGAGAAAGTTAAAAATATATATTCAAAGCTACATAAAGGGTAGAACTTCTATGGACTCGAATGCACATCTCGAGTCCACAAAATCGAATATGTATTGGTAAACACGAAGATGCTATAGGAATTAGGTTGTAGTCTAGTTGTAGTTCCATACCCATTTTACTACAACGTTGTGAGTTTGAGTTCCACCTGTTACATTTGTTACCATTTTTTTAATAAAAGTGTACGTTGTGAGTTTGAGTTTCACCTGTTACCATTTTTTTAATAAAAGTGTAAGTAGCATTTATTTTTATTTTCACAAATATTTTTTTGTGTTATAAAGGTGCAAGTAGTAAGTATTATAAAATGTAATATTAAAAGTAAAAAAACATGCAAGTGGTAAATAATAAAATGTATAAAATTAATTAAAAAAATATATATGATAATATGTATGGCACTTTTATACTTCCTCCGTTACAATTTGATAGATTTGTTGGACATTTTATAAAGATTAAGAAATTTTATTGGGAAGACACATTACACAAGTAAAATTTTCTATTATAACCCTATTTAGTGAATGTTATACTTTTAATGTAATTAATGCATAGGGTTATATTAGTAAATGAATTAGAAAATATTACTTTATATGGAAACAAACATATTTAAATGGGACATCCATAAAAGGAAAATAAGTCTATCTAATTGGAATCGAGGGAGTAATAAACTTAGTTACATATGACACCTATATTTTTAGTTATAAAAACTTATACTCCGTACATTTTAGTAATATTTTGTTACACTTTTCAGTTATAATGATTTACACTTTTCACTAAACATTGTGTTGCATTTTCAGTTATACTCACTTGCACTTTTTAATAAAAACTGTGTTGCACTTTTCAGTTATAGACACTTACACTTTTCAGTTACAGTGACTTACACTTTTTAGTAACATTGTGTTGCACTTTTCAGATATAAATGACTTACACTCTTCATTAATATTGTATTGCATTTTTCAGTTATAGTGACTTACACTTTTTAGTAATATTGTGTTGCACTTTTCAGTAATATTGACTTACACTTTTTAGTAATATTGTGTTGCACTTTTCAGTTATACCGACTTGCACTTTTTAGTAATATTGTGTTGCACTTTTCAGTTATATTGACTTACACTTTTTAGTAATATTGTGTTGCACTTTTCAGTTATATTGACTTACATTTTTTAATAATATTGTGTTGCACTTTTAGTTATATTGACTTACACATTTTGTTAATATTGTGTTGTACTTTTCTATTATATCAACTTACATTTTTAGTAATATTGTGTTGCACTTTTTACCGAATAGATTTTTTTTCTTATAAGTTTAAATGTAAATGGAGAATGTGTATATTTTTAAGTACGAATTAAATTAAAAACCCTTATTTCTTTCACACATTTTTTTTTCATTTTATTATAATATACATATAAAAAGAAACTCAATAATTCAAAAGTATGTTAATAGTCTAAATGGTGGGTGTAAAATTTTTTAAGGTTGAGGTATATAGTTCAAACCCTCTCTCTATCCATTTTTATTTTTTTAATTAACAAAACTAAAAGAAAAAAAATATTAAAAAACAGGTTATATCCATTTTTATTTTTTTAATTAACAAAACTAAAAGAAAAAAAATATTAAAAAACAGGCGAAAAAAAGGCAAAAAAAAAATCCAAAAAAGGGGAATTTAAAAAATAAGGGTAAATAGCTATTAGAGTCATTTCAGCCCCACTTTTCTCTAATAGATCCAAGATTAATTTTTTTTATCTAATAGGTTCAATTTCGATTTTTTGAGACAATTATGCCCTTCTGCTTACTTTTGAAAATTTTCGAATTATTTCATTAATATATTTAAGTCAACTTAAATATCTAATAAACAATTAATTGCAGAATCTCGAAGATCCCGTAATTTTATCACCTTCAAAATTTTAAATTTTTCCTGAAAGGTAGGCCTCTCCAATTAATTCGCCTAATTTTATTAAGATGAGGGATTCTAACTATCTACATTTCATTCTACCGATTCTGGCAAGCGACTCTGCATTTCCTAAAAAGTAGGTTCTGGATATGAATATCATAAAACATTTAATCAGAATGTGCATTTTTCAATATGCACATACTAATTATATGCATGAAGAAGTGCATGGTAAACAATCGTATACTGGAAGGAAAAAATTATGCATATGAATATTCCAACACATTTAATCAGGATGTGCATTGGGGTATGCATAGACACATGCATGAATAAGTGCAGGATAAACAATTGGGGTCTAGATAAAAAAAGTGTGTGATAATGCATGTTTATTTGACATTTAATTAGTATGTGCACTTCAGTATGCATGAACCTATGCTATACATTATGACGCGATAAGTGCATTCACAAGTGCAATGGTTATACTGATGAAAGCTGAGTACCTAAGCTCAGTTACCCGAATAAGCTTGTTTTTTCCATTGAAATCAACCTTGCAGAATACAATATACTCCATCTGAAACCTACACGATTTAGGATGTCCGTGGAATTAATACAGATTCAAAAACAAATGCTTGATATATAACAGATCAAAAAGTATAATGCATACTCGAAATCTATAAATTAAAATAAGAAGAAATATGCACATGAAATTTATGGTGTAATTGATGATATGAACAATAAACTTACAATAATGGAGAACATAAAATGATAGATATGTACTGTGAATTGGAATTGGAATTGGATTGGATCTCAAGGCTGAATTTTGTTATTTTGAATTCGGTTATGATAGATCTGCAAAATTATTTTTCAAAAACGAAATTTGGAAAGTCAGAGATTTTCGAATATATGACCTAAAATTCAGGAATTGACGATCTGCGAATTTTATGGAATTTTTAATCTGATTTAATTTTTTAATTTCGAAAATTATGCCAGACATGTATACTAAGGGCAGTTTTGGTTTTTTCGCTTCAATTTGAATCAATTAGAAACATTTTAAAGTTGTAGTTCATATTTGTTAATGACTTTATTCATAAATAATCTCAAAAAATAATATATAATTGCACTAGGGTGTACAACATACACCCGGGTGTATATAAGTCAAACCCTACATAAATTATCAAATCTCTCTTTGAGTCGTGTGAATGCATGGACGACAACGGTGTATTCTTATTCTCAAATCTCTATTTTGTTATAATATTTTATAATTTTGTATCTTAATTTAAAGTTGAATTGAATTTATAAATTTCTAATATCACATCTTACTAACAATCAAAGTTCAACTTAATAAGTAATGCTTCATTTAATTTTAAAAAATAAAAAATTAAAAAATAAAGAGCTTGCGGCGCAACCCGTCAAAATCCACAATGTCTAGTTCATACGGACCCGCATCTTAAACAAACTTATATTATTCAATTCAACCCACATTTTTAATAGACGGAACGGATCGACGCAGCGAGTCTAATCCATTTTAACAGCTCTACTCATGTCCATACATTCTAAATTTGATTTCCGCTAAAAACTTCATCCGTATAAATTCCTGACTTTTCGATGCATAGGAGACTCATATGTGACTACTTCTAACGGTTAATCCCGTATCTCCTATGCCATAGTAATCTCTCATATTAAGTAATTAAATTAAATATAAGTTATTCCCCACATTTTTATCATTTTTTAAGGTAAAGAGATTTTTTAATTAATTCTTTTTCAATGTGTATTCTAGTGCCAACTGGCTATTTTTATTGCAGTGGGAAAGCTGACTTGGGGTGGGGTTGAAGGCAACATAGTATTGAAAGCTACTCTTTTCACCTAATTAAAAAGCCTTGTCCTTATTAAGGGTGGTCCATTTTATACCCACATACCTTTGTCTTAAACCACACTTTTTTAACTGTTTAAAATAAATAAAAATCCACACTTTCTATCTTAATCTTAAGTTTATTCCATTGGTCAACTATTTTAACCTTTTAATTTTATGCATATATATAAGATTAAAAGAGAGAAAGTCAAAAGAGCCCACTTCTACTGTGGAGTAGTTATTATTCTAGGTGATGACAATCATATTGTTTTTTTTTTTTTTCTAAAAATTGAGAGAAACTTAGTCACCATATTACCACGGAGCCAAAAAATTATGTGGATCTTATGTAATTGAATCGGATTAACTCACAAATAATTGCGCATAATTGTACTAGGTATAAGAAAAAATATGTATTACTATAAAAAAAAAAAAAAAAAAAAAAGTAACACATACTTATATGCATAGTTACAAATGTTTACTCTTATACTAACATATACTCCCTCCATCCAATTTTATTATGCTCATTTCTCCGGGCACGATTTTTAATGAATATTGAATAATTTATGTATAAAATGGATAAGTTGGGAGTATGATGAGATGTTGTGGGGTTCATTTATAAGTAAAGTAGTAACTGTTTATGAATAAAATTAGTGACAATTTATGTAAATAAGTGATGGTTGGAGGGTTAAGATAAAGTAGTGTGAATAATATTATTTCTAAAAAGTGAATGAGCATAAGAAACTGGACAACTAAAAAATGAAGTGAGAATAATAAAATTGGACAAAAATGTCAACATACTTTATCAAATAAAAGAAAAAATTGTGCTACAAGTGTGTTATTTTATGGAGAGATATGTACTACTCCCTCCGTTCCAGAGGAATTTGCACCTTTGGGACGACACACATATTAAGAAATGGGTAAGAAAAGGTGTAATGAGTGATGTTTTGAGGGATAATTTTGTAAACTTTTATGAATAAAGTAAAGTAAAAAGTAGATTGAGTGTGGAAAAGTAATGACATATGGGTAAATATGAGTATATTTTAAGGGTGGGGGTTATGAAGATATTTCCTTTTATGGAGTGTGCAAATTGGTATGAGACATCCATATATGGAAAGTGTGTAAATTCCTGTGGGACGAAGGGAGTACTCTGTATGAAGGAAACTAGTAAAATGCTGGAGTAAAAAATATTAGAAGGCGTATTAAATTTTATTACTTAAATGTAAATTTAGCAAGTAAAATTACCCCATTTCAATGATGAGCGAAAATAATACTCTGTATGTCATTAAGAAGAAAAAGGAAGAAAGTAAGTAGCACAAGTTTTTTAGGCATATTGTATAGATTTGAATCGGTATTTTTTAGTTTTATGAAGTGTTAATTTAGTCGGTTTCCTACATGTGTACATTCCTCATTTAAAGATCATGGAATAGATTTACTATTTCAGATATATTAATAAATTAAGTGTATTATTTAATTACTAGTAGCGAGATATGCGTTTGATGATATTACTATTACTACTACACTATAATAAATAATTGTGAAATATGAGGGTAATAATCCTACAGCAAAGTTTGTTTGTGTTTGTTCCTAAGAATAGCACCAAAAGAAAAGATTAATTTAATAAGAAAACGGACACTCTAGTCGAACTCTAAATCAATTAAACTTTATCAATTATTCATAAAATTTATTGTCATTGTTATTTTATATAATATTAAGAAACACATTTATTCTTATTAATATTTCTCTTTTTCTAATTTTTTTCTTTTTCTTTCTTAACTTTTCTTATAAAAGAAAGAGAATGTCAACATACTTTATCAAATTAGGAGAGAATAGAAGGATGATTAATATATTTTTAATAAAAGAGAGATATTATAAAAATTACAACATGTGAGTAATTTAGGAAGATTTGTGATAAAAATAGTAAAATCGAAAAGATTTTTAAAATAAAATTTAAGATAAAAAATAACAAATTTTATGAAACGGAAAAAGTATTGTTAAAAAAAAAATCAACTTTAATTGCATAAGTGAGTCTTATGTGTGTCGAAATAATCCCCAATTGTATTGATAGGTATCCCATCCTTGCGATAGTTATGTTAAAAATTAAAATTAAAATATCTATAGCTAGAGACCAAATATCTTTAATTGGTTTCAGATTAAATCACACATGATGTTTTTTTAATTATTTTAAAAGTAAACATTCGAGTGTAACTTTATATGTTGAGTGGAAATTTTATTTTAAATATGTTTAAACATCTATCCTAATACCTTACCAAATTAAGTGTTTGAGACTTAAAAATTCAAATATCAAAATTCAACTGCATCTATACTAAAAGTATGCACTTTTGCATAATTGATTTAATATAATTTTTAAAAATATCAATAATTAATAAGACTATAAAAGTAACATTTGTGTGAAATTAAATTCATCGTGAACTTTTTTTTTTGGTGTCACATGAACTTTTTTTTTTTTTTGGAGTCACTGTTGTTTATATAAATAAAGTATTAGTAAACTTACCATAAAAATAAAAATAAGATTCGAGTATAATGTTAATTAAAATGTGGCCTGTGGGCCCAAATTATTTGCGTACTAACCAACCCACCAAATTGATATAGATACCGGAATACCCCTACCTCTACGCCCTATGTTGACCTTTAAGTTGCGCAAACCCCGAAGGCTATTCTAGTAATTCCGCATAAATAGCAATTCTGTTTTACAAACCGCAGAAGATGCGGTTTACATAGACCTAGTCATCAGCAGATAAGATCCTGTTTTACATACCTCTCACCCCTTCACCGGAATCCTTAATCTCCGTCACCGGAAAACCTAACCCTCGCCGGAAATGGTTTTTCTTCTAAAATAAACTCTACAAATGGGTGAAGACTTACTTGATCAACCACTCACTCGAAAGCCACGGCTAAACGAAGCAATTTTGCTAATCTCTTCGCTAATTTCCCTCTCTCATTCAATCAAAGTCTTCACGGCGAAATGGCAATCGATTAGGAACAAACTCGAAGAGCTCTTTGCCAACCTCACAGCCATTGAAAACTGTGAGTCTAGTGAGAATTTATCGCTTTCTATCGCTGTAGAGTCGATTTCAGGCACACTTCAGAACTGCGATGATCTCGCGAATAAATGTTTGGAGTTTTCGTATAGTGGGAAACTCCTCATGCAGAGCGATCTCGATATGTTATCTGCCAAATTGGATAATCATATAAAGAGTTTGTCTGATATTTATGCTGTGGGATTGCTCACACAGAGCTATGCGATTGTGGTTTCGAGGCCTAGCGTTTCGGCTTCGAGAGACGATGTGAGGTTTTATATTAGTGATTTATATTCGAGGCTTAAAATTGGCAGCAGTGAGATGAAGAAACAAACGCTTGCTGCATTTAATGAAATTGTTGAGGAAGATGATAGGTATGCCAAAATTGCTGTGGAGATTGATGGTTTTTTCAACTTTTTAGTGAATCTTCTCGATTTGAATGAAATTCAAGAGGAGGCTGCGAAATCTGTCTCTTTAATTGCAGGATTTCAGTCTCTGAAAAGTGTGTTGATTGGTGTAGGTATAATTGCCCCTTTGATTAGAGTGTTGGAATCTGGTAGTGAGTTGAGTAAAGAATATGCCGCAAGGTGTTTGATGAAAGTCACTGAGAATTCCGATAATGTGTGGTCAGTTTCTGCCCACGGCGGAGTCACTGTCCTGCTGAAAATCTGCTCAGTTTGCGATGATAATCGCCAATTTGGGGGTGAGTTGATTGCTTTATCTTGTGGGGTGTTGAAAAATCTTGTTGGGGTTGAAGAAATCAAGAGGTTTATGGTTGAAGAAGGCGCCATTTCTCAGCTTGTAGAGCTTGTAAGGTGTAAAGATGAAGTTACACAGGTAAGTTGTCTTGATTTGCTGCAAGCAATGGCTTACAGCGATGAACACATTCGAGAAACGATTATTGCAGAAGGCGGAATTCGAGCAATTGTGCAGATTTTGGATCCTAAATCATCGGTTTCAACAAAGACAAGAGAGGTGGCATTAAGAGGAATTGCAAACATATGTTTTTCATCAGAGAATTCAATAGCAATAATGATAAACTATGGGTTCATGGATCATATACTTTACTTTCTAAAGTATGCAGAGGTTTCTGTCCAAGAATTGGCTTTGAAGGCAGCGTTTTGGCTATGTGGGACATCAGAGGATGCTAAGAAAGTAATGGGGGAAGCAGGTTTCATGCCAGTTTTAGTCAAGTTTCTCGATTCGAAATCATTTGAAACACGCGAAATGGCAGCTGAAACGTTGTCCAGCATGCTGATTGTGCCTAAAAACAGGAAGAAATTCGTGCAAAACGAGCAAAACGTTGGCGTTTTGCTGCAAATGCTGGGTCCTGATGAGGCGAACTCGATCAACAAAAATCTGTTGCTATCGATTTTGATGTGTTTGACAAGTAGCAATTGTGCAAGGAAGCAGATTGTGAGTTCTGGATATTTAAAGAACATTGAAAAGCTAGCAGATGCCCAGGTTTCAGATGCTAAAAAGATTATTAGGAAGTTGTCTTCTAACAGATTTCGCACCATGCTTACTGGGTTATGGAATTCTTGAATCATTTTATTTTCTATCCCATTACTACATTTTGATTTTAATGTTTTTTCAAGATTTTTTGCCCTGTAATTATCTACACTAGTTTCCTTGTGTTTGGTTAGAGTTGTTGATTTCAGAATGCAAAATGGCTATTCATTTTTATATATTTTTTCCTTTACCATGTAACCATCAGTGCCAATTGAACTAACAATATTGTAATATCATACTATTAATTTTCGTTTTACAAGTTAAATACTTGTTGTTTTAAATTAAGTAAGCTTGCAGATTTCAGAGAATTTGTTTACCGTATCATATAGGACAGTCCGATATAAAATGCTCGAAGGGAGTGTACCAAAATTATTTTAACAGACTTGGAAGCATCCTTCTGACATTCTGAATGTTTTTTCCCCATCTCACACTATCTTATCTTATACTAGTATTTAAATTGTTTTATTGAGGATTTAACGTTGATCTACATTAATTATAGTTCTTGATTGTCAGACAGTATTTAGAATGTAAAAATGGCTATACATTTTGTTTCTTGTTGAAATAAATCTGTAATATTATTATATATCCCAATCTGGTGTTTCTTTCATGTGATGAGCCTTTCGACCAAAACAAGACCCAGTTTGTTCTCATTACCTGATTATTAACTAATGATTTCCTATAATTGACTCGTAAACATTAGGGCAAAACACCACAGTGTTGTCAATATTTATGCACAAATCAACAAAAGATGGATGCTATTTATGCAGTGCAAAGTAGAGTGGAGCCATCATGAGTGGCCCGGAGGAGGGGGTCTTATTTGACAAAATTGGACCTTATCGAACACTATCGTAGTGTGCGATATCTTGGACCTCCAGACTGACACATGAATTAGCTAGGTATGTTTACCACTCTGCATCACCTCAAGATTAGATTGGAGCAGAAATACCTCACAGATTTAGAAGTTTAACCAAATAGTTGCAACGAACTACATGTTTGCAACTGACCGTTGTAACCAAAATATATTAAACCATTGTTTAAAATGACCAAGACTAGATTGCACAACGATGAAATATCTTGTTCATTTAGTACCATGTAATCAAAAGATATTAAACCATTGTTTAAAATGAATTGTCACACATGCATAGTATGATTTAATCTAAATAAATTTGGAAACAATCACCGAGGAGATGAAATACAAAATTAAAATAGAAAAAAGAGGATTCTTGTGAACACAACACATTTTGGTGGCCAAATATTTGCACATGGGAATTGACATGACTTTGAAATGGGCATGTGAAGCCTAGGCCTCAATGTTTTGGATACTTCGCTATTTAAATACAAAAGAAGAATGTGATGGATGATCTGCCTTTCTTCTGTCCTTGTTTGTCTTTTTACTCTAACTTATTATTTCTCATTTAGTTCTGCAGTTTTGTTTTTCTTTCTCCCATTGATGGTTCTTTTCAAAATAAAGAAGAGTTGACAATTGTCATGTCCTCTCTACAAATTCTCAAGTTATATTTCGATTTAATGGGGATTTTAAGATAGTACTAATTATGCCCATATATATTGGGATTTATTTTAAGGGTAAATTGTAAGTAAGGATTTTCTATGGTTAGGGAGTGTGTTCGTCCTTCCTAACAATAGAAAATTATAAAAAATTGACACGTTGTCTATATTTGCCATAGTGATAAAAATAATCAATTTTCTAAAATATATATATATATATATATATATATATATATATATATAAAATTACAAAAATATTCTTATAATATTTCTTTTAAAAAACTCAAATTTCACATATTTATAAATGGGATATTTCAATTTATGTCCTATAACTTAAACCTAATTTAGTTTAAATCATTTAATTATTTAATTTTTCATTTTACGTTTTAGGGGCCCAATTTACGTCTTTTTTAATTATAAATATGATATTGAATGTCACAAGGAGAGCGAAAACCAGAGGCAACTCTAAAGGAAACAAATCATGAACTCTATCAATAGTGGTTGAATCGCACGTGGGGCGCGAGGCAGTATCATGCACAACCTATTCCTTCTCAAAAGTCGAGTAATTTAAGATCAATATCGACAAATTCGAGATCGATGAAGGCACAGTAGGAGCAACACTATTTTAGAACTATATAAGAAGAAGTTGTAAGTATTACTATAACCATCACACATAACGCGACAATCAAATTGTCACGGTCAACCTCGTAAAATGTGGCACACATCCATTCGGACCACTAATAGAAAAGGTAACAAACACTTGTTTAGCAATAGTAACTGTATTTCCACACTAAAGCCACATTAGTTGATAAAGGGCAACATGATTTTCAAGAAAAATGATAACTTATCAACATCATCAGAAGCAATCACATTCTCGCACACACCAGAATCAATAACAAAATGAAATATCATATTAATGATTGTGCAAGTAGAAGCAAATATATAAAGCATTGCATTGAGGGTGTGACTTTATGTACGGGTAAGACAATTACGTTGTCGGATTAAAGTAGGACCAACATGTCCCTCGAGATGAACCCCAGAAACATCCAAGATAAAATACTAGAGAAAAAAAAAGATAAAAAGTCTAAACTTGTAGAGAGGTTGAGAATTAATTCTTGTATATTAATTCCTAATACTACCCCTCACTCGTGGGCCGAATTATCACCTCTTACCCTTTGGGGAGGAGGCCCAGCGAGTGAACAATTTAAATGGGTGGAGTTGCTTTCAGCAGGAATCGAACCCAGGACGTTTGGGCGTGAGCCTTATGGCTCTGATACCATGAAAGAATTTTGTCTCATCTAAAAGTCCGAACTTGTAAAGATGTTGGGATAGAGAAAAAAAAAACATGGGTAAAGCCCAATCCGCTGTCTCCATTTTTTGTTTGTTCTTTGTGCCCAGGGTTTCTCGTCCATTTTTTACCCCTTGCTAATTCAAAGACTGGTCCATGGGGTCCGAGTGGCAAGAGGGTTGCTAGAGATGTCACACATTTCTTTGCGAACAATAGCTTGGACTTCTTTAAAGCTACTAGGGAGAAAGTGCGGCAAATCAAGAAATGGGTGGAGATTTACCAGAGAGCATCAGGCCAATTGGTTAACTTCGATAAATCAGCGCTCAACTTCAGCCCACATACCAACCGTGAAAATCAATAGGGCACGAAGGCTACCCTCAAATTAGACGGGCGCAGGGTCGTGAGATTTACCTAGGGCTCCCAACTTTCTCTCTTCCGACTAAACGACTTTAAATTGGGTACTTGAGGGATATGATGGTTACATAGGCATAATCATGGAGATTTGTGAATTCTCCGAAGGTGGTAAAGAGATTTTGCAGGCCATCTCCACATATGCCATGACATGCTTCAGAATCCCGTCCACGGTCTGCTCGAAAATGGATAGGATCTACGCAAAGTGCATTTGATGAAATGGGGCAATTTATGCAAGCCTAAGAAGGAGAGTGGCTTGGGCTTTCGAAAGTTCTCAGACTTCAACAAAGCCTTGTTGGCTAAGCAGGTCTGGAGAATTATGAGAATTTATGCAAGCCTAAGAAGGAGAGTGCTCACTTCTTGCAAGAATTTTTAAGGCCAAGTATTTTAAAATGGAGATATCTTGGATGCGGGAATATGCTCCAACCCTTCATTTACTTGGAGGTCTCTTTGCTAGAGTAGGGACTTGATCTCTAGTGGCGTTAGATGGAAGATTGGAGATGTGCGACAATTGGGATCTTTAGGGACGTTTGGGTTCAGGAACTTTCTAATGGAAGTATTATCTCGAGGATCACGAGCGGATCAAATGTGAATAGGTTCATTGCGCTGCAGTTTCAGTGGAATTCACAACTCATACAAGACATTTTCCTCCCTTTTGAGGCAGATTTATCATTAGGACTTTTATTGGTGGAAGAAGAACTACAAGCTCACATTTTTTAGGTCTGGAGAAGAAGGGGATCTATACTGTTAAGTCAGACTATAAGTACATTTCCAGTTTTTGCAAGACTAATGATATGACATCACCATCCTCTTCAGAAGATAACTTAAGGGGACGGTGGAATAAACTTTGAAAAATCAATGCCCTACCAAAGGTTAGGATCTTTATGTGGAAAATCTGTAAGGACATCGTGGTGACGGAAGCAAACCTGACAGACAATCACATCCCCATATGGAGGTCTTGTGTGCGGTGTGTGGAAGCAATAAGGCCACAACGATTAATACCATTTTTATTTGCCCGCATGTACGAAAAGTGTGCAAACGATTTGAATTGTGGACGACTCTAATGAGGGCTAGTCAAGGTTCAACACCTTAGGCCCTGTCAACAATTCTAGAGGGGGTTGAGTCTACCCAAATGGAATAAATCACGATTCTGGCATTGAGCATCTAGAAAGAAAGGTTTTCGCTTGTTCATGACGAGACTTTCAAGGAGAAGAGGTGAACCCCCTCTATCTGGTCGGACGGAGGGTGGGTTGATTCGGGTGGAATTTACATGTTTTTTATGCACATGTGAAGGTCATTTTGATTGTGATTCCATTGATTTATGGGTTGATTATGATTGTTTTGGTCAAAATAAGAGAAAGGTGGTGTTTTGTCGATTTTATAGGAAAAACGAAGGATTTTAGGAGCAAAACAACTACCATAATTCACTTGACCAAAACGAGGATTGCACCATTAGATCCGACTCGAAAAATGAAGTGGAATAGCAAAAAGAATCGAATTGATCGGAGGCCGAAAGCTCAAGATGCGGAGGGACGAAGTTGGAGGACGGAAGAAGCCAAAGTCAAAAGTTTGGCCCGACCGGGCGGCACCACTCGCCCGGCCGGGCGGTCGAGTGCCACAATTCTTCTAAAGGAGAAGTTATGGCCCGACCGGGCGGCATCACTCGCCCGATCGGGCGGCCGAGTCCTCCAAATATGCCCTCCACTTACGAACTTTCCGCCCGGCCGGGCCACATTTATCCTGCCCACCAAATCTTCTCGAACACTTCCGCCCTGCCGGGCCAACTTTCCACCCGGTCGGGCCACCTCATTTTCGGTGCCAAGTGTGAAATTTCTCCATTTTCAAGGGGCCTAAGTGCAAATCTTACCCCCAAACTCTACCCCAACATTATAAATACCCCCTTTCTTGAATTCAAAAGACATTACCCCCCTACACAAGAAGTCTTTCACCTACAAACACACACTTAGAGGTAATCATCATCAAATTCTTCAATTCTTCACCAAATCAAGAGTAAGGAGGGCATCAATAGCTTGGGAATTTCATTCCCCATCATCCATTAGTCTAAGCTTTCTTTTTCTTTCACTTTTTATTTGCTTTGATCACTAGTTTGTTATAGTTTGATTATGTTGATTGTTGGCTAGAACACTTTTGGTTCTAGGGCTTTGTAAATACTTTTGATGAAGTTTATGAATTAGTATTTTGCTTAATTGTTGTTTGTTTGGATTAAGGGGGTGTTTGCAAACTCTACAAACTGCTTCCAGAATCACTTTTTTTTAAAGCTGCCCTCTCACAACTTTTACTTTTGATAAGTGCTTTTAAGCAGTTTATAGAATTTGCAAAACACCCCCTAATTCTATTTGAATATTTTGGTTTACTTGCGAAACATGTCATTAGTGTACAATAGTGATGTGTTAATCTTGATTAATTGAAATTGGATTGAGAAATCTCTTTTGATTGATTGATTGCAAATATTCGACCTAATTTTATTATGAAATCGAGAGATGATCAATGATTAGGAGGATGTGTGATGATCTTAGGGGATTAATTGAGTTTTATGATGCAATTTAGGTAGAGATACTAGATTGGATTATATTTCTCTTGGGTTATTTGGATTGAAAGGACTTCTAACCCACTATTTTGTGATTAATCTTATAGAACAAGCACAAAACTACTTGAGTAGATTGTTAATCATAGATGGATTCATTAGTACTGCATGTGCCTTGAAACCTACTTTCTCTTATTTGAGCTTCACTCGTATTTTCTTCATTTTTTGAGAATTGCATGAGCACACTTGATCAAATTTCTTTATTACTCTTTTATTGTTTATTCGTGACACTTGATAGGAAATATTAGGGGTAATTGCTACACTTAAAACTTTCGATCACCGTATATTTAGAGCTTAATCGACAAAATACGCTTTTACACTACACCTCCCTGTGGGATCGACCTTGTACTTATCACGCTACGATATACACCGTATACTTGCGGTTGTGTATTTTGGTGTTATAAAATACATGAATCATGGGTTATTACCTATTTGGAGGATTTTCGCCGCGCCTGTACGACACTTCACTCTGGGTGTTGCTATAAACGAGTATAATCGAGGATAAAGTCTAGAGGTGGGGGGTGAATAAACTTTGTTATTTTAAAATGTTTTCTTGTGAGATCAGATGAGGTGACAAACTTAGTGAAGTGTTAAGTCGTTTGATGCAAAAAATATGATGTGATCGAGAGCGAGTGTAGAACACCAAGGATAGATAATCAACCTATTGACTGCTATTAATTAGCTGATCAGTTGGACAACTACTCAGCTGTTTGTGCGGAATAGTGTAGGTCCTAAATGTTTAGACTCGTGGGTTGAATGAAAACCATTTCAAAGTATGATTTATAAATCAATGAACTATCAACTGGTGATGGAAAACTTACTTGTTTGATTTTGACTATTTGAAAACTTATGTTATCAATGAAAGATTATGACAATTAAAATAGTTGATAAGAAAATATGAATATAATGCAAGTAAATAACACACAAGATTTATAGAGGTTCGGATCCCAGTCCTACGTCCTCACTCATAGCCCAACTGTGATATTAATTCCTTAAAAATAAGGTCCTTGCTACTTTATAGTCCCAAGAGAAGACTTTGAGCTCAATACACTTCCAAAGTGCAATTGTCTCTACTTGTTATTGTGAGAACAATTACTTTTACAATCGGTTGTTATAAACAATAAACATAACTTCTAGGGTCTAGAAAGTATGGTTTGGGTTTATAAATATATATCAATGATTAGTGTGAAAATTGCTTGAAATTCATGTGTTTATTTTGCATAATTTTAAGGATTTTTTGCATTATTCACACTAAATTGATTAATTACACTTGAAAATGAGAAAGGGAGTGTTTTGCTCATTTTGTAGATAAATTAAACTTATTTGGAAGCAAAATACATGTCTGAGAATTTATGGAATCAATAATATAATTGCACCATTGGATGTTGTAAACACAAATTTCGTGAATTAAATATTAAAACGCGAAAATGCAAAACAATGTACTCCCTCCGTCCAATTTTATTATGCCCACTTCTCCAGGCACGGGTTTTAATGAATATTGATTAGTTTATGTATAAAGTAGATAAGTTGGGGGTATGATGGGATGTTGTGGAGTCCATTTATAGGTAAAGTGATTGTTTATGAATAAAGTTAGTGGCAATTTGAGTAAATAGGTGATGATTGGAAGGTGGAGATAAAATAGTGTGAATAGTATTATTTCCAAAAAGGGAATGGACATAATAAAATTGGACAACCAAAAAAGGAAAGTGGGAATAATGAAATTGGACGGAGGGAGTATTTAATTTCGGATTAAACCGATAAATATTGTGGGTTACAATCTCTAATTTGCTCCTCTATTCTCTCTTCTTGAACTTCACTTGAACTTCTTGAGCTTTTGGAGTTGGATCAGCAGCCGAATCCTCTTCGATCATGAATTTGAGACTTTATAACGTTAATCCAAAAGCTTGGCGTCGTATTTTGGATTAAACGTTGAATTTAGGGACTTTTGGGATGAACGTCGTTGAAGATCGTTCTTGAACTTGGGACTTTGTAACTTTAATCCAAGGGTTTGGCGCTGTATTTTGGATCAAATGTCGATTTACGAGACTTTACGGGACTTATCGGGACTTTTTCAGGACTTATCGGGACTTTTTCGTTGAAAATCCACGAAGAACTTTGAAGAAACGCCGAATCGAAGGGGCTTAGCACCTTGATCTCAAATCGAACACTGCTTCTCGCCGCTTTGCACGAAGAACCCCTTTGAAGCTCCTCCGACTGTTGAAGAACACTCTAAAATCTCTGCAGAGAAATTTAGAGTCTTGAATGCTTCTGATTTCTTGATGATGAAATGAATGAAATGAGGCCTCTATTTATAGGTGTAGAACCTAGGACTTTTATGGGCCAAATCTAATGGGCTGTAGATATTTATGCTAAGTAGATAGTACTTAGTCAAATCTTATCTACAACTTGGTGGTGGGCTGAATTACTTGATGGGCTCAGAATACTTGAGCCCGGTTTGATTTATTGGACTTTAGAGGCCCATCTTGATTTGTTGGACTTTAGAGGCCCGTCTTGATTTACTGGACTTCAGAGGCCCGTCTTGATTTACTGGACTTCAGAGGCCCGTCTTGATTTGCTGGACTTTAAAGGCCCGTCATGATTTACTAGACTTCAGAGGCCCGTCTTGATTTGTTGGACTTTAGAGGCCCATCATGATTTACTAGACTTCAGAGGCCCGTCATGATTTACTAGACTTCAGAGGCCCGTCTTGATTTGTTGGGCTTTAGAGGCCCGTCTTAATTTATTGGGCTTTGGAGGGCCAAATTAATTAGAGGGACCGATAAAATTTAGGTGTCGACAAATGCCCCCTCGCATTATGTTCACGAGAACGTTTGTCTTCGATGTGGACGAATTGCGAAATTATTTCAAATTATGGAGCAACAAGCAGTTTAGGCTCGTGCGTTTATGGAGCAATAAACAGTTTAAGCTCGTGCATCATGGAGCAACACGCAGTTTAGGCTCGTGCGTTCTTGGAGCAAAGAGCAGTTTAGGCTCGTGCGTTTATGAAGCAATAAGCAATTTAGGCTCGTGCATCATGGAGCAACACGCAGTTTAGGCTCATGCGTTCTTGGAGCAACAAACAGTTTAGGCTCGTGCGTTTATGGAGCATACTTGTTTTCTTTACGCGTAGTAGTGTTTCAAAAACTTCCCGTTTCTCGAACCAATGTTTACGACATCTTCAGAAATCAACTTGTAGGCGCCATTTGCATAAATTTCTTTCATTTGATTATCTTCAACTGTGATGTGATTCGCCGTTGTTTCAATTTCTTCTAGCAAGATCTTCCCTTCTTTGGCTAGCTGCATAATTTTCTCTTTAAGTATAAAACAATCTTGGATTGGATGTCCTACCAATCGATGGTACTTGCAATACTTGGGGTCATCCGTTCGCCCAGCCTCGTCGGGTCGTTTCATTTATGGCAGTTCAATTAGATCATTCTTGATCAAGTCATCAAAAATTCCGGGGATGTTAGAGTCTAGGAATGGATATTGCTTTTGTTGCAACTCCTTTAAACTTGTTTTCCTTTGCCCCCACTCTTGAGATGGCGGCCCTTCAAATCCACTTGTAGACATGCTCAACTCCATGTTATGAGCCTTAGTAGCTAAATCCTCGAATGATCTTGGTCGAATTGCTTGAAGGATATATCGATGACTCTATTGCATTCCTTGGATGCACATCTCGATTGCGCTGAAGTTTCAGTCAATCTATCCTTACAATTTAAACTAATTAGATTCCTCCATCAATTTATGTAATCGATCACCGACTCTTCCTTTGATTGACGAGTGTTCGTCAATTCAAGCATGTTAACCGTTCTACGAGTGCTGTAAAATCGGTTGATAAATTCTTGTTCCATTTACCCCCAACTATCAATCGAGCTAGCTTCCAAATTGATCCAAATTGATGTAACAATTGAATGCATTGCCCTTTAAAGAGCGCACAAATTGTTTCACCAAATGATCTCCGTGGAATGTTGCACGTCTCTACGAAGTGAGCAATATGCTGTTTTGGATTACACTTGCCATCGAACTGGTGCAACTTTAGAGGTTGATAACCAGCTGGCATCTTCAAACCGTCAATCCTCTTCGTGTAAGGTTTGTTGTAGGTGAATGAAGACTTGGAATTTTCCTCAAACTTATCTTTGATTGCCCAAAGTATGATTTCTTTTAGTCGGTCAACGGACACCAAACCATCGAGAGAAACTTGTAACTCCTTAAGAGTTAGGTCAATTTCCATTGGCTGACGCTCACTAGACATTTCAATATCATGCCCTTCGACTTACTTTCCTTTATCTGCATTGCTTATCATCTTAGCAATCTGGGCATCTTGTTCTTGGACATGTTTCGTGAGTCCTTCTATGGCTCGAGTTAAGCATGCCTTTCTCTTCAACAATCGTAGTGCCTGTCGCCATTGCTGAGGTTGTGTTTGGATCTGATGAGCTCGCCGTGGAATGAGTAGGGGAACATGCTGGGTGATTCTTCTCAATTGCAGTGTTGGGTGGTGGACCCTCTACAGTAGCTTTCTCTGAAGAAGACGATGACTTCGATCTTCTTGACATACTCCTCATGACTACGTTCACGTCTTCAAAGTCGATATCAACTGATCCGGATGTAACGTCTCTCTCGATCTTAATCTTGATTGGCGCCATCGTCGTGACTTGATTTATTTGAAGAGTAGAGATGAGAGGTAGAGATTGTCCCACTGGGGGGAAAAATACAAGTTTGGTCCCAAGAGAATTTTTTAAAAACAATTTTGGTCCCACGTTCTTTTTTGGTCCCATTTTTTGCAAAAATGATCCCAGCCGTTAAATACTTAACGGTTTCCGTTAAGTGATATTGCAAAAATGGTCCCAAAGCAAAAAATGAGAAAAAAATGAAACATTGCAGATTTTTTTAATAATTTGTGTAAATTTGAAAAAAATATTTATAATAATTTATACTCCCTCCGTCCCACAGGAATTTGCACACTTTCCATATATGGATGTCCCATACCAATTTGCACACTCCATAAAAGGAAATATCTATACAATACTCACCCTTGAAATATACTCATATTTACCCATATGCCATTACTTTTCCACACTCAATCTACTTTTTACTTTACTTTATTCATAAAAGTTTACAAAACTACCCCTCAAAACATCAATCATTACACCTTTTCTTACACATTTCTTAAAATGTCTGCCGTTCAAATGGTGCAAGTTCCTCCGGGACGGAGGGAGTATCAAATTTAAAAAGACAAAAAAATTAAAAAATTTCAAACCAATTAATATTTTAGGTAAAATCTCTCATAAAGAATTTGAATAATTAAAATTTGAAGATATTATTTTTTTATTTATAAAATTATAAAAAATTATCATATAGATTTTTTTTAAATATCAGATAAAGTTTTTAAAACGTAAATTTTGAAGAATTCAAATTAAAAATTACAAATTCCATCAAAATTTTAAACTAAATATACTAAAAAATGTATTTATATATCTATCATTAACCCTGTTCTTCTCCCCGTCATTGACAGAAAATCAGAAGTCAGTCTTCCAAAAATTCAGTCTTTCAAAAATTCATTTTACATATTAAGTCATCTCAAACAAAATAATCATCCTTTTAAAATCAAATCGCTAGATTTGATTTTTAAAAAAATGATAATATATCTCAAAATTGAAAATTTCGGTTCAAGCAATACCACACCCCGAACCCTTGGTGATCACCAACACGCACCACCAGCCTCAACAGAGGAAATAGTAATTGAGATAGAATGAGAAAAAATCAAGAATGATTTGACGTGTAATTTTAGTGAATGTGGTTTGTCTGCTTCGATTTGGGGGGTTTAAGTGAGGGTTTGCGATTTGGGAATGCTTAATGAGTGTTTCACCTTCAATTTTTTCAGAATTTTCAAGTTGGATTCGTGTGGTTTTATTTGGGGGAGATTTTTTTAGGGTTTTTTTAAAATTAGAGGTGATTTTGGAGCATTTGGAGATTTTATTTTAGATGGTAAAATCTCGTGGGACTTTTTTTGTACAAAATGGACCATTTTTTTTTGTACAAAATGGTAAAATCTCTTAGGACCAAATCTGCATTTTCCCGATCTTTTGGGACCAAATCTGCATTTTCCCGATCTCTTGAGACCAAATCTGCATTTTCCCATTTTAGACTTTAACGGCGTGTGAGCTTCACGCTCACAATTCCGTTAGTTTTTTACGGAAAAATCTCGTGGGACCATATTTGCTCAAAATGAGACCATTTTCGTGAACAAAAATTCTCTTGAGACCATATTTGCATTTTACCCTCCCACTGGGCGTGCCAAATTTGTAAACACAAATTTCGTGAATTAAATATTAAAACGCGAAAATGCGAAACAATGTATTTAATTTCGGATTAAACCGATAAATATTGTGGGTTACAATCTCTAATTTGCTCCTCTGATTCTCTCTTCTTGAACTTCACTTGAACTTCTTGAGCTTTTGGAGTTGGATCTACAGCCGAATCCTCTTCGATCTTGAATTTGAGACTTTATAACGTTAATCCAAGGGCTTGGCGCAGTATTTTGGGTTAAACGTTGAATTTAGGGACTTTTGGGATGAACGTCGTTGAAGATCGTTCTTGATTTTGGGACTTTGTAACGTTAATCCAAGGGCTTGACGCCGTATTTTGGATCAAACGTCGATTTACGGGACTTATCGGGACCTTTTCAGGACTTATCAGACTTTTCCGTTGAAGATCCACGAAGAACTTTGAAGAAACGCCGAATCGAAGGGGCTTAGCACCTTATTCAATCATGCTCACCGATCTACGAATTCTGTAAAACCGGTTGAGAAATTCCTGCTCCATTTGCTCCCAACTGTCAATCGAGCTAGCTTCCAAATCGATATACCAATCGAATACATTGCCCTTTAAAGAGCGTACAAATTGCTTCACCAAATGATCTCCGTAAGTGCCGGCATTGTTGCAAGTCTCTACGAAGTGAGCAATATGCTGCTTTGGATTACCTTTGCCATCGAACTGCTGCAACTTTGGAGGTTGGTAACCAGCTGGCACCTTCAAACCGTCAATCTTCATTTTTTGCAATCTTAATATTTAATTTAATTAATTAGGAAGGGTGAATATGATAAGTCCTGCTACTTTCAAAATGGCTAGTTTGATGGCTGTTGGGATATGAATCCTGAGACAAGTCCTAAATGATGATTAAAAGATAAAGATGAAGTTTTGATAAGCCAAAAGTAGTTTGAATATTTTCTAAGTGTTGACTGATCCAGTCTAGTTAAGAAGAAGTCATCTTGTACAGACCAGTAGAGTTCACACAAGACAAGTATAAAAGAAAAGTATAAGTACTTGTTATATTTTGTATTAAATGTTTAGGTTGTTATTGAGCTATATTAAACATTGTATAGAAGCTCATGATTTTATATGTAAATATTCATTGTATAGATTTCTAAGTTGACTAAGCTGAGTTATAAAGCTTAAAGTAATGTAATAGTCTTGTTAGGATTAGAATAGTCTACTACTGAAGAAGACCGCACAAGAAGAGAAGAGTGAAGTCTACTTATGAAGACAGGTGCGACCACAAGACAACAAGGCTCAACAAGACAAGTTAAACTTGAAGTTAATTATTCAAAGTGCGTATGAAGATAAGGATTGAAGAGTTAGTTAGAAATAACTGATTAACTACTTAAACGCGTGGAAGGATAAGTATGAAAGGATAAAGTTAGTTTTCAAGAAAGGTTGGTTACAACTAACTAAATTCTTGAAGTTGAAGTCTATAAATACCTCAAGGTGTTTATTGATTAAAGACTACTGAAATACTGAAAAGCTACATACTGAAGAATTACTGAAGCAAGTTACTCACAGAGTTGAAGTTCAGAAAGCAAGTCCGCTAGACAAGTGAAGAAACCAGAAGCCTGCTACTGAATAAGTTTTACGTTTTTGTTTACTGTTTTCAAGTTGCTAGATACTTGTAAATCTCTAGTAAGATCGAAGATATACTTGGTAGTATAGTCGAGAAGATCTAAGTCTTTTTCTTGGGACTTAAAATTACAAGAACACACACAAGTTGTACTCCATTGGACGAGTTGATAAGGAAACATCACAACTGGGTTTGTGAGAGTGGATGTAGACAAGTTGTCGAACCACTATAAATTGTTTGTGTTGTTTACTTTACTGTTTTGTTTGTGTTTAATTGATTAACTGTTTACTTGTTAAACATACCTATCTGAACAAGACTAGTTGAGTATACATAGAACAGAGTTCTCGAATTAAGAAGTTGAGTATAAACTTAAATTGGGCTCATTGATTAATTTTGTATTCCGCATATTGTACTTTGATATATCGAAAGAATTTTGAAAAGTCTATTCACCCCCCTCTAGACGTTTTCACTAGCTTACTCGATATTAACTCAACTTTGGGGACCTACAATGGCTGCAGGTAAGATAATTAATCTTGTTGTACCGGTCTTGACTAATATTTACAAGGGTTTGAATCGGATTTCGCTGCACCCCGAACCGTCCCGAGCTCGATCTACCTTCTCGATTCATTTTGTGTATGTTTGGCTAGCCCGATATTTTAGGACCCATTACCCTGCTGTTCATGATCGCCGTGCCCCTATGATGGTAAAGTTTTTTGGAGAAAATGGTGCTAAGTACCATAACCCTGTGGAGGCTCGTAAGCGGATTCATAGAGGAGAGTGTGCTGAATGGACATGCAATATGCTTAATCGGAAGGAACTTATTTCTTATGTTGATACCGGAGTTGGTCAACGGGTTAACTGGAGTTACTTTGTGGCTATTCGATCCAATTACCTCACTTGGAGACAAGGCAATCGCTTTATTGTTGAACCTTACAGCCCGCACCGATTTAACCGTCAATTTGGCTTTTACCAAGAAGTTCCGGGAGAGTTGATTTTTGATCTTTGTGAAACCCCGTTGAATAATGGGACGCATTATTGGCAATCTTGTACTTTGCACGGGTCTCGTGCTAAAGTGTGTTTACCGATTCCCCCCGTAAATCCTAAGTCGTATTCTTCACCAGATTACAAGAAGTGGTGGGCCCAAGCCCATGGTACATACTTAGAAAATCATGTAGATGACTTGATCAACTCGAAGCATGACAATGTCTTGGAAGAAGAGGTGTTGGTTATTGATAGTTATGATCCTTGTGGAGAGCTTGATAAAGACACTTCTCGAAAGCCGGTTGATCCTCCCTTGATTCCTGAAGTAGCGCCAGTGGTTGAGACTATTAAGAGAAAGAGTGTTTCTCAGTGCTCGGAAGAGAGTCAAGGTAAAGACGATGATCGCTATTGGAAACGGGCCAAGAAGGCTACCAAAGCTTCAGTACTTTTGAAGGAATCAGTTAAAGACTCCCTGAAGAAAGAGGTTTTTTTTTTTTTTTATTACTCGTTCTTTTCTTACTTTCAATTTTTTTTATACTACTACTTTACTAATTATGTTCAAATGTCTACTTTTTTAGGCGATGGTAGACATCTTTTGTAGTGATCATGATGATTATGGATCAGATGAGGAAGAAGTATCGTCTTTGGTGAAGATTTTGAAAGCCTCTTCCCCTATCAACGTTGGAAAGCAGTGTACTGAAGTAGTTTCTGTATTTCACGCCGATAAGTTCTTTCTTGATCATGAACGAAACTTTGTTTTGTCTACATGGAAAGCTCTTCAAGCAAGAGTCATGGAAACCCCTATTAACTTCTTATCTTCTATGAAGGAGGAAATGTTTATTGCATTAACGAGGTTAAAGACTTATGCCCAAACTGACCTCCCGACTATAGAGGCGTCTTTGATATCCTTGTTTGAGAGAGCCGATGCTCATGACATGATGAGGTCTAAATCTTCTGATGGATGTCCTAAGGAGGCTCTTAATCAACGGTTGACTGAAGTTAAGCATGCCCTTCACGAGGTTGAGGAGAAACGTGCTGAAAGTCTTTCCCAAGTCGAGGTTATCCAAACAAAACTTCAAAAAGCCAAGGATAAGGTGCACCGTTTGAAGGAGTTGAAGAAGGAGAAGAACGTATTGACCTAGTCATTGGAGGAGAAAGAAACATTAGTTCAAGGTTTTGATACCGAGATCCGAAGTTATCAAGACGAAATCTCCACTATCAACAATACGCCCCTGATAGAAGATGCCATAATTGAAGGCTTGAAGAAGACGAAGACTGAGCTAGAGGAAGCTTTAGAAGAGTTTAAGGGTTTAGGCCTCTTTGTTTAGTTGCTTTATAACCTTTATGTTTTTCCTTGTTTTATCTGTTTCTTTTCATGGATATTTTGCTTTACATACTCCATTTATTCATTCCCTTTTGTTTTTGCACTTTGATTAAAATTTATTTTCTTCGTCTATATCTCACATGTTCATATTCTTCAATACTTGCTTTTGTATATTCATTGAGACAAATGAATTGTCTTTTTGGAAAATAAAGATTATCTATTAAAAGAAAACCTAGAGCCATAAGTTCACAAGTCGAACCAGAGGCCGGAGCGCCGTTAAAACCTTGTCTGGGAAAACCCTCCTTAAGGAAAAAACTTGGTCAAGGGAAAATGTACACCCTCTACAAAATTGAAGTACAAAATCAGAAATATTCCTTATGCATATAAGGCAAAATGATGTTTGGGCATTGCCCCCTTCACTTTCTTCCTTCTTTATTTTCTTCATGTTTCATATGTTCGTCACTTTTGTGTTCATCGATCCGACTTACTCGAACAACTCCATTCGAATTATGATTGTACTTAGAAATATACTAAGTTGCCTACGTACCTCTCTAAAGAGGATCAAGTCATAACGTAGTTCAAACAAAATATGATTTATATTTTTTTTTTGGGGGGGGGGGGGGACCATTCACAGTTTATACTCGTGTGGGCCAGGAGTGACTATTCTTTAACTATTGTAGACAAAGTAGGGATTTAAGTATTTAACCACTTAAAATGCCTTTAGTGGAGTAAGTTAACAATTTAACCACATGTATTTACCTTTGTTGGTTGTCGTACACAATTTATACTCATGCGGACCAGGCTGATTTTAGTCTCGTGCATCATGGAGCAACAATCAGTTTAGGCTCGTGCGTTCTTGGAGCAACAAGCAGTTTAGGCTCATGCGTTTATGGAGCACACTTGTTTTCTTTACGCGTAGTAGCGTTTCAAAAACTTCCCATTTATAGGACCAATGTTCACGCCATCTTCAGAAATCAACTTGTAGGCGCCGTTTGTGTAAACTTCTTTAACAACATATGGACCATCCCATTTAGGCAAGAATTTATTCCCAACACGGTGAGTTACTACGATAGGCCTTCTTACAACAAGAACCAAATCACCAACTTGAAAAGAACGTATCCTCACTTTTTTGTTAAACGTTCTAGAAAGGTGGGTTTGATATCATTCGAGCCTTTGTTGTTCTTTCAATCTTTTCTCGTCCAGGGCTTCCAACTCTTCAAGACGCAAGCGTGCATTCTCTTCTTCCGTCAGCCCTTCTTGTATCGCCATCCTTAGAGATGGAATCTGCTTCTCAAGGGGAATAACTTCTTCAACACCATATACTAACGAATACGGAGTAGCTTGCGTAGGTGTTCTATAAGTAGTTCGATATGCCCATAGAGCTTCATTCATCTTTTCATGCCAATCTCGCTTTGACTTGGAGACCACTTTCTTCAAAAGGTTGTACAAGGTCTTGTTGAAAGCTTCAGCGAGTCCATTAGTAGCCGCGTTGTACATAAACAATTTCCTTTGTTTGAAGTCAAACTTCTCGCAAAGTTTGTCGATATGACTGTTACTGAACGATCTTCCATTATCAGTAATGATGTACCGAGGGACCCCGTATCTAAAAATGATATTGACTCGAATAAAATCAGCAACATTTTCTTTCTTCACTTCTCTCAAAGGTATAGCTTCTGCCCATTTGGAGAAATAGTCGGTCGCAGCCAGAATGTACAGATGACCACCTGAAAACTTTGTTAGTGGTTCCACCACATCTAGACCCCAAGCATCGAATGACCACGAGGCAACAGTTGGGTGCAATAGTTCCGGAGGTTGATGGATAAGGTTGGCATGAAACTGACATACTTGACATTTTCGTGCGTAATCCATGCAGTCTTTCACCATTGTCGGCGAGTAGTAACCCATCCTCTTCACCCGAAAGTGTAACTTTGGTCCTGATTGATGAGCGCCACAAATGCCAGCGTGTGCTTCTTCCATTGCGTGGGCGGCTTCGCCATTACTAAGACACCTTAAGAAGACTCCATCAAATGATCGTTTATAAATCACACTCTTGTAGTATATGAATCGAGGGGCTCGGTGTATGATGTCCACTCTTCGCTTCAGATCATTTGGCAACTTGTCGTATTTCAAGTAGTCGATAAATGGCTGGCGCCAATCTTCTTCTTCAATTTCAAATACCTCGATAACATGACTTTCACCTTCTTCATCACTATCATCCTCAAACATAGGAGGCACAACCCAACTTTTACATATGGGGATACGAGCTTTACTTTCGGGCAATGCAATTGCCGAAGCAAGTTTTGCTAAAGCATCAGCTTGTTTGTTATCTTTCCTTGGAACATGCTCAATTTTCACGTCTCTGAGATAATTCATGAGTCGTCGAGCGTACTTATGATAAGAAAGCAACTCTGGTTTCCTAACCTCGTATGATCCAAGCATCTGGTTTACTATCAACTTTGAATCTCCATACACCCTGAGATGTAGTTGCTTGATATCGACTGCCATTTCCAACCCAAGTATGAGTGTTTGGTACTCAACAACATTATTTGAGCAATTCTCTATTAAAGTGAAAGAATAAGGCAAGACCTCTCCATCAGATGTTACAAACACAACTCCAGCACCGACTCCTTCTTTATGAGTGGACCGATCAAAGTACATCTTCCATGGAGTGGTTACTTCAATAGTTAGGACGTCTTCGTCTGGAAGGTCGTCAGACAACTCCCATTCTGCAGGTATTGGATGATCGGCTAAGAAATCAGCCAAAATTTGCCCCTTGACAGCCTTTTGAGGGACGTAAATTATCTCGAATTGTTGCAATTGGAGATACCATCTTGCGAGTCGATCCGAGAGAACTGGCCTAGACATAACATACTTCAACGGTGATACAAGATGGATGGTATGGGCCTGGAAATAATGCTTTAATTTCTGAATCGCGAATATAAGAGCTAGACACAGCTTCTCAATCGGAGAGTACTTCAATTCATTTGGAGTCATCATTCTGCTCAGGTAGTACAAAGAACTTTCCTTTCCCAACTCATTTTCTTGTGCCAGCAGGGCTCCAACTGAACACTCTTGAGCAGCGATATACAGAATCAACGGACGTCCAGGCACCAGAGCAATCAATATTGGTGGCTTCATCAAATATGACTTGATGCTTTTGAAAGCATCATTACAAGATTCGTCCTATTCAAACGGTGTATCTTTCTTCATGAGACTGCTGAATGGTTGACATCGTCCGGCTAAGTTTGAAATGAATCTTCTGAGGTATGCCAACTTTCCTTGTAGTGTTTTAAGCTCATGAATGTTTCGAGGTTCTGGAATCTTTAGGATCGCATTAATCTTTGCTTGCTCGATTTCAATCCCTCGTTGGCGAACCACAAATCCAAGAAACTTTCCTGATTTGATCCCGAGTGCACACTTCAAAGGATTCATCCTAAGCTGGTATCGCCTCAAGCGTTCAAAAACTACCCTCAAGTCTTGGAGGTGATCATTCCTCCTCTTTGATTTCACGACTAAGTCATCAACTTAACATTCAACATTCTTGTGAAGCATGTCGTCGAAAATCCTTTGCATGGCTCTTTGGTATGTTGCGCCTGCATTTTTTAAACCGAATGGCATCACGTTGTAGCTGTATATTCCTTTTGGGGTACGAAAAGCAGTGAGTTCTTCATCTTTTGGCAACATATGAATTTGATTATAACCTGAAGACCCATCCATGAAACTTAGAGCTTCATGACCCGTTGTTGCATCAATCATAAGTTCGGGAATAGGTAACGGAAAATCATCTTTGGGACATGCAACATTCAAATCCCGAAAGTCAACACACACACGGATTTGTCCGTTCTTCTTTCTCACTGGGATAATGCTTGAGATCCATGTAGGATACTTTACTTCTCGGATGAAACCGACTTCAATAAGCTTGTTCACCTCAGCTTCAATTAATGGAACAAGATCTGGTCGGAATCGACGTTGAGTCTGCTTGACTGGTCGAACTCCCTTCTTTACCAAGAGATGGTGCATTGCTACTTTTGGGTCCAATCCCGACATCTCTTTATACGACCATGCAAACACATCTTTGTACTCACGTAGCAGTTCAATGTAAGTTTCTTCCTCATCATTGGACAACAAAGCACTCACATAGATTAGTCGCGGGTCTTTAACATCACCCACGTTAATTTATTTCAACTCATCAATAGTTGTCTTGACACCCTCTTCGAGTTCTGGAGGAGCATCATCTGCATCCACTTCCTCCACTTGAACATCTTCACATTCGGTGATGGTTGCGATGTCTTCATTGTATTCATTTGTATTCGTAAGATGCACACATGATCATATTCGACCATCCCTTCCTTTAACTTGAATGGTTTGCATAGTGTTGATAACATCAGTGACATACCCTTTTCTGATCATTCGAGCAATCCTTCTTTGTTCCCTTTCCATATCTTGTGGCACTTGCTACTGAATGATATAGGTGTTGACAAAATTGGAAGAATCTACACTCTCTGTATCATCTTCTTTGTCGCTATACTATTGAGCGAGAACAATGGTTTGCCTTCTGGCTTTGGATCCTCCCCCATATGCTATTGTCAACGTATGTTGCCTCTTCATGCGTGATTGCTTCGAGCTCCGAACTTTGGAAACACCCAACTTTTGATGATGGGTTTGTGGCCCGAGTCTATCAAAGACTGAGGGGCGTTTCTTCTTCTTACTATTCTTGCTAGCCGATTTCCCAAGTCTTTCAAAGACTGAAAGTCGTCTTACTTTCTTACCATCCTCATCGAACGCATCCTTTGTCGTTGAATATTCTTCTTCAGAAATGTGGTTAGCATTGGCTCTTTTAATTGCAATGCGAACCGAATTCTTCGTAGTATAACCAAGTCCAATTTTGGTACTCTTGACAGCATAGCCGCTCTTTCTCAACATTTTCTGGGTGTCATTAAGTCCATATTCTGACTGACTAACAATCTTCCCCAATGCACAATTTTCCCGTGTATCATACCCGACTTTGACTAAAAGCTTGTAAGCTTTAGGACCATAAAACTTTGTAACATCACATCTCATGACCTCTCCATGTTCCACCTTAGGTCCTTGAGTAGGACGAATAAACCCCTTAATTGGCTGTGACGATGGCTTCTCTCCGTCCAGTTTAGTTAACGATAATGTTAACTCCTCTAATGCCTCAACAATAGAGGGAACCGATTTATTCTCTTTGAAACGAGATGTTGATGCCTCCTTGCAATCCTTCTGTGTCGGACCTTCCTCGTTCTTTGGTTCTTTCTCACCTCGAAAGAAGTATTTGGCATCAGCAAAGTACGACTCTGCCTCTGTGAAAGGTTTATCATCTCCGAACACTATTTTCACAACCCCTTGACTAAAGTATTTGAAGCATTGATGTAGGGTAGAAGGAACCACTCCATTTTCGTGCAACCACGGGCGCCCTAGAAGTATGTTATATGAAGTCCTAGCATCTATGACATGGAGAGTTACAGTCGATGGCATCCCACCAATTAGCAAATCCAGCACTATGGTGCCAAGAGCCCTCTGTCCTTCCTGATTAAATCTATGTATCATCAAACGACTGCCTGCGAGTTCATTCATGTGTATCTCCAGATTTTTCATCACTCGTAAGGGTAAAATGTTTACCCCGGAACCTCCATAAATCAATATCCGATTTACTTTCTACTCTTGAGTATGGCCAACTACGAATAGTGGTATGTTATGGGATTCTGAACCAAGCAATAAGTCTTCATCCGTGAAAGCTATCGTTGAGAAATAACCATTAACTTTGTCATCAAGACCATCGTTAGTCCGAGGTCGTTCATCGTCTTCCTCGCTAGTCATGTGGCAGGAGAGGTCCCTACATTTGTTGTTGTCCTCAATTGTGACAGCATTCGCCGTTGTCCCACTATCCTCTAGTAAGATCTTCCCTTCTTTGGCTAGCTGCATAACCTTCTCCTTGAATATGAAACAGTCTTGGATTGGATGCCCTACCAATCGATGGTACTTGCAATACTTTGGGTCATCTGTTCGCCCAGCCGCATTCGGTCGTTTCATTTCTGGTAGTTCGATGAGGTCATTCTTGATCAGGTCATTGAACATTCCGGGGATGTCAGAGTCTAGGAATGGATACTGCTTTTATTTTCAACTCCCTCAAACTTGTTCTCCTTTGCCCCCATTCTTGCGTGACACCTTTTCCTTTACTCCCCGCATCAGTTTCACCCTTTCGGAATTTGACAGTAGTAGCGGTCACTGCCATGGATTCTTTACTCGAATCTTTAACGAAAGGTTTGCGCCCTTTCTTAACTTCCTGCTTGTCCTTGAACTTCCAAGGCTCTTGAGTTGGTGGCCCTCCAGCTCTGGTTGTAGACATACTCAGCTCCATATCGTGAGCTTTAGTTGCTAAATCTTCAAATGACCTTGGCCGAATTGCTTGTAGGATATATCGAAGACCCCACTGCATTCCTTGAATACACATCTCGATTGCCGAAGCTTCGGTCAATCTATCCTTACAATTCAAACTTAAATTCCTCCATCGGTTTATGTAATTTATCACCGATTCCTCCTTTGAATGACGAGTGTTCGTCAATTTAATCATGCTCACCGTTTTACGAGTGCTGTAAAACCGGTTGAGAAATTCCTGCTCCATTTGCTCTCAAATGTCAATCGAGCTAGCTTCCAAATCGGTATACCAATCGAATGCATTGCCCTTTAAAGAGCATACAAATTGCTTTACCAAGTAATCTCCGTAAGTGCCGGCATTGTTGCAAGTCTCTACGAAGTGAGCAATATGTTGCTTTGGATTACCCTTGCCATCGAACTGCTGCAATTTTGGAGGTTGATAACCAGCTGACATCTTCAAACTGTCAATCCTCTTCGTGTAAGGCTTGTTGTAGGTGAATGAAGACTTGAGATTTTCCTCGAACTTATCTTTGATTGCCCCAAGTATGATTTCTTTCAGTCGGTCAACGGGCACCAAACCATCGGGAGAAACTTATAAGTCCTTAATAGTTTGGTCAATTTCCATTGGCTGGCGTTCACCAGATGTCTCAGCATCATGTCCTTCGACTTGCTTTCCTTTATCCGCGTTGCTTATCAGCTTAGCAATCTGGGCATCCTGTTCTTGGACATGTTTTGCGAGTCCTTCTATGGCTCGAGTTAAGCTTGTCAATTGCTCCTCAACAGTCGTAGTTCCTGTTGCCATTGTTGAGGCCGTGCTTGAATCTGATGAGCTCGCCGTGGAATAAGTAGGGGAACAGGCTGGGTTTTTCTCCTCATTCGCAGTATTGGGTGGTGGACCCTCTGCAGTAGCCTTCTCTAAAGAAGACGATGACTTCGAGCTTCTTGACATACTCCTCGTGACTACGTTCACGTCTTCAAGGTCAAGACCAGCGGACCCGGATGCAACACCTCTCTTGATCTTAATCTTGATTGACGCCATCGTCGTGACTTAATTTGGAAGAGTAGAGATGAGAGGTAGAGATTGTCCCACTAGGCGTGCTTCATAAACGCACGAGCCTAAACTGCTTATTACTCCTGGTCCCATAAAGTCCCGTCAATCTTCACTTTTCCGTCTTGAATTAAATATTAAAACTCTAAAAATGAGAGGAATGAAAAAAAGAATCAAGTCAATAGAAGGTCGGGAGCTCAAGATATGATTGAAACGAGAGAATGCAATGTTGCAGCAAAATTCACTCTGGAAATCGAGTCAACTCACTCGGTTGACCGAGTTAACCTTGCTTCCAGAACAGTTTTTGGCATGCCAACTCACCTGGGCTGCCGAGTCAAACCGCCCTGGCGGCCAAGTCAACCCGTTTCTGCGAGAAAATTCAAGAATTTTAAGGACTTAAGTGTAAAATGCGTCTCAAACACTCCTCCAAGCTATTAAAAGTACTCCCAATCAGATTTCAAGGGCTACCAACTCATTTTTCACACACACAATATGGGATAAAGAGAGGAGTAGATAGCTTAGGGTTTGAGGAGCTTATCTCCTCAAACATCATTAGATAGTTTATGCCTTTTTAACTTAGAATTAATTTAGCATTTCATTTTCATGTAAGAATGGAAGAATTTCAAGACTCTCAAGGTGCTATTTTTCTTTTATTTAAGTTTTATTTAGTAAATTTCATTTTTATGTCTTATTTTGTTATTTTAGCCATAAGTGTTTACTCAAACACCATGAGCTAGACTTTTTATGCTTTGGGTGTTTGAAATCATGTGAATATTTAGTGTTGGAATTGTTTATGCTTTGATTTTTGTTGATATTTGGATTGTTGCTTAGCTTCTCTTATTAGGTTTTATTGGTGCTTTGTGTATTAACTTATATTAATCTGTATTTTGAGGCATGTTTAGCGTAGACGAGAGTTACATGAACATGTTTAGATTTATGGTGTGAGTTGTTGGTATACAAATATTTTTATTATACTTTTAATTCATCGAAAGAGAGTTAATCATATTAGAACCCTCATTAGGAGACATTAATTACTTGAATGGTTATTTGAGTAGTTTGTGAAGATTAGGAAGGAGTCTTATTATCGGGTTTGAGAACACCTTAGACGTAAGGTTATAGTACCCGAAGAGAAACGTTTATCATCCTAACATCTTAATGCTCTTAGAAAATTCAAATTGAAGTATATAAACGATATAAGCAATCCCACTCGATTTCACTAGGTATAGAACACCTGAAGCATTCCCCATCCTTGCACTTCTTCGAAGTTAGTTCGTAATTGTTATTTTTTTTTAATTGTCATTTCCTTATTTTCTTGATTAGTAGTTAATATATTTACTAGCGTTGTGTGTAGTCTAATTTATTTCCTTTGATTGTCACTACAAGAAAACTGCAATTTAGCTGCGAAAAAATTTGTCGCTAATTCTAATATTTTCGTCGCTAACGTGAGTTAGCGATGAAATAATTTTGTCGCAGGATTTGTTGCTATACGCCCGTCGCTAACGTGTTTGCGACAAAAAAAATTAATTTTGTCGCAAATGTTTGCGATGAAAATTTGAGTTTCATCGCAAAATATTAGCGACGAAAATTTGAGTTTCATCGCAAAATATTAGCGACAAAAATATAAGTTTCATCGCAAAATGTTAGCGACGAAAATATGAGTTTCATCACAAAATGTTTGCGAGGAAAATCAAACATTTGTCGCAAACACGTTAGCGACGGGTGTATAGCAACAAATCCCGCGACAAAATTATTTCATCGCTAACTCACATTAGAGACAAAAATATTAGAATTTTTGTTGCTAATATTTGGCTATGATATCCGATTTACGAATCATTCTCTAAACCCACTTCCGTACTCGACCAACCCAACCCGCCCCAACCCACACCCGACCCACCCCAACCGAACCAATTCAATCGTTCTCTAAACCCACTTCTGCACTCGACCCGCCCCGACCCACACCCAAACCACACCCGCCCCAACCCGTACCCAACCCACACCCGCCCCGCACCCACATACCCCCTCCCCCATTTTATTTAAATAAATATTTTATTTGGTCTTAGTGGGAATTGATCCCGGGTGGATGGGCGCCCATAGCTGGGCGCCTACCATTCGGGCAGACAGCTCTTTGGTTCAGTTTTTAATATTAATTATATATGTATTCAATTGTTACTAATTTAGTTATTTTTACTCATTTAATAATTTATTTCACATTTATTAATTGATTAATTTTTAACTTGTAACAACTATATATGTATATATACATGTGTATACGTAATTTTTAAAACAATTCCAATTGTAAAAAATCAATGTTACTTTAACAATTTAAAAAAAAAAAAATATTAGAGCCAATCTTCATTCTCCCATCTTTAATTATGTCCATCTTCATTTGCATCATCATATTTATAAATATTTTTATAAACATTCATACTGATTTGTAAGACATAAAATTTGGACAATTATTAAACATTTAATTATATAAATCAATTTTCTTGATTTAATAAGTATAGTTGATTTAATATTAGCCACGAAATATAATTATCATTGTTGTTCTTATTATTAACAACAAAATAAAATAATTTGATAAAAGTGTAGCGATAAAATATTTTAATTTTGTTGCAAATATTAATTCCAAGAAATTAACCACAAAAAATATATTTCATCGCAAAATAATAGCGACTAAATATAATTTTCATTGTTGCCCTAATTATTAACAACAAAATAAAAGAATTTGTACGTTGCTAGTTTAGCGATGAAATATTTTTATTTCATCGCAAAAAGTAATTTCAATAAATTAGCAACAAAAAATTATATTTCATCGCAAAATATAATTTTCATTGTTGTTCTGATTATTAACAACAAAATGCAGCAACACGTTGCTAGTATAGCGATGAAATATTTTAATTTCATCGCAAACATTAATTTCAATAAATTAGCCACAAAAATTTCTATTTCATCGTAAAATATTAGTGATGAAATATAATTTTCATTGTTGTTCTGATTATTAACAACAAAATGAAGCAATTTGTTGCTAATATAGCAATGAAATATATAAATTTTGTTGCAAAAATTAATTTCAAAAAATTAGCCACAAAATTTTCAATTTCATCGCAAAATATTAGCAAGAAAATATAATTGTCATTGTTGCTCTGATTATTAACAACAAAATGATGAAGTTTGTTGCTAATAAAGTGATGAAATATATAAATTTTGTTGCAAAAATTAATTTCAAGAAATTAGCCACAAAAATTTCTATTTCATCGCAAAATATTAGCAACGAAATATAATTTTCATTTTTGTTCTGATTATTAACAACAAAATGAAGCAATTTGCTGCTAATATAGCGATGAAATATATAAATTTTGTTGCAAAAATTAATTTCAAAAATTTAGCCACGAAAATTTCTATTTCATCGCAAAATATTAGCAACGAAATATAATTTTCATAGTTTTTCTGATTATTAACAACAAAATGAAGCAAATTGTTGCTAATATAGCGATGAAATATATAAATTTTGTTGTAAAAAATAATTTCAAGAAATTAGCCACGAAAATTTCTATTTCATCGCAAAATATTAGCGACGAAATATAATTTTCATTGTTGTTTTGATTATTAACAACAAAATGAAACAATTTGTTGCTAATATAGCGATAAAATATATATATTTTGTTGCAAATATTAAATCTAACAATTTAGCAACGAAAATTTATATTTCGTTGCTAAAAATTGATTTTAGCGATGAAATTTAGATTTGTCGCAAAATTTTCGTCGCTATTCCCCCCATTTCTTGTAGTGTGTCCTTTAACTTTAGTTCAATTGCTCCCGAAATTGTAGCTACATTAGGTATGACACACAAAAATCTAGGGATCCATTGCACTAGCCCGCCTTTCTTGGTTCGATACTACTTGGTCGAAATACTTACGTACATACTACTATGATCCCTTATGCTTGAGGGGAAGTAGTTAGTAAATCATATTTGCTAAAAAGTTCGTTCAAGTCAACCAACTAGTGTGATGAACAACAAGTTCAATCAACACTTTTATAAACTTATCGTCTGATTTCACTAATGGACTTCATCTTCAAGGTCTTTAGTCTTCAATCTTCTACTCTTCAAATCTTGAGCAAACGTGTGTTGTTCCAAATGTATCATTAGATGATATACATACAACTGATTCCACACAACTAAGACTTATACTTTAATAAGCTTTATACAAACAACTTATAACCTATCAAATTACATAATTATTTAACACTAGATTACATGTTATGTTTTGGCCATCAAAACTAAAATATATTATCAAATCATCTAAGGGGTAGGATGAATATCCTAACACTAGGCTCCATGTTGAGTAAGCAATCAATGAAGTTAGCCCTGATTGTGCATCGTCTTTATTGACAGAGCTTTTAATTTGAATCAGAACATATTTGGCGTGAGTTTCCTTATCATCGATCAATTAGGCTCTAAGGTTAGGGCAGGGTGTCGACAGATTACCTCGTCGAGCTCGGTGGTAGGGGCGGAGCTTGCAGCTATTTGGGTAAACCTGGAAGGATGCAAGAGCAGAGGGATTACCAAAGTAGCAATTTTCATAGATTCTTCGGAGGCAGTTTGAGCAATCACCAAGCGAAGTAGTTGCGAGGATTACGAAGCGGGTCTATTGTATGCCATACAGAGGGAGATGGAGGCCTTTGTAGTGTGCGAGATATTTTTCCTCCCTATAGCCTAAATTATGAAGGCACATAGGTTTGCTATGTTTACTTATCACTCACCTACTCCTCACGATTGGAGTGGCGATGAGATCCCACGTTGAATTGGAGAGTAAAGAATTTTTTAGTCTTTCCAACCCTCTTAAAAAAAAAAAAAAAACTATTGTCATTTTACTATTTCTCAGTCCATCAAGTGGTGGACGACTCTTAAGAGGGCTATTTCTCAGTCCATCAAATCTACTTTCGTACATTTTATATAAAATTTTACTTTAACTTTATTCTCCAACCATCTCCTAAATTTCTAATTACTTAAAATGTCATTTAACTTCTCATAAACAACACTTTATTCACAATGAATTTCATAATACTTTATACTCCCTCCGTCCCGAAGGAACTTGCATCCTTGTAATGGCACGTACACATTTTAAGAAATGTGTAAGAAAAAATGTAATGATTGATGTTTTGAGGGGTAGTTTTGTAAACTTTTATGAATAAAATAAAGTAAAAAGTAGATTGAGTGTGGAAAAGTAATGGCATATGGGTAAATATGAGTATATTTCAAGGGTGAGGGTTGTGAAGATATTTTCTTTTATGGAGTGTGCAAATTGGTATGGGACATCCATATATGAAAAATGTGCAAATTCCTATGGGACGGAGGGAGTAATATCTTTATTTTATTTACTTTTATCTTAAAACTTATATTCAAAAGTATGGAAATAAAATTTATGAACCACGGGCGAATTTATTTAAAAAAAATACTAGTAAAATGAGATTAATGTAATATTCAAAATTTGTAAAGTGAGTCTCAATAGTCGCATTGTTTTTAGAATATAATGTGATTTAAGAAGTGTTGTTGACCTTTATAACAAGTTTGACCAAAATATGGAGTATACAGAACATTAATTTCAGGGTGCATATAGCTGCACCGAAAATAAGAGTAGTAGTGTATGACGTTGTACTCCCTCCTCCCCTAACGAACTTGCACCTTTTGGATGACACACAATTTACGAAATAGGTAAAAAAAAGTGTAATGAGTGATGTTTTGAAGGATAGTTTTATAAAGTTTTATAAATAAATAAAGTAAAAGGTAGATTGAGTGTGGAAAAGTAATGACATATGTGTAAATAAGAGTATATTTTGAGGGTGTGGGTTATGAAGATATTTTCTTTTATGGAGTGTGCAAATTGGTATAGGACATCCATATATAGAAAGTGTGCAAATTTCTGTGGAACGGAGGGAGTATAAAATATCAAAATGTCATTAATTTATTTGTACATTAATTTTAAAATTATAATTTAGTTTATTTTTGCATAACTTAAGGTTGTGTTTGGATGAGGGGATTTGATTTGAGAAGATATTTCAAATGAAATGATTTAAAAATAGATGTATTTTAAATTACATGATTTTAGTGAGAATTTAAAATCCTCTCAATTTTAACTAAAATATGTGTGAGCAAAAATCTAAGTATTTGAAATCCATTTATAATTCAAACAAGTCATCCAAATGGAGTCTAATGGTACTTATGCTGTTGTTTGGGGGAGTGAAATTGGGCTGACAATATTCTTTCAGGCCCAAATGGTATGAGTTCTCACCTCCATTAGTTTTAGGGGTCTGACTATTTACACCTCCATTTCGGAGAGATGCACTCCCCCCGATTTATACACACCCAAAAATTTAGGTCACACCCACCTCAAATGTCATAAATACCCCTCCCTTCATATCATATATTATTACTACTCACACCCCATCCTAAACTCTTCATCTTCCCCAACCCAACCTCCATCTTCCCCCTCCCCCTTCACCCCGTCGCCGACCACCCCCACCTTCACCCTGTCGCCGGCAACCCCCGCCTCGCCACGACCGCGGCAGCCCCTACCTCCGCCTCGCCACGCCCGCAGCTGCCCCGCTCGCCGCCTTAAAAAAAAAATTGCAGATTGGCGGCCGCGCGACCGCCCCTCCCGTCCGACGCCGCCCCCCTCCTCCCTCCGCCCCTCCCCTGTCTGTAAAAAAAAGCTCTGCGGCCGCCCCGGCCGCCCCCACCCGTCCGACGCCGACCCCAGGTTTGCCCCCCTCCCTCCTCCCCCAGTCTCTAAAAAAAAAATTAGAAGCTCTGCGGCCGCCCCCTCCACACCCCCTCTCCGACGCCGAACCACCCCCACTCCACCCCAGATTTGCCCCCTCCCAATTTTTTTTCTTATTTTTTTTCATTTTTGACTATGTGATGTCGATCAAACACGCTCTCGTCGGCAAATTGTTGTCGACGAGGGTGTATTTGATCGACATAACATAGTCGAAAATGGAAACAAATTTGTTTTTATCTTTTTTCGACGAAACCGTGTCGACCATATACACTTCCGTCGGCAACGATTTATCGACGAGAGAGTATATGGTCGACACTGGTTGGTCGAAATTTATAAAAAAAATTGTGATTTTTTTGAGTATATGTTGATTTCTGTATTTTTTTTTGAGTTTGATGGTCGCCGGAAATGGTGTCGCCGGCGACGATCGGAAGTTGTGGGTCAGGGAAAGGTGAATGAAATGAAGTTGGGGTGCATTCGGTAGGGGAGGTGCATCTAGTATTCTGTATATTTAATGAAGGGTATTTTAGGTTTTTTATCCTATTATTATATTAAAAAACTGTAAGGGGGAGTGCATCTCTCCGAAATGGAAGTGCATATAGTCAAACCCTAGTTTTAGTGTTTCATTTTGATTCATTATCTAGTTTATTAATACACGTCGTATCAAACGCGGAGACAATACGGATTAAAGATCCGTAAGAATTAATAGAACACCAAATGGAATAGAAAAATTGATGCAAATGCTTTTTCCATTTGATTATTTTCGATTACAAATAATATTTTACTAACTAATTTTCTAAATTTTTTATTTTAAGTTTCGTAACACCTCTAAATGGATTTTACATAAAGTAAATGGATTCCATTGTTTTTCTAAAAGTTTTAAAATTTTGTTTTAAAATAAATTATAGATTTTTCATAAACAAGCTTCCAAAGTTTTAAATTGTTTTGTTAAGTTTTTGAATTTAATTAAAATTAATTTAAAACAACGTCTGCTGACCCGAGTTTCAGAACCGAGGGGCAATGGCATTTGATTTGGGGTTTGCGTGTACCACCAAAGGAGAAAGATTTCCTATGGAAGAGTTGCACGTACGAAACTGCTTGCCCACGAAAAAAAATTGACAGCAAAGAGAGTGGAGGTGGATGGTCGATGTGTGTTAGGTGGTACCAAAAATGAGGACAGTTGGCACCTTTTCTTTCAATGTGACTATGGTCTATGCCAATGCGGGATGGGCCGTTGCAGGTCTCTTATCAAAAGTGGAGAACGAAGCACTCCGTACCCATGAAGTTTCAGAACTAGAAGCATAAAAAAAATTCCCCAACCAGTCCTTGTGGCATGTGTGAAAGTATGGAATGGTGAGTGCATGACACCAGCCCGGCCGGGCTGTGCACGCCTTTACGTCAAGCAGGATAGAATGGAGGCATGCGACTGGAACTACGTACCTCGGCTGGATCGAATGGAAGGGACACTCTCGCCCAAAGATGTATCGCCTGGCCGGCATGCTCCTCATGTTGGAATGTAAAAATTGAATGTTGACGCTAGCTTCTTAATTTAGAGATACGTCACAAATAGGAGTTGGCATGATCTTGAAGGACTCCAACGGTGGTGAAGTCGGGTTGCATGGAGGTGAAGCAATGGGGTTTTATGAGGCTCTGTCTTGGATCGATCAAGGCAACGGGGTTTGATAATATTGTGATCGAGGGGATGCTAAAATAGTAGTTGATGCGATTAATTCTACGGACCCGATTCACTCAAGCTTTGGCGACTTTATACTTGCTCGTAGGACTTTTACAAATGTCATATTTTCTTGTGATTATTCACTCTATTATACAAAATCCAACTTCCTCCAACAATCTAATACAACCACTTTAATTAATTACTATCTAATAAAAATTACTACATAAAATGACTTTTTTTATCCTTCCAACTTTTACATCATAGTATACGAAATAATGTCAAATCAATGTACCTCCCTCCACTTTTTCCCCTGCTCTTCTGTTTTAAAAAATTCAAATTTCCCCATAAGTGTGTTGTTTGCAGCACACAATGGAGAGTATGGCGTTTTGCACCGTTATGGCGGAAATGGATTAGAGAGTGTGTATCCATAGCCACAGCCTCGGTTCTGGTTAATGGCAGCCCCTCAGACGAGATCAAACTTCTCCAAATGCTGTCTTCTTGGCATAAATGTGGCGGCAGACATCAAAAAGGAAGCGGCAGATTTCCTAAGATGCCGAGTGGGCGATCCCTACCCTTTAACTTCCTCGGAATCCAGGTTGGTATTAATCATCAAAAGGCGGAAGCATGGGAGAAGTAATTTGAAAGGTGAAAAACATAATTAAATCATAGGAAGACAGACAAATTTCTTTTGGTGGTGGTAGGATAACTATTCTCAATGTGGTTCTCAACTCTTTGCCCACTTGTTATTTGTCCCTCTATCATATCCCGAAAAAAGTCTTGAGTGAGATCATTAAATTACAATGTAACTTTTTGTGGGGGGTGGTGTGAATTCTACAAAAATTCCATGGGTTTCATGGAATGACGTTTGTAGACCGAAATCTGTTGGGGTCTTGATGTATTTAACCTATCTTTACTTAGAAGGTGGGCATGGAGACTACGAAATGAACCTAACTCGCTGTGGGTAAAAATTCTCGACTCAAAATATGACATCCAATCGGGTGGGTCGGTTCTAGGTTTGGCGAACAGAAATCAAGCATCTAACTGGTGGAAAATGATTTATGATTTTTTCATTTCTGAATCTTCTTCTAACCAGTGGTTTAGCGGCAATCTGATGCGGACGTTGGGGGACGGTAGCCAATCCTCTCTCTGCCACGACAGGTGGTCGGACGAACCAGCCTTGAAGGCCCGCTTCCCCAGATTGTTCTCGATTTGCACTTACCATGAGGCGAATTTGGTGAGCAGGTAAATGGCTTATGGAGGTGGAATATATGGTGGAGGAGGGCCTTATTCTCGATTATGGGAAGATACCCTAGTCCAGCAGCTGTATAGATGGCTAGAGTCTATTAATTTGCAGGCATCAACTTTGGACGTCTAGAGATGGAAGCTGACCAAGGAAGGCATATACACCCCTAAATCAGCTTACAAAATTTATGTATTAACTCTGCATTAGACTTGAAATTCAACACATGTAATTGAACCTTAATTTTGAGTACTACTGGTGCCCAAAGTTTTAATAAAATTATCTTTTTTCCTCTAAAAAAAAATGTATCCGGCTCAGATATCAGTCGCCAACCTATTTTTCCGAGCATTGCAACATTGAGCAAATGGAGGTCTTCAAAACCCCTGCCACCAACACTCTTATAACAAAAATTAGTTCTCTCCAACCTTTTATTAATCAAACACACTGCTTTGGGTCCCAATTAGTGGCTAATGAGCCTATGCAAAAATGTAAGTTTAAAAAAAAAAAGTTTAAATTGAGACTTTGTTAAACAAATGTTCAAAAGTTTAATTGCAATTATAATGTAATTATCTAATGGAGTTTTTTACTAATGAGTTGGATTCTCCCTGTGAAAGGCTAGATGTTGATTAAATGGAACTCTATTTCGTGAAATAAGAATCGTGAGACCTTCATACACATGTTTTTACCAAAATAAATTATATAGAGATTCTATTCTTTATAAAAAAAAATCCTAGTTCTTTCAAATAATATACTCTCCCGTTCTGCGATTAATTGCATACTTTTATTTTCGGTCAGTTCCAAAATTATTTACACACTTTCAATATGAAAATAACACACAAAATTAACACCTTCACATTATCATTTTATTATTAAAATTAACACTCATTTTCCACCTCTCACTAAATCCCCTTTGCATCCCACTAAATTAAAACAAACTGGAAAGGAAATTAAATGCCACGTGGCGATTACCGGCTACGACACCTTCAGTAGCCGATAAAAGGACCTAATTCAAAATAAAAAATAAAAACTTAATGGATTAAATTAGAAAATAGGTAATCGTGTTGACTAACATTAAATTGTGGCAACTTAATGGACTAGAAAAAATTAAAATTGTGACAACTTAATGGACTAGAAAAAATTAACAATTACGTAGACAACTTCAAAGTTGGAAAAAAACAATGAGAAATAAAACGAAGGAACAATACAACAATCAAGAATTATATATAAAGCTTCAAAACCGGATAAAAAACACGGCCCACAAAAGAACTTTAACTAAATTTTTTTTTGAAGACTCTCATTTTTCTCAAAAAAATCTATAGTGGAGAATAATAAGAGAAACAATTATACCTAGAGTCGAACACAAGAAACTAAAGTACGGTATTGAACGGTGCACTTATAACCTTTGTTGCAAAAGTCCCTGCCTAGGTGCTAGTCCGCGTTTACCACCCGCCTAACGATTTTCGACTAGGCACTCTTTTTTTTTTTTTGGACTTCCCGACGTCGAAGTCCATTTCGAGCGATTAAGCACCATTTTTCAAGTGGAATCAACGCTCCAAGCAAAACCATTGATGATTACTATTTATTGTTTTTTTCTGATACAAATTGATGATTTTTGATAACTGTCCGGTTTCATGTTTTCATTATAAGATTGGTAAAGTCTAGTATGCACTCGAGTGCATGTTATGCACCTTAGTCCATGTTGCACTTTTCAATTTTACTGACTTACACTTTTTGGTAAATGGTATTGCACTTTTCAATTATTACTAAAAATATTATTATACAGTTTAATAATTGAAAAGTGCAAACCATTTACCAAAAAGTGTAAGTCAGTAAAACTGAAAAGTGCAACATGGACTAGGGTGTATAACATGCACTCGAGTCCATAGCAGACCAACCCTATAAGATTACTATGATTTTTAGGTATAAAAAAAATTAAAAATTTGACCGCCTAGGCAACCGATTAGGTAACGACTAGAAGGTCCAAAACCGCCCGACTAGCGATTTTTTCGACTTTGCACCCTTGCTTATAATAAAGACACTTAATTAATTAGTGTTATGAAGTAGCCCCAAGGAGTTGGCCTCGTGATGTAGGCTTGGAACTTAGGGGTATGCTCCTATCTAGGTCTCAGATTCGAAACCGCTAAGGTGCAAACAATTTCTATGAAAAAAAAAATTAGTGTTATGAAGCTTTTTTCACAAGTCGATGTTGGAGAAAAAGCAACGCAGTCGGGCCTATTTGCTGCTGTTAAGGGAGGGAGGTTGTTTAGGCAGTTAGGCTGGGGCGGTTGCTGAGAGACTACTTAAAAGACTAAAATCTGGGAAAAATACAACATTCACAATTAATCAGTAGTTAGCTACTTGGAATATATGGATGATCTTTTGGCTATGATCACCATTGTCATTCTCTTTTAAGTTTTCATTCGTTTGGTTAGTTACTTAGTCTCTACATTTATCAATATATTTTATACTGATTCATTTGTTGTGCTAATTGTGTAGCTTTGGTGGTTTAACGGATTGGATTTTCATCCGTCGACAACAACCAAGAAACAGTAGAAGAATTTTCATCAGCAGGTAATTCAATGAATTCTGCATTTTAATGTTTCTCAACGTGATAATAATGTAGGTTAGCACTTGAAAACTATCAGTGAATTATTCCAACTAATTGCGCTATTGATCTCGCAACATTCATGGAAATGAAATGGAACTTTTTTTAATCGAATTTTTGTTCTCTTATCTATAGTACTAATGCAATTTTTTGTGTAGATTCTTGAAGAAGAAAGGAGATAGAGCTAGGTGGAAATTAAAGAATTGGAATAGCAATTGATTGTGCAATTTTATTTTATTTTTGACTAAAACGGTTAATTGTTCTAAATATGATGAAGTAATTCAATTGATTGTTCCAGTGGTCTTTTATACCTGCTAGTGATTTTACAGCCATGTCTTTACCTGAAGTGACACGTGTCGACGATGAAGATTGCTGTGGTTTACTGACATGGCTTGATCGAATACAAGGCTACGGAAGAGATTTCTAAAGTAGTCACCATTGGAAAGTCGTCCAATCCTGGAAGGGGATTGTATGCTGCTGAAGATATACAAAAGGGTGATTGCATTTTGAAGATTCCGTCGAGTCTGCATCTATCACAAGACGATCTTCCTCCCAAAGATTCAGAATGCATAGCTCGATATTCTGGAGTGACGATGAACTGAAAATGATTCGACTGATCAGTTTTGTGTATGATGAAACTCGCAAACTGAAAATGATTCGACTGGAAAATATTAGTAAATGCTAAGCCCGAGCTCTGAAGAATTGGAAGTAATCGAACGACAGTTCATGTATTCATATGGATTAGCTACTTGGCTCCTTTTTTGGATTTTGTAAACCATGATAATAGTTCCATGGTTGTGGTTGAGAGTGATGCGGCAAACCAAGGGTATGAAGGTGACTATGCTAAAGGTGATGAGATCCAGATTACCTATGGAAATTTGTCGAATGCTGCTCTCCTAATGTTTTTTGGGTTTACGGTTCCTAACAATGCTCACGATATCGCTGTTAATCTAGATGTGCATGACAAACTTTATGCTCAGAAATCTGATATTCTTTTCAAGGTCAAGGAAGTAGAGATTGGCCGGCTCTAACTCTAAATATGGAGAGGGAATCCCCCTACCACTTCGAGCATTTCTTGGAGTTCGTGTTTGCGATTCTGAGGAAGAACTAAAGGAGTTGAAATAGTTGGGCATTGTGTTAGGATTATTCAAGAAACTCTATTTATGTATTTGTATATAGATGCACATATAGCTTCTAGAAAAGTCTAGAGACACCTAGAACTAGGAGTATAGCTAGATAACCAATTAGTTTGTTACACGGCGGTTACTAGCGTGTTTCTCTATAAATATCTGAGGAAACCATTGTACTCCTTCATGTTTTCCATCATAAATAAATTTACAGAAATTAAATCAGTATGAAGAATCCTTTCTTTAACATGGTATCTCTAGGGTCAGTTTTGCATTGATTTTGTGTTTTCATCCTTCATCCTATTCTCTAACTTCTTCATCCTATTCTCTAACTTCTTCATCCTTTCGATCTTCTCTCTCTATCTCAAAATGAATTCCGAAAGTAATTCCTCTCTTCCCACCTTCATAAAGATACATACTCGTCTCGATCGCCGAAATTTTTCCTTTTGGAAATCTCAGGTAGTTGCAAACTGCAACGCCCATGGATTTGAAGATTTTCTCACTTGCACTGAAGATTTGGTTCCTCGGCTAGAGACATCTGATGCGGCCTCTGTTCTTCTCTGGCACCGCCGCGATCAATTTCTGCTTAGTTGGTTGCTAAGTTCAATCTCTGAATCGATGTTAGGCTACGTAAATCGATGTACGCATTCGTTTCAGGTATGGAAAATCTTAAATGATTTGTCTAATTCAAATTCGAGAGCTCGCGTTATGCATCTGCGGCTCCAGCTTCAGTCGATGAAGAAGGAAGAGTTATCGATTGATGATTACATACTACAAATGCGGTCAATCGCGGACGAACTCATTGCTGGTGGTGATGATCTATCTGATGACGATCTGATTATGTATATACTCAGTGGATTGGGAACAGAGTATGATGTTGTGGTTGTAAATTTGACTGCTCGCGGTGAGAATCTCTCCATTTCTGAGGTTCAATCTATTCTTCTCACACATGAAATGCGGTTACAGAAGTTTTCAACTGCTCAACAAGTGAATGTCAAATCTCTTGCTCAATCTCCGGCTCCAATAGCTAACTATACAGTCAAGGACTCGAAACCTAGTTCGACTGGGAAATTCAAGGGTAAAAGTCGATTTCCTTCTAAACCGAGAGTTGTTTGCCAATTATGTGGCCTGAAAAGTCATGTTGCTGCAAAATGTTACAAGAGATTTGATGCAAATTTCCTTGGTCTCGACCACTCTCATGCTTCTCCTTTCAATCCACATGCTCAACACTCATCTCACTCTCAAAATTCTGCTCCATATCCATACCAGGCTCATTTTGCTCAGTCTCGTCCATCTCATCAGGTTATTCATCCTCCTCATTATCATATGCCTTATTATTCTAATCCTTTTGGCTATTATGCTTCTCAGCCTTCTCAAGTGTCCAACTCACATGATTGGTGCGTGGATAGCGGAGCAACTAATCATGTAACGTCTCAGTTGGCCAATCTCAGTCTTCACTCTCCATACCAAGGTACAACTCATCTTACTCTTGGTGATGGTCATACTGCTCATATACAGAATATTGGTTCTCTTCATTTGCCAACTGAGCATGGTCAAAATTCAGTACTATTGGATCAAGTATTGCGTGTTCCAAATATTTCTAAGAATTTGTTGAGCATCTCTCAATTATTAAAGGATAATGATGCATATATGGAATTTCATTCATCCTATTGTGTTGTCAAGGATCTGAAAACACACCAGGTGCTACTGAAGGGGCTTCTTAAAGATGGATTATACCACATTGATGTGTCAAGTTTGAAGACTGTATCTCCATCATTTGCTTCATTTTCAGCTGAATATAATAAGATGCATTTGAATAACACCACTGCCCTTTGGCATAATAGATTAGGGCATCCATGCTATAGCACACTTCATGGTGTTCTTCGTTTGTTGAATGTAAAACCAAGTTCAGACAATTATTTTTGTAAGTCGTGCAAACTCGGAAAAATGCATCAAATGTCATTCTCTTCAGTTTCTCATACCACTCATTCAGCTCTTGATGTTATTCATATGGATGTTTGGGGTCCTTCTTCTGTTGTTTCCTTGGGAGGTTATAAATACTATCTGCTATTAGTTGATGATTTCACACGCTATGCATGGATATTTCCTCTCAAATGCAAATCTGAAGTTGCCTCATATTTTAAGGAGTTTTGTGCTCTAGTTGCAAGGCAGTTTAACAAGCATATGAAGGCAATACATTGTGATATGGGTGGTGAATTCTTGGCACTATATTCTTGGTTTAAATCACAGGGTATTGTTATCCGGCACTCATGCCCCTATACACATCAACAAAATGGTAATGTTGAGCGCAAACATCAACATGTCACCGAGATGGGTTTGTCTTTGCTTGCTCAGAGTGGTTTACCAATGATATTCTGGTGGGAAGCCTTTCATACAACCACTATTCTCATAAATGCTCTGCCATCTTCTACACTTCATCATAAATCTCCCTTTCAACTCTTATTTCATAGATCTCCGGATTACAATTTTTTCAGGGTATTTGGGTGTTCTTGCTATCCTTTTCTCCGTCCATACAATAATTCGAAGCTACAATTTCGATCAGCTCAATGCCTATTCATTGGGTACAGTCCCCTTCACAAAGGATACAAATGTTTACATCCATCTGGTCGCATTTATATCTCAAGAACAGTTGATTTTCTTGAAAGTGAGTTTCCTTACTCTACCTTATTCTCCTCTCATATACCTTCATCAAATCCCTCCACCACTACTGCCTTAATTCCTAATTTCATATCTCATACTCCCACATATTCTGATCAACTTCTATCAACATCATCAAGTTATAATAACTCTCCTCCTGCTCAGAATTATACTTCTTCATCAACTCCTACCTCAATTCATGGCTCATCTCCTACACATATCTCTCGATCAAATTCTGATCACACCTCTCCATCCACACATATAAATTCTGATCACACCTCTCCATCCACACATATAAACTCTGATCATACTTCTCCATCCACACATATACCCCCCTCATCTGGTTCTCATCACATGATCACAAGGTCCAAAAATGGTATCTTCAAACCAAGGGTTTTTCTATCAGCTACTCAGGTTTTAGCCTCTGAACCAGATTCAGTTGCACAAGCTCTTAGTGTTCCTGCATGGAAAGGTGCTATGCAAAATGAGTATGATGCTCTCATGAATAACAACACATGGTCTCTCGTGCCAAGGACGGATGATATGAATCTCATTTCCACCAAATGGATATTCCGAATTAAGCATAAAGCTGATGGTTCTGTGGAACGTTTTAAAGCACGGCTAGTGGCTCGGGGATTTCAGCAGAATGCAGGAGTTGATTACTTCAATACTTTCAGTCCTGTCTTAAAACCAGTGACATTAAGGATCATGTTCAGTCTTGCAGTCACCAATGGTTGGAAAATTGAGCAAGTTGATATAAACAATGCTTTTCTCAATGGAGCGCTTAAGGAAACAATTTATATATCACAACCCGAGGGTTTTGTTGACGAGAATCGACCAGCCCATGTTTGTAAACTACAAAAGGCGTTATATGGGCTCAAGCAAGCCCCAAAAGCTTGGTATGACACTCTTTGCACCTTTCTTGTTACATTGGGATTTACACATTCACTATCCGATCACTGCTTGTTTCATAAGATATCACATGGCAAGATGATCTTGATTCTAGTTTATGTCGATGACATTCTCATTACTGGTGATGATCACTCTCAAATCACTTCCATCATTCACTCTCTTCATCACACCTTCTCTCTCAAACATCTTGGGGAGGTTAATTACTTTCTTGGCATTGAAGCTCATCTTACTCCTGCCTCTATTACTCTTACACAATCAAAATATATCAAAGATATACTCCTTCGTGCCAATCTGCTTGACAGCAAGCCTTGTCCTACACCTTCATGTGCAAGTCTAAAGCTATCTACTCATGACAGTCCATCCTTCGACAATCCCACTCTTTATCGAAGCATTGTGGGCGCTCTTCAATACCTCACTCTCACTCGCCCTAAAATTGCCTTCTCTGTCAATAAACTCAGTCAATTCTTGACATCTCCCACACAAAATCAATGGAAAGCTTGCAAACGAGTGCTTCGTTACTTGAAAGGTACACTTCATTTTGGTTTAATTTTTACACCTATTAAAGATTTTTGTCTAGAAAGTTTTGCAGATGCAGATTATGCAGCCTCTCTTGATGATCGACGAAGCACTAGCGGATATTTTGTCAAGCTTGGTCCTAATCTGTTGACATGGTGTTCCAAGAAGCAGTCTGTGGTTGCTAGGAGCTCAACTGAAGCTGAATATCGCTCCTTAGCCCTCGCCACGACGGATATTCTGTGGATCACATCTCTTCTCTCAGAGTTACGTCTTCCGCTGTCCAAACCTTCGGTATTATGGTGCAATAATCAGGGGGCAATTACTCTTGCTTTTAGTCCTGCCTTTCATTCTCGCACCAAACATATCGAGATCGATGTTCATTTTCTTCGTGAAAAGGTCGCTTCAGGTGCTCTAGATGTTCGTTACATTGCCTCAGAAGTTCATCCGGCTGACATGCTCACTAAATCCTTGTCACCTGCTCGTTTTCATTTGCTGCGTTCCTCAATGGGAATTTTTGCTGGAGGATAGTCCATATTCAAATGGAGTATGTTAGGATTATTCAAGAAACTCTATTTATGTATTTGTATATAGATGCACATATAGCTTCTAGAAAAGTCTAGAGACACCTAGAACTAGGAGTATAGCTAGATAACCAATTAGTTTGTTACACGGCGGTTACTAGCGTGTTTCTCTATAAATATCTGAGGAAACCATTGTACTCCTTCATGTTTTCCATCATAAATAAATTTACAGAAATTAAATCAGTATGAAGAATCCTTTCTTTAACACATTGAAGAAGCTGGAAAAAGAGATTAAAGCCCATGTGCATTAATTTGTGGTATGAAGTACAAGGAGTAATGGTGAAATATAATGAAAATGAAGTGGTATGTGAAGATTAGCTAAAGATCTCCTGCAAGCTGAGGTAAGAAGAATCTTGAATTCTGTTAGTGATTGGCTGAAATGCTACGTCTTGATGTTAGTCATTGGCTGAAATGCTCTTTGCTTTGCTGCTGCATTACCCATTTATATACACTCTGCTTTGATAATGATTGATGTTAAATTTGTTGAATTTTGGAATTCTTATATAGTAGTAGCAAAGCAAAACAGGTTTCCTCTGTGTTTTCGTATCTGTTTATATTCCTCTGATTTCCAAGAAAAATTTGCTGCTGCATTACCCATTTATATACACTTTGCGATTGAGGTTAAATTTGTTCATCACTATATAGTAGCAAATAACTTTCTGTTGGAAACCCCCTCAAAAAAAAAAAAAAAAACTTTCTGTTGGAAAAAATGAAGAAGATACCAACTTGTTCAGACTCTTTCAAGGAAACATTTACCACATGTTTTCCCAGGATTAATTTAAGTTGCGTTTAGAATGAATTTGGAATACATACCTACTCTATTTAATAGAGGGAATGAATTTGGAATACATACCTACTCTATTTAATAGAGGGATGGGTATTATATAGAATCAATTCCTTACAAGAATTGAGTTGACTTGGTCAACCAAACTCTAAATATTTAAGAATATTGTGAACCCTAAACATTTAAGAATATTGTAAATAAAATTTTTGACTTGATCAATTTATTTATTTATTTTTGTAATTTTTTTTTATTGGTAATTTTTTTTCGAAATTGTGTGTGTTGAAAAGTGTAAGTCAATATTACTAAAAAGTGTAACATAATATTACTAAAAAGTGTAACACATTTTTTTATTAAAAAGTGTAAGTCACTATAATTGAAAAGTGCAACACAACTTTTAATGAAAAGTATAAGTTATTATAACTAGAAAGTGCAACCCAATATTATTAAAAGGTGCATGTCAATATACTTGAAAAGTGCAACACAATATTTTAATGAAAAGTGTAACAAAATACGAGTAAAAAGTGTAACAAAATACGAGTAAAAAGTGTAACATAACATTACTAATAAGTGTAAGTCACTATAACTGAACATATTGTTGGAAATTGTAAGTCACTACAACTGAAAAGTGCAACAAAATATGACTAAAAGGTGTAGCATAACATTACTAAAAAGTGTAAGTTAATATAACTAAAAAATATTGTTGAAAATAGTAAGTCACTAAAGTGCAACAAAATATATCTAAAATGTGTAACATAACATCACTAACAAGTGTATGTCATTATAACTGAAATTATTATTGCAAATATTGCAAAATAACATGCTAAAAAATTGTAAATTGCATGTTACATTTTTCCTTATTTTCAACATGCACTTTTATAATTAAAAAAATATATATGTGAAAATGGTTAGAGGTAAGAGTTGAATCTCAACATAAAAAAAACTATTCTCAACCGTTTAAGCTACATAAATTATTATACATGTTTTTTGCGTATTTTATTTTTATTATCAATCCTACCAATTTTTTAAAATTTACTCAATTCCTTATAAGGAATTGAGTCTACAAGAGACCTACCCTCACTAGAGAATCAAGCAAGCCAATTGAGAGAATTCAAGTGAAACCTAGCTTATTATTATGGTAAATATTTCATAAAAAAAGACATTAAAATTTAGTCATCCATTAAATTTAATTTCTTGAATTTTTTAATTAGGTAATTTTAGTAGCCGATAACTGGGAGACATTTACTTTTCTTTCCAATTTTTTTCCTTTTTAATCACATGTGTTGAAATACATTTTGATGGTCATGGAAGTTATCATCATGTTAGCTCCGCATGGTTTAAGCTGGGTGAATATGAAATTCACTCCAAAATCGAGTGGAATTAAGTTCACAGATAAGTTGTTCAATGAAGTGTCAAAGATCATTGTTTCATTACGGGATCGAAGAAGAGAGATTGTATATGCTCTTGAAAATATTTCCAGACCGTAAGATTTCAAATTTTCATTTTAGACAAGTTTGATGAGTAAGCATATGAATGGTTCTCTTCATAATTGCACACAAAAAATAATAAAATGAGTTGATGCTTCACCATAAGTTTAAATTTCTAAATTTAGAAAAGTTGAGAATCAATTACTAAATTCATTAATGGCACTTCAACAACGGGTTTTCGAATTTGATTTAGGGACCTCCATTCAAAACTTTGCTAAACCATCGTAAATATGCTATACCGGAACAAGCTTTCAATTTCTCATTTACTATTGTAAAAATAAATTTTCTATAGGTAAATTGCAAGTTTGTTCTCCATGAAATTTAAAAAAAAAAACAATTTTGGTTCCACGTTCTTTTTTTGTCCCAATATTTTGCATAAAAGAGTCTCATTCCGTCTATTTCCCAAACTTTTTTATTTGGATATTATTTTCTAAAATTACTTAAATCTAGTCTTAATTACTATTTCTAAATCTTCTCTTCACATTTCTCTCTTTCTATTTTTTGAATTGTGTTAAAATTTACATTTTTTTTTATTCTCCCTATCTTCCCTTTCCCTATCTCCCCTTTTTTTTCTCTTTTTTTCTCGTTAGTTTTCTTTATTCAATTTTCTTTTATATTTTTTCTTAAATAATTTTCTTTCTTTACAGTTTTCTTCAATATTCTTTTATTTTTATAAAAAAAATTAATTTCCTTAAATATTTCTTCCTTTTTTTTTTTATAAAGTTTTTCGTTTTCACAATTATTTTTATTTACAATTTCTTAATTATTAAAAGTAAAAGTTGTGCAACTGTATTTTCAATCAACTAGTACTCATTTTAATTAGGTCATAATTTAATTTTTGTCCTTATATACTATCATAATTTTAATTAAACTGTTGACAAATGTTCTCTATATTATTCTACAAACTCCTATAAAGTACTACATGTTCTCTATATTATTTTATAAACTTTACAAAGTACTACATGTTCTCTATATTATTCTACAAACTTCTACAAAGTACTACACATTTATCTCTATTGTTCATAATTGTTCTCCTAACGAAAAAATCATATTGTATACTCAATAATATTTCATCACTTCATGTAATTATATTAATTTCAATTTCATTGTTTTATTCTTCATTGACTTTAATTTTGTATGTCGTGCTCTAAATTTTTTAAATATTTTAAAATACAAGTTATACCTGCATACCTCATGCATGTACGAAAATATTATTAGACAAATACTCACATATTACAACCATACATAAATAACTCTTATTCAATCTGAACTTATACAAGAGTTTGTCGATATTGTTGAAGATGAGATGAATTATCAAATACATTAATTATATAATATATTATGAATAAAATAATATATTTTTTTTCAATCCCGCGAAATTCACATGTCTTACACTAGTATATAATATAGGGTTATTTATTAATAAGGTCATTTCACTATAAGATTAGTCTAATAAAGTCTACAATATAATTTCTTGTCTAATAGCATCAAATTGAAAACTTTGAGACATTTATACCCTTCAATTAATTTCAAATAAATAGGATATTTTATAGGAATTCAAAAGTCAATTATATACCATAATTATCCGATTAAGGGAGAATTTCGAAAACAGAGAAATTTTAGCACCTTCCAAAGATTTAAAATTTTCCTAAAAAGTAGGTATACGCAATAATTGGTTTCATAAAAGATAGCTATCTCCATCTAAAATATAAAAAATTTCCTAAAAGATAATCTTGTTAAACTGAGGGTTTTGAGAAATCTGCAATTCAATCTACAGGTTTAGGAAAAAGCTTCTGCAAAAAAACGGCGAAGTGTAGAAGAACAGAAAAATAGAAGCGTATGTATTATCTAGACATATGCATATTGAAGTTCATGTGAATTACGTTCAGTATTATGCAAACTAAAGTGCATTTCGACAATTTTGCATAAAAACATGCAAATTAAAGTGCAGTCTAAACATATGTATATTGAAGTTTATGAGTATGCAAATTAAAGTGCATTTTAATAATATGCATATTGAAGTACATATGAATGACATAAAAAGTAACGTCATTTCAATGCATATTCCATCACAAAAGAATCAGTACAACCAAAGCTTAAACAAAACTAAAAAAAAGTAGAGATCAAAGCCTAAACAGAAAATTAAATTACCTTAAACTTCAAATCAAAATCCAACAAAACCTCAATCCTAATCTCTTGCCAAGTTCTTCGCAATGGATCTGGAGCTCATCACCTTCGCGATCTCGATGACGTCATCGAACGAGATTCTAAAACGATCTCGATCCACTTCAACCACGGCAATGAATCCGAAAAATTAGCCTTTCCGGGAAGCTGTATCGACGTATTCATGCACTCAAAAAACTCACTCGCCTCCAGATTTTTGGATTCAGCAAATCCCTTGAAAACATCAAGTTTCCCACCGAATTAAACGCCATCAGGAATAAATAATGACCCACCCGCACCGCGCGCCGTTGCAGCCCTCTGCCCGCGACCGATCAACTAAGTGATAAAGACTCTCTAAAGGGGAAACTTTAGAATGGTCCAATACGAAAAAAACATTTTAAACAAGAAATCAGCCACCACAAACAAGTTTTGGAAGAGCACAGCATTAAAATATGGTCAGGGATCAGCCAAAAATACTGAGGATAGCTTCATCATGATAGGAATTCACCTTTACTTAAAAAGCATCAAGTTGATATTATTTTACAATAATATTAATTAGAGTTCTGGGAATTTCACAGAAGATTAGTGTATGGTATATAAAGCCATAAAATGTACAGATCAGTTCATTTAAAAATTTGAAGATATGCAGAGGCTAAAGTTTCAATATCCAATATATATTACCCCAAGGAACTTCTTCAGATCCCTGCCTGAAGCAATATCTCTCAACACAGCAAAAGCACGATTGATCTCAATACGAAGGGCTGAAGCAGCCTCAACAAAAGGCTCTGCAGGAAGGCGAACCTCTGGAATATGGGGAGGCCTCCTGCAAACACACAAAAGCATGGTAAATATAACTGGTGGGCATTTTACAAGAACAAGTTAATCAGAAAAACTATATAGTGAGCTCACTTGTTAATGAAAACCGAGGCATTGGACCACAAGAAAGATAAAGATAGCACAAGGACCGCAATGTGGCAGATCAGAGTGAGCAAGTGGTACTCAAGTAATTCAAATAGAACCCAAACTGCTGTTGCTACACCAAGCACTGAACCAGAGATTTTCTTGTTCCTCCACAAGAATACATCAGCAGCTACAAAAGTTATTTACAGTTCATTGTTAAATTATGTACTAGTAATTAATATTAGTTCTGCGATGCCATTTAAGCTCAAGAGTTATAGCATGCTGCAGGTCAAAAATCTAAATAATGACCCACCCGCACCGCGCCGTTGCCGCCCTCTGCCCGCGACCGATCGGATGCTTCCACGAGCCACCCCTCCAAGTTGTTCCTAATCCGGTGGCGCACCTCCGCCGTCTCATTAATTCTCATCTCCTTGGAGCTGAGGCGGCGGAGCACCCGCCAGTAGCTGTCGACGTCGCCAAAGCTCATCTTTCCCCGGTGGAAATCGAATACGGTGTTTCTTGAAGAGCTCTGTGGCGGAGGCAGCGCTCTGAACCACCATGGTGTTGACAATTGTTTAACCTAATTAATTGAACCCGATAATTAAGGCAGAATAAAAATCTGATAATTAATTGAACCCGATAATTAAGGCAGAATAAAAATCGAAAATTTAAATCTGAATTTGAATAATTTAATGGTAATTAGGATTTAAGGGTAATTAGGGGTTTTTATCTCGAAAATGAAGCAAATAGACAAACTATTAATTAGGCGATGCAATTAGATTAATGTAGGGTGATAATGACCCTATTAGTAAAAAATCTCTATAATATATTATGAATATTTATTTTATTAACTATATGAGCATGTTTGCTTCATGGGTTGGGAGAAGATGGGTTTAGATGTGGTGGGTTGGCTAGATAAACCCAAGGGGGAGGTTAGATAAACCCAAGGGGAGGCTAGGTTGTCTAAACCCATGGAATCTAGTTTATTAAAATCGGGTCAAATTATAAACACGGGTCAAGGTGTTTAAAGTTATGAGAAACCAAACATGGGAGAAGATGGGTTTACATATCAAACTCATCACCAAACCCACCTAAACCCATGAAGCAAACATGCCCTATATATATATATATACGCACGTGCGGGTATAGCCATGAAATTTAAAATGACACTTAAGATTAAAATATCCAAACTCATGATGATTGCAGGAAGATGTGAAATTGTTGAAGATACTTAGGATAGATTGCTAAAAATTGCCGGGTATATATGCATAATGCACGTACATAAATATTAGAAATATTAATTACACCGGCCCCAAAAAAATTGCTATTTTTCTTTATGGTAAAGTCTAGTATGCACTCAAGTGCATATTATGCACCCTAGTTCAGTTTTACTGACTTACACTTTTTGGTAAATGGTGTTGTACTTTTCAATTATTACTAAAAATATTATTATATAGTTTAATAATTGAAAAGTGCAACACCATTTACCAAAAAGGCACTCGAATGCATACTAGACCAACCCTTTCTTTATTGTATAGTAATGTCATTAATTACTGAACTTGGCACGAGCACTATTACAAAAAAAAAATATATATATATATATATAATATTGTAATATTTTTCTACAATATATATATATATATAATATTATAATATAAGAAAAATATTACGTAATTTTTTTTATATTATAGGTGGCAATTTAAGCACAGGCGTCAACAGAGAAGGTGTCAAGATTTATAGCGATCTCATAGACTCATACTCTTTGAAGGCTAATATATACCTTTAATTATCTAGCTAATCGGAGAATAATTTTAAATGTAATTAAATGGAATACGTATAACTCATATTTTTAAACAGGAATTACACCCTTTGTCACTCTCCTTTCACTTTGATATTCCCCAATATATATATGGGTGCAAGAGTATGGTGGCTTCTTGGAACGTAGAGCTGTGTAAGTAATTTTATGTTTGATATTCTTAGATGCCAAAAAAGGAGTGAAAATGATACATTTTGTAAACTAAAGATGCTCTCTCAATTGAGAAAGTTAGATGTAGATTAAGATGTATATATAAACTTTAATATACACACATTTTGGGTTATAATGGTTGAAAAATGGAATTTTCGGTACACATATACTAGTGTTCTTTATATTTTTTTAATCATAGTTCATTTTTTGTGTATTTAGATAATGTTTGTTTGTTTTAGTTATTTTTTATGTTATTATTGTTTATTTGGTAGTTTGTTACATGATTGTGTAGTTGAAATGAATATATTATTCTTCTTTTGTTTTTTTTTTTTTAAATAGCATCGTGACGTGAAAAAACTCGACACTGGTTGACCGAGTGTTATGAAAATTCTCGAAAAAAGGTTCAATTGAAACGTCATTTTTCGGAAAAATAAAATCCACACATTTTTTTGACAAAAACTTGGAAAAAAATATTTACTCGGAACTTTGCACCAGTCGGCGATGGGGCAGCATATATAGGGGTGTAAACGAGTCGAGTAGTGTTAAGCTCGAAATTCGACTTGACTCGGTCGAGTCTAAAAATTTAAAGATCGAGCTCGACTCGGTTACCTATATAATGTTTTTTCAAAATTAATTGTAAAACATTTTTTTTAAAAAAAATCGAGCTCGACTCGGCTCAACTCGATTACTTGGATATAAATTATATATTAATGAAAAAATAGTAAATATTATTCAAGCTCGATTAGACTCACGAGCTTTTCGAGCTGAGTATTTATAAGCTCGAACTCGATAATTACTCGAGTAGCATGAAACTCAATTCGACTAACTTCGAGTCTATTTTAATTTTTTTCGAGTTGAGTACGAGTAGCTCGCGAGTTGCCTCAACTCACTTACGTACACCCTTAGCAGCAGGCACCAGTTGACAGTCGAACAACACAGTGGTAGGCTGGTTTTAGCGGGTATTTTTTCAAATTTGAGATAAATGAAAGAAAAAAGAGAAGTGGGTGAAGTCAAAATATGTTTGTAAGTTATTATGAGAGGGTGGAAAAGTGAAGAGGGTATATGTAGTATTTTATGGGGGTGAACTCAAAATTGAAGTGTTGAAAGTGTGCGTGGGGTATCTAGTGTTTAAGTAAAAAACAGAACAATGTTACACTGAATGTTGAGACAAATAGTGTAGCATTAACTCTAACAGAATATAAAGAAGTAAACACAGCGGAAGACTAAAACACTAAAACAGTAAGAACACAATGGAATAATTTTAACATAGATTTTATTAATAACAAAACCTATGTTATGCCTTACAGCGAAAACAACTTACTTTGTAAGTTTACTAAAAATGTTGTGTGAAATGTCTCAGCAATTACTTCAACATTCCACAAACTGAAACTACAATCGAGGCAGGTGCCTGAATCTGAAAAGAGACTTAAGTGTTTGATCACTTGTCTAAAGAACCAATCTGATCTATGATTCACTCTCAATCTATAGAAGGGATGAACTAAATACACGGGAAAGTATGGTATCCCTTGTTGTATATTAAAAGATACAACTTCGAATAGTGCATGCTTTGGAATGAAAGTCTCCAGCGGTATTTATAGAGAAATAGCCGAGTTCTAGATCCTTCCATATGAGATCCTATTTTTTAGGATCTCCACTTCTATGATCTCTCTAGATCCTTCTTCCATCTTCCAGGTTGTTCTAAACTGCTCCAGACTCTTCTAGTACGTCCTCCAACATTCTGGAATCTTCTAGGTTCCAGACACTTGTAGAAGCTTCTAGAATCGTACCTGAATGTGAGAGCATTTAGTCCAACATTTAATGTAACATTTCAGAAAGGACTTAGAATAAATTAAGGAAGGTCAAATTAAGATGTTGTTGATAATGTTAAAGCATTTAAGAGTTAACAACATCTACAAGTGTGAACTCAAATTTGAGGTGACATAAAAAGGAGAGGGGCATTTAATTGTGGCCATTAATCACGGAATTAAAACTCTAGCCCACGAATTAAAATTGAGCCCAATTAAATCTAGGATATTCCTTTCAAAAGGCCATTGTTATAGGCACACATGACTTTATTGAGGACACTCATCCGTTTACTGCACCCGTTCTAAGATGAGTACACATCCCGTGAAAGATCTAAAATACCCCTATACTTCTAAACCCTAATCTTTCTTGTTATCCCTCCCATCTCCCTCTCTCGTTTTCACGCTTATTCTCCTCCCGACCGCCGCCATCTCTCCTACTCCGAGCGACGCGGCCGCCGTCCCCCTGCTCCCACGTCGTCGTTCGCAGCGGCCGATCGACGCCGCCTTGAAGAAGCTATGCGGCTGCCTATCCCCTCCACCAAGCCGGCCGTTCGTACCCCCGTCGCGCCGCCCCTCTCCCTCTCTGTCCGTCCGTCAGCCATCTCGATCTCCCTCTCCGTCAGTCCGTCCGCCATCTCACTCTTGGTCGCGCATGCCATGGTAAGTTTTCTGTAGATTTGATTTGGTAAGTTTTCAAAAAACTTGTACTCCCTCCGTCCCAAGTCCCCTTCGTGTCCTTTTCTCTCTTCTTCTTTTATGTCGATTGTTATTGTGCTTGGCCATATTCCAATTGCGATCATGGTACATATGGTGCTTCCCATGCATGTTGACTACGTTCGATTTTCTAGGGTTTATTGATGGTTCTATTGAACCACCGTCGATAACAGTTACCTTTGCAAAAGTGTTGAGTCGGCAAATATGGAGGTAGTTACGTGGTGTTTAAAAAATCAGTGTGTTCTTAGTGTAATCGTTTCGACTCTAACCCAGGAGTCGATGGCGGAAGTGGTTGGTTGCAGCACCTTTTGCACCGTGTGGTTAGCTCTCGAGGCTGTGTTTTCTCATTCCTCTTCTCGAGCGAATCAGCTTCAGGAAGAATTGCTTTTCCTCCATCGTGTCTCTCTTTTTGTTATGGACTACAACTAAAAATTTAAAGCTTTGTGTGACCAATTATCGACAATTGATCGATCGATCGACAACCTAGACAAAAACATTTGGTTCTAAAGAGGCTTGGGTCCTCAATTTATAGGTTTTACGAACACCTGATTGATGATGTCTCTAATTCTCTCCTTTCGTGACATGTTACATCAAATGCAACAATTTGATATTTTCACTCAGGCGATGGAGTCGGGTCCCTCTTCTACACCTGCGGCATTTGTTGCTTCTAATCGTGTCGGTCACAGTTCGGGCGGCCAACCTTCTACTCGACACTCTTTAGGCTCGTGCTAGTCTGCCTATAACAATTCTGGTCACCATGGGACTAATTCCGGTGGTCGTAGTGGTCGTGGGCAATCTAATGGTAGACGGAAGTCTTGTTGCTAGATATGTCGTGGGGAGCCTTATGCTGACAAGTGCCCCCAATTTCTTCAAGTCCAATCTCTTGCTCCATCCTCGGCTTAGCTTGCGCAAACATTAAACGCCTCATGCGACAATGGTGCAAAAATCGACATGGGCATTCCCAAACGCCACGATTTCCTTCAAGTCGGAAAAAAAGTCTAATGTGACATTTGGCGGTCCGATTAGAGATGTTAAGAATGGGCAAAAAATCTCACCATGCTCTTGTTTGCCCCCGCCTCATTATTGTCAAAACTGGAGATAGTCTGCCTCTACTGTCGAGATCGCGAATTCCTGATGATGGGCGCGACGATAATACATACAGGAAATGAGGGCAACTGTACGCAGGTTTAAGGTTACATGGGCGGTCGGATTTGGTGTTTTGTGGGGGCGACTAAAATGGTGGCCAAATTTGGTGTTGTAGTGATTTGAAACTGTTATACCTAGTCAATCTTTGACAAGTCAATCCTAGTCACCAGCTTGCGTGGCGAGGACCAGTCAACCAAGTCGTGCGACGACTAGTCAACAAGATGAAGAAAATGTAATAAGAGTAATGTATTTAATGTAATTAAGTGCTCGCCCAAAGATGTTGGCGAGCACATGTTTAGTTAGCTGCTCGCCCAAATATGTTGGCGAGCAGACGTTTATTTGGCTAGAGAAGACAAGTGTTGAAACCTTGGGAGACAGCATAGGGCGTGGCGACCACCTTCCTCGAAGACGTTGGCGACCACCTTCCTCGACGACCAGATCCTTCGGCGACCACCGTAGCCCAGCTCATCGGCATCTCGGCGAGGACAACCACCAGAGGCGGTTTAACATTAAATGCGCCGTCCCATCACCTTTTCGGGCAGAAGTTCAGGTCCAGTGAGGGCATGCCACGTGTAAAGGGCGGGCAGCCCCAAAAACTACTATATAATGCATAAAAGGCTCATTTGTAAGATTCAAGTAACATTTCTCACCCAACCCAAAGCAATACACTTCCCAAGCTCAAAACTTTAGCTTCTCCAAGAAGCTATTTCTTGTGTTCTTTATAGTTCTTCATCAAGATCATCATAAATCATCATATTAATCTGCATAAACACGTAATAAACCCCGATCATATATATATGTTTGTTTAGTGCTTACAAAAGCCCACATCCAGATCATCCGTTCAAAGCAAGTACAACATTTGGCGCTAGAAGGAGGGGTCCTTTTACATGTTCTTCATCTCAGTTTCAACCGATCATCGAGCGACCGGCTTGCAAACTCTCTATTTCAGGTTTTAATCGGTAGATATACCGTTTTAAAGCATCATTTACGTATTTTATTTATTTTCGTGTTCTTGAATATTTGCGGTATTCGAGACATATTTTGGAGTTTGATCTCCTTGTAATTGTGTTTTTAAGCTTATGTTGTTGTTACTTTGCTGAATAGTAGTTGTAATAGCACGTTCTTCTACGTAAGAACTCAGATCTTTTGTTTTTAAGCGTCGAAAGCTTAGAACAGTCTTATCTTTGTAACCTTTTGCCAGTAGACACTCTTTTGCGATGTCTCAGCATACACATCATGACGGAGTCCCACCGCCCGGAGGGAACGAACACCTTCCGCCGCCGGTGGCTCCGACGCCAAGTCCGTTCGGAAACATCAACGTGGGGGACATCTTGAAAGATCCCCAACACCAAAAATACTTCACTGATTTCCTCCTCGAGAAGAGGAGGCAGAACGAAGCAGAGGAGGTCGAGAAGGCCAAAGATCAGGCCTTCGACAGAGCTCGCAAGGAGAAAGCAAGAGCCAACGTGAATGATGAGGACGACCGCTCCTATCACTCATACTCTATACATCCCCAAGATAAGGGGAAAAATAAAGCTCATGATCGTTCCCACAACAGTCATATTGGGGATTCGCATGGTCGGAACTCTGTTTTCAACCGTGTGGGCGACAAGGACCCGAAAGTTCCTCGCCCAATGCCTTATAATGTCGGGCGCCGACCAGTAAATGACGACCACAAAGACCGTGGTGGGAAGAGAGGCCAAGGAGACAGGATCTCCGCCCTCGACCAAGTGGGGCCGGGCTCGCGAGCTCCATCAAAGAGTTATCGCAGCCACCAGTCGGAGAGACATCATTCTCCCAGGCGATCACGTCATGATGATCGCCTGGCCGCATATCACGGGAGCCGACGAGACGAGGTCATCGTCCCCCGACCGCAGACTGCCGAGGAAGGGCAGATCGCCCAGTTCATCGAGACACAAAAATTGATGAAGCTGGAAATGGAGACTTTGCGAGCAGAGGTGGTCGCATCTAAGCAAGGAACTGCCCCACCAATCACTCTGCCCGCTCCTCCGCTAAGTGTTACGGTCCTCACCGCCCCCATTCAAAGAAAAATTCAGATGCCTTCCATGACGGCATACGATGGAATGTCCGACCCCAGGGTACACTTGTCCAAGTACTCAAACTACATGGCCTCAATCGGGGCAACGGACGCCACACAGTGCAGAAACTTCTCCCTGACCTTGGGAGACCGGGCTCATCGCTGGTACACTACTTTGGGTGTCGGATCCATCACCTCTTTCCTTAAGCTGGGGCAACAATTCTTGACCTACTTTGGGTCGATTGCTGCTCGCCCAGCCTCAAAGCAACGTTTGGCAAACGTTCGCCAATCATTGACCGAATCGGGCAAGGACTTTATCGAGCGCTTCGATAGGTTGGTGATCGATGGGGAGGTAGTCAATGATGAGACAAAGTTGATCTCGGCTATTTCCGGTTTGATGATAGGTTCCAAGCTCTGGGAATATATGCATACTGTTTTCTCGATTTCTTATGCGGACTTCCGCACGAGGGCTGGGAACTTTATTCAGATGGAAGAAATAATGGACGCCGCCAAGGCTAACGAGCAGCCTGAAGCGGCTAAGAGGGTCTGGCCAAAGAAAGTTACCAACACTGGGGAGTCGTCCCAGCCAAAAACGGCGACAACTCAGGTTGGCAGTGCTCGCCCAGCAAATTTCACACCTTTCGAGGAGTCCCCGGAGATCATTCAGTTCAGGGAAGCCCTCTCTATTGATCCTAGGGGCATTTTCGATGCAATCAGGGGAAAGAATCTGCTCCCCCAAGCCAAGCCAATGCATACGAACGAGGACAACTTAGATGGTAGTAAATTCTGCAACTACCACAACTCCATCGGCCACCACACTAATGGGTGCCGAGACTTGGTGAGAAATCTCTTCAAGTTGTACAACGAGGGCAAGCTCGCCCAATTCATCAAGCCCAGGGATGGGAATGGCGACAACAGGGGCAAAAAACGTCGCGACGACAGCGACGACCTGCGCCAACAGATAAACCGTCAGAAGACAACTCCTCCTATGCCGAACAATCCGGTGGGCGACGTCGACAACGTGGGCGGAGGTTGTCTTGTGATAGAAGGCCCCTTGGGGGGTACTGAGTCCGGGACCGCTCTGTCTGTTCGCCGACAACAGAGTGAAATGCGAGCACTCAACAACGTACATCAGGTGTGCGTCGCTCCGGCTGCCGAGAAGCCTCCATCCCATCAAGTCCTTTTCACGGACGACGATCTGAACGGCGTGGTGCAACCAAACAACAATACTTTGGTCATCACCGGAAAAATTATGGGAACCAACGTCCATCGCATGATGGTCGACACCGGGGCATACACCAATGTCCTTTTCAAGCATACTCTGGATGCTCTCTATGGATATGCTGAATATATCGAGCCTTGCGATGATATTATCATAGGTTTCGGGGACACGCGCAACCTTCCCCTTGGGAAAATCAGGTTATCTTTGGAACTGGCATCGTCGAAAGAGCCAGAAATGCACCACACTCGGCAGCTCGACTTCATGATCGTCGACATGCCATCTTCTTACAATGTTTTCCTCGGCCGACCTTTCTTCGACGAGTTCAAGGCGGCCGCCTCTACTTTTTATTACTGTGTAATGTTTCCGACCCCGGCGGGAGTTATAACCGTCAAGGGTGACCAGACGTGGGCGAGGGAGTGTCTCGCCCGTTTTGCTAAGCGTCATTCTAAAGTAACTCCTATGATTGGAAAGTATATTGAGTGTCAAGAACAAATGAACTACTTGGAGGGTCTTCCTAGCAAGTATCAAAAAATCGAAGTTGGGGAGTCCAGTCGGCGTTTCGACGACAACCAAGTGGAGGCGAACGAGCACGCCTCCATGAAAGTGGATGACCACACCCCAATGGAAATTGACGAGCAGGCAGATTCAGGCGATCAGATCCCCGACGACCAGGTTCCAGAAAACATTCCAGATCTGGAGCCTAGGTTAGGCTTTGAGCCAGAGTTCGGAATCGAGGATCCTCGTTGGAAGGAGCCTAAAGAGAGGGCAACTCCAGCGGAGGACCTTGAAACCATCCACCTAAACGAAGCTCGTCCGGAACTCGAGGTATTCATAGGTTCGAATTTACCAGTACAATTGCGATCAGATATGGTCTCATTTTTTAAAGAAAATATCGGAGCATTTGCCTGGTCGCACGAGGATATGGTGGGCATTGACACGAACCATGCCTGCCACAAGTTGAATATTGATCCAACAAGAAGACCCATCACCCAAAAACGAAGAAAAATTGGGCCTGATAAATATGCGGCTATGGCGGTCGAAGTCAAGAAATTGATCGACAACAAATTAATCGAGAAAACTGGAACTGATCCTGAGTGGTTGGCAAACCCAGTGCTCGTCAGAAAAATGACCGGGTCGTGGAGATTGTGTATAGACTTCACAAATCTAAACGATGCCTGTCCGAAAGATTATTTTCCGATGCCCCACATTGATCATCTAGTAGATAATACAGCGGGGCACGAGATGTTAACTTTTATGGATGCTTTCGCGGGATACCATCAGATTACGATGCATCCCGACGACCAGCGACACACGACTTTCATGACGGCGACCGACATGTACAGCTGGAAGAGAATGCCTTTCAGTTTGAAAAACGCGAGGGCAACATACCAAAGACTAGTAAATAAGATGTTTGAGAAACACATCGGCGAGATGGTGGAGGTCTATATCGACGACATTGTTGTCAAAAGCTTGCGGAAAGAGGATCACCTACACCACCTTGCCATGACATTCGATATTCTGAAAGAGTACAACATGAAATTAAATCCAAAGAAGTGCAGTTTTGGAGTTAGCTCCGGAAAATTTCTGGGGCACTTGGTTAGCCAGCGGGGCATCGAGGCGAATCCGAGTAAAATTCAAGCAATCATCGACATGCAAAGCCCGAGGAATGTAAAAGAAGTACAGAGGTTGACAGGATGCCTAGCATCGCTGAACAGATTCATTGCACGAACGGGCGATCGTTGCAAACCTTTTTTCGATGCGTTGAAAAAAGGGAGATTCGAATGGACCGACGAGTGTGAGAAAGCTTTCGAAAAGCTAAAGGAGTATTTATCGGATCCGAAGGTCCTATCTAAGCCAGTCCTGGGCGAAATTTTATATCTCTACTTGGCGGCCACTGACTGTGCGATCAGTTCAGTGCTCGTCCGAGCGGAGGGGAGCACACATCTCCCAATCTACTACGTAAGTCAATCACTGAGAGATGCGGAGTTGAGATACACTCTGATGGAAAAATTGGCGTACGCCTTAGTCATGAGCGTCAGAAAGATAAGGCAGTACCTGTTCGACCACGAGGTGGTCATCCTCACGACATTTCCTCTTCGGCGAGCACTGCATCGTCCGAATACCACTGGAAGACTTTTGAAGTGGTCAGTGGAAATCGGGCAATTTGGGCTCACCTACGCACCCAGAACGACAATCAAGGGACATGTGCTGGCAGAATTCATAGTGGAGCTCACTTTCCCGGATAAACTTGACAAGGAAATCGAACTTCCTTGGGTACTGTTCGTCGATGGCTCTTCGACGAGCACCAAAGTGGGGGCAGGAATCGTCCTCACTCCTCACCAGCCCAACCAGACAGACGTTTGCTTCAGCGATCGAGTTCGAGTATCGGGCGACCAACAACGAGGCAGAGTACGAGGCTCTGGTCACTGGAATCAAGATGGCTATGGCCGTGGGCGCCAAAAAACTGAAAAAAAATTCTGACTCTCAACTGGTTGTATGTCAAATTACGGGCGAGTACGAGGCTCGCGGTGATCAAATGGTAAAGTATCAAGACCTAGTGAAAGGATTACTCGAGCAATTTGATCAAATCCACATCGAGAAAATCCCCAAGGAGGAGAATACGCAAGGAGATGCTTTAGCTCGGCTGGCCACTTCAGAGGGGGAGGCAATATTTTAAGAAGCGACCATCACTAAGATTTCTTCCCCATCAGTGAGCAGAAGTCAAATTTTGCAGGTTGAAGCGACCAGCGACGAGGACTGGAGGTCGCCGATCACCAAGTACATCAAGACCGGCGAGCTCCCGGATGACAAAGTTAAGGCGACCAGGTTGCAACTCAGGTCCGCAAGGTACACTATTATTGGCGACCAGCTGTACAAACGGGGTTTTTCAATGCATTTATTGAAATGCCTCGGAGAAGATGAAGCGAAGATCGTCATGCACGAAATCCACGATGGAATCTGTGGAAATCATATAGGGGGGTAAGCGCTCGCTTTAAAAATCATGAGGCAAGGCTACTTTTGGCCAACACTGAAGAAGGGTGTTATTCATTACGCCCAGACGTGCAAGAGATGCCAAGCTTTTGCTCCCGCTATTCACTCACCTCCAGACGAGCTCATCTCCGTCTATAGCTCTTGGCCCTTCGCGAAGTGGGGCATCGACATCATCGGACCTTTCCCGTCTGGCGTCGGGGGGGGGGGGTAACTTTCGTAGTCGTAGCAGTCGATTACTTCACCAAGTGGACGGAAGCAAAGGCATTGAAGACCATCACAATGGCTCAGATGATAAGCTTCATTTGGAAAAATATAATTTGTAGGTTCGGCCTACCACGAGCAATAGTGACCGACAACGGACGTCAATTTACGAGTCAAGACATGCTGGAATTCTGCTCAAAGTGGAAAATCAAGAAACTTTTTTCAACACTCTATCATCCACAATCAAATGGTCAGGTAGAGGCGATCAACAAAATCATCAAGCACACCTTGAAAGCTAGGCTAGATGGATTGAAAGGCAAATGGGCAGACGAGCTGAACATGGTTTTGTGGGCATATCGGACGACCATGAGGAATTCCACAGGTGAGACTCCGTTCGCGCTCGCGTTCGGAACCGAAGCTGTCATACCAGCAGAAGGACAGGTCGCCACTTTCCGAGTGGCAAACTATGACGAGCAGTTGAATAACGATGCACTCCGACTTGGATTTCCTAGAAGAGCGAAGACTAACAGCGGACGAGAAGAATGTGGTCTACAAACAAAGGTCAGAACGCTACTACAACACCAAAGTACGTGCTCGCCATTTTACTATCGGCCAGCTCGTACTTCGACGGGCGACGGAACAGTCCATTGGCATACTTGGCCCGACTTGGGAGGGTCCGTACCGAATAACGCGCACACTCTTGAACGGATCGTACGAATTAGAAGACCTCGAAGGCAAGCCGAGCAAGTACCCATGGAATGCGGTCAAGCTGAAGAAGTTTTATCAGTAAGTTTTTAAATTCTTTACATTTGTATAGTTTGTATCTAGTTATCGTTTCAATACATGTCAAGTTTAAATTTCATCAAGTGTTAGGAAAATTTTAGAAATTTTAGATGAGGCTCTGCGTAGCCAGCTAAGAAAAGAGTTCAACCGACGAATGGTTAACTTTAAAAGACGAGCACTCTTTCTTAAAGATGATCGCAAGGTAGTGACGACGACGATCACTATCTAAAAAATAAAAGAGTTCAACCGACGAATGGTTAACTCTAAAAGACGAGCACTCTTTCTTAAAGATGCTCGCAAGGTAGTGACGACGACGATCACTATCTAAAAAACAAAAGAGTTCAACCGACGAATGGTTAACTCTAAAAGACGAGCACTCTTTCTTAAAGATGCTTGCAGGGTAGTGACGACGACGATCACTATCTAAAACATACGAACACAAACCAATGAAAGACAAATTCAAAAGACAAGTACTCATTGAAAGATGCTTGCAAAAAATGATCAAACATAAATTGAAAAGCAGTGACTAGGACGATCTCTCAAAATAAACGAACACATCATAAGCAAAAAAGTCCCATTCATTGAAAAGCCTTAAAGACTGAAATTACAAAAAGGCCCTAGTGGCCGAACAGTTATAAACGAAATAAAAAGAGAAGTTGCCGAGCAGATTTATGGTTGATCTCCAACCTCTGCAGCCTCTTCCTCGACGGAAGCACCTTGCTCGCCCACATCAACCACTTCGGCAGGAGCACTCTGCTCGCCCTGTTGAGTTGGGGGGTCTTGTGGCGGACTCTCAAAGAGGACCGGAATCGCCAGGAGGCGAGGAAACATGAGTCCCATCCTCATCAGATCGAGCAGGGGGAGAGTTGAGCCTTCGACAGGTTCTTCCTCCATAATAAGATCATCGATAAAACCGCCGAACTCGGCTACGTCCACTTCTGGATGAACTTCTTTGAAGTGACGAACAAGTTCATGGGCAGTGAGCGATACCGCATAAATCGTCGCAGATGCAGCGAGGTCACCGTTTTCATCTCGCTCTTTCTTCACGGCGATCAAATCTCGCCGAAGAGTGGCCAAATCATCCTCAGCAGACGTGAGGTTGTCTTGCAGAGTGGTCATCTCTTCGCGAGCAGCAGCGAGCCCGTTGGATTTCACTAATAGCTCGTCCTCGGTAGTTTTGAGGCGAGCACGGAGATCTTCGATCATTTGGAGATCTTCTTGATCTTTTCTCCGAACAACATCAAGTTGGGCCTCAGAGTCGACCAACTTCGCCTCAGAGTCGGCCAGCTTTTTCTCAAGGCCAACTTTAGCCTTGGTCAGTTGGGCGATCGCCGTGCTTTTCTCCTCGTTTTTTTTTCGATGGTCGTATATCTGGAGGGAAAGCTGCTCGGCAGCGTAAGCTAGGCGACTGGTTTCAACGGCGATCAGTCTCGCGTTCTCGGCGGAGTTGTGGCTGCCAACCTCGTCGACGAATTTTGTAGTTAGCGATCAGGGCAAGTTCTTCATTGCCCTGATCGCGACCTGATTTAGCTCATCGTCGTCAATCGGGTCCCGCGACCGGTAATAGTTGAGGAGATCTTCATTGAAAGGCTCGAGACACGGATGCTCGGTAATCCTGAGAAAGAAAAAAGACGATCAGAAAAGGTACTTCTAAAAAATATTCAAAAGCATTTTTAGTAAGCTTACTTCGCAACCCGTTCGGCATTCCAGCCGAGAAGAGTGATGTCCTCGGAGGCCCTTTGCTCGGCCGAGGAGCTTGTGGCAACTTCCCTCGACCGTTTAGTTCTATGAGGAGGGGACGCCTTCTTGGGGGATGCCTTTTTGGGGGGTGGCGAGTTACCCCTCGGCGGAGATCTCCTCGGCGAGACTCTCTGCTCGATAGCAGTTGGGCGTTGACCCCCTCGGGTCGGTTTAGCAACCTTCTTCGGAGGAGCCTCCGAGGTCTCCGTCGCATTCCTTTTGTTGGTGCCCTCTATGATCGCGCGCTCGCGACTGGCTTTCGCTGCTCGCAAGACTTTGCTCACCATGATTTGTTCGAGTTCGATGGTCGGTGGAAGATAGGTGACAACTTTCTCAGGAACCACTACTAAAGAACGAAGAGTCAGTTTTACGAAGAAAAGAAATTTTACTAAAAAACTTAAGAAATATTTTGATACCTGGAGGAAACTCTCGAGTGATGTGGTGAGGAGTTACTCTAAGGCCTGCTCGCTCTCGCATACACTCCCTATTCTGAAAGCGGCAAGACCTCTCCAAGTAGCGACGACCAGCTACGCAGCAAATATGATATTGGAAGATGGGCGAGAGACGGTGCTCGGCAGTCTTCGCGAGAACAGTTTCACCTACAAAAGCGAGGAGTTATTCAGTATAGACAAGAACGAGCAAAAATAAAAAAACTTACCACGAATTCTCTGGTAGTCGGTCGCAATGGGAATGCGAGCAGAGGATCCATCTGGCCTCACGGCACTTTTCCAGTCCCCGGCTACCCACCACCAGTTGGTCTTCCAATCCTGAATTTTATTAGGGACCCTTTCGACCAATTTGAAGTGGTCGCGACCTTTCACATAGTACCAGCCGTGGCCCACCTTCTTTCCGGCTTCGGCCGCTTGAAGGAGATAGTTGATCTCTCGCGGACTGAGCCATGTGTTCCGACAACCGTTCTCGACTGCCTCTAGGCCGAACACGGTGAGGAGTCCGATTAGGTTCGACCATCCGTTCGGCAGCACTTGAGAAGGTGCCACCCCAAGAAAATGTAAAAAGTTAGTGATTCCGGGGTGCAGGGGGAACCTCAGTCCGGCCTCCATCATGCCGACGTTCACGGCGACCATCTCTTCAGGCGGCTGGTCGGCCCTCTCATCCTCTCGCGGAATGAAGAAGTAAACGTCCCGAGGTAATTGATACTTTCTTTGAGAGTTGGTCACTTGGGCCACAGAAACTGTGCTCGCATATTCGCTAGCAGCATAGGCCGATTGATATGCCTCTTGGTAAGGGCGAGGAAATGTCCTTAGTGGGTACTCGACTGCGTACTGATAATAATTCTCCCGAGACAGCTCGTCCCCATCGAGCTCTTCTCGCCCGGACAAAATGTCTTTAATGCTCGCCGCGTAGCGAGAAATCTCCTCATACTCCTCGCGGAGAGTGTTCGTCAATGTTTCGGTTACTCGGGCCGGGTCAATCTGCTCGCCCGTTCTTACGTTCAGATCTGGGTCGTCTATGTCTGAGTCGGTCCTCTCGACATCCTCCTCGGCATCATTGTCGGCATCCTCTCTTATAGATCCATCGCTCTCATTGGCAACGGCAACGCCGACCACTTCCAACATTTCTTCCCAACTATCAGCCGGAAGGTTGGGAACACCTACATTAATGGGGTCAGGGGAGTGAACCCTAGAATCCGAAGAGACTGCCCTCTCCACTAGGGCCAAACGAGCACCCTCGCCGGAAGGGCTAGCACCAACATCCAACGGCGGCGGACCACTGCCGGAGCCACCACCAACCTCCATTTTTTTCTATAGAAATGGAGGAGAAAGGAGTTTTAAAGAAGAAAATGTGAGTTGTTTACCTTTTTGCCGATCGGAAACCACCCAAAAGTCACCGGAAAAGCTTGAAGAAGTTGCTTGGAAGGAGGCTCGGGAAGGAATTCGTAATTTGCAAAATGAGAAAAGTGATATCGAGAGGTATGAGGTCCTATTTATAGGCAAAACTATTCGGGGACCAATGTGCAAAAAACGGGGTCAAAATTTGATATTTTCCAAAAGTTTGGGGTCATTTCCGAAATCGAGGCAAGAAAGTGACCCCACGCGCGACCTTTGAGGTCGGCACGCGCCCCACGCGCACAATTCAAATTTTGAGGCGCCGACCACGCGCCTGACACACGTCAAATCCGCCATCATTAAAAGTGCTTTCGAAAAGCGTGCTCGTCGTGAGAAACGAGGCGACCGCCTCCAACTTTTGTCATCAAGATTTCAAATTTGATTTGTTTGTCGAAAACAAATCCGCCTTCCATGAAGACAATCACACTGCTCGCCTTACTATTCTACGAACACGAAGAAAGGCGGCCAGGGGGTAAATGTTATACGTAGTCAAAGAAGTCAATCTTTGACAAGTCAATTCTAGTCACCAGCTTGCGTGGCGAGGAACAGTCAACCAAGTCTTGTGACGACTAGTCAACAAGATGAAGAAAATGTAATAAGAGTAATGTATTTAATGTAATTAAGTGCTCGCCCAAAGATGTTGGCGAGCACATGTTTAGTTAGCTGCTCGCCCAAATATGTTGGCGAGCAGACGTTTATTTGGCTAGAGAAGACAAGTGTTGAAGCCTTGGGAGACAGCATAGGGCGTGGCGACCACCTTCCTCGAAGACTTTGGCGACCACCTTCCTCGACGACCAGATCCTCATCGGCATCTCGGCGAGGACGACCACCAGAGGCGGTTTAGCATTAAATGTGCCGTCCCATCACCTTTTCGGGCAGAAGTTCAGGTCCAGTGAGGGCATGTCACGTGTAAAGGGCGGGCAGCCCCAAAAACTACTATATAATGCCTAAAAGGCTCATTTGTAAATTCAATTAACATTTCTCACCCAACCCAAAGCAATACACTTCCCAAGCTCAAAGCTTTAGCTTCTCCAAGAAGCTATTTCTTGTGTTCTTCATAGTTCTTCATCAAGATCATCATAAATCATCATATTAATCCGCATAAACACGTAATAAACCCCGATCATATATATATATGTGTTTGTTTAGTGCTTACAAAAGCCCACATCCAGATCATCCGTTCAAAGCACGTACAACAACAACCATTTTGTAACTTTTGCTTAATTTGTTGTTGTTGCGTAATGAGTTATTGGAAATTAATTTTTACTCCTTCATTAGCCTATTAGGAATTCTTGTTGGGCTTTGTAAACTATTGGACCAATGGGAAATAATTTATTTGCAACAAATAGTTATCCCAATGCTTAACATGGATTAATAAAATATAAAAATCAACAGCAACTACTCGGCGCCTAGACGTTAGGCTTTGAAAATGCCCGATTACTGATTTCTGACTTCAACAACCTTACTCATGCCAAGTCTCTTACTCTACTCCGGATTGGTATGTTGATTTGGGTGCTTCGGCTCAACGACGGCTCAAACATCTACTTTCGATTCTTTTATTTGTTATACTGGTAATAGCTCGGTTGTCTATTTTAACGATCACTCTTTCCCAATTACTTCTATTGGTATTGTCTAATGTCATTCGTTTACCTGACGTTTTGGTGGTTCCACAATTAAACAAAAAAATCTTATCTACCAGCAAACTTACATCTGATTGATTGATGCTTGCTTTTTCACTTGATTATATGAAGATTTGTGCTTCGTTTGGTGTTCTCAATTTATGATTAGACAAGCTTGTGAGATTTAGAGCCTTTAGACTTTCATATATTATGGTCTAATTTCCTTCTTGTGAGTATCATTTATGCTTGTGTGCTCTAGAACTTGTCAATTGTCTTATTTGAGGCTACTATTTGTGTGAAGTCTTTGGAAGTGATATAAGGTCATCTTTGTTTTGAATAGTCACTTGGCCAAATTTTCCATACCAAATGAAACTTTTTCGTAGTTAGCCAATTTGAGTGTAATGTCTTATATTCTTTGGCAACCTACATATTTAGCCCATTGCCAATCTTGTATGAGCCTAATTTTCCTATGAACTAGTGAAGCTTGAATGTTGACAAATGTGGTTGAATTGAGGTAAAATGTGAATTTGGTGGATTTGTTTGGTTGAAAAGTGAAAAGATTGAAAAAAAAATAGGAAAAAGATGAATTGTGAGTTGTGCATAAAAACAATTGAGTTTATGAAAAAAGAAAAGAAAAATTCAAAAATAAAACTCTCTTGTGCACAAGAAATTGGTAGAGCTTGAAGTTCAAAAGTGTTCAAAAAGTTTTGGTGGTGAAGAATGTGCTTTAAAAGAGTGAGAAAATGAATTATGGGAGTTCAGAATTTGGAGTTGCAACTTGATCAATTGTAACTTTCCTCTTGAAGATTTAGAAATGTTCTTATGCATTTTTACACACTACAAGAAAACTGCAATTTAGCCACGAAAAAAATTGTCCCTAATTCTAATATTTTCGTCGCTAACGTGAGTTAGCGATGAAATAATTTTGTCGCGGGATTTGTAGCTAACATGTTTGTGACAAAAAAAATTAATTTTGTTGCAAATATTAGTGATGAAAATTTGAGTTTCATCGCAAAATATTAGCGACGAAAATATGAGTTTCATCGCAAAATGTTTGCGAGGAAAATCAAACATTTGTCGCAAACACGTTAGCGACGGGTGTATAGCAACAAATCCTACGACTTTCGTGTCTAAAATAATAGCTCCTTACTTCGTGACTAATTTTTTGCGATAAATATTTTAATTTCGTTGCAAATGTTAGCGATGAAACCCATATTTATATCGCTAATATTTGGCTATGGATATCCGATTTACGAATTGTTCTCTAAACCCACCTCCGCACTCGACCAACCCGACTCGCACCAACCCGTATACCCCTCCCCATTTTATTTAAATGACTATTTATTTGGTCTTTCTGGGAATTGATCCCGGGTGGATGGGCACCCATAGCTGGGCGCCCACCACTCGTGCAGAGAACTCTTTGGTTCAGTTTTTAATATTAATTATATATGCATTCAATTGTTACTAATTTAGTTAATTTTACTCATTTAATTAATTTATTTCACATATATTAATCGATTATTTTTTTACTTGTAACAATTATATATATATATATATATATATATATATATATATATATATGTGTGTGTGTGTGTGTGTGTATATTGTAATTTTTAAAACAATTTCAATAATAAAAAATCAATGTTACTTTAAAAATTCCAAAAAAATAATAAATATTACATTCAATCTTCATCCTCTCATCTTTATGTCCATCTTCATTTGCATCTTTGTTGGTCCTGAAAGGAGTATATAACAAGTGTATGAGGGGGGGGGGGATACACTTGTATGCAAATCTTTTTCAAACATTAATCAAATCAGGCTTTCAGCAAGGTTGTCCTGGACAACTCTTCTGATATGTATAACTTTCAGAAGATAATCAAACTACTAAGTACTATGAAGTACTTAGTTGAATAACTATCTAAGTAAGTTTTAAGTGTGGAATTGTGGTTGGCCCTTATGTTTAAACTTCTTTTAGTTCTGAAGACTTCTTAACACTTATACTGTTTTTCAGAGAACTTGTCCCAAAACAGTTTTGCACAATCTTGAATGTATATCTTTTGAAGATCAGTTTGTGTGCAGTGTATGAATGAAATGACTTGTAAGTAAACAACACAAGCTAGAGTTATAGTGGTTCAGAGACTCAAGATCCTACATCCACTTTCCCTGATTTAATAGGATAATTCATTCACTCTTTGAATTAACTTATTTTATAGTGTCAAGGTGCACTGATCAACCACACCACTCCTTGGTGCCTTGATCCCTAGGAATTCAGAGTCCTAGTACTCTCTTCTCAACTCAGAACTGAACTGTTCTTCTCTCAACAGTTAGTTCCTTACACTTCTTCTACAACAAACCTCCTAACTTTCTTTGAAAGGTTTAAGGGTTGATGTTGGTTCCAACTAGGTTGAGATATCCTTTACAATTGAGCACTTTGTATAGGATAGGATATCTCTCTAAGATTTGTATGGATATACAATGAGGTTCAGCTTAGATGAAGTGTTTGGGAAACTAAGAATGTTCTTAGAAAGCTTGAAGGCTTATGATCTTGTAGTTTCCTTTGAATTGCAGGATAGTTGGATGCCTTCAACTGGTTTCCACACTTTTGTATTTATAGAGCAAGATGAGGTTATGTCCGTTGGAGAGACAGCCTCAAAATGTCTATATGTGCCTTCCTTGAACTTTGCAACTGGAAGACAGATTCTTGAAAGTGACATGTCCTTCATTTGGGAAGTAAAAGGTTGTTTTCTCTTTATCTTGACTTTGATGCACTCTCCCAATATCTGACTTGTAGATTCACTTGATCAAACATGGACATCACTTCTGATCATTGGTTCTATATAAGGACAACTTTCCTTATCATCTGGACAAGTCTGTTTATCTGTTTCAGCATACTTGACTTATCAGCAGTGTTGGCATAGCTCATTCAGATGACTTGGATCTTTCTCTTTATGAAGCATCTCTTGATGGTTCTTGAGCATTCATGCTTCCATATCAGTGGCTTTGACCCTATCAGCACAATTGGTCTTTGCCTTAGAACAGTTTTGGTACAAGTGTGCTGAGACATTTCTGCTAGACATCTCTTTTAAATCTTTGACATATACTTCAGTAGACTTGGTCTAGTTGATGTATTCAGCTCAATTGATCTTCAGAGAGGTTGTCTTTCTACTGAGATGACTTGATCAGCACAGTTGGTCATTAAACACTTCAGCAGACTTCGGATCAAACTTGATTCTGAGCCTTGAGAGGACTTGATTCTTGTAATCTTCTAAGCATATGTTCCCCTCAACTTGTGCATCTAAACAACTAAGAGCGGCCTAACATACCAGCTTCTCAACTAGCCTGATTTATATGTTCCAACGCTCCTAAAACATGTTCATTCAATTTGACTTAACTACTTGCCATGTCTTAAGGGGTTTTAGTATCTTAATCAAAATTCTCATTTTATTCCCAACAATCTTCATATTTATAAACATTTAAACTGATTTACATAAAAGACACAAAATTTTGGAGAATTATTAAACATTTAAACCGATTTTCTAAATTTAATATGCATAGTTGAAGTAGTACTCTTCCCTCATGCTTAGTAGAAATAACAACAAATAATTAATGAAATCAAGAAAACAGAAAAATATAAAATAAATTATACATAGTGAAATCAAGAAATTATACCCCAAGATAAATCAAACAAAAAAATTAATATGTCAAATTAATGAGCGTAAATGAAATTATTGATCATATTATTTCAAACATCATAGTGTTGGAATCGTCTTTATTGTTTCACATATGCATGCACTCAAACTTTTTTCCTTTATTATGTTTAAACGACAACCATTTTTAATTCATGAGAATTAAACATGAAAATTTATATTTCATCACTAAAATATTAGAGACGAAATATAATTTTCATTATTGTTTTAATTATTAACAATAAAATAAAATATTGTTTTGCTAATAAGGTGATGAAATATTTTAATTTTCTCGCAAATATTAAATCCACAAAATTAGTCATACAAATTTCAATTTTGTCGCTAAAATATTAGCGACGAAATATAATTTTCATTGTTGTTCTAAATATTAACAACAAAATGAAGCAATTAGTTGTTATTATAGCGATGAAATATTTTAATTTCATCGCAAAAATTAACTTCAATAAATTAGCTATGAAAATTTCTATTTCATCGCAAAATATTAGTGACGAAATATAATTTTCATTATTGTTATGATTATTAACAACAAAATGAAGCAATTTGTTGCTAATATAGCGATGAAATATATAAATTTTGTTTCAAATATTAATTTCATGAAATTAGCCAAAAAAAAAATTTATTTCATCGCAAAATATAATTTTCATTAATGTTTTTATTATTAACAACAAAATGAAGCAATTTGTTGCAAAAATTAATTTCAAGAAATTAGCCACAAAATTTTCTATTTCATTGCAAAATATTAGCGACGAAATATAATTTTCATTGCTGTTTTGATTATTAACAATAAAATGAAGCAAATTGTTGCTAATATAGCGATGAAATATATAAATTTTTTTGCAAACATCAATTTCAAGAAATTAACTACCAAAATTTCTATTTCATCGAAAATATTAGCGACGAAATATAATTTGCATTGCTGTTTTGATTATTAACAACAAAATGAAGTAATTTATTGTTAATATAGCGATGAAATATATAAATTTTGTTGCAAATTTTAAATCTAAGAATTTAGCGACGAAAATTTCTATTGCATTGCAAATTATTAGCGACGAAATATAATTTTCATTGTTATTTTGATTATTAACAACGAAATGAAGCAATTTGTTGCTAATATAGCGATGAAATATATAAATTTTGTTGCAAATATTAAATCTAAGAATTTAGCGACGAAAATTTATATTTCGTTGCTAAAAATTGATTTTAGCGATGAAATTTAAATTTGTCGCAAAATTTTCGTCGCTATTCCCCCTGTTTCTTGTAGTGACTTCTTGCTCCACTAGTTTGTGAGTCACTTTATCCAAATCTTTCATGCCTTAACCAAATAGCCTACATTACATCCAAATGTGAAGTCTTTATTGATTCATTGATTGAACACTTTCATGTGGTGTAGAACTTAGACATTTAACAAGCATATGGTAGTGCACTTGTGTGATTTGATGTTGAGAGCATACACTTCTGTGACATACACTTTAAGTGATGAGAGATACACTTACACTTGAGAGTAATTGTGAATTGAACACTTAATATTGCATTGATTTCAGCATAGTTTGTGAACTTGTGTGTTGATGTCTCTACCTCTTGGCTTGATTAGATTAATGGAAGTTGACAATCACTTAATCTATCTTGGCTTGAATGAATTCCTTCGCAATTCTCCCACTTGTTCTATTTTCTTTCGTTGCTTAGGGACGAGCAACACTTTAAGTTTGGGAGGTTGATTAGTGTGAAAATTGCTTGAAATTCATGGATTTATTTTATTTAATTTGATAGGATTTCATGCATTATTTACATTAATTTGACTAATTGCACTTGATTTGGAGAAATGATATGGTTTGCTAATTTTTTTTTTTTTTTTTTTTTTTAGGAAAATGATAATTTTTTAAGCAAAACATGTCTTAATTAAATTGTGAAGTCAATCGAAGGAAAAGATCAATAAGATTGGAAAATGATTGGACTCAAGAAAAAAAAAATTAATGAGACCCAATATCTTGAGTCCAATTGGTAGTCAATTTAATTAAGGGATGGGGTATATACCCCTCCAGCTTTATTTAATACACTCCCCCTCCCTTTTTATTAATTCAAAATATATATGAAATACCAATTTTACCCCATAACCCTAATTTTTTCTTATCTTCTCCTCATTCTTCCCTTTCTCTCCCATACTTGTCTTTCTTTCCATCCACCGCCGCCGCCCATCGTCGAGCGTCGGCGGCGTTCGCCGCCGCCCTCCTCCCTCGTTTCTCGTCTAGCGCAGCCCCTCACCGCCTCATTTTCTTCTCGTCGCCGCCGCCGCCCTCATCTTCTTCCCCAATGCCTGCGCCGCCCAGCCCCTCACCGCCCCGCCGCCGTACGCAGCAAGATGCCCCCGCATCATCTTCTTTTTCTTTTTTTTCGTTTCTACAACTAACCCCCAAATCCGCCACCGTCGTTGAGTCCGCGCCGCCCACCCGCCGTGCCCCCTCCCCACCCTCTCGTTGGCCGCGCCGCCCAAGCGTTTCTCCAGGGTTTTTTTTTCGATAACATTGAATCGAACAAAAACACTCTCATCGACAAATGGTTGTCGACGAGATTATTTTTTGTCGACTCAATATTAACGAAAATTTAATTTTTTTTAAAACAAAATTGGTCGATAAACCAGAGTCGATCGTATTATTTTTTGTCGACAATCCATTGTCGACGGGAGAATTTTCGGTCGACTCTGGTTTGTCGAAAATAAGTTTTTGTTTTGTTTGAATTTTTAAGTTTTTGATTTAGGGTTTGTTGTTGAGTTTTGTGGATTAATGGAAGTTTATTTTTAAGTTTTGTTGTTGAATTTTTATTTATTTTTAATTTTTTTGTGGATGTAAGAGAAGGTGGTTGACTGCCGGAGGTGATGGTGGTTGCCGGAGGAGCAGATGTGGCGGCTGGGTTGCAAAATTAGGGTTAATGCTTAGGGTTAGAGTTTTAGAGGGGAGTGTATGTATTAATTTAGTAAAAGGGGTAAAATTGGTATTTCATATATATATTTTGAATTAATAAAAATTAGGGGGAGTGTATTAAACAAAGCTGGAGGGGTATATACCCCATCCCTTTAATTAATTCATGGAAGCCCAAGCCCAGGAAGAAGTTGTTGCATTTATTTTGGGCCCATCCATTTCATCAATTAATTGATGGCCCACGGCCCAAGTCTGCAAGGAAAGTGGCAGCTTCCTTCATTATAACTCTTATGTTACAAAAGGGCGCGGCTAAATGCACCCAGATTTCCTATGAGTACACCCACCAAGCATTTTTTTTAATCTTCCAGAACATGTGAATTGTCCCATATACCCCTAGGGTAAAATCTATGAAAAAAACGAAGATGAGTACACCCACCCATTCTATTTCACATAATTATCTCCACCGCCACCAAAACAAACACCATTCTTAACAAAAAAAACTTCAAAATTTCAACAAAAATAAAAATGTTCGAAAAAAATTCCAGAACAAACATGTTCAAAAATAACAAGATGTTCGAAATTTTTTCCAGAACAAACATCAAATGTTCGAAAAAAAATTCCAAAACAAACACCAAATATTCGAAAAATTTTCCAAAACACATGTTCGAATTTTTTTCCAAAACAAACCCAATATGTTCGAAATTTTTTCCAAAACAAACATCAAATGTTCGAAAAAAAATTCCAAAACAAACACCAAATATTCGAAAAATTTTCCAAAACACATGTTCGAATTTTTTTCCAAAACAAACCCAATATGTTCGAAATTTTTTCCAAAACAAACTGAATATGTTCGAAAAAAAATTCCAAAACAACTCAAATTTATTCGAAAAAAAAGATCGAACAAGATGTTCGAATTTTTTTCCAAAACAAACACGGATTGTTCGAAATATTTTCCAAAACAAATTTCCTAAAATTCCTAATTTAAAAAAAAAAAAAACCCTAAATCAAGAAATCAAAAAACTGACCTACTTGTCTTCTTCAGAGGCCGCGTCCACTGGCCGGCGACGTGAACGACGGCCGCTTCGCACTAAGGAGGGGCGACGACGGCCGCTTCGCACGGAGGAGGGCGACGACGGCCGCTTCGCACGGAGGAGGGGACGAGGGAAGAGGAGATGGGTTGCACACACCTCCAGCGGCGGCGGCGAGCGCGCACACCTCCAGCGACGGCGGCGTTTGAAGGAGGAAGGGGAGGGGGCGCGACGTCGCTTGGAGGAGGGGCGGCCGCGTCGCTTGGTCTTCTCTTCAAACGGAGGGGTGAGGAGGTGGGCCGCGGCTGCGGCCGCCTGAGAGTGGGAGGAAGGTTGGAGGCGGTGGGAAGAAGGGAGAAAGGGAGAGAGGAAAGAAATTTGGTGGGTGTACCAAAATGAGAAAAATTAGGGTTATGAAGAAGAAGGAGGAGGGTATTTTAGAGTTTTCACGTGGGTGTCCTCATCCGTTTTGTGGGTGTCCTCATCGCGTGGGTGTCCTCATAGTATCCTCGGGTGCCTTTAGCCGCGCCCGTTACAAAATCTTCCACCATGCGGCCCATTTACAAGGTTGGAAGCCCAAATGAAAAAAAAAAAAAAAACTAAGCCCATCTCATTGTTTAATTGGTGATTAACGCAGAAACAGAAGATATAGGGGGCCATATAGAAAAGAAGCCCACTCAACTCCTCACTAGATTAGTTTAACTTGTTATTTCATTTTTAGATAGATTTAATTGAGTATTTCATTTTATTGTAAGAGTTATAAAATTTAAAGACATGGGTTGATATCTTTCTTTTAATTTAATGTTTTGTCATTTATATTCTATATATTGTTTTATTTTGTTAATTTAGTTATGGAATAAGTTTTGATTGCTTTGGGTATTGGAATTATGAGGGTAATTAGTGGAATTATGAATTAATTGTTTGATTAGTCTATGTCTTGGTTTAATTGTTTCTATTGTTGTGAATTGTTTGATTGAATTATTTAGTCATTTCTATTACCTAGCATTTATGGTTTTGTAAATTGCAACGAAAGTTGGGTTTGCATGATTGGGATGTGTGTAAAAAGCTTGATTAATTAATTTGAATTTAATATAGTAATTAGCTTAACCGAAAGAGGGTTAATTACTAGATCAACAACATTAGACATTAATCGAATAGAGGTCGTCTAGGAGATTAGTGAGAGGGCGAGTCGTAAACATTAGTAAACCGTGTTGAAAGTGTTTACGGGTCACTATCCTAGGAGCTTATGGTACTAATAAGATTCCATAATCGCTAATTAGTGCACGTGTTCATCTGTGTGCCTCACGAGGGATTGGTATACAGTCTACACACATATGTGATAGTCTTTAGCATAATTCAAGAAATTAGGTTTAATTGTTGTGATTAATTCATAAATTCATTAGTGATCCCACATAAGAGAGAGATCCGAAGCAATTCTTCCACTTGCACTTTCATCTTTGAGAGTTAATTTTAATTGTTTACTTAGTGTTTATTTTTCTTATTGGTATTTGCTTTATCCTCCCATTTAGCTTCTATAACTATCACGCCCCAATTTTCATAAAGTAGATTTTGCGTAAAAACTTAACAATTTCAAAATAAAGGGACATGAACTGAAACTTAAATACAAGAAAGTGGACCATAAATTGATTTAATAATAAAATTATTTAAATAACAGTGGAAGAATCCTAAAAAATTAAAATATAAACCAGTCTCATAAAAGTTTAATACAGAAAATGCACTAGCTGGTCAATTGGTTTTACTAAATAATAATTTGTCATCCACCGCCTCTCCTCGCCATCAACCTATCAACCTGAATCTGAAATGTTAAATTGTATGGTATGAGCAAACCACTAGCTCAGTGAAGTTACTTTGACAATATTAAATACGACGCACAAATAAAATGTAAAATCACATATAACCATGTAATTCACATAAAGTCACATACACACTTTTCATCATACTCTTAAATAATTCATAATTGTGTTTCACTTGTTTCACGGTTTTTCCAATGATCACTTTTAAATCTCACTGGGTCCCCCTCAAAGACCTATTTTCAGCCCTGAGTTCTTTTCTTGTGCACGGCGGATCCCCCAAAGATCTCTCTTCAATCCCGGGTTCACCGAGGACCTCTTTTCAATCCCGGACCTCTTTTAAGCCCCTTGTCTTTCATAAACTTTTACATCTAATATTCACTCACATTCAAGTCATATCACAATGCACATAAACAGTCTATTCATATGAAGCAGTTAATAAAGACAAAGAAATCACATCTGAAATTAATATCTCTGATGCAATTGAATGAAATATCACCTCATGTTACCTAAAATAATACTGTGCGTTTGAAATATTATATATAAATCAATTAATAATGATCAAATTAAATTGTACACTAAAATATTTATATTATGGATATACTGGCAAAAGATTTTGATAATATTTATATTATGGATATACTGGCAAAAGATTTTGATAATTTAAATTGTTGGCTCAGTTTTGAAATCATACTTTTAAAACGAATGATCGGATTTTAAAATGAATGGTCGGATTTGAGCTTGAATAAAAACAATGTTTGGCAATTGAATAAGTTTGCCATGGCTCAAAAGTCAAAATCATCTTCTGTAAAGGGGACTTTTGGATTTAAATCTTTTATAATGCAAGATAGAAATCATGAAATTATGGCTTCTTAATAAATATATATAAAATTGGAAGTTGGCAAAATGATAAGAAAGAAACTTTAATTAATATCAAGGATTTTTCTTAATGTAGTCAAATAGTACAAAGTGACTATTTAGTCAGCGCGTCGAATCGCGCCACGTGGGGTCTTATGCGTCTTATGAACCTACTACCTGTTATACAAATTTTAATTAATTAAATTATTTTTAAATTGTATTTTATTATTTACTATATTACCCTTATTTTATTAAAATTATTTTTAATATATATATTAAGCAAAATTACTATTGTGCCCTTTTTATACAACTATTATTATTATAAAAATTAAATTAACCAATACAAAAATAATTAAATAATAAAGTAATTAAATTGCACGGTAAATACTCAGTCACCCATGTAAATATGAATTATGTACTGGAAGTATTCACTAGCACGGTCCAACAGCCGTGTACGGTTGCACGGTCGATACTCAGTCACCCGTGTAAATAGAAAAATGTACTGGAAGTATTCACTTGCACGGCCGATACTCAGTCACCTATGTAAATAGAAATATGTACTGGAAGTATTCACTTGCACAATCCAACAGTCGTGCACAGCTACACGGTCGATACTCAGTCACCCGTGTAAATAGAAAAATGTACAGAAAGTATTCAATTGCACGGTCCAACAGACGTGCATGGTTGCACGGTCGATACTCCGTCACCCGTGTAAATCAAAACATGTACTGGACATACTCAGTTGCACGGTCCAACAACCGTGCACAGTAGCACGGTCGATACTCAATAAACCGTGCAATCCAAAAAATGTGTTGTAGGTGCTCACTTCCACAGTCCAACAGCCGTGCCTGGTTACACGATCGATATCGATGTTCAGTAAACCTTGAAAACCAAAAAAATGCTCTTTTATTGTTCACGTGCTCGAGGCACAAATAGAGTAGTAATGCACGACATACAAGCATCTTTCTCATATTCGTATAAAATGCATATTTCATCTCAATTCAATATGATTATTGTTCACACTTAATTTTAGCATAAACGTATCTTATGACGTGGATTAAACAACACACGAAATATTAAATTAATATTTAAATAAAAAACTTGCAATTCAATAAAATTTCTGAAATACATATGATCAATATTCATAAAAAAAATCTAACACTAATTGTTTTGGTAGGATCAACATTAATTAACGTTTTTAGGATCATCGTCTTTGTTGAGATTTTCATCATTCTCTCGATCAATGTTGCTCTTCTTATTTGGACATTGCCCAATTTTATGTCCTTCTAGCTAGAGGATTCAAACAACGAATATTGTTAGGAATGTGCATTCAATAGCCACTTCCTTTGCTAAATATCCGTTTCAAATTTTATTTGAAGCATTTTGTCAAACACTTGTTGAGCAGTTATGTTTCTATTTGATTTGAGACAAATTAAAAAAACAATTACTACTCAACAACTCAACCACCACAATTTTAACAATTTCACAATGTTAATTCAAATACTCATAACAAATGACGGAAGTAAGAAAAAATATGAAGATATACATAAGCAACGTTCAGTGGTGGTAATTCACCTACTCCACAATAATATTAAACATACAAATTAAGAAAACTAAGGGGGTAAGGGGGGAGGAGAGGCTCGGCGGCGGCAGGGAAGCGGCGCGTCGACGGCGACGGCGAAAGGGCAGCGGGTCGTCGGCGAAAGAAGGGCAGCAGCTTGGGGCGGAAGTGGAGTGCGTGCAGGGGGAAGAAAATTTATGTATGTGTTTTAGGTTTAGATTCATATAACTTCTTTTGATTTAATTTAATTTAATTCATTTATTTTTTTTGTTAATTTTAATAATAATATAAGGGTAAATAGGTAGTTTTACCATTATATATTTAAATTAAATTAAGGATAAAAATGTAAATTTTAAATTATATATTTTAATTAATTAAATTAATTATACATACGACACCATATGACACATACGCTGAATATTTTTAACACAAAGTACAAAAGGTAACGGGTCATCATATTTAAACCTTTAGATTTAATTTTTAATGGTTCAGATTAAATTGACTACGGTAGTCATACGACACCATGACTACATGTAGGAGTTCCCTGCATTCAAATAGGCCCCAATAACAGTAATTAAATTGATAATGTTTATGAGTTATAGAAGATTGAAAAATTACTAGAAAAGGAGAAGAAGTTACCTTTTTGAAGAGAAAACGCTGAGGAGGAAACTCATAAACTCATATTTATCATAAAATTATTTTATGTGACTCTTATAATAGGATGGAAGATAATTTAGTTGAGAAAATCAAGGATTATGGACTATTTGACTTGGTTTTAGCATTTAAAAATCTTTAACCAAGTAAACAACGAGAGAAAATTGGGAGAAAAGATTTCCTGTGAATAATTATTTTTTAAAATATTATTTTATATTTATATTAGAAAATATATATAATAATAATAAGCATAGCACTTCTATTTATTACGTATGTACATAACAAATAAAATTCTTAATTCAATAATATATATTCAACAAAATATATATATATATATATATATATATATATATATACCATATAATATTTAATTTTATATAATATCTTATATATATATTTTTATAATATTTGATAAATCTGGGGTATTACAATAACACCATTTCGACGTATAGTTTTGGAGCTCACGCTCTACTGGGTTCTTGGACGATAACTACTTAGTCGTATACTTGCAATACTATAACAAACATATACGCTTTTGGATAAGTTATTTTCGTTCTTAAATTGTGTAAAAATACGAAAAAGTCAATATTAATGAGAAATGTGCTAATCCTGTGTTACATATGGTGCATTGTGATTTATGGGGCCTACCATGATTACTTCGTTTGATGGTTATCATTATTATGTTGTTTTCGTTGATGATTGCCCTTGTTTTTCTTTATTTACGTGTTACATGCCAAATCAGAATTTTATGATGTTCTCGTGCATTTTTACACATTCGTATGAAATTAGTTTTCTTGCACCGTTAAGATATTCTAGAGTGATGGTAGTTTAGAGTTTGTTTGTAGGTCCCTAGTTGAGTTAGATAATATTGAGTAAGCTAGGAAAACGTCTAGAGGGGGGTGAATAGACTTTTCAAAATCTTTCAATATATCAAAGTACACTATGCGGAATTATCAGATTGACAATGAGCCCAATCAAATTTATACTCAACTAATTCGCGAACTTCTGTATGAACACTCTACTAGTCTTGTTCTTATATGCAATTCAATCAATTAAGCAGTTAATCAATCAAACACAAATAAAACAGTAAAGTAAATCAAACACGAGATTTATAGTGGTTCGACAACTTGTCTACATCCACTCTCACAACACTAGTCGTGAAATTCTTATTACTCTTCCAATCGAGTAGTGTGTTCTTGTGGCTTAGAGTCCCAAGAAATAAGACTTTGATCTTCTCGAAAACACTACCAAGTGCTTCTTCGATCTAACTAGCTATTTTACAAGTAACTAGCAACTTGAAAGAAAACAATAAAACTTCTCTTTGTTCAGTAGTAGCCTTCTTGATTTCTTCACTTGTCTTCTGGCTTCACTTTCTGAACTTGAACTCTGCGAGTTTCTTCTCTTCAATGAATACGTCGTAAATTTTCGCTTCGATAATGTGTAGAATATCAGTATGATGATTAACTATAACCGTCGAATACCTTGGGGTATTTATAGATATCCAATATCAAAAACATTCTGTTATGTAACCAACTTTTCTTGAAAACTGACTTCTAACTTCTTCTTCTTATCCTTCCACGCGTTTATGCAGTTAATTAGTTATTCCATAACTAACTTTTCAATCCTTATCTTCAATACGCGTTTATGACTTAACTTTTCTTTCTTTGTAGCGCACCTGTCTAGTCTCCATACTTAGACAAATTTCAGTCTTCTTCTTCTCGTCTTGTCTTGTCTTGCGCAGATCTTTAGTAGTTGACTTCAATATAGAACTAATCTAGTCCTATCATCTAATTTTAACAAGACTATTACATTACTTTAAGCTTTACAAAACAGCTTAGTCACCTTAAAATCTATACAATGAATATATAAATACAAACGCAAATCATGAGCTTCTATACATCTTTTAATATAGCTCAGTATAAATCCTAAACAAACATAACACAGTACCCATAAAACGTACTTGTCTTTCAATCACTTATCTTTTCTTTCAACTTATCTTTTGAACTTTACTTGTAAACTCTACTGATCTGTTCAAGACGGCTTCATAACTAGACTAGATCAGTCAACACTTGGAAATTATTCAAGTCTACTTTTTGGCTTATCAAAACTCATCTTATCTTTTCATCATTTAGGACTTGTATTAGGATTCATATCCCAACATTGTTAATGCTCGGGTTTGTGCTTTTATGGACTTGCATGACATACACCACCGCCTCTCTAGTCCATACACACCTCAACAAATTGGTCGTGCTGAACGTAAATACCGACATATTTAAAAAATGAGGTTGTTTATGATGTTTCATTCCCATGTTTCGGCTTGTCATTGGTTTAATACTTTTGCTACAGTTTTATATGTGATAAATTGTTTGTCATCGATGCATTTTCTTGGGTTACAACAGTGTATATATACAAGGGATATTGGTGTAACGTTCCTTAAACCTCACCGGGTCTTCAAGACTCATGCTCAATTCGACAATTTTCCCCTACTCTAGCTTTGCTTTTGATACGGCTACTTCGTCCCTCAATATCACAAGTTTTTTTAAACCAAAGCCTAACGTTTAACTTCAACCGTCTGCCACCAATTGTGTTAGGCCCCTCCTTGACTTCTTCTGTGTCTGATTGATCAGGTTGGCCTCTTGTATAGGAACTACACGTCCTGGTTCAACCAAATTTAAACTCGCATCCGGTTCATCCAAAAATATGGTTGTTACATAAAACATCTATTTCCTCTTGCATGGTGGAAAGCCACTCTTGTAACTTGTCGACAAATTTAAAACCACGAGGCTCTGTAGAGCCAGCCAAAGTTGAAATCAAGGTAGAGGTGGCCAAATTAACATGATATTTGGCCTTAAAGATGCCATATTTACCTCGGGTGACCATCAGATGAGATGGTGGTGTCAGGGGTCGAGTAGGTAGCTCGGGTGATAGAGTCGGAGGGTCGAGCGTAGCCAGGGGACTAGGAAATAGAACCGGGGGCTCTGGGCTCATCAATCGTAGGAACTGTTGTGATAGGTGAGTAGTCGAATTAGAGGTGTAGGCCGAGCTTGGGGTTAGATGCGCCATAAGCTAACGCAAGGGTGCTGGGATGGATGATGAGGTAACCCTGAGTTCCAAAAAAGTGGAAATATCAAGAGAAGACTCAAGAGACATACGCGAACCCCCTGAAAATGTGAAACATGCCTCGTCTAATTTAGCATAGTGTTTGATGAATACCCGAGAAGAGTCAGGATCGAAAAATCGAAAACCCTTATGCATACCACTGTAGCGTAGAAAGATGCACAAACGGCTATGTGGGGCCAACTTGTGAGAAGCATACTCACGGAGATATAGAAACACACGATAGTCGAATGGATTAAAATTACCATAATTTAGAGATGATCCTAATAACACCTGAAACAGTGATTTACCATAATTCGGAGAGGATCCAAATAACACCCGTAGAGGGTATAACCAAGAGAAATAAGAATAGTCATCCACAAAAAAATATAATAGCGAAAACCATCTGATGTTGTAACATGGGCAGGGTCCCATAGATCACAATGCACCAAATCAAGAATACCAGAAGCACGTTTCTTATTAATAAAAAAGATAATCATTTACTTTTAACCCACCGAAAAGAGGAGCAAGCACTAAAGTTCTGTAAAACTGAAGTAACAGATAAATTTCCTACAGTATTCAAAAGTTTAATATTATCAAACAGGACATGCCCCAAATGTAAATGTCATAAATCATAAGATGCCTTTGAGACCTTGGTCTGAAGAGCAACGACTAAAGCTAGATGAACCTTCTCTACCACGTACAATCCCTGATCAAAACAGCCTCGAGCCACCACTTTCCGGGTTGCTCGATTCAAAGTAATAAATGATTTATAAAAAAAAAAACACACACACAAACACAAATATCAACTGGAAATCAAACATTAGCTTGCTTATGGGTAACAAGTTACTACTAATATGAGACACAACAAGTATATCTAAAAGACAAAAATTCTCAGATAATGAAAACCAACATGGGTAATATATATGTAAAGTATTCACATTACCAACAATAACCCGACCATTATTAGATTAATACGGGGCCAACGAATCTAAGTCGGTAGTTTGAGATGCCAAATAATCTGAAGCTTCAGTATCAGCATACCAATTAGGAGTACTGGTTAAAGAGACATTGCAACTCGAGTGAAAAGACTTGAGCGAGCTGGGCAGTAGAGCTCTTGAACGGTCGAACAAAGCGTTGAGGGCACTTGTCGGCATAGTGCTCTCCCCATAAAATTTTGCAACAAGAGACATAGGTTTTGTGCCCCCACGCTCTCTGAGTTACTACCTCGATTAGAGGAACCACCACTTCGATTAGAGAACCGATCGCGAGAGAAGGTTGCACCAGACCTAGAGTTATCGTGATGCTGGTCACGAGACGAGCTAGAATTACCTAGAGAGCGGTTGTGGGCCACGAAGGCAACCTGGGCAAGCTCATATGTACAGAAAGGCTTATGCATGATCTCATAAGAAACCACCTGATGCAAGATCGCAGAACAGTGGAACAGGAGTGAAGGTCATATGCGTATCAGAGAAGCTACTAAAATGGGGACCCAACCCACGCAAGAACTAATCAGACTTGTTGGATTCATCGACAAGCTTAAACTTATGGCCATATACGCCACAAAGAGAGAATCCCGCTTAAGGAGGACCAGCTACTCGGGTAACTAAATCGTGGGGGGACTGAGATGAATGACTAAAGGCGGCCTTGAGGGCAAGCCAAGCATCTCGTGATGTCTCATAGTCGATAACCTTGGCCAAGGACTATTGTGTGACCGACGCGAGTAAGAGACTAAGGATTTTTTTGTCCATCAATTTCTATCTTGAAAATGCCGGATTAAGGGAGGGCCCGGAAGAACCGACGATGGTCGGCGATGGGACGACGGAAGACCCATCAACTAAGCTTAGGAGATCGGAAGAGAGAAGCATCGGGACAACTTGTTACACAAGAGGTAATTGGATGAGGTAAGTTTCATGATTACCATATGAATGTGAACATTTATGGGGATTGCTGGATCAGCCATGACGAGAAGAGACGAGAGAGACTGACTCGTCGGAGAAGATAGAAAAAATGGCAACGATAGGGACTTGCTTGTCGGAGGCGGATGATTTTTGGTATGAGGGTGGGAAGGGAAGGGGGGATTCGGGTTTCGATGAGTATTAGGTTGATATCATGTAAATATCAAATTTGATCACGGTTAAATTAGTGTGTGAGATAATTGTGTTATATATAATCAAGGTATACGACGAGATTTACTAGGAATAAGATTTGCAAATATATTCTCTAGAGATATGGAAAGTTTTACTCCTCAAGCTTAATAAGTCTACTTTCCTCCTTGGTCCGTACAAACATAATATGTATGTTCCAAAATAAAAGTACTATTTTTATCTTCATCCTTTTCATCACCATTTATTTACTCAAGTTGTCATTCACTTTATTCTTACACAATCACTCTATTAATAAGTAACCCCACAGTACCCCATAATATTATGAAATATATTTGCTTTAAAAATAAAAAATCAATATTCTTTAAAATTTGAGCCAAATAATTATACTTATTAACTTTTGACGGATGGAGTACGATGGGTCTTTCTACGGAAAGACAGACTTCACTCTGTCTTATAAAAATCAATACATCAAATACCATTAGATCGTTGATCTGATGTATGTAATTTCTTTTATATGATTGCATTTTGCATTAGTGAATTTTCTCAATGCAAAATGCAATCACACTACATCGCTCTACTAGTAAAGTAAATTAAATTAATATATATATATATACTGTATATATAATATCGAAAATATCCTTTTAATTAAAAATAAAAAAAATTGTTTTTTATAAAATGACATAAATATCCTCATTATTAAAATAAATATCATTAAAATAATTTAAATCTCATAATTTCATAAATTACTTAATTTATGTCTCATAATTTCGTAAATTGATTAATTTACGTTCCAAAAAAGATTAAAATTTACATCTCATAATTTTACAAATTGCTTAATTTACGTCTTTTTTTTTTTTTTTTTGCAGAGACACTAAAACGACATCATTTCGTTAGCGCATAAAAATTATGGGAACCGACAGAAGTTGTAACATGGTCAAACTCGAATTGTATAGCGTGGAAAAATAATGACCATAGTCACTATTCATAATTTACATAATGAAGAATAATGACGTAAATTTAATAATTTACGAAATTATGAGACGTAAATTAAAGTTTTATCTTTTTTGGAACATAATTTAACCAATTTACGAAATTACGGGACAAAAATTAAGTAATTTATGAAATTATGGGACATAATTTTTGTTTTCTCTTTTGGAATGTTTTAAAAAAAATGTAAAATTAGGAGACTTAAATCATTTTTTTCTCCCTATACCTTGGTAACAATATATATTCCCTCCGTCCCGAAAGTGTTTGCTCTATAAAGTGGGCACACTTATTAAGAAAAATGTGTAATGAGTGAAGTGTTGAGGGGTACGTAATTTTGTAGAGTTATATGAATAAAGTAAAAAGAGTGGTTGAAATAAGTGTAAAACTAATGACATTTTGTGTAAATATATGAATTTTATGAAGGTGGGATTTATAAAGGAGTTTTCTTTTTAAGGTGGGCAAACAATTGTGTAATGGACAAATAAGATAAGTGTGCAAACAACTGTTGGATGGAGGGAGTATTTACTTCAAAATGAAATATACCAAGTTGAAATAGAGAATCACTATTGGTATAACAACCATGAATTTCTTGTTAATAAAAAATAAAAATAAAGAGAATCACTCATCAAAGCTTAAAAAAAGTTAGGGGATGTTTACTTTGGGCTTTGGGTGGTTTTAAAAATCGGATTTTTGAAATCCTGGTTTTTGAAATTCCGATTAATAGTAATTTGAGTGTTTCTTTTGGGTTTTGAAATAATGGAGGATTTAACTTTATGTCAAATCAAGTTGTAAAATTGAATGAGTTTGTATTATTATATTATTATTTGGTAAAATTATAATGATTAGTTGATTGTGTAATGATTAAATGTATTATATTATTATATTATTATAGTATTATTATATTATTGTTGAAAAAGAATATAATGATTGAAGTAATATTATATAGATATAACTTTATGTCAAATCAATATATTTGATAGGAGTGGTTTTTGAGTGGATTTTGAAAACCTATTTTTAAATCCCGAAGTAAAACGAGTTTTGAATATTGAAATCCAAAACCTGGTTTTTAAAACCAAAAAGTAAACGTCCCCTTATTGAACGTGATTAAAGATTTGTATGACATAATGGAAAGCTCACGATTGAGTCATCACTCGTTTATTAGAAGAAAACAATAATACCATTTTTTTTTCCAACTTTACAACAATACCATTACTTACATATATCTATTTGTGAATTTTTCATGTTCTACGTTATCCATTTAAAATTCTTCTTTTTTTTTTTTTTTTTTTTTTTTTTTTTTTTTTTGTTGGTCTTAATTTTTATACTCCTCCATTCCATAATAACTTTCACTTTTTTTTTTTTCCAAACGTTCTGCAATAACTTTTACACCCTTAATTTTTTTTTTTATATAAATTTAACCTTCATAATATTTACAATTTTACACAAAATATTATAACTTTTGAACTTACACCTACATCCAAGTCAACTTACTTTTTTTATACATAAAAAATTACGTATTTACCCCTTCAAAACTCTACTATTATTAAAAAAAAATTAAAAGGGAAAACTATGCCTTTCATTAGTTCCTCTATCCTCCATGTGGGTCCCCATTGTTCCTTAAAAGGCTGCAATGCTGCATAGTGTATAATCCAAGTGAGGATGCACATGGTTTAAACAGACCAAATTGGCTGTACACCAAAATTGAATTGACGAAATAAAATTTGATTGCTTTGGAAATGAAATATATGGAGTATTATATAAAAAAAACCTTGTGCCGCAAAATAATTGGTTCAGAATAAAAAGTATGGAATACCTTTTTTAAATTATCCCTATCATATATGGGAAAATTTAATAATTCAAGTATGGTATTGGTGGTGACGTTACAAGGTTGTGTCCAATGGTTGACTTTTGGCAACATGATTTAGGCGTTGACTTGTTGGTTTCTTTCCCATACCAGTACCTGGTACAGCTTTGGGTTTCAAATTTTTTTAATGCAAAGTATTGCATGCCTGGTTCTGCTATTAAAAATATTAGACGAGATCAGTAGATGTATTAATTATAATATTAAATAATTTCACTTAAATTATTAAATGGTATTAGTGCTATTGTTAAAATATATTCTATCCATTCCAAAATAAAGATTCCAAATTCCTTTGTGGTTTTCTCGAAATATAGTCATTTTTCCATTTTAGTTGTACAAAAAGTTTAAAATATTCCTAGTGAATGAATGATTATTGTTTTAATGTGAAATAAATACCAGGGATATGGTTCCTCCTTCCGTCTATAAATTTTTAATTATTTTTCGACACAGATATTAAGAAAAGTAATTACTCCGTAAATAATATATGTAATACAAGTGATGTGATGTGATTGAGAAATAGAAAGAAATAGAGAGAAAAGGTAAGATATATATAAAGTGAAGTTTAGAATAAAAAATTAAAAAAAAAATTTTAAAAAAGGTATGAAAAACTTATAGACGGACGAACCAAAATAGCAAAATGAGAAGTTTATAGACGGACGAATGAAGTATTTAAAAGCTTGTAAGTAAAATTCAAAATTTTAAATATAATAAATAATGTTTTATTGATCGGCGTAAAAAATGAAAATGGATCATTATTTTAGAACAGAATGAGTATCATTTTAAATTAACAAAATTTATTTATCGTTAACCGCGTGAATATTTGGTTGGTGTTCACACCAAATACTGAGTATAATACTTAGAGGTATGAATCTATTTAATGTCTATGATTCATAAATGAACAATATTAATGTGTATGATACATAAATACTAATAAATGATATTGCCTTCTTCGTAGTTTTTATATTAAATATCTTGTCCCGGTTTTGCCCCAAAATTCTTTAAATAATTATATTTTTTAAATCTACTCCTACAAAAATGTTTTTTTTTTTTTTTTTTTTTTATGGAAGTTAAATACCCATCCATTTTTCCCCTCCCCATGACTCGAACCCAGAACCTAAGGTCTAGGTAGTGGTGCTCTAACCACTTAAGCTATCCCACTTTGTCATGAAAAAAATTATGAAAATAGTCGTAGGCGCGGGTTTCTTGTATTAAATATAAAGAACATTTATGTGAAATATTTCACTTGAAATATTAGTATATTTAAAAAGAGCGAAAAATTAGTGGATCTTTTGCTAATCATACCAAATCAAACATATCTTTAAAAAAAAATCGCGCAAAAATCGTGTAGAAGGCTAACAGAAAAATGGGTTTCAGATCTGTATATTACTATGAAGATAATTACATGTTAGGGCATATATGTATTACTTTATGTACAAATAACACATAAATTGACTTTTCAAATGAAATATTAGTACAATTAATTTAAGGAATGGTAGAAAAACACATATCAAACATATCTTTAAAAAAATCACGCAAAAAATAAAAAGGAAAATTTATTTTTGATTTGTGTTACTATAAATACAATTACTGTACGAGCAAATATGTGTTACTGTAAGGACAAGTAACACATAATTGACTTTTGAGTAACACATATTTGTTTTTAAAGTAACACATGTAAGGTATTGAAAATTGTGTTACTATATAAATATAAGTGTATTACTTTATTGAGAAAGATATGTTACTGTGTGAATAAAATGTCATTAATGCGTGAATAAAATAATCAGTTCATCCCAAAAACAAAAAAATATAGAATTATATCCACGCATCTTGAATAGTTCATCCCAAAAATTAAAAAATACATAAGAATCAATTGTTAATTGAAATAGATCACATATGTCATATTGATTTATTTGACTTCCATTCGAGACTAACAAAATCGCATTTAATAAAAATCTTATTAGAACTGGTCGACATTAGCAATCAGTTTTTCTGAAAATTTTCTCTCTTTTTTTGTTGTTTCTGTCATGCGCGAGATTTGATTTTCTGAAAATTTCTCTCTTTCTTCTGGGTCTGCGCAATCTAGAGGGTTTCTTTTGCGCGAGATTTGGGTAGGATGGATCAAATTTCTTGTATCTTGTTCCATGAAATATTGTATAAAATTTTTTGCCATTAAATATATTAGAATATATACAAAAAATATAATATTGTAAGAAAGTTATCTTCTCATTGTATCTATATAAACCACTCATATAATCTTTAATTACTCATGTAAATATAATGTATTTATTTGTATATCTCTTTATATGGTATCAAGAGCCTTCACATAACCATCATTGTCCCCATCCCCCAAACATCATCTCACTGCACAAAATTTCTCAACCCACGTCCAAATCGTCATAACTTATCTACGACAATACTCCCTTAACCATATGCAACAATTTCAATTATCACGTCTAAAAGTTTGAACTGGTAGAGAGGTGAAGAATTAATTCATTTGTATTAATTCCTAATAATCCCATTTGAAAAAAAAAAAAAAAAAAAAAACCTCCAAGCCACAATACTAATAACTACATGAAACCAGTTCTTGGTATTTTTGAAACCTCCATTCCCTAAGAAAACGAATTCTTCAAACCACATCATAACTTTTTATTTATATATTTATTTATTTAAGATTAGATCAAATTGATCAATTCTTCATCAAAATCACACACTTTTTTTTATCCTCACAATTACATTCTCGGTTCCAATATTCAGGTATATCTACCTATCTCCCATGTATGGTCTACCTCCTTATTATTCAAGATTATGTCAAATTAATCTATTCTTCATCAAATCCACACACAAAACTTTTTTTTCGATCATCTCAATCACATTCCCGTCTCCGAGATTCAAGTATATCTACATATCACCCAGGTATCGTCTACCTCCTTATTATTCAAGATTATGTCGAAATGATATATTCTTCATCAAACTTATGCACACAACTTTTTTTTATTTTTTTCGATCCTCACGATCACATTACCGTTCAGAGATCTAGGTATATTTATCTATCTCCCAAATATAGTCTTTTTTTTATTTATTTAAAATTATGTCAAATTGATCTATTTTTCATCAAACCCACACATAAGACTTTTTTTTTTATCCATATAAGGCTAACGCCTCATTTATTTTCTCCAAGATTTGGTCAGCCATACCACTACCAATTCTTCCAGTCAAATTAGAAATACCATCCGGTGTATAGGCTCACGACATAACCGCACAATCAAGAAGCATCATCTTCTTCACCAAGAATACATTTTTTTTTTCGAAACTGTCGCCTAAGAACACCCTCTATGTTCTTCTTTCGTTGTATACTCATCAAGAACGAGACTATGTTCTTCCTCTCTATTGCCTCGCTCACCACGAATAACAAGAGAACCGTCCATCTCGCCTATAAAGTGTAGATCCTCTTGCATCATATACGCACAACACCGCTCAACATAACCACTTTGTTCGTTGGGCGTCCTTCATCTCGATTATCATAGTAGCTCATGTGCTATTGACGGTCCCGTCCCCATCTTCAACTTCTTATAAATAGGATTGGAATCACTAATAGTGTTTTCTCTTGAGTGGGAGTATTAGGATATATACAAATATAATATTGTAAATATTCTTTTTATATATTCTCCATATCTTTTATATATGGAAAGTTCTCTTCTCATTGTATCTATATAAACCACTTATGTAACCTCTCATTACTAATGTAAATATAATGTGAATACAATGTACTTGTTTGTATATCTCTCTATATTAAAGACACAGTCACAACTCGCGCTTCTAACACATTTTAACCGAATTTACTAGATAAATGAAAAATAAATAAAAAAATATTTTAATAGAGGTGCGCCTGTGTCAGAGAGACGTGACAACACAGAAAAATTTGTTGGGCGTGCTTGGCGTGCTGTCCAAGAAAAAAGTAAAAATAAAATAGAGGTGTGCCTTTATCAAAATGATTTGACATCTAAATAAATGTGTCAAGTGTGCCAATGCTTCTGTCAAAAGCGCTTGTGGCATGCGGGCCTTTTCCGAGGTGTTGACTACCATAGTATAGATTAATCTTCCTTCTTTATAAACTAAAACAAACCCTATTTTTTCATCTGCCAAAATCTAAATTTTTCTACAAACTTTGTTTTTTTCATCTGCAAAACTCGAAAATTTTACTACAAACCCTATTTTTTCCTCCTTCATACTCTAAAATTTTGTGCGCTTGTAACTCTATTTTTTAGTTCTCCAAAAATCGAAAATTTGCCCACTCCAAATCTTACCAATTTAATATATATTTATTTTTCTTGCTTATTTACACAAGCCTCTAACAATTTTATTTGGTAATTCTATTTAAATATTGTTATTTACATAAATATTTGTTAATAACTTTTACTTCGTCTTCATTTCTCATTGATTGTGAAGAGGTTGAGACGCTTCTTGATGAGCTAGATGCAGCCCCACGTCGTTCTTACTCCTTAAAAATCTTATGCATAGCCTCTTTTAACCTATTCACTTTTTTCTTTATATGTTTCTCGGTAAAGCCTCTTATAGAAAAAGTTCACATAGAACAACTTTAATTTTGGATCAAGAATACTTCCAAATGCAAGGACAAGACGACATTCTTCCCAATACTTGTCAAATTTGAGCATCACTCCATGACACGTCTCTCTTATCACCTTATCTTCGCTAGACAAATTATCCTTCAATTTCATTTTTATGGTTTCAATTTGCTTCAATTTAAGTTGGAGGTAGGGTAATATGATCCTGACATCAAGTTAGTGATTTTATAAAATGGAGCCAGGAAAGAACGTATTTTCACCCCTCTGTCCCAGTCTTAATCAGTTGGACAACATTTAAAATTCATATCATACAAGCATATGGTAGAAAATGTCAATCAATATTTAATAGCACTTTTGTTGACATGTCTAACCTTAAAAAACTACCACCAACATCACCCAAATTTTCTTCTTCAATGCATTTTTTTAATAACTTCAACCTCCCCTCCGAAGCCTTAACATACTTGACACTTTCTTTATTTTTATCCATGAATTTTTATTTCTCCTTTAAATCATATTGAACAATGGGGTTCAAGATATATGCACAACACCTCACATGAAAAAAACTCATCGTTACATAACAGAGCATTCTTTGTGTTAAGTCTATCTCTTACCGACTTTTTTTGCATCGCATCATTAAAATCAACATTTTCTAATGTGATAGAAAAGATTTTTGAACTTATCCTCCAATCCTCAAGCACTCTAAGTAACTGCCCCAAAAATTCTCTGTTGTATGTGGACTCTCCAAATTACAAAATGCAAGCAACTTAAATTTAAATTCCATTTATCATCAACATAATGAGCAGTCACAACAATTGATGCATCATAAGTTAAGCATATTCTACCAAGAATATTAACTAACACACTCTTGTGCTTTGCCTTTTCAATTAAATACACAATTTATCATCAATCGTGGTAGTATTTCTACAGACAAGTTTGAATTATGGATTTACTTTTCTATTAATCTCATGAACTTCATCATACCCAACATAGTTAAATGGAAGGTTATGCTTGAAAATAGTCTTAGCAAGTCCATCCTTATAAACCTTCTGAACAAATTTCCACTTCGCCAAGAGAGTAGTTTGGTTATCTAACAAGGCCCCCACATCATGAAAAACTTAGGAGTTTTGAAACATGTTGTAATATGACGCCTTAAATGATTTGTGCCTGAGTTAAAGTTGCAAGTATACAATTTTTCACAACACTTGCACTTACATTTTTCTACCCCAACTTTTAGGCTAATCTTTTCAAAGTAATTCAATACCTCAGAAGCATTGTACAATAACAACACCAATAATAATTCCTTAATAAATTTCACCAATAAAGGCAATAATATATACTGATAAGTTTGATATACATAAAATTTCAACTTCATACATTTCACTGAACAATAACAGTATAACACCACCAATATAGACAATAATAATTAATAACACATTATGTGTTTATGTCATTAACACATCAATCGACAATCATCATAAATTATACTTCCTCCATCCATGAAAAGTAGGGACATGGGGATGGGGCACAAGTTTTAAGAAAATAGTAGATAAAGTAGATAAAGTAAGGGTATTATAGGGTATTGTGGGGTCCATTGTGAATAAAGTGATTGTTTAGGAATAAAGTTGATGGCAAATTGAGTAATTAAGTGATAGTTGAAGGGTGATAGTTTCCATAAAGTGTATGTGACTACATTTGGTGGACAAAGAATATGTGTCAAATGGGACTACTTTTCGTGGACGGAGGGAGTAATAATTAATAACACATTATGATGGTCCCTACGTGGGAGTATTAGACGAGTGATTAGAATACTTGGTGTGCTCTAAGGGTAAGAAAAATAACTAACTCTTCAAGACAACTAGTCGATTGATTCAATAGGGGCCTGGGACTAGGTCATCGACTGATTGTTATCTATCAGAGTTAAGTGCAAAAATGTAATGTGCCCATAATTATACTCGTCTATTTATGAAAAACCGTTGTAAATCATTTTATGTGGGATCATTTGACTTGATTTCAGCTGATATAGATTAGTTGTTAAAGCGAACGGAACACTTGACCCCGGTGTCAGATTTTCTCCATAATATGTGTTCAGACTCAAAACGACGAGCCCGTCAAGAGTCATAACTTTACAATGATTAGTGAGTAAATAAAAGGGTATCAGTTGATTTGTATCAGCTGATACAAAACGTTCTTTAAAACTATGTTATGCAATATATAAACATGTATGCTAAAGCAGTATATAACACAATCATTTATAGTGGTTCGAATCCCAGTCCTACATCCACTCTCACAAACCTAACCGTGATATTAATTCCTTAACTTTAAGGTCTTTTCTACTTTAACGTCCCAAGAGAAGACGTCTTCCTACTTTATAGTCCAAAGAAAAGACTTTGTGTTTGATACACTCCAAGTGCAATTTGCTCTACTTGTTATTGTAATAACAAGTACTTTTACAGTGATTCACAACAAACTTGGCTTCTAAGGGTTTATGATAGAAGGTTGGTTTGGTGTATATGAACTAGGTGGAATTTTTCGTTACAATCAATGTTAGCCTCATGCTAGGATTGAGAAAATCTCTCTAAGCTTGAAATGTATATTTGACAATACATGCTTAGTTTGAGTTCACTCACTCTCGGAAGATGACACTTGTTAAATCTTCATTATCGATCTGTTGAGCCGTTCTTCATGGATGAATACTTAAACTCCTTGCTCGACCTTATATCACCTTCACTCATAGTGAGATATGAGTAATGAACTCATATATACATTGTAGATTTGAAATATTACCGTTAGAGTCTAATTTCAAATCTCCACTAATTCAGGAATCACAATCTTTTGATTGATATGATGAATATTACTATTGCCATGTAATAACCATCATATCTTTGACTTTCCATTCTTATACACTATATCTTATCAGATCATTGGTGTTCGCTGTCGCTTTCCTATTGGTCCACATTAGCTCTGATTTGAACTTTACTATATAGATTCAAATGACCTTTGCCTCAACTGATTCTGGGTTCAGCTTGTCTAGACTTGATACTTGTGCATCAGATTGCATATTTCAAGTAACTCAGCTTTGGTCCTCAACTGTTTGGTACCCAACTGATCAGACCTCAGCTGATTAGTCGAGTTTCCCCTCGACTGATTCCTCCTCTTCTTGTCTTCTTATTCTTCTCTTCTTGAGCATTGACATATCTCTCCACAATATCAGTTGGTTTCCCCCTCGGTTGATACTACCAGAAGTTATCTATTACAAGGTATATAATGAAGTTGTCTATACAATACAACTTATCTTATTACAAATGGTTTGACTTATCGAAACTAAACATAAGGGATATCAAATAGCCTGAATATCCCAACACATTTTTTCGTTAACAAGTATGTAACTAGAAGCTGAACTAGAGGCATGGGGCCGTGGAGGATCGAAGCTGGCGAACGGGAGGCGGATTACTGTTATCATGTTTGCTATGGATTATTGTTAGACTTATTAATATATTAGGGACTGTTGAATTTTTGTTTGAACTTATTTCTATGAATTCCATTTTATGTTTTATTGTCTTGTTTTGAGGCCCTTATTTTATTATGGTGTTGAAGGTTGACATGATTAAGGCTTTCGACACGATCTTTTGGCAGTTTTTGGAGGCAGTGTTGGCTAGGATGGGTTTTAGTGCAACCTTTGTCTCTATGGTCAGGGGAGTTCTAGACTCGGCTAGGATATCGGTTCTCATTAATGGGGAGCCGAAGGGTTACTTTCCTTGTATTAGGGGAGTCTGTCAGGGTGATCATCTGTCTCATTTGATGCTCTATATCGCGGAAGAGGCTATTGGGAGATGGATTGAATGGGAGACAGACATAGGTAGACTTCAGCCCATTCGTAATGTTCCCCGCTACCTCTTCTACGTAGATGACAACATGATATTCTTGCTGGCCACCGAAGCTAACGTCAGGAAACTGCATTCCATCTTACAGGGCTATGGGCGACTATCGGGTCAGATCTACAGTCTTCCGAAGTCCAGGGTGTTCTTTGGGAGAGCTGTCCCTCAGAGTTTGTGTCGTTAGACGTTTAGGATTACTGGCATTGCTGAGGGCTCACTCCCCTTGACATACTTGGGATTCCGATCTTCTGTGGTAGTCCCAGAAAAGTGCACTTAGAACCGATTGTAGATGCTGTCATAGCTAAGTTTAATAGGTAGAAGGGTACCACTTAGTCCCTTGCCAGCCATCGTTGCCTGATTAACTCAATCATTAAGGCCTATTTGGTGCTTTCGATGATGGTCTACAAGTGGCTCAGTTCTTTGCTATGACAGGAGGAGTCGGCTATGAGGAACTTCCTTTGGAAGGGGGATGTGAGCTGCAAGAACGGGGCTTGTTCGGTTTCTTGGTAGTGAGTTTGTGCCCCATTGGGGGAAGGAGGACTATGGGTTCATTCTATCTGGCTGGTGAACGCCTCATTTCTCTGTAAGCTGAGCTGGGATATTCTTCAGAACAGTTGGCCAGATACGGAGCTCCTGCATCAGAGGCACTTTAATTCAAAACACGGGCTAAGACCTTATGGTAGAGTTTCTTATATTGGTCGGTCTATCCTCCGCATGCTAAGAGACTTACATATGGCTCGAGGTGGTTGATTGGCAGAGAGTCCCATGCCAGCTTTTGGCACGACAATGGGCTCGAAACTATTATTTCGGAGAGGATAGGTCTGCCTGACTGGTTCGCTTCCACCCTCACTTCCACGGTTAGGGATACCTTCTATGATGATTGTTGGCATTTCCCGAGGTTCTTTATCATGAGGTTTACGAAGATTGTCTGGGATATGTTGTAGATCATGGTGCTTAGGGGACCCGACAGACGTATTTGGGAGGGCTCGCTTTCAGGGGAACTTTCTTCCAGTATGGCATATGATTTTCTCAGATCACCTCTGCCCAAACTTGGTTGGGCATCATGGATTTGGGGCACCTTCATACCCATGTGTCGCTCTACTGCAATTTGGAGAACGGTTTGGGGCAAGCTGCCCACGACGGATTGGCTCTCGTCTTTTGGGATTCAGGGTCCATCGATTTGTGTGTTGTGTCACGGGGATTCTGAGTCGTTTGACCATCTGCTTGGCCATTGCCCATTCACATTGGAGATTCTGTGCAGCTTTATTCACATGTTTGGGGTCACGATTCACACTGGGGTCAGCTTTCTAGAAATCTTCCTTCAGATCACTAAAGTTTGGTTGGGTCCGCAGTCTTTGGAGTTGTGGAGGGCGGGCTTCGTCACTGCTATTTAGGTCGTTTGGACTCTGCGAAATAGGGTGATATTCGATGGGGTTTCGCCTTCTGTTAGGAGATGTATGGTCAAATCATTTCAAGCATTAGGGAGGCCAACAACATAGCTAGGGGATATTCGGACGACACGGTTTGGGATCTTATGATTGCCAGGTCTCTTGGTGTTTTGAGCAGACACAAGCCGACGAGACAGGGTTCATCTGTGATTTGGATCCCGTCTGATCCGAGTTGGTACAAGGTTAACACGTACGACAATGCTTCTTCCTTGGGTAGTCTGCATGCGGGGGCGGTCTTCAGGACCCTTCAAAGGATTCTTCGTGCCTGCGGTTGCTACAAAGATGGGTTGGGGCCTCCCTCTTGAGGCTGAGTTGGCTGTTGTACTTATGGCCATCAAGTATGCATATGATCAGGGTTGGAACTTCCTTTGGATTGATTCGGATTCGGTACTCACAATTGATACTTTTACGAGCTCCAGTCTCTCTATTCCTTGGGGTCTGCAAGGTCTTTAGAGCCAGATCCACCCTCTTACGCAGGACATGCACATTCGATACTCGTACGTCTTCAAAGAGGTCAATCAGGCGACTGATGATGTGGCCAAAACTGGCCTTGATTGTGTCTGGAAGGGATACCCCCAAATTTCTTACTCTCATTTCTGCACAACGATTTATATTCTATTTTCTATAGACATTGATCTTTAGACGAGTGTACCTTTTTCTTTTGACCTGGGTTTTGTCCCTAAGGAGGGTTTTCCCAAACAAGGTTATAATGGCGCTCCGGCCTCTGACTCGGCTTGTGAGCTTATGGTCCTAGGTTTTCTTTTCTTTTATTTGATCTACATTTTATTGTGTGTTTTATTATTTATTCATTTATTTTTGAACATGTGATTTTATTATATATTAATCTTTGTATCATTCTATCACAGCCTTCACAGTAGCACTCACATATTGAGATGTAATTTTTTTTATTATAAAAAAGGGCAATTTTAGCCTGGTGGCTCGACCAGGTCTAGGTTGAGCCTCATATTTTCAGGTCCGGTAGCAACTAGACTGGGCCGGCCTAGTCCCAAAAAATGAGCAGTCTGATGGACAGGTATCGGGCTTGCTCGACCCGGCCCATTTGAGAGCCATAAACTTTGTATATCAAACCATTCAACCCATACAATATATATATAATATTGAATTTTTAGAAAAATAAAGAATTGAGACTCCTATCACACGATATATTCTTAAAATATATTATATTTTTCATTAAAGATGCTAGTGAATTAATAGAATAATTATTTATGAGGATGCTGTAATGCATGTATATATTTGTATCTAGCTCGTCTATTTATTCACAGTGTTCTTTTTTTTTTTTTTTTATTCTTTTTTCTTTTTGAAAGGAATTCACAGTGTTCTTATGTAGCATATCCAAATTTAAAATTGTTCATTGTCTTTTACTCTTTTTAATCGAAGAAAAATTCAACACACACTGAAACACACCAAATCCAGAAATAGTATATTTCTTCTTAAAAACAATACTCCGTAGTACTCAGTGGGGGACCTAGAGGGGTACAAGTGTACAACTGTACCCCATTCCCAAAAAAATCTTTTTTTTTTAAATATTATGTATAAAAATAATTTTATAATAATAAATGAGTGAAAGATGATAAAAAATTCAATACATTTATCTTTTAAGTTCATTTTAGTGTCTTGAACTTATTTTATACTCCTTCCGTCTCATTTTAAATTCATCATTTGCAAAAAAATGAATGTTCATACATATATCTTATTTTTCATATTTGGTCATTAACCCATTTAAACCCTTATTTTTATATTAAAAAAAATCTAATGTAAATTACAAGCATGTCATTAAGCCATCTAAACCCTCTTTTTTTCTTCATATTTTGTCGTGATACTTACAACTCACACATTTATTTGCATATATCTTAAAACGTTCATACATATATCTTATTTGTATTGTATATATTTTATTTATTTACACATATTTTAGAACATTTATACAAATTTATTTGTATATATCTTACTTATTCGTAAATATCTTATTTATTTACACATTTATCATACCCCGAATCATAATTCTGGGTCCGCCATAGTACTATCTTAGATGTTTAGGTGCGGCTCGACAATTAAATCATAAGGTTTTTAAGTATTCGAGTACAATTAATTTTATTTATAACATATTCTAACGAAACCCGAAGTTACATTGACCAAGTTGTCACCTTGATTTTATACACCACATGCATACATTTACATAATAATACCAATTTTTTTTTTTTTTAATATAGTACTCCCTCCGTCCAATTTCATTATTCCCACTTTCCTTTTTGGAAATAATATTATTCATACTACTTTATCTCTACCCTCCTAACATCACTTATTTACCCACTTTACCATTCACTTTATTAAAAAAAACAATCATTTATTTACAAATGGACCCCACAATACTCAATCATACCCTCAACTTATCTACTTTATAAATAAACTAATCAATATTCATTAAAATTCGTGCCTGTAGAAGTGGGCATAATAAAATTGGACGGAGGGAGTAATTGTTTTGTTTATAAAAGTTTAATATATTTTCAAATTACAATAAGTAACTAGCTAGCAACACCAACTTGTGGGTGGGTCCCCTTTCACAATCACAGGTGGGCCTTTTGTCAGTTGGATTTGTAATGACGACTTTGTTTCCAGTCAAGCCCTCGTCTTTGAATAATTGTGTGCCGCGTCAACGCCTCTGCTAATATCTTTAATTTTATATATATATATATATATATATGAAAAATATACTGTATGTTGTTATTCATATACACTAAATATGGAGATTTTATTAAAAAAAAAAGGTAAAAGAAAAAAAGAGGACCACAATCCAACCAATACAATTAAAAAAAATCACAATACTATAAAAATTTAATTAATTTTTAATAATGACAACAATTAAGATGGAATCACATGCTCTTTCATAAACGAGAGGTCATGGTTTGAACCCTCTAAAAGATTTTTCACCTTTCTTTTTACTGAAAAATGCATATGCACTTTTCATAAATACTACATGCATTTTCATACACCTTTTTAGTACTCCCTCCACTTTTTTAATAAGTGTCGTTTTAGCTTATTTCAACAAATTAAGATTATAAATCATGGTCTATATTACCCTTCATTAATTATACTAATTTTAATATATAAATTTTGTTTGATAAAGAATGTGGTCAAGAATGTAGCTAGTATTAATAAATCAAATTAATTTTGGTATAAACAATTTTTGTGGAATTTAATTATGAAAAATATTTATGGTAAATGAATAAGTGTAAAATAGTCAAAATTAAAGAAAAAATTCTAGAATGACACTTATTTTAAAATTAATTAAAAAGTCAAAGTGACACTTAATAAAAAACGGAGGGAGTATAATATTATATGCACTTTTCTGTAAAAATCACATATTCATTAGCACTTTTCATTATACTAACAACCTTTAATTTTAATGAACACATTCCTTGAGATTCAAATCGAAGAACTTGGGCTAGATAGGTTAAAATGTTAATTGCATATGCACTTGACTTTATTATAAAGTTAATATTGTTTAACAAATAAAGTACTCCCTCCGTCCCGTGATTACTTGCACACTTTCCTTATTGGAACGTCCCAAAATTACTTGCACACTCTTAATATGGAAATACCCCACAAAATTAATAACCTCACAACATCATTTATTTTCAAATTTGCCACTCTTTTTTTCCATACATTTCACTTTACACATTATCAAATCTACTTTACACATCATCAAATTACCTAAAATACCCCTCATTTATCTTACATCATCAACCAATAAATTCACTTTTCTTAAACAACGTGCCGGTCAAACTATGCAATTATCACGGGACGGAGGGAGTATCATTGTTTAGTACTGATTTAAGACAAATAATACTTAAATTCTATTTTTTTTTTAAATGTTTTAGAATTCATGTAAAATAAATATGTACATTGCATCTTTTAAAAGAAAGTGATTGATATGTACATGAAACAATTAAGAGAGGTGAGGCGTGTTTGGGAGCGTATGAAAATGGGGCGGAAAAGACTTAGAAATCACGTTTGTCAACCGCATTAATTTATATGGAGCCGATGGATAACCAATCAAGGAACACCTCTATAAGCTTTAGGCGTGTATATGACTCAGCCCCAGCTATCCGTTTTTGCTTATCCGAAATTTTGAGTCTAATTTTACTCCACATTCTACATTACTTGATTTTTCTCTACTAATTCAGTTCTGAAAACATTTAAGAGTATTATTAAAATACAATAAAATGAATGTATGAACATTTTTGGAGAGCGCAACACAAGTGACCACACTTGTACCCGTGGCACACTTGTACCCGTGGAACTAATACTATTCAATATGTCATGTATTTTAAGCTTTGAACACTCAAGGCTTCAAAAAAAAAAAGCTTTGAATACTCAAACTCTCAAAAAATTCATTTAATATAATTAATGCACTCAAATAGAAGAAAGATTTACCAAAAAGATAATCAACACACAAAAATTTAAGTAATTCGATCTTTAACTAGATCTACATCAACTTCAAGCACCCATAAAAGCCCTTTGAGTATGAATAGGTTAGTGTTTACATGATACAACTTGCACCTTAGAATGAACCAATCGTCAGGCTAATACAAACACAAGAAACAAACAAGTTTCTCCACTTCACTCGTGAACGCAACCTTATTTTGGTAAACTTCAAGACTATTTATCAGAGTCTTCCCTTTTTTAACTATTGCGGTTATTGACAATGCATGGTAGTTAGTCTGCCACATCAACTTCAAGTAGCAAAAAATTATGCATGAAATGACCCAACTCTTTTGCAAGTTATGTCTGTTCAAAGTTACACCAAAAAGTAATTAGAAAAATCCTAGTTTGTTAGGATAACCAACTAACTCCCGTAATTGTCTTGTTGTTTCATATATAATTGGGTAAAGTCTAGTATGCACCAAAAAGTGTAAGTCAGTAACTGAAAAGTGCAACATGGACTAGGGTACACAACATGCACTCGAGTTCATAGCAGACCAACCCATATAATTGTCTTCAGACTACAAAACCCCTCAAATGAGTAACACTTAGATGATAAAACCCTTTTGAAACCATAAGAGACAACTCCTTTGAATACTGGACAACTTCGCTAAACCTAGTCCACTAAATCCTTCAAACTTGAATGATTCAGCTGATCCTCGGCTAGGCAACTCAACTGACCAACATCGAACCAACTCAAATATATAAATTGAACTAACTTCTCAACTCAGCTAAATTGACTAAATATCATCTCACCTGATCCCAACTCAATTGATTCACCTCAACAATTAAAATCTCTTAGACTTTGTCACCTGAATTCAACTTAGTTGATTTACCTTAACTGATTTTGATATATATATACTTCTCAACAATAGAAATAACCAATAATGTTCAGAAAAATCAACTAATACTACTTATGTAATATAGTTCACTGAAAACAACTAATATTGTTCTGTAAATTAGGGACATCATTAAGCAACAAGTGTAAGATCGGAGTTAGTGAGTAAAGAAAGGACAAATTCTGATGTTGTCATAAGTGTTGAGAACATTAGTTACAATACTTGACTGTAGGTGTTAGATCATTTTACAAAACACTTATTCCAACATCAACAATTTACATACACAATTATAAAATGCTTTTGTGTATAATTACGTTAAAATTGCATATACAATTTGATGTGGATAAAATGTGTCGTTCTACGAGAAAATGACACGTGGAATATACGTGACGATAATATCCTTTTGAATTAATAAGTGAGTAATGTAATTATGTATTATTTATTCATTTATCTTATGATATTCTATTAATTATACCTGAATTGTGTAATGAGAGCCTTTCTTGTGAGGATTTGTGCTAATATTGCTTAATACCACTATTATGGGTTGAATCTATGGGCTGAGAACCTCTCTGGCCCTAAGGCCCAGGAAATGATAAAGGGTCCCGACCCATCGGTAAAAGGCCACCGAAACCAGGGTCCATGAAGTGTCCTTGGCTTATTCTTAAAGTATTGGAGCTAAACGATCGGTAGAGAAGGTCGTGGGATATTTGCATGAGAAAGATAACTCTTTGACTGGGTCAGATTCGTGGGAGGTTCGCCAGGTCTCAGGAATTTAGGGATAAGTGGTTAAGTGGAGATAAAATTGAAGATGGTTATCCCTTCCTCCAAGGTACAAATATATAAGTTAATTGACTATCAAGTGTATGTTTTTTAGATGAATTAACGAGAAAATACACACTACTCGATTGAAGCATTTTCACTTCTTTCGTTCATTGAGCATTCATTGCATTGAAGGAAAACATTCTTACTTTTAATCGAGTGTTCTCCGAATACTATCCTTGAGATCATCAGTTTTTAACTTGTGCGTCGAAGTCCCCGCGCCAGAGATCTATCCGTTGTATTTTGTAGGTCTGTGGAGCAGCGCCAGCTTCAGATAAATCTGTTTGATCACCGGTTGCTCGAGGTTAGTTCTATAATTTTGTTGTGTGTTCAAACCCGCCTCATGTAAGCAAAAGAGTTAAGAGGAGCACCATCATCGGCTGCTCCACTAGAAGCTAGTATATCGATGGATAAGTGGTTTCATCATCTACTTCGTCATTACCCTCATCGAGTGGTACACATGTGAATCTAGAAAAAGGATCTACATCTGTGCCTTTTCCCCCGATCTCTTCAAAAAGCCCAACACTGACTGTAGGCAGTGGTGCATTGCCAACAGTGGCCCGTCTTGCCCCAGGTCTCATTTTACAAATATTTAAAATGAAATAAACTAAACATTAAAATTCACTTTTAAACTAAACATTAAATTCACAAAATCATATCCAAAATGAACAACTAAATAATCAAATCCACGATAAATTCATGTTCAAAGTTAACAATAACTATTACATAAAAATAAAAATTCCATGGTTTCCACCATGAGCTCCACTTCTCCTTCATTATAGTCATCCTCGAACCTCGTCAAATTTAGCTTGCCATAATTTCGTTATTCTCATGATCATCCTCATCAAAAATTTGAGCCCCGCCCTGCCCCAGGTCTCATTTTACAAATATTTAAAATGAAATAAACTAAACATTAAAATTCACCTTTAAACTAAACATTAAAAATTCACAAAATCATATCCAAAATGAACAACTAAATAATCAAATCCACGACAATTTCATGTTCAAAGTTAACAATAACTATTACATAAAAATAAAAATTCCATGGTTTCCACTATGAGCTCCACTTCTCCTTCATTATAGTCATCCTCGAACCTTGTCAAATTTAGCTTGCCATAACTTCGTTATTCTCATGATCATCCTCATCATAAATTTGAACCCCGCCCTGCCCCAGGTCTCATTTTACAAATATTTAAAATGAAATAAACTAAACATTAAAATTCACCTTTAAACTAAACATTAAAATTTCAAAAAATCATATCCAAAATGAACAACTAAATAATCAAATCCACGACAATTTCATGTTCAAAGTTAACAATAACTATTACGTAAAAATAAAAATTTTATGGTTTCCACCATGAGCTCCACTTCTCCTTCATTATAGTCATCCTCGAACCTCGTCAAATTTAGCTTGCCATAACTTCGTTATTCTCATGATCATCCTCATCATAAAGAACACATCCTTTAGCATGCCCATCTATAAATGAAATAATATGAATAAGAATTATATAAGTTACAACACATTAATGACATTAGTTTAGGTTAATAAAAAGAAATTTAGTAATTACCTTTCATTTGAGTTGATAACCAACTTTGTGCACACATTGACGCCTCAATTGTCGTTGAGTGAAGTCTACTACAATGGGGGTTAATCAATCTACCACTTGTGCTAAAAGAATATTTTGAAGCAATGGTAGAGACGGGGATTGCTAAAACATCTTTTGCAATCCGACTTAAAAGTGGATACTTACCCTTATTTGCCTTCCACCACATTAACACGTCAAAATCTCCAATGTCAGGAATGGGACCCTCCTCCAAGTATAGATCTAATTCCGACTTCATAGGTTTTCTTTTCTTTCTTGAAGAATACAAATAAAAACCACTTAGATTCACCAAATTTCTTGAAGATTCATTGGCCACACTTGAGTAGTACCCTTATTAACATAACCCAACAACAATGAAGAGCAATACTTACATTGTGCTTTTCATTTTCCATCAATTTGCATTATGTCATAATGCTTCCATACTTTGGAGTATAGTTTTTCTGCCGTGCCACCTGGTGCTTTTGTAGTATTATTATGAGCTTGTTCATCCACATTTTTAGGGTTCTCCGCAATCAGAGAGGAAGAGTCGGGTATCATGGAAGATGGAGCTGGAGATGGAAATGGAGACGGAGATGGAGAGTTGGATAATCCTTGAAGATTAATCGGTGACATGGATAATGGAGAGTCGAATGCCTCTTCACGGGCCATAATTAAACCTTAAAACATTCACAACAATTAGTCAATCACTGTAAATTAAAAAAAAAAAAAAAACAATCTCAAATTGGTAAACAACAGTATTAAATAACAAATCTCAAATTGGATTTAATAGCAATCCCAAATTAGATTTAACAGTAATCCCAAATTGGATTTAGTTATCCATCAATCAACTAATAATAAATAAACTAGATTATGTATTAAAATCTACCCATTAAATAAACTACACAACAACAAATAATATTAAGACTTACAAAATCTTTTTTACATACTTTAAAGCAATTTTGGTTCATCACTACTTGGCTATTATCTTTTTTACATACCTACAACACATTTTGGTTCATCACAACACATTATAGTTAATTGATTTAATTTTTAATTCATCACAACAATCCCAAAATTGGTATGACAACAAATGAAAAAAAATAAAAGTCGTGGTATGTGTGGGTTGAATTAAACTCGACAAACTCGAAAAAATGAAAGCCAAAAAAATTAGTAGAATACCTGAATGTCGAATGGAAGTCGTCGGTAGGGCAAGAAACTTAGAGGCGGACGCGGTGGTGGTAGGTGTGGGTTGGGCCGAGGCGGCTACGATGGATCAGTAGGTGTAGTATTGTAGTCTCCGCATTTGAGTAGTGTGGGTGTGGGGCTTGGTCGCTTGGATGAGTGAGTAGCACAATAGTGGCCATTGGGATTGTTTGCGGCGGAATGACAAGATAAAAAAATAGGGTTACTTAATTATATTGCGGGGCAGGGCAGAGCAATAAATATGTAAACCCATACATGCCCTGCCCTGTGTGCGGGGCGGGGCTGGCCTGCCCCATTTTTAAAATGGGGCAGGACAGGGCGATTCCAAAACGCTCGGGGCAGGGCGGCGCAACTTCGGGGCAGGTCATTTTACCATCCCTAGATAGGAGGCAGCTCCGAGCGACCTTGACCTTGTTTAACATGAGGCAACATGAGAATGAAAGTTTGAGAGCCTTTCTGAAAAGGTTCAAGCTTCTCTGGAGGTTCCTACAACCTCTCTAGGGGTGAAGATCAATGCCCTTAATTACCAACGGGCTTCGAGATGGAGATTTATTCTCCTCCTTAGCAAAGAAACCAATGTAGACTTTTGATGTGTTGCTGCATAGAGCTGAAAAATACCTGACTCTGGAAGAAGTGAGGGAAGCCAAGAGATCCAAGATGAAGTCCTATATGGGAGAGAAGAAGAAAGATCATGTGACGAAAAATCTAGTCATGGGCCACCTAAACACGCTGGAGGTGTTGGGGGAGTACGGCCAGGACCTAAAAAAAGGTTTGAGAAATACACACATTTAAAGATAGAACCAGTTGAGGTGTTGGAAGTTGTGGGATATCATCTAGAGATAAAGTTCCCTTATTCGAGATCCAGGGGGCCTCAAAGGCCCAAGTCCAACAAGTTTTGTCGTTTCCATAATGAGTATGGACACGACATAAACCAACGTTTCCATTTGAAAGTGGGTAAATTATTATATACTCCATTATTTATCCATTCAATAAGTGGGTAATAAAACTATATACTATTATTTATCCATATATCTTATGATATTTTATTAATTATACTTGAATTGTGTAAATAAGGGTCTTTCTAATGAGGATTTAGGTCAATATTGTTTAGTACAACTATTGTAGGCGAATCTTATGGGCGGGGAACCTATCTAGGCCTCGAGGCCCAGGAAATGATAAAGGGTCTTGGCCCACGTGTGCACAGGTTTATTGAAAATTGGGTTGAGGCCCATCGGCGAAAGGCCACCGAAACCAGGGTCCACGAAGTGTCCTTAGCTTATTCCTAAAGTATTGGACTTAAACGATCAATAGAGAAGATCGTGGGATATTTGCATGGGAAAGATAACGCTTTGATTGGGTCCGATTCGTGGGAGGTCCGCTAGGTCTGGGAATTTCGGGACAATTGGTTAAGTGGAGATAAATGGGAAGATGATTTTCCCTTCCCCAAGGTACATCTATATAAGTTTATTGATTATCATGCATAAATTTTTATTTACATGAATTAACAAGAAAACACACACTACATGATTGAAGCATTTTCACTTCTTTCGTTCATTGAGCATTAATGCATTGAAGGATCGAGTGTTCTCCGAATACTATCATTGAGATCTTCGATTTCTGACTTGAGCATCGGAGTCCCCGCGCAGGAGATCTCTTCAACGTGTTTTGTAGATCTATGGAGCAGCGCCAACTATGTGGCAGCTTCTGATAAATTTGTTTGATCAACGATTACTCGAGGTTAGTTCTATGATTTTGTTGTGCAATCAAACTTGACACATCACAATTAAATTAATTTAAATATATTTTTAATTGTACAATTGAATTATTGACTCACCATTAAATTAAAATTAAAATTATGACATGTAATTGAGTACACACAATGAAAACTCTTAGTCGACAATATTGCCTTTTCAATTTCGAAATTTTGATTTTGATATTTGAAAACGCATACTAACTCTCCGAATTTTGTTAGATCAATAATTAATGAACTTTAAAAGGTATATTTCAACTCTTACCTTAATTAAAATGTACATTAGATATTATCAATAGTTAAGATATCTACATTGCTTAGGATAACTTTCTTTCCTAAAATAAAACACTATACATTTAATATAGTTATTCACATTCTATTTTTAAAAATAATATTGTTCACATTATACTATCTTTACATTCAACTATCATTTATTTAGTTATTCATTTTATTTATAGACAAACATTTTATTTATAATATTATTGGCAGGTTCCAGGTCAAAATCGGAGTGGCGGATTCGTGGAATTTGAGGTTATCTTCAGCCGAATGCTTCTCCACCAAGGACACATACCTGTCGATCTTCGGCCAAGGAGATGCAGCCCAGATTTCCAAGGAAAACCAAGAGGGTTTCAGGTTGTGGTACGTACGTGTGAAACAATTTTGCCCCTTCAAAAGTAAAATCACATGTTTGGCGACTCATATAGGGGAGATTGCCTACGAGATCCCACCTGCGGAGAGAAGGTATTCTTAACCAAGAAGACTACTTACGTTGCGTCTTTTGTGGCCTCCAAGAGGAGATGGAGAACCATATATTTTTTTATTGCACACAAACCTTCTCGATATGGACGAACTTCTTGAAGTGGCTGCGAGTGTCGACGACATTACACTTAGGCACTGTTGAGAATTTCTTAGGATTCAGAAATATTTTTAGAGGGAGTAAAAAAAGAAATAACGCAGCATACATTTGGCTTGGAGTAGTATATATGACAAATATGAAAATGGAGAAACGCTATTATTTTTAAAAAATGAGGTATTCTCGATTTTGAAGTTTATGGTAAAGTTTAAGTTGAGACTGTGGAGCTAGATCACAATTAAATACCCACCGAGTAGTATCTTATCTTTCAAAAGTATAGATGAATAATTCAATCCAATACCTGTGTTCTTAGCTTATACAATGACTAATGAGATTTTGTAACTTTGATTTGTATTCTGGTTGGGTATATACCTTATAATCATTAATAATATTTTATATTTGACTGATTAAAATAAATTAATTATAATGGACCCCATAAATTCATAATACATCTTCATTCTCCTAACATATATACTTAAATTAATAGATATTCATTAAAATAGGAAAATAAACATAAATTGTTAAAAAAAAATAGACATAATGATTTTGAAGTGAGGAAGTATAACAAATCTTTACAAATTCAATCAATTCATTCTCCATAATAATTAGTCATAATTATTATTGTTGAGTGTTGATTATTTTTTCATCTTATATATATGGTAATAAATTAATAATCTAAATAGTGGAATACCAAAACATTACTTATAATTTCATTTCAATTTTGATAAAATCTAATCCTCAAAATTTAGTCTTCTCAATTCTTTTGATAATATTTTTATAAATTTAGAGAAGAATACACACATGATAAAATAAAGTGTGAAAATTCAAAAGTATATGAACTACTCAATGTATCTAGGATTTTTCTTAGTATAGTCAAATTGTACAAAGTGACTATATAGTCAATGCATCAAATCGCGCCATGTGGCATCGTATGCGTCGTATGAACCTGCTATCTGTTATACAAGTTTAAATTAATTAAATTATTTTTTAAATTGTATTTTATTATTTACTATATTACCCTTCTTTTATTAAAATTATTTTTAATATATATATATATATATATATATATTAAGAAAAATTACTATTCTACCCTTTTTATACAAATATTGTTATTATAAAAATTAAATAAACAAATTAAAAAAATAATTAAATAATAAATGTACTGGAAGTACTCACTTGCACAGTCCAACAGCCGTGCACGGTTGCACGGTCGATACTCAGTAAACCGTGTAATCCAAACAGTGTGTTGTAAGTGCTCACTTTCACGGTCCAACAGCCGTGCACGGTTGCACGGTCGATACTCAGTCACTCGTGTAAATCGAAACATGTACTGGAAGTACTCACTTGCACGGTCCAACAGTCTTGCACGGTCGATACTCAGTAAACCATGCAATCCAAAAAATGTGTTGTAAGTGCTCACTTTCACGGTCCAACAGCCTTGCCTGGTTGCACGGTTGATATTCAGTAAATAGTGCAAACCAAAAAAATGATATTTTCTTATTCACGTCCTCGAGCCACAAATAGAGCAGCGGTTTGGCGGTGTCAGTGGAGTGCGTGTTCGCAGGGGGGAAGAAAACCAACGTATTCGTGTTATAGGTTTAGGTTCATATGACTTTTTTTTTGGTTTAATTTAATTTGTTTTTTTTTTTTTGTTAATTTTAATAATAATATAAGGGTAAATAAGTAGTTTTATCATTATATATTTTTAATTAAATTAATAAATATAATAATTTTTTAAATTAAATTAAGGATAAAAATGAATTTTAAATTATATATTTTAATTAATTAAATTAATTATAAATACGACACCATAAGATGAATATTTTCAACACAAACTACAAAAGGTTGGGTCATCAGGTTTAAATCTTTAGATTTGATTTTTAATTGTTCAAATTTAATTGACTACGATAGCCATACGACACCATAAGACACTTTGACCATCGGGAGGTCACATGTATCTATCCATATGAAGAAGTGGAAATCCCAAAATTTAAGATAAATAAGCTGACGTGGGCAGTTTGGGTTCTGCTACTTGAATTCCAAAGTTAACTACAGAAAAACCTTCGTTTTGAATTCCGTTCCCACCTGTCATGGCCGTTATTGAAATTCACCACTTTCAAGCACACAAAAAAAAAAAAAAAAAAAAATCAAACCTATAATAGATTTCCCTATTTTTAATACGTTTAAACATAATTAAAATCTCTCATCTTATTTATTGAACATTCACCTTCGTATCAATTAGTATCTCTTATATTTATTGATATAAATAAAATCCTACTAATAATATCATCCTGGAAATTTATTTCGGTAGTTTTCGTTGAGTTTATTTAATTATATACTATATCTTACAAACATATTTTAGATAGTGTTTGCAAATACAACAAATAGCTTCTACAATTACTTATTTTCAAAACTTTCTCTCACAACTTTTAAATAATACTAAGTGATTCTCGAAGCGGTTAGTTTTGTTTACAAACACTCTTTTACTGTATTTATGTGCAGCACAATTAGCACTATATATATTTTATGAAGACAAGAGAGTACCCGAAGAACTTATTTTTGCATTGATTTTAGACTTCTCGGAGTTGGAGTCGTCAAACCCATGACGTATTTGTTCGACCAAATTCTATCGTTTAAGGGTGAAACCTGCATTTTTATATTTTTCAGCGTTATTTTAACAACTTTTTTATATTTGTCAAAATAAAGTTTCATATTTAAACATCTGAACAATTGTTTTCAGACATTGAATAAAATTTCAGAATTGTTTTTATATTCATCGAAATTCAAGTATTATGTGAGTTTGTTCACATGCTTCATCAATTTATCAACTACATTTCCACTTGACTAGTAAAAAGAGTAATATTTTTTTGTTTGAAAAAAAAGAGTAAATTTATATTTATAGTAAATTAACAAGTTGCATGCATGTAATTAAAAAATATAGAAAACTATTACAGAGGAGTAATTATTACAAAACCTACTCATTACTATATATCTATCTATCGGATAATAATAATACAGTAGTACTCCTCTTGACAGCTAAGTCGTTGCGTTGTGAAGACCGACTTCCTGTAACTCAATATTTCTCTATATAAACTCTCTTTCCATATCTTCTCAATTTCACATTCCCCTTTCATTTGATTTTCCCACTACTCTCTCTTTCTCTTTCTCTCTCTTGCTTTTCTGCATTCAGATGGCGGGTGGTTTTGCCCCCGGTGCCGGCACCGGGAAGGAATATCCCGGCAAGTTAACGCCCTACGTCTTAGTCACTTGCATCATCGCCGCCATGGGAGGCCTCATTTTCGGCTACGACATCGGAATCTCAGGTACTTTTATTTCCCTTTAATTAATATGTTGGTTGTATATTTGAGTGTTAATTAGGGGTTGTTTGGTTGCAGGCGGAGTGACGTCCATGGATTCGTTTTTGAAGAAGTTTTTCCCCTCTGTTTACAGGAAACAGAAAGCCGACGACTCCACCAATCAGTACTGCAAATTTGACAGCGAGACGCTCACAATGTTCACGTCGTCGTTATACTTAGCGGCGCTTTTGTCGTCGATTGTCGCCGCCACCGTCACCCGAAAGCTCGGCCGGAAACTCTCCATGCTCTTCGGCGGCGTCCTCTTCTGCGCCGGAGCGTTGATCAATGGCTTCGCTAATAACGTCGCCATGTTGATCGTCGGCCGTATTCTCCTCGGTTTCGGAATCGGATTTGCTAATCAGGTTTATAATTATACCTATTCCGATTTTATTCTTTTTTCTTGTTTGTGGTTTCCGATTTTGAGTCAACACTTTTGTAGTGGTTCAGATCTGTTCCTTTTTTAAATGAAGAGTTGAAATTGGTGAGGGAAAAACGACAGATAGCGTATTTTAGCAAAAGTGTTTGTTTATCTGGCGCTATCATGATTGGGGGTGTATTTATTAAAAAGAGAAGTCCAGGTCATTTTGCCCTGTATTTCTCTCTTTGCTGCTGCTGACGTTTTGTATGTTTCCTATTTTCAACCAACGTTTACTCCAACCTTTTTTTTCCCGTTGAATACAAACAAACACTTTGCATCAGATTTAGACTTCCAATTCCACAATATTCTCTCTTCACACTATGAAAACGACTTTTTTACCCTCCCCCACTACCGACAAAACCATATGCGTTTTTCCACCATCCATTAACATACACATCACATCTAAACGGGCACATAGTAAGCTCAACAAGTCAAATTCGAGCTCGATACATAGTTGACTTACTATTGAGCCGGACTGTGTATCAAAATACTATTAGTAACCTTTATTTTGTTACGTAAATGGGTATTTTTAACATTATTCACTAATTTATTTATCTTTAAATTTGCTTATTGCAGTCTTTCCCACCCCTACCTGTCGATAGTATTAGTGTATTTCGGTTTGTTCTTACATGGTATAGCTTAGTTAGGATAACCCTTTTTCAGGCATTCATAAATAATACAGTATGTGTAAAATTAGTGACCAATTGAATTTTTTAACCATATTAGTTGATGAGTATTAATTGATTTCATTTATTTTTTCCATTTTTTTAGATTATTGTTATTGTGTAGGTGAAATATGGTATTCGGATTAATTTATTGATTTCTAAATATGTTAATTAATTAATTGCAGTCTGTACCCCTGTACCTTTCGGAAATGGCTCCCTACAAATTCAGAGGAGCACTGAATATTGGCTTCCAATTATCCATCTGCATAGGCATCTTAGCAGCAAACGTGCTAAACTACGGCTTTGCAAAGATCAAGGGAGGCTGGGGATGGCGTCTGAGCTTGGGGGGCGCGATGGTTCCGGCCCTCATCATCACCGTCGGCTCCCTAATCCTGCCCGAAACCCCCAACTCCTTGATCGAACGTGGCAAAACGGACGAAGCTCGTCGCAAACTCATCAGAATCCGAGGCGTATCGAATGTGGATGAAGAGTTCAATGACTTGGTGGCTGCTAGTGATGCTTCCAGCAAAGTGGAGGATCCATGGAGGAATCTGTTGCAGAGGAAGTACAGGCCTCATCTCACCATGGCTATTGCTATTCCCTTCTTCCAGCAGCTTACTGGCATTAATGTCATCATGTTTTACGCCCCGGTTTTGTTTAAGACTATCGGGTTTGGAAGCGATGCTGCCTTGATGTCTGCGGTGATCACGGGTGGGGTGAATGTTATTGCGACGATTGTGTCGATTTATGGAGTGGATAAGTGGGGGAGGAGGTTCCTTTTCCTTGAAGGAGGCATTCAGATGCTTATTTGTCAGGTAATTAATTCATTATTATTAAGAGTACGTTTTGTATGAACTATGTTTATCGTTTATTAATAAAGTTTGGGGTGTTTTTTAGGTAGTGGTGGCGATCTGCATTGGTGCGAAATTCGGAGTTGATGGGACTCCGGGGGATTTGCCCAAGTGGTACGCGATTGTAGTGGTGTTGTTTATATGCATCTACGTGGCGGGATTTGCGTGGTCGTGGGGCCCGCTTGGGTGGCTCGTTCCGAGTGAGATATTCCCGTTGGAAATTCGATCAGCAGCTCAGAGTTTGAATGTTTCAGTGAACATGGTCTTCACATTTGTAGTGGCTCAAGTGTTCTTGGCAATGCTGTGCCATTTGAAGTTCGGTTTGTTCTTGTTCTTCGGGTTCTTCGTGATAGTGATGACGATCTTCATATACGTTTTCTTGCCGGAGACGAAGAATATCCCGATCGAAGAAATGGGGAGGGTGTGGCAGAAACATTGGTTCTGGTCGAGGTTTGTTGAAGGCGAAGATTATACTAATGGATCAGTAGAGTTGAAGAAGGGGAAAGGGGATGGTTATAAAGTATGACCTTTATAGCTAATTTTACTATTTTCATTATAAAACGAATTTGTGTTTAAATCAAATTGTGGTAGATATATTTCGTGAATTAAATTGTAATTGATCATTATGTGGTAATAGATCATCTCATTATACTTGGAATTTTACAATTATTTCACTTGCCAAGTAAATCAGTTCACAACAGGGGCATGTTTGGTAACATGCAAGTCAGGATTTAAAATAGAATTTAATAATGAATTTATGTGATGATTATTAAGTTTGAATTTCCAACACATAATAATTCTTTGATCAATTGCGTTTTAAATTGCAATCCATGTAAATCCGATTTGGGCTTAATGGCTCTGTTTCACCCAGTAACATTTTCAAATTTCTGTCCCTAACAAAATATAATTCCCCTGTTCTATATAAAGTGAAGTTTTCATTTTTTAATAGAAAAAAATGGTATATATTAACAATTTTATCATTAATTAATAAATTATATCTAGTCACATTTCCTAATCTCAGTTTACTACATGGAATTAGATTAATTAATAAAAATAAGTTAGAAATTATGAAATTTTTTAAAGTTAAAATGAGAGTATGATTGAAAAAAATATTAAAACATCATTTAATTGTGTATAAAAAATAAATAAAATAAAACATCCCTTATTGTTGAATTAGAGAGTATATTCTTTTCGTTTTCTCAGTTAATTTACTCATTTTCTGTTTGTACAAATTTTAAGAATATAGAGAGTAGAAAAGAAAAAGATAGAGAAATAATGAAGTATTAAAATAAATAGACATAAATAACTTAATAAAGTACATAAAATATGATAAAATTAGTAATTTAACGAGATACTTACCAATATTTGTGAGTAAACTATTTAAGTGATAGAAAATGATTCACTTAATAATATAATAATTTATTTTTTATAGATGCAATATGTATCTCAAATTAAATATTGTAAATTAATTTGATATATGACTCAAATTTCCAACGGAATCCTTGTCCACTAGTAAAACAACTTATCCAAAATAGACAATGTACCTAACTTTGAGATCATCTTTTCCTTCTATTTTGTGCATATAATTTAAAGAAAAATAGGACAATACTCTACTCTAAATCACGTGTAATAAATTTAAGTCATTTATTTTGGATGAAGTATATCTACTTCTTTTTTCTTTTCTTTTTTGGGTAATATTAAAATATAGAAATTCTAATTACAATCCATATCGATCTCACCTAACCGTTTTGTGTTGTTTTTGTAAATAGAGAAGAAATGAGTTAACAAAAGTAGGAATCAAATTCACATGTCGTCCGTTACCAATCACATTATGTCATGAAATTAATTATGAGATCACTCTAGTACCCTTTTTATTGACAATGAAATATTGCCCATCTCTTTTACTCAAAAACTTAAGAAATTAAGAGATGTTGAATTTACTTATTTTTTTCACAATATTTTATATATGAAATCATGAAATATAGATAATTAAAGTAATTTGGAGAAAATTCACGAACGTAACTAATTTTTTTTTCAATTTAAGTATTGTTTTACTACATGATCAAAATTATGTTACTATATGACCAAAATATTATCACTACAAGACCAAAAGTGTACTACTACAAGTTCAAATATATTCTGAACACTTAATTTTTTGGTTGAATTTAGTCAAAAATATTATGCTACTACAAGGCCAAAACTATGTTATACAAGTCTAAATTATTGTCACTGCCAAACCAAAAGTGTACTACTACACGTAAGAAAATATTCAGAATACTTAATTTTTTGGACGAATTTTAATTTTCAAAATATTTTTTGACATGTAGCAGTACATTTTTTTTATCTTGCAGTGATAATACTTTAGTCTTGTAGTAACAATACATTGTTTATGTAGTAAACCACCTGCTTGCGACCCGTGAATTTTTGGATGACCTGAATCTAGACTTATGACCCACAAATTTTTAAAATTTACTTTAATTAAACATATTTCATGTGTGAAATATTTCACAAAAAGTATGAATTCGACTTATTTATTAAACGAGTTGAGTCAAGCCGAGCTTTAATAAGTTGAGTTATAGACCCTGTCGGGTAGCCTGACCCATTCCCACCCCCATTGCACCCCTATTACTCAAATACTCTTTGTATTTCTTTTATTGGTTTCATTTTATTAATTTATTCATATTAATAAGGGTATAAGTATCTTTTGATACATTAATAAATGAAAAAATTAGTTTATGTGAATGATAAAATGAAATAAATTTAAAGGGAAACACTATTTATATTATATTATATTTAATAGAGAAGATTTGATTGATGAATAAATTGATTAGGTTCCTTTCTTGTACAACAAGTTCTTTCCTTGTATATAGATTCTTTTCTTGTACAACAAGTTGTAATTCACCTATATTAATGAGAATATCATACACCGTAAATTGCACGGTGATTATTATCATTCTGTCATGGTATCAGCAAATTAAGTGCTGAAAACCCTAGTCCAATTTTTTTTTCTTTCCCATCCGTTTCTTCCTTCTCCTTCACAATGTCGGATATTGTTCCAGCAACACCTAAGGATCCCGATCACATTCCCCTTGCCACTCTGATTCACATGGTTACGATCCGCCTCTCTTCATCAAACTACCTTCTTTGGAAGAGTCAAGTTCTTCCAATGCTTCGATGTGATAATCTCGCAACCTTTGTCGACGGTTCTGGTCCCGAGCCCGAACCTATGATTAAGTCGTCCGAAGACAAGGACGAACCCAACCCAGCCTATCTTCTCTGGCGCAAACGCCACGATCGTGTCCTTTGCCTGCTTCTATCCTCTCTCACGGAAGAAGTTATGTCTGAAGTCGTTGGCCTCTCTAAGGCTCGTGATGTTTGGCTTGCCCTAGAGGCCGCATTCAATCCCTCCTCCCCATCCCACGCTCAACAACTCCGGGATGAACTACAATTCCTCCGTCGTGGTTCGCTTTCCGTCGTCGAGTTCAATAGGAAGTTTACTAATCTCTGTCACCAGCTTGCTGCAATCGGCCACTCAGTTTCTGATGCGGACAAGGCTCGATGGTTCCTTCGCGGACTTGGCCCGCAATTTCGAGCGTTCACTGAGGTTCGCCTAGCCATCGCCCCCTTACCCTCCTTTCTTGATCTGTTGTCTCAGGCCAGAGATCATGAGTTACGCGAGAAAGCTATGGAAGCTTCTGACGCTCAGCCGCCTACTGCTGCCTTTTACGCTAATCGCTCAGGTCATCGCTCGTCGTCTTCCGGTAATCGTACTTCGAATCAGGTCCGCGACGGTGGTCGTGGTCAGGGTGGTCGCGATGGTGGCCATACCTCCAACAGTGGTGGCCGTCCCCAAGGTGGCGGTACTAAGCGTGTGCCTCGCTGCCAAATCTGTCGCGATGCTCATTACGCCACTAATTGTCCGAACAGGTTCTCTCGGGATTATAATTTTCATGATTCCCAGTCCAGATCTGCAAACATTGCCCAGGCGTTTCAAACTCAGTGTACCGTCAATCCCTCATCTGTATCAGATTGGTATGTTGACACTGGTGCCTCGGCTCATATGACGTCCTCCTCCACTGCTCTGGATTCCTTTGAACCCTATTCTGGTAATGGTTCAGTCATCGTCGGTAATGGTGACTCTCTTCCCATTTCGCATATTGGTTCTCGTGTTATTAATACCTTGCCCTTGTTAGATGTTTTAGTAGTACCTCATATTACTAAAAATTTATTATCTATTAGCAAGTTAACCAATGATTTGCCTGTTGATGTTATGTTCTCTAACAACTCTTTTGTGGTTCAGACTCGGTTGTCAAAGAAAATCCTCGCTCGAGGGACATGTAAGGATGGCCTTTACATTCTAGAGCAGGGCACATCTGCCCTGGTTGCTGCTTTAAATTCTAGTCTATTGAAGTCTTCTTTTGAGTTGTGGCACTCCCGTTTGGGACATGCTTCTATTTCTGTTATTCAGTTGTTAAAAACTTTAGGCCATTTGAGTGTTACTTCTGTTTTGCCTAAGCCGTCACCTTGTACTTCTTGCCAATTGGCTAAGAGTAAAAGGTTACCGTTTGATTTAAACGATAAACGTGCTTTACATGTTTTAGATCTTATACACTGTGATTTATGGGGTCCTTCTCCTGTTTTGTCTGTCGATGGTTTCAGATATTATGCTTTATTTGTGGATGATTTTTCTCGTTTCTCGTGGATTTATCCCTTACGCGCAAAGTCTGAGTTTTTTGATGCTCTCAAACAATTTAATACTTTCGTTTCCACTCAATTTAACTCATCCATTAAAATTTTTCAGAGTGATGGTGGTACTGAATTTACCAACCATCGTGTCCGTGATTTTTTTAATTCATTTGGTATCTTACATAGATTTTCTTGTCCTTACACTCCTAAACAAAATGGTCGAGCTGAGAGAAAACATCGTCACATAACTGAAACTGGTTTATCACTTTTGTTTCACTCTCATACCCCTCTTCCTTTTTGGGTTGATGCCTTCTCTACCGCTGTCTACATTATTAATAGGCTTCCATCTCCTGTTCTTAACAATAAGTCACCATATGAGCTTTTATTCCACTCTCCTCCTTCATATAGCAATTTTAAAGTTTTTGGTTGTCGTGTGTTTCCGTATCTCCGTGATTATGCTCCTCATAAGTTGGCTCCCCGTAGTCATCCGCTATAGCAGTATTCACAAGGGTTTTCGGTGCTACGATCCTGTTTCTTCGCGCACTTACATTACTCGTCATGCTCAATTCGATGAGACTCTATTTCCTTTCTCTTCTAATACTTTGTCTACATCTCATACTGACTTGGACTTTTCTTGTTTTTTGGATCCTCAGGTTTCTCGATCGACAATCTCGAGTCCTGCCTCTTCACGATCTGTTCCGCACGATCCTCCTTCATCGTCACATGCGTGTTCTTCTCCTACTGAGGTTTGCACGCTCTGCCCTGTTGATTCATCTCATGAGCCAACGCCAATGCTCCATCCCGTTGTTCCCGACCCGATTCAGGTTCCAGTGCCTGATCCTGCCATACCCGCACCCACCGACCCTGCTGGTCATGGCTCTCCTTCCACGGTTCCCGTTCCTCCGGCTAGTCCTCCACCCGCTCATTCCGTTTCACTTCATCCCATGCAAACCCGTGCCAAATCCGGTATCTTTAAACCCAAATATTCGGTTGATATTGCTACCACTAAGCTGCTACATTCCCTGTCTGTCTCCACAGAACCTCGAGGGTTCAAATCTGCCTTAAAGCTTCCACATTGGCATTCTGCCATGCGTGAAGAAATGGAGGCTTTACATTCTAATCAGACATGGGATCTTGTCCCTCGTCCGCCTTCTGTCAACATTGTTGGTTCTAAATGGGTTTTTTGTACTAAGTACAAATCTGATGGATCCATTGAGCGATATAAAGCTCGCTTAGTTGCTCAAGGGTTCTCTCAAATTCCAGGTTTTGACTTCTCGCACACCTTTAGTCCTGTTGTTCGTGCTGCCACTGTTCGTGTCATACTGTCTTTGGCTGTGCAGCGCTCTTGGCCTTTGCATCAACTAGATGTGAAAAACGCCTTTCTGCATGGCGTACTTCCTAAACCTGTATTTATGTCACAACCTCCTGGTTTTACTGATCCTCGTTTTCCTAATCATGTTTGCAGGTTGAAGAAGTCTCTTTATGGCCTCCGCCAGGCTCCACGTGCTTGGTTTGATAGATTTAGTGTTTTTTTATTCTCCTTAGGATTCACTCGTTCTCGTTCTGACACCTCTTTATTTTTCTTTCATAGTTCCTCTTGTACCATTTTTTTATTACTCTACGTTGATGATATTATTGTTACAGGAAGCAACTCTGCTGCTTTACAAAAGTTCATTGTTCGTGTCAACAAAGAGTTCGCTGTCACTGATCTTGGTCGTCTCAATTACTTCCTTGGTCTTGAGATTACTCATCATCCTTCTGGCCTTTTCCTTGGCCAAGCAAAGTATGCGTATGATATTCTCACACGAGCTGAAATGCTCGATTGCAAGCCGGTCTCTACTCCACTGGTTGCAGGTGACTCTCTGGTCAGTTCAGGTGAATCGTTCAAGGATCCTACACTTTATCGATCCTTGGTGGGTGCTCTACAATATCTCACCATCACTCGCCCGGATCTGTCCTATGCCGTTAATCACGTTAGCCAATTTCTTCATTCACCCACAACGGATCACTTCTTGGCTGCTAAACGGATCCTTCGATACGTTAAAGGGACTATTCATCATGGGCTATCCTTCTCGCCCTCTTCAGACTACAACATTGTTGGCTACTCTGACGCCGACTGGGCCCGCTGTGTGGACACACGTCGTTCCACTTATGGTTACTCCATCTTTCTAGGCGGCAATCTGGTTTCTTGGAGTGCAAAGAAACAACCTACAGTTGCTCGCTCCAGTTGTGAGTCTGAATATCGTGCACTAGCAAACACTGATCAAGAAATGGTTTGGCTTTCCCATTTACTTAAGGAGCTTCGTGCACTTCCTTCTTCTCGTTCGCTACTCTTATGTGACAACAAGAGTGCCCTATTTTTGAGTCAGAATCCAATTGCTTACAAGCGTGCTAAACACATTGACATAGACTGTCACTTCATTCGCGAACTTGTAGCAAATGGACATTTGGAGACACGCTTTGTTCCCTCTCATCTCCAAATTGCGGACATTTTTACAAAGAGTTTACCCCGGCCAAATTTTGAACTGCTTCGATCCAAGCTTCGTGTCGATGCGATTCCGACTCTTCGCTTGAGGGGGGGTAATAGAGAAGATTTGATTGATGAATAAATTGATTAGGTTCCTTTCTTGTACAACAAGTTCTTTCCTTGTATATAGATTCTTTTCTTGTACAACAAGTTCTTTCCTTGTATATAGATTATTTTCTTGTACAACAAGTTGTAATTCACCTATATTAATGAGAATATCATACACCGTAAATTGCACGGTGATTATTATCATTCTGTCAATATTATAGATTTCCTACGGAACCATTGTTGACTTCTAATAAAACAACGTTTATCCAAAAAAAGACCTAACTTTGAGATCATCATCTTTTTATTTACTCTAATTCACGTGTAATAAATTATAGTCTTTCATTTTGGATGAAGTATATATATCCACTTTTTGGAAAGTGTCATATTAAAATATTGGAACTCTAATTTACATATAGATATTCCTACCTAACCGCTTTGTGTTGTTTTTCTAAACTGGATAATGGCAAATTTAACAAAATAGAGAAATCAGATATTGTAGGTGCCATTAATATATTAATGAGTTTCACACTTTTAACAAAAGTAGGAATCGAATTCACATGTCCTCCATTACCGATGTCACAAAATTATGAGACCAATACCCTTTTTATTCACAAAGAAACATTGCACATATCTTTTAATCTCCCATTCATATATAGCGTGCTTATTTATTTTTGTACAAGTTTAAAAATATATTGTTTAATTATGTATATATAATAGATAAAATAATAAAAAGAATGAATAGATTTTTTTCATTAAAACAGATGAAAAAGAAAAGTTGAACAATTTTTCAGGCTAGTATTCTTCAAAAAAAAAAAGGGGGGGCAATCAATTTATTCACGGTCTCGCAAATGAAGCAAAGAGGTGATAATAATTTCTAGATTAACATAGATCACATTCTTCATTTTGTGTGTTTAAATTCAATTTTCTTTTGGAGGTTGCAATCATTTTGATCACGGAAACTGAAAATTGCAACAGCTATTAATCACATGATTTTCATCTCCCAATTGAGATCGATATGTGGTGGATAAATAGTTTTCACAACCTTTCGTAAAAACTATCTATATATAACTATATAAGCTTTGAACATAAATATTAAAAATTATAATAGAATAAATGATATATAATAATAAAATAATAATAAAATTTAAGAAATACTATTTTATGCACACTTTTCTTAACGGGCCTCCCAACATTTTTTGCACACTCCAAAAAAGGAAATAATAATACCAATAATACCCCTCTTTTATTTTACCTTTAATTAAATCTCTTTCATTTTAATCAATTAATTACCAATAATATCCTTCCTTTATTTACATTACACATCACTTTATTCAATTTTCTTAATCTCCGGTCAAAGTGTGCATAAAATTCTGGAACGGAGGGAGTAGAAGTAATAGTTTACTAAAAAGAAAGTTTTTATTAGTGCGATTTTTTTTAAAAAAAATTGAGCAGCTTTTAGTGATTAATGGGAAAGGTAAAGTCTAGTATGCACTCGAGTGCATACTATGCACCTTAGTCCATGTTGCACTTTTCAATTTTACTGACTTACACTTTTTGGTAAATGGTGTTGTATTTTTCAATTATTACTAAAAATATTATTATACAGTTTAATAATTGAAAAGTGCAACACCATTTACCAAAAAGTGTAAGTCAGTAAAACTGAAAAATGCAACATGGACTAGGGTGCATAACATGCACTCGAGTCCATAGCAGACCAACCCAATGGAAAAACGTAATTTTTTTCCATGGATAAGCGGATACATGAATTTACACTTTTTTCTTCCTTTCACTACTTTAATTTAATGGCTGATTTTGATAGATTAAAGGCCGTACCACCACCCACGAATAATTAATCAATTTACTTTTCAAACCAAAAAATGGAACCTTATCCACTGTTTCTTTCTCTTTACAAAGAAATTGGATAAAGCTAAAAAAAAGGTTTGACATGTGGTTTCTAATGTAGTAATTCACAAGTCATTAAGCATCTTCTCGAAATATTACCAACTCACTTTCATAACATCTCTTTTACTCGAATATCTTTTATTTCTTGAAAAAGAAATGATTCAATGGATGGATTTAGCATAAGAGAATGTAACTTTTTTCAGAGTAATATTTGTTTGCATCAGATATGTGTATCGTGTCATTGATGCATAACTAATATTGTTTAATAGAAAATAATTAATACTATTTCTTTCGTTTACTGAAAGTTATCTATATATATATATTTTTTTTTGACAAAACACACTATTTTTTCTACCTTTTTCCTTTTATATTCGTTATTCCTCTCTTCTTTTTCTATTTAATTTCTAACTCTCTCTACTTTTTTATTTCTTGTATCTCTTTCAATCTTAATATAATTCACTCCACATATATTATTATATTTTTTAATCAATGTGTAAAAATTAAATTGACAACTTTCGAAGGACAAAGATAGTATTGTTTAGGGAATCCATCAAACTAATTAATACTGATCAACTAATATTATTCAGTAAAAAAAATTAATATTGTGAATTGAACAATACTCCCTCTCTCAAAACTTAATAAATCTATTTTTTTTTTATTCTGTCCAAACTTAATATGCACATTTCTATAAATAGAAATATTTATTCATCCAGTAATACACACTTCATGAACACTTTAAACTGTACACAACTGTTTTAAGTATAAATAATTAATATTTCTTAAAATTTGTGCTAAAAAAATTATATTTATTAACTTTAAAATCAGAGAATATTATTTAGTGAAACAATTAATATAATTAAAAAAAATCAATACCACATGAAACAATTACGGGATAGAAGTATTTGTCTTTTTTTGGCTAGTATGTATTGACCAGAGGTGATGAACCCTCTTAAATATTAGTTCGTGATTATAAATTTATGATAAGCATTGTCGGTGGTTGTAAATTATCACATTTATTAAAATATTGCAAATATAAAAATTTGATGTTCAGGTAACAATTTTTTTTTTTTTTTTTATGAAAATAGTCCAAGGGTTGATATTTTAATATTAACTTAGAGAAAGATGTAGAAAGTGACGTGCTCAAACGAAACCGAGCTACTATAATTTTGCGGTTTCACCGTGATGTAGATTCGATTTTCACTGTGAGTGTGTGCGATTTTCACGCACAAGTGTGGGCGATTTTCTCTTTGTTTCTCTCTTCTCTTTCGTTTGTTCAAATCTCTCTATCAAGTTTCCCCCTCATGTAGATCCGCAAAATAATCTGTTAGATCTTGTTAGATGCTTTAGTCGTCGCCGCAGTCGCCGTTTTCATCAGATCTAGGTTATAGATCCTCAGATCTACTTGTTCTAGCCGCCGACCGCCGCCGTTTGTTCCAGCCATCTGTTATGTAATTTTTCTTCGTTTCTTGTTAGGGATCAATGGAGATTTTACCCGGAACGTCGGGTATTTCTTCGTTGATCCTGTTTACTGTTTTTTCTAGGTAGTTTTGGATGCTTGCTTAGTTTTATGTTTTGGTTTCTGTTGTGCACGTCTAGTTGTCCATGTTGAGACTTTGCTGTAGTTGTGAGTTTTTTTGGTGGTTTGGCTCTTTGAGATAGGAGAGCCCTGGTGCTTTGATACCTTTAGATCGGGTACTCGGTGGAACTTTGTCTTTTTATTATGTTTTCTATTCTTGATTTGAGAACACCTTAGTGTGGGGTTGTCTCATTTAAAGATTGAAGACCTGGACACCTGGTAAGGCAAAGGGAAACTCGTCTTTCCTCTTCACGCGATTGGAGTGGACGGCGATATCCGTTTGATTTAAAGATTAAAATTTTAGACTCGTGATTTGTATCTTTATTTTATGATCTTGGAAACCCTCAATAAAAATAAGATGTAGAAAGTGACAAAGTTTTTAACTTTTGAGATAGGATTCTCTCATATCCTGCTACTTTCAAAACCTAATTATCATTTGAGACATGATCATATTCATATATGTTAATTAATGATTATAAATGATGTTTTTTTTTTCGTCATATATACCCACGATTAAATGTAATTTTGCGCATCCAAACAAACTAGGCCAAAAGGAATAAGAATATGTTCGACCCTTCACCTTCATAAAGATGAAAAAAAAAAAAAAAGGAATCTATTTAAAGATGTGTTTAATTAAATCATGCTACCAAATCTACTTCTTCCTCTAACTTCAATTTGCATAAATAACTTTATACAGTACAAATTCTTTGTGGGACATATATCTAAATTAATTACATTTTATCAACTTACTTACATGTTAATTTTTATTTTTTATCTAATGATTTTTTTTATCAGATTATGTTTTTATTCTTACTAAAAACTGAGCCATTCTTTTATTCTTCAAAGTAGTGGACCTGAAAAGCATTGTACTCTGCGAACTTGAAATAGGCAAACAGCCCACTAAAATAAAATAAGGCCCATATACCCCTCCAACTTTGTTAAATATACTCCCCGTCCCATTTATTAATTTAATATTAATGTAAAATATTCAATTTATCCTTTTAAAAATTAATTCAGGATAGATACACTCTCCAAAAATTCACACTCTAATCCCTAACCCTAATTGCAGAGGAAACCACCACCGCCCACCTCTGCCACACCTTCGGTGGCTGGCGTCCAAACAAAATAAAAAAAAATTGACAAACCAGTGTCGACGAAAAATACTCTTATCGACACTGATTTGTGGATGAAAACATTCTTGCCGATGATATTTTTTCGAAAGAAATTTAAAAAAAATCAGAATTTTCTATTAATAGTGGTCGAAGATATACACTATATATTGTCGACAATAATGTATATTTTCGACTATTAGTTGTCGAAAAAAAGAAACCTTACTGTTACACGGTAAACAAAAAGGGGAAAAGAGGAAAAAAAAGGAGAGAGAAACTTATCGGCAACGGCGATGGAGTTGGTGGTGGCACGGCGAGGGGGCGGCATGATGGACAACAAAAAAAAAAAAAAAGATTGCGGCAGTGAGGTGGGGGAACGGGGCCGGCGAGGAGGTGGGGTGGGAGCAGCAGAAAAAAAAAAAAGGATGGAGGGGTGGGGGCGGCAGAAGACGAAGATGGAGGAGGGGCGACCGGGGCCTGGTTTCATGGTGGTGGGGTGGGGAAGAAAATGATGATTAAGAAGAATTGAAAAATTAAAATTTGGAGGAGTATATCTATTAAATGAATTTTAGGGTGAAAAGAATATAATACTCCCTCCGTGCACAAAAAGTAGTCTTATTTGTCTTATATTCTTTGTCCATCAAATGTAGTCCCATACACTTTATGAAAACTATCACCCTTCAATCATTACTTAATTATTCAATTTATCATCAACTTTATTCACAAACAATCACTTTATTCACAATGGACCCCACAATACCCTATAATACCCTTACTTTATCTACTTTATCTACATTTTTCTTAAAACTTGTGCCCCTCCTCCATGGAACTACATTCGATGGATGGAGGGAATAGTTAATTTGGGGGAGTACATCTATCTTATGTCTATTTGAGGAGTACATTTATCGGGGAGTAGATTTAACAAAAATGGAGGGGTATATAGCCTGCGCCTAAAATAAACATGAATTTCGCATCAATGCAAATCAAGAGTTTTTGTTTACTTCATCGTCCATCAAAAGTGTGTTCATATTTTAATTATAAAGAATATATTTAATATAATGAGTAAAAAATATATTTGGTAGATACTCAATCTTGTTAGTAAAGTAGAAAAAATATTCAAAAGTTAATTATTTAAATAAAATAAGTACGTTTTTTGTGAACCCAAAAAAAGAAATGAGCACACTTTTGGTGGACGGAGGGAGTAATAAACAACACCATAAAAAATATATATAATACTCCCTCCGTCCAATTTCATTATTCTCACTTTCCTTTTTTGGTTGTCCAATTTTATTATGCTCATTCCTTTTTTTAAAATAATACTATTCACACTACTTTATCTCCACCCTCCAACCATCACTTATTTACTCAAATTGCCACTAACTTTATTCATAAACAATCATTTTATCTATAAATGGACCACACAACATCCCATCATACCTCCAACTTATCTACTTTATAAATAAAATAATCATTATTCATTAAAGTCCATGCCCAGAGAAATGGTCATAATAAAATTGAACGGAGGGAGTATATCATAATGATTAGAAATTTGGTAATAATTGTTTCTTTTTTAAGAGATAAGAAAAAAAATACATTTTTTGATGAATTTTTCATATTAAATATTTTTCTGATATTTTCTGGAAGTTTCCTATTTTACATTTAAATTTTTTGTTAGGGTTCCCATCCATTTTAAGTATTCTAGTAAGTTTGTTGTGAATTTTTTTTTTAGGGTAAATATAAAGTGATTATTGAGTAGGGTTTTTCTTACGGTAGTTAAATTATACAAATCGACTATTGTAGTCAGTATGTTGAATTGCGCCACGTGACGTCGTATGTGTCGTATGAACCTGCTACTTGTTATACATGTTTAGTTAATTAAATGATTTTTAAATTGTATTTTGTTATTTACTATATTACCCTTTTTTAATATAAATATTTTTTTTAATTTTTATTTTTAATTTATCAAAAATTACAATCCTATCCTTTTAATACAAATTTCATTATTATTTTAAAATTAAATACATGCAATTCCAATAAAAATAAATTAAATAATAATACATTATTTAAATTGGAAATAGAAATGATAATTGAAATTAAGGTTCTTCTCATATTTCCCCAATTCCATCGTGTGCGTGCAAATTATCGCATGTCTTCTTCCAAATAAAATTATAGCTTCTCCTCCGCCGTGTGACAATTAATACTTTTTTTTATAGTTTAATTTGGTTTTTTTGTTATTAATTTTATTAATAATATAAGGGTAAATAAGTAGTTTTAACATTACATATTTTAATTAAATTAATAAATGTAATAAAATATTTTATTGTATAAGGATAAAAATGTAAATTTAAAATTAAATATAAAAATACAAAATGTACGACACATACGATGAATACATACGACACATATTACAAAATGTAATAGGTCATCGAGTTTAAACCTTTTAATTTAAATTTTAATGGTTAAGATTTAATTGACTACGGTAGTCATACGATACCATACGATACTCTGACTACATGTAGAAGGTCCCGAGTGAGTAAAAGATAATACTAAAGATATGAAATAATATTAAAATATGAAATAATACTTACTAAAATATGAAATATATCATAAAGAAGGAAAATATAATATGCATTAATTAAGTGTTTGATCTTTAAAATGTTATCTCCATCGTCCTCATGGGGTTCAAAAGGATTGTCCCTCGAATTCGAATGAATCTCATCTCTAACCATGTTGTCACTATAAAAATGAGCCAAATGTTTGACGTTGAATACGTTCGAAGTAGGTAAATGAGGAGACAACTAGAATTAGACCAAATTTGTGTGAAGATAGCTTGTTGTACTCATGGGTTGGATATCGACCTCGAGTGAGTACCACCCACACCTTATCCTTCATGACGAATTCAACATTGCGATGTCGGTAATCACAAACTCTTTGTACTTGGTATTGGATTCTTCAAGTACTGATCTAGTTGCTATATGAATATCTTGTAACTCAGAAATCATATCAATGGCGCGCAGAGTGGCAAATTCAGGATTTAGAATTTTGGGGTACAAAAAATATTAAATAGAATTATTTAATAATAAAAGTCATACAATTCGATGCAATTTAAATAAACCAAAATTACATAATGTTCAAATCAAATTACAACTACAACTGAGTCCGCCGAATTCTCATGTTTTAAAAACGGTCTATGATATCATCATCGAAAATTTGTAGAAACACATCATCTCCTATCCTTAATGGGCCCAAATAATATTAGAAATTGGCATGCTTATTTACTAATTCACAGCTTCCTTTATGCAAATGGGCCGACATTTAATTTGCTTGATTAGAAATGATTTGGACTTGGCAGCAATGTGCACAGGCTCAAACAATTTAATTAAATGGGTAGCATAAATTAATAGCTAAGCCCAATTAATTTCGACTTTCAATCTTCTCTTCTTTCGACTCTATTCTCGTCTCGCTCCTTCAATTGACCTCACAAAATAATTGAGACGTGTTTTGCTTCAAAAATCCTCATTTTCCCTATAAAAATAGCAAAATACATACCTTTCTCCAAATTAAGTGCAATTAGTCAATATAGTGTAAAAATACAATGAAACTCTATAAAATTATGCAAAATATACACATGAATTTCAAGCAATTTTCACACTAATCAACCCCCCAAACTTAAAGTGTTGCTCGTCCCCGAGCAACGAAAGAAAATAAAACAAGTGGGAGGATTGTGAAGCAATTCATTCATTCAAGACAAGAGAAAGTGAGTGATTGTCAACTTTCTCAATCTAGTCAAGCCTTGAGATAGAAATATCAACAAACAACTTCACATGTTATGCTCAAATCAATGCAAGATTAAGTGATCAATTCACAATTCCTCTCAAGTAAGTGTATCAACTCATCACTCAAAAGTGTATATCACGGAAGTATATACTCTCAACATCAAATCACACAAATGCACCACCATATGCTTGCCAAATATCTAAGTTCTCCACCACATGAAAGTGTTCAATCAATGAATCAATAAGGACTTCACATTTGGTTGTAATGTAGGCTCTTTGGTTAAGGTAGAGAAGATTTAGATAAAGTGACTCGTAAACTAGTGGAGCAAGAGGAAAGTTGCAATTGATCAAGTTGCCACTCAAAGTTCTCTATCTCACACAATTTACTTGCTTCTTTACTTTTTAAGAACATTCTTCACCACCAATACATTTTGAACACTTTTGAACTTCAAGCTCTACCAAATTCTTGTGCACAAGAGAGTTTTCTTTTTCGATAATTCTTTTCTTTTCACATCAACTCAATCTTTTTTTATGCACAACTCACCATTCATCATTTTTCACATTTTTTTTTTCATTTCAATCTTTTCACTTTTCAACCAAACAAATCCACCAAATTCACATTTCACCTCAATTCAACCACACTTGCCAACAGTCAAGCTCCACTAGTTCATAGGGAAAATTAGGCTCATACAAGATGGACAAATAGGCTAAATTTGTAGGTTGCCAAAGAATATAGGTCAATAGGCTCAAAGTGGCTAACTACGGAAAAATTTCATTTGATATGAAAAATTTAGCCAAGTGACTATTCAAACAAAGATGGCCTTATATCACTTCCAAAGATTTCACACAAATAGTAGCCTCAAACAAGATAATTGGCAAGTTCTAGAGCACACAAGCATGAATGATACTCACATGAAGGAAAATAGACCATAATATATGAAAGTCTAAAGGGTCTAAAGCTCACAAGCTTGTCTAATCATGAATGGAGAGCACCAAACCAAGCACAAATATTCACAAAATCAAGTGAACAAGCAAGCATCAATCAATACCAACAAGCTCAACCAAACTTAAAAAATCAACAATCACCACTAATTATATCTCAGACACCTACAATCCACAATAAATCTCATCCAACAAAGCTACATAATATAGTAGAACAAATGGTGCAATAAAAATGAAGGTAAACACACGAAATCTCCCCCAAACTTAAATGAAACTATCTAGTTGAATGCAAAGTTTGAGAATGAGTGTGTTACCTTAGAATTTTGCCACCAACTAAGCTCACCAAAGAAGTAAGCTACCGCCATCAATTGTCCCTTGGACCTTTAGCACCAAAGCACCACTACCCTTGAGCTCCATCATGCATATCTCTCATCCTTGACCACCAATTCAACACTCAACCTACAAAACAAAAACTAAACAAAAGATCGAACAAGCTACAAATCTAAAAATAAAAGAAAGAAATAAAGAATGGGTTGCCTCCCATTTAGCGCTAAGTTTAACGTCTTCAAGCCGGACGAAAAGAAATAAGCTCATCGGAATGGCCATGGATATCGGTCCTCCTTGCCATTGTATTTCAACCTTTGAGCTTCAAACTCAAGGAGGCTCTTATGAATGGAAGACCAATCATCCATATATTTCTTCCATTCTCTCATCAAAGAATGTTCATCTTGCTCCTTCCACATCTCTTGCCATTCCTTTCCCTTTTTCCCAAGGATGCCCAAACTCTTCTCAACTTCTTTCTTAAAATCAAAGTGATCAAGAGGCAAAATGAAATCAATAGAAGCATCAATATCAAGTAAAGTGAAAATTGAAGAGTTTAAAGGTTTATAAATGCTCATTTCGCTCTCCAACTCATCTTGCGATGCTTCTTGATTTTCTTGTTCCTTGTAGCTCATGTCCATCAAAGGACATTCCTCTTTATCATCTTCTTCAATCACCATTAAGCTCCTTCTCATGCTCATGTCTTCAAGTGGATATTTATTTTCATCCTCATCCTCAATTGAATTCTCCTCTTCTTGCATTTTTTTCACAGCGATGGTCAATTGTTCAAGTTGAAATTCCGTCGATTTGAAACTGTTTGTGAGTTGAGCAAGAAGATTGTCGGTTGCTTCCATCCTCTTATCATTTGCTTCCATCCTCCTTTTTTCACTTGCTTCCATCTTTTCCAAGATGAGTGCAAGGAGCACTTTTGTAGTATCACTTTCCTCATTGCTTGGTGATCAATGTGCATTGCTTTCCCACTCTTGATATTGATAATGAGAATGAGCTTGTTGCATTTGATAATCATACTCAAAGCTCCTCTCACTATCATACCAATTTCCTTCCGAAGCTCCATGAAATTCAAAGCAAGATTCCTCCATAGGTGGAGAAGGAGGTGGACGATACTGCTCTTCAGGTGGTGGGGGAGGATATGGATATGGTGGATAAGGGTGTTGAGGAGGATGGTATTGATGTGGAGGTGGAGGGTAACATCCTTGAGGAGGAGGAGGTGATGCTTCTTAATTCCTCCAATCTTGATAATAGGAGGGAACTTGTTGCATTTGATAATGGTGATCAAAGTTCCTCCAATCATCGTGGCTCACATCTCCATGTTGTGGAGGATAAATCATGCCACGTTGATCATAGCAATGATTCCACGGGTATTGATTATATCCATCCATCTAGTCAATGAAGTGCACACCTGTAAGAAAACCAAAGTATCAAATTCAAAGAAAACAACTAAACACAAGATAACAAAAATAAAATGTTATTAGTAACACCACTCAATAAGTTTCAAGTCCCACGTAAGACTCTCAACTAAATCCCCGGCAGCGGCGCCATTGACTTGGTTCGTATTTTGCACACTTTTTAGTAAAACAATAACAATCCCCACAAGCATATGGGTTCGTTATAGTTGAGTAAGTATACGACCTAGTAGTTATCGTCCAAGGACCTAGAAAGAGTGTGGAGCCCCAAAACTATAAGTCAAAATGGTGTTATAGAAGCTAAACGTGAGGATAAAGCAAATATCAATAAGAAAAAGAAACAAATAATGCAAACAACTAAAACTAACTCTCAATAAGAAAGTGCAAGTGGAAAAATTGCTTTGGGTGTCTTCCTTATGTGGGATCACTAATGAATTAACAAATTAATCACAACAATTAAGACTAATGTCTTGAATTATGCTAAAGGCTATCACATATATGTGCAAACCCCCTCGAAAGGCATAGACTAACAACGTGCATTGATTAGCAATTATAGGATCTAACCAAATACCATAAGCTCCTAAGATAGTGTTTCATAAGCACTTTCAACACGGTTACTAATGCTTATGAAACGCCCTCTCACCAAACTCCTAGACGACCTCTATTCATTATACGCATCTTTTCCTTTTCTTTTACCATGTCTGGTAAGCGTTGACCCTTACATGGTATAACCAGTATCTAGTGCACATGCACATTATTTAATTATTTGGATATGATGAGTGCCATCTGGGGATTGCAGAGTGGAATTGACCGTGTTAACTTGGGTCATCAACAAATAACATAGTTGCCTTAACTTTACCCCTATTGCTCAGCAAATCATATTTATACATTTAAGAGAGAAAGTTGAATTTACCTGTTTCTATATTAATAAGACAGAGTTCCAAGTCAATCTCTAGGATCAAGTATACGTATATGTATGATTCTCTCCCTGGCTATAGAGATAAGAGGAACAAATGACTTCTCAAACTTATATGCAGGAATCGCAAAATTTGGATATATTGTTCAAATTCAGAGCCTATCAACATAAGGACATCAAAGTCTTCAAAATAATGCCAATTTTTTAACAACCAATAATGTTATATTACTGCATTAATCGTATATTTGAACAAAAATCGTCAAGTTTTCATTCTCTATTCAATATCAAGAATATTCCAAAAAAAAATAAAGGGTTAATTGCAAATTAAATCACCACCTTTCTTTGAATTGCAATTTAATCTAAACCTTTGAATAATTGCAAATAAAATCACCACCTTTCAATATTGTTGCAATTTAAACTTTTAGACAATACCATTTGTGTCCGAATTTAACGTTTCGAGATTAGATCGAAATAAAAAAACAATGTTGTATCATTAAAGAGGTGTCACATAACCTAGATACATTAGATTAGGGCACAAATGAAACTATCAAGAAGTTTAAATTGCAACAATATTGAAAGGTGGTGATTTTATTTGCAATTATTCAAAGGTTTAGATTAAATTGCAATTCAGAGAAAGGTGGTGATTTAATTTGCAATTAACCCAAAAATAAAAAATCCCCAACAACAAATTCAAACCCTAAACTATCAACATTCATGTACGCAAATTTTCTCCTAGATTTTAACCAGTGCCATGCATGTTCTTTTTTTCTTCTCGTTTCGAATATACAATCGATTTTCATGTTGTACCCAAATTTCTAGTATCAACATAAGTTCTTCTAACAGTACAAGAACTTACCATTCTCGCGTGACTCCATGTCGAGCGATCAGTAGCATTCGAACGAAAGAACAACGACGTACAATCGGAGTCGTAAAAGGGACGAAGGACGACTGGCAAAAGGGTCCTGTGCACAAACGATTAATTAATCAAAGCTGTATTTTGAAACTCATATCTATCATACTATTTTGATCTTAACCCTAAGGTGCCAAGATCACGATTCAGTATTCTATCTTCACGTTTAGCTTCATAAATTTTATTATCCGTCTAAAACTCTATTCTTGGAAAGTAATTCCAAGAAATAGGAACCTTAACCAGTCGATCTAAATAAAAGATCTTCATGCCAACAAAATAAAGGTAAAAAAATTTGATCAACAATTTTAAGTAAAACATTTCAAAAAGAATAAAACATATATACATGTGTTGATAAAAAAAAATTGCAAAACTTTTCACTTGTTTCATCAACTGATTCAGCACCAAACTACACCAGTTATACTCCTTCGTGTTTCTGCAACCGTGACAACTGGGTATAATTTGTTTGAGAGGCGGTGGTAAGTGGTTGGGCACAAGACACTACACAGAGCAAACATAAAAAATGTCATCTTGAACTCTAGTTCGGAGTAGTCATCCCTTTCATTAAAGATTTTCTTGTTATTCCTCTGGTCACTCTTTAATTGGTGGCATACGTTTCTTTAAATTCATTCATTATACGCATATTTTCCTTTTCTTTCACTGTATCTAACAAGCGCTTTGCACACTCTTACCTGAAAGTGTGTGTGCGAAAACAAAGGTGTTGTCAGTTGTGTTGGCACTATCTTGACAACATTAAGCAGCGGAAATTAAAATGCACTTTGTGTTGGTCCCAAAATGAGTATGGTGAAAGTCTAGAGGGGGGGGGGGTGTGAATAGACTTTCTAGTGTTTAAATTTTTTTCGTGATTCAGATCAGATGAGACGATCGGATGAGTTATATGCTCAATCGTCTGAATGCAAATAAGATGTTCTGATCTTATAGAGTGCAGAAGTGTATATAGCCGATTAAGATAACAACCTTATGGACTGTTGAATTTAGCTGGTTAGTTTGAGAGCTATCTCAAAAGCTATAGGTGCGTAAATGTGTAGGCCATAAATGTTTAGACTCGTGGGTTGATATGAAAACCTTTTAAAGAATGACTTTAAAATAATGTATGCTATCAACTGATATGATATCTGCTAATTTGTAAAACTTACACTTAAGTGGATTTTGACTCTTTTGAAAATAATGCTTTTATCAAATATGAACAGTATGTATAGATGTATAGATATAGACAGTTATGAATGATATACAGAATGATAAATAAAGCAATAAAGACACAAGTATTTATAGTGGTTCATTCAGATCTCAATATCCTACGTCCACTCTCTCTAATCAGATAGAGAAATTCACTATTTTACTGCTTTATAGTCCCAAGAGAAGACTTGTGATCAAGAACCTCAACTACTTTCAGAGGCTACAGATCTACTTGTTGGTGAGGTAACAAGTAACCTTTACAACTGGTTTCTAAACTAGTAATGTAAAGAGTATGTTAATAACCAACTCAGTGTGCTAAAAAACAACACTGCTAATCTAAGCACTAAGAATATGATTCTTTAAACGGCTTAGGATCGGAAACTTAGAGCACTAAGGATAGAAATATTTGCTGGCTCTAAAGAACTCGACATTTAGAATAATTTTGGTTAGTTTGTTCTTTATATCAACTGAATGCGAGAGTTCTTGTTTGTAAGGTTTCCGGTACCTTGTTCCAAAGAACAAGTGTTGTATTTGTAGGAGATTTGAGCTTCAAACTAGCCGTTGGTGAGAAACTAGTTGTTGCAGAAAATCTTCTATTTATAGGTAGAGATCTTCATGTGTAGATGTTGACTCTAAGTTCAGGTACGATGTTACCGGAAATGGTGTGCATTTAATGTTTGTACGACTCTGTAGAAAGATCTTCGTGTCCTAGTCCAAATAAACTTTGTAGCCATGTTGTCGAAACAACATTGGTCCACATCATCCGAGTTGTTGAACGTCTGTCTTGTCTTCTGATTGAGCAATTCAAAACTAGTCTGACATTCTCTTTGTCTTCTGTTATTGTAGCCTTCAATGAATCTTTAATGAACTAACACTTCTTCAAGGTGCTTCATCCATAAATGTTAACTGTCATCTGAATCTTCGGATGAACTTCACTTGCGTAATCATTAAGGCTTTCTTTGACAAGATCAGGTGAGCTCATATCTGCTGAATGGTCTTATTGGGATATGAATCCTTGAAACAATGTTCTAGTTGATGATTATGAGTTTTGATGGCCAAAAAACAACTTAAAGTTAATGATATATGTTGTTGGAAGTCATCTTAACTAAGTCATCTTAAGAAGTCATGAAATACTGAGTTTACTGATCTTATGTGTTACTGATCTGATATGTGAATATTATGAATTGTTAGGAACTAAGATGATAATGTATTGTATAGACAACTTATAGAATAAGACTTAGATATACTCTTTTGTATGTAGTTCAGTTGATGTATAGATAGGTTTTATATTTGTAAGTGTGTATTGAGTTGTAATCAGCATTGTAAAAGTTCAGAACAGTAGAATAGAACAAGATCAGAAGACTAAAGAAGACTCGGAAGAAGGAGAAGACTACTCAGGATAAGAAGAGTAATATTAGAAGAGTTAAAAGGAAGCACAAATGTATTCTGAAGATGTTCAGAACGGAAGTTGAGAACTGTGCTGACTGGCTCAGAACAGTAAAAGTCAGAACAATAGTTTACTGTGCTGGAGCAGAATAAGTTTGGAAAACTTATTAGTTCGAATGTAATTGAATATATTTGAAGATATGCTGACTTGGAATAAGAATTTAAGTCGGTTACAAAGGATAAGTTACAAGAAACTGTTAAGAGTTAGTTTCACAAACTGCTAACTGTCATACTAAAGTCTATAAATACCGTTTGATCTTCTACTTGAAAAGACTATTGTTATTATTGCTACTCAAGATATTCTGAAGAACTGAAGCATTCAAAGAGCATTCAAGTACTCAAGAACTCACAGAGTTAAAGGAGATCAAAGAAGAGAAGAAGCCACTGTTTTGAAGAGGAGAATCAAAGGCTACAATAAGAAAAGTTTTACTTTACTTTTTAGTTTGTGATTTGTTGTAAACAAGTGTGCTAGTTACTTGTGAAATTACTAGTCGATCGAAGATATACTTTGAACTATAATCGATAAGATCAAAGTCTTAGTTTTGGGACTTTAAACCACAAGAAACTCAAGAGAAGGAGTTAATAAAACATCACGACTGGAGTTGTGAGAGTGGATGTAGACAGTTGTCGAACCACTATAAATCTTTGTGTTTATTTACTTACTGTTTGATATTTGTTTAAGTATTAATGTCAAAAATCAAAGTTGAGTATAAAACTTGAAACTGTAAGTACTGTGCTGACTGAGTGAGAACAATACTATTCAGTACACTATTCCACATTGTTTACTCTGATATTTTGAAAGATTTTAAAAGTCTATTCACCCCTCCCCTCTAGAATTTTTTAGCTTAATCAATCTTAACACTCAACTTAGGACTAACAGGTCTTCTAAATCTTCAATGTAGATTATCATATAACTTTCATTCTATAAGGTATACAACAACCTTTAGATCCGATTTCACTAATGATCGGAATCTTCTAAGCTTTATAAAACAACTTAGGTAACTTAGTTCTAGATTACAAATTATTGATCTAACCGATACTCTACTGATCTGGTTTTGGCCATCAAAACTAAACTTATAAATTGCAATCAGATTAGGGGCTGGATGAATATCCCAACACTTTGCAAATGGAAGTATTCTAAATTTGCATGATCACTATATTTAAAATAAGTGACAAAATGTCTACAACCTCTTGGAGGTTTGAAAAACTACAACTCAATAGTGTTTGAGAAATTTACTAGAACCTATGAAACTATATCCCTCATAGATCTATACATACATAAAACTCTAGTAAATAAGATCACGATGAACATACAATTGTTCGGGCTTACAATGGTATGATAATATACAAGAAGAAACAAAAGTATTCCGAACTAGAAGCGTAAAAGCGTTCGATAAACTAGTATTTAAGTTTAGCTTTTCTTCTTGTGTATCTTGTGTTGAGGCAGTCTTCACTATTTATAGACTTCATTGGACGAACTATTTTCAAATCCCTTGATCATCTCAGCCATTAGATCAAGCGGGTAAAACTTCTCTTCACATATCCTTGAATGTAGGAATGTGTTATATCATGCTTAATAACTTCTCACTCTTATGCAACTGCTTGACCTGAATGTTGTCCACGTCTTCTATCTACATTAGGGACATCATTAAGCAACAAGTGTAAGATCGGAGTTAGTGAGAAAAGAAAGGGCAAATTCTTATGTTGTCATAAGTGTTGGGAACATTAGTTACAACACTTGACTGTAAGTGTTGGATCATTTTACAAAACATTTATTCCAACATCAACAATCTCCCCTAATTTGACATTTCTACATCAACACCACTGATGTTCGCACATACAGAGATATTGATTAAGAAATTAACACAAATGATATTTCAATAAAAGAAGTAATAGTTGCATATGATCAAATTAAAAAAAAAAAAAAAACAGCATCTAAACCAAAAAACAACGCTTAGATTTAAATAACAAAAACAGTAGGGAAATCCTAAATAATTACAAAAAGTAAAGACAGGGTTTTAGGAAATAAAAGGAACATAAGTACAGAGCTTTTACAACCGAAATGAATTTTTTTTTTTTTCGAAACCAATGCTGATTAAGTATTATTAGTGCAATGGCACGAGTTTATTAACAGTCCATCCACACAATCCGGAGGATCTGTCCACCAAAGGGAGTCCCCATATACATGGGAGGCTCTAGCTAATTCGTGTGCCACAATGTTGGCACTCCTTTTAGCGAAATGTAAAGAGGCGTTTACAATAGAATTGAGAGCAGTTTTACAGGCAATAATGAAATCTCCTAATACTGAGATTTGTGTGTTGGGGGAATTAATGGCATCAACCACTATTTTGGCGTCGTTTTCAACAATAATGTTCTCCCATCCGCAAGATTTGGCCCACGTTATAGCTTCCAAAATTCCGATTGCTTCGCCTTCGGCTACTTCAATATTACCTTGCAATAATGTCGTTTTTGCTCCTACAAATTGCCCATTCGAGTTTCGAGCTAGCATCCCCACACCTGTTTGACGTGAGTGCGTGAAGAATGCCGCGTCCACATTGATTTTGATGAAATTCGGTGACGGGGGGTGCCACGATTCACAGATATTCATATTCCTAGGCGTCGTCTCCGTTTTATCATTCCGTTGGGCCGCTCTCCATTCGACCCAGAACGCCGCGGATGCTCGGACTGACTCCGATGCTGTGCGACATTGATTGTCCCAAAGTTTGGAATTTCTTTCCTTCCAGACTTGCCACAATATCATGGCTATGTTGGCTTTGATATATTTTAGAGGGCTTCGCAAGATGCAGAACAGCAGCTCTGTGAAGTTATTGGCTCGACTCGATTCTTCTTCAATCTTCGAGGCGAGGCCCGTGGCTCTCCAGCAGTTCATTGCAAATTCGCATTCTACGAATAAGTGCCAATTCGTCTCGTTCTCCGAGTTGCATAAGACACAGCGACTATCCTCAGTTACTCTCTTGCGCCGAAGATTTGCGCGATTAGGGAGTACATCTCTTCCTGCCCGCCATAAAAAGTCTTTAACTTTCGGTGGCGCTTCCAATTTCCATATTAGACCCCAGTCGCCTTCGCACACCACCGGCGAGGAGGGAAGGAGACGCGATGCACGCCTGTATGCTGATCGAACAGAGTAGAGGCCACTTTTTTCATGGTGCCAAATGAGGCGGTCTGTGGTTTCCGCCGGGGGCAGGGCCATGTTGGTGATGTTGTCAGCGTCATCTGGTAGAAGCTCTTGGATCAGTATGTGATCCCATGATCTAGTGTCCGTGTCTATGATGGCTGCAACATTCATCTCCTCCAAGCCGTCAATTCTAGGTGACCTCGCCTGAAATCCATCATTGTCTCGGATCCACGGGTCTGTCCAAATGTTAATATTATGTCCGTTACTGACCTTCCAGCGAATCCCATCTCGCACCAGGTTTTGAGCCGCGAAGATGCTAGACCAGGTATAACTAGGGTTCCAACCGGGTGATGCATTGAGGAAGTCAGTATGTGGGAAGTATTTAGCTTTCAGAATTCGGCAGGCGAGGGATTCTGAGTCCGTGAGAAGGCGCCAAGCCATTTTTCCAAGCAGGGCCAGATTAAATGCATGTAGATTACGGAATCCCCTACCTCCTTCCGCTTTACTTAAACACAGATTGTCCCATTTAAGCCAATTCATTCCCTTCGCATTTCCTCGTTTACTGCCCCACCAGAATTTGTTGAACAAGATGTGTATTTCATCAAGGAGGGTCGAGGGCAATAGGAATGTCGTCATACAATATGACGGGATTGATTGGGCGGCTGCTTTGATTAAAATTTCCTTTCCAGCCTTTGAGAGGTTCCTTTTTTGCCAGCCTTGCAATTTTGACCAGATTCGGTCTTTTATGTGTTGAAAAATCTCCTTTTTCTTACGCCCTATAAGAGAAGGGAGACCCAGATATTTCCCTGTGTTAATGGTGGTCTGCACCCCTAAGATATTTTTTATTGTCGCCCTTCTATCTTCATTGACGTTACGACTGAAGAAAATCCCGGACTTGCTGTAGTTCACAGCTTGGCTAGAAACCGTTTCAAACTCGTCCAGGATATGTCGTAGATGTGTCGCTTCTTCATTGTTGGCTCTGCAGAAAAGCATGCTGTCATCTGCGAATAACAGGTGGGATATCTGGGGGGCGTTCCTGCATATTTTTGCCACATGAAGGCTGCCCTCTTGAGTTGCTTTGTTAATTGCAGCGGAGAGGCCTTCTGCACATAGAATAAACAAGTATGGAGAGAGGGGGTCCCCCTGTCTCAGGCCTCTGTGGGGGGCAATTGGGCCTATAAGATCATCATTGATTTGGATCGAGTATGAGACTGATCTGACGCACATTGCCATCCATTCGACCCATACAGTCGAGAAACCCAGTCGTCGAAGGATATTTTCGAGATACGACCAGTCGACTCTATCGTAAGCTTTGCTGATATCTATTTTCAAACATAGATCTCCACGATTCCCTTTTCTTTTGTTTTTCATCATGTGAAGAGTTTCAAAAGCCACCAGAACGTTATCCTGGATTAATCTTCCAGAAACAAAGGCGGATTGTGCCTTGTTAATTAGGCCTGGGAGGACCTCCTTCAATCTGTTGCATAGGACTTTGGATACCAATTTATATAGAACATTACAGAGCGAGATTGGTCGTAGATCACGTACCGTTTGTGGATTTTCGATTTTGGGAAGCAAGACGATGTTTGTATGGTTGAGGTTGGGGGGCAGGGTTCTAGTATTCAGCCAGTCCGTAGCAGCTGTGTAAATGTTGTCCCCAACCAGAGCCCAAAATTTCTTGTAGAAAGTTGGATTAAAGCCATCAGGACCTGGGGATGTGTCCTCTTTCATTTGTTTTATTGCCACGTCGAACTCTTGCTTTAAAAAAAGCTTTGTAAGGCTATGATTTTGTTCGTCCGATAGCATGGGCTGGATAGGTTCAAGGAAATCGGTATCGTCACCTCTGTTCTGGTTGGCACTGAATAATGTTGTGAAGTACTCTTGCACAAGGGAGCACATGCCTGCTTGAGATTCAATCCATTGCCCGGTGTCGTCCTGGAGTTTGACAATCTTTTTCCTCTTTTTTCGCATGGAGGCGGTTTGGTGGAAAAACCGTGTGTTCAGGTCGCCGTCCTTGAGCCAATGAGTTTTTGCCCTCTGCCTCCAGAAGATTTCTTCATGTTTAAGAATAGCGCCTAGTTGGCCTCTAGCTGTTTCGTAGGCAGCAATGCCCTCTAAGCTTCTGTCCCCCTGGAGTCTTGCTACTCTCTTCTCCATATTTCTTTTCTGTTTCCGGAATTTCTGGTCGGCTCTAATACCCCAAGCAGCGAGGGTCTCGCCTGTTCCTTTTAGCTTCTGCATAATTCCCACGTTGTTCACATTGTTCCAGCAGGAGCGGACAATCTCACCCAAATCTGGTTCGGATAGCCATCTATTTTCAAAGCGAAATGTATGGCGTCTAATTCTGCTCCTAGCTGGGTTTGTGTTTAAGAGGATCGGGCTGTGGTCGGAAACCGGGGCGATGAGGTTATCGATCACAGCGTTAGGGAATTTTTCGTGCCAAGTTGGGGTTCCCATAGCTCGATCAAGCCGCTCCTCAACAAGATTAGAGGGCGTTCGCCCTCTTCGCCATGTGAAGCTGTATCCCGACATTGGCACATCGCTCAGTCTACAATCTGCTATGGCTTCACGGAAGCCTCGGAATAGCCATTGGTGGTGGGGGACGCGCCCTTGTTTGTCACTTGGAGAAAGGAGGTCATTAAAATCTCCAATGCATGCCCAAGGCAGAGGATCTGAGCTCCCAAGCTGCCTTAATAAGGCCCACGAGCGATGTCGGTTATGTCGTTCTGGAAATCCGTAATAACCTGTAAGGCGCCATTCACCTTCTGGTTCATCTATATGTAAATTAATGTGGTTACGGGAATAATTCAAAATTCTGCAGGTATTATTATTATTCCAAAGAACTGCAATGCCCCCACTATGGCCAATACAATCTACTGCAAAGTAGGAATCATAACGGAGTTTAACACGAAGAGCTTCTACTCGAATACCAAAGGAGATAGTTTCAAATAAAAAAATAATGTCGGGGCGTCTGCTTCTTACGAGTTCACTAAGGGTTGGAACTGTATCGGGTGAACCCAGGCCTCTACAGTTCCAGCTCAAGACAATCATTGACCCCGGCTGGCACCCGAGCCGGGGCCTGCCGTTAAAAAATCCTCTGATTCCTCAGTTATTTCCTCATCCTCTGTTCCGGTGTTGGCTTGTAGAGCTTCTGTTCTTCTTCGCTTTTTTTGTTCCAGAAAGTCATAGGTGGCGACCATTCCATCTACATAGGCTGCATTGAAGATGGGGTTGTTTGTGAGAGTATCACGGGTCTGTGTCCCCCATTGCGTTGTTATTGCCTTACCATTATTATGGTTGACTTGGATTGCACCATCCCTTGCTGAATGTTCGGCGTGATTGGTGTTGTGGCGATGATTGGGGGGGTCGCCTTTATTGTGTTGGCACCCGTTTCCGTAATTCCAGCCGGTTTCGTCCCTTTCCGTTGCCGAGGATGATCCGCCTGAATGTTCGTCGTGGGTGAGCCATTTGTCGCCAGGGAGTGTTGTGCTACGGCGGTCCGGCGCTACCAGTTCTTTGCTCCAGTTTAATGGTGCATTGTCATTGTTCTCTTCGAAATAGGCTGTACAGAGACTGATGGTATGGTCAATGAGGCCACAGTAGAAACAGAACCGGGTCAGACGTTCATATTTGAATTTTACGGATGAGACTCCTCCATCATGGCGCCGTAATGCTTTTTTCCATTTTAGTGGAGTTCTGGTGTCGAGTTCTACTCGGATGCGCATGAACGGTTTCCAGATGGCCCCTTTGTTGGTAGCATCGTACTCCATGAATTTACCAATGTAATTGCCCATGGCTGTTCCAATTTCCTCAGAGAAGTAGCCCACTGGTATCTCGTAGATTTGCACCCAGAATGGGACCTTTATTAAAGGCACTGAGAGAGGTAGAGCTCCCATTGTGAGTCGAGACAGTACAACCAGATTTGTGCCCACCATCCACGGTCCGTTAGCCATGATCCGAGTGGTATCCATTTGGTGGTTGAATTGCGCGAGGAATCTGCCTTCCCCGATATTCTTAATTGTGACTCCTCTTGCCGGCCTCCAAAGGCTCGCCAGACGGCTTCGAGTGAGGTTGAAAGATAGGTTGGGGTCGGTCAGGAATCGACCCACAATGCTAAGGTGGACGTTGATCTCACTTGCCCTCTCATTAGTTGTTTCATATATGAGATCCTCATTTTCATCGGATATGTTGAGTCCCTCCATTGTGTATGCATAACAGTGCAGGGGCTCTCAATAAATAGGCTGCAGGAACAGGGTTCAATTTGGGATGGGGTCACGTATCAGTGTGGTTAATGAAGGAATCCCAGGAATTGGGCTGCATCAAGGGTGATCTGTTTTATGGAAGGATCCCTTGATCTCTGATGGTCTGCTGGGATCTGTGATTGTAATTGGTATATGTCTAATTGCTTGAGGATACGATTGATCTTCTAGGATGATCTTCAGGGATTTTTGGAGAACCCTGTGTACTGCTCCAACTCAGGGAGAATCACGGCTCCAACTCAGGGAGAATCCAATCTTGGGAAAGGATTGGGCTGAAAACATATCAGCTGCATAGGGGTGGGAATGGGCCAGGCTACCCGACAAGGGCCTACGGCTCGGCCTATTAAAGTTTGGCTCGAATCGTTTAATAAACAAGTCGGGCTCAAGCTTTTTTAGAAGCCTATTTAGCTAAATAGGCCGGGCTCAAGCATTTTCATAAGCCTTTTAAGCCCAACAGGTCGACCTATTTAACTTCACACACATATATATATATCTACTAGATGACATCCCGCGTGTTACGCAGATAACTCATAAAAATTATTTTACAACATAATATTTTACATCTGTATGAATTAAAATTTTCATCATATAAAATAATAATAATATAAATAAATATATTTCTAAAATTTTATAATATATATTAAAGCTTCACTTTTCAAATATGTAAACTTATAAATTATTTAAACACATTTGAAAAACTAAATCGTTGGAATTCTATCACATTTTTTTATTATTATAATTAAATGAAAAATGTATTATAATTATATTTTTAGTAATAATATATACAGTACTATATATATTGATTAGGAATTGATTGAGTAATTATTATTTATACATGGTATTAATATTCATGACACGTCATTATTATTAATACACTAATCATTTACATAATTATAACTTCTCTATTAATCGACACATCATCCAAACTCACGAAAAATCGACACATAAGCAATAAAAACTCCCTATTAGTATATAGGGGGATATATATCACCCCTATATACTAATAGGGAGTTTAATTTTGCCACGTGTCATCATATGGTTAAATGTGATGATGTGTCGCATGGAGATTAAATTGATTTTTTTTAAATTTAATGTGTAATTAAACTATTGGTTAATACATATGTCATTGATATTAAAATGGAAAGTCTTACCTAAATTAAAATTAAAATCAATTAATATCTTATTTTGATTAAGTTCTCTTTTATGTTCTTTTGTCTAAAAATATATCTATACATTTTATAGAATATATCAATTTAATTAATTAATAAGATAAATTTATTTGTATATAATTTTATCAGTAATTGAATATATATTATAAATTAATTGATAAAATAAATTTTATCATACTAATTATACCTAAAAATATTATTCAAAAAAAAAAATTATACCGCATAATACGTACTATTTTGAATATTACTCCGTAATTTTTATCAATATAGCGCGTAATACGCGGTGAGTCATCTAGTATATATATATTATAAATATATACTTATATAATATGTTATTTTCAAATAAATAAATAAGTAAGGAAGTTTAGTAACACTAGTTATATTTTGCACATCAGTATAAAAAAAACCTATGACAGGCTATTGGCCAGGCTTAGGTCTAATAAATTTATAATAGGCCAGACTTTTTTTCTTAAAGCCTACCTAGTAATGTAACACATCTTCATATTCTGCACATACTCCCTCATAATGTAAGCTCCCCCAGTCTTCAAGCTCTTTCTGCATTCAGATCTCCATACAAATCATGAATGTCTTGCTCATCTCTTTCTTGTTCAGTAGCATCTCTTACTTTTTCATTGGTCTACCTCATTCTAGTGTCATGTGTAGCAGGAGCAGCATCATCACCATCATTGTTGTCAGCTTCACCAAGGTTCTCATCTACAGTAGCAGGAGCAACATCATCACCATCATTTTTGTCAGCTTCGACAAGGTTCTCATCTACAGTAGCAGGAGCAAAATTAGTATCTGGAGCTGAGCAACATCAGCTACTCCTCCTATTGAGGTAGAAAGGAGCTCCATCAAAAATTGCTTTTGGATAAGGAGATCTTCCACCGAACTCTACAAATTTGTGATAGAGCCCTATAAGATATCAATTTGTCTTAGAATGTAATGGGAAGATAAGTAAACCGAGGCAACAACTCATTCTAGTGGCAGTGTTGTGGAGTGAATTGGATCATTCTGGGCCTCATTTCTAGGAACAGAGCTGGGACCACTTTCTTCGTCATTCCTTCGAAGAGGAAGATCAACCACTCTGTCACCTGCAACCCTGAACTGACTGGAGATACTAAAACTTGGTATGTAATTGTTGATCACCTCATTATCTGGTCTTGGAAAAGCTTTGTCAACCAAAAATTTGTACAACAAGCATGGGTAAGAGAGAATTCCCCTTCCAGACATAGTACACTTGAAGGTCATCATGTTGTTGAATATGACATGTCATAGGTTAAACCTTTTCAAGTGTCCTATCTTATACATCAAAACAGCCAGCTCGTGAGTTAAAGTGGTGTTGTTTGTAGTTGGCAACCAATTAAAACACACTAACTTATGTAGGACAGAGTACAAACTTGTCAGTTTGGAGGCAAGCAATCTTTGTCTCCATTTAGTGATCATTCCACCAGTCACGATGCTTATCATATCAGTTACCACTGAATCCTCCATGATCTTGGTTTTAAGCATAATGTTAATCAGTCTAGGAGTTATCATAATCCTATTTCCTCTAAACCAAATATGTCCATATCATGTTGAATTTGGACCCCAGTACGCTCAGTAACATTCGCATAAAATTCACACCCAATCAACAATATAAGGACAAGCAAATTGTAGAGCATGCAACAAGGATCTTTCCCTAAACCAATCAAGAAGATTCATTTCTTCAAAGTCAGTGACTTTAATCAATCTTTCACTTAAAATTTACCGAGACCTTATAGTTCTAAACTGCGCACTGGTATTATCTTGATAATCCTCATCTGTATCACTATTTCTATTGTCAGAAGAAAATTGTACCTCATCCTCATTTTTAGAGGAGCTGGATGAAGATTCAGGGTCCGAGGGTTCGTGTGTTGCCATCGGAGAGGCAACACTAGCGGACTTTCGAAGCCTTTTTTATCTTCTAGTCGGACCCTTGGAGTGTAGTCACTCTCCTCATTCTCTTCTTCGAGTTCTTTAGTCACCTCATTAACATCAGCTTCATTCACCTCATTAACAATCCACTTTGTATCTGGTAGTAATGACTTAAAGTGAATGTATCTATAGAGTAAGAAGGAGTTCTCAATTGTAAATGCCCCTATATTTAATGGGAGAGAGAATCATGAAAAAAATTGTGAGTAAAATTTGTGAAAAATGATAAAATTGAAATATTTAAAAAAAAAATACATAGAATGACAAGTATTATGAAAATAGTAAAAAAAAAAAAAACTAAAAAGGCATCTAATAAAGAATCTGAGGAGTCATATATATGTATATGGATTAGTTGCACGAAATCATCTCGTGGTTTAAAACTGTTGCACGGAATCTCCTCGTAGTTTGAAAATTGCACCACACGCCTTGTGATTTATTAAATCAATCGAATATTATCTTCTTCTTTTTTTGTTTTTTTTTTTCAAAAAATGAATTGAAGATTTTATCTATTTTTTTCTATTTCACGTTATATCCTTTATAGTATAGCATCAAAACTTCAATATTTAGAAAAAGAAAATATAAAAAATAGAGGAAATATTTAAAACCATCAATTTATTTCTAAAAAAGATAATTGTTTGATTTAATAAACCACATAAAGTTTCGTTCAATTTTCAACCCACAGCAATTTTAAACCATAAAGAGGGTTCAATTAACTCTAATATATATGGTTGGCCTGTTCTATGAAATTCGGAAGAGGTATGGCAATTTTAATAAAATCATATGCTTAATTCCATATTAATTTTTTGGAATGATTTGTGTACAAATTTCTTAGGTGTTAAACCGAGTAAAACAATCTAAAACATATCTCAATCTAAATACAACACCCTGACTTGATAGATCCACCCCCGCTCCGCAGCATACACCTCTTGATTCACTAAATACACCACCTGCACCCACAGAACTACTAAATTACCCCTGCACCTCCCATTCCCGACCAATCCCTCCACCATTTCATCATTTTTTTAAAAAAAAAATTCAAATTCACATAATTTAATTTCAAATTATTTAAATATTATTAACTATTTAATGTCATTATCATACACCCTAACGAGCATTTCATCATTTTTCTCATTTAAAATTCACATAATTTTGCATTTAATCATTTTTTAAATTTAAAATTCACAAAATTTAATTCCAAATTATTACACTATAACTAGCCTTTCATCATTTTTATTTAATGTCATTATCATACAATCAAATTAATGCATACAAGTAACCCACAAAATACCAAGACAATAACACACCATTTACCAAGAAAGTAACATTCATTAATTCATGATAGTAACACATATTAATGTATGACAGTAACACACATTAATACTGGACAGTATCATACAAAAAATCAAAATAGTGACACACAAAATATCAACACAGTAACACACACAAAACGAATAAAGTAACACAAAAAATATCAAGAAAGCAAAATTTACACAAAATACCAAGACAACATGACACAATTGTGTGTTACTGTTTTATAGATAAATTTAACATTATCACAATTTTATGTAAAATAGTATTACATCATTACACTTGACTGTATTACAAAGAGAAAACCAAAATTTATCACCCGATCATCATTCTCTTCTTCTCTAACCACAGTATTCACTACTTTATCATACCCTCATTCTTCTTACTGATTCGGGTGGAATTTACACACTTTAGAGGCACATGTGAAGCGTATTTTGATGTGGATTTCATTGAATTATGGATTGATTATGATGATTTGAGCCAAAATGAGGGAAAGGTTGTGTTTTGTCGATTTTGTAGGAAATACGATGGAATTTGGAGCAAAAACCAACCATACTTCACTGGATCAAGAAGAGAACTGCACCGTTGGGTTCGTCTCGAAAATCAGAGTGGAATAGCCAAAAGAATCAAGTCAATCGGACACCCGAGGCGAAAGATATGCACGAAACGAGAAAGGATCGAGGACGAGCAAATGGCTCGGCCGAGCCACTTTTCAGGCCAAAATCAAGGCCACGGTCCTGCATCATGCACGGAATAGAGACGCTCGTGACAGTAAGTTTGAGGCCTCACATGCCTCGGCCGATCAAGGGGCACGGTCGAGCCGCCACCCCAAGTCAATCCGCGTGCCACGGCCTAGCTGCACGCTCGAGGAGCCCGCCCTCGATCTAGAAAGTTTGGGCCACGAAAAGGCACGGCCGAGCTCGAAGAATCTGGGCGCTCACACGCCTCGGCCGAGCACACGCCATGGCCGAGCACCTTCCATACTCTGTCGCGCAATGGCACGGTCGAGCTCCCTGCTCGGCCGAGCCCCTTCCAAGCCAAAACTCCATTTTGCACGGCCGTGCTACTCCCAATTTCGGTGCCATCCTCCAATTTTGGCCATTTTTGAAGGACTAACTTGCAATTTTGGCATCCAAAACCAAACCCTACCCCAACACTATATAAGCCCCAATTCTTGAAATCACTTGTACCTTCCCCCAATTCCTCAATTCCCACACATACTTGGAGGTGATTTGGCCATATCTTCTTCATTTCTTCATCAATTCATGCAAGGAAGGCATTAATAGCTTGAAAATTTCATTCTCTACCACATTTTAGACTAAGCTTTCTATTTCTCTCTCTTTTTATTTAGTTATTTCATTTAGTTTAGTTTATTTGATTATGTTGTTGATTGGCTAGAACACTTTTGGTTCTAAGGCTTTGTAAATATTTGGATTGAAGTTTATGAACTAATTTCTTGCTTTAAATGGTGTTTGTCTCTTATTTGTATGCTTAATTCTCATTTGGAAGCATGTTATTATTGGCCATGATAATATGTTTAATCTAATGTTAATTGGGGTAGTATTGAGAGATTTATCCCATTAATCGTATGCAAGCATGCAACCCGGTATTATTATGATCTCGAGAGAGGATTAGTTATCGGGAGGGAATTGAATGATCTTTGGGGCTATATTAGGTGGTGTGATGTTTGTAATGTAGACATACGAACTTATGTCGCATGCTCCTTCTGATTAATTGTATCGAGAGATTGATTAATTCTTCTTTAGTGGTCAACCCTATAAGAGGACAACCTTAATTGCCATTTGAATGAGTTACAAATCATAAATGGATATCTAAATGTTGCAAATGCCTTGGAACCTATTTTCTCATCTTAAGTTCATCCGTATTTTCTCTCGTTTATTTGAATTGCATGATATTTGATCGATTTTTCTATTACTCTCTCAATTGTTTACTTGTGACAATCTTTGGTAGGCAATTTTAGGGTAATTAACCACTCCACTTTATCGATCACGTCTATTTAGAACTAAAATCGACAAACTTCACTTTTATCACTACACCTCCTCGTGGGATCGACCTCGTACTTATCACACCACGATAGACGTCGTATACTTGCGGTCGTGTATTTTAGTGTTGCATAATACGTGAATCAAGTTTATGGCGCCGTTGCCCGGGAGGTTTTGTAGTTCTAGAGTGTAGGTCGATAGAGTTTTAGTCTAGACACTTTACTTGCTTTCCTTATTTGCAAAAATCCAAAAATATCTTTGTGTGTTATTTTTTATTTCACTTACAATTCTCACCTTCTCTTTAACTCTTGTTTAGACATGGCCTATGATCACCCGAGCTAGGAGAGATCAACAAGTTTTTCTACCTCTAGACCCGGAAATCGAAGCTCGTTGTCGAAGACAAAACGCCGAAAGAAGAAGAATTAATCTAGAAGCCATGAATAGAAGAGAGAATCCTATAGTGGAAGAGGTTGAGGAAGAAGTTGAAAATCAAGGGCCAGATGTAGAGGAAAGAGATAGAGCACCAAGGGTGAATGAGGAACATGGACTTCAAAGAGTTTCGAGGGATCACTTTCGTCCCATTCCAAGGCCGTACGGAGGAGCGGGTATGGAACCCGTAGACGCTCATAACTTTGAGCTCAAACCGTCATTGATCATGATGGTCCAAAACAACCAATTTGGAGGGTTGTCAAAAGAGGATCCTAACCTCCATTTATCTCAATTCTTAGAGATAAGTGGGACAGTGAAGATAAACCGAGTCCCTCAAGACTACATTCGTCTCCAATTGTTCCCCTTCTCACTCCGTGATCGTGCAAAACAATGGTAAATGTCTCTTGACCTAAGGACGATAGAGAATTGGAATGATTTGGTGGATGCTTTCCTAATGAAGTATTTTCCCCCAAGAAAAACCATTCAAATACGGGGGGAAATATCTTCATTTCGACAAGATGAGGATGAATCATTGGCCGAAGCATGGGAGCGCTTTAAAGATCTCATAAGAAGTTGTCCTCAACACGGGTTTTCAAGGGATCAAACCATTTGTTATTTCTATAACGGGATGGATCACCGTACAAGAGGGATGGTAGACGCTTCGGCCGGTGGAGGGTCTTTGTTGGGAAAGACGACGGATGAGGGTTATGTGCTTTTGGAAGAGATGGCTAAGAATGGAAATCAATGGCCATCCGAGAGAAGACAAAATCGAAAGATTGCCTCAACTCAAGAATCGGAGGATTTTGCAACTTTATCCAACAAGATGGATAAGTTGACTTCTCTAATGACGGACAAGGCATTAGTAGGACCAAGTGATGAGCAATATGAAGAGGCCCACTACATGAACAACCAACGGAACTTTAGAGAAAGGGGTGGAACGAGAGGCAAAATCGTGAGAATCCTCCCAATCCGAACCAATATCACCCCGGTTTGAGGCAACATGAGAACTTCTCATATGCCAATCCAAGGAATGCTATCCAACCACCATCGAATTTTAATGTGAGGGATGGAATGATCGTTGAACCCTCATCAAAGCCATCATTGGAAGATATGTTTGGTGCATTCATGGGAGAAACCAAGAACTTCATGGGAGAGATAAAGAGTTACATGGCCAAGACTTGGCAACGACTTCATGAACAAGGGAAAATGATCAAGAATGTGGCAAACAACATGAAAGCCATGGAGAAGCAAATGAGCCAACTCTCTAATGTCATTGGAAAGCAACACATTCCGAGGCAATTCCCCTCTAACACGGAGCTAAATCCCAAGGAGCAATGCAAAGCCATAAAGTTAAGGAGTGGGATAAGCTACGAAGGGCCCAAGATCCCACAAGAGGAGGAAATGGTAATGGCACCCGATGGTGTTGACAAAGAAAAAGAAGTAAGAGGGGAAGAAGAGAAAGAAGGGGAGAAGAAGAATGAGGAGGCAATCCCTCCACAAGACAAAGGAAAGAATGTAGTGCCTCTCCCCTATCCTCAAAGGATGAAGAAGAAGGGCTTAGACAACAAGTTTGCCAAGTTTGCGGAGATGTTCAAGAAGCTCCACATCAATATCCCTTTCGCCGAAGCTCTTGAACAAATACCACATTACTTCAAATTCTTGAAAGAAATAATGTCAAACAAGAGGAAAATGGAGGAGTATGAGACGGTGCACCTAACCGAATAATGTAGTTTCATAATCCAAGTTAAGCTACCTCCAAAGCTTAGGGACCCCGGATCCTTCACTCTGCCATGCACCGATGGAGGTACATTTAGAGCATTATGTGATTCGGGAGCTAGTATAAACCTTATGCCTTTATCCATCTTTAAGACCCTTGGTTTAGGAGAGCTCACACCAACTACAATGAACCTCCAATTGGCGGATAGGTTTATGACATACCCTTTGGGTATAGCGGAGGATGTATTAGTCAAAATTGACAAGTTTATCTTTCCGGTAGACTTTGTGGTTTTGGATATGGAGGAGGACAAAGACACCCCATTGATATTGGGAAGGCCATTTTTAGCAACCGGAGGGGCCATAATTGATGTGAGAAATGGAGAGTTGGAGCTTCGAATGAACCAAGAGATAGTTGTGTTTGACATTTATAGAAATATCAAATTCCGGAATGATGGAGATGGAGATGGAGAATATGGGAGCCCCAAGGGAGATCACCCTCCAATGCCCATGAAAGAGGAGGTGGGAGAAGATTTGAAGGTAAATTTTGTGAAAGAAGACCCCAAAGTGGAAGAAAGTGAATTGAAGATGGGCAAGAAGGCCAATTTTGGGGGAGTTTTTTTAAAAAAAACTCCCCCAAATCAAGAAAAGCTACTTGTGCAAGCTTGGGTTGAATGAGGCATCAACTTCCTATGACATGATTGAAGAGCCGGATGGGCTAGCTAGTGGATGCTTCAATGGATTTAAGAAAGATGGATGGGCAAAGAAGGTCAAGAACAAGGATGCTGATGGGGTGACTTGACAAACCATCTCAAGGAAGAACCGTCCAACATAGGACGTTAAAAATAGCGCTTTTTAGGAGGCAACCCAAGGTTTTATTGCTTTCATGTTTTTATTGCTTTAGTAGTTTTGATAGCTTAGTTTCTTTTGTAGGTATGGATGAAGAGCATTGTGGACATCATATCTTGGAGAATGAAGGAGGCAAACTAACTTTGGAGAGGGAAAGCAAGTGTAGCAATGGTGATCTTGGAAGAGCATTGGATGTACAAGGAGGGAGGTAACAACTTGTAGCCCCAAACTTAGAATTTTTACATAGTAAAATTCTAAGTTTGGGGGAGTTATTTTCTACTAGTTGTTACCCTTGCACCGGTTCGTTATTCTACTTGTGTTACATTTTGCACCGGCGCACACTTTGCTTTCATATGCTTATATTGTTTAAGTTGATTGTGATTATGTGTTGGGTAGTGAACTTATGGTGAAATGTGAGCATGGATAATCATTGGAATCCATTGTTGAGTAGTTGTGGTGATGTCTATTTGCTTTGATGTATGCATGATTAGTGATGGATAGTAATATCATGTTGTGTTCATACTTGTTGATCTTTGATGGCATGAATGCATGATGTGTTGTTGTTTGGGGACATTTGATGATTGTGAGAGTCCTATTGAATAAACCGGTGAGAATTGAGCCTTAAATCGAACACATAATCCGGTTTAGTTCATTTGAGAGTGGATTAGGTTATTGCTAGTGATCCTAGAACTTGCCCAAGTTCTTGTTGAAAGCATAATTTTGTGAAACTTTGTGATATGATATAGGCCATCTCGTTCTAAAGAGTCACTTAGCCAAAATTTCCTAAGACCGAAGTAATCTTCCGTAGTTAGCCTCTTTGAGCTTAATTCCTCATTTTCTTGGCAAACTACAATGTTAACCACTTAGCCTTTTTGAGTCTTTGACACCTGCATCTAGTGGGGGATAAAAGACAAAGTGGATAAACATGTGCTTAATTATCTTTGGTGAAAGGAGAAATTGGAAAAGTTGAAAGAAAAAGTTGAAAAAGAGATGAAAAGAAAATCAATGGAAAAGAAAAGGGGGACAAAGAGCCCCAAAAGCTTGAAAAAAAGAAAAAAATGGTTCAAAAAGATGAGGTGATGAATGCTTGAAAAAGAAAGAAAGGTGAAAAGTGAGGATGGAGTTTGGAAAAAATTTGAAAGTGAATGCACAAATTGTAAAACAACAAGCTTTGTCTTCCACTAAAAGAGTCACAAATTCCAAAATTCATCCCACCTTGTCCAAAGAGCCAATGTTACATCCTTGATTAAGTCCTATTGATCACATTGTTGAGCATTAATTGAGTGTTGTAGAAAGTAGAATTTGGGCAAGCATATAGTGATTGCATAGCATAACTTGGTTGATGAGTGCATTAATATCCTCAATTTGTTTGTGTGTTTGAGAGAAACACTATATCATGTGAGTAGAGGACTTGAGCATTTGGATTATGTTTCCCATTCACAATGTGTTGTGTGTTTGTACATTTTTTGATCCATGAGTGTGAATTGCAATAATGAGCTTATGACCTTCATTGAGAAATGCACTTTGAGAAAGAGATATCACTACACTCTACTTTGCATGTGTGATTTGCATTGAATATTCCATTGTGATCATTCCACCCTCATTGCTTTAAGTGCTTAGTTGTTTGAGGACAGACAACATTTTAAGTTTGGGGGGTTTGATTCGGGTGGAATTTACACACTTTAGAGGCACATGTGAAGCGTATTTTGATGTGGATTTCATTGAATTGTGGATTGATTATGATGATTTGAACCAAAATGAGGGAAAGGTTATGTTTTGTCGATTTTGTAGGAAATACGATGGAATTTGGAGCAAAACACCAACCATACTTCACTGGATCAAGAAGAGGAGTGCACCGTTGGATTCGTCTCGAAAAACGAAGTGGAATAGCCAAAAGAATCAAGTCAATCGATCACCAAGGCGAATGATATGCACGAAACGAGAAATGATCGAGGACGAGCAAATGGCTCGGCCGAGCCACTTTTCAGGCCAAAATCAAGGCCACGGCCGTGCATCATGCACGGAATAGAGACGCTCGTGACAGTAAGTTTGAGGCCTCACGTGCCTCGGCCGAGCAAGGGGCACGGCCGAGCCGCCACCACAAGTCAATCCGCGCGACACGGCTGAGTTGCACGCTCGAGGAGCCCGCACTCGATCTAGAAAGTTTGGGCCACGAAAAGGCACGGCCGAGCACATGCCACGGCCGAGCTCAAAGAATCTAGACGCTCACATGCCTCGGCCGAGCACACGCCACGACCGAGCACCTTCCATACTCTATCGCGCAATGGCACGGCCGAGCTCCCTGCTCGGCCGAGCCCCTTCCAAGCCAAAACTCCATTTTGCACGACCGTGCTCCGTGCACGGCCGTGCTACTCCCAATTTCGGTGCCATCCTCCCATTTTGGCCATTTTTTAAGGACTAACTTGCAATTTTGGCATCCAAACCCTACCCCAACACTATATAAGCCCCAATTCTTGTAATCACTTGTACCTTCCCTCAATTCCTCAATTCCCACACATACAAACACATACTTGGAGGTGATTTGGCCATATCTTCTTCATTTCTTCATCAATTCATGCAAGAAAGGCATCAATAGCTTGGAAATTTCATTCTCCACCACATTTTAGACTAAGCTTTCTATTTCTCTCTCTTTTTATTTAGTTATTTCATTTAGTTTAGTTTATTTGATTATGTTGTTGATTGGATAGAACACTTTTGGTTCTAAGGCTTTGTAAATATTTGGATTGAAGTTTATGAACTAATTTCTTGCTTTAAATGGTGTTTGTCTCTTATTTGTATGTTTAATTCTCATTTGGAAGCATGTTATTATTGGCCATGATAATATGTTTAATCTAATGTTAATTGGGGTAGTATTGAGAGATTTATCCCATTAATCGTATGCAAGCATGCACCCCGATATTATTATGATCTCGAGAGAGGATTAGTTATCGGGAGAGAATTGAAAGATCTTTGGGGCTATATTAGGTGGTGTGATGTTTGTAATGTAGACATACGAACTTATGTCGCATGCTCCTTCTGATTAATTGTATCGAGAGATTGATTAATTCTTCTTTAGTGGTCAACCCTATAAGAGGACAACCTTAATTGCCATTTGAATGAGTTACAAATCATAAATGGATATCTAAATGTTGCAAATGACTTGGAACCTGTTTTCTCATCTTGAGTTCATCCGTATTTTCTCTCGTTTATTTGAATTGCATGATATTTGATCGATTTTTCTATTACTCTCTCAATTGTTTACTTGTGACAACCTTTGGTAGGCAATTTTAGGGTAATTAACCACTCCACTTTATCGATCACGTCTATTTAGAACTAAAATCGACAAACTTCACTTTTATCACTACACCTCCTCGTGGGATCGACCTCGTACTTATCACGCTACGATAGACACCGTATACTTGCGGTTGTGTATTTTAGTGTTACATAATACGTGAATCACTTATACATTTCTTGTCTTTTTTTTTCATCACCGGTGCACATTCTCTTAACAGCATCACACCTGAAAGAGGAGTATTACAAAATAAGAAACATGGCATACATATATTACACAAAACTATCAAGACCGTAGTAACACACACCAATTTACATCATTATACAGTAAAGATTCAAAAAACATAGTAAACACACATTAATGCATGTCAGTATTATAAAGAATACTAAGACGGTAACACATATTGATAAATGTTAGTATCATACAAAATCATACTCCTACATTATTCCATCTTATACATAAGAGTATTACTCCCTCCGTCCCGGAAGTGTTTGCACCACAAAGTGGGCACACTTTTTAAGAAAAAAGTGTAATGAGTGGAGTGTTGAGGGGTAATTTTGTAAAGTTATATGAATAAAGTAAAAAGGTGATTGGAAAGAGAGTAAAAGTAATGACATTTTGTGTAAATATGTCAATATTGTGAGGGTGGGGTTTATGAATAAGTTTCCTTTTATGGGTGTGCAAACAATTGTGGGACGGACAAATAAGGTAAGTGTGCAAACAGTTGTGGTACGGAGGGAATACTATTTTAACGTAACAGTATTATTTAACAAAATTCAAAATGCTACCTCTTACCAAGTGAATAAAATGGCACAATTTCTTTGGCATATACGGTTCAACTAACGATGACTCAATTGACCAAGACAATCCCTTGATTTTTTGCTCATTCACCGAATACACCAAATTCCTCACTTTTTCTAGTCTTTTTTTTTTTCACACAAACAATGTCAACGTCTTGAATCATGTAAATCTATATGTTTTATATCCCTACTTGCTTACATGTCTCTCTTTAACTATTACTAATCCAGCCAACTAAACCCCATAAATAAAAAATCGCTCTATCTCTCTATCCATAAATTAAAAGTTGGGAGGTTTTGTAGCTCATATTTTTGTGGGTATAGCTGTTTCTTATGGTTTATTTAGGAAGAAAAATGACAATGAACCACCCCAAAAAGACCATAATCCACAATCCTATCTATCTAAACTCCATCAAGTTTCCTCTGTTTTTGATGATGATGAATCTCAATCAGAATCTGAAATTCATACTACTCTCATTCAAGAAAATAATAGTAATAAAACACTCAACAGCTCACAGTACTATAGAGGACAATCACATGTAGTTGTAGTGCCTAAACAAGAGAAGAATGAAGGCTTTGTTTCTGAAATTACCCAAAAGCCTCTCCTCTTGCCTGTTAGAAGTCTTAGAACAGTGGACAACAATTGACAATCCCATTTTGATTCTGGTAAATTGATCGGAAAGGGGGAATTAGGGTCTTGAATTGATGCTTCGTACGATACAGGATATAACCTTGCCTCTGTACCTAGTCATTTCTTCTACAGTAGCCCATATCAAACCTTTGGCCATTACAAACTACCTTTACTGCAAACGCAACAAGCCCATATCAAACCTTTGGCCATTACAAACTACCTTTACTGCAAACACAACAAACTGGTTAACCAATTTCTACAGAATTTACGAAGTATTCTCATGTACCTAGCCATTTCCTCTACAGTAGCCCAATTTCATCGAATAGTTTCACCGCACCAAATTTGTGTAACTATTCAAAGGAAAGGAAACGATAGAGAAATCGAATAAAGTTCTTCTAATGATTTCCTCATCTACTAATTCAGAAACGAAAAGTCACTTTAATCAAGCGCAGATTTTTTGCTCGAGCGGTACAAAATTTTGAAAATTATAAAAACAATCTCTGATATAAAAAAAAAAATCACAAACGATACTATTTGCGTGTGCGCATTCATGACAAAATATGTACTCCCTCCGTCCCACAAAGATAGCTACATTTGACTTTACACACAGATTAAGAAAAATCAATAAATGTAGTCAAATTTAACTAATATACCTATTTTACCCTTGATATTCCATAAATTTGGTGTAAATTCCAAAACAGTTGGCTCTTAAGAGTAATTATGAGGTGAGTTTAATTAAGGGTAAAATTGTAAATAAAGCATTTAATGCTTAAGTAAAAGATGAAATGTAGCTATAATTTGGGACATTCAAAAAAGGAAAACGTAGCTATCTTTGTGGGACGGAGGGAGTAGAAATCACGACATTAAGAAAATGCAGAATAACATAATTACACCATTCAACTGAGAGAAAATTGATGTAAAAATCAAATTTTAAAAACAACAATCGAGACACCTAAAGCTTTGGAGATGGCTTCGGCATCAAAATCGGGTTAATATTGGGAAGCACGCCTCTATTAGCAATAGCCACATTCCTCTACAGTTTGCTCAATTCGAGGGGGAGAACGAGGGCATCGGCAAACATTTTTCCGTTAAATCAAATTCACTGTGAACTTTTATTTTTTTACCAGTGTCATACATACGAAATTTCATTGTTTAAAAGTCAACACACTTTTTTAAACAGTGACACTCGAAAAAAAAATCACATGAACCTGAATTCACACAAGTGTTATAGTATAAGCTAATGTCATATCAGATTTTATCGACGTTGGAACCCTTTTGATCCGATCTCAATTTTTTACAGATTTATATCTTGAATAAATATAACTAATTATAGAAAAGCCTGTTAAGACAGGAAAGAAACACAACTAACTATAGGTATGTAATGTTTTCTCATTCAGATAAGAAAAATTACATATCTATATGTACTACATAAGCCAAATAATCGGTACATTAAGTTAGAGATACAACTCACAACACATATTGACAGAAAAGTACACCATCTCCTACTCCTAGCGGTAGAATCTCCATACACACTTTAGGTAAATACACCCAACTGACCCAAGACAAAACCCAGTTACACAGATTCTGTCCCTTCGACTTGTTGACGTGCCAAGTATCGTTCTCTTCTTTCTTTCTGCAACACAAAGTTCACAAAAAATAAAGACCCACGATAACGAGTAAAAAAATTGAACGAAAATACTCCCTCCATTCCAATTTAATTGTCGTTTTAGAGAAACAAAATATATTTGTCGCTTTTGGAGGGATGTTATTTTTTTTTTTCAACCTTTTCCTTTTGAATGTTAAAATACTCTATATGACCATAAAAGAATCATTGATAATATGCAAAGGGGTATATATTGGTCATTTTATACAAATAATTATATGTATTAAATGGCTTTCTTAATCTATGTAAAACACCAAAGGCGACAGTTAATTCGGAAAGGAGGGAGTATAATTATAGGTTAGATGGCTTACCCATTCATCGATGACGAGTCCTTCTCCAATAAACTTCGGACCCGTGTCTTCTGAAGGCTTCTTGCGAGCCTCACTTTCAGCCTCAGCTTCAGCCAACTGGCGCTTTAATTTCTCAAGAGCCTTCAAGATGAAAGCAGTAATAGATCAGCATTTCCATTGAAAGCACTTCTTTTTGGACTGAAATATTTTAGGACGGATTTGAAATCTTAACAACAAATCCATTGATTGATAGTTTGTACTCAATCTGATCCCAATTATTCAATGTTTTAGAGTTTTCTGGTGACAGTAAGGATGAATGCATAATAACAAATATACCCTTCATTAATTACCTTTATTAAGGTAAGTTCAAAATTATGAGAGATTTTTGGGATTGGGATAAGGGGTGAAAATTATCTAAAATATCAAATAATTAGAAACAAGAATACTGCTCTAAAACATCAGACCATTGAGATTGAAGGGAGTATTCATTTTGAGCTTATTTGATATCCACTCTAATTTTGCCGGATTTATAATTCATTTAATTTCAAATCCCTCAATCTAAACACAACTATGAAATCCGTGCAGAGAGTTAGCACTCAGCTTCTTGGTAGAGAGATATAACAAGGTTGAGTGAAAAATCTTTACTTACAGGACTAGGACGCTGCACGTCTAGAAAAATGACCTTAAGTATCTGCTCTACAGCCACTTCATCCTTTAGCTCATCAAACTGATAAAAAAGAATGAAAGAGAACATTAGAATGCATAGAAATAGTGTAAACATTGATTTTTTCACAAAATGTATAATAGTCAATGAATGAGTGACCTCAATCTCTAGCATTTGCAATAGGTAAGGTGCACCAGAGCTTTTGGTCCCGTAGCTTGTCTACTGTATAATTTTGGTAACAAAAAAGGTTGTTTTTTTTTTTTTAGTCCCAATTTTGGCCCCAAGACTTGAAAACAGTGTCAGTTAATGTCACGTGTGGATTTAATTTGAGGCCAAAATTGGACATTTGACATAAAACGACATTGTTTTTAAATTTTCAGCGATTTTGGGACAAAATTGGGCAATTTTTTTAATACTGGGATTACATCGAAAATGTTCCCTTTTTCGGGTACCAAAATTGGACAGTAGACAAAAGTTATGGAACCAAAAACTTTTAACTCTGGTGCATCATGAACGAATGAAGTGAAGTTAAATGTCTAAAAACAATTTGAGCAATTTTTTCTTAATTATACGGGGTTTATGCTAAATACTATGAGTCCCCTCTGATTTATATCAATAATCGAATAGCATAAAAGGAACACAAGTGATGCTACATCATCAACCTAATAGTATGAATAGGAGCAGAAAGAGACAAACCAGTTCAGATACATAATCCATTGGTCCTTTCACTTTTAGGCTCATAATTTTGAACTTTACTCGGCTTTTCTGATCCATTGGCTTTTCGTTGTTCTCGGGATGCTCTACAAACTTGAATACTAACGAACACCAACACCAAGAAAGATAGGATCATAGGAAGTCAACACTTGGTAAAATAAAATTAATGCAGAAAACAAAAAACCATGTTGAGACCATGATTAAGAATTACCAGTTGCTATGATACTCTCACCAGGAGCGAGAATGGCCCCAGGAGGACGCATGAAACAGCTTTTCGGTGAAGTTGTTTGGAACTAGACAAAAGAATAAACATCAGTCAGAAGGACAGCAATACATAAAAAGGCAAATGTATTTTTTTTGTTCTTAACTTATTCTCATTTTGATTTTAGTTCTCTAATTTTTTCAATTATGAAATTTGTCACCTGACTTTACCAGATTCAACTTTTTTGGTCATTTTACCGGCTGTAACAGGTAAACTTTCTGGTAATCACTGACGTGGAATTTACCAACAATTTTTTTATCTACATGGCATAAGAGATTACAGGACAGTTTGCGAGTGTTACAGCCGGTAAAAAGGACAAAAAAGTTGAATAGTTAAGGGACGAATTTCAAAATTGAAAAAGTTACTAAAATCAAAATGAGTGTAAGTTAGGGGATAAAAAAGACATTTACTCTAAAAAAAATAAGGTAGAATATCACAGTAAGAGCTCAAAAAAAGTATCATTTCGATTCACATATGAATTGAAAATCATACAATGGGGATCAACATGCAGTCAAAGACGGGACATAAATGAAACTGAGCAAACGATCGACAAACCTTGAAAGCCACATGAGACTTGCTTGTATTTTTAATTCTGATAGCACTTCGAACTTGCTTACCTGGTTCATCTACAGCACAATAAAGAATAAAAGCAAGTTAGTGCTATTAAAAAAAATTGGTTTGAGCCAACTAATGAAGATCTTTGCCAACATTTAGAGAGAATAATACTAACAAAAACAAATTTACAGTCAACATTCAAGAACAAAAAAAAAAAAACTGGCACGCACATCTTAGCCATTATTTGGGGAGGAGTTTGGGGGCATATTCAGAAATTTGGCATGAAGGAAATTAAATGTGAAGCTAGAAGCATGGAAAAGTAAAAGTTGCGCCCGTTTGTGCAATCTTTATCTTGCACTCAAAGAATCAACAAGTAGATCTTGTTTACAAAAAAATATCCAGTTAGAAGTATAGATAAATCTCCATGAAACAAGAAATTTGTTATCTATAAGTAATAGGAGTATATGGCAATCTAAGAATTGCCCCCGTGTTCGATTCTTCTTTGTAATACAGCTCCTTTTGCAGCATCAAATTTCTTGATTATAAGTGATAAAATTTGAACTATGCTCTCAATCACACAACTTCACCAGAACATGGAATCTTATATGATTGAATTGATTTTTAGTAACTAGTTCTCCACACAAAGTGCGAGAACAAAATTATAGTAAAACAAGTACTTCAACTTATGCATGATCATATATTTTACCAATTATCCAGATATACAATTTTGCAAAATTAGCACAATCACAAATCTCAAATCATAGGTCAAAAACAAAGTCAGATCAAAGCAAAAAGGAATCTCCAACTTAACAAATCAAATTGCTATAAATAGATAAGTACGCTACGTGTAAAGAAAACACAATCCGAATAAATAAGTGACAGGGAGCTCACATACAAGGAAAATAAAGCTTATTCGAGGGATCGAGCTTCAAACGACGCCGTGTGGGGAGCAGAGATCTAGCAACTGAAGAAACCGAGGTTCCGGCGTTGTCGCGCGCGCCCGATACCTCCGCCGGTAAATGACTGCTGTTGGTTCCTTGGCTGTAATTCTGCTGATAGTGCGCGTAATTTGAGGCCGGCGCCGGCGAATTGCGGAAGGGAAGCTTGAATAGGCCCCAGACTTTTCCGTCGGAGGAGGAAGGTTTCTCCTCGGCGACCGCCATGATTGAGAGTGGTGATTCCGCCGCTGGAGCGCAGGAACGACGTCGCTTAGGTGATGATGGCGATTCTGCTTTTGAAGATTGACTTCTGAACAGGTTTGTTGGGCCGTGGTGGACTATGTGCAGGTTGTGGAAAGTTTACAACGGGCAACTTTTGTTTTTCGCATATTTATCTCCTCTCTTTCTATTACTCCCTACTCATAGTCACCCCCTCAACCTCAATCTAGTTTTTTTGTGTTTTGATTAACAAATATAATAAAATAATAGATGTAGGGCAAAAATTTACATGCAATATTGACCAATTAAGTTAAAATTTGTGGGTTAAACGCGGGTCAACTTTAATTATAATATTTATTTTCGCTCTAAAATATTATCTTACTACATGACATAAATTTTGTAACTACAAGATCAAAAGTGAAATTTTGTAACTACAAGATCAAAAGTGTATTACTGCAAGTTCAAAAATATTCTGGACACTTATATTTTTTGAGCAAAATTACTAAAATAATTCTGACTTATTCGGCTACTACATGACTAAAACAATGTTACTACAAGACCAAAATTTTATCACTACAAGGTCAAAAATGTATTACTACATGTCCAAAAATATTCTGGATAGTTAATTTTTTGAGTGAACTTGCAGAATGTTTTGACATGTAGTATTAAATTTTTGGCCTTGCAGTAACAATATTTTGGTCATGTAGTAAACCACTTGTTTGCGACCCGCGAGTTTTCTGGGCAACCCGGATCCGGGCTTATGACCCGCAAATTTTTTAAAATTACCTTAATTTGACTTTTAAGCTAAATGGACTTAGGGTTTTGACTTGATCAAATTAGTATGGAATGCATGTATGAAATATTTCACATAAAATTAACTCTAGATGTAGTACAAGTGATGTGATAGTGAGAGAGATGAAGTATGAGATGATGAAGTATAACTGATGTGATTGAGAGAGATAAAATAATATGCCAAAAAAGGAAAAAAAAATGAAATGGAAAACTTAAAAAAAAGTGGAAAACTTATACTCCCTCCATTTTTTAATAAGTGTCATTTTGGCTTTTTTCAACAAATTAAGATTATAAATTATGGTCTATATTACCCTTCATTAATTATACTAATTTTAATATAGAAATTTTGTTTGATAAAGAATGTGGTCAAGAATGTAGCTAGTATTAATAAATCAAATTAATTTTGGTATAAACATTTTTTGTGGAATTTAATTGTGAAAAATATTTATGGTAAATGAATAAGGGTAAAATAGTCAAAATTAAAGAAAAAACTCTAGAATGACACTTATTTTAAAATTAATTAAAAACTCAAAGTGACACTTAATAAAAAACGGAGGGAGTAATGAAATGGGGGTATACAAACTTTTACAAGACTAACTAAAAAAAATAATTTTTTTTATAGAACAGAAGGAGTATTTATTTTATTTGCTCAATTGCTCCTTTCCTCCTACAAAAGTTTGTGGAAAATATTTAACAGGGTTTTAGAAAGAAAAAAAAATGTTAATTGTGTGAAATATTTTACAAATAAAATATGTCTAATAATTAAGGTAATTTTAAAAAAATTGTGGGTTGTAAGCAAGTGATTTACCATAAGGTCAAAATATTGTTATTACAAGACCAAAGTATTACCACTATAAATCCAAAAGTGTATAACTACATATTCAAAATTATTCTGAAGAATTTACTCAGAAAAACTAAGTGTCCAGAGTATTTTTTGAGTTGTAGTAGTACATTTTTTGTCTTGTAGGGACAATACTAGTTTTGATCTTGTAGTATTATATTTTGACTTTGTAGTAACATAAAATATTTTGCCACTATGAGACTAAAAATATGTTTCTACAATGTCAAAAAAATATCTTAATATAAGACCAAAAAAATATTGTGCTACAATAAGGCTAAGGCTAAAGTATTAGTACTACAAGGCCAAAGTACTATGAGATCAAATTATTATCTCTATAAGGCTAAAAGTATATTACTACAAATTTAAAAATATTTTGATAAATTCGTCTAAAAAATTAAGTGTCTAAAATAGTTGTAGATTTTTAGTAACAATATTTTGATTTGATGGTAAAGAGTGAAAAAATGTATTTTAGTTAAGTTTAATTGGGATTTGAACCGCAAAAATTTGCTCAAAATTTACGTGGGTTATTTTTATTTTTAAGTATACAAACTTTGTATTTAATAAAGTGAATACTGCCCCTATCTATTTTTTTACATCGTAGGTGGAATATTCATTTTATGCTCGTACCATTTATTGTACAAGACTTTTTTTTTTGACGAACCATTGTACAAGACTTAGTCAACACGTCTAGAGCAACCGTCTGATACAATACCTTAAAGTAGTGAGAACATAAGTTTAAAATTTAATAATGTGCACGTTTATTTAGTATCATACGTGTTGAATTTATTGTATTTTCCATTTTCCATCATATAAATAAACATTTTGGAAAAGAACGTTGGTGCACTGAATGACTTTCGTAGTTGTTGACAAATTATGTCTTGAGATTTGGTAGGCCGAGTAGAATAAGAAAAAATAAAATAAGTAATAAGTGACTTGAGATTTGGTAGGCCGAGTAGAATAAGAAAAAATAAAATAAGTAATAAGTGAGTATTTTTAATACTGATTTAAAGGAGGCTTCAGGAAATGGTTTCAAAAACTTATTGAGTCTAGTTATGAGTAGTCTAAATTTTTTTTTAATTTTTTTTTTTAAAGACATGAACGAATTCTTTTACTGTCCTCCACTGATGGTATAATATTAGGAGGTGATAATCTTGAGGAAATTAGTAGGATTAAAGAGCATTTATATTTTGCGTTTATTATTAAAGATCTTTTAACACTTAAATATATACTTGGTATTAAAATAACTAGGTCTGCAACAAGTATATCTCTTCGTCAAAGTAAGTAGGCAAAAACTTGTGTGAGACCGTCTCACGGATCTTTTTCTGTGAGACGGATCCTTTTAACCCATATTTCAAAATTTTGGGTAGGATAACCCATATTTTTTTCCAGATTTTGATTTGTTAAAAAAGTGACAATGTTTATGTAAAAAGTGATAATATTTTTAACAAAAGTGACTATCACTTTTTACTTAAACACTATCACTTTTTGCTCAAATATTATCACTTTTTATATATAAGGGCCGTCTCACGGATCTCATTTTGTGAGACGGTCTCACCCAAGACTAGCCCAAGTAAGTATACACTTGATATTATTAATGATGCGGAATATTTGGGGAGTAGACCTTCAAAACTCTCATGACTCTAATCTACTTCAGATGACTCCTCTTCTAGAGGATCCTTCTTTGTATAGATGATTGGTTGGTAAGTTATTGTATCTTACTATTAACAATTAATATTTTAATTAATTGTAAATATTATAAAATAAATTTGATCATAATCCCACATTAAAACTCGATTAGTGGCGAGGAAATCAACGGTTTTTTCATGACAAATAAAAGACTTTCCCTTTCTCATTTTCTTCTCATATTGAAATCAATCACAGCCCCCTCTTTCTTACACGCATACCTTCAAGCAGAAAATATAGAAAACACAGTATTCTGATATTCTTTCCTCTCTCGACGGATTTTTGGACACCTAAGCTTTCTTCCCTTTGTATCTCTATAGTTTTGTTCTCATCATTGTTGTTGCAGAGGTATTTTCTCTAATCCTATTTTATTTGTCTCTAAACAAATGTATGTCGAAGAGTTTTGTTTAGCTAATGTTAAGCCTGTTGGGATATTCATGTAGCTGATATCCCTTGTAATTAGTTTTGATATGTCAAACCACTTGTAATAGGAGAAGTTGTTTGTATATATATATAATCAACTTCATTATTCATCTTGTAATAGTTAGCTTCTGGTAGCATTAGCCGAGGGGGAACCCAGCTGATGCAGGGGGACTTACATGCCTATACTCAAGGATTAAAGAGTAGAAGAAGAAGGTAATCAGCCGAGTCTAGACAACTAAGGAGCGTTAGAGAGCCGTCAAACAAGCTGACGTGGACCAATAGAAACACGACAACGAACATACGAATCTGACATAAAGATGTAGAATGCACAGTGTAGAAAGTCAGAAGGAAATTTGACTGTGCAACGGTAATATTTAGGAAATTCAAAAGAAGATTGCATTCCCTAAAATAGTGGAGATTTGAAGTTACTCTCTAACGATAACATTTCAAATCTACACTATATATATATATATATATATATATATATAAAATTCCGTTTCTCATATCTCACGAGAGAGGATGTGATGCAAAGGTCAAGCATGGAGCTTCAATGAACATTCATGAAGAAAAGCTTGAAAGAACTTCAATAGAGATTTAACACACGTCATCTTCCGAGAGAGGGTGAACTCAAATCTAAGCCTGCATAATCTCATACACATCCCTAATTTAGAGAGATTTTCCCAATTCTAGCATGAGGCTAATCTGATTGTAAGGAAAAATCTCACCTTGTTCATCATACTTCAAACCAACCTTCTACCCAAAAAACCTAGAAGCCAAGTTTGTTGTGAATCACTGTAAAAGTATTTGTTCTTACAATAACAAGTAGAACCAATTGCACTCGGGTGGTGTATCAAGCTCAAAGTTTTCTCTTGAGACTATAAAGTAGCAAAATGTATTCTCTTGGGACGTTAAAGTAGAAAGGATCTTAAAGTATTAAGGAATTAATATCACAGTTAGGGTTGTGAGAGTGGACGTAAGACTAGGGTTTGACCCACTATAAATTATTGTTTTATTTACTATTTTAGCATGCATATCTTCCTAGCATAAGTTTAAAGGAGAATGTATTGTATTAGCTGATACGACATAATCAATCTTCTTGTATTCAAACTCTCATAAGAATCAGCTGACACCAAGTCAACTGTTAGCACACACAAAATGATATTTGCATGAATTAAAAAAATTGTAGTAGATGAGTATAATTATGAGCTTATCACATTTTCGCACTTAACTTTGATAGATAACAATCAGTCGATGAGCTAGTCCTAGGCCCCTAGTGAATCAGCAGACTAGTTATCTTGAAGAGTTAGTTATTTTTCTTACACTTACAGCACACCAAGTACTCTAATCCCTCGTCTGATACCCTACGAGTAGGGACCATCAAAGCCTGTTATGTTTGATTGTTCCACTTACGATGACAATTTGGAATTTAGGATTTCTTGCATTAAAGATATAGTGTGAGAGTAGCATTCCAATTTAAGAAAATCAAACCTACTCAAATTTCAAGAATTTCACAACAGAATATTTTAATGACATGTTCCCTTTTATTCAATTTTCCATCCATTTATTTAATCAATTCCAGCCTTTAGTTATGACACCTTTGTACAACATCTCAAACCCCTTCTTTTATATATACTAGTTATGGGTGCACCTCAAGGACTGAGGTGTTGACCCAGATATATACTCTTTTTTTTTAAATCAGTAAATGATTTTATTGAGAAAGAATAGGGTAAAAGGAACAATTTCAAAGTCTAATTTACATTCAAAAGTAATCACCATTCTTGCTCATTAAAAATTAAGTGCTCATATAGTTAATAATACAATACAAAAACTTAGAAGTGGGTTCTCACGTCACAATCGACTGATTGTAATTGACTTCCAAATCTCTCAATCCAATAGCTTCCGTCCAAATTCAAGTGCGTGATTTTAGTTCAATGAAGATCTTCTCGAGGTTTAGCTGCTCATTTTAGAACACATGTTTGCATATTAACCATATTAATAAAAACTTCATACAAAACAATAGTCATCATAAAGTCATAGGTACCACAAAATCTAGAGCTTTTTTTTTCCAATGATACAAGTATAATGGCTTGAAAAGACAATAAAATAAAAAATTACCATAACTTTCAATTACCTTTGGGGACTTTGATCAACACAACTTTCATTCTTTGTATTGATTTTCCTCATTGAAGAACATTATGTATGGCTATTTGTACTGCATACACCAAACAACTAAGTTATGCTAAAAACCTCATCCATTATAAGTATAGAGCACTCATTTAAGTGGCACATCCCTTTTCTCGCAAGATCAAGAATTCTCCCAGGTGTCCCAACAAGTAAATAAACTGGTTGATAGGGACACATTATGCCATCCTTTTAGCCAGTTCCATCAGTTGTAGCCATGACTTCAATTTTTAAGTGTTTCCCAAGTTCTTTACAAACTTGTGACGTTTGAAGAGCTAATTCTCTTGTTCGGACAAGAATAACGACTGCAAAGAGTAATCTACCAAGATGAGTGTTGAATATTATTAAGGTTAACCACTGCAACTATTAGTCAACTGATGAATGCATCTGTGTGTATTAAAACTGGCACAATTACTTGAAAATAGCAGCAGATACATAAATTCTGAAAGACAAATATGATAACAAGACTAATAAAAGGTGGTATGAAACATTATTCCCTTAAAGTCGCGAATTTTAGCATATGAAAATATCTAATATTACCATAGACCAAGACTCCAGCCACAAGACTCTTGGTATCCTACATCCACATTAAACCATTACATGTTTTATCAGATGCTTATATTTTTCTTGACTCGTACAACTCCAGGTGAAAAAGAAAAAACTATAACTATGAACCAAATTTCTCTTGTTCTCATTTTCAGCGCCAGAATTCATTAGGTCTAGCATATAAACGTAAGTCCGTATTTCCAAGAAACTACAGAGGTACAAAACCTGAAGGAACATAAATGGTTATAGGACAAACCTTGAATAACATTTTTATCTTGGTCAATTTTCTCCAAGGCAGGAATGCTAAACACATCAGTTTTTCCAATTCCATTGTTTGCCCTGGCTAAGATATCGCTTTCTGTGAGAGCAATTGGGATACTCTCCTCTTGAATTGGGGATGGGTTTTCAAATACCCATAAAAAGTGGGTAAAGTAAATATGATTTAAAAAAAATTGACGCTTTAATCCACACAAAGCTGTTGTAGTCGGTTTTTTCCTAATTTGCTACATATGACTATGAGAAACATAACCTAAGGCAACAAGACACTATTCAAGTGGAAATAAGAAAAATAAATGAATGAATAATGATGGCTTTGTAGGCAATTATGGTAAGTGGTAGTAGGATGCTCATGTCTATTACAGCGACTAAGAACACACCTTTCTTTGACAACTCGAATAATACGAATATTTTAATTTACACAACAATTTGAAATAATGTGTATTTATACCTGGAACTGAAACTTGAGAAACGCGCCAAAAAAAAAACCCAGAGAACACAAAGAAACCAAACAAAATATTAGACATAGGAAAGATTAGGGAGAAATAAAAAATAAAATGCAGACACAGAGCAGCAACACAAAGAGGAAAGTAACAATTTCACAATTTAGATGAAGATGAGCTCAAGAAACAATTTATCAAACACTTGGTGAATCCATACAAACCAACAAAATAGAAGCAAAGTCATTTTAGTTGTCTACAATCTGAAAATTTGTGTTTAACATCTAAAGAATAAAAGTAAGCTTATATACATTTTGGAACTAGAATGATAACAAGGTGATGGAAGAATTAAAGGCAACTTATGGAGCTGGGTGAGGGTGAGAAATCTACTGAGAAATACTGCTACCTTCTCGGACTGGATGCTTAATCCTGTCAATACTCTGCAAACTATATCACCTAATTAGCTTCGAATGTGTTAGACCACTATGACAATTCCTTTCTACTTCTTTGATAGCTTATACTCATGTAACCTTGCTTACTGCAGGTTACAACGTACAGGCACCTCTTGTGCCTTAAACAATATGCAGTAAAAGACACGAAGAAGGAAAGTAACAATTTCGCAATTTAGATTAAGATGATCTCAAGTAACAATTTACCAAACACTTGGTGAGCGTATAAATGTACAACAATCATAATGTAATCTCTCGTTCAGATGTAATCAATAAGCAGAAAATAAATCAAGTGCAGGTAATAATTAAATGGAAAAGAGTGTATCAGTCTGCACCAACAATTATCAGATTAATTATCAGATTACTAAATCCATTTGGTGACAAAATTATCATCAACACAAACAAACAAAATAGAAGCAAATTCAACTTAGTTGTCTACAATCTTAAAATTTGTGCTTAACATAAGAAGAATAAGAGTAAGTTTATATACATTTTTTTTTTAGTACTCAGAGAATTGTAGTTCTTTTATTGTTGTACAGGAAATGCCACATATTATTATTTAACAAAGGTATTGTGTAGTTCTATTAACTGCAAGAAAACTGAACTATCATTTTTCACTATAACACAACAGTGGCCGGTCAGAATTATGAAACTGGAGCTAAGAAGATAAGAAATGATCTTATGTCAACATTGCTTCTTTGCTTGAATGATCTCAATTCATATCTATTACTTAGCGCACAACAAAGTGCACAGGAAGATACGCAAAAGCCCCAAATTAAATAAATCCCATCCCACTTGTCGCCTTTACCAACAAAACCACTAATTGAGAGAGAGGGGGTTAAAAGGATGGTATTAGCGAACAAACGAGTCAACCCCTGCCACCTCTAATTCACATAGCCGTCGACATTGATCCAGTGGTTGGATGATTTAAATCCATATACAGAAACAAAGTCCACAAGAAGATATGTAAAAACTCCAACTTAATTAATTAAACCCCAACCCACCTCCGTCGCTGCCAAAAAAACCACTAATTGAGGGAAGTGGTGAAATGGACGGCAGCAAGACAACTCCAAAAATGTGAGAATTCAAATTAAAATTCAAGGAGAGGCGAGAAACGGACCAACAAATTAAAAGAAAATTACACCAATAAATTACCTTTCTTGAAACTTTGACAACGACGGAGATTAGGGGCGTAAGAGCGGAGACGACGACTAAGTACGGAGTTGTTGCGGATACAAATCGGCGGCAGGCGGAGTGAAAGAAATAGAAAATCTGAGAAAATTTTACAAACAAAATACAGTAGAAAAAGTGATAGAAAGATCGAGAAAGAAAATCTGAGAAAATATTAAAAACAAAATACAGTAAAAAAAGAGAAAGATGAAGGAAGAGATGAGGAATTGACACGTATTAAAAACGCTCACCTGCCACCGGGAGGAAACTGGCCAAGTTTGCGCAACTCCCTCTTTATTATAGTAATAGATGTGTGTGTCTCGTATGCTGCATGCATGTACCCAGATCATCCCATGTCTTTTGCCATTTTAATCCTTTTAAATATTAATTCTATTAAGTGTATCTTAGAATTTAGAATACCAACAACTTTGAATTATTTATAAACTTTTACCTACAACAACATATATTAATTATTACTACTAATATTAGTATGTAATTCAAGATTATTCATTCAGATTGGATAGTAATATTCAAGGGCTATGACAGTTGAAGGGTTGAGGTGCATATTTTAATTAATTACGTACTATCATTTTGCTATTATTATCATTTTAATTAGTCCTTAATTATTTTAACCTTTACAATTTGTCCCTAGATTTATAATAAAAATTCATATCTACGTATATATGTCAATTAGTTAATTGTTGGATATTATACTAATTAGTCAGGCACGATAATTAATGCAAGACGACAACGATTACGAGAACTAATTCGTACGAGGCTTTTACGCATCACTTCGACGTTCACCTATTGAGGTGAGTTTTAATCGTTTTATACTCTACCATGGTTGGTAGAGCTCTGATGCACTTGTTATTCTTTATTTAATGGTTTAGATAAATTAATTGTTACTATGTGAATTCATTTATATGTTATTCTATTGGCAAAGTATATACATTAGCAAAGTTTGTGGCAAAGTATCTAATAGCTAGGGGCTCTAATTGGGATTCGGGACCAATGGGTCTTCGGGTAACCCATTGTGCTCAACTACGTGTGGGAATACCTTAGTCATTAATTTGACTTTGGGAAGGTCCACAAAACTCTATGGCAAAGTAATAATGACAGAGTTGACAAAGTATCAAGGGCAAAGTATATGTGGCAATGTGAATGTTATTTACTATGTACGTTTCAATAACTTAACTATTTATTTTTAATATTAAGTTTTGAATAACTTAATCTCACTGAGTGTGCTTACATGTTCACCCCCAACAATTTACATGAGAGACAATACTTATTTATTTAAGAATAAAAGATTAGTTGCACGCATGTTTATTAAATTGGATTATGGTTATCTTTATGGATGTTTGGTTAATTAGTTAAATGTGAACTTCTTGATTTTATTATAATTTTTTTCGCTGTTAAAGTTAACGTAATTTTAAATATATTAGTCGTTACGTCCCTTTACTTTACTGTTGTAAATTTAAGATTCAATATTTTGCGTGTTCTAGTTCATTATTTTAAATACTTCACTATTTTCAAATTTGGAGTGTGACACTAGGCCTGACATTTCTTTTTCTGTTCAAACTTTGAGTCAAAGATCAGTAATCCTAGGCAAGCAGACATGGTTGTTGCACAAAGAGTTTTGAGGTATCTAAAGGGCACACCTGGTCAAGTCCTTCTTTATACTATTGTAGCATATTTTTCTTTAAAGGCTTACTCTGATAGTGATTGGGCTAGGTGTCCACGCACTAAGAGGAGTATAAGTAGTTATAATATTTATTTAAGTGAAAAATTGGTGTCCTGGATATCTAAAACATATTTTACTGTAAGCAGATTCTCTGTGGAAGCAGCGTATAGGGCCATGTCATACACTGCTTGTGAGGTTCAATGGTTGTTTTTCCTTTTGAACGAAATGCAAATTTCTCATGCCTATCTTGCCCTCCTATACACTGACAAGAAATTAGCTTATAGTATGGCTCATAACCCTATAATGCACGATAAAAGTTAGCACATCCAAGTTGATTACCAATTCACTAGAGAGAAGATCCAAGAAGGTGTAATCAAGCTCTATCAATCTATCTACTGAAGATAATGTTGTTGACATTTTCACTAAGCCTTTAGGATTGTTTCATTTTTATCTTAACATCTCCAAAATGAACTTGATTAATATGCATGTTCATCTTAAGGGGGGTCTCAAGGATATAAGCAAAAATTTGAAGAAGCCAAAAAGGAAGACTAAGTCATTACTGATTAATTATTTATGTAGACTAGAATTAGTCATTATTTCAGTTTATAAACGGTTATGTACTCTCCTCTACTTCTCTCTCATTATGTAAGAGATTGAGATCACTGTATTCTAGAATTAATCTTTTGAGCCAATGAATATTCTCTACACTTCTTCCGTTTTATAAATTTTACATAAGTGGAAAACGAAATGGACAAACTAAAAACATAGCATATGATGATTTTATTCTTGATCTAGCTACCCTTTATGAATGAATTCTCTAGAGTGCAAACATTAATTTGTGTATATTTTCTGGAATAATGTTAGAAGGCATATGCATCTGTATCTCAATTATTTGTATTTACTCAAGTCACCTACCCAGTAGACATCCTTAGGTTAAGGCTATTTGTTGAGGTAAAGCTATTTTATCCATATATATGTTAACTTATCAAAAGAGGGCTCTCTGCATTTGATGACAAACTTCAGCATTCATCATTTTGCAGGTTGTTGTTAACATGTTGAGAGAGGAAGGTTTCGCATCACTTTATAATGATTTATGATCTTCGCTTATGCGTTATATGGAAGTGAATTTTTGCATTTTTTACTTGTGAGTTAAACCAATTTAATATTGTTCAGGCAGCATAAGTTTTTTTTTTTTTTTTTTAAATCTAAATCGTATATGAATGGCATGGTGAAGAAGGCTCTGCCAGAAAAATATCAAAAGTGGACGGAAGCATCCTTGGCTACAACATTGGTGTCAGCCACTGCAGCCACACTCTTGTGTTTTCCTCTGGATATAGTTAGGAGATAAATGCAAATGAAGGATAATCAATAATCTTATCTCTACCTCTTCAACTTCTTTTTAACAATTTTTCACATTAACAATATATGTTCAAAGGTCTCAATCTATATATATATAAAAACAAGATAGCCGTCAATCTCATTTTCCCGCTCAATTGTAATTTTTTATTTTTTTTTACATTAATTGTTTTTTATTATTTTACTATACATGTTAAGTTAAATGTGTTTCAGAATGTCAGAAGACTTATATTATTTTATACACAATAGAGTTGAGCCATTATCATTTTACTTAACTCAATGAGTACATTTTATGTTCACGCGCCTTGAATTTGCTGCGCACATTAATCCAAATCATGTCAGCTGCCTCATAATTTTAAAATCTTAACTGTTTTTTTTTTTTAAAATATATTGAAACAAGTGTGCCAAATATAATGACAAAGTGGGATAGCTCAAGTGGTTAGAGCACCACTACCTAGGCCTTAGGTCCTGGGTTCGAGTCATGGGGAGGGGAAATGGGATGGGTATTTAACTTGTAATCAAAAAAAAAAGTGTGCCAAATATAATTATTACCACGACAACACCCATTCATTGAATACACGAACCCTTCAAATATCGTAATTCGAAAAAGAATAAAACTAATTTAATGTCTCTTCACTTTTCCTACACGTGAATATAAAAGCTCTATTCGCTATTACTTACTCCATGTAGCTCACACAGAAGTTTCAAATTCTATCATATCTTTAGGGGCATCTTTAATTCATCTTTCCTCATTTCTTTTTAATCGATTTAAAATTAATATATTTAATTTTCTGCATTTTTTAATCACATTTTCTATTTAATCATTTCATCTATCGTTTTCCAGTTACATAGCCTTTTATATTTGTTCACATTGATGCAATAATGATCTGACTCCCAAGTTCCATCAGGTTAAATAGATCAAGAAGTTGAACATTGAAAATGAAATGGGCCTTTCATTTGCAATTGCATTTACTCTGCTAATAGTAAGTAACAGGTATAACACATAAATATTAAAGTCTGCTTATATCTTGCTTACATCTTTTAATATGTCATAGGATAAACTCAACAGGTCGCTTGCAATAATTTTTTTATACTTTTTTAAAAATATTTATGGTTTAGTAGGGCTGATCTTTAAATTTTGGATGATTTAAAAAAAACGAAAATAACAATATTATTCCAGGCTACAGTATTCGAGAAGGATTTATGTGTATACAAAAGATTCATTTAAAAGTTTTTTCTCTAATTTTTTTACATGAACAATGTGATAATCGATCACTTACCTTTTAAATTCATATGGTCCAGTCACTCAGTTTGCTTATTATCTTTGTTCGTGTTGTTATCAAAGAAAGAAACAAATTGCACATATTAGTTTTCGTTTAGAATTCTGCATCTATATATTCTGGAACAATAGGTTTTTGACTCACAATTCATACGACATTTAATATAACTTTGTATTTTAGATTGATACTAATATTTTATATTTATAAATAAATCTAATAATAAAAGTTTAGATGTGTTGATTTCTTCATCAAAAAGTTGATGAACAAACAAATTATAGATCTAGATGATGACAATTTTGAATTCCGCAGGGAATATACCCCTACCTTCAATCAATCTTGGTCCTTTGTTTGAAAACATTTGTTGTGTTTGGTTTCTTTACGGGGTTTGGTTTCGAAGAATTGCTACATGGATTTGTTTATCAATTGAGTACATATGATGAGGGAGCGACGGATCAATAGTTCTGGATTTTAGTGATGGCTTGATTTATATAACTCGTTGCAATATTTAATGTTTTGTTTGAATAATATTTTAATTTTATAAGTTATTCACTCTTCCTCTAACTCTTAATTTTATTTTAAAATGTAACTCCCAATTTTTTGGTGTTTTTATTAATCGGAATTGCTTTTTACAAGGCTTGCCATGTGTAACTTATTTCTTAAAGTTGTCATTTGAATTTTCTGTGTTCGGCCTCATCATAGTAGTGATGACAAATTTACAATTGCACCTACACATAAAAAAAAATATATATATATATATTATTTTTATAATAATATTGTACAAACTTAAAAAATAAAGAAATTATATAAATATTGTAATTATCTATGTATATAAAAATAGAATAGTCTCATATATAAGGAAATTATATAAATACTTTTTTAATGTGATGCAAGGAAATAAATAAATCGACAAACAAAAACATAAGAGTTATGGGTACGTTAGCTACATCCAAGGATGACGAAGTTGGATAGCTCAAGTGGTTAGAGCACCACTACCTAGGCTTTAGATCCTAGGTTCGAGTCATGGGGAGGGGAAAAAGGGATGGGTATTTAATGTAATTCAAAAGCTACATCCAAGGATGCAAAAATCGGGAAATTTCGCCGAAATATCGACGATATTTCGGATTTTTGGACTCTCCGATATCGATATGCACCGGAACGAGATATCTTCCAAAATATCGGGATATATCGGTATCGATATCGGTATCGGTTATGTTTAGTACAACTTTTCCTTGATATCGCCGAAAAATCGGAAAATGTCGGAAAAATATCGGTAATATCGGTTTGAATTGTTTTGTTCCGTTTTTTCAGAGTTTTAATTGTTTTGTTCCTTTTTTTCAGAACAAGCAAGTATCTTGTGTTTTGTCTATCATTTTGGTATTAATTGTCTAGTGTGAAATAATTATGAACATATATTGTATCGCTTTAGACTGGTTTTGTATTTTTTTTTACTAATATGTTTGTCATAAAAAATCATTTTGTAGTGATTTTAGGCTAAATTTATGTATTAATGTTAGTTATAATATTTTCTAAAATTTCATCTTAAATTTTCATCATTTTAATTAGATTTCCGTCAATTTTCTATATTTTACCGATATCGATATTCGATATCGATATTTCCATCGATATATCCGTAAATTTAAGGTACCGATATTTCCACCGATATCGATATTTTCATCCTTGGCTACATCCACTAGAAGAAGACCCCCGACAAACTCAGCGGCAAAGTTCAAGGTATTCCAACAAAAAAATTATGTGTTCTTTTATTTTTTACTCTTCTACAATTTTAATTTTTTTACATTTTATAACTATTTTTAATGCACTATGTATCAAATTAATCTAATAAAAAAAATCAAATATATCATTTTATACTTCTCACAAAATTCATATATTAACAAAACTTATTAATAAAGACAGTTCATTAGTTATAATTAAATAGGTAGGTGTACAAGACAAATTTAATTTTAATTTTTATTAGAATTCATCTCACATTATTCAATTTTATACAAAAATTTATCATTATTTAATCCGTGCATCGCACAGGAGAATTACTAGTTTTATATATAAAAATGTTCATCATTTTATAAATTGTTTGAAAACAATTCACTTATAAATAATTGGTAAAAATAGAAAATGGAGTTGGTAAGGATTCCAAATACATTCAATTATATGCATCACTTGATAATCTGGACCTAAACAACGGGTCAAGATGTGTTCTGGTTCGTCTTTTACGAAGATGTGTTCTGGACCTAAACAACTTTAAGAGAAATGAGGAGCTCACGAGTGTTGATTTTCTATTGTTATCATGATTTGTTCTCATATGTATGAATTGTGTTTCAATGTGGTCGATTGATGGAGACAAAACTGCACTATTGGTAAGGTTATTTTTGTTGGTAAAATACTTTTGGTATTTATTGTTGAATGTAGTTTTTTAATGTTATTATGTAAGATGTTCATAGTAATATTGAATTCTCAAACATATTGATAATCTATGTGAAGAGTCTAATTTATTCTTGAGATACAAAAGAAGATGATCTTGCATTTTTCTATTTTATTCAAAATCTCCTAGCTAGATCATATAGTATATAAAAATAATAATCTAAAAAGAAAATTTTTCCTTCATTCGACATTGTTCAAAGATGATATCAATAATAATTCATTCTCCATTTTTCTATTATATTCAAAATCTCCTAGCCAGGTATATAGTAAAATCTTATTCTTGATTTTTAAATGACGATATTTAGAAAATTTTGATCTATTTAAACGCTTTAGATGCATTACAAGATTGCTTCATTCAGGAATCTGACCATCATCAACTATTGATAGGTTCAAGGATGGCCTTAAAGAGGGACAAATTTACATTATCCATGATTTGATCTTTTTAAATCAGGGAGTCGATACATAATAACAGACCACCAATTCAAAACCTGTTTCACCATTACTATTAAACTAGAAGAAGTTTATGAAGACAATTATGTAATTCGTCCTGAGACATTACGTCTTCAAGCCATGAGAATTTATTGCAGATGGCTAACAAAAATGAAGATTTGATTTATTTCTAAATTTGAAAAGGTTGAGCCATATGGAAAAAATATGTCAAAGAGAGCAAACTACATATCTTCCTTGAAGAGTAAGATATTTCAAATTCAAAATCATTTTTGCTTCACATATTTTTTTTTAATGGAAAAAGAAAAATTGTTTATTTCATACTTTGGTTGAAAAAATTACATAATTTAAAAAAATATATGAAATTGTAAAATAATTACCAAAGTCATTTAGAGAACTACTGTCTTTTTATTATAAGCTTTCTCATGTCCTATATTATTCTCCTCGTCAGATTCTTCTTCATCAGTCAATTTTGTTAACTTTTTACCTTTATATTTATTTGGACTAGATTTTGGCTCGTGCGATGCACGGGACTTTTATTGTTTTTTGTTTTTGTAATGTATATGTCACGCCCCAAATTCAAAAATAATGACTTTTCAAAAAGTAGTTAAAATAATTAACTTTAATGCGCCAAAAATTTAATCTTAAATTATAACGTTAAAATAAAATGACGTAACGGTTAATATATTTTAAATTGCATGTGTTAGTTACACTACAAAAACGCTCGTTTTTGCCGACGGACGTATACCGACGGATTACCTTTCCGACGGCTGTACCGACGGATTACCGACGGAATTCAAAGTCAGAAGACTCTGCCGACGGAATTCAATTTCCGTCGGCTTTCCGGACGGAATGCCGACGGATATGCCGACGGACACTCAGAACTCTCTACACGGTGTCGTTTTTGGGTCACCGGCCGACGGATTTTTCAGTCGGTATTGTAAATTTCCGTCGGTAACCGACCCGCATTAACTAACCGCCTCTTGATCGACTCCCAAAATTAAATGTGGTCATTACCGACGGAAATTTCCGTCGGTAACCGACCCGCATTAACTAACCACCTCTTTATCGATTTAATCTGGTCATTACCGACGGAAATTTCCGTCGGTAAAGGCAATTTTTTTTGTATATAAACTGAAGAACAGATTACTTTCTTTCTCTTTCGAGAGAAAGAAAGCCCCCCTGCCTCCTCCCTCCTCCCTCCTCGATCCCTCCTCCCTATTTCTATCTCCTCTATTGCGCGAAGAAGAGGCTCTGTCGAGGTGTTCTCTCAACTCTATTAGAAAATCTATACGGTACGCTTTCTTAATTTGTTAGTAATTAATTTTTAAGTTATATTGTATTTGTATTGCCTATAATTATGAATTAAATTGCATGTGTTAATTTAAATTGTTATATAGATTCATATGAAATTGTTTGTAGTTGATGTATATAGTTAATTATTTTGAATGTATGTAGTTGATATATCTAATTAATTAGTTGATATTGTAAGTGGATAATTGCCTATATATAGCTAGTTGATGTATATAGTTATTTATAATAAATTAATGTGATTTGTTAAGATCGATATTGCATGTTTTGCATAATTGATGTTATATATATAGTTGATATTATTGTTTAATTTGCATATACGTTGGAGTGGAGTTAATTACATAATTAAATTATGATATTGTAAGTTATAATTAGCTCGATTAATATTGTTGATTTACTAATTATGAAATTATTGATTAAATTAGGGGCTTTGTTAATTATATTAGGAAATTGTTATTTTAAAGTTAGAAAAAATTGTTACTAAATTTATTAGGTTATAGATTGTTAATTAAAATTGGAAATTATTGAATAAATTAGTTAATGTTGAATAAAATAGGAAATTAGTTATTGTTGAATAAAATAGGAAATTATTTATTAAAATAGGTTATTATTGATTAAATTAGGTATTGTTGATTGAGTAAAAAATTATTTATTAAAATAGGTTATTGAATAAAAAATTATTGATTAATATTGTTGATTTACTAATTATGAAATTATTGATTAAATTAGGGGCTTTGTTAATTATATTAGGAAATTGTTATTTTAAAGTTAGAAAAAATTGTTACTAAATTTATTAGGTTATAGATTGTTAATTAAAATAGAAAATTGTTAATTAAAATTAGAAATTATTGAATAAATTAGTTATTGTTGAATAAAATAGGAAATTAGTTATTGTTGAATAAAATAGGAAATTAGTTATTGTTGAATAAAATAGGAAATTATTTATTAAAATAAGTTATTGTTGATTGAATAAAAAATTATTTATTAAAATAGGTTATTATTGATTAAAATAGGTTATTATTTAGGGATTAAATTTTAATTTATTAGATTATTGTTTTTATTAAATTAAGAAATTTATTATTAATTAATTAGTATTATATATATAATTTATTAATTTAAATGTTTAAATTAAATAGATGTCTGGAAATGGTGCTGGTGCCTCTGGTGGCTCGGGATCTCACGGGGCCTCCGGGTCACGTAGCCGATCGAGGAAGAGTCGATCGAAACTTAGACCCGAGGCGCCGACGCCTACACTGCCACAAACACCATTATCGTCGCCTCCGCCACCCATTCCACACCCGTCGCCTGATCAGCCGTCGTCTCATTCGTCTGTCCGGGACCATCCTGTTGTTCCTGCTCGGGATGGCCGGGAGCGCATTTGGGCTACAGATGGAGGAGTGTAAGTAATTAAATACTTTTATTGTTTAATAATTAATTAATTTCGCACTCGTTTTAATTTATAATGTGTTTTGTTTGTTAATTAATGTCACAGATTGTTACCTGGTAACGAGGTCTCCAGGGCATGCACGATTGCTTTTGGCTCTTTACCGATCTCTGCGGGTGCAATTACCTGGTCGAAGGTCCCAAAACAAAAAAAGTTGGCGTACTTCGAGAAATTTCAGGTAGTAATTAATTACTTAATTATTTAATTAATGTTTGTTAATTTGTTCAATAATAAACAATTTATTATATGTGCAAAAACAAACCACTTGGGATCGGAATATGTACTCAGACCAGGCTATGTTCAAGTATTTCTGTAAATCGGCGCAAGAGCGGTATAAGGATTTAATGTACGAATGGAGAATGTACGAATGGAGAATGGCATGGCGGAGCGATGGGACGACGTAGAGCTTGGGTAAGGATGATAATGATGTTGTGTTGTGGGATTCATTGACGAGGGAGTGGCTGGATCCTGCGTACATCAGGAAGTGTGAGATTGCTAAGGCCAACCGGAGATCCGACGTTGGGGGTGGGATGTCCAGGCATCGGACTGGAGCCCGGTCCATCCTTGAGCAGTCGATGGTCATTGTAAGTGTTTATTAATTTTTTAATTAATTTCAATAAATTTAATTATATATTTAATATATATAATACATAAATTTAATTATTAGGAACGGGATACGGGGCGTGTACCCACTCACTTGGACCGGATGAGCATTGCTCATCCGTTTAATGCTGATACACAGCAATCCACATACGGGCGCACAACTAACCTCCACGTAAGTAATAAAATTGTTTAATTAAATACATTTTTTATAATTTATTCTATTAATTTAAAATTATTAATTATGTAGTTGGAGATGAACCGGAGGATGGCCGAGATCGGAACTCAAGTCGACCCTACTCAAGTCGGAACCAGCAGTGCCCCTACAGTCGAGGAGGTGGACCGGGCTTATTTGGAAGTTTCCACCACCACCCGCGGACGAGTTCTGGGCCTTGGTCGTATGAGCGCTGATGTCAGGTCCGGCGCTGGTCCGTCCCAGACGGCATCGCAGGGTTCCGTATCTTCCACCCCAACTCCTGATGTGACGATGGCATAATTCAACCATTTCATGCATGTGATGCATGTGAATATGGGTCGAGAGATGGGGTGGTCGGACGAGAGGATCGAGGAGGTTTATCAGAGAACCATGCAAGCTCCTCTACCGACGGCGTCTGTTCCCCCAGGCGCCCCCCCAGCCTCCTCAGCCTCCTCAGACTATGTCCCGACCATGCAGCAGGATGATGACATCGATCTGGGTCAGCAGTTCGTTGGCGACCCTGATATTGATTTGTGGACCTTTGGTCAATGAGTGTCTTTGAACAATTTTATTTTTTATTTCTGTTGAACAATTTTATTTTTATGTCTCGTAGAACTATTTACTTTTATGTCTTGTAGAACTATTTATTTTTATCTGCATTATTGTTGAACTATTTACTTTTATGTTTAAGTATTAGTTGTTTAATTTTAGTTATGTGTGTTTTATGTGTTAAGAATGTGTATATTAATTTTAGTTATGTTTTATGTGTGATTTTGGATGTGATCTGTATTGGATCTTCATTTATGTTTGAATGTACTCTGTTTTTTCATGTTTGTGTTTATGTGAATGTGAATGTGATGGGAGACTCTATGTGATAGATAAACAACATTTTCATTGAAAATTGCCTTGAAGAAAGGCTGTTGTTGTGGTTACATTACATGCATACACTTAGCATTACATAAACTTAGCAATACATATTAGAGACATAAACTTAGGATTACATCCAACCTATAAACTTGAACACATAGGGTAGAACACAGAATACTATGGCCACAATAAGAAAGTTCCTCTGCTTCTTTAGCTCTTCAACTTTTCCAGCTTCAAATCCTAATTCTGAGGTTAGTTGGTCAGATGTATCCTTATACATATCCCCAACTAGTTGCGCATGATTCAACTTGTTGTTGAGCTCTTGATTTTCAAGCAAAAGTGAGTCAATTCTCCTCACCATGCCCGGAAACATTCCGTGTGAACTCGTTCCTTGTCCGTGAATTTCGTGTTCATCGGCCCAAACAAAAAAGGAGCATCCAGAACCATTTAGTGAATCTGGGCAAGTATAAAATAGTCTACCTCTGCTTTTTTCTTGCTTCGACATGCACACACGAGCTTCTTTTCCACAATGGCATACCACAATTTTCATGGATGCCGAAGATGAAGACATGAGTTTCTGTATTTTTTTATTTTTTGATGTTTGTGAAGAAGTAGGTTGTTTTGAGTGTGGTTGGAGTGTTAAGAATGCGCATTTTAATTTTTTTTATACGCGTCTTTTACCGACGGAAAGGTATTCCGTCGGTATAGACACATGTTCAATGCCGACGGATAATTTTCGTCGGCAATGTAAATACCGACTGAAATTTGTTCAACGGAATCTGACTGATTTGACATGCATTTGAAATTGTTGGTACCGACTGAAATTATCCGTCGGTATTGACAATACCGACGGAATTTAGGCGCGCGATATACCGACGGACTGACATTTCCGTCGGCATGTAGTATTGAAAAATGATCCAGAACCTCAAAACACGCGAAAATTTTGGAGTGGAGCAAAAAATTAAGGGAAAAATTTGGATTGGAGCGAAAATTTAAGGTATGTTTTTCTATTAATTAAGTGTACATAGTTTAATTTTCAGTGTGTAATTTTAATTTGGTGTTTAATTTTTTAGTGTGTAATTTTACTACATAGTTTTTACTTTTAGTGTTTAATTTTTAGTGTGTAATTTTAATTTGGTCAAATTGTTTAACAGATGGATTTTTCGGATCGTCGGTGGATGTATTGTACTCCTAGGCTCGTTTTAGGAAATGTGAATGTTGAATTTTATGATAAACTCGTGTCATTTGTTGAATTTGCAAAGCTACACCCACATTACATGTCTGAGGATTGTATTAGGTGTCCGTGTAATGCTAAGAAATGTAAGAATAGATCATTTAAAAGCATTGATGAAGTCTTATGCCACGTTGTTATGAATGGGTTCGTTGATAATTACTATAATTGGACAAGTCATGGCGAACAACGGTGGCCTTATAATTTTGATCAAGTCTTGTACTATTACACTACTGCAATTTATGAACAACCAGTACACGTTGAGCATGTCGGCACCAGTAACGATCAAGAGTTTGGGGTGGAAGAACCCGATATGTATCAAACAATGGTGATGGAAGCCGGTATGTCAAATATAGAGGAGGAACCAACGGATGAAGCATTTCAGTTTTATGAGATGCTCAAATTAGTCGATCAAGATTTGTACCCAGGGTGTGATTCTCATTCTCAGTTGTCATTTAATGCTCGACTTATGGCTATCAAGACGGAGAACAAGCTATCTAACAGAGCATATGAGCAAATGACACAATTATGCAGTGAGATTTGTCCTGTCGATAATAAAGTACCTACGACGTTTCATCAGAGCAAACAACTGATGAAGAATATGGGTTTGTCGGTTGAGAAGATTGATTGTTGTGTGAATGGTTGCATGTTATACTGGGGTGATGACGATAGCGATCTTCTTATGTGTAGAATGTGTGGCCATCCCCGGTACAAAGAGCCACGATGGAAGGGACCAGGTGGTCAATCGAGCAAGACAAAAAAGAAAGTGCCACATAAGAGGATGTATTATCTTCCTATCATTCCTCGTTTAATGAGATTGTTTCAATCTAGTGCTACAGCTCAACACATGACGTGGCATGCAAGAAATTCTGAAGATACTGAGGCTGGGGATATGAGACATCCGTCCGACTCTGAAGCCTGGAAACACCTTGATAACGTGTTTCCAGGATTTGCTTGTGAACCGAGGAATGTGAGATTAGGCTTGAGTACTGATGGTTTTACACCGTTTGGGAGTTATGGAAAGAAGTATTCTTTGTGGCCGGTGATACTGATTCCGTATAATCTACCTCCATGGATGTGCATGAAACCTCAAACAATGTTTCTGACTGTATTGGTGCTTGGTCCGTCGAATCCAAAGCATAAACTTGATGTTTATCTCCAGCCTCTTATTAAAGACTTGATCTTCCTATGGGATAACGGAGTCCAAACGTATGATGTTTCTAGGAAACAGAACTTCACGATGCGTGCTGCTTTATTGTGGACCATTAGCGACTTTCCTGCATATGCTATGTTGTCCGGGTGGAGTACAGCCGGAAAGCAAGCTTGTCCGTATTGTATGGAATATTCTGAAGCTTTCAGTCTCCCGAAGAGTAGAAAAGTTTCATGGTTCGATAATCACCGAAGGTTTTTACCTCGAGATCATCCATTTCGAAGGAATAAGGTAGACTTCACGAAGAATACAACAGTCACAAACAATCGACCGCCCCTTCGAAATGATATTTTATACATTTATTTTAACATGTTTTTTTGGGTTAAATTTATTCTAACATTTATTAATCGTACATGACAAAGTCTGTTACATGAGATTGAGTGGACGGGTTTGAAAAAAACTACGGAGGAAAATGCAGAAGAACACAACAAAGGAATCCCTGGTAACTGGAAGAAAAAGGGTATTTTTTGGGACTTGCCATATTGGAGTTCACTATTGCTCCGACACAATTTGGATGTCATGCACATTGAGAAGAATGTGTTTGACAATGTGTTTCACACAATCATGAACACAGAAGGCAAGATGAAAGATACTCCAAAGTCCAGGGAAGAGTTGAACACTATCTGTCGCCGTGATGAGTTGGAACAGGATACCCGTACAGGTAAATATCCAAAGGCTTGCTACACACTAGATAAGGCACAAAAACAGGAATTGTGTAGGTGGATTAAAGAGTTAAGATTTCCAGACGGCTACGTGTCAAACATGAGTCGATGCGTAGACACAACAAAAGGCAAAGTTGCAGGGATGAAGAGTCATGATTGTCATGTTTTTATGCAGCGCTTGATACCTATTGCGTTTCGAGAATTTCTTCCTCTGAATGTGTGGAGGGCTGTCACTGAATTAAGTCTCTTTTTTAGAGATTTAACGTTTACAACAATCAAGGTTGATGATATGAATCGTTTGGAACGAGACATTCCAGTTATTTTGTGTAAGTTGGAACGTTTTTTCCCACCTAGCTTCTTTGACTCGATGGAACACTTACCTGTTCACTTAGCTTATGAAACTAGGATTTGTGGTCCAGTGCAGTACAGGTGGATGTACCCATTTGAGAGGTGAACAATTCTATTTCTCTCATTTAATTAGTTTTTAGTATAAGGAGCCTTATTTTAATTTGTTAACTATTATAATTTTAGGTATCTCCACAACTTGAAGCGGAATGCTAAACAAAAGACAAACGTCGAAGCATCGATTGTTAATGCGTATTTGAATGAAGAGGTTGGCATGTTTTTTTCATATTATTTTGAAGACCATGTCAACACGAGGATCAGGAATGAACCACGTAACTTCGATGGTAGAGGTACGCAACAAGAAGTCGATGGCATGCTCTCTGTATTCAAGTCTAAGGGGCGACCTATAGGAAAAGCCACTGAACGATATTGGTCAACACACACAGAGGCTGAAATAGCACAAACGTACGTGTTATTGAATTGTGATGAAGTTCAGCCTTACATTGAGTAAGTATATATTTCATATATTTATCATCTAATTAAATAGCACTAAATGTGCGTCATTTATCATCTAATTGTGTTGTGAATTATTAGGATGTATACACAAGAACTACGACATGCAGATCAAAACATCTCAGATAGAGACATAGATACTAGTCTTCAACGTCAATTTGCCCGATGGTTCCAACGTTATGTGAGTATCATTAATTGAATTTTACGTGAACAAATAATTGTTTTGATTAATGTTAATTTTAACTGTACGTATAGGGACAATCGCACGATTTTCAGAGCCGGTTCTTACAGGATCTCAGCCAAGGACCACTACGGCGTGTGAGGACTTACAACGGCTATATTGTGAAAGGCTACAGGTTTCATACATCAGAGTATGCATCAACAAGAACGACTAACAACAGTGGTGTTTGTCTTAGGGGTGTGAATTACAATGCAGATGCAAGTGATTACTTTGGGGTGTTGCACGAAGTCGTTGAAATTGAATATCCGGGATATCCAGTGAAAACCGTAATGTTGTTCAAGTGCCATTGGTTTGACATATCCCCTTTAGGAACCAAAATTCATCCGGAGTACAAGCTTGTGGATGTTAATTCGAAAAGGAAGTATAGCGGGGATGATCCCTTTGTATTTACCTCTCAGGTATCTCAAGTCTACTACTGCACGTATCCAGGAGCTGGAAAACGTAATAGATCAGAATGGCACGCTGTTTGCAAAGTGAAGGCAAGGTCAATGGTGGAGGTCCCCCAAAAGGAAAACAACGATGAAGATGAACCTCCGTTTCAAATGGAACAAATAGAGAATCAAACTAAAGTGTTTGCGGGAGATTTTAATCTTTCGGTAGACTTGACGGCTGCAAATCCACAATTGATTGTTATTGAAAACGATAGTGGACATGAGGAGGAGGATGAACATGACGAGGGGGAGGATGAAGAAGATGAGGATGAAGAAGATGAGGAGGAAGAGGAAGATGTGGCAAATAATGAAAATGAAGACGAAGATGAAGATGAATATTAAATTAATGTAACCTAGCTATTTTATTTTGTACAATTTATAAGATTTCATTATTTATCATTTGGTTATAACTTATAATTTAATTATTTATCATTTGGTTATTTTATTAATTAACTTATAATTTAATTATTTATCATTTGGTTATAAAAATCCAATGGCGACGGAACATATCCGTCGCCATTTCCGTCGCTAACGGCAACGAGCCAAAGCCGACCGAAATATCCGTCGCCATTTCCGTCGCTAACGGCAACGAGCCAAAGCCGACCAAAATATCCGTCGCCATTTCAGTCGCTAACGGCAACGAGCCAAAGCCGACCGAAATATTCGTCGCCATTTCTGTCGCCATTTCCGAATATAAATGTAACTTTCTCTCATTTCACGCGTATTTTCCATCCCTCTCTCTATGTCTCTCCCTCTCCCTCTCCCTCTCCCTCTCCCCCACTCCGACCGTCTCCTCCGCCACTCCGACCGTCTCTCTCTATGTCTCTCCCTCTCCCCCACTCCGACCGTCTCCTCCGCCACTCCGACCGTCTCTCTCTATGTCTCTCCCTCTCCCCCACTCCGACCGTCTCCTCCGCCACATGCTGCCCCTTGCCCACGTTCGCAGCGGCGCCACCCCCTTCTCCGGCCGTCCTCGCTGCGACCGTTCGCCCATCCCCACCGTCCGCGACACCCTACCGTCCCTCCCCGACACGCCGCCGTCCAAGTCAGGTGAGCACATCCCTTCTTTGTTTTTTTAGTTTTATATTTGGATGTATGGTAGAAGATGAACATGTTCTTTTTGTTTTGATTTGGGATTTTTTCTTCTTTCCTATTTTCTACCCAATTATTTATCCATTTTTTAGTATTTTTTTTAAGATATTTTCCAAATATTTGATTCTTTTCTGGAATAATTTTCGATTCTTTTCCAGTTTTTATGTGTGAATTTTTTTTTTTGAAAATTTTTGGGGTAAAGTCAAAAAAAATTAGGGTTTTGAATTTTTTTTGTATTTGTTCGAAAATTTTATTGTGTCCGATTTCTTTTCTAACATTTAATCTGTTTTTAAAAAAGCTTTGAGGGAACGACTTAAAAAAAAATTATTTTATCCCTTGCAAACACAAATTAAAAAGAAAAAAAGAAAAGCTTTAACAAATTTGAATTATTGATTTATTTATTGTACTCTAAATCTCTTATCCAGCATGACCGAAACTATGCGAGCCTAATGAAGTTACTTGATCTCTGTTGAGGTATGTTCAATTTTTATGATAATTTAATTTATGTTTAAATATATAAAATGACAATTGAATCTTGATTCTTTGGAATTGATTTTGAAATGGCAGGGATGCAGTCGAGTCAGCGAAGGGCAATTTAATATACTCCACGGTACGTATTAATATACTCACATTCTTGTTAAATTATTTCTCATATAAGTTTTTGTTAATGTTTACTACGTTGTTTTAATATTTCACAGAGCTTTTTCAAGCATTCTAGTGAGGGGTATAGTTGTCATAATTAGCAGCAAAATTCTATTTGCTTCTTACTTGATCGATCCCCTGCCAATTCCGGAACACCATTCGATGCCTTAGCACTCTGGTCTACATCATCAAGTTTTTGTTGTTTGCTCAAGCAAAGGACGACGATTTTGTTTATTCTGTTGGATGTAATGTAGATTTGTGTATTGAATTATTTAAGCAATTTTGATCGTGTATTGAATTATTTAAGCAATTTTGATCGGGTCGGATCCCGATCGCAAATAAAATTTTTTTTTTAAATTTTTGGTACTTACCGACGGACTATTCCGTCGGTTTAGCGTCGGTAATACCGACGGGCGAGCCGACGGAATATCGTTTTTTTAAAAAAAATTTAATACTTACCGACGGAAAATTCCGTCGGTAAATTAAAATAATAAAATTTAAGTCCAAAATATACCGACGGATCTACCGACGAAAAATTGATTTGGGATCCGTCGGTACAGGCGACCCGGTTTGAAAACTTGGTTTGAAAACGGGTTGGCTTGACTGCCAACGGAATTGAATCCGTCGGTATAGGCGACCCGGTTTGAAAACGGGTTGGTTTGAATCCGTCGGGAATCCGTCGGCATATACCGACGAACGCATATTTTCCGTCGGTAACCACTACCGACCAATTCATTGACGACGGATAAAATTCGTCGGTAATTCCATCGGTAAGAGCCAATACCGACTGAATATCCGTCGGCATAACCGTCGGTAAAACACCTCTTTTTTGTAGTGTTTTTGCAGCGGAAACGATTAAAATAAAATCAAGAAGTTCATAACTAACTCATCAACCAAATATCCATAAGAATAATCATAATTCAATTTAATAAACATGAGTTCAAATAGTTTTTATTCTTAAATAAATAAGTATCGTCTTCTATCACCACTTCTCGCCATTCAACTCTTCAACCTGAAATTGTAAACTGTTGGGAGTGAGCATGCAAGCACACTCAGTGGGATTAAGTCATTCAATAGTTAATGCTAAAAATAAATAATCAAGTAATTGCAACTTAGTAAATAATAACATTCACATTGCCACATATACTTTGCCATTGATACTTTGCCAACTTTGTCAATGAAACTTTGCCAATAGAGTTTTGTGAACCTTCCCAAAGACAAATTAATGACTAAGGTATTCTCACACATAGACTTCGCATGTTTGTGGACCTTCCCAAAGCCAAATTAATGACTAAGGTATTCCCATACGTAGACTTCGCATGTTTGTGGACCTTCCCAAAGCCAAATTAATGACTAAGGTATTTCCACACGTAGTGATCACGACGGGTTGCACCCGAAGACACGTCGGACCCAGACCCCATTGGAGCCCCTGGCTATTAGATAACTTTGCCACAAACTTTGCCAATATATAATTTACTTTGCCAATATATCATAATAATAGAAATGAATTCATATAGCAAACAATTAACTCAAATCATTTATCTAAAACATCAAATAATGAATAACAAATGTAATAGAGCTCTACCAACCACTGTAGAGATTAAAGCAATTAAAACCCACCTCGATAAATGAACGTGAAAATGATCGTACGAATTAGTTATCGTAATTGTTATCGCCTAGCCGTTGATACATAGAATAACAAAGAATATAGTTTTCATTTAAGTTATACTCCATCTAAATAATATTTAATAGAAATGATTGATATACTTAATATGCACTTGCATACACCACGTATATATAGCATTGGCAATTGGTGAGGGAAGCAAAAATATGCATATGAATAGACTTACTGTTACAATCATTACATCAATATACTTTAATTCTTATAATAATGTAAGGGGAGAAATGGTGGTCAAGAATATATGAAACGTTTTTAAGAAATACATGATAATATCTAACTTTTTATATGAGTTATTCATCACTATTAATACATGCACACGTACTGTACAAACATAAATATATAATATTTGCATGAGTGATGAGGTTAAAGAATAGGTGTTTCATTTTCCCACTAATGGCGAGAGTTACATAAATTATTGTATGGTTGAAGTTACAAATATTAATGTTTAATTATGTATAATTTACGATCTTTTATTGCAAAAAATACCTAGAGCCATATGAACACAACCCGTTCAAGAGGCCGGAGCTCCGTTAAAAACCTTGCCACAGAAAACCCTCCTTAGGGATAAAACTATAGTCAAGGAAAAGGGAACCTCTCTAATTTACAAATCTGTAAAATTCCGACGTTAAGTCTCTATGTAAATACTCCTACAATTGAATTGGCGGAGTGTCCCACACCATTCATGGTTCGTTCCGCGTTCCCTTCTCTGTAAATGTGAGTTACCTCAATTCTAATCTCTAGTCTCTAAACCTGCTGCCATAATGCAATTACTTTCCAAGGTATTCGCTCTGTCGCACCATGAAAGACTTGCACTACAAACATTGAATCCGTCTCTAGCCAGATGTTGTTCCATCCGCGAGCATTTGCTATTTTTATCGCGTGTCAAGCTGTGATTAACTCAGCCTCAAACGCATAGCCTCTGCCTTGTTTCATCGCAAACCCTCCCAGAAATTCTCCGTGTTCATTTCGGTATATGCCCGCACCGGAAATCAGTCCAGGGGCTCCGTCTACTGTTGCGACGACATTGATCTTAGTCGTGCTCGCTGCTGGTGTTTGCCATCGTGCTGAAATAACATTAAGCGCTTTCCTTGGATTGCATATCATGCCGAATTCCTTTATAATCCGAAGGTCATTCGCACTGTTATTCATGCAGCCCATGGATTTATTGTTGATTTCTCTAATCGGCGCAGAAGTAGATGTGTAAACGGCTTCCATAAAAGCTGGCTTGTTGTCGAAAATAATTGCGTTTCTCGTCATCCAAACCTGCCATACCAGTGTAACCCACGACAATCTCCATATTGATGTTATTTGCGGGCTGCAGTACCCATGACAAGAAGCCCTCCTCAATTCTTAACGGCGCCTGAAATATTCCCATAATTCTTTCGGCTGAGTATTTGAAGTATCTACATTCACTGAACATGTGGTCGATTCTCTCTTCGTTTGAGCGGCACATTTAATTAAATTCTAAGTAATAAGAGTTTTATTTTCATTAATTATAATTTATTTAAAATAATTAATACTAGTAATAGATGAAGAAAATACGAGGTATTACAGTATAAAATTATATTTTTCAACATAAATTTCGGTTATTTGATTTTCTCAATTTCTGGAAGAATGTCATTTTTCAATTTCTTGAAGAATGTATTTTTTTTTCATTTTCTTCCCCACATAAAGCTTTGTTCTGTTTTTACTCGTAAATAGTTTATTCGTCAATACAAGACTTCTCCTCCCAAGCTTTTATATTCATCTTCATGTTTCAAAATTATTTCCTTCAGATTCATTATACTCCTTCTCTTCACAAACGAAGCATCGATTCCATCACATGGAGCAATGTTGACAAATATTACAGCAAACCATTGGAGTTGACTCAGAGTCTATAGACCTACAATTTTCAATGAATGGATATATAATCAACTTGCGTTGTTTCAACAAACTAAAAATAGAAGTTAGAGCTTTGATTAATGAAATTGGGTGAGGCAACTATACATTTATATTCTTTGGTTGCATGTGTTTCTCACAATAGTTTAGCATCTCGATTGGTATCATTCTTCTATGGCTGCAACAATGGATGGTTATCGGCTGCGAGCAACAGTGACAAAAGAAGGTTCCTCGATCTATTTCTGATTCTTGAACCTGTCAAGTGAAGCATAGTCAGTCATTAGATGGTTAGAAATGATGTACCAGTATATTAGTGCATTGTGCGTAATAAAACTAAAACCAATTAAGTGAAAACCAGTGTCCCATTACATATGACATATGAAGTTTTATTCCTAAATAAACAAAAAACCTTTTCCAAGTAAGAGCCGCAACAATAAGAACAACAACAATCCAACCTGTCAATAATAAGCATATAAACATAGCAATGTCTGTAAAATGGGTGAATTCTGAGATAAATAATACATAAATTTAAATTATATAGTAAGCACCACAAAGTTATGCTCTTTCTACTTGATCCCACACCGAGTAATAAAATAAATATCACATGCAAGCCAACTCTAATTTGGAATGGATTAGTTAATGATGAAAAACATAACGGTAAAATGGTGCAAAAACCTAGCACAATTAATACCTGCTCTCTAGAGAAAATCACCCAAGCCATGGGCTTATTGAACAGAACACTCACTTTAATCATTCTCATAACCCACTGCAGAATCTGAAAAAATGTATAAGGAGCAACTATCCCATTGGATATCACCAAAAAACTATAAACACATTCAACAAAGACTAGGAAACCAAAACAGCAAAGTTTACATAAATTACTCCAGAACAAAATTCAATTTACCACACAAGGGCTTTGTTATTCGTAAACTTGGCTTTCTTCCAAATTGTGAAGATTTCCTTAACTTGAGTATCGATCCCAATAAGAGCAGCAGCAACAATGGCTAAACCACATATTAGATACTACAAAATCAATTTCGCAACCCTTTCTCTACTGTTAATTACCTTCAAATTGCTGCCATGATAAATAGGAACATTGTCAAGGCTCAAACCCACAGCCAGATAAATCTTTAGCCGATGTAGCCAATACATTAATAAAGGAGCAAGGTGAGTTTGTTTGTTAACCTTGAATCCATCATTCCCATGCCTATTCCAAAAAAACAATTATAGCAAATTAATGAAACAATTCAATATTTTGAAATAGCTCTGAAAATCAAATAAACGATGCATGGTTTCCAACAAAAGCATCTATTTGAATTATTTTAAAAAAATTTTTGTACCTTATCGAGTATTTGATGTTGAAGGTAAATTGTTGAAAGCCTCTTTGTATACAATGTTTGCCAGTTCATCGATTTTGTCAGTTTCGTCTCCAAAATTGAGTATCTTTAGTCCTTTTGCATATGTGACTCGAGATAGTGCGACGTACAACTGTCCATGGCTAAAAAATGGCTTCGGGAGATACAATCCTACTTTTTTAAAGCTTTGCCCTTGGCTTTTGTTGATTGTCATTGCATAACAGACTCGGACTGGGAATTGTCGTCTTCTAAGTTTAAATGGTCATTTTTTGTCGGTCGTAGTGAGGATTATTCTTGGAATCAAAACTTTTTCGCCGACATGTGTCCCTGTTAGTATTTCTGCTTCAATGACTTTTTCTCCTAATCGAGTAACCAACAACCGTGTGTCGTTGCAAAGTCCATTTCTTTGGTTGATGTTTCTCAACAACATGATTGGAACATATTTCTTTAGCTCCAAATTGTTGTCTGATAATCCTAGGAATTTCAGGTTATTTAAGAACTCCATCGGGTATAAAGCTTCGTTGTTTTCTGTCCCTTCCCCTTCTTTTTCTATGCTGTCAGAGCTTAAGTATTCTTTCATTTTTCCGAGGACTTGTGACAGCATGAATTTACTTATTTCGTCCACCGTTTCATTTGTCGGTGCAAGGATTGCTCTATCCGTCAAATATTTTTTATCTCTGGGTGGGGTGTCGAGCTCTGGGTATATATATTCTGCAATTTGCTCCACATGATTTCCTTCCTTTTTTAGTATCAACTTCTTGTCTACGACTATCTTTCCCTCTTCTCCGCCTCTGTTTTTTTCATTAGAAGTTTTTTTGGCCTTGCCATCACCAACTTGTAGAACCCATTTAGCAAACTTCTTCTCCGTGTAGTTCAAGCGCATATTTTGTGAGAGAATGTGTACGGTGCATGAATCCCATAGAGGTGATCGGTTTATCGTTGCTAATACAATGTCCTGTCGACTGCCTCTTTGTATTACTGGTAGAATTTATTTGAAGTCTCCGCCTAGCAAAACGGTTTTGCCCCCGAACTTTTTAGATCCTGCATTTTCATCGTACAGGGATAACAAATCTCTCATTGTCACGTCCAATGCCTCAAATGCATGTCGCTGCGTCATATGAGCTTCATCCCATATTATTAAGTCTGTGCATATCAACAATTCGGCTAGCATCGATCCCGGCTTTATATCACATGTAGAATTCTCTATGATTTCCAATGGTATTTTAAACCTTTAATGTGTTGTCCGCCCTCCTGGTAAAAGCAAAGCTGTGATGCCTGAGGAGGCAACCAGAATGACTACTTTATTTTGTGCTCGTAGTCCTGCAATTATTTTTTTGTAAAGGTATGTTTTTCCGGTCCCTCCATGTCCGTAAAGGAAGAACAATTTTCCTTTATTGTTATTCACTGAATCCATGACCGTGTCGAACACTATTCGTTGTTCTTCATTTAGGGTGAGAATCAACATATTGTGTTCAACTTGTTGTTCGGTGATATCGAATCTTGTCTCCTCTTGTAATAATGAATTTGAAAGCTCTTTCAGTATGCTTTTGTCGGGTATAGGTATGGCATCAAAGTCTGCAAGTGTTTTGTCGCTCTCAATCAGTAGCTTTTGGATTTCCATTAGTGTGTAGTGTCCTAGTTCTTCATCATCGAACTGCAACTCCATGAACCCAAAAGCCTTCATTTGTTTGTAAGGTATTTCTTCTGCTAGAGATTGCCAAGAACTCACAGTAAAGCAAAAGTGTGACAAAAAGGTTCCTTAATTGGTTAGGTGTTGCCCATTGAGCTGCCTCATCCATTGCTTCTTGCCATTCTGAGTCCCTGTCCAACAATCTTTTTGCATAGCAAGCAGCCTTGAATGTTTGGTGTTTCACATCTCCAGCAGTGAGGAAATAATCATGGCTTGTTGCTCCTTTTGTTGTCAAAACTAACATTCTTAAATAGTACAAGTCACCTGTTGCAGGATGGATGTTGACAAGTCTTCTAAGGCTAGAACCTTTTTGTCATTTTTTCCACTTTTTGTTTTTGACATCCCATACGAACTTTGTTGGGAACTGAATATAAGTTAGTTCTCTTGCTTCGCTGCTGACTTTGTTTGTTTCCATCCACTCAGTGAACAACGTCCTTTCGACACCGTCCCTTCTCAATATATTTTCAAGATTTTCAGATTCCTTGTAGGTGATTCTCTTTTGGTTTGGAAGGTGGATTCTTAGCCTCTGTACTGCTGGTTTCCGATAGTGTATGTCAAATGCAAAAATTCTCCACATGGCTTCGCATGCTGACAAATAACGACATTCCAAATATTTCTTAATCTCATCGACTTCCTCTCCGTGGCCTTCATTTTTTTGTTCTTTGTCCCCCGTTTTCTCAATGATCATTGTAGCCTTATCAACTCCATTTGTGGTGTATTTGAAAAGATAATTTATCTCTCTTGACTGGTTGCACCATTCAACATTTATATGAGATTGGAATATTTTTAGTAGTGCGATATTATGTGGTACCACAAAGCTATTGTCGAGTTTGACATCTTTTTTCATGATTAATTTTGTCTCATCATTTCTCCTCCGGTACCTTAATTTTCCAATCTCATCTATTGTTGTCTTTTCGTTGAAAGCCTTTGGGAATTTCTTGGTGCATGTGTCTTTTTCCATGCATGGTGACGTCGGTCGTTTTGCTCTACATGGTTCATGTATCATAAATTGTTCAACTAAAGCGTATGCTTCTGGGTCAGTGTCCTTCTGTGGTATCTCTGCAGAAATTATTGTATCAATCTCATCAGTTGTGGGATTTCTGTGTTTTTCTTGCAACCATAGAAGTATGTGTGCATGGGGTAGTCCGCGTTTCTGGAACTCAATTGTATAAATAACTGCATAGAAATTATATTTTGCTGTCAATCACATTATTCAATTTTGTTATTATACGATGTATTTGTAAATGTTTGTTTTTGTTTACCTCCTTCAGTCTTGCCGAAAGTCTCTCCTTCTTGAATGTCGTTTCTTCAAGCTTCATTTTGAAAACTCGGCAAACTATGTCAAGCCTGTCATTGGGTGTATTGTTGCCATATTGTTGCGGATGTTCTGTTATTTCATCCTAGTTAGGATTGGCCGTAATCGTGATGAACAACGATGGATTTCCTTTCCATCTACAAACTACCATTGCATCGTGGAAGTTTTCTATCATATACCTTGGACCTCCTGTGTATGAAGGAGGTAGTATTCTCTTTCTTCCTAGTAGTTTTGCATCAGTGTCTCCCCTTGCAACAACATCGCATACATTGTTGTAGAGATCAACTCTTATCTGTTGTTGGTTGTTTCGGATCCACTGCAGTCTATATTGTTCAATTGTTGTGAACAATGACGACTGCATATTGTTGTAACAGACGACCGGACCTGATAATCGTTTTTGCCTCTGTCAGCCTTGTATGCATTTCGTATGCATAATATTCATGCATTGTGACAAATGTGCGCTTAATTGATGAGGTCCCTTCTCTGTTGGGTATCTGTTCATGGAATCCAGGCTCTCCGTAAGGGAACAGTAGGGGGTACTGCAATGTTATATACAATGGGTGTAGCACATTGATGTGTTAATGCTTTGTGATCTTATCTTGTACGATTATATCCCTATCTCCTGATATGACGCCTTCAAGCAGTCCTGCAAGTTCATACGTTGTCGGTAGGTCATATTTTGCCTGCCTCTTGACTTTTGGCCAATCAATCTGATTGAAAGTTCATGATTGTCTCCCATTTCATATCTATCTCCTGCCCTTCTGAATTCTTTGACCAACTCATTGTTCTCATCCATCATCTCAATTAGCCCTTTGACAGTTTTTTCATCCAACTGTTGTGCATTTTGGCTGCGCGGAAGGGTTTTGATTTGATTTTGCACTTCGTTCGTAGTATCATATATGTATAATTGAGCGAATTGCGGATTTTCCCCCTCTATTGGTAATAGCGATCCGATGGAATGATAGTTTTGTCCTTGAATTCTGAACGTGTACGGGCCGGATCCAGCTGTTACGGAGTTATCAATTTTGGCTCCCATTGATGTGAATGCGAGCATTGAGTTGTACGATCTTATGTTCTAGCGAAACGAAGTTGATTTTTGTAGTAGTGTGGTAAGGAATGTTGGCGGCTCTCGTTTCTTTGGTAATTTGACCCGTCCTTGTTGGCAACATATCGAGAAGAGATGAGATCCTTCTCTTTTATTTTTTGTTGCCTCTGCTTTCCAGACCAATGTATCACGTTGTTAGCATTTCAAAAAGGAGTTTTGTTTAAATATCTGTCGTCGCACGCTTCCTATTTTTTATATTATTATAGCCATGATATTTTGGTGTGACAACATTATAATTTAAGAGTTTTAAATTTTGTTACTTATTTTTTGTTTTGGCCTTTTAGGTTGTGGCTTGGAAACGGTAGCTTGTTCTATTCTGCAAGAAGTTATTGGTCTTTTGCCTCTCATAATTTCTAGTCTTCTGCGTCTTGCATTCTTGCAGAGTTTTGCATTTAATTTACCTTAGCTATATATATTTATTTATGTAATTATTTTTGTTGTTATAATTTGTGTACCTTTCGTTGGTTCTTGTTCTGTTCTTGTTGTGCAATCTGTTGAGGCATTATAAAAAAAATTAAAGAGTAGTTGCATCTTCAAGAAAATGGATAAATGGATTTCAAATTGAATTTAAGTAGTTTAATTTTCTAAATCCTCAAATACGCAAACAATTATTCAATGAATAAGGATAAAACTTCAAGAAGAAGGAAGAACCCTATTTATTTTAAATAAAATTTAAAATTTGAAAAATATTTTCCCATTTAGGTATGTACGGGGTAATTCTAATCGTGTAGAATATAACATATACATACCGTGTGGATTTGTTATCTCTCTTTTTCATTTAAGAATTTGCCGCCTTTAGTTCCTTACCTCTCGACTTTTGTCTATATTGTTATCTAAAATTTGATATGATTATAAGATTTTATAACATCAATGAGTAAGATAGTGTTTTGTGAGATATAAGTTTATAGAGTTGCGGTTTACTTACCCGATTGTTTTGTGTGTTGTGTATGATTCGTTTCCATAAGATTTTGTTATCTGATAGAATTTTGTCATTTTTTGTCCCTTTTTTGTTGTCTGTTTCTACCTAGGTTGGAGCTTGTTTTGCTTTAGCAAATACCCGAGAAAGAAACAAATATAAAAAAATGTGATAAAAAAAAATCTTTTAGTAGGCCTGGGGGATGGTATTATGATGCTGTAGAACAGGGTGTTTCAATGGAATATTCATTTGTGGAGGAAAGAGGGTGGTCAAAGATTTTGAACTCTATGAAAATCCAAGAGAGTTTGTGTTTTGGGGTTCTTATTATTTCACAGAAAGGGTCTATAAACAAATGGCAGGTGAAATGTGGAATACAACAATCACATAATCCAACAACTTAAAGAAACTCTTTCTACACCTCCAAAGCAAGTTTCAAGAGCATTAATGCATATATTATAATAATGATTATTTCATCAGTCTAAGAGGGATTACTCCAGTTTGTGCAAAAGTAACTATATGAATACCAAATTTGCAATCTTAATCATCTCTTACATTCGAAAGTTCTTATTATGCTACTCATAACTAATAATTAAACAAAGTAAATGCAACTACCATGATGATGCATGCTAACTCAAAGTCTAAATTTGTGCAATAATGAGGGAGAGCTGAAAACTTTATGAAATAACAGAGGGTCTTTGAGAGAGTGGTAAAAAATGATTGTTAGCAGCTTTATAAAATCTTAATTTCATTACAAAAATAAGCTTGCCAAACGTGATCTAATTCTAATTATGATTCTAATTTGTCTTCCATATAGTGTGTATAAGGGAGATGACACTTAAACTTGGAGCTTCTAAAACCATGAATGCACGATCATAAAAAGAACTCTCAATTTCTCTACCTATCTCAGCCTTGTATTGTACCAACTGCGTGCTCTTTTCAATACCGATCTCACCTATCAATATTGTAACCTGCAAGAGTTATCCATAAAAATTGTTAACTAATATTCTGAATGCTTATACTGAATGGGAATATAAAAAGAACTATGTTGTTGTCAAGGTTTTAATGGTTAATAATGAATTACATTACATGGCATTTAAGAGAATAATCCATAAAAAACAATCTCAGTAAGGGAACTTCCTAAACCTCAATCAACAAAATGGTGGATACAAAAAAAAAAAAAAAAAACGAAGAAGTTTCCGTAGGAAAGTGGAAGCTTGAAAGAAATGATAAATTAGAAAATATTTCAATTATTGTCATCAATAGTTAAATTACTATCAATTTTATTTTTCTTTAATATATATATATATATATATATATATATATATTTCTTTTGCTTTACATAGGTGGTATGTTACAGAAGGAGTAATAGCAAGCATATTCATATACATACACATGCACCAGAAGTTTGGTGTAATTCCATTTAGAGAGCACGGAAAAATAATAGACAATTGATAAGGAAAAACAAAGGTCAATGCAGTTCTTTCACCAGTCATTTTCTTCTATCCCTCCCCCCTCAACGTACATGACATTTCCTTGAACTACTCACATTCATTCTTTACAACCAAACAAAATTTGAAAAGGCAATGACTATGTTTTATTCTAGACAAATATTGAAAAGAGTTTTATCTTTCATTTCATAATTCTAAACATGGAATCTTAGACAATCCACCATGTTGAGAGATTCAACACAGCTAACATGATAGAGTGTTCATTTAGCAGTAGAACTTTACGCTCACAAATCAGGAACATAAAATTTATTGGTAACTTAGCAATAACAAAATCGAATTTTCGTATATGAAACCATACCTAGATGCATAGGAGATGTTTTTTTAACCACATGCAAAGTTCTTTAGCAGATACATGATCCAAGACCTGTTCTCCAACTTTGAAACGAGGTCATATGAACAATATCCAAATAAATAGTTTGGATGGTTTATCTTTCCCAACCTTTTCATCTTCAATTTGAGGTTCTAAATTTTTGTAACAGTTTTTGGTAAGGAATATAAAGAATCATCTTAATTCCTAATTAATTTTCTTAATTACATTTTGTAAATAATACCCCTTTAATTTCATTAATGAAAGAGTTTATATTTAAAATTTTGATAATTGCACTTCAATTCTTTCCTTTTGGTTAGGAGAGAGGTAAATATTCCTCATTATTGTGAAACTAACATGCAAAGATAAATGTGAACTAACAAACAACTGAGACCCCATTGAACTAACAAACTAACATGCAAAGATATGCATCCTAAAACATGCTCTTTTCCTCAATAGTTCGATTCTCTACCTTCTCCCACTTTTTTGTTAATCTCAATGCATAATTTAGTTTATCATAGTGGTCTTATTTTATTCATTTATTTACCTTTTTGTTATCTTTTGTAGATCACACTTAAATTCATGGCACCGCATTGGGCGTTTGATTCGTTTGAAGAGGAATTCCCATTGGGGCATTCGTCAGAAGCCTAAGATTGAGCTGGTAAAGGAAATCAAGCTTACTACCAGTGGTGAAATCACTTGCAATTAGGATACAATTTTAGAGAAGGGTGTGGATGGATTGATTGAACACAAAAATAGGTCATCTCAGATAAACATGGATTGGCAAAAAAGAACTCAGAGTATACAATTGTTCCAGTTTGATAAGAGCCATACGCTTGCATTTTATGGTGTTTGACCCAGGAAAATGTAAGATTGCATTATTCTTTGTACTTGATTTACATGTTTTTGTAGTATTGAAAACCTCTGATTACTTGTGTTTCTGTTTCTCCAGTCAAGATGTTAAACCACATGGCCCTTTTACAAAGGATTCAAAAATTGACTATGAGATTGACGGAGACAGTATAATTGTTGGTTATTATTGCATCAGATTTAAATTATATAACATGCTATAGTCGTATCTAACTATTGGAGGGAAAAACATTTTGCAAGTTTGCAATTCACTTGTTTTACTATCCTTTTATCTTTCTTTTATGTCATGTTTGATAGCTAAGTCTGATTTATAAATAAAATGAGCATGGATAAATGTTGTGTTGTTTATGCTTAAAATGAATGTGTAATAAATTTTTTGCAAACGGTAAGGATTAAAAATTAACAATTTTATTGACTTTGTATGTATATGACTGCTATCCCATACGAAAATGATGTTCAAGGCAGATAATTGGTTCTCCATTAACAAATTAAAGGTCTTGAGAGACAAACCAAAGTCAGCATTTCATAAATCAGTTATGAGTTTAGAAAAAAAAAGGTAACATACTTGTTTTCATCTCAATGGATATATCCTTATTTATTCAAGACATAAATATATAAAACTGGATACTGAGTAAGATATTGCGTGCCTTCATGATTGTCTTGCATCTACTTTGAATCTTCTAAAACGTGGAGGTTTGTTGTTTTCTTGTTAAAAGAATAACAAACCTTATAAGTTGTAATAAAGAATCATCTCTTTAGCGAATCACGTATTTCCATATTGAGAGTGTGAATTGTTATCTCTTTCAATATACACTTACTTCTACACCTTGCGTCGTTTGCATCTTCCTTCTTCCAGTTTTTCAGAGTCTTTCTTCGGCCTTGCGTATTCAACTTTAATTTTTTCTAATGATGTTCTGCTACTCCCAGATGCTGTTTGAGTGACTAAGTTTTCCTGAAAGACAAAGTTTTTAGTTTTTGTTAATAGTAATGGTTTTTTTTAAATATCTTTTGTTTTGGCTCTTCTGCATCATATTTGGAGATGTCATCGAGGATGCATGAAAGACTGATATTTTGAGTTGAAATTGTATTCACTGACCTTGACTCGAAACTTGAGTTTTTTTCCAACAATCTTTAATATGCATGTTGGAGCTTGATCATTCTCAACTTTGTCAGCATCCAAGTCTTGTGAAGAAAAGAGGTTTTATTGGATTTTTTTTGTAACACCTCTCTTAGTTCTTAAAGACATAGTAGTTTAATTAATTTGTTACATCTTTTGCCATTAGAGCAGATGTAGTCGTGTTAGTAATTCTTTTTGCATCTCTGTCGAATATGACAAATGTGGTAGTGCCACTTCCATCATCAACTACCACTTCAATTCGAAACCTACATATGATCAAAGCAATAGAGTTCAGAAGACATTAAAATCTCAATATAATATAGTTTTGTTTCATTTTTCCTTATTTTAGAATCACCTTAATACCCCCACAACCTAAGAAACATTGCAACCATTGCAAGATAAGGTAGACTGTGTTTTTTTTTCATTTTTCGAGTGCATTTTGAGCATGATATGTAGTTCCATCTATTGCGTAAAATGATATCTTTAATTGTGGCCTTGCAAGTGAATTATTTGACCTGAAATTATATGTCATTATACCAAATTAAGCAACGGTAAAAAAAAAAATGTCAAAGAAAAAGTGCATGGAAGCACGATTGGGTAATAAATTTTGTGCTAAAATGGGATCTTAATAAATTTATTCGAAGTTAACAATTATGTTACAATTAATTATATTTGTACCCTTTAAATGTTATAGGATAAACATAATTGTTTAATGATATAAAGCTCACATCAACTTGGCAGATGCTCCCAACTTAATGAAAATGGTCAATTTAATGTCATTTGTAAGAAGTGTACTTGTTGTTTTTCTTTTGCGACGAAGTTTAGAATTTCAACAATACTCTGTAACTGTGAATCAGTATTATCGGTTTCCATTCTTTTGTAGTTGTCATCAATTTGCGGGTGAAGTTTCATTCTGCAGAATGCAGATATTGTTTTAGTATTACACTACAAAAAATTACTGAAATAAAAAGGGGAGTTAAAGAGGGGGATTAAACCCTTGCTGTTTGGCGAGGGATTTAAAGAGGGGCACAAATAAAGAGGGAATTGGTGAGGGATGAAATTACACTCGCATATTGGTGAGTGGAAAAAGGTACACTCGCGTATTAGGGACGACTTTGGCGACGACGTGTACTGCACTCGCTCATTGGCGAGTGCATTGTGGCGCTCGGAAACTGGCGACGGGCCCCCACTCGCTAATTGGCGAGGGGAGTGGGGCCCTCGTAAATCCCCTCGCCTAAGGCCCAATTTAAGGCTTCTCCTCCTTCCCCAATTTCTAAGTCTTCCGAAGCTAAACCCCCAAAATACACATTGCACGGCTGCTTCCTCCACCGCGCCACAGCACCACCGCCGCTGCCGGAGCTACAAATCGAGACTGATTTTAGGATATTTGTGTTCTACACTTCGAGGGGTTCATTTTTATGGTAAATTTATGCGTTTTTATTGATTAAATTAAAAGTTGTATATATATGTTTATATTATATTATATATGTATATATTGTGTATATATATATATATATATGCATGTCTATAGTTTTGTAATGTGTAATGTTAGGATTGTAATTTTGTTAGAAAAATATGTATATGGTTAGCATTAATTAAGATTGTTAATTGATGAAATTTATAAAAATTGTTAATTGTTATGAATGTGTTAATATAATTATTATGTTTTATGCATGTATATATATGTGTTAATTATTAATTGGTGTGTTAATTGTTATGCATGCATGTGTTAATTGTTAGAATTAATGTTATAATTAATTGTTAGAATAAGTGAAATTAAATGATGTTGGAGGTCGGGATGAGTTTTTTGTTTGTTGTAGATTGTGCGGGGACTTGAGTAATTTTACTCGAGTCGGAAATGGATGCACTAGGAACTTAAATATTTGGTAATACAATAGATTTAGACAAAACTCTGCCGAAATTTTTAAATATATATATATTAATATTAATTAGAACATTAACCAATGTTTAAATTTCAAAATCAAATTGAAACAGATCGATTAACATGAATTATTCAATTCGTAGTTGGATGTATAGTCCAAGATTGGTCAATGGGATTATGAGCCCCGAATTTATTAGTGGAGTAAATGGATTTATTGAAGCTGCCACTAGTAATCCGAATTCGATTTGAGAAGGAAAAATTAGGTGTCCTTACTCGAAAGCTAGATGTCGAAATAAGACTTATAGAGATCCTAATGAAGTGAAATCTCATTTATATCAAAATGGGTTTACACGAAATTATTATAATTGGATTTATCACGGTGAAGAGAGTTGGGGTCCACGTCCATTTCAAAACACTAGTGAATTTACGTCAACTTCAAATGAAGTTGACCCAGTGGGACCTAGTTCGTACCACACTATGGTAGAAGAATTAATGGGTGACCCAAACATTGATTTTAGAATCAACGCGGAAGAGGAGGCACATAATGAAGAACCTCCTAACGAGAATGCGTCACAGTTCTACGACATGCTTTGTGCAGCGGACCAAGACTTGTATCCTGGTTGTGAATTTCATTCGCAGTTGTCGTTCAATTCCAGATTGTTGAATATTAAAACCGAAAACAGATTGTCTGAAAGGGGATACAATCAAGTCGTTAAGTTGATTCGTGAGATTTTTCCTTCAGAAAATAAGGTTCCCAAGAAATTTAACGACACCAAACACTTGATGAGTGGGATGGGTCTTCCAGTAGAAAGGATTGATTGTTGTGCACAGAACTGCATGTTATTTTGGGGTGCAGACAACGAACTAGATTTCTGTAAGATTTGTGGTGGATCACAGTATAAGCCGAGTAGGGTTGATGCAGATGGTCGGTTGAAAAAGAAACGCCCGGTTAAGGAGATGTTATACTTTCCGATAATTCCTCGTTTGCAAAGATTGTACATGTCCAAGGCCACTGCGAAGGATATGACATGGCATGCCTCGTGCACGTCTGATGACTCTGGTGTTATGCGTCACCCTGCAGACTCTTTGGCTTGGAAGCATTTGGACCGTTCGTATCCTGATTTTGCATTTGAAATTAGGAATGTTAGGTTGGGCTTGAGCACAGACGGTTTTGCACCGTTTGGAATGACGGGGAAGCAATATTCGTCATGGCCAGTTATTCTTACTCCGTACAATCTACCCCCATTGTTATGCATGAAAGATCAATTTATATTTCTTTCGATTCTTGTGCCCAGGCCAAAAAGTCCGAAGGACAAGCTTGATGTGTTTTTACAACCTCTAATAGCTGATTTGAAATTTTTATGGGAAAATGGGGTGCAAACGTACGACGTCTCTAGGAAGCAAAACTTTTTGATGAGAGCTGCACTGATTTGGACCATTAGCTACTTTCCAGCGTACTCAATGTTGTCTGGTTGGAGTACAGCCGGAAGGCTTGCTTGTCCATATTGTGGGGAGTACACCGATGCATTCTCTTTGAGGCTCAGTCGAAAGCAATCGTGGTTCGATAACTACCGAAAGTTCTTACCACCTAATCATAAATGGCGAAAGAACATGACGACATTAATAGATGGAGTAGCAGTCACAGATGATCCACCGCCTATCCGAACAAGTGCGAGTCTCCTATACGAAATTCATCATTTGGGACTTAGAAAAGTTACAGAAGAAGGTGCTGAGGCCCACAACAAAAAAAATTGACGGAGGGTGGAAGAAAAAAAGCATTTTTTGGGATTTGCCTTATTGGAGTGCTTTGTTGGTCCGACACAATTTGGACGTGATGCACATTGAGAAAAATGTGTTCGATAACGTGTTCAACACAGTGATGAATGTGGAGGGAAAAACAAAGGACACATCAAAATCAAGAAATGAGTTGAATGAATATTTTCGTCGTCCCTCTCTCAAGAAATGTCCACGTACATGAAAGTATCCCAAGGTTTGCTATGCGCTTGGTAAGAATGAAAAAGATGTTATCTGTAAGTGAATAAGTGGGTTGAAGTTTCCCGATGACTATGTGTCTAACATGTCTCGATGTATTGACTGGACGAAGTTGAAATTATATGGAATGAAGAGTCATGATTGTCACGTATTTATGCAGAGACTACTAACGATTGCTTTTCGTAATATTTTGTCGACTGATGTATGGAAAGCAATCACTGAGCTTAGTCTTTTTTTTTTAAGGACTTAACTTCTACGACCATAACAGTTGACAACATGACTCGGTTGGAAACAGATATCCCAGTAATATTGTGCAAGTTGGAACGTATCTTTCCACCCAACTTCTTCAACTCCATGGAACATCTACCTGTGCACCTTGCATATGAAGCAAAAGTTGTTGGTCCAGTACAATACAGATGGATGTATCCATACGAGAGGTATTTTAAGGAATTATAACTTATGAGCTTAGTCAATTGTTTTATTACCTTTATTCACTATCCTTAAATTCTAATTATAGATATCTTCGCACCTTGAAACTGAGTGTGGGTAACAAAGCACGTGTTGAAGCTTCGATTGCAAATGCATATTTAACTAGAGAGGCGTCAATGTTTTGTTCTCATTATTTTGAGGATCATGTTATGACGAGGATACACAATTTACCTCGTAATTACGTCAAGAGTTTGCACTACAGATTGCATCAATTATGACCCAGTTCAGAGGGGGGTCGGGTAACGTTCAGAGTGCTAGGAATGATGATGATGACGCTGCTGATGGTAATGGTGATAGTCGATGATTGATACATTTTAAGTTATGTTGTCTTGTTTATTTTAAAAAATTGAAGTTGCTTGAGATTTTTTTTTATGTTGTGTACTTGAATTGAAGTGAACGAGACAATGGTTTATTTTAATGGTTTTAATTCATATTGCTTGTGTGTGATTAATATTGAATTGTGAATATTAGAATGATTAATTGAGTAATTTATTAAAAAAATAAAATAAATCAGCTTAACAATTAATTTGTAACATAAGTAAATTAATTGATTTAATACATAAGTATAAGTTATTAATTTATTAAACATAGTCGAGGAAGTTAATATCTAAATTAATTGATTTAATAAGTATAAGTTATTAAATTAAGTAATAAAGGGCTTTCTTAAATTAATTAAGTATTGAGGTAATATATAAATTAATTGAGTTAATAACATATAGTTGGTAATTTATTAAATTAATTGACTTAAAGAATAAAAATAAAAATTAAAAGAGATAAATATATGTTGCATTTAAAACATTACGACTAAAGCTCATGGCCTAATTGTCACACAGGGGGTGAATAAACTCTTCACAATCTTGTAATTGAATTTTACTCGTCTACCCTCTCTTTTTTCAAGATCTGATATTGATTATTTTAACGCTCGAGTTCATGCATCACTTTCTCAACATTTTGCAAGTCTTCTTTATTAAAAACCCAAGATGATTTTAGAGACCCCTGACACTTAATCATCATTGTGTGATTTATGTGACACCAGTGATTGCTTTGTTGGATTAGGAGGATGAATATGTTTATCCCATTTATTTCGTATTTGGTTTACGTGACACTAGTCCATTATGGATTGTCGGTGCATTAAAAAAAAAAACTCTTATTTGTCCAATTAGGGTGTGTTTGGTTTAACAGATTAGATGTGATTGTCTATTTTTTCAAGCCTAATCTGTAGTTTGGTTTAATAGATTAAAGCCCGAGTTTTGCATTGGCCCGAGTTACTTTATTGCAACTATCCCACCCTCGCGTGTTTATTGATCAAGGCTGAGGGGGTGAGTTTATTTGACAGACTATTTTAGAAAATCAGGGAGTTATGCGAAATTCCAATTATGTCCTTACTTTTTGTAATTGAAAGACCAAGATATCCTTATACTCCAGTTGAATTACACTGGAATTATGTGAAATTGTGTAATCAGGGAGTCACGCATATCTTCGACGTATCTACGAGAATTCTGAAAAATCATATTGATCGTTCTGCAAAATTATGGACACAAGGTAATTACGTATAGATGAATTAATTTTTTTTTTTAATCTGTTCATTCAATTCTACCTCGCATTAAGAATTATTTTGTCTGGTTTTACCATAATTCAGGGCAAGCACCTAATTCGGGATCTGCGAAATAGAGTTTGACAGGGTTTGAATGTGGGTGTGTTCGTTTCTTATTTAAGAAGACCCTAGATATTCATGGATTGATGATACGGATAAAGAATTGGTGGTCGACCATTCATATGAACTTTTTTTTTCTTGTCTTCCGTTTTTTCATTAACACCGTCAATATATGACACCAATAATCATACATATTTTCATACTTTTTTTGCAACAACTTTGGTTTTGAGTCTGATCTAAGCTTTTTCCACAATTCAGATGCATTTGGGCTAAATTAATTGGATTTTCTATTGCAATAATCATACATATTATTCACTTTTGTTGCAAAGAATTTAACCAAATTAGATTCATATTTTGAAGGTTGATGTGTAAACAACTACTGGGAACTAGTTTACTAGCATATGAATGATATAATTATGTGTTTGATGTACTGTGAACTTCGTGCAATTTGCGTAGATAGTTAATGGAAACTAGCTTATATGAGAGATATTCTTATGTGTATGGTGCGGTGTGAAAACTATTTGGTTTATATATTCATGTAGGTTCGATTGATTTGATAACAAAATGTTTATGAAATTGTTTTCAGCTTAACCTTATATTCATTCTAACTTTATACCTAGCTACATGGGGTGATTCATATGGATTATGAACTGACTGTCATTTGTACATGTAACCAATTCAAGTGACATCGTCAATATCCGAGGTCTTGCTATTGAACATCTAACTTCTCTTCTTTTGAAGCCAGACTTTGTGGTTTAGACATAAACAATTTATCACATATGTATCTCTCTAACCACAGTTACTGAACTTATAGCTGCAAGACTCGCTCACCATCACATTTGTGTTCTGCTTTGAGTGGTGTTGTGTTTTTTATTTTTACATTTCAATTATGCCTTGTTTCACAACTGAGTTAAGGTTTCAAACGATTTAATATTTGCTATTTGCATTCCTCTTTTAATGTCCAAATTATTTTAATTGATAATGAGGCAGATTCAATGATCGAAGATGCTCAAACAAGTATGATAGTATTGGTATTATGAGCTCCTTATCAATTTCTGTTATTTGTTATGGCAGTATGAGTGCGAGATGTTTCTCTGATATTTGATTTGGGAGAATGATTGCAAGATTAATTTCTCTGATATTTGAGTGGAGTTGAATGGGTTACTTGTTACTTCATTATTAGTATGTGCAGGCCAGATTATAGATTGAATGCATACTTTAATATCTGAGTTTTGTGGATGGATGTCCTAGTTGTTTGAGCTTCCATTTGAAGTAATTTTTTGTCCCAATGAGAGAATGTTGTATTTTTTTGGAGTTCAGATTAGATGCTAGACATGTTTCAAAATAATGTATACATTTTATTATTTTCTTATTTTTTTGCTTATGCGCATGTAATTTTTCGAAATGTAAAATTAATATGGAATATCAGGTATGCAATTTGATTTTGTTCATGCTTTCATGACAATATATGATTCATAAAAATATGAACAAAGGTGTAATTGTTTGCATGAAATTACGAACAAAAAGATATATATTGGAAAAATGAATTAGGGGCAAAAATGACTTTTATCATTTTAATTTCATTTATTATTGAATCCAAACACAAAATAGAACTTATCACTACAGTATTTACAAAAAGTAATCCATCAATCCAAACACATATTTAAATTTTAAGAATTACAATCCAAATAGTGCAATTCTACTTAATCTTATCCTAACTTATCTATCTCATCCTGCAATGCAAACAAGCCCTTAGTGTAGGATAATTGGTGAGAAGTTAAGATTAGTTATCTTATCGGTTAATTGAAAAAAAAAAAAAAATCACGACCTTTAGTAGATTTATCAATCACAACATATCATTTTTTTTTTTTGCAATTTGATACACAATTTTTTTAGTTTTACAATTTAATGCATCGATAAAAAAAATTCGATCAATTTTAAGATGATGTGGTGCTGGAAAATCAAAATCGCCACAAGGGCGCCAAGTAGACTACCAACTAATTTTTTTTTTTTTTGTAAGCTCTAAAAAAAAATATACAAAATTAAACCAGACGTTATTTTTGCACAGAAATTTAATCGCACAAGTGCTCTTCAATCCTTCATTTAATATATATACAATATTTAATCGCACAAACCACACTTATTTATAAACCCTTGAAGAGTCCTTAAATGACTCCATGAACAGAAAATACTCCATGTAATTGCATGGATGCTTGCGAATTATATTTGAATAGAATTGACGTTTTCTTGTGGCGTTTAGGATTTGTGCAAATAAGGGTTGATTTAATTTTGTATTTTTTTTAAGTTTTAATTTATTTTTTATTAAAAAAGAATAATTAATAAGGGCGATTTTAATGTTTCCGACGCCACATCATTTTAAAATTGATTAAAAAATTTGCCAAAAATGATGTTTGTAATTGATAAATCTTATAGTTTCGTGATTTTTTTTGTAATTAATCCTTATCTTATTAAGGTAGAATAATTACTTACCTATCAATATCATGTCTATAAAAGGCAAAAGCATACTGAGTCCTAATCCATCAAAACTGATACTCTATGTAATTAAATTAGCATTAATTAATTAAAAAACAAGAATACAAAAATTAGGAATAAAAAGATGAGCAATTCAACTAAAACATGAGTTCAGAATCATCCCACTGCAGAACTGCAGATTCCAAATTCTGTTCTCTTTTCAGTTTATCCTTGAGGAACCAATCGCAAACCCTTCCCGCATTCAAATCCTCAATTTCACACCCTTCCTGCTCCGATATCACTCTCAGCAAATTCAAAGACGATATCTGAAACAAAACAGACAATTCTAGAAATTGAATTTTCAACAGATTTAGAAAACTGATTACAGATCCTCGGATTTTACCGTTAATCGGCATAGAAAACGCTCGTGAGTGCTGAGCCCCGAAATTTCGACCAAACCGGCTTCTTCTAACGTCAGGAAACTCCGCCTGTCTGTTTGCTTATCTCCGGTGGCGTCGCCGCTTGACTTTACGGCGAGCTTTCGTCCCCCGCGAGCGGAGATTTGTTTCAGCGTTTGCGTACGGTAAGTGTTTGTGAAAATGGTGGATTTGAAGGGAAGAGTTAGGTGGTAGTTTACTGTGCTGTTCATGATTTGGGGGTGAAGTTTGAGAGAGGTTTATCGAGAGCCTGTGGTTCAAAATTGAAATGTGTACGTATTTAAACTAGGACTATTTTGATATCAGATAGGCAAGGTTATTTGAACTCCCAATTTTGTAATTACACCCACCCACTCACATCCAACCCAAAATACCCTGCATCTTCTTTCCATCAGTTTCAAAAGAAACACACCCACATATATCAAACACTATAATGAAACTTGGGAAGTTATTACTATAATGAAATTTGGGAAGTTATTTGTCAAAAATAAAATTAACAATTTTTATTAGGACCGATAAAATAAAATAATATAGAATAGCTTTTCACAGGAAACATTAACTTAAATAGTGATGCTCTAACCACTAGAGTTACTCTATATCATTCTCGTACATTATTAATATATTGCAGAGAATTATTGTACCATCACTTATCATTGAATATTTTTTTTCATCATATTTATTACTGCAGCAGCGTTGTTGAAACTAAATATATTATTGTTTATATTATTATTATTTAATATTTTTGTGAAATAATATTATTGTTAATATTTATTATTTATTTTATTGTTGAAAATTTATTACTATATTTATATTTTTATTAAATAGAGTTATTTAATTATTATTATTAAATAATGGTATTATTATGGAATTTTTATTATTTATTAAAAATATTTTTATTTATAATAATATTTTTGTATTTCTATTTATATTATCTAAATTTATTTATTATTTTTTCTTTCTAGATTTTGTTTTTGTAAAATTTATTATTAAGGATTTTTCAATAATTGACTTGTGGGGATTTAAAAAAAAAATTAATGTATATTTTGTATTTTAATAATAGGTAAAAACTTATTTTACAATAGTTTATTGTGAAATAGACAGAAATCACGGTTATTTGCCCCCTATTTTATGAGTTCACCACCCTTACAGTATTTTATGAGTCTGAAGAACCATCTTTAGAGTTAGAATCATCTTTCTAAAGCTTAAACTAGCATTTGACATATATAAAATTTTATTTTCATTTTTTCATAATAGACATGACAAAGGCGCGTTGTGAGATATTTTGTCCGGACAAAAAATTGTGTGAGACCGTCTCAAGAATTTTTTTTCTTGAGACAAATCCCCTTTAATCCATATTTCAGATTTTTGAATTGGACAATTCATTTTTTTTGTCAAAATGCTATCCAGTATATTTTTGAATCATACTAAATTTTTTATTTAAGTAAAATGTGATAATGTTTTTATATTGAATCAAAACAGATCCGTGAGAGAAAAAATTGAGGCCTCATCCATTACCTACTTGTGAGGCCTCTCATTAATATGACCAAATTTAATAGACTAAAATTGAGACTTAAAAGGAACAAAATTAAGATTAAAAGAAATTAAAAAGGTAAAAAGTTGTATAGTTTTTTCAAGAAAATGAGAGAAAAAATGGAGTTTGCTTATATAATTCCATTCCAGGGCAATTTGGTAATTTACGCGATTATCCCTTATTCAACCGGCAAAGTGAAGGAAAATAATGTGTTTGGGGCTATTCAAATAATAAACGGAAATAAATTCTTCCCTGAACATTTGAATACCGGCGGCGCCATTGCTTCACTCTTGGTTTGAACTGCACTTTCCCCCAATGGAAGCCAACGAATCTCAAGGAGTGGTCGCATTTCAGCTTCAATTTGACAAACCTATTGCCTCGCAGGTCATACTCTCTCTCACTCACTCGCCCTCCCGTTAATGGTATATGTTAGGAATTAATATATAAGAATTAATTCCCAATCTCTCTACAAGTTCGGACTTTTAGATGAGACCGAATTCTTTCTTGGTATAAGAGCAAACCGGGCAAAACGACCTGGGTTCGATTCCTGTTGAAAGCACTCCACCCATTTAAATTTGTCCGTCTGGGAGTGTTAGGAATCAATATACAAGAATTAATTCTCCACCCTTTTAGATGAGACGGAATTCTTTCATGGTATCAGAGCTAACCGGGCAAAACGACCTTTAGATGAGACGGTTCTTTCATGGGGCCCAGGAGTGAGGGGGAGTGTTAGGAATTAATATACAAGAATTAATTCCCACCCTCTCTACAAGTTCGGACTTTTAGATGAGACCAAGAATTAATTCTCCACCTCTCTACAAGTTCGGACTTTTAGATGAGACCAAGAATTAATTCTCCACCTCTCTACAAGATTTCAGTTTACTTGTGCAGATTAAGATTGCTGAGTGGAATCCAGAGAAGGACTTACTGGCTATGGTCACTGACGATTCAAAGCTTCTTCTCCATCGCTTCAACTGGCAGAGGCTTTGGACGACATCCCCTGGTAACCATCCTTCTTTAAAAGCTTATACACACTCTTACATCAAACCTTTTTTTTTTTTTTTTTTTATGTAATTTTACTAATAATTAAAAATTGTGATTGATTTTCTACTACTGAGGTGCACTCAGATTTTTTCGTTAATTTTTTATTTTATTTGGACTCCAAGTGAGAGTTTTAGTGTATAGGAGTTTTTGTGTTCAATTTGGTTGATTCCAATTTCTGAACATGTCACTCTGCCATTGCTGTAGAAGATCGAATTAAGTTGGTTATTTAATTTTTAATTTTTTATATTTTCTACCTAATTGTGTATATTCTATCCAGGAAAATGCATAACATCCATATGCTGGCGCCCGGATGGTAAAGCAATTGCTGTGGGTCTTGAAGATGGGACTATTTCACTGCATGATGTGGAAGTGAGTTGGTTCCTATATGATATTTTACAAATTTATTGTTTCTCAACTTATGGTAATGGCTTTATGAGTGCTTCTGAATTTCGAAACTCACTGAGTTTATCTCGACACTTTGGTGTGTCCCATGAGAGCAGAATGGGAAGCTGCTGAGAAGCATGAAGTTCCATTGTGTTTCTGTTGTCTGTCTCAACTGGGAGGAAGACAGAAAAAAGGCAATGGTACGGTTCCTTTATTTTTCCCTGAATGAAAGCATATACTCATTTGATTCGGGTGTTAAGACTTGAATGTCATGTTATGCACCTGTGATTCATTTTGATTGAAATCAGTGATATTGCTGCCTATACATGTTTACCATTTTTCGAAAGACCTGGTTTAGAGATTAAGACGCATCTCTTCTAAATTAAATTCTACCAGTTATGTACAAAATCATTTATTCTTGAAAAAGGAATTGAATTTCTTGTAAAAGGATGGGGATAAAGATAGTTAAAGATCTAAACAGCATTTTTTATGTGAACTAAGAAATCTATGCCTGATATAAGGGGTTTGGATAATACCATTAATTTGCTTGTTTAACATGTTCAGCATTCTAATCAAAATCTTGTTTGCATATTATTGGATGTTGCTATTTAATTTCACGGAAAAAATACCTTGGCACCATGAAAAATGATCCTTGTGAAGCTAATTAACAATCTCCTTGATGCTTGAACCATCCTATCAATTGAAAATATGGTTAGGTAGTCAGATCAGTTTACTGTACAGTCTGTACTATGTACACATTATAAATCAGCAAGTGTGGCTGTGATAGAGACTGTAGCTTTCTTTCTTTTGTGTATCATTAAACATTCCAAAGATGAATGCCTCAAATGAAATTATGGGTACCATCAATAGGGGTGGAGAGATACAAATAAGGTTTTAAAACAGTTAACTCCTAATGGGCATGGTATAACGAAAATCTTGTTAATCAATTAAGACAAGAACGAACTCGTAACAATTATAAGTTGCCTGATGATATTTACCAACGCAACTATGAACTATGTGAACTTGCTGCCATAATTTTGTAATGAAGCTTGTTAAAGAAATTGTTTAGCTAAAACATTATGATAATGAGCGTTCCCCCACAGTTGTTTAGAATTCACATTGTTGATCAAATTGACGATTGACGAAGACTGCTACTTGTAGTCCCTAGGTTATTCACCTTAACAGCTAATGAGGTTTTTCTACCTGTTTTAGTTTATTTTCTGTTTTGCTTCCTCAGTCACTTGTGAGTTGTGAAATCAACGATTGCATATAATAATGTCTCATATATAATTTACATTTTATTTGAATAAAAGAATTGCCTATATGTCCCGGACTGTTAAAAGAGTATTTATCCATTCTTACTGTAGATTTAGATGCACATTCATTTATACTCTTATGAAATATATAATTTGTATCACCATTGGGTTTAGGATGGAGACCGTTGCAATTCAACATATGAAGATCGGACTGCTCGTTTTTCCCACCTGCTCCAAGAGTTCCTCGGACCCCTGGACTTGTTCAGGGAGATAGTAGCAGTTTCATGGACGAAAATGATGATACACTTCGGGAACTATTTGATTCTTCGCATCAACAGTTTGACATCCTATGCAGTGGGGATAAAGATGGAACTATTTACTTCAATATATTTGGCATATTCCCCATAGGAAAAGTTGTAAGTCAATCCTTAAGATTTAAAATGCTCTTTCACTAGTTTATCATTATATGTCCAATATATGATGAGGCTATCTCCCATGTCGTTTTCATAGTAAATCTTATCACAGAACATACACGATATTGCCTTTCGCAGTCCTCTAGTGGGAAACAATGCTTCCTACAAGCTCATGGATTCTTGTATTTGTAAGGTAAATTCCGTAAATGGACTTAGTTTTGAATTGTTTACGCATTAATGTTTTTGTCAGTTTAAGTAGTTGCAACTATCCAGTTGTAGCATGTTATGTTTTGACTATTTACCTAATAAAAATATACACCATAGCAATCGTACTGATATCAATATTGTGTATTCACATTAATGATGCCCTGTACATATTCTATAATATTGAGCTAAGTAGGTCTTTTTGTACACACTATGCTGATAACAGTCTCAATCAATGGAGGTCAATTTTATAATGTTTATGTTAACCTTTTGGGTCAATGGTCCTCTTTCTGTTATGATATTTTCATACCACAATAGTATCCACCATTAATGGAATGTAAAATATGGTGTATACAGCATCTGACCCAAAAATTTAAGCATGGTACATATTGTAGTTTCTATATATTTATGACACCATATCAGAATATGAAGAAATATATATGAGCCTGAGAGAGTATATTCTTTAAATGGCATGCAAATTTGCAAATAGGCCTTCTGCGAGCTCTAGAACTGTGTGAACTTACTCTACGTTCATCATTAAATACGTAATAAAGGTTCTACTTCTTGTGAGGATATAATAATTCATTGTTCTGGTCCTCAAAACAAAATTGCTGCACTCAATGATTTGTCTGTCTATGACTGATTACAAGAATTTTCCCTTAAGTTATGTTATGTGTCTTTATTAAACTCAATTCTAGGCTAGCAAAGAGTAATTTGAATGTTAAATGGATAATATAGCTATGATTATGAACTAATTTTATGTTGTCTGAGGAAATGCATAAATTTTGCTATCTTACTCTTTTAATTGATTAACTTATTTCTTTTATGCTGTCATGATTGAAGTACTCCTTTTGAGGGATCTAATACTGTTTATTTGCTAGATGGTGTTGTCCAGTGATATTTGTCATATCATGGTCTTGTGCTCTGGTGTACTCACTGAAATTGGGTCAGAAGCACGTGATACATCTGGATCTCATTTGCAAGGTTTCCATTCCTTAGTTCTTGACAGTTCAATTTTAAAAGAAAGGTAACAATATCTTTTGAAATCTGTGTTAATAGTTCTCAGATTCTATTTCCATTGTATCAAGATAATTTGTGTGCCGAATCACTCAGTTCACCTTATGCAATTTGATATGTGTCATTAAATCAAGAAAGGGAATGTCTGGTTGGTCAGGCCAGGGGAGCGTGTCTGCGTGTGTTTCACTTTGATAATTTGTTGGAAATGTCATTTTTTTTACCATTGCACTTTCTATTCCCACATGTTTAGTGCCAAACATTCTAGAAAATTCTGTCATTGAATACCTATTAGATGCCAATGCCTTCGGTCCTTGCATATGTTTTTTTCTCTTCCTCTATCCGTCTCTTGTTGAACATTAATGTTACTAAATCCTCGTTTATCATTTTCTGTAGTAATGTTTTAAAAAAACCTGTTTATTGGATCTCTTGTATTTCAATTGAGAAATATGCTCAGAATTTTTGAACTTCACCTTATTGTCTTTGTAACATAACTAATGTTTGCTGACACTATGATGCAGAAGCGTGCACAAACACAAGTAATGAATAATCGAAGAGGATGACGTTTTGACACTACGTGTACTAGACGATAGAGCCTCCACATAAAACCCTTTATTTCTTTAATTAAAATTTCAAAGCTGCGCACACTGTCCTTACAAGTGGGTATAAATACCATTAACCTAATAAAACTCTCTTTGCAATTAAGTCCCTTAATTAACTAAAAACACATAAATAAAGCATAATAATTAATTAGACTCGCGGGCCTGGGCTTTATCAATTAGCAAGCGACCGTGTTTGTCCAGAAATAGCAACGCGGCTTCATCTCCATCACTCTTCCCTCCTTTGAGACGATTCGCCCTCGAATCGGAATCGGCTTCATCTCCGGAAGAATTATCCCCCATGTATGGCACCAAGTGTTTGACGTTGAAGATGTCGGAAGTTCTGATGTTGCTTGGAAGGCGCAGGCGATATGCATTCAAATTAATTTTCTCCACAATTTCAAGAGGGCCAATCTTCCTTGAGGATAGCTTGTTATATTCATGGGATGGATAGCGGTCCTTTGTGAGGATAGCCCATACGTAGTCACCCACCTCAAAATCGACGTGGCGGCGACGAGAATCAGCAGCCAATTTGTAACGAGCATTGGACTCCTCCAAGCGTGCAGCTGTCTTTTCATGTATATGCAGCAAGTCAGCAACCAAGTTCTCAGCACGGGCGTCAACAGGGCGTGCAAAAGGAACAGCCAACAAATCCAGCGGGGCCTTGGGATTGAAACCGAAGACAACCTAAAATGGAGAAAAGCCCGTGCTACGATTAATGGCCAAATTATGAGAAAACTCAGCTTGTGGCAAAATCATATCCCAAGATTTAGGCTTGTCGCCCACAAGGCAACGAAGTAAATTTCCCAGCGATCTATTCACCACCTCCGTCTGCCCGTCAATCTGGGGATGATAGGCACTACTAAAGTGCAACTCCGTATTCACCATGCGCCATAACGAGCGCCAAAAATGGCTAAGAAAACGAATGTCTCTGTCAGACACAATAGAAGAAGGAAGCCCGTGGAGACGATAGATTTCACGGAAAAATAACTGAGCAACATGAACAGCGTCGGAGGTACGCTTGCAAGGAATAAACCGGACCATTTTCGAAAATTGATCCACAACAACAAAAATTGCATCGCTGCCACGTTGAGTACGTGGGAGTCCGAGGACGAAGTCCATGCTCACAGCAGCCCATGGACGGGGTGGAACGGGCAAGGGTCGGTACAATCCCACGTTCGAAGCCGCCCCTTTTGATACTTGGCAAACACGACAACGCTGCACAAAGCATGCCACATCACGCCGCACCGACGGCTAAAAGTAACGGCGCATAACCATTTCAGTCGTCCTGTCGCGTCCCGCATGACCATAGCCGTGAATTTCCCCCACAATCAATGTGCGCAAGCTGCTGCTGGGTATACATAGGCGTACACCATAAAATAAAAAACCATCAACACATGAATATTCTTCCCAGCGACCATTAATTAACTGTTGCAAAATTGGGCCAAAAAAGGCATCAGAGGCATATAAATTTGTGAATTCTGAAAACCCAGGAACAACAACATGCATATCAACTAAAATACATTGGCGTCGGCTAAGAGCGTCGGCCACACGATTGGATGCACCGGACTGATGTTTCACAATGAAAGTGAACTGCTGCAAGTAGGCAGACCACTTAGCATGCCTAGCGGATAAGTTATCTTGGGTCGCCAAGTGTTTTAAAGACTCATGGTCCGTAAATAAAATGAATTCTCTATGAAACAGGTAATGGCGCCAATGGCGGATGGCCTGAACGACGGCATAAAATTCTAGATCATAAGTGCTATATCTAGAACGGGCGCCGTTGAGTTTCTCACTATAAAAGGCGATCGGTCGCCCACCCTGACTCAAAACCGCGCCAATGCCCACCTTAGATGAATCACAGTGAAGCTCAAAAGGAGTAGAGAAACCGCGCAGCACAAGTAGAGGAGCATTAGTCAACTTGAACTTGATTAAGTGAAATGCTTCGTCCGCCTCGGGGGTCCAACGGAATGACTTGCCATGCATTGCGTCCGTTATCGGAGCCATCAAAGAGCTAAAATGAGATATAAATCGCCGATAGAACGACGCGAGGCCATTGAAACTGCGTGCCTCCGTCAACGTCGTTGGAGTTGCCCATTCTCGGATAGCGTCCACCTTCCGTGAATCAACACTAATACCCAACTTAGAAATTTTGTAACCCAAGAAAAGAACAATGTCTGTAATAAAGCAGCACTTGGAAGGAGCAGCAAAAAACTGTCCAGCCCTTAAAATTTCAAAAACACCCCGTAGATGAATCAAATGATCAGATTCGGACTTGCTGTAAACCAATATGTCGTCGAAATAAACGACAACACAGACCCCAATCAACGGATGGAGAGACTGATTCATCACCCTCATAAATGTACTTGGCGCGTTTGATAACCCGAAGGGCATGACGAGCCATTCAAATAAACCCTCCCTCGTCTTGAACGTTGTTTTCCATTCATCGCCGGGTCGAATGAGGATTTGGTGATACCCACTACGAAGATCAAGTTTGTTGAAAATTATCGCCACTCCCAACTGATCCAAGAGGTCATCCAAACGTGGGATAGGAAAGCGGTATCGTATAGTAATTTTATTCACAACTCTATTGTCGACACACATTCGCCACTTTCCATCTTTTTTAGGAATTAACAACGCAGGGACAGCACAAGGGCTCAAACTTTGTCGGACATGACCCTTACGAAGTAAATCCTCCACTTGGCGGCGGAGTTCGGCGTGCTCAAGAGGACTCATTCGATAGTGTGGGCGATTAGGTAATGCGGCCCCCGGGATAAGATTGATATGGTGTTGGATATCCCGTAACGGAGACAAAGAATCGGGCAACTCATCCGGAAATAAATCCCCAAATTCCTTCAACAATGGTATAATTGAAGGTGGCACTGTAGCAGAATCTGTTATATCATGAGATAGCAATAAAAAAACAGTGGTGTCATATTGAATCTCCCGCATAAAGGCGGAATGAGTAAGCAAGACGATCGACTGTTCACGAGGGCCAGTCACCGGCCTCGGAACAGATGGAAGCAGCGTGAATTTAACACCCTGAAAACTGAAAGTGTACGAGTTTACTCGACCATGATGCACGACCTCCCTATCAAATTGCCAAGGACGGCCTAGTAACAGATGACAGGCGTCCATGGGGACCACATCACACCACACTGAGTCTGCATAATTAGTGCCAATAGAAAAAGCAACTAAAACACGACGATCGACAGAGATATTATTCGAACGTTCTAACCAAGCCAAATTATAGGGGTTGGGGTGGGGTTCAGTGATAAGAGCTAATTTTTTAACAACAAGAGTGGCAATAACATTCTCGCAAGAACCAGAATCTATAATAAATCGACATACCTTTCCTTTAATCGTGCAAGTGGATTCGAAAAGGGCATGGCGTTGGGGATCAACAGGTGGATGGCGAGGAGCCAGGCAGGCTTGGCGATGCACCAAATTAGTACCAACATCCCCCGAAAGTGTTTCCTCCAAGGTAGATTGCGGAACTTATTCATCATACACTGGAGGGCCTGTGTACTCGGCATCATCATGCACTATGTCGTCCAATAATAAACCGCGACCCCCACGACGTGGACAATTAGCACGCAGATGACCCGACTCGCCACACGAAAAACATTGTCCGGGTTTAGCTAAAGTGGCTGGTGGGGGACCCGCAGCTCTAGGCTGAGGCTGAGAGTTGGTACCCTTATCAAGCTCCAAACGAGACGCCGAAGGCTGGCCCGGAGACCGAGCAATAGAGGGCGAGAACGGAACCGTAGAACGCCGAGATAATTGGGATTCCATGAGGACGGCCCGTTAGTGCGCTTCAGACACAGAGGCAGGGAAAGCATATTCAAAACGTCCTGAAAGGGTAAACGCAACCCCCCAATATAGCGGGACACTAACTGATCGTCTGTCTCCAACAGATCGATACGCGCGAGCAGTTGATAAAAGGCCTCCGTGTACGCGTCGACAGAACGCGACCCTTGACGCAAATTCTGAAAATTTTGATATAGAGTGCGGTCATAGTTGAAAGGAAGAAACTCCTTACGAAGATGTTTAGCAAATTTTTCCCACGTAGTAATTTTGGAACGGCCTTGGCGGCGTCGGACGTTCTTCAATTGAAACCACCACGCAGCTGCACGTCCGCGTAAACGAGTGCCAACGAGGGGCACACGACGATCCAAGGGCACTTGTTTGTAATCGAGAACATCCTCGATGGTGATCAACCAATCGAGAGAGGCATCCGGATCCAAGCCACCGTCAAACTCGGGGAGATCCACCTTAATACCCGATTCCCAACGGGATCTCGAGTCAGACCTGTGATCGCGATGAGCCGCCAATGGAGCGAATGGGTTATCAATGGTGTTCTCGTCATCAGACGTTTCAATCAGATCAGGAACATCTGCCGGGCGAGGGCCTGGATTGGGGTGAGTGCGCTGACCTCCAGGCGGAGCGTTCTGGCCCCCAAGAGTGGCAACAACCAATTGACGGATCAAGTCGCCTTGCTGCGTCAACGGTTGAGTGAGTTGATTATACCATTGTTGAAGGAATTTGGGGATTTATTTCCGGATGAGTTGCCCGATTCTTTGCCTCCGTTACGCGATATCCAACACCATATCGATCTTATCCCGGGGGCCGCGTTACCTAATCGCCCACACTATCAAATGAGTCCTCTTGAGCACGCCGAACTCCGCCGCCAAGTGGAGGATTTACTTCGTAAGAGTCATGTCCGACAAAGTTTGAGCCCTTGTGCTGTCCCTGCGTTGTTAATTCCTAAAAAAGATGGAAAGTCGCGAATGTGTGTCGACAGTAGAGCTGTGAATAAAATTACTATACGATACCGCTTTCCTATCCCACGTTTGGATGACCTCTTGGATCAGTTGGGAGGGGCGATAATTTTCAACAAACTTGATCTTCGTAGTGGGTATCACCAAATCCGCATTCGACCCGGCGATGAATGGAAAACAACGTTCAAGACGAGGGAGGGTTTATTTGAATGGCTCGTCATGCCCTTCGGGTTATCAAACGCGCCGAGTACATTTATGAGGGTGATGAATCAGTCTTTCCGTCCGTTGATTGGGGTCTGTGTTGTCGTTTATTTCGACGACATATTGGTTTACAGCAAGTCCGAATCTGATCATTTGATTCATCTGATCATTTGATTCATCTACGGGGTGTTTTTGAAATTTTAAGGGCTGAACAGTTTTTTGCTGCTCCTTCCAAGTGCTGCTTTATGACAGACACTGTTCTTTTCTTGGGTTACATAATTTCTAAGTTGGGTATTAGTGTTGATTCACGGAAGGTGGACGCTATCCGAGAATGGGCGACTCCAACGACGTTGGCGGAGGCACGCAGTTTCAATGGCCTCGCGTCGTTCTATCGGCGATTTATATCTCATTTTAGCTCTTTGATGGCTCCGATAACGAACGCAGTGCATGGCAAGTCATTCCGTTGGACCCCCGAGGCGGAAGAAGCATTTTACTTAATCAAGTTCAAGTTGACTAATGCTCCTCTACTTGTGCTGCCCGATTTCTCTACTTCTTTTGAGCTTCACTGTGATGCATCTAAGGTGGGCATTGGCGCGGTTTTGAGTCAGGGTGGGCGACCGATCGCCTTTTATAGTGAGAAACTCAATGGCGCCCGTTCTAGATATAGCACTTATGATCTAGAATTTTATGCCGTCGTTCAGGCCATCCGCCATTGGCGCCATTACCTGTTTCATAGAGAATTCATTTTATTTACGGACCATGAGTCTTTAAAACACTTGGCGACCTAAGATAACTTATCCGCTAGGCATGCTAAGTGGTCTGCCTACTTGCAGCAGTTCACTTTCATTGTGAAACATCAGTCTGGTGCATCCAATCGTGTGGCCGACGCTCTTAGCCGACGCCAATGTCTTTTAGTTGATATGCATGTTGCTGTTCCTGGGTTTTCAGAATTCACAAATTTATATGCCTCTGATGCCTTTTTTGGCCCAATTTTGCAACAATTAATTAATGGTCGCTGGGAAGAATATTCATGTGTTGATGGTTTTTTATTTTATGGTGTACGCCTATGTATACCCAGCAGCAGCTTGCGCACATTGATTGTGGGGGAAATTCACGGCTATGGTCATGCGGGACGCGACAGGACGACTGAAATGGTTATGCGCCGTTACTTTTAGCCGTCGGTGCGGCGTGATGTGGCATGCTTTGTGCAGCGTTGTCGTGTTTGCCAAGTATCAAAAGGGACGGCTTCGAACGCGGGATTGTACCGACCCTTGCCCGTTCCACCCCGTCCATGGGCTGCTGTGAGCATGGACTTCGTCCTCGGATTCCCACGTACTCAACGTGGCAGCGATGCAATTTTTGTTGTTGTGGATCAATTTTCGAAAATGGTCCGGTTTATTCCTTGCAAGCGTACCTCCGACGCTGTTCATGTTGCTCAGTTATTTTTTCGTGAAATCTATCGTCTCCACGGGCTTCCTTCTTCAATTGTGTCGGACAGAGGCACCCGTTTTCTTAGCCATTTTTGGCGCTCGTTATGGCGCATGGTGAATACGGAGTTGCACGGGCTTTTCTCCATTTCAGGTTGTCTTCGATTTCAATCCCAAGGCCCCGCTGGATTTGTTGGCTGTTCCTTTTGCACGCCCTGTTGACGCCCGTGCTGAGGACTTGGTTGCTGACTTGCTGCATATACATGAAAAGACAGCTGCACGCTTGGAGGAGTCCAATGCTCGTTACAAATTGGCTGCTGATTCTCGTCGCCGCCACATCGATTTTGAGGTGGGTGACTACGTATGGGCTGTCCTCACAAAGGACCGCTATCCATCCCATGAATATAACAAGCTATCCTCAAGGAAGATTGGCCCTCTTGAAATTGTGGAGAAAATTAATTCGAATGCATATCGCCTGCGCCATCCAAGCAACATCAAAACTTCCGACGTCTTCAACGTCAAACACTTGGTGCCATACATGGGGGATAATTCTTCCGGAGATTAAGCCGATTCCGATTCGAGGGTGAATCGTCTCAAAGGAGGGAAGAGTGATGGAGATGAAGCCGCGTTGCTATTTCTGGACAAACACGATCGCTTGCTAATTGATAAAGCCCAGGCCCGCGAGTCTAATTAATTATTATGCTTTATTTATGTGTTTTTAGTTAATTAAGGGACTTAATTGCAAAGAGAGTTTTATTAGGTTAATGGTATTTATACCCACTTGTAAGGACAGTGTGCGCAGCTTTGAAATTTTAATTAAAGAAATAAAGGGTTTTCTGTGGAGGCTCTCTCGTCTAGTACACGTAGTGTCAAGACGTCATTCTCTTCGATTATTCATTACTTGTGTTTGTGCACGCTTCTGCATCAAGAACTAAGAGGACTTTCCAAATGGCGTGCCAGATTTCGAGGCATTGGATTGAAAGAGAGCTTGATTGATAATGCAACAGAAAAAGCTGGAATGGTGCTTGTACAAATCGAAAGATTCATTAGGATTCTGTCTTCAGTGGTGCAGCAGGTACGTGCTGTACTTTGTTGTCTAAGACAATATGAAACTGCAATTGCCCTTTACTGAAATAGCTTAGTTGCACAATTTGGAAACAGTAGGTTTTGCCTTTATATGCACGAATGCCAGCATAGTAAAGGGGACAGACCCTGCCTGGTAACATATGCTACTGGCCTACTGTTGTATCAAATCTACAATTGTTTTATTATCGTGGAAGTTAGTTTACAATTGATAAATAAGTGTATGCTGTATCAACTTAACTTGTTTTAAAACACACAGTAAAGAGAAAGGCAGAAAGCACAATTTTTTACTGTCCTCTTGATATCAACAGTGCAAATAGGAAGTTTGCTATTATTATTAACTGGGAAAATTGAAAAATGCCTTGTAACTTTGATGACATTATGAAAATGCCCTGTTACTTTATTTCTTGATAAAAGTGCCCCGCTACTGGCTGTTCCCAGTTTCTCAACCAGGAGAGGCTGACGTGCCAATTTAAGAATAAGCCACTTAGCCACGTCAGGCAAGAAACTTGACAAAAAAAATGCACAATAACTTGATACAACTGGTCAATGGGCATTCTTACCAACTTTTTATAAGTTACAAGACATTTTCGTATAATCCAAAAGTTACAGTGCATTTTCATAATATCGTCAAAGTTACAGTGCATTTTTTTTTTCGATTTACCCTTATGATAGGACATAATGATGTCATCTCATCTGTAGTTAATTCATCCTCATAATTTATTCAGAAGAGATCTAGGGAAGGTCTTGATTGCAGAAGAGATGATCTTAAGATCTGAAGCAGGTCTGACCTATTGTTTTGATGGCTCACCCATCGAACTTCAGTTCTGAAATTGATCTCATGTGACCATACCACAGTTCTGGAAGTAACTCAACTCATGAGTCTTTTTAGATAATTCCTTGGTCTTAGACAGCTCACTCGAGTGGTCCCCTCGTACTATGTGTACCTTCTCTATAAAATACTCAAAATATCTCCTGAAAATCAGATTTCTCTCATTCAAAAATAACAGAATGGCAGTAAAGGACGATGAGGTGGCGTGGTCCCCTCAATTTAAAACCCTAGTTCCTGTAATTACAACATTGCCCTTGAGTCTTGAAGGTATAAATAGTATCATTCCCACATTTGTAAAGGTTAACTCACTTTTCCCAAGAAAACTCTCTCTCTTTCTATATTTTTACACATAATTCATTCATTCCATATCGACTGACTTGAGCGTCGGAGGGCCGTCGCCGGAACCCTCTCCGGCTCGGTTTTGCTGCAGGTCCACTATTTCCAGACCTTCATTTAATCACTCAAGCAACATCAAGGGATTTCTAAAGGATCAAACTAGGTATTGTTATCTCTTATTCATTTTAAAGGTAGTTCATATCTGAACTCCTTTTTGTTTCATCAAATGGCGCCGTCTGTGGGAAACCGAGCTGAGGCGTGAGGTTTCTCTATATATCTATTTTCACAAAAAGAAAAATAAGGTTCCCCTAAAGAACTCGCATGATGTGAATGTATCTAGTTTGAATATTTGGTTGTTTTCTTCTTATCAAACTAGCCATGGACGGTCAAGTGTCTAAGAATCTGAATGAGGCATTTGAGGGCGTAGCCATCGCTGCTGACAAGGGTGTAGCGGGAGAGGCCTTAGCACCAGAAGGAGCCCCCACTATTCCATCCTCTTCCATGGGCCCTGTCATCACGATGACAGTCGAAAGTTTGAGAGAGTTAATCAACTCGGAGGTGTCACGAGATTTAGCCAACAGAGAAGTTCCCCCCATAGGCACTCCTATCACTCCAGGAACTGTTAATGTCGCAGAAGAGCCTCCTAATCCGAAGAAAGCTGTCCCTAATCCAGGTCTGAAAATTGTCTCTCCTGGAGAGGAATCGACAGAGGTGATATCTATTCCACCTCCTGGAGCTCCGAGTCCAAGAAAGAGGAAGGAGAGAGCAGCACCTCCAATGACGAGGGAGGAGGAGGACAGCTCAGGAGAGGAATATGTCCAGTCCTCAGCTCAAGATACTGTGAATACTGAGATCATTGCTCTGAGAAAAGAGATGGAGGAAATGAAAAAGATGTGCGGGAAGGAGGTCACTACTGGAGGCAGGGGAGTCCGTTCGCCTTTCTCCCCAGAGATTCTTTCAGATCCCTTGCCACAAAATTTTAAGACGTTATCATATGAGTATGATGGCACCTCTGATCCTCAGGAACATCTCCTACGATTCCAAAATGGGGCTATACTCCATCAATACACTGATGGGGTCATGTGTCGAGTGTTTCTAACAACCCTGGCGAAAGCAGCTCAACAATGGTTTGCTCAGCTGCTACCCAATTCTATCCGCTCGTTTGAAGAAATGAGCTCGTTGTTTCTGCACCAGTTCGCGAGTGCTCGCAGACAGGTAAAAACTTCGTTGTCTCTGATGAGCCTGAAGCAGAGGACAGGCGAGGGGTTAAGGGCTTATTTGAGTAGATTCAACAGAGCGGCCCTGGAGGTCCCCAATGCCACAGGAGAAGTGAAGATCAATGCTCTTACTCAAGGATTGATAGAAGGAGATTTATTCAAATCATTGGCTAAACGTCCGCCTCTGACTTTTGATGAACTGTTAGCCAGAGCTGAGAAATATATCAATCTGGAGGAAATCCAAAACACTAAGAAAGGATAGGATAAGTCCTCTAATGTGAAGAGAGAGATCGGAGGAGAAAAGAGAAGGAGATATGAGGAGAAGAGATTCAGATCTGATTCTAGATCTTTCAGTCATTACACTCCTCTGACCAAACCACATTCACAGCTGCTGGAGGTAGTGCAGAACCAGCCTGGGTTCAAGTTCCCTTATTCAGCTAAGGGAGGGCCAAAGAATCCCAGATCTGCTACATTCTGTAAGTATCATAACGATTATGGTCATGATACAGATCAGTGTCGTCATCTGAGAGATGCTATTGAGAGGATGATTAGAGAGGGGCAGCTAGCCGAGTATGTGAGGGCAGAAAGAGATAAGAAATATGGAAAGAGAGATGATAGAGGAAAAGGCAAGGAGCCAGCTGGTCCAGCTCCAAAAGATGTTCCCCCTCCCAAGAGAGGTAACATAACAATGATCACTGGTGGTCCGGCTAATGGAGACTCTAACAGAGCTCGTAAAGCTTTCGTTCGAGAGGCAAGCACTTGGGGAGCAGAAGTGCACAAAGTGACGGAAGTGAGTGGGATGCCCGAGATTCATTTCGGACCTGAGGATATGGGGAATATTATGCAGCCCCATAGTGATGCCCTTGTGATCACAGCAGAAATTGAAGGGTATGATGTGGCCCGTGTTTTCATCGACACTGGCAGCTCGTGCGATATAATATTCAAGGAGTGCTTTGAAAAAATGGATCTGAACGTTAAGGTGGTCCCAGTCAAGACGGCCTTGTACGGATTTGTAGGAGGGGCGATCCAGCCTCTGGGTCAAGTTACTCTGCAATTGAGGGTCGGAGAGTATCCAGTGCAGAAAGTTAGAATGGTGGATTTTCTGATTGTAGACGTCCCCTCGTCATACAATGTCATCATCGGAAGACCTGCACTCAATTCATTGCAAGCGGTAGTATCTACGTATCATATGAAGATGAAATTCCCTGTAGGGGAAGATGTAGGAGAAGTTTCTGGAGACCAGACGAGTTCCAGGAGATGTTATGTGGATACCATCATCAAAGCAGATAGAGCATTCAAGGGAGATCAAGGCCGAGGAGATGACCCTAGTGGGAAAAGGATGAAAGCTGAAGAGATGATGGAAGAGGATCCACATATGCAGATCCGACCAGAAGAGGAGACTATAATAGTGGAACTCCTTCCGCACAAGATTGGATGTTCCACAAAAATTGGAACTCAAATGAACCATGAGATATCACAGAGCTTGATCCATTGTTTGAGAAACAATGCAGACATCTTTGCATTTCACTCTGCAGATCTCACGGGAATCGACACTGCGTTGGCTATGCATAGTCTCAACGTAAATCCAGAAGAGAGACCCATAAAACAAAAATTGAGGAGGTTCGGAGCTGAGAAGGACAAGATCATAATGGAAGAAGTGGAGAAGCTGTTGGTGGCTAAACATATTGTGGAGATCCAGTTCCCGGAGTGGCTATCTAACGCAGTTATGGTCTCTAAAGGAGCTGGAAAATGGAGGATGTGTATCGATTTTCGAGATCTTAACAAGGCTTGTCCTAAAGATCACTACCCTCTTCCTCGAATTGATCAACTAGTCGATTCCACATCAGGATGTGAACTACTCTCTATGATGGATGTGTATCAAGGGTATCATCAGATACGCATGGACCCAAAAGACGTGCCCAAAACAAGTTTTGTGGTGTGTTGTGGAACATATGGATATGTGGATATGCCTTTTGGGCTAAAGAATGCTGGAGCTACTTATCAGAGGATGGTGGATCTGGTTTTCAAAGAGCAAATTGGCAAGAGTATGGAGGTATACGTGGATGATATGCTTGTCAAAACATTGAAAGAAACTGATCACATTCGAGACCTGGAGGAGATTTTCCAGGTAATACGAAAGAGTGGAATGAAGCTTAATCCAACAAAATGTACCTTTGGAGTACAGTCGGGCAAGTTTTTGGGATACATGGTAACTCCTCGAGGAATTGAGGTAAACAAGGAGAAAGTGAGAGCAGTTCTCGAGATGCCAGAACCTCAGAACATAAGAGAAATTCAGAGATTAAATGGTCGGGTTGCAGCGCTGAGTCGTTTCATCTCTCGATCAGCGGAAAGGAGCCTCCCCTTCTTCAAAATTTTGAGAAAGGGAGCCCAATTTAAGTGGACTGAGGAATGTGGAAAGGCTTTCGAGGAGCTAAAGATCCATCTTTCTACCTTACCTTTATTGACCAAGCCGGTCAGAGGAGAAAATTTGTTCTTATATTTCTCTGTAGGAGAACAGTCATTGAGCTCTGTTCTCCTTAGAGAAGAAGGGGGTCATCAAAGACCTATATATTATGTGAGCAAAATGTTACAAGGACCAGAGGAGAGATACTCAGAACTGGAGAAATCAGCACTAGCAGTGATGGTAACAGCTAGAAGGCTTAGGCCTTACTTCTTAGCACACAGGGTGGTGGTGAGAACCAATCTCCCATTGAGGCGGACAATGGGGCGACCAGATCTTTCGGGGAGAATGGTGAAATGGGCTGTGGAGATAGGAGAGTATGATATAGAGTTCGAGCCCAGAACTGCTATTAAGGCACAAGCCTTAGTAGATTTTATTCAAGAAACTACTCGACCATTGGAAGTGAAAGAGTGGAGAGCATATGTAGATGGTTCATCTACCGTGTCGGGGAGCGGTGCAGGAATTGTAATCATCTCTCCAACAGAGGAGGAATTACAATTTGCTGTCAGATTAGGATTCAAAGCCTCTAACAATGAATCCGAATACGAAGCCTTAGCTAGAGGAATGAAGATGCTAGCTGATTTGGGAGCCCAAAAAGTAAGGATTTTCTCTGATTCTCAGTTGGTGACTCAACAAGTTGCTGGATCATATGAAGTGAAGGATGAGAAAATGGTCAAATATGTCAGAGTAGTAGAAAGCATGAAATCCAAATTTGTTGAGTTCATCTTGGAATAGATCCCCAGAACTGAAAATATGAAAGCTGATTATTTGGCTAAGTTGGCTAGTTCCACAGAAGAAGGAGTCAGGGGGTCAATCACTCCACTCGCAACAGAGGATAGAATGACAGATCTGGAGGTCCTCTCTATTATGTAGGTAACGGAGAGCCCCCATTGAGCATTACTTGAAAACAGGGGAGAGGCTAGAAGGACCAGAAGTGCCTAAGAGAGCCATATATGCAAGATACTGCCTAATCGGAGGAGATCTATACAAGAGGTCATTTTCACACCCATACTTGAAATGTATTTCAGATGAGGAGGGAGATTATGATATCCGAGAAATACATGAAGGGTGTGGAGGGAGTCATACGGGATTCCGAGATGTGGTGCGACGCATTCTCAGAGCTGGATACTATTGGCCAAAAATGTTGAGGGATGTTAAGGAATTGATTCGGAAGTGTGATAAGTGTCAGAAGCATGGACCACTTATCCATGTTCCAGGAGAAGAATTGGGGGTTATGTACTCTCCTTGCCCTTTTGATAAGTGGGGGGTAGACATTGTTGGAAAATTCCCAGAAGCATCTGGAAAGAGAGCATTTCTGATTGTGGCCATTGATTACTTCAGTAAATGGGTGGAAGCTAAGGCGTTGGCTAAAATAGATGAAAGTAACATCCAAAAATTTCTATGGAAGAACATTTGTTGCAGATTCGGAGTGCCTCGAGTGTTGGTCTCCGATAATGGTACCCAATTTTGTGGAAGAGAAATCCGAGAATGGTGTTCAAAGATGAAGATAGAGCAAAGGTTTACGTCTGTGGCTCACCCTCAGGCCAATGGACAGGTAGAGGTCACTAACCGAACCATTGTGGAGGGAATTAGAACAAGGTTGGATAAGAAAAAAGGAGCATGGCCAGAGGAGTTGGATTCAGTCTTATGGTCCTATCGAACTAGCCTCAGAACTGCAACGGGAGAAACACCATTCAATTTAGTATATGGAGCAGCAGCTGTAATCCCAGTAGAGATTGGATCTGAATCTCATCGTATCCAGAACTACGATGAAGTCCAGAACTCTGTTCTGATGAAGGAGAATCTGGATCTGTTAGAAGAAGAAAGAGAGATAGCCCGCCTCAGATCTGAAATTTATAAAAGTCAAGTACGAGCTGGGTATAACAAACGAGTCAAAGCTAGAAAGTTCGAAGTGGGGGATATGGTCTTAAGGAGAGAAGATGTTCTGAAACCTACTAGAAAGCTAGATCCGAACTGGGAAGGACCTTACATAGTGAAGAAAGTACTAAAGGGAGGAGCATATAAACTCATGAATGAAGAAGGAAAGGAAGTGGCCCGTCCTTGGAACATCAGCAACCTGAAGAAATACTACTGTTAGAAGAATGAAGAAGAGCAGAATTGAGAATTTATTTTGTTTTACCTAAATGAGATTCAGTCGAATCATGTAATAGTTTGTGTCTTGAAATATTTCAAAGAAACAGAGAACTGGTGAGATGCAGTTCTCTTCTACGATCATATCTACATAATCCAAACTCCTCGGAGTATAAATAACTCTTCGGAGTATAAATAACTCTTAGAAGTATAAATAACTCTTCGGAGTATAAATAACTCTTCGGAGTATAAATAACTCTTAGGAGTATAAATAACTCTCCGGAGTATAAAAAACGAAGAAGATAAAACTCTTAGGAGTATAAATAACTCCCCGGAGTATAAATGTAGAAGATAAACTCTTAGGAGTATAAATAACTCCCCGGAGTATAAATGTAGAAGATAAACTCTTAGGAGTATAAATAACTCCCCGGAGTATAAAAATTCAGAGCATGAACAAATCTGGAGATATAAAGAGTTGAGAGAAGACTCTCAACTCAGATCTGAAAATTAAGTCTTGAAATAATTTTCCTCAGAAAATTATTTCAAAAGGATGAACAAGAGTTGAGAGAAGACTCTCAACTCAGATCTGAAAATTAAGGCTTGAAATAATTTTCCTTAGAATTTTTTTTCAAAAGGATGAACAAGAGTTGAGAGAAGACTCTCAACTCAAATCTGAAAATTAAGGCTTGAAATAATTTTCCTTAGAAAATTTTTTCAAAAGGATGAACAAGAGTTGAGAGAAGACTCTCAACTCAGATCTGAAAATTAAGTCTTGAAATAATTTTCCTCAGAAAATTATTTCAAAAGGATGAACAAGAGTTGAGAGAAGACTCTCAACTCATATCTGAAAATTAAGTCTTGAAATAATTTTCCTCAGAAAATTATTTCAAAAGGATGAACAAGAGTTGAGAGAAGACTCTCAACTCAGATCTGAAAATTAAGTCTTGAAATAATTTTCCTTAGAAATTTTTTTCAAAAGGATGAACAAGAGTTGAGAGAAGACTCTCAACTCAGATCTGAAAATTAAGTCTTGAAATAATTTTCCTTAGAAAATTATTCAAGGAAAATTTTTAAACAAAATCGGCATAGCAACAGAAATGAGAATAAGATAGTGGAAAAAACTACAAAACATCTTCATTAAAACAGGTAATCAGAACTGACAGAAAATACAATACCATTCATTCAAAAAGTGCAAAAACAAAATACAAGGTAAATTGAAGAATTTTCTAAAACTAAGAAGTAGTGATCTCAACATCTTCAGTATTGGAGACAGAAGAATGAGTCAGATGTTCTGTTGGACCAGAGGGAGAAGAAGCAGCAACTGTTGATGGAGCAGGTGGAGCTGAAGGGATTGTATGAGAAGATGGAGTTGAAGATACTGGAGAAAATAAATCATACACAAGATCCTCAGCAGTGGGCAAATCCATATCAAAAGAACTGTTGAGACAGAGCTCACGAGCAGCCTTTTCCATAACAGGCAACCACCAAGCATGATCATAGCCCAACTTCTCATCTCCTTTGAAAGCAGGAGAGACCTTCAAGTTCTTCTTAACTAAAGGCCTGTTGAAGGGTCTAATACACCCCATATCTTGAGCTTGGATAACAGCAGCTTGGAAACCATGGTGAAGATAATGGAGGATATGAGGACCCATATCACGAACAGAAGCAGGGCTGAGAAGATAAGCCTTTAGCAGCCCATGATGAAGGTCATGAAGAAATTTCTGACCTGCAGAAGTGTTAAACAGTTTTTGGCGACAGTTATTGATGCCAGCTCTGAAACCTTCTATTCGGCTCTCTTCCACTTCTTTGGCCAGGCGAGCTTCCATTTCTGTCTCCCTTTTCTTTGATTCAATTAAGTCATCACTCATACCTTGCATCCGCCTCTTCAAAGCCTCTACCTCGGCAGTTAAGAGACTCACGTTCAGAACAGACGCTTGGAGCTCTGTATCTTTTTTAACAAGGTCCTCTCTGAGCTGGTCCACATCAGCAAATTCTTGATATTTCTTCACCAAAATACCATGCTTTGATATCAGCTGAAATAGATTAGAGAAAACGAGTTTAGATTACATCTAAGCTTATTAGTTCCTTTTATGAAAAGAAGAGAGCATACGTACTTGAGTTATAGATTCGGACATATCCGTATGAAGTTGAGAAATAGAAACGTCTTGATGAAGGAATACGTCATCAGTAGTAGGAATAGAGGTGACAAAGGATAAACTAGCCGAGCCCTTGAGTTCAGAAACTGCTTTGGGCAATTCCAAAGTGAACAAGTCCTTAGAAGACCTACAGACTTGAGCTCTGGGACTATCATTACCTCGAGAGGACTTACGAGTTTTTAATCGCTTTGAAGGTGGATCTGGAGAAAGGTCGATTTCGACACGTTTGCCTTTATCCTGGGCAGAGGGTTCAGCATCAGATGTGATGGGAACAGCTTCAGGGATGGGTGATCCAGCAGGAGAGGACTGCTCTTCATCAGCTTCGATAACTACAGTTACCTCCTCCTCAGAGCCTTCAGGCAATTCTACTCGATCAAGGAATTCAAAATCCATTTCTGCAAACAAAATAGCAGTTCGGATATTAGCAAAAGTGAAGAAAATTAATACGGTAAGAAGTCATTTCTTCAAAGGAAATAAGCATACCGGCTCTGGGGATTAGAGCCGCTCCGAGACTGTCTAACCCAAATTCAACTAACACCCCCGGGTTCCTAAGCATCTCAACCACTTTAAAGACATGTTTCTTTCTAGCCTCCATTCTACTCAGATCTCTCATAAGGAGCCTCTCAGGCTTAGAAAGAATGGATTTGTGAAAGCGAAAGTAATCAGGAATTTGGTCTTTCCATCCAGTAGGAAAGGGCCAACCTCCTCTCTTTGGAGTTACCCAAAAATATTTAGGTTTCCACTTCCCATCTACAGAGTTAGGTTTTTTTTAGAAATTTAGCAGGCCCCCCTGGGCGAGAACTGAAATAAAAGAAGCCATCTTTCAATTTCATCTCATGGCATGCTACAAACTTCTCAGCAGAAGTTTCGTGGCCATAATGTTTCATCAGAACAAAGAAAGCCAAGGCAGTTCTGATGGAGAAGGGATTAATTTGGCTCACATAAATCTTGTAGTGCTTACAAACTTGAATCAAGAAAGGACATAGAGGGAAACGAATTCCTGCATCTATTTGAGCCTTAAAAAATGCTAGAGAAGGATGTTTGGTGAAGTTGGGGCGTTCGTTAGGATTAGAAAGGTCAATAAGAAGATCTGAAGGGTTATGAAGTTTTTTCTTGATATCCTTCAGTTCTGAAAGACTCAAGGTGCTCTCTCGATAAACAGAATTCCATTCAGGATTAAGTAAATCTTGAGAAGAAGGTGCACGAAGAGGACGAGAGCGCAGGTCGGAAATAGGAGTGGAAGAAGGACGTGAAGAAGAGGGATGTGTTAAAGACATGTAACTCGAATCTAGATAAGAAGGGGAGAGCTGGTGGGTTAAAGGATCTGTGAAACCAGATCTGAGAAGTTCCTCTGGTGTTTGACTTCTATGAAGACTCGAAGGATGAGTCCCAGAATTGGATTGCTTCCCAGAGTCAGAGAAAGTAGAAGAAGGTGTCGGAGCTGAGTCTGACATGCCCCAGAAAAGAAATAAAAAGAAAAGAGATGAAAATTACCTCGCTGTGAAGATATCGGATCTAAAGAAGATAAAGCGGAGAAGCTCGCCGGAAACAAGATCGGAGGTTTAGAGAGAGAAATACTTGCGGCGGAGTAAAGGAGGAGATTCTTTACTCAAAGTGCCAAAATAGCGAAAATAAATGAATCTCGTCCCCCTTTTATACCCATAAGAAAAGGGACGGTTGATATTCCTGAAAGACACGCGTCTGGTCACGATCTAAGGAGGTTGAAAAGTAGAAAACAAATGGAAGGCCCAGATTGAAAGTAAAATATTCCGTAATTCAAAAAAGGTAAGAAGGAAAAGAAGTGGGAAAACAACTCACTTTAGAGTATCAGATCTGAAAAGAAAAATCTGATTACTCTAAATTGAGGGGGGAGTAGATGATAGGACATAATGATGTCATCTCATCTGTAGTTAATTCATCCTCATAATTTATTCAGAAGAGATCTAGGGAAGGTCTTGATTGCAGAAGAGATGATCTTAAGATCTGAAGCAGGTCTGACCTATTGTTTTGATGGCTCACCCATCGAACTTCAGTTCTGAAATTGATCTCATGTGACCATACCACAGTTCTGGAAGTAACTCAACTCATGAGTCTTTCTAGATAATTCCTTGGTCTTAGACAGCTCACTCGAGTGGTCCCCTCGTACTATGTGTACCTTCTCTGCAAAATACTCAAAATATCTCCTGAAAATCAGATTTCTCTCATTCAAAAATAACAGAATGGCAGTAAAGGACGATGAGGTGGCGTGGTCCCCTCAATTTAAAACCCTAGTTCCTGTAATTACAACATTACCCTTGAGTCTTGAAGGTATAAATAGTATCATTCCCACATTTGTAAAGGTTAACTCACTTTTCCCAAGAACTCTCTCTCTTTCTATATTTTTACACATAATTCATTCATTCCATATCGACTGACTTGAGCGTCGGAGGGCCGTCGCCGGAACCCTCTCCGGCTCGGTTTTGCTGCAGGTCCACTATTTCCAGACCTTCATTTAATCACTCAAGCAACATCAAGGGATTTCCAAAGGATCAAACTAGGTATTGTTATCTCTTATTCATTTTAAAGGTAGTTCATATCTGAACTCCTTTTTGTTTCATCACCTTAATATCTTGATTTGGATGTATCACTGACCATGAACAATAATGTTTACATTTGTGATACATTTCTTCAACTTTGGATCTGAATTGTACATGCTACTAACATTTGAAAAAAATATAACTTTGTATTAGAAAACTCTTACCTGGAAGAAAGACATTATTTACATGACTTTTTTTTTTTTTTGGTGACATGAGTTATTGTTCAAGTGAAATTAACTGTATGAATACAATTAATTTATGTTAGGACCTCTATTACATGGAGCATGCAGACATGTCAGTGTTTGCTACACAAGCAGCCCTTTTTATTTTATACCACTTATCCACCTTGTAGTTCTAATACTTGTATTCTGTTCAGTTCTCAAATTTTTTCAACTGGCTTCTCAAATGTGTGAAGTTTCTGATGTCTAAACCAAGCGATCAGCTTCTGCCTTTCAGTAGGTTGGGCAATCAGCTTTCCTTCGCTGTTCCTGCAATTTTGCTAACGTTGTTTTTAACTCAGATGATATTTTCCTTATTGACAGTGAACTTGTTATCATATTCCTAAAGTTTCTATATGACCAAGATCCTGTTGGTACATTGCTGCAAGATACCAAACTTCATAACATTGAAGTTGACTCGTAAGTAATTTTGAACAATTAATATTTTCAATTTACATGTATGATTGTCTATGATTCTAAGTGCACACGCCTTTAAGGTTCAATGTTTTAAGTTTCAGATCATACTCGGTTTGGAAATCAATAATTCATGTTGGTGTTCATTATTAATGAAAAAGTTCACAAAAAAAAAAAAAAAAGTTCACCTAGTTGGTATTTTCTCTCATTCTATGGGCTCAACTTTGAAAAACTAAGTCGATGTGCGTTTTGATAGAATACGCTATCAAGAAGATAACAATACTTCAAGATAACAAGAACACAAAGATAACTCCCAATAAAGGGCCCAAGAGAACTCTCTCTTGCCACAAGCACAACGGCTGCAATCTATAATTCTCAATGAATGTTTACAACTGCCTTAGCCCTTATATATAGGTTGACTAAGGCCTCAACTACCAAACAAGACAAGTACATCTAAGTGGCCTAACTAACCGCTCACTTATTCAGTTATTATTAACTAATATCTCATTGCCTTATTTCTTCTTCCTTAGTGAATAAACTTGGGTTTGTGAACGAGTACTATCACGTTTTGTTTTGTGTGTGTTTTGGGCAGATGAAAAATTGATAAAAGTAGGACTAAGTTTCGTCCTTTTGTGGATCAAAGTACTGTATTGTGTTGAAATAAAAATATTACTCACTCCGTCCCCTTTAAAGGTTTATACTTGCTTTTGACACATAGATTAATGAATATACTCCCTCCGTCCCAATATGATTTGCACCATTTGATTGGCACGATTTTTAAGAAAAAAGAATTTTGTGGTTGGTGAGGTAGGGTAAAGGAAGGGTATTTTAGGTGATTTAGTGAGGTGTACAGTAAAATGTAGGTAAAAAAGAAGTGACAATTTTGAAAATAAAATGATGTTGTGAGGGTATTAATTTTGTGGGGTATTTCTATATTGGGAGTGTGCAAGTAATCTTGGTACGTTCAAATAAGGAAAGTGTACAAGTAATTACGGGACGGAGGGAGTAGTATTTAATGTGCAGTAGTTGAGGTAGAGAGGGGTAGGAAAAAGAAAAGGTAGAGAGAGAGTGGATTTTGCCAAATAAAGAAATGTGAACTTTAGGTTGAGACGGACCAAAAAGCAAAATGAAAATCTTAGAGAGGGGCGGATAATAGAGTATTATTTATTTCTGTTTTTAATAGGATATTTTCTAGGGGGAGCAAAGTTATGTAGATGTCAAATGAATTGGGTTAATAGTATTTTTTTGTTCAAAATTTTATTTTATTATTAATTTAAGAAGGTGTATAGAAATAAAGATGGGCATGTGAGAGAAGATATCTAAATATACAGGTTCACTTTGGGAGAATAATATTATAGGAGATGTTTGGGAAAGCAAAACACACCAAACAATTTTTGTTCTGGAGGCAGAATACATTTTGTGAAATTTAAAACAAACATTATCCAACTCTCTCGCGAGAATTTTAGAGAATAAATTGATCTGCAAGGAACTCACATGATAAACACAGAGAAGTAATCCAGTTAGTGACTAAATGTCTTGATCTTATTTAATGAATCTCATTCGTCATATATGTATGCATAATAATTCAGAAAGATGATAACAGAAACCTTTCATCTTAATTTATTCTCGCTCAAAAATATGAAGCCCTGCAGGGGAAACAATGCAACGAGTGGAAGAATTGGCTTATTTTGGAGGTTTTTCAGATTCCGAATACCTGAAAAGAACATTGGCAACAGAATTTCAACAGCTGCTGGAGTCCTGGTATGCTTCATACCTTCAGTTCATATTTGCATGATACATTTGGTTTTAGTATACAATATTTTTGTATATGGTAACACTTTTAATGAGATTAATCCAATTCTGGCCTTTTCACACAATGCTTTTGATGAAATAAGTGAAAGTTAATGGCACTCAATTGATATAATTTGTGGTTATCAAAAAATAATGATGTCAGGAAACATTTAATTTTAGGTTGAGTCTTTAATTTTGAAATGTCTTTTTTTCACAATTCAAGGCCTAATTTTTTTTTTTTTCTTAATATGAGACCCGTCAATACTTTTTTCACTTCAATTCGTACAAGATGACAACAGAAAATAACATACACTTCTAATTTTTATTTTTTTTCCCTTCTTGTATGACCTTAATTTAGAAAATTAAGTTTTAACCGGGGCTTGAATTAAGAAAAAAAAATATAAATCAAGTCTTGAATTAAGAAGTAAAATAAAAACTGAACACTGAATAGAGACATTTATAATGAAAATCTATATTGACACTCAACTTAAAAATTAGACCTTGATATGAAATTCTTCCCTCAAATTATTGACCTCTGTTACTGATATAAAGTGAGAGCTGTAATGAAGACCACATTCTATCTATCTCCATTACAAGGATATGGAGCATAGTCTATACATTTTATAAGAATTGCAAATGTTTGCTGTCAATCTTTCATAGATTTTGCGAAATTCAGAAATTTCTAGTAACAAAGACCTACTCTGATTTAATCGCATTACTGACTTGTTCGTATTTTTGGATAAGTGTCCCAAGTATATTTTCGTTATAAGGACTTAATTGAGTGACAATGAATCCCTAAAGTTGCAAGTTATCATGCTATTGTAGTAACTAAGCTTGTTTGTTTGGATTTTCGGGAATTAAAAACACAAGTACGAAACTAGATTAACTAAACAAGAAGAAATGAACAAATGCAATAACAAGATATCTAACTTCCTTTCGAAAGTGCAAAGTGAGAGAGTATTGCCTCGGGTGTATCCATTTTGTAGGCTAAGTGGTTAATGAATGAATTAAATCACACAAATTAAACCTAAGATGTTGGGCAAGCTAAAGGCTATCACTCATATGTGTCTACCAATCCCTTGTGAGGCCTAGGTGAACACGTGTATTAATTAGCAAATTATAAAGTCTAATCAATACCATAAGATCCTAGGATAGTGTCTCATAAACACGTTCAACACGGTTACTAATGTTTATGAGACGTCCTCTCACTAATCTAATAGACGACCTCTAATCGACTAGTGTCTAGTGTTGTCGATCTAAGAAATTAACCCCCGGTCGGTGTAGCTAATTACTATGCTAATCCTAATCAATTAATCCAAGCTCACGCACACATTCTTAGTCATGAAATCCAATACGGTCGTTGAAATCGACAAAACTAACAATGCTAGCTAATAGGGTGAATTAACCAATTGAATCATGAAAACCACAACACTAGAAACCTATACACCCAAATCCTAAGCTAATCCCCCAATTAATCCATAATTAAACCACTTGACCACCAAAACTTCCACACCCTAGGCAATTAGAACTTAGCCCATGGCTCTAAGATAGAAATCCATGGCTAGAATGCAAGAATTCACAAAACCCATAACAATTAAGAAATCAATGGCAAGAAATAAGGGAATTACTAAATTGAAATGAGAATTAAATAGATATCACCTTAAGAGTGGAGATGTAGCTATAAACTTCAATTACTTACAAAGCCCAATGGAAATCTTCCTTGAATTGTAAATTGTACCTCTAATCTATGCTAACTTTCAATTGAAATTGCAAAAATAACAAGAACACCTAATACTATGTGTGATTGTGTGTAGATGTTGCCCTCCAAAGTGTGTTGTTCTTCCAAAACTGAAATAGGGCCCCTTTTATATGTTGTAAGGATTCCAAAGATGAGTTTTTGCACTTTAGCCCTTCGAAATTGGAGAAAATAGCCAAAAACCCCCGAGATGTATGTCACCCGGCCGGGTGGGTTCTACCTGGGCATCCCACCCGGCCTAAATACGAACGTCGTAAGAAATTGGCCTTGCCCGGGTAGAAACCACCCGGCCGAGTGGGTTTTACCCGGGCTAAATACGAACTCCCATATTGATTGAACTAGGCCGGGCTGAAGCTACTCGGCCGGGTCGATTCTACCCGGCCGGGTGATGTCTACCCGGCCAGGTGGTTTCTACCCGGCCACTTGCCTTTTTATCCTTTCCTCTTCTTCTCATGTCTCATCCCTTCGTATCATGACCCGTTTCTTCCGAATTTCCTCATTCCAGCTCATGTGGCTCATCATTTCTCCTCATACGAGTATCAATGATGATCGATCACACGTTTCTTGTGATCTTTAGTCCCAAATAGGCTCCATATTCCTATAAAAACACCTCACAAACCTTTCTCAACCAATATACACCAAATCAAGTGATAATGAGTGAAAATTGCATGCAAACAAATCAATTTGGATCAAATATGCATGTGAAATATGAGCAATCGACACCCTAATCAATTACATGCTTTATAATTTTGTGTAATTGTATTCATTTTGTTCAATAAAAAGATATGATTGACGTAATTATAGTTTGAAGGAGGCTTTGGAGATGCCATTAGCCACGGTTTCCAGAAGGATACTTTGTAAAGATATGCTGCCACTTTTCCCTCTTTCCTCTACACTACATTTGAAGTCTTTTCCAGCATCGTTGTCATATTATCAGGTACTTTTTATTCCTCTTGATAACTGCAAAAACATACGTACTTATAAAACCTAATTTTCTAATGATGTGCTTGTGGTTCACCTGAATTTTTTGCTACAACATAAAGCCAAATAATTGTTCAAGTGGGTCCCATTTCAATATGAATTCAAACCCAAATCCAGCTATGTAAATCACTAATAATATTGATATATCCATCCGCTAAGATATTCCCGAAAAGTAAAAAACTAATCGATAATGGCTTTGTGAAATCTTCTAAGATGTTAATGGGTAAAAGGATTGGGGTTGGTTGAATATATTTCCCGAAATAACTTAATCCCTTTTTGGTAAGATTGGGTTCCTTTTATTGAAACTATGTTTCTATTTATTTTTGTTTCTAATTGGTCAGGAGCTTTTTTACCTTGAAAAATCATAGAATTATCTCATAGAGAGTTACTGAGTTAGCCGCACCTACGAATGATATAAATACTACTGCTGTTTTGGCTTTACTCTATAATTGCTAAATCATAGACCGGTTAAAGGTCCCTTAGTAGCTACACATTAATGGCGAGGGATAATATCATTTTTGGTCCCTAAAGTTTTTTTTTTTTTTTTCAGTTTTGGTCCCGCTCTTTCAGTCACTATTGAATTTGGTTTTGAAAGTACACTTTTACTTCCACATTCAATCTCACCATTAGTTGACCGTCTATTGACTCCCAAAATCAACTATTTGGCAGTGCCAAATGTAATTGATAATTTTTTGGGGTGTTAAATGTAATTAATAACTTTCAAATAATTACATTTAACACTCCCAAAGAAAAACTTTTGGGACACAAAATGATACGGAGTAATATACATGAATGGTGACCTACAAAATAGAGGTGCAAACTAAGCAATACCATGTAGGAAAATTGATCAAACTACTTTGAGAACTTAAAATGCAAATTCTAAGTACCTGACTGTTGCTATGCATGAATTCCTCATTATTGTGAATAAAAACAAAGCTCATATAATATGCAATATAAAACAGAGAATCTGACCTAGTATACCTCTAATTGTGATTATCATATTTCCCAGGAGGCTTTTAATGGAACCACTTGTCAGAGGCTCACTGATTATACATCTTTTACGATACCTGATGAGTTTTTCCCAAACGTCACAAATTGCATTGGTATAACAAGAGGGCTCATACATGATCTGGACAACGTAAAAAGAGGCCATAGTTCACTAGAGGTTGCACTGTTATGCATACCCGATGGTTATCAGTGTGTGGATTTGTCTCTGTATAAATTAAGTATCAGAAGGTTTAGGGATAATATCATTGTTGGTCCCTAAAGTTTACTTTTTTCCAATTTTAGACCCCTTTCACACACTTTCGAACATGGTCCTGAAAGTACACTTTATTCCCACATTTGGTCCTACCATTAGTTCACTTTATGTTGCCTAATGGAATCAACTTTTGGGGGATGCTAAATGTAATTAATAATTTTCAAAAACACCCCCAAATAGTTGATTACATCATTCACCGGACGATCAACTAATGGTGGGACCAAATGTCGAGCAAAAATGTAGTTCCAAGACCAAATTTGGTTGTGAGTGAAAGAAGCGGACCAAAATTGGAAAAGGGTAAACTTTAATTTGAAAATATCCGAGGGTTTACCACGCGTTTAACTTGTTTTTGATTCTCAAATTCTTACCTCTTGTCTAAAACAGGAAGAACAAATTGTGTTGCTATTAAATGACGTGTCCATGGCTCCAGAGGGCTCAGGAAAAGCATGCATGATGGTCACACATACAAATGATCTTACATTTGTGCCCATCTCACGATCATCTGCTCTTCTTTCTTGGAATCTACAGAAACTTCAGGTATGGGCTGTATCAGTATGGTTGTGTGAGACATGTGTCTCTAATCTATACATGTATAAAAGTAAAAGTTTGTGAAATTTTCTTGAATGTCTATTTGAGCAACTGTTCTCACACTTGCTTTATGAAGGGGTGAACTAACTTCAGTCTCTAGCAAAGAGGGCGACATAATATCAATCATTTTTTTTTTCTTTTTGACATTTTACTTTTCACTCACATTTTTTAAGTACTGAGTTCGTAAGCTGAAAACAAGCAAATGAGGAAATTCCTTTCTCCCCAGTAGATAAAAGAGGAGAATAATTAGTCCATTTGATTAAATAAATCACCACCATTTGATCCAAGAACCAATTATCTATAAACGTGTATGTGCATTTGTGTGTAATAAAGAGTACTTCAGCTTCCATGATGCCTTCTTACCTGTGTAACTTGTTTTAGGATTTTGTCACATACCTACAATTGGAGAATGAAAAGGTTCGAGAAATTTCCCACTCTGTTGTTTCTCCATTGGCGGTTAGTGGTGAGTTTTTCTTGCTACTATATATCTTTCCTATAGTGTATTAATCTTATGTTAAAGCTCATGGGCTATATATTTACAAGTTGTCGACATTGAATAATTTTCCAAACGGTTAATTTCATAAAAAATCATGACATTTTCACAGTTTTTCAGTTACAACATATGTTTTTAAAATTTCAATTCGATCATTTTCTGAAACCTGATGCTAATGTGGCAGCCATATTTTTTTTAATCGCAAATAAATTCACATCCCTTAGTTATTGTTTCAATATATTCAGTCTTTTAATTTTTTGCAATTTGACCGCATTAGAAAAACTTGCCGGGAAATTGTCATACGATAGAATTGCCAAAATTTGATAGGTCATGTATGGAATTGAAAATTTTAAAAACATGTGCTGTAATTAAAAAAAATGTGAAAATGCCATGATTTATTTTGCAATGAACCCATTTCATCTGCATCAATTAAACAGGATCAGGAAAACTCTGTTTAGCAACAAATCGTGCTGACCAATTTCCCAAACTTATAACCAAATAATTTGGCTGTCACTCATATTCATATAGTCATAGTCAATGATTCTTCCCCTCAAAAAGTTTCAACGTGAATCGATCTTAAATTGGAAAGTTGCAAAGATCTTATCAAATTAAGACAAAGCATTGTTTTCAGTGAACAAAGCGATGTACATCTGGAAATCATATGTTTGATTATTAAATTTTGGTTCAAGGGAAGTTGGACTGAGACTAACGCTTGAAATCCTATTTCAGCATCGAGAGGTGTTGCTTGTGTTTTTGCTGCAAGAAAACGCGCTTTGGTATATATTCTAGAGGAAGATGAAGACGAAGATGAAGCTGGTGATTCAGAGTAATTTACTGTTATATCTGTTTCATTTGTCTGTATGTACCATATGTATGAGTGTTCATAGTTGAACTTTTAAATAGATATTTAATTGTAGTGATAGTGGTAAATTTTGTCTGTTAGGTTTAGGGAATGTGCATTTAATTCAATATTTTTGGACCTGCATTCCAACTGGATATCTAGGCAAATGTAATTTGTATTGATAGTTGGACTGAGTTTGAAATAGTACAAAATGGTAAACTTTTCATTTGGTGGTTGATGAGGTGGAATAGTTCTAGTGGTTAGAGTACTATTCCTTATGTCTCATTCAATCGGACATTTACTGTTTGCATAAATTTTAAGGTAGGAGTTGTTTATTGGTATTTAAAGGGATAAAATTACTTTTTGACGGTGTTAAAGGATCAATTTAAGTTTAAGATTTATATTCCTTTCCACTATTTCTTCTCCTTTTTCTTATTAGATTGAACAAAGATTCTTTTCTTGCATTGTTAATTAATCCATTTGATTTCAAATAACTTCAATCAATAAATAACTTCAATCAATAAAATCATAACACACATTTACAACCTATTCATACAAAGAAACTAAATCATAATTAAACAAGTTTAATACATATTGTGCCCTTTCTATTACATTAACCATAGAAATCATAGTCTTATTTATTACACTCAATTCAATTATGATGAGCTTGTAATTAACTTAGATATAAAAGTATCAATGTCCATGTCTGAAGTGCCACCCTCACTCACAGCCTCCCTAGCCAAATCCCTCCATTTTTCTGCATTCCTTTTCATCCCTTTCCCCTTCTCCCCCTCCATTACTTCCCTTACGCAACCCTCGATTTCCTCCCTCGTCGCAATACCATTTGCCCCAACCTGAACCCTAATGCCTGTGTTCCACACATCTTGCACAAACTTAGCATCTGTGGTTTGATCTGTCCATTGTGGCATAACCACCATCGGCACACCTAAGCTCAATGTCTCAGTCGTGGAGTTCCACCCACCGTGCGAGAAAAAACATCCAATCGCTTTGTTACTCAGTACTTCTAGCTGAGGACTCCAGTGTACAAACAAGGCCTTATCTCCAGAGGCACGCACAAACTCTTTTGGAATTTTATTTTCCTTGTCGAAAGCCCTAACGACCCACAAAAAATCGAAATTGGTGTTTTTCAAGCCCCATGCTATCTCTTCCATTTGTGTTTTGGGAAGATTGTCCATGCTACCAAATGCTATGTACACAACTGACGTTGGTGGCTTCTTCTCTAACCAATTGAAGATTGTTGTTGAAGGTTCGGAATGGAAGAGGCTGATATCATACTTGTTGTCTTTTTCAATTCGATTGTCCAAATAGAAAGATGGGAGTGTAGGTCCAATTGTTAGAAGTGGACACACTTTTGACATTGAATCTACAACCTGAAAAAATAATAAACAATATCATAAAACTAAGTATAGGCATAGCAAATATATATGAAAGAAATATAAGCTCACCCCTATATAAAATACTCCCTCTATCCCATGATTATTTGCACACTTTCTTTATTGGGACGTCTCAAAATTATTTATAAACTCTTAATATGAAAATACTCCACAAAATTAATATCCTCCCAACATCATTTTATTTTCAAAATTGTCACTCATTTTTTACATACATTTTACTTTACACCTCATCAAATCACTTAAAATACTCCTCATTTATCTTACATCACCAACGGCAACCACTAAATCCTCTTTTCTTAAAAATTATGCCGTCAAACTGTGCAAATAATCTCGGGACGGAGGGAGTAATATTTTATCTGGTACGCTTATTGATAACGGATGCCCGTAGAATATGTATTGGTATCAATAATAATAATAATAAAAATATATTGTTTATGAAATTGAACTTAGAAATGTATGGTGTTTAGATGCATTCAAATTACATGTAGGATCTACGTATTGTTTACACTTTTATTTAAACACTTTTTAATGAATTCTGATTGTCTCACTAAGAGCTCGTTTGACACAACTTATAAGCTACTTAGGAACTTATAAGCTTGCTAAACTGGTTTTGTAAAATAAGATGTTTAACAATTTATAATATTTAAAAAAAAAAAAAAACTCTTTACACATAACTTCTAAAAAATAATACCCAACTTATTTTTCTTGAAATCTCATAAGCTGTTTCATAAAATATATATATATATTAGAATTTTAAAAATATTTTCCTTAAATTATTAAAAAAAATTATAAGTTTAATTTGTCAAACGCTTTAACAAGTAATAAACTACTTAGAAATTACATTTTATAAGCTCTTGAAATCACTCATAATATGCTAGAGATTATAAAATGTCTAAAATAAGTTTAGTAAAACGAACTCTTAACATTAAAAGAGATCTAGTGACATCAAATTGATTTTTCTTCATTGTAGCAATGATCTGATCATGACTTTCGAGCACGTAGGATTAAGACAAACAAGATGGTTCCACAGAATGGGTTTCTTTGAGTTAGAGTTGAATTGAAATTTGTGTACGTAGTTGATTGAATATGATTTATCATGATATCATGGACCATGTTGAGTTGTATGTTGCATATTACACACGTATAAATATAAATATACTACATAATATACTCGAGCAATTATTGATAAGATATAGTCAGAATAAGTAGACAGTCTTTTGTATTTATATTGACGTCATTAGAATATTTTATATAGAGCATTATGACTAAATTATCATCTACGTCGTGCATACCAAATTAAACCGATCGATTATTAACAATTATATTAATTTTTTATTTCAGCAATAAAAAATATTATATATGTATACATGATAATTGAAAAGTTCTTACTCACACAAATTTTATCTAGTATAAAAATTTGAAGTTTTAGTAATGATCATAACTCGTTTAATATTTAGATGATAATTCCTCCATTCCGTAAAATTAAGCTTGGGGTGAATCTTAGTATATATATAGTTTAAACAAAAGTTTAATGATTAGGATATTAAAGAATTATAATTTTATAATTTTTTTATATAAAATAAAAAAAAGATATTGAATTGAATGTATGATGAACGTATAAATCAAAAGAAAGTGTAATGATTAGAATATTGAATAATAATTTTATAATTTTTTTTATATAGAATAAAAAAAAGTTATTGAATTGAATGTATAATGAACGTGATAAATCTCAAAAGTAATAACATGAATAATATATACTCCGTATATTTATACTATAAGAGTAAAGATTGTAGAGATTATTTTAATTTTTAGAATATACAAATTTTTATAGAATAAACTAAAAAGGAAAATATTAAAACTTTTATGAGATGAATAGACACTACAAAATTTGGCTCAGATCGCAAGGAAAATTAACGAGGGAAAGAAATCCCTTACAAATGGCAAGAGATTTGCCTAAGGAGTGAATGGACAAGGGAAAATACCTAGGGAAGAAAAAATCTTTGCTAAATGTCTAGGGAAACTAAATCCCTTGCCATTCCCGAGAATATTGGCAAGGGAATTTTACTTTGAAATTTTTTAAGGGAGTGGACCCTTGCGAAGTTTGACACGTCAATTAAAATTTCTGAAGGTTAGTGGGCCCTTGGTAAAACCCTCGGCGAATGGAATATAAAATTACTAAGTAATCTATTTATATAAAATAATTTCAATTTAATGAGGGCTTTTTAATTTATTTTTACTCGCGTCTACAAAATAAGGATTATGCCGTGTATGTTATGTTATACGTGAATTTGGAGTATGACTTCGATTATTGTGTTTTAGTTCTAGGTGAATTGGGAGTATGGCTTTGATTAATGTTTTAAGATTAAGTGATTTTTGTTTGATTTTAGAGTAAAAATGTATAAAGGATAAAAGAAACAAAATGAAATTAGTAGAAAAAGTCAAGATAATTACCAAGTTTCCCATAATTCTCGTAACCGCTTATTAATAATACATTTAGAGTATTTTTGGTAATTAATATTCAATATTTTAAAGTAGATCAAATAAGATAACAAAATGTTTATAATATTTGTATTGAAAAAAATATAAAATGTATGTTTGTTACCAATTATCAAATAATATAACACATATATTAATTGTATTTAAAATATAACGAAAATAACTCATAGCCCAACGGCATGGCTTAAAAAGTCAAAGTCTTGTGTGCAGTTCAACTCCCGTGCATGCAGTTTTAAATGGGAATTAAATGGTCTAATGGTGAGGGTGTGGCTTAAAAAGTCAAAGTCTTGTATGCAGTTTTAAATGGGAATTAAATGGTCTTGTATGCAGTTCAACTCCCGTGCATGCAGTTTTAAATGGGAATTAAATGGCCTGGTGGTGAGGGTGTGGCTTAAAAAGTCAAAGTCTTGTATGCAGTTTTAAATGGGAATTAAATGGTCTTGTATGCAGTTCAACTCCCGTGCATGCAGTTTTAAATGGGAATTAAATGGCCTAATGGTGAGGGGTGGCTTAAAAAGTCAAAGTCTTGTATGCAGTTTTAAATGGGAATTAAATGGTCTTGTATGCAGTACTTCAACTCCCGTGCATGCAATTTTAAATGGAAATTAAATGGCCTAATGGTGAGGGTGTGGCTTAAAAAGTCAAAGTCAGGTGTGGCTTAAAAAATCAAAGTCTTGTATGCAGTTTTAAATGAGAATTAAATGGCCTAATGGTGAGGGTGTGGCTTAAAAAGTCAATTAAATGGCCTAATGGTGAGGGTGTGGCTTAAAAAGTCAAAGTCTTGTATGTACTTAAGTAAATAGTAGACTTTGATTAGTCAAATGTTAATCGGTCAACGATCAAACTTGTTAAAGGTGGGCAACCACTAGGCTACAACAACTTTTGTTAAATATTGTGTTATTTATCCTATATATATGTGATATTTTCTTTATGGCTGGACTCAAGTGCACCGTGTACTTGAGTCACACAGCAGCCCAAAAAGTGTAATAATGAATAAAATTTTGAGGGTTAATTTTATAAAACTTTATGTATAAAGTAAAGAAATGAGTTGACTTTTGTGTATGTGTGGAGAAAAAATAATGACATTTGTGTAAAATTGAGTATATTGTAAAGATGGAGTTTATAAAGAGTTTTCCATTTTAAGGGGTGTGAAAGTTATTATGGGACGTCCCAAAAAGAAAATTTGAAAGTTATTGCGGGACGGAGAGAATATTACTAAACGCACTCCATGCAAATGTTAAACACACCGTATTAATTTTCAGAATTATTTTCATAGGTAGATGAGCACGCATATTAAGAAAATGTAATAATGAGTGGAGTTTTGAGGGGTAATTTTGTAAAACTTTATGTATAAAGTAAATATATGAGTTGACTTTTGTGTATGTGTGAAGAAAAAGTAATGACATTTGTGTAAAATTGAGGATATTGTGAGGGTTGAGTTTATAAATGATTTTTCATTTTAATGATGTGAAAGTTATTGTGGGACATCCCAAAAAAAGTGTGAAAGTAATTGTGGAACGGAGGGAGTATATTTTACTAACTACACCGTATGTTATTCTAACCCTACCTTTACCCTCTCAAAAACAAAAACACAAAAAACCCTCTCACCCAGCACACCCCATGAATCCATGATACAAAAAAAGCACACCCCCATGATAGAAAAAAAAGAGCACACCCCACTTTCCTTACTCTCCTTTCCCTCTTTTAAATAATTTTAAATTTCTACATATATACTCTTGTGCAGATTTAAGTTCTTTAATTTCTATTTTTGAGGTGATTCAAGTATATACAAACAATATTAGAATGCATTGTATTTCAATTATATATATATTTAGAGATTTGGATGTTGAAAATACAATTTACACGTTGGTTTTTTTTTGGTTGAGCGCGATATGTTCGACCGTAAATACAATCGTACACAAAGCTAAATACACGACTCGTTCAGCCATCCGCACAACTAAGTGCACACCCGTTTAACCAAAAATTCATGCACAGTAACACATCTTTGACCGTTAAGTAATAAACAACAACAACACATCTGTACGGTCGAAATGACCAAACAACACTTAGGCTCCATTTGGATGGAGGAATCCGATCTATGGATTTCAAATCCACCATTCAAATTCACTCCCCTTGTTTGGATTAAAAAGTAAATGAATGGATTTAAAATCCTAAGCATATTTTTTTTTAAGTTAAAATTGAGAGAATTTTAAATCCTCCGTAAAACCATGTCATTTAAAATCCATCTATTTTCAAAACCTTTCATTTAAAATACCTGCTCAAATCAAATCCCTCCATCCAAACACAACCTTAGTGATTTTTTTTAAAAAAAAATTGTTCTGCCATAATTTGACCGTAAGGTGGTGGTCTTAAAATGGATTGCTTAGATTTTTTAGTTGTGTCGATTTTTGTCCATAATATTATGTGTATGGGGTTGCTAGACTAGTACTTAATAGTTTTAATAGTGACTTCCAATAAAGAATTTAAATTGTACCAAATTAACTAATACTAGTTCCTAATTACGTACCTTGTCTTCCAACTTGTAAAATGTGTTGACAAGCACAAAATCAGCCTTCTCCACATTCCAAAATTGCTTCAACAACATCGCAAAGTAGGCCGGATACGATCCGTGCACGTATATAAACGACGGCATGTCAGGTAGATCGAGTGGCGGCAACCCCGGAAGCTCCACCGGGGTCGCGGCCGCCTCCACCGGAATCTTCAACACCCCATGATGAGCATAATAATACACATAATTAACCGCACAAGCTTGAGTGAAAAAAGCAGCTCCCTTAATTCCAAACTTTTTTGCTACTTCCAAAACCCAAGGCAAAAAAGCATCATACACTATGCAATCAATAGGGTTACCCGAATTTTGGTAGCTTTTTATGAGTTGTTCTAGGGTTTCAGAACCGGCTCGTTCCATTCGTGCGAGGTAGTCGTCGACATCGTTCGCTTGGCCGAAACCACCGTCATCGAAACCATCGGAAATCGTGTCGATGGAGACGGTGTCGGATTTCGGATTGAAGGATTTGAAAATGAATTTGGTCACGACAAAAGTTGCTTTGGACCCTTTGAAGACTAAGCGCTTGCAAAATTGGAGCATGGGGTTTACATGGCCTTGGCTTGGATATGGTATAGCCAAGATGTGTGCTCTTCTCTCCTTGTCCATTAATCTTTAGAGAGAGAGAGAGAGTGAGAGAGAGAGAGAGAGTGAGAGAGATTTTTAGAAGTGTTTTAGCTTGTACATGAAATTATGTCATAGTATATATAATATAGCTTGCATTAGTCAAAATATTAAATCAATTTATTTGTTTGTTGGTTTGGTTTGGTTTGTCGATGACGATTATATTCAACTTTAATTTGTTAAAGATGTTGACAATGAATGTAATTAACTAAGATTATCTCGGACGAAGTTGGATAGCTCAAGTGGTTAGAGCACCACTATCTAGGTTTTAGATCCTGGGTTCGAGTCATGGGGAGGGGAAAAATGGATGGGTATTTAAATGTAATTAAAAAAAAAAACTAAGATTATCTCGGATGTTTACTAATTTTGAAATATATAAAAATTATTATTTAATTTGATATACAAATTTACATAGAGAATGCATGGATAGTTACTAGTTTGTTGAAAGTAGGGCAGTCTAGCTTTTGTTATTGCACGAACAATGGGTCTATCCAATAAGAATGGTTTTCAAATCGATGAGACTCTCGTGATATGGTGTGTGCCCAAACATTTGCATTCCTTCTAACAAAAGAAATCGTAATATTTGAGAATTGAGCCATTAAGGCTCTACAAGCATAAATATAATTGTCAAAAATAGATTTTATGTTGTCTTCCGAGTTTATAGCATCCACAATAATCTTCGCATCTCCCTCTAGTATGCAATTGTCAACATTTTGCTCCTTCATCCATGATAATGCTTCCAAAAAGCCAATTGCCTCCCCAACCTCAATCTCAAAACAACCTTTCAACACTCTTGAACGTCCCATGATGAAGTTGCCATGTTCATCCCTTACCACCATCCCCCAACCAGTTTGCCATGTTCATAAGAGATCTCTTACTCGAGGTGGCACTTGCAGACGCCAAATAAATCCCCAGTTTCCATCGGCATTCAAATTCTGATTTGCATTAGATTGCCTCCACAGTGCATATGCCGATTTAACAATATATTTACATATTCTTGCTGGATTCCAGATGGGTGCATCCTCTGCGTCTTCCGGCGGAATTGCAATATTAATAATATTAACAGCATCTTCCGGGAGAAGTTCATTAATCAACCCCTCATCCCACACTCTCTCTTCCGGGTCAAATAATGCAGCAACACACAGGTCTTCTAGGCCCTCTGCATAGTTCGACTGAGCTCTGAATTCCTCTACACCTTTAATCCAGGGAGTATTCCATACTCTCACTCGTGTGTCCGAGCCAATTTTCCACCTGAAACCTGCTCGTATCAGGGACTGGCTAGCATGTATAATAGCCCATGTGAAGATAGGCCTCCACCCCAAGCTTGCATTAAGGAAATCACCATGTGGGAAATATCGAGCTTTAATAATTTTGCACACCAATGTCCCCGGATCCGTAGCTAAACGCCATCCCATTTTGCCAAGCATCGCAAGGTTAAAGCCCTGAAAATCCCGGAACCCACGGCCACCTTCATCTTTGTTTGCACAAAGTTGCTCCCAACACATCCAATTTATTCCTCTATTTGTGTCTGATGAGTGCCTCCACCAAAATTTATTGATCATGATTTGAATCTCCTCCAAGAGGGTTTTGGGCAATAAGAATGTTGACATGCAATAGGAACGGATAGATTGAGCTACTGATTTTATTAACACTTCCTTTCTGACTTTTGATAATTTCTTCTTACTCCATCCTTGCAATTTCTCCCATATCCTTTCTTTAATTTCAAGTAGTTGAATATCTCATTTTTATTCTTGCCAATGAGGAACGGGAGGCCGATATATTTACTGGTATTAATGGGATTCGTGACACCCAGAATGGCCTTAATTGCTACACGACGTTCCTCCTCCACATTACGGCTAAAGAAGACTCCTGATTTTGCAAAATTGATCGCTTGGCCAGAATTGCTCTCATATTCATCAAGGATAGTCCTCAAGGTGTTGCATTCCTCGGTCGTGGCTCGACAGCATAGAAGGCTATCATTAGTGAACAGTAAGTGAGTGATCTTAGGCGCATTCCTACAGATCATGTTGCCATGCAGGTCTCCCGTCGACCTAGAATGGTTCAAAAGCCACGGAGAAGCCCTCCGAACAAAGGATAAAAAGATATGGTGACAAGAGATCCCCTTGTCTCAGCCCTCTACCCGGAACGATTGGTACTACAATATCTCCATTAATTGAGATTGAGTAACAGACTGATCTTACACAAAGAAGCATCCAATTGACCCATATATCGCCAAATCCCAGTTTACGCATAATGGCCTCAAGAAATCCCCAATCTATTTGACCGTATGCCTTGCTTATGTCAATATTTAGAGCCACCTCGCCCCTATTTCCTTGGCGTCTATTGTTCATTGCATGTAGTGTTTCGAAAGCGATCAAGATGTTGTCCTGAATCGCCCTACTCGTAACAAAAGTTGATTGTGCTTTATCAATGAGCCCTAGCAAAACCCCTTTCAACCTGTTGCATAATACCTTGGAAATGATCTTGTATGTAACATTACAAAGTGAGATGGGCCGGAGATCACGTACCGTTTGTGGGGAATCCACTTTCGGTATAAGGACAATGGTTGTATCATTTAGGCATGGGGAAAGGAGGCCCGTTGTAGCCACTCTGTACTAGCTTCAAAAATATCTGATCCCACCATGTCCCAGTGGTGTTGAAAGAATGAGAGGTTGAAACCATCGGGCCACGGTGCTTTATCTCCATGCATTTGTTGGATTGCCAAGTCAAATTCCTCTTTCGAGAATTCACGAATCAATCTATTGTTCTGCTCTCCAGTAATTACAGTTGCAATCGGGTTCAAGAAGGAAGTATGATCTTTTTGTTCCAGATTCTCAGTAAACAAGGAAGTAAAATACTCACGAATCACATTGCTCAAACCCTCTTGGCTATCCACCCAAATTCCATTATCGTCTTGTAATTTTGTTATCCGGTTCCGCTTCTTCATTGTTGATGCCGTTTGGTGAAAAAATCGTGTGTTGATGTCTCCATCTAGATTTGTTCTTGTTTTAAGATAGCGCCCATCTCATTCCGCGCCATTCTATATTCTGCCATGCCTCTATCACTCACGTCTCCTTGAAGCATTTCAATTTCCAATTCCCGTTTAGCAATGCGGAATTTAGAATCCAAGATTAAGTTGATAAGTACAGTGATTTCAGAACCAGACCGGCCGGTTCAACCGTGAACCGGTCACTAAACCGATCCGAAAAAGGTCTAAAAACCATTTTTGTGGTTCAACCGGTCAAAACCGATAAACCAGTTCACCCTTTTTTTTTTAAATTTTTTTTAACTATTTCTATGTTATAAAATTAGGAGCACATCCACCCCCTTATTTAATGTTTTTCTCCCATGTTTCCTCTACCTCTTATTCGATGCGGGACATACATTTTTATGTTTGTGTTACTATTGAAAGTGTGTGTGCGTGTTTATCAGAGGTGTTGCCTTAACGATGATGGAACAACGAAGACAACAATTAGAGCAGCGGAAATTAAAAACACGAAACAGCAGAGTATTCAAAATTTTGTATAGACTATAAATAAGTGTATACTGTTTCACTAAAAATATGATTAGTAAAACAAGAACCAAGAACCTCTTCGAGGTACGGCAGTTCCAATTATACGGTATTGACAACCTTACGAATCTAGAATAACTTTTATGGAACAACTCCTCAATTCGGTCTATACATAAACCTTCTAGATTCAAAACTAATGTGTTAGATTATTTGATAGAGTTTACAACTAATCTATCACACGCAGAGAGATGAAACAATAATATTCTTAAAACTAAATACACAACGTGCACTCGATAGTTTTAGTCTTGGTGAGCTTTTCTTCTCTCTGTAATTTGCGCTGAAGGCAGCCTCTATTTATAGAGAATTCTGCAGCCTTCAACTCACATAGACGCATGATCTATGTAACTCCTCTTATCTCCTAAAAATAAGGAAACTTCCAAGTTAATCTCAACTTCCATGATTGTAGGCTTTTTCTCACTCATGCAACTGCCAGATCTGGAACCGTCCAGCCCTGTAACTGCATAAAAGGAACATTACGAACAACATGGAAAAATCGAAGTTAGCGTTTAGGAGAAAGGGCGAATTATGATGTTGCCCAAAGTGATTGAACATTTTATTCATCACCGGTACAACATCAACAATCTCCCCCAATTTGGCCTTTCTACTACAACACTTCTGATGTTAAACATACAGAACTGTTCAAAGTAAAAATATACATAGTTTACATCAAGTAAATGACATAAAACCGTAATAACCAAATGTAGGTGACAAGTCTTGCTCTAAACACTAAAAACAATGTGTTTAGATTAAAAACTGAAATAAATATCAACAAAAAGAAATCCTAAAGTAATAATAAGGAAATCCTAATAAACTGATCTATCAAAAAACAATACGGAAATAAAATTGTTTTCAAACAGAAATAAAACTAACATAATTAAATATTAAGCATTACAACAAGGAGAAAAATATAAAGGTGCATTGAGGGCAAGGATTGGGTCGAAATGATATCAGCTGCATCTTCATGTAGTCTGCACGTACTCCCCCTCAACACATGCTCTCCCCCTGTCTTCATGCTTTAATCAAATGTCTCCATAAAGTGTATGGAGGTCTTCATCGTCTTGGTTTTGAACTTGTTGAACTGCATCGGCATTTTCATCTACGGTATGAACTATATCAGTATTTGGTTGATCAGCAACTGGAACGTCATCAACATCAGTTGCTCTAGGAAATGATCCATCACCACCATTAGGAACATTATCACCACCAGTAACATCAACATCAGCTACTCCCCCTGTTGGAGTAGAAAGCAAGTATTGCCAAAATTGCTTCTGTATAAGCATGTCTTCCACCGTTCTTTGAAGATTAGTGATCGTAGTTTGGATGAAGTCAATCTGCTTTTGTATGTAAGTAGGTGATAAGTGCACTGAAGTAATAGGACCTGCATAAGGATTGTGTTGTTGTGAAGATGATGGGTCATCTTCAGGAACATTTTGCCGGCCAGGAAGTGGTATATCACGCACTCGGTTTCCTGCCTTCAGTTGATGCGAGATGGTGTAGTGAGGTACATAGCCACTGATTACCTCATGTGCTGGTCGAACAAACTCTTTGTCTTCAAGGAACTTGTAGATCAGACAAGGATAAGGAAGAAGTCCCTTTCCCTTCAGATTACGCCCATACGACATCATGTTGTCAAAGATAGTTTGACCAAGATTAAACTGTTTGAGGTGCCCTATCTTATATAAGAGGATGGCTTGATCTAGAGTAAGGGTAGTGTTGTTTGTGGTAGGTAGCCAATTGTAACACACCAGTTTATGTAACACAGAATACAAGCTAGTTAAACGGGAGGCTAAAAGTTTGTGTTTCCATTTTTTTACTCTACCCCCGGTGATAACTGAAATAACCTTATTGTGATCAGACACAACAGGATCATCCATAATCCTAGTCTTGAGCATAGTTTTTATAAGTCTAGGAGTGATAACAATAGTGTTACCACAGAACCACACATTCCCATACCTAGGAGACTCTACCCTTGAGGTAAACTTGCTTATGTTTGCATAAAATTCATAAATCCACTCAACATAATATGGGCATGCAAACAGTAGAGAATGTAACAAGGATCTCTCTTCTAAAAATCCTATCATGTTAACCTCTTCAAAGTCTGAAATTTTGATTACCCTTTCACTAGCAATCAACCGTGTTCGAATTGTCCTATACCTTTCACTGTTTTGATCATTTCTAAGTTCTTCTTCATAATCCGAACTAAATAAGGGGTCAGATTGTACCTCATTGTCACTGTCACCATCCTCATCAGAAGGTCCAGAGGATGATGGTGGTGACGAATTTTCGGATGTTGCCATCGGAGAGGCAACATTTTCGGACTCAGCGACATTGTTATGATCATTAGTGTTTCCTTCCATTTGAACATTATTCGGAATTGTATCCTCATCAGCCGGATTGAATTGATCATCAGAAGAGGCTTTCTCAGCAGGGGAATTAGATTCTGAATCAGTCACATGCACTGGATTTGAAGAACCACCATCAGTATGCACCTTCTTTGCTTTCCCAGTGTAAATGGATTTTGAAGCTTGAGCAATTTCTGTGCGAATATCCAGAGGTCCAAAGTCCATGGATGGGGTAATTTCAGTGGATGGAATTTCTGGAGCTTTTGGTGTTTCAGAAACAGAATTTTGCATTGTGGAAATTTGAATTTCAATCGACCCGATCGTAATAGTGGGTGAGCCGGGTTCAGTTGATGCAATATTTTCTGAAACGTTTGGAGATGACGCCATAGATGCTAGTACGTTAAGGTTTGTTGGAGAGATGGATGAGGAAGAAGGGTTTGAGCTCGGTTTTGGTGAAGAAGATGACTTTTCCTTTGGAGAGATGGATGAGGAAGAAGGGTTTGAGCTCGGTTTTGGTGAAGAAGATGACTTTTCCATCTATAAAAGCCTGCAACAATCAAATCAGAAGTTTAAAAGCCTTTACAAGAAATCTTAATGAATATTGTAGGCTAGTAATAATTTAACCCTATTTTGTAGTCTTGGAACTACAAATATACCTTTTAATTCCTTGTGCCAATAAGTTAATGATGCAATGTATAAGATGAGTATACATTCATTTTGATCGAGAGTCTTAAATAGAGATAGAGATTGATCGGAAGTAATTTCACAGAAGTGGATTTGAGTAGTGGAATAGTGGGAGATAATTTCTGCCATGTATGATCGTGTGAAGTTTGTGGGAGAAAAACAAGGATAAAATAAACTGTCCAAATTTAAATAAAATAAATAAAATACAGAAAATGCAATAAATATCTGGAATTAAATGCTGACCTGGAAATAAATCAAATAAATAAATCTGAAAAATTAATCTAATATTCAGAAAATAAATAATTCATAAAGGTAACTGAAATTCGAACCATTTTAATGTCGCTCATAATGTTGGCCCACATACATCTCAACACTGTTTTTACATGAATTTGCTTCATTTGTGTTGCACATATTTTTTATTTTTTTCACAATTTCACATTGATCCATCTTTTGAAAAGAGTGCATCGTAGTAGCGAACTCCGTGCCCCATAGTTACTCAATGGATATATGAATAATTTGATGCAATTTTTTTAATCACCTTTTGAAAAGAGAACATCGTAGTAGCGAGTTCCGTGTCCCATAGTTACTCAGTGATTTTTAAGCATCTAAACTGTGATCCCTTTTTTTTTTTTTTTTTGCATTTAAGAGATGTATGTCCAGAACAGAAATTTTTGCAACAATTTTTCAAGGCTCAAACAACATTTACACAGAAGAATTACTTAAAATCTAACACAAAAAAATATCCAGAAAAATCTAAAAGACCATTCCATATGTTGTCTCAAATGTTTACACATTCGATACAACATTTATTCAGAATTTTTCAGATAGTGCATAATCCAAGAGATTTTCGAAGGGATGAAAACCTCTTATCATCAAGGGCTTTTGTAAAAATATCAGCTAGTTGTTTTTCAGTAGATATATATTCTAACTTCACAATCTCTTTCTCAACAAGATCTCTAATAAAATGGTGTCTAATACTTATATGCTTTGTCAAAGAATGTTGCACAGGATTCTTAGATATATTTATAGCACTAGTATTATCACAAAATACAGTTAGCGTATCATTTTTAATGCCATAGTCATTGAACATTTTTTGCAACCAAAGTAATTGAGTACAACAACTCCCTGTTGCGATGTATTCAGATTCAGCAGTGGATTGAGAAACACAATTTTGTTTCCTACTGTGCCATGAGATTAAGTTGTTTCCCATGTAGAAACAACCACCACTTGTACTCTTTCGATCATCACTATCACCTGCCCAATATGCATCACTATATCCTGTCAAAGTACAGTTAGTGTCTTTGCTATACCATATGCCCAAATCACATGTGCCTGCAACATATCGTATGATTCTTTTAACAGCATTCATATGTGATTCTTTAGGATTAGATTGATATCTAGCACACAGGCATACACTGAACATGATATCAGGCCTACTAGAGCTTAAATACAGAAGACTTCCGATCATTGATCTGTATAATGTTGGGTCAACATTCTGTCCAACATTGTCTTTACTCAGTTTCTGAGTTGATCCCATAGGTGTCTTCATATGTTTAGAATTATCTAAGCCGAATATTTTCACTAAGCTTTTAGCATACTTGCTTTGAGTAATAAAAATGCCATCTTTATGTTGTTTAATCTGAAGTCCTAGAAAGTAATTTAAATCACCAACCATAGACATTTCAAAAGTAGATGTCATTTCATTCACAAACATTTTAAGCATATGATCACAAGTAGATCCAAATACTATATCATCTACATAGATTTGAGCAATCATAATATCATTATTAGCATGCTTAATAAAAAGAGTTCTATCAGCCTCTCCTCTAACAAATCCAAATTCAATTAGAAAATCAGTTAGTCTTTCATACCATGCTCTAGGTGCTTGTTTTAATCCATATAAGGCCTTCTTCAATTTAAATACATGGTCAGGAAATTCAGGATTTTCAAAACCTTTTGGTTGTTCAACATAAGCTTCTTCCATAAGAATTCCATTCAAGAATGCAGCCTTAACATCCATTTGATGCAACTTTATATCAATGAAACATGCCATGGCAAGTAATAATCTTATAGACTCGATTCTAGCTACAGGAGCAAATGTTTCATCAAAATCTATACCCTCAACTTGAGTGTAACCTTGAGCTACAAGTCTAGCTTTATTTCTAATGATGTTTCCTATTTCATCAGTTTTGTTTTTAAATATCCACTTAGTTCCTATAACATTGACATTATCAGATCTAGGAACAAGAGTCCATACATCATTTCTAACAAACTGATTTAATTCTTCATGCATAGCATTTACCCAATTTTCATCATTTCAAGCTTCAACAAAATCTTTAGGCTCAATCATAGAATGATAACACTCATGTGTTACCTTGTTGCACATGGATGACATGCATATAGACCTTACCACATCTTTTGAATTGATACCCATTCTTCTTCTTGTTTGAACACTTGTAAACTGTTCACCTATGATCTGGTCTTGAGGATGATTCTTAAGTATTCTGGTAGATAGTGTTTTCTGATATTCATAGATACTTTCTGGTGATTCTGACTTTTCCGAAGTTGTTTGAACGGGTGTTGCATCATCTGGATCAACACTTTAATTTTGATCCGAATTCTCAGAATCTTTTGAAATTTCAACTAGATCAGATACATCATCTTCAATGTTTTGACCTGTAAGACTAGCATCATCATCAAATACCACATTTATAGATTCTTGCACAGTATCAGTCCTTAGATTATAAATTCTATAGGCTTTGCTATTTCTAGAATAACCTAAAAAGAATCCATTGTCACTTTTTGAATCAAACTTATGCAATTGATCTCTATCATTCAATATATAGCAAACACATCCAAACACATGAAAATATTTCAAATTTGGTTTTCTCCTATTTAGAATTTCATATGGAGTTTCATTTGAGTTTGCTTGAATATACACTCTATTAGAAATATGACATGCAGTGTTCAATGCTTCAGCCCAAAATCTTTTAGAAAGTTGTTTGGATAAAAGCATAACTCTAGCCATTTCTTGAAGAGTTCTATTCTTCCTTTCAGCAATACCATTTTGTTGTGGAGTTTTAGGTGAAGAAAACTCTTGCATGATACCCTTACTTTCACAAAATTCAGAAAACTAACTATTTTCAAACTCTCTTCCGTGATCAGACCTAATTCTGCATACTTTAGAGTTAAAAACAGTTTTGAATCTTTTATAAAGAATTTTGAAGATAGAAAAAGTTTCAGATTTTTCTTTTAGAAATTCAATCCAAGTGTATCTTGAGTAATCATCAACCACAACCAATGAATATCTCTTACCACCTATACTCTCAGTCTCCATTGGACCCATCAGATCCATATGCAGCAGTTCAAAGCAGTGTTTTGTTGAACAATGTCCCAACATTTTGTGAGACACCCTAACCTGCTTACTTTTTTGGCTTGGGCCACAAATCTTAGTATTTCCAAACTGAAGTTTAGGTAAACCTGTAATAGCTCCTAATCTAATCAGTTGTTGAATCTGTTTATAATTAGCGTGACCAAGTTTGTTGTGCCAAAGAGTATTTTCATCAATTTTAACATTATTGCATATTTCTTTTGATTCAATCAAATAACAATTATCAACTGGTCTTGTTCTTGTCATAACACAATTAGAATTTTTGTCCATAACATAACAAGAATTCTTATCAAATTTGACATGTAGATCATCATCACATAATTGACTAATACTAATCAAGTTTGCAAGTAAGCCATCAACATGTAAAACATTTGATAATTTAGGAAAACCAGATACATTCAATGTTCCTTTTCCAATAATTCTACCTTTAGAACCACCTCCATAGGTAACATTTCCACCATCATAAGCCTTATAATCAGAAAGATAATTAATTTGCCCTGTCATGTGTCTACTACAGCCACTATCAAAGTACCATAAACCAGGAATACAGGCTTTCAAAGACATATGCACAACATTACACACAATATCAGATTTAGAAACAGAAGCGTTTTGTGCAGAATGTTGTTCAGCATATTGAGTCATTTTAGACAACATTTTGGCCGTTTTCTTATCTTTCATTCGTTTGAAACAGTATGATCGTGTATGTCCATTTTTTAAGCAGTAACAACATGTGTTTCTTTTATCAACAGAAACTTGTGCTTTAACAGAGGTATTAGAATCATTTTTAGCTTCAGCTTTTACAAACACAATAGGCATTTTAGCATTTGAAGGTTTAGAAGACATACCATTATATCCAAGTCCATTTTTTCCTGGATTACCTATCGTTAACGCATGATTCAGCTTTGACCTTGCTTCTGAAAATTTCTTGAAGTTTAATGTAGATTCCTTCAACTTTTCATTTAACTTACAGATCTCCAAGTCCTTTTTAGTTAAGATACTTTCTAATTTTGTTAAAGAATCTCTTAAATCAGAATTTTCTATAGTCATAGACTTTAGAGTTCGATTTAATTTTTCAATTTCTGAAACTGTATGACTTTTGAAAGAATTATCATTAATTAAAGGTTTATCATATGAGTATTTTCTGAAATCCAATATAGAAACATCCAACCTATCTTTAAGTTTTGAAATCTCATGATCTTTCTTTGTAAGCATAGATTCTAGTTTAGAAACAGTTTTATGAAGATCATCAATTTCTGTATCACTTCTGGATAAGTTCCTGTCGCTTGAAGTACCTGTCTCAAAAATTGAACTTGCAAAACAGTTAGATTCTGGACTGACATTACTCGGTGATGTCTGAAATGTAGGCACATTTAGCTCATCATCTGAATAATCATCATCCAAATCATCAATAAACGTATCATCAAAATCAATTCTGCCAGAAAAAGCACGTTCTACATCATCTTCAATTTCATTTTCGGCATCAGATTCATCACTCATAGTAGCACTGAAATTCAATTTTCTTTTTAGCAAAGTGTTGGCACATTCATTAGCATAATGACCAAAACCAGAACATGCATCACACTTGACTTTCTTTCTAAATTCAACATCATTTTTGAATTTGCTACTCCTATCAATTTGCCTAGATTGATTAAAAGTATTTTTCCTAACAAGCAATTGTTGAGTGTTATTAATCTAAACCTTAGGTTGTATACTGTCTTTAACCTTGTTTGACCTATTTTTCAAGAATGATTTGAATTGTTTAGTGATTAATGCCATGTTGTCAGGATTGTTGAGACATTCCTCGAAAACATCATCATCGTCAGTTTCAATTTCAGTAATATACGAAGTTTTATCAGTACTGGATGAAGCATTACCTTTAAAAACTAAAACTTTCTTATCACTTTCATCATTATTTTCAGTAAAGTTCATCTCATAGGTTTTCAATATTCCAATTAATTCATTTTGGCTTAGAACATCAGTGTCCTTAGCTTCTTCAATAGCACATATCTTAGGATTAAAACGTTTAGGGACAGATCTAAGAATTTTATGAACTAACCTTGTATTGGATATTGGATCACCAAGTGAATGAGCTTCGTTTGCAATTTCAGTCAACCTTTCGTTGTAGGCAGAAATGGTTTCATCTTCTTTCATCCTTAGATTCTCGAATTTGGTTCCAAGCATACGTAGTCTCGTCCTTCGTACGCTATCCGATCCTTCACAATGTTCTTGCAATCGATCCCACGCTTCCTTTGAGGATATGCAATTTGAGATGATCTTGAACATTGAGACATCAGTCGAGGTAAAGATTGCATTCAACGCCTTTGAATTATAGCTTGCAGCAGTGATTTCATCATTGGTCCAATCAAGTTCTCTTTTGACTCGTGACTCGTTATCATCATCCGTCGTAGTTCGTGGTTGAGTCCAACCAGCAAGAACACTCCTCCATGCTCATTCATCAATGGATTTGATGTACATACGCATTTTAGGTTTCCAAAAAGCATAGTTAGTACCGTCTAGAATGGGAGGTTTAAGTGCGGGTGAAAGTGGATACTCCATTGTAAAAACACACTCTAAGCAGAATCTCTACTTAGTGTATCAAGTAGTTGGCTCTGATACTAACTGAAAGTGTGTGTGTGCGTGTTTATCAGAGGTGTTGCCTTAACGATGATGCAACAACGAAGACAACAATTAGAGCAGCGGAAATTAAAAACACGAAACAACAGAGTATTCAAATTTTTGTATAGACTATAAATAAGTCTATACTGTTTCACTAAAAATATGATTAGTAAAACAAGAACCAAAAACCTCTTCGAGGTACGGCAGTGCCAATTATACGGTATTGACAACCTTACGAATCTAGAATAACTTTTATGGAACAACTCCTCAATTCGGTCTATACATAAACCTTCTAGATTCAAAACTAATGTGCTAGATTATTTGATAGAGTTTACAACTAATCTATCACACGCAGAGAGATGAAACAATAATATTCTTAAAACTAAATACACAACGTGCACTCGATAGTTTTAGTCTTGGTGAGCTTTTCTTCTCTCTGTAATTTGCGCTGAAGGCAGCCTCTATTTATAGAGAATTCTGCAGCCTTCAACTCACATAGACGCATGATCTATGTAACTCCTCTTATCTCCTAAAAATAAGGAAACTTCCAAGTTAATCTCAACTTCCATGATTGTAGGCTTTTTCTCACTCCTCATGCAACTGCCAGATCTGGAACCGTCCAGCCCTGTAACTGCATAAAAGGAACATTACGAACAACATGGAAAAATTGGAGTTAGCGTTTAGGAGAAAGGGCGAATTATGATGTTGCCCAAAGTGATGGAACATTTTGTTCATCACCGGTACAACATCAACAACTATAACACTAGTACTTTTATATTATTTTTTTCTCAAATTTCTTCCACTTTTCGATGTGGGACACAATAAAATTCATATGTTCGTTTGTTACTAACACTATTGCTTTTATAATGTTCTCCTCTAATGTTTCTTTCACTCTTATTCGATGTGGAACATAAATTTTGCTTTTATAATGTTCTCCTCTAATGTTTCTTCCACCCTTATTCGATGTGGAACATAAAATTTTGTGTTTATTTGTTACTATAACACTACGACTTTTATAATATTTTTTTCTCATACTTCTTTCACTTCTTCAATGTGGGATATAATAAAATTTGAACGTTTGTTACTAAAACTATTGCTTTTATAATATTTTCTTCTCATGTTTATTCTACTCTTATTCAATGTGGGACATAATTTTTATATTTGTTTGTTATTATAACACAACTAGTTTAATAAAAATAAAATTCTCATACTTCTTTCACTTTAATTTTTTGATGTGGGATATAATAAAATTCATATGTTTGTTTGTTACTAACACTATTGGTTTCATAATGATTTTCTCTCATATTTCATTTACTCCTTATTTGATGGGGTTAGTCTCCTATGGACTCGAGTGCACATGGTGCACTCGAGTCCAACATATTGAATACGTATTGATAAAACAAAATTATTAAATAAATTACGCCATGACCTAATGGTAGGCGCACACCTGTTTTACTGTAACGATGCGGGTTTGAGTCCCACCAATTTATAAAAGGTGTAACATTAATAATAATAAAAGTGCAAATCACATTTATTTTTATTTTCACAAATATTTTTCTCGATTATAAGGATGCAAGTATTAAATAATAAAAGGTGTAAAATTAGTAACAAAAAAATATAATGATTTTTCAGTTATATTGACTTGCACTTTTTTATAATAGTGTGTTGCACTTTTCAGTTATATTGACTTACACTTTTTAGTAATATTATGTTGCACTTTTTTGTTATATTGACTTACACTTTTTAGTAATATTGTGTTGCACTTTTCAGTTATACCGACTTGCAGTTTTTTATAAATATTGTGTTGCACTTTTTAGTAATATTAACTTACACTTTTTAGTAGTACATATAGTGTTGCACTTTTCAATTATACTGATTTGCATCACTACAAAAAATGCTTCGATTAGAGACCGATTTTGAGGCTGTAAAGGCGGTCTCAACCCACGTTAGAGACTGATTTGGGACCGATTTATGGAGGTCCTTATTTTATCGGTACCTAATATTGAGAGACCGAATTTATGGCACAGTCTCAAATTAGGGACCGATTGTCGATCGGTCTCTAAATGAGAGACCGGCAATTCGGTCTTAAAACGGTCCCTAAACGTGAGTCGGCCCGACCTATTTTCGAGCCTAAAACAGTCTCAAATCGGTCTCAGATTAAGGACCGATTTTCGGTCGGTCTCTAAATGACAGACCGACAATTCGGTCTTAAAACGGTCCATAAACGTGAGTCGGCCCGACCTATTTTCGGGCCTAAAACAGTCTCACATCGGTCTTAAATTTAGGAACCATTTTTTCGGTCACTAATCAAGTGGGTGTCGCCCATGTATGAATCGGGTTATAAATCGGTTTCTAATTCAGTCTATAATTAGGGACTGAATATTTGGTCCCTACATCCAGATATTATATAAAATACTTACCCAGCAACTGCCCCCGAAACCCGACCCGCTGACCCACACCCACCCTCTTTATTTACACCCACCTTCACACCCGCACCGCCAACCCGACCCACGCCCGCCTTCGAGACCCGACCCGCACCACCAACCCGACCCACACCCACTTTATTTAATTGGCCATTGTGGGAATTGATCCCTGGTGGATGGGTGCCCATTTCTGGGCACCCACCACTTTGACAAGTAATTGTCTTGTGTAACTTTTAAAAATAATTATATACATATGTAATTAATTTCTTTATTGTATATGTTTTAAATAATAAATTTTCAAAATCAACGTTACTTTAAAGAAGTCCAAAATAATTAAATCATTTCCACATATATTAACTGATAAAAATCATTGAATTAATTGTAAAAAATCAATGTTACTTTTAAATATTTTATTTTGACACTTCTTCAAAGTACATGGACACTTGATTTTATCGTTAAACATATATTGTGGCCTCGTCTTCGCAAAATCAATAAATTTGCGAACTTGATTGTAAAATTCACTGTTCGTACTTCCGTTAACGAATCAAGGAGTATAATACATCCACCGACGATCCGGTAGTTCCATCTATACGTACTCAAAATCAAAATGATTACATAATTGACATATGTATATAAGATAAATATTGCTATATTATTATATTCAAAGAATAAATATTGTTGCATTATTGTACTAAAATTAATAATGTTAATAATAATATTTGTAGGTCCCAAAGTTGAGTTTAATATTGAGTAAGCTAGTGAAAATGTCTAGAGGGGGTGAATAGACTTTTCAAAATTCTTTCAATATATCAAAGTACAATGCGGAAATCAGAATATATCAATGAGCCCAATTCTAGTTTATACTCAACTTATATTCGAGAACTCTGTTATAAACACTCAACTAGTCTTGTTCAGATATGTAATTCAACCAATTAAACAGTTAATCAATTAAACACAAATAAAACAGTAAAGTAAACAACACACAACGATTTTATAGTGGTTCGACAACTTGTCTACGTCCACTCTCACAAACCCAGTTGTGATATTCTTATTAACTCGTCCAATGGAGTAATGTGTGTTCTTGTAGCTTTGAGTCCCAAGAAATAAGACTTAGATCTTCTCGATAACACTACCAAGTGTTTCTTCGATCTTACTAGAGATTTACAAGTATCTAGCAACTTGAAAACAATAACAAAAGTAAAACTTCTCTATTCAGTAGCAGTCTTCTTTGATCTTCACTTGTCTTGTAGACTTGCTTTCTGAACTTCAAACTCTGTGAGTGTTTGCTTCTTTGTGTGCTTCAGTAATGCTTCAGTATGTAGAATTTCAGTAGTTCAGTAGTCTTGAATCGATAAATACCTTGGGGTATAAATAGACTTCCAATCATCAAGAACTTTCAGTTGTGTAACCAACCTTTCTTGAAAACTAACTTCATAACTAATTCTTTATTCTTCCACGCGTTTCTGTTAGTAATTAGTTATTTCTAACTAACTCTTCAATCCTTATCTTCACACGCGCTTGAATAACTACCTTCTTCTTTATTATGTTGACTTGTCTTGTCTTCTATGCGCACCTGTCTTGTGTAGACTTCTTCCTTCTTCTTCTTGTCTGGTCTTGCGCAGTCTTCTTTAGTAGACTTAGATATAACTAATCTAATCCTAACAGGACTATTACATTACTTTAAGCTTTATAAAATAGCTTAGTCAACTTAGAATCTATACAATGAATATGAACAATTACATACGAAAATCATGAGCTTCTATACAATCTTTCATATAACTCAATAACAACCTAAACAATTAATACAAAGTATCAACGTGTTATAAGTACTTGTCTTTTGAAATATTCTTTTTAACTTGCGTACTCTTCTTGTCTTGTGAACTCTACTGGTCTGTACAAGATGACTTCTTCAACTAGACTAGGTCAGTCAACACTTAGAAAATATTCAATCTACTTTTGGATTATCAAAACTTCATCTTTATCTTTTCATCATTTAGGACTTGTTCTAGGATTCATATCCCAACAATTTCCCCCTTTTTGATGAAGCCAAAACTACTTGAATCTTTTCTCAATAGTAGACTAGTTAAGTAGTTATCTTGTCTTTTAACATCAAAATAGTATTTATCTTTTCATTCATTCAGAGAAGATCAGTAGATATTACACATACAAAAAAAAAACTATTTATCAGAGCAAAAAAAACAATAAAACAACTAATCTGTTATGTCACCTCCTTTAAGATTAGGAACACAAAACGCATCAAGGATTCTTCTGTGTATCACTCTGATATGCTCTTCATCATCAATCTTCTCTTTGTCTTGTAGCTCCTCTTCAAACTTCTTGATCTGGTTGAAATCAACACTTTTTCCTGAGCTAAGCATCGGAGTAGTCCATTTCGGATAGACTGGGACAAGGATATTGAAATTCGCAGCAGCAGATATCCTCATAATCAAATTCCAAAGCATCTTGTTTTGACCTTCCATAAATTTGTCAAACACAGAATATAACTCATCTGAACTATCAGCATCACCAAACTTTCTGATTATCCAGTGATCCAACTCCCATTGCAACTTGACCTTGAACCAATCTTGTCGATGTTCTTTGTCAATAAAGTTGTCAATGAATGCATCTTCCATTTGGTCTTCATCTGCTTTCAACTTTTGCAACCTTTGAATATGCTTTCCAATCTTCTTTTGACTAGCATAACGAGATTATCTTCAGCATCTTCAACTCTTTACTTTTTGATGATTGCAGTCGTCTCAGCTTCCTTAGAATCATCAATGACAATATGCTTTCTCTTCGCTACTTGTCTTGCTTGAACCTCTGGTTCAGGAGTCGCAACACCTTTGCCTTTCTCCTTTCTTTTCAACTCATCTGCTCTGGCTTGCTCAAGATTTGCAGTCTTCATTAACTTGCCTCTCTTAGGCCTCTTGAGATCTTGCATAGCTGTCGCAGCTTCCTTCATCTCTGGTTCAGAGCTAGACTTCGATTTATCCACTTCGACTCTACTCGTCTCTTCCCCCTTTTTGGCTTCATCAGTCGCCTTGAGAGTGAAAAGAGAAGTAAAGCGAGTCATCTCTTCAAGCATAGCTTGCTTCATCAGGTTAGTAGCTTTCTCGATCTGCTTTTCATGAGAACCATCTTGACTCATCTTGTCTAGTTTAGTAGCAACTAACTCCAACTTCTGAGTAGAGAGGTTCAACTCATTCTTAAAATGTGTTGCAGTCAAGCGTAACTTCTTGTTCTCTTCAGTCATAACACTTATAATCTCTCTTGCTTGTGCTAACTGATCATAGGCTTCCTTCCTTTGCACATCTGCAATGTCAATCTTCACTCGATATACTCGTTCCATCTTCCTCGATTCTTTAGCTAAGACACGAGCGAAGTCGACTGAACTCTTCTCCGAGTATTCAACTTGATTTTGCAGAAATCCTTCTATCTGGTTGAACATCTCTTGTCTGAAATCATTATCCAACTGATTGACTTCATTCATAATCATCTCTTTTGAACTTGTCACAAGGACACTGTTCTGTTCAACAAGAGTCTTCTTTATTTCAGACTTGAGAAATTCATCAATAGATGACTTGATAACACCTTTCAGCTAATTCTTCAGTTCATCTATTGACGCAACTGGGATTGCTAGAGAAGACTGACCAACTTCCATATGAGCAGCTTCTTCCATGGTCTCATCTTCTGGAACAGATATAACTTTCACCAACTTGTCTTCTAGATCAATAGTCAAGACCTTGTCTTCTACTACTTCATCTTACAGAATGACACTTCCAGCAATCACTTTCAAACTTAGAGGTGGACAATAAGGAACGATGGCTAACTTGGCTTCCTTAGACTTTCTTTCAGCATCAACCAAGTCTTTCTTCACCATGGCATGCAACTTGTTCACATATCCACAAATCTCGGCTGGGAAATACTGATCAGAATATCGATTAATAAAACTGAAATCTGACCTTGGACTATCAGCATGTTCCACCTGAAATTTGAACACAATGCCTCTTAACTGGTCTGAGACATTTTCAAGGTCAACCACAGGATCAGTAGACTGAATTTCCTCAGCTGGTTCAGCTTCAACCATCACTTCATCTTCTACTAGATCAGCTTCAGAAACTTGAACTCCAACATTGAACTTGTATTCCGAACACAACAAATCATCAGAAATATTTAGCATTCTCTTCACAAGAGCAGTTAGGGTATGGGCAGGAGATAACTCAGAATGGTCTTGAACTCCACTGTTCTCCTTTTGCTCCATCTCCCAATCCATAAAATTGGAGATTCCTCCCATTCCTAAGATGACTTCAAAAAGGTCTTCTGTTGGGGACTTCTTTAATGCAACCCACGTGCAAATCCTAAGAAGTTTCTCATACTGCTCTGTCGAAGTGTCTATCTCAATAGACGAGAGCTTCTTCCTCAGATTGTTGCTCACTTTCGCACGAATCCTCTTCTCCCTTAAACACATCGGATAATCTCCGAGGGAATTAAATCTAATTTCAGATGGGGTCTGAGCAAGTGGGGTCCTTGCTTCAGTTGTTGCAGTGGCAACTAATGAAGTGTCTGAAATAGACGGGTTGATGGGTTCAACATTTTCTGTTGAGGGTAAGGAGAGTATTTGGACTGTGGTTTATGGGGGCTGTGATGTGGCTAGGTTTGGTTCAACAACTGTAGGAGTATCAGTTGTATCGAATATAGTAGTGTGTTGGGTTATGTTGGTTCTCAGTGGTTGTACTGCCAACACTTGCGAGGTTTGAGGTACAGGTCTGGCACGAGATCGATGTGATCTGTCCTTGGTTCGGACAGGAGGGAGTGAGAGAGGAATTGAAAGAGTTTGAGAAGAAGAACCAACCTGTTGAGTCGACTCATCTGGTGGTGTAAGCGACTCTACTCTCATCAGGCGATAGAGTTGAGGAGTTTCAGCACTTGGCTCCTTCTCTTTCTCAGGCTCTTCGTCGGATTGAGTCTCCTCCGAGTCTTCTGCACTAGATCCAACTTGTGCCACATTTTCGGATTCTTCATCATCCGACTCGTCTTCCGCTGAACTAGACGAGGTAGCCTCAGGCATCGCGTCAAGAGGATTAATGTATACTTGCCTGGGGGCAGCAGGTCTCGCAGCAACTTGCTTCCTCAATGCCTCCTTCTTCAAATAAAACTTTAAGGCATGAAACGGCTTGCCTTTGCTCCATTCCGTCTTGTTCGGCAACAAGATGGGTAGAAGGATTGATAGCTTGTTTCCGAAACCAACCACATTGGACACCACCCAATTTGCAGTATCGGTGTCAACGCGAACACTTCTTTCAAAGTACATAAGCCGATCAGAAAATAGCTTGAACAAGTTGCCTTCAGTGATTCCATCATATATTGTAGCCATCACTCTTGCCTTCTGCAAAGTGACCGAATCATATGAACCGGTGACACATAGCAACATCTTGCTTGCTATGTCAAGGAGAGTTCTATACTTCTCAAGCAACTCCTTCTTCTTGACAGCTGGGAGTTTTCCATCAGGATTCAACTTTAACTTCTTGCCACAAAATACACTTAAGTATCTCACTTCTTGTCCAATGGCATAATTTTCCACATCAATCGATCCGATGGGCAGCTTCAAATGCTCAAACACAGCATCACGAGTGATTTCCACTCGACTTCCACCAATAAATGACTCAACTGATTCGCCTCATCTTGTTGCGTTGGCATAAAATTCTAACACCTCCTGCTCCAGGACGACTTCTGGAAAAGCCTCCAAATATGGTTTCAAGCCACATCTGCTACACTTCATTAAAATCTCATTGTTGCCTTCTGTGTGTTTTCCCTTGAAAAACACAGATGGTTCCACATGCACCTTGCTTTCGGATATGTACTTGCCAAGATCAAATATGGCCTGCATGTTAGTCCTCACATCGAAAAGAGAGATAATCGACATAGTAGATAGATAGATTGAGAACAAATAGCTTAATTTTTGCAAGAAATCGAATGTTTAAGAGTAGGAGTGTTAAGAAACGTGAGAGTAGTGGAGTGTAACTGCTGGGTTTTGTTTGAAAACTGAATTTACAAATCAATTACCAAGATTGAGCGAATTGATCCAACAGTGTGTCTTTTGAGATTCAGTTACGGAATCGAGAATATTACGTGATTTGATATTGTAAAATTTGGAATCCGCCTATCCTATTGGTTAGGAGAGAGGAGTGAACTCATCCGACCTAGTGTAGTAGGGTTTGGCGCGAACTGGTTATATACACCTCATTAAAATGGGAGTGTATAAATCCAATTCTAGGGTTTTCCAATTTTCGCATTAACAAATTACAATAATACCCTTAATTCGTTAAGTTTAAACACTTAGAATATTTGAATCAAAAGAACACTTATCTTGTCTGTTCGAGTCTATCCAGAACAGACGAGTAGACTTAAGCGCACAAGACGATTTCCCCCTTCGACTGTGCTTGTCTATTCTGAATGTCGAACGACTTCATGTACCTATCTTGACTTATGAAACATATGAACGTAGGTAAAAGTAGAGTAAAATAATTAAGATGAATATCAATTTAAAGCAATGGTCAAGGTTTCGAACAAGATGACTGTTAACAAACTTAAGAGTCAACATAAGGATTTTTAAGAAATCAAAGATTCCCCTTAAATGTTTATTCCCTTAGTATTACCCTCAGCTTTACCAGCTTCCTCATCGGGTTGTTTGGTCATCTTGTCTGACCTTGTATACCTGTCTGTTGAGCGAGTAGACGAGTGCTCTATTCTAGTGGTCTTGTCTCCTTATTTCTTTAATGTACCTGTTTGGTTAGTACACAGCTATAGGCAGGTAGGGTCTAGATCGATTAGTCCTAGACTAATGCATAACTCACGAAAACGAGCCTCAGCTAATGGTTTTGTGAAAATATCAGCTCTTTGAAAATCAGTATGAATCTTTTCCATGCGTATATCCTTCTTTTCTACATGATCACGTATGAAATGATGCTTCACATCAACATGCTTACAACGTGTGTGCAAAACAGGATTTTGTGTAATGTCAATGGCACTATTACTATCACAGAAAATAGGAACATTTGATTCATATATATTGTAATCTCTAAGATGTTGCATGAGCCAAAGTAGTTGACTACAGCAGCTACCAGCAGCCATGTACTCGGCTTCGGTAGTAGAGGTAGCCACACTAGTTTGCTTTTTCGAAAACCACGAAATGAGTTTTGTGCCTAAGAATTGACAAGAACCAGATGTAGATTTTCTATCTATTCTACAACCATCAAAATCAGAATCTGAGTAGCCACTTAGAGATAAATCATCATTTGAAGGATACCATATACCACGATTGATGGTTCCTTTCAAATATTTCAATATCCGTTTAGTGGTTTCCATATGACTCTCTTTTGGATTAGCTTGAAAACGAGCACAAACGCTAACAGAGAATGCAATGTCCGGTCTACTAGCAGTTAAATACAGTAATGAACCAATAAGACCATGATAATAAGTTTGATCAGCACATTTACCATGTTCGTCTGGATCCATCCTGTAAGTAGGTAGCATCGGTACGCCAGTAGACTTGCATGTTTTAATCCCATACTTGTCTAGAAGATTTCTAGTGTACTTTGCTTGATTTATGAAAATCCCTTCAGGGGTCTGTTTTACTTGAAGACCAAGAAAGTAATTCATTTCACCCATCATAGACATCTCAAATTTACTTTGCATGAGTGTTGAGAAACTTTCACTCAGCTTTTTGTTAGGTGAACCAAAAATGATATCATCTACGTAAATTTGGACGAGTAAAATGTTTTTCCCTTCTTGTCTTCTGAACAAGGTTCTATCGACCTTGCCCTTAGTAAAACCATTTTCTAATAGAAAGAGAGAGAGAGTATCATACCATGCTCTTGGAGCTTGCTTTAGTCCGTATAAGGTTTTCTTCAATCTGTACACTTGGTTGCCTTTGACTTCGAAACCTGGGGGTTGTTCAACATACACTTCTTCTGCAAGAATACCGTTAAGAAATGCACTTTTAACATCCATTTGATATACAGTGAACTTCATATAAGCAGCATATGCAAGGAACAATCGAATGGCTTCTAGTCTAGCAACAGGAGCATATGTTTCATCATAGTCTATGCCTTCAGCTTGTGAATAGCCTTGGGCTACTAGTCTAGCCTTATTCCTAACGACTACATCATTCTCATCTTTCTTGTTTTTGAAAATCCATCGTGTGCCAACTACATTATGATGTTCCGGCCTATCGACAAGTTCCCAGACGTCATTTCGAACAAATTGGTTCAACTCGTCTTGCATAGCGATGATCCAATTACTATCAGCCAATGCCTCTTTAACGGTAGTAGGCTCGATAGCAGAGAGGAAACAACACCAGCAAAACATAGTTTGACTAGGCTGTTCTTGTGACTCAAAGAGTTGTCGTCTAGTCTTCACACCAATAGTAGAGTCACCAATAATATTTTCAGCATCATGCGCAGATTTCCATGTTTTTCTATTCTTAACAGGAATACTATCATCATCTACATCATGTACGACATCATGCATATCGACATCATTTGTATCAGCAGTTTTCACAGGAGTAGATGAGTCAACTAGAGCAGGCATGTCAGCTGGTTTAGAAGACTTACCTTGAGCACTTACTTTCTCGTTGTCATCAGACTCGAGAGCTTTTAAGAATGGGTTGTAGGCTTGAACGGATTCATATACCTCTGATTCTTTGTCAGATTCGATCGTTAGATCAGTTACTTTCTCACTGATCTTGTCGGCAGACGAGTCCTGTCGAGATTCATCGAAAACCACATGTGGTGTTTCTTCAACACAAAGAGTTGAGTAGTTGAATACCCTAAATGCCTTGCTAGTCGAGGAGTATCCTAAGAATATCCCCTCGTCTGCTTTAGCATCGAAAGCATTCAACTTGCTCTTTCCATTGTTGTGAATGAAACACTTACAACCAAATATATGGAAATATGAAATTCTGGGTTTTCTACCTTTCCAAACCTCATAGGGTGTCTTGCCTAAAGCTTTGTTGATCGCACTTCTGTTCTGTGAGTGGCATGCAGTGTTAATTGCTTCGGCCCAAAACTTTTGAGGAGTTTTGTATTCGGCTAGCATGGTTCTACAGGCTTCTTTGAGAGTTCGATTCCTTCTTTCAGCTACTCCGTTCTGTTGTGGCGTCCTAGTTGCACTAGTAAGGTGTTGGATACCACGTTTAGCACAAAAATCTTGAATATAGCAATTAATGAACTCAGTTCCCTTGTCACTACGAATCTTGACAATAGACTGGTTCTTCTCAACTTGTAACTTCTTCAACAGATCAAGTAGAAGTGTTTGTGTATCACTCTTCTTGTGTAGGAAGACTACCCAAGTAAACTTAGAATAGCCGTCTACAACAACAAGAGTGTACCTTCTACCATTTAAGGTTGGAGGAGTTATCGGACCATGAAGATCCATATGTAGGAGTTCTAGGACTCTACTAGTTGAGAGAGTAGGAATTGACTTAAAAGAACCTTTTACCTGTTTACCTTTTTGACAAGCAGTGCATACATGTGATTTGTAATAAACTTCGTTGGGTAAACCTTCCACTAGGTAATCTCTTGCTATCTTATTAATTACCTTAAAGTTCATGTGGCAGAGGCGTCTATGCCAAAGCCAGCCAAGCTCTTTAGGGTTCTTAGTAAGTAGACAAGTATCCCTTGGACAGCTGTTCCAATTCACAATGTATACACTACCTTATCTTACGCCGACTACTAGGACTGTGTGCGTCCTTTTGTCAATGATCTCGCATTTGCGGCTTTTAAACTGCACTTTGTATCCACGGTCACAAAATTGAGAAACAGAAAGTAAAATATATTTCAAACCTTCCACGTATGAGACATCTTGAATCTCTATGTCTCCATTCCTGATGTAACCAAATCCTTTAGTGACAGCAGTGGAGCTATCACCAAATATCACTTTTGGTCCTTCCTGCTCATGGTAACTCGATAAGAGAGCCTTAGTACCAGTCATGTGGTGTGAACAACCACTATCAATGTACCAAGTTTCTCCTACTGAGCCACCCTTCTTATACAAGTCAAGTCGACCCTGTAGTGAAGATATTCAATAATTTAGGTACCCATTTTGTTTATTGGGGTCCTGGGGGGTTAGTCGAGTTCAAAGGAATCCAAATATACATTGGAGTCTTGAACAAGTTTGATCTCTTAAGCTTCCTACCATACTTGTTACAAAATAAGACCTTGTTGTCCTTATCTGGCCTATCATTCGATTTCGGGTCTACTCGTCTGAGATAGCCTTTCGACTTAATCTCTACTTGAGCAGGCGCTGGTCTATGATAGTCAGAATAGGGCTTATATGCATTAGGTCCATACGGTTTATAGACTCGTTTAGGTCTTTCCTCACTTATGATATCGTATGACAAAGGTGGAGGATATAGGACAGGTTGTGTACGATATTTTGGAGCAACCTGTCTAGGCCTAGACGCGTAGAGCTGAGACTGCCTTATAAAAGGAGGTCTAGGATCTTGTCGTCTAGTCTGTACCTGTCTAGTACTTGTCTTCTCAGGATACCAATCCCCGTATCTGACCTGGTTGGGTCGTCCACGATTAGTGGTCCTTTGTTGACTAGTTCTAAACGGAACAGGCTTGTTGTTAACATTCTTCTTACCTCCCTTGGTAGTCGGAATGTTAACTCGAGTCTGTTTAGGTACAGTGCCTGTAGACGGAGTTCCAATATCGTATATCATTGGTCCTTTTCCTTTATCATTAGAACTTGAGACGAAAGCGGTAGGGTTCTTAATGACTCGAGTAGACGAGCTAGGTGAATCTGCACCTATACCAGTCTTGTCAGCTGGAGCCCTATACCTATCTGACAATTCAAGGTTAATCTTAGAAGAGTTAACCAGGTCAGTAAGTTTAAGGTCTAGAGTGACAACCTCGGTTTCTAAGAACTTATTGCGTTCTTCAAGTCTATTGCACATGCTCTTTAAAACATTGAATTCATTTCTCTCAGTTGCATGTGTCTTAAGTAGGTCTTGATATAACCTGTCTGTCAATGCACACTTTTCTTTGAGTTGCCTTAACTCTTCAGTCAAGCGTTCATTTAGGACTGTTATATTAGGATCTACTTTAGACTGAGCTTTCTTAAGATCAATGATTTCTTGTTTTAAGGCGATGTTCTCATCACTGACTTCAATGAATGCCTGATTAGCTAGTAGGAGGTCGTCTTCAATAGCACTAGTAGAGTGATGAAGACTACTCCCTACTTCACTACTGGCAGTATCACTTTCATCAGAATCCGATTCATCACATGATTGAAAAGAAGTAGCAGATGATACCTCTTGGTCGATTTTAGCCATGCAGCATAGACCATCATCTACTATAAATGCTTCATCGTGATCTCGATCAGACGGGTAGCTAGATGAGGACGATGGCAACTCGTCTGAATCCGAATCAGAGTCATCATTGGCCATCATTGCCTTCTTGCCACGATTGTATCTTCTTTCCCTTCGTGCTTTGCGTTCTTCTCGTTCGTCAGTGCTTAGGTCTGGACATTCATAGATGTAGTGACCTGGCTTTTCACAATTATAGCACAAAAGATCATTAGTAGCCTTTTTAATAGGAGATTTATCCCTTCGCTTATCACGTCTATCAGAACGCTGAATCTTCCTATCATCAGACTCTCTATCTCGCCTATTACCTTTCGAGACTTCGTCTCTCCTTTCGGACGAGTTTCGGTCTCGTCTGGTCTCAGACGAGTTCTTAGAAGTAGACGCTCTATGATCTCTATAGAACTTCTTATATCTACCGAAACATTTATTCAGCCTATCAAACTTTCTAACCATGAGGTTCACCTGGTCCTTTAGACTAAGATCAGTATCTAACTCGTCTTTCACAGAAGCAGACCTAGTCTTAGACTTCGACTTGTCTACCTTAGAGGACTTAGACGAACTAGATTTAAAGGCAACGTTCTTTGATACAACATGTTCTCTATCACTACTGGCTATGGGTTCATCTTCGTCTAAATCAAACTCATGAGCCTTTAGAGTTTGAAACATGGTTTCTACAGTCCACACGCCTATGTTTTGGGTATTCTTAACAAGCATCTTTACCATTTTCCATCGACTATCAAGGCTTTTAAGAATCCTAAGATTGATCTCACGAGGTGTATATGATTTACCAAGGACTTCCAAGTCATTCATGATCTTAGTAAAACGAGTATCCAGCTGGTCGATAGTTTCACCAGCTTTCATTCGAAATGATTCAAATCTTTGGACAGCAGTGGATAATTTGCTTTCTTTGATCAGGGTAGTTCCCTCACAAATAATAGCTAATCTGTCCCACATCTCTTTGGCAGTTTTACATTTTAACACTTTTCCTAGATACTCGTTAGGAAAAGTGTGTAAGATGTAATTCTTCGCCAAGCTATTCAAATTATTTTGCCTCATTTCTTCTGAGGTTAGATCTGACCTGGGTTTCTTGACGAGAGTACCAACTGGTTTGTCTTTGTCGAGGGCAGCAGTATTTGGGATCATTGTCACGATCGGACCCTCGGTGACAACAGAGATCATTAGGTCGTGCGTGGAGCTAAAAATCGCTTCCATTCGCAGCTTCCAATAGTCGTAGTCCTGAACCTGGAACTTAGGCAACTTGTTAGCACTGATTTCCAATGACATGATTCAAGAAGACTAGAATAGCACAGTATAGTATCAAGAAAGAGATAGATTCAATAGCAGCGATCAAGAACAAGTAAGAGCACGTACAAACACGGACCAAGACTTCACCCTAAGTCTTAAGTCGGTTATCAAGAAACAGCAGTTCATAAACTACTGCTCTGATACCACTTGTAGGTCCCAAAGTTGAGTTTAATATTGAGTAAGCTAGTGAAAAAGTCTAGAGGGGGGTGAATAGACTTTTCAAAATTCTTTCAATATATCAAAGTACAATGCGGAAATCAGAATATATCAATGAGCCCAATTCTAGTTTATACTTAACTTATATTCGAGAACTCTGTTATGAACACTCAACTAGTCTTGTTCAGATATGTAATTCAACCAATTAAACACAAACAAAACAGTAAAGTAAACAACACACAACGATTTTATAGTGGTTCGACAACTTGTCTACGTCCACTCTCACAAACCCAGTTGTGATATTCTTATTAACTCGTCCAATGGAGTAATGTGTGTTCTTGTAGCTTTGAGTCCCAAGAAATAAGACTTAGATCTTCTCGATAACACTACCAAGTGTTTCTTCGATCTTACTAGAGATTTACAAGTATCTAGCAACTTGAAAACAATAACAAAAGTAAAACTTCTCTATTCAGTAGCAGCCTTCTTTGATCTTCACTTGTCTTGTAGACTTGCTTTCTGAACTTCAAACTCTGTGAGTGTTTTCTTCTTTGAGTGCTTCAGTAATGCTTCAGTATGTAGAATTTCAGTAGTTCAGTAGTCTTGAATCGATAAATACCTTGGGGTATTTATAGACTTCCAATCATCAAGAACTTTCAGTTGTGTAACCAACCTTTCTTGAAAACTAACTTCATAACTGATTCTTTATTCTTCCACGCGTTTCTGTTAGTAATTAGTTATTTCTAACTAACTCTCCAATCCTTATCTTCACACGCGCTTGAATAACTACCTTCTTCTTTATTATGTTGACTTGTCTTGTCTTCTATGCGCACCTGACTTGTGTAGACTTCTTCCTTCTTCTTCTTGTCTGGTCTTGCGCAGTCTTCTTTAGTAGACTTAGATATAACTAATCTAATCCTAACAAGACTATTACATTACTTTAAGCTTTATAAAATAGCTTAGTCAACTTAGAATCTATACAATGAATATGAACAATTACATACGAAAATTATGAGCTTTTATACAATCTTTCATATAGCTCAATAACAACCTAAACAATTAATACAAAGTATCAACGTGTTATAAGTACTTGTCTTTTGAAATATTCTTTTTAACTTGCGTACTCTTCTTGTTTTGTGAACTCTACTGGTCTGTACAAGATGACTTCTTCAACTAGACTAGGTCAGTCAACACTTAGAAAATATTCAATCTACTTTTGGCTTATCAAAACTTCATCTTTATCTTTTCATCATTTAGGACTTGTTCTAGGATTCATATCCCAACAATATTTAATTTGGTAGATATGTGAGAAGAATGTGGTGGAGCCCATCGCTAATCCAAAATTTAAAGCTAAAAAATTTGATAGCAAACAGGGTATGCTCTATGAGAAATTAATTTAAGATCTTTAATTTGTTTGACTTTCAAGTAGATCAACTTTGAATCGTATACCATATAAAGTAAAATTTTGGGAATTCAGTTATTTCATAAAAACTTAATTTGTCAGTATTAACTACTTAAGTCAAAAATATTAATTGTGGAATTCTAAATTGATTATTATGAATAAATTGTACTTATACTCGGTCTTATAATATGTGTATAGATAAAATTGTACAAAAAATTTGAGTGAAATATTTTAACATATTTAATTTAATATTAGACAATTAATTCACTCTAAAACATAATTTACATGTATTCATACTTTCAACAGGTTTAATTGGACATATAATAGTACACATACGATTATGATATCTTTCAAAATAATTAATTCTAATTAGTATTTGATTTTATACCATAACAACGTCAGTGGTGTATCTTATTTACTACTATTATACATATCTATTAATTATATGAAAATAAAATTATCAACGAACACTTAATTAACTAATATGAGAAAACATTAATTTAAATAAAGAGGGAATGAGAAATCTTACAGTTGAATTCGAAACGAGACCTTCAAACTGATATTTGATTCACGTGTTATGCAACACTAGAATATACGACCGCAAGTATACGACATATATCGTAGCGTGATAAGCACGAGGTCGATCCCACGAGAAGGTATAACGTAAAAGTGTATTTTGTTAACGGAATTCTATTTAGACGTGATCGATTAAAGTGAATGTGGTGTGATTACCCCTAATTTATCTACCAAATTGTCACTAGTAAACAATTAAAAGACTAATTATAAAATCGATCAAATAACATGCGAATCAAGAAAACGATATGGAAATGAATGGAAGCTCAAGTATGAGAAAGTAGGTCCTAAAGCACATGCAATACTAATGAATCCATCTATGATTAACTATCTACTTAAGTGGTGTTCATGCTTTGTCTATAAGATTGATCACATAATAATGAATTAAAAGTTCTCTCAATCCAAGTAATTCAAAGGAAATATCACACAACTTAGTATCTCTACCTAAATTGCACAATATAACCCAATTAAGCTCCTAGGATCATCATATATCTTCCTAATCATTGATCATCTTTCAATCTCACAATAAGATTAGGTTAAATGCTTGCAATCAATTAATCAAAATATATTTCTCAACCTAATTCAATTAACTAAGATTAACATATCATCATTGTACACTAATGACATGCTTTGCAATGAAAATCAAGCATCCAAATAGAATTAAGCCACACAAACACCAAATAAGCAAAACATTAATTCATAAACTTCAACAAGAGTATTTACAAGGCTTTAGAACCAAAAGTGTTTAGCCAATAACTAGCATGATCCAATTACAAATTCCAAATGAAATAACTAAATAAAAAGAAAGAGAATAAGAAAGCTTAGTCTAGAATGTGGTAGGAAATGGAAATTCCAAGCTATTGCATCCTCTCTTGCTTGAATTGATGGAGAAATGAGAGAGATATGGTCAAATCACCTTCTATTGTGTGCTACTATGTGTGGGAAATGAAGAATTGGGGGAGAATGTCTTGGATTTCAAGAAAGAGGGCTTATATAGTGTTGGGGTAGGGTTTGGATGCCAAAATTGCAAGTTGGTCCCTCAAAAATGGAGAAAATGGCCAAAAACCCCCGAGAATAATGTCACCCGGCCGGGTGGATTCCACCCGGCCTAAATACGAACCTTGGGGCAAATTGGCCTTGCCCGGGTAGAATCCACCCGGCCGGGTGAAATATACCCGGGCACAATACGAACCCTCCATGTTGATAGTGCTAGGCCGGGCTAAAATGACCCGCTCGGGTGGTTTTAACCCGCCCGGATCGATTCTACCCGCCCGGGTCATTCCACCTGGGCATGTTTTTTTCGTCTCTTCGTATCTCGAGCTTCCGACCTCCGATTGACTCGATTTTTTTTCATTCCACTCCGTTTTTCGAGCCGGATCCAATGGTGCACTCCACTATTTGGTACAGTGAATTTTGGTAGGTGTTTTGCTCCAAATTCCATCGTATTTCCTACAAAATCGACAAAACACAACCTTTCTCTCATTTTGGCTCAAATTATCATAATCAATGCATAAATCAATGAAATCCACATAAAAATGCGCTTCACATGTTACTATAAAGTGTGTAAATTCCACCCGAATCAATATTGGAGAGTAAAATCAAGGAATTGTCTATTTAGAAGCTAGTTTGGCGGTTTAAAGTGAGAGAATGACATTTGGGACCGACAATATCGGTCTATAACCACAACCGTGTGATTTGGGATCGATTTGGGACCGAATTATGCGGTCTCTACTATGTTAAAAATTATCTATAAAACAAACAGCTAGATTAAATACCTATTCGAGACCGTAAATATTGGTCTATAAAAACAACCACCTGATTTTGGGACCGATTTGGGACGGAAATATGCGGTCTCTACTGTTAAAAATTATCTAAGAATATTCTTCTGGAGTGTTCAGATACCACTAAAATCGATCTCTATAAAATAAACAGTTTGATTTGATACCTATTCGAGACCGAAAATATCGGTCTATAAAAATAAACACCTGATTTGGGACCGATTTGGGACCGAAATATGCGGTCTCTACTGTTAAAAATTATCTATATATACAATATTAGGATGAATATCTAATATAATATAGATATAATCGCCAACTTATTTATCTCACTCAATGATGGACGAAAATTCCTCTTCTCCTAATTTTGATTCCTCCCTCTCGAATAAAGTCATAGAGCCAAATTCGATGAAAGTTGATACGGTAGTGCCCGATTCAATTGATTTAGAGATCGTAGTGTCTGATTCAATTGATGGAAATGGATCGTAATGCCTGATTCAGTTGATTTAGAGGAGGTATTGACAGATTCCATGGATTTAGATACCGTAGTTAAAGATTCTTATTTGGATGTGGATACTTTTTCCGAGTTTAATGGATTCTCGCCCGATCTCGACGGTAAGTGATCGATTCATATAGTTTCATGTGAATTATTGTGTTGGTCATATTGTAGTTTAAATGACAAGTTTGATTAATGTGAATTTTAATATATAGTCAGTTAAAGTAGAACAAATTGAAAAGGAGCATTATGAAGGTGAGCATGACGATTACGCAACCATTTGGGGTTGTGGAAAGGGCCCAACAGACCCTGAACTACGTCAATACATTGTTGAGTGTTACTCGATTTGGATTCCAGGAGTTTTAGCCCTAATCGAAATGTATTCTCTAACATATTATTATTTCATCGCATCAAAATGTTGTCACAACTAATATATATATATATATATATATATATATATATATATATATATTTGTGGCAGTCCATATGAAGGAGAATGTTCATGTGGAAAAAAATAAGGAGTACTCCAGCCAGTGACGGACCCAGGAATTTTCGGTAGGGGGGCCTGATTAACATTATTATTAAAAAAATATATATGTATTCATTATTTTCATCAAAAATTCACATTATAAAATTGTCAATACGTCACATTTCATTAAATTAAATTGATCGAATAAGTTGACTTTTGCTATGTTTTGGTACAAGTTAATACTCCCCCCGTCCCGTGATAACTTGCACATTTTAACCGATTCACTTTAAAAACAATTGAATTTAGTGGTGTAGAGTCAAATAAGAAAGTATTTTGAGTGATTTGATAAGGTGCGAGGAGGATTTAGTAGGATGTAAAATAGATTTAGTGAAATTTAGGATAAAATGTAGACCCAAAATGAGTGACGATTTTAAAATAAAATGATGTTCGGATATATATTAATTTTATGGATTATTTTTTTATTAGAAGTGTGTAAATAATTATAAAATAGAGTATTAATTTTAATATGTGTGAAATTACTAAAATACCCCTAACAAATTTACAAAATTAGTGGGGGGCCCACGGGCCCCCCTGGGCATCACTTAGGTCCGTTACTGACTCCAGCTACACGGTCTCAAATCAGTCCCAAAAGCTGAGAATTAAACCAATTTATCATTAGATACTTAATTCCTCAGCAAACAGGAAGAAATAAACTCAAAAAAAAGTTCATTTGTGAATCCATATTTATTTATTTTCATATACATGTCCACAAATCGATTTAATGATGGTTAGGAAGAAATCGTGCTAATTCTAACATAAGCATAAATACAAAGGAACCTAGAATGAGAAGAAGAATTAGGACAAAAGAACTCAAAGTAAACACACATTTGTATAATCAGATTGACATTTTATTCGATTAATTCTAAATCTGATACCGAAAGAAACTACCACCTAAAATGTAGTATGTTTCAGTTGGTATTCGAATTTTTATGGCTTGGACTGGCCTCCAACATATATACAGTCAAGTCATTAATTGATGGAAATGGAAATTATATGCTTTTAGAAAGTGAAAACAGCCTTAATTCTTATCATCGTCATCATTATGCATATGGACTTTATAATTTGTTGACAAAATTCCAATTCTCGTCATGAAAAGAAAGGCATCACAAAGTTAATGATCTTCTAAAACATCATCATGAGAATTTTGAGTTTATTGTTTAAAAGCACCCTCTTTACCTTTCCAAATTAATGATAGAAAAAATATTCTTGTTAATTATTCTGGAGGAATATATTACTAGTTTAGAATAATCATGTCGATAAACGATTTGTAGATGATTTGGGGTAGAAGAAGGGGGACTGATTTGCTGAATAAAATGCTGACGAACATGATGACAAATTTCTAGATATTGTATTTGGTAATAACAGCCCCAGTTTACTACTTTCTCCCCCAAGATCCATTTTCACCTTGCATTCTAAATACAAACACCAAACCTAAATTGAAAAAAACACATAGTTTCAAAACTATGAAATTTGAATTAACATAACATAATCTACATTTAGTACAAATAAAAAGAGGAAAAAAATTATGCTACCATCTCATTAATGTCAACATTAAAGCAAGAATTTATGTCCAAGATTCACAATTTCTAAATAGAAACAAAATCCAAATTTATTCAAATTTAGATCCAAAAAACACAATTAAAAAAATCCCAACATACTGACACTTATTCAATTCAGATCGGAAGAACTTACATTGATGAAAATCACGAGCTCTAGTCTGAAAAATCCGACTTCAAAATCAGGAATCCGCCATTGATGATTATAGAGCTTTATGAGCCTATAAAGAACCTTATGATCTGTTAAGCCGATTCCACCTATAATTTCTTATTACAATTAAAAACACATAAACAGAAGAAACTCACAAACAGGGGCTTCTACAGTGTGCCGATTTGGGTAGGCGTCTTCAGTGCAGCGGCGGCGACTCGTTCTAGTGGGGTCTTCAGGGCGGTGGCGTCGACTCAAGCTTTATGGAGGCGGTGGTGTTACCGTGGGTTGGGGAGACTACCGATTTGGGTGGGCGTCTTCAGTGCAGCGGCAGCGACTAGGCGGCGGCGGCTAAAGCTGTAGGGAGGCAGCGTCGTTAGTGTAGGTTGAGGAGGCGGCAGCAGCGACTAAGGTTTTACGGAGGCGGTGCCGTTTCACATTTCCTCAGTGGTGAGAGTGAAGAGAGTTATCTAGGGTGAGTGGGTATTGTGTTCCTTATTTAGAGAGATAGAGAGAGCGGGAGAGTCTCGAGAAAGAATAGGAGAGAGGGAAATGTAAAATAGTCTTTACATATTCTAGGGTTTAGAGACTGTAATTTTAAAATAGTCTTTAAACGAGCGCTTAAAATTGGCGGTTAATTAAAATTTTGGGATTCAGAATTATTTATACCAATTAAAGACTGAATTTTCGGTCTTCAATTAAAAATTCAAAATCAGAGTTTTAATTTCAATTAAAATTCGAAATAAGAACTTTAATTTCAATTAAAATTCAAAATAAGAATTTTAATTTTGATTTAGAGATTGAAATGCAGTGGCTAAGCGTTCTGAAAAACATAATATTAAAGACCGAATTGAAAATAGTCTTTAAACGAGCCGTCAAAATTGGTAGTCAATTCAAATTATACTTTTCAAAATATTTGATACCAATTAAAGACTGAATTGTCGGTATCTAAACAAAATTCAAAATCAAAATTTTAATTTCGGTTTAGAGACTGAAATTCGGTCTCTAAGCAGTCTGGAAACATAATATTAAAGACCGAATTGAAAACAGTCTCAAAACTCAATTTTTTTTAGGATCAATCCCAAATCAGTCTCAAATTGAGACTGATTTATGCCGGTCTCAAAACTTTGGTCTCTAATTGAGGCATTTTTTGTAGTGCATTTTTTTATAATATTGTGTTGCACTTTTCAGTTATATTGACTTACACTTTTTAGTAATATTATGTTGCACTTTTTAGTTATATTGACTTACACTTTTTATTAATATTGTATTGCCCTTTTTAGTTATATATATAAAATAAACTCAATATTTTAATAAGTATACTAAGAGTATAAATGGTGGGGAGTTAGAATTATTAAGATTGAGGTAGGAAAAAAAAAATTACAGCTATAAATAAAAAAAATAATTTAATTAAAGAAAAAACTAAAAAAATAAATTTTGTATTAATAACATATTGGGATGGGCCTAGATGACTAGCGGAAATAAAATAAAATATATATATATATATATGACATGGCACTCGACTGCATATTAGACCTTACCTATTTGATGTGGGATGAAAAATATATTTTTTTGTATGTTTATTTATTTTATCTTATATTCTTTTACTTTTTATTTCAACAATATTATAAACAAAAAATATATTTATAAATGTCTAAAAAAAATTATTCACTTCTCTAGAAATAATATTTTAATTAAATATTCTTTATTTTAATATAAATTTTATAAATATATTTTTAGAGTAATAAATAATATAAAAAATACATATAAAATTATTATATCGTTGAACCGTCGGTCCTGGTTGAACCGTGAATCGGTATCTAATCCGGTTTAATCTTCGGTTATAAAAACATTGAATAAGTAATTAAAAAATATTATCTCGTATGTTTACTTATTATTTCGACAAGTAATTAAAAAGATAGTCTCGTATGTTTACTTATTTCGACAAGTAATTAAAAAGTTTATCTCGTATGTTTACTTGTTTTGAAATATATAAAAATTATTATTTTGCAAAATTAATATTTGCAAATTATTATGATCAGAAGAGTGAAATACTACCTCAATCCAAACTAAATGAGTCTAGTGTTATTTTTGGTCCGTTCAGTCCGAACTTAATATGCATATTTTTTGGTCAATATAATATTATACTCCACTATTCTCTTTTAAATTTACATATCAACTCTATACATAAATAATTAATATTCTTTAAAACTTGTGTTAAAATAAATTATAGTACTTGTTAATTTTGGAATGAAGAAATATCTATTTATATACTTATTTCGTCCCGAAATAACATTCATATGTAGGTGGACACACAAATTTAGAAAGTGTAATAATGAGTAGAATTTTGAGGGATAATTATGTAAATCTTTATGTATAAAGTAAAGAAAATAGTTGACTTGTGTGTGTGACTATGTGTGAGTCAAAAGTAATGACATTTTGTGTAAAATTGAAGATATTGTGAGGGTGGAGTTCATAAAAAAATTTCTATTTTAAGGGTGTGAAAGGTATTGTGAGACACTTCGAAAAAGAAAATGTGAAAGTTATTTTGGGATGAAGTGGGTATATACTAGCACGAGACTCGCGTATTACGCATGTTTGAAAGAATTTAATATAAATTTTAATTTATAATTTTGAGTATGTAATTTTTTTCTTAAATTATGTAAATAGAGAAAGACTTATGTATTACGCGGGTTGAATTTTTTTTATTATTAAAAAATATATTAATTAGCCCAATTATGACATCAACTATACTTTAGCGCTAAAGGTGGCCGGGAATGGATCAGAACACTAGATGACAGCTTGATCTACTAAAGCTCGGCTCGATTCGACTCGTTTAATAGAGTTATTCATCTTTCCTATAGAACCTTAAGCAAGTAGAAACTACAATTTTAAAAATTTTCTAATAGGATCAAATTAGAGTTAAAAAATCAAGATTACCTTTAATATACATATAATTCATTATTTTTAACCATAAATCAAATTTTAAATTCCTGCAGCTCATAATTAATTCTCGAATTATAAGGCAGAAAATTCTGACTTTCCAAAATTTATATTCTTAAAATTCATTTCGTTCTTCAATTAAAATCATCAATCCGAATTAGGTTACCAATTTTATAGATGAGATGGATGAAACGTGTTCTTCATCCCCTTTCTTCTTCCTCATCTTCTTTGCCCAATATTTTTTTCTGTTGATTTTAATTTTCGGGTGGTTTTAGAAATTAGGGGTCTTCTTCCTCTGTGAACGAGTCGCCGAAAGCAGAGGAAGTCGTTGGCGCGGTGGTGCCGAAAGAGGAATTGGAGGCTGGATCCGCTGATCCAGATAATGGTGGCGGTGAGAAGCAACCGGTAAGACAGTGGAGGGAAAAGCGCCCGAGGCGGTGGAAGTAGGTGAAGATTTGTTGCTGCCGCCGGGAGTTGGAGGCGCCACGGCGGAGATGAGTGTTGGAATTTGGAGGATATTTTCGGGTCTGTGGTGTGCAGGGATTTCTTATTACTTATTGTTGTAGCTGTGAAATTGATAGATTTGAAATTGGAATTGTATCAATATTTTTGAAAGTGTGTTGTGTATGGTGTATCTAGTGTTTAAGTTAAAAACAGATTAATGTTGCACTGAATGTTGAAACAAATAGTACAACACTGACTCTAACAGAATATCAGAAATAAGTAGACACAGCGGAAGACTTGAAACACTAAAACAAACGAGACACAATGAAAATATTTTTAACATAGATTTTATAAATAAAAATCTATGTTAGCCTTACGGCGAAAATCAATACTTATCTTCAAGTATAAATGTTGTGTGAAATGTTACAGCAATCACATTCACAACTGAAACTACAAACGAGGCAGGTGCCTTGTTCTAAAAACGAACTAAGTGTATAAAATATACACTGTCGAAATGCCTAGTCTATCTAATGATTACACTCTCAATAGATAAGAAGACACACAGCCATACGGGTGGGATACTTCGTATGATCTAAAAGGTAAAACTACTGGCCACAATTCCTAACAGGGATCAACGCTCGGTCTAGGAAATTGATCGAATAGAATACACTGAATTATGGAGCCTTCAATCGGTATTTATAGAAGTGGGGTGCTGATTCTAGAGGCTTCCATATAAGATCCTATTTTTTAGGATGTAAGATCCTATTTTTTAGGACTTCAACTTCCATGAACTTTCTAGATCCTTCTTGCATGTTCCAGGTCATTCTAAGATGCTTCCAGCCTCTTCTAGCTCTTCTAGCATGTTCTCATAGGTTATGGAATCTTCCAGGTTCCAGATCCTTGTAGAAGCTTCTAGATCCTGCCAGAAATGCGACAACATTTAGATCAACATTTAATGCAACATTTCAGAAAAGACTTAGAAAAAATCAAGGAAGGTCAAATTAAGATGTTGTTTAGAATGTTAATACATTTAAGAATTAACAACATCTACAATCTCCCCCAATTTGACCTTTCGACTACAACACACCTGATGCACATATATTTCTATACATACTCAGTTTTATGTATTTAGTTGAGGTTAACATCATTGCTAAATACTAGTCAAGTCAACACCTGTTGTAACCGTTGGATCAAATCGAATGAAGATCAATGATAATCTTACAATGATCCGTGCCATAAGATCAAGATAATTTTATCCAAAACAGAACAAGTATAAACAATACACTTATACACAACATAAGTAACTTTACTGAAATCATAAGTTAAGTTTGGAAGAAATAACCTAAGATTTAAGTAAGACTCAAACAAACAGAAATCAGAGCAAAAACAAAAAGAAATACTATCAAACTAAACAGACCTAAAGACAAACAAAACTAGACTTATATTATCAATAGGCAGTAAGCATATGAGAATTAAAGAGAAGTGTACTTCTAAATTATATTTTCATCAGAGCAAACAAATTTAAGCCAATTGAATAATAAGAAAAGTTAGAAAGACAAAACAAACAACAACTAACAAAGACCTAAAATCAGTAAGCAGTAAGCAGATAAGAATAATTCTTTAAGGCAAACAATTTAAGCAAACTTGATGCAGTAAGCAAATAAGAATAATTCTTAAGGCAAACAGTTTAAGCAAACTGAAAATAAACAACTAACATATACAACATGCAGTAAGCAAATGATGATAAGCAAGAAAACAATTTAAGCATGAAAGCAGTAATCTATTATCATAAATGCAAACAAATTAAGCAAGTTGAATAAAAGACAACCTATCAACTAGGAAGTAAAGACAAAATATGTAAATCAACTTAAACACAGTAACAACAATGCATAAGATCAAGGGAAGTATAAAAGGCACAAATACTTAAGAAACTAAACATGTGACATATATTGTTGTAACAACAGCTGCAACATCATGTTCCTGCACATAATCACATATAATGTTTAGCCCTCCCCCTGTCTTGTATCAACCTGTTCAGTTGTTACCATAACCTGTTTAGATGTCATAAAGAACATCCATACGTTCATCAACATCAGCAAATTAATCCTCATCTTCTTCAACAAAAGTGCACGTTGTAGCAAAGTGAACTAAGTGAACTACAACATCTGGTTCAGTAGTCTCTTCATGAATAGCATCAGGTACACAATCAACTTCTGGTACATCTTCATGGAGCTCTTCACTTCGAACACCAGAAGGGTGATGGTGTTTCTCCCTCTGTGGTAGTAGAAAGCGTCTCTAACCACTAGACTTTAAGGAACTGAAGGCCATCAATAGAGTCCTGTAAACGTTTTAGTTGAAGTAAAATAAAAGATCTAGAAACAGAAAAAAATTGACCAATGTGACCACCAATGTGCTTCACATTCGGTGCAGCATTTCTCTATTCAGGTCTTGCTGGAGCTATTCGAACTGGAATAAGAGCATCTCTGTGATCAGAACCATCTGAATTTTGTAACAAAGCAAATCAACAGTCCTTTCACCAAGTAACAGAGCAGGTGAGATAGTCATCAAGGGTACCTTGCCTCAAATAACCTCAGTTTCCTTAGGTCTTAAAAATTCATGCCTCTTGAGGTATGAACATATCAACACAGGGTAAGGTAAAATCCCTTAATAATAAATATCACTATAAGCTGCATGTGGTGAAAATAGTTAAATCCAGATTGAAATTCTTAAACACAAAAAATCTTATACAACAATATAGCTTGATCCTTAGTCACCCTAGTGGAATCTGTAGAGGGTGTTAAATTGTAGACAGTCAATTTATGGAATACAAAGTATAGAGATGTGTGATCTTTAGCAAGCATAAAAGTATGTCACCTAGTTAATCTACCCCCAGTTATAGAAGTAGCAACCAAGTTCAAATCAGGTTCATCTTCATGAATCACAAACTCTATCTCTAAGAGATCATTAATCAATTCTATAGTAAATGGAACTGATCTCCCCCTAAATTGTACATTCCCATATCATTTAGAGTTACGTCTACCCGTACTCTTCCTAAGTCAAGCATAAAAATACATATACCCAATCAAACACAAAAGTATCACTCAAAGTTACAACTTTCAACAATTTTCTTTCAATAAAAAATTGTATCAATCCTTTACTCTCAAAATCAGCAGTGTTAATTCTCTTTTCCTTTAACAATTTTCATCTAGATAGTTTAGTGATTTTAGCAACTAACCTATCAGTTTCAGAATCATTATCAGGAAAAACAGCAATGTTAATTCTCTTTTCCATTAACAACTTTCATCAAGATAGCTTAGTGATTTTAGCAACTAACCTATCAATCTAAGAATTGTTATCAGGATCAGAATTACCTCATTTAGAATATATTTACTCAGCTGATTCAGAGTCCTTACTACTGTTCTTCTCAAAATCATCACTTCCACTGTCATCAGGGTCTGGTGTTGCAGCACTTGCTTCAGCATTTGATGCAGCATTCTTTCACAAAATCTTCTTAATCTCACGAAAAGTGGGATTATCCTCTGGATCAGAATTTTCAATTCCTTTGGGCAAGTCTCGTTCAGCAACAACCTTTTTTTCCTTTGGATCATACTTCCTTTTGACTCATTTCTCAATAACCACATTTTCTTCCTCCGATTAAGAAAAGAACTTGAATCGGTTCATCTTCAACACTACTTACTTTCTTCTTTCTCCTCAGTGAGTTAGAGTAATCAACTCCAGTGAACACAAAGTCGGATCTCCTTCGTTGAACATGGGCTAATCTTTTCTCTTTTCTTTCTCAACAATCTTCCTAAATGCAATTTATTCAGATTTATCAGTATAGAAAGAGAAAATTAGTTTAACCTGAGTTAGCATTCGCATCGGCCTCCTTCATTTGAGCGTCCTCAGAATCGGATGTCTCAGCATTTGCATACTCATTCTGCTCAGCAACAGGAAAATCATCAATTTCCTTTTCAATCTCCCCCAGAGAGGAAGCAATCGAGGCAATTGCCTCTGTTTCGGTATTAGGATTTGGAAATTGGGGCTTTTATGAGGTGAATGAATCAAGTGTAGTGGTGAGTTTTTCATTTTTCAGTAGTGAGAAATGTCAATGGACATATTTCCAACAGTAAGAATAGATAGATTCTCAGAATTCACATTCAATTGAGACATATTCTCAACAGCTTGGTTCAGCTCGTTAAGGGTCGAATCGAGTTAAATGTGAGCAGTTGTAGGAATGGGTGTAACTGGAGTTGTTTGGGTAAGTGTTTCAGCTTTTCTTGTAGCAGTTGGTGCGTTTTGGTGTGAAACGGCCATGCAAGCGAAACTATTAAGGTTGAGAGAGATGGAGATGACGGTTTCGTGGGAGTTTGAGTGTGGTGAGGTAGTTTCCTGTCATTAGAGCACCAAGAAATCGAAAAGATAATCACAATAACTGAGATAAACAAGGCTTTAGCAAATCTTAAAATGCAATACTCAAATCACTCGGAAAAAATGCAATGCTTAGTATATCATGTTATGAGAAGAATGTAGCAGAGAATGCATAGTTGGAAGTAATACGTATAAAAATAAGAACTAACTAAGGAGGATTCTAGCAGGAATTCAATAATACTCCATAAACTTAGCCACAAAAATAGATCATGGGTAAGTAGTGGGTAAAATCATAATTAATTAATTAATTAAATTAAGAACAATCTAGAATATTTAGTATTTAAATGTGTATAATCTGAAATAAAACAAGGATGTGGGTCAGTATAATCAGAAATAAATAAAATAAATTTCCACAAATAATCAAATAATTACTACTTATAAAAATATAATCGAATCATCTAATGTTATGCTCAAAACTGTTACAAACACCTCAACACGATTTTTACATGAATTTACTTCATTTGTGTTGCACCATTTTTTATTTTTTTTTTTGTGTTATAGCATCTAATTTGTATTGATCCATTGTTCCTGTAGAGTACATCGTAGTAGCGAACTCCGTGCCCCATACTTACTTAATGGATTACATACCTCTTGTTGGTCCCAAAATTTGAGTTAAGATTGAGTAAGCTAAGAAAAAGTCTAGAGGGGAGGGGTGAATAGACTTTTCAAATTCTATCAAAATATCAGAGTTTTTAGTGCGGAAATGTGTTCTGTACAGTACTGTTCTTAGAATCAGCTCAGTACTTAACAGTTAGCTTTTATACTCAACTTTTCTTTAAATCTTTTCTTTAGAAAACTTACTGTTCTTATTCAACAAATATATCAACAGTTAATCAAAACATAAAACAGTAAAGAACACAAGATTTTTATAGTGGTTCGACAAATGTCTACATCCACTCTCACAACTCCAGTTGCGATGTTTTATTACTCTTTTCCACTTGAGTACTTGTTGTTTATAGTCCCAAGATTAAGACTTCGATCTTGTCGATTATACCTCCAGGTATATCTTCGATCAACTAGTAATTTCACAAGTAACTAGCACACTTGTTTACACAATACAAACTTAAAACGAAAAGTAAAACTTCTCTAGTAATAGCCTTTGATTCTTCAATCAGATCTGTGACTTCTCTTCAGTTCTTCGATCTTCAACTCTGTGAGTGCTTGAATACTTGAATGCTTCTTGATTTGCTCTTGAATAGTAATTGTATCAGTAGTCTTTTTCAAGTAGAAGATCACACGGTATTTAATAGTAAGACAGTTAGCAGTTTGTGAACTAACTCTCAACTAACTCATAACCGTTTCTTGTTGTAACTTCCTTCTGTTTTGTAACCAACTTATCTTATCTTTCCAAGTCAGTATATCTTCAAATAAATCTTCAGTTACACCTTAAATAAGTCATCCAAACTTATTCTACAAATAAATCAACTCAGCACAGTAAACTACTCTTCTTAGTTTTACTGCTCTTGGTCAGTCAGCACAGTTCTTCAAAACTGTTCACCTTCCTTCAAAAACTTCACTTGATTTCTTCAATCTCTGAAATAGTCTTCTTAGTCATCTCTTAGTCTTCTGACATCAATCTAATATACTGTTCTAACTATTACAATGCTGAATACAATAGAATACAACTTTACAAATATAAAACCTACCTATACATCAACTGAACTACATACAGATGAGTATATCTAAGTCCTATACTATAAGCTGTCTATACAATACTTCCATCAGCTTAGTTCTTAAACAGTTCATATATCAGATTAGTAATATACTAAGATCAGTAACCTTAATCAACATAACACATTAAGATCAGTAAACTTATTTCATATAATTCACATAGAACAACATATAATCACATATATCATTAACTCTAAAGTCACTTTTTGGCCATCAAAACATACAATCATCAATTAGAACATTGTTTATAGGATTCATATCCCAACAATTTCCCCCTTTTTGATGAAGCCAAAACTACTTAAACATTCTAAGATCAGTAGTTAAGATATATAGTTAATCATATCAGTTCATCAATTCAAAAATCAGATTCAGATTCATATCAGATATATATCACATATTACAACTAAGTCATATAAACACAGAAATACAAAATAAAGAAATAAAGATAAGGATAAGAAATGTTATCTTCTTCAGCATAGTCCTTCATCTTCAGTCTCTATCAGGGATTCTGAATGCCAAGTACATTCTGTTCTTGATATCCATCATGTGCTTATGATCAGTTATGCCTTCATCTTTTATGATCTGTGAAATAATGTTTCCAATTTCTGAGTAATCTGGTTCACCATTTTCAAGTCTAGGAGGTTCCCAAACTGGTTCTTCAGGACATAAAATCTTTATTCCTGTACTAGCAGCTAACAATAGAATATGTTCCCAAAATTCTCTTGAGATATTCATCATGAATGCATCAAAGTCAGAATATTCATCTTCCTTGCTTGAATGGTCACCAAATTTCTTCACAATAAAATTAGCAATCTGCCATTTCTTTTTCAAATTATTCCAGAACTCTATATCTTCTGGCACTACAACAAATTTGAGAAATCGCGACGAAAATTTTCGTCATAAAAACACCATTTTTCGTCACGAATGGTGTTTGGTGACAAAAAATATTGTCACAAAGAACGTCACCATATGTGCGTCACAATAGATAAATGCGACGTTATTTGAAATCGTCACCAAAAGTCATTATTTGATGACGATAAAGGTCATCGTCACTATATCATTTCATCTATAGTGACATATAAATCGTCACATTTGGCATCAAAATCTCGTCACTTATTACGATATTTCGTCACTGAAGGTTAAATTTTACACGACGATTTGATTTATCGTCACTAAAAAAACAACTTTTTGTGACAATTGTCCATATATTACTAATATTATCAAATTTTAGTGACGTCATTTTTTGTCACAGTTAGATTAATTATTTCGTCATATTTGTATAATTTGTCGCGAAAAAATTGTTCTTTCATGACAAAATAGTGTTCATTGTTATATGTGTGTATATATAATGACGACAACACTCGTCACTAAAGAGTATGATTTAGCGACAAAATTTTTAATGTCACTAAATGATGTGAAAATGGTGACAAATTATTTTTGTCACTATGTTATGCTATTTAGTGACGAAGATGATAATTATCACTAAAAGTTTTGGTATAGTGACAACATATTTTGTCATCAAATTTTTTCGTCATAAAAGAACTACACTAAAATGACTAAAATTTAATCGTCATTATACATATAGATATAACAATAACACATTTCGTTATCAATAATAAAACTTTAGTGACACAATATTTGATGTCGTTAAAAGATGTGAAAATTGTGACCAAATATCTTTGTCATAATAAAATTTTGTTCAGTGATGAAGATGAGAATCGTCACATAAAATGCCATATACGTGTATTAATTAAATAAATTTATACTTGAATAAAAATTATAATGATAAATTAATTCAATTACTAAATTACAATAAATAAACATTTACATAGGCTAACAAATTAAAAAACATAAATTGAATTTACATAATAAGATAATAAATGTAATGACCTAAAAGTCAAAATGAACTTACAGTATATCTGTGCTAAGAAAATATAGAAAGAAAAAAAAAGGCTGCGCTAAGTCTTATATCTGTGCTCTACATCGTATGTAGCCTTGTGCTTCTTCTTTAACACGTGATACCCCAAACCTTGTTAGCATAATTTGAACTCGCATCATCTACGGTAGGCCTCTACGTCCTGCAAATGATTATATAATAAGAAAGTATGTCCTACTCTGTCTAGAACATTATTCTACACAGATATAGGCAGAAAAATAAAAAAGATTACTCAGTGTAGTAATTCTAATAATTAGAAGGTGCTAGATTTTCATGAAACCACATAAAGCTTGTCACTCAACTGGTAAAACATGCACATAATTGATTGGAAAGTGAAGTGAATTAAAAAGAAATCAAACACACACATAAAGGATGGTTAAAGATAAATTGACAAGTAACTGGTAAATCAAAGGAAACAAGTAATAATTTGAGAAAATATAAATTGAAATAAACAAAAAGCAGGAAAGAAAGCAGCATATAATTTCATTTATTGTTCTATAGTTAAGGTGAAAATGAAATTGTTAATATTCATATTAATCATAATACAATATACATGTTTGTATATCTCTCTATACATATTAGCACATAGGATCATTTACGATGTTTGTGATTGAGCTTGCATTCCACGGGTTATAGACACAATGAAGTTAAGCTCTCCTGGGCCCATAAGTGAACAAGGCATTCAGGCTTGTTGGAAAGAAAAGAGCAGCAATAGAAGGATAAGAAGTACATCAAGGAGTGACAAAATGGTCTGTCAAGAGCATGGCAATAATAAAAAACTGGGCTGTAATAAAAATAGTGAAAAATATACCAATGACACATCACAGAGTTAAGATTACTTGTCAGCCAACAAGCTGGGTGTGGGGCAACAACAAAGAGAATGGGAAGAGAAATCCCCTTTTGTAGCTTAGTGATTTCAAGGTAATTTCATTTATAATACCACCATTGAAGCCCCTAATAATCTTTAATCTTCCTACGACACAATAAATTACTTGTGTGAACCTGACTCTCTTCTGGATGTTTGGAGATATTTTGTGCTCCTGAAGTATAGTTCCTGATGATTGCCAGAGGAGGGGCCAGGGTAATGAGAAACAATAGGATGTAGTATGCTAAATAACTTCTACCATCATTGACCAGTAGGAAAAAGAAAAATAAAAAAGTGATGTAGATTGCAGTTCATCATTAGTTAGCTCATCATCATCCAAAACACCAGAATAATGCTTCAAAGGTACAAAAAGAGCTTAGAATTCACAAATACACACAATGAAGTAGAGTCTCTTCTACTAGGAAACATATCCAAGTTTGTCAACTTGAAACCTAAACCAAATAACTCGAAGTGCATGAAAAGAAAAATACTAGGACATGTAACTTAATTTATTAGAATATTTTAACATACAAGTCCTATATTTTCACTTTGCAAACATGCAATTCAAAGCACACATATGATGGTTTGATGTCGAATCAAGCAGTATTACTTGGCTTAACACAAGTAGAAAACACATGTTCTTCATTCAAAATATAACTCAAAGCCTTTTCCTAATTGAAAAGAATACCACCCAAACAACTGGGAGCTCATTCACTTAAATACTAGGATTCATGTTTAGAGTATAATAAGCACCACATCTAACCACCCATCCCCACCCAACACATGAAAATGACAAATAAATACCTTGGCTACTGTAATGTAAAGTTGCAAACCGAAGGAAGTATTCGTCTGCTTTTCCAAAACATTGTTAAACACTATTGCTTTTGAATGTGAAATTAATTGGAACTAAGTTTTGATGAGGTATCTTCACCTTAATTAAAACGTCAAACGACAGCGCTCTTACAATTGAATAGTTTGATAATTTCCTATTTAATGATGATCACCTGATATGTACTATATTTTAGAGACTTGAGAAAATATTCACTTGACATGTCTGTAACCACGAATTAACTTGTCCATATTTTAGCATCTAAGAAAATATTAACAGAGCACATCAGCTTTAAGTCTCTAAAATATATTAGTGTGGTGATGCTATAATACTTCCATTTGTCTCTAAAATATATTAGTGTGGTGATGCTGTGAGGAAATACATCATCTGAGACAAATTAAGAAGTACCCATCAGAACAGATTACAGAAAAAGAAGCAAAGCAAAAAGATGGAAACCCAAGTTACAGAAGTATTGAATTTAATCACATCAACATGAGAATATCATGACTATGTAATACGAATAATAATTAGTTCCCTAAAACTAGTAGCATATCCATATCTTAGTTGCTATGATGGCATGCTGCAACACATTCATCCATTTTTTCATAACTCATTTATGTGTTGTATGGAGTAGTATTGCTAATCTAAACGCCCATCCAACCAATGATTTCTTAAAACCAAAACATTGGATTTGGTTTTTGGTACAACCTCTTATATTTTTCCGAATATTCAAATTTAAACACACCGAATACATGACCTAATTTAGACAAATACTAATTTTATATGATAGCATTCATTATAATAATTTTGTAAATTGATCAATATAAAGGTAAAGGACTTGTTGTGTCAATAAGCTCAAAACAAGAGAGCAAGCAAAGACTAGAATAAAAATTGTATATCAGTCTAACTGACACAGATGGACAAGATACTCCACACTTGCAACACCACTTATAATATCATGGAAAACTCACTTATTATAAAGATGACTTTGTGTAAAAAAGAAATAAAAAAAGATGAGTGTGTATAATTGAGATGAACTGAGAGAGATTTACCTGAAAATTTTCTCACAGATGAGTTACCCAAGACTTTGTTCACTCAAATCATCAGATGCTATGGTAGCGTAAATGCGGCCGAGATTCAATCGTGAAATTAGGGATAAGGATTTCTTTGGAAGGCTTCACAACAGGGGGCCGACAGAGGGCGGGGGCGTCTCCGTGGAAGGAAAAAGGAATTAAGAAATCGATCAGCAGTAGGAAGGGTTTTCATGTGAAGGAAGGGTATTGACTATTGATTTTTTTTTTTTTTTTTTTGAGCGTATTTGACTATTGATTTTATCGCCCGTAGGAAAGGGTTTTCCCTAAGTAGAGCCAATTATACATTTAGTTTTCATTTGGGGGGGGGGGGGGAGGAATGGAGCCAATTATTCATTTAAATTTTCATTTAGAGGGGGAAATATTGGATGGTTAGATATCATGTGAAAAAGGTTTTTCACGCCCTGTCCTTATTTTGAGTTTTTTTAGAACCATTTTTTCCGGATTGAAATCATCGGTTTCAGTTTTTATGTTTTACATTTTATTCCACTGTATGGATGATTGATACATGTTACATTAAAAAAATAATCAACGTCTTATAATAATGGAGGCGACACGTGTTAATGATCCAGCAGGGTGGAACACCAGTGGAACACAAAAAGTGGAATAGAGGAATCCAACCGATTTTTTCCTCAATTTTATGTGTATAATTTTCTTTTATTAATTTATGTTTTATATATAATATTTTAAAAAATAGATGCACAATTAGGCATTGTTAAAACTTAAGAGCATGAAGTATAATCGTCTCCACTATATGAAGTAGAATTTTATGGTGATACGAAATCAACAGCGTGAAGTACGTTAGTGTCAGACCAGCAATTGAGTGTTAGTTCACTGATCGGTTTCACTATAATATGATTTTTAGTGATTTATGTTATTTTAAAGTGATATAAGACCAACGAAATGAAGTTTGTTAGTGTCGATTCACTGATAAGTTTCTATAATATGGTTTTCAATGATTTAGGTTATTGTATGGTGATACGAGAATAACAAAAATGAAGTACGTTAGTGTCGATTCACCAGCTAAGTGTCAATTCACTGTAATCCGTCATTCTAGATAACAACACATCATCTACTTTTCCTATTATTTTCGGAGACACGTAAAATTAAGTCAATGTGTAAGTTGCTCAAAACACTACAATGTTCTTGTACTTTTTCAAAAGTTGTTGGAAACTAATTGAAAGAGCAAACCCCAAATTCTATAGTTGCCAACTATAATGCAAATCGTGTAGCAAGTATGTGTACAATCTAGCATTGATATTAATACTTATATATATGTGTTTTTTAATGGATCAAGATTGTTGATGGAGTTGTTTAAAAAAATTGTGTATCTTCTTTTCTTTGGATTGCTGCGTTGAGGAAAGATGCTCGGGTTTTTTCATTTTCAGATTGAAGTTGTTTAATATGTTCATGTGTTGTTCGGCTGAGACACTGCTGGTGTTCTAATTTACTATCTTAATGATATATTTTACTTTTTTATCAAAAGTACTTATATGTGTTTTATATACCCCTTAACTCGTGTGGTGTTAAACCTTACATAGCATATACATATTTTGTTTGTAACAATTAAATTGAAAATCTAGTAATTAGGTAAATTTCAATATTTTACTATTCTCAATTTATATCAAACTTTGTTTGGGTATATCACTAAGTGATTAATGCACTAAATAATTATTTCTCTAATATTCGATCTTGTAAATTAATACTTGAATTATATTATTACATTTTCTGAGGAAATATTACGTTAATTTTATTAAAATTATTATATAATGTTAATTTTATTAAAAGTACAATAACAATATTACACTACGTGAGAAGCGTTCTTAAAATACAAAATATTCTCAAACAAAATTACAGTACATACTTTTGTATTTTAAAAAGATATAGTAAATAATTTATTTATTTTAAATGAAAAAAATGACCGGGAAAAATTGGCGCTAGTAGAGAAAACGCACTAGTAAACAAGGATTTTTTTGCGGGATGTAAGGATAGAAACCTAAATCCCTAACCCCAAATCTGACGGCAAAAACGACATATCCCATTCTCATTCTTAAATCCCTAACCCCAAATCACAAATCTGTCGTTGTGCATTGTACCGATGAATGGGTGTGCTTGAAGAATCGTACCTGGGTTTCCACATATATGTGTAATGGTTCATGCTTTATCTCTTCAACTTTATATCTGTTAAGTTTTTACATTATATTATCTGATGAGTTCTGCTCCCTAACGAGTACGACAAGAAATTTCTCTCAAGTCCAATCACGTGTGTTCGTTATAGATATACCACTCAAACTTGATTCAGTATACATGCTGAGTTCTAATTTGGATTAAGATTTAGGTACTGATCTATCATCTGCTGTTTATCTTTGTACATTATAAATTATGCAATTCAAAATTGATGTTGTAGGCAAACCTGAATTTTTTATTCCCTTGATGCTTTGATTTTCACGAGGAAGAACTGTTGGAGCGGAGACTTTGTTCTGTTTACAAACTGCAATGATTTGAACTTCTCTAATGCACTTTCTGCCCAAAAAAGATAAAGGGATTCAACATACATGTAGTAGTATATTCAAACTCAGAGCCATAACATAAACTTGCTTAAATCTCCATTGATGAATTGTAGAGCTTGAAGATTATCTTTTTGGCAAATGACAGCTTCCATTCAGTCCTTGGTATATCTGCAAAATCTTATCCAAACAGAGTCAATTTATTATCCACCTTTTCCATGCTTTTGACTCCCTGCTTATCTACATAGAGAGAAAATTATGACAGTGCTGGAAAACAAAAGAAAAGAGAAGCTTATAGAGAAGAAATTAAAAGGCTAAGGAGGCAGCAGTGTTGGATAAAGTAGACTTTTAATTATTGGTGTTATTCCCTGTACATTTATTATCTTAGCTGACAGGGTTTTACATTTGCATTACTTTGCAGAGCATTGAAAACGAGTTGCTTTAACGGCTCAAAAGATGAGTTTATCATATACAATTATCCTGTTGACAAATACAATGTTCCATCCTCCAGATGATGCTTCCTTAGCATGTCCGATTTTTTTGTGTTGATTTAGTTATTAGTTTTGCTTGCTTTGCTCTCAACTCTCAACTCTTTGTATTTCAGGGAGCAAGCTCTCAAAAATAATGAAGAGGAAGAAAAACTAATGAAAAGAGAATATGAGAAGGTAGACATCAACTTGTTTAAAACCCGTTAATTATTAAAAACCCTATGTAAGTTCTTTCTTTTCTCTACCTCATTGCATCTCTTTGCTTTTAATTGAGTGAATTTGAAAATCTGTATCAGCCTACAATTTTGTGAATTTACTAATTTTGTGTGTTCTGGGATTTGGTCAACCTGTGTTTTGATTTTACAAGTGAACGCAAAAGCTTTTACTTACTCTTCTTGCTTTCTTTGTTGCTCTCGGCTCCACAGACAGGGTTTTTGTTGTAACGATTGGTGTTGCTGAAGCCTCTATGAGTATTGTAATGTATGATAGTTTCTCTAATTTGTTCATACTTTTTTCATTGATGTATTGGTTATCAGTGCTTTTCACTTATATCCAATCTTACATTCAGGGTAAAACTCTCATAAGCATGGAGTGGATGGTAAGTCATTAGTATGAAAGGAAAAATTGCCTAGTCAAAAGATCCAGAGGAAGTCTTGGCAGTTTAAAATTGACTTTGGAAGAATAATGAACCTGAGAAAACAATATACTGTATGTGCCTGAAATGGCACTCTAAAATTTTAGACAAATACGAGAAGCCACTAAATTACAATTCTATTTAAAGTATATGAACTTCTCTTAATAAACATTATAACATTTTTTTCTTTCTTTTTTTTTCCTTTTCTTAAATCTTTGCTTAATCATTTTTCATAAACACAAAACTGTCAAAGATGTGTGATTTGTTTGATTTCTAACTCAATATATAAATGATTAAGGCAAATGTGTTGACTATATTTACAGTGCCGAGAATGCGAGTGAAGGTTCAAGTGAAGGCTGTGATAGAGATTCTCAAACTGTAAGTTTCACTTAATGAGTTGTTTACACTAGTGAACCCATGCATGACATTTTAAAATTTTATCTATCAATCTGCAGGTAATGATCCTTCTCTCAGGAGATACATCTTTTGGAAAACTAAATTTTTTATGCATCACAACTCAAATTTAAGTTATATATTAGTTGGATCGATATTCTGTAGTTTAGCTTCTTTATGTTCCTGAATCCAAGCCTCTTTGAATTTGATATATTAATCTAGTTGTCAAAGTTTAAAATTGATATAGAATATTACCATTAATATTTTATATAAGTAATGGAATGTCCAAGTAGATGGCTAAATGTTTATATTATAATTATTTTAAATTCAAATGGTATAATTGATATGAAAATGTCCTCCGTGATATCTTGAACAAACATTGCACTATTGCATATATACTGAATTTTCATTGTTTGGGAGGCAAAATGAAAGACACTCCTTTCATCATATCGTGGTTGGAAAGTCTTCTGATTGTTGCACGGTGTTCTTAAAAACTTGAAATTACCTGTAAATTTATTAGCAGTTTTCTCGTTTTACCCTTACCTGATGTGTCATCTTTATAATTCGCTTAAATTAAGAATTTGAATATGGCGAAAGGGCTGTTGGTGAAACTGAAATTTATGTGCTAACATTAGCTATTAATATATTGATTGGTTTTGGGGAATGAATACTTTAATTTTGGGTGGAGCAGATAGTATACAGAGGAACTGAAAGTGTTAATCTTCAAGGACAAATCTCCAAATGGATCCATCTTTCCTGATATCATGAAATTTTGAGTTATGTACATTTTTACATCTTTTTTCAAATATTATTTTTCATTATTGTGATAAAGTGAATCTATATTTTTTTCATACATAGAAAAGTGGTTCTCACAATTTTTCTTTCATGTCCACAACCTACAAACAGTTAATACTGTTTGCTTGAAGTGCTGATGGTGTGAGTTGAATGCTTTCAAAATTACATTATTGATCAGTGGAAGAGATAGTTTGTGATTTTAAATAATATACACAATTTATAGATCTCTCAATGTTTTGTTTATGTTAATGTATGAGATTTTTACAATTAGTTTACATGATTATAAATTTTAGAGATATTATTAATATAGGAGTAATTATTTTTCTATTAATGTGATTTTATATCTTCAATGAAATATATATATATATATATATATATGTGTGTGTTTATGTTTATGTGAGTGAGGATTCAAAGTGTTACATAATTATTTAAAAAATGTTGCATTATATATAAACTATCATGGGTAATTTGTATTTTTTTTTAAGTTATATTTATTCTACTTTTAATAAACTTTATATAAAAAAATACTAAGCTAGTTATTCAATATAAGTATTATCTAGCTTTGTGAGGAAGTTGATTTCAAAAAGGGGAAAAAAAAAAAAGCTTGGTAGGTAAGTGTACGTTGTATTTAATTTTTGGCAAAAATTTGTGTGAGACCGTCCGCAAGATTGATCCCTTTTAACCCATATTTTAAAATTTTGGAAAAGATAATCTTTTTTTTTTTCAGATTTTTTTTAATATCTTTAATAAAAGTGAATATCACGTTTTACTTAAATATTATCACTTTTTAATTAAACACTATCACTTTTTTTACATGAGGGTTAAAGGAGACTCGTCTCACCGATCTCATTCTGTGAGACGGTCTCACCCAAGACTAACCCTTAATTTTTTTAAATAATCTATGTAAAATTATTTTTTAAATTATAATATTTTAATTTTAACATGTTTTGTATAAGCTTAAAATATTTATTACAACTATTATCTAGTTTAGATAGTTCAGATTCTCTCCTATACAAAGTTCCAACAGCTAAATCATATTTTTGGCAAAAACTTGTGTGAGACCGTCTCACAGAAAAAGATCCGTGAGATGGATCCCTTTTAACCCATATTTCAAAATTTTGGGTAGGATAACCTATATTTTTTTTCCAGATTTTGGTTTGTAAAAAAAGTGATAATGTTTAAGTGAAAAGTGATAATATTTTTAACAAAAGTGACTGTCACTTTTTACTTAAACACTATCACTTTTTGCTCAAACATTATCACTTTTTATATATGAGGGTCGTCTCACGGATCTCATTCTGTGAGACGGTCTCACCCAAGATTAGCCCCATATTTTATTTAGATTGAATACATTATTAAATAATTTTTGTGACACAAATATCAAATTGTCATGAAATATGCTAAAGTAGTGACAACTAAAATTATTAATAATGACAACAACAAAATTCGTCACAAATATAATTATTTAATAACTATTCTGTAACAAATAATGACAGAATTAATGCGTCACAAAAAAATCGATTTGAAATTTATGACTTTCTTTTGTGAAAAGTGACAAATGATGATTAATCGTCATTGTATATAATTACTTGTGACGAAATAATTATGTCACTAGTTATTTCAAATAATTAATGACGAAGCATAATCTCGTCATAAATATAATATATTATATGACGAATATGCTCGTCACTAAATACAATGGATGTCGTCGCCAAATAATATCGTTACGAAATAATTACGTCACTAGTTAATTCAAATAATTAATGACGGAATATAATCTCGTCATGAATATAATACTATATGACGAATATGATCGTCACTAAATGCAATGAATATCGTCACCAAATAATATAGTGACGAAATAATTAAGTCACTAGTTATTTTAAATAATTAATGACAAAACATAGTATCGTCATAAAAATACTATTTTTCATGACATAGAATCTCGTCACCAATTATTATAAATTTCGTCAACAAAGTTATTAGCGACAAGTTCCTTATTGCTGTCATGAATTCTTCAAATTAGTGACGAAAAAGGTTATTATTGGTGACAAAATAAAACTTTGTCACGAATAAAAGTATTATTGGCGACAAAATAAAACTTTGTCATGAATTCTAATTATTAAGTGATGAAAAATATAATTCGTCACCTTAAAGTAACAATTTGTGACGAATTTTGTGTCGTCACGAAAAAAATCGTCATATAAAGTGAGATTTCCTGTAGTGTGGGTCCACAATAAATTCCATGAATTGTTCATCCAGAATAGTTCCAACAGATTTAGACTTCATCTTCTTTTTCAATGCAGCAACTCTATTATCAAACTTCTTTCTTGTAGCTTCTGCATCTTTCATCTTTTGTTTTCTAATCTGTTCAGCAGATCTTTTCTCAGTCATTTCAATTTTCTTCTGAGCAAGCATCTGATTATGCTTCTCAACAGCTTCAGCCATCTGAACATTGCTTGGTCTATTATCAGTAACCATATGTTTCAGCTTGCTTTTAGACCTGGTATTTCTACCAATCTGTTCAGTCTCTTCTTCATCATCAATAATAAATTTTCTTTTTCCAGAAGAAGATTCAGCAACATGTTTCTGAGTAGCAGTTTCTTGAGAAACAGAATCAGGATTTTGTAACTTTAACTTCAGACTGATGATTTCTTCTTTCAAATCATCAATGTTGACTTTCAACTCATCTTGACTCACAACCAATTGAGCTTGTTGTGATTGAGTTTGTTCCATCACTTTCATCACTTTTACTTCCCCCTTTTTGGCTTCATCCTGCCAATCCTTCAAGGGTGTCAAAAGTATCTCTACTTTCTTTTGCAGTTCAGTAGAAAGTGTCTTTTCTTGTAATCTATGCAGATCATAGATTTTTGACATTGTGAATTCCATTATCTTGTCATAAGAGTTTGCAGCAGTCAAACTTTCTAATTTCTCAGTAGCTTGCTGAAATCGTTTCAAAGTCTCATCCAGCTTGCTTTGTAACTCTTCATTATGCTTTTTCAACATTTCAAAGCTAGAGTTATCTTGAGCTGTCTCAGAAGGAACTGTTCTTACTGTCTCTTGAACATCATCAAGCACAGTATTCTTATCAACATCAATTGGTGTGCTCTCTAACTCATTAGCACCCAAAGATTGTTCCTCTAACACCTCAGTGTCTTCAGCCACAACTGTGTTTTCGAACATCTCAGTTGCATTAGTATCAGCTTCATAATCAGCTTCCATATCAGCTTCATAATCAGCTTCAACATCAGAATGTTTTGCTTCAGTATTATCAGCATCCATGTTGACATCAGTATCAACATCTACATCAGCAGGCTTAACCATGGAATATTTGCAACCAGTTATTCTTTCAATCAACTGAATAACAGATTCCAAAGTTGATAACTCATTGTAAGAATTAACACCTGCAGCCTCTTTCTGTTCTTGTTCCCAATCATGAAACACAGAAAGACCACCCATACCTTCAGCAACAACCATCAGCTGATCTAGACCTATACTTCTAAGATATACCCAAGTACCTATCCTTAGAAGTTGCTCAAAGGGTCTAGAGCTGTCATCTAATCCATGAAAACTTTTGAGAAGAGCATTTCTCAACTTAAATCGGATCCTCTCTTCCTTGTCACAAACAGGATAATCCATCAAGAACACTGATTCTGGCTGTATGAATTCAGTTTCGGGAGAAGAGGTAATTTCAATTGGTTCAGAGGAAGGTATATGTTCATGCTCAGTAGAGTGATCATGAACTGGTTCAGATTCAAATTCAGGAGATAAATGAGGAGTGGGATTTTGATGAGAACTTGATTTGGGAGTGGAATGAAAAGAAGTGTTCTGAGGGGTTGAGTGAGGAGTTTTCTGTCGAATAGGAGAGTAGTGAACTGACTCCTCAGAACAGGAAGGCACTGTTTCAAGGGGTTGGGCTTGAATAGAATGAGAGGTTGAGGGAGAAGGGGTAGTGTTCTTGAGGACTCTTCTGGGTCTAAGAACACCAGAAACTTTAGTTCTCTTGTGTGAAATGATAAGATTTGAAGAACTTACCTCTTCCACAGAAGACTCCTTCACAGCGGCCACAGACTCTTCTGACTTTTCAGAAACGGCCCTAGCTGATCGACCTCTTCGTAATCCAGATTGGTCCGGATCATGCCTAGCTTTCGTTCTCAACTCCGGCTCATCGTTGTCAGAACGAAACATAGAACCTCCAGATTCTTGTGATTGATTCCTCTGGCTTTGTTCAAACAAAGTAGACTCCTTCTTGAACAAGAATTTGCCCTGATGAAATCTTTTTGGAAGGCTCCAATCCATCTTCCTTTCAGCAATTTGAGGCAACAGTATGCTCAACTTACTTCCAAAACCTAACAAGGATTTTATGGAAAATTCTCTAGAGACCTCATCAAAAACTACTTTCTCTCTTTCAGCCAACAATCTGCCAAGAAGAAAACCTTGCCAATCACCATTGACACGATCGGTGATTGCAGCCATAATGCGAATCTTGAGATTGGTGAGAGCGTCTTGACTGAAATGTTGCCCTAACAAGCATTTTCCAGCTATATCCATCAATAATTGCAAACCTTCTGGAAGAATATCCTTCTTCAAATTTGACAACGTTGCTGGGTCAACATTCAACCACCTGCCCACGCGAACCTTCTCTTGCCCTGCCATATAGCTCAGAATGTCTATTGGCCCGTCTGGTAGATTGAACGCGATTCCAAGGGTTTCTCTGGAAATGACAACCCTGTGGCCAGAAATGATCGAACGAATGCTGTTTGTGTCACCCTGCACCTGAAGAAAGAATTCCATCGCCTCAGGTTCGTAAACCTTTTCAGGAAAAGATTCTAGGTATTTTCGTAGCCCACATTCTTCACACATGGTGAGAATAGCTTGATTCGTAGCTTTTTGACGTCCGTCGAAGTAAACAGAATTTTCAACGAAAATTCCTTTATTCTTACTCGATTTTGCTGGATTGAACGTACCTACAACTTCATTCTCTTCGTTAAGAATATCAATAATCGCCATTGAATAAGAATTGAGAAGGGTAGTTGCAAGGGTAAGAATATGCGAGAGTGCTTGAGCTTAGAGAATATAGTAGAAAGATTTAGAGTAATAGAGAAGAAGAAGTTAATGTGATCGTGTTAATCAAAATCAAGGCAAATCTAGGGCTTGGATTGATTCTGATTTCCACGTTGTGTGGTTGGATTGAGTTTTTTTTAGAAAAGTGTAATTTTTTAAAAAAAAAAAACGTTCCAGATTCATAACATCTCAATTCCAATTTGGAGCCAACTAGTGTTGATAAATACACCTATTAAATTAGGTTAAAAATAGAGGAGTGTATTAATCTTCTCTATAAGTAATCTAACTTTGAATAGTCCTTGACTTAGAGGTACTCTGAGGCAGGATACTGTTCTGATGTATATCAGCACAGTTGTTTTCCATACACATTATACTTCAATTTCTTATTACTACTATATGGAATTTTACTTATCTGGGTTCAGCTGAGTACTGTGACCAGCTGAGTATTATGATGAAGATCAGATCAGTAGTTGAGTCAGCTCAGTAGTCATCAGATTAGTTCCCCAACTCTTCTGATTTTCACCTTTTTGATACCAGCACAGTACTTTCTCAGATCAGTACTGGAAATATTCTGTAGACAAATTTTCTGTAATCAAATAAGCTCTGTAGACAGTTTAATCAGTAATCAGATCAGCTCTGTAGATTGAATGATATTGTAGTCAGAATAGTTATGTATACAAATTATCTTTGTAATCAGAATAGTCTGTAGACAACTCAATACAATAATCAGAACATATCTGTAGACAGATTTATACTGTAATCAGATCAGATTTGTAGACAGATCAAATCTGCAATCAGATCAGTTCCCCCTCCAGTGAAGAACTCCTCTTCTGTGCCTGTTTCACCTTGATAGAAGTGTCAGTTCATGCATAGATGGTGAAATACAGTACTGAATAGTAAATAATAATTAAAATAGGTCAATATAAGGTTTGTTCTAAGGTGACTTGTGCTTTTGAGTCAACATACAGGATTTTTCAGAAATCATAGATTCCCCCTTAAATGTATATTCTCAATTCCCTCAGCTTTACCAGCTTCCTCATCGGGATTTAGGCACCTTAGTAACTTTTTTACCTGATTGTGATGATTGTAGAGGTTTTGACATGGTCTGTTCTTCAGAATTTACCCTTCTTGGTGAACTGATCTTGATATCAGCTCAGTACCTGAAATGTTAGTATACAGCTCTATATACAAGCAGGATCCATGTCTATCAATCCTAAACTTATGCATAACTCTCCAAATCTAGTTTCAGCCAAAGGTTTTGTGAAAATGTCAGCTCTCTGAATATCAGTATGGATCTTTTCCATTCTAATGTTTTTCTTTTCAACATGATCCCTAATAAAATGATGCCTAACATCTACATGCTTGCATCTAGTATGTAAAACGGGATTTTGAGTGATGGCAATTGCACTATTGTTGTCACAGAATATAAGTACATTAGATTCCACAATGTTGTAGTCTCTAAGTTGTTGCATTAGCCAAAGAAGCTGACTACAACAACTTCCTGCGGCCATATATTCTGCCTCAGTGGTAGATGTTGCCACACTTGTTTGTTTCTTTGAAAACCATGATATGAGCTTAGAACCTAAAAATTGGCATGAACCAGAAGTTGATTTTCTATCTATCCTGCAACCACCAAAGTCAGAATCTGAATAACCACTTAGAGATAGATCATCAGCTGCAGAATACCACAAACCTCGATTAATGGTACCCTTTAGATATTTCAATATCCTTTTAGCAGTCTCCACATGACTTTCTTTGGGGTTGGCCTGAAATCTAGCACATACACCTACTGCAAATGCAATGTCTGGCCTACTAGCAGTTAAATAGAGTAGAGAACCAATTAAAGCTCTGTAATAGGATCGGTCAACAGACTTACCTTGATCATCAGGATCCATTCTGTAGGTTGGCAGCATTGGTACACCAACTGTTTTACAGGTCTTGATACCAAATTTATCTAACAAATTTCTTGTGTATTTTGCTTGATTGATAAAGATACCATCAGATGATTGTTTTACTTGAAGTCCAAGAAAATAAGTCATTTCTCCCATCATTAACATTTCAAACTTGCTTTGCATGAGCTTTGAAAAGCTTTCACTCATGCTTTTGTTAGGAGATCCAAATATTATATCATCAACATAAATTTGGACTAATAAAATGTCTGTACCTTCTTGTCTTCTGAACAAAGTTCGATCCACTTTGCCCTTAGTAAATCCATTTTCAACTAAGAATAGTGAAAGAGTGTCATACCAGGCTCTTGGAGCTTGTTTCAGACCATATAGTGCTTTCTTCAACCTGTATACTTGATTACCATTTACCTCAAATCCAGGAGGTTGTTCTACATACACTTCTTCAACAAGTATACCATTTAAAAATGCACTTTTCACATCCATTTGACACACAGTGAATTTCATATAAGCAGCATAAGCAAGAAACAATCTTATAGCTTCTAATCTAGCTACAGGGGCAAATGTTTCATCATAATCAATACCCTCAGCTTGAGAGTAGCCCTGAGCCACTAATCTGGCTTTGTTTCTCACAACAAGATCATTCTCATCTTTCTTATTTTTGAAAATCCACTTTGTACCTACCACATTGTGATCAGTAGGTCTCTCTACGAGTTCCCATACATCATTTCGAGTAAACTGATTTAATTCTTCTTGCATAGCCATAATCCAGTTACTATCAGATAAAGCTTCTTTCACATTAGCAGGTTCAATAGAAGATAAAAAGCAACACCAACAGAATAGTGAATTACTGGGTTTAGGCTTAGAATCAAACAGTTGTCTTCTGGTCTTAACACCTTTATTGGATTCACCAATAATCAGATCAGTGGAATGAGCAGATTTCCATGTTTTTCTAGTCTTAACAGGAACACTTTCATCATCCACATCATGTATAACAGAATCATCAATATCAATATCATCATTTTCAGCAGGTTTATTCACAGGAGAACAGTCAACCAATTCAGGCATGTCAGTTGGTCTAGAAGACTTACCATTGTCTTTTACCTTTTCTACCTCATCATCTTTGTTTAGAACATTCAGAAATGGATTGTAGGCTTGTACAGATTCATAGGCTTCAGTCTCTTCAGTGTCTTTATCAGTTTGAATGGTCAGATCATCAATTTTCTTACTGATCTGTTGATCAGCAGAGTCCTGTACAACTTCATCAAAGACAACATGGGGTGTTTCTTCTACACATAGAGTAGAGTAATTAAATACTCTAAATGCCTTGCTTGTAGAGGAATATCCTAAGAATATTCCTTGATCAGCTTTGGCATCAAAAGTATTTAATTTGCTCTTTCCATTGTTATGAATAAAGCACTTACATCCAAAGATATGAAAATATGAAATTCTTGGTTTTCTACCTTTCCATACCTCATAAGGAGTTTTACCATGTACCTTATTGAATGCACATCTGTTCTGAGTGTGACAGGCAGTGTTGATTGCCTCAGCCCAGAACTTCTGTGGTGTGTTGTACTTTGCAAGCATTGATCTGCATGCTTCTTTCAGTGTTCTGTTTCTTCTCTCAGCTACACCATTTTGTTGGGGTGTCCTAGCTACACTTGTCAAATGCTGAATTCCAGACTTAGAACAAAATTCTTTAATATAGCAGTTTATAAATTCAGTCCCCTTGTCACTCCTGATCTTGACAATGGGCTGACCTTTTTCTACTTGCAACCTCTTTAACAGATCTGGTAGTTGGGTTTGTGTATCACTCTTTTTGTGTAAGAAAATTGTCCAAGTGTACTTTGAATAATCATCTACCACAACCAAAGTGTACCTTCTACCATTCAGTGTAGGGGGTTTTATTGGACCATGTAGATCCATGTGCAAGAGTTCTAAGACTCTACAAGTAGCAAGAGTGGGAATTGACTTAAAGGAAACCTTTACCTGTTTACCTTTTTGGCAAGCATCACACACTTGTGACTTGAAATAGATTTCATTAGGGATACCTTCAACAAGGTAGTTTCTTGCAATCTTGTTAATAATCTTAAAGTTCAGATGGCATAAGCGTCTGTGCCATAGCCAACTGATTTCTTTAGGACTCTTAGAAAGAAGGCAAGCATCCCTAGGACAACTATTCCAATTTACAATGTAGACACTGCCCTGTCTAACTCCAACTAGTAGAATTGTATGTGTTCTTTTATCCCAGATTTCACATTTGGTGCTTTTGAAGTAAACTTTGTAACCCCTGTCACAAAATTGAGAGACAGATAACAAATTATATTTCAGACCTTCAACATATGAGACATCTTGAATCTCTACATCTCCATTCTTGATGTATCCAAATCCTTTTGTGGTTGCCATGGAACTATCTCCAAAGATCACTTTTGGTCCTTCCTTCTCATGATAGTCAGAAAGGAGAGTCTTGGTACCAGTCATGTGGTGAGAACACCCACTGTCTATGTACCAAGTTTCTCCAACTGAACCACCTTTCTTATAAAGATCCAGTCGACCCTGCAAGTAGTGATCTTAATAATTTAGGTACCCTTTCTTTATTGGGGTCCTTGGGGGTTAGTAGTAAGAGGTATCCAAATAAACATTGAAGTTTTGAATAATTGAGACCTCTTAAGTTTTCTACCATGCTTATCACAGAACAGTACTTTGTTGACCTTATCCAAATTATCAGCAGACTTAGGATCTATTTTTCTGAGATAGCCTTTCCTTGGTTCTATCCCTTTTTCAGTAAGATCAGTATGTCTATAATAGTTTGCATATAGCCTAAAATCCTGTGGACCATACGGCTTATAGATGCGTTTTGGTCTTTCCTCTCCAATGATATCATAAGATAAAGGTGGAGGATAAAGAACAGGTTTGTTATGATAATGAGGCACAAATTTCCTAGGTTTAGTTGAGTACAGCTGAGACTGCCTGAGTTTGTCTTGACCTACTGTTCTGAGTCCGCCTCTTCTGATTCCAGGACTTTTCAGCTCTCGTCAGAGGAGTAGAACTCTTTTGGTATGGCCTTGACTGTACTGGTCTAGATCCATTCTTCTGTTTACCATTCTTGGCATTAGGAGGAATGTATTTAGACTGTACCTTGGAGTTTGGTTCATTATCATAGATCATAGGTTCTTTTCCTTTATCTAACTGTAAAGAACTTGAACTTGCTCCAGTAGTGTTCTTAATGCCTGAAGTAGAGGGACTAGGCAGATCAGTTCCTATTCCACTCTTATCATAAGGAGCTCTGTATCTGTCTGATAGTGTTTGATTAATCTTAGAAGAGTTAATCATATCAGATAGCTTCAGATCCAAGCTCAGTACTTCAGATTCTAAGAATCTATTGCGCTCTTCAAGTTTTTCACATTTAATCTTTAAGTCATTGAACTCATTTGTCTCTTTAGCTTGTGTATGAAGCATACCCTGATATAACTTGTCCATAGATGCATACGTTTCTTTGAGTTGTGACAACTCTTCTGATAGTCGTGCATTTAGAACAGTTATATTAGGATCCACTTGCAATTGAGCTTCTCTAAGACTCATGATTTATTGTCTTAAAGATATGTTCTCATCACTGATTTCTATGAATGCTTTGTTAGCTGGTAGGAGGTCTTCTTCATTCATTCCATTGGAATGGTGAAGACTACTCCCTACACTACTATCAGCAGTGTCACATAAATTAGAATCAGAGTCTGATTCATCACAAGATTGAAAAGATGTGACAGATGATACCTCTTGATCTATTTTAGCCATCATGACTAGTCCATCATCTGCAATGAAGACTTCTTTCTCACTGCTGGAAGGGTAATCAGAAGAGGAGGATGGTAACTCATCTGAATCCGTATCAGATTCATTGTTAGCCACCATTGCCCTCTTACCCTTTGCATATTTGCGATCTCTCCTTACTTTCCTTTCTCTTCTGTCTTCAGCACTTAGATCAGGACATTCATGGATGTAATGACCTGGCTTTTCACAGTTATAACACAGAGGTTCATTAGAAGTACGTTTAGAAGGAGAATGATATCGGTTCCTGTCCTTTCTATCAGTAGAGTTTCTATCCTTCCTATCAGCAGAGTTCCTATCTCTTCTTTTCTCATTAGAGATCTCAGCTCTCCTTTCAGAAGATTTGTGATCCCTTCTGGTCCTAGAAGAGTCCCTGTTATTAGAGCCCTGAGTGTCCTCATAGAATCTTTTGTATCTTCCATACCTCTTGTTAAGCTTGTCAAACCTCTTAATCATTAAATTCAACTGATCCTTAAGATCAAGATCAGTACTCTCTAGTTCATCTTTTATGCTTGAGGACTTAGACATAGATGATCTAGGCTTCTTAGAGGTAGACGCCTTAAGTGCAATGCTTTTGGAGATTTCCTTAACCCTATCACCACTAACTATTGGATCTTCTTCATCCAATTCAAACTCATGTGCCTGAAGGGTTTGGAAGGTAGTTTCAGCAGACCAGTTATCTATATCCTGAGTGTTTTTAATGATCAGTGTGACCATTTTCCACCGTTCATCTAAGGCTTTAAGGATACGTAAATTGATCTCCCTATTGGTATAAGTCTTGCCTAAAACATCCAGATCATTCATAATCTTGGTAAAACGAGTATCGAGCTGGTCTATATTTTCACCAGGCTTAATTTTAAATGATTCGAACTTCTGGACAGTAGTGGATAGTTTGCTTTCTTTTATAAGAGAGGTTCCCTTACAAATGATAGCTAACTTGTCCCACATCTCTTTGGCTGATTTACATTTAACCACTTTCCCAAGATACTCGTTGGGGAGGGTGTGCAAAATGTAATTCTTGGCCAAGCTGTCTAGATTGTTCTGCCTCATTTCCTCAGTAGTTAAATCTAACCTGGGCTTTGGCACGAGAACACCAATGGCTTTTGAAGGCTCCAGAGTTGCAGTGTTGGGTATCATGGTAGTAATAGGCCCTTCTTTGATCACAGACATCATTAGATCATGGGTTGAACTAAAGATGGCCTCCATCCTCAGTTTCCAGTAATCGTAATCTGCAACCTTGAACTTTGGAAGTTTATTGATGTTAGTTTCTTCCATGATAGAGTAGACAGTTAAGATCAGTAGTATGACAGATTGGTCAAGAAAGACAAGTAAGATCAAGAAACCAGTATCAGTAATGAGAGACAATTAGACTTTCCCCAAAGTCTACAAGGTTATCAAGAAACAGCAGTCCAAAGAACTACTGCTCTGATACCACTTGTTGGTCCCAAAAGTTGAGTTAAGATTGAGTAAGCTAAGAAAAAGTCTAGAGGGGAGGGGTGAATAGACTTTTCAAATTCTATCAAAATATCAGAGTTTTTAGTGCGGAAATGTGTTCTGTACAGTACTGTTCTTAGAATCAGCTCAGTACTTAACAGTTAGCTTTTATACTCAACTTTTCTTTAAATCTTTTCTTTAGAAAACTTACTGTTCTTATTCAACAAATATATCAACAGTTAATCAAAACATAAAACAGTAAAGAACACAAGATTTTTATAGTGGTTCGACAAATGTCTACATCCACTCTCACAACTCCAGTTGCGATGTTTTATTACTCTTTTCCACTTGAGTACTTGTTGTTTATAGTCCCAAGATTAAGACTTCGATCTTGTCGATTATACCTCCAGGTATATCTTTGATCAACTAGTAATTTCACAAGTAACTAGCACACTTGTTTACACAATACAAACTTAAAACGAAAAGTAAAACTTCTCTAGTAATAGCCTTTGATTCTTCAATCAGATCTGTGACTTCTCTTCAGTTCTTCGATCTTCAACTCTGTGAGTGCTTGAATACTTGAATGCTTCTTGATTTGCTCTTGAATAGTAATTGTATCAGTAGTCTTTTTCAAGTAGAAGATCACACGGTATTTAATAGTAAGACAGTTAGCAGTTTGTGAACTAACTCTCAACTAACTCATAACCGTTTCTTGTTGTAACTTCCTTCTGTTTTGTAACCAACTTATCTTATCTTTCCAAGTCAGTATATCTTCAAATAAATCTTCAGTTACACCTTAAATAAGTCATCCAAACTTATTCTACAAATAAATCAACTCAGCACAGTAAACTACTCTTCTTAGTTTTACTGCTCTTGGTCAGTCAGCACAGTTCTTCAAAACTGTTCACCTTCCTTCAAAAACTTCACTTGATTTCTTCAATCTCTGAAATAGTCTTCTTAGTCATCTCTTAGTCTTCTGACATCAATCTAATATACTGTTCTAACTATTACAATGCTGAATACAATAGAATACAACTTTACAAATATAAAACCTATCTATACATCAACTGAACTACATACAGATGAGTATATCTAAGTCCTATACTATAAGCTGTCTATACAATACTTCCATCAGCTTAGTTCTTAAACAGTTCATATATCAGATTAGTAATATACTAAGATCAGTAACCTTAATCAACATAACACATTAAGATCAGTAAACTTATTTCATATAATTCACATAGAACAACATATAATCACATATATCATTAACTCTAAAGTCACTTTTTGGCCATCAAAACATACAATCATCAATTAGAACATTGTTTATAGGATTCATATCCCAACACCTCTTGATGTTTTTACCAAATATCACCTTTTGAAAAGAAGGCATCGTAGTAGCGAACTCCGTGCTACATAGTTACTCAGTGATTTAGTACATCTTTTAGTATGTTAATAACATTCTATTTTTTAATGCATTTAAGAGGTGTAAGACATGTTTATTTTTGCACAACAAATTTTAGATTCAATAATATTTTACAAAGGAATTATTCAACGAAAATAGAAAATAAATTAAATCTATAACAACTATACAACCTTCTGATGTTGTCCCAAATGCTACGACATTTGTGACACCATCCATCTAGGATTATTCAGATACTACACATACCAAGAGATTTCCTTAAAGATAAGAATCTCTCAAGGTCAAGACCTTAGTAAATATATCATCATTATGATTTTCAGTAGGTACGTACGTATTCCAACTTCACTATGTTCTTCTCCACTAAATCTCTCATAAAATAATTTCTAATGCAAATGTGTTTAGTGAGTGAGTGTTGTACTGAATTTTTAGAAATGTTTATGCACTCATATTATCACAGAAAATTGTAAGGATATCAATTTCAATTTCATAGGCATGAAACATCTTGCTTAACCACAAGATTGTTTCCCATGTAGAAACATCCTATACTCTTACTCTTTTTGTCATCTATATCTCATGCTCAATCCGCATCACTGTATCCAATCAAGGTGTTGTTGGTGTCCTTAGTGTACCATATCCCAAGTTCACTTGTAACTGCATCAAACTTGATTGTTGGGAATAAAATGAGTTATGTTTTGATTGAATACCAAAACCCCCTGAGACATGCCTAAGTCATGATTGAATATGTTCTAGAAATGTTAGAACATGTAGTATAAAGGCTAGATGAGGAGCTAATATGTTAGGTAGCTCTTAGATGATTAAATGCACAAACTGAGGGGGAACACATACTTGGAAGTTCATTTGAATCAAGTCCCCTCAAGGCTCAAACTCTGGATACAACACTAAGTCTTTTGAGACTAACTATACTGATCAGGAGAGTTGTCCAGAGGAGTTGTCTCAGTACAAGAAGTCAAGATCAAGATCAAGTGCTCTGAAAGCTGAGGTCAACTATGCTGAAGACAAATACACCCTAAAGAATTGCAAATCAACATGCTAAGATCACCTTGAAGTGAAGCAAAGGGTATGAGCCAAGTCATCTGAAGAAGAGCAAGCCAACCTTGCTGATAAGCAAGACTGCTGATAGTGATAAGGAGAGTTGTCCAAATGATGAGGAATGTTGTCCTATCAATGGAACAACCTTCATAAGACATGTCCATATTCTTACAAGAGAATCTGAATGTCAGATATTGGAAAGAGTGCTGCAGAATGAAGACAAAGCTCTTACAGACGTTTATTTCCCAAATGAGGACATGTCACTATCAAGATTCTGTCTTCAAAGTTGAAGAACTAAAAGAAGACATTTATGGACATTGGAGGCTGCCTCTCCAATGGGCAAATCCTTCATTTATCTATAAATACAGAAGTGTGAAGACCATTTGAAAGCATCCAACTTAATCCAACTAAAATCCAACTAGCATCAAACTTCAACCTCAACAAAGCACATCCAACCTTAAGTTCTTACAAGCTAGAGTGCTTTCAATGCTTTCAAAGACTATCTTAGTCTTCAAACACTTCATCTAAGCTGTACTACATTGTATATCCATACACAAGCTTAGAGAGATATCCTATCCTTATACACTGATCTTCATTGTAAAGGATATCTCATTAGTTGGAACCTTACTTCAATCCTCATATCTTTCAAGAGTGAAAGTGAGAAGGTTGTAGTAGTAGAAGTGGTAGGAGCTGACTGTTGAGAGAAGAACAGTTCAGTTCTGAGTTGAGAAGAGGGTACTAGGACTCTAGACATCCTAGGGATCAATTCACCAAGAGTGGTGTTCTTGATCAAGTGCACCTTGGCACTATAAAACAAGTTAATTCCAAGAGTGAAGGAATTATCCTGTTAAATCAAGGAAAGTGGATGTAGGAGCTTGAGTCTCTGAACCACTATAAACTCTTGTGTTGATTTACTTTCAAGTGCTTTCATACACTCAACACTGCACACAAAACTGATCTTTCAAAGGATAAACATTCAAAGACTGTGCAAAACTGATTTGGACAAGTTCCCTGAAACTGGACTGTATTGAATTGACCAAGTGATTTCAGAATCTAAAGGAGTTTAAACTAAAAGGTCCAACCATTATTCCGCACATATAACTCCCCTAGATAGTTATTCAACTAAGTACTCAATAGTACTTTGTAGTCTGATTATCTTAGAAGAGTTAATCATCTTCAGCAGAGTTGTCCAAGACAACCTTGCTGAGCTCTGGTTTGATCAAGTTAGAAAAGAATTTGAATACAAGTGTATCCCCCCCCATACAATTGTTATATACTCCTTTCAGGACCAACAAGTGGTATCAGAGCAGGGGTTCAAAGACCACTGCTTCTGAAAAGCCATCTTGGTTTTCAAAATCACATATTTAGTGTGGTCACTGAACTGATCTTTCTGAAATCCTAATTGTATATTGACTGACTGTTTGTTCTTGAGTTATGGCCAACAACAATGCTGCTGTTCCACCTCCTACTGTCCAAGGATTGGACAACATGACCACAAATCCAGTCAACCACATCTCACATCACAAACTGCCCATGTTCTCAATTGATAATTATGATTTCTGGAAAATCAGGATGAGGGCTCATCTTGCATCTCTACACACTGACATGCTGAGAGTGATCACAAGAGGTCCTTTTGTGTTCACATTTGTCAATCCCAAAGTCACTGAGGCTCAAAAGGCAGACCCAAGAGAGGTGCTCCCAAAAGATGAAGATGACTTTACCACTGATGAGAAGAGGAAAGATAACTTGAATTATCTTGCCATGAACACCCTCTACCAAACAATTCCAGATGCAATTATGGGTAGAGTCTACCACTGCACAACAGCCAAAGAAATTTGGGATACTCTTGCAGAAATGTGTGAGGGTACTGAAAAGATCAAGGAGAATAAACTCCAAGTTGCTGTGCAGAAATTTGAACAGTTTGCAATGGAGTATGAGGAGTCCATTGATAAATTTGTTGGTAGATTCACTGATGTGATGAATGAAATCAACTCACTGGGCAAGGTCTACACTAAAAGAGAAGTTGGATTGAAGATCTTAAGGAGTCTCACTCAAAAGTGGGATGTCTATGCTGTGATGATGCAAAACACCAAAGATCTCTCCACCATGCCCATGCAACAAATCTTCTCAGAACTCAAAGCTTATGAGTTCGATCTCAATAGAAGAAAACCTATTGAGGAACCTTCAAATCCTACTAAGGGAGTGGCATTCAAAGCCAAAACTGCTGAACCAGAAATGCAGTCTACTCTAAGATCATCAAAGTCAGTCTCAAAGACTGAAATGAAGGAAGAACTAGCCTTGATGGCTAGAAGGTTTGAAAAGCTAAATTCAAGGTTTGGTAGATACAAGAAATTCTACCAGGACAACAAATTCAGGAGAAGGTACAACTCTCCTGAAAATCAGGCTGAAGCCAAAAAGCCTGAAGAGAAGAGATCAGAGGACAAGTACTCTGATAGGAGAAGGTCCAGTAGAGCTGAACCTTCATCATCAAAAAGAAGAGAAGAATCAAAGAAAGAAGATGATGAAGATCTGTGCTATAACTGCAAAAAGAAAGGGCACTTTCAGTATGATTGCCCTGAATTAAGCTCTAAGGAGAGAAGAGAGAGGCAAGCCAAAAGAGACAGAAAGTTCACCAACAGAAAGGCCATGATGGCTGGTGAAGAGTCTGATAATGCTGAAAGCTTCAACTCTTCTGATGGACTGTTCTCCAACAGTGATGATGATGATGATGATGTCTGCAACATGGCTCTTGAGGATGATGAGGTATCCTCTACTTCTAGTTCACCATCATTCATCTCACAAAACAATAGTGAGATCAACTTGAAGCTTTCCCTTGGAAAGTTGATGGAAGATTTCACTATGATACAAGAATTTCATGATAACTGTGTGAGAGAAAATGAAAGATTGGCTATTGAACTTGCCAAAAACTCTGAGACAGTTGTTGATGTCAAGTCTACTGAGTTGTATCAACAAGTCTTGAGAGAGCTTGAGGAAGCAAATCTCAGGATAGTTGACCAACAAAAGGAGATTGATGATCAACTTCTCTCTCAGAAGAGAAAAGATTTTGAACTTAAAATTCTCAATGCCAAGTTTGAAAATCTCTCACATGAATATGATATTCTTAAAGCAAGTGAAGAGAGCCTGAAATTAAAGATGTCTGCTCTGAAGAAATCCTCTAGAGCAATAGAGGAAATTCAGAGTTATCAAAGACCTATGGCTCAAAGAAGTGGATTAGGATTTGATCCATTTGAATCTTCACCTTGTCTTAGTGTTGCTTCTGTGAGTAACACTAAGAGAATCTTTGTTAAGTCAGTGGCACAAACTGAAAATGAAATAATTAAGCCACTGAACAAAGGAAAGGGCAAAATGAATGATCTGCCTAATCAAATGCTTCAGGAGAATAGGCCAAAACCTAAGGAAATGGTCAAGGCTCCTGAACATAAGTTGAATGCTGGTCAGCAGAGTAGACCCAATGGTAGGGCAACTCTACTGAACAATGTTCAGAGGAAGTGTCCAAGGTATAATCAGCCTAGGCCAACTCCTCTGAAAAAGCCTCAGCTGAATAGACCTAAGGACAACTTTCCTCAAAGGCAGAATAAAATGAGACAACCAAAACCCTTCATGCCAAAGGGTAATGGTCATAAGAAAGCCTTTCCTCAAAGATTCCCTCAAGCTGCACAAAGAACTCAAAAGTTCAGGAGACTTGACAACTCTCCTGAAACTTATAGAGTTAACACATTCACACACACTTTCCCAAAGGCATTTAAGGGAAAGACAGTGTATTTAGATGCTAAAGGAAGACAACTTAGCCACCTTGAATCAATCAGGGTTATTAGGCAAGTTTGGGTTCCTAAAGGTACAGCTAACCTCTCAGGACCCAAAACTCAAAGGGTACCTAAACCAATCTAATTGCAGGTACCTAGGGGCCACAAGATGAGGAGCATAAGCAAAAAGACAGCATGGTACCTTGACAGTGGATGCTCAAGGCACATGACAGCTCACAAGGAACTCCTCACTGATTTCATTGAAAAAGAAGGCCCTAATGTCACATTTGGAGACAGCTCACAAGCATCAACAAAAGGTTATGGTACTTTGATGATTGGTAACATCAAAGTATCCAATGTATCTTATGTAGCTGGTCTCAAATATAATCTCCTAAGTATCAGTCAATTCTGTGATAAAGACTTCAATGTTGAGTTTTCCAGTGATAAATGCTTGATCAAAGATAAGACTCAACAAATTCTATTGACTGGAACAAGGAAAGGAAATGTGTATTTTGCAGACTGGGACAAGTCTACTCATGCTGCATGCTTCATTGCTAAGAGTTCTAGTGAACAAAGTTAGTTGTGGCATAAAAGATTAAACCACTTAAACTTCAAAACAATGAACAAAATTGCTAGAAATGCATTAGTCAAAGGACTACCTAATGAGGTTTTCATTAAAGAGCATGTTTGCAAATCATGCCAAGAAGGAAAACAGATCAAAGCCTCATTTAAAGGAAAACCAGTCATTTCCACTGAAAGGGTACTTGAACTTTTACATATGGATCTTTTTGGACCAATTACCCCTGTAAGCATAAATGGTAGAAAATACACATTGGTAGTAGTAGATGACTTCTCTAGGTTCACATGGGTAGTATTTCTCCTTAATAAGAAGGAAACTCAAGTCAAACTGCCTGAACTTCTAAAGAGATTGTCAAATGAGAAAGCCTTAGCATTATCAAGATAAGATCTGATAAAGGCACTGAGTTCATTAACTCATACATCAATGAGTATTGTACATCTAATGGAATAGCTCATGAAACCTCAGCAGCTAGAACTCCTCAACAGAATGGAGTTGCAGAGAGAAGAAATAGAACTTTAAAAGAAGCTGCTAGAACCTTAATTGCTGATTCAGATTTGCCTAAGAGGTTTTGGGCTGAAGCCATAAACACTGCATGCCATACTCAAAATAGATGTTTGATCACTAAGGGGCAAGGCAAAACCCCTTATGAACTCTGGAAAGGAAGATTGCCTAAAGTGTCTTACTTTCACATTTTTGGTTGCAAGTGTTTTATTCACAATAATGGGAAAGATCAGCTGAAAGCCTTTGACAGCAAAGCTGATGAAGGAGTATTTCTTGGATACTCTCAAATCAGTAGAGCTTTCAGAGTCTATAACAAGAAAACCCTTATTGTAGAGGAAACACCTCATGTTGTATTTGATGAATCTATTCATGAGTTCAGGAATGAGAACTTGGAATCAGAAGAAATCACACAGAGGACAACCAGACTAAGTCTAAAAGACAAAGACACTGAGCTTATAGATGTTGTCCAAACCAATCTACCTGAAAACTCTATGTTGGACAACCATCCTGAAGGCAACCCTCCTGAGGCAAATTCCACTGAAGGAAATAGTGAACTGAATGATCCAATCCCAGTTCACATCCAGGTAACAACTACCAATGAAGAAGCAGTTCCTGCTGAGGTAGTTAATGGGTCAAATAATCAAGGAAGAAATCAAAATGTTGAAAATACCAATGTCACTGACATTGAGGACAACACCCCTGATTATGATCCTGAATTAGATCCTGCATTCAATTATCCTGAATTCTATGATCAAATTGACTCAACTTCAGTAGAGGACAACTCTACTGAAGAGAGCAGAAAAAGAAGGACTTGGTTGTCTGACCATCCTACTGATCAAATACTTGGTGACCCAAGTATTGGAGTCAAAACAAGAAGATTTCATGGTGAAAGTGCTATTTTCTGTTGTTTCTTGTCAGAACAAGAACCAAGTGATATTGAGGAGGCACTTCAAGATGCCAATTGGATCACAGCCATGCAGGAAGAACTGAATCAATTCACCAGAAATGAAGTATGGGAGCTGGTGGATAGGCCTTCACATCAAGATGTTATTGGAACAAAGTGGGTGTTCAAGAACAAGAAGAATGAAAATGATGTGATTGTCAGAAACAAAGCAAGACTTGTGGCAAAAGGCTACTGCCAACATGAAGGCATTGACTATGATGAGACATTTGCACCTGTGGCAAGGCTAGAAGCAATAAGGCTCTTTCTAGCCTATGCAGCCCACAAGAGGTTCAAAGTGTACCAAATGGATGTCAAGAGTGCCTTTCTGAATGGAGTCTTGAAGGAAGAAGTCTATGTAGAGCAACCACCAGGTTTTGAAGTTGGAAACCAAGTTTACAGACTCAAGAAAGCTCTTTATGGACTCAAGCAAGCCCCTAGGGCTTGGTATGATACACTGTCACAATTCCTCTTGGATCATGGATTCACCAAGGGAACTGTGGACAGAACTCTTTTCAGAATCTCTGAAGGAGAGGGCATCTTTCTTGTCCAAATTTATGTGGATGACATAATATTTGGATCCCCCAATGAGAAGCTATGTGAGAAGTTCTCCAAGCTAATGCAAAGCAAGTTTGAGATGTCCATGATGGGGTTGATGAACTTCTTTCTGGGTCTTCAAGTCAAGCAATCAAAAGAAGGAATCTTCATCAACCAAGCTAAGTACACCAGAGAAATGATCAAGAAGTTTGGATGTACAACTAGCAAGCCAGTAAGGATCCCAATGAACACAAACTGAAGATGGATCCTGATGAGAGTGGTATTCCAACCAACTCTACTGAGTATAGAGGAATAATTGGTTCACTCCTCTATCTCACTGCCAGCAGACCCGACATCACCTTTGCAGTAGGTGTTTGTGCAAGGTTTCAAGCAAATCCTAAGAAAAGCCATCTTGAGGCTGCAAAGAGAATCTTGAGGTATCTCAAAGGCACTGAAAATCTAGGCCTTTGGTATCCTGCTGATGACAACATTGAGTTAACTGGCTACTCAGATGCTGATTATGGAGGATGCAGAATTGACAGAAAGTCCACTTCAGGGACTTGTCAATTCTTAGGCAACAAGCTCATATCTTGGTTCTCCAAGAAGCAAAACACAGTGGCTACTTCCACTACTGAGGATGAATATGTTGCTGCTGGAAGTTGTTGTGCCCAGATCCTATGGTTGAGACAACAACTAAGAGATTACAGAGTCAACTCTACTGAAGTGCCCATATTTTGTGATAACAATAGTGCCATTGCTATTTCACAAAATCCTGTCTTGCATACAAGATGCAAACATGTGGACATCAAGCATCACTTCATTAGAGATCATGTGGAGAAGAAGGATATAAAGTTGGTCAAGATCCACACAGATCATCAAAAAGCTGATATACTAACTAAGCCACTTGCAGAGGCAAGGTTTCTGGAGCTATCAGCAGAGTTGGGTTTACTTGATCCAGGGAAGTTGGACAAGTAAAACTCACTGAAGTTAATGGGAGTAAAAGAGCTGAATTGATATTCAGTAGACTTGGACAAATCTACTGAAGTGCAGAAGAGATGATCATAACTACTCAGGACACTTGTCCATTGACATTCAGGACTCTTGTCCACATCTCTTCAGGGCACTTGTCCCTGTAGGGTCAGATAAGTTGTCCTAGTTATCAAACCTATTCTCTTGGTTTGATAAGCACCTATTTTGGGTAATCATTGTCTACCTTGATACCTGTCCCAACTACAGATATCATTTCTGTGGGATTTAATTTGTCCCCCACCCAAAAGGTCGCTTTCCATGCATTAAATGCCAAGATTTAACTCTTGTTTGCATTACACCTTTTCAAACCATGATCTATCTCGAAAACTCCCCAACCATTAACTAATATTGAATACCTTCCACGTTTTGAATAAAACCAACAAGTCACTGTTACATTGGTTTTTAACCATTGGATCAAAACTGGCCAACTCCCCTGAAATTCATCCTGACCGTCCAAGTGTATCTTTCCATATTTGACAACAGTTGAAAATACACAAAACTCACCAACTCATTGACAAACATTCTTTTTAGAATATTCTCAAGTCTTAAGAACTCCCCACACACTCTTCTTCCCCAAGCATTCGAAACCCTAGCCTATTCTCTTCAAACTCTCCCAAAACTTTCTAAATTTCATCTCTGCAATCTTCAATGGCTCCCAAAGTGAAACCAGAGATGATCATAGATTTTTCCAACAAGGCTCTTGACCTTGATTTTGGTTATTTGAGCAACAAGAACAACCTTCACTTTGAGCCAATAGTATCATTTACAAGTGAAGATCCTGAAATCACTCCAACCCTAAGATGGTTGAGAAGAGCAGGCCTTCAGAAATTCATGGAGGAAAGGCCAAGCTCTTGTTTGGACAACTACATGGCTGAGTTCTTTGCCTTTCTCAAATGGAGAGGCAAACCAGAAGATGGTGAGATTTCCACCAGATTGTCCTATGTTGCTGAAGAAGATGAAGAAGAGAGATTTCATAGAGTGAAATTCTCTTTAGAAGATCTTGAAGGAGCTTTTGGATTGCCTTCAGAAGGAAGGAATCCAGAATCTTATGGTGTTGGCCATGAAGATGACATAGCACAAGAATGGCTATTAGTGCCAGGCCCTCTATCTTCAACACAAAACAAGAAGACTCTCAAGTCTAAATTTCTCAATCTATTTGAGGTAATCACTAAGAGTCTCTTGAGTAATACTGGAAGCTTGGAGCAGGTCAGCCATCCTAGAATCAGAATCATGGCTGCAGTCATTGATGCCAGTGACAAGGGTATCAAGTTTGATTGGAGGACCTTCATTATTTCTGAGATGATGAAGGAAAAGGCCAAGTTTAAAGTGAGAGCTCATAACAAGGTTGTGCTAGAAGGGAAACTCAAGTATTGCACCAGGGCAAGCTTGTTGATTGAGAGATTTTCCCATTATTCCCAAATGCAAACCTTTGCAAAGCCTCTCCCAGCTCAAAAGATTCTGTTCAGAAAGCTCAGCAAGAAAACTGAGCAAAGGAGGATGATAGTGGCCAAACCTGCTGAAGAAAAGGTGGAGGAGAAACCTAAAATGAAGAAGAGGACAAAAGCAAGAGTGGTGAAGACAAGGAAAATGTCTCAGATCATCTCAGAAGAGAATTCAGATGCTTCAACTGAGATTGAAGAAGTTGCTAGAGAAGGTGTACAAGTGCCCTCTGATCATTCAGAAGAATTAAGGCAGAAGTACAATGAGACTAGACAAAAGTCTAGGGGTGATAAGAGGATCAGGGAGGTTGTCCCTGAAAAGGATGGTGAAGGAAGTGGGAGCAGTAGGGCTAGCAAGAGAAGGGCCAAGCCTACTGACAAAGTGTTGGAGCTCCAAGAGGAAAGGTCTCTACAACTTGCTCTTAGAGAGAGCAGAGCTGAGAGCAGGACCAAATCAAAGTCAAGGACCAACTCATCTGGTTCTGGAACTCCAGAATCCAAGGTCCCTGAAGGTCAACCAATAGAGGCCAACATCCCTGAAATTCAGAACCCTGAGCCCAACTCCCCTGAAACCCACATAACCCCAACCAACCAACCTATAACCCCCATCAATCTTACAAAGAGATACTCTCCTGAAGGGAATGTGCAAAGAAGTGGGATAGATGTGCTAGCAGATATAGCAGTAGATGAGACAAGACTGCATTCTCCCCTTGACTCATCTATGCTCAATTACTCAAAGCAATTAGAAGCTGCACTTTTTGAGCCAACCCCCTTGAGTAAAGCCCCTTCAGATCCATTGCTCTTTAAAGCAACTGAAGCACCTTCTACTGCACCCAACTCTTCTGAAGCCAACATTCCTGAACTAAACCTTCCTGAAGCCACTTTAGGAGAACCCAGAGCCAACTCCCCTATAACCCAAAGTCCCCATTCAAGTGGAGATGAGGAGGAGTATACTTATGAAAGTATGCTCAGAGGAGGAGCCATGGCTACTGTGGACAGTTTGTATCCACAACTTGCTGAATTTCCAAGAATTCAGAGGACTTTTCATGATATAAGGATGCTTGTTGATGTAAAAGATAAGTCTATGATGGAGATATCACAAGTCATCCAAGATAAGGGAGCAAACTGGTGGCAAGTTGAGGAGAACAGATTGCTACACTTTGCTGGAGTCTCAAAGACAAGATTTCTCATTGATGAGGAAATCTTTGCAAAGCTGGTAGCTGATAAGATTAAGGAGGAGAAGGAAAGAAAAGCTAAGGGAATCAAACACCCTGATAGTAGCTCCAATGATGATGATTCCCCTAATGATCCCTCAAACCCCTCAAAACCCAACCCTCCTGAAACCCCTCAAGCTAATATCCCTAAGCCTTCTATATCTGAAAGACTTTCCAACCCTCCTAAGACCTATCATAGGAAAGGCTCTGTCAATTCAGAGGTGTTGACCAAGGATGGTAACACAACCAATGACACATCTGCCAATGAAGGTTCTTTTGAACCCAAGGCACAGCCTAAAGATGTGGAGGTTCCTGTTTTAGAGGCTGGTTTGGTTAAGGCCTATTCAGTGTCAGATGAGTTGGACACTGATCAGCCCTTAATCATTCAGGATGACTCAGTGGCTGCTGATATAAGCACTGTGATCTCCCCACAACTGCCATCTTTGAACCTTGTTGAAGGTGGAGATGCTGCAGGTCTAGGTGAAGGAGTTGAAAAGGAGATGATAGTGGAAAAACCAGAGGGAGAAGTAGATGATAGAGAGGTTGTGATCACTAGAATAGTGAGTGTACCACCAAATGAGGGTGATATAAGTGAGGAAGGCCAGGCTATTCTTGAAGTCAAATCTGAACTTCAAGAATCCCTTGATGAGAGGAGGCCTGTTCCTTTAAGTGAGGAAACCATTGTTGAAGGGAGAAAAGAAATAGTTGAAAATGAGGAGAAGACTGCTGATGTATCAGAGTCTTATGAAAAAGAATTGGAGGGAGACAAGTGTGTTTTTACTGATGCTTTTGATTTGTCTGATATTGCAGGTATAACCTTTGATCAAATCTTTGCAGATGAACTCTTAACAGATGCACCCATCCAAGTTGACAGTGGATCAACACAAGCCTTGCTTGGGATGCAATCAGAGAAGTTGGATTCCTTGGCTCACCAGGTACAATCAGCTCATGCAGAAACTTCTGGAGCCTTGGATGAGCATGGAAGAACTTTGGCATCTGTGGAAATGAGGCTAACTGGCTCAGAGGATGTGGTGTTACCTACCTTGGAGGCAAGGATCAGTGGAGTTGAGACTGGTTTGCAAACCATCTCCACTGAAGTTATCAAAGCCAAAAACACCATGAGGTCAGTTTCAAAGGAGGTTAAGAAAGAGCAATCTTTGCTAAGAATCAACCACAATAGGAATGTGAAGACATTAAGGTCAGTGGTAAAGAGAGCTCTTGGAAGAAAGACTGCACTGCAAAGACAAAGAGCTGAAGAGCAAAGGCTAGCTATGGTGAAAGCAGCCTCAGAAAAGTTTTCCCAAGAGGTATTGGCCAACATTGCTGAAGGTGCAGTGGCCAACCTCACTGAGCTTCTCAAAGCCCAATTGGATGCATCTCTTAAATCAACCATGGAGGAGGTTGTCCAACAGAAAATGAAGCCTGTTCTAGCCTTTCTTAGCTTGAGCAGTGACAGGATGCAGAATATACATGATGAAAATGTATATTTGTTGGAAGAAATGAAATCCCTAAATCAGGCAAAATCCCTAATGGCCACAACAATGAGTGAGCTAAAACCCCAATGTTTTGATGCTGCCAAAAAGGGGGAAAGGGAAAGAGCAATGGCAAAAGGTGCCTTAGTGATTGGAAGCCCAGTTAAGGGTAAGGACAAAGCCCCTGAAGGAAAGGGAAAAGAGCCAGCAGTACTGAACTTGGAAGAATTGGATGAAGAGGAGCAGTTAGCACTTGCATTGAAGAACTCTATGGCCTCAGCTCAAGAGGAAAGAATGAGGTTACAACAAAGACCAGGTGGTGAGGTATCTGGTTTGGACAAGGATGCTGAAGGTGTCCAAACTAGAGGAAAGATCAAGAAGGCCCAAGGAAAGAAGAGACAAGTTGAGAAATTCACTGACTTTCCCAATAGCCTTGATCTTCCACCTGAATTCAGAGTTGTTGATGATGAGCCTATCTCAAAGAAGGCCAAAACTGCTGAAGAGCCCAAGAATGCTGAAATATCCAAGTTTGCTGAAAAAGACAAGTCTACTGAGACTAAGTCCACTGAAAGTACCAAAGCCTCTGAAGATGTTGAGGAATTATATGAAGAAGGCTTTGGACCTGGACCAAAGAAGACAAAGATTGTGGTACTCAATGATCCATCAAAGCTGTTTCATGAAGGGTATGGCAAAGACCCTGAAACACAACAGAAACTGGCTATGATGAGAGCCCAAGAGAAAATGGACTTGATGGAAGAGGCCAACAGAGCAAGAAACAAGAGAAGAGCAGACTTCCAGAAGCCAAGAAGGAAGAGAGCAACTTACAACAAGATGAAGCCACAGCTATTGATTCCAATGGACACCAAATATCCTCACTTGGATAAATGGGTACCAATTCAGCTGAATGACTTATGGGAGGAAGCCAAAAGGGAGTATGTCTATGATCAATATGTCATTGACAGATGGAATGGAAGAGATGCCAACTCCACTTTTGCTGAGTTCATGATAGAATACTACAAAGAACTCTATCAACAATTGCTTGCAGCTGCTGATATTGCAAGAATTGAACTCACAGCTCCTAAGCCAATCATATACATGCCTCCAAAGCTTGAAGGATGGATTGACCAAGCAAGAATTCTGAGAGAATTCACTGAGATCCTTAAGTTAAACAAGATGGTTCTTGGTCCTAAGGGAACAAACCAAGAAGCCATGGCATTGAAAAGAAGAGTGTGGGCACAGTATGGAATGCTGCCACCTCCTGAGGATGATCTTTGAAATGGCTAAGTCTTCTGACCTTTCTTATATGGTCAAGATTGCTGATGTGATGTGCTAACCTGTTTGCTCTGATGTTGAAAATCTTGTATATGTCTTGAAGTGTTAGTATTTGTTCTGATACAAGATTGGTGCTCTGATACAAGTTTATGCTCTGATACTGAAAAATCTTGTATATGTGTTGAACTGTTAGAATGAAATACTCTGATGTATTAAATGTTGTTGATTCATGCTCTGATATGTTAAATTCAACTATCAACATGCTTGTAATGATTTTTGAATGAATGATAGTTGAACTTATTTTGAATCAAGAAACACTCATCTCTCTATGCCTATCTATGAAACCTATGTGCAACATGAATGGTGAATACACTAACACATTACTTTTCAGGATAACTGACCTTAGTCATGTCTTCTGAAGATTAATGTAATAGGTGTAGCTAAGTGACTTTTGCACAAGCTGTATAGGTTTTGGCATCATCAAAAAGGGGGAAATTGTTGGGAATAAAATGAGTTATGTTTTGATTGAATACCAAAACCCCCTGAGACATGCCTAAGTCATGATTGAATATGTTCTAGAAATGTTAGAACATATAGTATAAAGGCTAGATGAGGAGCTAATATGTTAGGTAGCTCTTAGATGATTAGATGCACAAACTGAGGGGGAACACATACTTGGAAGTTCATTTGAATCAAGTCCCCTCAAGGCTCAAACTCTGGATACAACACTAAGTCTTTTGAGACTAACTATACTGATCAGGAGAGTTGTCCAGAGGAGTTGTCTCAGTACAAGAAGTCAAGATCAAGTGCTCTGAAAGCTGAGGTCAACTATGCTGAAGACAAATACACCCTAAAGAATTGCAAATCAACATGCTAAGATCACCTTGAAGTGAAGCAAAGGGTATGAGCCAAGTCATCTGAAGAAGAGCAAGCCAACCTTGCTGATAAGCAAGACTGCTGATAGTGATAAGGAGAGTTGTCCAAATGATGAGGAATGTTGTCCTATCAATGGAACAACCTTCATAAGACATGTCCATATTCTTACAAGAGAATCTGAATGTCAGATATTGGAAAGAGTGCTGCAGAATGAAGACAAAGCTCTTACAGCCGTTTATTTCCCAAATGAGGACATGTCACTATCAAGATTCTGTCTTCAAAGTTGAAGAACTAAAAGAAGACATTTATGGACATTGGAGGCTGCCTCTCCAACGGGCAAATCCTTAATTTGTCTATAAATACAGAAGTGTGAAGACCATTTGAAAGCATCCAACTTAATCCAACTAAAATCCAACTAGCATCAAACTTCAACCTCAACAAAGCACATCCAACCTTAAGTTCTTACAAGCTAGAGTGCTTTCAAAGCTTTCAAAGACTATCTTAGTCTTCAAACACTTCATCTAAGCTGTACTACATTGTATATCCATACACAAGCTTAGAGAGATATCCTATCCTTATACACTGATCTTCATTGTAAAGGATATCTCATTAGTTGGAACCTTACTTCAATCCTCATATCTTTCAAGAGTGAAAGTGAGAAGGTTGTAGTAGTAGAAGTGGTAGGAGCTGACTGTTGAGAGAAGAACAGTTCAGTTCTGAGTTGAGAAGAGGGTACTAGGACTCTAGACATCCTAGGGATCAATTCACCAAGAGTGGTGTTCTTGATTAAGTGCACCTTGGCACTATAAAACAAGTTAATTCCAAGAGTGAAGGAATTATCCTGTTAAATCAGGGAAAGTGGATGTAGGAGCTTGAGTCTCTGAACCACTATAAACTCTTGTGTTGATTTACTTTCAAGTGCTTTCATACACTCAACACTGCACACAAAACTGATCTTTCAAAGGATAAACATTCAAAGACTGTGCAAAACTGATTTGGACAAGTTCCCTGAAACTGGACTGTATTGAATTGACCAAGTGATTTCAGAATCTAAAGGAGTTTAAACTAAAAGGGCCAACCATTATTCCGCACATATAACTCCCCTAGATAGTTATTCAACTAAGTACTCAATAGTACTTAGTAGTCTAATTATCTTAGAAGAGTTAATCATCTTCAGCAGAGTTGTCCAAGACAACCTTGCTGAGCTCTGGTTTGATCAAGTTAGAAAAGAATTTGAATACAAGTGTATCCCCCCCCCATACACTTGTTATATACTCCTTTCAGGACCAACATTGATAATTCTTTTCAAAATATTCAGGTGAGATTCCTTTGGATTAGCTTGGTACCTAGCACAAACAAAAAACACTATGCATAATATCTGGTCTATTAGAGGTTAAATAAAGTAAACTTCTTATCATGGACCTATACAATGTTGGATCAACATCCTTACCAGCATTGCCTTTGCAAAGTTTCAAAGTAGATCTCATAGAAGTTTTCATTACTTTTTAACTTTCAAAACCAAACCTTTTAACCAAGTTCTTAGCATACTTACCTTGAGAGAAGAATATACCATCCTTACATTGCTTGATTTGAAGACCTAAAAAGTAATTCAAATCTCCAACCATACTCATCTCAAATGTTGCAGTCATTGCCTCAACAAATTTGTTAACATTTTAACACAAGTTGAACCAAATACACTGTCATCAACATATATTTGAGCAATAAGTAAATCTTCTCCAGTGTGCTTAATAAACAAAGTTATATCGGTTTCTCCTCTAACAAAAATGGTCAGGGTATTGTGGATCTTCAAATCCTTTAAGTTGTTCAACATATGCTTCTTCATTTCAAAATGTCATTTAGAAATGCAGCTTATACATCCATTTGATGAAGTTTAATGTCAATAAAACATGCAATTGCTAGCAATAATCTAATAGATTCTATCCTAACAATATGTGCAAATATTTCATCAAAATCAATAACCTCAACTTGGGTGTAATCTTGTGCAACTAATCTAGTCTCAATCCTAGAAAAAATGTTATCAAACTCATCAGTTTTGTTCTTAAAAATCAACTCTGTTCTCATGACATTAGTATAACTAAGTCTTAGAACAAATGTCCATACTTCAAAGTTTTCAAACTGATTAAGTTCATCATGCATAGCATTTATCCAATTTTCATCAGTTATTGCCTCATTTAACATTTTCAGGTTCAATTTCAGAATAGTAACACTCTGCATTCACAACATTGCAAATAGAAGACATGCATATTATTCTTACCACATCTACCTTATTTGATCTTACTCTTCCTCTTGTTTGCACTCCAACTGTAGCATCACCTATGATCTGGTCAGAATGATGACTTTTCCCAATTCTTGAAGAAGGATTCATTTTGGGAACATACTGATCATTCTGGAAAGGTACAACTGACTGTTCTGTAGATGTTGACCCAGATGTGTTAACATTCGGTACAACATTTTCAGACTTCAGTGTATTCTCAGAATTGTCAGTGACTTGTGATACATCTTCTTCATCTTTGTCATCTGTAAGACCTTAATCATCATCAAACACAACATTAACAGATTCTTGAACATTGTTAGTCTTAAGGTTATAAACTCTATAAGCTTTACTATTTCTAGAATAGCCTAAAAAGAAACCTTACACTTTTAGAATCAAACTTATGAAGTTGATTCATATCATTCAGAATATAACACATACAACCAAATACATGAAAATACTTCACATTCGGTTTTATAATGTTCAAAATCTCATAAGGTGTTTGAATAGAACCAGATCGAATATAAACTCCATTAATAATATGATATGATGTATTCAATGCTACAACCTAAAATCTCTTAACAAGACTTTTAGAAGTAAGCATGACTCTTATCATTTCTTGTAGAGTTATATTCTTTCTTTCAGCAAAGACATTCCGTTGTGGAGTTTTAGGAGATGAATATTCTTGCAAAATACCATTTCTTATCATAAAAAATCATTAAACATGCTATTTTCAAATTCCCTACCATGCATGACCAGTTCTAATATGGCCAACTTTCAAGTTAAACACATTTTTGAACCTTTTGTAAAGAATTTTAAATGCAACAATTTAATGTTTCAGATATATCTCTTAAAAACTCAATCCAGGTAAATCAAGAAAAATCATCTACCACAACAAGTGAATATCTTTTGCCTCCAATGCTTTCAGTTTTCATAGGACTAATTAAATCCATGTGCAAAACAATTCGAAACATTGATGTGTAGAACAATGTGACAGCATTTTATGCAACACTCTTATCTGCTTACCTTTCTGGCATAGTCCACATACAGTAGTACTCTGAAACTTCTGTTTTGGTAATCCTTTTCACTGCATCGACTTTGATTAGTCTCTTCACTGATATATAATATGCATGTCCCAATTTTTGATGCAATAAGACATTTTCATCATTCTTTGACAAATTACACACATTTGTTCCAATGAGATAACAATTATCTACTGCCCTAGACAATTTTCATATTCATTAAGAACATACACATGATTATTTGTCAAATTTTACATGCATATTATCATCACAAAGTTGACTAATACTAATCAAATCAGCAAACAAGCCATCAAAATGTAAAGCATTTTTTAAGCTCATGAAAACCTTCAACATTTAAAGTTCCTTTTCCTATTGTCCTTTCGAACAACCATCATATGGAACATTACCATCATTTTAGGTCACATAATCAGATAAGTATTCAATTTATCCTGTCATATGTCTAGAACAACAACTATCAAAAATACCATTGACCAAGTAAACATGCTTTCAAAGAGGTGTGAACAACATTACAAGTAACATCAGATTTCCATGCAGATTTCAGAAAATGTTTCATAGGATGTGACATCTTTTTAGGCAACATTTTCTCATATCTCAGATCATCAAACATTTGCATGCAGTAAGGACAAATATGATCAATTTTCGAAAAATAGTGACTTACAAACTTCTTTTCAATGTTTTTGACTTTGTGAGAATCTGTTTGTGCAGATGTTACAACAAATGTTTCAACATTTGCCTTCACAAACTTCACAGTATATTCAAAATTCTCAGAAAATAGAAGCAATTTCACCATCATAACGTATACCACAATTATCAAATTTACCAATAGCTACAACATATATCAGAAGCACAATCATAGAAATTTTATGAAACTAAAAGTAGAGGTGATCAGTTTCTTCTTCAGTTTACAATCTTCAAAAATCTCTTCTGGAATGTATGACTTCTAGCTTGGTAATTATCTCTTTCAGATTCATATTCTATTTATTCAAAGAATTAAGAGTGAGTTTCTGAGAGTTACAATCATCCAACAACTTTTGGTACTTATGATCATCAATCCTTATGCCTGCATCATCAACAAACACATTAAAACAATTCAAATCTGGGTGACTCTGTTTTGATGTTACCATAAATGTTATGACATTAGGTGCAACATCAGAATCTGTATCATCCAGATCATCATCTAAAGAATTATCATAATCAATCTTAGTATGAAAAGTGAATTCAACATCATCAGATTCATCAGATTCATCATCTGATTCATCGTTTAAGGTAGTACTAAAATTCAGTTTTTGCTTAAGTCTAATATTGACACATTAATTTTCATAAAGACCAAATTCAGAACATGCATTGAACTGATTTTCTATTTTAAAGATCATACCTTGGTTTACCTTCACTTTTTGATAACCTTGGTTGAAATTGACTTTTCTTTCTTTCTGGTGGGAGAGTTGATGTGTTGATTTGGATCTTTGGTACATCATTGATGCGGCCTAAAAATGTCACCTAATAAGGAGTCGACACGTGTATAAATGATAAGATCGAGAGAGAAGGATTGGATTATCTAGTACTCCCTGAATAAGGAATCCCCTCTAGAGGGAGCTCCGTCTGGAGAGAAGCATCAGAAAGAAGCAGTCTTAACATGAAGTCATGGGCCGTAAATGTAGAGGACTTCCGTCATTTCCGGTCCAAGCTGGGTAAAAGAAAGACTTTATCCTCCTTTATCTTAGGGGATAAAGTCCACTATGAGCACAGATTGCCGAATCTTCAGGGAGTGGAGAAAAGGGAAGATTTCTTCCACTCAGCAGGGCTGAGTCTTAGAGGCAGCTCCGAGATAAGGGGAGGTTCTAACTTCTCTTCACGAAAAAGGCTCTATAAATAGGTAAATCGAAGGAGATTTCCAGGTTAGACATTCTTATACTACAAACTTGATATACTAAACACGAAACACCTTTCTGATATTCTTTGAGAACTATTTTGATACATCAAGGATCTTGAGATCCTTGGGAGATATTGATAAGCCCTATACTGACTTAGGCATCGGAGTGTCCACGCCGGACCCCCCTCCGGCGTGCTCTTTGCAGGTTCTTGAAGATTTCGAGTGAAGGCAGCATATTTGGAGTGATTGTACGTGTTCGAAGAGTGGGACATCCAATCCAGAGGACACGCAATCCTCCCGTGCAAACTTTGGCATATCAATCATAACCTGTAAGTACAGTCCTCCAAGCACGTTCATCTATCGACTTGATATACATGCACAACTTAGGCTTAAAATATGGATAATATGTTCGGGTGCCTAAGTGTAGTGTATATGTGATGTATTTCCATTGCTAACATAAACTAAAAACACACTTAAACAAGGATCTAACCTAGTGTCGTCAGGTATTCGCTCTGATACCAACTGAAAGTGTGTTGTGTATGGTGTATCTAGTGTTTAAGTTAAAAACAGATTAATACTGCACTGAATGTTGAGACAAATAGTACAACACTGACTCTAACAGAATATCAGAAATAAGTAGACACAGCGGAAGACTTGAAACACTAAAACAAACGAGACACAATGGAAATATTTTTAATATAGAATTTATAAATAAAAATCTATGTTAGCCTTACGGCGAAAATCAATACTTATCTTCAAGTATAAATGTTGTGTGAAATGTTACAGCAATCACATTCACAACTGAAACTACAAACGAGGCAGGTGCCTTGTTCTAAAAACGAACTAAGTGTATAAAATATACACTGTCGAAATGCCTAGTCTATCTAATGATTACACTCTCAATAGATAAGAAGACACACAGCCATACGGGTGGGATACTTCGTATGATCTAAAAGGTAAAACTACTGGCCACAATTCCTAACAGGGATCAACGCTCGGTCTAGGAAATTGATCGGATAGAATACACTGAATTATGAAGCCTTCAATCGGTATTTATAGAAGTGGGGTGCTGATTCTAGAGGCTTTCATATAAGATCCTATTTTTTAGAATGTAAGATCCTATTTTTTAGGACTTCAACTTCCATGAACTTTCTAGATCCTTCTTGCACGTTCCAGGTCATTCTAAGATGCTTCCAGCCTCTTCTAGCTCTTCTAGCACGTTCTCATAGGTTCTGGAATCTTCCAGGTTCCAGATCCTTGTAGAAGCTTCTAGATCCTGCCAGAAATGCGACAACATTTAGATCAACATTTAATGCAACATTTCAGAAAAGACTTAGAAAAAATCAAGGAAGGTCAAGTTAAGATGTTGTTTAGAATGTTAATACATTTAAGAATTAACAACATCTGCAATTTTCATCAACACTACGGAGAATGCGAGATGGAGCTTTTGAAATTCACAATTTTCTGTTGTGATTCTTCCTTGAGGTAACAAAGATAAATAATTTTAGGAAATAATTTTTTTATTGTGTGTTCTTGTTACTGTGCATATCAACCCCCAGTTATGAATTTTTGGATTGTTTTGGGTGGATTTCAATGAAATTTTAGGGTTGCTTGCTATATCCTATTTGATCCAACAAAAGGTGATATGCACGATCAACAATGGAGAATCAAAATCGAAAATACGTGATATGTGATGGAATATGCATTGAAATGACGATACTTTTTATGTCATTCATATGTACTTCAATATGCATATTATTAAAATGCACTTTAATTTGCATACTCCTGAACGTAATTCACATGAACTTCAATATACATATGTTTAGATTGCACTTTAGTTTGCATGTTTTTATACAAAATTGTCGAAATGCACTTTAGTTTGCATAATAGTGGATGTAATTCACATGAACTTCAATATGCATATGTTTAGAATGCACTTTAGTTTGGATTCTTTTATGCAAAATTATCTATATGCATTTTAATACGCATTATCCTATTCACTTATTGTTGTATAACTGTATACTTTTTTTGCAAATTAAGTTTGGAAGGTGAAATCTCTTAATTAAATGTGAAGACCTTCTTTTTAGGAATGATTTGAAATTTGGAAGCCAATTAAATGTGAAGACCTTCTTTTTAGGAAGGATTTGAAATTTTAAATGTTTGACTAATATTAATTAATTCGACACTTTTCAGTTATAGTGACTTGTACGTTTTATTAATATTGTGTTATATTTTTCAATTATATTGACTTACACTTTTTATTAATATTGTGTTGCACTTTTCAATTATACTGACTTGCACTTTTGTATAATATTGTGTGACACTTTTCAGTAATATTGACTTACACTTTTTAGTAATATTGACTTGCACTTTTCAGTTAAATTGACTTGCATTTTTTTATAATATTGCGTTGCACTTTTCAGTTATTAACTTACACTTTTTAATTATATTTACTTACACTTTTTATTAATATTGTGTTGCACTTTTTAGTTATATTTTTTTTTTTAAAGATTGAGGTACATAATTCAAACTCTGTCTATTCATTTATTTAATTAACAAAAAAAAAATAGAAAAAAAAAAACTACAACAATAAATAAAAGTTTTTAATTAAAAAAAAAGAACTAAAAAATAGGTAACAGAACTAAAAAAAAATAGGTAACAAACGAGCCCAGGTCGCGAGCGTACAGTCGGTTGTTTTTCTTCTATTTTTTTCGCTTTTTTTGTTACTATAATTTTTCTTTTAATTTTTTCTCTTTATTTTCGCCTGTTTTTTAGTATACAATTCTTTTCCTTTTTTTTTCTCCTGTTTTTTAGTTTTTTTTAATTAAAATTTATATTTATTATTATTTTTTTGTTAATTAAAAAATGGATAGAAAGTTGATTGAAACGGTGTACTTCAACATTAAAAATTTTTATACCCCCATTTACATTATTAACATACTTAATAAAATATTGAGTTTCTTTTATATGTATAATATAATAAAATGAAAAAAAATGTGTGGAGGGAATATAGTTTGAACCATTTAACTCGTACTTAAAAATATACATATCCTTCATTTATGTTTAAACTTTTAACGAAAAAATTTTATTCAATAAAAAGTGCAACACAATATTACTAAAAAGTGTAAGTGGATATAACAGAAAAGTGCAACACAATATTACTAAAAAAGTGTAAGTCAATATTACTGAAAAGTGCAACACAAAATTATAAAAAAGTAAACAAAATTATAAAAAAGTGTGCAACACCATTTATTAAATAATGTAAGTTAGTGAAAAGTGTAAGTTACATAACTGAAAAGTGTGTAACACCAAAATTAAAATAAAAAAAAAAGGTCGAAAAAGTTGAAAGTGAGACTTGAACCACAAATTGTAATAAAACAAGTATGAAACTACCATTAGGCTACAACCCAATTTCTATAATAACTCCATTTTTATCAATAGATATCCTATATTTTGGACTAGAGTGCACATGGTGCACTTGAGTCCACAGGAGATCTACTCAACAAATGAAAAAAAAAAAAAAAAAAAAAACTAAAGCCAAAAAAAAAAAATAACTAGCGAAAAAAGCTCCCAAAAAAAGGGGAAAAATTTGATAACACCCGTGTGTACGGCGTGCACTCGGGTGTATATGAGCTAAAAGCATAAAGTAATGACATGTGATATAATTTTGAGATGTTTAAATTGTGTAGTTTAAAGTGAAAAAATATTTTACTGTCAAATAAGAAAATGCTCAATTTAAATTGGGATACATGAAGTATATTTATATATAAATAAAGTTAAATAGGCCGGCATGTTGGACATAAAAGACTTACGAAAAAATTTGAATCCAGTCTATTTAATTAAATAGACTTTTAAAAAAATTGAAGAAAAGTAGGGGTGAGATGACTCTAATAGTTATTTCCCCATTGTGATAGTATTTGGCGTTTAAACCTTTTTTTTTTTTTTATGGATTGAAACTGAATGTTTATATTGTTTGGATTGGAATTCCTCAAGCTAAACAAGTTTTGACTATCGATAATACTGCTAAGTGTTGGGATATAAATCCTGAAACAAGTCCTAAATGATGATAAAAGATAAAGATGAAGTTTTGATAAGCCAAAAGTAGTTTGAATATTTTCTAAGTGTTGACTGATCTAGTCTAGTTAAGAGAAGTCATCTTGTACAGACCAGTAGAGTTCACATAAGACAAGTGTTGTTATATAAAAAGATAAGTACGAATTATAAGTACTGTTTATATTAAATGTTTAAGTTGTTATTGAGCTATATTAAACATTGTATAGAAGCTCATGTTTTTCATATGTAAATATTCATTGTATAGATTTGTAAGTTGACTAAGCTATTTTATAAAACTTAAAGTAATGTAATAGTCTTGTTAGGATTATAATAGTCTACTACTGAAGACTGCGCGAGACCAGACAAGAAGAGAAGAAGTCTACTTATGAAGACAGGTGCGACCACAAGACTCAACAAAACAAGTCAACATGAAGTTAGTTATTTAAGCGCGTATAAAGATAAGGATTGAAGAGTTAGTTAGAAATAACTAATTAACAATAAACGTGTGGATGGATAAGCTGAAGAAGTTATGAAGTTAGTTTTCAAGAAGAGTTGGTTACAACTAACAAGTTCTTGAAGTTGATAGTCTATAAATACCTCAAGGTGTTTATTGATTAGAGACTACTGATACTACTGCATACTGAAGCAATATTGAAGATTCAAAGAAGCAAACACTCTCAGAGTTATTGTGAAGTTCAGAAAGCAAGTCTGCTAGTCAAGTGAAGAAACCAGAAGACTGCTACTGAATAAGTTTTATGTTTTTGTTTACTGTTTCAAGTTGCTAGATACTTGTAAATCTCTAGTAAGATCGAAGATATACTTGGTAGTATATTCGAGAAGATCTAAGTCTTGTTTCTTGGGACTTAAAATTACAAGAATACACTGTACTCGATTGGAAGAGTTAGTAGAAACATCACAACTGGATTTGTGAGAGTGGACGTAGACAAGTTGTCGAACCACTATAAAATCGTTGTGTGTTGTTTACTTTACTGTTTTGTTTAATTGCTTAATTGTTTACATACATATCTGAACAAGACAAGTTGAGTATACATAGAACAGAGTTCTCGAATAAGAAGTTGAGTATAAACTACTTGGGCTCATTGATTAATTTCGTTATTCCGCATATTGTACTTTGATATATCGAAAGAATTTTGAAAAGTCTATTCACCCCCCTTTAGACATTTTCACTAGCTTACTCGATATTAACTCAACTTTGGGGACCTACAAGTGGTATCAGAGCAGTAGTTTACGAACTGCTGTTTCTTGATAACCGACTTAAGACTTAGGGTGAAGTCTTGGTCCGTGATTGTATTTGCTTACGTGTTCTTGATCAACATTCTTGTTATATCTGTTTCTTGTTCCCTGTTCTTGACTTATCTGCTTCTTGATCATAAAACTGATTAGCACTAATCTACTTGGTAATCATGTCTCTTGAAATCAGCGCTAACAAGTTACCCAAGTTCCAGGTTCAGGACTACGACTATTGGAAGCTGCGAATGGAAGCGATTTTTAGCTCCACGCACGACCTAATGATCTCTGTTGTCACCGAGGGTCCGATCGTGACAATGGTCCCAAATACTGCTGCCCTCGACAAAGACAAACTAATTGGTACTCTCGTCAAGAAACCCAGGTCAGATCTAACCTCAGAAGAAATGCGTCAAAAGAATTTGGATAGTTTGGCGAAGAATTACATCTTACACACTCTTCCTAACGAGTATCTAGGAAAAGTGTTAAAATGTAAAACTGCCAAAGACATGTGGGACAGATTAGCTATCATTTGTGAAGGGACATCCCTAATCAAAGAGAGCAAATTATCCACTGTTGTCCAAAGATTTGAATCATTTCGGATGAAAGCTGGCGAAACTATCGACCAGCTGGATACTCGTTTTACTAAGATTATGAATGATCTGGAAGTCCTTGGTAAATCATATACTGCTCGTGAGATCAATCTTAGGATTCTTAAAAGCCTTGATAGTCGTTGGAAAATGGTAAAGATGCTTGTTAAGAATACCCAAAACATAGATGCATGGACTGCAGAGACCATGTTTCAAACTCTAAAGGCTCATGAGTTTGATCTAGACGAAGATGAACCATTAGCCAGTAGTGATAGAGAACATGCTGTGTCTAAGAACGTTGTCTTTAAGTCTAGTTCGTCTAAGTCCTCTAAGGTAGACAGGTCGAAGTCTAAGACCAAGTCTGCTTCTGTGAAAGACGAGTTAGATACTGATCTTAGTCTGAAGGATTAGGTGAGCCTCATGGTTAGAAAGTTTGATAGGCTGAATAAACATTTCAGAAGATACAAGAAGTTCTATAGAGATCATAGAGCGTCCACTTCTAAGAACTCGTCTGAGACCAGACGAGACCGAAACTCGTCCGAAAGGAGAGATGAAGTCTCAAAAGGTAATAGGCGAGATAGAGAGTCTGATGATTGGAAGATTCAGCGTTCTGATAGACGTGATAAGCGTAGGGATAAATCTCATATTAAAAAGACTATTAATGATCTCTTGTGCTATAACTGTGAAAAGCCAGGTCACTACATATATGAATGTCCAGACCTGAGCACTGATGATCGAGAAGAACGCAAAGCACGAAGGGAAAGAAGATACAACCGTGGCAAGAAGGCAATGATGGTCAATGATGACTCTAATTCAGATTCAGACGAGTTGCCATCGTCCTTATCTAGCCACACGTCTGACCAAGTTCATGATGAAGCATTCATAGTAGATGATGGCCTATGTTGCATGGCTAAAATCGACCAAGAGGTATCATCTGCTACTTCTTTTCAATCTTGTGATGATTCAGATACTGATGAAAGTGATACTGCCAGTAGTGAAGTAGGGAGTAGTCTTCATCACTCTACTAGTGCTGTTGAAGACGACCTCCTACTAGCTAATCAGGCATTCATTGAAGTCAGTGATGAAAACATTGCCTTGAAACAAGAAATCATTGATCTTAAGGAAGCTCAGTCTAAAGTAGATCCTAATGTAACAGTCCTAAATGAACGCTTGACTGAAGAGTTGAGACAACTCAAAGAAAAGTGTGCATTGACAGACATGTTATATCAAGACCTACTTAAGACACATGCAACTGAGAGAAATAAATTCAATGTTTTAAAAAGCAAGTGCAATAGGCTTGAAGAACATAATAAGTTCTTAGAGACCGAGGTTGTCGCATTAGATCTCAAGCTTACTGACCTGGTTAACTCTTCTAAGATTAACCTTGAATTGTCAGATAGGTATAGAGATCCAGCTGACAAGACAGGTATAGGTGCTGAGTCATCTAGCTCGTCTACTCGAGTCATTAAGAACCCTAATACTACTAACTCAAGACTTTTGCCAAATGATAAAGGAAAAGGACCAATGATATACGATATTGGAACTCCGTCTAAAGGCACTGCACCTAAACAGACTCGAGTTAACACTCCGTTTACCAAGGGAGGTAAAAAGAATGTTAACAACAAGCCTGTTCCGTTTAGAACTAATCTTCAAAGGACCACTAATCGTGGACGACCCAACCAGGTCAGATACGAGGATTGGTATCCTGAGGAGAAGAGTACTAGACAGGTACAGACTAGACGACAAGAGCCTAGAACTCCTTTCATAAGGCAGTCTCAGCTCTACTCGTCTAGGCCTAGACAGGTTGCTCCAAAACATCATACACAAGATGTCCTATATCCTCCACCTTTGTCATATGATATTATAAGTGAGGAAAGACCTAAACGCGTCTATAAACCATATGGACCTAATGCATATAAGCCCTATTCTGACTATCATAGACCAGTGCCTGTTCAAGTAGAGATCAAGTCGAAAGACTATCTCAAACGAGTAGACCCGAACTCAAATGATAGGCCAGATAAGGACAACAAGGTCTTATTCTATAACAAGTATGGCCGAAAGCTTAAGAGATCGAACTTGTTCAAGACTCCAATGTATATTTGGATTCCTCTGAACTCGACTAACCCCCCAGGACCCCAATAAACAAATGGGTACCTAAGTTATTGAATATCTTCATTGCAGGGTCGACTTGACTTGTATAAGAAGGGTGGCTCAGTAGGAGAAACTTGGTACATCGATAGTGGTTGTTCACACCACATGACTGGTACCAAGGCTCTCTTATCAAGTTACCATGAGCAGGAAGGACCAAAAGTGGTATTTGGTGATAGCTTCACTGCTGTCACTAAAGGATTTGGTTACATCAGGAATGGAGACGTAGAGATTCAAGATGTCTCATACGTGGAAGGTTTGAAATACAATTTACTCTCTGTTTCACAGTTTTGTGACCGTGGATACAAGGTGCAGTTCAAAAGCCGCAAATGTCAGATCATTGACAAAAGGACGCACACAGTCCTACTGGTCGGCGTAAGACAAGGTAGTGTGTACATAGTGAACTGGAATAGCTGTCCGAGGGACACTTGTCTACTTACTAAGAATCCTAAAGAACTTGGCTGGCTTTGGCATAGACGCCTCTACCACTTAAACTTTAAGGTTCTTAATAAGATAGCTAGAGATTACCTTGTGGAAGGTATTCCCAACGAAGTCTATTATAAGTCACACGTATGCACTGCTTGTCAACAGGGTAAACAGGTGAAAGGTTCTTTTAAGTCAATTCCTACTCTCTCAACAAGTAGAGTCCTAGAACTCCTACATATGGATCTTCATGGTCCGATAACTCCTCCAACCTTGAATGGTAGAAGGTACACACTTGTTGTTGTAGATGACTATTCTAAGTTTACTTGGGTAGTCTTCCTACAGAAGAAGAGTGATACACAAACACTTCTGCTTGATCTGTTGAAGAAGTTACAAGTTGAGAAGAACCAGTTGATTGTCAAGATTCGTAGTGACAAGGGAACCCAGTTCATTAATTGCTATATCCAAGATTTTTGTGCTAAACGTGGTATCCAGCATCTTACTAGTGCAGCTAGGACGCCACAACAGAACGGAGTAGCTGAAAGAAGGAATCAAACTCTCAAAGAAGCCTGTAGGACCATGCTAGCTGAATACAAAACTCCTCAAAAGTTTTGGGCAGAAGCTATCAATACTGCATGCCACTCACAGAACAGAAGCGCGATCAACAAAGCACTAGGCAAGACACCTTATGAGGTTTGGAAAGGTAGAAAACCCAGAATTTCATATTTCCATATATTTGGTTGTAAGCGTTTCATCCACAACAATGGAAAGAGCAAGTTGAATGCTTTCGATGCTAAAAGTGACTGATCTAACGATCGAATCTGACAAAGAATCAGAGGTATATGAATCCGTTCAAGCCTACAACCCATTCTTAAAAGCTCTCGAGTCTGATGACAAAGAGAAGGTAAGTGCTCAAGGTAAGTCTTCTAGACCAACTGACATGCCTGCTCTAGTTGACTCTACTACTCCTGGTAAATCTGTTGATGATACAAATGATATCGATATGCATGATGCTGTACATGATATAGATGATGATAGTATTCCTGTTAAGAATAGAAAAACATGGAAATCTGCGCATGATACTGAAAATATCATTGGTGACTCTACTATTGGTGTGAAGACTAGACGACAACTCTTTGAGTCGCAAGAACAGCCTAGTCCAACTAAGGTTTGCTGGTGTTGTTTCCTTTCATTTATCGAGCCTACCACTGTTAAAGAGGCATTGGCTGATAGTAATTGGATCATCGCTATGCAAGACGAGTTGAACCAGTTTGTTCGAAACGACGTCTGGGAACTTGTCGATAGGCCGGAACATCATAATGTAGTTGGCACTCGATGGATTTTCAAAAACAAGAAAGATGAGAATGATGTAGTCGTTAGGAATAAGGCTAGACTAGTAGCCCAAGGCTATTCACAAGCTGAAGGCATAGACTATGATGAAACATATGCTCCTGTTGCTAGACTAGAAGCCATTCGTTTGTTCCTTGCATATGCTGCTCATATGAAGTTTATTGTATATCAAATGGATGTCAAAAGTGCATTTCTTAACGGTATTCTTGCGGAAGAAGTGTATGTTGAACAACCTCCAGGTTTCGAAGTCAAAGGCAACCAGGTGTACAGATTGAAGAAAACCTTATATGGACTAAAGCAAGCTCCAAGAGCATAGTATGATACTCTCTCTCTCTCTTTCTATTAGAAAATGGTTTTACTAAGGGCAAGGTCGATAGAACCTTGTTCAGAAGACAAGAAGGGAAAGACATTTTACTCGTCCAAATTTACGTAGATGACATCATTTTTGGGTCACCTAACAAAAAGCTGAGCGAAAGTTTCTCAACACTCATGCAAAGTAAATTTGAGATGTCCATGATGGGTGAAATGAATTACTTTCTTGGTCTTCAAGTAAAACAGACCCCTGAAGGGATTTTCATAAATCAAGCGAAGTACACTAGAAATCTTCTAGACAAGTACGGGATTAAAACATGTAAGTCTACTGGCGTACCGATGCAACCAACTTAAAGAATGGATCCAGATGAACACGGTAAATGTGCTGACCAATCTTATTATCGTGGACTTATTGGTTCTTTACTGTATCTAACTGCTAGTAGACCAGACATTGCATTCTCTGTTGGTGTTTGTGCTCGTTTCCAAGCCAATCCAAAGGAAAGTCACATGGAAACCACAAAACGGATACTGAAATATTTGAAAGGAATCGTCAATCGAGGTATATGGTATCCTTCAAATGATGATCTATCCTTAAGTGGCTACTCAGACTTTGGAGGCTGTAGAATAGATAGGAAATCTACATCTGGTTCTTGTCAATTCTTAGGCACAAAACTCATTTCATGGTTTTCGAAAAAGCAAACTAGTGTGGCTACCTCTACTACCGAAGCCGAGTACATGGCTGCTGGTAGCTGCTGTAGTCAACTACTTTGGGTCATGCAACATCTTAGAGATTACAATATATATGAATCAAATGTTCCTATTTTCTGTGATAGTAATAGTGCCATTGCCATTACACAAAATCCTGTTTTGCACACACGTTGTAAGCATGTTGATGTGAAGCATCATTTCATACGTGATCATGTAGAAAAGAAGGATATACGCATGGAAAAGATTCATACTGATTTTCAAAGAGCTGATATTTTCACAAAACCATTAGTTGAGGCTCGTTTTAGTGAGTTATGCATTAGTCTAGGACTAATCGATCTAGACCCTACTTGCCTATAGCTGTGTACTAACCAGACAGGTACATTAAAGAAATAAGGAGACAAGACCACTGGAATAGAGCACTCGTCTACTCGCTCAACAGACAGGTATACAAGGTCAGACAAGATGACCAAACAACCCGATGAGGAAGTTGGTAAAGCTGAGGGTAATACTAAGGGAATAAACATTTAAGGGGGAATCTTTGATTTCTTAAAAATCCTTATGTTGACTCTTAAGTTTGTTAACAGTCATCTTGTTCGAAACCTTGACCATTGCTTTAAATTGATATTCATCTTAATTATTTTACTCTACTTGTACCTACGTTCATATGTTGCATAAGTCAAGATAGGTACATGAAGTCGTTCGACATTCAGAATAGACAAGCACAGTCGAAGGGGGAACTCGTCTTGTGCGCTTAAGTCTACTCGTCTTGTGTGCTTAAGTCTACTCGTCTGTTCTGGATAGACTCGAACATACAAGATAAGTGTTCTTTTGATTCAAATACTCTAAGTGTTTAATCAATTCAAATTAAGGGTATTATAGTAATTCGATAATGTGAAAATTGGAAAACCCTAGAATTGGATTTATACACTCCCATTTTAATGAGGTGTATACACCCAGTTCGAACCCTACTCTACTACGCTAGGTCAGATGAGTACACTCCCCTGTCCTAACCAATAGAAGAGGCGGATTCCAAATTTTACAATATCAAATCACGCAATATTCACGATTCCGTAACTGAATACCAAAAGGCCCAACCGTTGGATCTAATCTTGCAATCTTGGCCATCGATTCGAAAATTCAGTTTTCAACAAAACCCAACACTTACACACTACTCGCCCCACGATTCTCTTAATTCTTCTACTCTCACACATTCAAATCTTTCTTGCGAATCCAAGCTATCTGTTCTTACTCAAGCTATTCACTATGTCTATCATCTCTCTTTTCGATGTGAGGACTAACATGCAGGCCAGGTTTGACCTCTGCAAATACATCTCTGACAGTAAGGTGCATGTGGAACCTTCTATGTTTTTCAAGGGGAAACACACTGAAGGCAATCAAGAAATTTTGACCAAGTGCGTTAGATGTGGTCTGAAACCCTACTTGGAGGTGTTTCCAGATATTGTGTTGGAGCAGGAGGTGCTGGAATTTTATGCAAATGCAACCAGACGAGGAGACACAATCGAATCCTTTGTTGGAGGAAGCCGAGTGGAAATCACTCGCGATGCTATGTTCGAGCACTTGAAGCTACCCATCGGATCAATTGATGTGGAAAATTATGCAATTGGTCAAGAAGCAAGATATCTCAGTATATTCTGTGGCAAGAAATTAAGGTTGAACCCTGACGGAAAACTCCCAGCAGTCAAGAAGAAGGAGCTTCTTGAGAAGTACAGAACACTACTTGACATAGCTAGCAAGATGCTACTATGTGTTACTGCTCCATACGACTCAGTCACCTTGCAGAAGGCAAGAGTGATGGCTGCTATATATGATGGAATTACTGAAGGAAATTGGTTCAAGTTATTCGCGGACAGATTAATGTTTTTCGAGAGAAGTGTTCGCGTCGACACCGATTCGGCTAATTGGGTGGTGTCCAATGTGGTTGGTTTTGGAAATAAACTATCTATCCTTCTACCCATCTTGTTGCCGAACAAGACGGAGTGGAGCAAAGGCAAGCCATTCCATCCTTTGAAGTTCTATTTGAAGAAGGAAGCATTGAGAAAGCAAGTTGCTGCTAGACCGTCTGCCCCAAGGCAAGTCTACATTAACCCTCTTGATGCGATGCCCGAGGCTGCTTCGTCTAGTTCATCGGAAGACGAGTCGGATGATGAAGAATCCGAAAATGTGGCACAAGTTGAAACTAGTGTAGGAGACTCAGAGGAAACCCAATCCGATGAAGAGGCTGAGAAAGAGAAGGAGACAAGTGCTGATGCTCCTGAAATATATCGACTTATGGTAGTCGAGTCGAGTCCTTCACCAGACAAGACGACTACGCAACAGGTTGGTGCTTCTTCTCAATCTATTTCAATTCCTCTCTCTCTCCCTCCTATCCAAACCAAGGCAAGATCACTCCGATCTCGTGCCAGGCCTTTACCCAAATCCTCACAAGTGTTGGCAGCACAACCGCTGAGAGCCAACATAACCAAAGACACTACTATAATTGATACAACTGATACTCCTACAGTTGTCACACCAAACCTAGCCACCTTACAGCCCCCAGAAACCACAGTCCAAATTCTTTCCTTACCCTCAACAGAATATGTTGAACCCTCTATCCCATCTATTTCAGACACCTCTCTAGTTGCCACTGCAACAACTGAAGCAAGGACCCTACTTGCTCAGACCCCGTCTGAAACTAGATTCGAATCCCTAGTCTACTATCCCATGTGTCTAAGGGAGAAGAGGATCCGTTCGAAGATGAGCAACAACTTGAAGAAACAGCTCTCATCTATCGACATAGACTACTCATCAGAACAGTTTGAAAAGCTTCTTAGGATATGCACTTGGGTTGCATTGAAAAAGGCTCCTACAGAAGATCTGATTGAAGTTATTATGGGGATGGGTGGAATCTCCAACTTTCAAGATTGGGAGATGAAACAGAAGGAGAACAGTGGAGTTAAAGACCACTCGGAGTTTTTCCAGCCCACGCCCTCACTGCTCTTGTGAAGAGAATGCTGAGTATTTATGATGATCTATTGTGTTCGGATTACAAGTTCGATGTTGGAGTTCAAGTTTCTGAAGCTGATCTGGTAGAAGATGTAGTGATGGTTGAAGCTGAACCGGTTGAGGAAATACAGTCTACTGATCCTTTGATAGACCTTGACAATGTCTCAGATCAATTGAGAGGCATTGTGTTCAAATTCCAGGGGGATCATGCTGATAGTCCAAGGTCGGATTATGCTTTTATTAATCGATACTCTGATTCATACTTCCCAGCCGAGATCTGTGGTTATGTGAAGAAGTTGCATGCCATGGTGAAAAAGGATTTTGATGATGCTGAAAGACGAGTTAAGGAAGCAAGGCTAGCAATCGTTCCTTGCTCTCCTCCTTTAAGTTTCAAAGTGATCGCTGGAAGTGTCTTTCTGGAAGATGAAGTAGTCGAAGACAAGGTCATGTCTACTGATCCAGAAGACAGGTTGGTAGAAATTCTCTCTGTGCCAGAAGATGTGATCATGGAAGAAGCTGTTCATATGGAAGTTGGTCAATCTTCTCTAGCAATCCCAGCCGCGTCAATAGTTGAGCTAAAGAATGATCTGAAAGCTGTGATCAAATCGTCTATCGATGAATTTCTCAAGTCTGAACTTAAGAAGACTCTTGTTGAACAGAACAGTGTCCTTGTGACGAGTTCAAAAGAGATGATCATGAATGAAGTCAATCAGTTGGATAATGATTTCAGACAAGAGATGTTCAACCATATAGAAGGTTTTCTCCAGAATCAAGTTGAATACTCGGAAAAGAGTTCAGTCGACTTCGCTCGTGTCTTAGCCAAAGAATCCAGGAAGATGGAATAAGTCTATCGAGTGAAGATTGACATTGCAGATGTGCAAAGGAAGGAAGCTTATGATCAGTTAGCACAAGCAAGAGAAATTATCAGTGCAATGACTGAAATTACGTCTGACTGCAACACATTTCAAGAATGAGTTGAACTTGTCTACTCAGAAGCTGGAGTTAGTTGCGACTAAACTAGACAAGTTGAGTCAAGATGGTTCTCATGAAAGGCAGATCGAGAAGGCTACTAATCTGATGAAGCAAGCTATGCTTGAAGAGATGACTCGCTTTACTTCTCTCTTCACTCTCAAGGCGACTGATGAAGCCAAAAAGGGGGAAGAGACGAGTAGAGTTGAGAAAGTTGAAATGGAAAAAGGTAAGTCTAGCTCTGAACCAGAAGTAAAGGAAGCTGCAAAGGCTATGCAAGATCTAAGAAGGCCTAAGAGAGGCAAGTTGGTGAAAACTGCAGATCTTGAGCAAGCCAGAGCAGATGAGCTGAAGAGAAAGGAGAAAGGCAAAGGTGTTGTGACTCCTGAAGCAGAGGTTCAGACGAGACCAGTTGCAAAGAGAAAGCACATTGCGATTGAAGAACCTAAGGAAGCTGAGACGACTGCAATCGAGAAAAAGCAGAAGGTTGTCGATGCTGATGATGAAAGTCACTATGCAAGCCAAAAGAAGATTGGTAAGCATATTCGAAGGTTGCAGAAGTTGAAAGCAAATGAAGATCTTATGGAAGATGCGTTCATTGATTATTTCATTGACAAAGAGCATCGACAAGATTGGTTCAAGGTGAAGTTGCAATGGGAGCTAGATCACTGGATAATCAGAAAATTTGGTGATGCTGATAGCTCAGATGAATTATATTCTATCTTTGACAAATTCATGGAAGGCCAGAACAAGATGCTTTGGAATTTGATCATGAGAATATCTACTGCTGCGAACTACAATATTCTAGTGCCGATCTATCCAAGGTGGAAGACTCCTATGTTGAGCTCTGGAAAGAGAATCGACTTCAACTACATCAAGAAGTTTGAAGAAGAGCTGCTAGACAAGGAGAAGATCGAAGATGAAGAGCATATCAGAGTGATACACAAGAGACTCCTAGATGCATTCTGTGTTCCAAATCCAGAAGGAGGTATTCTCTCAGATTAGATTTTTTTTGCTCTGGTACTTAGTTTTTTTTTGTTTTTGGAGTATGTGTAATCTACTGTTCTTATTTTGAATGAATGAAAAGATAAGTACTATTTGATGTTAAGACAAGATAACTACTTAACTAGTCTACTGTTGAGAAAAGATTCAAGTAGTTTTGGCTTCATCAAAAAGGGGGAAATTGTTGGGATATGAATCCTGAAACAAGTCCTAAATGATGATAAAAGATAAAGATGAAGTTTTGATAAGCCAAAAGTAGTTTGAATATTTTCTAAGTGTTGACTGATCTAGTCTAGTTAAGAGAAGTCATCTTGTACAGACCAGTAGAGTTCACATAAGACAAGTGTTGTTATATAAAAAGATAAGTACGAATTATAAGTACTGTTTATATTAAATGTTTAAGTTGTTATTGAGCTATATTAAACATTGTATAGAAGCTCATGTTTTTCATATGTAAATATTCATTGTATAGATTTGTAAGTTGACTAAGCTATTTTATAAAACTTAAAGTAATGTAATAGTCTTGTTAGGATTAGAATAGTCTACTACTGAAGACTGCGCGAGACCAGACAAGAAGAGAAGAAGTCTACTTATGAAGACAGGTGCGTCCACAAGACTCAACAAAACAAGTCAACATGAAGTTAGTTATTTAAGCGCGTATAAAGATAAGGATTGAAGAGTTAGTTAGAAATAACTAATTAACAATAAACGTGTGGATGGATAAGCTGAAGAAGTTATGAAGTTAGTTTTCAAGAAGAGTTGGTTACAACTGACAAGTTCTTGAAGTTGATAGTCTATAAATACCTCAAGGTGTTTATTGATTAGAGACTACTGATACTACTGCATACTGAAGCAATATTGAAGATTCAAAGAAGCAAACACTCTCAGAGTTATTGTGAAGTTCAGAAAGCAAGTCTGCTAGTCAAGTGAAGAAACCAGAAGACTGCTACTGAATAAGTTTTACGTTTTTGTTTACTGTTTCAAGTTTCTAGATACTTGTAAATCTCTAGTAAGATCGAAGATATACTTGGTAGTATATTCGAGAAGATCTAAGTCTTGTTTCTTGGGACTTAAAATTACAAGAACACACTGTACTCGATTGGAAGAGTTAGTAGAAACATCACAACTGGGTTTGTGAGAGTGGACGTAGATAAGTTGTCGAACCACTATAAAATCGTTGTGTGTTGTTTACTTTACTGTTTTGTTTAATTGCTTAATTGTTTACATACATATCTGAACAAGACAAGTTGAGTATACATAGAACAGAGTTCTCGAATAAGAAGTTGAGTATAAACTACTTGGGCTCATTGATTAATTTCGTTATTCCGCATATTGTACTTTGATATATCGAAAGAATTTTAAAAAGTCTATTCACCCCCCTCTAGACATTTTCACTAGCTTACTCGATATTAACTCAACTTTCGGGACCTACACTAAGATTCAGTTCTTTGTGAGGCACTGTGGCTGTTAAAAATATGTGTTGCTTGATAAAATTTGTAGATTTTGTTATTGAAAAGTATAATTCTTATTATTGAAAAGTGGTAGATATTTTAACTGAAAAGTGCAATTCTTATTATTAAAAAGTGTAATTCTTATTATTGAAAAGTGGTAGATATTTTAACTCAAAAGTGTAATTCTTATTATTGAAAAGTGTAGTTCTTATTATTGAAAAGTGGCAAATATTTTAACTGAAAAGTGGTATTAATCTTTAATACTGAAAAATGTAACTATAGTTATTGAAAAGTGGTAATCTTTTAGTAGATATTTTAACTGAAAAGTGTAATTTTTATGATTGAAAAGTGGTAGATATTTTAACTTGAAAAGTGTAATTTTATTGTTGAAAAGTGGTAGATATTTGTTACTGAAAAGTGTAATTTTTATTATTGAAAAGTGGTAAATATTTTAATAGTTTATTATCTCTAAGAGTCAATTCTAAAGACCAAAAAACATAGAAAGACACAAATTTAAATAATTACAAATAAGATCCAAAACCAGCATAAAAACCCTTTTATACCCTTTCTCTTTAAAAACCATAATTAATTTAAATTATTATTATAATTATAATTGAAATTTAAATTTCACTTTTCCTAAAATTTTGAACTTACGTAAAATTGATTTCACTATCTCATTTTATTATAATTCTCATTCTTATTTTCACCAATTCCAAAATTATAACCCTAGCTTGCTCCTAGTCGTCGCCGCCCTCACCACAGCCGCTTTGCCACCGTAACTCTCACCTGAGTTGTTCTCAGGATCGTCGTCCGCCGCCGTCCGTCGTCTTTGTGGGCAGAAAACCCTAACATCCTCCGTCGTGGATGTGTCTCTATGACGCCGCCATTCACTAGATCGGCCGCCATTCTCCCGAGCCCAGCCGTGGCCTCCGTGCCCTGTAGTAGAGCAGCCGTCGTTCCCCGCCGTCGAAGCTCCACTGCGTGCAGCCGTCGCCGCTCACAGCCTGTTGCAGGGCCGCCACTTAGCGCCACCCCCTTTGTGTTCGGCGCTGCCTCTGCTCGCCTGAAGAAGCTGCCTTGCAATTGTGTCGCCTTCCATTGTTGGAGCAGGTAAGAAGGTAATAATTTTTGTTTTGCTTTCTTTTTTGTTTCTGCCGTTTGTTGCTCATGTTGTGAAGTTAAATTAATTATTTTGATTCTGTTTCTGTAGGGCTATTGAGCTTTCTTTTAATTCTTTTTTTTTTATTTGTAGTTTTTGGTTTTCTGTTTTGCTGTACTGAAATTGATTGGTGAGCGATGAATGGAGTTGAAGGTAAAGAGGAGGACAGAGTTGATGTTGAGAATGAGAGGAAGTTGGATGGGTTAATGTCAAGCTATTACTGCCTTGAACTGACTTTTGTCAATTCTCGGCTCGATTTTATTTTGAATACACACTTACAATAGACAAGATTGTGTACTTGGAATTTGTTTTGTTTTTTAAATTTTGAACTTTAAAGTGACTAGTGAAATATCAGGAATTCAATTTGTTTTGTAGAAAAAATTAAGAGTCATCTTGAGATGGTGGGAGTACGCTGTTTTCTTTGAGAGATTATAGTGGCAGTGAGAGTTGTTAGAACTATATAGGTTTTCTTTGAGAGATTATAGTGGTAGTGAGAGTTGTTAGAACTATAGAGGATAGTAGATCTCATTACATTGATGAAATGTATGTATCAATCTAGATGGTATATCTCATTTTCTTTGAATAATGCAGTTTTCATTAGTTATGGATGCTATCTCTCTTTTTTGTTTACCTAGGAGATTAAGGTACCTAGTTGTATTTTATGATGTTATCTCTTTTTTTTTTCTTTTTTTAATTAAACAACTCATCATTAGAGTGCCGGTAGATAGTTTTTGACATTATAGAGGAGGAATCTAGTCAACCACTTAAGGTTGTTTTCAACAAAATTTTATCGGAGACAATTGCAGCTGCAAGCTCGGGACAAGTTTATCGAGTCACTCTCCGATCACCTAAAGAAGATGTTGCAATTAATTATGGTTTGAAGTTCTATGTTCAATTGATTTTCCTTTCTCTACTTTGGTTAAGTTTTAAAGCTTTTGTAGCTCTTGCATGTATAGTAGGTTCTTTGTATTTTTTGAATCTTATGGAATAATATATTCCATATTTTTGCTGAACATAGTTATGTATTGTACTTGAAAATAATTTAGGAAACTTTTACTAGTTATTGTAACTCCAATGTACTGTATAAAAGAGTTTTTGTGTGGATGAGTGGACAATCAAGACTATCACATAAGTTTCTTCTTGAACTTCTTAAAGTTAAAGATGTAATCAATTTTTGTGAAAGATGGCCCGTTTACTAGGTACATGCTTTGTTCGCTGCTAATATGCAATTGATAGGTTTCACTATTCTATTGCATATTATAAAGTATTTTAAGTTATATGCAAAATATATATATTTATTATATCAAATACGTTTATGCATATATTGGTATGTATAATGTATCTTTCCGACTAATCTTTAAATAACTAATATTGTTATAATGATAGATAATATTTTAGAAAATATATATATATCAAATACGTTTTTTTATATTGCATATTATTATTTGTATAAAGACATATGCAACATAATATTTGCATATGTTATTGACTATATGCACCTTTTTTTACATATATGTTTATATATTTGCATATTTTATATAGATGATATACATTGTTAAATATATATATTATTCATGTTTCTATGCAGGTAATCATGTTTTTCATATTTGTTCTTAAAATGTAATTACACAACAATTGAATTTTTTCATATCTTAAAATGTAATTACAACAATTGAAAATTTTATTTATTTAAAAATAAAATTCATAGATTTTAGAATATAAATAAACTGTGAAGTAATATTATATTATTAAATTGACTCATTCAAACCCAAAGAATCATATGATGACATGTAATTATCGAATTATATATTCTATATTAATTTTTTTTAAATAAAATTAATATTTTATAAAATTTTATTACAAATATATTGTTCTATTGCACATTATCACGTATTTTAAGTTATATGCAACATATTTTTGCATAATTCAACAAGAATATGTAACAATTTTTTGCATATATGTTTTCAATTCTGCATGTAGATGAATGATACATAATCAACCATCTATTTGTTATGGAACCAGATTAGTAAATTGTCACCCCATCATTTTCCACATAATCAATTAATATAATTTAAAATAAATAATTAAAATTTATTAATATATTTTAAAAATAAATACAAATCTTTCACATTCAAATTGTCACCGAATCATTATCCACATAATCAATTAATATAATTTAAAATAAATAATTAAAATTTATTAATATATTTTAAAAATAAATACAAATCTTTCACATTCAAATAGATTTTTCTAATATCTTATCTCTAATTTTCATTGAATAACCATAAAACCAAGCCTAAAACATCACAAAATTAGATTTTATCGGAAAGAATCTAAGTTGCAAACATCTAATATGGAGAATTTTCATTTATCTGCACAAGAACCGAATTAACCACTAATTAGATAAACTTCTGGAAATGAATTTAATTTGAATTCAAAATGCAATTCCTCTCCACCGTGATTCATGGGATTCATGTGCATGTTAGAGTTGCCAATTAAATTTTTAAATATGGAAATTTTTTTAAGAATTTAAATATTTTACCGTGATCAATTACTACAAAATTAATTTTAATAATAATTGACTAATTAACTAAAACAGATTTAAAACAGATTTTTAAGAATTTAATAAATGGAAGGGCAGTTTAGTATATTTAGCAACCATTTTGACCTTATTTGAATTAAAAAAAAAAAAACTTGTCTTTCTATGTTATCTCTTTTTTCTATGTGTGAAATGACCTTATGAGAAACTGCCCCATATTTTAACTGAAAAGTGTAATTTTTATTATTGAAAAGTGGTAGATATTATTATTGAAAAATGTTAATTTTGGTAGTGTTAAAATTATTGTAATTAAAAAAAATCATATTTGTTATTATTGAAAAATATTAATTTTAGTAATAATTGTAGTGTTAAAATTATTTTAATTAAAAAAAAAATCATATTCAGATAACGAATTTTCGAACCTGTGACCTCATACATGTCTTGATTGTTGTAACCACTGGACTAGCAGTTAGTCAGTTACCTTATTATTAGTTTTTATTTTTCTGAGTTCAAAAGTGTTGACATGTGCATTAGTGTGCACGTGCACACTATGTACAGAAGACCATCTCTTCTTAATTTTTCGAATGTAACTCTTCTTAATTGAGTTTAACTAAGATAAGGGACATTCCTATAGCTAGACACGACTAGAAATAGAGACAAAAAATTATAGTATTAGAAATAAGGTCAAATTCATAACCAACTTACCTATTATGCCCTTATTCTTTTTTTTTTTTGAAAGGATTATGCCCTTATTCTTAGGGAAAGATACTAATAAGTGCATTTCACATAGAGTTTTTTCTATAAAGTTCAGGATTTGAATATTATTTCTAATAAGTCCAAAGCAACACTTAGATTGACAAAGTTACCCTTAAAATTAAAATTATGGTTAATATATCTTCATTATTCGAAATTTTGAAATTTTATATAAATATTTTAAAGATCATCGAAATTTGTACTTAATTAGTGGGATTACAAAATGTTAAAACTTTCCTAATATAAGAGACAGTTGAATCTGAAACAAGTTCCGAAATTTACAATACTTTTGGTTATTTGTTGGATATTGAAAGAATTCTATTTTAATGTCCATTATGAAGGGTGAAGTGTTAACTCGTTGATTTAGTATGATGCAACGTTTACTAATAATCATGGAGGAAACTATATAATTTGTTAGAATTGAAATATTATGGAGTATGGAATAACATAATTTTGCATTTGCATATACATATGCATATGGAACATCTGCATATTATATGGAGTATAAAATTTTGCATATAAGTATGGAAAGAGTGCATATGCACACATAAAATTTGCATATAAATCTGTAAAATGCACATTTTTAATCTAGATATAAAATTGGGGTCTAATAAAAAAACTGAAATTAAAGAGAATATCAATTCATTTGTTATAAGTAGATTAAATCAAACAATTGTATAAATAGCTAGCAAATACCCATTTGAAACAAAAGACTACTACGTATGGAACATGACATAGTTACATAGTACGAATGAAAATTATACTATCCTGCAAACGGTGACACAAGGCTCTGTACATACTTGTATGCATGTTCAACTCTGCACGTCATCTCATGTCCTTCCAACAGTTCAATTTTTTTGCTAATTGTATAGTATGAACAGTATTTACCACAAGGTTGGACTAGAAACATAATTTTTGACCTGGATATGTTGAGAAACATAATTGGAAAAATGTCATAATGGTCTGGTAATAGATCTTTCATGGTAATGATTATACTAATCAAACTTCGTTCTACAACAGTATTTTCCTCAATTGAACTAATATTGTTCCTCTCAATAGCAATAACCACAGAAAGATTTACTATTTTTTCTGAAGTGATCTTACAAAACTCTATGAGTCCCCCTAAATCAGAATCAGAATCTAAGCAACAATTATTCATACCCCCAATAGAATATGAAATTGATGGATTACCTGCAGATAGAATTGGGGACATACGAGTTATCTCACAAAATATCTCCTTGAATGATGAAGTTTCATTCACACGAATCAATTTGCTTTTGCCGTTGAAATCGACCTTCAGAACAACCGAAAATTTCATCTCTAACCAGCGAGCCAAAAAATATAAAGTTTATGAGATTGCTATGTAGAATTTGAAACGCCTTATGGCTCCTAAACATGAAATACGCAAATGATGTATGTTGGTTGTATATACGATAGTGATGCAATCAATACATACAATCACTACAAGAAAACTGCAATTTAGCCATGAAAAAATTTGTCGCTAATTCTAATATTTTCGTCGCTAACGTGAGTTAGCGATGAAATAATTTTATCGCAGGATTTGTTGCTATACGCCCGTCGCTAACGTATTTGCGACAAAAAAATTTAATTTGTCGCAAATGTTTGCGACAAAAAAAATTAATTTTGTCGCAAATATTTGCGATGAAAATTTGAGTTTCATCGCAAAATATTAGTGACGAAAATTTGAGTTTCATCGCAAAATATTAGCGACGAAAAATATAAGTTTCATCGCAAAATGTTAGCGACGAAAATATGAGTTTCATCACAAAATGTTTGCGAGGAAAATCAAACATTTGTCGCAAACACATTAGCGACGGGTGTATAGCAACAAATCCCGCGACAAAATTATTTCATCGCTAATTCACATTAGCGACAAAAATATTAGAATTAGCGACAAATTTTTTCGTGATAAATATTTTAATTTCGTTGCAAATGTTAGTGATGAAACCCATATTTTTGTCGCTAATATTTGGCTATGATATCCGATTTACGAATCATTCTCTAAACCCACTTTCGTACTCGACCAACCCAACCTGCACCCACACCCGACCCGACCCACCCCAACCGAACCAACTCAATCGTTCTCTAAACCCACTTTCGTACTCGACCAACCCAACCTGCACCCACACCCGACCCGACCCGACCCACCCCAACCGAACCAACTCAATCGTTCTCTAAACCCACTTTCGCACTCGACCCGCCCGACCCACCCCAACCGAACCAACTCAATCGTTCTCTAAACCCACTTTCGCACTCGACCCGCCCCAACCCGCACCCACATACCCCCTCCCCCATTTTATTTAAATAAATATTTTATTTGATCTTGGTGGGAATTGATCCCGGGTGGATGGGCGCCCATAGCTGGGCGCCTACCACTCGGGCAGACAGCTCTTTGATTCAGTTTTTAATATTAATTATATATGTATTCAATTGATACTAATTTAGTAGTTATTTTTACTCATTTAATAATTTATTTCACATTTATTAATTGATTAATTTTTAACTTGTAAGTTGTAACAATTATATATGTATATATATATATATTGTGAAATATAATTTGTTGTGGGTAATTTATTGAAATTACTTTATGCGATGAAATAAAAATATTGCATCACTAAACTAACAACAAATTCTTTTATTTTGTTGTTAATAATTAGGACAACAATGAAAATTATATTTAGTCACTATTATTTTGCGATGAAATATATTTTTTGTGGCTAATTTCTTGGAATTAATATTTGGAACAAAATTAAAATATTTTATCGCTACACTTTTAACAAATTATTTTATTTTGTTGTTAATAATAAGAAAAACAATGAAAATTATATTTTGTGGCTAATATTAAATCAATTATGCATATTAAATCAAGAAAATCGATTTATATAATTAAATGTTTAATAATTCTCCAAATTTTATGTCTTATAAATCAGTAAGAATGTTAATAAAAATATTTATAAATATGATATGATGCAAATGAAGATGGACATAAAGATGAGAGAATGAAGATTGAATTGAATATTTACTGTTTTTTTAATTGTTAAAGTAACATTGATTTTTTACAATTGAAATTGTTTTAAAAATTACATTGCAAAACTTTAGCGACAAAATAAAATTTTCATTGTTTTTTTTATTATTAACAACAAAATGAAGCAATACGTTGCTAGTATAGCGATGAAATATTTTAATTTCATCGCAAAAATTAATTTCAATAAATTAGCCACAAAAATTTATATTTCATCGTAAAATATTAGTGACGAAATATAATTTTCATTGTTGTTCTGATTATTAACAACAAAAATGAAGCAATTTGTTGCTAATATAGCGATGACATATATAAATTTTGTTGCAAAAATTAATTTAAAGAAATTAGCCACAAAATTTTCAATTTCATCGCAAAATATTAGCAAGAAAATATAATTGTCATTGTTGCTCTAATTATTAACAACAAAATGAAGCAATTTGTTGCTAATATAGTAATGAAATATATAAATTTTGTTGCAAAAATTAATTTCAAGAAATTAGCCACGGAAATTTATATTTCATCGCAAAATATTAGCAACAAAATATAATTTTCATTGTTGTTCTGATTATTAACAACAAAATGAAGCAATTTGTTGCTAATATAGCGATGAAATATATAAATTTTGTTGCAAAAATTAATTTCAAGAAATTAGCCACAAAAATTTCTATTTCATCGCAAAATATTAACAACGAAATATAATTTTCATAATTGTTCTGATTATTAACAACAACATGAAGCAATTTGTTGCTAATATAACGATGAAATATATAAATTTTGTTGTAAAAAATAATTTCAAGAAATTAGCCACAAAAATTTTAATTTCATCGCAAAATATTAGCAACGAAATATAATTTTTATAGTTGTTCTGATTATTAACAACAAAATGAAGCAATTTGTTGCTAATATAGCGATGAAATATATAAATTTTGTTGTAAAAAATAATTTCAAGAAATTAGCCACGAAAATTTCTATTTCATCGCAAAATATTAGCGACGAAATATAATTTTCATTGTTGTTTTGATTATTAACAACAAAATGAAGCAATTTGTTGCTAATATAGCGATAAAATATATAAATTTTGTTGCAAATATTAAATCTAACAAGTTAGCGACGAAAATTTATATTTCGTTGCTAAAAATTGATTTTAGCGATGAAATTTAGATTTGTCGTAAAATTTTCGTCGCTATTCCCCCTGTTTCTTGTAGTGAATGGAATATCAAAATCCAGCAACAATAATAACGATGATGGTTCGTTTTAGGGTTGATATGCAATTAATTATTCAGAGGAGTTAAAATCGAACCAGAATATAATTCAAAATTCAAATTCAGATCATCTCCATTTTTGGCAAAATTCTTGCATAATAATAAGGAAAGTTAGAAGATCACCTCATTTCGACGGATAATGAAAGTTTAGAACAATAAAATTGGGGAAGACGGCGCAAATTATGGAATTCTTGAATATTGATTCAATTATTCTAACAAATGTAACTTAGGGGCATAAGAGACTAATTACCTAGTTTTTGACCTTTAGAGAAACGTTTCAAAAACATTGTATTTATAAGAATAAGGGTCTTAGGAAAAGACCTTAAGAGTAGAAATTCTCTTATTCTTATAACACACTAATAATGTAAATTAAAATTAGATTTTAAATTTTAAATCAATGTAATACAAAATTAGATTTTAAATTTTAAATCATAATATCTCATAATAGAACCATTTCATGGTCAACTATCCGATTTTCGATATCTCATACCAGAATTATTCCATTGTCAAGGTATGCAATTTTATTCGGTGTTGCTGCAAAATTCAATAATTCGATACCCAAATCCCATCTGCGATATGCGATCATCATCGAACTACACAAAATACATAAAAACTGATATGCGATATCGCATCCGAGAATCATTCCATTATCAAGGTATGCAATTTTATTCGGTGTTGTTTTAATGCAATAATCAATAATTCGATTAGTTCATCGTTCTTCCAAATACATAAAGTCCGATCTTCGATATTTTCTACATCGTCACTGTTTTATATTATGCGATTTAGGGTTCTATTGAACGAGTTAATTGGAGAAGCTAATTTAAAGAATTAGAGATGGAATATGATGTGATATTAAAGTTCGAATTCGAGGAGAAAACCAAGTTGATCCGTGTTCAACAATCTTCAAAGTTCGAAGACATTGTTAATGAAATAATCGGTATGTGGCCCATATTGTCTTCTTCTAAGATAGGCATGTGTTATTCTGTTGGTTGCATAAAGAATTGTTCTTTATCATCTGATTCTGATTTGGTTAGTTTAGTTGAATTTTGCCAGATTTCATCGAAAAAATTAGTTGATGTTTCTGTTTGTTCTACATAGTCTAAGAATTTATATCTGAATTAAATATCAATATTTATATTATTTTGCAGACTGTATTTTTATTAATATATAATCTTTTATTCATATATTAAAGAAATTTTATTATGTATTATGGAGTACTAAATATAATTTCATACATTATTAATAGCGGTTAAGTAATATTGTGAACAATCTGTAATAACAAATACTAGTTAAACAGTATATACTATTTTAGCAAGATATATTCCAAATATATTTTGTTATATTTTCCATATTGTTTTTTTTTTGTTTAGAGGATATTTTGTTTTTGCATATGAGTTCCAGTCCTAGCTTATATGCAACGTATATTTACACATATGCACTAAATGTTTAGCATGTATATCAATATATGCAGAAATTAGCTATGTATTCATTAATTAGTTATTTTAGGGACATATATAGTTAACTCCAGCCATAATATAATGTTCTCTATGCCATCGAATAAAATCATGGAATCTCATATTAAAATAATGCATACAAATATAAAATTAATATTAAAAGATTATAATTTATCAATCATAATTATGGACAGTTATTACCAGTTACAATCCACAAGTTTTAATTCAATCATCATTAATATAATATTATTAATTTTAAATATATTCACTACTCCCCACAATTATTTCACGTAATCCAAACCAACAATTTATATTTGACCTTTTCAAACATAGTGATATTCAATAGTAATTTTTTTTTATAAATAATATTATAATTACAATTTATAAAATGAATTGTTTATTTTGATATCCACTTTTGCATAATATGTACACGTCAATGTTATAATAACTTTTTTTATATATAATATTAAAAGATTATAATTTATCAATCATAATTATGGGCAGTTATTACCAGTTACATTTCATGGAAAGTTACAATCCACAAGTTTTAATTCAATCATCATTAATATAATATTATTAATTTTAAATATATCCACTACTCCTCACAATTATTTCACGTAATCCAAACCAACAATTTATATTTGACCTTTTCAAACATAGTGATATTCAATGGTAATTTTTTTTTATAAATAATATTATAATTACAATTTATAAAATGAATTGTTTATTTTGATATCCACTTTTGCATAATATGTACAGGTCAATGTTATAATAACTCTTTTTATATATAACAACTATAAACAAATGATTTACGTAATAATACTATGATTATCGTAGTAATCATAAATATAGATAAAACTGATGTATTTTGCATTCATATAGCATATATTTCAATGTGCATAGTTTTTTGGCATATACGTGTGCATATATTCCATTACGATCGAAAATGTGCTGAAAATCGAGACGAAAATGTGCTGAAAACCCAAGTTCCTCTCTTCCGAAAATTCTGAAAGTAGCTTCTCCAATACTCCAGCTCTGTTTTAGGAAGGTTTGAATTTCGAGCGCATTAATGACCGAGATTTCCGATAATTACTGTATTTATCAGCTCCTAATTTGAATTTAATATTTTATATTAATTGAATATGCAACTTTCGATTTTAATTATAAAGGAAGGGTATAATTGTACATTTATAAACCAAATTGTCCTTTTTTCTAACTTTTAAATTTTGTCTTTATTTTGAGTTTCTTTAGGTGAAATGTCCTATATACTAACTACCCCTTTCTTTGTTGATCCTGTTTACTGTTTTTTTAGGTAGTATTTGGTGCTTGTCTAGTTTAATTTTTTTTATGTTGCTTGTTTGGTTTCGTGTGCGCCTTGTGCGTCTGTGGACTCTTTTTTGATGGTTGGGTTCCTTGAGTTGGACTCGGGAGCCCTGGTGCTCTGGTACTATTGAATCGGGTACTTGGTGGAACTTTGTCTGATTTTTTTATTTCCTATTCTTGATACGAGAACACCTTAGTGTGGGGTTGACTCGTTTAAAGATTGGAGACCTGGGACACCTGTTAAAGACAAAGGAAAACTCGTATTTCTTCTTCACACGATTGGAGTTGACGGCGATATCCGATTGGTTTGAAGATCAAGATCTTAGACTCGTGATTTGTAACTTTATTTTATAATCTTGTAAACCCCCCATCAAAAAAAAAAATGTCCAACTTATCTACTTTATACATAAATAAATTAATATTCTTTAAAATTTGTGTTCGTCAAAATGGACATAATGAATTTGAAAAGTTTTATAAATTACGTGTACATTTTATTACAGTGAATTCCATAAAAAAAATCATCATCTACTCGTTTCATATAAAAAAAAAAAAAAAAAAATAATGCATCTATGGTAAATAGAGGAACATCTCAAAATCACATTTTTAAGAATCTTTCTGTTTTTTTTAATGTGAAATTCATAAAATATGTGTAAATATAAATATAAAATGTATATAAGAAAACATATTTACATAATAGTACAATAAATTAATTAAAAAAATAGAAATATATATAATTGATAGATGGCTGCATTAAACAACTCTTCCATGGAGAATTCTTCAAAATGGGTATGACTTTTATTTTTTAAAAGTTTATCTTCTCAATTACAAGTGCAAAACAATTGAGCCATAATTTTGACCTAGTTTTAAAGGAAAATATTACTTTTGGTCACTGAACTTTACCACTTTTCAGATTTGGTCACCCACATTTAGAGTGTGTTTGCAAATTATGATAGTGATTGATTCAAAGTGATTAAAATTGATTTTTACAATAAAATTGAAAGTTGATAGTGTTTTAAAATTAAACACTTTAAATCAATTGTGTATATGTTGTGGTGTTTACAAAACAAACCACTCTTTTTTTATAAATTTACAAAAAACACCCTTATTACATTTGGATAGGTAATGTGTAAAGATGAAATATTATTTAAATTTTGAGGGTAAAATTGTAAAATTGATTATCATAATGATGAGAAGCACATAAAAGCTATTAGAAGTAGGTGGAGGGGTGCTTCACCAAAATCACTTTTAACAAATTAACTTAATTACTTAGTTGTGTTTGAAAACACACCAAAAGTGATTCTATTTGAAAAAAAAGTGATTTTAAGCACCTTATAGTGTTTGAAAACACCCACTTAATCACTATCAAAATTAGTCACTCATTTATTATTTTTTATCAATTTTGATGTTGCGGTTAGAAAATCCGTCATTACTAACAGAGAAAAGGTTTTGAGTGCTAATTCTTTCTTGACACCATTTCCTCTAATTTAATTTCTAAAACCTAAACCCCAAACCCCAATTTTTATTGAATTTACCTTCAATTAATATGGTTGGCGTGTGGCTAAGAGATACAAAATTCACAAAAATAAGTTTCTATTCTCATTCAATATACAAATTCAATATGAAAACCAGTAATTGAAATATTGTTCAAAATCGTCTGAAAAACAGAGGACAAAAAGCAAGTCTGAATAATTTTCAACGTGAATACAATAATTACAAAACTATAAAAACAAAGTACATAACTAGTACATGACCACAACAATTTGACTAATTTGGCTTGCCACCCTTTGGTTTTCCTTTGTATTTTCTTTAGTGGGTTTTTGATGAACTATGTCACTCTTTCTCATGTAAATAGCTAGATTTGTGTAATTCACTACTTCTTTCACAATAATTGGATCGTGTTGCACAACCTATAAAATAAGAAATTAGTTATGTAACATTACAGTAATTATAAAATGACATGGTAAGACAAGACACACTCATCATACTTTCTTTTACTATTTCCATTTCCTAGCTACCATGTAAAGTAAAAAGTAAACCAACAACAACAATAAATCAGTTATATGATTATTAATAACTTACTGATAATTCTTGGTTACCCTGAATGGTTGGTTGATGGAATCATCAAATGTTCTAGAATTGCATGAGAATTTTTTGATCTATTACAACTGTTGGGATTTAGCCCAAGAGTTGTTTTGGCCATTGGACCTACACACAAGGGCCCAACTTATTGGTGCCCTAGTTTTTGGCAGCCTTCCCATATATTGAGTCACCCTCTCCATTAACAATGAGACAAGACGAGAGACGCGTGATGTAAACGTGAGATTGGAGAGTGGAGAACAGTAAAGGGAAGTGCTACCCATCTTAGTGTCTTGATTATCTCCACTACGTCCCGATACAATCCCACACGAGTCTGAGCACGTCTAAGTGACCCGAGTTCGAGTGGCGGCCGGCGGCACCGAAACCCAACAACAACATATAAATATAATAACATAAGTAATACACAAAACTTAAATATTAAATTGAAATAAGAAATACATATGATACATACTGTATTGGGGTGCATAAGCATTCTTTCTTTTAGAATTCGTACAAACTCAAAATCACTATATTTGTGGATTTTTTATTTCTTAATCACATACCACAAGATAAATTTAGTGAAAATTGAAAAAAATTGAAATTTGGGATTTAAGTTTTAGGAATTAAAGGAGGAAAAATGATGTTAAAAAAAAAGTTCACGCCTTTTCTCTGTTAGTAATGACGGATTTTCTAATAGCAGCATCAAAATTGATAAAAAATAATAACTGAGTGACCAATTTTGATAGTGATTAAATGTGGGTGATCAAATCTGAAAAGTGGTAAAGTTTAGTGACCAAAAGTGATATTTTAACAATTTTAATTTAGTAAGTTAAAATTTTAATTGAACAATTAAAATCATATTTAAATCACTTACATGTAATCCTTCGATTGCATACAAAAATTTCTCTTGTTTATGTACTCGTACATTAAGGACCACAAAATTTAAAGCTGCGTTAACTCACATGTGGATTCAATTTTGGATCGAATCGGCAAAATTTGGGCTAAAATTCCATAATAACATTACTGACGTCTATTTTTTTTTTTTTAATAAAATCTAAAATAATAATAAAAAACAGTAAAATCAAATTCATTTGGACGTTATAAGTATATGATATAAGCGAATTGATCAATTGAACTGGTTTTAGGGAACATGAGTACTTATAAATGAATTAAGATTGTACAAAGTAATCTTTCTATGTTTATAAAAGAATAAAAAAATAATTTGTCAAAATTGGAAATCCATATTATGTGCTAATCAGCCTGTTCCGCTCGTGGGAGTTGATTAAGATGCTTGTAATGATTCGGTCACAAGGAAAGAAAATGAGCTGATACGCCTATTGTGGTCTACAGGAGGCGTAATAAGGCCAAAGGGGGTGATAAGAGTAAATTTTTGTAGTGGGTTTTTATATTCTTGGAATCTTGGGCTCACTTCTGTTTTGAGTCTGCACATGTTTTGGTTTGCATACAAATAGTTGTAATACTTGGTTGTGACCGTTTATGCAAAATATATTCAGTTGATCGAAGCGGTTGGCCGGGAGTAGCTTCCAAATTGTGTTCTTATTAATTTGGTGTGTGTTATCTTCTTCCTAACTTCATCAATTTGGTCCGACCTGCTACGATGACGCGCAACAAAGGCAGAATTGACGTTCTTGAGTCTATAGTTTCTAAGATGGAGAGGAAGTTGGAATCGTCCTTGGCGGCGATAACTGCTACTCTCGAACAACTTACCACGACTGTTCAGGGCCTTCATCGTGGGAAGTCTGTGGCCGTAGACGTTGTCGAGGGTTTGTCTGATGCGGCGGCCGCTGGGGCTCTTCCCCGGCAGTTACCGGGTGCTCTTAAACCCAAACTCGTGAAGTTGAAGCTTACGGGTTTTTCCGGTGATAACCCTTCTGCTTGGATCGCGCGGGCCGAGCAATTTTTCGGTCTTGATAATACTCCAGAGGATTTGTGTTTGGAATACGCTTTGATCGCCATGGAGGGTTCCTCACTCCATTGGCTGCAATGGTTAATGAGTGATTCACCCACTTTGAGTTGGCGAAAGTTTATGGTGGAGTTACTTCGTCGGTACGGGGACGATCTCCGTGCCAACCCCTACGAAGCATTTGGCCTGACGCGATAAACCGGGTCCGTTGAGGAATATGTGGACGTGTTCATTTCACGATTGGCGACAGTTCCCTCACTTGCCAAGTCTGACGCCTTGGGTCTGTTTCTTGCGGGCCTTCGCGAAGAGGTACGTCTTAGGATTCGTTCTCGCGATGCCAAGGACATCAGTTCGGCTATGCACACTTCTCGCGAGATCGTACGTGAGCTTCTTCGCGTATATCCGGATGACCCACATTTTCGGCACCCTACAACCGCTCTTCGGGGGTCATCATGTCTCTCTCGCAACCCCCGACCCCTCCTCGGCCACCGAACGCTTCTCGTCCTCTACCCCCTGCTTCTTCCAGTTCGTCGGTTAACCAACCGCTGGAGTTGCCCACGGTTCATGAACCGCTTGTTCGGCGGTTTTCAAAAAGGTGGAACCGAAATCGGACCGACTAAATGGGGGTGGTGGTTTCGGTTTCGGCGATTCACGGTTCGGAACCGTCGATTTCGGTTCGTGACGGTTCCGGTTCAGAACTGCCGGTTTGGCGGTCTAAACCGGCCGAATTAATTTTTTTTTTTTACTTTTTTATATTACAATAACAATTTAAAATGTACAATATTACAAATAGTAGTATACAATAATAATACAATAACAATTTATTCAAAATTAAGTTTCATTCAAGTATTCTTTAAACTTTAAAATAGGACAATACAAAATTACAAAGTGAAGTAGTGAACTACTTAAAAAATTACAACATTATTACTTAGAAAAGGAAAAAAAAAAAATCAATGGAAAATTACATTATGTTGCCTACGTATTTCATTACAATTCCAAAAAAATTCAATGGAAAAGGAAAAAAAAATTGGACTTGAGCATAATTTTAAAATTCAAACTTAAAAAATTCTAAGTTCGAAACTTAAAATTATGTTGCCTACGTATCCTCTCGGAATCAAAGTTCACGTAGTTCTCTTACCTTGTAATTTACCTTTTGTCCGTTTAGCACTTTAGCTTAGCAATCACTTTCGTCGGTTGTGTTGTCGTTCATCAAACTTTCTTCACTTGAATCGGTGCTTTGAGCTATATCTTGTGTTCGATCTTCGGCTTTCACCCAATCATCGATCAAACATTGATTTTCTAAGTGCTCAGCGGTCAATCTTGAACGTCTTTCATTCAAAACATGTCCACCCATACTAAAGACTCGTTCAACGGCTACGGTTGACACCGGACATGCATATATCTCTTTTGCAATCAAACTCAATGTTGAAAAAACGACATTCTTTATTCCAGCTGAAGTATATCGTCGAAGACTAAAATCTGAAGTATCTCTTACTTCGATCCAACTGCTCAAGTTGTGATTCAATCTGAAGTGTCTCTCACTTCATTCTATATTCCAGCTGCTCAAGCTGTGTGATTCGATCTGAAGTATCTCACTTCATTCTTTATTCCAGCTGTTCAAGCTGTGATTTGATCTGAAGTGTCTCTCACTTCATCATTTACTCCAGCTGCTCAAGCTGGATGTGTTTACCAGTTAACACCATGCCTTTCATCGGAAATTAGCATATGTTTCTCGTGCATCTGGAGGTCTTTGATTAGCTCGAGGTCTGGACCAAGCCTTTCAAGGGCGACATCCTCCCATTGCATCCTTTAAGGATGCCTAAGCCATACCATTTAAGGGTGTCAAGTCATACCTTTTCGGGGTGTCGATTATTAGACCTTCTAAAGGTGTTGTATGTCATACCTTTTGAAGGTGTAAAATACCATATCTTTTAAAGGTGTCAAATATCATACCCTTTAAAGGTGTTGAATCTCACATCCATAAGGGATTTCAACTTTCGTATCCTTGAAGGACGTCAGTTTCAGATCCGTTTAAGGACGTCATTTCAGATCCATTTGAGGACGTCAAAGTCAGACCGTGTATTTTCTTACAATTTTTTGGCTGATAGAGGGATCAAATGGTATAGTTTATTTGCTGGCACGAAGGGCGTCAAATTCAGACCCGCAAGGGGCGTCAAGTTCAGATCCATTTAAGGACGTCGAAGTCAGATCCATTTAAGGACGTCAAAGTTAGACCCACGAGGGGCGTCAAATTCAGACCCGCGAGGGGCGTTAAATTCAGACCCATGAGGGGTGTCAAGTTCAGACCCGCGAGGGGTGTCAAGTTCAGATCCATTTAAGGACCTCAGTTCAGATCCATTTAAGGACGTCGAAGTCAGATCCATTTAAGGACATCAAAGTCAGACCCATGAGGGGTGTCAAATTCAGACCCGCAAGGGGCATCAAGTTCAGATCTATTTAAGGACGTCCGTTCAGATCCATTTAAGGACGTCAAATTCAGACCCACGAGGGGCGTCAAATTCAGACCTACAAGGGGCGTCAGATTTAGACCCGCGAGGGGCGTCAGATTCAGACCCATGAGGGGCGTCAGATTCAGCGTAGCCTTGATTTCGATTGAACAATCGAGGGATTTGGCTTTGTTTTAGCTGGAGGTCCTCGAGGTCCTACAGGGACTCGAGGAGTTTTACCCAGATTTTCATGTATCTGAGTTTCAAATGGTCGTACAGACCTCAGCTTATTAATCAGAAAGCTCATAATAATCAATACTCCGAATATATAATCATTTCGAAAAGAAAGCTTCATTGATTATTAACGTATGTCAACATAGGCTATATACAATCTATGTCGGTCTCATTAAAAACCTCCTTATAGTAAATCCCTAGGGGAAACCCATAAGGAGGAAAAAAGAGCTCCGGTGAAGCACCTTAAATACAATGTTCATAAGGAAATCAAATTATATTATAAGAATTGAAATAAAGCAGGTCATGCTCTCTTAAATAAAGAATTTCTTCAGGTGGCACACATTCCAAGGACGGGCAATCTCGTTCCCTTGTATGTCCTGGAGTCGGTATGTTCCCCCTCTCTATACCTGGATAACTCGGTATGGCCCCTCCCAGTTGGGTTCCAGCTTTCCAGTGTGTTTGAGTGCATCAGCCCTTCGAAGGACTAAGTCTCCAGCCTCAAATGACCTCGGGGTCACTCTCTTGTTGTATGCAACTCGTATTCTGCTTTTATATTTTTCGGCCTGCAATCGAGCCTTCTCTCTTTTTTCGTCAAGTAAATCCAGAGCTTCTCTCATCAGCTCCTCATTTTGGTTCTCATTAAACTGAGCAATCCTGTGAGATTCTATCACAATCTCTGACGGTATTACTGCCATAGTACCATAAACAAGCTGGAAAGGCGTTTCTCCAGTAGCTCCTCTTGGACTCATTCTATATGACCATAGAACCGAGTCGAGCTCATCAATCCAATTTCCTCCTGCTCTCGTGAGCCAAGTTCGGATTCCATCTACAATTGTTCGATTTGTCACCTCCACTTGGCCATTCGTTTGGGGATGGGCCACTGAGGTAAATCTCTGCGTAATCTTCTAGTCTAGACACCAAGACCGGATCAGCGCTCCATTGAATTGTGTTCCGTTACCAGACACTAGAATTCGAGGAATTCCAATTCTGCAGCAGATGTATTTTCTGAGGAAACGAATCACGTTTGCCTCCTCAATCTTTGCAAGGGGTGTTGCCTCTACCCATTTACTAAAGTAATCAACAGCTACGATCAAGAATCGTCGTCCGCCTTGTGCCGGTGGAAAGGGTCCCACGAGGTCTACCCCCAACTTTGCAAAGGAACAAGGCGAATACATGGCTCCCATTTCTTCAGCAAGGACCCGTATCAGGGGGCCATTTCTATGGTATTTCTCACATCTTTTTACAAAATCTCGAGCATCTCGAGTCATAGTAGGCCAATAGAACCCAACTCTCAATGCTATTTTCACAGTGGCCTTGTAGCCTTCGTAGATTTCTCGTATTACATAGTCTCCCTCGTTCTTTGAGAGACACCTTAGGTAAGGGTGGGTGAGTGATCGTTTGTACAATCGACCCCCCAAAATGCAATATCTCAGTCTCATGGCTCGAGCTTCTCGGGGGCTGCATATCCAGTACAACCTTCACTTTGGGTTGACTTCAATTCTCTCTTATCACCTGGAATATTTCCTCAAGCTCTTTGACATGACCCTCAACTCTAGCACTCTTGGCTAGCATATCGTCTACATAAATCTCCATATTCCGACCGATCTGGTTGCGGAATACTACATCAACCATCCGTTGATACGTAGCTCATGCATTGATGAGTCCAAACTGCATTCTAACATAACTGAATGTACCACATGCAGCAATAAAGCATACCTTAGGGATGTCTGCCGAATTCATCTGTATCTAGTAATATCCTTGATAGGCATCCATCATACTCAGCAACTCGAATCCCGAAGTTGCATCCACTAATTGATCGATTCGTGGCAAAGGTTAATGATCTTTCGGGCAGACCTTATTCAAATCCCGAAAGTCGATACACATCCTCCACTTTCCAGCTCCTTTTGACACCAATACAACATTGGAGAGCCATTCAGGAAACTGAACTCGGTGAACATGCCTGGCCTCTAGCAGTTTCTCGATCTCTGCTTTTATGATTGCACTCTTCTTAGATCCAAAGTTTCTAAGCTTCTGCTTAACTAGCTTAGCTTTAGGATCCACGTTGAGGTGGTGCATGGCCACCTCCGAAGGTATTCCTGTCATATCAGAGGAAGAAAAGGTAAATATGTCCGCATTTTTTCTTAATGTACGAATTACCTCTTCAGCTACCCCGGGTTCCATCTGAACCCCTATCTTCGTTGTGAATCCTGTCCTCCCAGGGTACAACTCCACGTTCATCAGCTCTTCATCAGCTTGGATCCTGAGTAGCTCTCAACTTCCCCAACAACCTTCTATATTTTCAGTTCGGGGTCGTCCCCTTTAACTCTTCCCAAGTCTCGGGTTACGACTTTATCAGCCATCTTGACAGACTCCATATAGCACTTGCGGGCCTGGTATTGCTCGCTTCGAACTTCTCCAGTACTTCCAGGTGCTGGGAATTTCATCTTTATATGGAAGGTTGACACGATAGCCTGGAACAGGTTCAGGCTAGGCCTTCCCATTATAACATTGTATGAGGACGGGAAGTCCACAATGAGGAAGTCGATCATCATTACTAGTCTAGCTGGGGCATCTCCCAGTCCCACCTACAACATCACTGATCCCAGGGATCGGATAGCCTCTCCAGTAAATCCATAGAGAGATGTCTCGACGGGCTTCAGTTTCGCGTTCAGGTCCATCTTTCTAAAACACTCGAGGAATATTATGTCTGTCGAGCTTCCAATATCCACAAATACTCGAGCTACATCATAACCTGCGATATCCGCCGTTATCATCAAGGCATCGTTGTGATGCGCTTGAGTCTCTCCTGCATCTTCAGGACCAAATTTAATGTCGGGGGGCAGTCTTCACATACCCTACCTCCTTATCTTCTCTTTGATGTTCGGCCCTCAGGGTTCAAACACTCTGTTTCCTTTGTCTAAAGGAGTCTCCGTCAGCAGGACCCCCTATAATCATCTGGATCAAACCTTGCTTCTGGGGTTGAGGAGGTTGATCCTCTACATTAGCTCGGGGTTCTTTTTCTTTATCGTCCTACCTTCGTTCAAACTCCTTCCTCTTCTGCCCTCGAGGGCCTTGTCTATCCCGGTAGATGAATTCTTTCAAATGAACCGCTTGGATCAATCTTTCGATTTCATCTCTCAGATGAAAACAGTTATTCGTGTCGTGTCCATAATCATTATGGAAACAATATAATTTATCAGATCTGGCCTTCTGAGGCCCTCTATCTCGTGAAGGGGGATATTTCATCTCGGGATGATTTCCCGCTACTTTGAGCACTTCAGCAGGTTCAAGCTTTAAGGGTGTGTATCTCTTGAACTTAGGTTTGGACCTCGATGCTCCAGGTCCTCTAGCAGTTCCAGAAACTCCAAGTCTTCTTGGACTATTCTGGGTTACCCCTCTTTGCCATCGGGTCTCTGGTTTTCTCACTCCCAGATAACTTCTGAGGTATTTCTCAGATCGGTGTAGCAACTCGTCGAAGGTCTGCACTAGTTTCTTTGCTAATGAAGAAAATAAGTCTCCGTCTCTCAGCCCGTTGATCAGGGCATTAATCTTGACCTCCTGTGAGGCCGTTGGCACCTCCAAGACAGCCTGGTTGAACCTCTGCAAAAAGGCTCTTAGGCTTTCGTTCTCTCCTTGTCTGAGGTTGAACAGGGTCAGAGTAGCTCGATACTGTTTTCTTGTGTTGGCGAACTGGTGCAAGAAGAGTTCACTGAATCCAGCCCACGAATTGATTGTGCCTGGTTCCAGCCGGGTGAACCATTGATGAGCTGCTTTCGCTAGAGTTGTCAAGAAAACCCATCATTTCACACCCTCTCCATATCGGTGTAAGAGGGCTGTATTCTCGAACCTCACAAGGTGTTCGTAAGGGTCCATCGTATTCAGAATTCAAAGATTTGATATTAGAGGGCAGCTCATCATATAATATCTCATCGGAAAACTGACAGCCAGTAGTGGGGTAGGTTTACTTACGTGGCTTGTCATGTGTTTCCTCATTGCTTTAATCTCTGTCTATAAGGCCTGCAGCTGGTCACTTACAGCACCTGGGTAGGTGTCGTCAGTACTTTCTTCAATCCCTGGGACTTCAGCTCGTCCCACGCTGGGATTCTGCTCCCTTCTCTCATTCCGTGCAGGAATACTTCGTTCTGCCTGGGACGGTACTTTCTCTTCCCTCTCTCTCCAGCCTCCAACATCTCTTGAAGGGACTTGAGAGGCTCCAGATCCTCGAGGACCTCCGACATCTACATCTCGTGGGGGTACAGGTGGAGCCGGTATTCCTTGAGCGGCCATCATCCTCACCACGGCCCGTTCGACCAAAGCATTCAGTTGCTCGGTAGTCACGATTATCATCTCAGCACCCGCAGCGGCAGAGGGTGCTCTGTCTCTTGGCTCGACTCTGAACGTGCCAGATGTGCCAACAGCGACTCCAGCCCCTTCTGGCAAAGTTTGAGACCCTACAAGCGTAGGAGATGGGGCCAGCTCCGAAGGTGTACTCCCACCGGTAGTAAGGCCTGTAACAACGGTGGGCGGAAAAGGTGTGGAAGCAGGACCTTTTCCTCAATTTGCGGATGAACCCACCAACAATGCTGGTGGGGAAATTCCTCCTCCCGTTGAGGTTCCGGTTTTAGTCGGAGCAGGGGGCAGTGGCACCCCTCTCCTATATTTCGTTTGTTCGGAAGTTTCTCGTTCGCCTCCCATAATCAATAATCGAATCTCTCACGCCATAACTCAAGATTCCCATAGACGGCGCCAGTTGATGCGTGAAAAAAGAACGCACAATGATTAATAATCTCGCACCTGGGATAAGACGATCAGAAGATGGATTATAGCTGAGTTTTTCATCTCCAAAAGGCTTCAACACCTGCAAAAAACCCGTCGGAGAGATCTCCGGCGCGGGTCCTCCGACCCTCAAGTCAGAACCGGCGATCTCAAGGAAAAAGTAAAGGGCAATCTGTATCGGAGAAAACCCCTCAATAATATCAATATAGGGTTCCTGTTTTTCAGGAGTAATTCAGGTGTGTTTCAGCTTATATCAGTGCGCCGGAAAGTATGTCAGGGAACTTTCCGATGGATAAGTGTATCAGAATATTAGGATTATGTTGATGTAGTTAGATATCTCAAATAACCCGCAAAGGGGCATATAAATAGTACCTTTGGGGAAGGGTTGCCCACTTCCCCTCTTTCTCTCAACTGCTACAGTAGTGGGCTTAAGTCCAAGGTCAAGTCTGCCTCCACCAGCTCGTCTGAGCTCCGAGAAAGGCGGGATACGTGTGATGTCTTCACACACCCCTTACCCACGAAGTGGGGTCCAAACTTGATGCGCACGTTCCGCGATTTGGATCTCCAGGACCTGGAGGTCCTCGAGAACCTCCAGGTTTGAACTCCGAAAATATGGGTCCAAGCCCAACAATTCCCCTAAAAAGGTGGAAAACTCTTGACCTGTTCATCTCAGGGCCGATACTCATCTTTATCTGGCCCATTGGTCTCAATCTCTGTGGCTTTGAGCCTGAACTAGGCCCAATTCATCATCTTAGATGTCCATTATCAATATATCAATAATTGTCATCATAATAATCGATATAAGTAAAGGAATAATTGTGTAATCATATCTAAACCTCATCGGATATAACTCATCCGGACGCCACGTGTCATTTTCTCATAGGACGACACATTTTGTCCACATCAGACAGTGAAATGAGAAGAGATTTAATGTACTCGTGAAAAAAAAAACGGTGATAAAGTTGTATTGCAGGCTACGAGGTATACATGCCCCATATTTCATCCCTCTCTCAGTGAACCTTCCTGCCATCCTGTATATCTTTAATTTCCTTGAGATGTGACAAAACTCCACCCTGATCACAATATCCCCCATTTTACTTTTTATCCACACATAAACAAAAGTAAACTCATTCATTTACTTTATACATAAATGTTTATAAAATTACCCTTTAAAACTCTACTCTCTTTCTTAACATATGTGTCCATCTACCTATAAGTATCTATTAATATTTAATTTATTTACCTATAAATAAATATATGTTAATTATTTTTTAGATTTTTCCATGTAAATTAAATGCCTCGTTCCTCCAACAATGATCACTAAACCAAGAATGGGAAATCAAGGGGAAAAGCTTACAACGTTCAAAAACAAACAAATTGTTGTACGTGCTTTCGTCGGGTTGACTCGGATGTGGACTGTTTATTAGCACGAGACAAACATGTATTATGATCGGGGTTTATTACGTGTTTAGGGAGTATTTATGATGATCTTGATGATCTTTATGAAGAACAATACAAAAACAAAAGATGAACAAGGATGTAGCTTCTTTGAGAAGCTAAAGCTTAAAAGCTTGGGAGTGTTTATTGCTTTGGGTTGGGAGTGATTTGTAGGAATGGTGTAACTTGTCTTACAAATGAGCCCTTTTAGGCATTATATAGTAGTTTCTGGGGGCTGCCCGCCCTTTACACGTGGCACGCCCTTACTGGACCTGTCTTCTGCCCGAAAAGGTGATTTGATAGCGCATTTAATGATAAACCGCCTCTGGTGCTCGTCCTCGCCGAGATGCCGAGGAGCTGGGCCATGGTGGTCGCCGGAGGACCTGATCATCTAGGAAGGTGGTCGCCCAGACCTCCGAGGTGTGTGGTCGCCACGCTTCATGCTGTCTCCCAAGACTTCAACACTTAACTTCTCTAGGTAAAAATAGGCGTGTGCTCGCCACACATTTGGGCGAGCAGCTAACTAAACATGTGCTCGCCAACATAATAAATAACTGCCTAAGCATACTTTTTTGGATCCAAACTTCTTTGTGTGTTCTTCTAGAAAATCACATGTATTGAATCACACACACAAACAAAAAAAAAAGAAAAAAAAAGAAGAAGAAGGCGTGCATTACATATATCGTGTATGTTAATTAGCTTTGCGCTTGAGCATAGCAAGAAGGACGATGGATTTATCGTTGTCGGCATTCAAAAAAACGGGTGAAGCTGCAAGTTTGTTCTTGTAGAGGTCGAACAATTCATCAATGATTTCACGTCCAAAGTGATCAGCCAACAACCTTTCATGAACCGCCCTGTATAATCTTACGCGAGAATCGACACTCCTTACGCTGTACTTCCCGGGGTTGTCTATGATCTCAACTCTTTCAAGGCTGAAATTTTTGGTCTTCTCCAGTGAGCTCACTCTCCGAACTCGAATTCGGAAATGACCCCAAATTTTTGGGAAAATTGCATTTTTTACCCCGTTTTTTGCAAATTGGTCCCTGAACACTCTTGCCTATAAATAGGACCTTCTTCTTCATAAAAACACTTTTACCTCTGAAAATTTTCGATTTTCTTCCTCAAGCTTCCTTCCAAGCTTCTTCTCAAGCTTTTCCGGCGAGTTTTGTGGTGGTTTTCGATCGTCAACAAGGTAAACAACTCACATTTCTTTCTTTAAAACTTCTTTCTCCCCCATTTCTTAAGAAAAAATGAAGGTTGGTGGTGGCTCCGGTGGTGGTCCGCCGCCGTTGGTTGGTGGCTCCGAAAGCTCCGGCGACGGAGATCGTTTGGCCTTGGCCTTGATGGAGAGGGCCGCCTCTTCGGACTCTAGGATCCACTCCCCCGAACCCATAAATGTTGGAATTCGCAATCTTGGAAAGGCAGTGGTCGTCGATGTCGACGAGCTCGACGAATCCGATAGGGACGATGCCGGCAATGATGCCGAGGAGGGTGTCAGTGAGACTGATTCTGATCTGCGCGACCAGGGTTTGGATCGAGGGGTGGGCGAACAGATAGAAACTGCCCAAGTCGAGGAGACCTTGACGAGGAGTCTCCGCGAGGACTTCGAGGAGGTTGTTCAATATGCGGAGAGCATAAAGGACATCTTGAGTGGTAGAGAAAATTTGGATGGCGACGAGGTCTCGAGGGAGGCCTATTACAAGTATTTTTGCGATTACCTTCCTCGAGAGGTTCCTCGCCCGCATCGAGAAGCTTTCCAAACAATGTACGAGGCGAGCAAGTATGCGAGCAAAGTCTCCTTGGCCCAATTAGAAAATTCACGGAAGAAGTATCAACTGCCGGCCGACGTTTGCTTCTTTGTTCCTCGCCAGGATGAGAGGGCCGACCAGCCGCCAGAAGGGATGGTCCCCGTCAACATCGGCATGATGGAGGCAGGGCTGAGGTTCCCCCTGCACCCCAGTATCTCAAACTTCTTGCATTTCTTAGGGGTGGCCCCTTCTCAGATTTTTCCGAACGGTTGGTCGAACCTGATTGGAATCCTAACACTGTTCGGCCTGGTGGCGGTCGAGAACGGATGTCGGAACACATGGCTTAGCCCGAAAGAGATTAACTATCTCCTTCAGGCGGTCGAGGCCGGAGAGAAGGTGGGCCATGGATATTATTACGTGAGAGGCCGTGATAACTTCAAGTTGGTTGAAGGGGTTCCCAACAAAATTAGAGATTGGAAGACCAACTGGTGGTGGGTAGCCGGGGACTGGAAAAGTCCAGTGAGGCCGGATGGATCCTCTGCTCGCATTCCCCTTGAGACTGAATATCAAAGAATTCGTGGTAAGTTTTTTTTATTTCTGCTCGTTCTTGTCTATACTGACTAACTCCTCGTTTTTGTAGGTGAAACTGCTCGCAAGAAGACCGTCGAGCACCGTCTCACGCCCCTCTTCCAATACCATGTTTGCTGCGTACTCAATCGTCGCTATTTGGAGAGGTCTTGCCGCTTTCTGAATAGGGAGTGTATGCGTGAGCGAGCAGGTCTCAGAGTACCTCCTCATCACTTCACCCGAGAGTTCCCTCCAGGTATCAACATATTTCTAAGTTTTTTGTGAAATTGCTCTTCGTAAACACTGACTTCTCGCCTTTCTTTCTTAGTAGTGGTTCCAGAGAGAGTTGTCACTTATCTTCCTCCCACTGTCGAGGTTGATCGCATAACATCGAGCAGGATGCTTTAACAAGCAAGATTGCTCCGCGAGGAAAGGGGTGGAGACCTCGGGGGCTCCACCCAAGAAAGTTGCTAAACCCACCCGAGGGGGTTCTTTTCGCCCACCTGCTGCCGAGCAGAGGGCCGAGCCAGTTGGCGAACAGAGGATCTCGCCGAGGAGATCTCCAACGAGGGGTAACTCGCCTCCCCCCGCACAGGTCGTCTCCCCTCCTCGCAGAAGCACTCGGTCGCGAGAGACTGCTGCGAGCTCGTCGGCCGAGCAGAGGGCTCAGGGAGATAACACTCTTCTCGGCTAGGATGCCGAAAGGGTTGCCAAGTAAGTTTACTATTAATAAGATTTTGGAAAATTTTCAAGTACCTTTTTCTAATTTTTTCCTTCTTTATTAGGGTTGCCGACTACCGGTTCGTTGAACCTTTCAACGAGAACCTCCTCGGCTTCTACCGGTCGCGGGATCCGGTCGACAATGAGCCTCTGAATCCGTTCACACTCAGGGCCGTGAAGAACCTGCCTCGATCGTTGACGACCACTCTAGTCGACGAGGTAAATAATCACAACTCCTTGGAGAATGCGCGCCTGGTCGCCATTGATCTGAGCCGGGCAGCTTATACTATGGAGAAACTCGCCTGCCAGATCACTGAGAGTCGCACGGTTAGCGAAGACAGGAGTGCGAAGCTCGCCCAAATGGCCAAGGCTAAAGCTGTCGTCGAGAGGCAGCTGGTCGCTTCTGAGGAGAAGGTGGTCGACCTTGAGACCAAGTTGGCCGATGTCCAAGCAAAGTTGGCCGACTCTGAGGCCCAACTTGAGACGGTTCGAAAGAAAGATCAATAAGATCTCCAAGAGATCGAACGTCTCCGTGCTCGCCTCAAGACTGCCGAGGACGAGGTAAGAACTCTTACAAATAAATCCGCAACTGATGAGGAAGAGTTGGCCACTCTTCGGCAACAGCTGGTCGATATGACGGATGAGCGAGATGAGATCAATGAGATCGCTGGGGGCGTGGCCATTTTATCGGTGGCTCTTACTGCCCACGGGCTCATTCATAGACTATTGGAAGTTCATCCGGAAGTGGACGTGATTCCGCTCGGCGGGTTTTTGGACGACCTTCTTATGAAGGAAAAACCTCAACCGGAATCGGAACTCCCCCTGCTCCCTCTAATGCAATTGGGACTCCAGTTCCCTCGACTCTTGGGTGTCCCGGTACTTTTCGGGAACCCTCCACAAGCCTCCCCACCCCAACAGGGCGAGCAGAGTGCTTCTGCCGAGGTGGAGGCCGTGGACGAAGAGGTGGATGCCGGCGAGCAGGATGCTACTGCCGAGGGGAATGCTGCAGAGACTTAGTTTCTCTTTTATTTTCTTTTATTTTGTTTTTAGGACTGCTCGGCCACTAAGGCCTCTTTTGTAATTTCAGCCTCTAAGGCTTTTCGATGAATGGAACTTTTGCTTATATGATGTTTGGTTATTTTGAGTGATCGTTCTCGTTACTGCTTTTCAATTTATGTTATGATTATTTTTTGCAAGCATTTTTTAATAAGTACTTTTGAATTTGTCTTTTGTTTGTTTGCGAGCATCTTTTAAGAAAGTGTGCTTGTCTTTTCTTGCGAGCATCTTTAAGAAAGAGTGCTCGTCTTTCCTTGCGAGCATCTTTAAGAAGGGGTGCTCGTCTTTCCTTGCGAGCATTTTTAAGAAAGAGTGCTCGTCTTTCCTTGCGAGCATCTTTAAGAAAGAGTGCTCGTCTTTTAGAGTTAACCATTCGTCGGTTGAACTCTTTTATTTGATAGGTAGTGATCGTCGTCGCCACTACCTTGCGAGCATCTTTAAGAAAGAGTGCTCGTCTTTCTTTTGCGAGCATCTTTAAGAAAGAGTGCTCGTCTTTTAGAGTTAACCATTCGTCGGTTGAACTCTTTTTGTTTGATAGGTAGTGATCGTCGTCGCCACTACCTTGCGAGCATCTTTAAGAAAGAGTTCTCGTCTTTTGTTTCCTAGATGGCTACGCAGAGCCTTGTCTAAAATTTCAAACTTATCTAACACTTGGTGGAAATTTAAAACTTTACTTGTAGTGAAATGATGACTAGATACAAACTATACAAATATAAAGAAATTAAAAACTTACTGATAGTACTTCTTCAGCTTGACCGCGTTCCATGGGTACTTGCTCGGCTTGCCCTCGAGATCTTCTAGCTCGTACGATCCGTTCAGGAGTGTGCGCGTTATTCGGTACGGACCCTCCCAAGTCGGGCCAAGTATGCCAATGGACTGCTCCGTCGCCCTCCGAAGTACGAGCTGGCCGATAGTGAATTGGCGAGCACGTACTTTGGTGTTGTAGTAGCGTTCTCACCTTTGCTTGTAGACCACGTTCTTCTCGTCCGCTGTTAGCCTCCGCTCTTCTAGGAAGTCCGAGTCGGAGAGCTGTGCATCGTTATTCAACTGCTCGTCATAATTTGCCACTCGAAAAGTGGGGACCTGCCCCTCTGCTGGTATGACAGCTTCGGTTCCGAACGCAAGCGCGAACGGAGTTTCACTAGTAGAATTCCTCGTGGTCGTCCGATATGCCCACAGAACCATGTGCAACTCGTCCGCCCATTTGCCCTTCAATCCATCTAGCTTAGCCTTCAAGGTGTGCTTGATGATTTTGTTGATCGCCTCTACTTGACCATTTGATTGTGGATGATAGGGTGTTGAAATTTTTTTCTTGATGTTCCACTCTGAGCAGAAATCCAGCATGTCTTGACTTGTGAACTGACGTCCGTTGTCCGTCACTATCGCTCGTGGTAGGCCGAACCTGTAAATTATGTTTTTCCAAATGAAGTTTGTCATCTGGGCCGTTGTGATGGTCTTCAGTGCCTTCGCTTCTGTCCACTTGGTGAAGTAATCGACTGCTACGACTAGGAAAGTTACCCCCCCGACGCCAGGTGGGAAAGGTCCGATGATGTCGATGCCCCACTTCACGAAGGGCCAAGAGCTATAGACGGAGATGAGCTCGTCTGGAGGTGAGTGAATGGCGGGTGCAAAAGCTTGACATCTCTTGCACGCCTGGGCGTAATGAATTGCATCCTTCTTCAGTGTTGGCCAAAAGTAGCCTTGCCTCATGATCTTTAAAGCGAGCGCTTGCCCCCCTGTATGATTTCCACATGATCCATCGTGGATTTCGTGCATGACGATCTTCGCTTCGTCCTCTCCGAGGCATTTCAATAAAGGCATTGAAAAACCCCGTTTGTACAGCTGGTCGCCAATAATTGTGTACCTTGCGGACCTGAGTTGCAATCTGGTTGCCTTCACTTTGTCTGCCGGGAGCTCGCCGGTCTTGATGTACTTGGTGATCGGCGACCTCCAGTCCTCGTCGCTGGTCGCTTCAACCTGCAAAATTTGACCTCTGTTTAACGATGGGGAAGAAATTTTAGTGATGGTCGCTTCTGAAAATATTGCCTCCCCCTCTGAAGTGGCCAGTCGAGCTAACGCATCTGCTTGCGTATTGTCCTCCCTAGGGATTTTCTCGATGTGGAACTGATCAAATTGGTCGAGTAATCCCTTCACTAAGTCTTGATACTTTATCATTTGATCACCGCGAGCCTCGTAATCGCCCGTAATTTGACATACAACTAGCTGAGAGTTAGAAAAAATTTTCAGTTTTCTGGCGCCCACGGCCATAGCCATCTTGATTCCTGCAACCAGAGCCTCGTACTCTGGTTCGTTGTTGGTCACCCGATACTCGAACTCGATCGCCGAAGCAAACGTCTGTCCGGTTGGGCTGGTGAGGACGACTCCTGCCCCTGCTTTGGTGCTCGTCGACGAGCCATCGACGAACAGTGTCCAAGGAAGCTCGATTCCCTTGTCCAATTTCTCCGGGAAAGTGAGCTCTACAATGAATTCAGCCAACACTTGTCCCTTGATTGCCGTTCTAGATGCATAGGTGAGCCCAAATTGCCCGATTTCCACCGACCATTTCAAAAGTCTTCCAGTGGTATCCGGACGATGCAGTGCTCGTCGGAGAGGAAAAGTTGTGAGGACGACCACCTCGTGGTCGAACAGGTACTGCCTTAATTTTCTGACGCTCATGACTAGTGCGTACGCCAATTTTTCCATTGGAGTGTATCTCAACTCCGCATCTCTCAGTGTTTGACTTACGTAGTAGATAGGCAGATGTGTTCTCCCCTCAGCTCGGGCGAGCACTGAACTGATCGCACAGTCAGTGGCCGCCAAGTACAGATACAAAATTTCGCCGGGGACTGGCTTAGATAGGACCTTCGGATCCGATAGGTATTCCTTCAATTTCTCGAAAGCTTTCTCACACTCATCGGTCCACTCGAACTTTCCTTTTTTCAAAGCGTCGAAAAAAGGTTTGCAACGATCGCCCGTTTGTGCAATGAATCTATTCAGCGATGCAAGGCATCCTGTCAACCTCTGTACTTCTTTCACGTTCCTTGGGCTTTGCATCTTAATGACTGCTTGAATTTTACTTGGATTTGCCTCGATGCCCCGCTGGCTAACCAGGTGCCCCATAAATTTTCCTGAGCTAACTCCAAAACTGCATTTCTTTGGATTTAACTTCATGTTGTACTCTTTTAGGATATCGAAAGTCATGGCAAGGTGGTGTAGGTGATCCTCTTTCCGTAAGCTTTTGACAACGATGTCGTCGATATAGACCTCCACCATCTCGCCGATGTGTTTCTCAAACATCTTATTTACCAATCTCTGGTATGTTGCCCCCGCGTTTTTCAAACCGAAAGGCATTCTCTTCCAGCTATACATATCGAGAGCAGTCATGAAGGCCGTATGTCGCTGGTCGTCGGGATGCATTGCAATCTGATGGTACCCTGCGAAGGCATCCATGAAAGTTAACATCTCGTGCCCCGCTGTATTGTCTACTAGGTGATCAATGTGGGGCATCGGAAAGTGATCTTTCGGACAGGCGTCGTTTAGATCTGTGAAGTCTATACACAATCTCCACGACCCGGTCGTCTTTCTGACGAGCACTGGATTTGCCAACCACTCGGGATCAGTTCCAGTTTTTTCGATTAATTTGTTGTCGATCAATTTCTTGATTTCGACTGCCAAAGCCGCACTTTTATCAGGCCCGAATTTTCTTCATTTTTGGGTGATGGGTCTCCTTGCTGGATCAATATTCAATCTGTGGCAGGCATGATTCGTGGAAATTCCCACCATATCTTCGTGCGACCAGGCGAATGCATCGATGTTTTCTTTCAAAAATGCGACCATGTCTGACCGCAAATGTTCTGGTAAATTCGAACCAATGAATACCTCGAGTTCTGGACGAGCTTCGTTTAAATGGATGGTTTCAAGGTCCTCCGCTGAAGTTGCCCGTTCGTTAGGCTCCCTCCAACGAGGATCCTCGATTCTGAACTCTGGCTCAAAACCTAACCTAGGCTCCAGATCTGGAATGTTTTCTGGAACCTGGTCGTCGGGGAGCTGGTCGCCCGAATCTGTCTGCAACGTCGATTTCCATTGGGGTGTGGTCGTCCACTTCCATGGAGGCGTGCTCGTTCGCCTCCACTTGGTGGTCGTCGGAACTAGGGCTGCATTCCCCAACTTCAATCTTTCGGTACTTGCTAGGAAGACCCTCCAAGTAGTTCACTTGTTCTGTTTGTGTTTGACACTTAATATACTTTCCAACCATAGTACTTTCCTTAGAATGACGCTTTGCAAAATGGACGAGACACTCCCTCGCCCGCGTCTGATCGCCCTTGACGGTTATAACTCCCGCCGGGGTTGGAAATTTTACACAGTAATAATAAGTAGAAACGGCCGCCTTGAACTCGTTGAAGAAAGGTCGGCCGAGGAACACATTATAGGAAGATGTTATGTCGATGATCAAGAAGTCGAGTTGCCGAACATGGTGCATTTCTGGCTCTTTCGACGATGCCAGTTCCAGAGACAGTCTGATTTTCCCAATGGGAAGGTTGCGCGTGTCGCCGAAGCCTACGATTATATCATCGCAAGGCTCGATGTATTCTGCATATCCACCGAGAGCATCCAAAGTATGCTTGAAAAGGATGTTGGTGTATGCTCTAGTGTCCACCATCATGCGATGGACGTTGGTTCCCATTATCTTTCCCGTGATGACCAAAGCATCATTGTTTGGGTACACCACGCCGTTCAGGTCGTCGTCCGAGAAAAGGATTTGGTGAGATAGAGGCTTCTCGGCAGCCGGAGCGACGCACACCTGATGGACATTTTTCAGTGCTCGCTGCTCACTCTGAGCTCGGCGAACAGATAGAGCTTTCCCGGACTGAGTTCCCCCCAAGGGGCCTTCTATCACATTACAGGCTCCGCCCACGTTATCGACGTCGCTACCAGGATTGTTTGGCATGGGAGGAGTTAGCTTGGGACGATTCAGTTGTTGGCGCAGGTCGTCGCGACGTTTCTTCCCCCTGTTGTCGCCATTTCCAAGAGGCTTGATGAACTGGGCGAGCTTGCCCTCATTGTACAGCTTGAAAAGGTTTCTCACCAAGTCTCGACACCCATTGGTGTGGTGGCCGATGGAGTTGTGGTGGCCGATGGAGTTGTGGTAGTCTCGACAGAATTTGCTACCATCGAGGTTGTCATCACTTGTATGCATTGGCTTGGCATGGGGGAGCAGATTCTTTCCCCTGACTGCATTGAAAATGCCCCTGGGATCAAGAGAGAGAGATTCTCTGAACTGGATGATCTCAGGAGACTCCTCGAAAGGCCTGAAGTTCGCTGGGCGAGCACTGCCAGCTTGAGTGGTCGCCTTCTTGGGCTGGGACGACTCCCCAGTGTTTGTATTTTTCTTGGGCCAGACCCTTTTGGATGCCTCCGGCCGCTCGTTAGCCTTGGCGGCGTCCATGATTTCCTCCATTTGAATTAAGTTCCCAGCCCTCGTGCGGAAGTCCGCATAAGAAACTGGGAAAGTAAGATGGATAGATTCCCAGAGCTTGGTACCTATCCTCAGACCGGAAACAGCCGAGATCAGCTTTGTCTCGTCATTTACGGCCTCCCCATCGATCACCAGCCTATCAAAGCGCTCGATGAAGTCCTTGCCCGATTCATTCAGGGACTGGCGAACGTTTGCCAAACGTTGCTTTGAGGCTGGGCGAGCAGCAATAGACCCGTAGTAGGTCAGAAAGTATTGTCCCAGCTCAAGGAATGAGGTGATAGATCCGGCACTCAAAGTTGTGTACCAACGATGAGCCCGGTCTCCCAAGGTTAGGGAGAAGTTTCTGCATTGGGTGGCGTCCGTTGCCCCGATTGAGGCCATGTAGTTGGAGTACTTGGACAAGTGTACTCTGGGGTCGGACATCCCATCATATGCCGCCATGGAGGGCATCTGAATTTTTCTTTGAATGGGGGCGGTAAGGATTGAAACACTTAGTGGAGGTGCGGGCAGAGTGATTGGTGGGGTGGTCCCTAGCTTCGAGGCGACCACCTCTGCTCGCAGAGCGTCCATCTCTAGCTTCATCAATTTTTGGGTTTCGAGGAACTGGGCGATTTGCCCCTCCTCGGCGGTCTGTGCTCGGGGGACGACGACCTTGTCGCGTCGGCTCCCTTGGGATGCGGCCGGGCGATCATCATGGCGTGATCGCCTGGGGGAATGTCTACCAGAATGGTGGCTGCGATAACTCTTCGCAGGAGCTCACGAACCCTTCCCTGGTCCCACTCGATCGAGAGCTGAGACTTTGTCGCCCTGATCTCTCTTATCAGCGCGATCCCGGTGGTCGGCCCCGCCTGGTCGGCCATCCACATTGAAAGGCACTCGGCGAGGAGCCCTTCCATCTTTATCATCCATCCGGTTGAAAACTGAATTTCGGTGTCGTGAGTCTCCCGTGTGGCTATTGTGGGAGTGCTCGGCAACTTTATCCTTTCCTCTGTCTTGGGGGTGAACAGAGTTGGAGTGATAGGAACGGTCGTCCTCTTCGTTCCCCTTGGCTTTGCGAGCTTTGTCGAAGGCCTGATCTTTGGCCTTCTCCAGCTCCTCATTCTGCCTCCTCTTCTCCATGAGGTAGTCAGAAAGATCTTTCAAATGTTGGGGATCATTCAAAATGTCTCCCATATTCAAGTTGGCGAAAGGATTTACCGGCCGCAACGGAGGGGGTTCGTTCCCTCCGGGCGGTAAGATTCCGTCATGTGGAGTATGCTGAGACATCGTTTAAAGAGTGTCTCCTGGGAATTATTACAAAGATATGACTGTTCTTAAGCTTTCGACGCTTAAAAACGAAAGATTAGAGTTCTTACGCAGAAGAACGTGCTATTACAACTACTTACTAGCAAAGTAACAACAACTAAAGCTTAAAAACAAGATTACACGGAGATCAAACTCCAAAATATGTCTCGAATATCGCAAATATTCAAGAACACGAAGAACACTAAAAAATGTAAACAAAGCTTTAAAAGGTGGAACTACCGATTAAAACCTGAAAAACGGAGTTTGCTAACCGATCGCTCGATGATCGGACGAAACTGAGATGATGAACACGTAAAAGGACCCCTCCTTCTAGCGCCAAATGTTGTACGTGCTTTCGTCGGGTTGACTCGGATGTGGACTGTTTATTAGCACGAGACAAACATGTATTATGATCGGGGTTTATTACGTGTTTAGGGAGTATTTATGATGATCTTGATGATCTTTATGAAGAACAATACAAGAACAAAAGATGAACAAGGATGTAGCTTCTTTGAGAAGCTAAAGCTTAAAAGCTTGGGAGTGTTTATTGCTTTGGGTTGGGAGTGATTTGTAGGAATTGTGTAACTTGTCTTACAAATGAGCCCTTTTAGGCATTATATAGTAGTTTCTGGGGGCTGCCCGCCCTTTACACGCGGCATGCCCTTACTGGACCTGTCTTCTGCCCGAAAAGGTGATTTGATGGCGCATTTAATGCTACACCGCCTCTGGTGCTCGTCCTCGCCGAGATGCCGAGGAGCTGGGCCATGGTGGTCGCCGGAGGACCTGATCATCTAGGAAGGTGGTCGCCCAGACCTCCGAGGTGTGTGGTCGCCACGCTTCATGCTGTCTCCCAAGGCTTCAACACTTAACTTCTCTAGCTAAAAATAGGCGTGTGCTTGCCACACATTTGGGCGAGCAGCTAACTAAATATGTGCTCGCCAACATCTTTGGACGAGCACTTAAATATATTAAATACATTTATTCTATTACATTTTCTTGGTCTTGTTGACTAGTCGTCGCACGACTTTGTTGACTAGTCCTCGCCACGTAAGCCGGTGACTAGGATTGACTTGTCAAATATTGACTTTTTTGACTAGGTATAACACAAATAAATCGAGCTTTTTTAATTTCAAAAAATTAGAACACCACATAATAAATAACTGCCTAAGCATACTTTTTTGGATCCAAACTTCTTTGTGTGTTCTTCTAGAAAATCACATGTATTGAATCACACACACAAACAAAAAAAAAAGAAAAAAAAAAAGAAGAAGAAGGCGTGCATTACATATATCGTGTATGTTAATTAACTTTGCGCTTGAGCATAGCAAGAAGGACGATGGATTTATCGTTGTCGGCATTCAAAAAAACGGGTGAAGCTGCAAGTTTGTTCTTGTAGAGGTCGAACAATTCATCAATGATTTCACGTCCAAAGTGATCAGCCAACAACCTTTCATGAACCGCCCTGTATAATCTTACGCGAGAATCGACACTCCTTACGCTGTACTTCCCGGGGTTGTCTATGATCTCAACTCTTTCAAGGCTGAAATTTTTGGTCTTCTCCAGTATGCCCTTCAACTGTTGTGGAGTGGTAAAGTATTCTGGAATATTGAATGAGTCTATTTTTGCTTCACTCAATCTTCCCTGCAGCAACATGAAAATATTGTTTATGATAATCGATCGATATACAGCAGCATTTAGGTTTGGCTAGGTAGCTAGAAATGAAATTACCTTTTTGGCCATGTCCATGAGGCAAGATCCCAAAAGGTTATGATAAAAAGGGAGAGTATAGTCTGTATCAGGATTGGAGAATAGAGGGACTGCAGGGATTAGAAGGGCCATTAGCCCTCCACCCACCATTTCAACTGCCCTGCATTCCAAAAACGTCTCCATGTCCTTACTATATTGATCCAAATATGAATCACAAACTTCCTTCCTCTTTTCTGTATAAAAAATGCTTCCCTTGTTCCACTGTCTGCCACCGCCTCTGGCACCTGAGACAGCCAATGAAGAGACCAAGAAGAGTAACAAACGTGTAGAGACGACTCCGGAAAGAGGCGGCCGTGGAAGTCCCCGGGCATTACAGCTGCATGGTAATTCCTGTGGGGCGGAAGTGAGGTAAAAAGGGTGGTGAAATCGTTGGTCGCGATGTCGTTAAAGAAGACGTAAGATTCTGTGTGGTTGATCGCTTCAGTAATGAATTGCATAGCTGGAAATGAGTTGTGTCCTGTTGAGCACCCGAAATCTGCAATGAAAACCCCATTCTTGATATCCAAGTGTTTGGTATTCAACTTTGCAATGATTTCTTCTTCGATGATTTGCTTTGCAACACCCAATGCTCCTCTCTGCAAAATTATTAACACAAATTATATATATATATATATATATATATATATATATACGATATATATGAATTTGCATGTACCTGGTAGGAGCAGTTTTGAACATAACTATGAGCTCCATTCCCAGCATTCATGGCAGTTGATGATGTGAATATGCATATAATTAATAGTTACTTAGTAATTGAAACCTGAAGCAGCAGAATCACATGGTAATATTGTTTATTTAATGTTCATGTTGATATACAGTTGTCATACTCTAATAATTTATTGGTTAGCAAAGTATGAATAAACATGTTGGTCCCTGAACGAGTAGTGAATGGGATTAAAGTCTAGAGGGGAGGGGTGAATAGACTTTAAAACTTTTTCAAACAGAGTTGGGAACCTCTTCTGATTGTTATGTCAACTGGACTGCAAGTCTGCTGGTCCAGATGACTATAGTGATCTGATTGTTAAGGTTATATGCGGAATTATGGTGGCCCTTGTTTAGACTCGTTCTGGTAACTTGTTTTACTTAATGAAAATACTCAGCTGATGCTGGTTTGAAAGTTATGGCCTGTTTTAAAGAGTGTTGAAATAACAGTATGCACTATATAATAAGGAATGTAAATACAGAAATGTAAAGTGCAGAAAGTAAATAACACCGGATTTATAGTGGTTCGGATATACGATCCTACGTCCACTCTCACGTCCTAACGTGATGTTTAATCCCTTTAATTTCCACAAATTACAAGGGTCTTGTCCTTTATAGTCCCAAGGTTAGGACTTTGAGATCTGAGCCGTCCTAACAGCTGCGGTCTCCACAAGTGATTGTAAGCACTTGCACTTTTATGGGTTTCAAAAACTTTAACCTTTCGGTGAGGGTTTGGGGTTTTTGAGATGTATCCAACTAATGGTTCAAGCTTATAATATGCTTAACCACTGTGCCTAAAACAAATGATATATAATATGAACAGGTTTCAGGTTCTTAAGGGTTGGATAGGAAGCACTTAAGAGCTAAGGATAATCTAATGGATTTCTGGCTCTTGGAGAACTCTTAGAACAATATGGCTTTTGCTTGATTGCTTGCTTAGCTTTTGAATTCTCGCTTGTGTCTTCTCTATGTAGTGATTTCTCATCCTCTTGTATTTATAATGGAGATTGGGTGCAACTAGCCGTTGGATTTGACTAGCCGTTTGAGCAATCTTTCCATAATAGCTTGATTCCTTGATTCCAGCCGCTTGATTGCTTCAATCCTGGGATCATGTCAATCTTCTAAATAAGGTAGGTCTTCGTTTGAATTGCAAGATGACTTAGGAATCAGCCGAGTCCTGGAAGAGCACATAGTCTTCTGATCTGTACTTCTAGTCTTCTGACTACTCTTCTGGCCTTAGGTCTTCTGTCTTCTGATATCAGACGAGTAACACTCTTCTGATCTGGAAATTCTTTGTACTGCTTTAGGCCATCTTCAATCTGGGACTCCATCAGATAGGTAGGTATACAAGCACCTTAACTTATCTGGTCTTCAAGGATCTTCTAGTCTTCATGTCTTCTACTCTTCTCATCTTGAGGATAGGCATGTAAGCCAAGACTGTGCTGATCAGCTGATATCAATATAGTTGATCACACAAGACTAATCTAAGCTGTTCTATACAAGTCAGCTGATCCTATTACATTTATAAACTCTAAGTGTTTTGGCCATCAAAATTATTCTAACATCAAGTGGGGCTTAGGGTGAATTTATATCCCAACAATTTCCCCCTTTTTGATGAAGCCAAAACTATACTTGATAAATGCTCTTAATGAAATAAGATAAGAGTTTATAATATGCTAAAAATTGAAGTATCTGATGAAGACAATGAGAGTTTGTCTTTTAAGCAAAAAGAACTAGAACTTGAATATAGATAGAACTTTTACAGATTACAAGTAATAGTTTCTTTAAACTTCTAATGTAGTCTTCATCAGGTCTTCTGATCTTTAAATGCGGTAGGCCAGGTACAGACGAGCTCGAACTTCTTCCATGTGCTGCATGTCTGTAACATTCTCCTCTTCATAAATCTTGTACAGAATCTTCTTGATTTCAATCATGTTGACTCTTCCTGAGTCCAGAAGGGGTGGATCCCATTTGGGTTCTTCAGGAGTTAGGATTCTGCAGTTGTCAAGTCCTTTGGCTGTCTTGACAATTACTTCCCAGAACTCTGGATCTTCAATGTTCATGAACTGAGAGAATTGGAGAAATTCTTCTTCATTAGTAGGGAGAGGGCCAAATTTCCTTACTATGTGGTGTTGAATTTGCCACTTCTTCTTCAGGGGATACCATCTTGGTAGCTCACCTTGAAGGGCTAAGTAGTCCACATAATTGCTATCAAACACCAGGACCTTGTCTTCTTGTGCTTTCCTGAGTTTGGCAATTCTTCTTTCAAATTTGGCTTTGACTGCCTTCGCATCATTCAGCTTCTTTTGCTTAAGCTCTTGAGCTTCAAGCAACTTCTTCTTCTTCAACTCTAGAGCCTCCTTCTCTTCTGCAGTAGGCTCTGCTGGAGTTGGCTTCTTGCTGGTCTGAGCTGACTGAGCTTGCTCATCTGCCTTTCTTTTCCTTGTCATTCTCTTTTCAGGAGCTTGTTCTACAGGAGCAGTGATCTGTAGACTCTTGGCAGGAGCTTGAGTGGGTGCTTGGGTATCTCCTTGAGCAATTTTTTTGCCTTTGCCTTGCCTGTTCTTGATTTTGCTCTTTAAACCACCCAAGGTTTCAGTCAAGTCATCTTGTGCTACTACCAGTTCAGCTTGCTGAGCAGTAGACTTCTCTAGAGCTTTTATCAACACATCTTCCCCCTTTTTGGCTTCAGCAAGTGCAGCCGCAAAAGGCTTCATGGAATTCATGATTTCCACTTTCAGAGTTTGTTTCAGTGCCATAGCATTGACCTTGGCAACTTGGGTCAGATCGGTTATGCTGTGCTCTAAAACTTCAGCATGTGAATTGGAGGAGGAGGCAGCTTCAAATCTAGTCGTAAGTGCTTCCAACTTGGCTGCTGTCTCCTTCAGCTGAGTCTGCAGTTTCTCATTCTCCTCTGCAGCTATTTTAAAAAGAGCTTGTCCTTCAGTGGCTCTTGCTTCAGCATCCTCAATTCTTGTCTTGTAGGTGGTCTCCATGCGGTGCATCTCATCATTGTAAAGATCAGCAAACCTTTTGGAGGTGTCGGCTGACAACTTCTGATAGGTACTTAAGTATTCTCCTATCTGCTGATGGAGTGCTTCACCAAACTTGTCTTCAATATCAATAATTTGGTCAAGAAGACGAGTCTTCTGTTCCCTTGCAGCTTTCTCAACATATCTTCCTAGCTGCATGCCTAAGCCTTTCTCAAAGTGCAAGTCTATTGCAGCTTTGACCTGGGAGCAGATGTCTGCTGTATAATCAACAGATGGGGTAGAAGTAGAGGGTGTACCTTGAGGCTTTGGATGAACAATTATTGCTTTGCCTCTTTCTTCGGCTGATAGGTACTCCTCATTGAGAAAGCAGGTAGTGGCCTTTTTCAGATGGGTCATGATCCGGCTGCCTGGATCCTCTTGATTTTCAATGAAGTGAGTCAGTTCGTATGAAGGTCTGAAGTGAGCTGGTATTCTGACTACTTCTCTTTCAATTTCTTCTTTGTCAGTTGGTGCAGCTGAGTCTTCAGCAGGGGCAGCTGAGTCGTCCACCAAGGCTGGTGCAGCTGATTCCTTCATCTGTGCTTGTTCAGCTGTCTGCTGATCCGATGAGTCTACTGGGATAGGGACATCAGCAGTGGGGATTCCTAGAATCCGGTTGCAAACTGCAGTAAGTGCCTCGTCTGATAGCAATTGAGCATAAGAACGAACTTGAGCAACTTCCTTTTGCTCCATTTCCCAGTCGAGGAAGTTTTCCTTTCCTCCCATTCCTTCAATGACATCAAGAAGGTCATCCACATCATCTCTTCTGAGCTCAATCCAAGTGCATATCCTAAGCACTTGTTCAAACTGGATTGAATTCTCATCAACTCCAGGGATAGTGGACTTGAGCAGGTTGCCTATCTTCATCCTCATTATCTTCTCTGTTGTACACATGGGGTAGTGAACCATCTTGAATTGAGGTTGAGAAGGGCCAGCATCATCCAGGGCTGCTGGTGCTAAGTCTTTTGGAGCAGATGGGGCAGAGAGGGTATGTTCCTCTGCTGTGTGAGTATCAGCAGGGATTTGGGGAGTGATTTCTTCTACAGTGGTTTGTTCATCAGCAGGGTTTTGAGTCTGCTGGTCTGGTTCAGTTCCTTCTTGAAGATCAGTGGGTGATTGAGCTTGATGATCCTGGTCATGTGCTGTTTGAATGTCAGCAAGGATTGTGGATATAATCTGAGTTTGATCATCAGCAGGTTGTGTGGAGGTGGTCTGAGGTTGTTTTTCTGCTGTTTGAACATCAGCAGGGTTAGGCTTGGCTTGTTCCTCTGTTGTGTGAGTATCAGCAGAGATTTGGACATCAGTGTGTGAGGGTTCAGATGGTTTGGAATCATCAGAAGGGTTGAAGGATGAAATAGGGGCTATGCTCATGGGAGTAGGGAGCCTGGATTTCTTGGATTTCTTTGTGAAAGAAGAAGTGTTCTTCTTTCTCTTCTGACCCTTTGACAACTTGGAAGGGGTGAAAGTGAGAGAGGGATTAGAAGTACCTGCCTTTTTCAAAGGAGAGGCAGTGGGAGTGGCATCTGAATCAGATGGGGAGATGAGCCCTAATCTGATCAGATATCTTCTTTGTGCTAAGGTCTGATTGTCATCATCATCCTCAGCAGCCTTCTTTCGAGCCTCTTCTTTGGATGGCTCCTCTTCTTCTTCTGCAGCAGAGTCATGAGTAGACTCTTCTGCCTCTTCAACAACAGCCTTGGAAGATGCTTCAGCCAACAACTTCTTCCTCACTTCTTTCAACCTTGCTGCCTCAGCAAGAGCTTCCTTCCTTAAGTAATACTTGGAGATGTGGAAGGTCTTATGAGATCCCATCTTGTACTTTCTTGGGAGTACTTCTGGAAGAATGATACTCAGCTTGTTAACAAAGCTGACAATGGAGTTCACCTTCCATTCTCTTGATTGAAGGTCCAAAGTTACCTTCTTGGCTTCAAGAGCAATACGGTCCAAAAAGAGTCCTTGCCAATCTCCATCAATCTGATCCCAGATTGCTGCCATAACTCGAACTTTCAGAGTGGTAACAGCATCATGGCTGAAAGTGTTACCAAGCAGCATCTTGCCTGCTATATCCATTAGGGTTTGGAACTTAGGTTCCAGTTGGGATTTCTTGAGTCCGGAGGCATCTTCAGCCTTGATTTGACCACCAGTGAACATCTCCATATACTCTTTCTCCTTACCCATAATGTAGTTGGAGATATTGATCTTCCCCCTTGACAAACCGAACAGTTCTTGGAGGATTTCCCTTGTAACCTTGACCTTGTGTCCATCCATGACACTTTCCACGTGAGAACCCTTCATCACAGCATTGGCGTAGAAAGTTAGCACGTCTTGTTCATAGACATTCGTGGGTACTGCTTCCAGAAAGTCTCTCAAGTTGAGGTTGATGCAGCGAAGAAGGATCTCCTTATTCTCATCTGTATGCTTGCCCTTGAAAAACAGAGCATTCTCTGTGAACATCTTCCCTTCCTTGGACCACTTTGCAGCATCCAAGGAACCAGTGCTCTTGGTCTTCTCGTCGTAAATCTCAATGATTGCCATAGTGGTGTTTGAGTGTTAGGTTTTGAGAGCTTGAAAGAAGTTTGCAGGACGAGAGAGTATTGAGAGCAAGAGTGAGTTGTAAGCGAAAGGGTATGGAAAAGGTTTAAGGGTGTGTATATATACTCCAATAATTCTTGATCTAACGGTCAGATTTGGGTTTAATTGTGGAGTAGAGCCCAAGATTTTCCTTCTTTGATTTTGGGCCTTCTTTAAATTTGCCGGCTGAATTTGCCATGTGGCAACTGTTGATTTGCTGGCAATTTGGTAATTGAGTATTAATGACATCATTACCAAAAATAGCTGTTGTGACTAATTTTGTGGCAAGAATTGATCATCAAGGCCGTTTTTTATAAGAGAATTGCATTCCTTATATAAGCCAATTTGTTTAATTACATTCAGAAACAAATCTAGAATGAATTACATGATCAAAGATAGTCATTAAACTCAAAAATCAAGTGATCTGATCAGCAGAGTGAAGTCTTCTGATTTCCTGAAAATGTCTGCTGATTCTTCTTGGAAGTCTTCTGGTCAGCTGAGTAGGTCTTCTGATCAGCTGAGTGGAGGTTTGAGATTAAGTCTTCTGGTCAGCTGAGTAGGTCTTCTGATCAGCTGAGTGGAAGTTTGAGATTTGCTGAGTAAATCTTCTGTGCTCTGAAGGTCCAACCAGGCTTGTTGCATCCTTCATTGTTGCTGCGATGATACAGCCTGTATGATATACCTTCCAGCTTTATTGTGAGTGGTGATCCAACCTGGTTTGATGGATCCTTGCTGTGATGATCCAACCTGTATGATGGATCTTCCAGCTCTATGGTGATCCAATCTGGTTTGATGGATCTTCCAGCTCTATCTTCTATCTCATCTGATGTTCCTCATCATCAGATGGGTTGTAGCATCAAATGTGTCCTTTTTGAATTTCTTCGCTTCTCTGGTAGGAGAAGGAAGATTGGAGGAGGCTTCAATGGAGTCGAAGAGGGGGCCATGGACTCAGCCTTCATGTTCTGTTTAGACATAGTAGCCTTGTGCTCTGCATCTCTTCCTCCTTTAGCTTTCAACAAGGACGTCTCTTCTTCCTTTAGCTTTCACAGGCATACTCATGTTGAGTAGGCCAAATATGTTGATCTGCATCATCTTCATCTTCTGGACAAATCTTCATCTCCTTCACCCAAGACTTTGGTTGAAGAATGATCTCCATTCCATCTTTTCTCTCAATTGTCTCCATACCTGAAACAAAAAACAATGTTTAGTGATTTGTGTTCTTAGGTGTTCTCATAACTTCCTCCTTTTATAGGGGTAGAAATGAGGTAGGAGAGTGAAAGATGACAAACTATAGAGTTGATAGGTCTGAATTTTTGAAAAGTTACTTCTTAAGATCAACAATGTGATTCTTGATCTAAGGGTTCACATTTAAAGATATTCAGACTTTATCTTATGGAATGCAGAAATTATAAATTTTGAGCAAGAGTTATTTGAAATCCGTACAGTGCATGCATACTGTTGAGTCGGTGAGGATGGTGTATTAATCCAACCAAGTATAACTCAATAGTACACTGTATTTATGTATATTAAATAAAGTATTTTATGAAGAATAGTTTATTAATATACATAGGATACATTGCTTATAGTAGAGAACTCAAATAACTTTGTTCAAGTCTGCTGTCTATATATATATATATGATATGCAATGCAGATTTTATAGTATTTCATCAAGGAATATTAAGGTATCATTGATTCCCCCTTGATTAGATGACTCTAAGTTTTCCCTCAGCTTTATTTGTCTTCATCGGGAATGTACTTACCTGAAGATGAGGGTGTCTGTTCACCTCATCTGATCCTCCTAGTCTGCTGCACCTATATCAGCTGAGGTTTTCAGCTGATCTCTGCTCTTCATGTGCTTGGATCCAGGAGTCCTAAGCTGTAGCATAGGGTCTTGAATCGTTCTTCAGCTAGGGGCTTAGTCAAGATGTCTGCTCTTTGGATATCTGTGTGAATTTTCTCCATCTTGATGTCCTTCTTTTCAAGGTGGTCTCTAATGAAGTGGTGTCGAATGTCGACATGCTTGCACCTTGTGTGGAGGACTGGATTTTGAGTGATGGCAATGGCACTGCTGCTATCACAGTAGATAGGGACTTCTCTTGCCTCTACATTGTAATCCTTGAGTTGTTGAACTAGCCAGAGCAGCTGACTACAACAACTACCAGCTGCCATGTATTCTGCTTCAGTGGTGGAGGTTGCAACTGAGGTTTGCTTTTTAGAGAACCATGATATCAACTTGTTGCCTAGGAATTGACAGGTTCCAGATGTGGATTTCCTATCAATTCTACATCCTCCATAGTCTGAGTCAGAATAGCCACTCAATTCTAGATTGTCATCAGCAGGGTACCATAGTCCTAGGTTGACTGTTCCTTTTAGGTACTTGAGAATCTCCTTGCTGCTTCTAGATGACTTTGCTTTGGGTTTGCTTGAAACCTAGCACATACTCCTACAGCAAATGTTATGTCTGGTCTGCTAGCTGTAAGGTATAGTAGAGATCCAATCAGTGCTCTATATTCAGCTTGGTCAACTGCCTTTCCAGACTCATCTGGTTCCATTTTGAAAGATGTCATCATTGGAATCCTTGCAGTCTTGCTTTGTAGAGCTTTGAATCTTTCTAATAGACTCTTGGTATACTTGGACTGGTTGATGAAGATCCCTTCTGAACTCTGCTTGACTTGAAGTCCTAGGAAGTAATTCATCTCACCCATCATGCTCATTTCAAACTTTCCTTGCATAAGTTCAGAGAACTTCTTGCACATCTCTTGATTGGGTGATCCAAATATAATGTCATCTACATATATTTGTACCATTAGAATGTCTTCTCCTTCTTATATTCTGAAGAGTTTTCTATCCACTTTGCCTTTTGTATATCCATTGTCAAGTAGGAATTGTGACAATGTGTCATACCAAGCTCTAGGGGCTTGTTTTAGACCATAGAGAGCCTTCTTCAGTCGATATACTTGATCACCTTTTTCAAATCCTGGAGGCTGCTCTACATATACTTCTTCTACCAGAATACCGTTCAGAAAAGCACTCTTGACTTCCATTTGATATACCTTGAAGCCCATATATGATGCATAGGCTAGAAACAGTCGTATGGCTTCTAATCTGGCTACTGGAGCAAAGGTTTCATCATAGTCAATTCCTTCAGATTGAGAGTATCCTTTTGCAACTAGCCTAGCCTTATTTCTAGTTATCACATCATTTTCGTCCTTCTTGTTCTTGAATACCCACTTTGTTCCTACTACATTGTGGTTTTCCGGACGATCTACCAATTCCCAGACTTCATTTCTTTCGAATTGGTTTAGTTCTTCTTGCATAGCAGTGATCCAATTGCTATCTGTCATTGCTTCTTCTATGTCAGCTGGTTCAATGTTGGATAGAAAGGCACACCAGCAGAACATAGATGATTGTGAGTTCTGATTCAGTTGTCTTCTGGTCTTGACACCTGATTCTGCTCCTCCTAAGATGAGGTTTGATGGATGATTGTTCCTCCATGTATGCCTCACTGGAGTATCTGCATTGGATGAGCTTGGATTCTCATCTGATCTAGTGCCATCAGGAGGGTTGACTTGATTAGGTCGATCATCATCTGTATCTTGTGTGTCAAAGAGATCATTCCCCCTGGCATTTGGGATTGGTGCATCTTGATTCTGGTCAGCTTGTCCTGCTTGAGTTTGAGATCTAGTGACAGGTCTATGAGGCTTATCCTCCTCTGGTTCTTCAGAGAAAGGTTCATTGACTTCAATGAACTCATCTGGTCTGGACTTGATCACTAGATGTCTCATCTGTCCTGCAGCTGAGTTTGTTTCCACTGCATTCTTATCACAAGATTCATCAAAAACAACATGAGGTGTTTCTTCCACAAGAAGGGTTCGTTTGTTGAGTACCCTGAATGCTTTGCTAGTAGAGGAGTATCCTAGGAATATCCCCCCATCTGCTTTGGCATCAAAGGCATTCAACTTACTCTTCCCATTGTTGTGAATGAAACACTTACAACAAAATATATGAAAGTAAGATACTCTAGGTTTTCTTCCTTTCCACAGTTCATATGGGGTTTTCTCATGTATTTTATGAATACCTGACCTGTTTTGAGTGTGACAAGCTGTGTTGATGGCTTCTGCCCATAACTTCTTGGGAGTGGAGAATTCAGCAAGGAGTGTTCTGGCAGCTTCTTTGAGTGTTCTGACTCTTCTTTCAGCTACACCATTCTGTTGAGGTGTTCTTGCTGCACTTGTCTCATGTTGAATACCATTAGAAGTACAATAGGCAATAATATAAGAGTTAATGAATTCAGTGCCTTTGTCACTTCTAATTTTCACAATTGGTTCTCCTTTCTCTACTTGGATCCTCTTCAATAGTTCAGGAAGTTTCTGCTGTGTTTCACTCTTCTTGTATAGGAAGACAACCCAAGTAAACTTGGAGTAGTCATCTACAACAATAAGAGTGTACTTTCTTCCTGTTAGAGTGGTTGGAGTGATTGGTCCAAAGAGATCCATGTGAAGCAATTCAAGAACTCTGCTGGTTGATGCTGTCTTCTTGGCCTTGAAGGGGACCTTTGTTTGCTTTCCTTGTTGACATGCATCACATACCTGATCTTTACAGTAGAGTTCATTAGGCAGACCATCAACTAAGGATTCCCTTGCTAACTTGTTCATAGTCTTAAAGTTCAGATGACTAAGACGTTTGTGCCATAGCCAGCTGACATCTTTAGGGCTCTTCACAAGCAGACATGTATCCTTAGGACAGCTGTTCCAATTTGCAAGATACATACTTCCCTTTCTAGATCCTGTTAGAAGGTTTTGTTTTGTTCTTTTATCACTTATGAGACACTCATCTTTAGAGAATTTGACTGAGTAACCAGTGTCACAAAAATGAGAAACAGATAATAAATTAAACTTAAGACCTTCTACATATGATACATCATGTACCTCAATGTCACCATTTTTAAGGGTGCCATATCCTTTTGTGTTACCGTGCGCGTTATCACCAAAGAAAACTTTTGGACCTTTCTTCTCTATGTAGTTGGTCAGCAGGGCTTTGGTTCCTGTCATGTGAGTTGAGCATCCACTATCTATGTACCAAGTTTCTCCTGCTAGACCTCCTCTTCTATATAGGTCCCTTCTTTCCTGCAAGAAAAGTTAAGTTTTAGGTACCCATTTTGTTTTGGGTCCTTGGGTGTTAGTACTACCCTTGGGAACCCACATATACATTGGTCGTTTAAACAACCTTGAACATTTGAGTTGTTTCCCTCGGGCATCACATAACCAAATCTTACCAGTCTGCCCCTTGGACTGATCTGATTTGTTCTTTGTGTCAGCTAAGTAATAGTCAAATGGTTTTCCTTTATAGGAGTGTACATACATGATCTTTTGACTAGTTACATTCGGCCTGGGTGCATTAGCTGGTCGATGCACACGATTATATGGACCATACTCTTCTGTTCTCACAATATCATAAGAGATAGGGGGTGCAAAGAGAACAGATTTGTTTGGAGAAGACTTCTTCTTCTTGGCTGGAGCAGCATACAGCTGAGACTGTCTCAGGCGAGATGGTCTAGGCTGTCTGCTGTTTCTCTGTACAGGCTTGGGGTTAGCTTGTCCTTTACCATTTTTGGTTTTGGGATAGTTAGCCTTAGCTGGTACAGATGCCTTTTGGTTCATATTAGGTTCATTGTGTTTAGAACACTCACCCTTTTCATGTGTCTGAGTAGTGCACTTGTTAGGTGTACTACCCCCAGCTGGAGAGGATGTAGATGGATTAAGTTCATAACCAAAACCCATCTTATTGCCATTTGATCTATCATATTCAGAGATACTTTCAATAGTAGTAGAAGCTTTATTGAATTCTGATATCTTTTGATTTAGGCATTCCTTCTCCTTTTCTAAGAGCTTGTGTGTTTGGAAGAGATCATCGAATTTGGATTGTAGTGAACGAAGTTCCTTAGTTTCCAAGGCTTGAGTTTGTAACATCCCCTCATACAACTGAGTTATTGTGGTATTTTCTTCCTTAAGAAGTTCCACTTCTCTGGTCAATCTTTCATTCATTGTGACCAACTCAGGGGTGTTATCAAATTTAGCCTTTTTCAACTTAGAAATTTCTTTCCTTAGATCCTTATTCTCCTCTTCCACTTCTATGAAAGCTCTAGTGGCAATATCAAGATCACCTTTTACCTTTCTTAAAGATTGATAATAGGTGTCTTCTGATTCGCCTTCAGATGAGTTTATCTCATCTGATTGTGAAAAAATAGGTGAATGGAAAGTAGTAGTATAGGAGTTTACCTCATTTTCACCTATGGCCATCATAGCTAGGTCGTCTGAATCATCTGAAAAGAGTTGCTCGTCTGGTGATGTAGGGAGTTCATCACTTTGGTATTCAGATTCTTCAGTCACCATTGCTTTCTTATCTGAAGTTCTTCTTGGCCTTCTTTCTTTCTTGTCATCCAAATCCAGCTCAGGACATTCATAGACATAATGACCTGGTTTGCCACAGTTGAAGCAAGATCCAGGTTTCTGATTTGAGTTGCCTCTCCTTGGAGGAGTGGCATCTCTTCTTCTAGATCCTCGGCTGTCAGATGACTCCACATCCTTTCTAGGATGTCTTTCTGGTGTTCTTTCTCTGGAACCTCTGGAGGGTGAACTTGCTCTTCTATCTTTGTAGTTTCTATAGAATTTTCTATATTTGCTGTTGAGAGTGTTCATCCTTTCGAATCTCTTGATCATAAGAGCCATTTGTTCCTTCAGACTCATGTCTGATCCTTCACAGTCTTCTGTTTTCAGAGAGGTCTTGCCAGATGAGGTGCTTGCAGCTTTTGTATTGGCTGCCTTGAAGGCTACAGTCTTGGAGGTAGATGGGGTTGCAGTTGGCTCATCACTTCCTGAGTTCTCTTCTCTTTCCAGATCATATTCATGGGCTTTTAGGTTCTGGAATAGAGTTTGAGCAGACCACTTCTTGATATCTTGAGTATCCTTGATGATGGTCTTCTTGAGTCTCCATTTCTTGGTTAGAGAGTCTAATATCTTTAGATTCTTCTCTCTGTTTGTGTATTTCTTGCCCAGAGACTCTATCTCATTGATGATCTTGGTAAATCTATTGTCTAACTGATCAATAGACTCTTCTGGTTGCATCTTGAAGTGTTCGAACTTCTTGACTGCTGTAGACAACTTGGATTCCTTGATCAGCTCAGTTCCTTCACAGAGAAGTGCCAATGCCTCCCACATTTCTCTGGCTGACTCACAGTGAATTACCTTTGCAATGTACTCATTTGGAAGAGTTTGCATTATGTAATCTTGAGCAATGCTATCAAGATTTGATTGCTTCATCTCTTCTGGTGTGAGGTCCTTCATGGGCTTTGGAACCAGCTCTCCAACTGGGACTTCTGGATCACCATTTGCAGTGTTGACTGTCATGATGGTGATCGGGCCTTCTGTGATTACAGACCACATCTTGTAGTGGACTGATGTGAGATTCTTCCTCATCCGGATCTTCCAGTAATCATAATCCTCAACTGAAAACTTAGGCAACTTTCTCATGTTAGCACTCATGCTGTATGAATTTTCAAAAACAAGTTTTTCAAAAAGATCTGTTCAAGAGGACTACAGAAAGACTCCCTCAAGTCTTCTGATAATCTAGAGACAGTAGTCCGTTACAACCACTGCTCTGATACCACTTGTTGGTCCCTGAACGAGTAGTGAATGGGATTAAAGTCTAGAGGGGAGGGGTGAATAGACTTTAAAACTTTTTTCAAACAGAGTTGGGAACCTCTTCTGATTGCTATGTCAACTGGACTGCAAGTCTGCTGGTCCAGATGACTATAGTGATCTGATTGTTAAGGTTATATGCGGAATTATGGTGGCCCTTGTTTAGACTCGTTCTGGTAACTTGTTTTACTTAATGAAAATACTCAGCTGATGCTGGTTTGAAAGTTATGGCCTGTTTTAAAGAGTGTTGAAATAACAGTATGCACTATATAATAAGGAATGTAAATACAGAAATGTAAAGTGCAGAAAGTAAATAACACCGGATTTATAGTGGTTCGGATATACGATCCTACGTCCACTCTCACGTCCTAACGTGATGTTTAATCCCTTTAATTTCCACAAATTACAAGGGTCTTGTCCTTTATAGTCCCAAGGTTAGGACTTTGAGATCTGAGCCGTCCTAACAGCTGCGGTCTCCACAAGTGATTGTAAGCACTTGCACTTTTATGGGTTTCAAAAACTTTAACCTTTCGGTGAGGGTTTGGGGTTTTTGAGATGTATCCAACTAATGGTTCAAGCTTATAATATGCTTAACCACTGTGCCTAAAACAAATGATATATAATATGAACAGGTTTCAGGTTCTTAAGGGTTGGATAGGAAGCACTTAAGAGCTAAGGATAATCTAATGGATTTCTGGCTCTTGGAGAACTCTTAGAACAATATGGCTTTTGCTTGATTGCTTGCTTAGCTTTTGAATTCTCGCTTGTGTCTTCTCTATGTAGTGATTTCTCATCCTCTTGTATTTATAATGGAGATTGGGTGCAACTAGCCGTTGGAGTTGACTAGCCGTTTGAGCAATCTTTCCATAATAGCTTGATTCCTTGATTCCAGCCGCTTGATTGCTTCAATCCTGGGATCATGTCAATCTTCTAAATAAGGTAGGTCTTCGTTTGAATTGCAAGATGACTTAGGAATCAGCCGAGTCCTGGAAGAGCACATAGTCTTCTGATCTGTACTTCTAGTCTTCTGACTACTCTTCTGGCCTTAGGTCTTCTGTCTTCTGATATCAGACGAGTAACACTCTTCTGATCTGGAAATTCTTTGTACTGCTTTAGGCCATCTTCAATCTGGGACTCCATCAGATAGGTAGGTATACAAGCACCTTAACTTATCTGGTCTTCAAGGATCTTCTAGTCTTCATGTCTTCTACTCTTCTCATCTTGAGGATAGGCATGTAAGCCAAGACTGTGCTGATCAGCTGATATCAATATAGTTGATCACACAAGACTAGTCTAAGCTGTTCTATACAAGTCAGCTGATCCTATTACATTTATAAACTCTAAGTGTTTTGGCCATCAAAACTATTCTAACATCAAGTGGGGCTTAGGGTGAATTTATATCCCAACAAAACAATATAACAATAATGAATGAAATAAAACAATAAACAACACAATATTTATAGTGGTTCGAACAACATGTTCTACATCCACTCTCACTAATCAGATAGTGAAATTATATTCCTTGCTAACTTTATAGTCCCAAGAGAAGACTTTTGATCGAGAAACACAACACTTGGTGTATACATATCTACTTGTTGGTTAGAGAACAAGTACCCTTTACAATGATTTTTGGTTCCTAACTTGTAAAAATAAAGAGTGTTAATAACCAACCCAATGTTAAAGAATCACACTATTTTTCTAAGCACTAAAGATAGGATTCTTAAAGCTGGCTTGGATTCGGAAACTTAGAGCTAAGGATTTGAAATCTTTTCTGGCTCTAAAGAACTCGATTGGTGGCTTTTCAGAATGTTTGGTGTTCTTGAGTACTCCTGAATTTGAGAGTTCTTGCTTGTGGAGTTTCTGTAAGTTGTTCCAAAGAACAAGTCTTGTATTTATAGAGGATTCAAGCTTCAAACTAGCCGTTGGTGAGAAACTAGCCGTTGCATGCAATCTTCTATATTTGGGTAGAGATCTTCATGATTAGATGTATTCCTTGAATTCTGGTACGACATTTCCTTAAATGGAAATGTGCATTAAATGTCCATTTAATGCATTGTAAAAATTTGCAAAGTTCTCTGAATCCCTAGTCCAAGTCAACTTCATATATGTGTTGTCATTTTCTCAGTGGTCCACATCAGTCGAGTTGTTAGACTTAAGGTCTTGTCTTTTGTTTGAGCAATTCAGATGTTATATGACATTCTATTTGTCTTCTGTTATCTTTTGCCTTTAATGCATCTTCAATGAATGCTCCTTCTTCAGGGTGTTATCATCTTAAATGCTAACTGTCATCTGATCAATCAGATTTTGAAACTGCTTCGACAGAGCCACCAAATCGCCGGGAAGTTTTCTCTGTTATTTGCCTATGCTTTGAACTTTCCTCTACATAAATTTTTGTACTTGTTTTTTGGATTTCATCTTCTTTTGAGCTGGATAGTACTCGTGATTAAGCTTGAAAAAGGCCTTGTTGGTGCTGCTACATCGTGGTGGCTTGTTGTTTTAGCTTAGATTGTTTATGTTGTATTTCCAGATTCATGGACTGGACTTTTTATGAAAGCTTTTAAATTACTTGCTAGTTTTATGAAATTGTCTCTTGCATCAGCTTTAATGTTGTGGTAAGTTCTGGACATCCCTTGAAATAGTCGTCGATGTTATGTATGTATAAATAAACGAGTAGTCTTTGGTTGCAGCTTGGAGATGTGGTATTTTACTCTTGTGATCCTTATGGTTGGATGGTTGAAGAACTCGGAAATCACGGTGGATGCTATATCTATTTGGTTTGTTTTTCTTCGCTCTTCTTTGACAACTTTCAGTTCAATTAATGTTTTCTTATTACATCTATTACTTAAGATTTCAATGCTGCTATCAGGTTACAATACAATATTTAAATAAAAAAACAATTCAAGCCCTGTTTTTATAGAAATTGCGATGCATTCGTGTTGTAAATTTGCAGCATTGGTGTTTCCAATGAATTGGGGGCTAATAATTCGAAAGCTGTGATTTTTTCCGTCTTAATTATTGTCGTCACATCAACAATCTTCGGCTTAATATTCAAAGTTGCAATCATTGCAACTAAAAACACCTACCCAAGATTGTTTTCTAGCAAAGTGGAAACCATAAAGGAGACATCCAATCTTAGATATTTCTTAGCAGCAACGATGTTCCTCAATAGTATTCACTCCTTGACTTAACACATCAGTATCCTTAGCTTATTCTATAGTACATATCTTAGGTTCAAAACGTTTAGGGACTGATCTAAGAATTTTATGTACTAACCTTTGATTGGATATTGGATCTCCAAGAGAATGATCTTCATTTGAAATCTCAGTCAACTTTTCATTGTAAGATGAAATGGTTTCATCTTATTTCATCCTCAGATTCTCGAACTTGGTTCCAAGCATACGAAGTCTGGTTCTTCGTACACTATCCGATCATTCACAATGCTCTTGCAATCGATCCCATGCATCTTTAGAAGATATGCAGTTTGATATGATTTTGAACATTGAGGCATCAGTTGAGGTGAAGATTGCATTCAACGCCTTTGAATTGTAGCTAGCGGCTGTGATTTCATCATTTGTCCAGTCAAGCTCTCTCTTGATCCGAGCTTCATTATCTTCATCCGCCGTGGTTCTTGGTTAAGTCCAACCAGCAAGAACACTCCTCCAGGATCGTTCATCAATGGATTTGATGTACATTCTCATCTTAGGTTTCCAGAAAGCATAGTTTGTGCCATCTAGAATCGGAGGCTTTAGTGCGGGTGAAAGTGGATACTCCATTTCAGATTTACACACTCTAAGCAGAATCTCTACTTAGTGTATCAAGTAGTTGGCTCTGATACCAACTGAAAGTGTGTGTGTGTGCGTGCGAAATTAGAGATGTTGTCTGTCGTGTTGGCACTGTCGAGACAACACTATGCAGCGGAAATTAACTTGCACGTACTGAAAATAGAAGTATTCAAAATTTGCATAGATTATAAAATAATTTATGTTGTTCACTATATTAAATATGTGAAACGATTACAACCTCTTAGAGGTGTATAAAAACACTACGAAAGTGTAAATGATTTACTAAGTTCTATGAAACTATCTCCCTCATAGATCTATACACATAACCTAGTAAATAAGACTATGTTCAAACACACTATTATTCGGGTTTACAATAATGTGAAGAACTACAAGAAGAAACAATAATTTTCCTAACTAGAAGCGTACAGAGCGTTCAATAGTGTAGTAGTCGATTTCAGCTTTTCTTCTTATGTATCTTGTGTTGAGGCAGCTACTGTATTTATAGGCTTCATGGACGAACTGTCATCAACTCCCATGATCATCACAGCCGTGAGATCATGCGGTTAAGAAACTTCTCTCCACCACTCCTAGAATGTAGGGACTTGTTATACCATGTCTAATAACTTCTCACTCCCACGAAGTGGCATGACTTGGTGTTGCCCACGTCTTCTAACTGCTCTAGGGGACATCATTAGACAACAAGCGTAAGATCGGAGTTAGTGAGAAAAGGAAGGGCAAATTCTGATGTTGTCATAAGTGTTGGGAACATTAAACACAACACTCGGCTGTTAGTGTTGGATCATTTAACAAAACACTTATCTCAACATCAACAAGCTCCATATAGGAAATCATGCCTCGTCTGATGTGGCTGTTGTTGGAACTGTTGTACTTAAGCTTACGTTCGGCAAGGAGCTTAAGTTGAAGGATGTGATGCATGTCCCGGACATCCGCAAGAATCTGATCTCCGGCTCTTTTCTAGTTAGTCATCAGTTTAAACTAGTTTTTGAGTATGACAAAGTTGTAATTAGCAAGTTTGGACAGTTCCTTGGTCGAGGTTATCTCGAGAATGGTCTGTTCAAAATGAATGTAATGGTTGTAAGCCGTAAAGGCAAGAAAGTTATCAATGAAAACGTTTCTACTTCTTCTTACATCGTTGAGTGTTCCTATTTATGGCATTTAAGATTATGACATGTAAATCTAAAATCTATAAAGCGCTTAGTAAATCTTGATTTACTTAAAATCACTGATATTGAAACACCTAAAAGGTGTGAGATATGTGTTGAAGCTAAAATGACAAAGTTGCCATTTAATTATGTGGAAAGGGACACTGCTCCTCTAGATTTAATCCATACGGATGTATGTGATTTGAAGTTTGTGCAACTTAGAGGTGGCAAAAAGTATTTCATTACTTTTATTGATGATTGCACAAGATTTTGCTACGTTTATCTCTTCTGAAGTAAAGATGAAGCTATCGAAGCTTTTAAACTTTACAAGAATGAAGTAGAAAATCAACTCAGCACTCGAATTAAAGCAATTCGAAGTGATAGAGGAGGGGAATATGTAGCACCTTTTGAGTAGTTATATGTCGAGTCTGGCATCATACATCAAACTACAGCCCCTTACTCACCTCAATCTAATGGTGTTGCAGAAAGGAAGAACCGAACATTAAAGGGGATGATGAACGCAATGTTAATCAGCTCGGGTTTACCGCATAATCTGTGGGGGGAAGCCATCATATCGGCTAACCACATTCTGAACAAAATTCCACATAAAACAAAGGATCTGACACCTTATGAAATGTGGAAAAAGCGGAAACCATCCTACAAATACCTTAAAGTGTGGGGGTGTCTATCAAAGGTTGAAGTGCCTGCTCCTAAACAAGTTAGAATTTGCCCTAAAACAGTCGATTGCATCTTTGTAGGATATGCACTTAACAATAGTGCTTAGAGGTTTCTGATTCATAAATCAGAAATACCTGACATGTCAGAAGGCACTATGATAGAATCAAGGAATGCAATCTTCTTTGAAAATATCTTTCCCAATAAAGATAAAAAAGATGTGAGACATGATAATAAGAGATCTCACATAGAAGAAGAAGTTGTTGGTCCTTCGACTCAAGAGAACGAAGAACCGAGACACAGCAAAAGAGCAAAGATTGCCAAGACTTTTGGTCCTGACTTCATTACTTATGTAATTGAAGATGAACCCAAGTCTATAAAAGAAGCTCTATCAAGACCAGATGTATCATTCTGGCAAGAAGCTATTAATAGCGAGATTTATTCTATTCTGTAGAACAATACGTGGGAGTTGGTTGATCTCCATAGAGGTTGCAAGACCTTAGGATGCAAGTGGATCCTTAGAAGAAAATATAAAGCAGATGGATCAATTGACAAGTATAAAGCTCGTTTGGTTGCAAAGGGCTTTAGGCAAAAAGAAGGGTATGATTTCTTTGATACCTATTCCCCAGTTATGAGGATTACCTCCATTCGGGTGTTAATTGCGATTACTGTTGTGCACAATCTCGAGATTCATCAAATGGATGTTAAGACTGCATTTCTAAATGGGAAATTAATTGAAGAAATATACATGGATCAACCTGAAGGGTTTATAGCACCTGGCAACGAGAGAAAGGTGTGTAGACTTGTTCGATCACTGTATGGACTTAAGCAAGCTCCAAAGCAGTGGCATCTGAAGTTTGATGAAACCATGTTGTCAAATGGTTTCAAGATCAACGAATGTGACAAATGTGTGTATGTGAAAAATACACCAAAAGGATTTGTCATCATGTGTCTTTATGTAGATGACATTTTGACCATGGGCAGTAGCAATGTCATGATTATGGAAACAAAAGCCATGTTAAAACGCAGTTTTGATATGAAAGACATGGGATTGGCTGATGTGATTCTAGGAATCAAGATCGAGAGAAAGTCTAATGGAATCTCCTTGACACAATCTCACTATGTTGAGAGTGTGTTAAAGAAGTTCAATGCCTTTAATGATCCACCTGCCAAGACGCCAATGGAGCTCAATGTACACTTGAGCAAGAATTGAGGCGATCCGGTTGCACAACTTGAATATGCAAGAATCATAGGAAGTGTGATGTATATTACAAACTGTACACGCCCGGATCTTGCCTGTTCAGTGAACAAGTTGAGTAGATTCACGAGCAATCCTAATAAAGAGCACTGGAAGGCTCTTAGAAGGGTTCTTAGGTACTTAAAGTACACTATTGATTATGGGCTTCACTACACAAGGTTTCCGGCGGTACTTGAAGGGTACAGTGACGACAATTGGATTTCTGACACGAATGAGTCATTTTCCACTAGTGGATATGTGTTCACTATTGGAGGTGTTGCCGTATCGTGGAGATCAACGAAACAAACTTGTATTGCCCGGTCCACGATGGAATCAGAATTCATAGCTTTGGATAAAACTGGTGAAGAAGCCGAGTGGCTTCGAAATTTCCTCGAGGACATTCTATGTTGGAACAAACCCGTGCCTACTGTGATGGTACACTGTGATTGTCAAGCCACCGTTGGCAGGGCTTTGAACGACATGTATAACGGAAAGTCGAGACACATACGTCGTCGACATAATTCTGTTAGACATCTGATCTCGAGTGGTGTGATGTCAATTGACTATGTAAGGTTAAAAGACAATATAGCGGATCCGCTTACGAAAGGAATAAACCGAGATCAAATTAATAAGTTGCTAGAAGGAATGGGTTTAAAATCCACAAAGTAACAGCTGAAACAGTGGTAACCCAACCATGTTGACTGGAGATCCCAAGAACTTGGTTCAATGGGAAAACTAAGCTGTGAATGTTGAGTTGGAACACTTGGTTATCCAAACCATTCCTTAGAAAAGCACAGCACCAAGTGTTGTCCCGTAAGTTTTGTGGTAAGGCTAAGTCTATGACTTTTAATGGTTCCCAAAGACCTCCGGGAGGTAGAGTATAGTGGGATACTCAATATGGGATACCACCTATATAAGTGAGAAGTAAGGCCGCTTCATAAATAGCACTTAAGAAATCAAAGGGTGTCCATGGCCGAAATGGACAAAAACGTGAGAACGAAACACGTTTGAGACGTTGTTGTGTCAGCACCGTTGTCTCAGTGCACACTAAGGAGGAGGAGTTCAAGGCATCGCGTCCACTAAGCCGCCAGTGTACTCGACATTGATTGACTACGGAAGGTTCAAGGTCACAAGCCACATTTCCGAATGCAATAGAGTCCCAAAGGAACTGGATTGCGAGTCTGCATGATTATAGGTAGTAATTTCCACTCATGTGGGAGATTGTTGGAGAAATTGAGTTTATTCAATTTCTTAATATATTTAATTGATTATTAATTAATCAATTATTTAAGGGTATGGATATTTAATTTCCGAGAAATTAAATGTCATAGGATCGTTCTACTCTCGGAGTAGATGATCGTAATATATTTAAAATCTCAAAACCGAATCTCGGTGAGTGAGAAATTAATGTACGAAGATTAAGACTTAAAAGTGATGTATTGGGATTAGTTTAATAACTATCCCACATTGATAAATGTGAAAATTAATCTCCTCCTTATTAATAGGAGTTAGTTAAGAGAGTTCAAATTGTAGTGACTATTGAACCATTCAATTAGTCACACGCGCGCGCGCCGCCTGCCCGCCCGGTCGTGCCATGTCGCGCCCGTGGTCCGTGGGCCTGGGCCTTGGCAATTGAACTTTGGGGGGCCATCTATATTTTTAGAGCTCTAAAGTTTTGGGTCTTGGCCCATACGAAATTAGTTACAGGCCAATGCGAGTCCAGCCCAACTTTCGAATTTGAAAATGCAGTGTCTTAACTTGAAGGTTATATGCCCTGGAGGTTAAAGAGTTATTACCATAAATGCCCGTCTGCTCCCTACCTGAGTGGCACTACCTATAAATAAGAGTGCATTATTTTGGAAAAATTCACCTTTGCAAAACTACATAACACTTGAAATTTTCCAGCAAACCTGCATTCTGCATTACATTTATAGTGCAGTCCAGTTCAGGTGTGTATTCAGTTCATCGGAGCTTTGTACGCTGCGGTGTTGCTCGTGCAAAGAGGAGGTCGTTTTACCTTTCGAAGCATCTCGTCACTCCGTGAACACTAGCCGAGACGTGTTTGTTTTACGGGAAAAGGTATCACATTTACTCGGTTGTTTTCCCTTAACTCTTCTGTCTATCTACATCATTGTTTATTTAAATTCCGGACCTGCCATTCCAAGAAGCTGCTCAAAGAAGAAAGCTGCCTCTTTTGGAAAGCTCGAAGAATTTGAAGACATTGTAATTTCTTTAATTTCTGTCTTTTTATACACCTCCATTTCGGTTTAGAACACTCCCCTTGTCAGTTTAATAATATAATAACGGTAATGCGGAGTGTACAGATTCTGTATGTACAGATTCTTTTATTTGATTTAATTAATGTTTTATTAATTACTTAATTACTATTATACCCTTACTTATACTTAAATGGTATTGTACTATTCTCTATAAGATTGATCACTAAATAATGAGTTAGAAGTCTTTTCAATCCAAATAACTCAAGAGAAACATAATCCAACTTAGTATCTCTACCTAAATTGCATCACATAACCCAATCAAGCTCCTAAAATCATCACACACCTTCCTAATCATTGACAATCTCTCGATTTCATAATATATTAAGTCGAATATTTGTATTCCATTAATCAAAAGAGATTTCTCAATCTATGTACACTAATGACATGTTTTGCACTTAAAACCAAATATTCAAATAGGATTACGCCACAAATACCAAATAAGCAAAACATTCATTCATAAATATCATCAAGAGTGTGTACATGGCCCTAGAACCAAAAGTGTTCTAGCCAACATTCAACATAATCAAAATATAACAAAATCTAATGATCATAGCAAATAAAAAGTGAAAGAAATAGAAAGGTTAGACTAATGGATGATGGAGACTAGAATTCCCAAGCTTTTGGTTGCATCCTTGCTCCAAATGGTGAAGAATTAAAGAAGATGATGAAGAATACCTTCAATTGTGTGTTGCTTTGTGTAGGTGTCTTGTAAAAGGGGGTAACTCCTCTTTGAAAATCAGAAAATGGGTATTTATAGTGTTGGGGTAGGGTTTGGGGAAGTATTTTGCAAGTAAGTCCCTCGAAAATGCACAAAAACAACCGAAAATACACTTGGCCCGGTCGGGCGGGACATGGCCCGGCCTAGGCATTGCTTTCGGCTTTGGTGGTGCGGTGGTCGGATGGAATCCGGCCCGGTCGGGCGGAAAAAGTGGCCCAGCCTGGGCGTTTCGTTCCGTAATTGAGGAGGCGTGGTCGGGTGGTGAACGGCCCGGCCGGGCGGAAAGTGGCCCGGCCAAGGTTTGGCCTTCGTGTTTGGGCTAGTGGCCGAATGGAGACAGCCCGGCCGGGTGGAATTGTGGCCCGGTCGGGTGGGTTTTACCCTCCATCTTCATCTCTTCGTATCTTGAGCTTTTAGCCTCCGATTGACTCGATTATTTTTTCCATTCCACTCCATTTTTCGAGACGAATCCAATGGTTTGCTTCTCTCTTCGATCCAGTGAGATGTGGTATGCGTTTTGCTCCCAAAATCCTCAGTTTTCCTATAAAATTGACAAAACACCACCTTTCTCTTATTTTGACCAAAACATCCATAATCGACCAATAAATCAATGAAATCACAATCAAAATGAGCTTCACATGTGCATAATTCCACCCACCTCCTCTACACACAATGTAGGATCCTTTCAAAAGGGCCAATGCCTCTGCCTCCTCTACACTCATGACCATCCCCGCTTGTTCCACAAAGCACCACAAGACTCTCCCATCAGCATCTCTTTCCACTCCCCCGATTCCAGCACTCGTTCCAGCCGAATTAACCCCATATTTTTTATTTACCTTCGTCCATCCCAGGTCTGGACGTTGCCATTTCCCACTGGCCATTGATTTTCTACACTTTTTAGCCCCTGATTGACGTGCAGCTCTTTTAAATTTATTTTCCGTGCTTCTCACCAATTCACAAAGGAAAATGGGGTCTAATTGGCAGTCCTCAAAGTATAATTTATTCCTCGCAAACCAAATCATCTATAGCGTCGTGACAAAGCACTACATCTCCTCTCGTTCTAGCCTTGATGCCATCCCTCGAATCCACTCCTCAACAGATCTAGAATCTAAACCACCAGTTCCCAATTTCTGAGCAAGTGACGATAAGTTCCAGACTGCCACTACCGCCTCACAGTCCCGTAACACATGTTCCATTGTTTCAATCTCCCGTCCACATCTTGTGCACATCACCTATTCTCCATACCAAGCCAAGCTTAAGTATGTGACGTCCTTAGATAATACTCCTCCACGTGTAACTCGGATTGTAGCCTTCTTGAGCTATCATGAAAGTTCTGTGTCTATAATATCGGGCTTTAAGACATTGTGCTAACAGGATGTTCGGGTTTTGCAAGATTCTCCATCCTTGTTTTGCAAGCATAACCTTTTTTAAAACACCAATATCTCGGAGACCGACAACACCATTCTTTTTCGGTTTGCATAATTTTCCCCATGCCAACCAATTAATTCTACGCTAATCATGTCGCTGGCCCCACCAAAATCGATTCAACGCCCTCTCAGTTTGATCAATAATTCCTTGGGGAATTCAAAAGACACTCATTAAATATGTGAGGATCGACAGGGCCACCGATTTAAGTAGTGTGAGTTTACCAGCTTGGGAAATCATTTTGCTCTTCCAATCTTTTAGTTTCTTCTCAATTTTGTTCACCAAGGACCTGAACACATCCCTTTTTGCTCGTCCTAGATTAGTTGGAATGCCCAAGTATATTTCATGCTTAGTCACACTATTGACCCCCAAAATGCCTGCTAGAGTCCTCCCACGATCAGCTGAGATCCCTCCACTGAATGTAATATCAGGTTTTGTGAAGTTGATGCATTGGTCCGATGCCCTCTCATAGACATCCAATGCTCGTTTCATGACACTAATCTCAGAGGTTGTTGCACGACCAAAAATGAGACTATCATCGACGAACAACAGATAAGAGGCTGCTAGGGCAGCCTTGCAAATACGGATCCCATGAAATCTGCCCATTTGTACAACTTTCCGTAAAAGACCTGAAAGCGCTTTAGTACATAACAAAAACAGAAAGGGAGAGAGAGGGTCCCATTGGCGGAGCCCTCGAAATGGATAGAAAGTAGCAGAGGGCGATCCATTAATAAGGATGGCAAATGAGACTGTTCTCACACAACTCATGATAACACCCACAAGATTTGGTGGAAATCCAATTTTAAGCATAACACACTCTAAAAAATCCCACTCCACTCTATCGTAAGCTTTACTCATATCGAGTTTAAAGGAAAAGGATCCCTTGACAGTAGATAGGGGTGGGAATGGGTCAGGCTACCCAACAGGGGCCTACGGCTCGGCTCGTTTAATAAACAAGTCTGGCTCAAGCTTTCTTAGAAGTCTATTTAGCTAAATAGGTCGGGCTCAAACTTTTTCGTAAGCCTTTTAAGCCCAACATACCGGCCTATTTAACTTTATATATATATATATATTTATATAATATATGATTTTCAAATAAATAAGTAAGAACGTTTAGTAACACTAGTTATATTTTTCTACGTAATAGTTGCAAAAAAAGTTGAATATTTTTTTGGGAACATTTGATAAATTTACTATTACTTTTATTTCTTCATTTTGAGATTTAAAGAGTCAATTTTTATAATTTGATGATAATACTATTATATAATATTTTTTAAAAAAATACACTAAAAATTTGCGTTGAGAACACACCACTGATTGATGCACCCCACCAAAAAATTGTCAGGATAGATGCACCCCCTCGAATTGTTCTAAATACCCTTTTGTCTCAAAAAACTATTTACTAAACACACCCCACCCCACCCCACCCCAAAACCCCTAATTTCTCTTCTTCCTCCCTTCCTCCTTCTCCCAACCTATTTCTTCTTCCCCACTCCACTTCACCTTTCTCACCAAATTAACCACCACTGCCCCACCCAAGCTCGCCGCCGCCAGACGCCAGCCACCACCCCACCCAAGCTCGCCACCACCCCACCCAAGCTCGCCACCGCCCGCCTTTGCCGCCGCCCTTTCTCCCCTCCCTCTTCTGTAATTTTTTTTTCTGCAAAAACTGGTCCCACCTCCACGAACCCCCCTCTCACTGCCCACCAAACAAGCCACGTCCCCCACCCCAAAAAAAAAATCCTCTACACGATGCTCCCCCACCCACAAAAAATACCCCTTTATCGCGCAAGCAACATGTTCTCTCTCTCTCTCTCTCTTTTTTTTTTTCGATCATATACACTATCGTCGACAATTTACATTTTTTTTAGACACACCAGGGTCGACCGTATACCCTCTCGTCAACAACCATTTGTCGACGAGACTGTATATGGCCGACCCTGGTTTGTCGAAAATTATAAAAAAAAATCTGAGTTTTTGAGTTTTTTTGTTGGTTTGAATGATATTAGATGTCGAAAGTGGTGGCGGCGGTGGTCGAAAGTAGTGATGGTGGTTGAGAATTTTTTTCGGATTACTTCTACAGAAAGTCTGCGGGGGCAGTGGGGTGCGTTAAGTAAGGGGGTGCATTTAGTATGCATTATTTTACTATAAGGGCATTTTTTGTTTTTTACAGTATTATTATATTATTAAACTAACAAGGGGTGTGTTCTAAATTGGATTGGAGGTGTAAATAGTCAGTCCCTTTAAAAAAGCTTATGACAAGTCATGAACCAGACTTGCGCCTAAAAAAGCTTATAACAACCCTGAATTTTATTCTTAAAACCTAATAGCAGAGTTTGATTTCATGAGGTTAACAGCAGAGTTTGATTTCTTGTATTAGAAGATTTCATAGGTTAGGATTCAATTGCAATTTTATACTGGCACATTAAGACCACAAAATTTAAAGCTGGCGTTAACTCACGTGTGGATTCAATTTTGACTAGAATCGGCAAAATTTGGGCTAAAATTCCATACTAACATTACTGACATCTAATCTTTTTAATAAAATGTAAAATAATACTAGTATTTAAAAATTAAAATAATACTCCAATACTTAAAAAAACATGAGTACTTATAAATGAATTAAGACTGTACATGCAAAGTAGCCTTTCTATGTTCATAAAAGAATAAAATAATAATTTGTCAAAACTCCTTATTATGTGCTAATCATCAGTTCCGCTCGTGGGAGTTGATTAAGCTGCTGGTTGTAATGATTCTGTCACAAGGAAAGAAAATGAGTAAGGCCATGCACACATTTAATTTGAATTGGATCTCTACACTTTAACCCCAATTTGGTAAATATTTATGTTCAAACTCAAATATCTAGCTAGTCTGTTTTTAGTTAGTGAATATAAATTTTATATTAGGCCTGATTAAACATCTATGACTATAAAAAAATGAGTAACTTAAAATCGAAATTAAGTTAGATATAGGGAATATTCAAACCTTTCCAAGAAGAGAAGGCATTATGATCAATAGAAGAAGCAGTGAGAGTGTGAAGGGCATCAAATAAAGCACTCTCTGGAGTACGATTCAATTCCATGACAACCATATGCATGCTATTCCCGTTCTCAAAGTGTATGTGGTTGTTCGGGTGACTCGTCTTGCACCCCGCGTGATTCTCAAACACTTCAGCAGTAATCGTCTATAACGCAAAGTATTGTATAAGTCTTTTTTATACTAAAAATTATCATGATTTATAATAAAGTGCTTACTTTAGAGTAATTACAAGATTCGCAACCGCAGAGATAGCAAGGTCCTTGAATCTTTCCAGAAAGCTCTATCTAACAAAGTGTATACATTAAAACATCATTAATAAATCATATGTAAAAGAATTAAATCAATGTTTAATTACCTTTTTAGTTTTAGAAACATATCGCACTGATACTCCATCCAGCATACCCGTTGCTGTTAAAGTCCTGACATTAGGTAGTAATTTTGCACGTATTTTCTTGGGTGTAGCTTTTCTGGGTTTAGGCACCTTAGTACTCTTTTTCTTGTTCTCGTTTGGGATTGTAATGCAATGTGGTTCATATAGTAGAGTATAACTAGATTCTAGTTTTGACAAATGAGCCAATGCTCTTTTATACCTGTCAACCCAACAATACATACATTATGTCATGACTATTTTAGATGCACTGTGCAAAACAAGTGTAAAGAAAACGTGACACTCGTTTTACCTGACGGCGGTATCCATGTCCTGTTTGAGTTTGGCTGAATCCACATTTGATTCCTCCATGTTTACTGGATTTTTTGCCAATCTATAAACGAGCATATATACCTGTTAAATTAGACAAATATATGCATAAAGCATTAATATATTTTCGAATCAAAGCAATGAGACGGATAAAATCTGACTAAAATATGCTACTATTAGATACACACGATCTTCAAATAGGAAACTTTTATTGGAATCTTGAACAAAAATATCTTCAACATATTTTCAATATATCCAATATTATATCGATAAATTTATAAAAATTTGTGTATTAAATTGATTTTACAACCTGGATTGGGATGGGGAGACTATCTTTTTAAACATAAAATTGAATCCACATTAAACTCACAATTCTTATCAAATTTATGCAAAATCTAAATCATAAAACCAACCAAATTAAATTGTGACGGTATATTTTAGGCCTATTCTCAATCAATGATCCGTGAAGAATGGGCCGGGATACCTTATTCAATCGACGATTCAGTTTTTGTGAGGGGGCGGTGGGAGTTTGTGAAGACGAGTTTTTGTGAGGGGCGGTGGGAGTTCGTGATTTAGTTTTTGTGAGGGGGCTGTGGGAGTTACTGCCGATTTGGTTTTTGTGAGGGATGGTGGCTGTTGTGGTTTTTCCATACACCCGAATTCACTATGGGCCTTCGAAAAACTCGGGCCCAATCGTCATATCCACATTTTGTATGCCCCTCCAAGATTATTAGCTACACTCCCCCGCCACTTTTATTAATTAAATATTCAGATAAAATAAATTACCTATTTGAGCAATTGTTTTATGGAGTGATTTTAGGAAATTCAATTTAACTGATTTATTTAAGATAATAAATTTTGAATTTTGTTTTATAGAATTTTGAATTTTTATTGTATATTATTAAGATCAAATTTGTGTACAGATTGCCCGTATATTATTAAGATCAAATTAATCTAGATATTATTAAGTCATTATAATTAAATTTATAGTTTATTAAATACTTATCTAAATATTGTGTACATTCATTTTGTTGTACATGTGATTTTATAATTAATGTCTTTAAAGAATTGTAATTAAAACAATGATGTAAACAAAGTCGGATATTTGATGTTGGGATTGAGATGCATTGTTTGAAACGCAATGACTCGAATAAAGATAAAGGAATAAATAGGGATTATATTTTTTTTAGTCCATTAAGTTACCACGATTTTGAATTTAGTCCATCAAGTTACCACTTTTTTAATATAGTCCATTAAGTTTCGATTTATTTTGATTTTGGTCCAGTTACCTGCTACAGCAAGTTTAACAGGTCATTTTTTAAAACACACCCCATAAAATGTTAAATACACCACACTAAAAATTTAAAAACCATTTTTTATTACTATACAGTATACACACCCACAACTCTTTCTTATTTAATAAATTGTCAAAAATAATTAAATTAAAAAAAATCAAATTAATATGAAAAATATAAATAAAACCTATAAAAAAATATGTTATCTTCAAAAATTAATCAAAGCTAAAAAAATTAATTCATTTAATTAGTTTTGAAGATTTAGTTGATTTTCTACTATTTTTAAAATTTATTTAGCCTTATTTTCGACCTTTTTTTATAGAAACTAGAACACAAATAAAATATTAATAAAATATACACTCCATAAATTTTTCTTTTCTTTTATTTTTCTTTTAAGTATTTCTTTTATATTACATGAACCTACTAACCCCCATAAATTTTATATACACTCCAAACGTTAAACACAAAAATTCAAAAATCAAATATAGTTAAATAAAATCATAAATATATTTAATAAATTGTTAAAAATAATTAAATTAAAAAAAAGTAAGAATTCAAATTAATATAAAAAATATAAATAAAACCTATAAAAAATCACCAAAAACTTCAAAATTTTAAAAAATATAAAAAAATTAATTAGTTTAATTAGTTTTGAAGATTAGTTGATTTTTTTACTATTTTTGAAGATTTTTAATAAATTTAAAAAATAATCAACTTGAAAAAATTATTAAATTAAATAAAAAAATCTTTAAAAGTATTAAAAATCAACTAAAATTTTAAAACTAATTAAATTAATTAATTTTTTAGCTTTAATAAAATTTTGAATATTTATGTATTTTTTATATTTTTCATATTAATTTGAATTCTTACTTTTTTAATTAAATTATTTTTGACAGTTTATTAAATATTTTTATGATTTTATATAATTATATTTGATTTTTGAATTTTTGTGTTTAATGTTTGGAGGGTATATAAAATTTATGGGTTGTTAGTAGGTTCATGTAATATTAAAGAAATATTTAAAAGAAAAGAAAAAATTAAAACTCTATTGCTTTATTAATGTTTTATTTGCGTTCTAACTTCTATAAAAAAAACTTCGAAAATAAGGCTAAATAAAATTTAAAAATAGTTGAAAATCAACTAAATCTTCAAAACTAATTAAATTAATTAATTTTTTTAGCTTTGTTTAATTTTTTAAGATAACATATTTTTTATATATTTTATTTATATTTTTCATATTAATTTGAATTCTTATTTTTTAAATTTAATTATTTTTGGCAATTTATTAAATAGGAAAGAGTTGGGGGTGTATATAGTAATAAAAAATAATTTTTAAATTTTAGTGTGGTGTGTTTAACATTTGGGGTGTGTATAACATTTAATGGGGTGTGTTTTAAAAAATGACCTGTTAAACCTGCTGTAGCAGGTAACTGGACCAAAATTAAAATAAATTGAAACTTAATGGACTAAATTCAAAAAATGGTAACCTGATGGACTAAATTCAAAATTGTGGTAACTTAATGGACTAAAAAAAATATAATCCCAAATAAATAATCACACGGTATTTAAAGATATGAAATGAAATATGCACATTTTTCCGCCACAATCACTTATATATTCACTTCCAAGAAGCTAGACGCTAAGTAGGGGTTGGAATGGGTCAGGCTACCCGACAGGGGTCTACGGCTCGGCTCGACTCGACTCGTTTAATAAACAAGTCGGGCTCAAGCTTTTTTAAAAGCCTATTTAGCTAAATAGGTCTGGCTCAAGCTTTCTCGTAAGCCTTTTAAGCCCAACAGGCCGGCCTATATAACGTCTCTCACACACACACACACACACACACATATATATATATATATATATATATATATATATATATATATATATTATAAGTTTATACTTATATAATATGTGATTTTCAAATAATTAAATAAGTAAGAAAATTTAGTAACACCATTTATATTTTTCTTTGTAATAGTTGAAAAAATATTTGAATATTTTTTTTTTGGAACATTCTATTACTTCCATTTCTTCATTTTAAGATTTAAAGAGTTAATTTTTATAATTGGATGATAATATTGTTGTAAATTTTAAAAAAAAAATATACACTAATAAGATTAAGGTCAGGCTTTTGGGCCAGGCCTATTTATTAAAAAGGTCAGGTTTGAGCCTTTATAAAAAGCCTATTACAGGCCATAGGCCAGGCTCGGGCCTAAGAAATATATAACAGGTCAGACTTTTTTTCTTAAAATCTACTAAGGCCATTCCCTAATGTTAATGCTCTTGGTGCTATAGCATGTTGTTGTTCCACTTGAATCACAATGTATCATGTCATATTAAAGCCCAAGCGCCTTTCCACTTAAGTTGCTACAAATTAGATATCTGCAAAACGAAACTTAAATATTATAAAAGAAAAATGAATGGTTGCATTGGTCTGAAAGAAGATTGTAAAATGTAAATGAATGGTTGCTTAGATGAGGGGTTTATATTGGGGGTTAGTCTGCTATGGACTCGAGTGCATGTTGTGCACCCTAGTCCATGTTGCACTTTAAAGTTTTACTGACTTACACACTTTTTGGTAAATGGTGTTGCACTTTTCAATTATTAAACTGTATAGTAATATTTTTAGTCATAATGACTTACACTTTTTAGTAATATTGTGTTGTACTTTTCAGTTTAATAACATACACTTTTCTTTAAACTAGGGTGCACAACATGCACTCGAGTGCATACTAGACTTTACCTTATATTGGAAATGAGATTAAGATTGTAGAGTTAAGATTAAGTTTTAAAATGAATGAATGAGATTAAAAGAAAAAAATATAGAATGAATAAGAAAAGAGGGATTTTGAAATGAGTTTAATTAAGATAAGGGACATTCCTATAGACACAACTAGAAATAGAGACAAAAAATTATAGTATTAGAAATAAGGTCAAATTCATAACCAACTTACCTATTATGCCCTTATTCTTATAATACAATAATAATGTAAATTAAAATTAGATTTTAAATTTTAAATCAATGTAATACAAAATTAGATTTTAAATTTTAAATCAATGTAATACAAAATTAGATTTTAAATTTTAAATCATAATATCTCATAATAGAACCATTCCATGGTCAACTATCCAATCTTCGATATCTCATACCAGAATCATTCCATTGTCAAGGTATGCAATTTTATTCGGTGTTGCTGCAAAATTCAATAATTCGATACCCAAATCCCATCTACGATATGCGATCATCATCGAACTGCCCAAAATACATAAAAACTGATATGCGATATCGCATCCGAGAATCATTCCATTATCAAGGTATGCAATTTTATTCGGTGTTGTTTTAATGCAATAGTCAATAATTCGATTAGTTCATCGTTCTTCCAAATACATAAAGTCCGATCTTCGATATTTTCTGCATCGTCACTGTTTTATATTATGCGATTTAGGGTTCTATTGAACGAGTTAATTGGAGAAGCTAATTTACAGAATTAGAGATGGAATATGATGTGATTTTAAAGTTCGAATTCGAGGAGAAAACCAAGTTGATCCGTGTTCAACAATCTTCAAAGTTCGAAGACATTGTTAATGAAATTAACGGTATGTGGCCCATATTGTCTTCTTCTAAGATAGGCATGTGTTATTCTGTTGGTTGCATAAATAATTGTTCTTTATCATCTGATTCTGATTTGGTTAGTTTAGTTGAATTTTGCCAGATTTCATCGGAAAAATTAGTTGAAGTTTATGTTTGTTCTACACAGTCTAAGAATTTATATCTGAATTAAATATCAATATTTATATTATTTTGCAGACTGTATTTTTATTAATATATAATCTTTTATTCATATATTAAAGAAATTTTATTATAAAGGAAGGGTATAATTGTATATTTATAAACCAAATTGTCCTTTTTTTAACTTTTAAATTTTTTGTCTTTATTTTGAGTTTCTCTAGGTGAAATGTCCTATATACTAACTACCCCTAGTGAAATTAAGTGATTTGAAAAGAGAGAGATTAAGATAGACATAGAGAGCCGTTAAAATATTTGCAAAAATATATGTTAGCAAAAATCATGTTTCATTTAAATTTTAATATTTAAAATTAATGTTTACAAATATATGATAAATTAAGGTTAGTAGTGGATCACGGTCCATATACCGAATTCTGGGCCTAAACTCGTCATATCCACATTTTGTGGAAGGCGTGGGTTATATACCCTACCAGAATAGATACACTTCATTTATTTGTTTTTATCGGTAAAAAGATTATATTAAAACTGGGTACAAGAGATACCCGAGAAAGTTAGTGTACAGGATATAATATATGAAAGTAGTCCTAACTCTTACACTTCCATAATTCTTAGTTCATGCACTTAATTGGATCTAACACCCATGACCTGAAGGATAGATTGTTCCGAGTGGGCTATTTAACCGTAAACCAGCTCCACATTCTTGCTCTCAACTCCTTCTTGACTTTTGTGATCGAGAAGGTTTCGTTTTTGAAGAGTACTGTGTTTCTCCATTTCCATATCAGCCATACCACACATAGCCATATACATGTAGCGATCTTCTTTCCATTTCTGCACTTTATCATGCCTCCAAAGCCTAGAAAGTTATCCAGGATGTTTGCCGGGAGTGCTGACGAGATCTTGAGCCAAGATAAACATTTCATCCATACTTGGTATGCTTGCGGGCATTCCAAAAATATGTGTTTCTCGGTTTCTTCACTATCGCCACAGAGTACGCATCTTAAATCATCATTTTGGTTGAGGATGTTTCGTCTTCTAAGGTTAGATCGTGTCGGCAACCTTCCCCATAAGAGCCTCCATGCATGGGCCTTCATTTTTTAGGGTGCAAAATTCTTCCATATGGTCTTGAACCCTTGGGTCAGCTTGACTTCCAGATGAGTGTCTTGATTTTGGTTGAATAAGGTAGAATGCGTCTCTTTTGTGGAAAACTCCCCTGTGTTCGATGCTCTCCATTTCCATGAGTCTTGAATTCCTGCTTTTGGTTTGAACCTGTCCATCACAGATAAGAGATCATTAAAAGATATTTGTTCCCTATCAAAAAGTGTCCTTCTCCATCTCCAAGTCCATCTCCAAGTATTCCCTTCCCAAATTCCCATTCCCCCCACAAATTTCCCCTTGTCTATGCTAATCAGGTATAGTCTCTTAAATCTGTCCTTAGGTATTCCTTCCCCCGTCCAGTTTTCCTCCCAAAAGAATGAATTTTCCCCATCCCCTAGAACCTTAGTCAGATTTCCATGGAACCAACCCCCGTTACTCTCACCTATCACCTTTAGAAACATCCCTCCACCAAAGAGAAACCCTCCCATCCCTTCCTGTTGGGAAGAGGCTGAAGTCGTCTCCCCAAGCTACCCCGTATCTAGACCGAAGAACCCTCACCCACAGACTATTTCTCTCATTTATGAATTTTCAACCCCATTTCCCCATTAATGTTTCGTTGAAGATACTAATATCTCTTATCCCTAGCCCTCCTAGATGTTTCATATTACATATTCTTTTCCAGTCGATCCATGCCACTCTCTTACCACTGCTCCCTCCCCCCAAAGAAAATTACGTTGTAGGCTCACAATCTCACTCAAGGTTTTCTTTGGTATTCGGTAGAAAGACGGATAGTATGTCGGAAGAGAAGAGATAATCGAGTTCAATAGCGTGATCTTGCCCCCTATCGAGATCTTCTTGTCGTCCCATCTTGCTAACCTATTTCTTATTTTCTCCACAATCGTAGTCCACTCCCGTGCTTTCCTGTGGTTTGATCCCACTTTCATTCCCAGATATGTGAAGGGAATGGTGTCTACTTTGCATCCAAGAATTTCCGCCATTTCACTGAGAGTATTGTCTTCCACATTCACGCTAATAATCGAGCATTTGTTGAAATTGATTTTCAATCCGGATATCAATTCCAAGTTTCTCAGCACTCGTCGCATTACCCAGACATTCTCTAGGCTTGCTTCCCCCATTAGGATTGTGTCATCCGCAAACTGTAGGTGTGAGACTTTAATTTTTTCCCATCCGATTTCTGTCGCTTTGTACAGGCCTTCTTCGGTTGCTTTCTCCATGAGGATACTCAAGCCTTCTGTCGCGATCAAGAAAAGGAATGGGGATAAAAAAAATATGGTGCAACAAAAATGAAGTAAATTCATGTAAAAACCGTGTTGAGGTGTATGTAACAGTTTTAATCATAACATTAGATGATTCGATTATATTTTTATAAGTAGTAATTATTTGATTATTTGTGGAAATTTATTTTATTTATTCTAATTATACTAACCCACATCCTTGTTTTATTTCAAATTATACACATTTAAATACTAAATACTCTAGAATGTTCTTAATTTAATTAATTATTTAATTATGATTTTACCCACTACTTACCCATGATCTATTTTTGTGACTAATTTTATCGAGTATTATCGAATTTCTTCTAGAATCTTCCTTAGTTAGTTTTTATCTTATACGTATTACTTCCAACTATGCATTCTCTCATATATTCTTCTCATAACATGATATACTAAGCATTGCATTTTTTTCGAGTGATTTGAGTATTGCGTTTTAAAATTTGCTAAAGCCTTGTTTGTCTCGGTTATTGTGATTATCTTTTCGATTTCTTGGTGTTTAAATAACAGGAAACAAAGAAACTACCTCACCACACTCAAACTCCCACGAAACCGTCATATCCATCTCTCTCAAACCTTAATAATTTCGCTTTCATGGCCGCTCACACCAAAACTCACCAACTGCTACAAGAAAAGCTGAAACACTTACTCAAACAATTCCAGTTACACCCATTCCTACAACTTCTCACATTCAACTCGATTCGACCCTTAACGAGCTGAACCAAGCTGTTGAGAATATGATGTACAGACTCAAGAAAGCCCTTTATGGACTTAAGCAAGCTCCAAAAGCTTGGTATGACACCTTGTCACAATTTCTGTTGGATCATGGTTTTGTCAAAGGGACAGTAGACAGAACCTTGTTCAGAATTTGTGAAGGAGATACATCTTGCTTGTCCAAATATATGTGGATGACATCATATTTGGATCACCAAATGAGAAGCTTTGTGAGAAATTCTCAAAGCTCATGCAAAGCAAGTTTGAGATGTCAATGATGGGGCTGATGAATTTCTTCTTGGGACTTCAAGTCAAGCAATCTAATGAAGTAATCTTCATCAACAAAGCCAAGTATACAAGAGAGATGATCAAAAAGTTTAGATGTTCAACAAGCAAACCAGTGAGAATCTCAATGAACACCAACTGGAAGATAGATCCAGATGAAAATGGAGTCTCAACCAACTCTACTGAGTACAGAGGAATCATTGGATCACTCTTGTATCTCACAGCCAGCAGACCTGACATCACCTTTGCAGTAGGTGTATGTGCAAGGTTTCAAGCCAACCCAAAGAAGTTATCTAGAAGCTGCAAAGAGTATATTGAGATATCTCAAAGGCACTGAAAATGTTGGCCTTTGGTATCCAACATATGACAACATAGAGCTCACTGGCTACTCAAATGCTGATTATGGAGGATGCAGAATTGATAGGAAGTCCACCTCTGGAACATGCCAATTCTTGGGAAGCAAGCTCATCTCTTGGTTCTCAAAGAAACAGAACACTGTGGCAACTTCAACTACTGAAGCTGAGTATGTTGCAGATGGAAGTTGTTGTGCTCAATTTCTATGGTTGAGACAACAACTCAGAGACTACAATGCCAACTCCCCTAAAGTGCCAATATTCTGTGACAAGAACAGTGCAATAACCATCTCTCAAAATCCAGTGCTACACACAAGATGCAAACATGTGGACATCAAGCATCACTTCATAAGGGATCATGTGGAAAAGAAGGACATCAAACTGGTGAAAATCCACACAGATCACCAAAAGGCTGTATATTAACCAAGCCTCTAGCTGAAGCAAGACTTATGGAGCTTTCAGTAGAGTTGGGACTTCTTGATCCAGGGAAGATGGTCAGCTAAGTCCAAAGGAGTTCAAGGAGTAAAGGGGAAACATGAAATGACCTTTAGCAGACTTGGGCAAAGAAACTACTCTAGTTTAGAGGAGATGACCCAAAAATGTTCAGAGAAGTTGGGCAGACCAATTTATTGTTCTGGGCCCACTTCAGGTGATTTGGGTCAGGGTAGTTGTTCATGTGGGGCCAGATAAGCTGAAATAGCTATCACTCACAAAATCTAGGGATGATAAGCACCTATTTTGGGTAATCATTGCATATTTCGATGGTTGTCCCATTCCTCTTCAAGCCATCATCTTTTCAAAGATTTAATTTGTCCCCTACCCAATATGTCTTTTTCATGCATTTAATGCAAAAGATTTAATTCTTGTTTGCATTAACCATTTTGCCCACAATCTACCTTGATAACTCCCACAAGCCTTAAAAAGCCTTAACTTCTTATCCCACGATTTGATAAGACTATTTTATTGCATTTCATTCAAATCTAAGACGTTGGATCATGTAGATGTTGTTACTCTTAAATGTCTTAACATTCATAACAACATCTTAATTCGACCTTTCTTATTTTGTCTAAGTCTAAATTATGTTTTCTAGTTAATGCTGCTTTGGATGTTGTAACATCGCAGGTTGAAGATCTAGAACATTCTACACAGTTCCAGACTGGAAGGATCTGGAAGCTTGCAGAAGTATGTAGATCAGGCGGTTGCATGGAGAAACGTCCAGAATTGGCTGGAAGGTGCTAGAATTCATTGGAATGAAGAGTGGGTTAAAAAGAAGGGATGAGATCCTAAAAAATAGGATATGGATTATGAAGCTTCTAGAATTCGTTTTTACCTCTATAAATACTCAAGGAAGTCTTCATTATTCAGCATGGAGAATTAAGAGTAATCACATAATGTCTATGTGAAGTGTTCGTCCTACTTAGACATTATCGTGATTATTATTTCTCGTACAACATGAAGAAATACACATCAGATCCGAGAGTCACATATTTAACGAAGTGTCATTCTTTAAGTCCTAAACTAGTGTTCATCCTGTTAGGAATTAATTGTCATTGGCATGTTCATGTCGTTGTGCCGAAGAGTCCAAACTTCCTGTACAACATAGACTTTTCTATACTTCTTTGATAGATAGATCATAGAGTTAGATTAGTTTTTGGTAGTGTAATTTTTACACTTAAGCCGTCTTTAGACTAGATACTTTATCAAGTCTTATTTCCGTTGTGAATATTTGTTCACACACCTTTTGTATTCACATAATTATTAGTGAAAGTTTCGCCATGAGGCTCGCATAGATTTTAAATTAAAATCTATGTTAAAAAGTTAATTATGTGTCTTTGTGTTTTTCATTCTTTAAAGTCTTCCGCTATTCGTATTCTGATATTCTGTAATCGAGTCAGTGTTACATTGAGTGTTCTAACATTGAGTGTAGCATCAGTCTTGTTTTACTTGTGTTCAGTTTATTTTTAGTGTTTTAGTCTTTCGCTGTGTACTGTGTTTAATTTTTGTATTCTGTTAGAGTTAATGCTACACTAATTGTCACAACATTCAGTGTAACATTGTTCTGTTTTTCACTTAAACACTATTAGCTATACCATCCACACACTTTCAGTTGGTATCAGAGCCAATACCTGACGACACTAGGTTTAGATCCTTGTTTAAGTGTGTTTTAGTTTATGATAGCAATGGAAACACATCACATATCCACTGCACTTAGGCACCCGAACATATTATCCATATTTAAAGCCTAAGTTGTGCATGTATATCAAGTCGAAAGATGAATGTGCTTGGAGGACTGTGTACTTACATGTTATGATGTACCAAAGATCCAAATAAACACATCAACACCCCACCAAAAAGAAGGAAAAGTCAATTTCACCCAAGGTTATCAAAAAGGTGAAGGTAAACCAAGGTATGATCTTTAATATAGAAAATCAGTTCAATGCATGTTCTGAATATGGTCTTTATGAAAATTAATGTGCCAATACTGGACTTATGCAAAAACTGAATTTTAGTGCTACCTTAAATGATGAATCAGATGATGAATTTGATGAATCAAAAGATGTTGAATTCACTTTTCATACCGAGATTGATTATGATAATTCTTTAGATGATGATCTGGATGATACAGATTCTGATGTTGCACCTGATGCCATAACATCTATGGTAACATCAAAACAGAGTCACCCAAATTTGAATTGTTTTAATAGGTTTGTTGATGATGCAGGCATAAGGATTGATGATTCTAAATACCAAAAGTTGTTAGATGATTGTAACTTTCAGAAACTCACTCTTAATTCTTTGAATAAAGAGAATGTGGATCTGAAAAAGAACAATTACCAAGCTAGAAGTCATACATTCCAGAAGAGATTTTAAAGTTTGTAAACTAAAGGAGAAATTGATCACCTCTACTTTAAGTTTCATAAAATTTTATATGAGTGCTTCTGATATATGTTATAGCTATTGGTAAATCTGATAATTGTGGTATACGTTATGATAGTGAAACTGCTTCTATTTTCTAAGAATTTTGAATATGTTGTGAAGTTTGTGAAGGCAAATGTTAAAACATATATTGTAACATCTGCACAAACAGATTCTCACAAAGTCAAAAACATTGAAAAGAAGTTTGTATGTCATTATTTTTCGAAAATTGATCATATTTGTCCTTACTGCATGAAATTGGTTGATGATCTGAGATATGAGAAAATGTTACCTAAAAAGTTGTCACATCCTATGAAACATCTTCTAAAATCTGCATGGAAATCTGATGTTACTTGTAATGCTGTTCACACTTCCTTGAAAGCATGTTTACTTGGTCAATGGTATTTTGATAGTTGTTGTTCTAGATATATGACAGGACAAATTGACTACTTATCTGATTATGTGACCTTGAATGATGGTAATGTTACATATGGTGGTTGTTCGAAAGGACAGATTATAGGAACTTTGAATGTTGAAGGTTTTCCTGAGCTTAAAAAATGCTTTACATTTTGATGGTTTGCTTGCTGATTTGATTAGTATTAGTCAACTTTGTGATGATAATTTGCATGTAAGATTTGACAAAGAATCATGTGTATGTTCTTAATGAATATGAAAATTGTTTAGGGCAGTAGATAATTGTTATCTCATTGGAACAAATGTGTGTAATTTGTCAAAAAATAATGAAAATGTCTTATTGCATCAAAAATTGGGACATGCACATTATAGATCAGTGAAGAGACTAATCAAAGTCGATGCAATGAAAAGGATTACCAAAACATAAGTTTTAGAGTACCACTGTATGTGGAGCATGCCAAAAAGGTAAGCACGTAAGAGTGTCACATAAAATGCTGTCACATTGTTCTACACATCAATGTTTCGAATTGTTGCACATGGATTTAATTGGTCTTATGTCTTTGCTGTAAGAAAGAATATAACTCTACAAGAAATGGCAAGAGTCATGCTTACATCTAAAAGTCTTGATAAGAGATTTTGGGTTGAAGCATTGAATACTGCATGCCATATCATTAATAGAGTTTATATTCGATCTAGCACTAATCAAACACCATTTGAGATTCTGAATGTTAGAAAACCGAATGTGAAGTATTTTCATGTATTTGGTTGTGTGTGTTATATTCTGAATGATAGGGATCAACTTCATAAGTTTGATTCTAAAAGTGTAAGGTTTCTTTTTAGGCTATTCTAGAAATAGTAAAGTTTATAGAGTTTATAACCTTAGGACTAACACTGTTCAAGAATCTGTTAATGTTGTGTTTGATGATGATAAAGGTCTTACAGATGGAAATGAAGAAGAAGATGTTTCAGAGGTTACTGAAAAATCTGGAGATTCTCTGAGAACTGAAAATGTTGCTCCGAATGTTACAACATCTGGAACAACATCGACAGAAAGTTCAACAGAATCTACACAGAATAATCAGTATGTTCCCAAAAGGAATATTTCTTCAAGGATTGATAAAAGTCATCCTTCAGACCAAATCATAGGTGATGCTACAGTGTGCAAACAAGAGGAAAAGTAAGATAAATAAGGTAGATGTGGTAAGAACAATATGCATGTCTTCTATTTGCAATGTTGTGAATGCAGAGTGTTACTATTCTGAAATTGAACCTAAAAATGTGAATGAAGCATTAACTGATGAAAATTGGATTAATGTTATGCATGAGGAACTTAATCAGTTTGAAAGAAATGATGTATGGACATTTGTTCTAAGACCTAGTCATACTAATGTCATTGTAACAAAGTTGATTTTTAAGAATAAAACTGATGATTTTGATAACATTTCTTAGGAATGAGACTAGATTAGTTGCACAAACATACACTCAAGTTGAGGTTATTGATTTTGATGAAACTTTTGCACATGTTGCTAGGATAGAATCTATTAGATTATTGCTAGCAATGGCATGTTTTATTGACATTAAACTTCATCAAATGGATGTATATGCTGCATTTCTAAATGGCATTTTGAATGAAGAAGCATTAAGTTGAACAACTTAAAGGATTTGAAGATCCGCAATAACCTGATCATTTTTGTTAGAGGAGAAGCCGATATAACTGTGTTCATTAAGCACACTGGAGAAGATTTACTTATTGCTCAAATATATGTTGATGACATTGTGTTTGGTTTAACTTGTGATAAAATGTTAACCAATTTAAAGCAATGACTGCAACATTTGAGATGAGTATGGTTGGAGACTTAAATTATTTTTTAGGTCTTCAAATCAAGCAATGTAAGGATGATATATTCTTCTCTCAAGGTAAGTATGCTAAGAACTTGGTTAAAAGGTTTGATTTTGAAAGTTAAAAAGTAATGAAAACTTCTATGAGATCTACTTTGAAACTTTGCAAAGACAATGCTGGAAAGGATGTTGATCCAACATTGTATAGATCTATGATAAGAAGTCTTACTTTATCTAACCTCTATTAGACCAGATATAATGTACAATGTTTTTTGTTTGTGCTAGTTACCAATATTATCCAAAGGAATCTCACCTGAATGTTTTGAAAAGAATTATCAAGTATGATGCAGGTACAAGTGAACTTGGGATTTGGTATACTAAGGACACCAACAACACTTTGATTGGATACAGTGATGCGGATTGAGCATGAAATATAGATGACATAAAGAGTAAGAGTAGAGGATGTTTCAACATGGGAAACAATCTTGTGGTTAAGCAAGATGTTTCATGCCTATGAAATTGAAATTGATATCCTTACAATTTTCTGTGATAATATGAGTGCATAAACATTTCTAAAAATTCAGTACAACACTCACTCACTAAACACATTTGCATTAGGAATTATTTTATGAGAGATTTAGTGGAGAAGAACATAGTGAAGTTGGAATACGTACCTACTGAAAATCATAATGATGATATATTTACTAAGGTTTTGACCTTGAGACATTCTTATCTTTGAGAAAATCTCTTGGTATGTGTAGTATCTGAATAATCCTAGATGGATGGTGTTACAAATGTTGTAGCATTTGGGACAACATCGTAAGGTTGTATAGTTGTTATAGATTTAATTTATTTCCTATTTTCGTTGAATAATTCCTTTGTAAAATATTCTTGAATCTAAATTTGTTGTGCAAAAATAAACATGTCTTACACCTCTCAAATGCATATAAATAGAATGTTGTTAGCATACTAAAAGATGTAGTTAATCACTGAGTAACTATGGAGCACGGAGTTGACTACTACGATGCCTTCTTTTCAAAAGGTGATTAATAAAATACATCAACATTTTCATAATCCATTGAGTAATTATGGGGCACGAAGTTCGCTACTACGATGCACTCTTCTAGAAAAATGGATCAATATGAACTAGGTGCTACAACACGAAAAACAAAGAAAAAAATATGGTGCAACACAAATGAAGTAAATTCATGTAAAAACCGTGTTGAGGTGTATGTAACAGTTTTGAGCATAGCATTAGATGATTCGATTATATTTTTATAAGTAGTAATTATTTGATTATTTGTGGAAATTTATTTCATTTATTCTGATTATACTAACCCACGTCTTTGGTTTATTTTCAGGTTATACACATTTAAATGTTAAATATTCTAGATTGTTCTTAATTTAATTAATTATTTAATTATGATTTTACCCACTACTTACCCATGATTTATTTTTGTGGCTAAGTTTATGGAGTATTATCGAATTTTTTCTAGAATCTTCCTTAGTTAGTTCTTATTTTTATACGTATTACTTCCAACTATGCATTCTCTCCTATATTCTTCTCATAACATGATATACTAAGCATTGCATATTTTCGAGTGATTTGAGTATTTCGTTTTAAGATTTGCTAAAGCCTTGTTTGTCTAGAATTTTGTGATTATCTTTTCGATTTCTTGGTGTTTAAATGACAGGAAACTACCTCACCACACTCAAACTCCCACGAAACCGTCATCTCCATCTCTTTCCAATCTTAATAGTTTCGCTTTCATGGTCGCTTTACACCAAAACTCACCAACTGCTACAAGAAAAGCTGAAACACTTACCCAAACAACTCCAGTTACACCCATTCCTACAATTGTTCACATTCCACTCGATACGACCCTTAACGAGCTGAACCAAGCTGTTGAGAACATGTCTCAATCGATGAAGAATTCTGAGAATCTATTCTTACTGTTGGAAATATGTTCATTGACATTTCTCATTACCTTAAAACCCAAAAACTCACCACTACACTTGATTCGTTCACCTCATAAAAGCCCCAATTTCCAAGTCCTAATACTGAAACAGAGGCAATTGCCTCGAGTGCTTTCTCTCTGGGGGAGATTGAAAAGGAAATTGATGATTTTCCTGTTGCTGAGCAGAATGAGTCAGCAAATGCTGAGACATCCGATTCTGAGGAAACTCAAATGAAGGAGGCCGACGCAAATGCTAACTTAGGTGAAACTAAATCTTATCTTTCTATACTGATGAATTTGAATAGATTGCATTTAGGAAGAATGTTGAGAAAGAAAAGAGAAAAGAAGAGCCCTGTTCAACGAAGGAGATCCGGCTATGTGCTCAAGAGTTGATTACTCTAACTCACTGAGGAGACAGAGGAAAGGAAGTAGTGTTGATGATGAACCGATTCAAGTTCTTTTCTTAATCGGAGGAAGAAAACGTGGTTACTGAGAAAAGAGTAAAAAAGAAGTATGATCCAAAGGGAAAGAAGGTTGTTGTTAGACGAGACTTGCCCAAGAAAATTGATTCTGATCCAGAAGATAATCCCTTTGTGTATGAGATTAAGAAGACTCTGAGGAAGAATGCTGCATCAAATGTTGAAGCAAGCGCCGCAACACCAGACCCTGATGACAGTAGAAGTGATGATTCTGAGAAGAGCAGTAGTAAAGACTCTAAATCAGTTGAGGAAACAAATTCTGGAGGTAATTCTGATCTTGATAATAATTTTAGACTGATAGGTTAGTTTCTAATACCACTAAACTATATAGACGAAAGTTGTTAATGGAAAGAGAATTAACATTGCTGATTTTGAGAGTAAATGGTTGATACAATTTTTGAAAGGAAATTGTTGAAAGCTAAAACTTTGAGTGATACTTTTGTATCTGACTGGGTATATGTACTTTATGCTTGTCTTAGGAAGAGTACGGGTAGACGTAGATCTAAATGATATGTGAATGTACAACTTAGGGGGAGATCAGTTTCATTTACTCCGAAATTGATTGATGACTTCTTAGAGATAGAGCCTGTGATTGATGAATATGCACTTGATTTGAAACTTGGTTGCTACTTCTATAACTGGGGGTAGATTAACTAGGTGGAAAAATGTTATGTTTGTTAAAGATCTCACATCTCTATACTTTGTACTTCATAAATTGATTGTCTACAATTGGATACTCTATACAAATTCCACTAAGGTGAATAAGGATTAAGCCATATTGTTGTATATGATGGTTGTGTTGAAGAATTTCAATTTGAATTTAACTATTTTCACCACACGCAGTTTATAGTGATATTTCTTGTAAAGGGATTTTACCTTACCCTGTGTTGTTATGTTCATACCTCAAGAGGCATGAATTTTTAAACCTAAGGAAACTGAGGTTATTAGAGGCAAGGTACCCTTGATTTGACTATCTCACCTGCTCTGTTACTTGGTGAAAGGACTGTTGATTTGCTTTGTTACAAAATTCAGATGGTTCTGATCACAGAGATGCTCTTATTCCAGTTCGACCAGCTCCAGCAAGACCTGAACAGAGAAATGCTACACCGAATGTGAAACGCATTGGTGGTCACATTGGTCAAACATTTTCTGTTTCTAGATCTTTTATTTCACTTCAACTGATACGTTTACAGGACTCTATTGATGGCCTTCAGTTCCTTAAAGTCTAGTGGTTAGAGACGCTTTCTACTACCACAGGGGGAGAAACACCATCAACTTCTGAGTTCGAAGTGAAGAGCTCCATGAAGATGTACCAGAAGCTGATTGTGTACCTGATGCTATTCATGTTGTAGTTCACTTTTCTACAACGTGCACTGTTGTTGAAGAGGAGGAGGATTAATTTGTTGATGAACGTATGGATGTTCTTTATGACATCTGAACAGGTTATGATAACAATTGAACAGGTTGATACAAGACAGGGGGAGGGCTGAACATTATAAGTGATAATGTGCAGGAACATGATGCTGCAGCTGTTGGTACAACAATATATGTCACTTGTTTAGTTTCTTAAGAATTTGTGCCTTTTTTATACTTCCCTTGATCTTATTCATTTATTCTGTGTTTAAGTTGATTTACAGATTCTGTTTTTCCTTCCTAGTTGATAGGTTGTTCTTTATTCAATGTGCTTAAATTGTTTGCATTGATGATAATAGTTTACTGTTTTATGCTTAAATTGTTTTCATACTTATTATCATTTGCTTACTGCATGTTGTATATGTTTATGTTTATGTTAGTTGTTGTCTATTTTGTTTTTCTAACTTGCCTTACTATTCAATTTGCTTAAATTGTTTGCTTTGAGGATAATATAGAAGTACACCTCTCTTTAATTATCATGTGCTTACTGCTTACTACTTAAATTGTTTGCTTTGATAATAATATAATTTAGAAGTACACTTCTTTTTAATTCTCAGTTGCTTACTGCTTATTGTTTAAGTCTTTGTTAGATATTGTTGTTTTTCACATGTTTTGCTCTATTTTTTATTTTTAGTCTTTGCTCTGTTTGTTTTTCTTTTCTTCATTATTGCTCTGATATTAATTTATTAAGTCATACATAAGTCTTAGGTTGATCTAGTACATATTCATATATGCTCTGATTTAACTTATGATTTTTGTAAAGTTTATATGTTGTTCGGATAAGTATATTGTTTATACTTATTGTTGTTTTGAGTGAGATCACATTGCTCTTATGGCACAGACTATGTGAAATCATTCTTGGTCTTTCTTACTTTGATCCGGAAGCTACAACAGGTGTTGACTTGATTAGTACATGGATATGATGGTAATACTCTAGCATGTACATAATACTGAGTATATATAGAAATATATGTGCATCAGGTGTGTTGTAGTCGAAAGGTCAAATTGGGGGAGATTGTAGATGTTGTTACTCTTAAATGTCTTAACATTCATAACAACATCTTAATTCGACCTTTCTTATTTTTTCTAAGTCTAAATTCTGTTTTCTAGTTGATGCTGCTTTGGATGTTGTAACATCGCAGGTTGAAGATCTAGAACATTCTACACAGTTCCAGACTGGAAGGATCTGGAAGCTTGCAGAAGTATGTAGATCAGGCGGTTGCATGGAAAAACGTCCAGAATTGGCTGGAAGGTGCTAGAATTCATTGGAATGAAGAGTGGGCTAAAAATAAGGGATGAGATCCTAAAAAATAGGACATGGATTATGAAGCTTCTAGAATTCGTTTTTACCTCTATAAATACTCAAGGAAGTCTTCATTATTCAGCATGGAGAATTAAGAGTAATCACATAATGTCTATGTGAAGTGTTCGTCCTACTTAGACATTATCGTGATTATTATTTCTTCTTCATCAGATTCTCGTACAACATGAAGAAATACACATCAGATCCGAGAGTCACATATTTAACGAAGTGTCATTCTTTAAGTCCTAAACTAGTGTTCATCCTGTTAGGAATTAATTGTCATTGGCATGTTCATGTCGTTGTGCCGAAGAGTCCAAACTTCCTGTACAACATAGACTTTTCTATACTTCTTTGATAGATAGATCATAGAGTTAGATTAGTTTTTGGTAGTGTAATTTTTACACTTAAGCCGTCTTTAGACTAGATACTTTATCAAGTCTTATTTCCGTTGTGAATATTTGTTCACACACCATTTGTATTCACATAATTATTAGTGAAAGTTTCGCCATGAGGCTCGCATAGATTTTAAATTAAAATCTATGTTAAAAAGTTAATTATGTGTCTTTGTGTTTTTCATTCTTTAAAGTCTTCCGCTATTCGTATTCTGATATTCTGTAATCGAGTCAGTGTTACATTGAGTGTTCTAACATTGAGTGTAGCATCAGTCTTGTTTTACTTGTGTTCAGTTTATTTTTAGTGTTTTAGTCTTTCGATGTGTACTGTGTTTAATTTTTGTATTCTGTTAGAGTTAATGCTACACTAATTGTCACAACATTCAGTGTAACATTGTTCTGTTTTTCACTTAAACACTATTAGCTATACCATCCACACACTTTCAGATCAACTGATGAACAACTCCCCTGAATCAATCCTGGTCGTCCAGTTTTGATTTCCCAAAATATCAACCTTTGAATTGCCTTAAGACTCACCAACTCAATGACAAACATTCTTTTTGGAATATTTTCACAAGTCTTAAGAAGCCCTAATCCAATTCATTCTCTCTCACGCATATTCCAAACCCTTACCCAAAATTTTCAAACACTCTTAAGCTTTCTTACAGTCATCAATGGCACCCAAGGTTAGGCAAGACAAGATTATCAACTTTTTTGATGAAAGGTTAGACGTAGATTTCTCATACCTAAGCCACAAAAACAATCTCACCTTTGATCCCATAATATCCTTTGATAGTGAGTTACCAGAAGTTACTCTAACTTTAAGATGGTTGAGAAGGGCAGGTCTTCAAAAGTTCATGGATAACAAGCCCCGTTCATGCCTTGAACAATACATGGCTGAGTTCTTTGCATTCCTCAAATGGAAGGGTAAAGCCACTGGTGGTGAAGTTCAGACTAGGCTCACTTATTCTAATGAATATCAAGAGGAGGAAACTGCTCATGCCATCATATTCTCAGAAGAAGATTTGGAAGCTGCTTTTGGATTGCCTTCAGAGGGAAGAAATCCAGAAAGCTATGGAGCAGGTTATGAACAAGAAATTGCCAATGAATGGCTCATCACTCCAGGACCAATTTCATCAACTCAGCACAAGAATACATTGAAACCTGTGTTTCAGACCTTGTTTGAGGTGGGTACTAAGAGCATTCTTAGTAACACAGGCAGCTTAGAGCAAGTAAGCCATCCAAGATTGAGAATAATGGTTGTTGTTGTTGATGCAAGTGATAAAGGCATCAAATTCAACTTGAGAGATTTCATAATGGGTGAGATGATGAAGGAGAAAGCCAAGTTCAAAGTGAAGGCTCATCTCAAAGTGGTGGTGGAAAGCAAACTGAGATATTGCACAAGGGCAAGTCTCTTGATTGAAAGGTTTTCCCACTATTCACAAATGCAAACCTTTGCCAAACCTCTCCCAGCCCAAAAGATCCTTTTCAGAAAGTTGCCTAAGAAAACTGAAAGGAGAAAGATGTTGGTGGCCAAACCTGCTGAAGAGGAAGAGCAAAAGCCTAAGATGAAGCCTATGAGAAAGGCAAGAGTTGTCAAGACAAGGAGAATGACTCAAATCCTCTCAGAAGAGGAAACTGACACTTCAACAGAGTTGGAGAAGGTTGCTGAAGAAGGTGTAAATGTGCCATCTAACTCAGAAGAGTTGAGGGAAAAGTTTCCCATGGCAGTAAAGAAAAGCAAGAAGGCATCCGCCTCGAAGAAAAGGGACAGGGAAGTTGTCCAAGTGGAGGAGGAAAGCTCAAGGCCTAGCAAGAGAAGGGTAAAAACTTCTACAAAGATGCAAAGTTTGAAGGAGGAGGAGACCTTGAGGAAAGTGATTAAGGAAAGTAGAGCTGCAAGCAGATCAGGATCAAAATCCAGATCAAAGACCAATTCTCCTGAATCCTGAACCCCTGAATCCAAGTTTCCTGAAAATCAGGCTTCTGAGCCTAACTCTCCTGATACCCACAAAACCCCTGAAAACCAACCCATCATCCCCTTAGATCTTACAAAAAGATATTCTCTAGAGGGAACTGCTCAAAGAGGGTCTATAGACATCTTGGTTGATATTGCAGTAGATGAGTCTAGGTTGCAATCCCCTCTAGATACAGACTTGCTTTCTTATTCAAGATTCCTTGAGGCTGCTATGATGGACCAACACCCATAAACAAGAACCCTTCAGGAACATTGCTCTCAAAAGCACCTGAATCCAACCTTCCTGAACCCAATGTCCCTGAACCCAATCATGAAACCAACTCTCCTGAAACAAAAGCCAACTCTCCTATAACCCAAAGTCCCATTCAGATGGTGATGAGGAGGAGTATACCTATGAGGGTATGCTCAGAGGAGTAGCTAAGGACAATGTGGACAACCTCACTGGGCTTCTAAAGGACAACTTAGATGCAACTCTAAAGGCTACCATGGAGGTAGTTGTTGAATAGAAGATGAATCCAATTCTTGCTTTTGTCAGTATGAGAAATGATAAAATGTAAAACATTCATGATGAAAATGTTTACCTCCTAGAAGAGATCAAATCCCTGAATCAGGCACAAGCACTGATTGCTACAACAATGAGTGATCTCAAACCCCAATGTTTTGATGTTGCCAAAAAGGGGAAAGAGAAAGAGCAAGAGCCAAAGGTGACTTGAAGATTGGTGGCAAAATTCAGACCCAAAGGCCAACTTGCCTGATGTTGAGGGAAAAGGAAAGCAAGTGATGACCATTGAGGATTTAACTGAAGAAGAACAGCTTGCAATAGCTATAAAGAATTCAATGGCATCAATCCAAGAAGAAGGAGCAAGATGGCAGCAGAGGCCAGGTGGTGAATCAGCAGGCTTGGATAAGCAAGATGAAGACATCCAAGTTAGGGGGAAAGTGAAGAAGGTGCTGAAAAGCAAAAGGAGAGAAGAGACTTTCACTGACTTTCCAACCAGCCTGAGCTTGCCAGTTGAGTTTAGAACATAAGAAGAGTCGGGTCCTAAGAAGAGCAAGACTGCTGAAGATGAAGTGGCCAAGAGCCCTGAAGAGAAGAGAGCACCAGTCTTAGCTGATGATCCTTCAAAGCCGTTTGAAGAGGGCTTTGAAAAAGACCTTGAAACTCAGCAGAAGCTGTCAAAGATGAGAGCCCAAGAGAAGATGGAGGTTCTAATGGAAGCAAACAGAGCCAGAGACATAAGAAGAGAAAAGTTTGTGAAGCCAAGAAGGAAGAGGGCTTCAAACACTCAGCTTAAGCCAAAGCTACTGATCATGATGGACACCAAGTATCCTCATCTTGATAAATGGGTCCCAATCCAACTGAATGATGAATGGAAGGAGGCCAAAAGAGAGTTTTTTTATGACTTCTATGTCATAGGCAGATGGCTAGATGAAGATGTTGAGAGTATCTTCACTTAATTCATGTATGATAATCACAGGGAACTTTAACAGAAACTCTTTGGCGCTGCAGATATAGCAAGAGTTGATTTCAAGTCTCCTAGACCTATCATTTACATGCCCCCAAAGTTCAGTGGTGGATTTATTGATCAACATAAGATCTTGCAAGAGTTCATTGATATAATGAAGCTGGAGAAGCTGAAGGTTGGACCCAAGGGAACCAACAAGGAGATCATTGACTTGAAGAAGAGAGTTTGGGCACAGTATGGGATGGTGCCACCTCCTAAAGATGATCTCTAGAACTGCTAAGTTTCCTTGTTCCCAATTGCTTATGTTGCTGATATTTATGTTTGTTTTGCTCTGATTACATGCTCTTATTGGTTAATTAACTATCATCATGAGTTGTAATGCTCAAATGATTATCAATGAAAATTAATCATTTTGCTTCAAGAGATAACATCTCATTATCTCAACTTGCTTGACTTAACCTATATGTGCTTAAACTGTGATTGTACTAACACTTTCTTTCAGGAAATTTGACTTAGTCATCTCTACTGAAGATATGTAATAGTATAGTCAAGTCACCATTGTATAGGTTTTGGCATCATCAAAAAGGGAGAAATTGTTGGGAATAAAATGAGATTTTGATTAAGATACCAAAACCCCTTAAAACATGCCAAAATAGATAAGTGAAATTGAATGAATATGTTTCAGAAATGTTGGAACATATAGACCAGGCAAGTTGAACAACTGACATGTTAGACAACTTATAGATGTTTAGATGCACAAGTTGAGGGGGAACACAAGCTTAGAAGATCACAAGAATTAAGTTCCTCAAGGCTCAGAATCAGAAGACTTCAACCATGCTGACAACATAAGATCAGAAGAGTTCAACTATGTTGATAGCAGAATCAGCAGAATAGGATCAGAAGAGTCAACCTCCCTGAATGGCCAATGTTAGAAGATCACATCAATTGGACCAAGCCTAATGACAAGAACTCTATTGGAATCAGAAGAGATGTTTAGCAGAATTAATCAACACACTAAATCAGAAGTGTTCAAAATCAGTCTAAGTCAAGAGTCAACTGTGCTGAAGAGGTCAACTTCACTTATAAGGAATATATATTGAAAGTGTGTGGATGGTATCTAGTGTTTAAGTGAAAACAGATTAATGTTGCACTCACTATTGAGACAAATAGTGCAACACTGACTCTAACAGAATATCAGAAATATATAGACACACAGCGGAAGACTTGAAACACTAAAAACAATGCGACACAATGGAAATATTTTTCACATAGATTTTATAAATAAAAATCTATGCTTAGCCTTATGGCAAAAATTCAATACTTATCTTCAAGTACAAATGTTGTGTGAAATGTTACAACAATAACTTTCACAACTGAAACTACAATCTAGGCAGGTGCCTTGATCTGAAAACGAACTAAGTGTACAAATTATACACTGCTGAAATACTAGTCCTATCTATGATTACACTCTCAATAGATAAAGAAAAAGTGCACAGTCATACGGGTGGGATACTTCGTATGAACTAAAATGTATAGATGTTGGCCACAATTCCTAACAGGGATGAACGCTCGGTCAAAAGAGATTGATCGAGTAGTACACACTGAATTATGGAACCATCCTTCTGTATTTACAGAGAGAAAAATGAATTTTAGAGGCTTCCATGTAAGATCCTATTTTTTAGGATCTCAACTCCCATGATCTCTCTAGATCCTTCCACAATGTTCCAGGTCGTTCTAATATGCTTCCAGGCTCTTCTAGCACGTTCTCCTAGGTTCTAGAATCTTCCAGGTTCCAGACTCTTGTAGAAAGTTCTAGATCGCCACTTGAAATGTGATCGCATTTAGCTCAACATTTAATGTAATATTTTCGAAAAGACTTAGAAAAAATCAAGGAAGGTCAAATTAAGATGTTGTTGATAATGTTAAAGTATTTAAGAGTTAACAACATCTACAATCTCCCCCAATTTGACCTTTCGACTACAACACACCTGATGCACATATATTTCTATACATACCCAGTATTATGTTTTTAGTTGAGGTTAACATCATTGCTAAATACTAGTCAAGACAAAACCTGTTGTAATCGTTGGATCAAATCGAATGAAGACCAATGATAATCTTACAATGATCCGTGCCATAAGATCAAGATAATTTTATCCAAAACAGAACAAGTATAGACAGTACACTTATTCACAACACATAATCTTACTAAAATCATATGTTAGATTGGAAGAGAACTTAAAATTTAAGTATGACACAAAAAAATCAGAAATCAGAGCAAAAAGAACAAAAACAATATAAAAGAAATAATAACAATCTAAACAGACAAAACTAGACTTATATTATCAATAGGCAGTAAGCATATGGGAATTTTGAAAGATGTATACTTCAAATCTATTAAGGCAAACCATTTAAGCACTTAGGCAGTAAGCCAAAAAGAAGTGTACTCCTTGTTTATTCTCAAAGCAAACAATTTAAGCAAATTGAGTAATAAGGCAAGTTAGAAAAATAAAACAAATAACAACTAACAAAGACCTAAAATCAGCAAGCAGTAAGCAAATAAGAATAACTCTTTAAGGTAAACAGTTTAAGCAAACTTGATGCAGTAAGCAAATAAGAATAATTCTTAAGGCAAACAGTTTAAGCAAACTAAAAATAGAGCAAAGTTAAGGAAAAACAACTACAATAAACATATACAACATGCAGTAAGCAAATAATGATAAGTAAGAAAACAATTTAAGCATAAAAGCAGTAATCTATTATCATAAATGCAAACAAATTAAGCAAGTTGAATAAAAGACAACCTATCAACTAGGAAGTTAAAACAAAATTTGTAAATCAACTTAAACATAGTAACAACAATGCATAGGATCAAGGGAAGTATAAAAGGCACAAATACTTAAGAAACTAAACAAGTGACATATATTGCTGTAACAACAGCTGCAGCATCATGTTCTTGCACATTATCATTTATAATGTTCAGCCCTCCCCCTGTCTTGTATCAACCTGTTCAGTTGTAACCATAACATGTTCAGATGTCATTAAGAACATCCATACGTTCATCAGCATCAACAAATTAATCCTCCTCCTCTTCAACAGTGCACGTTGTAGCAAAATGAACTACAACCTCTGGTTCAACAGTCACTTCATTAAAAGCATCAGGTACACAATCAACTTCTGGTACATCTTCATGGAGCTCTTCACTTCGAACCCCAGAAGTTGATGGTGTTTCTCCCCTTGTGGTAGTATAGAAAGTGTCTATAACCACTGGACTTTAAGGAACTGAAGCCCATCAATAGAGTCATGTAAACGTTTTAGTTGAAATAAAGTAAAAGATCTAGAAACAGAAAAAGTTTGACCAATGTGACCATCAATGCGTTTCACATTTGATGTAGCATTTCTCTGTTCAGGTCTTGCTGGAGCTGGTCAAGGGGGAATAAGAGCATCTCTGTGATCAGAACCATCAGAATTTTGCAACAAATCAAATCAACAATCCTTTCACCTAGTAACAGAGCAGGTGAGATAGTCATCAAGGGTACCTTGCCTCAAATAACCTTAGTTTCCTTAGGTTTAAAAATTCATGCCTCTTGAGGTATGAACATATCAACAATGGTAAGGTAATTCCCTTGATAAGAAATAACACTATAAATTGCATGTGGTGAAAATAGTTAAATCCAGATTGAAATTCTTCAACACAACCATCATATACAACAATATGGTTTGATCCTTAATCACCTTAGTGAAATTTGTATAGGGTATCCAATTGTAGACAATCAATATATGGAGTACAGAGTATAGAGATGTGAGATCTTTAGCAAGCATAAAAAATTTCACCTAGTTAATCTACCCCAGTTATAGAAATAGCAACCAAGTTCAAATCAGATTCATCTTTATCAATCACATGCTCTATCTCTAGGAAATCATTAATCAATTCTATAATAAATGGAACTGATCTCCCCCTAAATTGTACATTCCCATATCATGTAGAGATACGTCTACACGTACTCTTGCTAAGTCAAGCATAAAATACATATACCCAATCAAACACAAAAGTATCACTCAAAGTTACAGATTTCAACAATTTTCTTTCAATAAAAAAATGTGTAAACCATTTATTCTCAAAATCAGCAATGTTAATTCTCTTTCCATTAACAATTGTCGTCTAGATAGTTTAGTTATTTTAGTAACTATCCTATCAGTCTCAAAATTATTATTAGGATCAGAATTACCTCCTTCAGAATTTGTTTCCTCAGTTGATTCAGAGTCCTTACTACTGTTCTTCTCAGAATCATCACTTCTACTGTCATTAGGGTCTGGTGTTGCGGCACTTTCTTCAGCATTTGATGCAGCATTCTTCCTCAGAGTCTTCTTCATCTCATACATAGTGGGATTATCCTCTGGATCAGATTCAATTCTTTTGGGCAAGTTTCGTTCAGCAACAACCTTCTTTCCCTTTGGATCATACTTCATTTTGACTCATTTCTCAGTAACCACATTTTCTTCCTCCAATTAAGAAAACACCTTAAATCGGTTCATCATCAACACTACTTCCTTTATTCTTTCTCCTCAATGAGTTAGAGTAATCAACTCTAGTGAACACATAGCCGGATCTCCTTCATTGAACATGGCTTCTCTTTCTCTTTTCTTTCTCAACATTCTTCCCAAATGCAATCTATTAAAATTCATCAGTATTAGAAAGATCATAATTAGTTTAACCCGAGTTAGAATTCGCGTCGGTCTCCTTCATTTAAGCGTCCTCAAAATTGGATGTCTCAGCATTTGCATACTCATTCTGCTCAGCAATAGGAAAATCATCAATTTCCTTTTCAATCTAACACATAAATTGTGACTCATTTACTATATCAATTTAACACATAAATTTTTTTATGGGCCTTTATTTTACTTCAATTAATTTTTTTTTAAAAATTTTCATTAATTTTTTTATTTTTTTATTTTACTTCAATTGATATTTATATTTCTATTTTTAATACTCCCTCCGTCCCATAGAAACTTGCACACTTGGGTGGGCACACAATTTAAGAAATGTGTAAGAAAATGTGTAATGAGTGATGTTTTGAGGGGTAGTTTTGTAAAATTTTATGAATAAAGTAAAGTAAAAAGTAGATTGAGTGTGGAAAAGTAATGGCATATGAGTAAATAAGAGTATATTTTGAGGGTGGGGGTTATGAAGATATTTCCTTTTATGGAGTGTGCAAATTGGTATGGGACATCCATTTACAGAAAGTGTGCAAATTCCTATGGGACAGAGGGAGTATTATTTTTTAAATTAATTTTTCTTCCTATTTATCATTTGTGTTTCAAATGATAATTTTTTTCCACGTACTTTCTTTTTATGCCGCAAATAATTATTCTAAAATTTTAAAGTCTAATAAGAAAATTTTAAAAATAATACTCCCTCCGTCCAATTTCATTATTCCCACATTCCTTTTTTGGTTGTCCAATTTTATTATGCCCATATCCTTTTTGGAAACAATATTATTCATAGTATTTTATCTCCACCCTCCTACCATCACTTATTTACCCACTTTGTCATTCACTTTATTCATAAACAATCATTTATTTACAAATGGAATCCACAATACTCCATCATACCCTGAACTTATCTACTTTATGAATAAACTAATCAATATTCATTAAAACTCGTGCTCGGAAAAGTGGGCATAATAAAATTGGATGGAGGGAGTATTAATTATTTTTTTAAGTATTAAATAGTATAATAATAATTTGTTTTAAAAAATAAAACTCTCATCTCTCTTAGTTTCAATTATATTGGTACTATCTTACTTTAATTAATTGGTGTATAATTTTCACCTAATCCTTTCAAAATTTTATTTCATTCCTTAAAAATTTTATTTCGTTTTACATTGTTTAATTATCCTTTTGTTGGTCCTAAGTGGAGTATGACACAAGTGTATGGGGGGGGGGGAATGTACTTGTGTATGCAAATTCTTCTTTTTAAAACAAATTAACCTTATCAGGGAAGTTGTCTGACAACTACTATGAGTGAATAACTTTAATAGATAATCAACCTACTGAAAACTATGAGGTGATCAGTTTGATAACTATCTAAAAGAGTTGCTAAGTGCAGAATGTGGTTGGCCTTTTCTTTGAAAGATACTCCTAAGTTAATTTTTGAAAACCCAGTTTATCAGGGACTTTGTCCAAAAACTATTTTGCTTATATTTGCTGAACTTAACTCTTTCAAAATAATCTTTGAGTGCAGTTAAAGTTAAGAATGAATACAGTAAGTAAATAACACAACAAGTTATAGTGGTTCAGAGGCTCAAACTCCTACATCCACTTTCCCTGATTGAACAGGATAATTCCTTAACACCTGGAATTAGTTTGTTTTATAGTGCCAAGGTGCACTGATCAACAACACTATCTTAGTGCTTTGATCCCTAGGATAATCTGAGTCCTAGTGCTCAACTTCTCTGAGTTAAAACTGTATTTACTCTTTAACAGTCCTTAACTCCTCACTTCTACAACAAACTCTACTTCACTTAAGAGGTAAAGGTTTGAGGTTTGGTTCCAACTAATTGAGATATCTTTTACAGTAAGAACAGTGTAAAGGAGTTATGATATCTCTATGCTAAGCTTGGATTTTACACGATTGACTTAGCTAGAAGTGATCAGGAAACTTGAGATTCTAAGATATAGAGTTTGGTTTCCTTGAATGCTTGATAGTAGTTTGATAGCAGATAGTTGGATACTTGAATCATTGGATCACTTCTGTATTTATAGATCAATTTGATCATCTATCCGTTGGAGAGATACACTTTCAAATTGTCTATTTGTAGCTCCATTGAAACGGCTACTTAAGCATCCTTCTATTATCCACTGTGTATAGAAGGTTCTTCAATGGTTGCTTGAATGAATGTGTTGACTTCTGAAAAATGCGGCTGAGTAGACTTGTGTCAGTTTCCAAACTTGCACATTTTCCAAGGTTGATTTATGGCAGAACTTGTACTTTCTCAACGGTCAGATGGGACAAGTACTCTGAACATTATTGTTGCATGTAGAATGTTCTCCCATTCAATTCTTCAGTCTTTAATGCTTCTAAGTCTTCAATGCTTGCTCAGGCTTGATGGCTTTAATGATTCATTAATGTTGTCTTCTGAGACAATAGCATTCAATGCTCTTGATCTTCTTAAGACTTCAACTTGATCTGTCATAGCCCTTATCAGAGCTTTTCCTTTATTATCATTTCAGGTCACTTGCTTGAGCCGTGATCATTCAGCCACACTACAAAAAAATTCATGTTTAGTGACAAAAATATTTGTCACATTTGAATAGTTGTCGCTAAAAATACACATATAGTAACAAATAATTCATTATGTTACAAAATACCATATGTTGTGATAAATAGTGACAACTTTGTATATTGTCAATATTTTTTTGAATATTTGTCACTATAAAATATATATAGTGACAATATTTCATTATGTTACAAAATACTGATCATTAGTGACAACTTTTTATATTGTCAATATTTAGTTGAATATTTGTAACTAAAAGCATACATGTAGTGACAAAATTTCATTATGTTACAAAATAACATAATTTGTGATAAATAGTGACAACTTTGTATATTGTCAATATTTTAATTAATACTTACTACTAAAAATACACATATAGCGATAATAATTTATTATCTTACAAAATCACACAAATTGTGATAATTAGTGACAAATTTATAACTTGTTAATATTTTATGGAATATTTATAGCATAAAACACATATAGATATAATAATTAAGTATGTTACAAAATGAAATAAGTTGTGATAATTATTGACAACTTTGTACATCGTCAATATTTATTGTATATTTGTCATTAAAAATACACCTACAGTGACAATAGGTCAATAGGTTACAAATACTTTAAGGGCATGTTTGATAGCATAGACGGATTATCTAAGATTAGGATGATAACTAAACTTTATAAATTTTAAAGCATAATCTACCCTTAATCTAAGTTATCAAACAACCAATAAAAATGATATATAGTTAATCTAGGTTTAATCTAAGCTATCAAACATGGCTTAAGTTGTGATAATTAGTGACAACAACCTTGTATATTGTTTAATATTTTCCATCACTAAAAGTTTGACTTCAATAATAGTGACAACATTTTGATTTATCACTACATATTCGGGTTTTTTTTTTTTTTATATAATATTGTCATTAAAATTTGAAATGATAATGATGAGCAAAAAAAATTGAATCGTACAAATTAAAAGCCAAAAACACTGTTTTTTTTAAATTATTGGTAAATTAATTACTTGTGAAAAAGAATATTAAAAATAACTAAAACATGTGAAAAATGTCTAAAAAATTTAAACTGAAAAATTAAGTAAAAAATTATCTAAAAATTTCAGAAATTTTTAAATCATATAAAATTTAAAAATATTAAAAATTATATATAAATAAAAATAAATTAATCTAAACATTATTTAAAAAATAACAGATTTAAACTGATCATAGATTATTTAATTAAAATGAAGATTGCCGAAATATTTTTTGAAATTTATTTCAATAATCTAAAAAATAAAATAAGTATTAGAAAATTATTTAATAATTTTAAATAACAAATAATTAACTTAAAATTGGGTTGGTCTGCTATGCACTCGAGTGCATGTTATGCACCCTAGTCCATGTTGCACTTTTCAGTTTTACTGACTTACATTTTTTGATAAATGGTATTGCACTTTTCAATTATTAAACTGTATAATAATATTTTTAGTAATAATTGAAAAGTGCAACACCATTTACCAAAAGGTGTAAGTCATAAAAACTGAAAAATGTCATGGACTAGGGTGCATAACATGCACTCGAGTGCATACTAGACTTTACCCTTAAAATTTATTAATATGCCAAATCAAATATTCTCGAATTAATATCTAGCTATACATATATATTATAATTTGGTTCGATTAATCTGGAAAAAAAATTAAATTAAATAGAAATATTATAAAAATATGTATATTTTAATTACTTTGAAATTTAAAATATCAATTTTAAAAAACCTAAAATTATTTATATTTTCTCGATTGATATTAAATTACCAAAAAAAAAAACGTTAAAATTACTAACACCCCAAAATACTTTATACACACCTCATAATTTTATATATATATATATATATATATATATATATATAAAAGTAATACTTTTATAAATAGACAGTAATGTAACTAAAAGAATAATTTTTTAAAAATGTAAATAAATTTTGAAAATATTTTAAAAAATCAACTAAATCTCCCAAAATAATTAATTTACACAAATCAATTACGGAGTATATTTTTTTGAAAAAAATCTTTAAAAAATTAAATTAATTAAATAAAATATTAAAAAATTAAAGTGAAATAAAATTCTAAAAATATTTAATTTTTTTTAATAATTTGTCAAAACTAAATAAATTAAAAAAAAATCAATTGAAAAGGTAAGAATTCGAATTATCTGAAAAGGGTAATAAAATCTTGATAAATATTTTATAAAAATCACCTAACTCTTCAAAATTAATTAAATGAATTATAAATATTCAAAAATTATTTAAAGCTGAAAATATTAATTAATTTAGTTATTTAGAAGATTTGTGGTTTTTTAATATATTTTTAAATTTGTTTAGCTTCATTTTATTTTTGTAGATTTTTTAATTAATATATTTCGGTTTGAAATGGTGGTTCAATATTTTTCGATATGAAACAATATTTCAAGGCTCCATTTGGATGGATGCATTTTGATCTATGAATTTTAAATTCTTACTAAAATGATGTCATTTGAAATTATTTTTAACTACATTTTTTTGAAATGCCTCCTCAAATCAAATCACCTCATCCAAACACAATCCAATATTTTTGGTATAAATCGGTATACAGGTATGTTTTGGTACGAAACTGTGGTTCAATATTTTCGGTATGAATTGATATACCCCAGTATGAAACAGTGGTTCATTAATATTTTTGAGATGTACCAAAAATTCGGTATGATATGATATACAATATGCAATTTTTCATACCGAACAAAATTTCTGGTACGATATTGATATCGATATTTTCAATATCGATATGGTATATCGTACCACCCCAACATTAGATTGTCTCGTACAAATTTTTATCCTAAACAAATTGAAACTAATGTATTTGATTCTTAATATTTGAATTCTAATATTGAATTGATTCTTAATATATAAATTCAAGTACATAATCAAATTGAATATAATTAATTAATTTTTAATATTTAAATTATAACATCGTATCGATTTTTAATTCAAATGTCGAAGTCAAATCGATTAGTTTAATAAATCGATTTTTAATATTTGAATTTGACTGAAATGAATCAAACGGAGCTCGCCATTGAAAATACTATTTAGGGTCTTAATATTCAAATTCTAATACCCAGTCGATTCTTAATAATAATCAACTCTTATTATTTAAATGGAATATAAATATGTATATACGACAAATTTTTGTGTGAGTGAGTGTTATATATGTGACGGATCTTGCGACGATCAAGTCAATTTTTACCGACTTTCATATATAATTCTATTTATATTTGGGCAACACCATGTAAAATATATTTGTATGTATGAAATATTTCATATAAGTTTATGTGTTTATATTTTTTTAGACCGTACGTTGTACAATTTGAACCACAATTTAAATTTGATTTTGATATGATTGATTAAAAATTAAAATTGATTGCATACTAGAATTTCGAATTCCCTCCATATTTTTTTTAAATATTCAGCCTCTTTTTTTTTGTTTTTGTTTTAATTTCGAATTCCCTCCATATTTTTTTTAGAATTCCCTCACCTATATATTTTTATTTCGTAGGTTCCCTCCCATATATATTTATTTTCATTGATCTCTCCATAACTTTGTTCAAATCCCCCATATTATTTGTTTCAATCACGATCATGATAATCATTTCTCTGCAACTTGATTTTTTCGACCATCTTTATGTCTATAATACTTATAAAATTTCCTCTTTCAATAAAAATTATTTTGGGCGAAATTAATATGTTTCATGTACAAATGACGTGATAGATCGCTAAGAAGTTTCTTGGAACAAGTGTGCATTCGGTGGCATAGAGTTGCTTTGTGATTTGAATTTTTGTATTTTTTCTTCTAATTATCAGTTTCGATTTAGTGCTTGGTTCTTAAGTGTTGCATTTTTAGATAGGAGTCTCTTCATTGATCATTTCAATTGGTTCCACTCTATACTCAAAACTGAATCGTCTTGATTTTTTGGTTCTTCTTGTGCTAGTTTCAATCGGCAATGTGGTGATTTTATGTTTCCGATGATTTTTCGGCACCAATTTTCTACTTATATATAAGCATGCAGATTTTTTTTGGTAAAGCTTAATTATGTGATTATATTTATCTCCTAACTTCACTTGATTTGCTGAACAACAAAAGTTGCGTGGAAAGAGCTTGAACAAGCAAAGAAGTTGCGGAAGCATCGAGTACGAAGAACAAAAAATGGCTTTACGTTCTAAGCAAAAAAATCTGAAATTCTTCAAAGCTTGAATCAAATAAGTCACGTTTCATCTTCTAATGTAAAAAAAAAAAAAAGCAACTAGATTTTGTTGGTGTAATTTAATTTTGATAACACTCATGATCTTTTTTTTTTTTTTTACAGATTAGAAAGATAACTTTAGAGCAAATTGGTATACTACGAGAGGTGGAGACTTTAGAGCAAATTGTCATACTATGAGAGAGTCTACCACAATGGAGATAGACTTGATGATTTATTTAGTTATTTAGTGTAATTTATTTTAGATATTTGTCTTTAGTTTATCTAGGAGTATTTTACTTGTAACGACTCGAGCTTTGTTTTAATTGTTGATTATTTTAAATTTGAAATTCTCTATTCTGTTTATGATTTATTCCAAAATTTACTTTCAATTTGTGATGTTTTATTTTCAATACAAAAATAAATTATTTTATAGTTATAAGACCAAGTGAAAAAATATCGTCACGGGCCTAGAACTATATTGAAATTCATTTACCACAATATCATATTTTAGTGTTCTTATAATAATTATTTTAATTAAACTAAATTAGGTTTCAATATGGTTAAAATAACTTTATCACAATATTATAAATTTTATTATTTTTACAGAATTTAATTTGAAAAGTAATATATAAAAAACATATATTGTGATGCAATTTTTTAATCTTCAGTGACAATTACGTCTTAATTAGTGACGATTGACTAGTAAGAAGTTATGGATACAACTATCATTTTGCAACATAAACATCATATTTTAGTGATAATAAGCCGTCATGACTAAATGTCTTGATTATAGTGACATGATTTTCTTGTAACTATACTAATGTGTTTTAGTGACAATGTATAAATGTGACTAAAACACTAATTAATAGTGACATAAAAAATATGTGATTAAAACAATGAGGAATAGTGACATTAAAATTGTGTGACTAAAACATTGAGCAACAGTGACAACAAAGATGTGTGACTAAACATTGAGTAACAGCGACAACAAAGATATGTAACTAAAACATTGAGTACAGTGACAATATATATATATATATATATATATATGTGACTATAACATAAGCTTTGGTGACAAAATATGAATGTGACTAAAAATATGGCATATAGTGACAACTAACACATTTTCGTCACTAATCTTTTAGTCACACGATTTATTGCTACAACCTTCAAATTTGTCACTAAATATTTTTAGTGACAAAATTTGAAGTTATAGTGACAAAAAAAATTGCCACTAAAAGCAATTTTTTTTGTAGTGCCATGTTGTCCAATTCAGTAGTCTTGTCTTCATACTTCAGCAGACTTGACCTAATAGACTAATGCTAATAAGCTGCCTAACATTTTTCAGCTTTGGACAACTAATCTGAACACCAATAATCTCAATATTTCTGAGATTCTAGACTTGGCCAATTCTACTGTCTCAACTATCCTGAGACAACTAGACTGATATCTTTCTATCTATCTCAACTAAGCTGACCATCATCATTCAGGGGTTTTGGTATCTTAATCAAAATCAATTCATTTCCCAACAATTTTCCCCTTTTTGATGATGCTAAAACCTATTTACAAAGGAAACTTGACTTATACTAAACTTGTCTTCAGGTATCTTGACCTGATCAATTTTCCTGAAACAAACTGTTAGCACAATAATAAATCAAGAATATAGGTTAGGTCAGGCTAGTTGAGATAATGAGTTATTTTCTCTTGATAAAAACAATTGTCCTTTTCATATATATAATGAGCATTACAGTTCAGAAAATTTGAAAGGACTAACTATGCTGAAGTGAAAGTAGAAAAACAATATGATAAGGATAGATAAGGAAAGAATGAACTTATTCTTCAGAAGGAGCCATCAACTTGTGGGGCAATGCCATACTAAGCCCACACTCTCTTCTGATTGGTTCCCTTTGGCCCTAGCTTCATCTTCTCCATCTTCATTATGGAGATAAACTCCTCTGGAATCTTTCCTTCATCAATTAAGTTCCCACTGAACTTAGGAGGCATGTATAGAATGGGACCTGCAAACAGCTTTGGATACAACTCCCTGTAGTTGTCAAACATGAACTGGGCAAAAATTTCTTCAACATTCTCACCAAGCCATTTGCCTATAACATAGAAGTCATAGACAAATCTCATTTTGGCTTCTTCCTACACATCATTCAGCTGAATAGGCACCCACTTATCATGATGAGGATATTGAGTGTTGGGATATAAATTCACCCTAAGCCCCCTTTGATGATAGAATAGTTTTGATGGCCAAAACACTTAGAGTTTATAAATATATGTAATAGGATCAGCTGACTTTTGTATAGATCAGCCTAGACTAGTCTTGTGTGATCAGCTGTATGAATCTCAGCTGATCAGCACAGTATTTGCTTACATGCACAATCTCAAGATATGAAGAGTAGAAGGCATGAAGACTAGAAGATCCTTGAAGATCAGATAAGTAAGGTCCTTGTATACCTTCTTAGCTGATAAAGTCCAAGTCGAAGATGGCCAAAGTCAGCACAGGTATTTTCTAGATCAGAAGAGTAATACTCATCTGATATCAGAAGACAGAAGACATCAGGCTAGATGAGTTAACCAGAAGACTAGAAGTGAAGATCAGAAGACTAGTAGCTCGTCAAGGACTCGACTGATTCCAAAGTCATCTTGTAATTCAAACGAAGACTTACCATACTTAGAAGATTGACACGATCCCAGATTTGAAGCAATCAATATCAAAAGCAGCGGGAATCAAGGAATCGACCAAAGCACAAAAGGAAAGATTGCCAAACGGCTAGTTGCAGCAATCCTCCCTATAAATACAAGAGGATGAGGAAAAACCAAGCACAGAAATACAACGCAAGAATTCGAAAAGCTAATCAAGCAAGCAAGCCAAAAAGAAACACTTTGTCAAGAATTCTCAAGAGCCCAGAAAAGCATTAGAATATCCTTTTAGCTCTTAAGTTATTTCCCATCCAACCAAAGAACCTGAATCCTAACCATATTGTATATCCTTTGATTTAGGCATAGTGGTTAAGCAATTTATAAGCTTGAACCATTAGTTGTATCATTACAAAAACCCCAAAACCCCCACCATAAGGTTAAGTTTTTGAACCCCTGTAAGAGTGCAAGTGCTCACAATCACTTGTGGAGACCGTAGCAGTTCGGGACTGCTCAGATCTCAAAGTCCTACCCTTGGGACTATAAAGGACAAGCCCTTGTAATTTTCGGGAAATTAAAGGGATTAAACATCACGTTTGGAACGTGAGAGTGGACGTAGGAACGTATATCCGAACCACTATAAAATCTGGTGTTATTTACTTACTGCACTTTACTTTTCTATTTACTTATATCTTTATATAGTGCATACTGTGATTTGAAACATCTTTATAAATAAGGCCACATCTTTCAAACCAGCATCAGCTGAGTATTTCACAAAATAAGCAATTGGTTGTTTCAAAAGAACTCTCGAACGAGTCTAAATAAAAAGGCCTACTCACTTCCGCATACAAACCTCTAAATCTGATAACTATAGTCTTCTGGACCAGCAGACTTGCAGTCCAGGTGACATAGATATCAGAAGAAGTTTCCAACTCTTTGATTGAAAAAGTTTTAAAGTCAATTCACCCCTCCCCTCTAGAATTTAATCCCATTCACTACTCGTTCAGGGACCAACAAGTGGTATTAGAGCAGTGGTTCTAACGGACTACTGTCTCTGGAATATCAGAAGACTTGAGGTAGTCTTTCTGTAGTCCTCTTGAACAGATCAATCTTTTGAAAAACTTGTTTTTGAAAACTCATACAGCATGAGTGCTAACATGCGTAAACTGCCTAAGTTTTCAGTGGAAGACTATGACTATTGGAAGATAAGGATGAGGAAGAATCTCACCTCAGTTCACTACAAGATGTGGTCCGTGATCACAGAAGGCCCAATCACAATCATGGCGGTCAACACAACAAATGGTGATCCAGAGATTCCAATTGGAGAACTTGCTCCCAAGCCCATGAAAGATCTCACTCCAGAAGAGATGAAGCAAGCAAACCTGGACAGCATTGCTCAAGATTACATTATGCAAACTCTCCCCAATGAGTATATTGAAAAAGTTCTCAACTGTGAAACAGCTAAGGAGATGTGGGATGCCCTGGCACTTCTTTGTGAAGGAACGGAGCTGATCAAAGAAAGCAAATTATCAACAGCAGTCAAGAAGTTTGAACACTTCAAGATGCAACCAGAAGAGTCTATTGATCAGCTAGACAATCGATTTACCAAGATTATCAATGAGATCGAATCTCTAGGAAAGAAGTATACCAATAGAGAGAAGAATCTGAAAATCTTGGATTCTCTAACCAAGAAGTGGAAACTCAAGAAGACCATTATCAAGGATACTCAAGACATCAAGAAATGGTCAGCTCAGACTCTGTTCCAAAATCTCAAAGCTCATAAGTATGATCTGGAGAGAGAAGAAAATTCAGAAAATGATGAGCAAACACCAACCCCATCTACCTCCAAGAATGTAGCCTTCAAGGCAGCAACTAGTACAAAAGCTGCAAGCACCTCATCTGGCAAGACCCCTTTGAATACAGATGACATAGGAGGATCAGACATGAGCTTAAAAGAACAAATGGCTCTAATGATCAAAAGATTTGAGAGGATGAACACCCTAAACAACAAGTATAGAAAATTCTACAGAAATTACAAAGACAAAAGTGCTGGATCATCCTCTAAAGAATCAAGAGAAAGAACTCCAGAAAGGTATCCTAGGAAGGATATGGAGTCGTCTGATAGTCGAAGCTATAGGAGAAGAGATGCCACTCCTCCAAGAAGAATTACCCCTAATCAGAAATTAGGTACATGCTTCAACTGTCATAAACCAGGACACTATGTCTATGAATGTCCAGATCTAAGTCCAGGAGATAAAGAAGAAAGAAAATCGAGAAGAGACAGGAGGAACTCAGATAGACAAGCAATGGTGATTGAAGAATCTGAATATCAAAGTGATGATCTAACTTCATCACCAGACTGCAAACTCTTCTCAAATGATGACTCAGACGATTTAGCTATGATGGCCATAGGTGAAAACGAGGTAAATTCTTATACATCAATGTGAGAATAGGTATGTGATCACCGTTAATGAGGTGATAGGAATGATTCACTATTTATAAGAGTATTTACAAAGAGATAATTAAGGTAAGAGATAATTAAGGTAAATACAATAACCATATATACAAAGATATGGACTAAATTAAAATATATTATTCCTATATTATTATTTCCTATTATATATTATTCCTATATTATTATTCCCTATTACCCCCCGTCAAGCAATGCTGTGGATGCAATCGAACACATAGCTTGGAACGTAACAACTCGAAACTTGGGTGAAGAAGACTCTTGGTGAAGACGTCGGCAACCTGAAGAGTAGATGGGACGAACTTGGTGATGAGGCGACCAGATGAGACCAATTCGCGAACAAAATAGCAGTCAATGTCGATGTGTTTTGCTCGTTTATGAGCAACAGGGTTTTGACTCCAAAACAAGGCACTTTTGTTATCACAAAGCAGGGTTGGAGCCGAGGAAGGAAGCTGACCAAGCTCCCGAAGAAGTTGAGTAACCCAAATCATTTCTTGGGTTGTGCTCGCGAGTGCCCTATACTCGGATTCACAGCTCGAGCGAGCAACAGTGGGTTGTTTCTTCGCACTCCAAGAGATTAAGTTTCCACCTAAGAAAATCGAGTAACCATAAGTGGAGCGACGAGTTTCAGTGCAATGCGCCCAATCCGCATCCGAATAACCAACGAGCGAGTAGTCACCAATCCGGCCAAAGGAGAGTCCATAATTGATAGTGCCCTTAACATATCTGAGGATCCTTTTGACCGCGAGGAAGTGGTCGGTGGTCGGCGAGTGTAGAAACTAACTAACATGATTCACAGCATATGAAAGATCAGGACGAGTGATCATCAGATACTATAGCGCGCCGACGAGCGAGCGATATAGAGTGTGGTCGGTAAAAGATTCCCTAGAGCTAACCAAAGATTCCCCAGCTGCGAGGGGAGTGGAGACAGGCTTTGAGTCGAGCAACTCCGCTCAAGAGAGGACATCGCGAGCATACTTTGCTTGGCTGAGAAAGAGACCAGTTGACGAGTGGGTGACCTCAAGGCCAAGGAAGTAGCTAAGGCGACCAAGATCCTTGATCGCAAATTCCTTGTTGACACGGCGAATAAATCGCCGAATAGCATGTTGGTCGCTCCCTGTAACAATAATGTCATCCACATAAAGCAAGAGGTAAAGAGTGACTATACCACGTTTGAAGTAGAAGAGCGAGGGATCTGCTCGGCTGCATAGAAAACCCAAAGTTTTCAGAAAGTCACTAAAGCGAACAAACCAGGCTAGAGGAGTTTGCCGAAGACCATATAATGCCTTCTTGAGGCGACAAACATGGTCGGTAAAGTGAGGATCAACAAATCCAGGAGGTTGAGCCATGTAAACAGTGTTCGTCAACTTTCCATGGAGAAAGGCATTGTTTATATCGAGTTGGTGCATGTGCCACTGATTCCGAACAGCCAGACACGGGATGATGCGAACAGTAGCGGCCTTGACAACTGGACTGAAGGTGTGCGAGAAGTCAATGCCTGGAACCTGCGAGAAGCCCTGGGTGATTAGGCGAGCTTTGTAGCGATCAACAGTACCATCCGCATGAAATTTGGTGCGAAAGACCCATTTCGAACCAACAATGTTTGTGGAGGAAGGACAAGGAACGAGCTCCCAAGTTTGATTAGTATGCAGGGCATCGAGCTCAGATTGCATTGCAGCTAACCAGTGTGGATGCTTAAGTGCCGATTTGAAGCCCTTAGGCTCATCAGAGACCGAGAGGGCGGACAAGAGACCGGTGGTCGCAATATCGGCAATGTGACGAGGCTTGAATATCCCAGATTTGGCACGAGTAACCATGGGGTGAGTCGAGATAGAAAGTGGGCGAGCAGGGGGCTGCTGAACTGCAGGGCGAGCAGGAGGCTGCGGAGCTGCTGGGCGAGCAAGGGGCATGATCATGTCTGGTGGGTCAGGGCAGAGACCACAAGGAGAATGGCGAGCAGCAGCCGATGGTTCCACGAATGAGCTGATCTCAAGGGAGTCAACAGACGAGGATGGAACATGAGAAGCCGACAACGGGAACACAGATTCATCAAACTGAGCATGACGAGTAGTGTAGAAGCGGGAAGCGATCGGATCGTAACACCGAAACCCCTTATGAGAGGAACTGTAACCCATAAAGATGCATGGAGCACTGCGAGGAGCAAGCTTGTGGAGAGCATATTCACGAAGGTATGGAAATACCCGACAGCCAAAGGTCCTGAAGTTGGCAAAGTTCGGAGCAGAGCCGAATAAAACTTGAAAGGGCGACATGTCCCCAAGAACAGGCGTGGGCAGTCTGTTGATAATGTAGACAGTCGTGGAAAAGGCATCAACCCAGAAGTGGACAGGCATGCTCGCCTGAAATAATAGAGATAGCCCAGTTTCAGTGACATGGCGATGTTTGCGTTCAGCGCAACCATTCTGCTGAGGAGTGTAAGGACATGAGATGCGATGGTGGATGCCATGGTCGGCAAGAAATCCGCGAACACGACCATTAACAAACTCAGTGCCACCATCACTCTGGAAAGCCTTAAGAGAAGTGGAAAACTGATTGCAAACAAAGGTGTGAAACCGAACAAACACATCGTAAAAATTAGACTTGGCGTGCAGAGGATAAAGCCAAGTGAATCTGGAGAAATCATCCACAAATATGACATAGTATTTAAAACCATCATTCGAAGCAACAGGGGCAGGTCCCCAAAGATCACAATGAACTAAATCCAACACACGAGATGCTCGCTTCTCATTTATTGCAAACGATAAGTGTTTACTCTTAGCCAACTAACATGGGGTGCATAAGCCCGGTTTGGGCAAAACAGAAGTAAGAGACAACAAACCCATTTTATTCAACAAATTAATTAAAGAAATAGGAACATGGCCTAATCTATGATGCCAACACTCAAAAGAATCCTTCAGCGACGAGCTCCGTAAAGCAGCGACCAAGGCTGGAGTACCCTGCTCCAGGGCATAGAGTCCTCGACTATGCCGACCCCTCGCCAAGGGTTGCTTGGTCGCCCGATTCCGAATGACAAACGAGTCATTAGTAAACAAAACATCAACAGGAAAATCTGAAGTAAGCTTACTGATGGATAACAGTTTCTTAGTAAGATGTGGAACGACGAGCACATCTAACAAACGAACATCCTTATTAACCGAACACGACCCAACATGAGTGATTGGAATAGTAGAACCATTAGCAATAATAACATTGTCGTTACCAGAATACGGGTGAGGATTATCCAGATCAGCAGAGCGAGGAGTCATGTGAGCAGACGCACCGCTATCAAGGAACCAATCAGAGGCTAGAGGCTGCTAGATGTGACACTGAGAGTCAAGAGCATGGGTAAGGTTGACTGTTGAGGGGGCAAGGCGAGCATAGCGGTCTGGGCAGTGGTTGGCATAATGGCCTTGTTGTCGGCATATCTGGCAGGTAGGAGGACGGCGAACAGAAGCCGAGCCACTAGCCGAGGATCTAGTGGTCGCCTGGCCACCAGAATTCCGAGGGGAGAAGTTATGGGATTTGGGGCCAAGGCGAGAAGGTTTACCCGAGCGAACAAAAACAGAGAATGCTGGAATGGGCGAGGACGAGGAGTCCATTGAACGAGTAAACTGGTCATAGTTTAAGGATTGATGGATCAGATCCCGAAAAGCAGGCATGGGCGACATAGCCATGCGAGTGTCAGAGAAGCCAGCGAACTAGGGGCCAAGACCGGTAAGAAACCAATGACACTTGTCGTCATCATCAACAGGCTTACCAATGGAGGCGAGTTGATCGCAAAGAGCATGAAACTTCTTGCTGAAGTCGTCGACGAAAGTGGATCCACGACGAAGGGAGAGGAGATGATTCCGCAGTTGAGTATTACGGGAGGCCGAGGTGTGACTGTAGGCAGCCTCGAGGGCGGCCCAGACGGAGCGCGAGGTGGCACAGCCGATAACCTCGGCCATGACTTCTTCAGAAAGGGAGGAAAGAAGAAGACTAAGGATCTTCTGATCCTTCTCAAACCAAGCGATGTAGGCTGGGTTTGGAGCCGATTCACCAGATGTGGTGATCGATCTCGCCGGAGCGGGTGTCGTGCCATGAACGTGAGAGATAAGATCATGACTTGACAGGACCGGGACCACCTGATTACGCCAGTGCAGGTAGTTGGAGGATGACAACTTGATTGTCAATAGATGAACCAAAACATTGAGAGGAATGGTGGGGGGAGTAGGAGCCGCCGCCGCCATGAGGGGGGAAGGGAAGAAATTTAGCGTGAGGCTTTAGAGAGAAAATTAGGGTTTCGATGAGTCAGACTGATACCATGTGAGAATAGGTATGTGATCACCGTTAATGAGGTGATAGGAATGATTCACTATTTATAAGAGTATTTACAAAGAGATAATTAAGGTAAGAGATAATTAAGGTGAATACAATAACCATATATACAAAGATATGGACTAAATTAAAATATATTATTCCTATATTATTATTTCCTATTATATATTATTCCTATATTATTATTCCCTATTAATCAACCTTTCACTTACCTGCATCTTCACACACAGATGAAGCAAACTCATCTGTAGGCGAATTCCAGAACACCTATTACCAATCCCTGGAGGAAGTAAAAGATGATCTTAATATTGCTACAAGAGCTTTCATAGAAGTGGAAGAAGAGAACAAAGACTTAAGGAAAGAAATAGCTAGGTTGAAAAAGGCTAAGTTTGATAACACCCCTGAGTTAGTAACAATGAATGAAAGATTGACTAAAGAAGTGGAACTCCTTAAAGAGGAGAACACCACAATAACTCAGTTGTATGAGGGGATGTTAAAGACTCAAGCTTTAGAAACCAAAGAATTTCGTTCACTACAGTCTAAGTTCAATGATCTTTTCCAAGCAAAAGAGCTCTTAGAAAAGGAGAAGGAAAGCCTTGATCAAAAGATATCAGAGTTCAATAAAGCATCTGCTACTATTGAAAACATCTCTAAATATTATCGATCTAATGGCAACAAGATGGGTTTTGGTTATGAATTTAATCCATCAACATCTTCTCCAGCTGAGGGCAGTACACCTAATCAGTGTACTACTCGATCACATGAAAATGGTGAGTGTTCTAAACACAATGAACCTACTATGGACCAAAAGGCATCTGTACCAGCTAAGGTTAATCATCTCAACATCAAAAATTGTAAGAGACAAGTTAACCTCAAGCATATACAGAGGAACAACAAACAGCCTAGACCATCTCGTCTGAGACAGTCTCAGCTGTATGTTGCTCCAGTCAAGAAGAAGAAGTCTTCTTCACACAAATTTGTTCTCTTTGCACCCACTATCTCTTATGATATTGTGAGAATAGAGGAGTATGGTCCATATAATCGTGTACATCGTTCAGCTAATGCACCCAGGCCGAATGTAACTAGTCAGAAAATAATTCACACTCGCTCCTATAAGAGGAAATCATCTGACAGTCACCTAGCTGACACAAATAACAAATCAAACCAGGCCAAGGTGTCAACTGGTAAGATTTGGTTCTGTGATTCCCGAGGGAGACAACTCAAATGCTCAAGGTTATTCGAACGACCAATGTATATATGGGTCCCCAAGGGTACTACTAACACCCAAGGACCCAAGACAAAATGGGTACCTAAGACTTAATCTATCTTGCAGGAAAGAAGGGATCTGTACAGAAAAGGTGGTCAAGCAGGAGAAACTTGGTATATAGACAGCGTATGCTCAACTCATATGACTGGAACCAAAACTCTGCTGACCAACTATACAGAAAAGAAAGGTCCAAAAGTCTTCTTTGGTGATAACGCGCATGGTAACACAAAAGGATATGGCACCTTGAAGAATGGTGACATTGAGGTACATGATGTATCATATGTAGAAGGTTTGAAGTTCAATTTATTATCAGTATCTCACTTCTGTGACACTGGATATTCGGTGAAATTTTCTAAAGATGAGTGTCTTATAAGTGATAAACGAATAAAATAAACCCTTCTAACAAGATCTAGAAAAGGTAGTATGTATCTTGCAAATTGGAACAGTTGTCCTAAGGATACATGCCTGCTTGTGAAAAGTCCTAGAGATATCAGCTGGCTATGGCACAAACGTCTTAGTCATCTGAACTTTAAGACTTTAAACAAGCTAGCAAGGGAATCCTTAGTTGATGGACTGCCTAATGAACTCTACTGTAAAGATCAGGTATGTGATGCATGTCAACAGGAAAAGCAAACAAAGGTCTCCTTCAAGATCAAGAAGATAGCACCAGCAGAGTTCTAGAAGTACTTCATATGGATCTCTTTGGACCAATCACTCCAACAACTTTAACAGGAAGGAACTACACTCTAATTGTAGTAGATGACTACTCCAAGTTTACTTGGGTTATTTTTCTATACAAGAAAAGTGAGACTCAGCAGAAGTTTCCTGAATTATTAAAGAGGATCCAAATAGAAAAGGGAGAACCTATTGTGAAAATTAGAAGTGACAAAGGCACTGAATTTATTAACTCTTATATTATTGCCTATTGTACTTCTAATGGCATTTAGCATGAGACAAGTGCAGCAAAGACACCACAACAAAATGGTGTAGCTGAAAGAAGAGTCGGAACACTTAAAGAAGCCGCAAGAACTCTCCTTGTTGAATTTTCAACTTCTAAGAAACTATGGGCAGAAGCCATCAATACAGCTTGTCACACTCAAAATAGGTCAGGTATTCACAAAATTCATGAGAAAACTCCATATGAACTGTGGAGAGGTAGGAAACCTAGGGTATCTTACTTTCATATATTTGGTTGTAAGTGTTTCATTCACAACAATGGGAAGAGTAAGTTGAATGCTTTTGATGCCAAAGCAGATGAAGGGATATTTTTGGGATATTCTTCAACTAGCAAAGCATTTAGAGTATTCAACAAACGAACCCTTCTTGTGGAAGAAACACCTCATGTTGTATTTGATGAATCTTGTGAAAAGAATGCAGCCAACACAGACTCAGATGCAGAAAAGATGAGAAAGCTAGTGATCAAGTCTAGACCAGAAGAGTTTATTGAAGTTAATGAACCATTCCTTGAAGATCCAGAGGAGGATAAACCACATAGACCTGTCACTAGATCACAAACCCAAGCTGAGCAAGCCGACCTAAATCAAGATGCACCAATTGAAAATGCAAGGGGGAATGATCTCTTTGACACACAGGACACAGATGATGATCGACCAAATCAAGTCAACCCTCCTGACAACACTAGAGTAGATGAGAATCCTAACTCATCTAGTGCAAATACACCTGTGAGGAATACATGGAGAAACAACCATCCATCAAACCTCATCTTAGGAGGAGCAGACTCAGGTGTCAAGACCAGAAGACAACTGAATCAGAATCCCCAGTCCTCTATGTTTTGCTGGTGTGCCTTCTTATCCAACATTGAACCAGCTGACATAGAAGAAGCAATGAAAGATAGCAATTTGATCACTGCCATGCTAGAAGAATTGAACCAATTCGAACGCAATGAAGTATGGGAATTAGTAGATCGTCCTCAAAACCACAATGTAGTAGGAACAAAGTAGGTATTCAAGAACAAAAAGGACGAAAATGATGTGATAACTAGAAATAAAGCAAGACTGGTTGCAAAAGGTTACTCACAATCTGAAGGAATTGACTATGATGAAACCTTTGCCCCAGTAGCCAGATTAGAAGCTATTCGACTATTTCTAGCTTATGAATCATATATGGGTTTCAAAGTATATCAAATGGATGTCAAAAGTGCCTTCCTAAATGGTATTCTGGTAGAGGAAGTATATGTATAGCAGCCCCCAGGCTTTGAAAAAGGAGATCAAGTATATCGTCTGAAGAAGGCTCTCTATGGTCTGAAGCAAGCCCCTAATGCTTGGTACGACACATTGTCACAATTCCTTCTTGACAATGGATATACCAAAGGCAAGGTTGATAGAACACTTTTCAGAATACAAGAAGGAGATGATATTCTAATGGTGCAAATATATGTTGATGATATTATATTTGGATCACCCAATCAAGAGATGTGCAAGAAGTTCTCTGAACTAATGCAAGGAAAATTCGAAATGAGTATGATGGGTGAAATGAACTACTTCCTAGGACTTCAAGTCAAGCAAAGTCCAGAAGGGATTTTCATTAATCAATCCAAATATACCAAAAGCCTATTAGAAAGATTCAAAGCTCAACAAAGCAAGACTGCAAGAATTCCAATGATGACCTCATTCAAAATGGAACCAGATGAGTCTGGAAAAGCAGTTGATCAAGCTGGATATAGAGCACTTATTGGATCACTCCTATACCTTACAGCCAGCAGACCAGATATAACTTTTGCTGTAGGAATATGTGCCAGATTTCAAGCCAACCCAAAGCAAAGCCATCTAGAAGCAGCAAGGAAGATTCTCAAATATCTAAAGGGAACAGTCAACTTAGGACTATGGTACCCTGCTGATGACAATCTAGAATTGAGTGGATACTCTGACTTAGACTATGGTGGATGCAGAATAGATAGAAAATCAACATCAGGAACCTGTCAATTTCTAGGCAACAAGTCGTTAAACAGTATACAGATTGAGTATGGAGAAAGTCGAAAGAAAAGATGGCATGAATATCATCTCTCAACCAAGGTCATGGGTGAAGGTGATGAAGATCTGCCCAGCAGATGGAGATGATGCAGCAAAGCATACTTGGATCACCCAACATATGTATGCTCTGAAAAGAAAAGAAAGAAGAGAAGTTCATGTTGAAAAGAAAAGAAAGAAGAGACGCAAAGGACAAAGTATCAAACAAGCAGAGCTTTTTCTCCAGGGGGAAGTTCAACATGGAGAGCTTGTTCCCAAAGGATACTTTGTCAAAGCCAATCAAGAAGACATGTCTTCTATCTTTTCTTACATGCTCCATTGAAGCATCTTCCAACCTTCTCCCTCCTACAAGAGAGGAAGATGAGGCGAAGAAATTCAACAAGAACATATTAGATGCTACAACCCATCTGATGGTAAGGGCAACCTGAGCCAGTGGAATATCATCTAGGCTGACCAGCTACATATTGTTAAGAAGGTTCCACATGGTTAAGGGGGAATTGCTGAAAGATCCATCAAATCAGGTGGATAAACTTACTCAGAGAATTTACTCAGCAACTCAAACTCTCCTACTCAGCTGATCAGAAGACCAACTCAGCTAACCAGAAGACATTTCAAGAGAAATCAGCAGACCTCTCAAGAAAATCAAAAGACCTACTCTGCTGATCAGATCACCTATATTCAACAAATTTAAGAGTCTAATTTGATCATATATTTCATTCTATATTTGATTCTGAATGTAATTGAGGAAAACGGCCTATATAAGGAATGTATATTACTTATAGAACACGACTTTAATTGATCAAATTACTGCAACTTAGTCACAACAGCTATTTTTGGTAATGATATCATTAACAATCAATTACTATTTTGCCAACGAATCAACAATTGACACATGGCAAGTTTAGCCGGCAAAATCAAAGGAATGGGCTGAAGATGAAAAAGGTTATTTTTTAGAGTTACTCCTCTTAAAACCAATTTTGACCGTTGGATCAATACTCAATTCGAGATTTACTGGAGTATAAACCCCATCCTTAAGCCATTCCTCAAACCGCTCTCAAAACTCAAAATCGCACTCAATCGCTCTCGTTCTGAAAATCTCTCTACCAAAGTACTCTAGATTTTTCTATCTACTCTACCGAAACTCAGAATGGGGATCATTGAGATTTATGATGAGAAGACCAAGATCACTGAGAATGCTCTGTTTTTCAAGGGCAAACACACAGATGAGAACAAGGAAATACTCCTTCGATGTCTCAATCTGAATCTTTGTGAATTTCTGCAAGCAAATGTCTACGAGCAGGATGTGCTGGCTTTCTATTCTAACGCTGTGTCAAAAGGTTCGTACGTTGAAAGCTACATGGGTGGACACAAAGTCAGAGTCACTCGAGAAGTACTCAAGGACTTGTTTGATCTACCCAGTGGGAAGGTCAATATCTCTACCTACATTATGGGAAGAGAAAAGGAATACATTGAGATGTTTACTGATGGAAGAGTCAAGGCTATCAACACCACTGGAGTTAAGAAGACTCAACTGGATCTAAAGTTCCAGACTTTGTTGGATATAGCAGGAAAGATGCTGCTAGGAAATACCTTCAGTCATGATGCAGTTACCACTCTAAAAGTTAGAGTTATGGCTGCAATTTGGGATCAAATCGATGGTGATTGGCAAGGACTCTTCTTGGACAGAATTGCTCTTGAGGCTAAGAAGGTCTCTCTGGATTTGCAATCAAAGGAGTGGAGAGTCACTTCCACAGTAAGCTTTGCCAACAAGCTGAGTATAATACTTCCAGAAATTCTTCCAAAGAAGTATAAGATGGGACCAACAAAGAAATTTCATTCATCCAAGTACTACTTGAAGAAGGAAGCTCTTGCTGAGGCAGCAAGGTTGAAGAAAGAGAAGCTACAACTAGCTGAAGCATCCACAAGATATGCAGCTGATATGGAAGAGGAGTTTGTGCAAGACTCTGCTGAAGAAAAGGAAGAGCACACAAAGGAGGAGGTCCTTCAGAAGGCTGTTGATGATGATGATGATGACAATCAGACGCTAGCTCAAAGAAGGCATCTGATCAGATCTGGGCTCATCTCCCCATCTGATTCAGATGCTACTCCATCTGCATCTCTTTTGAAGAAGGCAGGTACTTCTACTCCCTCTTTTACAATTACTCCTTCCAAATTGTCTAAGGGTCAGAAGAGAAAGAATACTACATCTTCTTTCGCCAAGAAGTCAATGAAATACAGGCTCCCTACCCCTATGAGCATAGCTCCAATATCATCCTTTGACCCTACTGAAACTACCAACCCTTCTGAACCCTCAAACATCACTTCCAAAATCCCTGCTGATACTCACACAGCAGAGGAACAAGCCAAGAAACCCCAATCTCCCAGTCTCCAAACATCATCTGACCCAACCATTATCATTTCCCAAAACCCTGCTGATATCCAAACAGCAAAAGATCAAGGACAGAAACCTCAAACCCCTGCTGATACCCAACCAGCGGAGGAACAAACTCAGAAACCTAACTCCCCTAGCCTCATGACAACAACTGAATCCACAGATATCACTTCCCAAATCCCTGCTGATACTCACACAGCAGAGGAACCTGTCCCAACAACCCAATCCCCTAACCTCAATACCTCTTCTGAACCCGAGAAATTGGTATCAGCAGACCTTTCTCAACCTCAGTCTCAGTTCAACATGGTGCACTATCCAATGTGCACAAGGGAAAAGATCATAAGAATGAGGATAGCCAACTTGCTAAGGTCTACTGTGCCTGGAGTTGATGAAGATTCAATCCAATTTGAGCAAGTACTCAGGGTATGTACTTGGATTAAACTCAGAAGGGATGAGGTAGATGACCTGATCGAAGTCATGGAAGGAATGGGAGGAAGAGCTAACTTCCTCGACTGGGAAATGGAGCAGAAAGAAGTTGCTCAAGTAAAATCTTTTACTGAGCTGCTACCCTCAGAGGCCCTAGCCAGAACATGTGAAAGGATCCTAGGAATCTCCTCCAAGCCCACTCATGAGGAAAACACATTACCATAGATCAATCAAGATCAACTGGTGGCTGACGAAGCACTGGCAGAAGACTCAGCTGAGTTAGCTGAGATAGAAGACTCAGATGAGTTAGCTGAGACAGAAGAAAAGGAAAGAGAAGTGTTGACTATCCTAGCTCAGTTCATGCCTAAGGATGAGCTCGAACACTTCATCGAGCAACCAGATCAGAAAGAAAGAAGAATCTTTGCTCATCTGGTTGATGCCACTGCACGCTTTTTGAATGAAGATTACCTATCAGCTGAAGTGAGAGGCAAGGCGTTGGTGGTCCATCCAAACATTCCACAACACCAACCACAAGGTACTGCCTCCACCTCTACTTCATCTATTGACTATAGAGAAGATATATGCACTCAGGTCAAAGAAGCAATAGACATGCAGTTTGAAAAAGGACTAGGCATACAGCTAGCCAGATATGTTGAAAGTGTTATTCAGGAGCAGAGGACTCGTCTCACCGATCAAATCCTTGATATTGATGACAAATTTGGTGAGACACTCCATAATCAGATAGAAGAGTATCTTCACACTGAGATGAAGAAAACAACTGACAGAACCAAAATGTTTGTTGATCTCTATGCCAATGAGACAAACCGCATGGAGACTATCTACAAAACCAGGCTTGAAGATACGGAAGCCAGAGCTACACAAGGACAAGCTCTCCTTAAAACAGCAGCTGAGGAGAATGAGAAACTACGGGCTCAGCTGAAGGAGACAACAGACAAATTGGAATCACTCACAGCTCAGTTGGAAAATGCCTCTACCTCCACCTTTCATGCTCAAGTTCTGGAGCATAGCATCTCCCATCTGACTCATGTAAGCAAAGTCAATGCCATGGCTCTCAAGCAGACTCTACATGTGGAGATTATGAATGCCATGAAACCTTTTGCGGCTGCCCTTGCTGAAGCCAAAAAGGGGGAAGATGTGTTGATAAAAGCTCTGGAAAAGTCTATTGCTCAGCAAGCTGAACTGGTAGTAGCACAAGATGACCTGAATGAAACCTTGGGAGGTTTGAAAAGTAAAATCAAGAACAGACAAGGCAAAGAAGTTGTTCAAGATGAAACCCAGGGTCCTGCTAAGAATCTGCAAATCACTGCACTCACTGCCTCAGAAGAACAAACTGCTGAAAAGAGAATAACAAGGAAAAGGAAGGCAGATGAGAAAGCACCAGTCCCAGCAGAGCCTACTGCAGAAGAGAAAGAGGCTCAAGAGCTGAAGAAAAGAAAGATGCTTGAAGCTCAAGAGCTTAAGCAAAAGAAGTTTAATGATGCGAAGGCACTCAAGGCCAAGTTTGAGAGAAAAGTGGCCAAACTCAGGAAAGCACTAAAGGACAAAGAAAAGGAAGAAACTGCTCGAGTAACTGACAACACATATGTGGATATGTTGATCCTTCCAGACGAACTACCAAGATGGTATCCTCTGAAGAAGAAATGGCAGATTCAACACCACATAGTGAGAAAATTTGGCCCTCTCTCAACCTATGAAGAAGAATTTCTTCAATTCTCTCAATTCATGACATTTGAAGATCAAGTGCTCTGGACAGAAACAGTCAAGACAGCCAAAGAGCTAGGCTACAGAATCCTAACTCCTGAAGACCCTGTCAGGGAAGCACCTACCCTGAAATCCGGAAGAACAGATATGATAGAAGTCAAAAGGATTTTGGAGAAGATCTACATAGAAGAGAATGTTACAGACCTGCAACACATGGAAGATGTTCGCACTCGTCTGTACCTTGCCTACCGCATCTGAACAATTGAAGACCTGATGAAGACTACTTAAGAAGTTCAAAGATACTAACACTTGTAATCTGTAAAACTCCAAATATATTATTCAAGTATTAGTTCTTTTTACTTACAAGACAAATTCTCATTGTCTTCATCAGAAACTTCATTTCCAAGATTTATAAACTCTTATCTTATTTATTAAGAGCATTTATCAAGTTTAGTTTTGGCTTCATCAAAAAGGGGGAAATTGTTGGGATATAAATTCACCCTAAGCCCCATTTGATGATAGAATAGTTTTGATGGCCAAAACACTTAGAGTTTATAAATATATGTAATAGGATCAACTGACTTTTGTATAGATCAGCCTAGACTAGTTTTGTGTGATCAGCTATATGAATCTCAGCTGATCAGCACAGTATTTGCTTACATGCACAATCTCAAGATATGAAGAGTAGAAGGCATGAAGACTAGAAGATCCTTGAAGATCAGATAAGTAAGCTCCTTGTATACCTTCTTAGTTGATAAAGTCCAAGTCGAAGATGGCCAAAGTCAGCACAAGTATTTTCCAGATCAGAAGAGTAATACTCATCTTATATCAGAAGACAGAAGACATCAGGCCAGACGAGTTAACCAGAAGACTAGAAGTGAAGATCAGAAGACTAGCAGCTCGTCAAGGACTCGGCTGATTCCAAAGTCATCTTGTAATTCAAACGAAGACTTACCATACTTAGAAGATTGACACGATCGTTGAAGCAATCAATATTGTTGATGTTGTACCGGTGATGAACAAAATGTTCCATCACTTTGGGCAACATCATAATTCGCCCTTTCTCCTAAACGCTAACTCCGATTTTTCCATGTTGTTCGTAATGTTCCTTTTATGCAGTTACAGGGCTGGACGGTTCCAGATCTGGCAGTTGCATGAGGAGTGAGAAAAAGCCTACAATCATGGAAGTTGAGATTAACTTGGAAGTTTCCTTATTTTTAGGAGATAAGAGGAGTTACATAGATCATGCGTCTACGTGAGTTGAAGGCCTGCAGAATTCTCTATAAATAGAGGCAGCCTTCAGCGCAAATTACAGAGAGAAGAAAAGCTCACCAAGACTAAAATTATCGAGTGCACGTTGTGTATTTAGTTTTAAGAATATTATTGTTTCATCTCTCTGCGTGTGATAGATTAGTTGTAAACTCTATCAAATAATCTAGCACATTAGTTTTGAATCTAGAAGGTTTATGTATAGACCGAATTGAGGAGTTGTTCCATAAAAGTTATTCTAGATTCGTAAGGTTGTCAATACCGTATAATTGGCACTACCGTACCTCGAAGAGGTTTTTGGTTCTTGTTTTACTAATCATATTTTTAGTGAAACATTATAGACTTATTTATAGTCTATACAAAATTTTGAATACTCTGTTGTTTCGTGTTTTTAATTTCCGCTGCTCTAATTGTTGTCTTCGTTGTTCCATCATCTTTAAGGCAACACCTCTGATAAACACATACACACACTTTCAGTTGGTATCAGAGCCAACTACTTGATACACTAAGTAGAGATTCTGCTTAGAGTGTGTTTTTACAATGGAGTATCCACTTTCACCCGCACTTAAACCTCCCATTCTAGAGGGTACTAACTATGCTTTTTGGAAACCTAAAATGCGTATGTACATCAAATCCATTGATGAACGAGCATGGAGGAGTGTTCTTACTGGTTGGACTCAACCACGAACTACGGCGGATGATGATAACGAGTCACAAGTCAAAAGAGAACTTGATTGGACCAATGATGAAATCACGGCTGCAAGCTATAATTCAAAGGCGTTGAATGCAATCTTTACCTCGACTGATGTCTCAATGTTCAAGATCATTTCAAATTGCATATCCTCGAAGGAAGCGTGGGATCGATTGCAAGAACATTGTGAAGGATCGGATAGCGTACGAAGGACGAGACTACGTATGCTTGGAACCAAATTCGAGAATCTAAGGATGAAAGAAGATGAAACCATTTCTGCCTACAACGAAAGGTTGACTGAAATTGCAAACGAAGCTCATTCCCTTGGTGATCCAATATCCAATACAAGGTTAGTTCATAAAATTCTTAGATCTGTCCCTAAACGTTTTGATCCTAAGATATGTGCTATTGAAGAAGCTAAGGACACTGATGTTCTAAGTCAAAATGAATTAATTGGAATATTGAAAACCTATGAGATGAACTTTACTGAAAAGAATGATGAAAGTGATAAGAAAGTTTTAGTTTTTAAAGGTAATGCTTCATCTAGTACTGATAAAACTTCGTATATTACTGAAATTGAAACTGACGATGATGATGTTTTCGAGGAATGTCTCAACAATCCTGACAACATGGCCTTAATCACTAAACAGTTCAAATCATTCTTGAAAAATAGGCCAAACAAGGTTAAAGACAGTATACAACCTAAGGTTCAGATTAATTACACTCAACAATTGCCTGTTAGGAAAAATACTTTTAATCAATCTATGCAAATTTATAGGAGTAGCAAATTAAAAAATGATGTTGAATTTAGAAAGAAAGTCAAGTGTGATGCATGTTCTGGTTTTGGTCATTATGCTAATGAATGTGCCAACACTTTGCTAAAAAGAAAATTGAATTTCAGTGCTACTATGAGTGATGAATCTGATGCTGAAAATGAAATTGAAGATGATGTAGAACGTGCTTTTTCTGGCAGAATTGATTTTGATGATACGTTTATTGATGATTTGGATGATGATTATTCAGATGATGAGCTAAATGTGCCTACATTTCAGACATCACCGAGTAATGACAGTCCAGAATCTAACTGTTGTGCAAGTTCAATTTTTGAGACAGGTACTTCAAGTGACAGGAACTTATCCAGAAGTGATACAGAAATTGATGATCTTCATAAAACTGTTTCTAAACTAGAATCTATGCTTACAAAGAAAGATCATGAGATTTCAAAACTTAAAGATAGGTTGGATGTTTCTATATTGGATTTCAGAAAATACTCATATGATAAACCTTTAATTAATGATAATTCTTTCAAAAGTCATACAGTTTCTGAAATTGAAAAATTAAATCGAACTCTAAAGTCTATGACTATAGAAAATTCTGATTTAAGAGATTCTTTAACAAAATTAGAAAGTATCTTAACTAAAAGGGACTTGGAGATCTGTAAGTTAAATGAAAAGTTGAAGGAATCTACATTAAACTTCAAGAAATTTTCAGAAGGAAGGACAAAGCTGAATCATGCGTTAACGATAGGTAATCCCGGAAAAAATGGACTTGGATATAATGGTATGTCTTCTAAACCTTCAAATGCTAAAATGCTTATTGTGTTTGTAAAAGTTGAAGCTAAAAATGATTATAATACCTCTGCTAAAGCACAAGTTTCTGTTGATAAAAGAAACACATGTTGTTACTGCTTAAAAAATGGACATACACGATCATACTGTTTCAAACGAATGAAAGATAAGAAAACTGCCAAAATGTTGTCTAAAATGACTCAATATGCTGAACAACATTCTGCACAAAACGTTTATGTTTCTAAATCTGATATTGTGTGTAATGTTGTGCATATGTCTTTGAAAGTCTGTATTCCTGGTTTATGGTACTTTGATAGTGGCTGTAGTAGACACGTGACAGGGCAAATTAATTATCTTTCTGATTATAAGGCTTATGATGGTGGAAATGTTACCTATGGAGGTGGTTCTAAAGGTAGAATTATTGGAAAAGGAACATTGAATGTATCTGGTTTTCCTAAATTATCAAATGTTTTACATGTTGATGGCTTACTTGCAAACTTGATTAGTATTAGTCAATTATGTGATGATGATCTACATGTCAAATTTGATAAGAATTCTTGCTATGTTCTGGACAAAAATTCTAATTGTGTTATAACAGGAACAAGATCAGTTGATAATTGTTATTTGATTGAATCAAAAGAAATATGCAATAATGTTAAAATTGATGAAAATACTCTTTGGCACAACAAACTTGGTCACGCTAATTATAAACAAATTCAACAACTGATTAGATTAGGAGCTGTTACAGGTTTACCTAAACTTCAGTTTGGAAAACTAAGATCTGTGGCCCATGCCAAAAAGGTAAGCAGGTTAGGGTGTCTCACAAAATGTTGGGACATTGTTCAACAAAACACTGCTTTGAACTGCTGCATATGGATCTGATGGGTCCAATAGAGACTGAGAGTATAGGTGGTAAGAGATATTCATTGGTTGTGGTTGATGATTACTCAAGATACACTTGGATTGAATTTCTAAAAGAAAAATCTGAAACTTTTTCTATCTTCAAAATTCTTTATAAAAGATTCAAAACTGTTTTTAACTCTAAAGTATGCAGAATTAGGTCTGATCACGGAAGAGAGTTTGAAAATAGTTCGTTTTCTGAATTTTGTGAAAGTAAGGGTATCATGCAAGAGTTTTCTTCACCTAAAACTCCACAACAAAATGGTATTGCTGAAAGGAAGAATAGAACTCTTCAAGAAATGGCTAGAGTTATGCTTTTATCCAAACAACTTTCTAAAAGATTTTGGGTTGAAGCATTGAACACTGCATGTCATATTTCTAATAGAGTTTATATTCGAGCAAACTCAAATGAAACTCCATATGAAATTCTAAATAGGAGAAAACCAAATTTGAAATATTTTCATGTGTTTGGATGTGTTTGCTATATATTGAATGATAGAGATCAATTGCATAAGTTTGATTCAAAAAGTGACAAGGGATTCTTTTTAGGTTATTCTAGAAATAGCAAAGCCTATATAATTTATAATCTAAGGACTGATACTGTGCAAGAATCTGTAAATGTGGTATTTGATGATGATGCTAGTCTTACAGGTCAAAACATTGAATATGATGTATCTGATCTAGTTGAAATTTCAAAAGATTCTGAGAATTCTGATCAAAATCAAAGTGTTGATCCAGATGATGCAACACCCGTTCAAACAACTTCAGAAAAGTCAGAATCACCAGAAAATATCTATGAATATCAGAAAACACCATCTACCAGAATACTTAAGAATCATCCTCAAGACCAGATCATAGGTGAACAGTTTACAGGTATTCAAACAAGAAGAAGAATGGGTATCAATTCAAAAGATGTGGTAAGGTCTATATGCATGTCATCCATGTGCAACAAGGTAACTAGGGGTGTGCACCGGTCCAGAACCGGACCGGGACCGGAATCTTAAAAAATTTCGGACCGAGGACCGGAATGTAACCGGTCCGAGTTTGGACCGTTTCAGACCGGTTTTTTTTTTTTTTTAATTCTTTAGTGTATGAGAAGCAGTGGAAAGTGGATCACATTTTTTTGAAGATCTAGAAATTTCTTCATATTTACCTTTATAATAAAGGGTTGGTCTGCTATGGACTTGAGTGCATGTTATGCACCCTAGTCCATGTTGTACTTTTCAGTTTTACTGACTTACACTTTTTGGTAAATGGTGTTGCACTTTTCAATTATTAAACTGTATAATAATATTTTTAGTAATAATTGAAAAGTGCAACACCATTTACCAAAAAGTGTAAGTCAGTAAAACTGAAAAGTGCAACATGGACTAGGTTGCATAACATGCACTCGAGTGCATACTAGACTTTACCTATAATAAATTCCTTTTTAATATCCTAAAGAATAAGTTATGCCCTTTAGATCAAGTTGATCACAATTGTGCAAGAATATATATATACTTGAAAACTTAATTTATAGCAAAACCATGTTCATAGAAATTAAAATTCAAGTCCAAAATGAAAAAGCAGTAGTCCAAAATGAAAAAACAGTAGTCCAAAATGAAACGATGCACAAATTTAAGGATCTACAATGTATATAACATTGTCTTCATCGTCCAATGTAATCTTCATCAAATCTGTAATAACATATATAAAGATGTTAAAATTTTTAAATGGGTACAACTAATAAATAAACATGCTGAAAAATATTTGATAAGTATAAATCATTACCATTCTCAATTTCTTCTAACTCACGCAAATCGCTCAAATTATCTTCCATGTCACGTAAATCCTTTCCCTTGGGTGCTCCTTTGGCACGAAGCCAATCTTGTGTACAAATAAAATTCTCACATGAAAAAATAAATATATTAGATATAATAAAATAAAAATTTTTGAATGAAAAGTAAAAAGAACGGAGCTGAACGCAAAGAGTGGGAGTGGAGAATGGAGATTGGAGAAGGTTTGTCGCGGTTGGGTGAGCGCCGTTTCAGATAAATGTTGAAGAATTTTGAGAATGGTAAAAAAGGGGAATTAGGTTTAAGAAAGTGGAAGAGGAATGAGATTTGTAATTTCTAAAATTCAAATAATAAAAAAAAAAAAAAAAGTAAATTCGGGTTTCCGGTCCTGGACCGGAAAATTACGGTTTTAGACCGGACCGGACCGGAATCCGGATTCTTAAAAAAATTTGGACCGAGGACCGGACCGGAATCTAACCGGTCGGTCCAGTTCCGGTCTTTTTTCCAGTCCGGTTTTATTTTGCACACTCCTAAAGGTAACTCATGAGTGTTATCATTCTATGATTGAGCCTAAAGATTTTGTTGAAGCTTTAAATGATGAAAATTGGGTAAATGCTATGCATGAAGAATTAAATCAATTTGTTAGAAATGATGTATGGACCCTTGTTCCTAGACCTGATAATGTCAATGTTATAGGAACTAAGTGGATATTTAAAAACAAAACTGGTGAAATAGGAAACATCATTAGAAATAAAGCTAGACTTGTAGCTCAAGGTTACACTCAAGTTGAGGGTATAGATTTTGATGAAATATTTGCTCCTGTAGCTAGAATCGAGTCTATAAGATTATTACTTGCCATTGCATGTTTCATTGATATAAAGTTGCATCAAATGGATGTTAAGGCTGCATTCTTGAATGGAATTCTTATGGAAGAAGCTTATGTTGAACAACCAAAAGGTTTTGAAAATCCTGAATTTCCTGACCATGTATTTAAATTGAAGAAGGCCTTATATGGATTAAAACAAGCACCTAGAGCATGGTATGAAAGACTAACTGATTTTCTAATTGAATTTGGATTTGTTAGAGGAGAGGCTGATAGAACTCTTTTTATTAAGCATGCTAATAATGATATTATGATTGCTCAAATTTATGTAGATGATATAGTATTTGGATCTACTTGTGATCATATGCTTAAAATGTTTGTGAATGAAATGACATCTACTTTTGAAATGTCTATGGTTGGTGATTTAAATTACTTTCTAGGACTTCAGATTAAACAACATAAAGATGGCATTTTTATTACTCAAAGCAAATATGTTAAAAGTTTAGTGAAAAGATTCGGCTTAGATAATTCTAAACATATGAAGACACCTATGGGATCAACTCAGAAACTGAGTAAAGACAATGTTGGACAAAATGTTGACCCAACATTATACAGATCAATGATCGGAAGTCTTCTATATTTAAGCTCTAGTAGGTCTGATATCATGTTCAGTGTATGCTTGTGTACTAGATATCAATCTAATCCTAAAGAATCACATATGAATGCTGTTAAAAGAATCATACGATATGTTGCAGGCACATGTGATTTGGGCATATGGTATAGCAAAGACACTAACTGTACTTTGACAGGATATAGTGATGCATATTGGGCAGGTGATAGTGATGATCGAAAGAGTACAAGTGGTGGTTGTTTCTACATGGGAAACAACTTAATCTCGTGGCACAGTAGGAAACAAAACTGTGTTTCTCAATCCACTGCTGAATCTGAATACATCGCAGCAGGGAGTTGTTGTACTCAATTACTATGGTTGCAAAAAATGTTCAATGACTATGGCATTAAAAATGATAAGCTAACTGTATTTTGTGATAATACTAGTGCTATAAATATATTTAAGAATCATGTGCAACATTCTTTGACAGAGCATATAAGTATTAGACACCATTTTATTAGAGATCTTGTTGAGAAAGAGATTGTGAAGTTAGAATATATATCTACTGAAAAACAACTAGCTGATATTTTTACAAAAGCCCTTGATGATAAGAGGTTTTCATCCCTTCGAAAATCTCTTGGATTATGCACTATCTGAAAAATTCTGACTAAATGTTGTATCGAATGTTTAAACATTTGAGACAACATATGGAATGGTCTTTTAGATTTTTCTGGATATTTTTCTGTGTTAGATTTTAAGTAATTCTTCTGTGTAAATGTTGTTTGAGCCTGGAAAATTTGTTGCAAAAAATTCTGTTCTGGACATACATCTCTTAAATGCAAAAGAAGATCACAATTTAGATGCTTAAAAATCACTGAGTAACTATGGGACACGGAGCTCGCTACTACGATGTTCTCTTTTCAAAAGGTGATTAAAAATTGCATCAAATTATTCATATATCCATTGAGTAACTATGGGGCACGGAGTTCGCTACTACGATGCACTCTTTTCAAAAGATGGATCAATGTGAAATTGTGAAAAAAAATATATATATGTGCAACACAAATGAAGCAAATTCATGTAAAAACAGTGTTGAGATGTATGTGGGCCAACATTATGAGCGACATTAAAATGGTTCGAATTTCAGTTACCTTTATGAATTATTTATTTTCTGAATATTAGATTAATTTTTCAGATTTATTTATTTGATTTATTTCCATGTCAGCATTTAATTCCAGATATTTACTTCATTTTCTGTATTTTATTTAAATTTGGGCAGTTTATTTTATCCTTGTTTTTCTCCCACAAACTTCACACGATCATACATGGCAGAAGTTATCTCCCACTATTCCACTATTCAAATCAACTTCTGTGAAATTACTTCCGATCAATCTCTATCTCTATATAAGACTCTCGATCAAAATGAATGTCTACTCATCTTATACATTGCATCATTAACTTATTGGCACAAGGAATTAAAAGGTATATTTGTAGTTCCAAGACTACAAAATAGGGTTAAATTATTACTAGCCTACAATATTCATTAAGATTTCTTGTAAAGACTTTTAAACTTCTGATTTGATTGTTGCAGGCTTTTATAGATGGAAAAGTCATCTTCTTCACCAAAACCGAGCTCAAACCCTTCTTCCTCATCCATCTCTCCAACAAACCTTAACCTACTAGCTTCTATGGCGTCCTCTCTAAACGTTTCAGAAAATATTGCATCAACTGAACCCGGCTCACCCACTATTATGATCGGGTCGATTGAAATTCAAATTCCCATAATGCAAAATTCTGTTTCTAAAACACCAAAAGCTCCAGAAATTCCATCCACTGAAATTACCCCATCCATGGACTTTGGACCTCTGGATATTCGCACAGAAATTGCTCAAGCTTCAAAATCCATTTACACTGGGAAAGCAAAGAAGGTGCATACTGATGGTGGTTCTTCAAATCCAGTGCATGTGACTGATTCAGAATCTAATTCCCCTGCTGAGAAAGCCTCTTCTGATGATCAATTCAATCCGGCTGATGAGGATACAATTCCGAATAATGTTCAAATGGAAGGAAACACTAATGATCATAACAATGTCGCTGAGTCCGAAAATGTTGCCTCTCCGATGGCAACATCCGAAAATTCGTCACCACCATCATCCTCTGGACCTTCTGATGAGGATGGTGACAGTGACAATGAGGTACAATCTGACCCCTTATTTAGTTCGAATGATGAAGAAGAACTTAGAAATGATCAAAACAGTGAAAGATATAGGACAATTCGAACACGGTTGATTGCTAGTGAAAGGGTAATCAAAATTTCAGACTTTGAAGAGGTTAACATGATAGGGTTTTTAGAAGAGAGGTCCTTGTTACATTCCCTACTGTTTGCATGCCCATATTATGTTGAGTGGATTTATGAATTTTATGCAAACATAAGCAAGTTTACCTCAAGAGTAGAGTCTCCTAGGTATGGGAATGTGTGGTTCTGTGGTAACACTATTGCTATCACTCCTAGACTTATAAACACTATGCTCAAGACTAGGATTATGGATGATCCTGTTGTGTCTGATCACAATAAGGTTATTTCAGTTATCACCGGGGGTAGAGTCAAAAAATGGAAACACAAACTTTTAGCCTCCCGTTTAACTAGCTTGTATTCTGTGTTACATAAACTGGTGTGTTACAATTGGCTACCTACCACAAACAACACTACCCTTACTCTAGATCAAACCATCCTCTTATATAAGATAGGGCACCTCAAACAGTTTAATCTTGGTCAAACTATCTTTGACAACATGATGTCGTATGGGCGTAATCTGAAGGGAAAGGGACTTCTTCCTTCTCCTTGTCTGATCTACAAGTTCCTTGAAGACAAAGAGTTTGTTCGACCAGCACATGAGGTAATAAACAGTGGCTATGTACCTCACTACACCATCTCGCATCAATTGAAGACAGGAAACTGAGTGCGTGATATACCACTTCCTGGCCAGCAAAATGTTCCTGAAGATGACCCATCATCTTCACAACAACACAATCCTTATGCAGGTCTTATTACTTCAGTGCACTTATCACCTACTTACATACAAAAGCAGATTGACTTCATCCAAACAACGATTACTAATCTTCAAAGCACGGTGGAAGACATGCTTATACAGAAGCAATTTTGCAATACTTGCTTTCTACTCCAACAGGGGGAGTAGCTGATGCTGATGTTACTGGTGGTGATAATGTTCCTAATGGTGGTGATTGATCATTTCCTAGAGCAACTGATGTTGATGACGTTCCAGTTGCTGATCAACCAAATACTGATACAGTTCATACCGTAGATGAAAATGCTGATGCAGTTCAACAAGTTCAAGACCAAGACGATGAAGACCTCCATACACTTTATGGAGACATTTGATTAAAGCATGAAGACAGGGGGAGAACCTGTGTTGAGGGGGAGTACGTGCAGACTACATGAAGATGCAGTTGATATCATTTCGGCCCAATCATTGCCCTCAATGCACCTTTATATTTTTCTCCTTGTTGTAATGCTTAATATTTAATTATGTTAGTTTTATTTCTATTTGAAAACAATTTTATTTCTGTATTGTTTTTTGATAGATCAGTTTATTAGGATTTCCTTATTATTACTTTAGGATTTCTTTTTGTTGTTATTTATTTCAGTTTTTAATCTAAACACATTGTTTTTAGTGTTTAGAGCAAGACTTGTCACCTACATTTGGTTATTACGGTTTTATGTCATTTACTTGATGTAAACCTTGTATATTTTTACTTTGAACAGTTATGTATGTTTAACATCAGAAGTGTTGTAGTAGAAAGGCCAAATTGGGGGAGATTGTTGATGTTGTACCGGTGATGAACAAAATGTTCCATCACTTTGGGCAACATCATAATTCGCCCTTTCTCCTAAACGCTAACTCCGATTTTTCCATGTTGTTCGTAATGTTCCTTTTATGCAGTTACAGGGCTGGACGGTTCCAGATCTGGCAGTTGCATGAGGAGTGAGAAAAAGCCTACAATCATGGAAGTTGAGATTAACTTGGAAGTTTCCTTATTTTTAGGAGATAAGAGGAGTTACATAGATCATGCGTCTATGTGAGTTGAAGGCCTGCAGAATTCTCTATAAATAGAGGCAGCCTTCAGCGCAAATTACAGAGAGAAGAAAAGCTCACCAAGACTAAAATTATCGAGTGCACGTTGTGTATTTAGTTTTAAGAATATTATTGTTTCATCTCTCTGCGTGTGATAGATTAGTTGTAAACTCTATCAAATAATCTAGCACATTAGTTTTGAATCTAGAAGGTTTATGTATAGACCGAATTGAGGAGTTGTTCCATAAAAGTTATTCTAGATTCGTAAGGGTGTCAATACCGTATAATTGGCACTGCCGTACCTCGAAGAGGATTTTGGTTCTTGTTTTACTAATCATATTTTTAGTGAAACAGTATAGACTTATTTATAGTCTATACAAAATTTTGAATACTCTGTTGTTTCGTGTTTTTAATTTCCGCTGCTCTAATTGTTGTCTTCGTTGTTCCATCATCTTTAAGGCAACACCTCTAATAAACACATACACACACTTTCAAATATCAAAAGCAGCGGGAATCAAGGAATCGACCAAAGCACAAAAAGGAAAGATTGCTAAACGGCTAGTTGCAGCAATCCTCCCTATAAATACAAGAGGATGAGGAAAAACCAAGCACGAAAATACAACGCAAGAATTCGAAAAGCTAATCAAGCAAGCAAGCCAAAAAGCAATACTTTGTCAAGAATTCTCAAGAGCCCAAAAAAGCATTAGAATATCCTTTTAGCTCTTAAGTTATTTCCCATCCAACTAAAGAACCTGAATCTTAACCATATTGTATATCCTTTGATTTAGGCATAGTGGTTAAGCAATTTATAAGTTTGAACCATTAGTTGGATCATTTCAAAAACCCCAAAACCCCCACCATAAGGTTAAGTTTTTGAACCCCTGTAAGAGTGCAAGTGCTCACAATCACTTGCGGAGACCGTAGCAGTTCGGGACTGCTCAGATCTCAAAGTCCTACCCTTGGGACTATAAAGGACAAGCTCTTGTAATTTTCGGGAAATTAAAGGGATTAAACATCACGTTTGGAACGTGAGAGTGGACGTAGGAACGTATATCCGAACCACTATAAAATCTGGTGTTATTTACTTACTGCACTTTACTTTTCTATTTACTTATATCTTTATATAGTGCATACTGTGATTTGAAACATCTTTATAAATAAGGTCACATCTTTCAAACCAGCATCAACTGAGTATTTCACAAAATAAGCAATTGGTTGTTTCAAAAGAACTCTCGAACGAGTCTAAATAAAAAGGCCTACTCACTTCCGCATACGAACCTCTACATCAGATAACTATAGTCTTCTGGACCAGCAGACTTGCAGTCCAGCTGACATAGATATCAGAAGAGGTTTCCAACTCTTTGATTGAAAAGGTTTTAAAGTCTATTCACCCCTCCCCTCTAGACTTTAATCCCATTCACTACTCGTTCAGGGACCAACATTGAGTATCCCATCTCTGCAGCAATTGTGGTTTCAGCTTTCTGTATGAAGCTTTCTTCTTGGGGCTTTGAAGTTTGCCCTTCTTGCATCTCTTGCCTTGTTGGCTTCAACCAACTGCTTCATCCTTTCTTTAGCTCTCTGAAGAGCTAACTTCTCTTGTGTTTCAGGGTCTTTGCCAAAACCCTCTTCAAACAGATTTGATGGATCATCAGCAAGTTTGGGCACTCTTGTTTCAGGTTCTTTATCTTCAGCATCTTCTTCTATCTCCTCTTCTTCTTGAATTTCAGGCAGTTTGACTGCCTTTTTCAGTCTTTTTGATTTTCTGACTTGAGTTTCTTCCTCAGCTTGGAACTCAGAGGGCAAGGTCAAACTTGATAGGAATGAGGTGAAGGTTTGCTCTTTTCTTTTCCTTCCAGTGGCTTTTGAAACCTTCCCCCTCACTTGAATGTCCTTGTCCTTGGGATCTAAACCAGCAGATTCTCCTCCAGGCCCATCTGGCCTGATCTTCTATCACAGAAGCCATAGACTTCTTCACTGCAAGTTGAATCTGCACCTCCTTAGTCAGATCTTCAAAATTCATTGGCCCTTTGCCTTTTCCAATATCTTCCTCTTCCTCTTCAATTTCAGGCATCTTGTCTTTTGCTTTGGGCTCACCAATCTTCAAGGTTCCTTTGGCCCTTGCTCTCTTTCTTTCCCCCTTTTTGGCATTGTCAAAACATTGGGGTTTAAACTCACTCATGGTGACAGAGAGATGGGTCTGAGCATAGTTGAGAGATTTGATTTCTTGAAGTAGATATACATTCTCATCATGTATATTTTGCATCTTGTCATCAGTCATGCTCAAGAAGGCATGGACTGGCTTCATCTTCTGAGCAACTATCTCATTCAAAGTAGCCTTCAAAGATTGATCAAGTTTGGCTTGCAACAAATCAGTGAGATTGGTCACAACTTGATTAGAGACTTTGGCCATGAGTTCAAGAGTGAACTTTTCAGCAGCTTCCTTGACCATTGCAGCCTTCAATTCCTCTGCCTTCTTTCTCTGTGCTGCAGTTCTTTGCCTCAAGGCATCTTTGATTATCCTCTTTAATGCTAGCACATTGTGTTTGTAGCTATCTTTCAGACCTTTCTGTTCCTTCTTTACAGTTTTGGTGAACTTGGTCATTGCTTCCTTTGCTTTTGTGACCTCAGTGGAGACTGTTTGCAGTCCAGTCTCAACTCCACCGATTCTGGCATCAAGAGTTGGTAAAACGACCTCTTTAGATCCTGTGAGCCTCATTTCCACTGATGCAAGAGTCCTTCCTTGGCCATCCAAAGCATTTGAGGTCTCAGCATGTGCTTTCCCAACTTCCCTGACCAGATTATCAGACTTTCCTGACTGTGCCTCAATGTTTGTAGCAGTCTGTGAAGCAAGTTGCAGTCTTGCTTTAGTGGCATTGGCTTGTTCAAAATAGATTTTGGACAAGGTGGTCATATTTGCTGATATGGCTTCAAGATCAACATCACTGTTGACTGGAATATCTGTCAAAGTATCATCAGCAAAAATCTGTTCAAGGGTTACAACTTCTAAACCTGCAAAACAGAAAGGGTTAGGTAAAACACCCTCATCAACCTCTTTCTTTTCTTCTCCCTTAAGATCTGATACATCAGCATCCTTGTACTCATTTTCAACTGCATGTTTTTCTTCATTTTCTTCAGATAAGCTCACACTCACTGGAAAGTCAGGCCTCCTTTCACCAAGGGATTCATCAAGTTCAGATTTGACTTGAAGAATAACCTGACTCTCATGTTGGGCTTCACCCAACATTTCAATCTCCTCTCCCTCTTTTGGTGGTACACTCTTACTGCCTACAATCACACACTCACCATCTCCTCCCTCTGATTTTTCATTACTATCATCCTTTTCAACTCCTTCTTGCCCTAAACCTGAGACATCTATATCCTCAATAGGATGCAAAGAGGGCAGTTGATGGGAGATCACAGTGCTTGGGTTTCCCAAGTCCACTGAGTCATCCTGAATGATTAAGGGTTGGTTAGTGTCCAACTCTTCTAACACTGATGAGGCCTTAATCAAACCAGCTTCTCATATGGAAGTCATGACATTGTTCAGCTGTGCCTCAGGCTCAGAAGAACCATCCTTGGCCAATGCTTCTTGGACTGTGTCACCATCCTTGGTCAACACCTCTGATTGCTCAGAGTCCTGAATTGAAGGATAGGTCAAGTAATGTACCTTGGCAGGATTGGGTCCAGGAGGTTTGGGGTTGGTGGAGTCATCATCATCTGCATCATCTGAAGTGCTGTCAGGGTGCTTGATCCCTTTAGCAAGTCTTTCTCTTTCAGCAATAATTTTCTCATGTACAATTGTACAAAATAGAGCTTCAGTGGTCAGGACACTTGTCTTCTTAACATTTGCAAAATGTAAGAGTTTGTTCTCTTCAACCTGCCACCAACTAGCTCCCTTGTCTTTAATAGCATGTGATATCTCCACTATAGTTCTGTCTTTGATCTCAACAAGTGCTCTGAGATCATAAAACTGTTGCTGAAGTCTGGGATATTCTTGTAGCCCTGGATACAGTTGATCAACATTTGTAAAAGTGTGTTGGTATGGATGGTATAGTGTTTAAAGTGTTTAAGTAAAAAACAGAATAATGTTGCACAGAATGTTGAGACAAATTGTACAACACTGACTCTAACAGAATATCAGAAATAAAGATACACAGCGGAAGACTTGAAACACTAAAAACAATACGAGACACAATGGAAATATTTTTCACATAGATTTTATAAATAAAAATCTATGCGAGCCTTACGGCGAAAATCAATACTTATCTTCAAGTATAAATGTTGTGTGAAATGTTACAGCATTAACATTCACAACTGAAACTACAAACGAGGCAGGTGCCTTGTTCTAAAAACGAACTAAGTGTATAAAGTATACACTGTCGAAATACCTAGTCTATCTAATGATTACACTCTCAATAGATAAGAAGACACACAGCCATACGGGTGGGATACGAACGTATGAACTAAAAGGTATAACTACTGGCCACAACTCCTAACAGGGAAAAACGCTCGGTCTAGGAGATTGATCGAGTAGCACACACTGAATTATGGAGCCTTCAATCGGTATTTATAGAAGTGGGGTGCTGATTCTAGAGGCTTCCATATAAGATCCTATTTTTTAGGATCTCAACTTCCATAATCTTTCTAGATCCTTCCACAATGTTCCAGGTCGTTCTAAGCTGCTTCCAACCTCTTCTAGCTCTTCTAGCACGTTCTCCTAGGTTCTGGAATCTTCCAGGTTCCAGACTCTTGTAGAACCTTCTAGATCCTGCCAGAAATGCGACAACATTTAGATCAACATTTAATGTAACATTTCAGAAAAGACTTAGAAAAAATCAAGGAAGGTCAAATTAAGATGTTGTTGATAATGTTAAAGCATTTAAGAGTTAACAACATCTACAATCTCCCCCAATTTGACCTTTCGACTACAACACACCTGATGCACATATATTTCTATACATACTCAGTTTTATGTATTTAGTTGAGGTTAACATCATTGCTAAATACTAGTCAAGTCAACACCTGTTGTAACCGTTGGATCAAATCAACTGAAGATCAAGGATAATCTTACAATGATCCGCGCCGTAAGATCAAGATAATTTTATCCAAAATATAACAAGTATAAACAATACACTTATTCACAACATAAGTAACTTTACTGAAATCCTAAGTTATGTTTGGAAGAAAAAACTTAAGATTTAAGTAAGACTCAAACAAACAGAAATCAGAGCAAAAAACAAAAAAGGAATACAAAAGAAATACTAACAATCTAAACAAAACTTATATTATCAATAGGCAGTAAGCATATGAGAATTTTGAAAGATGTATACTTCAAATCTATTAAGGCAAACCATTTAAGCACTTAGACAATAAGCCAAAAAGAAGTGTACTCCTTATATATTCTCATCAGAGCAAACAAATTTAAGCCAATTGAATAATAAGCCAAGTTAGAAAGACAAAACAGACAACAACTGACAAAGACCTAAAATCAGCAAGCAGTAAGCCAATAAGGATAATTCTTTAAGGCAAACAATTTAAGCAAACTGGATGCAGTAAACACATAAGAATAATTCTTAAGGTAAACAGTTTAAGCAAACTGAAAATAGAGCAAAGTTAGGAAAAAACAAATACAATAAACAACTAACATATACAACATGCAGTAAGCAAATAATGATAAATAAGAAAACAATTTAAGCATATAAGCAGTAATTTATCATCATAAATGTAAACAAATTAAGCAAGTTGAATAAAAGACAACCTATCAACTAGAAAGTAAAAACAAAATTTGTAAATCAACTTAAACACAGTAACAACAATGCATAAGATCAAGGGAAGTATAAAAGGCACAAATCTTAAGAAACTAAACATGTGACATATATTGATGTAACAACAGCTGCAACATCATGTTCCTGCACATAATCACATATAATGTTCAGCCCTCCCCCTGTCTTGTATCAACCTGTTCAGTTGTTACCATAACCTGTCTAGATGTCATAAGGAACATCCATACGTTCATTAGCATCATCAAATTAATCCGTTCATCAACATCAGCAAATTAATCCTCATCCTCTTCAACAACAGTGGATGTTGTAGCAAAGTGAACTACAACATCTGGTTCAACAGTCTCTTCATGAATAGCATCAGGTACACAATCAGCTTCTGGTACATCTCCATGGAGCTCTTCACTTCGAACACTAGAAGGGTGATGGTGTTTCTCCCCCTGTGGTAGTAGAAAGCGTCTCTAACCACTGGACTTTAAGGAACTGAAGGCCATCAATAGAGTCCTGTAAACGTTTTAGTTGAAGTAAAATAAAAGATCTAGAAACAGAAAAATTTAGACCAATGTGACCATCAATGCGTTCACATTCGGTGCAGCATTTCTCTGTTCAGGTCTTGCTGGAGCTGGTCGAACTGGAATAAGAGAATCTCTGTGATCAGAACCATCTGAATTTTGTAACAAAGCAAATCAACAGTCCTTTCACTATGTAATAGGGCAGGTGAGATAGTCATCAAGGGTACCTTGCCTCAAATAACCTCAGTTTCCTTAGGTCTTAAAAATTCATGCCTCTTGAGGTATGAACATATCAACACAGGGTAAGGTAAAATCCCTTAATAATAAATATCACTATAAGCTGCATGTGGTGAAAATAGTTAAATCCAGATTGAAATTCTTAAACACAAAAAATCTTATACAACAATATAGCTTAATCCTTAGTCACCTTAGTGGAATTTGTAGAGGGTAGCCAATTGTAGACAATCAATTTATGGAGTACAGAGTATAGAGATGTGTGATCTTTAGCAAGCAAAAATATATGTCACCTAGTTAATCTACCCCCAGTTATAGAAGTAGCAACTAAGTTCAAATCATGTTCATCTTCATCAATCACAAGCTCTATCTCTAAGAGATCATTAATCAATTCCGAAGTAAGTGAAACTAATCTCCCCCTAAATTGTACATTCCCATATCATTTAGAGCTACGTCTACCCGTACTCTTCCTAAGCCAAACAGAAAAATACATATACCCAATAAGACACAAAAGTATCACTCAAAGTTACAGTTTTCAACAATTTCTTTTCAATAAAAAATTGTAACAATCCTTTACTCTCAAAATCAACAATGTTAATTACCTTTTCCTTTAAGAATTTTCGTCTAGATAGTTTAGTGATTTTAGCAACTAACCTATCAGTTTCAGAATCATTATCAGGAAAATCAGCAATGTTAATTCTCTTTTCCATTAACAACTTTCATCAAGATAGCTCAGTGATTTTAGCAACTAACCTATCAATCTAAGAATTGTTATCAGGATCAGAATTACCTCCTTTAGAATTTATTTACTCAGCTGATTCAGAGTCCTTACTACTGTTCTTCTCAGAATCATCACTTCTACTGTCATCAGGGTCTGGTGTTGCAGCACTTGCTTCAGCATTTGATGCAACATTCTTCCTCAGAGTCTTCTTAATCTCATACACAATGGGATTATCTTCTGGATCAGAATTTTCAATTCCTTTGGACAAGTCTCGTTCAGCAGCAACCTTCTTTCCCTTTGGATCATACTTCCTTTTGACTTATTTCTCAGTAATCACATTTTCTTCCTCCGATTAAGAAAAGAACTTGAATCGGTTCATCAGCAACACTACTTCCTTTATTCTTTCTCCTCAATGAGTTAGAGTAATCAACTCTAGTGAACACATAGCCGGATCTCCTTCGTTGAACAATGCTCATCTTTCTCTTTTCTTTCTCAACGATCTTCCTAAATGCAATCTATTCAGATTCATCAGTATTAAAAAGAGAAAATTAGTTTAACCTGAGTTAGCATTCGCGTCGGCCTCCTTCATTTCAGCGTCCTCAGAATCGGATGTCGCAGCATTTGCATACTCATTCTGCTCAGCAACAGGAAAATCATCAATTTCCTTTCAATCTCCCCCAGAAAGGAAGCACTCGAGGCAATTGCCTCTGTTTCAGTATTAGGACTTGGAAATTGAGGCAATTGTTCAACATATGCTTCTTCATTCAAAATGCAATTTAGAAATGCAGCTTATACATCCATTTGATGAAGTTTAATGTCAATAAAACATGCAATTGCTAGCAATAATCTAAAAGATTCTATCCTAGCAACAAGTGCAAAAGTTTCATCAAAATCAATAACCTCAACTTAGGTGTAATCTTGTGTAACTAATCTAGTCTCAATCCTAAAAAAAATGTTATCAAACTCATCAGTTTTATTCTTAAAAATCAACTTTGTTCTAATGACATTAGTATGACTAGGTCTTAAAACAAGTGTACATACTTCAAGGTTTTCAAACTGATTAAGTTCATCATGCATAGCATTTATCCAATTTTCATCAGTTAATGCTTCATTCACATTTTTAGGTTCAATTTCAGAATAATAACACTCTACATTTACAACATTGCAAATAGAAGACATGCATATTGTTCTTATCACATCTACCTTATTTGATCTTACTATTCCTCTTGTTTGCACTCCAACTGTAGCATCACCTATGATCTGGTCAGAAGGATGACTTTTCCCAATTCTTGAAGAAGGGTTCGTTTTGGGAACATACTGATTATTCTGTAAAGGTACAACTGACTGTTCTGTAGATGTTGACCCAAATGTGTTAACATTCGGTGCAACATTTTCAGACTTCAGTGTATTCTCAGAATTGCCAGTGACTTGTGATACCTCTTCTTCATCTTTGTCATCTGTAAAACCTTTATCATCATCAAACACAACAGTAACAGATTCTTGAACAGTGTTAGTCCTAAGGTTATAAACTCTTTAAGCTTTACTATTTCTATAATAGCCTAAAAAGAAACCTTACACTTTTAGAATCAAACTTATGAAGTTGATCCATATCATTCAGAATATAACACACACAACCAAATATATGAAAATACTTCACATTCGGTTTTATAATGTTCAAAATCTCATAAGGTGTTTGAATAGAACCAGATCGAATATAAACTCCATTAATAATATGATATGATGTATTCAATGCTACAACTTAAAATCTCTTAACAAGACTTTTAGAAGTAAGCATGACTCTTATCATTTCTTGTAGAGTTATATTCTTTCTTTTAGCAAAGACATTCCGTTGTGGAGTTTTAGGAGATGAATATTCTTGCAAAATACCATTTTAATCATAAAAATCATTAAATATGCTATTTTCAAATTCCCTACCATGCATGATCAGTTCTAATACGGCCAACTTTCAAGTTAAACACATTTTTGAACCTTTTATAGAGAACTTTAAAAGCAGCAAATTAATGTTTCAGATATATCTCTTAAAAACTCAATTCAGGTAAATCTAGAAAAATCATCTACCACAACTAAGAATATCTTTTGCCTCAAATGCTTTCAGTTTTCATAGGACTAATTAAATCCATGTGCAAAACAATTAGAAACATTGATGTGTAGAACAATGTGACAGCATTTTATGCAACACTCTTACCTGCTTACCTTTCTGGCATAGTCCACATACAGTAGTACTCTGAAACTTCTGTTTTGGTAATCCTTTTCACTGCATCGACTTTGATTAGTCTCTTCACTTATATATAATGTGCATGTCCCAATTTTTGATGCAATAAGACATTTTCATCATTCTTTGACAAATTATACACACTTGTTCCAATGAGATAATAATTATCTACTGCCCTAGACAATTTTCATATTCATTAAGAACATACACATGATTCTTTGTCAAATTTTACATGCATGTTATCATCACAAAGTTGACTAATACTAATCAAATCAGCAAGCAACCCATCAAAATGTAAAGCATTCAAAGTTTCTTTTCCTATAATTTGTCCTTTCGAACAACCACTATATGTAACATTACCATCATTCAAGGTCACATAATCAGATAAGTATTAAATTTATCATGTCATATGTCTAGAACAACAACTATCAAAAATACCATTGACCAAGTAACCATGCTTTCAAGGAAGTGTGAACAGCATTACAAGTAACATCAGATTTCCATGCAGATTTCAGAAAATGTTTCATAGGATGTGACATCATTTTAGGTAACATTTTCTCATATCTCAGATCATCAAACATTTGCATGCAGTAAGGACAAATATGATCAATTTTCGAAAAATAGTGACTTACAAACTTCTTTTCAATATTTTTTTTTTGACTTTGTGAGAATCTGTTTGTGCAGATGTTGCAACATATGTTTTAACATTTGCCTTCACAAACTTCACAGTATATTCAAAATTCTTAGAAAATAGAAGTAGTTTCACTATCATAACATATACCACAATTATCAGATTTACCAATAGCTATAACATATATCAGAAGCACTCATAGAAAATTTTATGAAACATAAAGTAGAGGTGAACAATTTCTCCTTCAGTTTACAAACTTCAAAAATCTCTTCTGGAATGTATGACTTCTAGCTTGGTAATTGTTCCTTTCAGATTCTCATTCTCTTTATTCAAAGAATTAAGAGTGAGTTTCTTAGAGTTACAATCATCCAACAACTTTTGGTACTTATGATCATCAATCCTTATGCCTGCATCATCAACAAACCCATTAAAACAATTCAAATCTGGGTGACTTTGTTTTGATGTTACCATAAATGTTATGACATTAGGTGCAACATCAGAATCTGTATCATCCAAATCATCATATAAAGAATTATCATAATCAATCTTGGTATGAAAAGTGAATTCAACATCATCAGATTCATCATCTGATTCATCGTTTAAGGTAGTACTAAAATTCACTTTTTGCTTAAGTCTAATATTGGCACATTAATTTTCATAAAGACCAAATTCAGAACATGCATTAATCTGATTTTCTACATTAAAGATCATACCTTGGTTTACCTTCACTTTTTGATAACCTTGGTTGAAATTGACTTTTCCTTCTTTCTGGTGGGAGAGTTGATGTGTTGATTTGGATCTTTGGTACATCATAACCTGTAAGTACAGCCCTCCAAGCACGTTCATCAATCGACTTGATATACATGCACAACTTAGGCTTTAAAATATGGATAATATGTTCGGGTGCCTAAGTGTAGTGGATATGTGATGTGTTTCCATTGCTAACATAAACTAAAAACACACTAAAAACAAGGATCTAACCTAGTGTCGTCAGGTATCGGCTCTGATACCAACTGAAAGTGTGTTGGTATGGATGGTATAGTGTTTAAAGTGTTTAAGTAAAAAACAGAATAATGTTGCACAGAATGTTGAGACAAATTGTACAACACTGACTCTAACAGAATATCAGAAATAAAGATACACAGCGGAAGACTTGAAACACTAAAAACAATACGAGACACAATGGAAATATTTTTCACATAGATTTTTAAATAAAAATCTATGCGAGCCTTACGGCGAAAATCAATACTTATCTTCAAGTATAAATGTTGTGTGAAATGTTACAGCATTAACATTCACAACTGAAACTACAAACGAGGCAGGTGCCTTGTTCTAAAAACGAACTAAGTGTATAAAGTATACACTGTCGAAATGCCAAGTCTATCTAATGATTACACTCTCAATAGATAAGAAGACACACAGCCATACGGGTGGGATACGAACGTATGAACTAAAAGGTATAACTACTGGCCACAACTCCTAACAGGGAAAAACGCTCGGTCTAGGAGATTGATCGAGTAGCACACACTGAATTATGGAGCCTTCAATCGGTATTTATAGAAGTGGGGTGCTGATTCTAGAGGCTTCCATATAAGATCCTATTTTTTAGGATCTCAACTTCCATGATCTTTCTAGATCCTTCCACAATGTTCCAGGTCGTTCTAAGCTGCTTCCAACCTCTTCTAGCTCTTCTAGCACGTTCTCCTAGGTTCTGGAATCTTCCAGGTTCCAGACTCTTGTAGAACCTTCTAGATCCTGCCAGAAATGCGACAACATTTAGATCAACATTTAATGTAACATTTCAGAAAAGACTTAGAAAAAATCAAGGAAGGTCAAATTAAGATGTTGTTGATAATGTTAAAGCATTTAAGAGGTAACAACATCTACAATTTGCCTTTGCAATCTGCCTCAACATCCTTCATATGTATACCCCTTTGTATCATCATCATCATTGTTGTCATCAGAAGAGTTGTCTTTGGATTCAGAAGGGTTGGGCTGGGATTCAGGTAGGTTGATATGTGATTCAGAAGGGTTGGGTTGAGAAGAAATGGGAATCAATTGGGACTCAGTTGTTGTAGAGAGCAATGTTCCTGAGGGGGTAGAAGGGAGATTGATGGGAATGGGCTGGATAGGTGGTATGGTAGATTGATCACCTTCAAGAATGGCATTTTCAAGGAATTTGGTATAAGAGATCAATCTAGGGTCAAGGGGGGAGAATTGCATATCCTCTTCATCAGCAAGATCAGCTAGCACATCAATTGCCCCTCTGTCATGAGCACCTTCAGGAGAGTATGTCTTTTTGGCAATGATTGGTGCATCTTCAGAAGTTTTGCACTCCTCCTCTTCAGGCTTTGGGGAGTCATGAGTTGGTGATATTCTCTGTGATTGAATATCAGGGGAGTTGTCTTTGGGACTCTTGGACTTTGATCTTGACTTGGAGTTAGACCTACTAGCCTGTCTAATCTCTCCTTGAAGAACTCCTTCTTCTTCTTCTTCTCTTCCTCCATCATCTTCTTTTTTTCAGAGGTTTTGATAATCCTCCTCCTCCTCTCAGATCTTGTTGGTTTCTCGAGATCTCTGAACTCAGTAACAGATTCAGGTTGCATGGGGACAATCACCCTGAACTCTTCACCAGCTTCAAGAAGGTTGACCCCTTCCTTTTCAACTCTATCAATCTCAGTTGAAGTTTCTCCACCACTCTTGGATCCACTGGATGGTGAAGATTCACTAAAAATCTGCTTCATCCTCTTCATCTTAGGTTGAGATTTTGTGGGTTGGGACTTTCTTTTCCTAGGAGAAGACCTCGGTACACATGCAACTGTCATGGCTTTCTTAGCTGCAACACCTTGCTTCCTTTTCTCTGTCTTTGTTGAAAGCTTTCTGAACATTATTTTTTGTGCTGGAAGAGGCTTGGGCTTGATTTGCAGGTGGGTGTAATGAGCAAATTTCTCCAAGAGCAAGCTTGCTCTTGTGTAGTACTGAATCTTTCCTTCCACCACCACCTTGTGATGTGCCCTCTCTTTGAATTTGAACTTCTCATTCATCATCTTTCCCAAGATGAATGTCTTCTAGTCAAATCTTATTCCCTTTTCAGCAGAATCAATGATAGCTGCCATTACTCTCAATTTTGGCATGCTAATTTGCTCCACACTTCCTGAATGACTCGGTAAGCTTTTCACCACAATATCAAACAAGTGTTCATACCTTGTTTTCAATGTTTTCTTGTGTTGGGCACTGGTGAGCTTCTGAGGTACTATCATCCATTCATTTGAGAAGTCTTTCTCTTCTCCTTCTCTATATGTCTCTAGATTCCTTCCCTCTGAAGGCAATCCTAAGCAAGAATCCAAATCATCTGAAGTAAAGATGATGGTATGTTGTGATTCCTCCTCTTCTCCTTCTTCTGCATATGTGAGCTTTGTGCAGACATCTCCCTTCTTGCCTTTCCATCTGAGATAGGCAAAGAATTCAGCCATGTAGGGATTTAGGCATGAATCAGGTTTGGTGCCTAAGAACTGCTCGAGCCCAGCATCTCTTAGCCATTTAAGAACTGGATGAACCTCTCCATCTGGGCTATCAAAGGCTACGATTTTCTCAAACCATAGAGAACTAGTGTTGCTGAGATATGTGAAGTCAATGTCCAGAGATGGATCATTGAAGTTCACTAGTTCCTCTCTTTTCAATTTAGGAGCCATGAGTGTTTGAAGGTTTGGAAGAATGAAAGTGGGTGGGGATATTGTGTAATGGTTCGAAAGTTTGAAGGTTTTCAGAATTTTGCTTAAGGGTTTTGTGAGTTTTGTGCGTAAAAGAGATGGTTAAAAACTGAGGGTTTATATATCAAGAAGGTTTTGTTAACCGTTGGATAAAAGGAATGCTAAGAATGTCAATTCTTTAGGCATGATGGATAAAGTGGGGTAGTGGCTTAAGAACGGTTAGATGTAGGTTTGATGATAATCAATGGCTTTGATGAGAGACTTAGTAATTAATGCAATCTTTAAAGGATTTTGCATTAAATGCTGGAATGACCATTTGGGGGCTTAAATTTGAATTACCCACGCCATCCTAAAAATAGGCTACTCTTCACCCAAGAATTCCTTTAAATGTCTAATCAATGCTAAAAATTGCACTTATCACCTTATCAGTTTGGACAAATGTCCTGATAAGTGATCTGGCCTTTATCTTAGTCAAATGATCCGACCAAAATGCCTGAGTGGGTCCCAAGTTTGCTGACTGGGTCCCACATGGTCAATCATCCTGACCAAAAGTACTGAAAGGCATGTGAACAACTTTACTGAGTTCTTCTTTCAGGTAGGTAGTTTCAGTGAGTTTGGTCAACTTTGCTGAATTTCAATTTAATGAACTTCTCCCTGCATTTGTGCTTCCTTCTTTATTTTTCCATCTTTCCTGAATCAAGTAAGCCCAACTCTGCTGAAAGTTCCATAAAGCTTGCTTCAGCTAATGGCTTAGTCAAGATATCAGTTTTTTGCTTATCAGTGTGAATTTTGAGAAGCTTGATATCCTTTTTCTCCACATGATCCCTTATAAAGTGATGCTTGATATCAACATGTTTGCATCTTGTGTGAAGCACTGAATTTTGTGAAATAGAAATTGCACTATTGTTGTCACAAAAGATAGGAACTTCATTTGTGATAACTTTGTAATCTCTTAGCTGTTGTCTTAGCCAAAGTATCTGAGCACAACAACTCACAGGTGCTACATATTCTGCTTCAGTTGTTGATGTTGCAACTGTATTATGCTTCTTTGAGAACCATGAGATCAGCTTGCTTCCCAAGAATTGACATGTTCCAAAGGTGGATTTTCTGTCAATTCTACAGCCTCCATAATCAGCATCTGAGTATCCAGTGAGCTCAATATTATCATCAGCTGGATACCATAATCGAAGATTCTCAGTTCCTTTGAGATATCTTAGGATCCTTTTTGCAGCTTCTAGATGGCTCTTCTTTGGATTTGCTTGAAATCTGGCACATACTCCAACTATAAATGTGATATCAGGCCTACTTGCAGTGAGTTATAGTAGGGATCCAATTATGCCTCTATATTCAGTGGAGTTGGTAGATATTCCACTTTCATCAGGATCCATCTTCCAATTGGTGTTCATTAGAATTCTGACTGGCTTGCTGGTTGCACATCCAAATTTCTTGATCATGTCCCTTGTGTACTTAGCTTGGTTGATGAAAATTCCTTTCTTTGATTGGGTGACTTGGAGTCCCAAAAAGAAATTCATCAATCCCATTATGGACATCTCAAATTTGCTTTGCATGAGTTTTAAGAATTTCTCACACGATTTCTCATTTGGGGATCCAAATATAATGTCATCCACATAGATTTGGACTAAAAAAAATATCATCTCCTTCATTGATTCTGAACAAGGTTCTGTCAACAGTGCCTTTAACAAAACCATGATCTAGAAGAAATTGTGATAAGGTGTCATACCAGGCTCTTGGTGCTTGCTTCAATCCATATAGAGCCTTCTTTAGTCTATACACCTGGTTTCCTTCTTCAAATCCTGGGGGTTGCTCAACATAGACTTCTTCTTTTATTACCCCATTGGGAAAAGCACTCTTCATATCCATTTGATACACCTTGAATTTCATGTGAACTGCATAGGCTAAGAACAGCTTTATTGCTTCAAGTCTGGCCACTGGTGCAAAGTCTCATCATAATCAATCCCCTTAGATTGACAGTATCCTTTGGCCACCAGTCTTGCTTTGTTTCTCACAATGATGTCATTCTCATTTTTCTTACTTTTGAACACCCATTTGGTTCCAATGACATCTTGATGAGTTGGTCTGTCCACCGGCTCCCATACTTCATTTCTGGCAAACTGGTTCAGCTCTTCTTGCATGGCAATGATCCAGTTGGTGTCTTGAAGTGCTTCTTCATTGTCACTTGGTTCCTGTTCTGAGAGAAACAGCAAAATAAGACACTTTCTCCATGAAATCTTCTAGTTTTGATCCCTTCACTTTGATTTCCAAGTATCAGGCTAGTTGGGTGGTCTTGCAACCAAGTCCTTCTAGACTTGATTCCTTTAGGAGGATTTTCCTCTTCTGAAGTTGGATCACTAGATTCATTAAATTCAGGAAAGTTAATTGAAGGATCAAGTTTAGGATCATATTCAGGGTTATTGTCCTCAATGTCAGGAATATTGACATTTTCATTGGTTCCCCCTTGAATATTGGATCCATTTACTACCTCAGTAGAGCCTACTTCTTCATTGGTAGTTGTTACCTGGTTTTGAACTAGGATGGGGTCATTCAGTTCAATTTCTCCTTCAGGCTGGTTGTCTCTTGGTTGATTGCTATCAGGTATGTTGTCCAAACTCTGATTTCCATTGAGTTCAGGTTGGGCAACATCTATGAACACTGTTTCTTTGCTTTAAAGCCTTAATCTGGTTGTTCTTTAAGTTATCTCATCAATATTCAGGTTTATATCCCTGAACTCATTAATAGATTCATCAAACACAACATGCGGTGTTTCTTCCACAATAAGGGTTCTGCAATTATAAACTATATAGGCTTTGCTGATTTGGGAATATCCAACAAATATTCCTTCATCAGCTTTGCTGTCAAAAGCTTTTAATTGCTCTTTCCCATTATTATGAATGAAACACTTACAACCAAATATATGAAAGTATGCAACAGTGGGCAATCTACCTTTCCATATTTCATATGGAGTTTTACCTTGACCTTTTGTTATCAAGGATTTGTTTTGAGTATGGCATGCAGTGTTGATGGCTTCTGCCCAGAACCTTTTTGGCAATTTAGGTTCAGCAATCAGTGTTCTTGTTGCTTCTTTTAAGGTTCTATTTCTCCTTTCAGCAACACCATTATGCTGAGGAGTTCTTGCTGCAGAAGTCTCATGTGTGATGTTATTTTTGCTGCAATACTCATTGATGTATGAGTTTATGAATTCAGTGCCTTTGTCTGATCTGATCTTGACAATACTTAGGCCTTTTTCATTACTCAATCTCATCATCAACTCAGGTAGTTTGACTAGAGTTTCCTTTTTGTTTAGGAGAAACACCACCCCAAGTGTACCTGGAAAAATCATCAACAACTACTAAAGCATATTTTCTTCCATTTATGCTTACTAGGATTATTGGACCAAAAAGATCCATGTGAAGTAGTTGGAGGACTCTCTCAGTGGATATGATAGGTTTTCCTTTAAATGATGATTTGATTTGTTTTTTCCTGACATGGCTGGCACACATGTTCCTTGATGAACACTTGGTTTGGCAGCCCTTTCACTAGAGAGTTTTTTGCAAGCTTGTTGATGGTTTTGAAATTCAGGTGGTTCAGTCTTTTGTGCCATAGACAACTTTGTTCATTTGTGCTTTTGGCAACAAGACAAACTGCTTCAGGGGTTTTGCTCCAATCTGCAAAATAAACATTTCCCTTTCTCACCCCTGTTAGTAGCACCTGTTGTGTTGATTTGTTCTTAATAATGCATTCATTTGGTGAAAACTCAACACTGTATCCTTTGTCACAGATTTGACTTATAGATAGCAAATTATATTTTAGGCCTAGAACATATGAAACATTAGTAATTTTTACATTACCAATATTTAATGTACCATAGCCTCTTGTGATTCCTTGTGAGCTATCTCCAAAGGTTACTGAAGGACCATCCTTTTCAATGAAGTCTGAGAGAAGTTCTTTATTTCCAGTCATGTGTCTTGAGCATCCACTGTCCAAGTACCATGCTGTTCTTTTATTTACACTTCTCTTCTTCTTGTGGTCCTTGCATACCTGCAAATTTAAACTTTAGGTACCCTTTGAATATTGGGTCCTAGAGGGTTAGATGTACCTTTTGGAACCCAAATCTGCCTAATTACTCTGATTGACTCAAAGTGACTGACTTGGTTTCCATTTACATCTACATACACAGTCCTGCCCTTGAATGCCTTAGGTGGTTTCTGTGCACAAGTGTTAGTCTTATAAGCTTCAGGAGGATGAGTGAAATACTTTAGGACAGATCTCCTGAAGTTACTTGACTTAGGTGCAGCTTGGTAAGGCCTTTGTGGATAAGTACTTGGATGGTCTTTTCCCTTTGGCATGAAGGGTCTAGGTTTCCTGAAACCATTATACCTATCAGGGGTTGGGCCTTGATCTGTTCAGTTGAGGTTGCCTCTTCTGAGTTGGCCTTTTCTGAACAAATCTTGGACAACTCCACTGATGAGTATTCAGGTAGGTTGACCTTCCATTGGTTCTACCTTTCTGAATCTCATTCCTCTTGTATACAACATTCCTAACCTTTTCCTTAGGTTTGGGTTTAGGAACATTGTTTACTTGAGCAGGTATAAGAGTTTCTTTGCCCTTATCCTTGGTCAGTGGCTGGTTCACTTCCATTTCATTTTCTTTTAATTGAGCCACTGATCTTACAAAGGTCCTCTTAGTGTTACTAGTTGAAGCAACACTAAGGCCAGGTAAGGATTCACATGGATCATAACCTAATCCACTTCTTTGAGTCATTGGTCTTTGAAACTCTTGAATTTCCTCTATTGATCTAGAGGATTTGTTCAAGGCAGACATCTTTAATTTTAGGCTCTCCTCACTTAATTTCAGAGCATCAAATTCATGTGAGAGATTGTTAAATTTAGCTTGTAGAATTCTAAGGTCAAAATCATTTTTCTTCAGAACCGGGTTTTACTCATCAATCAGCTTTTGTTGTTCAAAGACTTTGAGAGACATTTCATCATGTTCTCTCACAATCTGCTGATACAACTCAGTTGATTTAATGTCAATCTCTGGTTCAGGAAGGTTGGGATTTTTTATCTTAGAGCTCAGTAGTTCATTTTCTCTCAATGATATGTTGTGTAGCTCTTGTAATCTGGTGAAGTCCTCCATTAACTTTTCAAAGGAGAGATTTAGGTGGGCTTCACTAGATTCATATGTGTTATTTGAAGAGTTAGAAGATGAACATACCTCTTCATTCTCAAAAGCCATTTGACAGTCATCTTCACTGTCACTGTTGGAGAATAATCCATCATCAGATGAGTAAACACTTTCTTCTCTTGCTGATTCTCCAGCAACCATGGCCTTCCTGTTGCATAATCTCTTGTCTCTTTTGGTCTGTCTTTCTTTTTTTTCTTTAGAGCTGAGATCAGGACAATCATATTGGAAGTGTCATTTCTTATGGCAGTTGTAACACACATCTTCATCATCATTTCTCTTGCTTGAGGACTCTTTCCTCCTGGATGATGGTGGATCAGCCTTGCTTGACTTCTTCTTGTCAGCATATTTGTCTTTTTTCTTTTCATCAGAGTGTTTGTCCTCTGATTTGTTGTCAGGAGAGTTGAATCTTCTCCTGCTTCTGTTATCTTGGTAGAACTTTTTATATCTACCAAATCTGGAGTTCAGCTTCTCAAATCTTCTGGCCATGAGTGCCAGTTCCTCCTTCATTTCAGTCTTAGAGACTGACTGTGATGATCTCTGAGCATTTTTCTTTTTTGTCTCAGCAGCTTTAAATGCAACTCCTTTGCTGGAGGAGGATGGCTCCTCATGTACCTTCTTCCTGTTCAGATCAAACTCATATGCTTTGAGTTCAGAGAACACTTGCTGCATGGGCATGTTATCAAGGTTGCTAGTGTTCTGCATCATGACTGAATAGATGTCCCACTTGGATGTGAGACTTCTCAAGATTTTCAGTGTCACTTCTCTTTTGACATAGAACTTTCCAAGAGAGTTTATCTCATTCATGATGTCAGTGAATCTGCCATCAAGATGATCAATTGTTTCATTGGGCTCCATGGTGAATTGTTCATATTTCTGAATAGCCACTTGGAGCTTGTTTTCTTTGATCTTTTGGGTACCTTCACACATGAGTGCTAAGGTGTCCCAAATCTCTTTTGTTGTGGTGCAGTGGTACACTCTTCACATCACTGCATCTGGAATAGTCTGGTACAATGTATTCATGGCAATGTAGTTCAGGTTGTGCCTTTTTCTTTCTTCTGCAGTCAAGTCATCTTCATCCTTTGGCAGCAACTCCCTTGGGTTTGCTTTCTGAGCATCCGTGACTTTGGGATTTACTTTTGTGAAGGTGAAAGGCCCTCTGGTGATGACTTTGAGCATTTCATCATGTTGGCAAGCAAGATGTGCTCTCATTCTAATCTTCCAGAAATCATAGTTCTCAATTGAGAACATTGGCAGTTTGTGATTAGAAATGTGATTCACTTGGTTGGGACTCATGTTGTTGTTGGTCTCAAATGCATCTCCTGGAACTGCATTGTTTGTCATCTCAAGGAAATAGGGTTAGATAAACACATATATGTTTTTCAGAAAATTGATCAGTTCAGTGACCACAGAAATAATGAATTTTTTAAAATCAGTTGGATTTTTAGAAGCAGTGGTCTTTGAACCCCTGCTTTGATACCACTTGTTGGTCCTAGGTGGAGTATGACACAAGTGTATGGGGGGGGGGGGGAAATGCACTTGTGTATGCAAATTCTTCTTTTTAAAACAAATTAATTTTATCAAGGAAGTTGTCTGACAACTACTCTGAGTGAATAACTTTAATAGATAATCAACCTACTGAAAACTATGAGGTGATCAGTTGGATAACTATCTAAAAGAGTTGCTAAGTGCGGAATGTGGTTGGCCTTTTCTTTGAAAGATACTCCTAAGTTAATTTTTGAAAAACCAGTTTATCAGGGACTTTGTCCAAAAACTATTTTGCTTATCTTTGTTGAACTTAACTCTTTCAAAATCATCTTTGAGTGCATTGAAAGTTAAGAATGAATACAGTAAGTAAATAACACAGCAAGTTATAGTGGTTCAGAGGCTCAAGCTCCTACATCCACTTTCCCTGATTGAACAGGATAATTCATTAACACCTGGAATTAGCTTGTTTTATAGTGCCAAGGTGCACTGATCAACAACACTATCTTAGTGCTTTGATCCCTAGGATAATCTGAGTCCTAGTGCTCAACTTCTCTGAGTTAAAATTGTATTTACTCTTTAACAATCCTTAACTCCTCACTTCTACAACAAACTGTACTTCACTTAAGAGGTAAAGGTTTGAGGTTTGGTTCCAACTAATTGAGATATCATTTACAGTAAGAACAGTGTAAAGGAGTTAGGATATCTCTATGCTAAGCTTGGATTTTACACTATTGGCTTAGCTAGAAGTGATCAGGAAACTTGGGATTCTAAGATATAGAGTCCGGTTTCCTTGAATGCTTGATAGTAGTTTGATAGCAGATAGTTGGATACTTGAATCCTTGGATCACTTCTGTATTTATAGATCAATTTGATCATCTATCCATTGGAGAGATAGACTTTCAAATTGTCTATTTGCAGCTCCATTGAAACGGCTACTTGAGCATCCTTCTATTATCCACTGTGTATATAAGGTTCTTCAATGGTTGCTTGAATGAATGTGTTGACTTCTGAAAAATGCGGTTGAGTAGACTTGTGTCAGTTTCCAAACTTGCACATTTTCCAAGGTTGATTTATGGCAGAACTTGTACTTTCTCAACGGTCAGATGGGACAAGTACTCTAAACATTCTTACTACATGTAGAATGTTCTCTCATTCATTCAATTCTTCAGTCTTTAATACTTCTAAGTCTTCAATGCTTGCTCGGGCTTGATGGCTTTAATGGTTCATTAATGTTGTCTTCTGAGACAATAGCATTCAATGCTCTTGATCTCTTAAGACTTCAACTTGATCTGTCATATCCCTTATCAGAGCCTTTCCTTTAGTATCATTTCAGGTCACTTGCTTGAGCTGTGATCATTCAGTCATGTTGTCCAATTTAGTAGTCTTGTCTTCATACTTCAGCAGACTTGACCTAATAGACTAATGCTAATAAGTTGTCTAACATTTTTCAGCTTTGGACAACTAACCCGAACACCAATAATCTCAATATTTCTGAGATTCTAGACTTAGTCAATTCTACTGTCTCAATTATCCTGAGACAACTAAACTGATATCTTTCTATCTATCTCAACTAAGCTGACCATCATCATTCAAGGGTTTTGGTATCTTAATCAAAATCAATTCATTTCCCAACACTTTTCATTCGAACTTTCATTTTTTAATCACTTTATTTTAATTTTTTATGAATATAATTTTTAGTTTATAAGTGTTATGATAACAGTTGATAAGTATTATGGTATATTATTAGTTAATATGTAGTATTGTACGTATTAGTTCATATACAGTATAATATTAGTTTATATTGGTACAAGTTCTAATGTTTAATTTTCGAATTCACATACTTTATGGTACTAGTTCAAATATAGTATAGTATTAGTTCACATATTGTATAGTATTAGTTCACATACTTTGTGGTACTAGTTCAAATATAGTATAGTATTAATTCACATATTGTATAGTTTATATATTAAATAATATTTTTATACGATTATACCCACATTAATCTCTAGTACTATACAATATATTAACTAGTATTATACCATATGTGTACTAATATTATATCGTATTTAAACTAATATTATACTTAACAAAAAATACATAACTTAACACATTCATAATTCCAGGCATACCATGCAAATTAATACATCAATATTAAAAGATTGATATTAACTAACTAGTAAGAAGAACAAAAGTGAAAATGAACACACTGAACACACAATTCAATTAATAGATACGATCACACTCAATAAACATATGAATGCATCAACACGGCGATGACCACAAATAAAATAATAAAGCCGATGCAATATTATGCTGGTTTCTTCCCCAATTCTCCACTCATTTAAGTTTCTAAATATAATTTTTATTTTTCAATTAGATTATGTTATTAATTAGTCTTAAAAAATAATCTACAACTTTAAAAAACTCGTAACAAACCAGATATCATTGTAGAAATAATGAAGACATAATAAAATAATGGGGAAATTATTGTTAAGGTCATTTCACTAAGAGTTTTATCTAATAGGGAATAGGTTTTTTTTTTTAAATCTATTAGAGTCAAAATGGCACCTAATAAGACATAGTTGCCCTTTACCAATTTAAATAATTTGAAATTAATAAAAATTAATTGGATTTACATCAAATCTTTTGAATTAATACAATTCCTGATTATACGCATATTCCTAAAATTAAACAATTCGAATTAATTGTTAATTATTCAAACAAATAAAGTATTCAAATATTCCTAAAATTAAGCAATTCGAATTAATTGTTAATTATCCAAACAAATAAAGTTAAAAAATCTGCATTTTATGAATTTTAATATGAACAGTGAAATGAATTTTGGTATGTAGAAATGGGTTATGAAGACATATGTTCATTTCAATATGAAGTTTAAAACTACATACAAGACTGGATTTTTTGCTATGCATAAAATAACATGAACCAATGTGCACAGAGTGACATGCATATCAATATGCAAAATAGATGTGCACATTTGTAAATGACATATTCAAAAAGCGGTTTGTTGTGATGTAGGGATTTCATACTTAATTCTGTTAATATCACTGAAAAGAATTGTTTAGAATAATAAGACGAAGACATAAAATGATAATGCCTACATCGGTATCCATGTTTCATATTGAAAGTTCATTTTGATATGAAGTTGTAGGAGTAGTATATGCACCTTTCAGATGCACTGCGAATAGAAATTGAATAATCAGTTTATCGAAATTCAAGCTGGAAAAGCTGATTGTAAACCAAAAAACATGTGAATAAAAATAAAGGTCGTTTCAATTTTGATGAATTTCCAACAAGTACATACTACAAAAAGAAATACAGCAAGTACATACTAGGGAAAATGTGGGTGTTCATATAAGCAGGCCAGATTGTGTATTTTGTTGGTGCCAGAGGATTGTCAATTCCAGAATCGAAATCTGCAGAAGTTGATTGAAACTGTTCAAATTAACACTATTCTTTGCAACAGCAATCAATCCCTCATCGCCTATCCTATTAGTTCTCCACCCATCGATATGAAGCTTCCTCCACTTCTTAAGAAGCTCCTTCACAATACCTGGATACAGAAATAATCAAGAATTACAACTTCATTTACAAGATTCTGAAAGGCAACCATGAAATTTCATACTTGATTCTGCAAATTTCTTGAAAGCAACTTCGTTAAACTCTTTCAAGCTCCCATGAAAATTCAAACTTAACCTAGAATAAACATATATTTCAAAGCAGGCCATATCTGTGAATTTCGTTAGAGTAGTTCTTTTTCACAAAGACATGAAAATGATTTATTATTTTGCTACTAAAAAACAGCTCTACCAGCTCAAATTGTGCTACCAATATTCAAAATAGGAAATCACACAAAGGCAAATTTCAAGTACTGAATTCGTAGGTAGCGTTCCAATGGGTCAAGAATTACATTATCTTGGAAAATTATGTTGACAACATCATCCCTTCTTTAATCAGCACCATCCTCATGAGTATGATAAGCAGGTAAAACAGTAAGATTTGAATTAATGTAGAACTAAAAAGTTTCGTTTTTTTTAATCAAACTTGGAAAGAAGAACTCAAATTTGATCCTCTTTTATACATCTAATTCTGAATCAAACTTGGAGAGAAGCCACGATAAGATTTTAACTACAATCAACATTCTTACTACAAGAACTAATACTATTGCTCGCAACGACTAATACTAGCATAACATGGAATGTCAAAGAACAAAAACAGAAAGAGGTTGTTTATGAAAAATGTAATTACTCGTATCATTCAAATGGAACGCATGATCAAAGTTGTACATTTAGATGATTTTTCAAAGCCAACAATAAAGTAGTCAATGTGAACAATACCCTGATCATCTTCACTTGTCCTAGAATTAGCAATAAAAGGGTGCCCCAAAAATTGACACAGGACATAACTACTGTATTATGCAAGTCCAAAGCTACCACAAATCATAGAAATCATTGTCCACGAGATTAAGAAAACAAACATCTCAAAAGCATATGTAGTAAATTGAAAAAAACTCGTACAGATCGGAGTTTAGGGAGGTTCCGGCCACAGATCGTCCTCTCCGGCCATTAATGGAGTCGGCCGACGGCCACCACTAAGAACAAAACAGATCGCGGTCGGCTAGACGTCTTCGACTTCACGCACGGCGGCGGTAGAGACAGGTCAACAGCGAAGAGGCTCGGCGGCCATGGAGCTTCGAGGGACGGCTTCTTAGAAGGACGGCCATGGGTTCGCGGCCTCCATCTTCAATGGCCCGCTCCCGATTTCGCAGATCTGAGCTTGAACAGTAAAGAGTCGATGGGGGTGACTCGTCGGCGAACAGTGGCCATGGGTTTCTGCAATGAGCGATTTGATGAAATGAATATTCAGATTTTGGAAGATGAGGAATTTGTTAAATGTGCCCTATAATTTGGGAATTAATTGATAACAATTAATTATGATTTTAAATTTCGAATTACATTTCAAATATATAAATTAAAGGAGTATATGAATATTAAGGGTAAATACGGTTTTTTGACACTAAATTGACCTTATTAGGAAATTTTAAAAGTTGTATGTTTTAGTTGTTTAATAGGCTATAGAAATGACCTTATTAGTTAATAATCTCTAAAATAATCTTAGTTATTATAAATAAGATTAAAGCTAGAAAGTGAGCATGTTATATTCATACATTTATACCCAAATTAGAAAAAAAATTGAATTTTTTTAGTTTTTTTTTTTTCGATTTTTTTCCTAAATTTTGCTCTTTTTTAGAAAAAAAAAATTGAAATTTTTATTTCATAATTTTATTTTTGAGTTTCATATTTTTTTCAATATATTTTTTTTCGTTGTTTTTTTTTATATATTTTTTTTAAAGTTAAAAAAATAGAATAATATTTGACTTTGTGGTGATTCATTGGTGACTCGATAGTCGGTGTATAATTATAATTTTAATGAGTTGTATTTTAATTTAATTGATAAAATGGTAATATAGTTTTTTACATGTATTTTTCTTTTAAAAAAATTGGGGGTGAAGTTAATAAAAAAGAGGGTAAATAACTAATAAATTGGATTTAGTTACATGTATGTAACTTGTACACATAAGTGGCTAAAAGAAGGGAGTGTGAATTTATTAAAAAAAATGAGTATAAATAGAAAATTGGATCTAGTTACATGTATGTAACTGTTACACATAAGTATTTGCTAAGGTTTTGACCACACACAACCTCTAGTATACGTCTTTGGATCTTTGCCGTTGTGCTAAAGGCGAGAATTATGAAAAGGGTTTGACTATATGCACCTCCATTTCGGAGAGATGCACTCCCCCGATTGATGCACCCACCCTAAAATCAATCTAAGATAGATGCACCCACCCTTAATTGTCTTAATTGCCCTTGTCCCCTTAAAATTCCTATTACTACCCAAACCCCCCAACCCTAATTCCCTCCATCTTCATTTCCTCCCCCTCTCACACAGCGGCTGCCGCCACCGCCCCCATCGCCACACCCCCACAGCCACTGCGAGCCCGACGCCCACTCTCTCTCCCCCAAATTTCTGTAAATTTCTCCCCTCCCCGCAACCCCGTCCGGCCGCCCCCTCCCCCTATCCAGTCGACGCGTTGGCCCCGCCCTCGTCGCGGCGGCCCAGCCACTGCCTTGTGTCGTCGCGGCCCGTCCCCCCCCCCTTTTTATTTGTCTTCTCTCTTCCACGTTCGGCGTCCTCCGCTCGCCGCCGCCTCCTTGTTTGTCCAAGATGTCGGCCACTCCATTCAGGTATGTTCATTCGTTCTCCCTCTCCCTCGATTCCACATTTTTTTGTTAGGGTTTTCTGTAGAAACCTTTTTTTTTTAATTATTTTCGACAACTTAATGTGGATCAAACACACTCTCGTCGACAATAATTTATCGACGAGAGTGTGTTTGATCCACATTAAGCTGTCAAATTTTTTTTTTTTTTTTTTTTTTTTCGACCAATCAGTGTCGACTGTATATACTTTCGTCGACGAATCGTTGTCGACGGCAGTGTATATGGTCGACTATGGTTGGTTGAAATTTTTTAAAAAAACGGTGATTTTTTAAAGTATTTATTGTAATTTCTGGAAATTTTTTTGACTTGGTTGTCACCGGAAATGGTGTCGGCGGCGGCCGAAAGTGGTGGTTTAGGGAAAAGGGGAAGGAATGATAAAAGGGGGTGCATTTAGTGCCCAACAATTTATTTAAAGGGTATTTTCGATTTTTTATCCTATTATTTTATTAATAAATGAATTGGGGGAGTGCATCTCTCCAAAATGGAGGTGCATATAGTCCAACCCTTATGAAAATTTTCAAGTAATATTTATTTAATACTGTTTTTCATTTAAGATTCATATTTTAATATAGATCCAACACAAGCGTTATACTAAAAACCCCAACCTCAATTATTTATAATCTATATTGTCATTTTTTTTTAATGTAGTGATTTAACAATTCCAAATATGCTTGATCATTTTTTCTTATATTGGATAATGTTGTAGAAAGATTATATTCACAAACATCTAATATAAAATTAAATATTCTAAATGCATAAAATTATAATTTCTTGTATTTATTATGATCTTCTATTACATTATGCATATGTAGCTTGATAATCATGTCAAATTAAACTAATACAATAAAAAACATTTGGAGAAAAATTAAAAAAAATTGAGAGTAGATATAAAATGATGCAAAGAAAAAGAAAGACAAAATAAAGATACTTAAAAATGAAATAAACAAAAAATGCAAGGGCATCGTTAATTCCCATTAGAGCGAAAATAGTACCGGACGAACTGGTTGGTTTTGAATCGTCGATTTCGATTCGAAAACTGAAATTGTAAAAATAAGGTTCGGTTTCGAAAATTAAAAACCGCCGAACCGACGATTTACCCTTTTTTAGATTTTTTTTTTTTGTTTTTTTAATTTTATACTAATATTCTTCTATAAATACTTTAATTTAATTTAAGTAGTATAATTTATATTAATTTAATATTTTTATTTAGTATAGTTTATTTTCTAAAACATAAGAGTGAAAACCCAATCATACTTCACCCGTTATCGGCCATGTCCGCCGTCGCCGCCAGATCTCTCACGCGCTCCACCACCGGATATGCTCGAAGCGCCACCGCTAGACTCACCGCCGGGGTCAAGACTAGGGCTGCTCCATCTCCATTTCTAATCTCATCTCAAAAACCGCTCTCTGCTGGCATATTTAGGTTTTTCTATTAGAGTTTTCCTATTATGATTTCTGATTTCACAGCACTTGTGCAAATATGTTGTTAATCGAAGCATGAACTAGGTCTCCTGTGGAGATGAGCAGCGTCAGCGTAGTGTCGATGTTGCCGTACCACACTGCAACGGCTTCTGCGCTTCTTACTTCCATGCTCTCTGTTGCTCCTCGTGGTCACGGATGGATTATTGAAGGTAATTTCATTTAATGTTTCAATTCAATGCCCTTTCATTGGAATCTGACGAATAGTTATGGAATTAGAAATACAGAACTATACACTTGGTGAACATATGAAAAAAAGGAAATATGAATATTCAATTTGGGAGACTGGGGTATGAGTTTGTATTCATAAATCATGATGTTCTTGGTTGTTACTTTCCAAATGATAGTTCTTAGAGACCCTTGGTTCAAATTATTTAATAAAAATGAATAATTACAGTGAGAATGGTGAGACGGTGGTTACATTGTTAGTGTTTTTCTCTAATTCAAGAATAAGCGAGGATAAAAAATGATTGTTGGTTGAGGAATAGTGGAATAGTGGAATGATTATAGGATGGCAGATAGTTAATAAAGATGGGGTAATGTTTTAACTTATTTTGAGTCTCATAACCTCGTATGAAATACGATGAAGGTGAATTGATCATCTTCTATTCTCATTAATCACCTCAACTTACCTATTTTCATTCTCATCCCATTGAAGAATTTTGAATCAAGTGCCCCCTAAAACCATTCACTATGAAATTGGTCCATTTTTGTAATGGAAAAAAAAAACCTAATTACAGGTTGGGAGTTAAGGTGATCCACCAATTAACCAAAGATGAAGTACATTAATTTTCAATAGGAGCCCAGACACATCATGCATTCCGTCTACAGTGAAGTGTTTGAAATTGCTGCATTACTATCTCTGCCTTAAGACAATTGTTGCCTTAGGTTTTACCGTTTTAGAGTCTGAAACTGATGCATTATCAGGTTTTTGTATCATATCTATGAAACTCAATTACACAGAAAGTAAATCACATTATATCTTTTCAGCAACTGTTTTTCATGTTCTGGTCTTGTGTGGATCATCCTAATATATATTGTATTCTTCAGATTCCAATGATGATAATTGATGAATGTTCGGGCGAAGTGTTATCACTTGAGCACTAGGAGAATTATAGGTAGACTCATGGATGTTCTTGATATGAAGTGTTGTTGATGTCTTGTAATTTTCTTTGTCTCATAATTTTCTTCTGCTATCAAATATTATAAGTTGATTTCTTGATGTGACTTGACTGACTCTCCGTGTGTGTAATTTTTTCTTAACTGTAATATGCTACCATATGTGCACGAGAGCAGAAAATAATAAAGCTGTTACTACATCATCACTATGAAATACTTAATTCTTTTTTATTGCATCAAAACTTGCCTTGTGGTGGCAAAAAACTGTGCTGATATTAGAATCCATTTTTACATTACCATTTGACTTCAGTCTTTTCTTTTCTTTGCTCCGTTTAGGTTTGTGATTAATACTCATTGGCTGAAATTTGGCTTGAATATTTTCCAGTTGTCTTTGCTTGACTTTCATTTGTCTGTGCTACTTGTTACTGAGATTCACTTCAACAGGGTATGTTTCTTTTGAGATTTAAGTGTGCGGGGGAAGTCATGACTTTAAAATCATGGGATTTGAAACCCTCGATGAAAAATAAATATGTGTATTTGTTTTGAGATTTTCATAGGGTGTGATTTTACTTATGTCAAGTCTTTTAGTGGGTGAGTTATTTTAAAGTGTATAAAGTATTGTATTGGGAAAATTGGAGTAATAGGTTTATAAGTAATTTTAGGTGTGGATTGAGTGTGAGATTTTAAATCCCTAACTTGTATGAGACGGAGATTGTAAAATTTTAAGTCCATTCGTGTGAGTTCCAAAAAAACATAGGTTTCTTGCAGATTCGTTAATTTTTCGGATAATTAGTTGAAGCATTTCTCTCTATTTCTTCTTTTCTGGAAAGCTTTGTTCAATAATGTGAACAGTAAATGAAGGAGAGCTCGATAAATTCATGTATATGCTTGGTAATGGTTAGTGTTTATTTATGCCAGGTTAGTACTAATAAGACAACTTGCCAGTTTATGTTCTTGAATGGTTGGAGAACAGGTTTATTTAGGATATGTTTGATAGTTTAGATTAAACCTAGATTAACTTCATTTCAACTCTTATAGTTTGTTTGATAACTTAGATTAAAGGTAGATTATGCTTTAAAATCTGTAAAGTTTAGATATCATCATAATCTAGTCTAGTTTAATCCGTCTTTGCTATCAAACATAACTTTAGGCTACATTTGGATAGAGAGATTTAGGTCTATGAATTTTAAGTTCACAATCCAAATTTACTTCACTTGTTTGGATTAAAAAATAAATGAATGAATTTTAAATACTTAGCATATTTTTTTAGTTCAAATTGAAATAATTTTAAATCCTCAATAAAAGCATGTCATTTGAAATTCATGTATTTTTAAATCATTTTATTTGAAATGTCTTCTCAAATCAAATATCTCATCCAAACACAACCTTAGTGTTTGTTATTTATTTGTTATTGGTGAATCTACTTTTTTTTTTTGAAAGGTAGAATTACAGAGATTGGAAATAAATTACATTTCAACGCTCTCACCTATCCATACAGTAAAGTTCTACCAAAAGACCACATTTTTCACACTCAATCGGGAGAGAGTGGAAGGATCATCGATCAAGCCATCATTCCTTGAAGCTCCGCTATCTAAGAAGATCGTGCTACAAACCTCCCAAATCACATAAGAACGGACCCAAGGGCTACCAGCTCCAACAGGCACAACAAAGTGCGGAAGGATCATCGATCAAGCCAGCATTCCTTGAAGCTTCGCGATCTAAGAAGATCGTGCTACAAACCTCCCAAATCACATAAGAACGGACCCAAGTGCTACCAGCTCCAACAGGCACAACAAAGTGCCACCATGGGAAAACCCGTAAATGGGAAGAAAACCGATCTCATCAGGGAGGAAATCAGAACAACAGGGGAAAAGTAAAATACAGTAGGCAGAAAATAACAACATAGGAAGAAAACGAAACTAAAAACACATCTAAACTAGGAAACAAACTAAAATAACATGCAGAAAGCATAAAAATGAAAATAAAATGGGATCAAACGGATGACTCGCTCGATCGGCCACCGTGGCTCCGACGGGGAGATTCACCCATTGATCTCAACTAAATCCCTGAAAAAGATTCCTTCACCCACTGGAAAATCTGAACAGAGCGTGGCTCCGACGGGGAGATTCACCCATTGATCCCAACTAAATCCCTGAAAAAGACCCCTTCACCCACTGGAAAATCTGAACAGAGCGGCGGTGCGGCGGCGCTACAGGCGGTGAGGCAGCGCTACAACGCGACTTACTTTTATGCAGAAAGTGGGCAACAGATTATTTAGACGGTGGTTTTGGTTGATGAGAGAAATTGGGTTATTGAAGATGAAAGAGATAGTTATTCATGAGAGTTCTTTTTTTCCATAAAAAAATACTCCCTCCGTTCCACAGGAATTTGCACACTTTTCATATATGGATGTCCCATACCAATTTGCACACTCCATAAAAGGAAATATCTTCACAACCTTCACCCTTGAAATATACTCATATTTATCTATATGTCATTACTTTTCCACACTCAATCTACTTTTTACTTTACTTTATTCATAAAAGTTTACAAAACTACCCCTCAAAACATCAATCATTACACCTTTTTTACGCATTTCTTAAAATGTGTGCGGGTCAAAGGGTGCAAATTCCTCCGGGACGGAGGGAGCAGTGATTATCGGTGAATCTACTTTTTTAATAAAAGATATTTTTATTTTTCGAAGAAAAACTCAGTTTTGACAAGTTTTACATTTTGAACAGAGAACCATATCACTGAAAAAATGAATGGACTATTTGGCAAAGTTACAATATACTGTAGTATGTGTGATATTATCTCTGGACTAATGGTATGTTTGATGAATCTAAAACGTCATAGGAGTACATGTTTTAGAGTAAAAAAAAAAAATTATATTCATATATGCAATATAATTATCAAATTAAAGGTTGTAATATTTTTAATCAAATTTGAAATATTTAACGTATTTTTTAGTTAAAATTGAAAGGATTTTAAATTTTCATTAAAATCATGTTATTTGAAATTCATGTATTTCTAAATACATTCATGGAATAAATACAAATTAAGTCACTATTTAAGACCCTTAAACAATTTAAGACACAAATTATTCTTAAAACAATTTAAGTCACTTTCTACGCTGAAAATCCAATTTTGCCCTTTACTTCTTAAAAAAAGTGAACTATTTGTATTATATAAAGAAATTCCTTATTTTACGTTATTTTATATAATTGATTGTCTTTCATTTCCTTAACGACGATCGAATATGCAGATGGTGGCAATTAATTGCATCTTCTATGTCAAACAATCATTCTGACCTTCCATATCTAGGTATTGCACTTATTTTCATTGCCAAAAATACCAAAATTTCTGATCTTTTCAGTTTTCATAGAAATTACTTTTTGGAGCCCTGTTCTTCCCAGAAATGCAGGGACAGAGGGAGTATATTAATCTAGATGACTAGATTTAGTTCTATTATATTTGAATAATAACACAGTTGTGTTAATCCCACCATTTTCAACTAATTAGACAATAATGTTTACTTTAATATATGAATAATAACACATGTGTTTTACTTTAATATTTTGTTATTTTTTCACTGATTGTATTTCAAATTGACTTATTTGAACGACCTAATGTCTTCCTCGAGTTGCATATGAAAACACTTCAGTTTTTCTTCCAGTTCACTTAACTTTGATCGCTCTTCGTTTAATTTTTTTAACAGGACAGGTATAATATTCCTTCCTCTTTCGCACAGAGGTTGATCGATCCACTGAAAAAATCCACAAAAACCTTCTTTATGCAATTGTATGAAATTTAATAATTATTTATATATACATAATTCAAAATCTTAATGAAATATATGAATACACATCATAATGAAATATATGAATACAGTTCCATACTAGACATATGATCATCACGTGCAACTGAAATTCACAATTCAACACAACTATGATGTCAACACTGCACAATTCAGCACAGTATGATTTCAAATCTGCAGCAACGCGGATTATTTTTCATATTATACCTATATATGTAACAACCTCATATAGATGCAACATTCTTTCAGTTTATCATCTGCATATCAGCACCCATCCTACCACCCTTTACACAATTATTGTATATAATAGCCATAATGTAGATGGTGTGTATTATTTTTCAAAGTATATGTTGTTAAATATATTATATCATTGAACATTTAAGGTGTGACATAAATACAAAAGTTAAGTGTATGTGACATCATATAATTGTAATGTTAGATTCATCTCGTACAGAATCAAGAATATTTAAGCAAATCTTATACATTTATGGTGACAACACATTATAATTCTTGTAATTCAAATGTTTGGTCATTTGTTCCACCATATCCGTACGAAAACCCCCCTATTGCAAACCCGAAGAGAATGGATTAAGCATGTATTTTCTTCAGATGCACATATTAAGTTATATGAGTGATGGGTGTACGTGGTCAAGCCTAACAATATTCAAGGAAGAATGGTTACCGTATATGTTCAACATCAACCCGATGTGCTTTTTGAATTGCACGAAGACGATTATCATGTTTAAGAAGTAGACAAGTGGAAAGTTTTGCTCTTATGACATCCAAAAGAGAGAATTTAATGCGTTGGATTCGCTGAATGAAGCCCCAGATGTCGAACGTACGTATAGTATATTGCCTAGTCTAGTTTCCACATTCCCGATAAGTTACCAGTCCTATGTAGTTCTATAGTAAGTTGTAATGTGTTTTCCAGTAGATATGACATGAAATGGTTTTTTTTTTTTTTTGGCTTTTTAGTTTTGTAATGTAATCATATATTTAATATATAAAGCAAACTATATGCAGATGGGAATGCACAATGCAAAAGGTGATGCATATATACGTATTGCCTAAAATGATACTGTTATTGCATATGTTACGCCTATCTGCATTTTTTTAGTTTTATGCAGTATTCACCACATATTCGTGCAAATGCAATAACCACTTCACTTTCTCAAGCTGCGAAAATAGTCACATAGGTCACCTTACAAATATTCTATTAAAAACCAATATCATAATATGAAATTATACTAACATTAAGCGCCCATCAATTGTCGAGTCATATGCGCTGTTACAAAGTATATTCTTGAATATCCAACCAATAAACAATACTATTTCAAATTTCAAAATATGCATAATTGTAATTTGAACTTTATCTGGTGCACCGTTATTCAAATTGATTTTTTTGAACGATCTAATGTCTTCCTCGAGTTGCATATTCGTCTGATGAAAACACTTCAGTTTTTCTTTCAATTCACTTAACTTTGATCGATCTTCGTTTAATTTTTTTAACACGCCAGGTATAATATTCCTTCCTCTTTCGCACAGAGGTTGATCAATCCACTGAAAAAATCCACAAAAACCTTCTTTATACAATCATATGAAATTTAATAATTATTTCAATATACATAATTCAAAATCTTAATGAAATATATGAATACACATCATAATGAAATATATGAATACAGTTCCATACTAGACATATGATCATCACGTGCAACTGAAATTCACAATTCAACACAACTATGATGTCAACAATGCACAATTCAGCATAGTATGATGTCAAATCTGCATCAACGCGAATTATTTTTCATATTATACCTATATATGTAACAACCTCATATAGATGCAACATTCTTTCAGTTTATCATCTGCATATCAGCACCTATCCTACCACCCTTTACACAATTACTGTATATAATAGCCATAATGTAGATAGTGTGTGTATTATTTTTCAAAGTTTATGTTGTTAAATATATTATATCATTGAACATTTAAGGTGTGACATAAATACAAAAGTTAAGTGTATGTGACATCATATAATTGTAATGCTAGATTCATCTCGTACAGAATCAAAAATATTTAACCAAATCTTATACATTTATGCTGACAACACATTATAATTCATAACTTCAATGGAAAAGACTCATTATCTTCGAATTACCTCTGATAGTTCTCATTGATACTCGAATCTGTCTACTTCTATTCTTTTTGCCGTTATTGGCTCTATCTTCTTTCTCAATATGAATGTCTTTTCGCTTATCCCTAGCCATATTTGTATATACCACTGTCTTACCCAAAAAAAATAGAAGTAGGCGAATTTATAATAAGATGAAATGGACAATCTTGAAACAAAAAAATAGTTTTAACAACCCAAAAACAAATACAATATTGATACCAGATTCTGAACCCAACCAAATTCCAAAAAAAAAATGCAAATCTTGCATCATGTATCAAGAACTCATGAAAAATAAATATACATAATATATATACGAATCTATTGCAGAAGTCATTTTTATAGAGCTTGAATATACCTAAACAAATAGATAAGAATCCTACGATATTGATACAGTATATAAGGTATTTAACCTGCTAAAAATAAAAAATGTAGATCGGTTAAAATAAAAAATGTAAAATCTGCTAAAAATCTCTACATATTTCCGTCCAACGCATACCTTTTAATGAAGATCAGTTGAGTTGAGAGTGACGATGACGGTGGCAAACTCTCGCAGCAAGATGTAGTGTGGAAAAAATCTACCTCGATTTGGGGTTTTGTTAATTTCAATTTTGGAAAAGTGTGTAAGATGGTATGTTTGTATAAAATTGAGAGCAATTATCGATGATTGACAGTATAATTTTTTTAAATTGGCTCATGATTGTAGTTGACTAATGTATTGTTTACATTAATATATTAGGAGGTTAAAAATGTAAAATTGCTTATATAAATGATCTTTTCTGTAACTAGAAATAAAAATGTTTTTTTTTTTTTTTAAAACACTAGGTGAAATGACCTATTGCCCCTACATTCATTTTAAATGTCTCCTCAAATTCCTGCCTCCAAACATAACCTCAAATTCTTGTGAAAATCTATTTCACTAAACAGTATTTTTTTTTTTTTTTAATTGATCAGTTCTCATTAAATCGGTGCAGTTGATCCACAGTAGCACGAAGGTGTTATACTAGTAAGTTTTTTATATTTTTTTAGAATTTCTCACTTTTGAAAATGACTTGGTCTCTGGTGCACAGGTGCAGGTACTGAAACGGTTACAGTGTTCTCAACATGAGTACAAGGTTGCAGACCTTTTGAACCTCAATATATATAAAAAAGATAACAATTAACAGTAATTACAATTACCACTTTTAATAATACTTACCACTTTTTTAGACCTCAATATATATAAATTATACTCCATATTTACCATTTTTTTTTTAAAAAAAAAGATAACAATTTACAGTAATTACAATTACCACTTTTAATAATACTTACCACTTTTTTATAGACCTCAATATATATAAATTATACTCCATATTTACCAATTTTATTTTAAAAAAAGATAACAATTTACAGTAATTACAATTACCACTTTTAATAATACTTACCACTTTTTTAGACCTCAATATATATAAATTATACTCCATATTTACCAAATTTTTTTAAAAAAAAGATAACAATTTACAGTAATTACAATTACCACTTTTAATAATACTTACCACTTTTTTAGACCTCAATATATATAAATTATACTCCATATTTACCAATTTTTTTTTTAAAAAGATAACAATTTACAGTAATTACAATTACCACTTTTAATAATACTTACCACTTTTTTAGTATTATAAAACACCACTTTTCAGTAATAATACTTACCACTTTTCAATATTATAAAACAACACTTTTCAGTAATAATACTTACCACTTTTCAATATTATAAAACAACACTTTTCAGTAATAATACTTACCACTTTTCAATATTATAAAACAACATTTTTCAGTAATAATACTTACCACTTTTCAATATTATAAAACAACACTTTTCAGTAATAATACTTACCACTTTTCAATATTATAAAACAACACTTTTCAGTAATAATACTTACCACTTTTCAATATTATAAAACAACACTTTTCATTAATAATACTTACCACTTTTCAATATAATAAAACAACACTTTTCAGTAATAATATTTACCACTTTTCACTAATAATTGTTATCAATTTTCAATAATAATAGTTACCACTTTTCAGTATTAAAGATTACCACTTTTCACTAATAATACTTACCAATTTTCAGTATTATAAAACAACACTTTTCAATATTATAAAACAACACTTTTCAGCAACATTACTTACCACTTTTCAATATTATAAAACAACACTTTTCCGTAATAAAAATTAACACTTTTCAATAATAATAATTACCAATTTTCAGTAATAAAAATTACCACTTTTCAATAATAATAATTACTACTTTTCCGTAATAAAATTAACACTTTTCAATATTTTCAGTATACTATCGATTCAATGTGGAGAACTTGGAATATGAGAACATCAGCTTCACTGTTTGTGATGTTGGGGGACAGGACAAGATCAGTTGATCAGTCCACTGTGGAGGCATTATTTCCAGAAAACTCAGGGCATCATCTTTGTTGTCAACAGCATTGCGGGATGAATTGTTCTCCGGTTGTTTGCCAACAAGCCACAACCACCACCCACTCCGTCGTCGTTCAATTGACTGCCTTGTTGCCTTCTCCCTCCGGCCAACCACCATCGCCGCCTCCGTATCTTCCCTATCCTTCGCCGCCGCCTCCGTAACTTACTCCACCCACCTCCACAACCACCGCCTCCGCCTCCGAAAAGGAGGTCTCATTTGACCTAATCCGACAACATTTATTCGCCAAAAACTTCCGGTAGGCGAACGAGGAGACTCGTCGCCTTAAGATTGTACTCGCCGGTGACGCCGCGCAGAAGCGCGGCTAAGTCTTCTTCTCCGAAGTCCTGTTCATCGCAGAAGACGATCTGAAAACCATCGGCGGAATCCATGAATGCACTTGATCTGTAATTCTTACTTGGATTTCCGAGTTGATTAAACTTGATCAAACAGGGAGAGAAAAACTCGAAAAGATCTAGTTTTTTTTTCTGTGGTTAGGTAAAGAGCCGTGTGCACCAAATTTAATTTGGTATGTAGGGTGTATATAAGACTTTTCCTTTGAAAGTTAATTTTAACGTGAAAAAATCTAGCTTTTCATTTGAGTAGAGTTTCTCGATTTTTTAAATATATAAAAATCGATTTATATATATATTCTAAAATAAATGGATAATCAGATTCAAGATAAATGGTTATTCAAGTTTAAAATAAATTTCTACATAATACACAAAAATACACTTGATTATATGCATTTTAAATGATAGTAAAATACATCATTTACAATTTAATCTAGATCAATTGAAATATCGAACTAAGTGATTATAAGGATAAAATTGAAGAAAATGTAATCCGTGAATGGTCAAATCGAAGAACTAGGAGTCTAGGAGTGTAAAAATCGAGATTTGAGATTATGGAGTGCAATTTTTTTTAAAAAGATTGAATTTTTTATTATTTAAAAAATAATCCATTTTTTCAAATTCAGGAAGTTCACAAAAATAAATTCCGAAACCAAAAATTGGTGCAACAATAATTTTATCATATCACAAATTCATAATCCAAACCTTGGGCTGAAACCCAAGCAAAGCCCTACCCCTCTCTCATGGCCGCATTCTAACCATACGCCATGCCCGCCGTTGCCGCCAGATCTCTTTTGCGCTCCGCCGCTCGAAGCGCCACCGCAAGACTCTCCGCCGGCGTTAGGCCTAGGGCGGTTCCTTCTCCCTTTCGAGTCTCTTCTCAAAAACCGCTCTCCGCTCGCATTTTTAGGTTTTTCTACTTGAGCTTTCCAATGACGACTTCTGATTTCCTTGTATCTATGTGTGTTAATTTGTTGTATGAATTAGGTCTCCTGTGGAGATGCGCAGCGTTAGCGTAGTGTCGATGTTGCCGTACCACTCTGCAACAGCTTCTGCCCTGCTCACCTCCATGCTCTCTGCTACTCCTCGTGGTCGAGGATGGAGTATTGAAGGTAATCTAATTTCAATTCAATGCCCTCTCATGGTGAATTCTGACAAATAGTTATGCAATTGGAAATACCTATGCTAATCATTTTCTTCTGAATTAGAGGGTAGGTTACTAAGTTTTAGAGGGATTGAAATACACAGGGGAGCTTGGAAATGAGAATAATTGAATAGTGAATACATGAGAATAAGGATGATGATGATTACAATGTTAGTTTTTTTCTCTAATATAGGAATAATAATACATAAACAAACAAACCGGTTACATGAACCAGTGTTTCTGTCTTTAAGTGGATCTTCATTTAGTCTCCAAATCATTGTGTATGACTTGTAGAAGATGTGGAATGACAATGAAGTATGATGAAGGCAAATTGATTATCTTTTATTCTCATTCCATTCCCATTCAAAAGTATCCTTAAATTTCAGAAAATGAGACACTGGGTGAGCATCTCAATTGGAAATATGGATTATTCAATTTGTAGTCATAAATCCTTATGCTGCTAAATGATATCCTTAAATCATATCCATTAGAAAATTAGTCCAATTTTATTAGAAAAATTAAAAATCATAACACCTCTGATTACAGGCGGTGAATTAAGGAAAAATGACGATGAATTTCATAATACAGTAAAATTCTATCTCTGCCCCTAAGATGATTGCTTCATTAGGTTCTAGTGTCTCAAACTGCAGCTTTATCATGTAAAGTGTGGCTTCTGTTGATTGTTGATCAATGCAGATTTTTTGAATATCTAAGAAACTCACATGTTTTACCTCTCCTGCAACTGTTATCCATGTTCTAGTCTTATGTTCATCTAAATACATTGTATTCTTCAGATCCCAATGATGATTGTTGATGACTGTCGGATTCTTGAGGTGAAGTTTATTTTCATTGGAGAATGACAGGTAGACTCACGAATGATGTTGATATTGATTTCTTGTAATCCTGTTTGTCTAATAATTCGGTTGCTAGTTGATTTCTTTCTCTAAACATTGCTGTTTCCTGTTGTTTGTAACCTTTTGACTTCACCACTTCTTTTCTCGACTAGGGTTGTGATCAATGCTCATTAGCTGAAATTCAGATTGAAGATATTCACATTGTATCCTTTTGTTTATGCGTTGCTATAATCCTTAAAGCTAACTAGAAAAGGCTCGAAGTATTTGGCAGACCAAATGTGCTATTTGTTTATGATAAACAAATGTGATATAAATTTCTAAATGAATAGAGCCTTCAATGAATACAAATGTGATATGTTAGGTTTGCCTTCAGTATTAATATCTTTTGATATTTTGAATTTATTATAATATTAATCTATGATAAAAATTTATTATAATGGCGAATATTAGTCTATGTTATTATTATTTAGATTATGAACATTTACACTTTCTATCCATCAAAATTGTGTTTAAACCATTAAAGAAAATAATATTCTTAATTTTTATCACTTCATCCTCACTTATTTATAAAAAATGGTCATGATCCACTATTTTCTATTTTATCAACTTTTTTTTAATGATGTAGAATTTTTTTAGAATTACTAAAAATTAGTTGATATATTAGAGGGTAATCTTGATTTTCAAGTAGTAATTATTGTAAAAATCTTTATCCAAACCCCCTGCGGCGATTGACGCTGATCGTCTCGGCCCAAAATGGTCGTCCCTCCCCCACGGCAGAGTGTCGCCGTTTTGTGCCACGGCTCCCCGCCCTCCTCGGTCGCCCTATGCTGCCCTCTATCGGCGTCCACTGCCCCTGGCCGTCCCCCGCCACCTTTCCCCTCCCCTAGCAGTCCTCTGCCGCCGCCCTTGCGAGAGCAGGAGGCTCCCCCAGTGCCGCCTGACAGCGTGCAACCCTTACACGAGCAGGCTTCATCAACGACGACCCCTCCGTCCTTAGCCAAATTCTCCCCTGTTGAAATTGCTCTGGCTAAGCTGCTTATACCTCGGTTTCCGGGACTAGGCGTCCTTTTGAAATCTCTTGATCAGTCCGTTCCCATTGGTGTCCACCTCCCATCCTTGGAGGAGCACTTTCCTGGGTTTACTGAGTTTCTCGAACCATTCGTTGGCTTTCTACCTTCACTGCCGTATCCCACCTCGTTCGTGTCTACCTTGGTCGGACAGAGCACCTCGGCCCCGCCCTCTTTCGAGATGCCCACCTTGCCAGTTGGCATCTCCTCCACGAGCCCAGTCGTTTTTCCTGAACACATGCGCCTATGTAAGAAGGGGGATTACTTCACGATCTCGATTGATAATGCCACGTTTCAGGCTGGAGTGAACGAATTCAAGGATGCCTTGATTGGTCGCTTAATCACCCCTCGTGGAATCAGTATGCTAGAATCTTGGTCGAGGTGGATATGAAACAACCTTTTTTGGAGCGTCTGGTCCTTGAATGTGAGGACTGTTCGGTGACGGTGGAGGTTCTTTATGAGCAGCTTCCGGAGTTCTACAGCCACTGTAAGGTAATTGGATACGTATCTGCTTATTGCGCTATGGGACAGGCCCCGCTGCCTCCTCGCGACGACTCTCGTGGTAGGACCCGACACAGAAGACAGTCGAGGCCTTCTCCCTCAGGCCTCCTCGGATACTGAAGTCGATCCGGTCCCAGTGAGCAACTCCTTCTCCAGTCTCAGCACAGATGAGCCCTCAGAGGATCCCGTGGCTGTAGCGACCAACAACGGTCTTCTGATCCCCTCAGATCCCCAATCCTGCCCCACTCAACCAGAGGTCGTTGGGGATTCACCAAATGCTCAATCGACAATTTCACCGCTGGGCTGTAAAACCCGACTTTCTTCATCACGCCAGGGTCATCCAAAATCGATATAATCAACTGATCCACCTTCATCGCCAGAAGTGGCTGTTGTTGCCGTTCAGTTGATTATATTTTGTTTAGGACTGTAAAATTGAGATTTGAGAATGAGAGTACACCATTATTGTCCATGTATTCACATGATTCAGAGAGAGGTTTGATAATTAATGTAGATTTGAATATTTTTTAACTTTGTCTTTATAAATGCATAATTATCATTAGTAGATTGAGAGAGTATGTGGTGATATGTGTATTCATAAATTGATAGTTGAATTTATTTGTCAATTAAACTTTCGTTGAATATTATATATTTTTGTTATTGATAGTTGGGTTGATTTGCCCATTAAACTTTCGTTGAATATCATATATTGATTCTGCCCTTTTGAGAATAAGGATTTAAACAATATTAAAGTTTAAATTTTAGTTCGATTGATTTGTCAATTAAATAAAAAATCTTATTTGAGGTTTACTTTTTGATTATAAGAGATTAAAATTATTCATGTGGTGTATTTAATTAAAGATTATTCAAAATTATTCGCACTTTGTTTCTTTATATTTTTAGTAATTATTCATGTATTGTTTAAAATTTATTATAATAATAAAATGTGAAAAAATAAAAATATTATGAAAAAGCTCGTGGGCTATCCTGTAATACCCCGAATCAAATTATGCCTGTTACAACGATTAGTCGAATTTATTAAATAATTTAAGAAAAATAAATTTATGTTGCATATTTTCAACACAGCGCTTGATTTACGAGAATTTGATTTTTTAGGAACGAGCTCCAAAACCTTAATGCCATAATAGAGAATAATTAAATAATTTGATGATGAAAATAACGACTCGTCTAGAGCTGGCAAATCGGGCCTCCCGGCCCAACCCAGCCCAGCCCATCGGGCCAAGTGATGTTCGTGGGCTAGGCCGGGCCGGCCCATGAACTGGTCAGGCCTATAAAATTGGAGCCCAGCCTAGCCCATCTGGGCTACTGGGCTAGCGGGCCAGCCCAGCCCATTACATAATTTTTTTTTTTTTTTTAAAAATTCTTGCAAAAATTATATATTACTCCCTCCGTCCATGAAATGTAGTCTCATTTGCCTCATATTATTTGTCCACTAAATGTAGTTCCATACACTATGGAAACCATCACCCCCAACCATCACTTAATTACTCAATTTGCCATCAACTTTATTCACAAACAATCACTTTATTCACAATAGACCTACCTTTTTCTTAAAACTTATGTCCACCCTCTATGGGATTACATTTGGTGGATGAAGGGAGTAACTAGTAACTACACATAATTTATAAACGATCATAACCATTATTGCATTAATGTACACTGCAAGTCCCACCCCATGAGATACAAAAAATATTTCTAGCAAAAAATTATACTCAGTATATATAAATTTATTATGTATTGATCACATTCTCACATATATTTTTTATTTATACAAATAATTACAATTAAAAATATACATTACTAATATACTCCATTAATTATACATAATTTATAAACGGACATAACTAGTACGGAGTATAACATTACACTATATATCAAGTTCAAATAGAATTATAAATAATTTATAAGTTCAAATTTTAAAGTCAAAATAAAATCAATAACATAATAATAATATTTAAGTATAGAGTATTGTAATAATTTTAATTGTTTATTTACCATAAAAAAAATTGATCGGGCCAAATGGGCTGCCCATGGGCCGCCGGGCCAAAATCAGCCTAGCCCATTAGGCCCATCGGGCCTATCGGGTCGGGCCAAATAGGCCCAGTTTTATATGGGCCTATAATTTTAGAGCCCAACCCATACTGGGCTTCGGGTTGGCCGGGCCGGCCCATCGGGTCGGGCCCAAATTGCCGGCTCTAGTCTCGTCTAATTAAAAACGAACTGTCAATTGATAGTCCAATTATCAAAAAATATAAAACACTCCTATTGTTTGCATAAGATATACTTTTAATTAAATTAATATATTGTTACACTTTGTGCCGTTTTAATTAAATTGAATGTTATGTGAAATTTATTTGTTGCATCATACTATGATTTAATTAATTAGCATGACATATCACACATAAAGAGTTAGTGCAACATTTATCTAAGGGTGTAACACATTTTTTGATTTATCTTGAGACTTCGGATAATTTAATTCATGAGAACAATTTAGATTATTAACCAATAAGAAAACCAAAATTTACCCTACAACTAACACCTATCAAGCTAACATCCCACCATATCGTGACACATACATACCTCTCTTCCCAATACATCCACCTTGGGACAAAGTGGGATAGCTCAAGTGGTTAGAGCACCACTACCTAAGCCTTAGGTCCTGAGTTCGAGTCATGAGGAGGAAAAAAAAAAAGGGATGGGTATTTAACTTTCATAAAAAATAATACCTCCACCTTGGCCGACCACTTTAGTTAATTAATCTCTTCATCTTTATTTATTTATGTTCCATTTTGCTATCATATACAATCCCCTCCTATATACTCCATAATTATATATATGCTTGTCTTGAAATGTCAAAGACAACACTTCACTCCTCCTCCCACCAACTCCCATCTCATCACCATACTTCCCATGCCATATTCTACTCCCTCTCATTCGGTCACTTCACCCCTCCCCAACTACTCAATTATTGTACTCCTCTAACTAATGCTCCAGTTATCCCATCCCTCTTTAGCCATCCTCATCAATGACACTCCCCCAACTCAACCCTTCAATATTATATTAATTTCTCTCTCATCCACCTATCCAATTTACAATTCAACTCAAATTTCATTTTATCATACTTCATCAATGACACCGACCCAACCCAACCCAACCCAACCCAAAAATAATAATAATTTTTTAAATACATATTATATTATTAATTTTTACTAAATTGGTATATAAAAATTACTTGATATTCTAAATTTGTAATTATAATATGAATTTTTTTATCACACACTTAAAATAAATAATGAACTCAATAACAAAATTAAAATATGAATTTTTTTATCACACACTTAAAAGAGAAAATTTTAGTTTGTGTTTCAAAATAGCTCGATATTGGACTCTATTTATAAAGAATTTTTTTTTACGAATTTTGATATATATATATATATATTGAAAGTGTGCTGGTATGAAGTGTTTAAGTTTAAGTAGAATAATGTTGTACTAAATGTTGTGACAAATTGTACAACACTGACTCTAACAGAATATCAGAAATTAAGATACACAGCGGAAGACTTGAAACACTAAAAACAAACGTGACACAATGGAAATAATTTTTCACATAGATTTTATAAATAAAAATCTATGCGAGCCTTACGACGAAATTCAATACTTATCTTCAAGTACAAATGTTGTGTGAAATGTTACAGCAATAACCTTCACAACTGAAACTACAAACGAGGCAGGTGCCTTGTTCTAAAAACGAACTAAGTGTATAAATTATACATTGTCGAAATGCCTAGTTTATCTAATGATTACACTCTCAATAGATAAGAAGACACACAGCCATACGGGTGGGATACTTCGTATGATCTAAAAGGTAAAACTACTGGCCACAATTCCAAACAGGGATGAACGCTCGGTCTAGGAAATTGATCGAATAGAATACACTGAATTGAGAAGCCTTCAATCGGTATTTATAGAAGTGGGGTGCTGATTCTAGAGGCTTCCACATTGAGATCCTATTTTTTAGGAACTCAACTTCCATGATCTTTCTAGATCCTTCTTGCACGTTCCAGGTCATTCTAAGATGCTTCCAGCCTCTTCTAGCTCTTCTAGGACGTTCTCCAATATTCTGGAATCTTCCAGGTTCCAGATCCTTATAGAAGCTTCTAGACTCTGCCAGAAATGCTGTGACATTTAGATCAACATTTAATGTAACATTTCAGAAAGGACTTAGAAAAAATTTCGGAAGGTCAAATTAAGATGTTGTTGATAATGTTAAGGCATTTACGGATTAACAACATCTACAATCTCCCCCAATTTGACCTTTCGACTACAACACACCTGATGCACATATATTTCTATATATACTCAGTATTATGTACTTAGTTGAGGTTGACATCATTGCTAAGCACTAGTCAAGACAATACCTGTTGTAACCGTTGGATCAAATCAAATGAAGATCAAGGATAATTTTACAATGATCCGTGCCATAAGATCAAGATAAATTTTATCCAAAATAGAACAAGTATAAACAATACACTTATTCACAACATAAGTAACTTTACTACGATTATAAGTTGAACTGGAAGAATTAACTTAGAATCTAAGTAAGACACTAACAAAAAACAAACATCAGAGCAAAACAATAAACAACACAATAGCTTAAGCATCAGAGTAAAAGCACAACAACTCTGGACAAAAACAAGGACTATACAACCAGCAGTATAACACATGATAACCTGTAAACAATTTAAGCAAAGGCAGTAAACAAATATCAAGTGGAACCATAATTAAGCAAGTTGTGAAACAATAGACAGCCTATCATCTAGAAAATAAATAGCAAGTGTATCAGAATTTCAGAATTCAAACTTAAACATTAATTACAGAGATTGAACTGAATAAATGGCATATATTGTTGTGGTAACAGCTGCAGCATCAACTTCCTGCACAGTAGCCATTATAAATTTCAGATCTCCCCCTGTCTAGCAGCTTTCTTTATGGAGATCACCATACAAAGTCTCCATCTCAGCAGCATCATCATCATCTCCTTCATCAACAAAGTAAGTAGATGTAAGGTGTGCAACTACATCAGTCACTCCAGCATCAGGTCCATCACCAGCAGCTGGAACTCCATCATCATTCATTTCTTCAATCACCACATTGGAGTTGGATGGTGGTGGTACTCCCCCTGTTGTAGGTGAAAGCAGATTTGTCCACCTGTCCTTCAGGAACTGGAGCTCATCAATTGTTTCCTGCAAGTGTTGGAGTTGGAGTTTGATGAATTCCTGTGAAAGATACACATTACCAGAAATGTTGATACGAATGTTCTCAACATTTGGGGTTGCATTTCTCTGTCTTGATCTGGATGATTCAGGATGATCAGAAGTTAATGGTCTGGAAGTTCTCTGTGGACTAGCAGTACCAGGAGCAACTAAGGGCAAATCAATTACTCTGTCCCCAATCAATAAGGCAGGAGCAACAGCAAGCAGTGGCACTCTCCCCCTTAAAACATCAGTCTTCTTGGCAGTGAAGCCATGGTGCTTCAAATAGTTTGAAATCAAGACTGGATAGGGCAGATTTCCTTTCCCAGTAGTTTTCCCAGTAAACTTCCTCATATGGTGAAAAATGGTGTGGCCTAGATTGAACTTCTTAAGTATGGAAATCCTATACATAAGAATGGCTTGATCTCTGGTAATCTTAGTGGTGTTGGTAGTGGGGATCCAATTGTAAATAATCAACTTATACAGAACAGAATGCAAAGAGGTTAAGTGTCTAGCTAACATTTTCCTAGCCCACTTAGTCTTTCTACCCCCTGTGATTGCAGTAATCACAACATCCATATGTGGATCCTCATCCTCATCAACATTAGGGGTGTGCAAGAACTCATTAATAAGTTCAGGAGTGAATGGCACATCCCTCCCCCTAAAATTAACAGTACCATAAGATCTAGAACTTCTCCTACCAGTGCTTTTCTTTATACAGGCATAGAATTCATATGACCAATTAGTCAGAAAAGCTTCACCAAATGTAACAGCATTCAACAGATTTCTATCCTCTAAGAACTTAATCATTCCCTTACTATCAAAATCAGGCACATTAATTCTTTTCTCAATCAATAGCTTCCTCTTAGAGTAAATTTCTAACCTTTTTTCAACATAGTTAGAGTGATCAGAGATACCTTCACTTTCTTTCTCAGAAGGCAGTTCCTCATCAGGATCAGAATCTCCATCATGTTCAAAGGAGCTTTTGGATGAGCTCTTTGCCTCAGCAGATGAGCTCTTTGCCTCAGAAGATGAGTCTCCACTTCCACCATCATCAGGTTCTGGTGCGGACTCCTTTGCAGCAGCATATGACTCAGCATTCTTCTAAAGAGATTCTTGCATATCTCTTAGGCAAACATTGAAATCAGAATCAGAGTCTGATTCAGCAGGTTCTTCTTCAGGGATCATCTCGGCCTTCCCTTTTCCTTTAGGATCAGCAACAATCTTATTCTCAATTGGTTTCTCAACAACAACTTTCTTTGGTTTCTTTGCAGCAACAGTGGCAACTTCAGTTTCTTCATCAGAATCAGTGAACACTTGAATGGGTTCACTAGCATCAGCTCCGACTTTCTTCTTCTTCCTCATAGATTCAGAGTAATCTACTCGGGTAAAGACACGGTTTGACCTCCTCCTTTGAACAGGGCTTCTCTGTCGTTTCCCTTTCTGCACTATTTTCTTAAGAGGAACAGGGGCAGACTCATCAGAGGGTGAGAGAGAGGAGTTTGTACCATCATCAGAAGCTTCGGCATCCTCCATTTCGACATCCTCAGAATTTGATGCATCAGCACTAACTTCTCCTTCAGCAACGGTTTCCACATTCCGTTCCGGTGCAGCAGGCTCAGTAGGGTTCGATGAATTGGGGGTTTTTGCAGCAGCAGCCATCTGGGCAGTTTGTTCGGCCAAATAGCTTGAGATATCCACAGTGATATCTCCGAACGTCATCACAGGTAGATGACCAGTGGTTCGAAGAGTATTGGATACCTCTTCAACAGCCCTAGTGAATTCTTCAACGGTTGAGTCTTGTGGGATGTGGGTAGTTGGTGGAGTAGTTTGTGGAACAGGAGTGGTTGTTGATGGGGTTGCAGAGACATTGGTGTCGGCATTTGAGGAATTTGACTGTTGTGAGGCCATTGAAGCAAGAAGATCGAGAGAGTTTTGGGCGATTTGATCGGAAGATTCAGGAGCAGAGTGTGAGTGAGAGTGTTATTGAGGGTGGTTTCCAGCCATTAAGAAGAATCGGTTGGATTTCCAAGGTAGGTTTGAGAGTGTATGCAGTAAAATTGGAAAATACACGGCCAAAAAACAATTTCTGCAAATGAGGTACTTAACACAGCTCGACAAAGACAATTAGCAACATTAATCACAGTTAATTGAGTTTTATAGAGAGAATGTGTGTAGTTGGAGGTTAACACGATTAATTCCAGAAATAATTTGATAGTTCTCCACATTTTTAGCCACAACCTAGATCATGGTTTAATTAGTGGGAAAAATCAATTTTATTAATTAATTAAGTAATTAAGAAGTTTCTAGAATTTTTACTTAGTCCAAGCATAATCTGAAAAATAAAAAACGTGGATCAGTATATAATTAAATAAATAAAATAAATCTCAGTAAATAATTAAATAATTACAACAGATAAAAATAAATTCGAATCAGGCAATGTTGTGCTCAAAACTGTTACAAACACCTCAACACGGTTTTTACATGAATTTACTTCATTTGTGTTGCACCATATATTTTTTTCTTTTTGTGTTATAGCATCTAATTTGTATTGATCCATTGTTCCTGTAGAGTACATCGTAGTAGCGAACTCCGTGCCCCATACTTACTTAATGGATTACAAACCTCTTGATGTTTTTACCAAATATCACCTTTTGAAAAGAAGGCATCGTAGTAGTGAACTCTGTGCTCCATAGTTACTCAGTGATTTGGTACATCTTTTAGTATGCTAATAACATTCTCATTTTTATGCATTTGAGAGGTGTAAGACGTTTATTTTTGCACTCCAAGGTTCTTAGATTCGTAGATATTTTACAAAGGAATTATTTAACTAAGTAAGAAATAAATTCAACTTATAAAATTTATACAACCCATGATGTTGTCCCAAATGCTGACGCATTTGTGACAACATCCATCCGAATTTTTCAGATAGTGCTCATACCAAGAGATTTCCTCAAAGTTGAGAATCTCTCATGGTCTAATGCCTTGGTAAAGATGTCAGCATTTTGTTTTTCAGTAGATATACTCCAACTTTACAATATTCTTCTCTACTAAATCTCTCATAAAGTGATGTCTTATGCTAATGTGCTTAGTGAGTGAGTGTTGTATAGGATTCTTAGAAATGTTAATAGCACTAGTATTATCACAAAAGATTGTAAGTATACCATTCTCAATACCATAGTCATGGAACATCTTGCTCAGCCACAAGAGTTGTGTGCAGCAGCTTCGAGCAGCAATATACTCAGATTCTGCAGTGGATTGTGAAACACAATTCTGTTTCTTGCTGTGCCATGATACAAGATTGTTTCCCATGTAGAAACATCCTCCACTCGTACTCTTTCTATCATCTATATCTCCAGCCCAATCAGCATCACTATAACCAATCAAAATGTTGTTGGTGTCCTTAGTATACCAGATTCCAAGGTCACTTGTACCTGAAACATACTTGATAATCCTCTTCACAGCATTCAGGTGTGATTCCTTTGGATTAGCTTGGTACCTAGCACAAACACACACACTGTACATAATATCTGGTCTACTAGAGGTTAAATATAGTAAACTACCTATCATGGATCTGTAAAGTGTTGGATCAACATCTGTTCCAGCACTATCTTTGCAAAGTTTCAAAGAAGATCCCATAGGAGTTTTCATTGGTTTTGAATTTTCAAGACCAAATCTTTTAACCAAGTTCTTAGCATACTTACTCTGGGAGAAGAAAATACCATCACTGCACTGTTTGATTTGAAGACCTAGAAAATAGTTCAAGTCTCCAACCATACTCATTTCAAATGTTGCAGTCATTGCCTCAACAAAGTTACTCAACATTTTATCACAAGTAGAACCAAACACAATGTCATCAACATATATTTGAGCAATAAGTAAATCTCCTTCAGTGTGTTTAATGAACAAAGTTCTATCAGCTTCTCCTCTAATAAATCCATATTCCAAAAGAAAGTCAGTAAGTCTACCATACCATGCTCTAGGAGCTTGTTTAAGACCATACAATGCTTTCTTAAGTTTATATACATGATCAGGATATTGTGGATCTTCAAATCCTATAGGTTGTTCAACATATGCTTCTTCATTCAAAATGCCATTTAGAAATGCAGCTTTTACATCCATTTGATGAAGTTTAATATCAATGAAACATGCAATAGCTAGCAGTAATCTAATAGATTCTATCATAGCAACAGGTACAAAAGTCTCATCAAAATCAACTCCTTCAACTTGGGTGTAACCTTGTGCTACTAACCTAGCCTTGTTTCTAACAATATTACCAGATTCATCAGTTTTATTCTTGAATATCCACTTTGTTCCAATGACATTAGTATGACTAGGTCTTGGAACAAGTGTCCACACTTCATTTCTTTCAAACTGACCAAGTTCTTCATGTATATCATTAATCCAGTTTTCATCAGTTAAGGCTTCTTTAGCACTCTTAGGTTCAATTTCAGATAAATAACATTCAGCATTTACAATGTTACACATAGAAGACATGCATATTGTTCTTACCACATCTACCTTGTTTGATCTTACTCTTCCTCTTGTTTGCACTCCAACTGTAGCATCGCCTATGATCTGGTCAGAAGGATGACTTTTACCTATTCTTGAAGAAGGATTCGTTTTGGGAACGTACTGGTCATTCTGTGAAGTTACAACTGACTGTTCTGTAGATGTTGACCCAGATGTGTTAACATTTGGTGCAACATTTTCAGACTTCAGTGTATTCTCAGAAGTGTCAGTAACCTGTGATACATCTTCTTCATCTTTGTAATCTGTAAGACCTTTATCATCATCAAACACAACATTAACAGATTCTTGAATAGTGTTAGTTCTAAGGTTATATACTCTATAAGCTTTACTATTTCTAGAATAGCCTAAAAAGAAACATTTATCACTTTTAGAATCAAACTTATGAAGTTGATCCCTATCATTCAAAATATAACACACACAACCAAATAAATGAAAATATTTCACACTTGGTTTTCTGTTATTCAAGATCTCATAAGGTGTTTGACTTGTGCCTGAACGAATAAAAACCTTATTAATGATATGACATGCAGTATTCAATGCTTCTCCCCAAAATTTCTTAGCAAGACATTTGGATGTAAGCATGACTCTAGCCATTTCTTGTAAAGTTCTATTCTTTCTTTCAACAATTCCATTTTGTTGTGGAGTTTTAGGAGATGAATATTCTTGCAAGATACCATTTTTATCACAAAAATCATTAAACATGCTGTTTTCAAATTCCCTACCATGATCAGTTCTAATACGGCCAACTTTCAAGTTAAACACATTTTTGAACCTCTTATAAAGAATTTTAAATGCAGCAAATGCTTCAAATTTGTCTCTTAAGGACTCTACCCAGGTATATCTAGAAAAATCATCTACCACAACTAAGGAATACCTTTTTCCTCCAATGCTTTCAGTTTCCATAGGACCCATCAAGTCCATGTGCAGTAATTCAAAACATCAATGTGTAGTACAATGTGACAGCATTTTGTGCGACATTCTTACCTGCTTACCTTTTTGGCATGGTCCACATACAATGTTATTGTGAAACCTCAGTTTTGGAATTCCTTTTACTGCATCTGCTTTGATTAGTTTTTTCATTGCTCTGTAATTTGCATGACCCAATCTTTGATGCCATAAGACATTTTCATCATATTTTGACAAGTTACACATATTTGTTCCAATAAGATAGCAATTATCAGCTGACCTAGTACCAGTCATGACACAAACTTCATCTTTATTAAGAACATAACATGAATCTTTATCAAATTTCACATGCAAATTATCATCACAAAGTTGACTAATGCTAATCAGATTTGCAAGTAAGCCATCAACATGTAAGACATTTTTAAGCTTAGGAAAACCTTCAACATTCAAAGTTCCTTTACCAACAATCTTTCCTTTAGAACCTCCACCATATGTAACACTACCACTATTCAAGGTCACATAATCAGATAAGAAATCAGTACGACCTGTCATATGTCTAGAACAACCACTATCAAAATACCATAAATCAGGTAGACATGCTTTTAAGGAGGTGTGAACAACATTACAGGTAGTTTTTGGTTTCCATGCAGATTTCATAAACTGTTTAACAGGATGTGACAGTTTGTTATGCAGCATTTTCAAAGTTTTCTGTTCTTCAAACAATTTTATACAGTAAGGACGAATATGACCAACTTTGAAACAGTAATGACAGATATACTTCCTTTTAACCTTGTGAGGATCTGATTGTGCAGATGTTGCATCAGATGTGTCAACATTTGTCTTCATAAATTTCACAGGTTTTCTAAATTTATCAGAAATAGAAGCAGTAGTACCATCATAACCTAAACCATGATTATTAGACTTTCCAGTAGCTATAACATTATTTACCTTAGAAGCACTCTTGGAATATTTCTTGAAACATAAGGTGGAATTTATCAATTTCTCCTTTAAGTTATAGATTTCCATATCTCTTTTGGTAAGAATAACCTCTAGCTTAGTGATTGTGTCTTTCAGATCCTCATTCTCTTTATTCAAGGAATTAAGAGTGAGTTTCTGATTGTTCCAATCATCTAACAGCTTTTGGTGTTCATTGTCATCAGTCCTTTTTTCTGCATCATCAACCAAACCATTAAAACAGTTCAAATCTGGGTGACTCTGTTCTGATGTTGCTGTAGATGTTAAAGCATCAGGTACAACATCAGAATCTGTTTCATCCAGATCATCATCTGAGGAATCATTATAATTAGTTCTGGTAAAATTAGAATATTCATTCTGATTTAATTCATCAAAATCATCATCATCAGATTCATCACTCAAGGTAGCACTAAAATTCAGTTTTTGCTTAAGTCTAGTATTGACACATTCATTTGCATAATGGCCATAACCAGAACAAGCATTGCATTGAACTGATTTTCGAAATTCAGGATCATACCTTGGTTTACCTTCACTCTTTGATGGTCTTGGTGTGAATTGACCTTTCCTCCTTTCTGGTTGAGGTGTTGATGTGTTGATTTGAATTTTAGGCTGAATGTTTCTAGATTTGTTCACAGATTTCTTGAGAAACTTATTAAAGTGCTTAGTGAGCAAGGCAATGTTGTTAGGATTGTTGAGGCATTCGTCAAGCAATTCTTCATCAGAATCAACTTCAGTAATGATAGGTTGAACTTCAGAAGTGTTTGATGTTTCCCCTTTAAAAACCACAACTTTCTTATCAGCATTAGTTTCATCAACTTGATTAGTGTTTATTTCATATGTTCTAAAAATACTCACTAACTCATTTTGACTTAACTTATCTGTATCTTTTACCTCTTCAATAGCACAAATTTTAGCATCAAATCTTTTAGGAACAGATCTTAATATCTTATGAACTACTCTAACATTAGAAATAGGGTCACTAAGAGAATGTGATTCATTGATAATCTCACTTAACCTTTCATTGTAGGTTGTAATTGTTTCATCTTCCCTCATTCGGAGATTCTCAAATTTTGTCCCCAACATTCGAAGCTTAGTCCTTCGAACACTTTCTGAACCCTCACAATGCTCTTGCAACCTGTCCCATGCATCTTTAGAAGTAGAACAGTTAGATATAATTTTAAACATTGAAACATCAACAGAAGTAAAAATAGCATTTAAAGCTTTAGAATTGTAGCTTGCTGTTGTTATTTCATCAGCCGTCCAGTCAACTTCTCTCTTGAGTTGTATTTCACCATCTGCGTCTGCTGGTCTTTTTGGAGCTTCCCAACCTGTAAGTACAGTCCTCCAAGCACGTTCATCAACTGACTTGATGTACATACGCATCTTAGGCTTCCAATAAGCATAATTTGAACCATCTAAAACGGGTGGCCTAAGTGTCGTGGATATGTGATGTGTTTCTATTGCTAACCTACACTAAAAACACACTTGACCAAAGATCTAACCTAGTGTCGTCAGGTATCGGCTCTGATACCAACTGAAAGTGTGCTGGTATGAAGTGTTTAAGTTTAAGTAGAATAATGATGTACTAAATGTTGTGACAAATTGTACAACACTGACTCTAACAGAATATCAGAAATTAAGATACACAGCGGAAGACTTGAAACACTAAAAACAAACGTGACACAATGGAAATAATTTTTCACATAGATTTTATAAATAAAAATCTATGCGAGCCTTACGGCGAAATTCAATACTTATCTTCAAGTACAAATGTTGTGTGAAATGTTATAGCAATAACTTTCACAACTGAAACTACAAACGAGGCAGGTGCCTTGTTCTAAAAACGAACTAAGTGTATAAATTATACACTGTCGAAATGCCTAGTCTATATAATGATTACACTCTCAATAGATAAGAAGACACACAACTATACGGGTGGGATACTTCGTATGATCTAAAAGGTAAAACTACTGGCCACAATTCCTAACAGGGATGAACGCTCGGTCTAGGAAATTGATCGAATATAATACACTGAATTGAGAAGCCTTCAATCGGTATTTATAGAAGTGGGGTGCTGATTCTAGAGGCTTCCACATTGAGATCCTATTTTTTAGGAACTCAACTTCCATGATCTTTCTAGATCCTTCTTGCACGTTCCAGACCATTCTAAGATGCTTCCAGCCTCTTCTAGCTCTTCTAGGACGTTCTCCAATATTTTGGAATCTTCCAGGTTCCAGATCCTTGTAGAAGCTTCTAGACTCTGCCAGAAATGCTGTGACATTTAGATCAACATTTAATGTAACATTTCAGAAAGGACTTAGAAAAAATCTCGGAAGGTCAAATTAAGATGTTGTTGATAATGTTAAGGCATTTACGGATTAACAACATCTACATATATATATATATATATATATTTAATACATATTATCTTCAATATCTACAAATCTAATTATATCACACAAAAAATTACAAACAACCAATACAATTGTGACATTTGGCATATAAATCTATCATATTATATTTGTGACCTTGGGTTGGCTATCCAACCAGTGTCACGACATTTGGCATTATTTTATTATCAAAAGTTTTGGCATTGTGCTGTGACATTTTGGCCAGAGTCACCAATGAGGATGGTCTTATAAGCTATGTCTTGAAATTTCATTACAAGACACCTCCCATCTACAACACTCTACTCTTCCTCCCACCCCAGCCGTCCATGCTCTCCCCACTAGTCAACCAAAATTATTATGTTCCCCTAAGTAAAACCCCATCAACCACTCCATTCACCAACTTCCATCCCATCTATCCCTTTCACCATGCTTTTCCCTATTGCTCCTCCATATGACCGACACTTTTGACTCCCCAAAAGAACCCATTCATTTCCTTTATATACCACACATGTCTTGAGATTTCAAGACAACTCCCTTCCTCCCCTCTTCATCTATTTTCGGCAGCCTCCATGGGTGGTAGGAAAGCTCATTTTTCCTATCACCACATAAACAAGAAGAAGAGTCCAAGCTTGTAGACACTCCCCTATTGTTGAAGGTTTAAGGGTCTTCTTCATTCTCTTCTTCATCTTTTTGTCTTGCTAACTCCTTTTGTCTTACAAACCATGGTAGATACTCATACCCAAGTCCACAAGGATCATTCTAGTTCATAGATGTACCATGGGGTCAAGCCATAAAGAAAGACTTAGAAGAAATCATCAAAGGTTGTTATTTAAGTTTAACTTTCATAAATACTTGCATATTTTGAAGTTATGTGGTGTACATATGGTTTTTCTTGGGTTATGATGACTTGTATAATATGATATGCATGATATATTAAGTGATATAGAGTGTGGATATGTTGTATTTATTTTTGGAACATGATAGAAGTTGTGAATGAAATATTGAAAGCATGTGTTTATAAGTATGTGTTTCCAAAATCACTACTGTGACGTTTTTGTAAGAAACGATCCTTATGGTTTTATTTTATGGAAAATATTATTTTATTATATCGAATTATTTTAGGTTGGGAATCCACTCCAACAAGAGTTATATTTTGAAAGATATGAATTTTTGAAGATTATGTGACAAACTGTGGTCTTTTTCGTGTTCACAAATTTTCTGGGATGAATAGGCTCGAGAAAAACTTTTATAAAATTTATATTCAAATATTATATGAAGTTATAAACCACCGTAATTTATTTCATCATTTATTGATGCTTATAAATAATTTTATAAAATCATTTTTCGAAACTGCTCAAGCTGGAAAGCTGCTGTGACCACTGCACCATTTTCGAAAGCTCACCAAAACTCTACTTTCTGAAAGTCAAATTCCATGATACGAGTTTGATGTGTGTTCTACACTCCAAGATATACAAACTGTATAAAATTCATAATTTTATAACATGTTTTAGTATTTTAGAAAAATGGATAAAGTTGGCTATGTGATTCATTTTTACAAACTGCATGCACTGTGACTTTACACCAGTTTTAAAGAGGAGCTCAAAACTCTTGTTTCCGACCACTAAAACTCTTGGAACAAATTTTATAAACATTCTAAACTTCGATGAGTGCCTACACTTAAAGTTTCATAATTTTTAACGAGTTTAGATATTTTAAATAAATGCTAGAGATTGTGAGGTACGAACCATCTTACAAACTGCATACACGAGTTTTTCATAAATCTTGGACTTGTGTATTTTCATTTACTTATATGTGTAATAAATTCATGTAGATTAAGTAAAATATATTTTTTTAGTTATAAGCATTATTTATTTTGTAATGTGTTAATACATGTGTATATGTACATGAATGATTAATTGAATAAATATGCAAGTGCGGTTATATGCTTAGTTTTTATACTTAGAAATTGTTCAAGCATGACTAGAGGAGTATGTGTTATATTATTTGACATTTTCAATAGTATGTGTATTATTTAATTTGATAGTTTGTTTATATGTTTATAAACATGATTAAATGTTATATGTGATTGTGAATTATGTGTGATACTATCAATTAATATTAAATCTTGCTAAGCATGTTGGTGGTTTATTTGACATTAGATTTAGGGATATGTGTTGGTATTTGAATAGGACTAGAGAGCATGCTAGATAAACATATTTATATGATTGAAAGATTTAATGACAAAAGTCCCTTAATCGGGAAATCGCCGAAACACCTTACATGAACATATGTATATGCATAATTAAGACTTAAAAGATTCAAGATTTAAATAGATATATAAGGTTCACTAAGAATTAAAATAATTGTGTTAGGCGAAGTGCGGGACCTGTTTGGAAACTTTGGAACGGACCTTGGTTAAGCGCAACTTTTCGAACTCAAACTTCTTAAGCAAACCAGATGGGTGACATTTACTGTATTGCCTCGATGTTATTTATCGGTTGGTATATTCTATGGTATATATCCAAATGATTAATGGAGACATAAGTCTCACAAAGACGACTGGGGACATATGAGCCTGCTAACTGATGAATGGGACACTAGTCCACTAACAAATGAATGCACGGAGATCTATATTGAATCTCACCCAATGATGTAATGAAAGATGATGGAGGCATTAGCCTCAAGAAAATGGTATATGATGGGGAACTACGGCTAGTCCCAAATAATGTAAAGACGAGATATCACTGTTATAGCGTATGCCATATTGGGTAACTAGCGTACAGGTCATCCACACTGAGAATTCAAATCTCATCCCCCCTTAAATTAAATATTTCAGGTACATATGGCGAGGATTTCGAGAAGTGGGAGAAGTGATACGGGTTTCCCTATTTATGTGTTTACTTCGTCAATGAATATTGTTATTGCTTATCATTCCAATGCATGATGAACACAATTGGTTACTGTTTTATGTTACTGATGAACTTGACTACTTTAATGTTTACGTTCATGATTAAGTTGTTTAAATTTGATGTCAAGTAGTAAACATTTTTCACATGGCTACTTGAGAACGTGTAATATGCATGAAAAGTTTTGTCAAACTTTTAATTTAAAGATCCTGTTGCCTGTCTTTTATGCATATTTCAATGGGGCCGCACGTTACGCTCAAATGTAAATGTTAATTGCTTGAAATTTCCGGTGTGCTATGTGAAATAAATGCCTCACTTTAAACTTTAAAAATTTTAGTCCGTAATTTTAGTCACTAAGTAACGATCGATTTTTCGGAAGTGGCGGAATTGCACTTTTGAAAAAAGGGGGCGTTACAACAAAGATCTCGAGCCCATACTTAGAAGATTTGGTGGCAACGACTAGTTTATCCAACGGCTAGTTTGAGCTCAAATCGTCAATAAATACAAGGTGTTATCCAAGTGATAACTTGCGGAAACCATGCAAGCAAGAACTCCCATCAGCCGAGTACAAGTTCATCAATCAACTCACTGAATCCTTTAGAGTTCTTATAGAGCCAGTCTTCGATCCTGGGAATCCTGTAGCTCTAAGTTTCCTACATCTAAGCTTGTATTCCATTACTATATTAAGTTTAAAAAATGTGTATTGAACTTGTTGTTCATCACACTAGTTGGTATATTCATAAATCCAAACCCTACTTTCTAAAACCTAGAAGTTAAGTTTGTTTTTAATAACAATTGTTTGTAAAAAAGTACTTGTTCTTACAATAATAAGTAGAGCTAATTGCACTCAGGTGGTGTATCGAGCTCAAAACTCTTCTCTTGTGACTATAAAGTAGTAAAGACCTTATTTATAAGGAATTAATATCACATCTAGGGCTGTGAGAGTGAATGTAGGTTTGGAGACCGAACCACTATAAATTATGTGTTATTTACTTGTTTTATATTCTCTATAATATTGCTTATCATTTGTTTGAATTGACATAATATTTCATAACATAAGTTTTTAAAAGAGTTAAAATCACACAAATTTTCCATAACCAGCTGATATCAAATCAGTTGATAGCTCATACATTGATTTATAATCATGCTTTGAAAAGGTTTTCATTCAACTCATGAGTTTAAACATTTAGGGTCTACACTATTCTACACCAACAATTGAGTAGATAGTTGTCCAACTGATCAACTAATAGCAGTCGGTAGGTTGATTATCTATCCTTGTTGTTTTACACTCACACTCAATCAGATCATATTATTTGCATCAGATGACTTAACATTTCACTAAGTTGTCACCTCATTTGATCTTATCACGAAAAAAATAACAAAGTCCATTCTCCCCCTCCCTTCTATCATACTCGTTTATATGGACCAACATTACTCCATTTTTTAAAGAGATGTTGATATGAAGCAAAAGTTAACATTAGACAAGAACTTGGACATATGCGTCTGATATTTGTATTTAAACTCATTGTTGTAGTACTTGAGAAATCGTTATAATATTTGTATCTAAACTCATCGTTGTAATGAATTTGTTTTGATCGTGAATTTTATTTGCAACTTTGAATATTGAAGTGTGTTTCATATTGAACATATTTTAATAGACTTCTAAAAGGCTCGCATGTCTGGTCTATTTACTTAACAAGCCAGTCTAAGACTATAAAAAAAGTCTATCATAGATAATAGGTCAAGCTTAGGCCTAATATTTATAAACTAGACTCAAAATTTTCATGTAAAGTCTAACCTAACCCAGCCTATTTCCACCCCTACTTAGAAGCACCAATACAGTCTAATTGATAGCAACACTTAAACATTCTTCACCATCATATAATTCAACTTGTGCATTTTCTTCTCAATAGCACTCGGTGTAAAGTATTATTACAATAAATACCAACTTATAAATTAACAAACCAAACATTAATCATGAATTTTCAGATAAGAGTTGTTCAACATGACAAAGAAGAAATCTAGAAGGCGGAGAAAAAATGAGAGTGGGAGGGTGGAGTGTGGTAAAACGTGTTAATTTAGTAACCCGTAATGGAAATAAAATTGACCCATTTTGAATTTTGCACACTTTTATGTTTGGTTTGTTAGATTAGCATGGATTAGACTTGATTGACTGTTTATTCCCGTCTAATCAAACGTTTGGTTTGATTGATTGTGGCCCAGGTTTAATGCAAGGCCCGCTAATTTTGTACTATTTATCATGCATTTGTGGGACTAATAGTCCTAGAGGAAGAGTGAGTTAATTTGTCCTATGTTTTTCCATCCATCAATCCAAACTAGCCATTTATGTATAGTAATAGAAATAGATATAATATATTATAATAATATAGCCAAAATCTCAAGTGTACTCAAGTACACGGTGTACTTGAGTAGACTTTGATTGGTCAACCGTTGACCGGTCAAACTTCGACTTTTTTTTTTTTTCAATTTTTTTTTGAAAAAGTGTATGTTAGTATATTGAAAAGTGTATCTTTGTTTTTTAATGAAAAGTGTATGTTACTATATTGAAAAGTGCAATATTATTTTTAATGAAAAGTGTATGTTATTATAACTGAAAAATGTATGAAATATTAATGAAAAATGTATGTTATTATAACTGAAAAGTGTATGATCTATTAATGAAAAGTGTAAGTTATATATTAATGAAAAATGTATGTTATTATAACTGAAAATTGTATGATTTATTAATGAAAAATGTATGTTATTATAAGTAAAAAAATGTATGTTCTATTAATGAATTAAAGTGTATGTTATTATAACTAAAAAAATGTATGATATTATAACTGAAAAGTGTATGTTAATATAGTTGAAAATATTTATATTTTTTTCTGTTAAATTTTTTTTTTGAAAAAAGTCAAAGTTTGAACGTTGATTGGTCAACGGTCAACAATTGACCAATCAAAGTCTACTCAAGTACATGGTGTACTTGAGTACACAAGAGACTCGCCCAATAATATAATTCTTAAAATATATTACTAACATTAATAATAAATTAAAACAAATTAAATTTGTTTTAGTACTTAAAAATTCATTTTTATGTTTTTATTTGAATTTATCATTGTAGTGCATTATTTTAATGTAAATTTATTTGTAATTTTGAATATTGAATTACATTTTTTAATTTTTGTACTGAATAAATTTTAAAAAGACTTATAAAAGGGTTGTTACTTAGAAAGACGGAACAAACCCATAAAAAATGGTTTATCATAAACAATAGGTCACTCTGGCTAATTTTTTTATAAATAGACATATTTTCATCCAGGTATTTTTTTTTTTTAATTACATTAAATACCCATCATTTTCCCCCTCTCCATGACTCGAATCCAGGATCTAAGGCTAGGTAGTGGTGCTCTAACCACTTGAGCTATCCCACTTTGTCTTCACCCATAGTAGTGGATGTAGCATACATTTTTCTTTTTCATTTTCAGTTAACATTAAAAAATGGGGAAGTTACAATAAGGGTCATTCCACCCCTGATTTTTTCAATTAAAAACAATTTTATTTATAGTTACAATTAAGGTCAAAATTTTATGTAATTGTACAACTATACCCTTCATTTAAATATATTCGAATTTTTAATTTGAATTTCAAATAATATTAGTATTATTAAATAGTCAAATAAATAATATATAAAATCAAATAAATAATATATTCTTAGTGGCATGCAATAATATATTGCATATAACTGAATATGCAAAAAATAGTTGCATATTCTCATATGACTTAAAAAACGATTTTTGAAACATAATTTTGAAAATGACGCTCATTTATTATCTTTTAAAAAATCAAAAAATTTACTAATCTCCCAGTGCGATTTCCAAAAAGTCACTTAATCAATTAGCTGCATATAAAAAAAAATTATTGCATATTCATAGTGACATGCAAAAATATGTTGCATATAACTCAAAAATTGTTGCATATTTTTAGTGGCATGCAAAAATTGTTGCAAGACTTCATTGCATATAATTATAGCAGCATGAAAATGTCAGACAACAATGTACATCTATCATCTTTTATGCCTGAAAACAAATTATGTTAACTCCATATATCGTATAGAAATGCAATAGATGCAATACATTATACACTCGTGAAACAATATTTTCATCTCTTATTCGATTTCCATCAACCTTCAGCATAACTCCCTCTGTCTCCTTTTCTGTCTTCACTTTTTTTTGTCCTTCTAGAGCTGATAACTTCTCTTTCTTGACCTTTAAGGCCTCTTCTTTCTTTTCGAGGGATGAAGTTACAAATCGTAGTTTATGGTTTCTCAGCAGATTCCCTGGTTGTATCACAGTTTTACAATAATCAGTCAGTAGAGATTTTACCAATCTGAACATCCATATCTGTTTGATCACACAGAAACTCATAAATTACAATTTAAAAACACCAACAATTTCTTCATAATAAGCAATGAAATGTGATCCATATCTACACACCAGATCAGACTGGATCAAAGTATGCATTATGAGTCTTCTCAAGGAGGAGAAGCCCACTTAGGTAAGCTAAAACAAGAATTAAGTGCATTTTCGACTTTTCAGAATATTTAATGTTTCACATTATAATAAGAGAGAGGGGAAAGATAAAAATGCAACCAAATAACTTTCATCCGTCTTTTGGCAATAGATTCTGAAAACCAACATTGAAGATTTTCTAGAATTTATAATCTTTCACCACTGGTCCACAACAATACAAAATTATATTAACAAAGCCATGGCCACACTATATCAAATTCATAAAAAAGTGACAAAACAGAGGAAGCGAGGAACTAGTCTAAACCGACAATCTCATAACCACAAACAACTACCCAAAAAAAACTTAAATATTAAGAGCGAATAAAAACAAAAAGTTAGAGCATACCCAACCACCATCCCTTTAATCAAGACCATGGACCATGGACGACCACGACGTCAGACCTGAACTCACGCGCTGCCTCCACACCCATAAACTTGCTTTGATTTCGTAGATCTAGGGTTTTCACATAAGAATTTGCTCATCGAATATGCCTCCGCCCATGAACTCATGTCGCGCCTCACCCTCATAACAATACTCGCCTCCTGTGCCGCTGCCTTGGCTTTGGAAGAGCAAGTAACCAGTGAAGAACGCCAGGAGCCGAGGAACGTAGGTCTCGTCCACGTCCAGCGGAGTGCGTCTTCATCGCCGTACACCACCAATTTACCATTTGAGAAAGTGGGCCGGGAGGTGGGTTTGAGAGAGAGGGGGGCTAGGGTTTGGAATGAATTGTGGGAGTGGTGTTTTTATATAGGGTATTATAGGTATTTTAACACTCATTTTGTTCTTAATTGTATTGTTGAAAATTTTTGTTCTTATTTGTAGTAAGGTCTTGGAAAGTGATTCTAATTGTATATAATCTCTTAAAAATTTGCAGATAATGAAATCTAAGTTTTTAATTTAAAAAAATAGCAATAAAAAGCAATATTAAATGCATCGTCCACGCGTCCTATTCTTCCTTCTAGTATAACCTCTTTACTGTGTTGTCTGCAATTTCAATGGAAGAATAGAGAAGAGAAATATTATAAATTATAGTCTACCAGACTTCTCTTTCAAATTCAACCTTCTAGAGCCAAGGATAAATCCAGAAATTTCTACTTGTTGTATTTCAATTCCAGATTTCTTAGTAGTATATGCTAAGGCGTCGAAATTGTTAGAATTTTGAGTTATATCCAATGCGGAGGAATTTTAGGGATTCGATCAAATTGGTCGAAGCTGATATTCAACACGCCAATACTCTGTCAGTCTTCATTCAAACCTTGTTTATTCTATTTTATTTATTTGCAGAGTGTCTACGACGGCTGTGTTTTAATCTTCTGATATTTTACTTAATTATGTATTGATTTGATGAATAATTAGTGTTAATAGTTTGAGTATTTGGATTTAGACTAATTTGGAAGCTACTGAGTAAACTAAGTATACGAATCACTTCATTGGAAAATCAAAAGTTAAGTGGGAAATTAGTAACAGGAGTGCGAAAGTGTTGTATATTGCCTACTGATTCAGGATAGTTTGCAATGTACATGGATATTAATATTCACTTTACAGCCGTTTCAGTAGGTTGAATTTTTAATCATAATCCCTCCAGTTCAAAATATATATTAACAACATAATTGGCTTTCTACACTCTTAATTACTGTAATTGCTTTGGAATTCTATGTAAGGCTTGTGGTTAATTTTTAAAACCATATTTTCCCAACATATATCATGTCACGGAGATTTCTATTGATCAGAGCATCTGAATTTCCACGGGAGTATGATGGAGCATGCCTGCAAATGAGAATGTCATACAGTCTAGCAGCACCGTTGTTCCTTTTTCTTGTACAATGGACTGATTGCCACCTCGCTGGCGCACTTGGGCTCTTGAGAATCCTAATTTACAAGGCAAGTCCTTGTATTGTATAATAGTGAATTACAATCAAAGTGATGGTTAGTTACATTGTTAATGTTTTGCTCTAATATTTGAATAGTTAGGGACAAAAAATGATTGTTGGTTTAGGAATAATGAAATAATTGAGGAAAAACGATTATAAGAAATTAATCTAAATTGGGTAATGAATAACTTATTTTGAGGCTCATTATCTCTAATGAAGGTGAATTGATCATCTTTTATTCCAATTAACCATCACAATCACCCATGCTCATTTCCGTCTATTATCATTCTTATTGGAGAATATCTCAGTTCATATTTTTCTTTATGCTCTCGACCCCTTTTTCTTTTTGCCCGATTAATGATATAACTACAGGTGTATGTTGATGGCACCACCACTATGTCCATCCATGAGAGAAAAGCAAGCATTAGAGAATTCTATGGTAAACTTCCTTGTCTCACAGTTTTACTGAGCAAACGGGTAATATTTGACTATGGGGAATATTTTGTGTCCAACTGTTATTTATCCCTCTTTACTTCAACTTCAAAGAGGTGTAACTGATGCAGAAGATAAAGAGCAGAAAGCTTTATGCCGGGAGAAATACAGGAAAAGGGAAATAGAAGAAGAAGAAGAAGGAGATGGGCATTGCTCAGAAGTAAACGCTGAAGGTGAAGAAGAATGTGGGATTTGCATGGAGATTAAGAGTAAAGTCGTCTTGCCAGACTGTAACCATGCAATGTGCCTGGAATGCTACAGGGAGTGGTAATGCATTTCTTTCTCTCACAAAGTTTGGTGGTCTATTATTAGTAAAAAGGCCAAAATTCTTTGGATTTCCAGACTTGCTTAAATCAATTGCCTATTACTGCTGTATTTTGCGTTAGGTTTATAGTTAGTAAGCCCTAAGCTTTAATTTTTTGACATATCTTCATAACAGCTAGGTACTCTGTTTTGATTTTATTTTCTTAACATAGCATCAAAATTATATCGTTTTAATCTGAAACGTTTGATTTTCAATCCCTTAAGTTCCAACCAGGTAAAAACAGAATGCTACTACTGTTTCTTTTGCAACAACAGTTATTGAAGTACTCCTGCTTATTCACCTTTAACATATCCGTACTTTTGAAAGTAATCTGAGAAATACAATGATTCATATATTAGAACTTAAATTTTAGAAAAAATTACAAGCCATAAAACCTAAAAGGCAAATAGTAGAAACATGGCCTAGAATACCTAGGCCATGCCTTGGCCTTTTAGAAGACTGATCCAATGAACAATTCATATTCTATTTAAGTTGTGAACAATTGTCACCTTCTCCATAGACGTTCATTAATATCAGAAGCCCCTAAAATTGTTTCATCACTATGTATGATGGTTTGGATTAACATTTGCATTTGCTTAAGACAATGAGAGAGATGAGCAAACTGGAACTTTGGTGGATGTCCTGTCATAATTATTGTATCAATGCAGGTTATTACATCAGTAAACTTCCTTTCTGGTAAAGCAGAAGTGATCATAAACTTAGAGCTCTACCCGTGCCCGTGCATGATAGAATAATTTTCTGGGTTGTCGTTTACCTGAGATCCAATTATTAATATTCAATGTCTGGATGGTGATTGCTTGTGTTAAAAAAACCCTTTGTGCTTGTCAAATGAGCTTTCTCAGTACCATAATCAATGATTACCATATTGAAAAGCATAAATTGTTAGAAGAGGGGGATAATATCATTTTTTGTTCCTAAAGTTCACCGTTTTCCAGTGTTAGCCCCATCCTCTCACATTTAGTCCCACCGTTAGTTGATCTTCTGACTGATGACATCAACTCTTTGTGTCAACTAATGGTGGGAGTAAAAGTGTACTTACAGAACCAAGTTTGATAGTGAGTGAAAGAAAATGACCAAAACTGGAAACAAGTAAACTTTGGGGACCAAAAATGATATTATCCCTCAAAGAGGAGTACCATTTTATATATATTTATATCATTGAAAGTAGTAATGGCACAAAGGTTGTTACTGCAGCCATGCAAGATCACAAGCATGCCCTTTTTGCCGTGATAGCTTAAAAAGGGTGAATTCTGGTGATCTATGGGTATTTCTGGATGGGCGGGATGCAATTGAGTTGACAACTTTCACAAGTGAGAATTTGAAGAGGCTGTTCAATTATGTTGATAAATTACCTCTTATCATTCCCGATGCCCTATTTGATTCCTATAGTAGACACTCGAGGTGATTAATCGAGCTGCCCTTTAGGGCTAAGCGCCAGTTTTCAGGGGTGCAAGAAATGGTTTCTGAATCCACTTAAGTGGTTTATTTTGTTGCATTCGTCTATATGGGAGGTGTGTTGTTATTTTAGTTAGAGAAGAAGAAATGTGAAAGATTTATCTGCAATATGTATCTATAAATTGGTAGGGACCTCCTACATGTAGTCATGGTGTCGTAAGGTGTCGTAATGACTATCATAGTCAGTTAATATAAGTCATTAAAAATCTAATCTAAAGGCTTAAATTTGATGACCTGTTACCTTTTGTAAATTTTACGGTATGTATTGTCGTAATGTGTCATAAATTTGTATTTTCTATTAAATTAAATTAATTAAAATATATTATTTTAAAATTACATTTTTATCCTTATACAATAAAATAATTTATTATATTTATTAATGTAATTAAAATATGCAATGTTAAAATTACATATTTACCCTTATGATAATAATAAAATATGGCGAGAGCGGCCCAAAGAGCAAGCCCAGTAAGAACAACTGAACCCTCGAATACGGCGTTTGAACCGGAGGAATCATCAGTCGCCGACCCTTGTGCGCTTTCCGGCGCCGAACTAACCGGCGGAGTGCTGCTCGACGGGAAAATTCCCGGTGCGGTCAAACTCGAAGGCACCCCAGCAGACGGAGTCGACGCCTGAGGTGACGACTTCGATGTAGGGCTGGTCACTGGGCTAGGCGGAGAAGTCGCCTGAGAAGGGCTCGGAGTAGGCACACTGATCGATGGAGTCGGGGAAAGAGTGGCGGAGACGCCGCCGGAGCTCTTGAAGGAGTAGCAGATGGGGTGGCTACCGGAGAGATTTTTCTAGGCGGCGAAGCCAGCTGAGAGCTCGCTGGGGATGAGTGAGGACTAGAGGGAATAGATATCGGAGAATTTGGCTGCAGCGGCGCGTGAGTAGTCTTAGCATTGCCAGAGTATTGGACACATAAGAGGAGAAAAGCAACGACTAATAGACTACTCATTGCTGAAATCGGAGAGGGAATATTCCGGTGAGGAATGTTTGTAATTGTTTGTAGGGCAAAATAAAAAACTAAACAATCGTCTATTTTAATACCTCGTTCAAGTTAATGAAGAATAAAATGACATCTCAAATTCTCTTGAATTTCATTTCCTGTGGGAGAACTCATACTACAAACTTCATTAAGAATGTGCCACACTAGATGGAAGGGAATTGGGAACGACAAAAAACTTAATTTCTAATTTAACTAATCTATTATTTAATTATTATTTGGATTGATTTATTTAATTTTTAAAATAATAATATTTGTATAAAAAAGGATAGAACAGTAATTTTACCTAATATATATTGATGCGTCGAAAAAGAACGCCTACGGATATCAATCGTTCCTTTACGAGCACTGCGAATCACTGATTTGAATCACTTGTTTATCCTTGGCAATCTTCACGTAAATCTCCTTGAGAATCCTAAAATGACCTGCAAAAGCACGCCGGAGGGGGGCTCCGGCGCGGAAGCTCCGACGCTCAAGTCAGAATCGATCTTAGGAGAATCAAAGAGGAATTTCCCTGTAATTCTAGGGAAATTCCGGCGAATAATACGATATTTCTTCTCAATTCAGTGTATGTTTCGTAAGAGTATGTATATTCTGTAAAACCTAAATGATAATGTAAAAATAACCTGTTTATATACCTGGTCCCTTCTCTCAGGAGAGAAGAACACTTTTTCTCCCTATATTCGCTCGCACTTCCCTGTAAAATCGGCCCAACTCCCTGAAGACCTGGTCGATATCCCTCAAGACTTGGCCCTTCAATATACTGGCCCTATTTTCGGGAGTTGACTCCTTCTCTTGACTTAGCTATGAAAGAATAGTCCACACTATGCGTTCCCTTTGGGCCAGATCCTTGGACCCAAAGGCTATGAATCTTCGGACATGGGCTAAAAGCCCAACTATTCTCATTCCCCTCTCTGGGCCTAGGAGTGTATAAATCCAATCTTTAAGCCCATTGACCTAATTAACACTACTATAATTTATCCCGTTTCCACGTGTCGACTTTTCCAAGAGCGACATATTTTATCCGCATCAACCACTCCCCCTACTCTCGAAAAAGGATAATTTTTAAGAGAGTATGAAAAAATAATAAGATAAATTATAAAAGAAATAATTCATTCCTTTAATCACTTCTTCTTCATATTTTCCTTAAAACACGAAATATTTGGTTCTTAATAATTATCCAAAGTCATCATGCCTTTTCCACTTCCACACGCCAGCCTGACCTCGAAATCTGTAGCCAAGCGTCTGCCCGAGGGCCAACATCCAGCCGTCTCTTTTCAGCCACGCGCTCTTTCATTGAGAAGTATTTAATTCTCCTCGATTTTTTCCCTCTCTCTCTCTCTTCACAATTATTTCAAAAATTATATTCGCTCCATAGAAAACCCTATTTTCTTTCCTTTCGAACTTATCCATTCTTTCTCATTCTCGTTTCTACTTCTGCAATTAACCTCTCCGCGCACGTTCACCGGCCACTTCGTCACCTCCCAAAACCGACTCTGTTTCAGGTATCTCCTCCTCCTTCTCATTTTTCTTTTACAGTAACCTCATGTCGTCCTCTATTCGAACCTCGTCGGACTCCATATCTATGGAAAGTTCATCCTCCGACTCACTCTCCGTTTTTCCCATAACCGACCTCGCTTTAAAGGATAAAATCTCTGGTTCTTCGATCCTACCTCCCGAGCGTGTCGCCGCCTTCCTCCGTTCAGGGATCTTTCCTACTAACTACACAGTTAGGGCAGCCCATAGGAAAGAACGCCCAAATTTTCCAGGTCCCAACACTCTAGCCTTCTGGGAGGCTCAACTAAAAGCAGGCCTTCGCTTTCCAATCCATCCCTACTTCTCTGAAATTTCTACTTACCTTCGCATACCCCTTAATAAATTCACCCCCAACGCCATCCGTGCGATGCTAGGTTTCTATATTTTGATGAAGGGGAATGGTGGCGAACCCTCAGCCCAGCTTTTTCTAACCCAGTATATGTGCAAGTTCGCTCTTCTATACTTCTGGCCGTCCTTCCAGGACCGGAAAATTCATGGAAAAGCTCCATGAAGGGGTCCAGGACTGGAAGGATTATTATTTTTTTGTTACCAACCCTTCTCCTTGGGAGTTCCCTCACGAAAAGTGGATTTACGAGAATCCTGGGGTGCCCCGTCCTCCTCTCTCTGTTTGTTCCTCTTTAAATTTGGATGTGATGAACCACTTGAATGATAATGTATTTACCCATGGATTTTTTGATGTGATAAGCATTTGTAAGAACCCTAGGGCCTTATCTCATTTTGGTTTCGGTCGCCCCGATTATCCCCTAGGTCCCGATGACGGTAATATCATTTCTTTTCCCTTGGCATCATCCTCCAGATTTAGACTGCTATGATTGTTAACATCTCTTTATGTTTCTTTTTGCAGCTATGAGTTGGTTAACCCAAATTTCTCGTGATGCTGCTCCTCTTTCTATGGTAGCTAAATCTCCGGCCCCTGAAAGCTCCACAAAGGCTCCTGTTCCTCCGTCCCCAGTGAAACCTTCTACTGGGTCAGTTGCTAAGCGTACAAGGTCCTCTACTGAGAAGGTTATGATCTCCTCGTTGCCCCCTGCCTCTGACGCCTCTAAGAAGAAGAAGTCCAAGACTAAGTCCTCCTTGCCCAATGTCACTCCAGATGCCCCTGGCGACATCAGTGTCGATCACCTCATGGCTTTCATAGATCGTCACACTCCGACCCCTGCCACGGAGGCCCTCAATGCTCTATCCTCGGAAGATCGAGTCGTGCATCCGCCCACAGTTTCACTCAGGTAGATTCTTAATGTAGATATTGTTTTGAATGATTAATAAGAGAAAGTATAGATGTCTTACTTCTTTAAATTGTTTCTTGTGTAGTTTGGTCTTCTATTTTCCGATGTATCATGTATCCGAACGGGCCCTCCAATCCCTTCAGTTAGTGGACGATCTCCAGAGCCAGGTGGAATTGGAGAAAGTAAAGAAAGAAATTCTGGAGGGAGAGTTACGGGAGTCCAACCAGGCGCGGAAGGCGATCCAAGCTGAGAAGGCGAAGCTTTTGGAGGAGGTCTCCTCCCTTAAGACCCAGCTGGGTGAGCGGGTTGAACGTTTGGAGGCTACTCTTCCTCTGGCTGGGATGAAGCTGTGCGTCGACTCTCTTTTTACCTCCGCCATGGGGCAGAAGTTTCTGGGTACCTTGCATCGAGAATGGTTAGAAGCCTTTCTTAAGAGTACCAGCTTCTTGGGGGCAATGGGTGCATATATTCCCCACTTTATTGATCATGGGTTTTCCAACGCCGTAGCTGAACACTCCGCCCCAGGATTTAATGGCCAGTACACTCGTGCCCTTCGGTTGGATGAGTTAGCCACTCCCCTTAAGTTCCCTGGAGATCCGAAGGAGGACATCAGCACTCCCTGGTGGCTGCCTGGGATGAGGAAAGCGGTCTCAGAGCTGAAGAAAACTGCCCTGAAGTTGGACGATCTGGTACCCGCGAAGGATTTGACATTCCCCATCCATGTGGCTAACCCTGATCCTGTAGCGACCGTGGCAGCTGATGCTTTGGAGGAGAAGGCAGAGGGGGGCGGTTCCAGTGGACAGGTTGATGAGGCAGGGGAAGGTTTCGAGGGGAAGAATGACATTCCCCTTTCTTCATAACTCTATTTGCTTTTTTCCATAACATTCTGGTACTCAAACACTTTTACTTTTGTTGGGGCCTTTAAGGTCTCTTTTGGTATTTTCAGGAGACTCCACACTCCTGCGTTTTTTGTGGAGGGCCAAGGCATGGTGCCTTCGGTCTTGAATATTTCTATTTTACTTCTGCTTAATGTACCTGCACATTATCTCCTCGTATGCATACATATATATCTCTATCTTAGCTATTAGACATATGATGTGCTGCCTGTTCAGCTTTTCCTTCACTATGAATTTAACATGTTTCTAGCATTTTCTTGACACGTAAAGGCTCTAACTTGATGACTTGATAATGTTCCCAGTTCCTCCCAAGAGTTAAAGTCTGTAGGGATTATACTCTCCCACAAGTTAGAGTTTATAGGGATTATACTCTCCCACAAGTTAGAGTTTATAGGGATTATACTCTCCCAAAAGTTAGAGTTTTTAGGGATTATACTCTCCCAAAAGTTAGAGTTTATAGGGATTATACTCTCCCAAAAGTTAGAGTTTATAGGGATTATACTCTCCTTGAAGTTAGAGTTTATAGGGATTATACTCTCCCAAAAGTTAGAATTTATAGGGATTATACTCTCCCAAAAGTTAGAGTTTATAGGGATTATACTCTTCCTGAAGTTGTTTATACTCGTAAGAGTTCTTAGGGATTATACTCTCCCTGAAGTTGTTTATACTCGTAAGAGTTCTTAGGGATTATACTCTCCCTGAAGTTGTTTATACTCGTAAGAGTTCTTAGGGATTATACTCTCCCTGAAGTTGTTTATACTCGTAAGAGTTCTTAGGGATTATTGGCAGGTTAATCATATCTTCCGCTGCCATACCCCCTACTCCCCCTAGCTTTAGAGGCTGTCGTGGATATAAACTTTGGGAATTGTCCTTAGGCATTTCCCTTCCGAATCTTTGTGTGTTGGTGTAAATTTTCCTGTTTCGTCTAATGAGGTTTATATGAACCTCCTACTTTTTCAGGATGAGATAAACCTCGCAGTATCTCTATTATCTTATTGTTTTAGCTTCCAAAACGCATTCATTATCTCATTATTATATGGACACCTAGCAATTATCTCAGCACAATATTTAATGTATGATAAACATCTCATCATAAAATCAGAATATAAAAATCATCTCATCATCACATTAACATGCATTAAGGGAATTTGCTGAAATTTTTCTAAAAACGATGCTCCATTGATCAAAAGTGTTTATCAACATAGGCAAATAAGGGGAACCTATGCCGGCCTCATTAAAAACCTCTCTGTGGTAAAACCCCAAGGGGAAACCCACGTAGAGGGAAAAAGAGTGCCGGTGAAGCAATTATTCGAATGAGAAATAAACATTTAAAATTGTTCATAAAGGGAAAGATGGTAAGGGAATAACACCTTCCTCAAACATAAAATTTCTTCAAGTGGCACACGTTCCATGGCCTCAGTATTTCTTTTCCCGTCATATCCCGGAGTTTGTATGCTCCACCTTTTAGGACCTGTATTACCTTGTATGGACCTTCCCAATTAGCTTCCATCTTTCCTGTATTCTTCAAGGCGTCTGACCTCCGAAGGACTAAATCTCCAGCCTTAAAGGAGCGTGGAACTACCCTGCGGTCATATGCTGCCTTAATCCGGCTCTTGTATCTTTCTGCTTTCAACCTTGCCATCTCCCTCTCTTCTTCTACCAGGTCCAGGGCCTCCCTCATCAACTCTTCGTTTCTCTTTTCTTCAAAATAGGTGATCCGATGTGATCTCAGTCTGGCTTCGGGAGGTATCACTGCTGTTGCTCCATATACTAAATAGAAGGAGGATTCACCTGTAGCTGTCTTGGGGCTGGTCCTGTAGGACCAAAGGACGTTGTCTAACTCCTTCACCCATCCTCCTCCTACCTTTTGCAGTCGTGTTCGAATGCCATCCACTAGGATTCTGTTTGTAACCTCCACCTGCCCATTAGCTTGTGGGTGGGCTACCGAAGTGAATCTCTGTATAATATTCCATCTCTCGCACCATTTTCTTACTTTCTCTCCATTGAATTGTGTTCCATTATTGGAAACCAGAATTCTAGGCACTCCAAACCTGCAACAAATATGTCTAGCCAGAAAAAGAATTACATTGTCTTCCTCTATCTTGGCCAGGGGTACGGCCTCTACCCACTTACTGAAATAATCCACGGCTACGATCAAGAATTTCCTTCCTCCTGGTGCTAAGGGGAAGGGTCCCACTAGATCTATCCCCCATTTGGCGAAGGGACAGGGCGAGTGCATGGCCCCCATCTCCTCGGCCGGTACTCGTATTAAAGGTCCGTTCTTCTGACACTTCTCGCATTTCTTTACAAATTCCCTAGCATCCCTGATTATACTAGGCCAATAAAAACCTGCTCTAAACACCTTCTTCACCATAGTCTTATAACTCTCATGGCTGGACGCACAACCTTCATGGATATCCTTGATTACTAGCTCTGTCTCTCTTTTTGAAAGACATTTCAAATAAGGCTGGGTAAAGGATCTCTTGTATAATTGGCCCCCTAGGATACAATATTTTCTCCTCCAGGCTTTGGCTTCCCTGGACATTGGGGTTACCTGCCCCCTGTTCAGCTCTTCCCATATCTCTTTTCTCCAGTCATCCCCTGCTGTTATCTCTCCAACCAGGGTTTCAGTAGCTAATTGATCTGCCACTAACAGGGTTACCTTTCCATGCCCCTCGAACTCAATGGAACTGGCTAGTTTAGACAGCCCGTCTACTTTCGCATTCTCTTCTCTTGGCACCTGTATCACTTCAAAAGTATGGAATTTATTCTTTAATCTCTTTACCTGTTCTAGATAGGCGATCATCCTCTCATCCTTGGCGAGGTATTCCCCCATAACCTGTTGCACTACCAGCTGTGAGTCGGAATACAGGGTGACTTTTTGTGCCCCTAACTCTGCTGCCATGTTAGCCCCTCTAATCAGGGCTTCATATTCTGTTAGTGATGTGCCCCTGACTTTTTCTGGCTTTTTGGCTAGATATGTGAACAGGTCTCCGTCTCTTAATCCGTTAGTGAGAGCATTGATTTTGACCTCTGAAGAAGCTGTTGGTACTTCTAGGGCCGCTTGGTTGAATCTCTTCAAGAAGGCCCGTAAGCTCCCGTTCTCCCCTTGTCGCATGTTAAACAAGGTGAGGGTGGCCCTAGGTTGCCTCCTAGCGCTGACGAATTGATGCAAGAACAATTCGCTGAACTCTGACCATGAGTGGATGGTATTCGGTCCTAGCTGTGTGAACCACTGTTGTGCAGCCTTGGATAGGGTAGTTAGAAATACCCTGCACTTGACACCCTCTCCATATCGGTGTAGTAGGGCAGCGTTCTCGAATCTCATCAAATGCTCATACGGATCCGTGGTGCCATCATATTCAAAATTTAAGGATTTGAAGTTAGAGGGTAGTTCATCTTGTAAAATACTAGATGAGAATTGATAGCTAGTGATGTAAGAAGGTTTACTTACGTTGTCGGTCATATGTCTCTGCATGTCCTTCATCTCTTTACGTAAGGCTTGTATTTGATCACTGACGGCTCCCTGGTATGTGTCATCCGTGCTTTCTCCTATCCCTGTATCCAGAGTGGTATCACCAGGGATCCTCTCCGCGTTCCTCCGGGGAGGGCGATCAAGAATGCTTCTTTCAGCCTGGGAGGGCACCTTTTCTTCTCGGTTTTGAGGGGGATCCTCATTCCTAGAGGGGACTGGAGTGGAATCGATGACGTGTTCCAGGGGGTTTTGCTTCGTACCCTCGTTGATTGGTGGAATAGGTCCAGGGGGACGAAGTCCACGAGAAGTGATTATCCTTTCGACCGATTGCGCGATCATCTCATCCAACTGATCTTGAGAAATAGTCAAGAGTTCTGGTCGAGCATTGGGGTTAGAGATATCCTTATTAATCCCACTTCCCGAAGCTCCTGAGGTACCTGTTACATTCCCCTCTTGGGCGAGAGGGATATCTTCTGGTGTAGGATCTGCAGGTTGTTTCCCTAGATTTCGGTTTACGGGAAAACCTGGGGGAGGCGGAGGGAAAGGAGGAGGAGTGAAATCTCCCTTCTCCTTAGTCTGCTTCGTCAGATCTTGTTCTCCACCCATTTAATACGGAACTTTTCTCACGCCTTAGCTCGAGATTGTTCCCATAGACGGCGCCAGTTGATGCGTCGAAAAAGAACGCCTACGGATATCAATCGTTCCTTTACGAGCACTGCGAATCACGGATTTGAATCACTTGTTTATCCTTGGCAATCTTCACGTAAATCTCCTTGAGAGTCCTAAAATGACCTGCAAAAGCACGTCGGAGGGGGGCTCCGGCGCGGAAGCTCCGACGCTCAAGTCAGAATCGATCTTAGGAGAATCAAAGAGGAATTTCCCTGTAATTCTAGGGAAATTCCGGCGAATAATACGATATTTCTTCTCAATTCAGTGTATGTTTCGTAAGAGTATGTATATTCTGTAAAACCTAAATGATAATGTAAAAATAACCTGTTTATATACCTGGTCCCTTCTCTCGGGAGAGAAGAGGACTTTTTCTCCCTATATTCGCTCGCACTTCCCTGTAAAATCGGCCCAACTCCCTGAAGACCTGGTCGATATCCCTCAAGACTTGGCCCTTCAATATACTGGCCCTATTTTCGGGAGTTGACTCCTTCTCTTGACTTAGCTATGAAAGAATAGCCCACACTATGCGTTCCCTTTGGGCCAGATCCTTGGACCCAAAGGCTATGAATCTTCGGACATGGGCTAAAAGCCCAACTATTCTCATTCCCCTCTCTGGGCCTAGGAGTGTATAAATCCAATCTTTAAGCCCATTGACCTAATTAAGACTACTATAATTTATCCCGTTTCCACGTGTCGACTTTTCCAAGAGCGACATATATATATATATATATATATATATATATTAAAAATAATTTAAATAAAAGAAGGGTAATATAGTAAATAACAAAATACAATTTAAAAAATGATATAAATAACTTAAACTTGTATAACAGGTAGCAGGTCGTTACGACGTTTACGATGTCACGTGGCGCGATTCGACAGAGTGACTATGTAGTCACTTTGTAAAATTTGACTACCGTAAGAATTGCCCAAATTGGTAATGTGTGTATAGTTCGAAATCTTCTTAAATGAAAAATATGAGATTATGATGTCAACAAAAATAAATGTTAATGTCTTTCCATTATATATAAATACATAAATTAATTAATGATATTCATTAAAATTTGTGTTTGGCGGTTTGGATGGAGAGAGTATAAGTTTTTTAGTTGCATTTTCATGGGTCTAATATCAATTCACCTATCAGTAATAAAATATGGAGAATAACTTATGTGTAACATTACACATGTAATATCCAGTCACAAAAAATAGGTAACGCATAGAAATTCGCTCTCAAGTTTATGCTACTATCAGTGATGCAAAAATCGCACTAGGTGGCCATCGGCCTAAGCCGCCGAGTCTAGGTTATTCGTTAGAGTTTAATAATAATAATAAAAATTACAGTGTGAATAGTGGAGAATTGCATCGTCTACATCTCTTTAGGAATTACTAGTAGGGCACCCGTGCTGACGCACGGCTTGATATGTTAAAAAATGTGACGACATTTTAAATATTATGTTTGTATTCATTTTATAATAATACCGCTAACTTATATTAACCTTTATATATATATATATATATATATATATATATTATATACTATATCAAATTTTTTAAAAATAATAAAATAAATAATGGTAAAATATCGCTAATATCTTTTTTAAATTAAATTATTAATCATAAAATTTAGTTAAATTGGTGTCGTATACTATATAAATTTAAACTTAACATATAAATAAATAAAATTAATGTCTAATATTTAAATATATGTATATTTATGATACGATAAAATGATTAAATTACTATAAAATGTTAAGGAATATTACAGTAATTTTGGTGACATAAATTACATTAAATTAAATAATGAAATAATCTAAAGTTAAAAATTAAATAAAAAATAAGTCACCAAAAACTTAAAAATTAAATTATTATAAAATTATACATTCCTAAAAACTTATGAAACACTACGTTATTTGTGATATTACAATGACGATTGTTGTCATGACATAATAGGATCTTCAAACCACGGCGATTTGTTATTCATGATACAGCTACATATAATTGATCATGACTATAAATACAATTTTTTTTAAAAAAAAAAACACCTACATTAGAAAATGATTGCCGCTGAATTTTATTAATAGTCATAGCATATGACACAATCAACGAAAACTGTCTACGTTGAAACTTGAAAGGCAATCTAGGATCAGAAGGGGAGAAGGAGAAGTTTTTGAATAATAAAGAATAAAGAACATAGTTCTTTTGAATTGCATTGACAGTATTCTTTTTTAATCAACGTATTTGAATTCTTGTCACTTTTTCAGGTATTCTTAGAATCAACGAACTAGTGTGTGTTTTTCGTATTGTCATATTTTTATACGCTTCCGCAGTCTACATCAGTTGGTAATTAGAGATTAGGTACGATTCTTAATGATGACGATTTCAATTATCAATGAATATTTTTGATGAAAATTGTGGTTATGATGGACCACCAATTTTCGATGATTATTATGATGAGGAATGTGGTTGTGATGGACTGCCAATTTTCGATAATTTTGTCGATATTTTGGTTGATAATGGCTACAGCGGTCCTCCAGTTTTTTATAAGGAAAAAGAAAATATTTTTATAATTGGGGGTGTTCATCCCAATATCCTTAACTCAACGATGGGGGTTGAAAAAAATTGTTTTGAGTTATTTACTAATGGTGATGGAAATCACACTGCTCTAACGATTGAATGTCAAGTTGGCTTTATTTTGTGGCTAAAAGAATACAAAGATGTTCCAGCTTGCCTTCGTACCTTGACGATGAGGATGAAACTAGCAGCGATTCGAGGTCGAATCGTTTTCAACCGAGTGAGAATGATGAAGATGAAGATGAAGCTTTGGTCTTCGTTGACAAGTTTGACAAAATCAAAAGAAAAAATCATGACAAGAAATCAAGTGATTGAAAAAAGATATGTTATTTCCTTCTGCTCTATTTTCTTCCTGTAATAAGTTCCCTAATTTTAGTATGATTAAGAGAATATTAATTAGTGATTTTCAATCCACCTTCTTATAAAAGGGTTGGAAGAATAATTGTAAGGAGAAGGAGAAGTTTTTGAATAATAAATAATAAAAAACAGAGTTCTTTTGAATTGCATTGACGGTGTTCTTTTTTAATCAACGTATTTGAATTATTGTCACTTTTTCGGGTATTCTTAGAATCAACGAACTAGTGTGTGTTTTTCGTATTTTCATCTTTTATACGCTTACGCGGCCTACATCAAATATCCAGATGAAGTGTTGTCACAACATAAGGGCTTTCTGCTCTTTATCTTCGGCCTATAATATCAAAGCGTAATGATGGAGAATTTTATCGAAAATCAAAAAATATATATAATGATGGATTAGTGTGCAATATATGTAAAAATGTTTTAAAAAATATGTGTCTTTCATTAAAAAAAAAAAATAGTTGATAGTTTATATGTTGACAGCGTGGTGAGTTCGCTATTTTCGGCGCCAAGTTAAATTAAAATTGACCGAAAAATATATTGGTGCATCGAATTGCAAAACATAAAAAGGTGGTATATCAAATTGTAAAGAAAAAAAGAATATGTTGTAATTGATAAATACACTAAAGGTCGTGATTTTTTTTTGCAATTAACCATTTTATTTAATTACATCTTATTTCAGTGTATTGCTTATTCGTCAATATATGACAAGTAAAATGTCGATATATGATGTAGAAGTAACTCCGAAAAATAAGAGAAAGTTAGATTAGGACAAGTCTATCTTTTGTGACGGCATTAATAAGGATTTTCAGATGTCATCTAATAAAAAGTTTAAGGTAATTAATGAAGGAAATGAATAAAACTCTAATTATTTTTTAAAGAATGATTTGAAATTTTTTATTGAATTTTGTTATTGTTTTTCATTACATACGTTTTTTTGTTGGATTATATTTTTATTTGAATGTCTTATTGATTTTTAATAGAGTGTGATGTTAAACTAATTTTTTTTTGACAGACTGTTTTCGAATCTCATCGTATTTGGAAGAGGGACCTTTCATCTTCTACACATATATTGGAACCACATGAGAAATGAAGAAAATACAACTGTTATAAAATTCAGTTGATCCAAACTATAAATTCTAAGATCGGAAGAAAATCATATTTGAGCATTCAAAAAGATGAAGAAGAAAATGATGTCAACTTCAATTTGAATATTTTGTACTCTTAAACCAAAATAAATCATTTTCATTTGAAATCCGTTTACATTCTCAAAGTGGACGCGTGATAAAAAATTGACAGTGGGACGCGTGTTTAAGAGATTGGAATGTGTGCAAATTATTTTCAATTCAATTAATTACATTGTTTGTGTTCTGCGTTGATAAAATCAAGATAGTGACTAATTGTTTTTAATTCTAGGCGGTAGTAATAAATTACGCTACAAAAATTCTATTTTTTAAAAATAAATTGTTTATCTATGGTATGTCAAAATTTACCATTATGAATTAATTTTATTTCATAATGTTATTATGTATTAATTGATATGATTATAATTAATTTATAGTGTAATATCAAGGGTTATTTAAAGTACCATATATTTAATTTAACTTTGTGTTACCAAATCATCAACTAGTCTCTCTATAATGTTATTTAAGAACATTGATTTGAAGTCTGATTTGTGTAATGAAACTAAACGGGTTGTTACAAGACTTGAAAATTATATAATTGAAGCACAAATTCTTTCGGAAAGGAGTGTTGATAGTAAAGTTTTTATTTCGAGAATGACATTAACTATTTGAGAATATTTATGACTAGAGTCATTCCTATAGCCCATTAAACAAATAGGAACTACAACTTTAAAATGTTTCTATTAAGTTCAAAATGAAGCAAAAAAAACCAAAACTACCCTTACCCTTAGTATACATGTCTTCAATAATTTCGAAAATCCATAATTAATTCAAATTTTAAATTCCATTTTTTTGACAGATTATAAATTCCCTAATTTCATGGCATAATTTTCGATAATCGCCTGACTTTCCAAATTTCAAATTGTCAGAATTAATATATTTGAATCCATCCTAAATAAAACTGAAATCAAAACAGGAAATTCAATATTGAGATTCAATCCATATTCGTATGCATAGTAAGTATCTACCATTTCCAATTCTACATTATTCATTGTTATTGTTCATATCATAAAATATATTTCATCGTACATATGATCATTTCGAATCCGCACTGTACTTTTCGATGTTTTTATAGATATCAAGTAATTGTTTTTCGATTCTTTCTTAATTTGTTGTGTTTCATATATTTTTTAAGTGTTTTATTTTATAATTTGTTGTGTTTCATATTTCAAATTAACCATTCTTAATTATACGTGTTGTATATTTGCTATAATCTACCTCACATTCCATCTAACCAAACCATTAAACTTGTTCAGAAATTTGCTTATATCCACCTGTTACAAGCCGATACACATTAATATGCACCAACGGATGCATGTGCGTACTAAATATGTCTCTTATGCATTTTATTGTTCAGGTGTCTATCTATGTATGCATTTCAATGTTCATTCTTGTTTCTGCATATATTTCAGCATATGCGTACAACTCCTCTAGTGTACTATCCAAACTACATAACGCAGACCAATGTATGCATATACTTTATCATATGCACATGCACTTAGCTATATGACTTTTGTTATCGTCTATACACTTCGTTCTAAACATACGCTATATATTAGAATCGATATGCACATTACCTGTTTTCAGATGCATTTATGCTGGAAAAGAAAATACAGGACGCATGCAAATGATCGGAGTACCTGGTGTCGTCGGTAATAAACGTCTTCGCCGAAAAGAATGAACCGTGATTTTTGAAAATTGCTCGAATGAAGTGCAAAAATTGTGGAAAGAAATCTTTCAGCTACAAAAATTCGTCTAATTAATGGTGATTCCCGTCTTTTTAGGAAATATTTAAATTATGGAAGGTGATAAAATTACGGGATCTTCGAGAATATGCATTTACAAACTGATTTGATGTTAATGCTGAATAATAGATAATAATTCGAAATTATTTAAATTGAATAAGAACACATTTGTCTTCTTAAGTCCTATTTTGAATCTATTGGATAAAAATTAATAAGCTAGTTTTGAAGAAGACAATTTCCTATTCTATTGTCTTTTGCAATGACTATACATAAAAGTTAAGGTCAGTCCATTTCAATGATAGGTCTCTACCTTTCGAAGCATATGTTTACACACGAACAATTGTATACTGTATATGTTATTGCCTCTAAAGTGAAGACTAAAAGTGAATTTAATTTTTTTTCTAAATTCAAATAGAAAAATATGTAAAAATGTTATCTACGAGGAAGTTTTTGAAATTTGTAATTTATTATATTAATTACTTTTATAAATTTATTTATAATTCTCTTTTATGTTATTGTTTTTTTATACAAATGTAATTTATATTTCTACAATATTTTCTTTATCTTTTAATCGTATAAAGAAATTTAAAAATTTATATATATTTTAAAAATTAAAATTTTAATTAATAAATTAAAGTATATTATAAATTCATTTACACTAGTTTTGGAATAATAACAGTGTTAATTTTTATGTACGGAACCAACTCTAGCTTAACACTCGTCAATTAGGTTGTTTTTTTCTTTTCTTTTCTTTTCTTTTCATTTTTTTTTTTTTTTTTTGCAACTGCGGGGATGCCATAATAATTAGCTTAAAATTAAGAATTCTGGCAATATATCCTAACAAAAGAAAGAGTTTTTAGAAATTCAGAACTGCGATAATTCTTGTCCCTGAGTGTAAAATTCATCGCTAGGGTTAGAAGAAACTCGATTTAGGAATTAGGTTGCCGCGATGCCTCGTAACGGTAGAGAAGACGATCGGAGTAGATCGTCGCCTTACAACTCGTCTGGAGATCGACGCTCCCATCGTCACAAGGTTTTTATTTATTAGTACTTTTTTACTTTATATATGGTCAGCAATTGGTGCATATTAGTACGATTGAATGTTACATCTGTGCTTTTGATTCTGATTCTGCACCTAACAATCTGAAGCGAAAATGTTTATCCTTCCTTTTGACGTTACTGTTAGGTAATTTATACCATAGGAGAGTTTGGAATTTCATACCGAGGTTATAAAATTTAGAATTGAGAAATCAGGACATGTTTGATGATACAGAGTCTTCTTTGAGAAGTGCCAAAAAAGGATTGCCTTGGATATCCGTTCATTTTACTTTTACTTGTGGTACAATGCAAGTTTCATAGAAATTGTTGTTTCTGGATGATATGAATGAAGGAAAATAATATAGGCTTGTGGCTTTATAGAGAAGATCAGAGTATCATATCGGTGCTTTTGATTTCAAATTATATTTATTGTATCGAAAAGACGATGCTTTCTTCATTTAGTTGGTTTCGAAAAAGTTATAATTATGAGAAAGTGATTTCATTCAGTGATTGGGAGAAAAATTGCTTAATAGTAGAAGCAGTGTTTGCAAAATTAGTAGAAAGTAGAAGTTGAGTGTTTGGTAAAAGGTAAAATACTAAACAAAAGCAGAATCAAATAGAAGCATGCCCTTTCCAGCATTTAGATTTTGGATTCTAGGTGATTAATTTAAGAAGAAGCATTCAATTTTAAAACACTCAAATTAGCTTTTGCAAAAGCAGAAGCTGATTAAATAATCAGCTTTCAGCTGTTGAAAATACTCCCTTAGTGATGTTTATGCTGTGTCATTGAAATTATTCGAATTCTCTTTCCTGCAGTCTCATGGTTCAGATGACAAAGGATTTAAGAGGAAAGACTGGAATCAAAATGACGAGAGAGATCAATATCAAAAGCAAGACAGAACAACTGGGAGGTATTACGGAGGAAGAAGTAAAAATGAGGATCATGGAAGTAGACGAAACCAGGAGTCTAGCAGGTTGTTATGGAGTTATTTTTCTTTGGAATTGCTCCTTGTGCCTGTTGAACATTTGAAACATGAGTAGTCAATCTATAATCTCGAATTTTTATTTTGTTCAGTAGCTAATATTTGATGATGTGATGAGATGTGTACTTATGCTAGAATGTTCTTACATTGTATGTGTTGTTTGATGAATAGGTATCATGAACACAGTGGAGATAGAGAAAAGCAGTATCGACAGAGGTCACCCAGTCGATCAGATGATAAATCTCATAGGTAACCTACACTTCAGCCAAATTCATCTTCTTGTGGAAGGAGGTTCAATAGCTAGAAGCAATGTTTTCTGAGTTGAATGTGTGTCTGCAGGTTTTCATTTCTTGAGTCTAAGTATAGTATGTATTATACATGGTGTTTGTATTAAGGGGGCGCTTGGTTTGTAATTCTTCAATGGGAATGGGAATGTGAATGGAAATGATTATAGAGTAATTGTGGTGGTTAATGTTGATCAATTCACCTTCATCATACTTCCTATGAGGTGATGGGACTCAAAATAAGTTAATCATTACCTTATTTTGATTAACGGCCTCCTCCCCTCGAATCACTTTCTACTCAAATCATTCCACTATTTTTCAACCAACAATCACTCTTTTGTCCTAACTTATTCCAGGATTAGAGCAATACACTAACAATATAACCACATTCTCATTGTAATTCTCTATTAGATGATTCACATTACCATTGCCATTGAAGAATTTGAGCCAAGCGCGAAGCGCCCCTTAAGTTTATTGAGCCCTTTTGTTTGGCAAAGTTGTGTTTGCAAAATTGACAAATCGAAATGATATTGATCTTCAAATATGTGTGGTGAACTGGTGATCTTAGTCCTCTTTGCTGTTTTTCGTAGGCCTCTGTGTAGAATGCCTATTTCTCAGTTAGTTACCTTTCCTAGATGCATGATAAATCATGAGACTCTGTAATATATTTTATGGTTTGTTCAATTAATCATTAGTTTGGCATTTTGTCTTGTTGACAGTAAGCGAACCAGTGGATTTGATGTGGCTCCATCTGCTGCTGCTTCTTTGCAAAGTTCTTCAGGTTAGCTTGTACACATGTTCTGATATATAAACTCCATATGAAAACATCTTTGTTTGAATTGCTTCCTTAGTTTTCTTTTCTTTATGGCATCATATATGTTTTGGTTTTACCTATCTTTCGTTAGCCGTTGAGTATTTTACTAAATCCATCATTATGTTGTTGGCTGTTGTGTGTGGTTTCTTCTTTTTGATTTGTCAACGTTACGTTAAGAAGGCAAAATTGCGCTATGCGTGTGAGGGATGTAGAATATTTGCGAACGAGGAACTGATGCTCCAGTAGGTGGACCTTTTCATCTTCATCTTCATCTTCAACTGCAACTATTGTTATTTCGTAGACTTGAACTGTAAGGCAGATGCAGTGGTGAATATTATTTCATATTATAGAATCTGAATGGTAAACAGCCCTAGGTAAGAATAGGCTTTCTCTATACTTTTAATAAACTGATCCCTCAAGTCAGTATGGCCGCTTTGTAAATTTCCACGCTTTATGTCACAATGCCAAACTTTCATTTGTGTTTTGGCAGCATATCTTCATGTTTACATTTGACATTGTGGTTTATATCATGTTCTCATTATCTTTAATCATTCAAGACCAAGTAGCTGGAGCGTCCATGATTCCTCAAGCAGCATCTGGAGTGATGCAAAACATTCATACTTCTGAGACTACTCAGGTATATCAGATCATTGATATTCCAATAGTAAAGTGTGTGTTTGCTTTGGGATTTTGAGTAGGGTGTGATTTAACCTTTTGTCAAATCAATGTGTAAATGTGAATGATGCTGTAGGGTGTGATTGTAATGTCTGGATGATGTAATTTATGATTTAATATATCAAAGTGTAAGGAGAGAAAATTGATTGTATTGAAAAGTGTGATTGTAGGTTTATAGGTGTTGTAGTGTTGGTTTAATAAAACTGGATTTCAAAATCCCCAAGTAGAACCAGATTTAGATTTGTAAATCCAAACCCTGGTTTTAAAACCCAAAGCAAACATCACATAGTGTTCTTTTTTTTATGTTTTTCTATCATCACTTTCTAAACGTGTCTGTTTGATGTTAGGTTAACCAGTTAGGTTCTGTTTCGTACTTGCCAATTCAAGTTATGACTCAGCAGGTAGCTTGGCAATGCTTGATAATTTATGTATTTTTTCTTGAACATGTCCCCTAGACGAACTTTTTTAAATGGTTTTATGACTACTTATAGGCTACAAGGCATGCACGTAGAGTGTATGTAGGTGGCCTTCCTCCGTTGGCTAATGAGCAGGTACTTGATTGACAAATCTTCTCCATCATTGGGTTATATTGGTTTCTTGTCATTTTGCCCTTCCATACTCTACTTTTTCGTATAAACTCGGATATAATCTTGAAAATACATGCAAATGTATTGTTCTTATGTTTTTATCATTTTGTGTTGCTGAGCTTCCCTTGGCACTTAGTGTTGCAGATTTCTTGCGTAGAGTCTGAAGATCTTACTTGTTTAATCTTATGCAGACTATTGCGACATTTTTCAGTCATGTTATGAATGCAATTGGTGGAAACTCTGCTGGCCCTGGTTTGTAGCGTTTTATTCTTTAAGGCACAATGTTATGTATATATGCCTTGCTTCAGTTTCACCAAGCATGGCCTATAAATGTTTGCATATCAGGTGATGCTGTTGTGAATGTGTATATTAATCATGAAAAGAAGTTTGCATTTGTGGAGATGAGAACTGTCGAAGAGGCAAGTAATGCGATGGCACTTGATGGAATTATTTTCGAGGTATGCTGAGCTTATCCTTTGTATGTTAAGTTATATTTTGTTCTTAATAATTGTAATATGGGTCAGAAATTTTACTTGTTAGTTTTATCTGTGAGTTTATGTGGTAAACAATTTCTGCATTTTCTCAGTTCAAGGTTTCTGCCCACTTTTTCCCTCTATACCATTGATGTTACAGTTTGTTCTGCTATGTTTAATGTGGCCTTGAATTATCACTCACACACACGCGCATATACACATATCATTAAATGTTTAGTAAAAAAGACTAGGAAAGAAACTACTAGAAAAAAAATGCAATGTCTAAATATTAATGGTAGCATGTGCCTTCCTTGATCAAACATGACTAAAATATGATCCATGTGGCCAACCCCATATAGTGGGATAAAAGCTATGTTTTTTTTTTTGTTGCTAAATTTTAGGTAGTGCTTCAGCACTTTGCTGAATATCAAGCTACAGATATTTCTACTCTTAACCTTTTTCTCTGTTTATGCTAGGGTGTCTCTGTGAGAGTTCGAAGACCTACGGACTATAACCCTACTGTCGCAGCACCACTTGGTCCTAGTCAACCTAGTCCTTATCTTAATTTAGCTGCTGCTGGACTGACACCTGGGTAAGTGGCCACCATGACTCATTTTCTTTTGTTTTGCACTTGGTAGATCCTTTCACCTGCCAGCCTACACATTTCTCCATGAACGCGAGTTGTTAAATTTAACAGTTTACCAGCTTTGTTCTGGTGGATGGTAAGCTAACTTGATACATACAGATATATTATCTATCGTGGCAATCTATATATACACAAATATATGTAATGCTAACCGCCCAATTATGGAAACCTAATGATTTTCCAGCCCAAAATTCTTTGCCAAATAAGGAAATATTTTGGAGCATTCTGAACCATTTAAAGATTTTATAGGAAAAAAATGAATAGAATCCAAAAAATAATGTATGATATTTATCTGGACCACATATATATATATATATATATATATATATATATATTGCAAATCTTTGGGGAATTAGTAAATATTTTAGCGCAATCAAGACTAATTTAATAAAGTTTATGTTATTTTCACTGTGCATTGCATGGGTAAAATTATAACTAATAATTTGAAAATGAAATGAGGGATCCTATTAATCCACTTGGAGTCAATCTCTAGGTATTGGCTGGATTGGTGTGTCTCAGTGTGAAGATGAGTAAATTACTTATCCAAGTTAATTATACACACTTTATTAACACCACCCGAGATGCAGATAACAGGATCCATGTTGTTTCCATTGGATCCTGTCATGATTAGCTTTATCTTTTTTTTCCTGCTAACTATCACTAATTTTAGCCTTTCCCTTATAATCCCGGGGGTAAATGTTTTTATGTCCCATAACCTATGCTCATTTGATTTAGTCCTGGTGTTCGCTGACGTGGCATTCACATGTTAAATGTTACGTCAGCGATTATCGGAAAGTTTGCCTGTTGCAGTCGATAAAAGGACCAAAAAATTGAATTTGGTAAAGTTTAGGGACGAATTTTGAAATCGAATTTTAAGAAACAAAAAGGTACATTTACCCTAAGAGCATCTCCAGTGCTAGTTAGAATTTTTGGGGTTTAAGTTTGCCACATGTGTGCCACCTCAAAAAATTTCTACTCCTATCTCAAAAAACTTCTACCCCCTCCAATGCATTCTACCCCAAAAAAATAATACAAATAAAAAATAGTTGGGACCACATTAAAGCCCACTCTCGCAAGTGAGTTACACTCTCCAAATTGTTCTATTTTTTTCTCATGTGTTGTACACTCTCCCTCTATCCCACTCTCTTTTTTCCTAATTTTTTATTTCTACCTGGGTAGAAGAACTTCTACCCAATTCCTCCTCTCTCCTCCACATAAGCACTCCCACAACCCCTTCTACCCTATATTTGAGGTAGGAGTAGAAATCCACATGGGACTTCTACCCCCCATTGTGGATGCTCTAATGTTGGGAAAATTAGTTAATTAAAGCTATACTTTGCATCAAATTTTGTTCTGCAGAAATGATTGCTTGCATCTGTTTGCAATCTTTGCTGCAAGAATAATTTTTATGATGTTAGCTATAACTTCTAATTGTCAGCTGATTTTACTCTAATTGTCGTGAAGGGCCTTTCACCTTCATTGTTATGAGTTATATAATCTTTGCAACAATCTATTACTGCTTGCTTCATGATATTATAATTTCTTCTGTATGATAGTTTGTTATTAGTTGTAAGTGTGTTGCAATTTATTTGATATCGGATTTCCTCTCATTTGTGTTTTCTTTATAGCATGTCTGGTGAAGCTGAGGGAACTGATCGTATATTTCTTGGTGGAGTGCCCTACTATTTTTCTGAAACTCAGATAAAAGAGTTATTGGAAAGTTTTGGGTATGATAATTTACACGAGTATTTTAATTTGTATTGTTAAATAATCCAGCTTTAGTAATAGCTGAAGACCTATTTTTTAATGAACATAATATCTCGGATTTGATATTCCCATTTGATCAATTGTAGACCCTTGCGCGGGTTTGACCTTGTTAAAGATAGAGACACAGGAAACTCTAAAGGTTATGGTTTCTGCATGTACAAGGTATGCACTGTTGTAGGTAGAATCCTTGTGCTTGGGCATTAAGCTTTTGAAAAAAACATATTTTATTCTTAAAGCATCTGGATTCTGACTCTTCCTAAGTGGTTTGACTTATTTCTCCTTAACTGCTCATTTTACTACTGTATATGGTTGCCTTTGTTTGATTCAGGATCCATCTGTTACCGATATTGCTTGTGCTGCTCTGAATGGTCTAAAAGTGGGAGATAAAACACTCACTGTTCGTCGTGCCACCATTAGGTGGGTCTTCTTTGAAATTATGCCCTTTATTTATTGCAGAATTTGCAAGATTTGTTTTTTAAACTTCTGTAAGGAATAATTGTTTTGCAACCCCCCACCCCACCCACCTAAAAAATTTAAATAAATAAATTAGAATATCTTTTGTGCATCAATTTCAAATTACATGTTTAACATCAATCATTTATGTTATAACTAGGTAACTTATGATAAAAGGTTTACTCGTTTTTTTTTCGTGATGATGTTGAAGTTATTTCTGACTTGTTTTGTTGCTTTAAAAGTGGACAGTTGAAATCTGAGCAGGAGAATATACTGGCTCAGGCTCAACAACATATAGCAATGCAGGTTGATGTTCTTGACTACTGTTTTCAGTTTATGCCTTGTAATTTTGTCGGTCTTCATCTTACAATCACGTTAGCTAATTTCTACTTTGGGTTCAAGAAAATGGTTCTGGGAGCTGGAGAGATGAATCTTCCAGTTGGAGGAATTGAGCCTCCAGTAACTATGGAAATTCCAACCAAAATTTTGTGCTTGACTGAGGTACTTTTGCCTTCCACCTCTCTCTCTTTAGGGAATTTGCTGAAAAGAGTTGTTAATTTTACTCTTGCTGAAAGTCTGTAACACGTTCTTTGTTTCATCAAGGTTGTTACTACTGACGAATTGATGGATGATGGAGAATATGGAGAAATCCTTGAAGATATGAGGGAAGAATGCCAAAAATTTGGTATATATATTCACCTCTTAGCTTTTTCGTGCTTTCTGTTCGTTTTACTTTTGACAAATAAAGTGGTAAATTGATAGAGTTAAGAAGATTGAATTGAACAAGAATCAAGAAATCAATCCTCAAAGAGGCCACGGTTTATAACCGCCACAACCGAAGTTGCAATTCTAAGAATCAAATCTGTATTCCAAAAGTATAATTCTGAATCCTCCAAACAAACAATCCCTACAGTATTTTTAAGCACTAAAGCCCATATAAGAAGGCCCAACTATCCTAAAGCCCAAGAACATAAAAGAAAGACTAACTAAATCCAATAAACCCAATAGGCCAAAGCATGTGTCCTTCTTTCTTTTTCTCATAACTCTTCTGTCAACGTCTCTAACATAAATTAAGGGGGGTGTATTGGTTGTGGATTCTGTAGGATTTTTTTGGACTTTTAAAGTCTGGGGGTATTCAATTCGGATTTTCAAAAGTCTTTAAAAATTTTGAGGTATTCAATACATATTTTAAAAAGTCTTTAAAATCTTTAGGTATTCAACAATCTATGGATTTTAATACTCTATGGATTTTGTTGGATTCTCCTCAAAAAATATAAATAATCACAATCCAAAATCTCTTCTAAAAACTAGAGATTTCAACGGATTCTCTCAGAGAACTTTGAAGACGAAAGATCAGAAGTAGGGATGGCAATATTGACCCGATCCGCGGTTACCCACCCCACCCCGCGAGCTTTGGGTCAGGTTGGATCCGCCCCGTATTGAGTGTGGGTCGGGTCTGGGTCTTATGTTCGACTCGCGGGTATCCGATCCGACCCGAATTAATATATAAACTTTATATAATATTAATTTTAAAAAAACACTTCACATTAAAAAAAAAACTATTCCCATCAATACTAGAGTTTATGAAAATCTATGTAAATCAATAAAAAAAGTATATTTCAAAATCTTGTCAAGTCTGTCAAAATTCATATAAATCAATAAAAAAAGTCAGTCAAACTCTGCATGAACTCTATGGATTTTATAAATTCACGTACTTTTTAAAGTCCAAAAAAATCCAATAGAATCTCAATTAAATACGTCCCCCTAAATTTGGTGTTTGAACAAAGTGAAGGTTTTTAATTTTGCATTTTCATGTTGAAACTTACTCTAGTGACTGATCAAATGAGTTGAATTTAACTAGTACTAGTAATAAACTAATAAAGCATGACCTTGATGAATTGCAGTACTAAACATTATTTAATTTTATAATCAGTTGAACTGCATAGCTGGAATTGTACGTCTTAAATACTAGGGTGGATTGCTGTATCAGTAGTGATGTGGTTTATTTGGGGTGAGAGGAATAGACGTATTTTTGAGGATGGATATGAATCGATTGATGAGATTTGGGATAGAATTAGGTATAAAGTGGCCTTATGGTCTCTTAGTCATAAAGCTTTTAGGGGTAATCTTATTTCTGAGGTGTCTAGGAATTGGATCTATGCCTTGTAACCGAATATGTAATCATAATAGGGACTTCTCATCCCTATGCATGCAATAAAAGTATAAGTTTCTTATCAAAAAAAAAAAAAAAATTTAGGGAGTAAGACTAGCCTTTTGGTATATGGGAGAACTGATTATCAGTTTATTACTCTGAATGATTTGCGGAAAAGAAATGAGAGTTTGTTGCATATAGGAGATATTAAGGGGGAGCTTGGTTCAAAATTCTTCAATGAGAATGATAATGGGAATGAACATATGTAATTCACATTCTTCATACTTCGTACAAGGTAGTACTCAAAATAAGTTAATCATTGCCTAATTTGAATAACTAACTCCCATCCTATAATCATTTCTCCTCAATCATTCCACTATTATCTATTCCTCAACCGACAATCACTTTTTATCCCTTATTATTTCAAGATCAGAGCAAAACACTAACTGTGTAACCATCATTTTCATTGTAATTCACTATTCAATGATTTTTCATTGCCATTCCCATTGAAGAATTTGAACCTAGCACCCCTTAAATTTGCTGCTTCTTCCCTTTTCCTCGTGGTCCTCATTCTTTAAGTTCACCTCTTGACTATGTGAATGAACTTTCTCTTTGTGAAATTGCAGGAGATTTGATTGATATTGTCATTCCTCGCCCTACTTCAAATGCTGCCCACAGTGAAGGTGTTGGAAAGGTACGATGCACCACACTCTGTATTTTCTTTCGTTATCAGAAATTTGGTGGTTTCATTTGCTTAAACAATAGTATAGTTGCTAATACTAATGAGACAATCCTATATTTTGATTAACTTGGAAAGAGGAATAGTATGGAGAATTTAAAGTCTCGTGTAGGAATCCTAGCATTGTTCTTTTACTTTTCCCCAGACTGATCTGTTTTATTTGGACGTATCTGACCTAGCCCAGATATGCATGACCGCTTGGTTCTACAGAACAGAGACTCTTGAAATTGAGTAGGGTCTGAATTCAATAAATAGTACTCTATCATTTTTTGTCCTTGAAGTTTACCTTTTTTCAGTTTTGTTCCCCATCTTTCACTTATTATCTAAATTTGTCCTGAATGTACACTTTTACTTCCTCTGTTAGTTGACCATGCGTTGTCTGATGGAATCAACTATGTGGGAGTGTTAAATGTAATTATTTGAAAATTATAAATTACATTTAGCACCCCAAATAATGGTTAATTACATTTAGCACCCCTAAGTAGTTGATTCCTCAGCCGACTGGCAGTTAAATAATGGTTTGACCAAATGTAGGAGTAATAAGTGTACTTTGAGGACCGAGTTTTGATAGCGAGTGAAATAGGGGGACCAAAACTAGAAAAATGTTGAAACTTTAAGGATCAAAGTGATATAATCCCAAATTTCTTTCTATTACCAAGTTTTGGTTGTTGTGCTTTGTGTGCCGTTATTCTCTCCAACTATCAAACCTAAAGCTGATACAAAAGAAAACCATAAAGTTAAGAGTAGTACACTAGTTGCACAGTGCAATTTTGACTAAAATTTTCAACCAAACTATTTATATTTTTTCTAGAATCACATAAAAAAAGGGTTTAAAAGTATCAGTTCATGTGTGATGAGAAGTATAAGTTAATATGATGAAAAGTTATTGGTTGTATATTGAAAAAGTTCTAATGTTTTTCTTCATAATATGACTTCTCATTATATATTTAATATTTTTGTGAATCAGTACGACTTTAGTCACAATTGCACGGTGCAATTAGTGCATAGAAGTTTATTATGAATATATTTTACAAGTTAGTTTGTATATCCCAGTATCCTTGATGAAATCAACAATTACAGGTATTCTTGGAGTACTCCGATACTAGTGGTTGTACCAAGGCGAAGACTGCACTAAGCGGGCGAAAATTTGGTGGTAATACTGTGATGGCTTTGTATTACCCAGAAGACAAATATTACGACGGGGATTATGCTGCTTGACATTATATTCCTTCCCCAAAATCATAATTTTGAAAATTGTCAATGACTAGTAAGGTGTATAATCCAAGTGCTATAAAGTATAGACGTATTACGAGATGGACATTATGATATTGGTTTATGTACATATTAATATTTTAGGTTCTTCTACGTACTTAACCTAGTACAAAATGTACTGTTAACAATTGAAATTTGTGCACTTTGGCTAAATTTGTTAAAAGATGACTTCTTTTGGTTTAATATTTTTCTACCGGGACTTTTTAATTGTGTACAGGTATATCAATTATGAATTTAGTGGGGTGTAAGGTTAAATAATGAATTTTAGTTAATTAAAATGATCAGTTGAAACTTTTGAAAATTATTTGGAATGTTTAGTAAATTAATAAATGACCGCATTGTCGCGTCAAAAATAAATATTATAATTAAATCGCGCTAATTTTTTTGCGAGACACTAAACATACTTATGTACTAATGTTTAGATAATTATACTATATATCTACATTTTTTAAGGGTGCATTCGTAAAAAATAAATAAACAGATGTAGGGTCAATTAGTCTATAAAATATCTCTCAAATTCTCATCAACCAACATTTAATATATTTATTGAAGCTTTTTTTATCGTATTTATTGGGTAAGTCAAAATTGTTTGGACAAGTTAAGAAGATGATGAAGATTTTATCATATGATTAATTTTAGCACTGGGATTATATATTGACACGAGGAAGTCACAATTATTACAAACATTTTAGAGATTATGTGGGTTGGGAAGATTGATTAATTAATTAGTCGTAAATAAAATTGTGAAACAGTCGTTTTTAGGGCTATAAAAGTAATTTGCAGAAAATTAAATGAAATAGAGTCGTTTATTTTTAGAGTTGATGATCGTAGTGTATTTAAAATTTTACGAAGTTGAGACTCAATTAACATGTTTTATGCATTAAGGAGTACATTGGAATGCATAAAATTAATTTGAAGTTAATTATTCCACAATAATTAATAATGGCTAATGAGCAATTCAAAAGCCCACATGCATGTTGAATACACAAATATTTACCCTCACGGTATGTTAGTAACAATTCAAAAGCCCACATGCATGTTGAATACACAAATATTTACCCTCACGGTATGTTAGTAACACAGACCCTAAAGTGAGTTTTTCTGTTTTCACTACACGATATTTTTTAACAAATTTGTTCAACTTACTGATGTAGCGTGTGTGACAAGAACGAACAACAATCAAAACTCATTGATTCACAGAATATCCAAATTTAGATAGAACGACGAACACGTCTTCAATTTTCTATTTAATCTCAAAAAACTGTCTTCCACAAAATTTAAAATTTGGCCAAAACAAGGCCGGACATCACAACAAAGTTGTAAGTTTTGTTCAGAACATCGATTCCACCTGAAAAAATGTGTTTGTTTGCTTGAATCGGACTCCGGCTCTATAAACTCCAAAGTTTAGCCCAAGTTTTTCGAGTGCTACATCACCTACCACCTTCCTAATTTATGTTAATATTGCACACTCCATTTTTATCTTAGTAATATTCCTTGTAAAATCTATTTTCTTCGATAACTTTTGTACTTTTATTTTCGAGACGTTTCAAAATAACTTTCATACCTTTAAAATGAAAAATTCTATACAAACTTCACTTTTACAATATCCTCAGTTTTTACTAAACGGTCATTTCTTTTAAATCCAGAACATGTACATCAATCAATCAACTAATTTATTTTATACATAAAAAATTACCACTAAAAATTCTATTATTTTATTATTTTTAATACGGGAAAGGATTGAGTAATAATTTGCCCACGGTATGAAATTCAAAAGGAATGAAGGTGCATGTGATATATGGTGACTAGGATTAGTGTCATCACATGTAAATGGATAAGATTTAGAGAATTAATTTTGGGTATCCTCCTCCTCCTCGTATTCCACCCACCCACCCAAATCAAAACTTCAACCTGTTTCCTTATTCATAATTAAATTTTATAGGAGTATATCCTTTTTAATTAAGAAAGATTAGCTGCTTACTTTAATTTAATTGAGAAATACTCCTCCTCATTAAATTCAAAAGGATTAGATGATGATTCTGTTTTTGTTTTGGATAAGATGGCCGGCCACATCCTCCTTTTTTCTTTCTTCTTCCAACCTATAAATACCCAATTCCAAACACATTTCATTTCTACTTGTTGTTGCATCTATTGATATTGAATATAGTAGTAGTATATAAGAAGAAAATGTTGCTTCCATTAATATTACTACCAAAACTCCAGAAGGATTAATTCTTAGCTTCAAATCCCAACAATGGTTTCTTCTCCCTTGGATTTTCAGACAAGGGCTTCTTGGCCTATGCCCCATCTCAACACAAACTCAATTCTCATCAAAGGTACAATCCATCCATCTTTATAATACTAATAATAAATCACATTTCTTTTTTAAGGATCCAACCAATTACTGTATAGTATAAGATTGCATGTGTTAATTGTTTGAAATTCTTCAGGTTGTTTGCGAGTGTAAACGATGTATACTGCATTTTCATTGGGAGTTTAAACAATCTCAACAGTCTGAACAAACAGTGCGGGGGAGTTTCAAAGGGTAGTAGTTGTGATTGCACTCTCAGAGACAGGAGCCGTGTTCTTGAAGTTTATGATCACAAGGCTGCTCGAATTGTCTTTGCTGCCAATGTAATACAACTTAATAAATCTCTCCATGTTTTATTATTATTATTTTGTTGAGAATTAAAGGAATAAATTGTTTGCAACAGGGGGGTGGTGACAAAGCAGTGAATTTATACTGGGGAATTGCAGCAGGGGATGATGATTTCAGACAATCTAGATTTCATCAAACCTTCTTCTTGTGCTAACTCATTTCCTCCTGGTATATATAAACTTATATAATTGAAAAAATAAACTAGTGGATATATAAAATTGGTTGAAACTTGAAACTAACTATATACAGGGTGTATGTATCATAGTGATGGAGGGTTAAGGAAGAAGATGATGGCAATGCCAAGAGTGGATAGTGAGGGAGCACTTTGTGCAGTTGATGCTTTTTCCAAGCTTAATAATACCACCATGCCTAGAGTTGCAAACTGGCCTACCTGGGGTTAACAACATTTTTTCTTTTTCTTTTAATGTAACTCAGTATGTATGTAAATCAAGCTTTTAACTTTGCAATGGAAACTAGTAATGCTCTTCTTAAGTTTTTCAACTCTTTCTTTTTTCCCTAATAGTATAATATACAAAAACAAAACAAGAATCATACACTCCTCTATTTTTTTTATTCTCACTTTTCATGTATACAAAATTGAGGAACATTAATATTTGACAAATTTACACTTATAATTGAAGAGTGAAAAAGTGGGAAGAAGATGCACAATTATAAAATATAATTTTCATTTGACGTGTTTTAAAGAAATCTGATTGTTTATGTTAAAAAATAAAAATTAAAAAGGGAAGATAAAATAGTGTTTGAAGAGTATTTTTCTTTTAAAAAATGAGAATTATAAAAATAATAAAACAAAAAAGGAAAGTAGGTATTATAAAAATGGTAGGAGTGAGTAGTATTTTTCAATAAAAAAAAAAAAAGAGGGAATATTAAATTAAATGTACTATAAGCATTCTAAATATATTCATGATTGGTGTTCCAAACCGACTAATCTCAGCGGTCTCGTTGTAAGAGCTTTGAGTACCCTTGTTTGTACTCGTGTTTTCTCAATTATATTTTCTGACCAAAAAAAAAAAAAGAGTTATGCACTATAAATAATTGCAGTTTATAATTAAATAACAATTGCAAAATTTCATATTAAACTAAAGTTGTGACATAGTATTAAAATGAACTCTAGTTCAGTTCCTATAAATTCATTGTATCACGTATTCGCATCTAACACTAGTTTGTATATTTATTAGTATTTAATAACTACGTTTGTATTCACATAATTATTGAATTTGGATAGATAAATATATGATATTTTAAGTTTGCAATTCAATTACAGGCGGATGACATAGTTTTATCATGCCATTTCAATACATGACACGGATAGGATAGATAATACAAATATTCTCTTTTTAGTATACGATTTTATCTATATGAATTTATGATCTTACCGAATCTTATTTTGAAGCAAAATATAGTATATTTGATAAAGTGAAGTTCCGTCTTATACATAATACTGTTTCATACAAGAACTTTCATATATGAAACTCCAATTTAAGTAATGCTCACTTTTAAAATGTGATTGAAATGGATTCTTCAACTCCGTGCAATTTGAATTTGGATTTATATCAATTCTCAAAGCGGAAAAATATAGTTGAGAGAGTCGTCTCATATATGAGATGAAACTCCAATTTAAAATTTAAGTCATGCTTACCTTTAAAATGTGATTGAAATGGATTCTTCGACTCCATACAATCTGGAGTTCCAGAGCAATCAAACCGATTCTCAAATTGTAAATTCTCCAAAATTGCACCCAAAAGAATACAAGGTGAACGGATATTTGAATAATCTTTAAAATGAAATCTGTGTACAACCCTTCATATAATAGAATTGGGCTACAATTTGAACAAGGCCAGATATAGAAGGAACAGCAATCTGAAACATTTTTACTCCAAACACATCTTTGCTGCATTTTATACCAAGGCACAGAATAAACTAACTTCAAAACACAGTCGAGACACGAGCCTTTTCCTTCAATCACTCACTCCAAATCAACATATATCTGCATCATGCCCAAACAATGAAACACTCAGTCATCACGTAAACAAACACAACTTATTATAAAATGGCATCTTAAATACTAAACGATATTCGCTGAGCAAATTCCAATGAGGCCATGCAGATAAACCAAAGTCCCTAAACTATCAATTATTTGTTTCAAAAGGACCTTGCACAATTTTTTGTTTTAAACAACTCTTCCAAGTATTGAAATTTTATTTCAAGAGATCCTTCAAGCCGAAAACTGACGGAATCATACAATTTATCTTAATGGTCTGGTTAAATTATATGTACATTAATTTGATTTATATCCAGATGTGTTTTGTGCAAGTCTTTTTAACTATCATCTCAAGGTGGCTCGTGAAATAAAATTTCCGATACTTTAAGGGTCTTTTAAAACAAAAGATAGTTAAGGGACCTATCGAAACAAAAGTTGATAGTTTAGAGACTTTTTTATGCATTATGCCTAAGTATTACTTCATAATTCTTAGGTTTCAATTTCATAAGTGCCAAAATGAAATTATCTTATACATATCATAATGATGACTGATGAGTGATCTCACAATTTCAAAATGCATAAGACAAACATGTACATAAAGCAATATAATTTGGCAGATAATCTTCACAGAGCCAACTTACCTCCAGCTCTAATAGTGAGTCATAGGCTTTCTTCTCTATCGTGTCAAAAACTGTAATTCCGCTGATTTTCTGAATCCCAAGCTTAATAGCAATCAAGTTCTGCATGAAGAAATTAAGGCATGAAGAAGACAACAAGAAAGCTTAGAAGAAACCCAGAACAATTTAAGTAATAAAGGAATCTAAGAATGCCGGAAAAATTAAACTCCGAAAGCCTACCATTCTAACCACTCTCTTGTATACTACTTTTATTTAACGAATATGGATTTTTAGGAGGGTCAAAATAAAAATCAGAATAATCCAACAAAAAGGTTCAATTCAAGCCCATGCATATAAGTTTAAAATAAAAAATTTAGGATAAATAACGAGAATTACCAACTGGAACTTCAACGAGCCAAATGCTTGCACCTCTCCAAGAATCTGGACAAGAGCACCAATAATCAGTGAAAACACACCAACTTGTATATTGAAAGGTTTACAAATATTAATATTAGGGAAGTTAAACAACATCAGTCTTTTCATTCTCCAGAGAAATGCATCTCAAACTCTGAAAGACCTCTGTCCATACAACAATAATAACTATTAACCACGTCAAAACTAGAGTTAATGAATATAAAGATACTGTCATGTTCACAATATTTTTTTTTAACGAGATTAAGAGCTTAATGCAGATAGTGAATAAATAATAGATCTAATGAAGGAGGTGACTAATAGAAAATTCTGGATGGACCACCATTGTCTGAAGACCATTGACCATTACAGCCTTCTCATCGAGTGAATCGCTCTCCGATAACCATACTTCAAAGGGCCCCAATACACGATCGGTCAAGTTTATGAGATTCAAACTCACCTACAATATAATATATAATGTCATCACTTATACATTCATTCAAATGACAAATAAATATTCAGTGATCTCATTTTTGCCTTTTTTATAGAAACAGACTTTTTATTACTAATCATAAAAAATTACAAGGGATGAGGGATCCCTACGTAATGCAATCAGTCCAAAAACATAGTTACAAGGTAAAATACCAGTCCCTACTTAAATCAGACATTGAACAACCCTTGAACACCTTATGACTACATGCCCATAGAGCAACTCTATGTTTGATCCTATCCCACACCTCATCTAAAGACTCAATAAGGGAGAGAAGGTAAGGGATGAGAGGTCCCTTCCCTCATACACAAACGACTTAAACGATACATCATTTATAAGGCAAAACTCCAATCCCTAATTAAATATGAATACTGATATCCCTGAAAGACTTATGTCCAAACAGTCAATAAGCAACTCTATACTTGATCCTACCGCAAATATCATCTAACGATTCAATGTAATTCTCAAAAATTATATTGTTCATTTCAATCCAAATGGACCATAGAACCACCGGGACAACAATCTTCCATGTCACTTTGCCTTTTTTATCGATAGCGCTGCCTAATTTATGTACTGGCAAATCTGAAGCTGAGACGGGTATTAAATATTGCAAACACAAACAGGTATTAACTTGATTAGATATTAATCACGGCATTTTTTATATCTTTGATATTTGCTCAATATTGTAGGCAAGATTTCATAGCCTTAAGCTATTAAAGCACTTATAAAGAAAAATAGAGAAGTGGAAAATTAAATTAGAAATGGAAAACCAACCAACTCTGAAGCAGTTTTAATAGTTATTGAAGAAACTTACATGATTAAAGAAATGGTACTGCCATGAAAAGATCATGGTCATTTATGGGTTCCAAGAAACGTATGATAAGGATATGGATATACAAAAGAAACTGAAACCAAATATTACAATTTAGTTAATAGTTTTGCATTTACCAAGAAAGATTTCTCTAAGATAATGGCAGGCGGCATCTCTACAGCATGTAACTCAATGTCCTTGCGAGTAACAGGCTGCCAAGAAAGTTCAACAATAATAAGAATAATAGTATGAGCTGATCAATTAGACTAGTTTAACAAGTTATTAATAAAAGAACATAAATTAAGTAATATTATATCCTAAATGAACTCGAGTTACAGTGTTATGCAGAGGATCCTGCCAGGTTAAGATATGTCTGATATTTTGATAAGGATAGCAGATAAGAGGCAAAAAGAATGGATAGTTGACTTGCATAAGAGATGATCACAGAGATTTGATTGATAATAAAAAAGGAATGCATTGAGGCTACGCGAATGGAAAGGTGTTGATTGATTGGAATCATCAGTATCTTACTTAGAACATTATCATTACCATACTTAGTATATTAGTATAAATGAAGTGTCTATCTAATATCTATAACATTAGGGGCAGAACATAAAAAAAATTATTACAATCGGCATATTTGTCGGGCGGGATTATTTCCTGTTGAGGGAGTTCTTCCCTTTATTTATTGTTCGTATTTCCTTTAATTCAATAAAGTTGAGTACCGAGCCTTTTCTCTAACATATTTGAATATTGAGTTTTCACCAAAAGTAGAAGACCTTCCCTGGCAGGGCTGCTTTTCATATGTTAGCAACAGAACGGGAGATCTGTTATGTAGACCAACAGTTTAAGGTAAAATTTCTGAATTAGAATGACAAGTTAAAAAACTTCAACTTACATTACCAAGTATATGTTGAGTTTGCAGGCGACCAGGTTCGCCCAAATTGGTACGCCAAGTTATCTGAAGTTTACCGAGAATCTTGCTGCTCTCAACTTTAAATTGAGAGTTATCAGGTGATGAAAATTTTAATTGATAGAGATAGTTATGGATTCCTCCCCCAGATCTGATGAGAATGGGTTCCTTGAAAGTTTCTCTGTAATGCAAAGAAGAATGTCAATATCAACTTGAACAAAGTAAAGACATGAAATTCAAAAAGAAAAAAAAAACATTTCGACTTTTGACTAACTGCCAATTAAAAGATCATTCCAGGACACCTCGTCGATGAATTTTGTTCTGTATGATCAGTAGCTTTCAGCACAATTGCACTCCAGTGTTGAGCAGGCTCAAACTCAACTTGATCCATGTAAAGGTGAGATTTTGTATGGTTTTCTATGCAAGCTTCCAAAAAGGTGGTGTCCTGAGAAGAGTGATTTGACCATCATGAAGAGGGAAAAACTTGTCTAACGAAGAAAGAATATTCATAGAAGCAGCAGGCCATGGGGCATGGAGAGAACTTTATAAACAAATGCACTGTTGCATCATCCCAATTGGAGATGATCAAACAAACAAGTAGAAAATGAGTAAAATTTGTGGAGCCTTTGGAGTACTATATAGTTTCATGTGCTGAAATGCATATTAGCGTAGGTGGGCACAAACTGAATTTCCAAGGTAATCTGTCCAATGACCCATCATCACAAAGAGCACTAACATTAACCATCCTAAAGTCTGACCACATAACTGCAATTGTCCTTGAATTATCTTATATATAGGGTTAATTCTACATAAATTCACGTCTTTCAACATTTTTGTGTAAATTCACTATCTCTTTAGTTGTTTCAATTCGGTACCCAGTTTGCATTTTCAACCAAAGTTTTTCGATGCTAGAAGGTGTGTTAGTGCTTGGATCGGAGATCTCCTTACATGGATAGAATCGTCTCGGAAAGGGTAAGAGACGTGTCCTTTTTACCGTAGCTGAAAATATCATGTCATAATTTAAAAGTTTGTACCAAATTGAAACAACTAAAGAAGTGGTGAATTTACTCAAAAATGTTGAAAATCGCGAATATATTGGTAGTTGATACTGGATCTATAAGTCGTGAACTAATATAGAATTAACCCTTATATATAAGCGTACGCATGACTAAATAGTTAGAAAGGTCATGAAGTTACAAGCTAAAAGGTTCAACCACTCCAGACGCACCTTTACATTGCGAACCTGCAAAAATGGAAAAGTAACTATCACATTGATGAAATCTAAATAACGTGGGCTGAGAGTGGGAACTTTACGCATGCATATACTCAACAAGACATGCACATTGTCTGCAAGAAATTTGTTATTAGGGGAGTACCTTAGTCCGAACAGAGAGGGGGTTAGAAACCATGAACTTGAAAAATTGTGGGAGATACTTCCTCTCACTCTCGCCATCGGTGTAAAGTGCTGTACACACCAACCTATGGATGAAAGAAAATCACCATCCAAGACAGTTAGAATGCTGTCTATCAAGCATATACGTTTAATTTTGAAGCCTTTTTTCTGAACTAGCTTACGTGTGAGCACCAAGTTCTTTCACATCATGTTCCACAATGAAATCATAGCGTCCACCAGCACGTATTGATTCAACAGGTGATTTTGATGTATCCAAAAGCAGTAGTCTCTGCCTTTCTGTTTGAATCTCGGCCTATTGGCAATAAAAATTGAAGTTAAACTTTGGATTCTGATTTCTGAGTATATGAAGAAGTTGTTTGCAAACTAGACACCAACTCCTGGGCCCAAGAATATTTTTTTCTTCATAAAAAAACTGAGTCTACCAACTTGGGAAAAAAGTGTTTCTGGGGTATTTTTTAGAGTTTGGAAACAAGCCTGAACTAATCTGCTAGAACAAGTCAGCTGATATATATATATATATATAATTCTCCAAACTTTCCATCATGGATATGCATCCTTCTAGAACATGCAAAGATTTGTTTTTGTCGTTTCTTCTACCACCATCTATAGTTTATGTATTCTGATCTCCATAAATGTTTCCAATTATGCAACAACATGAAAGTTTGAAATTACACTAAGGTTTGGAACTACACTAAGTAAATTTAATCAGCTAGAAGAGCTGGAGATTCTGAATACAAGAAGTTTGTTCCACTGAAGGAATGCAAAAATAAAGCAAATTCAAAAACCAATTGACATAGGGAATTCACACTCATCCCTGGATAACTCTATTAGCTGATACTAGAAACCAAAAGAGTAATCTCAATTTCAGTCCTAGCACTTATTCGTCATTTCTCTGAATATATGAATTGATTTACGGTTCATTTCTCCATCCCAACAAGTGAATCATTAAGATTCATTTGTTCAATAAAATCTTTAGCATTCATTATCACAGGTTCCTTTGTCCCACCACTGCATACTAAATGGTTAGGTCAGAATCCTACAACGAAGCTTCTAATCCAATTGATTCTTGAGTTTTTTCTTCTATAACCTTTAAAGAAGGATTCGTTTAATATTTCATTATGGATGAATCAATTAGTATCGATGCTTTACAAAGTATCTGAATGCTGGACAAAAAATATTACGCAAGAACTGCAGAAAGTGATAGTAGGTCATTGTCACCTAAATGATAAAATTGCAGGCAGAATTGGCCCATTAAGCCACAAACTCAATATAATTTGCTTGCAACTTGAATTACTTGGTCTAAATGGAAACAAGACAACTAATTCAAGAAAAAATGGTCTTCTATATGTTGCCATGGCATGTCAAACTACTGAACCACAGAAAACCTTTCTATCTATATCTCTCAACACACACACATGTACGTGTGCACAGTTCAATTGTTCAACCTTCAAACGCAAGTGCCTCCATTTCACACAGCCAAAATTACCCAAATAATAATTAATATGCCGTATCAAATAAACGTAAGATTTACCTTAATTACAACGTCCCGGACTTCAGAATTGGAGCTGTTGTTGATGCTTATGTAACTGCAAAACGTCTCCCCCAGATATATGGCTCTAATGGGAAGAAAAAACAATACTCACTTCCATTAATTACAACCAAATTTGACAAGACTAACAATTCCTTTTGCTCACGAGAAAGTACAACCCGAAACAGAACATTATTAAACATAAAAGGTGTACGTATATACGTGTATATACCCAAAGGCTTGGGGGAGAACGAGGAGGCCGGGGAGGCCAAGTGAGTCGGTGGAGTGCTGGAGGAGGAATCTGCTGCGGTAGCTGAGATCAGAGGGATCTACGGCCGCAGCGTTTGATTGGGTACTGAGAAGACGATTTAGGTTAGACGCTGCAATTGGATCGTCGAAGAGGTCTTCGCCGAAGAGGAGATCGCAGGGGTCGAATTTGAGAGGCGCAGTTTCCACATGAAGCGTTGGACGACACAACCGCATTACCCTGAAAGCCAGCGAGTGCGCCGACTGCTGCGTTCCGCCGCCGCCACCGCCACCGCCGCTCATTTTCGTTTATTGAGTTATCGGAGTTACTGGTTTATTCTCTGTAGTGGTGATGAGCACTCATACCAACGGCGGAGGACAAAGGGTCAGAGGAGATGGTTGACTAAAAATCGCATTTGCAGAGAACCGCTTTTAGGCTTTAGAATGAGAGCTTATATTTCATTTTGGAATACATTCCCCCTTTCTTTTGAATTTTTGATTCTTCATTCCTATTCAAAATATACAAAATATATGATATAAATATTCCGATTTGGGATTAAAGTTTTTTTAGTCCTTTAAGTTGGACTAATTTTGAATTTGGTCCTGATGAAATACACATTTTGATTTTGGTCCCATAAGTTGGCCAAAATTTTGAATTCAGTCCAATTACCCGTCATTACAGGTAAATAAACCGGTCAAATTCTTAGCCCGTGTGCAATTCAAATCAATCGTGAATAACCGTGAATTTCCTCATGTGCAGAAAAATGCACGAGCTAAGGATTTGATCGGTTCATTTACATGCAATGGTAGGTAATTGGACTGAATTCAAAATTTTGGCCAACTTATGGGACCAAAATCAAAATATGCATTTCATCAGGACCAAATTCAAAATTAGTCCAACTTAAAGGACTAAAAAAACTTTAATCCCTAAATATTTATTAATCTTAAGGATAAATTTGAAATAAATGGAATTAATTTACATTAAAAAGTGCAAAACAATTTCTTTTTTTATAAAGAAAACAAAAAAGTCAAAGCTTTATAATATGAATAGGAAGAACCAAAGAAGTATGATAAAATAATAAATATAGTATTGCACTTATGTGATAGTTAAAGAGAAAATAATAGATGAATATGTGATAAAATATACTCCCTCCGTCCGCCTATAAGTTTTCCATTTTACCATTTTGGTCCGTCCACTTATAAACTTCTCATACTCTTTTTGGTAAGTATTTTTTTTTTCACTTCACTTTATATTTTACTTTCTCTCTCTATTTCTCCTTCTTCCAATCACATCTCTTGTACTATATCTATTATTTAATCGTTTTTCTTAATCTTTGTGTCAAAAAATAGGGGGAAGCTTATAGGTGGACGGATAGAATAATAAAATTATAGATAAAGTATAAATAATGAGATTGAGAGACGTACAAAAAAATGAAAAAAATGGAGGCCACAACACTTTTTTCTACCAAGTACCCTGATCTAACCTGTTACAAAACTAAAAGATTGAAAAAGTGTAAATTACATGATAAAAATAAAATTTGACAAATATTTATTTCTCTATTACTTATTTAGGCCAAAACTTTTCAAATTATCGAATGGCTTCTGGATACCATGAGAAGCATGGTGCCAGAACCTGACGCACGCATTGGTTGATATGCAGGAGAACCCAAATCTCATCCTTCGTAGAATAGTTGGAGAACTATTTTCATATGTCACAATGCGTACAATACGAGTAAAAACACATATTTTTCTAAATTCAAATGCACTAAACACTCGATAGCTTTAGTAATGAATTGTATATTTTTCTTCTCCAATATTTGTGTTGCAGCAGCCTTATATTTGTAGACACGAAATCCAACTGCTTGCAACTTCAATAGATCAGTTTTCCATGCATGTATGTTCTATAACTTCTCACTCCTTGTAACTATGCAACCGCATGACTTGGATAACTTTCATGTTTTCAAACTGCAATAATGACATTAAGAGCAACATCTAAAATCGAAATTAGTGTTAGAAGAAATGAAAAATTATGATGTTGTCTGAAGTGTTAGAACATTTTGCACAACACTGACATACAATGTTGCCAATAGTGTTAGATCATTAATGACAACATTTGTACAATATCAACAATTACTCTCTCTTTTCTCCTCTCATTTTTGATAGCCTCTTGGTGATAGGAACTCATTTTTTTATCACCATCTAAGGAAGAAGAGCTCAAAGCTCGTAGAGACTCTCCCCCATTATTTAAGGTTTAAGGTTTTGCTCCATCTTTCCCATAAGATCATTCACTAACTCTTATTAGTCTAAAAAACCATGATAGATACTTGAGTCAATTATCCCACATTCAAGCACATAGAAGTTTTCAAGAGGTTGAGCCATATCCCTAGCTAATACAAGAGTGGAGGAAAACTACAAATGTTGATCATCCAACCATTATAGATTACATCTAAAAAGGTTGAGCCAAATGTTGATCATCGATCCAACCATCATATATTACATCTATAATGTCTTGCATGTTGATTTTATGTTTGTTAGATTTAATTTTAAAAGCATGTATCAACTAGATGTGCGATTTATTTAGTTTATAGTGTGATAATTGGTCTTCAAATCATGAGAAATGATTATTGGTAAATATTAGAGTATACTGTTATTTAAGCTTGCATATGTTAGATCATGTTTCTGCATTAACTTGTTGAGTATACTGTTTTTGTTGACTTATTTTCTGAAAAATCTAAATATATTGGAAGAAATTAAATTAAGGTGGGAGCACACTCCCACAAGAATCATATTAATATAAGTAGTATTGAGAAATAAATAATTATTAAATGTTTAAAATAGATACCCCTCTTATCTCATTAATCTCTTTAGTAAATACACCCTATGTCTTTTTTTTTTTCCATCCCAGCCCTACTCCTTTCTCCTTACGCCGTTGCCACCCCCGATCTGCCACGATGCCGCTTTTTCTGCATGATCGAGTTAAATACAAAAAAATTAGAAAACTACAAAAATTACCAATTATTATTTAGAATTTTTATTTATGAAACTGGAAATAAGAATAAAATAGTAATTTTGAGATTCAATTTAAAAAATATTTCATTCGTGCCATTGAAAGTTAACCATTTTACCATTTTGAGTGTTCCACCGAAAGTTACTCATTTCTTTTTTTGACAAAATCTACTATCTTTCTCTGCCTTTTCTTGTTTCCTATCTCTCTACCTCAACAACTAACTACACATATAATACTATATAACATGGATAAAATAAACGTCCTATGAAAAGATAACATGAGGAGAAAGAATAAGTTGTATTCTTTTAATGTAATCGTTTTAGACACATCACTATATTTTTTAATCAATGTGCAAAAAACAATAGACAACTTTCAATGGGATGAAGGGAGTACAACTTTTCGACAAACCAATATCATAACGTTTCGACAAAAAACTCAAAACATTTTTGTGTATGTGCGAAGAAAAAGTAATGTCATTTGTATGGAGTATATAAATAGTTTTTCAATTTAAGAGTGAGAAAGTAATTGTAGGAAGTCAAAAAAAGAAAATGTGAAAGTAATTACGGGCTGAAAGGAGCACTAATTATATTCTTTTCTAATATATCTACTTCTTTTATCATATTTTTTAATTTATGTACTAAAAATTCATAGATAACTTTCACCAAAATGGAGTAGTAGAGAAAGTTATGCATCTTTCTTGTGTACAAAATTGGCTTTTAGACTTAATTGAGTTGTTCTCAATACTTCATTCTCATTTTCTTAATTTTCTTGCTTCCTGATTAATCTCTTGAGAGCTACAATTGAAAGAAAAAGACACTGAAAAAAAACCAGGAATTTAGATCCTTGACAAGGCGGGTATGGAAACAGTTTGTTCCCCACCGGAGTGTGGATTGTCCCCATCCACATCCCATTAACAACTCTACTAGCACTCTTATCACTTGAAAATTTGAATACAATTCATATGTTCAACTTTTCGTATTTCACTTGGTGTTCCACTTTGTTGGATTTTTAACACGTGTCACCTCCATTATTATGAGGTGTTGATTATATTTTAAAATAACACATAAATAATTCATATTGTGGAATACAGTGTGAAACACAAAAACTGGAATAGATAATCTTGGGTGAGTTTGCCACTGAGTCGAGCTTTTACACTCTATCATCTCAACTCAATTCAAATACACAGCCCTCTTACCGCTCATTCACATAGATGTGGCATCAACCAAAGAATGGAAATCAGAAAGCTAGATCTGTTTAAAAAATATACTACAAAACACGAGTGATCTTCAGTATAGTTAAAGCTCAACATACTAGTGTTTGATCTGTCCATTACCAAGGATCCAAAATGAAAACATAAACCAACAACAAATAGTAAAAATAAAGTAAAAGCAGGATTCCTCAAAACATGGAAACCAAATGGTACGCAATCGAGCATTACCTAGTTGGCTGGCTGCTCAGTAGCAGGAGCAACAGGTACTTCTAATGCTTGTGGGGCACCATTAGAATCATCCTTTGCAGCTGCTTCCCCTTTTTCCCCAGATGGAGCATCCTTTGCATCTTTTACGTTTTTATCCTTGGCTGGAGGGGCGGGTGGGGGTGGTAGCATGTGGGGTGGAGGATTGTGCTTCAGTTTCACCAATATCCCACGCATTCTTGAAAGATCAGTTGGTTTTCCGGGCTTCGGGCCTTGGACGACTGTGATAGATGGTTTTTTATCTTGATCTTTCTTCTTTCCCCTCTTCTCGATATTGGGCACCTCGTAAGGAATGAGCTCTGCTATGGTTTTCCAGTACTGTTTATCAGCCTCTTTGTGGAATTTTTCTTGACTGGCCAAGAACGACTGTAAAAACGAATCAAGGTAATGATGATATACATTTTATAACTAATGTAACAAGTTTTATTGAGGCTGGATATATGAAAACTCTCGAACCTTCTCTTTCTCTCTGTTCGTGGTCTTGTTAGTTTCCACGCTAATCTTTCTTTTCTCGTAAAAACCTACTTTAAACTCTTCAGCTTCTAGGATAATTTGGTTCCGCATCTCCTTTTCCTTTGCTTCCTTCTCTTCCAAACGAATGGCATTTAGCCTACAAGCAATAATCAAAATGAGGAGAAAGAGTTTAGAGTTCCCAAATTAACATATCTAAATTTTTTTAGTCAAAGTTTCTCCTTGATGAGCACAATCCTAAAGGTAGGGTGTCTCAGGTCTCAGGACTCAGGAGTTCAACAATCTTTTGTAATAAAATTAATCTTATTTTCTGAAGACTATGAAAATGAGCATTTCAGTTCTATGACATTCTTGTTTGAGCTTCTCGACATTGATTATGGACCCAAACATCCAAATTCCAACCAAAAAACAAACCTTACAACCAGCTTTCACTAAATTTAATACAATCCTAGGGTGTGTTTGTTTATGGCACCCCACCCCACTTTTTTTTTTTCAAATGCAAATACTTGTTTGTCAAACCAATTTGGTATAGGATTTCAAATCCTATCACATTCTACACTATAATACCTATAATACGCTTTAATTTCCAATATACTATCAATCATCTATCTCCCACTAATTAATAGTAGTAGTATCTACCCAACTCAACACTCTCTCCCCTCCTTTTTACTTTACGCACTCACTCCCATGCTTTACACATAATTTTCAATACACAATCAATCATCTATCACCAATATTTTCAAAACCTTATTAAATCCTAAAAAATCTACACTCTCAAACGTATACAAAATCCAAATACACATTTCACTAGTCACCAAATTCAGCTACTAGATTCCAATTCCAATCAAATCCATCAACAAACACCCCTAGCCTGTTTAGCAAATTGGAGTATAATTTGGTCACATCATGTAATTTATTATTTAGATAGTTAATCACTTATTCAAGTTTTTACACGATAGGAAAATGATATACACAAACATATTTCCTTATCTCAACATTTTAACCATTATTTAACCCTTTATAATTTTGACAAATCATTGTGTAAGACTGCGTGACATCAGACTCATCTTATTTACATGTATTTTTACCACTAATTTTGACGGTCTCACTTAAGGAGAGTGTACAATTATTAGTTTTACCAAGTGAAATCATACAAATATATCAATTAATAACATCAGCAAATGATATGAACGCAAAGGCACATCTTGCACAAGAATAACATATTTGCAAACTAAATATCGATCGCACGACAATTTAATCAAACCAACCAAACATGATTGATGCATGAATAATGTAACTTCATGATATTATCTTTTTCTCACTTTCAAGTTCAAGCTAGTGTACTCATCATACTTTGGTAAATTATCCTACATGAATTTTGTAATTCCACCTAATTCAACAAAATCTTATCTTATCTCATCTCATATTCCTTTGGAATCCACAAAACAAATTCTACGGAGTATAATTTATGGGTTATTTCTACAAATCTGTGAATGGCACAGATGTGCAGGCGTGCAGCCTGTCTATCTTTTATTCTTTTTATGGGTATTATCACCAGTAATATCTGAACAGTATTTATTAATTTTTTTAATTTTTCTTACAAGGAACCGCAACCGCTATTCTAGGATATACACGCACGGGATAAGCCCAATTCTTGTGCAAGAGGTAAAACACTAGGCAAACCTCATGAAGGTAAATGAATAAACATTTCTTTCTATTTACTAGCTTTTGTAAAAACAACAATCCAAAGTATGGATAGAGCTGAAGCCTGACTAGGAAACCGTATAATTCATTGCTTTATGCAAATCAGGATATCCTCAAAATTAAATTCATGGTCAATCTGACTCAATCATTCTCATTCCCCTCAAGTAAATGCATTTTGACTATTCAAGTCAAAATCATTTATGTCAATAATCCCTCTAATTTTACTTTTTTTTAAATCAATCTGACAAATTTAGATATCTAGAGGGGTCAAAATCTAGGATTTATTGGTAACTGATCAATTAGGTCGAGAATCCCTCTTTTTTAAAGCTTTAACTCAAGAGCAAAAACTTATGCGAGACCAGAGTAGCTGATTAATCGGAGAGTTTCATAACAGAGTTCCATTTTCGCTGACTATTCTAAAAGTTCCAATTCAAATCCAACAACAGATCTCCACGAAATTAAAAGTATAGACAATTAAGGTTCTAATTAAATCCCAGTTAATCCCTAACGAAATACCAAGAGTCAGATCCAACTGTATGCAAACACGGAAGATGAACTAACAGTTAAACGAACTTAAATTCCTCACCTCCGCCATTCTCGAAGGGCAAACCCTTCCTCTTGCATCTCATTAGGAGGCGGAAGCATCGGGCCATCCGAGCTGAATATGCCCTCAGTGTCTTCCCCTAAGTCGTAAGGCGAACTTCCGTTGCCGTTGGAGATCGGAACTGAGCCAGAGTGTTCGAAGGATTCAGTATTGGACTCGAATCCGAATGGATCGGAGCTGTTGGCGTGCTCCACCGACACTGGCTCGGATTCTACGTAATCCGGCGAAAAATCAGCGCCGGAGTAAGGAGGAGTCTCGGCGGAGGAGAAGGCGGCGTAAGAGTCGTCGTAGCCGGGGTTTCCGTCGTAATCAAAAGGACGAGCTGACGCTTCGTCGAAGGATGCCATTTTTCTCTCTCTAGAAATGACTGAATTTTGTGTCTCAAAGTTGGATTTTGTTATTTCCTTGGAGCTACAATATAGTCTGTGTGTAGTCAGGTTTGCGCGTTGATTTAAATGACGTGTCTATGTTTCCTTTCAAAATAAGTCTAATATTTTTTTTTTGTTTTGAAGGAGGTTTTACAAAGATCAAATCATAAAAATACAACTTCAAGCTTCAAATCTTGATCTTCAACGGTATCGCTGTCTCCTCCAATCATGCGAAGAGAAAAAACGAGTGTTCCCTTTGTCTTGATAATAGCCCAGGTCTCAAACCTTTAACTGAGTCAACCCCACACTAAGGTGTCTTCAAATCAAGGATAAGAAACACCAAAATTAGACAAAGTTTCACCAAGTACCGAACCCCAAAGAAAGTTTCAAGGACTCAGGAACCGATCCAAAAGAGTCCAACCACATGAGAGAGTCCAACAATCATCGCAACCATAGCAACAGAGTCCCAAAGAGGAAACGAAAACAACTAGCAGAAACTAAAGTCTATACTAGAAAACAATAAGCTACCTATAAAAAACAGTAAATGGGATCAACGAAAAATACTCGAACGGTCACCGTAGCTCCGTTAGGGATAATTATACGTTGATCCCAACAAAAAACGAAGTAAAACTACATAAAAAAGGGAGAACAGAGACGACCGGAGCGACGGCGGCAACGACTTCCGGTCTGGAACAAAGCAGATTTGTGGATCTGCTACCGGATCTTGCAAAAAAGCCAAAGAAATAAGAAGTCGGAGCAAAGTCTGACGGCGGCGGCGGAGGCTGAACGACTGAAAACGGCGACGCAGGCGTCAAAGGTAAGAATCTACACCGGAGACAGAACGAGACAACTACGGAGACAGATCGGCGACGCCGACAAGACGGCAAGGGCGGAGGGCCGTCGGCAGAGAAGGGGAGGAGTAACTCTCTAGAGAGAGAAACTCTCCCTTCTCTCTAAAAGCCAAAATAAGTCTAATTTTTCATTCCAACACATTTTAATTGGAGAAGAGGCAAATAAAGATTTTATTAAAAAAAAAAAATTAAAGTTATTAGTTCACATGTATAACAGAGGCCTGGATTTTTTTTTTTATATAGGGAAAACTCTCAATTTATTATAAGTAAGAATAATAAATTTAGGAAGGTCATCCATCCACAAACTCAGGACGCTCGACTCAAAGATTAGGGTTAGGAAAATATCCATAGCAATTTGATGCACTATATGATTGACATCTCTATGTATCCATCCCAACTTGATGCCTGATTATCCTTCAACATCTTTGCACAAACCTGAGCCATACTACCGAACGTTGATCTTCCAAAACCATTTGCATTGATACCGTCCACTACGATCTTCAAATCGGTCTATATAATCACTGATATCAAACCCATCCTTGATCCACAATAATGCCTCCATTACCCCCTAATGCCTTTGCCTCCTTTGGTCGATAAAAGACGGAAATTTACCTTCGATCGGCCACATAAGAAAGCTCCTTCACTGTCATGGATAGCCAACCCCAGATCCATCTCACCGGTATCCACAAATAGGGCAACATCTGAGTTTATTTTACAGGTTCCTCTAGGCGGCTTGTGACATGTTTTACACCTCCGAACCACGACGCCCTCATTTTCCTTTTGTGTGGCGTCCCTCCATTCATTTAGACATCTTCTGCACAACACCGAAACCATGCTAGGCAGGGGTGGACCCAACTAGGTACAAGGGGGTACAACTGTACCCTAAAATGGAAAAAAATATATCTAATATACTACTACCTCCGTCCCAACTTAACTTTCATACTTACTGTCCACCCCCTTTAAAAAATATTATAATAAATATAATTTTATAAAAAAATAAATAAGTGAGTTGACTTGTGTGTATGTATGTACCATAAAAATAATAACATTAAATATAATATTTTAAATATTGTATGGATAGAGTTTTTAAAGGATCGAAAAAGTATGTATTGGGCCCATCTAATTGGGCTTGTTCTCAACCTTTAAATTGAAATTTGGTTGTGTATGTATTATGTTTTTCCCTTTTATTTTTCACAAAAACTTATATGCAATATTGCAAACCAATTAAATCAATTGAGCTGAAAATATTAACTTATTAAGTTAATTGGCTAAAAATATATATTATTGGGCCACCTAATATTCATTTGGGTTAATTCTTAATTTATTTGTCAATTGACCCGCTTGTGTTCTAATTTTAACCAAAAATTTTACCCCATTTATTTTACGAGTTTCTGTGATTTTTTTATCTTTTATTTTATTGCCGAACGCGGGATATTAAATGTAGTAATTCAAATTGTAATATGTAGTAACACACATTATTTTATGTAGTAATAACACAAACTATTTTATATAATAATACACATTCTTTTATTTAGTAACACGTTTTTTTCTAGTGTTTTTGTTAATGTAGTAACTCACATTATAATACGTAGTAACATATATTATCGCATGTAGTAAACACAATAACAATGTTGTAATGCAAATCATTTGATAAAGTTACATATAGTAACAAACACATATTCAATGTAGTAATTCAAACTGTAGTATGTAGTAACATATAATTTTTTATATAGTAATACCGATTCTTTTATGTAGTATTTTTTTCTAGAATTTTTATTGATTAAGTAACTCACATTATAACATATAGTAACATATATTATTGCATATAGTAATCTAAAATAACCTTGATCCATAATAATTATTAAAGAATATTTAAAGAAATAGAAAATATTTAAAGATTAAGGCCGTCGTAAATTGCAGCGTTCAGCCGCGGCCTAGGGTGGCCGAAAACTGCTCGAAGAAGACGACTAAGTACAATTTATGCTAGTGGGTGTATTTATAAAAAATATGGGTGTGAATTGAATTGACAGTGGGTGTATTTATAAAAAATGTGGGTTGAGCTGTTAGTGAGTGTATTTATAAAGAATGTGAGTGTGAATTGCTGAAATGTATGTGTGCAATATTTTACACAAGACTAGCCCTTTATTTTTTCTTTTATATACTTAGTACCATTTATGTAAATATTATTCCATTCAATTTAATAATTCTTATTTTTCTTTTAAAAACAATACTCCGTATTATTTAAAATATTTATTCATAAACATTAATTGTATTTATGAGTAAATTTCATAATACTCAACTATACTATCCAACATATTTATTTTATACATAAATCAATTAATATTTATTAAAATTTATGTCCAAAAAAATGAACACAATGAATTTGGATGGAGAGGGTACATATATTTTTTTTATAAGACTTCTTATGTGCGCCACATATAATTTAAGCATATTTTTACTCACTTGTCTATTTATCTACTCATTTTCTTTTTTAAACTATTTGCTCAATGAATTTCAATTTTCTCACAGTATCTTGTAATAATATGTCTTTTATTTTTATTTAATTCCACATTTATGTCTGTATATCTCGTTAGTTAGGTTTGTACTCATTTTCTGATAGCCAAAACTTTAGCAATTTCAATGGAAAAGTCATTGATGTACACGTATAGATAAGACTTTAAATATTAAATAATATTTTAAAAATTATTTATCTTACCCCCAAATTCAAATTTCTGGGTCCGTCATTGATGTTAGGTGATTTGGGTGGAATTTACACACTTTTGATGCACATGTGAAGCTCATTTTGATGTTGATTTATGAGTTGAATATAATGATTTTGGTCAAAATAAGAGAAAGGTGGTGTTTTGTCGAGTTTGTAGGAAAAACGATGGAATTTGGGAGCAAAACACCCACCACAATTCACTGGACCAAAAAGAAGAGTGCATCATTGGATCCGACTCGAAAAATGGAGTGGAATAGCAAAAAGAATCAATTGGAGGTCAGAAGCAAAAGTTACGCACGAAACAAGTTCGAGGTGCAAACTAAACATTCAGCAACTCGGCCGAGTGGAAGAAAAAAATTCATTTTCTCGACCGAATGCTCAGAATCAGCCGAGTAGGAGCGATGGACTGAGACTGGAACGAGCAGCAACTCGGTCGAGTTGGACGAAAAACTCAATTCGACCGGACTGACAGAATTGGCTGAGCTCGAGCATTAGCCTGCGACCTTGAAGAGCCACAACTCGGCCGAGCTAGAGAGTTAGCCCCTAAAAAATAATTTTGCAATCCATCCCAACTCGGCCGAGTCACCCCTGTTCTCGGTGGTTTTTGTGCATTTTCACCATTTTCAACGGACCAAAGTGCAATTTTCAACCCCAAGCCCTACTCCAATACTATAAATACCTCCATTCTTGAATTCAAACACACCTTACCCCTTTCACAAGAACTTTTACACATACAAACACACACTTGGAGGTAATCATCATCAATTTCTTCAATTCTCCACCAAATCAAGCAAGGAAGGCATCAAGAGCTTTGGAATTCAATTACCCATCATCCATTAGACTAAACTTTCTCATCATCTCTCCTTTTAGTTGTTTATTTCATTAGTTTGTTTTAATTGGATTATGTTGATTGTTGGCTAGAACACTTTTGGTTCTAGGGCCTTGTAAATACTTTTGATGAAGTTTATGAATTAATACTTTGCTTAATTGGTGTTTGTGTGGCTTAATTCTATTTGAATGCTTGATTCTCACTTCCAAACATGTCATTAGTGTACAATAGTGATGTGTTGATCTCAGTTGATTGAAATTGGATTGAGAAATCTCTTTTGATTGATTGATTGCAATCATTTGACCTAGTTTTATTGAGAGATCGAAAGATGATCAATGATTGGGAGGATGTGTGATGATCTTAGGGGCTTAATTGGGTTTTAAGATGCAATTTAGGTAGAGATACTAGGTTGTGTTATATTTCTCTTGAGTTAATTGGATTGAAAAGACTTTTAACTCATTATTTTGTGATCAATCTTATAGAAAAAGCACAACACCACTTGAGTAGATTGTTAATCATAGATGAATTCATTAGTATTGCATGTGCCTTGGAACCTATCTTCTCATATTTGAGTTTTACTCGTTTATTTCTCGTTTCTTTGATTTGCATGACACTTGATCGATTCATCATTACTCTATATTGTCTATTTGTGACACTTTGGTAGATAATTAGGGGTAATTTCATCATTCAAACTTATCGATCACCGTCTATTTAGAACTTAATCGATAAACTATACTTTTACACTACACCTCTCCGCGGGATCGACCTTGTATTTGCCACGCTACGATATACACTGTATACTTGCGGTTGTGTATTTTGGTGTTACATAATACATGAATCAAGTTTATGGCGCCGCTGCCGGGGAGGTTTTGTAGTTCTAGAGTGTAGGTTGATAAAGTTTTAGTCTAGACACTTTATTTGCTTTCTTTATTCTTCAAAAATCCCAAAAATATTTGTATTTGTTATTTCTCATCTTACTTGCAATTCTCACTCCCTTTTGGACATTTTATAGACATGGCTTATGATCACGCGATCTAGGAGGAACCATCAAGAATTGTTGCCCTTAGACCCGGAGATCGAAGTTAATTGTCTAAGAAGAAACGCCGAGAGAAGAAGAGTTGAGTTGGAAGAGATGAATATAAGAGAGAACCCGATTGTAGAGGAGGTCGAGGAGGAAGTAGGGAACCAAGGGGTTGATGGATTTGAGGAGCCGAATGGAAATGGTGGAAACCGACAACAAAGGGCCGTGAGAGACAACCTTCACAGGAGGGTTGGTGAAAATCCGATTGAGAATGAGGAGAATGGTCCACACCGAGTTTTGAGAGATCATTTCCGTCCGATTCCGAGGCCGTACGGAGGAGCGGGTCGGGAACCCGTGTATACTCACAATTTTTAGCTCAAGCCGGCCTTGATTGTTATGGTGCAAAACAATCAATTTGAAGGACTTTCCAAGGAGGATCCTAACCTCCACTTGTCTCAATTCCTCGAGATAAGTGGGACGGTTAAGATAAATCGAGTTCCACAAAATTACATCTGATTGCAACTATTCCCTTTCTCCCCCCGAGACCGAGCTAAGCAATGGTACCTCTCCCTTGATTTGAGGACCATTGAAAATTGGAATGATCTTGTCGATGCATATTTTATGAAGTATTTTCCTCCGAGCAAAACCATCCAAATTCGAGGGGAAATATCTTCGTTTAGGCAAGATGATGATGAGTCCCTAGCCGAAGCATGGGAGCGTTTTAAGAACTTGATTAGAAGTTGCCAACAACATGGTTTCTCACGAGACCAAATCATATGCTACTTCTACAATGGAATGGACCATCGAATGAGAGGAATGGTGGATGCTTCGGCGGGTGGAGGATCGTTACTGGGAAAGACGACGGAGGAAGGGTATGTTCTCTTGGAAGAGATGGCGAAGAACGGGAATCAATGGCCATCCGAGAGAAGACAAAATCGAAGGGTTGCTTCAACTCAAGAGGCGGAAGAGTTTGCCACTTTATCCAATAAAATGGATAAGTTGACTTCTCTAATGACGGCCAAAGCATTAGTGGGGCCAAGTGATGATCAATACGAAGAGACCCACTATATGAACAACCAAAGAGACCGGAACTTTAGAGAAAGAGGTTGGAACGAAATGCAAAATCGTGAGAACCCTCCTAATCCGAACCAATATCATCCCGGTTTGAGGCAACATGAGAACTTTTCCTATGTCAATCCAAGGAATGCTATTCAACCACCACCGAATTTCAACGTAAGAGACGGAATGATCATTGAACCTTCATCGAAGCCATCTTTAGAAGATATGTTTGGATCATTCATGGGGAAAACCAAGAGTTACATGGCAAAGACTTGATAAACAAGTGGAAATGATCAAGAACGTGGCAAACAACATGAAAACCATGAAAAAGCAAATGGGCCAACTTGCCAATATCTTTGGAAGTCAACACAATCCGAGGCAATTCCCCTCTAACACGGAGCTCAACCCCAAAGAGCAATGCAAAGCCATAAATCTAAGGAGTGGGATAAGCTACGAAGGGCCCAAGATGCCGCAAGAGGAGGAAGTGGTAATGGTACCCGAGAGTGTTGACAAAAGAGATGGCTAAGAGAAAGAAAAGCAAGAAGAGCTAGTGAGGGAAGAAAAAGAGGCAAGAGAAGAGGAAGAAAGGGATGTGAGCAAGAAGAATGAGGAAACAATTCTTCCACAAGACAAAGGCAAGAATGTACTCTTCCTTATCCTCAAAGGTTGAAGAAGAAGGGCTTGGACAATAAATTTGCCAAGTTCGTGGAGATGTTCAAAAAGATCCACATCAATATCCCCTTTGCCGAAACTCTTGAACAAATGCCCCATTATTCCAAGTTCTTGAAAGAAATTATGTCAAACAAGAGGAAAATGGTGGAGTATGAGACAATGCACTTAACCGAAGAGTGTAGCTCCATAATCCAAGCTAAGCTACCTCCAAAGCTTAGAGATCCTGGATCCTTCACTTTGCCATGTGTCATTGGAGATGGAGGTACATTTAGAGCTTTATGTGATTTGGGAGCTAGTATAAATCTCATGCCTCTATCCATCTTTAAGACCCTTGGGTTGGGAAAGCTCACACCGACTACGATGAACCTCTAATTGGCGGATAGATCTATGACATACCCCTTGGGTATAGTAGAGGATGTATTTGTCAAAGTCGATAAGTTTATCTTTCTGGTGGACTTTGTAGTTTTGGATATGGAGGAGGACAAGTACACCCCTTTGATATTGGGAAGGCCGTTTTTGGCAACCGGAGGGGCCATAATTGATGTGAGGAAAGGGGAGTTGGAGCTTCAAGTGAACAATGAGAAAGTCTTGTTCAAAATTTATAGAGCCATCAAAGTCTATGATGATGAGGATGGAGAATATGGGAACCCCAAGAGAGATCACTATCCAATACCCATGAAAGAGAAGGTGGGAGAAGATTTGAAGGTAAATTTTGTGAAAGAGGACCCCAAAGTGGAAGAAAGTGATTTGAAGATGGGCAAGAAGGCCAAGTTTGGGGGAGTTTTCCTAAAAAACTCCCCCAAATCAAGAAAAGCCACTTGTGCAAGCTTGGGATTGAATGAGGCATCATCTTCCTATGATATGATTGAAGAGCCGGATGGGCTAGCTAGTGGGTGTTTCCATGAATTTAAGAAAGTTGGTTGGGCAAAGAAGGTCAAGCACAAGGATGATAAGGGGGTGACTTGATAATCATCTCAAGAAATCCGTCCGGCATATGACGTTAAAAATAGCGCTTCTTGGGAGGCAACACAAGGTTTTATTGCTTTCATGTTTTTCTTGTTTTAGTAGTTTTGATAGCTTAATCTCTTTTGTAGGTATGGATGAGGAATATCATGGATACACTTTCTTGGAGAATGAAGAAGAAAGCAATGTCAACTTTGGAAAGAAGGAGCAAGTGGTGCAATGGTGATCTTTGAAGAGCTTGGGATGTACAAGGAGGGATGTAACAACTTGTAGTCCCAAACTTAGAATTTTTACATAGTAAAATTATAAGTTTGGGGGAGTTTTTTTTTTCTTTTATTTTTCCACTATATTTGTTGCCCCTTGCACCGTTTTGTCATTTCACTTGTATACATTTTGCACCGGCGCACACTTTGCTTTCATATTCTTATTTTGCTTGAGTTGATTTTGATCATGTGTTGGGTAGTGGACTTATGGTGAAATGTGAGCATGGATAATCTTTGGAATCTATAATGAATAGTTGTGGTGATGTCTAGTTGCTTTGAATGTATGCATGATTGGTGATGGATAGTAGTATCATGTTGTGTTCATATTTGTTGATCTTTGATGACATGAATGCATGATGTGTTGTTGTTTGGGGACATTTGATGAATGTAAAAGTTCCATTGAATAAACCGGTGAGAATTGAGCCCTAAATCGAACTTTAATCTGGTTTAGTTCAATTGAGAGTGGATTAGGTTATTGCTAGTGATCCTAAAACTTGCCCAAGTTCTTGTTTGAAAGCATAATTGTGTAAGACTTTGTGATATGATATAGGCCATCTTTTGTTTTGAAGAGTCACTTAGCCAAATTGTCCAAAAACCGAAACAATTATCCGTAGTTAGCCCCTTTGAGCCTAATTCCTCATTTTCTTGGCAAACTACAATGTTAACCACTTAGCCTTTTAGAGCCTTTGATGCCTACATCCAGTGGGGGATAAAAGACAAAGTGGAAAAACATGTGCTTAAAGATGGAGTGGAATAGCACTTCTGGCATTGAGGAAAACAGCGCGCCAAAAGCTTGGAATGAGTTGAAAAAGAGAAAAGATGAAAAGAGATGCAAAGAAAAAAATCAATGAAAAAAAAAAGAGGGACAAAGAGCCCCAAAAGCTTGAAAAGAAATAAACTTGGTTAAAAAAAGATGAGGTAATGAATGCTTGAAAAAGAAAGAAAAGGAAAAGTGAGGATGTAGTTTGTAAGCTATGAAAGTGAAAGCACTAAATGTGAAACAACAAGCTTTATCCTTCACTAGAAGAGTCACAATTCTCAAATTCATCTCACCTTGTCCAAAGAGCCAATGTTACATCCTTGATTAAGTCCTATTGATCACATTGTTGAACACTTGAGTGGTGTAGAAAGTAGAGTGTGGGCAAGCTTATGGTGATTGCATATCATAATTTGGTTGTTGAGTGCATTCATATCCTCAATTTGTTTGTGTGTTTGAGAGGAACACTCTATCATGTGAGTAGATAACTTGAGCATTTGAATTGTGTTTCTCCATCACAATGTGTTGTGTACTTGTGTATTCTTTGATCTATGAGTGTGAATTGCAATAATGAGTCGATTACCATCATTGAGAAAGCACTCTGAGAAAGATACCTCACTACATCTTACTTTGCATGTGTGATTTGCATTGAATATTCCATTGTGATCATTCCACCCTCATTGCTTTAAGTGCTTAGTTGTTTGAGGACAAACAAAACTCACATTATAATACGTAGTAACATATATTATCGCATGTAGTAAACACAATAACAATGTTGTAATGCAAATCATTTGATAAAGTTACATATAGTAACAAACACATATTCAATGTAGTAATTCAAACTGTAGTATGTAGTAACATATAATTTTTTATATAGTAATACCGATTCTTTTATGTAGTATTTTTTTCTAGAATTTTTATTGATTAAGTAACTCACATTATAACATATAGTAACATATATTATTGCATATAGTAATCTAAAATAACCTTGATCCATAATAATTATTAAAGAATATTTAAAGAAATAGAAAATATTTAAAGATTAAGGCCGTCGTAAATTGCAGCGTTCAGCCGCGGCCTAGGGTGGCCGAAAACTGCTCGAAGAAGACGACTAAGTACAATTTATGCTAGTGGGTGTATTTATAAAAAATATGGGTGTGAATTGAATTGACAGTGGGTGTATTTATAAAAAATGTGGGTTGAGCTGTTAGTGAGTGTATTTATAAAGAATGTGAGTGTGAATTGCTGAAATGTATGTGTGCAATATTTTACACAAGACTAGCCCTTTATTTTTTCTTTTATATACTTAGTACCATTTATGTAAATATTATTCCATTCAATTTAATAATTCTTATTTTTCTTTTAAAAACAATACTCCGTATTATTTAAAATATTTATTCATAAACATTAATTGTATTTATGAGTAAATTTCATAATACTCAACTATACTATCCAACATATTTATTTTATACATAAATCAATTAATATTTATTAAAATTTATGTCCAAAAAAATGAACACAATGAATTTGGATGGAGAGGGTACATATATTTTTTTTATAAGACTTCTTATGTGCGCCACATATAATTTAAGCATATTTTTACTCACTTGTCTATTTATCTACTCATTTTCTTTTTTAAACTATTTGCTCAATGAATTTCAATTTTCTCACAGTATCTTGTAATAATATGTCTTTTATTTTTATTTAATTCCACATTTATGTCTGTATATCTCGTTAGTTAGGTTTGTACTCATTTTCTGATAGCCAAAACTTTAGCAATTTCAATGGAAAAGTCATTGATGTACACGTATAGATAAGACTTTAAATATTAAATAATATTTTAAAAATTATTTATCTTACCCCCAAATTCAAATTTCTGGGTCCGTCATTGATGTTAGGTGATTTGGGTGGAATTTACACACTTTTGATGCACATGTGAAGCTCATTTTGATGTTGATTTATGAGTTGAATATAATGATTTTGGTCAAAATAAGAGAAAGGTGGTGTTTTGTCGAGTTTGTAGGAAAAACGATGGAATTTGGGAGCAAAACACCCACCACAATTCACTGGACCAAAAAGAAGAGTGCATCATTGGATCCGACTCGAAAAATGGAGTGGAATAGCAAAAAGAATCAATTGGAGGTCAGAAGCAAAAGTTACGCACGAAACAAGTTCGAGGTGCAAACTAAACATTCAGCAACTCGGCCGAGTGGAAGAAAAAAATTCATTTTCTCGACCGAATGCTCAGAATCAGCCGAGTAGGAGCGATGGACTGAGACTGGAACGAGCAGCAACTCGGTCGAGTTGGACGAAAAACTCAATTCGACCGGACTGACAGAATTGGCTGAGCTCGAGCATTAGCCTGCGACCTTGAAGAGCCACAACTCGGCCGAGCTAGAGAGTTAGCCCCTAAAAAATAATTTTGCAATCCATCCCAACTCGGCCGAGTCACCCCTGTTCTCGGTGGTTTTTGTGCATTTTCACCATTTTCAACGGACCAAAGTGCAATTTTCAACCCCAAGCCCTACTCCAATACTATAAATACCTCCATTCTTGAATTCAAACACACCTTACCCCTTTCACAAGAACTTTTACACATACAAACACACACTTGGAGGTAATCATCATCAATTTCTTCAATTCTCCACCAAATCAAGCAAGGAAGGCATCAAGAGCTTTGGAATTCAATTACCCATCATCCATTAGACTAAACTTTCTCATCATCTCTCCTTTTAGTTGTTTATTTCATTAGTTTGTTTTAATTGGATTATGTTGATTGTTGGCTAGAACACTTTTGGTTCTAGGGCCTTGTAAATACTTTTGATGAAGTTTATGAATTAATACTTTGCTTAATTGGTGTTTGTGTGGCTTAATTCTATTTGAATGCTTGATTCTCACTTCCAAACATGTCATTAGTGTACAATAGTGATGTGTTGATCTCAGTTGATTGAAATTGGATTGAGAAATCTCTTTTGATTGATTGATTGCAATCATTTGACCTAGTTTTATTGAGAGATCGAAAGATGATCAATGATTGGGAGGATGTGTGATGATCTTAGGGGCTTAATTGGGTTTTAAGATGCAATTTAGGTAGAGATACTAGGTTGTGTTATATTTCTCTTGAGTTAATTGGATTGAAAAGACTTTTAACTCATTATTTTGTGATCAATCTTATAGAAAAAGCACAACACCACTTGAGTAGATTGTTAATCATAGATGAATTCATTAGTATTGCATGTGCCTTGGAACCTATCTTCTCATATTTGAGTTTTACTCGTTTATTTCTCGTTTCTTTGATTTGCATGACACTTGATCGATTCATCATTACTCTATATTGTCTATTTGTGACACTTTGGTAGATAATTAGGGGTAATTTCATCATTCAAACTTATCGATCACCGTCTATTTAGAACTTAATCGATAAACTATACTTTTACACTACACCTCTCCGCGGGATCGACCTTGTATTTGCCACGCTACGATATACACTGTATACTTGCGGTTGTGTATTTTGGTGTTACATAATACATGAATCAAGTTTATGGCGCCGCTGCCGGGGAGGTTTTGTAGTTCTAGAGTGTAGGTTGATAAAGTTTTAGTCTAGACACTTTATTTGCTTTCTTTATTCTTCAAAAATCCCAAAAATATTTGTATTTGTTATTTCTCATCTTACTTGCAATTCTCACTCCCTTTTGGACATTTTATAGACATGGCTTATGATCACGCGATCTAGGAGGAACCATCAAGAATTGTTGCCCTTAGACCCGGAGATCGAAGTTAATTGTCTAAGAAGAAACGCCGAGAGAAGAAGAGTTGAGTTGGAAGAGATGAATATAAGAGAGAACCCGATTGTAGAGGAGGTCGAGGAGGAAGTAGGGAACCAAGGGGTTGATGGATTTGAGGAGCCGAATGGAAATGGTGGAAACCGACAACAAAGGGCCGTGAGAGACAACCTTCACAGGAGGGTTGGTGAAAATCCGATTGAGAATGAGGAGAATGGTCCACACCGAGTTTTGAGAGATCATTTCCGTCCGATTCCGAGGCCGTACGGAGGAGCGGGTCGGGAACCCGTGTATACTCACAATTTTTAGCTCAAGCCGGCCTTGATTGTTATGGTGCAAAACAATCAATTTGAAGGACTTTCCAAGGAGGATCCTAACCTCCACTTGTCTCAATTCCTCGAGATAAGTGGGACGGTTAAGATAAATCGAGTTCCACAAAATTACATCTGATTGCAACTATTCCCTTTCTCCCCCCGAGACCGAGCTAAGCAATGGTACCTCTCCCTTGATTTGAGGACCATTGAAAATTGGAATGATCTTGTCGATGCATATTTTATGAAGTATTTTCCTCCGAGCAAAACCATCCAAATTCGAGGGGAAATATCTTCGTTTAGGCAAGATGATGATGAGTCCCTAGCCGAAGCATGGGAGCGTTTTAAGAACTTGATTAGAAGTTGCCAACAACATGGTTTCTCACGAGACCAAATCATATGCTACTTCTACAATGGAATGGACCATCGAATGAGAGGAATGGTGGATGCTTCGGCGGGTGGAGGATCGTTACTGGGAAAGACGACGGAGGAAGGGTATGTTCTCTTGGAAGAGATGGCGAAGAACGGGAATCAATGGCCATCCGAGAGAAGACAAAATCGAAGGGTTGCTTCAACTCAAGAGGCGGAAGAGTTTGCCACTTTATCCAATAAAATGGATAAGTTGACTTCTCTAATGACGGCCAAAGCATTAGTGGGGCCAAGTGATGATCAATACGAAGAGACCCACTATATGAACAACCAAAGAGACCGGAACTTTAGAGAAAGAGGTTGGAACGAAATGCAAAATCGTGAGAACCCTCCTAATCCGAACCAATATCATCCCGGTTTGAGGCAACATGAGAACTTTTCCTATGTCAATCCAAGGAATGCTATTCAACCACCACCGAATTTCAACGTAAGAGACGGAATGATCATTGAACCTTCATCGAAGCCATCTTTAGAAGATATGTTTGGATCATTCATGGGGAAAACCAAGAGTTACATGGCAAAGACTTGATAAACAAGTGGAAATGATCAAGAACGTGGCAAACAACATGAAAACCATGAAAAAGCAAATGGGCCAACTTGCCAATATCTTTGGAAGTCAACACAATCCGAGGCAATTCCCCTCTAACACGGAGCTCAACCCCAAAGAGCAATGCAAAGCCATAAATCTAAGGAGTGGGATAAGCTACGAAGGGCCCAAGATGCCGCAAGAGGAGGAAGTGGTAATGGTACCCGAGAGTGTTGACAAAAGAGATGGCTAAGAGAAAGAAAAGCAAGAAGAGCTAGTGAGGGAAGAAAAAGAGGCAAGAGAAGAGGAAGAAAGGGATGTGAGCAAGAAGAATGAGGAAACAATTCTTCCACAAGACAAAGGCAAGAATGTACTCTTCCTTATCCTCAAAGGTTGAAGAAGAAGGGCTTGGACAATAAATTTGCCAAGTTCGTGGAGATGTTCAAAAAGATCCACATCAATATCCCCTTTGCCGAAACTCTTGAACAAATGCCCCATTATTCCAAGTTCTTGAAAGAAATTATGTCAAACAAGAGGAAAATGGTGGAGTATGAGACAATGCACTTAACCGAAGAGTGTAGCTCCATAATCCAAGCTAAGCTACCTCCAAAGCTTAGAGATCCTGGATCCTTCACTTTGCCATGTGTCATTGGAGATGGAGGTACATTTAGAGCTTTATGTGATTTGGGAGCTAGTATAAATCTCATGCCTCTATCCATCTTTAAGACCCTTGGGTTGGGAAAGCTCACACCGACTACGATGAACCTCTAATTGGCGGATAGATCTATGACATACCCCTTGGGTATAGTAGAGGATGTATTTGTCAAAGTCGATAAGTTTATCTTTCTGGTGGACTTTGTAGTTTTGGATATGGAGGAGGACAAGTACACCCCTTTGATATTGGGAAGGCCGTTTTTGGCAACCGGAGGGGCCATAATTGATGTGAGGAAAGGGGAGTTGGAGCTTCAAGTGAACAATGAGAAAGTCTTGTTCAAAATTTATAGAGCCATCAAAGTCTATGATGATGAGGATGGAGAATATGGGAACCCCAAGAGAGATCACTATCCAATACCCATGAAAGAGAAGGTGGGAGAAGATTTGAAGGTAAATTTTGTGAAAGAGGACCCCAAAGTGGAAGAAAGTGATTTGAAGATGGGCAAGAAGGCCAAGTTTGGGGGAGTTTTCCTAAAAAACTCCCCCAAATCAAGAAAAGCCACTTGTGCAAGCTTGGGATTGAATGAGGCATCATCTTCCTATGATATGATTGAAGAGCCGGATGGGCTAGCTAGTGGGTGTTTCCATGAATTTAAGAAAGTTGGTTGGGCAAAGAAGGTCAAGCACAAGGATGATAAGGGGGTGACTTGATAATCATCTCAAGAAATCCGTCCGGCATATGACGTTAAAAATAGCGCTTCTTGGGAGGCAACACAAGGTTTTATTGCTTTCATGTTTTTCTTGTTTTAGTAGTTTTGATAGCTTAATCTCTTTTGTAGGTATGGATGAGGAATATCATGGATACACTTTCTTGGAGAATGAAGAAGAAAGCAATGTCAACTTTGGAAAGAAGGAGCAAGTGGTGCAATGGTGATCTTTGAAGAGCTTGGGATGTACAAGGAGGGATGTAACAACTTGTAGTCCCAAACTTAGAATTTTTACATAGTAAAATTATAAGTTTGGGGGAGTTTTTTTTTTCTTTTATTTTTCCACTATATTTGTTGCCCCTTGCACCGTTTTGTCATTTCACTTGTATACATTTTGCACCGGCGCACACTTTGCTTTCATATTCTTATTTTGCTTGAGTTGATTTTGATCATGTGTTGGGTAGTGGACTTATGGTGAAATGTGAGCATGGATAATCTTTGGAATCTATAATGAATAGTTGTGGTGATGTCTAGTTGCTTTGAATGTATGCATGATTGGTGATGGATAGTAGTATCATGTTGTGTTCATATTTGTTGATCTTTGATGACATGAATGCATGATGTGTTGTTGTTTGGGGACATTTGATGAATGTAAAAGTTCCATTGAATAAACCGGTGAGAATTGAGCCCTAAATCGAACTTTAATCTGGTTTAGTTCAATTGAGAGTGGATTAGGTTATTGCTAGTGATCCTAAAACTTGCCCAAGTTCTTGTTTGAAAGCATAATTGTGTAAGACTTTGTGATATGATATAGGCCATCTTTTGTTTTGAAGAGTCACTTAGCCAAATTGTCCAAAAACCGAAACAATTATCCGTAGTTAGCCCCTTTGAGCCTAATTCCTCATTTTCTTGGCAAACTACAATGTTAACCACTTAGCCTTTTAGAGCCTTTGATGCCTACATCCAGTGGGGGATAAAAGACAAAGTGGAAAAACATGTGCTTAAAGATGGAGTGGAATAGCACTTCTGGCATTGAGGAAAACAGCGCGCCAAAAGCTTGGAATGAGTTGAAAAAGAGAAAAGATGAAAAGAGATGCAAAGAAAAAAATCAATGAAAAAAAAAAGAGGGACAAAGAGCCCCAAAAGCTTGAAAAGAAATAAACTTGGTTAAAAAAAGATGAGGTAATGAATGCTTGAAAAAGAAAGAAAAGGAAAAGTGAGGATGTAGTTTGTAAGCTATGAAAGTGAAAGCACTAAATGTGAAACAACAAGCTTTATCCTTCACTAGAAGAGTCACAATTCTCAAATTCATCTCACCTTGTCCAAAGAGCCAATGTTACATCCTTGATTAAGTCCTATTGATCACATTGTTGAACACTTGAGTGGTGTAGAAAGTAGAGTGTGGGCAAGCTTATGGTGATTGCATATCATAATTTGGTTGTTGAGTGCATTCATATCCTCAATTTGTTTGTGTGTTTGAGAGGAACACTCTATCATGTGAGTAGATAACTTGAGCATTTGAATTGTGTTTCTCCATCACAATGTGTTGTGTACTTGTGTATTCTTTGATCTATGAGTGTGAATTGCAATAATGAGTCGATTACCATCATTGAGAAAGCACTCTGAGAAAGATACCTCACTACATCTTACTTTGCATGTGTGATTTGCATTGAATATTCCATTGTGATCATTCCACCCTCATTGCTTTAAGTGCTTAGTTGTTTGAGGACAAACAACATTTTAAGTTTGGGAGGGTTTGATTCGGGTGGAATTTACACACTTTTGATGCACATGTGAAACTCATTTTGATGTTGATTTCATTGATTTATGGGTTGAATATGATGATTTTGGTCAAAATAAGAGAAAGGTGGTGTTTTGTCGATTTTGTAGGAAAACGATGGAATTTGGGATCAAAACACCCACCACAATTCACTATACCAAAAATAAGAGTGCACCATTGGATTTGGCTCGAAAAATGGAGTGGAATAGCAAAAATAATCGAGTCGATTGGAGGTCGGAAGCAAAAGTTACGCATGAAACAAGTTCGAGGTGCAAACTAAACATTCAGCAACTCGGTCGAGTGAAAGAAAAAAAAATCATTTTCTCGGTCGAATGCTCAAAATCGGCCGAGTAGGAGCGATGGACTGAGACTGGAACGAGCAGCAACTCGGCCGAGTTGGACGAAAAACTCAATTCGGCCGGACTGACAGAATCGGCCGACCTTGAGCATTGGTCTGCGACCTTGAAGAGTCGCAACTCGGCCGAGTGAGCCAACTCGGCCGAGCTAGAGAGTTAGCCCCTGAAAAACAATTTTGCAATCCATCCCAACTCGGCCGAGTGGTCCAACTCGGCCGAGTCACCCCCGTTCTCGACGGTTTTTGTGCATTTTCACCATTTTCAAGGTACCAAAGTGCAATTTTCAACCCCAAGCCCTACTCCAACATTATAAATACCTTCATTCTTGAATTCAAACACACCTTACCCCTTTAACAAGAACTCTTACACCTACAAACACACACTTGGAGGTAATCATCATCAATTTCTCCAATTCTCCACCAAATCAAGCAAGGAAGGCATCAAGAGCTTTGGAATTCAATTACCCATCATCCATTAGACTAAGCTTTCTCATCATCTCTCTTTTTAGTTGTTTATTTCATTAGTTTGTTTTAATTGGATTATGTTGATTGTTGGCTAGAACACTTTTGGTTCCAGGGCCTTGTAAATACTTTTGATGAAGTTTATGAATCAATACTTTGCTTAATTGGTGTTTGTGTGGCTTAATTCTATTTGAATGCTTGATTCTCACTTCCAAACATGTCATTAGGGTACAATAGTGATGTGTTGATCTTAGTTGATTGAAATTGGATTGATAAATCTCTTTTGATTGATTGATTGCAAGCATTTGACCTAGTTTTATTGAGAGATCGAAAGATGATCAATGATTAGGAGGATGTGTGATGATCTAAAGGGTTTAATTGGGTTTTATGATGCAATTTAGGTAGAGATACTAGGTTGTGTTATATTTCTCTTGGGTTAATTGGATTGAAAAGACTTTTAACTCATTATTTTGTGATCAATCTTATAGAAAAAGCACAACACCACTTGAGTAGATTGTTAATCATAGATGAATTCATTAGTATTGCATGTGCCTTGGAACCATGGACAAAAATATCCGCAAATTTCCCCGATATATCCTCGATATATCCATTTTTCGTAGTCACCGATATCGATATTGAGAAGAAACGATATTTCCACGATATTTGTAAAAAAAATCGAAAATATCGATATACAATAATAGTATCGAGACTAATATCGATAAAATATTGAAAGAATATCGAAAAAAATCGAAAAAAATCGAAAAATGTCGATAAATTTTAAAAAATATCATATGAAATAACATTGTATGCTATATTTTATATAAATTTATTATAGATGTAAATGGATTTAAATTGTTTTTTTTTTTAATTTATGTATTAAAAATTAGTTATTAAATTTCCAGAATTTTTAAAATTTACCGATATCGATATTCGATATCGATATATCCATCGATATTTCCACCGACACCGATATTTTTGTCCTTGATTGGAACCTATATTCTCATATTTGAGTTTTTACTCGTTTCTTTGATTTGCATGACACTTGATCGATTCATCATTACTCTCTATTGTCTATTTGTGACACTTGGTAGATAATTATGGGTAATTTCATCATTCAAACTTATCGATCACCGTCTATTTAGAACTTAATCGACAAACTATAGTTTCACACTACAACTCTCCGTGGGATCGAACTTGTATTTGTCACGCTATGATATACACCGTATACTTGCGGCTGTGTATTTTGGTGTTACATAATACATGAATCATTAGGGTCTACACAATCTCCTTTTAATACTTTGCAATTACGTTCTTTCCAAATTCTCCATAAAATCATTCCCATCTCAGCCGCCAACTCCGCATCCAAGATGCCCAGTAAATGAAAAAGCACTTCTGGCATTGAGGAAAACAGCGCACCATCATCCATCACCTTAACTCCCACATTAGAGCCCCGCCAACATGTCTTGGCATATGAACAACCCACAAAGATGTGCCATGATGACTCATCCTCGACACCACACCCCTAGTAGATTTTATATTGTATTAAATGCCTGCGAAAAAGTTCAGCTATTGATGGAGTGAAAGATTTACCAATTCTACATAAACATGCCCTTACCTTTGGTGGTACTTCTAACTTCCAAAGCTTTCGCCAAACCCCATTGTCGTCTTCCCGAGAGTCATTGACAACATCGAAACCCCAAGAATACATAGATTTTGAAGTATAGATCCCACTCCTCGAATGGTGCCAAATCATTAAATTTGTTGTATCCCCAGGTGCTATAGGAGTAGACATGGGCAAACTGTAACTGGAAAACCGTCGAACCACCAAATCGATCGGTTTTTAACCGTCGGTTTGACAAACCGCTGGTTACGGTTCAAAAACCGAACCGTAACCTTAAAATGGCGGTTCAGTTTCGGTTCCTAATTTTTCGAACCGCCGGTTCGGCCGGTTAACCAGCCAAACCGTCGATTTATACCTTTTTTTTATATTATTATATATGCTGCCCAAGCCTAATGAGTAATGTCCTAGCCGCCTACGATGTAGGCTACCATACCAAATGCCTAGTTGTTGTTGCCTAATTTCCTTTTTCTCTCTCCCCTAATGCATAGCCGCTAGCCCGCTATAGGCTACAACCTACAATACCAAATACTAATGCTTATTACCTTGACAACTTGACTTTTCCATTCATAATTTCATATGCATTATTGTTGGGAATAAAATGATTTTGATCTAGATACCAAAACCCCTGATTGATGATGTACAAGTTAGTTGAGATATGCTCAAGTTATTGCTCAGGCAAGTTGTCCCAGAACAGTATATGTATAGTATGCTTAAGTTAAAATCTCAGAAATGTTATGAGATATTAGTGATCAGGATAGTTGTCCAAAGCTGGAATGTTAGGCAGCTTGATAGGTCTATAGGACAAAGTGGCTGATCTATTCAAGACAAACTTACCAAATGGACAACCTGGCTGAAGAGTTCAAGTATACTGAAGCTGTGCTAATAAATGCAAAAGTTCTAGGCAGTTGAAGTACAAATGATCAAGAGAATTAAATGACAAAAGCTTACAGAAGATACATTCAATGAAGCATTTATTGCCAATCATGCCTGAACCAAGCATTAAAGACTTAGAGCATTAAAGAGTGAAGCATTGAATGAATGTTGGAACATTCTAAAACTGCAGCAGGAATGTTCAGGGAGCTTGTCCCATCTGACCGTTGGTTGTGTGTAAAGTTTGCCACAAATCAACCTAGGACAATGTGCAAAATTGGAAACTGACACAAGTCTTCTCAGCCGCCTTTGTCAGAAGTCAACACATTCATTCAAGCAACCATTGAAGACCTCTTTTACACAGTGGATAAAAGGATGTCAAGCTTCATAGCCGTTTCAATGGTGCTGCAAATAGACATATTTGAATTGCTAATCCCTCCAACGGTTAGTTGTTCAAATTGCCTATAAATACAGAAGTGATCAAAGGAATTCAGCATCCAACTACAAGCTATCAAACTATCATCAAGCTTTCAAAAGGAAACCAAGTTGTTCTCTAGAATTCCAAGTTTCCTGAATCACTTCAAGTCAGCTAAGCCAATCTTTGTAAACATCCTAGCTTAGCATTGAGATATTCTAAGCCTTTACACTGTTCTTCTTGTAAAGGATATCTCTATTAGTTGGAACCAAACCTCAAACCTTATCTCATTTAGTGAAGAGAGTGTTTGTTGTAGAAGTGAGGAGTTAAGGACTGTTAGTGTAAAACACAGTCTTAACTCAGAGAGATTGAGCACTAGGACTCAAGTTATCCTAGGGATCAAAACACTAAGAGAGTGTTGTTGATCAGTGCACCTTGGCACTATAAAACAAGCTAATTCCATTGAGAAGGAATTATCCTGTTCAATCAGGGAAAGTGGATGTAGGAGCTTGAGTCTCTGAACCACTATAAACTTGTGTGCCATTTACTTACTGCACTCTTTACTGCACTTTCATTCAATCCTTTTCAAAGAGCAAAACTCAGTAAGCTAAGAAAACAAGTTTTGGACAAAGTCCCTGATAACTGTATTTTTCAGAAATCAACTTGGAGTATTTCTTTGAGTAAAGGCCAACCACATTCCGCACTTAGCAACTCTTTTAGATATTTAGCCAACTGATCACTTAATAGTAATCAGTAGGACAAGTATCTATCAAAGTTCACACTCAGGCCAGTTGTGAGACAACTTGCCTGATAAGACCAGTTTATCAAAAAGAAAAGAATTTGCATACACAAGTGCATTCCCCCCCATACACTTGTGTTATACTCCACCAAGGACCAACAAGTGGTATCAGAGCAGGGGTTCAAAGACCACTGCTTCTGAAAATCCAACTGATTTTCAAAATCACATTTTCTGTGGTCACTGAACTGATCCAAATTTCTGAAAAACTTATATGTGTTCATCTTATATTACATTTGTTGAAATGGCTAACAATGCAGTTCCAGGAGATGCTGTCAACACCATCAACAATATGGGTCCAAACCAAGTCAATCATATCTCTCATCACAAACTGCCAATGTTCTCAATTGAGAACTATGATTTCTGGAAGATCAGGATGAGAGCACATCTTGCTTGCCAGCATGATGAGATGCTTAAAGTCATCACTAGAGGGCCATTCACATTCACTAAAGCAAATCCCAAGCTCACTGATGCTCAAAAAGCTGATCCAAGGGAGTTGCTGCCAAAAGATGAAGATGACCTTACAGCTGAAGAAAGAAAAAGACACAACCTGAACTACATTGCAATGAACACATTGTACCAGACAATTCCAGATGCAGTGATGGGGAGAGTGTACCACTGCACATCTGCTAAAGAGATTTGGGATACCTTAGCACTAATGTGTGAAGGTACTCAAAAGATCAAGGAGAACAAGCTTCAAGTGGCTATCCAAAAATATGAACAATTCTCCATGGAAGCCAATGAAACTATTGATCATCTTGATGGCAGGTTCACTGACATCATGAATGAAATAAACTCTCTTGGCAAGTTCTATGCCAAAAGAGAGGTTGCTTTAAAAATCTTGAGAAGTCTCACATCCAAGTGGGACATATATTCTGTCATGATGCAAAATACCAGCAATCTTGACAACATGCCAATGCAGCAAGTATTCTCTGAACTCAAAGCATATGAGTTTGATCTCAATAGAAAGAAGGTGCATGAAGAGCCATCCTCTTCAAACAAAGGTGTTGCCTTCAAAGCTGCTGAAACAGAAAAGAAGATTACTCAAAGATCCTCTCAGTCTGTTTCAAAATCTGAAATAAAGGAGGAGCTGGCACTCATGGCTAGAAGATTTGAGAAGCTCAACTCCAGATTTGGTAGATACAAGAAATTCTACCAAGATAACAGAACCAGAAGGAGATTCAGTTCTCCTGAACATAAATCAGAGGACAAAGTCTCTGATGAAAAGAAAGAAGACAGATATGCTGATAGGAAGAAATTCAGCAAAGGTGAACCATCATCATCAAGGAGGAAGGAGTCCTCAAGCAAGAAGAATGATGATGAAGATGTGTGTTACAACTGCCAGAAAAAGGGTCATTTTCAGTATGACTGTCCTGACCTCAGTGCAAAAGAAAGGAAGGAAAGGCAAACCAAAAGAGATAAAAGACTGAACAACAGGAAGGCTATGGTAGCTGGAGATTCAGCAAGTGAGGAGAGTGTCTACTCTTCTGATGATGGACTGTTCTCCAACAGTGACAGTGATGAGGACTGTCAAATGGCACTTGAAGATGAAGAGGTATGTTCATCTTCCAACTTGTCAATTAACACACACGAATCTAGTGAAATCCATCTTGACTTTGAAAAGTTGTTGGAAGATTTCACCAGAATGCAAGAAGTATGCAATATGGCTCTGAGAGAAAATGAACAGTTGAGGTCTAAAGTCAAAATATCCAACCCTCCTGAATCTGAAGTTGACATTAAATCAACTGAGTTGTATCAACAGATTGTGAGAGAACATGAAGAAATGTCTCTCAAAGTCTCTGAACAACAAAAGCTGATTGATGAACAAAATCAGGCTCTAAAGAAAAAGGATTTTGACTCTAGAACTCTTCAAGCTAAATTTGACAATCTCTCAAGAGAATTTGATACTCTAAAATTAAGTGAGGGGAGCTTGAAAATGAAAATGTCTGCCTTGAACAAATCTGCTAAGGCAATAGAGGAAATTCAAGGGTTTCAAAGACCATTTGCTCAAAGGGATGGATTAGGCTATAATCCATTTGAACCCTCACCTGGTCTTAGTATTGCTTCATTAAGCAATTCTAAGATGACTTTTGTAAGATCAGTGGCACAACAAAATGAAATTGAAGTAAATCAACCACTGATCAAGGATAAGGGTAAAGGAATTTTTATACCAACTCAGGTAAACAATGTACCTAAACCTACACCTTTGGAAAAGGTTAAAGGCATTGCTTACAGGAGAGATGAGGTTCAGAAAGGTAGAACCAATGGAAGGCCAATCTATCTGAATCATCATCAGAGGAGTTGTCCAAAACCTGTTCAGAAGAGGCCAACTCAAATGAGGCAACCTCAACTAAATGGATTAAGGCCAATCCCCTCTGATAGGTATAAGACATTCAGGAAGCCTGGACCTTACTTGCCAAATGGAAAAGGCCATCCAAAAACCTATCCTCAAAAGTCTTACCCAGCTGCACCTAAGCTTAGTAACTTCAGGAGAAATGTCCCAAAGAAATCTACCAACTCTCCTGAACTTTACAAAGCTAACACTTATACACAGAGATCACCCAAGGCATTTAAGGGTCAAACTGTGTATGTAGATGTAAATGGAAACCAAGTCAGTCACTTTGAATCAATCAGAGTTATCAGGCAGATTTGGGTTCCAAAAGGTACAGCTAACCCTCTAGGACCCAACACTCAAAGGGTACCTAAATTTTGACTTTGCAGGACTGCAAGGACCCCAAAAAGAAGAAAAGCATCAACAAGAAAACAGCATGGTACCTGGACAGTGGATGTTCAAGGCACATGACTGGAAACAAGGAGCTTCTCTCAGACTTCATAGAAAAAGATGGTCCTTCAGTAACCTTTGGAGACAACTCTCAAGGCATCACAAGAGGCTATGGTACATTAAACATTGGTAGTGTTAAAATTACTGATGTCTCATATGTTCTAGGCCTAAAATATAACTTGTTGTCTATAAGTCAAATTTGTGACAAAGGATATTGTGTTGAATTTGCACCAAATGAATGTACTATCAAAAACAAATCAACACAACAGGTGCTACTAACAGGGGTGAGAAAGGGAAATGTTTATTTTGCAGATTGGAGCAAAACCCCTGAAGCAGTCTGTCTTGTTGCCAAAAGCACAAATGAGCAAAGCTGGCTATGGCACAAGAGACTGAATCACCTGAACTTCAAAACCATCAACAAGATTGCAAGAAACTCTCTAGTTAAAGGGCTGCCAAATCAAGTGTTCACCAAAGAACATATATGCCAGCCATGTCAGGAAGGAAAGCAGATCAAAGCCTCATTCAAAGGAAAACCTGTCATCTCAACTAAGAGAGTCCTTCAACTACCGCATATGGATTTATTTGGGCCAATAATCCCAGTAAGTTTAAATGGAAGAAAATATGCTTTAGTTGTTGTTGATGATTTTTCCAGGTACACTTGGGTAGTATTCTTGCTGAACAAAAAGGAGACCCAAGTCAAACTACCTGAATTGATGATGAGATTGAGCAATGAAAAGGGCCTAAGCATTGTCAAAATCAGATCTGACAAAGGCACTGAGTTCATTAACTCATACATCAATGAGTATTGCAGCAAAAATGGCATCACTCATGAAACTTCAGCAGCAAGAACACCTCAATAAAATGGGGTTGCTGAAAGAAGGAACAGGACCTTGAAGGAGGCAGCTAGAACCTTGATTGCTGAATCCAAACTGCCTAAAAGGTTCTGGGCTGAAGCCATTAGCACTGCATGTCACACTCAAAACAGGTCCTTAATCACCAAAGGACAAGGTAAGACTCCATATCAAATATGGAAAGGTAGATTGCCCACTGTTGCTTATTTCCATATATTTGGTTGTAAGTGTTTCATCCATAATAATGGGAAAGAGCAATTGAAAGCTTTTGATAGCAAAGCTGATGAAGGAATATTTGTTGGATATTCACAAATCAGCAAGGCTTACAGAGTTTACAATTGCAAAACTCTTATTGTGGAAGAAACACCTCATGTTGTGTTTGATGAATCTATTAATGAGTTCAGGGATAGAAACCTGAAAATTGATGAGATAACACAAAGAACAACCAGATTAAGGCTTCAAAGCAAGGAAACAGTGTTTGTGGATGTTGCCCAGCCTGAACTTCATGAAAATAAAAAACTGGACAACCTACCTGATAGCAATCAACCAGTAGACAACCAACCTGAAGGAGAAATTGAACTGACTGACCCCATCCCAGTTCAAAACCAGGTAACAACTACCAATGAAGAAGCAGGCAATGCTGAGGTAGTTAATGGATCCACTATTCAAGGGGGAACCAATGAAAATGTCAACTTATCTGATAATGAGGACAACACCCCTGAATATGATCCTGAGCTTGATCCTTCAATTAACTTTCCTGAATTTAATGAATCTAGTGATCCAACTTCAGATGAGGATAATCCTCCTGAAAGGATCAGGTCTAGAAGGACTTGGTTGCAAGACCACCCATCTAGCCTGATACTTGGTAATCCAAGTGAAGGGATCAAAACTAGAAGATTTCATGGAGAAAGTGCTCTGTTTTGTTGTTTTCTTTCAGAACAGGAACCTAAAGACATTGAGGAAGCACTACAAGACACCAACTGGATCATAGCCATGCAAGAAGAGCTGAATCAGTTTACCAGAAATGAAGTATGGGAGCTGGTAGACAGGCCAACTCATCAAGATGTCATTGGAACTAAATGGGTGTTCAAAAACAAGAAAAATGAAAATGACATCATTGTAAGAAACAAAGCAAGACTGGTGGCCAAAGGATATTGTCAATCTGAAGGGATTGATTATGATGAGACTTTTGCTCCAGTGGCCAGACTTGAGGCAATCAGACTCTTCCTAGCATATGCAGCTCACATGAGATTCAAGGTGTATCAAATGGATGTGAAGAGTGCATTTCTCAATGGGGTGCTCAAAGAAGAAGTATATGTGGAACAGCCCACAGGCTTTGAAGAAGGAGACAAGGTGTACAGATTAAAGAAAGCCCTCTATGGCTTAAAGCAAGCTCCAAGAGCTTGGTATGACACCTTATCACAGTTTCTTCTAGATCATGGTTTTGTCAAAGGCACTGTTGACAGAACCTTGTTCAGAATCTGTGAAGGAGATGATATTTTGTTAGTCCAAATCTATGTGAATGACATTATATTTGGATCTCCAAATGAGAAATTATGTGAGAAGTTCTCCAAACTCATGCAAAGCAAATTTGAGATGTCCATGATGGGATTGATGAATTTCTTCTTAGGACTTCAAGTCACTCAATCAAAGAAGGGAATATTCATCAATCAGGCCAAGTATACAAGGGACATGATAAAGAAATTTGGATGTGCTACAAGCAAACCAGTCAGAATTCCTATGAATACTAACTGGAAGATGGATCCTGATGAAGGTGGAGAGTCAACAAACTCCACTAACTATAGAGGAATCATAGGATCATTGCTATATCTCACTGCAAGCAGGCCTGATATCACATTTGCAGTTGGAGTATGTGCAAGATTTCAAGCCAATCCAAAGAAGAGCCATCTTGATGCTGCCAAGAGGATTCTAAGATATCTCAAGGGATCTGAGAATCTTGGATTATGGTATCCAGCTGATGATAACATTGAGCTTACTGGTTATTCAGATGCAGACTATGGAGGATGTAGAATTGACAGAAAATCCACCTCAGGAACTTGTCAATTCTTGGGCAGCAAGCTTATCTCATGGTTCTCCAAGAAGCAAAATACAGTTGCAACTTCAACAACTGAAGCTGAGTATGTAGCTGCTGGAAGTTGCTGTGCTCAGATTCTATGGCTCAGGCAACAATTAAGAGATTACAAAGTAATCACAAATGAAGTGCCAATATTCTGTGACAACAATAGTGCAATTGCCATCTCACAGAATCCAGTGCTCCACACCAGATGCAAGCATGTGGACATCAAGCATCATTTCATAAGGGATCATGTGGAGAAGAAAGATATCAAGCTTGTCAAAATTCACACTGATAAGCAAAAAGCTGATATTCTGACCAAGCCTCTAGCTGAAGCAAGGTTTTTGGAATTGTCAGCTGAATTAGGGTTACTTGATCCAGGCAAGATGGAAAAATGAGGAAAGTAAAGCTCATATGAAGGGGGAAGTTCATCAAAGTTGAACTTCAGCAAAGTTGACCAACCTCACTGAAGCTGTCAGACAAAAAGAGAAACTCAGCAAGGTTGTCCCTATAGTACTCAGCAATGTTGGTCAGGGGATTTGTCCAAGTGGGACCCAGTCAGCAACTTTGGGACCCACTCAGGTAAAGCACTCAGGCTATTTGGTCCACACAGAAACCAAAGCACATCTCAGGATGTTTGTCCTAGTTAATTGGATAATTATTGCTATTATTAGCATTGATTAGACATTTAAGAGGTTTCTTGGTCTAAGAGTAGGCCATTTTAGGATGGAGTGTGCTATAAAGATTTTTATCCCCAAGAAGGGCAAATCAGCATTTAATGCAGAAATCTTGTTAAGATTGCATGAATTCTTGAGCCTTCATCCAAACCATTAAATTACATTCAAAACTCCATCGAACCATTGAAAGTCCACTACCCCACTATATTCAAACGGTTTTTCAAATTACCCACTGTTACATTCCATTAACCAACAGTTAATAAATTCCTTCCATATATAAACCTCTCAAATTTTCACCACCATCCTTACGCACTCATATTTCCCAAATTCTTTGAAGTCTCAAAACCTCTATACCTGCAACTTTTCTTCAAAACTCTCTTACTCTCAAAATCTATCCATGGCTCCAAAACTCAAGAGAGAAGAACTCGTAGATTTCAATGATTCCTCTCTGGACATTAACTTCTCTTATCTTAGCAACCCAAATTCCCTTTGGTTTGAAAAGCTGGTAGCTTTTGATAGCCCAGATTCAGATGTTCAACAAGTCCTCCATTGGCTGAGGGAGGCAGGGCTAAAAAAATTCCTAGGCACCAAGCCTGATTCCTGCCTAAATCCATTTATGGCAGAATTCTTTGCCTATCTGAGGTGGAAGGGCAAGAAAGGGGATGTGTGCACAAAGCTCACATATGCAGAAGAAGATGAAGAAGAAGAAAGCCAACACACAGTCATCTTCACTGCAGAGGATTTAGAACCCAGCTTTGGGCTACCTTCTGAAGGCATAAATCCAGAAGTATACAAGGAAGAGGATGATCAGGAATTCTATTTCTCTTGGATGATAGAACCAAAGAAACTAGTAAGTGCTCAAAACAAAAACACTTTAAAGCCAGTATTTAGGCATTTGTTTGATTGTGTTGTAAAAAGCCTGTTGAGCCACTCAGGGAGTGTTGAACAAATCAGTATGCCTAAATTGAGAGTGATGGCTGCTGTGATTGACTCTGCTGAGAAGAGAGTCAAGTTCAACTGGAAGAAATTCATTCTTGACAAAATGATGAATGAAAAATTCAAGTTCAAGGAGGTGAAACACCACAAGGTGGTGCTTGAAGGAAAACTCCAGTTCTGCACAAGAGCAAGCCTACTCTTGGAAAGATTTGCACATTACACCCACCTCCAAACAAAGCCAAAGCCTTTTCCAGCTCAAAAGGTGATGTTTAGGAAGCTGTCTTCTAAGACAGAGAAGAGGAAGCAGGATGCAGCTTCAAAGAAGGCCATCACAATTGTACCAGCAACCAGAGCCTCTCCAAGAAAGAGGAAAGCCCAACCACCAAAAGCTCAACCAAAAATGAAAAAGATGAAGAAGATTTTGCATGAATCTTCACCAGAAAGTCAGTCAAGAAGTGGAGGAGCCACTTCTGAGGAAATAGAGAAGGTTGCTGAGGAAGGAGTCAACCCTCCTGAAGAAGGTGAAGAAGTCAGAGAGGTTGTCCCCTTACAGCCTGAGAGTATCACTGAATTCAGAGACCTTGACCAGCCAACAAGGTATGAAAGAAAAAGAAGAATCATCAAGACTTCTGAGAAGCAGAGGTTGATGGAGGAAGAAAAGCAGAAGAAAGAATTCTTCAAGGAGATTAGACAGGCAAGCAAGTCAAACTCCAAATCCAAGTCCAAACCCAACAGCCCTGAAGCCAACTCTCCTGATATTCAATCTAAAAGAATATCTCCAAGGCAAGAAGAAGAGGAGTGCAAGACTCCTGAAGATGCACCAATCATTGCCAAGAAGGTGTACTCCCCTGAAGGTGCACCTGATAGATCAGGTATTGATGTGCTGGCAGATTTGGTCAATCTTGAAGATAGACCCTTTTCCCCACTTGATCCAAGACTTCTCTCATATACCAAACTTCTTGAAACTGCTCTTCAAGAAGGTGATCAAGTTATTCTCCCACCCATTCCAGCCATTCCAATTACCTCTTCAGGCTCAATGCTCTCAAAAGCACCTGAATCCCAACTTGCTTGGACCTCTCCTGACCCCAACCCTTCTGAACCCAACCTACCTGAATCCCAGCCAAGCTTACTTGAATCCCATTCCAACCCTCCTGAATCCAACTCTTCTGGAGATGATAGTGGTGAAGAATATACTTATGAGGGGATGTTGAGACAGATTGCAAGAGCCAATGTGGATGAATTATATCCAGGTTTGAAGGATTATCCCAGGCTGCAACAACAGTTCTATGATCTCAGAGCTCTTGTTGAGATCAAAGATAGAACTATTGTGGAAATAGCTCAGGCTATTCAGGATAAGGGTGCCAACTGGTGGCAGGTTGAGGAAAATAGGCTGTTGCATTTTGCAAATGTGAAGAAGACCAGTGTTTTAACCACTGAGGCCCTATTTTGCACCATTGTCCATGAAAAGGTGCTTGCTGAAAGAGAGAGGATAGCACAAGGAATCAAGCATCCTAACAGCCCATCTGATGATGATGATGATGATGATCACACCAATCCCAATCCCCCTGGTATCAACTCAGCTCAGGTACATTACTTGACTTTTCATTCTGTACAGGACTCTGATCATTCAGAGGAGTTGACCAAAGATGGTGACTCAGTCCAAGATGCATTGGCCAAGGATGGTTCCTTTGAACCTGAGGCACAGCTTGACAATGCTGAGACTTCCATAGGAGAAGCTGGTTTGACTAAAGCCTCATCAATGTCAGGCAAGTTGGACATTGACCAGCCTTTAGTCATTCAGGATGACTCAGTGGACTTGGGATGCCCAAGCACTATGATCTCCCAACAACTGCCCTCTGTGGATCCTGTTGAGGATATAGAGGTGTCAGGTTTAGGAATTGAAGGAGTTGAAAAGGCTGTGAGTGCTGAAAAATCAGAGGGAGGTGATGGTGAGGAATGTGTGATCACTGGTTCCTTGAGTGCACCACAAATAGAGGGAGAGGAAGTAGAAATATTGGGTGCAGCCCAATATGAGAGTCAGGCTATTCTTCAAGTCAAATCTGAACTTGATGAATCCCTTGGTGAAAGGAGGCCTGATTCTCCAGTGAATGTGAGTCTATCTTTTGAACATGAAGAAGAAAAGAATAAAGTTGAAAATGAGAGAAAAGGTGCTGATGTATCAGACCTTATGGGAGAAAAAGAAATAGAGGGTGATGAGGGAGTTTTTACTAACCCTATCAGTTTTGCAGATTCAGTTGCTGTTACTCTTGAACAGATTTTTGCAGATGCCTCCCTGACAGATATACCAGTTGAAGCTGACACTGATCTTCAAGCAGTATCAGCAAATGTGTCCACACTTAACCAGATCTACTTTGAACAAGCCAACACCTCTGAGGCTCACTTTCAGATGGCTACTCAGACTGCATCCATCATTGAAGAGCAGTCAGGGAAGTTGGACACACTGGTCAGGGAAGTTGAGAAGGCTCATGCAACCACTGCTGATACCCTAGATGGCCAAGGCAAGACTCTAGCCTCTGTGGAAATGAGGCTCACAGGGTCAGAAGAAGTGATCTTGCCTACTCTTGATGCAAGACTTTGTGGAGTTGAAACTGGCCTTCAAACAGTCTCAACTGAAGTGATAAAAGCTAAAGATGCTATGGGTATATTCACTAGATCTGTGAAGAAAGAGCAGCAGGATCTCAAAACTTTGTACACGCACAATGTAAAAGCCTTGAGAAAGACCATCAAGGATGCTTTAAGGCAGAGGACAGCAGCCCAGAGAAAAAAGGCAGAAGAGTTGAAAGCTGCTATGGTGAAGGAAGCTGCTGAAAAGTTCACTGTTGAACTCATGGCCAAAGTGTCTGACCAAGTTGTGGCCAATCTCACTGAACAGCTTCAGGCCAAACTTGATCAATCACTGAAAGCCACATTGGATGCCATAGTTTCCCAAAAGATGAAGCCTGTTCACACCTTTTTGAGCATGGCAGATGATAAAATGCAAAATATTCATGATGAGAATGTTTATCTACTGCAGGAATTGAAGTCCCTCACTCATTCCCACTCACATCTCTCTGTCACTATGAGTGAATTGAAGCCCCAATGTTTTGATAATGCCAAAAAGGGGGAAAGACAGAGAGCAAGGGCAAAGGGAACCTTGGTAATTGGTGAATCCAAGGAGAAAGTCCCTGAAGTTGAGGAGGAAGCAGTAGAAGACATTGGGAAAGGCAAAGGCCCAATGAATGTTGAAGATTTAACTGAGGAAGAGCAGATTCAAATAGCTGTCAAGGAATCCATGGTGTCAGCTATGGAAAGTCAGGCAAGAAAGCTTCAAAGGCCAGGTGGTGAGTCTACAGGACTTGAACCTCAAGAGAAGATTGCTGAAGTGAGGGGGAAGGTGACAAGGTCATCTGAAAGAAAGAGGAAGGAACTGCAAGCCTTCAATGAATTCCCAACCAGCCTGACTTTGCCATCAGAATTTCAATCTGAAGAATCTACTCCAGCAAGGAAATCCAAGAGAATGAAGAAAGCAGCTCAAATGCCTGTTATTGAAGAAGAAGAAGTTGAAGAGGAAGGACAGGACAGAATGCCTGAAGTTGGTATGCCCAAACTTGCTGATGACCCCTCTAAACTGTTTGAAGAAGGTTTTGGAAAAGATCCAGAAACCCAAGAGAAGCTAGCTCTTCAGAGAGCTAAAGAGAGGATGGAGCAATTGGTTGAGGCCAACAAGGCAAGGGATGAAAGAAGGGCAAATTTCAAAGCCCCAAGAAGGAGAGCCTCATACAGAAGACTCAAACCTAAAATGCTACAAAGATGGGACACTCAATACCCTCACCATGATAAGTGGGTTCCAATCTCACTGAATGATGCATGGGAGGAGGCCAAGAGAAGCTTTGTATATGACTTCTATGTCATAGGAAAGTGGCTTGGAGAGAGTGTGGATGAAGTCTTTGTCCAGTTCATGTTTGAGAATCATAGGGACCTCTACCAAAAGCTGTTTGCAGCAGCTGATATTGCTAGAGTGGAGTTCAAGGCCCCTGGTCCAATTCTGTACATACCTCCTAAGTTCAATGGGAACTTAATTGATGAAGGGAAGATTCTGGAGGAGTTCATCAACATCATGAAGATGGAGAAGATGAAGATAGGCCCTAGAGGCTCCAACAAGGAAGTTTGGGAGCTGAAGAAGAGGGTCTGGGCTCAATATGGCATTGCTCCTCAAGATGATGGAACTCTGTGAAGGATAAGTTCATTCTTTTCCCTGTTTTGCTGTTATGATTTCTGTTGTTATTTTTTTTTGCTATTCTAGATTAGTGAGTCCTTTTGATTTTCAGCCCTGTAATGGTTTATCATATATAAAAGGATCACTATGTTTCTATCAAAGAGATAACAACTCATTATCTCAACTAACCTATCCTGACATATATTACTTGATTTATTGTGCTAACAGTTTCTTTCAGGCAAGTTAACCAGTTCACTCTCCCTGAAGGTAATTTTTAGTTTAAGTCAAGGTCCCTTTGTAATAGGTTTTGGCATCATCAAAAAGGGGGAAATTGTTGGGAATAAAATGATTTTGATCTAGATACCAAAACCCCTGATTGATGATGTACAAGTTAGTTGAGATATGCTCAAGTTATTGCTCAGGCAAGTTGTCCCAGAACAGTATATGTATAGTATGCTTAAGTTAAAATCTCAGAAATGTTATGAGATATTAGTGATCAGGATAGTTGTCCAAAGCTGGAATGTTAGGCAGCTTGATAGGTCTATAGGACAAAGTGGCTGATCTATTCAAGACAAACTTACCAAATGGACAACCTGGCTGAAGAGTTCAAGTATACTGAAGCTGTGCTCATAAATGCAAAAGTTCTAGGCAGTTGAAGTACAAATGATCAAGAGAATTAAATGACAAAAGCTTACAGAAGATACATTCAATGAAGCATTTATTGCCAATCATGCCTGAACCAAGCATTAAAGACTTAGAGCATTAAAGAGTGAAGCATTGAATGAATGTTGGAACATTCTAAAACTGCAGCAGGAATGTTCAGGGAGCTTGTCCCATCTGACCGTTGGTTGTGTGTAATGTTTGCCACAAATCAACCTAGGACAATGTGCAAAATTGGAAACTGACACAAGTCTTCTCAGCCGCCTTTGTCAGAAGTCAACACATTCATTCAAGCAACCATTGAAGACCTCTTTTACACAGTGGATAAAAGGATGTCAAGCTTCATAGCCGTTTCAATGGTGCTGCAAATAGACATATTTGAATTGCTAATCCCTCCAACGGTTAGTTGTTCAAATTGCCTATAAATACAGAAGTGATCAAAGGAATTCAGCATCCAACTACAAGCTATCAAACTATCATCAAGCTTTCAAAAGGAAACCAAGCTGTTCTCTAGAATTCCAAGTTTCCTGAATCACTTCAAGTCAGCTAAGCCAATCTTTGTAAACATCCTAGCTTAGCATTGAGATATCCTAAGCCTTTACACTGTTCTTCTTGTAAAGGATATCTCTATTAGTTGGAACCAAACCTCAAACCTTATCTCATTTAGTGAAGAGAGTGTTTGCTGTAGAAGTGAGGAGTTAAGGACTGTTAGTGTAAAACACAGTCTTAACTCAGAGAGATTGAGCACTAGGACTCAAGTTATCCTAGGGATCAAAACACTAAGAGAGTGTTGTTGATCAGTGCACCTTGGCACTATAAAACAAGCTAATTCCATTGAGAAGGAATTATCCTGTTCAATCAGGGAAAGTGGATGTAGGAGCTTGAGTCTCTGAACCACTATAAACTTGTGTGCCATTTACTTACTGCACTCTTTACTGCACTTTCATTCAATCCTTTTCAAAGAGCAAAACTCAGTAAGCTAAGAAAACAAGTTTTGGACAAAGTCCCTGATAACTGTATTTTTCAGAAATCAACTTGGAGTATTTCTTTGAGTAAAGGCCAACCACATTCCGCACTTAGCAACTCTTTTAGATATTTAGCCAACTGATCACTTAATAGTAATCAGTAGGACAAGTATCTATCAAAGTTCACACTCAGGCCAGTTGTGAGACAACTTGCCTGATAAGACCAGTTTATCAAAAAGAAAAGAATTTGCATACACAAGTGCATTCCCCCCCCCCCATACACTTGTGTTATACTCCACCAAGGACCAACAATTATTAATGGAAATTGGAAAGTGAAATGTGTACAGTTACTTTTGCTTTCAAGATGAGGAATGTGTACCTCCAATGCTCCAATCTATTTCTTCTCCCTCTTCAGTCTTCAAGATGGGAAATTTCAAAATGTGTAAAATACGTTTTCATGAGCAACCCTTCGGTAGACATGTTTAACCCCCTCATCCCCACCCCCCAGCAAACGTAAAAAAAAAAAACGTCGAACCTTCGGTTCGAAAACCAAAACCGGCGGTTTACCGGTTTGGTTTCGGTTACCAATTTTGGCAAACCGTAACCGCCGATTTTTCACGGTTGTGCATGTTTGTATAGGAGTACCCATAATTCGTTTTACATCCTCCGACACAAAAATATTTCTTATAAGACTACTATCCCAGACCCTAGCCCCTGACAACATCAATTATGAAACAGTCATACCCTCCAACCCTGGAATAATTTATATGGTTAATTCAAAACCCTCGTCGTCACGTACCCATTAGTTGTTCCACACGTTTAGACTCGACCCATCTCCAACCTTCCATCGTACCCCACACCTAAGAAATGTTTGTGTCGTCCATATACTCCGCCACGTGAAGCTTGGGTTCGACCCCAACCGTGCCGTTAAGAAATCCACTCTTGGGAAGTACTTTGATTTTAAAACCCGACAAACCAACGCCTCAGGTTCAACGATCAACCTCTGTTGGTCCTTGATGGAGTATGAAACAAATGTATAGGGGGGGGGGGGAATGCACTTGTGTCTACAAATTCTTTCTTTTTCAAAAACTGTTTAACTTAATCAGGGAGGTTGTCTCACAACTGTCCTGAGTGATAATATTGAAAGATAATTGGCCTACTGAAAACTATGAAGTAATCAGTTGGAAAACTATCTAAAAGAGTTCTTAAGTGTGGAATGTGGTTGGCCTTTTCTTTGAAAGAATACTCCTAGTTGATTCCTGAAAAACCAGGTTATCAGGGACTTTGTCCAAAACAGTTTTTCTTAACTTTGCTGAACTTACTTCTTTAAGAATGATTTTATCAAGTAATGTGAGTAATAGAAAAGTGCAATAAGTAATTTATAGTGGTTCAGAGTCTCAAGCTCCTACATCCACTTTCCCTGATTGAACAAGATAATTCCTTAACACCTGAAATTAGCTTGTTTTATAGTGCCAAAGTGCACTGATCAACAACACTATCTTAGTGCTTTGATCCCTAGGATAAACTGAGTCCTAGTGCTCAATCTCACTGAGTTAAGACTGTATTTTCACTTAACAGCCCTTAACTCCTCACTTCTACAACAAACTCTACTTCACTCAATGAGGTAGGGGTTTGAGGTTTGATTCCAACTAATTGAGATACCCTAATAAGAACAGTGTAAAGGCTTAGGGTGTGTTTGGTTTGGGATTGGCCCGTCCGGATTTGGATGGGCCATCCCCCATCCCATCCCTCTCCATCCAAATACCCATCCACCCCTATAATACACCTATATACCTATTTTTATACCATTACATCATCATATTTTTATATTAATTACTCATTCTCTCTCCTACTTTTTCTTCCATACATTTATTCTCTTTCCTACTTTTCTTCCACACATTTATTCTCTCTCCTACTTTTCTTCCACACATTTATTCTCTTTCCTACTTTTCTTCCTTACACTAATTACTCTACTAACTAACAATAATAAAATAATACAACATCACTATTGATTTGACATAAAGTTCTCCATCCACACCTGTTTTTCAATCTCTATCCAAACACAATTTTTATTCAATTACTATTCATGGATTACCCCCATCCACATTTTTCAAATCCCCATCCCCATCCCATCCACCACAATCCCTAACCAAACAGCCCCTTAGGATATCTCAGTGCTAAGCTTGGGATTGTTACAATGAAAGGCTTAGCTTTTGAAGTGATCAGGAAACTTGGGATTGTAAAGAATAACTTAGGTTTCCTTTGAATGCTTGATAGTAGTTTGATAACAGATAGTTGGATGCTTGAATCCTTGGATCACTTCTGAATTTATAGAGCAATTTGATCAACTATCCGTTGGAGAGATAGCATTTCAAATTGTCTATTTGCAGCTCCATTGAAACGGCTATGAAGGCCAGCCTTCTATTATCCACTGTGTAAAAGACTCTTCAATGGTTGCTTGAATGAATGTGTTGACTTCTGAAAAATGCAGCTAAGATGACTTGTGTCAGCTTCCAAATTTTGCACATTTCCCAAGGTTGATTGTGGCAGACTTTACACTCAACCAACGGTCAGATGGGACAAGTGTCCTGAACATTCCTGCTGCAGGTGGAATGTTCCTCATTCATTCAATTCTCCAGTCTTTAATGCTTTTCTAAGTCTTCAATGCTTGTTCAGGCTTGATGGCAATAAATGCTTCATTAAATTTATCTTCTGTGCATGTATCATTCAATGACTTTAATTCAAAAAGTCCTCAAGTTGATCTGATATAGCACTTATCAGTTTATTGCAGCTTGACTTCTTATTCAGCCATGTTGTCCTCTTCAGCATGTTTGTCTTTGAAGAATCAGCAGACTTGTCCTAACCACTTAAAACTAGGAGTGTGCAAAATAAAACCGGACCGGAAAAAAGACCGGAACCAGACCGGTCCGGTCCGGAACCGGACCGACCGGTTAGATTCCGGTCCGGTCCTCGGTCCGAATTTTTTTAAGATTCCGGGTTCCGGTCCGGTCCGGTCTAAAACCGGAATTTACCGGTCCAGGACCGGAAACCCGGATTTACAATTTCTTTTTTTTTATTATTATTATTTGAATTTTAGAAATTACAAATCTCATTCCTCTGGCTCTTCGACTTCCTCTGGCTCTTCGACTTTCTTAAATATAATTCTCCACCTTTATCTGAAACGGCGCTCACCAGCCTCACCCAATCCCAATCGACAAGGGCGACAACCCTTCTCCAAACTCCACTGCCACTCTTTGAGTCCACTGGTAATATATTCAACTTAGTTTCTTTTTACTTTTCATTCAAATTTTTTTGTTTTATTATATCTAATTTATTTATTTTTTCATGTGAGAATAGACTGTGCAAGCACTTATTTGTACACAAGATTAGCTTCGTGCAAAAGGAACACCCAAGGCAAGGATTTACGTGAAGATAATTTACGCGATTTGCGTGAGTTAGAAGAAATTGAGAATGGTAATGGTTTATACTTATCAAATATTTTTCAGCATGTTTATTTATTAGTTGTACCCATTTAAAAAATTTAACATCTTTATATGTTATTACAGATTTGATGAAGACTACATTGGACGATGAAGACAATGTTATATACATTGTAGACCCTTAAATTTGTGCATCATTTCATTTTTTTGGACTACTGTTTTTTCATTTTTGGACTACTGCCTTTTCATTTTGGACTTGAATTTTAATTTCTATGAACATTTGCTATAAATTAAGTTTTCAAGCATATATATATTCTTGGACAATTGTGATCAACTTGATATAAGGGTATAACTTATTCTTTAGGATATTAAAAAGGAATTTATTATAAAGGTAAATATGAAGAAATTTCCAGATCTTCAAAAAAAATGTGATCCACTCTCCACTTCTTCTCATACACTAAGGAATTATAATAAATTAAAAAAAAAGAAAAAAAAAAAGAACCGGTCTGAAACGGTCCAAACCCGGACCGGTTACATTCCGGTCCGGTCCTCGGTCCGTAAAATTTTAAGATTTCGGTCCTGGTCCAAACCGGTCCCGGTCCGGTCCGGTTCTGGACCGGTGCACACCCCTACTTAAAACACTTAAAGCTGCTTAACACATTCAGCTTTGGACAACTATCCTGAACTATGAATCTCACAACACTTCTGAGATTTAGACTTAAACATTTCTATTGTCTGAACTATCCTGAGACAGCTAGACTGATACATCTTTTAATTGTATCTCAACTAATCTGATCATCATCAATCAGGGGTTTTGGTATCTTAATCAAAATCAATTTATTTCCCAACAATTTCCCCCTTTTTGATGATGCCAAAACCTATTACAAAGGGAACTTGACTTATACTAAAAATTTTGTCTTCAGGATGGATGATCTGGTCAATTTTCCTGAAACAAACTGTTAGCACAATAATAAATAAAGTATATAGGTTATGTCAGGTTAGTTGAGATAATGAGTTGTTATCTCTGATGAAAATAGTGATCCTTTAATATATATCATAAGGCATTACAATGCTGGAAAATCAAAAGGACTCACTATGCTAGAACAAGATAAAAGATAGAGACAACAACAGATTAAAAACTTAGATAAAGGGAAAGAGTGACTTATTCTTTAGAGTGAACCATCATCTTGGGGAGCAATCCCATACTGAGCCCAAACTCTCTTCTTCAGCTCCCAAATCTCCTAATTTGTTCCTCTGGGGCCAGGCTTCATCTTTTCCATCTTCATGATGGAAATAAACTCCTCCAAGATTTTCCCTTCATCAATCATGTTCCCATTGAACTTGGGAGGCATGTACAATATGGGACTAGGGGCTTTGAATTCTATCCTTGCAATGTCAGCTGCTGCAAACAGTTTCTGGTATAAGTCCCTGTGATTCTCAAACATGAACTGGCCAAACACTTCTTCAACATCTTCACCTAGCCACTTGCCTATGACAAAGAAGTCATAAACAAAACTCCTCTTGGTCTCCTCCCATGCATCATTCAAGTGGATTGGCACCCATTTGTCATGGTGAGGATATTGAGTGTCCCATCTTTGAAGCAATTGAGGCTTCAACCTTCTGTAAGAAGCCCTTCTCCTTGGGGCTTTGAAATTTGCCCTTCTGGCATCTCTTGCTCTGTTGGCCTCAACCAACTGATCCATTCTTTCCTTAGCTCTCTGAAGAGCTAGCTTCTCTTGAGTCTCCGGATCTTTACCAAATCCCTCCTCAAACAGCTTTGAGGGATCATCAGCAAGCTTGGACTTTCTTACTTCAGGTTCCTTGTCCTCTTCTTCTTCAACAGATTCCACTTCTTGGATTTCAGGCAACATGGCTGCTTTCTTCAGCCTCTTTGACTTTCTCACTTGGGTTGCCTCTTCAGCTTGGAATTCAGAGGGCAGTGTCAGGCTTGTTGGGAAGTCAGTGAAGGTCTGTTCCTTTCTTTTTCTTTCAGAAGCTCTAGTGACCTTCCCCCTTACTTCAATCACCTTATCCTTGGGGTCTAATCCTGCAGACTCTCCTCCAGGTCTCTGCTCCCATCTAGCCTGATCCTCAATGACAGAAGCCATAGACTTCTTCATTGCAATCTGGATCTGCTCCTCTTCAGTCAGGTCTTCAATATTCATAGGCCCTTTGCCTTTTCCAATATCTTCCTCCTCCTCCTCACTTTCAGGATGCTTGTCTTTTCCCTTGGATTCACCAATCTTCAAAGTTCTCTTTGCCCTTGCTCTCTCTCTTTCCCCCTTTTTGGCATTATCAAAACATTGGGGCTTCAAATCACTCATTGTGACAGAGAGATGGGAATGAGCATGAGTGAGAGACTTCAATTCTTGCAGTAGATAGACATTTTCATCATGTATATTCTGCATCCTATCATCTGCCATGCTGAGAAAGACATGAACTGGCTTCATTTTCTGGGCAACAATTTCATCAAGGGTGGCCTTCAGGGATTGATCAAGCTTGGCCTGCAACTGGTCAGTGAGATTGGCCACAACCTGATCAGAGACCTTGACCATGAGTTCAACTGTGAACTTTTCAGTAGCTTCTTTCACCATTGCAGCTTTAAGCTCCTCAGCTTTCTTCCTTTGGGCTGTTGTTCTCTGCCTCAAGGCATCCTTGATTGTCTTTCTTAGGGCTTTCACATTGTTTTTGTAGCTTTCTCTTAGGCCCTTCTGCTCTTTCTGCACAGTCTTGGTGAATTTGGTCATTGCATTCTTGGCTTTTGTTACTTCAATTGAGACTGTTTGCAGACCAGTCTCAACACCACTGATTCCTGCATCCAAGGTTGGTAATACCACTTCCTCAGATCCTGTGAGCCTCATCTCAACAGAGGCTAGAGTCTTTCCTTGGCCATCAAGAGTGTCTGTTGTTTCTGCATGAGCCTTCCCAACTTCCCTGACTAAGATGTCCAACTTCCCTGACTGCTCCTTAATGGAAGTTGCAGTTTGGGAAGCAATTTGCAGACCAGCTTCTGTTGCATTTGCTTGTTCAAAGTAGATCTTGTTCAGAGTGGTCATGTTAGCTGAGATTGCTTCAAGGTTAACATCAGTGTCAACTGGAATATCAGTGAGGGAAGCATCTGCAAAAAAAAATTCAATGGTGACAGCTACAGAATCTGCAAAACATAAAGGGTTAGATAAATCACCCTCATCACCCTCTTTCTTTTCTTCTCCCATAAGGTCTGATACATCAGCACTTTTGCTCTCATTTTCAACTATTTTCTTTTCTTCATTTTCAATAGATGGACTCACAATCACTGGAGAATCAGGCCTCCTTTCACCAAGGGATTCATCAAGTTCAGATTTGACTTGAAGAATAACCTGACTCTCATGTTGGGCTTCACCCAACATTTCACTCTCCTCTCCCTCTTTTGGTGGTGCACTCTTACTACCAGTAATCACACTATCACCTTCTTCTCCCTCTGAATTTTCATCACTACTGTCCTTTTCAACTCCTTCATTTCCTAAACCTGACACCTCCATATCCTCAGCAGGATCCACAGAGGGCAGTTGATGGGAGATCACAGTGCTTGGGCTTCCTAAGTCCACTGAGTCATCCTGAATGACTAAAGGCTGGTCAGTGTCCAACTTCTCTGACACTGATGAGGCTTTAGTCAAACCAGTTTCTCCTATGGAAGTCTCAACATTGTCAAGCTGTGCCTCAGGCTCAGAAGAACCATCCTTGGCCAATGCATATTGGACTGAGTCACCACTTTTGGTCAACTCCTCTGATTTCTCAGAGTCCTGAATTGAAGGATAGGTCAAGTAGTGTACCTTAGCAGGATTAGGTCCAGGAGGTTTGGGATTGGTGTTGTCATCATCATCTGCATCATCTGAGGTGCTATCAGGATGCTTGACTCCTTGAGTAATCCTTTCTCTTTTAGCCAGCACCTTCTCATGGACAATTGTGCAGAACAGGGCCTCAGTGGTCAACACACTGGATTTCTTAACATTGGCAAAGTGCAACAGCCTGTTCTCCTCTACCTGCCACCAGCTTGCACCTTTATCCTTGATCTCAACAAGAGCTCTGAGATCATAGAACTGTTGCTGTAGCCTTGGATACTCCTTCAACCCTGGGTACAGCTGATCAACATTAGCTTTGGCAATCTGCCTTAGCATCCCCTCATAAGTATACTCTTCTCCACTGTCATCATCATTGTTTTCATCAGAAGAGTTGGCTTGAGATTCAGAAGGGTTGGTTTGGGCTTCAGGAAGGTTGATCTGGGGTTCAGATGGGTTGGGTTCAGAGGATGTGGGAATGATTTGGGTCTCAGGTGCTGTAGAGAGCAATGTTCCTGAGGAGGTTATTGGAAGGTTCAAAGGAATGGCTTGAATGGGTGGTAAGGTAAGTTGATCACCTTCTTGAAGAGCAGTTTCAAGAAATTTGGTGTAAGAAAAAAGTCTGGGATCAAGGGGGGATAATGGTTTGTCTTATATATCAGCAAGATCAGCCAAGACATCAATGCTTGTCCTGTCAGGGGCACCTTCAGGAGAGTAGGTCTTCTTTGCCACAATTGGAGCATCCTCAGGAGTCTTGCACTCCTCTTCTTCAGGCTTTGGTTCATCATGTGTTGGTGATATTCTCTGAGATTGAATATCAGGAGAGTTGGCTCCAGGGCTCTTGGACTTGGACCTTGTTTTGGAATTAGACCTACTTGTTTGTATAATTTCCTTGAAAAACTCCTTTTTCTGTTTTTCCTCCTCAATTAACCTTTGCTTCTCGGAGGTTTTGATGATCCTCCTTCTTCTTTCAGCCCTTGTAGGCTTCTCAAGATCCCTGAACTCAGTGAACACTTCAGGCTGCAAGGGGACAATCACCCTGAGTTCTTCTTCTGCTTCAGGAAGGTTGACCCCTTCTTGCTCTACTCTGTCAATCTCTTCAGAAATAGAGTCTCCACTCTTGGACTGACTCTCTGGAGATGATTCACTTAGAATCAACTTCATTTTCTTCATCTTAGGCTGAGTTTTCACTTTCTGGGCTTTTCTTTTCCTTGGAGAAGATCTGGTGACACGTGCAACTGTTAAGGACTGCTTTGCTGATGCCCCTTGCTTCCTCTTTTCTGTCTTGGAAGATAATTTCCTGTACATCACTTTCTGAGGTGGAAAAGGTTTTGGTTTAGCTTGAAGGTGGGTGTAGTGGGCAAATCTTTCCAAGAGCAAGCTTGCTCTTGTGCAGTACAACAACTTTCCATCCACCACAATCTTATGGTGCTTCATCTCCTTGAACTTATACTTTTCATTCATCATCTTTCCTAGAATGAAAGATTTCCAATCAAACTTGACTCCTCTCTCAGCAGAGTCAATCACTGCTGCCATTACTCTCAGCTTTGGCAGACTTATTTGCTCTAAGCTCCCTAAATGACTCAGCAAGCTTTTCACCACAATATCAAACAGATGCTCATATTTTGGTTTTAAGGTTTTCTTGTTTTGAGCACCTGCAAGCTTCTGAGGTACCTTCATCCATGGGTTTGAGAACTCCTGCTCCTCTCCTTCTCTGTAGACTTCAGGATTGAGTCCTTCAGAGGGTAACCCAAAGCTTGCATCCAAGTCTTCTGAAGAGAAGATGATGGTGTGTTGGGATTCCTCCTCTTCTCCTTCGTCTGCATAAGTAAGTTTGGTGCAGACATCACCTTTCTTGCCCTTCCACCTTAGATATGCAAAGAATTCAGCCATGTATGGATTGAGGCATGAATCAGGTTTGGTGCCTAAGAACTGCTCAAACACTGCATCCTTCAACCATTGTAGAATAGGATGGACTTGCTCATCTGGGCTGTCAAAAGCTGCAAGCTTTTCGAACCATAAGAAGTTTGTGTTGCTAAGATAAGTAAAATCAATATCCAAGGATGGATCATTGAAGTTTACAAGTTCCTCTCTTTTGATCTTTGGAGCCATGTATGTTTGAGAGTAGGAAGGTTTTGAGGGTTTGAGAGGAATTCAAAATTTTGCTTAAGGGTTTGAAAGTATGGGTGCGTGAGAAGTGAGGTTAAAAACTGAGGGTTTTTATATCCAGTGGTTTTATTAACCGATGGATAATAGCAAATGTGGGTGGACAAATCCTAAGACAAAGTGGATATAGTGGGGTAGTGGCTTAGGAACGGTTAGATGTAGGTTAAAGAGTAATCAATGGCCTTGATCAATAGCACAGTAATTAATGCAATTTTAAAAGAGATTTTGCATTAAATGCAGATTTGCCATTTAGGGGCTAAAACCTTAATAGCACACGCCATCCTAAAAATAAACTACTCTTAGCCCAAGAAATCTTTTAAATGTCTAATCAATGCTAAAAATAGCTCTTATCACCTTATCATCTTAGACAAAATTTTGGTCAAAATAACTGACCAATATGCCTGAGTGGGTCCCAATGTTGCTGACTGGGTCCCACAAGGTCAATCTTCCTGACCAACATTGCTGAAGGCTATATGGACAAACCCACTGAGTTTTTCTTTTAGGCAGACAATTTCAGTGAGGTTGGTCAACCTTGCTGAAGTTCAACTTAATGAACTTCCCCCTTCATTTTAGCTCTCTTCTTCATTTCTCCATATTTCCTGGATCAAGTAAGCCCAACTCAGCTGAAAGCTCCAGAAATCTTTCTTCAGCTAATGGCTTTGTCAAGATATCAACCTTTTGCTTGTCAGTGAGAATTTTGACAAGCTTGATATCTTTCTTCTCCACATGATCCCTTATGAAATGATGCTTGATATCAACATGTTTGCATCTGGTGTGAAGCCCTGGATTCTGTGAAATAGCAATTGAACTATTGTTGTCACAAAATATGGGAACTTCATTGGTGATGACTTTGTAATCTTTGAGTTGCTGTCTGAGCCAAAGTATCTGAGCACAACAACTTCCAGCTGTTACATATTCTGCTTCAGTTGTTGAAGTTGCAACTGTATTTTGCTTCTTTGAGAACCATGAGATCAGCTTGCTGCCTAAGAATTGACATGTTCCAGAAGTGGATTTTCTGTCAATTCTACAACCTCCATAATCAGCATCTGAGTATCCAGTGAGCTCAATGTTGTCATCAGCTGGATACCATAGTCCAAGATTCTCAGTTCCCTTGAGACATCTTAGTATCCTTTTGGCTGCTTCAAGGTGACTCTTCTTTGGATTTGCTTGAAATCTGGCACACACTCCAACTGCAAATGTGATATCAGGCCTACTTGCAGTGAGATACAGCAGGGAACCTATGATGCCTCTATATTCAGTGGAGTTGATGGATACTCCACTTTTATCAGGATCCATTTTCCAGTTGGTATTCATGGGAATTCTGACTGGTTTGCTTGTAGCACATCCAAATTTCTTGATCATGTCCCTTGTATATTTGGCTTGATTGATGAATATTCCCTCCTTTGATTGAGTGACTTGCAGTACTAGAAATAAATTCATCAATCCCATCATGGACATCTCAAATTTGCTCTGCATGAGTTTAGAGAATTTCTCACACAGTTTCTCATTTGGAGATCCAAATATAATGTCATCCACATAGATTTGGACTAACAAAATATCATCTCCTTCATAGATTCTGAACAAGGTTCTGTCAACAGTGCCTTTGACAAAACCATGATCTAGAAGAAACTGTGATAAGGTGTCATACCAAGCTCTTGGAGCTTGCTTCAATCCATATAAAACATTTTTTAATCTGTACACCTTGTCTCCTTCTTCAAAGCCAGGTGGCTGTTCAACATACACCTCTTCCTTCAGTACTCCATTGAGTATCAGGCTAGTTGGGTGGTCTTGCAACCAAGTCCTTCTAGACCTGATTCCTTTAGGAGGATTTTCCTCTTCTGAAGTTGGATCACTAGGCTCATTAAATTCAGGAAAGTTAATTGAAGGATCAAGTTCAGGATCATAGTCAGGGTTGTTGTCCTCATTGTCAGATAGGTTGACATTTTCATTGGTTCCCCCTTGACTATTGGATCTATTTACTACCTCAGCATTGCCTGCTTCTTCATTGGTAGTTGTTACCTGGTTTTGAACTGGGATGGGGTCAGTCAATTCAATTTCTCCTTCAGGTTGGTTGGCTTCTGGTTGATTGCCATCAGGTTGTCCAGTTTTTTATAGTCATTGAGTTCAGGCTGGACAACATCTACAAATACTGTTTCCTTACTTTGAAGCCTTAATCTGGTTGTTCTTTGTGTTATCTCATCAATATTTAGGTTTCTAGCCCTGAACTCATTAATAGACTTATCAAACACAACATGAGGTGTTTCTTCCACAATAAGAGTTTTGCAATTGTAGACTCTATAAGCTTTGCTGACTTGAGAATATCCAACAAATATTCCCTCATCGGCTTTGCTGTCAAAAGCTTTCAATTGCTCTTTCCCATTATTGTGAATGAAACACTTGCAACCAAATATATGGAAATAGGCAACAGTGGGCAATCTACCTTTCCATAGTTCATATGGAGTCTTACCTTGACCCTTAGTGATTAGGGATCTGTTCTGTGTGTGACATGTAGTGCTAATGGCTTCAGCCCAGAACCTTTTTGGCAATTTGGATTCAGCAATTAAAGTTCTTGCTGCCTCTTTCAAGGTTCTGTTCCTCCTTTCAGCAACACCATTTTGTTGAGGTGTTCTTGCAGCTGAGGTCTCATGGGTGATGCCATTCTTGCTGCAGTACTCATTGATGTATGAGTTTATGAATTCTGTGCCTTTGTCTGATCTGATCTTGACAATACTTAGGCCTTTTTCATTACTCAATTTCATCATCAATACAGGTAGCTTGACTTGGGTCTCCTTTTTGTTTAGTAGAAATACTACCCAAGTGTACCTGGAAAAATCATCAACAACTACTAAAGCATGTTTTCTTCCATTTAAACTTACTGGGATAATTGGACCAAATAAGTCCATATGCAATAGTTGGAGAACTCTCTCAGTAGAGATGACAGGCTTTCCTTTGAATGAAGCTTTGATTTGCTTTCCTTCCTGACATGGCTGACATACATGTTCTTTGGAGAACACTTGGTTTGGCAGCCCTTTTACTAGAGAGTCCCTTGCAAACTTGTTGATGGTTTTGAAGTTCATGTGGTTCAGTCTCTTGTGCCATAGCCAGCTTTGCTCACTTGTGTTTTTGGCAACAAGGCAGACTGCTTTAGGGGTTTTGCTCCAATCTGCAAAATAAACATTTACCTTTCTCACCCCTGTTAGTAGCACCTGTTGTGTTGATTTGTTTTTGATAAGGCATTCATTTGGTGCAAATTCAACACTGTATCCTTTGTCACATATTTGACTTATAGATAACAAATTATATTTTAGGCCTAGAACATATGAAACATCAGTAATTTTGACACTAACAATGTTTAATGTACCATAATCTCTTGTGATCCCTTGAGAGCTATCTCCAAAGGTTACTGAAGGACCATCATTTTCAATGAACTCTGAGAGAAGTTCCTTGTTTCCAGTCATATGACTTGAACATCCACTGTCCAAGTACCATGCTGTTCTTTTGTTTATGCTTCTCTTCTTCTTGTGGTCCTTGCAGTCCTGCAAAGTCAAACTTTAGGTACCCTTTGAATGTTGGGTCCTAGGGGGTTAGTTGTACCTTTTGGAACCCAAATATGCCTGATTACTCTGATTGACTCAAAATGACTGACTTGGTTTCCATTTACATCTACATACACAGTCCTACCCTTAAATGCCTTGGGTGGTTTCTGTGCATAAGTGTTAGTTTTGTAAGGTTCAGGAGAGTTAGTGAACTTCTTTGGGACATGTCTCCTGAAGTTACTAGACTTAGGTGCAGCTTGGTAAGACCTTTGAGGATAGGGGCTTGGATGGCCTTTTCCCTTTGGCATGAAAGGTCTAGGCTTCCTAAAGCTGTTATACCTATTAGTGAGGTTGGGCCTTAATCTGTCCAGTTGAGGTTGCCTCATTTGAGTTGGCCTTTTCTGAGCAGACTTTGGACAACTCCACTGATGAGTGTTCAGATGGTTTGGCTTTCCATTGGTTCTCCCCTTCTGAACCTCATTCCTCTTGTATACAATGTTCTTAACCTTTTCCTTAGGTCTGGGTTTGGGAGCATTGTTTACTTGAGTAGGTATAAGAGTTTCCTTACCCTTACCCTTGATCAGTGGCTGGTTCACTTCCATTTCATTTTGTTTTTGTTGGGCCACTGACCTTACAAAGGTCATCTTAGAATTGCTTGTTGAAGCAATGCTAAGAACAGGTGAGGGTTCAAATGGATTATAGCCTAATCCACTTCTTTGAGCCATTGGTCTTTGAAACCCTTGAATTTCCTCTATTGCTTTAGAGGATTTGTTCAAGGAAGACATCTTCATTTTTAGGCTCCCCTCACTTAATTTAAGAGCATCAAATTCATGTGAGAGATTATCAAATTTAGCTTGAAGGATTCTAAGGTCGAAATCCTTTTTCTTCAGAGCCAGAATTTGTTCATCAATCAACTTTTGTTGTTCAGAGACTTTGAGAGACATTTCATCATGTTCTCTCACAGTCTGCTGATACAACTCAGTTGAGTTAAAGTCAAACTCTGGTTTAGGAAGGTTGGGAGTTTGGACTTTAGAATTTGTTGGGAATAAAATGAGAAGTGTTTTGATTTAATACCAAAACCCCCTGAGACATGCCTAAGTCAAAGATGATCATGTTCTAAGAATGTTAGAACATATAGCATAAGGCTAGATGAGAAGTTGATATGTTAGGCAACTCTTAGTTTAATAGATGCACAATTTGAGGGGGAACATATGCTTTGAAGTCTATCAAGAACAAGTCCCCTCAAGGCTCAAATTCTGGAATAATTGCCTAGTCTACTGAAAGACAAGTATGCTGATCAGAAGAGTTGTCCAGCAGAGTTGTCTCAGCAAAATAAGTCTTCTGAAGCTCAAGGATCAACTATGCTGATGAAATCAAGACAACTATACCGTAAGATCTTCAAAGAATCATGCTAAGAATACATGCAAAGAAAGCAAAGGGAAAGAGCCAAGTCATCTGAAAAGAGCAAGCCAACTATGCTGATAAGCATTTCCACTGATAGTGATAAGCAGAGTTGTCCACTGGTAAGGAATGTTGTCCTTATCATAGGAATAACCATCAGAAGCCATGTCCATGTTTAAACAAGTGGATCTTGAAGTCAGACATTGGGAAGAGTGATGCAGAATGAAGACAAAGTCTATACAGCCGTTTATTTCCCAAATGAGGACATGTCACTATCAAGAATCTGTCTTCTAAGTTGAAGAACTCAAAAGAAGACATTTATGGACATTTGGGGTTGCCTCTCCAACGGGCAAATACTTCATTTGTCTATAAATACAGAAGTGTGAAGACCATTTGAAAGCACCTCAACAGAATCCAACTACATCAACTATTCTGAAGCTCAAAGCTCATAGAACATTCAAGCTTTCAAAAGACTATCTTAGTCTTCATACACTTCTTCTAAGCTGAACCTTATTGTATATCCATACAAAGCTTAGAGAGATATCCTAATCCTTATACACTGATCTTCATTGTAAAGGATATCTCATTATTTGGAACCTTACTTCAACCCTTACACCTTTCAACTGAGAAAGTGAGAAGGTTGTAGTAGTAGAAGTGGTAGGAGCTGACTGTTGAGAGAAGAACAGTTCAGTTCTGAGTTGAGAAGAGGGTACTAGGACTCTAGACATCCTAGGGATCAATACACCAAGGAGTGGTGTTATTGATCAAGTGCACCTTGGCACTATAAAACAAGTTAATTCCAAGAGTGAAGGAATTATCCTGTTAAATCAGGGAAAGTGGATGTAGGAGCTTGAGTCTCTGAACCACTATAAACTCTTGTGTTGATTTACCTTCAAGTACTTTCATACATTCAACACTGCACACAAAACTGATCTTTCAAAGGACAAACATTCAAAGACTGTGCAAAACAAATTTGGACAAGTTCCCTGAAAAACTGGATTGATTGACTAAGTGATTTCAGAACTTAAAAGGAGTTTAAACTAAAGGGCCAACCACTAATTCCGCACTTATAACTAACTTAGATAGTCATTCAACTAAGTACTCAATAGTACTTAGTAGCTTGGTTATCTTCAAGAAGTTATACATCTTCAGCAGAGTTGTCCAAGACAACCTTGCTGAACTCTGGTTTGATCAAGTTTGAAAAGAATTTGCATACAAGTGTATTCCCCCTCCCATACACTTGTTATATACTCCTTTCAGGACCAACATAATTCAACAATTCATTTTCTCTCAATGCCATATGGCATACTTCTTGAAGTCTGGTGAAGTCCTCAAGTAACTTTCCAAAGTTGAGTTTCAAGTGAACTTCACTGGACTCATGTGTGTTATTTGAAGAATTGGAAGATGATCATACCTCTTCATTCTCAAAGGCCATTTGACAGTCATCATCACTGTCACTGTTGGAGAATAGCCCATCATCAGATGAGTACACACTTTCTTCACTAGCTGATTCCCCAGCTACCATGGCCTTCCTGTTGTTCAGCCTCTTATCTCTTTTATTCTGCCTCTCTTTTCTCTCCTTTGAACTCAGGTCAGGACAGTCATACTGGAAATGACCTTTTTTATGGCAGTTATAACACACATCTTCATCATCATTTTTCTTGCTTGAGGACTCCTTCCTCCTGGATGATGATGGTTCAGCTTTACTGTACTTCTTTCTGTCAGCATATTTGTCTTCTTTCTTCTCATTAGAGAGTTTGTCCTCTGATTTGTTGTCAGGAGAATTGAATCTTCTCCTGGTCATGTTGTCTTGGTAGAACTTTTTGTATCTACCAAATATGGAGTTGAGCTTCTCAAATCTCCTGGCCATGAGTGCCAGCTCCTCCTTCATCTCAGATTTAGAGACAGTTTGAGATGATCTCTGTGCACCCTTCTTTTCTGTCTCAGCAGCTTTGAATGCAACACCTTTGCTTGAGGAGGATGGCTCTTCATGTACCTTCTTTCTGTTCAAGTCAAACTCATATGCTTTGAGTTCAGAGAATACTTGTTTCATGGGCATGTTATCAAGATTGCTAGTGTTCTGCATCATGACTGAGTAGATGTTCCACTTGGATGTGAGACTTCTCAAAATTTTCAGTGCAACTTTTCTTTTGGCATAGAACTTGCCAAGAGAGTTTATCTGATTCATGATGTCAGTGAATCTGCCATCAAGATGGTCAATGGTTTCATTTGGCTCCATGGTAAATTGTTCATATTTTTGGATAGCCACTTGAAGCTTGTTTTCTTTGATCTTTTGGGTACCTTCACACATACGTGCTAAGGTATCCCAAATCTCTTTTGTTGTGGTGCAGTGGTACACTCTTCCAATCACTGCATCTGGAATTGTCTGGTACAATGTGTTCAAGGCAATGTAGTTCAGGTTGTGTCTTTTTCTTTCTTCTGCTGTAAATTCATCCTCATCCTTTGGCAGCAACTCCCTTGGGTCTGCTTTCTGGGCATCAGTGACTTTGGGATTTACTTTGGTGAATGTGAAGGGCCCTCTTGTGATGACTTTGATCATTTCATCATGCTGGCAGGCAAGATGTGCTCTCATCCTGATCTTCCAAAAGTCATAGTTCTCTATTGAGAACATTGGCAGCTTGTGATGAGAAATGTGATTTACTTGGTTTGGACCCATGTTGTTAAGGGTGTTGACAGCATCTCCTGGAACTGCATTGTTAGCCATTTCTATAGAATTTGATTAGATAAACACAAACAAGTTTTTCAGAAATTTGGATCAGTTCAGTGACCACAGAAATATTGTGATTTGAAAAACAGTTGGATTTTCAGAGGCAGTGGTCTTTGAACCCCTTCTCTGATACCACTTGTTGGTCCTTGATGGAGTATGACACAAGTGTATGGGGAGGGGGGGAATGCACTTGTGTCTACAAATTCTTTCTTTTTCAAAAACTGTTTAACTTAATCAGGGAGGCTGTCTCACAACTGTCCTGAGTGATAATCTTGAAAGATAATTGGCCTACTGAAAACTATGAAGTAATCAGTTGGAAAACTATCTAAAAGAGTTCTTAAGTGCGGAATGTGGTTGGCCTTTTCTTTGAAAGAATACTCCTAGTTGATTCCTGAAAAACCAGGTTATCAGGGACTTTGTCCAAAACAGTTTTTATTAACTTTGCTGAACTTACTTCTTTAAGAATGATTTTATCAAGTAATGTGAGTAATAGAAAAGTGCAATAAGTAAATGACACAACAATTTATAGTGGTTCAGAGTCTCAAGCTCCTACATCCACTTTCCCTGATTGAACAGGATAATTCCTTAACACATGGAATTAGCTTGTTTTATAGTGCCAAGGTGCACTGATCAACAACACTATTTTAGTGCTTTGATCCCTGGGATAAACTGAGTCCTAGTGCTCAATCTCACTAAGTTAAGACTGTATTTTCACTTAACAATCCTTAACTCCTCACTTCTACAACAAACTCTACTTCACTCAATGAGGTAGGGGTTTGAGGTTTGACTCCAACTAATTGAGATACCCTAATAAGAACAGTGTAAAAGCTTAGGATATCTCAGTGCTAAGCTTGGGATTGTTACAATGAAAGGCTTAGCTTTTGAAGTGATCAGGAAACTTGGGATTGTAAAGAATAGCTTAGGTTTCCTTTGAATGCTTGATAGTAGTTTGATAGCAGATAGTTGGATGCTTGAATCCTTGGATCACTTCTGAATTTATAGAGCAATTTGATCAACTATCCGTTGGAGAGATAGCATTTCAAATTGTCTATTTGAAGCTCCATTGAAACGGCTATGAAGGCCTGCCTTCTATTATCAACTGTGTAAAAGACTCTTCAATGGTTGCTTGAATGAATGTGTTGACTTCTGAAAAATGCGGTTGAGATGACTTGTGTCAGCTTCCAAATTTTGCACATTTCCCAAGGTTGATTGTGGCAGACTTTACACTCAACCAACGGTCAGATGGACAAGTGTCCTGAACATTCCTGCTGCAGGTGGAATGTTCCTCATTCATTCAATTCTTCAGTCTTTAATGCTTTTCTAAGTCTTCAATGCTTGTTCAGGCTTGATGGCAATAAATGCTTCATTAAATTTGTCTTCTGTGCATGTATCATTCAATGCCTTTAATTCAAAAAGTCCTCAAGCTGATCTGATATAGCACTTATCAGTTTATTGCAGCTTGACTTCTTATTCAGCCATGTTGTCCTCTTCAGCATGTTTGTCTTTGAAGAATCAGCAGACTTGTCCTAACCACTTAAAACACTTAAAGCTGCCTAACACATTCAACTTTGGACAACTATCCTGAACTATGAATCTCACAACACTTCTGAGATTTAGACTTAAGCATTTCTATTGTCTCAACTATCCTGAGACAGCTAGACTGATACATCTTTTAATTATATCTCAACTAATCTGATCATCATCAATCAGGGGTTTTGGTATCTTAATTAAAATCAATTTATTTCCCAACATCCTCCAACCCATTTTGTCGAGGAGAGCCAAATTAAAAAGGTGGGGATCCTTTAACCTCATCCCTCCGTTATCCTTTCTTTTGCATAGAGGCTCATATCTAGTCCACGACATACTTCTAGAGGTACCAGAACTTATTCATCATTTTATGTAGTTCATCCAATAAGGTCTTTGGTAGCAAAAATATACTCATACAATAAGTTGGGATAGCTTGAGCAACAACTTTAATCAGAATCTCTTTGCCTGCCTTTGATATGTTTTTCTTGTGCCACCCATTGATCTTTTTCCACATATTCTCTCTAATGTAAGCAAACACCTCCTTCTTTCTTCTACCAACAGGGACGGAAGTCCCAAGTACCGACATGTATTCAGTGGTTGGTGCACTCCCAAAATATCTCCAATTCTGCTGCGTATATTACGATCCACATTATTACTGAAATAGGTGCGCGATTTATTGTAGTTGTTCGCTTGTCCCGGCATAAAGTTATAAGTGTTTAATACCTCCTTCAACGTTCTATCTTCTTGTTATGTTGCCTGACAAAACAGTAGGCAATCGTCCACAAAAAGGAGGTGAGTAATCGTTGGGTTGCCTCGACAAACTTTCCCTTCATGCAACAAGACTCATCTATTCGTATTCATCATAAGAGATGATAATCCCTTAACGCACAATATAAAAAGATACAGAGAAAAAGGATCGCCTTGACGAAGGCCCCTCCCTAGTACCATCGACCCCACCAAGTCATCATTAACCCTGAAGTGATACCGAACAGTAGTCACACACAGTAGCATCCATTGCACCCATTGTTCGCAAAAACCCATATGTCGCAGGACACCTTTTAGATAGGATCAATCCACCCTATCATACGCCTTACTAATATCAATCTTAAGCGCCAAACATCCGGTCTTTCCTTTAGTTTTCTTACGCATATTGTGGATTAGCTCGAAGGCGATAAGGATATTATCATGAATAGCTCTCCCTAACACAAAGTCCGATTGTGATTTATCCACTAAATCTGGAAGCAACACCTTTAGTTGGTTGCATAAAACTTCACCTCCTTCAACGTTCTATCTTCTTGTTATGTTGCCTGACAAAACAGTAGGCAATCGTCCACAAAAAGGAGGTGAGTAATCGTTGGGTTGCCTCGACAAACTTTCCCTTCATGCAACAAGCCTCATCTATTCGTATTCATCATAAGAGATGGTAATCCCTTAGCGCACAATATAAAAAGATACAGAGAAAAAGGATCGCCTTGACGAAGGCCCCTCCTTGGTACCATCGACCCCACCAAGTCATCATTAACCCTGAAGTGATACCGAACAGTAGTCACACACAGTAGCATCCATTGCACCCATTGTTCGCAAAAACCCATATGTCGCAGGACACCTTTTAGATAGGATCAATCCACCCTATCATACGCCTTACTAATATCAATATTAAGCGCCAAACATCTGGTCTTTCCTTTAGTTTTCTTACGCATAGTGCGGATTAGCTCGAAGGCGATAAGGATATTATCATGAATAGCTCTCCCTGACACAAAGTCCGATTGTGATTTATCCACTAAATCTGGAAGCAACACCTTTAGTTGGTTGCATAAAACTTTCGAGATCAGTTTATAAACAACATTGCACAACGATATTGGTCTCAAATCCTTCATGCTTGCAGGGTTGTCACATTTGGGTATCAAAGTAACATTTGTATCATTCAATCCAGGTGGAAAGAAGCCCCTATCCAACCAAGAGGTGCAAGCTTGAAAAATATCTTCACCCAACACGTCCCAATTTTTTTGCCAAAGTGCTTTCTTAAACACCTCTCTCGTAAAAGTTGCAATCAAATTATTGTTTTCAGCCGCTGTGATACGAGGTTGTATGCCATTGTGAACTGGAGAGAGATCTTGAGGTATTGGATTTCCTTGAAACAGGTCACTTAAATAATTACGAACAATATCATTCTTACCATTCGAATCTTCCACCCAAACCCCACTACCCGTTTGCAATCTCTCAAATTTATTCACTTTGCTCCTCTTTGAAGCCATATTATGGAAAAAATTGGTATTACAATCGCCATCCTTGAGCCAAAATAACTTCGTCCTCTGTTTCCAGTGGCTCTCTTCATTTATGAAAAGAGAACCCAACAATTTTCTTAACTCATCAACTCATGCAGCCGCCCCCTATCTGATCTACCCTGAAGTTGCGCCAATTGCGTCTCAATATCACATTTATTTTCTCGAAAAGATTTTGCAATATGTTCACCCCATTTGCTAAGAGTATACGTTGTGGGCTTTAATCTTCCCACCAATCCAAGGTCTCGTAAACCCATCCAGCTCGCTGTAACAACCCTTGCCAAAATCTCCTGGTGGAACCATTTATTTTCGAACTAAAAAGATCGTTTCTTTTTCGTAGAAATAATTGGTTCAGTATCCAACAAGATTGGGTTATGATCTGAAACAGTGGCAATCAAATTTAGAAGGCGAGCGTGCGGGAATAAGTTTTGCCAATCTGCATTGCACATAGCCTTGTCCAGCTTTTGTTCAACAAAATGACTAGTCCCTCTTCCCCTAAACCATGTGAATGGATATCCAATCAACGGAATATCTGTGAGCCCACTGTCTGTCGTCGCTTCTAAAAAACCCCTAAATAAATACTCAGGATGAGCCACCCTTCCACTCTTATCACAATGCCATAGTAAATCATTATAGTCCCCAATAAAAACCCAAGGAAGCCTATAGTTGGAGGCTAAGGTACGTAACAGATTCTAAGATAATTGTCTCCTGCTACGTTCCGAGTACCCATAAAATCATGTAAGTCTAGATACCACATTATTACATCGAACTTCAACGTCAATATGATGCAAAGAGTAAGACAAGAGGCTACAAGTCACTCGATTATTCCATAATAAACTCAGACCACCACTACGACCATCACAGTCAAAAGTAAAACAATTATCAAACTTCAATTTAACCCTCAACAACTCAAGCCTACTAGCAACCGAAATAGTTTCTGAAAGAAATATTACATCCGCCTTATGAGTCCTAACAAGTTCACACAATGTAGGAACCGTAGCTGGTTGGCCAAGACCCCTACAGTTCCAACTAAGGATGATCATAATCCATAAGTAACTAGGGATAAAATTCAAGGCTCTCACAAGTAAAGAGAAAACCAATGGCTTCCGACTAAGGAAAGAAGATACATAATTGACGAACATCGATTAGTCAATACATAATCCAACTTGGGATGCAGAACAGACGAAGGTAGGTGATGATCGGACCGATGGGTGTTCGTCGGTGCATGCATTATGGTATAATGGGCGTGACAATTAGCGCATACGTTATATGTGAAGAGTTACCCCCCTAAGTAACAGTCTTACTGAAACGAAAGTACTCAGTGTTCATATCCCTATACAAAAATGGGAAATAAAATATGAGCATTGCCCTCTCCAAATAGACGAGGTGGCCTATGTCTTCGCAATAGAGTCTGGTGCCTGGTTCGCCTCCCTAAAATATGAGTGAAGCGGACAAACATATCCTCCAAAAGATGTCAAGTGACGCTCCAGAGGCCCCGAAGCCTCCAACGAATAATGGGAATAAATCCCTTCCAAGTCCTGACTGCCGACTCCAAATCTAATTCTGACTATAAGTTTCTCTAGCCCTATGGGAAAACATAATAGCGTAATGACCCGCTCCTATCTCTGCCTCAAGAGGGAAACCCCAACCGACGTTACGAGCGAAAGTCGCAACAAAGAACTCCCTCAAATTACAAAACAAAGCCCCAGTGGAGAGAGCCCCTAGAGAAGATAGAAAACTACCATCCACGTTCACCTTGTACCAACCCGGATCCGGAGGAAACCACCTAACCGAGTCTGGACCCGAATAGACCGAGGGCGACACTGAACCCCCAAGGCATGGCATACCACCAGATTTCAAACCGAACCATCCACTCGACCCTTGGAAAGGCCAACAGACTCACGTACCTCTGAAAGGACAAGAGCCAAGCACCTATGAACAGATGGACCCGCTCCATCAAAGACCACCCTGTTACGAACATGCCAGATGGTCCAAACAGTTGTAACAAATGCCACTCTCTAAAGCTCCAAAACCTGTAGACTAAAAGACATGCCCAAGGCCTGGAGAAATATATCATGAAATACTACCTCAGAGTATAAAGTGACCTGAAAGTAGGAATCAATAATGGAAAAAACCTGGCAAGCAAAGTTACAGTCACAGAGAAGGTGATCAATGGTCTCCACCACAACTCTACGAAGAGGGCACAAAGACGGACATGAAACCCCATAACGCTGCAACCAATCCACCGTAGAAAGTTTACCCCAAATGGCCCTCTAGATGACTGTAGAGTGGCTCATCAAAATAAATGAACCTCAAATCCAAAAAGACCAATTGACCCGAGGGAGGGGCTGCCGAAAAAAATCATAAGCCATACTCGATGTCAGTTTCCCTGAAACTGAAGACAAGGTTAAACAAATATAAAAACAATGTTATACTCCCTCCGTCCAATTTTATTATGGCCACTTCTTCGGGCACGGATTTTAATGAATATTGATTATATATTCATAAAGTAGATAAGTTGAGGGTATGATGAGATATTGTGGGGTACATTTGTAAATAGAGTTTATTAACAAACTAAGACAATTCATAAGTCATTTAAACAAAGTAAGACAAAAAAATTCAGTAAAACAATTAGGACCAAAATCAGTTACAAAATTCCTATTATGACTTTTCTTTATTAAATTAACAATTAAATATAATAATATACTCTTATATCATTTCTCATTTCAAAACTGACCCCTTCATATTCAGAATCCTAAAATGGAGGCGGCATTAGGGTTTTTTGAGGTTGCAGCCGTCACCAACTACACTGCTCGAAGAATCGAAACGCTGGCCTCCGTGTGAGTGGTGGAGATCGATGAGGATGGTGGCGCCGACGATTTGACCGTTTCTTTTTGCGATTTGTGATGATGAATTTGATCCGTTTCTTTGTGCGATTTTTACCTCGTCGGCGATTGATTCGCGATGGATCCAGATTTCCTGGTAATTTTTACCTCGTCGGTGATGAAAAACAATTATATATTTTTACTGTTAATTTTGTCAATAATTTCTTCCCTGAGAATTTCCATTCTTGATTTAAGGAGAAACTATTTGGTGTTTGCGTAGTAATCCGGAGGTTGTCCGGAGCAAGAAAGTGTAAGAGATTCCAATTTATGAGCATTAGTGGTTCAAAACTGGGATAGATCTTTTGTTTTGCTGAAGTCCTGCTTCTTTTTCAAATTAATAATGATTTCTGCTACTCCCTCTGTCCCATACTTGAAGGCACAAATGAATTGGGCACGAGTTTTAATGAATGAATTATTTATTAGTATTGTGTAAGATAAAGTGGGGGTAGTAAAGACTTTTCAAGTTTATAAATAGTAATAAAGTTACTTTTTAGTGTAATAAAGTAGTGACATTTGTTGTAATATTGTGATGTTTTAAGGAGATTGTTTAAAAGTGTTTTTGCTATTTTAGGTAATGTGCCTTCAAGTATGGGATGCTCAAAATGGTAAAATGTGCCTTCAAGTATGGGACGGAGGGAGTATAATTTTTCTTCTTTTGTAACTATATAAAATGAGTATCTCTGCCTTTTATTCGTCATGTTTTTGCTGAATGTGTGCTGTCAAGTTAGGCGAATGGAAAATTATTGCTGGACTTGTTTCTGCTGATAACAAAGTTTCTGCAATTTTCATTGCATATATAAACTCAATTTACTGCATATATTTGTATGTATAATACAAATTTCATGTATTTTCGTATAATGTAATTTTTATATTCAATAGTTTATTTACTTCACGAACTAAGAAAATCATAATTATTGTAGAATTTATGATAAAGTTTTATATTATTATTATGCAATGCACATAGGGGTGGAAATAGGTTGGGCTAGGCTAGGCTTTACATGAAAAAGTCTGGGCCTGGTTTATAAATATTGAGCCTGAGCCTGGCCTGTTATCTGTGATAGGCTTTTTTTGCAGCCTAAGCCTGGCCTTTTAAGTAAATAGGCCAGGCCTACGAGCCTTTTAGAAGCCTATTAAATATGAATCGTAGTTCAATATTCAAAGTTGCAAATAAAATTTACTACCAAAATAAATGCATTACAACTATGAGTTTAAATACAAACATTATAATGATTTCAAAAGTACTAAAATAAATTTAACTTACTTTAATTTAATTTAATATAAATGTTAGTACTAAATTTTAAGAATAACTTATTATAAAATATATATAAATATAATATATAATGTTAAATAGGCCGGCCTGGTAGACTTATAAGGCCTTATTTAAAGCCTAAACCTAGCCTACTTAACTAAATAGGCTTTTTAAAAAGCCTTAGCCCGGCTCATATTATAAATAGGCTAGGCCTAACAAGGCCCTTAATAGGCTAGGCCGTAGGCCCCTGTCGGGTAGCCCGGCCTACTTCCACCCCTAAATGCACATATTATATATATGCATATACTGAGAATATGCAACAATTTTTTATATGCAAAGATATTACCCAATATATTTATGACTATTTAATAATTTCCATAGATAAAATAACTCATGCACATATTAAAGTATATGAAATTATCAATTGCATATATAAAAAAATGTATGCATATTTGAAAATATATGCACTTATCGGTTGCATTTAATAAAATATGTGTATATGCATCATGCAAACGTATTATGGGTGTTATTCAACAAGTATTTGTTAATACAAGTTGTTCATCAAATTAATTTAAACACATTTAGAGGTGTATGGAGTAAACTAATTTTTTTGAATGTATTAATTTTATTAAGTATTTTATAATATAATTTATATTTTAATAAAGATATGGTATGCAAAATAATAACTATACGAATATTTAATTAATTAAAGTATATTTACGATTAATAAGAAAAATATTGAATATATAAAAGAGAAAATTTATAAAAAAGGCCATTTAGGCACCTAACTTCTTAAATAAAGACAACTTTTATAATCTTTTTAAAAAAAGGACAAAAACGCATGTTAATAACCCATTATACCCTTATATTTAAATATGGAAATTAATTTATTAATTTAATAATTAAATAACAAGTCTTCATCTTCCTTATTTGTCGCCATAGATTTTTGGTTAATTTATTAATTTAATAATTAAAGAACGGGTTTCTTGGCCGGAAAACTCAAATCTTCAAGCTTTTTGGTTAATCCATGATGAATCAAACATAATCCCGCTGCATCTACAAACGATTGGCCATAGATTTCAGATTGGTGAAGCAACAATCCTCGATTTCCTCTTGAAATCGAGGGATCTTTTTCTTCTTTTAGTTTCTGTTTCAGTTTTGGGTGACCCCTCACGCCCAAAAACTGATTTCCGATGATTCTCAAAGTTTCTGCTGCTTAGAGGCTTGTTCCTCTCTTTCAACGACGGCCATGGCTATAAGGTCTCGTCTCCTTTGCTCTTCCATAATTGTTTCCTCGATCTGTTCTTTCGACTGCACATGATCAAGAGACTTTCCACGCGATCGTTTCTTTATATTCCTAGGGGATTCAAACTTCACCGATTTCTTCATTATGGATGATGGACGCGAAGCCGCCGGAGATACAGTAGAAACTTTTAATTCCAAGGGTCAGATGAAGAGTTTTGCCAAGGGTATGATTATTAATTCCACACGTACACACATAATTTGCAAAGAATTTAGGATTTTTTGAGATGATTTTAATTTAGGTTCAATTTTGCTCTGTTTTCGTGAAATTGTGATGATTTACGTGCGTGTTGCTGAAATGTAGTTCATGATTATTTGTTATTGGTTTGGTCAAGGGATAATGCAGATCTTATTTTGCATATGTATACGTATTTCTGCATAATCACATTCTAATATGAAGACACCGTACTATTTTTTCTGCATTATTCATTTTATTATGCAGTTTTAGATTTCATTGTTCTGCATTATTCATTTTATTATGCAGTTTTAGATTTCATTGTTCTGCATTATTCATTTTATTATGCAGATTTAGATTTTATATTAATTTTCCAACCATGGTCTAGGGAGCAAAATGTTCTTCTCACTTCTCACTTCGTCTTCTTCCGTACTTCACGGTTTCCTTTCTTCACAAATTGAAAAAACCCCAAAATTCTGCACAAAATTTACAAAGTTTGACCGGAGTTGTTGATAGAGTTTAATTTTAGGAAGTTTTAATTAATTGCGTAATTCGGGGGGCTTTAATGAGCTGATAGAACTTTAGTACCAAACCTGTTTTTCTTCTCATTTAATTTTAGGAAGGTTTTTCTTAATTGCGTAATTCTCGGAATTAATGAGCTGATAGAGCCAGCTTTAAATTTCAAACATTTAAATAATTTCTCCATATTAATTCCGAATTTATGTATTAAGGGCATGATGGTACATTTATGTGCCATTTTGTCCTTATTCTGAAACTATTTTGAATCATGTCTTTATTTAAAAAAACACTAAGTGAAATGACCTTTTATGTGAAATCCCCTATATAAAAATATGAGTGTGGACAAACATAAAGTATGATCTCGAATTTTAGGAAAGTTTTTTTAATTGCAATTAGCGCTATAATCGAGGGATAATTAAATCATTTGAAAATTTGAAATTAAAACCAGCTAGAATCGAGGAGAATTATCTCCCAGCTTAATTTAAAATTTAAATGTTTGACTTTCCTAAATTTCGATTAACATTATTAATTGTAGTTGAAATTCTTAATTAATTAGAAAACATGGGCATAATCGACTATATAGATTGGATTTTGTCCTTAATTGTTTTACTAAATAAAACTAGTTTTTTGCCCGTGCGGTGCACGGGGTTATATAATTTTGTTTTTATAATCTTTATAAATATGTTTTTTCTTAAAAAAATAAACTTTTGATTTCTTGGTTAACTTTTTTTTATTGAACTAAAAATAAAATATATAACTAAAAAGAAAAAACTAATGATTTTTTTTCAAACTTGAAGCCCAAAATATACTTTTTGTGATTAGTTTTAGTCATTCCATTTTAATTGATAATTTATTAATAGCCATGCATATATATGTACAACTGTTTTAAGATTAAGATTCAATGTGTATATGTTTAATTTTCTGCAAACATTTTAGATTACAATAAAACCAATTTATAATAACAGAGAGTGAACTTTTTAGGATATATGAAGCCCTTTTTATGATATTCAATTTTTATGTTTTCCTTTTTAGTCTTCTTATTCATTGTTTAAAATAATTGTGGGAATAGAAATGATTTGTTGTCTATTTTATTTATTTAAGATTTCAGTTTATTTATTATTATGTGTGTATTATAATTTTGTTTAAATCTTAGACGACCTTCCCTTTTGTTTTTGTTTAGACTTTACAGTATCTCGTAGAGTTTATTTATTTGTTGAGCATTTCATACAAAATAAAGAGTGTTCTTAAATTTGAAGAACTAAATTTAAATATTTTCCGACACCCTTTTTAAATTAACTCTTTATTTTATCTATTATTTTTTAGGATATGTGTATTTTTGTCGGTTAATTTACACTAATTTTTCAACCTTGAAATTTGTCTATTAAATTTACAAAATTCATTGAGAAATTTTTAGCTTCCTAAATGGCAATTATTATAAAACCATGTGAATTCTTATGATAAATTGTATAAATATTCACAAAATCTGTTGGGCAAAAGATTTTTATACAGGACTCTTCGACCACCTGAAAAATAAGATCCAAGGGAAGTATATCAAGCAAAATTGTAACAACAATGTCCATAATCAACACAATTTTACATATAATAAAAAATCAATGAAATTATGTAACTTAGGAAACTGGAGCAAGTGAAATTCTAATGTACGGTCATCATTTCATTTCGGAGCCAAGTCTAAAGTCCTAGACTGTTGCAAATATGAAAGAACAAATGTGAATCACAAATTACCCTAAAAGCTCATCCAGTTTTGAATTAATTCTAAGATTTTTAAGGTTCTTATACAATTACAGGAGTACATGACTTCTTTCACCATTTCTTATAAAGGAACATAAAATTGAAGATGCCCATTGAAGAAAAATTCAAAGAAGATACACAACATTATTGCACTACACACATGAAGTGGACAATAAGAGAAAATTTCTAAGATTGTTGATAGAGTTCAACAGAAACAAAGGCCCACTTTTATAAGTCCAATTTCATAAATTGACAATCTAAAGAGAAACAACATTCTAGTTAAAATACAAAAAGAACACATGTATAACTCATATACAAAAAATTACATTCTTAAAGTGAAAGTGAAAGTTAATTCTGAAACATCTTGCCTAAAAGAAGATGATACAACAATCCCATCTTTTCTTCTTACATCTAAAAACCTCTAAAGCAGATCTAAGTATTGTTGTTCACCGTCATGCACAGTCATCAGTGTACAAATCAAGCTCCTCTTCGTTTACAGATTGAGCACCGCCGGTACCCATCATAGTCACAGTCATCTGCGTTGATACTGAGGCAGACTTGTTTGGAATTGATTGATCACGTACAGAGACACTGTCGTCGCCGTTTGCAAATCCACCTCTGCAGCCATCGCCCTTCGTGATCATCTACTCGATGCCTACACGAATTATCACAACTCTAAATTTTATATAAAAATAAAAAGAAAAACGATCAACACATGTACACTGAAGAGATGCAGAAATGGCGCCTCCCCCTGTACAACTTCCCTTATGCATGTAAGGCATCATCAGCTAAAAAATAGAGGGAGCAAAGGAATCAAGGGAACATGGATGGATAGGACATTTCAGGCGGTGGTTCTAATTAATCTTTTTCTTAGGCCACAAGAAAATTAAATCCTCACATTTCAAACATCAAAATTGAGAGCATAATAATATGCATAATTCAGGAAAAAAAAAAAAAAAGGGACCTGCAGTGTTACATTACCAAAGAATTAGTAGATAGATCAAAAATAAATTAAAACTAAAGGAACTAATCTAATTTCTTTGATCTAAGAGGTATTCTAGCTATTCTTTACCAAGTACATGATTACATAAACTCAGAAGCAACATCATAAAATCGTTTTCTGCAGGGCTACTTCCATATAGATAAGAGAATGAGGAATGTAGCTAGTGATAAAGTGTCTGATACAATCCTGCAATCATATCTAAATCAAATCAGTAACTATCAAGAGAAATAGCTGAAATTATGCTAGGTTTCAAAGGTTCTAAAGCCCAGTCTGTCAAATTTCTCATTTTATTCACCATTGAAGTTGTTACTTCTTTGGGCATCTAAAATAAAATGGTACATAACTAATTAACAATAAATTGAATCAAAAGTCCCGACATACTGCATAATATGTAGTATCATAGAAAGTCACAAATAAGCTAGATATTCAACATTTAAAGAGAACAACTATCATCACAAATTGCAAATGAGATAACTCTATTTTGTGCTTACCCACAAACAGACCTTTCACTGGTAAGGAGTAATCAAGATAACAATCTTCAATCAAAGGTCATTTCATGTAGATTAATATACATCAAACCCAACAGTCCCTAAATCGTGGTAAACTCAAGCAGAATGTTTGTATATGAGGTTGTAACCAACACCGGACCTAATGCTCGATTTCAGGGAAATTAACCACACCAAAATGATTTTCGACCGAATATGATTTTCAGTAACTTACAATAATGACACTATGTTGCTGTTGGATTCATTACTGGAAACTTAACTCCAGCATCATAAAAGTTGACACATTCAAATATTTCATAAAGTTACTTCTTGCTTATTAAGTCATACTCAATTAAAAAGCCAAATTAACCACCTGGCTATCAAATAGGAAACACGATCGCCATATAAGCATGGCTGAATAATGATCCAGTCCAGTTCATTACTTTAAAATTTTCAAAATAATTTCAAAGTAACGGAGTCAAACTAAGATTAAAACAATTACATATCCGATGGTTAGGACTACTAAATTTTAAGGATTTTCTAGATCATTCAACCCCACGTAATTATTGAGAACAGAAAAATAAAAATAGAGAAAATCAGAGGAGAAGATGAATTACCTTATATCCAATATGTAATATTTTCTTCCTCAAATACCTAAAATAAAGGAAATTGAGTACCTGAAGCTGAAATATTAAGCTTTGTTATGCTAGTAAATTGAATACCCTAAAAATATTTCAAATCAAATTGAATATGAATTACCTTGTATCTTATAGTAGCCAATAATTCTAGAAATTTAAGCAAATTGAAACTTACGGGAAGAATATAATCAAACAACGCCTGCTTCTCTCTCTGCATTCCCTAATTCTTTCTTTGGGATTTAAGTGTTTGAGTGGGGGAACGGATGTCAAGCATTTAGACTACCTTCGATCGCTTCAATGGCTGCCCAACTTTGATCTTGGCTTTCCCCTTTGCTGTCCCACTAACAGAACATCTCTGCAAGAACTGGAACCTTAGATAATCCATGGATGAAGTTAAGGGTTTCCATTTCTTGATACTCTAGCAAAACCCTTTTTCAATTGACTTTAAATTGAATGACATGGCAGAATAGTATGTGACATGGCAGTTCAAAATGACACATGGCATAGCAAAATGACAAATGGCAGAAGCTGAAGAGCCACATGGAAGAAGGAGGAGAACACTTTCCTCCTTTTATATATATATATATTAGCTTAAATCTTAAAGTTTTAGAGTGGTTTGGTCTATTATGTTTTTTTTCCCTTGTAAATAAATGATTGTTTATGAATAAAGTGAATGGCAAAGTGGGTAAATAAGTGATAGTAGGAGGGTGGAGATAAAATAGTATGAATAGTATTGTTTCTAAAAAAAAAAGTATGGGCATAATAAAATTGTGGGTCAAACAAATTTGTGGGTTAAATATTTTTCGTGGATCAGACACCGAAACAAATATAAAGGGAAAAAATAAATTATATTATTATAATTGTTGTGGTCTACTGATTGAGTTAATTAATATTTTTATTGTTTTTAAAAAACTTTTTATTATGCAAAGTTTTTTATTGTTTTGTGCAAAGTTTTTAGCTCACTTGAGCAAATGTTTTTATTTATTTTAGGTCTTAGAGAGTTAGTAATGTTAGTATTGTTTAAGTTAATGAATTTTGTGTCTAAAATGTAGAGTCGGCAATTTGGGCCCGGCCCAATGGGCCAACCCGGCCAACCCGAAGCTCAGTATGGTCTGGGCTAAGAAAATACAGGCCCATTTAAAACTGGACCTATTTGGCCCGACGGGCCTGATGGGCTAGGTTAATTTAGCCCGACGGGCCGCGGGCAGCCCATTTGGCCCGAGCATGTTTTTTTTTTCCCCTTTTTCTTTGCTTTTTTTTTTATTCAGCAATTAAAAATAACATTAGAGTTTTTACTTTTTACTCTTTCTTTCTCATACATACTCGTCGTTCGCGCCGTCACGAGTCGACGGAATCGTCCCAGCCGCCCAAGTCTCAACGAGTGAACTCTCACGAAGAACAAGCAAGAGTAGCAGGGTTTTTTTTTCCTTTCAATATTAGAATTTCTGATTTAAATTCTTTACCCGTCTCATGTAGTGATCTTGCAAGGAACTTAAGATATTTTATTTAGAGTGATGTTTAATTTCAAGTCGATTGAATCCGTTACTGTGCGATGGCATGAGAATTGATATATATATATATATATATATTGTCGGCGGCTGTTAGTCTGTTACTGTATGAAAAATTGTCGGTGGCTGTTAGTCTGTTACTGTATGAAAAATTGTCGGCGGCTGTATATTATATGAAAAAATTGTTTAATTATTTAATTGTATAGTAGTAATGACTTGATCGAATTGAGATATGTATAGAGTGATATATTATATGAAAATTTGTTTAATTGTATAGTAGTAATGACGGCTGTTACTTTTAGTATATAATGGTTATGTTAAATTCATAATTAATTGTTTAGTAGTAAATTAGTAACCACGACTGTTAGTAACTTAGTTTGGTTGTTAATGAAAAATATATATGATTACTATAATGTAAAGAGCTATTATTATATTGTTTATATTTGGTTATTTAAGAAAGTTTTGCATGCTTTTGGAATTAATTTCAACTTGTTTAGGAATATAAATTAATTTTTCTCCTTTTATTTTATTTTTTAGTTTATCTCGACGAAATGAATATCGAATCAGATTCAGTGGATGAGTTTGTTAACGAGTTAGATTGTGAAATATTGGAAACTTCCGCTCCGACCTTTAAGAGTTCGGCAGGTCCTACTTCTTATATATTTCAGCGTACTAGTACCGATAAGAATTCTAAGATTGGTGACAAAGATGTCGGTGGAGAAGCCAAGAAAGGTAATCGTTCTACATCTAAGGTGCGGAATTATTTTGAAAAGATTGGTGTTGTAGATGGAACTGAAAAATGTAAATGTAAGGCTTGTGGTAAGCTTTATACTTGTAAGAGTACATCAGGTACAAATCATTTATGGCGTCATGTTAATGCATGCAATTCAACTCCTAAGTTTCATAATGTTGAGGCATTGATAAATAACCATGCTACATTGTTGAAGAAGTGGAAATTTGATAATATGGCTTATAGAGAGGCATTAGCTAAATGTATTATCATGCATGATCTTCCATTTAGTTATGCTGAGTATGAAGGGGTTGTGTTAGTGAATAAATTGTTGAATCCTGAATTCAAACCTGTCACTAGAAATACATCAAATTATGATTGTTGGAAGGTGTTTTTAATTGAAAAGGCAAGGCTAAAGAGTGAGTTAGCTGCATTACCGGGTAGAATTTGCTTGACTTCTGATGTTTGGACTGCAATAAATGTACGTGGTTACATGTCTCTCACAGCTCATTATATTGATGCAAATTGGAAGTTGAATAATAAATTGCTTGCATTTTGTGAGTTAGATTGTCAACATACAGGAGTAGAACTAGCGGGGAAAATTTTTGGAATGCTTAAAGATTGGAAAATTGACTCCAAAATATTTTCTATCACCTTGGATAATGCCTCTAACAATGATAAAATGCAAAAAACTTTGAAAGAAAGACTTGAATTGCAAAATGACTTGCTATGTAAAGGGGATTTTTTTTCATATAAGGTGTTGTGCACACATCTTGAATATTATTGTTCAAGAAGGCATAAAAGAGGTGAGTGAACCTTTGAGTAAAATAAGAGAAAGTGTGAAGTATGTGAAGGGTTCAGAAGGAAGATTGAGACAATTTCAAAAATGTGTTAGTGTAGTGCACTTAAGTGATGTTGGTGGTTGTTTTTTGAGGTTGGATGTGTAAACTAGATGGAATTCCACGTACATGATGCTTGCAAGTGCTATTAAATATCGTCGTGCTTTCACTAGTTTAAGCTATGAGGATACTAACTACAAAAGTTGTCCATCAAATGAAGAATGGGAAAGAGCGGTGAAGATATGTGATTTTTTGGAGCCATTTTATAACATCACCAACTTGATATCGGGATCGTCTTACCCTACCTCTAATTTGTACTTTAGGCAAGTTGCATGCATAGAAATGAAGTTGAATGAAAATTTGGCTTGTGAAGATCAGAAAATCAAAGATATGGCAGCAAAGATGAAGATCAAATTTGATAAGTATTGGAATGAATATTCTGTTACTCTTGCACTTGGATGTGTTCTTGATCCAAGTGCAAAGTTGGAGTTTTTGAGCTATTGTTATGGGCCGGTTTATCCCAATAATCATCAAGAGAAGGTGGATAAAGTTAAGACGTCTTTGTATAAGCTTTTTGATGAATATATGGAAAAGTATGGTGGATTTTCAAGCTCATCTCAATTTAACTCATCAACAAATGGTACATCCCAAGGTCCTCAAGGACAAACAAGTTCGAGTGGGACAACCTCATTTCCATCAAAACCATCCTTGCTTAATGTAAGTTTTATATTAATTTTATTGAACCAACTAATTTATTTGTAGAGTTTTGATATTATTAATATGTTTATGTAAATTTGTAATGGCAGGAGTTTCATAAAAGAAAAAGGCAAAAGACTTCAAATGATGGTAAATCACAACTTGATGTTTACATGGAAGAAGAATGCATTGATGGCGAAGTGAACGCCCTTGACTATTGGAAGGTGAACAAGCATCGATTTCCTCAACTTGCAATCATGGCTTGTGACATTTTAAGCATTCCAATCACCACAGTGGCTTCAGAATCTTTATTTAGCATTGGTGGTCGTATCTTGCACAAGTATAGAAGTTGCTTACTTGGTGAAAATGTGCAAGCCCTCATATGTACTCGTAGTTAGTTGCACGGTTTTAAAGAAATTGGACCCTCTGGTATTTATAACTTAATATTTACAATTTGCATTGAATTTTAGTTATTTTCCTATTTTGATTTTCTTATTTTGTGTCTACAGATGTTCAAGAGACGGAGGAGATACACTTTTCTAAGCAGGATTCCAACATTATGATTGATGATGTTTGATGTTTGATTTTTATTTTCTTTGAATTAAACTTTGTTATTGTGTTTTTTAATTCGAACTTTGAACTTATGCGTATAATTCTATTTTGGACTTGTCGTGTACATTAATAATTTAATACTATTATGCTATAATGGTTATGTGGACTTGTCGTGTACATTAATAATTTAATACTATTATGCTATAACGATGGTTCACAAAATTCTATTGGCAAAGTTACAATGGCAAAGTATTAATGGTTATGATCGATTGGTCGTTTATGAATAATGCATAGTTACTACTCCCTTTGTCCCCGAAAAGTTTGCGGGGAATCTTGGGCACATAGTTTAAGAAAAAAGTGTAATGATGAGAGTGTTGAGGGGTAATTTTGTAAACTTTTATATATAAAGTAGAGTTTAAGACAATCCATAAGTCATTTAAACAAAATAAGCTAAAAAAATTCGATAAAACAACCAAGACCAAAACACCTTACAAAATTCCTAATATGCCCTACATATTGTTTTTCGAATTCTGCCATTTTTCCACTCTTTCCAAAATTATAGCTTCTCTTTCCTTTTTCGAATTTAAATCTAATTTGAATCATTCAATTCAATTCAATTCATTTCACGTCATTTCTCATTTCTCCCAAAACCCTAATACCACCTCCCTTATCTTGAATCTGGGTGAGTCTTGGAGAACCGAGACGATGGACTCCGTGTGAGTGGCGGAGATGGATGAAGGTGGTGGCGTCGACGCAGGAATGGCGGCGGAAGAAGAGTTTCCGGCCACAGGGTTCGCGCGATTTGATTGAGGTGACAAGTGCTCTGTTTCGGCGATTCGTGTCTTCCATCTATGCCAATCGCCGCGGCCTCCAACTTCGTTATTGGCGACCGATCTGTATGGATTTAAAGACGAAATTGCCGTCCAACTTCAACTCCGCTGCCTTGGCCGCCGCCTCCATAGCCTTCGTCGTTCGTGGAGATGGAAGAACGGGTGCCAGTACAGAGAGGTTTTCTCAGATTCGTTCGTCGCTGCCGTCTTCGTGCACAACCAGATCGGCTGCCTGCTGCTGCCGACGGATCTTTCTGCGCGTTCACCGTGTCGAGCGTCCAGTTGGAGTAGCTAAGATTTCCAGATTTTTTGAATTTTCAAAGATTTTCGATGTGGCTTTTTGTTGAGAAATTGGTGGGTGCTCTGTTTCAGTTGATTCGTGCGGTGTTGGGGGCGGTGGTGTTTCAGAAGTACGTTCCCACTTACTCTAATTGTTGAATCATTTTATTGATTTGTTTATTCTGTGAACTTATGTGGAATTTTGATTAATTTAGTGTTCAGAACGACAATTTTTGTGGGTTTGAATGAGAGTTACAATTTCTAGCTTTTGTATTTCTCTTTGTATTAATGTTTTTTTGAAGCTATTCTAGTGTATTCTGCTGAGTTTGAAATTATATTTGGAGGTGAAACGGAATTTAGATTTGGATTTTGTTTCGCATTTTGGCTATCAAATTTGCCTATCTAGCACGACTTTTTTTGTACGAGTATTCTGATGAGAAATTTACATGGATACTTTTCTGCAGGCACGGAATACTCTTGGAATCACGAGATGGAGAGTGAATAAAAGAGTACTCCACATCATTGACAGAATATGGGACAGTGGAGGTTGTCTTGGAGACTTAGTTGCATATATAAACTCAATTTACTACATATATTTGTATGTATAATGCATATTCAGTGTATTTTCATATAATGTAATTTTTAGATTCAATAGTTTATTTGACTTCACGAACTAAGAAAATCATAATTATTGTAGAATTTATGATAAAGTCTTATATTATTATTATGCAATGCACATATTATATATATGCATGTATTGAGAATATGCAACAATTTTTATATGCAAAGATATTATCCAATATATTTATGACTATATTTGACAATTTCCATAGATAAAATAACACATGCACATATTAAAGTATATGTAATTATCGATTGCATATATAAAAAAACGTATGCATATTTGAAAGTATATGCACTTATCGGTTGCATTTTAATAAAATATGCGTATATGCATCATCCAAACATATTATGGGTGTTATTCAACAAGTATTTGTTAATACAAGTTGTTCATCAAATTAATTTAAAGTTAAACACTTTTAGAGGTGTATGGAGTAAAATAATTTTTTTGAATGTATTAATTTTATTAAGTATTTTATAATATAATTTATATTTTAATAAAGATATGGTATGCAAAATAATAACTATATGAATATTTAATTAATTAAAGTATATTTCCGATTAATAAGAAAATTATTGAATATATAAAAATATGAGTGTGAACAGACATAAAATATGATCTCGAATTTTAGGAAAGTTTTTTTAATTGCAATTAGCACTATAATCGTGGGATAATTAAATAATTTGAAAATTTGAAATTAAAATCAACGCTTGAATCGAGGAGAATTATCTCCTAGCTTCATTTTAAATTTAAATGTTGACTTTCTTAAATTTAGATTAACATAATTAATTGAATTTGAAATTCTTATTTAATTCGAAAATAGGGGCATAATCGACTATATAACACTGATTTTGTCCTTAATTGTTTTACTAAATAAAATTGGCTTGAATTTTAAAATTTTAGAGTGAATTGTCCTATTCTATTTTTTCCCCAAGTATAAAGTAAATAAAGTAGGTGGGTTGAGTGTATGGTGAATCCCAAAAGTAATGACATAAATGGTAAATATGTGTATATTGTGAGGGTGGGGATTGTGATGATTATTTCTATTTTGGGGTATGCAAACTTTTCGGGGACAAACAAAAAAGGAAAGTATGAAAACTTTTCAGGGACGGAGGGAGTACTTAGTATATCGTTTTTGGCTTTTTGCTAGAAATATTAAAAAAAAAAATCATGTAATGGACTGGACTGGCCCGCTAGCCCATGATGGGCTAGGCTGGGCTACCATTTTGTAGGCCCGACCAGTTCGTGGGCCGGCCCGGCCTAGCCCATGAACAACACCTGGCTCGTTGGGCTGGGCGACCCGAATTGCCAGCTCTACTAAAATGGGTTGTATGTATTTTTTGAATTTTATTTTGATTCCAACAATGTTTTTATTGAGTTATTTTAGTTGAAATTATTTGATGTTCTCAGTTATTTTGAATGAGTAAGATGTTTAATTGTGTAATTTTAAAATTCAGTGAAAAAGTATACAAGTAATATTGTATACTCCAACATATATTTTAAACTTGGGTCTTTGAAGGCTTCGTCCTTCCTTATAATAGAAAAAATAATAAATGTCATTTGATCATTGATTCAACATATATAATTATTTGTATATGATTGCACTCGCAATAGTGCGTTTGTTGTATGAAATGTGCAATTGCATAACTTCGCTCTACTAATAATTTAAATTAATAAATATAAAATAACAATAATACAATTATGATTGATAAACATGTCGGGCCGGGTCGACACAGGCCTGTCGGGCTTTGGTCAGGTTGTCGAGCCATCGAGCTAAAATCACCCGATTTTTTATAATTAAAAAATAGAATAAATAAATGTTAATATTTATAATTTAAAAGAATTATTATAAGGAAAATTTGCATCTAAATACTTTATAAAATTTGAAATTCTAAATCAAAATTGATTTGACAAACCTAAAATTGGATTTTAAATCAAAATCGCATGTTATATATATAACACACCCTAAAAAGAAAAAAGAAAAAAAAAACAGTCAAACACTACCCCTCCCCTCCCCACCCCTACCCTACCCTATCCTACCCTACCCTCCCCACACTTGTTTTTTCGTTTTTGAAAACTAAAAGCACAACCCTTTGGTGTTAAAAATAGATTGAGAACTAAATTGGGGCTTTTCTCGCCGTCGTTACCCCAGGAGGATCAATATTGGGACGCTGCTCGCTCGGCCACCGCCGCACCTCTGTTGTTTCACACATACGCCCCGCTGCCGCGAGGGTTAGGTATTTTTCACAATTATTTGGATTTTAATCCGGATTTGTTTGAATCTGTCGCGAAAACCCTCAATCTCGTTTATGTTTTAGGGAATATTTTAAGGTCTACAAATTAGAGTTGCTCCAAGTTCCATTTTCAGAATTAACATTGTTAGGTTCTATTGGTTAATAGCAATGTTAACGAATGAAAGTGTAAACAGAGTGGGATAGGAGAACAAATCCTTTTAGGGCATTAACTGAAACTGTGAATTATCTGCTTCAAGATGAACTGAAATTCGTGCTTTGTGATGCCTGTTGTGCAGGGGTAGCAGAATAGGTGGATATTTCTTAGTATTCAGATGATAATGGAGGAACTTCACTCTTCTCAAATTGAGGTTAGTGCTTTGAAATATGCGTTTATTTGTTGTTGTTAAAACATTGTGGATGTAATCTTGTTTTCTGTTTACTTATAAAATTGAAGAGTGAAATCATGGTTCCCTTTATGTTGATTGTTCATCTGAAAGTTCCATTTGATTGTACGTAAAATTAATTCTCGGGATATCAAGTTGGTGACTTTTAATTTCAAGTGGGAAAGGTGGTTCTAATTTCTAATGCATACCTTATGTTTAAAAAAATAAAGGAATTAATCACCAACGATTGAAGAAATCTTGAACCATTTAAGTCTAAGACTACTTGAAATGGTGAACACAGATTTTAGTGCAGAAAGAACTGAAATTATAGAATTCTACTCAATCCAAGATTGCTCCAATGCACCAACAATTTGGAGAGTGACCAACCAGGACTGAGAGAATTATGACTGCTCTGTGTTTGATCACACTAGTCAAATATTTAAGAATCTTGGCCAACATGACCGAACAATTGTTTAGTTTAGATTACATTGTTGAACAAAACTTTGTTCGACCAGCCCATTTGATTGAACAAGTAAAACTTCAGTTAAAGTGGTCAAACTTCATCAACATTTTCGGTTAACCTTGTCAAACAGAGCCTTACATTTTTTTCATTTGTGGTGCTTTTCTTTGTAGGAGTTCAACACTCCGTCTATGGAGGCGAGCCAAGCTGACGAGAGCAGCAATGGTAATATTGGGACGGACTACACTGATGTTTTCACCACAAACACCTTGTTCAATACTCGGGACGACTTAATAAGTTGGGCACGTGAAGTAGCAAGACAACACATGATGGCTCTTGTTGTAAGTAGGTCTGACAATGGAGGTGGTTTTAAAAGAGGTCGTTTATTTCTGGCTTGTGAACGAGGTGGAGAGTTTCGTACTTTTAAGCCACTAGTAGATGTAGGTGATGAGGCGGGCATATATATTGAAGGCATGAAGAAGCCAAAAAAAAGGAAAACAACAAAAAAATGTGGATGCCGGTTTTTGCTGAGAGGTAGACAAATAGGGATAACGGGTCCGTGGGAATTATCTGTTGTTTGGGCAGTGCACAACCACCCAATTGACAATTATTTGCAAGGTGACCCATTTGTTGTACCGTTATCGAGTGCTGAAGAAGAAATAGTTTTGGATTTGCCAGCCACAGATATTCAACCAATGAATATTTTGCAGTCCTTAGAGGAGGTTTCCGTGAATGCTTCTCCCATGAAGACTATAACCAATGCCCATACTAATCATGAAGTTGAGGAGTGTGGTTGCCAATCTCAGCTTCAGTACCTAATGGGAAAATTAAAGAAGCATGACTACTACTTTCTAGAATGGCGATGCGAGGATACTAACAGGGTGAAGGACTTGTTTTTTGCTCATCCTACCAGTATCAAATTGTTGCGAGCCTTCCCAAATGTTCTTCTTATGGATTGTATCCATAAGACAAATAAGAATCGGATGTTGATGTTGGATATTGTTGGCATTACCTCAACTAATATGACGTTTTCAGTTGCTTGTGTGTATATGGAGGCTGATAAAGAAGATAATTATATATGGGCTTGTAGTACTTTGAGGGCATTGATGGATGAAGCCAGGCTCCCGTACTTGATTGTCACCGATAGGAACTTGGCCTTAATGAATGCTGTCCATGTTACTTTTCCTACTTGTAGCAATTTCCTGTCTCGTTGGCATTTTAACCAGAACATATTAGCCAATTGCAAGGACGATCTTATAACAAAGGAGAAGTGGGAAGAGTTCAATTCTTACTGCCAACTTCTAGTGTTTGCTGAAAATGAAACTGCATTCAATGAGCGGTATACGGCACTCGTCGAGCATTTCAATGGTTATCCTGATCCAGTTGAGCATGTCACTGAGCAGTGGATCGAACCATACAAAGACAAGTTCGTTGCTTGTTGGACAAATCAGATCGTGCACTATGGGAACACCACAACTATGAGGTCCGTTATCGTTATAACAATTAGTTTTTTGCAATCTCTCATATCCATATAATATATGCATTCATAACAATTTATAACAGGGCCCAAAGTAGTCACCACGCGGCATTAAAGAAACAGCTGGAAACAATATTGGCGTTGAATAAACAGTTGGAAACTTGTTGGGATGAGATCAACACATTATATGAGGCGTTACATGATGCTATAAAGTGTTCATTTGAAAAGAGCATTAATGTTGTCTACCACAAGTTCAAGTCTAATATCTTCAAATCGTTGAGAGGTTTGGTTTCCATTCATGCCTTGCAGTTGATACTTGATGAAGTTGTGAGAGGTGGCAAGAGTAAGGCTGGTGTTGACCCGCGTGTATGTGGATGTAACTTGCGTAAGACATGTGGGTTGCCGTGCGCTCATGAGTTGACGGAGTACGTATCGGAGGATAAACCAATTCCACTAAGTGCTGTGGATGAGTTTTGGAAGAAGCTGAATATGGAGGAAAGCGAGGTCGATCTGGACAATCAATTTAGAGAGTGCATGGCGAAAATTGAGCAACTGTACAAGAATTCAGATAAATCAGGAAAACTAATGTTGCTCAAGAGGTTGGAAGAGCTTTTGAAACAGTTTCGCAAAAGTGATACGGTTTGACTTAGTTTAATGTCCTAATTTTTAGACTATTTGTTATGCTTCCAGTCCAGTGCGTGTTATTTATGTAGGATAGATTATGTTCCTTGTGACATTATTGAATCAAATATTGACATATTATTCAGCTGGTGGTTTTTTTTTTTAATCTGTTTTTGCAGTACATATATGCAATGTATATATGGAATAGCAGCATACATATGGTTGACAATCAATCAAGTGACTGCAGGTTCTTAGAAGACATGATAAATGGGGATAATGCACATCTTAGGTTTGTTGGGATAGAAGTCAATTTAGTTCCATAACTTTCAACATTTTTCGAAATGGTTCTAAAAAGTTAAATGTATCAATTTAGTTCCATTTTTTTTTTTTTGCAGTTTGTTATGTTTTGGTCTCAAAAAAGTTAAACGTATCAATTCAGTCTCATTTTTTTCGCAATTTGTAATGTTTTGGTCACAAATTCGCGGGAAAGATGGTTTATTTTTAAAGTTTAAGTTAATTAAGTACAATAAAATATCATCCGGTTCCCCTCTTATCTTCTTTTGGGTATTATCTGGTGGGTCAAATTGGTGTGGATCCGGTAATTGTGGGCTTGGTTTTAACCTCTTATCTTCTTTTGGGTATTATCTGGTGGGTCAAATTGGTGTGGATCCGGTAATTGTGGGCTTGGTTTTAAGTGTGAGTATTGGTGGCTTTGGGTTTAGGTGATTGCTTGTTTGTATGATGGATTTGTTGGTAGGGCGCGGCTAAAGGCACACACGGATCCTATGAGTACACCCACTCGATGAGGACAAACACAAAGTGGATGAGGACACCCACGTGGAAATTCCAAAATTACCCTTCTCTCAATTAAAACCCTAAGGGCATGTTTGTTTTGGGATGGAAAATTCGGATTTGGGATTTCGAAACTCCACCCCCGTTACATTTTTGGATTTTGTTTTAGGATTTCAAAATCTCACCCTATAAATACCTATAAACCCTATAAAAGTCAACCCTATAAATACCTACAAACCACCTATAAAACCTATAAATCCTATACTATAAAGTTAAATCCTACCCTACATAAATCCCAAAACAAACACAAAAAGCATTAGGATTTTGAAATCCACTAGATTTTGAAATCCGGATTTCAAAATCCTCAAAATCCCAAAACAAACATGCCCTAAAATCATTCAAATTCTCATTCTCAGTACACCCACCTCCCTTCCTCTCCCAGGAGAGTCTCCTCTTCCCCCGTCGCCGCCGCCCACGTCGCACCTCCCCCACAGTGTTGTCGCCCACGTCGCACCTCCCCCACAACGCCGCCCACGTCGCAGATCGCGTCGGCCGCCTCCCACGTCGCAGATTGCGTCGGCCGCCTCCCTCCTCAACCGCGCAACAGCGAACGTCGACTACACCCCCTCCCCTCGCCGGCGGTTCGCAACGCCGACTGCACCCCTTCCCCTCTCCACTCTCCTCGCCGGCGGTTCGCGACGCCGACTACACCCTCTCCACTCTCCCCCCGGCGGTTCGCGACCTCGATGCCCTTCGCGGCCGCACCCCTCCCCCTCTTCTCGTCGCCGCGGTCATACAAAAGGTGAGTTGGTTTGGGTTTTTTTTTGTTACAGATCCAAAAAAAAAATAAAAAAATTTAGGGTTTTGAATTTTTCTTAATTTTTTTTGGATTTTTGGTATTTGTTAGAATTTTTTTCTCGAACATCTTAACCTTGTTCATGTAAAATTTTCGAACATGTTGACTTTGTTTTGAATTTTTTTTCGAACAATCTGTGTTTGTTTTGGAATTGAATTTTTTTTCGAACATATTGACTTTGTTTTGAACTTTTTTTCGAACAAGATGTTCGATATTTGTTTTCGGACAAATTTAAGTTGTTTTGAATTTTTTTCGAACATATTGAGTTTGTTCATTAAAAAATTTCAGACATCTCAACTTTGTTTAGGTAAAATTTTCGAACATATTAAATTTTTATTTTTGTTGTTGAAATTTCTGGGTTTTTATGATTTTATTTGTGGTTGTTTTGGTGGTGATTCGGGTGTGAAATGATGAATCGGGTGTGAAATGATGACTCGAGTGTTCAATGGAATGGATGAGTGTACTCATCCGTCCATTTTTTTAAAAAAATTGCAAGAAGGGTACAAACGACATTTCGCATACCCCTTGTGATAAAAAAAAGATTCGGTGGAAGAATCCTTGGGTGCCTTTAGCCGCTTCCTTGATGGTATAGTTTGAGTTTGTTCATTTTTTTGAATCATCAAGTTTTGAAGTACTTGAGCACACTCCAAAAGTTGAATCCTCGTCGTGGATTGAATTTATAGCCTTTTAACTTTTCAAACACAAATAAAAAGAATTTCTTGTTTTATTTCATATTAGATGAAACACAAAGATCCTATGTATACTAAAAAAATAACTTTCAAATTTTTTTCACGTTCTACAATAACTTTTATACTCTTAAAAAATTCTTTATAAACTTCACCCTCACAAAATCCAAAATTTTACACAAATGATCATTACTTTGAATCCACACAAGTCTACTCATTTATTTACTTTATACATAAATGTTTACAAAATTACTCATTCTAAACACGAGCAATTACTCCCTCCATCTCACAAAAATTTGCACACTTGTCATATATGAATATCTCATATCAATTTGCATACTTCATAAAAGGAAATATCATTATAACTCTCACCCTCAGAATATACACATATTTCTGTTACGAGCTAAGACATTGAAGAAGAGGAATCGTTGGTCGTTGTATCCGGGTTCGTGCGCTGGTGGATATTCGGTCCCCACTCAAAAGGGGTAGGTACTACAATCACTATTCGTGGAAACTCGAGATTGGTGTATTATACGTATATAGATTTTAAAAACTAACATTTTTCTGTTTCTTGTGTGGGAACGTTCTGCCTCAATGCATCGTTGATATGGAAAGCGGAGCGGTGATTGGGGGACTTGACACCGTCATTTTGAGATATGAGATTCTCGCGATCCTCCTCTTCGTCCGATGACTCCCGTTCCATCATATCACTTAATTCCTTCAACGGTGGCGGTGAAATAAATAAATGAGGAGAAAAATACGCAGTACTTCCACACTCACTGTGCGGATCTTCCAATAATGGTGAGAAAGGTTTTGTGCGAGGAGTAAGAAAGAAGGAAAGTGAAGAGATTTAGCTACAACGGCGTACAGATGCATCTAATTCTCCATCATTGATTTAGGTAAAAGAATTGAACTTCTGCCTAACTACTCTCTCTCTCTCTCTCTCTAACACAATTAAATGTCTTTGTATGTGTTCGATAGAAATATATTCAGTTATTTCAGTGCAAATATATCCTATTAAATTTGACCTATACATAGTTCATAAAGTGTATAGTTTATACAATCTCCTCCAACTCCTTTTTTTTTTTTTTTTGTCATTTAGTTGGCAGAGGGGTCCGCGAACTATGTAACATGTCCAGTACAAAATATCTATTTCTGTCATTATTTTTAAAAAATTGACCATAGTATTAGCGTAAATTTCATTCATTCTCTTATTTTTTATTTTTTTTATAAGTAGAACATTCTCTTATTACAACTATCTTGTTCCCACTAAACTCAATTCATGCATGCAAATATTGTTTTCTTAATTAAAACATACTACTTTTATACTGTGCTTGAAAATTTGAATCTTATTAAAGAAGATACACACTTTCTTTGCAGGGGAAGGGGAAAAGAGCCAAGATTCTGAGGTTAAAGAAATGAAACGAATGGCAATTGATGGAATTTGGTCACTATTGACTGCATTACATTCTTGTTTTCATTAATCACACTCCCTCAATTCCACAAAAGTTTTTATACTTTTTTTTTCTAGTTTTATCCCATAAAAGTTTGCATACCTCAAAAAGAAAATATTTATCACAATCCTTACCCTCATAATATACATATATATATCTTTCATATCATTATTTTTGGGCTCCACCGTACACTCGATGCATGGGGAGGAGAAAATGGATGGGTATTTGAGACCGCCTTATAGTGGTCCTTATTTCGAGAAAATTTCATTTTACGTCCTGTAACTTAGGCCTAATCCAGAATATATCCTTTAAGTTTTCACATTTTCAATTTACGTCCTAGGGTGTCCAATTTACATCCTTTTCGGTCCAATTTACGTCCTTTCCACCGGAAAATTGGAAATCCGGTCAAATAGTCCAATTTACATCCTTTATGTTTGAAAATTAAAAATTAATAATTAAAAATTTCTGAAAATCTCATTAAAAACTTATAAATGGTGTAAAATAAATATAAAAAATCTAAAAAAATTTATAAATTGTACAATTCAAAAAATCTGAAAATGTGTAAATTTAATTTTTTTTTTCTTCTAAAAACTCATAAAAATAAATAAAAATCTATAATTTCTACAATTCAAAAAAATCTGAAAATGTGTAAAAAAAAGTTCTTTCTAAAAGCTCATAAAAATAAAATAAAAAATCTATAAATTAAAATTTTAAAAATATTTAAAATACAAAATTCCACAATTTTAAAAATATCGTGAAAATGAATTTGGGACGGTTCCAAAATCGATCAAGGTGTACATGGAACTTCCACTCAACCTCGTCGGTGAGTTGGAAAATCTCGTGGGACCCAAATTTTTAGGAGTTCGAGCAAAACTTTAATAGCAAACGAGTATGAATCAAGTCTGATTTTTAATGAAATTAATGTTAATAATTTTTATTATTCTTATTAGATTTTTAGAATTAGTAATTTATAATCTACACATTTTTAATAAATTAATGAGATTTTTTGAGTTTTTAGAAATTTTAATGAGATTTTGAATTTCTTAATTTTTAAATTACACGTTTTTCATTCTTTCAATTGTAGAATTTTTTATTTTTTGTATTTTCAAAATTTTAGAATTTTTTGTTTTTGTTTTACACATTTTATAATTTGTAATGATATTATTCAAAATTTTATTGATATATTTTGAATTTTATTTACACATTTTATTTTTTTTAATTTTAAGGAGATTTTTGGATTTTTAATGATATTTTAGATTTTTTAAATCTTTAATGGGATTTTTAGAAAATTTTAATTTTCAAACTTAAAGGACGTAAATTGGACTATTTGGCCGGAATCCCAATTTATTCCTCACATTCCGGTGAGTTTTAAAATTTTCCGGCGGAAAGGACGTAAATTGGATTAAAAAGGATGGAAATCGAAAAAGTAAAAACTTAAAGGATATATTCTGGATTAGGCCTAAGTTACAGGACGTAAAATGAAATTTTCTCTCCTTATTTCAGCCTGACAGTGCCCTCTCCTAGACAAAGCATCACTATGAATATTGTAGCTGATGCTTTGTCTAGGAGAGGGCACTGTCAGGCTACATGTGCTGCAATTTGTACTATAAAGCCACATTGGGTAGAGGAGATACAAGAGAGAGATGAAAATGATGTGTTGGTTTCAGAGGTGATGACAGATAGCCTGATTACACCTTATAATCTTTCTCTCTATACTTACACTGGAGGAATGGTAAGATATAAAGGAAAGATTTATATGGGAATAATTAATGATTTGAGGTCCAAATTGGTGTTGCATATCCATTCCTCTTCTGAGTGTGGGCATTCTGGTGAAACTGCTACATTTCAGAGGTTGAGGGGTATATTTTGGTGGCCAAGGATGATGGAGTTGGTCCACAAGGTGGTGTATGAATGTTCAATCTGTCAGTTATGCAAGCATGAACTGCTCAAGACCCAGGCCTGATTCATCGATTGCCAGTTCCTGATTAGGCTTGGACAGACATTTCCATTGATTTTATTGAAAAGCTTCCTAAATCTAGTCAAAAGGACACTATATGGGTGATAGTGGATAGATTGACTAAATACAGCCATTTCATTGTCTTGTCCCATCCTTTTACAGCATCTGATTTGGCACAGATATTTATCAATGAAGTTTACAGATTACATAGATTACCCTCATCCATTGGGTGTGATAGGGACAAGGTATTTAATTACTGGCCATTTCTGGCAGGAATTATTGAAAACTTTGGGGATACAACAGTTGTTGAGTACAACTTATCATCCTCAAACAGATGGATAAACTGAACGAGTTAATCAGTGCTTAGAGACCTATTTTAGGTGCATGAGTGGGAGAAGCCCAAAGAAGTGGGTTCATTGGTTGCCTTTAGCTGAATTCTGGTATAATACTAGTTTTCACTCAATTATCAAAAGGTCCCTTTTGAGGCTCTTTATGGGTACAACCCAAGGTTTCTAACTTTTGGTCCCCTTATTCGAAGTAAGATGCAAGGGGTGGATGATGTTATACATGACAATCAACAAATTCTACAGTAGTTAAAGCAGTTACCATACCAAGCACAAGATAAAATGAGATTCTATGCTAATAAGAAAATGATGGATAGGGTTTTTCAAGTGGAAGATTGGGTATACTTGAAACTCAAACCTTACATGCAGTTATCATTGAGGAAGAGCCACATGTGGAAATTGAGTCCTAAGTTTGCAGACCCCTTTCAAGTCGTGCAAAGGGTGGGATTGGCTGCCTATACGTTGGCACTGCCAACAATCCTACATTCCATGTGTTTTTGCTGAAAAAGAAGGTATGAGCAGATGATTTGGTTTCGCAGAACTTACCTGAAGTTGACGAGGAGGGAAAAGTGATTCTTTTGCCTTTGAAGGTATTAACTCGTCGGTTGGTACGTCAGGGTAATTCACCAGAAACAGAGGTGTTGATTCGATGGTCGCATTTACCCGATTCGAAGGCTACGTGGGAGGATTATAATAGCTTCAGCTCATTATTTTCCCAATTGTTTGCTTGAGGACAAGCAAGGTTTGAGGGAAGGGCATTGTTATAGAGAAACAATAAATTACAAAATTATATTTTCATTGATTGAGTTTGAAGGATTACATGTGATGTATATTTATAGATACAAAGTTAACCTAATCTATATCTTTTAAATAAGGAAAATAAAGATTTACAATATAATGTATATATAATATATATTATATAACTAATAATTGTTACGAGCTAAGACATTGAAGAAGAGGAATCGAAGAAGATGAGTAGAACATCGTCGTTTGGGAGTGCAAATAAGGAAGTGTATTAATCATTTTCGTTATAAGCGCATTTGAGTAATAAAAACGTGTATGCGACATACACGTTTCTTGTAACTGCTTGGGCTGGGTCTATATAAACCCGTTTTCGTCCCATTTGAATATATTCGGGATATTTTTGCAAATTATAACCAACTTTCCCTCCAATTCTCCCATTTCTTCGCAATTCTCGAATTGTTCACGAAATCGGTGTGAAATCGCTTAACTTAAGCATTTCAATTTTCTCATATGTCATTATTTTTTCACACTCAATCTACATTTTACTTTGCTTTATTTATAAAAGTTTACAACACTAACACTCAAAACATCACTCATTACACATTTTAAAAAATGTGTGTCATACCAAGTGTAATATCACTAAATTTTACAATGTATATATATATATACGGAAATGATATAGAGCCCACCAATTGTGCCCACCAGTTTTGCCCACCGCCTATGTGGCATTACCACGTCAATAAATTCTTATTTATATTTAATTTAAACTTAATCTAATATCAATATTTTATTTTTTTATCTATATCAATATTTTAAAAAATCTTTTTTTATATTTAATTTAATATTATCTCTATCAAATTACAACGCCATCAATCTTTTCTCAAATCTTTCCATCACCATTAATTTTTCTCCACAAAAAAAATTAAAGAAAATAAAAAACAATCTCATTGTCATAACAAAAATTAACTAAATGTCAACCAATGAAAGAAATATAAAAATTCAGCAACATGCAAAAGAAACACAAATAATAAAAAAACTCAGGAAACCTAAAAAATTGATGGTAATGTGTAAGATGCTCCCGTAAAAGTTGATACTTGTTCATTAGTTCTCTTGCGTACATTGTTCTTCTACTTGTGACCTATTACCAATCATGAAATAGTCGTGTTAGCTTAAAATAAAAGTTAAAAAAAAAAAAAGCGTACTTCTTAGGGTCTAGAGTGGGACAGGTTTTGCCCACCGCCTATGTGGCATTACCACGTCAATAAATTCTTATTTATATTTAATTTAAACTTAATCTAATATCAATATTTTAAAAAAATATTTTTTATATTTAATTTAATATTATCTCTATCAAATTACGCTAACTAACGTCATCAATCTTTTCTCAAATCTTTCCATCACCATTAATGGCACAAAGCAGTAGGACATGCCGTGTTTGCAGTCGAAGCGGCCATGATAAACGAACCTGTCCCACTCTAGACCCTAAGAAGTACGTTTTTTTTTTTTTTAACTTTTATTTTAATCTAACACGACTATTTCATGATTGGTAATATATAGGTCACAAGTAGAAGAACAATGTACGCAAGGGAACTAATGAACAAGTATCAACTTTTACGGGAGCATCTTACACATTACCATCAATTTTTTAGGTTTCCTGAGTTTTTTTATTATTTGTGTTTCTTTTGCATGTTGCTGAATTTTTATATTTCTTTCATTGGTTGACATTTAGTTAAATTTTTTTATGACAATGAGATTGTTTTTTATTTTCTTTAATTTTTTTTGTGGAGAAAAATTAATGGTGATGGAAAGATTTGAGAAAAGATTGATGGCGTTGTAATTTGATAGAGATAATATTAAATTAAATATAAAAAAAGATTTTTTAAAATATTGATATGGATAAAAAAATAAAATATTGATATTAGATTAAGTTTAAATTAAATATAAATAAGAATTTATTGACGTGGTAATGCCACATAGACGGTGGGCAAAACTGGTGGGCACAATTGGTGGGATCTATATCATTTCCGTATATACACATTATTTTCACGGTATTTTCATTCCTCTCATATATTTATGGCAAATACTTGTTCATTTTACGGTGCATACTTCAATTTTAATTTTAAATTTTAATTTTAATTCATTAATTAATTTTAATTTTATCTGCACCCGTTCATTTAATGAGTTCACCCCCCCCCCCCCCAAATTATTTTTTACTATTATTATTTGCACTTGCTCATTTAATGAGTTCACCCCCAAATCATTTTTTATTAAAGTTATCTGCACTCGCTCATTTAATTAGTTCACCCCCAAATCATTTTTTATTACGGTTATCTGCACTCGCTCATTTTATGAGTTCACCCCCAAATCATTTTTTACCACGGTTATCTACACCCACTTATTTTATGAGTTCACCCCCAAATTATTGTTTTACCTCGATTATCTGCACCCATTCATTTTATGAGTTCACCCCAAAATATGTTTTTAAAAATAATCACATTTAAAAAACTATATTATCATTTTATTAATTTACACAAAATATAATGAAATAAACTCTAATTTATATATTTACAATATGCAGCAGAGTTACCGTCGATTCACCACCAACTCACCCATATTTAAAAAAAATCGTAAAAATATAATTAATAAAAAACTATCGAAATTAGTCACAAATCTCGATTTTTTTTCTTTTTATTTTTTCTTCCTCCTTCTCTTTTCCTTTATTTCTTCCCATTTTCAGTTTAATTTTCAATTTTTTTATTTATTCATTTTTTTCCTTTTACTTTTTTTTATTGTATTTTGATGCCTTTCTTTTCCATTTTTTTCGTGTGTATTTTTTAAATTTTAATACAAAATAATATTATAGGTATAATTTTATTATAGTCGTTCGGCGGTGCACCTGAATTTCAATTTTAATTTGATGAGTAAAGGACCTGCCGGAAATCCATGTCGTTCGGCGGGTGACCCTGCCACCACCATGCCCGACCACCCTCTCGACGGCGACGGCGGGGCTTACGTCCCGGCCATTGAAGCCCGAGACCCCTCCTCGAATCGCAATGGCGATTCTTCACTTCTATGACAATTGACATCATCTTCCATCTCAGCCGAAAACCTCTACTCATTTCGACCACCGACGTGACTACTTCCATCAATCTCCCTTGTGTTCGCGATCCAGGATCTTCTTCGACATCAATGGCGCTCGCCTACAACACTCGGATCGACGCCGCCTCGCTCTCGTCGTTCATCTCTGTCCAAATCGAAGCTACATTGCTTCGTCTTCTTCACCCTGCTCCTGCACAGCCTCTTCCTCCGGCTGACGGCGGCCCGACGGAGGATTGTGAGTATGTTGCTGATGGATCTCTGATCGGACGACACTCATAGCCGATAACCTTGCCGATGAAATCTCAGGTGGCGACTGCTGACCTAGGGTGCCTTCCCATTGGGCTAAGGTTCTGTTCAATTGGGCTTGGTAATGTGCACCCCCTATTTTCTTCAGTACACCTCGATCTGTACTCCCTCCACTTTTTTATGGTGTTATTGTTAGTGGTACTGGTATTACTAGTTATTGATTGTGGTATTACTATTAATTCACTATTGAATTAATATTAATGAGTATTGATTATTAATTGTGGTATTATTGGTTATTGTTTGGGGTATTACTGATTATGTAGAATTATTTATTATTGATTAAGGCATTACTGATTATTATTATTGTTTATGGTATTACATATTATTGTTTATGGTATTACTGATAATCATGTTTTGTATTACTGAATATAATTAGATTTGTGGAACTATTTGTTATTGTGTAAGATATTACTGATCAATGTTCATGGTATTACTAATTATTGTTCATGGTATTACTGATAATTGTTTTTTGTATTATTGAATATAATTAGATGTGTGGAATTATTTGTTATTGTATAAAATTTTACTGTAATTAGATGTGTGCAATTATTTGTTATTGTAAAGATACTACTAATTATTGTTAATGATATTACTGATTACTGTTGTTTATGGTATTACTGGTTATTACTTATTGTATTACTGACTATAATAAAATAATACATATAATATTATTTTGTATTAAAATAAAAAAAATACTAATGAAAAAAAAACAGGAAAAAAAATGAAGAAATAAAAAGTGTGGAATAAAAACTAAAAAATGAGAAGAAAAAAAAACCGAGATTTGTGCCCAATTTCGATAGTTTTTTTTAATTATGTTTTTACGATTTTTTTTCAAAAAATATGGGTGATTTAGTGGTGAATCGACGGTAACTCGGCAATGACTCGACTGCAAGATTGTAAATGTATAAAGTATGGTTGATTTTATTATTATATTTTGTGTAAATTAATAAGAAGATAATATAATATTTTAAATGTAATTATTTTTAAAAAAATATTTGGGGTGAACTCATAAAACGAGCCGGTGTAGATAACCGTTGTAAAAAATAAATGATTTTGAGGTGAACTCATAAAATGAGCGGGTGTAGATAACTGTTGTAAAAAATAAATGATTTTGAGGTGAACTCATAAAACGAGCAGGTGTAGATAACTATAGTATAAATATGATTTTGGGTGAACTCATAAAATGAGCGGGTGCAAATAACTGTAGTAAAAAAATAATTTGGGGGTGAACTCATAAAATAAGCGGTTGTAGATAACCGTTGTAAAAAAATGATTTGGGAGTGAACTCATAAAATGAGCGGGTGCAGACAACTGTAGTAAAAAATGATTTGGGGTGAACTCATAAAATGAGCGAGTGCAGATAACTGTAGTAAAAATATAATTTGAGGGTGAACTCATTAAATTAGCAGGTACAAGTAAAATATAAATAAAAAATTAAAATTAAAATTAGGGGGTACGGTGCATACGAGTGTACGCAAGTGTTACCCTATATTTATTATTTTTTATAATTTCCGCCGTCACTGATCATAAGCAATTTATAATTAAGATTTCATTGAGAATTAAAATTATTTTCCTTCTATCCCCAACATTCTTTCAGACGGGGTTTTCTATATATATATTTTTTTAAGATGGTCATTGTTAAGTGTTTTACTTGATATATTGAATGGGTTTGCTACGTGTTTAGTGATTTATTAAATTAAGTGATTTATCAAATTTAGCATGAACATATTTTTGATGAATGATGGAAGTATAATTTTTTTTAAATAATGCTTTGAGATTCTTTAAATAATTTTTTTTTATATTTTCTAGATTAAAAAATATTACTATATAATTTTAGAATTTTTTTTTTATAAAGTAAGGTATATTTATTAATTAATTAATTTAATTATATTTATAAAAAATATGGGTATAAATTGAATAAGAGTAAAAAAAAGTATGTGTTAAATTTGATAAAATGAAAAGTAGGGACCTTCTATATGTAGTCAGGGTGTCGTAACGTGTCGTAATGACTACCGTAGTCAGTTAATTTAAGTCATTAAAAATCTAATCTAAAATGACTATTACTTTTTGTAAATTTTACGATATGTATTGTCGTAATGTGTCATAAATTTATATTTTAAATTAAATTAAATTAATTAAAATATATTATTGTAAATTTACATTTTTATCCTTATACAATAAAATAATTTATTACAACAATTATCTACACCCGCTAATTTTATGAGTTCACCCCAAATCATTTTTTACCATAGTTATCTGCACCCATTCATTTTATGAGTTCACCCCAAATCATTTCTTTTTTATAACGGTTATCTACACCCGCTCATTTTATGAGTTCACCCCCAAATAATATTTTTACCAAAGTTATCTGCACCCGCTCATTTTATGAGTTCACCCCCAAATTATTTTTATACCACAATTATCTGCACCCGTTCATTTTATGAGTTCACCCCAAAATATTATTTTAAAAATAATTACATTTAAAAGACTAATTTATACATTTACAAAATATAATAAAATCAACCCTAATTTATACATTTACAATCTACAACCGAGTCATTGCCGAGTTACCGTCGATTCACCACCAAATCACTCATATTTTTAGAAAAAAAATCGTAAAAACATAATTAAAAAAAACTATCGAGATTAGGCACAAATTTCAATTTTTTTTCTTTTTAATTTTTCTTCCCATTTTCAATTTTTATTCTAAACTTTTTATTTCTTCGTTTTTTTTGTTTCCTACTTTTTTTTCATTAGTATATTTTTTAGTTTTAATACAAAATAATATTATATGTATGATTTTATTATAATCCCTCCGTCCCAGTGAAAGCTCCTCATGAGCTTCAGACACAGAGGTTAAAAAATATGATATAATAAGTGGATGTATGAAAGGTGATGTGATTGAGAGAGAGAAAAATATAATGAAATATAAGAGAGAATAGTTTGGCAAAAAAGGAATGAGTAACTTTCATTGGGACAAACGAATAAGGAAAGTTGGGTAGCTTTCAATAGAAAGGAGGGAGTAGTCGGTAATACAACAAGTAATAACCAGTAATACCATAAACAGTAATCAGTAATACCACGGACATTAATCAGTAATACCATTAATATTAATCAGTAAAATTTTATACAATAACAAATAATTTCACACGTCTAATTATATTCAATAATACAAAAAATAATTATCAGTAATACCATGAACAGTAAGTAGTAATACCATGAACATTGAATAGTAATATCTCATACAATAACAAATAATTTCACAAATCTAATTATATTCAATAATACAAAAAACAATTATCAGTAATACCATAAACAATAATATGTAATACCATACAAATAATAATAATCAGTAATAAATAATTTCACATAATCAGTAATACCACAATTAATAATCATTAATATTAATTCAATAGTGTATTAATAGTAATACCACAATCAATAACTAGTAATACCAGTATCAATAATACCAATAATAATAATACCATAAAAAAAGTGGAGAGAGTGCAGATCGGGGTGTACTAAAGAAAATAGAGGGTGCACATTACTAAGCCCAATTAAAGGAAACCCTAGCCCAATGGGAGGGCACCCTAGGCTAGTAGTCGTCGCTTGGGATTTCATCAGCAAGGTCACCGGCTCTGAGTATCGTCCGGTCAGAGATCCATCAGCAACATACTCACAGTCCTCCGTCGGGCCGTCGTCAGCCGGAGAAAGAGGCTGCGCAGGAGCAGGGTGAAGAAGACGGATGAAGCAATGTAGCTTCGATTTGGACAGAGATGAACAACGAGAGAGAGGCGGCGTCGATCTGAGTGTTGCAGGCGAGCGCCGTTGATGTAGGAGAAGCTCCTGGATCGCGAACACAAGGGAGATTGATCGAAGCAGTCGCGTCGGTGGTCGAAATGAGGAGAGGATTTCGGCCGCCATGGATCGTGGCCGAGATGGAAGATTATGTCAATTGTTATGGAAGTGAAGAATCGCGATTGCGATTCGAGGAAGGGTCTCGGACTTCAGCGGCCGAGACCGAAGCGCCGTCGTCGCCGTCGAGGGGGTGGTCGGGCATGGTGGTGGCTGGGTCACCCGCCGACATGCATGGATTTCCGGCAGGTCCTTTACTCATCAAATTAAAATTAAAATATAGGTGCACCGCCGATCGACTTTAATAAAATTATACCTATAATATTATTTTGTATTAAAATTAAAAAAATACACATGCAAAAAATGGAAAAGAAAGACAGGAAAATTTAAAATGGAAAAGAAAAAAAAACAAGGAAATATAAATTTTGAAAAAAAAAATTGAAAATGGGAAGAAAAAAGAAAAAGAGGAGGGGGAAGAAAAATTAAAAAGAAAAAAAATTGAGATTTGTGGCTAATTTCGATAGTTTTTTATTAATTATATTTTTACGCTTTTTTTTAAATATGGGTGATTTGGTGAATTGAATTTTTAGAGTTTATTTTATTATATTTTGTGTAAAATAATAAAAGGATAATATAGTCTTTTAAATGTGATTATTTTTTAAAAAATATTTCGGGGTGCACTCATAAAATGTGCGAGTGCAGATAACCGTGGTAAAACAATAATTTGGGGGTGAACTCATAAAATGAGCGAGTGTAGATAATTGTGGTAAAAAATAATTTGGCGGTGAACTCATAAAATGAGCGGGTGTAGATAACTGTTGTAAAAAAGAATGATTTGGGGGTGAACTCATTAAATGAGCGGGTGCAGATAATTGTTGTAAAAATATGATTAGGGGGTGAATTCATTAAATTAGCGGGTGCAGATAATTGTAGTAAAAATATGATTAGGGGGTGCACTCATTAAATTAGTGGGTGCAGGTAAAATATAAATAAAATTTAAAAAGAAGGGTAATATAGTAAATAACAAAATATAATTTAAATAATGCTAAAAATAACTGAAACCTGTATGACAGGTAGCAGGTCGTTTTTACGGTTACGACGTCACATGGCGCGATTCAACAAAGTGACTGCGTAGTCACTTTGTAAAATGTGACTACCGTCAGAATTGCCCATGAAAAGTATGAGTATAATTTAGTTAAGAAAAAAGTATGCACTAGATTGATGAAAAATGAAAAGATAAATATGTGCTAGATTTGATAAAAAGTGAAAAGTATGTGCTAAAATTAATAATTTGACCTTTTAAAAATGTGTAATAATTAGTAGAGTTTTGAGGGGTTATTTTAAAAAAAAATTATATATAAAGTAAATAAATGAGTTGATTTGTGTGTATATGTGAGCCCAAAAGTAATGACATTTTATGTAAAATTATGGTTATCGTAAGGGTGAAGTTTATAAAATATATTCTATTTTAAGGGTATGAAAGATATTGTAAGACATCAAAAAAAAAAAAAAAAAAAAGTGTGAAAAGTATTGTGGAACATAGGAAGTACTATATTTCCTAAATGTGTGCAAAGAGCACATGTGTCAATTACAAAGAGACAGATGGAGTATAATTTATCAATAACTAAAATTGAATTAATAATAATGTACTCCTTATTTAAAAAAGATTGTCACTTTTGTAATTTATCAATAACTAAAATTGAATTAATAATAATGTACTCCTTGTTTCAAAAAGATTGTCACTTTTTTTTGTTGGTATAGAATTAATGAACATATTTTTTTTAACACATTTACCCTTGATTAGTATTTATCTTTCCTCAGTTTTTTCCTTTCCTCTTTTCTCACTTTCATTTTACACTATTTTCTCCCTCCACTTTGAAAAGAAAGAGAGAAAATAGAAGAAATTATTAATATATTTTGAATATAAAGGAAAAATTGTAGTTTTACATAAAAATATATAGTTCAGGAAGATCCATTGGTTGACGAATTATTTGATAACGTGTTGGATATGATATTTCTCTTAAAATAAATAGGAAAAAATGATGTTGTCCCACATCCACTTGATAATTCTATAACACATTGTGATTTTGATAATTTTTCTTATACATTATCGGCGTGTCATCAATCCCTGTTTTAGGAAGCACCATGTGACAATTGCTAATGGCATATAAGGTGATAATTACTAAATTAAATAAATATTTATAATATATATATATGTATATATATCATAATTGGTTCTTAATCAGAGGTATAACTAACAACAACATAATCACAAAGTATTATACATATATAAACAAGGTTTATGGTAGTTGTTAGTGTGTAATTGGATACATTTCTTGTCTTAACCAATTTGGGTCAATATAAGATCCAAATTCATAATATGAATATTGTTTTATGTTCATATAAAACCTGCTCCAACATAATTATATGTATGATTATAGTTTATGGTAGTCCTTAATGTGAAATTGAATATACTTTCTATATAAGTCGTGTATAAATTCTTGTCTCAATCAATTTAGATCAGTCTAAGATCCAAATTCACAATATTAATAGTATAAATCATGTTCATATATATAATACATAATTATGTAGTGCATGTTATCAAAGTTTCGGGAGAAAATAATTAATTATAAAATCTAGAAAAAAAAATATGTCAAGAAGAAGTACACAAAATAGAAATTTATTAAAATTCAGGAGGATGAAGGTAGAAACCTCAAACTCCCGTTATTATTATACAACGACACGACTGCATAAAACAACAACAACAATAGAAATACCATAATTAAATTAAACACAATTCAAATAAATCCAACGAGGACAAGGTGAAAGTGGACTTCTTTAGGATAAATGTTTTGTAATTAGACCAAAGTCCTTCCATTCACCCTCTCAGCAGAGTTTTACATCGACTAATTTGGTGAAACGTCCGCCTTCTCCTCTGGGATTATGGTTTTCAACAACGTCTCCATCTGCAGAGAAACGAAAAAACACATTCAATTAAAAATTGATCATATATAACGGTCCTTAGGTCGAATACCGAAATTTAAAAAAAACGAATAAGACAAGCAATAAGCGAAATAAATATAATTACTTCATTGGACGGATAGTGTAATCGTGGATGGAGCCGAATGTAAACATAGTTATAGTAGAAAAGGAGATGGAGATTGAAGAAATTAATACAAAGCAAAGTGTGAGTGAGTAAGGAAAATAGTAGCGGAAGGAGGTAGCTTATATAGAAGACGAAAATATATTTTTTATTATTTTAATTACCATGCTCTCCTCAAGATATATAATTTATTTTATTTGGTGTATAATATAATTATTTATCTAACAAATATGTATATGAATTACAGGGTAGCAAGACTGCAAGAGTAGGGGGGGACCAGGATTCGAGGCTGGGGGATTTTTTTAATGATCTAAAAAATTAACATATACTATATATTTACATTGAAAATATATTAATATTAATTATCAGTTTTTCAAATACATCTATATATATTCAAATATATATTAGGAATTATAATTTTAAGTTGCAAGAAAAAATAAATTAGTGTTGCATTGTGATTTGTGTCATCTAGTATTTGATAATTAAAAAATTGAACATTTAAATTATTAAAAAATGAAGATGTTATATATTTATTTTGTTTAATGTAATTTAAAATTAAAAAAATTAATAAATTAAACTATCAAAACATATTTTCTTCATTAATCTTGTTGGGAATAAAATGATTTTGATTTAGATACCAAAACCCCTGATTGATGATGTTCAGATTAGTTGAGATATGCTCAAGTATAAATCATATAAGTTGTCTCAGGACACTTGAGTATGTAAGAATGCTTAAGTCAAAATCTCAGAAATGTTGTGAGATTTAGAGTTCAGGATAGTTGTCCAAAGCTGGAATGTTAGGCAGCTTGATAAGTGTTAAGTTCTTTAGAACAAGGTTGCTGAAGTTTCCAAGACAAGCTTACTGAGTGGACAACCTGGCTGAAAGACCAAGTGCAATAAGGCAAAGCTTCAATGAAGCATTTATTACCATCAAGCCTGAACTGAGCATTGAAGACTTAGAAACATTAAAGATTGAAGCATTGAATGAATGTTGAAACATTCTAACTTGCAGCAGGAATGTCCAGGGGAGTTGTCCCATCTGACCGTTGGTTGAGTGTAGATTCTGCCACAAATCAACCTTGGAAAATGTGCATATTTGGAATCTGACACAAGTCATCTCAACCGCATTTTTCAGAAGTCAACACATTCATTCAAACAACCATTGAAGAAGCTTTTACACAGTGGATAAAAGGATGCCAAGCTTCATAAACGTTTCAATGGTGCTGCAAATAGACAAGTTTGAATTGCTATCCCTCCAACGGTTAGTTGTTCAAATTTGCCTATAAATACAGAAGTGATCAAAGGATTCAAGCATCCAACTACTTGCTATCAAACTATCATCAAGCAATCAAAGGAAACCAAAGTTGTTCTTTAGAATTCCAAGTTTCCTGATCACTTCAAATAGCTAAGCCAATCTTTGTAAACATCCAAAGCTTAGCATTGAGATATCCTAAGCCTTTACACTGTTCTTATTGTAAAGGATATCTCTACTAGTTGGAACCAAACCTCAAACCCTTACCTCATTAAGTGAAGGAGTGTTTGTTGTAGAAGTGAGGAGTTAAGGACTGTTATTGTGAAACACAGTCTTAACTCAGAGAGATTGAGCACTAGGACTCAGATTATCCTAGGGATCAAAGCACTAAGAGAGTGTTGTTGATCAGTGCACCTTGGCACTATAAAACAAGCTAATTCCATTGTTAAGGAATTATCCTGTTCAATCAGGGAAAGTGGATGTAGGAGCTTGAGTCTCTGAACCACTATAAATTGTGTGCCATTTACTTACTGCATTCATTATAGCACTTGCACTCAATCGTATTTTAAAAAGCTACCTTCAGTAAGTTAAGAAAATATGTTTTGGACAAAGTCCCTGATCACTGTATTTTTCAGAAATTAACTTGGAGTATCTTTACAAGAAAAAGGCCAACCACATTCCGCAGTAAGCAACTCTCTTAGATAGTTATCCAACTGATTACTCAATAGTTTTCAGTAGGACAAGTATCTATTGAAGTTCACACTCAGGCTTGTTGTGAGACAACCTTCCTGATTAGACCAAACTATTTGAAAAGAAAAGAATTTGCATACACAAGTGCATTCCCCCCCCCCCCCCATACACTTGTGTCATACTCCACCAAGGACCAACAAGTGGTATCAGAGCAGGGGTTCATAGACCACTGCTTCTGAAAATCCAACTGATTTTCAAAAATCACACTATTTTCTGTGGTCACTGAACTGATCCAAAATTTCTGAAAAGCCTATTTGTGTTTATTTTATTCTATTTCTATAGAAATGGCTAACAATGCAGTTCCAGGAGATGCTGTCAACACCATCAACAACATGGGTCCAAACCAAGTCAATCATATTTCTCATCACAAATTTCCAATGTTCTCAATTGAGAATTATGATTTCTGGAAGATCAGAATGAGAGCACATCTTGCTTGCCAGCATGATGAAATGCTCAAAGTTATCACCAGAGAGCCCTTTACATTCACCAAAGCAAATCCCAAACTCACTGATGCTCAGAAAGCAGATCCAAGGGAGTTGCTACCAAAGGATGAAGATGAGTTTACAGCTGAAGAAAGAAAAAGGCACAACCTGAACTACATTGCCATGAATACCTTGTACCAGACCATTCCAGATGCAGTGATGGGAAGAGTGTACCACTGCACAACAGCAAAGGAGATTTGGGACACCTTCGCACTTATGTGTGAAGGTACCCAAAAGATAAAAGAAAACAAGCTTCAAGTGGCTATCCAAAAATATGAACAATTTTCTATGGAGCCCAATGAAACTATTGATCATCTTGATGGCAGATTCACTGACATCATGAATGAGATAAACTCTGAGAAGTCTCACATCCAAGTGATCTGAGAAGTCTCAAATTTCTATGCCAAAAGAGAAGTTGCTTTGAAGATTCTGAGAAGTCTCACATCCAAGTGGGACATATACTCTGTCATGATGCAAAACACCAGCAATCTTGACAACATGCCCATGCAGCAAGTGTTCTCTGAACTCAAAGCATATGAGTTTGATCTAAACAGAAAGAAAGTGCATGATGAGCCATCCTCCTCAAGCAAATGTGTTGCTTTCAAAGCTGCTGAAACAGAAAAGAAGAGTACTTAAAGATCTTCTCAAACTGTTTCAAAATCTGAAATGAAGGACGAGCTGGCACTCATGGCAAGGAGATTTGAGAAGCTCAACTCCAGATTTGGTAGATACAAAAAGTTCTACCAAGACAACAAAACCAGAAGGAGATTCAGCTCTCCTGACAACAAATCAGAGGACAAAGTCTCTGATGAGAAGAAAGAAGAAAGATATGCTGACAGAAAGAAGTACAGCAAAGCTGAACCATCATCATCAAGGAGGAAGGAGTCCTCAAGCAAGAAGAATGATGATGAAGATGTGTGTTACAACTGCCAGAAAAAGGGTCACTTTCAGTATGATTGTCCTGACCTAAGTGCAAAAGAAAGAAAAGAAAGGCAGAACAAAAGAGACAAGAGGCTGAACAACAGGAAGGCCATGGTAGCTGGGGAATCAGCAAGTGAAGAGAGTGTCTACTCTTCTGATGATGGGCTATTCTCCAACAGTGACAGTGATGATGACTGTCAAATGGCATTTGAAAATGAAGAGGTATGTTCATCTTCCATATCTTCTAATAACACACATTAGTCCAGTGAAATCCACTTGAAACTCAACTTTGGGAAGTTACTTGAGGATTTTACCAGGCTACAAGAGGTATGCAATATGGCACTGAGAGAAAATGAGTTATTGAATTCTAAAGTTCAAACTCCCAACCTTCCTGAACCAGAGTTTGACATTAAATCAACTGAGTTGTATCAACAGACTGTGAGAGAACATGATGAAATGTCTCTCAAAGTCACTGAACAACAAAAGTTGATTGATGAACAAGAACTAGCCTTGAGGAAAAAGGATTTTGATCTTAGAATCCTTCAAGCTAAATTTGATAATCTCTCAAGTGAATTTGATACTCTGAAATTGAGTGAGGGGAGCTTAAAAATGAAGATGTCTGCCTTGAATAAATCTGCTAAAGCAATAGAAGAAATTCAAGGGTTTCAAAGACCATTTGCTCAAAAAGGTGGATTAGGCTATAATCCATTTGAACCCTCACCTGGTCTTAGTATTGCTTCAACAAGCAACTCTAAGATGACTTTTGTAAGATCAGTGGCTCAACAAAATGAAATAGAAGTAAACCAACCATTGATCAAGGAAAAGGGTAAAGGAATTTATATACCTACTCAAGTGAACAATATCTCTAAACCCATACCTAAGGAAAAGGTTAAGAACATTGCTTACAGGAGGAATGAGGTTCAGAAGGGTAGAACCAATGGAAGGTCAACCTATCTGAATCCTCATCAGTGGAGTTGTCTAAAATCTTCTCAGAAAGGGCCAACTCAAATGAGGCAACCTCAACTGAATAGATTAAGTCCCAACCCCTCTGATAGGTATAAAAACTTCAGGAAGCCTGGACCTTACATGCCAAAAGGAAAAGGTCATCCAAACCCCTATCCTCAAAAGTCTTACCAAGCTGCACCTAAGTCTAGTAACTTCAGGAGAAATGCCCCAAAGAAATTCACCAACACTCCTGAACCTTACAAGGCTAACACTTATACACAGAAGCCACCCAAGGCATTTAAGGGTAAGACTGTGTATGTAGATGTAAAGGGAAACCAAGTCAGTCACTTTGAGTCAATCAGAGTAATTAGGCAGATTTGGGTTCCAAAAGGTACAGCTAACCCTCTAGGACCCAACATTCAAAGGGTACCTAAATTTTGACTTTGCAGGCCTACAAGGACCACAAGAAGAGGAGAAGCATCAACAAGAAAACAGCATGGTACTTGGACAGTGGATGTTCAAGACACATGACTGGGAACAAAGAGCTTCTCTCGGAATTCATAGAAAAGGATGGTCCTTCAGTAACCCTTGGAGACAGCTCTCAAGGAATCACAAGATGTTATGGTACATTAAACATTGGTAGTGTCAAAATTACTGATGTCTCATATGTCCTAGGCCTAAAATACAACTTGCAGTCTATAAGTTAAATCTGTGATAAAGGATTTAGTGTTGAATTTGCACCAAATGAATGCATTATCAAAGATAATTCAACACAACAGGTGCTACTAACAGGGGTGAGAAAGGGAAATGTCTATTTTGCAGATTGGAGCAAAACCCCTGAAGCAGTCTGTCTTGTTGCCAAAAGCACAAATGAGCAAAGCTGGCTGTGGCATAAAAGACTAAACCATCTGAACTTCAAAACCATCAACAAGATTGCAAGAAACTCTCTAGTTAAAGGGCTGCCAAATCAAGTGTTCTCCAAAGAACATATATGCCAGCCATGTCAGGAAGGAAAGCAGGTCAAAGCTTCATTCAAAGGGAAGTCTGTCATCTCAACTGAGAGAGTTCTTCAACTACTGCATATGGATTTATTTGGTCCAATAATCCCAGTAAGTATAAATGGAAGAAAATATGCTTTAGTTGTTGTTGATGATTTCTCCAGGTACACTTGGGTAGTATTCTTGCTGAACAAAAAGGAGACCCAAGTCAGGCTACCTGAATTGATGATGAGATTGAGCAATGAAAAGGGCCTAAGTATTGTCAAGATCAGATCAGACAAAGGCACTGAATTCATAAACTCATACATCAATGAGTATTGCAGCAAAAATGGCATCACTCATGAGACTTCAGCAGCAAGAACCCCTCAACAAAATGGGGTTGCTGAAAGAAGAAACAGAACCTTGAAAGAGGCAGCAAGAACATTAATTGCTGAATCCAAACTGCCTAAAAGGTTCTGGGCTGAAGCCATAAGCACTGCATGTCACACTCAAAACAGGTCCTTAATCACCAAAGGACAAGGTAAAACTCCATATCAATTATGGAAAGGTAGATTGCCCACGGTTGCTTATTTTCACATATTTGGTTGTAAGTGTTTCATTCATAATAATGGGAAAGAACAATTGAAAGCTTTTGATAGCAAAGCTGATGAAGGAATATTTGTTGGATATTCACAAATCAGCAAGGCTTACAGAGTCTACAATTGTAAAACCCTTATTGTGGAAGAAACACCTCATGTGGTGTTTGATGAATCTATTAATGAGTTCAGGGATAGAAACCTGAATATTGATGAGATAACACAAAGAACAACCAGATTAAGGTTGCAAAGCAAAGAAACAGTGTTTGTAGATGTTGCCCAGCCTGAACTTGATGACAATCAAAAACTGGACAACCTACCTGATGGCAATCAACCTGAAGCCAACCAACCTGAAGGTGAAATTGAACTGACTGACCCCATCCCAGTTCAAAATCAGGTAACAACTACCAATGAAGAAGCAGGCAATGCTGAGGTAGTAAATGGATCCAATATTCAAGGGGGAACCAATGAAAATGTCAACTTATCTGACAATGAGGACAATACCCCTGAATATGATCCTGAACTTGATCCTTCAATTAACTTTCCTGAATTTAATGAGCCTAGTGATCCAACTTCAGATGAGGACAATCCTCCTGAAGGGATCAGGTCTAGAAGGACTTGGTTGCATGACCACCCAACTAGCCTGATACTTGGTAATCCAAGTGAAGGGATCAAAACTATAAGATTTCATGGAGAAAGTGCTTTGTTTTGTTGTTTCCTTTCAGAACAGGAACCAAAAGATATTGAGGAAGCACTTCAAGACACCAACTGGATCATAGCCATGCAAGAAGAGCTGAACCAGTTTACCAGAAATGAAGTATGGGAGCTGGTGGATAGGCCAACTCATCAAGATGTCATTGGAACCAAATGGGTGTTCAAAAATAAGAAAAATGAAAATGACATCATTGTGAGGAACAAAGCAAAACTGGTGGCCAAGGGATATTGTCAATCTGAAGGAATTGATTATGATGAGACTTTTGCTCCAGTGGCCAGACTTGAGGCAATCAAACTCTTCTTAGCATATGCAGCTCACATGAGGTTCAAGGTGTATCAAATGGATGTGAAGAGTGCATTTCTCAATGGGGTGCTCAAGGAAGAAGTATATGTTGAACAGCCCCCAGGCTTTGAAGAAGGAGACAAGGTGTACAGATTGAAGAAAGCCCTATATGGCTTAAAGCAAGCTCCAAGAGCTTGGTATGACACCTTATCACAGTTTCTTCTAGATCATGGTTTTGTCAAAGGCACTGTTGACAGAACCTTGTTCAGAATCTGTGAAGGAGATGATATTTTGTTAGTCCAAATCTATGTGGATGACATTATATTTGGATCTCCAAATGAGAAGCTGTGTGAGAAATTCTCCAAACTCATGCAGAGCAAATTTGAGATGTCCATGATGGGATTGATGAATTTCTTCTTAGGACTTCAAGTCACTCAATCTAAGAAAGGAATATTCATCAATCAGGCTAAGTATACAAGGGACATGATCAAGAAATTTGGATGTGCTACAAGCAAGCCAGTCAGAATTCCTATGAATACTAACTGGAAAATGGATCCTGATGAAAGTGGAGAATCAACAAACTCCACTAACTACAGGGGAATCATAGGATCCTTGCTATATCTCACTGCAAGTAGGCCTGATATCACATTTGCAGTTGGAGTTTGTGCAAGATTTCAAGCAAATCTAAAGAAGAGCCACCTTGATGATGCCAAGAGAATTCTAAGATATCTCAAGGGATCTGAGAATCTTGGATTATGGTATCCAGCATATGACAACATTGAGCTCACTGGATATTCAGATGCAGACTATGGAGGATGTAGAATTGAAAGAAAATCCAACTCTCGAACATGTCAATTCTTGGGCAGCAAACTTATCTCATGGTTCTCCAAGAAGCAAAATACAGTTGCCACTTCAACAACTGAAGCAGAATATGTAGCAGCTGGAAGTTGCTGTGCTCAGATACTTTGGCTCAGACAGCAACTCAGAGATTACAAAGTCATCTCCAATGAAGTTCCAATATTCTGTGACAACAATAGTGCAATTGCCATCTCACAGAATCCAGTGCTACACACCAGATGCAAATATGTTGATATCAAGCATCACTTCATAAGGGATCATGTGGAGAAGAAAGATATCAAGCTTGTCAAAATTCACACTGATAAGCAAAAAGCTGATATCTTGACTAAGCCACTAGCTGAAGCAAGGTTCTTCGAACTTTCAGCTGAATTGGGCTTACTTGATCCAGGGAAGATGGAGAAATGAAGGAAGAAAGCTCATGTGAAGGGGGAAGTTCATTAAGATGAACTTCAGCAAGGTTGACCAACCTCACTGAAGTAGTCTGCCAAAAAGGGAAACTCAGCAAAGTTGTCCCTATGGTATTCAGCAATGTTGGTTAGGAAATCTGTCTTAGTGGGACCCACTCAGCAACTTTGGGATCCACTCAGGCATGTTGGTCAGACATTTTGACCTTTACAGAAGTCAAAACACATCTCAGGATGTTTGTCCGAGTTAATAGGGTCATAATTGCTATTTTTAGCATTGATTGGACATTTAAAAGATTTCTTGGTCTAAGAGTAGGCCATTTTAGGATGGCGTGTGCTATTAAGAATATTTTGCCCCCAAAATGGCAAATCAACATTTAATGCAAAAATCTATTTTAAGATTGCATTAATTACTATGCCATCATCAAAGCCATTGATTAACAAGTAACCTTCATCAAACCGCCCCAAACCCTCTACCCCACAATATTCAATTGGTTTTTAACCTTATCCACCTTCACAAATTATTAACCAACGGTTAATAATTTTGCCTTCATATAAAACCTCTTAGGTTTTACCCACCTTCCTCAAGCACTCATATTTTCGAACCCTTAAACCTTTTGAAAACCTCTCAAAACCTGCAACTTTTCTCCAAAACTTATCTTTCTCAAACTTATCCATGGCTCCCAAAATTAAAAGAGAAGAGCTAGTAGATTTCAATGATTCCTCCTTGGACATTGATTTCCCTTATCTCAGTAATCCAAACTCTCTTTGGTTTGAGAAATTAGTAGCCTTTGATAGCCCAGATACAGATGTTCATCCAGTCCTCCATTGGCTTAGGGAGGCAGGGCTTGAAAAATTTCTTGGCACCAAGCCTGATTCCTGCCTAAATCCTTTTATGGCGGAGTTCTTTGCCCATCTAAGATGGAAGGGCAAAAAGGGTGATGTATGCACAAAGTTGACTTATGCTGAAGAAGATGAGGAAGAAGAGAGTCAACACACCATCATCTTCACTGCTGAGGACCTTGATGCCAGCTTTGGGTTACCATCTGAAGGCCAAAATCCAGAATTCTACAGAGAAGGAGAGGAGCAGGAGTTCTCCAATCCATGGATGATAGTACCCAAAAAGCTGGTAAGTGCTCAGAACAAGAACACTTTAAAATCAGTTTATAGGCACTTATTTGATTGTGTAGTGAAAAGCTTATTGAGCCATTCTGGAAGTGTGGAACAAATCAGTATGCCAAAATTAAGAGTGATGGCTGCTGTGATTGACTCTGCTGAGAAGAGAGTCAAGTTTGACTGGAAAAATTTCATTCTAGACAAAATGATGAATGAAAAGTTCAAGTTCAAAGAGGTGAAGCACCACAAGGTGGTGGTGGATGGTAGACTACAGTTTTGCACAAGAGCTAGCTTGCTCTTGGAAAGATTTGCTCACTATACACATCTCCAAGCCAAGCCAAAGCCTTTTCCTGCCCAAAAGGTGATGTTTCGAAAGTTGTCCTCCAAGACTGAGAAGAGGAAGCAAGAGGTTGCTTCCAAGAAAGCCTTAACTATTGCACCAACTGTCAGATCCTCTCCAAGAAAGAGGAAAGCTCAACCTGTGAAAGCTCAGCCTAAGATGAAAAGGATGAAGAAGATTCTGAGTGAATCTTCTCCAGAAAGTCAGTCTAGAAGTGGAGGTGCCACTTCTGAGGAGATTGAGAAAGTAGCTGAAGAAGGAGTTAACCCCCCTGAAGAGGGAGAAGAATTCAGAGAGATTGTCCCCTTGCAACCTGAATCTGTAACAGAGTTTAGGGACTTTGATAAGCCAACAAGGTCAGAAAGAAGGAGAAGAATTATCAAAACTTCTGAGAAGCAGAAGTTGATGGAAGAGGAAAAGAAGAAGAAGGAATTCTTCAAGGAGATTAGACAAGCAAGTAGGTCTAACTCCAAGTCCAAATCAAAGCCCAACAGCCCTGAATCCAACTCTCCTGATATTCAATCTCAAAGAATATCACCAAGGCACGAAGAAGAGGAGTGCAAGACTCCTGAAGATGCCCCAATTGTGGCCAAGAAAGTTTACTCTCCTGAAGGTGCCCCTGACAGGTCAGGTATTGATGTGCTGGCTGATTTAGTCAATATTGAAGATAGGCCATTCTCCCCACTTGATCCCAGGCTTCTCTCTTATACCAAACTTCTTGAAACTGTTCATCAAGAAGGTGATCAAGTTGTTTATCCACCCATTCCAGCCATTCCAATAACCTCCTCAGGAACATTGCTCTCTAAAGCACCTGAGTCCCAAATTGTCTTAAGCTCATCTGAACCCAATCCTTCTGAACCCAACCTATCTGAGCCCCAGCCCAATCTACCTGAAACCCAATCCAACCCCCCTGAATCCCAAGCCAACTCTTCTGATGGAGATGGAAGTGATGAAGAATACACATATGAGGGGATGCTGAGGCAGATTGCCAAAGCCAATGTGGATGAGTTGTACCCAGGATTGAAGGCTTATCCTAGATTACAACAACAGTTCTATGATCTCAGGGCACTTGTTGAGATCAAGGATAGAACTATGGTGGAGATAGCTCAAGCTATCAAGGATAAGGGAGCTAGCAGGTGGCAGGTTGAAGAAAACAGACTTTTACACTTTACCAATGTGAAGAAATCCAGTGTGTTGACCACTGAGGCTCTGTTTTGTGCCATTGTTCATGAGAAGGTGATTGCTGAAAGAGAGAGGATTGCACAAGGCCTCAAGCATCCTGACAGCACCTCTGATGACAATGATGATGATGATGACAACACCAATCCCAACCCTTCTGGCCTCAATTATGCTCAGGTACATTACTTGACCTATCATTCTGTTAAGGACTCTGATCAATCAGAGGAGTTGACCAAGGGTGGTAACTCAGTCCAAGATGCATTGGCCAAGGATGGTTCTTCTGAGCCTGAGGCACAACTTGACAATGCTGAGACTTCCATGGGAGAAGCTGGTTTGACTAAAGCCTCATCAATGTCAGGAAAGTTGGACATTGACCAGCCTTTAGTCATTCAGGATGACTCAGTGGCCTTGGGATGCCCAAGCACTGTGAACTCCCGACAACTGCCCTCTGTGTATCCTGTTGAGGATATGGAGGTGTCAGGTTTAGGAATGGAATGGAAGGAGTTGAAAAGGCTGATAGTGTGAAAAAATCAGAGGGAGATGATGAGGATTGTGTGATTACTGGAAGTTTGAGTGCACCACAATTAGAGGGAAATGAAGTAGAAATATTGGGTGCAGCCCAATATGAGAGTCAGGCTATTCTTCAAGTCAAATCTGAACTTGATGAATCCCTTGGTGAAAGGAGGCCTGATTCTCCAATGAATGTGAGTCCATCTTATGTGAATGAAGAAAAGAATAAAGTTGAAAATGAGAGCATAGGTGCTGATGTATCAGACCTATTGGGAGAAGAAAAGAAAGAGGGTGGTGAGGGTGTTTTTACTAACACTTTGAGTTTTGCAGATTCAGTGGCTGTTACTATTGAACAGATTTTTGCAGATGCTTCCCTTACAGATATTCCAGTTGATGCTGACATTGACCTTCAAGCAATCTCAGCAAATGTGTCCACCTTGAACAAGATTTACTTTGAGCAAGCCAATGCCACTGAGGCTGGATTGCAGACTGCTACTCAGACTGCAACCTCAATTGAGGAGCAATCAGAGAAGTTGGACACATTAGTCAGGGAAGTTGGGAAGGCACATGCTGCAACTGTGGATACCCTGGATGGACAAGGCAAAACTTTAGCCTCTGTGGAGATGAGGCTTACTGGCTCAGAAGAAGTGATCTTGCCAACTTTGGATGCAAGAATTTGTGGTGTTGAAACTGGACTGCAAACAGTTTCAACAGAGGTAACCAAGGCAAAGAATGCAATGGGAAAGTTCACAAAGTCAGTAAAGAAAGAGCAGCAATGCCTCAAAGATCTTTACAAGCACAATGTGAGAGCCTTAAGAAGAACAATCAAAGATGCATTGAGGCAGAGGACAGCAGCTCAGAGGAGGAAAGCTGAGGAGTTGAAAGCTGCTATGGTGAAAGAAGCTGCTGAAAAGTTCACAGTTGAACTGATGGGCAAAGTCTCTGATCAAGTGGTGGCCAACCTCACTGACCAACTGCAGGCCAAACTTGATCAATCACTGAAAGCCACTCTGGATGCCATTGTTACTCAGAAAATGAAGCCAGTCCACACCTTCTTGAGCATGGCTGATGACAAAATGCAGAACATTCATGATGAGAATGTGTATCTGCTGCAGGAGTTGAATTCCCTCACTCATGCTCACTCACATCTCTCTGTCTCTATGAGTGAGTTGAAGCCCCAATGTTTTGATAATGCCAAAAAGGGGGAAAGAGAGAGAGCTAGAGCAAAGGGAACCTTGAGGATTGGTGAATCCAAAGGAAAGGAGAAGGTCCCTGAAGTTGAGGAGGAGGAAGAAGAAGACATTGGGAAAGGCAAAGGCCCAATGAACATTGAAAATTTGACTGAAGAAGAGCAAATCCAGATTGCAGTTAAAGAGTCCATGATTTCAGCAATGGAAAGTCAGGCAAGAAAGCAACAGAGACCTGGTGGTGAGTCTGCAGGCCTTGACCCCAAGGAGAAGGTTGTTGAAGTAAGGGGGAAGGTGACCAGGGCCTCTGAGAGAGAGAGAGGAAGGAACAAGCCTTCAATGAATTCCCAACCAGCCTGACCCTTCCATCTGAATTCCAGTCTGAAGAGTCAACTCCACTGAGGCAGTCTAAGAGGTTGAAGAAAACAGCCAAGTTGCCTGAGATCCAAGAAGAAGAAGCTGAAGAAGAAGAGCAGGACAAAGAGCCTGAAGTCAGAGTGCCCAAGCTTGTTGATGATCCTTCTAAGCTGTTTGAAGAAGGATTTGAAAAGGATCCTGAGACACAGGAGAAGCTAGCTCTTCAAAGAGCTAAAGAAAGAATGGATCAGTTGGTTGAGGCCAACAAGGCAAGAGATGAGAGGAGGGCAAACTTCAAAGCTCCAAGAAGGAGGGCTTCTTACAGAAGACTCAAACCTCAGATGCTGCAAAGATGGGACACTCAGTACCCTCACCATGATAAGTTGGTGCCAATCTCACTGAATGATGCATGGGAGGAGGCCAAGAGAAGCTTTGTGTATGACTTTTATGTCATAGGGAAATGGCTTGAAGAGAGTGTTGATGAGGTCTTTGTACAGTTCATGTTTGAGAACCATAGGGACCTATACCAGAAGCTGTTTGCAGCAGCTGAGATGGCTAGAGTTGAGTTCAAGGCCCCTGGTCCAATTCTGTACATGCCTCCAAAGTTCAATGGGAACCTTATTGATGAGGGAAAGATTCTGGAGGAGTTCATCTCAATCATGAGGATGGAGAAGATGAAGCCTGGCCCTAAAGGATCCAACAAGGATATCTGGGAACTGAAGAAGAGGGTCTGGGCTCAGTATGGGATTGTCCCTCAAGATGATGGAACTCTCTGAAGGATAAGTTCATTCCTTCCCTCTTGATCTATGATTTTATTGTGTGTTGTTATTCTGTTTTTCTTTTGTATCAGCTAGTATGTCCTTTGACTTTCTGATTTGTAATGCCTCATGGAATATATGAAAGGACTACTGATTTTCTATCAAGAGATAACAACTCATTATCTCAACTAACCTAACATGACATATTTACTTGATTTATTGTGCTAACAGTTTCTTTCAGGAAAGTTGACCAGATCACTCATCCTGAAGGTAAAGTCTAGTATAAGTCAAGTTCCCTTTGTAATAGGTTTTGGCATCATCAAAAAGGGGGAAATTGTTGGGAATAAAATGATTTTGATTTAGATACCAAAATCCCTGATTGATGATGTTCAGATTAGTTGAGATATGCTCAAATATAGATCAGATAAGTTGTCTCAGGACACTTGAGTATGTAAGAATGCTTAAGTCAAAATCTCATAAATGTTGTGAGATTTAGAGTTCAGGATAGTTGTCCAAAGCTGGAATGTTAGGCAGCTTGATAAGTGTTAAGTTCTTTAGAACAAGGTTGCTGAAGTTTCCAAGACAAGCTTACTGAGTGGACAACCTGGCTGAAAGACCAAGTGCAATAAGGCAAAGCTTCAGGCATTGATGGGAGCTGCATCAGATCAATTAAAGTGCCAATGATCAAGTGCATTGAATGCTATACTCACAGAAGACACATTCAATGAAACATTTATTACCATCAAGCCTGAACTGAGCATTGAAGACTTAGAAGCATTAAAGATTGAAGCATTGAATGAATGTTGAAACATTCTAACTTGCAGCAGGAATGTTCAGGGGAGTTGTCCCATCTGACCGTTGGTTGAGTGTAGATTCTGCCACAAATCAACCTTGGGAAATGTGCATATTTGGAATCTGACACAAGTCATCTCAGCCGCATTTTTCAGAAGTCAACACATTCATTCAAGCAACCATTGAAGAAGCTTTTACACAGTGGATAAAAGGATGTCAAGCTTCATAACCGTTTCAATGGTGCTGCAAATAGACAAGTTTGAATTGCTATCCCTCCAACGGTTAGTTGTTCAAATTTGCCTATAAATACAGAAGTGATCAAAGGATTCAAGCATCCAACTACTTGCTATCAAACTATCATCAAGCAATCAAAGGAAACCAAAGTTGTTCTTTAGAATTCCAAGTTTCCTGATCACTTCAAATAGCTAAGCCAATCTTTGTAAACATCCAAAGCTTAGCATTGAGATATCCTAAGCCTTTACACTGTTCTTATTGTAAAGGATATATCTACTAGTTGGAACCAAACCTCAAACCCTTACCTCATTAAGTGAAGGAGTGTTTGTTGTAGAAGTGAGGAGTTAAGGACTGTTATTGTGAAACACAGTCTTAACTCAGAGAGATTGAGCACTAGGACTCAGATTATCCTAGGGATCAAAGCACTAAGAGAGTGTTGTTGATCAGTGCACCTTGGCACTATAAAACAAGCTAATTCCATTGTTAAGGAATTATCCTGTTCAATCAGGGAAAGTGGATGTAGGAGCTTGAGTCTCTGAACCACTATAAATTGTGTGTCATTTACTTACTGCATTCATTATAGCACTTGCACTCAATCATATTTTAAAAAGCTACCTTCAGTAAGTTAAGAAAATCTGTTTTGGACAAAGTCCCTGATCACTGTATTTTTCAGAAATTAACTTGGAGTATCTTTACAAGAAAAAGGCCAACCACATTCCGCACTAAGCAACTCTCTTAGATAGTTATCCAACTGATTACTCAATAGTTTTCAGTAGGACAAGTATCTATTGAAGTTCACACTCAGGCTTGTTGTGAGACAACCTTCCTGATTAGACCAAACTGTTTGAAAAGAAAAGAATTTGCATACACAAGTGCATTCCCTCCCCCCCCCCCCCCCCCCCACATACACTTGTGTCATACTCCACCAAGGACCAACAAATCTCTTTTTTTGAAGGGGCTAAGTTTTTTAATTTATGTAGTACTTCTACATGGATTATTTGCATTTAAAAAATTAATACAAAAGTTACTATATTTTTATTAATAATAGTTTCAAATATGTAAAATATAATTATTTTGAAATCAGTTTTGCAATTAAAATACCTACAAGATAACTATTTCTATATATAAGTATCAAAAATGCAGTATAAAATTTATTTTAAAACGACTTTTATAGTAAATTTACTACTAAAATGACATACTCCTTCCGTTCATCAAAAATATGCGCATACCTTTGGACATATGTTTTAAAAAAATATAGATAAAATAAAATTATTGTGAGATAAAATTAAAAAAATGAACATATTTTTTTATAGACGATTGAAAAATTAAAAAAATGAGCATATTTTTTATAAACGAATGAAAAATTAAATTTATAACATAGGTCCATCCTTATTCAAAGGCATATTTAAATTAATTTATAGAAATGTTTGGAATTAATTTATTTAAATTAAATCCCTAATTATACTTAGATATGTAACATATTATATGGATGTCTTATATAAAATCAATTTCTTATAAGGAATTGAGTTGACTTGGTCAACTTAAATCTTAAATATTCAAAAATATTGTGAACCCTAAATATTCAAGATTATTGTGAATAAAAAATTTGACTTGGTTAATTTTTTTTATTTTTTATTATTATTTTTTTTTGTAATTTTTTTTTATTGATAATTTTTTTTCGAAATTGTGTGTGTTGAAAAGTGTAAGTTAATATTACTAAAAAGTGTAACACAATATTACTAAAAAGTGTAACACATTTTTTTATTAAAAAGTGTAAGTGACTATAATTGAAAAGTGCAACACAACTTTTATTGAAAAGTATAAGTCATTATAACTAGAAAATGCAAGTTAGTATAACTAGAAAATGCAAGTTAGTATAACTAGAAAGTGCAACACAATATTATTAAAAAGTGCATGTCAGTATACTTGAAAAGTGCAACACAATATTTTAATGAAAAGTGTAAGTTATTATAACTGAAAAGTGTAACAAAATACGAGTAAAAAATGTAACATAACATTACTAAAAAGTGTAAGTCACTATAACTGAACATATGGTTGAAAATTGTAAGTCACTACAACTGAAAAGTGCCACAAAATATGACTAAAAGGTGTAGCATAACATTACTAAAAAGTGTAAGTCAATATAATTATAACATGCTAAAAAATTGTAAATTGCATGTTACACTTTTCTAAGAGTTGAAGACTAGACCTCAACATAAAAAAAAAATATTCTCAACTGTTTAAGCTAAGTAAATTATTATAAATATTTTTCGCGTATTTTATTTTTATTATCCATCCTACCAATTTTTTAAAACTCACTCAATTTCTTATAAGGAATTGAGTTTAAAGGAGACCTACCCCATATTACGTATGTTTACTGTTCCAAAGTCTCGATCCATTCACACACGTATTGTAACGATGCACCCTCTCGTGAGATTTTTCAGGTTTGGTGCAGTTTTCCTTTCTTCATGAAATTTGTTTTTATCGATTTCTAATCGTACTTAATAGTTTTCGGGTACTTAGTAGATATTCTTTATTTTTATTTTTTTTCATATGTGGATAAATATGTACTTATCCCTCACTTTCTCCACTAAGAGAATGAAATATCACTTCTATTTTGATTCAATTGTAAGTTGAAAATCTCTAGCTCCTTTGTCCATTAATCTTATTTAATGTAAGTATGTTACCACTAATCTTTATTCAATTTAAATTAATAACTCAGATTATCTCAATTTCTATGAGATAAACATTATTTAAATTAATGACACAGATCTAAATCTTTAAATTAATGACACAGATTTCCATTATATTATTTAAATTCATAACTCAGATCTCAATACATTATGGTTGATAAATGGGATGCCTAGATTTGAGCGACCTACACATGAAAATAAATAAATGATAATACTCTTCATGTATATCTTCACTAAATGAATTTTTTTTTTAGCCTCGGCACAACCGACTAATTCAAAGGGACCAATCCCACCGTTCACTTCTGAAGGTCCTAGATCCCGATTAAAGCGCTCTATATGAATATGGCCCCCTCATATCTTCAATGAAGTAAATATCGGAGGTGGTCTAGTGTTGTAACCGTGTAAACTTAAGATTTAATGTCTGTATTTTCTAAAAATATTAAATTAAAAAATTTAAAGGTGTAAATAATTTTTATTGGGTCCGTTCATATAAAATTTAACTTTAACTTTAATCGAAATTCCTATTAATAGATGATATATTAAATTGATATTACAAATTAATCGATTTTTAAATCGAATATTGAGACTTTAAAAAATCTACAGCAAAATAATAATCCTCCAAGTACATAATAAAAAGCATAAAACTCTCATATTTGATCGATAACTCCTCTTAGTTGATAAAATAAGCCAAAAAAATAATGTATTTGTTGGGATAGATATAATGTTGATTGAATATCAAAATCTTAAAATCTAGTGATGAGATTTGCCAAAGTCTATTATTTGAGTTTAAAAAGTTACATAGTATGAATCTGCACAGTAAAAAAAAAAAAAAGTTACATAGTAACAACTTAATAAATTATATATTGAAGCTCTCCATCAGTCGGAACCTCCACTAGTGATAGTTTTTTATTGATTCACCAAACTAATTTTAAAAAAAAAAAGATAAATGATACATTTTCGAAACATTTTGCGTGAGACAATCTAATGTATAAGTAGAGACGAACCCACAGTAGGTCCGGGGGCATTGGGCCCCACTCAATTTCCGAACTTTTATTCTATATACTCCCTTTGTTCCCATGAAAACTACTCAACTTTTCTTTTTCGTCCGTCTCAAATTCCAATGAAAGCTTTCATTCTTTTTTTAGTAACTATTTCTCTCACATTTCATTATATTCTTCTCTCTCTCAATCACATCATCTCTAATATATATCTACTTATTATATTAATATTTTTTAACATCTCATGGGGAGCTTTCCCCGGAACGAAGGGAGTACTAATATTTTCCTTCTATTTCATATATTTAGTGTTGGCCTAGTGATTTTCCTATTTTACCAAGAATAAAAATAATTTAAAAATTAATATACTCCTAAAAATAATCTAAAAATAATCTAGTGGTTTTCCTATTTCATAAGATTCGTACAATTGGCACCGGTTTATAATTCGAGGGTCGTTCACTCTCATCAAGGTCAAATATAGGGGACTTGTTGGGTTTCGGTGCCGCCGACTGCCACTCGTACTCGGGTCACACGAACGGGCTCAGACACGTGTCGGGATTGTATAGGAACTATAGTGGAGATAACCTAACATCAAGATGGTTAGCACTTCACCCTTACTGTTCTCCATTCTCCAATCTCATGTTTACATCACGCGTCTCATTTCGTGTCTTCGTCAATGAAGAGGGTGACTCAGTATAAATGAGAAGGCCGCCAAAAATTAGGCACCAATAAGTTGGGCCCTTGTGTGTAGGTTCAATGGTCAAAACCACGCTTGGGCTAAATCCCAACCGTACTTGCGTGGTAGTTGAGAAAATAAGTTAAATATTCAGTGACTTACGTGGTTTGAATAAGCAAATTAATTTAAATATTACTCCTTGCATGTTATTTTAATTAAAAGTCTACTGCGTGGTTGAGAAAACATGGCTTGCATGTTACAACTATTCATTAAAATTGGATATTTTACTTTATCTTGAATCCTTGATGCCACGATTCGCACCACCATTCACATAGTACACATTTTACACTTTTTTATTTGTAGGCCCAAAAATTACTTTCATATATATATTTTTTATGCTTTTGATATTCAGTTTAAAAGTCGACTAATTTAAGGGATCAATTTCATCTTCTATTTATAAAAATCATGTTTAAAGTCAGAGCTCTGCGCTTTTTATGGACTTGGACCCTTAAAAATTACTTGCATATTTATAATGTAAAAATAACCCACAAAGTTAATAACTTCACAACATTGTTCTATTTTTTAAATTCTCACTCATTGTAGAATCTCATTTTTCTTTCCACCACACTAAATTCTCTTTTACACTTCATCAAATCACCAAAAGACCCATCCTTTATTGTACACGTCATCACAGGACGGAGGGAATGCATTATTTTGTCAATAAAATAATTATCTCTTTTCTTTTTTTAGGAAGGGGTGAAATAATTAAAAAAAAAAAGATAAATGATACATTTTCGAAACATTTTGCGTGAGATAATCTTATGTATAAGCAGAGACGGCCCCATAGTGGGTCCTGGGGGCATTGGGCCCCACTCAATTTTTGAACTTTTATTCTAAATATTAATATTTTCCTTCTATTTCATATATTTAGGGTTGGCATAGTGGTTTCCCTATTTTACCAAGAATAAAAATAATCTAAAAATTAATATACTCATAATATCATTTTATTTTTGACATTGTCACTTATTTTGGGCTCCTCTATACGAAATGTCTGGACCCGTCACTATGTATAAGACAAAGCTCCATTTTCGTAATGAACAAAATTAAATTTAGAAATACATTTATTATAAAGACCACCCCTCATCTTACTCTCACACATGAACGCGCCTCAAATTTTTGGTAACCCCCAATTACTGCGATCAGTTTCGCATCCTCGTCGATTGGTTCGCCTTCTGTCAGAAGTTTATCAAATCTTTCCACGTAATCTTTGTCAGACTCATCAGTGGTTTGTCTTACATTGACCAACCATTGTTTTGGCGCGGGCCTAGCAGCTATAGTGTTGAAGTACGATAGGAACGATTGTCCCAGTTCAGTGAATGTTGTAACAGACCCTACAAGTATTGATGAATACCATCGATGGGTGCGATCTCCCAAAGTGAGTGAAAATTTTCTACACTATGTTGCATCTGACGCTCCGACCGAGGCCATGTAATTTGAGTATTTGCTCAGATATACACGGGGGTCTGTCTCTCCATCATACATTAATGCTAAAGTTGCGTCGCCCTCTTTAATTCGCGAGTGGGGGCGCCCTCTTTAATTGGCGAGTGTGATTCTGCCCTCTTTAATAGGCGACGGTGTATCTTTTTTTGAATTGGAGTTGTTGGTCCCAAAGTTGAGTTAAGATTAAGATAAGCCTGAAAAGTCTAGAGGGGAGGGGTGAATATATAGACTTTTTAAACTTTTCTTAAAATATCAGAGTTATTATGCGGAATTAGTGTTCTGGTACAATACTTTTCTTACTCGGGTCAGCACAGTACTTTATATGAGCCTTTACAGTTTATACTCAACTTTTGATTTTGAACTTTATTATGTATACAATATACTATTGTTCTTGGTATGAAGTAATTCGTCTACTCAACAAGATTTCTCAATCAAGTTGTTTATACGAATTCTTAAGAACTTATAAGAATATAAAACAGTAAGTAAATGAACACAAGATTTATAGTGGTTCGGCAAATGTCTACATCCACTCTCACAACTCCAGTCTTGATGTTTTATTAACTCCTTGAGTTTCTTGTGGCTTAAAGTCCCAAGACTAAGACTTTGATCTTATCGATTATACCACAAGGTATATCTTCGATTGACTAGTAATTACTACAAGTAACTAGCACACTTGTTTTACAAAATCACAAACTAAAACGTAAAGTAAAACTTCTCTTTAGTAGCCTTTGATTCTTCTCTTCAAAACAGTGGCTTCTTCTCTTGGTTCGATCTCTTTCAAACTCTGCGAGTTTTCTTGCTTGAATACTTGATTAGCTCTTCGATTGCTCTTGAATACTCTTAGATCAGTAGTAGCAGTTTCAGTAGTCTTTGCAAGTAGAAGATCCTTCGGTATTTATAGAACTTAGTATGACAGTTAGCAGTTTGTGAAACTAACTCTTAACCGCTTCTTTTTGTAACTTCTTTTTATATGGCATAATGACAAAATAAGATAAATAAGATAAATGTATGAACCTTCATTTTTTACAAATGATGAATTTAAATTGAGACAAAAGAGTATAAAATAAGCTCAAAACACTCAAATAAACTTAAAAGATTAAAAAACTGAAATTTGGGGATTGGGGTACAACTCCACCTGGGTCCGCCAGTGGGTGGGACTAGGACCACTAGGTTATGGGGGAGTGATGAAGATGGGGCCATGGGGGGTGGGATTTTTGTTTTAATTTTACTTTTGTTTTAGATTTTAATTTTTAATTTTTTTTCTCTTATAAATATGAATTTATTTATTTATTTACTCTAATTTTGTTTTTTTTTTCTCCCGTCAGATTTTTTTATAAATATTTATTATTGTGATGTGGAAAGTTTGCACATGTGGCAGTCTATGTGGCACAAATAAATAAGTTATGGCGAGCCACATCAACACTTATCTGTCGGAGAAAAAAAAATGTATTGAATTGCAACAATATTAAAAGTTGATTTTTTTTATTATAATCATATAAATTCAGATCTTATATAGGAGGAGAAATGTTCCTAAGAGCCATAAGAACACAGGACGTTCCAGAGGCCGGGGCCCCGTTAAAAACCTTGCTAGAGAAAACCCTCCTTAGGGAAAAACTCTAGTCAAGGGAAAAAGGTAGGCCCCTCTAATTACATGAATCTATAAAATTCCATGTTGAGGTCACGTGTTAAGTAGTGTCTGAGGTTTTCTGGGGGTGTGTCATACCAAGTGAGTCCATCCGGCTCCGTTGCGGCCAAATTGTTCGCGACAGAATTGCCTTCGCGGTATATATGTGTCACTCTGAGCTGAGTTCTTTCCATCTCAATATTTCGCACTTGCTCCCATAGTGAGCGTAATCTCCATGGGACTGATGTGGGCATTGTTGTCGTTAGTGTTGAAACTACATAGGTTAAATCCGTTTCAAGCCATAGATTTGTCCAGCCTCGTTGGATAGCATAACGCAACGCGTACAGCGCTGTAAACAGCTCCGCCTCGTACGCAAAGCCCTGACCATAGTCCATAGTGAAGGCCCCTTGAAACGTTCCATCATGGTTTCTGTAAATCGCTGCACCCTTTATTCTTCCAGGCGTTCCATCCGCTGCGCCATCTGTGTTGATTTTTATGATTCCTTCCGTCGGTGGGATCCATTTTACTGTCACTACTTTTGGAGCCTTCCCGGAAATACATGGGAGCCTGAAGTTTTTAATCACAGCAAGATCGAAAGTTGAATTGTGCATGCTGCCCAGGTTCGCGTTTCTTGCCTCGCCCACTAATGCCCAAACTGATATTCTCATAGCCTCCGGGGTTGTTGTGATGTTCTCAAAAATGGCCTCGTTGCGCGAGTGCCACACATGCCATATGAGAGTGACGATTGCTAGTCTCCATGTTGCAAGGACCTGAGGACTGAACTTGAGCCTCACTACATTGACGAACCAGTTATGGAAACCTTCGTCTGTGCTTATTCGTGTCTGAAACAACCGTGTTAGCCTGCTGAAAGAGTGCCTAAAGAATATACACTCGCCGAAGAGATGATCCATACTTTCTTCCTTCGATCGACAAAGCATGCAGACTCCCGGACCCTGTAAACCCATTCGGCGAAGACAGTTCCATGTTGGCAGTTTTTGGTGGATTAGTCTCCAAATTGTTGTTGAGCGCTTAGGTGGGATGAAGGAGTCCCAAATACAAGTGCCCCAATTTATCTCCAGGAAACGATGTCGCATTTGTTCGTAAGCACTCTTCGCTGTTATGGTTCCATGCGCTGAATACGGCCAGATTAGAGTATCCTCAGTGGTGGCTAGTTCATATTCGATGATGTCCTTCGTAATGAGGGGTTGTTGTCTAACAAAATCCGCTTCTAAATGCCAGGTGCCTTCCGTTAGGTAATCTGAAATTAGAAATTGAAATTTTTTTCTAATTGCCATGGGTATCTCCATGCGGTCCGCTATACTGTATCCCAGCCAGTTATCCATCCAGAATTTTATCGACTTCCCATCTCCGACGATCCAACGTGCCTTGTCTCGGATATGCAGCAGGTGTGGCCGCAGTCCTCGCCATATAGACGAAGACACTGTCGGTGCCCGAATATTGTCATCTGGCATGTATCTATTTTTCAAGAATTGCATTGGCCTGCTGTGATTAGTGAGAATCTGCCATGCTAATTTCCGTATGTAAGCCCCATTTGCAGTGTGGATCGACCTCAATCCCAGTCCACCTTCCGAATGCGGGACTGTCACTCTGGCCCAATTGACTGAGTAAAAAGGCTTTCTATCAATGTTCCCTGTCCATAAGAAATTTCTCATAGCCCTTTCGATGCTTTTAGTTAGACCCCGCGGCCATTTGTAAACCATCATCGTATGGACAAGTGATGACGTGATGACGTGGTTTATTAGGCACGCTCTTCCAGCAAGTGATAGTGATGACCCTTTCCAAGCCGAGAATTTGTTGATGACCTTATCGGCAATGGCCCTCATGTGCAACGTCTTGGGTGTTCCTCTAAATAACGGGGCTCCCAGATAGGTAAATGGCAGCATGCCGATGCTTATGCCCAGCAGGACTCGGGCTTATTTCTTGTTGTGGTATCCAACAAACTTACCAAAGTAAGCGCATGATTTTCGGGGATTGAAAATCTGGCCGGACATCTGGCCGTACTGTTGAAGCGCGCTGTGGATCGCTCGAATGCTACCTCTTGTTGCACGACAAAATAAAAGCACATCATCTGCATATAATAAATACACCGGGCATGTCAGGCCACGACGTATGAAGGCTGGTTGGAGAGAACCATTGTGGGTTGCCGTATCAAGCATTGACGCTAGCGTTTCTCCCACTAAACAAAAGAGTAGCGGCGATAATGGATCACCCTGTCTCACTCCTTGGGTGCATTGAAAGTATCCATAGGGGCGTTCGTTGATCAGGATTGATAGGCGAGCTGATTGTAGAATACAGGAGATAAGCTTACAGAAATCCTCTCGGAATCCTAATCTGTGCATCACTTGGAGAAGAAAATCCCATCTGACCGTGTCAAAAGCCTTTCGTATGTCAATCTTAAGAGCCATGTTGTCGTAGAGCCGAGTTATGTCTAAACAATTCACACCTTCCGACGCTATAGCAATTGCATGATGAATGATACGCCCCGGAATGAAGCCAAACTGAAAATCCGAGAGAATCGTCTCGAGAATGGGTCCCAGCCTAGTCGCCACTATTTTTGATAGAGCCTTGAAAAGAAAATTACCCAGCACGATAGGACGGAAGTCTTCAATTTTGTTTGCTCCCACCACCTTGGGGATTAGTGTTACCTAGTTCGAATTCAGACCATGTGGAAGGAAAGTGAATCTAAAAAAATACTGAGCTGCTCTCACTATGTCTTCCTGTATGATATCCCAAGCGGCCTGGAAGAAAGCACCGTCGAATCCATCCGGCCCTGGAGTACTTTCTGCGGATAAATCAAAGAAAGCTGCACGAATCTCTGCCGTTGATGGCGTGTTCATCAAAATATTATTTTGGGCAAGGGTGACCCGCGGAACCAGTAACGCGTCTAGCTCAGTGAAGCTCGGGGTTATATTAGAAGCCGAGAAGAGATTCTTATAATACTCGGTGATGTGTGCTGCAATACGGTCAATATCCGAGCAGATAACCCCATTGATGTCCATAGACTCCAACGGACGCCTCGCCTTTTTTAACTGATTGAGTTTATTGAAAAAAATTTTGTTACAATCCCCATGTTTGATCCATTTAATACGATTTTGCTGGGTAAGTAGCACCTGTTGCTGCTGAAGTACTAAGTTGAGAGCAATCTTTGCATCCAATTCACGTTGGGCTAGAGCCGTGGTGTAGCCTTTCGCGTCGATTCCGCATTGAATCGCTAGTAGTGCCTGCTTTGCTTCTGCGATTTTGGTGTGTACATTGCGGAAAACCTCCTTATTCCATTGTCGGAGGGCTGTTTTTAGCCTTTTTAACTTCATCTTAATCAGCGTAATTGGATCCGAAGCTTTGAGGTAAATACTCCAAGATTTGCCAATTTCCTCTAAGCATCTTGGATCACAGAGCCACATTCTTTGAAAACGAAAGGACGAGCTGTGGTGCGTAGCTCCCACAGAACAATTCATTAAAATAGGGTGATGGTCGGACGAAGAGTGCGGAAGGGCCGAGGCAGAAACCGAAGACCAGAATTCCAAGAAGCTCTCTGTGGTCAAGATTCTGTCTAGGCGAGATGCCGCTACACTACCATCTTTCCGTCTAACCACCCATGTGAAACAAGGGTCAACTATATCCAAGTCCATAAGCCGGGCATCAGCAATGAACTGGCGAAATTCTCTACACGCGGTGGGCATTGGCATTGCAAGACCTACATGCTCATGGGCGCCCGTAACAGCATTGAAGTCACAAATTAAGCATAAAGGATCCAGATTGGCGCTTACAACCTCCTCCCATAATCTTCTACGGCGCACATGATCTGAAGCCGCGTGGACCAGGCCCATGTGAAAGGTGTGATTATTAAAAATAGTGCGGAGAACCACAATCTGATCGGTGGAGCTGCAAACTGTGGTGACGTCGCATAAAATAGGCTTACAAAAAACCCAGATGTTGGGGCACATTTGGTGCCTCTGGTTCTGGAAACAGAAATTAAGATTAAGAGAATTCCAAAAAGTCGTGGGGATGCTCTCAATACAGATTTTTGGCTCCACGATTGCCAAGAAATCTGGTGAATGGGCTCGGCAGTGGCTCCGCAGAAGGTTTTGCGAATCCATATTGCCCATGCCCTGTATATTCCAAAACAACACAATCATTGACCACTGCTATTGTAACCGTGCTTCGGCGGTTGTCGTTCTGACTCAGAGTCCTCAAAATCTGAAGTGTCCACATCTCCCCATCTTCCGATTGTTGCCGCTGCCATGTGTTTGTATCTTGGTGAGCTTGAATTTTCTACCGATACTACCCGTTTTGAAGTCTTGCGCGTTGTAGCGTGTGTGTTGAATACTTTCTCAAGAAAAGCATTTGGCGATTCCATGTCAGCCTCTAGCTGGTTGTAATTATCATCCAAATTATCCTCCTCTGGGGCTGCTGTGGAGGAGTGTACTACTGACTTGAGGCGTTTTTTATCGGGGTCTGTTGTGGCCGAAGTATCCATGCTGACACCTTTATCTAGGGATTGTTCAATTCGGGTGTCATCATTTTCTTGATAACCGTCTAGGGGGGCATAGCGGTTATCATCCACCCCCTCAATTTCCTTCTTTTTCCAGTGACGTTTCTATCGTTTATTGCGTTTAGGGCTACGCCAAGGTTGCTCGTCTGTGGCTGTGTCTACTCCCAAAGGTTGTTGCGGCTGATCCTCATTTGGACATTTATTGCAGTTGTCCCAAGAGTGGCCAATAACTGAGCAGTGACGACAATAGGCTGGGGGATTCTCATATTTAAAGAAAGCAAAGGATATGTGTCCCTGACATTCAATGAGAATTTTGTCAAGCTTGTCCTTAGGGAAATCAATTTCTACCAGTACACGAATGAAATGCCCCATGGAGCCATCGAGGCAGCGTTCATCAATCTTTATTGGGGTTCCCAGTGCATGTGCCATACCTGTGATCAGCGATTGCGACCAGTATTCAAAAGGCAGTTCATATATCCTTACCCACACCTGTGCCAGAGAAGTGTTGAGTTTATAAGGATTAAAATCCCGAACCCATGTAGATAAACGGAAAACACCCGGATTCAGGTGGCAACTGAGGCGTTTCGTTGCAAGCGTCCGATCTGCGGCCTCATTAAAGAAGACGTTATAGTATCCCAATCCCAACGGGACCAGACGCCAGTCCCCTCCAGTGCCCCAGGCTCGAGATAGGGCCACTTTCAAATCTGATGTAGCCCAAGGTCTATCTTTCCTTGCGTTGATGAGGCGGCCAATAAAGGAGTTGTTGCATTGGGCCACACGTTCCTCGTATTCAGTTTCATCAACTGTGATGGAGACGAAGTCGCCCTTCTTGATTGGCATGTGAGTAGGGCGCGGCAGCGTGTGATCCAGTCAAGGGCCCTCTGCCGTCGACGGTTGGAATCGTGCCTGGAGGGTGTCCCTGTAACTAGGGTTTCATCGCGGTGGGGAAGGAGGGCTCGCAACTGTAGCAGCGTGTTTCAAGAAGTCCTTCAACCAAGGAATTGCTGTGCACAGGCTGTTAAGCGTGGAGATCTTATCAGTATCGGGGCAAGGTTCACCGTGAATCGCCATTGATGCAATCGGCGGCCAAGCCCTAATTTACCAAACTCCTGAATCGCCGGAGGTTTAAATAAGTAAATTAATATAGAATTAATCCAAAATATGATAATGCAATAGTTAGTATTATTAAATTTCCTTACTTTTTTAAATTATCAAATATATTATATATTTTTTATATTTATATATAAATAAAATTAAATAAGCAGGCATGGTAGGCTTAAAAAGTCTAAACATAAGCTTGAGCTCGACTTATTTAATTAAATAGGCTTCACAAAAAATTTGAGTCCGATTTATTTATTAAACGAACCGAGTCAAACTTTAATAGGCCGAGTCATAGACCTATGTCGGATATATAGTTTTGACGGCCAAAACACTTAGAGTTTATAAAACACATGTAATAGGGTCAGCTGATATTGTATAGATCAGCTATCTGTCTAGTCTAGTCAAGTATGATTAGCTGTATATATCTCAGCTGATAACACAGTCCGAGCCTACATGCGCAAACTCAAGAGATGAAGAGAAGAAGATATGAAGACTAGAAGACCCTTGAAGAACAGCTAAGTGAGGTGTTTGTATACCTACTTAGATGATAATGTCCAAGACGAAGATGGCCAAAGTCAGCACAAGCATTGCCCAGATCAAAAGAGTAATACTCATCTGATTACAAAAGACAGATGATACCAGGCCAGACGACCTTATCAGGCGACAAAGAATTAAATCAGCAGACTAGATGTTTCGTCCAAGGACAAGATTCCAAGTCATCTTACAACTTTCAAAAGAAGACTTACCATACATAGAAGATTGACGAAGATTCCAGAATTGAAGCAATCAAGATCAAATCAACTGGAATCAAGGGATCAACAACAAACAAGGAAAGATTGCTAACGGCTAGTTGCTCCAATCTTCCCTATAAATACAAGAAGATGAGGAAGAACAAAAAAAAGGAAATACTACGCAAGAATTCTTAAGCTACATTCAAGCAAGTAAGCCAAAAGCCTCACATCCAAGAGAATTCTTAAGAGCCCAGAAAAGCATTAGATTACTTCTAGCTCTTAAGTTATTTCCTCATCCAACCAAAGAACCTGAATCCAAATCAACATTGTAAACACTTTGATTTAGGCATAGTGGTTAAGCGTATCTATAAGCTTGAACCACTAGTTGGATCCTTTCAAAAACCCAAAACCCCTCACTGAAAGGTTTAGTTTTTGAATCTTTGTAAGAGTGCAAGTGCTCATCAATCACTTGTGGAGACCGTAACAGTTTGGAACTGTTCAGATCTCAAAGTCCTTCTCTTGGGACTATAAAGGACAAGCCCCTATAATTTTCGGGAAATTAAGGGATTAACATCACGATTGGAATCGTGAGAGTGGACGTAGGACCTGCAATCCGAACCACTATAAGTCTACGGTGTCATTTACATATCTGCACTTTACTTTCAAGATTATTTCATATTTATTTTATTATAGTGCATACTGTATTTTTGAAGTACCTTTGCAAATCAGGCCATACATCTTCCAAACCAGCATCAGGTGAGTATTTCATTCAATCACATAATTGAGGTTTTCAAAAGAATACGTGAACGAGTCTAAATAAAAGGGCCTACACACTTTTTTGCATACAATACTCTTCCAGAATACTATAGTCATTTGTACCAGCAGACTTGCAGTCCAGCTGACATAGTAAATCAGAAGAGTTCATAACTCTTTACTTGAAAAGTTTTAAAGTCTATTCACCCCTCCCCTCTAGACTTTAATCTCATTCACTACTCGTTCAGGGACCAACAATTAAGATTAAATTATCATATATTTTATTACATAATTTATTTAATATAACAAATATTGTTTTAAAAAATGAATCTTTATTAAGATAAAATTAAATTTATTTAAGTCGGATCGGAGTAATTTTAGGAAATTCATAAACAATTGTTGGAGTAATTTTAGGAAATTCAATTATCTAATTTATTTAAGATAAAAAATATTATTAAAAAAAAGAATCGAATCTTAAGTCGGATTTTTTACAGTAATTTTAGGAAATTCATAAACAATTATTGAAGTAATTTTAAAAAATTCAAACTATCTAATTTATTTAAGATAATAAATATTATTTAAAAAAAAGGTAAATTTTAATTTTTTTTTTCGGCAAATTAAACCTACACTATTCTTGGAAAACAAAATTTAAACAAATTATATTTTCTTTAATAAGACAATTAAAGAAATTATATTATATTATATTAACATTTAAAATGTAATTTCTGCATTCTAAATTATATATATTAAACTACCATTTAAAAACAATGTCAAAATATATATATATATATATATATATATATATATATATATATATTTAAAATTATGGGGTGTTACAGTTTAGGATTTTTTCGACTACTCGATTCTCACCGTTCAGGGTTTAGGGCTCGATTACTCGTTCCAATGTGTTGATCACATTTAAATTCGATAGTGTACACTTATGAATCATTAATTTAATTTTCAATATGTTGATCATATTTAAATTAAATAGTGTACACTTAAGGTTCGACTATTCGATTCTCACCGTTCAGGGTTTAGGGTTCGATTACTCCTTTCAATGTGTTGATCACATTTAAATTCAAATAGTGTACACTTGTGATTCATTAATTTAATTTACAATGTTTTGATCACATTTAAATTCAGTAGTGTACACTTAAGGTTCGACTATTCGATTCTCACCGTTTAGGGTTTAGGGTTCAGGCTTCGATTACTCGTTTCAATGTGTTGATCATATTTAAATTCAAAGAATGTACACTTATGATTCATTAATTTAATTTCCAATGTGTTAATCACATTTAAATTCGATAGTGTACACTTAAGGTTCGACTATTCCTCACCGTTCAGGGTTTAGGGTTCGATTACTCGTTTCAATGTGTTGATCACATTTAAATTCAAATAGTGTAAACTTATTATTCATTAATTTAATTTCCAATGTGTTGACCACATTTAAATTCAATAGTGTGCACTTAAGGTTCGACTACTCGATTCTCACCGTTCACGGTTTAGAGTTTAGGGCTTAGGATACGATTACTCGTTTCAATGTGTTGATCACATTTAAATTCAAACAGTGTACACTTATGATTCATTGATTTAATTTTCAATGTGTTGATCACATTTAAATTCAATAATGTACACTTAAGGTTCGACTACTCGATTCTCACCGTTAAGGGTTTAAGGTTACGATTACTCGTTTCAATGTGTTGAATTATTAGTGTTAAAAATTAAATTAACTACTCTACAATTATCACCTTAAATTACGAAAAATGAATTATTAGTGTTAGAAATTAAATTAAGTTACGAAAATTGAATTATTAGTGTTAAAATAAAATATTTGACACTTAGGGATTAAAAAATTCATAATTTTAAACTAAGGTTGTTAAAATGAAATGTTTTACACTAAGCGGTTAAAAAAATCATAATTTTACACCAAGGTTGTTAAAATGAAATATTTTACACTTAGAGATTAAAAAATTCATAATTTTACACCAAGGTTGTTAAAATGAAATATTTTACACTTAGAGATTAAAAAAATCATAATTTTACACCAAGGTTGTTAAAATGAAATATTTTACACTTAGAGATTAAAAACTCATAATTTTACACTAAGGTTTTTAAAATGAAATATTTGTTAGATTAAAGTTTATTAAAATTAAATCAATGTTTGTTATACTATGATTTATTAAAATTAAATTAGTGTTTGTTAGATTTTAAAATGATCTATTTCAATCAACTTAAATTAAAAATGTGAAAATTTGGTTTTTTTTTTTTTTTTTTTTTAACGGTAGTAATGTTAAAAATTTGGTTATTCATGGAGAAGGAAAAAACTTGAAGCACAATTAATGGTGTTAATGGTTGAAGCACATATTACATTTCAAATTAGAGGTAATGATGATGTGGCATAATTATGTGCATTGGGAAATTAATTGATTGGCCTTTGCGTGTATTGATTAGCGAGAAAGTAACAGAGATAAACATGCGTGAGTTAATTAATTAATATTTAGTCATTATCACTAATTAAGGGTATAATAGTCATTAAACAATTAATAAAATATTAATTAAATCAAAAAAAGAATTTGTATGTACAGATTCTGTACACAGATCATTACCGAATTATGAATGTGGGAGTGCGACAAATGTATAAATAAACAAGATATTTACAAATAAGTAAGATATACACAAATATGTATAACTATTCTAAATATGTACAAATAAATAAAATATATGTACTACAAATAAAATATGGGATGATCTTGTGTGAAATATTGCATGAATGCATTTAAGCTCAATTAGGTCAAAGTTAAAACCTTAGACCCATTTAACCTAAAAGTCAAAATAAATACTGCAAGTCTGCAACCCATCACTTTAATTTCACCCATGATCTACTAAATACACCCTCTGCACCACCAAACACACCCTCCCTACCCTGATCTACTAAATACACCACATGTACTTTAATTTTATCTTTATATACACTTTAATTTTTTAACAAAATAATTTTAGAAAATCATTATTTTTTATTTCTTTCAATAAAAGCTTGATGCTGAAAAATAAATCAAATAATTAAAATATTTAAAATGATTTGGATTGTTACATGCATATTTAATATTAAATACTATGTATTATAATGTAAGTTACTACATGAAAAAAAACATTATAAAAAATAATTTTTTACTACATAAAATAATTTGTATTACTATATAAAATATTTTGTGATATTACTACATGTAATAACGTGTATAATTACATAAACAAAGATATATATTACTACATATTACAGTTTGAATTACTACATTGAACAGTGTTTGTTACTATATGTAATTTTATCATATGATTTAATATCTTTTGCATCATCCTGCAATAAAACAATTTGTATTACAACATAGTTATTATGTACTACTACATGAAATAATATATATTACTACATATTATAATGTAAGTTATTACATCAACAAAAACACTATAAAAAAAATAATGTTTTACTATATAAAAAAATATTTATTATTATATAAAGTATTACATAAAAAATTATATGTTACTATATAATACAGTTTGAATTAATACATTGAACAGTGTTTGTTACTATATGTAACTTTATCAAATGATATAATATCTTTGCATCATCTTGTAATAAAATAGTATGTATACAACATGGTTATTGTGTATTACTACATGCAATAATATATGTTATTACATATTATAACGTGGGTTACTACATCAACAAAAACACTAAAAAAAAAACATGTTACTATATAAAAAAATTCGTATTATTATATAAAATAGTTTGTGTTATTACTACATTTAATAGTGTTCTGTTACTACATTAAAAAAATCATCACAACTGCTGGAGAAAATCGTCGGAAGAAGAAATCGACAACTGCTTGAGAGATAGGAAAGAGAAGACGAATTGAAAGAAAAGAATTCGAAAACACAAAAATAAAATACGCATTCGACAATAAAGTGAAAATTAAAAAATTCAAAGAACAGGATCAAATAAACGAGTCAATTATTTCTGTCAAAATTAAAACACAAGTGGGTGAATTAACAAATAGATTTAGAATTGACCCAAATGAATTAATGGTTGCTCAATAACATATATTTTCAGCCCATTCACTTCATAAGTCAATATTTTCAGCCCATTAATTTAATTGGTCAATATTGTATATATGCAATATTGCATGTAAGTTTTTGTGATAAAATATATGTATGAACGTTTTAAGATACTCCCTCCGTCCAATTTTACAATTCTCATTTGGGTTGTTCACAAGTTTTAAGAAAAATTGATTGTTTATGTAAAAAGTCAAAGTTTGAGTGGGAAGATAAAGTGTAAATAAAGTAGTGAGTGAGAGTAATATTTCTTTTTTATTAAAGGACAAAAAAATAAAGTGAGAATTATGAAATTGAACAGGGTGAGTATATGCAAATCTATGTGAGTTGTAAGTATTCCGACAAAATAAGAAAAACAAGGGTTTAGATGGTTTATTGACATACTTGTAATTTTTATTATTTAATATGAAAAATAAGGTTTATATGGCATAATAACAATATATGAAAAATAAGATAAATGTATGAACGTTCATTTTTTACAAATGATGAATTTAAATTGAGACAAAAAAAAGTATAAAATAAGCTCAAGACACTTAAATAAACTTAAAAGATTAAGGGTTAGTTATTAATAGGGTCATTTCACTATAATATTAGTCTAATAAAGCCTCTAATATTGTTTCTTGTCTAATAGAGTCAAATTGGAAAATACAAGACAATTCTACCCTTTCATTCATTTCAAACATTCGAAATTATGAATTCAAATTAACAAAACAAATAAATTCCATAATTATATATATAAACACTGATATCGAAATTCGCGTAATTGTAGGAGCTTCCAAAATTTAAAACTTTCCTAAAGAGTAGGTATGCACATTAAATCCTTTTAGTTGTTTGAGCTTTGGGGTTTTACGCATCTGCAATTTTCCGGCGCCGATTGTTTGAGTTTTCACTGCATTTTTCGGCGACGAGTTTGACCATTAGCAAAATCAGGTAATAATATCATATGCATGTGTAATTTTGAACGATTTCTGGTTAGCAACATACTGTGATCAGTTTCGGAAGATATTTATAATAAAAAAACCAGTTAAAAAAATGTGTTGTAGAACATACAGGAACAGAGGGCTTTTGTAGGTAAACTGCATGTGTTGTTTCGTAGTTTTATTTTTAAATCTTTGATCAAATAAGTATATAACATTTACTTACGACGGATGTAAACCCTAGGAATCTATGTTTTACTATATTGTTTTGATGATAGTGTCAATCAGCTTCGATTTTTATGAAAAAATAATAGAATGGGTCTGGGATGCCTACTTTTCTAAAAGAATGGTTGCAATTTTTTCGCATATGTATGAGGAGGTTCATAGAAGCATTATATGTATTGTCACAGTGAATTTTGTCATATATGTTACAGATGGCTAGAACAAAAAAATCGGGTTATCGATTGGGTGAGGGATCAAGCAGGGGAAGTGGGAAACAAAAGAAGGCTACTGAGGAGACCGTCCGGCGTGTAGAAACAAGAGGTAATTTAACAAATTATACATTTAAGTCAATTAAGAACATTACGAATGAGGTATTTGGAAACAGTGATTCATAACATATTACTATTATTGTTTATTAACAGGATCTTCTGAAAAGCGTAGGAGGGAGGAAAAGAAAGATGAAAAACGTAAAGGTTTATGTACTAATGCATTGCTTACGTTGTAGTTGAATTTGTCCTGTGTAGTGAAATCATAGCTTATCTAATATCGATATTCTGCAGATAAAAGGTCGTCAAAGGTGTCCCGTGTCGTATCAGATTCAGGTTATGCAATTGTCATTTGCATTTGTCAAAGATTGTGATTATTTTAGTATTTAGTAGTTGATGAATTTTAATAATAACAATATTATTTCCTGTATCAATAGATTTTGAAAGTGATGACGGAAGTAAATACACCTCGTCTGATTCGGAAGGTAATTTAATAGTTTCTTAAATAACCCATATGATTACGGGCATGCATATAGTAATTGGTTTTTAAATTGCAGAAAGTGATACATCAAGGCAAGAAAGGGTTCGAAAGCATGCTAGGAAGGAAAAAGAAGTACAAGAAATAAAGCCTGAAAACTGTTTTGGTAATACTTTGTAACCATTTAACTTGATAGTAGACTATACATATGAAGTAATCTTTTATATAAAAATCATTCAAACTATTTCTGCTGGTGTGGAAGTAGACTTTAGTGAGACCTATTATAGGTCAAATCTGAGGACAACTATCAATGACTTGAAGGGAATTCCATTCACAAACCAGCATATAGTACATCTGAAGAAAACTCCATTCTGGCTTTTGTTTAACTCTGTTTGCCTCAATGTTAGTCCCTCACTAAAGAAGAGATGTTTGAAATTCGAGAGTGACATCGTGGAAATTGTTAGAAGGTTTGACTTTGAAACGGAGAGTTTTGTAATTGGAGGAACCAGGGTAGCATTGTCAAAGCATGATGCAGAACTTATTTTCGGAATAAGTTGTGGAACTGATGAGATCAGGCAACGAGTAGATGATTATCAGCATCCTCCATGGGTAATGCGATGTTTCGGTAATGATATACTAGCAGACCAAGACAATATAACTCTCTGTATAAACTGTCTGTCCTTTTAAAGTTAAAGGAGGTTGTGATACAACAGTACGATGAAGCCAATCGCGATGTGGCTAGATTAGTTTGTTGTTATATGCTGGTTGTTCTTCTCTGTCCAGTTAGGAGCTCAGCTGTACCATGGCATTTGACACATTACCTGGAAAACTTCTCAGAGATTTGCAGATACGACTGGAGTACATTCATAGTTGATCAATTGAAAAGTCAACTAAAAAGAAGCAAACATCTAAAGTCCGGTGGTTGTGCTATGTTGTTGCCGGTAAATTTATTTCAATTATTAATTCTTAAAACTATTGTTTGGTTTATGTTGGTTTAATGTATTTATACAGTGTTTAAATTAACTGGTTATGTTTTTTTAGTTCTGGTTATGCGAGCATACAAGGATTGTTAAACCAAACAATCCATCTGCTTTTCCTCGGTTCCTCAAATGGGATACCAATAAAGTGCATGTTGCAATCTTAACTGATAAACTGACTCGCAGAACAAGGGTAAAGATTTCATCATATACTTAATTTTTTATTATACTATGATCATATACTTGATTTGTTATTGTTCTTTTATGGAATATAAGGTTTTCACGGAGGAGCCTAAACCTACGACTGATGAAAAGGAACAGCTCTCAGAAGTTCGTCGTTTTAGATGTGAAGAAACAAACTCAGGGTTAGGAGGAACTAGAACGCCTGCTACTGATGGAAAGCTGTCATCTGGTATTGCAAAGTCACCAAATGAATTGCAGACAGAGCTGAATGTGGCGGTGGGGCAGAGTGATATTTTCCAGAATTCATCATCAAAAGTGTTCGAAGTTGGATCCAGTTCAGGAGCAAAGAAGAGCTTTACGGTTGAATGCCCATCATTCGATATTGGGCTTGATAGTGAGGATCCAGTTATGAAGGTTTATAAGGAAATCAATCGTGAAACTGTGAATGTTGGTGATCTGGAAGCAGCCGACTTGGATTGTAATCTGAAGGATACGGAAGAAGGCAATATTGCTGTAGACAAGACGGTTAATTCAGAAGATAAGATCGATGCACCTGTCAGTGATGTTAATCAGTCTACAAGAGTTGATAATTATGTGGTTGAAATAGGAATTCTGCAGAAAAAGATCCTAGATGTGAGAGTACGCTGTGATAAAGAACTGATGGAAAAGGATGTAGAAATTCAAAAGCTGAAGACAGAAAATGATGAGTATGCTAAAAGGATTGAGGAATCTGCTTCTGAGTTGAATAATATGAAGAAGGAATTTGAAGATGTGGCTGCAAGATTCGAACAACAATCAAGAATTAAGGATGATGTCATCATAAGCCTGAAAGCTGAGATTCAACGATTGAGCAGGAACCTAGAAATTACATCTGAATTTTGTTCAAAAACATTGATTGATGAGGATGTTTTTCAAGGGGATTTTGACTGTAACGCAGAGCAAACGATCATTGAACAATCTGTTGATAAGGGAAATATGTCTGTTGAAGAATTAAATGAGGAAGTGTTAAAGACACCTAAACGGCCAGTGAAGAAGAAGACCACGTATATATCGCCAAGTTCATTAGTTGAGAGAATTAAGGGTCGAACGATAACAGATGATCTTAAACCAATGATGATATCTCCTCAACCAATGACAAAACAGCTTGTAGAGGTCCATGAAGTCAACGATGACGATGCATCAAAGAATGTAGAGTTGGATAACAAACCTAAAGGAGTGGTCAAGTATCCGTTCAACAATAAATTGGCAACTGTGAGGAAGTGTTCTAAGTATGTTAGAGACCAGATATTCGAAGAGCTAAAGACCAATGGTCCACAGTAAGTAAATAGTTTTTAGTACGTAATTCTTTTCTAATATGATTTAGTATATATATATATATATATATATTGTGTTGTGAATTTTGTGAATGGTGCAGTTGCATTGTTTGGCACGCTGATATACCACTAGCTGATGTGTCAGTACAGATGCTGATTGACATTTTAAATAATGGTCTGATTACAAGTCAGGTATACTACATAATATATATTTTTTTTATTGATTTGAAATTTTATATGATAACACTGTGCATACATTTAGGTATTCAATGCATGGGCTGATATATTGCGATCTGTTCTATTCACATCAAGGCCAGAATCTAGACGAGTGAGGGTGTTTACTTCTACGTGCTGGGTATTTTATAAAAATCTTTGACTATTTCATGAAGATTATTTATTTGTTCTTTTAAGTGAAGAATTATCTATAATTCTGTTGTGATCGCTTATTTTGTAGGCAATGATCACCAATCGTAACATTTCAAAACAGAAGTCTTTCTACACCCTTGTAGATAAAGTTATTGAGGATAGCTTAGACAAAAGCATCTTTTTATTCCCAATCAATGTATGTGCAATGGGTTCATCGAGTGGTTCAAAAGCAGTGGACCATTGGACACTTCTCAAACTTGATCTGACCACGAGGGAATGGACATTTTACAACTCCAATTGTATTGTCATCCAAACCCTGGACTTGTAAATTACATGGGTGATAATTAAACTTTGGAATGGTAATTAATGAATAAATACCACTCTTTATATCAAATGTGGCCAATTTATGAACACCACGGCCAAAATTTAAATACCAATGGAAGAGATTACATACAAAAAAGGCATTTCCAGATGGGTAATTATCAAAAGGGAATGAAGAAAGTTTTGACCACAATTTAGAATTAAGTGAGAAAATACTAACCTCTGTCAACCCACCAGTTTCAGCCCAAAGATATGCAATTCTCATTATGATGTAATCATTGGAATTTATTTCATAACCAAACCCAAAATAAACCCAAGCCACATCGTGTCCCTTGGAAAATGATATCGGAATATTTGGAACAATTATATATTGTTTAGTAGTGGGGTTATTAATAGTATACTGGTCATTAGTATTGCAGAATAATACTAGACCATTATAGCTACCCAATACCTCGAATTCTTCATCGTTCTTTGCTATTTGCCTACGAACGTAACTAGATCCCTTCGAAATTTTTAATTCATAAGATATTGGTGGGCTAGAAACATGGTATTTGTGTATCAAACGAAAATGATTACCCGCTTTCATATTGAAGAGATGTGCTTCTACAAACCACTTAGAACATATTACTGAGTTCCATACTCTAGATATTATTTTATATCTACATAGGACTTGTGGGAAAAGGAACAAAAGAATAGAAATGGTGATTTCGTCAGGAAGAAATTCTAGAATTCTGCATATTGGTATGCTGAGTTTTTTGTCAATGAGATTTAGTGAATTAAAATGATTGTAGAGTATATTAATAGTTGAACTGAAATTTAAAGATTATAAATGTTAATTATTGGAGGAGAAACGTTAAAAGTATAGTGGACACGTACATAGTGGGAATAATGGAAGGCAGTTTTTTTAGGGTTTTTAACTGCCCATTCTTTTTACACATTTAATTTTGGAAACGTGGGGGTATATTAATAAATAACCCATAAATTTATAACATTTAGTATATACATTTCTGTTATTTATTTCCTATGTACCTTTCATTGTACGTTTCTAAAATGAGAACGGTTTATGCATACGAGAATTAGCCAGTATATGAACTACGGAGTGCATAGATAGGGTCAGTATGTTTGGGGACGCATGCTGAAACTATGCAGATGGGCAATATGCATAGAAATACGCATCATGTTGTTGAAGTTACATATGCAGATTAGTTTAAATACATATAAAAAATAAAAAATAATAGGATCATAAAAAAATAAAAATTATTAATATTGTTGTAAACCGATTAGTGATTGAGAAAAAGTCAGGCATACGAGAATTAATACGTATATGGACTACGGAGTGCAAAGATAGTGGGAGTATGTGCGGGAATTTCATGCTGAAACTCTGCGTATGGGGCATATACATGAAATTGAGCATCATGCGTATGAAGATACATATGCAGATTAGGATAATAACATATAAAAAATGATTGGATCATAATAAAGTATATGGTGTTGAATACTGCACATAGCCGCAGGTCGAGTTTCAAAGGATTATATGCATGATATGTATGGGAATAGGCCCTATGATTATAATATATGCATAATTGTGCAGTATGCATTGGGTGGTGAATATTCCAAGGTAAATGCATTGTGCATGCAATATGGCATATGATTGATACCCTTCAATTTATTTAGGTTTGGTATTCTACGATACAATCACAGAAATAGAAAATTGGAGAATAATGCAGATCCTGGAACTATGAGGGAAAAATAAGCAAAAAGAATAAAAATAGTTAATTATAGAAATCTTATGTTCATAAAGCATGTCAGATTATAAAACTCAGTGCACATGGACTTAAGGTAGTGGAATTAATATATCGTAAAGGACATGGAAAAAAACACAGAATTACAAATCAGATTACACAATGAAATATTGTGTTTGACTAACTCTGAATGTTTGTCTTGTCCGTTCCAAAAACAGCAGCACATGTTAATGGATCATGTCGACCTGTCCTGCCACATCGCTTGCAAGTGGTAGCCTTGACCCTACGAAATTCTCCGTATGAAGTAATTCTCTTTTGTTTGGGTCTGCCAGGGGGTTTGTTTAATATGGGTGGTAGTATTTTTTCAGGGCTGGACTCAGTAGCAAATTCAAAATGTTATGTCTCTGGCACAGGAATTAAATCTTCTTCATAACATTGCTTGTATGTGGATGTAAAGAAACAGTCATCAATGAGGTTGGACACGGAATTACAATGCTTTTTAATAACAGCAACGGCATGTGCACACGGAAATCCTGTGATCTGCCATTGAAAACAAGTACATATTTTGCACTCCAAATCAACTGTGACAGACGTCCTTGACCGAACCTCAAACTGACCATTAGGATAAATTGAAACACCCCACGCTGCACTTATGTTTCCAAGCTCGTTCCACCGATCTTCTTTGCTAGGAACAAGCAACCCGGTCCATTTAATAGATTTTTCACGTCTTTCTACAAACCACTGTGATATCTTTTTCCTAATAGAGTCTAACATATAGGTAATTGGAAGACCTCTAGCCTCGCTAATCCACATTTTAAAAGACTCTACTGCATTAGACGTCATTTCACCATATCGCTTGATGTGAGGTGAATATGCAACTGCCCACTGTTTGTAGGGCATGTCTTCAAGCCATTGCTCTGCAATCTGACCACCTACTGTTTTAAAAACCTCAAGTTTCTCTTTAAAAACAATGATGGTTGGATCATATGCACATTGCTTGAATAGATCAGCCATGTTATCACGGTGTTGGGTGTTCCAACCTCCACCAAATCTGTCTCTGAGATTTAAAAGTAGATGATACAGGCAGTAGAAGTGGGCAGGATCATTCCAGACATCATAAAAAGCTGACATCAAATCCAGATTCCTGTCTGATATGTAAATGATATCCTTTTCATGAATGATAAGATCACGCAACTTGGTTAAGAACCATGCCCAGTTGTTCCTGTTCTCAGCAGATACTACAGCAAATGCAACGGGGAAAAGGCCTGGATAAAGAACAGCATATTGTAGAATGTAATATAATGGAAGATATATAAAACTGAAATTATAATATAAGGAAATGCAATGAAAACTATGATTCGTTTGACAACTATAATTCTGGGAAAAGAGTATTAATCCAATCATTTGAAATGAAACAATAGATAGTTGAAATGAAATGAAATGAGAAAGAATATGTTACCGTTATTTCCATCCTTTGCAGTGGCAGCAAGCAAAACCTCCTTTGACCTACCCTTCATAAATGTGCCATCTATGAATAACATTGGCCTGCATTTTTTAAAACCCTCCTTGCATGCATTAAATGAAACAAAAATACGCTCAAATCGGTTGGTTGTGTCATTCTTCTCTAGGTCTACTATACTTCCGGGGTTCGTACGCTTCACTGCCTCACAATACCAACGCAATTGGTCATAAGATTCATCATAACTACCAAATATATCATCTCTTGCTGCTTCTATTTCACGCCACACCTTCCAGTAAGGCAGCGCAAAACTGTATCCCTCATTTACATGGTGGGTTACATCCTTCACAGACACAGTAGGATTGGCTTTGACAGAATCGATAACAAGTTCCTTAACTATTTTCGGTCCAAACCTGTTCCTTTTTTCACGAAGTAGGTTTCCAACACAATTATGAACTAGATTAGCTTTAGCAATCACAAAGCAGCTATTCATAGGAGTTTTCTTGGCCTTGATGAACCATGTGCAATTGAGTGTTGTTGTTTCATTGCACACAACATATACATACCTAGGGGAATTCTTTTTGTACTTGTACTTAAAGTTGAGTTTAGTAGAGTATTTAATCAACTCTTTCCTAAATTCAGGGGCGCCCCCAACAAAAAATGTCCCCACACCACCTTCCATTATATTAACCCAATGATCGGATAAATAGGACTTTTTTTTCTCAACTGGACATATATCAAAACTAGGAATACTACCAATTCCCTCAAAATCTATTCTATGTTGGTATTCTTCATCAGACTTTCTTGAATGATTTGATAAGGTATTATGTACTACAAAGGGCGGACTGTCATGTAATTGTTCAGTTACTAGATAGTCATTGGCATTTGAAGACTCAACCATTTCACTGCACAATGGAACTTGTTTACTAACGATAACTGATATATTAACTATCTTTTTCGAAGTAGCCTTACAAAATTCTACCATACCATTCAAGTCGGAATCAGATTCTATGCAGATGTTATTGAGGCTGGAAACCGAATAGGCAATCGATAGATTACCTTGAGAACTTACAGGACGCATATTTGTTATTTCAGCCAACAAATCTACAAATGATGACGATTCAGTCAATCGAAACAACTTGTTCTTCCCATTGAAATCAACCTTGCAGAAAATTATGTACTCCATTGTCAAAGCACGATATCGACGGCCTGTACAATGTAGAAATATTCAAAAAACGATTAATTGATGTACCAAAATACCGAACATACAATGCAATAACTAAAAAACAGAATAAAAAATTTACAAGGTCATATGCGATTGAAATTTGGATTAACAACAATGAATGCATATGATTCAATAGACAAGAATTGCATACGTACCAGAATCTGGATATATTATGAAAATGTCGTTCCAAATTCAGATTTCAGTGCATAATCGAAAATGGCAAAATTGAAATCGAATTTCAAAATCCGAATCAGGAAAAATAATATTGATTCGAAATTGATAATCAGAATCTGGATAAATGAAATTGATGGTTGAATTTGGGAAATTGGGAATTTGGAAAAATGAAATTGATGATTGAATTTGGGAAATTTCCTAAATTTGGTTGGTTTTGGCGATAAACAAGAAAATTTTGTTTAAACTTTCGAATTTGGAAAGTCAAAAATTTCTGGTAATAAAAAAATTAAATTATAGAAATAAATTCAAATCTCATATAATTTTAAAACAATAATATATTTAAAATAATGGTTTTAAGGGTAACATGGGCATTTTGGCTTTGATTTGACTCTATTAGAAAATTATTTATATAGGTGACTCTATTAGATTAATGGGTTGTAATAGTGAACTTATTAAGGAATAATCTCAAAGATTAAAAAACTAAAATATGGGTATTGGGGGTACAGTTGTACCCATTTCCCCATCTGGGTCCGCTAGTGGATGGGACCACTAGGTTATGGGGGAGTGATGAAGATGGGGCCATGGGGGTGGGATTTTTGTTTTAATTTTACTTTTGTTTTAGATTTTAATTTATTTTTTTTTCTCTTATAAATATGAATTTATTTATTTACTCTAATTTTTTTCTCCCGTCAGATTTTTTTATAAATATTTATTACTGTGATGTGGAAAGTTTGCACATGTGGCAGTCTATGTGGTACAAATAAATAAGTTCTGGCGAGCCACATCAACACTTATCTGTCGAAGAAAAAAAATATGTATTGAATTGCAACAATATTAAAAATTGAATTTTTTTATTATAATCTTAAAAATCATGATTAAATTGATATTGAATTTAAAGGTTCGTGAATTAATATAGAATTAATCCAAAATATGATAATGCAATAGTTAGTAGTATTATTAAATTTCCTTACTTTTTTAGATTATCAAATATATTATATATTTTTAAAATTAAATAGGCAGGCATGTTACGCTTAAAAAGTCTAAACATAAGTTTGAGCTCGACTTATTTAATTAAATAGGCTTCACAAAAAGCTTAAGCTCGATTTATTTATTAAACGAACCGAGTCAAACTTTAATAGGTCGAGTCATAGACCCATGTCGAATAGTCGGGCCCATTACCAGTGGGAGTTTTGGTTTGGTTCATTAAAAACACGTACAATTAAGTATAACTTTAATTAAAATGTCGCCATTATTCAAATCCCTCACTAATTGTACTATCTTACTAATTTCCGCAGTTTAATTAATACATATATTTTAAATTGTCACACTTCTACTCTACCATGCCCTCTCATAAGTTGTATCTACCTAATTAAATTAAAGTTCCTAGCTAGTACACAAATGCGTGCGTTAATTAATACTACTCCTTTCGTCCATTTAGATAGATTTGTTTGATTTTTCACAAAAATTAAAAAATTGTATTAATAAGAAGACACATTATACAAGTAAAATTTATATTATTAACCCTATTTAATGAATGTTATACAATTAATAGTTGCAGTTTTTTCAAACTACCACCGTGCATCTTTCTCTATAAAAGCTGGAAAAGAAAAACTAGAAATTTAATCTCCTTAGAGCGAATAGAAAATAGAAGAAAATTAAATTAAATAATGGCCCATTCCGAGCAATATCACCATATTTACCAGCCAAGTTCTTGGAGTTACGACTCAATTGAATCCATTTGCAATCAAAATAATCATGTGGTAATTGCATGCATGCATTATAGATATATATGTTTTTCTATCAACAAATATTATATAGTTTTATGTCATCATGTTTGTAGCTCCTTCCCACCCTTCAATTTCATTAATCTTTATGGTTGTCCAATTTCATTATTGAAAGAATTCCGTCTCATCTTCCGAACTTGTAGAGAGGGTGAAAATTAATTCTTGTATATTAATTCCTAACACTCCCCCTCACTCGTGGGCCGGAATTAACACCTCTTACCCTTTTTGGGGAGGAGGCCCATCGAGTGGACAATTTAAATGGGTGGAGTGTGGGACAATTTAAATGGGTGGAGTGCTTTCAACAGGAATCGAACCCAGGTCGTTTTGCCCGATTTGCTCTGATACCATGAAAGAATTACGTCTCATCTAAATGTCCGAACTTGTAGAGAGGGTGGGAATTAATTCTTGTATATTAATTCCTAACAATTATACTCATTCATTTTATTTTTTTTGAAATAGCTAGAAATAATATTAATTATTCCCACTAGCTAGCTACTCGATTACACACTCAAATTGTTATTCACTTTATTTATAAGTGGATTCCAAAATAATTATCATACCCTTCATCTATCTACTTTATACATAAACTAATCAATATTTATTAAAATGATGCTCGAGAAAATGAACCGAACGAATTTGAACGGATAGCGATATTCTTGTCACAAAAACGTTTGGTTTTTATGTTGCAAATAGGGGGAAGAAAAGATGAAGAAAATGGACGAAGAAGTTAGATGCATGCTTGACAATGAAGATTTGGATCCACTGACATTACTTCAACTAATTGATGATATTCATCGTCTAGGGTTGGCTTATAGGTTTCTAGAATCTTCTAGAAAAGCCCTTTACAAATTGACTTTACAAGTTGTTGGTGATATATGCAACAATTTGCATTCATGTGCTCTCTATTTCAGGCTTCTTAGACTCTATGGCTACCACGTCTCTACAGGTACTTAATTGTTATTTTTTTAGACATATTTAGTCCAGAAAAACATATATTTTATCTTTATACTTTTGGAAAAACATTTAAATATTTCGTCCTACACATTTTTTTGTTTTGGTACTATCAAATTTTGAAAATAGTTTACGTGACTTACACATTTTTTACGTTTTAATTTGGTCCTACGATCTGCTATACTAATAAAATCGTGTTTATAAGGATTTATCTGATTTTCATTTATTATTTAACAAAATATATATTTTTCAAATTCTTCTATCTTATTTTTATAATTTGAATTAATATAGTTTTTAATAAAAATATATATAAAAGTTCGACCAAACTGGACACAAATGGATCAAAATTGGGCGTTTTGGTCTAAAGCCCCAATATTCACGCATGTGAGCCGCACACGTGCAGTTCTAGAGGAAATTTGATTTTTCGGCTAAAAAAAAGGGACGAAAATTGGATATATCACTAGGATTAAAATTGATAAAGTAGATAGATATTAATTTAAGATTTTTACATGACTAAAAATGAAATTATCTCTTACTTTTTAGCATATATCTTATGTGTATATATAGAAAAACATTTAATTAGCAGCTTATAATTAAATTCACTCAATATATATATATATTTGCATGCATTACAGTTTTATATATTACAAATACTTCTAGCTAGGTAAGGGTCACATGATGTTTAACTAACTAACTAATTTTTGTATGAAAAAAGATATATTTGAGAGCTTCAAAGACTCAAATGGAAATTTAAATGCAAACTTAGCCACGGACATTGACGGAATGTTAAGTTTGTACGAAGCTTCGTTTCTTGGGTTTGACGGGGAGAGTACGTTAGATGAGGCTAAAGAATTTACGAGGTTCCACCTGATGAGAGAAATGGACGGCGGAAATGCATTGCGAGTGAGCCATGCTTTAGAACTTCCATTGAACAAGAGAATGACAAGATTGGAAGCAAGGTGGAATATTGAGATGTATGAATATCATAATAAGGCAAATATTCAATTATTGCACAAATTGGCAATCTCTGATTTCAACAGGGTTCAATTGCAACACCAACGTGATCTCCTAGAGGTTTCGAGGTACATTTATCAATGATATGAATTTGTGTGTACAATTATTTATCAACTTTCTATATATTCAAATTTGTGACCACTTTTAGTCCTGTTCTAAATTTCCGGACTCACATACCGTTAGGATTTATTGCAAAACTAGTCTCACATAAATTTTAAAATGGGACTAGTTTTGCAATTAACCCCTTTAAACAAATAATTTTCATCCATAATTAACAGATATTGAATAAAAAAGTACCATATTCGAGAATAAGTACCAAAAGTGCAATAATATTATCATAAATTTGTTTTTGTAGGTGGTGGAGAGATATGGGGTTAGCAAATAAGTTAGGGTTTGCAAGAGATAGATTAATGGAGAGCTTCTTTACTGCAGTGGGAATGGCTTTCGAACCTCAGTTCAGTGAATGCCGCATAAAATTAACTAAAGTGATCAAGCTAATTTCTGTTTTAGACGACATTTTTGATGTTTATGGTTCGCCAGAAGAGCTTCAGCAACTCACAGATGCGATTGACAAGTATGTGTTTAATATACAACGAACTATATATAATATCATTTTATGAAGTGTAACTTAAGGTAGCTAGATCCAATATAATTTTCTTAACTTCATTAATTTTAGTGATCAATTATTCTTTACCAATTTCGATCCTTTATAATCAGAAAAAGGACTGTAATTGGGAAATAATTAAATTTGGACACAGGTGGACTAAAACTGATATATTAAAAAGAAATTAAGGATTGAGATTTGTAAAACAAAGGATTCAAATTGGACACAGCCGAACAAAAATTAATAAAATAAAAAGGAAGCCTAGCTTAAGCTATACTTCTTGGCTCAATATACATTAGTAGTACTTAATAATTAATTTCTCCATATATTTATTTGAATTAATTCGTGATTAACCATGCATTTTGTTTAGATGGGATGTGAATTGTGTGAATAATCTTCCGGACTACATGAAGCTATACTTCTTGGCTCTTTACAACACAGTCAATAACTTAGCTTATGATACTTTAAAGGAGAAAGGTCAACTCATTATTTCTCACCTTATCCAAGGGGTAAGACATAATTTCTCATCTTTATAATTATTGCTAGGTTAATAATTATTATAGACATTTGTTGCTTGTGAGTGTTAATCACATTCATTATTTTAGAGTTCTTCTTTAATTATGTTTCATCCATCCATTGAGTAAAAGTCTTGACATCCTGTAATATGTAAACTATATTTTTCGAGTACCATCGGTACTTCGATAATGCAATTCTCCTTTTTCTGTTAAAAAAAAGCTAGATAGTGTAACAGAAGATGTTACACATCAGCTCATTGGCCTGAGCAATACATGACGCACGAAAAACTTAAGGTTGTGTTTGGATGGGGGGATTTGATTTAAGGAGGCATTTCAAATGAAAGGAATTAAAAATGCATGGATTTCAAATGACATGGTTTTACTGAGGATTTGAAATCTCTCTCAGTTTTAACTAAAAAATGTGTTAACACAAATCTAAGTATTTGAAATCCATTCATAATCCAAACATGTAGAATGGATTTGGACTGTGGATTTGAAATTCATAAGCCCAAATCCACCCAACCAAACGCAACCTAAATGATTTTGTCCTACGAGTGTTAAAAAAACCTAATTTAGTCTTTTGAGTCTCGACATTTTGAAATATATTTTCACTTTTTTTCCAGTGGGGGGACTTGTGCAAAGCATTCTTGAGAGAAGTAAAGTGGGGTTGCGAGAAGCACATTCCTAAGTTTGATGAATACTTGAATCATGGATGCATTTCATCTTCCGGGGTTGTGTTGTTAACTCATGCCTACTTCTTAACCACACCAACTATCACAGTTGAAGCCCTAAAAGCCCTGACAACTCATACCGATGGTTTGTTGAGTTTCCCAAGCACCATCTTTCGTTGCACAAACGATCTATGTTCCTTCGAGGTAAATGTTTAGCTATATTTAACTTTACATATGTAAAATCATCATGTTTATTTTAATTGCATAATGTGTAGGAAGACCTGAAAAGAGGAGAAGTTGCAAAGGCAATGTCGTGCTACATGCATGAAACTGGTGCATCTCATGAAGTTGCTCGTGCATATGTTCAAGACATAATTGAGCATAACTGGAAAATGATGAACCGCGAAATAACTTACAATTCCATCTTCGACAAATCTTTTATCGAAACTTGTTGCAATCTTGCTCGTATGGCCACTTGCCATTACCAGTGTGGAGAAGATGCTTACACTGCCCCAACAAATGTATCAAGAAACCGAGTCAATTCTGTAATTGTTGATCCTATTAAGTTAAACCTAAATTTCGATCTTGAAAATGGATCAAATAAATAAATGTGCTTCAACTTACATTTTCATTGTAATTTCTCTTACATTTGACACAATAGGGCCAGCATGCAATAAAATGTTAAGGGCGCAGTTATTTGCACCCCATAATTGACTTATACACCTACCTGATAATTGTCTTTTGCACCCATGCTTTATACACCTACATATAATCGTTATTTTATTTTTTATTTTTTTGTATTGTTGCAAGTCCAAATATCCAGGTTAATTTGTTGGGCTCAGTAACACTATAAATTGAGCTATCACTAAAAAAAAAACAAGAAATCAACTACGGAAAAGTTGCAAAGGCAGAAATTTCATCACAATTTTGCGACGAACATGGTCTAAGTCTAGCAGATTTGCAACGTATATTATTTTCATCACAAATCACGATGTAATTTTGCCCCGGACCCGTAGTGGAACGGGTTGGGTCCGGGGTATCTAGGTACCCAGCCCAACTCGGCCCATTGACATCCCTATATACCAACTTCCTACACAACATAAACTTTTCTAGATATCTATAGATAGAGAGGTCTTACATAGATAAATTAGTTTTTGGGAAGGGTAAAGGATTTAGTCTTTGATTAGATCTTGGTTTCAGTTGTGAAAGTTATATGTTGTAACATTTCACACAATATTTTGTATTCGCTTAAGTTAAATGAAGGTTTAACCATAAGGCTCACGCATAGATTTTATTTTTAAAATCTATATCAAAATATTAATATTGTGTTTTAGTATTTTAGACTTCTGTTGTTTATATTTCTTATATTATGTATTTGAGTTAGTGTTACACTGAATGTTATAACATCTTGTGTAACGTTCATTCTTATATCTCGGCGAAACAGCCTTGTCCGCAAGGCTGAGATAAAGAATTTGTGCCGCCACATCCGCCCCATTGTTGTTATCTGTGTCCTTAAAGCCTTCAATATGATATCACCAAGGTCATGCGCATCAGCAGATGTTGCCGGCCTCGATCCCAGTGTACCCGTAAATCTTTCAACATCTTCCTCCGTTCTGTTAGTGAGGCTTGTAATTTCGCTCCTACTTTGCTCGGCGTACCCAATGATAATTGTGGTGTAGACCGGCAGTCAACCGCAACAGCAATTAGCGTCATCCCTGCTCTTGAATCAATTCCCTTGTTATAACCGATGATGTGGCTGCTGGGAGTTCGCAATTTCAGCGGGGCTAGCGTGGTGGAATAAGGCCCCCCTTCCGCTGGGAAAGGGCCTGGGGTTGAGGATGACGGGGCTATTAAAAAGGAATTGTCGAACACAGAAACTAAGTTGGTGCCTTAGTCGGTTGCAGCGGGGTTGGGCCCGGACGTGGCGCTCGCGGCAACTGAAGGCGCCACGGACGCGGTAGTGGGTTGGACCACAGGACCATGTTCCGCTAGTGGGGCGAGAGACTCAAGTTTGGCCATGATAGCCTTGAACATACTCTTAAGGGTTCGAGACGGTTCTCGTAGCATGTCTGAAAAGCTTCAATCTTCTTCTCCATCGCAGCACACCTCTCTGTCTCTGTCATGATTGAAGAAAAGCTTCAATCTTCTTCTCCATCGCAGCACACCTCTCTGTCTCTGTCATGATTGAAGATTCGGCAGGTCGGACCAATTGATAGAGTTAAGAAGATTGAACTGATCAAGAATCAAGAAACCAATCCTCAAAGAGTCCACGATTTGAACCGCCACAACCAAAGTTGCAATTCCCATAATCAAATCTGAATTCCAAAAGTATAATTCTGAATTACTCCAAACAATCAATCCCTAGGAATCCAATAAACCCAATAGGCCCAAGCACCTTTTTGTCAACGTCTCTAACAAAAGCCCTTAACCTTTGCATGCACTCGATAAGCATCGAATAATCTATCAAGACTGTCAAACAACATATCAAAATGTAATTCACTATTCGATTCTTCTGCATTATTTTTCGATGGGCCGACTGTCGAATTAGATGTAGAGGCTTGAGTTTGTGGTGAAATATGTTCACTTGAATCTTCATTTTGTGCTTCATCGTTAGAATATGAACATGTCTTTGCAGTTGAATCAAAAGGCACGAATTTGAAAAAACATTGAGGCTTTTTTACAACTGAAACCCCTAGTAAATCTACTTACAAATCAGAAAGCACTTAGAATTGACTTCACAATCTTCAAAGTTATCAGAATGAGACTCAGAATCCAACAGAACTCAATGCACACAAATCAGCTGTCACAAAAAAACTTCCCACACTTCTTGAGTCGGCGGTCGAAAAGCATTATGCTAAGGGGGTGTTTGCAACCCCAATTAACAGCTTCCAGAATAACTTTTTTTTCAAAAGTTATGAGAGTGGACTTTGAAAATAAGTAATTCTGGAAGCAGTTTGTTGTGTTTGAAAACACCACCAGATCCAAGTAAAATCATTTTAAGAAATGCATGCTTGATTTTGGAAATCTAGCGTCATTATACAGAATAGCTAATGTCATTTATGCATCACCAAGACCTCAATTCCATGATCCACTCACGAATAGAAAACAATTACTTTCTTCGTACCCTTCAAAGGTTCACACTTGCTTTTGGCACAAAGATTTAGGAATATAGTATAAAATGAATAGTGGGTAGTTAAGGTAGGAAGAAGAAAAGGTAGAGAGAGATTTTGCCAAATAAGGAAGTGTAAGCTTTAGGTTGTGTCGGACCAAAAAGGAAAGTGTTGACCTTAGAAAGGGACGGAGAGAGTATATCATTTGAATTTGAAAACCTCACAATCACACTGCTCATCATGAAAGTAAACCGGCATTACATAATTTAATTTGAGGTGCTTACTAATTCGATCTTTAAGAGCAGATATTGGACTCATCAACCTCAATGATGTTGTAACCTCCTCCACGGGCTAGGTGTGTTGCTGGAATCGGATTTAGGCTGTCTGCAAACAAAAACTTACTAAGCATGCCATATTTTGTTATAAGATACAAACAATCAATTAATTTTCAAGTGAAGAGTTGACCCAGTTTTTCCATATTTTGTTTAAACCATTAGAAAAATGCAAGACCTGCAGCTAAAATAGTGACTTGCAATGTTAGGAAACCCATGTCAAAAATTCCGTAATTGACCCAAAAAAACAGTAAGAGCTGAAAAATATTAAATGCAAAAGAACTATACAAACCTATCTTTCTACGAGTACATTGGTAGTGCCACAACGTGTTATCAATAACTACGTCGCAAAGTTCTTCATTTAATCTACTGCAACAGTACCATTTGTAATTTCCAAATCTAAAAGTAATATCCTATAAGCACAATGTCTTTCATTAAAATAAATTATTTACTAATAATTCTCTCTTAAACCACTAATGGCCAGATCCAACAAAAAAAAATACCGTACTTGAAAAGCTGTAAGCGAACATGCATAAAATCATTAAAAAAATAAAATTACCTTCTGTCTCCTTTCCACCTCTGCGTATCTTTGTTCTTACTAGACTCCGATGGATCATCCTAAGCAATAAAACAAGGAATAAATATATATAATGCTTCTCAACATATAAATTCTGATGAGCGGCTGATCATAATCTTGGAATTTCACCATTTCAAATTCATCAAACATTTATGCATTCTGTGGTTTCATTCAACTACATTGGAGAGAAAAAGGTGAAATACTAGATGAAATACATTTTATAACTATGCTAAAAAGATCCACACTAGCTTTGCTTGCTAAAAAATGGCAGCAGGCTCATCCGTAATTTTCCAGTAAAAATACAACATTATCCCCCAGCTTTAACTACAATTGTGTAACAAAATTTCATTTCATCCCTATTCAATAATAACGGAAGAAGCTGATCATACTCAAGTTAGCATATGCCTCGTATTGTAAACCTGATCAGTGCCATGTAGCAAGCCCGATCATGCATATCTTCGTCGACTGACAGAATTAATTCTCACAATGCAGGAGTCAACAGCAGCAGCCCAATCGCATGTTTATAGAATGAGTTCCCGTGCTGTGCTATACACAGAAAAACGGATAAAGAGGTTTTTCAAGGAACTGAAGGAGCATTCTTAATTTGGGTGGCGAGTGGATGCCATTCGATGAAAAACTCTAGAAGCTTCTACTGGTTTTAGCCTCTTACTTGGCGCCTCTTGCTGCATAAATCTGATTTTGAACACCAGAATTAAACATCACACATACCATACCATACCATAGAGCAAATACAAAAACTACTTGATGTTTATTTGGCCAATATTTTATCTGAAATTCAACTTGAGGCTCCGTTTGGATGGAGGGATTTGATCAATGGATTTCAAATCCTCCATTCAAATTCACTCCACTTGTTTGGATTAAAAAACAAATGAATGGATTTAAAATCCTTAGCATATTTTTTTAGTTAAAATTGAGAGGATTTTAAATCCTCCCTAAAACCATGTCATTTGAAATCCATCTATTTTCAAAACCTTCCATTTGAAATACCTCCTCAAATCAAATCCCTCCATCCAAACACAACCTGAAAGAATTTAAGGTAGTGTCTGGATGGAGGGATTTAGGTATGGATTTTAAATCCATAATCTAAATCCACTCCACTTGTTTGGATTAAAAAGTAAATAAATGGATTTCAAATACTTAGCATCTTTTTTTAGTTAAAATTGAGAGGATTTTAAATTCTCACTAAAACCATGTCATTTGAAATCCATCTATTTTTAAATCCTTTCATTTGAAATACCTTCTGAAATCAAATCCCCTCATCCAAACACAACACAACCTCAAGGCAGTGTTTGGATGGAGGGATTTGATTTGATGATTGAACTTGAAATAAATGGATTTTAGAATTCATAGATTTCAAATCCATGGACTTGAAATCCTTTGTTTGGAATTAAAAATGGATTTATGAAAGGAATTTTCAAATACATAGATTTGAAATACATTGGTTGGTAAAAATCAATACAAAATTAGAATTTGTTTTGTCATCATTTAATAAATAATAAAATTGACCAATTTATTTATTTCAACTTTGATATTGAATTATTTTAAAAAACAACTCCGTATATCATATTTTAAGAATGACTTTTAGTCCCCCCTACCCCCTCTTCTCTTTATAAATATAACAAAATAAACTACATTTACACTCTCTCTAACTAATCCCTCTCATCCCCCCACACCCCACCCTCTCTCTTCTTACTTCTCTCTCTCTTATTTTTTTCTCTTTTTCTTCTCTCTTTCTCTTTCTCTCTCTCTGAAATAGGTAGCTGAATAATGAAAACATTGTCACTACTCACCTTGGAGAAGCCTGACGTTTGTAAGGAAACTGACCAAGCATGGATTTCACAGCACCAAGAGCCCTCTCAGCAGCCTAAAAAATAAAATTTATAATTTACATTTTTAAAAAGTGACTTGACTTTTAAGATAACAAAAAACACATGAAGTTCAATAATGAAAACATGGAATAATATTTCCACAATGTAAGCTAGGAGTATTACTGGAATACCTTAGATTTAGCTTCATCCAAGGTTAGTCCAATTCCCTTTCCCAATATTTGCCCATTAATTTCAACCTAAGATGTCAAAAGAGGATAGAACAGTTAACTAAAGAGTTATCATCCGATTTTTTTTTCTTTAGGATAAAGAAAGACATGTAGGATCCAATTTCACAACAGAAACAAAGCAGAATTAAGACAAAAGATATAGATATTTCCAACAAAAAACCGCTCCCTCTTCAAAATTAATTACCATAATGAACATGTCCTTGCAGGTCAACCAAATCTGAAAAAGAAGAGGCTTAATTTTCTAGAACTGAAACACCCTACTAATTCTATTTACAAATAAGAAACAGTTACACCCCCGTGATAGAGGAACTGATAGTCACAATTAAGTATTCGCAATCTTGAAAGTTCAAGACATAACGGAGGTAGACATGAAAACACATCAGAAGGATACACAGAATCTAACAGAACTCAAAGCACGTAGATTTTAAGACATGACAAAAAAGCTTCCCATACTTCAGTTGGAAAACATTATACTAAATCCAAACAAAATCATTTTAAGGCATGCTGGATTTTGTAAAAGTGAAGAGAGAGAAGATGCAATAATTAAATTTAATAAAAGGATGATGTCATTTTTGTATGCAGTTATAGATCAGAATTCAGAACGAACACTAACCTCAGCGCACACTTCATTTTTTTGGCCCCAATTAGCAGAAAACTGTGGTCGAGTTTGAAATGCAACACCAAGACCTTCCATGATGCACTGAAGAATTGAAAACAAATATTGTATCATTTCATGGGCTAAAACCTCACCATCACACTCATGAAATTAAACCACAATAAGACGTATTACGTATAGACATTTAAATTTAGATGCTTACTAATTCTTTAAGAGCAGATATTGGACTCATCAACCTCTTGGAGGCCTCAAGGTGAGGGTCTACAATCCTGGGTGACGCTGATGATCTTGATGCAGTAATCTCCTCCTTAGGTGATGTTTGGTATCCAAAAGAATTGCTGGAGTCAGACTTAGGCTGAGACAAGAATTTATCTGCATACAAAAAGTTCATAAGCATGCCATGATTCAATACATACGACAATAATTAATAATGTCAATTGTCACCTTTAGTTGTAAGATGGAATCCGGGAAACGCAAAAGATATAACAGCGAATTAATGAAAATTAATTAGCACACACATATAAAAGTCACCACTTTTACGACTTACAATCAGTTAATTTTCAAGTGAAGAGTTGACCCAGTTTTACCAGATTTTGTTAAAACAATATATAGGAAAAGCACGTTTGGGAGCACCTAATGCAAGACCTGCAGCTAAAATAGTGACTTACAAAGCTAGGGAACCCAAGTCCTAAATTTCTTGACCCAAAAACAGTAAGAGCTCAAATATTAAATGCAACAGTACCATTTGCAATTTCCAAATCTCAGTTCTGTAATCTTAAGCACAGTTTCTTTCATTAAATAATTTTTAGCTAAAGACTGAACTAACTTCCTCGTGAATAAATAAATTAAAAATTGTTACTCCCTTAGAGAAAGACTTCACTACAACACGAGGGCTGGCACCTCAGGCACCCTTTCATAATACTGCTTAAAGACCTAATTTACAATTCCTAGGGGGGTGTTTGCAAACTCAAGTGGGGAGGGCAAAATCATTTTTTATTAAAGCTGCTCCCTCACAGCTTTAAAATTTGAGAAGTGATTCTCTCTATTCACTAGTGATTGCAAACACACCATAAATATCCAAATATTACAATAGTGTAAGTCACGCCCATCAAATACAGCACTGGGGTCCAACGACCACGTTGCACCTTCCCCAATTTTCAATCTATTTTAGTGGAAAATTACTTAAGACAGGTCAATGAATTCACTTTAGTAAATGATCACGACGTATGTTACACTGAAAAATATTTTGTATGTTACCAGCCAAATAAAAAAGAGATCCATCAGCAGCCTGGCGCTGTGCTTCCCTTCTTGTTTTACCACTTCCTTGTCCAATTTTCTCCCCAGCAAACAAAACCTGCAGAACACCACAGATAATAATAAAATCTCATTGGACTTTGAAAATAAGTGCGTATCAAGAAACTTAAATAGACAAGTATATTTATTTACAAGAGAGAAAAATGCACACAGGTCAAAGATGAGAGAAAATGGGAACTAAAAGTCTGAACTCACCTCTACAGAGAACTGCAGTTCTGTGCTTGGTACTAGAGTTTGCTTGAAATCCACCTATCAAATATCTTAGGAAATGAGCATGTGAATGAAAAATACAAAAAAAAGGGAAAAGGTACAACCAGGACCCTAAACTATTACTCTTAGTACATGCAGACCCTTAATGCATTTTTGGGTTCAAATAAGCCCTCACACTATATTTTTTGAGACGAAGAAGTCCTTCTATTACAAATCAACTAACGGACCGAAAGTTCATTCTTTTCCTGCAACATTAATATTTTCTTCTCCAACTTCAATGGATTAGTTACCTCTTTAACTCTGCAGTACATGCATTCATCATACCAACTAAAATGGTAATAGCAACCTTTATCTCAACATTTCCTTCCTTCCGGTGGCTGCATTCAACATCCTCAGCTCATCGCAACATATTAAAATATCATATAATTGAAAGCCACACCAACCATCGTTGCCACCACCGTTCCTCTCTCTTTGTCCTGGCCACCACCCTCTCTCTCTCTCTCTCTTCGTCGCGGCCACCGCCCTTGCAAGACACACCAACCTCCATCACCATCATTCCTCTTTCTCGCTTCGCCTTTCGCGGCCACATCGCCTTCTCACTTTGTTTATTTGAATTGGGCATGTACAGTTAGGAATTAGAAATTGTGGTTTTGGATGAAAGACTTGGGTAAAATTCGTTTCTTTGTACTTTTGATTCTGGGTTGTAGAAATGTTGGTTCTAGGTTCCAATTTGGAATATAAATTTAAAAAAAAAAAAAACACTTTCTTTCCCAATATTACTTTTGAGTGTTATTCTTTTGCTAAATAGTTAAAAGTTTGGTGAATACAACTTGGTCAATTGGGTGTCATCTTTTTTATTCTACAATTGATGTTCAACCCAGATTTGTTCACTGCTTCCAATTAGTTTGATGTTTGGGTAAGTTGCAGAGTCATCTCTTTGATTCTCAACTTCTGAGTGTTTTTGTTCAACCCAGATTTGTTACAAAAGATTTTGGGAAAGGTAAATAGATAAAGCTCCATTAATTATGAATTAATTTGCTAAATTTTAGTAATTCTGTCAAGATAGGGTGGTCCGTTAGTTGATTTGTAACAAAAGGCCTACTTCGTCCTCAAAAATAAAGTTTGAGGGCTTATTTGAACACAAAAATACTTTAAGAACCTACATGTACTGAGAGCAATAGTTTATAGTTTAGGGTCCTGGTTGTACCATTTCCCAAAAAAAGAAATCAACTGAAATCTCACCTTTGTCCCACACTTCAAAGCAATGTCCCATAAAGCTTCAACAGAGGTTAGACTGCATGGATCAATTTGTCCAGCTTCGAGATCAATATCCTTGTTTAACTGAGCCATGGGACTATCCCCACCTTGAAAATCGAAAGACATGTTATAACCACTGTTTTGGATAAGAAATTTTGTGGCACGCGAACCATCAAAGCTTATTGAATCATTAAATATAGGATTTCACAATCGAATTGGTTTGAAAAATCTTTCTCAACTTTCCGTTACAGGTATATTGACTTACCAGAAATAGAATGAAAATCAGGGAATGGCTCGTTTAACCTTAGATCTTGTTGTGGAAGTTCCTGCACTCGTATATACCCCTTATCACTTGTCAATCGTGAAAGCTATTTAAGATCTGCTGTATCTAGCTAAATGACAAAAGAGAAACTAAAAAAATACCTCCTTTGGCAGCCTCTGGTTCTCAAGAACCCTGCCAGTTGGGATGGAAGTCTGGTTGAGAAAGTTTGGAGGCTCTGCATTAAACTGCATGGGTGGTGAAACCCTGTTCAGTTCTCTCAGACGCATCTCCTCTTCAACAGGAAACCAACCACGTGGATTAAGTCCTGATACAGGCACTTGCCCAGGTGTTTGAGCAGGAATCTGATCATTTATAGGGCATTCTCTCATGTCTTGACCATGTTGTAAAATAAGCAGTCTCCTCCTTGTATCGGGATCTAATTCAGATTCCGGTACCTCCCCCTCTTCACGGGCAGGAGAACTATGCAAGGGCATTTTTGTAAGTTGAGGTAATTGCTGATTTAGAAAAGGTATTGCTGGCCCTTTATTAATGGTTGGTGGGTGAACTGTCAAAGAAGTTGATGTTACGGCATGATGGAGAGCTGAGGCAATTCTTGGATCTAAATTCATCGTTGGCTTAGGACCTGTTGAAGTAGTAGCATGTGTTGCCTCCTGAAAGTTTTAGAAGTAGCTTAGCAGGAACAAAAGGCAAGAAATATGCCAAAAAAACTCTTATTCTTACATTCCCTTTCTGTTTCGAATTACATAAAAGGAATCTGAGTTAAAAAGAATTTCGGTCCCATAACTTGTCTACTGTCCAATTTTGAAAACAGCATCGTTAAACGTCACGCGAAGGTCACATGAAGATTTCATTTGGAGCCAAATTTGGACAGTAGAAAAGTTATAGATTCTCATGGCAGTTTTCAATTTTCCAGTAATTCTAGGCCAAAATTGATATTTTTTTAATACTGAGACTAGATTGAAAAGGTGAACTTTTTGGGACTAAAAAACATTTTAACTCAAAGGAATATCTAGATCTTGACATCAAAAGACCAAATTAATTTTTCTTAAATAAAAAATTACCTTCAATCTCCTTTCCACCTCAGTATCTGCCATTCCATCAAAACCAACTGTATCTTTGCTTCCATTAGAATTTGGTGGATCATCCTAAGTAATAAAAGAAAGAATAGTGCTGCTTAACATATAAATTCTTATGAGTGGCTGCTAGTTTCCAGCATGCTGATTATAATCATGGAATCATCATTTCAAGTACATTGGAGAGAAAATTCGGGAAACTGTATTGTGTCACACAGCATATCTTTGAAAAAAGAAATATTTTTATGCTGCAGAGATCATGCCTTGGACTTTCCCTACTTAGTGATGTTACACTACCTTTTATGAACATTATCACATTAAACAAAGTATCAGAAGATGGAAATGCATATATTTCATTGTTATAATCATCTGAATATGTAAGAAGGTATACATATATATACTAGTAATATATAAAGGCATTTAATATTTGTATATAACATATGAAGTGCATTAAGCCCAAAAAGAAAAACATATGAAGTGCATAGACATAAGCATAATAAGGATTTCTATAAATCCTTTTGCTGGAAGAGGAAAATGCATTTCTTGGAGAAAAAGGCAAATGTTAAATTCCATTTTAGGGAGTGAAAATTGGAAACAATGTCTATGAAACTAACCTCTGAAACCAAGTAATTGGCAACATCAGGTGCAGAAGGCAAGTCTTTAATATGATCTTCATATGCAACATCAGAAATTCGTTGCATTAGACCCTCATCAAAGTCTCTGTAACAACAATATTAAGTCATGTCCTATAAGACGGACTTGTTACTGAAGCTTAAAAAAAGAAACAAACAAGAGGCTTTAGTGACTTACTTGAAAAAATTGCCTCTAACATTACAGGCCACATTTCTTGCCACACAGAGCACAGGGATAGTGTTATTGGCCTGCACGTAAAATGTTTTAGACCGTGTTAGCAAAAGCACTATCTACTCATCCAGATACTGAGGGTACAGAGTTAAAAAGAATTTGGTCCCATAACTTGTCTATTGTTCAATTTTAGATCCAAATTATTCATTTTTTTGGATTTAGTCCCTATATTAAAAATTTGTTCAATTTTGGCCCCAAAATCGCTGGAAATTTAAAACGGTGTCGTTTTATGTCACACGAATGTAACTTTGACGATTTAATGTGGGGACAAGTTATGGGGCCAAAATTGGATTCGCGTGACATAAAACACTGGTTTCAATTTTCCGGCAATTTTGGGCCAATATTGGACAAATTTTTTAATATTGGGACTGAACCGAAAAGGTTGACTTTTTTTGGACTAAAATTGGACAGTAAACAAGTTATAGGACCAAAAAAGTTTAACTCAAGGGCTGTCAGTCAGATTTATTACTTCAGCTTGAGGTGCAAAATATGGTGTAAAAGCAGGAACAACGTGAACTCTCTGTTGATCTTTCTCATCCCACACTTTTAGACGGTCGTCAATCACAAGTGCCAACTTAGGATGGCAGTTTCCATCTTGAAAAACATGGAATAGTGATTTCCTACAACCTGTGCATAAGTTAAATGAATATTTAAGCCATCCCTCAGAGATTAATATGGAACTTGAAGTAAGCTACAGTTCTTTAAGATCATACCAGATTTGACACACACAATACGATCCAAAAGCTCCCTTGGGTTTATCAAATTTGAATCTGGATCAAGAAGTCTCCACATTTCTAAGGCATAATCTCTTTCTGCCATAGTGCAAACAAAAACCTCAAAGCGCTTTCGACCTTTTGCAATCAAGTAGCTTTTAAGATCCTCCCATGCAGGTCTTAATCTCACAAGAACACTCGTATCGCGTATCTGCAGCAGTTGATAGTCTCTTTCATATGTTTACATACATGATAACAAAATTGACTACAGTGTTAGACTATTTTGAATTTATTATGGTTGTCAAAAGTATATATCTTCCGTGTGAGATTGTTTCTGACCGATCAAATAATAATCTTTTTAAGTTTACTTCCTTCCAGTAATGGAAGAAAGATATTTAAGGGGAGATGTTTGTTTCTAGACCGACACCCCACATTTTTATTTCAAATTGTTTCTCCGGATTTTGGTATAGAATTTCAAATCCTATAAAATTAAGGCCCTATATATCCTTAATTTGCATTTTTCAAATCCTAATTTTTAATTATTATTATCTACTACCCAACTCAATACTCTGTCTCCTCCTTTTTACTTTGGACATCTGCTCTACTTATACACAATTTTCATTACACAATCAATCATCTATCACCTCTATTTTCAAAATCCTACCCTATCAAATCCTACAAAATCTATACTCCTAAACATATACAAAATTCAAATACACCTTTTACTATTCATCAAATCCACCTGCAGGATTTGAAATCCAAAACACCCCCTAAGAAAATAAATCTCTGTTTGGATGCCTCAAAAACAATCTCAAGCACTGATAGAAAAAAAAAAAGTCCCAAATAAACTAGGATCAAAAACTGGAAAAAGAGAGCATAGTATATTTACCAGTGGATTAATGCGGGTAAGAATGATATTTCTATCTTGTAGTCGGATAATTGGACGAACTATAGTCTGCTGATTGTCTGAAACAGCCAGAACAACTTCAGATTCAGACCTGATCACCTTCCCATTGTCAGTTACCTGATCACTTTCGGCATATTGCTTCAGAATACTTTTGTCATCCTGATATCGTTTAACCTCTGCTAGCATGCTAGCAACACGATGTGGATCACACTCAGAATTTATTTTTCGCTGTAAAGAATCGATCCTATCCTCAAACGAGCGCATCGTATTTGCAACTATAAGTGTTTCATCGAGATCAAATACAATTCCAAGACATCTGAGATTTAGCATAACAAGGCAAGAATTGTACAGGCTCGATGCCACATTGAACCCCCAAAAAACAGGGGTTTGTCCTTGAGACTTTCTTGAGTGCATGGCAACTAAATGAAACTCCCCTCCTCCAATGGATGCTACGGCTGCCTGCAAAATAAGAGAAGAAATGCAACAATCCAAATGTGAATAGCTACAGAGCATAACTATCAAGTATAAACACTTTTAAAGACTTCAAGCACAAAAGCAAGTGATAGTCATTATGTGAAAGCACAGACATCAAAACAAATTTCTCAAGGCAGTTACAAACAATTCCCCAGAAAGCTTAGCTTGTCTAAATCTCTGAACAGGGGCCTATAAATTTACACCCAAAAAGTTGAAATGCAGCAAGATCTTTAAACCCAGTCACTAAAATTCACAAGTTTAAACCCAAAAAGGTTGAAACTTTAGTATGTTAATCCTGAATTAGATTCAATCCTCTCAGGGTCATCCATCCACATTCAATTTTATAACTTTCAATTGATGAGAAATGAAATCAGGTTTCCGACATCCCACAAATTTCCAGGTTTAATCTGAATATTAAAAAACAACCCCCACAAACTCACATTCAAAATGTAATATTTGTCCCTGTTCATATTCTCAGAGTCCACTTATTTAAAGGAAGCCCAGTTATCCTGAACCGTGTTTCTTTTCAAAAATCAATTGATGAGAAATGAAATCTGGCTTCCAGCATCCTCTAGAGTCTAAACCACAAATTTCCAGGTTTAATCTGAATATTAAAAAACAAACCCCACAAAATTCACAGTTAAAAATGAAACTTTTGTCCTTGTTCATATTCTCAGAGTCCACATATTTTAGGAAGTCCAGTTATCCTGAATTAACTCTGTTTCTATTCAAAAAGTTAGTAGTAATTTTTTTCTGAGAGATTGTTATCTTAAGATCGAATGTCCATAGGTCTGTATTGTCCCAAAACTGTAAAATTCTTGCGGAAAAAGTGCACAATCTCATGATTGGGAAATTTCCTTGTATTGGTCAAGATTATCTCAAAAATAGAAAATTAGGGTTTTTTTTTTGTTGTCAAATTATTAGAGATAAGACTCCATTAAATGAATTAAGTGAGGTTTAAATTTATCCATTCAGATTCAGGTTTGAGTTTTCTGTACTGTTGGTGGGCAATACCTTGTTATCTCTGAGACAGGTGGCGTGCATAAGAGAAAGCGGCGAATCCAGTTTTGTTGCCGTAGATTCCATTTTGAAGCATATTCCGGCAGATTTAACGGTGTGAAGCACCGCCAGCGGCGGACACCGCTCACTCGGCGGTGAAAAGTGGGAAATCCGAATTTCCCTAATTTCCTCACCTAAAACGACGCCGTCTTGCAGTTGCAGCTCCACCCCTCCCAGCAATCTCTCACCTTCGTACACCAGCACCAATTTTCTATACATTTGTTCTCCCTTTAATCCAACAAAATAGAGTGAATAAGAATCGAATTTCTTTCAATTTCAAATTAACTTCAATAATTCAATAGATCAAGCTCCCTATATATGTATATTCAGCGATTCGTTTTTCTTTCCAAATTTATAAATCGATTGCAAAAGCTGAAACAAAAAATATTTAGGGTTTTCCGATCGGCGATTTGTTGATGGTAGAATCCTGATTTGTCGACGTCGATCAAATTTAGAGATTTTATGTGTAGGAGTTTGAATTGAAAACCCTAGATCCAGAAAGAACGATCCTTCTCTCACTATATTCTCCCTCGTGCCCCCTTTACGTAATTTGTTAGGTCCTATTATATATAATTAGGTCATCGGGAGGGGTTGTGGGTAGGTCGGTTTGATTCTTTCCAAAGGGTGTATATTAAAATATGGGAAAATAGCATTTTTAACCCCCAACTTTTACTTTTTATCCAATAAATTTTTTAACTTTGAAATTAGTTTTTTATATTTATAAATTTTAAAATTTTAGTTTTTATTATTTTCAATCAAAGTTAAATATCACGTAATAACTGCAAATTGTTGACTTTATCGTATCTGCAAATCGGCTCCCAAATTGTATTTGTACAAATCAAACCTCAATGTCGTCTGATTCGCTGTTTTCAGTGTTTGGTGCAAGTGTAGTACAATGTTACTATTTTTTATTGATGCCCAAAAATTCGACTGGGGGCATGAAAATTTTAGATTCGAATCCACAATTTAGGATTTTCTGTTGATGCCCAAAACTCGTGAATCGACAAAAGAATTAGAGTGAAATAAGGTTCGGGTAATTAAGGTTAACGTTGTCTCGTTCAAAAATATAATTTACGTTTTACGATGCCCTAGACATGATCCACGCCTTTAAAATAAATAATTATTTTTTTCTTCCATGATTACAATTTCACGTTTTTTAAATGAAAAATCATGTTGTTATTTTTTTCCTTAAAAAATCATGTTTGCCTTTTGATTGTAGTAGTAAGAAGTGAAATATTAAAATTTGTAGAATGAGGTTTAATTTTAAAGTCAAAAAATTTAGAGGATAAAAATTAAAATTGGTACAACTTAAGGGACAAAAAATGTATTTTCCCTAAAAAGATCGGTATTATAATTTATATCCAATAATGAAATTACTTTTCTTTTTCTTTTTTAACAAAAAACATTGTTTTTTTTTTAGGGTTACAAGAATAATAGAACAAGATCAATACATCATAACCCACAAGATCATCTTCAACTCAGAAGGATCAAACCGACAACTGCTTCATTCCAATCGTGAGGAAGTGGAGAGACGAGTGCAACCTGTGTGCCCACAGATACGACCAGATCTCCATTCTCTAAATGAGATAAATACCACACACTAAGATATATATGTGTCAATAAACACAGAGAAAAAAAGGAAACACAAAGATCCACCAAAAGTAAGATCCAAAACACAGAGAACAACAAAAAACCCATGCAGGGAAGAAAAAATGCACTAGGCGAGGAAACTACTCAAAGCGGAGGAAAATACCAACAAGAACTGAAAATAAAAAAAACTAAAATACTAGAAAGAACCGCTAAAATACTAGAAAAAATAATAAATTGGGATCAACGAATGACTCACCCAATCGACCACAGTGGCGCTGTTGGGAGGATATACCCATTGATCCCACCTAAACCTTAAAGAGACTCCCGGAGCCCGTAGATTTGAGGAGATGAACTGGTTAAGTGACGAACGAACGCGGTGGTCCGGCGAACAAACTGAACGACACTGACTTGTGTTAGCTACGGTGGATCTGTGACCTCTTAATTCTTACACAGAAACCAGCGACGGCGGAGGTGATACGCACGGTAACGGCACAGATGGGAGGAGAAAGACTTTTACGGAGAGGAGGTAGTGGATGAGGGTTGGACCTGTAAAATTAGTGAGGTGGAAAACGCAGGTGGAGGTATGGAGTAAGTGACGGATGTATGGTGGTGGGCGGCGGTGATCGGAAAAACCAAAGCATGGTGGTGGGAGAAGCTTACAAATGAAGCTAAGAGTGGAGAGAGAAGCTCTCAATTTTTTTCCATTCTCTCTCAAGATTATCTTTGTTTTTCTTAATATTACTCTCTTCTTTCCATAAAAGTTTGCGGGGAATCCGTTCAAAAATTAATGGTATTTTATACAAATGTACAAATGTTGTGAAGGTCAAGTTTATAGAGAAGTTCCTTTTTTGGTTGTGCGAATTTTTATTGAATGACCGACGAATGCTTCCTTTGCAGGTGACCGATGAATGTTCCAAATCCTCTTTCGGGCTTAAATGTACATTTAGTGGCACAATACTTGCAAGTAATTGTAACTTGACAGTTTTTTGGATTCGAATCGATCACTTCAAAGTGAAGTTTAACAAAATCGAATGGATCACGAGGACAATGAGAAGGAGGAGGAGTGAAGTGATTGTGGAGAATTATTAGAGATAAAGCTAGTGCCACATCAGCATGTGCCAATTAATTCCAGAAAAGATCCTTTGCTCAATGGTTGCACATTATGTCCGCATGTGCCTGATTCTCAACCAACTACACAAGTCTTGCTTCCTCCAGTCCATCATATAGCGCCACAATTACAGCAGCCCGTTGCCCCTACTCCACAAATAGAGCAACCTGCTGCCCCTACACAATCTACATCTATTCATCCGATGCAAACACGGGCCAAATCGGGGGTTTTCAAGCCACGCCATTTTGTGGATGTTGCAACCACTGCCTTGCTATCGGCACTATCCACAACATCTGAACCTAAAGGGTTCAAATCTGCAATCAAGCAACCACATTGGTACGATGCCATGCGAGAAGAAATGACGGCTCTTCATGATAATAATACTTGGGAATTAATTCCCCGTCCACCAGCAGCGAACGTCGTCGGCTCAAAGTGGGTTTTTCGTACTAAGTATAAATCAGACGGTTCCATTGAACGATATAAAGCTCGCTTGGTTGCCCAGGGATTCACCCAAATTCCAGGCTTCGATTTCTCACATACCTTTAGTCCAGTTGTTCGAGCAGCAACTGTCCGTGTGATCTTATCTCTTGCTGTGCAACGACAATGGCCCCTTCGCCAACTAGACGTCAAGAACGCTTTTCTCAATGTGTTTCTTGATAAACCAGTTTTAATGTCTCAACCTCCGGGCTTTATTGATCCTCGCTATCCCAATCACGTTTGTCGTCTAAAGAAGGCACTATATGGGTTGCGTCAAGCTCCTCGTGCATGGTTTACGCGATTTAGTAACTTTCTTCTCAATTTGAGTTTCCTATGCAGCCGAGCAGACACATCACTCTTTTATTTACATGGCCGTGATTTTACCATCTTCCTTCTATTATACGTTGACGACATTATTGTTACAGGGAGTGATCCTACTGCTCTTCAAAGATTCATCACACGGGTCAATGCTGAATTTGATGTTAAGGATCTCGGACACCTTAATTATTTTCTAGGCCTTGAAATTACCCACACAGACTCTGGATTATTTTTAGGACAGGCAAAATATGCCAACGACATTCTCACTCGGGCTTCTATGCTTGACTCGAAGCCCATCTCCACTCCTTTGTCGGCAGGTACATCCCTCGTCAGCTACGGAGATCCATTCGGCGATCCCACACTTTACCGATCTTTGGTTGGTGCTCTCCAATATCTCACTATCACTCGCCCAGATTTGTCATATGCCGTTAATCACGTGAGCCAGTTTCTTCAATCTCCCACTACGGATCATTACTTGGCCGTCAAACGTATTCTTCGCTATGTCAAAGGTACATTGCATTATGGTCTTACTTTTGCACGCTCGCCTACATATGATATTGTTGGTTATTCGGACGCCGATTGGGCACATTGTGTTGAGACGCGTCGCTCAACTTACGGTTACTCAATTTTTTTGGGAGGAAATTTGGTCTCTTGGAGTTCGAAGAAGCAACCTACTGTTGCTCGCTCAAGTTGTGAGTCCGAATATCGGGCACTTGCGAATACTTCTCAGGAGCTAGTTTGGTTAACCCATCTTCTCACGGAAGTTCATGCTCTTCCATCCTCTTGTCCGCTCTTGCTTTGTGATAATACCAGCGCGTTGTTCCTCAGCCAAAATCCGATCGCTCATAAACGAGAAAAACATATCGACATTGATTGTCATTTCGTCCGAGAACTCGTCTCTTCCGGCCGGTTGGTAACGCAACACGTTCCCTCGCACCTACAAATCGCTGATGTGTTTACAAAGAGTCTTCCACGCCCTGCATTTGAATTGCTACGTTCCAAGCTTTGCGTCGGCATGAACCCCACGACACGCTTGAGGGGGGATATTAGAGATAAAGCTAGTGCCACATCAACATAGATTAGCTTCCGATATATTGCTGATAAGATTGTATAATTTGAATATTTAATTTCTTGGTTTTGTATCTTATCTTGCGCATATATTTCGCATTCAATTGTAATCTACTGTTATATATATTACAAAGCTCACCACACCTATTCAAGGTGATTCAAATATTCCTTTACAAGAATGATGAGTACGGGTAGTCATTTACATTGGTGACATTTGATCCTTCACTTGCAATGTATTCTTAATTTAGAGTTGAGAGAATACGAGAATTGAGAATGAGAGAGAATTAAAAGATTGGTGATTTGGTGTGAGAAACGAGTGAGAATTGTGGTATTTATAAATGAAAAAATGAATTAAAATTTGAATAAAGTATAATTTCCAAATTTCAAATTACAATGGTCTAAAGTCCTATCAACAAATAATTAACATAATGACATCTAAATTATCTAATTGTGATCTAAAAATATTAAAACTTAAAAAAATTGACTTAAATCTTGAAAATAAAATTAAAAAAGTCCAACGGTCATAACTGAAGATTTGATCAGTTTTTTTTTCTTTCAAAAAATATGTTTGTTGGTGATCAACGGTCCAGATCTGTTGACTGTTGGATCTCAACAATGCAAAATTCATTATGGGTGGCTAAATTTGTCAGTTTCACCGAACCAACGATTTCAGTGTTACTTTTTTTTTCTTTTTTTCTAAATTTCTTCTATAAATACTTCCTTACTCAACTCACTGTTCACATCAAGTTCAATCTCTATACTCATACTCTCTCAACACTCAAATTATATTTTAACTCTCAAGATCTCAAATTAGTTTATATTATATTAGTTTACTGCTTTATCTTTACTTGTGTCTTTTTATTGTCAAAAAGGTTTCGCTCTTCCTAATAACAGAAAACTTATTAAATATCATTGAATCATGATTCAACGTATGAAATTATTTTTATATAATTGCACTTTGCAATAGTGTGTCTGCTCAATGCAATGTGCAATCGTACTTTTTCGCCCTAATAATAAATTAAATTAAAGAATATAAAATGACAAAAACACTCTTTTAAACTTAAATAAGAAAAAAATATATAAAATAACATATACAGTTAGGGTTGTCAAGTAGGTCGGGTCGGACCATCTCTTTCTATCGTGTCGAGTTAGTACCGGTCCGTCTGACCACCTCTTTCTAACGGATTGGCCAGAACTTAAAAATCGGTCGAGTCAGGCCAAAACAATCTAGTGTTTTTTATAATAAAAATATATAATAAACAAATGCTAATATTTATAATTAAAATGCATAAATTGGACCCTTAAGATGTAAAATGAAAAAGTAAATACTTAAAGAGTTTAAACTTAATTAAGTCTATGTTACGAGATACAAATTGAATTATCTCTTTTTTAAACATGTGAAATTTGAATTTTTAATAGCAATAGTACAAGGATATTTTTGTATTCTATATTTATTTTTTAGAAAATTAATTATTTTATCACATGATAGAGTAAGATCACACTATGGCGAAAGTGAAAGACTGTGTTAATTTTTAATTGGTCTTATGTACATGCAGTGCACCAATGGAGAGTCTATGAAAAATGGGGGAGAGAGAGAGAGTATGTCAAAGTGAGAATATGTTCTGGAAAGGTCAGGAAATAACTTTCCAACGGGATCAGAAATGCAAAATTTGGACATTTGTACGAAAAGTTATGGCATAAGATAAATGTTTCGTCTACAAGGATTTTCACCCAACTTTGACCGGCCATAACCGAATATCTAGAACTCCGATCGTGAATCGGAAAAGTGCTCCAAAAAAACTCTGAATGAGGCCTTTCCAATGGTACCAACCGATAATTGAAGAGTAAGCGTGCGAGAAGAGTGTGAATAGTGTGTGAGATCAGTGTGCTTACCGTAATTTTGAAGTGCCAAAATGTGCACAAAATCGGTAAGTTTCTATATATATATGGTACAATATTTATGTTCCAGCCTTCTCTCAAATTATTCTAAGGACATTTCTTCTATAAAGTTCTCTCTTTCTAATTTTCTTAGATTTTTGTTTTCTCTTTCCCCCATTTTTTTCTATTCTTTTACAGTTTTCTCAACTCTCTCTCTCCTTTTTTTTTTTCTTTTGTTAATTCTCTCCTCTTCCACTTCCACTTTCATTAAAATTTATTTTTTAAAAGTTCTTTTTTCTCAACTCCTTCTCTCCCTTTTTTTTTTCTCCACAGTTTTTTTTAATTACTGTTTCTGAATCTTTTTTTTACTAAGTTGTTTCTCAGATTTCTCTCTTTCTAATTTTCTTAAATTTTCTCTCTCCTCTCTCCCCTTTTTTCTCTATTCTTTTCTCAACTCCCTCTCTCCCTTTTTTTCTCGACAATTTTTTTCTTTTCTTTTTTTAATTCTCTCCTCTTCCATTTTCATTAAAATTTATTTTTTTAAATTTCCTTAAATTTTTCTCCCATTTTCAACTATTTATTTTTAAACTTTTCTTCATTTCTTCATATTTTTTTTCCGTTCTCTTTGTCGACAGTTTTTTTCATTTTTTTTAAATAATAATTGATTTATTTATTCTTTATACATTTTTTTTAAATAATTGTTTTACTTCTCTCTTCTTCCTCTCTCAATGAAATTTATTTTCTAAAATTTTCTTAAAATTTTCTCCCATTTTTCAATTATTTTAATTTAAACTTTTCTTCATTTTTTTTAGTTCTCTCTCCCTTGAAAGTTTTTTTCTTTTCTTTTTTTAAAATAATAATTTATTTATTTATTTTTTATACATTTTTTTTTATATTTTAGTTTTCTCAACTCCCTCTCTCCCTTTTTTTTCTTGACAGTTTTTTTCTTTTCTTTTTTTAATTCTCTCCTCTTCCACTTTCAATTATTTTAATTTAAGCTTTTCTCCAATTTAAACTTTTCTTCAATTTTTTTTTTGTTTTCTCTCCTCTTTCTCCCTTTTTTTAGGTTTTCAACCGTTATTTTTATTTACAGTTCTCTTTGCTTAATTATTTCTGTCATTTTATCCGTCCCGAACCAAACTCATCATTCAACAATTCCTTTGATTAATTGATTTCTCTATTTGATTTCTCCCTCATAGAAGATATTTCTCCCGACAAGGAAACGTGGAGATTAAAAGTAAAAGTTGTGCGATGTTGGACAATATTTTTAAATGATGGTAAACAGAAGAATTACTTTGAATTGGTAGTCATTGATGAAAAGGTGAGCATTTCTACTCTAAATTTCTTTCGTTTACTCTTAATTTCCATTTCATTTTTTTTATTCTCCATTTGATGTGACGTTTATTTTCTATTTATTTAAGGAACAAAAATGGGTTTTTTATCAATATATTATACATTAATTAAATATTTTGTGAAAAAATGTGATTTTGAGGAGTGTTATGAAAATATTGTAAAACGCGTAGGGGCCAAACGTTTCTGTAATAAAAACGCGAGGCCCCCACACGTTTTTTAAATTTAATTGCATTTTAACCCCAAAACGCATAGGAGCCAAGCGTTTCCCTTTTTCATTTTTATTAGTAGGTGATAAATAGTGAAAAAAAACAAAAAAATAGAAAAACGCCCAGGGGCTGGGCGTTTTCTATACATATTGTCTCAGTTGTATATATATGTGGATTGTGAGTGCAATGCATGGTATGCCATGGTGTATGCATGCATTAATTAAAAAAAAAAAATACTCCGTAACAGATTACATATGGTGTAATTTAGTTGGAACAAAATTTATTGCTCCACTTATCATCTCTCAACAATAATAAAATTAAAAAAAAAACTAATTAATAATTAATCATGTATTACGTGTACTAATTAAGTACTAATCAATTAACATAAGTATTATTTTATTATAATAATTATATATATATATATTAATTTAAATAATTTAATTGCATGTTAATTGGTTTATAAACATAATTAGAATGTTTAATTGTACTAAACTCATTAAATTATCATTGAACTACGTTTGCCAAATTTCGATCGGCTTATATTTGTGTCACATATTTTTTCATGCCCGACATGATATTCACAATTCACAAATATATTCAATTGAAATATCGAAAACGCCTTATCCTAGTGTTCAGACTTAGTATACAAGATTTGACGGAAATACCTTAAAAATCACATTGTGACACAAATGTAAGCCGATCAAAATTTAGCTTAAGCCCAATTTAGTGATAATTTGATGGGTTTATGCAATTAAACATTCTAATTATGTTTATAAACCAATTAACATGCAATTAAATTATTTAAATTAATATATATATATAATTATTATAATAAAATAATAATTATGTTAATTGATTAGTACTTAATTAGTACACGTAATACATGATTAATTATTAATTAGTTTTTTTTTATTTTTTTATAATTGTTAAGAGATGATAAGTGGAACAATAAATTTTGTTCCAATTAAATTACTCCATATGTAATCGTTATTGTTTTTTTTTTTAATTAATGCATGCATACACCATGGCATACCATGCATTGCACTCACAATCCACATATATATACAACTGAGACAATATGTAGGGATGGGGTATATACCCCTCCAGCTTTGTTTAATACACTCCCCCGATTCGCACACTCCCCCCTTTATACGGCAAAGATACATGCACTCCCCCCAAATTACCTTTTATACCCTCTTCATTTAAATTTTTTTAAGATAAATACACTCCCCCATTAAAGCCCTAATTGTTTTCTAAACCCTAATTTTTTCCTTTAATTTCTCCTCCCCTCATTTTTCTCCTCCCTTCTTCATCCGCCACCATCAAGCACATCTGCCCACCGTCGCTGCCGCCATCCGTCCACCCTCGCCGCCATTCGTCCATCGCCGCCCTTCGTTCGCCGCCGCACGAAGAGGCAGCAGGTAAGCTTTTTTTTTTCTTTTTTCTCTATTGCCCAAGACGGCGGCCCATCTCCAGCTTTCTGGCGCCGCCGCCCTTCTCCCCGCCCCCAAGAAGCGCCGCTCGTCCTCCCCTTCGTCCAGCCTCCGCCGCTCGTCCGCCCCAGGTAAGTCTTTTTTTTCCCTTTTTCTGTTGAGCTTCTCCCCGTCTCATTCCCTCTCCTCTGCTTTTTTTTTTTTTCGACAATATTGAGTCGACCAAAACCACTCTCAATGACAAAATATTGTCGACGGGAGTGATTTTGATCGACTCAATATTGTTGATCGAAAAAATCTTATTGACCAAAGTGTTTTTGATCAACGAACCAGAGTCGACCGGAGTGTATTTCATCGACAAACCAGTGTCGACGGGAGAAATTTTGATCGACTCTGGTTTGTCGAAAATAAGTTTTTTTTTTTTAATTTCTAAGTTGTTTTTTAACTTCTGAATTTTTATTTGCTGCGGCGGAGGATGCCGGAGGCTGGGCGGCGGCGGCGGATGCCGGAGGTTGGGCTGCGACGGATGCCGGAGGCTGGGCGGCGGCGGCGAATGCCGGAGGTTGGGGGCTAATACCTCTCAAATAAATTAGGGTTAGGGTTATAATTAGGGTTAGGCTTAGTTTAATTGATGGAGAGTGTATGTATCATTTTGTATTTATTAAAAGGGTAAAACAGACATTTTACATGAATATTTAATTAATAAATGTGGAGGGGGAGTGTATTAAACAAAGCTGGAGGGGTATATACCCCATCCCCAATATGTATAGAAACGCCCAGCCCCTGGGCGTTTTTCTATTTTTTTGTTTTTTTTCACTATTTATCACCTACTAATAAAAATGAAAAAGGGAAACGCTTGGCCCCTATGCGTTTTGGGGTTAAAATGCAATTAAATTTAAAAAACGTGTGGGGGCCTCGCGTTTTTATTACAGAAACGTTTGGCCCCTACGTGTTTTACAATATTTTCATAACACTCCTCAAAATCACCTTTTTTCACAAAATATTTAATTAATGTATAATATATTGATAAAAAACCCGAACAAAAATACAAAGTCAACCATACACAAATGACAAAGTGTTCTGCCATTGAACTTATTCAATCTGAATTTGATTTTATTGATTTTGATGATATCAAATCTCAGTCTGAATGATAAAATTTTGAGAGGTAAGACATCTAGAGTCATTATGAAATATATTTCATATTTAGTATATTATACTTTATTTTTCAAACTAATTTTCATTTTCTTTTATTTTAAGATATTATAGCATTCGTTGTGGACATTTTTGATATTCGACCTGTCAAAGCCAAAGGAAGAATTAAAAATGTATTTGATATCGAGCTACTGTACATGATAAAAAGTATGTACTCCATTCTGTAATTAATTTTTCAAATCACAATTTATTTATTTGGTATCATCGTATTCTTTTATTAGGCATACAAGAAAATGAGTTGCACACTTTGGGAGGGATTTTATGAACGCCTCATTGACTACCGAAACAATCACCCATCTCAGCCCATCGTAATTGTTCTGGACTATGCTAAAGTCCAAAACAGTTATAAAGGTTTGTCTATTGCCTGGTATTTTTATTAATCTTATTTTCATTACTTATGATTTCAACTTTTTCAAATTAGGAAAATATTTGTCAAATTCTTTGTACTCCAAATTGATACAAAATAACATGTTTACTCATTTTAAGTATTTCTTTGCACATTACCCTTATGTATAATTTATAAAATTATTTAATTTCATCTATTTTATTAATTTATAAAATTATTTAATTTCATCTATTTTATTAATTTATAAAATTGTTTAATTTTATCTATTTTATTGATACAGTTTTCAGAAAATTATGAACAATCTTCCTGCTCCACCAGAGTGATTCATCCCCATATTCTGAATTTACAAACAACATGAATGTTAAATGTATTGCGGACATCAAAAAAGTTTCAAAGGTAAATATATATTTTTCAATAACTGCAAACCATACAATATTGAATAAAAATTAACATTCAAAAATTATTTCCTGTCTAAGAAATGTTACATGGTCATTGTTGTTACTGCGAAGCCTGCCCCAAGTGTCGTGCTCTAAATTTCTTATGTTTATTTTTTATAATTTTATAACCATTTTAAAATACAAGTTATACCTGTATACCTCATGCACGTACGAAAATATTATTAGACAAAGACTCACATATTACAACCATACACAAATAACAACACATTCTCTTATTCAATCTGAACTTATGCAAGAGTATTGTTGAAGATGACATGAATTATTAAATACATTAATTATATAAAATCTTATTAAATAATAATATATTTTTTTTCAATCTCGCGGGTCTTACACTAGTATATAAATAAATTCATGGATATATAACATGTATTATCATGTAAATTGCACACAATAATAATAAATCACATAATTTTATATACAAAAATATGAGGGCTCTAATTGTAAGAATTTTGGGTTCTTACAATAATTGAATTGAATTATCAAATTAAATAAAATTTTAAAGTATTTAATCTACAATTAATAATGCAATTTTTTTCATCTTGTGTAGTACGCGGGGTTACGGACTAGCAAAAATCGATAAATTAATTTAATATATTTATAAACTATCCAACCTAATTTTTATTTTAAAATAACTTCATATTAAAGTATACAATCTTTATTATATATATTTGCAAACATTTTTTTACGGCCACGTGGCGCTCATTCATTGGTCTACCTCAATCTCTCTCTTCTTAAATCACTTTATTTCAAAATCCCTGAATTCTCATTCATTCTACAATTTACTTTTAATCTCATCCATTCATTTTAAAACTTAATCTTGACCCTACATTCTTAATTGTATTTACTATATAAATCCCTCATCTCAATCCCTCATTCTACAATTTACTTTTAATCTCATCTTCTCAAAATCCCTAATTTCTCATATCCCTCATCTCTCTCATCTTCTCAAAATCCCTAATTTCTCATACCCCTCATCTCTTCTTATACAATTCATCTAATTTTGAAGTGGTTGGATTTCTCATACCCCTCATCTCTTCTTATACAATTCATCTAATTTTGAAGTGGTTTGAAGATTGTGAATTCGAAGATTGAAGATACAATTTGTGTAAAATTTTTGAAGTGGTTTGAAGATTGTGAGTTCGACGATTGAAGATTTTTGTAATACAATGCAATTTTTACAATTATGTATATTTCTTCCTTGATGTATCAAATTTAATTCTAGATTTTTTTATTTTCTAAAATTACTCTAATAATAAGATTTGATTTTTTCACCCTAAAATTACTTCAATAATAAGATTTATTCCTAAAATTACTCCAACTAATGGGTCTAATCTATCTTAATAATATATTCGTTTCACCAATCAAAATTACTTATCCCATATAATAATGAACTTAAATAAATTTAATGTTATATTAATAATAATATCTAAATAAATTTAATGTTAATCTTATATTAATAATATCTAAACAAATTTAATATTAATATTAAAAATATTCAAATATAAATCTTACAAATATTATTAAGAATTCAAATATATCATCTTATTTGTTATCTTCGTATAAATCTTACAAATATTATTAAGGATTCAAATATATCATCTTACATAAATTTAACATTATAATTTTAATCTTATTCCTAAAATTAATCCAACAAATTTAATATTAATAATATTCCTCACAGACATTTCCGGATGAAGTTCTTGATTTAGAAAGATCAGTCCGTACACTTGATTTGACGCACAACAAATTAGGTATCCTGAATACTTTTGTTGTTTTACTTAAATGAGTATCAATGGCTCCACTTATCACTTCCCTTATTTCCCTTTTGGTGCTGCAGTTGATGTACCTAATAATATTCAAATATAAATCTTACAAATATTATTAAGGATTCAAATATATCATCTTATTTGTTATCTTCGTATAAATCTTACAAATATTATTAAGGATTCAAATATATTATCTTATTTGTTATCTTCGTATAAATCTTACAAATATTATTAAGGATTCAAATATATCATCTTACATAAATTTAACATTATAATTTTAATCTTATTCCTAAAATTACTCCAACAATAAGATTTGTTTTTTTTTTTCCTAAAATTACTCTAACAAACAATAATAATATATATATACACGATTTTTTAACATGTTTACGTATATGTAAATTTAATGTTAATCTTATATTAATAATATCTAAACAAATTTAATATTAATAATATTCAAATATAAATCTTACAAATATTATTAAGGATTCAAATATATCATCTTATTTGTTAAGGATTATATCATCTTACATAAATTTAACATTATAATTTTAATCTTATTCCTAAAATTACTCCAACAATAATAAGATTTGATTTTTTTTAATCCTAAAATTACTCCAACAACAATAAGATTTGATTTTTTTTTTTCCTAAAATTACTCTAACAAACAATAATATTTTATAATTCTATAAATTTAATAAATTTAATCTTATCTATCTATCTTAATAATATTTAAATACTCCAACAATAAATATAAAATTTGATATTTCGATCTTTTTACTTTTTTTTAATCCAATGTATTTTCACATTAATTTTTATAAATCTAACTTAAATATATATATATATATATTTTAATGTATAATTGTTTTGACTTTAATTTTTATAAATCTAATTTAAATAAATTTAATGTTATATTAATAATATCTAAATAAATTTAATGTTAATCTTATATTAATAATATCTGAACAAATTTATTATTAATATTAATAATATTCAAATATAAATCTTACAAATATTATTAAGGATTCAAATATATCATCTTTTTTGTTATCTTCGTATAAATCTTACAAATATTATTAAGGATTCAAATATATCATCTTACATAAATTTAACATTATAAATATGATGATTTCAAATACATAAATTCAGAATATTAAGAACATTGAAATCTCCACGATTATTCAGAATTTCGAGAGATTACTACATTCATGAGTGAATCAATATCTAAAAAGGTTTGTTATATAGTAAGATAATTCACATTTGCTTCCCATACAATTTATCAAAAATATTCCATATTAATACCTTCTTCTTTTTTTTTTTTGTAGAAAATGTTATCAATCTACTCATCAATCTCCGAAATTAGTCCAGTTAAGGAAAAATGGACAATTAAGGTTAAGGTTGCAAGGGCTTGGATTGTTATGAGCAGAGATTCAAGCAAACAAAAGTTTTATTACGAGCTTATTTTGATAGATGAAAAGGTATTTTTTTCAAAACTTCATAAAAAAGATTATAAAACTTTTGTTTAATGTTATTGTAATAATATTGTTTAATGTTAATGTTATTGAACAGGGGACAAAAATTCAAGCAACAGTTCGAAAATTTCTAATCTGGAAATTTGAGAATACTATTCGAGAAGGAATGAGTTATATTATACAAAATTTTGGAGTTGGTCTGAATTCCGGAAGTTACCGGTCAACAAATCATCTTTACAAACTTCAATTCCAAAACAACACTGAAGTTCAGCGTTGTTCAGATTTGGAGTTTTTTAGTTCACTTTATTCTTTCAAATCTTTTGAAGAAATAAAATTGTTCGGTCTTGATCAAGCAAAATATTTAATAGGTGAAATTTATAACCTTTTTTTATATTATGTATGTTGCCAATTTATTTTTTTATAATAATTTGCAAATACTACAATATATATAATGATCTTATAAATTTTGGAATTTTTTGAAGATATAATTGCATTTGTTGTTCAAATACATGGGGTTGAATCTGTTGTTATCGATGGAAGAGATGTTACTAAAGTCATCATAGATGTTGAAGATGAAAGGTAATAAAGTCTTTTATCAATTATATTAATAAAATAAACATTAGACTTTGAATATTATTGATATAACATATATTTTTCTCTATTACAGTCGTACTAGAATGTCTCTAACTCTTTGGGAAGGATTCTACGAAAATTTGTTGGAGTACAACAAAAATAACCCAAATGAGCCCGTAGTTTTTGTTTTGGATTATGCTAAAGTTCAAACTCGATATAGAGGTAATTTTTCTTTTATATAATTTCTTTTAAGTTCTGTTCAAATTAGACATTTTATGCTAATTTTATATAAAATATTAACATTGTATTTCAAATCTTTTTATAGAGAAATTTATCTCAAATTCAATGTATGCAAGCCGGCTATTAATCAATGTTGATAGTCCTGAGATGAATGAATTTAGAAAGAGGTAATATTTATTAAAATTCCTAATTAAATCTACACTATTTGTTTTAATATCTTTTTGATATTTAGTTTATTTTATTCTAGCTTCGAATAAAAAAAAATCGAAATTCCAGCTCCTATATATTTCTCCAAAGAGACTGAGTGCTGTCATACTTCCATTTACGATGAGTTCACCGAAAATGAAGTAATAACATTACCGTTGTAAAGTCATCTTCAGATGAAGAACTCATTAAAAAAATTGAATCCACCAATTGTTCTTCAAAGGTCACTCCTATTTCCAAAGGAAAGGTAATAATATTTTTTACCATTTTTTTTATTTTAGTTCTTTTAATATATCTATTTTATAAAAAAGTTAATTAATTTTTTTAATTATACTTTATTTCAGAGTAACACTCAACGAAGATATCGTGTGTGTAGAAGTTACTACTCGGTATAAAAGAAAGTTGGATGAAGATGAGTTTTCCATTGGTGACAACATTGATAAGGATTTTCAAATGTCAACGAATAAGAAGTTGGTGTTAATTGATGAAGAAAATGAATAGATGAGAGTTTTTTTTTTTTTTTTAATAGAAAGTGAATTGAAACTTTTTTTTTTTCTTTTGAAATTTTGTTATCGTTTTTTCTTTTATTTTTCTTGGATTATGTTTTTTAATAGAATCATGTTTTTAATCTTTTGAAATTTTGTTATCGTTTTTTCTTTTATTTTTCTTGGATTATGTTTTTTAATAGAATCATGTTTTTAATTATATATAATATATATATATATATATATATAGTAGCATTGACACATTTGAGCAATTTTTAATTACATTGATTTTTTTGTATTAATTAATTAATTTATAATTATTGATTAATTTACCATTCTCATTTTTATCGACCAATCCATCGCCTAAAAATCCATTTTTTTTAATACGTTAAATAAAATTCAGAAATTTTTCAAAACAATCGACAATATCAAAATCTTTAAGAATCTTCTAAAAATCGGTGATGAAAAATATATGTTTACGAAAAATAAAATAAAAAATTGGAAGAGTTAATTTCGTTTTTATTATCATAGTAATTAAAATCTTTTATTAGCCGTGATCTTTATACAGACATTCCCAGAATTTCCAGATTTCAAAATCTATGAATCCTAAATCAAAATATACCCGTGAACATTCCATATTGATTTCGCTCTGATCTTTCCTTTCCGCCATTCCCACACTAAAATTGAGCTCACTTATCAATCAAATCAATTTTCAAAATTACTGAAAAGTGTAATTCTTAATTATATATTTATTTGACCAATTTTGTAATTTTTACAATTATGTATATTTTTTCCTTGATGTATCAAATTTAATTCAAGATTTTTTTTATTTTCTAAAATTACTCTAATAATAAGATTTGATTTTTTCACTCTAAAATTACTTTAATAATAAGATTTATTCCTAAAATTACTCTAACAATAACAATATAACAATAAGATTTGATTTTTTTTTCCTATTTAATCTATCTTAATAATATTTAAATAAATTTAATTTTAATCTTATTCCTAAAATTACTCCAACAATCCAAAATTTGATTTTTTTTTCCCTAAAATTACTCTAACAAACAATAATATTTTATAATTCTATAAATTTAATCTTATCTATCTATCTTAATAATATTTAAATACTCCAACAATAAATATAAAATTTGATATTTCGATCTTTTTACTTTTTTAAATCCAACCTAAATAAATTTAAATAAATTTAACGTCCTGTTCCTTTTGTTAAATTGGGTTCACATACACAAATGAATAGTCTTTTTCTTTTACTTTTCCATTTATGTGGCAAATTAGATTTTCAAGATAAGGAACGATTGGTGGTTGTTCGTACGTGGAAACAAATGCAATACGAGTCATTTTTCAACATAAAATTACTCCAATAATAAGATTTAATTTTTTTCCCCCTAAAATTACTCTTATCTATCTTCCTATCTTCATATTTCCTAAAATTACTCTAACAATAAGATTTGATTTATTTTCCCTAAAATTACTCTTATTTAACTTCCTGATTTGATTTTTTTCCCCTAAAATTATTCTTATCTATCTTCCTATCTTCATATTTTCTAGAATTACTCTAATAATAAGATTTGATTTGTTTCCCTAAAATTACTCTTATCTATCTTCCTAAATTACTTCAATAATAAGATTTGATTTTTTTTCCCTAAAATTACATATTTAATCTTATACAAATTTTTATAAATCTAACAAATTTAATATTTTTGTCTATTAATATAAAAGATTATAAATCTAATTTATTTCCTAAAATTACTCCAATAATGATTTTTTTCCCTAAAATTATTCTTATCTATCTTCCTAAATTACTTCAACAATACTCTTACAATTATATACTTATTTGACCAATTTTACAATTTTTACAATTTTTTAAGTTGCTCATTAAAAAACCTCAAGAAAATGAAACTAAGTTTTTTTTCACATTGATCATGTAATTATTTTAATTTAGACTAATTTTATTAAATTACATATCTTTACTCATTTAACTTTTTAATTTCTTTCCAGATTATCTTGATTTTGGTGATCCCACATACATGTGCACTTATTGTAATGCCAAAATGTGGTACGAAGAGCGTAGTGGAAAAAAAAGGAATGAGAATCCTCCCAGATTTCCACAGTGTTGCTCCAATGGAAAAATTCAACTTCCCAATTTGAAAGAAGCACCTGAAACTCTTAAAAACCTATTGTTAGGCAATGATGCAAAGAGTCAACACTTTATCGAAAATATTAGAGCGTACAACATGATGTTTAGTTTCACGTCCATGGGTGGGAGAATTGATAGGTCAATTAACAAAGGACGTGGACCATATGTCTTTAAGCTTCAAGGAGCTAATCACCATCTTATTGGAAGCTTGCTACCACTCCCCGGAAATGCTCCAAAATTTTCTCAACTATACATTTACGACACAGATAATGAAGTTTCAAACAGAATTAACGCACTCGGGTCAGTACATCTTTTATTTCATTAAACTTAAATAAATAATTATATTCTAGATGATAAAATTTACTATTATATTTTTAGATTCTAATTTATTTTTAACAATTTCAACAGTGAAGCCGAGTTGGAGAATACTAGAAAATTGGATGCGTTAATAGTTGATGAATTAAAAAGAATGATCGATAGGTTTAATCCATTTGCAGAACAATTTCGAAATGCAAGAGAACGCCTTCAATCTGGACAAGAGCCATTGTTGAAGTTAAAACTTCTGGAGAAAAGATCCACTGATGGCAGAATGCATAACCTTCCAACAGCATCTGAGGTTGCTGCTCTCATTCCTGGAGATATAGATATGACTATGGAAACAAGAGATGTTATTCTCCAAACACAAGATGGACGTTTGGAACGCATAAGTGAGCTGCATCCAGCATATGTTCCGTTGCAGTATCCTCTCTTATTTCCGTACGGTGAGGACGGTTATCGACTTGATGTTGTTCATAGGGACAGTGGAACTACAACGAGGAAGAGAGTTAGACTGACTATGCGTGAGTTCTTCGCATACAGAATTCATGAACGTGACAACCAACCTACTCATGTTTTCAGTTCTAAAAGACTCTTCCAACAGTTTCTGGTCGATAGTTATACCATGATAGAATCTGAGAGGATGTCCTACATAAGAAATAATCAAGTAAAGTTGAGAGTAGATAAAGTTTCTGACATAAGAAGTGCAATTGAGAGAGGAAATACTGAACCTTCATCTGTTGGAAAGAGAATAATTCCGAATTCATTTACAGGAGGACCACGTTACATGATTCAAAACTACCAGGACGCAATGGCAATCTGCAAGTATTATTCCTACCCAAATCTGTTCATCACTTTTACGTGCAATCCCAAATGGCCTGAAATAGATAGGTACTTAAGTGAGAGGGGCCTAAGATCGGAAGATAGGCCGGATATTGTTTGCCGTGTCTTTAAGTCAAAGCTTGATCGACTAATGAAGGATTTTAAGGAAAATCAAATCTTTGGCAAAATTGATGCGCGTAAGTAATTTTTTTTTAATGTTTCATTATTTAATACTATGTTTTTCTTACTTACAATTATAACCAAATGTTAATTTTCCTTTTGTTATAGTGGTTTACACAGTTGAGTTTCAAAAGAGAGGACTTCCTCATGCCCACATACTATTGTTCTTGAATATGGCCAACAAAATTCATAATCCCGAGGATGTTGATCGTATTATATCTGCAGAAATACCTGACAAGGACGTTGATTTGAGATTGCACGATTTAGTTGCAGAGTACATGATGCATGGTCCGTGTGGTGTTGCGAATTGGAAAAGTCCCTGCATGGTGAACAATAGTTGTAGTAAGAGATTTCCAAAGAAAAATAGAGATCAAACCACAGTTGATGAGGACAGATACCCTCTTTATAGAATAAGGAACGACGGTTATTCAGTAAACAAAGGTAAAGCAACTCTGGACAATCGACATGTGGTACCTTACAATGCCAATTTATTGGGTAGATATCAAGCACATATAAATGTCGAGTGGTGCAACAAGCACAAATCAATAAAGTACCTATTCAAGTATATCAACAAGGGTCATGATAGAGTTTCTGCCACCATTGTTAGTAACCAAGAGGCAGAAGGGGAATCTATGTCTAAAGATGAAATTAAAGAATACCTCAATTGTAGATATGTGTCCCCATGTGAAGCTGTCTGGAGAACACTTGGATTTGAAATACATTATAGATTCCCTTCAGTTCAAAGATTGAGCTTTCATCTTCCAGAAGAACAAACAATTGTGTTTGATGATGATGAATACATCGACAGTGTTCTAGAAAGACCTTCTGCACAACATTCAATGTTTTTAGCATGGATGGAATTCAATAGGGAAAACGAATCTGCTAGGGATCTTACGTATATAGAATTTCCCTTAAGACATGTTTGGAATAATCAAGATCGCAAGTGGGCTCCTAGAAAGAGTAGTAGATTTTCATTGGGAAGATTGAATTATGTTCCACCAGGAGCTGGTGAACAACATTATTTAGGTCTTTTAATACCTCATAGTAAGGGTTCGAGGTCACACGAAGAGATTAGAACCATTGGAAATGTAGTATACCCTACATTCAAAGATGCTTGCTATGCAATGAGACTTTTAGATGATGATAGGGAGTATGTTGATGGAATAATGGAGGCAAGTTTTTGGGCATCGGCTCATTATCTGAGAAATTTATTTTCAATTCTACTATTATCATCAAGTATGAGTTGTCCAAAGGAGGTTTTTCAAAAAACATGGGAGGCATTGTCGGATGATATACTATCAAGAAGAAGACGATTGTTTAATTTACCAGGTACGTATTATATATTTATGTTTGTAATATTTCATTAAATAGCAATACTTTTTAATATCAAAATTCTAATTTAATACATTTTTTAGGTTTACGTCTAACCGATGAACAACTAAAGAATTATACACTTCTTGAGATTGATCAGTTACTTCAAAAAAACGGAAGCAGTTTAAGTAATTTTCAAAAAATGCCTGTTCCAGATCCAGATGATATATCCCTACAGCACAATTCAATGATTCTTGAAGAGTTGAGCTATGATCGCACAGAGTTGCTACAGGAGTACAATACATTGTCTTCAACCCTAACTGCCGAACAAAGTGATGTTTTACAAGAAATACTTGAAGCTATTTGTTCAACTGATGGAAAAGTCTTCTTTTTGTATGGGTACGGGGGTACTGGAAAAACTTTCATATGGAGAACTCTTTCTGCAGCCGTTAGATCTCACGGAGACATTGTTCTTAATGTTGCATCGAGTGGTATAGCTTCTCTTTTGTTGCCTGGAGGACGCACTGCACATTCTCAGTTTCGTATTCCGATAAACATTTCTGAATCATCCACCTGCAACATAATGCCCGGTACTCATTTGTCAGAACTTATAATAAAGTCAAAGCTGATAATATGGGACGAGGCACCGATGATTAACAGATTTTGTTTTGAGGCACTTGATAGAAGCCTAAGAGATATAGTTAGAGCTCCTGATGGATCTATGTCTAATTTGCCTTTTGGAGGGAAAACGGTGGTTCTTGGAGGAGACTTCAGACAAATACTTCCTGTTATTTCAAAAGGTTCAAGAGAACATATAGTCCACTCTGCTATCAATTCATCATATCTGTGGGAACATTGCAAGGTACTGAGGCTAACGAGGAACATGAGATTGCAAACTGGAAATTCTAACGGTATTAATACATCTGATGAGATAGCTGAATTCTCAGATTGGATTTTGAAAGTTGGTGACGGGAATCTTGGAGATAGTGACGATGGTTTTGCGGACATTGATATTCCTGAAGAGAATCTGATTTTAGATGCACGAGATCCTATTGCTGCTATAGTTGACTGCATTTACCCATCCGTCTCTAACAACTATAATATTGATAAGTATTTTGAGGATAGAGCTATACTTGCTCCAACACATAAAGAAGTTGAAAACATTAACGAGACAGTGTTGGCAATAATACCTGGTGATACAAGGGAGTATTTGAGTTCAGACAGTGTGTGTCCATCGGAGTTTAAACCTGGTGGAATGGGACAGGTGTTTTCCATTGACTTTCTCAACTCTATTAAATGTTCTGGTCTACCAAATCATCGATTGGTTCTCAAGATAGGGATCCCTATAATGCTACTTAGGAACATTGATCCGAAGTCCGGTTTGTGCAATGGAACTAGACTAATTGTTACAAGACTTGGAAATCACATTATTGAAGCACAAATTCTTTCGGGAAGAAATGTTGGTACTAAAGTTTTTATACCAAGAATGACATTGAGTGTTTCGGACGACACGGCTGCCGTAAAGTTTCGAAGAAGACAATTTCCTATTCTATTGTCTTTTGCAATGACGATAAATAAAAGCCAAGGCCAGTCCCTTTCCATGGTAGGTGTCTACCTTCCTAAACCTGTGTTCACCCATGGTCAGTTGTATGTTGCAGCTTCTAGAGTCAAAAGTAAGAGTGGATTGAAAATTCTTTGCCTAGATTCAAATGAAAAAATATGTAAACGTACCACGAATGTTGTCTACAAAGAAGTTTTTCGCAATTTGTAATTTATTATAAAATTTACTTTTATAAATGAATTCATAATCCTCTTTTCTACTTTTTTTATATGTGTGATGTAATTTATATAAACACATCATTTGTATTTTATTTTTCTAATAAAATACAAAAAATTACAATCTTTTCTATTTATATATATATATATATATATATATATATGATGTAATTTATATTGACATTACATTTAAATTTTAATATTTTACAAAAAATAAAAAAATTTACAAATATAGAGTCTTTTATATATATGATGAATTTATATTGACATAACATTTAAATTTTTATTATTTTTCATAAAATAAAGAAAATTATAAATATATACATAATTTAATTTTTTTTATCAATAAATTTAAATTAAACATATAAAGTATACATATTTCAACCCGCTTAGTACACATTATAATATATAAAATTAAATTAGGTTAAAAATTATTATAATTATAATTAATAACAATTAATACAATATACTTATTTTAATTCCGCGAAATTCGCGGGTCTTACACTAGTTATATATATATCACTACAAAAAACAGTATAGGCGAGGGGAGTCGCCAATTAAAGAGGGTGCAGCCCCACTCGCGAATTAAAGAGGGGGTGCCCCCACTCGCGAATTAATTAATTTAAAATTTTGTGAAATCTGGGTTTGAACCCACTCCTGAACAAGAAGTGTTTATGGGCTCCTTGTGTGCTGTTTAGAGCTTTAATAGTTATGCTTCGAATGCAATTAATATATATATACATATATTATAATTTTAGTTTTTTCTTCTTTCTTTTAAAGTAAATTGTTTATCTTTAGATTGTCAAAACACATTTAATATATTTATTTTTAAATGTGAAATTATAATATTATGTGTTACAAATAATTAATCATGTTTATTTTGTTTTTCAATTATAAAATTAAAGTTCCTTGTTTATTTTTAAATTGTCAAAACATATTTAATATATTTATTTCTAAATGAAAAACTATAAAATTATGTGTTACAAATAATTAGTTGTGTTTAATTTTGTTCTCCAATTACATTTTTTTTTAATTCATGATTATTCAATAATTATGTTTAATTAATTTTCTCCATAAATATATATATACATATATATATATATATATATATATATATTTCAAATTTGTAATTAAATCATTGTTAGTAAAAATTATTTGAATATATATACATTCAATATAATTAAAATTTAACATTAAAAATAAAAATCAAGTATCGTTGATAATAAAAACTTAAAAATAAATACACCATTAAAATTAAAATTAAAAGATAAATATTTAAAAATTAATTAATCATTTTTTAAATAAAATTTAATTTTTTAACTTGATTAAAATTATAATCAAATCGTAACACACTGATGCGAACGAGGAGCGCGGGCTTAAAAACGCATATAACCGGATGAGGTGGGCTAGGCAAAAGACGCAAGCCCAACGTACAACTTGAGATGGTGACGACGAATCTAGTATTAGGCCCAATAATGATTAGTTAGTACAAATTGTGGGCTAGTTCGGGTAAGGCCAAGCTAAAGGTTGTGCTATTGTTAGTTGGCCCTATAAAGAGGGTGTGTATACGTATTGTTTGTTTTACGAAAGAAGTTATTCAGTTCTTAGCAAATTCTGTATTTGCACCTATCGTTTCTTGCCGGCCTGAGTCGGGGCGACGTTAGTTATTATATTCGTGTTCGTGGTTCTCATCAAATTGGTGCTTTCATTGAGAGCTGTCGAGAATCACGATAATGGCAGGAATGCATCGCGAGCGGATCGAGTTGTTAGAAACAAGGTTTGATCAGTTGGAGTCCGGCATGACCGGAATAGGAAATCAAGTGGATCGAATGGAACGCGCAATGACCAAATTCATGAGGAAACCGTCCAAGAAATCATCATCTAGTTCTTCAACAAGTGAAAACGAAACATCGGGATCAAATTCTGAATCGGGCGAGGAAAACCGAACACACAATGGGGGAAGAAACAATAAAAAAAATACAAGAAAATAAGGTTAGAGATGATCACAGAAAAGGAAAACCAAAATTATTATGTCCAATCTTTGATGGCACAGACCCAGCGACGTGGCTTAACAGAGCAGGATAATATTTTGATCTAAACGAGATTGAGAAGGAGGAGAAGGTCAAATACGCTGCTTATTATCTTGACGGAGAAGCCAATATGTGGTGGCAATGGTTGAGTCGAGTATACAAGAAAATCAAATGGAAGGATTTTGAGCGGGAATTGATGGTTAGATTCGGGCCATCCGAGTACACGAATTACGATGAGTCCCTTGCGCACATAAAACAGACGGGAACGTTGAGGGGCAACCAGAAGGAATTTGAGAAACTTGCGAATAGGGTGCAAGATTGGCCCGAACACGCATTAGTGGGAGCCTTTATTGGGGGGTTGCGCCCGGAATTGGCATCTGAAGTACGAGTGTACCGTCCCAAGACTTATATGGAAGCCATTGAGCTCGCACGGCTCAGGGACGACCATCAAGGGTAGTTAAGACACGCCAATCGAGCAGAACCAAGAAAACCCTTCTTTGCGGTAAACGAGCCAAGGTCAATGACACCAAGTGACATTACGAATCAATCAGGTAATTCCAATAAAGTAAATACAGCAGGTATGAGGCGTTTAACGTGGGACGAGATACAAAACAAAAGGGAAAAGGGTCTATGCTTCAATTGTGATGAGAAATTTACCCCGGGGCATAGGTGTAAAGCAAGCCAAGCCTTCATGATCGAAGCAGACGACTCGGAATCGGAAGGACCCGAAGAAAATGAGGAAAGTGGGGAGAAAAAAACACTAGAGATATCAGTACACGCCATCACGGGAATTCACGAGCCAAGAACGATGAAATTCACGACATGGATCAAACAAAGGCGTGTAGTGGTTCTAGTTGACAATGGATCATCCCACAATTTTATAAATACACGGCTAGCAACCAAGTTAAACCTCAAGCCGTATGAAGTAGAACCATTTAAAGTTAGGGTGGCAAATGGTGAAGGTATTGTGTGTGACAAACAGTATAAACAAACTCATCTAAGAATGCAGGGGGTGGAGATCACAGTTGACCTCTTTGCACTACCGTTAGTAGGGCCCGATATTGTGTTAGGGGTTCAATGGTTGGAGGGCCTCAGTAGAATCGTATCTGATTATAGTAAGGGGACAATGGAATTCGCATGGGGCGACGGGAACATAATATTACAGTCTAGAATCGAGGCACAACCGAAAGAAGTGGGAATTAAGAGCATTGAACGCATGCGAAAACGAGGTTCTCGGTTTTATGCCATTAAAGTGACAAAAGTTAAGCAGGAGCAGGGGAACAAGTCTCAAGAATATCCTCAAGATCTAGCCGAAAACTTACAAGAATTCGCGGCTATCTTTGGTGAACCACAACAGCTACCGCCCAGGAGGAAATTCGATCACCACATACCGCTCAAAGACGAAACTCAACCAATCAACGTCCATCCATATCGCTATGCACACTTTTAGAAGACCGAGATCGAGCAACAATTGAAAGAAATGCTAACAAAAGGACTAATTCAACCTAGTTCCAATCCATTTTCGTCACCCGTATTATTGGTAAAGAAAAACGAAGGCACGTGGCGATTTTGTATCGACTACAAAGCACTGAATGCAACAACTGTAAAAGACCGATTCCCCATACCCACTATCGATGACATGTTCGACGAATTAGGCGGATCGAAGTACTTCACAAAGCTTGACCTACGAGCCAGATACCACAAAATCTGCGTAGCCAAAGACGACATTCACAAGACCGCCTTTCGAACACATCAAGGGCATTACGAATATCTTGTAATGCCATTCGGACTATGCAATGCACCATCCACTTTTCAGGGAGCCATGAATTCTATCTTTGAACTTTACTTAAGGAAATTTGTTATTGTATTTTTTGATGACATTTTGATATATTCTAGGACATGGCAGGAACATTTAAAGCACATTCGAAAAGTATTCAACATTCTTAATCAACATAAATTCTACCTAAAGGAGTCAAAGTGTACTTTCGGGCAGAAAACAGTCGAGTATCTCGGCCATGTGATAACTCAGGATGGCGTGAAAGTCGATCAAATAAAAGTCAGTGCCATGCAAACATGGCCCAAACCGAAGTACGTATCGGCACTCCACGGATTTCTGGGGTTGCCGAGGTATTACCGAAAATTCGTAAGGAACTACAGGACTATAGCAAAACCATTAACGGAGATAACGTGCAAAGGCGGATTTAAGTGGACAGACGCAGCAGAAGAGGCCTTTAAAAAACTAAAGGATGCCATGATGAAAACATCCGACCTTGCAATGCCAAAATTTGAACTACCCTTTGAAGTGCATACGGACGCAAGTGATATAGGTATAGGGGCAGTCCTTATTCAAGGAGAGCGACCGTTGGCATATTTGAGCAAAGCATTAGGTACCAAAAAATCCGAGTGGTCAACATACGTTAAAGAAATGATGGTCGTCGTAGAAGCTGTAAGGATATGGCGACCATATCTACTGGGACGGAAGTTTCGAATCATCACTGATCAACAACCACTCAAACATATGCTCGAACAACGTATCATCACCCCAGAGCAACAAAAATTTGTGGCTAAATTGATGGGATTCGATTTCGAAATTCAATATCGACCCGAGCGACAAAATTTGGTAGCAGACGCATTATCCAGGAGGGACGACGTACCAGATATCAGCCACATCTCAGGGCCGGTGTGGGACATATGGGAGCAATTACGAGCAGCCATAACAGGGGATAAAGAAGCTGACTCAATTAGACAAAAGATCCAACAGGGTGACCAAGAAATGGAAGACTATGAGTGGCACGAGCAACTGTTATTGTACAAAGGAAAGGTCTGGGTACCTAAAGAAGAAATGATCAGAAAACTAATCCTTCAACATTTCCACGATTCCTACATCGGTGGCCACTCGGGTATTTACAGAACATGGGCACACATATCATCGACATTTTATAGGGATGGTCTGAAACAAGAAGTGCGAAAGTACGTAATGCAATGTGACATTTGTCACCGTATTAAAAGTGACTCTCGACTGCCAAGTGGGCTGTTACAACCTTTGCCCATACCTGCGCGAATTTGGGAGGATATATCAATGGATTTTATCGAGGGATTGCCAAGATCTAACAGATATAATGGTATAATGGTAGTAGTCGATCGCCTCACCAAATACGCGCATTTCATCGCCCTCGTCCACCCGTATACAGCTAAGTCTATCGCTCGTCTATTCATTGAATATATAGTAAAGTTACATGGTTTTCCACCCTCTATTGTTTCTGATCGGGATAAAAAATTTATCAGTAACTTTTGGAAAGAATTATTTAAAATGCAGGGCACCCGTTTGGCAATGAGTTCGGCGTACCATCCTCAATCCGACCGTCAAACAGAGGTTACAAACAAAACTTTAGAGCAATACTTGTGTTGTTATGTGCACCAAAATCCGCAAAGGTGGGAATCCTTTTTACCATGGGCAGAGTATTGGTATAATACTACATTTCATGCCTCGACAAAGTGTTCGCCCTTGGAATTAGTATACGGAAGACAACCTCCGCATTTGATAAGCTACGTGGTGGGCGAATCGCCAAACGCTGAGGTAGATAGGGAATTATGTGAGCGAGACATACTCCTTAAAGAACTAAAGGAAACATTGTGAGTAGGGTTGTAAATGAATTGAATAATTTTGCTCGATTCGGTATTCGTATTCGATTTTTGATATTCGTATTCGAAAATTTATGATTCGAATTCGAATACAAATATTTTTTTTATTCAATTAATAAACGAATACAAATACAAAATCATGATATTCGATTCGATGTTCGTAAGTATTCGATTATATATATATATATATATATATATATATATATATATATATATTAAGTTAAAAATATATAGTATTTATTTATTTAATAACTAGTACTCCATAAATAACTAAAAACTAATATTATAGTAAAAATAAAAACAAAGTATATCCATTACAATTCAAGTCCACAAAAGTCAAAACCCTAATTAATTTCTAATTTACCCTTTTCCCCTCATTTGAGTTTATTTCCTTCCACCGCCCCCTCTCTCATTTCTCTCTATTTTTGCCCGCATCCGATCCCCCATCGGCACCGCGGCACCCACGGCCAGTCGGCCACAACCGCACGCACACGCAGTGCGCATAGAGGCAGTCGGCACAAGTAATGCGCAGTCGGTAGTCGGCAGTCGACACAGGTATTTAGTCAAAAAAAAAATTGCAGATTAGTGCAGTCGACCGCCGTGATTCCCCTATGTATTTAGTTTACTTGATTTTTTGTTGCAGATTAGCTATTGTTTTGACAATTTCCATTTTTGCAGATTAGTTTTAGTTCTTGTTCCTTTTCAGATTACTTTTAGTTGTTCTTGTATTTACGGCTTTTGAATACTAATGTGATTTGAATACAAATTTTTACATTCTAGTTGGTGTAATTTTTTTATAGATTAATTAGTTTTACAAATTTTACAGATTCTTTGTTTATTGAGTGTGATTTAGGTCCTGTCAAAAAAAGAAGAGTGATTTAGGTTGTTCAAAATATGTTTGGATGAGTTAATGGGAATTGCAAAATTTGTGATGATGTTGCAGGAAAAATAATTATTCTCATGTTGATGCAGTTGTTTTGATGAGTAAATTGATTTTTATTTTTATTTAGGAGGAAGAAGAGGCATGATCGAAGATTGAAGACTAGTTTCTATAAACTTTTGTATTTGTGGCTTGTAAACATTTATTATATAATGTTTTATTAGTTTAATATATGGATTATTTTTACAAAATTACGAATCGAATAGTTTCGAATCGAATCAAATATTTCGAATCGAATACTCAAAATATTATTTATAATATGTTTCAAACAAATCGAATCGAATACTCGAATCGAATCGAATAGTATCGTATAACCAGTCGAATCGAATACCGAATCAAAATTATTATTCGAAAAATAAACGAATACGAATACGAATATTCGAATACTTTCACGAATCGAATCGAATACAGTGATATTCGCTTCGATTCGATTCGTTTACAACCCTAATTGTGAGTATCAAACGACCGGATGAAGGAATTTCATGATCGGAAGCGTAGAGAGGAAGTATTTGAGGAAGGAGATTGGGTGTATCTAAAGTTACGACCGTATCGACAACAAACCATTTCTCAAAAGGTTTTATACAAGTTGAGCAGTAGATATTATGGACCCTTTAAAGTCATTGGCCGTGTGGGGGGCGTGACGTACAAATTGGACCTTCAAGCAGAATCACAAATTCATCCCGTGATTCACGTTTCGCAACTTAAGAGAAGATTGGGAGATGGTAACATCCAGTTAACCCGACTACCAGCGACCAACTCAGATGGCAATTTGATTATTCGACCGGTACGAGCGGTGGAGTATCGACAAGTAAAGCGCAATGGGCAGTTTCGATGGGAAGTTTTGTTAGAATGGGAGGGCTTACCTTTGGAGGACGCGACATGGGAAAACCTTTCGAAGATCAAGGAACGATTTCCAGAACTAATCCTTGAGGACAAGGATGTCCTCGAAGGAAACGGGAATGATGCGGACAAGGGGCGCGGGCTTAAAAACGCATATAACCGGATGAGGCGGGTTAGGCAAAAGACGCAAGCCCAACAGCAAGCCCAACGTACAGCTTGAGATGGTGACGACGAATCTAGTATTAGGCCCAATAATGATTAGTTAGTACAAATTGTGGGCTAGTTCGGGTAAGGCCCAAGCTAAAGGTTGTGCTATTGTTAGTTGGCCCTATAAAGAGGGTGTTTATACGTATTGTCTGTTTTACGAAAGAAGTTATTCAGTTCTTAGCAAATTCTGTATTTGCACCTATCGTTTCTTGCCGGCCTGAGTCGGGGCGACGTTAGTTATTAGATTCGTGTTCGTGGTTCTCATCACACACATTCTACAAGAACAAGCACAGCTCATCCTCTGAACTCTAACATCATCGTATTTCTATTTAATAAATTAAATTACATATAACATAATTAAATTATCAAAACATTATATTTCTAATTAAATTATATTATTAACAATATTTAACCATTAATTAATCTAGTAATAATGACAATTAACTATTAACCTAATTAACAATATCTAACAATTAATATCTAATAATATTAAATTAATTAGCATACTCAGATTTGATTTGCAATCCCTATTCCCTCGCCACCTTCCAAAAAAGCAGTCGTCGACACTTTGCTATCCATTTCGCGAGGGGTATTAATTTCCCTCGCCAATTTGCGAGGGATTTTGGTACCCTCGCCAACGCGCTTGTAAATTGGCGAGTGCACCTTTTTACACTCGCTAATTCGCGAGTGTGATTCCATCTCTCGCTAATTCCCTCTTTAGTTGTGCCTTTTTAAATCCCTCGCCAAACAGCAAGGGTTTAATCCCCCTCTTTAACTCCCCCCTTTATTTCAACAAAATTTTGTAGTGCATATATATGTATATATATAATTGACGGCCAATAAAGGTAATATATAAATAAATAAACTCTTAAACTAGAGGTCGAGGCGCTATAAAAACATTGCCCGAGATAATTCCCCTTAGGGTTAAAATTCGTGGTCAAGATAAAATGTACACCCCTCTAAAAAAAATTGTGTTAAGAAAACGAAAATACTCAAAGTACATACCATTAAACAAAATTGAATTAATAGATTCAGGTCAAGAAAAAATGTGTACCCCACTAAAAATGAAAATGCTCAAAGTATATATGGAAACAAAAATTCAAATGCAATTACTATGCATTTCACTATAGTGTCAGCCGTCTGAGTTACCTCCCTAAATATGTGAGTAAACCTGATATTCGTAGTTGATACCCTGCAATGAAATCTACTCCAAAGATCATGCAACCGCCATGATATGACTGGCAGATAACCGCTTAATGTGCGGACATCCAAGATCAAATTAGATTCCAACCAAAACTTATATTCCAGCGTTGAGAGTGTGCATACTCAATAGCCAGAAGCCCAACATCAAACTTCGTCTCCAAAGAATAGCCCCATCATGACTCCTAACTAAAGCTACCCAAAAAAAAACTACAATTCTGAAAGACGACCCCAACAAAGAATTTCCTCCAGAATATAAACAACACTTCCATCCTTTCCTTAACAATGTTATCAGCCTCTCTGACCCTGCATACAAAATGATACTGAGACACCTTGTCACCAAGGGACTGACCCCATCAAATATTACCTTATTTTTTAAGTGCCAAATGATCCAAACAATGGTTAAAAAAACAACCGTCCACGAAACTGGCATCATAATATAAATTAATGCAAGAATAAAAAAACATACTCCCTCTATTCCAAATTAGATTGTGTATTTGTCAAAAATGGATGTCCCAATTTCGATTGTGCATTTTCTTATTTGGCAATAAAACACTTCTTGCCTTTAAATTACACCCTTCAAACATCTAAAAATTACATCACATCTATCACTCTACTTTATTACTCACAATATTTTATTATTTACTTTATTACTAAAAAAACTTTCATACCCTCTACTTTATACCTTTAATACTAATAAACAACACTTACATTAAATTACGCGTAAACAGTAAATGCACAATCTAACTTAAGAGTTAAGACAAGGGGAGTAATACTTTGAAAAATATGTCTCATAAGGGGACATAAAACCAACAAATGATCTAAAGTCTACTAATTCTGTCGACAAAACATACAAACAATAGGCCCCTGTATACCGCAGTGGCCAAGCTAGTCCGCCCTAAAAAATTTACCCTAAGACTATCTTTATCCATGCCCTCCTCACACCTCACCCTTTTAATAAATAAATAATTTCTCTCTCCTCCACATACACACTCTTCTACTTTTCATTTTTCATACTTTATCAACAACCCACCTCAACCTTCAAATATATTATTTTTTAATTATATATTATCTATAATCAATTTTTATTATATTTAAAAGATGTAATAAATCTATTAAACTATTTGGGATTAATAATTTATAAATGGTAATAAAAGCCATTTTACCATACAATTAAAATAAACTACAATCTCAATAATAAAATTAAATTACAAGAGATGAAAATTTGAAATACAATATAGTAAATAAAAAAATTAAGCTAAAAATAGATGTATAAAATAAAACAATGCAAAAAATGAAAATGACATGTTTAATTACCAGTGCCGAATTTTTGCCATATGTGCTCAATCAAGTCATTTTTAAGAGCGATTTGAGCTTCTCCATTGCGAAGTTGTTCTCTATTGGTCATATAAGTGGATAGGCTTGCAATGCGCTCAGTAGAGTATTGAAAATGTTGACCATCACATGTGGGATCATCCATAAAAAATTCAGTGGGATCATAATAAGTTTGGTACGTGTCTCGTTCATCCTCTACTATCATATTATGCATGATGATACAAGCCATCATAATTTTTCCCATCAAAACCTTATCCCAGACAAGACATGGGCGTCGAAGAAATGCAAAACGAGCTTGTAGAACTCCAAATGCTCGCTCAACATCTTTTCGCGCATCCTCTTGGTGTTGAGCAAACAACTTGTGTTTTCGGATTTGTGGAGAAGTAATTGACTTAAAAAATGCAGCCCATGAAGGATATATGCCATCAGTTAGATAATATGCCTTATCTTTTTCCCGACCATTCACAACATAACTAATCTTTGGTGCTCGGCCTTCTAATACATCACAAAAAATTGGAGATCGGTGGAGTACATTAATATCATTGCATGTACCTGGATTTTCGAAGAAAGCATGTCATATCCATAAGTCATATGATGCAACAGCTTCCAAAATGATTGTTGGTTTTCCACTTCTCCCTGCATATTGCCCAGCCCATGCAGTAGGACAATTTTTCCACTCCCAATGCATGCAATCAATACTTCCTATCATGCCAGAGAATCCACGTTGTTCCCCTACATGGAGTAATCTTGCCAAATCTTGTTCATTAGGCCATCTGAGGTACTCGTCACCGAAGCAGGAAATGATGCCTTCTACGAAATTCATGAGAGATTGCCTTGTCACAGCGGAACTCATTCACAAGTATTCATCAACGGCATCAAATGATGTACCATACGCCAACACCCTCATATATAGCTCCAATACATTTTTGTAATGGTGAAAGACTTTGTCTACCTGTGGCATCAGGTGTTTGTTGAAAGTATTCGTCATTGGCAGTAACGACCTCCACTATATGAAGGAATACCGTTTTTCGCATGCGAAATCTACGCCAGAAGACCTCAGGAGTATACGTCGGATTGTCAACAAAATAGTCGTTCATCAAGCGTTCCTCACCAAGCTCGCGCTCCCTTTCACAATACCTTCTTCTAGCACGAGGAGTGGGATCTCCTTTGTTCAAAATAAGATTGTTAAATAGCAAATTCTCAATGATTGGATCTATTTTTTGATTCTGCAAAGCAATTCTTTCTTCCCATTTATAAAAAAAATCAAAAGAATCAGAACATTCTTCATTGAGAGACATTTGAGAAGATAAGAATTGAGTGTATGGCTATTAGGTAAAGATAAAGATTAATTGAGTGTATGACAATGTGGTTTTCAAGATGATATATAGAGTGGAGAGGGGACAAGAGGATGTGAATGAGTAGAGTGGACAAGAGCATGTGAAAATGAGTAGAGTGGACAAAAGCATGTGAATGAGTAGAGTGGACAAGAGCATGTGAAAATGAGTAAAGTGGACAAGAGCATGTGAATGAGTAGACAAAAAATAGTGTATAAAAGGATGTGAATGAGTAGAGTGGACAAGAGCATGTGAAAATGAGTAGAGTGGACAAAAGCATGTGAATGAGTAGAGTGGACAAGAGCATGTGAAAATGAGTAAAGTGGACAAGAGCATGTGAATGAGTAGACAAAAAATAGTGTATAAAAGGATGTGAATGAGTAGAGTGGACAAGAGCATGTGAAAATGAGTAGAGTGGACAAGAGCATGTGAATGAGTAGAGTGGACAAGAGCATGTGAATGAGTAGACAAAAAATAGTGGACAAGAACATGTGACTCATAAATAATGGATCTTTAATGACTAGTGGGCATTATTGACAAAAAGTGTATGACGAAAAGTGTGTATAGTGGGCATTATTGCATAGTGAGCATTTGAGTGTATGACGAAAAATGGGCATTATTGAGTGTATAATGGGTATTATTGAACATAGTGGGCATTATTGAGTGTATAGTGAACATTATTGAGCATAGTGGGCAAGAACATGTGACTCATAAATAATGGATCTTGAATGACTAGTGGGCATTACTGACAAAAAGTGTATGACGAAAAGTGTGTATAGTGGGCATTTGAGTGTACAGTGGGCATTTGAGTGTATGACGAAAAGTGGGCATTATTGAGTGTATAGTGGGCATTATTGAGTGTATAGTGGGCATTATTGAGCATAGTGGGCAAGAGCATGTTAATGATTTAGACAAAAAATAGTGGACAAGAGCATGTGATTACATGAGATTAACTAGCACACAAATTAAAAAGCTTACAATACAAGACAATAACTTAAAAAATACAAGAGATTAACTAGCACACAAATTAAAAAGCTTACAAGATAATAAGATTACATGAGATTAACTAGCACACAAAATAAAGATCACTCATTGTGTAAACAATTTCCATAGTTGTTGTTTAATCTCCTCATCTGCTGGAGATAAGTGATCTTTCGCCAACAATGATTGCAAAAGAGAGTGCTTCATCTTGAGAGTCTCAATTCCAAATTTCTCTTTAACGACTTCAATTTCTTTCTCTTTAGTGAGTCTCATTGCACGAATTTCTGCGATAGCTTCAGCAGTACAAGAAGATTGTGATGTCTTACCTTTTTCCTTTTTTTTTTTTTTGCCTTATCTCTACCCGTAGGACGTGAAATAGTCGAACCACCGCTGCTTGGAGTTTCTGGATTAGTGGGGATGGAATACGACACATCTTCACTTGTCCTTGGTCTCTTTGAGCTGCCACCACTTTCTTCATTATCGTCGTTATCTTCAGCACGAAAACGTGTGGAATCACGATCTAAGTTTATTTCCCACTTCGGATGTTTACTCTTAACTTCATTAAATACACGCATGTCCTGAAACCTGGAGCCACCCGTTGCATAAATTGTATGAGCTTCAGTCTCAACATCTTGTTGGCTCATTCCACTTCTTTTTCGAGCATATGCTTCCTTGTTAGCAGCAACCCACTTGTTGGCATTTACATTAAGTCGTTTAAAACGACTTTTCATCATCTCTATGTTTCTTTCATTTATCTCCTCCGGATTATCCATTCGAGCTTCTTCATACAATTTATGCACTCGCATCCACATGGAGCCAGCCCTTTGATTTTTGCCACATGTTTTATCTTCACTAACGAAAATCCAAGCTGACATTAAGGCTACATCTTCTTTCACACACCAAGCAGTTTTTTCGCACCTTTGATTTGTATTTCGAAACAAATTGCGAGTGACATTTGGTGATGGTTGAACTTGTTCATAGGTAGGAACTTGGTTTATATCTGGAGAAAACTGATAATTTTGATAATCTTGAGAGCTTGGATAATCATCACTGTTTAGAAAAGATTGAAAATTAGGATAACTTTGGGAGTTTGGATAATTTGAAGTGTTTGAAAAATAATTTGGATGAATTGGATCCATGATAGAAAATGATAGAGTAAAAATTTGGAGAAGAAAAATTGGAAGAGATTATGAAATTGTGATACAAAACCTATCAATATTGGTCTCTTATAGACAAATTTTTTTTTATGAATTTTGACATAATTTATATATATACTCCCTCCGTCCCAGAGGAATTTGCACCCTTGGGACGGCACACATATTAAGAAATGTGTAAGAAAAAGTGTAATGAGTGGTGTTTTGAGGGGTAATTTTGTAAACTTTTATGAATAAAGTAAAGTAAAAAGTAGATTGAGTGTGGAAAAGTAATGACATATGGGTAAATATGAGTATATTTTAAGGGTGAATGTTATAAAGATATTTCCTTTTATGGAGTGTGCAAATTGGTATGGGACATACATATATGGAAAGTGTGCAAATTCCTATGGGACGGAGGGAGTATATTTTATTAATAATATTATAAAATTAAAATTATAAAATTTATCCAAACAAAATCGCAAATAACCAATTATATAAAGACAAGTGGCAACATGTGGTTGAAAGTTGGAACAAGCCCTTGAGGGCTTCTCACGGACAGAGGCGTGCATTTTATTTTCATTTTGATTTTTTTTTTAAATTATGGTTTTGTCATCTAGTGGGATGGGAGGCGTCACACCCTCCCGATAAAGATGGCCTAAATGACACGCCATAAAGTCATAGAATAACACGTGGGAATAAATAACCCGTGAAAAGGCTGTCGAAGAATGTCATATGGTAAGCTAGACGTAAGTTCTCCTGAAATCGTTACCTTCCAAACTCGGCGATCTGGACCCCGAAAGACGTTGATGCTAAGAATGTTCCGGACAATATCCATGTTTTCCAAGATAGAAGCAAAATCAAAGTACCAACAATCACCAAATAAAATATCCCCCACTGTGCACCCCATTGTAGCCGCATCCAACTTGGAATACCAATTATATCCACAGTCACACACCCAAGCTAGTTGTCATGCTAAAAACCAACCTTCGTATTACAACACCCAATTAACCAACATGTAGGGGTGGACATTCGGTCGGTTCGGTTCTGACTTTTTTTCAACCGAACCGAAATAACTGAAGTTTTAAAAAAATGAACCGAAACGAAATTATATAAAAATCGAACCGAACCGAATTACAATTCGGTTGGTTCGGTTCGGTTCGAACCGAATTTCTTCAACCTCAACTGTAAAAGACTTTTTTTGCGAATCCAATTTTGAGCACAAATGAGACATTGCACTATTTTTGGACTCAATGAACTCCTAAATGCATCAAGCACTCATCCTGCCGTGCTAAAGGCAGATTCTGAAGCTACTGTTGAGATGGGAACAACAAAAATATCCCGAGCAATTTCTGAGAGAACAGGAAAAGCTACCGTTGAGATGGGAGCAACAAAAATATCCCGAACAATTTCTGAGAGAACAGGAAATCTATGAGAATTCATTTTCCACCAAAAATGTTGAACTTACCTCCATTATCTTCTTCGGCTTCTTCATTGAGTTTCTTTAGTTTCGGCAGAAATGGGGAATAAACGGCAGAATGAATGTTTAATTGTTTACTAGGGTTTTATTTATATATATACATATATATATTAATTAATTATATTTATTTTTATTTATAATTCGGTCGGTTCGATTTATTCGGTTTTTGGAAAATATAAATCGAACCGAACCGAAAAAATCAAAATTTTAAAAAATTTCAACCGAACCGAACAACCGAACCAAATAAACCGAAAATCGTCGGTTCGATTTTTCGTATTTCTCGGTTTTTTGCCCACCCCCACCAACATGAACCATCACATAAACAGGATAAACGTTTTCTAATTCCTAACCAAATTAGAAAACTTGACCATAATTCATATGACAACTCCGACTGTCAATGTAACTTTTGTGAAACACATCCATACCCTCTAAAGTATTTTGAAGAATATTTCATGCATGCAAAAACTTACACACAAAACAATCTTTTGCAAGACAAATAAAACAAAAACCTAACCCACCCTCCTTAAACGGAGCCCAACAGCAATATATTTAGGGTAGGTCTAGGGTGGACTCGAGTGCATGTTGTGCACTCGAGTCCAATAAGCGGTTAAGTATTATTTACATCAGCCTTATGTTAGTAGTTAGCTTGTGGCCCAGTGGTACTGTGATGAATATCCGTTTCTTACCGGTTCGAGTGCATATTAGACAAAACCATATATTTATTTGAGAAAATTGTGTACACAACACAAAATACACAAATTTATTAGTTCAAATTTAATTTAAATTAATCTATTCACTAATCAAACCCAATGTAGAATAGGCCAACCCCAATTAATGCAAGACCCTAAATAACAAAACTGTGCATTATTACTAGGAGATGCAAATATTAATTAAATAAATAAAATTATGAAACCGGATTAATTTAAATACGTTCTCATTTTGTTTTAGGGCTGCTTCTTTTCTATTTTTACAGCATTTATAAAAATAAATTCTTCCATACAATTGAGTGTGTAAATACATTTAAATTTTAATGTTTAATTTAATCTTTGATCCAATATTTGATTAAATTTATTAGAGTTCAATTTTAATGGTATATGTGCAACCAATTGCAACTAAATATCACTCCTTCACTCCTTTTATAAATTATACAACAATAACAGATATGTAGATTTTCTTCAGAATAAAGACGCGCGCCCATTTCTGCAATATCAAGTTCTCTTTTGTTTAAGGAGTTTTGTAATATGCAATCAATTTATTTCCATTTTTTACATAGGTGTGGCAAGACATATTTCACTCTATCTTATAACAATATATACATTTTTTTTATATATTGTCCTTCAAATTCTATGTAATATATAATCGGATTGCATTGCTCTACTAATAAATTAATTAAATTAATAAATAAATATAAAATGATGGAAATATCATTTTAATTTAAAATAGGGAAAAATATTTAATTATAAAATAACATATACATTCTTATTAGCATTTTATTTTTAAATTTAAACACTTTTAACATAATTTTACGTTTCGTAACTTTCATTTAAAAAAAAAAAGAGTTTCAAAATACATAAAAATTCAATTATGTCTCCAAAGCAAAATCCTTCTTCAAAATTCAAGCAAAATGCCAAATTAAGAATGTATTTTATATCCAATTTGTTCACGAAATGTAGTCTCATTTATCTTATACTTTGTCCACAAAATGTAATCTCATACACTTTATTTCAACCATCACTCTTTAATCATCACTTAATTACTCAAATTGTCATCAACTTTATTCACAATGGACTCCACAATACCCTTACTTTATCTACTCTATCTACCAATTCTTAAAACATATGCACATTCTAAATGAGACTACTTATTGTGGACGAATGGAGTATATTTTTTAAGCTCGGTTATGTATTCTTTCAAAATTTTATAAAGAAAATTTGGTATTTTTGTCCACAAAAATTAAATACATTATCTAATGATAAAGCTTGATGATTCTCAATAACAAAGCTAGATGATATGTCTATTTTTCATTGTAAAACAAAATAGGGGACCCCTATCTTAAAGTAGAAAAACAATTCCATGTATATGTTATGAATGATACTTCCCGTCTCTCTTTAAACTTTACATTTTGTCATTTTGGATGTCCCACTTAATACGTTAAATTTTCTTATCTTGCAAGTCGGGGTTCTACATTTATTAACTTTCCATAAAATTACACAAATTACCTCTTACTTTGTCTTTCTCTCTCCACCATTTTACTTTTCTTACACTTTCAACCACCAACCTCGGGTTTTTTTAGGATAGTCTCAGTGTCGCTTAAACTATCAACAGTCTGAATGTCAAATTGCATCATATCGCGTTGCCCTAACTTGATACCCGTCGCCTATTTTTAATATTTTTAAATAATGTTTTAAATTTTATTTTATTATTTACTATGTTACCCTCCATTGAAATTAAAAATAATACTGATATTAGAATTAAAATTAAAAGGGAATGATATAATGTCCACCGTGCCACACCAACATTTTTTTAATATTTAATTTAATTTTATGTTTATCAAATATTCTCTATATAAATAGGAATAAAATATATCTCTTTAACAATAAAATATATTCACTATTAAAAAAATGTTTAATTTAATTTATCTCTTTCGTAAATATTACTCTGTACTGTAAATCATATCTTCATGTAAATAGAAATACAATAAGTCCAATAATATTTTCTCTATGGAAGAAGTTGGGTGATTCATCCTTCATTTTGCGCTCTGAACGATAATGTTTCAAACTAAAATAAATTCTTCTAAATTCTCCATTTCTTTGAGCTTTATCGTGTAAGCAAATAAATTCCTCTATAATTTTGAATCACATCTTCTTCCATTGATGACGGCCATGGAGTATTCTTAAAAATTTATAGTTAAAAAGATATATTTTATTCCTATTTATATTGAGACATGCTTCTAATATTTGATAAACATAAAATTAAATATTAAAAAAATATTGATGTGACAATGCTATGTAAACGGTGGACACTATATCATTCCCCTAAAATTAAATACATATAATAAATTTAAAATTAGATTATTATTTCTTAAATCTCAATTATATAATTTTGGGACGAATTAATGATATGAAAATTAAAATAAAGATTATATATAATCAATTATTTTTTTATTAATTATGTGAGGACAACTTTTTAATTTTATAATTATATATTTAAAATTATTAAATTTAATTTAAAAGTGCGGCGATGAATTCTGCGACACCAAGTGTAACAGGTAGCTGCTACCATCAAATATAAGCCATTAGATTTCATATCTAAAGGTTCAAATTATTGGATTGTTCATAGTTTAGGTGGACTATCCATAGAAGATCCCCACCAACTTTACATAAAAAATTATATTTCTTAAAACTTATATCATTCCCCAAATGTAAAGTTTAAAGAGTAGGGGTGAAAATGGGGCAGACTACTCGATAGGGACATATGGCTCGACTAGGCTCAGCTCATTTAATAAATAAGTTGAACTCAAACTTTTTCGTAAGCCTTTTAAGTTCAACATGCCGACTTATTTAACTTCATATATATATATATATATATATATATATATATAATATGTGATTTTTAATTAAATAAATAAAGTAAGAAAGTTTAGTAACACTAGTTATATTTTTTTTCCTTTGTAATAGTTGAAAATATAGTTGAATATTTTTTTTTGAAACATTTGATAAATTTATTATTATTTTTATTTCTTCATTTTGAGATTTAAAGAATCGATTTTTATAATTTAATGATAATAGTGTTGTAGATTTTTTTTTTTTTTTAAATGCAGGATTAAAAGACCTTTAAAATACTTTCAGGCCAAACCTATTTATTAAAAAGAATAGACTTAAAGCCTTAAAAAAAGGCACATATAACACGTCATAGGCCAGAATTGGGCTCAACCGCCACTGCCGCCGACAACCTTCATCCCACCTTCGGCTGCCGCCGAACATAAAAAAAATTAGAAATCTAAAAAAAAAAAATACAATTTTTTCAATAAATCAGTGTCGACCATAAGGTATATTTTCGACTATGGATTATCGACGAAAAATAACCTTGTCGACAACAATTAATCGATCGTCAAAAAATTCTCGAAAATTAATATGTTATACTAATTTCTAATATTTTATGTTAAATTTTAATTTTTTAATAAATTTTATCTTTTTTTGTTTTTTTAACAATATATTTGATATCGATAAATTCAGTAATATATATAGTTCAACTACCAAAAAGGTTTTCAATTGTTTTTTATGGGTTAATTTGGGGTTTGACTATTTACACCTCCATTTTGGGGATGCACTCCCCCTTTCAATTTAATAATATAATAATGGTGTAAAAAATAAAAAATACCCTTTCAGTAAAAGGTATCATACTAAATGCACCCTCTTACTGATCACACCCCTCTATTTTCTTATCTCTTCACCTTCGCCAAACCACTTTCTACAGAAGTTATCGAAAAAAAACGTCAACTCTGAGCCACCACCACTACTTCCGACATCATCCAATCCAAAAAAAAAAAACTTTGAAATCTCAATTTTTTTTTTTAAATTTCGACACACAAGGGTCGACCGTATACATTCTCGTCAACAAGTTGTTGTCGACGGAAGTGTATATGGTCGATCAATAATTGCCCAAAAAATAAAATTAAAAAGAATTCGACACAGCAGGGTCGACCATATACATTCTCGTCGACAAATTGTTGTCGACGAGAATGTATATGGTCGACCAACAATTGCCGAAAAAAATATAATAAAAAAAATTAATTTTTTTTGACACACCAGGTTCGACCATATGTCGACAAGAATGTATATAATCTACTCTGGTGTGTCGAAATAAATTTTTTTTTTGAAAAGAAGACATACCTTTTCTCTTTTCTGCTCCAGTGCGCGCAAAAAGAGGGGGAGGAAGGGCTTGAGTTTGGGAATAACATAGAAAAAAGGGAAAAAAGAGGAAGGAAAGAGGGCAGTGCGTGCAGGGGGTTGTGGGGGGTTTGAGTTGTTTTTTTTTTTTTTCCCAGGAGGTGAGGGGAGGAAGGATGAAGAAGAAATTAGGGTTGATGTTGGGGTGTGGGTAGTAATAGGGATATTATGGAGGAATAGGTATTTATTACAATTAAGAGGGATATGACTTAATTTTGAGGGAGTGTATAAATCGGGGGAGTGCATCTCTCCGAAATGGAGGTGTAAATAGTCAAACCCGTTAATTTGTCCCATGCAGATGAAGTAAACACGAAGTAAAAATGAAAACAAATAATGGGTTGGGGTATATACCCTCCACCTTTATTAGATACACTCCCCCTCCCATTTATTAATTATAAAATATATATAAAATATCATATTTGTCCTTTTAACTAAAATGTTATAGATACATACATTCCCCTCTAAAATCCTAACCATTCTCCTTTCTCCTTCTTCTTCCCCCAACAATTATCTTGCCGCCGCCTCCCTCTCGCCCACCGCCGCTAGCCGCCCCCAACCACATGCCCACCGCCACCCGCCTCGCCTTCTGCCTCCATTTTTTTTCTGCATCCTTCCCCCATCCCTCTCAAGGCGTCTTCGCTCCTCCACTCCAGCGACGCCCCCCCCCCTTTTTTCTTCTTCCCTTCTCTGCAACAGCAGCAGGCGGCGCCGCCTCCTTTGTTGTGCGACGCCGCCGACTCTTCCTCCCCCAGTCAGCCACGCTCCCGCCGCCTCCCTCCCACTTCAGCCATCGGCCGCCGCTTCCAGTCCATTTTTTTTTATTTCGGCAAAAAAGGGTTGACCACAAATACTTTCATCGACAATAAAGGGTCGGTGAGAGTTTTTTTTTTTTTTATGGTTAATCATTTATTGTCGAAATTTAATTTTTTATTTTTTAAATTCTTTCGACGAACCAGTGTGGACGGGGAGGTGTTTGATCGACAAATCAGTGTTGACGAGAATGTTTTTGGTCGACACTGGTTTGTCGAAAATAAGTTGTTTTTTAATTTTTAAATTTTGTTTTTTAATTTCTAAATTTATTTTATTTGGGGCAGTGGTGGCTGCCGGAGGTGGTGGCGGCGGTGACAACTCACTAATTCTAGGGTTAGGGTTAGAGTTTGTTTAAATTGGAGGGGAGTGTCTAACATGATTTAGTAAAGGGTAAAGTTGGTATTTTACATGAATATTAAATTAATAAAAATGAAGGGGAGTGTATTAAACAAAGCTGGAGGTATATACCCCAACCCAAAAAGAATGGGGAGGCCGAGAAGGCCCATCAGTATTGGGCTTCAAAATTGAGTTCCCACACAATACGGTGCAATGTTAGTCTTGGCGGGAATATATTGACATTTTCCCGCCATTCATGCCGTTCTCTTTTATCATTTCTCAAAGCTCTTCCCAAATTTACACCGCCTCTTCCAAATACAAGTTCCAAAAAATACACAGATTTTGTTGAATCGGACGTCGACAATGGAGTGCGTTGACGAGAAAGCTCTGCAAGTTGAGAACATATTTCTACAGTTTCTCAAAACCTTCCGATTGCCCGAGGACGGCCGCGGCGGTTACGAGCCCTACTATGAGGCGGAGGTGGATATAATGAAGCGGAATGAGTCAACTACCATGTTCATTGATTTCTCACACGTGATGCTCTTTAACGACGTTCTTCAGATGGCAATTTCCGACGAATTTTTCCGATTCGAGCCCTATCTGAGGAGTGCGTGCAAGCGATTCATCATGGAACTCAACCCGACATTCACCGCTGAAGACAATCCGAACAAGGACATCAACGTTGCTTTCTATAATCTTCCCTTGGTTAGGAAATTGAGAGAATTGGGAACGGCAGAGATTGGGAAGTTGGTTGCAGTGAGCGGCGTGGTCACCCGGACTAGCGAGGTTCGTCCCGAGCTTCTACAGGGCACTTTCAAGTGCTTGGACTGCGGCACCGTTGTTAAGGATGTGGAGCAACAATTCAAATACACAGAGGTAGATTCTTCTCTTTCTCTGTAGTCACTTAGGTTTTCCCTTTTTTAATTTTTAATATCTAATCACATTTATCTCATACAATTACTGGGATATTCACCCCTAAAAGTTACTTTAAAGTTCTTGTCGTATGTAAACGTTTTGGGGGAAGGAAGAGTATGTGATGATTAGACATTTTAGGATTTTGAGAAAGAAAGAATATGTGCTGTACATACCGAATGCTTTTGGGTTGGATCATTCATACCGAATTGTATTTGAATTACTGGGACATATATCTCATACATTCATACTAGAGGATGTACTGTACTATGTATGTAAATGTACTCCGTCCAATCATTCTCTTGGAAAAGCAGCACGTCCTATTTTAAAGAAAAATTTAAATAGAAGCAAGTAGTTAATTAGCGTCACAAGTAGACTGTTACTTTTGTAAGAGAAATGCTGCTTTCAATTGTGCTTTTTTTGGACTCAGAATTCTTATCACTAAGGATATGTTTTTTAATCACCAAATATGCTCATTTCTTCTTATATATACTGGTGATGATATTAGCATGTGTGCTATCAGCAATTGACTGTTGTGACATAGTTTTTGTCTGTTGTGTTCAAATCTTAATTTGCAGCCAATTATCTGCATGAATGCAACATGTCAAAACCGGAATAGATGGGCATTGCTGAGGCAAGATAGCAAATTTACAGATTGGCAGAGGGTCCGAATGCAGGAGACCTCCAAGGAAATACCTGCAGGGTCACTTCCCAGGTCACTTGATGTCATTCTTCGCCACGACATTGTTGAACAAGCCAGAGCTGGAGATACGTATGTATCACTCATTTACAATATTTGCTCACAAACCCTTGATAATGATTAGGGCATTCATGTTCTTTAAAAAAATGTTGCAGGGTTGTATTTACTGGCACAGTGGTTGTTATACCTGATATCCTAGCGTTGGCCTCTCCTGGAGAGAGAGCTGAGACCCAGAGGGACTCTTCTCGCCAGAATGGCACTGGTCAAGAAGGTGTTAAAGGGCTTCGTGCATTGGGTTGTAGAGACCTTTCCTATCGGCTTGGATTCATAGCCAATTCTGTACAGGTTTGTAACTTTGATGAGTTTACAATTTTTTTTATTTTTATTTACTACTGTAGTAGCTTTTAAAGTCATCATCTCATTCCATCATTTAATGTAGATTGCCCTTTTCTTTTTCCATTCTAGATTGCTGATGGCAGAAGAAATACTGATATTAGATATAAGAGAGATGCTGTTGAAGATGACGAACAATTCACAGTAAGTTTTCAGATTTGCTACTTGCTCTATATTTTATTCTTAATATTCCATTGTTATCATATGATTTACTTGCCTAGTTGACCTTACTTAGCCTATTAAAATTCCCTTCATCAATTTTTTTTTGTGAAATTCACTCCTTAATTTTGGGATTTTTTTCTGTGCTGGCTTCTGTGTTCTTCCATTTACATACTCCATCTAATTCTCTACTATCTTCTCCATTGTTTGATTGATTTGACAGTCAGAAGAGTTGGACGAAATACAACGAATGAGGAATACCCCCGATTTCTTCAATAAGCTTGTTGATAGCATTGCACCTGCTATTTTCGGTCACCAAGATATTAAACGGGCAATTCTTCTCATGCTTATGTGTGGCGTTCATAAAACTACACATGAAGGCATCAACTTAAGGGGAGACATCAATGTTTGTATTGTGGGAGATCCCAGCTGTGCCAAATCTCAATTCCTCAAGTATAAACTTTAGTTTATAATGGTAATGATATTGTATTGCTCATTGGATCAAACTATTAACTCTCTTGTTCATTTGTCTTTCAGGTATACAGCAGGGTTAGTTCCAAGATCTGTCTATACATCAGGAAAATCCTCATCCGCTGCTGGGCTTACTGCTACTGTGGCCAAAGAACCAGAGACTGGTGAATTCTGCATTGAGGTAGGCTCAACTCTACTCCACCATCTCATAATAAGTGTTGTTTTAGAGGTTAAATTTTGTTTCAAATTAAGTGTTGTTCTATTTTTTCATAATTTTTTTCTAATTTACTCCATATGTATCCCTGCAAGATCTCTTATTAAATGATTTTTTTTTTCACTACCACCCTTCATGAAGAATGTCGGTAAATTTCAAAATTGGAGAGAAAATTGGAGAGAGTGAGATTGATTGAGTATAAATATGTCAATTTTATGATTCAATGACACTTATTATGAAACAAAGGGAGTATTTGTTTTCTTTCTGGGTTGGGAACTTCTGACTTGAATTGTGCTTCTGGGCTTCTTATAGGAAAATCTTACTATGTTCTTATTAGTTTCATCTTTGCTCTATACATTTGGCACCAACTCAGCTGTCCAGATTTTACCATTTTAATCATTTCCTCTTGTTAAATTTGTCAAGTGTTAAGCGTGAACTGCACACATCTGAACAAAGGGCTTGTAAACATTAAAATTATACTTTTTTTCTTGATGTTCTTTCCCTGCATGCCATATTTATGAGTTACTGTTTTTTACATATGAATTGCTCTCAGGCTGGTGCTCTGATGCTCGCTGACAATGGAATCTGCTGTATTGATGAGTTTGACAAGATGGACACAAGAGATCAGGTAATGTAAAAAGAGAGTAATTATATGGACCCAATAATGGGTTTCTTATGGACCCCAACACCATCATAAAACACTTGTACACTGTAGCATGGTTCAAGTAATTATGCTGATGCTGGGCTGCATAAGAAACTCACTATTGGGATCCATATCAAAACCATTTAAAAAAGATAATGAAAATGATGGTCAGCTACGTTAACCCTTTTAACCGGCAACTTCTTATGTTTGGATCATGTGTACTTTAAGGTTGCCATTCATGAAGCTATGGAACAACAAACAATAAGCATAACAAAGGCTGGTATACAAGCAACATTAAATGCAAGAACATCAATATTAGCTGCTGCAAATCCCACTGGAGGACGGTATGATAAGACTAAACCCTTGAAGGTAATCATGCTATTCCCTCCATTCCTAATTATCTGTCCAATTTTATCCATTCACACAACAATTTTTCATTAATTAGGATGTCAAAAGACTATTATAATGCCCTTGGTTGTTACTAACTTACTACCTGATGGTTAGGCCAAAATAGAGAATTAATAAGCTTATAATTAGTTAATTAGAAGAAGATGGTCAGTATTTGGTGGAAAAAAGGTAAACTTTTGCTTATATTTGCATAGTGACAAAATAATTAGGAATGATGTGATAAGACTAAACCCCTGAAGGTAATCATGATACTCCCTAAATTCCAAATTATATGTCTGATTTTATCTGTTCACACAAATTAATTTTTCATTAATTAGGACATTGAAAGACTATTTTACCCTTGGTTCTTACTACTTGATGGTTAGGCCAAAATAATGAATAATTAAGCTTATAATTACAAGAAGATGACATCTATTTTATTTGGTGCATTGGTGGTAAAAAGGGTAAATTTTTTGTTGATATTAGCAAAGTGACAAAAAATTAGGAACACCATTTTGTATAGAATCATAAATATAATTACAAACATATATATATATCTCTTTTGAATCTGATGACTTGTGTGCTCATTTGGCGCTTCTGTTATATACTTTACAGTACAATGTGGCGCTTCCTCCAGCTATCCTTTCAAGGTTTGATCTCGTATACGTGATGATTGATGACCCAGACGAACAAACTGATTACCATATTGCTCATCATATTGTAAGAGTTCATCAAAAGCGTGAGGAAGCACTATCTCCTACATTTACTACTGCACAAATAAAGCGCTACATCTCATATGCAAAGACCCTGAAACCAAAGGTTTTCCCTTCTTACTATTACGTGAAAACTGCAAAATTGCTCCCATATATATTGTGTGTTGGTGTACGAATCAATTTGCTCAATCAAGTCCCATATTTTTGAAAATGCTGCAATTTGCACAATTTTTGTTTTAGGATGATAACTAATTTATGATTTTTAATTAAAATTAATATGTTGGGGTCTCATTATACCACATAAATGATGCCAAGTCATTAGTTTAGCCGCTACATGAAATTCTGGACGTGCAAAAATCCTTCAACCTAGTCAATATACGATTAAAATTGCATCAAGTTATGAGATTTAATTAAGAAAATTGATTCATGTTGGACTAAAATCACCAACATCCAATAGATACTGGGCAATTTTAGAATTCTCTCTTACTATCAAGTATCATCACAGATATAAACGTCACATCTTTCTTAACACAATTCAATGTTTTGCAGATGACCACTGAGGCTAGGCAATTGTTGGTGGAATCTTATGTTTCCCTTCGCAGAGGAGACACAACACCTGGTAGCAGAGTTGCTTATCGAATGACAGTGAGACAACTGGAGGCCCTTATCAGGCTTTCTGAATCACTTGCCAGGTGTCATCTTGATGCTCAGGTGCCTAAATGCATGCCCTTATGCAACTATCTTCAAACTCCCTAAGAATTTCAACTTTTCTTTTTCATCTCATTTAGTTAATATGAATAGGTGCACCCTCGCTATGTGCGTCTTGCAGTGAGATTACTGAAGACATCAATAATCAGGTAAGAATTGATAAATGTCTTTCCTTCAAGATGAACGCCCAAACAATACCATCTTTTGACTAAACTAGTAATTCTCCCGTTTGATGCTTGATTAATATATCGACAATAATTTTATGGGAATTGTTTTAATAATGCAAGACATTTAAAAAAATACAAATTTATATTCAATAAAAAACATTTCATATCACAATAAATTCATATATTAAATCTGTTTTTTTTTTTTGGAGGTATGCAAAAACTAAAGATTATAAAAAATATAAAGTCATTTAATTTGATATATTACTGAAAACAGATATAAAACAAAAAAGTTGTTGCAGTTTAAAATTTGGGTGGAAGAAAGTAAGTCTATTTTTTGGAACTCAATTTTGGCAGGAAAATATTGTGTTATATATATATATATATATTATTGATCATATTTGTTTGTTTTGACAACTTTACAGTGTGGAGTCGAGTGAACTTGATTTATCGGAGTTTCAGGACGAGATTAACGATGGTGATGGTGGTGATGATGGTGGTGATGGTGGTGATAAAGGTGGTGAGAAAGGTGGCAATGAAGATAATGCTTCTGTTCCAGGTAGTTTATTTATTTCAGCATCAAAACTTGAACCAATGTTTCCATTTAATGTATATGCATTTTTATCTTTCTAAACTGCACACCATATCATCAACTATGCAGAAAATGCAGAAGGCCCTGCAAACAAGCAAGCAAAGAAACTCGTAATGAGCGATGAGTACTTTCAGAGGGTTACTCGTGCCCTTGTCGTGAGACTCCGACAGCATGAAGATACTGTAACACAAGAAGGTGATCCATCATCACTCATATTCATGAAAAAACTAAGATATTTAACTGAATTTATTTGAAAATTTTACCTAAATTGGACAATATTTTGTGCAGGATCTGGGTTGGCTGGAATGAAGCAGAGGGACTTGATACAATGGTACGTAAATCAGCAGAATGAGAAAAACAATTACAGCTCTGTGGAAGAGGCATCTGAAGAAGTCACCAAAGTGAAGGCCATTGTTGAGGTAAAAAAAAGCAATGAAATGTGGCTTTAATTTAATTGGTAACTTTGAAGCTTATCCTTTTGCTTTGAATGTTGAACATGAGAAAGTTGAATCTGTTTTTGATGCAGAGCTTGATACGACGGGAAGGGTATTTGATAGTTGTGGATGATCAGGCAGAAGGAGGTGATAATGCAAAACCATCACGAAATGACAGGATTTTAGCCGTGGCCCCAAATTATGTCGTCGAGTAGTTTTCCTGAATTTTTTAAAATTTGTTTTTTGCAAGTAGAAATCTAAATCTAATCTATTGTTTTCATTTTGAGGAATTTACTATTATTCTGTAGCATACCTGTGCCTTGTATCAAAATACATGATACTAGTAATTTCGTAGGCAGATGTGATTGTGAGTGACCAGTCTTCCTCTATAATATAATAGAAGTATTATAGAGTAATGAAATGGAGTCCGAAAGTAAGTTTTTATTTTTATTTATGGATTTCAACATCCGTGTGCAAAATACTTCTACACTTTAGTACCGTACAATTAATTATACAAGTAGTGTAGGAGTATGCAACTGTTCGGTTTTACAAAGTAAATGAATTTAATAATATTGATTAGTTTAATGAATAAAAAACTTATCATTTAGTTTAAAGAAATACTGGCACCACAATACTATCGGGGAAGGGTGAATTAGTGTAAAAAATTGGCTCGTTAGTATCTTTATTAATGGGATTGTCGTACCTTTTCAATAGCGTTGGTTGTCTTCATCTACGTTATCGTCAAAGCTGATGTTGTGCGGTTCATTGTTGGGATCGTTAGCCTGACGTTCGTTTTTTTCTGTGTCGGGGTTGTTACGTTGGGATGCTAGTTCCTTTGCCAAACGTTGTGACTTCTTTTGAGCTTGCTCCATCTAGGACTGGACTTTCTAGTTGTCCATCGAAAGCTCTTTGAAATTCCTTGTATCAATTCTTATTCCTCAAACGTGGTTCCTAATTTGCCATGGAATTGGCCAAAAAATTTAAGAACTTGTGCGATCAATTGGCTGCCATTAGCCGACTCGTCAAATATTCAGGTTTGTTGGATACTCGTATGGCCCTTTCTGTTCTGCCCTCATTCCATGATTTGTTCCATCAAGCTCAACAATTCGAAATTATGTGTTGCTCCATGGAGGAATCCTAGTCACCGGTCAACTTCACTGCGTTTGCTCGTGGCTCTCAAGGGCGGAGCTACAACATGGCTAAGGATGGCTGTAGCCCACCCCATTTTTTGTTTTAAAAAAAAATTCTATAGAAAATTTCATAGACAATTATATTACCATTACCAACGACAACGGGTCCATTACCAGAATATGGTTCATAAGAATCAAAATCAGAGGGTTGGAAGGTCATATGGGTTATGCACCAGTGTCTGCATACCAATCTGAGATGGGTTCAGATATATTGCACGAAGTATTGAAAGTCTGCGCCAAGTGAGCAGGAGAAGGTTGATCGCTGAGACGAATGACTTGTGGACATTTGTCGGCATAGTGCTCCATACGACATATTTGGCATCGGGGAACATACGGTGTGCGCTCCCAAGAGGACTACCCATGTGCACGATTTTGGCCAGAATATATAGGAGCCACCTCGCTGATTATTACCGGACTGATGTGGACGACCGAAATTCCCAAAAGAGGCAGACCTGCCTCGGGACTGTGACGAGGAGCTACCAAGAGCGGAGCCGGAATTTTTTTAGGGTGGGCCGAATACCTTAAATAAAGAGGTAACAAGTAGAAGAAAATTGAATGTACCGATTTTTTTTATTTAAGAGGTTTGAATTGATAAATTAATCTAGGGTTTATTATTGGTCGCAGCTAAAGAAAATCCCTCAATTTTATTGTATACATCACAAATACTATACACACCCCATATAAAATATAATTTATTTTTAAATTTCTACTTACATCTCAATTTTGAACAATTATACCCAAATTTTAAAAAAATCACGAAAAAACCTTCTCTTCTAATGGAACGGAAGATACGTGTGAACAAGAAGAAAAAATTGAATTCAAGATAATTTACAAAATCACAAAAAATTCAAAAAAAAAAAAAAAAAATCACAAAAATTTAAACCCTAGATTTTGATAAAAACTAACGAAATTGCGTAAAAAAATGGAGATTAAGTGTACCAAATTTACATATTTTATTGAATGTCAAATATGTACAGTTGGAACTCCTCCTTTCAAATTTGAACTCACTTTTGTCTTCTTTTTATTTCACGCGTTTCTCCTGTTCCGTCAGTGAAGAATAATTTTTCGTATTTTTTTTATTTTTATAGAATTGTGTTATAATTGCCTAAATTGAGGTGTAAATATTAATTTAAAAATAAATTATGTGAGGTGTGTATAATAATTGAAGTCATGAGATGTGTACAGTAGAATTGGGGTTTATTTATTAATTGTCTTTATTGTTTAATTTAAATTTATGTAAACAATTAAATACTTGCTTACAAACAATTTAACAAAATTAAATATTTTTTAGTGGAAATGACTCTTTATTACTGAATAAGTCATAGTTTCGATTTTTGGATAGGGAATTTTATAATTTCGTCCTTAAATAGTGAGGATTACGTACGAATTGCCTACCAATCTTCATGAATTATTTTACACCTTTTTACCTATAGAATTACCTAGGAAAAATTTCATGGCGATTTACCTACAAAATAATATGTAGGCAAAACCTTATTTTCCTACCGAAATGGTTGTAGACAATTTTTTTTGATTTGCCTACAAAAACTTTTCTAGCTATTTATATGGTGATTTACCTACAAAATAATCCGTAGGCAAAATCTTATTTCCCTACTAAAATGGTTGTAGGCGATTTTTTTTTATTTGCCTACGAAAACTTTTCTAGCTATCTATATGGTGATTTACCTACAAAATAATTCGTAGGCACAATCTTATTTCCCTACCGATATGGTTATAGGCAATTTTTTTTATTTACCTACATAAAACTTTTCTAGCTATTTATATGGTGATTTACCTATAAAATAATCCGTAGGCAAAATCTTATTTCCCTACCGAAATGGTTGTAGGCAATTTTTTTTATTTGCTACGAAAACTTTCATAGCTATTTATATATATTTTTATTACCCACAAAATTACCTAGTAACTTAAAAAATACTTATTTATTTTCATTCACCCCTCTAAACTCCACGATGAAAGCTCCGCCGCTGCTGCTGCCGCCGTGATAAACGAAACGACGATAGTTTCATCTCTATTCCAGTCTTCATCGATTTTTTTTTTTTTTGCATATTCTATGAATACATATTTTCCCCAAATCTCACTAATTATTTTAAACCCTAATTCCTGAAACTATAAATTGCACGTGATGCCGAATTTTAGCTATTTGCAACCCTAATTCCTAAAATATATAGTATTAAATATAATGCACATTGACACTCGTTCTGTTTATGATAATGTTCACTTATTATATGTTCTTGTTGTTCCCCACATTACCAAGAATTTGTTATCCATTAGCAAATTGGCGTCTGATTTTCCGGTTGATGTCTTATTTTATGACAAAACATTTGCGATTCAAAAGAGATTGACAAATGAAATAATAGCTCACGACTGGTGTGAAGATGGACTTTTCGTCTTGGAGAGAGGTCATCCGACCCTGCAGGTTACAAAAGAGATTGACAAATGAAATAATAGCTCACGACTGGTGTGAAGATGGACTTTTCGTCTTGGAGAGAGGTCATCCGACCCTGCAGGTTGCTGCCCTGCGAACTAAGGTCTTGAATGCCTTATTTATTTTATGACATTTGCGTTTGGGTCATGTCTTATATGACACATTCATTTATTTAGTAAACTAGGTCATTTATATGTTACTTCACTTTTGCCAAATCCTGATATTTGTTCCTCTTGCCAATTGGTCAAAAGTAAATGATTATCGTTTTCTTTGAATGCGAAGCACGCTTCTGGTGTTCTTGACTTCATTCACTGTGATATATGGGGCCCTGCCCCGTTGCCCACCTATGACGGATATCGTTATATATATATACAATATACTCATAGTGACTAGTAGCTTATTTTGGACTAATAGAATCCAATGGATTTTCCTAGAAAGTGTAGGGTAAAATGAATTATTTCAAGACCGGCCCTAATTTCTTTTATTTAGATGATCCTTAATGAAATGAAAACAAAATTCACTTAATTGATATATAAGATAGACGTACACTTACTAATTGGATATAAAATTCATTTCAAAACCTTTGTGTTTCTAGATGACTTTTCTCGCTTCTCCTGATTGTATTCATTGCGTGCAAAGTCAAAATTTTATGATGTTTTGTTGCGTTTTTATAGTTTTGTCTGCAATCATTTCTACTTCTTAAAAGAGCTTTCAAAGTGATTGGGGCTCACAATTTATAAACTCTCGGGTTTGATAGTTTATGTCGCATCACGATATTTATCATCGTGTATCATATCCATATACACCTTAACAAAACATGTACTAAACGTTCCGTTAAACGTTGTGACTTCTTCCTGAGCTTGCTCCAACTAGGGTTGAACTTTCTAGTTGTCTGCCGACAAGCTCTTTGATAGTCATAGTATCAACCTTGTTGTTGTCACTCATGATGCAACGTAAGAGCCCTAAAAGTTTAAGAAGTGAGATAATTTCAATGGGAATCTAGTCGCGTTCCCATTGACAATGCCAAACTATTTAGGTTAAATGCCAATGAATGTAAAATATGTAAGTACGAGTGACGATAGTAAACACTAGCTAGGGGTGATGAAATTGTTAAATAATGTACAAATAATAATAGTAGTGAAATAAATGATGTGGATGAGTAATGCAATGTAAACGTTTATGACGTACGACAATATTATAAGCAAGCAATTAAACGTATCAGAAAGTAAATATGTAAGACAAATAAACGTGGAAAACCCTTAAAACGAAGGGAAAAACTGTAGGCGATTACTAGAATCCACTAACACTACAAAAAAACTGAGATTTAGAGACGGATTAAATACCATAAACACTGTCTCTAAACATGTTAGAAACGGATTTTTGAACCATTTTCTATCTATTCCTAATCGCATGGTATCTAATGTTAGGAACAGTTTTCTAAATTCCGTTTCTAAAATGAGACGAATTTGAGACCATTTTTTTCGGTTTATAATGAGAGACGAAATTTGACACCATATATTCCCGTATCTAAACGAGAAATGACCCATTTTATATCCGGGTCAAAATTCCGTTTCAAATGTCGTTTCTATTTAACAACGACATTTTATCGTCTCTAAATCCGTATCTAAACGATAAACGACCCGTTTTACATCCGGGTCAAAAATCCGTCTATAATTTCGTTCCTATTTAGAAATGACGTTTTGTCGTCTCTAAATCTGTATCTAAACGATAAACGACCAATTTTACATCCGGGTCAAAAAATCCGTCTATAATTTCGGTTAACAACCCAATCCCATCCATAAAACTCATGGAAATTAAACTACAAAACATTAATGAAATTGAAATTACCAAAACAATATTGAAATAAAAGAAATATATCACCTCTATATCTTCAAATCTTTCAATCCCACAACAAACAATAAAATGAAATGAATACTAAATTGAAATCTATCTAAAGCTAACTATCTATTGAGTGAAGTGTGGGAGGAGGAGAGGGGAGGGTTTCCCCTCAATGAGCTCTGCCTCTACGTGTGCCCTCCAGTGACTAGACATGGGCGGTTTGTAACCGGAAAATCGCCGGTTCCGGTTACAAAACCGGACCGTAACCATTTTTTGGCGGTTCGATTTCGGTTAGCCAAAATGAAAACCACCGGTTTTCCGGTTAAACCGATGGTTTCCGGCAGCCGTAGCAATTTAGCCAGCAAGCTGTCCCGACTCCAACGTCCATTTTCAATTTTCAGCCACGTATAATAAGTAGAGATAGTAGATTTGACTTGTAAAATTTAATTAGATTTGGAAGCTTGCGAGCTTTTCTTGTCCAATAACCTAACCTTTGCAAGCTATACTACTATAACTTGTCCTTTCACCTCAATAACTTAGCCTTTGCAGTTTGCAGGTTATAACTTGTCCTTTCAAGCAATAATTAAATACTATGTCATGTACCTTTTCAATATTGTAAGTTTTGTATCGATATATATCACATACAGTATGATATATGTATATTTTCCATACCAAACTTCATTTTCAATGTTCTCTCTTTTGTCTTTAAAAACACAACTAAGATAGAATTCATAGCCAAGGCCCAAAATTCCTACGAAAAGATGATAGAAAAGTTTAATACTTCTTACCTTGCTTTGTCTCCCTCATATTGAAACACCTTTCAACACCCAATTTTGAGAAGTCATCCAACAATCGAAGAAGAAGTAAGAGAAAGAAGAATGAAGAAAAAAAAAAAAACCGGTTCGAAACCGCCGGTTCAAAAACCGTAACCGCAACCGTCGGTTTGCTGGTTCGGTTTCGGTTCAAGATTTGCCCAAACCGTAACCGACGGTTTTGACCGGTTGAACATGTCTACCAGTGACCCCCCTCTTGCCTCTTGCGTATTGGGCGAAGGGCGCGGCTAAAGGAACCCAAGGATCCTATGAGGACACCCACAAAATGGATGAGGACACCCACGTGGAAATCCCCAATATACCCTTAACCTACATAAAACCCTAATCCTATACCTTTCATTCCAAAAAAATCAGTACACCCACCCTCCTCCCTCTTTTCCTCTGCCCCTCTCCCTCCCCTTCTTCCCCATCCACCACATCGGCACCCCCTCCGCCCCTCCACCCTCGCCGCAGCGCCGCCATTCTCCATTCACCGCAACGCCGCCATCGCCTTCTCTTTGAGATGCGGCTGCCATCACCTCCTCTCTGAGACGCGGCCGCCATCGCCCTCCTCTCTCAGACGCGGCCGCTCGCATCCCTCCATCCTCGTTCGTCGCGGCCGCCGTCGCCCTCCTCCCCCAGAAACGCCGTCGCCGTCGCTCGTTTCAGGTAAAATTAGGGGTTTTAATTTTTTTTAGAAAATTAGGGTTTATTTTGGAAGTTCGTGAATTATTTCCGAACATATTATGTTTGTTTTGGAAAAAATTTCGAACAATTAGGGTTTGTTTTGGCAAAAATTTCGAACAATTAGGGTTTGTTTTGGAAAAAAATTCGAACAAGATGTTCGATTTTTTTTTTCCGGATAAATTTAAATTGTTTAGGAATTTTTTTCGAACATATTGAGTTTGTTTTGTAAAAAATTTCGAACATCTTACCTTTGTTCACTTAAAATTTTCGAACACATTAAGATTTTTTTTATTTTCGAACATTTTACCTCTGTTTCGGTTGTTTTCTTTTGGAATTTGGATGTTATGGTGGTGGTGGGGGAAGATTTTTGGGGGCAGTGGTGGTGGTGGGAGAAGAATTTTGGGGGCAGTGTTGGTGGTGGGGAAGATTTTTGGGTAGTGTGAAAGAGTTTGTCGATTAATATAATGGTGGGTGTACTCATCTTTCGTTTTTTTTAAATTTACACGAGGGGTATATGAGACATTTCACAAGCTCTCTTGAATGAAAAAAAAGTTTGGTGGGTATCCTCATAGGATCCTTGGGTGCCTTTAGCCGCGCCCTTGGCCGAAACCAATATTAAAATGGGGGCCTCCAAATTTAATTAATGGGTTGGATTAATTGATGGCATTGGCTCCCCTCTTCTAAATTAAATGGGCTTTTGGCCCAAAACTTCTTAATACCAATAGCCATTCCAATTGGGTCTGACTATTTACACCTCCATTTTGGAGAGGTGCACTCCCCCGATTTATACACTCCCAGAAATTTAGGTCACCCCCATCAGATGTTATAAATACCCCTCCCTTCATAACATACATATTACTACCCACACCCCAACCCTAAATTCATTATTCATCTTCCCCAACCCACCCCACCCCACCTTCATCTTCCCCCTACCCCTACCCCCACCTTCATCTTCCCCCTCCCTCCACCCCGTCGCCGGCCACCCCATCCTCCCCTACTTCTGTAAAAAAAAAAAAATATAGATTGGCGGCCGCCGCGACGGCCCCCTCCCCCCTCCCGTCCGACGCCGACCCTTTGGTATGCCATCTCCCCCCACCCCGTCTGTAAAAAAAAAGAAAAGAAGAAGCTCTGCGGCCGCCCCCTCCCCACCCCCTCTCCGACGCCGACCCACCCCAGATTTGCCCCCTCCCAATGTTAGGGTTTTCTGCATGCAGAAAACCCTAATTTTTTTTTCATTTTCGACTATGTAATGTCGATCAAACACACTCTCGTCGGAAAATTGTTGTCGACGAGGGTGTATTTGATCGACCTAACATAGTCGAAAATGATTTTTTTTCTTTTTTCGAAGAAACCGTGTCGACCATATACACTTCCGTCGACAACGATTTGTCGACGAGAGGTCGACACTGGTTGGTTGAAAATTATAAAAAAAAATTGTGATTTTTTTGAGTATATGTTGATTTCTATATTTTTTTTGAGTTTGATGGTCGCCGGAAATGGTGTCGCCGGCGACCGGAAGTTGTGGGTTAGGGAAAGGTGAAAGAAATGAAGGTGGGATGGATTTAGTAGGGGAGTGCATCTAGTATACTGTATATTTAATGAAGGGTATTTTGGGTTTTTTATCCTATAATTATATTAAAAAACTGAAAGGGGGAGTGCATCTCTCCGAAATGGAGGTGCATATAGTCAAACCCTCATACCAATTCGCCAATTGTTATACTACGCAGATGAAATTGGGTAGCTGCTTGAATTAATATGGGCCACCAAGTCTGAATTAAACTTTAGCTCTCCATGCTTCAATGAATTACATTGGGCTGCCGATTTGGGCTTGTAATTTGTTTTGAGCTTCCACAAATAAAATATTTCCAATTTATTTTTGGCCCAATTCTTCTCGATTTATTCATTCGATTGACTTCACAATATAAACGAGACGTGTTTTGTTCCAAAGTGCTCATTTTCCGTATAAAAATAGCAAAGCACACAATTTCTCCAAATCAAGCGCAATTTAGTATAAATAATGCACGAAATCCAATAAAATTATGAATTTCAAGCAATATTCACACTAATCAGTACAAAACAATAACATTAAATGAATGAAAGATATAAACTAATTTGAGAGTGAGAGCTTGACTGTCCTTCAACTTTAGTATTGAAGTGCATTTATTAAATCTTCATGCAATTCACCATCAAGGGATGGATTATAAGTTTTTGACCGAGTTCCACGCTATATCCAATGTCAGGATGACTTAATTTGCTTCAACCTTAATTATACGACTTCTAAGCATCTTGAAACTAATTAATAGGAATAATGATTTAGTCCATAATTGATTTAGACAAATCTCTTCTGTAAACCCTAATTGTAATCTTTATATATATTGAATAGACTAAATCAAAATCCTCAATTGAGGTAAAATATATTTTCTCTTAGTCTTTCATGGTATCAGCCTAACAAGGCTGAGAAACCCTAGTCTTTTTTTTACCGAAATTCTCTTCATCATGGCCGGTGATACACCTTCTTCTTCCACCTCCGCTTTTGATTCGACTCTTACTCTACATGCTATGACTCACCTAGTCACCATTAAACTCAAACCCACAAACTATCTCATGTGGTATGGTCAAATCTATCCTCTTCTTGCCACTCATAAATTTCTTCCCCGTTGATGGCTCGCTGCCCGCTCCATCTACCAAGATCCCCACTGATTCTGGTGATTCCTCTAATCCTGCCTACGATGAGTGGCTTGGAAAAGATCAAATAGTTAGAGTTTTTCTCTCCTCAACCCTAACTGAAGATGCCATGGCTGTTGTTGTTGGATGCTCAACGTCCGCTGCTATGTGGTCTACCTTGGCCACTGCTTTCAATCGGCCATCCAAGGCTAGAGAGCTTCGTCTCAAGGACGAATTGCAACTTATCAAGAAAGGTTCTCGTTCTGTCACGGAGTATGGTGCCACGTTCAATAATCTGTGTGATCAACTTCTTACCATGGGTTGTTCGATCGATGATACTGACAAATCCCATTGGTTCCTTCGCGGATTAGGTACGGATTTTCATGGCTTTTCTACTTCTCAAATTAATCTCACGCCTCTGCCCTCCTTCCCTGAGTTATTGTCCAAAGCCGAATCGCACGATCTGTTTACAAAATCGCTCGACTCCGCTTCTACCTCCTCTCAGTCACCGACTTTCCTTGCTCAGCAGCGCTCAAATAAGAAATCTGGTAATGTTTACCAATCTGGTTCGTTCCATCAATCTGGCCGTGGGGGATATAATTTTAATTCTAATCGTGGCGGTAATCCTGGCCGTGGTGGTCGTTCCGGTGGCCGTGGTGGTCGTTCCGGTGGTCGCTATCCCCCTAATTGCCAAATCTACCGTGGTGAACATTATGCTCGAGTGTGCCCAGAACGTTACTTTTCTCCTCCGCAACAAGCCAATCTTGCTCATGCCTTTCAAAACAGTTGTTCGATAAATCAGAACTCTCCTGATTGGTATGTCGACACGAGTGCCTCATCACACATGGCTAATTCTACTGATGGTTTGGACTCCACATCGAACTACTCTGGTTCTGATAGGGTTGTTGTGGGAAATGGTAACACTCTTTCTATTTCTCATACTGGCTCTCATACTTTATCTCGTGATTTATCTCTACTGAATGTCCTCGTGGTTCCTCATATCACGAAGAATCTTATTTCTGTTAGCAAACTTACGAGTGATAATCCGGTGAATGTTGTTTTTTCTAACGACTATTTTGAAATTCAGAATCGGGTAACAGGGATTCCTTTGGCACGAGGCAGACGTGAAAATGGATTATATATTTTGGAGCGTGGTCATGCGGCTTTGGTGACAACTTTATGGAATCGTCGTACACGTGCCTCTTTTGAATTGTGGCATAGTCGTTTAGGCCATGTTAATTTTGATACTATTAAGTTGGTGAACAAACTTGGTTTTTTGTCAGTTACTTCTGTTTTACCTAGGCCTCTTGCTTGTTCTTCTTGTCAGTTGGCTAAAAGTAAAAGACTTCCTTTTATCAATAATGAAAAACGCGCTTTGCGTTTGTTGGATGTTATTCATTGTGATTTGTGGGGTCCGTCTCCTGTGAAATCTTGTGATGGTTTTCTCTACTATGTGGTTTTCGTTGATGACTTCTCTCGTTTTACATGGTTTTATCCACTTCGTTTGAAATCAGACTTTTATGATACGTTTGTTAAGTTCAAAACTTTGGTCGAAAATCAATTTTCCACAACTATCAAACGTTTTCAATCTGATGGGGGTACCGAGTTCATAAATAACAAATTGCAAGACCTTTTCAGAAATTGTGGCATTCTACATACCATGTCTTGTCCATACACCGCTGTTCAAAATGGCCGTGCAGAAAGAAAACATAGACACATTAAAGAAACAGCGTTATCTATGTTGTTTCATTCATCTGTCCCTATGGAATATTGGGTTGAAGCTTTTGGTGCTGCGGTTTATGTGATTAATCGTTTATCATCTTCTGTGTTATCCGATAAATCACCGTTTCAATTGGTATTTTCCTCTCCTCCAAATTATGATAATCTTCATGCGTTTGGATGTAGAGTTTATCCATGCTTACGAGATTATGCTGCTAACAAGTTTTCTCCTCGCAGCATTCCTTGTGTTTTCTTGGGTTACAGTTCCAGGCATAAGGGTTTTTGCTGTCTCGATACAACATCGTCCCGTTTGTACATTAGCAGGAATGCTCGGTTTGATGAGGAATATTTTCCCTTTGCACCTTCCACACGGTCCTCTTCAGCCGACTCGTTGGATTTTTCGGCTTATAGGGATCTTGGTTCGGCTCCCATTTTTCGTTTGCCTTCGAGTCCAGCAGTGGTTCCGATGGATTTGGCTGCTTCGACTCCTTGTTCAGCATGTCCGGATCTCACATCTACGGCATCTCCGGCGCGCCTGGCCTCTCCGCCACCTTCACCACCGGCCTCGCCTCCGCCTTCGCCATTGGCCCCTTTGCCGCCACCTGCTTCGGTATCAACTCATCCTATGCGAACACGTGCCAAGGATGGCATTTTCAAGCCAAAGTATCCTCCTTCAAGTGGTTTTCTGCAATGGACGACGAGCTTAAGGCTCTTCATGCCAAGGGTTTCAAATCAGCTGCTAGTAGTGGTTTTCTTTCCACTCTACACTCTTCTAAGGAGCCCAAGGGTTTCAAATCAGCTGCTAAATCACCTCACTGGATTTCTGCAATGGACGACGAGCTTAAGGCTCTTCATGCCAACAACACTTGGACTTTGGTCCCTCGTCCTGCTACTGAAAATGTTATTGGTTCTAAATGGGTCTTTCGTACCAAGTATTTGGCGAATGGTTCTATTGATCGCTATAAAGCTCGCTTAGTTGCTCAAGGGTTTTCTCAGCTTCCTGGTTTCGACTACGATCACACTTTCAGTCCTGTAGTCAAAGCTTCCAGTGTTCGTATCATACTCTCTTTGGCGGTTATTAATAATTGGCCATTACGTCAATTGGATGTAAACAATGCTTTTCTGCATGGTGTTCTTCAAAAGCCTGTTTACATGGAGCAACCACCTGGCTACATCGATTCTGTTCGTCCTTCATTTGTTTGCAAGCTAAATAAGGCGATTTATGGTTTGAAGCAGGCTCCTCGGGCGTGGTTTCAACGCTTTTGTGCCTTCTTGGTAAGTCTTGGTTTTCTTGAAAGCAAATCTGACACTTTTGTTTGTCTTTCGCCAAGATCGTTTTTTGCTTTATTTACTTGTCTACGTGGATGACATTATTATCACTGGGAGTGACCAGTCGCTTATTGATCGTATTATTCTTCGAATTCGCCGTGAATTTGCGATTAAAGACATAGGGCGGCTGAATTATTTCCTCGGCTTGGAGGTAACTTATACGAAATCTGGTATCTTCTTGGGTCAGTCCAAGTATGCGCGAGACATCCTTCTTCGATCTGCTCTTCTCGATGCCAAGCCAGTGTCTACTCCCCTTTCCTCATCGGAAATTCTTACTGTTGATGGTGATCCTCACTCCGATCCTACTGAGTTTCGTTCTTTGGTGGGTGCGTTGCAATATCTCACTATAACTAGGCCGGATTTATCATATGCTGTGAACACTGTAAGTCAGTTTCAATCGAAACCCACTGTTGCTCATTTTCAGGCTGTCAAGCACATTCTTCGTTATGTCAAGGGCACGCTTACATTTGGTCTGGATTTCACTCGTGGACCTCTCAATCTTTTGGGTTACTCTGATGCTGATTGGGCTCGTTGCATTGACACTCGCCGCTCCACTTATGGTTATTCCATATTTTTGGGTCCGAATCTTGTTTCTTGGAGTGCTAAGAAACAACCCACTGTCTCTCGTTCCATCTGTGAGTCTGAGTATAGGGCTTTGGCTAATGCTGCCTCTGAAGTTATTTGGGTCACGTTACTCTTGCGTGAACTTCATGCCATGCCTTCATCTTCACCAAAGCTCATGTGTGATAATAAGTCTACGCTCTTTCTTAGCCAAAATCCGGTGGCTCATAAGCGTGCAAAACACATTGATATTGATTATCATTTTGTTCGGGAAATGGTTGCTTCGGGTTGTCTATCTACCCATTTTGTCCCCTCAAATCTTCAACTTGCTGATATATTCACCAAGAGTCTTCCGCGACCGCTATTTGAATTCTTTCGGTCCAAGCTTCGCGTATCTCCACATCCGCTTTGCTTGAGGGGGGTAATAGGAATAATGATTTAGTCCATAATTGATTTAGTCAAAGATCTTAATTTAGAGATTTGTATATATTTTCCATATCTGTAATTACTCGTAGGTTACTCTGTAAACCCTAATTGTAATCTTTATATATATTGAATAGACTAAATCAAAATCCTCATTTGAGGTAAAATATATTTTCTCTTATTCATTCACTAATTAACTCCATTCACCAATTCCTCAAGTTTCTCATCATCAAGTTTCTACGTGGTTTTTTGCCTTAAACAATATCCACACATTTATATGATAAATAAGCCTTCTTTCTTTAAGTGAGACATGTCATAACTTTGGAATTGTTCCATTTCCACTGGACTTTATTTGTCCTTAATTTCTTTTCTTAATTGGTATCATTTTCACATTTGGTTAACAACATATCCCGATCTAATTCCTCCACAATTCTTACTTCAAACATTGCTATATAGCTTCTTTCAAATGCACATGTTTAGAATAATCATTGAATGAAATCATATTACTAGCATGTGATCGAATTGAGTGATCATCGAATGAAATTGTATTAATTAATTACTAGCATGGCATGTGAAGACTGGTAAATGAATGAAAACTTAAATAAGAACAATATTTTGAGATGTATGTTGGTAAATTAAGACCATGCATGTTCCTCAAATCAACATCAGGGCAAAAATATTTCGTCCTCTCCATTTGACCTGATTTTTTCTCCCCCTCTTGATCCTTATAAGCTTAGTGAATTTATAGATCGATTTTCCATACCTGGGGTATTATGGTAACTTCAAGTGATTATGACTCCATTTGGATTTGGGCTTGAGCCACTTATAATTGTTTTATCTAATATGAGCTTAAATTAAGTCGGGATATTGAATTACACTGTTTAGACGTGCTTTTTTTGAACTTACTACGGTTCAATCGGGTTAAACTCAGTCAAGCTCTTGAGGTGGCCGGGTTAGACTCTCCAGTACTAAATTATTTAGATATTATTGTGGGTTGAGTTGGCCCAATAAGGTCTAGTCTGCCAAACAAAAATTTATAATGCTACCAATAATGATCAATTACATAAAATATTGTATCAACTTTCAAGTTAACCCATATACCAAAAACGTGGAATACAACTTCAGTGAATGATGAACTTCTTTCATTGACCTCGCGCAGTTAACATGCACTCTCTCCCTTGTAATTTACACTCATAATGATTGAATATTCCATTACTACAACTACTCAACCTAGCTCTGTAAGAAGTACCCTCAACTGTCAACTCGTATAAAGTTAACAAATCTGCGTGTGAGTTAGAAAAAATATGGGTAAGTTAAAAAAAGGTTATTTTGAACGGTACCCCAATCTTTTCGGCATCTCAGATACCATGTTGAGAACATTCACAGTTGGTTTTCTGCATTAATGATCTAAAGAGTTTTGAATACACTTAGCAGTACGTATAATTAAATAGACTTCCAGGTTTGTAACCGTGTATCTTCTAGGACCTTATAGTTAACTACTTGACTTTTTCGTATTTTGCACGTTTTAGACACACAAAACAACTTTCTCAAAAGCGTATGGGGTCGTTGTAGTTTGACACGTATTCGACCAAGTAGTTATCGTCCAAAGACCTATATGAAGCCCCAAAGTTGCAAGTTTTCATGTTATTGTAGTAACAAAACGTTTGTTTTTGGATTTTTGAAAAACGAATGTAAGTCTATTATTGAAACACAAATTGCATTCAAGATTACTCTAAAATTAACACTAGAATTTTAACTAAGAGCAAGAAATAAGTGAAATAACAACTAAATTAACTTTCGATGTGAAAGTGCAAGGTGAGAAGATTGCTTCAGGTGTTTCCGTTTTGAGGGCTTATTAATGAACTAACGAACTAATCACAATAATTAAACCTAATGTCTTGGCATAGACTAAAGACTATCACATATGTGTGTAGAATTGTCCTTTTGAGGCTTATGTAAACACGTGCACTAATTAACAATTAAGCGTCTAATTACTACCATAAGCTCCTAAGATAGTGACTCGTAAACACTTTCAACATGGTTACTAATGTTTAAGACTCACCCTCTCACCAATCCCCTAGACGACCTCTAATCGATTGATATCTATTGTTATCGGTCTAGCAGTTAGCCCTCTCTTGGTTAAACTAATTACTAATTTACTTCAATTGATTAATCAAGGCTCACACCCACACCCCAATCATGCAAACCCAACTCTCGTTGCAATTCACGAAATTGAAAATGCTAGCTAATAGTATTGATCAATCAAATAAATCACACAAATTACAACAATAGAAACATTAAACCACCAAGACCTAGGCTAATCATGCAATTACTACATTAATTCACTAATTACCCAACAAAACTTCCACACCCAAAGCAATTAGAACTTAGCCAATTATTCTAGAGGAGAATCTCATGGCTACAACAAAACAAATCATAAAACTCATAACAAGTAACAAGAAATTGGAAGGAATTGAGAAGTTACCAAATTAACTTGCAATTAAGAGAAATATCACCTTAACTGTGGAAAAGTAGCTACAACTTGAAGTAAATAATAACAAATCTCAATGGTAATCTTCACTTGAAATGTAAATTAAAACTATAATCTAAGCTAAAATATGAATTGAAATTGCAAAATAACAAAAACACATATGACTATGTGTTAATTGTGTGTTAAATAGCCTCTCCAATATGAACTAGCCCTCAAAATCCGAATTAATTAGGACCCATTTTATATGCTGTAAGGAACCTTATGACGAAAATTGCATTTTGACCCCTAAAAATGGAGAAAATAGGCAAACCCCCTAAAAAATAGGGTCCACCCGGCCGGGCTGAGACACCCGACCGGAATACGTAGGCGATGAAAGAGGCCAGGCCAGGCCGAGTCACCAGTCCACCTGACCAAACGACGTAGCAATATATGGGAGGCAGGGCTTGGCCGGGTGAGGTCGTCCGGTATGGGTCGACTCACCCGACCTAAATACATAGCTTCATGTGCTGGCCGGGTCACTCCACCCGGCCGTAAGCCAAATGTGACCCGACCAGTTTGTCTTGTGGCACGACCTCTCCATTTTCTAGACGTTTCCTCTCGTTTCTCGACTTGTTTCTTCCAAAATTCATCGTTCAAGCTCATACACTTCTTTTCTCCTCCTCATGCGAGTATCAATAACGATTGATCACTCGTTTCTTGTGATTTTTCTCTCAATTAAGCTTCAAATTCCTAGAGAAGCGACTCAAATACCTTTCTCAACCATTATACACCAATTCAAGCATATATTTGTGAAAAATACATGTAAATCAATCAATTGTAATCCAATAAACACGTGAAATTTGAGCAATCGACACACAAATCACTGCTACCTAACAAACTTATTATTAGGAATTAATATACAAGAATTAATTCCCCACCTCTCTACAAGTTCAGACTTTTAGATGAGACATAATTCTTTCATGGTATCAGAGCCATAAGGCTCATGCCCACACGTCCTGGGTTCGGTTCCTGCTGAAAGCAACTCCACCCATTTAAATTGTCCACTCGATTGGCCTTCTCCCCAAAAAGGGTAGAGGTGATAATCCGGCCCACGGGTGAGGGGTAGTATTAGGAATTAATATACAAGAATTAATTCTCCACTTCTCTACAAGTTCGGACTTTTAGATGAGACAAAATTCTTTCACTTATGTTTGGAGCACCTAACACTTGTATCTAGACTATTATCTGTCCACATACAACCATCTATTATGAATATAAGCATGCATACTCTGTTACAAATACTTCAATAATAAAAAATACTCCTAAAATAATGGTCGTAAAAGATGTAACAGTTCAACATAAACTTTACTTGTCATGTATCGTTTTCTATATAGGATAAAATTTTATGGAAATTTAAGATAGAACTTAAAATCCTTAGTACTTTATTCAATATCAAAACATAAAATTTAGTAAATTTGATACAAACTAATTTATCATTTGTAAAAGAGATAAATTAATGTATCTGAATAATCTACTACTAACAGTTTGTAATTATTTTTTCAATGGACTAATTAATTTAACAGTACTTTGTATCTTAACAATCTCACGATCGACAAAGTGGGACAGCTCAAATGGTTAGAGCACCACTACCTAGGCCCCAGTTCCTGGGTTCGAGTCATGGGGAGGGGAAAAGGGATGAGTATTTAATGTAATTAAAAAAAAAAAACAATCTCACGATTCCCTCCAATTTTAAATTAATATTGAGTGAGACTTGCAGTGGGACGTAACTAGCTAGATAATGCGTGCACGGAAGCAAATTATTAAGTACAATAATTATAAGTTTATTAAAACTTTACTACAAGATTAGATTAAAGGTTAAGTCGCAATGGGATAAGGATATATATAGATGATACAGTTTATCTATTACATGTCACTATCAATAGAGAATTGTCTACTCAAACGATGAATTTCGTCATCAATTTGATTGTTATGTAGGCACAACTTTTAGAAGTTAATATATAAAAAATAATTTTTCATCTCTCAACGAGATGAACTTTTAGATGTGACAAAATTCTTTTAAAAATTTACACTGACCACATAATTGAGTTAGTATTATATGAATCGATTTTATCAAGTACCTATTTTACAACTAATATATTTTAATTAAACGATCAATACTTCGAATGTCTTCAACGACCACCAACCCATAGGATTCAACCACCGTCTCCCCCGTATAGCTTTGATGAGGATTTCAAAATCCGATTCAATCCCGAACCCGAGGGCAAGGCCTCGGCCAGCGTGCTGCTCCCAGCCGCACAACACCGTTTCGAGCCTGCAAGCAAGACAAGCCCCTAATTTGGTTGTATTAATTGGACTCTGATTTGTTTGTAATTTTTATCAATGGATGATGCACTATATATGTAAGACTATTATTCATTAACAGGGCGGACTCAGGATGGTGGTTGAGGGGGGCCAATATATTTAACAATAATGTATGTTCGATATAAAAAATTAGATATTTTATATTTGTAATATTCATAATTAAATATCTCAAAGTATATAAATATCATGTAATTTGCAAAGAAAATGAAAGGTGAAAACGATCTATATTATAGATATGGGGAGTATGGATAATACATTTTAAAATTTAAAACGTACCTCTGGCATAATACAATTAAGTGTATGTCATCGAAAAATTATGGTGAAATTATGTTCAAATACCTTGAACCTAGGGGTGGAAATAGGCTGGGCTAGGCTAGGCTTTACATGAAAAAGCCTGGGCCTGGTTTATAAATATTGAGCCTGAGCCTGGCCTGTTATCTGTGATAGGCTTTTTTTGCAGTCTAAACCTGGCCTTTTAAGTAAATAGGCCAGGCCTACGAGCCTTTTAGAAGCCTATTAAATATGAATCGTAGTTCAATATTCAAAGTTGCAAATAAAATTTACTACCAAAATAAATGCATTACAACTATGAGTTTAAATACAAACATTATAATGATTTCAAAAGTACTAAAATAAATTTAACTTACTTACTTTAATTTAATTTAATATAAATGTTAGTACTAAATTTTAAGAATAACTTATTATAAAATATATATAAATGTAATATATAATGTTAAATAGGCCGGCCTGGTAGACTTATAAGGCCTTATTTAAAGCCTAAGCCTAGCCTACTTAACTAAATAGGCTTTTTAAAAAGCCTTAGCCCGGCTCATATTATAAATAGGCTAGGCCTAACAAGGCCCTTAATAGGCTAGGCCGTAGGCCCCTGTCGGGTAGCCCGGCCTACTTCCACCCCTACGTTGAACCCTAAAATTTATAATCATCTAAAATTAAAAATATTAGATAATTATTAATACAATTTTTTTTTTTTTTTTTATAAGAAACTAGAATTATAATTGCATAATTTGATGAGATCTATTGCCCGAAGATTAAAATGTAGATGTAACCCAATTCTCTTCTAATTAAATATCTTTATTTAATTATTTTTTATTTGTGCAAATTATGTACTCCTTATAATTAAAAGATGGGCTACTACAAACCTTCAAAGCCCAAGTAATAAATATTGGACCATTAGCTTTAACTAAGCATATATTAATTAAGTAGTAACTAAACATATACATAAAGTAGTAGAAAATAAAAATAAAAATAAAAATAAAATGAATAAAATGAGCCACCCCACTATATACGTAGTTCCGCCACTGAATCATTAAGCAATGAAAATCTTTACTTTTCCTAAAAATAAAATAAAAAATGAGACAACTAATATTATTAGACCAATTACACCTTTTATTTATTATACATATATATACACACATTTAATTTTTCTGTCTAAAAAATCAATGCGTACATATGTACAAGATACAAAAGTTGATATTCTGTGTAAAAATAAAATAAAATATCAGTACATTGTTAAATTAATTAATTTAGTATCTATATATTTTTTAGAGGGTTATAATTCTCATAAGTGTTGAAATAATTCATTCTCATTTAAAAGTTCGAATTTAAATGAGTGAAGTTGTTTTTAACAGAAATTGAACCTAAATCGTGTGAGTGTGAACTCTAATACCATGAAAAAATTCAATCCCAACTAAAAGTTCAAACTAGTAGAAATGTGGATAATTAATTCTTTTATATTATATCTGGGCCCACCATTGACCACTTGTCCCGCCCCAATTTTCATAAAATTTAATTTTGCGAAAAATAAGTAACAATATAAAATTAAAAGGGCGTGTATTACATTTTTTCTTAAAAAAAATGAGGCTTACAAATTAGAAATATCACAACTTACATCCATGCCTTTTCCGCCGCCAACTCCTCAATCTGAAATGTTAAAATGAAGGGGTGAGCAATTTGAAATGTTAAAATAAAGGGGTGAGCAAATCTCAGTGGGGACAATTCAATAACATCACCTCGTTTATAAAAGTCAAAAGACATATTGTCACCTCTCTCGTTTATAAAGGTCAGAAGACCTAACATTGCCTCATACATCTTTCACATGAATATCAATATAATCACATATTGTATTTAATAGTGACAAACATGATAAACTAGAAATCCCTACCTCAAAGATGAATGCTAATAAGTAGAAGTCTCGTATTAACTAGACCTTGTGTTCGACACAACAAAATGAAACCAACAGTTCTAAACTCGAGCGGCTAGATTTCGAACTCGGGGGCGACTAGAAGATTTCGATTCTTCGTAAGTTGAGAAGAATAATTGAGGCACATTAATAAAGTAGAGAAAAAAATAATATTTTCTGTAATTTTAAAAGATGAATGATAATGAGTAGAAGTCTCGTATGAACTAGACCTTGTGTTCGACACGACGAAATGAAACCAACAGTTCTAAACTCGAGCGACTAGATTTCGAACTTGAGGGCGGCTAGAAGATTTCGATTTTTCGTAGGAGGTGAGAAAAATAATTCAGGCACATCAATGAACTAGAGAAAATATAGTATTTTCTGTAATTTAGGGTTGAATTTGAATGATATATATTTGTAAAGTGAGATATTGATTGAAGGGAGAGTTATGCTTGGATAGAGAGAAGACCAAGTGTATATAGTGTGAAGAGATGATTTAGTTGATAAATATAAAGAATAATATGAGTTGTAAATCTAATTTGCTAGGTTCAAAATTTAAAATAAACTCCGAGAGGAAATTGTGACAATGAATAAATTTATTTAATATATATATATTATGATTTTTTTTATATCTTATGGTGTAAAATTCTCGGTGTTACACCACTTGATCAGCCGAGCAAAATGACGGGAGGCAAGCGACTTAAGAAAGCCTGATTTCTAAAACCAACAACTCAAAGCCTCACTTGGCCCCAACCAAATCACATGATCGGACGAGCAAGTGCATCTTCTAGGAAAAGAAGCCTAATCGAGTTTGTTCAAGCCTCAGACTTCAATTGTATTGTTTTAGCTCAATCGTCTGATGAACTCAAAACTCGGGTCAATTATGAACTTAAAACTTGGGTCGAGCGAGTCAATTTACACTATCCCGAGTCAAGGCTCATTTGGCATCTTTGGTAGGTGAGAAGAGTTGCTAAAATTGAGCAATAAATATGAAGTGAGGCTTTATAAATGGTGTAGCCGATACGATGGCTGAGAAAATGAATGTGTAGTGTAATGAGAGACAATGTAACCAACACTGTTGGCAGACAGTTAGAAGGTAGTAAGAGTAAACCGCAGTTAATGCTAACCCCCCTCCCTCAATTCATTCTTGTGTTTTTGTCTCCCTGCAAGTTTCATTTGGAATTATGTAGGATGATGAAAATTCGAATGGAGAAATTCTGAATTTTTAAATGAGGATGAATACTCTTTTATATTCGTAATATATGATGTTTTGATTTTTTTTTTTTTTTTTTAAATTATACGACGTTTTACACTTTTCTTTAATGCAAATCAATTGTATTTCTTCCAAATTTAATTACCTTAAAATCAATATATACTTAAATAAATGTGTTATTCTTTTAATAAAAAATAAATACAAGCATTAATTAAAGGCAAGTGTAGAAATCAATTATTTTCTTAATATGTGTGCATTAATCCAAAATAATTTATTTTGAATAAAAGGGAGTAGTAATTATGCGGGCTTGTTTTGAAATTTTAAATAAGATAAAATGTAAGTAAATTTATATCAAATCAATTGTGTAAAAATGAATGATGTTATATTATTATATTAATAGAATTTATAGATATTTTTAGTGATGAGTATGTAGTTGAAATTTAAATTTTAAATTCTGAACTAAAATAAGATAGAAAGATATAACCAGAGGCAAATCCATGTATAAATTTGGGGTACAATAGAACCCAAAATTGAAAATTTTGTACCCTCTTCATTCACGTGTGTTCAGTTTTATTTATGGGTCCACAAAGAATATGATTATTTTATTTAAATAGTTAACTTTTGAGTATCTAATTCCCTATATTAATAGGAAGTTTAGTTTTACATGTATCACAATGATGTACATAAATATGTCGCTCCTGGAAAAGTTGACACGTGGAAACAAGATAAATTATAGTGGTCTTAATTAGGTTAATGAGCTTCAAGGTTAGATTAATATACTCCTGGGCCTAAGAAGGGAAATAAGAGTAGTTGGGCCTTTAGCCCACATTCGAGAATTGCTAGCCTTTGGGCCCAAGGATTTGGCCCAAAGGGGAATGCGTAGTATGGATTATTCCTTCTTAACTAAGTCAAGAGAAGAAGTCAGTCCAGAGAGAGTGGAGCCGAGTCTTTAGGGAGTTGGCCCGGATTTGTAGGGAAATGTGAGCAAATATAGGAAGAAAGAGTCTTCCTCTATCCAAGGAAGAGGGACCAAGTATATAAACAGGTTATTTTTACATTCTTATTTACGTTTTTTACATAATACATACATTCTTACGAAATACACACTGAATTGAGAAGAAACACCACTGTATTCGCCGGAATTTCCCTAGAGATACAAGGGAATTCCTCTTTGATTTCTCCTACGATCGATTCTGACTTGAGCGTCGGAGCTTCTACGCCGGAGCCTCCCTCCGGCGTACTTTTGCAGGTCATTTTCGGATTCCCAAGGAGATTTACTTGAAGATTGCCAAGGATAAACAAGTGATTTGATTCGTGATTAGCAGTGCTCGTAGAGGAACGGCTGATATCTAAAGGCGCTCTTTTTCGACGCATCAACTGGCGCCGTCTGTGGGAAACTAGATCTAAGACGTGAGATTTATTTCCTAACTATTGGAGGTGAACATGAGCTTGTTAGACGAACTACTAAAGAGGGAAATAATATATTTTCCTCCCCTATACGACCTGAATTTGGAATTCCAGTGGGAGGAAGAACTCCACTACCTATTTTCCTTCCTCCCCCTCCGAAGAATTTGGTTGAAAGTTCGGGAAAATGACTTGCATTCGTTCCTTCAGGGGAAAATCCGCCCCTTACACCAATAGAAGTCCAGAATCTGAGGGAAGAGACTCTAGACACTCCTATCCCTACTGAGGGTGACATGTCTGGAGCCCTCGGGAGTGGACCTAGCAGGGAGATACCTCCAGCAGCTACAGGTTCAAAATTGCTGGTATTGACTACTGAACAACTGAATGTTATAATAACACGATCCAGGGAGAAGGTGATGGTTGTCCAGGGCGCTCCAGCCCCTATAGCCTTCCCGAGGGCGACTGAGGCTGTAGGTCAGAAATGACCTGAACATATACCTGGAATCTCACAAGTCTTTTCGAGGGTTTGATGAACATATACCTGGAATCTCACAAGTCTTTTCGAGTATTTGATAACTTAAGGGAGGTATCTCTGCACTCTTTATGTAAATTGAAATTGAAATATCACTTGAAAGACGTTTTTGTTGATGATCTAGTGTTAAGTACTTCTGAAAAATCAGTTTGTATAAGAAACATAAACCTATAATGAGGACATGTGTTTAATCTGATAAAAAGTGATGATGTTAACATTTGCATCAACAGTCATCTATTGACTATTGTGTTGAAAGGGTAAGCGGAATATATATTAAGACTTGCAATAGTGTTTATCTCTTAGCTATTATGCCGTGAAAAATGTGATATATGAGGTAGCATGCATTGTCTTGGCTAATTGATTGATACTAATCTGATACTTGAATGAGACTCGTCGATATGCGTGAATTTGAGGGAGAAGAATAATTTATTTGTGATAGATAGGATCGAGATAAACTATTATATGCTATGATTTGCATAAATGATGTGGAGAAGGATGTAAATCTATTTAGTTTAGCGTGGATGTTAATCATTTCAATCAATATGTTGCGAAAATATGAGATGTATGGTATATGTGGAAAGATTCGCTTGAGAATACACCTTTTATTGAATGAGTACTAGAATATTGACAAAACACGTACCAAATCTTGGTACAAATTGCTATTTAACCTTTTTGTTGTGAGAAACTTTGAGAAGGTTTAGCCCAAAAACTTTTAAGAACTCTGGGAGTGCTGAAAACACAAGAGGCTCTGGAGGAGTATTCTGGTCCTCGAGGGCTGGCAGAGATAGGAAGTATTCCAGTCCCCAAAGGCTGGCAGAGATATGAAGTATTCCAGTCCCCGAGGGCTGGCAGAGATATGGAGTATTCCAGTCCGTGAGGGCTACCAGAGATATGAACATGAATTGGCCAGGACCTAAGAGCCCAGGTCCGTGAGGGCTAGCAGAGATATGTTGAGTACATTAGTACCACTGGTTAGTACAAGTGTTAATTCTTGTAGATATTATTATGAGCATGTCTTTAAGAGATTGACATATATGATACGAGGCTACTCTTTTCCGTTGAATTAAGAAGGGTCCCCTTAAGCTTACACGATTGATTTATGTAGATGTTTTATAAATGATATTGGAATTGAGAATTACTTGAAATCTTAGAAGCATGAGTAGGTGATTCATATGTTGAGTTCTATGATTACTTTATGTGGGAGAATTGATGATGACTATGGTTCTGGAAACGAAAGCTAGCATAACTATTTTCAAATTCTGTATGATTGACATGTTTCTATACTTTAGATATGATTTCAAATTATAGATTGAGCTTATTCAGGTCCTTGAGATCAAAAAATGAAAAGTGCTACTTCTTACCTTTTTATCTTTAAACAAGGATATGTCTTGAGTTATGTCCTCGTTTAGGACCTTGAAGCTTGCATGTACTGGAAATACTCATTTATGATGAAACATGGAGAATTGAATATTCATTGTAATTTTCATTTGAAGAGATTATTTGAGTGAGCATGATCCACTTTATTTATGATTTTTAGAGTGGAAGTTGATTTGATTTGTTTGTTCGATGCTATGAAGTTTTATTTTTGAAAAGATAATGAATTTTTAATATTGCATGAGATGATCCTTTTAAAGTGATGAAACATGATTTGAGCATTTTGAAGTACTTAAGGGCCAATAGCCCTAAGTAACCGAAATAATAAGTCCGAAAACTAGAGTTGATGGAAGGATGGAGATGATTGGAGGAGACTGGAGAGAAATCCTCACAGAGCTGAACAAAGACCCAGGGGCTCCACTGTCCCGAGAGGCCCGAGCCTTAAGGCTGAAATACTGCACCCTGGAAGGTCAGTTATACAAGGATCACCTAGAGTTCCACAAATAAGAGGTTAACAAGTTGATCCCCTTCTAAGATTGGAGATTAGAGAAATTAATCGTCTTGCCATGATAGGAGGTCCTAGAGGTGGTCCAGGTCTCAGGTTTGAGATCAAAGGAGACTTTGTTTACATTATTTGGTTATTTCATGTTTGAACTATATAATTGATGCTTATGACGCTTATCCGAGCACTGGAGAGCCTATGTAGGAAGCCCTTTTTGGTGTATTTTTACAGGATTGATTTGAGACTGATATACGAGTAAGCCTGGAGATTTACATGTCACTCTTAAGCTGAACCAGAACATAATGAAGGAGTTTCCCTTTAGGAGCTCCCTAAACTTGAGTTGAGTATCCAAGACCTTGAGGTATATCAGAGATAAGAGTACACGTGTGAACAGTTGAGGGACGCCGAGTCCCTGAGAAATTCGATGGGTAATTTTACCCTCTCGGTAGAGGGGGTAGGGCGGTTGGCATGAGTCAGGTATGACTTGCATTTATTGTTTGTGAATTTAATAAGATATGATGTTTTGAGATATTCCTGAGATTCTTTGCATGAGATAACTGTTAGGGGTACGCATAATGAGTGCTGAAATAACGAATGTGTTTTGGAAACTAAAACATAACATGATAGAGATATTGCAAGATAAAGAGACTTACACCAGCTCATAAAGATTCTAATAGAAAATGGCTAGGAACAATTCCTAAAGTTTCTATCCACGACAGCCTCTAAAGTTAGGGGGAGTAGGGGGTATGGTAGCAGAAGATATAATTAACTTGCCAATAAACCCTATCCCTAAGAACTCTTACGAGTATAAACAACTTAAGGGAGAGTATAATCCCTAAGAACTCTCACGAGTATAAACAACTCTTACGAGTATAAACAACTTCAGGGAGAGTATAATTCCTAAAAACTCTTACGAGTATAAACAACTCTTACGAGTATAAACAAACTCTTACGAGTATAAACAACTCTTACGAGTATAAACAAACTCTTACGAGTATAAACAAACTCTTACGAGTATAAACAAACTCTTACGAGTATAAACAACTCTTACGAGTATAAACAAACTCTTACGAGTATAAACAACTCTTACGAGTATAAACAAACTCTTACGAGTATAAACAAACTCTCACGAGTATAAACAACTCTTACGAGTATAAACAACTTTTGGGAGAGTATAATCCCTAAACATTCTAACTTTTGGGAGAGTATAATCCCTAAACATTCCAACTTCAGGGAGAGTATAATCCCTAAGAACTCTTACGAGTATAAACAACTCTCACGAGTATAAACAACTCTTACGAGTATAAACAAACTCTCACGAGTATAAACAGCTCCTACGAATATAAACAACTTAGGGGGAGAAGATAATCCTTACGAATTCTAACCTAAAGGAGAATATGATCCCTAAGAACTCTAGTATTAAGAGACAGACTAGAAGCATTATTAAATCACCAAGTAAGTACAGGGATATAAACCCTATCTTCTTATTAAGGTTCTTCTAGGAGCTTTAAAGCCTTTACGTGTCAAGAAAATACTAGAAACATGCAATGAAGCACAGCTAAGAAAAGCTGAATAGACAACACATCATATGTCTAATATCTAAAGATATAATATATGACATGCTTATGAAGAAAGAGAAATATATATATATATACATGCATGCAAGGAGATAATATGCAGGTATTGTAAGCTGTAAGAAGAGATGAGATAAAACACGGAAAGTCGAAAAACATTCAAGACGAGGGATATTTGCATGGGTTCTTGATATGAACCCAACTCCTGTTATATTTGCGAGAGTCCTTGATATGAAACAGGAAATGGTGTTTGTAATTCTATGACCCAACAGGTGTCCCGTTCCCAAAATGATTAAAGAAGAAGCTCTACCCATTATATCTCTCGAGGCTTGAGGGAAATAGGTGACATCCAGAGTTATAAGAGGTTTTCAAAACTAGGGATATAGGACCCTAGCCGTCCAAAGAAAAACTCAGAGGTATACAAGCAGGATTAAAGTTTCTTACGATCGGAGAGTGAGGCCGAGGGGAATTAGAGAGCCCCTCAGAATTCTGAGATTCAAAGAGATGAACTGTTTCAATTTAAGATCGCGCGACTAGACTCATGAGATTGTAAATGAGAAACACTTATGAGATTTTGAGGTTCAGTGTATGAACCACCTTGATTGGACTAGCCAAGGTATGGCTGGAGATTTTGAAAAGTGTAAATCATTTAAAGAGTTCGAGAGGTTTGAGATCTAAACCATATTGAGCCAGGATATGGCTGAGAGTTTCTGAGTGATAAGTGTTAGCCACTTAAGAGTCCTTAAGGTTCAGAGTACGAGCCATAACACCTAATATCCCTGAAGTGGGGAAATTTCAAAGAGTTTTGAACTCCCTAGGGCTCGAGGGCTTCAGAGAGGGATATAATTTCCCAGGGCGACATGATACACTCTCTGAAACTTGAACTTGGGTGTATCCAGGAATGGAAGAGAGTATTGAAGGAAAGATGGCGATGATCTGTACGAAGAGGTGTTCAGGTTAATTCATCTTGTTTTTTCCTACTCTCATAAATTTGAGGTATTTTACGAGAGTAGGGGGGAGTGGTTGATGTAGATAAATATGTCGCTCCTGGAAAAGTTGACACGTGGAAACAAGATAAATTATAGTGGTCTTAATTAGGTTAATGAGCTTCAAGGTTAGATTAATATACTCCTGGGCCTAAGAAGGGAAATAAGAGTAGTTGGGCCTTTAGCCCACATTCGAGAATTGCTAGCCTTTGGGCCCAAGGATTTGGCCCAAAGGGGAATGCGTAGTATGGATTATTCCTTCTTAACTAAGTCAAGAGAAGAAGTCAGTACAGAGAGAGTGGAGCTGAGTCTTTAGGGAGTTGGCCCGGATTTGTAGGGAAATGTGAGCAAATATAGGAAGAAAGAGTCTTCCTCTATCCAAGGAAGAGGGACCAAGTATATAAACAAGTTATTTTTACATTCTTATTTACGTTTTTTACATAATACATACATTCTTACGAAATACACACTGAATTGAGAAGAAACACCACTGTATTCGCCGGAATTTCCCTAGAGATACAGGGGAATTCCTCTTTGATTTCTCCTACGATCGATTCTGACTTGAGCGTCGGAGCTTCTACGCCGGAGCCTCCCTCCGGCGTACTTTTGCAGGTCATTTTCGGATTCCCAAGGAGATTTACTTGAAGATTGCCAAGGATAAACGAGTGATTTGATTCGTGATTAGCAGTGCTCGTAGAGGAACAACTGATATCTAAAGGCGTTCTTTTTCGACGCATCACACAATATGGTTAAATGTGATGATGTGTCATGAGAAGATTTAATTCATTTTTAAAAGTTTAATGCATAATTAAATTATTGGTTAATACATATATTTGTCATTAACATTAAAATGGAAAGTTTTACCTAAATTCAAATTAAAATCAATTAACATGTTATTTTGATTAAGTTCTCTTTATATTTTTTTATCTAAAAATATATTTATACATTTTGTAAAAAAATATAGTATTAATTTAATTAATAAATAAAATAAATAAATTCATTTGGTATATAATTTTATCAGTAATTATAACAAATTATTCAAAATAAATAATTATATAATAAAATTGAATTATAAAAAGTAAATATATATATAAAATTTTATTAGTGTATTTTAAAAAAAATATGAGTTATACTATTTAAATTATTAAATTACTACTAAATTATGAATATTAATTTTTACTAATATACCAATATGTGGGACATCATCTAGTCTACTTTATTAATAAGGTTGATTATGTACTAATAATATTCTTTACCTATTATTCATATATCCTTTTTATAATTAAAATATGATTTTTTAATAAATAGATATAAAAATAGGTGAGTAAGAAATTTTTTTTTTTTAATTAAAAATAAAAAATAATAATAATAACGTGCAAAAAGTTCAATAACAAACTTAATATCTTTAATATTCTCAAATTTTAAATTCTGGATTCACCGCTGAATATAACCTTCCACGTTTAGTCGAGTGAATTTTTAGAACAAACATCCCCTAGTATAGTATTTATGTGTTTTGTGTATTTGCTCCCTATCAGTCCATGTGCTTACTAACGGCTCCGTGTTGACGGCGTCAGGGTGACAGGAGAAACCAGCGAAGCCACGTTAGAAGATTAAGAAAAATGAATGGGACCCCCAGTGACAGATGAGAATAGCTATCAGCGTGGGGCCCTTTTGTAATTTTGCATTTGCAACCTTTCATTGCGAGCTGTCATTGTTCAAAATTGATTGGATTTTATTCCCATTCATTCATAATCAATAATTAAAATCTCCTCATGACATTTTTGACCCTATGTTCATTTTCAGCCTGGCACCTTTGATTTTTTTTTTTTTTAATTCTTCCAATCATTGTTTTTTCTCCTTCCCAAAATGTCCAATGATTCAAACGTAGTTTTGACCGATTAGTTTCTCACTTTTAATTTTAAATCTTATTTAAAAAAGTTTGATATTTTAATTATTTTTACTATATTACACCACCTATGTAAATTACTACAATATTTCATTTCATTTTAATTGAAAATATATTTTATGTATCACACTTTTTCTGTCTTTCTTTTAAGATAATAGAAATATGTTGAGATTTCATTTTTTTTTTTTTTTACCTTTTTTCATTTTTTTTATATTTAGAATAATTATGAGAGTATACGAAGAGTAAATGTGTCAAACAAATATGTCTATTAATTTTATACCACACAACAAAAAAGGTAAATATTGTGAAACGATGCGAGTATAAATTAATAAAGTTGAGATCAAGATTTATTTATTTATTTTAGAGATGAATTATTTATCTATAAATTTATAGTTTATTAATTTAAATAGTGTGTTTTCAGTTTTTTTATGACTCGTTATCCGATCAAAGAACGGACTAATTTGGAGGACCAATCTCATCGTCCACATGCGGAGGGTCCGTTTAAAGTCAGAGCTTTGCACTCTGTATGGACTTGACCCCTTAAATTTTTTTTACACATTAGAGATTTCGAACTTGAGACTAAGAAAAAAGCGCACTCCTAAGTTTCAAACGTATACCACTAGATCAACTATTTGGGTTAATAGTGTATTTTTAGTACGATGAATAAAGTTTATTTTTATAAATATCAGTTCATTTAATTAATATATGCATTATAATTACTAAAACTAATATATATACTAAATATATTCACCATACATGATATATATATATAATCTTGATAATTAAATAGATAATTAATACATACCATAACTTTCAAATACAAATACAATGATAGATGTTCTGAACTTTAGAGCTTAGAAGAAATTGTAGTAACCATCATCAAGAATAATGTGCAGGATGACGAAGATGATACAATACCTTTGAAACCATTTACGAGGAAGGAAGAACTCATAGCATCCAAAACGCTTCACAAATTTAAAAAAAAAAAAAAAATTAAAGATGAGCTCCAAGTAGATTTGGATTTTTAACAAGAAGCCATTACAATAGATTCTTGTTTTACTAAATTGCTCTAGTTATTTTTATAATTTGAAGAAATTATTACAGTAATTTGTAATACTGATGAGACAGCTGTTTTAATTTGAAAAATTATTATCTTATCGAAATTGATAGATTTTCGATAATTCGAAATCGAGAAAATTATTATTTTAGAGAGTTTATTAATTTATAGAGGTTTTAGTGTACCGTGTGAGGTATATTCAAGTAAATAATTACAATTCTATTTACATTTCGATCAATTTGTTTTTTATTTCTTATTAATTTTTGAATTTTAATAGTAATTTCTAACATGAAGTGCACTATTTGTTCATACATAGAATCTGAGCCTAACATGCACACCTTAATCTTCAAGTGTCTCGTATCTTTCAAGATATTAAGAATATCCACTAAATAATTAATAATTAAACATGTAAAATATATATATATTCAGAAAATGCATGTCACGTCTTTGATCGATGTCCATACTAAAATATCTTATGCAAGTTTCAAATTTCATCATATATATATATTTTACACTTACACCATGAAAGTTAAAAATCTAAAGTCTTTTATTGATTTCAAAATTGTACTTCATATCGTAATTCAATTCTCTCTACGTGTATTAATTCTCTCTAAGTGTTGAATGAGAGATTTTTACATTATAAACAGTGATAAACTGATAATCCAATGATATAAATAAACAAAATAACTAAGGGAAATTTAACTCCTATAAATTTCCCGGAACCCTAATTTAAATACACTAACGTCTCTCAATGCACCTCACAACATTTTAGTTAAAGTAAATGATACGTTTCATTCAAAATTCATTAGTGTCACCTGTCACAAATAAGGGACCTTTTTAGCATTTCATTCTTGTTCACAATTAAATGTCCTTTTAACCTTTTTTTTTTTGCACAATTTCATCCAATTTTACCCTCCTTCTAATTAACTTTAGAAAATATTAGTAAAATTTTATATTACTTTTATTAATTAACGAATCTATCTCATTTATAAATATAAAATATTTAATGAAAGATAAATTTATGTGATGTACGTATCAACAAATAATGAAGGGTTAATTTGTCAACACATTCCACCTCTTAATTTCACAAAAAAAAAAAAAAGTGAACGGAGAGAGTATTATTTTCACTCATAGTAACGTACATATTTAGTTAAATTTAGTGTCACGTTTCAACCTTATGTTAAATTGTAGAGTGCAACTGGAGCACACTAAGTCAGGGTAATCATCAAACTCAATTTAATAGGATGAAATTGGTGAAACCATCCCCAATAATTAAAAAATAAAGTTTAAAGAGGGCAATTTGATGATAAGTAGGTGTGTGGGGTGTATGTGTAATTATCAGGGGAAAGAAGGCTGATTTGAAATATTATAATCAATTAATTCAAATAAGCCTCTCTGTTGCTTACACGCATTATCAAGCTTGTACACAATATATTCTCTTATATGTTGCGTTGTTATGCAATATAAATATCACTTGTCTTATTAATTACACCCCAAAAATACTCCTTAATCTTTCATACTAGTATTCTTGCTTTTGAAAAATTAAAGATGGTGAATTACTGGAAATCCAAGGTTCTTCCCAAGATCAAGAAGGTGTTCGAAAACCCGAAAAAGATTGCTGCCGCCGAAGCTTGCAAGACCTTCGACGAATCCAAGGTAAAGAAAACAACAAAATTCCAACAGACGAAATTATATTGTTTCATCCTCGATAATTAATATTTATGTGTACTTATTAGGAGCAATATTCGAATGAGTTCGAAGAGAAAAAGGCTGAGCTTCAACCCAAAGTTACTGAAATCTATGAAGCTTGCTCCACTGAGATTAAGGTAATTATTTTCATGTTCCTTTATTTATTTTTAGATATTAAAAAATTTATGTGATTATTAATTTTAATTAATATTGAATTTTAATTTAAAACAGGGTTTGATCAAGGAACCAAAGGATGCAGGTTTGAAAAAGCACTCTGCAGCTGTTCAGAGTTTCCTCGATGAACTTGCTAAGATCGGTAGGCATATATAATTTAATTTTTTTTTAAAGGTTATTTTAGAAAAAAATAGTTTATGGGTCCAATTTTAATCATTTTATAGACCAATTTCAATTTCAATTACTTTTCTTCCTTTTAATTTGAAAAAGGACATAAAATGGTAAAAATAAAAGTTTAAAAGTGGACACATGTTTACAAAAATTGATAAGTAAAAAGAAAAGAGTCTGAAATCGGTAAAAATGATTAATATATTTTTCACGAGTTAATTAATTATGTTTCGAAAAACTGTGTTAATTCACGGTTTAATATTGAAGATGTTCGTTTTTATTTTTATAATTATGAGAAAGTATTGGGTGATAATATTATTTTGTAGGGTTAATTGCAAAAAAAATCACGACCTTTAGTAGATTTATCAATTACAACATATACTTTTTTTCTTTGCAATTCGATACACCAACTTTTTTAGTTTTACATTTTAATGCACCGAAAAATTTTCCGATCAATTTTAAAATGATGTGACGCCGAAAAGATCAAAATCACCACATTAGCGCCAAGTAAGACTGCCAATTAATTAATTATTATTTTTTAATGAAAAAAAAACAATTTTAAAACTCTAAAAAAATACAAAATTAAACAAGTCCTTATTAATAAATATTCTAAACGCACACACAGAAGAAGACATCAATTTTATTCATTCGGAATTCGCACGCATCCGTGCACACAATGGTTCTTATAATCCTTAGTCAATAGAGGAAATAAGTGTGGTTAGTCAATATAATTCGCATGCACCCGTGCAATTACACGAGGTAATTTTTTTTTCGTTTATTTTGGGTATTTTCTATTCATGCATGGTGTCATTTAATTACTCTTCTAGAGTTTATCAATAAGTGTGGTTTGTGCTATTGGTGTTGGTGTGTGATTAGGAAAAATTAAGTTAATAGAGAAAATAAAATTGTGTGATTAGTTAAAAAAATTGGATTTCTCATGCTCTCTTCCCAAATTTCATGGAGAATAAGAGCACCGTGAATCTGAGCCCATCTTAAACAAACAAATCGGTTGAAGGATTGAGGAATTGAAGAACGCGATTAAGATTTATGTGCAAATAAGGGCTTGTTTAATTTTGTATTTTTTTTAGAGTTTTAAAATTGTTTTTTTTTCATTAAAAAATAATACTCCGTAATTAATTAGTTGACAGTCTTACTTGGCAGCCAATATGGCGATTTTGATCTTTCCGACGCCGCATCATTTTAAAATTAATCAAAAAATTTGTCGGTGCATTAAATTGTAAAATTAAAAAAGTTGGTGTATCGAATTGCAAAGAAAAAAAAGTATATGTTGTAATTGATAAATCTACTAAAGGTCGTGATTTTTTTTGCAATTAACCCTATTTTGTACGGAACAATAATATTAGTGTGACTTATGATAAGCTAAAATTACATAATAATTTATGTTATATTTTTTTAATTTTGTAATCTTGACCATGCTAGATTTTCCCGGGTCGAAACCCGTGTCCGAAGTGGCCTCAAAGATCGGGCCAGGCTATTTACCCGGCCCAGTGTTCTTTGTATTCGAGAAGGTTTCTACGTTTGTAGTGACGGAGGAGAAGAAGGAGGAGGTTGCGCCCCCGGCTGAGGCGGCCCCACCAACAGAGGCAGTGGCGGAAGAAGAGGTGAAAGAAAAGGAGATCACGATAGAGGCCGAGAAGCCAAAGGAGGAAAAGCCGGCCAGTTCTGAAGAGGCGGTGGCAACGAAGGCGGAGACTAAAGTCGAAGCCGCACCACCGGCGGCAGCAGCGGAGCCGCCAAAGCCTTGATGATGGGGTGAAGCCCCCACTTGTGTGGAAAAGTGTATTTATATATGTATATGGGTACATGTGATTTCTTATTCTTTATTTTCTTAATTTCAAGTGGAGTAATAGTTTCAAAACTATTTAAACTTTTGATTTGTGTATTGTTTGAGATACAGTTTGGAATTTATATGAACAGACAAAATTTGTTTGATTTTAAATCCTTCCTTTAATTACCATCTCAATTATCCTCTATCTTTGATTTTTATTTTTTTATAAATGGGATATTCTAAGTTATTATCCGTGCCGGTTTTGCAACATCACAAAAGTCTACTCTAATTATATGATACCCGTGTATTACACAGAAAGTCAGAAAAAAATAAACGTTGAATTTTCTTAATATACACTATTACTTTTAGTAAATATGAAAATAACTTTAAGAAAAATTAATGATAAAATTTTAAACACAAACAATTTAAATAATATTAAAATAACTCTTAATAAATTGCAAGTCAACATTCAATATCAACCATAATATTTTAAATAAATAAATAAATATTTTAGTTAATTGTAAATTAAATCATGCACCACCTCCACTCATTTGCAATCTAATATAAACTTTAAGATAATTGCAAATAAATCACAACTTTAAATATTGTTGCAATTTAGACTTTTTGACAATTTCATTTGTATTTGAATCTAACGTAATTTAGACTTCTTGCTGACACAACATCACCTTAAATAAACAATATTATTTTAAATCAGATCTAATCTCAAAAGGTCTGATTCAGGGACAAATTAGACTTCTAAGAAATCTAATTTGCAACAATATTTAAAATTGGTGATTTATTTACAATTAACTAAAAGTTTAGATTAAAAGATTGCAAATGAGCGAAAACCCATGATTTAATTTGCAATTAAACCTTTTTAAAATTAACAACTTCATTAAATTATGACACATAAGCAAATGAAACCACAATATGACACGTAAACAAAATTAACCACAAAATGACATATCATCAATCTAAACTCCCTATTAGTATATATATGATTATTATTTAGGGAAATTCTTCTATGCAATTGAGTGCAACATACAATTGGATTTTAAGTGATTGTCCAATTGAAATTTATTCATCACATTATAATCTGTTGGTCCCAAGCGAGTAGTGTATGGTTAAAAGAGTAGAGGGGAGGGGTGAATAAACTTTTAAACTTTTTCGAAATCTCTTTTAGTGTGTCAGCTGATTTTGTATGAATGCAGTATGCAGCTGATATAGAGTGCGAGCGTAAACTTAGTTAAGTACTTAGTCTATTGATCTAGCAAGTAGTCTGTTGATGACAAAGTGGGATAGCTCAAGTGGTTAGAGCACCACTACCTAGGCCCCAGGTCCTGGGTTCGAGTCATGGGGAGGGGAAAAAGGGATGGGGGTATTTAACTTGTAATCAAAAAAAAAAGTAGTCTGTTGATTCAATCTACTATTTACTAGCTTAGTTATGGGTATGTATGTGCAGAATAATGTGGCCCTTTTTATACTCGTGTGAAAAACCATTTAGAAACTTGTGTAAGCTTGGAAAAACTACTCAGTTGATTTGATATCGACTGGTTTCAAATCTGTAGTGTGCTCTTTATCAAATCTTGAAATCTATGCATTGTATTAATGATAAATATTATGAACAATAAAGTAAATTGCAGTAAAGTAAATATAACACCAGATTTATAGTGGTTCGGCATCCAGACCTACGTCCACTCTCACAATTTCAACTGTGATGTTAATCCCTTCCAATGGCTTGTAATTTATAGTCCCAAGAATAAGACTTTGATCTTTATGCACCTCCAGATGCACCGATCGACTTGTTATCGTGAGAACAAACACCCTTACACGATTCTGAATCACAACAAACTTATCAAATGGGTTATGGTTGAGGTTTTGTTGTTTTTCTAAGGAATTCCAACTAGTGAATCAATCCAACCGTGATTGATCACTTTCTAAACCTAACAATATAGAATTTAAATTCTGGGCTTATGGGTATATGGAAACTTTGATCTTGAACTTGATAGCTTTGCAGTCTCTAGAACTCTTTGAAGATTGATTTGATTGTTTGTGTTTGATATCAGCTACATAGAATTCTTGAGATAGTTTCTGTGATCTTCACAATGAAGATGGTCTTGTATTTATAAAGAGTTTGATCCTCAAACTAGCTGTTGAAGAGCTTGTCGTTGTATGAAAACTTTCCTTGTTTGAATATGATCCATAAATATCTTGATTTGCTTCCCTTAATCTTTGAATTTTCCTTCTTCGAATATGGTAAGCTTGTATAAGGTAAGTTTCATTAAATACATTGATACCGGATCTATGCTTAACCTTATTTCTTCCTTAATATCACTTCTGTTGTATTATATCATCTTGTCTTCTTTTCAGCTTAGGTAAGGCTTCTTGATATGTCTTCTGATATTGATTCATATAGATGAGGTTTCACTCATCTTGTCTTCATAGTATATCCTCTTGCTTGATTTATTTTAAGTGTTGAGGTATATCAATAGACATCTTCCTTTGTCCATATTAGTTGTGTTGACTCTCGATTGATTTTATCAAGTGTTCACTTAGATGATAAGGTATACAAGTACCTTCACATCTTGTCCACACATGAATTTCTAATCTTCAAGGTCTTCTTAGTCTTCATGTTTTTTACTCTTCAAGGTCTTGAGTATACGCGTGTAAAACCACTTAGTGATATCAGCTGAACTACATACAACTGACCTCACTAGACTTAGACTAGACTATAAGATGTTCTATACAATGTCAGCTAATCCTATTAGATTACATATAAACTTGTCTTGCTAAATAACTCTAAGTGTTTTGGTGATCAAAACTATACATAAACATTGTTGCTCACAAGGTATATATGCTCTATATCCACTACAAGAAAACTGCAATTTAGCCGCGAAAAAAATTGTTGCTAATTCTAATATTTTCGTCGCTAACGTGAGTTAGCGATGAAATAAATTTGTCGCATGATTTGTTGCTATACACCCGTCGCTAACGTGTTTGTGACAAAAAAAATTAATTTTGTCGCAAATATTAGCGATGAAAATTTGAGTTTCATCGCAAAATATTAGCGACGAAAATATGAATTTCATCGCAAAATTTTGCGAGGAAAATCAAACATTTGTCGCAAACACGTTAGCGACGGGTGTATAGCAACAAATCCTGCGACAAAATTATTTCATCGCTAACTCACATTAGCGACGAAAATATTAGAATTAGCGACAAAAATTTTTCGTGTCTAAAATAATAGCTCCTCACTTCGTTACTAATTTTTTGCGATAAATATTTTAAATTCGTTGCAAATGTTAGCGATGAAACCCATATTTTTTGTCGCTAATATTTGGCTATGGATATCCGATTTTCAAATTGTTTCTCTAAACCCACTTCCGCACTCGACCAACCCGACCCACACCCACACCCGCACCCAACCCGACCCACACCCACACCCAACCCAACCGACCCGCACCCAACCCGCATACCCCTCCCCATTTTATTTAAATGACTATTTATTTGGTCTTTGTGGGAATCGATCCAGGGTGGATGGGCACCCATAGCTGGGTGCCCACCACTCGGGCAGACAACTCTTTAGTTCAGTTTTTAATATTAATTATATATGTATTCAATTGTTACTAGTTTAGTTAATTTTACTCATTTAATTAATTTATTTCACATATATTAATTGATTAATTTTTGAACTTGTAACAATTATATATATATATATATATATATATATATATATATTGTAATTTTTAAAACAATTTCAATTGTAAAAAATCAATGTTACTTTAACAATTCCAAAAAAATAATAAATATTACATCCATTCATCATCATCTCATCTTTATGTCCAGTTTCATTTGCATCTTCATATTTATAAATATTTTTGTAAACATTCAAACTGATTTATATAAGACACAAAATTTTGGAGAATTATTAAACATTTAAACCGATTTTCTAGATTTAATATGCATAGTTGAAGTAGTACTCTTCCCTCATGCTCAGTAGAAACAACAACAAATAATTAATGAAATCAAGAAAACAGAAAAATAGAAAAATATAAAACAAATTATATATAATGAAATCAAGAAATTATACCCCAAAATAATTCAAACAAAAAACTTAATATGTCAAATTAATGAGTGTAAATGAAATTATATTGATCCTATTATTTCAAACATGATAGTGTTAGATTCGTCTCTATTGTTTCACACCGTCCATGCACTCAAACTTTTTTTCTTTATTATGTTTAAACGACAACCATTTTTAATTCACGAGAATTAAACATGAAAATTTATATTTCATCACTAAAATATTAGAGACGAAATATAATTTTTATTATTGTTCTGATTATTAACAATAAAATATTATTTTGCTAATAAGGTGATGAAATATTTTAATTTTCTCGCAAATATTAAATCCACAAAATTAGTCATACAAATTTCAACTTTGCCGCTAAAATATTAGCGACGAAATATAATTTTCATTGTTTTTCTGATTATTAACAAAAAAATGAAGTAATTTGTTGCTAGTATAGCGATAAAATATTGTAATTTCATTGCAACAATTAATTTCAATAAATTAGCCACGAAAATTTCTATTTCATCGCAAACTATTAGTGACGAAATATAATTTTCATTGTTGTTCTGATTATTAACAACAAAATGAAGCAATTTGTTTCTAATATAGCGACAAAATATATAAATTTTGTTGCAAAAATTAATTTCAACAAATTAGCCACGAATTTTTTTATTTCATCGCAAAATATTAGCAACAAAATATAATTTTCATTGATGTTTTGATTATTAACAACAAAATGAAGCAATTTGTTGCTAATATAACGATAAAATATATAAATTTTGTTGCAAAAATTAATTTCAAGAAATTAGCCACGAAAATTTCTATTTCATCGCAAAATATTAGCGACGAAATATAATTTTCATTGTTGTTTTGATTATTAACAACAAAATGAAGAAATTTGTTGCTAATATAGCGATGAAATATATAAATTTTGTTGCAAATATTAAATCTAAAAATTTAGCGACGAAAATTTCTATTTCGTTGCAAAATATTAGTGACGAAATATAATTTTCATTGCTATTTTGATTATTAACAACGAAATGAAGCAATTTGTTGCTAATATAGCGATGAAATATATAAATTTTGTTGTAAATATTAAATCTAAGAATTTAGCGACGAAATTTTTTATTTTGTTGCTAAAAATTGATTTTAGCGATGAAATTTAGATTTGTCGCAAAATTTTCATCGCTATTCCCCCTGTTTCTTGTAGTGATCCCAACAATTTTCCCCCTTTTGATGAAGCCAAAACCATTTATCTTGACCTATTAATTTAGAAAAATTATAAGCAGTTATAAAATAATAAAGAACACAAAGGCTCAAATGAAGACAATGAGATGTTGTCTTGTAAGCTAAAAGAAATAGTACTTGTATTAATGATGTGAAATGAGTATAGATTACAAGTAATATATTCTATCAACTATCAAAAGTAGTCTTCATCTCCGTCTTCATCTTCATTGGATTTGGTAGGAAACATACATACGTGAGTGAATTTCATCTATATGCTTTGGATCTGTTATGCCTGCCTCCTCCGTGATTCTTGCTTCAATAATCTTAATTTGAATGTAGTCAACTCGTCTAGGTTCGAGCTTGGGAGCTTCCCACACTGGGTCTTCTGGTGATAGGATATTAAATCTTACTGCAGCTGTTGTCTTGATAGCATTGTCCCAAAGTTCTTTATCTTCAATCTCCATGAAGTGTTGAAAATGTGCGAACACAACGTCTTTGTCGGCTAGGAGACCAAATTTCCTCACAATGAAATTTGCTATCTTCCACTTCTTCTTGATTGCATGCCATCTTGGAAACTCATCTAGATCGATTAACATATCCATATATGTGTTTTCAATCACATCAACATTCTGCTTCAGCTGCCTTAACCTCTTCATCTGTTTTCTTTAGTATTTGGTCTTGGCTGCATCAACTTCCTTAAACTTCTGTTTCTTGAGAGTTTTCTCTTTCTTAGCTCTAGCTTGCTCTTCATCATCTTCAGATTCTTCAATCACAACAACCTTTCTCTTCTTAGCTGATCTCGTAGCAATTTGAGTTTCATGCTCAGCTGTTTGTTTGATTGCAGGAACTTCTTGAACATCTTTGCTTTGCACTTGTTCCCTCTTGGGTACGTAGACAATCTCTTTCTTAGCTTAATCTTCTTCCCAAGATTGTCTAAACTCGAAGCCACTTCATCTTGAGATACTACCAGCTTAGCTTGTTGTGAGATTGTCTTCTCCAAAACATTAATCACCTTACCTTCCCCCTTTTTGGCTTCATCAAGCATGGAGGAGAAAGATTTGGTGGCCTTCATTATTTCTCCTTGAAGAGACATTTTCAGATCATGTTCATGCTTCAAACTGATCTCCTGAATCTTGGATATACTGTGCTGTATGATGTGATCATAAGTAGAAGCAACAGTCATCTGTGTCAACTTATCAGTCACAAACTTGAGCTATTCCGTAGTTTCCTTCAACTGTGTAGAAGATTCAACAAACTTCTCATTTATTGAAGTAGCAACTGTTGAAAGTGAGGCTTTTTTCTCTTGAGCAATCCTTAACATCTTCAAAGCCTCTTCCCTTTGCTCTTCAGTTTCCCTTCTTTATTTTGTAGCTGAGTCAAGCAATAGCCTGTAACGCCTTCCATTGTAATCATTTATGAGGCATAAAATTGAGCAAATAGAGAAGTCCTCTCAACAACCTTCTTATTTTCACTAGCCAAGAACTCTTCAACCCTTTGGAATAACTCAACCCTGAAAGCATCCTCCATGTCATTGATTTGGTTGAGTAGAGTCCTCTTCTGATCCTTGGTTGCTTGCTCAGTGTACTTTATCAGCTAAAGTCCTAGTCCTTTCTCAAAGTACGAGTATAGAGAGTCCTTGACTTGATCTCTAACCTCTTGCTTAATATTTGGAATTGTAAAGGAACTAGTACATATATCTAATCGATCTAGGAGCTGGCCGTTCATCACTTTCAAGTCCCTGAGTCACTGAGGCCAGGGGCTGTGATGACTCAACTGCAACCATTTTTGGAAGCTGACTAGGAAGATCGCTGGAAGGGGTTTCAACTTCTCTAAGGTTGGTTTCCATCACCTCAACCTCAGCTTGGTTTGACCCCAATGCCTCCGGATCCAAAGATCCATCCTTGACAATGATATCCGCTGATTGCTCACCTTCAATATCTGGCTCAGCTGATGTCTCAACTTCTTTGCCAACTTGCATAGTTATATCTCCAACTATGTTAAGTGTTGGTTCAACTGATCCTCCCTCAACTGATCCACCAGCCTCATCCAAGGATGGATTTTAGCTGTTGTTCCCTTCATCATTAGCTCCAGACCTTGGTACATTGTCGCTATGATCTTCTTTGTCCTCAGTAGTCAGTTGAGTTGATGAACTAGGAAGTTTTCCAAGCTTCATTGCCACCAACTTAGTGAGTGCATCATCGGAAAGTAGTTCAATGAAGGTATTAACCTTGGCAGATTCCTTTTGCTCCATCTTCCAGTCGAGGAAATGTGAAATTCCTCCTATACCTTCTATCACCAAGTACAATTCATCGACAACCCCATACCTCAGCTCCTTCCAAGTCCACACTCGAAGCACCTTTTTGAACTGGATGGAGAACTCCTTCAAATCTAGAAAGGACGTGATGATCATCCGACTAATTCTTAGACGAATCATCCTTTCCATTGGGAAAATGAGATAATCGATCATTGCAAACTTAGGCTCGGTTGTGTCGACTGGGTCTAGTCGCATAGTCTCTTCTGATATATTTGTTGGCTAAATGGGTGAGTGGGGTGGTGAGGATTCAATATATGTTTGAGTTATTTGGACTGTGGTTTCAAGAGGGTCTATGGAAGTTGGTGAAGGGGAGTGATGTGTTTCCTCAGCAGTGTGAGTATCAACTGGGTCTGGGGTTGGTATGCGAACTGATAAGGGCTCAACCATAATGGGTTGAGATCCCACTTTAGCCTTACCCTTGGCTTTTGGTTTGGGTTTGGATGATGTCCTAGCTTTAGTTCACGTACGACTGGATGAAGAAGGGTTAGGAGTAGGGGTAGAAGGGATTGGTTTAATAGGCCTTACAATTTATTTAGTAGGGGCCTCTAGAGTTGACTCTTCTAAGCTAGAAGGAGAGATCAACCCTGTTTTGATCATTTAAGTTCTTGACTTAGCTAAATATTTAGTCTTCTTCCTTGGTAGGGTTGATTCCTCTTCCTTGTCTCATCAACCTCATATGTCTTAATAACTGACTCCTCTTCTTCTTCCTTTAGAACATCATTCATCACTTCAGTTCCCCCTTTGATCATGGCCTCCCTCTTCTGCCAAATCATCTTCGTCCTCATCATCTTCTTCCACCTAATTCTCTACTTCCTCATTATCTGCCTTAGCAACTGCCATTTTCCTTGCTTTTTATGCCGCCTTTTCAGACCGGTACTCTTCTAACTTTGCAATTGCTTCCTTTCGAAGCATCCACTAAGACACATGGAAAGGCTTAGCTGGTCCTTATTCCTTCCTCTTGGGGAGCAGTCCTGGCAACAAAATGCTTAGCTTTTTGCTATATCCAAGTGTAGTTGTTAGAATCCATTCCTTGGCCTTAGTATCTAGCTGTATCTTCTTCCCTTCTAGGGAAAGCCTTCCAAGGAAAAATCCTTACATGTCACCATCAATACCATCGTATATGGCTGCCATCACTATGATCTTAATGTTGGTTAAAACATCAACACTAAAAGAATGACCCAACATTATCTTTCTAGCAATGTCCATCAAGAACTTCATTTTATCCGACAACATTGACTTCTTAAAATTCGTTGCCTTCTCTGATTTAATGGCTCCATTGGTGAACCTCTCAATGTATTCCTTCTCCCTACCCGCATTGTAAGTAGAAATTTTTACTTTGCAAGAGTGTACTTTGAAAGCATTTTTGAGATCCTCTCGAGTGATTTTGCCCTGCTGCCCCCAACATAGGCTTGAACATAATCTTCCTGTTCGTGACCTGAGTAAATGATTTTGAAATTGAGCTTCGAATAGCGTTATTTGGAATATTCGTCATATTGGAAGTGAAATTTGGATAATTTGTCATATTCCCGACATTTAAATTTTGGGAATATTGGTTTCCAAAATGAAAATTTGGAGAAATTTGTGAATGAAATGTTGTAGGATGATTGAATTGAGAGTATGAAAAATTTGGAGGAAGTTGAGAATTTGGAGAAGATTCATCTTCATCTAAATTTTGAGAATGAAGTAAATTATTATAATTTTTATCCATTTCTTGAATAAAAATTTGAGTGTGAAGAGGAATTGAAAATGAAATGAAATTGAGACAATAAATTTGAGAGGTGAAAATGAAGAAGATTTATGTGGTAAACATGCTCTACACAAACATGTATTTATAGGTAAAAAACAATAATATTTTATTAATTAAAATAGACGTTGAACCCATTTTTATTTTAATTGATAGATTTGATACTTATTTCAAACGGTTATGTAGATGTTGTTAATTCTTAAATGTCTTAACATTATCAACAACATCTGAATTTGACCTTCCGAGATTTTTTCTAAGTCTTTTCTGAAATGCTACATTAAATGTTGACCTAAATGTTGTCGCATTTCTGGCAGGATCTAGAAGCTTCTACAAGGATCTGGAACCTGGAAGATTCCAGAACATTGGAGAACATGCTAGAACAGCCTAGATACATTTGGAACGACCTGGAGCAGCCTAGAAGGATCTAGAAAGATCATGGAAGTTGAGTTTCCTAAAAAATAGGACCTCAATGTGGAAGCCTCTAGAATTTCGTATCCCACACTATAAATACCCATTGAAGGCTTCATAATTCGGTGTGCTCTATTCGATCAATATCCTAGACCGAGCGTTCATCCCTGTTAGGAAATTGTGGCCAATAGTTCTACATTTTAGTTCATACGTTGTATACCACCCGTATGACTGTGTGTCTTCTTATCTATTGAGAGTGTAATCATTAGATAGACTAGGCATTTCGACAGTGTATAATTTATACACTTAGTTCGTTTTCTAGACTTGGCACCTGCCTCGTTTATAGTTTCGTTGTGATTGTTAATGCTGTAACATTTCACACAACATTTGTACTTGAAGATAAGTATTGTTTTTCGCCGTAAGGCTAGCATAGATTTTTATTTATAAAATCTATGTGAAAATTATTTCCATTGTGTCACGTTTGTTTTTAGTGTTTCAAGTCTTCCGCTGTGTTAATCTTAATTTCTGATATTCTGTTAGAGTCAGTGTTGTACCAATTGTCACAACATTTAGTACAACATTATTCTACTTAAACTTAAACACTTCATATACATACACCACACCACAGCACACTTTCAGTTGGTATCAGAGCTGATACCTGACGACACTAGGTTAGATCTTTGGTCAAGTGTGTTTTTAGTGTAGGTTAGCAATGGAAACACATCACATATCCACTGCACTTAGGCCACCCGTTTTAGTTGGTTCGAATTATGCGTATTGGAAGCCTAAGATGCGTATGTACATCAAGTCAATTGATGAACGTGCTTGGAGGACTGTACTTACAGGTTGGGAAGCTCCAAAAAGACCAGCAGACGCAGATGGTGAAATACAACTCAAGAGAGAAGTTGACTGGACGGCTGATGAAATAACAACAGCGAGCTACAATTCTAAAGCTTTAAATGCTATTTTTACTTCTGTTGATGTTTCAATGTTTAAAATTATATCTAACTGTTCTACTTCTAAAGATGCATGGGACAGGTTGCAAGAGCATTGTGAAGGTTCAGAAAGTGTTCGAAGAACTAAGCTTCGAATGTTGGGAACAAAGTTTGAGAATCTCCGAATGAAGGAAGATGAAACCATTTCAGCCTACAATGAAAGGTTAAGTGAGATAATCAATGAATCACATTCTCTTGGTGACCCTATTTCTAATGTTAGAGTAGTTCATAAGATATTAAGATCTGTTCCTAAAAGATTTGATGCTAAAATTTGTGCTATTGAAGAGGCAAAAAATACAGATACATTAAGTCAAAATGAGTTAGTGAGTATTCTTAGAACATATGAAATAAACACTAATCAAGTTGATGAAAATGATGCTGATAAGAAAGTTGTGGTTTTTAAAGGAGAAACATCAAACATTTCTGAGTCTCAACCTATCATTACTGAAGTTGATTCTGATGAAGAATTGCTTGATGAATGTCTCAACAATCCTAACAACATTGCCTTGCTCACTAAGCACTTTAATAAGTTTCTTAAGAAATCTGTGAACAAATCTAGAAATATTCAGCCTAAGATTCAAATCAATACATCAACACCTCAACCAGAAAGGAGGAAAGGTCAATTCACACCAAGACTATCAAAGAGTGAAGGTAAACCAAGGTATGATCCTGAATTTCGAAAATCAGTTCAATGCAATGCTTGTTCTGGTTATGGTCATTATGCAAATGAATGTGCCAATACTAGACTTAAGCAAAAACTGAATTTTAGTGCTACCTTGAGTGATGATTCTGATGATGATCTTGATGAATTAAATCAGAATGAATATTCTAATTTTACCAGAATTGATTATAATGATTCCTCAGATGATGATCTGGATGAAACAGATTCTGATGCTGTACCTGATGTTTCAACATCTACAGCAACATCAGAACAGAGTCACCCAGATTTGAACTGTTTTAATGGTTTGGTTGATGATGCAGGAAAAAGGAATGATGACAATGAATACCAAAAGTTGTTAGATGATTGGAAAAATCAGAAACTCACCCTTGATTCTCTGAATAAAAGGAATGAGGATTTGACAGACACAATCACCAAGCTAGAAGTTATTCTTACCAAAAGAGATCTGGAAATCTGTAACTTAAAGGAGAAATTGATAAATTCTACTTTATGTTTCAAGAAATATTCCAAGAGTGCTTCTGAGGTAAATAATGCTATAGCTACTGGTAAGTCTAATAATCATGGTTTAGGTTATGATGGTACTACTGCTTCTATTTCTGATAAATTTAGAAAACCTGTGAAATTTGTTAAGGCAAATGTTGACACATCTGGGTCAACATCTGCAGAAACAGAGTCTCACAAGGTTAAGAGAAAGTATATCTGTCATTTCTGTTTCAAAATTGGTCACATTCGTCCTTACTGTATAAAGTTGTTTGAAGAACAGAAAAACTTGAAAATGCTGCATAAGAAACTGTCACATCCTGGTAAACAGTTTTTGAAATCTGCATGGAAACCAAAAGCTACCTGTAATGTTGTTCATACCTCCTTAAAAGCATGTTTACCTGAATTATGGTACTTTGATAGTGGTTGTTCAAGACATATGACAGGTCGTATTGATTTCTTATCTGATTATGTGACCTTGAATAGTGGTAGTGTTACATATGGTGGAGGTTCTAAAGGAAAGATTGTTGGTAAAGGAACTTTGAATGTTGAAGGTTTTCCTAAGCTTAAAAATGTATTACATGTTGATGGCTTACTTGCAAATCTGATTAGCATTAGTCAACTTTGTGATGATAATTTGCATGTGAAATTTGATAAAGATTCATGTTATGTTCTTAATAAAGATGAAGTTTGTGTCATGACTGGTACTAGGTCAGCTGATAATTGCTATCTTATTGGAACAAATATGTGTAACTTGTCAAAACATGATGAAAATGTTCTATGGCATCAAAGATTGGGTCATGCAAATTACAGAGCAATGAAAAAGCTAATCAAAGCAGATGCAGTAAAAGGAATTCCAGAACTTAGGTTTCACAACACCACTGTATGTGGACCATGCCAAAAAGGTAAGCAGGTAAGAATGTCACACAAAATGCTGTCACATTGTACTACACATCGATGCTTTGAATTACTGCACATGGATTTGATGGGTCCTATGGAAACTGAAAGCATTGGAGGAAAGAGGTATTCCTTAGTTGTGGTAGATGATTTTTCTAGATATACCTGGGTAGAGTCTTTGAGAGACAAATCTGAAGCATTTGCTGCATTTAAAATTCTTTATAAGAGGTTCAAAAATGTGTTTAACTTGAAAGTTGGCCGTATTAGAACTGATCATGGTAGGGAATTTGAAAACAGCATGTTTAATGATTTTTGTGATAAAAAGGGTATCTTGCAAGAATATTCATCTCCTAAAACTCCACAACAAAATGGAATTGTTGAAAGAAAGAATAGAACTTTACAAGAAATGGCTAGATTTATGTTTACATCCAAATGTCTTGCTAAGAAATTTTGGGGAGAAGCATTGAATACTACATGTCATATTATTAATAGGGTTTTTATTCGTTCTGGAACTAATCAAACACCATATGAGATTTTGAACAACAGAAAACCTAATGTGAAATATTTTCATGTATTTGGTTGTGTGTGTTACATTTTGAATGATAGGGATCAACTTCATAAGTTTGATTCTAAAAGTGATAAAGGTTTCTTTTTAGGCTATTCTAGAAATAGTAAAGCTTATAGAGTTTATAACCTTAGAACTAACACTGTTCAAGAATCTGTTAATGTTGTGTTTGATGATGATAAAGGTCTTACAGATGACAAAGATGAAGAAGATGTATCACAGGTTACTGACACTTCTGAGAATACACTGAAGTCTGAGAATGTTGCACCAAATGTTAACACATCTGGGTTAACATCGACAGAACAGACAGTTGTAACTTCACAGAATGACCAGTACATTCCCAAAACGAATCCTTCTTCAAGAATAGGTAAAAGTCATCCTTCTGACCAGATCATAGGCGATGCTACAGTTGGAGTGCAAACAAGAGGAAGAGTAAGATCAAACAAGGTAGATGTGGTAAGAACAATATGCATGTCTTCTATGTGTAATGTTGTAAATGCTGAATGCTATTTATCTGAAATTGAACCTAAGAGTGCTAAAGAAGCCTTAACTGATGAAAACTGGATTAATGCTATGCATGAAGAACTTGGTCAGTTTGAAAGAAATGAAGTATGGACACTTGTTCCAAGACCTAGTCATACTAATGTCATTGGAACAAAGTGGATATTCAAGAATAAAACTGATGAATCTGGTAATATTGTTAGGAACAAGGCTAGGTTAGTAGCACAAGGTTACACCCAAGTTGAAGGAGTCGATTTTGATGAAACTTTTGCACCTGTTGCTAGGATAGAATCTATTAGATTACTGCTAGCTATTGCATGTTTTATTGATATTAAGCTTCATCAAATGGATGTAAAGGCTGCATTTCTAAATGGCATTTTAAATGAAGAAGCATATGTTGAACAACCTATAGGATTTGAAGATCCACAGTATCCTGATCATGTATATAAACTTAAGAAAGCATTATATGGCCTTAAACAAGCTCCTAGAGCATGGTATGGTAGGCTTACTAACTTTCTTTTGGAATATGGATTTATTAGAGGAGAGGCAGATAGAACTTTGTTCATTAAGCACACTGAAAATAATATACTAATTGCTCAAATATATGTTGATGACATTGTGTTTGGTTCTACTTGTGATAAAATGTTGAGTAAATTTGTTGAGGCAATGACTGCAACATTTGAAATGAGTACGGTTGGAGACTTGAACTATTTTCTAGGTCTTCAAATCAAACAATGCAGTGATGGTATTTTCTTTTCTCAGAGTAAGTATGCTAAGAACTTGGTTAAAAGATTTGGTCTTGAGAATTCAAAACCAATGAAAACTCCTATGGGATCTTCTTTGAAACTTTGCAAAGACAGTGCTGGAACAGATGTTGATCCAACACTTTACAGATCCATGATAGGTAGTTTACTGTACTTAACCTCTAGTAGACCAGATATTATGTACAGTGTGTGTGTTTGTGCTAGGTACCAAGCTAATCCAAAGGAATCTCACCTGAATGCTGTGAAGAGGATCATCAAGTATGTTTCAGGAACAAGTGACCTTGGAATCTGGTATACTAAGGACACCAACAACATTTTGATTGGCTATAGTGATGCTGATTGGGCTGGAGACATAGATGATAGAAAGAGTACGAGTGGAGGATGTTTCTACATGGGAAACAATCTTGTTTCATGGCACAGCAAGAAGCAGAATTGTGTTTCACAATCTACTGCAGAATCTGAGTATATAGCTGCTGGAAGCTGCTGTACACAACTCTTGTGGCTGAGCAAGATGTTCCATGACTATGGTATTGAGAATGGTATACTTACAATCTTTTGTGATAATACTAGTGCTATTAACATTTCTAAGAATCCTGTACAACACTCACTCACAAAGCACATTAGCATAAGACATCACTTTATGAGAGATTTAGTAGAGAAGAACATTGTGAAGTTGGAGTATATATATACCTACTGAAAAACAAAATGCTGACATTTTTACTAAGGCATTAGACCATGAGAGATTCTCAATCTTGAGGAAATCTCTTGGGATGAGCACTATCTGAAAAATTCGGATGGATGTTGTCACAAATGCGGTAGCATTTGGGACAACATCATGGGTTGTATAAATTTTATAAGTTGAATTTATTTCTTACTTAGTTAAATAATTCCTTTGTAAAATATCTACGAATCTAAGAACCTTGGAGTGCAAAAATAAACATGTCTTACACCTCTCAAATGCATAAAAATGAGAATGTTATTAGCATACTAAAAGATGTACCAAATCACTGAGTAACTATGGAGCACGGAGTTCGCTACTACGATGCCTTCTTTTCAAAAGGTGATATTTGGTAAAAACATCAACATATTTGTAATCCATTAAGTAAGTATGGGGCACGGAGTTCGCTACTACGATGTACTCTACAGGAACAATGGATCAATACAAATTAGATGCTATAACACAAAAGGAAAAAATATGGTGCAACACAAATGAAGCAAATTCATGTAAAAACCGTGTTGAGGTGTTTGCAACAGTTTTGAGCACAACATTGCCTGATTCAAATTTATTTTTATCTGTTGTAATTATTTAATTATTTATTGAGATTTATTTTATTTATTTAACTATATACTAATCCACGTTTTTTTTATTTTTCAGATTATGCTTGGACTAAGTAAAAATTCTAGAAACTTCTTAATTACTCAATTAATTAATAAAATTGATTTTTCCCACAAATTAAACCATGATCTAGGTTGTGGCTAAAAATGTGGAGCACTATCAAATTATTTCTGGAATTAATCGTGTTAAGCTCCAACTACACTCATTCTCTCTATAAAACTCAATTAATTGTGATTTATTTTGCTAATTGTCTTTTTCGAGTTTTTGTTAAGTACTGTATTTGCAGAAACTGTTCTTTGGCCGTGTATTTCCCAAATTTACTACATACACTCTCAAAAACCTACCTTGGAAATCCAACCGATTCTTCTTAATGGCTGGAAACCACCCTCGATCACACTCTCACTCACACTCTTCTCCTGAATCTTCCGATCAAAATGCCCAAAATTCTCTCAATCTTCTTGCTTCAATGGCCTCACAACAGTCAAATTCCTCAAATGCCGACACCAATGTCTCTGCAACTCCATCAACAACCACTCCTGTTCCACAAACTACTCCACCAACTACCCACATCCCACAAGACTCAACTGTTGAAGAATTCACTAGGGCTGTTGAAGAGGTATCCAACACTCTTCGGACTACTGGTCATCTACCTGTGATGACGTTTGGAGATATCACTGTGGATATCTCGAGCTATTTGGCCGAACAAACTGCCCAAATGGCTGCTGCTGCCAAAACCCCCCAATTCTTCAAACCCTACTGAGCCAGCTGCACCGAAACGGAATGTGAAAACCGTTGCTGAAGGAGAAGCTAGTGCTGATGCATCCAATTCTGAGGATGTCGAAATGGAAGATGCTGAAGCTTCTGATGATGGTACAAATTCTTCACTCTCTGTCTCTGATGAGTCTGCTCCCATTCCTCTCAAGAAGAATGCACAGAAAGGAAAAAGACAGAGAAGCCCTGTTCAAAGGAGGAGGTCAAACCGTGTGTTTACCCGAATAGATTACTCTGAATCTATGAGAAAGAAGAAGAAAGCCGGAGCTGATGCTAGTGAACCGATTCAAGTGTTCACTGAATCTGATGAAGAAACCGAAGTTGCCACTGTTGCTGCAAAGAAACCAAAGACTGATGCTGAGAAACCAAAGAAAGCTGCTGTTGAACGAAGGAAGAAAGTTGCTGCTGATCCTAAAGAAAAAGGGAAAGCCAAGATGATCCCTGAAGAAGAACCTGCTGAATCAGACTCTGATTCTGATTTCAATGTTTGCCTAAGAGACATGCAAGAATCTCTTAAGAAGAATGCTGAGTCATTTGCTGCTGCAAAAGAGCCCACACCAGAACCTGATGATGATGGAAGTGGAGACAACTCATCTTCTGAGGCAAAGAGCTCATCTGCTGAAGCAAAGAGCTCATCCAAAAGCTCCTCTGCACATGATGGAGACACTGATCCTGATGAGGAACTGCCTTCTGAGGAAGAAAATGAAGGTATCTCTGATCACTCCACTTATGTTGAGAAAAGGTTAGAAATTTATTCTAAGAGGAAGCTGTTGATTGAGAAAAGAATAAATGTGCCTGATTTTGATAGTAAGGGTATGCTTAAGTTCTTAGAGGATAGAAATCTGTTGAATGCTGTTACATTTGGTGAAGCTTTTCTTACAAACTGGTCTTATGAATTCTATGCCTGTATGAAGAAAAGTTATGGAAAAAAGAGTTCTAGGTCTTATGGTACTGTTAATTTTAGGGGGAGGGATGTGCCATTCACTCCAGAACTTATTAATGAGTTCTTGCACACTCCTAATGTTGATGAGGATGATGATCCAGATATGGATGTTGTGATTACTGCAATCACAGGGGGTAGAAAGACTAAGTGGACTAGGAAGATGCTAGCTAGACACTTAACCTCCTTACATTCTGTTTTGTATAAGCTGATCATATACAATTGGATTCCCACTACCAACACCACTAAGATCACAAGAGACCAAACCATTCTTATGTATAGGATTTCTATACTTAAGAAGTTCAATCTGGGACATACCATCTTTCACCATATGAGGAAATTTACTGGGAAAACTACTGGGAAAGGAAATCTGCCCTATCCAGTCTTGATTTCAAACTATCTGAAGCACCATGGCTTCACTGCTAAGAAGACTGATGTCTTGAGGGGGAGAGTGCCACTGCTTGCTATTGCTCCTGCCTTATTGATTGGGGACAGAATCATTGATTTGCCCATAGTTGCTCCTGGTACTGATAGTCCACAGAGATCTTCCAGACCCTCTACTTCTGATCAACCAGGCCCTTCCAGAACACATCAGAGAAATGCACCCCCAAATGTTGAGAACATTCGTGTCAACATTTCTGGTAATGTGTATCTTTCACAGGAATTCATCAAACTCCAACTCCAACACTTGCAGGAAACAATAGATGAACTTCAGTTCTTGAAGGACAGGTGGACCAACCTACTTTCACCTACAACAGGGGGAGTACCATCACCATCCAACTCCAATGTGGTCATTGAGGAGATAAATGAAGATGGAGTTCCAGCTGCTGCTGATGCTGGTGCTGTACCTGATGCTGGAGGAGATGCTGCTGTTACTGATGTAGTTGCACATCTTGCATCTATTTACTTTGTGGATGAAGTTGATGAACAGGAACATTGATCTTCCTGGAGAAAGCTGTTGGACAGGGGGAGATCTGAATTCCAAAAATGGCTATGGTGCAGGAAGATGATGCTGCAGCTGTTACCACAGCAATATAAGCCATTTATTCAGCTCTACCTGTGTAATTAATGTTTAAGTATTCTGAATTTTTGATACACTTGTTGTTTATTTTTCCTAGATGATAGGATGTTTATTACTGCAACTTGCTTAATGGTTCCACTTGATGTTTGTTTACTGCCTTGCTTAATTTGTTTGCAGATTATCATGTGTCTACTATTGCAGGTTGTGTGTAGTTTTTGTTTATATTCTGTTTACATTATGTTTGTTGCTCTGATTTTTTTGTTTGTTTTGTTTTGTTAGTGTCATACTTAGATTCTAAGTGAATTTCTTCCAGTTTAACTTATTATCTTAGTATAGTTACTTATGTTGTGAGTAAGTGTATAGTTTATACTTATTCTATTTTGGATAAAATAGTCTTGATCTTTTGGCACGGATCATTATGAAATTATCCTTGATCTTCAGTCGATTTGATCCAACGATTACAACAGGTATTGTCTTGACTAGTGCTTAGCAATGATGTCAACCTCAACTAAGTACATAAAACTGAGTATGTATAGAAATATATGTGCATCAGGTGTGTTGTAGTCGAAAGGTCAAATTGGGGGAGATTGTAGATGTTGTTAATTCTTAAATGTCTTAACATTATCAACAACATCTGAATTTGACCTTCCGAGATTTTTTCTAAGTCTTTTCTGAAATGCTACATTAAATGTTGACCTAAATGTTGTCGCATTTCTGGCAGGATCTAGAAGCTTCTACAAGGATCTGGAACTTGGAAGATTCCAGAACATTGGAGAACATGCCTGAACAGCCTAGATACATTTGGAACGACCTGGAGCAGCCTAGAAGGATCTAGAAAGATCATGGAAGTTGTGGAAGTTGAGTTTCCTAAAAAATAGGACCTCAATGTGGAAGCCTCTAGAATTTCGTATCCCACACTATAAATACCCATTGAAGGCTTCATAATTCGGTGTGCTCTATTCGATCAATATCCTAGACCGAGCGTTCATCCCTGTTAGGAAATTGTGGCCAATAGTTCTACATTTTAGTTCATACGTTGTATACCACCCGTATGACTGTGTGTCTTCTTATCTATTGAGAGTGTAATCATTAGATAGACTAGGCATTTCGACAGTGTATAATTTATACACTTAGTTCGTTTTCTAGACTTGGCACCTGCCTCGTTTATAGTTTCGTTGTGATTGTTAATGCTGTAACATTTCACACAACATTTGTACTTGAAGATAAGTATTGTTTTTCGCCGTAAGGCTAGCATAGATTTTTATTTATAAAATCTATGTGAAAATTATTTCCATTGTGTCACGTTTGTTTTTAGTGTTTTAAGTCTTTCGCTGTGTTAATCTTAATTTCTGATATTCTGTTAGAGTCAGTGTTGTACCAATTGTCACAACATTTAGTACAACATTATTCTACTTAAACTTAAACACTTCATATACATACACCACACCACAGCACACTTTCAGGTTATAATTTGTTACTAGTTAGAATTTTAATTTCAATTAACATTAAATTTAACATAATGAATTGTATATTTAGGATATAATGAGTCAAAACAATTATTTTTTAAATAAGGCAATTCACTTAAAATTTAAAATTTACATTTATTAAATGAGTCAAATAGAAAAATATATAAAAAAAAGGAGAAAAAAGTGGGCAATAGAACCGCAGTCTGCAAATGCAGAATTGTCTGCCAAAATAACGCTCTTCTTCGCATGAAATGCACACGCCAAAAAATTAATGCGTGTTTCCCTCATGCAAGGTAAGTGTGCTGCATCATTTTTTTCTCTCCCTGCGTCCATGGACGTCCAAAAGTTCGATTTTTTCTCTCCACTCTCTCCTTCATGGACGTCTCACAACGACTCCCTCATGTTTGTCCACTCCATGGATAACCACTATCGTTGCTCTAATTACTAATTGTGTATATGTGTGTTCACTGTGTTGGCAGACCTTCAGCCCCACGCCCTATGCTCTACAATACACTAAGGGTGGGAATGAGTCAGGCTACCTGATAGGGGTTTACGGCTCGGCCTTTTAAAACTCGACTCGATTCGTTTAATAAATAAGTCGGGCTCAAGATTTTTTTTAAAGCCTATTTAGTTAAATAGGTCGGACTCGAGTCTTTTCGTAGGCCTTTTAAGCCTAACGGGCCAACCTATTTAACTTTATTTATATATAACTATATACTCCATCCGTCCCCGAAAAGTTTGCGGGGAATCTTGGACACATGGTTTAAGAAAAAAAGTGTAATGATGAGAGTGTTAAGTGGTAATTTTGTAAACTTATATATATAATGTAAATAAAGTAGGCGGATTGAGTGTATGGTGGGCCCCAAAAGTAATGACATGAATTGTAAATATGTGTATTAACATGTATTTTCTCAATACTCGCCTCTCAAGTGTAAGAGGGTCATCGTAGTAAAGATAAGTGCCCGATTAAATATTAATCCACGTGACTAGATTGCTTGTGTAGCCCTAGTGTTATACATCTTCACGTAATTATAGTGATGAAACATGGGGTGAGCGATAAAATTAAATGCAAAATTAAACAAAATAAATACTAACTAAGAAAAGCAAGTAAAATAATGATCAAGATCAAATAGTGAGAAGTAGTGTTCGAGTGTTCTTCATTATGTGAAAATCGTTTAAAACTCAACTTTGGTACCAGGTATAAGGGGACATGCCTCCCTTTAGCAAGTCCAACGATAATAAACCTATTACTCTAACTTAATCTAAGTAGGAAATTGGACTAGAAAGCAAAGATGCCCCAAGGAAGGGAAAGAACCAAGCGAAGTTAGCATCGAAGAGAAGGTCTATAGAAAGGGCAATTACTGGATTGACTGTCTGATTACAAAGTGAAAGCTCGAGCCGCTAGGGCTTTGTTTTGGTTTACGAGTTAGAAGCTCGTCTTGTTTGGTAGAAACAGTCACTATGCATATATCTAATCGAGCTCCTAAGATCAGGAGGAATGATATAGTCGTTCTTGCCCTGATAATCACACAATTAGTGGATTCTACTCTATCTAAACTAATCTAATCCGTAATCATGCTTTTCCACTTGAATACTAGAAATCAAACCCCTACGTTCTCCTCATCAATTACTTAAACTCACATTCAAATAATTAGTGTAAATTAATGGGGTTCTAATGAAAATTACCCAACTCTCGTTGCAATAACCCAATATAAACTCAATCTACTCGATCCCAACCCGCGTTTATACGATCATTCAAGACTAACCAACTCTCTTTGCACTAATCATGCTTCAACATATAATCTAACAATTGAATTCAAGTAAATGATCATGCAAAATCCATTAATCTAAGCTAAACACCTTCCAATTGAATTAAACAATCAAAATTAAGCTAAAAATTGAATTTAATCATAAATCCAAACACACAAACACAATAAACTTAGTTAATAACTAAATTAACAAATGAAATCAAACTCATAAAAGATAAATAACATTGAATTAAAGAAAGGTATCACCTCAAACGATCTTTAAATATTCCTAACACTTACAATAAAATAAAATACTCCATTGCAAATTAATTAAGAAAATAAAATTAAGTGTATTGAGTGAAGTGGAAGGAGGTGGGTTTCCCCGATGAGTTGTTGCCTATGCTCAGTTTTCTCACTGAATTGGCTGCCGTGTCTCACGACAATGCCCTCTTCCTGAATGGTGTAAGTGATGGATTGGGCCCTTCAATTTGTGTAAGGCGTTGGCTATATACCCCTCCAGCTTTGTTAAGTATACTCCCTCATCCAATTTATTAATTTAATAATAACGTTAAATACCTATTTTGCCCCTTTAGTAATTCTAGGCAGATAGATACACCTCCTATTTCCTATTACATGATCCCTACTGTTGACTTTCCTTGCATACTACAAAGATTACCCAAAAAAATATAGCTCCAAAAAGAACTCACGCTGGGTGGAAGAAGTTTCAATAAAAAAACTCACACTCATATTGTTGTCATCTCTCCAAGGTCAAGGGTGGAACATAATGGTTCAAAAACGTGAAGGAAGTTATAAATACGTGAGTTTTTTTTTCTTATATTTTATTTTTGTATAAGTTTTGAAATGTGGGCATAAAAATCTAGGGTTTAGGATTTTTTGTTATTATTTTTAGCTTCTTGCATGGTTTTTGTTATTTTATGACTTAAACTGAGATGAAAATGGTGTGTGGTTATTTTCGCGCGTTTGGCTATGACATTTTTTTCCGTTCAAAATTTTCGACCCTGGTTGGTCGACGGGAACACTTATGGCCGACATGACGATGAAGTTATGTTTCGTCGACCAACCTATGCTGAAAGTTTATTTACACATATATTCATATCGTGCAATTTTCATCAACTAGTAACAGACAAAAAGTGTTTTGGTCGACAAAGTGTTGTCGACCAAAACGTATTTGGTCGATTACACCCTCTTGAAAAAGTGAATAACAATTTCTTTTTTCTAGAATTTGTCGGACTATTCAAACAACGATCTGGAATATGTTGAGGAAATAAATGTATTGAATGATGATACTTTTGTTGAGGAAACCGAGGATCCAATGTGTGGTGAAGAAAATCAAGGTGAAGAGGCTCCGGGTAATGAAATTGTGATGGACTATACGGACGTCTTCACAAATGGAAATTATTTTGCAAGTCGGGAGGCCATTCAAGAGTGGGTACGTGTTGTATCTATAGAACACAATATGGTGATCATTGTGAAGCGTTCCGATAATGGGTCCAGGAAGAAGAAAGCACACGTGTTGCTAGCATGTGAATGGGGATAAAGTGGGTACGTGTTGTATCTAAAATTGATTTGCATTGGGCTTGTGAATGAAAACCACTGGATACAGGTATAAAGTGAAACAACATCGTATGCTTGTAAATTGATTTGTCATACATTTGATATTGCGTATTTAATATGTTAGTTGTTGTGTGTAGGTGTTTCTACGGGCTTCCTGTCCATTGCCACCGGTTGCATGTTCATGGATGACTTACAAGCTTTTAGTGGCTAGCGGATGGATGGATGTGTATCGAAGTAACGAATACACCTAGCTAGATATACTTTTATAGTGAAAGTCCACATTTTGACTTTAGTGCAAACAATATTTTGACACTAAAATCCATATTTTGACATGATTTGTAAGACTTATTTTGATATGATTTGTGTAAGGCTTATTTTGACATGATTTGTAAGACTTATTTTGACATGATTTGTAATGCTTGTTTTGACGTATGATTTGTAATCAAAGTGAAAAATATTGTTACTGGCCAGGTTTTTCGATTCCAGTGTGTCGACCAAGACACTCCTGATCGACAACATATGATCGACCAAATGGATCTCGGTCGACAACATATGATCGATCAAATGGCTCCCGGTCGACAACATATGATCGACCAAATGGCTCCCGGTCGACAACCTCTTATTGATTTTGGTTTTTGCAGTAACTCAGCTTTGATCAAACAAATAATTTTCCAGTAACTCAGCTTTATAATCTACTCGTTGCCATCAAATGTCATCAAAATACCATAACAAATGTCATCAAAAGCAACCTAGCAAATACCATAACAAATGTCATCAAAAGCAACCTAACAAATACCATAACAAATGTCATCAAAAGCAACCTAGCAAATACCATAATCTACTCGGTGCTTAAAGTACTTCCTCAAACGTTGATGGTGTTGGGTGTCGTGATCCTCCACTAGTGTCCATGCCAAAAGCTTGGAAATATGGCTATGACATTTGAGCACACCACGCTCTTGACCCATCCAAATAAAATTAGTCACATGACTTTGGAAAGATCCCAACAATGGAGGATTGGCCAACTTCTTTGAACCGTCCACTTCAACCTCATCGTGTTCCTCATCATCCTCATTGAATTTGGGCCATTAAATGATTAAATTTTAAAAAGTCACTCATAATCTAGTTCAAGTCATTCAACCATCTATTAGTTTAATACATATATTTACTTAAATTACCTTACCAAATTAGGGCATTACGCATGTACGTCATTATCAGATTATCCAATATCCAGTCGCTTATTCGCCATTGAAAATTTATTTTCCTCATTTATCAATCATTAACAAATTTTTTATATTGTTATTTCATTTGATTGTTGGACATGCCACATGTAACTTTTAGTTTTTTTTTTTTTTTTTTTTTTTAAAGATTATCCTGTTAGTGACCTTGTTAGTGACCTGTTTAGCCCGTCACTACAAAATTCAATCCCAATAGCAAGGGATTTAGAGAGGGAAAAACGCTTGCTAAATGTGCAAGGCCCCACTTCCCTCGACAAAATGTTCCTCGACAATTTAGTAGCAAGGGAATACGAAAATCCCTTGGAAATAGCAAGTTTTTTTTTTTTTTTAAAGATTATCCTGTTAGTGACCTTGTTAGCCCGTCACTACAAAATTCAATCCCAATAGCAAGGGATTTAGAGAGGGAAAAACGCTTGCTAAATGTGCAAGGCCGCACTTCCCTCGACAAAATGTTCCTCGACAATTTAGTAGCAAGGGAATACGAAAATCCCTTGGAAATAGCAAGGGTATATTTTCCTAGGCAATAGCAAGGGAAAAATTCCCTCGAAAATAGCAAGGGTATATTTCCCTATCACAGCCACACCCTCACCATAATATATGGATTCCCCCTAGTTGCGTGTACGAGAGTTGAACTCGCGACCTATTGGAAATGATGTGCTTATGCACTACAAAAAAAGGGCATTTTAGAGACGGATTTACCGACGGATTTTCCGTCGGCCGCCGATGTTACTGACGGATTTGCCGACGGAAAGTCGGCCGTCCGCTTTTTCGTCGTCAGTATTTTTTACCGACGGATTTTTGAATTCCGTCGGCATTTCTGACGGATACTCCGTCGGAATTGCCGACGGAATTACCGAGGGATATTCCGTCGGTATTTCGGACAACCCGTTTAACAAACCGGGTCAACATTCCGTCGGTAAATCCGTCGGAAAGAATGGATTAAAATAATTATAAAATAAATTAGACTGAATTAAAATAATTATAAAAGAAATTAATTTTTGAAAAAATATTGATTTCGAAATTCACATGCCGACGGATTTTCCGTCGGCATTTGACCGACGGAATATCCGTCGGCAATTTACCGAGGGCATATCCGTCAGTAAAACAAAAAAATGAATAAAAAAAATATGATTTCGAAATTCACATATCGACGGAATATCCGTCGGCATTTGACCGACGGAATATCCGTTGGCATTTTACCGACGGAATATCCGTCAGTAAAACAAAATATTTATAAAAAAAATATGGGTGGCCAGGGAGGCCCCGACCAGAATTTCATTTTCCGACCAGAATTTCATTTTCCGACCACAATTAATTGGCATTGGTTTGTCGAAATACTTTTTAAACTTACATGTACAACTACTTCCGAATTAAAACTACAACAAAAGTATACATTATTTTGAAAGAAAAATCTACTTGGACATAATCATCATTCACTAATCAGAATCAAGACCACCAAAAACTAAACCTATACTGAAATATATCATTAACACAGCTATAACAAATATTTCTCACAATGATGAATACATAAAACACCAATATCAGTCCAACAATATCTTCTCCCTAATTCCCAATAAGTAGCAAGAATTAATCAATGTAACTTGAAATTGAAAACTGTGTTAATCTAATATGAATAGATATCATTAAAATAAGATATTATGGGAGCTGTGGAAAAATAAAAATAACCAAACTAAGAATGAAACGACCTTCACCATGGAAACATCGAATTAGATGGATGACATTCACTTGGAAAACAAACTCCAATTTGGCGGAAGAAGCACCACCACGAATCGTATTCCGCCTCGCCGTACGCGGCAATCGCGACTCCCACGGAAATCGCGAGCATATTGGACATGGTGGAGGTTTTGTAACCGTCCTTTTTTAGCAGAATTCCGATTGAGTAAACGGCGACGGGTATTAGGGCTTTGAGCATTTGGATGAAGGAGACGGAGAGGGAGTAGAGGGCGCCGATTGGGACGACGGAGGAGAGGTCAGGGCGGCGGGTCAGGGCGGCGGGCTCCACGAGTTTGAAGATGCGGACGGCGGCGAAGGCGAGGGAGGAGCAGAAGGCCAGTTGTGGAGGGAGGCGAGGTGGGAGAGAGGCGAGTTCGGGAGAGAGTAAAATTTCGGAAATAAAACCCTAGGTTGATGTTTTATATAAGGGTAAATACCGACGGATTATCCGTCGGTATTTTTCAAAAAGTAAATACCGACGGAAGGTGAATTCCGTCAGCATTTTGGCGATTTTTTTTTTTTTAATAATTCAATTTTTTCTATATATACTTACTAAATTACCAAAATATTTTTTTAAAAAATCACGAAATTCATTTCTTCCACATATATTAATAAATATATTGGTTGTGGCTTATATTTATAGTAAATTTAATTTTTATAATTTGTACCTAAATGATAAATAATTAATTAACTTTTATAAAATAAGAAATAAATACATTACATTAATTGAATTAATTTTCATCTTCATCGTCTTCATCCTCCTCTTCGTCCTTATCCTCCTCCTCCTCATCATCATCTTCCTCATCCTCATCCTCCTCCTCATCCTCATCTTCTTCATTCTCCTCTTCATCTTCATCCTCATCTTCATTCTCCTCTTCATCCTCTTCTTCATCCCCCTCCTCTTCACCTTCAATTTCGATTAATTGGGGATTTGCAGCCGTCAAGGGTACAGAAAGATTGAAATTTCCCGTAAAGACTTCAGTTGGAGTCTCTATTTGTTCTGTTTGAAATGGAGATTCATCTTCAGTATTTCTGTCCTTTTTAGGGACTTCTACCATTGACCTTGCCTTTACTTTGCAAACAGCGTGCCATTCATAACCACGTGGAGCTCCCGGATATGTGCAGTAGTATACTTGAGATACTTGATGGGCAAATACAAATGGATCATCCGCAACATACGTCCTTTTCGAACTAACATCAACGAGCTTGTACTCCGGGTGAATTCTTGTTCCTAGATGGCCTGAATCAAACCAATGACACTTGAACAACACTACAGTCTTTGCTGGATATCCTGGATATTCTACTTCGACGACTTCCCGTAACACCCCAAAGTAATCACTTGCATCTGCATTGTAATTCGCACTGCTAACGCAGACGCCACTGTTGGTAGTCCCCTTTGTCGATGCATACCCAGACGTATGAAATCTGTAGCCCTTCACAATATAACCGTTGTAAGTCTTTACACGACGTAGTGGTCCCTTGCTGAGATTTCGTAAGAATGGACTGTCTAGAGCGTTATCCCGTCCCTATACGGCTCAATTTAAAATTAATTAAAATAAATATTAATTTATTTACGTAAAACATAATTAATTAAATGGTACTCACATAACGTTCGAACCATCGGGAAAATTCACGTTGAATACGAGCATCTATATATGCATCTGAGATGTTTGGTTCTGCTCGTCGTAGTTCTTGAGTGTACATCCTAATTCACAACATTCAAAAACTTGGTTAATATTAAATGACATAAATGAAGTGGTATTTAAATAGACGATTTATATATGAAATACTTACTCAATGTATGGCTGAACTTCATCACAATTCAATAACACATACGTTTGTGCTATTTCCGCCTCCGAGTTTGTCTCCCAATATCGTTCAGTGGGTTTTCCTATTGGCCGTCCCTTAGACTTGAATATGGAGAGCATTCCATCGACCTCTTCACTGATATCGTCAGCGGATGTACCACCGAAGTTACGTGGAGCACTTCTTAACTTTGTGTTGACGTGGTCTTCAAAGTAATAAGAACAAAACATGCCAACCTCTTCATTCAAATAAGCATTCACAATCGATGCTTCAACGTTTGCCTTTTGTTTAGCATTACGTTTCAAGTTGTGGAGATACCTGATATACACACACACATATATATATATATAAAACTTATAAGAATGCATGTGTAATTGTAATGAAATAAAAAAAAAGTAAGATTTTACCTTTCAAATGGGTACATCCACCTGTATTGCACCGGACCACAAATTCTCGCTTCATACGCTAAGTGAACGGGTAAGTGTTCCATCGAGTTAAAGAAGCTAGGTGGAAAAATTTGTTCCAACTTACACAAAATCACTGGAATGTCTTCATCTAAACGAATCATATCATCGATCGTGATCGTTGTAGCCGTTAAATCTCTAAAAAATAGACTTAATTCAGTGATAGCCCTCCACACATTGTTAGGAAGAAGTTCCTTGAACGCAATCGGTATCAAGCGTTGCATAAATACATGACAATCATGACTCTTCATCCTTGCAACCTTACCCGTTGTTGTGTCTACGCATCGACTCAAGTTCGACACGTAGCCATCCGGAAAGTTCAACTCCTTTATCCACCTACACAATCTTTGTTTTTGTGGCTTATCCAGTGTGTAGCTAGCCTTTGGAAATTTACCTGTACGCTCATCCTTTTTCAACTCTGGACGGCGACAAAGAGTGTCCAAATCCTCCCGAGACTTTGGAGTGTCTTTCGTCTTGCCTTCGGTGTTCATGATTGTGTGGAACACATTGTCAAACACATTCTTTTCAATGTGCATCACATCCAAATTGTGTCGTATCAATAGTGAACTCCAGTATGGTAAGTCCCAAAAAATACTCCTTTTGTTCCAACCACCCTCAATTCCTCTGTTGTGTTCCGCTGCATTTTCCTCAATACTTTTTTTCAACCCCGTCCACTGAATCTCATATAACAACCTACGTCCTGTACGGAGAGTAAATTATAAGTGACACTGAAAGCAATAGATAAATATACGTTAAATACTCATTAAATAAATGTATAAAATACCATCTCGAAGTGGAGGTCGATTGTTTGTGACTGCTCTGTTCTTTACGAAGTTCTTCTTATTTCTTCGAAACGGGTGACCTTGAGGTAAGAACCTACGGTGATTATCGAACCATGAAACTTTTCTACTCACCGGGAGACTGAAAGCTTCAGAATTCTCCATACAATACGGACATGCTTTCTTTCCGGCCGTACTCCACCCGGACAACATACCATATGCAGGAAAGTCGCTAATGGTCCATAAAAGAGCAGCACGCATCGTGAAGTTCTGCTTTCTAAAAACATCGTACGTTTGGACTCCATTCTCCCATAAGAAGATCAAGTCTTTTATAAGAGGTTGGAGATAAACATCCAGTTTGTCCTTTGGATTCGTTGGTCCAGGCACCAATACAGTCAGAAACATTGTTTGAGGTTTCATGCACATCCACGGAGGAAGATTATACGGAGTCAGTATCACCGGCCACAAAGAATACTGCTTCCCATGCATCCCAAACGGTGCAAAACCATCAGTACACAAACCTAATCTCACATTCCTCGGTTCACAAGCAAAATCTGGAAACACGTTGTCAAGATGTTTCCAGGCCTCTGAGTCTGCCGGATGTCGCATCTCCCTCGACTCAGCCGAAGAGGAATCTGTAGCATGCCACGTCATGTGTTGTGCAGTGGCACTTGATTGATATAATCTCATCAAACGAGGAATGATAGGAAGGTAGTACATCTTCTTATATGGCACTTTCTTCTTTGTCTTCTTCGATTGACCACCAGGTCCCTTTCGACGTGCCTCTTTGTACCGGGGATGGCCACACAATCTACACATGTTCAGACTGCTATCTTCGTCACCCCAATATAACATGCAACCCTTCACACAACAATCAATCTTCTCAACCGGAAAACCAACATTCTTCAACATTTGTTTGCTTTGATGAAACGTCGTAGGCACCTTATTATTTTGAGGACAAATTTCACTGCATAACTGTGTCACTTGCTCATATGCCCTGTTAGAAAGCTTGTTCTCGGTCTTAATGTTCATGAGTCGTGCATTAAATGACAACTGTGAGTGACATTCACAACCCGGATATAAATCTTCTTCGACTAATTTGAGCATCTCATAAAACCGAAATGCCTCATTCGTCGGCTCCTCTTCCATGTTTGAAAAACCAGCTTCCCTGATCATTGTTTGATACATATTCGGTTCTTCGTCCCCAAACTGTTGTTCTTCGTCCCCAAAATGTTGTTCTTCGTCCCCAAACTGTTGTTCTTCGTCCCCAAACTGTTGTTCTTCGTCCCCAAACCGTTGTTCTACCTCGTTACTAGTGCCAACATGATCGAAATTTGCTTCAAGTTGATAGATTCCAGTAGTGTAATAGTAAAACACTTCATCAAATCTATAAGGCCAACGTGTTTCGCCATGACTAGTCCAATTATAATAATTATCAACGAAACCATTCTTCACAATATGCACTAGGACCTCATCAATCTCTTTATATTGCTTATTCTGACATTTCTTAGCATTACACGGACACCTAATGCAATTTCCACTCATGTAATGTGGCTGGCTTTTTGCAAATTCAACAAATAACACGAGTTCATTATAAAATTCCACATTCACATTTCCTCTAATCATTCTAGGAGTACAATACATCCAACGACGGTCAGGCAAATCCATCTGCTAAACATTTAAGTGGAGCAACACATTACTAAACTAAACTTATAATAAATTCAAACAAAACTTATTATATATATAACACATGTAATTACATTATATTGAATTTTATATATAGAGTAAATTAATAATGGTAGAAAATGTATCGTAATTTGATGTTTCTAAATACCCGAGCATGAGCATAAAAAAATTAGGCAGTAGAAAGTTTGAGTGTAAATTTGCAATACGAAAGTGAAGTGGAAAAAAAGAAAGTTTTAGGGAAACATTTCCCGATGGAAATGCCGACGGACTTAACTTTCCGTCGGCATTTCACCCGCCCAAATTTCCGTCGGTCAAGATAAATGCCGACGGATATTCCGTCGGCATTTATCAAATGGTGAATTCCGACGGAAACTTAATTCCGTCGGCATTTCACCGCCCAAAAATTCCGTCAGTTTTGATAAATGCCGACGGATTATCCGTCGGCATTTATCAAATGGTGAATTCCGACGGAATCTTAATTCCGTCGGCATTTGGCATGTTATTATTATTTTTATTTATTAATTAATTCAATTTTTTGTATATATAGCAACAACACAAAGCTCACACACACCATATTCGATTTTTTCTATTTTGCAAAGAAATATCATGTCTTCTTCATCTTCTATTCGATTTCAGCAAGGCCTTGTTTGTTATTGTGGAAAGGCATGTCGTACATATGCTTCTAAACAACCTAGAAGTAAAGGGAGGATATTTCATAATTGTCCTGACTCCCTAAGTGATGGTTATGGTGGTGGATGTGGTTTCTTTGTATGGGCTGATACTCTAGAAAACTGTGGTGTTGACAAGAATCAAGGATCTAATCAAAGTGACCAAGAAACTGAAGACATGAAGAAAATGACTCAAGAGATGAAGAAATTGGTTACAGAAATCAAGAATTTGGCTGAAGAAATCAAGGATTTAATCAAAGTGAACAAAATCATTTTGATTGTGCTAGTTCTCATGGTTGCATCTACCACCTTCAAGTGGTTTGGTTAAATATATGTATAATGCACTCTATATGAGACTATTTTAATTTGTACTAAAATGCACTCTTCAAGTGGTTTAAATCTATATCTAGAATGCACTCTAAATGAGATTATTTTGTACTCAATGAAACAAATGAATGCACCCTATTTTCATCTATACACCAATAAACTACACAAATAAACTGCAATATATAGTTCAACATATTTTTCAACATAAACATAAATATATACATAAAGATAAATAAGTTCAACATAAAATTAAATAAGTTCAACAGAAAATTAAATAAGTTCAACAAAAAAATAAATTAGTTCAACACAAAATTAAATTGTTCAAATTGTTCAACCAAGATAGTTGCCAGGATAGTTGCCAGTGCCCGGAAAGTTAAAATATTGTTCCATATCATCATTCAAGTTGACGTTGCCACCGTCGGCCTGACCTGCATCTTGACCTGCAGCTTGATCTGGAGCTGGACCTGGAGCTGGAGCTGGCGGTGGTTGCCCCATCGTCTGTTGATAGATGGCCTCGATCTGCTCAGCAGACATCCCCAACGTCCGACCCGCATTGGTACTCCATGTGCGGAAGTAGTTCTCGAACGTTGCCATTAAGTTCGGATCCGGGACGGCAGTGGAGGATACGGACGGCTGCGATGCACTCCGGGCCGACCGACCACTTGGTGTCCTCACGGCGCTGCTCATCCCACCAAGGCCAAGGACCCTTCCCTTGGAGGTCGGGGCAACGTCAAGGTAACACTGGTCCACGTCAACAGCCGGAGGGGTACCGCTGCTTCCGGATTCAGCAGTAGTCGTGGCGGTGGCTTGCGTCTCGGCCTCTTCAATCCTCTGTCGGACGCTCAACTACATAATTAAAAAATTAAAATTAATTTAATTATCTATATATATATAATGTAATTAATACATAAATTTAATTAAACTTACGTGGAGGTCAGTAGTGCGCCCGTAGGTGGACGTCTGTGTATCGGTATTAAACGGATGAAGAAGACTCAGCCGATCCAAGTGGGTGTGTGGACGTCCAGTCTCCCGCTCCTATTACGTATCAAATAAACATATACAAATTAATTTAGATAACTAATATAAAATAATTAACTATAATTATTTAATTTTTAAAAATTAATGAAAACTTACGATAGCAAGTGATTGTTCGAGGACGGACCGAGCTCCCCCCCGATGCACTGTCATCCCGCCTCCAACGTCGGTTCTGCAGTTGGCCCGAGCTTTGTCACACTTCTCTTGGTAAGCCTGGTCCATCCACTTCTCAACCAACGACTCCCACAGGTCAACACCATCCTCGTCTTTCCCCAGAACACGATTCACGTCACGATCACGCCAGGCCGTTCTCCAGTCGTACATCATGTTCGTGTACCGAGTAGAACAAAGATTGTACCACTTCTCGTAAATAGCGGCGTCCGAGTAGATCGTCGTATCCCAACGGGCCTTTTTCTATACAAATAAATATTCAACATATTTATCAAATAATATGAATAATTAGTTATTTAATAAACTTTAAATATTGTAATTATATACCTGGAACTCCTCGAAATAATCATCCTTTTTAGATTGTGGCACCTTCGACCAAGTGATAGCACCCTTAGAAATCTTGCAATCCTTAAAGGATTTTGTGCACATCCTGGACACCTCATTACCGGGCACCAACCTGTAAAATTATTAATATGGAGTATAAACTAACACATTATAAATAAATAAATAAAGTTAATCGTTATTGAATCTCATCAAACATTAGAATTATTGACTTACGCTCCTGAAACGATTTCAATGGGTTTCCTTTTGTCTCGAACAGGATGCTGACGAGAAGAGGATGACGAACCAACCGACATCGTAGTCGTCGGCGGCGGCGGCGACACTGCCACAGGAGGAGGAGGAGGAGCCGTCACAGGAACTGATTCATCCCGAGACCTCCTTGAACGTGACCACAATGACGACCTACGACGTGAACCCGAACCCTGATTCGGTACTTGTTCACTCATCTGTTTCAATCAATAAAAAATACATAATTTTACTAATTATCAATTTAATGAACATATTGCTAATTTAAAATTTTTACTAATATAGCATATTCCTAATTTAATCAACATATTCCTAATTTAAATCAAAACAATATATATATAACCTAATTACAACGTGATACCACCGTCGAACCATCTAATTAACTAATAATTTAAACAATTGATTGAAACATGCATCACCTACATTAAAAATATTTCTAAATTAACATATTCCTAAATTAATAAATCTAAACATAATTAAAATAATACTTTTCTAATTGGAGTTTTCTAATTATCAATTTAATGAACATATTCCTAATTTAATTTTTTTACTAATATAGCATATTCCTAATTTAATTAATCAACATATTCCTAATTTAATCAACAATAACCTAATTTAATTATTATTTTTCTACCTAACTTAATCAATAATAAAAAATTGAACATATATATTCCTAAATTAACAAACCTAAAACTAATTAAAATAATAATTTTCTAATTGGGTCAATAATTATCAATTTAATGAACATATTCCTAATTTAAATTTTTTACTAATATAACGTATTCCTAATTTAATGAACATATTCCTAATTACAATGTGATCCAACGGTCGAACCACTATATCTAAACTAATTTAAACAATTGATTGAAACATTCACTACCTACATTAAAAATATTCTATATCAAAATTACACCATTAAATTAAACTAGTAATTAACTATATAACAATTAATTAATGTATACATATAACAATTAATTAATTAATTAACCTTAAAAAACTACTCGATCTATCAAAATTATTCTTAATCAACAAATTAAATTAACTAACGTACATACTAACATGATCATAATATTTTAACAACTAACTAAATCAATATAACATGCAAATCAACATTAAATTATTCATATTTACATATATCCATGCATAAACATATATAAGTATTAAAATTAAGTAATAGAACTAATTAAGAAAACGTACCGTATCAATGTAATCGAAGAAATTTGCTTCAATAGCCTCGTCCTCGTCTTCGTCTTCCCCACCGAATCCTCACTCACGCACGCCCCTTTTTTTTTTTTTCTAAAACGAACTGATCTGATTGATTTAAGGCCCTTATATATTAAAAAAAAAAATATTGCCGACGGATATTCCGTCGGCATTTCCCTCGGTAACCGCCGACTTTAATGCCAACGGTTACCTTATTGGAAAACGAGGCGGTGCGAATTCAACGTGTCTTTTGCCGACGGATTTTCCGTCGGCATTTCCGTCGGCATACATATTTCAAACATCCGTCAGCATTTTCCCTCGGTAAATGCTGACGGAACGGAAATCCGTCAGCATTGACGTTGACTTTTCAATCCGTCAGCATTCCGTCAGCATTTCCGTCGGAAATGCTGACGGATTATAATCCGTCAGCATTTGTCCGTCCCTGTAGCGCGCGTTTTTTGTAGTGTATGGGCGCCCATTTTACCGTTGGGCTATGAGCTATTTTCGTTATATTTTAAATGCAATTAATATATGTGTTATATTTCCAGTTTATTCTTCTTTAATTTATTTAATTTAAACTTGATTTCTTATTTGATAATTGGTAACACACATACATTTTATATTTTTTCAGTACAAATATTATAAAATATTTTGTTATTAATAATTATGTTTTAAATGCAATTAATATATATGTTATATTCCCAATTTTTTCTTCCTTAATTTATTTAAACTTGATTGCTTATTTGATCATACAAATATTATAAATATTTTGTTATCTTATTTGGTGTACTTTAAAATATTGAATATTTTAATTACCAAAAATACTCTAAATGTATTATTAATAAGCGGTTACGGGAATTATAGGAAACTTGGTAATTATCTTGACTTTTTCTACTAATTTCATTTTGTTTCCTTTATCTTTTATAAATTTTGACTCTAAAACCAACCAAAATCACTTAATCTTAAAACAGTAATCAAAGCCATACTCTCAATTCACCTAGAACTAAAACTCAATAATCAAAATCATACTCCAAATTCACGTATAACATATATAACATACACGCTAGAATCCTTATTTTGTAGACACGAGTAAAAATAAATTAAAAACCCTCATTAAATTGAAGTTATTTTATATAAATAGATTACTTAGTAATTTTATATTCCATTCACCGAGGGTTTTACTAAGGGCCCACTAACCCTCGAGAATTTTAATTGACGTGTCAAACTTTGCAAGGGCTCACTCCCTTGAAAATTTTCAAATTTAAATTCCCTTGCCAATATTCTCGGGAATGGCAAGGGATTTAGTTTCCCTAGGCATTTAGCAAGAGTTTTTTCTTCCCTAGGTATTTTCCCTTGCCCATTCACTCACTAGGCAAATCACTAGCCATTTGTAAGAGATTTCTTTCCCTCAGTAATTTCCCTTGCGATCTGAGCCAAATTTTGTAGTGCGTGGCCTACTAAGGTTAGGATTATATCTCAATTTTTATAGGACAGTTAAAAATGAACCGGTTAAGACCCTAACCCGTTTAATCTGCAGTTCTTTAGGGCTAGCTCTATAGGGTTTGGTTCAGCCCAATAAACATTTCTATTTTATCTATTATTAATTTAATTAAGTTGAAAATTATATTTCATTAATAAATTGGCATTCCACCTAATTTTTTGCGCTAGAGAGATGATAATTAGAGTGTGTTTGATGATCTTGGGTCCCATTTCGAATTGTATTATGATTGCTGGGTAGAAAGACAAGCGTGTGTGATATTTCATTTAAATTAATTGGATTGAAATATTTTTTAATTAATTAGTTAGTGATCATAAGAATAAATACAATATCATTTAAATAACTAGATTTTTAATAATAAATTGACCCCTTAATTTTGCATAAGCTTTTTCTTAATTAAATTTCATCGTATCTTTCATATCTTTTTGTATTGCATGAGTTTACGCATCAGTGTTTACTTGTGACATTTTTAGTTAACAATTAGTAACATGTGATAAAATAATTCTTTCAAATTTCGACGACCACCGTTTATATATTTAAAACTCGATAAATAAATACTATTTTCACTTTTCATATCACTCCTTGTGAAATCAACTTGTAAATGTTATTAAGATTAAATATGTTAACATTTCCAGTAACATCTAAATTTGACCTTTCTTAATTTTTTTAAGTATTTTATCCAAATGTTACATTAAATGTTTTTCGAGATGTTGTAACATGCAAGTTGAAGATCTAAAAGGTTCTATAAGAGCATGAATTTCAGAACCTAGGAGAACGTCCTAGATCATGTGGTTGTAGCCCAGAACGTCCAAAAATGATCTGGAAGCATGCAGAAGGATCTAGAGAGAAAATTAAATGAAGGTTGAGATCCCATGTATGATCTCATATGGAAGGCTCTAAAATGCAATAACTACGCCTATTTAAAGCCAAACATCCTTCCTTATTCAATATGTACTATTCGATTAACATTCTAGACTGAGTGTTCATCCAGTTAGGAGTTATGACCATTAGCTACATTTTTTAGATTGTGTTGAAGTATCCCAACTTCTCTTGCAACTTCATACGTTTTTATTTATCTATCGAGAGTGTAATCATAGATATAGATTAGTCTTTGGGCAGTGTTTATACACTTGACCGTTTACAAATTTAGGTTTGTACTAGATCATAGTTTCTGTTGTGAATGTTAATGTTATAACATCTCACATAACATTTGTACTTACAAGTTTAGTAAATTTTATTAATATCATTTATGTTAGAAAGTATTTCATTGTGTTCATTTTGTTTTTAGTGTTTTAGTCTTCTGCTGTGTGTCTTTATATTTAGGGTTAATTGTAAAAAAAATCACGACCTTTTAGATGTTTATCAATTACAACACGTCTTTTTAAAACTTGCAATTTGATACACCAACTAATTAATTTTTGCAATTCGATGCATGAGGCAACTTTCCGGCGAAATTTAAGCTTACTTGGCCACCGTAGTACACGTCACGCGCAACATCTGCATTTTTTTTCTTCCAAAAAAGGTTTAACGTCCAGAAAACTAAATACTTTAAAAAGATCGAAATCATATCACACAACTAATATTTGCCCCCAAATTGCATCCACAACATTGCAACCCAAATCGCTACACCTCTCTGGAATTCGAGCGCACCATCACAGATTTAATCATATTTGGTCGCATTGGTTAACCAATACAGATTGGTTAATTGGTTTGAATTTAAGGATTTAATGTTATTAAATACTCCATATTTATTTGAATTGGAGAATGTTTGACATGGCCATATCCTCTTGATATTAGTATTAGGACAACAAATAATAGAAATTTAAAAAGGATCGGTGAGGATCGTTTCTGATTTTGGGTTTGATATTTTGAGTTTTGCTAGGGATTTGCATATTTTCGGTCTGGAATTCTGATGTTGATGATCTGCATTGTGTATTCGTTGTGCAATTTTCAGAGAGGAAATTAGGGGCAAAGAATCTCTAAGTAAAACTTAATTTAAAATTTTAACATACGTTTTGAAGTATTTTATTTTATTTTAATACGTTATTTAAAAGTAAAAATTGCAGACGTGTATTTCCGGCTGCCAAATAAGCTTATGTTTCGCCGGAAAGTTGCTTCATGTATCGAATTGTAAAAATTAATTAGTTGGTGTATCAAATTGCAAGTTTTAAAAAGACATGTTGTAATTGATAAACACTCAAAAGGTCGTGATTTTTTTTGCAATTAACCCTTATATTTATGATATTCTGCTAGAGTACGTGTTATACTATTTGTCCTAACATTCAGTGTAACATTGTTCGATTTTCACTTAAACACTAGGAAACACACTTTTACAACTCATACTTACCACATTACGATAGGTACCGTACATTTGTGGTTAACTATTTTAGTGTTGAAAAAACATGAATAAAGTTACTATTAAATACATTTTGAGAAAATATTTACTCTATAGTATAAACAAAAAAAATAATTATGAGATGCAATGAGGCACTCAAATCTAGTACCTAAGCGTAAAAAAAAAAAAAAAAACTCTATTTTTTTTAGGACACAAAGAAATGATCAAAATCAATCAATGTGAAGTAAAGAAGATTGCGTGAGATCCTTAATTCATACCGGGATGTCTGCTTCAATCCAATAACGAGGACGTGGAGCGTTGACAAACATTTATACTAGCTTGTGAGCTAATCCATTTAGATCTCTTGAGATATGTCTGATCTCCCACACTGGGATGTTTCTCAAGTGGCTGAATTTATCAAAGATGACAAAACCTTCAGGCCCTAGAAGATTTTCTACGCTCTAGAATGACTTGAGTTGCCTGTTTAGAATCGGTGCAACACGAAAAATTCTCTTGAATTCTTTACATTTCTCAATGCCAATTGTGATTGCTACTAGTTCTGCTACAATGATATAGCCAGGATTACACAACCTTAACGCCCGCAAGTGATACCTTATTAATATTAGAGCATTCAACATAGCCTACAACATAAGATTGTAATTCCTCATTAAAAGTTGCATCAAGCGAAAGGAAACGCTCGTTATCTTCCCTAGCTGAATTCTAACTTCAGAAAATCGCCAGTTCATTCTTCTGAGTTGATTGAAATTCGTCCAAGTAGCGAAGGTATTAGTCGATCGAAAGGAGGCAGAAAGGTTTCTTACCTCTGTCCTCTGCATGAGAAGAGTGCAGCCAGTTGCATCTCTCTTTCCATATCGCCCATGCTGCCATCACAATTTTCTCGAGAGTTCTGGACGTGTTGAGGCAAGACATGCTTAAAAGAAAATCAACCGTGGAGTCGAAAAACTTATTTTTAAACTTACCTCAGACTCCCAATTTTTTCCAAACATTTCGAACCGTCGGGCAATAAAATATCCCAGCTGTGATGTTAATCCTTTACCAAAAAGGGTTTAGAGTTCCAAGAGAAGGACTTTGAGCTCTATACACTTCCAAAGTGCAACGGTCTCCACTAGTTTTTATGAGAATTAGTACTCTTACAGTGTATTCAATACAGTAACAACTATCTTCAACTATAGTATAGTATGAGGGTGGTTGTTTTCTATGGTTCCAACTAATGATCCAAACAACAGACTGATTGATCACTATGCTTGAGCCAAAATATATGATTGATAATTCGGGCTCGGATTCTATGTAGGAATCTTAGAGCAAATTATAAAAATTAATGCAGGATCTAAGAACTCTCGAGATAAAAACTTTGAGTGCGTGGGCTTGATATAAGTTGTGTGAGTTTTTTTTTTATGATAGTTTTCTTGATCTTCAGCAATGAAGATTGTCTTGAATTTATAGGCATGAATTCAATCAACTAGTCGTTGGAGAGCTAGCCGTTGCAAATCATTCATTGATTAAGTATGATTGCTCGATTTAATCTTAATTGATCTTGATTCCTCCAATTTTGGTACTTGCCTTCTCTAGATATGGAATGTGCATTTAATGCCCAAATGCATTTGTACGCGGATCCATACTTAGGGCATGTTTGATAGCATAGACGGATTATCTAAGATTAGGATGATAACTAAACTTTATAAATTTTAAAGCATTATCTACCCTTAATCTAAGTTATCAAACAACCAATAAAAATGATATATAGTTAATCTAGGTTTAATCTAAGCTATCAAACATGGCCTTAGGTTATTTCATGCCGGACGAGACAATGGTGTTACATCTCCTGTTAAACTAATCAGATGAGTGACACGTGTCCAAAGGAGAGATTAGGAGGATGGTAAATATTAACACCATTAAAATACTATGAGAAAAGTTAATGTTGATATTTTTAGAAAAACAAAGGTACAAAAATCTTTTCTTCGGCGTAATCTTGGACAAGAAAATCAGTATTTTCAACCATGAAGTTGGAAAAAATTGATTGCAACAATTAATCTCCATGTTCTCTGTGCAAGAAGAGTTCCACCGTGAATGAAAAATTAAGACTTCTCTTAATTCTGAAGACTACTGTACCGAAGCTTCGACGGAGATTGTCGGCGTCAGAAAATTGTCTGTAGGCTTTTCTTCTCCTCTTTTCATTTTTTGGTCATATAATCACTCTCTCAAATTATCAAATTCAAATATGTAATGAAAATTGATATTATGTATAATTTAAACAAAAGACACCAATGTGTTTGATAAAATGCTTGAATGACCATTGTTTGACTGTCTGGTTTTTAAGTCTCCTAATGGAGATATTATGTAACACAATGTTATAATTACTATATTATCGCGAATAATCCATATCTAATTTCACACAATGTTTAAGAAATTCTAGTACGCATGATGTTGCAAATATATGTTGCCTCAAATTCTCCATTCAAAATTAAGCAGTATACCGTACTAGTATTCTTGATAAATGATGGATGCATTCAAAATTGTAGTTGATAATTATCGTTTTTTCATTGGAAATATTCCTTACGTACTCTATGAATTTTGGTGCGGTCATTTCTAATTTGCAAAATTACTATGATACAAAATGGGCATTCCCAATTTTCATTCTGATGTTTTTTCATTTGCATTCAACAATCTGTTTTTTCTTTTTCTCTCTTCACTTGTTCATATTCTGTTTTTGTTGGTGGTGTTTTTGTACTTTATAAATTCAGATAAAATCATTATTGCCCAACATTTCTGACCTTTTAAGAGATAATTGAGGCAAATTTATGACTAGCAAACCCTTAGTGTTTTCGGGATTGCTGGACGTGGATTTAGGTGAAGCAATGGAGCTCACAAAGGCATTATCATAGTTTACAAATTTATAATTGGAAAACGTGGTTATAGAAGGGGACTCCTAGATCATAGTGTACACCATTTCTTTGTCCAACTCGAGTGATTCTACATTTTGCAATTATATCAGGGATGGTAAATCCATGTTAATATCCTTTTTTTATGTTCATTTCGTTAAGCTGTGTCAGTAATATGACACACATATTTTCTAGGCGTCTCGATCTTATGAGAGCCTCCATTATTGGATTGACCCACCGTCCTTTGTGGTTGGACTTCCTAATGCAGCTTGTACTTTTGGTTGAGCAATAATAAAGACACTTTGGATTAAAAAATGTGTATATTCTTTAACATTGAGTTGGTGTTACAATACATCATAATATGTGGCTATAGGAAATGTAGATAGATCCAATCTACACATATTTTTTTAAGGTTGCACATTAGCCATATTATTTCTACTTAATATATACTATTAACTTATAATTTTGCTTCATATATTGATTTTGGAATCCTATTATAGGTACTATCATATTCTCTTATTTTTCATAAATGAACCATCATCTTTGTGTTTTATTGCAATTTTGCTTTATACTGTGAATTGTCTAAGTCATAGTACAAGTGTAATAACAAGTAAAATTACATTTATATGCTCATTAGCAAGAATATTTTCGTTGATGCTACGACAAAAGTCACACTTATTTGATAATCAAACAATTAATGGACTTGATGAAGCATACACAACAAACCAAACTATAAGCAATTAAGCATATTCACTTTAACCATTTATATAATTAAAGAGTTAAACAATGGGAAGATAATACTCAACCCAATGTGTGGCTGCAGTTTGATATATGTGCCAGATACATAGTCGATGACATGTTTCGGGCCAATGAATGGTTAAGGCTTTTTCCATTGCAACATCATGATCAGTGAGAATGGTTCTTGGTTATTTTCCAGACATGGCTCTAGCAAACATATCAAATAGCCAAGTGTATGTCGCTGTAGTTTCATCATACAACAATGCTGCACCAAAAGTAATTGTTTGTCTATGGTGATTCACACCGACAAAGAGGGAAAATGGTTTACCTTCTTCGTTTTTTTGTATGTCGTATCAAAACAAACTACATCACCAAATAAGTATAATTAATCAACATTCATCAGTACATTAACCCAAAGAATATTAGCAATCAAATCTTGTTGATGAACTTGAATTGCATATAAAAATTAGGATTGTCAATTTGCCTCTGTTGTAAGTACTCCAAAACCCCTCCGGTATCATCAACCTTCATTTCCACGGCCCTCTTTGATTTCATGTAATTTTTTAAATCTTGAAATAAAAAGACAACATTTTTGGGACCTCCAACTTGCTTTGACAGTAAGGCAAAACCCGATTTTGGTGTTATTTCAGAATTGTCTAAATCATCTGCTTGTGAAGCTTGAATATTAAATATCCTTCCGTGGAACCTTTTCATATGAATCTTTTTTGGACTCACCAATTCATGGACACTATGTTCTGGGATAAAATTGACAACTCTGTAATTACCAATATACCTAGCATTAATCATTATGTTTGCTTCACATCATGTTCTTGTTTCTAGACGATGAGACTTTATCAATGCACCTCTTTTATCTTTTGGCCTGTTTTCATGACATTCACAACAAAATATATTCTATCCATTATTCTTCCATTTTAATCTTTATGAACACTATGCTTTCTAATGCCAAATTCAAGTGCTTTAGCGTATTCATTGTAGAAATTATAAGCATCATCCTCACTCTCAAATTCCATACCAATTTTGGAAATTTTCTCTTCCAAAATATTTAGTTGTCTTTCATTTCTAAGCTCCTATCCACTTTCATTTGCAAGTTCTATATGTTCATCGGCCTCATAAAATTTAGTTCACATCTTGGCGTAGCATCAACATAACTATTTTTCTCCATAGCTTGTTGAGCAAATGAAACCTGAAACTTACACATAGTAAAGAATAATGGAGAAAAAGAATTACCAGAAGTGAAACACGAGGAATTTCATTACAAAAAAAATAAAATACATTGAAGGATCAATTTTATTCGTTAGTGACTAAATATCATGCATATGATGCCTGCTTTCCTTACTCAATGAATTTTGATGTAATGAAAGCAGGTATGCTATCCTTACTGCTTAATTTTGAATGGAGATTTTGAGGCGACAATTATATTTGCAACATCATGCTTATTAGAATTTCTTAAACATTGTGTGAAATTAAATATGGATTATTTTCGACAATATAGTAATTATAACAACGTGTTATATAAAATCTTCATTAGGAGACTTAAAATCAGACAGTCAAACAATGGTCATTCAGGCATTTTATCAAACACATTGGTTTCTTTAGTTTAAATTATACAGAATATCAGTTTTCATTACATATTTGAATTTGATAATTAATTGAGAGAGTGATCATATGACCAAAAAACGAAAAGAGGGGAAGAAGAGCCTACCGATAATTTTCCGACGCAAGTAGGGGTGGAAATAGGATGGGCTAGGCTTTACATGAAAAAGCATAGGCCTGGTTTATAAATATTGAGCCTGAGCCTGACCTGTTATCTATGATAGACTTTTTTTTAAGCCTTGGCCTGGCCTTTTAAGTAAATAGGTCAGGCCTACGAGCCTTTTGGAAGCATATTAAATATGTTAAATATGAATCGTAGTTCAATATTCAAAGTTGCAAATAAAATTCACTACCAAAACAAATGCATTACAAGATAAGTTTAAATACAAACACTATAACTATTTTTCAAGTACTAAAATAAATTTAACTTACTTTACTTTAATTTAATATAAATGTTAGTACTAAATTTTAAGAATTGTTTAATATAAAATATACTGTATATAAATATACTATATAATCTTAAATAGGCCGGTCTTTTAGGCTTATAAGGCCTTATATAAAGTCTAAGCCTAGCCTACTTAACTAAATAGACTTTTTAAAAAGTCTTAGCCCGGCTCATATTTTAAATAGGCTAGGCCTAACAAGACCCTTAATAGGCTAGGTCGTAGGCCCCTGCCGGGTAGCCCGACCTACTTCCACCCCTAGACGCAAGCAATCTTCAAAATTAAGATAAATCTTATTTTTTCATTCCCGGTGGAACTCTTCTTGCTTTAGAGAATATGGAGATTTGTTGTAATCAATTATTTCCATCATCTGCATGGTTGAGATTATCATACCAATCTTCTTGCCCAAGATTACGCCGAAGAAAAGATTTTTGCACCTCTATTTTTTTTAAAATATCAACATTACCTTTTCTCATAATATTTTAACGTGTTAATATTTACCATCCTCCTAATCTCTCCTTTGGACATATGCCACTAATCTGATTATTGTAATAGAAGACGTAACACTGTTGGGATATGAATCCTAAAGACAAGTTCTATTGATGATAAGATGAGTTTTGATGGCCAAAAGTAGACTTGAATATATATTAAGTGTTGACTGGTCTGTTATAAAAGTCGTCTTGTATAAGACAAGAAAAAATCATATTAAAAGTAATATTGAAATATGTTAAGTATAAAAGAAAGATTACTTAATGTAATAGGTTTTATAGATAAGCTTTAAATGTTGTATAAAAGCTTATATGATTTCATGTAACTAGTTCTAAGATGTCTAAGTTGTTAAAGCTTAAAGTAATGGAATGTAATAGACTAGTTTAAGTTAGCTTGATAGAACAGAAGAGTTCAGAAGATCAGAAGACTATCAAGACAAGAAGACATGAAAGCAGACCAGACTAGACGAGATAAGAAGAAGTCAGGAATATTCTAAGTATGGAATATGCGAAAGACAAGTCAAGTCTTAAGAAAAGTCAGAAGCGTATGAAGACTAAGAAGGAAGTTAGTTATAACTGACTAACAGAATAACCGCCGTATTTAAAGAAAGATATCAAGAAGAGGTTATGAAGTTTGTTAAATGAAGTTATCAAGTGGGATAGCTCAAGTGGTTAGAGCACCACTACCTAGGCCTTAGGTCCTGGGTTCGAGTCATGGGGAGGGGAAAAGGGATGGGTATTTAACTTGTAATCAAAAAAAAAAAAGAGTCGCTTGGATAACAAACTATTCTTAATAAGTCACGTCTATAAATAGATGGAGACATTCTACAGTTAAAGACTACTGAAACTATTTTGAAGCATTCAAAGCAGATAAAGTCTTAGACGATTCAAAGCACTCATAGAGTTAAGAAGACCGTATTGAAGGAAACCCATACCAGAATAGAAGATCGATTTCAAGAAGGCTTATTCGAAACAAAGAAGTTTTATTTTCTGTATTCTTTTAGTATTGTAAACAAGCGTGCTAGATGCTTGATCAATTTACAAGTTTAGATCGAAGATATACCTGGAGGTATAATCGATAAGATCAAAGTCTTATATCTTGGAACTTAAAGCCACAAGAAGAGAGTTAATAAAATATCACGAACTGGTGTTTGTGAGAGTGGATGTAGACAAGTTTTCGAACCACTATAAATCTCGTGTTTGATTTACTTATTGTTTTATATTGGTTATTGTTCTTAGAAGAATTCGTATAATCAACTAGATTGAGAAATCTTGTTGAATAGACGAGTTACTTGCAGAATAGGCTAGTAAAGTTCATAATTGATAGTTGAGTATAAATTTGTTAAGGGCTCATAAATCTGATATTCTGCATTATAATCTCTGATATTTTAGAAAAGTTTTTAAAAGTCTATTCACCCCCTTCTAGACTTTTAGACTCATTCTAATCTTAAAACTCAACTTTGGGACCAACAAACACCATTGTGTAACTAGAGATGCCGTTCGATTTCATGCTTGTTTAAATTGGCTGTCTTGGTGTCATCTTGGTCTAGTTCATATAACAGCCTTAAGCAGAAATAACGACGTCGTCCGATCTGGTTAGATACCGACGAGTCCAACTCATCTTGGTATGAATAAACTTCTTCTTCAACATTGATATTTTTAAGTGTTGAGGTTTCAAGTTAGTCAACATCTAGCATAGTCCATATCAGTTGGGGTTGATCATTCATCTGATTCCATTTAAGTGCATCTCAGATGATAAGGCATACAAGGGCCATCTCATCTGATATCACATATGGACTATTAATCTTCAAGGTCTTTTTAGTCTTCAAGTCTTCTACTGTTTAAATCTTGAGCGAGCGCGTGTTGTTCCAATATGGTCTTAGCTGATATACATACAGTTGATACCATACGACTAGACTAAGAGAGACTATAAGTTGTTCTATACCATTACAACTTATCCTATCATTTTACATATAAACATACTCAACAAACCTTAAGTGTTTTGGTCATCAAAACATATACATATTACATTGTTACTCTTGGGAGTTAGTTTATATCCCAACATCAACAATAAAACAAATTGTCGTACAACCTAAGTGGTTAAAGACCACACTAAACACTTTGTAATAGGGAATAATAATATATGAATAATATCTTTCAATTTTAGTGTTTATCTTTATATATATTCTCAAAGATATGGTTGTTGTATTTACCTTAATTATCTCATCTGTAAATACTTATAAATACTGAATCATTCTTGTCACCTCATCAATGGTGATCATATACCTATTCTCACATGATATTAGTCTAACTAATTGAAACCCTAATTCTTTTCTAAAGCCTCACACTAAATTTCCCTTTCCCTACCCATGGCGGCGGTGACTACTCCCCCGTCCATTACCCTCTACACATTGGTCCATCTTCTGACCATAAAGTTAACATCCTCCAACTACCTGCTTTGGCGAAATCAGGTTGTTCCGATTTGATCAAGCCATAATCTTCTCTCTCATATTTGTGGCACGGTAGCTACTACGGCTCAAACGATCACCACATCTGGTGAGTCGGCCCCAAACCCTGAGTACATCTCTTAGTTTGAAAAGGATCAGAAGATCCGCAATCTCCTTCTTCCCTCTCTTTCTAAAGAGGCCATGGCCGAGGTTATATTGTTAAACCTCCCGTTCTGCTTGGATTGCCATTGAATATGGTTTTAATCATGCCTCAGTCTCTCGCATAAATCTATTGTGTAACCAGTTGCTCTCTCTTCGTTGCAGTTCTACCTCCGTGGACAATTATAGCAAGAAATTTAGTGCTCTCTGTGATCAACTCGCTTCTATTGGTATGTTTGTTGATGATGGTGATAAGTGTCATTGGTTTCTTACTGGTCTCGGCCCCCAGTTTGCTAATTTTTCTAACACTCGCATGGTTATGTCGCCCATGCTTGTGTTTCGGGATCTGATCCATCAAGCCTTAAACTATGAGTAGTTTACTCGCTCGATGGACTCCTCATCCTCACCCGTTCCAGCGTTCACTACTTCTCCTCGCCCGGGCAAGTCTCCTCGTCCTGGCACCAAATCTCGCCATCCATCCTCTCAAAATTCTGGTGGCTAGGCACCCACTGGCTCCTCGGTAGGTGGTTCAACTCCTGCTCATCGGCCTCCCACATGTCAGATCTGCTGTCAGCAGGGCCATTATGCTAATCATTGTCGGGAGGGTTATGCTCACCTTGCTCTTTCTGCGGCTAATCTTGCTCATGCCCTTGATACTCAATGTCATATCTCGCAGCCTCTGGCCTTAGACTGGTTCCTCGACAGTAGTACCTCCTCTCACATGACTCCTCGCTCCGTTGATTTGGCCATTCTTCATCCGTATTTTGGTAACGATAATGTTATTGTTGCTAATGGTTCCACTATTCTGATCACTCATGTAGGGTCTTGTTCGGTCAATAAGGATGTTTGTTTGTTCGATGTGCTTGTGGTGCCGCATCTTACATAAAAATTATATTCCATTAGTAAGCTTACCTTCGATTTTTCTGTTGACGTATTGTTTACTAATGACTCCTTTGTCATTTAGAATCGGGCGACCAAGTAACCTATGATGAGGGGTCGGCATAGACGAGGACTCTATGTCCTGGAGCGGGGTACTCCCGCTTTGGTCGCTACTTTACGAAGCTCCACGTTGAAGGCCTCTTTTGAATGTTGGCATCGTAGATTAGGCCATGTTCCTATTTCTGTCATTAATTTGTTGCGTAAATTGAGTTTGTTGTCCCTTACTTCTTGTTGCCCACCCTGGGCTTATGTATTATGTGTCAATTGACATAAACATTTATCTTTTTCTTTAAATGCAAAGCGAGCATCACATGTTTTGGATTTAGTTCATTGTGATCTTTGGGAGAATGATGGTTTTCAATACTATGTTATTTTTGTGGCTGATTTCTCCAGATTCACTGGGCTTTATCCCCTACACGCCAAGTTTAGTTTCTATAATGTGTTCGTTCGGTTTCATACCTTTCTTTGCAATCAGTTCTCCACTGGCACAGAAATTGTTAATGGCCACGTTCGTGAATTCCTCGTTGCCAGTGGAATCCATCATCGCATCTCTTGTCTGTACACTTCTCAACAGAATGGCCGAGTTGAACGCAAGCATCGTCATGTCACTGAAACTGGGCTCTCCTTGTTGTTTCAGGCGATCATGCCTACTCACTTCTGGCTTGATGCCTTCTCCACAACTGCCTACATTATTAACCGCCTGTCCACACCTATTCTTGGGGATAGGTTGCCCTTTACGATTCTGTTCGGCACTACACCGAACTTTTCCAATTTCCGAACTTTTGGTTGCCGAGTATTTCTGTATCTCTGTGATTATGCTCTTCACAAGTTTGCTCCTCGCAGTGCTCCATGTATATTTTTGGGTTACAACTCTTCCCATAAGGGGTTTCGATGTTACGACCCTATCGCTTCCCGCTTCTACACTACTCATCATGCTTAGTTTGATGAAACTATTTCCCATTCTCGGCCGCTCGTGATCCATTCTTGCCTATTGACTCTCTTGAATTGAGTTCATTCATAAAACCAACAACCGCTCTTCACCGGCCTCGTTGTGGTCTTTGTCCTAACCAGCTTCCTCCGGCTTTGCCTCCTGCTTGACCGACCCCTCACATACCTCCTATTTCTCGCCCGGTTGTCCAGCCACCGGCTGCTCGCTCTCCTGACCAGCCACCAGCTGCTCGCCCACTACCTGTTCCAACTCACCCGATGGTCACTCGGGCTAAGTTTGGAATTTTGAAGCCTCGGCACATTGCCGACATTGCTACCACCGGTCTCTTGTCCGCCCTCTCAGTCTCCGACGAGCTTAAGGGCTTCAAATTAACACTTAAACATCCACACTGGTTAGCTGCAATGCAATCTAAGCTCGACGCACTGCATGCTAATAAAACCTGGGAGTTAGTTCCTCGCCCTCCCTCCACAAACATTGACGATTCGAAATGGGTTTTCGCAACAAGTATCTTGTAGATGGTACTGTTTATCTCTACAAAGCTCGCCTAGTCGCCCAAGGCTTCTCTCAAATCCCTAGCCTTGACTTTCCGCACACCTTCAGCCCAAACGTTAAAGTTGCTACTATTGGTATCATCTTGTATCTAGTTGTTCGGAATTAGCGGCACATGCATCAACTTGATGTGAATAATGTTTTTCTTCATGGAGAATTGGCAAACACTGTCTACATGGCTCAACCTCCTGTCTATGTTGATCCTCGCTTTCCCGACCATGTTTGTCGTATAAAGAAGGCTTTATATGATCTTCGTCAAACTCCCATTGCCTGGTTTGTTCGTTTAAATGGTTTTCTCAATAAGGCTTTATACTTAAGGCGCGGTGATGGCACTTTATATCTCTTACTCTATATTGACGATATTATTGTGACGGGGAGCGACCAGAATGTTATTCGTTGGGTTAACAAGGAATTTGCGATCAAGGATCTTGGTCGCTTTTGCTACTTCCTCGGTCTCGAGGTCACCCACTCCCCTAGTGGCCTCTTTCTCAGTCAAGCTAAGTATGATCACGATGTTCTTGCTCGGGCTAACCTGCTTGATTCTAAACCTGTCTTGACTCCCCTTGTCGTGGGGGAATATCTAGTTTGAGACCCGTCTTTCCACCTATGGATATTCGATATTCTTGGGTGGAAGTTTAGTTTCTTGGAGTGCAAAGAAACAACCCACTGTTTCTCGCTCAAGCCGTAAGTCCGAGTACCGGGCACTCGCGAACACAACCTAAGAAATAGTTTGTTTCACTCAACTTCTTCGGGAACTTGGTCAACTTTCCTCGCCTGCCCAACACTTCTTTGTTATAACTAAAGTGCTCTGTTTTGGAGTCAAAATCCGATTGCTCATAAACGAGCAAAACACATTGACATTAATTGTCATTTTGTTCGTGAATTGGTCTCGTCAAGTCGCCTCCTCACTAAGTTCGTCCCGTCTAATCTACAACTCGCCGATGTCTTCACCAAGAGTCTTCCTCGCCCTAGCTTTGAGTTGTTGCATTCCAAGCTTTGTTCGATTGCATCCACGATATTGACTTGAACGAATTTTAGACAATATATTTGACTAACTACTTCCCCTCAAGTATAAGGGATCGTAGTAGTATGCACATAAGTATTTCGACTAAGTAGTATCGAACCACGGGAGGTGGGCTAGTGCAATGGATCCCTAGAGTTTTGTGTTGTCATACTAATGTAGCTACGGTTTCGGGAGCATTCGAACTAGAGTTAAGGGACAATCAAAGAAAATAAATTAAACTAAACACAATCTAAAAGTTAACAAGCAATTAAACTACTAAATCACAAAACAAGAAAAAGACAAGTAAGAACAAAAAACAACTACGAATTAGATTCGGAGAAGTGCAAAGGTGAGCGAATGCTTCAGATGTCCTCTACCTAGTGAAATCGAGTGAGATTGTTTATACCATGTTTATGCTTCAATTTGGATTTTCTAAGAGCATTAAGATGGTAGGATGAAAATCGTTTCCCTTCGGGTACTATAGCCTTACGTCTAAGGTGTTCCCATACCCGGTAATAAGACCTCTTCCTAATCCTCACCAACTACCCAAATAACCATTCAAGTAATTAACCTCTCTTAATGGGGGTTCTAATACGATTAACTCTCTCTCGACGAATTAAAAGTATAATAAACGCATTTGTATACCAACAACTCACACCATAAATTTAAATGTGTTCATGTAACTCTCGTCTACGCTAAACATGCCTCAAAATATGGATTAATAGAAGTTAATACACAAAACACCAATAAGAGAAGCAACAATCCAAATATCAACTACTCCCTCCGTCCCAGGATTTTATGCACACTTTCCTTAAAGCGTCCCAACATTTTTTGCACACTCCAAAAAAGGAAACAATAATACCAGTAATACCCCTCCTTTATTTTATCTTTAATCAAATCCCTTTCACATTAATCAATGAATTACCAATAATACCCCTCCTTTATTTACCTTACACGTCACTTTATTCCATTTTCTTAATCTCCGTGCCGGTCAAAGTGTGCATAAAATCCTGGGACGGAGGGAGTATAATCAAAGCATAAACAATTTTAACACTAAATATTCACATGGTTTCAAACACCCAAAACATAAAGAAAAGTCAAATGGATCCATCTAATATCGATTATCTTGATTTGAAAACTGAAATAAGGAAAATACGATAGAAATTAATGGAAGATTGTTGAAGAATGAAATGTTGTTGAAGAAAATGCGAGAATTATGGAATATGAGGAATTCAATTTAAAATAAAATAATATATTGAAAGTTTCTAGTGTAATTCTCCCTACCTATAATATATAAGCTACTTAAATTTAAATCACTCGTCTAGTTCATTTCTAACACTCGTCTAGTTCATTTCTAACACATTTATTGGACCCTTAGGCTTACTCGTATACATTGACATAAGCTCAATATACATATCATATCATCATATGGCCAATATAAATACAACCCGAACGTGCAAGGGCTAAAACATAACATTTACTTTCATGTTAATGCATGGTATGATCGATGTCTCACAACAAATGTCATTGAACTCAGTAGTTCATTTCAAAATACAATTGGTTAACTCACAATAATTACGGAACTGAAAGGTTTATTTTACAAATTCAACTCACAGTATCACTGAATAACAATTAAATTTCAATTCATGTAATATCCATATATTATCTATCAATCAACAATCAAATCTCATCATTTACGTAATATTCAAATTAATTAAGTTAATTAAAAATATACTATATTTATACATGATAGTTGTAAAATGAATTTCTTCTTACCTCAAGTCGCACAGGTGACACTAAATCGTGCTCTTAAATCACCTTACCAACGTCTAATATCATATCTAATAAAATCAATTTTAGTATCAAGATAGTAGCCAAAATTAGAATCAACTTTCTCTAATTTATAATCATTTGCATTACAACATCAAATTGGTAAATTTAATTTAATCTAATCTCATCATACTTACAAAATTTCTTAATCTCTCACACGCGTGCGCATATATATATATATATATATATATATATAATACTCCCTCCGTTCCGGAGGAACTTGCACCCTTTGACCGACACACATTTTAAGAAATGTGTAAGAAAATGTGTAATGATTGATGTTTTGAGGGGTAGTTTTGTAAACTTTTATGAATAAAGTAAAGTAAAAAGTAGATTGAGTGTGGAAAAGTAATGACATATGAGTAAATATGAGTATATTTTAAATGTGAGGGTTGTGACGATATTTCCTTTTATGAAGTGTGCAAATTGGTATGAGACATCTATATATGGAAAGTGTACAAATTCCGATGGAACGGAGGGAGTAGCAAATAAGATTTTACTTAAAGGGTCTTCACGTCAACTATGCTCCTACGCTCTCTGTCCAAACATATTTCACTTCAACATTCAATTAACCTTCATCAACCTAGAACCAACTTGGTTATTCCCGGTAGTGAGGATTTACATTTGTGTGTACTTAATTGCACCGTGTAATTTGTACACTAAAAAAATTAATTGAACAATTGAAAATTTATTCAAAACATTTAAATTTCAATGGTATGGTATACATTCAATTGCATACAAGAATTTATCAAGTCGATGGACAATTAATATTTCTCGAGATAAGGCACAACTTCAAGATTTCGGCTCTCTCTCACCGGGAAATTTGCTTTTGACTTCTCAGGTATTGGACCTGAATTAATATTTGTGGGCCGATTTTTAATTGCTTTTTGAATTGGGCCTCTTTCGGCTTTTTATTTTGGGCCAAGGTTATACTCACAGACCTATTGAGGACACCCACTGATCGAGTACACACACCGTGAGCTAAGGACAACCACGTGGAAAATTCAAAAATACTCTTTCAATAAATTTAAACACCCACTCTCTTTCAAAACCCTAAAAATTTCTCCCCTTTCCTCCCCCTCCCCTCCCTCGAGTGGCGCCGCCCACCTCCTCCTTCCTCTAGTGGTCGTCGCCTTCCTCCTTCCTCCTTCCTCCAAGCAACCCGTCGCCCACCCCTTCCCAGTCGTGGCCCTTCCCCTTTCCCTCCCAGTCGCGGCCACCGCCCACCCCCTTCTCCCCACAGTCACGGCCGTCGCCCACCCCTTCTTCCCGCAGACGCGGCCGCCGTCCACCCCCTTCTCCCCACAGGTGCGGGCGCCTCCCACTCATTACTCCCTCAACCCTCACCGCTAACCACTCATTAGTTTTTAGGGTTTTGGTTTGTCCGGTAAGTTTATACAGATTTCTAGGAAAAAAAATTCAGTTCCAAAAATATATATTTTTTCAAATTTTTTGTTATAGTTCGAAACTTTATGTCGAAACAAATTACTTCTTTCAATTTTTTTTCGAACTTGTTGTATTTGTTCGAAAATTTTTGCTGAATTCAATTTATTTTTTCGAAATTGTTGTGTTTGTCCGAAATTTTTTGCCGAATCCAATTTTTTTTTTCGAAATTGTTGCGTACGAAAGTTTTTCCCTAATCCAATTTTTTTTTTTTTTTTTTTTTTTTTTTGAGTTTGGGGTGATGGTGGTGGAGGATTTTTTTGGTGGTGGTGGGGTCAATTTTAACTATTAATATAACGGGGTGTACTCATCTTTTATTTTTTTAAAAAATTCAGTAGAGGGCTATATTGAACAATTTGCATGTCCTTTTAAGGATGAAAAAAACTTCTGGTGGGTGTCCTCAATAGTTTTATGTGTATATAACCCTGGCCTTTATTTTGTTCTTGATTCATTTGGGCTGACCACATAGAATTAATTCTTTTATAGCTAATTTTAGCTAATAAGTCGGGCCCAAAAAAAAAAGTTGTTTTATTATTTTGGCCACGGTTAAAATGCTCCCCCCCCCCCCCCCCCTCAAAAAAAAAAAAAGAGAGGTTGTTTTGACCACCAAATTGACCATATTTTCAGAAAAAAATAAAATAAAAAAGAACTATTGCCATCGGCCATCAATCTCGTTTTTTTTTTTCGAAAACATTCCAATAAGATATCAAAATTTCAAACATAAATTCCAAAAAAAAAAAAAAAAGCAAAAATTCAGAGAAAATATCATAAAACACACAAAAAGATTGGGGAATAAAAAGAGGAGGAAGGCAGGCAAAAAACAGAACTGTGCGTGGAGGTGAGGGAGGCGTGCAAAAAAAAAAAAAAAACTCACCAAAATGAGGAAGGCGTGGGTGTTGAGTGTGTGTGGAGGCGGAGGACAAAGGTGGGAGCGGCGACAGTGGCGGACCCCTCATTTTTTTTATTTTTTTTTTGCAAATGAAGAAACTATATATATATATAAATTATTGAAGAATGAAGATGATGACTGAAATGCCATGAAGCCCATTCTCATTCTCAATAGATATTAGCCCAATAATAATAAAGAAGTCCATTATCATAGTAATATTTTATTTTAATCAATCAATATTACAAATTTGCCATTATTGCTTACATATATAGCTTTCTTTTAAGTTCGTACATAAACTTGGCACATTCGATTTTTAGGTATAAATTTGTTATGATATATTTGTTGAAGATATGTAAAGTGGATTTGTCTGATCTTGGTACCCTTTCGACCGAGGCTTGTAGAAACAAAGAAACATGTGACTTATTCAACAATTTATTTACTAATTAAGTGGGTGTTTGCAAACACTAGTATGTGCTTAAAAACACTTCTTTTTTAAAATATAATCACTTTTGGAGTGTTTGGCAACACAACTAAGTGATTAAATTAAGTAGTTTAAAGTGATTTTGGTGAAGCACCCCTCCACCCACTTTTAATAGCTTCTCATCATTGTAGTAACCAATTTTACATTTTTGCCCCCACAATTTAAATAATATTTTTTGTTTACCCATTACTTATTCAAATGTAATAAGGGTATTTTTATAAAATTATAAAGAAGCTATTTGTTTTGCAAACATCACAACATATACAAAATTGATTAAAAGTGCTTAATTTTAAAACACTATTCACTTTCAAATTTATTTCAAAAATCAATTTTAATCACTTTGAATCAATCACTATTGTTTGCAAACACACCCTAAATTAGTGTTGATTCCTACAACGTGTAAATAGTATTTTCAGAAATAATTTATGTTAAAAACATATTGTGAAATAGTATGAGTGGTCAATTAACTGTGATCGTACCCCAGTTTTAAAATCCTGAATCCGTCACTGAGCGGCGGTGAAGGGCTTCGCGCTCGACTGGTTGGCGGAGGCGGAGGATGGCATGCGGTGATGGAGGATTTAACCGTAAGGAGGTGAGAGAGACGTGCAAAAAAAAAAATTGAAACTCGCCAAAATGAGGAAGGCGTGGGCGTGGGAGGCAGAGGACGGTGGTGGGTGCGGCGGCGAAGGGCTTCGCGCTCGACTAAGTGGTGTCAGAGGCGGCACGCGGCGGTGGGCAACGGCCAACTCGGAAATGAAGAAGAGAAGAGGAGGGAGTAGGGGAGTTGGAGGCAGTAAAAAATGAGGAATGAGGGAAAGGGAAGTTTTGAAAAATAAGTGAGGTGAACTCAATTGTGGGGAGTAAAAACTTTTGGGGTGAAGTCATAAAAGAAGGGCATTTAAACGTGGACTATTATTTTGTCTTTTTTTAAAGGGATTATATTTTTTTTAGTCCATTAAGTTACCACAATTTTGAATTTAGTCCATCAGATTATCACTTTTTGAATTTAGTCCATTAAGTTTCGATTTATTTTGATTTTGGTCCAGTTACCTGCTACAGCAGGTTTAACATGTCATTTTTTAAAATGGGATTATATTTTTTTAGTCCATTAAGTTACCACGATTTTGAATTTAGTCCATCAGATTACCACTTTTTGAATTTAGTCCACTAAGTTTCGATTTATTTTGATTTTGGTCCAGTTACCTGCTATAGCAGGTTTAAGAGGTCATTTTTGAAAACACACCCCATAAAATGTTATACACACCCCAAATGTTAAACACACCACACTAAAATTTAAAAATTATTTTTTATTACTATACACACTCCAATTCTTTCCTATTTAATAAAAATAGTTGGGGGTGTGTATAGTAATAAAAAATGATTTTTAAATTTTAGTGTGGTGTGTATAATATTTGGGGTGTGTATAACATTTTATGGGGTGTATTTTAAAAGTGACCTGTTAAACCTGCTGTAGCAGGTAATTGGACCAAAATCAAAATAAATCGAAATTTAATGGACTAAATTCAAAAAGTGATAACCTGATGGACTAAATTCAAAATTGTGGTAACTTAATGGACTAAAAAAAATATAATCCCTTTTTTAAAATTCTTCAACTTTGGGCTTCTGTGTGGTCCATTATTTTTTTCGGTGTTGTTAAGCATCTTCATATTGTAATTAAGTTTTTTTTTTTTTTTTTTTTTTTGACGGAACATATTGTAATTAAGTTAGTCTAGGTATATGTTTTCAAATCCCTCGATCGAAAATCTAAGTCATTTAGGCTCACTTTGGATGGAGGAATTTGATTTTTGGATTTTAAATCCACCATCCAAATACACTTCACTTGTTTGGATTATGAATGGATTTTAAATCTTTAATTTTTATCCACACAATTTTTAGTTAAAATTAGAGAATTTCAAATTCTTACTAAAATCATGTTATTTGAAATCCATCTATTTTTAAAACCTTTCATTTGAAATACCTACTCAAATCAAATCCACCCATCCAAACGGAACCTTAGATTTGTTATATATCTTAACAATTAGAAAACGATTTGTTATATATCTTAACAATTAGAAAACGTTCTTCAGGGTCATACAATTTATTTAACTGTATAAAAGACATTATGTGATGATATAAATACGTGGAGTAGATAAGTGTAATACTGAAATTTCGTGAGTAAGTGTATATATATAAAGTGTGGCCGTTTCCTCTCTTTTTACTTTATTTTTTCTCTACTTTATCTATTTTATTTTTTTACTTTATTTATCTAATTTATTTATAAATAATAATACTCTCTCCGTCCTGCTCATTGTTCATTTCTTTTTTTTGATCCACTATTTTTTTTACTTTACTAACAAGATTGAGTATCTACCAAATATATTTTTTACTCATTATATTAAATATATTCTTTATAATTAAAATATGATTTTTTTTAAAAGCATATATAAAAAAAAGTGAGCACACTTTTGGTGGACAGAGGGAGTATTTCTTAAAACTTGTACAAAGAGAAACAAATACATGATGCATGTACGAAAACGGAAAGAGTATATATTACTCCCTCCGTTCATCTATAAATTTCTCGTTACTTTTGAGAGAGAGTGCGAGATAGAGAAAAAAAATAAGATATAAATTGGAGTTTAAAAATAAAAAAATAAAAAATATTTGTTAAAAATGATATGTAAAGCTTATAGAAAGACGAACTAAAATAGAAAATTTATAGACGTACTTAGGAAGTTCAATTCACCCATGAAGTGGATAGATAGTGAAGAAGTTGTGTTCCTAATTAACTTATAGATTAATCTCTAAGGTTTGAAACTTGCAAGGTGCAAATAATTTTTAAGGGATCAGTCTATAAAGAGTTCAAAGCTCTGACTTTAAACGAGTCTCTCGTAAGAGAACGGTAAGATTGATCTTTCGAATTAATAGGTTATATTTGGACCATATACGGAGACTTCAATTTTTTTTTTTTTGACGGATTCTCTAAGGGGGTGTTTCTTTTGGGCTTTGGGTGGTTTTAAAAACCAGATTTTTGAAATCCTGGTTTTTGAAATCCCGATAAATAGTAATATGGGTGTTTCTTTTGGGTTTTGGAATAGTGAATGATTTAACTTTATGTCAAATCAAGTTGTAAGATTGAATGAATTTGTATTATTATATTATTGTTTGATTAGATTATAATGATTGATTAAGTGTGTAATGATTAAATGTATTATATTACTGTATTATTATATTATTATAGTATTATTATATTATTGTTGAGAAAAAATATAATGATTGAAGTAATATTATATAAATATAACTTTACGTCAAATCAATATGTTTGATAGGGGTGGTTTTGAGTGGATTTTGAAAATCGATTTTTAAATCCCGAAGTAACACGGGTTTTTGGATCTTGAAATCCAAAACCTGGTTTTTAAAACCAAAAGTAAACATGCCCTAATAGATAACTAACACACGGAATATTTAGTATTTTGTCGCTCCACCATAAAAGACAGAAATGTAAGAATAAGAAAATTGAATTTTCTTAGTGTTTGCAAGATGCATATATATAGATCGCCTACATACTCAAATATTAAGCACTTTGGAATAAATTAAAATCAATTCCTGAAATCCGTCAAAAAAAAAAAAAAAAATCAATTCCTGAATTAATTCATGTGATGATTGAGTTTGTCATCGCGAATAACAGTACGTGAAATTCAATCGGATTTGATTTGTTTGTTGCATTAATTTCGTTTAAATATCCCTCTAATTTTCAAAATTTACAAAAACACATTAGGGGGATGTTTGTTTTTACGACCAGATTGGTATATAAAACATGGTGTATAAGTTAAAATATATGGTATAAAAAATTACAAAACCAAGGAAATTACAATTCGATGAATTCTCCAAATATATGGTAATTAAAAACAAAATATATATGATTCTTGGAGGTACACTCAAGCATTGACATAGTTGCAGTTGAGTCGAATTTCACCATTTTCATCAACTGAATTATCCTGAATATTCCCAAGTTTAACCATGGAAGCAGCAAACTGATGATCAAACAATCCAGATTGGGAAGCCAACGCCGATACAATCTGAGCCGTCCGTGAATCCGAATACAACATCTGGTCCGTCGATAACAGCCCCATTTTCTTTTGCAAATTTTTGTAATACTGGGCGTCAAACGTGGTAGGAGTGACCGCGTCGAACTGCACGTACTCCGATGCCCATCGGCATTTTCGCCTCAAGAAATTAAGGTACTTTGGATCGATGGAAGGGTCGGGTTTGCGCGTGCCTTTGTAGTTGAACAACCGGTCTTGTACCGAGGCGCACGTGCTTCTTCCGATGGTGTGTGCACCCGAGAGGACGACTAGGTCGAGCATGTTCAATCCTTTGGATTGGTAGAGCTCGACTAGGTCGGTTATCCGCTCGCGCCCCATTGGGACCGACCCGGCTTCCTTTGATAAAGATACTCGCCCGTCTTTTCGCCCGTATGGGACGGACCAAAATGGGCCGTCCACTGCCTTTGTCGCGTCTCGTGCGGCCGCGGTAAGAATGTCGGCGCACGAGACCGTCTTTGGGCACTTTTTCTCCACTTGGGATTTGATGTCGTCGATGAGTTCGAATCCCCGGAGCGATTTGCTTTCTTTTGCGGCTCGTTCGCTTCCTTTGTGGTTTAGAAGAATCGAAGCATCACATCCCTACATATAGTGTAACAAAATATATCAATTTATTATCCTAGTAACAATTTTGATTTTTGTCCTACATATTTTTTTATCTTGAAATTAGTTCTCAATGTTATATATAAAACTTAGTATTTTAATCATTTTACTAATAAACTTAATTTATTTTTTATTTAAATTAAATACTAAACACTTATGACTGAACATTGTTGTTATCTGAGTCTTTGGCGGTATAAAAATTATCATCATTGTCTAATATATCATCATCCCTAGACCGGATAAGTTAACATTTTTTAATAATAAAAAGAGTAAACAAAGAGTTTTATAAATATAAATGATTAATTTTAAAGTCGAAAAACTTAGGGAAAGAAAATCAAAATTATTACAACTTAATATAGAAAACTTAATCACGTTGACACTTTGTATACTAAAATATTACTGAAATGTAGTCTTATTGGAGTGTGACACATGTTTTAAGAAAAAAGTAGATAAAATAGATAAAGGGGTATTGTAGGGTATTGTGGGGTCAATTGTGAATAAAGTGATTGTTTGTGAATAAAGTTGATGACAATTTGAGTAATTAAGTGATGGTTGAAGGGTGGTAGTTTCCATAAAGGGTATGAGACTACATTTTGTGGACAAAGAATATAAGGCAAATGAGACTACTTTTAATGGACGGAGGGAGTACATTATTACCGAGCTCATAATAAAAAAGTTGTGAATCAGATATATAGACGTTTTTGTCTTTAAAATATACACGTGTGCATATATATTGAGCGGAAGGATTTACGTACCCTAACGACACAATCATGGAAGTGGAGCCTCAGGAGGGCCGGGGCGATCGTGGAGTCGTTTTTTATCCACCGGTGAACCGTGTTGTGGACGATTCTTTCCATATCCGGGCAGCTCTTGTGGTAGTACGTGAAATCGAGAGGGTCATCGTACTCATACTCGTTGCTCCGAGCTGTAACCACCACCAACATCAACACCATCAAACCGAAGTATCCCATGCTCATGATCCTCTCCATTTCTTTTTTCTTGGTTTGAGATGTGTATTTAATTTGATTCTGCTCTAAGTATTTGATTTCATCAATGTATAAATACTTATCATCAGAGAATAATATTTAACGTGAGAAGCACATCGTAGCTTAATAATTCAATACTTGGTAACGTGCGAGCCATGAATTAATGTTACTAGTACTAATTTTGTGTCACAATATTAAATAATTCCCGGGACGTGCGCATACCTTCCAAAGTTCCATCCTCCTATATATATGCTATGCATGTATCTGACTATAGTCTTAGTTAATCTGGTTATTTTTTTAAACTTTCCACAATAACTTTTAAATTATTAAAATAAAAAATATTTTATAAATTAATTTAAATAAAATGTCATTACTTTTAGCTCCACGCATAAATATAAGTCAACTCATTTATTTACTTTACAAAATTATCCCTCAATACCCTACTAATCATTACACTTTATTAATACGCACATATCAATTTATCTATAAAAGTTATTGTGAAATAGGGAGAATACATAAAAAAAATTGATTATTACTCCCTCCGTTCAAATTTATTAGGCTTATTTCACAGGTTACGAGTTTTAATGCATATTGATTAATTTATGTGTAAAATAGCTAGATATCGATTGGGGGTATAATAGGGTATTGTGACACCCTTATAAATAAAGTACAGAGTAATTGATTATGAATATAGTGAACAACAATTTGAGTAAATATGTAATAGTTAAAAATAAAGTAGTGTGAATAGTATTATTTAAAAAAAATAATGGATATAATAAAATTGTACAAAAGAAAATGAGAGTATGAATAATGAAATTGAACAGTGAAATACCATTTTTTTTAAAGGACATATTGATTATTATTGATGTAAATTAATGAACTTATATATGTCTTAAATTTTTATTATAGATTTTTATAAGAGAAATGACAGAAAACTTAAGCCTTGTTTGGTTTGAGATTGGTCAATTTGGATTTGAATTGAAAATTCTCAATTCAATCTCTCTCACTTCATTTCAATTCAAATACAAATTCAAATATATATCAATATATTCATCCCTATAATACATTTACACACCTATTTTTATACAATCACATTACCATTTTTATAAATTTCATTATCTCCACTACTTTTCTTTCACATACTCATTCATTCTCCTATTATTTTTCTACACACTAACAAAATATTATAACATCACTTTTGATTTGGCATAAAACTACATCTACTCATATTTTTTCATCTCTATCCAAACGCAATTTTAACACAATTACTATTCATGGATTATATCAATCCACTTTTTTCAATCTCGCCAGGGTCTATACTTCGAAATTTAAAAAAAAAAACTCAAAAATTCAAAAAACACTAAGAAATCTCATATTTATAATTTTCGACCGACCGTCAACGTAGTGGTGAGGAAGAAGAAGGTGGGAGAAAATGAAGAAAAGATTAAGGTCATGGGGTATATGTATCCAAATCAATTTTAAAAAATGGTATAATAGGTAGTTTGGGAGGAAGTACATCTAACGTAATTTAAAGAAAAAAATGGTATAATAGATAATTTGGGAAAGTACATCTAACGTAATTCATTTTATGGAGAAGTGTATTAATCGGGGGTATATTTAACAAGTATGGAGGGGTATATAGCCTGGCCCTTGTAGAAATGAGGTGGGCCCAAAACCCATTCAGCCATTTGCTTCCTTTCCCTGTGATGCTCACGCAGGGGTACGGCTAGCTATTAACACCTGTGAAAGAATAAGTGAAAATATATTTTACCTCAATTGAGGATTTTGATTTAGTCTATTCAATATATATAAAGATTACAATTAGGGTTTACAGAGTAACCTACAAGTAATTACAGATATGGAAAATATATACAAATCTCTAAAGATCTTTGACTAAATCAATTATGGACTAAATCATTATTCCTATTACCCCCCTCAAGCAAAGCGGATGTGGAGATACGCGAAGCTTGGACCGAAAGAATTTCAATAGCGGTCGCAGAAGACTCTTGGTGAATATATCAGCAAGTTGAAGATTTGAGGGGACAAAATGGGTAGATAGACGACCCGAAGCAACCATTTCCCGAACAAAATGATAATCAATATCAATGTGTTTTGCACGCTTATGAGCCACCGGATTTTGGCTAAGAAAGAGCGCAGACTTATTATCACACATGAGCTTTGGTGAAGATGAAGGCATGGCATGAAGTTCACGCAAGAGTAACGTGACCTAAATAACTTCAGAGGCAGCATTAGCCAAAGCCCTATACTCAGACTCACAACTGGAACGAGAGACAGTGGGTTGTTTCTTAGCACTCCAAGAAACAAGATTCGGACCCAAAAATATGGAATAACCATAAGTGGAGCGCCGAGTGTCAAGGCAACGAGCCCAATCAGCATCAGAGTAACCTAAAAGATTGAGAGGTCCACGAGTGAAATCCAGACCAAATGTAAGTGTGCCCTTCACATAACGAAGAATGCGCTTGACAGCCTGAAAATGAGCAACAGTGGGTTTCGATTGAAACTGACTTACAGTGTTCACAGCATATGATAAATCCGGCCTAATTATAGTGAGATATTGCAACGCACCCACCAAAGAACGAAACTCAGTAGGATCGGAGTGAGGATCACCATCAACTGTAAGAATTTCCGATGAGGAAAGGGGAGTAGACACTGGCTTGGCATCGAGAAGAGCAGATCGAAGAAGGATGCCTCGCGCATACTTGGATTGACCCAAGAAGATACCAGATTTCGTATAAGTTACCTCCAAGTCGAGGAAATAATTCAGTCGCCCTAGGTCTTTAATCACAAATTCACGGCGAATTCGAAGAATAATACGATCAATAAGCGACTGGTCACTCCCAGTGGTAATAATGTCATCCACGTAGACAAGTAAATAAAGCAAAAAACGATCTTGGCGAAAAACAAACAAAGAAGTGTCAGATTTGCTTTCAAGAAAACCAAGACTTACCAAGAAGGCACAAAAGCGTTGAAACCACGCCCGAGGAGCCTGCTTCAAACCATAAATTGCCTTATTTAGCTTGTAAACAAAGGAAGGACGAACAGAATTAATGTAGCCAAGTGGTTGCTCCATGTAAACAGGCTTTTGAAGAACACCATGCAGAAAAGCATTGTTTACATCCAATTGACGTAATGGCCAATTATTAATAACCGCCAAAGAGAGAATGATACGAACAGTGGAAGCTTTGACTACAGGACTGAAAGTATGATCGTAGTCGAAACCAGGAAGCTGAGAAAACCCTTGAGCAACTAAGCGAGCTTTATAGCGATCAATAGAACCATTCGCCAAATACTTGGTACGAAAGATCCATTTAGAACCAATAACATTTTCAGTAGCAGGACGAGGGACCAAAGTCCAAGTGTTGTTGGCATGAAGAGCCTTAAGCTCGTCGTCCATTGCAGAAATTCAGTGAGGTGATTTTGCAGCTGATTTGAAACCCTTGGGCTCTTTAGAAGAGTGTAGAGTGGAAAGAAAACAACTATGAGCCAAGTAAGAAGTTGAAGGAGGATACTTTGGCTTGAAAATGCCATCCTTGGCACGTGTTCGCATAGGATGAGTTGATACCGAAGCAGGTGGCGGCAAAGGGGCCAATGGCGAAGGCGGAGGCGAGGTCGGTGGTGAAGGTGGCGGAGACGCCAGGCGCGCCGGAGATGCCGTAGACGTGAGATCCGGACATGCTGAACAAGGAGTCGAAGCAGCCAAATCCATCGGAACCACTGCTGGACTCGAAGGCGAAGGAAAAATGGGAGCCGAACCAAGATCCCTATAAGCCGAAAAATCCAACGAGTCGGCTGAAGAGGACCGTGTGGAAGGTGCAAAGGGAAAATATTCCTCATCAAACCGAGCATGCCTGCTAATGTACAAACGAGACGATGTTGTATCGAGACAGCAAAAACCCTTATGCCTGGAACTGTAACCCAAGAAAACACAAGGAATGCTGCGAGGAGAAAACTTGTTAGCAGCATAATCTCGTAAGCATGGATAAACTCTACATCCAAACGCATGAAGATTATCATAATTTGGAGGAGAGGAAAATACCAATTGAAACGGTGATTTATCGGATAACACAGAAGAGGGTAAACGATTAATCACATAAACCGCAGCACCAAAAGCTTCAACCCAATATTCCATAGGGACAGATGAATGAAACAACATAGATAACCCTGTTTCTATAATATGTCTATGTATTCTTTCTGCACGGCCATTTTGAGCAGGGGTGTATGGACAAGACATGGTATGTAGAATGCCACAATTTCTGAAAAGGTCTTGCAATTTGTTATTTGTGAACTCGGTACCACCATCAGATTGAAAACGTTTGATAGTTGTGGAAAATTGATTTTCGACCAAAGTTTTGAACTTAACAAACGTATCATAAAAGTCTGATTTCAAACGAAGCGGATAAAACCACGTAAAACGAGAGAAGTCATCAACGAAAACCACATAGTAGAGAAAACCATCACAAGATTTCACAGGAGACGGACCCCACAAATCACAATGAATAATACCCAACAAACGCAAAACGCGTTTTTCATTATTGATAAAATGAAGTCTTTTACTTTTAGCCAACTGACAAGAAGAACAAGCAAGAGGCCTAGGTAAAACAGAAGTAACTGACAAAAAACCAAGTTTGTTCAACAACTTAATAGTATCAAAATTAACATGGCCTAAACGACTATGCCACAATTCAAAAGAGGCACGTGTACGACGATTCCAAAAAGCTGCCACCAAAGCCGCATGACCACGCTCCAAAATATATAATCCATTTTCACGTCTGCCTCGTGCCAAAGGAATCCTTGTTACCCGATTCTGAATTTCAAAACAGTCGTTAGAAAAAACAACATTCACCGGATTATCACTCGTAAGTTTGCTAACAGAAAGAAGGTTTTTCGTGATATGAGGAACCACGAGGACATTCAGTAGAGATAAATCACGAGATAAAGTATGAGAGCCAGTATGAGAAATAGAAAGAGTGTTACCATTTCCCACAACAACCCTATCAGAACCAGAGTAGTTCGATGTGGAGTCCAAACCATCAGTAGAATTAGCCATGTGTGATGAGGCACCCGTGTCGACATACCAATCAAGAGAGTTCTGATTTATCGAACAACTGTTTTGAAAGGCATGAGCAAGATTGGCTTGTTGCGGAGGAGAAGAGTAACGTTCTGGGCACACTCGAGCATAATGTTCACCACGACAGATTTGGCAATTAGGGGGATAGCGACCACCGGAACGACCACCACGACCAGGATTACCACCACGATTAGAATTAAAATTATATCCCCCACGGCCAGATTGATGGAACGAACCAGACTTGTAAACATTACCAGATTTCTTATTTGATCGCTGTTGAGCAAGGAAAGCCGGTGACTGAGAGGAGGCAGAAGCGGGGTTGAGCGATTTTGTAAACAGATCGTGCGACTCGGCTTTGGACAATAACTCAGGGAAGGAGGGCAGAGGCGTGAGATTAATTTGAGAAGTAGAAAAGCCATGAAAATCCATACCTAATCCGCGAAGGAACCAATGGGATTTGTCAGTATCATCGATCGAACAACCCATGGCAAGAAGTTGATCACACAGATTCTTGAACGTGGCACCATACTCCGTGACAGAACGGGAGCCTTTCTTGATAAGTTGCAATTCGTCATTGAGACGAAGCTCTCTAGCCTTGGACGGCCGATTGAAAGCAGTAGCCAAGGTAGACCACATAGCAGCGGATGTTGAGCATCCAACAACAACAGCCATGGCATCTTCAGTTAGGGTTGAGCAGAGAAAAACTCTAACTATTTGATCTTTGCCAAGCCACTCATCGTAGGCAGGATTAGAGGAATCACCAGAATCAGTGGGGATCTTGGTAGACGGAGCGGGCAGCGAGCCATCAACGTAGGGAAGAAATTTCTGAGTGGCAAGAAGAGGATAGATTTGACCATACCACATGAGATAGTTTGTGGGTTTGAGTTTAATGGTGACTAGGTGAGTCATAGCATGTAGAGTAAGAGTCGAATCAAAAACGGAGGTGAAAGAAGAAGGTGTATCACCGGCCATGATGAAGAGAATTTCGGTAAAAAAAGACCAGGGTTTCTCAGCCTTGTTAGGCTGATACCATGAAAGAATAAGAGAAAATATATTTTACCTCAATTGAGGATTTTGATTTAGTCTATTCAATATATATAAAGATTACAATTAGGGTTTACAGAGTAACCTACAAGTAATTACAGATATGGAAAATATATACAAATCTCTAAAGATCTTTGACTAAATCAATTATGGACTAAATCATTATTCATATTAACCTGCATCTTTGTTAACTGTACCCCCTCTCTCATTTATTAATTTAATAATGATGTAAAAACTTAAAAATACTCTTTGGTTTAGTTTGGATTGATGGATGAGATAATGTGGGATAAATTAACTCACCCCTCCTCTATGATTAATAATTTCACATATGCATAAAAAGTAGTACAAAATTGTCGGGCCTTGCATTTATCCCGGGCCATAATCAATCAAACCAAACGTTTGATTAGTTGGGAATAAAAAGTCAATCAAACATAATCCAACCTAATCAAGCAAACCAAACTAGGCCTTTAAGTAAAAGTATCACTACTAGATGCACCTCCACTACTAAATACACCCTTTCTTCAATATTCAAACTCTAACTCTAATTGCAGTTGCTGCCGCCATCTACCATTTGCGCGCGCCACTCCCTCGATTCCACTCCTCTCATTTATAATTTATGTGTTTTAATGAGTTCATTTTGTAGTATTTATTTGTTTTAATGGTAGAGATTTAGGATCTAGAGTTTATAGTATTTTTGTATGATTGTTTCTTGGATTTTGATGATATAGTTAGAATAAAACTTGTTTGGTTGTTGGTGGAAGAATTAGAACAAAGTGGTGTTGGACAAAAAGAAATAAAAAATTGAGGGGTTCATTTTCGAAAAACTAGTGTCGATCGAATTGATTTTGGTCGACAACTTATTGCTGAAAATATACATTTTGGTCGACAACGTGCTGCTGAAAATATGTATTATGGTCGACAACTTATTGCTAAGAATATGGTGTTCTATCGACAAAGTGTTGTTGAAAGATTTTTCAACAACACTTTGTCGACATAACACTGTATGTTCAGCAACAAGTTGTTGATGAAACACACTCTAGTCAGTAAATCCGTGTCGAAAATTAAAAAAAAAAAAATTACTTGAAATATTGAAATGTTGCAGAAGAAAAAAAAATGACGGATGAGGTTGGGGTACCACTGGGTTGTACACGAATCGAATAATTTTGCTCGATTCGGTATTCGTATTCGAAATTTCATGATTCGAATTCGAATACAAATATTTTTTTTTGATTCGATTAATAAACGAATACAAATACAAAATTATAATATTCGATTCGATATTCGTAAGTATTCGATTATATTTATAATACTCCCTCTGTCCCATAGGAATTTGCACACTTTCCATATATGGATGTCCCATACCAATTTGCACACTCCATAAAAGGAAATATCTTCATAACCCTCACCCTCAAAATATACTCTTATTTACCCATATGCCATTACTTTTAATTCCACACTCAATCTAACTTTTAAATTACTTTATTCATAAAACTTTACAAAACTACCCTTCAAAACATCACTCATTACACTTTTTCTTACACATTTCTTAAATTGTATGACATTCTAAGTGTGCAAATTCCTCCGGGACGGAGGGAGTATATATACATAAATATATTTTTAAATGTATATTTGTCTCATGTCCTATAATATTATTTAAAAAAAATTCTCCATAAATATTCGAATCGAATATTTTCAAGTCAAATCGAATAGTATCGAATACGAATCAATTTCAAATCGAATACTTGAAAAATAAATTTTAAAATATGTATTAAAAAATTCGAATCGAATAGTATCGAATAATCAATCGAATCGAATACCGAATCAAATTTATTATTCGAAATTTAAACGAATACAAATACGAATATTCGAATATTTTCACGAATCAAATCGAATACTGCAGTATTCACTTCGATTCGATTCGTTTACAACCGTACCAGCGGCGGGGCATTGGAGTGGAGGAGATTTCTTCTTCTTTTCTTTTTTTTTTTTTGGTAGAGGAAGAATGGAAGATGGAGAAGAAATAGAAAAAGTGGGAGGGGCGAATTTTGAAATTGTTTAGGGGAGGGAGTGTATCTATCGGGGGATGTACTTAACAATGATGAAAGTGTTAATAGCCCACCCACGTAGGGAATGACTTTCCCTTACAAATGAAATGGGCCACTTCGACTTGGTTAATAAATAAGCCCCAATTTTAATCTACAAAATTAAGTGGGTCTCCATTTAATTATTTTTCTCTTCTTGAGCCCAGTTATTTTCAATTTATTATTTCAATTGACTTACACTACAACAAAATGCATTTTTTGTAACGAATTTATTTGTAACCAACACAAAAATGGTTACGAAAAATCGGCTTATTATAACGAATTTCTATTTTGGTTACAAATAGGTCTATTTTAAATAACAATATGTAATTGTCATTACAAATAGCAAAAAGTTGGTTACGAATAGTAAAATACTTCTTAATTTATTTTATTCGTGAAATAACGATAAATTTTCTTATCCTACTGCATAATCTCTTTTTATTTTTATTTTAATTATTGTTACAATTTAATAAATATATATTAAAAAATCTGAGTTGCATAAGGTTTCATCTCATTTATATATTTAATATACTACCGATTTTCCCTTCTTTCTAGGCTTATAATATATATACATATCTTTAATTATTTTAGATTTATAATATAAATTTTAGCCTGCTAATATATATATATATATAAATATATATATTCAATTATTTAAGGATTATATTTCTGTAAAAAAAAAAAAAAAAACTTAAGGATTATATTAAAATTTTACATCATTTAATTATTTGGGGACTTATACAGTAATATATTTTTTAGTAGCCTATTCTAAATTAGAACTTAGAACGCAGTTTAGTCCAAAAATAATTTCAGAAATTAAAGCGCGTTAGAAAAAAAACAATTTGAAAAAGGCGGGCTCATCGTTAAATTAATTCCTAATTCACATCACAAAACCTAAATTTCACAGCGTGGTCTACCGCCTCTGTGACTTGCGCCTAATCGATTTCTCACCACCGCATTAACCGCTGCTGAGATCGATTTCGCACTACCGCATTAACCGCTGCTGAGATCGATTTCGCACCACCGCATTAACCGCTACTGAGATCGATTTACAGCCGATCAAAGGTAACCCCTCTCTTAGTTTTCTTATGTCGACTCTAATTTGCAAATCGTCCTGTTCTTTTCTTCCTTTTGTTTGAGTTCTAACTTTATATATATACCCACCGCTATCCAGATTCTAGATTCGTCTCTCTCGCCCTTCTCCTTTCCCTTTCGTCGGTCGCTTTTCTTAGGTAAGTGTTAGTTTGCTGAGTAAAGTCAGTGTTATTTGTTGATTAAATTTTTTAAATCATGTTGTATTTATGTATATGCAAACAGAGTAATCTGATTTATGAGCTTGTGGGCATTTTTTTTCCAAGTGAGTGACAACTTAGTTCTGAATTTTGGGGTTTGTCGTGTAAACCAAAATTTGGGTTCATGGTAATCTTAATGAAATCACAAGGTTTGTTGCACTTTGTTTATGTATGCTATTGTAGTCAATATTTATATTATGTTTGCTAAATATATTTTTTGTTGACCCAAATTTATGACTTAATAGTTAATAGTTAATCCCCATTCCACGATTTTCTGAAATTTCCAGTATACTATGGTGAAATCAATAGGATTTAATCCTCATTCACAATTTTCTGCTACCTTTAATTAAGTAAAGTTTGGGGGAAAAGACATTAGTTTTGTTGGGATATTTTTCTGTGGAATCAACTTTCATTTTTGAGATATTTATGGGTAAATGTTCCTTTTTGTTCCTTAACTTGCGAATTTTTTTATCATTGTTGTGAAATCTGAATCTTTGGAATGTAGTTTAAGCCCAAAGAGAGAAAATGTCCACTTGATATATTATTTCGTAACAGCATTTTAAATCTACATCCGTTTATATCTAGCTTTCACATTTTTGTTAGCTCATTTCTTGCTTTTACTTTTTTCGATGATGGCCTTTTCCTTTACTAAGTATCGCACTTGCCATTTCTCTCTCTGTCATTCTTTTTGGATGTTGTACTAAGGCCACCTTTTTATTCAAACTCATGCTTTGTTTAAAGACACAATAAAATTGTATATTATTGATTATTTTTTGTATGTGGTCGATTTGAATTTGGCTCAAATTGTGCCAATGTTGGTATGTATGGATTTTTAGTGATTTAGATCTATTGTATTTTTAATTATTTTAGTGTTAATCCGTGATTCATATCAGTGTTTGCGTGGTATGTTACTTTATTTTTCTCTTTTGGATTCTCTTAGGTTTGATTGATTGCGTTCAGTAATTAGGAGGCTTTGTTTTCTTTGGGTTTGTTTTGTGATTATAGTGTTGATGTATTAGTAGACGGGCTTGAGTGAGTGATTGTTGTTATTTTTTTTGTTGTGGTTTTAGCAGAATGTGGTGTTGTCTGTGGTTGTTTGATTTTGTATATAAAACTATGTATGTATGCTTTAGGAATTGATGTGCTATTGTTTTGTTTTGCTTTGTTGAGGGCATTGGCTATTTTTTTTCTTTTGGCTTCAGGTGTTGGTATTAGTTGACCGGGTCTTGGTTTTGGGGTTGAATGGCCCCTTTGCCGGTTTATATTTCTTGCAAATTTGGCTCACCTATTATTGGATTTGTGCATTTTTTTTATTTAAGCTAAATATCGTTTTTTTTTATATATGTAAGTAAACTTGTATTTGTGCTTAATAAGTTCTTAATCTTATGATATTTTATTGTTGTCTCTTTTGTAGGACAATGAAGTTTAACTTTGATCGTAGACGAGAAGACTAATCAAGACTTCAATCAAGGATATGGTTTTTTATACAAGTTATTAGACACATTGAAATGTCCAAATACATTTTCTTGTAAATATTTAGAATATTTTTATACATATTTAATTTCTATAAATCAACTACAGATGACATGGATAGGTTTTTTTTTCGTGGATATGTTTATGTTGATTGAGTCCAGTTGGAGAATTATTATTTTATTGAAATAAAATTAATGCATTACGACCCTATGAGTTATTTTATTAATTATTTATTCTTGTAATGAAATAAGAGGTAAATGTTACAAATATTACTAACAAATTAAATATTCTAGTACTAAATATATGATTTTATGTAACAAAATTGATATTTTGAACAAAATTTATAACATTTTGTAAAATAGCTTTTGTAACCAAAAAATGTGTCGTTACAAATGTACTGGTAACGAAATTGAATTTTTTTCGTTACAAAAACTTTTTGCAACGAGCTTTACAAGACCAACTTTTGTAACAAGATGTTTCGTTACAAAAGGTTTTTGTAACCAAAAAATCACTTTTTGTAACCAATTTTTTCATTACAAAAAGTGCATTTTCTTGTAGTGTTAGTAGTGCTCTAACCCCTTGAGCTATCCCACTTTGTCATCTCATTTTTATTATAAAAATAGCAAATCACATTTTTTTTTTCAAATCAAATGCAATTAATCAGGATAGTGTAAATAAACTAATCATACCAAAATAAATACATGAATTTCAAGCAATTTTTACACTAATCATCATACCCCCAACACAGGGTCGGTCCTAGGAATATTTGGGTCTGAATCGAACTTTAAAAAAAGGTCTCGTCCCTTCATATTTTTTGTTCTATATGAACTTATAAAACACAATGTAAAATAATTTTTAAAGGAGTAACAATATATAAAATTTAAAGGACTAACAATATATAATTTTTTTATATATATATAAATTTTTTATTTTTAATTAATAGATTTTTTAAAATTTTAAGTTATTTAATTTTAAGAGATTTTTAATGTAATTATTATAATTTTTAGAAGGAATTTTTTATACGAATAATTTTCAATGAGATTTTTAGAAACTTTTAATATTATTTTTAAATTTGAAGGATGTTAATTGAACTATTTGTCCAAAATTTTAATAAATTGGACAAAAAATGATGTAAATTGGCCGGCACTCTAAGACGTAATGTGAAAACTTAAAAGATATAAAGTGAATTAAGTCTTTATTGAGACTTTTTTCTCCTAGTTTTTCCTTCCCTTATTCACTAATTCTTTTTACTTTTTTAGCACTTCTCTTTATGCGTCTTTATATAATTATATTAATATTTTATATTATACGGAGATATATATATATATATATATATATATATATATATATATATCTTAAAAAATGGGCCCCTAAAAAAGTGAAATATTTTTGGGCCTGAATCAATCGCCTCGTTAGCCTTACATTAGGACCGGGCCCGCCTCAACATATATATACCTTATTGATTTTATAAACAAACTAATCAATTTTCAAGCAATTTTACACAAATCATTATAGCCCAAATCATCTCTTTCACCTTTCTTGTACATACAAAAAAGAAGAATTTGATTCAACCTCTCCGGAATTTAGTATCACTTCACTTATAGTGAGTTATAGTTATCCCCAGCGATCTACCGTCCGAAGATGGTTAGTATTATAAAAATTGTACATGCGGCTTAAATTTAAATTACTACTCCCTCCGTCCCGGAGGAATTTGCACACTTAGAATGACACACAATTTAAGAAATGTATAAAAAAAAAGTGTAATGAGTGATGTTTTGAAGGGTAGTTTTGTAAAGTTTTATAAATAAAGTAATCTAAAAGTTAGATTGAATGTGGAAAAGTACGTAATGACATATGGGTAAATAAGAGTATATTTTGAGAGTGAGGGTTATGAAAATATTTCCTTTTATGGAGTGTGCAAATTGGTATGAGACATTCATATATGGAAAGTGTGCAAATTCCTATGGGACAAAGAGAGTATGAATTTTAACATTTTGGTGTATGACTTAGTTATCATCCTTATTAGGGAAGCTCCCCTGCCTCCCCAGCGTAGAAATTTTGATGCTCAAGTCACCGAGCAACCGCGCGCGTATTACGCGAAATTTTAATAAAAATGAATATTCATAATAAATTGTATAATTAAATAATTTTAAAAAATAAAATTCATATAAAAAAAATCGAAAAATATAATAGAATCAAACACAAAATTTTCTAGATATAACCCCTTTAGTAAATATGAAAACAACATTAAGAAAAAATAATGATAAAATTCAGAGAATAAACAATTTAAGGGATATTAAAACAAATCTTAATATTTTTTAGTAAATTACTCAATTTAAATTAAATTTCTACTAACCCATAATATTTATGTTACTATTGTGTCAAAAAATGACGCCTAAGGATACCGAATATTCCCGTGTGAATAATGAGAACTGCGGGCCTGAATCGTCAACCTTCCGCAAGCTCTCTCACGAACAATCCTCTTATAAGCTCCCGTATAACCTGCAAAAACACGCCGGAGGGGATTCCGGCGCGAAATCTCCGACGCTCAAGTCAGAAACTTTCTCGAGAGAATCAAAGAGGAATTTCCCTGTAAGTCAAGGGAAATTCTCGCAAGAATCGTAGGATTTTATATATTTCAGTGTGTTCTTCGTCTCTTCTTTCCGTGAAAGTAATGTAAAAGTGCTTATAATGTAAAAAAGTACCCCATAGACTAAAACCAACCTGCTTATATACCTCTCCTTATTTCGTGGGAGAGAGGGAGACTACTTCTCCCACTTTCTTCTCAACCGTCCCGCGAGACTCGGTCCTTTAGTGGACTCCTCACACTTCCTCGCCTTGCCTTCTTCTCGGGCCTCATCTATCAGGAACAGATTCTAGGTCCTTCCCTCATGGGCTGGCCATGTCTGGCCCAAGAACAATCGAGCCCTAAATATGGGCCAAGGGCCCAATAATACTTATTTCTCTCTTTGGGCTTAGGGGTGTATTAATCCTGACCCTCAGATTATTCAGATTATTACTCTTAATAAGACTAATTTAATTCATCTTATTTCCACGTGTCGTCATCTCCAAAGACGACATATTTTGGCCGCATCAACTACTCCCCCAGACTCTCGTAAAAGTGTTCATAATTTTTATGAGAGTAGAAAAAGAAGATAAGACGAATTTAAGCGGATCATTCTCTTCCTTTGATTGCCTTTAATCCGCAGCGTTACCAAGGCATGATATACTTATCCTTCAATAATTTCCTCCATGTCGCGCTCTTACTCAGCCTCGAACCCCCCACTTGCCTTTATTCTGCACGCTTACAGAAGACAAGACATCTCGCCGCCGTTTTTCTTCCACGCGCCCTCTCACTGGGCTTCAATTACACCCCTTCTCGATCTTTCCCCCACTTTTACTCCGCTATCATAACTTCTCCCCAATTCAAAATTCCTCTTGCCTGTAGAACTTTCTCTTTTTGATTTTATCCGTTTTCTTCTAACCTTCATCCCCATTATCTTCCTTTCGTTTTCTGAAACCACCTACTCTCTCGCACGTTCGCCGGCAACTCCGTCACATTTGAAAGGGGCCTTCATCTTAGGTACCCCTCTCCTTTCTTCGCTTCTTTTTTATTTTATCTTCATGTCGGACTCGGCTTCTATAGAGAGTCCTGATTCCCTTTCCAATTCGATTTCTTTATTTCCCATAACCAATCCTGCTCTAAAAAATAGGATTTCTACTTCCTCAACCCTTCCAAAAGAGCGGGTAGCCGCCTTTGTCCGTTCCGGGATTTTTCCGGCGGATTACGTAGTTAGGGCTGCTCACCGTAAAGAACGCCCGAATTTCACTAGCCCTAGAACTCTAGCCTTTTGGGAGGCTCAATAGAAGGCATGCCTTCGTTTTCTGATTAACCCCTACCTTGCCGAAATCTCTTCTTACCTCCGGATACCCCTTAATCAGTTTACACTACAGGAAATCACACTTTACATGACGAATTTTTTCGTGACGACATAAAATTCGTCACAATTTGTTAATTAATGGTGACAAATTTAATCTTCGTCACTTAATAACTAGAATTCCTGACAAAATTTTATTTTGTCACCAATAATATATTTTTTCGTCACCAATTTGAAAATATCATGACGCCAATAAGAAAATCGTCACAAGAATGTTTAGTGACAAAATTTATAATAATATGTGACGATATTCACCTTCATGAAAATTAATACTTCCATGACGATGGTATGTTTTGTCATTATTTATTCAAAATAAGTAGTGACGCTATTATTTCGTCACAATATTCTTTGGTGACAACATTCATAATAATTTGTGACTATCATATTCGTCATATAATACAATATTTTCATGACGATTTTATGTTTCGTTATTAATTGTTTAGAATAATTAGTGACATATCCTTTCGTCATCGATATTTATATATAGTGACGATTACGATGACGATTAATATTATTTCATCACAATATTATTTGGTGACGATATTCATTGTAATTAGTGACGATAATCATCGTCATATAATATAATATTTTTATGACAATTTTATGTTTTGTCATTAATTGTTCAGAATAATTAGTGACACATTCTTTCGTCACTAATATTTATATATGGTGACAATAAATAATCATTTGTCATTTTTCACAAAAGAGGGCCATACATTTCATAATTATCTTTGGTGACGCATGAATTTCGTCATCATTTGTTACACAAACGTGACAAATTTAAATTTAGTCATTAAAATTTTATCTTTGTGACAAATTCTATTGTTGTCATTATTAATAGGGAAAATATCAATTTTGGTCATTCAGTTTTACCTCTTTTCATATTTGGTCACCCACATTTAGTCACTATCAAAATTGGTCACCCAGTTATTATATTCTATCAAAATTGATCACTCTGTTAGTCAATCTGTCATTGACTAACGGAGAAGAGTTTTGAGCCGTTAAATTTCTCAAAACCTAAGGTTTTTCATGCATCTTCCAGAACTACGCCCTCCGTCCGCCTATAAACTTTCCATTTTACCATTTTGGTCCGTCCGCCTATAAGCTTCTCATACCTTTTTTGGTAAGTACTTTTTCTTACACTTCACTTTATATCTTACTTTTTCTCTCTATCTCTCTCCTCTCTCAATCAAATCATTTGTACTATATGTATTATTTAATCACTTTTCTTAATCTCTGTGCCAAAAATAACGTGAAACTTAGTAATTTAGAATTTTTTTTACAATTAATCTTCACCACAAATTATGCTCCAATAATTATAAATAGGGAAATGAATTGAAATAAGTTTATATCTCCAATTATTATACAAATTCAATATGAAACAAAGAATTAGAAAACAGATTACAATTGTTAAAAAAAAAACAGAGTACAAAGTTGCATTCTATCTCTTGAGTTTCTCATTTTCTGTAAAATAAAAAGTAAACCAACAAAAATGAATTCAAAATTGAGTTAAATAATTATTAAAAACTTTCTAGAGGATGCATGAGAGAATTCTCATTATCTATAAAATAAAAAGTAAACAGTTGATTGAATCACGTTCTACAAGATGCATCAACATGATTGATTGACGTTGCATCAGAACTCCTTTTGACCTGTTATAAATATTGGTAATTTTTGCACATGTTTCATGCTTCGTAATTTTTGCACATGTTTCATTCTGCGTTTGTTTCATTAGTTCTAGAAGATGCATGAGAATTTTTTAACCATAGTTTTGAGAAATTTCACGGCTCAAAACTTTTCTCCGTTAGTCAATGACAGATTGACTAACAGAGTGATCAATTTTAATAGAATATAATAATTGGGTGACCAATTTTGATAGTGACTAAATGTGGGTGACCAAATATGAAAAGAGATAAAACTGGGTGACCAAAATTGATATTTTCCCTTATTAATAATCTTATTTATCACTAATTAGTGTTTCCTTCGTTTCGTAATTACTTATACATTTTTTGTACTAGGACAACGTTCTAAAATTAACTGCACACCAAAATATAGAAATAATATATAAAATTAATTTATAACTATTAATATTAACAAAGAAAATGTTTTAAAAAACCTCTTCTTTCTGAAAAATGCATCACGACAAGAAAATGTATTTTTCATAACAAAATTAAAAACAATTGTTGCAATTTTTTTTTTTTGTTATAAACACCTTTTGTAATGAAATAATGTTTTAACTTTTAAAGTTTGTTGCAAAAATTCTTTGTAATGAAAAAAAATTTATTATCAATACAATTTGTAAAAAAAAAAAAAAATTTCTTATAAAATTAAAAATCTTAATATTGTTAACAAAATTTTCATCACAATATGTTGTAAGTTTGATTCAAAAGATCAATTTTATTACAAATAAACCATTGAATAAAGAAATATATTTTGTACAAAAATATTTTATTTAATACAAAAAATTTGTTACAATTACTAGCTCATTTCGTTCCGTGAATAAATAATGGTTACAAATAACCCATGTTATTTAAACTAGTAGGGCACCCGTGCTGACGCACAGACTGATGTGTTAAAAAATATGACGACATTTTAAATTTTAAATATTATTTATAGTGTGAATTAATTTTATAATAATACAACTAACTTATATTATATATATATATATATATATATGTTGGTCCTTGGTGGAGTATGACACAAGTGTATGGGGGGGGGGGGGGAATGCACTTGTGTATGCAAATTCTTTCTTTTCAAACAGTTTAGTCTTCTCAAGCAGGTTGTCTCACAACAAGCCTAAGTGTGAACTTTGATAGATACTTGTCCTACTGATTACTATTAAGTGATCAGTTGGCTAAATATCTAAAAGAGTTGCTAAGTGCGGAATGTGGTTGGCCTTTGACTCAAAGAAATATTCCAAGTTGATTTCTGAAAAACACAGTTATATATCAGGGACTTTGTCCAAAACAGTTTTTCTTAACTTACTGAGTTTTGCTCTTTGAAATATGATTGAATGTAAGTGCAATAATAAAGGCAGTAAGTAAATGGCACACAATTTATAGTGGTTTAGAGACTCAAGCTCCTACATCCACTTTCCCTGATTGAACAGGATAATTCCTTCACAATGGAATTAGCTTGTTTTATAGTGCCAAGGTGCACTGATCAACAACACTCTCTTAGTGCTTTGATCCCTAGGATAATCTGAGTCCTAGTGCTCAATCTCTCTGAGTTAAGACTGTGTTTCACAATAACAATCCTTAACTCCTCACTTCTACAACAAACACTCCTTCACTTAATGAGGTAAGGGTTTGAGGTTTGGTTCCAACTAGTAGAGATATCCTTTACAATAAGAACAGTGTAAAGGCTTAGGATATCTCAATGCTGAGCTTTGGATGTTTTCAAAGATTGGCTTAGCTATTTGAAGTGATCAGGAAACTTGGAATTCTAAAGAACAGCTTTGGTTTCCTTTGTTTGCTTGATGATAGTTTGATTGCAAGTAGTTGGATTATTGAATCCTTTGATCACTTCTGTATTTATAGGCAAATTTGAACAACTAACCGTTGGAGGGATAGCAATTCAAACTTGTCTATTTGCAGCACCATTGAAACGGCTATGAAGCTTGGCATCCTTTTATCCACTGTGTAAAAGCTTCTTCAATGGTTGCTAGAATGAATGTGTTGACTTCTGAAAAATGCGGCTGAGATGACTTGTGTCAGATTCCAAATATGCACATTTCCCAAGGTTGATTTGTGGCAAACTCTACACTCAACCAACGGTCAGATGGGACAACTTCCCTGAACATTCCTGCTGCAACTTTAGAATGTTCCAACATTCATTCAATGCTTCTATCTTTAATACTCTAAGTCTTCAATGCTTGGTTCAGGCTTGATTGGCAATAAATGCTTCAATAAATGTGTCTTCTGTGAGCCTAGCATTCAATGCTCTTGATCATTTGCACTTTAATTGATCTGATCATTTGCATTTATGAGCATTGCCTTACACTCTTGATCTTTTCAGCCATGTTGTCCACTCAGTCAGCTTGTCTTGTAAACTTCAGCAAGTTTGACCTCAAGTACTTAATACTTATCAAGCTGCCTAACATTCCAGCTTTGGACAACTATCCTGAACTATAAATCTCACAACATTTCTGAGATTTTAGACTTAAGCAATCTTACATACTCAAGTGTCCTGAGACAACTAAGCTGATCTCACTTGAGTGTATCTCAACTAATCTGAATATCATCAATCAGGGGTTTTGGTATCTAAATCAAAATCATTTTATTCCCAACAATATATTTATTATAATAAGTAAAAAATTAATTATTGTTAACTAATATTTATTATACTATATCGAATTTATAAAAATAATAAAATAAACATGGATAAAAATAAGATGTTCATAAATTGTTAATCTTAAAATTTAGTTACATATCAACCTTATACTATATAAATTTAAACTTAGCATAAAAATAAATAAAATTAATGTGTAATAATTATATATATATATATATATATATATATTTATGATACAACAAAATTATTAAATTACTATACAATTTTAAAGAATATTACAGTAATTTTGATAACATAAATTGCATTCAATTAAATAACAAAATAATCTAAAATCAATAATAATGAATAATAAAAAATAAGTAACTTAAAACTTATAAAACTTAAAAATTAAATTATTATAAAATAGGTGAATGATTCATAATTATATTATCAATTAAATATATTATATGAATTTAAATCTTCATATTGTACTTTAAATTGTTATTTTTTCTTATAATTAGGTACGTAAGGTGGATGAAATTAAAAAATAGTGTTATGTGGTCATGACGATTACCCAATTATATGGGGTTGTGGAATTGGGCCAACGAGCCCTGAATTACGTCAATATTATCTTGAGATTTACTCAATGTGGATTTCAGGTGTTTTAGACCTACTTAAAGGTAGTTCAATATTTGTATTGCTTGTAATGTCACAACTAATTAATATATCATTTTGTTGCAGTCACCGTAGAACCTGATTCAATTGATGGAGACACCCGATTCACTCACTCTCGGATGTGGATTAATTCAAAGAAGTCTATTGATATCTTATTATTACTATCGAAATAATTATATGGGATATCTTATTATTACTATCGAAATAATTATGTGGAAGTTATCTTTATTTTTACACCATGTACTCTATTCCTTTAAAATATATTTTTCACAAATTTAGTAAAATTAAATAAAATTAATTTTTATAAATTATATTTAACTTACTATTTTACAATGAATTTAAGGAAAAATAGTGTAGCTTATCGGCATGATTCCTTGTTTTTGAATAGGTCACGCGTTCCAATTCTTTCGGGGTGGGTTAATTTATTTATATATATATATACTAGTGTAAGATCGCGTAATTACGCGGGTTGTGAAAAAACAAATATTATAAGTTAGAATAGATGTAAAATAGAATTAGAAAACACGGATAAAAAAGCAAATCAAGAAAGGAAAGAGAAAATATTTTTAATTTTTTTAAAAAAATCAAAATTATAGAATTAAAGAAATTTTAAGATTAATTTTTTTAGAGAGAAAATATAAAATAGAATTATTTGAGAATGGTGATTTAAAGAAAAAAAATTAAAATAAAATATAAAATTACAAATGTAAATGAATAAAGAGGAGAGAAAAGAGAAGTTGAGAAAATTGAGGGGGAGAGAGAGAAGAGAGAGGAAAGAGAAAAAACAATTAAAAAAAATCAAAATTACAGAATTTAAGAGAGGGGAAAAAACAAAACAGGACAATTCACTCTAAGACTTTAATATTCAAGCCAATTTTATTTAGTAAAACAATTAAGGACAAAATCAAACCTATATAGTCGATTATGCCCCTGTTTTCGAATTAAGTAAGAATTTCAAATTCAATTAATTATGTTAATCTAAATTTAGGAAAGTCAACATTTGAATTTTAAATTAAGCTGAAAGATATTTCTCCTAAAATCTCGCGCTGAATTTAATTTCGAATTTCCAATTCAAATTACTTTCCTAAAATTCGAGATCATACTTTCTATTTATCCACATTCATATTTTTACATATTCAATAATTTTCTTATTAATCGAAAATATAATTTAATTAATTAAATATTTATTATTATTATTTTGCATACCATATCTTTATTAAAATATAAATTGTATTATGAAATACTAAATAAAATTAATAAATTCAAAAAAATTGTTTTACTCGATACACCTCTAAAAGTGTTTAAATAATTTTTTGAACAACTTGTATTAACAAATACTTGTTGAATAAGTCTAGTATTTTTGCAAGATGCATAAATGCATATTTTTATTTATATGCAATCGACAAGTGCATATACTTTCAAATATGCATGCGTTTTTTTTATATATTCAATCGATAATTACATATACTTTCAAATATGCAGACCATTAATTATGTGCACATTCGTTTCACACATTCGATTACTCATTCGATTCTCAATGTGTGTTTTCTGCATGTTAGTTTAAATCTTTGATATGATGTACTGAAAAATTAGAATAAACATAAATTATTTCGAATTTAATTGGAATTTTTAACACAAAGGTCGGATTAACATATAGTCTTATACGTAATGCGCAACTAATGTGCATATATTCATAGTTTGGTGCATATATATAATATATGCATTGCTTATTAATAGAAGATGCATATATATAATATGTGCATTGCATAAGAATAATATAACACGTTATCCTCCATTTCATCATGTTTTCATTTCAAATAGGCAAGAGTGCAACTTGCAATAAACCATAACATGACTTACAAACTGAAATGACATTACACAATAGTTCAAATAATAAAATAAGAATTTAAATTGCATTCAAAAGTAAGTAAGCACGTCTCGAAATTGAGTGCATCATCTGCAGAATAGTATACTGCTGCTGATTTATTTCCTTTTCGGCTACTTGAATCCTCTTGGAATCAATCCATAATTGAGCAAATCAGTACATATTATACAAAGATTATGTGACAAATAAATATAGTATTGTAGTATTAGTTAAGTTGTATATTTACAACTTGGGATTGACTCCACAATTATTGCGCAATTCAATAGCTCTGGCTGCAAATTCCTTCCCGAATCGTGAAGTGAAAATCTCACGAAACTCTTGAAGTTCTGGAAACTCGCCACACCTCGTCGTTGCGTAGATCAAACTTGATACAACTTCAATCAATTCATCATGACAAACTCTACAATAACCATAATTGTTTAGTACTCAGTAATTAACTCTGTATATGAGTAGTGTTACAAATTTGAAAGAAAAAGAAAAACATATTACTTTTCATGCTCAAAAGAATGGACTCTCTCAATCAAAAGAATAGTCGGAATTTGTAACACAAATTAGAAGGCTGTAATCCGATCCTAGAAAGCATGTACACAAATTAGAGGGTTGTACATACAAATTAAAGTAAACATATTGCCCACGAATAGTAGGAATAAGAAATCAAAAGTTTTTTTCTCAAAGACATCTAACAATGGTGCCATAAATTCTTTTAGAAAGCATATATCCAAGACACAATATAAAAATCTAGCAGCATTTCAAGTCACTAATCACCTTTTAGAAGAACTCGGCAAATTAAAATTTGGGATATAATTTCAAAACTACTAGTTCTTAGCAAATTATTTATCAATAGTATGATCACGATCATAAAATTTATAAAACACCTCATATCAGTGATTGATTATTAGTGCGGAAACTCAGAATGCATCATCTTTTTGCCTCGTAGTTCCACTTGCAGATACGCATTTTTTCTTTGTACAACAATCAATTCTCTCAATATCTTTCAAATCGTCTCCTTTTTCACCGTTGATAAATTCTGGATATCTTCCTGATCCAACAAAATTACCAAGTCAAAGTAGCTCACTAAATTGCATCAACACGAGATCGAGCATATTCGCAAACACCTTCAGTGCGTGATTGCGTGAGTTGGTTGTTTAACAGACCTGAGAAGGAGGAGGCGCGACGGAGTATCCGAGATCGGCGGCGATGGAGATAGCATCGGACATCCCTCCTACTCGTCGGCGCGACGGAGTATCCGAGATCGGCGGCGATGGAGATAGCATCGGACATTCTTCCTACTCGTCGGCGCGATGGAGTATCATCCGAGATCAATTGATTATCCCCAAATTTTAACAAAAATGAATGACGATGATAGAGGTTATCATCGATTCATGGAGATAAACGCTGAAATTGAATGCAGTTTTTTGGATGAACTAAGAACGAGACGCTGAGAGATTTTTGGATGGAAAATTGGAAATGAATGATTCAATTGGAAATAAACCTAATAAGGAAAGTTCGGCAAAAAACAAGGAAGACTCATTCAATTTTAATATTAATTGTCTAGCTAAATAATATTAATTCTTTTAATATATTGATTTGAGGGCATATTAGGAATGTCAAATATGGATTTGTCTTAAGTTGTAATATCAAGAATTTTTGTCTTGAATTAAAAGATGGGCTTGGATCTTGGTCTATAATGTCAATAAACTCTTTAAGAGAATGGAGAACGGAGGCTTTTAGAGAAGCCACATCAGCAAAAAGAGATTCAGAATTAGTATATAAAGGGGATATATAATTTTTTTTTTTTAAATACAGTTTTTAAAAAACTGGGTGGGTTATAGCCCGTCCCAGCCAACACTACGGTCCGCCCTTGCCAATAACCTTCCTATAACTATAAGCTTTAAAACCTTTTCAAAACATATATATACAACCTTTGAAATTAAGATGCACTACCTTCACCATCATTGTACCCTCTATTAGCTCCAATGCTTCTTCCTTGCTCTATATGGTTGTTGCATTGAGATATTGACTTTTCTTTTGATGCATACTTCAACTCTAAACTCATTTGCTTTTAACTTGTGATTACAGTATTTTTTAACTTCTTCACATAATGCTTCTCATCCCAATTTGACTTAATACTTTCATTCTTGTAATTTCATAATTCATGATCATTTTGTGTGTTGTGGATTGCAGTATTTCTTAGCTACGCACCAATAATATTAATTAAAGATAAATTTAGTAAAAAATTTTAAAAAATTGGGGTTGGAGTAGCGCTCAAAACCTTTCTCCTTTAGTCAATGACATATTTACTAAATCAAAGTCTCAAGTGTACTCAAGTACACCGTGTACTTGAGTAGTTGATTGGTCAATTGTTGACCGTTGACTAGTCAACAATCAAACTTTAACTTTTTTTTTTCAATTTTTTTTTCGACTTTTTTTTTCGGCTTTTTTTTTCGGCTTTTTTTTTTTTTTAAAGTGTATGTTAGAATATTGAAAAGTGTATCTTTGTTTTTTAATGAAAAGTGTATGTTTTTATAACTGAAAAGTGTATGTTATTATAACTGAAAAGTGTATGAAATATTAATGAAAAATGTATGTTATTATAACTGAAAAGTGTATGATATTATAACTGAAAAGTGTATGATCTATTAATGAAAAGTTTATGTTATTATAACTAAAAAAATGTATGTTCTATTAATAAAAAAATGTTAAGTTATATATTAATGAAAAGTGTATATTATTATAACTGAAAAGTTGAAAAGTGTATGATATTATAATTGAAAAGTGTATGTTAATATAGTTGAAAATATTATTGAAAAATGTAATTTTTTCTTAAAAAAAAATCGAAAAAAAAAATGAAAAAAGTCAAAGTTTGACAGTTGACCGATCAACGATCAACAATTGACCAATCAAAATCTACTCAAGTACACCATGTACATGAGTACACAAAACACTCACCCATTTACTAACATCAGCATTGAAATTGATAGAAAATAATAATTGAGTGACTAATTTTGATAATGATTAAACGTGGGTGATCAAAACAAAAAAGAGAGATAAATTTGGCGACCATTATTTTCCCTATTTTAAATCATATTCCTAACAACTTGATTATATTCTGTCTCGTTTTTTCAAGACAGCTAATATTTTACCCGGCCCCTAATTTGTTTTTTTCTTTCCCAAAAAAAAAAAACACTCTGCATTTAAATTTTAATCATTGTAAATTATTGGAGCATGGGCCTGCAGAAAAGTGAGAATTATTTAAGTGAGGCCTGCTCTCTGCATTATGGAAATATTGTGATTTAAACATTTTGTCCATTCCAACTTATCTAGTTGCAGGCTTGATCTTATCTATTTCATATTTAATATTATTATGAATGTAATTTGAATATGAAATATATATTTTTTCAATAAACTGATCGACATATTTTGATTTTATATACCCCACACACACGTTTTGAATTATGAATAATTAGTCCTTTTAACTTTATATATTTCAACTTTTGCATGTAATCTAGTTACCACCAAGGATTTTAGATATATAATAGGCAAATTAAACTATAAATAATTGCATGAGTTCGTAAAATCGTTATTTTTTTGAGAAATTATTTCCAGCAACCACTTTTACTTGAAATTTTGTTTAAATAGCATTTGACTAATATTAATAAGAAGCTCCCTAAATTTCCTTCACAAGACAACACAAAATACCGCCAATTATTTAAAAAGAGGGTCATTTAAAAAAAAAATTAAGAAGGAAGACATTTTAAATGAAGTTTTATGTTGACTAAACCCTTTAAATAAATATTCATTTTTTTGAATGCGACATGTGACATTATCATTGAAAATTTATACAAATACATCATGTTCAATACAAGTAATCCAATAATCAATAGGTATTGATCAATCATACTTTTTCACCGTTCATTTTTTAACATAAGTCACTTCAAATAATACTCTTTTACATATTGATTTGATGTCATTTAAGAAGAAATTAGGTGTATCATTCGTCATTTTCTAATTGATTTGATAGTTAGTAATAAGATTACAACTATTGTGATTACTATAAATAAATTCACCATCGAAACAACAATTTGTTAACAATTTTATCTTAACTATTGTGATTACTATAAATAATTAATTTATCTCAATTCATTAATTAATTAATGTTGGACTAGAAAACATTTTAATGCAATTTTTTTTTTCATGGTATATTAATAGAGAAATTTCAATTTTATCTGAATAACCCTTCTCCCTCCGCCTCTGGTTACCACGTACCAAGATCATGTATGTCACTATAAATTGGAGCATGCAGTCGTCATAATTCCCATATCACAAAAGCATAAAATAAGTACTCGAGGTGATGTGTAGTAGTTTTGAAAATTAGTTTTTAAAATATATGGGTAAGATCAAATGAAATTGTATTATTAATATATTATTATTGGGTGAGATTATAATAATTAGTTGATTGTGTAATGCTTGGATGTATTAAGTATATTATTGCATTATTATATTATTATTATATTATTGTTGAGAAAGATTATAATGTTTGAAGTGATATTATATAAATATATATTTATGTCAAATCAATATGTTTGATATGCATGATTTTGATTGGATTTTAAAAACCAATTTATAAATTTCAAATTTAACCCTGAAAAAAAAACCAAAAGTAAATATAGCCCTATTTTTTTTCTTTTTCAAATCGGTAATACTCTGCATCTAGTCATTGTAAATTACTACAGGAGGGGTTTGCGCTTTCAATCCACAATCACTTTCACATTTTTTTTTTATTGATTTCACAATAATTTTCATACACTTAAATTAGAAAACTCTTTATAAACTTAATGACCTTCACAATATCCTCAATTTTACATTAATGCTATTACTTTTTTTCTATTCATACACGTACACAAGTCAACTCATTTTTTTACTTTATACATAAAAATTATTACATTTTAGATATCTTAATATGTCCGTATAACTATAAAAGTTATTATGTGATGGAGGATAGTATAAAGAAAAAAAATGATAACTTTAATATTCATGCCCATATATAAAATAATTAATGTCAGTTGCCACCAAGATCATCACTATAAATTGGAGCATGAAGTGTAGTGTTTTTTTTATATAATTTGTGAGTGCTCGAACATCTGTGCTCGGCTCGTATGGAGGAATGCAGTTCAAATAGCGTGAGAGATATCCGGCCACCCATGAACAAATATACCCCCACCATGTGGGGTGATATTTTCTCCATATTTTTCTTGGACGATCAGGTTCATCCCTCAAAAGTTTTCATATTTTTTTTAGTTTGTCCATCTAAAGTTTACATACCCCTAAATAAAAACAATCATCACAATGCTCACCTTCACAATATACACATATTTAACTTTCATGTCATCAAGGACGGAGCCGCATAGGGCCCCGCGGGGGCAATGGGCCCCACACCAAATTTTTTTTTTAATATATTTCTTCCGTTTTATAGTTATTTGTATACTTTCTTTATTTATTTGAGTTGTTTCAATATTATTTGCACACTCATAATAATATGTAAATAATCTACAAAATTAATACTTTCACTACATCATTTTATTTTTAAAATTGTCACTCATTTTAATCCATATTCTTCCCTACATCTCACTAAATTCTTTTTAACACCTCAGTAAATTTCTTTTATACTTCACTAAATCACCGAAAATACTCATCAATTATTTGACCCACTATACACCTCACTAAATTCACATTTCTTAAAAAGTGAGTTTGTAAAGGTACGCAAGTCATTACGTGACAGGGGAAATATATACTCCATAAGTTATAGATTTGTCTAATAATGACTAATATCTCAGTGGGATTGTACGTTAAATTGTAACATTGTTTCACCTATTATGAGTCGGAACAATCAAAATTATTTTTCTTCGAAACATAACAAAAATTGTTAAATTTAAATTAATGAAATAAGATATTTTAAAATTTATAATGATCAATTACACATAATATTATTTTGTTTTTATAGTAATGTAAATCGGGCCTCCCAATCTAAAATTTCTGGCTCCATCACTGCATGTCATTACTACTTTTGGGCTCCACCATACACTCAATCCAACTATTTTATTTATTTTATATACTCGTATTAAAGTTTAAAAAATTATCATTCAACACTCTAATCATTATACTTTTTTTTTAAACTTTGTGTCCAAAAAGTATTGCAAACTTTTCACGGAGGGAGAGAGTATATATTAGATGTAATAATTAAATGAAATATAATGCAGATGCAAGAAACATATGAGAGATCCATTGAAGCAGGGAAGAAACAAGTGAGAAGCATGTTAACAGATGCATCATGTGGCAGCAGCAAACTAATATTTGTCTTGGACACAATCGAGCGTTTGGGATTAGCATATCTTTTTGAGATAGAGATCAAACTAAAACTTGATGAAATTTATTGTAGTAATTTTCATCAACACTTTGATTTGTTTACTACTGCACTCTGCTTTCGTTTGCTCAGACAGCATCAGTATCTAGTTTCTTGTGATGTTTTTGACAAATTTATTGGCAAAGACAACAAGTTTGAACATATTCATACTAGCGATGTGGAGGGGCTACTAAGCTTGTACGAAGCAAGTCATGTTCGAGTTGATGGAGAACGTGTTTTAGACGAGGCAGTGGCTTTTACAACCGCTCATCTGACTCGTCTGGAACAAGAGTTACTACAACCTTGTCCCACTAAAGACAAACTAAAACATGCTCTGCAACACCCACTCCACAAGGGAGTTCCCATTTTCAATATCCGACGTTACATTTCCATCTACGAAAGAGACGAGTCGAGGATCCCACTACTTTTGGAGCTTGCCAAAATTCATTTCAACTATTTGCACAACATTTACCGGAACGAGCTCTGCCAACTTACAAAGTCAGTCCTCGTTGTTTCATTCAAAAGTATCAGTTAATTATACGACTATGCATGTATTTATCAATTATTAATTATATACTCCCTTAATTCCTCAAAAGTTTAATACTTTCCTTTTTAGTTTGTCCCTCAAAAGTTTGCATATCTATAAAATGGAAACAATCATCACAATTTTCACTCTTACAATATACACACATTTACCCTTTATGTCATTACTTATGGAGCCCACCATACACTCATTTAATTTACTACTTTATATATAAAAGTTTACAAAATTATCCCTCAACACTCTAATAATTTCACTTTTTCTTTAAACTTTGTGCCTTAAAAACACCGCAAGTTTTTCATCGACGGAGGGAGTATATATGTAAGTGACAGTTAAGTGTTTATGATTTTGTAAAGATGGTGGAACAAGTTTGAGCTCAAGTCGAAATTGGTTTATGCAAGAGATAGAATCGTGGAGTGCTACCATTGGGGCGTGGCTGCTAATTTTGAACCTCAATACTCTGATGTTCGAATAGCGTTTGCCAAGAGTATGAAATTAGCTTCAATCATAAATGACACGATTGATAATTATGCAACACTTGCGGAAGCTCAACTTTTTACTCAACATATACAAAGGTATAATGCATGTGTATCTTGTTATTATTATTGCTCATCCTCTTGTTTTGAGATTCACAACGTCCCCTGTCTTGTTCTAATTTGAGATTTCACCTTCTAACTACTGTTTATCGTGATTTTCCCATCCAAATATCCCACATCCTACATAATTTCAAAAATCTCAACAAGACTAATATATATGGAGTATATATTTGGTGCAGATGGAATATGGATAATATTGAGCAGCTGCCAGGTTACATGCAAGTTGTTTATCGATTTATTATGAGCATATATGAAGATTACGAACGTGACGCAGCAACACAAGATAAGTCATTTGCAGCTCCTTATTTCAAACAAACAGTAAGGCCAGTGTGCTCATATATATTTTTTTGTGATCGAACAGACAAATTATATATAAGGAAAGTGAGCACGGTTTTGATGTATAATATATTTTTTTGTCTTGGTTGTGGGAATAGGTGATACAGCTTGTTGAAGCTTACAACAGAGTGCAGATATGGATAATGGAACAACAAATGCCCTCATTTGAAGAGTATATGAAGAATTCAGTGATTACGAGTTGCATCTACATAATGTTTACAGGCGTTATCCCTGGTATCAAATCTGCAACCAAACAACACATTGATTGGCTACTAAGCGAACCTAAAATAGTTATATCCACAGCAAAGATGGGTCGACACCTCCAGGACCTCAGTAGCCATGAAGTACGTCAACTCGTTTATTTACTTTATAAATAAATGTTTTTACAAAATTACCACTTTTCTTAATATGTGTCCATCTACCCATGAAACTTATCATGGGACGAAGGGAATATTATTTTTTTTATACTAGATTAAAAAGCTAGCTAGTGAGATTTTGAGAAAAATCAAGAATTATTATCGAGTATACATATCTTGACACTCACTACAAGATAATGTCATTATAGCTTTTTTTTCGCTAGCTAAAAGTCTTTCATGACAAGTACATATGATTTAACATGACGAGGCTAATCATATTCGTCGGGGTTGAAGCGCGAGAATAGAGATGGAAAATTGCTAACGGTGGTGGATTGCTACATGAAAGATGAGAATGTTTCAAAGGAAGAGGCTGTTGCAAAGTTTGCAGAATTAGTGGAGGAAGGATGGAAGAATGTGAACAGAGAATGTAGTACTTCATCTGCACCTAAGGAAATAGTGAAGCTCCTTCTTAACTATGCAAGGGCAGCTGACAACACTTACAACAACAGTATGGATGGTTATACTTCTCCACAAAACTGTTTGGGACCTCAAATTGTTGCTCTGTTTGTGGATCCCATTCTCATTTGATCAACTTATCTTTTATTGTATTTTATAAACTTCTTCCTATATAGCTAGCTTCCCAACTGCATGTTTGCCAGGCTACCTAGCTATATTTATAATTTCTTGCTTTGTGTGTCGATTATGTGTGGAATGGCCCTTTTTAAATCCTGTTTTTCCTTTTAAAATACAGTTGATCGAGCTAGATATTCCCCTAACGGGAAGTTGAGCAAGTCTTATGTGAGACCGGTATGATCACTTTTAAAAAAATGTATATAAAGTGTATCGTTTTAAGTTAAAAGTTTAAAGAGTAGTGATACACTTTACATTATAACGTGATAAATTTATATTGAAAAGTTGTCTCCTTATGAAAACACCAATAAATTTTCAGCATAAACATATATAAATGAGGTCCGCCTACGAAACCCACAACATGCTAGGATCCAAAAATACGAGGATTGACCTATTTCTGTTGCCTTTTCAATCTCAGCAAATTAACTTGCTCAATGCAACATTTTGATCAGTTTCAGGCACTTTGTCCACAACTGACTCTTTCTCAATCACAACTACAGATTCAGTGAATTTGCTCTCTGTACTGGTCTACTTAGCTTGATCAATTTTCTCTCTTTCACTCAAATTTGTGTTCCTTAGGGGTTGGGCTGCTTTGTACTCAAGTACACGGTGTACTTGAGTCCAGCCATATAGAAAATATCGCGTATATATAGGATAAATAACACAATACTTAACAAAAATCATTGTAGTCTAGTGGTTGCCCTTGGATTGTCTTACCACAATGTCACAGATTTGAAACTCATTTTCAACAATTTTCAAAATTTGTGCATCAATAATAGTAATAAAAGTGTAAGTAAAAAAATAATAAAACATGTAAAATTAATAATAATTTTTTTAAAAAAAATTTAGCACCAGTTTTTCTAGATTATGAAAGTGTGCAAATCACCAAAAGTGTATGATTAACATACACTTTTCAATTATATATAACTTACACTTTTCATTAATATATATAACATACACTTTTTAGTTATAATAACATACACTTTTCATTAAATAGATCATACATTTTGCAATTTTAATAACATACATTTTTCATTAATATAACATACACTTTTTATTAATAGATAATACACTTTACAGTTATAATAACATACACTCTTCATTAATTAATATATAACTTACACTTTTCATTAATAGTTCATACACCAGTTATAATATCATACACATTTCAGTTATAATAACATACACTTTTCATTAAAAACAATGTTGCACTTTTCAATATAGTAACATACATTTTTCATTAAAAAAAAACAAAGATACACTTTTTAGTTATAATAACATACACTTCTTTTAAAAAAAAAAATCGAAAAAAAATAATTAAAGTTTGACCGTTGACCGGTCAACATTTGACTAGTAAAAGTCTACTCAAGTACACGGTGTACTTGAGTACATACAAGACTTTAACATAATTTAGATAACCCAACTATCTTGGACTACCAAAAAAAAGTATTCACGTCCCAACTAAAAATATAGCCTAATGCTCTTTTCTTCAAGGCCACGGTTAAAAGACTGTACTACTCCCTTACAAACTTAAACGTGGAGGAATTCGTTTTCGATTTCAATGGTTGAAAAATAAAGTTTTCGGTAAACATATGTAAGTGTTCTTTATATATATATTTTTTTTAAAATTGCAAAACTAAAAATTCGGCGTAAAAAATTCTTAGTTTTTTGACATAAATTTGAAATCTTTTTCTGAGTTTTTGAGAAAATTTTCGATTTTTTTTCCGAATTATTGACAAAAAGTTGAAAAAAAAAACTGAGTTTTTGACTAAAACTCATATTTGTGTTTTTTTTTATTGACAAAAACTCATAATTTTTGGTCGAGAATTCCTCAAAAACTCGGAAAAAACTTATGAGTTTCTCTTTCTCAGCGAATCAGTTTCGAGTTTGACACTGTTGTAAAACTTCACGATTTTCACCCATGTTTGTGCAAAAACTTAGGTTTGTCAATGTAATTTGTGGAAAAATCATGCTCAACTAGTTTGAAATTGGGAAAGTTTAAATGGAGGAAGGGAAATGATGTGTGTGAGAGGGTGGGTAAGTGGGGGAGGGTAGTTGTGGTATTTATTGGGGGTGAACTCAAAATCGTGGCCTTTCTTAAACTTGTGACCTTGTGCATATTTCTCCGAGAGGAATTAATTTCCTCTAGCCAAAGACTGGACATCTTTTTCTGTTGGACTTGGTTCCCAATTTTTTTATGAAATCAGTGTCTCTTAATTAAATTTCTCCTAACACGGAGACTCATCAATATATTTTCAAATTGTGTTATTTTACCTGAATTAAATAAGAAAATAAAATATTAAGTTAATTGAAGGCTACAAAATAATAAGTCTGAAAACGCAATAAAACACCAATCAATTCTTATATAATTTCCAATTAAAGCACAAAAAAACATGCAATAATATCACAACTCATTAATTCTAATATTCAAACCTATCTTGATATGGTCGGGATCAATAGGGGATGAATTCTTAGCCTAGGCAGGATGGCCCAGACCGTCAGAGGGTTTTAGGTAGTTCATCCTCACAATTCTCGTTATCTTCGATCAGTACTTGTCAAGGGGTTGAGATACGGCTTAACGCCGAATGTTAGAGGAAGTTATAAGATCACCTAACCCGCTCACTTGGGATTGCCTCTCACTTAATTATGGGACAACATAGGCAGATGGTGCCCGTACTAGCTTTGTCGGTGCAGACTCAAGGGAGCATAATCTGGCCACTACAAAAAAAAAGCTTAATACCATACCTTTTTTTGTGGCACTGTAAAATTAATGACCTAATAAATACACCGGATTAAAGTTTTTTTAGTTCTTTAAGTTCAACTAATTTTGAATTTGGTCCCGTTGGAATATACTCAATTTTTTTTATATATTTATGGCTTTTCCAAAAAAAAAAAGGGGGGGGGGGGGTTATGCAATTGTGTTAGCAAGAAGACTCCAAGAATATTCAAGAACGAACGAAGAAGAATAGTAGCAAGATAAATCGGATTGCTCTATCCAAGCCTAAGCCGAAAGATTCAATATTATTCAACATCCCTTCTAAACACAAGGACCAGCTATTTATAGACTATTCCCTCAGTAAAGTAAAGAACATAACTGCTACTAACTTCTAACTACTAACAGAACCTAACTACTAACTGATAACAACCACTATACCAGCAAAAGCCCCCAACTAGCTATTCTTATCCCCTATCCCTATTGTCTTGCCTTCTTTTGTATGTAACAACTCCCTTCCCCTCCAAAGAAGCCTTGTCCTTAAGGTTGAAATCCGGAAATTGCGAACGAAAGTAAATTGTATCCACCCAAGTAGCTTCGTCTTCGGGCTGGCCTTGCCAGACCACCAACACCTGAGGTTGCGATCATCGCCCCGCCATATTTCACGACCCCGTAAGACTCGTGAAGGAACAAACTCTGGATAGTCGTCGCAGACTTCTGGCGGAAGCATCGAAGCCGTGTCGTTGGCCCCAATTAATTATTTCAACTGAGACACATGGAAAACATTGTGCAGGCGAGTCCCATCTGGTAGTTATAGGCGATATGCTGCCCACCCAATTCGTTCTAGGACTGGGAATGGGCCAAAATAATGCGGAGCCAAATTAACATTCAATTGCTTAAAAAGGGAAGCCTGGCGATAAGGTCTGAATTTGAGGAACACTCGGTCGCCTACGTTGTATGTTACCTCGCGTCTGTGTCTGTTTGCTGCCACAGTCATCCGATGCTGCGCTCGGATCAAGTGAAATCGCAGATTGCGAAGAATAACGTCTCGTGCGCCCAGTTCGTCCGCAACCGCTTGAACCTTGATTTCTGCCGGTAAGAACTGCATTATCACGGGGGGCTGTCGTCCGTACATCGCCTTGAAGGGTGTGCAACCTTTCCTTCTTCTATTCGTAACAATTCCACCCCCTTTGAAAATCGCCTTGTCCCCAAGGCGGTCAAGAGAGACTCGAACAACCTCTTCCCGTAAGTAGGTTGCACTATCAGAGGTGGAAACTCTACCCGATCAGTCTTCAGTTCATTGTAAACAACATAATACTGGGGAAACCTTTCCCTAGGACCCCTTAAAGCATATAGCCATGCATCGAATAACACTTGGAACCTCCCTCTCACGTTTAAACCACCATTTTTCTGTATTTTAGGGCTTTTATTCCCAGTCTCTTCTTGAGTATCTTCCTAGCATTCTTATTTTTCCCGTACGCCGAGGATCCGCTGCGACGATATGGCCTGGATATAAGAACCACTCGGTCTCCCCCTTTGAACACGACTTCTCGACCATTCTTCTTTGCTGCTTCCGGTAGCCGTTGGTGGCTCCGTTTGAGGGGAAATCAAAGGTTGTGGAGAATGGCGTCCCGTTCCTGTGATTCATTGGCATTTGCCTTAACTTGGATTTTCGGAGTCGCAAAAACTGGTGGAGCATGAGGAGTAACAGCCGGTGATGCCGACGAGTCATCGTGGCAACTGCCCTTTTCTTTAACCAATCTTGAAAGAGTTTGTTGGATGGATTCAAGAGAAACCTCAATGGAATCTTGGCGTTTGTTGATAACCGTCAAAGTAGCGTCGACGGCGTCATGACGTTTGTTGGACTGCTCAATACTCTGACTAAGCCTTCCTACCAACATTTCCAATGTATCTATATGAGTCTCGTTTCGTGTTCCCGTCATCGATCCGGCAAGCCGGACCAATTGTTAGCAAGAAGACTCCAAGAATATTCAAGAACAAACGAAGAAGAATAGTAGCAAGATATATCGGATTGCTCCGCCCAAGCCTTAGCTGAAAGATTCAATATTATTCAACATCCCTTCTAAACACAAGGACCGGCTATTTATAGACTATTCCCTCAGTAAAGTAAAGAATTGTCTTACCTTCTCTTGTATGTAACAAATTGTCATCCTCTGATTTTTTCAATTGCCTTGTATTTTGATTGTAGTAGATTACATATTTGAGGATGCAATTGCCTTGTAATAGGCTATGCACTGTATTTTGGTGTATAATATGGCTTAAAAATCAGATTTTTCTAGTGAAGTTCTTTTGAAACGTTTCTATTCCATGTGCATCAGAAATTAAACTTTACAGTAGACACTTTTTTAGAATATAGTTTCATTTGCAATTTTTATATAATGCCATGATCTTGAGCTGTCAAAAAATAATTCAGCATCAACAAAATCACCAGAAAATTCGGAGAAAAAAATTATTTACGTCCAGTAACTTTTACCTTTTTTGAAAAACGTCCCAAAATAGTTAAAATTTTAATTTACGTCTCATAACTTTTTCAATTACTTAATTTACGTCCAATTTTCGCTGGAAATCCCCAAATTTATGTAAATGAGACGTAAATTAATTTTTTAATTAAAATGGAACGTTATGCGAAAAAGATAAAAATATTCAACAAATGTGTACAATTCATAATAAAATTAATGTAGTTTATATTATACAATCAAATAAAAAATAATTCATAAATTAATTAATTATTATAAAAATCAATTAACTAACCTAATTCAATATTAGGAAAATTATTAACTTACCTAATTAGAAAAAAATTATACTTACAGTATAAGTATTATAAAATAAATTATGAATATTAATTAAAATAATAAATAATATTTTAAATTATATGAAAATAAATTTAGAATAATATTTAAATAAGTAAATAATTTATCATAATATCAAAAAAAATATATAATATGAAAAACAAAACCAAGATTATTTCTAAGTCAATTAATTACTAAAAAAAATCAATTAACTTACCTAATTAATTATTTAAAAATTCAATTGACCTAATTAAAAAAATAATTTAAAAAATCAATTAACATACTCAAATAAATATAAATTTTATCTTTAAAATAATAAAAATCCCAAATATGTTTTTTTATTAAAATTGTCAAAAACTCTTATTAAAACTTAAAAATTATTTTAATATTTTAAATAAATACAAAAATCCAAAAATATTTAAAATCCCCAAATAAATCAAAAAATACTCAAATATATCCAAAATTCTTACCCCTTACCCACGGTAATTGAAAGATGATGATGAACAATATATTTTTTAACAATTTGTTAATTTTATTGTTTTTCATTTTTATTATATAATTTTTTATTTGATATTAGTTCGTACAAAAATATGTGGACCTACTTTGTCTAATACTTAGATAAATTTTTATATTTATTTGATTACATTAAAATAAATAAATAATTTTATAATACTTATATTGTAATTATATTTTTTTTTCTAATTAGGTAAGTTTATAATTTTTTTAATAATGAATTAGGTAATTTAATTGATTTTTATAATAATTAATTAATTTATGAATAAATGAATTATTTTTTCATTTTATTGTATAACATAAACTACATTAATTTTATAGTGAATTGTACACATTTGTTGAATATTTTTATTTTTTTTGCATAACGTACCATTTTATTTAAAAATTTAATTTACGTCTCATAACTTCTTTAATTGCTCAATTTACGTCCCATTTACATAAATTTGGGGATTTTCAGCTAAAATTGGACGTAAATTAAGCAATTGAAAAAATTATGGGACATAAATTAAAATTTTAACTATTTTGGGACGTTTTTCAAAAAAGGTAAAAGGTACGGGACGTAAATAAAATTTTTCTCGAAAATTCGTATACTGCAATGAATCAAGAAAAATTGTTTAATCAAATAACTTATTATACTATCAGGAAGATGTATCTTAGGGATACTATCAGATTGCTTTCCAGCTATGTACTAACTAAGTAACTGTATATTGTTAACTCACTTTAAAGCATGACCTGTAAACATTTCTCTTTGTTAAAGCCACTTTAAAAAAAAAAAAAAAAAAACACAATGACAAATAAGCTGAGAACATTCATATGCTGCAACAATTAGCATTCCAAATATTGGTATTTCAAACATAATCAATGTCTTCCTCACTATCACAATAACCCTCTTCATCTTGCTCAATTAACTACTGCTTCTTTTCATTTTCTAGCCCTTTCTATCCTACCACTTTGGGTCTCATCTTCTTTCCCCAGATCTTCTCCTACTTCTACCCTCTCACTTTCATCATTTACTTCCTCATCTTCAACCTCTTCAAAGTAAACAGTTAACTCTCTAGTACCCAAATCAGAGGCGGACCCATATAGTGACAAGGGGGTACAACTGTACCCCCAAATCCAATTTTATTTTCCTACTATATATACTACAGTACAAATTAATGAAGAAATGGTGGTAGAAATGCCATTAAATGTGAATAGAAGATTGGTCCATTGTAAAGCCTAAAGTTCAATGTCACTATTCACTAGGCCCAATTATATTATTTTATAAAGTCAAAAGCCCATTATGCTCTACGTACTCCTGTAACATATTTTATTTTAGTCAATTAATATTATTTCATCCCTTCTATGATTATTTAGTAAGGTCTAGGGTTAAATAAATGTAAGTGTGCAAAAATAAGTTTGAGACAAAAATAAGTGTAAATAATTAAGAAACGGTCCATTCAAATTTATAACTTTGAATATTAACTTGATATATTTATTAACGATACTCAAAGAGATGACATGTTTGGACATTTCATTTTTCAGATTATGATTTGATGACTCTTGCATTTCAACTTTATAAATTCATTAAAGATAATAAGATATGCAAATGGATTATAGATTTTGGAATTTTCTTGACCGTGATACCGACCCTTTCAATGAGGCTATTAGAAATAAGAAGCATGTAACTTATCCGACAATTTATTTACTAATCAATTTGATGTTGATTCTCCTTATCACTATTGTAGGTGCAGAAAAGATATTTTTATTAACTACTTATGTTAAAAATAGGTTGTGAGCACTACAAAAAAGAGGTGTTTTACCGACGGTTATGCCGACGGATATTCAGTCGGTATTGGCTCTTACCGACGGATTTCATCCGTCGTCAATGAATTGGTCGGTAGTGGTTACCGACGGAAAATATGCATCCGTCGGTATATGCCGACGGATTCCCGACGGATTCAAACCAACCCGTTTTCAAACCGGGTCGCCTGTACCGACGGATTCAATTCCGTCGGCAGTCAAGCCAACCTGTTTTCAAACCAAGATTTCAAACCGGGTCGCCTGTACCGACGGATCCCAAATCAAGTTTTCGTCGGTAGATCCGTCGGTATATTTTGGACTTAAATTTTATTATTTTAATTTACCGACGGAATTTTCCGTCGGTAAGTATCAAACTTTTTTTAAAAAAAATGATATTCCGTCGGCTCGCCCGTCGGTATTACCGACGCTAAACCGACGGAATAGTCCGTCGGTAAGTACCAAATTTTTTTAAAAAAAAATTATTTGCGATCGGGATCCGACCCGATCAAAATTGCTTAAATAATTCAATTCACAAATCTACATTAGATCCAACAGAATAAACAAAATCGTCGTCCTTTGCTTGAGAAAATAGCAAAAACTTGATGATGTAGACCAGAGTGCTAAGGCATCGAAGGAATCTAATGGTGTTCCGGAATTGGCAGAGGATCGATCAAGTAAGAAGCAAATAGAATTTTGCTGCTGATTATGACAACTATACCCCTCACTAGAATGGTTGAAAAAGCTCTCTGAAATATTAAAACAACGTAGTAAACATTAACAAAAACTTATATGAGAAATAATTTAACAAGAATGTGAGTATATTAATACGTACCGTGGAGTATATTAAATTGTCCTTCGCTGACTCGATTCCATCCCTACCATTTCAAAATCAATTCCAAAGAATCAAGATTCAATTGTCATTTTATATATTTAAACATAAATTAAATTATCATAAAAATTGAACATACCTCAACAGAGATCAAGTAACTTCATTAGGCTCGCATAGTTTCGGTCATGCTGGTAGTTCAAAGATAAGAGATTTAGAGTACAATAAATAAATCAATAATTCAAATTTGTTAAGGCTTTTCTTTTTTTCTTTTTAATTTGTGTTTGCAAGGGATAGAATAATTTATCATGTAAGAAGTAATACTATTGCTAATAGAAATAGAAATAGCTCTACAATAATCCATTGATACTATTGCTGTTTCAACTTCCCCAGAATCTGTCATTCTCCTAATTCTATTTCAAACAACAGACGAATACAAGTTGGTTCAGCACAACCATCGGTACAAAAACCGAGCAATAAACATGATAGGATCAAATCAAGAGTTAGATCTCAAAATCAATTTAGCAGATTTTGAAAAGAGTTTAAAAATTGAAAAAATCACCTTATTTTAAAACGCGCTTTGTAGGGTGAGACCTTTGGTAAGGCGCGGCAGCAAATGAGAAGGAGAGCAAAGTGAAAAACAATGAATCACTATCGCCTATCGGCCATAAACCAAACAGGTTCCCCGTTTTACATAGGCATATAAAAGATTTTTAAAAACCGTCAGCATAAGGCTATGTTTGTTTACGGATTTGAAGATCTTTCATATAAATCATATAATCAATGTTCGACGATCGTATTTAAATTTAAATAATGTTCGAAGAGATTTATTATATTAATAGTTAAAAAAAAGAAATTTATAAGAAGGACTTATACATGAGATTATTTTTAACATTTACAAATTTTATGAAGTATTATAATTTTATTTGAATTGTATTTTGATATAAAGATTATAAAGTAAAATACAAACTCAAGAATAAATTCAATCTCATACATAAAAGTCCGTTTCACACAATAAAAGCAAACAAATAATGATAGTCGTAATCTTCATTAACAAAAATAATTCACCCGATTCTTTCTTTTCCCTTCCAAATAAAATAATTTTTTCTTCAAATTCCAAAAGGAAATATAACACTACCAACAACAAAATTCTTAATTATTCAATGGTTTGAGATCGAAGTGAGTGCATACCAGTAGCGAAGTGTGTACTGCTGTAAAGATCCACCGCCTCTTTCCTCCAAGAATTGCCGCAATCCCGTCGCGTCGCCGCCGCTTCCTATGGTGGAGAGGTTCATTAAGAAGGGTGGGGGTGGGGGAGAGGGAGAGGGAGAGACATAGAGAGAAAATAAGAAGGTGGAGTGGGGGAAATAACACGTGAAATTAGAGAAAGTTACATTTATATTCGGAAATGCCAACGGATATGCCGACGGATATTTCGGTCGACTTTGGGTCGGTGCCGTTAGCGACGGAAATGGCGACGGATATGCCGGTCGGCTTTGGGTTGGTGCCGATAGCGACGGACATGGCGACGGATTCTTTCAGTCGGCTTTGGCTCGTTACCGTTAGCGACGGAAATGGCGACGGATATGTTCCGTCGCCATTGGATTTTTATAACCAAATGATAAATAATTAAATTATAAGTTAATAACATAACCAAATGATAAATAATTAAATTATAAGTTATAACCAAATGATAAATAATGAAATCTTATAAATTGTACAAAATAAAATAGCTAGGTTACATTAATTTAATCTTCATCTTCATCTTCATCTTCATTTTCATTATTTGCCACATCTTCCTCTTCCTCCTCATCTTCTTCATCCTCGTCTTCTTCATCCTCCCTCTCGTCATGTTCATCCTCCTCCTCATGTCCACTATCGTTTTCAATAACAATCAATTGTGGATTTGCAGCCGTCAAGTCTACCGAAAGATTAAAATCTCCCGCAAACACTTCAGTTTGATTCTCTATTTGTTCCATTTGAAACGGAGGTTCATCTTCATCGTTGTTTTCCTTTTGGGGGACCTCCACCATTGACCTTGCCTTCACTTTGCAAACAGCGTGCCATTCTGATCTATTACGTTTTCCAGCTCCTGGATACGTGCAGTAGTAGACTTGAGATACCTGAGAGGCAAATATAAACGGATCATCCCCGCTATACTTCCTTTTCGAATTAACATCCACAAGCTTGTACTCCGGATGAATTTTGGTTCCTAAAGGGGATGTGTCAAACCAATGGCACTTGAACAACATTACGGTTTTCACTGGATATCCTGGATATTCAATTTCAACGACTTCGTGCAACACCCCAAAGTAATCACTTGCATCTGCATTGTAATTCGCACCCCTAAGACAAACACCACTGTTGTTAGTCGTTCTTGTTGATGCATACTCTGATGTATGAAACCTGTAGCCTTTCACAATATAGCCGTTGTAAGTCCTCACACGCCGTAGTGGTCCTTGGCTGAGATCCTGTAAGAACCGGCTCTGAAAATCGTGCGATTGTCCCTATACGTACAGTTAAAATTAACATTAATCAAAACAATTATTTGTTCACGTAAAATTCAATTAATGATACTCACATAACGTTGGAACCATCGGGCAAATTGACGTTGAAGACTAGTATCTATGTCTCTATCTGAGATGTTTTGATCTGCATGTCGTAGTTCTTGTGTATACATCCTAATAATTCACAACACAATTAGATGATAAATGACGCACGTTTAGTGCTATTTAATTAGATGATAAATATATGAAATACTTACTCAATGTAAGGCTGAACTTCATCACAATTCAATAACACGTACGTTTGTGCTATTTCAGCCTCTGTGTTTGTTGACCAATATCGTTCAGTGGCTTTTCCTATAGGTCGCCCCTTAGACTTGAATACAGAGAGCATGCCATCGACTTCTTGTTGCGTACCTCTACCATCGAAGTTACGTGGTTCATTCCTGATCCTCGTGTTGACATGGTTTTCAAAATAATATGAACAAAACATGCCAACCTCTTCATTCAAATACGCATTAACAATCGATGCTTCGACGTTTGCCTTTTGTTTAGCATTGCGCTTCAAGTTGTGGAGATACCTAAAATTATAATAGTTAACAAATTAAAATAAGGCTCCTTATACTAAAAACTAATTAAATGAGAGAAATATAATTGTTCACCTCTCAAATGGGTACATCCACCTGTACTGCACTGGACCACAAATCCTAGCTTCATACGCTAAGTGAACAGGTAAGTGTTCCATCGAGTCAAAGAAGCTAGGTGGGAAAAAACGTTCCAACTTACACAAAATAACTGGAATGTCTCGTTCCAAACGATTCATATCATCAACCTTGATTGTTGTAGACGTTAAATCTATAAAAAAGAGACTTAATTCAGTGACAGCCCTCCACACATTCAGAGGAAGAAATTCTCGAAACGCAATAGGTATCAAGCGCTGCATAAAAACATGACAATCATGACTCTTCATCCCTGCAACTTTGCCTTTTGTTGTGTCTACGCATCGACTCATGTTTGACACGTAGCCGTCTGGAAATCTTAACTCTTTAATCCACCTACACAATTCTTGTTTTTGTGCCTTATCTAGTGTGTAGCAAGCCTTTGGATATTTACTTGTACGGGTATCCTGTTCCAACTCATCACGGCGACAGATAGTGTTCAACTCTTCCCTGGACTTTGGGGTATCTTTCGTCTTGCCTTCTGTGTTCATGATTGTGTGAAACACATTGTCAAACACATTCTTCTCAATGTGCATGACATCCAAATTGTGTCGGAGCAATAGTGAACTCCAATATGGCAAGTCCCAAAAAATACCCTTTTTCTTCCAGTTACCTGGGATTCCTTTGTTGTGTTCTTCTGCATTTTCCTCCGTAGTTTTTTTCAAACCCGTCCACTCAATCTCATGTAACAGACTTTGTCCTGTACGATTAATAAATGTTAGAATAAATGTAACCCAAAAAAACATGTTAAATGTATAAAATACCATTTCGAAGGGGCGGTCGATTGTTTGTGACTGTTCTATTCTTCGTGAAGTCCACCTTATTCCTTCGAAATGGATGATCTCGAGGTAAAAACCTTCGGTGATTATCGAACCATGAAACTTTTCTACTCTTCGGGAGACTGAAAGCTTCAGAATAGTCCATACAATGCGGACAAGCTTGCTTTCCGGCTGTACTCCACCCGGACAACATAGCATATGCAGGAAAGTCGCTAATGGTCCACAATAAAGCAGCACGCATCGTGAAGTTCTGTTTCCTAGAAACATCATACGTTTGGACTTTGTTATCCCATAGGAAGATCAAGTCTTTAATAAGAGGCTGGAGATAAACATCAAGTTTATGGTTTGGATTCGACGGACCAGGCACCAATACAGTCAGAAACATTGTTTGAGGTTTCATGCACATCCATGGAGGTAGATTATACGGAGTCAGTATCACCGGCCACAAAGAATACTTCTTTCCATAACTCCCAAACGGTGCAAAACCATCAGTACTCAAGCCTAATCTCACATTCCTCGGTTCACAAGCAAATCCTGGAAACACGTTATCAAGGTGTTTCCAGGCTTCAGAGTAGGACGGATGTCTCATATCCCCAGCCTCAGTATCTTCAGAATTTCTTGCATGCCACGTCATGTGTTGAGCTGTAGCACTAGATTGAAACAATCTCATTAAACGAGGAATGATAGGAAGATAATACATCCTCTTATGTGGCACTTTCTTTTTTGTCTTGCTCGATTGACCACCTGGTTCCTTCCGTCGTGGCTCTTTGTACCGGGGATGGCCACACATTCTACACATAAGAAGATCGCTATCGTCATCACCCCAGTATAACATGCAACCATTCACACAACAATCAATCTTCTCAACCGGCAAACCCATATTCTTCATCAGTTGTTTGCTCTGATGAAACGTCGTAGGTACTTTATTATCGACAGGACAAATCTCACTGCATAATTGTGTCATTTGCTCATATGCTCTGTTAGATAGCTTGTTCTCCGTCTTGATAGCCATAAGTCGAGCATTAAATGACAACTGAGAATGAGAATCACACCCTGGGTACAAATCTTGATCGACTAATTTGAGCATCTCATAAAACTAAAATGCTTCATCCGTTGGTTCCTCCTCTATATTTGACATACCGGCTTCCATCACCATTGTTTGATACATATCGGGTTCTTCCACCCCAAACTCTTGATCGTTACTGGTGCCGACATGCTCAACGTGTACTGGTTGTTCATAAATTGCAGTAGTGTAATAGTACAAGACTTGATCAAAATTATAAGGCCACCGTTGTTCGCCATGACTTGTCCAATTATAGTAATTATTAACGAACCTATTCATAACAACGTGGCATAAGACTTCATCAATGCTTTTAAATGATCTATTCTTACATTTCTTAGCATTACACGGACACCTAATACAATCCTCAGACATGTAATGTGGGTGTAGCTTTGCAAATTCAACAAATGACACGAGTTTATCATAAAATTCAACATTCACATTTCCTAAAACGAGCCTAGGAGTACAATACATCCACCGACGATCCGGCAATTCCATTTGTTAAACAATTTGACCAAATTAAAATTACACACTAAAAATTAAACACTAAAAGTAAAAACTATGTAGTAAAATTACACACTAAAAAATTAAACACCAAATTAAAATTACACACTGAAAATTAAACTATGTACACTTAATTAATAGAAAAACATACCTTAAATTTTCGCTCCAATCCAAATTTTTCCCTTAATTTTTTGCTCCACTCTAAAATTTTCGCGTGTTTTGAGGTTCTGGATCATTTTTCAATACTACATGCCGACGGAAATGTCAGTCCGTCGGTATATCGCGCGCCTAAATTCACCGACTGATAATTTCAGTCGGTACCAACGATTTCAAATGCATGTCAAATCAGTCAGATTCCGTTGAACAAATTTCAGTCGGTATTTACATTGCCGACGGAAATTATCCGTCGGCATTGAACATGTGTCTATACCGACGGAATACCTTTCCGTCGGTAAAAGACGCGTATAAAAAAAATAAAAATTACAGAAGAAAAATATATACACACTCAAAACAACCTACTTCTTAACAAACATCAAAAAACAAAAAAAAAATACAGAAACTCATGTCTTCATCTTCCACATTCATGAAAATTGTGGCATGCCATTGTGGAAAAGAAGCTCGTGTGTGCATTTCGAAGCAAGAAAAAAGCAGAGGTAGACTATTTTATACTTGCCCAGATTCACTAAGTGGTCTTGGATGCTCCTTTTTTGTTTGGGCCGATGAACACGAAATCCACGGACAAGGAACGTGTTCACACGGAATGTTTCCGGGCATGGTGAGGAGAATTGACTCACTTTTGCTTGAAAATCAAGAGCTCAACAACAAGCTGAATAATGCAAAAGTAGTTGGTGAAATCTATAAGGATTCATCTGATCACCTAACATCAGAAGTAGAATTTCAAGCTGGACAAGTTCAAGAGGCTAAAGAAGTAGAGGAACTTTCTTATCATGGCCATAATATTATGTGTTCTACCCTATATGTTCAAATTTATAGGCTGGATGTAATCATAAGTTTATGTCTCTAATATGTATTGCTAAATTTATGCCTCTAATATGTATTGCTAAGTTTATGTAATGCTAAGTGTATGCATGTAATGTAACCACAACAACAGCCTTTCTTCAAGGCAATTTTCAATGAAAATGTTGTTTATCTATCACATAGAGTCTCCCATCACATTCACATTCACATAAACACAAACATGAAAAAACAGAGTACATTCAAACATAAATGAAGATCCAATACAGATCACATCCAAAATCACACATAAAACATAACTAAAATTAATATACACATTCTTAACACATAAAACACACATAACTAAAATTAAACAACTAATACTTAAACATAAAAGTAAATAGTTCAACAATAATGCAGATAAAAATAAATAGTTCTACAAGACATAAAAGTAAATAGTTCTACGAGACATAAAAATAAAATTGTTCAACAGAAATAAAAAATAAAATTGTTCAAAGACACTCATTGACCAAAGCTCCACAAATCAATGTCTTCGTTGCCAACGAACTGCTGACCCAGATCGACGATGTCATCATCCTGCTGCATGGTCGGGACATAGGCTGAGGAGGCTGGGGGGGCTGAGGAGGCTGGGGGGGGGGGGGGGGGGGGCGCCTGGGGGAACAGACGCCGTCGGTAGAGGAGCTTGCATGGTTCTCTGATAAACCTCCTCGATCCTCTCGTCCGACCACCCCATCTCTCGACCCATATTCACATGCATCACATGCATGAAATGGTTGAATTGTGCCATCGTCACATCGGAAGTTGGGGTGGAAGATACGGAACCCTGCGATGCCGTCTGGGACGGACCAGCGCCGGACCTGACATCAGCGCTCATACGACCAAGGCCCAGAACTCGTCCGCGGGTGGTGGGGGCAACTTCCAAATAAGCCCGGTCCACCTCCTCGACTGTAGGGGCACTGCTGGTTCCGGCTTGAGTAGGGTCGACTTGAGTTCCGATCTCGGCCATCCTCCGGTTCATCTCCAACTACATAATTAATAATTTTAAATTAATAGAATAAATTATAAAAAATGTATTTAATTAAACAATTTTATTACTTACGTGGAGGTTAGTTGTGCGCCCGTATGTGGATTGCTGTGTATCAGCATTAAACGGATGAGCAATGCTCATCCGGTCCAAGTGAGTGGGTACACGCCCCGTATCCCGTTCCTAATAATTAAATTTATGTATTATATATATTAAATATATAATTAAATTTATTGAAATTAATTAAAAAATTAATAAACACTTACAATGACCATCGACTGCTCAAGGATGGACCGGGCTCCAGTCCGATGCCTGGACATCCCACCCCCAACGTCGGATCTCCGGTTGGCCTTAGCAATCTCACACTTCCTGATGTACGCAGGATCCAGCCACTCCCTCATCAATGAATCCCACAACACAACATCATTATCATCCTTACCCAAGCTCTGCGTCGTCCCATTGCTCCGCCATGCCATTCTCCATTCGTACATTAAATCCTTATACCGCTCTTGCGCCGATTTACAGAAATACTTGAACATAGCCTGGTCTGAGTACATATTTCGATCCCAAGTGGTTTGTTTCTGCACATATAATAAATTGTTTATTATTGAACAAATTAACAAACATTAATTAAATAATTAAGTAATTAATTACTACCTGAAATTCCTCGAAGTACGCCAACTTTTTTTGTTTTGGGACCTTCGACCAGGTAATTGCACCCGCAGAGATCGGTAAAGAGCCAAAAGCAATCGTGCATGCCCTGGAGACCTCGTTACCAGGTAACAATCTGTGACAGTAATTAACAAACAAAACACATTATAAATTAAAACGAATGCGAAATTAATTAATTATTAATTATTAAACAATAAAAGTATTTAATTACTTACACTCCTCCACCTGTAACCCAAATGCGCTCCCGGCCATCCCGAGCAGGAACAACAGGATGGTCCCGGACAGACGAATGAGACGACGGCTGATCAGGCGACGGGTGTGGAATGGGTGGCGGAGGCGATGATAATGGTGTTTGTGGCAGTGTAGGCGCCAGCGCCTCGGGTCTAAGTTTCGATCGACTCTTCCTCGATCGGCTACGTGACCCGGAGGCCCCGTGAGATTCCGAGCCACCAGAGGCACCAGCACCATTTCCAGTCATCTATTTAATTTAAACATTTAAATTAATAAATTATATATATAATACTAATTAATTAATAATAAATTTCTTAATTTAATAAAAAACAATAATCTAATAAATTAAAATTTAATCCCTAAATAATAACCTATTTTAATCAATAATAACCTATTTTAATAAATAATTTTTTATTCAATCAACAATACCTAATTTAATCAATAATAACTTATTTTAATAAATAATTTCCTATTTTATTCAACAATAACTAATTTCCTATTTTATTCAACAATAACTAATTTATTCAATAATTTCCAATTTTAATTAACAATTTTCTATTTTAATTAACAATCTATAACCTAATAAATTTAGTAACAATTTTTTCTAACTTTAAAATAACAATTTCCTAATATAATTAACAAAGCCCCTAATTTAATCAATAATTTCATAATTAGTAAATCAACAATATTAATCGAGCTAATTATAACTTACAATATCATAATTTAATTATGTAATTAACTCCACTCCAACGTATATGCAAATTAAACAATAATATCAACTATATATATAACATCAATTATGCAAAACATGCAATATCGATCTTAACAAATCACATTAATTTATTATAAATAACTATATACATCAACTAGCTATATATAAGCAATTATCCACTTACAATATCAACTAATTAATTAGATATATCAACTACATACATTCAAAATAATTAACTATATACATCAACTACAAACAATTTCATATGAATCTATATAACAATTTAAATTAACACATGCAATTTAATTCATAATTATAGGCAATACAATATAACTTAAAAATTAATTACTAACAAATTAAGAAAGCGTACCGTATAGATTTTCTAATCGAGTTGAGAGAACACCTCGGCAGAGCCTCTTCTTCGCGCAATAGAGGAGATAGAAACAGGGAGGAGGGATCGAGGAGGGAGGAGGCAGGGGGGGATCGACCTTCTTTCTCTCAAAAGAGAAAGAAGTAATCTGTTCTTCATTTTATACGCAAAAAAAATTGCCTTTACCGACGGAAATTTCCGTCGGTAATGACCAGATTAAATTTTGGGAGTCGATAAAGAGGCGGTTAGTTAATCCGGGTCGGTTACCGACAGAAATTTCCATCGGTAATGACCAGATTTAATTTTGGGAGTCGATCAAGAGGCGGTTAGTTAATGCGGGTCGGTTACCGACGGAAATTTACAATACCGACTGAAAAATCCGTCGGCCGGTGACCCAAAAACGACACCGTGTAGAGAGTTCTGAGTGTCCGTCGGCATATCCGTCGGCATTCCGTCCGGAAAGCCGACGGAAATTGAATTCCGTCGGCAGAGTCTTCTGACTTTGAATTCCGTCGGTAATCCGTCGGTACAGCCGTCGGAAAGGTAATCCGTCGGTATACGTCCGTCGGCAAAAACGAGCATTTTCGTAGTGTGGTGTTTAATTATTAAATGATTGTTTGATCACTTTCATTGAGAAAGATTTGTTCCTACAAATTTTCAACAATGGTGTCATAGATTGCTTTTAAAAACGAAGACTCGACGAACTCCGTTGTAAATTTGTTTGTACTTTATGAAATTTCATATATATATATATATATATATATATATTATATAAAAATATTTATGAATTATCCGTCGTACCCCCAACTTTAAAATCCTGGATCCGCCACTGACCCAAATTAAAGAGTAGAGTGAATTAGGTTTTTAAAACCTTCATCATGAATTTCCTCAAACCTGCCCTCTTGACCACATGTATAAACTTTGTTAGTCTCACCAAACCCACAATTATCACCAAACATTGTTAAAGATGACAGTGTGAAGAGTCTGCCATTGACATAGTCAAATTTGTATAGACTACCGTCCACATAGGTGCCTACATCTATCTTACCGTTTACATAAATATTTAAATTAAATTGATTTCCACCTGAATGTGCAAGACGAAAGAACAAAACTAATTAAAATAAGGGTCTTAAATTAATGAAATATGCAATGAATGCTGCTGCAAGGCAACACCAACCACAAATATAGTTAAAAAATTAAGGTTCTTCAATTGGACCACACATACATAAATAATGTTGGGTCTCACCCACACCCACTTCTTTTTTTACTAACATGGACCACACAATACATGCTTTTAATATATTATCTTTCTCCCGTCGAAAAGAGCATATAAAAATCATTCAACTCACTTACGAGTACTTATATCTAGAAAACATGTATACAAATAAACTAGGTTCCACCCATACCCAAAGACAAACCATACCCAAATACAACCTGAGTTTCGAAACATACCGTAAATATATAGGCAGAGGGTCTTCATTTTTACCGGATTCTCTCAATTTCATACTCGTATTCATTCTCCTTAGTTCAAATTTATTTTGAAGGATTTAGGGATTTCGCAATTTGGAGTAGAGTTGTTCTGTTTGTGTGTGAGAACGACTTTGATCGTGTATTTAGTTTAATCCAGGTTTTGTTTTGTTTTGTTTTGCCCCGGTCCGTTTTGGTTGAACCGACCCACGACCCATGCCCTAAATCCATTTAATATAAATAAAAACTAAAATAATACAATGTGAAAATACAAAATAATAAAAAATATATATAATAGGTGTCACCGGTAGATAGCAGGTCATAGGACCAAATTCACAATTTTGGTCAACTTATGGGACCAAAATCAAAATGTATATTCCAATGGAACCAAATTTAAAATTAGTCAAACTTAAAGGACTAAAAAAAACTTTAATCCCTAAATACACTATAGACACATTAAAACTTTAAAACAGTGATAATATGTAAATCATTGATCAAAATAAGTTAATAAATTAATAAACTGTTATCACGCCGAAAAATTAATGTGGTAATATTAATCTAATTACCACTAAATTAAGTTAGAGGCGTCGTCTTTTTATTTGAATTTGAACATTCTTTTTTTTGATCGGATTTATATTTGAACAAATTTATCATTTTGATAGTTTATAATATGTTTTTAATTGTGTTTTATTATATTTGCTTGATTGGACCCCAAACTACCAAAAAATTATATTGTATGTTTATATATATCATATCTTATGTGAAATAACTTTAAAAGTATGTAAACGAGTACAAGGAACGAGTTGCCCTCGTATTATTCTCCAAGGGTACGTGGCAATAATTTTTATATCTTCAAAGAAAGAACGAATCTTTGGTCCCTAAAAACAAAAAGAAAAAAAACTTTTTTAATAAGTAGAATTTTAAAAAGGTAAAGTGGCTAGAGAATATGAAAAAGAGATGAAAATAACGAAGATAGGCTAAAAGGATATGAATATTCTGTTCTTGACTTCTTAAAAAAGCTATACAATGAAAGCTTGATTTGAAATTATTACTGGGAATGCTGTTTATTTTGATCTATGGGCGTTGTAATTCTTGTCTTAAGGGTAGGAACACAAATACTCCTTATTTATAATTTTTTTTTTCTGTTAAAAACTGAAAGAATTCGGACAATTTAAATGGGTGGAGTGCTTTCAACAGGAATCGAACCCAGGTCGTTTGCCTGGTTTGCTCTGATACCATGAAAGAATTTCGTCTCATCTAAAAGTCCGAACTTGTAGAGAGGGTGAGAATTAATTCTTGTATATTAATTCCTAACAAAAACAATTATTACAAACGGTTGACTAATTCCGGGGATCAATCCCACCGCAAAGTCAGAGCTTTGAACTCTGTATGGACATGGTTCCATAGAAATGGTTTACACCCTTCTTATTAGAGGGTTAGAGAGGAGCATACTCCTAAATCCCAATTCTACAACTCCTCAGGGTTCATGATAATATTGTATTGCTGTCACGTTCTACTATATGAGCAAAATAAGACTAAAATACCAAGATTGAACGATTATAGTGGGAAAAAAAAATTAAATTACGGGTCCAATTATGTTGAAATACTTGTATTCTGCTTTCCGACCGAATAAAGATATATCCAGTGGATAAACATCCAAGTGACAACGAAAATGCATGTTTTATTATGTTTATTTAATATTTATATATACTTCCTCCCTTCTCTTGATTTTTAAAATAATAATATTCACTCCATTTTTTTTACATCATATCATTTATATACTCAAATTTTCATTCACTTAATTCATAAACAATCACTTATTTACTCAAATTATCATTCACTTAATTCATAAATAATCACTTTATTTTTAATTGAATCCCATTATATTTCAGACACACGATTTTTAATAAATATTGATTACTTCAATATTTATTAAAAACGTGTGTTAACAAATTTGAAGTCTAAAAATTTTAGAATAATTTAAACAATTAATTGATGTAGGCTTAATTATAATATGATATATATAAACAAAAAGTGGAAACTAAAATATTTTATGTTAAATTGAGTTTTATCGAAAATTTGGGATCATGCAGCTCGTTGGACCCGGCCAAATTGGCCCGATTCTTAATTTTTGAGCCACACAAATAAATTTCAGTGGGTGTATTTATAAAGAATATGTGTGTGAATGATTGAAATGCATGTATGCAATATTGCATATAAGTTTTTGTATTCTTAATTAATTCCTTGCAAATTAATAAAACCTCCCATAAACATATATAACAAGTCGTCAATTGCCGATGGTAAGTTTGTTATTTTAATTTATCCGCATGTATATATTATTTATTTTATTTTCTTATTTTTTCTAAATATTTAATTTATAATTGACTATTAAAACTAATCATTCAAATATTATTTATATTTAAGACTATTATTAATTAAAAATTAAGTAACTTTATATAACTATAATATTTTTTAAACATGTTTTTAATTAACTCGTTTAGTAATATTAAATAAATAAAACTCAGCCCCATGCAAAAAAGAATTGATGTAATTTTCTTAAATTTTACCTCACATCACATTAAATAAAATAAATAAAATATTTATTGTTCAAGAATTTAAGTATTCATTTTTCCTTATCAATATTATAACATACACGGTCATTTATATAGTTTAAAAGATATATTGATGTATTTGAGAAGCTTGCTAACTAATACCATTGATGTATTTTGATATAAATATAATATAAATAAATATTATAATATATATATAGTAATATTTTGGATCAATAAAAAAATTTGGCCCCCTCTAACCTTGAGTTCTGGGTCGCCCCTGCTTCTTTCAGTATATAGTTGTCTATAAAAGGCGCAAGAGCTAGAGGGGGAGAGAAAGAGAATCAGGAGATCAATATGGTGGGAAAAACAGGCGTAGTAGCAACGGTAAAATCGATATTCGTGTACCCAATCAAATCATGCCGCGGAATTTCTCTTCCGCTAGCTCCCATCTCTTCCACTGGTATGCATGCACTCTAGCTAGCTAGCTCTCTCTTTTATAATATATGTGAAAGAAATTAATTAAATGATCCGTCGTTGCAGGATTCCGATGGGATCGGCAGTGGGCAGTGGTGAATTCCAAAGGCAAAGCATATACTCAACGAGTTGAACCAAAGCTTGCTCTTGTTCAAGTGCAACTCCCAAATGAAGCCTTTTCTGTTGATCGTTGGGAACCAAATCACCACTCATATTTAGGTTCACTAACGAAGCCTTTTTTTAGTTAACTCATTATATTTATATCTTAATATAAATAAAAAATTAATTTTTCACTTGTAAAAAAGTTTTGACTTTTAGATCGATGAAATAAAAAAAATTATGGTATCAAAGCCTCAACAACTCGATGGGCCTCCTCCCTAAAGGGCAGAGGTTATAATCCGACTCACGAGAATTAATATAAATGAATTAAAATACTCAAAGTTAAAGTTTTCAATATTGTTGTGTAGTGATAAAGGCTCCTGGTATGGAAGTGCTCAAGGTTCCTTTGAAAAAAGCAGATAAGAAATTGGATGGAGTCTCTGTCTGGGAATGGTCTGGATCAGCACTCGAGGAAGGACCCTCGGCTGCACAATGGTTCTCCGATTATCTCGGGAAGCCTAGCCGCCTCGTGCGCTTTAACGATGGTAACAACTCTCTTTCAAACTCGAACTCTACTCAATTTGCACAAATCAAACTTTTAAGTGTTACTTTTTCAATTTTCGTCCTCAGCAAATCTATTTTTTTTTTCTTTTTACAAATATTTTCTACTCTTCAATTGTAACTGTCCAATTTTAGACTTCTATTTTATTTTATTTTTACCTTTTCAATCTTGTTATAAAAAAATGAAATTGACACACAATTGAATAAGTAATAAATATAATTAGACTGATTGGACCCAACCTAAATTACAACGAGTCTTGTGATATTAACTCTAAAAAAATTAATTATTAAGATATAAATCAATTTAGTCTCATAACTTTCTACTCTTTTTGAAATGGTCCTAAAAAAGTTAAATGTACCAATTTAGTCTCATTTTTTTGCATTTTGTTCTGTTTTGGTCCCAAAAAGTTAAATGTACCAATTTAGTCTCGTATTTTCACAATATGTTTTGTTTTGGTCCCAAAAAAGTTAAATGTAATTGTAAAAAATTGAGACTAAATTGATACATTTAACTTTTTTAGGACATTTCAAAAAATGTTAAAAGTTACGAGAATAAATTGACTTCTATCCCTAATTTAACCCCATGAGCTCAAGTATTTATTAGCTACTCGAGCAGCTCAACTCGATTTAGATATTTTTTGGGATGGATAAGCAGTAGTTGCTTGCAAAGTAACTAGCTCGACTCACTCACACCCTTTTGGGTTTCGGTGCCACCGGCCTCCTCCCTGGGAATAAGGATGGTTCCAGACTCAACCTGTAGAAGCCAACACACAACATGCCGGCCATGTCAAGACACGAAGCCTAAAATGCTCAAGCTACTCATATATATACAAACAAATGAATATAGGGTCACGGAAAACATGAAACTAAAAAATTTACAAAGTCATCCAAAATACACATACAAATAAACACATATCCATAATTCCCAATGAAACCAACAAGTATTATGAAATAATCATTCCCCCACTTTCCCTCTTGCCAATCATCTTATTATACATCAGCAGAAACCACAGAGCAACAAATTTTTTTTTTTTAAAGTCTTGGTAATCGACTAATTATTTTGGGGACCAATCCCGCGGGGCTCCATATAAAGCTAGAGCTAATTAGTTGTGTATGGAGTGACTATTTAGAAATTGAAACCTAAAGAGGGCACGCCTACAGCAACATACCCCCAATGAAGTGTTTAATCCTTGCTTGAATTGATGGACAAATATGATGATAATTGGTTGTTTGATGCAGCATCTGAGGTGAGGAACGTGGACCCTGATTATGCCCGTGGATATAAAGTTATGTTCTCTGATATGTCTCCATTCCTCTTGCTGTCCCAGGTATCACTACTGATTTCCCTCTTATTATTTATTTTCAATACTTTAATTAAACCAAGCAAACGAGCTGTCCAATTGTCCTGATATGCAGGGATCGTTGAACGCCCTAAACACTCTTCTCAAGGAGCCTCTACCCGTCAACCGTTTCAGGCCTAAGTATTATCTATTCACTTCCTTAATTGTAATATATATATGCAGCACAAACATAAAATAAACCTATACCAAACTTACAATTTCTTAACATTTTGGTCTGGAGACAGACGGGCTGTAAACTTTGTCAAGTGGACGAAATAGTTCATGTCAAATTCACCAAATATTTCACCTCCTACAGTTAGTCACTAGACCAAAATTTAAAATATTGAAAGTTATGGAATTCGTGAAAGTCAACAAGATTTAAACCTAATGATCAAGAATAATTTACAGAGTAAAAAAACCTATCTTCCTTTAATTATATATATATTAGAAGGAAACTTTGATATCTATGTCCATTAAAAGTATGCTCATTTTCCTTATTTGTTTATCAATCAAAATATATTCATTTTCTTTTATGTAAACAATCACTTTATAATTTTTATCTCACAACAACCCCAACATCATTACTTTTGGTGAAAGGGAGTAAGAATTATATATCAAGTGAAAGTTTATGTAATTAATGGTTGCTGCAGTATCCTGGTGGATGGATGTGAACCATTTGAAGAGGATGTGTGGACAGAAATCAGGATTAATAATACTACATTTCAAGGCGTCAAATTATGCTCTCGTTCTAAAGTAAGATTAAGCTACCTTATCAGCCCCATAACACTAGCAATATATATATACACATTTGTACAAATTATAACTAAAATATGAAATGACGATAATAACCTCAGGTACCGACTATTAATCAAGAAAACGGAATAGGGGGCTCTGAACCTACTCAGACTCTGCTCAGCTTCCGTTCTGATAAAGCCTTGCGCCCCAACAAGAAACAGCAGAAAGGGAAGGTAATTAAGTACTCCCTCTGTCCACCGTTTATATGTTCACTTATCTTATTTTTGCAAATTTAGTATATTCATTCTTTGTACGGAAATATCACTTTATCTTCATTTTATCCTCACTTTCAAATTTTCAATTAATTTTCTTCCTATTTATTCATACTTATATATTTCAGTTTTTTTTTTTTGTGAACTAGTCAAACTTGTGCATAGAAGTTTTAGCCTAAAATTGATTGTGTTTTCAGGTGTATTTCGGACTGAATATGGTATGTATGGACTCTCTCGGTAAAGGAAATGGAAAGGGCATTAAAGTGGGAGATCCTATATGTGTCCTTAAAACGGTGTCGTCTGCTGCCGATGCTCCAGCTTAGTTTGTGTGTCAATCACATGAGTAATATCACATAATAAATTAATTAAACAAATTCTATGTATAAGTGAAATATGAAATAAAGCAATGTGATATTTATGTATAATTGCTACGTACCTCTTAATACTTAAATCAAATTATATGCAGCTTCTGCATGTTATTGGAGATAATTCGGCCTTGTCTGATTTGGGATTAACCGATCCCCATTATGTATTATGCATATATACATGTATTATGTACGTTGGGATATTCTTTATATATATTAATAAAAAGTAAAAAAATTGATTTTGATTAAATATCAAAACCTTAGGAAACACCACGTAAGATGATTTGTCAATATATGTCTTTCAGGATAGAAAGCTCATATATGTTAGGAGCTTTATGTTTGTTAGGATAATTTTTAAAAAAAATCTATGTCAGCTGGTGATACGGCCAAAATATGTCATTCTAGGAGGGAATGCCATGTGAAGATAAGATGAGTTATCTATATTATTATCGATTGATTAATTTACAAGGGTTGTACATGCATGCATGTATTTAATTATTTATCTTGTCTTTGGGCAAATGGGCTTGTGATTAAGTCATGAATTGAGTTATTGGGCCTTGGATATATTGAGCCCAATATGAGGATAATTAATGAAGAATTTGAGTCGAATATAAGTAGAGCTGTTATTCGAACCGAGCCTTAACGAGACTCGGCTCGGCTCGACTCGTTAAGGCTCGATAAAGCTCGACTCGTTTAGCTTAACGAGTCGAGCTCGAGCTCGTTAAATACTCGATTTACTAACGAGCCGGCTCGAGCTCGACTTGTTAGGCTCGATAACTAATTTTTTGTAAAAAAATCCATTAGGCTCGTTAGGCTCGGCTCGACTCGATAGGCTCGTTAAGCTCGATAGACTCGTTAACGAGTCGAGCCGAGCTCAATTTTTAACTCGGCAATGTTATCGAGCCGAGCCGAGCTCGGCTCGATAAGAGCTCGAGTCGAGCTCGAACCTCAAATACTCGGCTCGACTCGGCTCGAATAACAGCTCTAAATATAAGGAAGAAGAGGCTTAGAAAAGATGATTTATGGGCTTATACATGATGACATGAGGCTTATTAAGCTCTAGGCATATTTTGTAATGGGCCTGAGCCCCGTCAGCCCATTGAGGATCGAATCCCGATGTTTATGCAAAAGGCTGAGTCAAATGGGAGATTGACGGAGTTATGAGGCTTATCCTCGAAAAATAGGAGCTGCTAGCGAGAAAATAGGGCAGAAATGGTTGAGAAAAAAGGGAAAAGGATAAACTTTTCCCCCAAGGTACGTTTCCAACATCATTATTCACTACCACATCATATCTAATCAGTTGGATAAGAAAATACAACATACATAAACATAAAAACACATTGTGGCTGGAAAATATGGTTGATCATATTTTCCGGTGACCTAAATACACCAGAAATTGAGCATATTTGAGGAGCTTTCCACTGATTGCGATTGCTCCTCTCCCTTTTCTTTGAGATTTCTGGTTCTGACTTGGGCGTCGTAGTCTCGCGTCGGAGATCTCTCCGGTGTGGTTTTGCAGGTGTTGAGGTGCTGAAGAAGACGATTCACAAGCAATCCAACTAAAGGGTTCTCATACAAGGTGACACATTAACAATCGATGTGCGTTTTTTTTTATGCAATAGCAAGTATGAAGACCAAGAAATATGAAGAACAAACAACTATCGAACACTGCTTTGTCGAGTATGTTTTTTACACTGGTTTATCAAAAATAATGAATTATTTAAAAAAAAATTGGCAACGGTTTGTCGAAAAAATACACGGTTGGTCGACAAGAATTGATCGAAAATTAAACATTTGGTCGACAAGAATTCTTCGAAAAAGAAAAGAACAAAGAAAACATGTGAACCGCTGAACTATGTCGCGCGTGAATTTGGTAGAGGGGCGGTTGCGTGGAGCGGTGGGCGTGGGGGTGGGTGGGAGTAGCGACCGACGAGGGTGTGACTTGCGGCCAACGAAAGGAGCGGAGGGTTTTACAAAGGAAACAGAGAAGCGGTTTGGAGCTTCGAACCGTCTAAATCACCCGGGCCGAATGGTTTCACATTCGCCTTCATCAAAGAAAACTAGGAAGTCTTGAGTGTTGATTTCCAGAATCTCTTTGATGAATTCCACTCGAATGGGAGATTCGTCAAAGGTTTCAATCCATCTTTCATAACTCTTATTCCAAAGAAGCAAAATGCAGCTTGTATTAGTGATTACAGGCCCATTTCTATGATCAATTGTTACTACAAAATCATAGCAAAAGTATTGGCTAGAAGACTATCTAGAGTCATTGGTTCGGTGATTTCGGAGTCGCAATCAGGTTTCATCCAAGGGAGGCGGATCTTAGAAGGGGGTTCTCGTGCTCAACGAGATCATCGACGAAGCTAAAAAGAAAAATCTAGAAAGACTGTTGTTCAAGATAGATTTTGCCAAGGCGTTTGATTTAGTTGATTGGAATTTCTTGGATGACACGATGGGAAGCATGGGTTTTGCCCCGTTGTGGCGTAAATAGATTCGAGAGTGTATATCATCACCTTCAGCCTCAATACTTGTTAATGGCAGTCCCTCAACCGAGTTCAAACTTGAACGTGGCCTAAGGCAAGAGGATCCTGTCTCCCCGCTGCTGTTCATCGTTGCAGCTGAAGGCCTAAGTTTCTAATCAACAAGTCCATCTCTACAGGATTTTATGATGCAGCAGTAGTCGGACGGAAAAACATCTCCGTCTTTCACCTTCAATATGGTTATGATACTATTTTGGTGGGAGAAGCGACCATAAAGAATATTTGGGCCCTCAAGAACTTGTTGGTTAATTATGAGCGTTTATCAGGTCTACAAATAAATTTTCCAAGTGCAGCCTTCTCGATATTAACGTGGCCGCGGACATTCAACAAGAAGCGACTACTTTCCTAGGCTGCCGAGTAGGGGCACTACCTTTGAACTTTCTAGGTATTCATGTCGAAATTAATCATCAAAAGGCGGAAGCATGGAGTGAGGTGATACATAAGATAAAAAATAGAATTAAATCTTGGGAAGACCAACAAATTTCCTTTGGTGGTAGGATTACTCTTCTCAATGCAGTTCTCACCTCGTTGCCCATTTATTATATGTCCCTCTACCATATCCCAAAAAAATCCATGAGTAAAATCATTAAATTACAACAAAATTTTCTTTGGGGGAGGGGGGGGGGAGGGGGTGCGAATTCTACAAAAATTCCATGGGTTTCATGGAATGACGTTTGTAGACCGAAATCTGTTGGGAAGACTTGGTGTAAAAATTTTGGATTTATTTAACAAATCTCTTCCTGGCAGGTGGACATGGAGGATACGGACTAAGCCTAACTCATTTTGGGTAAAAATTCTTGATTCTAAATATGACATCTATGTGACAGGGACTTCATCATTTTTGGCGAACAAAAATCATGCCTCTAGCTGATGGAAAATGTTGTTTGATCTCTTTATTTTTTACTCATCCAACCAGTGGTTTAACAGTAACATGATACGATCCTGGGGGGACGACAACCTATCCTCTCTCTGGTGTGATAGGTTGTCGGATGAGCCAGCATTAAAGGATCGCTTTCCTAGGCTATACTCGATATATTCTAATAATAAGGCAAAGATTAGCGAATCTGGTGAGTGGGTAAATGGCACGTGGACATGGAACATTCTATGGTGAAGGGTTTTATTCTCGTGGTAAGAAACCCTTGCCAATCAGTTGTATCGATAGTTGGACTCCATTAAACTGCAGGTATCAACACCAGACGCTTGAAGATGGAAGCTGACCAATGATGGTATATACAACCCCAAATTAGCATATGGAGGCCAAGGATTTGCAGCACAAACACAATCTCTTCAAGATGATGCACAAGATGCCGTTCAGATTATTTGGAACAAATTAACTCCTTCAAAATTCTCAGGACTAGCTTGGAAGGTGATAAGAGAGGAAAACTTGCCACCCGAACAGAACTACGAAAGCGGAACATTCTGAGAAACAGGGATGACAAGACATGAGCTTTTTGAGGAGCTGCTGAGGAGAACACACAATACCTTTTCTTCGGATGCAGTAAGTTAAGCAAACTCTGGCGATTACACAATTCCTGGTTCGATAACAGCTCGCCATCACAGTCCAGTCCAACCGCATACCTTCATCAATTCTGCGGTATCCTCGGGGCTAAGCGTAAGAAATATATTTTGGAATGCATATGGTGTTTGAGAGTATGGTACATTTGGAATTCTAGAAATCGGAAAGTCTTTTCGAATGAGGAACCTAAACCAGAAAAGATGTTCGACGAAATTAGAGTAAAGGCCTGGGGTATTTTCTGCCTTCAAAAGTACTACCCAGCCGCGGCCTCATTTCACGACTGGTGTGTAGACCCGAGAAAATTATGCGAATAATTTGCTAGGGACGATGCCTAGATGGTTTTGGTGATCTTGTCATTAGGTTCATTATCAAAGCATTCATTTAACTTGAAAATGTAACTGATACTTCCTTTTGTGTACTTCTAGTACTAAAAAAAAAAACGGTGTTAATATGATGCACCAAAGCATCATTAGAGGAGTTCGTTGAGTTAGTTAGAACTTTTTCGAAACGTGAGAAAGCATTACTAAAGTACAGTGTCATGACGCTGATTACCGTCACCAAATAACGTTTACATGACGCATAAAAGCGTTATTATGACCATCTACAGTGACGCTTTTCAAGCTAGTCCTGAGAATTTAATTATTTAATTAATTTAATTAAATGGATTTTCCCCACTAATTACCCATGATCTAGATTGTGGCTAATTATGTGGAGCATTATCGAAAATTTTCTGGATTATTTCTTCTGTTTTTAATTTAACCTCCAACTACATAATTCTCTCTATAAATATCGATCATAAGATGTCATTCATTTGCTAATCGTGATTTCTGATTTTGTTGAGTACTAAGATTGCAGATTTGTTTTTGGTTATGTATATCTCAAAGAAGTGTGTGTAAACTTCCATCCATTACCTTGAAATTCCAACCGCCCCACTTAAATGGCTGAAAGAAATTCAAACTCCTCACAAACTCACTCTGATTCGAAAAACTCATCCCACTCTCGCACAAACCCTCTCGAAATTCTTGCTTCCATGGCTTCACAAAACTCAACCTCGTCAAATGCTGACTCAAATATCTCTGCAACAACCCTTCCTGCTCCTCAAACCGCTCCTCACATCACCAACATTCCACAAGATGCTACTGTTGAACAGTTCACTAGGGCTGTAGAAGAAGTGTCTGTTGGGAATAAAATGAGATATGTTTTGATTCAATACCAAAACCCCCTGAGACATGCCTAAGTCAAGATGATTATGTTCTAAGACTGTTAGAACATATAGAATAAGCCTAGATGAGGAGCTAATATGTTAGGCAGCTCTTAGTTGATTAGATGCACAATTTGAGGGGGAACACATGCTTTGAAGTCCATCAAGAACAAGTCCCCTCAAGGCTCAAATTCTGGAACAAACACTAAGTCTTTTGAAGACCAACTATGTTGATCAGGAGAGTTGTCCAGAGGAGTTGTCTCAGCACAATTAATCAAGATCAAGTGCTCTGAAAGCTTGAGGTCAACTGCTGAAGAGTTAAAGATAACAATACCCTAAAGATCATTATTGAATCATGATAAGATCACCTTGAAGTGAAGCAAAGGGTAAGAGCCAAGTCATCTAAAATGAGCAAGCCAACCATGCTGATAAGCAAGTCAGGTGATAGTGATAAGGAGAGTTGTCCATTTGATAAGGAATGTTGTCCTATCATTGGAACAACCTTCAGAAGCCATGTCCATGTCCTAACAAGAGAATCTTAAAGTCAGAAATTGGGAAGAGTGCTGCAGAATGAAGACAAAGTCTATACAGCCGTTTATTTCCCAAATGAGGACATGTCACTATCAAGAATCTGTCTTCAAAGTTGAAGAACTAAAAGAAGACATTTATGGACATTGGAGGCTGCCTCTCCAACGGGCAAATCCTTCATTTGTCTATAAATACAGAAGTGTGGAGGCCATTTGAAAGTACCTCAGCTAAGCACCTCAACCTGAACCTTGAGAAGAATTTCAAAGTGCTTTCAATGCTTTCAAAGACTATCTTAGTCTTCATACACTTCTTCTAAGCTGAACCTATTGTATATCCATACACCAGCTTAGAGAGATATCCTAATCCTTATACACTGATCTTCATTGTAAGGGATATCTCATTAGTTGGAACCTTACTTCAATCCTTACCCCTTTCAAGTGAGAAAGTGAGAAGGTTGTTGTAGTAGTAGAAGTGGTAGGAGCTGACTGTTGAGAGAAGAACAGTTCAGTTCTGAGTTGAGAAGAGGGTACTAGGACTCTAGACATCCTAGGGATCAATTCACCAAGGAGTGGTGTTATTGATCAAGTGCACCTTGGCACTATAAAACAAGTTAATTCCAAGAGTGAAGGAATTATCCTGTTCAATCAGGGAAAGTGGATGTAGGAGCTTGAGTCTCTGAACCACTATAAACTCTTGTGTTGCTTTGCTTTTCAAGTACTTACATACATTCAACACTGCACACAAAACTGATCTTTCAAAGAACTTATACTTAAGACTGTGCAAAAAGACTTTTGGACAAGTTCCCTGAAAACAGGACTGTTTGATTAACTAAGTGATTTCAGAACTTTAAAGGAGTCTAAACTAAAGGGCCAACCACTATTCCGCACATATAACTCCCTTAGATAGTTATTCAACTAAGTACTCAATAGTACTTAGTAGTTTGATTATCTTTAAGGAGTTAATCATCTTCAGCAGAGTTGTCCAAGACAACCTTGCTGATCTCTGGTTTGATCAAAGTTTGAACAAGAATTGCATACAAGTGTATTCCCCCCCCATACACTTGTTATATACTCCTTTCAGGACCAACAAGTGGTATCAGAGCAGGGGTTCAAAGACCACTGCTTCTGAAAATCCATCTTGATTTTCAAAATCACATATTTGGTGTGGTCACTGAACTGATCTATCTGAAATCCTATCAATTGCTGACTAACTGTTTGTTCTTGAGATATGGCCAACAACAATGCTGCTGTTCCACCTCCTGTTGTCCAAGGATTGGACAACATGGCCACAAATCCAGTCAACCACATCTCTCATCACAAATTGCCCATGTTCTCAATAGACAATTATGATTTCTGGAAAATCAGAATGAGGGCTCATCTTGCATCTCTACACACTGATATGTTGAGGGTGATCACAAGAGGTCCTTTTGTGTTCACTCAAGTAAATCCCAGATTTACTGAAGCTCAAAGAGCAGATGTAAGGGAACTGATTCCCAAAGATGAGGATGACTTCACTGCTGATGAGAAGAGGAAAGATAATCTGAATTATCTTGCCATGAACACCCTCTACCAAACAATTCCAGATGCAATAATGGGTAGAGTCTACCATTGCACAACTGCCAAAGAAATTTGGGATACTCTTGCTGAAATGTGTGAGGGTACTGACAAGATCAAGGAGATCAAGCTCCAAGTGGCAGTGCAAAAGTTTGAACAATTCACAATGGAGTCTGAGGAATCCATTGACAAATTTGCTGGTAGATTCACTGATGTGATGAATGAGATCAACTCATTAGGCAAGGTGTACTCTAAAAGAGAAGTTGGACTGAAGATCTTGAGAAGTCTCACTCTAAAGTGGGATGTCTATGCTGTCATGATGCAAAATACCAAGGATGTTTCCACCATGCCTATGCAACAAATCTTATCTGAACTCAAAGCTTATGAGTTCGATCTCAACAGAAGAAAGCCTGTTGAGGAACCTTCAAATCCTACAAAGGGAGTGGCATTCAAAGCCAAAACTGCTGAACCAGAAATGCAGTCCACTCCTAGATCATCAAAGTCAGTCTCTAAGACTGAAATGAAGGAGGAACTAGCCTTAATGGCTAGAAGGTTTGACAAGCTAAACTCAAGGTTTGGTAGATACAAGAAATTCTACCAGGACAACAAATTCAGGAGAAGGTACAACTCTCCTGAAGCTCAGGCTGAGGTCAAGAAGCCTGAAGAGAAAAGATCAGAGGACAAGTACTCTGATAGGAGAAGGTCCAGTAGAGCTGAACCTTCATCATCAAAAAGAAGAGATGAACCAAAGAAAGATGATGATGAAGACTTGTGTTATAATTGCAAGAAGAAAGGGCACTTCCAGTATGACTGCCCTGAATTGAGCTCTAAAGAGAGAAGAGAAAGGCAAGCAAAGAGAGACAGAAAGTTCACCAATAGAAAAGCCATGATGGCTGGTGAAGAATCTGAAAGTACTGAAAGCTTCAACTCTTCTGATGGACTGTTCTCCAACAGTGAAGATGATGATGATGTGTGCAACATGGCTCTTGAGGATGATGAGGTATCCTCTACTTCTAGTTCACCATCATTCATCTCACAAAACACCAGTGAGGTCAACCTGAAACTTTCCTTTGGAAAGTTGATGGAAGATTTCACTATGTTACAAGAATTTCATGACAACTGTGTGAGAGAGAATGAGAGATTGGCAATTGAACTTGCCAAAAACTCTGATCCTGGAACTAAAGATGTCTGCTCTGAAGAAATCCTCTAGAGCAATAAAGGAAATTCATAGTTACCAAAGACCTATGGCTCAAAGAAGTGGATCAGGTTTTGATCCATTTGAATCTTCACCTTGTCTTAGTGTTGCTTCTACAAGTAACACTAAGAGAATCTTTGTTAAGTCAGTGGCACAAGCTGAAAATTAAGTAATTCAGCCACTTAACAAAGGAAAGGGCAAAATGAATGATTTGCCTACACAAGTGCTTCAGGAGACTAGGCCAAAACCTAAGAAAATGGCCAAAGTCCCTGAACACAAGAGGAATGTTGGTCAGCGGAGTAGACCCAATGGAAGGGCAACTCTCCTGAACAATGTTCAGAGGAGTTATCCAAGGTATAATCAGCCTAGGCCAACTCTACTGAGAAAGCCTCAGCTGACTAGACCTAAGGACAACTATCCTCAAAGGCAAAATAAAATGAGACAACCAAAACCCTTCATGCCAAAGGGTAATGGTCATAAGAAAGCCTTTTCTCAAAGATTCCCTCAAGTAGCACAAAGAACTCATAAGTTCAGGAGATTTGACAACCCTCCTGAAACTTACAGAGTTAACACTTTCACACATACTTTCCCAAAGGCATTTATGGGAAAGACAGTGTATGTAGATGCTAGAGGAAAACAACTTAGCCACCTTGAATCAATCAGGGTTATTAGGCAAGTTTGGGTTCCTAAAGGTACAGCTAACCTCTCAGGACCCAAAACTCAAAGGGTACCTAAACCTATCTAATTGCAGGTACCATTGGGCCACAAGAAGAGGAGCATGAGCAAAAAGTCAGCATGGTACCTTGACAGTGGATGCTCAAGGCACATGACTGGAAACAAGGAACTCCTCACTGTTTTTATTGAGAAAGAAGGCCCAAATGTCACTTTTGGAGACAGCTCACAAGCAACAACAAAAGGTTATGGTACTTTGATGATTGGTAACATCAAAGTATCCAATGTATCTTATGTGGCTGGTCTCAAATATAATCTCTTAAGTATCAGTCAATTCTGTGATAAAGATTTCAATGTTGAGTTTTCAAGTGGAAAATGCCTAATCAAAGATAAGACTCAACAAATTCTATTGACTGGAACTAGGAAAGGAAATGTGTATTTTGCAGATTGGGACAAGTCTACTGATGCTGCATGTTTCATTGCTAAGAGTTCTAGTGGACAAGGCTGGTTATAGCATAAAAGATTAAACCACTTGAACTTCAAAACAATGAACAAGATTGCTAGAAATGCATTAGTTAAATGACTACCTAATGAGGGTTTCATAAAGGAGCATGTTTGCAAACCATGCCAAGAAGGAAAACAGATTAAAGCATCATTTAAAGGAAAACCAGTCATCTCTACTGAAAGGGTACTTGAACTTTTACATATGGACTTATTTGGACCAATTACCCCAGCAAGCATTAATGGTAGAAAATACACATTGGTTGTAGTAGATGACTACTCTAGGTTCACATGGGTAGTATTTCTCCTTAATAAGAAGGAAACTCAAGTCAAACTGCCTGAACTTTTAAAGAGATTGTCAAATGAGAAAAGCCTTAGCATTATCAAGATTAGATCTGATAAAGGCACTGAGTTCATAAACTCTTACATCAATGAGTACTGCACATCTAATGGAATAGCTCATGAAACCTCAGCAGCTAGAACTCCTCAACAAAATGGAGTTGCAGAAAGAAGAAATAGAACTTTAAAAGAAGCTGCTAGAACCTTAATTGCTGATTCTAACTTACCTAAGAGGTTTTGGGCTGAAGCTATAAACACTGCATGTCATACTCAAAATAGATGTTTGATCACTAAGGGGCAGGGAAAAACCCCCTATGAACTCTGGAAAGGAAGAATGCCTAAAGTGTCATATTTTCACATCTTTGGTTGTAAGTGTTTCATACACAATAATGGGAAAGAACAGTTGAAAGCCTTTGATAGCAAAGCTGATGAAGGAGTATTCCTTGGATATTCTCAAATCAGTAGAGCTTTCAGAGTCTACAACAAGAAAACCCTTATTGTGGAGGAAACACCTCATGTTGTGTTTGATGAATCTATTCATGAGTTCAGAAATGAGAACTTAGAACCAGAAGAAATCACACAGAGGACAACCAGACTGAGCCTAAAGGACAAAGACACAGAATTCATAGATGTTGTCCAAGCCAACCTACCTGAAAACTTTACATTGGACAACAATCCTGAAGGCAATCCTCCTGAGGCAAACCCCACTGAAGGAAATGGTGAACTGATTGATCCAATCCCAGTTCACATCCAGGTAACAACTACCAATGAAGAAGCAGTCCCTATTGAGGTAGTTAGTGGGTCAAATAATCAAGGGGGAACTCAAAATGTTGAAAATGCCAATGTCCCTGACATTGAGGACAACACCCCTGATTATGATACTGAATTAGATCCTGCATTCAATTACCCTGAATTTTATGATCAAAATGACTCAACTTCAATAGAGGACAACTCTACTGAAGAGATCAGAAAAAGAAGGACTTGGTTGTCTGACCATCCTACTGATCTAATACTTGGTGACCCAAGTATATGAGTCAAAACAAGGAGATTTCATGGTGAAAGTGCTCTTTTCTATTGTTTCTTGTCAGAGCAAGAACCAAGTGACATTGAAGAAGCACTTCAAGATACCAATTGGATCACAGCCATGCAGGAAGAACTGAACCAATTCACCAGAAATGAAGTATGGGAGCTGGTGGATAGACCTTCACATCAAGATGTTATTGGAAAAAAATGGGTGTTCAAGAACAAGAAGAATGAGAATGATGTGATTGTCAGAAACAAAGCAAGACTAGTGGCAAAGGGCTATTGCCAACATGAAGGCATTGACTGTGATGAGACATTTGCACCTGTGGCAAGGCTAGAAGCAATAAGGCTCTTTCTAGCCTATGCAGCCCACAAAAGGTTCAAAGTGTACCAAATGGATGTCAAGAGTGCCTTTCTGAATGGAGTCTTGAAAGAAGAAGTCTATGTGGAGCAACCACCTGGTTTTGAGGTTGGAAATCAAGTTTACAGACTGAAGAAAGCTTTATATGGACTCAAACAAGCCCCTAGGGCTTGGTATGATACACTGTCACAATTCCTCTTGGAACATGGATTCACCAAGGGAACTGTGGACAAAACACTCTTCAGAATCTCTGAAGGAGAGGACATCTTGCTTGTCCAAATTTATGTGGATGACATAATATTTGGATCCCCCAATGAGAAGCTATGTGAAAAGTTCTCAAAGCTAATGCAAAGCAAGTTTGAGATGTCCATGATGGGTTTGATGAACTTCTTTTTGGGACTTCAAGTCAAGCAATCAAAAGAAGGAATCTTCATCAACCAAGCTAAGTACACCAGAGAAATGATCAAAAAGTTTGGGTGTGCAACTAGCAAGCCAGTAAGGATCCCAATGAACACAAATTGGAAGATGGATCCTGATGAGAGTGGTGTTCCAACCAACTCTACTGAGTATAGAGGAATCATTGGTTCACTCCTCTATCTCACTGCCAGCAGACCTGACATCACCTTTGCAGTAGGTGTTTGTGCAAGGTTTCAAGCAAATCCTAAGAAAAGCCATCTTGAGGCTGCAAAGAGGATCTTGAGGTATCTCAAAGGCACTGAGAATCTAGGCCTTTGGTACCCTGCTGAGGACAACATTGAGTTAACTGGCTACTCAGATGCTGATTATGGAGGTTGCAGAATTGATAGAAAGTCCACTTCACGGACTTGTCAATTCTTAGGCAACAAGCTCATATCTTGGTTCTCCAAGAAGCAAAACACAGTGGCTACTTCCACCACTAAAGCTGAATATGTTGCAGCTGGAAGTTGTTGTGCTCAAATCCTTTGGTTGAGACAACAACTAAGAGACTACAAAGTCAACTCTACTGAAGTGCCAATATTTCGTGATAACAACAGTGCAATTGCAATATCACAAAATCCTGTCTTGCACACAAGATGCAAACATGTGGACATCAAGCATCACTTCATTAGAGACCATGTGGAGAAGAAGGACATAAAGTTGGTCAAGATCCACACAGATCATCAAAAAGCTGATATTCTAACAAAGCCACTTGCAGAGGCAAGGTTTCTGGAGCTATCAGCAGAGTTGGGATTACTTGATCCAGGGAAGTTGGACAAGTAAAATCCATTGGAGTTAATGAGAGCAAGGGCAAGTAAATTGGTTTTCAGCAGACTTGGTCAAGTCTACTGAAATTCAGAAGAGATGACCTCAAATGTTCAGGACTCTTGTCCACTAAATCTCAGGACACTTGTCCACATCTTTTCAGGACACTTGTCCAAGTGGGGTCAGATAAGTTGTCTTGGCTATCAAACTATTCTCTTGGTTTGATAAGCACCTAATTTGGGTAATCATTGCCTATTTTGATATGTATCCCATTCTTTTTACAGATATCACCTTTTTGGGATTTTAATTTGTCTCCCACCCAAAAGGTCGTTTTCCATGCATTTTTTAATGCCAAGATTTAACTCTTGTTTGCATTACACTTTTCAAGCCATGATCTACCTTGAAAACTCCCCAACCATTAACTAATATTAAATAACTTCCACGTTTTGAATAAAACCAATAACTCACTGTTACATTGGTTTTTGACCATTGGATCAAAATTGGCCAACTCCCCTGAAATCAATCCTGCCCGTCCAAGTGTGTTTTCCATTTTTGTCAACCGTTGAAAACTCTCAAAACTCACCAACTCATTGACAAACATTCTTTTTAGAATATTCTCAAGCCTTAAGATCCCCCGCAAACACTTATTCCCTAAGTATTCAAAACCCTAGCTCTTATTTTCCTCAAACACTCTCATACTCTCTCAAAATTCATTCCTGTGTTCTTCAATGGCTCCTAAAGTTAGACCAGAAATGATTATTGATTTCTCCAACAAGGCTCTAGACCTTGATTTTGGATATTTGAGCAACAAGAACAACCTTCACTTTGAGCCCATTGTTTCATTTGAAAGTGAAGACCCTGAAGTTACACCAACCTTGAGATGGTTGAGGAGGGCAGGTCTTCAAAAGTTCATGGAAGAGAGGCCAAGCTCTTGTCTGGAGAGCTACATGGCCGAGTTCTTTGCTTTCCTCAAGTGGAGAGGTAAGCCAGAAGATGGTGAAGTTTCCACCAGACTTTCTTATGTGGCAGAAGGAGAAGAGGAAGAGAGATTTCACAGGGTGAAATTCTCTTTAGAGGATCTTGTAGGAGCCTTAGGATTGCCTTCTGAGGGGAGGAATCCAGAAGTTTATGGTACTGGCCTTGAAGATGAAATAGCTCAAGAATGGCTATTAGTACCAGGTCCTCTCTCTGCAACACAAAACAAGAAGACTCTCAAGCCAAAATTTCTCAACCTCTTTGAGGTAGTTGCCAAGAGTCTCTTGAGCAACACTGGAAGCTTGGAGCTGGTCAGCCATCAAAGAATAAGGATAATGGCTGCAGTTATTGATGCTAGTGACAAAGGCATCAAGTTTGATTGGAGGACCTTCATCATATCTGAGATGATGAAGGAAAAGGCTAAGTTTAAAGTGAAAGCCCACAACAAGGTTGTATTGGAGGGAAAGCTCAAGTATTGCACCAGGGCAAGCTTGCTGATTGAGAGATTTTCCCACTATTCACAAATGCAGACCTTTGCAAAGCCCCTCCCTGCCCAAAAGATAATGTTTAGAAAGCTCAGCAAGAAAACTGAGCAAAGGAGGATGCTACTGGCCAAACCTGCTGAAGAGAAGGTGGAGGAGAAGCCCAAATTGAAAAAGAGGACAAAGGCCAGAGTGGTGAAGACAAGGAAAATGTCTCAAATTCCCTCAGAGGAGAATTCAGGAGCTTCAGCTGAGATTGAAGAGGTTGCTGAAGAGGGAGTAAGTGTGCCTTCTGATCATTCAGAAGAGTTGAGGCAAAAGTATAATGAGACTAGACAGAAGTCTAAAGGTGATAAGAGGATCAGGGAAGTTGTCCTTGAGAAGGATGGTGAAGGAAGTGGGAGCAGTAGAGCCAGCAAGAGAAGGGCCAAGCTTACTGAGAAAGTGTTGGAGCTTCAAGAAGAAAGATCTCTCCAATTGGCTCTAAGGGAGAGCAGAGCTGAAAGCAGGACTAAATCAAAGTCTAGAACCAGTTCTTCTGGTTCTGGAACTCCAGAGTCCAAGGTCCCTGAAGATCAACCTTTAGTGGCCAACATCCCTGAAGCTCAGAATCCTGAACCCAACTCCCCTAAAACCCACATAACCCCAACCAACCAACCTATTACCCCCATCTATCTTACTAAGAGATATTTTCCAGAAGAGAGTGTGCAAAGAAGTGGGATAGATGTGCTAGCAGATTTAGCAGTGGATGATACAAGGCTACAATCACCCCTTGATTCATCTTTGCTCATTTATTCAAAATTTTTAGAAGCTGCACTTCATGAGCCAACCCCCTAAGCAAAGCCCCTTCAGATCCATTGCTCTCAAAAGCAACTGAAGTACCTTCAATTACACCCAATCCTTCTGAAGCCAATATTCCTGAACTTAACTTTCCTGAAGCCACATTAGGAGAAACCAGAGCCAACTCCCCTATAACCCAAAGTCCCCATTCAAGTGGAGATGAGGAGGAGTATACTTATGAAAGTATGCTCAGAGGAGGAGCCAAGGTTACTGTGGACAGTTTGTATCCACAACTTGCTGAATTTCCAAGAATTCAGAAGATGTTCCATGATTTGAGGATGCTTGTGGATGTGAAAGATAAGACCATAATGGAGATATCACAAGTCATCCAAAATAAAGGTGCAAACTGGTGGCAAGTGGAGGAGAGCAGATTGCTACACTTTGCTGGAGTAATGAAAACAAGATTCCTCATTGATGAGGAAGTTTTTGCAAAGTTGGTAGATGATAAGATCATTGAGGAGAAGGAGAGGAAAGCTAAGGGCATCAGGCACCCTGATAGTAACTCCAACGATGATGATTCCCCTGATGATCCCTCAAACCCTTCAAAACCCAACCCTCCTGAAACCCCTCAAGCCAACCTCCCTGAACCTTTTCAACCCAAGTCTTCTGTATCAGACAGACTTTCAAACCCCTCTAGAACCTATCATAGGAAAGGCTCTGTATCTTCAGAGGTGTTGACCAAGGGTGGTAACACAACCAAAGACACATCTGCCAATGAAGGTTCTTCTGAACCCAAGGCACAGCCTAAAGATGTGGAGGTTCCTATTTTAGAGGCTGGTTTGGTTAAGGCCTATTCAGTGTCAGGAGAGTTGGACACTGATCAGCCCTTAATCATTCAGGATGACTCAGTGGCTGCTGAAATAAGCACTGTGATCTCCCCACAACTGCCATCTCTGAACCTTGTTGAAGGTAGAGATGCTGCAGGATTAGGTGATGGAGTTGAAAAGGAGATTTTAGTGGAAAAACCAGAGGGATAAGTAGATGAAAGAGAGGTTATAATCACTAAGATAGTGAGTGTACCACCAAATGAGGGTGACATAAGTGAGGAAGGGCAGGCTATTCTTGAAGTCAAATCTGAACTTCAGGAATCCCTTGATGAGAGGAGGCTTGTTCCTTTAAGTGAGGAAATTATTACTGAAGGAAGAAAAGAAGTAGTTGAAAATGAGAAGAAGACTGCTGATGTATCAGAGTCTCATGAAAAAGAAACTGAGGGTGATGAGTGTGTTTTCACTAACCCTTTTGATTTGTCTGACATTGCAGGTATAAGTTTTGAACAAATCTTTGCAGATGACTTCTTGACAGATGCTCCCATCCATGTTGATTCTGGATCATCTCAAACCATTTCCACTGAAGTTCACAAAGCCAAAGTCAGTATGGAGAACATCTCAAAGGAAGTCAAGAAGGATCAAAAGCTGCTAAGAGATAATCACAATGCCAATGTTCAAGCTATCAGACTGACCATTAAGCTAGCTCTTGGCAAGAAGACAGCATTGCAAAAGAAAAGAGAAGAGGCACAAAGGCTTGCTATGGTAAAAGTAGCTTCAGAGAAATTTTCCCAAGAGGTGATGGCCAACATTGTTGAAGGTGCAGTGGCCAACCTCACTGAGCTCCTTAAGGCCCAACTAGATGCATCTCTAAAAGAAACCATGGAGGAGGTTGTCCAACAAAAGATGAAGCCTGTTCTAGCTTTCCTTAGCTTGAGCAGTGATAGGATGCAAAATATACATGATGAAAATGTATATTTGTTGGAAAAGATGAAGTCTCTAACCCAAGCCCAGTCCTTGATGGCATCAACTATGAGTGAACTCAAGCCTGAATGCTTTGATGCTGCCAAAAAGGGGGAAAGGGAAAGAGCAAGGGCAAAAGGTGCCTTAGTTATTGGAAGCCCAGTGAAAGGGAAAGACAAAGTTGCTGAAGGAAAAGGGAAAGAGCCAGCAGTGCTGAACTTAGAAGATTTGGATGAAGAGGAGCAGCTAGCACTTGCTTTGAAAAACTCAATGGCCTCAGCTCAAGAGGAAAGAGTTAGGCTACAGCAAAGACCAGGAGGAGAGGTGTCTGGTTTGGACAAAGATGCTGAAGGTGTCCAAACTAGAGGAAAGATCAAGAAGGCCAAAGGAAAGAAAAGACAAGCTGAGACATTTACTGACTTTCCCAACAGCCTTGATTTGCCTCCTGAGTTCAGAATTGATGATGATGAGCCTATCTCAAAGAAGGCCAAAAATGCTGAAAAAGTCAAGACTGCTGAAGTGCCCAAAACTGCTGAAAAAGACAAGTCTTCTGAGAAGGAAAAGTCTACTAAGACTAAGTCCACTGATGGTGCCAAAGCTTCTGAAGATGTAGAGGAGCTGTATGAAGAAGGCTTTGGACCTGGACCTAAAAGAAGAAAGTTGTGTTGCTAAATGATCCATCAAAGCTGTTTCATGAAGGGTATGGCAAAGACCCTGAAACCCAACAGAAACTGGCCATGATGAGGGCCCAAGAAAGGATGGATTTGATGGATGAAGCACAAAGAGCAAGAGACAAAAGAAGAGAAGACTTCCAAAAGCCTAGAAGGAAGAAAGCAACTTACAACAAGATGAAGCTACAGTTGTTGATCCCAATGGACACCAAATATCCTCACTTGGATAAATGGGTGCCAATTCAGCTGAATGACTCATGGGAGGAAGCCAAAAGGGAGTTTGTCTATGATCAATATGTCATTGACAGATGGAATGGAAGAGATGCCAACTCCACTTTTGCTGAGTTTATGATAGAATATCACAGAGAACTTTATCAACAACTGCTTGCAGTTGCTGATATTGTAAGATTTGAACTCACTGCCCCCAAGCCAATCATATACATGCCTCCAAAGCTTGATGGATGGATTGATCAGTCAAAAATCCTGAAGGAGTTTACTGAGATCCTTAAGCTGAACAAGATGGTTCTTGGACCCAAGGGAACAAACCAAGAAGCCATGTAGTTAAAAAGAAGAGTGTGGGCACAATATGGGATGGTGCCACCTCCTGAGGATGATCTCTGAAATGGCTAAGTCTTCTGACCTTTTTATGAGTTAAAACTTATCTTACCTGAAGATATGTTTTTTAATTGGTCATCTATGCTGAAGTTTTGGTCAAGATTGCTGATGTGGTGTGCTCTGACAAGTTGTTAAGCTCTGATATGATTTGGTTGCTCTAATATAAGTTTGTGCTCTGATACTGGAAGATCTAGATACTTTTAAGTATTTAGTTGTTTGCTCTAATACTCTAGATTTTATGTTTAATGTATGCTCTGAAACTTTTGTAATGAAATGATCAATTGTAATGATGTCTTGAATTCATGCTCTGATATGTTATCTTCAACTATCAACATGCTTGTAATGATTTTCATATGAATGATAGTTGAACTGACTTTGAATCAAGAAACACTATTGCAGAAATCTCTCTATGCCTATCTTTGAAACCTACTTGCAACTTGAATAGTGAGTACACTAACACATTGTTTTTCAGGAATATTGACCTTAGTCATGTTCTCTGAAGATAAATGTAATAGGTGTAGTCAGGTCACTTTTGCATAGAATGTATATGTTTTGGCATCATCAAAAAGGGGGAAATTGTTGGGAATAAAATGAGATATGTTTTGATTCAATACCAAAACCCCCAGAGACATGCCTAAGTCAAGATGATTATGTTCTAAGACTGTTAGAACATATAGAATAAGGCTAGATGAGGAGCTAATATGTTAGGCAGCTCTTAGTTGATTAGATGCACAATTTGAGGGGGAACACATGCTTTGAAGTCCATCAAGAACAAGTCCCCTCAAGGCTCAAATTCTGGAACAAACACCAAGTCTTTTGAAGACCAACTATGCTGATCAGGAGAGTTGTCCAGAGGAGTTGTCTCAGCACAATTAATCAAGATCAAGTGCTCTGAAAGCTTGAGGTCAACTGCTGAAGAGTTAAAGACAACAATACCCTAAAGATCATTAATGAATCATGATAAGATCACATTGAAGTGAAGCAAAGGGTAAGAGCCAAGTCATCTGAAATGAGCAAGCCAAACATGCTGATAAGTAAGTTAGCTGATAGTGATAAGGAGAGTTGTCCATTTGATAAGGAATGTTGTCCTATCATTGGAACAACCTTCAGAAGCCATGTCCATGTCCTAACAAGAGAATCTTAAAGTCAGACATTGGGAAGAGTGTTGCAGAATGAAGACAAAGTCTATACAGCCGTTTATTTCCCAAATGAGGACATGTCACTATCAAGAATCTGTCTTCAAAGTTGAAGAACTAAAAGAAGACATTTATGGAGTCTAAACTAAAGGGCCAACCACTATTCCGCACATATAACTCCCTTAGATAGTTATTCAACTAAGTACTCAATAGTACTTAGTAGTTTGATTATCTTTAAGGAGTTAATCATCTTCAGCAGAGTTGTCCAAGACAACCTTGCTGATCTCTGGTTTAATCAAAGTTTGAACAAGAATTGCATACAAGTGTATTCCCCCCCCCCCCCATACACTTGTTATATACTCCTTTCAGGACCAACAGTGTCCAATTCCTTGCGATCCACTGGTCATCTGCCCGTGATGACATTCGGAGATATCACTGTGGATATCTCAAGCTATTTGGCCGAACAAACTGCTCAAATGGCTTCTGCTTCGAAAAGCCCCGAATCGCCTGAACCTGCTGATCATGGTTCTAAAGCTGGAAATGTTGAGGTCGCTACTGAAGAAGATGTTAGTGCTACTTCCGACCCTAAAGATGCTGAAATGGAGGACGCACATATCTCTGAAAATGGTACAAGCTCCTCATACTCAGTTTCTGATGAGTCTGCACCTATTTCCTTTAAAAAGAATGTGCAGAAAGGCAAACGACAGAGAAGCCCTGTACAAAGACGGAGATCAAACCGTGTGTTCACCAGAGTGGATTACTCTGAATCCATGAGGAAGAAGAAGAAAGCTGCAAATGCTGCTGATGAACCTATTCAGGTGTTTACTGATTCTGAAGAAGAGATTGAAGTTGCTACTGTTGTTGCTGAGAAACCTAAGAAAGTTGTTGCTGAGAAATCCAAGATGAAGAAAGCTGTTGCTGAATTGAAAGGCAAAGGAAATGTTGTTGTTGAACCAAAAGGCAAAGAGAAGATGATCACTGAAGATGAACCTGCAAAATCAGATTCTAACTCTGATTCTGATGTGTGCTTAAGAGTGATTCTGATGTGTGCTTAAGAGATATTCTGAACTCTCTTAAGAAAAATGCTGAGCATTTTGCTGCTGCAAAGGATGATGCACCAGAACCTGAAGATGATGGCAGTGGTGATAGCTCTTCCAGTGCAGAAAGCAGCTCTGAGAAAAGCTCCACTAAAGGTTCCACATCAAGCTCTGCACATGATGATGACCTTGCTACTGATGATGAAGGTATTCCTGACTCTTTTGAGACTCTAGAGAATAGGTTGGCTATTTATTCTAAGAGAAGATTGTTGATAGAGAAGAGGATTAATATACCTGACTTTGAAAGTAAAGGCATGATTAGTTTCTTAGAGAAAAGGAATTTGATGCATGCTGTGAATTTTGGTGAATCTTTCTTGACAAACTGGGCTTATGAATTTTATGCTTGTATGAAAAAGAGCACTGGTAGGAGATCATCTAAATGGTATGAGACTGTTAATTTTAGGGGGAGGGATGTACCTTTTACTCCTGAACTGATAAATGAGTTTCTGCAAATTCCCAATGTTGAGGTGGATGAAGAACCTGACATGGATGTGGTAATTTCTGCTATAACTGGTGGTAGGGTATTTAAGTGGACTAGACAGATGCTAGCCAAAGACCTCACCTCCCTACACTCTGTGTTATATAAACTCATTATCTACAATTGGATCCCCACCACAAACACTACCAAAATCACAAAAGATCAAGCAATTCTCACAAGGGGACGTTATGCAAAAAAAAAAAAAATATTCAACAAATTTGTACAATTCACTATAAAATTAATGTAGTTTATGTTATACAATCAAATAAAAAAATAATTCTTTTATTCATAAATTAACTTATTTTAATATAAAAAATAATTCATTCATAAATTAATTAATTATTATAAAAATCAATTAACTTACCTAATTCATTATTAGAAAAATTATTAACTTACCTAATAGAAAAAAAATTATAATTACAATATAAGTATTATGAGTATAAAATTATTTATTTATTTTAAAGTAATCAAATAAATATAAAAATTTATCTAAGTATTACACAAAGTGGATCCACATATTTTTGTACAAACTAATATCAAATTAAAAATTATACAATAAAAATGAAAAACAATAAAATTAACAAATTGTTAAAAAAATATAATGTTCATCATCATCTTTCAATTACCGTGGGAAAGAGATGAGAAATTTTGGATATATTTGAGTATTTTTTGATTTATTTGGTGATTTTAAATATTCGTGAATTTTTTTTATTTATTTATTATATTAAAATAATTGTTAAGTTTTAATAAGAGTTTTTGACAATTTTAATAAAAAAAATTATTTGGGATTTTTATTATTTTAATAAAGATAAAATTTATATTTATTTGATTATGTTAATTAATTTTTTAAATTATTTTTTAATTAGGTTAATTGAGTTTTTAAATAATTAATCCGTAAGTTAATTGATTTTTCTAGTAATTAATTGACTTAGGAATAAATCTTGGTTTTTTTTTCATATTATATTTTTTTTGATATTATGAAAAATTATTTACTTATTTAAATATTATTCTAAATTTATTTTCATATATTTTAAAATATTATTTAGTATTTGAATTAATATTCATAATATATTTTATAATACTTATATTGTAATTATAATTTTTTTGGTAAGTTAATAATTTTTCTAATAATGAATTAGTTTAAGTTAATTGATTTTTATAATAATTAATTAATTTATGAATTTTTTTTATTTGATTGTATAACATAAACCTCATTAATTTTATAGTGAATTGTACACATTTGTTGAATATTTTTATCTTTTTAGCATAACGTCTCATTTTAATTAAAATTTTAATTTACGTCCCATAATTTTTCTCTAATTGCTCAATTTACGTCTCATTTACATAAATTTGGGGATTTTCAGGGAAATTGGACGTAAATTAAAAAGTTATGGGACATAAATTAAAATTTTAACTATTTTGGGACGTTTTTCAAAAAAGGTAAAAGTTACGGGACGTAAATAATTTTTTTCTCCAATTTGTTTTTGAGAATCTAAACCTGGATTGCGAGTTCGTAGATCAAGACTATGAGCGTAGTTGAGGATTCTGAATACGAAACACTGTATAAGGATTATTTAATGTTTTAATTATTCTTAAGGATTATTTAATGTTGTAATTAACGTTGCTATTCAAAACTTGTATTTCGATTAGAATTTTATATATTTTTCAAAATAGCGAGTGCCTCGCCCTAGCTATATTTAATAGCGTGTATTCAAAACAGTGAGTGCCTCGCCCTCTGCTCAGTGCCGGCGCCGATTATCGAGGGTTTAAAAGACCTCAGGTTTTCAAAATCCCTACCTAAAGCCTTGTCATTTATTTCCCTCGTTAAATTCCTTGTTATATATATGGACCGGTGCTAAAATATCTGGCCCATGATAAGGTTGGACACGGCATGCAAGAATCCACCAATTATCAGTACTCCACTTATATATCAGTACTGCACCAAACAAACATAATTGCATCTTGTGAATTTCTATTTCAATATGGATGCATTTGGTTTTCCTTCATATATCATGTATTTTATTATCTTGTTATTGTACTTTTTTGTTGCACTCCATAATTTCTATTTCAATGGATACATTTGGTTTCCAACCTATACTACGTATTTTATTATTTTGTTATAATACTATTTTTAAAGATATTTTCTGCAATATATTTTTCATAATTACAAATTTGATCTTTATAAATATTTACATTCAACTTAATTTGCCAGCCTCCTAAATTCAACATAACTTTTAGATCCTTTTACAATTAACAACGATTCTTTTGTTTGTAATAAATGGATGATATAAATTATATTTATACTAACTCATTTTCTAAATGAATGGTATAATTTTTTTAATCCAAAAACTATGGAAACTTTTTAAAAAATCTTAAATGGCACCATATTGGAAATAAGGAGTACATTTGATACGTATCAAAATGTACGACTACAAATGTTAGTAAATAAGTATTTTATTAATTATCTATTGTAAATGTATTACTTCAATTCAAATGTATATATTTTAAATTAGTATTTTATTAATTATTATATTATAATAAAGGCTTGAGGATTGACATATAAAAGATATTTTCATATAAAACATAGGAAAGATATAACATAATATTATTATAATATCTATGTTTATATATATATATATATCCTAATATATAGAAGATATGTTTAATTTTTTTTATTTCTACTATTTATTAATTAAATAAAAGAGTAAATAAATTAATATAACTCAATTCACCCATACATGCTACAACCCTATTCTCGATTCTTAATTATTATATATATAAGGATATTATCTCTAAGCTGTTTCACCTCTCAAGATTCTTAATTAATTACTCCCTCCGTTCCATAGGAACTTGCACACTTGAGATGACACACAATTTAAGAAATGTGTAAGAAGAGGTGTAATGAGTGATGTTTTGAGGGGTAGTTTTGTAAAGTTTTATGAATAAAGGAAAATAAAAAGTAGATTGAGTGTGGAAAAGTAATGGAATATGGGTAAATAAGAGTATATTTTGAGGGTGTTGGTTATGAAGATATTTCCTTTTATGGAGTGTGCAAATTGGTATGCATGAGACATCCATTTATAGAAAGTGTGCAAATTCCTGTGGGACGGAGAGAATATTATATATAAGGATATTATTTCCCAGCTGTTTCACCTATCAAGATTCTTAAATATATATATATATATATATATATATATATATATATATATTTTTTTTTTTTTTTTTTTTATCGGAACTAAACGAGTTCAAGGGGTACTCAACCTGTTGTATATTGTGGGTAATGGAGTTAATGATAGGTTAGGCACACCGAAAAACGATGCTATCTTTAAAGGTATGAATTCCTCTCACACGGGTGTAAATGGTTCTCACAAGGAATTAACCTTCTAGGATACAAAATCCATTCCACGAAAACTCGATAGTTACACTCTATCGAATTTCAGAAGTATAAATCGCAAGTGTATAAATAAAATAATTTAAAATAATATAAGAATCAAATCCTAACATATAGATAGACTCTCACTACTCACTTCATTTTTTTCAACTCTCCACACCTTTGAGTATTTATAGATACTCAAGAGTTGCACCGAAAGGTTACAACTTCACCGAAGAGTCACGTTGTCAAAGGGTTGCATCTTTCATTCACTGAAAGGTAGCAACTTCACCGAAATGTTGTATCCTTTCACAAAGAGCTCTCTATATTATGGCAATTCATCGTACTTGGGTTATTCTAGGGTTTTGGTATCTAATAAAAATCAAATTTTCTTTTATTAATATAAACCATATTCCAACACATAGTACTTGGTTATTTGGACATATAAAGCTAACACCTCATTTATTTTCTTTTTTCATCACTAAAATACTCAATGATTTGGTCAATAATACTGTTACCAATTCTTCTAGTCAAACTCGAAATATAAAATTTTGTCTTTCACTCTCGGATGAAATATGCGTGCCCCACATTAGGATACACAAATATAGTAAGAATTTCTACGTGTATATTACATCTTCCTACTCATTAATAAAATCATATTCATTGTTTAATATTCTTTATGATCTACTCATTAAATCTAGAAATACACATTAAAAAAAATATATATATATCAATTGAATTAAGAAAGTTGATTTAAAGGGAGCAGTAATATTTAAAAGCAATTGCAAAAACAGTTAAAGCAATTGCAAAAAAAGTTAAAGCAATTAAAAGACACCTGTGGGGCAAAGAAATTAAAGACCATGAGTATGAATACATAAATTAACAAAAACGTGTTGTAAAGATGACAAGAAAAAAGGACGTCTTTGATTGATTGAATTCAAAAAAACTTAATTTGGTGCTTTGAAGAAAACATCATCATGTTCAAGATTTAATTAGTATTGGTGATTGAAATGATTGTATCACTGTAAGCTTCACATTGGTCCCACAACAAGTAGTTTTAATTTACGAAACAAAGTATAGTTGAGTAAATTAATTATTTAATTTGATCAATATATTTAATTTACGTAAAAATATAAAATAATATTGAATAGAATTACAATTTTGGATTTAATTAAATAATATGACATATTAGATATATCATAATTACCTACTATATATATAAAGACCTCTAAGATTTAATTAGATATCTCCCGATTATCTCTATACACTTCTCTAGCTAGCAATTTCTTTTTGAGAATCTCAACCTGGATTGCAAGTTCGTAGATCAAGACTATGAGCGTAGTTGAGGATTCTGCATACGAAACACTATAATGATTATTTAATGTTTTAATATATTAACATTGTTAATCAAAACTTGTATTTTGATTAGAAATTTATATGTTAATTTATTTCCCTCGTTAAATTAGACCTAAGATTCAAAATAAATTACTATATCCTAATACAGTATATATCGGTTTTAATATGGAACCCATTACTTGCATAATTAAATACTTTTACGTGATAGAGTGGTTAATTGGTTTCAAGAAACCGACCGTTCTATATCATTACTATAGCAGACTAATTACACTGAGATAGCTAGCATCCTGCTAATGACGTGTTCCTTGAGGTGCAATCCAGTGTGGTGAGCTCACATTATCACCTCTCATCCCCTCTATAAATAAGCTGCTATTAAGGTAAGTATTTCCCTCACCTACCACTCGATCAATAATACATCTCCCTAGCTACCTCTTTCTTAATTTCTTACTCTAGCTATTAACCATGGTTTCAGCTTTCGGTTTACGCAGGGGCTTGTATCCCCCGCTAAAGTACGTAGTCATACAGTACTCTTTGGATTGATTCACTTTCTTATTTCCTAAATTCACGTCTCTTTCTAATTATGTAGGTGGAAGCGCACTTGAATTAAAACCATCACACTGGGATGAGGTGGCCATGGAATGTCGACTGCAACACCTTGTTCCCTGTCTCGATGGTTAATTGTGCTACTTTTTTAAAGTAGCTTATGTGTGTTTCTATTATGTATGTTGTTGTTAAATCTTGTTGAATTGCTGCATGTCCTAAGTCCTCTTATATTGTGATAATAAAAATTGGGGCTGTCACGAAAAGCTAATGTTAATACTCTTGGTAATGCAATATAACTAAACACTGCTTTTAGTGACACTTTGGAGCGTCTCCAAAGCTCTTTTTCCGCATTTAAAGTATTTATTTGATTAAGTACCTTAATTTACTTGATAATACCCCCTACTATTAATACACCCCCACATTTAACAGCCAAAAAATTTGGCCTCATATGAGGGGCGCATGATTCTTACTCGTGACCTCGTGACCTCTTGGGCAAGAAGTGCTTATGCGATCCTTATGTGCCGTTTAGGCTAGGAGCTTTAGTCATCATATTTTAAATGCAATTAATATATATATATATATATATATATATATATATCATTTTTTCATTTTTTTAAAATTCAATTAATTAATTTAAATTGCTTTGTTTATTTTTAAATTGTCATAACATATACTCCCTCCGTCCCAGGATTTTATGCACACTTTCCTTAACGGGCGTCCCAACATTTTTTGCACACACCAAAAAAGGAAACAATAATATCAATAATACCCCTCATTTATTTACCTTACACATCACTTTATTCCATTTTCTTAATCTACGTGCCGGTCAAAGTGTGCATAAAATCCTGGGACGGAGGGAGTATACATAATATATTTATTTCTAAATTATATTTAATTTTGTTTTTCAATTATAAAATTAATGATATGTTTAGATTTTTAATTAGATTAACGAGGAGTGTACCCTCTTGATTTGGGCCCTCTTGATTTGGACCTTATTGTACCATAAATATATTTGGGTGCACAAAATAATACTACACTTTCTTAATTTAATCAACAAACCAACTACACATGATAGATATCAGAGCATACATACCAAATTAATTATACAAGATCCATCCAAACTTTGAATGTAAATAAATAAAAATAGCACATTTAACATCACCATCAAATTCACATTCACATTATTCATACAAAAAAACACATCTACTCCACTGTATACATATAGAGCCAATACATTCCTTACAACCCATGAAAATGAATAACAAATGCCTTGCAACCAATGAAGCTCAAAGTTACAAGGTAGTATAAAATTTCCAAGAAAAAATTAGTACTCCACGGAGGTTGGTCCAAATTCTGTGAGTATGTATAAATAAAATAAGTCGTCGACACCTAGCTTTAATTCTTCTTAAATCGGCGGCCAAACCATCAAATCCCAGGTCAAAGTTTAAAAAAATCATGACGCGAGAAAGCATCATTCAAAGTTCAATGTCGTGATGCCGGTTAGCGTCACAAAACAGTGTTACTATGATGCACAAAAGCATCATTAGAGGAGTTCGTTGAGTTATTTAGACGCACAAAATCGTCATAATGCACTAGTATTTTTCGTGACGCGAGAAAGCATCACTAAAGTACAGCGTCATGACGCTGATTACCGTCACCAAATAGTGTTTACATGATGCATAAAATCATCATTATGACCATGTACAGTGACGCTTTTCAAGCGTCATTATAACAGCTTCAAGAAACGACAAACCATAGTCAATACAAACGCACTACTATATACAAACGCTGTCGTTGCTAAGTGACGCGGGACAAGGATCCGAATGACAGCCCATCGTCAATCTTGGCGCCGATGACAAGACTTCTTGGACGACTATGATTTTTGAATAATTTGTATTATGTGTTGTACTTTATTCGTATTAATTTGTATTTGAATAATTTTTTAACTTTATTGTATATAATATGCTCAATTTGAACATTTAAACATTTTTTTAAGTTAAATCATTTTTTAAATGACCAATTAAAAACTTAATTAATAATTTTAAAGTTATAAAAAAAATATTTTTATAAAGTAATAAAAGAGTAAAATATATATAGAATAATTGGATATGTATTTAAATTGAAGAGGTTAGAATTTATAAACTTATAAAATTACAATTATAATATTTATATTATTTACATGTTGAGAATTATTTAGTTTGGGATATAATTAGATACATGCAATAAATTAAAATTTATAAAGTAAAAAAACTTCAATTACAATTTTTAAAAGAGTATAATATAATTTATTTTAGAAAGTAAATAAAGAATACATTTACAAATCTTAAATTTTATAATTTAGTCGATTTAGAAAACTCCCTCGTTTAGTTAATCATTTTGTCAAGTTTCTAATCACATGATATCTAATATCAGGAACGGTTTTGTAAATTTCGTTTCTAATAAGGGACGAATTTGAAATCATTTTTTCGTATCTAAACGATGAACTACCCGTTTTATATTCGGGTCAAGAATTCATTTTTCTGTATCTAATCGATGAACGACCTGTTTTACATCCAAATCCGAAGCTTACACCCACCGTCCCAACCCTCCCCCATACCCACCCCACCCCTCCCCTCAACTATTTAAATGACCATTTATTTGGTCTTTGCAGGAATTGAACACAGGTGGGCGGGCGCTAGAGATGTCTATCGGGCTGGCCCTAGCCCTATAGGGCCAGCCCTACAGGGCTACGGGCTAAACGGGTTAGGGCCTTAACCGGTTCATATTTAACGGGCCTACAATTGTTGGGACCTAACCCTAACCCTAGCGGGCCACGGGCTAAACGGGCCACTAACGGGTTACAATAATTTTTTTTCTTTTAAAATTAAATATCTCAATTGGCACGTCCAACAAGCAAATAAAATAGAAAAATACATAATTAGTTAATGATCAGTAAATGAGAAAAAAAAGTATAATTTAAACACAATTTTAGAACTCATTGGTCCTTAATATGACCAAATAAAGCTAAACAAATATCATAATCTAATAAAAAATAGTAATAATGACTAATGGATGGTAATGGGCTTCTTAATGCTTATAATTATGGTTATTGGTCAAATGACCCAAAATTTGTTCTTAGGTTATTTATTAAAAAAAAAGAAAAAAATGTAACAACTCAGGCTAGCGAGCTAGCCCGGTTTAGCCCACGGGCTAACCGGTCCGGGTCAAAAAAGCCCGGTTTTAAACGGGCCTATAATTCATGAACCCTAACCCTGTATTTTTCATGGTTAAACGGGCCAGCCCGGTTAGCCCGGCCCGGATAAACATCTCTAGCGGGCGCCCATTACTTTGACAGGTAACTCTTTTGTTTTTTCTTTTAATATTCATTGTATATGTATATTCTTTTACCAATTTTTTAATTCTTTTAATTTATTTTTTCCACATATATTAAAATTGTAACTTTTAAGGGATTTTCTACAGTGAGACGGGGGTTCGCCATGTCTAATATTATGCGTCCAATTAAAAGTTGACATATCATTTCGCTTTCCCATGATCGCACTTCGGTATTTGATAAAAAAAATTGAAAAAAATATAAAATTACTTATATATCCTTATATTATTATATTTTTTAAATATTAAAAACTATCTTAAATGTTTTCCAGCTGGGTAGTAGATCTTGATGCCCGAGAGAAATTCCAACCCATTTCGAGCCCACCTTGGACCCAACTCGAACACGGGCCCAAATCAGGTCCAGTCCGGGCCCAAACCAACTCGGCCTGCCAACCCAATTTGGATCTGGTCCGAATAATTCTGGTACAGCCCATTTTAGGAGCGGCCCGACTTGCCCCAACTCGATACAGTCTGGGCCCGGCCCAATTCGAAGGAAGCATACATCCCCAACGGGTCATGGGCTTGGTCAGTGTGCCCAACCCAGTCCGATCCGACCCAATTCGAAGGAAGCATATATATATATGTCATTTATAATTAAATGTTTTTATTTATTTTAAATTAAAAGAATATATATTACTCCCTCCGTCCACGAAAATTATGCTTCTTTAGTTGGGCACAAGTTTAAGAAAAAATAGATAATATAAGGTGTTGTGGGGTTGTTGTGATTAAGGGTGTGCAGGGCGCGGTTTGGTTAACCAAATCGCCCATAAATCGTAAATCAAAGTATAAATCGTTCTTTTTTTTTTCAAAGTCGTAAATCAAACCGTATTTATAATATATATTTTTTTATATAATATATATTTTTATATATATAATATAGTTCGATTTGGTTCGGTTTTTTCATTAGTGAACACTGTAAACCAAACCATGCTAAAAATAAAATCAATTCTCAAAATCGTAAATCGAATCGTAAATTAAAAACCGAACCTTATTTAGTTGTTTCGTCGCTTCGGTCGGTCTGAACCATACTGTGAGGGTGGAGTTTATGAGAGAGTTTCCTTTTATGGGTGTGCAAACAATTGTGGAACGGACAAATAAGGTAAGTATACAAACAGTTATAGGACGGAGGGTGTACTAATTAATTTTTGTTACGAAAAAGGTAAATGGCATTACAGTAACTATATATAGACATTATGATTAGTCACATTAATTCAGTGGACCTTGACATCTGTTCAGTTGGGTATTGATCAACGTAGTAAGTGAAATGGATATATTTGCAATTGATGAAGTACGTAGGGAACCCAATTGTGTCCAAGACATTGTGTCAAATACGTCTAAAATATCAGTTGTGAACGGGGAGTCCCAACATAGTCTTAAAAAATCATTTTGAGGATGTGGGTAGTGTTACACCCAGTAAAAAAAGTCAATCTTTGACAAGTCAGTCCTAATCACCAGCTTGCGTGGCGACGACTAGTCAACCAAGTCGTGCGACAACTAGTCAACAATATGAAGAAAATGTAATTATGTGTGCTCGCCCAAAGATGTTGGCGAGCACATGTTTAGCTAGTTAAAAAAGACAAGTGTTAAAGCCTTGGGAGAAAGCACAGAGCGTGGCGAGCAGGACGAGGGCGACCACCATCCACGAAGATGACCGGCCGACCAGGTCCTCCAGCGACCAACGCGGCCCAGCTCCTCGCCTCCGCCGAGGACGACCACCAGAGGCGGTTTAGCATTAAATGCGCCGTCCCATCACCTTTTCGGGCAGAAACTCAGGTCCTGTGGTAGTGTGCCACGTGTAAAGGCCGGCAGCCCAAGAAACTAGTATATAATGCCTAAAAGGCACATTTGTAAGATTAAAGTAACATTTTCCTACCAAACCCTCAATCCTAAGCAATAAACACTCCCAAAGCTCTAAGCTTTTAGCTTCTCCAAGAAGCTACTTTCTTGTGTTCTTATTGTTCTTCATTAAGATCATAAATAATCACATAAATCCGTATTAACACGTAATAAACCCCGATCATCATATATGTTTGTGCTGTGCTTACGAAAAAGAAGACATATTTATCAGATCACTAGGTTAATATAATGGAAGGTGGCGTTGGATCGATCTTTGTCGGAGGTGCACCGGAGTTAATATATATGCCAAGGATTCTGTCAAATACGAATCAATGTGTCCCCTTGTTCTTGGCGGAATTGAGTTAAAAAAATGTCATTCCCTTGTCATTGGGTTGAGTTGTAGTAGTGTCCAATGGTCCACTACTTTCAACCTTGAGCTTGATCCACCCTCAGTAACAAATATGGGGAACAAAAATAGCTCTTTGTCTGCATTTTCCTCTAACACCTTTTTAATATAGAGTGCAATCGTTCGTCCCCCAATATAGAGTGCAATCGTTTGGACATGCGTCAATCTTTTCATAACCAAGCCCTAAATCATCCATCCACGTCTCAGCTTGCTTATAAGATTCGGGTAAGTCAGCCATAGCTTTTGGGAATGCTTCTATTAATAACCCCAACATCATATCAAACGCTTTATTAGTCAATCCTCCATGACATTTTAGGTGCAACAAACGAATTAAGAATGAAAATTTTGAGAAGTTTTCACATCCTTCATATAATTTATACTTAGATGCATCAATCAACTTATAAGTTTTCTAGCCTGCCCAATAGCAATTTCTTCACCCCCTAGAAAATCATTTGTGCCTTGCATATCAACATGCTCTTGTAGATCTCCAAAAGCATCATTAATTAAACCTTCAATGTCATCAACATTTGTTGAAGTCCCTATAGAGTCACGTTGAGGTTCTAACGAAGATGAAGGACTCATAGGAAACTCTCCATGAGCTATCCATTCAGTGTATCTAGGAATAAACCCGACAACTGTCAAGTGTTCAAATGCTTCCTCTCTGCTTGCAAACAAACCAATCTTGCAATGCTTACATGGACATAATATCTTTCCATTCACAGATGCATTCGAAAAAGAAAAGTCTAAAAAATACTTAAGTCTATCTTGATATTCCTTACTCACTCTTGACATGGACATCCAACTTCTATCCATATTGTTATGAGAATGTGTTCTGAGAAAAGAAAATAAAAGGCACAACTTCAGTAATTCTACTTAATTGAAAAGGGTATATAATTTCATATTATTGATACTTTAATATTCAAAATCATGCAAAATTACACAAACTATCTGATCGTGAAACATATATAATTGGTAAAAAAAATGAACTCAACAAACTATTGAGATTTTCACATAATTTATACTCACAATATAAACGTGCAATTATATTGCACAGAATGGTATATACAACACTAGATTCAAATTTGTTTAATATTACACTTTTTCATACAAACATTTATCGTGAAATAAAGTTAACCAGGCAGTCTCATAATTCAAGTCATTCACTAAGCTGAAAAAATAGTATTTTGAGCTTCCAAAATTTTAGAAGAATTTGGAAAATTAGAGGAGCAATGGTATAAGGTGTGTTGGGATATGGTTTATATTAATAAAAGAAAATTTGATTTTGATTTGATACCAAAACCCTAAGTAAAACCCCAAGTATGATGATTTGCCAAGTCTAGATTCTCAGGTTAGAAAAGCTCATATATGTTAGGGAGCTTTAATTTTTAGATAGATTATTCTTTGAATCTATGACCTGAAAGCACAAAGCACAAAAGACAAGTATCATTGAAGACAAGGAGCTGAAGTGTTATGAAGAAAGTGACAAGGATTCATGAAGACAAGTATGCTGGACAACAAAAGTCAAGTATGATGAATTTGGATATTCATATACTTTGGACTTGGCATACTTATGGACAAAGACAAGGAATGACTAGGCACCTTACCCAGTACAAGGCCGTTAGCGGGAAGGACAGAATTATTCCAAATTAGCCAAGGAATGAGAGCCACCTGTCACTGCGCATAACAAACTCTGATATTGGAATGCAAATTGCAGAATGGACGTGAATACATGTACTATTTGCATGCAGGCCCCTGAACAATTTGAAAGTTTAAATTTATGGATAAGTTTTACTATCTCCACCAACGGATAGTTTACTTCATCTATAAATAGGCCATATCTTGAATCATTTCAAGAGAGACGGGACAGACATCAAGCTACAAGTCATACATATTCTAGCAATTGTTTTAGCATCCAAAAGCATTCAAAACACTCGAGAGATTAAAAAGCTTTTAAGCATATTCATTTGTGAGTGTTACCTTTAGTCCCCACTAGGCAAACTTATTGTTGATTATCCAAAGCCTAGACAGTGATATCCTATCCTTTATATTCGTTCTTAAATTGTAAAGGATATCACACAATTAGTTGGTACTAGAACAAAACCCTACTTTCACCTTGAGAGATAGATTGAGAGTATTGTTGAGTTCGTAGTAGAGATTGAGAGTATTGCAACGAGAGAAGGTTGTAAGAAATCAAGAGAAGAGAAGGAGAAGAAGAAGAAGTAGAGTGCACCTTGGCACTGTAAAAACAAGCTAATTCCGAAGTGATTAAGGAATTATCCTATTAAACACTACAAAATTGTGCTCACATCGCAAGGGAAATTACCGAGGGAAATAAATCCCTTTCAAATGACGAGAGATTTGCCTAGGGATTGAATGGGCAAGGGAAAATACCTAGGGAAGATAAAATTCTTGCTAAATGTCTAGGGAAACTAAATCCCTTGCCATTACCAAGAAAATTGGCAAGGGAATTTAAATTTGAAAATTTTCGAGGGAATGGGTCCTTGCAATGTTTGACAAGTCAATTAAAATTTCGGAGGGTTAGTGGGCCCTCGGTAAAACCCTTGGCAAACTACTAAACTATTCTTTAATGTTTTTTTTTTTTTACGGAAATTCTTTAATATTTTGTATATAAGCAATTTGTCTTTAAAAAAAATTACTAATTATTATAAAGAATAAAAGAGACAAAATGAAATTATTAGAAAAAGTATAATTAATACTCCATAAAATATTTGTATTGAAAAAAATATAAAATGTATATTGGTTGTCAATTATCAAATAAGCAATCAAGTCTAAATTAAATAAATTAAGAAAGAAAAAAATTGGAAATATATATTAATTGCATTCAAAACATAATTATTGATAACAAAATATTTTATAATATTTGTATTGAAAAAATATAAAATGTATGTGTGTTACCAATTATCAAATAAGAAATCAAGTTTAAATTAAATAAATTAAAGAAGAAAAAATTGGAAATACAACACATATATTAATTGGATTTAAAATATAACGAAAATAACTCTTAGCCTAATGGCGAAAGAGGCGCCCATAAGCACAATATTTCTAGCAGGTCGCGAGTTCAATTCCTCCCAATGTAAAATTGTGGAGCGGAGTTCAATTCCGGCAGAATTAATTTGAATGGCCCAGATTTTTTTTTTCCACTAACTTCCCTTGCTATTTTCAAGGGAAATTTTCCCTTGCTATTGCCAAGGGAAATATACCCTTGCTATTTCCAAGGGATTTTCATATTCACTTGCTACTAAATTACCGAGGAACATTTTGTTGAGGGAAGTGGGCCCTTGCTAATTCCCTTGCTAAATGTATTGCCAAGCATTTTTCCCTCTCTAAATTCCTTGCTATTGGGAGTGAATTTTGTAGTGAAATTAGGAGAGTGGACGTAGGAGCAGTTTAGTCTCCGAACCACTATACGTCTTGTGTTCTTACTTACTGCACTTATCTTATTGCTTTAGCTTTTGTGTTGTTATAACTGCTATTTGCTATTTGATAACTTAGTATCTAAGTGCATATTAATTAAGGAGTATAAAAGGGCCTATCATTTATTCCGCATACAAGTTGCATACTGTTAAGAATTCTTAGAATCTACTGTTAGTATTTTCATAGGACTTGACACACTGTGTAACTTACTTGACTCTGATTATTTGTGTCGATTACTTGCAAAAGTTTTTATTGAAAAACACACACACGTGTATTCTCCCCCCCCCCCCCCCCATACACGTGTCATACTCCTTTTGGGACCAACAAGTGGTATCAGAGCAGGGGTTTAAAGACCACTGCTTTGAGGATCAACTGTGGTTACCTAAACTGATCTACTTGTGCACTTTTTGTGATATTCATTATTTCTGATTATTCACTATGCCTAACACATCTTCTTCTGAGAATTCTGGTGTAGCTATTCCACCACCTACTACTATGGGGATCAACCCCATCAACAAGATATCTTACCAGAAACTGCCCATGTTCTCTATTGAGAATTATGACTTCTGGAAGATAAGGATGAGAGCTCACTTGGCCTGTCTCCATGATGAAATGCTAAGGGTGATCACTAAAGGTCCATTTGTGTTCATGAAATCCAACACAAATGTTACAAAAGCCCAAAGAGCAACTGGAGCACAAGAAATTCCAAAAGATGATGATGAGCTCACTCCTGAAGAAAGAAAGAAGCAGAATCTCAACTATGTTGCAATGAACACCCTATATCAGACCATTCCAGATGCTATAATGGGTAGAGTGTTTCACTGCACAACTGCAAAGGAGATTTGGGACACATTAGCTCTAATGTGTGAAGGAACTGACAAGATCAAGGAAAACAAACTTCAAGTTGTTGTTCAAATGTATGAACAATTTAGGATGAAATCTGATGAAAACATTGATCAACTAGATGGAAGGTTCACAGACATCATGAATGAGATCAATTCACTTGGAAAAGTATACTCCAAGAGAGAAGTGGCTCTGAAGATACTTAGGAGTTTGACAACCAAATGGAATGTGTATGCTGTCATGATGCAGAATACAAAGGATTTGTCAACAATGCCAATGCAACAAGTGTTCTCAGAACTCAAGGCATATGAATATGACTTGAACAGAAAGAACAACACTGAGGAACCTGAGAGCAAAGGGATTGCACTGAAGGCCAAATCCAATGAACCTGATTCCAAGAAAACCAGCAAATCAAGCTAGAGTGGAAAAGGGACTTCCAAAGCTGACTTTTTAGATGAGTTGGCCATGATGGCTAGAATATTTGAAAGATTAAATTCTAGATTTGGTAAATACAAAAGGTTTTACCAAGATAGAAGAAGAAGGTTCAACTCACCTGAGAAGAAGAATGATGAAAGGAGATCCAGAAGGGACAACTCCAAAGAAGATCCATCTTCATCAACCAAGAAGAGAGATGCTGAAAAGAAGAAAGATGAAGATGAGGATACATGCTACAACTGCAAGAAGACAGGACATTTCCAATATGATTGTCCAGAGCTAACTTCCAAGGAAAGGAAGGAAAGACAAGCTAAGAGGGACAAGAAATATGGAAAGAGGAAAGCATTGAAAGCTGAAGAAGAAACCTCTGAAGATGATCAACTTCCATCTTCATCATCTGAGATGTTTACAGACAGCAGTGATGAAGAATGTCTAATGGCTATTGAAGACAATGATGAGGTTCCTGTGGTGCCATCAACAAAGAAAAGAAGTTCTAAAGAACTTACATGGTACTTGGACAGTGGATGTTCAAGACATATGACTGGAAACAGGGAACTTCTGTCAGATTTCATTGAACAAGATGGACCACAAGTAACTCACAAGGAACAACCAAAGGTTATGGAACTCTCAAAATTGGTACTGTAAGTATTTCAAATGTTTCAAGAAGGAAAGCAAGTCAAAGCATCTTTCAAGACAAAGGCTGCCATCTCAACTGCAAGAGTATTACAATTACTTCACATGGATTTATTTGGACCCATTACCCCTGTGAGCATCAGTGGGAAGAAGTATACACTAATAGTAGTGGATGACTTCTCAAGATACACTTGGGTAGTATTCATGCTAAAGAAGAAGGAGACTCAACAGAAGCTGCCAGAACTTTTGAAGAAAATTACAAATGAGAAAGGCTTGAGCATTGTAAAGATCAGATCAGACAAAGGAACATAATTCATCAACTCTTACATAAATGAATACTGTCAAGCAAATGGAATCACTCATGAAACTTCATCAGCTAGAACACCTCAACAAAATGGTGTAGCAGAAAGGAGAGTTAGAACACTCAAGGAAGCTGGAAGAACCATGATAGCAGAAGCAAAGATTCCAAAGAGGTTTTGGGCAGAAGCAATCAATACTGCTTGTCACACCCAAAACAAATCCATGCTAACAAAGGAACAAGGAAAAACTCCTTATGAACTCTTCAAAGGGAGAAAACCAAGAATCTCTTACTTTTATATTTTTGGATGTACATGTTTCATTCACAATAATGGGAAGCAACAATTAAAAACATTTGATAGCAAAGCAGATGAAGGAATCTTTCTAGGATATTCTTCATCTAGCAAAGCTTTCAGAGTTTATAATTGTAGAACTCTTATTGTTGAAGAAACACCTCATGTTATCTTTGATGAGTTTTCTTTCAAGCACAGGACCTCAAACAAAGAAGACAAATCTCATGATGTAATCAACACAAGAGTGACAAGGCTAAGAGATGGTGAAAGAAAAGAATCTACATTTACTAATGTACACTATCCTGACTTGGACAACCTCAAGATATCCAACATATCTGAAGCCAATCAAGATAAAGACAACTTACCTGGAGCCAACATCCATGAGGAAAACAGCAATGTTGAGTTGAATGAACCCACTCAACCTGAGGTAAGTTCTCCCAATGACGAAGCTGGTAATGCTGAGGGAGTACAAGGATCAAATGATTTAGGGGGAACTCAACCTGTAAATGTCAATGTCGATGACATGGACAACACCCCTGAATATGAAACTGATCCTGCTTTTAATTTTCCTGAATTCTATGTTGAATTAACTGTTGAACCAAATGAGACTAACTTATCTGAAAATGATCAGTCTAGAAGGACATGGCTAGATGCTCATCCTTCAGACCAGATCATTGGTGATCCTACTAGTGGTGTAATCACTAGGAGACAACATGGAGATAGTGCCTTATTTTGTTGTTTTCTTTCTGAAACAGAACCCACAACCATTGAAGAAGCAATGACAGACTCCAACTGGATTACAGCAATGCAAGAGGAACTAAATCAGTTCAAAAGGAATGATGTTTGGGAGCTGGTAGACAGACCAACACATCAGGATGTTGTAGGAGCTAAATGGGTTTACAAGAACAAGAAGAATGAAAATGATGTTATAGTTAGAAACAAAGCCAGACTACTTGCCAAAGGTTATAGTCAACATGAAGGAATAGACTATGATGAAACCTTTGCCCCTGTAGCTAGGTTAGAAGCAATTAGGCTGTTCTTAGCATATGCAGCTCATATGAAGTTCAAGGTATACCAAATGGATGTGAAGAGTGCATTTCTGAATGGTGTACTTAAAGAAGAGGTTTATGTAGAGCAGCCACCTGGTTTTGAAGAAGGAGACAAAGTGTATAGATTGAAGAAAGCACTTTATGGTCTCAAACAAGCACCAAGAGCTTGGTATGAGACACTATCACAATTCCTATTGGACAATGGTTTTGTGAAAGGCACAGTTGATAGGACCTTATTTAGGATAAGTGAAGGAAATGATATTCTGTTAGTACAGATATATGTTGATGATATCATTTTTGGTTCACCAAATGAGGATATGTGCAAGAAATTTTCAACTCTCATGCAAGGGAAGTTTGAAATGTCAATGATGGGATTGATGAACTTTTTCCTAGGTTTACAAGTCAAACAATCTGAGAAAGGAATCTTCATCAATCAAGCTAAGTATACTAGAGAAATGATCAAGAAGTTTGGCTGTGAAAATAGCAAACCAGTTAGGATTCCTATGAATACAAATTGGAAAATGGATCCTGACAGTGATGGATTAGATACCAACCCCACTGAATATAGAGCAATAATAGGTTCTTTATTATATCTAACTGCAAGCAGACCTTATATTACTTTTGCAGTTGGTGTTTGTGCTAGATTTTAGTCCAATCCAAAGAAAAGTCACTTAGAGGCTACCAAAAGAATACTTAGGTATTTAAAAGGTACAGTGAACTTAGGATTGTGGTATCCATCTGAAGACAACATTGAGTTGACTGGTTATTCCGATGCCGACTATGGAGGATGTAGAATAGACAGAAAATCAACTACTGGCACTTGTCAATTCTTAGAAAACAAATTGATTTCATGGTTTTCCAAGAAACAAACTTCTGTAGCTACTTCAACCACAGAGGCTGAATACATGGCTGCTGGAAGCTGTTGTGCTCAAATCTTATGGCTCAAACAACAGCTAAGAGATTATAAAGTTGTCACAAAAGATGTACCTATTTATTGTGATAATAATAGTGCCATAGCTATTACTCAAAATCCAGTGTTACACACAAGGTGTAAACATGTGGATATTAGACATCACTTCATAAGAGATCATGTAGAGAAAAAGGACATCAGAATGGAAAAGATTCATACTGATAAGCAAAAGGCTGATATTCTTACAAAACCCCTAGCTGAAACAAGGTTCAAGGAACTTTCAATGGAACTTGGTTTATTAGATCCTGGAGAGAATGTTTAAAGTATAAGGAATTACTTTACTCATGCCAGAGATACTAGTATTAATCCAAGGGGGAACTTAGAGTGAAGATTTAGGAAGAATAAGTTGATGAGACAATACAAAGTTCATTAATTTATTTTTCACATTCTGATATTATTTTCAAGAACTTTCATGCAGGAAACTTGGACAAAGTACATGACACTCAAGTACGAGGAAAACTACGAAGGACAACGCAGAGGATGACAAAGAACATGAGAAACTTCAATAGAAGTTGTCAAGGGTTATTCAGTCAAGTTGTCACTTGACTGTAGATAAGTTTTCTTTTTCATAAAAGTTAAACTCTGTTCATCTTTATAGTACGCATTTAATGCTCATAACAGACAAACAAGAGATTTTTGCTAAAAGACGATCAACTGCACGATTTTCTGAAAAAGCAACTTACTGTGCGCAGGACACGACATTTGCGTCCTTTGGTGTAACAGAATTGATCTAAACCATTAAATCTTATCAATTCAATCTCAGCCCTACACCTAACACTTTTCAAATTGTACAGTTCAGGAGATATAAAAGCATAACTTAGAATTTTTCACAATTTACGTTTTCAAAATTTCTGAAAAAGCCCTAAGCTAAATCGCTCAAGAATCTTCAAGCTTATCTACAAGTTTTGCTCAAAGCTCTAGAACTTTAACAAAAATGTCTTTGGAAATGGGTTAGTATTTCTCATAATCTTCTGTTAGAGACATGCATATTTGTAAAGCTTTCAAGAAAAATAACATGCTCTGTTTTTAGCTCTAAATGAATCTGTTTACGGATTAGTCATTTATTGAATGATATGCTGTTAAATACATGTGTAATGCTTAAAAACGTGTTAGATTCATACACATATTATGTCTAGAGAACATGATTACAAGCTTAAAACATTGTTGGATATGGTATTATGATGCTATGAACTTGTTATGTAAATCTATCCACAGTAAATCTGAGACATAAGTGCAAGATATTGTTCCAAGATAGCCTAATCTTATGTTTTAATAGTAATATTGTGCTATTAAACCATACTAATACTGTATATTGGCTATATCTTTAGTTGACTTCAATGCTCCTGATTTGGACATCAACTGGAATTATTTGAGTGAAGCAACCATGCTCCACTTTGAGCAGACTGTGTGCTTTGACAATCTGTCAAATAAACACACAAGAAGAATAGTTACTTGGCTGGAGCAAGCTGGATTGAGAAAATGGCTCGAGGCCATCCCCAAGACATGCCTGGAACTTTCAACAACTCAGTTCTTAGGCACTTTTACTCCAAAAAGCTCTGGATCTGGTTATATTATGACTCATGAACCAGACACATCCAAGAAGACTGCTGGGAAGTTTAAGTTCACTGAAGAAAACTTTGATGAATTCTTTGGTCTGAATGCTACTGGAGAAGATCCTGAAGAGTATATGAGGCACAATGAACAAGAAGTTGCCAACCAATGGATGAACAAGCCAGTACTACTCAAATCTGGTCTACACAAGAGAGTTCTGAAAGAGGAATATCAACTATTGCTAGATGTGGTGGCAAAGGCTGTGATGTGCACCACAGGGAGCTATGATCAGATCAGCAGATCCAAGGTGAGATTGATGAAAGCTGTCATTGATGGAGGAAAGAAGCCAATGAACTGGAAAGGTTATTTTCTGAAGAAACTTGCTGAAGAGAAAGGAAAGTTCAAAATTGTGGATGTAAGAAGGGTAGCTGTTAAGAAGACACTAGCTTTCTGTACAAAAGTTGCTGCATTCCTATACAAGTATGGACCTGAGGATATTGTTGAAGATGGAGTAAAGTTCAACACCACCAAGATATTGTTCAGACAATTATCTGTGAGAACTCAGAAAAGATTGGGGCTGGAGATCAAGTCACCAAAAGCCTCAACAAGGAAGCAAGCTAAATCTGCCAAGCAGAAGAGTGAAGAAGCAACACAAATGGTGATCAGTATTCTTGAAAAAGCCAAGAAGGAAAAGAAAGGAAAGGAGGTTGAGACAGCCTCAAAGTCCAAGAAAAAGAGGGCCATGTCTAGCCCTAGTGAAGAGGAAACTGGAGAGGAGTATGTTGATACTTCTGAAGAGGAAATGGATATTGATGAGCAAGCTGAACTGGAAGGATCAGATGATGATGATGATGAAGGTGATGATGATGAAGAAAGAGTATCATCTGAAAACCTAGACTTGAATGAACCCTCAAGTCATAGCCCAAAAGCTGTTGAAACTACCCCCCATTTGAATGATCCAACCATTCAAAAAGTTGTCTACAAGTCTGATACCCCCATACCCATTCTTTTTGATGAACTTCAACCCTCATCCAAGTCAGATACAACCCCTGAATACACCTATGAAATGTCATTGAGAGATGAATCCAAATTTTTCCTAGACCAACTTTATCCCCAACTTACCAAATACCCTGATTTAAGATCAACCTTCTATGATCTTAGATTGATTGTAGATATAAGGAAGAAATCCATGTATGATATTGGGAAAGTGATTGAGTCCAAGGGACTGGACTGGTGGGAGAATGAGGAAGCCAGATTAACAGATTTTGCTGAAGTGGAATCCACTTTTGAATTGACAGATGAAAAGTTGTTTGCCAACTTGGTGAACATTAAGATTCAGAAGAAAGCTATTCAATCCATTATTGCTGGGATTGATCTGAACATTGAAGACTTAATGGAGGAGGATGATAAGTTATCAAAGCAAGCTGATGGAGATGTTGAAATGTCCAAAAGCACTGAGGACAAGACTGAAGAAGAGTCCAAGATTGTTGAGGACAAAGATGATGGAGAAATTGCTGCCATGGAGGCAGACATCACTGAAGGAGGAAATGAAAGCCAGAAGCCTGCTGAGAAAGATTTCTTTGATGGAGTTGAGACTGCCATTGAAGAATTGAAGATTGGAGAAATCAGTGAAGGAGGAAAGATTGATGAAATTGACCAAGGTCAATTGATTAAAAATGTTGAAATACAGCCAGCTGTTGAAGCCACTGCATCCATGGAGATTGTCATTTTTGAACCTCCAACTGAGAAGACTGCTGAAAATCCTAACATTCATGATGCTGAGTTGAATGAGCCAACTCCTGCTGAAGTCACTGAAGCTGAGGCCAAGAAAGATGAAGTGGAGGCCAATATTGCTCAACAAGAAGCTGTGAAGACTGAAGAACCAGCTGCTATGAAGAAGCCCTTGGAAAATGAGGCAATAGCTGCAGCACCATCAACTTCGATGGAGTTCCCAATTCACTTAGATGCTTCTCCTTTGACTGAAGTCTGCATCATTGATAAGGAGGATGGAAGAATGAAGGCAGTGATGGAGGAGTTCAATTCTGAGATTGAACAAATCAATGAAGTTGAGAGGAAGAAGCTGGAGAATGTTGTAGGTTTATGCCTAAACATGGGAAAGTATGTGAAAGATAGTTTGGATGAAACTATCATTCCAACAAATGAAGCCCAGCACAAGTCTTTGATCAATTTGAACACAAAGGCAAGAAGGATGACAAGGAGGATGGAGAACCTGGAGGAAACTATTGATAATAATGCTATGGACTTAAGCATCAAGGTTGAGAGTTTGGAAGAGAAGATGAACTCCACAACCATAAAACTGGAAGCTGTTGAAAAAGGTTTTGAGACCTTTGATAAGAAAATTGACAGTGTTGGAAAGGATGTGAAGGACTCTACCCTCAAGATTGGAGAGTCATGAAAGATTATGTCAGATGCAGTTACCACATATTTTCACACTGAGAAGGAGCTGATCAAGAAGGACAGAGAGGAAATTCTAAAGCTAAAGGATGATGTTGCCAAAGAGAAGGAAGAGATTTCCCAGATGCTGTCAAAGGACATTGAAAAGCTGACTCAGTCCATGCAGAGTCAAAGAGATCAACTGATCAAAGAAACCATCAAGAGTTCACTGAATGCTGCTTCTGATTTATTCAAAGACAACTTGGAAGGCATAATCAAGATGATGAGGAACCAAGTTGATCAAGCTGTGAAGAAGCAAGTGGAAGAGTCTGTAAGTTCCACCATTTCTGCATTTCTATTGAATCATGTTGACCCCATTTCTGTCCAGATGAAAAGAATGGACAACTACCAACAAGAGCTCTCACTTACTATGGCTAAGATTGATGCCAACCCTGCTGACCCCACCAACCTTGAGGCATGTGATGATGCCAAAAAGGGGGAAAGTGAAAAGAAGGGGGACGATCTATTGAGGAAGCACTACAGGAAATTTGAGAAATCGCGACGACAAAATTCGTCACAAAAACATCATTTTTCGTCACAAATTGTGTTTGGTGACAAATTTTTTTCGTCACAAAGAATGTCACTAAATGTGTGTCACCATAGGTAAATGTGACGTTATTTGAATTCGTCACCAAAAGTTATTATTTGGTGACGATAAAGGTCACTGTCACTATATCTTCTCATCTATAGTGACATATAAATCATCACATTTGGCATCAACATTTCGTCACTTAATATAATATTTCGTCACTAAAATTTCAATTTTATACGACGATTTGAGTTATTGTCACTAAAAAATTGTTTTTTTGTGACGATTATCCATATATTACTAATCTTGCCAAAATTTTGTGACGTCGTTTTTGTCACAATTATATTAACAAGTTCGTCATATTTTATATAAGTCGTCACAAAAGAGTTGTTGTATTGTGACGAAATGTTAATCGTTAGTATATGTGTATATATACAATGACAACAAAATACGTCACCAAAACGTAAGATTTAGTGACAATATATTACCGTCACCAAATGATGTGAAAACGGTGACAAACTATTTATGTCACAATAATATACTATTTAATGACGAAAAAAATATTTGTCACTAAAAGCTTAAATACAATGACAAATAATTTTGGTCATATTTTAAATTTTTCGTCACTATAAATTATAGAGTGACCATTTTTTTATCATATTATATATATATATATATATATATATAATAATAACAAACTAAAAATAAAATTTTAATGACATTACGCTTATTGTCATTAAAAGATGTGTAAATGGTGATGAAACGGTTTTGTAATAATAAATATTGTTCACTAACAAAGATGATAATCATTACAAAAAAAACTATAGATGGCAACAGAAAAAAGGAAAATAGCTTAAGGTAAAACTATACAAAACAGTATAACACTGTTCTAATCTATATTATGTTAAATCTCTTTGCACATGCCTGAGTAACTTCATAAAAACACATCAACTTTTATGAGGCTTCTGATGCTCCAAATCCTACAACAGGAATGTTCCAAAAACTGGTTCATGTCATCATTGTTGTTGTACTCCAGTAAAAAGCACCCTACTTCAACCTAATTATAGATTGAAATATAAGAGCGTGCGTGAGTTAATCCATTAACCTGAAACAAGCAAATTAAGTTAAAAATGAACAAGAGATTAAGCAAAGCATATAAATACTTGTTATTTTTACGTACTTCACATTGAGTATGTCTAAAAGCTGTTTTAGTCTTCCAACCATCAGGCGGCCATTTACTTTGTTTAGAAGTCCACTTTTTTTTTTAGGGTATGTTTAGAAGTCCACTTGATCTAGCAATAACGGTGCATTTTTTTCTCTAATTTTGTGCACATCAAGGAGCCATATCATAATAACCCTAGAAAGAAGCAACCACATTAAGAGAAAAACGATGTCTGTTAATGGTTCTTTCACAAGAATTCACACATTATACAATACATATTTCACAAGTTTAGTAGAGTGGATAGATAGAAAAAAGAAATTATAAACTATTTAAAAAGGATTTAATATTCAGAAACTTAAAAACCAGAATATCTTTTCACCACTTAGTTATTCTCACTCCGTCACCCTTCTACATAAACCAGCCTTCATTTCTCTATACTATTACTAGATTTCATATTCTGAACTCCACTAATTAAATACCATCATCTTCCCAAAACTCTTTGTTTCTTTTATTTGCTCTTAAAACCAACACTGTAAACATATAAATCTAATGTTTAAAAATTAATGAGTTGTCCACTGGCAATTACAATGGGAAGCAAGGCTAAAAGGCGGAGCGAATCCAGAAAGATTGCCTCAGTTCGGATTAATAGCTTTTGGAGACTCAATAAATCTTACAGATTAGTTGTCATTCAGCTATTGAAAATGTACCATACAAAGCCTTGCTGCTAAAATGAACAGAAATTATGGGCATAGCTAATTTCTTTATAAGTACATTCGAATGAGATTGTAACTTGAATTAGCGAGAATAGGCAGAGACTAATGGTCAGCAACAAAATCAATGAATCAAGAGACAACAATTTCATTTACAATAAACTTCTATCTGATAAGAGTCTGTTCCTATTAGCCCTATTCGAGTGCTTACTTAATAAACGTATTCGGGCACATTAAATTATGTAATTCTAAATAAGTATAAGATGTTAAAATATGAAAATGATTAATCTAAACGACATACCACGCAGTCATCTGTCACACAAAATGTGAAAATGTATATTAATATAAATAAAGTATGAGATGAATAAAGAATAAGTCCATTTAGAAAATCAGAGAAACAAAAATTAGTTGCATAATTTCCTATTAAACATCTCTTGTTACCTTCAAGATGCGATCTGAGAAGAGACGCCGCCTTCACGCCACAAATCTGGAAGACGTCGAAGTCCTTCACGCTTTCAGGGCGGTGGGAGACTCGAACTGCCACTGTTTCGCGTCGAAGTCCTCCACTCCTTTACGCCACCATCCTAACGATACCGTCTGGAAGATGCCGCCTCGGACTAGGGATGGAGACGGAGGCGGGCGGGCAGCGACTACTAGCTAGGGTTTCTTTTTTTTCAATTTCGGAGAGGGAGGGGGAAATTGTCGAAAATTGAAAATTAAGATTTGAGAGAAGCACAGGCACATTCAAATTTTACTCCTATAAAAAACACTATTCAATTTTTTTAAAATCTTAGGTAGTAATAATAGGCGGGAATAATGAATTTACTAATCTTCTTTAAATTTAATTGTGCGAAAACAACTTTCTTCCATCTCCATTTTTTTTTTCATAAAGAATATGCATTTTTTTAAAATTATTTTCGCCTAATAATTTTATTGAACTTTGTTTACTTATTTTGGATTCTATGCCTTTACTTCCATTAGTCATGTTAATCGAAGAGTTAATTTGGTAGCTCACCGTCTTGTCAGAGCGGCTAGATCGTTACATAGTCCTTCCAGTTAAGTCGAACCTCCAAGTATTGTGGATGGTCTTTCGAATGATGTCTGTTCTTGCCAATAAATGAAACATCTTTGGTTTCAAGAAAAAATAAAAAAAAATATTTTCGCTTAGGAATAATACACTGAATTATTAAATACTCCGTATCATAATGAGTTATAAAGGTATATTATTAAAGCAATTATCGATTAAAGGTAAATAAAAATGTGTGTGAACTTGAATTTTCATGAACTTTTTTTTTAAGTATCACTGTATTGTATATATAAACATACGCATGGTCAATATTGTGCATATGAAATATCAATAAGCACACAGATTATCATTATTTAAAAATATCAAAAAAAAATTAAGCCAATACACTTCAAATGCACAATGATGACACTAAAACAAAGAGTTAACGTAAACCTGTGATGTCACATGAGACCCACTCTTCAAGATATATAGTGTGACATGTTTTCTACATGAGTCAACCTCATAAATTTATACTCCCTCCGTCTCATTTAGATAGGCTTGTTGGGACGGAGGGAGTAAATCATAATATATTAAATAAATTTATTAATTATAATATATTAAATTAGACGAGTTATGTATTAATTAGGCAGTATTACAATAAGGGAAAATTATGTAATAGTGTATGAAACAAGTATGTGATACAATAAATATGTAGTAAGATATATTTATTTTCATAGTAACACAAATTTAGTAGCGAAATTTTATTTTTATTTGTGTGCAATTTTTTTAGTGAGATTCATTTGTCCTAGTCCGATCCAATTAGCATCCACAATTTTTTTTTTCAGTTTTCTTTAATATATCAATATTACACATGAAATATCTCTTAATTAATCCATTAAAATCTTAATATAAGAAGGAAGTCAGGAAGGATACCCGGTTAGAATCCCCACGACCTTGGAAGAAACTTTAACCTTTCAAATTTTCTTCCAGGCCTATTTATATTGCATGTTATATACCACCATTAACAATGTCGAATGCAAGGTCATACACCCTTTTTACTAAATATTTACCGTCATGTGGTGCCAGATCCTTTGTATTCAAAACCAGTCGGACTGGCGTGGTTTGTACATGATTCACATTAGATTATGGAAAGGCATATGTAATTAACTCCACCTCTCATTCTCGTGCACATGGTACAAATATGTTTCCTAGAGTTTTGATATGAAAACGCAATCTCTATATTTAACTGAAACATGTAACTTCAATAACCAGAATATAATTAATTTAAATCAATCACAAATAAATAAAACATAATATTAAATTTAACATAAATATGTCAACTGCACAAATTTAAAATCGTGCACCAGATTCACATGAGTTAAAAAAAAAAAAAAAAAAAACGTACTTCTTTTAAGGAAAATTGGTAAACACCATCATTTAGTAAAATTATTTGCTAACATTTTATTTATTTTTTAATATTAAAAAAAATTTGAACAAGAATTTATATGAAATATTTCATCCATAAAATATAAAAAAATTAAGTTAAATTTAAGACAAAAAATTATGGATCAAACCGGATCAACGCGAGTCAATTCAGATCAAACTTAACTAAAATATATTTTTTCACTTTCAAATATTATTTTACTATATGACCAAAACTATATTACTATATGAGCATAATATTGTCATTACAAGCTAAAAGTGTATTACTACAATTCTAAAAATATTTTGAACACTTAAATTTTAAGACGAATTTTTCAGAACTTTATTAACATGTATTAGTACACTTTTGGTCATGGAGCGATAATATTTTGACCTTATAGTAACAATATATTGGTAATATAGTAAGCCGCATGTTTGTGATCCACAAATTTTTTGATCAACTCGAATCCAAACTTATGACTCGCGAATTTTTAAAACTTACCTTAATTAAAGATTTTTTTTATATGAAATATTTAACATAAGTATTACTCCTATTTTTTTTTTAAGGGAATATCAAATTTCAATTATAAAATTAAATGTAATAATTTATAGCGGGAAACGCACCAAAAAGAGTAAAATTCCTGCTAATATTTTTCACCACTTCTCCACCGCGGCAATTTTTTACTTTCCCTCTCCCTTTTTTTTGGTCTTCCATTCTGCTTATGCACTCCCACCAATTTCTCCTTAATTCAATCTTTTTTATTTGCAGGGTTTGTACAACTCCTCGTTCACTCTCTATCAGCGTTGATTACTCATTGAAGAATGTATATACATAGAATTGAAGTTGTTTCTTATGGGGCTTCTTTCTTTACAATTAATATCCTTACAAAATCAACTTTAGCGAATTGAAATTTTAATGGAATGCTACTCATACTTTGATGTAAGAGCGATCACCGTCCAAATTAGAGAAACTCATCAATCATTCTGATTCGTGTGTTTTTTAGTAAGTAAACTATATATTTTAATAATTTATCAAAGCCTTTGATAATGTGTATTTTGGTCAACGTAGATGTGTGGTACTTTATCACTGTTAATGATGATTTGATTTTGGATGATGCCAAAACATGTAGATAACATGCTTGGTGAAATGCCCCAATGGAAGGGCGCGTGCACATGGCTAGGGCCTAGGAGTTGGGCTACTCGGTTGTACATGAGCGGCGCTTGGGGAGATGCATTAGAGTTTTAAGTTTTTATAGAAGAAAAATGTGAGGAAATTGATAGTTTTGTTGTACAGAAGAAAAATGTGAGGAAATTTAGACTTTAAGGCTTTCTTTCTCATTCTCATATTAAGCTCCAAAAACAAGGGTCCAGGTATATAGTGATGGAAATCTTTTTGAAGACTCTAGACATGAAATTTCTTTGTTTATCAATCTGGGCATAAAGTTTTGTGGTTTATGACTGTGTTTTCTGTCTAAAGTTTGTTGTCAAGTACAAGTAATAATTAGATGAGGCGTACTTATAAAATTCATATGAAACCTCTTTATCTCAATATCCATGATGGCTTTTATACATCCAATGTTAAATGAAATAGGTGTATGATAGAAATTGGTGGTGGTGTGACACGCCTCTACTTGATAATCAATCAAATTGAGGTCAATTTCCCTGAACTTCGTTCAACTTTTATTGTCTATTCATATAGAGCTGCTTTTTTCTTTCTTTAGCTAATGGTTGCTGCTTGTTTGATGGTAATTCTTGGAGAAATATTCGAATAAAAACATTCATTGTGTTCCACAGGTTCAGTATTTTGATCCTTTTGTTGTTTGCCTCTGCAATTTATCTCAAGCACTTACCTATCGTTAATCTTTGTTTACTTAGTTTTTGAATACCATACATGTTCTTTTATAGAGCAGCCTTCCCCTATTCAATGTTAGCAACTCTGCTGAAGGTCAAGATAATGGGGATGAAATGTATGTTTTTCCTTTTCTTCTGAGAAAAATTATGAATCTGTTGACATGTCTCAGTTTCCAATTAATTTTCTGAATCTTCTTGAGATGAATTCAGTGAATTCTGAAGTAACAGAAAGATATATTTTATCTTCACTTGTCATGGTAAAACTGGTACTGTTATTTTAATTGCCCAATTGAAAATATTTGCAGTATTTACTATGATTGGACCTATGCAACTTTAGTAGTAGTAGTAGTCTGAAGTATAAATACATGATTCCATCATTTGAACCTCCAGAGAAAGTAGAGCTAGTTTGCCGTGCACCTCTAATGATTTTTCTGACTCATAATCGACGTAGAAGTCATCGTAAATGGTTTGCCTTGCACCTCTAATGAAATTCTGACTCATAATCGACATAGAAATCATCGTAAATAGTTAACATGGGTCAAGGAACTACTTGGGTTGATGCCTGCTCAGCTTTTATCACGAGTTATACTAGTGTTTTTTCCCTTAAGTGATGTTTTCTTGTTCTATGCGGTTGCCCATTAAGCTGTTGGGTATTTCTCGCCATTGTTTATTGAAAAAATTCCTTCCTATTACTTTTGATTCCACATTTGTTCACAACTAACCAATTAGTTTTCCCAATCAGTGATTAATATGTAAATCTGCATGTAGACATTCATAAACATGTCCTGGGTGGATTTGGATAATTTGCCCTAGACGGCCTGTTTTTCAGCCATTCATTCATCAATTTTTAAGTAGCCTGATCCTTGTTAGTGAACACTATGGAGAGTTTGACTAATTAATTTTCTTGGTAATGTGTTGTTGATAACTTCATAGTTAAAATTTAAAAAGTCATCTGAGGAAATAGCCATTCGATGCTACTTCCAGCTAATCTGTGTTGGACTGCATTCATTAGCTTCCGCATGAAGATTGAGTATTTTGAGAACCATAACGTTGCTCCCCAATTACACAACTTGAGGTTGCAACGTAATTCTTTCTACTTTCTTTGACTAAATCATCAATTAAAGAACCCCGTGTGGCCCACTTTCAAAGAGCCTTCACAAATATGTCACAACCCAATAAAAAGAATACCAAGAGAATGCTATCATTTGTTTTGCCTCCAAAGGCTTGATTGCCTCCATAACACTGTTGTGCTCGTTTTTACCTCTTATGCATCCGAGACATTTATATATGTGTCTCACCTGATGGGATGCTTTGCATGTTCTTGCTTGTAAGGGTATGTACATATCAAATTTGTGCATATTATGTTGATTTATCTTTTTACATATCACATGTGTAGGAATTCCTTGAATCTTGCTGTAGTCATCCTCCCACTTGTGAATAGTGGGAAATTGAGTGAACTATCATCACATGTTAACTTTTACACCTTATCAAGTATCTTCTTTTCAGTAAAATTTCAGAGAACTCATTTATTAAGTTTATTTAGACTCAGATGAACTTTCTTTTTCCCTACAGGGCAAAGATTTTATACTGATGTGGGGTTCAGATAACCTTGCTCATCTCATGGACCTTAGTATCCTTTATGAATCACAATAGTTCTCATTCACTGAATATTATTTTCCTCGCCAAATTCTTATGACATTTTCAGGTGATGCCTAAATTCTCTGAAATAGAAGAGAGTAAACATTCTCAAAATGAAGAAGACGTTTCAATTGGTTATGTTTTACATGTGGTTTGTTTTGTGGGATTTTCTCATTTTCAGCATTTTATTTGAGAATTATTCTTTTATAGGAAAAGTGAAGTGGAAATGTGTATTTTCATTAGAAATTGACTGGATGAACATGATTTTTGCTTTTGGAATAGTAAATTCTTAAAATTCATCATTGCGAATAGAAACAGACAAGCCAATCTTTCAGTACATTGCACATAAAATACAAAATAAACCAAGCATAATTAGATTCATCTTTAGACACTTTTTAATGAAATAAAAATATTGATAAGCTGATTCCTAACAATATGTCCACCTGCAGTGAGGTGACTGTATCAGTTTCTGCAATATGGTGATTAGAGCTGGGATCAAACCACGGGTTTCATAAAGCAGCCATTGAGGATCAAAGGTTAATTGGATTTGAATTACTTATTTGATTTCATATCAAATTTTTCTTCCGGAGTTCTCAGTTCATGTTACTGCTGCAAAAGAGAATCTCACCATTTCAAATGTAACAATTGTGTTGATTCTTGAAGGCCCATCTGGACATGGATGGCTTGCAACATTTGTTACTGCTATATTTCTTGAGAGTTTATTCTTTGCACTTGCCATATTGCGTATTCTATGCATATTTTGTATATTTTATGTATTATATGTTACAAAATTGATGTAATTGATATTCCTAGATCCTCTCGTACACCTTAAACGAGGGCACTGTGACCCGAAATACAGACAGAGAAAACCCCACTGACCAATCCATTGAATTAGGACTAACCTTAAGCATTTATGCAATACCTTTTTCTTAACCTGTACTTGGTGTCTCATTATTGTTTCTTTTTTGTTTCTTAGGTCAATGAGTTCAAAGAGCGCTTCAAGTCCATTCCAAGTATTGTTGGACTTGACAACATAGGTGACTGGTAATGTTTCATTCGTGACTGACATAACTCTTAAGGTAACTTAGATTCTGTTTAAGCAAAACTTCATGTCATTATGATTGTGACGAAAATGATTTGTCATTAATTATTTATAATAAATGATGAAAGTTAATATTGTCATGAAAAAATTTTTTTTTTTTGACGTTGAATATTGTCATCAATTATTATTAAAATTGTCACTAATTATTTTTGTGACGAAAATGATTTGTCATTAATTATTTAGAATAATAAATGACGAAAATTAATATCGTCGTGAAAATTTATTTTTCAGGACGTCGAATGTTGTCATCAATTATTATGATAATTGTCACCAATTATTAGTGTGACAAAAATATTTTGTCACTAAATATCTCGACTAATTAATGGCGAAAAATTAACATCGTAAAAAAATATATTTTTCATGACGTCGAATATCGTCATCAATTATTATTAAAATCGTCACCAATTATTTTTGTGACGAAAATATTTTGTCACTAAATATTTTGAATAATTAATGATGAAAAATAATATCTTCAAGAAAATATATTTTTCTTGACGTCGAATATCGTCATCTATTACGAATAAAATCGTCAACAATTATTATTGTGACGAAAATATTTTGTCTCTAAATATTTTCAATAATTAATGACGAAAAATAGTATTGTCACGAAAATATACCTTTTATGACGTCAAATATCATCATCAATTTTTATTAAAATCGTCATCAATTATTATTGTGGCAATAGTTTAGCATTGTCAAGAAAAACTATTTTCCATGACGTCGAATTTCGTCACCATTTATTATTAAAATCGTCACATAGTATTACCGTGACATACTTATTAACGTTGTCACGAAATATACAAATTTGTGACGAGTTTTTTTGTAATTGGTGACGAAGTTAAATTTTGTCACAATTTCTAGTACTTTAATGACGAAAAATAAAATTTGTCACGTTTAAGTACAAAATTGTGACGATTTTTGTGTCGTCGAAAAAAAATTCGTCACGAAATGTGTGATTTCCTGTAGTGAAGGGTGAGAAAAGTAAGGGGGAAGGTAGCAAAGGGAAAGGGAAAGCAAAAGTTTTGGAGATTGTTGAGGCTACAGAGGAGGAAGATTGCCTCAAAACCAGAAGTGGAAAAATAAGGAAACCAAATTTGAAGAGAAAGAAGATTGCTGATATTTCTGATCATGAGAAAAGCAAGAAATATAAGTCAAGTGAACCAGATGATGATGAAGAGATGGAAATTTCAACCTTGGTTAGAAGGGAAGATAAACTGCCTGTTAGAAGAACTTCTCCTGAAGTTACTGCTGCTGATCTTGTGAAAGACAAAGCTCATGTGTTTGAAGAAGTTGCAAACATCTTTGCAGAAGGAGCTGGACAAGATGCAGAAACCAGAAAAGGAGTAAGGAAGCTTGTTATTGAAGAGAGAACCAAGATGTTCATAGATGCTGAAGAGTGCAGGTTGAAGAGGCACAAAGACTTCAATCCAGGAAATTCTAAGTCTTACAAAAGTTCTTATGCTTTGATGATGGAAAATAGAGCCAAGAGGAAGTCTGAAACCTTGAAAAGGATCCCTCATACTGACAGCTGGGTTCCTACTGAACTCAATGGTGCTTGGGATGAAGCCAATCGAGTATGGGATCATCTCTTCTTTGTGGTGAAGAGATGGGGAGACTTTGAAGACATTGATGGTCTTTATGAAGGTTTTATGATGGAGAATTACCCAGAACTGTACACGAAGATTCTTGGAGCTGCTCAAATGGAGAAAGTGATTGTCAAAGCTCCTGAACAGATTTTCTGGACTCCACCAATGAAGACTGATGGTAAAAGCATTGATAGGAAAGCAATTACTGATGAGTTTGTGCAACTTGTCAAGGATGAAGATTTGATTGGGAAGAATGAGGAGGTCATGGCCTTGAAGAATAGGCACTTTGCATCCTATGGGTTAACTCCACTGTTCAAGGAACTCCCATCTTTCCTGAAGAAGAAGTCAGATGCAGCCAAGTGATGAAGCTGCTGAAGGTCAAGTCAAGATTTAATCTCGAACAAACATGAACTTTTTAATCTATGTTTATTTTTATTCCCAGACAATTGTTGCTCCTTAAGAGCTAGAACTTACAACTTTCTGCTCTTACTACTGTGCTATCTTATTTCTGATAATGATTATCTATCATATGCACTGGACAACAATTTTTGAGTCTTTATACTTGTGTTATTTGTCTGAAAATAGGATCTAGCAAAATGATTTTAAATTGATTATTGCTTAGAACAAGTTTTATAGAACTCAGAGAACTTAGCCCTTTTTAGGTTAATTATCTGAATTTATTCTGTGAAATTCTCTAAGTATAGAATATATATGCTAGTTGTCCTGTTTTTGTCAAATCTACTGAAAAAGAAATCCCTATGGATCTTTTGAAGTAAGTAGGTTTTGGCATCATCAAAAAGGGGGAAATTGTTGGGATATGGTTTATATTAATAAAAGAAAATTTGATTTTGATTTGATACCAAAACCCTAAGTAAAACCCCAAGTATGATGATTTGCCAAGTCTAGATTTTCAGGTTAGAAAAGCTCATATATGTTAGGGAGCTTTAATTTTTAGATAGATTATTCTTTGAATCTATGACCTGAAAGCAAAAAGCACAAAAGACAAGTATCATTGAAGACAAGGAGCTGAAGTGTTATGAAGAAAGTGACATGGATTCATGAAGACAAGTATGCTGGACAACAAAAGTCAAGTATGATGAATTTGGATATTCATATACTTTGGACTTGGCATACTTATGGACAAAGACAAGGAATGACTAGGCACCTTACCCAGTACAAGGCCGTTAGCGGGAAGGACATAATTATTCCAAATTAGCCAAGGAATGAGAGCCACCTGTCACTGCGCATAACAAACTCTGATATTGGAATGCAAATTGCAGAATGGACGTGAATACATGTACTATTTGCATGCAGGCCCCTGAACAATTTGAAAGTTCAAATTTATGGATAAGTTTTACTATCTCCACCAACGGATAGTTTACTTCATCTATAAATAGGCCATATCTTGAATCATTTCAAGAGAGACGGGACAGACATCAAGCTATAAGTCATACATATTCTAGCAATTATTTTAGCATCCAAAAGCATTCAAAACACTCGAGATATTAAAAAGCTTTTAAGCATATTCATTTGTGAGTGTTACCTTTAGTCCCCACTAGGCAAACTTATTGTTGATTATCCAAAGCCTAGACAGTGATATCCTATCCTTTATATTCGTTCTTAAATTGTAAAGGATATCACACAATTAGTTGGTACTAGAACAAAACCCTACTTTCACCTTGAGAGATAGATTGAGAGTATTGTTGAGTTCGTAGTAGAGATTGAGAGTATTGCAACGAGAGAAGGTTGTAAGAAATCAAGAGAAGAGAAGGAGAAGAAGTAGAGTGCACCTTGGCACTGTAAAAACAAGCTAATTCCGAAGTGATTAAGGAATTATCCTATTAAATTAGGAGAGTGGACGTAGGAGCAGTTTAGTCTCCGAACCACTATACGTCTTGTGTTCTTACTTACTGCACTTATCTTATTGCTTTAGCTTTTGTGTTGTTATAACTGCTATTTGCTATTTGATAACTTAGTATCTAAGTGCATATTAATTAAGGAGTATAAAAGGGCCTATCATTTATTTCGCATACAAGTTGCATACTGTTAAGAATTCTTAGAATCTACTGTTAGTATTTTCATATATAGGACTTGACACACTGTGTAACTTACTTGACTCTGATTATTTGTGTCGATTACTTGCAAAAGTTTTTATTGAAAAACACACACACGTGTATTCCCCCCCCCCCCCCCATACACGTGTCATACTCCTTTTGGGACCAACAAGGTGCATACTCATCCAGATCAAATTTATCTCATTTGCTATGTGTATTTAACAAAGGCTTAGAATCATTTCAAGTGGGATTCCTTAGAAAAGTAGGTTAGACATCATGTAATTTAAAATGTTAATTTATAGATGCTTATTTAGCAGTGGTTTACAAGGATTTAAACCATCTTCAACATGCCACTTATGAAAGCTACATTATTGCCTTGGAAGATGAAGATAAGAAAACTAAGAAAGAGCTTATAGTAGCTCGCAGCAAGGAGAAGGAACAAGAGACCACCATCTCTAGATTAATGAGGTTTGTGACATGTGTCACCTAATAGGTTTGTAAATATATATATTAAGATATGGTATACACAGGCCCACTAGAATAATACAAAATACTCCCTCCGTCCAATTTTATTATGCCCACTTCTCCGGGCACGGGTTATAATGAATATTGATTAGTTTATTCATAAAGTAGATAAGTTGGGGGTATGATGGAATATTGGTATGAATAATATTATTTTCAAAAAGGGTATGGGCATAATAAAATTGAATTGGACAACCAAAAAAGAAAAGTGGGAATAATGAAATTGGACGGAGGGAGTATCATATCTAATAATAGGACTATTCTCGATTAATCATTATCATGGCTTGGCCCATCTTGTAAATCATTTTCGTGGCCCAAACTTCCTTGCCCGATTGTAAGCGTTCTTTAATTTCCGGCCTTCATTCGCATCAACCTACTCAGACTCTGCTCAGCTTCCGCTCTGATAAAGCCTTGCGCCCCAACAATAAACAGCAGAAAGGGAAGGTAAGTACTCCCTCTGTCCACCGTATGTATAGTATGTTCACTTATTTTACTTGTCGATCCACCAAATTCAGTATATTCATTCCTTTTACGGAAATATCACGTTATCTTCATTTTATCCCCACTCTCCAATGACTTAATTATTCAAATTGTCAATTAACTTTACTAAAAAAAACAAGTTTATCATAAATTAACTCATAATTCCACAATACTCTTACTTTATCAACTTATTTTATCTGATTTTCTTAAAATGGTGTATCATAATGGCGTTGGGTAAATAAAGTAGGCCGTAACGCTTCGGCTTACTAGCTAGTTGCACCGTGCAACTACTGTAATTAAAAGTATATATCAACACATATGATAAAATATATATATTAGTTGTATACGGAAAAATATTGAGAAAAAAATTATTTACGTCCCGTAACTTTTACCTTTTTTGAAAAACATCCCAAAATATTTAAAATTTTAATTTACGTCCCATAACTTTTTCAATTGCTTAATTTACGTCCAATTTTCACTGAAAATCCCCAAATTTTCACTGGAAATCCCCAAAATATTGTGCTAAAAGTTTTCACACCTTTTCTTTTTTCATGTGTCCCACTCCCACATGAGTTTTTACACGGATATGGTACAATAAGGCCCAAATCAAGAGGGTACATATATTTTTACCCAACCTTACTCCCGATACACTCCTAGTTAATCTAAAAATCTAAAAATAACATTAATTTTATAATTGGAAAACAAAATTAAATATAATTTAGAAATAAATATATTAGGTATATATGGTATGATAATTTAAAAACAAACAAAGTAATTTAAATTAATTAATTGAATTTAAACAAAATCAAAATATAATATATATATTAATTGCATTCAAAATATGACGACTAAAGCTCCTAGCCTAAACGGTACATAAGGAGCGCATAAGCTCCTCTTTCCAGGAGATCACGAGTTCGAATCTCGCGCTCAAATATGGACGTATATTAATTGAATTAAAAACAAAACTGAATATATGATATATATAATTGCATTCAAAATATAACGACCAGAGCTCCTATCCTAAACGACACATAAGGAGCCTAAGGCCATATTAAATGGCCATTAATAGGTGTTGGTGTATAAATAGTGGCATGAAGGCCTGGGTTCGATGGCTGGCGATGCTTGGCAAAAAATAGCGTGGAAATTTTGGCGAGTGAATTAAATGCTAGCCATTTCCCTCGTTATTCATGTTAAAGAGGACTTTTCCCTCACCAAATCCCTCTTTATTTGGATACTTCTTTGTAGTGTATATGTCCAAATAACCAAGTACTATGAAAACTATTATCAAGTAAGTTAAGGTACTTAATCAAATAAATACTTTAAATGCGGAATTATAGTTGGCCCAATATGTTTATACTCCTTTAAAACAATTATGAAAATTAGGATTTTTATCCACACAAAAACAAGAATCGCTACTACAAAAACGAGCTTTGGAGACGCTCCAAAGTGTGACTAAACGTAGTGTTTAGTGACGCTATGGTCAAGAGTCACCTAGTTTGGCATTTCTTGAAGCAGTTATAATGACGCTTGAAAAGCGTCACTGTAGGGGTCATAATGATGCTTTCTCACGTCATGAAGCTTTACTTTATTGATGCTTTCTGACGTCACGAAAAAGATCCAACTAAGTCAACGAACTCCTCTAATGATGCTTTTGTGCATCATAGTAACACCATTTGGTGACGGTAACAGGTATCACGACATTAAACTTTGAGTGATGCTTTCTCGCGTCATGAATTTTTTTTAAACTAACAAAATATTGGGACATGGTTTATATTAATAAAAGTAATTAAGAAATTTGATTTCCTAATTAATCCCAATTAAGTATGACATATTGTATATGGATTTTAATTGATATTAAGTTTATTTCGTGGACAATATTAACATCGTAAAAAGAGTCGTCATGCACATTACCAAGAGTATTAACATTAGCTTCTCGTGACAGACAGACAGACAGGCTATGTTGCAATATTAATTATATTGCATTCTCTATTTTATTATAGTTTTAAAAACATATTTTCAATTTTATTTTTTATCTCAGCCTTAAAAATAGTCCAATTTCAGTTAATACAGATTAACAATTGTAGGTGCAGAAAAAATAGAGTTAGGAAAAACAAAGATAAATAAAAAGATTGGGGGAAACAATCCCCAATTTTTATTATCACAATATAAGAGGACTTAGGACATGCAGCAATTCAACAAGATTTAACAACAACATACATAATAGAAACACACATAAGCTACTTTAAAAAAGTAGCACAATTAACCATCGAGACAGGGAACAAGGTGTTGCAGTCGACATTCCATGGCCACCTCATCCCAGTGTGATGGTTTTAATTCAAGTGCGCTTCCACCTACATAATTAGAAAGAGACGTGAATTTAGGAAATAAGAAAGTGAATCAATCCAAAGAGTACTGTATGACTACGTACTTTAGCGGGGGATACAAGCCCCTGCGTAAACCGAAAGCTGAAACCATGGTTAATAGCTAGAGTAAGAAATTAAGAAAGAGGTAGCTAGGGAGATGTATTATTGATCGAGTGGTAGGTGAGGGAAATACTTACCTTAATTGCAGCTTATTTATAGAGGAGAGGAGAGGTGATAATGTGAGCTCACTCACACTGGATTGCGCGCACCTCAAGGAACACGTCATCAGCACGATGCTAGCTACCTCAGCTCAGTGTAATTAATCAGGTATAGTAATGATATAGAACCCAATGGTCGGTTAATTAACCACTTGCATAAATCACTTTATCATGTACAAGTATTTATTAATTATGCAATATCAAAACCTATCGATATATATGGAAATTTATTTTGAATCTTATGTGTAATTAATTTATTCAAGAAATTAAAATGGTTCGCGTGTTGGAAAGCCCACAAATATTCATACTCTCCTCTAATTTTGTATGCAGGACCATTGGATCAATTCACCAGATGCAATATATTTGTTTGCTGCAGTACTGATATATAATTGGTGGAGTCTTTTTAGAGTCATTATTGCATGCCGGGTCCAACCTTATCATGTGCGAGATATATGGAAATAATTTTTTGAATTCAATCAAAGAAAGACGTCCTTTTTTCTTTGTCATCTTTACAACACGTTTTTGTTTATTTATTTATTATTCATACTCATGGTCTTTAATTTCTTTGCCCCGGCCCACAAATATCACAAATAATTTTAGTGGTGTCTTTTCCTTGCTTTTACTGTTTTTGCAATTGCTTTTATATATATATATATATTACTGCTCCCTTTAAATCAACTTTCTTAATTCAATTGATATATATTTTTTTGTGTGTATTTCTAGATTTAATGAGTACGTAGAAGATTATTATAGAGAATATTAAACAAGGAATATATATGATTTTATTAATTAATGACTAGAAGATGTAACATACACGTAGAACTCCCTACTATATTTTTGTATCCCAACAAGGGACGCACATATTTCATCCGAGAGTGAAAGGCTGGATTTTATATTTCGAGAGTTTGACTAGAAGAATTGGTAGCAGTATTGTTGACCAAATCATTGAGTATTTTAGTGATAAGAAAAGAAAATAAACGAGGTGTTAGCGTTATATGTCCAAATAACCAAGTACTATGTGTTGGAATATGGTTTATATTAATAAAAGAAATTTTGATTTTTATTAAATAACAAAACCCTAGAATAACCCCAAGTACGATGAATTGCCATAATAGATTATCAAGATTGGAAAAGCTCATTCATGTTAGGAAGCTTTATTTTACTTAGGTTAGATTTTTGAAAATCTATGACAAGTGACCTAAAATGCAAAGAGCAATGAAGTCAAGAGTCATGAAGAAAAGGACACTAAATAAATGTAACAAGTCCAAAGTTGAAGATCATTGAAGTTGACACTGGATGAAGAATCAAGAAGCATGAAGAATTAGCAAGAAGAAATTTTGGACAAGTGTCATGAAGAAAGGATAAGTGGAATGATCAAGTTAGAGGAAGCCTAAGTCATATAAAGTAAGGCTCAGAAATAATCTTCAAGTATGATCATGTCAAGTATGCTGAAGTGACCTTGAGAAGACCTTGCAAGATGGATAAGTGATCTGAAGTGGCCTTAAAATGACTTTGCAAGATGGACAAGTTCACTCAAGTGACATTAAGAGAACTTTGTAGAGAAGATAAGTAGCCTGAAGTTGGCTTTCAACTAAGTTGGATTCTTCTCACTTATGGACATGGAAAAAGTATACTATATCAAAAGTGGGTGTGCTACCCCCAGCTTATAAACTCGTGCCTATACACTTTATTGACAGTACTCATAAAAAGATTATGTTCAGGAATGATCCGGCAGGAATTTTCTACTCATTCGATTTTGCAACAGGGGAAGAGGTCCCAATTCACGAGCTAAATTCAGATGTTCCTATTGGGCATACATATAAGTATGCAGAAAGCCTTGTATCGCCTGACCAACTTTTGTGATCATAACTTCTACTTACTACATTATAGTATTATATTCTTATAAGTAGTATTATATTCTTATAAGCAGTATTTGAATAATAACAATTTACTGAATTTTTTGTTCGTAAATTTATATATTTTATTTTCGTAAATTTTGAACATATTTTCATTATTGTTTGTATTAACTACTTAACACACTAGATGTATCAAATATTTCAACAGATCAATCATTTTTACTTATGTATCAATACATATGTTATATAATACAACATATATCCTATATCTGAATATGTATATAATTAAACTCAATGGCTGCAATAAACAGTTAACTAAAGATGATATATAATATAGTACATGAATTACTGCAAGATTAAAAAAAAATTACTAGGAGATTAGAAAAATGAAAAGTATATTGAATAATAATGATCTGGTGCAAACCAATGTGTGAATAACAGGATATAATGTTAAAGAAAACTAATTGTCTATGTTTGTCCTATCTGTTCCGAATACGTGAGCACAAGTCAATGTGTCGTGACGTCCTTTCTTGCCACACTTGCTGCATATTGTAGGCTTGACGCGACGGAATTCTCCATATGACGTTATCCTTTTCTGTTTTGGACGTCCATGAGGATTCTTTAGTAGAGGTGGTAAAAAAATTTCAGAATGTGATCTGCCCTTGAAAACAAACCTCTCTGTATCTGGAACTGGAGCGAGATCCACTTTATAGCAATCACGATAGCTAGAAGTAAAGAAACAGTCTTCAACAACATCGGAAATAGTTGCACAATGCTTTTTAATAACGGCCACTGCATGTGCACATGGGAACCCCTTTATTTGCCATTGAAAACATGTGCATATTTTATACTCCAAGTCGATAGTAATTGATGTTTTAGATCCAACTTCAAACAGCCCGTTTGGATATATTGATACGACCCACGACGCACTGATATTCGACATTTCGTTCCATGCTTGCTCCTTGCTAGGTACTAACAAACCTGTCCAGGATTGGCTATGTTGACGTCTCTCAACAAACCACCTAGAAATTTGCTTCCTGATAGAGTCAATCATATAAGTGATTGGGAGAGCTCTAGCGTCTCGAATCCAAGAGTTAAACGACTCTGCTGCATTCGACGTCATTTCACCATACCTTTTTATATGTGGTGAATGGTATACAGCCCATTTTGAATATGGAGTATCCTGCAACCAGTCTTCTGCAATTTTCCCACCAACCTCCTTGAACTTAGTGATTTTTTCATTGAAAATGGAGCTAGTTGGGGCATAAGCACACTGCTTGAAGAGATCTGCCATGTTCTCGCGGTGCTGAGTGTTCCAACCACCTCCATACCTTCCTTTCAGATTACATAGAAGATGATACAAGCAGTAGTAATGAGCTGGTTGTTCCCATACTTCATAGAACGCTGACATTAAACCGGTGTTTCTGTCTGAAATGTATATAATTTGTTTATCGTGGCGTATGTTGTCTCTGATCTTACTTAGGAACCATGCCCAATTGTCCCTGTTCTCAGCTGACACAATTTCAAAAGCAACAGGAAACAGACCTGCATCACAAGAACATAAACTAGTTGGTATGCTGATAAGTACAGTGAAACGCAACATCTCAGAAACTTATATAAGAAATCTACAAATGACCAAGTTGTTTTTATGCATAATGCAGTAGTTGAATTTATAGATTGTATAGTCCATAAGTGAAACAATTAAAACATAGCATATATACTACAGCAGAACATACATTCATTATGAACTACAATAAAGTCAAATATAAGTTACTAAGGTAACAAACAAAAAATCACCTAATTTAACGTATGTTCGCACATTATATAGAATTGTAAATGTGAGATATAGAAAGATTACCATTGTCGCCATTTTTTGCTGTAGCGGCAAGCAATACTCCCTTGGTCCTTCCTTTCATGAACGTTCCATCTATAAACAACATCGGCCTACATGTTTTGAACCCTTCCTTGCAGGCGTGAAATGAGACGAACAATCGTTGGAAGTGATTCATTACATCATCTTTTTCCAAATCAAACAGAGTGCCTGGGTTAGTTCTCTTCACTGCATCTCCATACCAACGGAGTTCATCGTATGAATCATCATAACATCCGAATATGTTATCCCTCGCAGCCTCTATTCCACGCCACGCTTGATAATATTCAATATCTAACCCATAATCCTTTTTAATATCCTCGATAATCTTGTTTCCACTGATTGAAGGGTTGTTTTTTACTTGTTGCAATATTAGATCCTTAATAACCTTTGTTCCAAATCTATTTTTATCTTTCAGTAATAACTTTCCTACACAACTGTGACTCAAATTAGCCTTCCACACGATAAAACCAACTTTTGTAGGAGTCTGTTTAGCTTTAATAAACCATTGACAGTTAGCTGTTTATTTTTCGGAGTAAACGACATGCACGTATTTGGGACAGTTCTTGATGAATGAAAACTGGAATCTCAACTTAAATGAGTACTTTATCAATTCAATCTTAAATTCCGGTGCTCCCCCAGAGAAAATAGCTCCTACAGCCATTATGTCAGCCCAATGGTCAGACAAATATGACTTCTTCCTCTCGTCTGGGCATATGTCAAAATTAGGTATACTACCTAGACCCAAGAAATCGGTTGAGCAATTTTTACTAGGAATATACGAATTCTCCTTCACAATGAGTGTGGTGCTCGAAATATTACCAGATTCCTTAATCTGAGCTACATCCACAGAACTTGTAGGGAAATTGACACATACATTATTAAACGTTCCTTGACTATTGGAATCACGTGTAGACTTGTTTCGGGCATCATTAAACTCAAACATAATATCTACCAATTTTTCAGATGACAAAATACAGAAATCCATCATACCATCAAAATCACTATCTGATTCTAAATAGCAATTGTTGATGCATCCAACAGAATATAAAATTGAGAATTTACCTTCTGACATATTGGGCCATTTGTTTTTTATTTCATCTACGATGCTCTGATATGTTGTCCGATCGGTTGTACGAAGCAACCTGCACCTACCCTCGTGAACGATTTTCAGTATTACGCCGTTCTGCATTTCAGGGAAGAACAGTCCACCAGACAAATCAAATCTACAAAATCTAAAATATCGATACTTTGTGGACGATGAGAATTAGAGCAATACCTAGATATGGAAGTTCAGACTTGTAGTTTTGGCGTAGCCGATGCAATTAATCGTCTCAATCTACCTATTCGATCGTCGGTCCGATGTATTGATGGTAACTGCCGAATGAGTAAATGGAAGACAATCAATTAAACAAATTAACCTAAAATACATATAATAGAAATTGCTCACTTATTTAGAATTAAGGGTAAAATAGGATATTCAAATTACAAAGTGACTTAAATTGTATTAATATTCAATTGTGTCTTAAATTGCTTAAGGGACTTAAATAGTGACTTAAATTGTATTTATTCCTATTAAATATACCACGTTCATCTACTTCGCGAGTAGATCGACTATGTCACGTTTAGTTATTTATTAATTAACGTTTAGTCCATCTAATTAATTTAATTAGACAGGGTGTCAAAACCCAATTAATCCACATTAATTCCAACATAGAGAAACTCATATCGCTCTTAAAAATAACTTGATTGAGCACATATGACAAAAATCCGGCACTGATAATTAAATATGTAATTTGCGTTTTTTAAATTGTTGCATTTTATGCATCGATTTCTAGCTTAATTTGTTTATTTACTATATTGTATTCCAAATTTCCAACTTTTGTAATTTTATTTTATTATTAAGATGGTAGTTTATTTTAATTGTATGGAAAGTTATTAATTCTAAACAATTTAATAAATTTCTTACATTTTTTTAATATAATAAAAATTGATTATACATAATATATAATCTTTATACACCCTTAAAATGGAAAATTTTTATACACAATATCCTCAATTTTACATTTTTTTTTTACTTTTATAGATAAAATTTTATAAAATTATCCCTCAAAACTCTTTGTACATTTTTTTAATATACGTGTACCTATTAAAGTAATCCTAAGACGGAGGGTATTGATAAAGTATGAAAAAATGAAAAGTAGTACAACGTTGAGTATAAGTAGTAGAGAGATTAAAAGGATGAGGGTGTACGAAGTATGTTATAAATATGGTCTTAAAAAGTGTGCTGTGCAAAACTTTTTTTGAATGAAACGAGTTAAATTCAGAGATTTCCTTAAATGGGTAGGTGGGGGCATTTATGAGTGTTGAGAGTTAGAGAAATTGAAGAAGAGCGAGATGGTGGAGAAAGTAAAGTCGATATTTGTGTACCCTATCAAATCATGCCGTGGAATTTCTGTGCTTGAAGCTCCCATTTCTTCCACTGGTCTTTCTTTTCTATTTAATTTATTGTTTTGAGTGAATTATTCTGTTTGTAATTACTAATTGGAGTATACATATAGGATTCCGATGGGATCGTGAGTGGGTAGTGGTGAATTCAAGAGGCAGGGCGTGCACTCAGCGAGTTGAACCAAAGCTTGCTCTTGTTCAAGTTCATCTCCCAGATGAAGCTTTTTATGTGGATTGCTGGCAACCAAATCACCAATCATATTTAGGTACACAAAATCTACTCCAATCTTTCAAGTTTTAATTGATGTATTTTTGTGAATAATAAAGTGATTGTTTGTCAATTTCGAGGTAATTAAGTGATAGTTGATAGGTATGAAATTAGATTTTGTGGACGAACAAAAAAAGTAAATGGGTGTGGACGGAGGAGGGAGTATTAAATTCAATTATATGTTTCTACATGATATGATAATCTTCAAATTTCATTACCTCCCTTACTTTGTTTTGTTTTTTGATTGAATAGTTGAGTAAATAGTCTTTGTATGACGATTTCACACAAAATTTTACCTCCCATGTATCCCCTATTGTTGTGTACAGAGTTTTATACCGATTGGACTGAACATTTAAGACATGTTTGCTTCATGGGTTTTTTATAAACTAGATTGACAACCTAGCCTCCCCTTGGTTTTACGAAGCCAAGGTTTACATATCCCACCACATCTAAACCCATCTTATCCCAACCCATGAAGCAAACATGCACTTACTGTTTAATTTAGAAGTTGTTTATTAGTATTAATTAAAGTGATAAAATTGTTTTTTGATGGAATAGTTGAGTAAATAGGCTTCTTAATTGGGATGATTTCACACAACAATTTACCTCCAGTGGCTGTATCCCCTATGAATATGATTGTTATGTAAAGGATTATTATGGGTTTTGTTTTAATGAGTTTGATGATGTTGTGTCACTGGATCCAGTATTGTATTGAATCTAACAGTTTTGTTGAGATTTTATTGTTTATCATCACATTATTCAATCTGTTTTATACATTGTTGTGTAGTGATAAAGGCCCCAGGTATGGAAGAGCTCAAGGTTCCTTTGAATAAAGCAGCTGCACCTGAGAAATTGGATGGTGTCTCCGTCTGGGAATGGTCCGGATCTGCACTCGATCAAGGACCCTCTGCTGCAAAATGGTTCTCCGATTATCTCGGGAAGCCCAGCCGCCTCGTCCGCTTTAATCATGGTAACGACGCTCTTCCTCGTGAATAAAGTTTGGTTTGATAACTTATACTCCCTCCATCCCCCATTAAGTTACTCATTTACTGTCTGCACAGCTTTTAAGGAATATTCTGTTGTATTTAATGTGTAGTGGGGTATAACTTAGGGAAATAGTTTTTTTTAGTACTGTAAGTACCTGTTTTGATTTTAGTCTTTTCGACTTTAACGAATTGAAAATTGTCCTATAACTTCCAATTTTTCACATTTTGTTCCGATGACGACTATAGGAGGTAAAACATTAGTTAAAATACATTTGTAAATCAATTGACAAACTAAAGGTAAAATAGTAAAAATACCTAATTCGATTGAGTTGGCGAGCTCAAGTATTCCTAAGCTACTCGAGTAGATCGAACTCGACTCAATTAAGTATGAGTCGATTTCAATAGTATTTCGATGCAAGCACGAGTAATCCGTGAGTGATCAGCTCAACTCACTTACACCCCCTTTGAAGTATTCACTCCACTGCTGCATTGGCAAAGATGAACTACGTACAAATGATTGTCTTTTGGTTCGTTGATACAGCATCAGAGGTGAGGAACGTGGAGCCCGATTACGCCCCTGGATACAAAATTATGTTCTCTGATATGTATCCATTCCTCTTGCTGTCTCAGGTACGACAATATATCAACCATATCACCCAATATTTTTCATGACATAAAACAGTGCTGAATGCGTGTTTTGCAGGGATCGTTGAATGCCCTAAACGATCTTCTCAAGGAGCCTGTACCCGTCAACCGTTTCAGACCAAAGTATTTTCCTATTCACTTCCTTGTTCTGTTGTCTAAAAAGCATAAACATCAGATAAATTGTGAATTTTCAGATGTGTTAAGAGATCTTTAAGTCTCAGATTCTTATAGGCTAAGCTATGTTACATGTCTCTGGCTCATCAGTTGATTTTTCTTTTAATTGAGTACCTGTAAATTGAAACTTACAAAAAAACACACTATAAGTTACTCTTATTTTGATTCTAGTCCTATCAATTTTCACGAATTGAAAGTAGTTATGTAACTTTTAAGTTTTCGACATTTAGGTCCAGTCAACTGCTTTAAAAGGTGAAACATTCGGTTGACCAATCAGACTTTGCCACGTAGACAAATCAGAATCAACAGGATGTTTCACCTCCTACAGCCGGTTACTTGACTAAAATATCAAAAATTGAAAGTTACAGGGGTATTTTCAGTTGGTGAAAGTTACAAAAACCTATTTTCCCTTTGATTTTCTAATCTGTCACATAGCTAACCTAGCTATCAACTTAGTTTTGGCATCTATACAAAACCAAATATATCTGAACAATTATCAAGTGAAAGTCTGTCTTGCCTGCAGTATACTGGTCGATGGATGCGACCCATTTGATGAAGATGTGTGGACAGAAATCCAGATTAATAACACAACGTTCCAAGGCGTCAAGTTATGCTCTCGTTGCAAGGTAAAGGCTTATTACTCCCTCAATACCACAATGCAACCATTAAATTAGGCAAATTATAACTAAAAAAAATGACATAATAACCTCAGGTACCAACTATTAATCAAGAAAACGGAATAGCGGGCACTGAGCCCACCGAGACTATGCTGAGCTTCCGTTCTGATGAAGCCTTGCGCCCCACCAAGAAACAGCAGAAAGGAAGGGTACGTGCATGTCTTCTATATGTAAGATTTTCCATAATGGTGGCTGGAAACATAAACTTGTTGATGTTTTTCAGGTGTATTTTGGACAAAACTTGGTATGCAGTGACTCTCTTAGTAAAGGAAATGGAAAGAGCATCAAAGTGGGAGATCCTATATGTGTCCTAAAAAGGGTGTCATCTGCTGATTATGCTGCTGCTTAGTTTGTCTGTCAATCCCTCTGCATTACAACTATATCACATAATAAATGAATTCTAGTATACATACATATCATATATGGAGTTATATATAGACTATAGTAGTAGTGAAATAGGAGATAATGCAATGTGATCAAGAGAGATGATACTTATGTATAATTGCTACTCTAATACTCTGATCAAATAATATGCTTCTGTTATTGGAGATCATTAGGCCTCGTCTTCAGAGCCGGAGCCAGAACTTTTGTCGTGGGAGGGCCGATAGACACGGTTCATGTTATATGTTTGACAGTAAAATTTAGATATTACTATATTCATTTTTTCATCAAAATATATCAATAGTTATTGTTAAATATTTCAAAATAGATAGATGGAGAAAATTATTTACAATTGAGTTCGTACATTTTTTTATTTTATTTTTTTGCAATTTGCTTCTAATCATATACTCTACTAGTCAATAATTTGTTAAAAAATCATCTTCCATTTTGTTTTTAAATGTAGTTTAGATTACGTTCATAGAAGAAAATGGTTGTTAGGACTTAGGGGTAGTCTAGAAGCTAAAAGTGTGAGAATAAGAGTTATAATACTCCCTCTATCCCACAATTATTTGCACTCTTTCCTTATTCGTCCGTCCTACAATTGTTTGCACTTCCTAAAAAGGAAACTTTTTCATAAACTCCACCCTCACAAAATTCACACATTTACACAAAATGCCATTACTTTTACACTTATTCCAACCACTCTTTTTACTTTATTCATATAAGTTTACAAAACTACCCTTCAACACTCCACTCATTACACCTTTTCCTTAATAAGTGTGCCCACAAAGTGGTGCAAACACTTCCGGGACGGAGGGAGTAGTAAACTTATAATTTGATTGGTCAAATTAGCACATTTCAAGTCAAATAAAAACCATACTTAAATGAGGAGAACTTATATAAAATATTTTATGTGAAATATTACTCCCTCCATCCCCGAAAAATTTGCGGGGAATCTTGGGCACATGGTTTAAGAAAAAAGTGTAATGATGAGAGTGTTGAGGGGTAATTTTGTAAACTTTTATATACTCCCTCCGTCCGCCTATAAGCTTCCCATTTTACCATTTTGGTCCTTCCGTCTATAAGCTTCTCATACCTTTTTTGGTAAGTACTTTTTCTTACACTTCACTTTATATGTTACTTTTTCTCTCTATCTCTCTCCTCTCCCCCCTCTCAATCACATCACTTCTACTATAGGAGTGTTTTGAAACTTTACAAACTGCTTCCAGAATCACTTTTTTTAAAGTTGCCCTCTCACAGCTTTTACTTTTGAGAAGTGTTTTTAAGCTGTTTATAGAGTTTGCAAACACCCCCTATATCTATTATTTAATCACTTTTCTTAATTTATGTGCCAAAAAGTAACGTGAAACTTATAGGCGGAGGGAGGGAGTATAAAGTAAATAAAGTAGGTGGGTTGAGTGTATGGTGGGTCCCAAAAGTAATGGCATAAAGGGTAAATGTGGGTATATTGTAAGGGTGAAGATTGTGATGATTATTTCTATTTTGGGGTTTGCAAACTTTTCGGGGACAAACAAAAAAGGAAAGTATGAAAAAATTTCAGGGACGGAGGGAGTAGTATATTTAAGGAAGGGAAAAAAATTTGCGAATATTTGGTGGGTCTGATCGGGTCAAACAGATATTTCTAAAAAAAATTGCGCAAAAGTCGCAAAGAATTTCAGGTCTGTGTTACTATGAAAGTAATTGTATATTACTGTAAGGACAAATATGTGTTACTGTAAGTACAAATAACATATAACTTGACTTTTCACATGGAATATTAATACAATTAATTTAAGAAATAATTAAAAAAATTGCAGATTTTTGCAAGTAATACCAAATCAAAACGATCTTTACAAAAAATCACTCAAAAGACAAACAGAAAAACGGGTTCCAGGCATGTATTACTGTAAAGATAATTATATGTTACTGTACGGGGCAATATGTGTTACTATAAGGACAAGTAACACATAATTTATTTTTTAGTAACACATATAAGATATTAAAATTGTGTTACTATATAAACACAAGTGTATTACTTTATAGAGAAATATATGTTACTGTATGAATAAAATGTATTACTGCGTGAATGAAATATTCAGTTCATCCCAAAAACAAAAAATATAGATTTAGCTCCACACATCTTGAATAGTTCATCCCTAGAATTACAAAATACATAACAATCAACAGTTAATAAAAACAGATCCACTATTTAGTTTTATGTTTTTGTATTTTTTAGTAAATTAAAAAATATTAAATATATGTCAAATGATAGTTTAAGCATTAGAAGATGGTTCTCCCTCTAAAGATGATTCTTCTTACTCATAAAATAGAGGAGTGAACTCATAATTAAAATAGGGGACAAATAACCATGGCCATCCGAGTCAGTCCAGATCTTTTTTTTTTAAATAGGGTGTGAACTCATAAAATAGAGAGGTGCAGATATATTAGATATGGTGGGTCAGATCAACTACTTATTTAGACATATTTCACAATAAGAGTAGTTAAATATTGTATATAAATTTTTGCCTAATTAAATATGTTTAAAAAAATACTCCCTCCCGTCCGCCTATAAGCTTCCCATTTCACTTTTTATCTTACTTTTTCTCTCTATCTCTCTCCTCTCTCAATCACATCACTTGTACTATATCTATTATTTAATCACTTTTCTTAATCTCTGTGCCAAAAAGTAACGTGAAGCTTATAGGCGGACGGAGGGAGTAATAATTTAAATATGAATAACTCGCAACTAACTTGAGAACTGTTCTCTCAGTTTTCGCTCTATCTCGATTACTTGCAACTGCAACTCTCTCCTCCTCGTCTTCAGCTCATGGCGTATATATACAGAGCTTCCTCTCCTCATTCTCCTTAGATGCTTTCTCGTGCTCCCTTGCAATAGCCTCGTCTAAGTCGACTTTAGAGTAGTTGGATGAATTTAATGACGTCAAGCTAGGGCCAGAGACACGTCTAACCTTATCATTATGATCGAGACCACGAATGCGTCTATTGAATTTTTCAACTTTTTGGACGTACAACTCGAACAAGTTGGATGTCTGGCTTGAACCATCTAAAACTTGCTAGGACATCTGGGAGGCTTCTTCCTGCAACTCATTATGAACATGTTTGAAATAATTTATTAAATTTTCAAATACAATATTACTCCATCCGTTCCGATAAAAGTTAACCATGATTTTTTAGCACGAAAATTAAGAAATGTGATAAAATAAATAGATATATTAAAGTAATGTAAATGAGAGAGAAAAATATAATAAAATGTGAAAGAGTAGTTTGCCAAAAAAAGAATAAATAATTTTCATTGTAACATACGAAATTGAAAGTTTGAAAGTACATATGTACATACTTGCCAATACCATTATATCATAAATATGTGTATTTCCCCTCGTCATAGTAATTAATGAAAGTAGAAACCTCTCAACAATTCCCTACGCTTTGGTGGGTCGTGCAGTCCCCTACTCCTATATTTTGAAGATACATACATATATACTTAAAGAGTTGGTCTCCTGTGCGTAGAGTGCCCCGTGCACACTAATGCACAGGTCAGTCCTTTATATATTAATATTGGCGAAAAACACAACTAATAATTGTTGTCCCAAACGATTAATGGCTCCTTTTATAAATATGAGATCATGGGTTTGAATCCCCTTTTTAACTAAATCTAATTTTTTTTTTTTTACCACTTTCGTTATCACTTTTCAATAATAATAGTTACCACTTTTTAGTAATAAAATTATCACTTTTCAATAATAATAGTTACCACTTTTTAGTAATAAAATTACCAATTTACAATAATAATAGTTACCACTTTTCAATAACAAAATTACAACTTTTCAATAATAATAGTTACCACTTTTCAATAACAAAATTACTACTTTTCAATAATAATATTTACCAATTTTCAGTAACAAAATTACTACTTTTCAATAATAATATTTACCAATTTTCAGTATTAGAGATTACCACTTTTCAGTATTAGACTAATAATATTTACCACTTTTCAATAATAATAGTTACCACTTTTTAGTAATAAAATTATCACTTTTCAATAATAATAGTTACCACTTTTTAGTAATAAAATTACCAATTTACAATAATAATAGTTACCACTTTTCAATAACAAAATTACAACTTTTCAATAATAATAGTTATCACTTTTCAATAACAAAATTACTACTTTTCAATAATAATATTTACCAATTTTCAGTAACAAAATTACTACTTTTCAATAATAATATTTACCAATTTTCAGTATTAGAGATTACCACTTTTCAGTATTAGACTAATAATATTTACCACTTTTCACTAATAATAATTACCACTATTCAATAATAATAGTTATCACTTTTCACTAATAATATTTACCACTTTTCACTAATAATACTTACCACTTTTTTTTTTTTTTTGAATTACATTAAATACCCATCCCTTTTCCCCTCCCCATGACTCGAACCCAGGATCTAAGGCCTAGGTAGTGGTGCTCTAACCACTTGAGCTATCCCACTTTGTCAAAAATTTATTTTCGTGTACATATAAGTACTTACCACTTTTCAATATTAGAGATTACCACTTTTCACTAATAATATTTACCACTTTTCACTAATAATAGTTACAACATTTCACTAATAATAGTTACCACTTTTCGGTATTAGAGATTACCACTTTTCACTAATAATATTTACCATTTTTCAGTAATAATATTTACCACTTTTCATCAATAATAGTTACCATTTTTCACTAATAATAATTGGACGGTCGGGAGAGGAACCTAGAGTGGGTGCAGATGACCGAAATTGAGGAAGGCGACAGCTACTGTGTAAAGACAAACATAGTGGAAGGTCTAAAATTGTTTACATATTTTCTCAAACAAAGAATAAAAAGCGATTAAAAAAAACGGTTAAATAAAAAAAAGAAAAAAATGATTAAAAAAAAGCCGTTAAAAAAAAGAAAAAAAAAGTGATTTAAAAAAAAGCAGAAAAGAAAAGTGATTAAAAAAATGCAGAAAAAAAATGATTAAAAAAAAAGCGGTAAAAAAAGAAAAAAACGGTTAAAAAAAAAGTAGAAAAAAAAGGTTAAAAAAAAAGCAAAAAAAAAAATGTAAAAAAAGTGAGTGTAACCATATCATGGTGCATATAAGACTTTCTCATACTTAAAATATTTTTAACTTAAAAAATCGATATTTAATTTAAAACATGTGTAATTAATATCCACCCTTATTGTAGGTATAATCAGTACCCGAGCCACCAGGCTTCGACAATCGATTATTTTTGCACTGATCGCTCTTTGCTTTCACCTCAAATGATTAATTTTCGTGTGAAATAGTCATGACTTTTGAGATCGATATTTTACCTTTTAAATATTCACCAAAACATATGATGGACGTTTTTTCAGAAAATGCTATGATGCACGGTTTCTCTAAAAAAAAAAAAAACACTATTACATACTCTCTCCGTTTCATTATAATTTTCTCACTTTTTTTTTTTGACTTTCTACAATAAGTTTCACTCTCAATTCTTATAATATTCACATATTTACATAAAATGTTTATTTTTTACATTTAATATAATTTATTTATTTATTTTATTTATAAGAGTTTATAAAATTAATCCACAATACTTGACTAACTACACATTTTTCTTAATTTATGTTAAAAAAAAATGGTGCAAAAAATTGAGAGAATCTATGTTGAGTAATTCATAAAAGCATATAGTGCAAAAAAACAAAAAATCATAAAAACATATACTAATACGGACATGCTGGTCAAAATAAAAAAGGCTAAATTATCAATTTTAGCCCATACTTTTCATTTTTTATGAAATCTAGCACATATTTTTTTTTTAAAACAAATTATATCTATACTTTTCATTTTTCCTCAAATCTAGCACATACTTTTTTCTTAACCAAATTATACTCATACTATTCATTATTTTATTAAATTTAGCACATACTTTTTTAATCTTATCCAATTTATACCCATACTTTTTATAAATATAATTAAATTAATTAATTAATAAATATACCTTACTTTATAAAAAAATCTAAAATTATATATAAATATTTTTTAATCTAGAAAATATAAAAAATTAAAAATTATTTAAAAAATCTCAATGCATTGTTTAAAATATATATATATATATATATATATATATATATATATATATATATATACACTCCTCTATTCACCAAAAGTATAAACATACTTTTGGTGGATGGAGAGAGTACAATTTATTTCAATTACTGTATTTTTTATATATATTTTGTAAAAAAATTTTATTCAATAGTTTTAGATAATTTCAATTATTAATTATTTTTAAAATTTAAAATTTGTAGATTTTAAATTGGTTTTTTTAAACATATTTAAGATATTTTTTTCTTTTTAATTATTAAATAATTTTTACACTTTTTTTATATTTTAAATTAATGGATAAAAACATGTGCTAAAATTGGTATAATATAAAAAGTATGGGTTACATTTGATTAAAAATGAAAAGTATGAGTATAAAAGAAAAAGTGTGTGCTAAATTTGATAACAAAATAAAAAGTATGGGTATAATTTAGTTAAAAAGAAAAGTGTGTGTTACATTTAATTAAAAGTGAAAAGTATGGATTAAAATTGATTATTTGGCCAAATAAAAAAACAACTAGGGTAGAAATGTAATAATGCTTCGAAGCCCTCGTATAAAAGAAATCTCCTTCTAAGGTTTTTCGACCCTGTGACCGATCCTTTCATCTCCGCCGCGCTTCGTGTTGAGTTGTTCAGGTTCTTCCCTTTGCAATTTAATCACTTGTTTCCGCTATATGTTTGTTCAATCTGTGTGTGTTTTTCTCCTGTTTGTTTGCATTTCATAATATTTAATTATTTTTGGTTTTTGCCTTACGTCCGTTTGATACTCTCTGATTGCTTTCACCGTGTTGGAAAATGGAAATTAGGTATCAGTAGTACTACGTTTAATTGGTTTCTTTTGATAAATTTTCTCCTTATAATGTTAATTATGCTGATCCAGCCCCTGTTTGAAAACCTGCGCCATGAATTCGATTCTTATTATACTCATGATGCTGTTTGCTTTGTGGTTTTTGCCGCTATATTCGTACTTTCATGGCGGATTTTGTTGAGGCCTTTTATCTATCTGTATTTACTAGCACATGTGTTTCCCTACCATACCACACCTACGCTAGGAAAAACAATTTTTTTGGTATCTTGTGAGCATTAATTCATGATTTAGTCCTAATGAAAGATGTGTTTTGGGGGCTCAAAGTTCTTCAATGGGAACGAGAATGTATATAGACTAATTGTCTTGTTTAATGAGAATAAAAATGATCTGAGGTTGTGTTTGGATGGAGAGATTTGATTTGAAAGAGCATTTCAATTGAAATGATTTAAAAATACATGAATTTCAAATGACATGATTTTCTCTCAATTTTAACTAAAAATTGTGTGAGCAAAAATCTATGTATTTGAAATCCATTCATTTACTTTTTAATCCAAACAAGTGGAGTGGATTTGAATGGTGGATTTAAAATACATAGATCAAATCCCACTTGTTTGGATTAAAAAGTAAATGAATGGATTGCATATACTTAGGTTTTTGCTCACACAATTTTTAGTTAAGTTTGAGAGAATTTTAAATGCCCACTAAAACATGTCATTTGAAATCCTTGTAATTATAAATACATTCATTTGAAATCCATTTATTTACTTTTTAATCCAAACAAGTGAAGTGAATTTAGACTGTGAATTTAAAATCCATACCTAAATCCCTCCATCCAAATGGAGCCTGATACTCAAAATAAGTTTAATGATGGACTATGGAGTAACAATTATCTCTCATTGTGATTCACTATTCAATAAGCCCCTTAGTTTTTTTTTTTGTCATCTCACAGCACATTTCAGTCGCACAATAATTTGTCATTTCTTGTTTGTTGGTTTATGATTACTTGCACAATATGCTTTTGGTATTATGAATTTGTTCAACTGTCCCTTGTTGCAACACAAATGTGTGATATGACCCCCTTAAACATTTAAATGACAGAATGGAATCACAAATCAAGCACGCTATAGTGATCAAGGTTATGGGTAGGACTGGCTCTCGTGGTCAGGTCACTCAGGTCAGAGTCAAGTTTATCGATGATCAGAACCGTTTCATTATGAGAAACGTAAAGGGACCCGTTAGGGAAGGTGATGTTCTTACCCTTCTCGAGTCTGAAAGAGAGGCCCGAAGATTGCGTTGAGTCTCTTGTCATGCCTCCGAGAGTTTTGGAAATGTAATACCAAAGTACTTTGTTGCAAGCCTTGTGTCTGGGTGGATTAGGAGCCTTTAGGTTCGGTATATTTTGTTCTCGTTTGACATTGATGTTTGTTGTTTTCATCTGGTAATGGCAATTTAACTTGATTGATTAAATTTTTAATTGGATTCTGCCTTTTAATGTTGCAATCTTGCTCCCTACTTTTCACATAACCTTGTGTGTGTTGGTTATCGATCATCATGACCTGTTAGGATGAGCATGGGTTATTTGAATTGTGACTAATTTAAAATTAGCGCATTGTCCATGAGGCTGTCGTATGGATACTACAGCATTTTGCGCGTATTATTTGAGTAGGCGAGAATTCCTTTTGATCATAATATATGTGCCTGCACCTGTTTTATTGTCCAGAGTTTCGTTCGTGTTTTGTTCCTTGTGCTTACACTAAAGATTTTAGGGGTTATATTTGCAGCCGCAGTTGTGTTGATTTCTACTCATTTCCAGAACCAAACCCAAATTCAATAAAAAAATACTCCCTCCGTCCAATTTCATTATTCCCACTTTTCTTTTTTGGTTATTCAATTTTATTATGCCCATACCCTTTTTGGAAACAATACTATTCATACTACTTTATCTACACCCTCTTACCATTACTTATTTACCCACTTTGTCATTCACTTTATTCATAAACAATCATTTATTTATAAATGGACCCCACTAAATCCCATCATACCCTCCACTTATCTACTTTATGAATAAACTAATCAATATTCATTAAAACCTGTGCCCGGAGAAGTGGGCATGATAAAATTGGACAGAGGAAGTATATTTTATTTTTAAAACTATAATGAACTCGGACATCTTCTGCATAAAGCATATTTTCCCTCCTGTACTCGTATTATTTTGTTGGATTCTTGTAAAACAGTTGGATACGTAATTTATGTTTAATTTAAACAACCACATTTTAATACCAATGCTTCAAGACCGGGTCACTAGGAAACCCCTACAACCTGCTTTTTTTTAAATGGAATCTTATTATCTAATTGTTTAAGAATTTTATTATCTTTCAATTTTTTTTTATGTAAATTAAACAATAAATCAATTTTTAATTTTGTGATTAATAATTATAAAATAATTTAAAATTGAAAGCATATAAAACAGCTCCAAAACAATTGTATATATCTACAAACAATTGTTCTGATTGATTTAGGAATCAAAATAGAATTGTCATGTTTTGCTCATTATTATAAAGTGTCAAATTTTTTTTTAATTTCCTTTTGTTTAATAATTTCAGTTTATATTTAAATAGTATATTCATATTAATGAATGTATATGGGAGGATGAAAATATCAATATTTTTTAATCAATTTAAATTTCAATTGCAAATACAATAATGTATCATACATTTTCTGGCATTTTGAATTCATAATAAAAAAATGAATGAAAATCAAATTGAAAATATACATTCTTTAAAAAAAAAAAAAATCTATATTAAATTTTAAAAAATAGTTAAATTTTGAGGTATTAAAGATAGATGTTTAGAGTTTACCTTCCAAAGTTAATTTAAGCACGGTCAATTTTTGAAATTTATCGTTTTTTTTTTCTAAAATTTTCAACACTTTCTCTATATTTTATTCATATTTTCGATTAAAAAAAATTAATGTAAAAAATTTGTCAATTAAAATTGAATATATGAATACTTTCATATGCAAAAAATATATACCTCATCTTGGTTATATACTATTTCTTCCGTTCAAAGTTAATAAATTTTATTTTATTTTTTGTTCATTCATTGCATAATTTTATAAACGAAATTATTTATTCTCACAATACACATTTTACTTTATACTTTACACGTCTATTTTTACATAAATAATTGATATTTCTTAAAATTTATATTAAATAAATTATACTCCCTCTATCTCCTAATTAATTCATTGTCGGCAGCTGCTTGCTTTACTTGTAATGAAGGCATTATTCAATTTGGAGGCATATGCATATTGTGTTATCACTACAAAAAAAACGGAATTTTTCAACGGAAGTCTACCGACGGATTCCATTCCGTCGGCCGTCCCGATGGATCTTCGATGGAATATTGGAATCGACTGACTTCCGACGGATTCCAACATCCGTCGGGACCGTCCGACGGATTTCCCGACGGAATTTAGTTTCACAGACAAACGGTGTCGTTTTAGCCTTGCTTCCCGACGGAATTTTTCGTCGGTAGTTCAAATTGCGCCTACCGACGGAATATTCTGTCGGTAGCTGACCCGCTTTGACCCACTGCCTCGGATACCAATGAAAAGACGCGTGCGAATTAAATATTCGCGCACTACCGACGAAAATATCCGTCAGTAGCATTTTTTTTTTATAGGAACTGCCTTCGGCAGTTTCTTGAAGAAGAAAAAAAAAATCACTTTCTTCTCCTCTTCTGTTCGGGGTGGTTTCGTGCGTGGATTGAATTTTGTTGTGCGTGGATTGAACGACAAAGAGCATAACGATCATCTACCACAGTTTTCTTCAATTTAAACGGTACGTTTTATAAATTCTTAATTAATTTTAATTAAGATATTGTATTATTGCATGTTAATTATTATAAATTGTTATTGAATTATTTAAAATTGCATGTTAATTATTATAAATTTTCATGTACGTAATTGATAAATATGTACGTATAATTAATTCAAATATATGTTAGTACGTGGATTATATGTTTTTTATTGGTTAATTGTAATTAATTAATGTATGTTAGTTCAAATATATAGTGTAGTTCTTGTTAGTTCAAATATATAGTGTAGTTCTTGTTAGTTCGTTTTGATAATTAAACTAGGTTATTATTGTTGATTAAATTAGTAATTATTGTTATAAGTAGGGGTGTTGTACGTTTGATTAATATAATAATTATTGTTATTGTTTAAATTAAGTCATTATTAATTAGTTTGGTAAATTATTGATTTCATTAGTAACGTGATTTGTTATTGATTAAATTAGGAAATTATTGACTTAAATTACTAAAATGTTATTAATTAAATTAGGAAATTATTGATTTCATTACTATATTAATTATTGATTAATTTATTATACTTTTAAATTTTATTTAGAAAAATAGATGAGTCAAGATGCTAGTGGGGCCTCAGGATCTCGACGTAGGCAGTCGAGAGGCTCACTTAGGCCTGTTGAGCCTACTTTGATGCCGGCTCCTATGACGTCGTCGTCATCCGTTCCACAGCATTCGCCGCCATCCGTTCCACAGCATTCGCCGCCATCCGTTCCACAACATTCGCCGCCGTCATCTCAGTCGTCGGCAGCTCGTCAACATCCCACGCGGGCCCGAGAAACCAGACAGGTTTAACAATATTTAATAGCATCAATTTTTGTACATTTTTTAATTTATAATGTGTTTGTTTCTTAATATATAATGTCACAACTTACTTCCTGGTAATGAGGTGTCGAAGATTTGCACTGATTCGATTATTAAGTGCAAGGTTGCTGCGAATGCCTACTCTTGGCTGAAGGTGCCGCCTACGAAAAAGGATGAATACTGGGAGAAATTCCAGGTATTTGAGTGCATTCAATTAAATATTAATAAACAATTTATTATATATATTATTTGATAAATATGCTGATCGAATATGTGCAGAAACATGTTTATTGGCTTAGGGAGTACTTTTCGGACGACGTTATTCACACGTATTGAACTGCTTCATGTCAATCTAGGTATAATGAGGTAATGTACACCTGGAGGACTGCTTGGCGTAGTCGTGGCAAGGTGCAGACGTTGGGTACGGACGAAAATGGAGTCGACGTTGTGTAAACGGTTGCATGTTATATTGGGGTGATGAAGATAACAATCTGAACATGTGTAGGATGTGTGGTCATCCTCGTTACAAAGAGCCACGTCGGAAGGGGCCCGCTGGTCAATCGAAGTCGTCGAAGAAGAAAGTGGCACACAAGAAGATGTATTATCTTCCAATCATTCCCCGTTTAATGAGATTGTATCAATCTACTGCCACAGCACAACACATGACGTGGCATGCAACAGATTCGTCTTCGACCGAGTCTAGGGAGATGCTACATCCGGCGGACTCGGAGGCCTGGAAACACCTTGACAACGTGTATCCCAATTTTTCTTCTGAACCGAGGAATGTGAGGCTAGGTTTGTGTACTGATGGTTTTGCATCGTTTGGGAGCTTTGGAAAGCAGTATTCGTTGTGGCCGGTGATTCTGACTCCGTATAACTTCCTCCATGGATGTGCTTGAAACCTCAAACAATGTTTCTAACTATATTGGTGCCAGGTCCGTCGAATCCAAAGGATAAACTTGACGTTTATCTCCAGCCTCTTATTAATGTTAATTATTTGAACTGTATAGGGACGGTCAAACGATTTTGATGTACCCATGGTTTGCAATGGGCATTAAGCAGTCCATTATGACTCAAAATTTTAGATTATGAATTTTTTTTTAGCTTTATTTAACCATAAGAGACCAATGAGTTCTAGAATTGTGTTTAAATCATACTTTTGTTTTCGCATTTACCGATCATTAACTAATTATATATTTTTCTATTTTATTTTCTTGTTGGACGTGCCAATTGAAACCTTTAATTTTAAAAGAAAAAAAATTATTGTAGCCCGTTAGTGATCCGTTTAATCCGTGGTCCGCTAGGGTTAGATCCCAACAATTGTAAGACCGTTAAGTATGAACCGGTTAAGGCCCTAACCCGTTTAGCCTGTAGCCCTGTAGGGCTGGCCCGATAGACATCTCTACTTTTCAAGCATTCCTAATGCTCGCTTTTTATTTTATTGACTTCTTAATTTGGCTTTGTTTCCAAAAAATAAATGATTATTATTCAATCATCTTCTCTTAAATTTTTTTCTTTTATATATATGTCATTCATTTAGTAAATGCAAACATAAATCGTTACGCAACACCAAATTTCCTTTCTCTTATAAATGTTTTTTAATTATCTGCAAACTAGCTAGCTCTTCCTTTCTCTTATAAATGTTTTTTAATTATCTGCAAACTAGCTAGCTCAATCGGATCGAGTAACTAATAAAAGAAAGAAGTGAACACTGTATATATAAGGTAGAGGTGCAAATGCAATTAATTCCAACTATTTTACTAAATAAAATTGCATTGGTGCTAGACCGTCTCATAATTTAGTGAGAAAAATCCTCTCATTAAAAGATTTATTTAAGTGATATTGGTTGTTGGGTTGATGAGGAAGCAACAGTGGCTGGGGAGGTGTTTTCTGGGTTTGTCATGGCGAGCGGAAGTGGGAGATAGCAGATCAGGGAAGGTCTCGTGAGAGAATGGCTCAATATGATACCATATAAGATTAGCGTAATTAGATAAATATGAGGCGAGAGATATTCTGTGAATTGGATGATTATTTCATTGAGAGATACATGGTATATATAGGTTACAGAAGATAAATTTAAATCACAACAAACTCCTAAAATTATGTTTTATCTGTTTGACTAGTATTTGAATTAATATCTCTAGAATCTTCCTTTATAATTAAATGATGGATACCCTTATCTTTACAATTAAATTGAGCTCATCATAACAATTGGACAAATACTTATGTGTACCAGTTACATACATGTAACTGGATCCAATTTGCTATTTAACCTCATTTTTTTAACAAGTCCACACTCCCTTCTTTTAGGCACTTATGTGTACAAGTTACATAAATGTAACTAAATCCAATTTTTTACATGACCCCTCTTTTTTATTAACTTCACCCACCACAATTTTTTAAAAAGAAAAATACATGTAAAAAACTATATTACCAGTTTATCAATTAAATTAAAATACAACTCATTAAAATTATAATTATACACCGACTATCGAGTTATCAATGAATCACCACGAAATCAAATATTATTCTATTTTTTTAACTTTCAAAAAAAAAATATAAAAAAAAAAATAACGAATATAAAAAAAATATTGAAAAAAAAATATGAAACTCAAAAATAAAATTATGTAATTTCAATTTTAAAAAGACCAAAATTTAGGAAAAAAATACAAAAAAAAAAAAATCGAAAAAAAAATTAAACTAAAAAAACAATGGATATGACATGCTCACTTTCTAGCTTTTTATTTCTACAATGATATCTGGTTTGTTACAAGTTTTTTAAAGTTGTAGATTATTGTTTAACACTAATTAATAACATAATCTAATTGAAAAATAAAATTTATATTTAGAAACTTAAATGAGGGGAGAATTGGGGAAGAAACCCGCATAATATTGCATCAGCTTTATTATTTTCTTTGTGGTCATCGCCGTGTTGATGCATTCATATGTTTATTGAGTGTGATCGTATTTATTAATTGAATTGTGTGTTCAGTGTGTTCATTTTCACTTTTGTTCTTCTTACTAGTTAGTTAATATCAATCTTTATTAATGGTATGTCTGAAATTATGAATGTGTTAAGTTATATATTTTTTTGTTAAGTATAATATTAGTTTAAATACGATATAGTATTAGTACGCTTATGGTATAGTACTATTTAATATATTGTATAGTACTAGAAATTAATGTGGGTATAAAAATATTATTTATTATATGAACTAATACTATACAATATGTGAATTAATACTATACTATAATTGAACTAGTACCATAGAGTATGTGAACTAATACTATACAACATGTGAACTAATACTATACTTAATTTGAACTAATACTATACAATATGTGAAATAATACTATAATATATTTGAACTAGTACCATAAAGTATGTGAACTCGAAACTCGAAAACATTAGATCTTGTACCAATATAAACTAATATTATACTGTATATGAACTAATACGTACAATACTGCATATTAATTAATAATATACCATAATACTTATCAACTGTTATCATAACACTTATAAACTACAAATTATATTCATAAAAAACTAAAATAAATTGATTAAAAAATGAAAGTTCAAATGAAAAAAATAATTAAACAATATAAAACGAAGTAAAATTTGAAAGGATAAGGTGAAAATTTTACACCAATTAATTAAAGTAAAATAGTATCAATAGAATTGAACACTTACAGTTAAGAGAGATGAGAGTTTTATTTTTTAAAACAAATTATTATTATTCAATTTAATACTTAAAAAAAATTAATATTATTTTTAAAATTTTCTTATTTGAGTTTAAAATTTTAGAATAATTATTTGATGCATAAAAAGAAAGTACGTGAAAAAAAATTATCATTTAGAAAGAAAAATAAATTTAAAACATAATATTAAAAAGAGAAATATAAATATCAATGGGAATAAAATAAAATAAAATTTTAAAAAATTAATGGAGTATTATTTTTTAATGAAAAAATTAAAAAAAAATTAATTGAAATAAAATAAAGGCCCATGAAAAATTTTATGTGTTAAATTGATATAGTAAATGGGTAATGTGTTATTTGTAATGGGTTATTGGATTTGATATAGTAAATGAGTCATGTGTAATGGATTATTGGATCCAGTTACATTACATACATGTAACTGGTAAATATTCATAATATATTATATAGTTAAAAAAATTTATAAAATAATATCCAAATAAAAAAGTTTGAGAAACAGACAAAATGAGACAACAATTTTTTTTTTTAAGGGTGGTTTACAAGATCATAACAAATAAAATACAATTTCAGAACTAAAGATCTTGATCTTCAAACCACGGATCATCATGGTATCGCCGTCCACTCCAATCGTGAGAAGGGGAAAGACGAGCATTCTCTTTTGCATTAAAAAAAATGTCCAGATCTCCAACCTTTAACCGAGACAACTCCACACTAAGGTGTTCTAATGGCAAGAATAGAAAACACAATAAATAGGCAAAGTTTCACCAAAGTACCAGATACATTCAAAGACTCTTGAGCCTATCTCACAGGAGCCCCACAACCAAGAAAAGAGTCTTACAACCACAATAGAGTCCATAAAGGGGAAAGTTGCACAAGGCGCAACGGGAGCAGTAATCAGAAACTAAAAGCTAGAAAAACACAATAACACTACCTAGAAAAACAGTAAACGGGATCAACGAAAAATACCCAAGCGGTCACCGTGGCTCCGTTAGGGATAATATACGTTGATCCCTAACAACAAACGAATAAAAAACTACATAAAAACGGAGAAACTCAGACGACCGCCGGCGGTAGTGACGACAGCGGCGGCGAGAGATTTTCGAGGAGAACAAAGTAGATCTGTAGATCTACAGACTAAAACTTAAGAAAAACTAAACAAAGTAGCCGTCGGCGGTGGTGAAACGATGGCAGCGACGAACAAAGTTTTCCACGTTTTGATTCAAAACTCTGCAAACTAGTGCTGAATCATAACATGGAAAAGTTGGCCGAGTTTTGATTCTATGTAGAATTTTTTTCCGAAAAATCTCATAAAACTCGGCGAACCAGTGCTGAGTTTTTGCAAAACGCGATTTTATAAAAAAAACTCGGAAACGAAATACACTACACATATATTGAGTACTAGTGAATAGTGAGTGCGAAATCGAACCATGGGAAGAGAAATTTAAGAAATGGGGTGTAGGAGGAAAATTAGAGTTTATGAGTAAGAAGGGTAATTTTAAAAAATAAAAAGTGGGTGAACTCATACATGAGGGGTGAAGATTCAGGGGCATTTATCCGTGGCCAAATGAAAGAGGTGTGGGCTTTGGGCCTTAAATTCGGCCCAAAATTGTGGCATATTTGCTCCTTCATCTTCACCGGGATTTCCTGCAAACCTAATTGAACTAAAATGTCCGACAGGATTCAAATTTTCTTCGTCGGAATTCTTAGAGAGAGAAAGCAAGAGAGATGCGCATCTCTGCATTCAAGGGAAGAAATCACTCAACTATCAACCTCTTTTCTATCCCAAGTAAGTCTCACTCTCTTCTCTTCTTCTCTTCAAGCCCCTCTGCTGCTAAGCATTTGAATCATAACCCTAATTCCCAAATTGACCAAGGAGTCATTCCGATATCTGATGCGATATTCAGAGATGGCAAGAAGACGGGCTCTTACACGCGCGGTGACTCCACATTCTACTCTCTTATCGAACACCACGCCAACGCCGGGGATTTCCGGGCCTTGGAGATTATTTTTGAACGAATGAAGCGCGAAAAGCGATCGTTTATTGAGAAGAATTTCATATTAGTTTTCAGGGCTTATGGAAAAGCGCGTCTACACCTTAAAGCCGTTGAGTTGTTTGATCGAATGGTAGATGAGTATCACTGCGTGCAAACTGTTAAATCCTTCAATTGCGTCCTTAATGTGATTATTCAGCAGGGATTATATCGCCATGCTTTGGAGTTTCATGACCATGTCATTAACGATAAGAAACACATTTCTCCCAATGGTTTAACGTTTAATTTAGTCATCAAAGCGCTGTGTAGGTTGGGACTGGTTAGTAGGGCAGTGAATGTGTTCAGGGAAATGCATATGTCAAATTGTAAGCCCGATGCATATACTTATTGCACTCTGATGGATGGGTTGTGCAAGGAGGGTATGATTGATGATGCTGTGGCTTTATTAGATGAGATGCAAATAGAAGGTTGCTTCCCAAATCCAGCAACATTTAATGTGTTGATCAATGGGTTATGCAGGAAGGGTGACTTAGCCCGGGCCTCAAGGCTGATTGACAATATGTTCTTGAAAGGTTGCATTCCAAATGAAGTTACTTACAACACTCTCATACACGGTTTATGCTTGAAAGGGAAGATAGATAAGGCGGTTAGTCTTTTGAGTCGTATGTTGTCAAATATGCTCAGCCCGAATGATGTTACTTATGGAACCATAATTAACGGGCTAGTTAAGGACGGAAGAGCTGTTGATGGTTTGCATTTGATGATGGCAATGGAGGAAAGAGGGTACAAAGCAAACGAGCATGCCTATTCATCTCTTATTAGTGGGCTGTTTAGAGAGGGAAAATCTGATGAGGCACTAAGGCTGTGGGGAAAGATGATGGAGAAGGGATGCAAGCCAAATACAGTTGTTTATAGTGCTCTTATAGATGGTCTGTGCAGAGAAGGAAAGCCCCATGAAGCTGAAGAGTATTTTCTCCAGATGATTAATGTAGGTTGCTTGCCGAATGCTTTCACTTACAGCTCCCTGATGAAGGGTTTCTTTGAGGTTGGAAACTGTGATAAGGCAGTACATTTATGGAAAGAGATGGTTGAGAAGGATTTCATGGATAATAAGGTTTGTTATAGTGTTCTCATTCATGGTTTCTGTAAGAATGGAAAATTGAAAGATGCACTTATGGTATGGAAGCATGTGCTGGCTAAAGGATTAACTGCTGATGTTGTGGCTTACAGTTCGATTATCCATGGTCTCTGCAATGCTGGATTAGTGAAACAGGGGTTGAGCTTGTTTAATGAGATGCTCTGTAAAGAGTCTAATTCGAAACCTGACGTTGTAACCTATAACATAATTATCAATGCTTTATGCAGACAGGATAACATTTCCCATGCTATTGATATTTTAAATCACATGTTAAATCAAGGCTGCGATCCTGATTCTGTTACATGCACAATTTTCTTGTCAACTTTGAGGGAAAAGCTTGATCCACCACAAGATGGTAGAGAATTTCTAGATGAGCTAGCTTTGAGGCTAGAGAAACGGCAAAGAATAATGGGTGCTGCTAATATTATTGAAATTATGCTTCAAAGTTTTCTTCAGCCAAAAGCATCTACGTGGGATACGGTTATTCGAGGGGTCTGTAAACCAAAGAAAATTCTAGCAGTGATTGACAAATGTTGGGGTGAATTGTTCTTCTGAGTTGACCCGTGCAACTTATTTTGGTATGATTTTACACCTCCATTATACCAGTTAAACATGTTTTCCAGCTTTCTTGTGGCTTTCTTATTTGTGGCTTACTCTCTGGAAGATAGTGTAAATCGTACTATTTCTTGTTACTAAGATCTGAATTTTTGCCTGAAAAAAAACGCTTTAATCCTGATTTTCTGTTTGCGTTTGCCTTTTAACATCATTGTACTGTGTATGCTCTTACATTGTGACATTTGTTTGTGGAGCCGGGCCTTCATAAACTTCTCCAATTATGAATACTACAGCCATCATTAGCTAGGTCACCATTTTATTAAGTCATAACTTTGCACATTTATGTGCTGAATTGGTGGACAACATAACAAACACGTGGGTTTTTAAATTGTCATCTGAAAGTACCAAAAAACCAATCAGGTTTAGTTATATTGGAGCAGAGTTAAGTATTTTAATGCTGGGTTTGAATTTACACTGTGCTGTTTGAAGCATGATGTGGTATCACTGTATCAGATAGTTTTCCTAGGGCTCATTTGCTACCATGTGTGTGAGATAAGGTGAGATAATGTAACAAGAGATTATTTAACATGTGATAGACTTCTATCGTGTTTGGTATTGTGCATTATTTAAGACATGATAAACTTATCTTGTGTTTGGTGTTGTGCATTATTACATGGGATAACATGGCAAATGACAAATTTATCATGTTCATTCAAATTAATAAAGTAGAATGGTAGAATGCATGAGGTGTCAAATAATACCGTTTGAAGGGGGGTGGGGGTATGTAATACCTTTGAAAAAGGTTTTGTGGATATCGGGTTGAACATTAATACCGGGTCGACAATATTGTTCAACACGGAGACAAACAACAGATAAACTGATAAAGGGGGATAAGACATGAATACCTGCCTTATCATCACCCCTAGCAAATGAGCCCTTACTATAATGCAGGAGGTCCAATCTGTCCGATGTCTGCATCTGTATGCCAAGTGCTATACAAAAATAAGAATTACAGTATATATATATATATTTTTTTTTTATCAATAATTATATTTTGAATTATGCCCAATGGAGCACAAAAGTTTGATGTCTGATAGTTTTCTTACCATAATACAATCTGTGGGATCAAATATTAGAAATTTATTTTATGTTTTCTATTTTCTTGTCCATGACCACATTTATTCACTTTGGTGGTTATTGTTATGGAAGGATAGATTTGGGTGGGAACATATGAATGAACGTAGAAGAATTGAACGAAGTTGGGAAATGCATGGTCTTTTCACATAGGATGCCGAGCAGTAAGGAAGCAATTCCCAATTTCAATCTACATGAATAGTAGGGCTAGGATTGCAATTCAGTGGGAATGTATGCTTGGTATTTTTTTTTGATCAAGTTGAACTGTATGACATCTTATACAATCACTTTGATATTCAAATAGGGCACTATTTTTTGATGAGATAGTTTCAAATTTACACATCCTGGTTTTTCATGATAAATACTACAGTTTCTTCAAGGTATCTCAAAGGCAATGCTGCATCGAGCTTGGCGTTTCTGGAACAATAGCGTTGCAAAAGAGAGCTTGGTAGTAACTCCTTAGGTGGCTCCTTGGAGGATCGTACTGTTCAGGATTGTCTTTCCAGAATATTGCTATCAGGATGCAATCCTTCTACCATCTGGTATACGTCAGGTAAATCTACAAACAGGATACATATGCCTTTAAATATTTTCTTATTTCTATTATTATGGAATTGTCCCTAGGGGTAAATTGTTATATTATCGATTTGCCTTAAATATATTTTTTAAACAGAAATTACCTCGTTTTTATCTTGGGATATTTCATATTTGTCATCTGTTTTTTGTCTTCTGGATGACGAATATAAATCGGATAAAATTTCAAGGATTGTAGATATATATATACCAGTTTGTGCATTAAACCCTTGCATATCCATTCACAGAAGCAATTGTTTGGATAGCTAATTCATATATATTTCCTTAAATATTTTTTGTTGTTGTTGACAATATTGCAAATGGTGATCGATCAGGGCTTTTGTGGATGATGATATACAAAACAAGGAGTGAAATGGACTAGCGGTTCATATTGTGGTAATGGAGCAAGGACCTCCTCCGGAACTACAAATGTGTTCGAAAGAATGACACATTCTCAAAGAAAACCATATGTCAATCATTACATGCAAAACCTTTGTGAGAAGTGAATGTGCACTTAACTGATTGGGCACAAAGTTTTTGACATTCAGGTGGAGGTAGAAGCACGAAATGATTTGTACTCGGAGTGTTTTTCGTGTTATCGGAAGTATGTACTCTCATAGCAAATAGCCTGCATAGGAGGAGTATCTGTATAGGGACAGAAACGATTCCTCTTATCTGCAAAAATTCCCTAAACTCTGTACACATCATTCATAAGTCTCTAGATGTAGCAAACTTGTTAAACATGGAAAACACTTCACTTTTGTTTCTAAAATATAAATCCAAGTGAATTAATCTGTAATATGTAATGTACTACCATTCACAATCTGCATATCTTTGGTGCCTTTATATGGCTTAATATGAGTTAGATTTTCAATATAAGATGCATCCGAGTCAAGGCTGAGTAACTTTAGTAGACCTACTAGATGATTCCAGTTTTTTAGATTATGCAACCTTCTATTTATAGACTTCAAAGACTAACTACATCCAACCACATATCTCATGGAACGATCGAGAAAAGAATAACCTCCTATAGTGAACGTTAACGGTTCACCACAAGCGCACTTCTAGATGAAATAAAATTCTTTTAAACACGACATCGAGACCAAAGCCATGCCGTTTCTTTAGAATGTAATGCCAAAATTAGATTAAAGTTGATTTTAAAAATTAGGTTTTGGATTTTAAGATCCTTAACCCCTTTAATTCGGGATTTAAAAATCGGTTTTCAAAATACACTCAAAATTATCTCTATTAAACATATTGATTTGACATAAAATTATATCTATATAATATCACTCCAATCATTATAATTTTTCTCAACAATAATATAATAATACATTACATTCAATCATTACACAATGAACAATCAGTATAACGTCACCAAACAATAATATAATTTCATTCAATCTTACACATTGATTTGACATGAAGTTAAAATATTACACTATTTCAAAACTCAAAAGAAACACACATATTACTATTCATCAGGATTTAAAAAATTCAGGATTTCAAAAACCGATTTTCAAAATCACTCAAAGGCCAAATAAACATCACCTGAAGGTAAGAATTGTGCAAATTTTGAGTTTCCTAATTTTTTTTTGTAAATAATTAAAAAGACACTTTTTAAGTAAAAAGTACTAATATACATGAATTCACTATCCAAACAATTACTTCTGCCAATGGATATATACATGATTTTATGTAAAGGCTTAGTTGTAAATTGATATACTTTAAAATATTTTATATTAGTAACCTAATATTTTTAAGTGAAACAATTAATCCCTTGTGGGAATTGTACAATGCCCATGGACACATTAGAATTTTTACCAGGATAAACAAGGAATTGTGGCTACTTTCCAATCAATGATTATATATTTTTTCAGCTCAACATTAGAGATACAAATGCAACCACTTTTCATTTGGTTATATTCAGTCCAAAAGTTAATGTTTATAGAGTAATAAGTTGAAGTCAAAATCGACACAAATTACTCGGTACAATTTTCAATAGAAAAATATTATCAGTAATAAAGTGTACTATCATTTCAAACCTTTTTTTTTTTTTTAAAAGTGACACTTTACACAAATAAATTGCACTTCTCCGTCTATTGTCGCCCTTGATTCAATTGAACATTTTTTAAAATGAAAATAAAACAGTTTCTTTCATTTAAACTATCGCCACCAATTATCTTAATATTACATCTAATGTCATTATTTTATATATATATATATATATATATATATATATATATTTGTCCTAATCACTTTAATTGACCATCATACCCTCATAAAAAAATAACATTATATCTTTTAATACTAATAAATAACTTACATATTAAAAACGGTGTCAAAAAAAAAAGTTCAATGAAGTCAGAGGTGGAGAGAATATAACTTTTTATAAAATGTATCTAAAAATTTACTCCCTGCATCCCCAGTTAAGTTTACCCATTTACTCTTTGCAAAAGTTTAAAAGAATATACTCCCTCGATCTATTTTTATAATTCTTAATTGATTTAAATACAATTTTTAAGAAAAATTAACTATTTATAGTAAAAAGTAAAAATTTGAGAGTGAAGATAAAATATAAATAAAATAGTGTGCAAGTAGTAATTTATGTTTAGAAAATGAAAACTATAAAAATACACAAATAAAAATGGAGAATGAGTAATTATAAAAATAGACAAAGAGAGTATTATTTAATGTGGTAGAGAGAGAGGTAGAAAAAAAAAATGTAGAAAGAAATACTCCCTCCTTACTAACCCATAACTTGGAAATTATTCTTTATCCATAAAATGTAGTCTCATACCCTTTATGAAAACTATCACCCTTCAACCATCACTTAATTACTCAAATTGTCATCAACTTTATTCACAAACAATCACTTTATTTACAATGGACCCTACAATACCCTTACTTTATCTACTTTATCTACCATTTTTTTAAAACACGTGTCCCACTACAATGGGACTACATTTCATAGACGGATGGAGTATTATACAAGATAAAAATGAGAGTAGTAAAAACTTTTTAACTTTATAATTAATAAATTTAATTTTTAGTGTAAATAATGACATTTGAAGTGATATTGTGTTGTTTTGAGAAAATAGTTAAAATGCCCTTTGAAATTTTAATTGGTATTTTAAATATGAATCATTAATTAAAGTGAATATAATTTTATGGCAGAAATCTGAAAAAATAAATTACTCATTTCGTTCCATACTTAATGACCCATTTTATCATTTTGAGTGTCACTTACTTGATGACACATTACCTAAAATAGCAAAAACATTTTAAAACAATTTTCTTAAAACATTACAATATTACAACAAATGTCACTATTTTATTACACTAAAACGTAACTTACTATTTATAAAGTTAAAAAGTCTTTACTACCCTCACTTTATCTTACATGATACTTATAAATAATTCATTCATTAAAATCTGTGCCCAATTAGTTCGGGTCATCAAGTATGAGACGAAGGGAGTATAGTTTAGTACAAAATCCAACTGCATGAAACTAAGAAAACCACCAAAGCACTTTGTCCATAGTAAATTAATCACAGTTCTGATTGGAATAATTCTGAATTTCTGATCATAAAAGTCAAAGAAATAATTAACTAAAATCTATGCTCCCAAATGGCTATCTTTATTCCTGCTATCTTTTCCAGAGAATACAACATTAACTTGAAAGAACTGATACAAAATTACGATAGGTCGATAAACATGCCATCAAAAGTATCAAATAAATAGATAATGGTCTCCGATCCACAAGAACCTTTTGATAGCTGTGTACTCGGAATCAAGCATCGAACCTAAAAAGCCATCCGACCAGCAAGCCTGCTCTCTGATATCCGTCTGTCAATTGCTGCATCAATCGAGCTCATCTGGAAAAAAAAAGTCCCACTCACCGAATATTAGAACAGCAAAAACAAAACAAAAAAACAGAAAAAAAAAGAGAAAAAAAAAAAAAAAATCAACTGAACATCTTACAACCAATCACAGTGGATACCTGGACCATTTGAATTCACGTTCGGTCTTAAAAAAATATTGCATGATCACACAAATTGGGCAAAAATCAGATGGGTAGTTGTCCCAAATGCCTCGTGGGAAGAAATTTTTAAGTGGAAAAAAAATTAAATTTCCAGAAAGTAAATACATACACTCGGTTCTTAACCTTGTATGATGCTATGGTGGAGGCTCCTGGAGCATGATTTGCACAGTGCTAGTCAGAGTTAAATTACTAGTTATGAGCAATTATAATGTAAATACCTACTTGACACCTTTGTTGACCACAAAAATCGTGGGATTGCTTGCCATCCGGAGAATGTCCAGGGAGGATATAACAGTCAATCACATCAATGGGGTGGAAAAGTAACAGTATATGTGATCAAATTGCTAAGTGTAAATGTTTTTTTAATCCCTCAACTTTTTGGACTTTGAAATTTGTCTTTTGAGTATACCAAATTCAACTTTTTCATCCTTTTAGCCAGTTATAAGGAAGAAAAAGTTGAATTTTGTTAACTTGTTATAGCCGATAAAAGGACGAAAGTTGAATTGGTAAATTTAAGGAACTATTTCAAAGTTGAAAAGTTAGCAGGCAAAAAAAATGTTTACACAATTGTTAAAGGTATTTTTCTTTGTGTTCATTAGATTTAGGAAGAGTAAATTAAAGCATACAGTGAAGTACCTTTATAGATACAAAAGAATGAGCATACAAAGGAATTTGAAAACAGCAAGAAAAGTTAGCCACCAGGATAGTTGATCAACTCAACCTAATATCGATATGAAAAGAAACTAGTGATGGGCTATTGTGACTTACCTGGCTATTCTCGTCATGCACCTGATACTTCAACAATGACATTCTTCTTTCCTCCTACAAAATTTGAATATCACAGTAAGGGTATGTTTGTTTCTGGTGTGGCACCCCACATTTGTTTTTTCAAATTCAGATCCAAATTTGTCAAACACGATTTTGGTATAGAATTTCAAATCCTATAAAAAATTCTGCCCCTATAATTCCTATAATGCACATATTTTTCTTTTTTCAATACACAATCAATCACCTATCATCCACTTTTTATTTAATTATTATCTACCCAACTAATACTCTCTCATCCTTTTCCAAAATGGTGTTCCTAATTATTTGTCACTTTGCTAATATCAACAAAAAATTATCTCATTTTTTTCTAATACACCTTTCACTATAAAATATAAATACAATATATATATACTCGATTTAAAATCTAATATAATCAATAAACAAACACACCATTATTGTGATAGTTCGAGACAGATGAAAAGCAATAAAAAGCATTTGAAAGACAAATTTTAGAGAAGAGAAGACTACTGACCATAGACATAGCCTCATCATCCCACACTAAGTAGACCTCATTTGTTGCAGGGTTAGTAGCAGGAGCCTTGTTTGCAATTACTGGAGGAGGTCCAATTGAAGGACCGCCAGTATTTGGGCCAGATGAATAAGAGTGTGAATTTGTAGGTGCTGCAGCATTTAACAATTGGGAAAGGCAAGCATTCAGATATAATATCCAAATCTACTTGAAAAAAAAAAGATAATTGTATTTAATTCATTCATTATACATGCACACATCAGAATGAGGCAACAGAAACATCAACTGAGCATCACACATGTTTCCGGTATCAGGAGATGTAATTTTCCCAAGTCCGGACAACAGATATGTATCAAGATTGCTTGTTTCGTAGTTAAAAGAAACTTAATTGATTAACAAAATAAACTCCATTGATGAGTCTTTTTTTTTTTTTTTTGATAAGAAACTTATACTTTTATTGCATGCATAGGGATGAGAAGTCCCTATTGTGATTACATATTCAGTTACAAGGCATAGGTCCAATTCCTAGACACCTCAGAAATAAGATTACCCCTAAAAGCTTTATGACTAAGAGACCATAAGGCCACTTTATACTTAATTCTATCCCATATCTCATCAATCGGTTCATTTCCATCCTCAAAAATACGTCTATTCCTCTCACCCCAGATAAACCACATTACTACTGATACAGCAACCCTCCCTAGTATTTTTCCTTTTTTGCTAATAGTGCCCCCATTGATGAGTCTTACTACTAACTATATTACATCAACAAAATTGTCACAAGAGTAAGCCAATAAATATATCCTATATAAACCTCAATAGCATATCAAGACATGTTCTTTATGGTACAAGACCTACGGTTGTATTGTAAATATAATGCATTAACATTATAATCAGTTGATGTGTCTTACAACTAGCTATAGTACATCATCAAAATTGTCGTAAATATTAAACCAATAAATATATCCTATATAACCCGGTTGTAAAATTATTGCATTATCAATATAATTTATTGATGCATGTTACAGCTAACTGTATTACATCATCAAAATTTTCATAAATAGTAAATCAATAAATAATTAAATATATCCTATATAAACCTCAATAACACATAAAGACATGTTCTACATGGCACAAGACCTCCAGTCGAATATTCTATTCCTAGCTAACAAAAACTTGAAAGTAGAATTTCAAGACTTCATAAATTTTCCCCGCAAAGAGATAATAATAACAATATTATAATAATATGAAGCAAACTTTTTCCACTATATTAGGTTAAAGTCTTATTCCACTTTGAACAAGACCGAAACCAAATGACCAAACATACTTATCCAAATCAGAAAATGAGAAAAAGATAACAGATAAGAAAAAAAAAAAATACATAGCAATGCAAACACAAACCTGGAATTCCAGGGTTGTAATAGCTATTAAATGGCAAAGTGCTACCACCAAACTGAGGCTCTACATTCTTTATTTCTGAAGAGGAGCTTATTGGAGCAGAAAATGGTGAACCTTGAACAGAAATACCATTGTTAGGAACAACAGGAAACAAAGGTTGAGATACAGTAACTGTAGGCGTAGCTGTAGACGTCCCCGGTGGTTGAAGCACAGGAGGTGTTGCAGGTGAGCCGGGCAGTCTTACATTCTGCACAGGAAACAAAGGCTGTTGAGGCAACCCCACTGCTGGAACTGAAACAGGCTGGGGTGGGTACCCACCCCAAAGTTGTGGGCGAGGCCAACCACCAGGAGGCACAGGTAATCGAGGATTATAACTGCATCATATTGATAAGAAATAAGACATATTGCAAGCATGAAGAGGCATTTTTAATGAAAAGGTACATCTAGTCCCCTAAAATATTATTCTAAGTAAACACTTTTAAGTATTTTTTGGTGCATCCAGACCCCTCAAATAATCATTTCCATTGATTCAAATAACATAATAATTTTTTACGTACAAATATTATGCCAAAAAAAAAACACATAAATAGTAGATCATAATTTTCATTTTTATCGGAAACATACAATTTTTTAAAAAAATAAACACATTCATTTATAATAAGAAACATTAAATTAATAAAATAAATAAATAAAGCAACTATGGTTGTCTAACAAATAAGAAAGTTTACATTTACTTTTGAATAATAGAAATATTTAGTTTTAAAAGGGTAAAAAGTTTATTTGCATCAATAACATACTTCAAGCGAATATTTGTTCAATTCGAAAAAGTTAGGCTGATTTGCACCAAAAAGTACATTAGGAACTTACTCAAACCTGAGGTAATGGGCCTGGATGTACCTTATCCCTTTTAATTACCTTAAACCTTTCAGATATACAAGATTATTTGGCCTATTTTTGCTAAATATTATTTCTAAATTCCAAAGTTGCTTATAAACATCGTATAATTGAATAGTTGCACAGGAACCTACAGTGGAGGCATTGGTGCAAAAGTAAGCTGGCCAGGATACCCAACACCTGTTGATCCTGGAATCACACCACCAACGATTTGGGATGACGGAATATCAACTTTGGCTGCTTTTGAAGGAGCCTCTTCGTCTGCAATATATACATATAAAACGTTATTAATCCCAAAACATTACCAAGGAATATGGGAGACAGAATCTCTCACACAAATCACATAAATATATTAATGCAAAACACATCTTCAGTTTCAAAATTCAAAGTTTTAAAATCAATTACAAACTCAGGACTGAAGACTAAAGGATTATGCATATTCCCAATTTCATCTTCAAGATATAGAATTCTTCATTCAATCTATCCTGATGTTTAATTCCACACACACCCACTTTCCCCAAAACGAAAGAGAAAAAAATAAAAAAACAAAGCATTCAAACCAAACCACCAATACCCCTCACCTACCCTCCCCCACAACAAATTAAGACAAAAAAAGAGATAGATTGGTTTCAGGTTTATTATTACGTTTCTATTTTATTTCACATCTCCTTTACACAATGATGAGCCCATAAAATGAAAAACTGAACCTACAGGGCACCTCCACAGTGTGATTGCCAAATGCAAGAAGGAATATAAAAGTGTGGCTCCAGAGTCTGGACCTCCCAATATTGGTCACTAAGCAGTGAGTTCAGTTAAACAATAGATGTGTTTAGCAGTTGAAGGTTAAAAAGAGATTGTGTCTAATGTGATGCTACAATATTCTATTTACGAGAGAGATATAATATGATCTCCAAATCATTTGAATAGGATGGGGAAGGATATAAGCACGCCTATGCGTGTTACATCCCCTGTTTCTCAGGGCTCATGCAGATTGAGGAAGTCCTACCAACTGAAGCTCTTGGGAAAACCATAGGAAAAAAGGAATCAAGGTAACCTCACTTATTTAGTTCATAACCAACATAAAATTCTGTGACAAAGGGCTGAAAAATAGCTATGGCCATAGTTGTTAGAGGCGAACAGAGGCGCAAGGAGCCTTCACCTCTTGAACATGGGCAAAAAACAATTTTTAAGGGAAAAAAGGTACTGGAGAATCTTATCTAAGTAAATATTTGTAACATCTGTTGCTATGGGAAGGAGATATACACTAATCTAAATCAAGATGTGTCAAATATCTTGCTATCAGAAGGAGATACAGAGTTAAAAACACAGCCAAAGTCATAAATGATTAAATGGGCAGCAACAGAGATAACATTCTCACAAAAAAGGGGGAAACAAACATTGCATCGAGCAAAAGCAGGGGCAGCAGTGCTGTTTCTAGGTTTCTTCCTTTTTTAACATGTTTCCGTTAAACCCAAAGCCCAAATTTAGTGGCATTTCTTGTTTATGATTCTGTTACTGTTTTCTTTAGAGATCTTTTTGGTCAAAACATGTTTAATAACTCAAAAATCATACACAACATGCTTAATGCTTTGGGGTGAGGAGATCTGGAAAGTAAAGAGGCACGCCTCGGGCTCATCAGAAAAACACAAGAAAGCACAGATGCACACACCTCACAAACTTTGCCCATGGGGCCCGAGTGGGGCCTTTAACAACTATTGCTGTGACAGAAATAAAACCAGCATTGGTAACTACTTTAAGGTGCCGGAATATATGGTTCCTTTTGTCATCAATTTAACCCACGGTAGTTTATAATTCATCACAATTGGCTTCACTTTGTTTGGTACAACAACAAGATACATAGTGCTGCTGCCACCATAACCAACCCCAAGAAACATACTCCCTCCGTCCCAGGAAAGCATGGAGATTAAAAATATGATAGAGGTGATGTGATTGAGAGGGAGAAAGAGTATAATGAAATGTGAGAGAGAGTGATTTGCTAAAAAAAAAGAATTAGAAGCTTTTATTGGAACCCCACGAAAAATGGAAGTTGGACCGGGAAGGAGGGAGTATAATATAAGCATTCAATTAAAACTCAACCAGACTAATACACCAAACAATATACATGATAATTCCAACAGGATTAACACAATAATGTGTATAGAATACCTTCATCTCCATAGTGAGCAGCTAGAGCATCAGCTGGAACCCCTTGCATTCCATAAATTTCAACTTCAGTAGAGTCTCTTCCAGGTTTAGCATTTGGAACTCTGAACAAGAATACATATATCTGAGATTAAAATTCTACAAGCATCGGTACTTAAAGTAAAGGAAATCGAACAAGCTATCACATTTGCTCGATTCTCCTAAGATACCACCAATAAACTATCTCAAATGTTAAATTGAAAAGGATCAAAGTGACGAACTTGGAGACTTGTTCCTTGTGAACCTGAAGAACGTGGATGACCATGCCGCTGGCGGTTGAGAGCTTCTTGTGGCAAACATGGCATTTGAAGTGCTTAGCCTTCTGATGCTGCACCAATATCTTCTCGTCCTCAAATTCCCTATCACAATAATAACACCACATCTTGTCTACCGCCGCTCTCTTCTTCTTTTTCCCCATTCTATTCTCTGATCCAATCTAACCAACTCCAATTACTATCCAAAAAACGAATTCACTGATTTTCTCTTCTACTATCAACGGGAAAAGTCGTAACAATTAAATCTAATTGGGATCGGAATTAGATTAAAATTGGAGGGGATGAACGAGGAAGGAGGGTTAGGGTTTCTCAAGCAAATTCCTTTTAATTTCTACTCCTTTCGTCTACACATAAAGTGTGTGCGCCTATTTTTTTGCGTTTGATGTCGTGTATCTGTTATCTATTTTATTAAAATATTTAAAAAATATATACTCCCTCCGTCCCACAGGAATTTGCACACTTTTCATATATGGATGTCCCATACCAATTTGAACACTCCATAAAAAGAAATATCTTCATAACCCCCACCCTTGAAATATACTCATATTTACCCATATGCCATTACTTTTCCACACTCAATCTACTTTTTACTTTACTTTATTCATAAAAGTTTACAAAACTACCCCTCAAAACATCAATCATTACACATTTTCTTACACATTTCTTAAAATGTGTGTCGGTCAAATATACGAAGTAACTAAAGGAATTGACTAATATACGTGAGTCCAAAAATAAATATTTGAAGAAATTTTGAGGATGAAGTTTAATAAATGAACAAAATTTGTGTAAAATATTTCACACATTAAATATGTGTAATTAAGACATTTTTAAAAAATTCATGGGTCAAAAGTTTGGATCTAGATTGTCCAAAAAATTCGCGGGTGGCAAGCAGGTGGTTTACTACCTGACCTATATATTGTTACTACAATGTTAAAATATTTTTACTTCAAGACCAAAAATGTGGTACTATATGTCAAAAATATTTTGGAGAATTTGTCCAAAAAATTAAGTGTCCAGAATATTTTTTGACCTGTAGTGACAATATTTTGATCATGTAATAACATAAGTTTGGTCATGTAGTCAAACAACACTTAAAAGAGAAAAAAATATATTTTAATTAAGTTTGACGCGAGTTGACTCGCATTGACCTGAGTTTGACCCACGAATTTCTGTCTCAAATTTACCTTAACTATCTATATTTCATATACATAAAAGGTTTGAGCCTTTCAGATATTGAAATTGGTTCTAACCCATCTTTTGTTTGGAGATCATTGTACTGGAGTAAAGATTTATTGGAAGAGGGTGCTAGATGGAGAATTGGTGGTGGCAGTGGTATTCACTTATTCAAGGATAGATGGGTTAGTGGCCTTGAGGGAGGCAGGATCAACTCTAGACTGGCAAGTGCTTCGAATGTCAACAGATTCTTGCACGCAGATGGAAGATGGAATGAACAGCTTATCCGTCAAGCCTTCTACGCATATGAAGCAGATCACATCTTACACACTCCCACTTTTGGTACTCACCAACTAGATCAAGTTTTTTGGCCACACACTTCTACTGGTATATATTCAGTGGCTTCAGGGTATTTCCTGGCCTTTGGAAGTTATATTCAGGAGAGGGGGCGAAATTTGGAAGGATCTTCAAATACTCAGCTGTATGGAAAGATTTATGATACAATTTGGAAGCTCCAGGTGCCGCCGAAAGTTCGGATTTTCTGCTGGAAAATATCTCAGAATATGATTCCATCTAAAGGTAATCTAGCTCTCCATCATGTGCCGATTAGTTCAATTTGCAGGTGTTGTGGGACGTACATGGCTGATATTATGCATTGTATCTTCAAATGTGTTATCTCTAAGAGAACTTGGAAAAATGTAGGCCTTTGGAATGGTATCTGCCATGCTATTAAGGGTGATGTGCTGGATTTTATTGGATGGTGTGTGCAAAAGTTGAAAATGGAGGAGATGACCTTGGTGATTATGATTGCATGGGCTATATGGAAAGAGAGATGTGATTATACTCATCAGGAAACTCAATGCAATGGCAAGGTGGATAGACAAATGAAATTCAATGTTAAATGGGCTATGTCATATTGGACAGATTTTCAAAACATGAAGAACATTGGCAACACAAATGAGGACTTCATCACCAAACAAAAGGAGCTGTTCTCCAGCCACAGGGAAGGTAATATACTTTACACAAATGCAGCTTTTAATGTGGATAAAAACTTCTTTGTGGCAGGTTGGGTGGTCATTGGCTCTAGCAATACAATTATACTTGCAGGAGCGGAAAAAATGGATCATTCGGGATCGATTTGTGGAGCAGAGCTAAAGGCAATGATATTAGGAATCCAAAAATGCAAGAGCCACAACATTAAGATTAATGCTATCCGTACGGATTCCATGGATGCTATAAGCGCCATTGAGATAGGAGATCACTTGGGAATGCTGGAATATGATACTGCTAAGGAGGTGAAGGCCTTGCTTCGAAAGCTGATGGTTTGGGATTGTCAACAAGTCCCACGCGAATATAATCGGATTGCACATGAATTGGCAAAAAGTTCTATTAACACTTCATTTCCTCAAGATTGGAATGAAGATGAATGCCCTCAATATTACAAGGATTTGCTTGTTCTTTACTCTCATTCTTGAGAGTATGTTTTTTTATCCCTTGTAAGGTTGTCAAAAAAATAATCTATATTTCATATACATTAAGCTTTTATGTTAATAAATTTTCAATTTTAAGAATACGAAGGTTATTGTAATATGTTTCAAAAAGGAAAGTGTAAATTTTTCCACATTTACTAATTGTGAATCCTTTCAGATGATGTGACTTCTCCAATACCTCCATTTTAAAATCTCTTTAATTTTGTATGTTTGAATTAATTTTTTTAATCGTTTTATAACTGTCTTATTTCTATGTCTTTTTCACCAATTTACATTTTCTAAATCTAATTCTAAGTGGAGACTGTCATTGAAAAGATAAAGAATGGTGATTCAAGTGAAGGAGAAAAGATTGAGGAAATTGATCAGGATCAACTGATTGAGACCACTGGAGAACAAACCTTGCCAGCTATTGAAAATAATAAGTCCATGGAGATTGTCAAGATGGATGATGCTCCAACTTATAAGATTGTTGAACACCCTATCATCTTTGATGCTGAAATAGTTGAATCAATTTCAACTGAGGTCAAAAGAAAGCTGAGGCCAAGACAGATGGACCTGAGGCCAAAACAACTGTGGAAGATGCTGTGAAAAATGAGGAACAAGTTGCTATGAAGAAGACCTTGGAAAATGAGGCAATAGCTGCAGCACCATCAACCTCGATGGAGTTCCCAATTCACCTTGATGCATTACTGTTGATGTTGATATAAGTGTTTTGTTTAATGATCCAACAGTAAAAGCCGAGTGTTGTATTTAATGTTCTCAACACTTATGACAACATCAGAATTTGCCCTTCCTTTTCTCACTAACTCCAATCTTACGCTTGTTGTCTAGTAATGTCCCCAGTGCAGTGCAGTTAGAAGACGTGGGCAACACCAGGTCACGCAACTGTGTGGGAGTGAGAAGTTATTGGGCATAATATAACAAGTCCTACATTTAAGGAGGAGTGGAGAGAAGTTATGTAAACTGTTTGATCTCACGGCTGTGATGATCATAGGAGTTGAGAGCAGTTCGTACCTCATGCCTATAAATACCGTAGCTGCCTCAACACAAGACACAAAAGAAGAAAAGCTAAATTCGAGTACTAGTCTATAGAACGCTTTATACACTTCTAGTTAGGAAAACACTTGTTTCTTCTTGTAGATTTTAATACTATTGTAAACCCGAATAGTAGTATGTTTAATCATGATCTTATTTACTAGGTTATATGCATAGATCTATGAGGGAGATAGTTTCGTAGGATCTAGTAAATTATTTACACTCATTATAGTGTTATTGTACACCTCGAAGAGGTTGTAATTGTTTCACATATTTTTATATAGTGAACAGCGTAGATTATTTTGTAATCTACGCAAATTTTGAATACTTCCATTTTCACTTCGTGCATTTTAATTTCCGCTGCATAGTGTTGTCTGGACAGTGCCAACACGACAGACAACATCTCTGATTTCGCACGCACACACACTTTCAGTTGGTATCAGAGCCAACTACTTGATACACTAAGTAGAGATCTTGCTTAGAGTGTGTATATTGCAATGGAATATTCGATTTCTCCTGCACTTAGTCCTTATATTGTGTACATCAAATATCTTGATGAACGAGCATGGAGGAGTACACTGGTTGACTGGATTCAACCACAGACTGAAGCTGATAATGATCCAGAATCTTCTACTTCTGATGTTGCATCAGATGTGCCAACATATGCTACACCATTTGCCAGGTATCCATTATTTTCGATTACCAGTCTGAACTGTTTTAATGAATTTATTTATGATGAGACAGCTACATCGATGGAAAGTCACAACTGTGATTTGTCAAAGCTGGATAATGTCTTAATGATTGGTAACATAAAAAGAACAGGTATTGGTTACAATGATATGTCTTTTAAACCTTCTTATAATAAAAAGCCTATTGTGTTTTTTAAGACATAAGTAATGGATGGTTCTAATATTTCTGCTAAGACACAAATTACTGTTGGTAAGGTTGAAAAAGATTTTACATGTTGTTGGGATATGAATCTTAAGACAAGTTCTATTTGATGATAAGATGAGTTTTGATAAGCAAAAAAGAGAACTTGAATATATTTCTAAGTATTGACTGATCTAGTTATGAAAGTCGTCTTATGATACAAGATCAGACAAGTAATAAGTAATGTTGAAAATAAACTAAGTAGGGCAATTCTTACGGCAGTCACATTTTACGAATTGACTACATAGTCACTTTATCGAATCGCGCCACGTGACGTCGTAAACGTCGTAACGACCTGCTACCCGTTATACAAGTTTAAATTATTTATATCATTTTTTAAATTATATTTTGTTATTTACTATATTACCCTTCTTTTATTTAAATTATTTTTAATATATATATATATATATTAAGTAAAATTACTGTTCTACCCTTTCTTTTTAAATTTTATTTATATTTTACCTGCACCCACTAATTTAATGAGTGCACCCCCTAATCATATTTTTACTACAATTATCTACACCCGCTAATTTAATGAATTCACCCCCTAATCATGTTTTTACTACAGTTATCTGCACCCGCTCATTTAATGAGTTCACCCCCAAATTATTTCTTTTTTACAACAGTTATCTACACCCGCTCATTCTATGAGTTCACCCCCAAATTATTTTTTATCACAATTATCTGCACTCGCTCATTTTATGAGTTCACCCCCAAATTATTGTTTTACCACGGTTATCTGCACTGGCTTATTTTTCTTTTTAATTTTTCTTCCCACTCCTCTTTTTCTTTTTTCTTCCCATTTTCAATTTTTTTTCCAAATTTTTTATTTCCAAAATATGAGTGATTTGGTGGTGAATCGACGGTAACTCGGCAATGACTCGGCTGTAGATTGTAAATGTATAAATTATGGTTGATTTTATTATATTTTGTGTTAATTAATAAAAAAAATAATATATTCTTTTAAATGTAATTATTTTTTTAAAAATATTTTGCGGTGAACTCATAAAATGAGCGGGTGCAGATAATTGTGGTATAAAAATAATTTGGGGGTGAACTCATAAAATGAGCGGGTGCAAATAACTTTGGTAAAAAAATAATTTGGGGGTGAACTCATAAAATGAGCGGGTGTAGATAACCGTTGTAAAAAAGAAATGATTTGGGGGTGAACTCATAAAATGAATGGGTGCAGATAACTATGGTAAAAAATGATTTGGGGTGAACTCATAAAATTAGCGGGTGTAGATAATTGTTGTAAAAAAAAATGATGTGGGGTGAACTCATAATATGAGTGTGTGCAGATAACTGCTGTAAAAATATAATTTGGGGGTGAACTCATTATATTAATGGGTGCAGATAAAATATAAATAAATAATTAAAATAAGGGGTACGGTACATGCGTGTGTACCCAAGTATCACCCTTTTTTCTTCCCCAATTCCAATTAGTCGGCACAATTCTTAAGATGTTTGAGAATGACTTATTTCTCCCCAAATTGATTTAATTTGAAACTCTCAATCGTCATTAGGAGGTTTGAAGCAAAGGTTTGAAGCAAGAATGAGTTTTTCTCACTGATTTGGTTTGTTTTATTGTTAATAAATTGATTTGATTTATTTTTTGTTATTAATTTTATTAATATCATAAGGGTAAATATGTAATTTTAACATTACATATTTTAATTATATTAACAAAAATATAATAAATTATTTTATTGTATAAGGATAAAATGTAAATTTACAATAATATATTTTAATTAATTTAATTTAATAGAAAATACAAATTTATGACACATTACGACAATACATATCGTAAAATTTACAAAAGGTAACAGGTCATCAAATCTAAACCTTTAGATTAGATTTTTAATGGCTTAAATTAACTGACTACGGTAGTAATTACGACACGTTACGACACCCTGACTACATATAGAAGATCCCAACTAAGTATGAAAAGAAAAGTTTCATATAAGATTGTATGATAAGCTTGAATCATTATATAGAAGCTTATGTTTATGTTTATGTTTATCAATGTAATAGTTATAAGTTGACTAAACTGTTTTATAAAGCTTAAAGTAATGTAATAGTCTAGATAGATTAGTTGTTAGAACAAGTAGAGTTCTACAAGACCAGAGAATAAGACTATGAAGAGAAGACTTGTACAAGACAAGACAAGTGCTGAGAAAGCTGAAATATTCTAAGTGTTGAAAGAAAGAAGACAAGTCAAGTTCATGCGGAGAAAGTGAAAGATATGTTCGTATATTGAAGATATGAAGTTGTTACGTATCATAACAGAATAACCGACGTATTTGAAGATAAAGATCAAGAAGAAACGGTTATGAAGTTAGTTATCAAGAAAAGGTTGTTGGATAACAAACTTATCTTGAGAAGTGAAGTCTATAAATAGTTGGAGACATTCAAACGTTGAAGACTACTGAAATTGCAAATACTAAAGCGCGTACTGAAGAATTCAAAGCAAGGAAACTCTCAGAGTTCAAGAAGCAAAGTTTGAAGAAAGCCCAGAAAAGACTAGTTCACATTCAGAAAGGCAAATTGAAGAAATAGAGAAGTTTTTCTTTATTATTTAGTTTTTAAGCTTGCTAGTTGCTTATTAAATCACTAGTTGTTAGATCGAAGATATACTTGGTAGTATATTCGAAAATATCGAAGTCTTATTTCTTGGGACTTAAAGCCACAAGACAAGTTAATAAATTTCACGACTGGAGTTGTGAGAGTGGACGTGGACAAGTTGTCAAACCACTATAAATTCGTGTGTTGATTACTTACTGTTTTTATTTGTGTTTGATATATTGATTACTTGAATTGTTAATTGATAATCTGCATAATAGACTAGTAAGGTGTTCATCATATAGTTGAGTATAATCAAAGGGCTCATAAATCTGTTATTCCGCATATACAATCTCTGATATTTTGAAAGATTTTAAAAGTCTATTCACCCCTACCCTCTAGACTTTTCTAGCTTACTCAATCTTAACTCAACTAGGGACCAACAAGTGGTATCACAGCAGTGGTTCAATCGGACTGCTGTTTCTTGATTACCTAAAAGACTTTGAGGGAAGTCTAGGTGTTCTTTTTGAATAGATCGTTACATCTTACTCGTTCTTTCAGTCGTTGCATTATCTTTGATCAATCTGTCATATATCTACTGATTTCTTATAACTATGGCAATGGAAATCAATGCTAACAAATTGCCCAAGTTTTCTGTGCAAGATTATGATTACTGGAAACTCCGAATGGAAGCCATATTCAGTTCTACGCATGATCTGATGGTCCGTCATCAAGGAGGGACCAATCACTACAATGACGCTCAACACTGCTTCTATCGAACCATCCAAAGCTGTAGGCGTACTCGTGCCTAAACCCAGGTCTGATCTCACCTCTGAAGAAATGAGACAAAATAATCTGGACAACTTAGCAAAGAATTACATTTTACATACTCTGCCTAACGAGTATCTAGGCAAAGTATTGAAATGTAAGACTGCTAAAGATATGTGGGATAGGCTTGCTGTCCTTTGTGAAGGGACTACCCTGATCAAGGAAAGCAAGTTGTCTACTGCTGTACAGAGATTTGAATCATTTAAAATGAAGACTGACGAATCTATCGACCAGCTAGATACTCGCTTTACCCATATAATGAATGATATTGAGGTTTTGGGTAAGTCTTATACTAATAGGAAGATCAATCTGAGAATACTTAAGTCGTTAGACGAGAGGTGGAAGACGGTCAAGATGATCATCAAGACCACTCAAGATATTGATTCATGGTCTGCTGAAACGATATTCCAAACGTTTAAAGCCCATGAGTTTGAGTTAGATGAGGATGACCCAATAGCCAGTAGTGATAAGGAGAAAACCATTGCTAAGAATGTAGCTTTCAAGGCCTCTTCTAGTAAGTCTAGATCATCTAAGTCTAAGTCGACAAGCATAAAAGATGAACTAGATAGTACTGATCTTACTCTTAAGGATCAGTTGAGCTTAATGATAAAGAGGTTTGACAAGTTGAACAAAAGATATGGTAGATATAAGAGATTCTATAAGGAGACTAAGGGTTCTAGTAACAGGGACTCTTCTAGGACCAGAAGAGATCACAAATCTTCCGAAAGGAGAGATGAGGTCTCTAATGAGAATAGAAGAGATAGGAACTCATCCGATAGAAGAGATAGGAATTCGTCTGATAGAAAGGATAAGAACTCTTCAGATAGACAGGACAGGTATCGTAATCGATCTCCTATAAAAAGGTCTACTAATGAACCTCTGTGCTATAATTGTGAAAAGCCAGGTCACTATATCTACGAGTGTCCTGACCTTAACTCAGGCGATCGAGAGGAAAGAAAGGCCAGAAGGGATAGAAGATACGCAAAGGGTAAGAAGGCAATGATGGCTAATGATGACTTTGAATCGGAATCAGACGAGTTGCCGTCATCTTCCTCTGACTACCCTTCCTGCAACGATGATGAAGCATTCTTTGTGGACGATGGCCTAGTGATGATGGCCAAGATCGAACAAGAGGTATCATCTGTTAATTCTTTTCGTTCATGTGATGATTCCAACACTGATGAAAGTGACACTGTTGATAGTAGTGTAGGAAGTAGTCTTCATCACTCTAATAGAGTGACTGAAGAAGACCTTCTACTTGCTAATCAAGCATTCATTGAAGTCAGCGATGAGAACATCCAACTAAAACAAGAAATCATTAATCTAAAAGAAGCTCATTCTAAACAAGATCCTACTATAACTGTCCTAAACGAACGTTTGACAAAAGAGTTGAAACAACTTAATGTCAAGTGTTCGTCAACAGACAAGTTGTATTAAGACTTGCTAAAGACCCAAGCCACTCAAACTAATGAGTTCAATGCCTTAAAGAACAAATGCAAAAAACTAGAAGAGTGCAATAAGTTCTTAGAGACAGAAGTCTTGAATCTCGACCTTAAGCTAACTGACTTGGTTAATTCCTCAAGGATTAATCAACAACTGTCAGATAGGTATAGGGCTCCAGATGACAAGACAGGGTTAGGTGCAGATTCACCTAGCTCGTCCACACAAGTTTTAAAGAACCCTACTGTTGCTAATTCGAGTTCTTTGACTAAAGATAAAGGGAAAAGACCGATGAATTACGATATTAAAACACCATCCAAAGGTACTGTACAACAACAGACTAGAGTTAACACTCCTTCTACCAAATGTGGTAAAAAAATGTTAACAACAGACCTGTTCTGTTTAGAACAAGTCAAAAGAGGTCTACTAATCGTGGACGACCAAACCAGGTCAGATACGAAGATTGGTATCCTCAGGAGACAAGTTCTAAACAAGTACAAACTCGTTGGAATGAGCGTAGACCACCTTTCATAAGGCAGTCTCAGCTCTACTCAACAAGCCCGAGGAAGGCTGCTCCCAAATATCGTAATCAACCCATCTTGTATCCTCCACCTTTATCCTACGATATCATAAGTGAGGAAAGACCTAAACGTATCTATAAACCGTATGGCCCTAATGCATACAAGCCTTATTCGAACTATCAAAGACCTTTTGTGCCTGCTCAAGTAGAGGTTAAATATAAAGGATACCTCAGACGAGTAGACCCAAAGTCTGAAGATAGATCAGATAAGGATAACAGGGTACTATTTTGTAACAAGCATGGTAGAAAATTAAAGAGGTCTAATCTGTTCAAAACTCCTATGTACATTTGGATTCCTCTTAATGCTACTAACCCCCAGGACCCCAATAGACAAGTAGGGTACCTAAATTATTAAAATATCATCATTGCAGGGTCGACTTGATCTTTACAAGAAAGGTGGCTCTGTAGGAGAAACTTGGTACATAGATAGTGGTTGTTCGCACCACATGACTGGTACTAATGCTCTTCTATCGAGATACTGCTCACAAGAAGGACCCAAGGTGATCTTTGGTGATAGCTCAACTGCTGTTACAAAAGGCTTTGGCTATATCAGAAATGGAGATGTAGAGATACAGGACGTATCCTACGTGGAAGGTTTGAAGTACAACTTGCTCTCTGTTTCTCAATTTTGTGATCGTGGTTATAAAATTCAATTCAAGAGTCGCAAATGCAAAATAATTGATAAAGAACCCATACTGTTCTTCTCGTCGGTGTCAGACAAGGCAACGTATACATAGTGAACTGGAATAGCTGTCCTAGGGATGCTTTCCTTCTTAATAAGAACCCTAAAGAGATCAGTTGGCTATGGCATAGACGCCTATGTCATATGAACTTTAAGGTTATTAACAAGCTATCGCAAGAGATTACCTCGTTGAAGGTATACCCAATGAAATCTATTTCAAGTCACATGTGTGTGATGCTTGCCAGAAAGGTAAAAAGGTAAAATGTTCCTTTAAGTCCATTCCTACTCTCTCAACTAGTAGAGTCTTAGAACTTCTACATATGGATCTTCATGGTCCCATTACACCTCCAACCTTGAATGGTAGAAGGTACACACTTGTTGGGTGAGCTTGATTAAGCTCGCGAGCCTGACCATCCTAGTATTACTGAGCTCAAGAACTACTGGATTAACTTGAAATCGACTCAATTAAATTTGAGTTGATTTTGAGCTTTTTTCGAGTTGAGCACTAGTAGTTGGTGAGGCGGCTCGACTCACTTACACTCCTAAACACTTGGCATATAGTTTGGAGTTTTATCTAATGTGGAACTCACAACATATGCTGCTGTATGATATTCAAGTAATTGTTGTTTATGCTCTTTTGATTTTTTAAACTCATATTTTCTGTTGGATTGCAGACTGTTGTATTCTGTCTAGTGGACATCTATATAATGCTGGGGAAAGAATTTTTGCCATATTTGGAGGGGCTTAATAGCACACAACTTCGATTAGTGACAATATACGCAAACAGGATATCTCAGGCCCGGACCGGAACTCCCCTCGATGCTACCCAATGATGGGAATGTGGATGTGTTTTGTTGGGTGGTTGATTTTGATTATTCCTTTTTTGGTTGGTGTATGTGTGTATATTTTGTGTGAGATTTGGTAGGGAGTGTTTGGCTTTTTATGTAATTCTTTTAATCTTCTACATTGCATTGGGTTTGGAGAATTGTGGAGACTAATGTTTTGGTGTGGAAACAAAGTGATGTACCTTCTTTTGCATAGTGAAAAGAATTCCTTTTTCTTGCTTATTGCACCATGGCCAATATTTAAAAATTAGGATTAGGGTTAAAATTATGGTTTAATTTGAATTTTAGGGAAGTGTATCTATCTTTTGCATTTTATTAAAAGGGTAAAACAGGTATTTTACATGAATATTTAATTCATAAAAATAGAGGGGGAGTGTATTAAATAAAGCTGGAGGGGTATATACCCCCACGCCTTAAACAACACCCTCAGACTACATTTATCGCGTGTTTGACGCCCTGGTCATCAAAATAAGACAAAAAAAAAAAAGGAAAAAAAAAAGAAAAATTCAATTGTCATGCACGCCCATGGTTGTCGAACAACCATCAACAACCCAATAATAAGTATGCCACATGTAAAAACTTTACTCGTCGATTGTATTTTATTTAGATAATTTTCGATTTTTACTTATCTACTTATAAAAAATAAAAATAAAAATACCAAAATTCATAAAATTAAATTCTCTATAAATAGAGACCAATCTTGATATATTTTGGATCACAATTTCATACACTCCCTTTTTTCTTCTCCTAATTTTTTTCTCTTCTAAATTGTGTTAATTATCTTTTTTTCTTCTCCAAATTTTAATATTAAATAATTGTATATATTTTCTAAATATTGTGAAAATATTATACAAAATTAATAATAGATATAATTATTACATTATAAAATAAATAATTTATTAAATGTTGGTTGTGATTGTGGTGGTTATGGATAAAGTGTGAAAAAAAATGAGTTTGGGTTGTTGTGTAAAATGTGTAAGTAGAAGAGTGAAAAATGAATTTTATATTTGATGATCCGGTCATGATCGGGTGTCTCATGTCATGTGTCTATGACAGATTCCAATTTTCACCACTCACATCTTCATTTTCGCAGAAATGGACTATAGTGGCTCATGAGTCATGACTAATAATAATTTCCTATTTCATATTATACAAATATTTTCGAAACATGTACTTTCTTTGTCTCTTAGTTGTTTTTTACAACGAGTTTAATGTCATAATTATTTATTAATTTTATACTCTCTTCGTTTCTACGAGAGAGATTAATTTGTTAAAAATAAAATGAATATTTTTTTATTGAAATAATAAAATAAAAAAATTGTGTAATAGTGTAAAGTAATACTATAATAGATTGTTGATGGTGTATTAGTCATTTTAGTACAATAAGCTCATAAAACAAAACAAGAAGTTTTTATGTGAAAAAAAAAGTAATGATATTTTAATGTAATTTTAAAATATTTAAATGAGATAATTAAAAGGAAAATAAGTGTTTTTTGTTATTTTAGAAAGGGACAGTCTAATAAGAACAAAAAAAATTAATAATTTAAATATACACTTGAAAATTAGTACTATATAATTATAAATTATTAATGACATAATGCAAAGAATAAAATTACCTTTCTTTTTATTTTTTATTAAAAAATATTTTGAAAATTCTCATATAGTATGTAGTATAAAAACATATAAAAAAAAATAGAGACATTTTTTTTGAAAAGGTAGAATTACAGAGATAGGAAATAAATTACATTTCATCGCTCTCATCTATCCATATAGTAAAGTTCTACCAAAAGACCACATTTTCCAGACTCAATCGTGAGAGAGTGGAAGGATCATCGATCATGCCGGCATGCCTGGAAGCTCCGCGATCTAAGAAGACAGCACACAACCCCTCGTGCTACAAACCTCCCAAATCACATAAGAACGGACCCAAGGACTACCAGCTCAAACAGGCACAACAAAGTGCCACAATGGGAAAACCCGTAAACGGGAAGAAAACCCGTAAACGGGAAGAAAACCCATCTCATCAGGGAGGGGAGGAAACCAGAACAACAGGGAAAAAGAAAAATACAGTAGGCAGAAAATAACAACATAGGAAAAAACAAAACTAAAAACACCCGATCTAAACTAGAAACAAACTAATAACATGCAAAAAGCATTAAAACGAAAATAAAATGGGATCAAACGGATGACTCACCCGATCGGCCATCGTGGCTCCGACGGGGAGATCCACCCATTGATCCCAACTAAATCCGTGAAAAAGACCCCTCTTCACCCACTGAAAAATCTGAACGGAGCGGCGGTACGGCGGCGCTACAGGCGGTGAGGCAGAGGCGGCGCGACGACTTACGCTTACACAGAAAGTGGGCAACGAATTATTTAGGTGGTGGTTTTGGGCTATTGAGGATGAAGGAGATAGGCGGTGGTTTTGGGTTATTAAGAATGAAGGAGATAGTGGCGGTGGTTTTGAGGGAGGAAGTTTCTAGAGAGAAGTAGGAAATTTTTTTTAGAGAGAGAGTTTCATGAACTAGTGTTTGAACCATTTACGATAATACTAGCCTTGTAATGATGCTTTTACTATTTAAACCATCTCACCCCGTCCCAAATAGAATTATAGAACATTGTTTTTATAGAGACATTTTAGAACTTGAAAACATATACTCCAATACGGAGTATCAAAAACAATTTTTTTGTCCAATCATTTTGTTGGAATTAATGGGAATTAATTGGGTTTTGACACCCTTATCTAATTTAATTAATTAGACGGACTAAACGTTAATTAAGAAATAATTGAACGTGACATAGTCGATCTACTCGCGGAGTAGATGAACGTGGTATATTTAATATCTCAAAACCGAGTTAAGGTGAGTGAGAAATTAATTGTAGAAGTTGAAGGGTTTCAACTTGGAAGTTTGAGAATGTGGGAAATTGTCCCACATAGGAAACCTACAAAACATTTATGATGTATAAAGGTATTGAAGTAGCATGGTAGTTCAACTATCTAAAAGAGGTACACTCCTCTAAGAGCCACACGCGCGCGCCCGTCCGTCCGGCCGACTCGGCTCGGCTTCGGCAATTGGTCTTTGGGGCCCGCCTATCTTTTTGCAGACCCAAAAACTCCGAAAAGCCCAACTCAGACCGCTTCGATATTTTCGAGATATATTCCCATAAATCGGGCCTGGGCCCACGCGTTTTTTCCTCTCCCTCCAAGGGTTTGTTCTGCCTATAAATATCAGACTCTTCCCTCATACATCCTACGCTGAAATTCGCCCCTCAACCTTTTATTCTCCTCTCGTCCCTACACAGTGTACTGAGCTACCGAAAGCCTTACACTGTTCTTTCTTGTGACGGATTAATATCCGAAGAGTGTTCAGTTCGTAACTAAGTACGTTCGCCGATACTTCTTACACAGTGGTGCTACTGTGTATTAAGTGAAAGTCGTTTTACCTTTGGGAACGGAATGCCGTAACAGTCGAGCACTATCCTGGGCGTATTCTGTTCTGCGGGAAAAGGGATTCCCTTGACTCGACTTATTTGAGGTATTCTGTGTTTTTCTGTTTATTCTGATATTTTTGATATTGCAGTTTACACGGCGTAAACCGGAACCAACAATCGCAGAACAGAATATATAATTAATATTTTCGAAACTAAATTAATTTTTCGGACTTAATTAATTTAAATAATCCACTGCAGTATCAAAGATGAATGATAACATGGATGTCGATCCCGTCAATACGGAAGCAGTACATGGTACTGAAAATATTGGCAACGATGCTAATAACAGAGCGTCTTCTGATCGTTCAGAGTCGCACAGCTCCGACATGAAATCACAAGGAAAACCTAGTGATCATGCGGAAAGAGCTAAGTTCAGAAGCAGCACGCTTGAACCGCTTCCTCCTTTCCACAATCCCATAAGGGATCCGATGTTTAACTTCTCCGCACCTGGGCCGAGGCCAATGGTCGTACAAGGGGAAAAGCCGGAAAAATTCTCCGGGACTGAATTCAAGCGATGGCAAAGTAAGATGCAATTTTACCTAACCATGCTTGGAATGAATAGGTTTCTAACCGAAACGAAACCTACACAACCTGAGGCAAGTGCAAGCCAACAAGAGAGGATCTTCTACGATCAGTGGTTGAGTGGTGATTATCTGTGCAGAAATCACATCATTGGAGGACTTTCCGATACACTCTACAGTGTCTACTGTGACATAAAAACTGCCAAGGAACTGTGGGAATCCTTGGAGAAGAAATACAGAACTGAAGGTGCCGGATTAAAATTCGTCGTCTCACAGCTGTACGATTTCAAGATGGACGATAACAAGTCTGTAGTGGATCAAGTCCAGAAACTGCAGATTATCTTCCATAAGATTGCTGCTGAAGATATGGTGTTACCTGATGCATTTCAAGTAGCGACCGTGGTCGAGAAACTGCCTTCATCGTGGAAGGATTTCAAATCATATCTAAAGCACAAACGAAAGCTGATGAGCTTGGAGGATCTGATTATTCGTCTCAGAATTGAGGAGGACAATCGGAAGAGAGAAGGCAAGGGGCCTGCCCTCCAGATTGAAGCCAAAGCTAACTTGATGGAACGAGAGGGTCCGTCAAGGAAAAGGAAACGTCCAAACGAATCTGCTGCCAACACAACGAAGATTGTGAAGGGGAAGGGTCCAGCCGCAAAGCAGAAATTCACTGGAAATTGCTATAACTGTGGGAAACCGAACCATAGGTCCAGTGAGTGTCGTCAACCTCGTCGTGACGATAAGGAAAAGGGCAAACAGAAAGCAAAAGATTATGTGAACCTTACAGATTTGGACATGTCCGCAGTGGTGACGGAGGTCAACATGGTGGACAACAAGAAAGAGTGGTTTGTGTACACCGGTGCCACTTGCCACGTCTGCTCGGAGAGATCTGCATTCTCAGACTACTCTCCATCGGATGGGAGAAAGTTGTTCATGGGCAATCAAGCCTCATCTAAAGTGGCTGGAATTGGGTCAGTCGTGCTTAAACTGACATCCGGAAAAGAGCTAACATTGAAGGAAGTGCTGCATGTCCCAGACATCCGGAAGAATCTGATTTCGGGATCTCTTCTAGTTAGCAATAAATTTAGACTAGTCTTTGAAGCTGATAAGATAGTTCTAAGTAAGTTTGGTCACTTTCTCGGGAAGGGTTATCTCGAGAATGGTTTGTTTAAATTAAGCACAATGGTTGTAAGCCCCAAAGGCAAACAAATTATGAATGAAATTGCTTCTACTTCTGCGTATATCGTTGAGTGTTCCTCTTTATGGCATTCTAGATTAGGACATGTGAATCTAAAATCCCTAAAGCGATTAGTAAATCTCGATTTACTTAAAATTGATAACGTTGATACATCCAAACGATGTGAAATATGCACGGAAGCAAAAATGACCAAACTACCGTTTAAAACTGTTGAAAGGAACACCGCTGCTCCTCTAGACTTAATTCACACGGATGTATGTGATTTGAAGTTTGTACAAACTAGAGGAGGGAAAAAGTATTTTATTACTTTCATAGACGATTGTACACGATTCTGCTACGTTTACCTTTTAAAGAGTAAAGACGAAGCTATCGAAGCTTTTAAACGTTACAAAACTGAAGTAGAGAATCAATTGGACACTCGAATTAAATCAATTCGTAGTGATAGAGGTGGAGAGTACGTAGCTCCGTTTGAACAATTATGTATTGAATCTGGGATTATACATCAAACGACAGCCCCTTACTCACCTCAGTCTAATGGTGTTGCGGAAAGGAAAAACCGAACACTAAAAGAGATGATGAACGCAATGTTAATCAGCTCTGGTCTTCCTCAGAACTTGTGGGGGGAAGCTATTCTGTCGGCTAACCACATTCTGAATAAGATTCCTCATAAAACTAAGGATCAAACTCCTCATGAAATATGGAGGAAACGAAAACCTTCATACCAATACCTCAAAGTGTGGGGGTGTTTGGCTAAGGTTGAAGTACCACTTCCTAAACAAGTTAAGATAGGCCCTAAAACCGTCGACTGTATCTTTATAGGATATGCTTCAAACAGTAGTGCCTATCGATTTCTGATTCACAAATCCGAAGTACCGGATATGACAGAAGGCACTACGATTGAATCAAGGAACGCAGTGTTCTTTGAGAACATCTTTCCTCTTAAGGAAAAAGAGGAAGACTGTTCGAGTAAAAGAACTCTCGAAGCAACAGACGACACTGCTAGTCCTTCCACTCAAGAGAGTGAAGAACCGAGACGCAGTAAGAGAACTAGAATTGATAAAGATTTTGGTTCAGACTTCATTACTTATGTTTTGGAGGAAGAAGAACCTAAAACAATCAAAGAAGCAATGGCAAGACCAGATGCACACCTCTGGAAAGAAGCCATAAAAAGTGAATACGAGTCTATTCTCTTAAACCACACATGGGAGTTGGTTGACCTCCCTGAAGGTTGCAAGCCCTTAGAATGCAAGTGGATCCTTAGAAGAAAGTACAAAGCAGATGGATCTGTTGATAAGTACAAAGCTCGTCTTGTTGCAAAGGGGTTTAAACAAAAGAAAGGGTATGATTTCTTTGACACATACTCACCAGTGACAAGAATCACCTCCATTCGGGTGTTAGTCGCCATTGCTGCGTTGCACAATCTCGAAATACACCAAATGGACGTTAAGACGGCGTTTCTTAATGGTGAGATGGATGCAGAAATATACATGGAGCAACCTGAAGGATATGTTGCTCCTGGAAACGAGAAAAAGGTGTGTAAACTCGTTAGATCACTATATGGACTTAAGCAAGCTCCAAAACAGTGGCACTTGAAATTTGACAGTACGATGCTGTCAAATGGGTTTCGTATTAACGAATGCGATAAGTGTGTGTATGTGAAGGATACACCCTCTGGATATGTTATTGTGTGCTTATATGTCGATGACATGTTAATCATGAGCAACAATCACGATATCATAGTTAATACGAAGAACATGTTAAGTAGAAACTTTGACATGAAAGACATGGGACTAGCAGATGTGATTCTTGGAATCAAGATAGAGAGAACATCCAATGGAATTTCCTTGACACAATCTCACTATGTGGAGAAGGTACTAAAGCAATTTAAGGCCTTTGACGATCCACCTGCTAAGACACCTTTGGAACTCAATGTTCACTTGAAAAAGAATAGAGGAGAACCAGTGGCCCAACTGGAATACGCAAGGATCATTGGAAGTGTGATGTACATAACGAACTGTACACGCCCTGATCTTGCATGTTCGGTAAACAAGTTGAGTCAATACACGAACAATCCAAGTCATGAGCACTGGAAAGCGTTGAAAAGGGTATTAAGATACTTGAAGTACACCCTTGATTATGGGCTTCACTATACAAGACATCCAACTGTAGTCGAAGGATACAGTGATGCAAATTGGATATCAGACACGAAAGACTCGCTATCCACCAGTGGATATGTATTCACTATTGGAGGAGGAGCAGTGTCGTGGAGGTCCAAGACAAACTTGTATTGCTCGTTCCACAATGGAATCAGAATTTATAGCATTAGACCTAGCCGCTGCAGAGGCTGAATGGTTGCGTAATTTTCTGGAAGACATTCCTTGTTGGAAGAAGCCGGTACCTGCGGTGACGGTACACTGTGACAGTCAAGCTGCCATTGGGAGAGCTTCGAATGTCATGTACAACGGAAAGTCGAGACACATACGTCGTCGACACAACTCCGTTAGAGAATTGATCTCCACTGGAGTAATGTCCATTGACTATGTCAATACGAAGTACAATATAGCGGATCCGCTCACGAAGAGCATAAATCGAGATCAATTGGACAAGCTGGTAGAAGGAATGGGTCTAAAACCCACAATAAAAACCAAAGCAGTGGTAACCCAACCATGATGACTGGAGATCCCAAGAACTTGGTTCAATGGGAAAACGAAGATGTGGAGGTTAGTGAGAAAACACTTGAAAAATATGACTATTCCGGACAGCACTATCTCAAGTGTTAACGACCCGTAAGATGTGGTAAAGGCTGAGTCTTGGACTCTTAATAATTCCTAGAGTATAACGGGATACTTGAAAGGAAGTTACCTATATAAATGAGAAGTGAGGGCCGCTTCGACCAAACATTTATGAAGTACAAAGGACTTCCATGGCCAAAACGGACAAAAACGTGAGAACGATACGAAGACGAGATCAAATTGTGCTGACACTGTTGTCTAGGTATACACTATGGAGGAATAGTTCAAGGCATCGCGTCCACTAAGCCGCCGGTATATCCGATAGTGTTTGGCTACGGAAAGTTCAAGGCCAAAAACCACTTATCCGGACGCACGGAGATCTCACTCGAACTGAACACTGAGTCTGATGTTGTATAGATACGATTTTCACTCATGTGGGGGATTGTTGGAATTAATGGGAATTAATTGGGTTTTGACACCCTTATCTAATTTAATTAATTAGACGGACTAAACGTTAATTAAGAAATAATTGAACATGACATAGTCGATCTACTCGCGGAGTAGATGAACGTGGTATATTTAATATCTCAAAACCGAGTTAAGGTGAGTGAGAAATTAATTGTAGAAGTTGAAGGGTTTCAACTTGGAAGTTTGAGAATGTGGGAAATTGTCCCACATAGGAAACCTACAAAACATTTATGATGTATAAAGGTATTGAAGTAGCATGGTAGTTCAACTATCTAAAAGAGGTACACTCCTCTAAGAGCCACACGCGCGCCCGCCCGTCCGGCCGGCCGGCTCGGCTTCGGCTTCGAATTTGGCAATTGGTCTTTGGTGGTCTTTGGGGCCCGCCTATCTTTTTGCAGACCCAAAAACTCCGAAAAGCCCAACTCAGGAATGGGCTCGGCCCATTCGAATTACTTCAAGAATATTCCAGAATCATCTGGAAATCTCAAACTTGGTCTTCAAGATTGAATCTTCAAGACTTATCCACGTACGAGATATTATCTCAACCGCTTCGATATTTTCGAGATATATTCCCATAAATCGGGCCTGGGCCCACGCGTTTTTTCCTCTCCCTCCAAGGGTTTGTTCTGCCTATAAATATCAGACTCTTCCCTCATACATCCTACGCTGAAATTCGCCCCTCAACCTTATATTCTCCTCTCGTCCCTACACAGTGTATTGAGCTACCGAAAGCCTTACACTGTTCTTTCTTGTGACGGATTAATATCCGAAGAGTGTTCAGTTCGTAACTAAGTACGTTCGCCGATACTTCTTACACAGTGGTGCTACTGTGTATTAAGTGAAAGTCGTTTTACCTTTGGGAACGGAACGCCGTAACAGTCGAGCACTATCCTGGGCGTATTCTGTTCTGCGGGAAAAGGAATTCCCTTGACTCGACTTATTTGAGGTATTCTGTGTTTTTCTGTTTGTTCTGATATTTTTGATATTGCAGTTTACACGAAACCGAAACCAACACATTTCACTAACTCCGATAAATTAAAAGTATATAATACAATTTTTTTAAGGGAAAATGAGATGCATGTATTTAACATTACATCCGCTACTGGGATTATATGCATGTATAATACACCTCAACCATTTTGTGAATTTTACCACTTATATGCCTTTGTTAACTTCCGGTTGTTTTTCAACTTACCACTTATTCATATTTTTAGGCTTTTTTAATGAAATATTAATATTTGAAAAATAATTAAATGTATAATATAAATATTTGTGAAAGTTTTAATAAAATAAATAAAGCGCCACTATTAACAACGCTCTTTCTTTCCATTCTGACTTTTACAGACAGTTTCACAGAATGTACAGAGTGTAGAGAGTTTCACAGGGTGTGTCAGAGAGAGAGAGAGTGAAGTACAGAGTGTCAGAGAGTTTCACAGAGTGTGTCAGAGAGAGTGAAGGAGCTCGGTTTAAAATGGTGCTTTATTCATAAATTTAATTTAATAATTTTTTTATTATATATTTAATTTAATTAATTTCCATCTCTATCAATATTAGAAATATATAAATAAAATCTATCCACTGATAAAATCTTTTTTTAAAATTTAATTTATCTCTATCAAATATTAGACCATTTTTATCTTAATCTTATTTCTTTTGCATTCTTATTCAATAATAAGACAATTATTATTATTATTATTATATTTTGACTATGTAATTTTAAATTTTAAAATCATAAAAATTAATCACGGAGATTATAAAAAATATTTAAAAAATTATTAGTGGATATATTTTATTTATATCTTTAATATTGTTAGGAATAAAAATTAAATATATAATAAAAGGTTTATTTAAATTTTGGAGAAAGCAGCTTTCTAATATAAATATGAGTCTCAGACCATTCATCTTTTTGATAAATTTATTTAGTAAAACTAAAATTTATCTTTGGTTTCTAAGATTTAGTCATTATTTTTATATTATAGTATTTGTTGGTTTTTTTGACCATGCAGAAGCCATTTACCACAACCAATCATCTTCAACACTATGTATTCAATTGAGATTCTGTTGGATTTTTTTGGACTTTAAAAAGTTAGTGGATTTAGAAAATTCATAGACTCTATGCAGAGTTTGACTGACTTTTTTATTGATTTATATGGATTTTTATAGATTTGACAGGATTCTGAAATACACATTTTTTTATTGATTTACATGAATTTCCATAAACTACGCCCCTAAAACCTAAAACCTAAAATCTAGTTCAATTTTTTTTTTATTATTTATCATTATTATTCTCATCTTCATTTTCATCACAGTTATACCTCAGCCTCATTTTCACATAGTTAGCCATACTAGTTCTCCATGCATTAGCTTAAGTTCTTTGTTGTAGTTGTCTTTGAGAATGAGAAAACAATTCCAAATTTTCCTCTTTCATGTCGAGATGTGGTGAATCTTATCTTTTTTATATTCGACTGGAAATTCATCAGATCTCCATGCATTAGCTTAAGTTCTTTGTTGTAGTTGTCTTTGAGAATGAGAAAACAATTCCAAATTTTCCTCTTTCATGTCGAGATGTGGTGAATCTTATCTTTTTTATATTCGACTGGAAATTCATCAGAGCGACCTTCTTTCCGAAGAAAGTTATGTAATCCAGTGAACTTGTGAATTGCAATTTGAAAATACCAAAAAATCGATTGAATAATTGCATTTCTGGGTGACGACCTTGACCACCAAAATCTTTACCACGCAATGGGGAATTGACGATGATTAGACGGTGTCCGATATACTATAATTTTTAAAGAAAGAACATAATTTTAAAATACAGAGATGTAATTTTTTTCACGATAATAATGGCACAATTTTTTTTTTCTTCTCTTTTAGAGTCTTCTAAGAGAATCCGTTGAAATCTCTACTTTTTTGAAGAGATTTTGATTAGTGAAATTTATTTATATTTTTGAAAGAGAATCTAACGAAATTCATAGAGTATTAAAATCCATTGTTAATACCTAAAAATTTTTAAAGACTTTTTCGAATCGAATACTCCCAGATTTTAAAAGTTCAAAAAAATCCAAAAGAATCTCAATTGAATACACCCCGTATACAAAATAGCCTGTGCAGTGAGCAGAGTTGCAACAATGCAAAAAACACAACAAGAATTACAGAATCCTTCAATTAACACCTAAATTAGGAACACATGAGCGCTGAAAATTGAAGAAAGGTGATTTCAGAGTTCCCGTATTTCTAGAGCCGGTGAAATTGAATTCATTCATCTTTTTTCTACTGGATTTTATGAGCTGAATCCTCAACATTAATTTTGAAGATTTTACAAATACAGGAGGATCACGATTAATCACTGCGTTCCTGACGAAATGGAATACGACGATTCAATCCCAGGCTTTTCCAGACCTAAATTAAAAGCCTGCACCGTAAGTGTTTTTGCTATTATATACGCCTATAGATTTATGTGGAAATTGAATTTTGAAATTGCAGAGGTGAAGAGGATATCACGGATTTTCTATGGCAAAACGGTCCAGTTCTGGTGCCGTTTAGCGCAGATGGTTTGATTAATCAGGAGGAGAGGGATGAACTGTCGTCTTGGCTTCAATATCCACCCGACGATATATACCCCACTTCTCCTCCCCAATCTCTTACAGTCGCAGAGATCCGCCCTCCGCCGCCGCCTATACAATCGCCGGCTACCAAACCGGAAAATCCTCCGCGTCTACAAAACCTCGTGCCTTTCTCGAGAAATCTAAACAGGCAGAGGACAGGCGGAGAGACGACTGTGGTGGATTCGAATGATTCTCACATGCCTCAGATGTACACAGAAAGTGGTACTGCCACCGCCGGCACGTCCGCGGCGCCGGCGGTGGCCGCAGGTACGTGTGACCTCAACTTAACGACGTCATCGCCAGGCGGTTCCCGCACCAGTTTCAGTGCCATTAAGGAGACGCATCACCCGCAGCAGAAACGGAAAACTAGAGAACTCGGTGTTAATGAATGTGAGGTAAAAAAAGGAGTCGGTTAATTTTTTTTTGGAGTAAATATATAAAATAATAAGAATAAGAAATGAGAATATATATATATATATATATATATATATAAATAGCACTTTTACACATTTGCCATTGACACTTTCTTTCACATTTTGATAGGCCAGATAGGGTGAGAGTAAATATGCGGAGTATAAAATGAGTTTTTGTGTGGCCCCTCATTCCCTCAACGACATATTAATTAAATAAATGGTCTTAGAAAATTAGAATTCTAAAATTGGACAAAGGGAGAGGAGTTTGAAAAGGTCATAAAGCAGAGCTATTTCTTTGTTAGCTGAGGTGAAATTAACGTGTACAAGGAGGCTGCATGTCCATGCAGACTTTTACGTGACTGTATTGGATGCCGGAATCATTGTATTTTCCGAATGGTTGAAATGTGAGGTGAAATGTCTAATTTAATATGGTCATTCCTCAACTACTCCATGACTGGATATCACTTTTCTTTTAAAAGTCTGTCCTTTGTTATCACTTCATTCAATATTTTTCTTCTGTTTATTACTCAGGAAACTAAAAAACGAGCCCCGAGATCTCGTGCTGCAGAAGTTCACAATCAGTCAGAGGGTCTGTGTATATCAAAGATCTGTATAGTAATTTATTGATTATATGTGTTAAATCAAGAGTTTTTGCTGAATCACTCAAATGTTGTTAATCATTGCAGAGGCGTCGAGAGAGAATAAATGAGAAAATGAGGACACTGCAAGAACTCATTCCTCGATGCACCAAGGTTTGAAAATTTGTTTCGACGATTGTCTAAAGTAGACGAGATGTTAGATTATTTTTCTCATTTTTTCTTTTGTTCATTCAGACGGACACAACTTCATTGTTGGAGGAGGCTATTGCATATTTGAAATCACTTCAATTGCAAATCCAGGTACATCTACCAACCAGATCAGTGAGAAAGTAGGCAAATTAAATTAAGCTTCAAACTGACGACGAAAGTGAAGTGTACGAATCCGTACAAGCCTACAATCCATTCCTAAAAGTCCTCGAGTCAGAAGACAAGGAGAAGGTAAGTGACCAAGGTAAGTCTTCTAGACCAGTTGACATGCCTGCTCTAGTTGACTCATCCTCTCAATAAATCTGCTAGTATCGATGATATAGAAATGCATGATGCTATAGATGGCTTAGACGATGAAAGCGTGCCTGTTAAGTCTAGAAAAACCTGGAAATCTGCTCATATAATAGAAAATATTATGGGTGATTCTAGTAAAGGTGTGAAGACTAGACGACAACTCTTTGAGTCACAAGAACAGACTAGTTCATCTATATTTTGCTGGTGCTGTACTCTCATCTATTGAGCCTAAGAATGTTAAAGAAGCCTTGCCTTGACTGATAGTAATTGGATCATCACCATGCAAGACGAGTTGAATCAATTTGTTCGAAATGACGTCTGGGAACTTGTCGATAGGCCTAAACACCATAATATAGTTGGCACTAGATGAATTTTCAAAAATAAGAAAGATGAGAATGATGTAGTTGTAAGAAATAAGGCTAGACTAGTAGCTCAAGGTTACTCAAAAGATGAAAGCATAGATTATGATGAAACCTTCGCTCCTGTTGCTAGGCTAGAAGCCATTAGATTATTTCTTGCATATGCTGCTCATATGAAGTTCAATGTGTTTCAAATGGATGTTAAAAGTGCATTTCTTAACGGTATACTTGCTGAAGAGGTTTATGTAGAACAACCTCCTGGTTTCGAAGTCAAAGGTGATCAAGTATACAGGTTAAAGAAGACATTAATTATATGGATTGAAACAAGCTCCGAGAGCATGGTATGGCACTCTCTCTCTCTCTCTTTCTATTAGAAAATGGTTTTACTAAGGGCAAGGTCGATCGAACCTTGTTCAGAAGACAAGAAGGGAAGGATATCCTACTTGTTCAAATTTACGTGGATGATATCATTTTTGGTTCACCCAACAAAAGTATGAGTGAGAGCTTCTCGAAACTCATGCAAAGTAAATTTGAAATGTCCATGATGGGAGAAATGAATTACTTTCTTGGTCTTCAAGTAAAACAGTCTGTTGAAGGTATTTTCATAAATCAAGCCAAATATACTCGAAATCTACTCGATAAGTATGGTATTAAAACCTGCAAAACCGTTGGAGTACCAATGCTACCCATCTACCGCATGGATCCAGACGAGAGAGGTAAATGTGTCGATCAATCATACTATCGTGGCTTAATTGGTTCATTACTTTACTTGACTGCCAGTAGACCGGACATAACATTCGCAGTGGGTGTATGTGCTCGGTTTCAGGCCAACCCCAAGGATGATCTATTCTTAAGTGGATATTCAGACTCAGACTTTGGTGGTTGCAGAATAGATAGGAAATCAACATCTGGTTCATGTCAATTCTTAGGTTCTAAACTCATTTCATGGTTTTCAAAGAAACAGACAAGTGTAGAAACCTCTACTACTGAAGCAGAGTACATGGCTGCAGGTAGTTGTTGTAGTCAGCTATTATGGCTAATGCAACAACTTAGAGACTACAACATTGTAGAATCTAATAGTACCAATATTCTGTGATAGTAATAGTGCTATTGCTATCACTCAAAATCCTGTTCTTCATACTAGATGTAAGCATGTAGATGTAAGACATCATTTTATACGTGATCATGTTGAGAAGAAGAACATACGCATGGAAAAGATTCACACTGACATTCAGAGAGCTGGTATTCTTATAAAACCATTACCTGAAGCACGATTTAGAGAGTTATGCATTAGCTTAGGATTGATTGATCTAGACCATACTTCTGCATAGTACTGTACTAACAAGACATGTACCCATACACGAGATAAAGGCAGAAAAGATGAGTTCAACATGAACAAATTCACATTCCTTCAGACTCGACTCGACTCAGGTAAACAAAGTCAGACAAGATGACCAAACAACCCGATGAGGAAGCTGGTAAAAGCTGAGGGTAATACTAGGAGAATATACATTTAAGGGGGAATCTATGATTTCTTAAATATCCTTATGTTGCCTCCTTAGTTTGTTAAAAGTCATCTTGATTGCAACCTTGACTACTGCTTATCATTGATATTCAAATTAATTATTCTATTGTACTACTTGTATCTACTATCACACATCGATTAAGTTGAGATAGGTACATGGTAAGTGTTCGCGCATCAGACAGACAAACACAGTCGAAGGGGGAACTCGACTAATCTGTTCTGATGAACTCGAACAGACCATATAAGCTCATACATTTTGTGTAATTCACTAAGTGTTTTGGAAGTTAATTAAGGATATTAATGTAATTTGAAATGCGAAAATTTTGGAAAACCTAGTACTGGATTTATACACTCCGTTTAATGAGGTGTATACACCCAGGTTCCTGCCTAAACCTACTGCATTAGGTTAGATGAGTACACTCTTCTATCCTAACCAATAGCAAAGTCGGATTCCAAAATTTACAATATCAAATCACATAATATTCTCGATTACAGTACTGAATTTCAAAGGTTTTAGTGTTACCGTTGGATCGCTCAAATCGATCTGCACCACTCATTCAAAAACCCCAAATTCATAAAACCTCTCATTCCCTACTTTACTCCCCACGTTTTACTCAACTTTCCTACTTTCAAGCTTTCAAATTCTCATAAAGCCTACTAATCTTCTGTGTTAGTTGCATTCTTACACCTATTTGAATCGATAATGTCTATCGTATCTATATTTGATGCTAACACTAACATGCAAGCACGGTTTGATATCAGAAAGTATGCGGCGGAAGGAAAAGTGCACGTGGAGAGTTCGGTGTTCTTCAAAGGTAGGCACTCAGAAGACAACAAGGAGATCCTCATTAAATGTTTCAGATGTGGATTGAAGCCGTATTTGGAAGCTGTTCCAGAAGTAGTCTTTGAAGAAGAAGTCTTAGAATTCTATGCTACTGCTACTCACTGAGGCGAGTACATTGAAGCATTTATTGGTGGTAAGCGGATCAAGATATGTAGAGAGATGCTAGATGATGTGTTCGGACTGAAGCAGGGTTCGATTGATGTGGAACTTTATGCTTCTAGCAAAGAGTTGAGATATCTAAGTATCTTCTGCGGCAAGAAATTGAAGCTGAAAAACGATGGCAAAATTCCGGCAGTAAAGAAGAAGTAATTGTTGCCAAAATACAAGACCCTTCTAGACATTGCAAGCAAGATGCTGCTTGGTGTCACTGGAAGTTTTGACGCGATCACTCTGCAAAAGACGAGAGTGATGGCAGCGATCTATGATGGGATCACGGAAGGAAATTGGAAAAAGTTATTTATGGATCTCTTAATGTACTTTGCTAAGAATGTTAAAGTGGATAGTGAATCAGGCGAATGGATAGTGTCTGCCACTGTTAGCTTTGGGAACAAGTTAAGTATTCTCCTACCAGTCTTATTGCCAAACAAGAAGGATTGGAGTAAGGGAAAACCCTTTCATGTCTTGAAGTATTACTTGAAGAAGGATGCTGTTGATAGACAGGCTAAAGAAAGGAAAATTGAGCGTGAGCAGTACAGAATCAACCCTAAAGATGCGATGATAGAAGCTGAGTCTTCTGGTGATGATTCTGAAGCATTGGACAAGGCTGATCAAGAAGGTGGAACCAGTGGAGCACTGGTGGAATACGTTTCGGATGAGGCAATGATTGAGCCTGTTGAAGATTCTGAGGAAACGGAGACAGACGAGTCTTCAGAAGAAGAGATGGAGACGGAAGAAGAGTACAATGCTAGAGTTAGCAAGATATTGAGAACTCTCCCTTCGCCCCAATCACCTCCTACTCGTCTGATGGAAGAGACAAGTGCGTTACCAACCAAGAAGACCAGATTGGTTAGTACTTCTTCTATTCCTATGTTATCTCCTCCCTCTGTTCCGATCAAAACCAAGGCAAGAACACCACGTTCTCGTGCCAAGCCTATTCCCCAAACCACTCCGAAGTTCGTGCAACACTTAAGCTCTTTGTTAACCCAAGACACTACCATATATGCTCAAGCTGATACTTCGACAACTGACATACTTGACCAAACCACATTACAGCCCCAAGTAACCACCACCCAAAATCTATCCTTACCCACAACAAAAAATGTTGACCCTCCTAACCCATCTGTTTCGAGAACCCCACTAGCTGACACTTCAGCAACTGAGCTGAGGACCCCACTCACTCAGACCCCTCCCAAAAACAGATTTGAATCCCTGGTCGACTACCCAATGTGTATGCGAGAGAAGAGGCTCCGTGCACAAATGACCAAGAATTTGAAAAAGATTCTACCCACTGTTGAGATCGATACGAATTCTGAGACGTATGAGAAGTTAATCAGAATCTGTACATGGGTCGCTCTAAGGAAAGGTCCGTCTGAGGATATGTTTGAAGTAATCCTAGGCATGGGTGAAATAACAAACTTTCAAGATTGGGAGATGGAACAGAAAGAGAACAGTGGAGTGAAAAGCCACAATGAGTTGTTATCTCCTGAAGCCTTGACTGCTCTTGTCAAGAAAATGCTAAGTGTTCCAGATGAAGTCATTCCGATGAAAGAAGCTGAGGAATCGACTAAATCCATTGCTACAGCAGATGCAGGTGTTCAAGTTTCTGAAGAAGAGCTAGTGATAGAAATTGAACAAGAAATATTGAAGTCTACTGATCCGAGAAGTGAGCTGGAGAATCCATAAGATCAGTTGAGAGGATTACTGTTCAAATTTCAAATGGAACACGCTCACAACCCGAGAACAGATGTTGGGCAGATCACGAGACAAGTCGAACCAACCTTTCCAGCTGAAACTTGTGCCTATATTTCTAAATTGTTGGAGATGGTGAAGAAAGATTCAGACGAAGCTGAACGATGAGCGAAAGCTGCATGTAAATGACGGGCAGCGGACCGACAAACAATCTCATGATCCTCGTCATAATTTTACATTTAAAGTATCTGTTGGGAATAAAATGAGATGTGTTTTGATTCAATACCAAAACCCCCTGAGACATGCCTAAGTCAAAGATAATTATGTTCTAAGAGTGTTAGAACATATAGCATAAAGCTAGATGAGAAGCTGAAATGTTAGACAACTCTTAGTTGAATAGATGCACAATTTGAGGGGGAACATATGCTTTGAAGTCTATCAAGATCAAGTCCCCTCAAGGCTCAAATTCTGGAATATTTGATAAATCTACTGAAAGACAAGTATGCTGAAGCAATGATCAGCAGAGTTGTCTCAGCAAAGTTCAACCAGAACAAGTCTTCTGAAGTGAAAGGATCAACTATGCTGAAGAATTCAAGACAACTATACCCTAAAGATCTTCAATGAATCATGCTAAGATTACATACATAAGAAGCAAAGGGAAAGAGCCAAGTCATCTGAAAAGAGCAAGCCAACTATGCTGATAAGCAAAGTCTGCTGATAGTGATAAGGAGAGTTGTCTACTGATAAGGAATGTTGTCCTTATCATAGAACCAACCTTCAGAAGCCATGTCCATGTTTGAACAAGTGAATCTTGAAGTTAGACATTGGGAAGAGTGCTTCAGAATGATGACAAAGTCTATACAGCCGTTTATTTCCCAAATGAGGACATGTCAATATCAAGAATCTGTCTTCTAAGTTGAAGAACTCAAAGAAGACATTTATGGACATTTGGGGCTGCCTCTCCAACGGGCAAATCCTTCATCTGTCTATAAATACAGAAGTGTGAAGACCATTTGAAGGCACCTCAACAGAATCCAACTACATCAACTATCCATAAGCAAGAGTGCTTTCAAGCTTTCAAAAAGACTATCTTAGTCTTTTTACACTTCTTCTAAGCTGAACCTTATTGTATATCCATACAAAGCTTAGAGAGATATCCTAATCCTTATACACTGATCTTCATTGTAAAGGATATCTCATTAGTTGGAACCTTACTTCAACCCTTACATCTTTCAAGTGAGAAAGTGAGAAGGTTGTAGTAGTAGAAGTGGTAGGAGCTGACTGTTGAGAGAAGAACAGTTCAGTTCTGAGTTGAGAAGAGGGTACTAGGACTCTAGACATCCTAGGGATCAATTCACCAAGGAGTGGTGTTCTTGATCAAGTGCACCTTGACACTATAAAACAAGTTAATTCCAAGAGTGAAGGAATTATCCTGTTAAAACAGGGAAAGTGGATGTAGGAGCTTGAGTCTCTGAACCACTATAAACTCTTGTGTTGATTTACTTTCAAAGTACTTTCATACATTCAACACTGCACACAAAACTGATCTTTCAAAGGACAAACATTCAAAGACTGTGCAAAACCAATTTGGACAAGTTCCCTGAAAACTGGATTGATTGACTAAGTGATTTCAGAACTTTAAAGGAGTCTAAACTAAAGGGTCAACCACTAATTCCGCACTTATAACTAACTTAGATAGTCATTCAACTAAGTACTCAATAGTACTTAGTAGCTTGGTTATCTTTGAAAAGTTATACATCTTCAGCAGAGTTGTCCAAGACAACATTGCTGATCTCTGGTTTGATCAAGTTTGAAAAGAAATTGAATACAAGTGTATTCCCCCCCATACACTTGTTCTGTACTCCTTCAAGGACCAACAAGTGGTATCAGAGCAGGGGTTCAAAGACCACTACTTCTGAAAATCCATCTTGATTTTCAAAATCACATATTTGGTGTGGTCACTGAACTGATCTGTCTGAAATCCTTTATATCTATTGTCTAACATCCTTTCTTGAAGAAATGCAAGAGGAAACAACAACAACCAGAACCAGCAACAAAATCAAGAACAAAACATAAATGCTGCTGTTCCACCTCCTGCTGTTCAAGGATTGGACAATATGGCCACAAATCCAGTCAATCACATTTCACATCACAAATTGCCCATGTTATCTATAGACAATTATGATTTCTAGAAAATCAAAATGAGGGCTCATCTTGCATCTCTGCATACTGATATGCTGAGTGTGATCACAAGAGGTCCTTTTGTGTTCACTCAAGTCAATCCCAGGGTCACTGAAGCTCAAAGAGCAGATACAAGAGATGTGCTCCCCAAGGATGAAGATGACTTCACCTCTGAAGAAAAGAGGAAAGATAATTTGAATTATCTTGCCATGAACACCCTCTACCAAACAATTCCAGATGCAATCATGGGAAGGGTCTACCACTACACAACTGCCAAAGAAATTTGGGATACTCTTGCAGAAATGTGTGAGGGTACTGAAAAGATCAAGGAGAACAAGCTCCAAGTTGTGATGAGTCAAGATTATTACATATATTTTGTGCTTTAATCGAGAATTATATGGGAATTAATTTCATATTTTATTGTGTTTTCTCGACTCATTACTTTGTGTCTTCATATACTTTAATATTTTAATTTCTACTTATATTCAGGTATAATTGAAGTATTTTGAAGATACATGAAACGGACCAAGAGTGGAGATACATGAAACGTGAGTCGATGGAGCTGATTGTAAAGAAAGAGGCCCAACACTGAGCTCCCCAGTGTTGACAAGTGAAGAAGATTTTCAATTGTCGATAGGCCACATTAATTGGGCTTTTAGATTGGAATTAGTGGCCCATTAATTGGGCCTTTAGAATGTGCTCATTTCCTGATATGTATGTAAGATCGAGTCCAATTAATGATGGGCCCATTAGCCCAAATCTTGATACCTAATTCAAGGTATTGGCGTGAGCAAAAACTAAAAAAGGAGGCAACCACATATTATTTTCAAGGCGTGGACGGATAGGAGCAACAATTGTGAGTTAGAGAGGAGAGTTCCGATGAGAGTCTACCGTGTGATTTCTGTAGCCATGTTCGGCTAATTTTGTTTTCTAGTTTGAGGAGGCGCAAACCTAGTTATGATTTGACTATCCATTTATTCAGTAATAGATTTCTCAACCTTTTATCTTTGATTTCTTCGTTATTTGTTTCATGCTATGCATGTGATATTTATTGATTTTGTGAGTTTGATCACCTTGCACGATTAAATATTTATTTCTAGCTAAATTGCACGTTATAATCCGTAATTGTTATAATTGTGTAATTAGAGTAGCAAATAGGGCAGAACACTCTAGGGATAGCGAAGTCTAGGTTGTATGAATGAGCGTCTCGTATTCATAGTCTAGTTTGCTCTATTATTTTGGTTCGTTAATGCATTCTACGAGTTGAATCTCGAATACATGTTTTGGGGTTATTCATTAGAATAGGTTAATTAGGGGTCGTACCATCTAATTAATTAAACTTAAGAAATAATTCGAACTAGTTTGGTCGTACCACTGGTTTAGGGGCAAGATTTAAAGAAGATAGTTGTGATATTTGTGAACTTTAATTGTGTATGAGAATCATTCAAGGGGATGCAAATCCGAGAACTAGAATTTTCTTCTATTTGTTTACGTGTTATTTTTATTGCTCTTTTAGTAGAATTAGGAACCATCCATCCAAACCCCCCCTTTAATTGTTTTATAACACGAATTGTCCAATAAAATTTGCTACTCTCTGTGGGATCGACCCTTACTTCCCTACTACATTAGTGGGTTAGTTTAGGAATTATTTTTGGGTGCCGGCGACAGCACACCAAATTTTGGCGCCGCTGCCGGGGAGTAGTTTATAATTTTGTTGGTCTTTTTGTGTTAATTTTTTTTTTCTTCTCATATTATTTTTATCACATTGTATTTTTTTGTGGTTGCAGTTTTGAGAGTCGACTTCCTAGGTCGAGCCAACGACCTTAAGAAAAGGCGCTTATTGGGAGGCAACCGAATGTTTACTTAGTTTTTATCTTGCTATTTTTTTGCTGTTAATTTCGTTTTTATTTGTTTGTCTTTCAGAAGAGGATTTTTGATAAGGCGTGGGCACGCCTTATTGAAATACTTCTCCTGGAATTTTAGTTATATTAATTTCTTTTGCTTAATTAGTTTCTATTTTATTTTATTTAGTTATTTTTATTATGTTATTTCATTTTCTATTTCTTGAAAGCAGGCCTTGTGCAGAAGCCCATCACACACACAAAAACCCTACCCCATCTGCTCCGCCTCCCAATTCTCTCTCACTCTCGCCGTTCCAATCTTTCGCCGGAATCGCGACGGCCACTCCACCGGCGACACGACCTGAGCCGCCGTCTGCGCACAGAACACAGCGGCCGCGATTAACATCGCGACGACCACTGATTCGCCACTCCACTTACCGCCTGAACACAGCGCAGTTACGCCGTCTGTGCGACTGATGTCCATCCACTTGCGAGAATTCAGTGTCGCGCCTCCACCTGGGCATCCGACCGTCGCACGACACACTGCTCGACCACGGAGTTGCACCGCGCCGATCGCCCCACCTCTCTGTTTATTGGAGCACATGGCCGAAACCACTCAGCCAGCGGCCTGATTTCACAAGATCAACATACCACTCCACCGCCGGAATTGCAGTGGCCGTGGTTAACTAGTAGCAGAATTTCGATGCCTTCCCGTTTGAAAAGGGGCAGTAAGGGCTCGTCCTCTCGAGCCCCAGTTCTTAAAGATGCAGCTGAGCCCGCTCAACACCGTAGAATCTGGTTCCCCCGTTCCACTCTGTTTTTCATTTCTATATGTGTGTTTGCATTTTGTACCTCTTGTTTCAGTGCTAAGGGACTAGCACCAATTTAAGTGTGGGGGATGATTCATTATTAGAGAATGTTTAATTGGTTACTTGAATGTGTTTGCAGCATGTTTAATTGGTTACTTGACTATATTCTTGATTGTTGGATTTTTGTTAAATTGCTAGAATTATGAGTTGTAAGTCTTGATTAGTAGCCCGATTGATATTCATATCTTATGCTTTGAAATTGAATTGGTTCTTGGTTTATTCATGCCCTGAAATGGTGTACTTGATTGTTTGATTTTGGTGAACTTAAATTGGTTTTCTTGAGAAGTGAAAAATCTTATTTGGTATCCTAAGTTGAAAAAGAGTGTTGAATGAGAAAAATTAATGAGGGGCTGAAACAGCTGCCTACTTTAGGGGGCTCAAGTGTTCGTAAATGAATAAACTTAGCTAAAACCCGAAAAGTAGAGAGGAGCTGCGGACCTCGTTTGAAAAAAAAAAGAAAAGGCAGAAACAACTACCTGCTTCAGGGGGCTTAAGTGTTCAAAAATGAATAAACTTAGCTAAAACCCGAAAAGTGGAGAGAAACTGCAGACCTTTTAAAAAAAAAAAAAAAAATCCAAGGTGGAATTAAGGCTGCAAGAAAAAAAAAATGCAGTATAAAAAAAAAATTTGAATGGAGATGGATACCTTAGGATTTGAACTTTGAAGGAAAATTGAGTCGAGTAATCCGAAGTCAAAGTTTTTAGGGGATCATGAATGTGGTGTGAGTAATCGAGAGTTGATGAGATTTTGTGGTTAAGTGTGAATTGAAATTTGTGGTTTATTGAGATAGGCAAACAACTTATGAATTTGGCTCAAAAATCTAGTTTTGAGAATCATAGAAGAGTAACCCAATTTTTCTTGCTTTGAATTCTCAAGTATTACATGCATATTCCATTATTTTTCTTGAGTTGGTTGCCCATTAAAATTATCCCTTGTGTGCTTTAATTCTCTTTGCTTGAGGACAAGCAAATGTTTAAGTGTGGGGGGATTTGATGAGTCGAGATTATTACATATATTTTGTGCTTTAATCGAGAATTATATGGGAATTAATTTCATATTTTATTGTGTTTTCTCGACTCATTACTTTGTGTCTTCATATACTTTAATATTTTAATTTCTACTTATATTCAGGTATAATTGAAGTATTTTGAAGATACATGAAACGGACCAAGAGTGGAGATACATGAAAAGTGAGTCGATGGAGCTGATTGTAAAGAAAGAGGCCCAACACTGAGCTCCCCAGTGTTGACAAGTGAAGAAGATTTTCAATTGTCGATAGGCCACATTAATTGGGCTTTTAGATTGGAATTAGTGGCCCATTAATTGGGCCTTTAGAATGTGCTCATTTCCTGATATGTATGTAAGATCGAGTCCAATTAATGATGGGCCCATTAGCCCAAATCTTGATACCTAATTCAAGGTATTGGCGTGAGCAAAAACTAAAAAAGGAGGCAGCCACATATTATTTTCAAGGCGTGGACGGATAGGAGCAGCAATTGTGAGTTAGAGAGGAGAGTTCCGATGAGAGTCTACCGTGTGATTTCTGTAGCCATGTTCGGCTAATTTTGTTTTCTAGTTTGAGGAGGCACAAACATTGTTATGATTTGACTATCCATTTATTCAGTAATAGATTTCTCAACCTTTTATCTTTGATTTCTTCGTTATTTGTTTCATGCTATTCATGTGATATTTATTGATTTTGTGAGTTTGATCACCTTGCACGATTAAATATTTATTTCTAGCTAAATTGCACGTTATAATCCGTAATTGTTATAATTGTGTAATTGGAGTAGCAAATAGGGCAGAACACTCTAGGGATAGCGAAGTCTAGGTTGTATGAAACGAGCGTCTCGTATTCATAGTCTAGTTTGCTCTATTATTTTGGTTCGTTAATGCATTCTAAGAGTTGAATCTCGAATACATGTTTTGGGGTTGTTCATTAGAATAGGTTAATTAGGGGTCGTGCCATCTAATTAATTAAACTTAAGAAATAATTCGAACTAGTTTGGTCGTACCACTGGTTTAGGGGCAAGATTTAAAGAAGATAGTTGAGATATTTGTGAACTTTAATTGTGTATGAGAATCATTCAAGGGGATGCAAATCCGAGAACTAGAATTTTCTTTTATTTGTTTACGTGTTATTTTTATTGCTCTTTTAGTAGAATTAGGAACCATCCATCCAAATCCCCCCTTTAATTGTTTTATAACACGAATTGTCCAATAAAATTTGCTACTCTCTGTGGGATCGACCCTTACTTCCCTACTACATTAGTGGGTTAGTTTAGGAATTATTTTTGGGTGCCGGCGACAGCACACCAAGTAGCTGTGCAGAAGTTTGAACAATTCACAATGGAGTCTGAGGAATCCATTGATAAATTTACTGGTAGATTCACTGATGTGATGAATGAGATCAATTCATTGGGCAAGGTGTACTCTAAGAGAGAGGTTGGATTAAAGATTTTGAGAAGTCTCACTCAAAAGTGGGATGTCTATGCTGTTATGATGCAGAACATCAAGGATCTCTCCACTATGCCCATGCAACAAATCTTCTCTGAACTCAAAGCCTATGAGTTCGATCTCAACAGAAGAAAGCCTGTTGAGCAACCTTCAATTCCTACAAAGGGAGTGACATTCAAAGCCAAAACTGCTGAACCAGAAATGCAGTCCACTCCTAGATCATCAAAGTCAGTCTCCAAGACTGAAATGAAGGAGGAACTAGCCTTGATGGCTAGAAGGTTTGAAAAGTTAAATTCAAGGTTTGGTAGATACAAGAAATTCTACCAAGACAACAAATTCAGGAGAAGGTACAACTCTCCTGAAGCTCAGGCTGAAGTCAAGAAGCCTGAAGAGAAAAGATCAGAGGACAAGTACTCTGATAGGAGAAGGTCCAGTAGAGCTGAACCTTCATCATCTAGAAGAAGAGATGAACCCAAGAAGGATGATGATGAAGACCTGTGCTATAACTGCAAAAAGAAAGGGCACTTCTAGTATGACTGCCCTGAACTGAGCTCTAAAGAAAGAAGAGAAAGGCAAGCAAAGAGAGACATAAAGTTCACCAATAGAAAAGCCATGATGGCTGGTGAAGAATCTGAAAGTGCTGAAAGCTTCAACTCTTCTGATGGACTGTTCTCCAACAGTGAAGATGATGATGATGTGTGCAACATGGCTCTTGAGGAGGATGAGGTATCCTCCACTTCTAGCTCACCATCATTCATTTCACAAAACACTAGTGAAGTCAACTTGAAACTTTCTCTTGGAAAGTTGATGGAAGATTTCACTATGTTACAAGAATTTCATGACAATTGTGTGAGAGAAAATGAAAGATTGTCAATTGAGCTTGCTAAAAACTCTGAGCTAGTTGTTGATGTCAAGTCTACTGAGTTGTATCAACAAGTCTTGAGAGAGCTTGAGGAAGCAAATCTCAGGATAGTTGACCAACAAAAGGAGATTGATGATCAACTCCTATCTCAAAAGAGAAAATATTTTGAACTGAAAATTCTTCAAGAAAAATTTGAAAACCTCTCACTTGAGTATGATATTCTAAAATCAAGTGAAGAGAGCCTGAAATTAAAGATGTCTGCTCTGAGAAGATCCACTAAAGCAATAGAGGAAATTCAGAGTTACCAAAGACCTATGGCTCAAAGAAGTGGATTAGGTTTTGATCCATTTGAATCTTCACCTTGTCTTAGTGTTGCTTCTACAAGTAACACTAAGAGAATCTTTGTCAAATCAGTGGCACAACAAGCTGAAAATGAAATGATTCAGCCACTGAACAAAGGAAAGGGCAAAATGGATGATTTGCCAACTCAAGTGTCTCAGGAGACTAGGCCCAAACCTAAGGAAAAGGCCAAAGTCCCTGAACACAAGAGGAATGTTGGTCAGCAGAGTCGACCCAATGGCAGGGCAACTCTCCTGAACAATGTTCAGAGGAGTTATCCAAGGTATAATCAGCCTAGGCCAACTCTACTGAGAAAGCCTCAGCTGAATAGACCTAAGGACAACCATCCTCAAAGGCAGAATAAAATGAAACAACCAAAACCCTTCATGCCAAAGGGTAATGGTCACAAAAATGCCTTTCCTCAAAGATTCCCTCAAGTAGCACAAAGAACTCATAAGTTCAGGAGGTTTGACAACTCTCCTGAAACTTACAGAGTTAACACTTTCACACATTCTTTCCCAAAGGCATTTAAAGGAAAGACAATGTATGTTAATGCTAGAGGAAAACAACTTAGCCACCTTGAATCAATCAGGGTCATTAGGCAAGTTTGGATTCCTAAAGGTACAGCTAACCTCTCAGGACCCAAAACTCAAAGGGTACCTAAACCTATCTAATTGCAGGTACCTATGGGCCACAAGAAGAGGAGCATGAGCAAAAGGTCAGCATGGTATCTTGACAGTGGATGTTCAAGGCACATGACTGGAAATAAGGAACTCCTCACTGATTTTATTGAAAAAGAAGGCCCAAATGTCACATTTGGAGACAGCTCACAAGCAACAACAAAAGGTTATGGTACTTTGATGATTGATAACATCAAAGTATCCAATGTGTCTTATGTGGCTGGTCTCAAACATAATCTCCTAAGTATCAGTCAATTCTGTGATAAAGATTTCAATGTTGAGTTCTCAAGTGGAAAATGCTTAATCAAAGATAAGACTCAACAAATTCTATTGACTGGAACTAGGAAAGGAAATGTGTATTTTGCAGACTGGGACAAGTCTACTGATGCTGCATGCTTCATTGCTAAAAGTTCTAGTGAACAAAGTTGGTTATGGCATAAGAGACTAAACCACCTGAACTTCAAAACAATGAACAAACTTGCTAGAAATGCATTAGTTAAAGGACTACCTAATGAGTTTTTCATTAAAGAGCATGTCTGTAAACCATGCCAAGAAGGAAAACAGATCAAAGCCTCATTCAAAGGAAAACCAGTCATTTCTACTGAAAGGGTACTTGAACTTTTACGTATGGACTTATTTGGACCAATTATCCCTGCAAGTATAAATGGTAGAAAATACACATTGGTGGTAGTAGATGACTTCTCTAGGTTCACATGGGTAGTATTTCTCCTTAATAAGAAGGAAACACAAGTCAAACTGCCTGAACTTTTAAAGAGACTGTCAAATGAGAAAAGCTTTAGCATTATCAAGATAAGATCTGATAAAGGCACTGAGTTCATAAATTCTTACATCAATGAGTATTGCACATCTAATGGAATAGCTCATGAAACCTCAGCAGCTAGAACTCCTCAAGTTGTTGAAAGAAGAAATATGACCTTAAAAGAAGCTGCTAGAACTTTAATTGCTGATTCAAATCTACCTAAGAGGTTTTGGGCTGAAGCTATAAACACTGCATGTCATACTCAAAATAGATGTTTGATTACTAAGGGGCAAGGCAAAACCCCCTATGAACTCTGGAAAGGAAGAATGCCTAAAGTGTCATATTTTCACATATTTGGTTGTAAGTGTTTCATTCACAACAATGGGAAAGAACAGTTGAAAGCCTTTGATAGCAAAGCTGATGAGGGAGTATTCCTTGGATATTCTCAAATCAGTAGAGCCTTCAGAGTCTACAACAAGAAAACCCTTATTGTGGAGAAAACACCTCATGTTGTGTTTGATGAATCTACTCATGAGTTCAGGAACAAGGACTTAGAGACAGAAAAAATCACACAAAGGACAACCAGACTGAGCCTAAAAGACAAAGACACTGAATTCATAGATGTTGTCCAAGCCAACCTCCCTGAAAATCTCCCATTGGACAACAATCCTGAAGGCAACCTTCCTGAGGCAAACCCCACTGAAGGAAATGGTGAACTGAATGATCCAATCCCAGTTCACATCCAGGTAACAACTACCAATGAAGAAGCAGTCCCTGCTGAGGTAGTTAATGGGTCAAATAATCAAGGGGGAACCAACAATGTTGAAAATGCCAATATCCCTGATATTGAGGACAACACCCCTGATTATGATCCTGAATTAGATCCTGCATTAAACTTTCCTGAATTTTATGATCAAATTGACTCAACTTCAGTAGAGGATAACTCTACTGAAGAGATCAGAAAAAGAAGGACTTGGTTGTCTGACCATCCTACTGATCTAATACTTGGTGACCCAAGTATAGGAGTCAAAACCAGAAGGTTTCATGGTGAAAGTGCTTTATTTTGTTGCTTCTTGTCAGAACAAGAACCAAGTAATATAGAGGAAGCACTTCAAGATGCCAATTGGATCACAGCCATGCAGGAAGAGCTGAACCAATTCACCAGAAATGATGTTTGGGAGCTGGTGGATAGACCTTCACATCAAGATGTTATTGGAACCAAGTGGCTGTTCAAGAACAAGAAGAATGAGAATGATGTGATTGTCAGTAACAAAGCAAGACTAGTGGCAAAGGGTTATTGCCAATCAGAGGGCATTGACTATGATGAGACATTTGCACCTGTGGCAAGACTAGAAGCAATAAGGCTCTTTCTAGCTTATGCAGCCCACAAGAGGTTCAAAGTGTACCAAATGGATGTCAAGAGTGCCTTTCTGAATGGAGTCTTGAAAGAAGAAGTCTATGTGGAGCAACCACCTGGTTTTGAGGTTGGAAATCAAGTCTACAGATTGAAGAAGGCTCTATATGGACTCAAGCAAGCCCCTAGGGCTTGGTATGACACTCTGTCACAATTCCTCTTGGATCATGGATTCATTAAGGGAACTGTGGACAGAACACTCTTCAGAATCTCTGAAGGAGAGGACATCTTGCTTGTCCAAATTTATGTGGATGATATAATTTTTGGATCCCCCAATGAGAAGCTGTGTGAGAAGTTCTTAAAGCTTATGCAAAGCAAGTTTGAGATGTCCATGATGGGGTTGATGAACTTCTTTTTGGGACTTCAAGTCAAGCAATCTAAAGAAGGGATTTTCATCAACCAAGCTAAGTGCACCAGAGAAATGATCAAAAAGTTTGGGTGTACAACTAGCAAGCCAGTAAGGATCCCAATGAACACAAATTGGAAGATGGATCCTGATGAGAGTGGTGTCCCAACCAACTCTACTGAGTATAGAGGAATCATTGGTTCACTCCTCTATCTCACTGCCAGCAGACCTGATATCACCTTTGCAGTAGGTGTTTGTGCAAGGTTTCAAGCAAATCCTAAGAAAAGCCATCTTGAGGCTGCAAAGAGGATCTTGAGGTATCTCAAAGGCACTGAGAACCTAGGTCTGTGGTACCCTGCTGATGACAACATTGAGTTAACTGGCTACTCATATGCTGACTATGGAGGATGTAGAATTGACAGAAAGTCCACTTCAGGGACTTGTCAATTCTTGGGCAACAAACTCATATCATGGTTCTCCAAGAAGCAGAACACAGTGGCTACTTCCACCACTGAAGCTGAATATGTTGCAGCTGGAAGTTGTTGTTCTCAAATCCTTTGGTTGAGACAACAACTAAGAGACTACAATGTCATCTCTACTGAAGTGCCTATATTCTGTGACAACAATAGTGCCATTGCAATATCACAGAATCCAGTTTTGCACACTAGATGCAAACATGTGGACATCAAGCATCACTTCATCAGAGATCATGTGGAGAAGAAAGACATCAAATTGGTGAAAATCCACACAGATCACCAAAAAGCTGATATATTGACAAAGCCACTTGCAGAGGTAAGATTTCTAGAGCTATTAGCAGAATTGAGATTACTTGATCTAGGGAAGTTGGATAAGTAAATCAATCGGAGTTAATGAGAAAAGTGTTTAGGAGACTTGGACAAGTCTACTGAAACTCAGAAGAGATGACCTCAAATGTGCAGGACTCTTGTCCATTGAATCTCAGGACACTTGTCCACATCTTTTCAAGACAATTGTCCATGTGGGGTCAGATAAGTTGTCTTGGCTATCAAACCAATTCTTGGTATGATAAGCACCTATTTTGGGCAATCATTACCAATTTTGATATCTGTCTCATTCCTTTTACAGATATCACCTTTATGGGATTTTAATTTGTCTCCCACCCAAAAGGTCGCTTTCCATGCATTAAATGCCAAGATTTAACTCTTGTTTGCATTAAACATTTCAAGCCATGATCTATCTCGAAAACTCCCCAAGCATTAACCAATATTTAATAACTTCCACATTTGAATAGAACACAGTTTTTCACTGTTTCATTGGTTATTGACCATTGGATCAAAATTGGACAACTCCTCTGAAATTAATCCTGGCCGTCAAATTTTGATTTCCACTTTTATCAATCGTTGAAAACCCTTGAGACTCACCAACTCATTGACATACATTCTTTTTAGAATATTCACAAGTCTTAAGAATCCCCACAAACACACTTCTTCCCCAAGTATTCGAAACCCTAGCCTTCATTTCCTCAAACACTCTCAAACTCACTCAAAATCCCTTCTGAATCTTACAATGGCTCCCAAAGCTAGACCTGATATGATCATTGACTTCTCCAACAAGGATCTAGACCTTGATTTTGGCTATCTGAGCAACAAGAACAGCCTCATCTTTGAGCCTATTGTCTCTTTTGAGAGTGAGGATCCTGAAATCACTCCAACTCTTAGATGGCTGAGAACAGCTGGACTAAAGAAGTTCATGGAAGAAAGACCAAGCTCTTGTCTGGAGAGCTATATGGCTGAGTTCTTTGCTTTCCTCAAATGGAGAGGTAAACCTGAGGATGGTGAAGTTGCTACAAGACTATCATATGTGGCAAAAGGTGAGGAGGAAGAGAGATTTCACAGGGTGAAATTCTCTGCAGAAGACCTTGAAGGAGCTTTTGGATTGTCCTCTAAGGAAAGGAATCCAGAATTCTATGGTGCCAACCATGAAGAAGAAATAGCTCAAGAATGGCTATTGGTTCCAGGCCCCATCTCCTCAACCCAACACAAAAGAACTTGTCACATCCCGATTTTAGGGGCCTAGATGAAAATACTATATTTTTACTTTTGAAGGCCAACTAAATAAAATACTGTCTTATCTTGCCTTTCAAAAGACTTTGAAATACTGAAGTAGATCAAATTTATGACTTATAAAAAGATGTGCAGCGGAAGTAAATATTAAATAAAGTCAATTTTGAAAACTTAACACCAATCGCTCGAAAATAAATAAATTTACTTTAAAGGAAAACATAATTTTTAATACAATTAAAAGATGTGACTTTTTATTAAACGAAATACTTTAAATAACATATGATCGAACTAATTAAATCACAGTTTTAAAATAGTAATTACTTTCTTGACACGCATCCACCGTCCCTCCACCACCACTCCTTTAATCTTTTTAATCTGTAAAAATGTTAATATGATTGGGGTGAACAAAACAACTAGCTCAGTGGGATTAACTTTGTCAAAGTTAAATATAACATATGAATAACATCATAACTCACAAACATGCATACAATTTCATAAGCTTGTTGGCAAAGCCAACCATAATAACATAGGCTTGTTGGATAAACCAACCATAAGTTTGTTGGATGAACCAACCATAATAACATAGGCTTGTTGGATAAACCAACCATAAGTTTGTTGGATAAACCAACCATAATAACATAGGCTTGTTGGATAAACCAACCATAAGTTTGTTGGATAAACCAACCATAAGATGTAAGATGCAGCAAGAAATAAAATCACTCATACGAAATACTTAAAAATGACAAAGTAGTCAATCAAGAAAATCCCACCTTAAATCTTGATTAATCTCGAAAAGATGTAACTTGATCATTAATGCAAAAGTCTTGATCACCTAAAATAATAAATAACATGTCTTAATATTATATTTAAATTAATAAGTACTATCTTATTTCTAAATTAATATTATTAGATTAATACCTAAACACATACATAGCCGTCAAAACAAACAAATATTATATATATTAGACTGATTTAATCAAGTAGTACCGACTCAATCAAAATGAATGAATTTAGAGGTTAACACACTTGACGCGTAATTAAAATTAGGATAGAGACAAATAGCAAAACTGATACGGTTTCACAGTTCATTTAATTTCAAAAGAATTTCAATGGCAGAAATATTTTAAATTTAACAGATAGTTGAATTTCGTAACTAAAATTGTCAATCCAATTTCATCAGATAAGGATTTAACAATTAAAGTTTCTTTAAAAATCCTAAGCCCTAATAATTTTATCAAATTTTTTTATTGAAAACTCAGTTCGTGACAATACTACAGAATTAAAATAACAATATGAGAAGGGAAGAAAATGTTACTGGTTCGACAAGAAGGGGAGATCATACGCACACGCACACCCACACCCACACCCACACCCACACCCACACCCGTTTCTTGTCTTCTAGTGAGATTATATTTTATTTTCTGTGTTTTTATATATAAGGACCGAGTATATATAATAGGTTTGAGAAAGTAGATTTAGTTGCTAAAGTTATGGGATAGATATGCAGATTTTTCGCTCAAATTTTATTCTTCTAATTAAATTTCAAACAAGTAATTAAAAATGGCCAGTAACGTAGAAAATGTCATATATAACACATTGACTTATTCTATATATTTATATTTATATCTATATTTATATAAATATATATATCATTATTAAATCTTTTAAAAATATATAAACATAATACATCAAATAATATATGGATATTTAAGTTCAAAATAATACTTATACTCACAAAATCTCTTTTACATAATTATTTTATGCATATCTTATAACCAAAGGTGATTAAAAATCTCGGGTTCTCAACCTCTTTGAGGTAGTTGCCAAGAGTCTTTTGAGCAACACTGGAAGATTGGAGCAAGTTAGCTTTCCAAGAATCAGAATTATGGCTGCAGTTATTGATGCCAGTGACAAGGGCATCAAGTTTGATTGGAGGACCTTCATCTTGTCTGAGATGATGAAGGAAAAAGCCAAATTTAAGGTGAAAGTTCACAACAAGGTTGTATTGGAAGGTAAACTCAAGTATTGCACCAGGGCAAGCTTGTTGATTGAAAGGTTTTCCCATTACTCTCAAATGCATACCTTTGCAAAGCCCCTCCCTGCCCAGAAAGTGATGTTCAGAAAGTTGAGTAAGAAAACTGAACAAAGGAGGATGCAACTGGCCAAACCTGCTAAGGAGAAGGTTGAGGAGAAGCCAAAGATGAAGAAGAGGACAAAGGCCAGAGTGGTGAAGACTAGGAAAGTGTCTCTAATTCCTTCAGAAGAGACTTCAGGAGCTTCTACTGAGGTAGAAGAAGTTGCTAGAGAAGGAGTGCAAGTGCCCTCTGATCACTCAGAAGAGTTGAGACAAAGATACAATGAGACTAGGCAAAAGTCTAAAGGAGAGAAGAGGGTCAGGGAAGTTGTCCCTGAGAAAGAAGAAGAAGGTAGTGGGAGCAGTAGGGCAAGCAAGAGAAGGGCAAAGCCTACTGAAAAGGTGTTGGAACTTCAAGAGCAAAAGTCTCTCCAACTAGCTCTAAGGGAGAGCAGGGCTGAAAGCAGGACCAAATCTAAGTCTAGAACCAATTCTTCTGGTTCTGGAACTCCTGAATCCAAGGTCCCTGAAGGTGAACCAATAGAGGCCAAGAAGGGAGTCTGCAAAGAAGTGGGATTGATGTGCTAGCAGACTTAGCAGTAGATGAGACAAGATTGCAATCTCCCCTTGACTCATCCATGCTCAATTATTCTATGTTTTTAGAAGCTGCACTTCATGAGCCAACCCCCCTGAGCAAAGCCCCTTCAGATCCATTGCTCTCAAAAGCAACAGAAGCAACCCTTGTAGCACCCAACCCTTCTGAGGCCACCCCCCTGAACTCAAACTCCCTGAAGCCACTTTAGGAGAAACCAGAGCCAACTCCCCTATAACCCAAAGTCCCCATTCAAGTGGAGATGAGGAGGAGTATACTTATGAGAGTATGCTCAGAGGTGGAGCCAAGGTTACTGTGGACAGTTTGTACCCACAACTTGTTGAATTTCCTAGAATTCAGAAGATGTTTCATGATTTGAGGATGCTTGTGGATGTAAAGGATAAAAAAATCATGGAGATCTCACAAGTCATCCAAGATAAGGGTGCAAATTGGTGGCAAGTGGAGGAAAGTAGATTGCTACACTTTGCTGGAGTGTTAAAGACAAGATTCCTCATTGATGAGGATGTTTTTGCAAAGTTAGTGGAGGATAAGATCATTGAAGAGAAGGAGAGAATAGCTAAGGGCATCAAACACCCTGAAAGTAGCTCAAATGATGATGATTCTCCTGATGATCCCTCAAACCCCTCAAATCCCAACCCTCCTGAAACCAATCCCAACCCTCCTGAATCCAAATTATCTTCAACCCCTCTCTTAACCTATCATAGGAAAGGCTCTGTTTCATCAGAGGTGTTGACCAAGGGTGGTAACACAACCAAAGATACATCTGCCAATGAAGGTTCTTCTGAACCCAAGGCACAGCCTAAAGATGTTAAGGTTCCTATTATAGAGGCTGGTTTGATTAAGGCCTATTCAGTGTCAGAAGAGTTGGACACTGATCAACCCTTAATCATTCAGGATGACTCAGTGGCTGTTGAAATAAGCACTGTGATCTCCCCACAACTGCCATCTTTGAACCTTGTTGAAGGAGGAGATGCTGCAGGTTTAGGTGAAGGAGTTGAAAAGGTGAATATGAAAAACAAGAGGGAGTTGTGGATGATAGAGAGGTTGTAATTACTAAGATAGTGAGTGTACCACAAAATGAGGGTGGTATAAGTGAGGAAGGACAGGTTATTCTTGAAGTCAAATCTGAACTTCAAGAATCCCTTGATGAAAGGAGGCCTGTTCCTTTATGTGAGGAAATTAATATTGAAGGAAGAAAAGAAGTAGTTGAAAATGAGAAGAAGACTGCTGATGTATCAGAGTCTTGTGCAAAAGAAACTGAGGGTGATGAGTGTTTAATCACTAACCCATTTGATTTTTCTGAATTTGCAGGTATTTCTTTTGATCAAATCTTTGAAGATGACTTCTTAACAGATGCACCCATCCAAGTAGATTCTGGATCAGCACAAGCCCTGCTTGGGATGCAAACAACAAAGTTGGACTCCTTGGCTCATCAAGTCCAAACAGCTTATGCATAAACCTCTGGGGCTTTGGATGAGCAATTAAGGAAGGACATTGGCATCTGTGGAGATGAGATTAACTGGCTCTGAAGATGTGGTGCTACCCACATTGGAGGCAAGAATAAGTGGAGTGGAATCTGGTCTTCAAACCATTTCCACTAAAGTCCAAAAAGCTAAAGCCAGTATGGAGTCCATCTCAAAAGAAGTCAAGAAGGAACATAAATTTCTAAGAGATAATCACAGTTCAAATGTTCAAGCTCTTAGGCTGACTGTCAAGCAAGCACTTGGGAAAAAGACAGCCTTGTAGAAGAAAAGAGCAGAGACACAAAGGCTAGCAATGGTGAAAGCTGCCTCAAAAAAGTTTTCCAAAGAGGTGATGGCCAACATTGCTGAGAGTGCAGTGGCCAACCTCACTGAATTCCTTAAAGCTCAACTTGATGCATCTCTGAAAGCAACAATGGAAGAAGTTGTCCAACAAAAGATGAAGCCTGTTCTAGCTTTCCTTAGCTTGAGCAGTGACAGAATGCAGAATATACATGATGAGAATGTATATTTGTTGGAGGAGATGAAGTCCCTAACCCAAGCCCAATCCTTAATGGCATCCACAATGAGTGAGCTCAAACCTCAGTGTTTTGATGCTGCCAAAAAGGGGGAAAGGGAAAGAGCAAGGGCAAAAGGTGCCTTGATCATTGGAGGCTCTGATAAAGGCAAAGAAGGCTCTGATAAGGGCAAATACAAAGTTGCTGAAGGGAAAGGAAAAGAGCCAGCAATGCTGAACTTAGAAGATCTTGATGAAGAGGAGCAGTTAGCCATAACATTAAAAAACTCAATAGCTTCAGCTCAAGAGGAAAGAATTAGGCTGCAGCAAAGACCAGGAGGTGAAGTGTCTGGTTTGGACAAGGATGCTGAAGGTGTCCAAACTAGAGGAAAGATTAAGAAGGCCAAGGGAAACAAAAGGAAAGCTGAGACATTCACTGATTTTCCCAACAACCTTGATCTACCCCCTGAGTTTAGAATTGAAGAAGATGAGCCTACCTCCAAGAAGGCCAAGAGTGCTGAAAAGGACAAAACTGCTGAAGTGTCCAAGACTGCTGAAAAAGATAAATCTTCTGAAACAGACAAGTCTACTGAAACCAAGTCCACAGAAGGTGCTATAGCTGCTGAAGATGTTGAAGAGCAAGCACTATAAATGATCGACGGGCAGCGGACTAGCGAACAATCTCAAGATCCTAGTCATATGTAATTTCTCATTTAAATTATATCTCGATTCAATTAGATGCAATTAGAATTTACTTAATCAAAGTTTAACAAAACTACTTTAGGTTTAAATTAATCGCACGAATAAGGAAAAACTAAAATGTGAACAAACAAGGGCCATTTCGTACCTTGAGAAGCACTATAAATGACAGGCAGCAAACCGACAAACAATCATAATTTTACATTTAAAGTATCTCGATTCAAGATTCAATAAGCATTTACATAATTAAATTTTACCAAAACTACTTTAGGTTTATATTAATCGCACGAATAAGGAAAAAAATTAAATGTGAACAAACAAGGGACTTTTCGTACCTTGAGAAGCACTATACATGACGGACAGCTAGAGGACCGGCAAACAATCTCACGATCCTCATCATAAGTTTATATTTATAGTATCTCGATTCAAGATGCAATTAGCATTTACACAATCAAATTTTACCAAAACCACTTTAGGTTTAAATTAATCGCACGAATTAGGAAAAATTATATGTGCACAAACGAGGGCCTTTTCATACCTTGAGAAGCACTATAAATGACGGGCAGCGGACCGGCAAAAAATCTCATGATCCTCGTCATAATTTTACATTTAAAGTATCCAAGTCACCACTTCGATAAAGGACTAAAATTGGATAAAAAATTATTGAAATTGAAACATAAAAGACATATTTTTTAAAGTTGAAACTAAAAGGATTTATTTTAGAATGTCTCAAACTTACAGGAACAATTTTTTTTTCTCCCACACCAAACGTGGAAATTTGAAATTTTCATATGAGACGTACGAGACACATTTTACAAAATCCAATAGTTTAAACACACCAACATTGAAATGAATCTAGCAAGTTGTCTAAACACAACGAGGTTCTACCAATCGAGGGTAGGATAAAATAACTGAACTTTATCGTTAACCGTGACTATAACCACGAGGAGCCGGCATTGCCAATGGCAAAGAAAGATGTCAGCAGTTAGGGCATTGAAGAACTCGCCCCAAATACATCATCAGATACTCAAGATGAATCTTGTATCCATCGCAAATTTTCCAAAATGTATAAGGTCCAAGAAAAAAATTATTTACGTCCCATAACTTTTACCTTTTTTGAAAAACGTTACAAAATAGTTAAATTTTAATTTATATCCAATAAAATTTTCAATTTCTTAAATTATGTCCAATTTTCGCTGGAGTTATAAATATTCGCCGAAATCCCAAAATTTAATAATTTTAATTTACACCCCATAACTATTTTGGGACATTTTTTATAATAGGTAAAAGTTACGCGACATAAATAATTTGTTTTCTCTCTAAGGTCTTGATGTGCGAGTGAAATTAGACATTTCCCGCTTTCTGAAACTGGCAAAACAATTAAGGAAAAATTTAAATGTGAACAAACAAGGGCCTTTTCGTACCTTGAGAAGCACTATAAATGATCGACGGGCAGCGGACCGACGAACAATCTCAAGATCCTAGTCATATATAATTTTTCATTTAAAGTATATCTCGATTCAATTAGATGCAATTAGCATTTACTTAATCAAAGTTTACCAAAACTACTTTAGGTTTAAATTAATCGCACGAATAAGGAAAAACTTAAATGTGAACAAACAAGGGCCATTTCGTACCTTGAGAAGCAATATTAAAGACGGGCAGCAAACCGACAAACAATCATAATTTATATTTAAAGTATCTCGATTCAAGATGCAATAAGCATTTACATAATTAAATTTTACCAAAACAACTTTAGGTTTATATTAATCGCACGAATAAGGAAAAAAATTAAATGTGAACAAACAATGGACTTTTCGTACCTTGAGAAGCACTATACATGACGGACAGCTAGAGGACAGGCAAACAATCTCAAGATCCTCATCATAAGTTTACATTTAAAGTATCTCGATTCAAGATGCAATAAGCATTTACATAATTAAATTTTACCAAAACTACTTTAGGTTTAAATTAATCGCACGAATAAGGAAAAACTTAAATGTGAACAAACAAGGGCCATTTCGTACCTTGAGAAGGACTATAAATGACGGGCAGCAAACCGACAAACAATCATAATTTTACATTTAAAGTATCTCGATTCAAGATGCAATAAGAATTTACATAATTAAATTTTACCAAAACTACTTTAGGTTTAAATTAATCGCACGAATTAGGAAAAATTATATGTGAACAAATAAAGGCCTTTTCATACCATGAGAAGCACTATAAATGACGAGCAGTGGACCGACAAACAATCTCATGATCCTAGTCATAATTTTACATTTAAAGTATCTCGATTCAAGATGCAATTAGCATTTTAATAATCAAATTTTACTAAAACTACTTTAGGTTTAAACTAGTCGCACGAATAAGGAAAAACTTAAATGTGAACAAACAAGGGCCTTTTCGTACCTTGAGAAGTACTAGAAATAATCGACGGGCAGCGGAGCGGCTAACAATATCATGATCCGCGTCATATATAATTTTTATTTAAAGTATCTCGATTCAAGATGGAATTAGCATTTACATATTAATGGAACAACCTTAATTTTTTTTTGGGAGTTGACAAATTGATTTTGAGTGAATTAAATTGTTTGGAGCAAGATATTTTTTTTTTTTGTGTGTAGAGAACTCTTCTTTTTTTTTTTCTAATGCAAATAACTCTGTTTTGTGTCTTTTGTTTTAATAGAAGAGAGATAATGATGTGGCATGATGATGTATCCTTTTTTTTTAATATATAGGGTGCCAAGTCACCACTTCGATAAGGATTAAAATTGGATAAAAAATTATTGAAATTGAAACATAAAAGACATATTTTTTAAAGTTGAAACTTAAAGGATTTATTTTAGAATGTCTCAAACTTACAGGACCAATTTTTTTATCCTCCCACACCAAACGTGGAAATTTGAAATTTTCAAATGAGACGTACGAGACACATTTTACAAAATCCAATAGTTTAAACACACCAACATTGAAATGAATCTAGCAAGTTGTCTAAACACAACGAGGTTCTACCAATCGAGGGTAGGATAAAATAACTGAACTTTATTGTTAACCGTGAATATAACCACGAGGAGCCGGCATTGCCAATGACAAAAAAAGATGTCGACAGTTAGGGCATTGAAGAACTCGCCCCAAATACATCATCAGATACTCAAGATTAATCTTGTATCCGTCTTAAATTTTCCAAAATGTATAAGGTCCGAGAAAAAAATTGTTTACGTCCCATAAGTTTTACGTTTTTTGCAGAACGTTACAAAATAGTTAAATTTTAATTTATATCCAATAAATTTTTCAATTTCTTAAATTATGTACAATTTTCGCTGGAGTTATAAATATTCGACGAAATCCCAAAATTTAATAATTTTAATTTACACCCCATAACTATTTTGGGACGTTTTTCATAATAGGTAAAAGTTACGTGACATAAATAATTTGTTTTCTCTCTAAGGTCTTGATGTGCGAGTGAAATTAGACAGTTCCCGCTTTCTGAAATTGGCAAAACAATTAAGGAAAAATTTAAATGTGAACAAACAAGGGCCTTTTCGTACCTTGAGAAGCAATATAAATGATCGACGGGCAGCGGACCGGCGAACAATCTCAAGATCCTAGTCATATATAATTTTTCATTTAAAGTATATCTCGATTCAATTAGATGCAATTAGCATTTACTTAATCAAAGTTTAACAAAACTACTTTAGGTTTAAATTAATCGCACGAATAAGGAAAAACTTAAATGTGAACAAACAAGGGCCATTTCGTACCTTGAGAAGCACTATAAATGACGGGCAGCAAACCGACAAACAATCATAATTTTACATTTAAAGTATCTCGATTCAAAATGCAATAAGAATTTACATAATTAAATTTTACCAAAACTACTTTAGGTTTAAATTAATCGCACGAATTAGGAAAAATTATATGTGAACAAATAAAGGCCTTTTCATACCATGAGAAGCACTATAAATGACGAGCAGTGGACCGACAAACAATCTCATGATCCTCGTCATAATTTTACATTTAAAGTATCTCGATTCAAGATGCAATTAGCATTTTAATAATCAAATTTTACTAAAACTACCTTAGGTTTAAACTAGTCGCACGAATAAGGAAAAACTTAAATGTGAACAAACAAGGGCCTTTTCGTACCTTGAGAAGTACTAGAAATAATCGACGGGCAGCGGAGCGGCTAACAATATCATGATCCGCGTCATATATAATTTTTATTTAAAGTATCTCGATTCAAGATGGAATTAGCATTTACATATTAATGGAACAACCTTAATTTTTTTTTGGGAGTTGACAAATTGATTTTGAGTGAATTAAATTGTTTGGAGCAAGATATTTTTTTTTTTGTGTGTAGAGAACTCTTTTTTTTTTTTTTTTTTTTTTCTAATGCAAATAACTCTCTTTTGTGTCTTTTGTTTTAATAGAAGAGAGATAATGATGTGGCATGATGATGTATCCTTTTTTTTTAATATATAGGGTGCCAAGTCACCACTTCGATAAGGATTAAAATTGGATAAAAAATTATTGAAATTGAAACATAAAAGACATATTTTTTAAAGTTGAAACTTAAAGGATTTATTTTAGAATGTCTCAAACTTACAGGAACAATTTTTTTTTTCCTCCCACACCAAACGTGGAAATTTGAAGTTTTCAAATGAGACGTACGGAGAAAAAAATTATTTACGTCCCGTAACTTTTACCTTTTTTGAAAAACGTCCCAAAATAGTTAAAATTTTAATTTACGTCCCATAACTTTTTCAATTGCTTAATTTACGTCCAATTTTCCCTGAAAATCCCCAAATTTATGTAAATGGGACGTAAATTGAGCAATTAAAGAAGTTATGGGACGTAAATTAAATTTTTATTTAAAATGGGACGTTATGCGAAAAAGATAAAAATATTCAATAAATGTATACAATTCACTATAAAATTAATGTAGTTTATGTTATACAATCAAATAAAAAAATAATTCATAAATTAATTAATTATTTTAAAAATCAATTAACTTACCTAATTCATTATTAGAAAAATTATTAACTTACCAAAAAAATTATATATAAAATAAATTATGAATATTAATTAAAATACTAAATAATATTTTAAAACATATAAAAATAAATTTAGAATAATATTTAAATAAGTAAATAATTTTTCATAATATCAAAAAAAAAATATAATATGAAAAAAAAACCAAGATTTATTCCTAAGTCAATTAATTACTAGAAAAATCAATTAACTTACCTGGTTAATTATTTAAAAACTTAATTAACCTAATTTAAAAAATAATTTAAAAAATCAATTAACATACTCAAATAAATATAAATTTTATCTTTAAAATAATAAAAATTCCAAATAATTTTTTTATTAAAATTGTCAAAAACTCTTATTAAAACTTAACAATTATTTTAATATTTTAAATAAATAAAAAAAAATCACAAATATTTAAAATCTCCAAATAAATAAAAAAATACTCAAATATATCCAAAAAATTTCATCTCTTACCCACGGTAATTGAAAGATGATGATGAACGTTATATTTTTTAACAATTTGTTAATTTTATTGTTTTTCATTTTTATTATATAATTTTTAATTTAATATTAGTTTGTACAAAAATACGTGGATCCACCTTGTAATACTTAGATAAATTTTTATATTTATTTGATTACTTTAAAATAAATAAATAATTTTATAATACTTATATTGTAATTATAATTTTTTTCTATTAGGCCAGTTAATAATTTTTCTAATAATGAATTAGGTAAGTTAATTGATTTTTATAATGAATTTTTTATATTAAAATAAGTTAATTTATGAATAAATTAATTATTTTTTTATTTGATTGTATAACATAAACTACAATAATTTTATAGTGAATTGTACACATTTGTTGAATATTTTTATCTTTTTCGCATAACGTCCCATTTTAAATAAAAATTTAATTTACGTCCCATAACTTCTTTAATTGCTCAATTTACGTCCCATTTACATAAATTTGGGGATTTTCAGGGAAAATTGGACGTAAATTAAGCAATTGAAAAAGTTATGGGACGTAAATTAAAATTTTAACTATTTTGGGACGTTTTTCAAAAAAGGTAAAAGTTAGTGGACGTAAATAATTTTTACCTCGAGACGTACGAGACACATTTTACAAAATCCAATTGTTTAATCACACCAAAATTGAAATGAATCTAGCAAGTTGTCTAAACACAACGAGGTTCTACCAATCGAGTGTAGGATAAAATAACTGAACTTTATTGTTAACCGTGAATATAACCACGAGGAGCCGGCATTGCCAATGACAAAAAAAGATGTCGACAGTTAGGGCATTGAAGAACTCGCCCCAAATACATCATCAGATACTCAAGATTAATCTTGTATCCATCGCAAATTTTCCAAAATGTATAAGGTCCGAGAAAAAAATTGTTTACGTCCCATAAGTTTTACGTTTTTTGCAGAACGTTACAAAATAGTTAAATTTTAATTTATATCCAATAAATTTTTCAATTTCTTAAATTATGTACAATTTTCGCTGGAGTTATAAATATTCGACGAAATCCCAAAATTTAATAATTTTAATTTACACCCCATAACTATTTTGGGACGTTTTTCATAATAGGTAAAAGTTACGTGACATAAATAATTTGTTTTCTCTCTAAGGTCTTGATGTGCGAGTGAAATTAGACATTTCCCGCTTTCTGAAACTGTCAAAACAATTAAGGAAAAATTTAAATGTGAACAAACAAGGGCCTTTTCGTACCTTGAGAAGCAATATAAATGATCGACGGGCAGCGGATCGGCGAACAATCTCAAGATCCTAGTCATATATAATTTTTCATTTAAAGTATATCTCGATTCAATTAGATGCAATTAGCATTTACTTAATCAAAGTTTAACAAAACTACTTTAGGTTTAAATTAATCGCACGAATAAGGAAAAACTTAAATGTGAACAAACAAGGGCCATTTCGTACCTTGAGAAGCACTATAAATGACGGGCAGCAAAGCGACAAACAATCATAATTTTACATTTATAGTATCTCGATTCAAGATGCAATAAGCATTTACATAATCAAATTTTACCAAAACTACTTTAGGTTTATATTAATCCCACGAATTAGGAAAAATTATATGTGAACAAACAAGGGCCTTTTCATACCTTGAGAAGCACTGTAAATGACGGGCAGCGGACCGACAAACAATCTCATGATCCTCGTCATAATTTTACATTTAAAGTATCTCGATTCAAGATACAATTAGCATTTTAATAATCAAATTTTACTAAAACTACTTTAGGTTTAAACTAGTCGCACGAATAAGGAAAAACTTAAATGTGAACAAACAAGGGCCTTTTCGTACCTTGAGAAGTACTATAAATAATCGACGGGCAGCGGAGCGGCTAACAATATCATGATCCGCGTCATATATAATTTTTATTTAAAGTATCTCGATTCAAGATGGAATTAGCATTTATATATTAATGGAACAACCTTAATTTTTTTTTGGGAGTTGACAAATTGATTTTGAGTGAATTAAATTGTTTGGAGCAAGATATTTTTTTTTTTTGTGTGTAGAGAACTCTTTTTTTTTTTTTTCTAATGCAAATAACTCTCTTTTGTGTCTTTTGTTTTAATAGAAGAGAGATAATGATGTGGCATGATGATGTATCTTTTTTTTTTTTAATATATGGGGTGCTAAGTCACCACTTCGATAAGGATTAAAATTGGATAAAAAATTATTGAAATTGAAACATAAAAGACATATTTTTTAAAGTTGAAACTTAAAGGATTTATTTTAGAATGTCTCAAACTTACAGGAACAATTTTTTTTTTCCTCCCACACCAAACGTGGAAATTTGAAGTTTTCAAATGAGACGTACGAGACACATTTTACAAAATCCAATTGTTTAATCACACCAAAATTGAAATGAATCTAGCAAGTTGTCTAAACACAACGAGGTTCTACCAATCGAGGGTAGGATAAAATAACTGAACTTTATCGTTAACCGTGACTATAACCACGAGGAGCAGGCATTGCCATTGGCAAAAAAAGATGTCGGCAGTTAGGGCATTGAAGAACTCGCCCCAAATACATCATCAGATACTAATGATGAATCTTGTATCCATCGCAAATTTTCCAAAATGTATAAGGTCCGAGAAAAAAATTATTTACGTCCCATAACTTTTACCTTTTTTGAAAAACGTTACAAAATAGTTAAATTTTAATTTATATCCAATAAAATTTTCAATTTCTTAAATTATGTCCAATTTTCACTGGAGTTATAAATATTCGCCGAAATCCCAAAATTTAATAATTTTAATTTACACCCCATAACTATTTTGGGACGTTTTTTATAATAGGTAAAAGTTACGTGACATAAATAATTTGTTTTCTCTCTAAGGTCTTGATGTGCGAGTGAAATTAGACATTTCCCGCTTTCTGAAACTGGCAAAAAAATTAAGGAAAAATTTAAATGTGAACAAACAAGGGCCTTTTCGTACCTTGAGAAGCAATATAAATGATCGACGGGCAGCGGACCGGCGAACAATCTCAAGATCCTAGTCATATATAATTTTTCATTTAAGTATATCTCGATTCAATTAGATGCAATTAGCATTTACTTAATCAAAGTTTACCAAAACTACTTTAGGTTTAAATTAATCGCACGAATAAGGAAAAACTTAAATGTAAACAAACAAGGGCCATTTCGTACCTTGAGAAGCACTATAAATGACGGGCAGCAAAGCGACAAACAATCATAATTTTACATTTATAGTATCTCGATTCAAGATGCAATAAGCATTTACATAATCAAATTTTACCAAAACTACTTTAGGTTTATATTAATCCCACGAATTAGGAAAAATTATATGTGAACAAACAAGGGCCTTTTCATACCTTGAGAAGCACTGTAAATGACGGGCAGCGGACCGACAAACAATCTCATGATCCTCGTCATAATTTTACATTTAAAGTATCTCGATTCAAGATGCAATTAGCATTTTAATAATCAAATTTTACTAAAACTACTTTAGGTTTAAACTAGTCGCACGAATAAGGAAAAACTTAAATGTGAACAAACAAGGGCCTTTTCGTACCTTGAGAAGTACTATAAATAATCGACGGGCAGCGGAGCGGCTAACAATATCATGATCCGCGTCATATATAATTTTTATTTAAAGTATCTCGATTCAAGATGGAATTAGCATTTATATATTAATGGAACAACCTTAATTTTTTTTTGGGAGTTGACAAATTGATTTTGAGTGAATTAAATTGTTTGGAGCAAGATTTTTTTTTTTTTTGTGTGTAGAGAACTCTTCTTTTTTTTTTTTTTTTTTTTTCTTATGCAAATTACTCTCTTTTGTGTCTTTTGTTTTAATAGAAGAGAGATAATGATGTGGCATGATGATGTATCCTTTTTTTTTAATATATAGGGTGCCAAGTCACCACTTCGATAAGGATTAAAATTGGATAAAAAATTATTGAAATTGAAACATAAAAGACATATTTTTTAAAGTTGAAACTTAAAGGATTTATTTTAGAATGTCTCAAACTTACAGGACCAATTTTTTTATCCTCCCACACCAAACGTGGAAATTTGAAATTTTCAAATGAGACGTACGAGACACATTTTACAAAATCCAATAGTTTAAACACACCAACACTGAAATGAATCTAGCAAGTTGTCTAAACACAACGAGGTTCTACCAATCGAGGGTAGGATAAAATAACTGAACTTTATTGTTAACCGTGAATATAACCACGAGGAGCCGGCATTGCCAATGACAAAAAAAGATGTCGACAGTTAGGGCATTGAAGAACTCGCCCCAAATACATCATCAGATACTCAAGATTAATCTTGTATCCATCGCAAATTTTCCAAAATGTATAAGGTCCGAGAAAAAAATTGTTTACGTCCCATAAGTTTTACGTTTTTTGCAGAACGTTACAAAATAGTTAAATTTTAATTTATATCCAATAAATTTTTCAATTTCTTAAATTATGTACAATTTTCGCTGGAGTTATAAATATTCGACGAAATCCCAAAATTTAATAATTTTAATTTACACCCCATAACTATTTTGGGACGTTTTTCATAATAGGTAAAAGTTACGTGACATAAATAATTTGTTTTCTCTCTAAGGTCTTGATGTGCGAGTGAAATTAGACATTTCCCGCTTTCTGAAACTGGCAAAACAATTAAGGAAAAATTTAAATGTGAACAAACAAGGGCCTTTTCGTACCTTGAGAAGCAATATAAATGATCGACGGGCAGCGGATCGGCGAACAATCTCAAGATCCTAGTCATATATAATTTTTCATTTAAAGTATATCTCGATTCAATTAGATGCAATTAGCATTTACTTAATCAAAGTTTAACAAAACTACTTTAGGTTTAAATTAATCGCACGAATAAGGAAAAACTTAAATGTGAACAAACAAGGGCCATTTCGTACCTTGAGAAGCACTATAAATGACGGGCAGCAAAGCGACAAACAATCATAATTTTACATTTATAGTATCTCGATTCAAGATGCAATAAGCATTTACATAATCAAATTTTACCAAAACTACTTTAGGTTTATATTAATCCCACGAATTAGGAAAAATTATATGTGAACAAACAAGGGCCTTTTCATACCTTGAGAAGCACTGTAAATGACGGGCAGCGGACCGACAAACAATCTCATGATCCTCGTCATAATTTTACATTTAAAGTATCTCGATTCAAGATACAATTAGCATTTTAATAATCAAATTTTACTAAAACTACTTTAGGTTTAAACTAGTCGCACGAATAAGGAAAAACTTAAATGTGAACAAACAAGGGCCTTTTCGTACCTTGAGAAGTACTATAAATAATCGACGGGCAGCGGAGCGGCTAACAATATCATGATCCGCGTCATATATAATTTTTATTTAAAGTATCTCGATTCAAGATGGAATTAGCATTTATATATTAATGGAACAACCTTAATTTTTTTTTGGGAGTTGACAAATTGATTTTGAGTGAATTAAATTGTTTGGAGCAAGATATTTTTTTTTTTTGTGTGTAGAGAACTCTTCTTTTTTTTTTTTCTAATGCAAATAACTCTCTTTTGTGTCTTTTGTTTTAATAGAAGAGAGATAATGATGTGGCATGATGATGTATCTTTTTTTTTTTAATATATGGGGTGCTAAGTCACCACTTCGATAAGGATTAAAATTGGATAAAAAATTATTGAAATTGAAACATAAAAGACATATTTTTTAAAGTTGAAACTTAAAGGATTTATTTTAGAATGTCTCAAACTTACAGGAACAATTTTTTTTTTCCTCCCACACCAAACGTGGAAATTTGAAGTTTTCAAATGAGACGTACGAGACACATTTTACAAAATCCAATTGTTTAATCACACCAAAATTGAAATGAATCTAGCAAGTTGTCTAAACACAACGAGGTTCTACCAATCGAGGGTAGGATAAAATAACTGAACTTTATCGTTAACCGTGACTATAACCACGAGGAGCAGGCATTGCCATTGGCAAAAAAAGATGTCGGCAGTTAGGGCATTGAAGAACTCGCCCCAAATACATCATCAGATACTGATGAGGAATCTTGTATCCATCGCAAATTTTCCAAAATGTATAAGGTCCGAGAAAAAAATTATTTACGTCCCATAACTTTTACCTTTTTTGAAAAACGTTACAAAATAGTTAAATTTTAATTTATATCCAATAAAATTTTCAATTTCTTAAATTATGTCCAATTTTCACTGGAGTTATAAATATTCGCCGAAATCCCAAAATTTAATAATTTTAATTTACACCCCATAACTATTTTGGGACGTTTTTTATAATAGGTAAAAGTTACGTGACATAAATAATTTGTTTTCTCTCTAAGGTCTTGATGTGCGAGTGAAATTAGACATTTCCCGCTTTCTGAAACTGGCAACAAAATTAAGGAAAAATTTAAATGTGAACAAACAAGGGCCTTTTCGTACCTTGAGAAGCAATATAAATGATCGACGGGCAGCGGACCGGCGAACAATCTCAAGATCCTAGTCATATATAATTTTTCATTTAAGTATATCTCGATTCAATTAGATGCAATTAGCATTTACTTAATCAAAGTTTACCAAAACTACTTTAGGTTTAAATTAATCGCACGAATAAGGAAAAACTTAAATGTAAACAAACAAGGGCCATTTCGTACCTTGAGAAGCACTATAAATGACGGGCAGCAAAGCGACAAACAATCATAATTTTACATTTATAGTATCTCGATTCAAGATGCAATAAGCATTTACATAATCAAATTTTACCAAAACTACTTTTGGTTTATATTAATCCCACGAATTAGGAAAAATTATATGTGAACAAACAAGGGCCTTTTCATACCTTGAGAAGCACTGTAAATGACGGGCAGCGGACCGACAAACAATCTCATGATCCTCGTCATAATTTTACATTTAAAGTATCTCGATTCAAGATGCAATTAGCATTTTAATAATCAAATTTTACTAAAACTACTTTAGGTTTAAACTAGTCGCACGAATAAGGAAAAACTTAAATGTGAACAAACAAGGGCCTTTTCGTACCTTGAGAAGTACTATAAATAATCGACGGGCAGCGGAGCGGCTAACAATATCATGATCCGCGTCATATATAATTTTTATTTAAAGTATCTCGATTCAAGATGGAATTAGCATTTATATATTAATGGAACAACCTTAATTTTTTTTTGGGAGTTGACAAATTGATTTTGAGTGAATTAAATTGTTTGGAGCAAGATATTTTTTTTTTTGTGTGTAGAGAACTCTTCTTTTTTTTTTTTTTTTTTTCTTATGCAAATTACTCTCTTTTGTGTCTTTTGTTTTAATAGAAGAGAGATAATGATGTGGCATGATGATGTATCCTTTTTTTTTAATATATAGGGTGCCAAGTCACCACTTCGATAAGGATTAAAATTGGATAAAAAATTATTGAAATTGAAACATAAAAGACATATTTTTTAAAGTTGAAACTTAAAGGATTTATTTTAGAATGTCTCAAACTTACAGGACCAATTTTTTTATCCTCCCACACCAAACGTGGAAATTTGAAATTTTCAAATGAGACGTACGAGACACATTTTACAAAATCCAATAGTTTAAACACACCAACACTGAAATGAATCTAGCAAGTTGTCTAAACACAACGAGGTTCTACCAATCGAGGGTAGGATAAAATAACTGAACTTTATTGTTAACCGTGAATATAACCACGAGGAGCCGGCATTGCCAATGACAAAAAAAGATGTCGACAGTTAGGGCATTGAAGAACTCGCCCCAAATACATCATCAGATACTCAAGATTAATCTTGTATCCATCGCAAATTTTCCAAAATGTATAAGGTCCGAGAAAAAAATTGTTTACGTCCCATAAGTTTTACGTTTTTTGCAGAACGTTACAAAATAGTTAAATTTTAATTTATATCCAATAAATTTTTCAATTTCTTAAATTATGTACAATTTTCGCTGGAGTTATAAATATTCGACGAAATCCCAAAATTTAATAATTTTAATTTACACCCCATAACTATTTTGGGACGTTTTTCATAATAGGTAAAAGTTACGTGACATAAATAATTTGTTTTCTCTCTAAGGTCTTGATGTGCGAGTGAAATTAGACATTTCCCGCTTTCTGAAACTGGCAAAACAATTAAGGAAAAATTTAAATGTGAACAAACAAGGGCCTTTTCGTACCTTGAGAAGCAATATAAATGATCGACGGGCAGCGGATCGGCGAACAATCTCAAGATCCTAGTCATATATAATTTTTCATTTAAAGTATATCTCGATTCAATTAGATGCAATTAGCATTTACTTAATCAAAGTTTAACAAAACTACTTTAGGTTTAAATTAATCGCACGAATAAGGAAAAACTTAAATGTGAACAAACAAGGGCCATTTCGTACCTTGAGAAGCACTATAAATGACGGGCAGCAAAGCGACAAACAATCATAATTTTACATTTATAGTATCTCGATTCAAGATGCAATAAGCATTTACATAATCAAATTTTACCAAAACTACTTTAGGTTTATATTAATCCCACGAATTAGGAAAAATTATATGTGAACAAACAAGGGCCTTTTCATACCTTGAGAAGCACTGTAAATGACGGGCAGCGGACCGACAAACAATCTCATGATCCTCGTCATAATTTTACATTTAAAGTATCTCGATTCAAGATACAATTAGCATTTTAATAATCAAATTTTACTAAAACTACTTTAGGTTTAAACTAGTCGCACGAATAAGGAAAAACTTAAATGTGAACAAACAAGGGCCTTTTCGTACCTTGAGAAGTACTATAAATAATCGACGGGCAGCGGAGCGGCTAACAATATCATGATCCGCGTCATATATAATTTTTATTTAAAGTATCTCGATTCAAGATGGAATTAGCATTTATATATTAATGGAACAACCTTAATTTTTTTTTGGGAGTTGACAAATTGATTTTGAGTGAATTAAATTGTTTGGAGCAAGATATTTTTTTTTTTTTGTGTGTAGAGAACTCTTCTTTTTTTTTTTTTCTAATGCAAATAACTCTCTTTTGTGTCTTTTGTTTTAATAGAAGAGAGATAATGATGTGGCATGATGATGTATCTTTTTTTTTTTTAATATATGGGGTGCTAAGTCACCACTTCGATAAGGATTAAAATTGGATAAAAAATTATTGAAATTGAAACATAAAAGACATATTTTTTAAAGTTGAAACTTAAAGGATTTATTTTAGAATGTCTCAAACTTACAGGAACAATTTTTTTTTTCCTCCCACACCAAACGTGGAAATTTGAAGTTTTCAAATGAGACGTACGAGACACATTTTACAAAATCCAATTGTTTAATCACACCAAAATTGAAATGAATCTAGCAAGTTGTCTAAACACAACGAGGTTCTACCAATCGAGGGTAGGATAAAATAACTGAACTTTATCGTTAACCGTGACTATAACCACGAGGAGCAGGCATTGCCATTGGCAAAAAAAGATGTCGGCAGTTAGGGCATTGAAGAACTCGCCCCAAATACATCATCAGATACTAATGATGAATCTTGTATCCATCGCAAATTTTCCAAAATGTATAAGGTCCGAGAAAAAAATTATTTACGTCCCATAACTTTTACCTTTTTTGAAAAACGTTACAAAATAGTTAAATTTTAATTTATATCCAATAAAATTTTCAATTTCTTAAATTATGTCCAATTTTCACTGGAGTTATAAATATTCGCCGAAATCCCAAAATTTAATAATTTTAATTTACACCCCATAACTATTTTGGGACGTTTTTTATAATAGGTAAAAGTTACGTGACATAAATAATTTGTTTTCTCTCTAAGGTCTTGATGTGCGAGTGAAATTAGACATTTCCCGCTTTCTGAAACTGGCAAAAAAATTAAGGAAAAATTTAAATGTGAACAAACAAGGGCCTTTTCGTACCTTGAGAAGCAATATAAATGATCGACGGGCAGCGGACCGGCGAACAATCTCAAGATCCTAGTCATATATAATTTTTCATTTAAGTATATCTCGATTCAATTAGATGCAATTAGCATTTACTTAATCAAAGTTTACCAAAACTACTTTAGGTTTAAATTAATCGCACGAATAAGGAAAAACTTAAATGTAAACAAACAAGGGCCATTTCGTACCTTGAGAAGCACTATAAATGACGGGCAGCAAAGCGACAAACAATCATAATTTTACATTTATAGTATCTCGATTCAAGATGCAATAAGCATTTACATAATCAAATTTTACCAAAACTACTTTAGGTTTATATTAATCCCACGAATTAGGAAAAATTATATGTGAACAAACAAGGGCCTTTTCATACCTTGAGAAGCACTGTAAATGACGGGCAGCGGACCGACAAACAATCTCATGATCCTCGTCATAATTTTACATTTAAAGTATCTCGATTCAAGATGCAATTAGCATTTTAATAATCAAATTTTACTAAAACTACTTTAGGTTTAAACTAGTCGCACGAATAAGGAAAAACTTAAATGTGAACAAACAAGGGCCTTTTCGTACCTTGAGAAGTACTATAAATAATCGACGGGCAGCGGAGCGGCTAACAATATCATGATCCGCGTCATATATAATTTTTATTTAAAGTATCTCGATTCAAGATGGAATTAGCATTTATATATTAATGGAACAACCTTAATTTTTTTTTGGGAGTTGACAAATTGATTTTGAGTGAATTAAATTGTTTGGAGCAAGATATTTTTTTTTTTGTGTGTAGAGAACTCTTCTTTTTTTTTTTTTTTTTTTCTTATGCAAATTACTCTCTTTTGTGTCTTTTGTTTTAATAGAAGAGAGATAATGATGTGGCATGATGATGTATCCTTTTTTTTTAATATATAGGGTGCCAAGTCACCACTTCGATAAGGATTAAAATTGGATAAAAAATTATTGAAATTGAAACATAAAAGACATTTTTTTTAAAGTTGAAACTTAAAGGATTTATTTTAGAATGTCTCAAACTTACAGGACCAATTTTTTTATCCTCCCACACCAAACGTGGAAATTTGAAATTTTCAAATGAGACGTACGAGACACATTTTACAAAATCCAATAGTTTAAACACACCAACACTGAAATGAATCTAGCAAGTTGTCTAAACACAACGAGGTTCTACCAATCGAGGGTAGGATCAAATAACTGAACTTTATTGTTAACCGTGAATATAACCACGAGGAGCCGGCATTGCCAATGACAAAAAAAGATGTCGACAGTTAGGGCATTGAAGAACTCGCCCCAAATACATCATCAGATACTCAAGATTAATCTTGTATCCATCGCAAATTTTCCAAAATGTATAAGGTCCGAGAAAAAAATTGTTTACGTCCCATAAGTTTTACGTTTTTTGCAGAACGTTACAAAATAGTTAAATTTTAATTTATATCCAATAAATTTTTCAATTTCTTAAATTATGTACAATTTTCGCTGGAGTTATAAATATTCGACGAAATCCCAAAATTTAATAATTTTAATTTACACCCCATAACTATTTTGGGACGTTTTTCATAATAGGTAAAAGTTACGTGACATAAATAATTTGTTTTCTCTCTAAGGTCTTGATGTGCGAGTGAAATTAGACATTTCCCGCTTTCTGAAACTGGCAAAACAATTAAGGAAAAATTTAAATGTGAACAAACAAGGGCCTTTTCGTACCTTGAGAAGCAATATAAATGATCGACGGGCAGCGGATCGGCGAACAATCTCAAGATCCTAGTCATATATAATTTTTCATTTAAAGTATATCTCGATTCAATTAGATGCAATTAGCATTTACTTAATCAAAGTTTAACAAAACTACTTTAGGTTTAAATTAATCGCACGAATAAGGAAAAACTTAAATGTGAACAAACAAGGGCCATTTCGTACCTTGAGAAGCACTATAAATGACGGGCAGCAAAGCGACAAACAATCATAATTTTACATTTATAGTATCTCGATTCAAGATGCAATAAGCATTTACATAATCAAATTTTACCAAAACTACTTTAGGTTTATATTAATCCCACGAATTAGGAAAAATTATATGTGAACAAACAAGGGCCTTTTCATACCTTGAGAAGCACTGTAAATGACGGGCAGCGGACCGACAAACAATCTCATGATCCTCGTCATAATTTTACATTTAAAGTATCTCGATTCAAGATACAATTAGCATTTTAATAATCAAATTTTACTAAAACTACTTTAGGTTTAAACTAGTCGCACGAATAAGGAAAAACTTAAATGTGAACAAACAAGGGCCTTTTCGTACCTTGAGAAGTACTATAAATAATCGACGGGCAGCGGAGCGGCTAACAATATCATGATCCGCGTCATATATAATTTTTATTTAAAGTATCTCGATTCAAGATGGAATTAGCATTTATATATTAATGGAACAACCTTAATTTTTTTTTGGGAGTTGACAAATTGATTTTGAGTGAATTAAATTGTTTGGAGCAAGATATTTTTTTTTTTTGTGTGTAGAGAACTCTTCTTTTTTTTTTTCTAATGCAAATAACTCTCTTTTGTGTCTTTTGTTTTAATAGAAGAGAGATAATGATGTGGCATGATGATGTATCTTTTTTTTTTTAATATATGGGGTGCTAAGTCACCACTTCGATAAGGATTAAAATTGGATAAAAAATTATTGAAATTGAAACATAAAAGACATATTTTTTAAAGTTGAAACTTAAAGGATTTATTTTAGAATGTCTCAAACTTACAGGAACAATTTTTTTTTTCCTCCCACACCAAACGTGGAAATTTGAAGTTTTCAAATGAGACGTACGAGACACATTTTACAAAATCCAATTGTTTAATCACACCAAAATTGAAATGAATCTAGCAAGTTGTCTAAACACAACGAGGTTCTACCAATCGAGGGTAGGATAAAATAACTGAACTTTATCGTTAACCGTGACTATAACCACGAGGAGCAGGCATTGCCATTGGCAAAAAAAGATGTCGGCAGTTAGGGCATTGAAGAACTCGCCCCAAATACATCATCAGATACTAATGATGAATCTTGTATCCATCGCAAATTTTCCAAAATGTATAAGGTCCGAGAAAAAAATTATTTACGTCCCATAACTTTTACCTTTTTTGAAAAACGTTACAAAATAGTTAAATTTTAATTTATATCCAATAAAATTTTCAATTTCTTAAATTATGTCCAATTTTCACTGGAGTTATAAATATTCGACGAAATCCCAAAATTTAATAATTTTAATTTACACCCCATAACTATTTTGGGACGTTTTTCATAATAGGTAAAAGTTACGTGACATAAATAATTTGTTTTCTCTCTAAGGTCTTGATGTGCGAGTGAAATTAGACATTTCCCGCTTTCTGAAACTGGCAAAACAATTAAGGAAAAATTTAAATGTGAACAAACAAGGGCCTTTTCGTACCTTGAGAAGCAATATAAATGATCGACGGGCAGCGGATCGGCGAACAATCTCAAGATCCTAGTCATATATAATTTTTCATTTAAAGTATATCTCGATTCAATTAGATGCAATTAGCATTTACTTAATCAAAGTTTAACAAAACTACTTTAGGTTTAAATTAATCGCACGAATAAGGAAAAACTTAAATGTGAACAAACAAGGGCCATTTCGTACCTTGAGAAGCACTATAAATGACGGGCAGCAAAGCGACAAACAATCATAATTTTACATTTATAGTATCTCGATTCAAGATGCAATAAGCATTTACATAATCAAATTTTACCAAAACTACTTTAGGTTTATATTAATCCCACGAATTAGGAAAAATTATATGTGAACAAACAAGGGCCTTTTCATACCTTGAGAAGCACTGTAAATGACGGGCAGCGGACCGACAAACAATCTCATGATCCTCGTCATAATTTTACATTTAAAGTATCTCGATTCAAGATACAATTAGCATTTTAATAATCAAATTTTACTAAAACTACTTTAGGTTTAAACTAGTCGCACGAATAAGGAAAAACTTAAATGTGAACAAACAAGGGCCTTTTCGTACCTTGAGAAGTACTATAAATAATCGACGGGCAGCGGAGCGGCTAACAATATCATGATCCGCGTCATATATAATTTTTATTTAAAGTATCTCGATTCAAGATGGAATTAGCATTTATATATTAATGGAACAACCTTAATTTTTTTTTGGGAGTTGACAAATTGATTTTGAGTGAATTAAATTGTTTGGAGCAAGATATTTTTTTTTTTGTGTGTAGAGAACTCTTCTTTTTTTTTCTTATGCAAATTACTCTCTTTTGTGTCTTTTGTTTTAATAGAAGAGAGATAATGATGTGGCATGATGATGTATCCTTTTTTTTTAATATATAGGGTGCCAAGTCACCACTTCGATAAGGATTAAAATTGGATAAAAAATTATTGAAATTGAAACATAAAAGACATATTTTTTAAAGTTGAAACTTAAAGGATTTATTTTAGAATGTCTCAAACTTACAGGACCAATTTTTTTATCCTCCCACACCAAACGTGGAAATTTGAAATTTTCAAATGAGACGTACGAGACACATTTTACAAAATCCAATAGTTTAAACACACCAACACTGAAATGAATCTAGCAAGTTGTCTAAACACAACGAGGTTCTACCAATCGAGGGTAGGATAAAATAACTGAACTTTATTGTTAACCGTGAATATAACCACGAGGAGCCGGCATTGCCAATGACAAAAAAAGATGTCGACAGTTAGGGCATTGAAGAACTCGCCCCAAATACATCATCAGATACTCAAGATTAATCTTGTATCCATCGCAAATTTTCCAAAATGTATAAGGTCCGAGAAAAAAATTGTTTACGTCCCATAAGTTTTACGTTTTTTGCAGAACGTTACAAAATAGTTAAATTTTAATTTATATCCAATAAATTTTTCAATTTCTTAAATTATGTACAATTTTCGCTGGAGTTATAAATATTCGACGAAATCCCAAAATTTAATAATTTTAATTTACACCCCATAACTATTTTGGGACGTTTTTCATAATAGGTAAAAGTTACGTGACATAAATAATTTGTTTTCTCTCTAAGGTCTTGATGTGCGAGTGAAATTAGACATTTCCCGCTTTCTGAAACTGGCAAAACAATTAAGGAAAAATTTAAATGTGAACAAACAAGGGCCTTTTCGTACCTTGAGAAGCAATATAAATGATCGACGGGCAGCGGATCGGCGAACAATCTCAAGATCCTAGTCATATATAATTTTTCATTTAAAGTATATCTCGATTCAATTAGATGCAATTAGCATTTACTTAATCAAAGTTTAACAAAACTATTTTAGGTTTAAATTAATCGCACGAATAAGGAAAAACTTAAATGTGAACAAACAAGGGACATTTCGTACCTTGAGAAGCACTATAAATGACGGGCAGCAAAGCGACAAACAATCATAATTTTACATTTATAGTATCTCGATTCAAGATGCAATAAGCATTTACATAATCAAATTTTACCAAAACTACTTTAGGTTTATATTAATCCCACGAATTAGGAAAAATTATATGTGAACAAACAAGGGCCTTTTCATACCTTGAGAAGCACTGTAAATGACGGGCAGCGGACCGACAAACAATCTCATGATCCTCGTCATAATTTTACATTTAAAGTATCTCGATTCAAGATGCAATTAGCATTTCAATAATCAAATTTTACTAAAACTACTTTAGGTTTAAACTAGTCGCACGAATAAGGAAAAACTTAAATGTGAACAAACAAGGGCCTTTTCGTACCTTGAGAAGTACTATAAATAATCGACGGGCAGCGGAGCGGCTAACAATATCATGATCCGCGTCATATATAATTTTTATTTAAAGTATCTCGATTCAAGATGGAATTAGCATTTATATATTAATGGAACAACCTTAATTTTTTTTTGGGAGTTGACAAATTGATTTTGAGTGAATTAAATTGTTTGGAGCAAGATATTTTTTTTTTTTTGTGTGTAGAGAACTCTTCTTTTTTTTTTTCTAATGCAAATAACTCTCTTTTGTGTCTTTTGTTTTAATAGAAGAGAGATAATGATGTGGCATGATGATGTATCTTTTTTTTTTTAATATATGGGGTGCTAAGTCACCACTTCGATAAGGATTAAAATTGGATAAAAAATTATTGAAATTGAAACATAAAAGACATATTTTTTAAAGTTGAAACTTAAAGGATTTATTTTAGAATGTCTCAAACTTACAGGAACAATTTTTTTTTTCCTCCCACACCAAACGTGGAAATTTGAAGTTTTCAAATGAGACGTACGAGACACATTTTACAAAATCCAATTGTTTAATCACACCAAAATTGAAATGAATCTAGCAAGTTGTCTAAACACAACGAGGTTCTACCAATCGAGGGTAGGATAAAATAACTGAACTTTATCGTTAACCGTGACTATAACCACGAGGAGCAGGCATTGCCATTGGCAAAAAAAGATGTCGGCAGTTAGGGCATTGAAGAACTCGCCCCAAATACATCATCAGATACTAATGATGAATCTTGTATCCATCGCAAATTTTCCAAAATGTATAAGGTCCGAGAAAAAAATTATTTACGTCCCATAACTTTTACCTTTTTTGAAAAACGTTACAAAATAGTTAAATTTTAATTTATATCCAATAAAATTTTCAATTTCTTAAATTATGTCCAATTTTCACTGGAGTTATAAATATTCGCCGAAATCCCAAAATTTAATAATTTTAATTTACACCCCATAACTATTTTGGGACGTTTTTTATAATAGGTAAAAGTTACGTAACATAAATAATTTGTTTTCTCTCTAAGGTCTTGATGTGCGAGTGAAATTAGACATTTCCCGCTTTCTGAAACTGGCAACAAAATTAAGGAAAAATTTAAATGTGAACAAACAAGGGCCTTTTCGTACCTTGAGAAGCAATATAAATGATCGACGGGCAGCGGACCGGCGAACAATCTCAAGATCCTAGTCATATATAATTTTTCATTTAAGTATATCTCGATTCAATTAGATGCAATTAGCATTTACTTAATCAAAGTTTACCAAAACTACTTTAGGTTTAAATTAATCGCACGAATAAGGAAAAACTTAAATGTAAACAAACAAGGGCCATTTCGTACCTTGAGAAGCACTATAAATGACGGGCAGCAAAGCGACAAACAATCATAATTTTACATTTATAGTATCTCGATTCAAGATGCAATAAGCATTTACATAATCAAATTTTACCAAAACTACTTTAGGTTTATATTAATCCCACGAATTAGGAAAAATTATATGTGAACAAACAAGGGCCTTTTCATACCTTGAGAAGCACTGTAAATGACGGGCAGCGGACCGACAAACAATCTCATGATCCTCGTCATAATTTTACATTTAAAGTATCTCGATTCAAGATGCAATTAGCATTTTAATAATCAAATTTTACTAAAACTACTTTAGGTTTAAACTAGTCGCACGAATAAGGAAAAACTTAAATGTGAACAAACAAGGGCCTTTTCGTACCTTGAGAAGTACTATAAATAATCGACGGGCAGCGGAGCGGCTAACAATATCATGATCCGCGTCATATATAATTTTTATTTAAAGTATCTCGATTCAAGATGGAATTAGCATTTATATATTAATGGAACAACCTTAATTTTTTTTTGGGAGTTGACAAATTGATTTTGAGTGAATTAAATTGTTTGGAGCAAGATATTTTTTTTTTTGTGTGTAGAGAACTCTTCTTTTTTTTTTTTTTTTTTTCTTATGCAAATTACTCTCTTTTGTGTCTTTTGTTTTAATAGAAGAGAGATAATGATGTGGCATGATGATGTATCCTTTTTTTTTAATATATAGGGTGCCAAGTCACCACTTCGATAAGGATTAAAATTGGATAAAAAATTATTGAAATTGAAACATAAAAGACATATTTTTTAAAGTTGAAACTTAAAGGATTTATTTTAGAATGTCTCAAACTTACAGGACCAATTTTTTTATCCTCCCTCACCAAACGTGGAAATTTGAAATTTTCAAATGAGACGTACGAGACACATTTTACAAAATCCAATAGTTTAAACACACCAACACTGAAATGAATCTAGCAAGTTGTCTAAACACAACGAGGTTCTACCAATCGAGGGTAGGATAAAATAACTGAACTTTATTGTTAACCGTGAATATAACCACGAGGAGCCGGCATTGCCAATGACAAAAAAAGATGTCGACAGTTAGGGCATTGAAGAACTCGCCCCAAATACATCATCAGATACTCAAGATTAATCTTGTATCCATCGCAAATTTTCCAAAATGTATAAGGTCCGAGAAAAAAATTGTTTACGTCCCATAAGTTTTACGTTTTTTGCAGAACGTTACAAAATAGTTAAATTTTAATTTATATCCAATAAATTTTTCAATTTCTTAAATTATGTACAATTTTCGCTGGAGTTATAAATATTCGACGAAATCCCAAAATTTAATAATTTTAATTTACACCCCATAACTATTTTGGGACGTTTTTCATAATAGGTAAAAGTTACGTGACATAAATAATTTGTTTTCTCTCTAAGGTCTTGATGTGCGAGTGAAATTAGACATTTCCCGCTTTCTGAAACTGGCAAAACAATTAAGGAAAAATTTAAATGTGAACAAACAAGGGCCTTTTCGTACCTTGAGAAGCAATATAAATGATCGACGGGCAGCGGATCGGCGAACAATCTCAAGATCCTAGTCATATATAATTTTTCATTTAAAGTATATCTCGATTCAATTAGATGCAATTAGCATTTACTTAATCAAAGTTTAACAAAACTACTTTAGGTTTAAATTAATCGCACGAATAAGGAATAACTTAAATGTGAACAAACAAGGGCCATTTCGTACCTTGAGAAGCACTATAAATGACGGGCAGCAAAGCGACAAACAATCATAATTTTACATTTATAGTATCTCGATTCAAGATGCAATAAGCATTTACATAATCAAATTTTACCAAAACTACTTTAGGTTTATATTAATCCCACGAATTAGGAAAAATTATATGTGAACAAACAAGGGCCTTTTCATACCTTGAGAAGCACTGTAAATGACGGGCAGCGGACCGACAAACAATCTCATGATCCTCGTCATAATTTTACATTTAAAGTATCTCGATTCAAGATGCAATTAGCATTTTAATAATCAAATTTTACTAAAACTACTTTAGGTTTAAACTAGTCGCACGAATAAGGAAAAACTTAAATGTGAACAAACAAGGGCCTTTTCGTACCTTGAGAAGTACTATAAATAATCGACGGGCAGCGGAGCGGCTAACAATATCATGATCCGCGTCATATATAATTTTTATTTAAAGTATCTCGATTCAAGATGGAATTAGCATTTATATATTAATGGAACAACCTTAATTTTTTTTTGGGAGTTGACAAATTGATTTTGAGTGAATTAAATTGTTTGGAGCAAGATATTTTTTTTTGTGTGTAGAGAACTCTTCTTTTTTTTTTTTTTTTTTTTTCTTATGCAAATTACTCTCTTTTGTGTCTTTTGTTTTAATAGAAGAGAGATAATGATGTGGCATGATGATGTATCCTTTTTTTTTAATATATAGGGTGCCAAGTCACCACTTCGATAAGGATTAAAATTGGATAAAAAATTATTGAAATTGAAACATAAAAGACATATTTTTTAAAGTTGAAACTTAAAGGATTTATTTTAGAATGTCTCAAACTTACAAGACCAATTTTTTTATCCTCCCACACCAAACGTGGAAATTTGAAATTTTCAAATGAGACGTACGAGACACATTTTACAAAATCCAATAGTTTAAACACACCAACACTGAAATGAATCTAGCAAGTTGTCTAAACACAACGAGGTTCTACCAATCGAGGGTAGGATAAAATAACTGAACTTTATTGTTAACCGTGAATATAACCACGAGGAGCCGGCATTGCCAATGACAAAAAAAGATGTCGACAGTTAGGGCATTGAAGAACTCGCCCCAAATACATCATCAGATACTCAAGATTAATCTTGTATCCATCGCAAATTTTCCAAAATGTATAAGGTCCGAGAAAAAAATTGTTTACGTCCCATAAGTTTTACGTTTTTTGCAGAACGTTACAAAATAGTTAAATTTTAATTTATATCCAATAAATTTTTCAATTTCTTAAATTATGTACAATTTTCGCTGGAGTTATAAATATTCGACGAAATCCCAAAATTTAATAATTTTAATTTACACCCCATAACTATTTTGGGACGTTTTTCATAATAGGTAAAAGTTACGTGACATAAATAATTTGTTTTCTCTCTAAGGTCTTGATGTGCGAGTGAAATTAGACATTTCCCGCTTTCTGAAACTGGCAAAACAATTAAGGAAAAATTTAAATGTGAACAAACAAGGGCCTTTTCGTACCTTGAGAAGCAATATAAATGATCGACGGGCAGCGGACCGGCGAACAATCTCAAGATCCTAGTCATATATAATTTTTCATTTAAAGTATATCTCGATTCAATTAGATGCAATTAGCATTTACTTAATCAAAGTTTAACAAAACTACTTTAGGTTTAAATTAATCGCACGAATAAGGAAAAACTTAAATGTGAACAAACAAGGGCCATTTCGTACCTTGAGAAGCACTATAAATGACGGGCAGCAAACCGACAAACAATCATAATTTTACATTTAAAGTATCTCTATTCAAGATGCAATAAGAATTTACATAATTAAATTTTACCAAAACTACTTTAGCTTTAAATTAATCGCACGAATTAGGAAAAATTATATGTGAACAAATAAAGGCCTTTTCATACCATGAGAAGCACTATAAATGACGGGCAGTGGACCGACAAACAATCTCATGATCCTCGTCATAATTTTACATTTAAAGTATCTCGATTCAAGATGCAATTAGCATTTTAATAATCAAATTTTACTAAAACTACCTTAGGTTTAAACTAGTCGCACGAATAAGGAAAAACTTAAATGTGAACAAACAAGGGCCTTTTCGTACCTTGAGAAGTACTAGAAATAATCGACGGGCAGCGGAGCGGCTAACAATATCATGATCCGCGTCATATATAATTTTTATTTAAAGTATCTCGATTCAAGATGGAATTAGCATTTACATATTAATGGAACAACCTTAACTTTTTTTTTGGGAGTTGACAAATTGATTTTGAGTGAATTAAATTGTTTGGAGCAAGATATTTTTTTTTTGTGTGTAGAGAACTCTTCTTTTTTTTTTTTTCTAATGCAAATAACTCTCTTTTGTGTCTTTTGTTTTAATAGAAGAGAGATAATGATGTGGCATGATGATGTATCCTTTTTTTTTAATATATAGGGTGCCAAGTCACCACTTCGATAAGGATTAAAATTGGATAAAAAATTATTGAAATTGAAACATAAAAGACATATTTTTTAAAGTTGAAACTTAAAGGATTTATTTTAGAATGTCTCAAACTTACAGGAACAATTTTTTTTTTCCTCCCACACCAAACGTGGAAATTTGAAGTTTTCAAATGAGACGTACGAGACACATTTTACAAAATCCAATTGTTTAATCACACCAAAATTGAAATGAATCTAGCAAGTTGTCTAAACACAACGAGGTTCTACCAATCGAGGGTAGGATAAAATAACTGAACTTTATCGTTAACCCTATAACCACGAGGAGCAGGCATTGCCATTGGCAAAAAAAGATGTCGGCAGTTAGGGCATTGAAGAACTCGCCCCAAATACATCATCAGATGCTAATGATGAATCTTGTATCCATCGCAAATTTTCCAAAATGTATAAGGTCCGAGAAAAAAATTATTTACGTACCATAACTTTTACCTTTTTTGAAAAACGTTACAAAATAGTTAAATTTTAATTTATATCCAATAAAATTTTCAATTTCTTAAATTATGTCCAATTTTCACTGGAGTTATAAATATTCGCCGAAATCCCAAAATTTAATAATTTTAATTTACACCCCATAACTATTTTGGGACGTTTTTTATAATAGGTAAAAGTTACGTGACATAAATAATTTGTTTTCTCTCTAAGGTCTTGATGTGCGAGTGAAATTAGACATTTCCCGCTTTCTGAAACTGGCAAAACAATTAAGGAAAAATTTAAATGTGAACAAACAAGGGCCTTTTCGTACCTTGAGAAGCAATATAAATGATCGACGGGCAGCGGACCGACGAACAATCTCAAGATCCTAGTCATATATAATTTTTCATTTAAAGTATATCTCAATTCAATTAGATGCAATTAGCATTTACTTAATCGAAGTTTACCAAAACTACTTTAGGTTTAAATTAATCGCACGAATAAGGAAAAACTTAAATGTGAACAAACAAGGGCCATTTCGTACCTTGAGAAGCAATATAAATGACGGGCAGCAAACCGACAAACAATCATAATTTTACATTTAAAGTATCTCGATTCAAGATGCAATAAGCATTTACATAATTAAATTTTACCAAAACAACTTTAGGTTTATATTAATCACACGAATAAGTAAAAAAATTAAATGTGAACAAACAAGGGACTTTTTGTACCTTGAGAAGCACTATACATGACGGACAGCTAGAGGACAGGCAAACAATCTCAAGATCCTCATCATAAGTTTACATTTATAGTATCTCGATTCAAGATGCAATTAGCATTTACACAATCAAATTTTACCAAAACTACTTTGGGTTTAAATTAATCGCACGAATTAGGAAAAATTATATGTGAACAAACAAGGGCCTTTTCATACCTTGAGAAGCACTGTAAATGACGGGCAGCGGACCGGCAAAAACAATCTCATGATCCTCGTCATAATTTTACATTTAAAGTATCCAAGTCACCACTTCGATAAAGGATTAAAATTGGATAAAAATTATTGAAATTGAAACATAAAAGACATATTTTTTAAAGTTGAAACTAAAAGGATTTATTTTAGAATGTCTCAAACATACAGGAACAATTTTTTTTTCCTCCCACACCAAACGTGGAAATTTGAAATTTTCAAATGAGACGTACAAGACACATTTTACAAAATCCAATTGTTTAAACACACCAAAATTGAAATGAATCTAGCAAGTTGTCTAAACACAACGAGGTTCTACCAATCGAGGGTAGGATAAAATAACTGAACTTTATCGTTAACCGTGACTATAACCACGAGGAGGCGGCATTGCCAATGGCAAAGAAAGATGTCAGTAGTTAGGGCATTGAAGAACTCGCCCCAAATACGTACATCATCAGATACTCAAGATGAATCTTGTATCCATCGCAAATTTTCCAAAATGTATAAGGTCCGAGAAAAAAATTATTTACGTCCCATAACTTTTACCTTTTTTGAAAAACGTTACAAAATAGTTAAATTTTAATTTATATCCAATAAATTTTTCAATTTCTTAAATTATGTCCAATTTTCGCTGGAGTTATAAATATTCGCCGAAATCCCAAAATTTAATAATTTTAATTTACACCCCATAACTATTTTGAGACGTTTTTTTATAATAGGTAAAAGTTACGTTACATAAATAATTCGTTTTCTCTCCAAGGTCTTGATGTGCGAGTGAAATTAGACATTTCCCGCTTTCTGAAACTGGCAAAACAATTAAGGAAAAATTTAAATGTGAACAAACAAGGGCCTTTTCGTACCTTGAGAAGCACTATAAATGATCGACGGGCAGCGGACTGGCGAACAATCTCAAGATCCTAGTCATATATAATTTCTCATTTAAAGTATATCTCGATTCAATTAGATGCAATTAGAATTTACTTAATCAAAGTTTAACAAAACTACTTTAGGTTTAAATTAATCGCACGAATAAGGAAAAACTTAAATGTGAACAAACAAGGGCCATTTCGTACCTTGAGAAGCACTATAAATGACGGGCAGCAAACCGACAAACAATCATTATTTTACATTTAAAGTATCTCGATTCAAGATGCAATAAGGATTTACATAATTAAATTTTACCAAAACTACTTTAGGTTTATATTAATCGCACGAATAAGGAAAAAAATTAAATGTGAACAAACAAGGGACTTTTCGTACCTTGAGAAGCACTATACATGACGGACAGCTAGAGGACCGGCAAACAATCTCACGATCCTCATCATAAATTTACATTTATAGTATCTCTATTCAAGATGCAATTAACATTTACACAATCAAATTTTACCAAAACTACTTTAGGTTTAAATTAATCGCACGAATTAGGAAAAATTATATGTGAACAAACGATGGCCTTTTCAAACCTTGAGAAGCACTATAAATGATCGACGGGCAGCGGACTGGCGAACAATCTCAAGATCCTAGTCATATATAATTTCTCATTTAAAGTATATCTCGATTCAATTAGATGCAATTAGAATTTACTTAATCAAAGTTTAACAAAACTACTTTAGGTTTAAATTAATCGCACGAATAAGGAAAAACTTAAATGTGAACAAACAAGGGCCATTTCGTACCTTGAGAAGCACTATAAATGACGGGCAGCAAACCGACAAACAATCATTATTTTACATTTAAAGTATCTCGATTCAAGATGCAATAAGGATTTACATAATTAAATTTTACCAAAACTACTTTAGGTTTATATTAATCGCACGAATAAGGAAAAAAATTAAATGTGAACAAACAAGGGACTTTTCGTACCTTGAGAAGCACTATACATGACGGACAGCTAGAGGACCGGCAAACAATCTCACGATCCTCATCATAAATTTACATTTATAGTATCTCTATTCAAGATGCAATTAACATTTACACAATCAAATTTTACCAAAACTACTTTAGGTTTAAATTAATCGCACGAATTAGGAAAAATTATATGTGAACAAACGATGGCCTTTTCATACCTTGAGAAGCACTATAAATGACGGGCAGCGGACCGGCAAACAATCTCATGATCGTCGTCATAATTTTACATTTAAAGTATCCAAGTCACCACTTCGATAAAGGATTAAAATTGGATAAAAAATTATTGAAATTGAAACATAAAAGTCATATTTTTTAAAGTTGAAACTAAAAGGATTTATTTTAGAATGTCTCAAACTTACAGGAACAATTTTTTTTTTCCTCCCACACTAAACGTGGAAATTTGAAATTTTCAAATGAGACGTACAAGACACATTTTACAAAATCCAATTGTTTAAACACACCAAAATTGAAATGAATCTAGCAAGTTGTCTAAACACAACGAGGTTCTACCAATCGAGGGTAGGATAAAATAACTGAACTTTATCGTTAACCGTGACTATAACCACGAGGAGCCGGCATTGCCAATGGCAAAGAAAGATGTCAGCAGTTAGGGCATTGAAGAACTCGCCCCAAATACATCATCAGATACTCAAGATGAATCTTGTATCCATCGCAAATTTTCCAAGATGTATAAGGTCCGAGAAAAAAATTATTTACGTCCCATAACTTTTACCTTTTTTGAAAAACGTTACAAAATAGTTAAATTTTAATTTATATCCAATAAATTTTTCAATTTCTTAAATTATGTCCAATTTTCGCTAGAGTTATAAATATTCGCCGAAATCCCAAAATTTAATAATTTTAATTTACACCCCTTAACTATTTTGAGACGTTTTTTATAATAGGTAAAAGTTACGCGACATAAATAATTCATTTTCTCTCCAAGGTCTTGATGTGCGAGTGAAATTAGACATTTCCCGCTTTCTGAAACTGGCAAAACAATTAAGGAAAAATTTAAATGTGAACAAACAAGGGCCTTTTCGTACCTTGAGAAGCACTATAAATGATCGACGGGCAGCGGACTGGCGAACAATCTCAAGATCCTGGTCATATATAATTTCTCATTTAAAGTATATCTCGATTCAATTAGATGCAATTAGAATTTACTTAATCAAAGTTTAACAAAACTACTTTAGGTTTAAATTAATCGCACGAATAAGGAAAAACTTAAATGTGAACAAGCAAGGGCCATTTCGTACCTTGAGAAGCACTATAAATGACAGGCAGCAAACCGACAAACAATCATTATTTTACATTTAAAGTATCTCGATTCAAGATGCAATAAGCATTTACATAATTAAATTTTACCAAAACTACTTTAGGTTTATATTAATCGCACGAATAAGGAAAAAAATTAAATGTGATCAAACAAGGGACTTTTCGTACCTTGAGAAACACTATACATGACGGACAGCTAGAGGACCGGCAAACAATCTCACGATCCTCATCATAAATTTACATTTATAGTATCTCTATTCAAGATGCAATTAACATTTACACAATCAAATTTTGCCAAAACTACTTTAGGTTTAAATTAATCGCACGAATTAGGAAAAAATATATGTGAACAAACGATGGCCTTTTCATACCTTGAGAAGCACTATAAATGACGGGCAGCGGACCGGCAAACAATCTCATGATCCTCGTCATAATTTTACATTTAAAGTATCTCGATTCAAGATGCAATTAGCATTTACATAATTAAATTTTACCAAAACTAATTTGGGTTTATATTAATCGCACGAATAAGGATTAAAATTGGATAAAAAATTATTGAAATTGAAACATAAAAGACATATTTTTTAAAGTTGAAACTAAAAGGATTTATTTTAGAATGTCTCAAACTTACAGGGACAATTTTTTTTTTCCTCCCACACCAAACGTGGAAATTTGAATTTTTCATATGAGACGTACGAGACACATTTAACAAAATCCAATTGTTTAAACACACCAAAATTGAAATGAATCTAGCAAGTTGTCTAAACACAACGAGGTTCGACCAATCGAGGGTAGGATAAAATAACTGAACTTTATCGTTAACCGTGACTATAACCACGAGGAGCCGGCATTGCCAATGGCAAAGAAAGATGTCAGCAGTTAGGGCATTGAAGAACTCGCCCCAAATACTTCATCAGATACTCAAGATGAATCTTGTATCCATCGCAAATTTTCCAAAATGTATAAGGTCCGAGAAAAAAATTATTTACGTCCCATAACTTTTACCTTTTTTGAAAAACGTTACAAAATAGTTAAATTTTAATTTATATCTGTTGGTCCCAAATAATCAGAGTCAAGTAAGTTACACAGTGTGTCAAGTCCTAAGAAAATACTAACAGTAGATTCTAAGAATTGTTAACAGTATGCAACTTGTATGTGGAATAAATGATAGGCCCTTTTATACTCCTTAATTAATATGCACTTAGATACTAAGTTATCAAATAGCAAATAGCAGTTATAACAACACAAAAGCTAAAGCAATAAGATAAATGCAGTAAGTAAGAACACAAGATGTATAGTGGTTCGGAGACTAAACTGCTCCTACGTCCACTCTCCTAATTTAATAGGATAATTCCTTAATCACTTTAGAATTAGCTTGTTTTTACAGTGCCACGGTGCACTCTACTTCTTCTCCTTCTCTTCTCTTGATTTCTTACAACCTTCTCTCGTTGCAATACTCTCAATCTCTACTACGAACTCAACAATACTCTCAATCTATCTCTCAAGGTGAAAGTAGGGTTTTGTTCTACTACCAACTAATTGTGTGATATCCTTTACAATTTAAGAACGAATATAAAGGATAGGATATCACTGTCTAGGCTTTGGATAATCAACAATAAGCTTGCCTAGTGGGGACTAAAGGTAACACTCACAAATGAATATGCTTAAAAGCTTTTAATCTCTCGAGTGTTTTGAATACTTTTGAATGCTAAAATATTGGTATAGAACGCGTATGGCTTGTGTCTTGATGTATGTCCCGTAATCTCGAAATGATTCAAGATGTGGCCTATTTATAGATGAAGCAAAACTATCCGTTGGTGGAGATAGCAAAACTTATCCATAAATTTGAACTTTCAAATTGTTCAGGGGCCTGCATGCAAATAGTACACGCATTCACGTCCATTCTGCATTTTGCATTCCATTCTCAGAATTTGTTATGCGCAGTGACAGGTGGCACTAATTCTTTGGCTAATTTGGAATAATTCTGTCCTTCCCGCTAACGGCCTCGTACTGGGTAAAGTGCCTAGTCATTCATCGTCTTTGACCATAAGTATGCCAAGTCCAAAGTATATGAATATCCAAATTCATCATATTTGACTTTTGTCGTCCAGCATACTTGTCTTCATGAATCCTTGTCACTTTCTTCATAACACTTCAGCTCCTTGTCTTCAATGATACTTGTCTTTTGTGCTTTGTGCTTTCAGGTCATTTGTCATAGATTCAAAGAATAATCTATCTAAAAATTAAAGCTCCCTAACATATATGAGCTTTTCTAACCTGAAAATCTAGACTTGGCAAATCATCATACTTGGGGTTTTACTTAGGGTTTTGGTATCAAATCAAAATCAAGTTTTCTTTTATTAATATAAACCATATCCCAACAATTTCCCCCTTTTTGATGATGCCAAAACCTACTTACTTCAAAAGATCCATAGGGATTTCTTTTTCAGTAGATTTGACAAAAACAGGACAACTAGCATGTATCTTCTATACTTAGAGAATTTTACAGAATAAATTCAGACAATTAACCTAAAAAGGGCTAAGTTCTCTGAGTTCTATAAAACTTGATCTAAGCAAGAAACAATTAAAATCATTTTGCTAGAGCCTATTTTCAGACAAAAATAACACAAGTATAGAGACTCAAAAATTGTTGTCTAGTGCATATGATTGATAATCATCATCAGAAATAAGATAACACAGTAGTAAGAGCAGAAAGTTGTAAGTTCTAGCTCTTAAGGAGCAACAATTGTTCTGGAAATAAAAATAAACACAGATTAAAAAGTTCATGATTTGTTCGAGATTAAATCTTGACTTGACCTTCAGCAGCTTTATCACTTGGTTGCATCTGACTTCTTCTTCAGGAAAGATGGGAGTTCCTTGAACAGTGGAGTAAGCCCATATGATGCAAAGTGCCTATTCTTCAAGGCCATGACCTCCTCGTTCTTCCCAATCAAATCTTCATCCTTGACAAGTTGCACAAACTCATCAGTAATTGCTTTCCTATCAATGCCTTTTCCATCTGCCTTCATTGGTGGAGTCCAGAATATCTGTTCAGGAGCTTTGACAATCACTTTCTCCTTTTGAGCAGCTCCAAGAATCTTCGTGTACAGTTCTGGATAATTCTCCATCATAAAACCTTCATAAAGACCATCAATGTCTTCAAAGTCTCCCCATCTCTTCACAACAAAGAAGAGATAATCCCATACTCGATTGGCTTCATCCCAAGCATCATTGAGTTCAGTAGGAACCCAGCTGTCAGTATGAGGGATCCTTTTCAAGGTTTCAGACTTCCTCTTGGCTCTATTTTCCATCATCAAGGCATAATAACTCTTGTAAGACTTAGAATTTCCTGGATTGAAGTCTTTGTGCCTCTTCAACCTGCACTCTTCAGCATCTATGAACATATTGGTTCTTTCTTCAATAACAAGCTTCCTCACTCCTTTTCTAGTCTCTGCATCTTGTCCAGCTCCTTCTGCAAAGATGTTTGCAACCTCTTCAAATACATGAGCTTTGTCTTTCACAAGATCAGCAGCAGTAACTTCAGGAGAAGCTCTTCTAACAGGTAGCTTATCTTCCCTTCTAACCAAGGTTGAAATTTCCATCTCTTCATCATCATCTGGTTCACTTGACTTGTACTTCTTGCTTTTCTCTTGGTCAGAAATATCTGCAAGTTTCTTTCTCTTCAAATTTGGTTTCCTTATTTTTCCACTTCTAGTTTTGAGGCAATCTTCCTCCTCTGTAGCCTCAGCAATCTCCAAAACTTTTGCTTTCCCCTTCCCTTTGCTACCTTCCCCCTTACTTTTCTCACCCTTCTTCAATAGATCTTCCCCCTTCTTTTCACTTTCCCCCTTTTTGGCATCATCACATGCCTCAAGGTTGATGGGGTCAGTAGGGTTGGCATCAATCTTAGCCATAGTAAGTGAGAGCTCTTGTTGGTAGGTGTCCATTCTCTTCATCTGGACAGAAATGGGGTCAACATGATTCAATAAAAATGCAGAAATGGTGGAACTTACAGACTCTTCCACTTGCTTTTTCACAGCTTGATCAACTTGGTTCCTCATCATCTTGATTATGCCTTCCAAGTTGTCTTTGAATAAATCAGAAGCAGCATTCAGTGAACTCTTGATGGTCTCTCTTATCAGTTGATCTCTTTGACTCCCCATTGATTGAGTCAGCTTTTCAATGTCCTTTGACATCATCTGGGAAATCTCTTCCTTCTCTTTGGCAACATCATCCTTTAGCCTTAGAATTTCCTCCTTGTCCTTCTTGATCAACTCTTTTTCTGTGTGGAAGTATGTGGTCACAACATCTGACATGATCTTTGATGACTCTCCTATCTTGAGGGTAGAGTCCTTCACATCCTTTCCTACACTTTCCATCTTTTTATCAAAGGTTTCAAAACCTTTTTCAACAGCTTCCAGCTTTATGGTTGTGGAGTTCATCTTCTCTTCCAAACTCTCAACCTTGATGCTTAAGTCCATAGCATTATTATCAATGGTTTCCTCCAGGTTCTCCATCCTCCTTGTCATCCTTCTTGCCTTTGTGTTCAAATTGATCAAAGACTTGTGCTGGGCTTCATTTGTTGGAATGATAGTTTCATCCAAACTATCTCTCACATACTTTCCCATGTTTAGGCATAAGCCCACAACATTCTCCAGCCTCTTCCTTTCAACTTCATTAATTTGCTCAATTTCAGAATTGAGCTCCTCCAGCACTGCCTTCATTCTTCCATCCTCCTTATCAGTGATGCAGACTTCAGTCAATGGAGAAGCATCTAAGTGAATTGGGAACTCCATCGAAGTTGATGGTGCTGCAGCTATTGCCTCATTTTCCAAGGGCTTCTTCATAGCAGCCGGTTCCTCAGTCTTCACAGCTTCTTTTTTAGCAATATTGGCCTCAACTTCATCTTTCTTGGCCTCAGCTTCAGTGACTTCAGCAGGAGTTGACTCATCCAACTCAGCATCATGAATGTTAGGATTTTCAGAAGTTTTCTCAGTTGGAGGTTCAAAAATGACAATCTCCATGGATGCAGTGGCTTCAACAGCTGGTTGTACTTCTTCTTCAACATTTTTAATCAATTGACCTTGGTCAATTTCATCAATCTTTCCTCCTTCACTGGTTTCTCCATTCTTTAACTCCGCAATGGCAGTCTCAACTCCATCAAAGAAATCTTTTTCAGCAGGCTTTTGACCTTCATTTCCTCCTTCAGTGGTGTCTACCTCCATGGCAGCATTCTCTTCATCATCTTTGTCCTCAACAATCTTGGACTCTTTTTCAGTCTTGTCCTCAGTGCTCTTGGACATTTCAACATCTGCATTGTCCTCAGCTTGCTTGGATATCTCAACATCCTCCTCCATAATGTTTTCAATGTTCAAATCAATCCCAGCAATAATGGATTGAATAGCTTCCTTCTGAATCTTAATGTTCACCAAGTTGGCAAACAACCTTTCATCTGTCAATTCAAAAGTGGATTCCACTTCAACAAAATCTGTTAATCTGGCCTCCTCATTCTCCCACCAGTCCAGTCCCTTGAACTCAATCACTTTCCCAATATCATACATGGATTTCTTCCTTATATCAACAATCAATCTAAGATCATAGAAGGTTGATCTTAAATCAGGATATTTGGCAAGTTGGGGATAAAGTTGGTCTAGGAAAAATTTGGATTCATCTCTCAATGACATTTCATAGGTGTATTCAGGGGCTGTATCTGACTTGGATGAGGGTTGAGGTTCATAAAAAAGAATGGGTATGGGGGAATCAGACTTATAGGCAACTTTTTGAATGGTTGGATCATTCAAATGGGGGGTGGTTTCAACAGCTTTTGGGCTATGACTTGAGGGTTCATTCAAGTCTAGGTTTCCAGATGATACTCTTTCTTCATCATCATCACCTTCATCATCATCATCTGAACCTTCCAGTTCAGCTTGTTCATCAATATCCATTTCTTCTTCAGAAGTATCAACATACTCCTCTTCAATTTCATCTTCACTCAAACTAGGGCTTGATATGGCCCTCTTTTTCTTGATCTTTGAGGCTGTCTCAACCTCCTTTCCTTTTCCTTTCTTCTTGGCTTTTTCAAGAATACTGATCACCATTTGTGTTGCTTCTTCACTCTTCTGCTTGGCAGACTTAACTTGCTTTCTTGTTGAGGCTTTTTGTGACTTGATCTCCAGCCCCAATCTTTTCTGAGTTCTTACAGATAATTGTCTAAACAATATCTTGGTGGTGTTGAACTTTACTCCATCTTCAACAATGTCCTCTGGTCCATATTTGTATAAGAATGCAGCAACTTTTGTACAGAAGGCTAGTTTCTTCTCAATGACTACCTTCCTTACATCCACAATTTTAAACTTTGCTTTCTCCTCTGCAAGTTTTTTCAGAAAGTAACCCTTCCAATTCATTGGCTTCTTTCCTCCATCAATGATAGCTTTCATCAGTCTCACTTTGGATTTGCTGATCTGGTCATAGCTTCCTGTGGTGCACATAACAGTCTTTGCAACCACATCAAGTAAAAGTTGATAGTCCTCTTTTAGAACTCTTTTGTGTAGACCAGATTTGAGAAGTACTGGCTTGTTCATCCATTGGTTGGCAACTTCTTGTTCATTGTGCCTCATATACTCTTCAGGATCTTCTCCAGTAGCATTCAGACCAAAGAATTCATCAAAGTCTTCTTCAGTGAACTCAAACTTCTCAGCAGTCTTCTTGGATGTGTCTGGTTCATGAGTCATAATATAACCAGATCCTGAGCTTTTTGGAGTGAATGTGCCTAAGAACTGAGTTGTTGAAAGTTCCAGACATGTCTTGGGGATGCCCTCGAGCCATTTCCTCAATCCAGCTTGCTCTAGCCAAGTAACTATTCTTCTTGTGTGTTTATTTGACAGATTGTCAAAGCACACAGTCTGCTCAAAGTGGAGCATGGTTGCTTCACTCAAATAATTCCAGTTGATATCCAAATCAGGAGCGTTGAAGTCAACTAAAGATATAGCCAATATACAGTATTAGTATGGTTTAATAGCATAATATTACTACTAAAACACAAGATTAGGTTATCTTTGAACAATATCTTGCATTTATGTCTAAGTTTTACTGTGGATAACAAGTTCATAGCATCATAATACCATATCCAACAATGTTTTAAGCTTGTAATCATGTTCTCTAGACATAGTATGTGTATGAATCTAAGATATTGACACGTTTTTAAGCATTACACATGTATCTAACAGCTTATCATTCAATAAATGACTAATCCGTAAATATAGCATCTAAAGAAATTCAAACCGAGTCATTTAGAGCTAAAAACAGAGCATGTTGTGTTTCTTGAAAGCTTTACAAATATGCATGTCTTTTAACAGTTGATTATGAGAAATACTAACCCATTTCCAAAGATATTTTTGTTAGAGTTATAGATCTTTGAGCAAAACTTGTAGATGAGCTTGAAGATTCTTGAGCGACTTAGCTTAGGGCTTTTTCAGAAATTTTGAAAAACGTAAATTGTGAAAAATTCTAAGTTATGCTTTTATATCTCCTCAACTGTACAATTTGAAAAGTGTTAGGTGTAGGGCTGAGATTGAATTGATAAGATTTAATGGTTTAGATCAATTCTGTTACACCAAAGGACGCAAATGTCGTGTCCTTTGCACTGCTTTTTCAGAAAATCGTGCAACTGATCGTCTTTTAGCAAAAATCTCTTGTTTGTCTGTTATGAGCATTAAATGCGTACTATAAAGATGAACAAAGTTTAACTTTTATGAAAAAGAAAACTTATCTACAGTCAAGTGACAACTTGACTGAATAACCCTTGACAACTTTTATTGAAGTTTCTCATGTTCTTTGTCATCCTCTGCGTTGTCCTTCGTAGTTTTCCTCGTACTTGAGTGTCATGTACTTTGTCCAAGTTTCCTGCATGAAAATTCTTGAAAATAATATCAGAATGTGAATAAATTAATGAACTTTGTATTGTCTCATCAACTTATCCTTCCTAAAACTTCACTCTAAGTTCCCCCTTGGATTAATACTAGTATCTCTGGCATGAGTAAAGTAATTCCTTATACTTTAAACATTCTCTCCAGGATCTAATAATCCAAGTTCCATTGAAAGTTCCTTGAACCTTGTTTCAGCTAGGGGTTTTGTAAGAATATCAGCCTTTTGCTTATCAGTATGAATCTTTTCCATTCTGATGTCCTTTTTCTCAACATGATCTCTTATGAAGTGATGTCTAATATCCACATGTTTACACCTTGTGTGTAACACTGGATTTTGGGTAATCGCTATGGCACTATTATTATCACAATAGATAGGTACATCTTTTGTGACAACTTTATAATCTCTTAGCTGTTGTTTGAGCCATAAGATTTGAGCACAACAGCTTCCAGCAGCCATGTATTCAGCCTCTGTGGTTGAAGTAACTACAGAAGTTTGTTTCTGTGAAAACCATGAAATCAATTTGTTTCCTAAGAATTGACAAGTGCCAGTAGTTGATTTTCTGTCTATCCTACATCCTCCATAGTCGGCATCAGAATAACCAGTCAACTCAATGTTGTCTTCAGATGGATACCACAATCCTAAGTTCACTGTACCTTTTAAATACCTAAGTATTCTTTTGGTAGGCTCTAAGTGACTTTTCTTTGGATTGGACTGAAATCTAGCACATACACCAACTGCAAAAGTAATATCAGGTCTGCTTGTAGTTAGATATAATAAAGAACCTATTATTGCTCTATATTCAGTGGGGTTGGTATCTAATCCATCAATGTCAGGATCCATTTTCCAATTTGTATTCATAGGAATCTTAACTGGTTTGCTATTTTCACAGCCAAACTTCTTTATAATTTCTCTAGTATACTTAGCTTGATTGATGAAGATTCCTTTCTCAGATTGTTTGACTTGTAAACCTAGGAAAAATTTCATCAATCCCATCATTGACATTTCAAACTTCCCTTGCATGAGAGTTGAAAATTTCTTGCACATATCCTCATTAGGTGAACCAAAAATGATATCATCAACATATATATGTACTAACAGAATATCATTTCCTTCACTTATCCTAAATAGGGTCCTATCAACTGTGCCTTTCACAAAACCATTGTCCAATAGGAATTGTGATAGTGTCTCATACCAAGCTCTTGGTGCTTGCTTGAGACCATAAAGTGCTTTCTTCAATCTATACACTTTGTCTCCTTCTTCAAAACCAGGTGGCTGCTCTACATAAACCTCTTCTTTAAGTACACCATTCAGAAATGCACTCTTCACATCCATTTGGTATACCTTGAACTTCATATGAGCTGCATATGCTAAGAACAGCCTAATTGCTTCTAACCTAGCTACAGGGGCAAAGGTCTCATCATAGTCTATTCCTTCATGTTGACTATAACCTTTGGCAACTAGTCTGGCTTTGTTTCTAACTATAACATCATTTTCATTCTTCTTGTTCTTGTAAACCCATTTAGCTCCTACAACATCCTGATGTGTTGGTCTGTCTACCAGCTCCCAAACATCATTCCTTTTGAACTGATTTAGTTCCTCTTGCATTGCTGTAATCCAGTTGAAGTCTGCCATTGCTTCTTCAATGGTTGTGGGTTCTGTTTCAGAAAGAAAACAACAAAATAAAGCACTCTCTCCATGTTGTCTCCTAGTGATTACACCACTAGTAGGATCACCAATAATCTTGTCTGAAGGATGAGCATCTAGCCATGTCCTTCTAGACTGATCATTTTCAGATAAGTTAGTCTCATTTGGTTCAACATTTAATTCAACATAAAATTCAGGAAAATTAAAAGCAGGATCAGTTTCATATTCAGGGGTGTTATCCATGTCATTGACATTGGTATTTTCAGATTGAGTTCCCCCTAAATCATTTGATCATTGTACTCCCTCAGCATTAACAACTTCGTCATTGGGAAAACTTACCTCAGGTTGAGTGGGTTCATTCAACTCAACATTGCAGTTTTCCTCATGGATGTTGGCTTCAGGTGAGTTGTCTCTATCTTGATTGGCTTCAGATATGTTGGATATCTTGAGGTTGTCCAAATCAGGATAGTGTACATCAGTAAATGTAGATTCTTTTCTTTCACCATCTCTTAGCCTTGTCACTCTTGTGTTGATTTCATCATGGGATTTGTCTTCTTTGTTTGAGGTCCTGTGCTTGAAAGAAAACTCATCAAAGATAACATGAGGTGTTTCTTCAACAATAAGAGTTCTACAATTATAAACTATGAAAGCTTTGCTAGATGAAGAATATCCTAGAAAGATTCCTTCATCTACTTTGCTATCAAATGTTTTTAATTGTTGCTTCCCATTATTGTGAATGAAACATGTACATCCAAAAATATAAAAGTAAGAGATTCTTAGTTTTCTCCCTTTGAAGAGTTCATAAGGAGTTTTTCCTTGTTCCTTTGTTAGCATGGATCGGTTTTGGGTGTGACAAGCAGTATTGATTGCTTCTGCCCAAAACCTCTTTGGAATCTTTGCTTCTGCTATCATGGTTCTTCCAGCTTCCTTGAGTGTTCTAACTCTCCTTTCTGCTACACCATTTTGTTGAGGTGTTCTAGCTGATGAAGTTTCATGAGTGATTCCATTTGCTTGACAATATTCATTTATGTAAGAGTTGATGAATTCAGTTCCTTTGTCTGATCTGATCTTTACAATGTTCACGCCTTTCTCATTTGCAATTTTCTTCATAAGTTCTGGCAGCTTCTGTTGAGTCTCCTTCTTCTTTAGTATGAATATTACCCAAGTGTATCTTGAGAAGTCATCCACTACTATTAGTGTATACTTCTTTCCACTGATGCTCACAGGGGTAATGGGTCTAAATAAATCCATGTGAAGTAATTGTAATACTCTTGCAGTTGAGATGGCAGCCTTTGTCTTGAAAGATGCTTTGACTTGCTTCCCTTCTTGACATGTTTGACAAATGTGTTCCATTGTGAATACTTCATTTGGTAGGCCATCTGCTAAAGATAATCTTGCAAGTTTGTTCAAAGTCTTAAAGTTCAGATGGTTTAGCCTTTTGTGCCATAGCCAATTGAGATCTTTAGAGCTTTTTGCAACTAGGCAGATATCTTCAGGGGATTTGTTCCAATCTGCAAGATAAACATTACCTTTCCTTGACCCAGTTAGTAGTAACTGTTGATTTGATTTATTCTTAATATAACTTAAGTTACTAGAAAACTCAACATCAAAACCTTTATCACAAAATTGGCTTATTGAAAATAGATTGTGTTTCAGACCATAGACATATGAAACATTTGAAATACTTACAGTACCAATTTTAAGAGTTCCATAACCTTTGGTTGTTCCTTGTGAGTTGTCACCAAAAGTTACTTGTGGTCCATCTTGTTCAACAAAATCTGACAGAAGTTCCCTATTTCCAATCATATGTCTTGAACATCCACTGTCCAAGTACCATGTAAGTTCTTTAGGACTTCTTTTCATTGTTGATGGCACCACAGGAACCTGTTACAAATCAAAACTTAGGTACCCTTTGAAAGTTGGGTCCTAGGGGGTTAGACATACCTTTTGGAACCCAAACTTGCCTTATTTTCATTACTTGAAAAGGGCTAATTTGTTTTCCATAAACATCTAAATACACAATCTTCCTTTTAAATGCCTTAGGTTGAGATTGAGTATTAGTGTGAATCTTGGATGATTTAGAAGAGTTGTATCTATTCTTGTGAATATGTCTGCTAAATCTATCTTTTGATTCATGTGCAACATGCTTGAATCTTTGTGGATAGGTATTCAGATTACTTGATGTCCTTGGCATGTAGGATTCAAGTCTTCTGTACTCATTGTACTTAGGCTGGAAATTCCTTTGATAATTCATTGTAGGCCTTCTCATTTGAGTTGGTCTTCTTTGAATAACGTGTGGTTTTCTTGCCTGAGTCTGAGAGTTTTTCAACTGAGTTATCTTCCATTGACCTTTACTCATCTGAATTATCTCAGGCCTCTGAAATCTTGTCTTAGGTCCTGCAACCTTTGACTTGTGATTCAGGATAGTTGGTACAATGGTTGTTTACCTTTGTCCTTTATCTGTAGCAGCTTTGGTTCAACAATTTCAGTCTGAGCCACAGATTTTACAAAGACTCTCTTAGTAATACTTGTTGAAGTATTACTGAGGCATGGTGAAGATGTTTTATCTGGATTGTAACCAAGTCCAGATCTTTGAGTCATAGGCCTTTGCATCCCTTGTAGTTCATCTATTGAGTTAGATGACTTATACAGGGCAGCCAGTTTAAGTTTCAGACTCTCTTCACTAGATTTAAGACATTCATGTTCCTTGAAAAGGTGTTCGAACTTAGCCATCAATGCTTGGTAGTCTGAGTCCTTACTCTCATGAAGCTTAACTTGTTCTTCCAACTTGATAAGTTGTACAGATGACTTGTCCTTCAGAGTATTCAGCTCCTTAGTTAAGTCATTGCACAACTCATTAGTTCTTAGATCATGTTCAGCTTCAACCTGAGTAATTCTTTCAATCTTAGCATTCAAGACTTTGTTTTCTTCTAAGGTTTGATCATGAATCTCTTGTAGTCTCATGAAGTCTTCCATCAACTTACAAAAAGTAAGCTTCAGGTTGTCTTCATTTGACATCATCGTGCTACTAGAATTGACAGAACTAGAAATACATTGTACCTCATCATTGTCTACAATAGCCATTAGACACTCTTCATCACTGCTGTCTGTAAACATCTCAGATGATGAAGATGGAAGTTGATCATCTTCAGAGGTTTCTTCTTCAACTTTCAATGCTTTCCTTTTTCCATATTTCTTGTCCCTCTTAGCTTGTCTTTCCTTCCTTTTCTTGGAAGTTAGCTCTGGACAATCATATTGGAAATGTCCTGTCTTCTTGCAGTTGTAGCATGTATCCTCATCTTCATCTTTCTTCTTTTCAGCATCTCTCTTCTTGGTTGATGAAGATGGATCTTCTTTGGAGTTGTCCCTTCTGGATCTCCTTTCATCATTCTTCTTCTCAGGTGAGTTGAACCTTCTTCTTCTATCTTGGTAAAACCTTTTGTATTTACCAAATCTAAAATTTAATCTTTCAAATCTTCTAGCCATCATGGCCAACTCATCTGAAAAGTCAGCTTTGGAAGTTCCTTTTCCACTCTTGCTTGATTTGCTGGTTTTCTTGGAATCAGGTTCATTGGATTTGGCCTTCAGTGCAATCCCTTTGCTCTCAGGTTCCTCAGTGTTGTTCTTTCTGTTCAAGTCATATTCATATGCCTTGAGTTATGAGAACACTTGTTGCATTGGCATTGTTGACAAATCCTTTGTATTCTGCATCATGACAGCATACACATTCCATTTGGTTGTCAATCTCCTAAGAATCTTCAGAGCCACTTCTCTCTTGGAGTATACTTTTCCAAGTGAATTGATCTCATTCATGATGTCTGTGAACCTTCCATCCAGTTGATTAATGTTTTCATCAGATTTCATCCTAAATTGCTCATACTTTTGAACAGCAACTTGAAGTTTGTTTTCCTTGATCTTGTCAGTTCCTTTACACATTAGAGCTAATGTGTCCCAAATCTCCTTTGCAGTTGTGCAGTGAAACACTCTACCCATTATAGCATCTGGAATGGTCTGATATAGGGTGTTCATTGCAACATAGTTGAGATTATGCTTCTTTCTTTCTTCCTTCAGGAGTGAGCTCATCATCATCTTTTGGAATTTCTTGTGCTCCAGTTGATCTTTGGGCTTCTGTAACATTTGTGTTGGGTTTCATGAACACAAATGGACCTTTAGTGATCACCCTTAGCATTTCATCATGGAGACAGGCCAAGTGAGCTCTCATCCTTATCTTCCAGAAGTCATAATTCTCAATAGAGAACATAGGCAGTTTCTGGTAGGATATCTTGTTGATGGGGTTGGTTCCCATAGTAGTAGGTGGTGGAACAGCTACACCAGAGTTCTCAGAAGAAGATGTGTTAGGCATAGTGAATAATCAGAAATAGTGAATATCACAAAAAGTGCACAAGTAGATCAGTTTAGGTAACCACAGTTGATCCTCAAAGCAGTGGTCTTTCAAACCCCTGCTCTGATACCACTTGTTGGTCCCAAAAGGAGTGTGACACGTGTATGGGGGGGGGGGAATACACGTGTGTGTGTTTTTCAAAAACTTTTGCAAGTAATCAACACAAATAATCAGAGTCAAGTAAGTTACACAGTGTGTCAAGTCCTAAGAAAATACTAACAGTAGATTCTAAGAATTCTTAACAGTATGCAACTTGTATGCGGAATAAATGATAGGCCCTTTTATACTCCTTAATTAATATGCACTTAGATACTAAGTTATCAAATAGCAAATAGCAGTTATAACAACACAAAAGCTAAAGCAATAAGATAAATGCAGTAAGTAAGAACACAAGATGTATAGTGGTTCGGAGACTAAACTGCTCCTACGTCCACTCTCCTAATTTAATAGGATAATTCCTTAATCACTTTGGAATTAGCTTGTTTTTACAGTGCCAAGGTGCACTCTACTTCTTCTCCTTCTCTTATCTTGATTTCTTACAACCTTCTCTCGTTGCAATACTCTCAATCTCTACTACGAACTCAACAATACTCTCAATCTATCTCTCAAGGTGAAAGTAGGGTTTTGTTCTAGTACCAACTAATTGTGTGATATCCTTTACAATTTAAGAACGAATATAAAGGATAGGATATCACTGTCTAGGCTTTGGATAATCAACAATAAGTTTGCCTAGTGGGGACTAAAGGTAACACTCACAAATGAATATGCTTAAAAGCTTTTAATCTCTCGAGTGTTTTGAATACTTTTGAATGCTAAAATATTGCTATAGAACGCGTATGGCTTGTGTCTTGATGTATGTCCCGTAATCTTGAAATGATTCAAGATATGGCCTATTTATAGATGAAGTAAACTATCCGTTGGTGGAGATAGCAAAACTTATCCATAAATTTGAACTTTCAAATTGTTCAGGGGCCTGCATGCAAATAGTATATGTATTCACGTCCATTCTGCAATTTGCATTCCAATATCAGAGTTTGTTATGCGCAGTGACAGGTGGCTCTCATTCTTTGGCTAATTTGGAATAATTCTGTCCTTCCCGCTAACGGCCTCGTACTGGGTAAAGTGCCTAGTCATTCCTCGTCTTTGTCCATAAGTATACCAAGTCCAAAGTATATATATATCCAAATTCACCATACTTGACTTTTGTCGTCCAGCATACTTGTCTTCATGAATCCTTGTCACTTTCTTCATAACACTTCAGCTCCTTGTCTTCAATGATACTTGTCTTTTGTGCTTTGTGCTTTCAGGTCATTTGTCATAGATTCAAAGAATAATCTATCTAAAAATTAAAGCTCCCTAACATATATGAGCTTTTCTAACCTGAAAATCTAGACTTGTCAAATAATCATACTTGGGGTTTTACTTAGGGTTTTGGTATCAAATCAAAATCAAGTTTTCTTTTATTAATATAAACCATATCCCAACAATATCCAATAAATTTTTCAATTTCTTAAATTATGTCCAATTTTCGTTGGAGTTATAAATATTCGCCGAAATCCCAAAATTTAATAATTTTAATTTACACCCCATAACTATTTTGGGACGTTTTTTATAATAGGTAAAAGTTACGTGACATAAATAATTTGTTTTCTCTCTAAGGTCTTGATGTGCGAGTGAAATTAGACATTTCCCGCTTTCTGAAACTGGCAAAACAATTAAGGAAAAATTTAAATGTGAACAAACAAGGGCCTTTTCGTACCTTGAGAAGCACTATAAATGATCGACGGGCAGCGGACTGGCGAACAATCTCAAGATCCTAGTCATATATAATTTTTCATTTAAAGTATATCTCGATTAAATTAGATGCAATTAGCATTTACTTAATCAAAGTTTAACAAAACTACTTTAGGTTTAAATTAATCGCACGAATAAGGAAAAACTTAAATGTGAACAAACAAGGGCCATTTCGTACCTTGAGAAGCACTATAAATGACGGGCAGCAAACCGACAAAAAATTATTGAAATTGAAACATAAAAGACATATTTTTTAAAGTTGAAACTAAAAGGATTTATTTTAGAATGTCTCAAACTTACAGGAACAATTGTTTTTTTCCTCCCACACCAAACGTGGAAATTTGAAATTTTCAAATGAGACGTACGAGACACATTTTACAAAATCCAATTGTTTAATCACACCAAAATTGAAATGAATCTAGCATGTTGTCTAAACACAACGAGGTTCGACCAATCGAGGGTAGGATAAAATAACTGAACTTTATCGTTAACCGTGACTATAACCACGAGGAGCCGGCATTGCCAATGGCAAAGAAAGATGTCCGCAGTTAGGGCATTGAAGAACTCTCCCCAAATACTTCATCAGATACTCAAGATGAATCTTGTATCCATCGCAAATTTTCCAAAATGTATAAGGTCCGAGAAAAAAATTATTTACGTCCCATAACTTTTACCTTTTTTGAAAAACGTTACAAAATAGTTAAATTTTAATTTATATCCAATAAATTTTTCAATTTCTTAAATTATGTCCAATTTTCGCTGGAGTTATAAATATTCGCTGAAATCCCAAAATTTAATAATTCTAATTTACACCCCATAACTATTTTGGGACATTTTTTATAATAGGTAAAAGTTACGTGACATAAATAATTTGTTTTCTCTCTAAGGTCTTGATGTGCGAGTGAAATTAGACATTTCCCGCTTTCTGAAACTGGCAAAACAATTAAGGCAAAATTTAAATGTGAACAAACAAGGGCCATTTCGTACCTTGAGAAGCACTATAAATGACGGGCAGCAAACCGACAAACAATCATAATTTTACATTTAAAGTATCTCTTTTCAAGATGCAATAAGAATTTACATAATTAAATTTTACCAAAACTACTTTAGGTTTAAATTAATCGCACGAATTAGGAAAAAATATATGCGAACAAATAAAGGCCTTTTCATACCTTGAGAAGCACTATAAATGACGGGCAGTGGACCGGCAAACAATCTCATGATCCTCGTCATAATTTTACATTTAAAGTATCTCGATTCAAGATGCAATTAGCATTTTAATAATCAAATTTTACTAAAACTACTTTAGGTTTAAACTAGTCGCACGAATAAGGAAAAACTTAAATGTGAACAAACAAGGGCCTTTTCGTACCTTGAGAAGTACTATAAATGATCGACGGGCAGCGGAGCGGTAAACAATATCATGATCCGCGTCATATATAATTTTTATTTAAAGTATCTCGATTCAAGATGGAATTAGCATTTACATATTAATGGAACAACCTTAATTTTTTTTTGGGAGTTGACAAATTGATTTTGAGTGAATTAAATTGTTTGGAGCAAGATATTTTTTTTTTGTGTGTAGAGAACACTTTTTTTTTTTTTCTAATGCAAATAACTCTCTTTTGTGTCTTTTGTTTTAATAGAAGAGAGATAATGATGTGGCATGATGATGTATCCTTTTTTTTTAATATATGGGGCCGGGTGCCAAGTCACGACTTCGATAAAGGATTAAAATTGGATAAAAAAATATTGAAATTTAAACATAAGAGACATATTTTTTAAAGTTGAAACTAAAAGGATTTATTTTAGAATGTCTCAAACTTACAGGAACAATTTTTTTTTCCTCCCACACCAAACGTGGAAATTTGAAGTTTTCAAATGAGACGTACGAGACACATTTTACAAAATCCAATTGTTTAATCACACCAAAATTGAAATGAATCTAGCAAGTTGTCTAAACACAACGAGGTTCTACCAATCGAGGGTAGGATAAAATAACTGAACTTTATCGTTAACCGTGACTATAACCACGAGGAGCAGGCATTGCCAATGGCAAAAAAAGATGTCGACAGTTAGGGCATTGAAGAACTCGCCCCAAATACATCATCAGATACTCAAGATGAATCTTGTATCCATCGAAAATTTTCATATGAGACGTACGAGACACATTTTACAAAATCCAATTGTTTAAACACACCAAAATTGAAATGAATCTAGCATGTTGTCTAAACACAACGAGGTTCTACCAATCGAGGGTAGGATAAAATAACTGAACTTTATCGTTAACCGTGACTATAACCACGAGGAGCCGGCATTGCCAATGGCAAAGAAAGATGTCAGCAGTTAGGGCATTGAAGAACTCGCCCCAAATACTTCATCAGATACTCAAGATGAATCTTGTATCCATCGCAAAATTTCCAAAATGTATAAGGTCCGAGAAAAAAATTATTTACGTCCCATAACTTTTACCTTTTTTGAAAAACGTTACAAAATAGTTAAATTTTAATTTATATCCAATAAATTTTTCAATTTCTTAAATTATGTCCAATTTTCGCTCGAGTTATAAATATTAGCCGAAATCCCAAAATTTAATAATTTTAATTTACACCCCATAACTATTTTGGGACGTTTTTTATAATAGGTAAAAGTTACGTGACATAAATAATTGGTTTTCTCTCTAAGGTCTTGATGTGCGAGTGAAATTAGACATTTCCCGCTTTCTGAAACTGGCAAAACAATTAAGGAAAAATTTAAATGTGAACAAACAAGGGCCTTTTCGTACCTTGAGAAGCACTATAAATGATCGACGGGCAGCGGACCAACGAACAATCTCAAGATCCTAGTCATATATAATTTTTCATTTAAAGTATATCTCGATTCAATTAGATGCAATTAGCATTTACTTAATCAAAGTTTACTAAAACTACTTTAGGTTTAAATTAATCGCACGAATAAGGAAAAACTTAAATGTGAACAAACAAGGGCCATTTCGTACCTTGAGAAGCAATATAAATGACGGGCAGCAAACCGACAAACAATCAATGTTATCCCACTGGGCTTCTCCTCCGGGAGAAGACTCATGATGCTACTTTAATTATTTCAGGTTTCGTAGACGACGAGGAGGACGTGTGACTGACTGGGCAAGCTTTAACAAACGTTCTCCTAAAATTTTAAGTTTTACGTAAGAAACATATTTAGTATTATTACAACTGATGTTATCCTTGAGTTTAATTCCGTAATTAATTATGAACTACTAGGTCAACTGATCAAACCTATTTAAACTACTAGGATGTTTGTCTACTCTTTAAAGGTTAATTTTCATGTGTGACAATCTTATTGCAAATTGTCGTATCTTCAAATGTTAAAGTATTTTAGACATCACATCACTTATATATTGATTTAGAATTTTATAATGTTTTAGTAAAGTACACGTTTGACTTAGAAATGTGGGTGACACACGAGTTAGGCACAAGCACGGTATCCTTTTTAAAAAAAAAAACTCGTGTATCTTTTATTGATAATTCTTCCGCTTGAATTTATTTAAGTCAAAAAGTGCTATTTTAAACCGTAGCGCCACCGGGATTTTGGGGGCGTTACATAAAGTATCTCGATTCAAGATGCAATAAGCATTTACATAATTAAATTTTACCAAAACAACTTTAGTTTTATATTAATCGCACGAATAAGTAAAAAAATTAAATGTGAACAAACAAGGGACTTTTCGTACCTTGAGAAGCCCTATACATGACGGACAGCTAGAGGAAAGGCAAACAATCTCAAGATCCTCATCATAAGTTTACATTTATAGTAAAGATGCAATTAGCATTTACACAATCAAATTTTACCAAAACTACTTTAGGTTTAAATTAATCGCACAAACTAGGAAAAATTATATGTGAACAAACAAGGTCCTTTTCATACCTTGAGAAGCACTGTAAATGATGGGCAGCGGACCGGCAAAAACAATCTCATGATCCTCGTCATAATTTTACATTTAAAGTATCCAAGTCACCACTTCGATAAAGGATTAAAATTGGATAAAAAATTATTGAAATTGAAACATAAAAGATATATTTTTTAAAGTTGTAACTAAAAGGATTTATTTTAGAATGTCTCAAACTTACAGGAACAATTTTTTTTTTCCTCCCACACCCAACGTGGAAATTTGAAATTTTCATATGAGACTTACGAGACACATTTTACAAAATCCAATTGTTTAAACACACCAAAATTGAAATGAATCTAGCATGTTGTCTAAACACAACGAGGTTCTACCAATCGAGGGTAGGATAAAATAACTGAACTTTATCGTTAACCGTGACTATAACCACGAGGAGCCGGCATTGCCAATGGCAAAGAAAGATGTCAGCAGTTAGGGCATTGAAGAACTCGCCCCAAATACTTCATCAGATACTCAAGATGAATCTTGTATCCATCGCAAATTTTCCAAAATGTAGAAGGTCCGAGAAAAAAATTATTTACGTCCCATAACTTTTACCTTTTTTGAAAAACGTTACAAAATAGTTAAATTTTAATTTATATCCAATAAATTTTTCAATTTCTTAAATTATGTCCAATTTTCGCTGGAGTTATAAATATTCGCCGAAATCCCAAAATTTAATAATTTTAATTTACACCCCATAACTATTTTGGGACGTTTTTTATAATAGGTAAAAGTTACGTGACATAAATAATTTGTTTTCTCTCTAAGGTCTTGATGTGCGAGTGAAATTAGACATTTCCCGCTTTCTGAAACTGGCAAAACAATTAAGGAAAAATTTAAATGTGAACAAACAAGGGCCTTTTCGTACCTTGAGAAGCACTATAAATGATCGACGGGCAGCGGACCGACGAACAATCTCAAGATCCTAGTCATATATAATTTTTCATTTAAAGTATATCTCGATTCAATTAGATGCAATTAGCATTTACTTAATCAAAGTTTACCAAAACTACTTTAGGTTTAAATTAATCGCACGAATAAGGAAAAACTTAAATGTGAACAAACAAGGGCCATTTCGTACCTTGAGAAGCAATATAAATGACGGGCAGCAAACCGACAAACAATCATAATTTTACATTTAAAGTATCTCGATTCAAGATGCAATAAGCATTTACATAATTAAATTTTACCAAAACAACTTTAGGTTTATATTAATCACCACGAATAAGTAAAAAAATTAAATGTGAACAAACAAGGGACTTTTCGTACGTTGAGAAGCACTATACATGACGGACAGCTAGAGGACAGGCAAACAATCTCAAGATCCTCATCATAAGTTTACATTTATAGTATCTCGATTCAAGATGCAATTAGCATTTACACAATCAAATTTTACCAAAACTACTTTGGGTTTAAATTAATCGCACGAATTAGGAAAAATTATATGTGAACAAACAAGGGCCTTTTCATACCTTGAGAAGCACTATAAATGACGGGCAACGGACCGGCAAAAACAATCTCATGATCCTCATCATAATTTTACATTTAAAGTATCCAAGTCACCACTTCGATAAAGGATTAAAATTGGATAAAAAATTATTGAAATTGAAACATAAAAGACATATTTTTTAAAGTTGAAACTAAAAGGATTTATTTTAGAACGTCTCAAACTTACAGGAACAATTTTTTTTTTCTCCCACACCAAACGTGGAAATTTGAAATTTTCAAATGAGACGTACAAGACACATTTTACAAAATCCAATTGTTTAAACACACCAAAATTGAAATGAATCTAGCAAGTTGTCTAAACACAACGAGGTTTTACCAATCGAGGTTAGGATAAAATAACTGAACTTTATCGTTAACCGTGACTATAACCACGAGGAGCCGGCATTGCCAATGGCAAAGAAAGATGTCAGCAGTTAGGGCATTGAAGAACTCGCCCCAAATACATCATCAGATACTCAAGATGAATCTTGTATCCATCGCAAATTTTCCAAAATGTATAAGGTCCGAGAAAAAAATTATTTACGTCACATAACTTTTACCTTTTTTGAAAAACGTTACAAAATAGTTAAATTTTAATTTATATCCGATAAAATTTTCAATTTCTTAAATTATGTCCAATTTTCGCTGGAGTTATAAATATTCGCCGAAATCCCAAAATTTAATAATTTTAATTTACACTCCATAACTATTTTGGGACGTTTTTTATAATAGGTAAAAGTTACGTGACATAAATAATTTGTTTTCTCTCTAAGGTCTTGATGTGCGAGTGAAATTAGACATTTCCCGCTTTCTGAAACTGGCAAAACAATTAAGGAAAAATTTAAATGTGAACAAACAAGGGCCTTTTCGTACCTTGAGAAGCACTATAAATGATCGACGGGCAGCGGACCGACGAACAATCTCAAGATCCTAGTCATATATAATTTTTCATTTAAAGTATATCTCGATTCAATTAGATGCAATTAGCATTTACTTAATCAAAGTTTACCAAAACTACTTTAGGTTTAAATTAATCGCACGAATAAGGAAAAACTTAAATGTGAATAAACAAGGGCCATTTCGTACCTTGAGAAGCAATATAAATGACGGGCAGCAAACCGACAAACAATCATAATTTTACATTTAAAGTATCTCGATTCAAGATGCAATAAGCATTTACATAATTAAATTTTACCAAAACAACTTTAGGTTTATATTAATCGCACGAATAAGTAAAAAAATTAAATGTGAACAAACAGGGGACTTTTCGTACCTTGAGAAGCACTATACATGACGGATAGAACAGGCAAACAATCTCAAGATCCTCATCATAAGTTTACATTTATAGTATCTCGATTCAAGATGCAATTAGCATTTACACAATCAAATTTTACCAAAACTACTTTGGGTTTAAATTAATCGCACGAATTAGGAAAAATTATATGTGAACAAACAAGGGCCTTTTCATACCTTGAGAAGCACTGTAAATGACGGGCAACGGACCGGCAAAAACAATCTCATGATCCTCGTCATAATTTTACATTTAAAGTATCCAAGTCACCACTTCGATAAAGGATTAAAATTGGATAAAAAATTATTGAAATTGAAACATAAAAGATATATTTTTTAAAGTTGTAACTAAAAGGATTTATTTTAGAATGTCTCAAACTTACAGGAACAATTTTTTTTTTCCTCCCACACCCAACGTGGAAATTTGAAATTTTCATATGAGACGTACGAGACACATTTTACAAAATCCAATTGTTTAAACACACCAAAATTGAAATGAATCTAGCATGTTGTCTAAACACAACGAGGTTCTACCAATCGAGGGTAGGATAAAATAACTGAACTTTATCGTTAACCGTGACTATAACCACGAGGAGCCGGCATTGCCAATGGCAAAGAAAGATGTCAGCAGTTAGGGCATTGAAGAACTCGCCCCAAATACATCATCAGATACTCAAGATGAATCTTGTATCCATCGCAAATTTTCCAAAATGTATAAGGTCCGAGAAAAAAATTATTTACGTCACATAACTTTTACCTTTTTTGAAAAACGTTACAAAATAGTTAAATTTTAATTTATATCCGATAAAATTTTCAATTTCTTAAATTATGTCCAATTTTCGCTGGAGTTATAAATATTCGCCGAAATCCCAAAATTTAATAATTTTAATTTACACTCCATAACTATTTTGGGACGTTTTTTATAATAGGTAAAAGTTACGTGACATAAATAATTTGTTTTCTCTCTAAGGTCTTGATGTGCGAGTGAAATTAGACATTTCCCGCTTTCTGAAACTGGCAAAACAATTAAGGAAAAATTTAAATGTGAACAAACAAGGGCCTTTTCGTACCTTGAGAAGCACTATAAATGATCGACGGGCAGCGGACCGACGAACAATCTCAAGATCCTAGTCATATATAATTTTTCATTTAAAGTATATCTCGATTCAATTAGATGCAATTAGCATTTACTTAATCAAAGTTTACCAAAACTACTTTAGGTTTAAATTAATCGCACGAATAAGGAAAAACTTAAATGTGAATAAACAAGGGCCATTTCGTACCTTGAGAAGCAATATAAATGACGGGCAGCAAACCGACAAACAATCATAATTTTACATTTAAAGTATCTCGATTCAAGATGCAATAAGCATTTACATAATTAAATTTTACCAAAACAACTTTAGGTTTATATTAATCGCACGAATAAGTAAAAAAATTAAATGTGAACAAACAGGGGACTTTTCGTACCTTGAGAAGCACTATACATGACGGACAGAACAGGCAAACAATCTCAAGATCCTCATCATAAGTTTACATTTATAGTATCTCGATTCAAGATGCAATTAGCATTTACACAATCAAATTTTACCAAAACTACTTTGGGTTTAAATTAATCGCACGAATTAGGAAAAATTATATGTGAACAAACAAGGGCCTTTTCATACCTTGAGAAGCACTGTAAATGACGGGCAACGGACCGGCAAAAACAATCTCATGATCCTCGTCATAATTTTACATTTAAAGTATCCAAGTCACCACTTCGATAAAGGATTAAAATTGGATAAAAAATTATTGAAATTGAAACATAAAAGATATATTTTTTAAAGTTGTAACTAAAAGGATTTATTTTAGAATGTCTCAAACTTACAGGAACAATTTTTTTTTTCCTCCCACACCCAACGTGGAAATTTGAAATTTTCATATGAGACGTACGAGACACATTTTACAAAATCCAATTGTTTAAACACACCAAAATTGAAATGAATCTAGCATGTTGTCTAAACACAACGAGGTTCTACCAATCGAGGGTAGGATAAAATAACTGAACTTTATCGTTAACCGTGACTATAACCACGAGGAGCCGGCATTGCCAATGGCAAAGAAAGATGTCAGCAGTTAGGGCATTGAAGAACTCGCCCCAAATACTTCATCAGATACTCAAGATGAATCTTGTATCCATCGCAAATTTTCCAAAATGTATAAGGTCCGAGAAAAAAATTATTTACGTCCCATAACTTTTACCTTTTTTGAAAAACGTTACAAAATAGTTAAATTTTAATTTATATCCAATAAATTTTTCAATTTCTTAGATTATGTCCAATTTTCGCTGGAGTTATAAATATTCGCCGAAATCCCAAAATTTAATAATTTTAATTTACACCCCATAACTATTTTGGGACGTTTTTTATAATAGGTAAAAGTTACGTGACATAAATAATTTGTTTTCTCTCTAACTTCTTGATGTGCGAGTGAAATTAGACATTTCCCGCTTTCTGAAACTGGCAAAACAATTAAGGAAAAATTTAAATGTGAACAAACAAGGGCCTTTTCGTACCTTGAGAAACACTATAAATGATCGACGGGCAGCGGACCGACGAACAATCTCAAGATCCTAGTCATATATAATTTTTCATTTAAAGTATATCTCGATTCAATTAGATGCAATTAGCATTTACTTAATCAAAGTTTACCAAAACTACTTTAGGTTTAAATTAATCGCACGAATAAGGAAAAACTTAAATGTGAACAAACAAGGGCCATTTCGTACCTTGAGAAGCAATATAAATGACGGGCAGCAAACCGACAAACAATCATAATTTTACATTTAAAGTATCTCGATTCAAGATGCAATAAGCATTTACATAATTAAATTTTACCAAAACAACTTTAGGTTTATATTAATCACCACGAATAAGTAAAAAAATTAAATGTGAACAAACAAGGGACTTTTCGTACCTTGAGAAGCACTATACATGACGGACAGCTAGAGGACAGGCAAACAATCTCAAGATCCTCATCATAAGTTTACATTTATAGTATCTCGATTCAAGATGCAATTAGCATTTACACAATCAAATTTTACCAAAACTACTTTGGGTTTAAATTAATCGCACGAATTAGGAAAAATTATATGTGAACAAACAAGGGCCTTTTCATACCTTGAGAAGCACTGTAAATGACGGGCAACGGACCGGCAAAAACAATCTCAAGATTCTCATCATAATTTTACATTTAAAGTATCCAAGTCACCACTTCGATAAAGGATTAAAATTGGATAAAAAATTATTGAAATTGAAACATAAAAGACATATTTTTTAAAGTTGAAACTAAAAGGATTTATTTTAGAATGTCTCAAACTTACAGGAACAATTTTTTTTTCCTCCCACACCAAACGTGGAAATTTGAAATTTTCAAATGAGACGTACAAGACACATTTTACAAAATCCAATTGTTTAAACACACCAAAATTGAAATGAATCTAGCAAGTTGTCTAAACACAACGAGGTTTTACCAATCGAGGGTAGGATAAAATAACTGAACTTTATCGTTAACCGTGACTATAACCACGAGGAGCCGGCATTACCAATGGCAAAGAAAGATGTCAGCAGTTAGGGCATTGAAGAACTCGCCCCAAATACATCATCAGATACTCAAGATGAATCTTGTATCCATCGCAAATTTTCCAAAATGTATAAGGTCCGAGAAAAAAATTATTTACGTCACATAACTTTTACCTTTTTTGAAAAACGTTACAAAATATTTAAATTTTAATTTATATCCAATAAAATTTTCAATTTCTTAAATTATGTCCAATTTTCGCTGGAGTTATAAATATTCGCCGAAATCCCAAAATTTAATAATTTTAATTTACACTCCATAACTATTTTGGGACGTTTTTTATAATAGGTAAAAGTTACGTGACATAAATAATTTGTTTTCTCTCTAAGGTCTTGATGTGCGAGTGAAATTAGACATTTCCCGCTTTCTGAAACTGGCAAAACAATTAAGGAAAAAATTAAATGTGAACAAACAAGGGCCTTTTCGTACCTTGAGAAGCACTATAAATGATCGACGGGCAGCGGACCGACGAACAATCTCAAGATCCTAGTCATATATAATTTTTCATTTAAAGTATATCTCGATTCAATTAGATGCAATTAGCATTTACTTAATCAAAGTTTACCAAAACTACTTTAGGTTTAAATTAATCGCACGAATAAGGAAAAACTTAAATGTGAACAAACAAGGGCCATTTCGTACCTTGAGAAGCAATATAAATGACGGGCAGCAAACCGACAAACAATCATAATTTTACATTTAAAGTATCTCGATTCAAGATGCAATAAGCATTTACATAATTAAATTTTACCAAAACAACTTTAGGTTTATATTAATCGCACGAATAAGTAAAAAAATTAAATGTGAACAAACAGGGGACTTTTCGTACCTTGAGAAGCACTATACATGACGGACAGCTAGAGGACAGGCAAACAATCTCAAGATCCTCATCATAAGTTTACATTTATAGTATCTCGATTCAAGATGCAATTAGCATTTACACAATCAAATTTTACCAAAACTACTTTGGGTTTAAATTAATCGCACGAATTAGGAAAAATTATATGTGAACAAACAAGGGCCTTTTCATACCTTGAGAAGCACTGTAAATGACGGGCAACGGACCGGCAAAAACAATCTCATGATCCTCGTCATAATTTTACATTTAAAGTATCCAAGTCACCACTTCGATAAGGATTAAAATTGGATAAAAAATTATGGAAATTGAAACATAAAAGACATATTTTTTAAAGTTGAAACTTAAAGGATTTATTTTAGAATGTCTCAAACTTACAGGACCAATTTTTTTATCCTCCCACACCAAACGTGGAAATTTGAAATTTTCAAATGAGACGTACGAGACACATTTTACCAAATCCAATAGTTTAAACACACCAACATTGAAATGAATCTAGCAAGTTGTCTAAACACAACGAGGTTCTACCAATCGAGGGTAGGATAAAATAACTAAACTTTATTGTTAACCGTGAATATAACCACGAGGAGCCGGCATTGCCAATGACAAAAAAAGATGTTGACAGTTAGGGCATTGAAGAACTCGCCCCAAATACATCATCAGATACTCAAGATTAATCTTGTATCCATCGCAAATTTTCCAAAATGTATAAGGTCCGAGAAAAAAATTGTTTACGTCCCATAAGTTTTACCTTTTTTGCAAAACGTTACAAAATAGTTAAATTTTAATTTATATCCAATAAATTTTTCAATTTCTTAAATTATGTACAATTTTTGCTGGAGTTATAAATATTCGACGAAATCCCAAAATTTAATAATTTTAATTTACACCCCATAACTATTTTGGGACGTTTTTCATAATAGGTAAAAGTTACGTGACATAAATAATTTGTTTTCTCTATAAGGTCTTGATGTGCGAGTGAAATTAGACATTTCCCGCTTTCTGAAACTAGCAAAACAATAAAGAAAAAATTTAAATGTGAACAAACAAGGGCCTTTTCGTACCTTGAGAAGCAATATAAATGATCGACGGGCAGCGGACCGGCGAACAATCTCAAGATCCTAGTCATATATAATTTTTCATTTAAAGTATATCTCGATTCAATTAGATGCAATTAGCATTTACTTAATCAAAGTTTACCAAAACTACTTTAGGTTTAAATTAATCGCACGAATAAGGAAAAACTTAAATGTGAACAAACAAGGGCCATTTCGTACCTTGAGAAGCACTATAAATGACGGGCAGCAAATCGACAAACAATCATAATTTTACATTTAAAGTATATCGATTCAAGATGCAATAAGCATTTACATAATTAAATTTTACCAAAACTACTTTAGGTTTATATTAATCGCACGAATAAGGAAAAAAAATTAAATGTGAACAAACAAGGGACTTTTCGTACCTTGAGAAGCACTATACATGACGGACAACTAGAGGACCGGTAAACAATCTCAAGATCCTAGAAGGACATGGCTAGATGCTCATCCTTCAGACCAGATCATTGGTGATCCTACTAGTGGTGTAATCACTAGGAGACAACATGGAGAGAGTGCCTTATTTTGTTGTTTTCTTTCTGAAACAGAACCTACAACCATTGAAGAAGCAATGACAGAATCCAACTGGATTACAGAAATGCAAGAGGAACTAAATTAGTTCAAAAGAAATGATGTTTGGGAGCTGGTAGACAGACCAACACATCAGGATGTTGTAGGAGCTAAATGGGTTTACAAGAACAAGAAGAATGAAAATGATGTTATAGTTAGAAACAAAGTCAGACTAGTTGCCAGAGGTTATAGCCAACATGAAGGAATAGACTATGATGAGACCTTTGCCCCTGTAGCTAGGTTAGAAGCAATTAGGCTGTTCTTAGCATATGCAGCTCATATGAAGTTCAAGGTATACCAAATGGATGTGAAGAGTGCATTTCTGAATGGTGTACTTAAAGAAGAGGTTTATGTAGAGCAGCCACCTGGTTTTGAAGAGGGAGACAAAGTGTATAGATTGAAGAAAGCACTTTATGGTCTCAAACAAGCACCAAGAGCTTGGTATGAGACACTATCACAATTCCTATTGGACAATGGTTTTGTGAAAGGCACAGTTGATAGAACCTTATTTAGGATAAGTGAAGGAAATTATATTCTGTTAGTACAAATATATGTTGATGATATCATTTTTGGTTCACCAAATGAGGATATGTGCAAGAAATTTTCAACTCTCATGCAAGGGAAGTTTGAAATGTCAATGATGGGATTGATGAACTTTTTCCTAGGTTTACAAGTCAAACAATCTGAGAAAGGAATCTTCATCAATCAAGCTAAGTATACTAGAGAAATGATCAAGAAGTTTGGCTGTGAAAATAGCAAACCAGTTAGGATTCCTATGAATACAAATTGGAAAATGGATCCTGACAGTGATGGATTAGATACCAACCCCACTGAATATAGAGCAATAATAGGTTCTTTATTATATCTAACTGCAAGCAGACCTGATATTACTTTTGCAGTTGGTGTTTGTGCTAGATTTCAGTCCAATCCAAAGAAAAGTCACTTAGAGGCTACCAAAAGAATACATAGGTATTTAAAAGGTACAGTGAACTTAGGATTGTGGTATCCATCTGAAGACAACATTGAGTTGACTGGTTATTCCGATGCCGACTATGGAGGATGTAGGATAGACAAAAAATCAACTACTGGCACCTGTCAATTCTTAGGAAACAAATTGATTTCATGGTTTTCCAAGAAACAAACTTCTGTAGCTACTTCAACCACAGAGGCTGAATACATGGCTGCTGGAAGCTGTTGTGCTCAAATCTTATGGCTCAAACAACAGTTAAGATATTATAAAGTTGTCACAAAAGATGTACCTATTTATTGTGATAATAATAGTGCCATAGATATTACTCAAAATCCAGTGTTACACACAAGGTGTAAACATGTGGATATTATACATCACTTCATAAGAGATCATGTAGAGAAAAAGGACATCAGAATGGAAAAGATTCATACTGATAAGCAAAAGGCTGATATTCTTACAAAACCCCTAGCTGAAACAAGGTTCAAGGAACTTTCAATGGAACTTGGTTTATTAGATCCTGGAGAGAATGTTTAAAGTATAAGGAATTACTTTACTCATGCCAGAGATACTAGTATTAATCCAAGGGGGAACTTAGAGTGAAGATTTAGAAAGGATAAGTTGATGAGACAATACAAAGTTCATTAATTTATTTTTCACATTCTGATATTATTTTCAAGAATTTTCATGCAGAATTGATCTAAACCATTAAATCTTATCAATTCAATCTCAGCCCTACACCTAACACTTTTCAAATTGTACAGTTGAGGAGATATAAAAGCATAACTTAGAATTTTTCACAATTTACGTTTTCAAAATTTCTGAAAAAGCCCTAAGCTAAATCGCTCAAGAATCTTCAAGCTTATCTACAAGTTTTGCTCAAAGCTCTATAACTTTAACAAAAATGTCTTTGGAAATGGGTTAGTATTTCTCATAATCTTTTGTTAAAGACATGCATATTTGTAAAGCTTTCAAGAAAAATGACATGCTCTGTTTTTAGCTCTAAATGAATCTGTTTGAATTTACGGATTAGTTATTTATTGAATGATATGCTGTTAAATACATGTGTAATGCTTAAAAATGTGTTAGATTCATACACATATTATGTCTAGAGAACATGATTACAAGCTTAAAACATTGTTGGATATGGTATTATGATGCTATGAACTTGTTATGTAAATCTATCCACAGTATATCTGAGACATAAATGCAAGATACTGTTCCAAGATAGCCTAATCTTATGTTTTAATAGTAATATTGTGCTATTAAACTATACTAATACTGTATATTGGCTATATTTTTAGTTGACTTCAATCACCCTGATTTGGACATCAACTGGAATTATTTGAGTGAAGCAACCATGCTCCACTTTGAGCAGACTGTGTGCTTTGACAATCTGTCAAATAAACACACAAGAAGAATAGTTACTTGGCTGGAGCAAGCTGGATTGAAGAAATGGCTCGAGGCCATCCCCAAAACTTGCCTGGAACTATCAACTACTCAGTTCTTAGGCACATTCACTCCAAAAAGCTCAGGATCTGGTTATATTATGACTCATGAACCAGACACATCCAAGAAGACTGCTGAGAAGTTTGAGTTCACTCAAGAAAACTTTGATGAATTCTTTGGTCTGAATGCTACTGGAGAAGATCCTGAAGAGTATATGAGGCACAATGAACAAGAAGTTGCCAACCAATGGATGAACAAGCCAGTACTTCTCAAATCTGGTCTACACAAAAGAGTTCTTAAAGAAGACTATCAACTTTTACTTGATGTGGTTGCAAAGACTGTTATGTGCACCACAGGAAGCTATGACCAGATCAGCAAATCCAAAGTGAGACTGATGAAAGCTATCATTGATGGAGGAAATAAGCCGATGAATTGGAAAGGGTACTTTCTGTAGAAACTTGCAGAGGAGAAAGCAAAGTTCAAAATTGTGGATGTAAGGAAGGTAGTCATTGAGAAGAAACTAGCCTTCTGTACAAAAGTTGCTGCATTCTTATACAAATATGGACCTGAGGACATTGTTGAAGATGGAGTAAAGTTCAACACCACCAAGATATTGTTTAGACAATTATCTGTGAGAACTCAGAAAAGATTGGGGCTGGAGATCAAGTCACCAAAAGCCTCAACAAGGAAGCAAGCTAAATCTGCCAAGCAGAAGAGTGAAGAAGCAACACAAATGGTGATCAGTATTCTTGAAAAAGCCAAGAAGGAAAATAAAGGAAAGGAGGTTGAGACAGCCTCAAAGTCCAAGAAAAAGAGGGCCATGTCTAGCCCTAGTGAAGATGAAACTGAAGAGGAGTATGTTGATACTTCTGAAGAGGAAATGGATATTGATGAGCAAGCTGAACTGGAAGGTTCAGATGATGATGATGAAGGTGATGATGATGAAGAAAGAGTATCATCTGAAAACCTAAACTAGAATGAACCCTCAAGTCATAGCCCAAAAGCTGTTGAAACTACCCCTCATTTGAATGATCCAACCATTCAAAAAGTTGCCTACAAGTCTGATACCCCCATACCCATTCTTTTTTATGAACCTCAACCCTCATCCAAGTCAGATACAACCTCTGAATACACCTATGAAATGTCATTGAGAGATGAATCCAAATTTTTCCTAGACCAACTTTATCCCCAACTTTCCAAATACCCTGATTTAAGATCAACCTTCTATGATCTTAGATTGATTGTAGATATAAGGAAGAAATCCATGTATGATATTGGGAAAGTGATTGAGTCCAAGGGACTGGACTGGTGGGAGAATGAGGAAGCCAGATTAACAGATTTTGCTGAAGTTGAATCCACTTTTGAATTGACAGATGAAAGGCTGTTTGCCAACTTGGTGAACATTAAGATTCAGAAGAAAGCTATTCAATCCATTATTGCTGGGATTGATCTGAACATTGAAGACTTAATGGAGGAGGATGATAAGTTATCAAAGCAAGCTGATGGAGATGTTGAAATGTCCAAGAGCACTGAGGACAAGACTGAAGAAGAGTCCAAGATTGTTGAGGACAAAGATGATGGAGAGATTGCTGCCATGGAGGTAGACATCATTGAAGGAGGAAATGAAAGCCAGAAGCCTGCTGAGAAAGATTTCTTTGATGGAGTTGAGACTGCCATTGAAGAATTAAAGATTGGAGAAACCAGTGAAGGAGGAAAGATTGATGAAATTGACCAAGGTCAATTGATTAAAAATGTTGAAATACAGCCAGCTGTTGAAGCCACTGCATCCATGGAGATTGTCATTTTTGAACCTCCAACTGAGAAAACTGCTGAAAATCCTAACATTCATGATGCTGAGTTGAATGAGCCAACTCCTGCTGAAGTCACTGAAGCTGAGGCCAAAAAAGATGAAGTGGAGGCCAATATTGCTCAGAAAGAAGCTGTGAAGACTGAGGAACCAGCTGCTATGAAGAAGCCCTTGGAAAATGAGTCATTAGCTGCAGCACCATCAACGTCGATGGAGTTCCCAATTCACTTAGATGCTTCTCCTTTGACTGAAGTCTGCATCATTGATAAGGAGGATGGAAGAATGAAGGCAGTACTGGAGGAGTTCAATTCTGAGATTGAACAAATCAATGAAATTGAGAGGAAGAGGCTGGAGAATGTTGTAGGTTTATGCCTAAACATGGGAAAGTATGTGAGAGATAGTTTGGATGAAACTATCATTCCAACAAATGAAGCCCAGCACAAGTCTTTACTCAACTTGAACACAAAGGCAAGAAAGATGACAAGAAGGATGGAAGATTTGGAAGAAACCATTGATAATAATGCTGTGGACTTATGCATTATGGTGGAGAGTTTGGAAGAAAAGATGAACTCCATAACTATTAAGTTGGAAGCTGTTGAAAAAGGTTTTGAAACCTTTGATAAGAAGATGGAAAGTGTTGGAAAGGATGTGAAGGACTCTACTCTTAAGATTGGAGAGTCATCAAAGATCATGTCAGAAGTTGTGACCACATACTTCCACACAGAAAAAGAATTGATCAAGAAGGACAGAGAGGAAATTCTAAGGCTAAAGGATGATGTTGCCAAAGAGAAGGAAGAGATTTCCCAAATGCTGTCAAAGGACATTGAAAAGCTGACTCAGTCCATGCAGAGTCAAAGAGATCAACTGATCAAAGAGACCATCAAGAGTTCACTGAATGCTGCTTCTGATTTATTCAAAGACAACTTGGAAGGCATAATCAAGATGATGAGGAACCAAGTTGATCAAGCTGTGAAGAAGCAAGTGGAAGAGTCTGTAAGTTCCACCATTTCTGCATTTCTATTGAATCATGTTGACCCCATTTCTGTCCAGATGAAAAGAATGGACACCTACCAACAAGAGCTCTCACTTACTATGGCTAAGATTGATGCCAACCCTGCTGACCCCACCAACCTTGAGGCATGTGATGATGCCAAAAAGGGGGAAAGTGAAAAGAAGGGGGAAGATCTATTGAAGAAGGGTGAGAAGATTAAGGGGGAAGATAGCAAGGGAAAGGGGAAAGCACAAGTTTTGGAAATTACTAATGTGACAGAAGAAGAGGACTGTCCCAAAACTAGAAGTGGAAGAATAAGGAAACCAAATTTGAAGAGAAAGAAACTTGCAGATATCTCTGACCAAGAGAAAAGCAAGAAGTACAAGTCAAGTGAACCAGATGATGATGAAGAGATGGAAATTTTAATCTTGGTTAGAAGAGAAGATAAGCTACCTGTTAGAAGAGCTTCTCCTGAAGTTACTACTGTTGATCTTGTGAAAGACAAAGCTCATGTGTTTGAAGAAGTTGCAAACATCTTTGCAGAAGGAGCTGGACAAGATGCAGAAACCAGAAAAGGAGTAAGGAAGCTTGTTATTGAAGAAAGAACCAAGATGTTCATAGATGCTGAAGAGTGCAGGTTGAAGAGGCACAAAGACTTCAATCCAGGAAATTCTAAGTCTTACAAGAGTTCTTATGCTTTGATGATGGAAAATAGAGCCAAGAGGAAGTCTGAAACCTTGAAAAGGATCCCTCATACTGACAGCTGGGTTCCTACTGAACTCAATGGTGCTTGGGATGAAGCCAATCGAGTATGGGATCATCTCTTCTTTGTTGTGAAGAGATGGGGAGACTTTGAAGACATTGATGGTCTTTATGAAGGTTTTATGATGGAGAATTATCCAGAACTGTACACGAAGATTCTTGGAGCTGCTCAAAAGGAGAAAGTGATTGTCAAAGCTCCTGAACAGATTTTCTGGACTCCACCAATGAAGACTGATGGTAAAAGCATTGATAGGAAAGCAATTACTGATGAGTTTGTGCAACTTGTCAAGGATGAAGATTTGATTGGGAAGAATGAGGAGGTCATGGCCTTGAAGAATAGGCACTTTGCATCGTATGGGTTAACTCCACTGTTCAAGGAACTCCCATCTTTCCTGAAGAAGAAGTCAGATGCAGCCAAGTGATGAAGCTGCTGAAGGTCAAGTCAAGATTTAATCTCGAACAATCATGAACTTTTTTAATCTATGTTTATTTTTATTCCCAGACAATTGTTGCTCCTTAAGAGCTAGAACTTACAACTTTCTGCTCTTACTACTGTGCTATCTTATTTCTGATGATGATTATCTATCATATGCACTGGACAACAATTTTTGAGTCTTTATACTTGTGTTATTTGTCTGAAAATAGGCTCTAGCAAAATGATTTTAAATTGATTCTTGCTTAGATCAAGTTTGATAGAACTCAGAGAACTTAGCCCTTTTTAGGTTAATTATCTGAATTTATTCTGTGAAATTCTCTAAGTATAGAATATACATGCTAGTTGTCCTGTTTTTGTCAAATCTACTGAAAAAGAAATCCCTATGGATCTTTTGAAGTAAGTAGGTTTTGGCATCATCAAAAAGGGGGAAATTGATGGGATATGGTTTATATTAATAAAAGAAAATTTGATTTTGATTTGATACCAAAACCCTAAGTAAAACCCTAAGTATGATGATTTGCCAAGTCTAGATTTTCAGGTTAGAAAAGCTCATATATGTTAGGGAGCTTTAATTTTTAGATAGATTATTCTTTGAATCTATGACCTGAAAGCACAAAGCACAAAAGACAAGTATCATTGAAGACAAGGAGCTGAAGTGTTATGAAGAAAGTGACAAGGATTCATGAAGACAAGTATGCTGGACGACAAAAGTCAAGTATGATGAATTTGGATATTCATATACTTTGGACTTGGCATACTTATGGACAAAGACAAGGAATGACTAGGCACTTTACCCAGTACAAGGCCGTTAGCGGGAAGGACAGAATTATTCCAAATTAGCCAAGGAATGAGAGCCACCTGTCACTGCGCATAACAAACTCTGATATTGGAATGCAAATTGCAGAATGGACGTGAATACATGTACTATTTACTTGCAGGCCCCTGAACAATTTGAAAGTTCAAATTTATGGATAAGTTTGCTATCTCCACCAACGGATAGTTTGCTTCATCTATAAATAGGCCACATCTTGAATCATTTCAAAAGAGAACGAAAGGGACATACATCAAGACACAAGCCATATACATTCTATAGCAATTGAAAGCATTCAAAACACTCGAGAGATTACAAGCTTTTAAGCATATTCATTTGTGAGTGTTACCTTTAGTCCCCACTAGGCAAGCTTATTGTTGATTATCCAAAGCCTAGACAGTGATATCCTATCCTTTATATTCGTTCTTAAATTGTAAAGGATATCACACAATTAGTTGGTACTAGAACAAAACCCTACTTTCACCTTGAGAGATAGATTGAGAGTATTGTTGAGTTCGTAGTAGAGATTGAGAGTATTGCAACGAGAGAAGGTTGTAAGAAATCAAGAGAAGAGAAGGAGAAGAAGTAGAGTGCACCTTGGCACTGTAAAAACAAGCTAATTCCGAAGTGATTAAGGAATTATCCTATTAAATTAGGAGAGTGGACGTAGGAGCAGTTTAGTCTCCGAACCACTATACGTCTTGTGTTCTTACTTACTGCATTTATCTTATTGCTTTAGCTTTTGTGTTGTTATAACTGCTATTTGCAATTTGATAACTTAGTATCTAAGTGCATATTAATTAAGGAGTATAAAAGGGCCTATCGTTTATTCCGCATACAAGTTGCATACTGTTAAGAATTCTTAGAATCTACTGTTAGTATTTTCATAGGACTTGACACACTGTGTAACTTACTTGACTCTGATTATTTGTGTTGATTACTTGCAAAGTTTTTTTTGAAAAACACACACACGTGTATTCCCCCCCCATACACGTGTGACACTCCTTTTGGGACCAACAGATGCAATTAGCATTTACTTAATCAAAGTTTACCAAAACTACTTTAGGTTTAATTTAATCGCACGAATAAGGAAAAACTTAAATGTGAACAAACAAGGGCCATTTCGTACCTTGAGAAGCAATATAAATGACGGGCAGCAAACCGACAAACAATCATAATTTTACATTTAAAGTATCTCGATTCAAGATGCAATAAGCATTTACATAATTAAATTTTACCAAAACAACTTTCGGTTTATATTAATCGCACGAATAAGAAAAAAATTAAATGTGAACAAACAAGGGACTTTTCGTACCTTGAGAAGCACTATAAATGACGGGCAGTGGACCGGCAAACGATCTCATGATCCTCGTCATAATTTTACATTCAAAGTATCTCGATTCAAGATGCAATTAGCATTTTAATAATCAAATTTTACTAAAACTACTTTAGGTTTAAACTAGTCGCACAAATAAGGAAAAACTTAAATGTGAACAAACAAGGGCCTTTTCGAACCTTGAGAAGTACTATAAATGATCGACGGGCAGCGGAGCGGCTAAATATATCATGATCCGCGTCATATATAATTTTTATTTAAAGTATCTCGATTCAAGATGGAATTAGCATTTACATATTTATGGAACAACCTTAATTTTTTTTGGGAGTTGACAAATTGATTTTGAGTGAATTTAATTGTTTGGAGCAAGATATTTTTTTTTTTGTGTGTAGAGAAATCTTTTTTTTTTTTTTCTAATGCAAATAACTCTCTTTTGTGTCTTTTGTTTTAATAGAAGAGAGATAATGATGTGGCATGATGACGTATCCTTTTTTTTTAATATATGGGGTGCCAAGTCACCACTTCGATAAGGATTAAAATTGGATAAAAAATTATTGAAATTGAAACATAAAAGACATATTTTTTAAAGTTGAAACTTAAAGGATTTATTTTAGAATGTCTCAAACTTACAGGACCAATTTTTTTATCCTCCCACACCAAACGTGGAAATTTGAAATTTTCAAATGAGACGTACGAAACACATTTTACGAAATCCAATAGTTTAAACACACTAACATTGAAATGAATCTAGAAAGTTGTCTAAACACAACGAGGTTCTACCAATCGAGGGTAGGATAAAATAACTGAACTTTATTGTTAATCGTGAATATAACCACGAGGAGCCGGCATTGCCAATGACAAAAAAAGATGTCGACAGTTAGGGCATTGAAGAAATCGCCCCAAATACATCATCAGATACTCAAGATTAATCTTGTATCCATCGCAAATTTTCCAAAATGTATAAGGTCCGAGAAAAAAATTGTTTACGTCCCATTAGTTTTACCTTTTTTGCAAAACGTTACAAAATAGTTAAATTTTAATTTATATCCAATAAATTTTTCAATTTCTTAAATTATGTGCAATTTTCGCTGGAGTTATATATATTCGCCGAAATCCCAAAATTTAATAATATTAATTTACACCCCATAACTATTTTGGGACATTTTTTATAATAGGTAAAAGTTACGCGACATAAATAATTTGTTTTCTCTCCAAGTCCTTGATGTGCGAGTGAAATTAGACATTTCCCGCTTTCTGAAACTAGCAAAACAATTAAGGAAAAATTTAAATGTGAACAAACAAGGGCCTTTTCGTACCTTGAAAATCAATATAAATGATCGACGGGCAGCGGACCGACGAACAATCTCAAGATCCTAGTCATATATAATTTTTCATTTAAAGTATATCTCGATTCAATTAGATGCAATTAGCATTTACTTAATCAAAGTTTACCAAAACTACTTTAGGTTTAATTTAATCGCACGAATAAGGAAAAACTTAAATGTGAACAAACAAGGGCCATTTCGTACCTTGAGAAGCAATATAAATGACGGGCAGCAAACCGACAAACAATCATAATTTTACATTTAAAGTATCTCGATTCAAGATGCAATAAGCATTTACATAATTAAATTTTACCAAAACAACTTTAGGTTTATATTAATCGCACGAATAAGTAAAAAAATTAAATGTGAACAAACAAGGGACTTTTCGTACCTTGAGAAGCACTATACATGACGGACAGCTAGAGGACAGGCAAACAATCTCAAGATCCTCATCATAAGTTTACATTTATAGTATCTCGATTCAAGATGCAATTAGCATTTACACAATCAAATTTTACCAAAACTACTATGGGTTTAAATTAATCGCACGAATTAGGAAAAATTATATGTGAACAAACAAGGGCCTTTTCATACCTTGAGAAGCACTGTAAATGACGGGCAGCAGACCGGCAAAAACAATCTCATGATCCTCGTCATAATTTTACATTTAAAGTATCCAAGTCACCACTTCGATAAAGTATTAAAATTGGATAAAAAATTATTGAAATTGAAACATAAAAGAGATATTTTTTAAAGTTGAAACTAAAAGGATTTATTTTAGAATGTCTCAAACTTACAGGAACAATTTTTTTTTTCCTCCCACACCAAACGTGGAAATTTGAAATTTTCAAATGAGACGTACAAGACACATTTTACAAAATCCAATTGTTTAAACACACCAAAATTGAAATTAATCTAGCAAGTTGTCTAAACACAACGAGGTTCTACCAATCGAGGTTAGGATAAAATAACTGAACTTTATCGTTAACCGTGACTATAACCACGAGGAGCCGGCATTGCCAATGGCAAAGAAAGACGTCAGCAGTTAGGGCATTGAAGAACTCGCCCCAAATACTTCATCAGATACTCAAGATGAATCTTGTATCCATCGCAAATTTTCCAAAATGTATAAGGTCCGAGAAAAAAATTATTTACGTCCCATAACTTTTACCTTTTTTGAAAAACGTTACAAAATAGTTAAATTTTAATTTATATCCAATAAATTTTTCAATTTCTTAAATTATGTCAAATTTTCGCTGGAGTTATAAATATTCGCCGAAATCCCAAAATTTAATAATTTTAATTTACACCCCATAACTATTTTGGGACGTTTTTTATAATAGGTAAAAGTTACGTGACATAAATAATTTGTTTTCTTTCTAAGGTCTTGATGTGCGAGTGAAATTAGACATTTCCCGCTTTCTGAAACTGGCAAAACAATTAAGGAAAAATTTAAATGTGAACAAACAAGGGCCTTTTCGTACCTTGAGAAGCACTATAAATGATCGACGGGCAGCGGACCGACGAACAATCTCAAGATCCTAGTCATATATAATTTTTCATTTAAAGTATATCTCGATTCAATTAGATGCAATTAGCATTTACTTAATCAAAGTTTACCAAAACTACTTTAGGTTTAAATTAATCGCACGAATAAGGAAAAACTTAAATGTGAACAAACAAGGGCCATTTCGTACCTTGAGAAGCAATATAAAAGACGGGCAGCAAACCGACAAACAATCAAAATTTTACATTTAAAGTATCTCGTTTCAAGATGCAATAAGCATTTACATAATTAAATTTTACCAAAACAACTTTAGGTTTATATTAATCGCACGAATAAGGAAAAAAATTAAATGTGAACAAACAAGGGACTTTTCGTACCTTGAGAAGCACTATACATGACGGACAGCTAGAGGACAGGCAAACAATCTCAAGATCCTCATCATAAGTTTACATTTATAGTATCTCGATTCAAGATGCAATTAGCATCTACACAATCAAATTTTACCAAAACTACTTTGGGTTTAAATTAATCGCACGAATTAGGAAAAATTATATGTGAACAAACGAGGGCCTTTTCATACCTTCAGAAGCACTGTAAATGACGGGCAGCGGACCGGCAAAAACAATCTCATGATCCTCGTCATAATTTTACATTTAAAGTATCCAAGTCACCACTTCGATAAAAGATTAAAATTGGATAAAAAATTATTGAAATTGAAACATAAAAGACATATTTTTTAAAGTTGAAACTAAAAGGATTTATTTTAGAATGTCTCAAACTTACAGGAACTATTTTTTTTTTCCTCCCACACCAAACGTGGAAATTTGAAATTTTCAAATGAGACGTACAAGACACATTTTACAAAATCCAATTGTTTAAACACACCAAAATTGAAATGAATCTAGCAAGTTGTCTAAACACAACGAGGTTCTACCAATCGAGGTTAGGATAAAATAACTGAACTTTATCGTTAACCGTGACTATAACCACGAGGAGCCGGCATTGCCAATGGCAAAGAAAGACGTCAGCAGTTAGGGCATTGAAGAACTCGCCCCAAATACTTCATCAGATACTCAAGATGAATCTTGTATCCATCGCAAATTTTCCAAAATGTATAAGGTCCGAGAAAAAAATTATTTACGTCCCATAACTTTTACCTTTTTTGAAAAACGTTACAAAATAGTTAAATTTTAATTTATATCCAATAAATTTTTCAATTTCTTAAATTATGTCAAATTTTCGCTGGAGTTATAAATATTCGCCGAAATCCCAAAATTTAATAATTTTAATTTACACCCCATAACTATTTTGGGACGTTTTTTATAATAGGTAAAAGTTACGTGACATAAATAATTTGTTTTCTCTCTAAGGTCTTGATGTGCGAGTGAAATTAGACATTTCCCGCTTTCTGAAACTGGCAAAACAATTAAGGAAAAATTTAAATGTGAACAAACAAGGGCCTTTTCGTACCTTGAGAAGCACTATAAATGATCGACGGGCAGCGGACCGACGAACAATCTCAAGATCCTAGTCATATATAATTTTTCATTTAAAGTATATCTCGATTCAATTAGATGCAATTAGCATTTACTTAATCAAAGTTTACCAAAACTACTTTAGGTTTAAATTAATCGCACGAATAAGGAAAAACTTAAATGTGAACAAACAAGGGCCATTTCGTACCTTGAGAAGCAATATAAAAGACGGGCAGCAAACCGACAAACAATCATAATTTTACATTTAAAGTATCTCGTTTCAAGATGCAATAAGCATTTACATAATTAAATTTTACCAAAACAACTTTAGGTTTATATTAATCGCACGAATAAGGAAAAAAATTAAATGTGAACAAACAAGGGACTTTTCGTACCTTGAGAAGCACTATACATGACGGACAGCTAGAGGACAGGCAAACAATCTCAAGATCCTCATCATAAGTTTACATTTATAGTATCTCGATTCAAGATGCAATTAGCATCTACACAATCAAATTTTACCAAAACTACTTTGGGTTTAAATTAATCGCACGAATTAGGAAAAATTATATGTGAACAAACGAGGGCCTTTTCATACCTTCAGAAGCACTGTAAATGACGGGCAGCGGACCGGCAAAAACAATCTCATGATCCTCGTCATAATTTTACATTTAAAGTATCCAAGTCACCACTTCGATAAAAGATTAAAATTGGATAAAAAATTATTGAAATTGAAACATAAAAGACATATTTTTTAAAGTTGAAACTAAAAGGATTTATTTTAGAATGTCTCAAACTTACAGGAACTATTTTTTTTTTCCTCCCACACCAAACGTGGAAATTTGAAATTTTCAAATGAGACGTACAAGACACATTTTACAAAATCCAATTGTTTAAACACACCAAAATTGAAATGAATCTAGCAAGTTGTCTAAACACAACGAGGTTCTACCAATCGAGGTTAGGATAAAATAACTGAACTTTATCGTTAACCGTGACTATAACCACGAGGAGCCGGCATTGCCAATGGCAAAGAAAGACGTCAGCAGTTAGGGCATTGAAGAACTCGCCCCAAATACTTCATCAGATACTCAAGATGAATCTTGTATCCATCGCAAATTTTCCAAAATGTATAAGGTCCGAGAAAAAAATTATTTACGTCCCATAACTTTTACCTTTTTTGAAAAACGTTACAAAATAGTTAAATTTTAATTTATATCCAATAAATTTTTCAATTTCTTAAATTATGTCAAATTTTCGCTGGAGTTATAAATATTCGCCGAAATCCCAAAATTTAATAATTTTAATTTACACCCCATAACTATTTTGGGACGTTTTTTATAATAGGTAAAAGTTACGTGACATAAATAATTTGTTTTCTCTCTAAGGTCTTGATGTGCGAGTGAAATTAGACATTTCCCGCTTTCTGAAACTGGCAAAACAATTAAGGAAAAATTTAAATGTGAACAAACAAGGGCCTTTTCGTACCTTGAGAAGCACTATAAATGATCGACGGGCAACGGACCGACGAACAATCTCAAGATCCTAGTCATATATAATTTTTCATTTAAAGTATATCTCGATTCAATTAGATGCAATTAGCATTTACTTAATCAAAGTTTACCAAAACTACTTTAGGTTTAAATTAATCGCACGAATAAGGAAAAACTTAAATGTGAACAAACAAGGGCCATTTCGTACCTTGAGAAGCAATATAAATGACGGGCAGCAAACCGACAAACAATCATAATTTTACATTTAAAGTATCTCGATTCAAGATGCAATAAGCATTTACATAATTAAATTTTACCAAAACAACTTTAGGTTTATATTAATCGCACGAATAAGTAAAAAAATTAAATGTGAACAAAGAAGGGACTTTTCGTACTTTGAGAAGCACTATACATGACGGACAGCTAGAGGACAGGCAAACAATCTCAAGATCCTCATCATAAGTTTACATTTATAGTATCTCGATTCAAGATGCAATTAGCCTTTACACAATCAAATTTTACCAAAACTACTTTGGGTTTAAATTAATCGCACGAATTAGGAAAAATTATATGTGAACAAACGAGGGCCTTTTCATACCTTCAGAAGCACTGTAAATGACGGGCAGCGGACCGGCAAAAACAATCTCATGATCCTCGTCATAATTTTACATTTAAAGTATCCAAGTCACCACTTCGATAAAAGATTAAAATTGGATAAAAAATTATTGAAATTGAAACATAAAAGACATATTTTTTAAAGTTGAAACTAAAAGGATTTATTTTAGAATGTCTCAAACTTACAGGAACTATTTTTTTTTTCCTCCCACACCAAACGTGGAAATTTGAAATTTTCAAATGAGACGTACAAGACACATTTTACAAAATCCAATTGTTTAAACACACCAAAATTGAAATGAATCTAGCAAGTTGTCTAAACACAACGAGGTTCTACCAATCGAGGTTAGGATAAAATAACTGAACTTTATCGTTAACCGTGACTATAACCACGAGGAGCCGGCATTGCCAATGGCAAAGAAAGACGTCAGCAGTTAGGGCATTGAAGAACTCGCCCCAAATACTTCATCAGATACTCAAGATGAATCTTGTATCCATCGCAAATTTTCCAAAATGTATAAGGTCCGAGAAAAAAATTATTTACGTCCCATAACTTTTACCTTTTTTGAAAAACGTTACAAAATAGTTAAATTTTAATTTATATCCAATAAATTTTTCAATTTCTTAAATTATGTCAAATTTTCGCTGGAGTTATAAATATTCGCCGAAATCCCAAAATTTAATAATTTTAATTTACACCCCATAACTATTTTGGGACGTTTTTTATAATAGGTAAAAGTTACGTGACATAAATAATTTGTTTTCTCTCTAAGGTCTTGATGTGCGAGTGAAATTAGACATTTCCCGCTTTCTGAAACTGGCAAAACAATTAAGGAAAAATTTAAATGTGAACAAACAAGGGCCTTTTCGTACCTTGAGAAGCACTATAAATGATCGACGGGCAACGGACCGACGAACAATCTCAAGATCCTAGTCATATATAATTTTTCATTTAAAGTATATCTCGATTCAATTAGATGCAATTAGCATTTACTTAATCAAAGTTTACCAAAACTACTTTAGGTTTAAATTAATCGCACGAATAAGGAAAAACTTAAATGTGAACAAACAAGGGCCATTTCGTACCTTGAGAAGCAATATAAATGACGGGCAGCAAACCGACAAACAATCATAATTTTACATTTAAAGTATCTCGATTCAAGATGCAATAAGCATTTACATAATTAAATTTTACCAAAACAACTTTAGGTTTATATTAATCGCACGAATATGTAAAAAAATTAAATGTGAACAAACAAGGGACTTTTCGTACCTTGAGAAGCACTATAAATGACGGGCAGTGGACCGGCAAACGATCTCATGATCCTCGTCATAATTTTACATTCAAAGTATCTCGATTCAAGATGCAATTAGCATTTTAATAATCAAATTATACTAAAACTACTTTAGGTTTAAACTAGTCGCACGAATAAGGAAAAACTTAAAATGTGAATAAACAAGGGCCTTTTCGAACCTTGAGAAGTACTATAAATGATCGACGGGCAGCGGAGCGGCTAACAATATCATGATCCGCGTCATATATAATTTTTATTTAAAGTATCTCGATTCTAGATGGAATTAGCATTTACATATTAATGCAACAACCTTAATTTTTTTTTGGGAGTTGACAAATTGATTTTGAGTGAATTAAATTGTTTGGAGCAAGATATTTTTTTTTTGTGTGTAGAGAAATCTTTTTTGTTTTTTTTCTAATGCAAATAACTCTCTTTTGTGTCTTTAGTTTTAATAGAAGAGAGATAATGATGTGGCATGATGACGTATCCTTTTTTTTTTAATATATGGGGTGCCAAGTCACCACTTCGATAAGGATTAAAATTGGATAAAAAATTATTGAAATTGAAACATAAAAGACATATTTTTTAAAGTTGAAACTTAGAGGATTTATTTTAGAATGTCTCAAACTTACAGGACCAATTTTTTTATCCTCCCACACCAAACGTGGAAATTTGAAATTTTCAAATGAGACGTACGAAACACATTTTACGAAATCCAATAGTTTAAACTCACTAACATTGAAATGAATCTAGCAAGTTGTCTAAACACAACGAGGTTCTACCAATCGAGGGTAGGATAAAATAACTGAACTTTATTGTTAATCGTGAATATACAACGAGGAGCCGGCATTGCCAATGACAAAAAAGATGTCGACAGTTAGGGCATTGAAGAAATCGCCCCAAATACATCATCAGATACTCAAGATTAATCTTGTATCCATCGCAAATTTTCCAAAATGTATAAGGTCCAAGAAAAAAATTGTTTACGTCCCATTAGTTTTACCTTTTTTGCAAAACGTTACAAAATAGTTAAATTTTAATTTATATCCAATAAATTTTTCAATTTCTTAAATTATGTCCAATTTTCGCTGGAGTTATATATATTCGCCGAAATCCCAAAATTTAATAATATTAATTTACACCCCATAACTATTTTGGGACATTTTTTTTAATAGGTAAAAGTTACGCGACATAAATAATTTGTTTTCTCTCCAAGTCCTTGATGTGCGAGTGAAATTAGACATTTCCCGCTTTCTGAAACTAGCAAAACAATTAAGGAAAAATTTAAATGTGAACAAACAAGGGCCTTTTCGTACCTTGAAAATCAATATAAATGATCGACGGGCAGCGGACCGACGAACAATCTCAAGATCCTAGTCATATATAATTTTTCATTTAAAATATATCTCGATTCAATTAGATGCAATTAGCATTTACTTAATCAAAGTTTACCAAAACTACTTTAGGTTTAAATTAATCGCACGAATAAGGAAAAACTTAAATGTGAACAAACAAGGGCCATTTCGTACCTTGAGAAGCAATATAAATGACGGGCAGCAAACCGACAAACAATCATAATTTTACATTTAAAGTATCTCGATTCAAGATGCAATAAGCATTTACATAATTAAATTTTACCAAAACAACTTTAGGTTTATATTAATCGCACGAATAAGTAAAAAAATTAAATGTGAACAAAGAAGGGACTTTTCGTACCTTGAGAAGCACTATACATGACGGACAGCTAGAGGACAGGCAAACAATCTCAAGATCCTCATCATAAGTTTACATTTATAGTATCTCGATTCAAGATGCAATTAGCCTTTACACAATCAAATTTTACAAAAACTACTTTGGGTTTAAATTAATCGCACGAATTAGGAAAAATTATATTTGAACAAACGAGGGCCTTTTCATACCTTCAGAAGCACTGTAAATGACGGGCAGCGGACCGGCAAAAACAATCTCATGATCCTCGTCATAATTTTACATTTAAAGTATCCAAGTCACCACTTCGATAAAAGATTAAAATTGGATAAAAAATTATTGAAATTGAAACATAAAAGACATATTTTTTAAAGTTGAAACTAAAAGGATTTATTTTAGAATGTCTCAAACTTACAGGAACTATTTTTTTTTTCCTCCCACACCAAACGTGGAAATTTGAAATTTTCAAATGAGACGTACAAGACACATTTTACAAAATCCAATTGTTTAAACACACCAAAATTGAAATGAATCTAGCAAGTTGTCTAAACACAACGAGGTTCTACCAATCGAGGTTAGGATAAAATAACTGAACTTTATCGTTAACCGTGACTATAACCACGAGGAGCCGGCATTGCCAATGGCAAAGAAAGACGTCAGCAGTTAGGGCATTGAAGAACTCGCCCCAAATACTTCATCAATACTCAAGATGAATCTTGTATCCATCGCAAATTTTCCAAAATGAATAAGGTCCGAGAAAAAAATTATTTACGTCCCATAACTTTTACCTTTTTTGAAAAACGTTACAAAATAGTTAAATTTTAATTTATATCCAATAAATTTTTCAATTTCTTAAATTATGTCAAATTTTCGCTGGAGTTATAAATATTCGCCGAAATCCCAAAATTTAATAATTTTAATTTACACCCCATAACTATTTTGGGACGTTTTTTATAATAGGTAAAAGTTACGTGACATAAATAATTTGTTTTCTCTCTAAGGTCTTGATGTGCGAGTGAAATTAGACATTTCCCGCTTTCTGAAACTGGCAAAACAATTAAGGAAAAATTTAAATGTGAACAAACAAGGGCCTTTTCGTACCTTGAGAAGCACTATAAATGATCGACGGGCAACGGACCGACGAACAATCTCAAGATCCTAGTCATATATAATTTTTCATTTAAAGTATATCTCGATTCAATTAGATGCAATTAGCATTTACTTAATCAAAGTTTACCAAAACTACTTTAGGTTTAAATTAATCGCACGAATAAGGAAAAACTTAAATGTGAACAAACAAGGGCCATTTCGTACCTTGAGAAGCAATATAAATGACGGGCAGCAAACCGACAAACAATCATAATTTTACATTTAAAGTATCTCGATTCAAGATGCAATAAGCATTTACATAATTAAATTTTACCAAAACAACTTTAGGTTTATATTAATCGCACGAATATGTAAAAAAATTAAATGTGAACAAACAAGGGACTTTTCGTACCTTGAGAAGCACTATAAATGACGGGCAGTGGACCGGCAAACGATCTCATGATCCTCGTCATAATTTTACATTCAAAGTATCTCGATTCAAGATGCAATTAGCATTTTAATAATCAAATTATACTAAAACTACTTTAGGTTTAAACTAGTCGCACGAATAAGGAAAAACTTAAATGTGAATAAACAAGGGCCTTTTCGAACCTTGAGAAGTACTATAAATGATCGACGGGCAGCGGAGCGGCTAACAATATCATGATCCGCGTCATATATAATTTTTATTTAAAGTATCTCGATTCTAGATGGAATTAGCATTTACATATTAATGCAACAACCTTAATTTTTTTTTGGGAGTTGACAAATTGATTTTGAGTGAATTAAATTGTTTGGAGCAAGATATTTTTTTTTTGTGTGTAGAGAAATCTTTTTTGTTTTTTTTCTAATGCAAATAACTCTCTTTTGTGTCTTTAGTTTTAATAGAAGAGAGATAATGATGTGGCATGAAGACGTATCCTTTTTTTTTTAATATATGGGGTGCCAAGTCACCACTTCGATAAGGATTAAAATTGGATAAAAAATTATTGAAATTGAAACATAAAAGACATATTTTTTAAAGTTGAAACTTAGAGGATTTATTTTAGAATGTCTCAAACTTACAGGACCAATTTTTTTATCCTCCCACACCAAACGTGGAAATTTGAAATTTTCAAATGAGACGTACGAAACACATTTTACGAAATCCAATAGTTTAAACTCACTAACATTGAAATGAATCTAGCAAGTTGTCTAAACACAACGAGGTTCTACCAATCGAGGGTAGGATAAAATAACTGAACTTTATTGTTAATCGTGAATATAACAACGAGGAGCCGGCATTGCCAATGACAAAAAAAGATGTCGACAGTTAGGGCATTGAAGAAATCGCCCCAAATACATCATCAGATACTCAAGATTAATCTTGTATCCATCGCAAATTTTCCAAAATGTATAAGGTCCAAGAAAAAAATTGTATACGTCCCATTAGTTTTACCTTTTTTGCAAAACGTTACAAAATAGTTAAATTTTAATTTATATCCAATAAATTTTTCAATTTCTTAAATTATGTCCAATTTTCGCTGGAGTTATATATATTCGCCGAAATCCCAAAATTTAATAATATTAATTTACACCCCATAACTATTTTGGGACATTTTTTTTAATAGGTAAAAGTTACGCGACATAAATAATTTGTTTTCTCTCCAAGTCCTTGATGTGCGAGTGAAATTAGACATTTCCCGCTTTCTGAAAATGGCAAAACAATTAAGGAAAAATTTAAATGTGAACAAACAAGGGCCTTTTCGTACCTTGAGAAGCACTATAAATGATCGACGGGCAACGGACCGACGAACAATCTCAAGATCCTAGTCATATATAATTTTTCATTTAAAGTATATCTCGATTCAATTAGATGCAATTAGCATTTACTTAATCAAAGTTTACCAAAACTACTTTAGGTTTAATTTAATCGCACGAATAAGGAAAAACTTAAATGTGAACAAACAAGGGTCATTTCGTACCTTGAGAAGCAATATAAATGACGGGCAGCAAACCGACAAACAATCATAATTTTACATTTAAAGTATCTCGATTCAAGATGCAATAAGCATTTACATAATTAAATTTTACCAAAACAACTTTAGGTTTATATTAATCGCACGAATAAGTAAAAAAATTAAATGTGAACAAACAAGGGACTTTTCGTACCTTGAGAAGCACTATACATGACGGACAGCTAGAGGACAGGCAAACAATCTCAAGATCCTCATCATAAATTTACATTTATAGTATCTCGATTCAAGATGCAATTAGCCTTTACACAATCAAATTTTACCAAAACTACTTTGGGTTTAAATTAATCGCACGAATTAGGAAAAATTATATGTGAACAAACGAGGGCCTTTTCATACCTTGAGAAGCACTGTAAATGACGGGCAGCAGACCGGCAAAAACAATCTCATGATCCTCGTCATAATTTTACATTTAAAGTATCCAAGTCACCACTTCGATAAAGGATTAAAATTGGATAAAAAATTATTGAAATTGAAACATAAAAGACATATTTTTTAAAGTTGAAACTAAAAGGATTTATTTTAGAATGTCTCAAACTTACAGGAACAATTTTTTTTCCTCCCACACCAAACGTGGAAATTTGAAATTTTCAAATGAGACGTACGAAACACATTTTACGAAATCCAATAGTTTAAACTCACTAACATTGAAATGAATCTAGCAAGTTGTCTAAACACAACGAGGTTCTACCAATCGAGGGTAGGATAAAATAACTGAACTTTATTGTTAATCGTGAATATAACCACGAGGAGCCGGCATTGCCAATGACAAAAAAAGATGTCGACAGTTAGGGCATTGAAGAAATCGCCCCAAATACATCATCAGATACTCAAGATTAATCTTGTATCCATCGCAAATTTTCCAAAATGTATAAGGTCCAAGAAAAAAATTGTTTACGTCCCATTAGTTTTACCTTTTTTGCAAAACGTTACAAAATAGTTAAATTTTAATTTATATCCAATAAATTTTTCAATTTCTTAAATTATGTCCAATTTTCGCTGGAGTTATATATATTCGCCGAAATCCCAAAATTTAATAATATTAATTTACACCCCATAACTATTTTGGGACATTTTTTATAATAGGTAAAAGTTACGCGACATAAATAATTTGTTTTCTCTCCAAGTCCTTGATGTGCGAGTGAAATTAGACATTTCCCGCTTTCTGAAACTAGCAAAACAATTAAGGAAAAATTTAAATGTGAACAATCAAGGGCCTTTTCGTACCTTGAAAATCAATATAAATGATCGACGGGCAGCGGACCGACGAACAATCTCAAGATCCTAGTCATATATAATTTTTCATTTAAAATATATCTCGATTCAATTAGATGCAATTAGCATTTACTTAATCAAAGTTTACCAAAACTACTTTAGGTTTAATTTAATCGCACGAATAAGGAAAAACTTAAATGTGAACAAACAAGGGTCATTTCGTACCTTGAGAAGCAATATAAATGACGGGCAGCAAACCGACAAACAATCATAATTTTACATTTAAAGTATCTCGATTCAAGATGCAATAAGCATTTACATAATTAAATTTTACCAAAACAACTTTAGGTTTATATTAATCGCACGAATTAGTAAAAAAATTAAATGTGAACAAACAAGGGACTTTTCGTACCTTGAGAAGCACTATACATGACGGACAGCTAGAGGACAGGCAAACAATCTCAAGATCCTCATCATAAGTTTACATTTATAGTATCTCGATTCAAGATGCAATTAGCCTTTACACAATCAAATTTTACCAAAACTACTTTGGGTTTAAATTAATCGCACGAATTAGGAAAAATTATATGTGAACAAACAAGGGCCTTTTCATACCTTGAGAAGCACTGTAAATGACAGGCAGCAGACCGGCAAAAACAATCTCATGATCCTCGTCATAATTTTACATTTAAAGTATCCAAGTCACCACTTCGATAAAGGATTAAAATTGGATAAAAAATTATTGAAATTGAAACATAAAAGACATATTTTTTAAAGTTGAAACAAAAAGGATTTATTTTAGAATGTCTCAAACTTACGGGAACAATTTTTTTTTTTCCTCCCACACCCAACGTGGAAATTTGAAATTTTCATATCAGACGTACGAGACACATTTTACAAAATCCAATTGTTTAAACACACCAAAATTGAAATGAATCTAACATGTTGTCTAAACACAACGAGGTTCTACCAATCGAGGGTAAGATAAAATAACTGAACTTTATCGTTAACCGTGACTATAACCACGAGGAGCCGGCATTGCCAATGGCAAAGAAAGATGTCAGCAGTTAGGGCATTGAAGAACTCGCCCCAAATACTTCATCAGATACTCAAGATGAATCTTGTATCCATCGCAAATTTTCCAAAATGTATAAGGTCCGAGAAAAAAATTATTTACGTCCCATAACTTTTACCTTTTTTGAAAAACGTTACAAAATAGTTAAATTTTAATTTATATCCAATAAATTTTTCAATTTCTTAAATTATGTCCAATTTTCGCTGGAGTTATAAATATTCGCCGAAATCCCAAAATTTAATAATTTTAATTTACACCCCATAACTATTTTGGGACGTTTTTTATAATAGGTAAAAGTTACGTGACATAAATAATTTGTTTTCTCTCTAAGGTCTTGATGTGCGAGTGAAATTAGACATTTCCCGCTTTCTGAAACTGGCAAAACAATTAAGGAAAAATTTAAATGTGAACAAACAAGGGCCTTTTCGTACCTTGAGAAGCACTATAAATGATCGACGGGCAGCGGACCGACGAACAATCTCAAGATCCTAGTCATATATAATTTTTCATTTAAAGTATATCTCGATTCAATTAGATGCAATTAGCATTTACTTAATCAAAGTTTACCAAAACTACTTTAGGTTTAAATTAATCGCACGAATAAGGAAAAACTTAAATGTGAACAAACAAGGGCCATTTCGTACCTTGAGAAGCAATATAAATGACGGGCAGCAAACCGACAAACAATCATAATTTTACATTTAAAGTATCTCGATTCAAGATGCAATAAGCATTTACATAATTAAATTTTACCAAAACAACTTTAGGTTTATATTAATCACCACGAATAAGTAAAAAAATTAAATGTGAACAAACAAGGGACTTTTCGTACCTTGAGAAGCACTATACATGACGGACAGCTAGAGGACAGGCAAACAATCTCAAGATCCTCATCATAAGTTTACATTTATAGTATCTCGATTCAAGATGCAATTAGCATTTACACAATCAAATTTTACCAAAACTACTTTGGGTTTAAATTAATCGCACGAATTAGGAAAAATTATATGTGAACAAACAAGGGCCTTTTCATACCTTGAGAAGCACTATAAATGACGGGCAACGGACCGGCAAAAACAATCTCATGATCCTCATCATAATTTTACATTTAAAGTATCCAAGTCACCACTTCGATAAAGGATTAAAATTGGATAAAAAATTATTGAAATTGAAACATAAAAGACATATTTTTTAAAGTTGAAACTAAAAGGATTTATTTTAGAACGTCTCAAACTTACAGGAACAATTTTTTTTTTCTCCCACACCAAACGTGGAAATTTGAAATTTTCAAATGAGACGTACAAGACACATTTTACAAAATCCAATTGTTTAAACACACCAAAACTGAAATGAATCTAGCAAGTTGTCTAAACACAACGAGGTTTTACCAATCGAGGGTAGGATAAAATAACTGAACTTTATCGTTAACCGTGACTATAACCACGAGGAGCCGGCATTGCCAATGGCAAAGAAAGATGTCAGCAGTTAGGGCATTGAAGAACTCGCCCCAAATACATCATCAGATACTCAAGATGAATCTTGTATCCATCGCAAATTTTCCAAAATGTATAAGGTCCGAGAAAAAAATTATTTACGTCACATAACTTTTACCTTTTTTGAAAAACGTTACAAAATAGTTAAATTTTAATTTATATCCGATAAAATTTTCAATTTCTTAAATTATGTCCAATTTTCGCTGGAGTTATAAATATTCGCCGAAATCCCAAAATTTAATAATTTTAATTTACACTCCATAACTATTTTGGGACGTTTTTTATAATAGGTAAAAGTTACGTGACATAAATAATTTGTTTTCTCTCTAAGGTCTTGATGTGCGAGTGAAATTAGACATTTCCCGCTTTCTGAAACTGGCAAAACAATTAAGGAAAAATTTAAATGTGAACAAACAAGGGCCTTTTCGTACCTTGAGAAGCACTATAAATGATCGACGGGCAGCGGACCGACGAACAATCTCAAGATCCTAGTCATATATAATTTTTCATTTAAAGTATATCTCGATTCAATTAGATGCAATTAGCATTTACTTAATCAAAGTTTACCAAAACTACTTTAGGTTTAAATTAATCGCACGAATAAGGAAAAACTTAAATGTGAATAAACAAGGGCCATTTCGTACCTTGAGAAGCAATATAAATGACGGGCAGCAAACCGACAAACAATCATAATTTTACATTTAAAGTATCTCGATTCAAGATGCAATAAGCATTTACATAATTAAATTTTACCAAAACAACTTTAGGTTTATATTAATCGCACGAATAAGTAAAAAAATTAAATGTGAACAAACAGGGGACTTTTCGTACCTTGAGAAGCACTATACATGACGGACAGAACAGGCAAACAATCTCAAGATCCTCATCATAAGTTTACATTTATAGTATCTCGATTCAAGATGCAATTAGCATTTACACAATCAAATTTTACCAAAACTACTTTGGGTTTAAATTAATCGCACGAATTAGGAAAAATTATATGTGAACAAACAAGGGCCTTTTCATACCTTGAGAAGCACTGTAAATGACGGGCAACGGACCGGCAAAAACAATCTCATGATCCTCGTCATAATTTTACATTTAAAGTATCCAAGTCACCACTTCGATAAAGGATTAAAATTGGATAAAAAATTATTGAAATTGAAACATAAAAGATATATTTTTTAAAGTTGTAACTAAAATGATTTATTTTAGAATGTCTCAAACTTACAGGAACAATTTTTTTTTTCCTCCCACACCCAACGTGGAAATTTGAAATTTTCATATGAGACGTACGAGACACATTTTACAAAATCCAATTGTTTAAACACACCAAAATTGAAATGAATCTAGCATGTTGTCTAAACACAACGAGGTTCTACCAATCGAGGGTAGGATAAAATAACTGAACTTTATCGTTAACCGTGACTATAACCACGAGGAGCCGGCATTGCCAATGGCAAAGAAAGATGTCAGCAGTTAGGGCATTGAAGAACTCGCCCCAAATACTTCATCAGATACTCAAGATGAATCTTGTATCCATCGCAAATTTTCCAAAATGTATAAGGTCCGAGAAAAAAATTATTTACGTCCCATAACTTTTACCTTTTTTGAAAAACGTTACAAAATAATTAAATTTTAATTTATATCCAATAAATTTTTCAATTTCTTAAATTATGTCCAATTTTCGCTGGAGTTATAAATATTCGCCGAAATCCCAAAATTTAATAATTTTAATTTACACCCCATAACTATTTTGGGACGTTTTTTATAATAGGTAAAAGTTACGTGACATAAATAATTTGTTTTCTCTCTAACTTCTTGATGTGCGAGTGAAATTAGACATTTCCCGCTTTCTGAAACTGGCAAAACAATTAAGGAAAAATTTAAATGTGAACAAACAAGGGCCTTTTCGTACCTTGAGAAGCACTATAAATGATCGACGGGCAGCGGACCGACGAACAATCTCAAGATCCTAGTCATATATAATTTTTCATTTAAAGTATATCTCGATTCAATTAGATGCAATTAGCATTTACTTAATCAAAGTTTACCAAAACTACTTTAGGTTTAAATTAATCGCACGAATAAGGAAAAACTTAAATGTGAACAAACAAGGGCCATTTCGTACCTTGAGAAGCAATATAAATGACGGGCAGCAAACCGACAAACAATCATAATTTTACATTTAAAGTATCTCGATTCAAGATGCAATAAGCATTTACATAATTAAATTTTACCAAAACAACTTTAGGTTTATATTAATCACCACGAATAAGTAAAAAAATTAAATGTGAACAAACAAGGGACTTTTCGTACCTTGAGAAGCACTATACATGACGGACAGCTAGAGGACAGGCAAACAATCTCAAGATCCTCATCATAAGTTTACATTTATAGTATCTCGATTCAAGATGCAATTAGCATTTACACAATCAAATTTTACCAAAACTACTTTGGGTTTAAATTAATCGCACGAATTAGGAAAAATTATATGTGAACAAACAAGGGCCTTTTCATACCTTGAGAAGCACTGTAAATGACGGGCAACGGACCGGCAAAAACAATCTCAAGATTCTCATCATAATTTTACATTTAAAGTATCCAAGTCACCACTTCGATAAAGGATTAAAATTTGATAAAAAATTATTGAAATTGAAACATAAAAGACATATTTTTTAAAGTTGAAACTAAAAGGATTTATTTTAGAATGTCTCAAACTTACAGGAACAATTTTTTTTTTCCTCCCACACCAAACGTGAAAATTTGAAATTTTCAAATGAGACGTACAAGACACATTTTACAAAATCCAATTGTTTAAACACACCAAAATTGAAATGAATCTAGCAAGTTGTCTAAACACAACGAGGTTTTACCAATCGAGGGTAGGATAAAATAACTGAACTTTATCGTTAACCGTGACTATAACCACGAGGAGCCGGCATTACCAATGGCAAAGAAAGATGTCAGCAGTTAGGGCATTGAAGAACTCGCCCCAAATACATCATCAGATACTCAAGATGAATCTTGTATCCATCGCAAATTTTCCAAAATGTATAAGGTCCGAGAAAAAAATTATTTACGTCACATAACTTTTACCTTTTTTGAAAAACGTTACAAAATATTTAAATTTTAATTTATATCCAATAAAATTTTCAATTTCTTAAATTATGTCCAATTTTCGCTGGAGTTATAAATATTCGCCGAAATCCCAAAATTTAATAATTTTAATTTACACTCCATAACTATTTTGGGACGTTTTTTATAATAGGTAAAAGTTACGTGACATAAATAATTTGTTTTCTCTCTAAGGTCTTGATGTGCGAGTGAAATTAGACATTTCCCGCTTTCTGAAACTGGCAAAACAATTAAGGAAAAATTTAAATGTGAACAAACAAGGGCCTTTTCGTACCTTGAGAAGCACTATAAATGATCGACGGGCAGCGGACCGACGAACAATCTCAAGATCCTAGTCATATATAATTTTTCATTTAAAGTATATCTCGATTCAATTAGATGCAATTAGCATTTACTTAATCAAAGTTTACCAAAACTACTTTAGGTTTAAATTAATCGCACGAATAAGGAAAAACTTAAATGTGAACAAACAAGGGCCATTTCGTACCTTGAGAAGCAATATAAATGACGGGCAGCAAACCGACAAACAATCATAATTTTACATTTAAAGTATCTCGATTCAAGATGCAATAAGCATTTACATAATTAAATTTTACCAAAACAACTTTAGGTTTATATTAATCACCACGAATAAGTAAAAAAATTAAATGTGAACAAACAAGGGACTTTTCGTACCTTGAGAAGCACTATACATGACGGACAGCTAGAGGACAGGCAAACAATCTCAAGATCCTCATCATAAGTTTACATTTATAGTATCTCGATTCAAGATGCAATTAGCATTTACACAATCAAATTTTACCAAAACTACTTTGGGTTTAAATTAATCGCACGAATTAGGAAAAATTATATGTGAACAAACAAGGGCCTTTTCATACCTTGAGAAGCACTGTAAATGACGGGCAGCGGACCGGCAAAAACAATCTCATGATCCTCGTCATAATTTTACATTTAAAGTATCCAAGTCACCACTTCGATAAGGATTAAAATTGGATAAAAAATTATGGAAATTGAAACATAAAAGACATATTTTTTAAAGTTGAAACTTAAAGGATTTATTTTAGAATGTCTCAAACTTACAGGACCAATTTTTTTATCCTCCCACACCAAACGTGGAAATTTGAAATTTTCAAATGAGACGTACGAGACACATTTTACCAAATCCAATAGTTTAAACACACCAAAATTGAAATGAATCTAGCAAGTTGTCTAAACACAACGAGGTTTTACCAATCGAGGGTAGGATAAAATAACTGAACTTTATCGTTAACCGTGACTATAACCACGAGGAGCCGGCATTGCCAATGGCAAAGAAAGATGTCAGCAGTTAGGGCATTGAAGAACTCGCCCCAAATACATCATCAGATACTCAAGATTAATCTTGTATCCATCGCAAATTTTGCAAAATGTATAAGGTCCGAGAAAAAAATTATTTACGTCACATAACTTTTACCTTTTTTGAAAAACGTTACAAAATAGTTAAATTTTAATTTATATCCGATAAAATTTTCAATTTCTTAAATTATGTACAATTTTCGCTGGAGTTATAAATATTCGACGAAATCCCAAAATTTAATAATTTTAATTTACACCCCATAACTATTTTGGGACGTTTTTCATAATAGGTAAAAGTTACGTGACATAAATAATTTGTTTTCTCTATAAGGTCTTGATGTGCGAGTGAAATTAGACATTTCCCGCTTTCTGAAACTAGCAAAACAATAAAGAAAAAATTTAAATGTAAACAAACAAGGGCCTTTTCGTACCTTGAGAAGCAATATAAATGATCGATGGGCAGCGGACCGGCGAACAATCTCAAGATCCTAGTCATATATAATTTTTCATTTAAAGTATATCTCGATTCAATTAGATGCAATTAGCATTTACTTAATCAAAGTTTACCAAAACTACTTTAGGTTTAAATTAATCGCACGAATAAGGAAAAACTTAAATGTGAACAAACAAGGGCCATTTCGTACCTTGAGAAGCACTATAAATGACGGGCAGCAAATCGACAAACAATCATAATTTTACATTTAAAGTATATCGATTCAAGATGCAATAAGCATTTACATAATTAAATTTTACCAAAACTACTTTAGGTTTATATTAATCGCACGAATAAGGAAAAAAATTAAATGTGAACAAACAAGGGACTTTTCGTACCTTGAGAAGCACTATACATGACGGACAACTAGAGGACCGGTAAACAATCTCAAGATCCTAGAAGGACATGGCTAGATGCTCATCCTTCAGACCAGATCATTGGTGATCCTACTAGTGGTGTAATCACTAGGAGACAACATGGAGAGAGTGCCTTATTTTGTTGTTTTCTTTCTGAAACAAAACCTACAACCATTGAAGAAGCAATGACAGACTCCAACTGGATTACAGAAATGCAAGAGGAACTAAATTAGTTCAAAAGAAATGATGTTTGGGAGCTGGTAGACAGACCAACACATCAGGATGTTGTAGGAGCTAAATGGGTTTACAAGAACAAGAAGAATGAAAATGATGTTATAGTTAGAAACAAAGTCAGACTAGTTGCCAGAGGTTATAGTCAACATGAAGGAATAGACTATGATGAGACCTTTGCCCCTGTAGCTAGGTTAGAAGCAATTAGGCTGTTCTTAGCATATGCAGCTCATATGAAGTTCAAGGTATACCAAATGGATGTGAAGAGTGCATTTCTGAATGGTGTACTTAAAGAAGAGGTTTATGTAGAGCAGCCACCTGGTTTTGAAGAGGGAGACAAAGTGTATAGATTGAAGAAAGCACTTTATGGTCTCAAACAAGCACCAAGAGCTTGGTATGAGACACTATCACAATTCCTATTGGACAATGGTTTTGTGAAAGGCACAGTTGATAGAACCTTATTTAGGATAAGTGAAGGAAATTATATTCTGTTAGTACAAATATATGTTGATGATATCATTTTTGGTTCACCAAATGAGGATATGTGCAAGAAATTTTCAACTCTCATGTAAGGGAAGTTTGAAATGTCAATGATGGGATTGATGAACTTTTTCCTAGGTTTACAAGTCAAACAATCTGAGAAAGGAATCTTCATCAATCAAGCTAAGTATACTAGAGAAATGATCAAGAAGTTTGGCTGTGAAAATAGCAAACCAGTTAGGATTCCTATGAATACAAATTGGAAAATGGATCCTGACAGTGATGGATTAGATACCAACCCCACTGAATATAGAGCAATAATAGGTTCTTTATTATATCTAACTGCAAGCAGACCTGATATTACTTTTGCAGTTGGTGTTTGTGCTAGATTTCAGTCCAATCCAAAGAAAAGTCACTTAGAGGCTACCAAAAGAATACATAGGTATTTAAAAGGTACAGTGAACTTAGGATTGTGGTATCCATCTGAAGACAACATTGAGTTGACTGGTTATTCCGATGCCGACTATGGAGGATGTAGGATAGACAGAAAATCAACTACTGGCACCTGTCAATTCTTAGGAAACAAATTGATTTCATGGTTTTCCAAGAAACAAACTTCTGTAGCTACTTCAACCACAGAGGCTGAATACATGGCTGCTGGAAGCTGTTGTGCTCAAATCTTATGGCTCAAACAACAGTTAAGATATTATAAAGTTGTCACAAAAGATGTACCTATTTATTGTGATAATAATAGTGCCATAGATATTACTCAAAATCCAGTGTTACACACAAGGTGTAAACATGTGGATATTATACATCACTTCATAAGAGATCATGTAGAGAAAAAGGACATCAGAATGGAAAAGATTCATACTGATAAGCAAAAGGCTGATATTCTTACAAAACCCCTAGCTGAAACAAGGTTCAAGGAACTTTCAATGGAACTTGGTTTATTAGATCCTGGAGAGAATGTTTAAAGTATAAGGAATTACTTTACTCATGCCAGAGATACTAGTATTAATCCAAGGGGGAACTTAGAGTGAAGATTTAGAAAGGATAAGTTGATGAGACAATACAAAGTTCATTAATTTATTTTTCACATTCTGATATTATTTTCAAGAATTTTCATGCAGGAAACTTGGACAAAGTACATGACACTCAAGTACGTGGAAAACTACGAAGGACAACGACATTTGCGTCCTTTGGTGTAACAGAATTGATCTAAACCATTAAATCTTATCAATTCAATCTCAGCCCTACACCTAACACTTTTCAAATTGTACAGTTGAGGAGATATAAAAGCATAACTTAGAATTTTTCACAATTTACGTTTTCAAAATTTCTGAAAAAGCCCTAAGCTAAATCGCTCAAGAATCTTCAAGCTTATCTACAAGTTTTGCTCAAAGCTCTATAACTTTAACAAAAATGTCTTTGGAAATGGGTTAGTATTTCTCATAATCTTTTGTTAAAGACATGCATATTTGTAAAGCTTTCAAGAAAAATGACATGCTCTGTTTTTAGCTCTAAATGAATCTGTTTGAATTTACGGATTAGTTATTTATTGAATGATATGCTGTTAAATACATGTGTAATGCTTAAAAACGTGTTAGATTCATACACATATTATGTCTAGAGAACATGATTACAAGCTTAAAACATTGTTGGATATGGTATTATGATGCTATGAACTTGTTATGTAAATCTATCCACAGTATATCTGAGACATAAATGCAAGATACTGTTCCAAGATAGCCTAATCTTATGTTTTAATAGTAATATTGTGCTATTAAACTATACTAATACTGTATATTGGCTATATTTTTAGTTGACTTCAATCACCCTGATTTGGACATCAACTGGAATTATTTGAGTGAAGCAACCATGCTCCACTTTGAGCAGACTGTGTGCTTTGACAATCTGTCAAATAAACACACAAGAAGAATAGTTACTTGGCTGGAGCAAGCTGGATTGAAGAAATGGCTCGAGGCCATCCCCAAAACTTGCCTGGAACTATCAACTACTCAGTTCTTAGGCACATTCACTCCAAAAAGCTCAGGATCTGGTTATATTATGACTCATGAACCAGACACATCCAAGAAGACTGCTGAGAAGTTTGAGTTCACTCAAGAAAACTTTGATGAATTCTTTGGTCTGAATGCTACTGGAGAAGATCCTGAAGAGTATATGAGGCACAATGAACAAGAAGTTGCCAACCAATGGATGAACAAGCCAGTACTTCTCAAATCTGGTCTACACAAAAGAGTTCTTAAAGAAGACTATCAACTTTTACTTGATGTGGTTGCAAAGACTGTTATGTGCACCACAGGAAGCTATGACCAGATCAGCAAATCCAAAGTGAGACTGATGAAAGCTATCATTGATGGAGGAAATAAGCCGATGAATTGGAAAGGGTACTTTCTGTAGAAACTTGCAGAGGAGAAAGCAAAGTTCAAAATTGTGGATGTAAGGAAGGTAGTCATTGAGAAGAAACTAGCCTTCTGTACAAAAGTTGCTGCATTCTTATACAAATATGGACCTGAGGACATTGTTGAAGATGGAGTAAAGTTCAACACCACCAAGATATTGTTTAGACAATTATCTGTGAGAACTCAGAAAAGATTGGGGCTGGAGATCAAGTCACCAAAAGCCTCAACAAGGAAGCAAGCTAAATCTGCCAAGCAGAAGAGTGAAGAAGCAACACAAATGGTGATCAGTATTCTTGAAAAAGCCAAGAAGGAAAATAAAGGAAAGGAGGTTGAGACAGCCTCAAAGTCCAAGAAAAAGAGGGCCATGTCTAGCCCTAGTGAAGATGAAACTGAAGAGGAGTATGTTGATACTTCTGAAGAGGAAATGGATATTGATGAGCAAGCTGAACTGGAAGGTTCAGATGATGATGATGAAGGTGATGATGATGAAGAAAGAGTATCATCTGAAAACCTAGACTTGAATGAACCCTCAAGTCATAGCCCAAAAGCTGTTGAAACTACCCCTCATTTGAATGATCCAACCATTCAAAAAGTTGCCTACAAGTCTGATACCCCCATACCTATTCTTTTTTATGAACCTCAACCCTCATCCAAGTCAGATACAACCTCTGAATACACCTATGAAATGTCATTGAGAGATGAATCCAAATTTTTCCTAGACCAACTTTATCCCCAACTTTCCAAATACCCTGATTTAAGATCAACCTTCTATGATCTTAGATTGATTGTAGATATAAGGAAGAAATCCATGTATGATATTGGGAAAGTGATTGAGTCCAAGGGACTGGACTGGTGGGAGAATGAGGAAGCCAGATTAACAGATTTTGCTGAAGTTGAATCCACTTTTGAATTGATAGATGAAAGGCTGTTTGCCAACTTGGTGAACATTAAGATTCAGAAGAAAGCTATTCAATCCATTATTGCTGGGATTGATCTGAACATTGAAGACTTAATGGAGGAGGATGATAAGTTATCAAAGCAAGCTGATGGAGATGTTGAAATGTCCAAGAGCACTGAGGACAAGACTGAAGAAGAGTCCAAGATTGTTGAGGACAAAGATGATGGAGAGATTGCTGCCATGGAGGTAGACATCATTGAAGGAGGAAATGAAAGCCAGAAGCCTGCTGAGAAAGATTTCTTTGATGGAGTTGAGACTGCCATTGAAGAATTAAAGATTGGAGAAACCAGTGAAGGAGGAAAGATTGATGAAATTGACCAAGGTCAATTGATTAAAAATGTTGAAATACAGCCAGCTGTTGAAGCCACTGCATCCATGGAGATTGTCATTTTTGAACCTCCAACTGAGAAAACTGCTGAAAATCCTAACATTCATGATGCTGAGTTGAATGAGCCAACTCCTGCTGAAGTCACTGAAGCTGAGGCCAAAAAAGATGAAGTGGAGGCCAATATTGCTCAGAAAGAAGCTGTGAAGACTGAGGAACCAGCTGCTATGAAGAAGCCCTTGGAAAATGAGTCATTAGCTGCAGCACCATCAACGTCGATGGAGTTCCCAATTCACTTAGATGCTTCTCCTTTGACTGAAGTCTGCATCATTGATAAGGAGGATGGAAGAATGAAGGCAGTACTGGAGGAGTTCAATTCTGAGATTGAACAAATCAATGAAATTGAGAGGAAGAGGCTGGAGAATGTTGTAGGTTTATGCCTAAACATGGGAAAGTATGTGAGAGATAGTTTGGATGAAACTATCATTCCAACAAATGAAGCCCAGCACAAGTCTTTACTCAACTTGAACACAAAGGCAAGAAAGATGACAAGAAGGATGGAAGATTTGGAAGAAACCATTGATAATAATGCTGTGGACTTATGCATTATGGTGGAGAGTTTGGAAGAAAAGATGAACTCCATAACTATTAAGTTGGAAGCTGTTGAAAAAGGTTTTGAAACCTTTGATAAGAAGATGGAAAGTGTTGGAAAGGATGTGAAGGACTCTACTCTTAAGATTGGAGAGTCATCAAAGATCATGTCAGAAGTTGTGACCACATACTTCCACACAGAAAAAGAATTGATCAAGAAGGACAGAGAGGAAATTCTAAGGCTAAAGGATGATGTTGCCAAAGAGAAGGAAGAGATTTCCCAAATGCTGTCAAAGGACATTGAAAAGCTGACTCAGTCCATGCAGAGTCAAAGAGATCAACTGATCAAAGAGACCATCAAGAGTTCACTGAATGCTGCTTCTGATTTATTCAAAGACAACTTGGAAGGCATAATCAAGATGATGAGGAACCAAGTTGATCAATCTGTGAAGAAGCAAGTGGAAGAGTCTGTAAGTTCCACCATTTCTGCATTTCTATTGAATCATGTTGACCCCATTTCTGTCCAGATGAAAAGAATGGACACCTACCAACAAGAGCTCTCACTTACTATGGCTAAGATTGATGCCAACCCTGCTGACCCCACCAACCTTGAGGCATGTGATGATGCCAAAAAGGGGGAAAGTGAAAAGAAGGGGGAAGATCTATTGAAGAAGGGTGAGAAGATTAAGGGGGAAGATAGCAAGGGAAAGGGGAAAGCACAAGTTTTGGAAATTACTAATGTGACAGAAGAAGAGGACTGTCCCAAAACTAGAAGTGGAAGAATAAGGAAACCAAATTTGAAGAGAAAGAAACTTGCAGATATCTCTGACCAAGAGAAAAGCAAGAAGTACAAGTCAAGTGAACCAGATGATGATGAAGAGATGGAAATTTTAATCTTGGTTAGAAGAGAAGATAAGCTACCTGTTAGAAGAGCTTCTCCTGAAGTTACTACTGTTGATCTTGTGAAAGACAAAGCTCATGTGTTTGAAGAAGTTGCAAACATCTTTGCAGAAGGAGCTGGACAAGATGCAGAAACCAGAAAAGGAGTAAGGAAGCTTGTTATTGAAGAAAGAACCAAGATGTTCATAGATGCTGAAGAGTGCAGGTTGAAGAGGCACAAAGACTTCAATCCAGGAAATTCTAAGTCTTACAAGAGTTCTTATGCTTTGATGATGGAAAATAGAGCCAAGAGGAAGTCTGAAACCTTGAAAAGGATCCCTCATACTGACAGCTGGGTTCCTACTGAACTCAATGGTGCTTGGGATGAAGCCAATCGAGTATGGGATCATCTCTTCTTTGTTGTGAAGAGATGGGGAGACTTTGAAGACATTGATGGTCTTTATGAAGGTTTTATGATGGAGAATTATCCAGAACTGTACACGAAGATTCTTGGAGCTGCTCAAAAGGAGAAAGTGATTGTCAAAGCTCCTGAACAGATTTTCTGGACTCCACCAATGAAGACTGATGGTAAAAGCATTGATAGGAAAGCAATTACTGATGAGTTTGTGCAACTTGTCAAGGATGAAGATTTGATTGGGAAGAATGAGGAGGTCATGGCCTTGAAGAATAGGCACTTTGCATCGTATGGGTTAACTCCACTGTTCAAGGAACTCCCATCTTTCCTGAAGAAGAAGTCAGATGCAGCCAAGTGATGAAGCTGCTGAAGGTCAAGTCAAGATTTAATCTCGAACAATCATGAACTTTTTTAATCTATGTTTATTTTTATTCCCAGACAATTGTTGCTCCTTAAGAGCTAGAACTTACAACTTTCTGCTCTTACTACTGTGCTATCTTATTTCTGATGATGATTATCTATCATATGCACTGGACAACAATTTTTGAGTCTTTATACTTGTGTTATTTGTCTGAAAATAGGCTCTAGCAAAATGATTTTAAATTGATTCTTGCTTAGATCAAGTTTGATAGAACTCAGAGAATATACATGCTAGTTGTCCTGTTTTTGTCAAATCTACTGAAAAAGAAATCCCTATGGATCTTTTGAAGTAAGTAGGTTTTGGCATCATCAAAAAGGGGGAAATTGTTGGGATATGGTTTATATTAATAAAAGAAAATTTGATTTTGATTTGATACCAAAACCCTAAGTAAAACCCTAAGTATGATGATTTGCCAAGTCTAGATTTTCAGGTTAGAAAAGCTCATATATGTTAGGGAGCTTTAATTTTTAGATAGATTATTCTTTGAATCTATGACCTGAAAGCACAAAGCACAAAAGACAAGTATCATTGAAGACAAGGAGCTGAAGTGTTATGAAGAAAGTGACAAGAATTCATGAAGACAAGTATGCTGGACGACAAAAGTCAAGTATGATGAATTTGGATATTCATATACTTTGGACTTGGCATACTTATGGACAAAGACAAGGAATGACTAGGCACTTTACCCAGTACAAGGCCGTTAGCGGGAAGGACAGAATTATTCCAAATTAGCCAAGGAATGAGAGCCACCTGTCACTGCGCATAACAAACTCTGATATTGGAATGCAAATTGCAGAATGGACGTGAATACATGTACTATTTACTTGCAGGCCCCTGAACAATTTGAAAGTTCAAATTTATGGATAAGTTTGCTATCTCCACCAACGGATAGTTTGCTTCATCTATAAATAGGCCACATCTTGAATCATTTCAAAAGAGAACGAAAGGGACATACATCAAGACACAAGCCATATACATTCTATAGCAATTGAAAGCATTCAAAACACTCGAGAGATTACAAGCTTTTAAGCATATTCATTTGTGAGTGTTACCTTTAGTCCCCACTAGGCAAGCTTATTGTTGATTATCCAAAGCCTAGACAGTGATATCCTATCCTTTATATTCGTTCTTAAATTGTAAAGGATATCACACAATTAGTTGGTACTAGAACAAAACCCTACTTTCACCTTGAGAGATAGAATGAGAGTATTGTTGAGTTCGTAGTAGAGATTGAGAGTATTGTAACGAGAGAAGGTTGTAAGAAATCAAGAGAAGAGAAGGAGAAGAAGTAGAGTGCACCTTGGCACTGTAAAAACAAGCTAATTCCGAAGTGATTAAGGAATTATCCTATTAAATTAGGAGAGTGGACGTAGGAGCAGTTTAGTCTCCGAACCACTATACGTCTTGTGTTCTTACTTACTGCATTTATCTTATTGCTTTAGCTTTTGTGTTGTTATAACTGCTATTTGCAATTTGATAACTTAGTATCTAAGTGCATATTAATTAAGGAGTATAAAAGGGCCTTTCGTTTATTCCGCATACAAGTTGCATACTGTTAAGAATTCTTAGAATCTACTGTTAGTATTTTCATAGGACTTGACACACTGTGTAACTTACTTGACTCTGATTATTTGTGTTGATTACTTGCAAAGTTTTTTTTGAAAAACACACACACGTGTATTCCCCCCCCATACACGTGTGACACTCCTTTTGGGACCAACAGATGCAATTAGCATTTACTTAATCAAAGTTTACCAAAACTACTTTAGGTTTAATTTAATCGCACGAATAAGGAAAAACTTAAATGTGAACAAACAAGGGCCATTTCGTACCTTGAGAAGCAATATAAATGACGGGCAGCAAACCGACAAACAATCATAATTTTACATTTAAAGTATCTCGATTCAAGATGCAATAAGCATTTACATAATTAAATTTTACCAAAACAACTTTCGGTTTATATTAATCGCACGAATAAGAAAAAAATTAAATGTGAACAAACAAGGGACTTTTCGTACCTTGAGAAGCACTATAAATGACGGGCAGTGGACCGGCAAACGATCTCATGATCCTCGTCATAATTTTACATTCAAAGTATCTCGATTCAAGATGCAATTAGCATTTTAATAATCAAATTTTACTAAAACTACTTTAGGTTTAAACTAGTCGCACAAATAAGGAAAAACTTAAATGTGAACAAACAAGGGCCTTTTCGAACCTTGAGAAGTACTATAAATGATCGACGGGCAGCGGAGCGGCTAAATATATCATGATCCGCGTCATATATAATTTTTATTTAAAGTATCTCGATTCAAGATGGAATTAGCATTTACATATTTATGGAACAACCTTAATTTTTTTTGGGAGTTGACAAATTGATTTTGAGTGAATTTAATTGTTTGGAGCAAGATATTTTTTTTTTGTGTGTAGAGAAATCTTTTTTTTTTTTTTTCTAATGCAAATAACTCTCTTTTGTGTCTATTGTTTTAATAGAAGAGAGATAATGATGTGGCATGATGACGTATCCTTTTTTTTTAATATATGGGGTGCCAAGTCACCACTTCGATAAGGATTAAAATTGGATAAAAAATTATTGAAATTGAAACATAAAAGACATATTTTTTAAAGTTGAAACTTAAAGGATTTATTTTAGAATGTCTCAAACTTACAGGACCAATTTTTTTATCCTCCCACACCAAACGTGGAAATTTGAAATTTTCAAATGAGACGTACGAAACACATTTTACGAAATCCAATAGTTTAAACACACTAACATTGAAATGAATCTAGAAAGTTGTCTAAACACAACGAGGTTCTACCAATCGAGGGTAGGATAAAATAACTGAACTTTATTGTTAATCGTGAATATAACCACGAGGAGCCGGCATTGCCAATGACAAAAAAAGATGTCGACAGTTAGGGCATTGAAGAAATCGCCCCAAATACATCATCAGATACTCAAGATTAATCTTGTATCCATCGCAAATTTTCCAAAATGTATAAGGTCCGAGAAAAAAATTGTTTACGTCCCATTAGTTTTACCTTTTTTGCAAAACGTTACAAAATAGTTAAATTTTAATTTATATCCAATAAATTTTTCAATTTCTTAAATTATGTCCAATTTTCGCTGGAGTTATATATATTCGCCGAAATCCCAAAATTTAATAATATTAATTTACACCCCATAACTATTTTGGGACATTTTTTTTAATAGGTAAAAGTTACGCGACATAAATAATTTGTTTTCTCTCCAAGTCCTTGATGTGCGAGTGAAATTAGACATTTCCCGCTTTCTGAAACTAGCAAAACAATTAAGGAAAAATTTAAATGTGAACAAACAAGGGCCTTTTCGTACCTTGAAAATCAATATAAATGATCGACGGGCAGCGGACCGACGAACAATCTCAAGATCCTAGTCATATATAATTTTTCATTTAAAATATATCTCGATTCAATTAGATGCAATTAGCATTTACTTAATCAAAGTTTACCAAAACTACTTTAGGTTTAATTTAATCGCACGAATAAGGAAAAACTTAAATGTGAACAAACAAGGGCCATTTCGTACCTTGAGAAGCAATATAAATGACGGGCAGCAAACCGACAAACAATCATAATTTTACATTTAAAGTATCTCGATTCAAGATGCAATAAGCATTTACATAATTAAATTTTACCAAAACAACTTTAGGTTTATATTAATCGCACGAATAAGTAAAAAAATTAAATGTGAACAAAGAAGGGACTTTTCGTACTTTGAGAAGCACTATACATGACGGACAGCTAGAGGACAGGCAAACAATCTCAAGATCCTCATCATAAGTTTACATTTATAGTATCTCGATTCAAGATGCAATTAGCCTTTACACAATCAAATTTTACCAAAACTACTTTGGGTTTAAATTAATCGCACGAATTAGGAAAAATTATATGTGAACAAACGAGGGCCTTTTCATACCTTCAGAAGCACTGTAAATGACGGGCAGCGGACCGGCAAAAACAATCTCATGATCCTCGTCATAATTTTACATTTAAAGTATCCAAGTCACCACTTCGATAAAAGATTAAAATTGGATAAAAAATTATTGAAATTGAAACATAAAAGACATATTTTTTAAAGTTGAAACTAAAAGGATTTATTTTAGAATGTCTCAAACTTACAGGAACTATTTTTTTTTTCCTCCCACACCAAACGTGGAAATTTGAAATTTTCAAATGAGACGTACAAGACACATTTTACAAAATCCAATTGTTTAAACACACCAAAATTGAAATGAATCTAGCAAGTTGTCTAAACACAACGAGGTTCTACCAATCGAGGTTAGGATAAAATAACTGAACTTTATCGTTAACCGTGACTATAACCACGAGGAGCCGGCATTGCCAATGGCAAAGAAAGACGTCAGCAGTTAGGGCATTGAAGAACTCGCCCCAAATACTTCATCAGATACTCAAGATGAATCTTGTATCCATCGCAAATTTTCCAAAATGTATAAGGTCCGAGAAAAAAATTATTTACGTCCCATAACTTTTACCTTTTTTGAAAAACGTTACAAAATAGTTAAATTTTAATTTATATCCAATAAATTTTTCAATTTCTTAAATTATGTCAAATTTTCGCTGGAGTTATAAATATTCGCCGAAATCCCAAAATTTAATAATTTTAATTTACACCCCATAACTATTTTGGGACGTTTTTTATAATAGGTAAAAGTTACGTGACATAAATAATTTGTTTTCTCTCTAAGGTCTTGATGTGCGAGTGAAATTAGACATTTCCCGCTTTCTGAAACTGGCAAAACAATTAAGGAAAAATTTAAATGTGAACAAACAAGGGCCTTTTCGTACCTTGAGAAGCACTATAAATGATCGACGGGCAACGGACCGACGAACAATCTCAAGATCCTAGTCATATATAATTTTTCATTTAAAGTATATCTCGATTCAATTAGATGCAATTAGCATTTACTTAATCAAAGTTTACCAAAACTACTTTAGGTTTAAATTAATCGCACGAATAAGGAAAAACTTAAATGTGAACAAACAAGGGCCATTTCGTACCTTGAGAAGCAATATAAATGACGGGCAGCAAACCGACAAACAATCATAATTTTACATTTAAAGTATCTCGATTCAAGATGCAATAAGCATTTACATAATTAAATTTTACCAAAACAACTTTAGGTTTATATTAATCGCACGAATATGTAAAAAAATTAAATGTGAACAAACAAGGGACTTTTCGTACCTTGAGAAGCACTATAAATGACGGGCAGTGGACCGGCAAACGATTTCATGATCCTCGTCATAATTTTACATTCAAAGTATCTCGATTCAAGATGCAATTAGCATTTTAATAATCAAATTATACTAAAACTACTTTAGGTTTAAACTAGTCGCACGAATAAGGAAAAACTTAAATGTGAATAAACAAGGGCCTTTTCGAACCTTGAGAAGTACTATAAATGATCGACGGGCAGCGGAGCGGCTAACAATATCATGATCCGCGTCATATATAATTTTTATTTAAAGTATCTCGATTCAAGTTGGAATTAGCATTTACATATTAATGAAACAACCTTAATTTTTTTTTGGGAGTTGACAAATTGATTTTGAGTGAATTAAATTGTTTGGAGCAAGATATTTTTTTTTTGTGTGTAGAGAAATCTTTTTTTTTTTTTTTCTAATGCAAATAACTCTCTTTTGTGTCTTTTGTTTTAATAGAAGAGAGATAATGATGTGGCATGATGACGTATCCTTTTTTTTTTAATATATGGGGTGCCAAGTCACCACTTCGATAAGGATTAAAATTGGATAAAAAATTATTGAAATTGAAACATAAAAGACATATTTTTTAAAGTTGAAACTTAAAGGATTTATTTTAGAATGTCTCAAACTTACAGGACCAATTTTTTTATCCTCCCACACCAAACGTGGAAATTTGAAATTTTCAAATGAGACGTACGAAACACATTTTACGAAATCCAATAGTTTAAACACACTAACATTGAAATGAATCTAGCAAGTTGTCTAAACACAACGAGGTTCTACCAATCGAGGGTAGGATAAAATAACTGAACTTTATTGTTAATCGTGAATATAACCACGAGGAGCCGGCATTGCCAATGACAAAAAAAGATGTCGACAGTTAGGGCATTGAAGAAATCGCCCCAAATACATCATCAGATACTCAAGATTAATCGTGTATCCATCGCAAATTTTCCAAAATGTATAAGGTCCGAGAAAAAAATTGTTTACGTCCCATTAGTTTTACCTTTTTTGCAAAACGTTACAAAATAGTTAAATTTTAATTTATATCCAATAAATTTTTCAATTTCTTAAATTATGTCCAATTTTCGCTGGAGTTATATATATTCGCCGAAATCCCAAAATTTAATAATATTAATTTACACCCCATAACTATTTTGGGACATTTTTTATAATAGGTAAAAGTTACGCGACATAAATAATTTGTTTTCTCTCCAAGTCCTTGATGTGCGAGTGAAATTAGACATTTCCCGCTTTCTGAAACTAGCAAAACAATTAAGGAAAAATTTAAATGTGAACAAACAAGGGCCTTTTCGTACCTTGAAAATCAATATAAATGATCGACGGGCAGCGGACCGACGAACAATCTCAAGATCCTAGTCATATATAATTTTTCATTTAAAGTATATCTCGATTCAATTAGATGCAATTAGCATTTACTTAATCAAAGTTTACCAAAACTACTTTAGGTTTAAATTAATCGCACGAATAAGGAAAAACTTAAATGTGAACAAACAAGGGCCATTTCGTACCTTGAGAAGCAATATAAAAGACGGGCAGCAAACCGACAAACAATCATAATTTTACATTTAAAGTATCTCGTTTCAAGATGCAATAAGCATTTACATAATTAAATTTTACCAAAACAACTTTAGGTTTATATTAATCGCACGAATAAGGAAAAAAATTAAATGTGAACAAACAAGGGACTTTTCGTACCTTGAGAAGCACTATACATGAAGGACAGCTAGAGGACAGGCAAACAATCTCAAGATCCTCATCATAAGTTTACATTTATAGTATCTCGATTCAAGATGCAATTAGCATCTACACAATCAAATTTTACCAAAACTACTTTGGGTTTAAATTAATCGCACGAATTAGGAAAAATTATATGTGAACAAACGAGGGCCTTTTCATACCTTCAGAAGCACTGTAAATGACGGGCAGCGGACCGGCAAAAACAATCTCATGATCCTCGTCATAATTTTACATTTAAAGTATCCAAGTCACCACTTCGATAAAAGATTAAAATTGGATAAAAAATTATTGAAATTGAAACATAAAAGACATATTTTTTAAAGTTGAAACTAAAAGGATTTATTTTAGAATGTCTCAAACTTACAGGAACAATTTTTTTTTTCCTCCCACACCAAACGTGGAAATTTGAAATTTTCAAATGAGACGTACAAGACACATTTTACAAAATCCAATTGTTTAAACACACCAAAATTGAAATGAATCTAGCAAGTTGTCTAAACACAACGAGGTTCTACCAATCGAGGTTAGGATAAAATAACTGAACTTTATCGTTAACCGTGACTATAACCACGAGGAGCCGGCATTGCCAATGACAAAAAAAGATGTCGACAGTTAGGGCATTGAAGAAATCGCCCCAAATACATCATCAGATACTCAAGATGAATCTTGTATCCATCGCAAATTTTCCAAAATGAATAAGGTCCGAGAAAAAAATTATTTACGTCCCATAACTTTTACCTTTTTTGAAAAACGTTACAAAATAGTTAAATTTTAATTTATATCCAATAAATTTTTCAATTTCTTAAATTATGTCAAATTTTCGCTGGAGTTATAAATATTCGCCGAAATCCCAAAATTTAATAATTTTAATTTACACCCCATAACTATTTTGGGACGTTTTTTATAATAGGTAAAAGTTACGTGACATAAATAATTTGTTTTCTCTCTAAGGTCTTGATGTGCGAGTGAAATTAGACATTTCCCGCTTTCTGAAACTGGCAAAACAATTAAGGAAAAATTTAAATGTGAACAAACAAGGGCCTTTTCGTACCTTGAGAAGCACTATAAATGATCGACGGGCAGCGGACCGACGAACAATCTCAAGATCCTAGTCATATATAATTTTTCATTTAAAGTATATCTCGATTCAATTAGATGCAATTAGCATTTACTTAATCAAAGTTTACCAAAACTACTTTAGGTTTAAATTAATCGCACGAATAAGGAAAAACTTAAATGTGAACAAACAAGGGCCATTTCGTACCTTGAGAAGCAATATAAATGACGGGCAGCAAACCGACAAACAATCATAATTTTACATTTAAAGTATCTCGATTCAAGATGCAATAAGCATTTACATAATTAAATTTTACCAAAACAACTTTAGGTTTATATTAATCGCACGAATTAGTAAAAAAATTAAATGTGAACAAACAAGGGACTTTTCGTACCTTGAGAAGCACTATACATGACGGACAGCTAGAGGACAGGCAAACAATCTCAAGATCCTCATCATAAGTTTACATTTATAGTATCTCGATTCAAGATGCAATTAGCCTTTACACAATCAAATTTTACCAAAACTACTTTGGGTTTAAATTAATCGCACGAATTAGGAAAAATTATATGTGAACAAACAAGGGCCTTTTCATACCTTGAGAAGCACTGTAAATGACAGGCAGCAGACCGGCAAAAACAATCTCATGATCCTCGTCATAATTTTACATTTAAAGTATCCAAGTCACCACTTCGATAAAGGATTAAAATTGGATAAAAAATTATTGAAATTGAAACATAAAAGACATATTTTTTAAAGTTGAAACTAAAAGGATTTATTTTAGAATGTCTCAAACTTACAGGAACAATTTTTTTTCCTCCCACACCAAACGTGGAAATTTGAAATTTTCAAATGAGACGTACAAGACACATTTTACAAAATCCAATTGTTTAAACACACCAAAATTGAAATGAATCTAGCAAGTTGTCTAAACACAACGAGGTTCTACCAATAGAGGGTAGGATAAAATAACTGAACTTTATCGTTAACCGTGACTATAACCACGAGGAGCCGGCATTGCCAATGGCAAAGAAAGATGTCAGCAGTTAGGGCATTGAAGAACTCGCCCCAAATACATCATCAGATACTCAAGATGAATCTTGTATCCATCGCAAATTTTCCAAAATGTATAAGGTCCAAGAAAAAAATTATTTACGTCCCATTACTTTTACCTTTTTTGAAAAACGTTACAAAATAGTTAAATTTTAATTTATATCCAATAAAATTTTCAATTTCTTAAATTATGTCCAATTTTCGCTGGAGTTATAAATATTCGCCGAAATCCCAAAATTTAATAATTTTAATTTACACCCCATAACTATTTTGGGACGTTTTTTATAATAGGTAAAAGTTACGTGACATAAATAATTTGTTTTCTCTCTAAGGTCTTGATGTGCGAGTGAAATTAGACATTTCCCGCTTTCTGAAACTGGCAAAACAATTAAGGAAAAATTTAAATGTGAACAAACAAGGGCCTTTTCGTACCTTGAGAAGCACTATAAATGATCGACGGGCAACGGACCGACGAACAATCTCAAGATCCTAGTCATATATAATTTTTCATTTAAAGTATATCTCGATTCAATTAGATGCAATTAGCATTTACTTAATCAAAGTTTACCAAAACTACTTTAGGTTTAAATTAATCGCACTAATAAGGAAAAACTTAAATGTGAACAAACAAGGGCCATTTCGTACCTTGAGAAGCAATATAAATGACGGGCAGCAAACCGACAAAGAATCATAATTTTACATTTAAAGTATCTCGATTCAAGATGCAATAAGCATTTACATAATTAAATATTACCAAAACAACTTTAGGTTTATATTAATCGCACGAATAAGTAAAAAAATTAAATGTGAACAAACAAGTGACTTTTCGTACCTTGAGAAGCACTATACATGACGGACAGCTAGAGGACAGGCAAACAATCTCAAGATCCTCATCATAAGTTTACATTTATAGTATCTCGATTCAAGATGCAATTAGCATTTACACAATCAAATTTTACCAAAACTACTTTGGGTTTAAATTAATCGCACGAATTAGGAAAAATTATATTTGAACAAACAAGGGCCTTTTCATACCTTGAGAAGTACTGTAAATGACGGGCAGCGGATCGGCAAAAACAATCTCATGATCCTCGTTATAATTTTACATTTAAAGTATCCAAGTCACCACTTCGATAAAGGATTAAAATTGGATAAAAAATTATTGAAATTGAAACATAAAAGACATATTTTTTAAAGTTGAAACTTAAAGGATTTATTTTAGAATGTCTCAAACTTACAGGACCAATTTTTTTATCCTCCCACACCAAACGTGGAAATTTGAAATTTTCAAATGAGACGTACGAAACACATTTTACGAAATCCAATAGTTTAAACACACCAAAATTGAAATGAATCTAGCAAGTTGTCTAAACACAACGAGGTTCTACCAATCGAGGGTAGGATAAAATAACTGAACTTTATCGTTAACCGTGATGTTGGAATATGGTTTATATTAATAAAAGAAAATTTGGTTTTGATTTGGTACCAAAACCCTAAGTAAAACCCCAAGTATGATGATTTGCCAAGTCTAGATTTCCAGGTTAGAAAAGCTCGTTTATTAGATAGATTACTCTTTGAATCTATGACAAATGACCTGAAAGCACAAAGCACATGAAGACAAATATCATTGAAGACAAGGAGCTGAAGTGTTATGAAGAAAGTGACAAGAACTCATGAAGACAAGTATGTTGGATAAGAAAAGTCAAGTATGATGAATTTGGATATTCATATACCTTGGACTTGGCATACTTATGGTCAAAGAGGATGAATGACTATGCACTTTACCCAGTACTAGGCCGTTAGCGGGAAGGACAGAATTATTCCAAATTAGCCAAAGAATTAGTGCCACCTGTCACTGCGCATAACAAATTCTGAGAATGGAATGCAAAATGCAGAATGGACGTGAATGCATGTACTATTTGCATGCAGGCCCCTGAACAATTTGAAAGTTCAAATTTATGGATAAGTTTGCTATCTCCACCAACGGATAGTTTTGCTTCATCTATAAATAGGCCACATCTTGAATCATTTCGAGAGGACACACAAAAGGGACATACATCAAGACACAAGCCATACGCATTCTATAGCAATATTTTTAGCATTAAAAAATATTCAAAACACTCGAGAGATACAAGCTTTTAAGCATATTCATTTGTGAGTGTTACCTTTAGTCCCCACTAGGCAAGCTTATTGTTTGATTATCCAAAGCCTAGACAGTGATATCCTAGCCTTTACATTCGTTCTTAAAATTGTAAAGGATATCACATTTAGTTGGTACTAGAACAAAACCCTACTTTCACCTTGAGAGATAGTCTGAGAGTATTGTTGAGTTCGTAGTAGTGATTGAGAGTATTGCAACGAGAGAAGGTTGTAAGAAATCAAGAGAAGAGAAGAAGAAGAAGTAGAGTGCACCTTGGCACTGTAAAAACAAGTTAATTCTGAAGTGATTAAGGAATTATCCTATTAAATTAGGAGAGTGGACGTAGGAGCAGTTTAGTCTCCGAACCACTATACATCTTGTGTTCTTATTTACTGCATTTATCTTTTTGCTTTAGCTCTTGTCTTGTTATAACTGCTATTTGCTATTTGATAACTTAGTATTTAAGTGCATATTAAATTAAGGAGTATAATAGGGCCTATCATTTATTCCGCATACTGTTAAGATGTATTAGAATCTACTGTTAGTATTTTCATAGGACTTGACATACTGTGTAACTTATTTGACACTGATTATTTGTGTTGATTACTTGCGAAAGTTTTTGAAAAACACATACACGTGTATTCCCCCCCCCCCCCCATACACGTGTCACACTCCTTTTGGGACCAACAAGTGGTATCAGAGCAGGGGTTTTAAAGACCACTGCTTTGAGGATCAACTTTGGTTATCTAAACTGATCTACTTGTGCACTTACTGTGATATTCATTATTTCTGATTGTTCACTATGCCTAACACATCTTCTTCTGAGAATTCTAGTGTAGCTGTTCCACCACCTACTGCTATGGGAACCAACCCCATCAACAAGATATCTTACCAGAAATTGCCTATGTTCTCTATTGAGAATTATGACTTCTGGAAGATAAGGATGAGAGCTCACTTGGCCTGTCTCCATGATGAAATGCTAAGGGTGATCACTAAAGGTCCATTTGTGTTCATGAAATCCAACACAAATGTTACAGAAGCCCAAAGAGCAACTGGAGCACAAGAAATTCCAAAAGATGATGATGAGCTCACTCCTGAAGAAAGAAAGAAGCAGAATCTCAACTATGTTGCAATGAACACCCTATATCAGACCATTCCAGATGCTATAATGGGTAGAGTGTTTCACTGCACAACTGCAAAGGAGATTTGGGACACATTAGCTCTAATGTGTGAAGGAACTGACAAGATCAAGGAAAACAAACTTCAAGTTGCTGTTCAAAAGTATGAGCAATTTAGGATGAAATCTGATGAAGACATTGATCAACTAGATGGAAGGTTCACAGACATCACGAATGAGATCAATTCACTTGGAAAAGTATACTCCAAGAGAGAAGTGGCTCTGAAGATACTTAGGAGTTTGACAACCAAATGGAATGTGTATGCTGTCATGATGCAGAATACAAAGGATTTGTCAACAATGCCAATGCAACAAGTGTTCTCAGAACTCAAGGCATATGAATATGACTTGAACAGAAAGAACAACACTGAGGAACCTGAGAGCAAAGGGATTGCACTGAAGGCCAAATCCAATGAACCTGATTCCAAGAAAACCAGCAAATCAAGCAAGAGTGGAAAATGGACTTCCAAAGCTGACTTTTCAGATGAGTTGGCCATGATGGCTAGAAGATTTGAAAGATTAAATTCTAGATTTGGTAAATACAAAAGGTTTTACCAAGATAGAAGAAGAAGGTTCAACTCACCTGAGAAGAAGAATGATGAAAGGAGATCCAGAAGGGACAACTCCAAAGAAGATCCATCTTCATCAACCAAGAAGAGAGATGCTGAAAAGAAGAAAGATGAAGATGAGGATACATGCTACAACTGCAAGAAGACAGGACATTTCCAATATGATTGTCCAGAGCTAACTTCCAAGGAAAGGAAGGAAAGACAAGCTAAGAGGGACAAGAAATATGGAAAGAGGAAAGCATTGAAAGCTGAAGAAGAAACCTCTGAAGATGATCAACTTCCATCTTCATCATCTGAGATGTTTACAGACAGCAGTGATGAAGAGTATCTTATGGCTATTGAAGACAATGATGAGGTACAAGCTATTTATAGTTCTGTCAATTCTAGTAGCACAATGATGTCAAATGAAGACAACCTGAAACTTACTTTTGGTAAGTTGATGGAAGACTTCATGAGACTACAAGAGATTCATGATCAAACCTTAGAAGAAAACAAAGTCTTGAATGCTAAGATTGAAAGAATTATTCAGGTTGAAGCTGAACATGATCTGAGAACTAATGAGTTATGCAATGACTTAACTAAGGAGCTGAATACTCTGAAGGACAAGTCATCTGAACAACTTATTAAGTTGGAAGAACAAGTTAAGCTTCATGAGAGTAAGGACTCGGACTACCAAGCATTGATGGCTAAGTTTGAACATCTTTTCAAGGAACATGAATGTCTTAAATCTAGTGAAGAGAGTCTGAAACTTAAACTGGCTGCCCTGTATAAATCATCTAATTCAATAGATGAACTACAAGGGATGCAAAGGCCTATGACTCAAAAATCTGGACTTGGTTACAATCCAGATAAAACATCTTCACCATGCCTCAGTAATACTTCAACAAGTATTACTAAGAGAGTCTTTGTAAAATCTGTGGCTTAGACTGAAATTGTTGAACCAAAGCTGCTACAGATAAAGGACAAAGGTAAACAACCCATTGTACCAACTATCCTGAATCACAAGTCAAAAGTTGCAAGACCTAAGACAAGATTTCAGAGGCCTGAGACAATTCAGATGAGTAAAGGTCAATGGAAGACAACTCAGCTGAAAAACTCTCAGACTCAGGCAAGAAAACCACAACATATTCAAAGAAGACCAACTCAAATGAGAAGGCCTACAATGAATTATCAAAGGAATTTCCAGCCTAAGTACAATGAGTACAGAAGACTTGAATCCTACATGCCAAGGACATCAAGTAATCTGAATGCCTATCCACAAAGATTCAAGCATGCTGCACATGAATCAAAAGATAGATTTAGCAGATATATGCACAAGAATAGATATAACTCTTCTAAATCATCCAAGATTCACACTAATACTCAATCTCAACCTAAGGCATTTAGAAGGAAGATTGTGTATTTAAATGTTTATGGAAAACAAATTAGCCCTTTTCAAGTAATGAAAATAAGGCAAGTTTGGGTTCCAAAAGGTATATCTAACCCTCTAGGACCCAACTTTCAAAGGGTACCTAAGTTTTGATTTGTAACAGTTTCCAGTGGTGCTATCAACAAAGAAAAGAAGTCCTAAAGAACTTACATAGTACTTGGACAGTGGATGTTCAAGACATATGACTGGAAATAAGGAGCTTCTGTCAGATTTTGTTGAAGAAGATGGACCACAAGTAACTTTTGGTGACAACTCACAAGGAACAACCAAAGGTTATGGAACTCTCAAAATTGGTACTGTAAGTATTACAAATGTTTCATATGTCTATGGTCTGAAACAGAATCTATTCTCAATAAGCCAATTTTGTGATAAAGGTTTTAATGTTGAGTTTTCTAGTAACTTATGTTATATTAAGAATAAATCAAATCAACAGTTACTACTAACTGGGTCAAGGAAAGGTAATGTTTATCTTGCAGATTGGAACAAATCCCCTGAAGATATCTGCTTAGTTGCAAAAAGCTCTAAAGATCTCAGTTGGCTATGGCACAAAAGGCTAAACCATCTGAACTTTAAGACTTTGAACAAACTTGCAAGACTATATTTAGCAGATGGCCTACCAAATGAAGTATTCACAAAAGAACATATCTGTCAAGCATGTCAAGAAGGAAAGCAAGTCAAAGCATCCTTCAAAACAAAGGCTGCCATCTCAACTACAAGAGTACTGCAATTACTTCACATGGATTTATTTGGACCTATTACCCCTGTGAGCATCAGTGGAAAGAAGTATACACTAATAGTAGTGGATGACTTCTCAAGATACACTTGGGTAATATTCATGCTAAAGAAGAAGGAGACTCAACAGAAGCTGCCAGAACTTATGAAGAAAATTACAAATGAGAGAGGCTTGAGCATTTTGAAGATCAGATCAGACAAAGGAACAGAATTCATCAACTCTTACATAAATGAATACTGTCAAGCAAATGGAATCACTCATGAGACTTCATCAGCTAGAACACCTCAACAAAATGGTGTAGCAGAAAGAAGAGTTAGAACACTCAAGGAAGCTGGAAGAACCATGATAGCAGAAGCAAAGATTCCAAAGAGGTTTTGGGCAGAAGCAATCAATACTGCTTGTCACACCCAAAACAGATCCATGCTAACAAAGGAACAAGGAAAAACTCCTTATGAACTCTTCAAAGGGAGAAAACGAAGAATCTCTTACTTTCATATTTTTGGATGTACATGTTTCATTCACAATAATGGGAAGCAACAATTAAAAACATTTGACAGCAAAGTAGATGAAGGAATCTTTCTAGGATATTCTTCATCTAGCAAAGCTTTCAGAGTTTATAATTGTAGAACTCTTATTGTTGAAGAAACACCTCATGTTATCTTTGATGAGTTTTCTTTCAAGCACAGGACCTCAAACAAAGAAGACAAATCCCATGATGAAATCAACACAAGGGTGACAAGGCTAAGAGATGGTGAAAGAAAAGAATCTGTATTTACTGATGTACATTATCCTGACTTGGACAACCTCAAGATATCCAACTTATCTGAAGCCAATCAAGATAAAGACAACTTACCTGAAGCCAACATCCATGAGGAAAACTGCAATGTTGAGTTGAATGAACCCACTCAACCTGAGGTAAGTTCTCCCAATGAAGAAGCTGGTAATGCTGAGGGAGTACAAGGATCAAATGATTTAGGGGGAACTCAACCTGAAAATACCAATGTCAATGACATGGACAACACCCCTGAATATGAAACTGATCCTGCTTTTAATTTTCCTGAATTTTAGGTTGAATTAAATGTTGAACCAGATGAGACTAACTTATCTGAAAATGATCAGTCTAGAAGGACATGGCTAGATGCTCATCCTTCAGACAAGATCATTGGTGATCCTACTAGTGGTGTAATCACTAGGAGACAACATGGAGAGAGTGCTTTATTTTATTGTTTTCTTTCTGAAACAGAACCCACAACCATTGAAGAAGCAATGGAAGACTCCAACTGGATTACAGCAATGCAAGAGGAACTAAATCAGTTCAAAAGGAATGATGTTTGGGAGCTGGTAGACAGACCAACACATCAGGATGTTGTAGGAGCGAAATGGGTTTACAAGAACAAGAAGAATGAAAATGATGTTATAGTTAGAAACAAAGCCAGACTAGTTGCCAAAGGTTATAGTCAACATGAAGGAATAGACTATGATGAGACCTTTGCCCCTGTAGCTAGGTTAGAAGCAATTAGGTTGTTCTTAGCATATGCTGCTCATATGAAGTTCAAGGTATACCAAATGGATGTGAAGAGTGCATTTCTGAATGATGTACTTAAAGAAGAGGTATATGTAGAGCAGCCACCTGGTTTTGAAGAAGGAGACAAAGTGTATAGATTGAAGAAAGCACTTTATGGTCTCAAGCAAGAACCAAGAGCTTGGTATGAGACACTATCACAATTCCTATTGGACAATGGTTTTGTGAAAGGCACAGTTGATAGGACCTTATTTAGGATAAGTGAAGGAAATGATATTCTGTTAGTACAAATATATGTTGATGATATCATTTTTAGTTCACCTAATAAGGATATGTGCAAGAAATTTTCAACTCTCATGCAAGGGAAGTTTGAAATGTCAATGATGGGATTGATAAACTTTTTCCTAGGTTTACAAGTCAAACAATCTGAGAAAGGAATCTTCATCAATCAAGCTAAGTATACTAGAGAAATGATCAAGAAGTTTGGTTGTGAAAATAGAAAACCAGTTAGGATTCCTATGAATACAAATTGGAAAATGGATCCTGACATTGATGGAATAGATACCAACCCCACCGAATATAGAGCAATAATAGGTTCTTTATTATATCTAACTGCAAGCAGACCTGATATTACTTTTGCAGTTGGTGTATGTGCTAGATTTCAGTCCAATCCAAAGAAAAGTCACTTAGAGGCTGCCAAAAGAATACTTAGGTATTTAAAAGGTACAGTGAACTTAGGATTGTGGTATCCATCTGAAGACAACATTGAGTTGACTGGTTATTCTGATGCTGATTATGGAGGATGTAGGATAGACAGAAAATCGACTACTGGCACTTGTCAATTCTTAGGAAACAAATTGATTTCATGGTTTTCCAAGAAACAAACTTCTGTAGCTACTTCAACCATAGATGCTGAATACATGGCTGCTGGAAGTTGCTATGCTCAAATCCTATGTCTCAAACAACAGCTAAGATATTATAAAGTTGTCACAAAAGATGTACCTATCTATTGTGATAATAATAGTGCCATTGCTATTACTCAAAATCCAGTGTTACACACAAGGTGTAAACATGTGGATATTAGACATCACTTCATAAGAGATCATGTTGAGAAAAAGGACATCAGAATGGAAAAGATTCATACTGATAAGCAAAAGGCTGATATTCTTACAAAACCCCTAGCTGAAACAAGGTTCAAGGAACTTGGTTTATTAGATCCTGGAGAGAATGTTTAAAGTATAAGGATTTACTTTATTCATGCCAGAGATACTAGTATTAATCCAAGGGGGAACTTAGAGTGAAGTTTTAGGAAGGATAAGTTAAATGAGACAATTCAAAGTTCATTAATTTATTTTTCACATACTGATATTATGTTTCAAGAATCTTCATGCAGGAAACTTGGACAAAGTACATGGCATTCTTGAGTAAAATCAAGGAAAGATACTTGACAAGTACGAGGAAAACTACGAAGGACAACGTAGAGGATGACAAAGTACATAAGAAACTTCAATAGAAGTTGTCAAGGGTTATTCAGTCAAGTTGTCACTTGACTGTAGATAAGTTTTCTTTTTCATAAAAGTTAAACTCTGTTCATCATTATAGTACGCATTTAATGCTCATAAAAGACAAACAAGAGATCTCTGCTAAAAGACGATCAATTGCACGATTTTCTGAAAAAGCAACTCACTGTGCGCAGGACACAACATTTGCGTCCTTTGGTGTAACAAAATTGATCTAAACCATTAAATTTTATCAATTCAATCTCAACCCTACACCTAATACTTTTCAAATTGTACAGTTGAGGAGATATAAAAGCATAACTTAGATTTTTTTACAATTTACGTTTTCAAAATTTCTGAAAAAGCCCTAAGCTGAATCTCTCAAGAATCCTCAAGCTCATCTACAAGTTTTGCTCAAAGCTCTATAACTTTAACAAAAATGTCTTTGGAAATGGGTTAGTATTTCTCATAATCATCTGTTAAAAGACATGCATATTTGTAAAGCTTTCAAGAAACACAACATGCTCTGTTTTAGTTTTAATGACTCTGTTTGAATTTCTTAAGATGCTATATTTACGGATTAGTCATTTATTGAATGATATGTTGTTAGATACATGTTGTGATAGTTAAAATCGTGTTAATATCTTAGATTCATACACATATTATGTATAGAGATCATGCTTACAAGCTTAAAACATTGTTGGATATGGTATTATGATGCTATGAACATGTTATGTAAATTTATCCACATGTTATTTTAGACATAAATGCTAGATATTACTTAAAGATAGCCTAATCATATGATTCAGTAGTTATATGGAAAGATTTTGCTATTAGACCATACTAATACTGTATATTGGTTATATTTTTAGTTGACTTCAACTCTCCTGATTTGGACATCAACTAGAACTATCTGAGTGAACCAACCATGCTCCATTTTGAGCAAACAATGTGTTTTGACAATCGGGATTGTTACTTGGCTGGAGCAAGCTGGATTGAGGAAATGGCTCGAGGCCATCCCCAAGATATGCCTGGAACTTTCAACTACTCAGTTCTTAGGCACATTTACTCAGAAAAGCTCAGGATCTGGTTACATTATGACTCATGAACCAGACACAACCAAAAGGACTGCTGAAAAGTTTGAGTTTACTGAAGATGACTTTGATGAATTCTTTGGTCTGAATGCTACTGGAGAAGATCCTGAAGAATATATGAGGCATAATGAACAAGAAGTTGCCAACCAATGGATGGATGATCCAGTACTACTCAAATCTGGTCTACACAAGAGAGTTCTGAAGGAGGACTATCAACTATTGCTAGATGTGGTAGCAAAAGTTGTGATGTGCACCACATGGAGCTATGATCAGATCAGCAGATCCAAGGTGAGATTGATGAAAGCTGTTATTGATGGAGGAAAGAAGCCAATGAACTGGAAAGGTTATTTTCTGAAGAAACTTGCAGAAGAAAAAACAAAGTTCAAAATTATGGATGTGAGGAGGGTAGCTGTCAAGAAGACACTAGCTTTCTGTACAAAAGTTGTTGCATTTTTATACAAGTATGGACCTGAGGACATTGTTGAAGATGGAGTTAAGTTCAACACTACCAAGATATTGTTCAGACAATTATCTGTAAGAACTGAGAAAAGATTGGGGCTGGAGATCAAGTCACCAAAAGCCTCAACAAGGAAGCAAGTTAAGTCTGCCAAGCAGAAGAGTGAAGAAGCAAAACAAATGGTGATCAGTATTCTTGAATAAGCTAAGAAGAAATGTAAAGGAAAGGAGGTTGAGAAAGCCTCAAAGATCAAGAAAAAGAGGGCAATGTCAAGCCCTAGTACGAGTGGAGAAGAAACTGAAGAGGAGTATGTTGATACTTTTGAGGAAGAGATGGATGTTGATGAGCAAGCTGAACAGGAAGGTTCAGATGATGATGATAAAGGTGATGATGATGAAGAGAGAGTGTCACCTAGAAACCTAGATTTGAATGATCCAGAACCCTCAAGTCATAGCCCAAAAGCTATTGAAACCACCCCCCATTTGAATGATCCAACCATTCATAAAATTGCCTACAAGTCTGATACCCCCATACCCATTCTTTTTTATGAACCTCAACCCTCATCCAAGTCAGATACAGCTCCTGAATACACCTATGAAATGTCATTGAGAGATGAATTCAAATTTTTCCTAGACCAACTTTATCCCCAACTTACCAAATATCCTGACTTAAGATCAATCTTCTATGATCTTAGATTGATTGTTGATATAAGGAAGAAATCCATGTATGATATTGGGAAAGTGATTGAGTACAAGGGACTGGACTGGTGGGAAAATGAGGAGGCCAGATTAACAGATTTTGCTGAAGTAGAATCCACCTTTGAATTGACAGATGAAAGATTGTTTGCCAACTTGGTGAACATTAAGATTTAGAAGGAAGCTATTCAATCCATTATTGCTGGGATTGATTTGAACATTGAAAACATGATGGAGGAGGATGTTGAGATGTCCAAGCAAGCTAAGGACAATGTAGATGTTGAGATGTCCAAGCAAGCTAAGGACAATGCAGATGTTGAGATGTCCAAGCAAGCTAAGGACAATACAGATGTTTAAATGTTCAAGAACACTGAGGACAAGAATGAAGAAGAGTCCAAGACAGTTGAGGACAAAGAAGTGGAAAATGCTACTATGGAGGTAGACACCACTAAAGGAGGAAATGAAAGTCAAAAGCCTGTTGAGAGAGATTTCTTTGATGGAGTTGAGACTGCCATTGAAGAGTTAAAGAATGGAGAAACCAGTGAAGGAGAAAAGATTGATGAAATTGATCAAAGTCAATTGATTGAGAATGTTGAAGAAGAAGTACAGCCAGCTGTTGAAGCCACTAAATCTATGGAGATTGTCATTTTTGAACCTCCAACTGAGAAATCTACTGAAAATCCTAACATTCATGATGCTGAGTTGATTAAGTCAACTCCTGTTGAAGTCACTGAAGCTGAGGCCAAGAAAGATGAAGTGGAGGCCAATACTGCTAAAAAAGAAGCCGTGAAGACTGAGGAACCAGCTGCTATGAAGAAGCCCTTGGAAAATGAGGCAATAGCTGCAACACCATCAACTTCGAAGGAGTTCCCAATTCACCTAGATGCTTCTCCATTGACTGAAGTCTGCATCATTGATAAGGAGGAAGGAAGAATGAAGGCTGTGCTGGAGGAGTTCAATACTGAGATTGAACAAATTAATGAAGTTGAGAGGAAAAGGCTAGAGAGTGTTGTAGGTTTATGCCTAAACATGGGAAAGTATGTCAGAGATAGTTTGGATGAAACTATCATTCCCACAAATGAAGCCCAGCACAGGTCTTTGCTCAATTTGAACACAAAGGCAAGAAGGATGACAAGGAGGATGGAGAACTTGGAAGAAACCATTGATAATAATGCCATGGATTTATGCATCAAAGTAGAATGTTTGGAAGAGAAGATGAACTCCACAACTATCAAGCTAGAAGCTGTTGAAAAAGGTTTTGAGACCTTTGATAAGAAGATGGACAGTGTTGGAAAAGAAGTGAAGGACTCTACCCTCAAGATTGGAGAGTCATCAAAGATCATGTCAGATGCTGTTACCACATACTTCCACACTGAGAAAGAGTTGATCAAGAAGGACAGGGAGGAAATTCTGAAGATAAAGGATGATGTTGCCAAGGAGAAGGAAGAGACGGAATTCATGTACTTAAAGCAAGGGAAAATGACAGTGATGGAGTACGAGCGAAAATTCACCCTGCTATCGCGCTACGCCACTCATATGGTAGATTCTGAGGAAAAAAAAAGCTCGTCGTTTTGAGAGGGGGCTAAGGTCGGAAATTGGATGTATACTTACTAGGCAAGGGGCTATGACTTATGGTGAAGTGGTAGAGCGAGCTCATGAGATTGCCTCTAGGCTAAGGTTGGACAATGCTATCAAAAAAAAAAAAAAAAGAACTGGTTGAAGCTTCTAGTAAGAAAAGATGGGAAAATCAGCCACAAGCCAAGAATAAACAAGCTAAAGTCGAAGTAAAATGTGGGACCAGTGCTGCCAAGGACCCGTCTACGTGCCCTAAGTGTGGGAGGCCACACAAGGGTGAATGTTTGTTTGGCACATGAGTTTTTTACCGTTGTAGAGAGCCTGGTCACAATGCTCATGATTGTCCGCATGCAAGAGACACAGGTGCCGGGAAGGAATATCCAAAGAAACCCAACGTTGGAAATGCCCGGACATTTGCAATGACCAAGGGAGAAGCAGCTAAGAAACCAGGGACCATGGCAGGTATGTTACCCATTTTAAGTATGCCTGCTCTTACGCTTTTTGATACTGGTGCCACACACTCTTTTATATCTGCTAATTTCTATGAGCATTTAAGGAACGAGGACATCACTGTTATAAATTATAGTTTAGAAGTTAGTATACCTTCTGATAGGGTTATCATAACGGATAAACTATGTAAGAACTTGAGTGTGGACCTTGGAAATAAAGTTTTATTGGCCGACTTGTACGTCATCGATATGAGGGATTTTGATGTAATTTTGGGCATGGATTGGCTCCAAACCAACCATGCTACAATAAAGTGTCACGAGAAAGAAATATCATTCTTGATACCCGGAGAGGAAGAGTTTACATTCTTTGGGGTGAAATCCATGTCCATGCCTAGAGTTATATCCGCAATGAAGGCAGCTAAGTTAATAAGAAAGGAAGGCGTCCAAGATTTCTTGGTTCAAGTGACGAGCACTAAACCACTGGAGTTATCATTGGACGATGTGCCAATAGTGAGAGAATATAAGGATGTTTTCCCTGAAGACTTGCCAGGCTTACCTCTGAATCCTCAAGTGGAGTTTACGATTGACCTTCTCCCTGGAGCTGCACCCGTATCAAAGGCACCTTATAGAATGGCACCCAAGGAACTTCAGGAGTTGAAAGTCCAGCTACAAGAGCTCATTGATAAAGGATTCGCACGACCTAGTGTATCCCCCTGGGGAGCCCCAGTGTTGTTTGTCAAGAAGAAGGATCGGACGTTCCGTTTGTGCATAGACTACCGCGAATTGAACAAGCCCACGATAAAGAATAAGTACCCGCTTCCACGGATTGAGGATCTATTCGACCAACTTAGAGGTTCAAGTGTATTTTCCAAAATCGACTTACGATCGGGTTACCACCAAGTGAAGATCAAGAAAGAAGATATTCCCAAAACTGCTTTCAGAACGCGTTATGGGCACTACCAGTTTGTGGTCATGCCTTTTGGCTTAGCAGTGCACCCGCAGTATTCATCGATCTCACTGAGGCTCAAAGGGCAGATACAAGAGATGTGCTCCCCAAAGATGAAGATGACTTCACTGCTCATGAAAAGAGGAAGGATAATTTGACTTATCTTGCAATGAATACCCTCTATCAAACAATTCCAGATGCAGTCATGGGAACGGTCTACCACTGCACAACTGCCAAAGAAATTTGGGATACTCTTACAGAAATGTGTGAGGGCACTGAGAAAATCAAGGAGAATAAGCTCCAAGTGGCAGTGCAGAAGTTTGAACAGTTCACAATGGAGTCTAAGGAGTCCATTAATAAATTTGCTGGTAGATTCACTGATGTGATGAATGAAATCAACTCCTTGGGCAAGGTCTACACCAAGAGAGAAGTTGGATTGAAGATCTTGAGAAGTCTCACTCAAAAGTGGGATGTCTATGCTGTAATGATGCAGAACACCAAGGATCTCTCCACCATGCCCATGCAACAAATCTTCTCTGAACTCAAAGCATATGAGTTCGACCTCAATAGAAGAAAGCCTATTGAGGAACCTTCAAATCCTACTAAAGGAGTGGCATTCAAAGCCAAAACTGCTGAACCAGAAATGCAGTCCACTCCAAGATCATCAAAGTCAGTCTCAAAGACTGAAATGAAGGAAGAACTAGCATTGATGGCTAGGAGGTTTGAAAAGCTAAATTCAAGGTTTGGTAGATACAAGAAATTCTACCAGGACAACAAATTCAGGAGAAGATACAACTCTCCTGAAGCTCAGGCTGAGGTCAAAAAGCCTGAAGAGAAAAGATCAGAGGACAAGTACTCTGATAGGAGAAGGTCCAGTAGAGCTGAACCTTCATCATCAAAAAGAAGAGAAGAATCAAAGAAAGATGATGATGAAGACTTGTGCTATAATTGCAAGAAGAAAGGGCACTTCCAGTATGACTGCCCTGAACTGAGCTCTAAGGAGAGAAGAGAAAGGCAAGCTAAAAGAGACAGAAAGTTCACCAATAGAAAGGCCATGATGGCTGGTGAAGAATCTGATAGTGCTGAAATCTTCAACTCTTCTGATGGACTGTTCTCCAACAGTGATGATGATGATGATGTCTGCAACATGGCTTTTGAGGATGATGAGGTATCCTCTACTTCTAGTTCACCATCATTCATCTCACAAAACAATAGTGAGGTCAACTTGAAGCTTTCCCTTGGAAAGTTGATGGAAGATTTCACTATGCTACAAGAATTTCATGATAATTGTGTGAGAGAAAATGAAAGATTGGCTATTGAACTTGCCAAAAACTCTGAGGCAGTTGTTGATGTCAAGTCTACTGAGTTGTATCAACAAGTCTTGAGAGAGCTTGAGGAAGCAAATCTCAGGATAGTTGACCAACAAAAGGAGATTGATGATCAACTTCTCTCTCAGAAGAGAAAAGATATTGAACTCAAAATTCTAAATGCCAAGTTTGAAAATATCTCACATGAATATGATATTCTTAAAACAAGTGAAGAGAGCCTGAAATTAAAGATGTCTGCTCTGAAGAAATCCTCTAGAGCAATAGAGGAAATTCAGAGTTATCAAAGACCTATGGCTCAAAGAAGTGGATTAGGTTTTGATCCATTTGAATCTTCACCTTGTCTTAGTGTTGCTTCCATAAGTAACACTAAGAGAATCTTTGTTAAGTCAGTGGCACCAACTGAAAATGAAACCTAAGGAAATGGCCAAATGGATGATCTGCCTACTCAAATGCTTCAGGAGAATAGGCCCAAACCTAAGGAAATGGCCAAAGCTCTTGAACATAAGAGGGATGTTGGTCAGCAGAGTAGGCCCAATGGAAGGGCAACTCTCCTGAACAATGTTCAGAGGAGTTATCCAAGGTATAATCAGCCTAGGCCAACCCTTCTGAGAAAGCCTCAGCTGAATAGACCTAAGGACAACTATCCTCAAAGGCAAAATAAAATGAGACAACCAAAACCCTTCATGCCAAAGGGCAATGGTCATAAGAAAGCCTTTCCTCAAAGATTCCCTCAAGTAGCACAAAGAACTCATAAGTTCAGGAGATCTGACAACTCTCCTGAAACTTACAGAGTTAACACATTCACACACACTTTCCCAAAGGCATTTAAGGGAAAGACAGTGTATGTAGATGCTAGAGGAAGACAACTTAGCCACCTTGAATCAATCAGGGTTATTAGGCAAGTTTGGGTTCCTAAAGGTACAGCTAACCTCTCAGGACCCAAAACTCAAAGGGTACCTAAACCTATCTAATTGCAGGTACCAATGGGCCACAAAAAGAGGAGCATGAGCAAAAAGTCAGCATGGTACCTTGACAGTGGATGTTCAAGGCACATGACTGGAAACAAGGAACTCCTCACTGATTTTATTGAAAAAGAAGGCCCAAATGTCACATTTGGAGACAGCTCACAAGCTACTACAGAAGGTTATGGTACTTTGATGATTGGTAACATCAAAGTATCCAATGTGTCTTATGTGGCTGGTCTCAAATATAATCTTCTTAGTATCAGCCAATTTTGTGATAAAGACTTTAATGTTGAGTTTTCTAGTGGAAAATGTTTAATCAAAAATAAAACTCAACAAATTCTACTGACTGGAACTAGAAAAGGAAATGTGTATTTTGCAGACTGGGACAAGTCTACTGATGTTGCATGCTTCATTGCTAAGAGTTCTAGTGAACAAAGTTGGTTATGGCATAACAGATTAAACCACTTGAACTTCAAAACAATGAACAAAATTGCTAGAAATGCATTAATTAAAGGACTACCTAATGAGGTTTTCATTAAAGAGCATGTCTGTAAACCATGCCAAGAAGGAAAACAGATTAAAACCTCATTTAAGGGAAAACCAGTCATCTCTACTGAAAGGGTACTTGAACTCCTACACATGGACCTATTTGGACCAATTACCCCTGCAAGCATAAATGGTAGAAAATACACATTGGTTGTAGTAGATGACTTCTCTAGGTTCACATGGGTAGTATTTCTCCTTAATAAGAAGGAAACTCAAGTCAAACTGCCTGAACTTCTAAAGAGATTGTCAAATGAGAAAAGCCTTAGCATTATCAAGATAAGATCTGATAAAGGCACTGAGTTCATTAATTCATATATCAATGAGTATTGCACATCTAATGGAATAGCTCATGAAACCTCAGCAGCTAGAACTCCCCAACAGAATGGAGTTGCAGAAAGGAGAAATAGAACTTTAAAAGAAGCTGCTAGAACCTTAATTGCTGATTCAAATTTACCTAAGAGGTTTTGGGCTGAAGCTATAAACACTGCATGCCATACTCAAAATAGATGTTTGATCACTAAGGGGCAAGGCAAAACCCCCTATGAACTCTGGAAAGGAAGATTGCCTAAAGTGTCATACTTTCACATTTTTGGTTGCAAGTGTTTTATTCACAATAATGGGAAAGAACAGCTGAAAGCCTATTATAGCAAAGCTGATGAAGGAGTATTTCTTGGATATTCTCAAATCAGTAGAGCTTTCAGGGTCTACAATAAGAAAACCCTTATTGTGGAAGAAACACCTCATGTTGTGTTTGATGAATCTATTCATGAGTTCAGGAATGAGAACTTGGAATCAGAAGAAATCACACAGAGGACAACCAGACTGAGCCTAAAAGATAAAGACACTGAATTCATAGAAGTTGTCCAAGCCAACCTACCTGAAAAACTCCCATTGGACAACAATCCTGAAGGCAACCTTCCTGAGGAAAATCCCACAAATGGAAATGGTGAACTGAATGATCCAATCCCAGTTCACATCCAGGTAACAACTACCAATGAAGAAGCAGTTCCTGCTGAGGTAGTTAATGAGTTAAATAATCAAGGGGGAACTCAAAATGTTGAAAATACCAATGTCCCTGACATTGAGGACAACACCCCTGATTATGATCCTGAATTAGATCCTGCATTCAATTATCCTGAATTTTATGATCAAAATGACTCAACTTCAGTAGAGGACAACTCTACTGAAGAGATCAGAAAAAGAAGGACTTGGTTGTCTGACCATCCTACTGATCTAATACTTGGTGATCCAATTATAGGAGTCAAAACAAGGAGATTTCATGGTGAAAGTGCTCTTTTCTGTTGTTTCTTGTCAGAACAAGAACCAAGTGATATTGAGGAAGCACTTCAAGATGCCAATTGGATCACAGCCATTCAGGAAGAACTGAATCAATTCACCAGAAATGAAGTATGGGAGTTGGTGGATAGACCTTCACATCAAGATGTTATTGGAACAAAGTGGGTGTTCAAGAACAAGAAGAATGAAAATGATGTGATTGTCAGAAACAAAGCAAGACTTGTGGCAAAAGGCTATTGCCAACATGAAGGCATTGACTATGATGAGACATTTGCACCTGTGGCAAGGCTAGAAGCAATAAGGCTCTTTCTAGCCTATGCAGCCCACAAGAGGTTCAATGTGTACCAGATGGATGTCAAGAGTGCCTTTCTGAATAGAGTCTTGAAAGAAGAAGTCTATGTGGAGCAACCACCAGGTTTTGAGGTTGGAAATCAAGTTTACAGACTGAAGAAGGCTCTATATGGACTCAAGCAAGCCCCTAGGGCTTGGTATGATACACTGTCACAATTCCTCTTGGATCATGGATTCACCAAGGGAACTGTGGACAGAACTCTCTTCAGAATCTCTGAAGGAGAGGACATCTTGCTTGTCCAAATTTATGTGTGATGCGTCGAAAAAGAACGCTTACGGATGTCAATCGTTCCTTTGCGAGCACTGCTAATCACGAGTTTGAATCACGTGTTTATCCTTGGCAAAACTTCAAAGAAATCTCCTTGGAAATCCACAAATGACCTGCAAAAGTACGCCGGAGGGGGGCTCCGGCGTAGAAGCTCCGACGCTCAAGTCAGATTCAATCGTTGGCGAAATCAAAGAGGAATTCCCCTGTATGTCTAGGGAAATTCCGGCGAATATAGTGGAGTTTCTCCTCCAATCAGTGTACAATTCGTGTAAAAGTATGTAAAGTATGTATTCTGTAAAAAACGTATGTATTTGTTTAAGAACCTAACCAAGAATAGGGAAATAACCTCGTTTATATACCTGGCCCCTCTCTCTGCGGAGAGGGGAAGACTTCTTCTCCCTATATTCTCGGCCCATCCCCGTAAATCCGGCCTCAAATCCCTAAGGACTCGGCCTCTCTCCCTGAAGACTTGGTTCTTCAGCTTATCGGCTCCTACTTTCGTGGGTTTGAACTATTCCTTTGACTTGGCTAAGAAAGATGGACTATACATTCCATATTTGGGCCGGACCACTTCAAGCCCAAGGGCTATTAATCTCTTCAAATATGGGCCAAAGGCCCACTCACCCTGATATCTCTAATTTCCCTACTTAAGCCCAGGGGTGTATTAATCCTGTTTCTTCGACGTATTGACCTAATCACAACTATCATAATTTATCCCGTTTCCACGTGTCGACTTCTCAGAGAGCGACATATTTATCTACATCAACCACTCCCCCCTACTCTCATAAAAGGAATCATTTTTAGGAGAGTAGGAAAACAATAACACTGGGATAAATACCAAAAAAAATTTTTTTCCTAAAACTTAGAATACCCTTCGAAATATTTTGCTGATTTGATTCCCTTCGCAATAATTACCTCTGGAAGGCGTCAGGTCTTTTGCACTTCCACACGCAACTTTGCCCTCGAATCCCGTAGCCACGCGTTCATTCCTAACCCAACATCAGGCCGTCGTTTTTCCCTTACGCGCCTTTCGATTGGGGGGGGCATTGAATTCTCCTCGGTCTTCTCCTTTCTCTTTCCAGCGTAATTATTCAAAATCCCTTTTTTCCACCAAAAACCCTTCTCTCTTTCATTTCAAGCTTATCTATCTTCCATCTTCGTTTAACCTCTGCGATTCTAACTCCTCCGTGCACGTCCAGCGGCCGTTCCGTCACCACTCCTAAAACCGACTTTTCTCCAGGTATCTATTCCTTCCCTTCTTCTCTCATTTACAATATCCTCATGTCATCCTCTTCAGACTCCATTTCCATGGAGAGTTCTACCTCCGATTCGTTTCCCATATTTCTCGTAACCGACCAAGCTTTGGAGGATAAAATTTCTGGGCCTTCAATTCTTAGTTTTGAGCGTGTTGCCGCTTTCCTTCGTTCTGGGATCTTCCCCGCCGACTATTCCGTTAGGGCTGCTCATAAAAAAGAGCGCCCTAACTTTCCAGGTCAAAATACCTTAGCCTTTTGGGAGGCTCAACTAAAAGCGGGTCTCCGTTTCCAAATCCATCCTTACCTCTGCCAAATTTCCGCTTATCTCCGTATACCTTTGAACCAATTTACTCCCAATGCCATACGTGCAATGTTAGGTTTTTATATCCTAATGAAGGGAAATGGTGGGGATCCTTCGGCTCAACTCTTTCTAACCCAGTACGTGTGCAAGTTCGCGGACGGGTTCTTTTATGCTAGTGGTCGTACCTCCAGGACCGGCAAGTTCATGGAAAAACTCCATGAGGGAGTCCAGGACTGGAAAGACTACTATTTCTTTGTTACAAATCCTCTTCCTTGGGAATTTCCTCATGAAGGATGGATTTATGAGAATCCTGGGGTACCCCATCCTCCTCTTTCAATTTGTTCTTCTTTAAACCTGGATGTGATGAACCACTTAAACGATCATGTCTCTGTTCATGGCTTTTGGTCCTGGATGTAATGGGTATCTGTAAAAATCCTAGAGCTCTCTCTCATTTTGGTTTTGGTCGCTCCGATTAACCTTTAGGTCCCGATGATGGTAATACCATTTCCTTTCCTGAGTAGTGTCTTCCGAATTGGAGATGCCTTGTTTATTTAATGTCGTTTCATATTTCTTTGTGCAGCTATGAGTTGGTTAACTCAGATTTCGCGTGATGCTGCCCCTCTCTCAATGGTTAATAAGTCTCCGGCTCCTGCAAGTTCTTCGAAAGCTCAAATTCCTCCTTCCCCAGTGGAACCTGCCACTGGGTCCGTTGCTAAGCGTACCCGTTCCTCTACCGAGAAAGCCATGGTTTCTGCATTGCCTCCTGTCTCCGATGCTTCTAAGAAGAAGAAATCCAAAACCAAATCCTCTCTGCCTAATGTCGCTTCCGATGCTCCAGATGAGATCAATGTCAATCATCTCTTGGCTTTTATAGAACGTTACACTCCGACTCCTGCCACTGAGGCCCTTAATGCTCTGTCCTTCGGCGAACGGGTTGTGCATGCCGCTCATAGCTTTACCCAGGTATTCTCTTCGTGCAAATACATTTCTAAGAAATTTTAATAAGAAAGAGTGCACTTGTCTTAATTCTTTAGATAATTCATTTTGTAGTTTGGTCTTCTGTTCTCCAACGTGTCCGAACGAGCTCTTCAGTCCCTCCAACTGGTGGATGATATCCACAGTCAAGTAGAGTTGGAGAAGGTGAAGAAGGATATTCTCGAAGCAGAGTTACATGATGCTAATCAGAGGTGTAAAGTACTCCAAACAACGCTCTCGGGGGAGATTTCTTCGTTGAAGCAAGAGTTCGGTAAACGGGTGGAACAGCTGGAAGTCACTCTTCCTCAAGCTGGTATGAATTTGTGCCTAGACTCCCTGTTTACCTCTGCCGCAGGTCAAAAATTTCTAGGTACCTTGCATCAGGAGTGGCTGGAGGCCTTTCTTCGAAGTAGCAGCTTTTTGGGAGCGATGGGCGCGTATATCCCACATTTCATTGATCATGGATTTTCCAACGCTGTGGCCGAACATTCCGCTCCGAGATTTAATGGTCAGTATACCCGTGCCCTCCAGTTAGATGAACTGGACACTCCCCCTAAGTTCCCTGGAGATGCCAAAGAAGACATCAATACTCCCTGGTGGTTACCTGGGATGAGGAAGGCGATCTTAGAGTTGAAGGATGCTTCCCTGAAATTAGATGATCTTACGCCGGCGAAGGATATGGCTTTCCCTATCCATGTGGAAAACCCCACTCCAGTGGCTACCGTGGCAGCGGGTGCTTTGATGGAAAAGGCAGAGGGAGGCGATTCCAGTGGGCGAGCTGAGGAGGCAGGGGAAGGTTCCGAGGGGAAGAATGATGTTACCCTCTCTTCATAACTTTGATTCTCTGATAACACTTTGGTACTGTTAAAACACTTTTTATTTTGTTAAGGCCTCTAAGGCCCTTTTTGGTATTTTCCGGAGACTCCACACTCTGAGGTTTTTCTGTGGAGGACTTAGGCATGGTGCCTTAAGTCTTGAATATTTCTGCTTTTCTTCCGCTTAATATCGTACCTGCACATTTATCACTTGGCATGCATATATATATATATATCTCTGACTCTATTATTAGATGTGTAACGTAATATCCGTCCTGCTTATGAATTTAACATGTTTTCAGCGTTTTCTTGACACGTAAAGGCTCTAAAGCTCCTAGAAGAACCTTAATGAGAAGATAGGATTCATATCCCTGCACTTACTTGGTGATTTGCTAATGTTTCCAGTCTTTCTCTTAACACTAGAGTTTTAGGGATTATCCTCTCCCCTAGGTCAGAATTCGTAGGGATTATACTCTCCCTTAAGTTGTTTATACTCGTGAGAGTTGTTTATACTCGTAAGAGTTGTTTATACTCGTAAGAGTTGTTTATACTCGTAAGAGTTAGTTTATACTCGTAAGAGTTGGTTTATACTCGTAAGAGTTAGTTTATACTCGTAAGAGTTCTTAGGGATTATACTCTCCCTGAAGTTTAGAATGTTTAGGGATTATACTCTCCCAAAAGTTAGAATTTGTAGGGATTATACTCTCCCTTAAGTTGTTTATACTCGTAAGAGTTAGTTTATACTCGTAAGAGTTAGTTTATACTCGTAAGAGTTAGTTTATACTCGTAAGAGTTGGTTTATACTCGTAAGAGTTGTTTATACTCGTAAGAGTTAGTTTATACTCGTAAGAGTTAGTTTATACTCGTAAGAGTTGGTTTATACTCGTAAGAGTTAGTTTATACTCGTAAGAGTTGTTTATACTCGTAAGAGTTAGTTTATACTCGTAAGAGTTAGTTTATACTCGTAAGAGTTGGTTTATACTCGTAAGAGTTGGTTTATACTCGTAAGAGTTGGTTTATACTCGTAAGAGTTTTGAGAGTCGCTAGGGATAGGGTTTATCGACGGTTAATCATGTCTTCCGCTGCTGTACCCCCTACTCCCCCTAGCTTTAGAGGCTGTCGTGAATAAAAACTTTAGGAATTTTTCCTAGGTATTCTCTATTCGGGCATTAATGAGTTGGTGTAAATATCTCTATCTCGCAATGTCTCTATCATATTACATTTCAGTTTCCAAAACATATTCGTTATTCCAGCCCTCATTATGCAGGCCCTTAACAGTTATCTTAACACGGTATTAACATATGAGAAACATTTCATCATAAAATTAGCACATAAGAGTCATCTCATCACAGTATCAACATGCATTTAGCTGAAATTTTATCAAAACTGGTGCTCCATTGATCAAAAGTGTTTATCAACATAGGCAAATAAGGGGAACCTATGCCGGCCTCATTAAAAACCTCTCTGTGGTAAAACCCCAAAGGGAAACCCACGTAGAGGGAAAAAGAGTGCCGGTGAAGCAATTATTCGAATAAGAAATAAACATTCAAAAGTGTTCATAAAGAGAGAGGAAGTAGGGGAATAACACCTTCCTCAAACATAAAACCTCTTCAAGTGGCACACGTTCCATGGCCTTAGTATCTCTTTCCCTGTCATGTCTTGGAGCTTGTATGCTCCGCCTTTTAGTACCTGTATCACCCTGTACGGACCTTCCCAATTGGGTTCCATCTTCCCAGTGTTCTTCAAGGCATCTGCTCTCTGAAGGACTAAATCTCCGACTTTAAAGGAACGAGGGATTACCCTGCGATCATATGCTGCCTTGATCCGACTCTTGTACCTCTCTGCTTTTAATCTTGCCATCTCCCTCTCTTCATCTACCAGGTCTAGCGCCTCTCTCATCAATTCTTCATTTCTTTTTTCTTCAAAATAGGTGATCCGGTGCGATTTGAGTCTGGCTTCAGGAGGTATCACTGTCGCTGCCCCATATACCAAGTAGAAGGGAGATTCGCCCGTAGCTGTTTTAGGGCTGGTCCTGTAGGACCAGAGAACGTTGTCTAACTCCTTCACCCATTTCCCTCCTACCTCTTCCAATCGCGTTCGAATACCATCCACTAAGATTCTGTTTGTAACTTCCACCTGCCCATTAGCTTGTGGATGGGCTACTGAAGTAAACCTCTGTGTAATGTTCCATCTCTCGCAGCATCTCCTTACTTTCTCTCCATTGAATTGCGTTCCGTTGTCGGAAACCAAGATTCTGGGTACTCCAAACCTGCAACAAATATGTCTAGCAAGGAAAAGAATTACATTGTCTTCTTCGATTTTGGCTAAGGGCACAACCTCTACCCATTTACTGAAATAATCTACGGCTACTATCAAAAATTTTCTCCCTCCTTGGATGACCTTGCTCACATAATATATGGGCTGTTGTGTGGAACCTTCCTCTTTCATCAAGGCAGTACTCAGAGAATGTTCCCCTACTGAGAGGTATAGGAGTAGAACATCTCCCTGAGTGGGCTTGGTTAACTTCGGGAGTTGTTCTAGATGGAGCTTCAATTCCTCAAAAGCCTTCTGGCATTGTTCATCCCATTCGAATCTTGAGCCCTTCCTTAGTGTTCTGAAGAAGTGATGGCTCTTTTCCGCTGATTTTGCTATAAATCTGCTAAGGGCTGCGATCCTGCCGTTCAAAGTCTGCAACTCCTTCAGGTTTCGAGGGGGTTGCATGTCAAGGACCGCTTTTACCTTGGCAGGGTTAACCTCTATTCCTCTTTGCGTCACCATATATCCGAGAAATTTCCCTGAACCTACTCCAAAGGAACATTTAGCGGGGTTAAGTTTGATACCGTTCTTTCTAATTACCTGAAATATTTCCTTCAGGTCATCAATGTGTTCCTCTGCTTTGATGCTTTTAGCTAGCATGTCGTCTACGTAAACCTCCATATTTCTCCCTATCTTACCTCGGAAAACCGAGTCTACCATCCTTTGATAGGTGGCTCCTGCATTTATTAGTCCGAACGACATACGTACATAACCAAAAGTACCACACGTTGCAATAAAGCATACCTTGGGTACATCGAGGGGGTTCAAATGGATTTGATGGTACCCCTGATAAGCATCCATCATGCTGAGCAATTCGAACCCGGATGTGGCATCCACCAATTGATCAATCCTAGGCAGGGGATAGTGATCTTTAGGGCAAGCTTTGTTCAAGTCTCTGAAGTCGATGCACATCCTCCATTTGCCGGCTCCCTTAGATACCAGCACTGCATTCGAGAGCCACTCAGGGAACTGTACTCTCTTCACGTGCCCGGCATTCAACAATTTATCGATTTCCTCTTTTACAATGAGGTTCTTCTCTTTGCCGAAGTTCCTCAACTTCTGTTTCACGGGCCTAGCTTTGGGATCCACATTCAGGTGGTGCACTGCTATTTCTGGAGGGATACCCGTCATATCCGTCGCCGTGAATGCGAAGATGTCTGCATTCTCCTGGAGGGTGAGTATCATCTTTCTCTGGAGCTCAGGGTTCATATTCGTACCTATCCTGGTTGTAAATCCCTCTCTTCCTGGGTAGAGCTCGATGCTCATTAACTCTTCGTCCGCCTTAGCCTTGGGTTGCTCTTGCACTAGCTCGCCCACTTTCTGTTTCTTCAGCTCAGGGTCTTCGCCCTTAAATCTCTCCATTCCTCTGAATACAGCCCTGTCTGCTATCTTGACCGATTCCACGTAACACTTCCTTGCCTGATATTGATCACCACATATCTCTCCCACACCCCCCAAGGCAGGGAACTTCATCTTCATGTGGAAGGTGGAGATCACTGCCTGAAAAATATTCAAGCTTGGCCTTCCCATTACTACATTATAGGAGGATGGGACATCTACAATCAGGAACTCTATGACTTGTACTCGACGGTTAGGGGCAACTTCTAACCCTACTTGTAGTAACGCTGAACCGAGGGGTTGAATAGCTCCCCCTGAGAATCCATAAAGAGCGGTTTCCACCGGTCTAAGCTTTATATTCAGGTCCATCTTTTTAAAGCACTCCAAAAACATGATATCGGCAGAGCTTCCAGTATCTACAAAAATCCTTGCTACATCGTATCCCGCTATATCCGTAGTAATGACTAATGCGTCATTATGAATCTCTCTGGGTTCCCCTGCGTCTTCTGGCCCGAAATGGATGTCCGGACCTTCTGCCATCTTTCCCACCTCATGGTGCTCTACATTCCTCTCGTTCTTCAGCGACCGAACGCTCTGCTTTCTCTGCCTGAAGGAATCCCCATCAGCGGGGCCTCCCATAATCATGTGGATAGTTCCCCTCTTCTGGGGAGGGGGTGGTGGCTCCTCATTGCCCTTCCTCTGATTTCTTCTATCATCTTCCTGCTTCCCCTCAGGGTCCTTTCTCTTCTGACCCCTAGGGCCTTGTCGGTCTCTGAAAATAAACTCTTTCAGGTGACCTGCCTGAATCATCCTCTCTATCTCATCCTTCAGATGCCAACATTGGTTGGTATCGTGGCCATAATCGTTATGGAACCTGCAGAATTTGTTTGACTTAGGATTTTGGGGACCTCTGCTTCTTGAATAGGGGAATTTCATATCCGGATGATCCCCTGCCACCTCTAGGACTTCGGCTGGCTCTATCCTCAAAGGGGTATATCTCTTTGCCCCTCTCCTGGGGTTCCAGGGTGCAGCTTCCTCTCTTCTTACACTTTCCAATCTTCTGGAGCTCCGATATCTATCTGGACTTGGCCTCCTAAGCGGAATTTCCTTCCTCCTTTCTCCATTACCCACTATCGTGCGGGTCTCCGAGCGCTTGGCTTTTCTTACCTCTTCCAGGGTGAGGTATTTTTCTGCCCTCCTTAACAATTCATCAAAAGTCCGAACTGGCTTCTTGGCTAGAGACGTGAACAGATCTCCATCTCTTAACCCGTTGGTAAGGGCGTTAATCTTAACCTCTGAGGAGGCTGTAGGTACTTCCAGAGCTGCTTGGTTGAATCTTTTTAGGAAAGCCCTCAAGCTCTCATTCTCTCCCTGACGCATGTTGAATAAGGTAAGGGTAGCTCTAGGCTGTCTCCTAGCGCTGGCGAATTGATGCAGGAACAATTCGCTGAATTCAGACCACGAGTGCACAGTGTCTGGTCCCAGTTGAGTGAACCATTGCTGTGCAGCCTTAGACAGAGTGGTCAAGAACACTCTGCACTTAACGCCCTCTCCATATCGATGTAATAGAGCAGCATTCTCAAACCTCATCAGGTGCTCGTACGGGTCCGTGGTGCCATCATATTCAAAGTTCAAAGGTTTGAAATTAGAGGGCAGTTCATCTTGCAAAATACTAAATGAGAATTGATATCCAGTGGTATAAGAGGGTTTACTTACATTGTCAGTAATATGTTTCTGTATATCCCTCATCTCCTTCCGCAAGGCCTGTATCTGATCACTGACGGCTCCTTGATACGTGTCGTCCGTGCTTTCTCCCATCCCTGTATCCAGGGTGGTATCCCCAAGGACCCTTTCCACATCCCTCCGAGGGGGTCTTTCCAGGATGCTCCTTTCAGCCTGGGAAGGTACCTTTTCTTCTGGGTTTCGAGGGGGATCCTCGTTCCTGGAAGGGACTGGAACCGAGTCAATGACCTGCTCTGGTGGATTTGGGCGTGTGCCCTTATGAGTAGGTTCGGGAGGGCGGAGTCCTCGAGCCGCAATTATTCTTTCCACTGATTGTGCGATCATTTCATCCAACTGATCTCGAGAGACAGTCAGGAGTTCCGGTTGAGCGCTAGGGTTATCCCTATTGATTCCACTCCCGGAAGCTCCCGAGGTGCCTGGTACATCTCCCTCCAGAGCAGGAGGGATATCCTCCGACGTATGATCTACAGACTGTTTCCCTAGATTTCGATTTAAGGGAAACCCTGGAGGAGGAATGTCTTCTGGTGTATGATCCACGGGTCGTTTCCCTAAATTTCGATTTAAGGGAAACCCTGGAGGAGGCGGAGGAAGAGGAGGAGGAGTAGAATCTCCTTTCTCCTTCATCTGCTTCGATAAGTCGTGTCCTCCACCCATTTAAGTACGGAATTTTTCTCACGCCTTAGCTTAAAAGTTTTCCACAGACGGCGCCAGTTGATGCGTCGAAAAAGAACGCTTACGGATGTCAATCGTTCCTTTGCGAGCACTGCTAATCACGAGTATGAATCACGTGTTTATCCTTGGCAAAACTTCAAAGAAATCTCCTTGGAAATCCACAAATGACCTGCAAAAGTACGCCGGAGGGGGGCTCCGGCGTAGAAGCTCCGACGCTCAAGTCAGATTCAATCGTTGGCGAAATCAAAGAGGAATTCCCCTGTATGTCTAGGGAAATTCCGGCGAATATAGTGGAGTTTCTCCTCCAATCAGTGTACAATTCGTGTAAAAGTATGTAAAGTATGTATTCTGTAAAAAACGTATGTATTTGTTTAAGAACCTAACCAAGAATAGGGAAATAACCTCGTTTATATACCTGGCCCCTCTCTCTGCGGAGAGGGGAAGACTTCTTCTCCCTATATTCTCGGCCCATCCCCGTAAATCCGGCCTCAAATCCCTAAGGACTCGGCCTCTCTCCCTGAAGACTTGGTTCTTCAGCTTATCGGCTCCTACTTTCGTGGGTTTGAACTATTCCTTTGACTTGGCTAAGAAAGATGGACTATACATTCCATATTTGGGCCGGACAACTTCAAGCCCAAGGGCTATTAATCTCTTCAAATATGGGCCAAAGGCCCACTCACCCTGATATCTCTAATTTCCCTACTTAAGCCCAGGGGTGTATTAATCCTGTTTCTTCGACGTATTGACCTAATCACAACTATCATAATTTATCCCGTTTCCACGTGTCGACTTCTCAGAGAGCGACATATTTATCTACATCAATGTGGATGACATAATATTTGGATCCCCCAATGAAAAGCTGTGTGAGAAGTTCTCCAAGCTTTTGCAAAGCAAGTTTGAGATGTCCATGATGGGGTTGATGAACTTCTTTTTGGGTCTTCAAGTCAAGCAATCAAAAGAAGGGATCTTCATCAACCAAGCTAAGTACACCAGAGAAATGATCAAGAAGTTTGGGTGTGCTACTAGCAAGCCAGTAAGGATCCCAATGAACACAAATTGGAAGATGGATCCTGATGAAAGTGGTGTTTCAACCAACTCTACTGAGTATAGAGGAATAATTGGTTCACTCCTCTATCCTAAGAAAAGCCATCTTGAGGCTGCAAAGAGGATTTTGAGGTATCTCAAAGGTACTGAGAATCTAGGCCTTTGGTATCCTGCTGATGACAACATTGAGTTAACTGGCTACTCAGATGCTGACTATGGAGGTTGCAGAATTGATAGAAAGTCCACTTCAGGGACTTGTCAATTCTTAGGCAACAAGCTTATATCTTGGTTTTCCAAGAAGCAGAACACAGTGGCTACTTCCACCACTGAAGCTGAGTATGTTGCAGCTGGAAGTTGTTATGCTCAAATTCTTTGGTTGAGACAACAACTAAAAGACTACAAAGTCAACTCTACTGAAGTGCCAATATTCTGTGATAACAATAGTGACATTCCTATATCATAAAATCCTGTCTTGCACACAAGATGCAAACATGTGGACATCAAGCATCACTTCATTAGAGACCATGTGGAGAAGAAGGATATAAAGTTGGTCAAGATCCACACAGATCATCAAAAAGATGATATTCTAACAAAGCCACTTGCAGAGGCAAGATTTCTGGAGTTATCAGCAGAGTTGGGACTACTTGATCCAGGGAAGTTGGACAAGTAAAACTCATGGAAGTTAAGGGGAAGTATGGAAACTAAAAGAAGTTTCAGCAGACTTGGTCAAGTCTACTGAAGTTCAGAAGAGATGATTGAAATTATTCAGGACACTTGTCCATTGGAATTCAGGACCCTTGTCCACATCTCCTCAGGACACTAGTCCTAGTGGGGTCAGATAAGTTGTTTTAGCTATCAAACTATTTTCTTGGTTTGATAAGCACCTACTTTGGGTAATCATTTTATATCTTGATATCCATCCCAATTACAGATATCATCTCTGTGGGATTTAATTTGTCCCCCACCCAAAAGGTCGCTTTCCATGCATTAAATGCCAAGATTTAACTCTTGTTTGCATTACACTTTTCAAGCCATGATCTATCTCGAAAACTCCCCAACCATTAACTAATATTAAATAACTTCCACGTTTTGAATAAAACCAATAACTCACTGTTACATTGGTTTTTAACCATTGGATCAAAACTGGCCAACTCCCCTGAAATGCATCCTGGCCGTCCAAGTGTATTTTCCCATTTTTGACAACCGTTGAAAATACACAAACCTCACCAACTCATTGACAAACATTCTTTTTAGAATATTCTCAAGTCTTAAAACTCCCCCACACACTCTTCTTCCCCAAGCATTCGAAACCGTAGCTCATTTTCTTCAAACTCTCTCAAAACTCTCTCAATTTCATCTCTGTAATCTTCAATGGCCCCCAAAGTTAGACCAGAGATGATCATAGATTTTTCAAACAAGGCTCTAGACCTTGATTTTGGATATTTGAGCAACAAGAACAGACTTCACTTTGAGCCCATCATATCATTTGCAAGTGAAGATCCTGAAATCACTCCAACCCTCCCAGCAAGATGGTTGAGAAGAGCTGGTCTTCAAAAGTTCATGGAAGAGAGGCCAAGCTCTTGTCTGGAAAGCTACATGGCTGAGTTCTTTGCCTTTCTCAAGTGGAGAGGTAAACCTGAAGATGGTGAAGTTTCCACCAGACTTTCATATATAGCAGAGGGAGAGGAGGAAGAGAGATTTCATAGAGTGAAATTCTCTTCAGAAGATCTTGAAGGAGCTTTTGGATTGCCCTCAGAAGGAAGGAATCCAGAATTTTATGGTGCTTCTCATGAAGAGGAGATAGCACAAGAATGGCTTTTGGTTCCTGGTCCCATCTCTTCAACTCAAAAAAAGAAGACTCTCAAACAAAAGTTTCTCAACCTCTTTGAGGTAGTTGCTAAGAGTCTCTTGAGCAATACTGCAAGCTTGGAACAAGTCAGCCATCCAAGAATCAGAATCATGGCTGCAGTTATTGATGCCAGTGACAAGGGTATCAAATTTGATTGGAGGACCTTCATTATATCTGAGATGATGAAGGAAAAGGCCAAGTTCAAGGTGAAAGTCCACAACAAGGTTGTGCTGGAAGGGAAACTTAAGTATTGCACCAGGGCAAGCTTGTTGATTGAGAGATTTTCCCATTACTCCCAAATGCAAACCTTTGCAAAGCCCCTCCCAGCCCAAAAGATTCTGTTCAGAAAGCTCAGCAAGAAAACTGAGCAAAGGAGGATGATATTGGCCAAACCTGCTGAAGAGAAGGTGGAGGAAAAGCCAAAATTGAAGAAAAGGACAAAGGCCAGAGTTGTGAAGACTAGGAAACTGTCTCAAATCCCCTCAGAGGAGAATTCAGGAGCTTCAACTGAAATTGAAGAAGTTGCAGAAGAGGGAGTGAGTGTGCCTTCTGATCATTCAGAAGAGTTGAGGCAGAAATACAATGAGTCTAGACAAAAGTCTAAGGGTGATAAAAGGATCAGGGAGGTTGTCCCTGAGAAGGATGGTGAAGGAAGTGGGAGCAGTAGGGCTTGCAAGAGAAGGGCCAAGCCTAATGACAAAGTGTTGGAGCTTCAGGAGGAAAGGTCTCTACAAATTGCTCTTAGAGAGAGCAGAGCTGAAAGCAGGACCAAATCCAAGTCAAGGACCAACTCATCTGGCTCTGGTAATCCAGAATCCAAGGTCCCTGAAGGTCAACCAATAGAGGCCAACATCCCTGAAATTCAGAATCCTGAGCCCAACTCCCCTGAAACCCACATAACCCCAACCAATCAACCTATCACCCCCATCAATCTTACAAAGAGATACTCTCCTGAAGGGAGTGTGCAAAGAAGTGGGATAGATGTGCTAGCAGATATAGCTGTAGATGAGACAAGATTACATTCTCCCCTTGACTCATCTATGCTCAATTATTCAAAGCTTTTAGAAGCTGCACTCTTTGAGCCAACCCCCCTGAGTAAAGCCCCTTCAGATCCATTGCTCTCAAAAGCAACTGAAGTACCTTCTATTGCACCCAACCCTTCTGAAGTCAACATTCCTGAACTAAACCTTCCTGAAGCCACATTAGGAGAACCCAGAGCCAACTCCCCTATAACCCAAAGTCCCCATTCAAGTGGAGATGAGGAGGAGTATACTTATGAAAGTATGCTCAGAGGTGGAGCCAAGGATACTGTGGACAGTTTGTATCCACAACTTGCTGAATTTCCAAGAATTCAGAAGACATTTCATGATCTAAGGATGCTTGTGGATGTAAAAGACAAGTCTATGATGGAGATATCACAAGTCATCCAAGATAAGGGTGCAAACTAGTGGCAAGTAGAGGAGAACAGATTGCTACACTTTGCTGGAGTCTCAAAGACAAGATTTCTCATTGATGAGGAAGTATTTGCAAAGTTGGTAGCTGATAAGATTAATGAGGAGAAGGAAATGAAAGCTAAGGGCATCAAACACCCTGAAAGTAGCTCTAATGATGATGATTCCCCTGATGATCCCTCAAACCCCTCAAAACCCAACCCTCCTGAAACCCCTCAAGCCAATTTCCCTAAATCTTCTGTATCAGAAAGACTCTCCAACCCCCCTAGAACCTATCATAGGAAAGGCTCTGTATCTTCAGAGGTGTTGACCAAGGGTGGTAACACAACCAAAGACACATCTGCCAATGAAGGTTCCTCTGAACCCAAGGCACAGCCTAAAGATGTGGAGGTTCCTATTTTAGAGGCTGGTTTGATTAAGGCCTATTCAGTGTCAGATGAGTTGGACACTGATCAGCCCTTAATCATTCATGATGACTCAGTGGATGTTGATATAAGCACTGTGATCTCCCCACAACTGCCATCTTTGAACCTTGTTGAAGGTGGAGATGCTGCAGGATTAGGTGATGGAGTTGAAAAGGAGATGATAGTTGAAAAACCAGAGGGAGTAGTAGATGATAGAGAGGTGGTGATCACTAGGATAGTGAGTGTACCACCAAATGAGGGTGATATAAGTGCGGAAGGGCAGGCTATTCTTGAAGTCAAATCTGAACTTCAGAAATCCCTTGATGAGAGGAGGCCTGTTTCCTTAAGTGAGGACATCTTAAATGAAGGGAGAAAAGAAATAGTTGAAAATGAGGAGAAGACTGCTGATGTATCAGAGTCTTATGGAAAAGAAATTGAGGGAGATAAATGTGTTTTTACTGACTCATTTGATTTGTCTGATATTGCAGGTATAACCTTTGATCAAATTTTTGCAGATGAACTCTTAACAGATGCACCCATTCAAGTTGATAGTGGATCAGCACAAGCCTTGCTTGGGATGCAATCAGAGAAGTTGGACTCCTTGGCTCATCAAGTCCAAACAGCTCATGCAGAAACTTCTGGAGCCTTGGATGAGCATGGAAGAACTTTGGCATCTGTAGAAATTAGGCTAACTGGCTCAGAAGATGTGGTGTTACCTACCTTGGAGGCAAGGATCAGTGGAGTTGAGACTGGTCTGCAAACCATCTCCACTGAAGTCATCAAAGCTAAGAACACCATGAGATCAGTTTCAAAGGATGTAAAGTAAGAGCAGTCCTTGCTAAGAATCAACCACAATAGGAATGTGAAGACATTGAGGTCAGTGGTGAAGAAAGCTCTTGGAAGAAAGACTGCCCTGCAAAGGCAAAGAGCTGAAGAGCAAAGGCTAGCTATGGTGAAAGCAGCCTCAGAAAAATTTTCCCAAGAGGTATTGGCCAACATTGCTGAAGGTGCAGTGGCCAACCTCACTGAGCTTCTTAAGGCCCAACTGGATGCATCTCTTAAGGCAACCATGGAGGAGGTTGTCCAACAGAAAATGAAGCCTGTTCTAGCCTTTCTCAGTTTGAGCAGTGACAGGATGCAGAATATACATGATGAGAATGTATATCTGTTGGAAGAGATGAAGTCTCTAACCCAAGCCCAGTCCTTATTGGCATCTACTATGAGTGAACTGAAGCCAGAATGTTTTGATGCTGCCAAAAAGGGGGAAAGGGAAAGAGCAAGAGCAAAAGGTGCCTTAGTGATTGGAAGCCCAGTCAAAGAGGGAAAGGGTAAGGACAAAGCCCCTGAAGGAAAGGGAAAGGAGCCAGCAGTGCTAAACTTGGAAGAATTGGATGAAGAGGAGCAGTTAGCACTTGCCTTGAAGAACTCAATGGCCTCAGCTCAAGAGGAAAGAGTGAGGTTACAGCAAAGACCAGGTGGTGAAATGTCTGGTTTGTACAAAGATGCTGAAGGTGTCCAAACTAGAGGAAAGATCAAGAGGGCAAAAGGAAAGAAAAGACAAGTTGAGACATTCACTGATTTTCCCAACAACCTTGATCTTCCACCTGAATTCAGAGTTGATGATGATGAGCCTATCTCAAAGAAGGCCAAAGCTGCTGAAAAGCCCAAGAATGCTGAAGAGGACAAGTCTTCTGAATCTGCCAAAGATGCTGAAGGTCCCAAGTCCACTGAAGATATTGAAGAACTATTTGTTGAAGGATTTGGACCTGAACCCAAGAAGAAGACAACTGTCCTAGCTGATGATCCATCAAAACTATTTCATGAAGGGTTTGGCAAAGACCCTGAAACCTAACAGAAACTGGCCATGATGAGGGCCCAAGCAAAGATGGATTTAATGGATGAAGCACAAAGAGCAAGAGATAAGAGAAGAGCAGGCTTCCAGAAGCCAAGAAGGAAGAGAGCAACCTATAACAAGATGAAGCCACAATTATTGATCCCAATGGACACCAAATATCCTCACTTGGATAAATGGGTGCCAATTCAGCTGAATGACTCATGGGAGGAAGCAAAAAGGGAGTTTGTCTATGATTACTATGTCATTGACAGATGGAATGGAAGAAATGCCAACTCCACTTTTGCTGAGTTCATGATAGAATACTACAGAGAACTCTATCAACAATTGCTTGCAGCTGCTGACATTGCAAGATTTGAACTCACAGCCCCCAAGCCAATCATATACATGCCTCCAAAGCTTGAAGGATGGATTGATCAAGCAAGAATCCTGAGAGAATTCACTGAGATCCTCAAGCTAAACAAGATGGTTCTTGGACCTAAGGGAACAAACCAAGAAGCCATGGCTTTGAAAAGAAGAGTGTGGGCACAATATGGGATGGTGCCACCTCCTGAGGATGATCTTTGAAATGGCTAAGTCTACTGACCTATCTTGATTGATCAACTATGCTGAAATATGGTCAAGATTGCTGATGTGGTGTGCTATGATAATCTGTTTGCTCTGGATTGCTCTGATATAAGCATGACTCTCTGATACCTGATGTTTTGCTCTGATCCAAATACTGCTAAGTGTCTTAGTGTTTGCTCTGATACTAAAACTCTGTAATGCTTTGAATTATTATAGTAAAATGCTCTGATGTATTTAGTGTTCATGATTCATGCTCTGATATGTTAATTTCAACTATCAACATGCTTGTAATGATTTTCTAATGAATGATAGTTGAATTTACTTTGAATCAAGAAACACTCATCTCTCTATGCCTATCTATGAAACCTATGTGCAACATGAATGGTGAGTACACTAACACATTGCTTTTCAGGATAATTGACCTTAGTCATGTCTTCTGAAGATAAATGTAATAGGTGTAGTCAAGTCACTTTTGCATAGAATATATAGAATATAGGTTTTGGCATCATCAAAAAGGGGGAAATTGTTGGGAATAAAATGAGATATGTTTTGATTTAATACCAAAACCCCCTGAGACATGCCTAAGTCAAGTTGAATATGTTCTAGAGATGTTAGAACATATAGAATAAAGGCTAGATGAGAAGCTGGTATGTTAGGCAGCTCTTAGATGATTAGATGCACAATTTGTGGGGGAACCTATGCTTTGAAGTCCATCAAGATCAAGTCCCCTCAAGGCTCAAACTCTGGATGCAACACTAAGTCTTTTGAAGACCAACTATGCTGATCAAGAGAGTTGTCCAGAGGAGTTGTCTCAGCTAAATTAATCAAGATCAAGTGCTCTGAAAGCTTGAGGTCAACTATGCTGAAGAACTAGAGACAACCACACCCTAAAGAACTACAAATCAACATGCTAAGATCACCTTAAAGTGAAGCAAAGGGTATGAGTCAAGTCATCTGAAGAAGAGCAAGCCAACCTTGCTGATAAGCAAGACTGCTGATAGTGATAAGGAGAGTTGTCCAAATGATGAGGAATGTTGTCCTATCAATGGAACAACCTTCAGAAGCCATGTCCAAGTCCTAACAAGAGAATCTGAAAGTCAGACATTGGGTAGAGTGCTGCAGAATGAAGACAAAGTCTTAACAGCCGTTTATTTCCCAAATGAGGACATGTCACTATCAAGATTCTGTCTTCTAAGTTGAAGAACTGAAAGAAGACATTTATGGACATTTGAGGCTGCCTCTCCAACGGGCAAATCCTTCATTTGTCTATAAATACAGAAGTGTGAAGACCATTTGAAAGCATCCAACATCAACCTCAACCAAGCACCTCTAACCTCAAGTTCTTACAAGCTAGAGTGCTTTCAAAGCTTTCAAAGACTATCTTAGTCTTCAAACACTTCATCTAAGCTGAACTACATTGTATATCCATACACAAGCTTAGAGAGATATCCTATCCTTATACACTGATCTTCATTGTAAAGGATATCTCATTAGTTGGAACCTTACTTCAACCCTTATACCTTTCAAGAGTGAAAGTGAGAAGGTTGTAGTAGTAGAAGTGGTAGGAGCTGACTGTTGAGAGAAGAACAGTTCAGTTCTGAGTTGAGAAGAGGGTACTAGGACTCTAGACATCCTAGGGATCAATTCACCAAGGAGTGGTGTTCTTGATCAAGTGCACCTTGGCACTATAAAACAAGTTAATTCCAAAGTGAAGGAATTATCCTGTTCAATCAGGGAAAGTGGATGTAGGATCTTGAGTCTCTGAACCACTATAAACTCTTGTGTTGATTTGATTTCAAGTACTTTCATACATTCAACACTGCACACAAAACTGATCTTTTAAAGGATAAACAATCAAAGACTGTGCAAAACTGATTTGGACAAGTTCCCTGAAACTGGACTGTATTGCATTGACTAAGTGATTTCAGAAACTAAAGGAGTCTAAACTAAAAGGTCCAACCACTATTCCGCACATATAACTCCCCTAGATAGTTATTCAACTAAGTACTCAATAGTACTTAGTAGTCTGATTATCTTAGAAGAGTTAATCATCTTCAGTAGAGTTGTCCAAGACAACCTTGCTGAGCTCTGGTTTGATCAAGTTTGAAAAGAATTTGCATACAAGTGTATTCCCCCCCATACACTTGTTATATACTCCTTTCAGGACCAACACTCCCTATGAAGCACTCTATGGGAGAAAGTGTAGATCGCCATTGTACTGGGATGAGGTTGGAGAAAGAAGGCTCTTAGGACCGGAGATTGTTGAAAGAACAGTTGAGGCCATAGACAAGATTAGGGCAAGAATTAAGCTGGCCTAAGATAGACAAAAATACTACGCTGATCAAAGGCGAAAGGATTTAGAATTCACAATCGGTGAAAAGGTTTTTCTCAAAGTATCACCGGTAAGAGGTGTTATTTGATTTGGCAAGAAAGGAAAGCTACGACCAAGATTCATTGGACCATACGAGATTTTAGAACACATTGGAGAAGTTGCTTAACGTCTTGCACTACCACAAGACCTATCTGGAGTGCACAATGTTTTCCATGTTTCCATGCTGAGGAAGTATGTGTTTGATCTAAGCCATGTAATCTACCACGAAGGACTCGAAGTCAATAATGATTTGTCTTATGAGGTATCACCAGTCGCAATACTAGAACACAAGATAAAAAAGCTTCGAAACCGCGAAATTCGTCTAGTCAAGATCCAATGGAGTCATCATGACAAGGAAGAGTCCACTTGGGAGCTTGAGAGCGCAGTTCAAGCAAAGTACCCAGATCTGTTACAACTCGGTATGTTTTCAATTTCGAGGACGATTTTTTTTTTTTAGAGGGGTAGGGTGTAAGAACCCAAAAATCTCATGAATTGAGCCCTTATATTTGTTTATGTGAAATTATGTGATTTATCATAATTATGTGAAATTTACATAATATTAAATGTTATTCATCTATTAAATTATTTATTTACTAATGGTAGTAAGATTAATGTTGGTGGATGGCATAAGACTAGTTAAGTTATTCATTAAGGATTGATTTGATATAAGAAGTGGTCTTAAAATAATATAAGAAATGGCCCAAACAAAAATATTAAGACAAGGCCCATTCTTATGGCCCACTAAGGAAACCCTAGGACATTTTGCACCTTATAAATAGCCACTTTCATAATTTTTGCACATTTTTTACACTTCACATTAGGGTAAGATTTTGACTTCACACTCACACTCAAGACACACACTTTACCCACACACACTTCAGCTTCCTTCTAAATTCCGGCCAACTATCCGACGTCCGATCATTGATCGGCCAGCACAGTTGGAAAGATCTCGTCGAGAGCTTTCTGGAACACTTTTCCGATTCTCGATCGGGGTTCTAGATCTCCAGTTATGGCTGGTCAAAGATGGGTTAAAACCCTTATAGTCGGAACTTGTTATTTAGGCCATAACTTTCAGTACAGGAGTCCGATTTTTATGTTTTTGGTCTTGTTTGAAAGCTGTTTTAATAAGCGTTCCAGAACATATTTTAATTTTTAAATCGGAGTTATAAAACTCTAGTTATGTCCAGTCAAAGTGTTTGAAAACTTTTAGATCTACTTTATTTCCTTCTCACTTTCATACTCTCTCTCTCTCCCGTTTTGCGGCGACTCTCCATCGGTACGCCGCCTGTTTTATTGGTGGACCACCTTGCCGGAGCTTTTTCCGATAGGTGGTGGAGGTATGAGTTGTGGGGTTGAATATATTGAGATATAAAGCTACGAGTTGCGTTTTGTAGATAAATTTGTATCCTGGGGCCGGGTCAAAACATTATTTTTTGGTTTTTCATTTTGTCCCAAGCCAAATATTTTCCATCTTGTCAATGCATTTTTATTATTTACGAAAATGCACTATTTTATTTAAGAAAAGTCACAAATTTTTCATAAATTTGCAACAATGCCCATAGAACTTCAAATGCACATAAAATGTTCGTTTTTCATCCGTTTTGAATGAAATCAGTGGCATTTAATCCCAAATTTTGAAACCTACTGTTTTTCATTAAAATATTGAACTTCCAGATTATTTAAATCTGCCTTTCAGTTCTTAAACTTTTACGAGAATGCATTCTTTTCCTAAATCCTTTAATTTCTATGTTTGGCCACCATTTCTACTTGTTTTAAGTACACTATCACAACCACATACACTTAGACTATAATTATTGTTCATATTAATTAAGGACTAAGTGGTAGAACTATTATTGTAGGATTTAAGGAACGAGAAGTGGGAAAGGACTTGGAACTAAGAGGGGAGGATACCGTTTAACTTTTCAAGCTAATAGGTGGGGTAACTCTCGTTGACTTTTACAGTGCCTACTTTATATATCATGTGATTTATTGTATTAAATGTCCTATGTGAATTTGAGTATAAATATGTTCATGTTCAAGTGTGGAATATATGATTTATGAATATGTGGGATTATGCATGATCACTTGTGTTAAGTATGTTCTATGGATACATAAATGCTTATGATTATGCATGTCCATATGTGAAGAAGTACGATACATGAATGTTTTCATGCGTGCACGTTTCAAACGTGAAGATATATGATATACGGTCAAGACCGTGCAAGATGTATGGTATACGGATAATAACCGTACTAGCTATGATAAGATTACGGATAACACCGTTCCAAGATTTGATCGAAAGATCACATTCGGGTAGCTCCCGAACAAGATGCTCGAGCGGGGTAAAGCGTGCCCCAACAAGATTGATGTGCTCTTACGTGTATTATATTATAACTATCACTATTTATTAATATAAAACATGATGTTGAACGTGTAGCATGGTCGTCATATGATTGATGATACTTAAATGATATAATTTGTGTTGTCGCTATGTGACTTAATGCTATGATTGAGAGTAATGAATCTCAAATTTATGTTTATTATGTACATTGATCCCCATGGTTGGCCTTTATTACGGTTGATTGTATGATATTCTAGTGGGCGTTTGAGTGAACCCACTGAGTATTTTTCAAATGCTCACCCCTTCCACTTTCAGGTGGGAATGTTCGGGAGGATTGAAGGTGGATGTGAGCACTCGATCTCGAAAGTGCAACCCTTTAATTCATGTCTTTTGAAATTTAAAATTCTATTTTGGATGACTATTTGAAATTGTAGTATTTTATTGTAAGGCAAATTCTTAAGGACCTTACTTGCTACTTTACTTCCGCTGTTGTCACTTCTTAACTATTTTGAGGGTTTTGGTGATGATCAACTTGGTTTGAATGGTTGCATTCATTTAAATTATTAGGTTATTTTCAAGCATAGTATTGCCCCTTACCCCTTTTAAAAAAAAAAAATCTATGTTTATTCCTTTAAAATTTTGGGGTCGTTACAGGACCGACGAACAATCTCAAGATCCTAGTCATATATAATTTTTTCATTTAAAGTATATCTCGATTCAATTAGATGCAATTAGCATTTACTTAATCAAAGTTTACCAATGAGTGAAATTAGATGAAATTAAAAGCACTATAAATGATCGACGGGCAGCGGACCGACGAACTATCTCAAGATCCTAGTCATATATAATTTTTTATTTAAAGTATATCTCGATTCAATTAGATGCAATTAGCATTTACTTAATCAAAGTTTACCAAAACTACTTTAGGTTTAAATTAATCGCACGAATAAGGAAAAACTTAAATGTGAACAAACAAGGGCCATTTCGTACCTTGAGAAGCAATATAAATGACGGGCAGCAAACCGACAAACAATCATAATTTTACATTTAAAGTATCTCGATTCAAGATGCAATAAGCATTTACATAATTAAATTTTACCAAAACAACTTTAGGTTTATATTAATCACACGATTAAGTAAAAAAATTAAATGTGAACAAACAAGGGACTTTTCGTACCTTGAGAAGCACTGTAAATGACGGGCAGCGGACCGGCAAAAACAATCTCATGATCCTCGTCATAATTTTACATTTAAAGTATCCAAGTCACCACTTCGATAAAGGATTAAAATTGGATAAAAAATTATTGAAATTGAAACATAAAAGTCATATTTTTTAAAGTTGAAACTAAAAGGATTTATTTTAGAATGTCTCAAACTTACAGGAACAATTTTTTTTTACTCCCACACCAAACGTGGAAATTTGAAATTTTCAAATGAGACGTACAAGACACATTTTACAAAATCCAATTGTTTAAACACACCAAAATTGAAATGAATCTAGCAAGTTGTCTAAACACAACGAGGATCGACCAATCGAGGGTAGGATAAAATAACTGAACATTATCGTTAACCGTGATGTTGGGATATGGTTTATATTAATAAAAGAAAATTTGATTTTGATTTGATACCAAAACCCTAAGTAAAACCCCAAGTATGATGATTTGCCAAGTCTAGATTTTCAGGTTAGAAAAAGCTCATACATGTTAGGGAGCTTTTATTTTTAGGTAGATTATTCTTTGATTCTATGACAAATGACCTGAAATCACATGATCATTGAAGACAAGTATCATTGAAGACAAGGAGCTGAAGTGTTATGAAGAAAGTGACAAGGACTCATGAAGACAAGTATGCTGAATGAAGTCAAGTATGATGAAGTTGGATATTCATATACGTTGGACTTGGCATACTTATGGTCAAAGTCGATGAATGACTAGGCACTTTACCCAGTACGAGGCCGTTAGCGGGAAGGACAGAATTATTCCAAATTAGCCAAAGAATTAGTGCTACCTGTCACTGCGCATAACAAATTCTGAGAATGGAATGCAAAATGCAGAATGGACGTGAATGCATGTACTATTTGCATGCAGGCCCCTGAACAATTTGAAAGTTCCAATTTATGGATAAGTTTGCTATCTCCACCAACGAATAGTTTTGCTTCATCTATAAATAGGCCACATCTTGAATCATTTCAAGATTACGGGACATACAACAAGACCCAAGCCATACGCATTCTATAGCAATATTTTAGCATTCAAAAGTATTCAAAACACTCGAGAGATCAAAGCTTTTAAGCATATTCATTTGTGAGTGTTATCTTTAGTCTCCACTAGGCAAGCTTATTGTTGATTATCCAAAGCCTAGAAAGTGATATCCTAGCCTTTACATTCGTTCTTAAATTGTAAAGGATATCACACTTAGTTGGTACTAGAACAAAATCCTACTTTCACCTTGAGAGATAGATTGAGAGTATTGTTGAGTTCGTAGTAGTGATTGAGAGTATTGCAACGAGAGAAGGTTGTAAGAAATCAAGAGAAGAGAAGAAGAAGAAGTAGAGTGCACCTTGGCACTGTAAAAACAAGTTAATTCCGAAGTGATTAAGGAATTATCCTATTAAATTAGGAGAGTGGACGTAGGAGCAGTTTAGTCTCCGAACCACTATACATTCTGTGTTCTTACTTACTGCATTTATCTTATTGTTTTAGCTCTTGTGTTGTTATAACTGCTATCTACTATTTGATAACTTAATATTTAAGTGCATATTGTTTAAGGAGTATAATAGGGCCTATCATTTATTCCGCATACAAGTTGCATACTGTTAAGATCTGTAAGAATTTACTGTTTAGTATTCTCATAGGACTTGACATACTGTGTAAATTATTTAACTCTGATTATTTGTGTTGATTACTTGCAAAAGTTTTTGAAAAACACATGCACGTGTATTCCCCCCCCCCATACACGTGTCACACTCCTTTTGGGACCAACACGAGGAGCCGGCATTGCCAATGGCAAAGAAAGATGTTAGCAGTTAGGGCATTGAAGAACTCGCCCCAAATACATCATCAGATACTCAAGATAAATCTTGTATCCATCGCAAATTTTCCAAAATGTATAAGGTCCGAGAAAAAAATTATTTACGTCCCATAACTTTTACCTTTTTGGAAAAACGTTACAAAATAGTTAAATTTTAATTTATATCCAATAAATTTTTCAATTTCTTAAATTATGTCCAATTTTCGCTGGAGTTATAAATATTCGCCGAAATCCCAAAATTTAATAATTTTAATTTACACCCCATTACTATTTTGGGACGTTTTTTATAATAGATAAAAGTTACGTGACATAAATAATTAGACATTTCCCGCTTTCTGAAACTGGCAAAACAATTATTGAAAAATTTAAATGTGAACAAACAAGGGCCTTTCCGTACCTTGAGATGCAATTAGCATTTACTTAATCAAAGTTTACCAAAACTACTTTAGGTTTAAATTAATCGCACGAATAAGGAAAAACTTAAATGTGAACAAACAAGGGCCATTTCGTACCTTGAGAAGCAATATAAATGACGGGCAGCAAACCGACAAACAATCATAATTTTACATTTAAAGTATCTCGATTCAAGATGCAATAAGCATTTACATAATTAAATTTTACCAAAACAACTTTAGGTTTATATTAATCGCACGAATAAGTAAAAAAATTAAATGTGAACAAACAAGGGACTTTTCGTACCTTGAGAAGCACTATACATGACGGACAGCTAGAGTACAGGCAAACAATCTCAAGATCCTCATCATAAGTTTACATTTATAGTATCTCGATTCAAGATGCAATTAGCATTTACACAATCAAATTTTACCAAAACTACTTTGGGTTTAAATTAATCGCATGAAATAGGAAAAATTATATGTGAACAAACAAGGGCCTTTTCATATCTTGAGAAGCACTTTAAATGACGGGCAGCGGACCGGCAAAAACAATCTCATGATCCTAGTCATAATTTTACATTTAAAGTATCCAAGTCACCACTTCGATAAAGGATTAAAATTGGATAAAAAATTATTGAAATTGAAACATAAAAGACATATTTTTTAAAGTTGAAACTAAAAGGATTTATTTTAGAATATCTCAAACTTACAGAAACAATTTTTTTTTCCTCCCACATCAAACGTGGAAATTTGAAATTTTCAAATGAGACGTACGAGACACATTTTACAAAATCCAATTGTTTAAACACACCAAAATTGAAATGAATCTAGCAAGTTGTCTAAACACAACGAGGTTCTACCAATCGAGGGTAGGATAAAATAACTGAACTTTATCGTTAACCGTGACTATAACCACGAGGAGCTCGCATTGTCAATGGCAAAGAAAGATGTCAACAGTCAGGGCATTGAAGAACTCGCCCCAAATACATCATCAGAGACTCAAGATGAATCTTGTATCCATCGCAAATTTTCCAAAATGTATAAGGTCCGAGAAAAAAAATATTTACGTCCCATAACTTTTACCTTTTTTGAAAAACGTTATGTCCAATTTTCGCTGGAGTTATAAATATTCGCCGAAATCCCAAAATTTAATAATTTTAATTTACACCCCATAACTATTTTGGGACGTTTTTTATAATAGGTAAAAGTTACGTGACATAAATAATTTGTTTTCTCTCTAAGTTCTTGATGTGCGAGTGAAATTAGACATTTCCCGCTTTCTAAAACTGGCAAAACAATTAAGGAAAAATTTAAATGTGAACAAACAAGGGCCTTTTCGTACCTTGAGAAGCACTATAAATGATCGACGGGCAGTAGACTGGCGAACGATCTCAAGATCCTAGTCATATATAATTTTTCATTTAAAGTATATCTAGATTCAATTAGATGCAATTAGCATTTACTTAATCAAAGTTTACCAAAACTACTTTAGGTTTAAATTAATCGCACGAATAAGGAAAAACTTAAATGTGAACAAACAAGAGCCATTTCATAACTTGAGAAGCAATATAAACGACGGGCAGCAAACCGACAAACAATCATAATTTTACATTTAAAGTATCTCGATTCAAGATGCAATAAGCATTTACAAAATTAAATTTTACCAAAACAACTTTAGGTTTATATTAATCGCATGAATAAGTAAAAAAATTAAATGTGAACAAACAAGGGACTTTTCGTACCTTGAGAAGCACTATACATGACGGACAGCAAGAGGACAGGCAAACAATCTCAAGATCCTCATCATAAGTTTACATTTATAGTATCTCGATTCAAGATGCAATTAGCATTTGCACAATCAAATTTTACCAAAACTAGTTTGGGTTTAAATTAATCGCACGAATTAGGAAAAATTATATGTGAACAAACAAGGGCCTTTTCAAACCTTGAGAAGCACTGTAAATGATGGGCAGCGGACCGGCAAAAACAATCTTATGATCCTCGTCATAATTTTACATTTAAAGTATCTCGATTCAAGATGCAATTAGCATTTACATAATTAAATTTTACCAAAACTGCACTGTAAATGATGGGCAGCGGACCGGCAAAAACAATCTTATGATCCTCGTCATAATTTTACATTTAAAGTATCTCGATTCAAGATGCAATTAGCATTTACATAATTAAATTTTACCAAAACTAATTTAGGTTTATATTAATCGCACGAATAAGTAAAAAAATTAAATGTGAACAAACAAGGGCCTTTTCGTACCTTGAGAAGCACTATAAATGATCGACGGGCAGCGGACCGGCTACAATCTCATGATCCGCGTCATATATAATTTTTATTTAAAGTATCTCGATTCAAGATGCAATTAGCATTTACATAATAATGGAACAACTTTAATTTTTTTTTGGGAGTTGACAAATTGATTTTGAGTGAATTAAATTGTTTGGATCAGGATAATTTTTTTTTTTGTGTGTAGAGAACTCTTTTTTTTTTTTCTAATGCAAATAACTCTTTTTTGTGTCTTTTATTTTAATAGAAGAGAGATAATGATGTGGCATGATGGTGTATCCTTTTTTTTTAATATATGGGGTGCCAAGTCACCACTTCGATAAAGGATTAAATTGGATAAAAAATTATTGAAATTGAAACATAAAAGACATATTTTTTAAAGTTGAAACTAAAAGGATTTATTTTAGAATGTCTCAAACTTATAGGAAAATTTTTTTTTTCCTCCCACACCAAACGTGGAAATTTGAAATTTTCAAATGAGACGTATGAGAAACATTTTACAAAATCCAATTGTTTAATCACACCAAAATTGAAATGAATCTAGCAAGTTGTCTAAACACAACGAGGTTCTACCAATCGAGGGTAGGATAAAATAACTGAACTTTATCGTTAACCGTGACTATAACCACGAGGAGCAGGCATTGCCAATGGCAAAAAAAGATGTCGGCAATTAGGGCATTGAAGAACTCGCCCCAAATACATCATCAGATACTCAAGATGAATCTTGTATCCATCGCAAATTTTCCAAAATGTATAAGGTCCGAGAAAAACATAAATAATTTGTTTTCTCTATAAGGTCTTGATGTGCGAGTGAAATTAGACATTATATTTCCCGCTTTCTGAAACTAGCAAAACAATTAAGGAAAAATTTAAATGTGATCAAACAAGGGCCTTTTCGTACTTTGAGAAGCAATATAAATGATCGACGGGCAGCGGACCGGAGAACAATCTCAAGATCCTAGTCATATATAATTTTTCATTTAAAGTATATCTCGATTCAATTAGATGCAATTAGCATTTACTTAATCAAAGTTTACCAAAACTACTTTTGGTTTAAATTAATCGCATGAATAAGGAAAAACTTAAATGTGAACAAACAAGGGCCATTACGTACCTTGAGAAGCACTATAAATGACGGGCAACAAAGTGACAAACAATCATAATTTTACATTTAAAGTATCTCGATTCAAGATGCAATAAGCATTTACATAATTAAAATTTACCAAAACTACTTTAGGTTTATATTAATCGCACGAATAAGTAAAAATATTAAATGTGAACAAACAAGGGACTTTTCGTACCTTGAGAAGCACTATACATGACGGACAACTAGAGGACCGGCAAACAATCTCAAGATAAGTTGTCCCGGCAAACAATCTCAAGATCCTCATTATAAGCTTACATTTATAGTATCTCGATTCAAGATGCAATTAGCATTTACACAATAAAATTTTACCAAAACTACTTTAGGTTTAAATTAATCGCACGAATTAGGAAAAATTATATATGAAGAAACAAGGGCCTTTTCATACCTTGAGAAGCACTGTAAATGACGGGCAGCGGACCGACAAACAATCTCATGATCCTCGTCATAATTTTACATTTAAAGTATCTCGATTCAAGATGCAATTAGCATTTACATAATCAAATTTTAGTAAAACTACTTTAGGTTTAAACCAATCGCACGAATAAGGAAAAACTTAAATGTGAACAAACAAGGGCCTTTTCGTACCTTGAGAACCACTATAAATGATCGACGGGCAGCGGACCGGCTAACAATATCATGATCCGCGTCATATATAGTTTTTATTTAAAGTATCTCGATTCAAAATGCAATTAGCATTTACATAATAATGGAATACTTTAATTTTTTTTTTGGGAGTTGACAAATTGATTTTGAGTGAATTAAATTGTTTGGAGCAGTATAATTTTTTTTTTTGTGTGTAGAGAACTCTTATCCTCGTCATAATTTTACATTTAAAGTAACCAAATCACCACTTCGATAAAGGATTAAAATTGGATAAAAAATTATTGAAATTGAAACATAAAAGACATATTTTTTAAAGTTGAAACTAAAAGGATTTATTTTAGAATGTCTCAAACTTACTGGAACAATTTTTTTTTCCTCCCACACCAAACGTGGAAATTTGAAATTTGAAATGAATCTAGCAAGTTGTCTAAACACAACGAGGTTCGACCAATCGAGGGTAGGATAAAATAACTGAACTTTATCGTTAACCGTGACTATAACCACGAGGAGCCGGCATTGTCAATGGCAAAGAAAGATGTCAACAGTTAGGGCATTGAAGAACTCGCCCCAAATACATCATCAGAGACTCAAGATGAATCTTGTATCCATCGCAAATTTTCCAAAATGTATAAGGTCCGAGAAAAAAAATATTTACGTCCCATAACTTTTACCTTTTTTGAAAAACGTTATGTCCAATTTTCGCTGGAGTTATAAATATTCGCCGAAATCCCAAAATTTAATAATTTTAATTTATACCCCATAACTATTTTGGGACGTTTTTTATAATAGGTAAAAGTTACGTGACATAAATAATTTGTTTTCTCTCTAAGTTCTTGATGTGCGAGTGAAATTAGACATTTCCCGCTTTCTGAAACTGGCAAAACAATTAAGGAAAAATTTAAATGTGAACAAACAAGGGCCTTTTCGTACCTTGAGAAGCACTATAAATGATCGACGGGCAGTAGACTGGCGAACGATCTCAAGATCCTAGTCATATATAATTTTTCATTTAAAGTATATCTAGATTCAATTAGATGCAATTAGCATTTACTTAATCAAAGTTTACCAAAACTACTTTAGGTTTAAATTAATCGCACGAATAAGGAAAAACTTAAATGTGAACAAACAAGGGCCATTTCGTAACTTGAGAAGCAATATAAACGACGGGCAGCAAACCGACAAACAATCATAATTTTACATTTAAAGTATCTCGATTCAAGATGCAATAAGCATTTACAAAATTAAATTTTACCAAAACAACTTTAGGTTTATATTAATCGCATGAATAAGTAAAAAAATTAAATGTGAACAAACAAGGGACTTTTCGTACCTTGAGAAGCACTATACATGACGGACAACAAGAGGACAGGCAAACAATCTCAAGATCCTCATCATAAGTTTACATTTATAGTATCTCGATTCAAGATGCAATTAGCATTTGCACAATCAAATTTTACCAAAACTCGTTTGGGTTTAAATTAATCGCACGAATTAGGAAAAATTATATGTGAACAAACAAGGGCCTTTTCAAACCTTGAGAAGCACTGTAAATGATGGGCAGCGGACCGGCAAAAACAATCTTATGATCCTCGTCATAATTTTACATTTAAAGTATCTCGATTCAAGATGCAATTAGCATTTACATAATTAAATTTTACCAAAACTGCACTGTAAATGATGGGCAGCGGACCGGCAAAAACAATCTTATGATCCTCGTCATAATTTTACATTTAAAGTATCTCGATTCAAGATGCAATTAGCATTTACATAATTAAATTTTACCAAAACTAATTTAGGTTTATATTAATCGCACGAATAAGTAAAAAAATTAAATGTGAACAAACAAGGGCCTTTTCGTACCTTGAGAAGCACTATAAATGATCGACGGGCAGCGGACCGGCTACAATCTCATGATCCGCGTCATATATAATTTTTATTTAAAGTATCTCGATTCAAGATGCAATTAGCATTTACATAATAATGGAACAACTTTAATTTTTTTTTGGGAGTTGACAAATTGATTTTGAGTGAATTAAATTGTTTGGATCAGGATAATTTTTTTTTTTTGTGTGTAGAGAACTCTTTTTTTTTTTTTTCTAATGCAAATAACTCTTTTTTGTGTCTTTTATTTTAATAGAAGAGAGATAATGATGTGGCATGATGGTGTATCCTTTTTTTTTAATATATGGGGTGCCAAGTCACCAACTTCGATAAAGGATTAAATTGGATAAAAAATTATTGAAATTGAAACATAAAAGACATATTTTTTAAAGTTGAAACTAAAAGGATTTATTTTAGAATGTCTCAAACTTATAGGAACAATTTTTTTTTTCCTCCCACACCAAACGTGGAAATTTGAAATTTTCAAATGAGACGTATGAGAAACATTTTACAAAATCCAATTGTTTAATCACACCAAAATTGAAATGAATCTAGCAAGTTGTCTAAACACAACGAGGTTCTACCAATCGAGGGTAGGATAAAATAACTGAACTTTATCGTTAATCGTGACTATAACCACGAGGAGCAGGCATTGCCAATGGCAAAAAAAGATGTCGGCAATTAGGGCATTGAAGAACTCGCCCCAAATACATCATCAGATACTCAAGATGAATCTTGTATCCATCGCAAATTTTCCAAAATGTATAAGGTCCAAGAAAAAAATTGTTTACGTCCCATAAGTTTTACCTTTTTTGCAAAACGTTACAAAATAGTTAAATTTTAATTTATATCCAATAACTATTTTGGGACGTTTTTTATAATTGGTAAAAGTTACGCGACATAAATAATTTGTTTTCTCTCCAAGGTCTTGATGTGCGAGTGAAATTAGACATTTCCCGCTTTCTGAAACTGGAAAAACAATTAAGAAAAAATTTAAATGTGAACAAACAAGGGCCTTTTCGTACCTTGAGAAGCACTATAAATGATCGACGGGCAGCGGACTGGCGAACAATCTCAAGATCCTAGTCATATATAATTTCTCATTTAAAGTATATCTCGATTCAATTAGATGCAATTAGCATTTACTTAATCAAAGTTTACCAAAACTACTTTAGGTTTAAATTAATCGCACGAATAAGGAAAAACTTAAATGTGAACAAACAAGGGCCTTTTCGTACCTTGAGAAGCACTATAAATGACAGGCAGCAAACCGACAAACAATCAAAATTTTACATTTAAAGTATCTCGATTCAAGATGCACTAAGCATTAACATAATTAAATTTTACCAAAACTACTTTAGGTTTATATTAATCGCACAAATAAGGAAAAAAATTAAATGTGAACAAACAAGGGACTTTTCGTACCTTGAGAAGCACTATACATGACGGACAGCTAGAGGACCGGCAAACAATCTCACGATCTTCATCATAAGTTTACATTTATTGAAATTGAAACAAAAAAGACATATTTTTTAAAGTTCAAACTAAAAGGATTTATTTTAGAATGTCTCAAAGTTACAGGAACAATTTTTTTTTCCTCCAACACCAAACGTGGAAATTTGAAATTTTCATATGAGACGTACGAGACACATTTAACAAAATCCAATTGTTTAAACACACCAAAATTTAAATGAATCTAGCAAGTTGTCTAAACACAACGAGGTTCGACCAATCGAGGGTAGGATAAAATAACTGAACTTTATCGTTAACCGTGACTATAACCACGAGGAGCCGGCATTGCCAATGGCAAAGAGAGATGTCAGCAGTTAGGGCATTGAAGAATTCGCCCCAAATACTTCATCGCATACTCAAGATGAATCTTGTATCCATCGCAAATTTTCCAAAATGTATAAGGTCCGAGAAAAAAATTATTTACGTCCCATAACTTTTACCTTTTTTGAAAAACGTTACAAAATAGTTAAATTTTAATTTATATCCAATAAATTTTTCAATTTCTTAAATTATGTCCAATTTTCGTTGGAGTTATAAATATTCGCCGAAATCCCAAAATTTAATAATTTTAATTTACACCCCATAACTATTTTGGGACGTTTTTACCAAAACTACTTTAGGTTTAAATTAATCGCACGAATTAGGAAAAATTATATGTGAACAAATAAAGGCCTTTTCATACCTTGAGAAGCACTATAAATGACGGGCAGTGGACCGGCAAAAAATCTCATGATCCTCGTCATAATTTTACATTTAAAGTATCTCGATTCAAGATGCAATTAGCATTTTAATAATAAAATTTTACTAAAACTACTTTAGGTTTAAACTAGTCGCACGAATAAGGAAAAACATAAATGTGAACAAACAAGGGCCTTTTCGTACCTTGAGAAGTACTAGAAATGATCGACGGGCAGCGGAGCGGCTAACAATATCATGATCCGCGTCATATATAATTTTTATTTAAAGTATCTCGATTCAAGATGGAATTAGCATTTACATATTAATGGAACAACCTTAATTTTTTTTTTTGGGAGTTGACAAATTGATTTTGAGTGAATTAAATTGTTTGGAGCAAGATTTTTTTTTTTTGTTTGTAGAGAACTCTTCTTTTTTTTTTTTCTAATGCAAATAACTCTCTTTTGTGTCATTTGTTTTAATAGAAGAGAGATAATGATGTGGCATGATGATGTATCCTTTTTTTTTAATATATGGGGTGCCAAGTCACCACTTCGATAAGGATTAAAATTGGATAAAAAATTATTGAAATTGAAACACAAAAGACATATTTTTTAAAGTTGAAACTTAAAGGATTTATTTTAGAATGTCTCAACCTTACAGGACCAATTTTTTTATCCTCCCACACCAAACATGGAAATTTGAAATTTTCTAATGAGACGTACAAGACACATTTTACAAAATCCAATAGTTTAAACACACCAACATTGAAATGAATCTAGCAAGTTGTCTAAACACAACGAGGTTCTACCAATCGAGGGTAGGATAAAATAACTGAACTTTATTGTTAACCGTGAATATAACCACGAGGAGCCGGCACTGCCAATGATAAAAAAAGATGTCGACAGTTAGTGCATTGAAGAACTCGCCCCAAATACATCATCAGATAGTCAAGATTAATCTTGTATCCATCGCAAATTTTCCAAAATGTATAAGGTCCATGAAAAAAATTGTTTACGTCCCATAAGTTTTACCTTTTTTGCAAAACGTTACAAAATAGTTAAATTTTAATTTATATCCAATAAATTTTTCAATTTCTTAAATTATGTACAATTTTCGCTGGAGTTATAAATATTCGACGAAATCCCAAAATTTAATAATTTTAATTTACACCCCATAACTATTTTGGGACGTTTTTCATAATAGGTAAAAGTTACGTGACATAAATAATTTGTTTTCTCTATAAGGTCTTGATGTGCGAGTGAAATTAGACATTTCCCGCTTTCTGAAACTAGCAAAACAATTAAGGAAAAATTTAAATGTGAACAAACAAGGGCCTTTTCGTACCTTGAAAAGCAATATAAATGATAGACGGGCAGCGGACCGACGAACAATCTCAAGATCCTAGTCATATATAATTTTTCATTTAAAGTATATCTCGATTCATTTAGATGCAATTAGCATTTACTTAATCAAAGTTTACCAAAACTACTTTAGTTTTAAATTAATCGCACGAATAAGGAAAAACTTAAATGTGAACAAACAAGGGCCATTTCGTACCTTGAGAAGCAATATAAATGACGGGCAGCAAACCGACAAACAATCATAATTTTACATTTAAAGTATCTCGATTCAAGATGCAATAAGCATTTACATAATTAAATTTTACCAAAACAACTTTAGGTTTATATTAATCGCACGAACAAGTAAAAAAATTAAATGTGAACAAACAAGGGACTTTTCGTACCTTGAGAAGCACTATACATGACGGACAGCTAGAGGACATGCAAACAATCTCAAGATCCTCATCATAAGTTTACATTTATAGTGAAAGTGTGCGTGGGGTAGGTATCTAGTGTTTAAGTAAAAAACAGAACAATGTTACACTGAATGTTGTGACAATTAGTGTAGCATTAACTCTAACAGAATGTGAAAAGTAAACACAGTACACAGCGGAAGTCTAAAACACTAAAACACAATACGAACACAATGGAATAATTTTTAACATAGATTTTATTAATAACAAAACCTATGCTAAGCCTTACGGCGAAAAGTAACTTAGTTTCTAAGTTATACAAAAAGTGTCGTGTGAAATGTCTCAGCAATTACTTCAACATTCCACAAACAGAAACTACAATCGAGGCAGGTGCCTGAATCCGCAAACAGACTTAAGTGTAAAACACTGTCTAAAGAACGTACTAATCTAATCTGTGATTCACTCTCACTCAATTCAAGACTAGAACTAAGTACACTGGAAGGCGGTATCCCTCGGCGTACGTTAAAAGACACAACTACTGGCCATAACTCCTAACTAGGGTTGAACGCTCAAGGAGGGGTTACTCGAATAGTGCATACTTTGAAATGAGAGGCTCTGGCGGTATTTATAGAGAAATACACAGCTTCTAGATCCTTCCATTATGAGATCCTATTTTTTAGGACCTCAACCTCCATGATCTTTCTAGAACATTTTGCCATCTTCCAGGTCGTTCTACAATGCTCCAAAGTCTTCTAGCACGTTCTCCAACCTTCTGGAATCTTCCAGGTTCCAGACTATTGTAGAAGCTTCTAGAATCGTTCCTGAATGTGAGAGCATTTAGTACAACATTTAATGTAACATTGCAGAAAAGACTTAGAATAAATCAAGGAAGGTCAAATTAAGATGTTGTTGATAATGTTAAAGCATTTAAGAGTTAACAACATCTACAATCTCCCCCAATTTGACCTTTCGACTACAACACACCTGATGCACATATATTTCTATACATACTCAGTATTATGTATTTAGGTATGTTGAACATCAAAGCTAAATACTAGTCAAGACAATACCTGTTGTAACCGTTGGATCAAATCAAAAGAAGATCAAGAATAATTTTACTAAGATCCGTGCCATAAGATCAAAATAATCTTATTCAAAAACAAAACAAGTATAAACAGTACACTTGTTTACAAACACATATAACTTTACAAAAATCAAAGATTAAATCAGAGCATATAAGGGTATATACCAGATTAGTTCTAAGACTTATGTCTGACTCAAAAACAAACAAAAACAAACAAGGACTAAACAATATAATCAGAGCAGAAACTAAGAAAAAAATCTAAACTAAACAACACATATTTATCATGCAGTAAGCAATTAATGATAAGAAAACAAATTAAGCAATAAGCAGTAATCAAATATCATCAATGCAAACTAATTTAAGCAAGATAAATATAAACATCCTATCAACTAGAAATAGTAAATATTGTATCAGAATAAACAGAATTTAACTTAAACATAACAGAATTAACAAAAACAAAAGTAGGACTGAAAATGGCATGAATTGCTATAACAATAGCAGCAGCATCAAGGTCCTGCACATGTGCCATCTGTACTTCAGTACTCCCCCTGTCTTGTATCATCTGTTCTAGATATCACCATAGAGGGTATCCATATCCTCATCATCTTCAGCAGCATCTGCAAACTTGTCTTTGTCAGCCTCCTCTGGTTCCTCAATGAAACAAGTTGATGCAAAGAGTGCAACAACATGGTTAGCAGCAGCAGTTCCTCCATTCTCTGTAGCAGCAGCAGCATCAGGTACACCTCCAACATCTTCAGGATTCAGCTCTTCAATAACAACTCCAGAAGCTCTAGCTGAAGTGGAAGGTGGTACTCCCCCTGTTGTAGTGGAAAGTAGCCTGGTCCACTTGTCTTTGATGAACTGGAGCTCATCAATCTGGTCCTGTAAGTGCTGTAACTGCAATAATATAAAAGATCTGGGAACTGAAAAAGTGGTGTCAGTGTTACCACCAATGTTCTCAGCATCTGGTGCAGCATTAGGTGCAGCCGTGTTCTGTTCAGGTCTCTGTGCTGGTTGAGGTTGAGGAGGAGCTGGTCTTTGAGAAGAACTTCCAGGATTGTGCAAGGGCAGATCTTTCACTCTTTCACCAATGAGCAAAGCAGGTGAAATGGTGTATAAAGGAACCTTACCTCTAAGAACTTCAGTCTTCTTAGGGCTAAAACCATGTATCTTCAGATAGGAGCAGATAAGCACAGGGTATGGAAGGTTGCCTTTATCAGAAATATCACCACTAAATTTCATCATGTGGTGGAAAATAGTCAATCCCAAGTTAAACTTCCTCAAAACCACTATCCTATAAAGCAAGATTGCTTGATCCTTTGTCACTTTGGTAGAGTTGGTGGAAGGTATCCAATTATAAACAATCAATTTGTGCAGCACAGAATAAAGAGAAGTAAGGTCTTTGGCCAACATTCCATTTCTCCATCTAGTCAACAAACCACCAGTCATAGAAGCAGTAACAACATCCAAATCAGGTTCATCATCATCAAGTACTGGTTCTATGCCTAAGAAATCATTGATCAATTCTGGTGTAAATGGAACTATACTCCCCCTAAACTGTATATTTCCATACCAACGGGAACTTCTCCTACCATTACTCTTCCTCAAGCATGCATAAAATTCATACACCCAATCAGAAACAAAAGAATCACTCAAGTTCAGAGCTTTCATCAACTTTCTATCCTCTAAGAATTGAATCAAATTCTTATTCTCAAAATCAGAAATATTAATCCTCCTTTCCATCAACAATTTCCTCCTAGATAATCTAGTTATCTTATCAATCAATCCATCAATATCAGATTCTACTTCAGTTTCAGAATTACCTTCCTCAGAAGTAGTGTCCTTTGAGCTTGGTTCTTTCACCTCTTCAGAGCTTGATTCCCCTTCTTTTTCAGAGCTTTTGTCTGAAGCTGCACTGCTTGAATCACCTCCATCATCTGGTTCAGGTGCTGGAGCACTGGATTCAGCATGTGATGCAGCATTCTTCTTCAGGGCTTGCTGCATATCCCTGAGACAAACCTCCATTTCAGAATCAGAATCTGGTTCTGGTTCTTCAGTGATTGTTGGAGCAGCATCCACCTTTGCCTTTCCCTTCCCCTTAGGCTCAGCTTTCTTCTTAGTTGGCTTCTCAATCACCACTTCTTCATCAGATTCAGAAAATACCTGAATTGGTTCAGCAACATCACCACCTAGCTTCTTCTTCTTCCTCAAAGAGTCAGAATAATCAATTCGAGTGAAAACTCGGTTTGATCTTCTCCTTGGCACTGGGCTCCTCTTTCTCTTCCCTTTCTCAACATTCCTCTTGAAAGGAATTGGTTCAGAGTCTGATTTCGAAACATTAGAGTCAGTTTTGCCGGAATTTTCACTTTCTTCAGCATCCTCCATGTGAGCGTCCTCACTGTCGGATGTCTCCGCATTCGACGGCTCCTTTGACTCAGCAACAGGGGATTCTTCAATCTCCTTCTCAGACTTCCCCATAGAGGCAGTCGGGGCCTCTGTTTCAGTGTTAGGGCTCGGAATTTGGGGCTTTTCAGCTGTGGATGAAGAGGGTGCAGTGGTGATCACTTCTTGGGTGCGCAAGTAGTGAGAGATGTCAATAGACATATCACCGATCGTGAGGATGGGTGGAGTGGATGATCTCATCGATTGAGAAAGATTCTCAACCGCCTGGTTAAGCTCGGAGAGTGTGGCTTGGTTTGGTATGTGGATGGTTGTCGGAGTAGCTGGAATGGGTGTGACGGTTGCGGCAGTTGGGGGTGAGTTCTCATGTGAAGCAGCCATGGAAGCTAAGGTATGCAGATTAGAGAGGGATGAAGATGACGGTTGTGAGTCTGAGTTCGGTGAGTTTGAATTGTGTGGGTTTGTTTCTCTTTTGCCAGCCATTTAACTCAAGAATCTGAAAAGCTCAACACAAAAATCGAGACACACAATAGCTTATAATAAATCTGCAAAAACAATACTCAACTTACTCAATTAATTACAAAGCTTAGAAAAACATGAAATGGGAGTATTTATATAGAGAGAGCTTAGTAGTTGGAATAATGTACGTGTGATTAAGGCTTGACTTAAAGAAAATTCTAGATTGAATGGATAATGCTCCACAAATTCAGCCACAAGTAAATCATGGGTGAGTTAGTGGGGTAAAATCTTAATTAATAAATTAATTAAATTAAGAATATTCTAGAATTAATTAAAATTAAAAATGTGTATAATCTGAAATAATAAAAGGAACGTGGTTAGTATAATTATAAATAAATAAAATAAATTCCCACAATTAATTAAATAATTACAACTTATAAAAATATAATTAAATCATGTAATGTTGTGCTCAAGGATTTGACATACACCTCAACATTGGTTTTTCACAGGTTTTACCTATCCAATGTAGCCAATTTTTCAGCATTTTTTCTTTTCATTGCTTTTCTTCTTTTTGTGCTACAACATCTAATTCGTATTGATCCATTGTTCCTGTAGAGTACATCGTAGTAGTGAACTCCGTGCCCCATACTTACTTAATGGATTACGAACCTCTTGATGTTTTTACCAAATTCACCTTTTGAAAAGAAGGCATCGTAGTAGCGAACTCCGTGCTCCATAGTTACTCAGTGAATTGGTACATCTTTTAGTATGCTGTAACATTCTCAATTTTTTAAGCTTTTGAGAGGTGTAGTACATGCCTATTTTTGCACAAACAAATTTCAGATTCAAGAATATTTTACAAAGGAATTATTCAACGAAAATAAGAAATAAATCAAATCTATAATAACTATACCACCTTAAGCTGTTGTCCCAAATGCTACCGCATTTGTGACAACATCCTCTCAAGAATTATTCAGATATTACACATACCAAGAGATTTCCTCAAAAATGAGAATCTCTCATGGTCAAGAGCCTTAGTAAATATATCAGCATTTTGATTTTCAGTAGGCACATATTCCAACTTAACTATGTTCTTCTCCACTAAATCTCTCATAAAATGATGTCTAATGCTAATGTGCTTAGTGAGTGAGTGTTGTACCGGTTTTTTAGATATGTTAATAGCACTTGTGTTATCACAGAAAATTGTGAGGATATTGTTTTCAATTCCATAGTCATGAAACATCTTACTTAACCACAATAGCTGTGTGCAACAACTTCTTGCGGCTATGTATTCAGATTCGGCAGTGGATTGAGAAACACAATTTTGTTTCTTGCTATGCCAAGACACAAGATTGTTCCCCATGTAGAAACATCCTCCACTCGTACTCTTTCTGTCATCTATATCTCCAGCCCAATCCGCATCACTGTATCCAATCAATGTGTTGTTGGTGTCCTTAGTGTACCATATCCCTAGTTCGCTTGTACCTGAAACATATCTGATTATCCTTTTCACTGCATTCAGGTGAGATTCCTTTGGATTAGCTTGGTACCTAGCACAAACACACACACTATACATAATGTCAGGTCTACTAGAGGTTAGATAAAGTAAACTACCTATCATGGATCTATACAATGTTGGATCAACATCCTTTCCACCATTGTCTTTGCAAAGTTTCAAAGTAGAACCCATAGGTGTTTTCATTACTTTTGAGCTTTCAAGACCAAACCGTTTGACTAAGTTTTTAGCATACTTACCTTGAGAGAAGAAAATACCATCCTTACATTGCTTGATTTGAAGACCTAAAAAATAATTCAAGTCTCCAACCATACTCATCTCAAATGTGGCTGTCATTGCTTCAACAAATCTGTTCAGCATTTTATCACAGGTTGAACCAAACACAATGTCATCAACATATATTTGAGCAATAAGTAAATCTTCTCCAGTGTTCTTAATAAACAAAGTCCTATCGGCTTCTCCTCTAATAAATCCATACTCTAAAAGAAAGTCCTTTCAAACTTGTGAGAATCTGTTTGAGCAGATGTTACACCAGATGTGCTAGCATTTGCCTTCACAAATTTCACAGGTTTTTTAAAATTTTCAGAAATAGAAGCAGTTTCACCATCATAACCTAAACCATAATTATTAGATTTACCAGTAGCTATAGCATCATTCACTTTAGAAGCACTCTTGGAAAACTTTTTGAAACTTAAAGTAGAGGTGATCAGTTTCTCCTTCAGTTTACAAACTTCAAGATCTCTTCTGGTAAGTAAGACTTCTAGCTTAGTGATTGTGTCTTTCAGATCCTCATTCTCTTTATTCAAAGAATTCAGAGAGAGTTTCTGAGAGTTCCAATCATCTAACAATTTCTGATATGTCTCATCATCAATCCTTTTTCCTGCATCATCAACAAAACCATTAAAACAGTTCAAATCTGGGTGACTCTGTTTTGATGTTACTGTAGATGTGAAGACATCAGGTGCAACATCAGAATCTGTATCATCCAGATCATCATCTGAGGAATCATTATAATAAATTCTAGTAAAATGAGCATGTTCATTTTCATTAAACTCATCAAGATCATCATTATCAGATTCATCACTCAAGATAGCACTAAAATTCAGTTTTTGCTTCAGTCTGGTATTGGCACACTCATTTGCATAGTGTCCATAAACAGAACATGCATTGCATTGAATTGATTTTCTAAATTCAGGATCATACCTTGGTTTACCTTCACTCTTTGATGGTCTTGGTGTGAATTGACTCTTCCTCCTTTCTGGTTGTGGTGTTGATGTGTTGATTTGGATCTTAGGCTGAATGTTTCCTTTAGATTTATGCATAGACTTCTTAAGAAATTTATTAAAATGCTTTGTAAGAAGGGCAATGTTGTCAGGATTGCTAAAGCATTCATCAATCAATTCTTCATCCGAATCAACCTCAGTAATGATAGGCTGAATCTCAGATTTGTTTGATGTCTCTCCTTTAAAAACAACAACTTTCTTATCATCTTTAGCTTCATCAGTTTGATTAGTGTTTATTTCATAGGTTCTAAGAATACTCACTAATTCATTTTGACTCAACTTATCAGTATCTTTTGCCTCTTCAATAGCACAAATTTTAGCATCAAATCTTTTAGGAACAGACCTTAATATCTTATGTACTACTCTAACATTAGAAATAGGGTCACCAAGAGAATGTGATTCATTAATAATCTCACTTAACCTTTCATTGTAGGATGAAATTGTTTCATCTTCCCTCATTCGGAGATTCTCAAACTTTGTCCCCAACATTCGAAGCTTTGTCCTTCGAACACTATCGGAACCTTCACAATGCTCTTGTAACCTGTCCCATGCATCCTTAGAAGTAGAACAGTTAGATATAATTTTAAACATAGAGGTATCAACAGAAGTAAAAATAGCATTTAAGGCTTTAGAATTATATCCTGCTGTTGTTATCTCATCGGCTGTCCAATCAACTTCTCTCTTAAGTTGGATTTCACCATCGGCATCTGCTGGATTCTTTGGTATGTCCCAACCTGTAAGAACAGTCCTCCAAGCACGTTCATCAATTGACTTGATGTACATACGCATCTTAGGCTTCCAATAAGCATAATTTGAACCATCTAAAACGGGTGGCCTAACTGATGTGGATATGTGATGTGTTTCCATTGCTAACATAAACTAAAACACACTTTAAGCAAGGATCTAAACCTAGTGTCGTCAGGTATCGGCTCTGATACCAACTGAAAGTGTGCGTGGGGTAGGTATCTAGTGTTTAAGTAAAAAACAGAACAATGTTACACTGAATGTTGTGACAATTAGTGTAGCATTAACTCTAACAGAATGTGAAAAGTAAACACAGTACACAGCGGAAGTCTAAAACACTAAAACACAATACGAACACAATGGAATAATTTTTAACATAGATTTTATTAATAACAAAACCTATGCTAAGCCTTACGGCGAAAAGTAACTTAGTTTCTAAGTTATACAAAAAGTGTCGTGTGAAATGTCTCAGCAATTACTTCAACATTCCACAAACAGAAACTACAATCGAGGCAGGTGCCTGAATCCGCAAACAGACTTAAGTGTAAAACACTGTCTAAAGAACTAATCTAATCTGTGATTCACTCTCACTCGATTCAAGACTAGAACTAAGTACACTGGAAGGCGGTATCCCTCAGCGTACGTTAAAAGACACAACTACTGGCCATAACTCCTAACTAGGGTTGAACGCTCAAGGAGGGGTTACTCGAATAGTGCATACTTTGAAATGAGAGGCTCTGGCGGTATTTATAGAGAAATACACAGCTTCTAGATCCTTCCATTATGAGATCCTATTTTTTAGGACCTCAACCTCCATGATCTTTCTAGAACATTCTGCCATCTTCCAGGTCGTTCTACAATGCTCCAAAGTCTTCTAGCACGTTCTCCAACCTTCTGGAATCTTCCAGGTTCCAGACTATTGTAGAAGCTTCTAGAATCGTTCCTGAATGTGAGAGCATTTAGTACAACATTTAATGTAACATTGCAGAAAAGACTTAGAATAAATCAAGGAAGGTCAAATTAAGATGTTGTTGATAATGTTAAAGCATTTAAGAGTTAACAACATCTACATATAGTATCTCGATTCAAGATATAATTAGCATTTACACAATCAAATTTTACCAAAACTACTTTGGGTTTAAATTAATCGCACGAATTAGGAAAAATTATATGTGAACAAACAAAGGCCTTTTCATACCTTGAGAAGCACTGTAAATGACGGGCAGCGGACCGGCAAAAACAATCTCATGATCCTCGTCATAATTTTACATTTAAAGTATCCAAGTCACCACTTCGATAAAGGAATAAAATTGGATAAAAAATTATTGAAATTGAAACATAAAAGACATATTTTTTAAAGTTGAAACTAAAAGGATTTATTTTAAAATGTCTCAAACTTATAGGAACAATTTTTTTTTTCCTCCCACACCAAACGTGGAAATTTGAAATTTTCAAATGAGACGTACAAGACACATTTTACAAAATCCAATTGTTTAAACACACCAAAATTGAAATGAATCTAGCAAGTTGTCTAAACACAACGAGGTTCTACCAATCGAGGGTAGGATAAAATAACTGAACTTTATCGTTAACCGTGATGTTGGGATATGGTTTATATTAATAAAAGAAAATTTGATTTTGATTTGATACCAAAACCCTAAGTAAAACCCCAAGTATTATGATTTGCCAAGTCTAGATTTTCAGGTTAGAAAAGCTCATATATGTTAGGGAGCTTTAATATTTATTAGATAGATTACTCTTTGAATCTATGACAAATGACCTGAAAGCACAAAGCACATGAAGACAAGTATCATTGAAGACAAGGAGCTGAAGTGTTATGAAGAAAGTGACAAGAACTCATGAAGACAAGTATGCTCGATAAGAAAAGTCAAGTATAATGAATTTGGATATTCATATACCTTGGACTTGGATTATTCCAAATTAGCCAAAGAATTAGTGACACCTGTCACTGCGCATAACAAATTCTGAGAAAGGAATGCAAAATGCAGAATGGACGTGAATGCATGTACTATTTATATGCAGGCCCCTGAACAATTTGAAAGTTCAAATTTATGGATAAGTTTGCTATCTCCACCAACAAATAGTTTTGCTTCATCTATAAATAGGCCACATCTTGAATCATTTCGAGAGGACACACAAAAGGGACATACATCAAGACACAAGCCATACGCATTCTATAGCAATATTTTTAGCATTCAAAAATATTCAAAACACTCGAGAGATAAAAGCTTTTAAGCATATTCATTTGTGAGTGTTACCTTTAGTCCCCACTAGGCAAGCTTATTGTTTGATTATCCAAAGCCTAGACAGTGATATCCTAGCCTTTACATTCGTTCTTAAAATTGTAAAGGATATCACATTTAGTTGGTACTAGAACAAAACCCTACTTTCACCTTGAGAGATAGTCTGAGAGTATTGTTGAGTTCGTAGTAGTGATTGAGAGTATTGCAACGAGAGAAGGTTGTAAGAAATCAAGAGAAGAGAAGAAGAAGAAGTAGAGTGCACCTTGGCACTGTAAAAACAAGTTAATTCCGAAGTGATTAAGGAATTATCCTATTAAATTAGGAGAGTGGACGTAGGAGCAGTTTAGTCTCCGAACCACTATACATCTTGTGTTCTTATTTACTGCATTTATCTTTTTGCTTTAGCTCTTGTCTTGTTATAACTGCTATTTGCTATTTGATAACTTAGTATTTAAGTGCATATTAAATTAAGGAGTATAATAGGGCCTATCATTTATTCGGCATACAAGTTGCATATACTGTTAAGATCTATTAGAATCTACTGTTAGTATTTTCATAGGACTTGACATACTGTGTAACTTATTTGACTCTGATTATTTGTGTTGATTACTTGCGAAAGTTTTTGAAAAACACATACACGTGTATTCCCCCCCCCCCCATACACGTGTCACACTCCTTTTGGGACCAACAAGTGGTATCAGAGCAGGGGTTTTAAAGACCACTGCTTTGAGGATCAACTTTGGTTATCTAAACTGATCTACTTGTGCACTTACTGTGATATTCATTATTTCTGATTATTCACTATGCCTAACACATCTTCTTCTAAGAATTCTAGTGTAGCTGTTCCACCACCTACTGCTATGGGAACCAACCCCATCAACAAGATATCTTACCAAAAACTGCCTATGTTCTCTATTGAGAATTATGACTTCTGGAAAATAAGGATGAGAGCTCACTTGGCTTGTCTCCATGATGAAACCTAACACAAATGTTACAGAAGCCCAAAGAGCAACTAGAGCACAAGAAATTCCAAAAGATGATGATGAGCTCACTCCTGAAGAAAGAAAGAAGCAGAATCTCAACTATGTAGCAATGAACACCCTATATCAGACCATTCCAGATGCTATAATGGGTAGAGTGTTTCACTGCACAACTGCAAATGAGATTTGGGACACATTAGCTCTAATGTGTGAAGGAACTGGCAAGATCAAGGAAAACAAACTTCAAGTTGCTGTTCAAAAATATGAGCAATTTAGAATGAAGTCTGATGATAACATTGATCAACTGGATGGAAGGTTCACAGAAATCATGAATGAGATCAACTCACTTGGAAAAGTATACTCCAAGAGAGAAGTGGCTCTGAAGATTCTTATGAGCTTGACAACCAAATGGAATGTGTATGCTGTTATGATACAGAATACAAAGGTTTTGTCAACAATGCCAATGCAACAAGTGTTCTCAGAACTCAAGGCATATGAATATGACTTGAACAGAAAGAACAACACTGAGGAACCTGAGAGCAAAGGGATTGCACTGAAGGCCAAATCCAATGAACCTGATTCCAAGAAAGCCAACAAATCAAGCAAGAGTGGAAAAGGAACTTCCAAAGCTGACCTTTCAGATGAGTTGGCCATGATGGCTAAAAGATTTGAAAGATTAAATTCTAGATTTGGTAAATACAAAAGGTTTTACCAAGATAGAAGAAGAAGATTCAACTCACCTGAGAAGAAGAATGATGAAAGGAGATCCAGAAGGGACAACTCCAAGGAAGATCCATCTTCATCAACTAAGAAGAGAGATGCTGAAAAGAAGAAAGATGAAGATGAGGATACATGCTACAACTGCAAGAAGACATGACATTTCCAATATGATTGTCCAGAGTTAACCTCCAAGGAAAGGAAGGAAAGACAAGCTAAGAGGGACAAGAAATATGGAAAGAGGAAAGCATTGAAAGCTGAAGAAGAAACCTCTGAAGATGATCAACTTCCATCTTCATCATCTGATATGTTTACAGACAGCAGTGATGAAGAGTGTCTTATGGCTATTGAAGACAATGATGAGGTACAATCTATTTCTAGTTCTGTCAATTCTAGTAGCACAATGATGTCAAATGAAGACAACCTGAAACTTACTTTTGGTAAGTTGATGGAAGACTTCATGAGACTACAAGAGATTCATGATCAAACCTTAGAAGAAAACAAAGTCTTGAATGCTAAGATTGAAAGAATTACTTAGGTTGAAGCTGAACATGATCTGAGAACTAATGAGTTATGCAATGACTTAACTAAGGAGCTGAATACTCTGAAGGACAAGTCATCTGAACAACTTATTAAGTTGGAAGAACAAGTTAAGCTTCATGAGAGTAAGGACTCAGACTACCAAGCATTGATGGCTAAGTTTGAACATCTTTTCAAGGAACATGAATGTCTTAAATCTAGTGAAGAGAGTCTGAAACTTAAACTGGCTGCCCTGTATAAATCATCTAATTCAATAGATGAACTACAAGGGATGCAAAGGCCTATGACTCAAAAATCTGGACTTGGTTACAATCCAGATAAAACATCTTCACCATGCCTCAGTAATACTTCAACAAGTATTACTAAGAGAGTCTTTGTAAAATCTGTGGCTCAGACTGAAATTGTTGAACCAAAGCTGCTACAGATAAAGGACAAAGGTAAACAACCCATTGTACCAAATATCCTTAATCACAAGTCAAAAGTTGCAAGACCTAAGACTAGATTTCAGAGGCCTGAGACAATTCAGATGAGTAAAGGTCAATGGAAGACAACTCAGCTGAAAAACTCTCAGAATCAGGCAAGAAAACCACAAGATATTCAAAGAAGACCAACTCAAATGATAAGGCCTACAATGAATTATCAAAGAAATTTCCAGCCTAAGTACAATGAGTACAGAAGACTTGAATCCTACATGCCAAGGACATCAAGTAATCTGAATGCCTATCCACAAAGATTCAAGCATGCTGCACATGAATCAAAAGATAGATTTAGCAGATATATGCACAAGAATAGATATAACTCTTCTAAATCATCCAAGATTCACACTAATACTCAATCTCAACCTAAGGCATTTAAAAGGAAGATTGTGTATTTAGATGTTTATGGAAAACAAATTAGCCCTTTTCAAGTAATGAAAATAAGGCAAGTTTGGGTTCCAAAAGGTATATCTAACCCTCTAGGACCCCACTTTCAAAGGGTACCTAAGTTTTGATTTGTAACAGGTTCCAGTGGTGCCATCAACAAAGAAAAGAAGTCCTAAAGAACTTACATGGTACTTGGACAGTGGATGTTCAAGACATATGACTGGAAATAAGGAGCTTCTGTCAGATTTTGTTGAAGAAGATGGACCACAAGTAACTTTTGGTGACAACTCACAAGGAACAACCAAAGGTTATGGAACTCTCAAAATTGGTACCGTAAGTATTACAAATGTTTCATATATCTACGGTCTGAAACACAATCTATTCTCAATAAGCCAATTTTGTGATAAAGGTTTTAATGTTGAGTTTTCTAGTAACTTATGTTATATTAAGAATAAATCAAATCAACAGTTACTACTAACTGGGTCAAGGAAAGGTAATGTTTATCTTGCAGATTGGAACAAATCCCCTGAAGATATCTGCTTAGTTGCAAAAAGCTCTAAAGATCTCAGTTGGCTATGGCAGAAAAGGCTAAACCATCTAAACTTTAAGACTTTGAACAAACTTGCAAGACTATCTTTAGCAGATGGCCTACCAAATGAAGTATTCACAAAAGAACATATCTGTCAAGCATGTCAAGAAGGAAAGCAAGTCAAAGCATCCTTCAAAACAAAGGCTGCCATCTCAACTGCAAGAGTACTGCAATTACTGCAATTACTTCACAAGAAAGAATAGTTAGAACACTTAAGGAAGCTGGAAGAACCATGATAGCAGAAGCAAAGATTCCAAAGAGGTTTTGGGCAGAAGCAATCAATACTGCTTGTCACACCCAAAACAGATCCATGCTAACAAAGGAACAAGGAAAAACTCCTTATGAACTCTTCAAAGGGAGAAAACGAAGAATCTCTTACTTTCATATTTTTGGATGTACATGTTTCATTCACAATAATGGGAAGCAACAATTAAAAACATTTGACAGCAAAGCAGATGAAGGAATCTTTCTAGGATATTCTTCATCTAGCAAAGCTTTCAGAGTTTATAATTGTAGAACTCTTATTGTTGAAGAAACACCTCATGTTATCTTTGATGTGTTTTCTTTCAAGCACAGGACCTCAAACAAAGAAGACAAATCCCATGATGAAATCAACACAAGGGTGACAAGGCTAAGAGATGGTGAAAGAAAAGAATCTGTATTTACTGATGTACATTATCCTGACTTGGACAACCTCAAGATATCCAACTTATCTGAAGCCAATCAAGATAAAGACAACTTACCTGAAGCCAACATCCATGAGGAAAACTGCAATGTTGAGTTGAATGAACCCACTCAACCTGAGGTAAGTTCTCCCAATGAAGAAGCTGGTAATGCTGAGGGAGTACAAGGATCAAATGATTTAGGGGGAACTCAACCTGAAAATACCAATGTCAATGACATGGACAACGCCCCTGAATATGAAACTGATCCTGCTTTTAATTTTCCTGAATTTTAGGTTGAATTAAATGTTGAACCGGATGAGACTAACTTATCTGAAAATGATCAGTCTAGAAGGACATGGCTAGATGCTCATCCTTCAGACAAGATCATTGGTGATCCTACTAGTGGTGTAATCACTAGGAGACAACATGGAGAGAGTGCTTTATTTTATTGTTTTCTTTCTGAAACAGAACCCACAACCATTGAAGAAGCAATGGAAGACTCCAACTGGATTACAGCAATGCAAGAGGAACTAAATCAGTTCAAAAGGAATGATGTTTGGGAGCTGGTAGACAGACCAACACATCAGGATGTTGTAGGAGCGAAATGGGTTTACAAGAACAAGAACAAGAAGAATGAAATGATGTTATAGTTAGAAACAAAGCCAGACTAGTTGCCAAAGGTTATAGTCAACATGAAGGAATAGACTATGATGAGACCTTTGCCCCTGTAGCTAGGTTAGAAGCAATTAGGTTGTTCTTAGCATATGCTGCTCATATGAAGTTCAAAGTATACCAAATGGATGTGAAGAGTGCATTTCTGAATGGTGTACTTAAAGAAGAGGTATATGTAGAGCAGCCACCTGGTTTTGAAGAAGGAGATAAAGTGTATAGATTGAAGAAAGCACTTTATGGTCTCAAGCAAGCACCAAGAGCTTGGTATGAGACACTATCACAATTCCTATTGGACAATGGATTTGTGAAAGGCACAGTTGATAGGACCTTATTTAGGATAAGTGAAGGAAATGATATTCTGTTAGTACAAATATATGTTGATGATATCATTTTTAGTTCACCTAATGAGGATATGTGCAAGAAATTTTCAACTCTCATGCAAGGGAAGTTTGAAATGTCAATGATGGGATTGATGAACTTTTCCTAGGTTTACAAGTCAAACAATCTGAGAAAGGAATCTTCATCAATCAAGCTAAGTATACTAGAGAAATGATCAAGAAGTTTGGTTGTGAAAATAGAAAACCAGTTAGGATTCCTATGAATACAAATTGGAAAATGGATCCTGACATTGATGGAATAGATACCAACCCCACTGAATATAGAGCAATAATAGGTTCTTTATTATATCTAACTGCAAGCAGACCTGATATTACTTTTGCAGTTGGTGTATGTGCTAGATTTCAGTCCAATCTAAAGAAAAGTCACTTAGAGGCTGCCAAAAGAATACTTAGGTATTTAAAAGGTACAGTGAACTTAGGATTGTGGTATCCATCTGAAGACAACATTGAGTTGACTGGTTATTCTGATGCTGATTATGGAGGATGTAGGATAGACAGAAAATCGACTACTGGCACTTGTCAATTCTTAGGAAACAAATTGATTTCATGGTTTTCCATGAAGCAAACTTCTGTAGCTACTTCAACCACAGAGGCTGAATACATGGTTGCTGGAAGTTGCCGTGATCAAATCCTATGGCTCAAACAACAGCTAAGATATTATAAAGTTGTCACAAAAGATGTACCTATCTATTGTGATAATAATAGTGCCATTGCTATTACTCAAAATCCAGTGTTACACACAAGGTGTAAACATGTGGATATTAGACATCACTTCATAAGAGATCATGTTGAGAAAAAGGACATCAGAATGGAAAAGATTCATACTGATAAGCAAAAGGCTGATATTCTTACAAAACCCCTAGCTGAAACAAGGTTCAAGGAACTTTCAATGGAACTTGGTTTATTAGATCCTGGAGAGAATGTTTAAAGTATAAGGATTTACTTTATTCATGCCAGAGATACTAGTATTAATCCAAGAGGGAACTTAGAGTGAAGTTTTAGGAAGGATAAGTTAAATGAGACAATTCAAAGTTCATTAATTTATTTTTCACATACTGATATTATGTTTCAAGAATCTTCATGCAGGAAACTTGGACAAAGTACATGGCATTCTTGAGTAAAATCAAGGAAAGATACTTGACAAGTACGAGGAAAACTACGAAGGACAACGTAGAGGATGACAAAGTACATGAGAAAAACTTCAGTAGAAGTTGTCAAGAGTTATTCAGTCAAGTTGTCACTTGACTGTAGATAAGTTTTCTTTTTCATAAAAGTTAAACTATGTTCATCATTGTAGTACGCATTTAATGCTCATAAAAGACAAACAAGAGATCTTTGCTAAAAGACGATCAATTGCACGATTTTCTGAAAAAGCAACTCATTGTGCGCAGGACACAACATTTGCGTCCTTTGGTGTAACAAAATTGATCTAAACCATTAAATTTTATTAATTCAATCTCAACCCTACACCTAACACTTTTCAAATTGTACAGTTGAGGAGATATAAAAGCATAACTTAGATTTTTTTACAATTTACGTTTTCAAAATTTCTGAAAAAGCCCTAAGCTGAATGTTGGGAATAAAATGATTTTGATTTAGATACCAAAACCCCTGATTGATGATGATCAGATTAGTTGAGATATGCTCAAGTCTAGTTCAGGCAAGTTGTCTCAGTACACTTGAGTAAAGTAGAATGCTTAAGTTAAAAATCTCAGGAATGTTGTGAGATTTTAGAGTTCAGGGTAGTTGTCCAAAGCTGGAATGTTAGGCAGCTTGATAAGTGTTAAGTGTCTAGGCCAAAGTTGCTGAACTTTCAAGACAAGCTGTCCAAGTGGACAAATGAGCTGAAGAGATCAAGAACATTAAAGCAATGCTCATAAATGCAAATGATCAGAACAGTTGAAGTACAAATGATCAAGAGCATTGAATGCCAAAGCTCACAGAAGACACATTCAATGAAGCATTAATTGCCAATCATGCCTGAACCAAGCATTGAAGACTTAAAGCATTAAAGAGTGAAGCATTGAATGAATGTTGGAACATTCTAAATTGCAGCAGGAATGTTCAGGGAGCTTGTCCCATCTGACCGTTGGTTGAGTGTAGAGTTTGCCACAAATCAACCTTGGGAAATGTGCATATTTGGAATCTGACACAAGTCTTCTCAGCCGCATTTTTCAGAAGTCAACACATTCATTCAAGCAACCATTGAAGAGCCCTTTTACACAGTGGATAAAAGGATGCCAAGCTTCATAGCCGTTTTAATGGTGCTGCAAATAGACATATTTGAATTGCTATCCCTCCAACGGTTAGTTGTTCAAATTTGCCTATAAATTCTGAAGTGATCAAAGGGATTCATTATCCAACTACAAGCTATCAAACTATCATCAAGCTTTCAAAGGAAACCAAGCTGTTCTTCAGAATCCCAAGTTTCCTGAATCACTTCAATTAGCTAAGCCAATCTTTGTAAACATCCAAAGCTTAGCATTGAGATATCCTAAGCCTTTACACTGTTCTTATTGTAAAGGATATCTCTACTAGTTGGAACCCTTATCTCATTTAGTGAAGAGAGTGTTTGTTGTAGAAGTGAGGAGTTAAGGACTGTTAGTGTGAAACACAGTCTTAACTTAGAGAGATTGAGCACTAGGACTCAGATTATCCTAGGGATCAAAGCACTAAGAGAGTGTTTTTGATCAGTGCACCTTGGCACTATAAAACAAGCTAATTCCATTGTGAAGGAATTATCCTGTTCAATAAGGGAAAGTGGATGTAGGAGCTTGAGTCTCTGAACCACTATAAACTTGTGTGCCATTTACTTACTGCATTCTTTATTGCACTTCATTCAAACATATTTTAAAGAAGCAAAACTCAGTAAGTTAAGAAAAACTGTTTTGGATAAAGTCCCTGATAACTGTGTTTTTCAGAAATCAACTTGGAGTATTTCTTTAAGTCAAAGGCCAACCACATTCCGCACTTAGCAACTCTTTTAGATATTTAGCCAACTGATCACTTAATAGTAATCAGTAGGACAAGTATCTATCAAAGTTCACACTCAGGCCAGTTGTGAGACAACCTGCCTGATAAGACCAGTTCTGTTAAAAAGAAAAGAATTTGCATACACAAGTGCATTCCCCCCCCCCCCCTCATACACTTGTGTTATACTCCACCAAGGACCAACAAGTGGTATCAGAGCAGGGGTTCAAAGACCACTGCCTCTGAAAATCATTGATTTTCAAAATCACATTTTCTGTGGTCACTGAACTGATCCAAATTTCTGAAAAACCTATCTGTGTTCATCTTATATTATTTCTGTTGAAATGGCTAACAATGCAGTTCCACGAGATGCTGCTAACACCATCAACAACATGGGTCCAAACCAAGTCAATCATATTTCTCATCACAAACTGCCAATGTTCTCAATTGAGAACTATGATTTATGGAAGATCAGGATGAGAGCACATCTTACTTGCCAGTGTGATGAGATGCTTAAAGTCATCACTAGAGGGCCCTTCACATTCACTAAAGCAAATCCCAAGCTCACTGATGCTCAAAAAGCAGATCCAAGGGAGTTGCTGCCAAAGGATGAAGATGACTTTACAGCTGAAGAAAGAAAAAGGCACAACCTGAACTACATTGCCATGAACACATTGTACCAGACTATTCCAGATGCAGTGATGGGAAGGGTGTACCACTGCACATCAGCAAAGGAAATTTGGGACACCTTAGCACTTATGTGTGAAGGTACCCAAAAGATAGAAGAGAACAAGCTTCAAGTGGCTATCCAAAAATATGAACAATTCTCTATGGAAGCCAATGAAACTATTGATCATCTTGATGGCAGATTCACTAACATCATGAATGAGATAAACTCTCTTGGCAAGTTCTATGCCAAAAGAGAGGTTGCTTTGAAGATTCTGAAAAGTCTCACATCCAAGTGGGACATATACTCAGTCATGATGCAAAACACCAGCAATCTTGATAACATGCCAATGCAGCAAGTATTCTCTGAACTCAAAGCATATGAGTTTGATCTAAACAGAAAGAAGGTGCATGAAGAGCCATCCTCCTCAAGCAAAGGTGTTGCCTTCAAAGCTGCTGAAACAGAAAAGAAGAATACTCAAAGATCCTCTCAATCTGTTTCAAAATCTGAAATAAAGGAGGAGCTGGCACTCATGGCTAGGAGATTTGAGAAGCTCAACTCCAGATTTGGTAGATACAAAAAGTTCTACCAAGACAACAGAACCAGAAGGTGATTCAGTTCTCCTGACAACAAATCAGAGGACAAAACCTCTGATGAAAAGAAAGAAGACAGATATGCTGATAGGAAGAAATACAGCAAAGGTGAACCATCATCATCAAGGAGGAAGGAGTCCTCAAGCAAGAAGAATAATGATGAAGATGTGTGTTACAACTGCCAGAAAAAGGGTCACTTTCAGTATGATTGTCCTGACCTTAGTGCCAAAGAAAGAAAAGAAAGGCAGAACAAAAGAGACAAGAGGCTAAACAACAGGAAAGCCATGGTAGCTGGAGATTCAGCAAGTGAAGAGAGTGTCTACTCTTCTGATGATGGACTGTTCTCCAACAGTGACAGTGATGATGACTGTCAAATGGCATTTGAAAATGATGAGGTATGTTCATCTTCTAATTCTTCTAATTCTTCAAATAACACACATGAGTCCAGTGAAATCCACTTGAAACTCAACTTTGGAAAGTTACTTGAGGATTTCACCAGGCTAAGAGAAGTATGCAATATGGCACTTAGAGAAAATGAGCTACTGAATTCTAAAGCTCAAACTCCCAACCTTCCTGAACCAGAGTTTGACTTTAAATCAACTGAGTTATATCAACAGATTGTGAGAGAACATGAGGAAATGTCTCTCAAAGTCTCTGAACAACAAAAGTTGATTGATGATCAAGAACTGGCCTTGAGGAAAAAGGATTTTGATCTTAGAATTCTTCAAGCAAAATTTGACAATCTCTCAAGTGAATTTGATACTCTGAAATTGAGTGAGGGGAGCTTAAAAATGAAAATGTCTGCCTTGAACAAATCTGCTAAGGCAATAGAGGAAATTCAAGGGTTTCAAAGACCATTTGCTCAAAAGGGTGGATTAGGCTATAATCCATTTGAACCCTCACCTGGTCTTAGTATTGCCTCATCAAGCAATTCTAAGATGACTTTTGTAAGATCAGTGGCTCAACAAAATGAAATGGAAGTAAATCAACCACTGGTCAAGGATAAGGGTAAAGGAATTTTTATACCAACTCAAGTAAACAATGTACCTAAACCCATACCTATGGAAAAGGTTAAAGGCATTGCTTATAAGAGAAATGAGGTTCAGAAAGGTAGAACCAATGGAAGGTCAACCTATCTGAATCCTCATCAGAGGAGTTGTCCAAAATCTGTTCAGAAAAGGCCAACTCAAATGAGGCAACCTCAACTGAATGGATTAAGGCCAATCCCCTCTGACAGGTATAAAACATTCAGGAAGCCTGGACCTTACGTGCCAAAAGGTAAAGGCCATCCAAAACCCTATCCTCAAAGGTCTTACCAAGCTGCACCTAAGTCTAGTAACTTCAGGAGAAATGTCCAAAGAAAATTCACCAACTCTCCTGAACCTTACAAGGCCAACACTTATACACAGAAGCCACCCAAGGCATTTAAGGGTCAAACTGTGTATGTAGATGTAAATGGAAACCAAGTCAGTCACTTTGAGTCAATCAGAGTAATCAGGCAGATTTGGGTTCCAAAAGGTACAGCTAACCCTCTAGGACCCAACATTCAAAGGGTACCTAAATTTTGACTTTGCAGGGCTGCAAGGACCACAGAAAGAGGAGAAGCATCAACAAGAAAACAGCATGGTACTTGGACAATGGATGTTCAAGACACATGACTGGGTACAAAGAGCTTCTCACAGAATTCATAGAAAAAGATGGTCCTTCAGTAACCTTTGGAGACAGCTCTCAAGGGATCACAAGAGGTTATGGTACATTAAACATTGGTAATGTCAAAATTACTGATGTCTCATATGTCCAAGGCCTGAAATATAACTTGTTGTCTATAAGTCAAATCTGTGATAAAGGTTTTTGTGTTGAATTTGCACCAAATGAATGTATTATCAAAAACAAATCAACACAACAAGTGTTACTAACAGGGGTGAGAAAGGGAAATGTCTATTTTGCAAATTGGAGAAAAACCTCTGAAGCTGTTTGTCTTGTAGCCAAAAGCATAAGTGAGCAAAGCTGGCTGTGGCACAAAAGACTAAACCACCTGAACTTCAAAACCATCAACAAGATTGCAAGAAACTCTCTAGTTAAAGGGCTGCCAAATCAAGTGTTCACCAAAGAACATATATGCCAGCCATGTCAGGAAGGAAAGCAGATCAAAGCTTCATTCAAAGGGAAGCCTGTCATCTCAACTGAGAGAGTTCTTCAACTATTGCATATGGATCTTTTTGGACCAATAATCCCAGTGAGTATAAATGGAAGAAAATATGCTTTAGTTGTTGTTGATGATTTTTCCAGGTACACTTGGGTAGTATTCTTGCTGAACAAAAAGGAGACCCAAGTCAAGCTACCTGAATTGATGATGAGATTGAGCATTGAAAAGGGCCTAAGTATTGTCAAGATCAGATCTGATAAAGGCACTGAATTCATAAACTCATACATCAATGAGTACTGCAGCAAGAATGGCATCACTCATGAAACTTCAGCAGCAAGAACACCTCAACAAAATGGGGTTGCTGAAAGAAGGAACAGGACCTTGAAAGAGGCAGCAAGAACATTGATTGCTGAATCCAAACTGCCTAAAAGGTTCTGGGCTGAAGCCATTAGCACTGCATGTCACACTCAAAACAGGTCCTTAATCACCAAAGGACAAGGTAAAACCCCATATCAAATATGGAAAGGTAGATTGCCCACTGTTGCTTATTTTCACATATTTGGTTGTAAGTGTTTCATTCACAATAATGGGAAAGAGCAATTGAAAGCTTTTGACAGCAAAGCTGATGAAGGAATATTTGTTGGATATTCACAAACCAGCAAAGCTTACAGAGTTTACAATTGCAAAACTCTTATTGTGGAAGAAACACCTCATGTTGTGTTTGATGAATCTATTGATGAGTTCAGGGATAGAAACCTGAATATTGATGAGATAACACAAAGAACAACCAGACTAAGGCTTCAAAGCAAGGAAACAGTGTTTGTAGATGTTGCCCAGCCTGAACTACATGATAATCAAAAACTGGACAACCTACCTGATGGCAATCAACCAGAAACCAATCAACCTGAAGGAGAAATTGAACTGACTGACCCCATCCCAGTTCAAAACTAGGTAATAACTACCAATGAAGAAGCAGGCAATGCTGAGGTAGTAAGTGGATCCAATATTCAAGGGGGAACCAATGAAAATGTCAACTTATCTGACAATGAGGACAATACCCCTGAATATGATCCTGAACTTGATCCTTCAATTAACTTCCCTGAATTTAATGAGTCTAGTGATCCAACCTCAGATGAGGACAATCCTCCTGAAGGGATCAGGTCTAGAAGGACTTGGTTGCAAGACCACCGATCTAGCCTGATACTTGGTAATCCAAGTGAAGGGATCAAAACTAGAAGATTTCATGGAGAAAGTGCTTTGTTTTGTTGTTTCCTTTCAGAACAGGAACCAAAAGACATTGAGGAAGCACTACAAGATACCAACTAGATCATAGCCATGCAAGAAGAGCTGAACCAGTTTACCAGAAATGAAGTATGGGAGCTGGTAGATAGGCCAACTCATCAAGATGTCATTGGAACCAAATGGGTGTTCAAAAATAAGAAAAATGAAAATGACATAATTGTGAGGAACAAAGCAAGACTGGTGGCCAAGGGATATTGTCAATCTGAAGGGATTGATTATGATGAGACCTTTGCTCTAGTGGCCAGACTTGAGGCAATCAGACTCTTCTTAGCATATGCATCTCACATGAGATTCAAGGTGTACTAAATGGATGTGAAGAGTGCATTTCTCAATGGGGTGCTCAAAGAAGAAGTATATGTTGAACAGCCTCCAGGCTTTGAAGAAGGAGACAAGGTGTACAGATTGAAGAAAGCTCTCTATGGCTTAAAGCACGCTCCAAGAGCTTGGTATGACACCTTATCACAGTTTCTTCTAGATCATGGTTTTGTCAAAGGCACTGTTGACAGAACCTTGTTCAGAATCTGTGAAGGAGATGATATCTTGTTAGTCCAAATTTATGTGGATGACATTATATTTGGATCTCCAAATGAGAAGCTGTGTGAGAAGTTCTCTAAACTCATGTAGAGCAAATTTGAGATGTCCATGATGGGATTGATGAATTTCTTCTTAGGACTTCAAGTCACTCAATCAAAGAAGGGAATATTCATCAATCAGGCCAAGTATACTAGGGACATGATCAAGAAATTTGGATGTGCTACAAGCAAACCAGTCAGAATTCCTATGAATACTAACTGGAAAATGGATCCTGATGAAAGTGGAGAGTCAACAAACTCCACTAACTACAGGGGAATCACAGGATCCTTGCTATATCTCACTGCAAGCAGGCCTGATATCACATTTGCAGTTGGAGTGTGTGCAAGATTTCAATCAAATACAAAGAAGAGTCACCTTGATGCTGCCAAGAGAATCCTAAGATATCTCAAGGGATCTGAGAATCTTGGATTGTGGTATCCTGCTGATGATAACATTGAGCTCACTGGATATTCAGATGCAGACTATGGAGGATGTAGAATTGACAGAAAATCCACCTCAGGAACATGTCAATTCTTGGGCAGCAAGCTTATCTCATGGTTCTCCAAGAAGCAAAATACAGTTGCAACTTCAATAACTGAAGCAGAATATGTAGCAGCTGGAAGTTGCTGTGCTCAGATACTTTGGCTCAGGCAGCAACTTAGAGACTACAAAGTCATCTCAAATGAAGTGCCAATATTCTGTGACAACAATAGTGCAATTGCCATCTCACAGAATCCAGTGCTCCACACCAGATGCAAGCATGTGGATATCAAGCATCACTTCATAAGAGATCATGTGGAGAAGAAATATATCAAGCTTGTCAAAATCCACACTGATAAGCAAAAAGCTGATATTTTAACTAAGCCTCTAGCTGAAGCAAGGTTCTTGGAATTGTCAGCTGAATTGGGCTTACTTGATCCAGGAAAGATGGAGAAATGAGGAAAGAAAGCTCATATGAAGGGGGAAGCTCATTAAGATGAACTTCAGCAAAGTTGACCAACCTCACTGAAGCAGTCTGCCAAAGAGGGAAACTCAGCAAAGTTGTCCCTATGGTGTTCAGCAATGTTGGTCAGGAGCCTTGTCCAAGTGGGACCCAGTCAGCAACTTTGGGACCCACTCAGGCATATTGATCAGGCAATTTGACTTTCACAGAAATCAAAACACATCTCAGGATGTTTGTCCGAGTTAATTGGATAATCATTGCTATTTTTAGCATTGATTAGACATTTAAAAGATTTCTTGGTCTAAGAGTAGGCCATTTTAGGATGGAGTGTGCTATAAAGATTTTTACCACCAAAAAGGAAAATCAACATTTAATGCAAAATCTTAATTAAGATTTCATGAATTCTTGAGCCATCATCAAGACCATTGATTTGCATTAAAACTTCATCAAACCGCCTAAAGCCCACTACCCCACTTTATCCAATTGATTTTTACTATTACCCACTGTCATTATCTATTAACCAACGGTTAATAAACTCCCCACATATATAAACTCCTCAGTTTTTACTTCCATCCTTACGCACTCATAATTCCAAAACTCTCAAGTTTTTCAAAACCTCTCAAAACCTGCAACTCTTCTCCAAAAACCTACCAAAATTCTCATATTATCCATGGCTCCTAAAATCAAAAGAGAAGAACTTGTAGATTTCAATGATTCCTCTCTGGACATTGATTTCTCCTATCTTAGCAACTCAAACTCTCTGTGGTTTGAAAAGTTGGTGGCTTTTGATAGCCCAGATACAGAAGTACATCCTGTACTCCATTGGCTTAGGGAAGCAGGCCTCGAAAAATTTCTTGGCACCAAGCCTGATTCCTACCTGAATTCCTTCATGGCAGAGTTCTTTGCCCATCTCAGATGGAAGGGCAAAAAGGGTGATGTGTGCACCAAGCTCACATATGCTGAGGAAGATGAAGATGAAGAAAGCCAACACACCATCATCTTCACTGCTGAGGATCTGGATGCTAGCTTTGGGCTACCATCAGAAGGCCAAAATCCAGAAATTTACAAGGAAGGAGATGATCAGGAGTTCTAATATCCATGGATGATAGTACCCAAGAAACTTGTAAGTGCTCAGAACAAGAACACCTTGAAGCCTGTTTATAGGCATTTGTTTGACTGTGTTGTGAAGAGTCTGTTGAGTCATTCTGGAAGTGTTGAACAAATCAATATGCCAAAACTGAGGGTGATGGCTGCTGTGATTGACTCTGCTGAGAAGAGAGTCAAGTTTGACTGGAAAAGTTTCATTCTAGACAAGATGATGAATGAAAAGTTCAAGTTTAAGGAGGTGAAGCACCACAAGGTGGTGGTTGATGGAAGACTCCAGTTCTGCACAAGAGCTAGCCTGCTCTTGGAAAGATTTGCACATTATACCCATCTTCAAGCAAAGCCAAAGCCTTTTCAAGCTCAAAAGGTGATGTTCAGGAAGATGTCTTCCAAAACTGAGAAGAGGAAGCAGGATGCTACCTCCAAGAAACCTGTAGCAGTTGTACCAGCAACCAGAGCCTCTCCTAGAAAAAGAAAAGCTCAACCACCAAAAGCACAGCAAAAAATGAAGAAGATGAAGAAGATTCTGAGTGAATCTTCCCCAGAAAGCCAGTCAAGAAGTGGAGGAGCCACTTCTGAGGAGATTGAAAAGGCTGCTGATGAAGGAGTTAACCCCCCTGAAGAGGGTGAAGAATTCAGAGAGGTTGTCCCCTTACAGCCTGAGACTGTAACAGAATACAGGGATCTTGACAAGCCAACAAGATCTGAAAGAAGGTGAAGGATTATCAAAACTTCTGAGAAGCAGAAGTTGATGGAAGAGGAGAAGAAGAAGAAAGAGTTTTTCAAGGAGATTAGACAAGCAAGTAGGTCTAACTCCAAGTCCAACAGCCCTGAAGCCAACTCTCCTGATATTCAATCAGAAAGAATATATCCATCAAGGCATGAAGAAGAGGAGTGCAAGACTCCTGAAGATGCCCCAATCATTGCAAAGAAAGTTTACTCCCCTGAAGGTGCACCTGATAGATCAGGTATTGATGTGCTGGCAGATCTAGTCAATCTTGAGGATAGACCTTTCTCCCCACTTGATCCAAGACTTCTTTCATACACCAAACTTCTTGAAACTGTTCTTCAAGAAGGTGATCATGTTGTTCTCCCACCCATTCCAGCCATTCCAATTACCTCTTCAGGCACATTGCTCTCAAAAGCACCTGAATCCCAACTTGTTTTAAGCTCTTCTGAACCCAATCCTTCTGAACCCAACCTACCTGAAATCTAGCCAAGCCTACCTGAATCTCAATCCAACCCTCCTGAATCCCAAACCAACTCTTCTAGAGATGAAAGTGGTGAAGAATACACTTATGAGGGGATGCTGAGGCTGATTGCCAAGGCTAATGTGGATGAATTGTATCCAGGATTGAAGGATTATTGTTGGGATATAAATTCACCCTAAGCCCCACTTGATGTTAGAATAGTTTTGATGGCCAAAACACTTAGAGTTTATAAATGTAATAGGATCAGCTGACTTGTATAGAACAGCTTAGACTAGTCTTGTGTGATCAACTGTATTGATATCAGCTGATCAGCACAGTCCTGGCTTACATGCCTATCCTCAAGATGAGAAGAGTAGAAGACATGAAGACTAGAAGATCCTTGAAGACCAGATAAGTTAAGGTGCTTGTATACCTACTTATCTGATGGAGTCCCAGATTGAAGATGGCCTAAAGCAGTACAAAGAATTTCCAGATCAGAAGAGTGTTACTCTACTGATATCAGAAGACAGAAGACCTAAGGCCAGAAGAGTAGTCAGAAGACTAGAAGTACAAATCAGAAGACTATGTGCTCTTCCAGGACTCGGCTGATTCCTAAGTCATCTTGCAATTCAAACGAAGACCTACCTTATTTAGAAGATTGACATGATCCCAGGATTGAAGCAATCAAGCGGCTGGAATCAAGGAATCAAGCGATTATGGAAAGATTGCTCAAACGGCTAGTCAACTCCAACGGCTAGTTGCAACCAATCTCCATTATAAATACAAGAGGATGAGAAATCACAAACAAGAAGTCACAAGAGAGAATTCAACAAGCCAAGCAAGCAATCAAAGCTAAAGCCATACTATTCTAAGAATTCTCAAAAGAGCCAGAAACCATTAGATTATCTATAGCTCTTAAGTGATTTCTATCCAACCCCTAAGAACCTGAAACCTGTTCATATTGTATATCAATTGTTTTAGGCATAGTGGTTAAGCAAATTATAAGCTTGAACCATTAGTTGGATACACCTCAAAAACCCCAAACCCTCACCGAAAGGTTAAAGTTTTTGAACCCCTTAAAGTGCAAGTGCTTACAATCACTTGTGGAGACCGTAGCTGTTAGGACGGCTCAGATCTCAAAGTCCTAACCTTGGGACTATAAAGGTCAAGACCCTTGTAATATGTGGTAAATTAAAGGGATTAAACATCACGTGTGGACGTGAGAGTGGACGTAGGAACGTATATCCGAACCACTATAAATCCGGTGTCAATTACTTTCTGCACTTTACATTTCTATCTTTACATACATTATTATATAGTGCATACTGTGATTTCAACATTCTTCAAAACAAGGCCATAACTTTCAAACCAGCATCAGCTGAGTATTTTCATTAAGCAAAATAAGTAGAACACTTTCATAAGAATTACAAGAACGAGTCTAAACCAGGGCCACCATAATTCCGCATATAACCTCCTCAGTCAGATCACTATAGTCATCTGGACCAGCAGACTTGCAGTCCAGTTGACATAGCAATCAGAAGAGGTTCTCAACTCTGTTTGAAAAAGTTTTAAAGTCTATTCACCCCTCCCCTCTAGACTTTAATCCCATTCACTACTCGTTCAGGGACCAACAGTGCTGCAAATAGACATATTTGAATTGCTATCCCTCCAACGGTTAGTTGTTCAAATTTGCCTATAAATTCTGAAGTGATCAAAGGGATTCATTATCCAACTACAAGCTATCAAACTATCATCAAGCTTTCAAAGGAAACCAAGCCGTTCTTCAGAATCCCAAGTTTCCTGAATCACTTCAATTAGCTAAGCCAATCTTTGTAAACATCCAAAGCTTAGCATTGAGATATCCTAAGCCTTTACACTGTTCTTATTGTAAAGGATATCTCTACTAGTTCCAAACCTCAAACCCTTATCTCATTTAGTGAAGAGAGTGTTTGTTGTAGAAGTGAGGAGTTAAGGACTGTTAGTGAGAAACACAGTCTTAACTCAGAGATATTGAGCACTAGGACTCAGATTATCCTAGGGATCAAAGCACTAAGAGAGTGTTGTTGATCAGTGCACCTTGGCACTATAAAACAAGCTAATTCCATTGTGAAGGAATTATCCTGTTCAATCAGGGAAAGTGGATGTAGGAGCTTGAGTCTCTGAACCACTATAAACTTGTGTGCCATTTACTTACTGCATTCTTTATTGCACTTCATTCAAACATATTTTAAAGAAGCAAAACTCAGTAAGTTAAGAAAAACTGTTTTGGACAAAGTCCCTGATAACTGTGTTTTTCAGAAATCAACTTGGAGTATTTCTTTAAGTCAAAGGCCAACCACATTCCGCACTTAGCAACTCTTTTAGATATTTAGCCAACTAATCACTTAATAGTAATCAGTAGGACAAGTATCTATCAAAGTTCACACTCAGGCCAGTTGTGAGACAACCTGCCTGATAAGACCAGTTCTGTTAAAAAGAAAAGAATTTGCATACACAAGTGCATTCCCCCCCCCCATACACTTGTGTTATACTCCACCAAGGACCAACACTGAATCTCTCAAGAATCCTCAAGCTCATCTACAAGTTTTGCTCAAAGCTCTATAACCTTAACAAAAATGTCTTTGGAAATGGGTTAGTATTTCTCATAATCATCTGTTAAAAGACATGCATATTTGTAAAGCTTTCAAGAAACACAACATGCTCTGTTTTAGTTTTAATGACTCTGTTTGAATTTCTTAAGATGCTATATTTACGGATTAGTCATTTATTGAATGATATGCTGTTAGATACATGTTGTGATACTTAAAATCGTGTTAATATCTTAGATTCATACACATATTATGTATAGATATCATGATTACAAGCTTAAAACATTGTTGGATATGGTATTATGATGATATGAACATGTTATGTTAATTTATCCACATGTTATTTTAGACATAAATGCTAGATATTACTTAAAGATAGCCTAATCATATGATTCAGTAGTTATATGGAAAGATTTTGCTATTAGACCATACTAATACTGTATATTGGTTATATTTTTAGTTGACTTCAACTCTCCTGATTTGGACATCAACTGGAACTATCTGAGTGAACCAACCATGCTCCATTTTGAGCAAACAGTGTGTTTTGATAATCGGGAAAATAAACACACAAGAAGGATTGTTACTTGGCTGGAGCAAGCTGGATTGAGGAAATGGCTCGAGGCCATCCCCAAGACATGCCTGGAACTTTCAACTACTCAGTTCTTAGGCACATTTACTCAGAAAAGCTCAGGATCTGGTTACATTATGACTCATGAACCAGACACAACCAAAAGGACTGCTGAAAAGTTTGAGTGTACTGAAGATGACTTTGATGAATTCTTTGGTCTGAATGCTACTGGAGAAGATCCTGAAGAATATATGAGGCATAATGAACAAGAAGTTGCCAACCAATGGATGGATGATCCAGTACTACTCAAATCTGGTCTACACAAGAGAGTTCTGAAGGAGGACTATCAACTATTGCTAGATGTGGTATCAAAAGCTGTGATGTGCACCACATGGAGCTATGATCAGATCAGCAGATCCAAGGTGAGATTGATGAAAGCTGTTATTGATGGAGGAAAGAAGCCAATGAACTGGAAAGGTTATTTTCTGAAGAAACTTGCAGAAGAAAAAACAAAGTTCAAAATTATGGATGTGAGGAGGGTAGCTGTCAAGAAGACACTAGCTTTCTGTACAAAAGTTGTTGCATTCGTATACAAGTATGGACCTGAGGACATTGTTGAAGATGGAGTTAAGTTCAACACTACCAAGATATTGTTCAGACAATTATCTGTAAGAACTCAGAAAATATTGGGGCTGGAGATCAAGTCACCAAAAGCCTCAACAAGGAAGCAAGTTAAGTCTGCCAAGCAGAAGAGTGAAGAAGCAAAATAAATGGTGATCAGTATTCTTGAAAAAACTAAGAAGAAATTTAAAGGAAAGAAGGTTGAGAAAGCCTCAAAGATCAAGAAAAAGAGGGCAATGTCAAGCCCTAGTACGAGTGGAGAAGAAACTGAAGAAGAGTATGTTGATACTTCTGAGGAAGAGATGGATGTTGATGAGCAAGCTGAACAGGAAGGTTCAGATGATGATGATGAAGGTGATGATGATGAAGAGAAAGTGTCACCTGGAAACCTAGATTTGAATGATCCAGAACCCTCAAGTCATAACCCAAAAGCTATTGAAACCACCCCCCATTTGAATGATCCAACCATTCATAAAATTGCCTACAAGTCTGATACCCCCATACCCATTCTTTTTTATGAACCTCAACCCTCATCCAAGTCAGATACAACTCCTGAATACACCTATGAAATGTCATTGAGAGATGAATCCAAATTTTTCCTAGACCAACTTTATCCCCAACTTACCAAATATCCTGACTTAAGATCAATCTTCTATGATCTTAGATTGATTGTTGATATAAGGAAGAAATCCATGTATGATATTGGGAAAGTGATTGAGTCCAAGGGACTGGACTGGTGGGAAAATGAGGAGGCCAGATTAACAGATTTTGCTGAAGTAGAATCAACCTTTGAATTGACAGATGAAAGGTTGTTTGCCAACTTGGTGAACATTAAGATTCAGAAGGAAGCTATTCAATCCATTATTGCTGGGATTGATTTGAACATTGAAAACATGATGGAGGAGGATGTTGAGATGTCCAAGCAAGCTAAGGACAATATAGATGTTGAGATGTCCAAGCAAGCTAAGGACAATGCAGATGTTGAGATGTCCAAGCAAGCTAAGGACAATGCAGATGTTGAAATGTTCATGAACACTGAGGACAAGACTGAAGAAGAGTCCAAGACAGTTGAGGACAAAGAAGTGGAAAATGCTGCTATGGAGGTAGACACCATTAAAGGAGGAAATGAAAGTCAAAAGCCTGCTGAGAGAGATTTCTTTGATGGAGTTGAGACTGCCATTGAAGAGTTAAAGAATGGAGAAACCAGTGAAGGAGAAAAGATTGATGAAATTGATCAAAGTCAATTGATTGAGAATGTTGAAGAAGAAGTACAGCCAGCTGTTGAAGCCACTAAATCTATGGAGATTGTCATTTTTGAACCTCCAACTGAGAAATCTGCTGAAAATCCTAACATTCATGATGTTGAGTTGATTAAGTCAACTCCTGTTGAAGTCACTGAAGCTGAGGCCAAGAAAGATGAAGTGGAGGCCAATACTGCTCAAAAAGAAGCTGTGAAGACTGAGGAACCAGCTGCTATGAAGAAGCCCTTGGAAAATGAGGCAATAGCTGCAGCACCATCAACTTCGAAGGAGTTCCCAATTCACCTAGATGCTTCTCCATTGACTGAAGTCTGCATCATTGATAAGGAGGAAGGAAGAATGAAGACTGTGCTGGAGGAGTTCAATACTGAGATTGAACAAATTAATAAAGTTGAGAGGAAAAGGCTAGAGAATGTTGTAGGTTTATGCCTAAACATGGGAAAGTATGTCAGAGATAGTTTGGATGAAACTATCATTCCCACAAATGAAGCCCAACACATGTCTTTGCTCAATTTGAACACAAAGGCAAGAAGGATGACAAGGAGGATGGAGAACTTGGAAGAAACCATTGATAATAATGCCATGGATTTATGCATCAAAGTAGAAAGTTTGGAAGAGAAGATTAACTCCACAACTATCAAGCTAGAAGCTGTTGAAAAAGGTTTTGAGACCTTTGATAAGAAGATGGACAGTGTTGGAAAAGAAATGAAGGACTCTACCCTCAAGATTGGAGAGTCATCAAAGATCATGTCAGATGTTGTTACCACATACTTCCACACTGAGAAAGAGTTGATCAAGAAGGACAGGGAGGAAATTCTGAAGATAAAGGATGATGTTGCCAAGGAGAAGGAAGAGATTTCCCAGATGCTGTCAAAGCATATTGAAAAGCTGACTCAATCTATGGGGAGTCAAAGAGATCAACTTATTAGAGAGACCATCGAGAGTTCACTGAATGCTGCTTCTGATTTATTCAAAGACAACTTGGAGGGTATAATCAAGATGATGAGGACCCAAGTTGATCAGGCTGTGAAGAAGCAATTGGAAGAGTCTGTAAGTTCCACTATTTCTGCCTTTCTATTAAATCATGTTGACCCTATTTCTGCTCAGATGAAAAGGATGGACACCTACCAACAAGAACTCTCACTTACTGTGGCTAAGATTGATGCCAACCCTGCTGACCCCATCAACCTTGAGGCATGTGATGATGCCAAAAAGGGGGAAAATAAGAAGAAGGGGAAAGAGCTGATGAAGGGTGATGAAAAGAGTAAGGGGGAAGGTAGCAAGGGAAAGGGGAAAGCAAAAGTTTTGGAAATTACTGATGTGACAGAAGAGGAGTACTGTCCCAAAACTAGGAGTGCATGGAAAGATAAGGAAACTAAATTTGAAGAGAAAGAAGTTTGCTGATATTTCTGACCAAGAGAAGAGTAAGAAATACAAATCCAGTGAACCAGATGATGATGAGGAGATGGAAATTTCAACCTTGATTAGAAGGGAAGATAAACTGCCTGTTAGAAGAGCTTCTCTTGAAGTTACTGCTGCTGATCTTGTGAAAGACAAAGCTCATGTGTTTGAAGAAGTTGCAAACATCTTTGCAGAAGGAGCTGGACAAGATGCAGAAACTAGAAAAGGAGTGAGGAAGCTTGTTATTGAAGAAAGGACTAAGATGTTCATAGATGCTGAAGAGTGCAGGTTGAAGAGGCACAAAGATTTTAATCCAGGAAATTCTAAGTCTTACAAGAGTTCTTATGCTCTGATGATGGAAAATAAAGCCAAGAGGAAGTCTGAAACCTTGAAAAGGATCCCTCATACTGACAGCTGGGTTCCTGCTGAACTCAATGGTGCTTGGGAAGAAGCCAATCGAGTATGGGATCATCTCTTCTTTGTTGTTAAGAGATGGGGAGACTTTGAAGATATTGATGGTCTTTATGAAGGTTTCATGATGGAGAATTATCCAGAATTGTACACAAAGATTCTTGGAGCTGCTCAGAAGGAGAAAGTGATTGTCAAGGCTCCTGAACAGATTTTCTGGACTCCACCAATGAAGACTGATGGAAAAAGGCATTGATAGGAAAGCAATTACTGATGAGTTTGTGCAACTTTTCAAGGATGAAGACTTGATTGGGAAGAACGAGGAGGTCATGGCTTTGAAGAACAGACACTTTGCATCATGTGGGCTGACTCCACTGTTCAAGGAACTCCCAACTTTCTTGAAGAAGAAGTCAGATGCAGCCAAGTAATGAAGCTGCTGAAGGTCAAGTCAAGATTCAATTTCAAACAATCATGAACTTTTTAATCTATGTTTATTTTAATTTCCAGACAATGGTTGCTCCTTAAGAGCTAGAACTTACAACTTTCTGCTCTTATTATTGTGCTATATTATTTCGGATGATGATTATCTATCGTATGCACTGGACAACAATTTTTTGAGTCTTTATACTTGTGTAATTTTTGTCTAAAAATAGGCTCTAGAAAAATGATTTTAATTTGATTCTTGCGTAGATCAAGTTTTATAGAACTCAAAGAACTTATTCTGTGAAATTTTAGGTTAATTATCTGAATTTATTCTGTGAAATTTTTCTAAGTATAGAAGATACATGCTAGTTGTCCTGTTTTTGTCAAATCTACTTAAAAAGAAATCCCTATGGATCTTTTGAAGTAAGTAGGTTTTGGCATCATCAAAAAGGGGGAAATTATTGGGATATGGTTTATATTAATAAAAGAAATTTTGATTTTGACTTGATACCAAAACCCTAAGTAAAACCCCAAGTATGATGATTTGCCAAGTCTAGATTTTCAGGTTAGAAAAGCTCATATATGTTAGGGAGCTTTAATATTTATTAGATAGATTACTCTTTGAATCTATGATAAATGACCTGAAAGCACAAAGCACATGAAGACAAGTATCATTGAAGACAAGGAGCTGAAGTGTTATGAAGAAAGTGACAAGAACTCATGAAGACAAGTATGCTGGATAAGAAAAGTCAAGTATGATGAATTTGGATATTCATATACCTTGGACTTGGCATACTTATGGTCAAAGACGATGAATGACTAGGCACTTTACCCAGTACGAGGCCGTTAGCGGGAAGGACAGAATTATTCCAAATTAGCCAAAGAATTAGTGCCACCTGTCACTGCGCATAACAAATTCTGAGAATGGAATGCAAAATGCAGAATGGACGTGAATGCATGTACTATTTACATGCAGGCCCCTAAACAATTTGAAAGTTCAAATTTATGGATAAGTTTGCTATCTCCACCAACGGATAATTTTGCTTCATCTATAAATAGGCTACATCTTGAATCATTTCGAGAGGACACACAAAAGGGACATACATCAAGACAAAAGCCATACGCATTCTATAGCAATATTTTTAGCATTAAAAAATATTCAAAACACTCAAGAGATAAAAGCTTTTAAGCATATTCATTTGTGAGTGTAACCTTTAGTCCCCACTAGGTAAGCTTATTGTTTGATTATCCAAAGCCTAGACAGTGATTTCCTAGCCTTTACATTCGTTCTTAAAATTGTAAAGGATATGTTAGGATATAAATTCACCCTAAGCCCCACTTGATGTTAGAATAGTTTTGATGGCCAAAACACTTAGAGTTTATAAAAGTAATAGGATCAGCTGACTCTGTATAGAACAACTTAGACTAGTCTTGTGTGATCAGATGTATTGATATCAGCTGATCAGCACAGCCCTGGCTTACATGCACAGCCTCAAGATGAGAAGAGTAGAAGGCATGAAGACTAGAAGATCCTTGAAGACCAGTTAAGTAAGGTGCTTGTATACCTACTTATCTGATGGAGTCCAAGTTGAAGATGGCCTAAGGCAGCACAAAGAATTGCCAGATCAGAAGAGTGTTACCCGTCTGATATCAGAAGACAGAAGACATAAGGCCAGACGAGTAGTCGGAAGACCAGTAGAGAAGATCTGAAGACTAGGAGCTCGTCCAGGACTCGGCTGATTCCAAAGTCATCTTACATTTTGAATGAAGACTTACCTTACTTAGAAGATTGACATGATCCCAAAATTGAAGCAATCAAGCGGCTGGAATCAAGGAATTAAGCAAACATGGAAAGATTGCCCCAAAGGCTAGTCAACTCCAACGGCTAGTTGCAGCAATCACCCTTATAAATACAAGAGGATGAGGAATCACAAACATGTAGTCACAACGTGAGAATTCAACAGCTAAACAAGCAAGCAGGCAAAAATCTACATTCTATTGAGAGTTCTCCAAGCGCCCAGAAATCCTTAGAACACCTTCTAGCTCTTACGTGATATCCCATCCAACCAAAGAACCTGAATCCTACTCATATTGTATATTCTTTGATTTAGGCATAGTGGTTAAGCATTTTATAAGCTTGAAGCATTAGTTGGATATATTCAAAAACCCCAAAACCCCCACCATAAGGTTAAGTTTTTGAACCCTTGGAAAAGTGCAAGTGCTTCCAATCACTTGTGGAGACCATAGTAGTTAGGACTGCTCAGATCTCAAAGTCATACCCTTGGGACTATAAAGGATAAGCCCTTGTAATTTTTGGTAAATTAAAGGGATTAAACATCGCTTTAGGACGTGAGAGTGGACGTAGGAACGTATATCCGAACCACTATAAATCTGGTGTCTCTTACATTTATGCACTTTACTTTATTGTTTATTCATCTCTTTATATAGTGCATACTGTGTTTTCAAAGCATCTTTATTTAAGGCCATAACTTTCAAACCAGCATCAGCTGAGTATTTCATTAATTAAATACGTTGGTGATTTCAAAAGAACTCAAGAACGAGTCTAAACAAACAGGCCTACTCACTTCCGCATTAAGTCTCTTCATCAGATCACTATAGTCATCTGGACCAGCAGACTTGCAGTCCAGTTGACATAGAAATCAGAAGAGGTTTCAAACTCCTTTGAAAAAGTTTTAAAGTCTATTCACCCCTCCCCTCTAGACTTTAAACCCATTCACTACTAGTTCAGGGACCAACAAGTAGTATCAGAGCAGTGGTTCTAACAGACTACTGTCTCTAGATTATCAGAAGACTTGAGGGAGTCTTTCTGTAGTCCTCTTGAACAGATCTATCTTTTGAAAAACTTATTTTTGAAAACTCATACAGCATGAGTGCTAATATGCGTAAGTTGCCTAAGTTTTCAGTGGAGGATTATGATTACTGGAAGATAAGGATGAGGAAGAATCTCACATCAGTCCACTACAAGATGTGGTCAGTGATCACAGAAGGCCCAATCACTATCATGGAAGTCAACACTGCAAATGGTGATCCAGACATTCCAGTTGGAGAACTTGCCCCCAAGCCTATGAAAGACCTCACACCAGAAGAGATGAAGCAATCAAATCTTGACAGCATTGCTCATGATTACATAATGCAAACTCTCCCTAATGAGTACATTGCAAAAGTACTTCACTGTGAGACAGCTAAAGATATGTGGGATGCATTGGCACTTCTCTGTGAAGGAACTGAGCTGATCAAGGAAAGCAAACTGTCAACAGCCGTCAAGAAGTTTGAACACTTCAAGATGCAACCAGAAGAGTCTATTGATCACCTAGACAATAGATTTACCAAGATCACAAATGAGATGGATTCTCTAGGCAAGAAATATACAAATAGAGAGAAAAACTTGAAGATCTTAGACTCTCTAACCAAGAAATGGAGACTCAAGAAGACCATCATCAAGGATACTCAAGATATCAAGAAATGGTCCGCTCAAACTCTATTTCAGAATCTCAAAGCTCATGAGTATGGTCTTGAAAGAGAAGAAAACTCAGAAAGTGATGAGCCAACTGCAACCCCATCTACCTCCAAGACTGTAGCATTCAAAGCAGCAAATACAAAGGCTGCAAGTACCTCATCTGGCAAGACCTCACTAAAAACAGAAGACTTTGAAGGTCCAGATATGATTCTGAAAGAACAAATGGCTCTTATGATTAAGAGATTCGAAAGGGTGAAAACTCTCAACAGCAAATATAGAAAATTCTACAGGAATTATAAAGATAGGAGAGCTGGTTCATCCTCTAGAGAATCAAGAGAAAGAACACCAAAAAGGTATCCTAGGAAAGATGTGGAGTCATCTGACAGCCGAAGTTCTAGAAGAAGAGATGTTACTCCTCCAGGAAGAAACAATTCAAATCAGAAACCTGGATCATACTTCAATTGTCATAAACCAGGACATTATGTCTATGAATGTCCAGACCTAAATTTAGAAGACAAAGAAGAAAGAAAGCCAAGAAGAGACAGAAGAAATTCAGACAAAGAAGAAATGGTGACTGAAGAATCTGAATATCAAAGTGATGACCTTCCCTCATCACCAGACTGTCAAATCTTCTCAAATGATTCAGATGATCTAGCTATGACGGCCATGGGTGAAAATGAGGTAAATTCCTATACAACAACTTTCCATTCACCTATTTTCTCACACACAGAAGAGATAAACTCATCTCTAGGCGAATCAGAAGACACCTATCACCAATCTTTAGAAGAAGTGAAAGGTGATCTCGATATTGCCACAAGAGGCTTCATAGAAGTGGAAGAGGAGAACAAGGGTTTAAGGAAAGAAATTGCTAAGTTGAAAAAGGTTAAGTTTGACAACACCCCTGAGTTGGTAACAATGAATGAAAGGTTGACTAAAGAAGTGGAACTTCTTAAAGAAGAAAATACCACAATAACTCAGTTGTATGAGGGGATGTTAAAAACTCAAGCCTTAGAAACTAAGGAATTTCGTTCACTTCAATCTAAGTTCGATGATCTCTTCCAAGCACACAAGCTCTTAGAAAAGGAGAAGGAATGCCTTAATCAAAAGATATCAGAGTTCAATAAAGCATCTGCTACTGTTGAAAGTATCTCTGAATATTATAGATCTAATGGCAATAAGATGGGTTTTGGTTATGACTTTAATCCATCAAAATCCTCTCCAGTTGAGGGTAGTACACCTAATCAGTGTCCTACTCGATCACATGAAAAGGGTGAGTGTTCTAAATACAATGAACCTAATATGAACCAGAAGGCATCTGTACCAGCTAAGAATAATCATCTCAACACCAAAAAGGGTATGAGACAGATTAACCCCAAGCCTGTACAGAGGAACAACAAACAGCCTAAACCATCTCGTTTGAGACAATCTCAGCTGTATGCTGCTCCAGCCTAGAAGAAGAAGTCTTCTTCACACAAATCTGTTCTCTTTGCACCCCCTATCTCTTATGATATTGTGAGAACAGAGGAGTATGGTCCATATAATTGTGTGCATCCATCAGCTAATGCACCCACGCCTAATGTAACTAGTCAGAAGATAATCCACACATACTCCTATAAAAGGAAACCATCTGACTATTACCTAGCTGACACAAATAACAAATCAGACCAGACCAAGGTGTCAACTGGTAAGATTTGGTTTTGTGATGCCCATGGGAGACAACTCAAATGCTCAAGGTTATTCAAACGACCAATGTATATGTGGGTCCCCAAGGGTAGTACTAACACCCAAGGACCCAAGACAAAATGGGTACCTAAGACTTAACCTTTCTTGCAGGAAATGAGGGACCTATACAGAAGAGGAGGTCAAGCAGGAGAAACTTGGTACATAGATAGTGGATGCTCAACTCACATGACTGGAACCAAAGCCCTGCTGACCAACTATACACAAAAGAAAGGACCAAAAGTCTTCTTTGGTGATAACGCGCACGGTAACACAAAAGGATATGGCACCCTGAAAAATGGTGACATTGAGGTACATGATGTATCATATGTAGAAGGTTTAAAATTCAATTTATTATCAGTTTCTCATTTTTGTGACACTAGTTACTCAGTAAAATTCTCTAAAGATGAGTGTCTCATAAGTGATAAAAGAACAAAACAAAACCTTCTAACAGGATCTAGAAAAGGTAGTATGTATCTTGCAAATTGGAACAACTGTCCGAAGGATACATGTCTGCTTATGAAAAGTCCTAAAGATGTCACCTGGCTATGGCACAAACGTCTTAGTCATCTGAACTTTAAGACTATTAACAAGCTAGCAAGGGAATCTTTAGTTGATGGTCTGCCTAATGAACTCTACTGTAAAGATCAGGTGTGTGATGCATGTCAACAAGGAAAGCAAACAGAGGTCTCCTTCAAGACCAAGAAGACAGCATCAACAAGCAGAGTTCTTGAACTACATCATATGGATCTCTTTGGACCAATCACTCCAACCACACTTACAGGAAGGAACTACACTCTTATTGTTGTAGATGACTACTCCAAGTTTACTTGGGTTATCTTCTTATACAAGAAGAGTGAGACTCAACAGAAGCTTCCTGAACTATTGAAGAGAATCCAAGTAGAGAAAGGAGAACCAATTGTGAAAATTAGAAGTGACAAAGGCACTGAATTCATTAACTCTTATATTATTGCCTATTGTACTTCTAATGGTATTCAGCATGAGACAAGTGTAGCAAGAACACCACAACAGAATGGTGTAGCTGAAAGAAGAGTCAGAACATTCAAAGAAGCTGCTAGAACACTCCTTGCTGAATTCTCTACTCCTAAGAAGCTATGGGCAGAAGCCATCAACACAGCCTGTCACACTCAAAATAGGTCAGGTATTCACAAAATTCATGAGAAAACCCCATATGAACTGTGGAAAGGAAGGAAACCTAGAGTATCTTACTTTCATATATTTGGTTGTAAGTGTTTCATTCACAACAATGGGAAGAATAAGTTAAATGCTTTCGATGCCAAAGCAGATGAGGGGATATTCTTGGGATACTCCTCTACTAGCAAAGCATTTAGAGTATTCAACAAACGAACCCTTCTTGTGGAAGAAACACCTCATGTTGTTTTTGATGAATCTTGTGAAAAGAGTGCAGTAGAAACAGACTCAGCTGCAGATAAGATGAGGAAACTAGTGATCAAGTCCAGACCAGATGAGTTCATTGAAGTCAATGAACCATTCCCTAAAGAACCAGAGGAAGATAAACCACACATACCTGTCACTAGATCTCAAACTCAAGCTGAGCAAGCTGACCAGAATCAAGATGCAACAATCCCAAATGCAAGGGGGAATGATCTCTTTGACACACAAGATACAGATGATGATCGACCAAATCAAGTCAACCCTCTTGATAGCACTAGAACAGATGAGAATCCAAGCTCATCTAATGCAGATACACCTGTGAGGCATACATGAAGAAACAACCATCCATCAAACCTCATCTTAGGAGGAGCAGACTAAGGTGTCAAGACCAGAAGACAACTGAATCAGAACCCCCAGTCCTCTATGTTCTGCTGGTGTGCTTTCTTGTCCAACATTGAACCAGCTGACATAGAAGAAGCAATGACTGATAGCAATTGGATCACTGCTATGCAAGAAGAACTAAACCAATTCGAAAGAAATGAAGTATGGGAATTGGTAGATCGTCCTGAAAACCACAATGTAGTAGGAACAAAGTGGGTATTCAAGAATAAGAAGGACGAAAATGATGTAATAACTAGAAATAAAGCAAGGCTAGTTGCAAAAGGATACTCACAATCTGAAGGGATTGATTATGATGAAACCTTTGCTCCAGTAGCCAGATTAGAAGCCATTCGACTATTTCTGGCTTATGCATCATATATGGGCTTCAAGGTATATCAAATGGATGTCAAGAGTGCTTTTCTAAATGGTATTCTGGTAGAAGAAGTGTATGTAGAGCTGCCCCCAGGCTTTGAAAAAGGAGATCAAGTTTATCGTCTGAAGAAGGCTCTCTATGGTCTAAAGCAAGCCCCTAGAGCCTTGTATGACACACTGTCACAATTCCTACTTGACAATGGATACACAAAAGGCAAGGTTGATAAAACACTTTTCAGAATACAAGAAGGAGAAGACATTTTGATGGGGAAAATATATGTAGATGACATTATATTTGGATCACCCAATCAAGATATGTGCAAGAAGTTCTCTGAACTAATGCAAGGAAAGTTCGAAATGAGCATGATGGGTGAGATGAACTACTTCCTTGTTGGTCCCTGAACGAGTAGTGAATGGGATTAAAGTCTAGAGGGGAGGAGTGAATAGACTTTAAAACTTTTTCAATAGAGTTAGGAACCTCTTCTGATTGCTATGTCAACTGGACTGGTAGTCTGCTGGTCCAGATGACTATAGTGATCTGATTGAAGAGGTTATATGCGGAATTATGGTAGGCCTTGTTTAGACTCGTTCTTTAAATGTTAACATGTTGTTTTATGAAAGTACTCAGCTGATGCTGGTTTGAAAGTTATGGCCTTGTTTTGAAGACAGTTGAAAATACAGTATGCACTATATAAGATATATGTAAAGGCAGAAATGTAAAGTGCAGAAGGTAAATGACACCAGATTTATAGTGGTTCGGATATACGTTCCTACGTCCACTCTCACGTCCACACGTGATGTTTAATCCCTTTAATTTACCACAAATTACAAGGGTCTTGACCTTTATAGTCCCAAGGTTAGGACTTTGAGATCTGAGCCGTCCTAACAGCTACGGTCTCCACAAGTGATTGTAAGCACTTGCACTTTAAGGGGTTCAAAAACTTTAACCTTTCGGTGGGGGTTTGGGGTTTTTGAAGTGTATCCAACTAATGGTTCAAGCTTATAATTTGCTTAACCACTATGCCTAAAATAATGATTATACAATATGAACAGGTTTCAGGTTCTTAGGGGTTGGATAGAAATCACTTAAGAGCTATAGATAATCTAATGGTTTCTGGCTCTTTTGAGAATTCTTAGAACAGTATGGCTTTAGCTTTGATTGCTTGCTTGGCTTGTTGAATTCTCTCTTGTGACTTCTTGTCGTTGTGATTTCTCATCCTCTTGTATTTATAATGGAGATTGGTTGCAACAAGCCGTTGGAGTTGACTAGCCGTTTGAGCAATCTTTCCATAATGGCTTGATTCCTTGATTCCAGCTGCTTGATTGCTTCAATCCTGGGATCATGTCAATCTTCTAAATAAGGTAGGTCTTCGTTTGAATTGCAAGATGACTTAGGAATCAGCCGAGTCCTGGAAGATCACATAGTCTTCTGATCTGTACTACTAGTCTTCTGACTACTCTTCTGGCCTTAGGTCTTCTGTCTTCTGATATCAGCAGAGTAACACTCTTCTGATCTAGTAATTCTTTGTACTGCTTTAGGCCATCTTCAATCTGGGACTCCATCAGATAAGTAGGTATACAAGCACCTTAACTTATCTGGTCTTCAAGGATCTTCTAGTCTTCATGTCTTCTACTCTTCTCATCTTGAGGATAGGCATGTAAGCCAGGACTGTGCTGATCAGCTGATATCAATACAGTTGATCACACAAGACTAGTCTAAGCTGTTCTATACAAGTCAGCTGATCCTATTACATTTATAAACTCTAAGTGTTTTGGCCATCAAAACTATTCTAACATCAAGTGGGGCTTAGGGTGAATTTATATCCCAACAATTTCCCCCTTTTTGATGAAGCCAAAACTATACTTGATAAATGCTCTTAATGAAATAAGATAAGAGTTTATAACATGCTAAGACTGAAGCATCTGATGAAGACAATGAGAATTTGTCTTGTAAGCAAAAAGAACTAGAACTTGAATATATATAAGGCTTTTACAGATTACAAGCAATAGTTTCTTTATACTTCTAAAGTGGTCTTCATCAGGTCTTCTGATCTTCAAATGCGGTAGGCAAGGTACAGACGAGCTCGAACTTCTTCCATGTGCTGCACATCTGTAACATTCTCCTCTTCATAGATCTTGTACAGAATCTTTTTGATTTCAATCATGTTGACTCTTCCTGAATCCAGAAGGGGTGCATCCCATTTGGGTTCTTCAGGAGTTAGGATTCTGCAGTTGTCAAGTCCTTTGGCTGTCTTGACAATTTCTTCCCAGAACACTGGATCTTAAATGTTCATGAACTGATTGAACTGGAAGAATTCATCTTCATAAGTTGGGAGAGGGCCAAATTTCCTTACTATGTGGTGTTGAATTTGCCACTTCTTCTTCAGGGGATACCATCTTGGTAGCTCGTCTTGAAGGGCTAAATAATCCACATAATTGCTATCAAACACCAGGACATTGTCTTCTTTTGCTTTGTCCTTGATTGCTTTTCTGAGTTTGGCAATTCTTCTTTCAAATTTGGCTTTGACTGCCTTCGCATCATTCAGCTTCTTTTGCTTAACCTCTTGAGCTTCAAGCAACTTCTTTTTCTTCAACTCTAGAGCCTCTTTCTCTTCTGCAGTAGGCTCTGCTGGAGCTGATTTCTTGCTGGTCTGAGCTGACTGAGCTTGCTCATCTGCCTTCCTTTTCCTTGTCATTCTCTTCTCAGGAGCTTGTTCTTCAGGGGCAGTGATCTGAAGAGTCTTGGCAGGAGCTTGAGTTAGAGCTTGGGTGCTTTCTTAAGCAATTTCTTTGCCTTTGCCTTTTTCTTGCCTGCTCTTGATTTTGCTTTTCAAACCACCCAAGGTTTCATTCAGCTCATTTTGAGATACTACCATTACAGCTTGTTGTGCAGCTGATTTCTCAATAGCTCTTATCAACATATCTTCCCCCTTTTTGGCTTCAGTAAGTGCAGCCGCAAAAGGCTTCATGGCATTCATGATTTCCACTTTCAGAGTTTGTTTCAGTGCCATGGCATTGACCTTGTTGACAGCAGTAATATATGAGATACTGTGCTCCATGACATGAGCAAGTGAGTTGGTGGAGGAGACAGCCTCGAGCTTTTCTGTAAGTGCTTCCAACTTGGCTGCTGTCTCCTTCAGCTGAGTCTGCAGTTTCTCATTCTCCTCTGCAGCTGCCTTAAGAAGGGCTTGACCTTCAGAGGCTCTTGCTTCAGCTTCTTCAATTCTTGACTTGTAGGTGGTCTCCATGCGGTGCATCTCATCAGTGTAAAGATCGGCAAACATTTTGGAGGTGTCACCTGACAATTTCTGATAGGTACTCAAGTATTCTCCTATCTGATGATGGAGTGCTTCACCAAACTTGTCTTCAATGTTGTTGGGATATGAATATCCTTAGTTTAGTTTTGATAAACCAAATTAAACATGTAATAGGATAAGTTGTATTGTATAGACAACTTTATTATACATCTTGTAATAGATAGGACTCTGGTTAGAAGAGAAGACTTGTCAAATGCTCAAGAAGAGAAGAGAAGACCAAGACCAGAAGTCATCTTACATCAGCTGAGTAGAAGTCGTCTTACATCAGCTGAGTAGAAGTCATCTTACAACCAGCTGAGTAAAGACAGCAGAGTAAAGACAGCAGCTGAGAAGAAACAGCAGTTGTGTAAAGCCAGCTGAGTAAAGACAGCAGAGTAAAGACAGCAGCTGAGAAGAAACAGCAGCTGTGTAAAGACAGCTGAGTAAAGACAGCAGAGTAGAAGTCTTCTTACCAGCAGAGTGAAGTCTTCTTACCAGCAGAGTGAAGTCTTCTTACCAGCAGAGTAGAAGTCTTCTTACCAGCAGAGTGAAGTCTTCTTACCAGCAGAGTAAAAGTCTTCTTACTCAATTAAAGGAAGGCCAATCAGAGTTGAAGTCAAGGATTGACAAGATACGCACAAGAAAGGAAAGTCAAAGATATGATTGAAATTACATGACAATGGTAATATTCAATCATATCAAATCAAGAGATTGGCAATTCCCGAATTAGTGGAGATTTGAATTGCTATCATCCAACGGTAACATTCAAACATCAACACTATATAAATGAGCTCATACATCATTGGGAGATGTGAAGAGGTGTGAGATGCAGAGGTCGAGCAAAGTGCTTAAAGTCCAGAAATAAGAAGAGCTCAAGAAGATCATTCATGAAGATTCAACACGCATCATCTCATCCCCAGTGAGTGAACTCATACCATCTAAGCCAGTTCAACCACTCATATATATCCATAGCTTAGAGAGAATTTCCCAATCCTAGCATGAGGCTAAAACAGATTGTAAGGGAAATTCTCACCTAGTTCATATACACAAAACCCACCTTCTACCATAAAACCTTAGAAGTCAAGTTGAGTGTTCGTCACTGTAAAGAGTCCAAGTGCTCTATAATCACTTGTGGAGTGCAAGTGCAAGTGCTTACAATCACTTGTGGGGGAAGTGCAAGTGCTTACAATCACTTGTGGAGACCGTAGCCGTTAGGACCGCTCAGATCTCAAAGTCCTACCCTTGGGACTATAAAGGACAAGGCCCTTGTAATTTTGGGTAAATTAAAGGGATTAAACATCACGTGTGGACGTGAGAGTGGACGTAGGAACGTATATCCGAACCACTATAAATCAATGTGTTATTTACATTTCTGCACTTTACATTTCAAGTCTTTTCATACATATTTGTGCATAAACTTGTTTTACACACTGTATTTAAATAATAGACGAGTATAATAATTATGGGCACACTACAATTCCGCACTTAACTCCGATAAGTAATTAATCAGTCGACTAACTAGTCCTAGGCCCCTAGTGAAATCAGCGGACTATTTACTTTGAAGAGTTAGTTTATTTTCCACACAATCAGCAGACATCAAGTCAGCTGATCTTACACTCGTCTCAGGGACCAACAAGTGGTATCAGAGCCGTGTGTTCAAAAGACCATTGCTTTGAATTTTTGATTTTCGAAAATCTGCACTTTTTCTGTTGTTTTCAGAATTTAACGTGTGAGTACACTTTTTAAAGTGGAATTTATGTTTTGAATCGAACTCACTGCTTTGCAGTGATGTGTAATGCTTTTTGGCCAAATTCCATCGTTTGAGCCATCAAAAACACGTTTTACTGTTTTCAATGGTCACCTGAATAGATCCGTTTTTGAAAAACTGTTTTGCATGCATTTTGTTTTCATAAAAATCATACTTGCATGTATTTGGATAATTGTGTGTTAAGAACAGGTCAACAACTAAGGGGGAACATCAGCTCAGCTGAGTTCTAGCCCTATCTGGATTTACACGCGTATGAGCAAGAAGAGGAGATCAAGATGATCAAGTTGTTAGAAGACCTGAAGGCAAGAAGAGCTTAATTGAAGTCGTCTGATTTGCAACATATCAGCTGAAGAGTAGATAAGAAGACATTTGTAATAGCTGATTAGGTGAGTCCGTGCTTGTAAAGTGCAATATTAATAAAACTCATTTTTTTAGCTTTTGGAGATAACATCTAGTTATCTCATCTGATGACAACTTCTCATTGTCCTCATACAAAAGCCTTTTGTTTTTACTCTTCTGCACTATTATATGGACTCTAACACTGTCTGTTCTTTATTGCTTCAATTAGTGTTAGATGATTTGGTTATATCAAAAAGGGGGAAATTGTTGGGATATGAATATCCTTAGTTTAGTTTTGATAAACCAAATCAAACATGTAATAGGATAAGTTGTATTGTATAGACAACTTTATTATACATCTTGTAATAGATAGGACTCTGGTTAGAAGAGAAGACTTGTCAAATGCTCAAGAAGAGAAGAGAAGACCAAGACCAGAAGTCATCTTACATCAGCTGAGTAGAAGTCGTCTTACATCAGCTGAGTAGAAGTCATCTTACAACCAGCAGAGTAAAGACAGCAGCTGAGAAGAAACAGCAGCTGTGTAAAGCCAGCTGAGTAAAGACAGCAGAGTAAAGACAGCAGCTGAGAAGAAACAGCAGCTGTGTAAAGACAGCTGAGTAAAGACAGCAGAGTAGAAGTCTTCTTACCAGCAGAGTAGAAGTCTTCTTACCAGCAGAGTGAAGTCTTCTTACCAGCAGAGTGAAGTCTTCTTACCAGCAGAGTAGAAGTCTTCTTACCAGCAGAGTGAAGTCTTCTTACCAGCAGAGTAAAAGTCTTCTTACTCAATTAAAGGAAGGCCAATCAGAGTTGAAGTCAAGGATTGACAAGATACGCACAAGAAAGGAAAGTCAAAGATATGATTGAAATTACATGACAATGGTAATATTCAATCATATCAAATCAAGAGATTGGCAATTCCCGAATTAGTGGAGATTTGAATTGCTATCATCCAACGGTAACATTCAAACATCAACACTATATAAATGAGCTCATACATCATTGGGAGATGTGAAGAGGTGTGAGATGCAGAGGTCGAGCAAAGTGCTTAAAGTCCAGAAATAAGAAGAGCTCAAGAAGATCATTCATGAAGATTCAACACGCATCATCTCATCCCCAGTGAGTGAACTCATACCATCTAAGCCAGTTCAACCACTCATATATATCCATAGCTTAGAGAGAATTTCCCAATCCTAGCATGAGGCTAAAACAGATTGTAAGGGAAATTCTCACCTAGTTCATATACACAAAACCCACCTTCTACCATAAAACCTTAGAAGTCAAGTTGAGTGTTCGTCACTGTAAAGAGTCCAAGTGCTCTATAATCACTTGTGGAGTGCAAGTGCAAGTGCTTACAATCACTTGTGGGGGAAGTGCAAGTGCTTACAATCACTTGTGGAGACCGTAGCCGTTAGGACCGCTCAGATCTCAAAGTCCTACCCTTGGGACTATAAAGGACAAGGCCCTTGTAATTTTGGGTAAATTAAAGGGATTAAACATCACGTGTGGACGTGAGAGTGGACGTAGGAACGTATATCCGAACCACTATAAATCAATGTGTTATTTACATTTCTGCACTTTACATTTCAAGTCTTTTCATACATATTTGTGCATAAACTTGTTTTACACATTGTATTTAAATAATAGACGAGTATAATAATTATGGGCACACTACAATTCCGCACTTAACTCCGATAAGTAATTAATCAGTCGACTAACTAGTCCTAGGCCCCTAGTGAAATCAGCGGACTATTTACTTTGAAGAGTTAGTTTATTTTCCACACAATCAGCAGACATCAAGTCAGCTGATCTTACACTCGTCTCAGGGACCAACAAGTGGTATCAGAGCCGTGTGTTCAAAAGACCATTGCTTTGAATTTTTGATTTTCGAAAATCTGCACTTTTTCTGTTGTTTTCAGAATTTAACGTGTGAGTACACTTTTTAAAGTGGAATTTATGTTTTGAATCGAACTCACTGCTTTGCAGTGATGTGTAATGCTTTTTGGCCAAATTCCATCGTTTGAGCCATCAAAAACACGTTTTACTGTTTTCAATGGTCACCTGAATAGATCCGTTTTTGAAAAACTGTTTTGCATGCATTTTGTTTTCATAAAAATCATACTTGCATGTATTTGGATAATTGTGTGTTAAGAACAGGTCAACAACTAAGGGGGAACATCAGCTCAGCTGAGTTCTAGCCCTATCTGGATTTACACGCGTATGAGCAAGAAGAGGAGATCAAGATGATCAAGTTGTTAGAAGACCTGAAGGCAAGAAGAGCTTAATTGAAGTCGTCTGATTTGCAACATATCAGCTGAAGAGTAGATAAGAAGACATTTGTAATAGCTGATTAGGTGAGTCCGTGCTTGTAAAGTGCAATATTAATAAAACTCATTTTTTTAGCTTTTGGAGATAACATCTAGTTATCTCATCTGATGACAACTTCTCATTGTCCTCATACAAAAGCCTTTTGTTTTTACTCTTCTGCACTATTATATGGACTCTAACACTGTCTGTTCTTTATTGCTTCAATTAGTGTTAGATGATTTGGTTATATCAAAAAGGGGGAAATTGTTGGGATATGAATATCCTTAGTTTAGTTTTGATAAACCAAATCAAACATGTAATAGGATAAGTTGTATTGTATAGACAACTTTATTATACATCTTGTAATAGATAGGACTCTGGTTAGAAGAGAAGACTTGTCAAATGCTCAAGAAGAGAAGAGAAGACCAAGACCAGAAGTCATCTTACATCAGCTGAGTAGAAGTCGTCTTACATCAGCTGAGTAGAAGTCATCTTACAACCAGCAGAGTAAAGACAGCAGCTGAGAAGAAACAGCAGCTGTGTAAAGCCAGCTGAGTAAAGACAGCAGAGTAAAGACAGCAGCTGAGAAGAAACAGCAGCTGTGTAAAGACAGCTGAGTAAAGACAGCAGAGTAGAAGTCTTCTTACCAGCAGAGTAGAAGTCTTCTTACCAGCAGAGTGAAGTCTTCTTACCAGCAGAGTGAAGTCTTCTTACCAGCAGAGTAGAAGTCTTCTTACCAGCAGAGTGAAGTCTTCTTACCAGCAGAGTAAAAGTCTTCTTACTCAATTAAAGGAAGGCCAATCAGAGTTGAAGTCAAGGATTGACAAGATACGCACAAGAAAGGAAAGTCAAAGATATGATTGAAATTACATGACAATGGTAATATTCAATCATATCAAATCAAGAGATTGGCAATTCCCGAATTAGTGGAGATTTGAATTGCTATCATCCAACGGTAACATTCAAACATCAACACTATATAAATGAGCTCATACATCATTGGGAGATGTGAAGAGGTGTGAGATGCAGAGGTCGAGCAAAGTGCTTAAAGTCCAGAAATAAGAAGAGCTCAAGAAGATCATTCATGAAGATTCAACACGCATCATCTCATCCCCAGTGAGTGAACTCATACCATCTAAGCCAGTTCAACCACTCATATATATCCATAGATTAGAGAGAATTTCCCAATCCTAGCATGAGGCTAAAACAGATTGTAAGGGAAATTCTCACCTAGTTCATATACACAAAACCCACCTTCTACCATAAAACCTTAGAAGTCAAGTTGAGTGTTCGTCACTGTAAAGAGTCCAAGTGCTCTATAATCACTTGTGGAGTGCAAGTGCAAGTGCTTACAATCACTTGTGGGGGAAGTGCAAGTGCTTACAATCACTTGTGGAGACCGTAGCCGTTAGGACCGCTCAGATCTCAAAGTCCTACCCTTGGGACTATAAAGGACAAGGCCCTTGTAATTTTGGGTAAATTAAAGGGATTAAACATCACGTGTGGACGTGAGAGTGGACGTAGGAACGTATATCCGAACCACTATAAATCAATGTGTTATTTACATTTCTGCACTTTACATTTCAAGTCTTTTCATACATATTTGTGCATAAACTTGTTTTACACACTGTATTTAAATAATAGACGAGTATAATAATTATGGGCACACTACAATTCCGCACTTAACTCCGATAAGTAATTAATCAGTCGACTAACTAGTCCTAGGCCCCTAGTGAAATCAGCGGACTAGTTACTTTGAAGAGTTAGTTTATTTTCCACACAATCAGCAGACATCAAGTCAGCTGATCTTACACTCGTCTCAGGGACGAACAAATGTCAAGAATCTGGTCACGAAGACGAGTGTTCTGTTCCCTTGCAGCTTTCTCAACATACCTTCCTAGCTGCAGGCCTAAACCTTTCTCAAAGTGCAAGTCTATTGCAGCTTTGACCTGGGAGCAGATGTCTGCTGTAAGGTCAACAGATGGGGTAGAAGTAGAGGGTGTACCTTGAGGCTTTGGATGAACAATTATTGCTTTGCCTCTCTCTTCGGCTGATAGGTATTCCTCATTGAGGTAGCAGGTAGTGGCCTTAGTCAGATGGGTCATGATTCGTCTGCCTGCATCCTCTTGATTGTCAACGAAGTGAGTCAGATTGTCTGAAGGTCTGAAGTGAGCTGGTACTCTGACTACTTCTTTTGCAATCTCTTCTTTGTCAGCTGATGCAGCTGAGTCTTCTGCAGGTGCAGCTGAGTCTTCCACCAAGGCTGGTGCAGCTGATTCCTTCATCTTTGCTTGTTCAGCTGTCTGCTGATCCGATGAGTCTTCTGGGATAGAGATATCAGCAGTTGGGATTCCTAGAATCCGGTTGCAGACTGTAGTTAGTGCCTCATCTGATAGCAGCTGAGCAAAAGATCGAACTTGAGCAACTTCCTTTTGCTCCATTTCCCAGTCGAGGAAGTTTTCCTTTCCTCCCATTCCTTCCATGACCTCAAGAAGGTCATCTACATCATCTCTACTGAGCTCAATCCAAGTGCATATCCTAAGCACTTGTTCAAACTGGATTGAACCCTCATCAACTCCAGGTGTAGTAGATTTGAGCAGATTGGCTATCTTCATCCTCATTATCTTCTCTTTTGTGCACATAGGGTAGTGCACCATTCTGAACTGAGGTTGAGAAGCGCCAGCTTGATCCAGGTCTGCTGGTGCCATGTCTTCTGGAGCAGATGGATCAGAGAGGATATGGGATTGGGTAGCTGGGGTATTTTCCTCTGCTGTGTGAGTATCAGCAGGGATTTGGGAAGTGATTTCTTCTTGTTGGGTAGGAGGTTGGGATTGATCTTCAGTGATTTGTTCATCAGCAGGGTTTTGGGTCTGCTGTTCTGGTTCAGTTTCTTGAAGATCAGTAGATGGTTGAGCTTGATGATCTTGGACATCTGCTGTTTGAATGTCAGCAGGGGTTGGCAATTGTGGTTCAAGGGTTAGTTGAGGCTGAGTTTGTTCCTCTGCTGTGTGAGTATCAGCAGGGATTTGGGTATCAGTGTTTAGAGGTTCAGATGGGTTGGACTCATCAGAAGGGTTAAAGGATGAAATGGGGGCTATGCTCATTGGAGTAGGGAGCCTGGATTTCTTGGCTTTCTTTGTGAAAGAAGAGGTGTTCTTCTTTCTCTTCTGACCCTGTGATAGTTTAGAAGGTGTGAAAGTGAGAGAGGGATTAGAAGTACCTGCCTTTTTCAAAGGAGAGGCAGTGGGAGTGGCATCTGAATCAGATGGGGAGATGAGCCCTGATCTGATCAGATATCTTCTTTGTGCTAGGGTCTGATTGTCATCATCATCCTCAGCAATCTTCTTTTGAGCCTCTACTTTGGATGGCTCCTCTTCTTCTTCAGCAGCAGAGTCATGAGCAGACTCTTCTGCCTCTTCAACAACATCTTTGGAAGATGCTTCAGCTAACAACTTCCTCCTCTCTTCTTTCAACCTTGCTGCCTCAGCAAGAGCTTCCTTCCTTAAGTAATATTTGGAGATGTGGAAGGTCTTATGAGGTCCCATCTTGTACTTCTTTGGTAGAATATCTGGAAGGATGATACTCAGCTTGTTGACAAAGCTGACTGTAGCAGTTACCTTCCATTCTCTTGATTGTAGGTCCAAAGTTACCTTCTTGGCTTCAAGGGCGATTCTATCCAAGAACAACCCTTGCCAGTCTCCATCAATCTGATCCCAGATTGCAGCCATAACTCTAACCGTTAGAGTAGTAACAGCATCATGACTGAATGTGTTACCTAGCAGCATCTTGCCTGCTATATCCATCAGGGTTTGAAACTTAGGTTCAAGTTGGGATTTCTGGAGCCCAGTGGCATCAATAGCCTTTATTCTTCCATCAGTAAACATCTCCATATACTATTTTTCTCTACCCATGATGTAGTTGGAGATATTTACCTTCCCCCTTGACAAGCCAAACAATTCCTGAAGAATTTCCCTTGTTACCTTGACCTTGTGTCCACCCATGACACTTTCGACATAAGATCCCTTTATCACAGCGTGTGCATAGAATGCCAGCACATCTTGTTCATAAACATTGGTGGGTGCTGCTTCCAGAAAATCTCGCAGGTTGAGGTTGATGCAGCGAAGAAGGATCTCCTTGTTTTCTGCTTTGTGTTTGCCCTTGAAAAACAGAGCATTCTCTGTGAACATCTTCCCTTCCTTGGACTACTTTGCAGCATCCAAGGTGCCAGTGCTCTTGGTCTTCTCGTCGTAAATTTCAATGATTGCCATAGTAGAGTTTGAGTGTTAGGTTTTGAGAGCTTGAAAGAAATTTGCAGAACGAGAGAGTATTGAGAGCAATTGAGTAATGTGAGCGAAAGGGTTTGGAAGAGGTTTAAGGGTGTGCATATATACTCCAACAATTCTTGATATAACGGTCAGATTTGGGTTTAATTGTGGAGTAGAGCCCAAGATTTTCCTTCTTTGATTTCGGGCCTTTCTTTAAATTTGCCGGCTGAATTTGCCATGTGGCAATAGTTGATTTGCTGGCAATTTGGTAATTGAGTATTAATGACATCATTACCAAAAATAGCCGTTGTGACTAATTTTGTGGCAAGAATTGATCATCAAGGCCGTTTTTTATAAGTGAATTACATTCCTTATATAGGCCAGTTTGTTTAATTACATTCAGGAATAAATCTAGAATGAATTACATGATCAAACATAGTCATTAAACTCTAAAATCAAGTGATCTGATCAGCAGAGTGAGGTCTTCTGATTTCTTCAAGAGGTCTGCTGATTTTCCTTGAAAGTCTTCTGGTCAGCTGAGTTGGTCTTCTGATCAGCTGAGTGGAGGTTTGAGATTTGCTGAGTAAATATTTTGTGCTTTGAAGGTCCAACCTGGCTTGATGGATCTTCCAGCTTTATTGTGAGTGGTGATCCAACCTGGTTTGATGGATCTTCCAGCTCTATTTCTGAACCATGTAGGACCATCAAATCAATATGTTGATCAGCCTGGATGATATCCCACTGGTTCAGATTGCCCTTACCATCTGATGTTCCTCATCATCAGATGGGTTGTAGCATCTGAAGTGTCCTTTTTTGAATTTCTTCGTTTCTCTTAAAGGAGAAGGAAGATTGGAAGAGGCTTCAATGGAGTCGAAGAGAGGGTCATGGACTTCGTCTTCATGTTCTGTTTAGACACAGTAGCTTTTGATAACAAGCTCTCCATGTAGAACTTCCCCCTGGAGAAGAAGCTCTGCTTGCTTGCTACTTTGTCTTCTCCATCTCTCTTTCCTCTAGTTTTCAATAAGGACGTCTCTCTTTCCTCTAGTTTTCATAGGCATACTCATGTTGAGTAAGCCAAGTGTGCTGATCTGCATCATCTTCATCTTCTGGACAAAGCTTCATCTCCTTCACCCAAGACTTTGGTTGAAGGATGATCTCCATTCCATCTCTTCTTTCGATTGTCTCCATTCCTGAAACAGAAAGTAATAGTTAGTGATTTGTGTTCTTAGGTGTTCTCATAACTTCCTCCTTTTATAGGGGTAGAAATGAGGTAGTGAAGTGAAAGATGACAAAACCATAGAGTTGATAGGTCTGAATTTCTGAAAAGTTACTTCTTAAGATCAACAATGAGATTCTTGATCCAAGTGTTCACATTTAAAGATATTCAGACTTTATCTTATGGAATGCAGAAATTATAAATTTTGAGCAAGAGTTACTTGAAATCCGTACTTTGCATGCATACTGTTGAGTCGGTGAGGATGGTGTATTAATCCAACCAAGTATAACTCAATAGTATACTGTATATATGTATATGAATAAAGTATTTTATGAAGAATAGTTTATTATTATACATTGCTTAGAGTAAAGAAATCAAATAACTTTGTTCAAGTCTGCTGTATATATATATATATATATTATATGCAATGCAGATTTTAGAGTATTCCATCAAGGATTCTTAAGGTATCATTGATTCCCCCTTGATTGGATCCAGGAGTCCTAAGCTGTAGCATAGGGTCTTGAATCTTTCTTCAGCTAGGGGCTTAGTCAAGATGTCTGCTCTTTGGATATCTGTGTGAATTTTCTCCATCTTGATGTCCTTCTTTTCAAGGTGGTCTCTTATGAAGTGGTGTCGAATGTCGACATGCTTGCACCTTGTGTGGAGGACTGGATTTTGAGTGATGGCAATGGCATTGCTGCTATCACAATAGATAGGGACTTCTCTTGCCTCTACATTGTAATCCTTGAGTTGTTGAACTAGCCAGAGCAGCTGACTACAACAACTTCCAGCTGCCATATATTCTGCTTCAGTGGTGGAGGTTGCAACTGAGGTTTGCTTCTTAGAGAACCATGATATCAGCTTGTTGCCTAGAAATTGACAGGTTCCAGATGTGGATTTCCTATCAATCCTACATCCTCCATAGTCTGAGTCAGAATAGCCACTCAATTCTAGATTGTCATCAGCAGGGTACCATAGTCCTAGGTTGACTGTTCCTTTTAGGTACTTGAGAATTTTCCTTGCTGCTTCTAGATGACTTTGCTTTGGGTTTGCTTGAAACCTAGCACATACTCCTACAACAAATGTTATGTCTGGTCTGCTAGCTGTAAGGTATAGTAGAGATCCAATCAGTGCTCTATATTCAGCTTGATCAACTGCCTTTCCAGACTCATCTGGTTCCATTTTAAAAGATGTCATCATTGGAATCCTTGCAGTCTTGCTTTGTAGAGCTTTGAATCTTTCTAATAGGCTTTTGGTATACTTGGACTGGTTGATGAAGATCCCTTCTGGACTCTGCTTGACTTGAAGTCCTAGGAAGTAATTCATCTCACCCATCACGCTCATTTCAAATTTTCCTTGCATGAGTTCAGAGAACTTTTTGCACATCTCTTGATTGGGTGATCCAAATATAATGTCATCTACATATATTTGCACCATTAGAATGTCTTCTCCTTCTTGTATTCTGAAAAGAGTTCTATCCACTTTGCCTTTTGTATATCCATTGTCAAGTAGGAATTGTGACAATGTGTCATACCAAGCTCTAGGGGCTTGCTTTAGACCATAGAGAGCCTTCTTCAGTCGATATACTTGATCACCTTTTTCAAATCCTGGAGGCTGCTCTACATAAACTTCTTCTACCAGATTACCATTTAGAAAAACACTCTTGACATCCATTTGGTACACTTTGAAGCCCATATATGATGTATAAGCTAGAAATAGTCGAATAGCTTCTAGTCTGGCTACTGGAGCAAAGGTTTCATCATAGTCAATCCCTTCAGATTGTGAATATCCTTTTGCAACTAGCCTTGCTTTATTTCTAGTTATCACATCATTTTCGTCCTTTTTGTTCTTGAATACCCACTTTGTTCCTACTATATTGTGGTTTTCAGGACGATCTACCAATTCCCAGACTTCATTTCTTTCGAATTGGTTTAGTTCTTCTTGCATAGCAGTGATCCAATTGCTATCTGTCATTGCTTCTTCTATGTCAGCTGGTTCAATGTTGGATAGGAAGGCACACCAGCAGAACATAGATGATTGTGAGTTTTGATTCAGTTGTCTCCTGGTCTTGACACCTGAGTCTGGTCCTCCTAAGATGAGGTTTGATGGATGATTGTTTCTCCATGTATGCCTCACAGGAGTATCTGCATTGGATGAGCTTGGATTCTCATCTGATCTAGTGCCATCAGGAGGGTTGACTTGATTAGGTCGATCATCATCTGTATCTTGTGTGTCAAAGAGATCATTCCCCCTGGCATTTGGGATTGTTGCATCTTGATTCTGGTCAGCTTGTCCTGCTTGAGTTTGAGATCTAGTGACAGGTCTATGAGGCTTATCCTCCTCTGGTTCTTCAGGGAAAGGTTCATTGACTTCAATGAACTCATCTGGTTTGGACTTGATCACTAGATGTCTCATCTGATCTGCAGTTGAGTTTGTTTCTACTGCACTCTTTTCACAAGATTCATAAAAAACAACATGAGGTGTTTCTTCCACAAGAAGGGTTCGTTTGTTGAGTACTCTAAATGCTTTGCTAGTAGAGGAGTATCCTAAGAATATCCCCTCATCTGCTTTGGCATCAAAAGCATTCAACTTACTCTTCCCATTGTTGTGAATGAAACACTTACAACCAAATATATGAAAGTAAGATACTCGAGGTTTTCTTCCTTTCCATAGTTCATATGGGGTTTTCTCATGAATTTTGTGAATACCTGACCTATTTTGAGTTTGACAGGCTGTGTTGATGGCTTCTGCCCATAGCTTCTTAGGAGTGGAGAATTCAGCAAGGAGGGTTCTTGCAGCTCCTTTGAGTGTTCTGACCCTTCTTTCAGCTACACCATTCTGCTGTGGTGTTCTTGCTGCACTTGTCTCATGTTGAATGCCATTAGAAGTACAATAGGCAATAATATAAGAGTTGATAAATTCAGTGCCTTTGTCACTTCTAATTTTCACAATTGGTTCTCCTTTCTCTACTTGGATCCTCTTCAATAGTTCAGGGAGCTTCTGCTGTGTTTCACTCCTTTTGTATAAGAAGATAACCCAAGTAAACTTGGAATAGTCATCTACAACAATAAGAGTGTACTTCCTCCCTGTTAGAGTGGTTGGAGTGATTGGTCCAAAGAGATCCATGTGAAGCAATTCAAGAACTCTGCTGGTTGATGCTGTCTTCTTGGTCTTGAAGGAGACCTTTGTTTGCTTTCCTTGTTGACATGCATCACATACCTGATCTTTACAGTAGAGTTCATTAGGTAGACCATCAACTAAGGATTCCCTTGCTAGCTTGTTCATAGTCTTAAAGTTCAGATGACTAAGGCGTTTGTGCCATAGCCAACTGACATCTTTAGGGCTCTTCACAAGCAGACATGTATCCTTAGGACAGCTGTTCCAATTTGCAAGATACATACTTCCCTTTCTAGATCCTGTTAGAAGGTTTTGCTTTGTTCTCTTATCACTTATGAGACACTCATCTTTAGAGAATTTGACTGAGTAACCAGTGTCACAAAAATGAGAAACAGATAATAAATTAAACTTAAGACCTTCTACATATGATACATCATGTACCTCAATGTCACCATTTTTAAGGGTGCCATATCCTTTTGTGTTACCATGCGCGTTATCACCAAAGAAGACTTTTGGACCTTTCTTCTCTATGTAGTTGGTCAGCAGGGCTTTGGTTCCTGTCATGTGAGTTGAGCATCCACTATCTATGTACCAAGTTTCTCCTGCTAGACCTCCTCTTCTGTATAGGTCCCTCCTTTCCTGCAAGAAAAGTTAAGTCTTAGGTACCCATTTTGTTTTGGGTCCTTGGGTGTTAGTACTACCCTTGGGAACCCACATATACATTGGTCGTTTGAACAACCTTGAGCACTTGAGTTGTTTCCCTCGGGCATCACAAAACCAAATCTTACCAGTTAACACCTTGGACTGATCTGATTTGTTCTTTGTGTCAGCTAAGTAGTAGTCAAATGGTTTCCCTTTATAGGAGTGTACATACATAATCTTTTGACTAGTTACATTCGGCCTGGGTGCATTAGCTGGACGATGCACACGATTATATGGACCATACTCTTCTGTTCTCACAATATCATAAGAGATAGGGGGTGCAAATAGAACAGATTTGTTTGAAGAAGACTTCTTCTTCTTGGCTGGAGCAGCATACAGCTGAGACTGTCTCAGACGAGATGGTCTAGGCTGTTTGTTGTTCCTCTGTACAGGCTTGGGGTTAACTTTTCTTTTACCATTTTTGGTGTTGGAATAGTTAGCCTTAGCTGGTACAGATCCCTTTTGGTTCATATTAGGTTCATTGTGTTTAGAACACTCACCCTTTTCATGTGTCTGAGTAGTGCACTTGCTAGGTGTACTACCCCCAGCTGGAGAGGATGTAGATGGATTAAGTTCAAAACCAAAACCCATCTTATTGCCATTTGATCTATAATACTCAGAGATACTTTCAATAGTAGTAGAAGCTTTATTGAACTCTGATATCTTTTGATTTAGGCATTCCTTCTCCTTTTCTAAGAGCTTGTGTGCTTGGAAAAGATCATCAAACTTGGATTGTAGTGAACGAAATTCCTTAGTTTCTAGAGCTTGAGTTTCTAACATCCCCTCATACAACTGAGTTATTGTGGTATTTTCTTCCTTAAGAAGTTCCACTTCTCTGGTCAATCTTTCATTCATTGTGACCAACTCAGGGGTGTTATCAAACTTAGTCTTTTTCAACTTAGTAATTTCTTTCCTTAGATCCTTGTTCTCCTCTTCCACTTCTATAAAAGCTCTAGTGGCAATATCCAGATCACCTTTTACCTTTCTTAAAGATTGATAATATGTGTCTTCTGATTCGCCTTCAGATGAGTTTATCTCATCTGATTGTGAAAAAATAGGTGAATGGAAAGTAGCAGTATAGGAATTTACCTCATTTTCACCTATGGCCATCATAGCTAGGTCATCTGAATCATCTGAGAAGATTTGGCAGTCTGGTGATGTAGGGAGTTCATCACTGTGATATTCAGATTCTTCAGTCACCATAGCTTTCTTGTCTGAAGTTCTTCTTGGCCTTCTTCCTTCTTTGTCATCTAGATTCAGTTCAGGACATTCATATACATAGTGTCCTGGTTTACGACAATTGAAGCATGATCCAGATTTCTGATTTGAGTTGCCTTTCCTTGGAGGTGTGGCATCTCTTCTTCTAGATCCTCGGCTGTCAGATGACTCCACATCCTTTCTAGGATGTCTTTCTGGTGTTCTTTCTCTAGAACTTCTGGATGGTGAACTTGCTCTTCTATCTTTGTAGTTTCTATAGAATTTTCTATATTTGTTGTTGAGAGTGTTCATCCTTTCAAATCTCTTGATCATAAGAGCCATTTGCTCGTTCAGACTCATGTCTGATCCTTCACAGTCTTCTGTTTTCAGTGAGGTCTTGCCAGATGAGGTACTTGCAGCTTTTATATTGGCTAATTTGAAGGCTACAGTCTTTGAAGTAGATGGTGTTGCAGTTGGCTCATCACTTCCTGAGTTTTCTTCTCTTTCCAGATCATATTCATGGGCTTTTAGGTTCTGAAATAAAGTTTGAGCAGACCACTTCTTGATGTCTTGAGTATCTTTGATGATGGTCTTCTTGAGTCTCCATTTCTTGGTTAGAGAGTCTAAGATCTTTAGATTTTTCTCTCTATTTGTGTATTTCTTGCCCAGAGATTCTATCTCATTGATGATCCACTACTACATAAATAGGCTTTAGAGACGCTCAAAAGTGTCACTAAAATTAGATTTTAGTGACGCTTTTGATATAGTGACGTTTTGGTCAAGCGTCACCTGATTTGGCGTTTCTACTAGTTGTTATCGTGACGCTTGAAAAACATCAACGCAAACGGTAATTGTGACGCTTTTTATGCATCATAGTAACAATATTTGGTGACGCTAACCAGCGTCATGAGGGTGTGCTTTAGTAATGCTTCCTCGCGTCACTAAAAAAATTCTAACTAACTTAACCATCATATTTGTGCCGTTTTTATGCGTCATAGTAACACTATTTTGGTGATGTTGGTTAGCATCACAACAATGTGCTTTAGAGACGCTTTCTCACGTCACGAAAAAAATTTATAACTAACTTAACTACCTTGTTTAGTGATGCTAACCGACGTCACGATAATGTGTTAGTGACGTTTTCTAGCATCACCACACTTTTTATAACTAATTTAACTCCCAAGGTTAATGGCATTTTTTTAATGTCACATTATATTAGTAACAATATAAGTTATACATATACCCTATATATAATGATTTTATATTCCATTCATTTATATCATAACAATAAGGGTTAATTGCAAAAAAAATCACTACCTTTCATTCCATTGCAATTTAATCTAAACCTTTGAAATATTGCAATTAAATCATCACCTTTAACATTTTTTGCAAATTAGACTTTCGGGCAGCATCCTACTGCCCGACTGCAATTCTGTTGGCCCGTATAAGTAAAAAAGACGTCGTTCATTCAAATTAAATTAAAAAAAAAAAATATTAAAGAATTAAAAATCGAAATCTTAAAACAAGAACACGATCTTGAGATTTTTAAAATGTTTACAGCCGATACTCTGTTCCACACTCAATTTCTAAAAGAGGAGGAGCCCGAGAAAAATCAAAATCGCAATCTTCATCGATACTCAGAAATCATCGTTCTTGCAACAGCATAGAAAAGGAATGTGATCTTGAAACAAGAACGCCCTTCCTTAGGAGTTTTGTTACCAACAATCAGTAAAGGGAACATAACTTTTCTTGGTCTTGGGTGTTTCTTGTCTTCTTGATTTTTTTTCAAGAATTATAGAGACGTGCACACCTTACTGACTGGGTTCTTCTCATCAGTTATAGACACCAAGGATTTCTCATAAAATTGGATGAGTTTTTTATTGAGAGTTAATTTACAGCAGGTTCCTCCCTAGGGTTCGATTTGGGGAAAATGAAATTAGGGACATTTTTTAAATGAGCAAAAATGAAATTGAGGCCATAATAGAAAGTATAGATGGTGAAGATCGCGATTTTGAAAACCTTCCGAGTATTGATGCAAATATCGGGTGGAATAAAGAGTAGAAGAATGAGAAGACATGGCATGGAAATGGAATAGAGGGGGGAAGAATGAGTCGGACGATTAAATCTCCATTCTTGTTTGTTTTAGGATTTTGATTTTTAATTATTTATTTTAATTTGTTGTCTAATTGGGGTTTTTTTAAGTTGAAAAGGGGTCTCCATTATTGATGTATTTAATGCCTTTTTATTAATGTTTTTTTTTTTTTTTTAAATAATGTGAATGAACGACGTCGTTTTATTTATATGGGCCAACAGAATTGCAGTCGGGCAGTGTGATGCTGCCCAGAAGTCTAATTTGCAAAATATGTTAAAGGTGGTGATTTAATTGCAATATTTTAAAGGTTTAGATTAAATTGCAATTGAATGAAAGGTGGTGATTTTTTTTGCAATTAACCCTAACAATAAAATATCATCTAAATCATAATCAAACAAAGATATAACAATAATATGTCATCACATTAAAATAGAAACAACCAAAGTTTAAAACATCTTAACTGAGGTTTGGTATCAACCAAATAACTATGACCCCCAAAGAAAAAAAATCAACCAAATAACTAACAAGTCCAATATTCTAAATTAAAAAAAAAAAAAAATCAGTTCAAATATAAATTGCACCTAAACCCTCCTACACCCTACGTGGTGAAATCCGGTTTGCTATCTTTATCTTGCATCTTCCACTTAAACCTATAATAATGAACGAAAGGGAAAGTTATTGAAATTGAACAAAACGAAACAAAAATAAATAAAATAATATCAAAAGAAACTTTACAAGATGTTATGGTCAATCAATGCTACGTCCTATAGCTTATGTAACAACTTTAACACCTCCAAATTTTCGGATTAATGGTTCCTCATATTCGATGGTCACATAAAAAATTGGCCCAATTCTTCATTGCAATGTAACATAGCATTATGAAGAGAAAACATTGCAAATTAATGTAAAGTGTGATTAATGATTATGCTATATGTATAAAAATGATTATATATGTATATACTTGGGTACTGTTTTTAAAAACAATACTAAGTAGACACCAATTCATACACCTAATCTTTTTTATGCATATAGTATTGTTTACATGTAGGCATACGTCAAACGAAAACAGAGTACGTCTAGCCATTGCCTCCTTAACAGTGAATACATGAAAATATAGAGAACGCTTGAGCCCCTTTTTTTGAATCTATCCTTACAAATAAAACAGTATGTCCCACTCAAAACTTAATGGTCAGGGAGTAAACAAGTTGCTTGCATCCAATCTGAACTTCATGCAACAGGATTACATAGAACACCCCAAAGTTAGATGAGTGTTTTTTTGCAAACAGAAGACTTGCGGGGCTTACTCCTGTGTTCTTTTTTTACTTATAACTAATTTACTAAGATTATTTCTGAAATTTAATTGAGGAAAATAGACGGGATCACACCAAAATCAAGATAAGAAATGAAAACTAAAAGAAGAAGGTCATAAAGGCACTAGATAAAGTTTCTTGAAGAATACACAACAATAAACACAGAGGAATTTTGCGCTAAACAAGAAAGAATAGACAAACCTGAGCGATACTTCGTGTGTTCTGGAAGGATGGACCACTGGTCCACTACTAGATGAGTTTGAAAGCAAAGAGAATTAAAAGGTTCTGATGGAATATAGCAGCACGACCACACAGTTTGAAACCAAAACTAGTTCTTCTTTGGGGCTTCTCTCAATTCTCGTTGTGAGCCTTCTCGATTTGAGCCTTGTTTTCAAGCTCTTCGAATTCAACTACAACAACATTAATCTCTTCAAATTATAAATATCAGATCTTTTTCAATCTCAATTCAACAAATAAGTCCTAAAAAGTGTCCATATGTAAGACTGCAGACTGAAAATAAGTACAATATATGGAGGTTCCACAACATATACATCCAAATTGTAATATTAGCCCAGCCCAACCAACTTTAATCCACAAAATTCAAGTTTAATCATATGACAATAGAACTCAACAAACAACCTACATTTTCTTCCCAGTTCCATATATATGAATAACCTACATTGATTATAAAATAATTTGGTGGACATGTATATCCCAAACTCATTCACTGAAATACCTACAAAATGTAATTTTGCTGACAACTAGTTCAAACTTTCTATGAAGGGTTAAAAGGTGGCCTGCAAATCAAACTCAATATACAGGGGAAGAGCGGCTTTGCTTAGGATGTACCTCTGGAAATAATCAAGGACTGATCAATATCAAATATTTTTATAAGAATTTCCTTATAACAACCCATGCTTATCCAGCAATAAAGCCTTTGATTGATTTTCTACTTACATGGTAATTAATTCATGTAACTGTACATGCCAAGAAGAAAAAACACTTTGATTATCAAGTTAAAAAAATAAAATAAGCAGAAGCTTATCTTTAGTGACTGAGTAGGTATACATAGCACATAGGTCAGTGAAAAATATTTACATAGCTACTGTAATTGATACTTATCTTCAACTGGTCTGGTAAGCTAGTCAAGAATAACTTCTCTTCCCACGATGAATATGTTGATTCAAGGCTGTTGTTTTCAGAGTCTTCAAAATCTGATAAGGTTCCATTAAGACGTACCACTTATAGTAGCAAATTATGAAAAAACTAACATTCTAATAATATTTTTTTATAAGTCCTCATAAATGTAAAATATAGAGAACATCATCCATAAGGGTCAAATATGCACTCACTATTTAGTATGCGGATGAAACCAAAATGATCGAAGAGATGAATAGATTTTGCAAAGGTACATTTAAATATCTGAATAAAAAATGTTTATGATAGCCAACAATTTCATCATGTAATCTATTGAACTAATGCAAAACAAGTGATTGGGCCCCTAATTTCTAAATGAGAAGAAATCCAGAGACACTATTCAAACCACTATTACTTAAAAATTCATAGTTGTAATACTTGACATAGGAAAACAGAGATGAAATTCATGGAGACAACAAGGAGGATATACCATCACTTCACAAAGTAATTGTCATATTATAAATGATATTCTAAACCTTATCCAATAGATGCTACTTATCTCTCAGATTTCTGATTTAAAGCACGTCTGATGCTTACCTCTGTTCAAGTACAAGCAAAAAAGAAAAGGTTATTTTAGATTTGTAGAGCACAGATAAATGGGTGGGATGTAGAGCAAGGTACCAACTCTCCTAACACATATCTTCTTCAAACAAAGAAGAACATTTCAACTTAAGGGAAAAAAAAGCAATATACAATGATAATCATATTTGATGTAAAATGAGAGCATCTAAAACAAAGGAAAAAGGAAATCTTAATGCTAAAATAAAACAAAAACTAATAGCAAAAGGAATTTCGATCAGTATTAAATTGTTCTTGAAAGCACATTTTTCTAGGTCACAGAGCGAGAGTCGAGAGAGAAAAACCTTGTAGCGTTTCTGAAGACTAAATGTCCTTCAAAATTTTAGAATTGCATCTAGATTAGAAGACGCCATCTCCTTCAGATCCCCTTGAAACCCAATATACACCTGCCTCCCATTTTCTGTTGCTATTCTTCTTCTATGACGATTTGATGATACCGGCAAATCCTTTGATAGACCTTGTCTCCACCACTGTAGCCGCCTGCTGTACATGATTTTCTCATTGATTTCCTCGTCATCTCTAATTCTCTTTAGATATTTACCATTTTGATTTCCGCAAAAGTATGGTAAGAGTGGGAAATTTTCAATTACAAGAAACTCACATCCAAATTACAGGAAACATAGAAATTGGAAATTTGTTATGTACCTCAATACCAGGGCAAAGAGGATGAATCTCCATTTTCAGCGTTGCAAAGGATCGTTCTTAGGGCCGCAATAGAAATGTACTCAAACTTTTATGAGAAGAAGAGCACGGAGAAGAAATCAATTAGGGTTCTCGTTGGCAGAGGATATGTAATTAAAGCCTAATATAATTAAGGAAAACTCAATAAATTAATTAGCGTCTCTAAACATCCTCGTAATCTAATTAATCTAATGAGCGTCACTGTATATATAAATGGTGATGCTTAATTAAAAAGGCCATTAAATAGGCGTCACTACATGGGTAGTTTTTTAGTAGTGATCTTGGTAAATCTATTGTCTAGTTGATCAATAGACTCTTCTGGTTGCATCTTGAAGTGTTCAAACTTCTTGACTGCTGTTGACAACTTGCTCTCCTTGACCAGCTCAGTTCCTTCACAGAGAAGGGCCAATGCATCCCACATCTCTTTGGCTGAGTCACAGTGGATTACCTTTGCAATGTACTCATTTGGAAGAGTTTGCATTATGTAATCTTGGGCAATGCTGTCAAGATTGGATTGCTTCATCTCTTCTGGAGTGAGGTCCTTCATAGGCTTGGGGGCAAGCTCTCCAACTGGAATTTCTGGATCACCATTTGCAGTGTTGACTGCCATGATGGTGATTGGGCCTTCAGTGATTACTGACCACATCTTGTAGTGGACTGATGTGAGATTCTTCCTCATCCTGATCTTCCAGTAATCATAATCCTCAACTGAAAACTTAGGCAACTTTCGCATATTAGCACTCATGCTGTATGAGTTTTCAAAAACAGGTTTTTCAAAAGAATAGATCTATTCAAGAGGACTACAGAAAGACTCCCTCAAGTCTTCTGATAATCTAGAGACAGTAGTCCGTTAGAACCACTGCTCTGATACCACTTGTTGGTCCCTGAACGAGTAGTGAATGGGATTAAAGTCTAGAGGGGAGGGGTGAATAGACTTTAAAACTTTTTCAATAGAGTTGGGAACCTCTTCTGATTGCTATGTCAACTGGACTGGTAGTCTGCTGGTCCAGATAACTATAGTGATCTGATTGAAGAGGTTATATGCGGAATTATGGTAGGCCTTGTTTAGACTCGTTCTTTAAGTGTTAACCTGTTGTTTTATGAAAGTACTCAGCTGATGCTGGTTTGAAAGTTATGGCTTTGTTTTGAAGACAGTTGAAAATACAGTATGCACTATATAAGATATATGTAAAGGCAGAAATGTAAAGTGCAGAAGGTAAATGACACCAGATTTATAGTGGTTCGGATATACGTTCCTACGTCCACTCTCACGTCCACACGTGATGTTTAATCCCTTTAATTTACCACAAATTACAAGGGTCTTGACCTTTATAGTCCCAAGGTTAGGACTTTGAGATCTGTGCCGTCCTAACAGCTACGGTCTCCACAAGTGATTGTAAGCACTTGCACTTTAAGGGGTTCAAACACTTTAACCTTTCGGTGAGGGTTTGGGGTTTTTGAAGTGTATCCAACTAATGGTTCAAGCTTATAATTTGCTTAACTACTATGCCTAAAACAATGATTATACAATATGAACAGGTTTCAGGTTCTTAGGGGTTGGATAGAAATCACTTAAGAGCTATAGATAATCTAATGGTTTCTGGCTCTTTTGAGAATTCTTAGAACAGTATGGCTTTAGCTTTGATTGCTTGCTTGGCTTGTTGAATTCTCTATTGTGACTTCTTGTCGTTGTGATTTCTCATCCTCTTGTATTTATAATGGAGATTGGTTGCAACTAGCCGTTGGAGTTGACTAGCCGTTTGAGCAATCTTTCCATAATGGCTTGATTCCTTGATTCCAGCCGCTTGATTGCTTCAATCCTGGGATCATGTCAATCTTCTAAATAAAGTAGGTCTTCGTTTGAATTGCAAGATGACTTAGGAATCAGCCGAGTCCTGGAAGATCACATAGTCTTCTGATCTGTACTACTAGTCTTCTGACTACTCTTCTGGCATTAGGTCTTCTGTCTTCTGATATCAGCAGAGTAACACTCTTCTGATCTGAAAATTCTTTGTACTGCTTTAGGCCATCTTCAATCTGGGACTCCATCAGATAAGTAGGTATACAAGCACCTTAACTTATCTGGTCTTCAAGGATCTTCTAGTCTTCATGTCTTCTACTCTTCTCATCTTGAGGATAGGCATGTAAGCCAGGACTGTGCTGATCAGCTGATATCAATACAGTTGATCACATAAGACTAGTCTAAGCTGTTCTATACAAGTCAGCTGATCCTATTACATTTATAAACTCTAAGTGTTTTGGCCATCAAAACTATTCTAACATCAAGTGGGGCTTAGGGTGAATTTATATCCCAACATTCCTTGGACTTCAAGTCAAGCAAAGTCCAGAAGGAATCTTCATCAACCAGTCCAAGTATACTAAGAGCCTATTAGAAAGATTCAAAGCTCTACAAAGCAAGACTGCAAGAATTCCAATGATGACATCATTCAAAATGGAACCAGATGAGTCTGGAAAGTCAGTTGATCAAGCTGAATATACAGCACTGATTGGATCTCTCCTATATCTTACAGCCAGCAGACCAGACATAACATTTGCTGTAGGAGTATGTGCTAGGTTTCAAGCAAACTCAAAGCAAAGTCATCTAGAAGCAGCAAGGAAGATTCTCAAGTACCTAAAAGGAACAGTCAACTTAGGACTATGGTACCCTACTGATGACAATCTAAAATTGAGTGGCTACTCTGACTCAGATTATGGTGGATGTAGAATAGATAGGAAGTCCACTTCTAGAACCTGTCAATTCCTAGGCAACAAGTTGATCTCATGGTTCTCAAAGAAGCAAACCTCTGTTGCAACCTCCACCACTGAGGCAGAATACATGGCAGCTGGAAGTTGTTGTAGTCAGCTGCTCTGGCTAGTTCAACAAGTAAAAGATTATAATGTAGAGGCAAGAGAAGTCCCTATCTACTGTGATAGTAGCAGTGCCATTACCATCACTCAAAACCCAGTCCTCCACACAAGGTGCAAGCATGTCGACATTCGACACCACTTCATAAGAGATCACCTTGAAAAGAAGGACATCAAGATGGAGAAAATTCACACAGATATCCAAAGAGCAGACATCTTGACTAAGCCCCTAGCTGAAGAAAGGTTCAAGACCCTATGCTACAGCCTAGGTCTCCTTGATCCAAGCATATGAAGAGCAAGGATCAGCTGAGAAGACCTCAGCTGACACAACAACAGCAGACTAGGAGAATCAGATGAGGTGAATAGACACCCTCATCTTCAGGTAAGTACTTTCCCAACGAAGACAAATAAAGCTGAGGGAAAACATAGAGCTATTTAATCAAGGGGGAATCCATGATACCTTAAGAATCCTTGATAAAATACTCTACAATCTACATTGCATAATATATATATATATATATATTCAGAAGAGTTGAACAAAGTTCCTTGGAATCTGTACCCAAGGCAATGTATACATGTGTATAATAATAAACTATTCTTCATAAAATACTTTATCACTATACATACATAAAATATACTATTGAGTTATACTTGGTTGGATTAATACACCACCCTCACCGACTCAACAGTATGCAAGCTCTGTACGGATTTCAAATAACTCTTGTTCAAAATCTATAATTTCTGCATTCCACAAGATAAAGTCTGCATCTCTTTAAATGTGAACCCTTAGATCAAGAATCTCATTGTTGATCTTAAAAAGTAACCTTTTCAGAAATTCAGACCTATCATCTCAATATTTTTGTCATCTTTCACTCCAACACCTCATCTCTACCTCTATAAAAGGAGGCAGTTATGGGAATACCTAAGAACACAAAACACTAACTATTATTTTTGTTTCAGGTATGGAGAAAATCGAAAGAAGAGATAGCATGGACATCATCCCTCAACCAAGGTCTTGGATGAAGGAGATGAAGATCTGTCCAGAAGATGGAGATGATGCAGATCAGCATACTTGGCTCACTCAACATACATATCTTTTTGAAAAGAAAAGAAAGGAGAGACGTTCTTGTTGAAAAGAAAAGGAAGGAGAGATGCAGAGGACAGAGTAGCAAACAAGCAGAGCTTTTTCTCCAGGGGGAAGTTCAACATGGAGAGCTTGTTACTAAAGGCTACTTTGTCAAAAAAAATCAAGAAGACCAAGTTCCTTCCTTTCTCTTCACACTCCATTGAAGCACCTTTCAATCTTCAACAAGAACACATCAGATGCTACACCCCATCTATTGGTGATGGACCATCCGATGGTGAAGGCAACCTGAACCAGTGGAATACCATCCAGGCTGACCACATACATATTGATTTGATGGTCCCACATGGTTAAGGGGGAAGTGCTGAAAGATCCATTAAACCAGGTTGGATAATCAGACATAGAAGATTTACTCAGCAACTTAAAACTTCTAGTCAGCTGATCAGAAGACCAACTCAGCTGACCAGAAGACCTCCAAGAAAATCAGCAGACATTTCAAGAAAAATCAGAAGACTTCACTCTGCTGATCAGATCACTTTTGGTCTAAACATAAAGTCTAATGTTCATCTTTGATCATGTAATTCATTCTAGATTTGTTTCTGAATGTAATTAAGGAATTCGGCCTATATAAGGAATGCAATTTACTTATAGAAAACGGCCTTGAATGATCATTTTTTGCCAAAATTTAGTCACAACGGCTATTTTTGGTAATGATGTCATTAGTACTCAATTACCATTTTGCCAGCGAATCATCAAATGACACATGGCATATTCAGCCGGTAAAATTAAAGGAATGGGTTGAAATCGAAGAGGGAAATCTTGGGTACTACTCCACATTAAATCAATTCTGACCGTTGGATCGTACATAAATCGAGATTTGCTGGAGTATATAAACAACCCTTAAACCATTCCTCAAACCCTTTCGCTCACAAAACTCAAACACACTCAATCACTCTCATTCTGAACATTCTATCAAGCTTTCTAAACCTACAAACCAACATTCAGAATGGCAATCATTGAGATTTATGATGAGAAGACCAAGATCACAGGCACTCTAGATGCAGCAAAGTGGTCTAAGGAAGGGAAGGTATTCACTGAGAACGCTCTGTTTTTCAAGGGCAAGCACACTGATGAGAATAAGGGGATTCTTCTTCGATGTATCAATCTCAAACTCCGTGAATTCCTGGAAGCAGCACCAACCAATGTGTACGAACAAGATGTGCTCGCTTTTTACTCGAACGCTGTGGCAAAAGGTTCGAATGTTGAAAGTGTCATGGGTGGACACAAGGTCAAAATTACTAGGGATATCCTCAAGGAATTATTCGACTTACCAAAGGGAAAGGTAAACATCTCTACCTATATTATGGGAAGAGAAAAGGAATATATGGAGATGTTTACTAGTGGAAGAGTCAAGGCTATTGATGCCTCTGGAGTTAAGAAGTCTCAACTTGATATCAAGTTTCAGACTTTGATGGACGTAGCAGGCAAGATGCTGCTTGGCAACACCTTTAGCCATGATGCAGTTACTACTCTGAAGGTTAGAGTTATGGTTGCAATTTTGGATCAGATTGATGGAGATTGGCAAGGGCTCTTCTTGGACAGAATTGCTCTTGAAGCCAAGAAGGTAACTGTAGACCTACAATCCAAGGAGTGGAAGGTGACATCTACAGTCAGCTTTGTCAACAAGCTGAGTATCATCCTTCCAGAGATACTCCCTAAGAAGTATAAGATGGGTCCTGCTAAGAAGTTTCACATCTCCAAATACTACTTGAGAAAGGAAGCTCTTGCTGAGGCAGCAAGATTGAAGGAAGAAAAGAAGAAGAAGTTGGCTGAAGCATATCCTCAAAAGATGCAGCTGAAGAGGCAGAAGAGTCTGCTCATGACTGTTTTGAAGAGGAAGAGGAGCCTTCCAAAGAAGAGGCTAATCAGAAGACTGCCGAGGATAATGATGATGATGACAATCAGACCTTAGCACAAAGAAGAATTCTGATCAGATCTGGGCTCATCTCCCCATCTGATTCAGATGCCACTCCATCAGCCTCTCCCTTGAAGAAGGCATGTACCTCTATTCCCTCCCTTAATATTACTCCTTCAAACCTGTCTAAGGGTCAAAAGAGAAAGAAGAACACTTCTTCTTTCACCAAGAAGTCTAAGAAATCCAGGCTTCCTACTCCCATGAGCATAGCCCCAATTTCATCCTTTGACCCTACTGAAAGTGACGACCCATCTGAACCCTCAAACACTGAGACCCAAACCCCTGCTGATACTCACACAGCAGCTGACCAAATCCAGATCCCCTCTCCATCCCCTGTTGATGCTCAACCAGCAGATGAACTAACTCAGAAATCTCAAACCCCTGCTGATGCAGAACCCTCAGAGAACACTTCCCAAATCCCTGCTGATACTCACACAGCAGAGGAAACTATCCCAACCCCTCAACTCCATATCTCTTCTGCACTAGAAGACCTGGCTCCAGCAGTCCTACCTCAACCCCAGTATAGCATGGTGCACTATCCAATGTGCACTAGAGAAAAGATCATGAGAATGAAGATAGCAAACCTGCTGAAGACCACTATTCCTGGAGTTGATGAGGAGTCAATCCAATTTGAGCAAGTAATAAGGGTATGTACTTGGATTGAACTCAGAAGAGATGATGTGGATGACTTAATTGAAGTCATGGAAGGAATGGGAGGAAAAGCTAACTTCCTCGACTGGGAAATGGAGCAAAAAGAAGTTGCTCAAGTCCAGTCATTCGCTGAGTTGTTACCAACAGAGGCCCTCACTAAAGTATGCCAAAGGATTCTAGGAATGCCAGAGGTTCCTACAGATCAGCTAGTAATTGCTGAAGCCTCTGCAGATGATTCAGCTGAACCAGCTGAGAAGGAAGAAAAGGAAAGAGAAGTGCTGACTGTCCCATCACACTTCTTTCCTAAACATGAGCTCGATCACTTTATCTATCAACCTAAGCAGAGGAAAGGACGATTGTTTGCTCATCTGATTAATGTAACAACAAACTTTCTGGAGGAAGGCCATCTGACTGCAGAAGAAAAAGGAATGGCCCTAGTTGTCTACAATCCAACTACCACTCAAATGCCTTCTTAGGCAACGCAAGGTACTGCCTCTACCTCGTCTGTTGATATTCGAGCAGATGTATGTGCTCAAGTCAAAGAAGCAATAGACACACACTTCGACAAAGGACTAGGCATGCAGTTGGCTAGATATGTTGAAAAGGCTATACATGAGCAGAGGACTCGTCTCACCGATCAGATCCATGACATAGATGACAAGTTTGGTGAAGCCCTTCATAATCAGCTGGAAGAGTTTCTTTACTCTGAAATGAAGAAATCAGTGGACATAACCAAAATGTTTGCTGATCTTTATGCAAACGAGATAACTCGCCTGGAAACCACCTACAAAAGCAGGCTCGATGATGCTAAAGCAAGAGCCACTGAAGGACAAGCTCTACTTAAATCTGCTGTTGAGGAAAATGAGAAATTGCAGACTCAGCTGAAGGACACAGCAGACAAGCTGGAGACTCTCTCCACCAAGCTAGAAGTTGCCTCTTCTTCAACTTCTCATGCTCAGGTCCTAGAACACAGCATCACTCATCTGACCCAAGTTGGCAAGGTCAATGCCATGGCTCTCAAGCAGACTCTGCAGGTGGAAATTCTGAATGCCATGAAGCCTTTTGCGGCTGCACTTGCTGAAGCCAAAAAGGGGGAAGAAGTGTTGATAAAAGCTCTGGAGAAGTCTACTGCACAGCAAGCTGTAATGGTAGTGTCTCAAGATGAGCTGAATGAAGCCTTGGGAGGTTTGAAAAGCAAAATCAAGAACAGACAACGCGAAAAAGTTGTTCAAGAAGAAGCTCAAGGCCCAGCCAAGAGTCTCAAGCTCACTGCCCCTTCTGCCCCTATAGAACAAGTCTCTGAAAAGAGGATGACAAGAAAAAGGAAGGCAGATGAGCAATCAAAGGCAGATGAGAAGTCAGCTCCAGCGGAGCTCACTGCAGAAGAGAAAGAGGATTTAGAGCTAAAGAAAAGAAAGTTGCTTGAAGCTCAAGAGCTTAAGCAAAAGAAGCTAAATGATGCGAAGGCAGTCAAGGCCAAATTTGATCGGAAAGTGGCCAAACTCAGGAAAGCACTTAAGGAGAAAGAAAAAGAAGAAAGTGCCCTGGTAACTGACAGCACATATGTGGATCTATTAGCCCTTCAAGATGAGCTACCAAGATGGTACCCCCTGAAGAAGAAGTGGCAAATCCAACACCACATAGTAAGAAAAATTGGCCCTCTCCCCACTTATGAGGATGAATTTCTTCAATTTTCCCAGTTCATGGCCTTTGAAGATCAAGTGTTCTGGACAGAAGTAGTCAAGACAGCCAAGGAACTTGACTGTAGAATTCTGACTCCTGAAGAACCTAAATGGGATGCACCTACTCTAACCTCCGGTAGAACAAACATGATAGAAGTCAAAAGGATTCTGGAGAAGATCTATCTTGAAGAGAATGTTACAGACCCGCAACACATGGAAGATGTTCGAGCTCATCTGTACCTTGCCTACCGCATCTGAACCTATGAAGACCTGATGAAGACTACTTTAGAAGTTCAAAGAAACTAACACTTGTAAACTGTAAAAGCTCCATATATATTCAAGTATTAGTTCTTTTTGCTTACAAGACAAATTCTCATTGTCTTCATCAGAAACTTCATATTTTAAAGATTTTATAAACTCTTATCTTATTCATTAAGAGCATTTATCAAGTAGAGTTTTGGCTTCATCAAAAAGGGGGAAATTGTTGGGATATAAATTCACCCTAAGCCCCACTTGATGTTAGAATAGTTTTGATGGCCAAAACACTTAGAGTTTATAAATGTAATAGGATCAGCTGACTCTGTATAGAACAGCTTAGACTAGTCTTGTGTGATCAGATGTATTGATATCAGCTGATCAGCACAGCCCTGGCTTACATGCACAACCTCAAGATGAGAAGAGTAGAAGGCATGAAGACTAGAAGATCCTTGAAGACCAGTTAAGTAAGGTGCTTGTATACCTACTTATCTGATTGAGTCCAAGTTGAAGATGGCCTAAGGCAGCACAAAGAATTGCCAGATCAGAAGAGTGTTACCCGTCTGATATCAGAAGACAGAAGACATAAGGCCAGACGAGTAGTCAGAAGACCAATAGAGAAGATCAGAAGACTAGGAGCTCGTCCAGGACTCGGCTGATTCCAAAGTCATCTTACATTTTGAATGAAGACTTACCTTACTTAGAAGATTGACATGATCCCAGAATTGAAGCAATCAAGCGGCTGGAATCAAGGAATCAAGCAAACATGGAAAGATTGCCCCAACGGCTAGTCAACTCCAACGGCTAGTTGCAGCAATCACCCCTATAAATACAAGAGGATGAGGAATAAAAAACAAGTAGTCACAACGTGAGAATTCAACAGTTAAACAAGCAAGCAAGCAAAAAGCTACATTCTATTGAGAGTTCTCCAAGAGCCCAGAAATCCTTAGAACACCTTCTAGCTCTTAAGTGATTTCCCATCCAACCAAAGAACCTGAATCATACTCATATTGTATATTCTTTGATTTAGGCATAGTGGTTAAGCATTTTATAAGCTTGAACCATTAGTTGGATATATTCAAAAACCCCAAAACCCCCACCATAAGGTTAAGTTTTTGAACCCTTGTAAAAGTGCAAGTGCTTCCAATCACTTGTGGAGACCGTAGTAGTTAGGACTGCTCAGATCTCAAAGTCCTACCCTTGGGACTATAAAGGACAAGCCCTTGTAATTTTTGGTAAATTAAAGGGATTAAACATCACGTTAGGAAGTGAGAGTGGACGTAGGAACGTATATCCGAACCACTATAAATCTGGTGTCTCTTACATTCATGCACTTTACTTTATTGTTTATTCATCTCTTTATATAGTGCATACTGTGTTTTCAAAGCATCTTTATTTAAGGCCATAACTTTCAAACCAGCATCAGCTGAGTATTTCATTAATTAAACAAGTTGGTGATTTCAAAAGAACTCAAGAACGAGTCTAAACAAACAGGCCTACTCACTTCCGCATTAAGTCACTTCATCAGATCACTATAGTCATCTGTACCAGCAGACTTGTAGTCCAGTTGACATATAAATCAGAAGAGGTTTCAAACTCCTTTGAAAAAGTTTTAAAGTCTATTCACCCCTCCCCTCTAGACTTTAAACCCATTCACTACTCGTTCAGGGACCAACATGATATCACATTTAATTGGTACTAGAACAAAACTCTACTTTCACCTTGAGAGATAGTCTGAGAGTATTGTTGAGTTCGTAGTAGTGATTGAGAGTATTGCAACGAGAGAAGGTTGTAAGAAATCAAGAGAAGAGAAGAAGAAGAAGTAGAGTGCACCATGGCACTGTAAAAACAAGTTAATTCCGAAGTGATTAAGGAATTATCCTATTAAATTAGGAGAGTGGAAGTAGGAGCAGTTTAGTCTCCGAACCACTATACATCTTGTGTTCTTACTTACTGCATTTATCTTTTTGCTTTAGCTCTTGTCTTGTTATAACTGCTATTTGCTATTTGATAACTTAGTATTTAAGTGCATATTAAATTAAGGAGTATAATAGGGCCTATCATTTATTCCGCATACAAGTTGCATACTGTTAAGATCTATTAGATTCTACTGTTAGTATTTTCATAGGACTTGACATACTGTGTAACTTATTTTACTCTGATTATTTATGTTGATTACTTGCGAAAGTTTTTGAAAAACACATACACGTGTATTCCCCCCCATACACGTGTCACACTCCTTTATGGACCAACACGTGACTATAACCACAAGGAGCCGGCATTGCCAATGGCAAAGAAAGATGTCAGCAGTTAGGGCATTGAAGAACTCGCCCCAAATACATCATCAGATACTCAAGATGAATCTTGTATCCATCGCATATTTTCCAAAATGTATAAGGTCCGAGAAAAAAATTATTTACGTCCCATAACTTTTACCTTTTTTGAAAAACGTTACAAAATAGTTAAATTTTAATTTATATCCAATAAATTTTTCAATTTCTTAAATTATGTCCAATTTTCGCTGGAGTTATAAATATTCGCGGAAATCCAAAAATTTAATAATTTTAATTTACACCCGATAACTATTTTGGGACGTTTTTTATAATAGGTAAAAGTTACGTGACATAAATAATTTGTTTTCTCTCTAAGGTCATGATGTGCGAGTGAAATTAGACATTTCCCGCTTTCTGAAACTGGCAAAACAATTAAGGAAAAATTTAAATGTGAACAAACAAGGGCCTTTTCGTACCTTGAGAAGCACTATAAATGATCGACGGGCAGCGGACCGACGAACAATCTCAAGATCCTAGTCATATATAATTCTTCATTTAAAGTATATCTCGATTCAATTAGATGCAATTAGCATTTACTTAATCAAAGTTTACCAAAACTACTTTAGGTTTAAATTAATCGCACGAATAAGGAAAAACTTAAATGTGAACAAACAAGGGCCATTTCGTACCTTGAGAAGCAATATAAATGACGGGCAGCAAACCGACAAACAATAATAATTTTACATTTAAAGTATCTCGATTCAAGATGCAATAAGCATTTACATAATTAAATTTTACCAAAACTACTTTAGGTTTATATTAATCGCACGAATAAGGAAAAAAATTAAATGTGAACAAACAAGAGACTTTTCGTACCTTGAGAAGCACTATACATGACGGACAGCTAGAGGACCGACAAACAATCTCACGATCCTCATCATAAGTTTACATTTATAGTATCTCGATTCAAGATGCAATTAGCATTTACACAATCAAATTTTACCAAAACTACTTTAGGTTTAAATTAATCGCACGAATTAGGAAAAATTATATGTGAACAAACGAGGGCCTTTTCATACCTTGAGAAGCACTGTAAATGACGGGAAGCGGACCGGCAAAAACAATCTCATGATCCTCGTCATAATTTTACATTTAAATTATCCAAGTCACCACTTCGATAAATGATTAAAATTGGATAAAAAATTATTGAAATTGAAACATAAAAGACATATTTTTTAAAGTTGAAACTAAAAGGATTTATTTTAGAATGTCTCAAACTTACAGGAACAATTTTTTTTTCCTCCCACACCAAACGTGGAAATTTGAAATTTTCAAATGAGACGTACGAGACACATTTTACAAAATCCAATTGTTTAAACACACCAAAATTGAAATGAATCTAGCAAGTTGTCTAAACACAACGAGGTTCTACCAATCGAGGGTAGCATAAAATAACTGAACTTTATCGTTAACCGTGACAATAACCACGAGGAGCCGGCATTGCTAAGGACAAAGAAAGATGTCAGCAGTTAGGGCATTGAAGAACTCGCCCCAAATACATCATCAGATACTCAAGATGAATCTTGTATCCATCGCAAATTTTACAAAATGTATAAGGTCCGAGAAAAAAATTATTTACGTCCCATGACTTTTACCTTTTTTGAAAAACGTTACAAAATAGTTAAATTTTAATATATATCCAATAAATTTTTCAATTTCTTAAATTATGTCCAATTTTTGCTGGAGTTATAAATATTCGCCGAAATCCCAAAATTTAATAATTTTAATTTACACCCCATAACTATTTTGGGACGTTTTTTATAATAGGTAAAAGTTACGTGACATAAATAATTTGTTTTCTCTCTAAGGTCTTGATGTGCGAGTGAAATTAGACATTTCCCGCTTTCTGAAACTGGCAAAACAATTAAGGAAAAATTTAAATGTGAACAAACAAGGGCTTTTTCGTACCTTGAGAAGCACTATAAATGATCGACGGGCAGCGGACCGACGAACAATATAAAGATCCTAGTCATATATAATTTTTCATTTAAAGCATATCTCGATTCAATTAGATGCAATTAGCATTTACTTAATCAAAGTTTACCAAAACTACTTTAGATTTAAATTAATCGCACGAATAAGGAAAAACTTAAATGTGAAAAAACAAGGTCCATTTCGTACCTTGAGAAGCAATATAAATGACGGGCAGCAAACCGACAAACAATCATAATTTTACATTTAAAGTATCTCGATTCAAGATGCAATAAGCATTTACATAATTAAATTTTACCAAAACAACTTTAGGTTTATATTAATCGCACGAATAAGTAAAAAAATTAAATGTGAACAAACAAGGGACTTTTCGTACCTTAAGAAGCACTATACATGACCGACAACTAGAGGACAGGCAAACAATCTCAAGATCCTCATCGTAAGTTTACATTTATAGTATCTCGATTCAAGATGCAATTAGCATTTACACAATCAAATTTTACCAACACTACTTTGGGTTTAAATTAATCGCACGAATTAGGAAAAATTATATGTGAACAAACAAGGGCCTTTTCATACCTTGAGAAGCACTGTAAATGACGGGCAGCAGACCGGCAAAAACAATCTCATGATCCTCGTCACAATTTTACATTTAAATTATCCAAGTCACCACTTCGATAAAGGATTAAAATTGGATAAAAAATTATTGAAATTGAAACATAAAAGACATATTTTTTAAAGTTGAAACTAAAAGGATTTATTTTAGAATGTCTCAAACTTACAGGAACAATTTTTTTTTCCTCCCACACCAAACGTGGAAATTTGAAATTTTCAAATTAGACGTACAAGACACATTTTACAAAATCCAATTGTTTAAACACACCAAAATTGAAATGAATCTAGCAAGTTGTCTAAACACAACGAGGTTCTACCAATCGAGGGTAGGATAAAATAACTGAACTTTATCGTTAACCGTGACTATAACCACGAGGAGCCGGCATTGCCAATGGCAAAGAAAGATGTCAGCAGTTAGGTCGTTGAAGAACTCACCCCAAATACATCATCAGATACTCAAGATGAATCTTGTATCCATCGCAAATTTTCCAAAATGTATAAGGTCCGAGAAAAAAATTATTTACGTCCCATAACTTTTACCTTTTTTGAAAAACGTTACAAAATAGTTAAATTTTAATTTATATCCAATAAATTTTTCAATTTCTTAAATTATGTCCAATTTTCGCTGGAGTTATAAATATTCGCCGAAATCCCAAAATTTAATAATTTTAATTTACACCCCATAACTATTTTGGGACGTTTTTTATAATAGGTAAAAGTTACGTGACATAAATAATTTGTTTTCTCTCTAAGGTCTTGATGTGCGAGTGAAATTAGACATTTCCCGCTTTCTGAAACTGGCAAAACAATTAAGGAAAAATTTAAATGTGAACAAACAAGGGCCTTTTCGTACCTTCAGAAGCACTATAAATGATCGACGGGCAGCAGACCGACGAACAATCTAAAGATCCTAGTCATATATAATTTTTCATTTAAAGCATATCTCGATTCAATTAGATGCAATTAGCATTTACTTAATCAAAGTTTACCAAAACTACTTTAGGTTTAAATTAATCGCACGAATAAGGAAAAACTTAAATGTGAAAAAACAAGGGCCATTTCGTACCTTGAGAAGCAATATAAATGACGGGCAGCAAACCGACAAACAATCATAATTTTACATTTAAAGTATCTCGATTCAAGATGCAATAAGCATTTACATAATTAAACTTTACCAAAACAACTTTAGGTTTATATTAATCGCACGAATAAGTAAAAAAATTAAATGTGAACAAACAAGGGACTTTTCGTACCTTGAGAAGCACTATACATGACCGACAGCTAGAGGACAGGCAAACAATCTCAAGATCCTCATCATAAGTTTACATTTATAGTATCTCGATTCAAGATGCAATTAGCATTTACACAATCAAATTTTACCAAAACTACTTTGGGTTTAAATTAATCGCACGAATTAGGAAAAATTATATGTGAACAAACAAGGGCCTTTTCATACCTTGAGAAGCACTGTAAATGACGGGCAGCAGACCGGCAAAAACAATCTCATGATCCTCGTCATAATTTTACATTTAAATTATCCAAGTCACCACTTCGATAAAGGATTAAAATTGGATAAAAAATTATTGAAATTGAAACATAAAAGACATATTTTTTAAAGTTGAAACTAAAATGATTTATTTTAGAATGTCTCAAACTTACAGGAACAATTTTTTTTTCCTCCCACACCAAACGTGGAAATTTGAAATTTTCAAATTAGACGTACAAGACACATTTTACAAAATCCAATTGTTTAAACACACCAAAATTGAAATGAATCTAGCAAGTTGTCTAAACACAACGAGGTTCTACCAATCGAGGGTAGGATAAAATAACTGAACTTTATCGTTAACCCTGACTATAACCACGAGGAGCCGGCATTGCCAATGGCAAAGAAAGATGTCAGCAGTTAGGGCGTTGAAGAACTCGCCCCAAATACATCATCAGATACTCAAGATGAATCTTGTATCCATCGCAAATTTTCCAAAATGTATAAGGTCCGAGAAAAAAATTATTTACGTCCCATAACTTTTACCTTTTTTGAAAAACGTTACAAAATAGTTAAATTTTAATTTATATCCAATAAATTTTTCAATTTCTTAAATTATGTCCAATTTTCGCTGGAGTTATAAATATTCGCCGAAATCCCAAAATTTAATAATTTTAATTTACACCTCATAACTATTTTGGGACGTTTTTTATAATAGGTAAAAGTTACGTGACATAAATAATTTGTTTTCTCTCTAAGGTCTTTATGTGCGAGTGAAATTAGACATTTCCCGCTTTCTGAAACTGGCAAAACAATTAAGGAAAAATTTAAATGTGAACAAACAAGGGCCTCTTCGTACCTTGAGAAGCACTATAAATGATCGACGGGCAGCGGACCGACGAACAATCTCAAGATCCTAGTCATATATAATTTTTCATTTAAAGTATATCTCGATTCAATTAGATGCAATTAGCATTTACTTAATCAAAGTTTAACAAAACTACTTTAGGTTTAAATTAATCGCACGAATAAGGAAAAACTTAAATGTGAACAAACAAGGCCCATTTCGTACCTTGAGAAGCACTATAAATGACGGGCAGCAAACCGACAAACAATCATAATTTTACATTTAAAGTATCTCGATTCAAGATGCAATAAGAATTTACATAATCAAATTTTACCAAAACTACTTTGGGTTTAAATTAATCGCACGAATTAGGAAAAATTATATGTGAACAAACAAGGGCCTTTTCATACCTTGAGAAGCACTGTAAATGACGGGCAGCAGACCGGCAAAAACAATCTCGTGATCCTCGTCATAATTTTACATTTAAATTATCCAAGTCACCACTTCGATAAAGGATTAAAATTGGATAAAAAATTATTGAAATTGAAACATAAAAGACATATTTTTTAAAGTTGAAACTAAAATGATTTATTTTAGAATGTCTCAAACTTACAGGAACAATTTTTTTTTCCTCCCACACCAAACGTGGAAATTTGAAATTTTCAAATTAGACGTACAAGACACATTTTACAAAATCCAATTGTTTAAACACACCAAAATTGAAATGAATCTAGCAAGTTGTCTAAACACAACGAGGTTCTACCAATCGAGGGTAGGATAAAATAACTGAACTTTATCGTTAACCGTGACTATAACCACGAGGAGCCGGCATTGCCAATGGCAAAGAAAGATGTCAGCAGTTAGGGCGTTGAAGAACTCGCCCCAAATACATCATCAGATACTCAAGATGAATCTTGTATCCATCGCAAATTTTCCAAAATGTATAAGGTCCGAGAAAAAAATTATTTACGTCCCATAACTTTTACCTTTTTTGAAAAACGTTACAAAATAGTTAAATTTTAATTTATATCCAATAAATTTTTCAATTTCTTAAATTATGTCCAATTTTCGCTGGAGTTATAAATATTCGCCCAAATCCCAAAATTTAATAATTTTAATTTACACCTCATAACTATTTTGGGACGTTTTTTATAATAGGTAAAAGTTACGTGACATAAATAATTTGTTTTCTCTCTAAGGTCTTTATGTGCGAGTGAAATTAGACATTTCCCGCTTTCTGAAACTGGCAAAACAATTAAGGAAAAATTTAAATGTGAACAAACAAGGGCCTCTTCGTACCTTGAGAAGCACTATAAATGATCGACGGGCAGCGGACCGACGAACAATCTCAAGATCCTAGTCATATATAATTTTTCATTTAAAGTATATCTCGATTCAATTAGATGCAATTAGCATTTACTTAATCAAAGTTTAACAAAACTACTTTAGGTTTAAATTAATCGCACGAATAAGGAAAAACTTAAATGTGAACAAACAAGGCCCATTTCGTACCTTGAGAAGCACTATAAATGACGGGCAGCAAACCGACAAACAATCATAATTTTACATTTAAAGTATCTCGATTCAAGATGCAATAAGAATTTACATAATTAAATTTTACCAAAACTACTTTAGGTTTAAATTAACCGCACGAATTAGGAAAAATTATATGTGAACAAATAAAGGCCTTTTCTTACCTTGAGAAGCACTATAAATGACGGGCAGTGGACCGGCAAACAATCTCATGATCCTCGTCATAATTTTACATTTAAAGTATCTCGATTCAAGATGCAATTAGCATTTTAATAATCAAATTTTACTAAAACTACTTTAGGTTTAAACTAGTCGCACGAATAAGGAAAAACTTAAATGTGAACAAACAAGGGCCTTTTCTTACCTTGAGAAGTACTATAAATGATCGACGGGCCGCGGAGCGGCTAACAATATTATGATCCGCGTCATATATAATTTTTATTTAAAGTATCTCGATTCAAGATGGAATTAGCATTTACATAATAATGGAACAACCTTAATTTTTTTTTGGGAGTTGACAAATTGATTTTGAGTGAATTAAATTGTTTGGAGCAAGATATTTTTTTTTTTGTGTGTGTAGAGAACTCTTCTTTTTTTTTTTCTAATGCAAATAACTCTCTTTTGTGTCTTTTGTTTTAATAGAAGAGAGATAATGATGTGGCATGATGATGTATCCTTTTTTTTTAATATATGGGGTGCCAAGTCACCACTTCGATAAGGATTAAAATTGGATAAAAAATTATTGAAATTGAAACATAAAAGACATATTTTTTAAAGTTGAAACTTAAAGGATTTATTTTAGAATGTCTCAAACTTACAGGACCAATTTTTTTATCCTCCCACACCAAACGTGGAAATTTGAAATTTTCAAATGAGACGTACTAGACACATTTTACCAAATCCAATAGTTTAAACACACCAACATTGAAATGAATCTAGCAAGTTGTCTAAACAAAACGAGGTTCTACCAATCGAGGGTAGGATAAAATAACTGAACTTTATTGTTAACCGTGAATATAACCACGAGGAGCCGGCATTTCAACTGACAAAAAAAGATGTCGACAGTTAGGGTATTGAAGAACTCGCCCCAAATACATCATCAGATACTCAAGATTAATCTTGTATCCATCGCAAATTTTCCAAAATGTATAAGGTCCGAGAAAAAAATTGTTTACGTCCCATAAGTTTTACCTTTTTTGCAAAACGTTACAAAATAGTTAAATTTTAATTTATATCCAATAAAATTTTCAATTTCTTAAATTATGTACAATTTTCGCTGGAGTTATAAATATTCGACGAAATCCCAAAATTTAATAATTTTAATTTACACCCCATAACTATTTTGGGACGTTTTTCATAATAGGTAAAACTTACGTGACATAAAAAATTTGTTTTCTCTATAAGGTCTTGATGTGCGAGTGAAATTAGACATTTCCCGCTTTCTGAAACTAGCAAAACAATTAAAGAAAAATTTAAATGTGAACAAACAAGGGCCTTTTCGTACCTTGAGAAGCACTATAAATGATCGACGGGCAGCGGACCGACGAACAATCTCAACATCCTATCATATATAATTTTTCATTTAAAGTATATCTCGACTCAATTAGATGCAAATAGTATTTACTTAATCAAAGTTTAACAAAACTACTTTAGGTTTAAATGAATCGCACGAATAAGGAAAAACTTAAATGTGAACAAACAAGGGCCATTTCGTACCTTGAGAAGCACTATAAATGACGGGCAGCAAACCGACAAACAATCATAATTTTACATTTATAGTATCTCGATTCAAGATGCAATTAGCATTTACACAATCAAATTTTACCAAAACTACTTTAGGTTTAAATTAATCGCACGAATTAGGAAAAATTATATGTGAACGAACAAGGGCCTTTTCATACCTTGAGAAGCACTGTAAATGACGGGCAGCGGACCGACAAACAATCTCATGATCCTCGTCATAATGTTACATTTAAAGTATCTCGATTCAAGATGCAATTAGCATTTACATAATCAAATTTTACTAAAACTACTCTAGGTTTAAACTAATCGCACGAATAAGGAAAAACTTAAATGTGAACAAACAAGGGCCTTTTCGTACCTTCAGAAGCACTATAAATGACCGACAAACAATCTCATGATCCGCGTCATTTATAATTTTTATTTAAAGTATCTCGATTCAAGATACAATTAGCATTTACATAATAATGGAGATGTTGGTCCTAAAAAGGAGTGTGACACATGTATGGGGGGGGGGGGGAATACACGTGTGTGTATTTTTCAAAAACTTTTGCAAGTAATCAACACAAATAATCAGAGTCAAGTAAGTTACACAGTGTGTCAAGTCCTATGAAAATACTAACAGTAGATTCTAAGAATTCTTAACAGTATGCAACTTGTATGCGGAATAAATGATAGGCCCTTTTATACTCCTTAATTAATATGCACTTAAATACTAAGTTATCAAATAGCAAATAGCAGTTATAACAACACAAAAGCTAAAGCAATAAGATAAATGCAGTAAGTAAGTACACAAGATGTATAGTGGTTCGGAGACTAAACTGCTCCTACGTCCACTCTCCTAATTTAATAGGATAATTCCTTAATCATTTCAGAATTAGCTTGTTTTTACAGTGCCAAGGTGCACTCTACTTCTTCTCCTTCTCTTCTCTTGATTTCTTACAACGTTCTCTCGTTGCAATACTCTCAATCTCTACTACGAACTCAACAATACTCTCAATCTATCTCTCAAGGTGAAAGTAGGGTTTTGTTCTAGTACCAACTAAGTGTGTGATATCCTTTACAATTTAAGAACGAATATAAAGGATAGGATATCACTTTCTAGGCTTTGGATAATCAAACAATAAGCTTGCCTAGTGGGGAGAAGCTCTTCTAACAGGCAATTTATCTTCTCTTCTAACCAATGTTGAAATTTCCATCTCCTCATCATCATCAGGTTCACTGGATTTGTACTTCTTGCTTTTCTCTTGATCAGAAATATCAGCAGGTTTCTTTCTCTTCAAATTTGGTTTCCTTATTTTTCCACTTCTGGTTTTGAGGCAATCTTCCTCCTCCGTAGCCTCAGCAATCTCCAAAACTTTTACTTTCCCCTTCCCTTTGCTACCTTCCCCCTTACTCTTCTCACCCTTCTTCAACAGATCTTCCCCCTTCTTTTCACTTTCCCCCTTTTTGGCATCATCACATGCCTCAAGGTTGATGGGGTCAGCAGGGTTGGCATCAATTTTAGCCACAGTAAGTGAGAGTTCTTGTTGGTAGGTGTCCATTCTTTTCATCTAGACAGAAATGGGGTCAACATGATTCAATAGAAATGCAGAAATAGTGGAACTTACAGACTCTTCCACTTGCTTCTTCACAGCCTGATCAACTTGGTTCCTCATCATCTTGATTATGCCTTCCAAGTTGTCTTTAAATAGATCAGAAGCAGCATTCAGTGAACTCTTGATGGTCTCTTTGATCAGTTGATCTCTTTGACTCTGCATAGACTGAGTCAGCTTTTCAATGTCCTTTGACAGCATCTGGGAAATCTCTTCCTTCTCTTTGGCAACATCATCCTTTAGCCTCAGAATTTCCTCTCTGTCCTTCTTGATCAGCTCCTTCTCAGTGTGAAAGTATGTGGTAACAGCATCTGACATGATCTTTGATGACTCTCCAATCTTGAGGGTAGAGTCCTTCACTTCCTTTCCAACACTGTCCATTTTCTTATCAAAGGTCTCATAACCTTTTTCAACAGCTTCTAGCTTTATGGTTGTGGAGTTCATCTTCTCTTCCAAACTCTCAACCTTGATGCTTAAGTCCATAACATTGTTATCAATGGTTTCCTCCAGGTTTTCCATCCTTCTTGTCATCTTTCTTGCCTTTGTGTTCAAATTGAGCAAAGACTTGTGCTGGGCTTCATTTGTTGGAATAATAGTTTCATCCAAACTATCTTTGACATACTTTCCCATGTTTAGGCATAAGCCTACAACATTCTCCAGCCTCTTCCTCTCAACTTCATTAATTTATTCAATCTCAGAATTGAACTCCTCCAGCACTGCCTTCATTCTCCCATCCTCCTTATCAATGATGCAGACTTCAGTCAAAGGAGAAGCATCTAGGTGAATTGGGAACTCCATCGAAGTTGATGGTGCTGCAGCTATTGCCTCATTTTCCAAGGGCTTCTTCATAGCAGCTGGTTCCACAGTCTTCACAGCTTCTTTTTGAGCAATATTGGCCTCAACTTCATCTTTCTTGGCCTCAGCTTCAGTGACTTCAGCAGGAGTTGACTCATTCAACTCAGCAGGCTTCTGGCTTTCATTTCCTTCTTCAGTAATATCTACCTCCATGGCAGCAATCTCTTCATTATCTTTGTCCTCAACAATCTTGGACTCTTCTTCAATCTTGTCCTCAGTGCTCTTGGACATTTCAACATCTCCATTGTTCTCAGCTTGCTTTGACAACTCATCATCCTCCTCCATTAAGTCTTCAATGTTCAGATCAATCCCAGCAATAATGGATTGAATAGCTTCTTTCTGAATCTTAATGTTCACCAAGTTGGCAAACAACCTTTCATGAGTTAACTCAAAAGTGGGATTCCACTTCAGCAAAATCTGTTAATCTGGCCTCCTCATTTTCCCACCAGTCCAGTCCTTTGACCTCAATAACTTTTCCAATGTCATACATCGACTTCTTCCTTATGTCAACAATTAATCTAAGATCATAGAAGGTTGATCTTAAATCATGATATTTGGCAAGTTGGGGATAGAGTTGGTCTAGGAAAAATTTGGATTCATCTCTCAATGACATTTCATAGGTGTATTCAGGGGCTGTATCTGACTTGGATGAGGGTTGAGGTTCATAAAAAAGAATGGGTATGGGGGAATCAGACTTGTAGGCAACTTTTTGAATGGTTGGATCATTCAAATGAGGGGTGGTTTCAATAGCTTTTGGGCTTAGACTTGAGGGTTCATTCAAATCTAGGTTTCCAGATGATACTCTTTCTTCATCATCATCACTTTCATCATCATCATCTGAACCTTCCAGTTCAGCTCGCTCATCAATATCCATCTCTTCCTCAGAAGTATCAACATACTCCTCTTCAGTTTCTTCCTCACTCAAACTAAGGCTTGACATGGCCCTCTTTTTCTTGGTCTTTGAGGCTGTCTCAACCTCCTTTCCTTTTCCTTTCTTCTTGGCTTTTTCAAGAATACTGATCACCATTTGTGTTGCTTCTTCACTCTTTTGCTTGGCAGATTTAGCTTGCTTCCTTGTTGAGGCTTTTGGTGACTTGATCTCCAGCCCCAATCTTTTCTGAGTTCTCACAGATAATTGTCTAAACAATATCTTGGTGGTGTTGAACTTCACTCCATCTTCAACAATGTCCTCAGGTCCATACTTGTATAAGAATGCAGCAACTTTTGTACAGAAGGCTAGTTTCTTCTCAATGACTACCTTCCTTACATCCACAATTTTGAACTTTGCTTTCTCCTCTACAAGTTTCTTCAGAAAGTAACCCTTCCAATTCATTGGCTTCTTTCCTCCATCAATGATAGCTTTCATCAATCTCACCTTGGATTTGCTGATCTGGTCATAGCTTCCTGTTGTGCACATAACAGTCTTTGCAACCACATCTAGTAAAAGTTGATAGTCCTCTTTTAGAACTCTTTTGTGTAGACCAGACTTGAGAGGTACTCGCTTGTTCATCCATTGGTTGGCAACTTCTTATTCATTGTGCCTCATATACTCTTCAGGATCTTCTCCAGTAGCATTCAGACCAAAGAATTCATGAGTCATAATATAACCAGATCCTGAGCTTTTTGGAGTGAATGTGCCTAAGAACTGAGTTGTTGAAAGTTCCAGGCATGTCTTGGGGATGGCCTCGAGCCATTTCCTCAATCCAGCTTGCTCCAGCCAAGTAACTATTCTTCTTGTGTGTTTATTTGAAAGATTGTCAAAGCACACAGTCTGCTCAAAATGGAGCATGGTTGCTTCACTCAAATAGTTCCAGTTGATGTCCAAATCAGGGTGATTGAAGTCAACTAAAAAATATAGCCAATATACAGTATTAGTATGGTCTAATAGCACAATATTACCATATAACTACTGAATCACATGATTAGGCTATCTTTGAACAATATCTTGAATTTTATGTCTAAGATTTGCTATGGATAGATTTACAAAGTATGTTCATAGCATCATATTACCATATCCAACAATGTTTTAAGCTTGTAACGATAATTTCTAGACACAATATCTAAGATATTAACACGATTTTAAGTATCACAACAAATATCTAACAGCATATCACTCAATAAATGACTAAACCGTAAATATAGCATCTAAAGAATTTAAACAGAGTCATTTAGAGCTAAAAACAGAGCATGTTGTGTTTCTTGAAAACTTTACAAATATGCATGTCTATTAACAGAAGATTATGAGAAATACTAACCCATTTCTAAAGACATTTTTGTTAGAGTTATAGAGCTTTGAGCAAAACTTGTAGATGAGCTTGAGGATTCTTGAGCGATTTAGCTTAGGGCTTTTTCAGAAATTTTAAAAACGTAAATTATGAAAAATTCTAAGTTATGCTTTTATATCTCCTCAACTGTACAATTTGAAAAGTGTTAGGTGTAGGGCTGAGATTGAATTGATAAAATTTAATGGTTTAGATCAATTCTGTTACACCGAAAGACGCAAATGTCGTGTCCTTCGCACAGTGAGCTGCTTTTTCAGAAAATCGTGCAATTGATCGTCTTTTAGCAAAAATCTCTTGTTTGTCTGTTATGAGCATTAAATGCGTACTATAAAGATGAACAGAGTTTAACTTTTATGAAAAAAAAAAAAAAAAACTTATCTACAGTCAAGTGACAACTTGACTGAATAACCCTTGACAACTTCTATTGAAGTTTCTCATGTTCTTTGTCATCCTCTACGTTGTCCTTCGTAGTTTTCCTCGTACTTGAATGTCATGTACTTTGTCCAAGTTTTCATGTATGAAAATTCTTGAAAATAATATCAGAATGTGAAAAATAAATTAATGAACTTTGAATTGTCTCATCTAACTAATCCTTCCTAAAACTTCACTCTAAGTTCCTCCTTGGATTAATACTAGTATCTCTGGCATGAATAAAGTAGTTCCTTATACTTTAAACATTCTCTCCAGGATCTAATAAGCCAAGTTCCATTGAACGTTCCTTGAACTTTGTTTCAGCTAGGGGTTTTGTGAGAATATCAGCCTTATGCTTATCAGTATGAATCTTTTCCATTCTGATGTCCTTTTTCTCAACATTATCTCTTATGAAGTGATGTCTAATATCTATATGTTTACACCTTGTGTGTAACACTGGATTTTGAGTAATAGTTATGGCACTATTATTATCACAATAGATAGGTACATCTTTTGTGACAACTTTATAATCTCTTAGTTGTTGTTTGAGCCATATGATTTGAGCACAACAGCTTCCAGCAGCCATGTATTCAGCCTCTGTGGTTGAAGTAGCTATAGAAGTTTGCTTCTTGGAAAACCATGAGATCAATTTGTTTCCTAAGAATTAACAAGTGCCAGTAGTTGATTTTCTGTCTATCCTACATCCTCCATAGTCAGCATCAGAATAACCAGTTAACTCAATGTTGTCTTCAGATGGATACCACAATCCTAAGTTCACTGTACCTTTTAAATACCTAAGTATTCTTTTGGCAGCCTCTAAGTGACTTTTCTTTAGATTGGACTGAAATCTAGCACATACACCAACTGCAAAAGTAATATCAGGTCTGCTTGCAGTTATATATAATAAAGAACCTATTATTGCTCTATATTCAGTGGGGTTGGTATCTAATCCATCAATGTCATGATCCATTTTACAATTTGTATTCATAGGAATCCTAACTGGTTTGCTATTTTCACAACCAAACTTCTTGATCATTTCTCTAGTATATTTAGCTTGTTTGATGAAGATTCCTTTCTCAGATTGTTTGACTTGTAAACCTAGGAAAAAGTTCATCAATCCCATCATTGACATTTCAAACTTCCCTTGCATGAGAGTTAAAAATTTCTTGCACATGTCCTCATTAGGTGAACCAAAAATGATATCATCAACATATATATGTACTAACAGAATATCATTTCCTTCACTTATCCTAAATAAGGTCCTATCAACTGTGCCTTTCACAAATCCATTGTCCAATAGGAATTGTGATAATGTCTCATACCAAGCTCTTGGTGCTTGCTTGAGACCATAAAGTGCTTTCTTCAATCTATACACTTTGTCTCCTTCTTCAAAACCAGGTGGCTGCTCTACATATACCTTTTCTTTAAGTACACCATTCAGAAATGCATTCTTCACATCCATCTGGTATACCTTGAATTTCATATGAGCTGCATATGCTAAGAACAGCCTAATTGCTTCTAACCTAGCTACAAGGGCAAAGGTCTCATCATAGTCTATTCCTTCATGTTGACTATAAACTTTGGCAACTAGTCTGGCTTTGTTTCTAACTATAACATCATTTTCATTCTTCTTGTTCTTGTAAACCCATTTAACTCATACAACATCCTGATGTGTTGGTCTGTCTACCAGCTCCCACACATCATTCCTTTTGAATTGATTTAGTTCCTCTTGCATTGCTGTAATCCAGTTGGAGTCTTCCATTGCTTCTTCAATGGTTGTGAGTTCTGTTTCAGAAAGAAAACAACAAAATAAAGCACTCTCTCCATGTTGTCTCCTAGTGATTATACCACTAGTAGGATCACCAATGATCTGGTCTGAAGGATGAGCATCTAGCCATGTCCTTCTAGACTGACCATTTGCAGATGGGTTAATCTCATCTGGTTCAATATTTAATTCAACATAAAATTCAGGAAAATTAAAAGCAGGATCAGTTTCATATTCAGGGGTGTTGTCTATGTCATTGACATTGGTATTCTCAGGTTGAGTTCCCCCTAAATCATTTGATCCTTGTACTCCCTCAGCATTACCAGCTTCTTCATTGGGAGAACATACCTCAGGTTGAGTGGGTTCATTCAACTCAACATTGCAGTTTTCCTCATGGATGTTGGCTTCAGGTAAGTTGTCTCTATCTTGATTGGCTTCAGATATGTTGGATATCTTGAGGTTGTCCAAGTCATGATAGTGTAGATCAGTAAATTTAGATTCTTTTCTTTCACCATCTCTTAGCCTTGTCACTCTTGTGTCGATTTCATCATGGGATTTGTCTTCTTTGTTTGAGGTCCTGTGCTTGAAAGAAAACTCATCAAAGATAACATGAGGTGTTTCTTAAACAATAAGAGTTCTACAATTATAAACTCTGAAGGCTTTGCTGGATGAAGAATATCCTAGAAAGATTCCTTCATCTGCTTTGCTATCAAATGTTTTTAATTGTTGCTTCCCATTATTGTGAATGAAACATGTACATCCAAAAATATGAAAGTAAGAGATTCTTGGTTTTCTCCCTTTGAAGAGTTCATAAGGAGTTTTTCCTTGTTCCTTTGTTAGCATGGATCTGTTTTGAGTGTGACAAGCAGTATTGATTGCTTCTGCCCAAAACCTCTTTGGAATCTTTGCTTCTGCTATCATGGTTCTTCCAGCTTCCTTGAGTGTTCTAACTCTCCTTTCTGCTACACCATTTTGTTGAGGTGTTCTAGCTGATGAAGTTTTATGAGTGATTCCATTTGCTTGACAGTATTCATTTATGTAAGAGTTGATGAATTCAGTTCCTTTGTCCGATCTGATCTTTACAATGCTCAAGCCTTTCTCATTTGTAATTTTCTTCATAAGTTCTGGCAGCTTTTGTTGAGTCTCCTTCTTCTTTAGCATGAATATTACCCAAGTGTATCTTGAGAAGTCATCCACTACTATTAGTGTATACTTCTTTCCACTGATGCTCACAGGGGTAATGGGTCCAAATAAATCCATGTGAAGTAATTGTAGTACTCTTGCAGTTGAGATGGCAGCCTTTGTCTTGAAAGATGCTTTGACTTGCTTTCCTTCTTGACATGTTTGACAAATGTGTTCTTTTGTGAATACTTCATTTGGTAGGCCATCACCTAAAGATAATCTTGCAAGTTTATTCAAGGTCTTCAAGTTCAGATGGTTTAGCCTTTTGTGCCGTAGCCAACTGAGATCTTTAGAGCTTTTTGCAACTAAGCAGATATCTTCAGGGGATTTGTTCCAATCTGCAAGATAAACATTACCTTTCCTTGACCCAGTTAGTAGTAACTGTTGATTTGATTTGTTCTTAATATAGCATAAGTTACTAGAAAACTCAACATCAAAACCTTTATCACAAAATTGGCTTATTGAGAATAGATTGTGTTTCAGACCATAGACATATGAAACATTTGAAATACTTATAGTACCAATTTTGAGAGTTCCATAACCTTTGGTTGTTCCTTGTGAGTTGTCACCAAAAGTTACTTGTGGTCCATCTTGTTCAACAAAATCTGACAGAAGTTCCTTATTTCCAGTCATATGTCTTGAACATCCACTGTCCAAGTACCATGTAAGTTCTTTAGGACTTCTTTTCTTTGTTGATGGCACCACTGGAACCTGTTACAAATCAAAACTTAGGTACCCTTTGAAAGTTGGGTCCTAGAGGGTTAGATATACCTTTTGGAACCCAAACTTGCCTTATTTTCATTACTTGAAAAGGGCTAATTTGTTTTCCATAAACATCTAAATACACAATCTTCCTACTACATGCCTTAGGTTGAGATTGAATATTAGTGTGAATCTTGGATGATTTAGAAGAGTTATATCTATTCTTGTGAATATATCTGCTAAATCTATCTTTTGACTCATGTGCAGCATGCTTGAATCTTTGTGGATAGGTATTCAGATTACTTGATGTCCTTGGCATGTAGGATTCAAGTCTTCTGTACTCATTGTACTTAGGCTGGAAATTCCTTTGATAATTCATTGTAGGCCTTCTCATTTGAGTTGGTCTTCTTTGAATATCTTGTGGTTTTCTTGCCTGAGTCTGAGAGTTTTTCAGCTGAGTTGTCTTCCATTGACCTTTACTCATCTGAATTGTCTCAGACTTCTGAAATCTTGTCTTAGGTCTTGCGACCTTTGACTTGTGATTCAGGATAGTTGGTACAATGGGTTGTTTACCTTTGTCATTTATCTGTAGCAGCTTTGGTTCAACAATTTCGGTCTAAGCCACAGATTTTACAAAGACTCTCTTAGTAATACTTGTTGAAGTATTACTGAGGCATGGTGAAGATGTTTTATCTGGATTGTAACCAAGTCCAGATCTTTGAGTCATAGGCCTTTGCATCCCTTGTAGTTCATCTATTGAGTTAGATGACTTATACAGGGCAGCCAATTTAAGTTTCAGACTCTCTTCACTAGATTTAAGACATTCATGTTCCTTGAAAAGATGTTCAAACTTAGCCATCAATGCTTGGTAGTCTGAATCCTTACTCTCATGAAGCTTAACTTTTTCTTCCAACATAATAAGTTGTTCAGATGACTTGTCCTTCAGAGTATTCAGCTCCTTAGTTAAGTCATTGCACAACTCATTAGTTCTCAGATCATGTTCAGCTTTAACCTGAGTAATTCTTTCAATCTTAGCATTCAAGACTTTGTTTTCTTCTAAGGTTTGATCATGCATCTCTTGTAGTCTCATGAAGTCTTCCATCAACTTACCAAAGGTAATCTTCAGGTTGGCTTCATTTGACATCATTGTGCTACTAGAATTGACAGAACTAGAAATAGATTGTACCTCATCATTGTCTTCAATAGCCATAAGACACTCTTCATCACTGCTGTCAGTAAACATCTCAAATGATGAAGATGGGAGTTGATCATCTTCAGAGGTTTCTTCTTCAGCTTTCAAAGCTTTCCTCTTTCCATATTTCTTGTCCCTCTTAGCTTGTCTTTCCTTCCTTTCCTTGGAGGTTAGCTCTGGACAATCATATTGGAAATGTCCTGTCTTCTTGCAGTTGTAACATGTATCCTCATCTTCATCTTTCTTCTTTTCAGCATCTCTCTTCTTGGTTGATGAAGATGGATCTTCTTTGGAGTTGTCCCTTCTAGATCTCCTTTCATCATTCTTCTTCTCAGGTGAGTTGAACCTTCTTCTTCTATCTTGGTAAAACCTTTTGTATTTACCAAATCTAGAATTTAATCTTTCAAATCTTCTAGCCATCATGGCCAACTCATCTGAAAAGTCAGCTTTGGAAGTTCCTTTTCCACTCTTGCTTGATTTGCTGGTTTTCTTGGAATCAGGTTCATTGGATTTGGCTTTCAGTGCAATTCCTTTGCTCTCAGGTTCCTCAGTGTTGTTCTTTCTGTTCAAGTCATATTCATATGCCTTGAGTTCTGAGAACACTTGTTGCATTGGCATTGTTGACAAATCCTTTGTATTCTGCATCATGACAGCATACACATTCCATTTGGTTGTCAAGCTCCTAAGAATCTTCAGAGCCACTTCTCTATTGGAGTATACTTTTCCAAGTGAATTAATCTCATTCATTATGTCTGTGAACCTTCCATCCAGTTGATCAATGTTTTCATCAGACTTCATCCTAACTTGCTCATACTTTTGAACAGCAACTTGAAGTTTGTTTTCCTTGATCTTGTCAGTTCCTTCACACATTAGAGCTAATGTGTCCCAAATCTCCTTTGCAGTTGTTCAGTGAAACACTTTACCCATTATAGCATCTGGAATGGTCTGATATAGGGTGTTCATTGCAACATAGTTGAGATTCTGCTTCTTTCTTTCTTCAGGAGTGAGCTCATCATCATCTTTTGGAATTTCTTGTGCTCCAGTTGCTCTTTGGGCTTCTGTAACATTTGTGTTGGGTTTCATGAACACAAATGGACCTTTAGTGATTACCCTTAGCATTTCATCATGGAGACAGGCCAAGTGAGCTCTCATCCTTATCTTCCAAAAGTCATAATTCTCAATAGAGAACATAGGCAGTTTCTGGTAAGATATCTTGTTGATGGGGTTGGTTCCCATAGTAGTAGGTAGTGGAATAGCTACACCAGAATTCTCAGAAGAAGATGTGTTAGGCATAGTGAATAATCAGAAATAATGAATATCACAAAAAGTGCACAAGTAGATCAGTTTAGGTAACCAAAGTTGATCCTCAAAGCAGTGGTCTTTAAACCCCTGCTCTGATACAACTTGTTGGTCCCAAAAAGGAGTGTGACACGTGTATGGGGGGGGATGAATACACGTGTGTGTGTTTTCAAAAACTTTTGCAAGTAATCAACACAAATAATCAGAGTCAAGTAAGTTACACAGTGTGTCAAGTCCTATGAAAATACTAACAGTAGATTCTAAGAATTCTTAACAGTATGCAACTTGTATGCGGAATAAATGATAGGCCCTTTTATACTCCTTAATTAATATGTACTTAAATACTAAGTTATCAAATAGCAAATAGCAGTTATAACAACACAAAAGCTAAAGCAATAAGATAAATGCAGTAAGTAAGAACACAAGATGTATAGTGGTTCGGAGACTAAACTGCTCCTACGTCCACTCTCCTAATTTAATAGGATAATTCCTTAATCACTTCGGAATTAGCTTGTTTTTACAGTGCCAATGTGCACTCTACTACTTCTCCTTCTCTTCTCTTGATTTCTTACAACCTTCTCTCATTGCAATACTCTCAATCTCTACTACGAACTCAACAATACTCTCAATCTATCTCTCAAGGTGAAAGTAGGGTTTTGTTCTAGTACCAACTAAGTGTGATATCCTTTACAATTTAAGAACGAATGTAAAGGCTAGGATATCACTTTCTAGGCTTTGGATAATCAAACAATAAGCTTGCCTAGTGGGGACTAGAGGTAACACTCACAAATGAATATGCTTAAAAGCTGTAATCTCTCGAGTGTTTTGAATACTTTTGAATACTAAAATATTGCTATAGAATGCGTATGGCTCGTGTCTTGTTGTGTGTCCCGTAATCTTGAAATGATTCAAGATGTGGCCTATTTATAGATGAAGCAAACTATCCGTTGGTGGAGATAGCAAACTTATCCATAAATTTGAACTTTCAAATTGTTCAGGGGCCTGCATGCAAATAGTACATGTATTCACGTCCATTCTGCAATTTGCATTCCATTATCAGAATTTGTTATGCGCAGTGACAGGTGGCTCTCATTCTTTGGCTAATTTGGAATAATTCTGTCCTTCCCGCTAACGGCCTCGTACTGGGTAAAATGCCTAGTCATTCCTCGTCTTTGACCATAAGTATGCCAAGGTCAAGGTATATGAATATCCATATTCATCATACTTGTCTTCATGAATCCTTTTCACTTTCTTCATAACACTTCAGCTCCTTGTCTTCAATGATACTTGTCTTCATGTGTTTTGTGCTTTCAGGTCATTTGTCATAGATTCAAAGAATAATCTATCTAATAAAAATTAAAGCTCCCTAACATATATGAGCTTTTCTAACCTGAAAGACTTGGCAAATCATCATACTTGGGGTTTTACTTAGGGTTTTGGTATCAAATCAAAATCAAATTTTCTTTTATTAATATAAACCATATCCCAACAGGAGCAACTTTAATTTTTTTTTTTTTGGGAGTTGACAAATTGATTTTGAGTGAATTAAATTGTTTGGAGCAGGATAGTTTTTTTTTTTTTTGTGTAGAGAACTCTTATTTTTTTTTCTAATGGAAATAACTCTTTTTTGTGTCTTTTGTTTTAATAGAAGAGAGATAATGACGTGGCATGATGATGCATCCTTTTTTTTTTAATATATGGGGTGCCAAGTCACCACTTCGATAAAGGATTAAAATTGGATAAAAAATTATTGAAATTGAAACATAAAAGACATATTTTTTAAAATTGAAACTAAAATGATTTATTTTGGAATGTCTCAAACTTACAGGAACAATTTTTTTTTCCTCCCACAACAAACGTGGAAATTTGAAATTTTCAAATGAGACGTACGAGACACATTTTACAAAATCCAATTGTTTAATCACACCAAAATTGAAATGAATCGAGCAAGTTGTCTAAACACAACGAGGTTCTACCAATCAAGGGTAGGATAAAATAACTGAACTTTATCGTTAACCGTGACTATAACCACGAGGAGCCGGCATTGCCAATGGCAAAAAAAGATGTTGGCAGTTAGGACATTGAAGAACTCGCCCCAAATACATCATCCGATACTCAAGATGAATCTTGTATCCATCGCAAATTTTCAAATATGTACAAGGACGTCCGAGAAAAAAATTATTAACGTCCCATAACTTTTACCCTTTTTGAAAAACGTCACAAAATAGTTAAATTTTAATTTATATCCAATAAATTTTTCAATTTCTTAAATTATGTCCAATTTTCGTTGGAGTTATATGTATTCGCCGAAATCCCAAAATTTAATAATTTTAATTTACACCCCATAACTATTTTGGGACGTTTTTCATAATAGGTAAAACTTACGTGACATAAATAATTTGTTTTCTCTATAAGGTCTTGATGTGCGAGTGAAATTAGACATTTCCCGCTTTCTGAAACTGGCAAAACAATTAACGAAAAATTTAAATGTGAACAAACAAGGGCCTTTTCGTACCTTGAGAAGCATTATAAATGATCGACGGGCAGCGGACAGGCGAACAATCTCAAGATCCTAGTCATATATAATTTTTCATTTAAAGTATATCTCGATTCAATTAGATGCAATTAGCATTTACTTTATCAAAGTTTACCAAAACTACTTTAGGTTTAAATTAATCGCACGAATAAGGAAAAAGTTAAATGTGAACAAACAAGGGCCATTTCGTACCTTGAGAAGCAATATAAATGACGGGAAGCAAACCGACAAACAATCATAATTTTACATTTAAAGTATCTCGATTCAAGATGCAATAAGCATTTACATAATTAAATTTTACCAAAACTACTTTGGGTTTAAATTAATCGCACGAATTAGGAAAAATTATATGTGAACAAACAAGAGCCTTTTCATAAATGACGGGCAGCGGACCGACAAAAACAATCTCATGATCCTCGTCATAATTTTACATTTAAAGTATCTCGATTCATGATGTAATTAGCATTTACATAATTAAATTTTACCAAAACTAATTTAGGTTTATATTAATCGCAGGAATAAGTAAAAAAAATTAAATGTGAACAAACAAGGGCCTTTTCGTACCTTGAGAAGCACTATAAATGATCGACAGGCAGCGGACCAGCTAACAATCTCAAGATACGCGTCATATTTTATTTAAAGTATCTCGATTCAAGATGCAATTAGCATTTACATAATAACGAAACAACTTTAATTTTTTTTTTGGGAGTTGACAAATTTATTTTGAGTGAATTAAATTGTTTGGAGCAGAATAATTTTTTTTTTTGTGTGTAGAGAAATCTTGTTTTTTTTTTCTAATGAAAATAACTCTTTTTTGTGTCTTTTATTTTAATAGAAGGGAGATAATGATGTGGTATGATGATGTATCCTTTTTTTTTTAATATATGGGGTGCCAAGTAACCACTTCGATAAAGGATTAAAATTGGATAAAAAATTATTGAAATTGAAACATAAAAGACATATTTTTTAACGTTGAAACTTAAAGGATTTATTTTAGAATGTCTCAAACTTACAGGAACAATTTTTTTTTCCTCCCACACCAAACGTGGAAATTTGAAATTTTCAAATGAGACATACGAGACACATTTTACAAAATCCAATTGTTCAATCACACCAAAATTGAAATAAATCGAGCAAGTTGTCTAAACACAACGAGGTTCTACCAATCGAGGGTAGGATAAAATAACTGAACTTTATCGTTAACCGTGACTATAACCACGAGGAGCCGGCATTCACTACTACACATTTGGCTTTGTAGAGCTTTAAAAAATGGTCTTGTAGAGCTTTTAAACGAGCTCTCCAAGTGGGAGTTATGCAAGTGAAATTGCACTTGGAGAGCTCTTTTTGAAGGCTGTGCAAGAGAGGTCTTAACAGCGGTTCAAAACCGCTGTCTATGTGTAATTTTTTTTTTGTTTTTTGACTTGGACAGCGGTTCATAACCGCTGTCTAAGTGAATTTTTTTTTAAAATGCATGGGCTTGGACAGCGGTTATGAACCGCTGTCTAAGTCAATTTTTTTTTTTAAATAATTATTTTATATTTTAAAAATCAATTTTATACAAAACCAAATTTATTTATATACCAATAAATAAATTTTATATTTTAAAAATCCATTTTATATACACGTCAAATACCAAAAAATTAAATAAATAAACGTACACTAACGTACGTTCAATTAATATAAACACCAAAAAACATTAAATATCATCACAAATGTATAAGTTAATATATTAAATGCAACAAAAGTTATACTAGCTACTTAAATTAATTAAACCTATACAAAAATCGATTGTACAAGTACCCGATCCAATCTTTTTTCCATTTGTCCATTCTTTTGTCTTTGTAAGAGTTGAGCGGACGGGCATAGACAAACTGCAAACAACGATCAATCAATATAGTTAGATATATAGTATATGAATTTTTAAGTTTAAGTTTGACAGTATATGTGTGTGCTTGTGGATTTGTGTTTATATTTTACTAGATGTTCATTTAGTTTATACATGACCAACCTTATGACCACCCAATTGAAATGCCTCATACTCGGCCAGATGCCTAACAGTCGCAGCAGAATTTGAAGAAATTGATACCAGGAAGAAAGGAACATCTGTAAGAAACTCAACTCTTTAGGTTGTAGATGTAATGTAATTATGCAAGTAAAGAAAACTAAGCAAGTAGATGTAATTATGTAAGTAAAGAAAACTAAGCAAGTAGATGTAATGTAATTATGTAAGCAAAGAAAACTAAGCAACAAACATTCAAGATAACTTTTTACCTGTTGTTGAGCACATGTTACGCCAATCATTACATGCAGCTGTAACAGACTCCGCCTATAAGCACATCAATATCTTTGATATCAAATTTAACTTCTGAAAAGAGTTAATTGTAACTGTATAACAGTCAATATATGAATCTTTGAAGCACCTCTTCCACGGTAAACCACTGAGTAGCCGGCTTAAGATTAACCACAGTTGCTGGAGGATCAAGAGTCAACGCAGGGAAAGCAAACCAGTAATGAAAGCTCCATTTTTTCAAATCAGCAAATGAAATGACAAGGAATCTTGATAGAACGCTGCAGTCCTTCTCAACTTTGCCCGAACAAATATCCTCCCAGATCTAACCATTCAGAAATATGTAAATGAGAACAAATGTCCTCCCAGATCTAACGATCAATCAAAAAGTAGCTTCTTCCTTTTCTTTTTGTAAGTTGACAAAGTTGACTGTCTATCTATTGCAAAAGATGAGATTGCTTTCTATATACTACTGTAGTACTTTCTTTCCTTTCAAAACCAAAAATACAAAATTTGAAGCATATATCTCAATTTTATCTTTCTGCACCAGATTCTTGACAAGTTATGGGAGCACAAGCAGTCTTGTTTTGTGGGCTCAACCCCACCATTTTTAAGCTACCATTTTCATCACCCCCTTTTCATCTTTACAAACCCAAGAAAAAGACTCAACTTCTGTCACCAGAAAGCAACCAAACAACTGGTTGAAACGATATTTCCTTCCCATGAATATATATGAAAGGCCAAGTTGCCAGACAAGAAAGCTCTGCAAAGAATTGGCAGATAACAAAATTAACATGAAGCAACATTGTTTTGTTAAAAGTAAAGAAACTCTTCTATGTAGAAGACCACAAATCCAAACTTAATTGGGTTTCCAAATTTTGTATAGAGCACCGAAAAAAGAAATTGAAAAGAAAAATTCACTAGATTATTACCAATCGGTTTATTGGTCCTATTTACCTATTACTTCTTAAACCTAAATTCAGACTTGAATATCAAGGGTTCTATTTCAAGTAGGCTGTTACAAAGGCACAAGTCATTCTAGCGTTAAACTTATTAAGCTGAAATCTAATTAGTCAAGCATAGAACAAAACACTGGATCAGAGTCATCGCAGTTTTAGAACTAACTAAACTCTCTTTTCTATACACACACACAGTCACACACACACACACACACACACATATATATATATCAAATAAAATTACCTGAGAAAGTATAGGAATTGCTGCTCCCGAAAGAATAGCTGTTCAGTATGAAAACAATCGTATAAATCAAATCGAAACAAATTCTCTAGTTAACTGCTGCTTATATACAAAAAATCTGAAACTATTCACAAAATTTAACTCACAATTGTCTAAAGAGCACACAACATAGAATCTAAAGAAAAAAGGCATGAGATAAATCATTCTTACGTTTTCCTCCAAATATTCCAAATTTAAAGAAAACGACATATGTTGGCATCTGATAAAAGATAAATCTATGACATTATCTCATGTCTATAACAAACTGCAAGATACTTCACACAAGCTGCAAATTTAGGTTTGATCACACTATCCCTTTGATTTACTGTCAATTATGCCCACATTGTCGTCATTGCTCATTGTATTAGGTGGAGGAGGAGAAGGGGATGCAAAGAAAGGAGATAAGAAGAAGTTCATCACCAGAGAAGGGCTAGCACTTTAATCAAATTTAACCATATTATCAAATACAGTACTACATAACATCACCAAAGGTGGAAATCTAAATTTTCTGCAATCATGGGAAGGCATTCAAACGCAAACTCAAACACACCCTATACCCTCTATAATTAATTAAACTTCTTCTTCACAAAAATCCTAATTATTAATTATCAAACACCTCTGAGGTTCAAAACTTTCCAGAATCGTACTAATGGATCTATCAATGATGGGAAACCAAGTACAGTAAAGAATGTGTGTAATTTAACTTCTTATGCTATCATTGAATCTGCCCCTCATGATATTCTAATTGTATCTATATCCTGGCAGGTGTCGTCTGCTGCCTTCGAGCCTAAGGTGTCGAGATATCACACTCCCACAAAGGGGAATGAAGGTTAATGATTACTATCACTTGCTGATTTGTGGATCCTAATTGTTGGCTACAAATCCTATTATGAAATCATTTTGTTTCTCCCTACCCATTGGCTCAAAACCTCGGCTGTGAATACTTAACAGACTAATTATTGAATTATAGGTTAAGGAAGGAGGCAGAAAAGAGACTTAATCAAAGGAGTCAATCAGGAAGTAGATCAAATCCCCTGCCTTCGGGGTAAGATTTTCCAATTAACACTATAATATATATATATACCTCTATAATATCCCTCACACAAGCATATTATCAAACACCTTGAGTGCTTCAAATTAACACTAATATATATATATATATATATATACACCAATAATATACATACACATAAACAGAAAATATATAGTATTATACGCGAATATACATATATATATACAAGCTAGAGTACGTACCTGTGGGAGTGAGAGACGATTTGATGGCGACGTACGGCTGGAGCTTGAGGAAGTCGACGGCGACGTACGGCTGGAGCTTGAGGAAGTCGACGGCGACGAGGAGTGAGAGCAGTGCGGCGGCGACGAGGAGTGAGAGGGAGTGATGGGCCGGCGACGGCGCGAGGATGGAGGCCGGCGACGGCGACGGTTGATTTGTGGGACAAGTTCTCTTCGATCTGTTGGAGGAGGCTAGGGTAGAGAAAAGAGAAAACGCGGCTTATGACTAAAATTTGGGGAAGGAGGACTTTGACTACAATTTTGGGCTTGGAAGAATGTATTGGTCATCTACAGCTGTGCGCTCTACCATAAAAAGAAAAGGAGAAGAACATTGCCACAGAATAAAAAAAAAGGCAGAATTGGTGAGATTATTTTTAAGAGGCATTTTCACAAACAGTTTATAGGCATCAAAATTTATCAGAAATTTAATCAAGTGACCAACACATAATCCAGCCCCGCAAGAATTGGAAACAAAATTTCCAGAAATTGAAACAACTAACAAGACGAACACAGCCAAATTGAAGAAGATATGTCAAATTATGAATTACGGCTGAAATACAAATCAGGAATTAGGGCTTACCTTAGTGGACGGCGGCGAACGGCTGGTAGCGGCGGACTGCGACTGACGAGAGGAAGGAATCCGACGGCGACGCCGCGAGGAAGGAACCGACGGCGACGCCGCGAGGAAGGAAGCGACGGTTCAAACGCGTTAATGTTTGGGGGAGGGAGAAACCAAGCTTCGATTTTACAGAGGGAATTGAAGGTTGGAGGAGAAAATGCGTTTAATTTGTTTGGGGGAGGGAGAGCTTCGACAGAAATTAAACGCGTAGAATGAATTGATTTTGGGGATTTAGGGCTTGACCAAGGTTTTGAGATTGGAGAGCGGTTATGAACCGCTTTCCAAGTGAATACTTGGAGAGCGGTTCTAAACCGCTCTATATGTTCTTTTTTTTTTTTTGAAGTCTCGGGTATCCGGTCTAAGGCCGACTAATCCCGGGGGACCAATCCCACCGCCCACTTGCGGGGGTCCCGTTTAAAGCCAGAGCTTTGCGCTCTGTATGGACATGGCCCCACAGAAATTGTTTGCACCTTAGCGGTTTCGAACCTGAGACCTAGAGAGGAGCATACTCCTAAGTCCCAAGCTTACACCACAAGGCCAACTCCAACCGCTCTATATGTTCTACTTGCGATGCGGTTCTCAACCGCTGTCCAAGAGCTTCACTTGGACAGCGGTTTTGAACCGCTCTCTAAGTATTTTTTTTTTTTTTAAAAACGCTCTCCAAGTGCTAAATTGGAGAGCTTTTCGAAAAAATAGCTCTCCAAGTGCTATTTTGGAGAGCTTTTCGAAACAAGAGCTCTCCAAGTGCAGCTCTCCAAAGCCAAATGTGTAGTAGTGATTGCCAATGGCAAAAAAAGATGTCGGCAGTTAGGACATTGAAGAACTCAAGATGAATCTTGTATCCATCGCAAATTTTCAAATATGTATAAGGACGTCCGAGAAAAAAATTATTAACGTCCCATAACTTTTACCCTTTTTGAAAAACGTCCCAAAATAGTTAAATTTTAATTTATATCCAATAAATTTTTCAATTTCTTAAATTATGTCCAATTTTCGCTGGAGTTATATATATTCGCCGAAACTATTTTGGGACGTTTTTCATAATAGGTAAAACTTACGTGACATAAATAATTTGTTTTCTCTATAAGGTCTTGATGTGCGAGTGAAATTAGACATTTCCCGCTTTCTCAAACTGGCAAAACAATTAAGGAAAAATTTAAATGTGAACAAACAAGGGCCTTTTCGTACCTTGAGAAGCATTATAAATGATCGACGGGCAGCGGACCGGCGAACAATCTCAAGATCCTAGTCATATATAATTTTTCATTTAAAGTATATCTCGATTCAATTAGATGCAATTAGCATTTACTTAATCAAAGTTTACCAAAACTACTTTAGGTTTAAATTAATCGCACGAATAAGAAAAAACTTAAATGTGAACAAACAAGGGCCATTTCGTACCTTGAGAAGCAATATAAATGACGGGAAGCAAACCGACAAACAATCATAATTTTACATTTAAAGTATCTCGATTCAAGATGAAATAAGCATTTACATAATTAAATTTTACCAAAACTACTTTGGGTTTAAATTAATCGCACGAATTAGGAAAAATTATATGTGAACAAACAAGGGCCTTTTCATACCTTGAGATGCACTGTAAATGACGGGCAGTGGACCGGCAAAAACAATCTCATGATCCTCGTCATAATTTTACATTTAAAGTATCTCGATTCAAGATGTAATTAGCATTTACATAATTAAATTTTACCAAAACTAATTTAGGTTTATATTAATCGCAGGAATAAGTAAAAAAATTAAATGTGAACAAACAAGGGCCTTTTCATACCTTGAGAAGCACTATAAATGATCGACGTGCAGCGGACCGGCTAACAATCTCAAGATACGCGTCATATTTTATTTAAAGTATCTCGATTCAAGATGCAATTAGCATTTACATAATAACGGAACAACTTTAATTTTTTTTTGGGAGTTGACAAATTGATTTTGAGTGAATTAAATTGTTTGGAGCAGAATAATTTTTTTTTTGTGTGTAGACAAATCTTATTTTTTTTCTAATGCAAATAACTCTTTTTTGTGTCTTTTATTTTAATAGAAGAGAGATAATGATGTGGCATGATGATGTATCCTTTTTTTTTAATATATGGGGTGCCAAGTAACCACTTCGATAAAGGATTAAAATTGGATAAAAAATTATTGAAATTGAAACATAAAAGACATATTTTTTAAAGTTGAAACTTAAAGGATTTATTTTAGAATGTCTCAAACTTACAGGAACAATTTTTTTCCTCCCACACCAAATTATGTAAATTAGCATTTACATAATCAAGTTTTACTAAAACCACTTTAGGTTTAACCTAATCGCAAGAATAAGGAAAAAATTAAATGTGAACAAACAAGGACCTTTTCGTACCTTAAGAAGCACTATAAATGATCGACGGGCAGCGGACCGACTAACAATCTCATGATCCGCGTCATATATAATTTTTATTTAAAGTATCTCGATTCAAGATGCAATTAGCATTTACATAATAATTAATGGAGCAACTTTAATTTTTTTTTTTGGAAGTTGACAAATTGATTTTGAGTGAAATAAATTGTTTGGAGCAGGATAATTGTTTAGGCCGGCGACGAGCATATCAATGATTAGTCGCTCAATTTCATCCTTTCGCGCCTTGCTGTATCGGTATGGTCAAACGGCCACAACCGGTGAACCAGGGTGAAGGGGGATGCAATGATCGCGTTGTCGATGAGGGGGTAGCGTGATCGGTGGTTCTTTAACGGTCGGAAAAGCATCCAAGAGATGTTTAATTGCAGGTGAAAGGGCCAGCCCGCTTTTAGGAACGGACATGCAAGTTAGCTCCAAAGGAAAAGCGACAAACTGCTGATTGGCTGGACCAAACTTTGCAGCCGCAGCAGCAGAAACCTGGCAACGTGTAAGGCCCGGTTCACCGAACAAAACAACATGGCGACCCCAGTAGTCAAATTGCATGGTCATCGTGGCCCAATTGATCTTTACGTCGCCTAATGTGGCTACCCAAGTTATGCCCAAGATCAGGTCTACCCCGCCGATCGGAAAAGTGTATGCTTCACTAAGGAAAAGGGTGTCTCCAAGCAAGTGTTGTAAGCCCGAATAGATGCAATCAATTTTAATCGTCGTGCCGTCGCCCAATATAACGGGAAGGGCAACCCACCTGTAAAAGAAACACACAATTTAGTAGTGAACGAGGTTGCTATAAAACAGTGTGACGCGCCGTTGACGATCAGTGGAACATTATTAATTGTTGCGCGGAGTTTCATGGTCGGGGGTCCGTCCAAGCCGGAAGCTACAGCGGCGGACACCTCAAGGTGTTAGAGCGTAGAATCCAATTCCAGGTCAGGGGGTGGAAGATTCAAATCTAGGTCATCCGAGGTGAGTTCGTTGCACTGATCCGTAAGGATTTTTTCGAGGACACAAGGAGCGGAGAGTAGGGTTCCTTGCACTTGAAACACTGACCCCTTCGGCGGAGGTCCATGAATTCGTCGTGGGACATATATTTGGGCCCCGAAGGTCGTGAGGACGATGAGGAACACAAAGATTCAGACGTTTAACGATCGGGGGGCCTTCTTGGAATGATCGGGCGAGGGCCGGTGGAAGGCTGAGTGTAGCGGGCGGTCGATAAGGGGACTGTCGACCGAGGTGGGATTGGAGTGCCATGGCTAAAAGTGGGTAGGGAACGGAGACCTTTGATCACTGTGAGGCGCTGCTCGATCTCGCAGGACAATTGAATCGTGACGCACATATCTATCGCGTCCTTGGTGTGAATATGGAGGCGATTCTCGTCTCGTAACCCATGCAAGAAAAGGCCCAAGGCATGGTTAGGGTCAAGACCGGGGACACCTGTCATTCTAGAGATGAATTGATCGACGTACTCCTCGGCCGAGCCCGTTTGGCGAGTAAGGGCTAACGTCTAAAAAGGGTTTGTGCGTGGATCGTCGATTCGTCGCCATAGCGACGAATGAGTTCTACCGAAAACTTCTTCCAAGAAAAGGGTCGGATAGAGGGACAAGATCCAGTGGAGCCATTGCAGTGTGGTGCCTTCCATCGCGACGAGGGCCAGTTCGATACCCAGGTCGACCGGGGTCTTCTCGAGGCGGATGAATTGTTCCGCGCGCGAGAGCCACCCGTAGGGGTTCTCGCTATTGAACTTGGGAAGTTCCAGTTTCGTCGTGACAGTTGTGGGGCTTACGCGAAGCGGTTGGGGCGGTTGTGCTGGTGGGAGGGGTGGTGGACGAGTCTCAGCCGCGGAAGAGGACTCGGACACCGGTAGCGGGAGGGGGAGGTATTTCAACATTTAATGCACAAGATCGCGGAGGTCGTCGACGAAAGTGGTCAAGGAGGCTACAACTTTCTCCACTGCCACGCCGGAGGACTGTAGTCGATGTGACGGCCTCTTGAGTGGCCGTTTGGTTTGCCTCGAGGGCGTCAAGATGTGCATCGACGCGTGTCATGATAAAGCGGCAAGTCGGACCAATTTGTTGTGAAGTGCAAAGCTTAGCCTTGGATTCAAGAATATAACAAGAAGAGATTGAGAAGATAACAAGAACTCAGTCGAAAGACTGCCCAATTCCAAAATGACTTCCAAAAGTGAATCTACAACTGCCTTGTTAGCCTATTTATAAACAAGACATAGGCTAAAAAGACCAAACAACTCTCAACTAAAGAATACAAGAAAACACACAACTACTCATTTAATTACTTTCGCCTTCCCTCTTCGTCTTATGCTTGTGACGTTGATATACAACACATACACCTCTATCCATTACTGATGTCCATAATTTTCACGGTCTCGCGTCTTTCTACAGGCGTTTCATTGTTATTTCAGCGCTATCACCGCCTCTTCGACTGGTTGCATTCAAGGCAGCAAGTTTGTGTGGACTATAGAGGCTGCTGCAGCCTTTCAGGACCTTAAACGCCGCCTAACGTCAACAATAGTCTTGGGTCTCTCCTCCAATAAGCCACGAGATTGACTAGTAATTAAATTGTTGAATCTTTTCTTCTGTGTTAGTTGAAAAAATATATATTTTATATTCCTCATGTTGTTACCACATTATTTGCTGGTTTAATTTAATCAAATATGTTGAACTGTCAACGTTGGACTGTGAAATAAACATAAAGTATTTTCTTATATATCATTTCCCGGTCAATGGCTCTTTTTTTCTTTGATTCATGGCCTATTGAACCTTTCCATCTTGAAGATCCATTGTTATATACTGGTTTTGATCTGTATATTTATTCCCTTGTATTAACAGAAGAAACTATTTCCCGTTTATAATCTGATATGGAAATGGCGCAGTCCCTTTTCACTACAATTATGTGCACATACTACTACTTTCCATTAAATTTCTGAAATTATCCTTTGGATTAGGATTAGATACACTCCTACAAAACCAAACGATTTCTATTGGCCAAACATTGATTTCTCGTAACCAAGAATATGAGATGGGGTTTTTCTCTCCCGGAAAGTCCCCAAATACATTTTTGGGGATATGGAACAAAAACACCCCTGATGCTGTAGTTTGGGTTGCCAATCCAAACAATCCCTTCTCCGATTCAAATGGTGTAATTTTTTCTATTTCAGGAAATGGAACTCCTGTGATAAGCAAACCGGGAAGAATAATCTGGTCGGCGAATTCGTCAGGGGCAGCATCAAATCCAGTTTTACAGCTCCTGGATACTGGGAAGAATAATCTGGTCGGCGAATTCGACTACCCAACGGACACCTTTTTACCGGGAATGAAGGTGGTTGATGATCCTGATGCTGGTGTAGTGAAGAATTTGACATCATGGAAAAACTGGGACGATCCTTCTCCTGGAGATTTCTTTGTCGGGATCAAAAACCAGGGCTTGCCTGACTTGGTGATTCACAGAGGGGACAAGAAAACATTCCGAATGGGAAAGTGGAATGGGCTTTACTTCGGTGGATATCCGCGCTATCCCAATGCAGTCGATCTCCAAAGCAGAACTGGTTTTCAGAGGAGAGAGGGTGATATCTTTGTTAAGACTTCATGACACATCAATTATGAGAAGAACAAAACTGGATACATCTGGTATTGTCTACTTCTACAACATGAATGCACGAAAAGATAAGTGGAATGCTTCCTACACGATTCCAGGAGACAAATGTGACGAATATGGTCTATGTGGTCCTAATGGTATTTGCGGTTTTGAGAAGCCAATTGGATGCCAGTGTTTAAAGGGATTTGCCCCTAAATTTCCCAAAGAGTGGGACTTTCAAGATTGGTCTGGTGGGTGCACTAGAATCACACCATTGAATTGCAAAACCGGAGATGGTTTTCAAGAGGTTAGAGGGGTGAAGATTCCGGATATGTTGGAGTTTTGGTTGAACACAAACATGAGCCTCGACGAATGCAAAGCAGAGTGCCTAAAAAACTGTAGTTGCACCGCATGTGCTAATATCCATACATAACCAATGGAGGCAGTGGCTGCGTCATGTGGCTTGGGGACCTCATTGATATCAGACACCTTCCAGGGACAGATAGTCTGCATACCATCTACGTTCGCTTACCAGATTCCGAATTAGTTGATTGTAATTGCTTCTCACATAAACTCATCTGCATACCATCTACACTCATACTCTAAGAACTTAACATAAACTCACTATTTTTATAGCCTAAAAAATGAACATAAATTATGAAAAATACAGTAGCATAAAAAATAGAAGTACATTATGTTTTAGACACATAACCCATACATTTTGTCTTTCTCCTTGTAGATTCTAGACCCGACACTGAGAAACAGAAGAGAAGTCCTACAAGACTAATATTGATATCAATTGCTACTGGAGTTATTATTTCAGGGTTTATTAATGGAGGAGTTTTTATGATGAGAAGACCAAAAAAATAAGGTGAAAAATCTAAACTTTTGCCATTATGCATTGATGCAAAGCCTGCATGAAGCATTATATTCTGTTTTTCTTTTTCACAGTCATTAAAGACGACAATGGGGATCTAGAACTGCCTTTATTAAAGTTTTCTACAATTGTGGCTGCAACAAATAACTTCTCCAGGGAAAACATAATTGGAGAGGGCGGATTTGGTCCCGTTTACAAGATAACATGTTGAATACTAGCCTAATGTGTTAGCAACAAGACACAAGAAGCTAATTCACTACAAAAAAAAAAAAAAAAAAAGACTTGATACCGAAATTTAGAGAGGGACATCTAATCTGTCTCTAATAGGTACCGATTTTTTTTAAAATCGAGATTTGATACCGAAAATAAAACCGTCTTTCATTATAAACGGATTAGATTCGACCTTTAGTTTCGAGAGTTTTAGATAAGGATACTACCGTCTCTAATTAGCCAATTTTTTATCCCAGATATAAAACAAGACAAGGTAATACACGAAATTTGAATTTGGGAACCCGATACGGAATCTGGCCGTCAATAATCTGTATCTAATTAGTCATATGATAAAATTAAATAAAAAATAAAATCAAAACCTTTTTAATTGATTTTTTATTTTAATTTAATTATATATATATATATACACACACCTTAATTTACCCAAATATCATTTTAATTTACCCAAACGAGCCCTGAATTTCGTCAATTTTATATTTAGTGTTACTCAATTTGGATTCCAGGCGTTAGGCCTAATGCTCTAATGTTCCATTACTTGTGTTCACTACACGAAAACTACAATTTAGCCGCGAAACAATTTGTCGCTAATTCTATTATTTTCGTTGCTAACATGAATTAGTGATGAAATATTCTTGTAGCGGGATTTGTTGCTATACACCCGTCGTTAACGTGTTTGCGAAAAATATTTTAATTTTGTAGCAAATGTTTGCGATGAAAATATAAGTTTCAACGCAAAATATTAGCGACAAAAATATGGGTTTTAATTGCATAATGTTTGCAAGGAAAATCAAACATTTGTCGCAAACACGTTAGCGGCGGGTGTATAACAACAAATCCAGCGATGAAATTATTTCATCGCCAACTCACATTAGCAACGAAAACGACAAATTTTTTCGAGCTAAAATAGTAGCTCCTTAAATGGTGGCTAATAATTTTGAGATAAATATTTTAATTTCGTCGCTAATATTTGTGATGAAACTCATGTTTTTTCATCACTAACATTTGTCTATGGATATCCAATTTACAAATCATTTTCTAAACCCACTTCCGCACTCGACCTACCCAACCTACACCACACCCAACCAACCCGACCAACCGGACCCAACCCTCATACCCCCTCCCCCCTTTATTTATATGACCATTTATTTGGTCTTTGTGTAGCAATGAAATATTTTAATTTCGTAGCAAATATTAATTCCAGGAAATTAGCCACGAAAATTATATTTAATCGCAAAATAATAGCGACTAATTAATATAATTTTCATTGTAGTTCTGGTTATTAACAACAAAATAAAACAATTTGTTGCTAGTGTAACCATGAAATATTTTAATTTCGTAGCAAACATTAAGCCCAAAAAATTAGCCACAAATATTTCTATTTCATAGCAAAATATTAATTAGCGATGAAATTTAATTTTCATTGTTGTTCTGTTTATTAAAAACAAAATAAAATAATATGTTGCTAGTTTAGCGATGAAATATTTTAATTTCGTCGCAAAAATTAAATCCATAAAAAATTAGACACATAAATTTTGTATTTCGTCGCTAATATTTTAGGGATGAGATATAATTTTCATTGTTCTTCTGATTATTAACAACAAAATAAAATAATTTGTTTCTAGTTTAGCGATGAAATATTTTAATTTCATTGTAAAAATTAATTTCAAGAAATTAGCCACGAAAATTTCTATTTCATCGCAAAATATTAGCGATAAAATATAATTGTCATTGTTGCGCGCTAGTATAGCGATGAAATATATAAATTTTATTGCAAATATTAAATCTAAGAATTTAGCGATGAAATTTTTTATTTTGTTGCTAAAAATTGATTTTAGGGATGAAATTTAATTTTGTCGCAAAATTTTTGTTGCTATTCCCCCTAATTCTTGTAGTGGTTGTTTGAAAGGTCTTATTTGTGTTCTTTGACAGGTCTTATATAAAAATTCAGTATTTCTGTTGGTTGAAATGTCACCACTCAGGAATATATATTTTGTTGCATATATCTTTTGTTCATTTTGATTCCAATTTTTTTTTCAATTGATACATTTGGTTTTCCTTCCCTAGATCACGTATTTTGTTATTTTTCTTTTAAAATATCATTGATTTTATTTTATTTGTTATTTTTCTTTTAAAATATCATTGATTTTATTTTACAAAACATTAATGATTACGTATCAAAATGTATGACTTCAAATGTTAGTAAATAAATATTTTATAAATATTTTATTAAATATTTATTGTACCCAAAGTTTACTTCTAATAACCATTAAAATAAACATAACCACGTTAATATTAAATTGTATAGTACAAATTCTGCATAAAGTTAAAAACATTAAATTGTTCAAAATAAAATAAACATAAAGAACCATTAAATTGTTCAAACTTAAAAATAAATAAAGTGTTCATAAACTTAAAAACATTAAATTGTTCAAAGTAAAATAAACATAAAAAAACATTAAATTGTTCAAAGTAAAATAAACATAAAAAACCATTAAATTATTCAAACTAAAACAAACTTAAAAATAAATAAAATGTTCATGCAAACTAAAACAAATTTAAAAATAAATAAAGTGTTCATGCACTTCCTAAACTGATATCCTAGTTGTCGATGTCGTCTTCGTCTTCGCCGTCGTCCATATCATCATCCACTGTGATGCCTGTCAGCCCAACCACGTTGGCTCTATTAACTGCACATTGCACCTCATCGTCATTCATCCGCAAAGGTGAAGCCACCGTATGCATTATCTCCTTCTTCAAATCCGACATCACCCTTATCGTTTGTTTGACCAACTCCAGCATATCGGAAGTTGGCATTGATGTCGACATCCTCACAACACTGCTCATCTGGCTAAGGCCGAGGAATCTTCCCGATTTACCCCGACGGTGTCTAGATAGATCTGGCAACATTAACAGCCGGAGGAGGTTGGGGGTTACCTTCCAACTGTCTTCCACTACCTTCTAGTTCACTCCCAACTACAAAGACGTTTAGAAAAATTAATTTATTATATATATTAGTACTCACCCTAATATACGTTAAAGGCATCCTAATTAATCAATTAATTATATATGTGAAATAAATCTATAAAATCAATTAATTATATATGTGAAATAAATCTATAAAATGAGTCAAAATGTAATACATATAAAATTTAGAAATTAACAACAAAAAATATTTTTTAAAAATTTAAAAGTTACAATTTTAATATATGTAAAATAAATAAATTAAATGAATTAAAACAATGGTTAAAAGAATATACATACAAAATTAATATTAAAAGAAAAAAACAAAAGACTTACCTGTCAAAGTGGCGAGTGCCCAATAATTTAGGCCCACCAAGTAAACTTCCCAGCTATTCTTTAATAGCCAGGCCCAAAGTACTATAGCTATTTTATTATGTCTTTTATATGTAACAACTCCATCGTCTTTAGGAAAGGCCGGCTTGTCATCATCAAGACCAATATTTGGAAATTGCGAGTCGAAATGAACTTCATCGACCCAAGTCGCATCCTCACCCGCCATGCCCGTCCATGTAACCAGCAGTTGTGAAACCCTGTCGTCACCTCTTCAAACCTCCCTATCGACGATGCAAGATACGTCTGGGCAAAATTTAGGAGTATCGTCACATAACTCCGGTGGTAAGGTTGCCACGACGTCCTGGTCTCCCACCATTCGCTTCAACTACGACATATGAAACACGGATGGAGACGGGCTACTTCAAGAAGGATCAGCAGGTAGGCAGCCGAACCGATTCGATCTGCCTATACGGCCTGAATTTGAGAAATACGCAATCTCTCTTGTTAAAACCACGTCACGTCGATGCATGTTGGCGGAGGACATCATACAATATTGTACCTTAACGCGTATTTCGACTGGCAAGAACTGCTAACGTGGGGGTGCTCGGCCGTAAACAGCCTCAAATGGGGTACAATCAGCCGACGTATGGTAGCTCATATTAAATAAACACTCTGCCCATGGCAGCCAACGCGCCCACTTTTTCGGATGTTCGAATGTTAAACATCGGAGATACGTCTCCAAGCACACGTTCATAACCTATGTCTGCCCATCCGACCCCAAGTGGTAGGCATAACTCATTATCATCTTTGTCCATGTGGCTTTAAACAAGTTTTTCCAAAAGGTACTGAGAAATATCGGGTCCCTATCGGAGACAATTGATCTCAGAACTCCATGGAGGAGGACAATGTCTTTTGCAAACACCCCAGCCATGGTGCGAGCAGTGTACGAATGGGTGAGGCCGAGGAAATATGTTGTTTTTGACAAGCGATCAACTACCACTAATATAACGTCCCATTACAGCGAACATCGTAAGTCGGTGATGAAATCCATGCTCACATCTTCCCAAATCTGTTCCGGAATTGGGAGCAGTTGCAAGAGACCTGCAGGGGAATGTGTATCAGAATTAAACATCTTGCAACATAATAAGTAATATTTTTCATCATGTAAGGCCAGAACACATTAGAGGCCAAGTAGCGATAAGTTCGATAAGCCCCTGTGTGGCCTCCCATGGGGGTCGAGTGGAATTCGTGCAACAATCTGTCTATCCAAAATTAACGGCTTCGAATATACGTATAATATAAATTGGGGTGTGATGGGTGTCTTGGTGCACAGCCTTGCACAATTTAGTCCAGTCCACTAACTGCGGTACAGTGATGGCATCCAATGTTATGATGATGTCATGACGTGATAATGAATTTGCCGCCGCGTTTGAAGAACTAGATTTATACTCAATGTTAAACTTAAAACTCAATAGCTTGGCAACCCAATATTGTTGGGCTGGGCATTAATGGGTTGGTGTAGAAGATGGCTTAGGCTTCGGTGGTCTGTTCGGACCATGAATTTTCTCCCTAACAAATATTTTCGCCAATGGGTGATTGCTAGGGATAAGGCCATATGCTCCACTTCGTACATTGATTTTCCCATAGTACGGGCTGAAATAACCTTGCTAATGTAAGCAACTGATAGGCCTTGCTGCATAAGCGCGGAACCAAAATGCCATGATCAGACGCGTCACACTCGATTATAAATTCCTTAGATAGGTCTGGCATGGCTAAGATTGGGGTGTTGTGATTTCCTTTTGGAGAGCAGTAAAGGCAACTTGCGCCTGTGAGTTTGGTGGTTACGTCCTTGCGTAGAAGGTTGGTCAAGGGCTTTGCAATGCTTCCATAATTGCGTATAAAACGATGATAATATCCGTTCAATCCAATAAAACCTCTGTTCGCCTTGATTGTTCTTGGAATCGGCCAATTCAACACAACAACCACTTTTGAGGGATCCATGCGAATACCGTTCTTTGAAACGTTATGGCCAAGGTATTCCATGGACTGTTGCCCCCAATCACACTTCTTCGAGTTAACAACAAAGAAATTTGTTGCTAAGTGGGACAACGTCGTGCGAAGATGTAACATATGTGCCGGTCTATAGGGGCTGTAAATTAAGATGTCGTAAAAAAACATAAAAATGAATTTTCAGAGAAATGGTCTAAACAAGTCATTCATGGCAGATTGAAAAGGAGAGGGAGCATTTATCAACCCGAATGGCATAACCAGCCACTCATAATGACCGAAATGCGTTCGTAAACATGTCTTTGGAATGTCGTCGGGTGCTAGACGTATTTTGTGGTATCTCTCCCACAAATCTAAACATGTAAACCAAGTAGTGTCGTGTAATTCATCAAGTAGATATTAGATAGTGGGTATTGGGTATTTTTCGGGCATAGTGCGTTTGTTCAATTCCCTATAGTCCACACAAAACCTCCAGCTACCGTGTTTCTTGTGGACGAGAAGTACCGGACTTGAGTATGGACCGCAACTTGGTTGGATTAGTCCAGCAACCAACATTTTGGTAACCATTCGCTCGATTTCGTCCTTCTAGGTAGCGCAATAGCGATACAAACATATCGATGCAATTTCAGCACCATCTTTCAAAGGAATACGATGATCACACATACTGGTTAAAGTAGTAATTATAGTGGGAAATTCGTTGAAGAGATTATGGGCATGTATATCGAAATCGGTTTACGGGCTGGAATTTCTTCATGGTGTAACCCAATAGCTAAATTAACCAGCTTTGACCCACCTCGGAATTTGACAGCTTTCCAAGCCGGAGATGCCACGAATAGTAATCGGGGCATTATTATGGAGGAAGGACATTGTCAACGTGGACCAGTTCACGCTGATCTCTCCCAAGGTAGCCAACCACGATACCCCAAAAATAATATCTCGATGCTGATAATGGGCAAACAAAACAGTGGGTTCCACCACTATCAACCAGTTAATACTTGATTATCGTCGCCTAGGAGGACTGGTAGACGGGTGAAACAAAACAGTGGGTTCCACCACTATCAACCATTACTACAACCTGGAAGTCGCCAATCAGGCCCAAGATTTTCATGGTTTGGGGGCCATCGAAACTAAAAGCCGTAGTTATCGTTAATTAATTCCATCAGTTGTTCATCCATGTGGGGTGAGTCGACTAATTGCAAATCTGCATAATCCGATTTACTCATCGGACGATTGCGAGAAGAAAGTGTAGAGGAAGAAGATTCAGCGGGCGACCGAGAAGGACGAAGCCTATAAGAGTCGCGTGCCCCAGACAAAATCCACGCGGGGCTGATGGGTTAAAGGGAGGTCGGCCAGGATTTTGTTGTGGCGGTTGCGAGCGAAAGGGAATCAAACGGGAAAAGGTTTGGCCGATGGAATTTTACATGCATTAATTTCTCTTTCAATTACGTGGGCGAGGTGCAGAGTGGAACTGATTATCCTCGCGAAGGCTATTCAAGAAAAGACCCAAGGTAATTGAATCTGAGAGGGCTGGTACCGCGGCCAATCGTGTGATAAAAGAATCGACATATGCGTCGACTGAATCGGTCCGGCGTGTCGAGGTTAGGGCTTTATAAGGATTAGCCTTAGGGTCATCGCCATACCGCTTGAGTATTTCCCGAGTAAACTGGGACCAAGGCATATGTGGGAATCGGCCCATACAGCTAATTAAGGCTAAATTCGCTCGTGAATAGTAAAGAACTGATATGCCCTTGCTAAACAAGTCGATGGATCATCTCCGGAAAATATAGGGAGATCAAATTTCAGGGTAGGCCGCACAAAGGTAATCGATGGCCCGGAGGACAGTCTGATGCAGAATTGACCTCGGACGAGACCTTTTCATTGAACGCGCGGAGAACAGTTTGTTCCAGGGAGGCAAGAGAAGTCTGAATTAGAATCCGTAGTGTCATGGCGCGCGGTTCATTGAAGTCTCGTGGCCCTTGGCCAATGCCGCAACACCTTTTTCCAACTGGGCAACCATCGCCTCCAAGACATTCATAACAGCATCATTCCTCGTCATGCATGATGTCCGGACCAATTTGTTAGCAACAAGAATCAAGAATTAACAATTTACTCAAGGGAATGTAATTCCACGCAAGTTTAACAGCCGAATGAGATTAATATTTTCCACACATAACTATTATACATACTGACTATTTATATACAACTCACTTGGCCCAATAACAACCATAGCCCCACCAAGTAAACTTCCTAGCTATTCTTTAATAACCAGGCCCAAAGTCCTATTAGCCATTTTATTACGTCTTTTATATGTAACATAATTTGAGGCACAAAACACAAACATTTTGACTCTTAATTTGACATGCAGAAACAGGGCATTTTACCATCCGAAGGAGAAGTAGCCATTAAAAGATTGTCAAGAACTTCAGGACAAGGTCTTGAAGAGTTCAAAAACAAAGTCTAACATTCAAATCTTGTTAGACTTTTGGGATGTTGCATTGAAGAAGAAGAAAGGATGCTAATCTATGAATACATGCAAAATAAAAGCTTGGATTATTTTGTTTTTGGTACACCCTAAGATTATATTTTACTGTTCTGCTATATTTGAGAGATGTCTTTCTAATTCTACCAAGTTTAAGAATGCTTCAATATATATAATAACAAATCATTTATGTGCAGATCAAAATCGAAGGGAACATTTGACATGGCCTAACCGCTTCAACATTATAATGGGAATTGCTAGAGGACTTCTTTATCTTCACCAGGATTCCAGATTAAAGATTATCCATCGAGATCTTAAAACAAGCAACATTTTACTAGACGAAAATTTAAATCCAAAAATTTCAGACTTTGGCTTAGCAAGAATTTTTGGAGAGGATCAACCTACAACAAGAACAAGCAATAATAGTTTTTCTTTTGTTTCTCTTTAAATTTCAACAAAAGAACCCTGGAAATTTCTAATGACCAATAATATAATGCAGTGGGTATATGGCTCCAGAATATGCAATTGCTGGCAATTATTCTGTAAAGTCGGACATATTTAGCTTGGGAGCAGTATTGTTAGAGATAGTTTGTGGAAAAAAGAACAGAGGATTTGAATGCAGCGTTAATCGTTTTCACAGCCTCTTGGGACATGTATTTTTTCCAGCTACAAACACTCTGTAATCTGCATTATGCTTTTGATAATAATCAATAGTGTTGTAAAGTTCATTTAAAATGTGTTGAAATACTAACAAACTTGTGTTCATGTGGTCAATGTGACAGGCATGGCTGCTATGGAAAGAAAACAAGACCATAGAGCTAATGGACGAATGTTTAAAGGATACATTTGTGGAATCTGAAGTAGAAAGGTGCATCCATGTTGGATTATTATGCGTTCAGAATTCCGCAAACGATAGGCCAATTATGTCATCAGTGTGTTTCATGTTAGGAAATGAAGGAGCTATTCTGCCTGAACCTAATGTCACGCCCCAAATTCAAAAATATTGACCTTTTAAAAAATAGTTAAAATAACTAATTTTAACGTACTAAAAATTGAAATCTTAAATTTTAACGATAACATAAAGGGACGTAACGACAAATATAATTAAAATCACGTTAAATATTGCAGCGGAAATAATTATAATATAATTCAAGTTGGAAAATACCATTTAATTATTTTACAAAGAATCTTTAAAGAAAAACAATATCCAAGTAACGAAACAAACAATATTCATTTATTCTTAAATACATGAAAATCGTCTCCCATCACCACGCCTCGCCATCCAACTTTTCAACCTGAAATTGTAAATGTTGGGGGGGTGAGCATGCAAGCACACTCAGTGGGATTAAGTCATTCAATAGTTAATGCTAAAAATAAGTAATCAAGTAATTGAAACATAGCAAATAGCATTCACATTGTCACATATACTTTGCCACTGATACTTTTCCATCGCATGTTTGTGAACCTTCCCAAAGCCAAATTAATGACTAAGGTATTCTCACACGTAGACTTTTCGATCGCATGTTTGTGGACCTTTCCAAAGACAAATTAATGACTAAGGTATTCCCACACGTAGACATCGCATGTTTGTGGACCTTCCCAAAGCCAAATAAATGACTAAGATAGTTCCACACGTGAGCACGGCGGGTTAACACCCGAAGACCCGTCGGTCCCGGACCCCATCTGGAGCCCCTGGCTATTAGATAACTTTGCCACAAACTTTGCCAATATATAATGTACTTTGCCACAAACTTTGCCAATAGAATGATAACTTTGCCAATAGAATAATAACTTTGCCAATAATAGAAATGGATTCACATAGTAAACAATTAACTCAAACCATTTATCTAAAACATTAAATAATGAATAACATGTCATTGCAATAGAACTCTACCAATCACGGTACAGATTAAAGCAATTAAAAACCCACCTCGATAGATGAACGTGGAAATGATACGTGAAAGCCTCGTATAAATTAGTTCTATCGTCTAGCCATGCGATACATAGAATAGCAATTGATTGAATTTCATAACATCGTGCTTAATAGAATAACAAAAGGGCAAGACATATGATTTGTATAATTTACTACTTCCATCAACTACGATGTAAAACTAGACGTATATGCTAAGCAAATTGTTTCTTTCATTGGCTTTAACATGGTGAAGAATTTAAATAGTAGTACGATACGTAAGTTGAAAAACGTCCCAATTAATAGATTTATTCTTCATAAATTTTTATTATGAAAAAAACGCATGGGGAAAAGTAGTGGACATAAATGAGAAAGCTTTACAATTTCTAATACATAATATTGAGTATGCATATATTCATAAATTATAAATTTATATTTTGACGTAATATATAAATTAATTTCTATTTTTATTATCATATAATTCCGGGGTATTACATTCTACCCCACTTAATAAAATTTCGTCCTCGAAATTTAGCATTATAATTGTGACATAGCATAGCATATAGCATATTGAAAACATTAGCATTGATCAATATAACACAATAGCATGAAAATATTGCATGAAAAAATCAAAATATGAAATTATAATAACATATATCGCATGAAAAAATCAAAATATGAAATTATAATAACATGTACGTACCTTGTGGAGTTGGAGCGATGAGGCGGTGATGGACGACATAACATTTTTCTAAAATTTACACATTTATAAATATATTTTTATAACTTGTTCAACTCAAAAGATAATTTTTTTTTAGCAAGTCTACAAGAACGTAGACCCGCTCTGATACCACTCTGTCACGCCCCAAATTCAAAAATATTGACCTTTTAAAAAATAGTTAAAATAACTAATTTTAACGTACTAAAAATTGAAATCTTAAATTTTAACGATAACATAAAGGGACGTAACGACAAATATAATTAAAATCACGTTAAATATTGCAGCGGAAATAATTATAATATAATTCAAGTTGGAAAATACCATTTAATTATTTTACAAAGAATCTTTAAAGAAAAACAATATCCAAGTAAAGAAACAAACAATATTCATTTATTCTTAAATACATGAAAATCGTCTCCCATCACCACGCCTCGCCATCCAACTTTTCAACCTGAAATTGTAAATGTTGGGGGGGTGAGCATGCAAGCACACTCAGTGGGATTAAGTCATTCAATAGTTAATGCTAAAAATAAGTAATCAAGTAATTGAAACATAGCAAATAGCATTCACATTGTCACATATACTTTGCCACTGATACTTTTCCATCGCATGTTTGTGAACCTTCCCAAAGCCAAATTAATGACTAAGGTATTCTCACACGTAGACTTTTCGATCGCATGTTTGTGGACCTTTCCAAAGACAAATTAATGACTAAGGTATTCCCACACGTAGACATCGCATGTTTGTGGACCTTCCCAAAGCCAAATAAATGACTAAGATAGTTCCACACGTGAGCACGGCGGGTTAACACCCGAAGACCCGTCGGTCCCGGACCCCATCTGGAGCCCCTGGCTATTAGATAACTTTGCCACAAACTTTGCCAATATATAATGTACTTTGCCACAAACTTTGCCAATAGAATGATAACTTTGCCAATAGAATAATAACTTTGCCAATAATAGAAATGGATTCACATAGTAAACAATTAACTCAAACCATTTATCTAAAACATTAAATAATGAATAACATGTCATTGCAATAGAACTCTACCAATCACGGTACAGATTAAAGCAATTAAAAACCCACCTCGATAGATGAACGTGGAAATGATACGTGAAAGCCTCGTATAAATTAGTTCTATCGTCTAGCCATGCGATACATAGAATAGCAATTGATTGAATTTCATAACATCGTGCTTAATAGAATAACAAAAGGGCAAGACATATGATTTGTATAATTTACTACTTCCATCAACTACGATGTAAAACTAGACGTATATGCTAAGCAAATTGTTTCTTTCATTGGCTTTAACATGGTGAAGAATTTAAATAGTAGTACGATACGTAAGTTGAAAAACGTCCCAATTAATAGATTTATTCTTCATAAATTTTTATTATGAAAAAAACGCATGGGGAAAAGTAGTGGACATAAATGAGAAAGCTTTACAATTTCTAATACATAATATTGAGTATGCATATATTCATAAATTATAAATTTATATTTTGACGTAATATATAAATTAATTTCTATTTTTATTATCATATAATTCCGGGGTATTACATTCTACCCCACTTAATAAAATTTCGTCCTCGAAATTTAGCATTATAATTGTGACATAGCATAGCATATAACATATTGAAAACATTAGCATTGATCAATATAACACAATAGCATGAAAATATTGCATGAAAAAATCAAAATATGAAATTATAATAACATATATCGCATGAAAAAATCAAAATATGAAATTATAATAACATGTACGTACCTTGTGGAGTTGGAGCGATGAGGCGGTGATGGACGACATAACATTTTTCTAAAATTTACACATTTATAAATATATTTTTATAACTTGTTCAACTCAAAAGATAATTTTTTTTTAGCAAGTCTACAAGAACGTAGACCCGCTCTGATACCACTCTGTCACGCCCCAAATTCAAAAATATTGACCTTTTAAAAAATAGTTAAAATAACTAATTTTAACGTACTAAAAATTGAAATCTTAAATTTTAACGATAACATAAAGGGACGTAACGACAAATATAATTAAAATCACGTTAAATATTGCAGCGGAAATAATTATAATATAATTCAAGTTGGAAAATACCATTTAATTATTTTACAAAGAATCTTTAAAGAAAAACAATATCCAAGTAAAGAAACAAACAATATTCATTTATTCTTAAATACATGAAAATCGTCTCCCATCACCACGCCTCGCCATCCAACTTTTCAACCTGAAATTGTAAATGTTGGGGGGGTGAGCATGCAAGCACACTCAGTGGGATTAAGTCATTCAATAGTTAATGCTAAAAATAAGTAATCAAGTAATTGAAACATAGCAAATAGCATTCACATTGTCACATATACTTTGCCACTGATACTTTTCCATCGCATGTTTGTGAACCTTCCCAAAGCCAAATTAATGACTAAGGTATTCTCACACGTAGACTTTTCGATCGCATGTTTGTGGACCTTTCCAAAGACAAATTAATGACTAAGGTATTCCCACACGTAGACTTTTCGATCGCATGTTTGTGGACCTTTCCAAAGACAAATTAATGACTAAGGTATTCCCACACGTAGACATCGCATGTTTGTGGACCTTCCCAAAGCCAAATAAATGACTAAGATAGTTCCACACGTGAGCACGGCGGGTTAACACCCGAAGACCCGTCGGTCCCGGACCCCATCTGGAGCCCCTGGCTATTAGATAACTTTGCCACAAACTTTGCCAATATATAATGTACTTTGCCACAAACTTTGCCAATAGAATGATAACTTTGCCAATAGAATAATAACTTTGCCAATAATAGAAATGGATTCACATAGTAAACAATTAACTCAAACCATTTATCTAAAACATTAAATAATGAATAACATGTCATTGCAATAGAACTCTACCAATCACGGTACAGATTAAAGCAATTAAAAACCCACCTCGATAGATGAACGTGGAAATGATACGTGAAAGCCTCGTATAAATTAGTTCTATCGTCTAGCCATGCGATACATAGAATAGCAATTGATTGAATTTCATAACATCGTGCTTAATAGAATAACAAAAGGGCAAGACATATGATTTGTATAATTTACTACTTCCATCAACTACGATGTAAAACTAGACGTATATGCTAAGCAAATTGTTTCTTTCATTGGCTTTAACATGGTGAAGAATTTAAATAGTAGTACGATACGTAAGTTAAAAAACGTCCCAATTAATAGATTTATTCTTCATAAATTTTTATTATGAAAAAAACGCATGGGGAAAAGTAGTGGACATAAATGAGAAAGCTTTACAATTTCTAATACATAATATTGAGTATGCATATATTCATAAATTATAAATTTATATTTTGACGTAATATATAAATTAATTTCTATTTTTATTATCATATAATTCCGGGGTATTACACCTAAAGAGCCTGGTTTTTTCTTTGGAAATACCTCCACACCTGAAAGAATCGTCACATCAGCAAGGCCGATGTCCGAGAGAAACACAATCACGATAACTGATTTAGAGGCTAGATGAAGATGTCTCTAATACTAAATTCATCATGTAGGTGATGTTTGTTTTGAGTTTTTTAAATGACTTTTAAAAATCGGTTTTTAATTTGAAATTCATATTATTTTTAAATTTAAGTAATTTTAAAATCGTTGTTTGTTTTGGGGTTTTTAGTAGAAAAAAAATTATTATTTTGTCAAATCAATGTGTAAAAGTGATTGACGTTGTATTATTAAATTATATATTTATTGAGTGTAATTGTAATTAGCATGTATTGAACATGTTGATCGGTTGGTATTCAATTATTCAATTTTAATGTTAGTACATAAGAAACCTTACTATTTGATAGCCTAGCTGTTATACCAGTATATTTGTGTAATATTTTGTACATATATGCCAGTTCTATGAACCACACCGTTTATGGTCGGATAGTCTACACTTGAACAAACAATGCATTACTATATCAAAACCTTATTTTCGTCAATAATTGTCTCGCATTTCTCCTGCAATACGCCACGTCATTAACTAGTAATTAAATTGATATTTATTTTGTTATTTTTTAGTTGAAAAAAGACAATATGTATATATATAATGTTGTCACCACGTCATTTGATGGTTTAATTTAAAGGTCAATAGCTTTTATTTTTCTTTAATTCGTGGCTTATTGAACCTTCCATCTTAAAAATCAATTTCATTTGCAATGTTTCATTTTCTATATGAAATCATCCCATTTAAAAAAATATAAAAATAGTTGATTCATTATCTTAAAATACACCATTAATTATAATGGCGTCTAATTAAGTGCTTTTTTTAATTTACGTCAATACCCAATTACTTAAATTAATAAGGTTTAACAAATTTACACATAGAGCCTTAGGATTCTTTCAAATTGATATACAATAATTAATTACCGATGAAAGTTTGGAATGGTGTTTGTAAATTGAGTATTTTATTACTATAAATTAATAAAATATTAATTAATGTATAAATTAATAATTATTAATTTATAGATAAATTAACAAGTCTTTTAATTAATAAATTTTGATGGTCCCAACATTATTAATTTATAGAGTTTATGCTGTATAAAGTTTAAGTGTGTTTTTATGTAGATGTTGAGAAAATTTCATTTTACATCCTAAACTTAAGCCTAATCAAATTTGTAACTTTTAAATTTATAAAGACAACTCGTGGACCTTTCTTCTCTTTGAGGTTCGTGAGAAGGTTCTTTGATCCAGTCATGTGACGTGAAGCGCCTGAATCTATGTACCATAGTTCATGTCACGCCCCAAATTTAAATATATTGACCTTTCAAAAAGTAGTTCAAATAACTAACTTTAACATGCCAAAAATTGTATCTTAAATTTATAACGATAACATAAAGGGACGTAACAACAAATATAATTAAAATCACGTTAACTATTGCAGCGGAAACAGTTATAATATAATTTAAGTGAAAATACCATTTAATTATTTAACTAAGAATCTTTAAAGAAGGTCATAATCCAATAAAATAAATATAAAACATTCCTTTATTCTTTAAATATATATCGATCGTCTTCCATCACCACTCCTCGCCATCCAACTCTTCAACCTGAAATTGTAAATTGTTGGGGGTGAGCATGCAAGCACACTCAGTGGAATTTAAGTCATTCAGTAGTTAATGCTAAAAATAAATAATCAAGTAATTGCAACTTAGCAAATAACATTCACATTGCCACATATACTTTGCCATTAATACTTTTCCATCTCATGTTTTGTGAACCTTCCCAAAGCCAAATTAATGACTAAGGTATTCTCACACGTAGACTTTTCAATCGCATGTTTTGTGGACCTTCCCAAAGCCAAATTAATGACTAAGGTAGTTCCACACGTGAGCACGGCGGGTTACACCCGAAGACCCGTCGGTCCCAGACCCCATCTGGAGCCCCCTGGCTATTAGATAACTTTGCCAATATACAAACTTTGCCAATATATAATATACTTTGTCAATCGAATAACAATAGAAATGGATTCACATAGTAAACAATTAACTCAAATCATTTATCTAAAACATTAAATAGAGAATAACATTGCAATAGAGCTCTATAAACCACCGTAAAGATTAAAGCAATTAAAAACCCACCTCAATAGATAAACAAAAAAGTGATACGTTAAAGCCTCGTAATTATCGTCGCCTAGCCGTGTGATACATAGAATAGCAAAAGAATCTAGCTAAACTCTTAAAATTATACTTAATATACTAATTGAAAGAAATAAAAAGGCAATGACATGTAAGAGATGATCTCCACATAACATGTATATATAGCATTTGCGTAAGTGGTAGTGGAGGTTAGACAAATAGATGTAATATAATTGTGTATGTTACAAAAACGTTACAAATAATTTTTTCATTCTTCATTGATCTCCATAATTAAAAAATGAATGAAGAACACTAAGAGGCAAATGATCATGGAAATAAATGAATAAATGAAGATGTTTAATTCTCATAATAATTTTCATAATTAGCATGTATGCATAGGAAGAAAATGTAGTGTCAAACAATTAATAATACATGTAGCAAGAGTTATGAAAAACATTTGACAAATTTTCTTGTATTAATTAATATACATACGGCCATATCTATATATATATGTATATTATATTTTATAATTTTCTTTTGACATAATAAATTAAAAATTGATTGAATTAATTATTATTAATATATTATTATAAAATTCTTGGGTATTACAGTTCAGCTTCAGATCCTCCTCTCTTTAGTAGATCCACTTGACCCTGCAAGCAAATTATTGCTTAGGTACCCATTTTGCTTTGGGTCATTGGGTGTTAGTACTACCCTTGGGAACCTAGATGTACATTTCTCTTTTGAACAATCTTGAGCATTTCAGCTTGTTCACACGGGCATCACAATACCTAACTTTTTCAGCTTATCCTTAGCTGAATCAGCTTGAGCAGTGTCAGCTGAGTGAAATTCAAATAACTTTTGCTCGTGTGACAGATTAGGGTCTGTGATCTTCTGATTTTCCTTCAGCTTGGGTACATCAACTGATTGTAACTGAATCTTAGATCCAGGTCTGTTAAGAATTTCAAAAGAAATTGGAGGTGCGTGCTTAACAGGCCTTTTGCGAGTTGGATTTAGCTTATTAGCCTTGGTTGCATTCGGCTGAGACTTCTTCTAGGAAGAGGGTCTCGGCTGATCACAACCCTTCTGTTGTTCTAGCACAATCTTCAATAGCTGACAATATTTCTTCTGTCTTAGATTACGCAACCTTTCCTTTGAATCCTTTGGCCTACCACCATTTCTAGTGATAAGAAAATTCATCTTAGGATCGGCCACAACAAGAGTTGACTTTGGATTTAAGATCAAAACTTTTGACTCTTGCAAACTTGGGGTTGTTTTAGTTACTTGAGTATCAGCAATAGTATTACCAGAATATTAAATGAAATCGAAGATCTAGGTAAGACATACTTGAAAAGTGATGTCAACGCTAAAGTATTGTATGCTTTACCTAAGATCTGGCAAATGAAAGTTTGAATTATAAAAGAGAACAAAGATTTTAAAAATGGGTCTGTTCAAACCTTATTTCGATTCAAACTCTCAAGGCTCACGAATATGATGTTGAAAGAGAAAATGAGACAGGTGATGTACATGTGTCAACCTCTTCTACTAAAGTTGTTGCCTTTAAAGCTTAAGTAGCGCCAAGGATTCTAGTCGTTCTGGCAAAGAATCCAAAGTGAGAGAAGAGACGATACCATCTGATCTTAGCTTGCAAGAACAAATGACCTTGATGATGAAGAGATTTGATAAACTTCAATCTCAGTATGGTAAGTATAAGAAATTTTACAAAGACCGATCAGAACGCACTCCTGAGCATCGAAAAGAGGAACCTAGCTCCTCCAGAAGAGAAGAGTCTTCTGATCATAGATGAACTAGCAGAAGAGATACTACTCCTAGCCGTAACTCACGGGATTGTAAAGATTTATGCTATATATGTAATAAACCTGGCCATTTTAGTGTTGAATGTCCCAAAAAGCGTGAAGAGCTTAAAGCCAGAAGGGAGAGAAGACTCTCCAGAAGGAAGGCCAGGGAGAGAAGACTCTCCAGAAGGAAGGCCATGATGGCTGATGAGGACAACAGTGATTCAAATGATGATCTACCTTCCTCAGACGAATCAGGGTTCCTGGCTGATGGAGATGAAGCTCTCCTGGATGATCGTTGCATGATGGCAAGAGAAGAAAAAGAGGTAAATTCCAAGAACATTTCAATACATTCCTCTTTTTCACAAACAGATGAGTCCGACTCATTTGACGCCAATTTTGTAGATCACCTTCAGTTCACTTGTGACAATTGAAGATTGATCTTAGATTGGAAACATCAACTTATATGACTGCTAAGGATGAGACTATGAAATTGAGAGCTGAAATTGCTCAGCTGAAGGAGCAATAACCTGAAGCAGATTGTAGGTCCCTAGTTGAGTTGATAATATTGAGTAAGCTAGGAAAACGTCTAGAGGGGGGTGAATAGACTTTTCAAAATCTTTCAATATATCAAAGTACACAATGCGGAATTATACTCAACTAATACTTCGAATATGAACTTCTGAACTTGTCTATTCTATATGCAGATTAATCAATTAAACAGTTAATCAATTAAACAACAAATAAAACAGTAAAGTAAATCAACACACAAGATTTATAGTGGTTCGACAACTTGTCTACATCCACTCTCACAACTCCAGTTGCGAAATTTATTAACTCTTCTCTTCGAGTAGTGTGTTCTTGTTGCTTAGAGTCCCAAGAAATAAGACTTCGATCTTCTCGATTATATCTCCAGATATATCTTCGATCTAACAACTAGTAGTTTTACAAGTAACTAGCAACTTGAACAATAACAATAAAACTTTTCTTAGTTCAATAGTAGCCTTCTTTGAATTCTTCACTTGTCTTCTGGCTTCAACTTTCTGAACTTCAACTCTGTGAGATTCTTTGCAATGAATTCTTCGTAATTCGCTTCAGTAGTATGTAGAATATCAGTAGTTCAGTAGTCATAACCGTCAAATGTCTTGAGGTATTTATAGACTTCCAAACATCAAGAATGGTTTGTTATCCAACTAACTTTTCATGATAACTGACTTCTAACCACTTCTTCTTATCCATCCACGCGTTTCTTCAGTTAATTAGTTATTCCATAACTAACTCTTCAATATATATTTTCACACGCGTTTCTGACTTTAAGTATATTTTCTTCTTACTTGCGCACTTGTCTAGTCTTCCATACTTAGACAAATCTTCAGTCTTCTTCTTCACTCATCTTGTCTGGTCGCGAGTCTTAATCTTCAGTAGACTTCCATAAAGAACTAATCTATACTAGTCCTATCAACTAACCTTACAAGAATATTACATTACTTTAAGCTTTATAACTCAGCTTAGTCAACTTAAGTCTATACATCAATATGAACAATACATGAAATATGAGCTTCTATACAATGATTAATTCGCTCATCATAAAACCTATATAGTACTTATAAAAAACGTACTTGTCTTTCATTTATACTTAAACTTTTCTTTCAAACTTTTATACTTTTGTACTTTTGTACTCTACTGATCTTCACAAGACGACTTCCATAACTAGATCAGTCAACACTTAGAAATATATTCAAGTCTTCTTTTGGCTTATCAAAACTACTTCAACATCAATTTAGGACTTTTATTAGGATTCATATCCCAACACAGATTATAAGCTCGTGATAATGAATATGTGACTGGCCCAAGAGCTATCTCAGCTTAAGGATCATCACTCAATTTTAACACACATGCACAAGAATCAGCTGACGACTCATGCTGCTGAAACTGCGGAATTTCGAGTTCTCAAATGCAAGTATGATGAACTTCTCAGTAGTCATGAAGAGTTAACAAAAGAGAAGAATATTTTAGACCCAAAGGTAGCCGAGATTAACAAAGCAAGTGAAGCTCTTAATCAAATCAATGGCTTCTCTAGAAGTCTTAAAGAAAAATCAGGAGTAGGACATGAAGGTAAATCTTCTGCAAATCGGCAAGGTATATATGGACCAAGCTGATGAAACAGAAGAGGAGCATGACTGCTGTATTCTTGAAGAAAATTCTTCTCCAGCTGAGAGTACAGTCTTTCTGGTCAACATTCTCACCAGGCACCATCTTGAAGTTATCAAATTTATGCACTGCCATGATAAGTTTATTTTCTTTAATCTACTCAGTGCCTTCGCACATTATAGTCAATGTATCCCACATTTCTTTAGCAGGTTTCAGACGAATAGTTTTACCAGCATATTCATTAGGAACAGAAGTTAAAATCATATTCTAAGTTATACGGTCGAGGTTGTTCTACTTTGCTTCATCTGGTGTGAGATCGGCTCTAGGTTTTGATACTAGTTGACTAAGAGGAACCTCAGAGTTGCTTGTGGCTGTATTCGTAGCCATCACTGTGACTAGTCCTGAGACAATCACATCCCACATCAGGTCTTGTATATGGCTGAAAGCAACCTTCATTTTTTCCTTCCAGAAGTCATATTCATCAACTGTAAAGTTAGGCAAATTACGAGTGTAGGAATCAGAACCCATAATGAGATATGTATGAGTTTTATGAAAATTAGGGTTTTCAAAATATATGGATATGTTTTAGTGAGCTACAATGACTTCTTCCTTAGAAGTCAAGTAACAAAATCAGTAGCTCGTTAGAACCACTCACTACTCTGATACCACTTGTTGGTCCCAAAACGAGTATCAATGAGAAAGTCTAAAGGAGTGGGGTGAATAAACTTTCTATAACTTTTAAAGCTTTTGTGTGTAAATCAGATGAGACGATCAGAAGAGTGATATACTCTATTGTCCGATGCAAATAAGATGATCTGATCTTAGAGTGCGAGTGAATATAGCAGATCAAGATAACAAACCTATTGATTGCTTAAATCAGCTGGTCAGTTGGAAAGCTATCATAACAGTTAAGACACGGAAATGTGTAGGTCCTAAATGTTTAGACTCGTGGGTATTTTATGAAAACCTTTTTAAAGAATGACTTTAAAACACTGAATGATATCAGCTGATATAATATATCTGCACATTTATAAAACTTAACTTGTGAGTTTTGACTCTTTTAGAAAACTTATAATTTATCAAATATGAACATTAACAATATAAATGATATACATAATATAAATAAAGCTATAAAGAACAAAAGTATTTATAGTGGTTCGAACAACTTGTTCTACATCCACTCTCACTAATCAGATAGTGAAATTATATTCCTTGTTGCTTTAGAGTCCCAAGAGAAGACTTTTGATCAGGATACACAACTAATTTTGTGTATACAGATCTACTTGTTGGTTAGAGAACAAGTACCCTTTACAACGATTTCTAACAAATAAAATAAAGGATGTTAATAACCAACTCAATGTGTTTAAAAATACACTGCTAATTCTAAGCTCTAAACATATGAATCTGTATACGGGCTTAGGATCGGAAACTTAGAGCTTCTAAGGATAGAAAAACTATGCAGGCTCTAAAGAACTCAATACGAATATTTCAGAAGGCTTGGTATTCTTGAGATCAGCTGAAATGGTGAGTTATTGCTTGTGGAGTTTCCGTAAATTGTTCCAAAGAACAAGTGTTGTATTTAAAGAGGATTTTGAGCTTCATAACTAGCAGTTGGTGAGGAACTAGTCGTTGCATCAAATCTTCCATTTGTGGATAGAGATCTTCATGAGTTGATGTTCATTCTTTAGTCTGGTACGATATTACCTGAAATGGTAACATGCATTAAATGTTTGTACGACTCTGCATAAAGGTCTATGCATCCCTTGTCCAAGTCAACTTTATAGCTGTGTTGTCATCTTCTTATTAGTCCACATCAGCCGAGTTGTTAGACTAACTGTCTTGTCTTCTAATAGAGCAATTCAGAACTGGTCTGACATTCTATTTGTCTTCTGTTATCATTGCCTCTTCTTCTAATGTGTAGCACCATAAATGAACTAACACTTCTTCAAGTGATTATCATCTTAAATGCTAACTGTCATTTGAATTTCAGATGAGCTTGATTTTAATGCTTCTTGAGGCTTCTTCTAGACAAGATCAGGTGAGCTCATATCTGCTGAATGGTCTTTTTTTTTTTTGCAAATTATCATATAGTTACTTTCAGTCTATTAGGTATACAAGTACCTTTCGATCTGATTTTACTAATGAGCTTCAATGTCTTCTAGTCTTTAGTCTTCTACTCTTCAAGTCTTGAGCGAGCGCGCGTTGAAAACAGATGAGTAATCATCTGATATACATACAACTGATTCCCCAGACTTAGACTTCTACACTTCAAAACTTCTAAGCTTTATAGAACAACTTAGGTAATCTTACTTCTATATTACAAATTATTATTCTAGACCTTTACTCTACTAATCTGGTTTTGGCCATCAAAACTAAACTTAGAGAATACAATCAGATTAGGGACTGGATAAATATCCCAACAGAGCAAACAGTTATAAACACTAAGTGTTATGAAGAGCTAACAGTCATGAAGAGATGAAGAACAATGAAGGATATATAAAATCTGTGAAGACTAAAAGCTATGAAGTTATGTGCAAAGAGGAATGACCAGAAAAGTTCCAATTACTTTGTATAATTCACATGAATAAAGTAACATGAATGAAGAAGAGAAGACTTTACAAGTTAAAGTGAAAGGTAAAATCTTATGAAGACATGTTCAAAATAAGTTGCAATTGAATGACCAAGTTAATTATATGGAGTGTTCATTCAAGATGTGTCTGCTAACTTATGATCAAAAGGCATGGATGACTCAACATTAACTTAGGACGGGATCAATCCGTTATTTGGATGTCAGAATTATTTAAAGAAGACCAATGAGCCAATGCCACACGTCACCTGCGCATAACAAATTCTGATTTCAGAATGAAGGATCAGAATTCGGACATGTTGCATGTACAAATTGCATGCAGACCCTTGAATTATTTGAAAGTTCAAATTTACGGATTGGTTTACTGTCTCCACCAACGAATAGTTTACTAATTCTATAAATAGGCCACAATTTGATTCGTTTATTAAGTTACACACAACACGGAAAAACACACAAATTGAAGTTATTGCAAGAATTATTAAAAGCATTCAAACACTCAACAATTCGAGAGATTAAGCTTTAAGCAAGAATTTGAGTGTTATCTAATAGTTTCCACTAAGTAGTTTCACAAGATTATCCAAAGCCTAGATAGTGATATCCTAACCTTTACATTTGATCTTCGTAAAAGATATCACACTAAGTTAGTACCAAGAACAAAACCTTACGTTCACTTTGAGAGATATTTGAGAGTATTGATGAGTTCGTAGTTGTTTGAGAGTATTGCAATGAGAGAAGGTTGTAAGAAATCAACGAGAGTGCACCTTGGCACTGTAAAAACAAGTTAATTCTGAAGTGATTAAGGAATTATTATATTAAATTAGAAGAGTAGACGTAGGAGCAGTTTAACCTCTGAACCACTATACATCTTGTGTTATTTACTTTCTGCACTTACTTACTTAGTATTTGCTTATTTATTACTTGTTTATTTGCTAAAGTGTGCATAAAACTAGTTTTGATTCTACAGGGTAGTTGAAAAACAGTTTTTCATAAAAGTTTGCATATGTACTAATTTTGGTGTGAGTAAAATTAGTTAAATTATTAAAGTATTTTTTAAAGGAGTATAAAAGGCCCCACACACATAAATCTGCATATACAGTTGCTTATTTGTTAAAACTTGTAAAAACACCATAAAATGCGTTTTCAGAGGACTTTGCACTAAGCTAACTTACCTGACTCTGATTGCTGTGTTTATATTGATTGTAAAAAAAATTCACACACATACACGTGTATTCCCCCCTCCCCCCGCCCACCCAATACACGTGTCACACTCATTTCGGGACCATCACTTCTTCTTACTCGTTCTGATATTGCATATGTTGTCAACAAGTTATCTCAGTTTATGCATGCTCCAACTGAGACCCATTGGGGAGCTGTCAAACGACTTCTTCGTGATTCTCCTCTTGCTCTACATTGCTTCACGGCCGGATTTATATTGGACGGGTGACTGTGATAATCGCACTTCTACCAGTGCTTTTATCATAGTTCTTGGGGTGAATTCCATCTCTTGGAGCTCTCGTAAACATAAATTTGTTGTGCGTTCATCAATGGAGGCTGAGTGTCGTGCAATCGCTGCTGCTGCAACTGAGTTATAGTGGACTATCGCTCTTCTCTCTGAACTTTCGGTCCCTTCTTCATCATCGACACTTGTTCTTTGTGAAGGCCTCCAAAATTCGTGTAACACATGTATCTTCTTCTGATCAACTCATTGATGCTCTCATCAAGCCACTCTCATGCAACCGAATTTTCTTTCTTATGGACAAGATTGATGTTGTTAACCGCTCACCATCTTGAGGGGTTGTATTAGCTAGGCCTATAGTATTTCTTATTATATATAGTTTGTTTATACTTGTCCCACATCGGGTTTAGCCTAAATATATTATCCTTATGTACTTGTATAAATTATGATGTTCAAAATAATAGTAATTAAATATCTTTTGTATCATTATTCAATATGCTTTCACATTATCCATCCATGTAAGAAAAAACCATTCATTGTGTAGTAAAATAGTACTCATATTCATTGAAACATTTATCTAATGTTTTTTATACTAGGGGCGGCAAATAAAACATTTTATACTCAATCCGTCTCATTTTTAATTAAATATTTATTGTTTGTACGAAATTTAATATTTACTTTATTGGAGAGAGAATTTTTTGTTAGTGGATAAATAAGAGATGTTTGAGTAAATTTTTTAAAGGATTAATGAATTATTTTTGAGATTATTCATTTTTATAGAGTTTTAAGCAAGTAAAACCTACAACTTTTAAAATTCTCTAATAGGGTCAAATTAATGTCAAAAAACCTTAAATGCCCTTAATATTCATATAACTCTTTAATTAATATATTTTACTCATTAATTCGAATTTTAAATTCAAATCATAATTGCAGCACATCAATTCCCCAATTATAGCGCATATTCAAAAAAAACTTGACTTTTCCAAAATTGCTGCAATTGGGAAGAACACATCGATACATTTTGGGAGGAACGAAGGAGAATTCACCATTGTGTTGCTGGGCTACAGAAACGATTCAATCTATGCTGCCATTGATGCGATTTGGGAAAAATCACAAACGGTTAGTCCTAATTTCTGCCATTGTTGATGAGCTTTTTCGAAATCTGCCACTGTTGATGAGCTTTGTTCGAAATCTGTCATTGTTGATGCGATTGGTGCGAAATCAGCCACTGTTCACGCCATTAAAACTGGAGTTTCCAGAGTCCATTGGTGAACGTTCACTGCTGGAATTGTTAATCTTCGCTTGGAAGAATTCAGATCTACTGGAATTACCGGTTAGTATTTTACTGAGCAAGAATCGCCCTAATTATTACGTCTTTAGGGTGCAACTTAGTACTAGAGGATTAGGCGAAAAAAGGAGAAGTTTCATGGATACAGCAGCTTGACATGGAGGTGAACATTAGATATGCACATTACCGTATGCATGTGTAGGTCCCCAAAGTTGAGTTAATAACGAGTAAGCTAGTGAAAATGTCTAGAGGGGGGTGAATAGACTTTTCAAAAATCTATCGAAATATCAGAATACAATATGCGGAATAACGAAATTAACAATGAGCCCAATTTAAGTTTATACTCAACTTCAAAATTCGAGAACTCTGTTCTATACTCAACTACTCTAGTACAGTTAAGTATGTAAACAATTAAACAGTTAAGCAATTAAAACAGTAAACAACACAAACAATTTATAGTGGTTCGACAACTTGTCTACATCCACTCTCACAAACCCAGTTGTGATGTTTCCACTAAACTCTTCCAATCGAGTACAAAGTGTATTTTCCTGTGATTTTAAGTCCCAAGAAGAAGACTTAGATCTTTTAAGACTATACCACCAGATACGTCTATGATCTAACTAGAAATTTAACAAGTATCTAGCAACTTGATAAAAATAACAAAAACTAAAAACTTATTCAGTCGCAGTCTTCTGATTCTTCACTTCACTTCTGACTTGCTTTCTGAACTTCAACGAACTCTGTGAGTAATCTTCAGTATATCTTCAGTATGTATCAGTATGCGTACTTACACTAACAGTAGTCTTCAAATGATAAACACCTTGAGTATTTATAGACTTCAATCTTCAAGAACTCAAGTAGTTGTAACCAACTCTTCTTGAAAACTAACTTTTAACTGAAAACTTCTTATCAATCCACGCGTTTCTTGTTACGAATTAGTTATTCCATAACTAACTTCTTCATCCTTATCTTTACATGCGCTTCACTTAGACTTTACTTCAAGTTGACCTGTCTTGTATAGTCTAGTAGATGCACTTGTCTTGTAGTCCACCAGTCTTGAGTAGTAGACTTCAACTCTTCTTCTTCTGGTCTTCTTGTGCAATCTTCAGTAGTAGACTATTCTAATCCTAACAAGACTATTACATTACTTTAAGCTTTTCTGAATTATAAAGCTTAGTCAACTTATAAACTATACAATCAATCTATCTATTACATTAAAAAATCATGAGCTCTATACAATGATTATTCATAGCTCAACAACAATCTAACACATACAAATAGCACATATGAAGTACTTATAAATCGTACTTATCTTTTAATAAGAAAACAATACTTTCTTTTCATGTGAACTCTACTGATCTGTTCAAGATGACTTCAACTCAACTAGACTAGATTAGTCAACACTTAGAAAATATTCCAACTACTTTTGGCTTATCAAAACTTCATCTTTCATCAATATTTAGGACTTGTCTAGGATTCATCTTCTGAACAAGGTTCGATCGACCTTGCCCTTAGTAAAACCATTTTCCAATAGAAAGAGAGAGAGAGTGTCATACCATGCTCTTGGAGCTTGCTTTAGTCCGTATAAGGCTTTCTTTAACCTGTACACCTGGTTGCCTTTGACTTCGAAACCTGGAGGTTGTTCAACATACACTTCTTCCGCAAGAATACCGTTAAGAAATGCACTTTTGACATCCATTTGATATACAGTAAACTTCATGTGAGCAGCATATGCAAGGAACAATCGAATGGCTTCTAGTCTAGCAACAGGAGCATATGTTTCATCATAGTCTATGCCTTCAACTTGTGAATAGCCTTGGGCAACTAATCTAGCCTTATTCCTGACAACTAAATCATTCTCATCTTTCTTATTCTTGAAAATCCATCGAGTGCCAACTACATTATGATGTTTCGGCCTATCGACAAGTTCCCAGACGTCGTTTCGAACAAACTGGTTCAACTCGTCTTGCATAGCGATGATCCAATTACTATCAGCCAATGCCTCTTTAACAGTGGTAGGCTCAATAGATGAGAGGAAACAACACCAGCAAAACATAGTTGGACTCGGCTGTTCTTGCGACTCAAAGAGTTGTCGTCTAGTCTTCACACCAATAGTAGAGTCACCAATGATATTTTCAGTATCATGCGCAGATTTCCATGTTTTTCTATTCTTAACAGGAATACTATCATCATCTATATCATGTACAGCATCATGCATGTCAACATCATTTGTATCATCAACAGATTTACCAGGAGTAGATGAGTCAACTAGAGCAGGCATGTCAACTGGTCTAGAAGACTTACCTTGAGCACTTACTTTCTCCTTGTCATCAGATTCGAGAGCTTTCATAAATGGATTGTAGGCTTGAACGGATTTATATACCTCTGAATCTTTGTCAGATTCGATCGTTAGATCAGTTACCTTCTTACTGATCTTGTCGGCAGACGAGTCCTGTCGAGATTCATCGAAAACCACATGTGGTGTTTCTTCCACACAAAGAGTTGAGTAGTTAAATACCCTAAATGCTTTGCTAGTCGAGGAGTATCCTAAGAATATCCCCTCGTCTGCTTTAGCATCGAAAGCATTCAACTTGCTCTTTCCATTGTTGTGAATGAAACACTTACAACCAAATATATGAAAATATGAAACTCTGGGTTTTCTACCTTTCGAAACCTCATAAGGTGTCTTGCCTAGAGCCTTGTTGATCGCGCTTCTATTTTGTGAATGGCATGCAGTATTGATAGCTTCGGCCCAAAACTTTTGAGGAGTGTTGAACTCAGCTAACATGGTCCTACAGGCTTCTTTAAGTGTTCGATTCCTTCTTTCTGCTACACCATTTTGTTGTGGTGTCCTAGCTGCACTAGTAAGATGCTGGATACCACATTTAGTACAGAAATCTTTAATATAGCAATTAATGAACTCAGTTCCCTTGTCACTACGAATCTTGACAATGGACTGGTTCTTCTCAACTTGTAACTTCTTCAACAGTTCAGGCAGAAGTGTTTGTGTATCACTCTTCTTGTGTAGAAAGACTACCCAAGTGAACTTAGAATAGTCGTCTACTACAACAAGTGTGTACCTTCTACCATTCAAGGTTGGAGGAGTTATTGGACCATGAAGATCCATATGTAGAAGTTCTAGGACTCTACTAGTTGAGAGAGTAGGAATTGACTTAAAAGAACCTTTAACCTGTTTACCCTGTTGACAGGCCGTGCATACATGTGACTTGTAGTAAACTTCATTGGGAATACCTTCAACAAGGTAATCTCTGGCTATCTTATTAAGAACCTTAAAGTTTAGATGACAAAGGCGTCTATGCCAGAGCCACCCAAGCTCTTTAGGATTCTTAGTAAGTAGACAGGTGTCCCTCGGACAACTGTTCCAGTTAACTATGTACACACTTCCTTGTCTTACGCCGACTAGTAGGACTGTGTGCGTCCTTTTGTCAATGATTTCGCATTTGCGGCTCTTGAACTGCACCTTGTAACCACGATCACAAAACTGAGAAACAGAGAGTAAATTATATTTCAAACCTTCAACATATGAGACATCTTGGATCTCAACGTCTCCATTCCGGATGTAACCAAATCCTTTAGTGACAGCAGTGGAGCTATCACCAAATATCACTTTTGGTCCTTCTTGCTCATGGTAGCTTGATAAGAGAGCCTTGGTACCAGTCATGTGGTGCGAACAACCACTGTCTATGTACCAGGTTTCTCCTACTGAGCCACCCTTCTTATACAAGTCAAGTCGACCCTGTAATGAAGATATTCAATAATTTAGGTACCCATTTGTTTATTGGGGTCCTTGGGGGTTAGTCGTGTTCAGAGGAATCCAAATATACATTGGAGTCTTGAACAAGTTCGATCTTTTAAGCTTTCGCCCATATTTGTTACAAAATAAGACCTTGTTGTCCTTAACTGACCTATCAGTCGAGTAGGGCTTGTAAGCATTAGGTCCATACGGTTTATAGACGCGTTTGGGTCTTTCCTCACTAATGATATCATATGATAAAGGTGGAGGATATAAAACAACTTGTGTACGATATTTTGGAGCTACTTGTCTAGGTCTAGACGAGTAGAGCTGAGACTGCCTTATGAAAGGAGGTCTAGGCTCTTGTCGTCTAGTCTGTACCTGTCTAGTACTCGTCTCCTCAGGGTACCAGTCCTCGTATCTAACCTGGTTGGGTCGTCCACGATTAGTGGTCCTTTGAAGATTAGTTCTAGGTTGAACAGGCTTGCTGTTACCATTCTTTTTACCTCCCTTGGTAATCGGAATGTTAACTCGAGCTTGTTTAGGTACAGTACCTTGAGATGGAGTACCAATATCGTATATCATAGGTCCTTTTCCTTTATCATTTGGCAAAAGTCTTGCGTTAGTAGTAGGGTTCTTAGTGACTTGAGTAGACGAGCTAGATGACTCAGCACCTATACCAGTCTTGTCACCTGGGTCTCTATACCTATCTGACAATTCAAGGTTAATCTTTGAAGAGTTAACCAGGTCAGTAAGTTTGAGATCAAGTGTGACAACCTCGGTCTCTAAGAACTTATTACGTTCTTCAAGTCTATTGCACTTGCTCTTTAAAACATTAAATTCATTTCTCTCAGTTGCATGTGTCTTAAGTAGGTCTTGATATAACCTGTCTGTCAATGCACACTTTTCTTTGAGTTGTCTTAACTCTTCAGTCAAGCGTTCATTTAGGACTGTTACATTAGGATCTACTTTGGACTGAGCTTCCTTAAGATCAATGATTTCTTGTTTTAATGCAATGTTTTCATCACTGACTTCGATGAATGCTTGGTTAGCAAGTAGAAGGTCGTTTTCAATAGCACTAGTCGAGTGCTGAGGACTACTTCCTACTTCACTACTAGCAGTGTCACTTTCATCAGCTTCTGAATCACAAGATTGAAAAGATGTAGCAGATGATACCTCTTGATCGATTTTAGCCATGCAGCATAGGCCATCATCTACTATAAAAGCTTCGTCGTGATCTTGATCAGTTGAGTGACTAGATATGGACGATGGCAATTCGTCTGAATCCGAATCAGAGTCATCATTGACCATCATTGCCTTCTTACCACGGTTGTATCTTCTTTCCCTTCGAGCTTTACGTTCTTCTCGATCGTCAGTGCTCAGGTCTGGGCATTCATAAATGTAATGACCTGGCTTTTCACAGTTATAGCACAAGAGATCATTAGTAGCCTTTTTAATAGGAGATTTGTCCCTACGCTTATCACGTCTATCGGAACGTTGAATCTTCCTATCGTCAGACTCTCTATCTCGTCTATTACCTTTCGAGACTTCGTCTCTCCTTTCGGATGAGTTTCGGTCTCGTCTGGTCTCAGACGAGTTCTTAGAAGTAGACGCTCTATGATCCCTATAGAACTTCTTGTATCTTCTGAAACGTTTATTTAGCCGATCAAACTTTCTAACCATGAGGCTCACCTGATCCTTCAAACTAAGATCAGTATCTAACTCGTCTTTTACAGAGGCACACTTAGTCTTAGGCTTAGACCTATCTACCTTAGAAGATTTAGAAGAGCTAGACTTAAAGGCAACGTTCTTAGATACAGCATGTTCTCTATCACTACTGGCTAGTGGTTCATCTTCGTCTAAATCAAACTCATGAGCCTTCAGAGTTTGAAACATGGTCTCTGCACTCCAAGCATCTATGTCTTGGGTATTCTTAACTATCATCTTTACCATTTTCCATCGAGAATCTAAGCTCTTAAGAATCCTAAGATTGATTTCACGAGGAGTATAAGTTTTACCAAGAACTTCAAGGTCATTCATGATTTTAGTGAAACGAGTATCCAGCTGGTCGATAGTTTCGCCAGCTTTCATCCGAAATGATTCAAATCTTTGGACAGCAGTGGATAATTTGCTCTCTTTGATTAGGGATGTCCCTTCACAAATGATAGCTAATATGTCCCACATCTCTTTGGCAGTCTTACATTTTAACACTTTTCCTAGATACTCGTTAGGAAGGGTGTGTAAAATATAATTCTTTGCCAAACTATCCAAATTATTTTGACGCATTTCTTCTGAGGTTAGATCAGACCTTGGTTTCTTGACGAGGGTGCCAATTGGTTTGTCTTTGTCAAGATTTGCAGTGTTTGGAACCATTGTCACGATCGGACCCTCGGTCACAACAGAGATCATTAGATCGTGCGTGGAGCTGAAGATAGCCTCCATTCGCAACTTCCAGTAGTCGTAGTCTTGAACCTGGAACTTGGGTAACTTGTTAGCGCTGATCTCAAGAGACATGATTTCAAGAAATAAGTGCTAAGTAGTTTTATGATCAAGAAGCAGATAGATCAGGAACAGGGAACAAGAAACAGATAGAACAAGTATGTTGATCAAGAACACGTAAGCAAGTACAATCACGGACCAAAATTTCACCCTAAGTCTTAAGTTGGTTATCAAGAAACAGCAGTTCGAAAACCACTACTCTGATACCACTTGTAGGTCCCCAAAGTTGAGTTAATAACGAGTAAGCTAGTGAAAATGTCTAGAGGGGGGGTGAATAGACTTTTCAAAAATCTATCGAAATATCAGAATACAATATGCGGAATAACGAAATTAACAATGAGCCCAATTTAAGTTTATACTCAACTTCAAAATTCGAGAACTCTGTTCTATACTCAACTACTCTAGTACAGTTAAGTATGTAAACAATTAAACAGTTAAGCAATTAAAACAGTAAACAACACAAACAATTTATAGTGGTTCGACAACTTGTCTACATCCACTCTCACAAACCCAGTTGTGATGTTTCCACTAAACTCTTCCAATCGAGTACAAAGTGTATTTTCCTGTGATTTTAAGTCCCAAGAAGAAGACTTAGATCTTTTAAGACTATACCACCAGATACGTCTATGATCTAACTAGAAATTTAACAAGTATCTAGCAACTTGATAAAAACAACAAAAACTAAAAACTTATTCAGTCGCAGTCTTCTGATTCTTCACTTCACTTCTGACTTGCTTTCTGAACTTCAACGAACTCTGTGAGTAATCTTCAGTATATCTTCAGTATGTATCAGTATGCGTACTTACAGTAACAGTAGTCTTCAAATGATAAACACCATGAGTATTTATAAACTTCAATCTTCAAGAACTCAGGTAGTTGTAACCAACTCTTCTTGAAAACTAACTTTTAACTGAAAACTTCTTATCAATCCACGCGTTTCTTGTTACGAATTAGTTATTCCATAACTAACTTCTTCATCCTTATCTTTACACGCGCTTCACTTAGACTTTACTTCAAGTTGACCTGTCTTGTATAGTCTAGTAGATGCACTTGTCTTGTAGTCCACCAGTCTTGAGTAGTAGACTTCAACTCTTCTTCTTCTGGTCTTCTTGTGCAATCTTCAGTAGTAGACTATTCTAATCCTAACAAGACTATTACATTACTTTAAGCTTTTCTGAATTATAAAGCTTAGTCAACTTATAAATTATACAATCAATCTATCTATTACATTCAAAAATCATGAGCTCTATACAATGATTATTCATAGCTCAACAACAATCTAACACATACAAATAGCACATATGAAGTACTTATAAATCGTACTTATCTTTTAATAAGAAAACAATACTTTCTTTTCATGTGAACTCTACTGATCTGTTCAAGATGACTTCAACTCAACTAGACTAGATTAGTCAACACTTAGAAAATATTCCAACTACTTTTGGCTTATCAAAACTTCATCTTTCATCAATATTTAGGACTTGTCTAGGATTCATATCCCAACAGCATGTATACATGCATATCGTATAGTGCATTTCACATATGCACATATGTAAAATGTATGTACCCCGTTTTCCGTGCATATTAATATGTATATCCATGTATGAACCTTTTTCTAAGCTTATAAACTCATAATTTTATTATGACCCATTTCTACATACCAAAATTCATTTCACTGTTCATATTAAACTTCATAATTTATTTTCATATATGTATGCATATTCAAATAACCGGGAACTGCATCCATTATGGCACACTTATTTAGTTTTTTTGTGATTTAATTGTGTTATGAGTCTTGTGTAATTTAATTCTGGATCATAAAATGCAGAATTATAATTAAGATCATAAAAGTCAGCTAATTAATTCGAATTGCCTTATTTTTAGGAATATTTGAATCAAGGAAGGTGAGAGATTTTCGCGTTTTTCAAGACCATGCATTTATAAAATTGATTTGATGTTAATTTGTCTAATATTAATTAATTTGAAATTGTTTAAATGGGAAAAGGGCAACGTTGTCTTCTTAAGTGTCAATTTGACTCTATTGGATAAAAATTAAAAACCTATTCCCTATTAGATAAAAGTCTTAGTGAAATGACTTTATTAAAAATTTACCCATTATTTTTTCCAAATAAGGAAATTAACAATATTCAATTAAAAATTAAACAAATATTATTTTACCTTCAAATAATAATGGGATAGAGGGAGTATTGTTTTTTCGATTAAGTGTATTAAACTGAAGAAATGGAGTGGTACTTAAAAAGAAGGCATTCATTCAAAAATACTATATTTTTGAAACAATATTCTTTTTTAAAGAACGTGAAACACAACAGTGAATATGCAGCTCATTAGTCAAACGAGGCGTGAATTTTGAGGGGCCCAAAAATATAACAAGTACGACTTACAAAAATTCGTATCTAATATACCCAAAAATGGTCGCAAATCAGAACGTTTAATTTTGTAGTGTTTCCCAAATTCATAAGGTTCACGATTTGACTCTTCTTAATTACTAATTTGTGTCGGCAGATTTATTGCAACCCCTCATAATCTGTAAATCATTAGGATCACTCATTTTTGGTAGGTCACTCATTATTAATTAATTAGTGCTAAACGTGTACTTGTCGAAAAATTAATATGATGCAGGTGGTATACACTACAAAAAATTAAAGGCCCGACAGAATTACTGACCGAAAAATTCCGTCGAAGACGTCCTCGTCGATAAGTTTTACCGACGGAATTTGATCTTCCGTCGATATTTACCGACTGATTCTCGCCGCTGTATTACGTACAATTTTTTTTAATTAACTACGGAATATTCCATTGATAAACCAAATTTAAAAAAAAAAAAAAACGGAATTTACCAATTTCTGTTTTAATTAAAATTCTAAAATATCGATATGTATAAATGTTTTACTCAACTCTTTTTAAAAAATAAATCCATTTAAAAATTGAACATTCTCTTATATTAATCACTAAATTTGTGACTTATAATTATAATTATGGTAAATTAATTTTTTTTAAATTTATAATTGTAAATGTAATTTTTTAACTCTATTGTTTGTTAATAATTCTTTTATTTGTTAATTCACACAACAAACACTTACCCCAAGAAGTCGCAACCGCAACGATCGGTATACCGGTAAGGGAAGCCGTGCAGTACGTAGACACCTAGTGACGTTAACAAACAAACACATTATAAATAAAATTTCATAATTTAATCAACAAATTTCATAATTAATTTAATCAAAAAAAATTCTAATTTAATCAACAAGTTCCTAATTTAATTAACAAATTTCCTAATTTAATCAATAATTTAATTTTTGTGATTAACGACGGAAATTTCCGTCGGTAATCACGCGTATTTAATATAATTTTTTTAATTTTATGATTACCGGCGGAAATCAATCACGCGTATTTAATTTTTTATTTTGTGATTACCCACCGAAATTTGAATAACGAAGGAAGAAATTCGTCGGTAATCACCGATAGATAATAAATTTCGTCGGTAAACCGATTGACTTTGTTAATCCACTACAAAATAATTGGAAAATGGCATCGGGGAAGGCTTCGGATCTGCCGTCCCCAATGATGAAGGCATCGGCAAAGGCATCGGCAGTGTGCCGATGCCAATATGCTCGATGCTATTTAAATGGCATCGGATTTGGGGAAAACCGTTGCCTTTTGGCATCGGCTGTCCCCCGATGCCAAATTGCATCGGGCCCACTGCCGATGCCTTTTCGCATCGGGGACAGCCGATGCCATTTTGCATCGGGGCCCACTGCCGATGCCATTTTATTAACATTTAAAAAAGACGAATCTGGGTTTCGAACCCAGGTATCGTGGCCACCAACACCCACCCCCCACCGCTGGGCCACCCCAACTCTCGGAAATCTGGCATTTTTCGCGAATTGTGGGGTTCGAACTCGGGACCTCGCGGTCTTGAAGGCTTTTGAGCGCCCCCTGTGTGTCGTTTAGGCTAGGAGCTTTTAGTCGACATGTTGTGAATGCAATTAATATATATTCAATTTAATTTGAGTTTTTAATTCTTTAATTAATTCAATCCATTCTAACTTTAATTGTTGCTTATTAAATTATTTATCAAAGCATATCATAATTATTTCTAAATTATGTTTTTCAAATTAACTAAATTATGTTTTTCAAATTAAATAATTTAATTACGATATCAATTCACACTATTTAAATTTATTCTAATCCTCAATTTACAACATTTAAATTCATTCTAATTTTTAATTTCACAACATTATAATTACATACAACATTGAATATAATTATTTTCACTTATACATTTAAATTTATTATAATCACATCATTTAAATTCATTCTAATTTTCAATTCACAACATTAAATATATATAATTATTTTCACTTATCCATTTAAAAATATGAATTCACTTATCCATTTAATTAAAAATATTTTCATCTTTTATAAAATTATTCTCTAGTTCATTTTCAATTAAAATACACTTATCTAATACAGAGTACTAGTGAATACTTTTTTTTTTTAATTGCAGAGAATAAGTTTGATTAATTTTTTAATTGTTGTAGTATATTATATATAATGTTCGTTTCACTCTGATCGGGAGTAATGCTAAATTCATAAGTCATACTCACGTAACTATCAAAATCCACGCAAATATACATGATATATATATATATATATATATATATATATATATATAAATGATATTGAGCTCATATAATGGGCTCCTTATGGATTCAAATGATGATGTGTCATTATCTACATCATTATATTTACTTACATAATTAATACTATTTTATGGAAATTTAAAAAATTAAAGGATATTCCTATAAAATTAGGAAAACGTAGGACAAAGATACCATAATCAAGATTACCAATGCTAATTATTTTGATTTTTTAATTAATCAAGATTAATTATTTTAAGATTTTTTAAAATTATTTATTAACTTGTTTATTATTAGTATATAATTATTAAATTAAAAAAAAACCATACATTTATATATATAATTTTTTTAATAACAAAAAAATTAAAATTAAAGTTATAAAAACAATTAATTGAAAAATAATGACTACATTAATTAAACTAAATCATAAACTCTAAACTCTAAACCCTAAAAAAAATCATAATTTTCAATTTTAGGGTTTCAGGGTTTAGGGTTAAGAGGTTTAGGGTTTTAGGATTTTAGGGTTTAGGGTTTTAGAGGTTTAGGGTTTAGGGTTTGGCCGATTTATACTCATTTAGGGCGACGGGGAAGGCATCGGGCCCACTGTCGATGCCATTTTGCATCGGGGGGGCCGTTACCAAATGGCATCGGGGCCCACTGCCGATGCCATTTTGCATCGGGGGGGCCGTTACCAAATGGCATCGGGGCCCACTGCCGATGCCATTTTGCATCGGCCATTAAATGCAGATGCCATTTCGCATCGGCCATTAAATGCCGATGCCATTTCGCATCGGGGCCCACTGCCGATGCCATTTTGCATCGGCCATTAAATGCCGATGCCATTTCGCATCGGCCCGCCTGCCGTTGCCAATTGCCGTTGCCTTTTGGGCAATATTTTGTAGTGATATCCGTCGGTATTTCACAGCTTTTTTTAGTGATAAACACACTACACTTACAATCTATTCATCCACAAAATTCTACTCTCCCATTTCGCTTTCAATTTACCGATTTTGGGCGTTTGATCGTAACTTTTCATTTTTTAAAATGATAAAATTTAATACTAGTTTTTTTAATTTTTTTCATTTCGATTTCTTTCTCATTTTTTTCTTTATACATCTCTTTCTACTTTTCCTATTCACGGTACACTTAATACAATGCATATTCACTAATCTTTGTGCAAAAAGCAAACGAAAAAACGAAGTCTAAATTAATATCATCAATTATATGCGCTGAAAGATGACAAAAGCTGGCCTTCTTTCACAGTGCAATGCATGTTTCCATGGCGATACATTCTCCCATGCATATAGCTGAGATCGAAGGATTTAATTCCACGCCTCCCAAAAGTAGTCCGTCCAAATTTAGCTTCTTTACCATGCCAACGCCTCCCGCGAAACGCAGAAACCACCGTGTCAACATCATCAGGCCAGGATATATATGTTGGAATTAATGGGTATTAATTGGGTTTTGACACCCTGGTCTAATTTAATTAATTAGACGGACTAAACGTTAATTAAGAAATAATTGAACGTGACATAGTCGATCTACTCGCGGAGTAGATGAACGTGGTATATTTAATATCTCAAAACCCAGTGGCGGACCCAGGATTTTAAAATTAGGGGTACGAAAAGATAAGTAGTAAAACGTATTTTTACATAATAATTGTCTAATGTTTTAAGATGCATATAATCAAATTAAGTAGGCAAATAAATAAGATATTAAATATGAAAATACATAAAATTACATTTACTACAAAATCTAATGAGTCTTTATTTTTTTTTATAAAAACTTCTATAAAGCCGATTTTAAAAAAAAGTTTATAGTGAATTCAATACTATTGTTATGTAAATGATGGGATTGATATCTCACTAACATATAATGTACAACTTAAAATATTATAGATTAAATATATATTTTGTTTTGTTTTTTTGAAAGTTGTTCATTTAATTTTTTTTACGCATGTGTATAGTGAGTTGTTGAGGTAGAGAGATGTAAGAAAGAGAAAAGTTAAAGAGAAATAACAAAGAAAAAATGTAGAGCAGGAAAAATATTTGTTGACAAATAAGAAAATAAATAACTTTTGGTGAAACGCCCAAAATGATAAAATAGGACGGAGTAAACTTATTTCATCTATTAATTATGAAAATATTTAGTTACAATATTGTATATTTATTTAAACAAACACTCCCTTCAATTTGAGATATATTTTAATTAAAAATTGTTACAACGAATTGGCATGATTTAAGATTTGGAAGTAGATTAAAAGAAATAGAAGTGGTTAAGTGTAATAAAATATGTTTAAATAAAATTAGAAAAGTACGTAGTTGACAGATGAAAAGCACCAGCCGCATTTTTAATACATCCCATAACCACATACTCCATTGCAGGAGTAAATGAGTAATACATACTCGAGCTTTTTTTGTGAGTTTGGGGGTACAGTTGTACTCCCATGTCACTCTGCTCGGTCCGCCTCTGTCAAAATCGAGTTAAGGTGTGTGAGAAATTAATTGTTGAACTTGAAGAGTTTCAATTTTGGAAGTTTGAGAATGTGGGAAATTGTCCCACATAGGAAACCTACAAAACATTTAAGATGTATAAAGGTATTGAAGTAGCTTGGTAGTTCAACTATCTAAAAGAGGTACACTCCTCTAAGAGCCACACGCGCGCGCACGCGCCAGCCCGTCCGGCTCGGCTTTGGCAATTGGTCTTTGGGGCCCACCTATCTTTTTGCAGACCCAAAAACTCCGAAAGCCCAACTCAGGAATGGGCTCCTAGGCGTATTCTGTTCTGCGGGGGAAAAGGGATTCCCTTGACTCGACTTATTTGTGGAATTTACTTGTTATTCTGAGATTTTTGATATTGCAGTTTACACGGCGTAAACAGGTTTCAACAATCGCAGAACAGAATATTTAATTAATATTTTCGAATTTAATTAATTTTTTCGGACCTAATTAATTTAATTAATTTACTGCAGTATCAAAGATGAATGATAACATGGATGTCGATCCCGTTAATACGGAAGCAGTGCATGGTACTGAAAATATTAGCAACGATGCTAATAACGGAGCGTCTCCTGATCGTACAGAGTCGCACAGTTCCGACGTGAAATCACAAGGAAAACAGAGTGACCATGCGGAAAGAGTTAGGAAAAGAAGCAATCCTCTTGAACCGTTTCCTGCTTTCCAGAATCCCATAAGGGATCCAATGTTTACCTTCTCCGCACCCGGGCCGAGGCCAATGGTCGTACAAGGAGAAAAGCCGGAAAAATTTTCCGGAACTGAATTCAAGCGATGGTATGGTTAGTATGGAAGTGGAGAAACGCGGTAATTTTCAGAAACGAGAAGCTGTGTATCCAAAAATTCATGGAGGAGCTCAAGGCGAGATTGTGGAGTTGGTTTGCATTCAAATATCCAATTCGAAATATCTTAAACTACAAAGACTGGACATATAATCCTACTTCCTGTCTTGATTGCTAATGTAACATATGGAGAGTTGAGGGTAAGGAATCTTACTGTAATCTGCTACTGATGTTATGCCTTGTTGGGTACTGCTTGTACCACTTCTTATGAATAAAAGAACATTTTTTTCTGACAAAAAAAAAGTAAGATGCAATTTTACCTAACCATTCTTGGAATGAATAGGTTTCTAACCGAAACGAAACCTACACAACCTGAGGCAAGTGCAAGCCAACAAGAAAGGATCTTCTATGATCAGTGGTTGAGTGGTGATTATCTGTGCAGAAATCACATCATTGGAGGACTTTCCGATACACTCTACAGTGTCTACTGTGACATAAAATCTGCCAAGGAACTGTGGGAATCCTTGGAGAAGAAGTACAGAACTGAAGGTGCCGGATTGAAGAAATTCATCGTTTCACAGCTGTACGATTTCAAGATGGACGATAACAAGTCTGTAGTGGATCAAGTTCAGAAACTGCAGATTATCTTCCATAAGATTGCTGCTGAGGATATGGTGTTACCTGATGCATTTCAAGTAGCGACCGTGGTCGAGAAACTGCCTTTATCGTGGAAGGATTTCAAATCATATCTAAAGCACAAATGAAAGCTGATGAGCTTGGAGGATCTGATTATCCGTCTCAGAATTGAGGAAGACAATCGGAAAAGAGAAGGCAAGGGATCTGCCCTCCAGATTGAAGCCAAAGCTAACTTGATGGAACAAGAGGGTCCGTCGAGAAAAAGGAGACGTCCAAACGAATCTGCTGCCAACACAACGAAGATTGTGAAGGGGAAGGGTCCAGCAACAAAGCAGAAATTCACTGGAAATTGTTATAATTGTGGGAAACCGAACCATAGGTCCAGTGAGTGTCGTCAACCTCGTCGTGACGATAAGGGAAAGGGCAAACAGAAAGTACAAGATTCTGTGAACCTTGCGGATTTGGACATGTCCGCAGTGGTGACGGAGGTCAACATGGTGGACAACAAGAAAGAGTGGTTTGTGGACACCGGTGCCACTTGCCATGTCTGCTCGGAGAGATCTGCATTCTCAGACTATTCTCCATCTGATGGGAGAAAGTTGTTCATGGGCAATCAAGCCTCATCTGAAATGGCTGGAATTGGGTCAGTGGTGCTTAAACTGACATCTGGAAAAGAGCTAACATTGAAGAACGTGCTGCATGTCCCAGACATCCGGAAGAATCTGATTTCGTGGTCTCTTCTAGTTAGAAATCAATTTAGACTAGTCTTTGAAGCTGATAAGATAGTTCTAAGTAAGTTTGGTCACTTTCTCGGGAAGGGTTATCTCGAGAATGGTTTGTTTAAATTAAGAACAATGGTTGTAAGCCCCAAAGGCAAACAAGTTATTAATGAAATTGCTTCCACTTCTGCTTATATCGTTGAGTGTTCCTCTTTATGGCATTCTATATTAGGACATGTGAATCTAAATCCCTAAAGCGATTAGTAAATCTCGATTTACTTAAAATTGACAACGTTGATACATCCAAACGATGTGAAATATGCACGGAAGCAAAAATGACCAAACTACCGTTTAAAACTGTTGAAAGGAACACCGCTGCTCCTCTAGACTTAATTCACACGGATGTATGTGATTTGAAGTTTGTACAAACTAGAGGAGGGAAAAAGTATTTTATTACTTTCATAGACGATTGTACAAGATTCTGCTACGTTTACCTTTTAAAGAGTAAAGACGAAGCTATCGAAGTTTTTAAACGTTACAAAACTGAAGTAGAGAATCAATTAGACACTCGAATTAAATCAATTCGTAGTGATAGAGGTGGAGAGTAGGTACCTCCGTTTGAACAATTATGTATTGAATCTGGGATTATACATCAAACGACAGCCCCTTACTCACCTCAGTCTAATGGTGTTGCGGAGAGGAAAAACCGAACACTAAAGGAGATGATGAACGCAATGTTAATCAGCTCTAGTCTACCTCAGAACTTGTGGGGGGAAGCTATTCTGTCGGCTAACCACATTCTGAATAAGATTCCTCATAAAATTAAGGATCAAACTCCTTATGAAATATGGAGGAAACGAAAACCTTCATACAACTACCTCAAAGTGTGGGGGTGTTTGGCTAAGGTTGAAGTACCACTTCCTAAACAAGTTAAGATCAGCCCTAAAACCGTCGATTGTATCTTTATAGGATATGCTTCAAACAGTAGTGCCTATCGATTTCTGATTCACAAATCCGAAGTACCGGATATGACAGAAGGCACTACGATTGAGTCAAGGAACGCAGTGTTCTTTGAGAACATCTTTCCTCTTAAGGAAAAAGAGGAAGACTGTTCGAGTAAAAGAACTCTCGAAGCAACAGACGACACTATTAGTCCTTCCACTCAAGAGAGTGAAGAACCGAGACGCAGTAAGAGAGCTAGAATTGATAAAGATTTTGGTTCAGACTTCATTACTTATGTTTTGTAGGAAGAAGAACCTAAAACTATCAAAGAAGCAATGGCAAGACTAGATGCACACCTCTGGAAAGAAGCCATAAAAAGTGAATACGAATCTATTCTCTTGAACCACACGTGGGAGTTGGTTGACCTCCCTAAAGGTTGTAAGCCCTTAGGATGCAAGTGGATCCTTAGAAGAAAGTACAAAGCAGATGGATCTGTTGATAAGTACAAAGCTCGTCTTGTTGCAAAGGGGTTTAAACAAAAGGAAGGGTATGATTTCTTCGATACATACTCACCAGTGACAAGGATCACCTCCATTCGGGTGTTAGTCGCCATTGTTGCGTTGCACAATCTCGAAATACACCAAATGGACGTTAAGACGACGTTTCTTAATGGTGAGATGGATGCTGAAATATACATGGAGCAACCTGAAGGATATGTTGCTCCTGGAAACGAGAAAAAAGTGTGCAAACTCGTTAGATCACTGTATGGACTTAAGCAAGCTCCAAAACAGTGGCACTTGAAATTTGACAGTACAATGTTGTCAAATGGGTTTCGAATTAACGAATGCGATAAGTGTGTGTATGTGAGGGATACACCAACTGGATATGTTATTGTGTGCTTATATGTCGATGACATGTTAATCATGAGTAACAATCACGATATCATAGTTAATACGAAGAACATGTTAAGTAAAAACTTTGACATGAAAGACATGGGATTAGCAGATGTGATTCTTGGAATCAAGATAGAGAAAACGTCCAATGGAATTTCCTTGACACAATCTCACTATGTGGAGAAAGTACTAAATCAATTTAAGGCCTTTGACGATGCACCTGCTAAGACACCTTTGGAACTCAATGTTCACTTGAAAAGGAATAGAGGAGAACCAGTGGCTCAACTGGAATACGCAAGGATCATTGGAAGTGTGATGTACATCACGAACTGTACACGCCCTGATCTTGCAAGTTCGGTAAACAAGTTGAGTCAATACACGAACAATCCAAGTCATGAGCACTGGAAAGCGTTGAAAAGGGTATTACGATACTTGAAGTACACCATTGATTATGGGCTTCACTACACAAGATATCCAGCTGTAGTCGAAGGATACAGTGATACAAATTGGATATCAGACACGAAAGACTCGCTGTCCACCAGTGGATATGTATTCACTATTGGAGGAGCAGCAGTGTCGTGGAGGTCCAAGAAACAAACATGTATTGCTCGTTCCACAATGGAATCATAATTTATAGCGTTAGACCTAGCCGCTGCAGAGGCTGAATGGTTGCGTAATTTTCTGGAAGAGATTCCATGTTGGAAAAAGTCGGTACCTGTAGTGACGGTACACTGTGACAGTCAAGCTGCCATTGGGAGAGCTACGAATGTCATGTACAACGGAAAGTCGAGACACATACGTCCTCGACACAACTCCGTTAGAGAATTGATCTCCACTGGAGTAATGTCCATTGATTATGTCCATACGAAGGACAATATAGCAGATCCGCTCACGAAGAGCATAAACCGAGATCAATTGAACAAGCTGGTAGAAGGAATGGGTCTAAAACCCACAATAAAAACCAAAGCAGTGGTAACCCAACCATGATGACTGGAGATCCCAAGTACTTGGTTCAATGGGAAAACGAAGTTGTGGAGGTCAGTGATAAAACACTTGAAAACTACGACTATTCCGGACAGCACTATCTCAAGTGTTAACGACCCGTAAGATGTGGTAAAGGCTGAGTCTTCGACTCTTAATGATTCCTAGAGTATAACGGGATACTCGAAAGGAAGTTACCTATATAAATGAGAAGTGAGGGCCGCTTCGACCAAACATTTATGAATACAAAGGACGTCCATGGCCAAAACGGACAAAAACGTGAGAACGTTACAAAGACGAGATTGAAGTGTGCTGACACTGTTGTCTAGGTATACACTATGGAGGAGTAGTTCAAGGCATCGCGTCCACTAAGCCGCCGGTATATCCGATAGTGTTTGGCTACGGAAAGTTCAAGGCCAAAAACCACTTATCCGGACGCACGGAGATCTCACTTGAACTGAACACTGAGTCGGATGTTGTATAGATACGATTTTCACTCATGTAGGGTATTGTTGGAATTAATGGGAATTAATTGGGTTTTGACACCCTGATCTAATTTAATTAATTAGACAGACTAAACGTTAATTAAGAAATAATTGAACGTGACATAGTCGATCTACTCGCGGAGTAGATGAACGTGGTATATTAATATCTCAAAACCGAGTTAAGGTGAGTGAGAAATTAATTGTTGAAGTTGAAGAGTTTCAATTTTGGAAGTTTGAGAATGTGGGAAATTGTCCCACATAGGAAACCTACAAAACATTTAAGATGTATAAAGGTATTGAAGTAGCTTGGTAGTTCAACTATCTAAAAAAGGTACACTCCTCTAAGAGCCACAAGCGCGCGCGCGCCCGCCCGTCCGCCCGGCTCGGCTTCGGCAATTGGTCTTTGGTGGTCTTTGGGGCCCGCCTATCTTTTTGTAGACCCAAAAACTCCAAAAGCCCAACTCAGGAATGGGCTCGGCCCATTCGAATTACTTCAAGAATGTTCCAGAATAATCTGGAAGTCTCAAACTTGGTCTTCAAGATTCAGTCTTTAAGACTTATCCACGTGCGAGATATTATCTCAACCGCTGCGATATTTTTGCGATATATTCCCAAGAATCGGCGTTTTTCCCTCTCCCTCCAAGGGTTTCTTCTGCCTATAAATATCAGACTCTTCCCTCATACATCCTTACGCTGAAATTCGCCCCTCTACCCTTCTACTCTCCTCTCGTCCCTACGCAGTGTGTTGAGCTCCCGAAAGCCTTCCTCTATTGTTTCTTGTGCCGAATTTATATCCGAGAGTGTTCAGTTCGTACTACGTACGTTCGCCGATACTTCTTATACAGTGGTACTACTGTGTAGGAAGTGAAAGTCGTTTTACCTTTGGGAACGGAACGCCGTAACAGTCGAGCACTATCCTGGGCGTATTCTGTTCTGCGGGAAAAGGGATTCCCTTGACTCGACTTATTTGTGGAATTTACTTGTTAATCTGAGATTTTTGATATTGCAGTTTACACGGCGTAAATAGGTTCCAACAATATATTCGGTTGCTTATCCAAAAATAGAATTTAATTAACATGTTAGGGGTAAATTAAATTGTAATATTATGTGATCTAGATTAAGCGTGACTAGGCCTACTAATATTATTGAACTCGAACTCAATTAAGCTTGTGAGTAGAATCGACTCACTTATACCCCTAATCTAGACCCTTGGGATTTTAGAAATCTGTTTAAATCTTTTTGATGTTGGTAGGAATATTGGACAAGTCTTTAAAGCAACAGTGGACTGTCCTCCCATTTCATTCATCTAAATTAATGTTATGGATTCGCCAAAATTTCAGTGTATTCCTCTGTGTTGTGTGTACGTGATGGTAGATTTAATTTAATAATTATCTCCAAAATTGATCCTGCATGTGAATATATTCATGAATTGTGACTGCAGATTAATCTTGAATAATTCAAATCCAATTTATTTAATTAATGAAAGTACTAAGTACTACTACATAAATAGTCTATTTCGACGATGCAGCTTAATTCTCATGAAAGGCTATTGTAGATGACAAGTGTCAAAAGAACGGACAAACAAGATTCGCTGATTCAACGAATACCCAAATCTTGAGAAAAGGAAGAACTCATCCCCAATAATGTTAAAATGATCTTCAAAAAACTGCGTTTATTACCATTCTAGCTTCCATTTATAAGGAGTCAACATGAATTCTTCCCACAAAAACGCCATAATAGAAGGGTTTATTTTGCAAGAATAAAATTAACCTAGGAAATAAGATTGGTGTTAATTATCAATCACGGATTCTTCTTCAGCGGCTTTAAGGGCTCAAATTTCTCCACGAACATTGATTGCAACTTCATTCTCCATCAGTTAGCTATCTAGGGAAATAAGATGCAACACACACAAACACATATTAATGAATTAAACATTCAGCATAATATTAAATATTCTTTGATGGATGATTTAGTAGGAAGTGGATGAAGTCTTGTATGTATCTATCATGTAAATCCGTGTCACATAGTACTGCACCCGACGACATTTCTTTAGCTTTATCCCTATATATCTTCCTCTCTCGAGCATCACCACCTTTACTGAGTCAGCAACCGAGTCCCTTGTGTACGACCCATCTTCCTCATTTCTTGCTATTTCTATTCCTAGTTGCTTCTCAACAATAACTCGAGAATTTAAACCTTGGTCAACTAAAAAAGGAAGTGTTATCAAAGGGTGACCCATCATTAATCCCTCAACCACAGAACTCCACCCGCAGTGAGTCAAGAACCCACCCACTGACTCGTGACTTAGAATCTTCAACTGTGGCGCCCAACTCCTCCACACCATTCCCCGTCCGGTTACTCTACCCTCAAATCCTTCTGGTAGCTCCGCCTTTCTCAGAACCCAAAAGAAAGGGACCCCAGATAACTCGAGCCCATGAGCCAACTCATCGAGCTGATCTTGACTCGGTGTAACCTCACTTCCTAATGCCACGTAAAATACGGACCCTATCCGTTGACCATCGAGCCAATTCTTGATAGTGACCCATGATTCATCATCATCCTTGTCAGCAGCATCCAGTATTGTGGGGGGCATTAACCCTAGTGGAATAATTGGCCTTTGGTGGAGCTCTTGGAGTAAACCTAACCATTGTGGTTCAAATTCATTGCAATGCCTCAACACAATAGCTTCACACCCCTCTATTACTTTACCACAACGGTAAGAATCCGAATATCCCGAGTCGGTGCTGTGAACCGACCCGAAAAACCAGTTGGCTTCGTAGAGGCGGTAAGCCACTTTGGTATGGAACCCTACCCATTTTGGTGGGACAGTAAAATCATGGGGCTTGGTCCGATAGTCAGACCCGCTAATCATGATTTCCGTTGGTCCAAAGAAAGCCAAAAACCAGGCGTTAATTATCACAAAGAAGATACCGGAAATTCCAAGGCTGGCTGTGATAGGAGACAGCCAGTGTGGAGCAAAATCGTAGATGATCCAGTCGGGGCTGGCCTCCTCCAAGAAACGGGCCACCCGGGATTCGAGGCCATCGAAAGCTTTCTTGAGAAGGTCCATTTGTGCAGGTCCATCGATGTCCATGGTGGCTTCTGCGTTTTCCGGGAGCTCTTCAAGTTTTGGGAGTGGAATTTCGAAAAAAGTAATGGAAGAGGCCAAATTTGGTGGGAGTTTAGGGAGGCGATGGATGTTTCTTGGGGTGGAAATGAAAGAGATTTTGTGACCCTTTTGAGCAATGAGTTTGGCGAGGTCGAGGTAAGGGATTATGTGTCCGAAGGCAAGCCATGGAAACATTGCAATGTGCAGCCTGCCTTTGACATCCGCCATGGATGGACCTAGCTGGAGGGAGATGATGTTTACACTTGGGATGATGGTTACTGCTACTCTATCTCTACGGGCTGCATGTTTTTATATATAGTAGAATTTTGTTATATATATATATTTCTTTCGTCTTGTGATTATTCGTACATTTTCTTTATTGAGACGTCTCAAAATTTTTTTGAACACTTATAATCAACATTATTTTATTTTCAAAATTGTCACTCATTTTAGCTCCACATTCTTGCGTCCGTCACTGGGTGTGGTGGGGGATGGGGACCGACCTCCTAATAAACTCTAGACCAAATAATTTATTTAATACTATATGTCAATTAATTTAATATTCAATGAGACAGTATTAGTCAGCAAGTAATTATTTGAATCAGGCCATATATGGGCCAAATGGCCGACATTGACATATATTGTGCATTCAAATTATTGTATATATGTGTGTAATAGAATTGAGGATAAAGTGTGTAAATAGTTCTCAAAGATTTACAAATCCTATTTCAAAAATTTGATAGTTACATTCTAATGAATTTCATCCAAAGCAGTAAGCAGATCGAATCGCACAAGAACTCCATAATACAAGACTGGCTCAGTGCATTTAAGATTTATCCTATTTTCAACTTGTCTTCTATTTTCCAGTTCTAATTATTTTCACACATTGCAAGTTATTTGCTTCTGAAACACGAAGCATCATCCTCCAACACATATTGCTTCAATGCTTTTAGAGTTTTAGGTATATATTTTGATCGTAATTATTAAAAATACAAAATTAAATTTATAATATTAGAAAAAAAATATGTACTTCTCGAATAACTAATGGCCGGGCTGCTTTTGGAATTGACCGGTTGGGCTTAATGGCTTTTGAGCCCCTTTTTAAATTTTAGTAACCATTTAGTGGTCATGGGTTGCCGGGTTGGCCCGTTTAGCCCACAGGCTAATCGGTCGACTAATCAAAAGAGTTCGAATTTAAACGGGTCTATGATTTATGAACCCTCACTACAAAAAATGCCTCAATTAGAGACCAAAGTTTTGAGACCGACACAAATCAGTCTCAAATAGAGACTGATTTGAGACTGATCCCAAAAAAATTCGAGTTTTGAGACTGTTTTCAGTTTAGTTTTTAATACAGTATTATGTTTTTAGACCGCTTAGAGACCGAATTTCGGTCTCTAAACCGAAATTAAAATTTTGATTTTGAATTTTGTTTAGAGACCGACAATTCAGTCTTTAATTGGTATCAACAATTCTGAATCCCAAAATTTTAATTGACTAGCAATTTTGACCACTCATTTAGAGATTGTTTTCAGTTCGGTCTTTAATATTATGTTTTTCAGACCACTTAGCCACCGAATATCAGTCTCTAAACTGAAATTAAAATTCTGATTTTAAATTTTAATTGGAGACTAAAAATTCAGTCTTTAATTGGTATAAAAAATTTCGACAGATTGTTTTATACGTATGTGAATCGATCACTTACCGTCGGGATCGGACGAGAATCCTTTAAACTCGGACAAAGTATCCACATCCAAAAAAGAATCTTTTACTACACTATCTAAATCCGTGAAATCTTTCACTACCTCCTCTAAATCAACAGAATCAGGTACTACGATCTCTAAATTAATTGAATCAGACACTACGATCTCTAAATCAATTGAATTGGGCACTATCGTCTCCACTTCCAACGAATCTGACTTTATGACTTTGTTCGAGATGGAGGAACCAAATTTAGGAGAAGATGAATATTTGTCCATCGTTGGGAGAGACAAATCAGATTGGCGATTATATGTATATTTGAAGTGATATGAATAATATTTAAAGATACAAATCTTTAAAATATTATCCCTAATATTGTATATATAGATAATTTTAAACAGTAGAGACAAATTTTTCGGTCCCAAATCAGGCGGTTGTGTTTAGAGACCGATTTTTGCGGTCTCAAATCGGTGTCAAATCAAGCTGTTTATTTTCAGAGACCGGTTTTAGTGGTCTCTGAACACTCCGGAAGAAAGCCTAGCCCACGCCATTCTCAATTTTAAAATAAATTAATCTTTCGTCTGCTGTTAGTCTTCGTTCTTCTAAGAAATCCAAATCGGAGAGTTGTGCATCGTTGTTTAGCTGCTCGTCAAAGTTTGCTACCCGGAAAGTGGTAACTTGTGCCTCTGCTGGTATGACAGCCTTTGTCCCGGACGCGAGCGCGAACGGGGTTTCGCTCGTAGAATTTCTCGTGGTCGTCTGATATGCCCACAATACCACGTGCAGCTCGTCCGCCCATCTGCCCTTCAATCCTTCCAGCTTTGCCTTAAAGGTGTGCTTTATGATTTTGTTGATAGCTTCTACCTGACCATTTCATTGTGGATGATAGTGAAAGTGTGCTGTGGTATGTATATGAAGTGTTTAAGTTTAAGTAGAATAATGTTGTACTAAATGTTGTGACAATTGGTACAACACTGACTCTAATAGAATATCAGAAATTAAGATTAACACAGCGGAAGACTTGAAATACTAAAAACAAACGTGACACAATGGAAATAATTTTCACATAGATTTTATAAATAAAAATCTATGCTAGCCTTACGGCGAAAAACAATACTTATCTTCAAGTATAAATGTTGTGTGAAATGTTACAACATTAACATTCACAACAGAAACTATAAACGAGGCAGGTGCCAAGTCTAGAAAACGAACTAAGTGTATAAATTATACACTGTCGAAATGCCTAGTCTATCTAATGATTACACTCTCAATAGATAAGAAGACACACAGTCATACGGGTGGTATACAACGTATGAACTAAAATGTAGAACTATTGGCCACAATTTCCTAACAGGGATGAACGCTCGGTCTAGGATATTGATCGAATAGAGCACACCGAATTATGAAGCCTTCAATGGGTATTTATAGATGTGGGATACGAATTCTAGAGGCTTCCACATTGAGGTCCTATTTTTTAGGAAACTCAACTTCCACAACTTCCATGATCTTTCTAGATCCTTCTAGGCTGCTCCAGGTCGTTCCAAATGTATCTAGGCTGTTCTAGCATGTTCTCCAATGTTCTGGAATCTTCCAGGTTCCAGATCCTTGTAGAAGCTTCTAGATCCTGCCAGAAATGCGACAACATTTAGGTCAACATTTAATGTAGCATTTCAGAAAAGACTTAGAAAAAATCTCGGAAGGTCAAATTCAGATGTTGTTGATAATGTTAAGACATTTAAGAATTAACAACATCTACAATCTCCCCCAATTTGACCTTTCGACTACAACACACCTGATGCACATATATTTCTATACATACTCAGTTTTATGTACTTAGTTGAGGTTGACATCATTGCTAAGCACTAGTCAAGACAATACCTGTTGTAATCGTTGGATCAAATCGACTGAAGATCAAGAATAATTTCATAATGATCTGTGCCAAAAGATCAAGACTATTTTATCCAAAATAGAATAAGTATAAACTATACACTTACTCACAACATAAGTAACTATACTAAGATAATAAGTTAAACTGGAAGAAATTCACTTAGAATCTAAGTATGACACTAACAAAACAAAACAAACAAAAAAATCAGAGCAACAAACATAATGTAAACAAAATATAAACAAAAACTATACACAACCTGCAATAGTAGACACATGATAATCTGCAAACAAATTAAGCAAGGCAGTAAACAAACATCAAGTGGAACCATTAAGCAAGTTGCAGTAATAAACATCCTATCATCTAGGAAAAATAAACAACAAGTGTATCAAAAAATCAGAATACTTAAACATTAATTACAAAGGTAGAGCTGAATAAATGACTTATATTGCTGTGGTAACAGCTGCAGCATCATCTTCCTGCACCATAGCCATTTTTGGAATTCAGATCTTCCCCTGTCTAACAGCTTTCTCCAGGAAGATCAATGTTCCTGTTCATCAACTTCATCCACAAAGTAAATAGATGCAAGATGTGCAACTACATCAGTAACAGCAGCATCTCCTCCAGCATCAGGTACAGCACCAGCATCAGCAGCAGCTGGAACTCCATCTTCATTTATCTCCTCAATGACCACATTGGAGTTGGATGGTGGTGGTACTCCCCCTGTTGTAGGTGAAAGTAGGTTGGTCCACCTGTCCTTCAGGAACTGAAGTTCATCTATTGTTTCCTGCAAGTGTTGGAGTTGGAGTTTGATGAATTCCCGTGAAAGATACACATTACCAGAAATGTTGACACGAATGTTCTCAACATTTGGGGGTGCATTTCTCTGATGTGTTCTGGAAGGGCCTGGTTGATCAGAAGTAGAGGGTCTGGAAGATCTCTGTGGACTATCAGTACCAGGAGCAACTATGGGCAAATCAATGATTCTGTCCCCAATCAATAAAGCAGGAGCAATAGCAAGCAGTGGCACTCTCCCCCTCAAGACATCAGTCTTCTTAGCAGTGAAGCCATGGTGCTTCAGATAGTTTGAAATCAAGACTGGATAGGGCAGATTTCCTTTCCCAGTAGTTTTCCCAGTAAATTTCCTCATATGGTGAAAGATGGTATGTCCCAGATTGAACTTCTTAAGTATAGAAATCCTATACATAAGAATGGCTTGGTCTCTTGTGATCTTAGTGGTGTTGGTAGTGGGAATCCAATTGTATATGATCAGCTTATACAAAACAGAATGTAAGGAGGTTAAGTGTCTAGCTAGCATCTTCCTAGTCCACTTAGTCTTTCTACCCCCTGTGATTGCAGTAATCACAACATCCATATCTGGATCATCATCCTCATCAACATTAGGAGTGTGCAAGAACTCATTAATAAGTTCTGGAGTGAATGGCACATCCCTCCCCCTAAAATTAACAGTACCATAAGACCTAGAACTCCTTTTTCCATAACTTTTCTTCATACAGACATAGAATTCATAAGACCAGTTTGTAAGAAAAGCTTCACCAAATGTAACAGCATTCAACAGATTTCTATCCTCTAAGAACTTAATCATACCCTTACTATCAAAATCAGGCACATTAATTCTTTTCTCAATCAACAACTTCCTCTTAGAATAAATTTCTAACCTTTTCTCAACATAAGTGGAGTGATCAGAGATACCTTCATTTTCTGCCTCAGAAGGCAGTTCCTCATCAGGATCAGTGTCTCCATCATGTGCAGAGGAGCTTTTGGATGAGCTCTTTGCTTCAGCAGATGAGCTCTTTGCCTCAGAAGATGAGCTGTCTCCACTTCCATCATCATCAGGTTCTGGTGTGGGCTCTTTTGCAGCAGCAAATGACTCAGCATTCTTCTTAAGAGATTCTTGCATGTCTCTTAGGCAAACATTGAAATCAGAATCAGAGTCTGATTCAGCAGGTTCTTCTTCAGGGATCATCTTGGCTTTCCCTTTTTCTTTAGGATCAGCAGCAACTTTCTCCCTTCGTTCAACAACAGCTTTCTTTGGTTTCTCAGCAACAGTGGCAACTTCGGTTTCTTCATCAGATTCAGTGAACACTTGAATCGGTTCACTAGCATCAGCTCCGGCTTTCTTCTTCTTCCTCATAGATTCAGAATAATCTATTCGGGTAAACACACGGTTTGACCTCCTCCTTTGAACATGGCTTCTCTGTCTTTTTCCTTTCTGTGCATTCTTCTTGAGAGGAATGGGAGCAGACTCATCAGAGACAGAGAGTGAAGAATTTGTACCATCATCAGAAGCTTCAGCATCTTCCATTTCGACATCCTCATAATTGGATGCATCAGCACTAGCTTCTCCTTCAGCAACGGTTTTCACATTCCGTTCCGGTGCAGCTGGCTCAGTAGGGTTTGAAGAATTGGGGGTTTTGGCAGCAGCAACCATTTGGGCAGTTTGTTCGGCCAAATAGCTTGAGATATCCACAGTGATATCTCCAAACGTCATCACAGGTAGATGACCAGTAGTCCGAAGAGTGTTGGATACCTCTTCAACAGCCCTAGTGAATTCTTCAACAGTTGAGTCTTGTGGGATGTGGGTAGTTGGTGGAGTAGTTTGTGGAACAGGAGTGGTTGTTGATGGAGTTGCAGAGACATTGGTGTCGGCATTTGAGGAATTTGACTGTTGTGAGGCCATTGAAGCAAGAAGATTGAGAGAATTTTGGGCGTTTTGATCGGAAGATTCAGGAGCAGAGTGTGATCGAGGGTGGTTTCCAGCCATTAAGAAGAATCGGTTGGATTTCCAAGGTAGGTTTTTGAGAGTGTATGTAGTAAATTTGGGAAATACACGGCCAAAGAACAGTTTCTGCAAATACAGTACTTAACAAAAACTCGAAAAAGACAATTAGCAAAATAAATCACAATTAATTGAGTTTTATAGAGAGAATGGGTGTAGTTGGAGCTTAACACGATTAATTCCAGAAATAATTTGATAGTGCTCCACATTTTTAGCCACAACCTAGATCATGGTTTAATTTGTGGGAAAAATCAATTTTATTAATTAATTGAGTAATTAAGAAGTTTCTAGAATTTTTACTTAGTCCAAGCATAATCTGAAAAATAAAAAAAACGTGGATTAGTATATAGTTAAATAAATAAAATAAATCTCAATAAATAATTAAATAATTACAACAGATAAAAATAAATTCGAATCAGGCAATGTTGTGCTCAAAACTGTTACAAACACCTCAACACGGTTTTTACATGAATTTGCTTCATTTGTGTTGCACCATATTTTTTCCTTTTGTGTTATAGCATCTAATTTGTATTGATCCATTGTTCCTGTAGAGTACATCGTAGTAGCGAACTCCGTGCCCCATACTTACTTAATGGATTACAAATATGTTGATGTTTTTACCAAATATCACCTTTTGAAAAGAAGGCATCGTAGTAGCGAACTCCGTGCTCCATAGTTACTCAGTGATTTGGTACAACTTTTAGTATGCTAATAACATTCTCATTTTTATGCATTTGAGAGGTGTAAGACATGTTTATTTTTGCACTCCAAGGTTCTTAGATTCGTAGATATTTTACAAAGGAATTATTTAACTAAGTAAGAAATAAATCCAACTTATAAAATTTATACAACCCATGATGTTGTCCCAAATGCTACCGCATTTGTGACAACATCCATCCGAATTTTTCAGATAGTGCTCATCCCATGAGATTTCCTCAAGATTGAGAATCTCTCATGGTCTAATGCCTTAGTAAAAATGTCAGCATTTTGTTTTTCAGTAGGTATATACTCCAACCTCACAATGTTCTTCTCTACTAAATCTCTCATAAAGTGATGTCTTATGCTAATGTGCTTTGTGAGTGAGTGTTGTACAGGATTCTTAGAAATGTTAATAGCACTAGTATTATCACAAAAGATTGTAAGTATACCATTCTCAATACCATAGTCATGGAACATCTTGCTCAACCACAAGAGTTGTGTACAGCAGCTTCCAGCAGCTATATACTCAGATTCTGCAGTAGATTGTGAAACACAATTCTGCTTCTTGCTGTGCCATGAAACAAGATTGTTTCCCATGTAGAAACATCCTCCACTCGTACTCTTTCTATCATCTATGTCTCCAGCCCAATCAGCATCACTATAGCCAATCAAAATGTTGTTGGTGTCCTTAGTATACCAGATTCCAAGGTCACTTGTTCCTGAAACATACTTGATGATTCTCTTCACAGCATTCAGGTGTGATTCCTTTGGATTTGCTTGGTACCTAGCACAAACACACACACTGTACATAATATCTGGTCTACTAGAGGTTAAATACAGTAAACTACCTATCATGGATCTGTAAAGTGTTGGATCAACATCTGTTCCAGCACTGTCTTTGCAAAGTTTCAAAGAAGATCCCATAGGAGTTTTCATTGGTTTTGAATTCTCAAGACCAAATCTTTTAACCAAGTTCTTAGCATACTTACTCTGAGAAAAGAAAATACCATCACTGCATTGTTTGATTTGAAGACCTAGAAAATAGTTCAAGTCTCCAACCATACTCATTTCAAATGTTGCAGTCATTGCCTCAACAAATTTACTCAACATTTTATCACAAGTAGAACCAAACACAATGTCATCAACATATATTTGAGCAATTAGTATATTATTTTCAGTGTGCTTAATGAACAAAGTTCTATCTGCCTCTCCTCTAATAAATCCATATTCCAAAAGAAAGTCAGTAAGCCTACCATACCATGCTCTAGGAGCTTGTTTAAGGCCATATAATGCTTTCTTAAGTTTATATACATGATCAGGATACTGTGGATCTTCAAATCCTATAGGTTGTTCAACATATGCTTCTTCATTTAAAATGCCATTTAGAAATGCAGCCTTTACATCCATTTGATGAAGCTTAATATCAATAAAACATGCAATAGCTAGCAGTAATCTAATAGATTCTATCCTAGCAACAGGTGCAAAAGTTTCATCAAAATCGACTCCTTCAACTTGGGTGTAACCTTGTGCTACTAACCTAGCCTTGTTCCTAACAATATTACCAGATTCATCAGTTTTATTCTTGAATATCCACTTTGTTCCAATGACATTAGTATGACTAGGTCTTGGAACAAGTGTCCATACTTCATTTCTTTCAAACTGACCAAGTTCTTCATGCATATCATTAATCCAGTTTTCATCAGTTAAGGCTTCTTTAGCACTCTTAGGTTCAATTTCAGATAAATAGCATTCAGCATTTACAACATTACACATAGAAGACATGCATATTGTTCTTACCACATCTACCTTGTTTGATCTTACTCTTCCTCTTGTTTGCACTCCAACTGTAGCATCGCCTATGATCTGGTCAGAAGGATAACTTTTACCTATTCTTGAAGAAGGATTCGTTTTGGGAATGTACTGGTCATTCTGTGAAGTTACAACTGTCTGTTCTGTCGATGTTGACCCAGATGTGTTAACATTTGGTGCAACATTCTCAGACTTCAGTGTATTCTCAGAAGTGTCAGTAACCTGTGATACATCTTCTTCATCTTTGTCATCTGTAAGACCTTTATCATCATCAAACACAACATTAACAGATTCTTGAACAGTGTTAGTTCTAAGGTTATAAACTCTATAAGCTTTACTATTTCTAGAATAGCCTAAAAAGAAACCTTTATCACTTTTGGAATCAAACTTATGAAGTTGATCCCTATCATTCAAAATGTAACACACACAACCAAATACATGAAAATATTTCACATTAGGTTTTCTGTTGTTCAAAATCTCATATGGTGTTTGATTAGTTCCAGAACGAATAAAAACCCTATTAATGATATGACATGCAGTATTCAATGCTTCTCCCCAAAATTTCTTAGCAAGACATTTGGATGTAAGCATAACTCTAGCCATTTCTTGTAAAGTTCTATTCTTTCTTTCAACAATTCCATTTTGTTGTGGAGTTTTAGGAGATGAATATTCTTGCAAGATACCCTTTTTATCACAAAAATCATTAAACATGCTGTTTTCAAATTCCCTACCATGATCAGTTCTAATACGGCCAACTTTCAAGTTAAACACATTTTTGAACCTCTTATAAAGAATTTTAAATGCAGCAAATGCTTCAGATTTGTCTCTCAAAGACTCTACCCAGGTATATCTAGAAAAATCATCTACCACAACTAAGGAATACCTCTTTCCTCCAATGCTTTCAGTTTCCATAGGACCCATCAAATCCATGTGCAGTAATTCAAAGCATCGATGTGTAGTACAATGTGACAACATTTTGTGTGACATTCTTACCTGCTTACCTTTTTGGCATGGTCCACATACAGTGGTGTTGTGAAACCTAAGTTCTGGAATTCCTTTTACTGCATCTGCTTTGATTAGCTTTTTCATTGCTCTGTAATTTGCATGACCCAATCTTTGATGCCATAGAACATTTTCATCATGTTTTGACAAGTTACACATATTTGTTCCAATAAGATAGCAATTATCAGCTGACCTAGTACCAGTAATGACACAAACTTCATCCTTATTAAGAACATAACATGAATCTTTATCAAATTTCACATGCAAATTATCATCACAAAGTTGACTAATGCTAATCAGATTTGCAAGTAAGCCATCAACATGTAATACATTTTTAAGCTTAGGAAAACCTTCAACATTCAAAGTTCCTTTACCAACAATCTTTCCTTTAGAACCTCCACCATATGTAACACTACCACTATTCAAGGTCACATAATCAGATAAGAAATCAATACGACCTGTCATATGTCTAGAACAACCACTATCAAAGTACCATAATTCAGGTAAACATGCTTTTAAGGAGGTATGAACAACATTACAGGTAGCTTTTGGTTTCCATGCAGATTTCAAAAACTGTTTACCAGGATGTGACAGTTTCTTATGCAGCATTTTCAAGTTTTTCTGTTCTTCAAACAACTTTATACAGTAAGGACGAATGTGACCAATTTTGAAACAGAAATGACAGATATACTTTCTCTTAACCTTGTGAGACTCTGTTTCTGCAGATGTTGACCCAGATGTGTCAACATTTGCCTTAACAAATTTCACAGGTTTTCTAAATTTATCAGAAATAGAAGCAGTAGTACCATCATAACCTAAACCATGATTATTAGACTTACCAGTAGCTATAGCATTATTTACCTCAGAAGCACTCTTGGAATATTTCTTGAAACATAAAGTAGAATTTATCAATTTCTCCTTTAAGTTACAGATTTCCAGATCTCTTTTGGTAAGAATAACTTCTAGCTTGGTGATTGTGTCTGTCAAATCCTCATTCCTTTTATTCAGAGAATCTAGGGTGAGTTTCTGATTTTTCCAATCATCTAACAACTTTTGGTATTCATTGTCATCATTCCTTTTTCCTGCATCATCAACTAAACCATTAAAACAGTTCAAATCTGGGTGACTCTGTTCTGATGTTGCTGTAGATGTTGAAACATCAGGTACATCATTAGAATCTGTTTCATCCAGATCATCATTTGAGGAATCATTATAATCAATTCTGGTAAAATTAGAATATTCATTCTGATTTAATTCATCAAGATCATCATCAGAATCATCACTCAAGGTAGCACTAAAATTCAGTTTTTGCTTAAGTCTAGTATTGGCACATTCATTTGCATAATGACCATAACCAGAACAAGCATTGCATTGAACTGATTTTCGAAATTCAGGATCATACCTTGGTTTACCTTCACTCTTTGATAGTCTTGGTGTGAATTGACCTTTCCTCCTTTCTGGTTGAGGTGTTGATGTGTTGATTTGAATCTTAGGCTGAATGTTTCTAGATTTGTTCACAGATTTCTTAAGAAACTTATTAAAGTGCTTAGTGAGCAAGGCAACATTGTTAGGATTTTTGAGGCATACATCAAGCAATTCTTCATCAGTGTCAACTTCAGTAATGATGGGTTGAACTTCAGAAGTGTTTGATGTTTCCCCTTTAAAAACCACAACTTTTTTATCTGCATTAGCTTCATCATCTTGATTAGTGTTTATCTCATAAGTTCTAAGAATACTCACTAACTCATTTTGACTTAACTTATCTGTATCTTTTGCCTCTTCAATAGCACAAATTTTAGCATCAAATCTTTTAGGAACAGATCTTAAAATCTTATGAACTACTCTAACATTAGAAATAGGGTCACCAAGAGAATGTGATTCATTGATTATCTCACTTAACCTTTCATTGTAGGCTGAAATGGTTTCATCTTCCTTCATTCGGAGATTCTCAAACTTTGTTCCCAACATTCGAAGCTTAGTTCTTCGAACACTTTCTGAACCTTCACAATGCTCTTGCAACCTGTCCCATGCATCTTTAGAAGTAGAACAGTTAGATATAATTTTAAACATTGAAACATCAACAGAGGTAAAAATTGCATTTAAAGCTTTAGAATTGTAGCTTCCTGTTGTTATTTCATCAGCCGTCCAGTCAACTTCTCTCTTGAGTTGTATTTCACCATCTGCGTCTGCTGGTCTTTTTGGAGCTTCCCAACCTGTAAGTACAGTCCTCCAAGCACGTTCATCAATTGACTTGATATACATACGCATCTTAGGCTTCCAATAGGCATAATTCGAACCATCTAAAACGGGTGGCCTAAGTGCAGTGGATATGTGATGTGTTTCCATTGCTAACCTACACTAAATACATACTTGACCAAAGATCTAACCTAGTGTCGTCAGGTATCAGCTCTGATACCAACTGAAAGTGTGCTGTGGTATGTATATGAAGTGTTTAAGTTTAAGTAGAATAATGTTGTACTAAATTTTGTGACAATTGGTACAACACTGACTCTAACAGAATATCAGAAATTAAGATTAACACAGCGGAAGACTTGAAACACTAAAAACAAACGTGACACAATGGAAATAATTTTCACATAGATTTTATAAATAAAAATCTATGCTAGCCTTACGGCGAAAAACAATACTTATCTTCAAGTATAAATGTTGTGTGAAATGTTACAACATTAACATTCACAACAGAAACTATAAACGAGGCAGGTGCCAAGTCTAGAAAACGAACTAAGTGTATAAATTATACACTGTCGAAATGCCTAGTCTATCTAATGATTACACTCTCAATAGATAAGAAGACACACAGTCATACGGGTGGTATACAACGTATGAACTAAAATGTAGAACTATTGGCCACAATTTCCTAACAGGGATGAACGCTCGGTCTAGGATATTGATCGAATAGAGCACACCGAATTATGAAGCCTTCAATGGGTATTTATAGATGTGGGATACGAATTCTAGAGGCTTCCACATTGAGGTCCTATTTTTTAGGAAACTCAACTTCCACAACTTCCATGATCTTTCTAGATCCTTCTAGGCTGCTCCAGGTCGTTCCAAATGTATCTAGGCTGTTCTAGCATGTTCTCCAATGTTCTGGAATCTTCCAGGTTCCAGATCCTTGTAGAAGCTTCTAGATCCTACCAGAAATGCGACAACATTTAGGTCAACATTTAATGTAGCATTTCAGAAAAGACTTAGAAAAAATCTCGGAAGGTCAAATTCAGATGTTGTTGATAATGTTAAGACATTTAAGAATTAACAACATCTACAGATAGTGTGTTGAAAAAAGATTCTTGATGTTCCACTTTGAGCAGAAGTTTAACATGTCTTGACTTGTGAACTGACGTCCGTTGTCCGTCACGATTGCTCGTGGTAGGCCGAATCTGCAGATGATATTTTTCCAAATGAAGTTTGTCATTTGAGTTGTTGTGATGGTCTTCAGAGCCTTCGCCTCCGTCCATTTGGTGAAATAGTCGACTGCTACGACTACGAAAGTTACTCCCCCGACGCTCGGCGGGAAAGGTCCTATGATGTCGATGCCCACTTCGCGAAGGGCCAAGAGCTGTAGACGGAGTGTATATCGGGAGCAAAAACTTGGCATCTCTTGCACGTCTGAGCGTAATGAATTGCGTCCTTCTTCAAAGTAGGCCAAAAGTAGCCTTGTTTCATGATTTTTAAAGCGAGTGCTTGCCCCCATGTGCGATTTCCACATATTCCATCGTGGATTTCATGCATGGCGACTTCTGTTTCTTCCTTTCCTAGGCATTTCAATAAGGGCATTGAAAAGCCTCGTTTGTAAAGTTGATCGCCTATGACGGTGTATCTGGCCGACCGGAGTTGTAATCTGGTCACCTTGATCTTGTCTGTTGGGAGCTCGCCGGTCTTGATGTACTTGATGATTGGCGCCTTCCATTCCTCGTCGCTGGTCGCTTCAGTTTGCATGATTAGATTTCTATTCACGGATGGGGAAGAGAGTTTTGTGATCGTGGCTTCTGAAAATATCTCCTTCCCCTCTGAAGTGGCCAGTCGAGCCAAAGCGTCTGCTTGCGTATTCTGCTCCCTAGGGATTTTCTCGATGTGGATTTGATCGAATTGCTCGAGCAATCCTTTCACCAATTCTTGATACTTTAACATCTGGTCACCGCGGGCCTCGTACTCGCCTGTTATCTGGCACACCACTAGCTGAGAGTCTGAAAAAAAATTCAGTTTTATGGCTCCCACGGCCATTGCCATCTTGATTCCAACGACCAGCGCCTCATATTCGGCCTCGTTGTTGGTCGCCCAGTACTCGAATTGGATCGCCGAAGCAAAAGTTTGTCCGGACAGGCTGGTGAGGACTATCCCTGCCCCTGCTTTGGTGCTCGTCGATGAGCCGTCGACGAACAGTGTCCAAGGAAGTTCGATTTCCTTGTCAACCTTATCTGGGAAGGTGAGCTCCACGATGAACTCTGCAAGGACTTGCCCTTTGATCGCCGTTCTTGGTGAGTAGGTGAGCCCGAATTGCCCGATCTCCACTGACCATTTCAATAGTCTTCCAGTGGTATCCGGCCGATGCAGTGCTTGTCGTAGAGGGATCGTTGTAAGAACCACCACCTCATGGTCGAACAGGTATTGCCTTAGCTTTCTCACGCTCATGACCAAAGTGTAAGCCAATTTTTCCACTGGGGTGTATCTCAACTCAGCGTCCCTCAATGACTGACTCACATAGTAAATTGGCAGATGTGTGCTCCCCTCTGCTCAGACGAGCACTGAGCTGATCGCACACTCAGTGGCCGCCAAGTAGAGGTACAAAATTTCGCCCGGGACTGGCTTAGATAGGAACTTCGGATCTGATAGATATTCTTTCAGCTTCTCGAATGCTTTATCGCATTCATCGGTCCATTCGAATCTTCCCTTTTTCAATGCGTCGAAAAAAGGTTTGCAACGGTCGCCCGTTCGTGCAACAAATCTATTCAGCGATGCCAGGCATTATGGGTGTAAACGAGTCGAGTAGTGCTGAGCTCGAAACTCGACTCGATTGTTATACTCGAAGCTCGAAACTCGACTCGACTCGGTCGAGCCTAAAATTTTGAAGATCGAGCTCGACTCGATAAGAAACTCGATAAACTCGAGCTGAGCTCGAATCGACTCGATTACCTATATAATTTTCAAAATTAAGTTAAAAATATATTTTTTTCTAAAATAAACTCGAGCTCGATCCGGCTCGACTCAACTCGATTACTCGTATATAAATATAAATTATATATTAATGGAAAAATAGTAAATATTGTTCAAGCTCGATTAAGCTCGCGAGCCTTTCGAGCCGAGTATCTATGAGCTCGAACATGAACTCGGTAGCTACTCGAGTAGCTCGAAACTCGACTCGACTTGATTAACTTCGAGTCGATTTCGATCTTTTTTCTAGTCGAGCACGAGTAGCTCGCGATTAGGCTCGACTCACTTACACCCCTACCAGGCATCTTGTCAATCTCTGTACTTCTTTTACATTCCTTGGACTTTGCATATCGATGATTGCTTGAATTTTTCGTAGGATTTGCCTCGATGCCCCTCTGGCTAACCATGTGCCCCAGAAATTTCCTGGAACTGACTCCGAAGATGCACTTCTTGGGATTTAACTTCATGTTATACTCTTTCAAGATATCGAACGTCATGGTTAGGTGATGGAGGTGATCTTCTTTCCGCAAGCTTTTGACGACAATGTCGTCGACATAGACTTCCACCATCTCGCCAATGTGTTGATCAAACATTTTGTTTAGCGAAGGGCATTCGCTTCCAGCTGTACATGTCTATTGCCATCATGAAAGTTGTATGTCTCTGGTCGTTGGGATGCATCGCGATCTGATGATATCCTACGAAAGCATCCATAAAAGTTAGCATCTCATGCCCCGCTGTACTATTCACCAGATAATCGATGTGGGGCATCGGAAAGTGGTCATTGGGACAGGCATCGTTTAGATCTGTGAAGTCTATACACAGTCACCACGATCCGTTTGTTTTTCGGACGAGCACGAGATTTGCCACCCAATGGGGATCAGTTCCTGTCTTCTCGATTAATTTATTGTCGATTAACTTTGTAACTTCGACCGCCATAGCCGCATATTTATCAGGCCCAAACTTTCTTCGTTTTTGCTTGATTGATCTCCTCTTTGGATCAATATTCAATTTATGGCAGGCATGATTCGTGCTGATGCCCACCATGTCTTCGTGCGACCACGCGAACGCTCCAACATTCTCTTTCAAAAAGGTGATAATTTATGACCGCAGTGGTTCAGGCAAATTTGAACCTATGAACACTTCCCGGTCCGGACGAGCTTCATCTAGATGGATGGTTTCAAGGTCCTCCACTGGAGTTTCCCGTTCTTTGGGTTCTTTCCAGCGAGGGTCCTCGATCCCAATTTCTGGCTCGTAGCCTAGCCTAGGTTCCAAGTCTGGCATGTCCAGATCTGGAACCTGGTCAATGATCGCCTCGGGGATTTGGTCGTCCAATTCAGTTTGAACGTGCTCGTCCAGATCCATTGGGGTGTGCTCGTCCACCTCTATTTGCTGGTCATCAATTTGCTGACTTGACTCCCCTATGTCTATTCTTTGGTACTTGTTGGGAAGACCCTCCAAGTAGTTCATGTGTGTGCTTTCGTTATAACACTCGATATACTTTCCCACAGTGGGAGAATTCTTAGAATGACGCTTAGCAAAACTGGATGAGACACTCCCTCCGCGTCTGGTCGCCCTTCAGGGTTATAACTCCCTTCGGGGTTGGAACATTTACACAATAATAATAAGTAGAGGCGGCCGCCTTAAATTCAGCAAAGAAAGGTCGGACGGGGAAAGCATTGTAGGATGATGGCATGTCGACGACCATGAAGTCGAGCTATCGAGTGTGACGCATTTCTGGATCGTTGGTTGATGCTAGTTCGACGATAGCCTTATCTTCCCAATGGGATGGAGTGGGTATCTCCAAAACCCACGATGATGTCGCTGCACGGCTCAAGGTATGCTTCGTATTCGCCGAGAGCATCCAAAATGTGTTTGAACAGGATGTTGGTGTATGCCCCGGTGTTGATCATCATGCGGTGGACCACTGTTCCCATGATTTTTACGGTGACAACCAAAGCATCGTTGTTTGGTTGTACCACTCCATTCAGGTCATCGTCCGTGAAAAGGACATGGTGAGAGATGGGCTTGTCTGCAGCCGCGGCGACGCACACCTGATGCACATTGTTCAGTGCTCGCATCTCGCTCTGCTGTCGGCGAAGAGACAGAGTCGTTCCAGATTGAATTCCCCCTAGGGGGCCTTCAATGACATTGCAGTGGCCGCCCACAAAATCAATATCCCCTGGCGGACCGTTTGGCATTTGGGGAGTTGTTTTCTGGCGGTTGATCTGCTGACGCAAGTCCTCATCGTCGTCGCGACGCTTATTGCCTCGTTGGTCGCCATTGTCTTCTCTGGGTTTGATGTACTGGGCGAGCTTGCCCTCCATGTACAGCTTGTACAAATTTTTCATCAAATCCCGGCACCCATTAGTCCGATGGCCGATGGAGTTGTGGTAGTCGCAGAATTTCTCTGGATTCAAATTATTCTCGTTCGTATGCATCGCCCTTGCCTGGGGGAGCATATTCTTCCCTTTGATCGCATTGAAAATGGATCTGGGGTTAATGGTGAGTGTCTCTCACAACTGCGTGATTTCCGACGCCTCCTCGAATGGCTTGAAATTTGCCGGCCTGGCATTATTCCCTTGATTTACTGCCTTTTTTGGCTGGGACGACTCCCCAGTTGTAAAGTTTTTCTTCGGTGGCCACACCTTCTTGACCGCCTCACGCTGCTCGTTAGCCTTTGCGGCATCCATGATCTCCTCCATCTGGATGATGTTCCCAGCACGATTACGGAAATCGTCATAAGACTCCTGGAAAAGTGTATGCATTGCTTCCCATAGGCGAGAGCCTATTCTCAGACCAGAAACTACGGAGATCAGTTTGGTCTCATCGTTCACCGCCTCTCCATCGATGACTAATTTGTCAAAACGTTCGATGAAGTCTTTCCCTGATTCGATCAGGGTATGGCGGACGTTTGCCAAACGTTTCTTGGAGGCTGGGCGAGCAGCAATCGAACCATAATAGGTTAGGAAATGTTGCCCCAGCTCCATGAACGAGTTGACAGATCCTGCTCCCAAGGTTTTGAACCACCGATGGGCACGATCCCACAAGGTTAGGGGAAAGTTTCGGCACTGCGTTGCATCCGTTGCCCCTACTGAGGCCATATAGTTTGAATATTTTGAATCTTCTTCTGGATGGGAGCAGTAAGAATCATGATACTTAGTGGTGAGACGGGAAGAGTGACTGGTGGGATGTTCCCTTTCTTGGAGGCGGCCACTTCTCCTCGGAGATTCTCCATCTCGAGCTTCATCTATTTTTTGGTCATCACAAATGGGGCAATTTGACCCTTCTCGGCAGTTTGGGGCCGAGGAACCTGGTGTTTGCCTCGCTGGCTCCAGTGGGATTATATTAGTCGATCATACCGATTACGGTGTGATCGCTCGGGTGAGTGATGGAGAGACCTTTCTGGCTGATAGCTGCGGTAACTCTTCGTTGGCCCGCGCGACTTTTCCCATACGCGATCGAGGGCGGAGACTCTTTCTCCATGGTCTCTTTTTCCATCATGATGCCTGTGGTCGGCCTTGTCTGGTCGCCCATCGACCTTGAAATGTACTGGGCGAGGAGCTCTTGCATCCTTGTCGTCCATGCAGTTAAAAACCAAGTTTCGTGAATCTCCCGTATGACTGTGATGGGAGTGGTCGTGAGCTTTTGCTTTGCCCTTATCGCGGGCACGTCGATTCAATCCGGTGACCGAGAACGGCATCTGCTCGTCCTCGTCATTGTGGTGGGCATGGGCTTTCGCCTGTCGTGCCTTTTCTAGGGCCTGTTCTTTATCCTTTTCCAGTTCTAGGGCCTCATTCTTCCTCCCATTTTAGTTGAGGTAGACGGTGAAGTCTCTCAAGTACTGGGGATCGTTCAATATGGCCCATAAATTGATATTCGCTGCCGGGTTGGCCGGAGCTGCTAGCGGTGGTGGATCGTTCACTCCGGGAGGTGGAACTCCGTCTTGATTTGAATGGTGAGACATTCTTTGAGAGTGATTTCTGGGAAACGGTTACAAGATATAAAAGGACCTAAACTTTCGAAGCTAAAAAACACAAGATTTCCGCTGTCCAAGTAAATCACTTGCAATGCTCTTCAAAACCGCTGTTCAAGTGGTTGTTAAGCTTGGAGAGATGTTACTTGGAGAGCTGTTTTAATAGCTCTCCAAGGCCCTTTTTAAGTGTTGTCCAAAGCCAAATCTGTATTAGTGAGATGAGAATATCATAAAAAAAAACAAGAATACATTTGCGAAGAAAGGGGCGAAACAAGTCGTTCATAGCCGACTGGAATGTGGAAGGAGCATTCATAACGGCATCACCAAGAATTCGTAATGACCCGAGTGTGTGCAAAAATTGGTCTTTGGCACGTCGTCGGAGGCAATGCGGATTTGATGATACCCGACCCGTAAATCAAGACGGTTGAAGATGGTGGCGCCGTGTAGTTCGTCCAAAAGATCTTGGATTACTGGAATCGAGTATTTGTCAGGGATTATTTTCTTATTAAACTCTCTTAAATCGACGCAAAAATGCCAAGTGGACTAAGAGGACCGGACACGAAAAAGGACACGTGCTAGGCTGGATGATTCTGGCTGTGAGCATCTCTTGGACTAATTTCTCAATCTCCATTTTTTGGGTAGCAGAGTAGCGATAGGGCCTGACGGAGACTGAAGTGGAGTTGGGATGCAAGTTGATACAGTGGTCGCACGACCGTGATGGGGGAAGGACGGACGCGGGCACAAGAACTTGCGGAAAGTCGGACAAAACGCGTGTAATATCTGCGAGGACGGCGATTGGTACGCCCGGAATGGGAGTTTGGGCCTCTGAAGGCCAAAGAACCCAAACTGCCTCCACTTCTTTGAGTTTGCGAAGGGCCTGTAGGGTCATAGGGTGGCATTCAAGTCCCAGCTCGCCATGAAGGCAAATTTGCACACCGTTGAAAGTAAAAGCCATGGTCAGCGAACCCTAATTTGCGCGGACATCACCTAACGTCGAGAGCCAAGACACCCCAAGAATCTAGTCGACGCCACTAACGAGAAACATAAACGCTGAAACCTCGAACTCTGCAGACCCTAAGGGAATAGTAACCGAGGGACACACTCCTGTTGTTTTAGCGTCCTTTCCGTCCCTAAGGCGAACAGGAAGCATCGTCGAAGCATCTACTGGAATTGCAAGGGCCGAAGCGATACGAGGTGAGATAAAGCAATGCATTGGCCCGCTGCCGATCATGACTACCACCGGAGAACCCTTAATCGAACCCCTGCGTTTCATAGTCTGATATCCGTCAAACCCGCGAGCTTGGGCGGCGGACAATTGATATGAATTAAAGGATACTCCTTCATCCGGAGCCGGTTGTTCAGGCGGATCAAGGTTGACGTCGTCGTCCTCTGCGTCCAACATGATCATGACTTTTAGAGATTTGTTGGCGCACACATGGAGTGGGCTGTAAGTTTCACGACATCTATAACAAAGGCCTCGGGCATAGAGATCACGGTACTCTGAGGGCGTCAATTTTGGGGGAATACGTGATGTAGAGGGGGCCGATGTCGACCCACTAGACTCCGTTGGTCGGGCGCGGGGTATGTAGATGTTGTTAATCCTTAAATACCTTAACATTATCAACAACATCTTAATTTGACCTTCCGAGATTTTTTCTAAGTCTTTTCTGAAATGCTACATTAAATGTTGATCTAAATGTTGTCGCATTTCTGGCAGGATCTAGAAGCTTCTACAAGGATCTGAAACCTTGAAGATTCCAGAACATTGGAGAACATGCTAGAACGGCCTGGAACCATTTGGAACGACCTGGAGCATTCAAGAAAGATCTAGAAAGATCATGGAAGTTGAGTTCCTAAAAAATAGGACCTCATTGTAGAAGCCTCTAGAATCAGCACCCCACTACTATAAATACCGATGGAAGGCTTCTCAAATCAGTGTACTCTATTCGATCAACTTCCTAGACCGAGCGTATATCCCTGTTAGGAATTGTGGCCAGTAGAACTACCTTTTAGATCATACGTTCGTATCCCACCCGTATGGCTGTGTGTCTTCTTATCTATTGAGAGTGTAATCATTAGATAGACTAGGCATTTCGACAGTGTATACCTTATACACTTAGTTCGTTTTTAGAACAAGGCACCTGCCTCGTTTGTAGTTTCTGTTGTGAATGTTAATGCTGTAACATTTCACACAACATTTATACTTGAAGATAAGTATTGTTTTTCGCCGTAAGGCTAGCATTGATTTTTATTTATAAAATCTATGTGAAAATTATTTCAATTGTGTCACGTTTGTTTTTAGTGTTTCAAGTCTTCCGCTGTGTGAATCATAATTTCTGATATTCTGTTAGAGTCAGTGTTGTACCAATTGTCACAACATTTAGTACAACATTATTCTACTTAAACTTAAATACTTCATATACATACACCACCACACACTTTCAGTTGGTATCAGAGCTGATACCTGACGACACTAGGTTAGATCTTTGGTCAAGTGTGTTTTTAGTGTAGGTTAGCAATGGAAACACATCACATATCCACGACACTTAGGCCACCCGTTTTAGATGGATCGAATTATGCTTATTGGAAGCCTAAGATGCGTATGTACATCATGTCAGTTGATGAACGTGCTTGGAGGACTGTACTTACAGGTTGGGAAGCTCCAAAAAGACCAGCAGACGCAGATGGTGAAATACAACTCAAGAGAGAAGTTGACTGGACGGCTGATGAAATAACAACAGCAAGCTACAATTCTAAAGCTTTAAATGCTATTTTTACTTCTGTTGATGTTTCAATGTTTAAAATTATATCTAACTGTTCTACTTCTAAAGATGCATGGGACAGGTTGCAAGAGCATTGTGAGGGTTCAGAAAGTGTTCGAAGGACTAAGCTTCGAATGTTGGGAACAAAATTTGAGAATTTCAGAATGAAGGAAGATGAAACAATTACAGCCTACAATGAAAGGTTAAGTGAGATTATCAATGAATCACATTCTCTTGGTGACCCTATTTCTAATGTTAGAGTAGTTCATAAGATTTTAAGATCTGTTCCTAAAAGATTTGATGCTAAAATTTGTGCTATTGAAGAGGCAAAAGATACAGATAAGTTAAGTCAAAATGAGTTAGTGAGTATTCTTAGAACTTATGAGATAAACACTAATCAAGATGATGAAGCTAATGCTGATAAGAAAGTTGTGGTTTTTAAAGGGGAAACATCAAACACTTCTGAAGCTCAACCCATCATTACTGAAGTTGACTCTGATGAAGAATTGCTTGATGTATGCCTCAAAAATCCAAACAATGTTGCCTTACTCACTAAGCACTTTAATAAGTTTCTTAAGAAATCTGTGAACAAATCTAGAAACATTCAGCCTAAGATTCAAATCAACACATCAACACCTCAACCAGAAAGGAGGAAAGGTCAATTCACACCAAGACCATCAAAGAGTGAAGGTAAACCAAGGTATGATCCTGAATTTAGAAAATCAGTTCAATGCAATGCTTGTTCTGGTTATGGCCATTATGCAAATGAATGTGCCAATACTAGACTTAAGCAAAAGCTGAATTTTAGTGCTACCTTGAGTGATGAATCTGATGATGACGATCTTGATGAATTAAATCAGAATGAATATTCTAATTTTACCAGAATTGATTATAATGATTCCTCAGATGATGATCTGGATGAAACAGATTCTGATGCTGTACCTGATGCTTCAACATCTACAGCAACATCAGAACAGAGTCACCCAGATTTGAACTGTTTTAATGGTTTGGTTGATGATGCAGGAAAAAGGACTGATGACAAGGAACACCAAAAGCTGTTAGATGATTGGAACAATCAGAAACTCACTCTTAATTCCTTGAATAAAGAGAATGAGGATCTGAAAGACACAATCACCAAGCTAGAAGTTATACTTACCAAAAGAGATCTGGAAATCTGTAACTTAAAGGAGAAATTGATAAATTCCACCTTATGTTTCAAAAAATATTCCAAGAGTGCTTCTGAGGTAAATAATGCTATAGCTACTGGTAAGTCTAATACTCATGGTTTAGGTTATGATGGTACTACTGCTTCTATTTCTGAGAAATTTAGAAAACCTGTGAAATTTGTGAAGGCAAATGTTGTCACATCTGATGCAACATCTGCACAATCAGATCCTCACAAGGTTAAAAGGAAGTATATCTGTCATTACTGTTCTAAAGTTGGTCATATTCGTCCTTACTGTATAAAATTGTTTGAAGAACAGAAAACTTTGAAAATGCTGCATAAAAAACTGTCACATTCTGGTAAACAGTTTATGAAATCTGCATGGAAACCAAAAACTACCTGTAAAGTTGCTCATACCTCCTTAAAAGCATGTCTACCTGATTCTTGGTATTTTGATAGTGGTTGTTCTAGACATATGACAGGTCGTACTGATTTCTTATCTGATTATGTGACCTTGAATAGTGGTAATGTTACATATGGTGGAGGTTCAAAAGGAAAGATTCTTGGTAAAGGAACTTTGAATGTTAAAGGTTTTCCTAAGCTTAAAAATGTCTTACATGTTGATGGCTTACTTGCAAATCTGATTAGCATTAGTCAACTTTGTGATGATAATTTGCATGTGAAATTTGATAAAGATTCATGTTATGTTCTTAATAAAGATGAAGTTTGTGTTATGACTGGTACTAGGTCAGCTGATAATTGCTATCTTATTGGAACAAATATGTGTAACTTGTCAAAATATGATGAAAATGTCTTATGGCATCAAAGATTGGGTCATGCAAATTACAGAGCAATGAATAGACTAATCAAAGGAGATGCAGTAAAAGGAATTCCAAAACTAAGTCTTCACAACAAAACTGTATGTGGACCATGCCAAAAAGGTAAGCAGGTAAGAATGTCGCACAAAATGCTGTCACATTGTACTACACATCGATGTTTTGAATTACTGCACATGGACTTGATGGGTCCTATGGAAACTGAAAGCATTGGAGGAAAGAGGTATTCCTTAGTTGTGGTAGATGATTTTTCTAGATATACCTGGGTAGAGTCTTTAAGAGACAAATCTGAAGCATTTGCTGCATTTAAAATTCTTTATAAGAGGTTCAAAAATGTGTTTAACTTGAAAGTTGGCCGTATTAGAACTGATCATGGTAGGGAATTTGAAAACAGCATGTTTAATGATTTTTGTGATAAAAAGGGTATCTTGCAAGAATATTCATCTCCTAAAACTCCACAACAAAATGGAATTGTTGAAAGAAAGAATAGAACTTTACAAGATATGGCTAGAGTTATGCTTACATCCAAATGTCTTGCTAAGAAATTTTGGGGGGAAGCATTGAATACTGCATGTCATGTTATTAATAGGGTTTTTATTCGTTCTGGCACAAGTCAAACACCTTATGAGATTTTGAACAACAGAAAACCAAGTGTGAAATATTTTCATGTATTTGGTTGTGTGTGTTATATTCTGAATGATAGGGATCAACTTCATAAGTTTGATTCTAAAAGTGATAAAGGTTTCTTTTTAGGCTATTCTAGAAATAGTAAAGCTTATAGAGTATATAACCTTAGAACTAACACTGTTCAAGAATCTGTTAACGTTGTGTTTGATGATGATAAAGGTCTTACAGATGACAAAGATGAAGAAGATGTATCACAGGTTACTGACACTTCTGAGAATACACTGAAGTCTGAGAATGTTGCACCAAATGTTAACACATCTGGGTCAACATCTACAGAACAGACAGTTGTAACTTCACAGAATGACCAGTACATTCCCAAAACGAATCCTTCTTCAAGAATAGGTAAAAGTCATCCTTCTGACCAGATCATAGGCGATGCTACAGTTGGAGTGCAAACAAGAGGAAGAGTAAGATCAAACAAGGTGGATGTGGTAAGAACAATATGCATGTCTTCTATGTGTAATGTTGTAAATGCTGAATGCTATTTATCTGAAATTGAACCTAAGAGTGCTAAAGAAGCCTTAACTGATGAAAACTGGATTAATGCTATGCATGGAGAACTTGGTCAGTTTGAAAGAAATGAAGTATGGACACTTGTTCCAAGACCTAGTCATACTAATGTCATTGGAACAAAGTGGATATTCAAGAATAAAACTGATGAATCTGGTAATATTGTTAGAAACAAGGCTAGGTTAGTAGCACAAGGTTACACCCAAGTTGAAGGAGTTGATTTTGATGAAACTTTTGCACCTGTTGCTAGGATAGAATCTATTAGATTGTTGCTAGCTATTGCATGTTTTATTGATATTAAACTTCATCAAATGGATGTAAAGGCTGCATTTCTAAATGGCATATTGAATGAAGAAGCATATGTTGAACAACCTAAAGGATTTGAAGATCCACAATATCCTGATCATGTATATAAACTTAAGAAAGCATTGTATGGTCTTAAACAAGCTCCTAGAGCATGGTATGGTAGGCTTACTGAATTTCTTTTGGAATATGGATTTATTAGAGGAGAAGCTGATAGAACTTTGTTCATTAAGCACACTGAAGGAGATTTACTTATTGCACAAATATATGTTGATGACATTGTGTTTGGTTCTACTTGTGATAAAATGTTGAGTAATTTTGTTGAGGCAATGACTGCAACATTTGAAATGAGTATGGTTGGAGACTTGAATTATTTTCTAGGTCTTCAAATCAAACAGTGCAGTGATGGTATTTTCTTCTCCCAGAGTAAGTATGCTAAGAACTTGGTTAAAAGATTTGGTCTTGAGAATTCAAAACCAATGAAAACTCCTATGGGATCTACTTTGAAACTTTGCAAAGATAGTACTGGAACAGATGTTGATCCAACACTTTACAGATCCATGATAGGTAGTTTACTATATCTAACCTCTAGTAGACCAGATATTATGTACAGTGTGTGTGTTTGTGCTAGGTACCAAGCAAATCCAAAGGAATCACACCTGAATGTTGTGAAGAGAATCATCAAGTATGTTTCAGGAACAAGTGACCTTGGAATCTGGTATACTAAGGACACCAACAACATTTTGATTGGTTATAGTGATGCTGATTGGGCTGGAGACATAGATGATAGAAAGAGTACGAGTGGAGGATGTTTCTACATGGGAAACAATCTTGTATCATGGCACAGCAAGAAACAGAATTGTGTTTCACAATCCACTGCAGAATCTGAGTATATTGCTGCTGGAAGCTGCTGCACACAACTCTTGTGGCTGAGCAAGATGTTCCATGACTATGGTATTGAGAATGGTATACTTACTATCTTTTGTGATAATACTAGTGCCATTAACATTTCTAAAAATCCTGTACAACACTCACTCACAAAGCACATTAGCATTAGACACCATTTTATGAGAGATTTAGTAGAGAAGAATATTGTTAAGTTGGAGTATGTACCTACTGAAAAACAGAATGCTGATATTTTTACTAAAGCCTTAGACCATGAGAGATTCTCTATCTTGAGGAAATCTCTTGGCATGAGCACTATCTGAAAAGAATTCGGATGGATGTTGTCAAAAATGCGTCAGCATTTGGGACAACATCATGGGTTGTATAAATTTTATAAGTTGAATTTATTTCTTACTTAGTTAAATAATTCCTTTGTAAAATATCTACGAATCTAAGAACCTTGGAGTGCAAAAATAAACATGTCTTACACCTCTCAAATGCATAAAAATGAGAATGTTATTAGCGTACTAAAAGATGTACCAAATCACTGAGTAACTATGGAGCACGGAGTTCGCTACTACGATGCCTTCTTTTCAAAAGGTGATATGCATATGTTGAACAACCTATAGGATTTGAAGATCCACAGTATCCTGATCATGTATATAAACTTAAGAAAGCATTATATGGCCTTAAACAAGCTCCTAGAGCATGGTATGGTAGGCTTACTGACTTTCTTTTGGAATATGGATTTATTAGAGGAGAGGCAGATAGAACTTTGTTCATTAAGCACACTGAAAATAATATACTAATTGCTCAAATATATGTTGATGACATTGTGTTTGGTTCTACTTGTGATAAAATGTTGAGTAAATTTGTTGAGGCAATGACTGCAACATTTGAAATGAGTATGGTTGGAGACTTGAACTATTTTCTAGGTCTTCAAATCAAACAATGCAGTGATGGTATTTTCTTTTCTCAGAGTAAGTATGCTAAGAACTTGGTTAAAAGATTTGGTCTTGAGAATTCAAAATCAATGAAAACTCCTATGGGATCTTCTTTGAAACTTTGCAAAGACAGTGCTGGAACAGATGTTGATCCAACACTTTACAGATCCATGATAGGTAGTTTACTGTATTTAACCTCTAGTAGACCAGATATTATGTACAGTGTGTGTGTTTGTGCTAGGTACCAAGCTAATCCAAAGGAATCTCACCTGAATGCTGTGAAGAGGATCATCAAGTATGTTTCAGTAACAAGTGACCTTGGAATCTGGTATACTAAGGACACCAACAACATTTTGATTGGCTATAGTGATGCTGATTGGACTGGAGACATAGATGATAGAAAGAGTACGAGTGGAGGATGTTTCTACATGGGAAACAATCTTGTTTCATGGCACAGCAAGAAGCAGAATTGTGTTTCACAATCTACTGCAGAATCTGAGTATATAGCTGCTGGAAGCTGCTGTACACAACTCTTGTGGCTGAGCAAGATGTTCCATGACTATGGTATTGAGAATGGTATACTTACAATCTTTTGTGATAATACTAGTGCTATTAACATTTCTAAGAATCCTGTACAACACTCACTCACAAAGCACATTAGCATAAGACATCACTTTATGAGAGATTTAGTAGAGAAGAACATTGTGAAGTTGGAGTATATACCTACTGAAAAACAAAATGCTGACATTTTTACTAAGGCATTAAACCATGAGAGATTCTCAATCTTGAGGAAATCTCTTGGGATGAGCACTATCTGAAAAATTCGGATGGATGTTGTCACAAATGCGGTAGCATTTGGGACAACATCATGGGTTGTATAAATTTTATAAGTTGAATTTATTTCTTACTTAGTTAAATAATTCCTTTGTAAAATATCTACGAATCTAAGAACCTTGGAGTGCAAAAATAAACATGTCTTACACCTCTCAAATGCATAAAAATGAGAATGTTATTAGCATACTAAAAGATGTACCAAATCACTGAGTAACTATGGAGCACGGAGTTCGCTACTACGATGCCTTCTTTTCAAAAGGTGATATTTGGTAAAAACATCAACATATTTGTAATCCATTAAGTAAGTATGGGGCACGGAGTTCGCTACTACGATGTACTCTACAGGAACAATGGATCAATACAAATTAGATGCTATAACACAAAAAGAAAAAATATGGTGCAACACAAATGAAGCAAATTCATGTAAAAACCGTGTTGAGGTGTTTGTAACAGTTTTGAGCACAACATTGCCTGATTCGAATTTATTTTTATCTGTTGTAATTATTTAATTATTTATTGAGATTTATTTTATTTATTTAACTATATACTAATCCACATTTTTTTTTATTTTTCAGATTATGCTTGGACTAAGTAAAAATTCTAGAAACTTCTTAATTACTCAATTAATTAATAAAATTGATTTTTCCCACAAATTAAACCATGATCTAGGTTGTGGCTAAAAATGTGGAGCACTATCAAATTATTTCTGGAATTAATCGTGTTAAGCTCCAACTACACTCATTCTCTCTATAAAACTCAATTAATTGTGATTTATTTTGCTAATTGTCTTTTTCGAGTTTTTGTTAAGTACTGTATTTGCAGAAACTGTTCTTTGGCCGTGTATTTCCCAAATTTACTACATACACTCTCAAAAACCTACCTTGGAAATCCAACCGATTCTTCTTAATGGCTGGAAACCACCCTCGATCACACTCTCACTCACACTCTTCTCCTGAATCTTCCGATCAAAACGCCCAAAATTCTCTCAATCTTCTTGCTTCAATGGCCTCACAACAGTCAAATTCCTCAAATGCCGACACCAATGTCTCTGCAACTCCATCAACAACCACTCCTGTTCCACAAACTACTCCACCAACTACCCACATCCCACAAGACTCAACTGTTGAAGAATTCACTAGGGCTATTGAAGAGGTATCCAACACTCTTCGGACTACTGGTCATCTACCTGTGATGACGTTTGGAGATATCACTGTGGATATCTCGAGCTATTTGGCCGAACAAACTGCCCAAATGGCTGCTGCTGCCAAAACCCCCAATTCTTCAAACCCTACTGAGCCAGCTGCACCGGAACGGAATGTGAAAACCGTTGCTGAAGGAGAAGCTAGTGCTGATGCATCCAATTCTGAGGATGTCGAAATGGAAGATGCTGAAGCTTCTGATGATGGTACAAATTCTTCACTCTCTGTCTCTGATGAGTCTGCTCCCATTCCTCTCAAGAAGAATGCACAGAAAGGAAAAAGACAGAGAAGCCCTGTTCAAAGGAGGAGGTCAAACCGTGTGTTTACCCGAATAGATTACTCTGAGTCTATGAGGAAGAAGAAGAAAGCCGGAGCTGATGCTAGTGAACCGATTCAAGTGTTCACTGAATCTGATGAAGAAACCGAAGTTGCCACTGTTGCTGCAAAGAAACCAAAGACTGTTGCTGAGAAACCAAAGAAAGCTGCTGTTGAACGAAGGAAGAAAGTTGCTGCTGATCCTAAAGAAAAAGGGAAAGCCAAGATGATCCCTGAAGAAGAACCTGCTGAATCAGACTCTGATTCTGATTTCAATGTTTGCCTAAGAGACATGCAAGAATCTCTTAAGAAGAATGCTGAGTCATTTGCTGCTGCAAAAGAGCCCACACCAGAACCTGATGATGATGGAAGTGGAGACAGCTCATCTTCTGAGGCAAAGAGCTCATCTGCTGAAGCAAAGAGCTCATCCAAAAGCTCCTCTGCACATGATGGAGACACTGATCCTGATGAGGAACTGCCTTCTGAGGCAGAAAATGAAGGTATCTCTGATCACTCCACTTATGTTGAGAAAAGGTTAGAAATTTATTCTAAGAGGAAGCTGTTGATTGAGAAAAGAATTAATGTGCCTGATTTTGATAGTAAGGGTATGATTAAGTTCTTAGAGGATAGAAATCTGTTGAATGCTGTTACATTTGGTGAAGCTTTTCTTACAAACTGGTCTTATGAATTCTATGTCTGTATGAAGAAAAGTTATGGAAAAAGGAGTTCTAGGTCTTATGGTACTGTTAATTTTAGGGGGAGGGATGTGCCATTCACTCCAGAACTTATTAATGAGTTCTTGCACACTCCTAATGTTGATGAGGATGATGATCCAGATATGGATGTTGTGATTACTGCAATCACAGGGGGTAGAAAGACTAAGTGGACTAGGAAGATGCTAGCTAGGCACTTAACCTCCTTACATTCTGTTTTGTATAAGCTGATCATATACAATTGGATTCCCACTACCAACACCACTAAGATCACAAGAGACCAAGCCATTCTTATGTATAGGATTTCTATACTTAAGAAGTTCAATCTGGGACATACCATCTTTCACCATATGAGGAAATTTACTGGGAAAACTACTGGGAAAGGAAATCTGCCCTATCCAGTCTTGATTTCAAACTATCTGAAGCACCATGGCTTCACTGCTAAGAAGACTGATGTCTTGAGGGGGAGAGTGCCACTGCTTGCTATTGCTCCTGCCTTATTGATTGGGGACAGAATCATTGATTTGCCCATAGTTGCTCCTGGTACTGATAGTCCACAGAGATCTTCCAGACCCTCTACTTCTGATCAACCAGGCCCTTCCAGAACACATCAGAGAAATGCACCCCCAAATGTTGAGAACATTCGTGTCAACATTTCTGGTAATGTGTATCTTTCACAGGAATTCATCAAACTCCAACTCCAACACTTGCAGGAAACAATAGATGAACTTCAGTTCCTGAAGGACAGGTGGACCAACCTACTTTCACCTACAACAGGGGGAGTACCACCACCATCCAACTCCAATGTGGTCATTGAGGAGATAAATGAAGATGGAGTTCCAGCTGGTGCTGTACCTGATGCTGGAGGAGATGCTGCTGTTACTGATGTAGTTGCACATCTTGCATCTATTTACTTTGTGGATGAAGTTGATGAACAGGAACATTGATCTTCCTGGAGAAAGCTGTTAGACAGGGGGAGATCTGAATTCCAAAAATGGCTATGGTGCAGGAAGATGATGCTGCAGCTGTTACCACAGCAATATAAGCCATTTATTCAGCTCTACCTTTGTAATTAATGTTTAAGTATTCTGAATTTTTGATACACTTGTTGTTTATTTTTCCTAGATGATAGGATGTTTATTACTGCAACTTGCTTAATGGTTCCACTTGATGTTTGTTTACTGTCTTGCTTAATTTGTTTGCAGATTATCATGTGTCTACTATTGCAGGTTGTGTATAGTTTTTGTTTATATTCTGTTTACATTATGTTTGTTGCTCTGATTTTTTTTGTTTGTTTTGTTTTGTTAGTGTCATACTTAGATTCTAAGTGAATTTCTTCCAGTTTAACTTATTATCTTAGTATAGTTACTTATGTTGTGAGTAAGTGTATAGTTTATACTTATTCTATTTTGGATAAAATAGTCTTGATCTTTTGGCGCGGATCATTATGAAATTATCATTGATCTTCAGTCGATTTGATCCAACGATTACAACAAGTATTGTCTTGACTAGTGCTTAGCAATGATGTCAACCTCAACTAAGTACATAAAACTGAGTATGTATAGAAATATATGTGCATCAGGTGTGTTGTAGTCGAAAGGTCAAATTGGGGGAGATTGTAGATGTTGTTAATTCTTAAATGTCTTAACATTATCAACAACATCTGAATTTGACCTTCCGAGATTTTTTCTAAGTCTTTTCTGAAATGCTACATTAAATGTTGACCTAAATGTTGTCGCATTTCTGGCAGGATCTAGAAGCTTCTACAAGGATCTGGAACCTGGAAGATTCCAGAACATTGGAGAACATGCTAGAACAGCCTAGATACATTTGGAACGACCTGGAGCAGCCTAGAAGGATCTAGAAAGATCATGGAAGTTGTGGAAGTTGAGTTTCCTAAAAAATAGGACCTCAATGTGGAAGCCTCTAGAATTTCGTATCCCACACTATAAATACCCATTGAAGGCTTCATAATTCGGTGTGCTCTATTCGATCAATATCCTAGACCGAGCGTTCATCCCTGTTAGGAAATTGTGGCCAATAGTTCTACATTTTAGTTCATACGTTGTATACCACCCGTATGACTGTGTGTCTTCTTATCTATTGAGAGTGTAATCATTAGATAGACTAGGCATTTCGACAGTGTATAATTTATACACTTAGTTCGTTTTCTAGACTTGGCACCTGCCTCGTTTATAGTTTCATTGTGATTGTTAATGCTGTAACATTTCACACAACATTTGTACTTGAAGATAAGTATTGTTTTTCGCCGTAAGGCTAGCATAGATTTTTATTTATAAAATCTATGTGAAAATTATTTCCATTGTGTCACGTTTGTTTTTAGTGTTTCAAGTCTTCCGCTGTGTTAATCTTAATTTCTGATATTCTGTTAGAGTCAGTGTTGTACCAATTGTCACAACATTTAGTACAACATTATTCTACTTAAACTTAAACACTTCATATACATACCACAGCACACTTTCAACTACCATTTCAGTTGGGCAATAACAGAGCACGTGGGCAGTTACAAGCGGTTGCAAACGGTTGATAACTACTCAAACAGTTCCTAATAGCAGCAACTACCTTTGGTCTTTATAAACTCTTATTTGTGTACATTGTAAAGGTTGGATGCATTTGTAGTACGTTTTGTAATCTTTGAGTTGTGTGAGTTCACGAGTGAAGTGAGGAAATATCCTATTCCGAGTGAATGAGTGTGTAAACATTCTTTATCAATCAAAGAAGTACTACTCTGGTCCAGTGGATGTAGATCACATTGATCGAACCACTTAAATCCTTGTGTGTTGTTTGTCTCGTTGCTTACTTTTTGAATTACTATCCTAGAGCAGTTATTTCTTATATCTTCAAGTATTCTACTTGGTTGGAGACGTCTAACCTACCCGAATTACTTGACAACTGGCGCCGTCTGTGGGAAACCGAAGTAGCTGCAGATAAAAGATGGGGAATTCTACCAAGTACAACATAGAGAAGTTTACAGGCACTGGAGATTTTGGGCTGTTGAAGGTCAAGATGCAGGCCCTCCTTGAACAGCAAGGATTATTCGAGGCTGTCGAAGAATCCGAAGAGATTGCAGAGGAATCTGCAACAGCTGCTGCTGAAAAGAGCAAGTTGCTCAGAAAAGCTCGAAGCACGATCCTACTCTGCCTTGGAGATAAGGTCTTGAGGGAGGTTGCTAAAGAGAAGACAGCGAAGGAGGTTTGGGATAAGCTTGAGAAGTTATATATGGTGAAAACTCTTGCTAACCGACTCTATTCGAAGCAGAAGCTGTATGCCTTTAGAATGGGAGATGACAAACCCATCACGGAGCAGCTAGATGAGTTCAACAAGATTCTTGATGATCTGGAGAATTTGGATGTCAAGTTAGATGAAGAGGATAAGGCTCTGATCTTGTTGAGTGCTCTTCCTAAGTCCTTTGAAATCCTAAAGGACACCATCTTGTATGGTAGAAAGGAGGCAATCACATTGGAGGATGTGATCTTGGCTGTCAAGTCCAAGCTGCTGCATAATAAAACAGCTCAAGGAGATAAGAGCAGTAGTGGAGAAGGATTGGCAATCAAGGGAGGTCAGAAGAAATCTGTCTCCAAGAAGGGGTCTAGTCAACCCAAGGGAGCTGATAAGGGAAAATCAGCTGTGTCAAATCAAGGGGAAGTTGTATGCCACCATTGCAACAAACCTGGGCACTTTAAGAGTACTTGTTACAAGTACAAACAGCTTATGAGAAAAGCTGGTCCTAAGAACCCTGTTGATAAGAATCAAGCAAATCAAACCCAAGAAGATAAGGAGCAGAAAGGCTATGAGTCAGCTCAGTCCCTATCCATCACTTCCACTAAAGAACAGCAGGTTTGGATTTTAGATTCAGGGTGTTCTTTCCACATGACTCCAAGGAGAGATTGGTTTCATGATTTTAAGCATCAGAATGGAGGTTCTGTGTTGTTAGGGAATGATCACACTTGCAAAGTCAAAGGTGAAGGTACAGTACACTTGAAGATGTATGATGGAGTAGTGAGGATTCTCAGGAGGGTCAGGTATGTTCCTGAACTCAAGAGAAATTTGATATCTCTTGGTATGCTGGATTCAATGGGCTACAAATTCCAGTCAGAAGATGGAGAGCTCAGAGTTTCAAAGGGGGAATTTACTGTTCTTAAAGGTGAGAGAAGGCAAGATCTCTACTTTCTTAAGGGAGGAACAGTAGTTGGGAGATCAGATGTGGCAAGGGTGCAAGACAACTCAATGTTGTGGCACAGAAGACTAGGTCATGTAGGAGAGAAGGGCCTACTTGAGCTAAGTAAGCAAGGATTGCTAGGTGGTGACAAGATCACAAAGCTTGATTTGTGTGAGCACTGCATTCTTGGGAAATCCAAGAGATTGAAGTTTGGGAAGAGTTCACACTCTACCAAAGGAATTTTGGACTATGTCCATTCAGATTTATGGGGGCCAGCTAGGAATCAGACCAGAAGTGGTGGGAGATACTTCATGTCTATCATAGATGACTACTCAAGAAAGGTATGGATCACTATCCTGAAATCCAAGTCAGAAGCATTTGAAAAGTTCAAGGAATGGCTCACTGAGGTTGAGAATGTCTATGGAAAGAAGCTCAAACATTTGAGAACTGATAATGGGCTGGAATTCATATCAGAAGAGTTCAATGTTTTCTGCAAGAAGAAGGGTATAGTGAGGCACAGAACAGTACCAGGTACACCTCAGTAGAATGGAGTTGCTGAGAGAATGAACCAGACTTTGCTTGAGAGAGTTAGATGCATGTTGAGCAGCTCTGGATTGCCTAAAGTATTTTGGGGAGAAGCAGTGTCAACAGCAGCCTATTTGATAAACAGAAGCCCTTCCTCAGCTGTGCAATTTAAAACCCCAGAAGAGGTATGGTCTGGCCATACAGCTGAGTACAGTAATTTGAGAGTTTATGGTTGTTCAGCATATGCCCATGTCAAGCAAGATAAGCTTGAGCCTCGAGCCTTGAAGTGTGTGTTCGTAGGGTATCCTTCAGGAGTGAAAGGGTATAGGTTGTGGTGCCTTGAAGCTGGAATGCAGAAGTGTATTATCAGCAGAGATGTAACTTTTGATGAAAGTAGAATGCCATTGAAAGAAGAGGCAAGTTCTAGTTCATCACACAACAGACCAGATGAGACACAGGTTGAGGTGGAGCATGTTGAAACCAGAACAGTAACTGAAGATCAGATTGATCCAGATGAGGAGGAGACTACTCATAGTGATACTGAGCTTCATGACTATCAGCTCACTAGGGACAGAACCAGAAGAGAAGTCCACCCACCTCAGAGGTATGGTCAAGCTGACATTGTATCATTTGCATTATGTGCAGCCCTTGAGGTGGAGTCTCTGGAGCCTAAAACTTACACATAAGCCATCAACTGCCATGACAAAGAGAAGTGGTTAGTTGCTATGGAGGAAGAACTGTTATCTCTGAACAAAAACCAGACTTGGGAGATTGTTGAGAGGCCTAAGAACAAGAAACTTGTTGGGTGTAAGTGGATCTACAAGAAGAAGGTGGAGGCTCAGAGAGGTGGCAAGATTAGGTACAAGGCAAGGCTTGTAGCTAAGGGATTTACACAGAAAGAAGGTATTGGCTTTAATGAGATCTTCTCTCCTGTTGTTAAGCATTGTAGCATCAGAATCTTGTTGGCTATGGTTGCTCAATATGAATTGGAGCTGCATCAGATGGATGTGACCACAGCATTTCTTCATGGGACTCTAGATGAGAAGATCTACATGAAAATACCAGAAGGGTTGGACATAGAAGATGGAGAAGACAAAGTGTGCTTACTCAGAAAATCACTCTATGGCCTCAAACAAAGCCCTAGACAATGGTACTTAAGGTTTGATGAGTACATTTGCTCAGCTGGTTTTGCAAGAAGCTTGTATGACAGCTGTGTTTACTTCAGAAGAGTTGGAAGTTCAGTTACCTATCTTCTGCTGTATGTTGATGATATGTTAATAGCTGGGGAGTCTATTAACAGTATCAATCAAGTGAAAGAGATTCTCAAAAGGGAGTTTGAGATGAAAGATCTTGGTGAAGCTAAAGTGATCTTGGGGATGGAGATCAGTAGAGTTGAGGGAGCAATTCAGCTTAGTCAGCCTACCTATCTGAAGAAGGTGTTAGAGAGATTCAGGATGCATCAAGCTAAGTCAGTTTCTACACTAATTGGTCAGCATCAGAAGCTATCCAATCAGATGTGTCCCAAGAACAGCCAAGAAAGAACTCAGATGAGTAAGGTTCCTTATGCCAGTGTAGTAGGGAGTTTAATGTATGCTATGGTGTGTTGTAGACCAGATTTAACTCATGCAATGAGTGTAATCAGCAGATACATGAGTGATCCAGGCTTAAGTCATTGGGAGACAGTTAAGTGGGTCATGAGATATGTTCTGGGATTAGCTGAGAAAGGTCTAAAATTTCAGAAGATATCAGATGAGGGAGAAGCACTTGTGGGATATGTTGATGCCGACTATGCAGCCAATGTAGACACAAGAAAGTCCTTGACAGGGTATGTATTCACCTTATTTGGTACAGCTATATCATGGAGGTCAATACATCAGTCCGTAGTTGCATTATCTACTACAGAATCAGAATATGTGGCCTTGACTGAAGCAGTGAAGGAGAGCATGTGGCTTAAGGGGATCTTGAAGGAGTTTGGTATATCACAAAGAAGTGTGACTGTCTTCTGTGATAACCAAAGTGCAATACATCTTGCAAAGCATCAGGGGTATCATGAGAGAACTAAACATATAGATGTGAAGCTGTACTTTGTAAGAGATATTGTAGAGAAGGGGGTGGTCCAGGTAGTGAAGATTGCTACAGAGGAGAACCCTGCTGATGCGTTCACTAAGGCATTGCCAAAAGAAAAGTTTGGCTTGTGTCTTAGACTTATTGGACTGCATTAATTCCTCTGAGGAGAAGGCTACTGTTCTTGTGGCAGAAGATCAGTAGTGGAGGCTATTCTTTGAGGAGGATAGTGTTGGTGTTTTTGGTGGAGGTTAGTTCGATTATGAGCTAAAGGTGGAGAATTGTGAGTGTTATCTCATAATCTCAAAATCAGCACAGTAAACTATTGAGCTGATAGGATCAGATAAGATGACTTAGGCCTTATCAGATGAGTTGAAGGGTTTCAATCAGATGAGAAGGTGATGCTTAGAGTTCAGCACAGTTGGGATCAGCACAGTACTGGACTAAGATCAGTACTTCAGCAGACTGGACTAAGATCAGTACTTCAGCAGAGTGTACCAAGATCAGTACTTTAGGAGAGTAGATCAGCTCAGTACCAGATCAGCACAGTACTTGGGTCAGCACAGTACCAGGTCAGCACAGTACTTGGGTCAGCACAGTACTTGGTCAGTGCAGTTAAGATCAGCACAGTATGAAGTCTATCAGCAGAGTTAGCTTTTGATCATCAGAGCAGAAGAGTTGGGTATCAGAACACTAAGTAGTGTTCTGATCTTTATGGGCAAATCTTCTGGTTCAAAGTTAGTTAGTTTAACTAACTGTTTTACAGTTACAACAACTTGAGGGCATAACTACCATTTCAGTTGGGCAATAACAGAGCACATGGGCAGTTACAAGCGGTTGCAAACGGTTGATAACTACTCAAACAGTTCCTAACAGCAGCAAGGTCTTTATAAACTCTTGTTTGTGTACATTGTAAAGGTTGGATGCATTTGTAGTACGTTTTGTAATCTTTGAGTTGTGTGAGTTCACGAGTGAAGTGAGGAAATATCCTATTCCGAGTGAATGAGTGTGTAAACATTCTTTATCAATCAAAGAAGTACTACTCTGGTCCAGTGGATGTAGATCACATTGATCGAACCACTTAAATCCTTGTGTGCTGTTTGTCTCGTTGCTTACTTTTTGAATTACTATCCTATAGCAGTTATTTCTTATATCTTCAAGTATTCTACTTGGTTGGAGACGTCTAACCTACCCGAATTACTTGACACTAACTTAGACCGAATTCAGTGTAAATCGTTTAAGTTTTCACTTTTCCAATTTACGTTTAGGATGTCCAATTTAAATTCTTTTTAGTCCAATTTATGGCCAAATAGTTTAACTCACGTCCTGAATCGGGGACGTGCCCCAGTATGTTTGAGTCACTCTGAAAGCATCTGGCTTCTTGTGAGTTTGGGAAAAGAAGTTGGAGTATAGTGGGACTATGGGAAAACATTGAGGAGGAGATGTACACGTTTCTGAATCTACTGTGCAAATTGGATGCAATTATTAGTAATAAATTAAACCAATAATCATTATAAATTTAAACAACCTAACTAGAGAAATAGTATAATTCAATCATTTCAACACTCTTACGTACTGCTTTGTAAAACAACTATGTGTTGGATTTATTGCATATTTTTGTGCTTTAATTGAATATTTATTGTGAATTAAATTGATATTTTACTGCATTTTTTCCGACTCATTATTTGGTAACTTCAATTATCTTGATATTTTTATTTTCTTATTTAATTTAAATAAATGAAGCCCAAGTGATTAAGCGAGTGGGCTGTGTTGATTGATGGTACAAAAGCTGAAGAAATGGGCTGAATTGAGTCATAGCAATACACGCACGGACACTATAGAAATGAGATGGGTCAATTAATTCATCTAATGTTTTTTGGGCTTTAATGGCCCATTAAGGACTTTTGGTGTTTAAAAAAGCAAGCAGCAGTGTTGAGTAAAAGGAGGAGCCGTCGTTTTTGAATTCTGGGAGGAGAGCAGGCAGGAGGCGGCCACTGTTCTGGACAATTGGAGATTTTGGAATTGCCGTGAGAATTAAAACAATGGTTCTGATCTTGTTTTTATCGTTTGCTCTTATTATGTTTAGTAGGTAAATTGTTTTTCTAGCCCGAGGATGTGAAACCTGGATTTATTTATGCCTTTTTAATTAATTAATTAACGGTTTATCTCAATCCCTATTTCGATTTCGTTATTATTTGATTATATGCGAAGCATGTTTTGATCAATAGATTTATTAGGATTGGCCATCCGAGTTGATTTGTTATCAATTCTAGTTAATTCACAATTTATAATCCGTAATTGTTATATTATTGTGGATATCGTAGCAACTAAGGCAGAACACCTTAGGGGATAATAACGTCTAGGTTGCATGAAATGAGCATCTCGTATTCATGGTCTAGTTTATTCTATTGTTTTAGCTCTTTAATGCGTTCCTCGAGTTGAACATTAAATACATGTTTTAGGGTTATTCGTAGGGATAGATTAATTGGGGGTCGTACTTTCTAATTAATTAAACTTAAGAAACAATTCGAACTAGTTTGGTCGTATCACTGGTTTAGGGATAAGATTTGAGATTAGATTGAGATTACCGGGTTCACTAATTAAATTGGTAAAATTAATTAAGGGGAAGCAATCCGAGGCTAGATCGTTCTTTATATTTGATTCTTGTTTATTTTTATTGCTTACTTTTATTTTTCATGCTTTCTAGTAGTCAGATAGAAACCACTAATCCAACTCCCCCCATTTTTACTGCTTTCATAACACAATTTATTCAATTGAGTTTCACCACTCCCTGTGGGATCGACCCTTACTTACTCTACTGCATAGTGGATATTTAAGGTATTTATTTTTGGGTGCCGACGACAGCACACCACTATGTAATCATTTGGGGTAATTCTCATACTCCAATATAATCTGGAATGAAATTTACTGATAAAAAAAATATGCATGAGTTAGTTGCTAAGCTAATTAAGTGTAGTTGTTTATTGATCACCAACCCTTGACGACGAAGTTGTTATAATTATCCTTCTGTTATTTTTATTTTTTCTTCCTTTTATCATATATATATAGGTGCGTATAAATTGTAAAGGACGTAACTAATATAAAATTTTGTACTCGTTACAAGAATGAATTTGTGGTCCACGGAAAGGGAGATAATTTGTTCTCTTATATACATATATTTTGACATTTCAAAACATATTTACAACGTGATAAATATTGTAGTAGCTAGCCCATATCGAAGAGATAAGGTGGTCCAATGCCAGCCGGGATCATATAAAAGAGATATTGATTCAAAATGAAATACACGTTTTGTGCATTCTTCAGAAATGTTTGCATCCTCCATTTCAACGTCTTCAGGGTCAGACGTGGCAGTGGCTTCTTCTTCAACAGAAGCATCAACGTTCTCAGTTTGCGGTTCGTGAACAGAGGGTGATTTGGGGCTTTTTGAAGCAGAAGCCATTTGGGCGGTTTGCTCAGCCAAATAGCTTGATATGTCCACCGTGATACCTCCAAAAGTCATCACGGGCAAATGGCCTGTAGTTCGAAGAGTATCAGACACTTCTTCGATAGCCCTAGTGACCTGTTCAACGGTTGCATCGTGAGGAAAGTTTGTTTGAGGAGCAGTTTGAGGAGTGGTTTGAGGAGTGGGAATGGTTGTTGATGGTGTTGCAGAGACATTTGAGTCAGCATTTGAAGCGGTAGAGTTTTGTGAAGCCATGGAAGCAAGGATTTCGAGAGGATTTGTGCGAGAGTGAGATGAGGTTTTCGAATCAGAGAGAGATTGTGAGGAATTCGAGTTTGTTCCAGCCATTTAAGTTAGGCGGTTGGAATTTCAAGGTAAGGATGGAAATTTGCACACACTTCTTTGAGATATACACAACCAAATAACAATTCTGCAATCTTAGTACTCAACACAATCAGAAATCACAATTAGCAAATAAATGACATCTTATGTTTGATATTTATAGAGAGAATAATGTAGTTGGAGGTTAAGAAAATAAAACAGAAGAATTAATCTAGAATTTTCGAAAGTGCTCCACATTTTTAGCCACAACCTAGATCATGGTTAATTAGTGGGAAAGATCAATTAATTAGATAATTAAGAAGCTTCCAGAATTAATTAAACTCGCATAATCTGAAAAAATAGATAAGGGTCAGTAATTAATTAAATAAATAAAATGAATCTCAATAAATAATTAAATAATTACACAGATAAAAATAAATTCGAATCAGGCAATGTTGTGCTCAAAACTGTTACAAACACCTCAACACGGTTTTTACATGAATTTGCTTCATTTGTGTTGCACCATATTTTTTTCTTTTTGTGTTATAACATCTAATTTGTATTGATCCATTTTTCCTGTAGAGTGCATCGTAGTAGCGAACTCCGTGCCCCATACTTACTTAATGGATTACAAATATGTTGATGTTTTTACCAAATATCACCTTTTGAAAAGAAGGCATCGTAGTAGCGAACTCCGTGCTCCATAGTTACTCAGTGATTTGGTACATCTTTTAGTATGCTAATAACATTCTCATTTTTATGCATTTGAGAGGTGTAAGACGTTTATTTTTGCACTCCAAGGTTCTTAGATTCGTAGATATTTTACCAAGGAATTATTTAACTAAGTATGAAATAAATTCAACTTATAAAATTTATACGACCCATGATGTTGTCCCAAATGCTGACGCATTTGTGACAACATCCATCCGAATTCTTTTCAGATAGTGCTCATGCCAAGAGATTTCCTCAAGATAGAGAATCTCTCATGGTCTAAGGCTTTTGTAAAAATATCAGCATTCTGTTTTTCAGTAGGTACATACTCCAACTTAACAATATTCTTCTCTACTAAATCTCTCATAAAATGGTGTCTAATGCTAATGTGCTTTGTGAGTGAGTGTTGTACAGGATTTTTAGAAATGTTAATGGCACTTGTATTATCACAAAAGATAGTAAGTATACCATTCTCAATACCATAGTCATGGAACATCTTGCTCAGCCACAAGAGTTGTGTGCAGCAGCTTCCAGCAGCAATATACTCAGATTCTGCAGTGGATTGTGAAACACAATTCTGTTTCTTGCTGTGCCATGATACAAGATTGTTTCCCATGTAGAAACATCCTCCACTCGTACTCTTTCTATCATCTATGTCTCCAGCCCAATCAGCATCACTATAACCAATCAAAATGTTGTTGGTGTCCTTAGTATACCAGATTCCAAGGTCACTTGTTCCTGAAACATACTTGATGATTCACTTCACAGCATTCAGGTGTGATTCCTTTGGATTTGCTTGGTACCTAGCACAAACACACACACTGTACATAATATCTGGTCTACTTGAGGTTAAATATAGTAAACTACCTATCATGGATCTGTAAAGTGTTGGATCAACATCTGTTCCAGCACTGTCTTTGCACAGTTTCAAAGTGGATCCCATAGGAGTTTTCATTGGTTTTGAATTCTCAAGACCAAATCTCTTAACCAAGTTCTTAGCATACTTACTCTGGGAGAAGAAAATACCATCACTGCACTGTTTGATTTGAAGACCTAGAAAATAATTCAAGTCTCCAACCATACTCATTTCAAATGTTGCAGTCATTGCCTCAACAAAGTTACTCAACATTTTATCACAAGTAGAACCAAACACAATGTCATCAACATATATTTGTGCAATAAGTAAATCTCCTTCAGTGTGCTTAATGAACAAAGTTCTATCAGCTTCTCCTCTAATAAATCCATATTCCAAAAGAAAGTCAGTAAGCCTACCATACCATGCTCTAGGAGCTTGTTTAAGACCATACAATGCTTTCTTAAGTTTATATACATGATCAGGATATTGTGGATCTTCAAATCCTTTAGGTTGTTCAACATATGCTTCTTCATTCAAAATGCCATTTAGAAATGCAGCCTTTACATCCATTTGATGAAGTTTAATATCAATAAAACATGGAATAGCTAGCAACAATCTAATAGATTCTATCCTAGCAACAGGTGCAAAAGTTTCATCAAAATCAACTCCTTCAACTTGGGTGTAACCTTGTGCTACTAACCTAGCCTTGTTTCTAACAATATTACCAGATTCATCAATTTTATTCTTGAATATCCACTTTGTTCCAATGACATTAGTATGACTAGGTCTTGGAACAAGTGTCCACACTTCATTTCTTTCAAACTGACCAAGTTCTTCATGCATAGCATTAATCCAGTTTTCATCAGTTAAGGCTTCTTTAGCACTCTTAGGTTCAATTTCAGATAAATAGCATTCAGCATTTACAATGTTACACATAGAAGACATGCATATTGTTCTTACCACATCTACCTTGTTTGATCTTACTCTTCCTCTTGTTTGCACTCCAACTGTAGCATCACCTATGATCTGGTCAGAAGGATGACTTTTACCTATTCTTGAAGAAGGATTCGTTTTGGGAATGTACTGGTCATTCTGTGAAGTTACAACTGTCTGTTCTGTCGATGTTGACCCAGATGTGTTAACATTTGGTGCAACATTCTCAGACTTCAGTGTATTCTCAGAAGTGTCAGTAACCTGTGATACATCTTCTTCATCTTTGTCATCTGTAAGACCTTTATCATCATCAAACACAACATTAACAGATTCTTGAACAGTGTTAGTTCTAAGGTTATATACTCTATAAGCTTTATTATTTCTAGAATAGCCTAAAAAGAAACCTTTATCACTTTTAGAATCAAACTTATGAAGTTGATCCCTATCATTCAGAATATAACACACACAACCAAATACATGAAAATATTTCACACTTGGTTTTCTGTTGTTCAAAATCTCATATGGTGTTTGACTTGTGCCAGAACGAATAAAAATCCTATTAATAACATGACATGCAGTATTCAATGCTTCTCCCCAAAATTTCTTAGCAAGACATTTGGATGTAAGCATAACTCTAGCCATTTCTTGTAAAGTTCTATTCTTTCTTTCAACAATTCCATTTTGTTGTGGAGTTTTAGGAGATGAATATTCTTGCAAGATACCCTTTTTATCACAAAAATCATTAAACATGCTATTTTCAAATTCCCTACCATGATCAGTTCTAATACGGCCAACTTTCAAGTTAAACACATTTTTGAACCTTTTATAAAGAATTTTAAATGCAGCAAATGCTTCAGATTTGTCTCTTAAAGACTCTACCCAGGTATATCTAGAAAAATCATCTACCACAACTAAGGAATACCTCTTTCCTCCAATGCTTTCAGATTCCATAGGACCCATCAAGTCCATGTGCAGTAATTCAAAACATCGATGTGTAGTACAATGTGACAGCATTTTGTGCGACATTCTTACCTGCTTACCTTTTTGGCATGGTCCACATACAGTGTTGTTGTGAAGATTTAGTTTTGGAATTCCTTTTACTGCATCTGCTTTGATTAGTCTATTCATTGCTCTGTAATTTGCATGACCCAATCTTTGATGCCATAAGACATTTTCATCATATTTTGACAAGTTACACATATTTGTTCCAATAAGATAGCAATTATCAGCTGACCTAGTACCAGTCATAACACAAACTTCATCTTTATTAAGAACATAACATGAATCTTTATCAAATTTCACATGCAAATTATCATCACAAAGTTGACTAATGCTAATCAGATTTGCAAGTAAGTCATCAACATGTAAGACATTTTTAAGCTTAGGAAAACCTTTAACATTCAAAGTTCCTTTACCAAGAATCTTTCCTTTAGAACCTCCACCATATGTAACATTACCACTATTCAAGGTCACATAATCAGATAAGAAATCAGTACGACCTGTCATATGTCTAGAACAACCACTATCAAAGTACCATGAATCAGGTAGACATGCTTTTAAGGAGGTATGAGCAACATTACAGGTAGTTTTTGGTTTCCATGCAGATTTCATAAACTGTTTACCAGAATGTGACAGTTTTTTATGCAGCATTTTCAAAGTTTTCTGTTCTTCAAACAATTTTATACAGTAAGGACGAATATGACCAACTTTGAAACAGTAATGACAGATATACTTCCTTTTAACCTTGTGAGGATCTGATTGTGCAGATGTTGCATCAGATGTGACAACATTTGCCTTCACAAATTTCACAGGTTTTCTAAATTTCTCAGAAATAGAAGCAGTAGTACCATCATAACCTAAACCATGATTATTAGACTTACCAGTAGCTATAGCATTATTTACCTCAGAAGCACTCATGGAATATTTCTTGAAACATAAGGTGGAATTTATCAATTTCTCCTTTAAGTTACAGATTTCCAGATCTCTTTTGGTAAGAATAACCTCTAGCTTGGTGATTGTGTCTTTCAGATCCTCATTCTCTTTATTCAAGGAATTAAGAGTGAGTTTCTGATTGTTCCAATCATCTAACAGCTTTTGGTGTTCATTGTCATCAGTCATTTTTCCTGCATCATCAACTAAACCATTAAAACAGTTCAAATTTGGGTGACTCTGTTCTGATGTTGCTGTAGATGTTGAAGCATCAGGTACAACATCAGAATCTGTTTCATCCAGATCATCATCTGAGGAATCATTATAATCAATTCTGGTAAAATTAGAATATTCATTCTGATTTAATTCATCAAGATCATCATCATCAGATTCATCACTCAAGGTAGCACTGAAATTCAGTTTTTGCTTAAGTCTAGTGTTGGCACCTTCATTTGCATAATGGCCATAACCAGAACAAGCATTGCATTGAACTGGTTTTCTAAATTCAGGATCATACCTTGGTTTACCTTCACTCTTTGATGGTCTTGGTGTGAATTGACCTTTCCTCCTTTCTGGTTGAGGTGTTGATATATTGATTTGAATCTTAGGCTGAATGTTTCTAGATTTGTTCACAGATTTCTTAAGAAACTTATTAAAGTGCTTAGTGAGCAAGGCAACATTGTTAGGATTTTTGAGGCATACATCAAGCAATTCTTCATCAGTGTCAACTTCAGTAATGATGGGTTGAACTTCATAAGTGTTTGATGTTTCCCCTTTAAAAACCACAACTTTCTTATCAGCATTAGCTTCATCATCTTGATTAGTGTTTATCTCATAAGTTCTAAGAATAATCACTAACTCATTTTAACTTAACTTATCTGTATCTTTTGCCTCTTCAATAGCACAAATTTTAGCATCAAATCTTTTAGGAACAGATCTTAAAATCTTATGAACTACTCTAACATTAGAAATAGGGTCACCAAGAGAATGTGATTCATTGATAATCTCACTTAACCTTTCATTGTAGGCTGTAATTGTTTCATCTTCCTTCATTCTGAGATTCTCAAATTTTGTTCCCAACATTTGAAGCTTAGTCCTTCGAACACTTTCTGAACCCTCACAATGCTCTTGCAACCTGTCCCATGCATCTTTAGAAGTAGAACAATTAGATATAATTTTAAACATTGAAACATCAACAGAAGTAAAAATAGCATTTAAAGCTTTAGAATTGTAGCTCGCTGTTGTTATTTCATCAGCCATCCAGTCAACTTCTCTCTTGAGTTGTATTTCACCATCTGCGTCTGCTGGTCTTTTTGGAGCTTCCCAACCTGTAAGTACAGTCCTCCAAGCACGTTCATCAACTGACTTTATGTACATACGCATCTTAGGCTTCCAATAAGCGTAATTCGAACCATCTAAAACGGGTGGCCTAAGTGCCGTGGATATGTGATGTGTTTCCATTGCTAACCTACACTAAAAACACACTTGACCAAAGATCTAACCTAGTGTCGTCAGGTATCGGCTCTGATACCAACTGAAAGTGTGCGGTGTGGTATGTATATGAAGTGTTTAAGTTTAATAGAATAATGTTGTACTAAATGTTGTGACAATTGGTACAACACTGACTCTATCAGAATATCAGAAATTATGATTCACACAGCGGAAGACTTGAAACACTAAAAACAAAACGTGACACAATGGAAATAATTTTCACATAGATTTTATAAATAAAAATCTATGCTAGCCTTACGGCGAAAAACAATACTTATCTTCAAGTATAAATGTTGTGTGAAATGTTACAGCATTAACATTCACAACAGAAACTACAAACGAGGCAGGTGCCTTGTTCTAAAAACGAACTAAGTGTATAAGGTATACACTGTCGAAATGCCTAGTCTATCTAATGATTACACTCTCAATAGATAAGAAGACACACAGCCATACGGGTGGGATACGAACGTATGATCTAAAAGGTAGTTCTACTGGCCACAATTCCTAACAGGGATATACGCTCGGTCTAGGAAGTTGATCGAATAGAGTACACTGATTTGAGAAGCCTTCCATCGGTATTTATAGTAGTAGGGTGCTGATTCTAGAGGCTTCCAAAATGAGGTCCTATTTTTTAGGAACTCAACTTCCATGATCTTTCTAGATCTTTCTTGAATGCTCCAGGTCGTTCCAAATGGTTCCAGGCCGTTCTAGCATGTTCTCCAATGTTCTGGAATCTTCCAGGTTCCAGATCCTTGTAGAAGCTTCTAGATCCTGCCAGAAATGCGACAACATTTAGATCAACATTTAATGTAGCATTTCAGAAAAGACTTAGAAAAAATCTCGGAAGGTCAAATTAAGATGTTGTTGATAATGTTAAGGCATTTAAGGATTAACAACATCTACAATGCTTTTTTGCATGGTGATCTTGAACAAGAAATTTATATGTCTCCTCCTCCTGGTTATTGCTCTAACAATGATAAAAGAGTGTGTAAGTTGAATAAGAGTTTGTATGGTTTGAAACAGGCTTCCAAGCAATGGTTTACTAAGTTGACTACATCTTTAACTTGCTCGGGTTTTACTCAATCAAGAGCTGATACTTCTTTGTTTACTAAACATGGTGGTGTTGACTTTACTGTTGTACTTTGTTATGTTGATGATTTGATAGTTTTTGGGTCTAACATTTCCATTATCAACAATGTCAAAAGTTTTTTGAATAATAAGTTCACTATTAAGGATCTTGGTGTTTTGAAATATATTTTGGGGATAGAGGTTTCTTGAAACAGTAAAGGTTTAACTCTTTGTCTAAGAAAATATACTTTGGATTTACTCCATGAGTCTGGTTATTTAGGCAGCAAGCCATGTTCCACACCTATGGATTCTAAGTTGAGTTTTGATCTCAATGCTCCTCTACTTACTAATCCTGGTCATTATAGAAAACTTGTGGGCAAGTTTTTTTACTTAACAGTGACTAGGCCTGACATCTCTTATGCTATTCAAACACTTAGTCAATACATGCAATCTCTTACTGTGGCACATCTCACTGCTGTTCATAGGGTCTTAAGGTATCTCAAGAGCAATCCAGGTACTGGTGTGTTTTATCCTAAAGACATAACCTTCAAATTACATGCTTTTTCTGACTCTGATTGGGCTAGATGTCCTCTAACTAGAAGAAGTATCACTGGTTTTAGCATTTATCTTGGTTCTTCACTAATATCTTGGAAGTCCAAGAAACAAACAACTGTTAGCAGGTCTTCTGCAGAGGCTGAGTACAGGGCTTTGGCATCAACTACATGTGAGATTCAATGGATTCACTACATCCTAGCTGATTTGGGAGTTCAACATTCACAGCCCTCCACTATGTACACTGACAGCAAGAGTGCGTTTTCCATTGCACATAACCCTTGTCTCCATCAAAGAACAAAACACATCTCTTTAGATTACCACTTCACAAGGGAGAAGATACAAGTTGGGCTATTCACTCTCATCCATATTCCAACAGCAGACAACTTGGCTAATATCCTTACAAAGCCACTTCCTCCAGCTGATTTTCTCAAACACAAGTCCAAAATGGGCTTGCTAGATATCCATTCCCATTTTGAAGGGGGTATAAAGGCTGATTAATACACGTACTCCTTCTATATACACCCTGCTTAGTATTTTAACTTAACCTAATTAAGTGGTTAGTTGGTTAGTTAGTTTTGATTAGCAGTTATTGTAGCTAGTTTGTTTAGTATTAGAAGGGGTTCTCCCTTCATTTACACATAAGTTCTACTTCTCCAATTTGTAAAACTCTCTCCAGATTTGTTCAAGAATATCTTCAGTTCTTTGATTCAATAGACTTTGTAGGAAGCAGCCGTAGGGATGCAATTATTAGTAATAAATTAAACCAATAATCATTATAAATTTAAACAACCTAACTAGAGAAATAGTATAATTCAATCATTTCAACACTCTTACGTACTGCTTTGTAAAACAACTATGTAATCATTTGGGGTAATTCTCATACTCCAATATAATCTGGAATGAAATTTACTGATAAAAAAAATATGCATGAGTTAGTTGCTAATTAAGTGTAGTTGTTTATTGATCACCAACCCTTGACGACGAAGTTGTTATAATTATCCTTCTGTTATTTTTATTTTTTCTTCCTTTTATCATATATAGGTGCGTATAAATTGTAAAGGACGTAACTAATATAAAATTTTGTACTCGTTACAAGAATGAATTTGTGGTCCATGGAAAGCTAGGGAGATAATTTGTTCTCTTATATACATATATTTTGACACTTCAAAACATATTTACAACGTGATAAATATTGTCGTAGCTAGCCCATATATATCCAAGAGATAAGGTGGTCCAATGCCAGGCGGGATCATATAAAAGAGATATTGATTCAAAATGAAATACACGTTTTGTGGTCCTTAAATATTTTGTCCACTCACTCTTTTGTAGTTTCTTCTAGCTCTTTGAGAAATGTTTTAGCTAGGGAGTATATTAATTACTATAAATAGGGGAGAAGCTGGTAGCACCAAATTAATTAAAAATCTATCATCCATCCAATTATGGCTTTCTCAAACACGCTGCTTTCCTCGTTCCTCGTCCTCGTCCTCGTCCTAGCAAACAAGGTGGTGTCTCAAGGAGACACAACCAGCTTCACCTACGATAGTTTCAACTCAAGCTCACCCTCGCTTATCTTCCAAGGTGATGCATTTGTTCCACCTTCTTCGTCTTTCGTTCGTCTCACAAGACTCACTCCTGCCGGTCAGCCTGCAGAATGGAGCATCGGGAGGCTGGTGTACTCCCCGCCGGTGAAGTTTTGGGATGTAGGGTTTCAAGCATCGTTCGTAACTTCCATAAGGTTTATCATCACGGAGAGCAGAACCCACCGAAATCCACCAGGGGACGGATTGACCTTCTTCATCGTGCCCGTTAACTCTCCCATCCCTCCAGGTTCATACCATGGGAATTTCGGGCTCTTTGATCCTCAAACGGGCCGTGCTCCCTCTGTCTTTGCTGTCGAATTCGACTCTGCCATAAACCCGTGGGATCCTAGTCAGCCACACATCGGAATCGACATCAATTCCAGAGTCTCTAAAAATACCTTGCCCTTCCCAGTGGTGGGCCAAGAGGTGACTGCATTCATACACTACTCCTCCTCCCTTAGGACCGTAACCGTCAATGCCAGAATCGGATCACAAACTTCAACGGTCACTTACAACATTGACTTGAAAACTATTCTTCCTAGACAGGTTCAAGTTGGAATCTCTGCTGCAACCGGAACATATGTTTCGTTTCATGACCTCCGCGCCTGGACTTTCACTTCCGTCCTCGTCGAGGAACGCAGCAACCGCAACGAAACCTACATTCAACAATATGTCTGATTTATATATATATGTTGTTAATATTAGGCCGGCAATAAGGACGTCTATCCACTATATATTAACATGGCCACTTCTTTCTTCTAGCTTTTTGTTCTATCTTATATATGTCACATTAATAAGGACGTACTAGAGCTCATCTCTCTATATGTGGAAAGTCTGTTGTATGTGTTTTTTAATTTCTCTTTCGTATATGCATTTTTTCACATAATTCGCATAAAAAAACTTGATAATATATATTGCTGTGTATTTCATGTAATAATGAATGCGTACAATGATTTCTTAAGCACACAACTGTCATATTTACTTCTTAAGAAACCAATAGAAAACATGAAATTATCAAACATCCTATACCATTGTCTAGGACTTTTCTTAAGACCATACAATGATTTCTTAAGCAAACATACCTTACTTTCATTTTCAGGCATGACATACCCTTCTAGTTGATGCATGTATATTATTTCAACTAGTTCACCATGCAAAAATGCAGTTTTCACATCTAGTTGATGTAACTCAAGATCATCTTGAGCAACCTTAGACAAAAGTAATCGAATTGAACAATGTTTAACAACTGGAGAAAATACCTCATTGAAGTCAATGAGTGAATCCTCTTGCTACCAAGCTAGCCTTGAATATGATGTGCTCCTTTGCACCCTCAGATCCAAATTCAAGCTTCTTCTTGAAGAGCCACCTGCAGTTGACTAACTTCTGGTTGTTTGGCTTCTCAACGAGGATCCAGGTCTGGTTCTTCTCCATAGATTGCAACTCTTCTGACATGGCTTCTGCCCACTGCTCTTTCACAGGACTGGTGATAGCTTCCCTATAGTTTCTTGGCTCATAATGCTCCACCTCTTCTGCTGTGATCAGAGCATATGATACAAGATCAGCTTGACCAAACCTAGATGGGGGATGAATCTGCCTTCTGAGCATATCTCTTGCAAGAGTGTAGTTCCTTAAATCAGCAGGGTTGTCCTACAAGTATCAACTTCAGTGAAAATGCCCTCTACGGGTCAATACCAGTCGCAATTACTCATCTGCCACGACTAACTTACTTGGACCTCAGCAACAACTTCTTTAACAACTCAATCCCACCTGAGATTGGTAATAATGACATAAGGACGTCTATCCACTATATATTAACAAGGCCTTTCTTCTAGCTTTTTGTTCAATCTTATGTCACATTAATAAGGACTAGAGTTCATCTCTCTGAAAGTTTGTTGTATGTGTTTTTTAATTTCTCTTTCGTATATGCATTTTTTCAGACATATTTCGCATAAACTTGATAATATTGCTGTGTATTTCATGTAATAATGAATGCGTACAAGAATATTACATAAAAGGAAACAAATAACAGAATGGGCCTACAACTAAATAGCCCAACAAACTAACAGACTAGATGAACTAATTAATTCACACGGATGACTCCAAATACTCCTCCTCAAGTTGGAATGTGAAGATTTCTAACACTCAACTTGCCTTTCAAAATCGAAACGAATGATAAGAAGAAGCATTTTAAGCTTGAAGAAAATATCTCACAACATATGCCAGATAAGGTATTGGTCCAGCAAAGCTATATCAAAACAAAAAAAATATTAATGTACTGAAAAGGACCATGTAAGTGTGCAATTGCTTTTATTTTTTATCAGGCAAAAAATAGAAACCAAATTGAAACTCAGAATACATATTTAATCATAACCAATCCCCTTGCCTCAATCCTAGTTCTAATAGTCAAAGGGAATCACATTGGTTATTATTTGTCTTCTATCACTAGCCAATAGGATTTCACCAAGTTGTAGGGTTCTAGAATATTCCAAGGTTTACCAATCTAATGAAATGATTGAAGTTATTGCTTGATAAGGCCTTAGTAAGTATATAAGCTGCATTTTCTTATGTAGAAATCTTCTTGACTTCTACAAGTCCTTTCTCTAAGACGTCTCCAACAAAATGTAGCTTCACATCAATGTACCTTGATATTTAATGAAACACTCGATGTTTAGTTAAATGAATTGTGCTTTGATTGTCACAAAGAGCTGTAACACTCTCCTGAATAATGCTAAAATCGACACTTAACCACATTGCTACCTTCACAACTTATGTCATGGTTATATATTCAACTTAATGAAAGTGGATTGAAATGGTAAACAAGACAAATTAACTTAATCACCGAACGACAAAAAACACTATCTACCTAAAAGTCTGATTGGTAATGGCCTTCAGTGCAACTCCTTTGCTTCCTGGTTCTTCACTTTTGTTCTTTCTGTTCAAGTCACATTCATATGTCTTGAGCTCAGAAAACACTTGTTGCATTGGCATGATTGAAAGATCCTTTGTATTCTGCATAATTACAACATACACATTCCACTTGGAGGTTAAACTAGTAAGGATTTTCAATGCTACTTCTCTCTTGGTGTATTCCTTGGCAAGTGAGTTGATTTCATCCATTATATCAGTGAACCTTCCATCCAGTTGATCAATGTTTTCATCAGGCTTCATGGTAAATTGCTCATACTTCTGAACAACAACTTGAAGCTTGTTTTCCTTGATCTTGTCAGTGCCTTCACATATTAGAGCTAATGTGTCCCAAATCTCCTTGGCAGTTGTGCAGTGAAATACTCTTCCCATTATTGCATCTGTAATGGTTTGATACAGGGTGTTCATTGAAACAAAGTTGAGATATTGTTTCTTTCTTTCTTCAGGAGTGAGTTCATCTTCATCTTTTGTAATTTCTTGTGCTCTAGCTGCTCTTTGGGCTTCCGTCACATTTGTGTTTGCCTTAAAAAATACAAATGGTCCTTTAGTGATCACCCTTACCATTTCATCATGGAGACAAGCCAAGTGAGCTCTCATCCTAATCTTTCAAAAGTCATAATTCTCAATAGAGTACATGGGCAACTTCTGGTAAGATATCTTGTTGATGGGGTTGGTTCCCATTGTAGTTGGTGATGGAACTGCTGCACCAATAACCTCTGTAGAAGAAGGTGAATCAGGCATGGTGAGTAATAATCACAAATATAAACAATAATTTGTTAAAACGGAATGTGCTCAAATAGGGTCAGTTTAGGTGACCAAAGTCAGTCCTCAAAGCAGTGGTCTGTAAACCCCTGCTCTGATACCACTTGTTGGTCCCCGAAAGGAGTGTGACACATGTAGGGGAGGGGGGGAATACACGTGTGTGCGTTTTTCAAACTTTTTCAAACAATAACACCCAATATATAGAGTCAGGTTAGTTGTCCAAATGTCAAGTCCTATGAAAATACTTTTTAAGTGTTTTCACAAATCTTTAATAAATAAAACAACTATATGCGGAAATATGATAGGACCTTTTATACTCCTTAAAAATACTTAATGAATCACCTAGATTTTACTCACACAAATATTAACTATTATGTCAACTTAAATGAATGCTTAACAGTTTAAAACAAATGCTTATCAATAAGAATGAACAAGTAATGATCAATCAAATAATAAGCAAGTAAACAAGTAAGTAAGCAAATAGTAATAGAATGTGAAAGTGTGTGTGCGTGCGAAATTAGAGATGTTGTATGTCGTGTTGGCACTGTCCAGACAACACTATGCATCGGAAATTAAAATGCACGTAGTGAAAATGAAAGTATTTAGAATTTGCGTAGATTATAAAATAATTTACGCTGTTCACTATATAAAAATATGTGAAACGATTATAACCTCTTAGAGGTGTACAATAACACTATAATGAGTGTAAATAATTTACTAGATCCTACAAAACTATCTCCCTCATAGATCTATGCATATAACCTAGTAAATAAGACCATGATTAAACATACTACTATTCGGGTTTACAATAGTATGAAAATCTACAAGAAGAAACAAGTGTTTTCCTAACTAGAAGCGTATAAAGCGTACTATAAACTAGTAATCGAATTCAAATTTTCTTCTTGTGTATCTTGTGTTGAGGCAGCTACGGTATTTATAGGCATAAAGTACGAACTGCTCTCAACTCCTATGATCATCACAGCCGTGGGATCAAGCGGTTAAGATTAACTCTCTTCACATCTCCTTGAATGTATGGCTTGTTATTTTATGCCCAATAACTTCTCACTCCCACGTAGTTGCATGACCTGGTGTTGCCCACGTCTTCTAACTTCTCTGGGGACATTATTAGACAACAAGTGTAAGATCGGAGTTAGTGAGAAAAGGAAGGGCAAATTCTGATGTTGTCATAAGTGTTGGGAACATTAAATACAACACTCGGTTGTTAGTGTTGGATCATTAAACAAAACACTTATATCAAAATCAACACTACTGATGTTCGCACAACAGACATATTGATTAAGAATTTAACATAATTGATACTTCAACATAAATTAAATTAGTCAACATAAATGCCGAACTCATTGGTCTTCATCTTTTTTTATGGACGAATATCTTTATCACACTTTTCGAACTTGGGACATCTCGTCAACTGTAGCCAACAACCACGAAGTTTAAAACCGTGCTTAAGGTGCTCATTCTTGAAAACTTTTTGTGCCTTTTCGTAGATATCTGCATCACTGCTCCCGCTCGGCCACACGTCCAACAGTTGATTGTAGATTGCAGAAAACCATTTTACTTGCTTCTGAATGACATAAAATTTTGTTTTGAACATTGTTGCCGACCTCTCAGGTTTATTTGCGGGACGACTTTTGTTATACTCAATAGCAATCCTCTACCACATTTGCTCTAACTTTTGATCATTTCCAATCACTGAATCTGTGTTAATATTGATCCAACACTCTGTTAGCAATTCATTCTCTTCATCACTGTATGTTGTCGACAACTTCTCATCAGATTTTGACACATCGTCGATATTAATGCCACCCACTTCCGGAGGAGAAAACTGTGCTTGGAATTGAAATGATCTCACAGAAGATGGAGTTCCGCCTTCTCCGTCGGTGCTCGTTCCGTCAGTGCTAGTCCTTCTCGATGAGTTTGAAGGGGATATTACGTATGGAGGAAGGAGAGGCATGGGATGATAGTTATAAAATGGAGCCCCAGAAGAACTCATAGCAAAATTTAAGTTAAAGGGAAAATTTGGAGAATTTGGGGAATTTGGATAATTTGAGGAGATGAAATTTTCAGGACGAATATTAGAACCTTGAGGACGATTGTCGGAATTTTGTGTATGAATATTGGAGTTTTGAAAAGATGCATTTCCTCCAAAACTACTAGAATTGTAAAAATTTATCCAAGCATTGTGATCCATTTTGAGAGATGAATTGAGAAATATAGATGAAGATAGAAATAATTAAAATTACAACTTTTATTTATAAAAGAGTTAAAAATGAATGCTTGTTTTTTTTACCGTTCGAAAATGTTATTTTGATACAACAAATCTGACATTTTTTTTGGTTACAAAATTTACTTACTACATTGTTATTAAAAATAGAAAAAAAATAAATTAATTAAAATGGCAAAATTTTAAATCAGTAACAATAAAGAAAAAAAAAGAGATAAATGGAGAAATTTGGCAACGGGTATTTTGGGGGACCCACAACTGTCATTATGGCAGTTTTTGAATCCCTCCTCCACGCACACATTTAAGTTCACTCTCTAGTCTTCTTTGTATTTTTCTTCTGTTTAAAACTCACACTCAAAACTTTTACTCTCACTTCCATCCTCATTTTTATCTCCTTCCCAAGAAGCAACAGACCTTCCTATTTTTTCATTCCTATGCCACATCATACAACTCACAATCACTCCTTCCTCATTTATTGGGTAGGGGAAGCACTCCACATGGGATTCCTTCCTCCCATTGGATATGCGCTTAGGCCGTTCCAAATGGTCTAAAGGCATATATGATGTGATTCCCTGTTCTCATCTTGACCGTTGGATCTCTTTTCTTTGGTGTTTGGTTTGGGATTGGCCAATCCGGATTTGGATTGGTCCAATCCCAATCCAATCTCTCTCAATCCATCTCAATCCAAATACAAATCCAAATACCAATCCACCCCTATAATACACCTATACACCTATTTTTATACAATCAAATCACTCTTTTCAAACACTCATTCTCTCTCCTACTTTCTTCTTTCTCATACTTTGATGTGACATAAAAATACATCTACCTCTACTTCTCAATCCTTAACCAAACACAACTTACACACACAATTACTATTCATGGATTACCCAAATCCCAATCCAATCCACCTCAATCCAAATCCAATTCAAATCAATCCCAAACCAAAATTAAACTACTCTCTCACTGCAACAGATATGGTGTGATTCCCCTGTATGTATCTCAGCTTTTCTCTTATACCAAAATTAAATTAGAGTTGCATCCCCATTTTCCATCGCTAAACTAAACAAGATTATGAATCCAAAGTCTGCAATTCACCTCATTCCAACGCGATTTTCTCATCAATTTCTTTGTAAGTTTAATCATTCACTGCATTTCTTCTCTTCCAATTCACATAATTTGGGTAGATTTCTGCTATGTTAAAAATGTTGATGATGCTGTTTCCTTGTTTCATCAAATCATAAGAATGCGCCCACAGCCTTCTATTCTTGTATATAACAGATTGTTGAGTCTCATTGTCAACATGAAACACCATTCTCTTGCCCTCTCTGTGCTCGACAAAATGAGTCATGATATGGGTGCTCCTGTGAATGAGTTCACGATTAATATTGCAATTAATTGCAATTGCCTTCTCAATCGTCTACACTTTGCGTATTCTATCTTGGCCATTATTTTCAAGAGCGGTTTCGAACCCAATGTCACAACATTCAACACCCTCATCAAAGGCCACTTTTTAGATGATAATGTCACTGAAGCACAGAAATTGTTCAAAAAGTTTTTGGTCATCAAAATCTGCGAGCCTAACGATGTTACGATTCTCACTGTGATTAATGGGCTCTCCAAAGCCGGGCATGTAGCGCGTTAATTGATTCAAGGCTTGTGTGATGCTAGTCGGTGGGAGGACGTAGGAGACCTGCTGGATGAGATGACCAAGCGTAAAATACCTAAGAATGTGTTTACTTTCAGTACATTGGTTGATGCATATTGCAAGGAAGGAAGAGTGAGAGATGCTGAGGATGTTATTGAAGAAGACATGATGCAACAAAATATACGTACTAATATTATCACTTACAATGCATTGATAGACGGATATTGTGTGGGAAGGAATATGAGTAAAGCTGAAGAAGTATTTAATTCCATTGTTGATCAGAAGGGCCTTAAACCTAGTATCATCACCTTTAACAGTTTGATTGATGGATATTGCAAGAAGGGAGAAATAGAGGAAGCTTGTCGTGTCTTTGTTGAAGTTCCTCGTAAAAATCTAAAGCATAATACAATTACCTACAACACCATGATTCATGGATTATTTGACAATGGCAGATTTGCTGATGGCTGGAAGCTATTCAAAGATATGGAAGCTCGGCAAGTACGTCCCGATTTATTTACACTTAATATATTATTGGATGGCTTGTGCAAGAACAGGGAGATTGCTAAAGCAATTTCATTTCTACACTCCATGGAAGAAAAGGGCATTTTTCCTAATATAATTACATATAATACTCTCATTAATGGATTATGCAAAGATGGACAACTTCAAGCTGCAATAGATCTCTTTAATGAACTACCTTCTAGAGGCCTGCAACCTACCATTCGAACGTATAATATGATTGTTGGTTCGCTTTGTCGAGAAGGATCAATGGAGGAAGCAAAAGTTTTGATTGGGAAAATGGAGGAAGGTGGCTGTGAACCAAATAGTTGCTTCTACAATGTTATTGTCCAGAGTTTGTTAAGGAGAAAGGAGGCTTCCGAAGCAATGGCATTCATGGAGGAAATGTGTGAAAGAGTGTTCTCAGCGGATGCCACAACCATGTCCTTGTTAATTGAAGAGTTGCATGGAGACCGTGAAAATGCTACACTTTTGAAAATGATTAAGAAACTGGTGCCTAAATATATTAAGATTAATTTGCTTAGTTTGTTGTAAGTTAGGTGTTTGGATCCAATTAATTTTCTGAAACTGCTGAATTTAGTTTGAATTGAGTTAATGTTTTAGGGTTGAAGAACAAATTAGAGTTTGCATTACTCTTTTCTTACCAGCTGGCAGTGGAGGAGGGATTCAAAAATAGTTGATTTTCTTTTTAAATTTAATACAAATCTTCAAAAATAGTAAAAAAATCAATTAAATCTTCAAAACTAATTTAATTAATTCATGTGTTTAGATTTTTTTAATTTTCGAAGATTTTAGTGATTTTTATAGGTTTTATTTATATTTTTTATATTAATTTGAATTCTTACCTTTTTTTTAATTTAATTATTTTTAGCAATTTATTAAATATGTTTATGATTTTATTTAACTACATTTGATTTTTGAATTTTTGTGTTTTAACGTTTGGAGTGTATATACATTTATGTGGTGTTAGTAGGTTCATGTAATATAAAATAAATATTTAAAGAAAATAAAATAAAAAAATTTAAAACTCTATTGCTTTATTAATGTTTTATTTGCGTTCTAAAACTTCTATAAAATACGTCGAAAATAAGGCTAAATAAAATTTAAAAATAGTAGAAAATCAACTAAATCTTCAAAACTAATTAAATTAATTATTTTAGCTTTGTTTAATTTTTAAAGATTTAGGCGATTTTTTTATAGTTTTTATTTATATTTTTTTATATTAATTTGAATTCTTAGTTTTTTTTAATTTAATTGTTTTTAGCAATTTATTAAATATGTTTATGATTTTTTTTAACTACATTTGATTTTTGAATTTTTGTGTTTAACCCTTTGGAGTGTATAAAATTTATGGGGTGTTAGTAGGTTCATGTAATATAAAAGAAATATTTTAAAGAAAAATGAAATAAAAAAAATTTAAACCTCTATTGCTTTATTAATGTTTTATTTGCGTTCTAACTTCTATAAAAAACGTCGAAAATAAGGCTAAATAAAATTTAAAATTAGTAGAAAATCAATTAAATCTTCAAAACTAATTAAATTAATTATTTTAGCTTTGTTTAATTTTTAAAGATTCATGCAATTTTTTATAGGTTTTATTTATATTTTTTATATTAATTTGAATTCTTACTTTTTTTAATTTAATTATTTTTGGCAATTTATTAAATAGGAAATAGTTGGGGGTGTGTATAATAATAAAAATGGAGTTTAATTAAGATTAGAGACAATTCTATAGACACAACTAGAAAAAAAGACAAAATAATATAGCATTAGGAATAAGGTCAAATTCTTAACTAAATGACCAATTATGCCCTTACTCTTTCATCACACCAATAGATTAAATTAAAATAATATTCAAATTAAAGTTATCGGTATTGTTTAATTTCAAATTAATGTAAAATAAAATTATATTTTAAATGTAAAGCGGTTCAACGCATACAGTGAAACACGCCATTTGGGTGCAAATCCAATCTGCAGATCCGTGTTCAACAATCACTAAATCCATCTCCAAATCCCAATTGCGCATAATCAATAAATCGATCTCCAAATTCTAAATTTCGGTATCTTCTATAACAGAATCATTCCAATTTGGGAGGTACGAATTCTGTTCGATCTTCAAATACCATCTTTGATACTCCATCATCACCGAACCACCTCCATTTTTGCTGCAAATCCCGTCCGCAAATCACATCTTCAATAATCAATATATCGATCTGCAAATCCCAATTGCGCTATCTTCGATTCCAGAATCATTCCATTTTGGAGGTATGAATTCCGTTTTGATTCAATGAGTCCGTATTCAATTTCCAAATTGGATAATCAATAATTCCATTGGTTCATTGTTATTTCAATTTATACCCTGTCCGATTCGATATTCTATTTGTTCTAATTCTACCCCGTTTTATTTTGTGCGATTTAGGGCTCTATTCAACCTTTTATTCGGAGAAGCTATTTTACAGTGTCAAAGATGGAATATGCTGTGATATTAAAGTTCGAATTCGAGGAGAAAACCAAGTTGATCCGTGTTCAACAATCTTCAAAGTTCGAAGACATTGTTAATGAAGTAATCGGTATGTGGCCCATATTGTCTTCTTATAATCTAGTCATGTGTTATTCTGTTGGCTGCATAAAGAATTGTTCATTATCATCTGATTCTGATTTGGTCAGTTTAGTTGAATATTGTCAGATTTCATCGGAAAAATTAGTTCAAGTTTTTGTTTCTTCTACACACTCTAAGAATTTACTACTTGATACCAATAATTCACAAAGTTTGGGCGTTTGTGTGTCAATCAGTGATGATCGTGTCGATGCTTCTACATCCCAAACTCAATTGTCAAATATACCTGATAATCGTGTTGACAATGCTTTCAATCATAGACTATCAAATGATTGTTCAACAGAATTTACTGGATTGGGTAGTTTACCAAATTTTGATATATGCCCTAAGGAGAAGACTAAAGCTTATTTGTCTGATAACTGGGGTAATATAATGAAAGTGGGTGCAGTCTTTGGTGGTGCACCTGAGTTTAGGATCGAGTTGATTAAGTACTCGACCAAGCTCAATTTCAAGTTTAGATATGTTAAGAACTGCCCTAGGTACATATATGCTGAGTGCAATCAGAAAGTGTCAGCTGGTTGTGAGTGGTTTATAAAAGGAAAACACTTACCTATGAATTCAGGGTTTATCGTTTCCAAGGCTAACCTAGTACATAACTGTGTTGGCAACCTGTTAAACGAGAAAAAAAACAGGTTTGGCACAAAAATAATCAAAGATATTCTTCTGCAAAATGTGAAATCCAATCCTACAATTACTTGAAAAAGGTACTTGAACATATTAATGATGATTATGGATTTGAAGTCCCTTATTGGAAGGCGTGGTATGGAGCTGAGGCTGCAAGAAACGACATATTTGGAAGCTATGACGAGTCGTACGATCAATTACGATGGTATGGTGATGCAATTAAACGTACCAATCCTGGAAGCATAGTGGATATAGAGACCAACAATATCACCAACCACTTTGAAAGAATTTTCATATCATTCAATGCTTGCAAGGAAGGCTTTAAAAGTTGTAGACCAATGCTTTTCATAGACGGTACATTTATGAAGGGAAGGTCAAAAGGGATATTGCTTGCTGCAACCGCAAAGGACGGGAACAACGGTATGAATTTTATAAACAACTTGTTTAATAATTTATTTCCAGAAATGATAATTATGCTGCGCTTAACATTCTTTGACTGTATATAATTTCTGGAATTTGTATGGTTTAATATTTATTCCAGATATTATATTGTTGACCCTTAAACATATTTTGAATGTATATTATCTGAGAATTTGTATGGTTTAATATTTCTGCATCCAGTGAATGCGTGCTTATTACATTTTTTTTATCTTTTTAGGATTGTTTCCTGTTGCATTTGCTATTGTATCTTCCGAGAATCGTAATAACTGGGCTTGGTTCTTAACTAAACTTCGTGATCTTATCACTCACCCCAAAAGGGTAATTTACATTTCTGATAGAAATGTAGGTTTGATGTCGGCCTTTTACGATGTGTGGAATGATCCTGCCCACTTTTATTGCCTGTATCACTTGCTGTCAAACCTTAAGGGTAGGTACGGTGGTGGATGGAATACTCAACATCGTGAAAATATGGCTGGTTTGTTCAAAGAGTGTGCATATGCACCTACCATCACTATATTCAAAGAGAAACTTGAGCTGTTTACGAAAGTGGGCGGTCGAATTGCTGAGAAATGGCTTGAAGATTTACCTTATGCAAGATGGGCAGTGTCACACTCTCCGCATCTTAAAAGGTACGGGGAAATGACATCTAATGCAGCTGAGTCATTTAACTCTTGGATACGTGAAACTAGATCTCTTCCTATCACTCATATGATTGACTCCATAAGGAAAAAAAATTCTGGGATGTTCGTAGAGAGGCGGGAATCTAGCAATAAGTGGACAGGTCTACTGGTTCCTAGTAAAGAGACTCTTTGGCATGAATTGGGAAATATCAGTGCATCATGGCCTGTCTCGTTGTATCCCAACGGTCAGTTTGAGGTATCTTCAAAAACATCTGTCACTGTTGATCTTCAATATAATATATGTACATGTTTTGAATGGCAAATCAAAGGGTTTCCATGCGCCCATGCAGTGGCTGTGATTAAGAAGCACTGCACATCAATTCATAGTGTTGTTGAAGAATGTTTTTTTACATCTAAATACAAACAATGTTATGAAGTAGACTTGTTCCCTGTTCCCCAAACAGAAAGATTTGAGGCTGAATCTGTTGAAGAATCTGATAAAATACTTCCTCCAATTCTTCCGAAGCCCCCAGGTAGACCTAAGCAGAGGAGGATCACGTCCTATGGTGAATTTCCAAAAGTAAAAGCTACTATCTGTAAGAGGTGTGGTAAAAAGGGCAGGCACGATTCATTGACATGTGTCGGAGTTTTTGGAACTGATAAAACTAATATTGCTGAGTAGTCCATGTGCAGTAACTTGTCTATATTTTTTAATTATTTTGATACACTATCATGCTTGTGTACTGGTGTTTTACCACTTTTTTAATTATTTTGATACATTTTCTCAAGTTCCTTCTATATTTAATTTCTGTAATAACAAGTTGTTATTAAATAGTCTATAGTATTTTAGCACGATTTTTCCCATATATATTTCGGTATACTTTCCATATTGTTTTTATTTTTACCCACAGTGTAATTTTTATTATTAAGCAAAATATGATTTCCAGGTTTAGCATATATTCAACTAATATTCACACATGTGCATCAAATCGTTAGCATATATTTTATAATATGCAGTATCTTGATATGTACTCGTAGTTTACTTATGATAGGGCCAGATATACTTAACTTAAACAATAATGCAATGTTTTTTATGCTATCCAATGATATCACGGAAATATCATATTAATGAATATCTTTTGGAAAGTTACAATCCACAATTGTAAAGTCAACCATCATTAATACAATATTATTAATTTAAAATAGGAATATACCCACTACTCTCCACAATTATCTCACGTAATATAAACAAACAATATATTTTTGACATTTTCAAACATACTTATATTCAAATGTAATTTTTTTCTATAAATAATATTATTAATACAATTTCTAAAATGAACAGTTTATATTGATATCCACGTAATAATAATATGATTATCGTAGTAGTCATAAATATATTAAAAAACGGTCTAATTTTTTCACAATAATGCACATATCACAATGTGCATAGTTGTTTTGCATATACTTTCGCATATATTCCCTTTCGATACTCCCCACTTTACTTACTTAATTACATCATATGTATTTTTTTTTTTTTTTTTGTGTATGTAACGGTTTACCATATAGATTGTATAATATTTATTCTATATAATTATAAATTGTTATATGTAATTATTGAACGAATTATTGTATTTTTTTTATAGAGCATTGAATATATTTATTTTTGAATAATAAGTTTTAAAGATGTACAGAGTTGAAAAAGTCTTAAATAAAATTTGTATATAATTAAAAGTAATTTAATATATCCCACGTCGCCCACCTCTCCACAAACTCTTTATTTATACCAAACGTGGTGGCGAATACTAAGGGGTCTTATATATCATTAAAAGTAATTTAATATATAACTTTTCCTCTATATATATTGTATATCTATCCTATACCTGAATAATTACATACATACTCAAAGTCGTAGAAAAAACGGTCATCCATGTTGAAATCCACCATTCCAGATGACATCACATCTCATATTTTGGAGAGGTTGCCGGCATCTGTCCTTAAACATTTGATAGGTTTGTCTAAATCTTTGTATGCTATAATATCTTCACGTTTGTTTATTGAAGCAAATCTGATGAAAATGAAACAGGGTTTTTTCTTTTCATATATCCATAAGCAACGTGTTGCAGATCCTCCTATAACATACGAGTACTTTCCTAAGAGAAACCCATCGACTTATAGAGACAATTCAGATAGCGATGACGACGAAGAAGTTTTAGGAACAATAAACGGATTGGTACTGTACTGTGATATACATGATGTCTATTCGTTGTCTAACCCAACTACCAAAAAGACTTTATTCATTCCTAAACTTTTCACCACAATTTTAGTGTAGCATGGGTTTACTTTGGATTAGGTTATGATAAGAACAATGATGACTATATAATAATGCGAGTTGCACATATATGTTCTCTTCAGAACAATCAACTTCAGGTTAAGGTATTCTCTAGAAATTCGAACATTTGGTCTACGATAAAACCTTTTCCAGGTGAATATCCTCCAATTTCGAATGCATGTTTTGTAGGCGGCCTCTTTCATTGGAATGTAAACCATGGCAACGGTGTTTATTCAATTATAACTTTCGACTATAGCCACAACTCTTATGGTGTTATTGAAGTTCCTAAATCTCTATGCGACACTTGGTGTTTGACTCTCGAAAATTTGGATGATAACAATTTGGCTCTTTACGGAAGTCGTCTATGTGTTCCGAAGCAAGGCCCAGGTCATTACTTTTTTGAGATGCATATACTCTCTTACACAAATTCCGGTCATTCGTGGTCCAAGTTCAACATTATAAAGGAAGAGCGGTTGAGCAAGTATTACAACCTTGTTCCAATCCAGTTCTTAAACAGTGATTGTACAAAATTGATGTTTAGAATTGATCCCAATGGTACTTTTTGTTCGTACGATGTTCGAAAGAATGTATTTTTTGATTTGAATGACGTTGACGTGGTTCATGGTGTTCAGCACACATACAAGTACGTCGAAAGTCTTGTGTCGCCGTGTTGAAAAATATGAAGTGTTCTGGAATGAATGTACTCATTCTACTTGGAAAATTATATATTTTTTCGTTTAGCATATGTTTAAACTTAGAAATATGGTCCAGCATATGTTCACACATAGTACGGTTTTTTATCACATATGCAGTTGGTCTTTCATTTATATGCATATTCGTAAAATTGTGTTTTCATTAATCATTTAACATAATATTAATGAAATTACTCCTGTTTCCTATTTTGTTTGACTAAAAAACGTAACATTGTGTATCTCAATTACAAATATGAATCATAAATAACTAATATTCAATAAATTTTAATCACCTCTTTTAGACTGTATAATGTAAACTAATAAATATTATATTACAATAATGTTTTACCTAAGATTAAACATAATAATATTAATATCCACTTTAAATAAATATTATAAAGTATTAAAATAAGTCATTCAAAAAAACAAAGAAATAATCATCCAAAATAGAATTTAAACCAAAATACGCATAATATGTTCACAGGCCTTACATTCATAACATATGAATCATTAACCTAAATAACGTAAACCAGTAGAAGCAAACCTGACAAATATGTTCCAAAAAAGTTAAATAAGTACTCAGCAAAATACAGAACCCAAGTGCATCAAACTCCATATTTAAAAGGGTTGACGAATGTCCCCACGATCCTCACACGCATCTTACTTGCCTCTTCCATATTAAAATTAACAGTATGAGGGTCTTCACCCCTTAAGAAGCACTCAATTAGCCTGCACAAAATAATCCCACAGTCCAGCGTGCCATGTCCTTGCTGCATAATTCTCGATGCAGTAGGTTTCTTACACGGGCCCTTAAAAAATGGGTGATTTGGAGATGACATTTTAAACACGTATCGCAACCTTGCCTCAACATAGTTAACCTATAATTTATTACATCGGAAGTATAGTTAATAAATACAACAATCTTAGTAGCTAAGTCATTTGTGACATATTGAAATCAAAGAAATAAAAAATTAACCAACTAATAAGTTAAATGAAACAGTATACCACATAGACATGGTAGAATAATATATAATAAACACAACAAGGTGGTATAGTCAGCAAATATTTTCATGTGTCTACTAGTCAAAGATGCAGATATAAATTTAATCTACTATTCATTTTAGTGAAAGAGTATACCACATATATGCATTCTTTGAGATGATGGTCAACATTCCCACTTGTCCTTGGCTGCATTGAGTTGAAAAACATCCACTCCTTCCTCTTGAGATCCAGCGTCAACAGTGTCCAATGCCCTTTGATGTTCGATCTCGTACGGTACCCAGCCTCAGTGATAATAATTGGGAATAGCATCATATCTTGTCCGACACTTTCATCTACAACTTTCTCAATGAGAGATTCAAAGATTTTCTGTTTTGATATATCACGTTTCTTTATCATACTCTGTCAAAAAAAAAAAAAAAAATGTCATTCAATGATAAATCAAATCTATTTAAAAATTAATATAGAGAATTTAACTACATAATGAGTTAATGTACATTACCCAACAAGCAGAAGTGAATATCGTTACACGTTTAGCGGTAGGACACTTTTGTTCGAGGGCCGATTGTACCATGTCTGACCATGCATCAATCACCTAAATAACAGTGTATTCCGTACTATTATATTAAAAAATTTACAATATTAATAAACATACAAACTTCTAAATAATTCAACTAATAATTACCTGATCGTCCACAGTTTTGTTGTTTAGCAAATTAACAAGCATTCGAACCGTGACGTCAGTAAGGAGCCGATTCCCAACGTATACCGAATGACTGTATTTATAAACAAAAAAGACAATAATATTATTCAATCAATAAACAAAAGAATGTATAATGAATACAATGTGTAAGTTGCAATTTCTGTGTTGACTATGTGTAGAAGGTGTTGGTAATATGCATTAGGTTGTTACTTACTTCGAACCATATTCCACGAGTTCTTTGTAGATTTGATCTTTCAACTCAACGGGGGCATTCTTAACTGTATCCAAAGAGTTGTCGAATGGATTCTTAACAACTTTCTTCTCTTTGACATGTTTTTTGCCACCCAAAACATCCTCTGGTTCATCATCACTAAGCTCTTGAACAGAGTTAAGCTCTTGGGTCAGAAGCTGAGGAGATAGCTGCACTGGTTTTCTTCCATGTTCCTCAATTCGTGTTTTCACACGTATTATCATGGAACTAGGATCTGCGTAGTCCTTACTCTTCTTTTTCCCTTTAACAACTGGACTCGGCGTATTGTCAACTTCATTTTCTGCCACTACGTCCTGCTCAGCTCTTGATGCATGAACTTTGTTACCCGACGATTCAAGATTCAAATCCTTCTCAATTTGTTCTACTTCTGCAACAAATTGTTGTTCTTCCAATGAATTGACTTGGGACGAAAGACGTTTCACGTCCAACTCTCTTCTCAACGACTTATTCTCAGTTTCGAGATCCCTGATCGTTTGAGTCATGACGTCCCTGTCCATTAAAAAAAAATCCCTCTCTTTAGTAAACTCCTCCGTAAGTCGCTTAACTTCATTCTCAAAATTAGCCCGTTTTGATTCTGCATCCTCTATAAGCCTAGTTATCTCAACCTCATTACTAATCCTCTTCGCTTCAGCATCCTCTTTAAGCAGCCTAATTTCATCAAGTAGTTCTTCCACTTGTCGTCCACTGACTTCAACATCATCATTTCGAGATCCCTTATTACCCAACCCACAGTTCCCACCCTCAGCATTTGCATCCTGTTCAAACAACATACCTGTATAATCACTATCTAAATCTGGAAAAGTCCGATTCACATCTTTGCATACTGTCATCACAGTATTGTCAATATCCATTTTCCTTGGAGTATGTCCAATGTTACAATCCTCTCCAAGATCAAACGACGGTCCACTATCCAAGCCAACTTCTTTTATCCTTGACGTAGAACCAACCTCAAATGGTCTGGATGATGATTGTTGAAGAATACATTGATCCTTATCAACCGAATCAACGTCTGGATCATGTATAGTTGTTGCACTGGTTTCTCCAGGTCCATTTGTCACATTAGCTCCATTACTCTCAACAGCAGCTGCTCTAGCTGATTTATTCGTTTGGACCGTTTTTACGGTGTCTCTGAAATTGTTAATAGCTTCAAACTTTTCTTCCTCCCAAGGCTCAGTTTTCAAACATCCAGTATGCACCTGCAATCAATATCGTTACATATATATAAATAGTAAAACTATTTATATAAAATAGCTTAGCTCAATTTTTTTTTTAAAAGATCTTACCTTGGTACGTTTGTACCACTTCTTCTTGTTTAAGGCATTCGTTAGCTTTCGTAGATCCCATTTTAGAAACCTTGGAAACGCATTCCTATTGATTGGTTTAACCAATGACGTATGCTCGCAAATTAAGTACTGCATAAATTAACAGTATTCAAATACATATAATACATATTTTTTTAAGAAAAAGTAATGTTTTTAGTTTTCATTATATGTAAGAATACGTACCGGTAAAATCATCGTACAACCACCTGGTTTCATGTCTTTACTTCTCCTAATATGATTCTTCAAATTATCAACTATGAATCCACTCCAATCATACGTGCAAACGTCAGACAAATTCTCTAAATATGCACTCAAGTACCACGGTAATGCGCCACTTCTTACTGGACAGAATATACCACACATCACATAGCAGCAAAGAAGTCTAGCTACATCTTCAACAGATTCAGTATCAGTCAACTCAGCCATCTCCCTTATCTTAGACTTTAGCAATGGTTTATTCATTGAAAGGCTAGGTGTCCTGTTAACTAGTTCCTCTCTAAAGCACCTTCTAATCCATTCTAGATGAGCATAGTTTTCATTCCGCAACGGAACCTTCTCACTACCTGACGTAATACCAAATATCAGCTCCACATCCTTTTTTCTTATATTCAACTCATTCGAACCAAGTAACAAGCTGCCAGACTTATCATCGAACCTCATTACAATCTCCTGAATATCTCGCTCAACCTTCTTGCAATTTTCAATTATCTCGTCATTCCCATTCACCAATATAGAATTTAAGATGAACCAAAATGGCATCTTCTTCAGTTCATTATAATGCCTATCATTCAACTGCATCACACTCAAGTCCTTGAAACAAGTATGCATATTTGATCTACAGTAGTTCTGACTATTTTTAACATCACCATCATCTAACAAAGAAAATAAAAAATATATTCAGAATTCTTGTAAATCTTATTTTATCTAAAACTTCAATACCATAAAAAAATGTAAACTATAAAATATCATACCAGATTTTTTTCTTCGTGAACGTTTACATCTTTCTTTTATTTGTTTCTTGATTCGCATTTCCTCATCACTGTCAGAATCTTCAGAAATAATTTAAAAATCATTAACACAATTAAACTCTGCAAAAACTTTTAATAACTATATATAATCTTCCTAACAGAATGTAAGACACATCATATTTATTTTATACCTTCCGATACAGATTTAGATTCATCATCACTATCAGCAACAACCTCATCATCGCTATCAGAAACAACCTCCTCATCACTCTCGAAATCTGGCAATACAAGTAAACAAAATTATATACATACATGGTTCTCTAATCTGTTACATAGTTGAGCTATTATCGCAAAATCACCTGAGTCAGAGGACATTATATAGTAACCAACCACTCTTTTTCCTGCATTGACAAATATACTATATAAGGGACATTCCATTAATGCTAAGTAATGTTACACAAGTAACTAAAATTCAGTTATAGACTTAAATATTAAATAACAACTAAACCTTTACGCTTTGCATCTTTAGCCTTTTTTGCATCGGTCAATGCTTCACACACAAAAATCAAGAACAATTATTAGTTTTTATAATACAGTAGTGACATTATTGTATTATAAGAAGGTAACAATTGTGTAATGCTTATAGAATAGTCAAATTAATGCTTTACATAATATAACAGTGCTGAATGATATCAGTAGAATGTGCTGAATATAAATGCATAACTATCCCACCGTAAACGTATACCTATCTTTGTCTTTCTGCTTTTTCTTTTGTCGTCTTTCTTAATCCTTTTCCTGCTACCTCCACTATCACCATCGTCATTTATGTGAATTCCACTTCTCTTCACTCTTGGCATCTGCATTACATTAAATCTCGGTTAATATGTAATTCGATTTATAATATTTTGTCCAGAACATGACACGAATCTCATGGTATCTTAACAATAAATCAATCTTCCTAAAGTAGAATATATGTTTGTTAATCTTGTGGTATATTAACAATCAATACATATCTATTACCAACACAAATCAATCCTCCTAAAGTAGAATATATGTTATTTCTGGAAAATACAAGTATATAACAATAAAGCCGAATCTAGTTTCTTAAACTTATTAATACACATACAAACTTGTTAAGGCTTATATATCACCAATAAAACATTTGCAAATAGCAAATTTTCCAAATCCATTAACAAAGTGCATTTTTACTCTAAGTTTTTTCAACTAGAAAACAGAGTGCAACTGCATGTTCCAAAATTTACACCAAAGAACCAATAAAAGCATCATCAAAGAAATCCAAAATATTATATTTACTACTTATGCACAATCTAAAACCCATCATCAAAGACCTGCAGATATCGCCTCAAAGAATTGCGAAAAACACATCAATAAGTCATACACAAAGTTGTGCAGAAAAACCCCAAACCTTCTCATATACAAAAACAGAGTGCATGTGTAATTTTGTAAGATTATTTGACAAAAACCCCAAAACCGATCATCATAGAACATTAAAAGCATCCGCCGAAGTTCAAAAAACCACAAAGTTCGTGTCTTCAAAAAACAACAAATTTCTTCTCATCAGAATATACATACCTTGCTAAGGGCGACGAAAACAAACTCTTTTGCAACCAACGGAGTCGCGAATGTTCAGAAATTCAATGTTGTCTCTCTCGAAATCTTGAAAGAAACTTCTCCAATACTCCAGCTTGATTTAGGTAGCTTTGATTTTCCAACGCATTTATGCCCAGGATTTCCGCTAATTTAATATTCAAGCCCAACGCATTCAAGTTTTGAATTTCCTAATATACCTTAATTGATTATTCAAATTTTGGCTTTATTTTAAACTGAGGATAAAACTGTACTTTTATAAATCATATTGTCCTTCTTCCTAACTTTCAAATTTATTGTCTTTATTTCTAGTTTCTATAGGTGAAATATCCTATATACTAATTACCCCTAAAAATGATTTTTAAATTTTAGTGTTGTGTGTTTAACATTTGGGGTGTGTTTTAAAAAATGACCTGTGAAACCTGCTGTAGCAGGTAATTTGACCAAAATCAAAATAAATTGAAACTTAATGGACTAAATTCAAAAAGTCGTAACCTGATGGACTAAATTCAAAATTGTGGTAATTTAATGGACTAAAAAATATATAATCCCTATTTGTAGTTTGGGTTTAATTAATGATGCCTTTTCTATTCTTATAAACTCTATTTATTCCATCTTTCCCTACGTTTATTCTAATTATTAATTAAACTCTTGAGAAATTAGTGATGTTGGAGAGATTGGAGAAGAAATAAAAAGTGATCGAGATCATCTCTTTAAAACGATCAACTTGAGGAATAAATTTGGGCAAAACAAAAAAGGCAGCGATCGACATCAATATCCATAGAGTTGTAATAAGTGAAAAATGTTTCGTTCGCCAAACAAATAATAAATTTGAATAAATGGTTAAGCAGTCATCAAGAAAATATACTACATGATGACGCAGTGAAGCACATTCCATATAACACATTCACTAATGTAATAAAAAAGTCATGGCAGCAATATGATTGATATTTAAACAAGGTAATGAAAGAATCATAAGTGAGTCATAAAATGTGTTACGAACGACAATACTAACCAAAACTACTCATTTAATATGTCCCCGCCTTGACCAGAACCAAGCCCTCTAAACTACTCATAGCAAACCTCCTGCATGATCCATTGTTTCCCCGATCGAGAAACTCCAAATCACCTGAAATTACCCCTACTCTCAGGGCAATAATTATGGAACTCAAGCCAAGGTAGAATGCAACCTTCATATATGGTTAACATATATATTCATCAATTTAAAACAATAAATGATAAACTGAAGGTACAATTTCAGGGGCAAAATATCAAGATAAACAGTAATAGTAGTAACCATAACAAATCAGATAGAGAGAATTAACTACTCATATCTTGGTCAAGTCAGCTTGCACAATCCAACAATGCTAAAAGAATAAACATTAGGTTTGTAACTAGAGCACCTGAAAAAAATCAAGGGCAGTAAGAGATAGTCCATCTTTGCAGATCCCATTTATCACGGTTAGGATCCTAACATCCTTAGGCTTAGATAGTTTGAAAATCAAAACCTTTCTAAACAGAGTTTACCAACCAAATGACATCTGGTTTGTAATCCTGCGTCAGGAAGCTGCCGAAGACAGAAAATGCAAAGGCTTTGATTTTCAACAAACCATGTGAGCAATTAATGATGTGTTATATACATGACGTCCGGTCAACAATTCAACAAAGAAAAGTCAAAGTCGTCGAGACTAGCCAGGTCAAAGGCGAGCAATCAATAAGAAGCGAGCAAGATAAATTATATTTAATGGTCAAATATGTTCATAAGTGTCCACGTGGCAGCAAGCAAGAATCTTCGTCAAGTCCTTGCACAATCCAACAATGCTAAAAGAATAAACATTAGGTTTATTCAAGTACCTGAAGAAAATCAAGGGCTCTTAGATAGTTTGAAAATCTAAAGTTTTCTGAACAGAGTTTCAGGCTTTGCAACTTTACCAACCAAATGCCATCTGGTTTGTAAAGGTTTTGATTTTCAATTCAAACTATGTGAGCATGCAATTAATGATGATGGTCTTTGTGTACTCGTTTGCAATTGACGCATGCATTTCGTCGAACAGATAAAGGGCAATAGGGTATTCTTTCATTTTGTCAACAACACCCAATGATTCAAGGCTTGTGTGATGTTAGATGAGATGATCAAGCGTAAAATACCTAAGAATGTGGTTACTTTTTTTATATTGGTTGATGCATATTGCAAGGAAGGAATTGAAGGGTGAAAGATGCTGAAGATGTTCGACATGAAGCAACTGTTATACCTAGTCAAAGAAGTCAATCTTTGACAAGTCAATCCTAGTCACCAGCTTACGTGGCGAGGACCAGTCAACAAAGTCGTGCGACGACTAGTCAACAAGATGAAGAAAATGTAATAGAAGTAATGTATTTAATATATTTAAGTGCTCGCCCAAAGATGTTGGCGAGCACATGTTTTAGTTAGCTGCTCGCCCAAATGTGTTGGCGAGCACATGTTTATGTAGCCAAGAGAAGACAAGTGTTGAAGCCTTGGGAGACAGCTTGGAGTATGGCGACCACCTTCCTCGAAGGTCTGGGCGACCACCTTCCCCGGCGACCACCGTAGCTCAGCTCATCGGCATCTCGCCGAGAACGACCACCAGAGGCGGTTTAGCATTAAATGCGCCGTCCCATCACGTTTTCGGGCAGAAAGGAGGGTCCACTATGGAGGTGCCACGTGTAAAGGGCGGTCAGCCCCAAAAAACCACTATATAATGCCTAAATGGCTCATTTGTAAGAGACAAGTTTCAATATTCCTACAAACACCCAACCCTAAGCAATAAACACTCCCAAAGCATCCAGCTTTTAGCTTCTCCAAGAAGCTACACCTTTGTGTTCTTATTGTTCTTCATATCTTTTCCATTAATCATCATATTAATAAACCCCCGATCATTATATATGTTTGTTTAGTGCTTACGAAAGCCCACGTTCCAGATCATCTGTTCAAAGCACGTACAACATTTGGCGCTAGAAGGAGGGGTCCTTTTACGTGTTCTTCTTCTCACTTTCGACCGATCATCGAGCGATCGGTTTGCAAACTCCTTATTTCAGGTTTTAATCGGTAGAAAAACCGTTTAAAGCTTTATTTACGTATTTTAGTGTTCTTCGTGTTCTTGAAAAATTTCGGTTTTCGAGACATATTTTGGAGTTTGATCTCCTTGTAACTTTGTTTTTGAGTTTCTTTTGTTGTTACTTTGCTTAGAAAGTAGTTGTAATAGCACGTTCTTCTGCGTAAGAACTCAAATCTTTCGTTTTTAAGCGTCGAAAGCTTAAGAACAGTTATATCTTTGTAATCGTTTGCTAGCAGACACTCTTTCGCGATGTCTTAGCATTCTAATCACGACGGAGCCCCACCGCCCGGAGGGAACGAGCACCCTCCGGCGCCAGTAGCTCCGGTGCCAAGTCCGTTTGGCAACCTAAACTTTGGAGATATCATGAAAGATCCCCAAAGCCTGAAAGACTTTTCTGACTTCCTTCTTGAGAAGAGGAGGCAGAACGAGAAAGAAGAGGTTGAGAAGGCCAAAGATGAGGCCTTCGACAAAGCCCGAAAAGAGAAAGCAAAGTTCAACGTGAATGATGAGGACGACCGCTCCTATCACTCATATTCTATTCGTCCCCAGGCCAGGGGGAAAGAGAAAGCTGTCGAGCACTCCCACAATAGCCATACGGGAGACTCGCGAGGCTGAAATTCTGTTTTTGATCGAATGGCCGATAAAGGCGGGAGGGCTCCTCGCCGAGTGCCTTTCGACCTTGGAGGTCGACTAGAGAGAGGTGGCCGACCAGAAAGATCCGACCACAGGGATCGAGCTGATAAGAAAGGCCAGGGAGACAGGATCTCCGCCCTCGATCGAGTGGGGCCAGGGCAGGGCTCGCGAGCTCCGGCGAAGAGTTACCGTAGCCACCATTCGGAGAGACATTCTCCCAGGCGATCACGTCATGATGATCGCCCGGCCGCATCTCGCGGGAGCCGACGCGACGAGGTCGTCGTCCCCCGACCACAGACTGCCGAGGAGGGGCAGATTGCCCAGTTCCTCGAGACACAAAAAATTATGAAATTGGAGATGGAGGCCCTGCGAGCAGAGGTGGTCGCTTCAAAGCAAGGAACAACCCCACCAATCACTCTGCCCGCTCCTTCTCTAAGTGTTATGATCCTCACCGCCCCCATTCAAAGAAAAATACAGATGCCTGCTATGACGACATACGATGGAATGTCCGACCCCAAGGTACACTTGTCCAAGTACTCAAGCTATATGGCCTCAATCGGTGCAACGGACGCCACACAGTGCAGAAACTTCTCCCTAACCTTGGGAGACCGGGCTCATCGTTGGTACACAACTTTGGGTGCAGGATCCGTCACCTCATTCCTTGAGCTAGGGCAACAATTTTTGACCTACTTCGGGTCTATAGCTGCTCGCCCAGCCTCAAAGCAACGTCTGGCAAATGTTCGCCAGTCTCTGACCGAATCGGGCAAGGACTTCATCGAGCGCTTCGATAGGCTGGTGATCGACGGAGAGGCCGTGAATGACGAGACGAAGCTGATCTCGGCTGTTTCCGGTCTGAGGATAGGTTCCAAGCTCTGGGCTGGAAATTTCATCCAAATGGAAGAGATAATGGATGCCGCCAAGGCTAACGAGCAGCCTGAAGCGGCCAAAAGGATCTGGCCAAAGAAAATTACTAACACTGGGGAATCCTCCCAGCCAAAAAAGGCGACCACTCAGGGCGGCAGTGCTCGCCCGTCAAATTTCAGACCTTTCGAGGACTCCCCGGAGATCATGCAGTTCAGGGAAGCCCTCTCTCTTGATCCTAAGGGCATTTTCGATGCGATCAGGGGAAAGAATCTCCTATCCCAAGCCAAGGCCATGCATACGAGTGAGGACAATCTGGATGGTGGTAAATTCTGCAACTACCACAACTCCATCGGCCACCACACTAATGGGTGCCGAGACTTGGTGATAAATCTTTTTAAGCTGTACAATGAGGGCAAGCTCGCCCAATTCATCAAGACCCTTGGGAATGGCGACAACAGAGGTAGGAAACGTCGCGACGACAGCGACGACCTGCGCCAACAGTTGAATCGTCCAAAACTGACTCCCCCCATGCCGAACACTCCCCCGGGCGATGTCGACTTCGTCGGAGGTCTACATATGGTGATAGAGGGCCTACTGGGGGGGAATGAATCTGGTAATACTCTGTCTGTTCGCCGACAACAGAGTGAGATGCGAGCACTCAACAATGTGCACCAAGTGTGCGTCGCAGCAGCTGCCGAGAAGCCCATCTCACACCAATTCCTCTTTACGGACGACGACCTAAACGGCGTGGTGCAACCAAACAATGATGCTTTGGTCATCACTGGAAAGATTATGGGAACCAATGTCCATCGCATGATGGTCGACACCGGGGCATACACCAACGTCCTCTTCAAGCATACTCTGGATGCTCTCGGTGGATATACTGAATATATCGAGCCTTGCGATGATATTATCGTGGGTTTCGAGGACACGCGCAACCTTCCCCTTGGGAAAATCAGACTATCCCTGGAGCTGGCATCAACGAAAGAGCCAGGAATACACCATACTCGGCAGCTCGACTTCATGATCGTCGACATGCAATCTTCTTACAACGTGTTCCTCGGCCGACCTTTCTTCGACGAGTTCAAGGCGGCCGCCTCTACTTTTTATTACTGTGTAAAGTTTCCGACCCCGGCGGGAGTTATAACCGTCAAGGGCGACCAGACGCGGGCGAGGGAGTGTCTCGTCCGTTTTGCTAAGCGTCATTCTAAAGTAACTCCCATGATTGGCCAGTATATTGAGTGTCAAGAACAAAAACAACAAATGAACTACTTGGAGGGTCTTCCTAGCAAGTACCAAAAGATCGAAGTTGGGGAGTGCAGTCGCCATTTCGACGACCACCAAGTGGAGGCGAACGAGCACGCCTCCATGGAAGTGGACGACCACACACCAATGGAAATTGACGAGCAGACAGATTCGGGCGACCAGATCCCCGACGACTAGGTTCCAGAAAACGTTCCAGATCTGGAGCCTAGGTTAGGCTTTGAGCCAGAGTTCGGAATTGAGGATCCTCGTTGGAAGGAGCCTAAAGAGCGGGCAACTCCAGCGGAGGACCTTGAAACCATTCACCTAAACGAAGCTCGTCCAGAACTCGAGGTATTCATTGGTTCGAATTTACCAGTACAATTGCGGTCAGATATGGTCGCATTTTTTAAAGAAAACATCGGAGCTTTCGCCTGGTCGCACGAGGATATGGTGGGCATTAGCACGAACCATGCCTGCCACAGATTGAATATTGATCCAACGAGGAGACCCATCACCCAAAAACGAAGAAAATTTGGGCCTGATAAATATGCGGCTATGGCGCTCGAAGTCAAGAAATTGATCGACAACAAATTAATCGAGAAAACTGGAACTGATCCCGAGTGGTTGGCAAATCCAGTGCTCCTCAGAAAGACGACCGGGTCGTGGAGATTGTGTATAGACTTCACAGATCTAAACGACGCCTGTCCAAAAGATCATTTTTCGATGCCCCACATCGATCATCTAGTAGACAATACAGCGGGGCACGAGATGTTAACTTTCATCGATGCTTTCGCAGGATACCATCAGATTGCGATGCATCCCGACGACCAGCGACATACGGCCTTCATGACGGCGACCGATATGTACAGCTGGAAGAGAATGCCTTTCAGTTTGAAAAACGCGGGGGCAATATACCAAAGACTGGTAAATAAAATGTTTGAAAAACACATCGGCGAGATGGTGGAGGTCTATATCGACGACATCGTTGTCAAAAGCTTGCGGAAAGAGGATCACCTACACCACCTTGCCGTGACATTTAATATCCTAAAAGAATACAACATGAAGTTAAATCCAAAGAAATGCAGTTTTAGAGTTAGCTCCGGGAAATTTCTGGGGCACTTGGTTAGCCAGCGGGGCATCGAGGCGAATCCGAGCAAAATTCAAGCAGTCATCGACATGCAAAGCCCAAGGAATGTGAAAGAGGTACAAAGATTGACAGGATGCCTCGCATCGCTGAACAGGTTCATTGCACGAACGGGCGATCGTTGCAAACCTTTTTTCGATGCTTTGAAAAAAGGGAGGTTCGAATGGACCGATGAGTGTGAGAAAGCTTTCGAGAAGTTGAAGGAATATCTATCGGATCCGAAGGTCCTATCTAAGCCAGAGGGGAGCACACATCTGCCAATCTACTACGTAAGTCAATCACTAAGAGATGCGGAGTTGAGATACACTCCAATGGAAAAATTGGCGTACGTGTTGGTCATGAGCATCAGAAAACTAAGGCAATACCTGTTCGACCACGAGGTGGTCGTCCTCACGACATTTTCTCTTCGGCGAGCACTGCATCGTCCGGATACCACTGGAAGACTTTTGAAATGGTCGGTGGAAATCGGGCAATTTGGGCTCACCTATGCACCCAGAACGGCAATCAAGGGACAAGTGTTGGCTGAATTCATTGTAGAGCTCACTTTCCCGGAGAAATTGGATAAGGGAATCGAGCTTCCTTGGACACTGTTTGTCGATGGCTCGTCGACGAGCACCAAAGCAGGGGCAGGAATCGTCCTCACCAGCCCAACCGGACAGACGTTTGCTTCGGCGATCGAGTTCGAGTATCGGGCGACCAACAACGAAGCAGAGTACGAAGCTCTGGTCGCAGGAATCAAGATGGCTATGGCCGTGGGCGCCAGAAAACTGAAATTTTTTTCTGACTCTCAACTGGTTGTATGTCAAATTACGGGCGAGTACGAGGCTCGCGGCGATCAAATGATAAAGTATCAGGACCTAGTGAAAGGATTACTCGAGCAATTTGATCAAATCCACATCGAGCAAATCCCTAGGGAGGAGAATACGCAAGTAGATGCGTTAGCTCGGCTGGCCACTTCAGAGGGGGAGGCAATATTTTCAGAAGCGACCATCACTAAAATTTCTTCCCCATCGGTGAACAGAGGTCAAATTTTGCAGGTTGAAGCGACCAGCGACGAGGACTGCAGGTCGCCGATCACCAGGTACATCAAGACCGGCGAGCTCCCGGATGACAAGGTGAAGGCGACCAGGTTGCAGCTCAGGTTCGCAAGGTACACTATTATTGGCGACCAGCTGTACAAACGGAGTTTTTCAATGCCTTTATTGAAATGCCTCGTAGAAGACGAAGCGAAGATCGTCATGCATGAAATCCACGATGGAGTGTGTGGAAATCATACAGGGGGCAAGCGCTCGCTTTAAAAATCATGAGGCAAGGCTATTTTTGGCTAACACTGAAGAAGGATGCAATCCATTACGCCCAGACGTGCAAGAGATGTCAAGCTTTTGCTCCCGCTATTCACTCACCTCCAGACGAGCTCATCTCCGTCTACAGCTCTTGGCCCTTCGCGAAGTAGGGCATCGACATCATAGGACCTTTCCCGCCCGGCGTCGGGGGGGTAACTTTCGTAGTTGTAGCAGTCGATTACTTCACCCAGTGGACGGAAGCAAAGGCATTGAAGACCATCACAACGGCTCAGATGAAAAACTTCATATGGAAAAACATAATTTGCAGGTTCGGCCTACCACGAGCGATAGTGACCGACAACGGACGTCAATTCACGAGTCAAGACATGCTGGAATTCTGCTCAAAGTGGAACATCAAGAAAAAAATTTCAACACCCTATCATCCACAATGAAATGGTCAAGTAGAAGCAATCAACAAAATCATCAAGCACACCTTGAAAGCTAAGCTAGATGGATTGAAGGGCAAATGGGCGGACGAGCTGCACATGGTTCTGTGGGCATATCGGACGACCACGAGGAATTCCACAGGTGAGACCCCGTTCGCGCTCGTGTTCGGAACCGAAGCTGTCATACCAGCAGAGGGGCAGGTCGCCACTTTTCGAGTGGCAAATTATGACGAGCAGTTGAATAACGACGCACAGATCTCCAACTTGGACTTTCTAGAAGAGAGAAGACTAACAGCGGATGAGAAGAACGTGGTCTACAAGCAAAGGTCAGAACGCTACTACAACACCAAAGTACGTGCTCGCCAATTCACTATCGGCCAGCTCGTACTTCGACGGGCGACGGAACAGTCCATTGGCATACTTGGCCTGACTTGGGAGGGTCCGTACTGAATAACGCGCACACTCCTGAACGGATCGTACGAGCTAGAAGACCTCGAAGGCAAGCCGAGCAAGTATCCATGGAATGCGGTCAAACTGAAGAAGTTTTATCAGTAAGTTTTTAAATTCTTTATATTTGTATAGTTCGTATCTAGTCATCATTTCAATACATGTCAAAGTTTAAATTTCATCAAAGTGTTAGATAAGTTTTAGAAATTTTAGATAAGGCTGTGTGCAGCCAACTAAGAAACAAAAGAGTTCAACCGACGAATGGTTAACTCTAAAAGACGAGCACTCTTTCTTAAAGATGCTCGCAAGGTAGTGGCGACGACGATCACTATCTGAGAAACAAAAGAGTTCAACCGACGAATGGTTAACTCTAAAAGACGAGCACTCTTTCTTAAAGATGCTCGCAAGGTAATGGCGACGACGATCACTATCTGAGAAACAAAAGAGTTCAACCGACGAATGGTTAACTCTAAAAGACGAGCACTCTTTCTTAAAGATGCTCGCAAGGTAGTGGCGACGACGATCACTACCTAATAAACAAAAGAGTTCAACCGACGAATGGTTAACTCTAAAAAACGAGCACTCAAGCATACGAACACAAACAAATGAAATGCAAATTCAAAAGACAAGTATTTATTAAAAGATGCTTGCAAAAAATAATCATAACATAAATTGAAAAGCAGTGACGAGGACGATCACTCAATATAAACGAACACATCATAAGAAAAAAGTTGTCATTCATTAATAAGCCTCAGAGGCTGAAATTACATAAAAGGCCCTAGTGGCCGAACAATCCTAAAAACAAAATAAAATAAAAAGTAATAAACTAAGCTTCTGTAGCATTCCCCTCGGCAAGAGCATCCTGCTCGCCGGCAACCTCCTCCTCATCCGCGGCCTCCACCTCGGCAGGAGCATTCTGCTCACCCTGTTGAGTTGGGGGGTCTTGTGGCGGATCCTCGAAATAAACCGGAACACCCAAGAGACGAGGGAACAAGAGTCCCATTTTCATCAAAGGAAGCAGGGGGAGTTTTGATTCCGATTTAGGGCTTTCACCCCTGATGACGTCATCTATGAAGCCGCCGAGCTGAGTAACGTCCACATCCGGTTGAACTTCCTTGAGTTTGTGAACAAGCTCGTGGGCAGTGAGCGCCACCGTTAAAATGGCTGCGCTTTCGGCGATGTCATTACTTTCATCTCGCTCTGCCGTCACGGCGACCAGCTCTCGCCGAAGAGTGGCCAAGTCGTCCTCAGCAGTTGTAAATTTATTTTGAAGAGTATTTACCTCGGCGGACTTCACTTTTAGCTCGTCCTCGGCAATTTTGAGGCGAGCACGGAGATCTTCGATCACTTGGAGATCTTCCTACCGAACAACTTCAAGTTGGGCCTCAGAATCGGCCAGCTTTGCCTCAAGGTCGGCCACTTTCTCCCCAGAACTGGCCAGCTGCTTCTCAACGCCAGCTTTAGCCCTTGCCATTTGGACGAGCTTCACGCTCCTCTCCTCGCTGACTTTGCGATTCTCGTAGATCTGAATGCAAAGCTTCTCGGCGGCAAAAGCTGCGCGACTAGCCTCAATGGCGATCAGTCTAGAATTTTCTAGGGATTATGGTTCTCGACCTCGTCGGCAAACGTCGTAGTTATCGATCGGGGCAATTTCCTCATGGCCCTGATCGTGACCTGGTCGAGCACGTCTTCGTCGCGCGGGTCCCGCGAATGGTAAAAGCCGAGGAGATCCTCATTGAAGGGTTCGACGATCGGGTGATCGGCAAGCCTAATAAAAGACAAGGGGAAATTAGAAAAGGTACTTGAAAATATTCAAAGGTTTTCTTTCATTAAACTTACTTGGCAACCCTTTCGGCGTCCCAGCCGAGAAGAGTATTATCACCAGGGGCCCTTTGCCCCGTTGACGAGCTCCCAGCGACTTCTCGCGACCTTTTACTTCTGCGAGCAGGGGATGGCCTCGTCGGGGATACAATCTGGAGGGGGGCAGTTATCCCTCGGCAGAGATCTCCTCGACGAGACCCTCTCCTCGGCACTCTGCTCGACCCTCTGCTCGGTAGTAGTTGGGCGAGAAGAACCCCCTCGGGTTGGTTTCTCTACTTTCTTCGAAGGAGCCCTCGAGGTCTCCGACCCTTTCCTCTTGTTTGAGCCATCGACGATCTGGCGCTCGCGTAGCGCCTTCGCTACTCGGATCATCCTGCTCGACATGATTCTTTCAAGTTCGATGGATGGAGGGAGATAGGTGACGACTTTTTCAGGAACCACTACTAAAAACAAAGAGTCAGTATTACGAAGAGAAGATTTTTTTGCTAAAAAACTTGGAAATATTTCAATACCTGGAGGAAACTCTCGAGTGGTATGGTAAGGAGGTACTCTAAAACCTGCTCGCTCGCGCATACACTCCCTGTCAGAAAGCGGCAGGACCTCTCCAAGTAGCGACGATTAAGTACGCAGCAAATGTGGTATTGGAAGAGGGGCGAGAGATGGTGATCGGCAGTCTTCGTGCGAGCAGTTTCACATACAAGAGCGAGGAGTTATTCAGTATAAACAAGAAGGAGCAGAAATAAAAAGACTTACCACGCATTCTCTGGTAATCGGTCGCGATGGGAAAGCGAGCAGAGGATCCATCTGGCCTCACGGCACTTCTCCAATCCCCGGCTACCCACCACCAATTGGTCTTCCAATCGCGAATCTTATTGGGGACCCCTTCGACCAACTTGAGGTGATCGCGACTTTTTACGTAGTAATACCCATAGCCCACCTTCTTTCCGGCCTCGGCCGCCTGAAGGAGATAGTTGATCTCTTTCGGGCTAAGCCATGTGTTCCGACAACCATTCTCGGCCGCCACCAGGCCGAACACCGTGAGGAGTCCGATCAGGTTCGACCAACGGACCACCACCGGAGCCACCACTAACGTCCATTTTTTCTTAAGAAATGGGGGAAAGAAGAGTTTTTAAGAAGAAAATGTGTTGCTTTTACCTTTTTGCCGATCGAAAACCACCCAAGAGTCGCCGGAAAAGCTTGAAGAAGAAGGCTTGGAAGGAGGCTCAAGAGATTCGAAATTTGCAGAGTGTGAAAAGTGTTTTCATGATGGTGAAGGCCTTATTTATAGGCAAATACTTTTAGGGACCTATGTGCAAGAAAACGGGGTAAAATCCGCAATTTTCCCAAAATTTGGGGTCATTTCCGAAATCGAGGTCGGAAAGTGACCCCACGCGCGACCGTTGAGGTCGGCACGCGCTCCACGCGCGAAATTCAAATTTCGGGCGCCGATCACGCGCCTGACACAAGTCACATCAGCCATCATTAAAGTTGCTTCGAAAAGCGTGTTCGGCGTAGGAAACGAGGCGACCGCCTCCAACTTACGTCTTCAAGATTTCAAAATTGATTTCCTTGTCGAGAACAAATCCGCTTTCCATACTGACGATCACACTGCTCGCCTTACTATTCTACGAACACGAAGAAAGGCGACCAGGGGGCAAATGTTATACCTAGTCAAAGAAGTCAATCTTTGACAAGTCAATCCTAGTCACCAGCTTACGTGGCTAGGACCAGTCAACAAAGTCGTGCGACGACTAGTCAACAAGATGAAGAAAATGTAATAGAAGTAATGTATTTAATATATTTAAGTGCTCGCCCAAAGATGTTGGCGAGCACATGTTTTAGTTAGCTGCTCGCCCAAATGTGTTGGCAAGCACATGTTTATGTAGCCAAGAGAAGACAAGTGTTGAAGCCTTGGGAGACAGCTTGGAGTATGGTGACCACCTTCCTCGAAGGTCTGGGCGACCACCGTAGCTCATCTCATCGGCATCTCGTCGAGGACGACCACCAGAGGCGGTTTAGCATTAAATGCGCCGTCCCATCACCTTTTCGGGCAGAAAGGAGGGTCCACTATGGAGGTGCCACGTGTAATGGGCGGTCAGCCCCAAAAAACCACTATATAATGCCTAAATGGCTCATTTGTAAGAGACAAGTTTCATTATTCCTACAAACACCCAACCCTAAGCAATAAACACTCCCAAAGCATCCAGCTTTTAGCTTCTCCAAGAAGCTACACCTTTGTGTTCTTATTGTTCTTCATATCTTTTCCATTAATCATCATATTAATCCACTCTAAACATGTAATTAAACCCCGATCATTATATATGTTTGTTTAGTGCTTACGAAAGCCCATGTTCCAGATCATCCGTTCAAAGCACGTACAACAGCAACAAAATATACGTCCAACACCATGATTCGGTGATTGTTTGACAAAGGTAGATTTGGTCAAAGATATGGAAGCTTGTGCAAGAACGGGGAGATTGCTAAAGCAATTTTATTTCTACACTCCATGGAAGAAAAAGGCATTGCTCCTAATATAATTTCGTATGGTACTCTCATTAATTAATGGATTATACAAAGATGGACAACTTCAAGCTGCAAGAGATGTTTTTAATGAACTGCCTTCTAGAGGCCTGCAACCCGATGTTAAGATATATACTATGATTGTCGGTTCGCTTTGTCGAGAAGGATTAATGGAGGAGCCAAAAGTTTTGATTGGGAAAATGGAGGAAGGTGGTTGTGAACAAAATAGTTTGTTCTACGATGTTATTGTGCAGAGTTTGTTAAGGAGAAAGGAGGTTTCCGAAGCAATGGCATTCATGGAGGAAATGTGTGAAAGAGGGTTCTCGGCGCATTAAGGAGAAAGGAGGTTTCCGAAGCAATGGCATTCATGGAGGAAATGTGTGAAAGAGGGTTCTCGGCGCATGCCACTACCATGTTCTTGTTAATTGATGAGCTGCATGGAGACCATAAAAATGCTACACTTTTGGGAATGATTAAGAAACTGGTGCCTAAAGATATTATGATTAACACTGAACAAGTATGTGAAGGGGTTCTTTAACTTCTTGTAAAGTCAGCTCTTCTGATCCAATAAAGTTTCTGCAACTGCTGAATTTAGTGTGAATTCAGTTAATGTTTTAGGGTTGATTTGTTGAAGAACAAATCAGAGTTTGAATCCAAGGAAAGTTGGCTGGTACCCAACAACACCAAGGGAAGGAATTGATGAGAAGAGCATGTTTATTCTCTCATCAAACCTTTTCTATTCTCTCATCGTGACGTCGTGTGTGGTGATAGAGGATTTATAAGAGGCCTATAGCATTAAGGTAGTGGACGTGAGATTGACCCCTCGCTCCTTCAAACCAACGAATGAGTTTAGGGATATCATGTTCAGCTTGACTCTAGTCTTTTTAGTATAGGATGTAAAAACAATCTTCAACTCAATAAGAAATCCAAACCATGTATTAAAAATGTCCTATTAGGTACATTTCGAGATGAAATACTCCCCGTAAAAAAAAAGGTAGGGGCTATTAACATGCCATATAATGTTATACATACCCCATTATTTTAAAGATAAAAATAGATTTGGATAAAATGACTAAGTAGGGACCTGACAAAGTGGGATAGCTCAAGTGGTTAGAGCACCACTACCTAGGCCTTAGGTCCTGGGTTTGAGTCATGGGGAGGGGAAATGGGATGGGTATTTAACTTGTAATAAAAAAAAAAACTAAGTAGGGACCTTCTACATGTAGTCAGAGTGTCGTATGTTGTCGTATGACTACCGTAGTCAATTTAATCTGAACCATTAAAAATCAAATCTAAAGGCTTAAATCTGATGACATGTTACCTTTTGAAATTTGTGTTGAAAATATTCAACGTATGTGTTGAAAATATTCAACGTATGTGCCGTATGGTGTCATATTTATAATTAATTTAATTAATTAAAATATATAATTTTAAATTTACAGTTTCATCCTTAATTTAATAAAAATATTTATTATATTAATTAATTTAATTAAAATATATAATGGTAAAACTACTTATTTACCCTTATATTATTATTAAAATTAATAAAAAAAACAAATTAAATTAAAGAAGTTATAATTTAGAACATAATACGTAGGTTTTAACACGCACTCCACTTCAGCCCTAAGCCGCTGCCCTTTCGCCGCCGACGAGCAGTTGCCCTGCTGCCGCCGACGCGCCGCTTCCCTGCTGCCGCCGACGATCATCTCCTCCCTCTTAGTTTTCTTAATTTGTAAGTTTAATATTATTGTGAGGTAGGTGAATTACCACCACTGAACGTTGCTTATGTATATTTTCATATTTTTTCTTACTTCCGTCAATTGTTTTTGAAATTGCCTCAAATCAAATAGAAACATAACTGCTCAACAAGTGTTTGACAAAATGCTTCAAATAAAATTTGAAACAGAATTTAGCAAAGGAAGTGTCTATTGAATGCACATTCCTAACCATATTCGTTGTTTGAATCCTCTAGCTAAAAGGACATAATGTAGAGTTGAATCATCATGTAAAGTTTTGAATTTTATATTTAATATAGTGTTTAAATTGAATTTTATGTTTATAACCACATGGTATTCCTCGATTTTATGTTAGAAGCACATGTTGTTAGTTGCCGTAAATGACATTAAAATAGGTGATTGAAATATATAATATGAAGATGTTGCTCGAGCACGTGAACAAGAAAAGAGTTTTTTTTTTCAAGGTTTACTTAACATCGATATCGACCGTGCAACCAGGCATGGCTGTTGGACCGTGAAAGTGAGCACCTACAACACATTTTTGGATTGCACGGTTTACTGAGTATCGACCGTGCAACTGTGCACGGTTGTTGGACCGTGCAACTGAGAATTCTTCCAGTACATGTTTCTATTTACACGGGTGACTGAGTATCGACCGTGCAACTGTGCACGGTTGTTGGACCGTGCAACTGAGAATTCTTCCAGTACATGTTTCTATTTACACGGGTGACTGAGTATCGACCGTGCAACTGTGCAAGATTATTGGACCGTGCAACTGAAAATTCTTTCAGTACATGTTTCTATTTACCCGGGTGACTGAGTATCGACCGTGCAACTGTGCACGGTTGTTGGACCGTTCAACTGAGAATTCTTCCAGTACATGTTTCTATTTACACGGGTGACTGAGTATCGATTTGGGGAAGAAGAGTCTAAAGTCGCGATTTGGAGGAGAATAATCTGAGGTCGCGATTTGGGGGAGAAAACACGAGGTCTTGATTTGGGGGAGAAGAACCCTAACTCGGCTTCTTCAATTCAGAATGTTAATTTATTTTTCAGGAACCACTACTAAAAACAAAGAGTCAGTATTACGAAGAGAAGAATTTTTTGCTAAAAAACTTAGAAATATTTCAATACCTGGAGGAAACTCTCGAGTGGTATGGTGAGGAGGTACTCTAAAACCTGCTCGCTCGCGCATACACTCCCTGTTCAGAAAGCGGCAGGACCTCTCCAAGTAGCGACGATTAAGTACGCAGCAAATGTGGTATTGGAAGAGGGGCGAGAGATGGTGATCGGCAGTCTTTGTGCGAGCAGTTTCACATACAAGAGCGATGAGTTATTCAGTATAGACAAGAACGAGGAGAAATAAAAAGACTTACCACACATTCTCTGGTAGTCGGTCGCGATGGGAAAGCGAGCAGAGGATCCATCTGGCCTCACGGCACTTCTCCAATCCCCGGCTACCCACCACCAATTGGTCTTCCAATCGCGAATCTTATTGGGGAGCCCTTCGACCAACTTGAGGTGATCGCGACTTTTTACGTAGTAATACCCATAGCCCACCTTCTTTCCGGCCTCGGCCGCCTGAAGGAGATAGTTGATCTCTTTCGGGCTAAGCCATGTGTTCCGACAACCATTCTCGGCCGCCACCAGGCCGAACACCGTGAGGAGTCCGATCAGGTTCGACCACCCGTTCGGCAAAATTTGAGATGGGGCCACCCCTAGAAAATGTAAGAAGTTTGAAATTCCGGGGTGCAGGGGGAACCTCAGCCCTGCCTCCATCATGCCAATGTTGACGGCGACCATCCCTTCTGGCGGCTGGTCGGCCCTCTCATCTTTGCGAGGAACAAAGAAGTAGACGTCGGCCGGCAGTTGATATTTCTTCCGGGAATTTTCCAGTTGGGCCGAGTAGACACTGCTCGCGTACTTACTGGCTTCATACCTCGATTCATAAGCTACTCGGTACGGGCGAGGAACCTCTCTAGGCAGGTAATCGCAGAAATACTTGTAGAATGTCTTCCTCGAGAGTTCATCGCCATCCAGATCTTCTCGACCACTCAAAACATCTTTTATGCTCGCCGCATAGCGAACAACTTCCTCATAATCCTCGCGGAGGCTGCTCGTCAAAGTCTCCTCGACTCGAGCAGGGTCGATTTGTTCGCCCACCCCTTTGTCCAAACCTTGGTCGCGCAGATCTGAGTCGGTCTCGTCACCATCCTCCTCGACACCATTGCGGGCATCTTCCCTTTCGGATTCGTGGACCTCATCTAGGTCAACGACCGCCGCCATTCTAACATTGCGGACTCCAACATTGAGGGGATCAGGGGAGTCGATCCTAGAGTCCGAAGAGGCTGTCCTCTCCACTAAGGCTAAGGCTAATCGATCAACCTCGCCGGAACTTACGGTGCCACCGTCCAACGGCGGCGGACCACCACCGGAGCCACCACTAATGTCCATTTTTTCTTAAGAAATGGGGGAAAGAAGAGTTTTTAAGAAGAAAATGTGTTGCTTTTACCTTTTTGCCGATCGAAAACCACCCAAGAGTCGCCGGAAAAGCTTGAAGAAGAAGGCTTGGAAGGAGGCTCAAGAGATTCGAAATTTGCAGAGTGTGAAAAGTGTTTTCATGATGGTGAAGGCCTTATTTATAGGCAAATACTTTAGGGACCTATGTGCAAGAAAACGGGGTAAAATCCGCAATTTTCCCAAAATTTGGGGTCATTTCCGAAATCGAGGTCGGAAAGTGACCCCACGCGCGACCGTTGAGGTCGGCACGCGCTCCACGCGCGAAATTCAAATTTCGGGCGCCGATCACGCGCCTGACACAAGTCACATCAGCCATCATTAAAATTGCTTCGAAAAGCGTGCTCGGCGTAGGAAACGAGGCGACCGCCTCCAACTTACGTCTTCAAGATTTCAAAATTGATTTGCTTGTCGAGAACAAATCCGCTTTCCATACTGACGATCACACTGCTCGCCTTACTATTCTACGAACACGAAGAAAGGCGACCAGGGGGCAAATTATATACCTAGTCAAAGAAGTCAATCTTTGACAAGTCAATCCTAGTCACCAGCTTACGTGGCGAGGACCAGTCAACAAAGTCGTGCGACGACTAGTCAACAAGATGAAGAAAATGTAATAGAAGTAATGTATTTAATATATTTAAGTGCTCGCCCAAAGATGTTGGCGAGCACATGTTTTAGTTAGCTGCTCGCCCAAATGTGTTGGCAAGCACATGTTTATGTAGCCAAGAGAAGACAAGTGTTGAAGCCTTGGGAGACAGCTTGGAGTATGGTGACCACCTTCCTTGAAGGTCTGGGCGACCACCTTCCCCGGCGACCACCGTAGCTCATCTCATCGGCATCTCGTCGAGGACGACCACCAGAGGCGGTTTAGCATTAAATGCGTCGTCCCATCACCTTTTCTGGCAGAAAGGAGGGTCCACTATGGAGGTGCCACGTGTAAAGGGCGGTCAGCCCCAAAAAACCACTATATAATGCCTAAATGGCTCATTTGTAAGAGACAAGTTTCATTATTCCTACAAACACCCAACCCTAAGCAATAAACACTCCCAAAGCATCCAGCTTTTAGCTTCTCCAAGAAGCTACACCTTTGTGTTCTTATTGTTCTTCATATCTTTTCCATTAATCATCATATTAATCCACTCTAAACACGTAATTAAACCCCGATCATTATATATGTTTGTTTAGTGCTTACGAAAGCCCACGTTCCAGATCATCCGTTCAAAGCACGTACAACAGCAACAAAATATACGTCCAACACCATGATTCGGTGATTGTTTGACAAAGGTAGATTTGGTCAAAGATATGGAAGCTTGTGCAAGAACGGGGAGATTGCTAAAGCAATTTTATTTCAACACTCCATGGAAGAAAAAGGCATTGCTCCTAATATAATTTCGTATGGTACTCTCATTAATTAATGGATTATACAAAGATGGACAACTTCAAGCTGCAAGAGATGTTTTTAATGAACTGCCTTCTAGAGGCCTGCAACCCGATGTTAAGATATATACTATGATTGTCGGTTCGCTTTGTCGAGAAGGATTAATGGAGGAGCCAAAAGTTTTGATTGGGAAAATGGAGGAAGGTGGTTGTGAACAAAATAGTTTGTTCTACGATGTTATTGTGCAGAGTTTGTTAAGGAGAAAGGAGGTTTCCGAAGCAATGGCATTCATGGAGGAAATGTGTGAAAGAGGGTTCTCGGCGCATGCCACTACCATGTTCTTGTTAATTGATGAGCTGCATGGAGACCATAAAAATGCTACACTTTTGGGAATGATTAAGAAACTGGTGCCTAAAGATATTATGATTAACACTGAACAAGTATGTGAAGGGGTTCTTTAACTTCTTGTAAAGTTAGCTCTTCTGATCCAATAAAGTTTCTGCAACTGCTCAATTTAGTGTGAATTTAGTTAATGTTTTAGGGTTGATTTGTTGAAGAACAAATCAGAGTTTGAATCCAAGAAAAGTTGGCTGGTACCCAACAACACCAAGGGAAGGAATTGATGAGAACAGCATGTTTATTCTCTCATCAAACCTTTTCTATTCTAATTAGTGCATGGGGTAATTAATTTTCTTATTCGACAAACACGTCGTGACGTCGTGTGTGGTGATAGAGGATTTATAAGAGGCCTATAGCATTAAGGTAGTGGACGTGAGATTGACCCCTCGCTCCTTCAAACCAACGAATGAGTTTAGAGATATCATGTTCAGCTTGACTCTAGTCTTTTTAGTATAGGATGTAAAAACAATCTTCAACTCAATAAGAAATCCAAACCATGTATTAAAAATGTCCTATTAGGTACATTTCGAGATGAAATACTGCCCGTAAAAAAAAGGTGGGGGCTATTAACATGCCATATAATGTTATACATACCCCATTATTTTAAAGATAAAAATAGATATGGATAAAATGACTAAGTAGGGACCTTCTACATGTAGTCAGAGTGTCGTATGTTGTCGTATGACTACCGTAGTCAATTTAATCTGAACCATTAAAAATCAAAGGCTTAAATCTGATGACATGTTACCTTTTGAAATTTGTGTTGAAAATATTCAACGTATGTGTTGAAAATATTCAACGTATGTGTCGTATGGTGTCATATTTATAATTAATTTAATTAATTAAAATATATAATTTTAAATTTACAGTTTCATCCTTAATTTAATAAAAATATTTATTATATTAATTAATTTAATTAAAATATATAATGGTAAAACTACTTATTTACCCTTATATTATTATTAAAATTAATAAAAAAAACAAATTAAATTAAATTAAAGAAGTTATAATTTAGAACATAATACGTAGGTTTTAACACGCACTCCACTTCAGCCCTAAGCCGCTGCCCTTTCGCCGCCGACGAGCAGTTGCCCTGCTGCCGCCGACGATCATCTCCTCCCCCTTAGTTTTCTTAAGTTGTAAGTTTAATATTATTGTGAGGTAGGTGAATTACCACCACTGAACGTTGCTTATGTATATTTTCATATTTTTTCTTACTTCCGTCATTTGTTATGAGTATTTGAATTAACATTGTGAAATTGTGTAAATTGTGGTTGAGTTGTTGAGTAGTAATTGTTTTTGAAATTGCCTCAAATCAAATAGAAACATAACTGCTCAACAAGTGTTTGACAAAATGCTTCAAAGAAAATTTGAAACAGAATTTAGCAAAGGAAGTGTCTATTGAATGCACATTCCTAACCATATTCGTTGTTTGAATCCTCTAGCTAAAAGGACATAATGTAGAGTTGAATCATCATGTAAAGTTTTGAATTTTATATTTAATATAGTGTTTAAATTGAATTTTATGTTTATAACCACATGGTATTCCTCGATTTTATGTTAGAAGCGCATGTTGTTAGTTGCCGTAAATGACATTAAAATAGGTGATTGAAATATATAATATGAAGATGTTGCTCGAGCACGTGAACAAGAAAAGAGTTTTTTTTTCAAGGTTTACTTAACATCGATATCGACCGTGCAACTAGGCATGGTTGTTGGACCGTGAAAGTGAGCACCTACAACACATTTTTGGATTGCACGGTTTACTGAGTATCGACCGTGCAACTGTGCACGGTTGTTGGACCGTGCAACTGAGAATTCTTCCAGTACATGTTTCTATTTACACGGGTGACTGAGTATCGACCGTGCAACTGTGCACGGTTGTTGGACCGTGCAACTGAGAATTCTTCCAGTACATGTTTCTATTTACACGGGTGACTGAGTATCGACCGTGCAACTGTGCACGATTATTGGACCGTGCAACTGAAAATTCTTTCAGTACATGTTTCTATTTACCCGGGTGACTGAGTATTGACCGTGCAACTGTGCACGGTTGTTGGACCGTGCAACTGAGAATTCTTCCAGTACATGTTTCTATTTACACGGGTGACTGAGTATCGATTTGGGGAAGAAGAGTCTAAAGTCGCGATTTGGAGGAGAATAATCCGAGGTCGCGATTTGGGGGAGAAAACACGAGGTCTTGATTTGGGGGAGAAGAACCCTAACTCGGCTTCTTCAATTCAGAATGTTAATTTATTTAATTGTTTATTTTTAGGTTTAATTCATTTTCGAATTAACAATTAAATTTGTATTAGAAAGGGTTGGATAATAATTTTGTTGTTTTTCGTAAATTTTAATTTTTAAAAATAAATAATTTTATAGAATATAATAGAAGGATAATATAGTAAATAACAAAATAAAATTTAAAAAATGATTTAATTAATTAAAACCTGTATAACAGGTAGCAGGTTCATACGACACATCCGACGCCACATGGCGCATTTCGACGGGCTAACTATATAGTCACTTTGTAGTATTTGACTACACTAAGAAAAACCCTACTAAGTAACCCTTATATAAGCATGGAGTAAAATAATTTTTAAAAAAATCTGAAAAAATATATTTAAAATTTGAAAATATTTTTAAAAAGTCAACAAAATATTTAAAGTAATAAATCAAATAAATTTTTTGAAAATGTTCAGAAATAAATAAAAATCATCAAATGAAAAATTTAAAAATCAATTAAAGATAACAAAAAATGTAAAAAAATTAATAAGTTCGATAAATTGTAAAAAATATTTAAATTAAAAAAACAATAAAAAATAAAGAATTTAAATAAATATAAAAAAGATAAATAAATCAAAAAATATACAGAGTATTTAAAAAAATCACCTAAATCTTCATAAATTAATTAATTAAATAATTTTTGAAAATTTAGTTGATTTTTTTATATTTTTAAATTTTTTGTAGCTTTAATTTATTTTTGAAGAATTTTTTTTATTTTTTTTTTTTTGTATTTTTTTATGATTGAATTGGTTTTTCTCTCTTTTTTATTTAGTTTATCAAAATTTTGATTTCTTAAATTGATGTTTTTAATTTAGTTATTTTTATTTTTTATTTGATTTATTTAGTTTTGTCCAGATTTAATTAAAAAAAATCAATTTAATTATTTTGAAATTTTAGTTGATTTTTTATAATGTTTTAATTTTTTTGAATTGATTTTTTCATTCAAATATTTACTTAATTTTAATAATGTTATTTTGGTTTTTATTTAATTTGTATTTTGTTTTAAGAGTTAAAGGAAATAGAAAAGAATTGGGGTATTTTTAGTAATAAAAATTGATTTTTAAATTTTAATGTGGTGTGTTTAATATTTGAGGTGTGTATAACATATATTTGTATGGGGTGTTAATAGCGCCACCCAAAAAAAAAAAAAAGATGAAATACTGACTGTATTTGTTCTGAATATCAAAGTAATGTGTACAGTTATTTAAAATTGTTTATTTGATAGATCATAAGGCCATCATAATTTTGCATTCAAAATAGCTCGATTCAAGATGCAACTAGCATTTAAATAATCAAAATTAACCAAAACTACTTTAATTTAAAATTAATCGCACGAATAAGGAAAAACTTTAATGTGAATAAACAGGGCCTTTTCATACCTTGAGAATTCAAGCACTATAAATGGCGGGCAGCAGACCGGTGAACAGACGAACGTATGAATTGAACAGGCGGACGAACGATGCACCGGTGGTAGACTAAAGTTTGGAAGAATTTTGACATCTAGAACACGCGTAGTAAAATAGAGCTGACAATTTGGACCGCTCGTGCTCGTCTGAGCCTATACCACCAGCCCATCAAGAAAATTGAGATCACTGGACTAGGTTGGGCAGGCCCATACTCTCATTGGGCCTGTAAAATGTAACCCCTTTACATTGCCTAATGGGCCAGCCCAACCCCAAAAAAGAGATTTTCGAAAAAATATTTATAAACTAAAATTAGTTTTCAATACAAAATTAATGTAACTACTACATTATAATAAAAATATGAATAAACCAATATTAATATAAAATCCAGATATTAGTTAGTTTCTTGTCAATTATAACAAAGTAAGATGTACAGTCAATCACAAGATCCTCATCATATTTTTGCATTTAAAGTAATTAAATTCAAGATGCAATTAGCATTTACATAACCATATTTTACCAAAATTACTTTAGGTTTAAATTAATCACACAAATACGGAAAAACATAAATTTGAATAAACAAAGGAAGGGTCCCCCTGACCCCCGGCCGGCACGAACCCGTGCAAATCCTAACTCAGCTATTGGGGCCACTTCGGGCCTTTCAGTCCCGATAAGCAATTCATTCTCAGGCCTCTCTAACGACTGTATGGATGAATCTTCAGAAAACACCCAAGGGTCGGTGGTTGTTGCTTTGTTGGAGCCGCCCGCTGACGATGATCTTGATCTTGCTCTTGCGCCCCACTCTTCGGAGAAGCCAGGAGGCCCCAAGTCCAGGATAGACGTATCGCAACAGCAACACCCGAAAAGCGTGATCAATGAATTAGAGAGGTTCGCCTCTAAATATTGTAAATTATATAATTTAATTAAAAAACAATGTTATAATGTAATTTGATTTATTAATTAGAAATATAATGTTATTAATTTGTGTTATATGCAATTTAATTTATTAAATAGAAATATGATGATAGAGTTGAGGGGATAAGTTGTGGTAGTGTTAATTCGACTTGATTACAATTTTAATCAAATTGAAAATGGATGAACTAGAATTTTAATTATTTGGGAATACAACGGCTAGTTTTGCAACGATTAATTTTTTTTTAAATATTATTTAGTACAAGTTGAGAATAAATAAATAATAATTTATATATCAAAAGGATCATTAATCCCTTTTTTTCCTACACGATTGGACTTTTAAATTAAATACGAGTAGTTGATATGAATTTTGGAAATATGCATGTCAATTAAATTCCAGTGTGTAATTATTTAGTGAATTTTGGAAATATGCATGTCAATTAAATTCCAAGGTCATTAATATTGTTTATAGATTTTTTTTTTGAAAAGTCAAAATGGATCATTGTATTATTGATAAAATTCATATGTACAAGATGTACTCTCAGCGAGCATAACAAGTTATAGAATTTAATGTTGACGGATAGTTTTTACATGAATTAAGAGAAACCAGAGACAGGGGGACCATGCAGTAGATCAGAGACTATTTCATCAAAGCAGGAATACACATGTGTGGAAGGTTTTCCCAGTCGTGGAGTGAGCATCCAAAAGAAGAAGGGAAGAATACTCTAAACCATTTCCAAGAGCAAAAGAGGATACCTTCAAAGCTTTTAGAAATAAACAAACAAATTCCAGCAAGCAACACATTACAGTCGTAACTACGCACTGCCAAAATGATAATTGTCATACCAAATGTTTCAAATCGATCGAAGGAATTAAATGAAGCATTTTGACTGTTATATATAAGGAACTAGCATAACATGCCTTATTCGAAATAGTCTGAAAATAGCATTTTACATAATCCAATTGTCTAAACACAACCAGGTTCTACCAATCGAGGGTAGGATTAACCCTGTCTATAACCACGAGGAGGTGGCGTTGCCACTGCCAAAATTTGATGCTGGCAGTTAGGGCATTGAAGAAGTCGACCCAAATACATCCTCAGATACTCAAAATGCATCTTGCATCCATCGCAAATTGTCCAAAATGTAGAAGAAGGTCCTGATGTGCGAGTGAAATTAGACATTTCCTGCTTTCTGAAACTGTCAAAACAATTACAAACAGTTAGCCTTGTAGCATAAACAAATTGAGCAGAAGAACTTGACGGAAGACTCATGATGTTGGTTAAGAAAATGAGGGTTGGCCCGGTGAAAAGAATAACAAATGTAGACTCATTAGTAATAAAAAGAATAACAAGATGGGCCAGGGAATGTCTTACTTGTAATCCATAATCCTAAGCAGAAATACTATTTTCCTAAACCAACTCTAGTTACGACCCTCAGATACAAATCTTGAAGGCATTATTAGCCGTGAAAACTGACAAAAGTTAAATAAGATACATGGAAGGTTAGCTGGATGGAAGAAGGTGTTTCTATCCAAAGGAGGTAGACTTACCTTGACTCAGTCCGTTCTCAATGCTCTACTAGAGTATTACTATTTCACATCTTTATTTAGAATCCAAGCTGGTATTGTCAAATTAATTGAGAAGAAGATGAGAGACTTCTTATGGGAAGATTGCAAAGAGAGCCACAATAATTATTTAGTGACATGGGAGACAATTTTGCGACCCAAAGGTGGAGGTTGGGGAATTGGGGGGATTCTCCTCAGAAATAAAGTGTTGTTAGGTAAATGGTGGTGGTGCTTCCATGATGAAAGGGAATCTCTGTGTCCTAGAGTGATTAGAACAAAAAAATTGGGATACAAGAGAATGGGTGGGATACTAGATTGGCTATTCGGACTACGTTTTGGAGCCCATGAAAATTCATATCTCGTGTGTATCCAGATTTTATGCGGTTAGTGGAGGTTGAGGTTAAACAAGGCCTCTTGATTCAGTTTCTGGAAGATGGGTGGTTGGGTAATTCTCCCTTTTCGTGTAGGTTTCCATCTTTATTTCACTTCTACTCTGGTCACAATATGATACGCCTCTTATGGTGTATAAGAGGCGTAAGTAAAAGACGAAGGAGTTAGTTGGCCCGTTTTGCCTTATTTTTCTATTTTTTCCTTATTTGAGTTATTTCCTTACTTTCCTTACTTTCCTTGTGTTCATGAAAGCAATTGGCCTATGGGCCATGAACTTTATATATGTACCGTGTTTTACCCTAAGGGGATTTATCTATTCAATATTGAGTTTATCGGCTGTAGGCTTGGGCACGGGAGTAGATCCCGGTGTTGCGTGTGTTCTTCTTCCTTAACTCCAACAATTTGGTCCGACCTACTCGGTTACCATGACTCGCAGTGAGACTCGTATGGACGATGAGGAGACGTCTGTCGCGACGTTGGAGAAGGAATTTAAGGTCTTGGGTTCGGGTTTGGCTGAGGTCCGTGCCGCAATCTCCGCGTTGACGTCCTCTGTTGGGGACCTCACAAAGGGGTTCGAAAGGTTGCATGGACCGCCGTGCGGCAAATCCCCCGTCGTCGGTAGCACGTCGTCCACGGTCGAGCGTGCTATTGATGACGAGCCGCTGGTGCGACGCCCAACGGGCTCGCTCAAAACTTCCCTAGCCAAACTGGAGTTACCGGGTTTCACGGGGGACGAACCCTCGGCTTGGGTCGCTCGCGCAGAACAATTCTTCCATATTGACAACACCCCGGATGACATGAAGCTTGAATACGCACTGATTGCGATGGAGTGCACAACCCTACACTAGCTCCAGTTGCTCATGGGGGACAACCCTACCTTGAGTTGGCGGAAGTTCACCTTGGAACTCTTGCGTCATTACGGGGATGATCCCCGTGCGAACCCATGCGAGGCTTTGGGTTTGACTAGACAAACGGGTTCCGTTAACGAGTATGTCGGACGCCTTGGGCTTCTTCCTCGCCGACTTGAAGGAGGATATTCGCATCCGGATCCCCTCTCGGCTATGCACACGGCTCGAGAAATCTAGTGGGAGTTGAGGGGGCCTGTGCCTCGCCAAATCGGCCTCTTTGCGCGATACGCCCGCCTCACTCGTTCGGGCATTCTCGCTCGACGGGTGCGTTCTCTCGACCGAACCCGCCCCCTTCGTAGTCGCCGTCGGCCCCTCGCCCGGCGGACTTGACTGGCTCATCGGTGCATTCCTCGGGCCGCCAATCGAAGTTGATATCACCTTCGGAGTATCGCGATCTACGTGCCAAGGGCCTCTGTTTCCACTATCGGGAGCCATATAGCCCTTTGCACGTCTGCTCAAATCGTTCGCTACAGGTTCTGGTTATGGTCGATGGGGAGGATGACGGAGGGTTGGCTGATTCGGATATCTTTCCATCGGCAGTCGATGACTCTCCAATTGATTTGTAAGTTTGCCATTTATCTGCATCTACGACATGTGGATTTGACGGTCATCAGACGATGAAGTTAAAGGGGGTCATCAACGAATAAGACGTTGGGGTTATGGTTGATAGTGGCGCGACACACTATTTTATTTCTCCTAAAACAGTGTCGTTGCTGGGTATCCCGGTGGACTCTTCATCAACCTTGCCAGTCAAACTCGGCGACGGGAAGGCCACTAACACGGCTGGGGTGTGCGAGGAGGTGTCAGTTACTCTGGGCCCAGCGACTTTTGACGTTAGGACGTTCGTCTTTCCGGTTAGCGGGGTAGATATTATTTTGGCTGTCTCGTGGCTTTCTATGGCCTTTTCTGTAGCCCGGTTCTGCTAGTCCACAAGAAGGATGGTAGTTGGCGTTTCTGTGTGGATTATCGAGAGCTGAATAAGTGCACCATTCCTGATAAATACCCTATTCCGATGATTCAGGAGTTATTGGTCGAGCTTCATGGGGCTCGGTGGTTTACGCGCCTGGATTTGAGGGTCGACTATCATCAAATTTGGGTGGCACCCGACGACGTTCCGAAGACGGGTTTTCGCACTCATTCAGGGCATTATGAGTTTTTGGTCATGCCTTTCGGCCTCATGAACGCCCCGTCCACGTTCCAGGCTGTTATGAATGATTTATTTCGCCCCTTATTGCTTCAGTTTGTGTTAGCTTTCTTTGACGATATCCTCATCTATAGCTCGAATTGGGACTCTCATCTGAATCACCTTCGTCAGGTTCTGTCCTTGCTCGCCTCGACTTCGTTTGTGGTGAATCTGAAGAAATGTGCATGGGGCCGTCCGTCTATTGATTATTTGGGCTATGTGGTTTCCGCTGAGGGCGTTCGGATGGATCCCTCCAAGGTGGCAACAATTCTGCAATGGCCGGTTCCTAAGTCGCTTAAGGCAGCTCGCGGATTTCTCGGTCTCACCGGGTATTATCTTCGTTTCATTCAGGGCTACGGTAAACTTGCTCAGCCACTCACGACCCTTCTCAAGAAAGAGGCAGACGGGAAGTTTGTTTAGCCGCGGGAGGCCCAGCTGGCTTTTGAATCGCTGCAGCAGGCGATCACTTCAGCCCCAGTTTTTGGTGTTCCCAACTTTGTGGAGCCCTTTTGTATCGAGTGCGATGCGTCGGGGCATGGCTTGGGCGCCAAGTTACGTATTTGAGCAAGGCCCTCGCGGGGCGTAACATTCTCAAGTCAACGTATGAGAAGGAGCTTATGGCCCTCATCCTTGCGGTCCTCCATTGGCATCCATATTTGTTGGGTCGTCACTTCATTGTTCGTACGAACCACCATAGTCTGCATCATCTATTGCAACAGGCTATTGCTTCCCCGGCGCAGCAGTATTGGGTGTCAAAGCTGATTGGGTTTGATTTCTCGATCGAGTTCATGTCCGGTGCCTCGAACTTCGCGGCTGACGCTCTCTCGCGGTGGGACACCGATGTTCAGTGTGTTGCGGTCTCCATTCCGCAGTGGCTCGAGTGGACAGCGTTGGGCAAGGCTGCTAGGGCGGATCCGATCTACGGGCCTATTATCCGTGCAATCGAGGAGGGGGGTTCAGTGGATCGGTCGTTTAATCTGGTGCAGGGGATATTGTATTACAAAGGGCGTCTGGCCATTCCGTCGGGTTCTACGTTGGTCGAGCGCTTCCTGGCTGAGTATCACTCGACACACATCATATTCGGTTGGCTGCCAATGTGTATTGGCCAGCTATGATGAAGTCGGTCACGCGCTATGTTGCCGAATGCTTGATTTGTCAAAAATCGAAGGGGGACACGTGCTCCACAGCTGGTCTATTGCAGCCCTTGCCGATCCCGGAGCGGATTTGGGAGGACGTAAGCATGGATTTTATCTCCGGGCTCCCTCATTCCCAGCATTGGGATGTTGTTTTGGGTGGTTCTGGATCATCTATCCAAGGCCACGCGTTTCATGGGCCTCACACATCCGTACACGGCTCGGGTGGTGGCCAACGTGTTTTATCAGGAGGTGGTGCGTCTCCACGGGATACCTCGTTCTATCGTGTCGGATAGGGACCCAATATTTTGGGGGGCTTTTTGGAAGGAACTGTTTGCAACTTCGGGGACTCAATTGCGGATGAGCTCTGCTTATCACCCGGAAACGGACGGCCAATCCAAGGTCATGAATCGTTGTCTTGAGACGTATCTGCGGTGTTTCGCTTCGGACCACCCGAAAAAGTGGGTTCGTTGGATTCCATGGGCGGAGTATTGTTTCAACACCAGTTTCCACTCCGCCACGGGCCGCACTCCCTTCGAAACGGTGTATGGAAGGTCTCCGCCGACCATTTCCTAGTGGTTGTCGGGTGAAATTCGAGTCAATGCAGTGGCGGACGAATTGGGGGACCGAGACAACATTCTGCGTTAGCTGCGTTACCACTTGGAACGCGCCCAGCAGCGCATGCGACGCGAGTCGAACAAGCATCGTCGTGATGTTTCGTTCGAGGTGGGTGATAAGGTTTTTCTGAAATTTCGGCCTTATCGCCAACTTTCTCTGTTTAAGAAGCTGAATGTGAAGCTTGCTCCACGCTACTTTGGCCCTTTCACGGTGGTGAAACGTATAGGGAAGGTGGCGTACAGGCTGTTGTTGTCGGACGACACGAGCGTGCACCCGGTTTTTCACGTCTCGCTGCTTAAGGTATCGCGAGGGGACCATGCACTGGAGCCCAACCTTCCGACGGACTGTTTTGGGGATTCAACTGTGTTCGAGCCCGATGAGCCCAACTTTCCTTTTTGTGTTCATGAAAGCAATTGGCCCATGGGCCATGAACTTATATATGTACCGTGTTTTACCCTAAGGGGATTTATCTATTGAATATTGAGTTTATCGGCCGTAGGCTTGGGCACGGGAGTAGCTCCCGGTGTTGTGTGTGTTCTTCCTTAACTCCAACACAATAAGCCTATTAATTTCTTTGTGTCTAATTCTGATCAAAGTGCATACCCTAAGTCTTGGAATTTTCGTTTTTATAGGAATTTAAGGGATAGGGAGATCGACGAGTTTGGACAACTCATTGAATGTCTTGAATATGACTTAGGGATTATGGAGAAGATTGCAGGGTATGGAGGGCTGATCCGTCAGGGGTTTTCTCAATTAAACCTTTTTTTATGTCTTTATGTCTCAATAATAACAATGTCAATCATGTTCCTTAGTTCAAAGTGGTTTGGATGGCTCTAGTTCCAAAGAAAATTGAATTTTTTTCTGTGGTTGATTGCTTTGGGAAAGCTGCCTACTTGTGACTATATTCAAAAACGATATCCTAATTGCTATTTTCTTCCAAGTTGGTGTGTTTTGTGCAGGAATTCTCGGAGGATCTAAATCATATACTCTTACAGTATCCTTTTGCTCGAGAATTGTGGTACAAAGTTTTCAACCAAGTTGGCATTAACTGGGTTATTCCAGATTCGATTTTGGCCTTGCTTCTAAGTAATTTGGGGAGTTCTATTAGCAAAAAAGGAAAATATTAGGGAGGGTTGCTATATCAGTGGTGATATGGTATATTTGGGATGCGAGGAATGGACGGATTTTTGAGGATAGATATGAAACAATTGATAAGATGTTGGATAGAATTAAGTATAAAGTCGTTTTATGGTCTCTTAGTCATAATGCATTTAGGGGTACACTCTTATATGTGATGTGTCTAGGAGTTGGAATTATGCTATGTAATTGAATCTGTAATCAGGCTACTGATTTCTCATCCCTATTTATGCAATAAAAGTATAATTTTCTTATTAAAAAAAATGATACATGGGCCTTCTTTATAAACAAGAAAGCAAAATCCTCTATCAATACCAATTCACTCTAATTAAAGGATATGTTGGAGATCAGATGCATTCTTTCAGGTAAATAAATTGATTATTAATTTAGTTGAACTAAACTAATTATGTGACTAAGATCGTTGAGATCATCATTAGTAATAGAAAGAATAAAAAGAGGATCCCCTGTTTCCAAAAAGTATTTACAAAAAGCAAAAGAGAAAACAAGAAGAAAGAATCTGAACCTCTGTTTTCATATAAACAATTTATTATCAGAAGCACATCTCAAACTTGTTCAACTTATCTCAAAAATGTCAATCTCAAGAAAGTATTAAGATTCTCATCATACAACATTGAAAGTAGATTCAAGATGCAATCTGCATTTACATTAGCAAGTTTTACCAAAACCACTATAGATATAAATTAATCATACAAATTTAAATGTGAATAAAACAGGGGCTTTTCGTACCTTGAAAAGCACTATAAATGGCGGGCAGCGGAGCGGCAAACAGACGGACGGAGTAATTGGACAGGCGGACGGACGATGTACCGATGAATTTTGCCATCTAGGGCACGTAATATAGAGCTGCCAATTTGGGCTCAGCCTAGACCAGCCCATCGGGCAAAATGAAATCACTGGGCTGGACTGGGTTGGGCCGGTAAAATGTAACCCAGTCCTGCCTTTACACGGTCTAACGGGACAGCCCAACCCCTAAAAAAAGATTTTCTAATAACTATATCAATAACCCAACATTAAGATAAAATCCAGATATACTGTTATGATACCCCACATCGGTTCCACATGAAAGTGTGGAAGGGTATAGAATGGGAATCAATCCTTCACCTTTGATCATGGTTTTGGGTTAAGTTAGGGCTCCCTAGCTCATATGCCTAACATATACAGAAAAATAATTAATATAGTCAAACTAGCTTAGCAAGAAACCAGAATTTGGCTTACAGAAGATATTCCATCACCAAAAGTCTGAAATAGAAATGTTGAATTTTAAGATTAAAACCGAAATTCAAATAGAGTACACAGATAAAAATAATCCTAATTAATTCAACACTCAATTACTTCTTGAGTGATATTTTCCCAAAAAAAAAAGAAAAAAAAGTGAAACATACAACATTAGATAAATGTTATTTTAATATAAAAACCAATGAAAAATACTTGTTGGTTTTTTTTTTAATTACTATTTCCTTCATCAGTTGTTAGGAACATACTATATTAGAGGTGATAGGTTTAGTAGTAATATTTTGAATAGAGTATACACTTTATTACTCAATCTGATTTTATTCAGTTGACTGTTTTGCTACACTCTTTAACTTGTTGAGTGTACTTGACATATAATATATTGTAAAATATATACATAGGTGTATTGAAGCAAAAATGTCAAATTGGGGAAGATTGTTGATGTTGTCACATTTTGTTTAAAATTAGAATTTGCTATTTCTTCAAATGACTAAATCTTTAGGATCTAAAATGTTGTCTAGACTGTTTATCTTAGGATTTTCCATAAATAGAGGGTGAGGACTTTAACAAAAGGCAAGGGATAATCGAATGTCATCTACTCCACATTTGACCAATATTGTTACAGACTAATACCCCCATTTCCAAAATTCAACAACTCGGACATATAACACAAATAGCAGGAGTTTGCTTGAAATTACTATCAAGACTTCAAGTTTCAATGTATAATTAGTACAAATTGTTTATTACTCACCTGTCTGAGTTGTGACGTAACCACTCGATGAAGTAGGACGAGTTCTTCTGCACGCGGTCTACTTGTTTCGTGCTCATTTTGCCTCGGAGCATGGCTGATGCCGTCACTAAGCGCTAGTGCACACATCATATTCTTTGTCATATTCAAAAATCAATGAAATTACCTTAGAAAACTGGAGAACAGGTGTGAATCACAAATTAAACTAATAGGAAGATTTTTAAATGTTCTTATATGACTACAGTGCTTCGTTAGCCATTTCTTATAAAAAGAACATAAAACTGAAGATGGCCATTAATAAAGAAAAATTCAAATATAAAAATTCATTATATGTCATTGGAAAGTGAAGAACATTGAATACAGTTTATGTCACACACCATTTTTCATAAAAGTAGGTTTTACGAAAAATAACTAATTAAAATATTGCAAAAGGGCATGAACTAGAAAATTTAGCTAAATAAAATTAAGTTTTCAAACATATTTAACAATAAAGGTACTTGAATAACAACGGAAGACTCAAAAGAGCTTAAAATATTAACGATATGTCTCAAAATCTCATAAAAAGTTTAGTACGTGAAATGAAATAACTCAATTACTTTACTAAATATTAATAGATTTGTCATCCACAGCTCCTCCTCGCCATCGGCTCCTTAACCTATAATGTTAAAATGAAGGGGTGAGTAATGCAAGCACACTCAGTGGGGCTCAACTGTTCACAATTAAATATTAAACATATAGTTAAACACATCAATGCAAACATGAGAACATTGACACATTATGAACTGACTAATATACTGACGGAGCACTGTCTAATGACCCTGGTGATTCTCGAGGACAACTTTGTGGTCCCGGAACCGTGAACTAGTCCCTAGCTATCTGATTTCATAACATGGAATATAACACGTAGCAGACACATTCAACACAACATATCACGTAAAACATTTAACAATGAACAACTTACTCTACTAACAACTGTAGAGATAAATAATGAATAAGAAAACCCCACCTCGAAATGTATGTCGCGAATGAAAATGATGCAAAAATCCTATAGCTTACTTCTTGCGATTATCTAATGTAAATTAAATCTATTTAGAAAATAAATACTCAAATAAGAACAATATAAATTCTAATTATATCTCTCCTTATCACTACTCTAATTCCTAACTCAGTAAATCTATAATTTATATCAAACTTAGATTATGGATTATGAATTCCTATTAATCCACTAATTGCATAAATCTTCTGCAACAATCTTATGTTTTTCACATACTGAGATGTCAACTCCATAAAAATATAATCTAATCTAACCTAACATAACTTAACATAAAAATATACTAAATTAAATTATAGAAATCTCGATTAAGTAATCTATTAATCACAACTTAAATAAATCAACACTAAATCAAATTGATTTATATATATATATATATATATATACACTACTTTACTATCATCTACCTACAAACCAATATAAAACCATTAACTCAATACACATATATACGTACACACACACGCACATAATGAGAGAGGGGAATTGAATAATTTATGTACTACGGTATATAAAACATATTAATGAAAACATAATTTTAGATTGTTTAAAAGTATGATTAGCTCGACGGTAAAAATAAAACAAATTAATGAAATGAGAGGAAAAGAAATACCGTGTTTAAGGAGCAGAAACCTTGATTTAGGAATTTTAGATCGTGTTAGGTAAAATTTAGGCCAACATCTATTATATATACGTGTATTAAGAGCGGGCTTAGGCTTGAGATGAAGACTAGGGTTTAAAATTTCAAAAGCTGAATTCAAATGGGCTTTGAATATTATTTCAAATCAAATGAATAATTAAATATTTATATAATTTTTTTTTTACGGATATTACAGTTTATAATTAAAATGGATGGAATTGGCCTACTTTTATCAATACTCCAGTATCTTTCCCGATTTTCCTGATAGGAAGTAGACAATAGGAGAAAATTTTAAAGTTAGCAGATAGATTTCAACAGAAACAAAAACAAAAAAGTAGAATCCAATTTCATAAATTGGCAATCCAAATACAACACAAAATTCTCAGGTGTAACTTATAAAAAGATTGTGTAAAAACAGAAGGTTCATCAAAACATTATTCTAGAGGTAGGTATTAATTAATCATATATAATTAGCAATACAAATAATTCATCTAAAAATCAAACTAAATGTATAGTTTGTTGTTCTGTTATTCTTCAGATCCGCGTATCTGTGTCATATACAAATAAATTGCATTCTTAAAGAAAAAGCTACAGGAAGTGTATAACCTTTCTGTCACAAGAATAAGAAATACTATGCATATACATATATATACAACTAAAACATAAACTAAAAGCAGCTGATAGATCCCGTCAATTTCATCACTAAGATAGAGTTCTGAGCAGAGCTAAAAGAAGAGTAAGATTCAAATAGACAGCCCATAAGAAACTTACTTAACAGCCCCATATCCAACTGCTTCAGCAGTTTTATTAATCTTTATCCATAGAACCATGTTAGATCACGTGCATAAATTTATCGATATAGAAAATAGTTATAATACTTCATGATCAGGATTATTCAAAACAGTTAAGGCTCGTTTGGTTTGTTAGACAAGATAAATATATTAGGATAGGATTTAGTGGGATTGCACGGTTCACAGTTTGAAAAGTTGATTTAAAATTTATGTTTGGATTGATGGATTAAAATTTTTAAATTTCCATGATAATTTATATTTAAGTTGTTTGGATTGTATGATAAAATTGAATTGTAGTGTGAAATGTCAAAAATACCCTATGTTTATTTTGTGTGGGCTTATTGGACTCAAATGTTTATTTTTGGCCCAAGCTTAATAGTCATAAATATTAAAATTAATTTTAATATAAAAATAAACCTAAAATTAATCTAGAAACGTTCAGGTCCTTCTTCAGAGTACTCCCATCTCTTTTCATAATTTTGGGATTTCTCGCATTTATCCCCCACGATTCCAAATACCCAATTTAAAATGATTGAGCAAGAGATAAATTATGCCAACCCTGCAGCAGCGGCGAGGATCAACAGCGGTGAGGACGACGAAAATATCTGCATCGGCGACGGCAATGGAAGATCTGCATCGGAGGAGACGATTGAAGCGGCGACATCGATGAAACCTCTTCAGGAAGCAGGAGATAAATTATGTCGTACCTCTGCAGCAGCGGCGATGGCGATGGAAGATCTGCAGCGGAGAAGTCGACTGAAGCGGCGACTCTTCTGCGGTGGCGATGGAACCTCTACAGTGGTGGCTGGCAGCGATGTTGAAGAGTGGATGCAAATTGAATGAAGATGGAGGTTTCCTCCTCATCAATGTCACGATAAATGTTTTTTTTTTTTTTTTAATATTTGGCAGTGTAAATTCTTGTGGATTTGAGGCTAATATGGTCTAAATTTACAAAGTTTGGAGGTTAGGGTCGTCAATTCACCTCTTTGATTGAAACCAAAATTTTGATGGATTAATAATCTTACCTTCTTCAACCTGACAAAGAATCCCTTGAATATATGAATGATTAAAACTAAAAACTGACTCGGGCCTTTTTTCCAACTTGGACTTTCAACATTCAAACCAAACAACTTGTTAATTGGGATAAACCAATCTAACTACCCTAATCTAACAATCCAAACACACCCTTATAATACTTCATGAGGATTACAACCTGTTTGACCTTCTCCTCGAAAGCAGGGTTGCTGTCAAACCTCAGTTTTGACACCTTATAGAATGCCTGAAATCAAATAACTAAATGAACTCCTATTGAGTCCTACTGCATAGTTTCTTCTTTCTTTTTTTTTGACGGGGAAATGAAATTTCATTAAATAGAAATAGAAGGCATATGCCGTACATCGTTGATAAGTAAAGAGATACAATTTCTAGGAACTGCAATCCAAATTCTCTCCCATCTGATCGAATCACCAATGTGAGCGAGGCTATGTGCTAATGTGTTCGCTTCACGCCTAATGAAATTGTAGTGTAGGCTATTTAGCTTGGTTGCCACTTCCACAATATCCTCCACAATCACAGTAGTAAACTTGCTTGCTTCGAATTCCCTATTAAGAGCCTTAACTAGAAGTTCAGAATGTGCTTCAATAATCAAATTTCCCAGGCCACATTCGAGTGATTGGAGGAGAGCATACCGGAGGGCAAGGGCCTCGATTAGGGTGCTGTCACCACTGGCCATGACCCAACTGCTTCCGGATGCGAGGACGTCACCTTTATCATCTCTTATCACAAAGCTGAAGCCCGCCTATCCATCTGCAAATATGGCTACGTCAGAATTGAGTGTGAGCATCCCAGGAGGCGGGCCTTTCCATTTTTTGGGTTCAGTGCTCCTGACTTTTAGGTCCGTAGTTCTTTGTGTCGATGATAGAATCTCACGGACTAGTACTGTCGCACGGTAGGCCTGGCGTGGTGGATCCAGTTTCTGGTTTTGGAAGAGGAATTTATTGCGGCTAATCCAGATGTTGTGTGCAGTGGTGGCAAAGAGTGACATCCCCTCCTTTGGGAGGAGCTCGAACATATCCCACATAATCTCTTTGAAAGATTTATGCATGCTGTTTTGGAAGTCAAGATGAATATGGGAAAGTCCCCATGTGTGAATAGCATTCGGGCACTGAACGAGGACATGGGCAATTGTTTCCGGCGCTTCGCCGCAAACGTGCATACTTTACTAGAATTAATGACTCTCTTAGCCAGGTTATCCAGAGTTGGGAGCGCGTTCGTACATGCACGCCAGAGGAAATGACGAGTACTAGGGGGGATCTGAATGTGACACAATTTGTCCCAAAAGGATGTGGTATTGCTGCTCGAAGCCAGGTTGAGCCCTCTCTTGGAGAAAAGTCTGATTGCCAAATGGTAGGCGGATTTAACAGTGTACCGCCCATGCTTAGTCTCCCTCCAAATTAACCTGTTTGGGATGGTGCGGTTAGTGAGGGGCATTGAATAATTGATTTGCGGTCCTCTTTAGTGAAGCTACGTACAAGGCGATTAGTGTCCCATGAGCCTGAGGAAACATTAATAAAATCTGCCACTGTAGAAAATTCATCAGTTCGGGGATCGTACGGTTACGGGGTGGAGAAGTTATCTTTCCATCCATCTTTCCTTGTAGAAGTGAATCAAATTACCATCCCATACACGCCATGCTCCACCTGCTGTGATAAGGTCTCGGGATTTGAGGAGATTACGCCAAATGAAGCTCGGTTGATAGCCTAAACCCGTTATCTCGATGTTGCTTCTCGGATAGTATTTAGCTCCAAGGATTCGAGCTGCCAATGAGTCCGGTAATGCATAAGTCTCCAATACTGTTTACCCACTATAGCCATGTTGAAGAGCAATATGTCACAAAAATCGAGGCCACCATCTCATTCGATTGGGTCACTTTCTCCCAACTTGCCCAATGGATCTTTCTCTCATCTCCCGTTGATCCCCAGTAGAATTTAGCAACTAATTTTTCAATTTCCTCACATAGGGAGTGGGGGAAAAGAAAGCAGCTCATTGCATAATTTGGAATAGCATGCACTACGGTTTTGAGCAGAATTTCCCTTCCAGCTTTCTCTTTCCAACCATTGAGCCTACTTAATACCTTTTCAACAATAACTCGGAATACCTGCGATTTTGATCTACCAATGAGGGTAGGCAGGCCCAAGTATTTGGAGTATCGTTCCACCGTCCTTGCTCCCAACTGAACCCCCACAGAATTCTTCCTCTCGATTGAGATGTTAGCACTAGCTGAAAGCTCTGATTTATCAAGGTTTACTCTCTGCCCTGAAGCAGCCTCATAGGCTGTTATGATGCACTTAATCTTATCCACTTCTCGTTGAGAATCTCGGAAGAAGAGGATATTGTCGTCGGCGAAGAGGAGGTGTGAGATTAGGGGAGCTTTCCTTGCTACCTTGAAACCTGTAATATCTCCAGTTCTTTCCGCTTCCCGAATGAGTGCTGAGAAACCTTCTGCACAAATCAAGAAAAGATAAGGAGAGAGGGGTTCCCCTTGTCGGAGCCCCCGATGAGGGAAAAAAGGAGTTAATGGTTGCCCATTAACAAGTAGAGAGTACGAAACTGATGTGACACGTCGCATCACCAAGTTAATCCACTGTTGGTCAAACCCCAATTTCATGCACATATTTCTAAGGAAACTCCACTCAACTCGGTCATAAGCTTTACTCACATCAAGTTTTAAAGGAAACGAGCCTTTTCTACCCACTTTCTTTTTTCGCATAGAGTGAAAAATCTTAAAAGCAACCAAAGCATTATCCGTGATAAGCCTGTTAGGAATGAAGGCACTTTGGTTTAGAGATATAATCCGTCCAATGACCACTTTTAACCTGTTTGCAATTGTTTTAGTGATGACACGAAAGATAACGTTGCATAGGCTAATGGGTCTAAAGTCTTAACTTTGGTGCGAGTCTCCTACACGAAATTGATCATTTGGGATATAGAAAGGTTACAGAGGACGGTGTTGAGGCCCATAACAAAAAACTTTCTGGAGGGTGGAAGAAGAAAAACTTTTTCTGGGAGTTGCCGTATTGGAGTACCTTGTTGATACGACACAATTTGGACGTGAATATTGAGAAAAATGTGTTTGATAACATATTCAACACGGTGATGAATGTGAAGGGGAAAATAAAGGACACATCTAAATCAAGAGATGAGCTGAATAAATATTGTCGTCGTCCCTCCCTCAAGAAATGTCCATGAATAGAAAAGTATCCTAAGGCTTCTTATTCGCTTGATAAGAAGCAAAAATATGTTATTTGTAAGTGGATAAGTGAGTTGAAGTTTCCAGATGACTATGTGTCTAACATGTCCCGTTGCATTGACTAGTCGAAATTGAAATTTTATGGGATGAAGAGTCATGATTGTCACTTGTTTATGTAGAGACTACTACCGATTGCTTTTCACAATATTCTGCCGCTCAATGTGTGGAAAGAAATCACTGAGCTTAGTCTATTTTTTAAGGATTTGACTTCTACGACCATCACAGTTGACAACATGACTCGACTGGAAATGCATATTCAACTAAAGAGGCGTCAATATTTTGTTCTCATTATTTCGAGGACCATGTTACGACAAGGATACACAATGTACCTCATAATTACGATGGTCGTGGAGAAGTACAACAGTATGTCGAGGGTACTTTTTCCATGTTTAAGGTGCCTCGCAAACAATTTGGAAAGCCTAAGAAGAGATGGATTTTAGACGAGGAGAAAAAAGTTGCTCATACTTACGTGTTGTTGAATTGTGTTGAGGTGCAGCCATATGTTCAGTAAGTCAATCTGACCAAAATGTTTTTTAATCCAATACTTAGTTTTGACATGTCTTATTATTCCTATATCGTACGTAGGCTATTCATGCAGCAACTTCAAGTTGTTCAACCAAATCTCTCGGCCGCAAAATCAGATTTTAGGCTACAAAATGGATTTGCATCATGGTTTGAATAAATTGTAAGTTATTTTAAAATAACGATCTATGTAAAGTGTTAAGTTATAGAAATTCTCACAATAATTCGGCTTATATCTATGGGACGCACTTATGTGCAATATTTCACGTGAAATTAGGCAGCTTAAAAGGAAAGATTAGCCTTTCCTAAAAAACGCGGGCAGCCCGGGCAGATTCCTTCAATAAAAAACTAGGTTTTACTTTCAGCTGTTATCCTCTAAAATTCGCGCGAGCTACCGCAACGAGAGAGAAAAGTCGCACACGACGGCACTGACAGAAATCGCGCACAAAGGCGCTGAAGAAACCCGCGAACGACGGCGCTGGAGAAATCATGCACGACGGTGTTGAAGAAAACCGCGCACGACGGCGCTGAAGAAATCGTGCACGACGGAACTGAATCGGAAAAAAATATACTAAATCGGAGGAGAAACGACTCACTCAGAAGAAATCACTATGGAAAATTTTGAAGGTAACCAAATTGCTGAGACAAATTCTCCTAATTCAGAAAGAACAGGTAAACAAAACTATCCATATTCCTATAATTTGTTCGAATCTTGCACATTAATATAATGATCATACAAAAACAGAGCAAAAAATTATGTCATGTACACACAAACACCACATAAAACTGTTAATTACTATACTATTAATTGCTTGTTAATTAATATATGTTGAATAAAATATACTACTTCGTGTAAAGTTGTGAATTACTATACAATAATTGTAGTGTTATCGCATACTTTCAAAAATAATTGTATTACTATATAATGAATATTATGTTACTAAATTATTAATAATGAGTTAATGTAGAAAATCCAGGTACAAATAGTGTACAGATGGATGGAGTATATTCAGATTTAGAATGCATCAATGAAGAAGAAGGATCAAGAGAAAATTCTAGTGAAAGATAAACTGAGGAAGATAACTTTGATGAATTCAATTGTTCATTAATAAGAATACAAAGAAAGACAACAGATGAAATGTATGAACTATATCGTATGCACGCATGCTCTATTAGATTTAGTGTACGTAAATCAACAGGAATATTCTCCAGAGATGGCAACAATGCATTAATATCTAAGCTGTTTGTATGCTCTTGCAATGGTCTGAAAAGGAAAAAGGATGAAGTGAAGAGGAAAAGAGCACCATGTACACTGAAAATGACTGATTGCAAAGCACAGATGAGAGTAAAACTTACTGATAGTGGACAATATGAAGTGGTGAAACACGTAATGGAACATAACCATCAATTAACAAGAACAGAATGGAGTCATTTCCATCGTTCAGAAAGAGCAATAAAAGATGGGAAAGCAATTGTTATAGATAACATGATTTCTTCTTGTATTAGACCATCTGATTCTCATAGGTATCTAAAATTCAATGCATGCAGGAGGGGGTGAGAATGTTGGCCATACAATGAAGGACAACTTAAACTTTGCAAATTGGCTAAACAAGAAGAGAATTAAAGGTGGTGATACAAAAACATTCATGGAAACAGTTCAGGGTCAAGCAGATGAAGAGGACCAGTTCTTCTACAAAGTCCAAATGGATGATGATGGAAGACTGAAAGATGTATTTTGGAGAGATTCAATGATGATGGAGGATTTTGGAATATATGGAGATATAGTGGTCTTTGACACAACATACAAGACAAACAGATACAATTTGAAGTGTGCACCATTTGTTGGAATAAACAACCATATGAAAAATGTAATGTTCGGTTGTGCATTATTGTCTGATGAAAAAATAGAGTCATTTGAGTGGGCTTTCAGAGTGTTCAAAAAATCAATGGGAGGAAAGTGTCCACTAACTATTTTCATTGACCAAGATCTAGCAATTTCCAAAGCATTAGAAAAGGTATGAATATTAGTGTTACCTCATGAATATATTGATTGTTACTTCACAATTTAATATATGTTACTAATGCAGGTTTTTTCAGAAACAAGATATAGGCTTTGCATTTGGCACATACAGCAAAATGCAATGAGCAACCTAGGGGCAATAAAGTCTGATGAAACATTCATGGAAATCTTCAAAAAATTCTTGGTAGGATGCAATGATCAAGAAGAGTTCGAGAGTTGTTGGAAGAATATGATTTCTGCATATAGTTTGGAAAATAATGAATGACTTACAAGGTTGTATGGTTTAAAAGAAAAGTGGTGCACTGCACTTAGCAAAGACTTCTTCTCTGCTGGAGTTCTGTCTTCCCAAAGAAGTGAGAGTACAAACAGTAAAATCTCATTCAAAACAAACAAGACAACAAGCTTGACGGACTTCTATTCTATAATCAAGAAGACAGTTCAAGAATGGAGGAACAAAGAAAAACAAGATGAGTTTAAATGCTCATGGATAAAACCAGATTTTGCACTACGAATGAATGATCTTGTAAGGCATGCCTCAGAAATCTACACACTGACATTATACAAGGAATTTGAGAAGGAATTCTTAAAGTGCATATCAAGTACTTCAACAGTGGTTTCAATTGAAGAGAGCAAAGTCATATATAATGTTACTGTGTATCGTGTGACAAGACGAGTAACATATGATTACTCAATGAATCATGTTCAGTGCAGCTGCAAGAGATATGAAGAACGTGGAATCTTATGTTGTCATTGCTTAAGAGAACTACATGTAAACTCAGTCCAGAAGATACCAGATACATATATTCAAAGAAGGTGGACTAAACAAGCAAAAACTGCTATTTGGGAAAAATTAAAAGCTCCATTTGAATGGAAGATTGATTGTTCAGTACCATGGAGGCATAATATGGTAAGGAAGAGTTGCAATCTAATTTTGGAGGCTGAATATAATAGTGATGCAGAAAAAATTCTAGAAGAAAGTAACAAAAGAGATACATTGGCTATCAGAGCATTACCTAAAAAAGCAATAACACAGGAATCTGTTGTTGCTGCAGATGAAGAAAATATACAAATACTAGACCCAAAACGCAGTGTCAGCAAGGGGAGAAGTAAAAGGATCAAGGGCCATTCCTTTAAGAAGGGAAAGAAAAAAAACAAAAAGAGCAGGAAATGAATTCGGTTCAGAGACTCCAAATCCTAGTTTATTTAGTTAAAAAGTGGATATTTCTGTTTGTCATTTGATTTGATTTATTTTACAGTTAACTAAATTTCTGACACCGTATGAAATTTAATATGATTATACATAAGTTTATATTTGCTTAAATCATTTCATAATATATCAAATATATTATCACAAAAAACACAAATTAGTGTTACTGTATGGACAAAGATTTGTTACTACGTAATGTGTATTACTACATGAACAAAGTTGTGTTACTTTTTAGTGTATTACTACAAGAACAATGTTATGTTACTATGACATGATTATTACTGCATGAACAAAGTTGTGTTACTGTTAAATGTATTACTACAAGAACAAAGTTATGTTACTATACCATAATTATTACTGCATGAACAAAGTTGTGTTACTATATAGTGTATTACTACAAGAATAGAGTTGTGTTACTATGTCATGTTTATTACTGCATGAACAAAGTTATGTTACCCTTTAGTGAATTACTGTATGACTAAAGACGTGTTACTATATAATGTGTATTACTTAATGAACAAAAATGTGTTACTATATAATGTAATACTACATGAAGAAAGTCGTGTTACTATATGATAAAAAAAGATTTAATATAAAAAATTACCTGTTTCCAGCAGAATCTCCACTAAAAAAGATTTTTGCACTATTATTTTACATCTAAAAATAAAATTAAAAAATGTGTTACTTTAAGTAATAAAAACGTGTTACTGAAAGGTATTATTTAAGCGCACTCTATATACCTTATGGCGATTGAGCAAAAAATTAATCTTCTTAAATTTCCACCCTGTTTAAAATATGAAACATAATATATATTATTCATATAACCAAAATAAAAAATGCAGAAAAACAAAAAGAAAACAACATCATAAAAACTGACATAAGTATCATGATAATTTTAACACAAAACTACAAAAACATAGTTACATAACCCAGATGTATGTACCAAATTTTCCAACAAAATGTAATTCAGTAATTAACCATCAGCAATAAAGACATAATCAGTTTTAAACATTCATTTTCCTGAGACTTTTCTTACGATCAGCTACAATCCTACGTTGTTCTTCCTTCTTTGAATCAGCATCTGCCTTCTTCTTTGCACAAGTATCCAACAACATTCCAGGCTTCCCAACATAAAAATCATGAATTTTCTTCATAACATCCAACCTTAAACTGTTTAAATCACAAGAAACCACCTCTGCACACATTTCAGCTCTAAGTCTTGTTCTATAATAAGGCTACAATAATAATAAATAAAAAAACCAATTCAAAATAAAATAAAGATTATAAAATGAATAAAAAAATGAACAAAAGATATAAAAATAAATACCCTAGACAGATCTGGTTCATCATATAGTTTCCCATTGAAGTGTTTAATATGATGCATCATAAAAACACCACAATCATTAGTACTTTGAGCAGAACGCCATTTAAAATGCATATCTACCAAAGGAAACTTCAACATCTTAAAAGCATTAGGGTGGTTCATTGCCTTCAAGAACTTTGACAACAGTCTTTGCTACAAAAAATGAACAACAAAACATATAAAAATAAAGTTACACAAAAAAAGCAATAAAAATAAAAGTTTATGTAGCTAACCAGAGTACGTGCACAATCATAATAAGTCTCAGGTTGAACATGCTCTAAATTGTCAAGATACTGCACTTCCTTTCGGCGAAAGTTTATAACAACTACAGCATAGTGATGATGAAAACAGAAAGGAACAAAAATCTGCATAACAAAAATAAAAATTACTACTATTACATGAACAAATGTGTATTAATGTATCAAAAATATTATATTACTACATGAAACAAAAATTACCAGATCAGCAAACATTAAATGTTTGTTCGATTCAAACTCGACCCAGTGCTTCCAAGCACCCATAACCTCCTTCTCATCATCATCCATTGCCAATGAACCACGCATAATTTTTTCCAATGCAGCCTGAAAAATTAATAATTAATAAAAAGAAAACAAAAACTAAACAATATACAAAAATAAAATCATACGTTGTATACCACCCGTATGACTGTGTGTCTTCTTATCTATTGAGAGTGTAATCATTAGATAGACTAGGCATTTCGACAGTGTATAATTTATACACTTAGTTCGTTTTCTAGACTTGGCACCTGCCTCGTTTATAGTTTCGTTGTGATTGTTAATGCTGTAACATTTCACACAACATTTGTACTTGAAGATAAGTATTGTTTTTCGCCGTAAGGCTAGCATAGATTTTTATTTATAAAATCTATGTGAAAATTATTTTCATTGTGTCACGTTTGTTTTTAGTGTTTCAAGTCTTCCGCTGTGTGAATCATAATTTCTGATATTCTGTTAGAGTCAGTGTTGTACCAATTGTCACAACATTTAGTACAACATTATTCTACTTAAACTTAAACACTTCATATACATACCACACCACACACTTTCAGTTGGTATCAGAGTTGATACCTGACGACACTAGGTTAGATCTTTGGTAAAGTGTGTTTTTAGTTTATGTTAGCAATGGAAACACATCACATATACACAACACTTAGGCACCCGAACATATTATCCATATTTTAAGCCTAAGTTGTGCATGTATATCAAGTCGATTGATGAACGTGTTTGGAGGACTCTACTTACAGGTTATGATGTAACAAAGATCCAAATCAACACATCAACACCCCACCAGAAAGAAGGAAAAGTCAAAATTCAACCAAGGTTATCAAAAAGTGAAGGTAAACCAAGGTATGATCTTTAATATATAAAATCAGTTCAATGCATGTTCTGAATATGGTCTTTATGAAAATTAATGTGCCAATAGTAGACTTAAGCAAAAAACTGAATTTTAGTGCTATCTTAAATGATGAATCAGATGATGAATTTGATGAATCAAAAGATGTTGATTTTGCTTTTCATACCAAGATTGATTATGATGATTCTTTAGATGATAATCTGGATGATACAGATTCTGATGTTGCACCTAATGTCATAACATTTATGGTAACATCAAAACAGAGTCACCCAGATTTGAACTATTTTAATGGGTTTGTTGATGATGCAGGTATAAGAATTGATGATTCTAAATATCAAAAGTTGTTAGATGATTGTCAATCTCAGAAACTCACTCTTAATTCTTTGAACAAAGAGAATGAGAATCTGAAAGGGACAATTACCAAGCTAGAAGTCATACATTCCAGAAGAGATTTTCGAAGTTGGTAAACTGAAGGAGAAATTTATCACCTCTACTTTAAGTTTCATAAAATTTTTCTTTGAGTACTTCTGATATATATGTTATAGCTATTTGGTAAATCTTATAATTGTGATATATGTTATGATGGTGAAACTGCTACTATTTCTAAGGATTTTGAAATTACTGTGAAATTTGTGAAGGCAAATGTTAAAACATATGTTGTAACATCTGCACAAACAGATTCTCACAAAGTCAAAAAACATTGAAAAGAAGTTTGTATGTCATTATTATTTCGATAATTGATCATATTCTTCCTTACTACATGAAAATGTTTGATGATCTGAGGTTGAGAAAATGTTACCTAAAAAGATGTCACATCCTATGAAACATTTTCAGAAATCTGCTGTTACTTGTAATACTATCCACACTTCATTGAAAGCATGTTTACTTGGTCAATGGTATTTTGATAGTTGTTGTTCTAGACATATGACAATATATATTGACTACTTATCTGATTATGTGACCTTGAATGATGGTAATGTTACATATGGTGGTTGTTCGAAAGGACATACTATAGGAAAAAGAACTTTGAATGTTGAAGGTTTTCCTGAGCTTAAAAATGATTTACATTTTGATGGCTTGTTTGCTGATTTGATTAGAATTAGTCAACTTTGTGATGATAATTTGCATGTAAATTTGACAAAGAGTCATGTGTATGTTCTTAATAAAGATGAAGATTGTCTAGGGCAGTAGATAATTGTTATCTTATTGGAACAAATGTGTGTAATTTGTCAAAGAATGATGAAAATGTCTTATTGCATCAAAAAATTGGGACATGTACATTATAGATCAGTGAAGAGACTAATCAAAGTCGATGCAGTGAAAAGGATTACCAAAACCGAAGTTTCAGAGTACTACTGTATGTGGACTATGCCAGAAAGGTAAGCAGGTAAGAGTGTTGCATAAAATGCTGTCACATTGTTCTACACATCAATGTTTTGAATTGTTTTGCACATGGATTTTAATTGGTCCTATGAAAACTGAAAGCATTGAAGGCAAAATATATTCTTTAGTTGTGGTAGATGATTTTTCTATATATACCTAAATTGAGTCTTTAAGAGACAAATCTGAAGCATTTGCTGCATTTAAAATTCTTTATAAGAGGTTCAAAAATGTGTTTAACTTGAAAGTTGGCCGTATTAGAACTGATCATGGTAGGGAATTTGAAAACAGCATGTTTAATGATTTTTGTGATAAAAAGGGTATCTTGCAAGAATATTCATCTCCTAAAACTCCACAACAAAATGGAATTGTTGAAAGAAAGAATAGAACTTTACAAGAAATGAGTCATGCTTACATCCAAATGTCTTGCTAAGAAATTTTGGGGAGAAGCATTGAATACTGCATGTCATGTTATTAATAGGGTTTTTATTCGTTCTGGCACAAGTCAAACACCTTATGAGATTTTGAACAACAGAAAACAAAGTGTGAAATATTTTCATGTATTTGGTTGTGTGTGTTATATTCTGAATGATAGGGATCAACTTCATAAGTTTGATTCTAAAAGTGATAAAGGTTTCTTTTTAGGCTATTCTAGAAATAGTAAAGCTTATAGAGTATATAACCTTAGAACTAACACTGTTCAAGAATCTGTTAATATTGTGTTTGATGATGATAAAGGTCTTACAGATGACAAAGATGAAGAAGATGTATCACAGGTCACTGACACTTCTGAGAATACACTGAAGTCTGAGAATGTTGCACCAAATGTTAACACATCTGGGTCAACATCTACAGAACAGACAGTTGTAACTTCACAGAATGACCAGTACATTCCCAAAATGAATCCTTCTTCAAGAATAGGTAAAAGTCATCCTTCTGACCAGATCATAGGCGATGCTACAGTTGGAGTGCAAACAAGAGGAAGTGTAAGATCAAACAAGGTAGATGTGGTAAGAACAATATGCATGTCTTCTATGTGTAATGTTGTAAATGCTGAATGCTATTTATCTGAAATTGAACCTAAGAGTGCTAAAGAAGCCTTAACTGATGAAAACTGGATTAATGTTATGCATGAAGAACTTGGTCAGTTTGAAAGAAATGAAGTGTGGACACTTGTTCCAAGACCTAGTCATACTAATGTCATTGGAACAAAGTGGATATTCAAGAATAAAACTGATGAATCTGGTAATATTGTTAGAAACAAGGCTAGGTTAGTAGCACAAGGTTACACCCAAGTTGAAGGAGTTGATTTTGATGAAACTTTTGCACCTGTTGCTAGGATAGAATCTATTAGATTGTTGCTAGCTATTGCATGTTTTATTGATATTAAACTTCATCAAATGGATGTAAAGGCTGCATTTCTAAATGGCATATTGAATGAAGAAGCATATGTTGAACAACCTAAAGGATTTGAAGATCCACAATATCCTGATCATGTATATAAACTTAAGAAAGCATTGTATGGTCTTAAACAAGCTCCTAGAGCATGGTATGGTAGGCTTACTGACTTTCTTTTGGAATATGGATTTATTAGAGGAGAAGCTGATAGAACTTTGTTCATTAAGCACACTGAAGGAGATTTACTTATTGCACAAATATATGTTGATGACATTGTGTTTGGTTCTACTTGTGATAAAATGTTGAGTAATTTTGTTGAGGCAATGACTGCAACATTTGAAATGAGTATGGTTGGAGACTTGAATTATTTTCTAGGTCTTCAAATCAAACAGTGCAGTGATGGTATTTTCTTCTCCCAGAGTAAGTATGCTAAGAACTTGGTTAAAAGATTTGGTCTTGAGAATTCAAAACCAATGAAAACTCCTATGGGATCTACTTTGAAACTTTGCAAAGATAGTGCTGGAACAGATGTTGATCCAACACTTTACAGATCCATGATAGGTAGTTTACTATATTTAACCTCTAGTAGACCAGATATTATGTACAGTGTGTGTGTTTGTGCTAGGTACCAAGCAAATCCAAAGGAATCACACCTGAATGCTGTGAAGAGAATCATCAAGTATGTTTCAGGAACAAGTGACCTTGGAATCTGGTATACTAAGGATACCAACAACATTTTGATTGGCTATAGTGATGTTGATTGGGCTGGAGACATAGATGATAGAAAGAGTACGAGTGGAGGATGTTTTTACATGGGAAACAATCTTGTATCATGGCACAACAAGAAACAGAATTGTGTCTCACAATCCACTGCAGAATCTGAGTATATTGCTGCTGGAAGCTGTTGCACACAACTCTTGTGGCTGAGCAAGATGTTCCATGACTATGGTATTGAGAATGGTATACTTACTATCTTTTGTGATAATACTAGTGCCATTAACATTTCTAAAAATCCTGTACAACACTCACTCACAAAGCACATTAGCATTAGACACCATTTTATGAGAGATTTAGTAGAGAAGAATATTGTTAAGTTGGAGTATGTACCTACTGAAAAACAGAATGCTGATATCTTTACTAAAGCCTTAGACCATGAGAGATTCTCTATCTTGAGGAAATCTCTTGGCATGAGCACTATCTGAAAAATTCGGATGGATGTTGTCACAAATGCGGTAGCATTTGGGACAACATCATGGGTTGTATAAATTTTATAAGTTGAATTTATTTCTTACTTAGTTAAATAATTCCTTTGTAAAATATCTACGAATCTAAGAACCTTGGAGTGCAAAAATAAACATGTCTTACACCTCTCAAATGCATAAAAATGATAATGTTATTAGCATACTAAAAGATGTACCAAATCACTGAGTAACTATGGAGCACGGAGTTCGCTACTACGATGCCTTCTTTTCAAAAGGTGATATTTGGTAAAAACATCAACATATTTGTAATCCATTAAGTAAGTATGGGGCACGGAGTTCGCTACTACGATGTACTCTACAGGAACAATGGATCAATACAAATTAGATGCTATAACACAAAAAGAAAAATTATGGTGCAACACAAATGGAGCAAATTCATGTAAAAACCGTGTTGAGGTGTTTGTAACAGTTTTGAGCACAACATTGCCTGATTCGAATTTATTTTTATCTGTGTAATTATTTAATTATTTATTGAGATTCATTTTTATTTATTTAATTAATTACTGACCCACATCTTTATTTCTTTTTTTTCAGATTATGCGAGTTTAATTAATTCTGGAAGCTTCTTAATTATCTAATTAATTTAATTAATTGATTTTTCCCACTAATTAACCATGATCTAGGTTGTGGCTAAAAATGTGGAGCACTTTCAAAAATTCTAGATTAATTCTTCTGTTTTATTTTCTTTTATCTCCAACTACATTATTCTCTCTATAAATATCAAACATAAGATGTCATTTATTTGCTAATTGTGATCTCTGATTGTGTTGAGTACTAAGATTGCAGAATTGTTATTTGGTTGTGTATATCTCAAAGAAGTGTGTGCAAATTTCCATCCTTACCTTGAAATTCCAACCGCCTAACTTAAATGGCTGGAACAAACTCGAATTCCTCACAATCTCTCTCTGATTCGAAAACCTCATCTCACTCTCGCACAAATCCTCTCAAAATTCTTGCTTCCATGGCTTCACAAAACTCTACTGCTTCAAATGCTGACTCGAATGTCTCTGCAACACCATCAACAACTATTCCCACTCCTCAAACCACTCCTCAAACTGCTCCTCAAACAAACTTCCCTCAAGATGCAACCGTTGAACAGGTCACTAGGGCGATCGAAGAGGTGTCTGATACTCTTCGAACTACAGGCCATCTGCCCATGATGACTTTTGGAGGTATCACGGTGGACATATCAAGCTATTTGGCTGAGCAAACTGCCCAAATGGCTTCTGCTTCAAAAAGCCCCAAATCACCCTCTGTTCACGAACCGCAAACTGAGAACGTTGAAGCTTCTATTGAAGAAGAAGCCACTGCCACGTCTGACCCTGAAGACGTTGAAATGGAGGATGCAAACATTTCTGAAGGTACAAACTCTTCACTCTCTGTTTCAGATGAGTCTGCCCCCATTCCTCTTAAGAAGAATGCACAAAAAGGGAAAAGACAGAGAAGCCCTGTACAAAGAAGGAGGAGATCAAACCGCGTTTTTACTCGTGTGGATTATTCTGAATCCATGAGGAAGAAGAAGAAGGCTGGAGCCGATGCTGGTGAACCTATTCAAGTGTTCACAGATTCTGAAGATGAAGCTCCTGTTGTTGCTGAGAAACCAAAGAAGGCTAAGACTGTTGCTGCTGAAAAATTCAAAAAGAAGGTTGTTGCTGAAGAGAAAGGGAAAGGAAAGTCTGTTGCTGAACCAAAAGGCAAAGAAAAGATGATCACTGAAGATGAACCAGCTGAGTCAGAATCCAATTCTGATTCTGAAAGATGCTTGAGAGACATTCTGAAGTCTCTTAAGAAAAATGCTGAGCACTATGCTGCTGCAAAGGAAGCTGCACCAGAACCTGAAGATGGTGGCAGTGGAGATAGCTCTTCCAGTGCAGCAAGCAGCCCTGAACAGAGCTCTAGAAGAAGAAGGTAATTCTGATTCTCTTGATACACTAGAGAATAGATTGGCCATTTATTCTAAGAGAAAACTACTTATAGAGAAGAGGATCAATATACCTGATTTTGATAGTAAAGGCATGATTAGTTTCTTAGAAGAAAGGAATTTGATGCATGCTGTGAATTTTGGTGAATCTTTCTTGACAAATTGGGCATATGAATTCTATGCATGTTTGAAAAAGAGCACTGGTAGGAGATCTTCTAAGTGGTATGGGACTGTTAATTTTAGGGGGAGGGATGTACCTTTTACTCCTGAATTGATAAATGAGTTTTTAGAAATTCCCAATGTTGAGGTTGATGAAGAACCTGACATGGATGTGGTCATTTCTGCTATAACTGCTGGTAGGGTAGTTAAATGGACTAGACACATGCTAGCCAAAGACCTCACTTCCCTACACTCTGTGTTATACAAACTCATTATCTACAATTGGATTCCCACCACAAATACCACCAAGATCACTAAGGACCAAGCTGTTTTGATATATAGGATTTCTGTGCTTAAGAAGTTCAATTTGGGTCTTACAATATTTCAACATATGATGAGATTTACTGGGAGAGTTTCTGAAAAAGGCAATTTACCCTATCCTGTTCTGATTTCTAATTACTTGAGGCATCATGGATTTGTTGCCAAGAACACTGATGTGTTGAGGGGGAGAGTTCCATTGTTGGCCATAGCTCCTGCCTTACTCACTGGGGATAGAGTAATTGATCTGCCCTTGCTTGCTCCTGGTACTGAACATCAGCAAAGACCCTCTACTTCTGCTCAACCAGAACCAACCAGACCCTCTACTACTGATCATCCTGAATCATCCAGACCAAGACACAGAAATGCAACCCCAAATGTTGAGAACATCCGTATCAACATTTCTGGTAATGTATATCTTTCACAGGAATTCATCAAACTCCAACTCCAACACTTGCAGGAAACAATAGATGAACTTCAGTTCCTGAAGGACAGGTGGACCAACCTCCTTTCACCTACAACAGGGGGAGTACCACCACCATCCAACTCCAGTGTAGTCATTGAGGAGATACATGAAGATGGAGTTCCAGCTGCTGCTGATGCTGGTGATGGACCTGATGCTGCTGGAGATGCTGCTGTTACTGATGTAGTTGCACACCTTGCATCTACTTACTTTGTTGATGAAGGAGATGATGATGATGCTGCTGAAATGGACACCTTGTATGGTGATCTACCTGGAGAAAGCTGTTAGACAGGGGGAGACCTGAATTCCAAAAATGGCTATGGTGCAGGAAGATGATGCTGCAGCTGTTACCACAACAATATAAGCCATTTATTCAGCTCTACCTTTGTAATTAATGTTTAAGTATTCTGAATTTTTGATACACTTGTTGTTTATTTTTCCTAGATGATAGGATGTTTATTACTGCAACTTGCTTAATGGTTCCACTTGATGTTTGTTTACTGCCTTGCTTAATTTGTTTGCAGATTATCATGTGTCTACTATTGCAGGTTGTGTATAGTTTTTGTTTATATTCTGTTTACATTATGTTTGTTGCTCTGATTTTTTTGTTTGTTTTGTTTTGTTAGTGTCATACTTAGATTCTAAGTGAATTTCTTCTTCCAGTTTAACTTATTATCTTAGTATAGTTACTTATGTTGTGAGTAAGTGTATAGTTTATACTTATTCTATTTTGGATAAAATAGTCTTGATCTTTTGGCACGGATCATTATGAAATTATCCTTGATCTTCAGTCGATTTGATCCAACGATTACAACAGGTATTGTTTTGACTAGTGCTTAGCAATGATGTCAACCTCAACTAAGTACATAAAACTGAGTATGTATAGAAATATATGTGCATCAGGTGTGTTGTAGTCGAAAGGTCAAATTGGGGGAGATTGTAGATGTTGTTAATTCTTAAATGTCTTAACATTATCAACAACATCTGAATTTGACCTTCCGAGATTTTTTCTAAGTCTTTTCTGAAATGCTACATTAAATGTTGACCTAAATGTTGTCGCATTTCTGGCAGGATCTAGAAGCTTCTACAAGGATCTGGAACCTGGAAGATTCCAGAACATTGGAGAACATGCTAAAACAGCCTAGATACATTTGGAACGACCTGGAGCAGCCTAGAAGGATCTAGAAAGATCATGGAAGTTGTGGAAGTTGAGTTTCCTAAAAAATAGGACCTCAATGTGGAAGCCTCTAGAATTTCGTATCCCACACTATAAATACCCATTGAAGGCTTCATAATTCGGTGTGCTCTATTCGATCAATATCCTAGACCGAGCGTTCATCCCTGTTAGGAAATTGTGGCCAATAGTTCTACATTTTAGTTCATACGTTGTATACCACCCGTATGACTGTGTGTCTTCTTATCTATTGAGAGTGTAATCATTAGATAGACTAGGCATTTCGACAGTGTATAATTTATACACTTAGTTCATTTTCTAGACTTGGCACCTGCCTCGTTTATAGTTTCGTTGTGATTGTTAATGCTGTAACATTTCACACAACATTTGTACTTGAAGATAAGTATTGTTTTTCGCCGTAAGGCTAGCATAGATTTTTATTTATAAAATCTATGTGAAAATTATTTCCATTGTGTCACGTTTGTTTTTAGTGTTTCAAGTCTTCCGCTGTGTGAATCATAATTTCTGATATTCTGTTAGAGTCAGTGTTGTACCAATTGTCACAACATGTAGTACAACATTATTCTACTTAAACTTAAACACTTCATATACATACCACACCACACACTTTCAACAACTTCTTAAATTAAATCCAGAAAAAATACAATACAAAACCTACATTATAGCAAACAACAAGTGTATTACTACATCATCTTAAACGAAAATCATCACACAGTAAAAAAAATTCAAAAACACAACAGAAAAATGTAAAATCAAACAAACAGAATGAAAAAATTAAGGTTTAACAAAACTATAAAACGAACAAAATCAAACGCAACACAAACAAAATGTAAACAAAACATCGAAGAAATAGAAAGGAAAATACCAGAAAAATTGATTTGGAAAAAGGAGATAACACAAAAGAAAACAACCTATTTAAATGGTGAAAATCAAACGGCGTTCGCAAAAACCGCTTCCAAGAGTTAACAACAGACTTGAGGGAGAAAACCGACGACAGAGAGACCAGAAAAAAAGGAAAATCAACCGCCATAATCATAAAAACTTCTTAGAACGAAAACGCCGTGAAAAAAATGACAAAATACAGAAATAACTTACACCGGTAGTCAAAGAGACTGGAAAATCGCAAAGAAGAACCACAGAGACGCCGGAAAGTTGCAGATGGAGAGGGAGAGAGGAAACGTTTGAGATGATGATGGAACGTGAAGAATGACCATCAATAAGTGTGAGTTTGAAAAAAAACGCGTAAATGATCTAAAATTAGGGCAGCCAAATTCGGGCAGATTGTACCATAAGCTTATGGTACAATATTGTATATAAGTTTTTGGCTATATATATAGGTGAAGATGAATCATATTGAGAACAAGTTTTTATACGATCTTTCTGCCTGTCCGTCTGATTAAGTTCTTACGTACTCAGGGTATTACGTGAACGGGTACAAATTTCACACTATGGCTTATGGTGCATCTAGAGCAACATCAAACAGTGGGGTTTGTATCAAGGGAAAAAACTATGATGAGGAAGATTTCTACGGGAAACTCGAGGATGTAGTCGAATTGGACTATCAGGGGTACCACGAGAAGAAAGTGGTTTTGTCCAAGTGTTAGTGGTTTGATTCCTCAAACAATGGGACAAAAGTTCATCCTAACTACAAGCTCGTGGAGCTTCATCAGAGGCGATCTTACGGCCGGTACAATCCATTTATACTAGCAAGTCAAGCCACACAAGTCTACTATTGTCCGTACCCTGGATCCCATACTGATTGGATATCTGTCTGCAAAGTCAAACCGAGATACTTGGTGGATGAAAAAGATACTACTGAAGATGAAGTTCCCCCGTAGCAAGAGGATAACATAGAGAGTCAAATGATTGTGCAAGTAGATGATGATCCTATCATGTTAATTGATGACACCGGTACACTGATGGAAGTGGCAAAATATGAAGAAGATGAAGAAGAAAATGGAGAAGAAGACGAAGATGAAGATGAAGATGAAGAAGAAGAAGATGAATGATGTTGTTAATTATAACAACAATATTGTTATCTAACATTAATTTTATAAGATATTATTTCCTTATATTCTAGTGTTAATTTTATAAGATATTAATTCCTTATATTCTAGTGATATCTAAAATTAGTTCATATATGTTATTTTAATTGTTACAATGTTTATTTAATTACTGAAAGTGTGCTGGTATTAAGTGTTTAAGTATAAGTAGATTAATGTTGTACTAAATGTTGGGACAAATGGTACAACACTGACTCTAACAGAATATCAGAAATAAAGATACACAGCGGAAGACTTGAAACACTAAAAACAAACGAGACACAATGGAAATATTTTTCACATAGATTTTATAAATAAAAATCTATGTGAGCCTTACGGCGAAATATCAATACTTATCTTCAAGTACAAATGTTGTGTGAAATGTTACAACAATAACCTTCACAACTAAAACTACAAACGAGGCAGGTGCCCAGTTTTGAAAACGAACTAAGTGTATAAGAAATTACACACTGTCAAAATGCTAGTCTATCTATGATTACACTCTCGATAGATAAGAAAAGCACACAGCCATACGGGTGGGATACTTCGTATGATCTAAAAGGTATAACTACTGGCCACAATTACTAACAGGGATGAACGCTCAGTCTAGGAGATTGATCGAATAGAATACACTGAATTGTGGAACCTTCCTTCGGTATTTATAGAGTGAAAAACGAAATTCTAGAGGTTTCCAACTTTGAGATCCTATTTTTTAGGAACTCAACTTCCACAACTTCCATGATCTTTCTAGATCCTTCTTGCACGTTCCAGGTCATTCTAAATTGCTTCCCGCCTCTTCTAGCTCTTCTAGGACGTTCTCCAATATTATGGAATCTTCCAGGTTCCAGATCCTTGTAGAAGCTTCTAGACTCTGCCAGAAATGCTGTAACATTTAGCTCAACATTTAATGCAACATTTCAGAAAGGACTTAGAAAAAAATCTCGGAAGATCAAATTAAGATGTTGTAGAGAATGTTGATACATTTAAGAAATTACAACATCTACAATCTCCCCCAATTTGACCTTTCGACTACAACACACCTGATGCACATATATTTCTATACATACTCAGTATTATGTACTTAGTTGAGGTTGACATCATTGCTAAGCACTAGTCAAGACAATACCTGTTGTAATCGTTGGATCAAATCAAATGAAGATCAAGGATAATCTTACAATGAACATAAGTAACTTTACTGAGCAAAAACATAAGTAACTTACTGAAATGAACATAAGTAACTTTACTGAAATCCTAAGTTAAGTTTTGGAAGAACTACTTAAGATTCAAGTAAGACACAAAAACAAAATCAGAGCAAACAAACAAAATAACTAAAATATCAGAGCAAAAACAACTATGGACAAAAACTAAGACTAAATAACCTGCAGTAGACACATGATAACCTGTAAACAATTTAAGCAAAAGCAGTAAACAAATATCATCAAGTGGAACCATAAATAAGCAAGTTGTAAAACAATAGACAGCCTATCATCTAAAAATAAATAACAAGTGTATCAGAATTTCAGAATTCAAACTTAAACATCAAATACAGAGATTGAACTGAAAAAATGGCATATATTGCTGTGGTAACAGCTGCAACATCAGATTCCTGCACAGTAGCCATTATGAATTCAGATCTCCCCCTGTCTTGTAGCTTCCTCAATGGAGATCACCATACATGGTCTCCATGTCAGCATCATCATCATCTCCTTCATCAACAAAGTATGTAGATGCAAGGTGTGCAACTACATCAGTCACTGCAGCATCCTCTCCAGCATCAGGTCCTCCACCAGCAGCAGCAGCTGTAACTCCTTCATCAGTCATCTCTTCAATTACCACATTGGAGTTAGATGGTGGTGGTACTCCCCCTGTTGTAGGTGAAAGCATATTGGTCCACCTGTCCTTCAAGAACTAGAGTTCTTCAATAGTTTCCTGCAAGTGTTGGAGCTGAAGTTTGATGAATTCTTGTGAAACACAAACATTACCAGAAATGTTGATACAGATGTTCTCAACATTTGGGGGTGCATTTCTCTGTGGACTGTTAGTCCCAGGAGCAACTAAGGGCAGATCAATCACTCTGTCCCCAATCAATAAGGCAGGAGCAACAGCAAGCAGTGGCACTCTCCCCCTCAAAACATCAGTCTTCTTAGCAGTGAAGCCATGGTGATTCAGATAATTTGAAATCAAGACTGAATAGGGCAGATTTCCTTTCCCAGTAGTTTTCCCAGTAAACTTCCTCATGTGGTGAAAAATGGTGTGACCTAGATTGAACTTCTTAAGTATGGAAATCCTATACATAAGAATGGCTTGATCTCTGGTAATCTTAGTGGTGTTGGTAGTGGGGATCCAGTTATAAATAATCAACTTATACAAAACAGAATGTAAGGAGGTTAAGTGTCTAGCCAACATTTTCCTAGCCCACTTAGTCTTTCTACCTCATGTGATTGCAGTAATCACAACATCCATATCCGGATCATCATCCTCATCAACATTAGGAGTGTGCAAGAACTCATTAATCAGTTCAGGAGTGAATGGCACATCCCTCCCCCTAAAATTAACAGTACCATAAGATCTAGAACTTCTCCTACCAGTGCTTTTCTTCATACAAGCATAGAACTCATAGGACCAATTAGTCAGAAAGGCTTCACCAAATGTAACAGCATTCAACAGATTTCTATCCTCTAAAAATTTAACCATTCCCTTACTATCAAAATCAGGCACATTAATTCTTTTCTCAATCAACAGCTTCCTCTTAGAGTAAATTTCTAACCTTCTCTCAACATAATTAGAGGGATCAGAGATACCTTCACTTTCTTCCTCAGAAGGTAGTTCCTCATCAGGATCAGAATCTCCATCATGTTCAGAGGAGCTTTTGGATGAGCTCTTTGCCTCAGAAGATGAGTCTCCACTTCCACCATCATCAGGTTCTGGTGTGGACTCTTTTGCAGCAGCAAATGACTACGCATTCTTCTTAAGAGATTCTTGCATATCTCTTAGGCAAACATTGAAATCAGAATCAGAGTCTGATTCAGCAGGTTCTTCTTCAGGGATCATCTTGGCCTTCCCTTTTCCTTTAGGTTCAGCAGCAACCTTCTTCTTCTTCGCTTTTTCAACAACAACAGCAACAACAGGTTCAGTTTCTTCCTCGGATTCAGTGAACACTTGAATGGGTTCAGTAGCATCATGTCCAGCTTTCTTATTTTTCCTCATGGATTCAAGGTAAATCCACTCGGGTAAAGACACGGTTTTACCTCCTCCTTTGAACAGGACTTCTTCTTCTTTTCCCTTTCTGCACAAGTTTCTTAAGAGGAACAGGGGCAGACTCATCAGAGGGTGAGAGAGAGGAGTTTGTACCATTATCAGAAGCTTCGGCATCCTCCATTTCGACATCCTCAGAGTCAGATGCATTAGCAGTAGCTTCTCCTTTCCACATTCCGTTCCGGTGCGGCAGGTTCAGTAGGGTTCGATGATTTGGGGGTTTTTGCAGCAGCAGCCATTTGAGCAGTTTGTTCGGCCAAATAACTTGAGATATCCACAGTGATATCTCCGAACGTCATCACAGGTAGATGACCAGTAGCCCGAAGAGTATTGGATACCTCTTCAACAGCCCTAGTGAACTGTTCAACGATCGAGTCTTGTGGAATGTGGGTAGTTGGTGGAGTAGTTTGTGGAACAGGAGCGGTTGTTGATGGGGTTGTAGAGACATTAGTGTCGGCATTTGAGGAATTTGATTGTTGCGAAGCCATTGAAGCAAGAAGATCAAGAGAGTTTTGGGCAGTTTGATCGGAAGATTCAGAAGCAGAGTGTGAGTGAGAGTGAGATTGACGGTGGTTTCCAGCCATTAAGAAGGATGGTTGGTTTTTCAAGGCAGGTTTGAGAGTGTATGCAGCAAAATTGGGAAATACACGACCAAAACAATTTCTGCAAATAATGTACTAAACAAAGCTCGACAAAAACAATTAGCAACATAAATCACAGTTAATTGAGTTTTATAGAGAGAATGTGTGTAGTTGGAGGTTGAAAAGATTAATTCCAAAAATAATTTGATAATGCTCCACATTTTTAGCCACAACCTAAATCATGGTTAATTAGTGGGAAAAATTAATTTTATTAATTAATTAAGTAATTAAGAAGTTTCTAGAATTTTTACTTAGTCCAAGCATAATCTGAAAAAATAAAAAAACGTGGGTTAGTATATAATTTAAATAAATAAAATAAATCTCAATAAATAATTTAATAATTACAACTTATAAAAATAAATTCGAATTAGGCAATGTTGTGCTCAAAACTGTTACAAACACCTCAACACGGTTTTTACATGAATTTGCTTCATTTGTGTTGCACCATATTTTTTATTTGTGTGTTATAGCATCTAATTTGTATTGATCCATTGTTCCTGTAGAGTACATCGTAGTAGCGAACTCCGTGCCCCACACTTACTTAATGGATTACAAATATATTGATGTTTTTACCAAATATCACCTTTTGAAAAGAAGGCATCGTAGTAGTGAACTTCGTGCTCCATAGTTACTCAGTGATTTGGTACATCTTTTAGTATGCTAATAACATTCTATTTTTATGCATTTGAGAGGTGTAAGACGTTTATTTTTGCACTCCAAGGTTCTTAGATTCGAAGATATTTTACAAAGGAATTATTTAACTAAGAAATAAATTCAACTTATAAAATTTCTACAACCCATGATGTTGTCCCAAATGCTGACGCATTTGTGACAACATCCATCCGAATTTTTCAGATAGTGCTCATGCCAAGAGATTTCCTCAAAGTTGAGAATCTCTCATGGTCTAATGCCTTAGTAAAGATGTCAGCATTTTGTTTTTCAGTAGGTATATACTCCAACTTTACAATGTTCTTCTCTACTAAATCTCTCATAAAGTGATGTCTTATGCTAATGTGCTTAGTGAGTGAGTGTTGTACAGGATTCTTAGAAATGTTAATGGCACTGGTATTATCACAAAAAATTGTAAGTATACAATTTTCAATACCATAATAATGGAACATCTTGCTCAGCCACAAGAGTTGTGTATAGCAGCTTCCAGCAGCTATATACTCAGATTCTGCAGTGGATTGTGAAACACAATTCTGTTTCTTGTTGTGCCATGAAACAAGATTGTTTCCCATGTAGAAACATCCTCCACTCGTACTCTTTCTATCATCTATATCTCCAGCCCAATCAGCATCACTATAACCAATCAAAATGTTGTTGGTGTCCTTAGTATACAAGATTCCAAGTTCACTTGTACCTGAAACATACTTGATAATCCTTTTCATAACATTCGGGTGAGATTCCTTTGGATTAGCATGGTACCTAGCACAAACACACACACTGCACATAATATCTGGTCTACTAGAGGTTAAATACAGTAAACTACCTATCATGGATCTGTAAAGTGTTGGATCAACATCTGTTCCAGCACTATCTTTGCAAAGTTTCAAAGAAGATCCCATAGGAGTTTTCATTGGTTTTGAATTCTCAAGACCAAATCTTTTAACCAAGTTCTTAGCATACTTACTATGGGAGAAGAAAATACCATCACTGCATTGTTTGATTTGAAGACCTAGAAAATAGTTCAAGTCTCCAACCATACTCATTTCAAATGTTGCAGTCATTGCCTCAACAAAGTTACTCAACATTTTATCACAAGTAAAACCAAACACAATGTCATCAACATATATTTGAGCAATAAGTAAATCTCCTTCAGTGGGCTTAATGAATAAAGTTCTATCAGCCTCTCCTCTAATAAATCCATATTCCAAAAGAAAGTCAGTAAGTCTACCATACCATGCTCTAGGAGCTTGTTTAAGACCATACAAAGCTTTCTTAAGTTTATATACATGATCAGGATATTGTGGATCTTCAAATCCTTTAGGTTGTTCAACATATGCTTCTTCATTCAAAATGCCATTTAGAAATGCAACTTTTACATCCATTTGATGAAGTTTAATATCAATAAAACATGCAATTGCTAGCAATAATCTAATAGATTCTATCCTAGCAAGAGGTGCAAAAGTCTCATCAAAATCAACTCCTTCAACTTGGGTGTAACCTTGTGCTACTAACCTAGCCTTGTTCCTAACAATATTACCAGATTCATCAGTTTTGTTCTTGAATATCCACTTCGTTCCAATGACATTAGTATGACTAGGTCTTGGAACAAGTGTCCACACTTCATTTCTTTCAAACTAGCCAAGTTCTTCATGCATAACATTAATCCAGTTTTCATCAGTTAAGGCTTCTTTAGCACTCTTAGGTTCAATTCCAGATAAATAGCATTCAACATTTACAACATTACACATAGAAGACATGCATATTGTTCTTACCACATCTACCTTATTTGATCTTACTCTTCTTCTTGTTTGCACTCCAACTGTAGCATCACCTATGATCTGGTCAGAAGGATGACTTTTGCCTATTCTTGAAGAAGGATTCATTTTTGAAATATACTGATCATTCTGTGAAGTTACAACTGACTGTTCTATAGATGTTGACCCAGATGTGTTAACATTCGGTGCAACATTTTCAGACTTCAGTGTATTCTCAGAATTATCAGTGACTTGTGATAAATCTTCTTCATCTTTGTCATCTGTAAGACCTTTATCATCATCAAACACAACATTAACAGATTCTTGAACAGTGTTAGTTCTAAGGTTATAGACTCTATAAGCTTTACTATTTCTAGAATAGCCTAAAAAGAAACCTTTGTCACTTTTAGAATAAAACTTTTGAAGTTGATCCCTATCATTCAGAATATAACACACACAACCAAATACATGAAAATATTTCACACTTGGTTTTCTGTTGTTCAAAATCTCATAAGGTGTTTGAGTTGTACCAGAACGAATAAAAACTCTATTAATAATATGGCATGCAGTATTCAATGCTTCTCCCCAAAAAATTTTAGCAAGACATTTGGATGTGAGCATGACTCTAGCCATTTCTTGTAAAGTTCTATTCTTTCTTTCAACAATTCCATTTTGTTGTGGAGTTTTAGGAGATGAATATTCTTGTAAAATACCCTTTTTATCACAGAAATCATTAAACATGCTGTTTTCAAACTCCCTACCATGATCAGTTCTAATACGGCCAACTTTCAAGTTAAACACATTTTTGAACCTCTTATAAAGAAATTTAAATGCAGCAAATGCTTCAGATTTGTCTCTTAAAGACTCTACCCAGGTAAATCTAGAAAAATCATCTACCACAACTAAGGAATACCTCTTTCCTCCAATGCCTTCAGTTTCCATAGGACCCATCAAATCGATGTGTAGTAATTCAAAGCATCGATGTGTAGAACAATGTGACAGCATTTTGTGCGGCATTCTTACGTGCTTACCTTTTTGGCATGGTCCACATATAGTGGTATGGTGAAACCTCAGTTTTGGAATTCCTTTTACTGCATCTGCTTTAATTAGTTTTTTCATTGCTCTGTAATTTGCATGACCCAATCTTTAATGCCATAAAATGTTTTCATCATGTTTTGACAAGTTACACATATTTGTTCCAATAAGATAGCAATTATCAGCTGACCTAGTACCAGTTATGACACAAACTTCATCTTTATTAAGAACATAACATGAATCTTTATCAAACTTCACATGCAAATTATCATCACAAAGTTGACTAATGCTAATCAGATTTGCAAGTAAGCCATCAACATGCAAGACATTTTTAAGCTTAGGAAAACCTTCAACATTCAAAGTTCCTTTACAAACAATCTTTCCTTTAGATCCACCACCATATGTAACACTACCACTATTCAATGTTACACAATCAGATAAGAAATCAATACAACCTGTCATATGTCTAAAACAACCACTATCAAAATACCATAGATCAGGTAGACATGCTTTTAAGGAGGTATGAACAACATTACAAGTAGCTTTTGGTTTCCATGCAGATTTCAGAAACTGTTTACCAGGATGTGACAGTTTTTTATGCAACATTTTCAAGTTTTTCAGTTCTTCAAACCATTTTATACAGTAAGGACGAATATGACCAACTTTGAAACAGTAATGACATATATACTTCCTTTTAACCTTCTGAGGATCTGATTGTGCAGATGTTACACCAGATGTGTCAACATTTGCCTTAACAAATTTCACAGGTTTTCTAAAATTTTCAGAAATAGAAGCAGTTACACCATCATAACCTAAACCATGATTATTAGACTTGCCAGTAGCTATAGAATTATTTACCTCAGAAGCACTCTTGGAATATTTCTTGAAACATAGAGTGGAATTTATCCATTTCTCCTTTAAGTTACAGATTTCCAGATCTCTTTTGGTAAGAATAACTTCTAGCTTGGTGATTGTGTCTTTTAGATCCTCATTCTCTTTATTCAAGGAATTAAGAGTGAGTTTCTGATTGTTCCAATCATCTAATAGCTTTTGACATTCATTGTCATTAGTCCTTTTTCCTACATCATCAACCAAACCATTAAAACAGTTCAAATCTGGGTGACTCTGTTCTGATGTTGCTGTAGATGTTGAAGCATCAAGTACAACACCAGAATCTGTTTCATCCAGATCATCATCTGAGGAATCATTATAATCAATTCTGGTAAAATTAGAATATTCATTCTCATTTAACTCATCAAGATCATCATCATCAGATTCATCACTCAAGGTAGCACTAAAATTCAGTTTTTGCTTAAGTCTAGTATTGGCACATTCATTTGCATAATGGCCATAACCAGAACAAGCATTACATTGAACTGATTTTTGAAATTCAGGATCATACCTTGGTTTACCTTCACTCTTTGATGGTCTTGGTGTGAATTGACCTTTCCTCCTTTCTGGTTGAGGTGTTGATGTGTTGATTTGAATCTTAGGCTGAATGTTTCTAGATTTGTTCACATATTTCTTAAGAAACTTATAAAAGTGCTTAGTGAGCAAGGCAATGTTGTTAGGATTGTTGAGGCATTCATCAAGCAACTCTTCATCCGAATCAACTTCAGTAATGATAGGTTGATACTCAGATTTGTTTGATGTTTCCCCTTTAAAAACAAAAATTTTCTTATCATCATTAGTTTCATCAACTTGATTAGTACGTGTTTATCTCATAAGTTCTAAGAATACTCACTAATTCATTTTGACTTAACTTATCCGTATCTTTTGCCTCTTCAATAGCACAAATTTTAGCATCAAATCTTTTAGGAACAAATCTTAATATCTTATGAACTACTCTAACATTAGAAATAGGGTCACCAAGAGAATGTGATTCATTGATAATCTCACTTAACCTTTCATTGTAGGATGACATTGCTTCATCTTCCTTCATTCGGAGATTCTCAAACTTTGTTCCCAACATTCGAAGCTTAGTCGTTCGAACACTGTCTGAACCCTCACAATGCTCTTGCAACCTGTCGCATGCATCTTTAGAAGTAGAACAGTTAGATATAATTTTAAACATTGAAACATCAACAGAAGTAAAAATAGCATTTAAAGATTTAGAATTGTAGCTTGCTGTTGTTATTTCATCAGCCGTCCAATCAACTTCTCTCTTGAGTTGAACTTCACCATCTGCATCTGCTGGTCTCTTCGGAGCTTCCCAGCCTGTAAGTACAGTCCTCCAAGCACGTTCATCAATTGACTTGATGTACATACGCATCTTAGGCTTCCAATAAGCATAATTCGAACCATCTAAAACGGGTGGCCTAAGTGCCGTGGATAAGTGATGTGTTTCCATTGCTAACCTACACTAAAAACACACTTGACCAAAGATCTAACCTAGTGTCTTCAGGTATCGACTCTGATACCAACTGAAAGTGTGCTGGTATTAAGTGTTTAAGTATAAGTAGATTAATGTTGTACTAAATGTTGGGACAAATGGTACAACACTGACTCTAACAGAATATCAGAAATAAAGATACACAACGGAAGACTTGAAACACTAAAAACAAACGAGACACAATGGAAATATTTTTCACATAGATTTTATAAATAAAAATCTATGTGAGCCTTACGGCGAAATATCAATACTTATCTTCAAGTACAAATGTTGTGTGAAATGTTACAACAATAACCTTCACAACTAAAACTACAAACGAGGCAGGTGCCCAGTTTTGAAAATGAACTAAGTGTATAAGAAATTACACACTGTCGTAATGCTAGTCTATCTATGATTACACTCTCGATAGATAAGAAAAGCACACAGTCATACGGGTGGGATACTTCGTATGATATAAAAGGTATAACTACTGGCCACAATTCCTAATAGGGATGAATGCTCGGTCTAGGAGATTGATCGAATAGAATACACTGAATTGTGGAGCCATCCTTTGGTATTTATAGAGTGAAAAACGAAATTCTAGAGGCTTCCAACTTTGAGATCCTATTTTTTAGGAACTCAACTTCCACAACTTCCATGATCTTTCTACATCCTTCTTGCACGTTCCAGGTCATTCTAAATTGCTTACAGCCTCTTCTAGCTCTTCTAGGACGTTCTCCAATATTCTGGAATCTTCCAGGTTCCAGATCCTTGTAGAAGGTTCTAGACTCTACCAGAAATGTTGTAACATTTAGCTCAACATTTAATGCAACATTTCAGAAAGGACTTAGAAAAAAATCTCGGAAGGCCAAATTAAGAGATGTTGTAGAGAATGTTGATACATTTAAGAATTTACAACATCTACAATTACTAATATTTAATTTAACTTTAATAATGTTTTAATGTTCATTTTGACAGATGAGTGGACAGGGTTATGGGCAGGGTCGTAGACAGGGTTCTTCTAGACAGGGGCGAAGTAAAGGTAGAGGTAGAGGTAGAGGAGAGCCGGTGGATGAGACATCGACTGTGCCCATACCACAGGGTTTTTATTTGCCCGATATGACGGGGATACTACAGATGCCCCAGATGCCCGGAATGAACCCCCATCCCTATTATACTCAGGTGCCTCATATGTATCCACATGCACAGGAACCATCCCCTCCACCGAGACATGAGTCAGTCGGACCTTCGTCTGTCAGGACACAGGCCAGCATGTCGACTGATGCACCCAAGCATCGCATTGTACTGTGGATCTACCTTCGGACGTAAGTATAATATATTTATATACAACATGTTTATTAATTTTCATTAGACGTATGTATAACATGTTTATTAATAATTTTTCATTACTATAAATTATGTGTAACAGGTTGATGCCTTCAAATTTAATCTCGAGGACGATCAGACATATTATGTACAAGAATATGGAGGTTGATGCACACACCTTTGCCAAGGTATCACCCGGTACGATTCAACGGTGGTGGGAGACATTCCAGGTATAATTAATTAATGATGTATAAAATAACTTTACATTAACATTTTAATATATTAATTCATTAATTTTTTTTTGCAAATCGAGATCACGTGGGACCCTGATACCACATCTTCTGAACAGGAGTACCAGCTCTTTTTTGAAAGAGCAGCAAATCGGTACAATGGAATGTTATCAAGCTGCAAGAAAATGTGGGAGAAGAAGAAGAAGAAGCCGAGGTGGGATGTCAATGTTTGGAACAACTTAGTTCGTCACTGGAACGATCCTGACACAACTAAGAAGAGTGAGCAGTGTCGTAAGAACCGCTTCTCCGAGCCTGGAGGTCCGAGTACTGGCTATATATGGTACTCATAAAGGCGGAGCTCGTGCAGCAGCAGAGGTCGCACGGTGCATTGTAAGTATTTGTGGTCAATTATAATTAATTTGAGTTATTTTATTTTATTTTATTAGTATGTATGTGTCTTCAATTCAAAATACAGGAGTAGAAGATGGGACACCATGCCTACGACTGGGAGATAGTAGATGGGACACAACAATTGAGAAATATGTCTTTTTTATTTAGTAAACACAACCATGGGACACAACCACATTAAAAAGACGAAGACCAGTAATTGAAAAAACGAAAAACACAACCATGTTGAATAGTTTATCGATCCCTACAATTATAAAAAACATAATTATCAACAATTAATTTGAATAAATCTGTGTGTGGTATTATTGTTGATTTTTTCTTATTCAGTAATTCATTCAAAAAATAAATAATAATTTCTCCACCTTGTTTCGTGATTAATTAGCATATCGGAAATCTGAACGGTAGAATTGATTGCAAACAAATTTTTGAAGGTTTTTATTTTTTATGGAAGCCTCCAGATTTCGCGCATAAGAGAAGAAGTCAACGCTGAAAAAAAAAGAAGACCGAATACCGAGTAGAGATAGAAGAATGGGTCAAATTTCACGACAATGCTATTATAAAATATTGTATATAAGTTTTTTGACTTTAAATATTTGAAAAATGTTATAGGGATTTTGAATTTTAATCTTCTGATAATTAAGAGAGAGATTGATTCAAAATAAAACACACGTTTGTGGTCCTTGTTTTCTCAGTATATATATAGTTTCTTTTATTTGGGAAATCTTTAATGATTTTTTTAATCTATATATTTATTTGAATTTAATCTACATATTTATTTGAATTTAATCTAAAAAAATGTAATTAAAATCTAAAAAAAAAATGTAATTAAAATTTAAAAGTATTTTAAAAAAATGTAATTAATTTTTTTGAAAAAATTCTTAGAAAATTAAGTAGATTCTGAAATTAAAAAATAAATCATCAAAACAAAATTAAAATATTGAAAAAATTCAATAAAACGTAAAAAAAAATGTAATTTAAAAAAATCAATAAATAAATAAGATTTTAATTTTTATTTAATTTTCTTAATATTTATTTTTGATTGAGTTGATTTTTCTTTCATTTTTTAATTATTTTATTTAGCTATCATACTTTTCTACTATATTAACATTTAAGAAGAAATAAATCAAAGTTCAATTTAGTAGGTTAGATTAGCTTAAAATATGTGGTTAATTAGACTCATGATAGATGTCTAATAAGGTTTAAAATATATTTTTTATCAAATACGTCAAAAGATATTCGATTACTAAATGATAAAAAAAACATGTTATTTACCATTCAGTATGAATCAATTGAGACATTCAAACTTACCGCAAATAACTCAACATATCTATTCAATAAAGACTAAAATGATAAACTGATCAAGGGTAAAATGGTCTAAAATAGTCTAAAATGAGAGTTCTTTAATTTTTATACACACCGAAATCAAAACATATCGTCTTTTGTTTTCTAAGAGATACTATTAAATAATTTTGTTCTTAATTTATGTGAAAATAAAAATAAAAAGGACAATTAAAGTGGAAAATGAACGTAAAAAATATCATCCATTTTAATTTACATTTAAGGATGTTTAAATTATTAAATAACAATAAATATATGTATAATTTTAAAAAAAAATTAATTACATTTTTTAAAATACTTTTAAATTTTAATTACATTTTTTTTTAAGATTTAGTTAGTTTTTTAAAATACTTTTAAATTTTAATTACATCCTTTTTAAGTTATTTTTCAAAATTATTTTACTCTTTATGTAAGGCGGATTACTTAGTTATTTACATACATTTATTTTTGTATTTAAATTATGAGGTGTGTATAGAGTATTTTGAAATGTTATTAACTCTATTTTTTTAAAAATATATATTTAGAAGGGACAATGATGTGGCGTGATGATGTGGCATTTTTAAATATATGTGATATTAAATTGTTAATTATAATTCCTTCAAAACATAAAGGATTAAAATTGATATAAAAAAAAGACTAAAATTAAAAAGTGAAGGACGTATTTTGTAAAGTTAAAACTTAAAGGATTTATTTTGAAATCTTTCAAACTTATAGGACTAAAAATAAAATTTCCTCACTAGATTGCAAAAATATTATCGAAAGAGAACAAATTATCTCTCCATTTCCATATATGGACCAAAAATACGTTATTTTAATATTCAAAGAATGGGATCTTAAAATAGAGATATTAATTCAAAATGAAATACACGTTTTGTGGTCCTTGAATATTTTGTCGACTCTTTAGTAGTTTCTTCTATTTCAGAAATGTTTTAGCTAGGGAGAATATTACTATAAATAGGGAAGAAGGTACGTAGAACCAAATTAAATGTATCATCCAAGCAGCTAATTAAAGAAACCCTAGATAATATGGCTTTCTCAAACACGCTAATTTCCTCATTCCTCGTCCTCATCTTCATTCTAGCTGTCAACATATCAAAGACAAATAAACTAGAGTTAGTTAGTTTCTAAAATCTTGAAGTAGTTATCACTTCAAGATGTGTATATATATATATGTTATCTTGGTTACTTTCTAATTCAATGAAAAACAATTCCAAATACTCTTACATGGTATCAGACTAACCGTTGAGAAAACACCTTTCTTCCCCATTTTCTTCTTCTTCAATCATGGTCGATCCTACCTCCACCACCACTACGGCCACCTCCGTCTTCGATTCAACGCTTACTCTACATGCTATGACTCACCTAGTCACGGTCAAGCTCAAATCCTCGAATTATCTCATGTGATATGCGCAAATCTACCCCTTGTTAGTTACTCAAAAGTTTCTTCCATTCGTTGATGGTTCTTTACCGGTTCCTCCAACCACCATTACCACCGACGGAAAATCGGAATCTAATCCGGAACATGCTTCTTGGTTCGCCAAAGATCAGATTGTTCGAGTTTTCTTGGTTTCCACCCTGACGGAAGAAACTATGGCTGTTATCATCGGTTGCCGTTCCTCAGCGGAAATCTGGAGCATTTTAGCTTCGACTTTCAACCAAACGTCCAAAGCTCGTGAGCTCCGTATTAAAGATGAGCTCCAAACCATCAAGAAAGGTCATCGTACCGTTACCGAATACGGTGCCCTATTCAAGAGCCTGTGCAATCAGCTGTCCTCCATGGGTTATGTTCTTGATAACACGGACAAGTCCCACTAGTTCTTGCGTGGCCTAGGCCCTGAATTCCATGGTTTTTCAACCTCTCAAATCAATGTAACCCCTCTTCCTGGCTTTTCTGACCTTCTCGCCATGGCCGAGTCACATGACTTCTTCACATCATCTCTCAATAGTTCTTCTACGTCGTTTTTCGCCCAAACTGCTCGCCCTCCTCGACGAGGACGTGGCCAATTTGGTCGCAGAACCTATTATGCCGGTCGGTTTCAGGGTCGTTTTGCTGGGCGAGGTCGTGGTCGCTTCCCTCCGCGTTGTCAAATATGTAAATTTGAAGGACATTTTGCTGAGTCTTGTCCTCAACGGTATACTTCTCCCCCCTGCTTGCCAGTCTAATTGTGTAGAATCCTTGTCGGCATCCTCGACAATCACTCCTTCCAACATCTCTGATTATTACATTGATACCGGCGCCTTGACACATATGGTCTCCGCGCCAGACGCCCTTGATTGCTCCAATGTATATACAGGCACAGACCATGTTGTGGTCGGCAATGGCCAAACCCTGCCGATGACCCACATAAGTTCTAAAGTACTCTCTTCTCATCTCTCTTTATCTAATGTTCTAGTCGTTCCCACCATCACTAAAAACTTAATCTATGTTAGTCAACTTGCTTCTGAACATCTTATAACTGTTAGATTCACTAATTCTACCTTTGCCATTCAGAATCGAGCAACAGGGACTCTGCTCGCTAAGGGGCGACGTGAATATGGACTTTACATATTAGATCGTCCTTTAAATTCTCGGTTCTCTGCTCACCGCACTATTTCTACACCTAAGGCTTCTTATGAAATTTGGCATGATCGTCTTGGACACACTCACTTCAATAATATCAAGATTCTTGCTAGTCTAGGCTACATTTCTGTCTCTTCTATATTACCTAGTCCCGTTTCATGCACTTCTTGTAACCTTTCTAAGAGCTCTCGCTTACCATTTTCTATTAATAATAAACGAGCATCCTCTTTGTTAGAACTTATGCACTATGATCTTTGGGGGCCTTCCCCTGTTACTTCTTGTGATGGCTATCGATATTATACTATATTTGTGGATGATTTCTCTAGATTTGTCTGGTTTTACCCCTTGAAACAAAAATCAGATTTTTATTCGGTTTTCGTTCACTTTAAGCAGCTAGTAGAAAATCAATTAAATACAACTATCAAAAGATTTCATTCTGATGGGAGCACAGAATTCACTAACAATAAACTTCAACATATTTTTTCACAACACAACATCATTCACACCATGTCCTGCCCCTACACTCCTACTCAAAATGGTTAGCAGAACGAAAACACAGACATATCACTGAAACTGGTCCCTCTCTCTTATTTCACTCGTCGGTCCCATCCCAATATTGGGTGGAATCCTTTGGTACTGATGTGTATCTCATAAATCGAACTCCTTCGTCTGTTCTTCAAAATAAAACTCCATATGAAATCATTTTCCGCTCCCCTCCTCGCTTTGATAGTCTTCATGTTTTTGGTTGTCGAGTCTTCCCTTATCTTCGTAATTATGCTGCTAACAAATTCTCTCCTAGAAGTGATCCTTGTGTTTTTATTGGCTACAGTTCTCGCCATCAGGGTTACTGCTGCCTTGATCCCTCATCTTCTCGGGTCTTTGTTACTCGCCATGCTTTGTTCGACGAAAAGACTTTTCCTTTTAAAATCTCTGCAACATGTTCCTCCTCGCCGCCTTCCAGCACTCCTACTCCTCCATGCTCGGAGTGCATCTCGGCAGACTCCTCCCTCTCTCCTCATGTTGCTCGCTCGCTTCCTCCCCTCCTGCGTACTCCTCCTCGCCCACCTTTCCCTCCTACTCGCTCTCCGTCACATAGAATGGATACTCCTCGTCCAACTCATCCTATGCGAACTCGCTCTAAAGATGGCATAGTCAAACCAAAACATCCCTTCAACACTGCCTTCCTCGCTACCAATGCTCTTCTCGCCTCTATTCACTCTAACAAAGAACTTAGAGGAATTAAATATGCCTCAAAATATCCTCAATGGGTTGCAGCAACCCTGATGAGTTGCAGGCTCTTCGCTCCAACAACACTTGGTCCTTGGTTCCTCGGCCCTCCTCCGAAAACGTAATTGGTTCTAAATGGGTTTATCGGACGAAGTACTTAGCCGATGGCAGCATTGATCGGCATAAAGCTCGACTGGTCGCCCAAGGTTTTTCTCAGCTTCCTGGGTTTGATTACGACCATACCTTTAGTCCGGTCGTCAAAGCCTCTACTGTTCGCATTATCCTCTCTATTGTTGTCCTTCGACACTGGAATCTTCGATAACTCAACGTCAACAATTCTTTCCTTCATGGGCGTCTCTCCAAACCAGTTTATCTGGAACAACCTCCAGACTACGTCGATCCTGTTCGCCCAGATCACATTTGTTGCCTTAATAAGGCTATATACGGTTTAAAACAGGCACCCAGGGCCTGGTTTCTTCGCTTCAGTACATTCTTACTTTCGTTAGGATTTAAAGAAAGCAAATCTGAAACATCTCTTTTCAATTTCCATCAGGCGAGCACGACCTTATTCCTTCTCGTCTACGTTGATGACATTATTATCACAAGGAACGATGAAAACTTCATTACTCGTCTTATCTCTCGCATACAAAAGGAATTTGCTATAAAAGATCTCGGTCTATTTACTTACACCTCTTCTGGTCTTTTTCTCAGCCAAACTAAGTATGCTCGCGACATTCTTCTTCGAGCGGATATGCGTGATGCCAAACCTGTCGCTACTCCTCTTTCTTCAGCTGATAATCTTCGCATGCTCGGCTCCCCTACCGATTAAACAAAATACCGCTCTCTCGTCGACTCTCTTCAGTACCTCACCATTACTCACCCTGGTCTTTCCTTTTCGGTCAATACGGTCAGTCAATTCCAATCCAATCCAACAACCGATCACTTCCATTCCGTCAAACGAATTCTGCGTTATGTCAAGGGTACTCTTTAGTTCGGTCTTGACTTTACTCGCGGCCCAACCCATCTTCTAGCATACTTTGACGCTGACTGGGCTCGCTGCCTCGATACTCGGCGTTCAACCTACGGCTACTCAATATTCTTCGGTCCGAATATTATTTCTTGGAGTGCCAAAAAGCAACCAACGGTGTCTAGATCCAGCTGCGAATCTGAATATCGGGCCATGGCTTACACAGCTTTGGAACTCATCTGGCTCTCCTCGCTTCTACATGAGTTTAACGCTCTTCCTCGTCTGCTATGCGATAACAAAAGCGCACTCTTCTTAAGTCAAAATCCGGTCGCACAAAAAAGCGCCAAACACATTGATATAGACTACCACCTTGTTCGCGAGCTTGTCACTTTTGGTCGGCTAACAACTCAGTTTGTCCCTTCTACATTAAAACTTGCGGACATTTTCACTAAAGCTCTTCCCAAACCACTTTTTGAGTTTTTCAGATCCAAACTTCACGTCTGTCCCTATCCGTCTAGCTTGAGGGGGGTGTCAACATATCAAAGACAAATAACCTAGAGTTAGTTAGTTAGTTTCTAAAATCTTGAAGTAGTTATCACTTCAAGATGTGTATATATATGTTACCTTGGTTACTTTCTAATTCAATGAAAAAAGACAATATTCACTTCGGGTCAGCTCAATTCCAAATAATCTCACACTAGCGAACAATGTGGTATCTCAAGAAGACAATACAAGATTCACCTACGATAGTTTCAACTCAAGCTCACCCTCGCTTATCTTCCAAGGTGATTCATTTGTTCCAACTTCTTGGTCGTTCGTTCGTCTCACAAAATTCACTTCGGGTCAGCTCTCAGAATGGAGCATCGGGCGTCTGGTGTACTCCCCGTTGGTGAAGTTATGGGAGGTAGGGTGTTGGTCCTGAAAGGAGTATATAACAAGTGTATGGGGGGGGGGGGGAATACACTTGTATGCAAATTCTTTTAAACTTGATCAAACCAGAGATCAGCAAGGTTGTCTTGGACAACTCTGCTGAAGATGATTAACTCTTCTAAGAAAATCAGACTACTAAGTACTATTAAGTACTTAGTTGAATAACTATCTAGGGGATTTATATGTGCGGAATAGTGGTTGGCCCTTTTAGTTTAGTCTCCTTTAGTTTCTGAAATGACTTAGTCAATGCAATATAGTCCAGTTTCAGGGAACTTGTCCAAATCAGTTTTGCACAGTCTTTGAATGTTTATCCTTTGAAAGATCAGTTTTGTGTGCAGTGTTGAATGAATGAAAGTGCTTGAAATCAAATCAACACAAGAGTTTATAGTGGTTCAGAGACTCAAGCTCCTACATCCACTTTCCTTGATTGAACAGGATAATTCCTTCACTTTGGAATTAACTTGTTTTATAGTGCCAAGGTGCACTTGATCAATAACACCACTCTTTGGTGAATTTATCCCTAGGATGTCTAGAGTCCTAGTACCCTCTTCTCAACTCAAAACTGAACTGTTCTTCTCTCAACAGTCAGCTCCTACCACTTCTACTACTACAACCTTCTCACTTTCACTCTTGAAAGGTATAAGGGTTGAAGTAAGGTTCCAACTAATGAGATATCCTTTACAATGAAGATTAGTGTATAAGGATAGGATATCTCTCTAGGCTTGTGTATGGATATACAATGTAGTACAGCTTAGAAGAAGTGTTTGAAGACTAAGATAGTCTTTGAAAGCTTTGTAAGTTCTATGAGCTTTGAGCTTCAGAATAGTTGATGTAGTTGGATCTTGTTGAGGTGCTTTCAAATGGTCTTCACACTTCTGTATTTATAGACAAATGAAGGATTTGCCCGTTGGAGAGGCAGCCCCAAATGTCCATAAATGTCTTCTTTCAGTTCTTCAACCTAGAAGACAGAATCTTGATAGTGACATGTCCTCATTTGGGAAATAAACGGCTGTTAAGACTTTGTCTTCATTCTGCAGCACTCTACCCAATGTCTGACTTCCAGATTCTCTTGTTAGGACTTGGACATGGCTTCTGAAGGTTGTTCCAATGATAGGACAACATTCCTCATCATTTGGACAACTCTCCTTATCACTATCAGCAGTCTTGCTTATCAGCAAGGTTGGCTTGCTCTTCTTCAGATGACTTGGCTCATACCCTTTGTTTCACTTCAAGGTGATCTTAGCATGTTGATTTGTAGTTCTTTAGGGTGTGGTTGTCTCTATTTCTTCAGCATAGTTGACCTCAAGCTTTCAGTACACTTGATCTTGATTAATTGTGCTGAGACAACTCCTCTGGACAACTCTCCTGATCAGCATAGTTGGTCTTCAAAAGACTTAGTGTTGTATCCAGAGTTTGAGCGTTGAGGGGACTTGTTCTTGATGGACTTCAAAGCATATGTTCCCCCTCAAATTGTGCATCTAATCAACTAAGAGCTACCTAACATATTAGCTCCTCATCTAGCCTTTATACTATATGTTCTAACATTTCTAGAACATACTCAACTTGACTTAGGCATGTCTCAGGGGGTTTTGGTATTCAATCAAAACATATCTCATTTTATTCCCAACAATTTCCCCCTTTTTGATGATGCCAAAACCTATACTTCTATGCAAAAGTGACTTGACTACACCTATTACATTTTTCTTCAGAAGACATGACTAAGGTCAATTATCCTGAAAAGCAATGTGTTAGTGTACTTACCATTCATGTTGCAAGTAGGTTTCATAGATAGGCATAGAGAGATGAGTGTTTCTTGATTCAAAATAAGTTCAACTATCATTCATTTGAAAATCATTACACGCATGTTGATAGTTGAAATTAACATATCAGAGCATGAATCAAAAACACTAATTACATTAGAGCATTTCACTATTACAATTCAAAGCATTTACAGAGTTTTTAGTATCAGAGCAGACACTAAACCACTGTGCAGTATTTGGATCAGAGCAAGACATCAGATATCAGAGAACATGCTTATATTAGAGCAATCCAGATCATATCAGAGCAAACAGATTATCATAGCACATCACATCAGCAATCTTGACCATATTTCAGCATAGTTGATCAATCAAGATACGTCAAAAGACTTAGCCATTTCAAAGATCATCCTCAGGAGGTGGCAACATCCCATATTGTGCCCACACTCTTCTTTTCAGGGCCATGGCTTCTTGGTTTGTTCCCTTAGGTCCAAGAACCATCTTGTTTAGCTTGAGGATCTCAGTTAATTCTCTCAAAATTCTTGCTTGGTCAATCCATCCTTCAAGCTTTGGAGGCATGTATATGATTGGCTTGGGGGCAGTGAGTTCAAATCTTGCAATGTCAGCAGCTGCAAGCAATTGTTGATAAATTTCTCTGTAGTACTCTATCATGAACTCAACAAAAGTGGAGTTGGCATCCTTTCCATTCCATCTGTCAATGACATAGTAATCATAGACAAACTCCCTTTTTGCTTCCTCCCATGAGTCATTCAGCTCAATTGGCGCATCACCGTAGCATTCATCTCTCATTTTAACATATATTAGGATATGTTTAATAATATCATCCTAAGATAATTCAAATTTACCTTACTCCCATCATAATCAACACAATCACCATTAATCTCCAGTCGGGGCTTAGCAAGATGTTAATAGCTTTCTACCTTGTTTGATTTCTTGTTTTATTTTTCAATTCCAGAAATGAACATTTTCCACAATAAAGGAATTTTCGCAGACGAACAAGTTCACACTGCTAGCAGAACTATATTGATTATGGACATTTAAATCAAGACATTAATATAACCTTCAATTCTTTCTCAATCAAGACATTAATAATGACATCAGATATCACAATTGAGAATTCTGCTCTCAAATCTCACTCAATGGTCCATATTAATCATTTATTGCATCTGGCTTTTTTGCATCATTAAGCAATTATATTCCAACATGTAAAATTATTTGCAGCATATATAAGAAAACTTAAGGAAGAACCTGCGTCAAATCTAGGCAAAGGACTGCCCGTAGAATTTACTAAGCAATGGTCCATCTCCAATTCCATCACTCGAACAGATAGAAATTCGTGAGAAAATCTTTTAAATCGTTCCCACAGACGGCGCCAGTTGATGTGCCAAAAATTGCACGGTCGGATTATATATCCTCGGGATCAGATATCCAAATTCCTGAGTGCTTAGACCTGATTTGGGTACACACCGGAGGGGGCTCCGGTGCGGACGCTCCGACGCTCAAGTCAGTATAAGAATCTTCGTATATCACAAGGACTTCAAAGTCCTTGATTTATCAAATCAAGCTTTCAAAGGATCTCACAATGTATAATAATAGGAAATATATTCATACTTGTAAGAGTAAAAAGTCTAACCTGAAAATATTCTCCTCTACTTCCGGAAAGACCGGGGCCACTCCCCCTAGTGGACTCCTTCCACTAAAATGAAGGAGGGAAGAATCTTTCTTTGGTCAGCCTTAGTCCGATTCATGTGAAGATCTCCTATATTCTCGGTTTACCAATTCATATCAAGATCAGGTCCTCCAGATAAGTCTCTCCGGGAGGACCTCCAGGAGCTCCCTCCGGAGGGACTTCCAGAAGGGATTCTTTATCCAGAGCCCCTTCCATAATCCCATATCTTCTCTTTCATCTTATCCTTTATACACGTGTCGACTTCTTATTGAACGACATTTTTAGGCCGCATCACACTGTTACATTGGTTTTTAACCATTGGATCAAAACTGGCCAACTCCCTTGAAATTCATCCTGGCCGTCCAAGTGTATTTTTCATTTTTTACAACCGTTGAAAATACACAAAACTCACCAACTCATTGACAAACATTCTTTTTAGAATATTCTCAAGTCTTAAGAACTCCCCACACACTCTTCTTCCCCAAGTATTCGAAACCCTAGCTCATTTTCTTCAAACTCTCTCAATTTCACCTCTGTAATCTTCAATGGCCCCCAAAGTTAGACCAGAGATGATCATAGATTTCTCCAACAAGGCTCTAGACCTTGATTTTGGATACTTGAGCAATAAGAACAGCCTTCACTTTGAGCCTATAGTATCATTTACAAGTGAAGACCCTGAAATCACTCCAACCCTGAGATGGTTGAGAAGAGCTGGACTTCAAAAGTTCATGGAAGAGAGGCCAACCTCTTGTCTGGAAAGTTACATGGCTGAGTTCTTTGCTTTTCTCAAGTGGAGAGGTAAGCCTGAAGATGGTGAAGTTTCTACCAGACTGTCATATGTAGCAGAGGGTGAGGAGGAAGAAAGATTTCATAGAGTGAAATTCTCTTCAGAAGATCTTGAAGGAGCTTTTGGATTGCCTTCAGAGGGAAGGAATCCAGAATTTTATGGTGCTGATCATGAAGAGGAGATAGCACAAGAATGGCTCATAGTACCAGGCCCTCTCTCTTCAACACAAAACAAGAAGACTCTCAAGCCAGAATTTCTCAATATTTTTGAGGTAGTTGCTAAGAGTCTCTTGAGCAACACTGGAAGCTTGGAGCAAGTCAGCCATCCAAGAATCAGAATTATGGCTGCAGTTATTGATGCTAGTGACAAAGGCATCAAGTTTGATTGGAAGACCTTCATCATGTCTGAAATGATGAAGGAAAAGGCCAAGTTCAAGGTGAAATCTCACAATAAGGTTGTGCTAGAAGGGGAACTCAAGTAATGCACCAGGGCAAACCTTTGCAAAGCCCCTCCCAGCCCAGAAGATTCTGTTTAGAAGGCTCAGCAAGAAAACTGAGCATAGGAGGATGCTAATGGCCAAACCTACTGAAGAGAAGGTGGAGGAGAAGCCAAAGTTGAAAAAGAGGACAAAAGCCAGAATGGTGAAGACAAGAAAAATGTCTCAAATTCCCTCAGAGGAGAAATCAGATGCTTCAACTGAGATTGAAGAAGTTGCTGAAGAGGGAGTGAGTGTGCCTTCTGATCATTCAGAAGAGTTGAGGCAGAAATACAATGAGACTAGACAAAAGTCTAAGGGTGATAAGAGGTTCAGGGAGGTTGTCCCTGAGAAGGATGATGAAGGAAGTGGGAGCAGTAGGGCTAGCAAGAGAAGGGCCAAGCCTACTGACAAAGTGTTGGAGCTTCAGGAGGAAAGGTCTCTCCAACTTGCTCTTAGAGAAAGCAGAGCTGAAAGCAGGACCAAATCTAAGTCAAGGACCAACTCATCTGGTTCTGGTACTCCAGAATCCAAGGTCCCTGAAGGTCAACCAATAGAGGCCAACATCCCTGAAATTCAGAACCCTGAGCCCAACTCCCCTGAAACCCATATATCCCCAACCAATCAACCTATCACCCCCATCAATCTTACAAAGAGATACTCTCTTGAAGGGAATGTGCAAAGAAGTGGGATAGATGTGCTAGCAGATATAGCAGTAGATGAGACAAGATTACATTCGCCCCTTGACTCATCTATGCTCAATTACTCAAAGCTTTTAGAAGCTGCACTCTTTGAGCCAACCCCTCTGAGTAAAGCCCCTTCAGATCCATTGCTCTCAAAAGCAACTGAAGCACCTTCTAGTGCACCCAACCCTTCTGAAGCCAACATTCCTGAACTAAACATTCCTGAAACCACCTTAGGAGAACCCAGAGCCAACTCCCCTATAACCCAAAGTCCCCATTCAAGTGGAGATGAGGAGGAGTATACTTATGAAAGTATGCTCAGAGGAGGAGCCAAGGCTACTGTGGACAGTTTGTACCCACAACTTGCTGAATTTCCAAGAATTCAGAAGACATTTCATGATCTAAGAATGCTTGTTGATGTAAAAGACAAGTCTATGATGGAGATATCACAAGTCATCCAAGATAAGGGTGCAAACTGGTGGCAGGTGGAGGAGAACAGACTGCTACACTTTGCTGGAGTTTCAAAGACAAGGTTTCTCATTGAAGAGGAAGTTTTTGCAAAGTTGGTAGATGATAAGATCAATGAGGAGAGGGAAAGGAAAGCAAAGGGCATCAAACACCCTGATAGTAGCTCAAATGATGATGATTCCCCTGATGATCCTTCAAACCCCTCAAAACCCAACCCTCCTGAAACCCCTCAAGCTAATCTCCCTAAGCATTCTGTATCAGAAAGACTTTCAAACCCTCCTAGAACCTATCATAGGAAAGGCTTTGTATCTTCAGTGGTGTTGACCAAGGGTGGTAACACAACCAAAGACACATCTGCCAATGAAGGTTCTTCTGAACCCAAGGCACAGCATAAAGATGTGGAGGTTCTTGTATTAGAGGCTGGTTTGGTTAAGGCCTATTCAGTGTCAGGAGAGTTGGACACTGATCAGCCCTTAATCATTCAGGATGACTCAGTGGCTGCTGATATAAACACTGTGATCTCCCCACAACTGCCATCTTTGAACCTTGTTGAAGGTGGAGATGCTGCAGGTTTAGGTGTTGGAGTTGAAAAGGAAAATCTAGTGGAAAAACCAGAGGGAGTAGAGGATGAAAGAGATGTGGTGATCACTAGGATAGTGTGTGTACCACCAAATGAGGGTGATATAAGTGAGGAAGGGCAGGCTATTCTTGAAGTCAAATCTGAACTTCAGGAATCCCTTGATGAGAGGAGGCCTGTACCTTTAAGTGAGGAAATCATTAATGAAGGGAGAAAAGAAATAGTTGAAAATGAGGAGAAGACTGCTCATGTATCAGAGTCTTATGAAAAAGAAATTGAGGGAGATAAATGTGTTTTTACTGACTCATTTGATTTGTCTGATATTGCAGGTATAACCTTTGATCAAATTTTTGCAGATGAACTCTTGACAGATGCACCCATCCAAGTTGATAGTGGATCAGCACAAGCTTTGCTTGGGATGCAATCAGAGAAGTTGGATTCTTTGGCTTATCAAGTCCAATCAGCTCATGTAGAAACCACTGGAGCCTTGTATGAGCATGGAAGAACTTTGGCATCTGTAGAAATGAGGCTAACTGGCTCAGAGGATGTGGTGTTGCCTACCTTGGAAGCAAGGATCAGTGGAGTTGAGACTGGTTTGCAAACCATCTCCACTGAAGTCATCAAAGCTAAAAACACCATGAGGTCAGTATCAAAGGATGTAAAGAAAGAGCAGTCCTTGCTAAGAATCAACCACAATACGAATGTGAAGACATTGAGGTCAGTTGTGAAGAAAGCTCTTGGAAGAAAAACTGCCCTGCAAAGGCAAAGAGCTGAAGAGCAAAGGCTAGCTATGGTGAAAGCAGCCTCAGAAATTTTTTCCCAAGAAGTGTTGGCCAACATTGCTGAAGGTGCAGTGGCCAACCTCACTGAGCTTCTTAAGGCCCAACTGGATGCATCTCTAAAGGCAACCATGGAGGAGGTTGTTCAACAGAAAATGAAACCTGTTCTAGCTTTCCTTAGCTTGAGCAGTGATAGGATGCAAAATATACATGATGAGGATGTATATCTGTTGGAGGAGATGAAGTCTCTAACCCAAGCCCAGTCCTTATTGGCATCTACTATGAGTGAATTAAAGCCTGAATGTTTTGATGCTGCCAAAAAGGGGGAAAGGGAAAGAGCAAGGGCAAAAGGTGCCTTAGTGATTGGAAGCCCAGTCAAAGGGGGAAAGGGTAAAGACAAAGCTCCTGAAGGAAAGGGAAAGGAGCCAGTAGTGCTAAACTTGGAAGAATTGGATGAAGAGGAGCAGCTAGCACTTGCCTTGAAAAATTCAATGGCCTCAGCTCAAGAGGAAAGAGTGAGGTTACAACAAAGGCCAGGTGGTGAGGTGTCTGGTTTGGACAAAGATGCTGAAGGTGTCCAAACTAGAGGAAAGATCAAGAGGGCAAAAGGAAAGAAAAGACAAGTTGAAACATTCACTGACTTTCCCAACAGCCTTGATCTACCACCTGAATTCAGAATTGATGATGATGAACCTATCTCCAAGAAGACTAAAGTTGCTGAAAAGGACAAGAATGCTGAAGTGTCCAAGACTGCTGAAAAAGACAAGTCTTCTGAGAAGGAAAAGTCTACTGAGACTAAGTCCACTGAAGGTGCCAAAGCTTCTGAAGATGTAGAGGAGCTGTATGAAGAAGGCTTTGGACCAGGACCCAAGAAGAAGAAAGTGGTGGTGCTAAATGATCCATCAAAGCTGTTTCATTGTGTTATTTTAATGAGTGGTTTTACTGTTAATACGATTTATGATGCTATTGAAATTTCCTCTCACTCTGATTTCTCTAACATCCAAACATTGGATTTCCGCTAGTGATGAGATTTAAACTGAAATAACAATTATGAGAATTAAAATGATTGGTATTGATAACACTTGTCCTTGGCTCAAAGTCTAAGGGGATATGACATTACGTATGGACTGTGCTGATCAGGTTGATTTTGCTCTAAATAATATTTGATTGATAAAACTTCACACAGTGATGTATTATTATCATGGAATTATGAGTATAAGGATTGTCGAACATATATGTGGAGTGTGCAATTGCGTGCTCCGAGACTCCAGGAAGAGGCTCGAGGCACCCCTATCTCTATAGGGGGTGATATCGTTGGCACGTCTGGAGCCCTCGGGAGTGGACCTGGCAAGGAGATACCTCCAGGCACTGCAGAGGACGACAACATTCGTGCCCCTCCACGAGCAGCAGAGTATTTAGGGCCTCGAGGTCCAAAATCTAAACATGGGAGTACGAGGCAAAGATATGATAAGTGCATCGGTGCTACAGGTTAGTACAGGTGTTTGATAGAGCCTAAAGTATTAGATCTTTTATAGTAATTTGATATTGCTATGAGCATATTTTAATGATATTGACATATATGACACGGACTTATTTTTTCCATTGAATTAAGCATGATTCTCCTAAGCTTACATGATTGATACTCTACAAAAATCTTAGAATTAAGAATTACTTGAAATCGTAGAAGCATGGGTAAGCAATTCACATGTTGAGTCTTGTGATTACTTTATGTGGTAGAATTAATGATTAGACACTGATGATGATTATGATTTTGCACACGATTGACATGTTTCCATATTTTATATATAATTATGATTTTGCACACGATTAGACGTTGATGATGATTAATGATTAGACGCGGATGATGATTATGATTTTGCACACGATTAACATGTTTCCATATTTTAGATATAATTTCATATTACAGACCGAGCCTATCCAGGTTCTGGAGGACCTCTGGATAGGTTCAGAAGATTTCAGATTATAGATTAAGTCTACCCAAGTTCTGGAGGACCTCTGGGTAGGTTCAGAAGATTTCATATTATAGATTAAGTTTATCCAAGTTCTGGAGGATCTCTAGATAGGTTCAGAAGATTTCAGATTATAGATTAAGTCTACCCAAGTTCTGGAGGACCTCTGGGTAGGTTCAGAAGATTTCAGATTATAGATTAAGTCTACCCAAGTTCTGGAGGACCTTTGGGTAGGTTCAGAAGATTTCAGATTATAGATTAAGTCTATCCAAGTTCTGGAGGACCTCTGGGTAGGTTCAGAAGATTTCAGATTACAGATTAAGTCTATCCAAGCTCTGGAGGGTCTCTGGATAGGTTCATAAGATTTCAGATTATAGGTTGATTCTACCCAAGTCCTGGAGGATTTCGGGATAAGCTCGGAAATGGAAAGTGAAGATTGAGCCTATTTAGGTCCCTGAGATCAAGGCCAATAGCCCTAAACAGATAAAACGATAAGTCCGAAAACTAGAGTGGGTGAGAGGATGATTGATTACCTGAAGCGGGTAGAGAACTTAAGAATCTTCAGAGCTGAAAAGTATCTCACCCTTGAAGAGGTGAGGCAAGCCAAGAGGCTGGAGGTGAAACCAGCTAGTGGAGAGAGGAAGAGAATCTACAGTAAGGAGGTCCAGCCCAGAAGCTCCCCGAAACTCCGGAGGAACAAGAAACCGCAATGCTGCGGGAGGATCCCGATCTGGGCCTCGAGGGACGTTTTAGAAATATACCCAACTGAGATTGGAACCTACAGAGGTCTTGGAGGTTGCTGGAGATCATCCAGATCTGAAATTCCCTTATTTCATATATAAATTATATAATTGAGGCTTATGGAGCGTATCTGAGCAATTGAGAGCCTGTGTGGGAGGCCCCTTTTTTGGTGTATCTTTACAGGATCAATTCGGGATTGATATACAAGTAAACCTGGAGAACCTAGAGGTCCTGGAGGAGCCCGAAAGAGCAGAGAGCTATGGAGAACCAAACGAGTAGCTGGATTATGATATTTAGCCTGCTATGGTGCTGATCCTCAAATAACGAGTATATCGATACCACCGGTTAGTACAAAATTTGATAAAGCTAAAAAAGGTTAGATATTTTATGCTAACGTGATTTTATAATGAGTATGTCATGATGAGTGTGACATGAATAAGCTATGATATTCGTTGATTCGATATTGTTATAAGTATATCATTATGAGATTGATATGCGTATCATACTTTGTTTTCCCTAAATCAAGTACGACCCTCCTACTTTTACATTATTATTATGTCTAGACGCTCTAGATGTGATGTTAAAATTTGAAAATTGACTTGAGATACTAGAGAGCATGAGTAGCACGTTGAGTTTATGTGGTTACTATATGCTCTAGAATCCATGACTAAGGACTAATAATGATTCGTGACTTCAGAATGTGGGGCTAACATACTTATCTATGAATTTTGTATGATTGACATGCCTCGATATTCTAGATGTGACTTCAGATTTTAGATTAAGCTTGTATGATTGAAGCTCCACCGAGCCTAGCTGCTGAAGCTGACCAAACCCTCCCCAGGGTGCTGAAATTTGATATTCAAAAGTTGAGAAGAGCTGAATAAAGGACCAGCCCCTGCAGCTTCTGGAGAAGCTCGAGCTTTGCGGTTAAGATACTACATCTTGGGTGGCCAATTATACAAACGATCGTTGACCCATCCCTATCTAAGATGTCTCCCGAAGGAGATTACGTGATAAAAGAAACCCATGAAGGATGAGCAGGTAGTCATGAGGGCTACAAGGCTACTGTAAAGAAGGATATACCCAAGAGTCGATCTATTAGGTGATTAAGATCATCTAGGGTGTTGAGATGCGATATTCGGAGACGAGCATGATGACGGACCTTGCAAATGCCTTACACTTCGATGCTTAAAGGGGGTGATGAAGGGTCTAGGCCTACTACCTCCGAGATGCTGATATGAAGCCACGTAAGTGAAAAGTGTATATTTTACTTTTTTACTTTAGATTTTACTTTGTAATATGATATGAGTTACCTAAACGTAGTTGTTTAGAGCATAAAACCTCGAAGCATATGAGCATTTGCTAATGCTTCAGAAATGATTGATTTGAGAAATGCTAAGGTAATTACTTAGGAGAATTTCGTGATTGAATCGAGAGAATGATTGAGAATTTAGGCATGGTTAAGAACGTGTTTTTGATTAGTGATGAGTCTAATTTTTTCTAAATTATGTTAAAAGGTATGTGTATCTTTGATGAATATTTGAAGATTTTATGAGATGTGATGAAAACATTTGGAGATTTTTGGAAACTGGTATGAGCACATATTTCATAACAATTTAAGATATGATTCATAAGCATACTTTGAGCATCCTGAAACGTGTGAGGGCTAACCACCCTGAGTAGCCGGATGGCTAAGTTTGAAAATTAGGAGTGATGAAATGATGAAGGATCTGTAGATCACTGAGCATATATGAGATATGAGAATTCAAAAGTGAGAAACAATTAAAGGCCACGAGGTCGAGGGAAACTAGAAAGTTCCTCACCCTACTCTAAATCCAAGCGGATTACTTGAACTTGAAAGGTCTTGATATGATCAACACCTTGAATTAAGAGTGAGAAACACTCAGAGGCCTAGAGGCCGAGGTGCTCCAGAGAGCCCTCACAATATTCGAGACCCAAGAGGGTTAATCAATGAAACAAGAAGATTTTATGAATTAAAATCTTTTAAGAATAAGAGTGAGAAACACTCAGAGGCCTAGAGGCCGAGGTGCTCCAGAGATCCCTCACCATATTTGAGACCCAAAAGGGTTAATCAATGAAATGAGAAGATTTTATGAATCAAAATCTTTTAAAAATGAGAGTGAGAAACACTCAGAGGCCTAGAGGCCGAGGAGCTCCAGAGAGCCCTCATCTTACTCGAGACCCAAGTGGGTTACTGAAATGAGAAGATTTTATGAATTAAAATCTTTTAAGAATAAGAGTGAGAAACACTCAGAGGCCGAGGTGCTCTAGAGAGCCCTCATCTTACTCGAGACCCAAGTGGGTTACTGAAATGAGAAGATTTTATGAATTAAGATCTTTTAAGAATAAGAGTGAGAAACACTCAGAGGCCTAGAGGCCGAGGTGCTCCAGAGAGCCCTCATCTTACTCGAGACCCAAGTGGGTTACTGAAATGAGAAGATTTTATGAATTAAAATCTTTTAAGAATAAGAGTGAGAAACACTCAGAGGCCTAGAGGCCGAGATGCTCCAGAGAGCCCTCATCTTACTCGAGACCCAAGTGGGTTACTGAAATGAGAAGATTTTATGAATTAAAATCTTTTAAGAATAAGAGTGAGAAACACTCAGAGGCCTAGAGGCCGAGGTGCTCTAGAGAGCCCTCATCTTACTCGAGACCCAAGTGGGTTACTGAAATGAGAAGATTTTATGAATTAAGATCTTTTAAGAATAAGAGTGAGAAACACTCAGAGGCCTAGAGGCCGAGGTGCTCCAGAGAGCCCTCATCTTACTCGAGACCCAAGTGGGTTACTGAAATGAGAAGATTTTATGAATTAAAATCTTTTAAGAATAAGAGTGAGAAACACTCAGAGGCCTAGAGGCCGAGATGCTCCAGAGAGCCCTCATCTTACTCGAGACCCAAGTGGGTTACTGAAATGAGAAGATTTTATGAATTAAAATCTTTTAAGAATAAGAGTGAGAAACACTCAGAGGCCTAGAGGCCGAGGTGCTCCAGAGAGCCCTCATCTTACTCGAGACCCAAGTTGGTTACTGAAATGAGAAGATTTTATGAATTAAAATCTTTTAAGAATAAGAGTGAGAAACACTCAGAGGCCTAGAGGCCGAGGTGCTACAAAGAGCCCTCATCTTACTCGAGACCCAAGTGGGTTACTGAAATGAGAAGATTTTATGAATTAAAATCTTTTAAGAATAAGAGTGAGAAACACTTAGAGGCCTAGAGGCCGAGGTGCTCCAGAGAGCCCTCATCTTACTCGAGACCCAAGTGGGTCACTGAAATTAGAAGATTTTATGAATTAAAATCTTTTAAGAATAAGAGTGAGAAACACTCAGAGGCCTAGAGGCCGAGGTGCTCCAGAGAGCCCTCATCCTACTCGAGACCTAAGTGGGTTAATGAAATTAAAAGATTTTAATCTTTTAAGAATAAGGGTGAGACACACTCAGAGGCCTAGAGGCCGAGGTGCTCCAAAGAGCCCTCATCTTATTTGAGACCCAAAAAGGTTACTCAATGAAAAGAAATATTTTATGAATCAAAATCTTTTAAACGAAAGTGAGAGACACTTGGAGGCCCAGAGGCCAAAGAGAGCTGGGGAGCATCTCCCCATAACCAAGACCCAAGATGGTTACTTAGAAAACAAAAATTTTGCAAGCCAAAGTCAGTTGCCGAGACCCTGTTTAAAAAACGAAAGAAAGGATAAATATAAGTCTGGAAGTCAAGGAAAATCTCTTCGAGCCACCTGAAACTAGAGGTGATCCCTTGAAAGGGTGAGAGGTTCCCTGAATTTCTTGAGAAAATTCTTTGAAGGTTATGTAACCAAGAGACGATAATGGTGCAACCTACAAGACCAATAAGGGGGTTAGGATCGAGGCTTCTCCTCGAGAAACTAGCAAGAGAGAGAAAATTGCGACTGTGTGGGACCCAAGCGCAGAAATCGAAACGTCTTCAGAACTGGGGGCGGGAAAATTTTTCGGAGGAGAGCATTTTCGAAATTCCTCTCCAAAGCAAGAATAATACACGTCTCTCCAGAAACGCCTCTGTGCTAGACTCACTTGAATTTTCTACTCTCACAAAAGATATACTTCTTTTACGAGAGTAGGGGGAGTAGATGATGCGGCCTAAAAATGTCGTTCAATAAGAACTCGACACGTGTATAAATGATAAGATGAAAGAGAAGATATGGGATTATGGAAGGGGCTCTGGATAAAGAATCCCTTCTGGAAGTCCCTCCGGAGGGAGCTCCTGGAGGTCCTCCCGGAGAGACTTATCTGAAGGACCAGATCTTGATATGAATTGGTAAACCGAGAATATAGGAGATCTTCACATGAATCGGACTAAGGCTGACCAAAGAAAGATTCTTCCCTCCTTCATTTTAGTGGAAGGAGTCCACTAGGGGGAGTGGCCCCGGTCTTTCCGGAAGTAGAGGAGAAGTGGTGACTTTGTCAACACAGCAAGGCTGGGTCCAAAGGTAGCTCCGAAATATAAGGAAGCTGTAACCTCCCCTTAAGAGGAGATTCTCTATAAATAGGTAAATTTGAGTATATTTTCAGGTTAGACTTTTTACTCTTACAAGACTGAATATATTTCCTATTATTATACATTGCGAGATCCTTTGAAAGCTTGATTTGATAAATCAAGGACTTTGAAGTCCTTGTGATATACGAAGATTCTTATATTGACTTGAGCGTCGGAGCGTCCGCACCGGAGCCCCCTCCGGTGTGTCTTTTGCAGGTCCCTGGAGGATCATTCCAGCGGAAGCAGTGTACCCAAATCAGGTCTAAGCACTCGGGAATTTGGATATCTGATCCCGAGGATATATAATCCGACCGTGCAATTTTTGGCACATCACAGTGAGTTGTTGGTTTTATTCAAAACGTGGAAGGTATTTAATATTAGTTAATGGTTGGGGAGTTTTCGAGATAGATCATGGCTTGAAAAGTGTAATGCAAACAAGAGTTAAATCTTGGCATTTAATGCATGGAAAGTGACCTTTTGGGTGGGGGACAAATTAAATCCCACAGAGATGGTATCTGTAATTGGGACAGATATCAAGGTAGACAATGATTACCCAAAATAGGTGCTTATCAAACCAAGAAAATGGTTTGATAGCCAAGACAACTTATCTGACCCCACTAGAACAAGTGTCCTGAAGAGATGTGGACAAGTGTCCTGAAGAGATGTGGACAAGTGTCCTGAGTTTCAATGGACAAGTGTCCTGAATAATTGTGATCATCTCTTCTGTACTTCAGTAGACTTGTCCAAGTCTGCTGAAGATCAATTCAATTCCCATTAACGTCAATGTGTTTTACTTGTCCAACTTCCCTGGATCAAGTAATCCCAACTCTGCTGATAGCTCCAGAAATCTTGCCTCTGCAAGTGGCTTTGTTAGGATATCATCTTTTTGATGATCTGTGTGGATCTTGACCAACTTTATGTCCTTCTTCTCCACATGGTCTCTAATGAAGTGATGCTTGATGTCCACATGTTTGCATCTTGTGTGCAATACAGGATTTTGTGATATTGCAATTGCACTATTGTTATCACAAAATATTGGCACTACAGTGGAGTTGACTTTGTAGTCTCTGAGTTGTTGTCTCAACCAAAGAATTTGAGCAAAACAACTTCCAGCTGCAACATATTCAGCTTCAGTGGTGGAAGTTGCCACTGTGTTCTGCTTCTTGGAGAACCAAGATATAAGCTTGTTGCCTAAGAATTGACAAGTCCCTGAAGTGGACTTTCTATCAATTCTGCAACCTCCATAGTCAGCATCTGAGTAGCCAGTTAACTCAATGTTGTCATCAGCAGGGTACCAAAGGCCTAGATTTTCAGTGCCTTTGAGATACCTCAAAATCCTCTTTGCAGCCTCAAGGTGGCTTTTCTTAGGATTTGCTTGAAACCTTGCACAAACACCTACTGCAAAGGTGATGTCAGGCCTGCTGGCAGTGAGATAGAGGAGTGAACCAATGATTCCTCTATACTCAGTGGAGTTGGTTGAAACACCACTCTCATCAGGATCCATCTTCCAATTTGTGTTCATTGGGATCCTTACTGGCTTGCTAGTAGCACACCCAAACTTCTTGATCATTTCTCTGGTGTACTTAGCTTGGTTGATGAAGATTCCTTCTTTTGATTGCTTGACTTGAAGACCCAAAAAGAAGTTCATCAACCCCATCATGGACATCTCAAACTTGCTCTGCATTAGCTTGGAGAACTTCTCACACAGATTTTCATTGGGGGATCCAAATATTATGTCATCCACATAAATTTGGACAAGCAAGATGTCCTCTCCTTCAGAGATTCTGAAGAGAGTTCTGTCCACAGTTCCCTTGGTGAATCCATGATCCAAGAGGAATTGTGACAGTGTATCATACCAAGCCCTAGGGGCTTGCTTGAGTCCATATAGAGCCTTCTTTAGTCTGTAAACTTGGTTTCCCACCTCAAAACCTGGTGGTTGCTCCACATAGACTTCTTCCTTCAAGACTCCATTCAGAAAGGCACTCTTGACATCCATTTGGTACACTTTGAACCTCTTGTGGGCTGCATAGGCTAGAAAGAGCCTTATTGCTTCTAGCCTTGCCACAGGTGAAAATGTCTCATCATAGTCAATACCTTCATGTTGACAATAGCCTTTTGCCACAAGTCTTGCTTTGTTTCTGACAATCACATCATTTTCATTCTTCTTATTCTTGAACACCCACTTCGTTCCAATAACATCTTGATGTGAAGGCCTATCCACCAGCTCCCATACTTCATTTCTGGTGAATTGATTCAGTTCTTCCTGCATGGCTGTGAACCAATTGGCATCTTGAAGTGCTTCCTCAATGTCACTTGGTTCTTGCTCTGACAAGAAACAACAGAAAAGAGCACTTTCACCATGAAATCTTCTTGTTTTGACTCCTATACTTGGATCACCAAGTATTAGATCAGTGGGATGGTCAGATAACCAAGTCCTTCTTTTTCTGATCTCTTCAGTAGAGTTGTCCTCTACTGAAGTTGAGTCATTTTGATCATAAAATTCAGGGTAATTGAATGCAGGATCATAATCAGGGGTGTTGTCCTCAATGTCAGGGACATTGGTATTTTCAACATTTTGAGTTCCCCCTTGATTATTTGATCCACTAACTACCTCAGCAGGAACTGCTTCTTCATTGGTAGTTGTTACCTGGATGTGAACTGGGATTGGATCATTCAGTTCACCATTTCCATTAGTGGGATTTGCCTCAGGAAGGTTTCCTTCAGGGTTGTTGTCCAAGGGGAGTTTTTCAGGTAGATTGGCTTGGACAACTTCTATGAATTCAGTGTCTTTGTCTTTTAGGCTCAGTCTGGTTGTCCTTTGGGTGATTTCTTCTGATTCCATGTTCTCATTCCTGAACTCATGAATAGATTCATCAAACACAACATGAGGTGTTTCCTCCACAATAAGGGTTTTCTTGTTGTAGACTCTGAAAGATCTACTGATTTGAGAATATCCAAGGAATATCGCTTCATCAGCTTTGCTATCAAAGGCTTTCAGCTGTTCTTTCCCATTATTGTGTATGAAACATTTACAACCAAAGATATGAAAGTATGACACTTTAGGCATTCTTCCCTTCCAGAGTTCATAGGGGGTTTTGCCTTGCCCCTTAGTGATCAAACATCTATTTTGAGCATGGCATGCAGTGTTTATAGCTTCAGCCCAAAACCTCTTAGGCAAATTTGAATTAGCAATTAAAGTTCTAGCAGCTTCTTTTAAAGTTCTATTTCTCTTTTCTGCATCTCCATTCTTTTTGGGAGTTCTAGCTGCTGAGGTTTCATGAGCTATTCCATTAGATGTGCAATACTCATTGATGTATGAATTTATGAACTCAGTGCCTTTATCAGATCTTATCTTGATAATGCTATGGCTTTTCTCATTTGACAGTCTCTTTAGAAGTTCAGGCAGTTTGACTTGAGTTTCCTTCTTATTAAGGAGAAACACTACCCATGTGAACCTAGAGAAGTCATCTACTACAACCAATGTGTATTTTCTACCATTTATGCTTGCAGGGGTGATTGGTCCAAATAGGTCCATATGTAGAAGTTCAAGCACCCTTTCAGTAGAGATGACTGGTTTTCCTTTAAATGAGGCTTTAATCTGTTTTCCTTCTTGGCATGGTTTGCAAACATGCTCTTTAATGAAAACCTCATTAGGAAGTCCTTTAACTAATGCATTTCTAGCAATTTTGTTCATTGTTTGAAGTTCAAGTGGTTTAATCTTTTATGCCATAACCAACTTTGTTCACTAGAACTCTTAGCAATGAAGCATGCAGCATCAGTAGACTTGTCCCAGTCTGCAAAATACACATTTCCTTTCCTAGTTCCAGTCAATAGAATTTGTTGAGTCTTATCTTTGATTAAGCATTTTCCACTAGAAAACTCAACATTGAAATCTTTATCACAGAATTGACTGATACTTAGGAGATTATACTTGAGACCAGCCACATAAGACACATTGGATACTTTGATGTTACCAATCATCAAAGTACCATAACCTTTTGTAGTTGCTTGTGAGCTGTCTCCAAATGTGACATTTGGGCCTTCTTTTTCAATAAAATCAGTGAGGAGTTCCTTGTTTCCAGTCATGTGCCTTGAACATCCACTGTCAAGGTACCATGCTGACTTTTTGCTCATGCTCCTCTTCTTATGGCCCACTGGTACCTGCATTTAGATAGGTTTAAGTACCCTATGAGTTTTGGGTCCTGAGAGGTTAGCTGTACCTTTAGGAACCCAAACTTGCCTAATAACCCTGATTGATTCAAGGTGGCTAAGTTGTTTTCCTCTAGCATCTACATACACTGTCTTTCCCTTAAATGCCTTTGGGAAAGTATGTGTGAATGTGTTAACTCTGTAAGTTTCAGGAGAGTTGTCAAATCTCCTGAACTTTTGAGTTCTTTGTGCTACTTGAGGGAATCTTTGAGGAAAGGCTTTCTTATGGCCATTACCCTTTGGCAGGAAGGGTTTTGGTTGTCTCATTTTATTTTGCCTTTGAGGATAGTTGTCCTTAGGTCTAGTCAGCTGAGGCTTTCTCAGAAGAGTTGGCCTAGGCTGATTATACCTTGGATAATTCCTCTGAACATTGTTCAGGAGAGTTGCCCTTCCATTGGGTCTACTCTGCTGACCAACATTCTTCTTGTGTTCAGGGGCTTTGGCCATTTCCTTAGGTTTAGGCCTAATCTCCTGAAGCACTTGAGTAGGCAAGTCATTTATTTTGCCCTTTCCTTTGTCCAGTGGCTGATTTACTTCATTTTCAGTTTGTGCCACTGACTTAACAAAGATTCTCTTAGTGTTACTTACAGAAGCAACACTAAGACAAGGTGAAGATTCAAATGGATCAAAACCTAATCCACTTCTTTGAGCCATAGGTCTTTGATAACTCTGAATTTCCTCTATTGCTCTAGAGGATTTCTTCAGAGCAGACATCTTTAGTTTCAGGCTCTCTTCACTTGATTTAAGAATGTCATATTCATGTGAGAGGTTTTCAAACTTGGCATTTAAAATTCTAAGTTCAAAATCTTTTCTCTTCTGAGAGAGAAGTTGATCATCAATCTCCTTTTGTTGGTCAACTATCATGAGATTTGATTCCTCAAGCTCTCTCAAGACTTGTTGATACAACTCAGTAGTTTTGACATCAACAACTGCCTCAGAGTTTTTGGCAAGTTCAATAGCCAATCTTTCATTTTCTCTCACACAGTTATCATGAAATTCTTGTAACATAGTGAAATCTTCCATCAACTTTCCAAGGGAAAGCTTTAAGTTGACCTCACTATTGTTTTGTGAGATGAATGATGGTGAACTAGAAGTAGAGGATACCTCATCATCCTCAAGAGCCATGTTGCAGACATCATCATCATCATCACTGTTGGAGAACAGTCCATCAGAAGAGTTGAAGCTTTCAGCACTGTCAGATTCTTCACCAGCCATCATGGCCTTTCTATTGGTGAACTTTCTGTCTCTTTTAGCTTGCCTCTCTCTTCTCTCCTTAAAGCTTAATTCAGGGCAGTCATACTGGAAGTGCCCTTTCTTTTTGCAGTTGTAGCACAGGTCTTCATCATCATCTTTCTTTGATTCTTCTCTTCTTTTTGATGATGAGGGTTCAGCTCTACTGGACCTTCTCCTATCAGAGTACTTGTCCTCTGATCTTTTCTCTTCAGGCTTTTTGACCTCAGCCTGAGCTTCAGGAGAGTTGTATCTCCTGAATTTGTTGTCCTGGTAGAATTTCTTGTATCTACCAAACCTTGAGTTTAGCTTTTCAAACCTCATAGCCATCAAGGCTAGTTCTTCCTTCATTTCAGTCTTTGAGACTGACTTTGATGATCTTGGAGTGGACTGCATTTCTGGTTCAGCAGTTTTGGCTTTGAATGCCACTCCCTTAGTAGGATTTGAAGGTTCCTCAACATGCTTTCTTCTATTGAGGTCGAACTCATAAGCTTTGAGTTCTGAGAAGATTTGTTGCATGGGCATGGTGGAGAGATCTTTGGTATTTTGCATCATTACAGCATAGACATCCCACTTTTGAGTGGGACTTCTCAAGATCTTCAACCCAACTTCTCTCTTGGTGTATACCTTGCCCAATGAGTTGATCTCATTCATCACATCAGTGAATCTACCAGCAAACTTATCAATGGACTCCTCAGACTCCATTGCAAACTGTTCAAATTTCTGCACAGCAACTTGGAGCTTATTCTCCTTGATCTTTTCAGTACCGTCACACATTTCAGCAAGAGTATCCCAAATCTCTTTGGCAGTTGTGCAGTGGTAGACCCTTCCCATGATTGCATCTGGAATTGTTTGGTAGAGGGTGTTCATGGCAAGATAATTCAAATTATCTTTTCTCTTTTCATCAGCAGTGAAGTCATCTTCATCTTTGGGTAGCACATCTCTTGTATCTGCCCTTTGAGCCTCTGTGACTCTGGGATTGACAAAGGTGAACACAAAAGGACCCCTTGTGATCAATCTCAACATATCAGTATGAAGAGATGCAAGATGAGCCCTCATTCTGATTTTCCAGAAATCATAATTATCAATTGAGAACATGGGCAATTTGTGATGAGATATATGATTGACTGGATTAGTTGCCATGTTGTCCAATCCTTGAACATCAGGAGGTGGAACTGCAGCATTTATGTTCTGATCAGGATTTTGTTGCTGGTTCTGGTTGTTGTTGTTGTTTCCTCTTGCCATTTCTACAAGAGAAAGGTTAGACAATGGATATCAAGGATTTCAGATAGATCAGTTCAGTGACCACACCAAATATGTGATTTTGAAAATCAAGATGGTTTTTCAGAAGCAGTGGTCTTTGAACCCCTGCTCTGATACACTTGTATGCAAATTCTTTTAAACTTGATCAAACCAGAGATCAGCAAGGTTGTCTTGGACAACTCTGCTGAAGATGATTAACTCTTCTAAGATAATCAGACTACTAAGTACTATTAAGTACTTAGTTGAATAACTATCTAGGGGAGTTATATGTGCGGAATAGTGGTTGGCCCTTTTAGTTTAGACTCCTTTAGTTTCTGAAATCACTTAGTCAATGCAATACAGTCCAGTTTCAGGGAACTTGTCCAAATCAGTTTTGCACAGTCTTTGAATGTTTATCCTTTGAAAGATCAGTTTTGTGTGCAGTGTTGAATGAATGAAAGTGCTTGAAATCAAATCAACACAAGAGTTTATAGTGGTTCAGAGACTCAAGCTCCTACATCCACTTTCCCTGATTGAACAGGATAATTCCTTCACTTTGGAATTAACTTGTTTTATAGTGCCAAGGTGCACTTGATCAATAACACCACTCTTTGGTGAATTGATCCATAGGATGTCTAGAGTCCTAGTACCCTCTTCTCAACTCAGAACTGAACTGTTCTTCTCTCAACAGTCAGCTCCTACCACTTCTACTAGTACAACCTTCTCACTTTCACTCTTGAAAGGTATAAGGGTTGAAGTAAGGTTCCAACTAATGAGATATCCTTTACAATGAAGATCAGTGTATAAGGATAGGATATCTCTCTAAGCTTGTGTATGGATATACAATGTAGTACAGCTTAGAAGAAGTGTTTGAAGACTAAGATAGTCTTTGAAAGCTTTGTAAGTTCTATGAGCTTTGAGCTTCAGAATAGTTGATGTAGTTGGATCTTGTTGAGGTGCTTTCAAATGGTCTTCACACTTCTGTATTTATAGACAAATGAAGGATTTGCCCGTTGGAGAGGCAGCCCCAAATGTCCATAAATGTCTTCTTTCAGTTCTTCAACTTAGAAGACAGAATCTTGATAGTGACATGTCCTCATTTGGGAAATAAACGGCTGTTAAGACTTTGTCTTCATTCTGCAGCACTCTACCCAATGTCTGACTTCCAGATTCTCTTGTTAGGACTTGGACATGGCTTCTGAAGGTTGTTCCAATGATAGGACAACATTCCTCATCATTTGGACAACTCTCCTTATCACTATCAGCAGTCTTGTTTATCAGCAAGGTTGGCTTGCTCTTCTTCAGATGACTTGGCTCATACCCTTTGTTTCACTTCAAGGTGATCTTAGCATGTTGATTTGTAGTTCTTTAGGGTGTGGTTGTCTCTATTTCTTCAGCATAGTTGACCTCAAGCTTTCAGTACACTTGATCTTGATTAATTGTGCTGAGACAACTCCTCTGGACAACTCTCCTGATCAGCATAGTTGGTCTTCAAAAGACTTAGTGTTGTATCCAGAGTTTGAGCCTTGAGGGGACTTGTTCTTGATGGACTTCAAAGCATATGTTCCCCCTCAAATTGTGCATCTAATCAACTAAGAGCTACCTAACATATTAGCTCCTCATCTAGCCTTTATACTATATGTTCTAACATTTCTAGAACATACTCAACTTGACTTAGGCATGTCTCAGGGGGTTTTGGTATTCAATCAAAACATATCTCATTTTATTCCCAACATAGGGTTTCGAGCAACGTTCATAACCAGAATAAGGTTTATGATCACGCCCGATATAAACCACTGAAATCCACCAGGGGACGGATTGACCTTCTTCATGGTACCCGTTAACTCTACTATCCCTCCAGGTTCATACGATGGGAATTTTTGGGCTCTTTGATCCTCTAACGGGCCTCGCTCCCTCTGTCTTTGCTGTTGAATTCGACTCTTGCATAAATCCATGGGATCCTTGTCGGCAACAGATTGGAATCCACATCAATTCTAGAGTGTCTAGAAATACCTTTCTCTATCCGGTGGTGGGCCAAGAGGTGACTGCAACCGTACACTACTCCGCGCATAATACCATATCCGTCATTGTCAGAATCGGATCAGAAATTTCAACGTTCACTTACGACATTGACTTGAAAACTATTCTTCCAAAACAGGTTCAAGTTAATTGGAATCTCTGCTTCAACCGGATCACACGTTTCATTTCATGACATCCGCTCCTGGAGTTTCTCTTCCGCCCTCGTCGCGGAACCCTGCAATGAAACCTACATTCAACAATATGTCTGATCATTTATATATGTATTAATTAGGCCAACAATAAGGCCAAGACGTCAAGGCCGGCCACTTCTTTCTTCGTTTTGTTCTATCTTAGATAGGTTGCATGTCACATTAATAAGGCCACTATTTTCTTTTCTGCTTTATGGATATATATGGAAAGTCTGTTGTATGTATTTTTTAATTTTTCTTTCATATATATATATATATATATTAATTTGTAACGCGTCAACATATATGATAAGATCTCATATATTTCGCATAAACTTGATAATTAATATTGTTGTGTATTTCATGTGATAATGAATGCCTAATGCTCATAAAAGGACACAAATAACAGAATGGGCCTACAACTAAATAGCCCAACAAACTAACTGACTACCAATACTCCTCCACAAGTTGGAATGTGAAGATTTCAAACACTCAACTTGCCTTTCAAAATCAAAACCAAATGATAAGAACACTACAAAAAACTGCTGAAATTGCGAGGGATTTTAGTGAGGGGTTTAAATCCCTCGCTAAATAGCAACAGATTTAGTGAGGGAATATAATGTTGAGGGATATTACGAGGGAAGAGATAACCCTCGCTAATTAGCAAGGGCAAAGGAAATCACTCGGTAAATGCCAAGGGAAATAGAGAGCATTAATTTTAGCCCTTGGAAAATGGCGAGGGAAAGTCCCTCGACAACTTGACATACCATTTAAAATTGTTGAGGGCTTGCGGACCCTCGTGAAATCCCTTGGCAAAATAGAATATAAAACCCTCGGCAAAGAAAACTTTCATTGGCAAAAATATTATTTTCTGATAATTATATACTCTCAACTCTTTACTTCTAATTTATAATTATATACATTCAAATTTAATTTTCAAAAATTAAATAAATAAAACATCCTCTAATTAACTTAGTGAAATAATTAGGAATCGATCAATACAATCGTTTTCTGTTGAATGTGCGTCTAACACTCCCAATCATCAGTTTTAACTAAAAACATTTAATACTTAATTAAAGAAATTAATTAAATTATCAAAATGTAATTATTGTGTGATGTAATTTTAATTGAAGTTGAGAATGTTTTTTTTTTTTTTTTTTTGTGGTGTGTAATTTAATTGAAGTTTTTAATTATGTTGTATGTGTACAACTTGTTCAATTGGTTCGTAATCACCAATTTAACAAATATAATTAATATGCATATTTGTGTGTTAAAAAAAATTAAACATAATTATGTATACTATAATTATAGATTGACAATTTTAAATAAATGAATTAAATAAATTTAAAAAGAAAAATATAAAAGTATATAATATATGTTAATTGTATTTAAAATATAATGAATAGTGTTTCTAGCTAAATCAGTATACAAGCCCAATGCTCACTTGTGCCGATCTCTTTGGCCTCATAGATGGCACATCCACCGCCCCTACTGCCACTCATCCAACCTTTGCCGCCAGGAAATCAAAGGACCAGAAGGTTCTTGCCCTTCTTCTCTCCTCCCTCACCAAGGAATCTCTGGCCGAGGTCATTCAATGTGAGACGGCCCGTGAAAGATGGCTTGCCCTAGAGGATGCTTTCAGTCACTCTTCTCAGTCCCGCATCACTCAACTCCGTGAGGAACTCCTTCTCCTCAAACGTGAATCTCTCTATGTTTCCGAATACGACCGCCGCTTTAAGGTACGTACTGTGCGATCAACTTACCGCGATCGGAAAACCCGTGGACAGTTCTGATATGTCACAGTGGTTCCTACGGTGCCTCAGTCCCAAATTTAGTGGTTTTGCCGACACCAGAATGGCCTTCTCGCCTGTTCCCGCTTTCCAGTTGCCTTTTATGCTCGTGGTCGGCCCCCTGCTTGCCCTTCCACTCGCGACCATGCTAGTGGTCGCCCCTCTAACTCTTCTCGCGTTGGTCGACCTGACTTCTCTAGTGGCCGCAGAGGGTGTAAACCCTACGTCCCTCGTTGTCAAATTTTTCGCGGCGAGCACTATGTAAAAAATGTCTTCAGCATTTTGTTCGCGGCCCAGATCTTGCTCACACATCTGCTCGGCCGCCCGAGGACTCGTCTGCCAATCTTGCTCAAACCTTCAATTCGACCTGCAATGTCTACTCGCCCTCATCCACAACTCCGGATTGGTATGTGGACTCCGGGGCCTCGACTCATATGACCGCCAGTGTCTTTGACCTAGACTCCTGTGCTCCGTATTCTGGTAATGGCTCCGTCGTTGTTGGTAATGGTAACTCCTTATGCATTTCTTATGTCGGCTCTCAATCACTTTATAAGGACCTTACTCTTCTAGATGTCCTTGTGGTGCCTCGCATGTCCAAGAATCTTTTATCCATTAGAAAACTCACATCTGACATTCCTGTTGATGTCTGCTTTTCTGATAAAAAGTTTGTTGTTCAGAATCGGGCTACCAAATAGGTTGTGGCTCAGGGTCGCTGTGAAAAGGGCTTGTACGTGTTGGAGAGGGCGCTTCCGGCACTGGTCGCCGCCCTGAAGCCTAAAGTTACTAGAGCCTCTTTTGATTTATGGCACTCTCGTCTAGGGCATATCCCATTCGATGTTATTAATCACTTATGTACTATGGGACATTTGTCTGCAAACTCTAATTTACCAAACCCTACTGTTTGTGGCTCTTGTGAGTTGGCCAAGAGCAAACGCTTGTCTTTTTTTGTTAATGAGAAACGTGCTTCTACAGTTCTTGAATTGACTCACTATGATCTTTGGGGTCCGGCCCCCACTCTTGCTTTATCTGATTATCGCTATTATGTTGTCCTTGTGGATGATTTTTCTCGGTTTTCTTGGATTTACCATCTCCGAGAAAAATATGAATTTTTTGATGTGTTGGTTGCCTTTCACACACTTGTGTGCAATCATTTCTCGGCTCGTCTTAAGGTTTTTCAAAGTGATGGAGGCACTGAATTTGTCAACACGGCTGTTCACTCGCTCTTTGCCAAGCATGGCATCTCACATCGCGTCTCGTGTCCTTACACGCCTTAGCAAAATGGTCGTGCTGAGCGCAAGTATCGTCACATCACTGAAACTGGTCTCGCTATGCTCTTTCATGCTCGTGCACCGGTAAAATTTTGGTTTGATGCCTTTGCCACTGCTGTCCATCTCATCAACCGTCTTCCATGTTGGGAATTATATACCAATACCCAATAATAGTCCCCCAACAATGTGGTCCCTAACTCTTGTGGTCCCCCACTCCTTTGTGGGAAATCATTATGGGACCACATTCCCCATCTCCTTTGTGGGGAATTATTGGCACTTGTGGGTTATGGACCATCACGCTAGGGATCCTTTGAGACTCCCGGGAATCTTTTGAGATGCCCTAGGGATCTTTCGAGACTCTCGGGAATCCTTTGAGACTCCTTTAAAATTACCAGGATCTATTTGGGACGTAATTTAAATATGAATTATCATAAATCTAATTTCATAATTTAAACAAATTAAATCAACTAATTCATGTAATGAATGTACGGTAAATAATTAAATCCCTAAACATGCGGAACTAAGGGATTACGTGTTTACCTTTGAATCAGAGAGATACCGTTGAGAAGAATAACAACTTCAACCCAATTGCCTTCTCAAGTATTCCCTAAGTCCTAGCCCGTTGATCCGGTGAGAGATTTCACGAACTATTAACTCTCAAGGAAGAATTAATTTTCTCTTGTTGCACACACTATAATTTCGAAAATTACAGATCTCTCTTTTCTGTATTTTGGAGAATACCAATTTTTTTTACAACTCTTAAAAAATAAGAGTGGCGGTTTTTCCTCTATTTATAAGAGAGAGAATAGATAATTTATTTATTCGAAAATATCGGAGATCTAGAAATATTTTATTCTCCAAGAGATATTATATTATTTCCATATCTTTCTCCATAATATTCTCTCCCCAAAATAAGCGCTACTTTTCTCTCTTTCTTCCAACAAGATTAATTCTTATCTTTTTAATTACGTTAGTTAATGGACTTTTATCGAGCTATTTGAGGGGCCTTTAGGAGAATTAGGATTGGACCTCCCAATGGGCCCAGAAATCAATATTGAGCCACAATATTTTTCCAGCCCATTAATATTAATTCATTCCATTATAGAATTAATATTGCACTATCCATCCTAACCCATATTACGAAATATGGCTCCCGGTTATTATTTTTCGTGTTTAAGAGTCAATGTCCATCAATTAATTTAAGCTACTGAATGCTTTAATTAATTAATATCTTTTATTCCTCGGAGTAAGGACAACTCAACATTATTATCATATATACCGGAAATAAATTCCACTGATCAGATTTGATATGATAAACCTTCTGAGCCCACCAAGGGGACATAATCAACTTGACACTCCAAGACACGATTCCCTGTATTAATTTTGGCAATCTGTCCTATAATTAATAATATTGCCCAAAATACAAAGTATTGAATCACATTGATTCTTTACCCATAATAAATCAAAGCAATACTTCTCAACTACAAACAATTCCATTTAAGTGACAGAGATTAAGAAATCAACAACCACTGAGGTCTAATTCTTCATTCCTTAAGTTAGTCTATAAGAATTACCTCTCTGTAGGTCCTATTCAGCACATCATAATGCACTAGTGTAATCTCTTGGTCAATACAAACCAATCTGAGCCTTACACCTCAACTTCTACCAATGGATTGTTCAATTCCATCTAAGTTGTGAATCAATTGTACTTATATACAAGGAACTGACAATGCGATCTTCTGTGATCTTCTACACACCACATTGTCTACAATGTAAAGTACATCTGAACGTTTATGCAATAAATAATTACCATTCATTATATTTAAAGCAACCAGTGACAAAAATTTATTCTCATTAATAAGTGCAAAAATCAGTTTGTATACATAAGTAGCACTAAAAGCATATTTGTCAGTATAACCCTAACATTTCATCCATAGTTTTGGGTGGTCAGTCCCCATTTCAGGCTTTGTTCAACTCGGGACCTTATTATGGGAATTTCAAACCATTTGGGTGTCGTGTGTTTCCATATCTCCATGACTATGCAGTCGACAAATTATCTCCTCGGAGTCGTCCATGTATTTTTTTGAGGTACAGTTGTTCACATAAGGATTTTCAGGGGTTTGATCCTACCACTGCTCGAATATTCATCACTCGCCATGCAGTCTTTGATGAATTTTTCTTTCCCTTCGGGCACTCTTCTCGGCCATCGCGGACCAGCACTGACATCGCATCCTTCTTGGACTGTGAGTCAGACTTCTTGCCTTGCTCGCCCGACTCTCCAGAGATAACCATCCGTGGTACTCGCCCCTCGCCCTAGTCGGCATCCCCATGTTCGGCATGCACCACTACTCCTAGTGAGGATCACCCTCCTTTGCTTACGCCTATTGAGGAGCCCCTTCCTTCTCCGGAATCGGTCGAGTAACCCTTGCCGACCATTGACCCTCCGGTGCTGCAAATACAGTCCACTCACCCGATGGTCTCGCGAGGAAAATCTGGTATTTTCAAGCCAAAATATCCACTACATTTGGCCTAAACTGCCTTGCTTTCTACTCTCACCGCTTTCTCGGAACCCCGTGGCTTCAAGTCTACTGCAAAGTCCCCTGAATGGTTGCCCGCCATGCAGAAGAAATCGACGCGTTGCGCGTCAACAATACTTGGGATCTTGTTCCTCGTAGGTGTCACGCCCCAAATTTCATAAAAATAGATTTTAGGAAATAATTGTCAATTTAAAAATAAAAGGGCGTGAAATAACTTTCACTTAAAAAAATGAAGTTTACAATATTTTACAATAAAAATAAATTAAAAATCAGTGGAAGCTTAAAGAATAAATAGCAACTCAATTGAATTTTTAAAATATCTCGGAAACCACAACGTTTCAATTGATTTTACTAAACAATGGTCATCCACCGCTCCTCCTCGCCACCAGCTCCTCAATCTGAAATGTTAAAATAAAGGGGTGAGCAAACCACAGCTCAGTGGGGACATATTTGTCAAAACTAAATACAATAAGCAATTAAATTATCACAAACGTAAACATTCATTTAAAGTATTGCCACTTCTCAACTTCTCGTTTATAAAGGTCATAAGACCTGTATTTCTCAACTTCTCGTTTATAAAGGTCATAAGACCTGTATTTCTCAACTTTTCGTTTATAAAGGTCATAAGACCTATTTGTCTCAACTTCTCGTTTATAAAGGTCATAAGACCTGTATTTCTCAACTTCTCATACATAGTTCACATTAGTAACAATAAAATTACAAATCGCATTTAATAATGACAAACAAATAAAATAGAAATCTCCACCTCGATAGATGAACGTGGAAATGATACCTGGAAACATCGTGTGAAATATTTCTCGTAATTGTTGTCGCCTAGCCGTGCAATACATAGAATAGCAAATGATCGAATTTCTTATTAACTAAACATCGTGTTTAATAGAATAATTAGAAGAACTAAACGGGGAAAAGGAAAACACTACAAAAAACGCATCGATTAGAGACCGATTTTGAGACTGTAAAGGCGGTCTCAACACACGTTAGAGACTGATTTGGGACCGATTTATGGAGGTCCTTATTTCATCGGTACCTAATATTGAGAGACCGAATTTATAGCACAGTCTCAAATTAGGGACCGATTGTCGATCGGTCTCTAAATGAGAGACCGACAATTCGGTCTTAAAACAGTCTCTAAACGTGAGTCGGCCCGACCTATTTTCGGGCCTAAAACAGTCTCACATCGGTCTCAGATTAAGGACCGATTTTCGGTCGGTCTCTAAATGAGAGACCGGCAATTCGGTCTTAAAACAGTCTCTAAACGTGAGTCGGCCCGACCTATTTTCGGGCCTAAAACAGTCTCACATCGGTCTCAGATCTTACCCAGCAACTGCCCTCGAAACCCGACCCGCTGACCCACACCCACCCTCTTTATTTACACCCACCTTCACACCCACATCGCTAACCCGACCCGAACGCCAACCCGACCCACACCCGCCTTCGAGACCCGACCCGACAACCCACACCCACACCCACACCTGCCTTCGAGACCCGACCCGCACCGCCAACCCACACCCACACCCATTTTATTTAATTGGCCATTTTATTTTGGCCTTTGTGGGAATTGATCCCTGGTGGATGAGTGCCCATTTCTGGGCACCCACCACTTTGACAAGTAATTGTCTTGTGTAACTTTTAAAAATAATTATATACATATGTAATTAATTTTTTTATTATATATGTTTTAAATAATAAAATTTTAAAATCAACGTTACTTTAAAGAAGTCCAAAATAATTAAATCATTTCCACATATATTAACTGATAAAAATCATTGAATTAATTGTATAAAATCAATGTTACTTTAAAAAAACAATGTTACTTTTAAATATTTTATTTTGACACTTCTTCAAAGTACATGGACACTTGATTTTATCGTTAAACATATATTGTGGCCTCGTCTTCGCAAAATCAATAAATTTGCGAACTTGATTGTAAAATTCACTGTTATAAGATATATTGTGGTAGTTCCATCTATACGTACTCAAACTCAAAATGATTACATAATTGACATATGTATATAAGATAAATATTGCTATATTATTATATTCAAAGAATAAATATTGTTGCATTATTGTACTAAAATTAATAATGTTAATAATAATATTTAATTTGGTAGATATGTGAGAAGAATGTGGTAGAGCCCATCGTTAATCCAAAATTTAAAGCTAAAAAATTTGATAGCAAACAGGGTATGTTCCATGAGAAATTAATTCAAGATCTTTAATTTGTTTGACTTTCAAGTAGATCAACTTTGAATCGTATACCATATAAAGTAAAATTTTGGGAATTCAGTTATTTCATAAAAACTTAATTTGTCAGTATTTACTACTTAAGTCAAAAATATTAATTGTGGATTTCTAAATTGATTATTATGAATAAATTGTACTTATACTCGGTCTTATAATATGTGCATAGATAAAATTGTACAAAAAATTTTGAGTGAAATATTTTAACAGTTTTAATTTAATATTAGACAATTAATTCACTCTAAAACCTAATTTACATGTATTCATACTTTCAACAAGTTTAATTGGACATATAATAGTACACATACCATTATGATATCTTTCAAAATAATTAATTCTAATTAGTAGTATTTGATTTGATATCATAACAACGTAAGTGGTCTATCTTATTTACTACTATTATACATATCTATTAATTATATGAAAATAAAATTATCAACGAACACTTAATTAATTAATATGAGAAAATATTAATTTAAATAAAGAGGGAATGAGAAATCTTACGGTTGAATTCGAAACGAAATCTTCAAACTGATATTGGTGAGTAAAATCAAGGAATTGTCTATTTAGAAGCTAGTTTGTCGGTTTAAATTGAGAGAGTGACATTTGGGACCGACAATATCGGTTTATAACCACAACCGCATGATTTGGGACCGAATTATGCGGTCTCTACTATGTTAAAAATTATCTATAAAACAAACAACTTGATTAAATACCTATTCGTGACCGAAAATATTGGTCTATAAAAACAACCACCTGATTATGGGACCGATTTGGGACCGAAATATGCGGTCTATACTGTTAAAAATTATCTAAGAATATTCTTCTGGAGTGTTCAAATACCACTAAAATCGGTCTGTATAAAATAAACAGTTTAATATGATACCTATTCGAGACCGAAAATATCGGTCTATAAAAACAAACGCCTGATTTGGGACCGATTTGGGACCGAAATATGCGGTATCTACTGTTAAAAATTATCTATATATACAATATTAGGATGAATATCTAATATAATATAGATATAATCGCCAACTTATTTATCTCTCTCAATGATGGACGAAAATTCCTCTTCTCCTAATTCTGATTCCTCCCTCTCGAACAAAGTCATAGAGCCAAATTCGGTGAAAGTTGATACGGTTAATTAAAATTTTGGGATTCAGAATTATTTATACCAATTAAAGACTGAATTTTCGGTCTTCAATTAAAATTCAAAATCAGAGTTTTAATTTCAATTAAAATTCGAAATAAGAATTTTAATTTCAATTAAAATTCAAAATAAGAATTTTAATTTTGATTTAGAGACTGAAATTCGGTGGCTAAGCGGTCTGAAAAACATAATATTAAAGACCGAATTGAAAATAGTCTTTAAACGAGCGGTCAAAATTGGTAGTCAATTCAAATTATACTTTTCAAAATATTTGATACCAATTAAAGACTGAATTGTCGGTATCTAAACAAAATTCAAAATCAAAATTTTAATTTCGGTTTAGAGACTGAAATTCGGTCTCTAAGCGGTCTGGAAACATAATATTAAATACCGAATTGAAAACAGTCTCAAAACTCAAATTTTTTTAGGATCAGTCCCAAATCAGTCTCAATTTGAGACTGATTTATGCCGGTCTCAAAACTTTGGTCTCTAATTGAGGCATTTTTTTGTAGTGAAATGGCCTGCATAATTTTCTACTCCCAAAAGCTACGTAGTGTGTGCTTATATATATAGCCTACATTCATGAGGGAATTACTAATGAGAAACTGTTACAAAAATCATTACTACAATCTATTCATTTTCATAAATAATAATTATTAGGGAATATGGGTGGTCAAATAATTAAATTGAAACGTTTAAAATCTCATGTACTAATGTATACGCACACATGCATCAACATTTTATAATTCCATTTAATAATATATATAACTTAAATTAATTTATATTATTATTAAATTCTTGGATATTACAGTAGGGGTGGGCAAAAAACTGAGAAAACTGAAAAACCAAACCAACGAATTTTGGTTTATATGGTTCGGTTTACTCGGTTTTCGGTTTCAGTTCGGTTTATATTTTTCGAAAACTGAATAAATCGAACCGACCGAACTATAAATAATTAAAATAAATAAATAAATGTATATATATATAAATAAAACCCTAGATCTAATAGTAAAGTAATAAAATTATTTTTTGTTGTTTCTAATTCATCCCGCCGCAAACGACGATTCCCCCTACTTCCACCACCGTTTGAACGGCCAAAAAACGGAAAGCAATTCCTAAAAGATAGATTGTGTGGGATCATTTTGTTCCTTTCATGAACGAGGAGAATGAAAGAAAAGCTCGATGCATGCATTGCGGAGAAGAGTTCTTTTGTGATCCAAAATGAAACGGTACTACTAATCTCAAAAATCATATTGGTGTGTGCAAGAAACTCCCCGGTAGCGTAGAAACTAGTCAAACATTGTTACACTTTAATGAGGTTACTAGTAGTTCTATGGGGATGTCGGGACTTTGGGTAATTGGAAATTTGACAAAGAGTTACTTAGGAAATCTATAAGTCGCATGATTATAGTGGATGAGCTGCCTTTCAAATTTGTTGAAAATTATGGGTTTAAGGATGTGATGTATAATGCTTGCGGGCCTAAATTTCAAGTACCATCTAGACGAACAGTTTCACTTGATTGCTTTGAGCTCTACATAAATGAAAAATAAAATTCTAAAAGCTTTGCTAAAATCTTCAAATCAAAGAGTTTGTCTTACTACAGACTCATGGTCCTCTATACAAAGAATCAATTATATGTGTTTGACTGCTCATTACATTGATAGTGATTGGAAATTGAACACAAAGATTTTAAATTTTTGTACAATTTCTAGTCACAAAGGTAAAGATATTTGTTTGGAAATTGAAAAGTGCTTGAAAGAATGGGAGTTTGATAGAGTGTTTACTATTACAGTAGACAACGCTTCTTCAAATGATAGTGCAATTTCATATTTGAAAGAAAAAATGAGTGATTGGAGAAGTACTATTCTTAAGTGTGAATTCATTCATATGAGATGTATTGCTCACACAATCAATTTAGTTGAAATTGATGGTTTGAAAGAAATTGGGATTTCGGTATTGAAAATTAGGGCTGCAGTACGTTATGTGAGACAATCCCCGTCCAGATTGAAGAAATTTAAAGGGTGTGTTGAACATGAGAAAATTGAGAGCATAAGTTTGTTTTCTCTTGATGTTGCCACAAGATGGAATAGTACTTATTTAATGTTGGAGTCTTCTCAAAAGTTTGAAAAGGCATTTAATAGGTACAATTTACATGATCCGAACTTTGAAACTGAGATTAATTTGGAGAAAGTTGTCCCTTCTAAGGATGATTGGAAAATTGCTAGAATAATGTTATCTTTTTGCAAGTGTTTTTTGAGCTTACTTTAAGAATCTCAGGCTCTCTATATGTCACATCTAACTTGTTTTTCCATGAAATTTATAGGGTTGATTGTTTGTTGAAATCATGGATGGTTAGTGATGATGATGAGTTGTGTGCAATGACAATGAGAATGAAGGCAAAATTTGATAAGTATTAGGGAGATCCAAAAAAGATGAATAAAGTGATATTCATTGCAGTTATTCTTGATCCTCGATACAAGTTAGATTGGTTTCAGTTTGCTGTTTCTAATATGTATGAGGGTGAGTAGGGTGCATCAATTGCAAATGTGGTGAAAGATCAATTGTATTCTTTGTACAATGAGTCCAAAAACAGTCAATGCCAAAAAGTTCGAGTGCACCAAGTGTTATTCCTGAATTGGTAAGTGGACTGAATGTTGGTGATCCAAGTCCTGTAATGAAACTGAAAATGATGATGGACAGTCAATATAAAAAGTTCAAGGCTGAGGTGGGTGGTGACAAGAATATAGTAAATCAGATGTGGAAAAGTATCTTAATGAAGAAACTGAAGTAGATAGTGGAGGTAAGTTCAACAATTTATTTTGGTGTTCTATCAAAAAATTCAATTAATATGTTATAATCTTTTAAATTTTGATCGTTGTGTTTTCTTTTGTAGGTTTTCTAGAAATGGCTTTTGAGGATTCAACCAATGCATGAAGATTTGTGTTGGTCCCTAGTTGAGTTGATAAGATTGAGTAAGCTAAGAAAACGTCTAGAGGGGGGTGAATAGACTTTTCAAAATCTTTCAAAATATCAGAATACACAATGCGAAATTATCAGATTTAACAATGAGCCCTTAAAGATTTATACTCAACTAATATCGAATATGAACTTCTGTATGAACACTGATCTTGTCTATTCTATATGCAGATTAATCAATTAAACAAGTAATCAATCAAACAACAAATAAAACAGTAAAGTAAATCAACACGAGATTTATAGTGGTTCGACAACTTGTCTACATCCACTCTCACAACTCCAGTTGCGAAATTTATGAGTAGTGTGTTCTTGTGGCTTTAAGTCCCAAGAAATAAGACTTCGATCTTTTCGATTATATCTCCAGATATATCTTCGATCTAACAACTAGCTATTTTACAAGTAACTAGCAACTTAAACAAACAACAAATAGTAAGCGAAAAACTTCTCTAATTTAGTAGTAGCCTTCTTGAATATGACTTGTCTTCTAGCTTGAACTTCCGAATCTTCAACTCTGTGAGTTTTCTTCTTCTTGCTTTGAATACTTCTCAATAAACGCTCAGTAATTCTCTTAGTATCAGTAGTTACAATTTCAGTAGTCTTCAACGCTTGAATGCCTCCAAGTATTTATAGACTTCAATAATCAAGATAAGTTTGTTATCCAACAACCTTTTCTTGATAACTAACTTCGAAACTGTTTCTTCTTATCTCTTCACGCGTTTCTTCAGTTAATTAGTTATTCCATAACTAACTCTTCAATATACGATCTTATCTTCATTCTATTATCTTCACTTAACGCGTTCTTATCTTCATCATACTTCGACTTGTCTAGTCTTTAACACTTAGACATTTCTTCAGTCTTCTCAGCACTTGTCTTGTCTTGCAGCAGTCTTCTTCCAGCAGTAGACTTATATACATAGAACTAATCTAGTCCTATCAATCTATTCTAACAAGACTATTACATTACATTAAGCTTTATAAATCCAGCTTAGTCACCTTAAAACTATACAACAATATAAACATAAACATAAGCTTCTATACAACAATTATAAGTTTATCATAAAACCTATATGTAAACTTCTTTCATACAGTACTTATAAAACGTACTTGTCTTTTCTTTCTTTCATATGTACTTATGTACTCTACTGATCTTTTTCATAAGACGACTTCCATAACTAGATTAGTCAATACTTAGAAATATATTCAAGTCTTCTTTTGGCTTATCAAAACTACTTCTTTCATCAATTAGGACTTGTATTAGAATTCATGTCCCAACAATTTGTACTGTTTTTTAAAACTATTTATGTAATATTTAAGGATTCGTAATGAGATTTTTAGATGAAACAAAAATGTTTTTTTTTTTTACTAGAACGGTTGGTGCAAATAAATTATTTGTTGGTGCAAAATAATTTATTCGTTGATGCAAAATAATTTCTTTGTTGATGCAAATAATTTCTCCGATGATGTAAATAATTTACCGTCGTTGATGCAAATTTATTTTTTTCGTTGTTGAATTTTTTTTCGTATTTTTTGAGAATTTAGTTTTGTATTTTTTTTTTTAAAAAGTTGAGCTTATTTTGGTTGAATTGTGAAATAATGGAAAAAAAAAAGAACAAATAGAGTCAAGCATGTACAAAAAACGATGATGATGTATTCGAAAAATGAAAAAAAATTTAAACATTTAAACATTGATGCAGATTATTTTTGTTTGAGTAAATTTTTTTGGGTAACAATCAATTTTTGGGTAACAACATGTGTGAGATTCATTTTTTTCTAACAATCAATTTTAATTAACAAAAAAAAATAACAAAAAATTCGAAAAATAACAAAAAATTCGAAAATAAATGCACAAAAAATTAAAAAACAATATAAAACTCACAAAATCAAAAAAAAAAAATACAAAATAAATATAAAAATAACATTTGCATCAATGAGCAAATATAATTTGCATCAACAAAGAAAGATTTGCATCAACGAATAAAATTTTAATTGCACCAACGAAAAATTTAAATTGCACCAACGAATAATTTATTTGCATCTATAAAAAAAACAAATTCAAAAAAAAAAAAAAAAAAACTAGCCCACTAACAGGCCCAATGGGGTGAGGAAACCCTAGTCCATGCCCTAGCAATTTTGAGGCCGCCGCCTGAGAAAATTCCGGCGAGATGTACAGCGTCGGAGGCGAGAACAGGTGGGAGCGGCGCAGTGGGGGAGGCCTTCTTCAAGATCGAAGATGTAGATCGTCGGAGTGGCGGGTGGGAGAACCTCCGGCGAGCGAGTCTTCGCCTCCGACGCAGTGCGGCTGTTTCGTCCGAAGCAGATCGGCGACGTCGGCCATGGAGGCGGCTTCGTCTTCTTCAGATCGCCGCCCCACCACGGTCGCCGCCCGTCTGCATCAAGCTCCGCTGCTTCGCCATGGCCGCCGGGGAAGACGAAGTCCGTCGCCGTGGCTTACCATCGCTGCTGTGCTTTTCTCCGACGAAGATGGTGGCCTTCGCCATGGCCGACGAGCCTCCATCGCCTTGAACTTTGGCGGCGAACCTTCGCCATGGCTATTGAGTCTCCATAGCCGCCGAGCCTCCATCGCTGCCGCCGCTGCTTCGCCATGGCTGTCGAGCCTCCATCACCGCCGCCGGAAGTTTTGCAGACGAGAAGGCCTAAAAGTGGTTTTGAAATTCAAATTGCATTGATGGGACATCTGCAAAAATCAAAGAATGTGTGAGGAGAGAGGAGAGAGGAGAAAGAAGAAGATGAGAGGAGTTGTTTAATAAGGGCAATTTGGGTTTTTCAGGGTGAATTTGACACCTAATGTCAATTTTTAAAAAAGATGGCACCTACATAGAGTGGGAGGGTGAAAATGGCACCTAAGCAGCAATAAACTCAATACTTTTTTGGCCCCCCTTAAACTCGAATCCTGGATCCGTCCCTGCCCTAGCCTTGACGAAGTTGTTATAATTATCCTTCTGTTTTTTTATATTAAGATAACTTTTTCTCTTATATACATATATTTTGACACTTCAAAATATATTTACCACGTGATAAATATTGTAGTAATTCAATTGTTGCCCATATCCAAGAGATAAGGTGGTCCAATGCCAGGCGGGATCATACGTTGACATTTAGTTACAAAGCAGTATTTATTATATTTTAAATGCAATTAATATATATGCTATATTTTCAATTTTTTCTCTTTTAATTTATTTAATTTAAATTTAATTATTTATTTTATAATTTGGTATCCATACATGTTATATTTTTTCAATACAAAAGTAATAAAATATTAATTAATTACCTTTAAATGTATTAAATTTGTTAGATTAATTGTACATCTATATATATATTCAACATTATAATTGAAATTAAATGTTTGTTAGTCAAAATCATTTGAATATTGTACGGTCAAGAAAATTAAAACCTCAACATTAAACATAATTAAAATCAATATCATCTTGTCCACCTAAAAAAACAAACATTAAATTTTTTTTTTCAATAAATTCATCTAGCTAGTACACTAAGAAACTCGGGAATAATAATCTAACAATAAAATTAAAATTTCATCATAACAATAAATTATATCAATTATAATAATAAAATTCTAACAGTAATTAAAATTATATAGACAATTAATCTAATAACAAAAAAGAAATTACATGCATATATAAATTCAAACATAGATACAATTATATACCATTAACACACACATATACAATTATATACAATTAACGCACACGTATACAATTAACGCACATATGCAATTAAGTAATTAACACAAATTTATTGCGAGGGCTACCATCCCTCGCCAATGTCCAAGTATTATCCCCCTCGTAATATCCCTAGTAAATGGCTATTTTGCGATGTTTTACACTCCCTCGACAGTCGACAATTCCCTCGCGAATTGTGCCCCTCCGCAATTCCCTCAACTTTGGCGAGGGAATATATGTACGTTGTTGCTAATTTCCCTCGCGATTTCGAATTAATTTTGTAGTGAGAGTTTTGTTCTGCCGTTAACTACGGTCCTGCTAGTGAACGATAGGATTGGTCCTGCGAATTAGTTGACCTAAGACTTTGATAAAAAAATAATTCACGCATGTCGGCAGTGTGGTGTAGATAGGGAAACACCAATTATAGAACAATTTGATTTGATTTGATTTTTAGCTGCACTGAATATGCCAATTCAACCTAGCTGGGACCACTCACTTGGCTCGCCTATTGAAGTCTAACTCTTTTTTTTTTTTTTTTTGAATACTCGAACTCAGGATCTAAGGCTTAGGTAGTGGTGCTCTAACCACTTTAGCTATCTCACTTTTGTCATTGAAATCTTACTCTACTTTCTAGCTATAGTCCATAAATTTGTAACAATAATTAATTGTACGATATTTTTTTCATTTTTTTAAAAAGTATATATATTAAATCTGTATTTAAAATAAAAATCTTCTAAAATCAATTACAGCTAAATAAAATCTGAAATATACAAAAAAAATAAAAAATCAAGTGAATCTTCTCGATCAAGTAAAAAATATATTGATCATATACTCCCCTCTGTCCACCAAGTTTGTGCGCATTTTGTCCGTGTGCACCAATTTTTTTACCATACCTTTTTTAGAAACCACCACTTTATATTTACCCTTGGAGTACACAAATTGTCATTCAAAAAATTACTCAGAAACAATTAGTTTATTCATAATGGATCTTACAATACCTACAACCCCGTTACCGTTACGTTATCTACTTTTCCAACTTTTTTTTTAAAGATTTGTGCCCATGCCATATGATAGAGCACAAATATTCTTTATGTCACTTCTTACACAGTAGCACCACTGTATAAGAAGTATTCCTGAGTTGGGCTTTCAGAAGTATTCCTGAGTTGGGCTTTCAGAGTTTTTGGGTCTGCAAAAAGATAGATGGGCCCCAAAGACCAATTGCCAAAGCCGAGCCGAATAGGCGCGCGTGTGGCTCTTAGAGGGGTGTACCTCTTTTACACAATTGAACTTCCAAGCTACTTCAACACCTTTAAACATCATAAATGTTTTGTAGGTTTCCTATGTGGGACAATTTCCCACATTCCTCAAACTTCCAAGTTGAAACCCTTCAACTTCAACAATTAATTTCTCACTCACCTTAACTCGGTTTTGAGATATTAAATATACCACGTTCATCTACTCCGCGAGTAGATCGACTATGTCACGTTCAATTATTTCTTAATTAACGTTTAGTCCGTCTAATTAATTAAATTAGATCAGGGTGTCAAAATCCAATTAATCCCATTAATTCCAACAATCTTTATTCAAGACGTACGGCTCCATTGGGCTTCTGTTATTTTGCTAAAAATGAGTTGTAGGTCAAAATTTATTAGCATGTGGGATGAATTTTTACTCGTTTTGCCGGGTTCCTTACCCGACTCTGCGACTCATGGAATACTATTTCTTAATTTATCTTAGAAATTAAAAATCTCAATTTTCCTACAAAAATCGAAATATATCTCTTTATCAAATGTAATGAGCCAAAATGAGACAATAAAAGCTCAAATGGCGCATTGCCAGTTTAAAGATATGCACGTTAAAAATATTCCAGAAATTAAATAAATAAAAAAATACACTGCCACGTATTTCGTTGCCGATTTTGACAACATTTGGGACAAAATTTCCATCGTTAACGTTTGTGACACTCATATCTGCAACGGGCATATTCCGTCGTAAATAACCGTGTTCTTAGTGTAAATACATATCGAGGGACACACATGGACATACATTCTGACCACATGCGTAAAAATAACCAAATTCAATGAGTCAAGACAAGATGGTTCATACAGCTAATTAAAAAAGAAATTAGACGAGGCTATTCGTTGGCAGGGACCATTTTGTCTTGACTCATTCAATTGCATCACATGTTCCCGCCAGGCATTGGACCACCTTATCTCTCGGTTATGGACCACAAATTCCTTATTTTAATATTCAAATTACTGAATTTATTGTAACATTTTGTATTATATTAATTATGCCATGATCGATTAAAAAAAAAACCAACTGAAGGATAATTATAACAGCGTCAAGGGGTTGGCCTGGTGGTATAAACTTGAGATTTAGGAGTATACACCCTCCGTACTATATTAGATTCGTCATTTGTAAAACGTATATATATATAGTCGTTCCAAAGTAGATTCATAATTTTTTAATATTAATATGGTAAAAAGTAATTTGTTCACTTCAAACTTGTTTACTACTCTACGTTATTATTAAAAAAAAAAACTTGCATATCCTCTACTTAATTTATTTCTTTTAACACTATAACTTCGTGCAAATACTTTATGAAGAATCTAAAATGTAAGAGAGGGATTATATATACACCACAAAAAAACGCCCATATAAAGATTTAATTAATTTAAAAAATTGTGGAATCTGGGTTTGAACCACCCACCCCACTGCCACTTTTATTTCACACCCACACAGGCAAGAATCGAACCCAGGACCTCCAGAACAAGAAGTGTTTATGCGCTCCCTATGTGCCGTTTAGGCTAGGAGCTTTAGTCGTTATGCTTTGAATGCAATTAATATATATATACATATTATAATTTTAGTTTTTTTCTTTCTTTCCTTTAAAGTAACTTGTTTATCTTTAGATTTAGATTGTCAAAACACATTTAATATATTTATTTTTAAATGTGAAATTATAATATTATGTGTTACAAATAATTAATTATATTTATTTTGTTTTTCAATTATAAAATTAAAGTTCCTTGTTTATTTTTAAATTGTCAAAAAATATTTAATATATTTATTTCTAAATGGAAAATTATAAAATTATGTGTTACAAATAATTGGTTGGGTTTAATTTTGTTCTCCAATTACATTTTTTTTTAATTCGTGATTATTCAATAATTATGACTAATTGATTTTCTCCATAAATATATATATATATATATTTCAAATTTGTAATTAAATCATTGTTAGTAAAAATTATTTGAATATATATATTCAATATAATTAAAATTTAACATTAAAAATAAATATCAAGTATCATTAATAATCAAAACTTAAAAATAAATGCACCATTAAAATTGAAATTAAAAGATAAATATTTAAAAATTAATTAATCATTTTTTAAATTTAATTTAATTTTTTAACTTGATTAAAATTATAATCATGTCATAACACACATTCTACAAGAACAAGCACAACTAGTCCTCTCAACTCTAACATCATCATATTTCTATTTAATAAATTAAATTACATATAACATAAATTAATAACACAATTAAATTATCAAAACATTATATTTATAATTAAATTACATTATTAACAATATTTAACCATTAATTAATCTAATAATGATAATTAACTATTAACCTAATTAAAATTATCTAACAATTAATATCTAATAATATTATTATACTAGTGTAAGACCCGCGAATTTCGCGGGATTGAAAAAAATATATTATTATTTAATAAGATTTTATATAATTAATGTATTTGATAATTAATGTCATTTTCAACAATACTTTTGCATAAGTTCAGATTGAATAAGAGAATATACTCATAACTTGTATTTTAAAATGCTTATAAAATTATAAAAAATAAACATAAGAAATTTAGAACACGACATAGAAAATTAAACTCACTTCAAATGAAGAATAAAACAATGAAATTGAAATTTGATGCGTCGAAAAAGAACGCCTTTAGATATCAGCCGTTCCTCTACGAGCACTGCTAATCACGAATCAAATCACTCGTTTATCCTTGGCAATCTTCAAGTAAATCTCCTTGGGAATCCGAAAATGACCTGCAAAAGTACGCCGGAGAGAGGCTCCGGCGTAGAAGCTCCGACGCTCAAGTCAGAATCGATCGTAGGAGAAATCAAAGAGGATTTCCTCTGTATCTCTAGGGAAATTCCGGCGAATACAGTGGTGTTTCTTCTCCATTCAGTGTGTATTTCATAAGAATGTATGTATTATGTAAAAAACGTACCTTAGAATATGGAAATAACCTGCTTATATACCTGACCCCTCTCTCCGGAAAGGGAAAGACTCGTTCTCCCTATATTCTCGGCCCATTCCTGTAAATCCGGCCCCCAAGTCCCTGAGGAATCGGTCTATCTCCCTGAAGACTTGGTTCCTCAACGTATCATCCCCTATCTTCATGGAATGACCCCTTCCTTTGACTTAGTTAAGAAAGATTAATTGATATCATGCATTCCCCTTTGGGCCCTATCCTTAAGCCCAAAGGATATTATCCTTCCAATGTGGGCCAAAGGCCCAACCAATCTTATTTCTCTTTAGAAGCCCAGGGGTGTATTAATCCAATCCTTCAAGCTTATTGACCTAATTGAGATTACTATAATTCATCCCGTTTCCACGTGTCGACTTTTCCAGGAGCGACATATTTATCTACATCAACCACTCCCCCCTACTCTCGTAAAATACCTCAAATTTATGAGAGTAGGAAAAAACAAGATGAATTAACCTGAACACCTCTTCGTACAGATCATCGCCATCTTTCCTTCAATACTCTCTTCCATTCCTGGATACACCCAAGTTCAAGTTTCAGAGAGTGTATCATGTCGCCCTGGGAAATTATATCCCTCTCTGAAACCCTCGAGCCCTAGGGAGCTCAAAACTCTTTGAAATTTCCCCACTTCAGGGATATTAGGTGTTATGGCTCGTACTCTGAACCTTAAGGACTCTTAAGTGGCTAACACTTATCACTCAGAAACTCTCAGCCATATCCTGGCTCAATATGGTTTAGATCTCAAACCTCTCGAACTCTTTAAATGATTTATACTTCTCAAAATCTCCAGCCATACATTGGCTAGTCCAATCAAGGTGGTTCATACACTGAACCTCAAAATCTCATAAGTGTTTCTCATTTACAATCTCATGAGTCTAGTCGCGCGATCTTAAATCGAAACAGTTCATCTCTTTGAATCTCAGAATTGTGAGGGGCTCTCTAATTCCCCTCGGCCTCACTCTCCGATCGTAAGAAACTTTAATCATGTTTTTATACCTCTGAGTTTTTCTTTGGACGGTTAGGGCCCTATATCCCTAGTTTTGAAAACCTCTTATAACTCTGGATGTCATCTATTTCCCTCAAGCCTCGAGGGATATAATGGGTAGAGCTTCTTCTTTAATCATTTTGGGAACTGGACACCTGTTGGGTCATAGAATTACAAACACCATTTCCTGTTTCATATCAATGACTCTCGCAAATATATCAGGAGTTGGGTTCATATCAAGAACCCACGCAAATATCCCTCGTCTTGAATGTTTTTCGACTTTCCGTGTTTTATCTCATCTCTTCTTACAGCTTACAATACCTGCATATTATCTTCTTGCATGCATGTATATATATATATATATATATATATATATATATATATATATATTTCTCTTTCTTCATAAGCATGTCATATATTATATCTTTAGATATTAGACATATCATGCGTTGTCTATTCAGCTTTTCTTAGCTGTGCTTCATTGCATGTTTCTAGTATCTTCGGGACACGTAAAGGCTCTAAAGCTCATAGAGAAATCTTAAATAAGAATATAGGGTTTATGTTTCTGTACTTACTTGGTGACTTGATAATGCTTCTAGTTTCTCTCTTAGAGTTAGACTTTTTAGGGATTATACTCTCCCAAAAGTTAGAATTCGTAGGGATTATACTCTCCCAAAAGTTAGAATGTTTAGGGATTATACTCTCCCAAAAGTTAGAATGTTTAGGGATTATACTCTCCCAAAAGTTAGAATATTTAGGGATTATACTCTCCCTGAAGTTGTTTATACTCGTAAGAGTTGTTTATACTCGTGAGAGTTCTTAGGGATTATACTCTCCCTGAAGTTGTTTATACTCGTGAGAGTTCTTAGGGATTATACTCTCCCTGAAGTTGTTTATACTCGTAAGAGTTGTTTATACTCGTGAGAGTTTTTAGGGATTATACTCTCCCAAAAGTTGGAATGTTTAGGGATTATACTCTCCCTTAAGTTGTTTATACTCGTTAGAGTTGTTTATACTCGTAAGAGTTCTTAGGGATTATACTCTCCCTGAAGTTGGAATGTTTAGGGATTATACTCTCCCTTAAGTTGTTTATACTCGTAAGAGTTCTTAGGGATTATACTCTCCCTGAAGTTGTTTATACTCGTAAGAGTTGTTTATACTCGTGAGAGTTCTTAGGGATTATACTCTCCCTGAAGTTGTTTATACTCGTAAGAGTTGTTTATACTCGTGAGAGTTTTTAGGGATTATACTCTCCCTGAAGTTGTTTATACTCGTAAGAGTTGTTTATACTCATAAGAGTTCTTAGGGATAGGGTTTATTGGCAAGTTAATTATATCTTCTGCTACCATACCCCCTACTCCCCCTAGCTTTAGAGGCTGTCGTGGATAGAAACTTTAGGAATTGTTCCTAGGCATTTTCTATTCGAATCTTTATGAGCTGGTGTAAGTCTCTTTATCTTGCAATATCTCTATCATGTTATGTTTTAGTTTCCAAAACACATTCGTTATTTCAGCACTCATTATGCGGACCCCTAACAGTTATCTCATGCAAAGAATCTCAGGAATATCTCAAAACATCATATCTTATTAAATTCACAAACAATAAATGCAAGTCATACCTGACTCATGCCAACCGCCCTACCCCCTCTACCGAGAGGGTAAAATTACCCATCGAATTTCTCAGGGACTCGGCGTCCCTCAACTGTTCACACGTGTACTCTTATCTCTGATATACCTCAAGGTCTTGGATACTCAACTCAAGTTTAGGGAGCTCCTAAAGGGAAACTTCTTCATTATGTTCTGGTTCAACTTAAGAGTGACATGTAAATCTCCAGGCTTACTCGTATATCAGTCTCAAATCAATCCTGTAAAAATACACCAAAAAGGGCTTCCTACATAGGCTCTCCAGTGCTCGGATAAGCGTCATAAGCATCAATTATATAGTTCAAACATGAAATAACCAAATAATGTAAATAAAGTCTCCCTTGATCTCAAACCTGAGACCTGGACCCCCTCTAGGACCTCCTATCATGGCAAGACGATTAATTTCTCTAATCTCCAATCTCAGAAGGGGATCAACTTGTTAACCTCTTATTTGTGGAACTCTAGGTGATCCTTGTATAACTGACCTTCCCGGGTGCAGTATTTCAGCCTTAAGGCTCGGGCCTCTCGGGACAGTGGAGCCCCTGGGTCTTTGTTCAGCTCTGTGAGGATTTCTCTCCAGTCTCCTCCAATCATCTCCATCCTTCCATCAAGTCTAGTTTTCGGACTTATTATTTCGGTTACTTAGGGCTATTGTCCCTTAAGTACTTCAAAATGCTCAAATCATGTTTCATCACTTTAAAAGGATCATCTCATGCAATATTAAAAATTCATTATCTTTTCAAAAATAAAACTTCATAGCATCGAACAAACAAATCAAATCAACTTCCACTCTAAAAATCATAAATAAAGTGGATCATGCTCACTCAAATAATCTCTTCAAATGAAAATTACAATGAATATTCAATTCTCCATGTTTCATCATAAATGAGTATTTCCAGTACATGCAAGCTTCAAGGTCCTAAAAGAGGACATAACTCAAGACATATCCTTGTTTAAAGATAAAAAGGTAAGAAGTAGCACTTTTCATTTTTTGATCTCAAGGACCTGAATAAGCTCAATCTATAATTTGAAATCATATCTAAAGTATAGAAACATGTCAATCATACACAATTTGAAAATAGTTATGCTAGCTTTCGTTTCCAGAACCATAGTCATCATCAATTATCCCACATAAAGTAGTCATAGAACTCAACATATGAATCACCTACTCATGCTTCTAAGATTTCAAGTAATTCTCAATTCCAATATCATTTATAAAACATCTACATAAATCAATCGTGTAAGCTTAAGGGGACCCTTCTTAATTCAACAGAAAAGAGTAGCCTCGTATCATATATGTCAATCTCTTAAAGACATGCTCATAATAATATCTACAAGAATTAACACTTGTACTAACCAGTGGTACTAATGTACTCAGCATATCTCTGCTAGCCCTCACGGACCTGGGCTCTTAGGTCCTGGCCAATTCATGTTCATATCTCTGGTAACCCTCATGGACTGGAATACTTCATATCTCTGCCAGCCCTGGGGGACTGGAATACTCCATATCGCTGCCAGCCCTCGGGGACTGGAATACTCTATATCTCTGCCAGCCCTCGGGGACCTGAATACTCTATATCTCTGCCAGGACTCGGGGACCTGAATATCCCTCCAGAACCTCTTGCGTTTTCAGCACTCCCAGAGTTATTAAGGATTTCTGGGCTGGACCTCCTCAAAATTTCTCGAAACAAAAAGGTTAAATAACAATTTGTACCAAGATTTAGTACGTGTTTTGTCAATATTCTAATGCTCATTCAATAAAAGGTGTATTCTCGTGCGAATCTTTCCACATATACAATACGTCTCATATTTTCGCAACATATTGATTGAAACGATTAACATCCACGCTAAACTAAATAGATTTAAATCATTCTCCACAACATCTTAGTTAAGGAGTAGTCATTTATGCAAATCACAACATATAATAGTTTATCATGGTTCTATCTATCACAGGTAAATTATTCTTTTCACTCAAATTCATCGCATCGACGAGTCTCATTCAAGTATCAGATTAGTATCAATCAATTAGCCAAGATAATGCATGCTACCTCATATATCACATTTTTCAACATAATAGTCAGAAAATGACTGTTGATGCAAATATTATCACAATCACTTTTTATCAGACTACACACATGTTCTCATTATAGACTTATATTTCTTATACAAACTAATTTTTCAGAAGTACTTAACACTAGATCATCAACAAAAACGTCTTTCAAGTGATATTTCAATTTCAATTTACATAAAGAGTGCAGAGATACCTCACTTAAATTATCAAATACTCGAAAAGACTTGTGAGATTCCAGGTATATGTTCATCAAACCCTCGAAAAGACTTGTGAGATTCCAGGTATATGTTCAGGTCATTTCTGACCTACAGTCTCAGTCGCCCTCGGGAAGGCTATAGGGGCTGGAGCGCCCTGGACAACCATCACCTTCTCCCTGGATCATGTTATTATAACATTCAGTTGTTCAGTAGTCAATACCAGCAATTCTGAACCTGTAGCTGCTGGAGGAATCTCCCTGCTAGGTCCACTCCCGAGGGCTCCAGACATGTCACCCTCAGTAGGGATAGGAGTGTCTAGAGTCTCTTCCCTCAGATTCTGGACTTCTATTGGTGTAAGGGGCGGATTTTCCCCTGAAGGAACGAATGCAAGTCATTTTCCCGAACTTTCAACCAAATTCTTCGGAGGGGGAGAAAAGGAAAATAGGTAGTGGAGTTCTTCCTCCCACTGGAATTCCAAATTCAGGTCGTACAGGGGAGGAAAATATATTATTTCCCTCTTTAGTAGTTCGTCTAACAAGCTCATGTTCACCTCCAATAGTTAGGAAATAAATCTCACGTCTTAGATCTAGTTTCCCAGAGACGGCGCCAGTTGATGCGTCGAAAAAGAACGCCTTTAGATATCAGTCGTTCCTCTACGAGCACTGCTAATCACGAATCAAATCACTCGTTTATCCTTGGCAATCTTCAAGTAAATCTCCTTGGGAATCCGAAAATGACCTGCAAAAGTACGCCGGAGGGAGGCTCCGGCGTAGAAGCTCCGACGCTCAAGTCAGAATCGATCGTAGGAGAAATCAAAGAGGAATTCCCCTGTATCTCTAGGGAAATTCCGGCGAATACAGTGATGTTTCTTCTCCATTCAGTGTGTATTTCATAAGAATGTATGTATTATGTAAAAAATGTACCTTAGAATATGGAAATAACCTGCTTATATACCTAACCCCTCTCTCCGGAGAGGGAAAGACTCGTTCTCCCTATATTCTCGGCCCATTCCTGTAAATCCGGCCCCCAAGTCCCTGAGGAATCGGTCTATCTCCCTGAAGACTTGGTTCCTAAACGTATCATCCCCTATCTTCATGGAATGACCCCTTCCTTTGACTTAGTTAAGAAAGATTAATTGATATCATGCGTTCCCCTTTGGGCCCTATCCTTAAGCCCAAATGATATTATCCTTCCAATGTGGGCCAAAGGCCCAACCAATCTTATTTCTCTTTAGAAGCCCAGGGGTGTATTAATCCAATCCTTCAAGCTTATTGACCTAATTGAGATTACTATAATTCATCCCGTTTCTACGTGTCGACTTTTTCAGGAGCGACATATTTATCTATATCAAAATTAATATAATTACATGAAGTGATGAAATATTATTGAGTATACAATATTATTTTTTGTTAGGAGAACAATTATGAACAATAGATATGGTTTAATTAAAATCATGATAAGTATATAAGGAGATTAAATTATGGCCTAATTAAAATGAGTGCTAGTTGATTAAAAATACAATTGTACAACTTTTACTTTTAATAATTAAGAAATTGTAAATTAAAATAATTGTGAAAATCGAAAAACTTTATAAAAAAAAAAGGAACAAAATTAATATAAAATAGATTTTAAGATTTACATAACAAAAAATTATCAACATCTGTCAAGAGAACATAAACAAACCTCATTTGTAATTATAATTCAAGTATAAATATATGTTAATTAGGCCGTTTGAAATTATAATTGAAGTATAAATATATGTTAATTAGGCCTATCAATATCCATAGTATAAAAAATAGAGATTCAAATCTTAATAATACATTTCCAAACTAAAAAGTTTTTAAAAAATACATAAACATATATTTAACATGACTACTTCTTCCAATCAACTTTTCTCAATCTTACCTGGATAGGTTAGATTTGTTTTAGATGTAATGAATGGTGTTATCCTCATTTCAAGTAGTACAGTAAATTTTCTTTTGCCACCAGAACACTGACTATCAGAAACTCAGAAACAGAAGAAGATGATACAATCTGAATGAACATGGATTGCAGTAACACTTTCATCATCAACCAGCAAGTCCTTTAAAAAAAATACAATATAATTATTTGTAAAATATGTAGGATTATATAAGACTAATAAGAGTAATGAAGAATAGGATAATGTGGGTGTACCTTTGATGAAGAACTTTTGCATTGAAAGTGTTATCAAATTACTGTCATCCGATAACTTGACCACTATATAGTTATTTCAGTTAGTCTTTATTATTTCTTCAGAGATGTGGATTCTGAAAATAAATTTATGAACCAAATGTTCAAACTGGATCGGTAAAGTGTCCTGTAATGGCTTTTCAACTCCGAAATTATACAAATTGTACGTAAATCCTTCTTATAACGTTCTGATACCTGTGTATAACGTATCTCGGGTACAGTAGCTTTTCCCTAAATAAATAGAAAATAAATGTCACATCAAATGGAGAATAAAAAATATGAAATGGAAATTAAGAGTAAACTGAAGAAATTTAGAGTAGAAATGCTCACCTTTTCATCAATGACTACTAATTCAAAGTAATTCTTCTGTTTACAGTCATTTGAAAATACAGTTTGAGTTTGGTTCTGTACGGATAAAATGACAGAAATAATTAAGCAGAGAGAACTGTAAATAAAAATAACGGGTTGAACCAAAAAAATGGAGAGGGAGGAGAGAAAACAAAAAAAGAGAAAAGATGGAGTGGAGGGAATGAAATAATTATTTAAAAAAATATATAAAAGAAAACGGTAAAAAGAAAATCATAAAGAATCTGAAAGAGAGAGAGAGGAGAAAGTTTTTTTTTTTTTTTTAAGAAAACTGTGGAGATTGGAGAACAAAAGAGGAAAGATGGAGAGGGGGATCTAAAATAATTATTTAAAAAAAATATATAAAAGAAAACTGTATTAAATTGTATAAAGAAAACAATTATTTTAAAAAATAATTTAAGAAACCTGTCAGAAGAAAAAGAGGGAGACAGTGTATAAAACTGTATAAAGAAAACAATTATTTTAAGAAAACTGTCGAGAAAAAGAGGGAGATAGAGGAGAGAATTGAAAAATTATTTTAGAAAAAAAAAATTGTATAAAAAATAAAGAAAACAATTATTTAAGAAAACTGAATAAAGGAAACGTATAAAATATAAATAAACCAATTATTATTTTAAAAAAAGAAAAGAACTTTTGAGGGAGAGGGAACGAAAAAAAATGAAAGTGGAAGAGGAAGAGAAGAGAATTAAAAAAAGAAAAAAAAAACTGTCTGAGAAAAAAAAAAAAAAAGAGAAAGAGGGAGTTAACAAAACTGTAAAAGAATAGAGAAAAAAAGGGGAGAGAGAGAGAAAAAAAAAAGAGAAAATCTAAGAAAATTAGAAAATTAGAAAGAGAGAAATGCCACGTGTTAAGAAAAAGATTCAGAAATAGTAATTAAGGGTAGATTAAATTATACTCATATTTGATTTGCATGCAATCCCTATTCCCTTGCCAATTTGATTTATCTAACAATTTGATTTAAAGAGGGAAAAAAAAAGCAACCGTCGCCAATTTCGCGAGGGTATTAATTTCCCTTGCTAATTAGCGAGGGATTTTGGTACCCTCGCCAACGCGCTTGTAAATTGGCGAGTGCACTTTTTTCCACTCGCTAATTCGCGAGTGTGATTCCATCCCTCGCCAATTCCCTCTTTGTTTGTGCCCCTCTTTAAATCCCTCGCCAAATAGCAAGGGTTTAATCCCCCTCTTTAACCCCTCTTTATTTCAGTAAAATTTTGTAGTGATATATGGTCGTCGCTTAATTATCGTATTGCCTTTGCATCCGTGAAACATATAGATGGGAAGGTATTAATCAACGTCTCGTTTATCTCTCCCATGTAGTAATATTTTGAGATCCGAGTTATTAATTTAAGTATTATGATCCTGGGTTATTAATTATAACGACGGGTTTTTAAATATTTGGGAAATGTTATAGGGATTTTTTAATTTAAATCTTCTGATAATTAAGAAGAGAGATATTGATTCAAAATAAAACACACGTTTGGGGTCCTTGTTTTGTCAGTATATATATAGTTTCTTTTATTTGGGAAATATTAATTTTATTATTTTTTTAATCTATATATTTAATATTTGAATTTAATATATATAAATATAAAATAAAATACACGTTTTGTTTTGTGGTCTTTATTTTGTCTCTTTAGTAGTTTCTTTTATTTTGTGGTCCTGATGATAATTAAGGGTATTTAAATTACACAAAAACTTTTGTGTAAATAGTTTATGTGTAATTATGTGTAAATTATATATTTATTTTCTATATTTGCTTGATTTGCACATAATTACACATAAGTTATTTTCACATTAGTCATTCCCCACAATTTGCACCTAAGGAATTAGGTGTAAAATGCCCAATTAAAGTTTTTTGGATTATATATCCGCTCCATATTATTTATTGGGTACCCACCTCAATTAATTTATAATATATAATATTTAGCAAAATCTCATTTACAAATTACAATTATCTGAGTTTAATTCTCTCCTTTCAGTTTTCCCCAACCCAACAACTCTCGCCGAATGCAATCCAATTCAGCGCAATTTTCAGATCGGATGGACCGCTACCACTGGTACGAGACAGATCGGTCACCATCTTCGTGTGTTCTGTTGCCGCTACTTGTGCAAGACCGCCATTCGTGTCGCCCTCTGTTTGCAGTGCCTCTTCGGAAGCAGCTGCGTTCGTCGCCTGCCACCGCCTGAGAATGGATCCTGCACAGCCGCTGCTACTTTGTGCAGTGTCGTTGTTCTCTGCCGGCCTTTGTGTGCGGAACGCGCTGTCTCCGTCCACATGTAGCAGCGCTGCCACCGCCTGCAGCAGTGCCCCGCTAATGTCTTATCCGCTGCCATCCGTCGTTGGTAAGAAAACCTAATTTAGAAAGGTAAGTTTCTCTCTACATTCAGTCTCATTAATTCCATTCTCTCTCTGTAGCATATTGAACTCATGGAGTATAGCTCTACCTTTCTTTACTTTTTTGTTTTTCTGTTGTGAGGTTGTGAGTTGTTGTAGCCTTGTAGGTAGGTGAAGATGTAAACACATTAATTACGATTCCTCTCTTTTGAATTAGTGCACAAAAGAAAACTCACTACAAGAAAACATCGAGATTCCAACAGAAAAATTCCAACGAAATTTTGCATTTTTCCATTGGAATCACTGATTCCAACGAAAATTCCAACGAAAATACTATCGTTGGAAAAGTGGGCGTTGGAATAGTAAAATTCCAACGAAATTTCCAGCGGAAAAAAATTCCAACGGCACATTCCAACGGACCGTGAACGTTGGAATCTTTAGATATTGAATTTTTTTTTCCAACATAAATTCCATCGACAAATCCAACGGTAATTTTCCGTTGGAATAAATTCCAACCTATTTTAACCTTTGGAATTTCAATTGTTGGAAACTATAAATGCGAATTCCTACGCTAATTCCAACCGAAAAAAATCTCGTTGGAATTTTTATTCCAACAGACATGTTCTGTTGGAATATCAACTATTGGAAATTTTCCACTACAAATTTCATCATCAATTCCAGCGATTATTTCCGTTGGAACTTCAATTGTTAAAATTTTATTCAAATCAACCAATGTCAATTCCAACAACATTATTAGTATGTTGGAATAAAATTTCAATGAACATGTACTTAAATTATTATATGTGGATTCCAAAGTAAATTCCAATGACACCATAAATTTCCAACAAACATGTATCAATAGAATTTTCAGTAGTAAAAAATTATCCAATACAAATTCATTATTTAAATTAATCAAAATCACGTGACATATTATTACAATTTAAATATATAATCAAGTACAAAAAATGTATAATTACATCAAAGTCAAATACAATCTAAAATAAGTAACGTCATAAAAAAATAATAAATTTTATAAATCGTAATCATAAATATCTAAGTGTTGATCATCCTTTCAATTCACATCATCAACAAAAATAAACTGATATTATTACATATTAACTCCTAAAAATTACCACCACCATCATCATCGATACCAAGGGCATGGTTATCCATCTCATGATTTTCATTTTCATTATCTAAAGTCTCAATATCACAAGAAGATACACCTGAAAAAATTACATCATGGATATTGTTGAATGATGGGTTATTTATCTTCTGGAGAAGACTGCGAAAGGAGGCTAATTAACTCTCAACGACAGTCAAACGATATCTTAAGATCTGAACTTCAGACAACTTACTAACCTTCAAATTCTTATACTCATCCTGCATGTACAACAAATACCATATATTAGTACACCAACATTAGACATATTTCATGTAATACTCACTAGATTATTTCATCCGACTCTTTTAATAAAAGGCTATATCAACAGACTCTACTAAAAAAATACGTGAATTCTCAAAGATAAAAAATATATAATAATATATACAGTATATATTAGTATTAATTGAATGAATATGTGAATCACATTTAATTTAGGCAAATATATCACATATGATATACATGATGTGGCGGTGATTTGCTTTTCACGTCTGATACAGGCTATTAGCATAAGTTCTAACAACAAACATATCTCACACATTAGATTAATTAAACTTAAATTTATATGAGATCTTCTTATGCACTGAAACGATAATTAATTAATATAATTAATCATTCTTGAGAAAGACTCACAAAACAGTATTTTTTGTTACACAATAACTTTCACATTTTTTCTTTTTTAAAAGTACCAAACTTCCATGCATACCTAAAAAATAAAAATCATTTATAAACTCCAGTCTCACAATATTCTCAATTTTATAAAAATAACATTGTTTTTTATTCACATATACACAAGTCAACTCAATTATTTATTTTATACATAAATGTTTAAGGTATAAAATTAAGCCTCATCACAGTCTGCTCAATATTTATTTTATTCATGTAATAATGATATGTTGGACTTTCTATTGTTCCAACAATATATGTATCGAGTATAAACCCAAAGTAATAATATAATCCATTCCCGAGCACACAGAGCACACATATTGATCTCTCTCTCTCTCTTTATATATATACTCCATTATATACACACACCCAGAAGGCCAGAACACGCAGATGTACTCTCAGGCATAGAACGCACAAGAAATTTTTAGATAAATTTGAAGCTCTATTGTTCTCACATTAACCCATCAAGTAGATATGTAGATCTTGAATTAATATAGTAATATTATTTATCAATCTGTTAATGGAACCTCTCTCAAGTAATTACATTAAATCTTATTCGATGTTATTCCCTAATGAATTGCGGTTTTGGGCACCACATAACGTATTACATCACACCATTACACATATATTATACTAATATTAGATTATGAATTGCGAGTGGTACCTGGTGTCGCCAAAATAACAGAGGGTGTGAGACATGGTGTTCCAGCGGTAATGGAAAAGAAGAAGAGTCTTCATGTTTTCTTTCGGCGCAAGAATTAGATTAAGAATGAGGAGGCATACATACTCTGGATTTTTGTAATCTCATATTCAGATTTGGAAATTGGAAAATTTAGGGTTTTTCAATTTGTGAGGATGAGAGAACCGCCTCTTCTCTTTTGTGGGATGAGAACCGCCTCTTTTTACAGCTAAGTTCTCAAAATTTTCAAATTTTTTTACTAAAATTCTATTTTAGCGCCTCTTTTTAATGTTTTGAAGTTAAACATTTTTTTTATACTTTTTTCTTTCAAGATTTTACTTAAAAATATATCAAAGTTTAGAAATTTTAAGATTTTTCAGATTTTATCATACCTAATTTTAATAAATATATCTATTATATTTATGTTAAATTCATTTTCAATTAAGAATATTTTAAATTTATTCTAATTTTTGCTAATAATTACTCCGTATTTTAAAACTATATTGGAGTAGAATTTTTATAAAATTTAAAATTTTCAATTGATGTCATTTTTTCCACACTTTACACAATTAAGAAATATAAATAAGTCTTGATTTTTTATAGGTTTTCATTTGTTTTATTTTATTGAAATTGTAAATTTTCTTATTTTAAATTTATAAATCTACAAAAATACGGGGATTAACAAGGGCGAATTTTTAACTGTAAAAAATCTGTTACATCGTTACAAAAAATGGAAAATTTAATAAATTAGAAGTATCAATATATTGTGTGTAACAATATCAAGCACGAAATCAATAGCAAAACGAATATTTACAATGTCATGTCGAAAAGTTTGATCACTATTACCATAACAAGCTCTTTGCAAGCTCCATTGAAATAAATTACCACATTGTAACTAACAATGAGTTTAAAAGTGTCCATATTTTCAATTTTTTTACACATATGTAGGATATACAAGCTTATTCGTTTGTATAATTTGAAGACAGAATTTTCAATCGAAGTTCCATTAGTGGATGCTTCATCTATAAACAATTATAACATCCTAATTAAGTTATTGTGTTGGACAGTGTCGCAACTTCTTTTGCAAATTTAACTTTTCTTTAAGTAATCTCTTCAGGTGTCTCTCCCGTATAAACAATTTTTAAATTAAAATTTTAGTTTTTATATTTGAGAATATGTTTTTACATCAAAGTAAGAATGACAAAAATTCAAGTATTTCTTACACAATATCATGAATTCAATTAAAGCTGAAACATCAGAACTATTCTAAAACCTGAATAAACCACAACTGCTGATTGGAAACCATTTAAATTGTGAAATCAAGATTAAAATTTGTTAGTTAAAATTTAGTGAGATTGATTTTCTTATAAAATTTGTATAAATCAAACAAAAAAACTCCTTCAAAAGTTGTGTTATTGTAAGAAAAAATATGTGTTACTGAAATGATCACTATTCGTTACCTGTCCTTACTTAGTACATACTTGTCATTATAGTAACACACATTTCTCCGTATACACGGATTTGAAAGAGAGTTTTTTGGGTTGTCTTGCGTGATTTTTTTAATCGACTTTCAATCTGATTCAATGAATTTATCTACAACTTTCTTAATTTGTGGTAATATTGTATAAGTTGAGTGATTTAAATTAATATCATGATATTATTTAAATTATATTAAGTTTAATATTATACATAAGCATAACATTTTATTTAATATATATCTTTAAAAACTGTTAATAATATTTGATCGACCAAATAGTCTTCAATATATTTTATTTCTTGATGTTACCGCCAAGTCGTCAATCCCCAATCCTCCATCGTGATAAGAAAGAGGCGGCAACCTTCCCCTTTAATAAATTAAACCTTCTTCAATATATTCAATAAAGATTAAAGAGGCGGCAACTCTCCCTCCACATCCCCTGATGTTACCGCCAATTCCCAATTCCTAATCTGATATATACGCCTCCCAGACTGCAGATTCACGCCACAGCTCTAATTCGCCGGTAGCTTCTCGTCATCGGTCTCTATCTCTCTCGCTGGTAGCTATCCCCTTCTGATTCTCTTTAGCTATCGCTATTGTCTGTATTTCTCTCCTCAAGTTCGGAGAAATTATTTACAAATTTCGCCTGCTATAATTTTTTCTTGAATTTCTAGATTGAAGCTTGGTCAGTTACGGTGGCTTCGCGATGAGCTCTTGGCGGCGAATTCTGTGTTAATTGTGAGTTTCTTTGGGGGTATTCTTGACCTACTGTAAGTCTGAGCCCAGTCCGCAAATTTATTATCCATTAAGAACATCTTTATTTTCTAGAATTTTATGTGTGAAAACTGGATTTACATTGTGGTTTTGTATAATTGTCAAGTTATGCATATGGGTTTATTTTCTTATTTTTCTTGAATTGTATTTGTGTGAAAACTGTGTTCACTGGCTGGAGACTCAATCTTGCCGGGAACTTGTATGCCTAATTTCATCGCTACTTGCTCCTATAATCTTGTTTTGTTAAATCGTGGTTAAAAAGGCTAATGATACTTGTGAAATATATACTCCGTATATTTCTATTTGGCTTGTTCCATAATCTGGATCTAAACTAAATTAGTAGATAAGATGTTTTTGACTTCGTATGTAGACTTCTTTTCACAACTAATGCCAAATGAGCTTGATTGTCGGAATGATTTAGAGAAGCAGTTGTAATACAATACTCTTAAGTAATAAGAAAAATCATTAAAATGTCAGATTTATGTCCTCTAATTGACCATTAGTAGAATTTCAGTTTATTCGATTAGTCTATGTGGTTCAGTTGCAGTCCAAATTGGTTAATACATTGGCTGTTTTTGCAAATTTATTTTCTCCAAAGATATACTTTCCTGTTTGAAGCACTTGGAGTAGTTGTTCCCTGAAATTGTACTAGTACTTGGCAATGTTTTGAAAGATGATGACTCAGTTGTTGCTCGACAGGCTGTCACATGTGGCTTTGCTATATTTCGTTGTTCTCTTGTCAAAGTTACCATCCAGGTTTGTTCAGATATTGAATCCTAAATGAGAGTTGTTATGATGATTTGGATGTGGCCTCATTTTTTGGGCAGGGAGCACTTGTGCACATTGAAATTACAACTCTTTTGATTCATAAGAATCAAATATGTGTGTTGTAGGCTGTAGTGCCGTTCATTCAATGAAAGCTTCTCCACGTGGTTTATCGGATCCAGTATGGATAGGTTACATAGATTTTCCTTCTGAATGATCCTTTTACAGTTCAAAGTTCTCTAAATCCCTTGAACTCTGAATGGAATTATTCTCTTGCGTATTTCAACTTGCATTCTACTTGCAAAGTTTGATTGTCAGAGTTCCAAGTAAAAATATATATACCTTCATTAAACAATGATTTAAAGTATGTGCTCAAGTTCCAGTTAATTGTTGTACTTCAAGGATTTGATTTTGATGAGTTCAGATTCAAAAGTGATTCAAGTGTATCTAATTGAGTATTTATTTTTCTTATTGAAAAACAAGTATTTAATTTCTGGAATAGGATAGGAGCAGTTAAGGTAGCTTAATTCCTCAATCCTTAAAAAACTAGAATGTCAATTAATTATTTGAGCAAGACTGAAATTTATTCCAACCAAATTGAAACGTCCTAACCAGAAAGAGGGGAAAATGCATTAGATTTATAAACCATTTGATTGCGACCTAATTCAAAAAAAATAATTTGACAGCCATTTTGGAAAGACATTTTGTTTATTAAGACCATCTCCAACGGCACTGGAGAATTGAAGTTTTACTTCATAAATGAAGTACGGTACTCTATTTTGAAGTTTTGAAATAGAGTTTTGAATAGTAAACTCTATATATGGAGTTTACTATTCAAAACTCTATATTTTATATCTATTATTTTATTAATATTTACAATTCTATATTAATAATTTGTTGAATATAATTACAATTCTATTGTTATACTAATTTATAATTTAATTTTAATTGTGTAATTAATTAATTTTTTTTTTTGTATTATTATTACCTACAAAAAAATAAAATAAAATACAATAAAACATACATTATATATTAAATATGAAATACATTACATATTAAAACGGACATACATGCATTACCTAGGATACACTAGTACGGCGGAATGTTGGATCCAGATGGAGAAGTTCCGCTAAAAAACGGATCAAATTGATCAATCCCGCCCGAGCCATCCCCACTCATACTCCTTTTGCGCCAAATTTTTTGTTGCTCTCGAAGAAGAAAAGGTCGAAATGATTCATCAACGCTCATAGGATTTTTGAAGAGAATTTTATTTTCTTCCTTTACAATGATCGCCTCAGTCCTTTTATTTTCAGCTTGAATCATTTCTTGTCGATCACACTCAGACTTTTTCATCATAGCCATCATATGTTCACTACAATTTGCCACGCGTGCAAGGACTTTAGAGCTTTCATCATCAGCTTTTCTTTTTGCTTTTGCCTTTTTTATTCCCATTGGTCTAACATTTCCTGACGGACTGTCTTCATGGTGAGCGCGCTGGATTTGAAGAATTTTTTGCACGGCATTGTCAAATTAAAGATAAGAAGGCTCACTTTGCACTTCGTGATGCTCTTATTGATCATTTGTGGGAGGAGTACTCTAATTCACAAGATTGTTAGTGTTATTTATTCTATTTTAAACGTAAGAAGTGTAATCGTGTTGTATTAGATTATACTCACATGTATCGTTTTACATCATTATGTGTTTCGTAATTTTATATTTAAATAAAAGTAATATTTGAAAACTACAAGTTTATTTACATTTTATGATTTTGATAAAATTAATAATATTTAATTTATAATTTAATTTACTAATTGAATATTTAATTGTACAAAATTAATTTAAATACGAAGATAAATATATTATTTAATGATTGTAATATATTGAAAATGATTAAAATAATAAATAGAGTAAGATATAGAGTTTCATGGTTGGAGAAGGTTTTTAAAATAGAGTTTGAAAAAGTGTATTTTGAAGTTTAGAGATCTTCATTTGGAAGTTTCTGGTTGGAGATGGCCTAATAGCACCATTAGAGAACTCCTTTAGATGCATATTTACCATGACAACAAAGAAAAGAAGATGTGCAGAAAGTAGATAGCACAATTATGAATCCTAGTAAATTTTTTTGCAGAAAACATGTTTCTTTAGGTAATATTACTGCATAACAACATAAGTAACATTTCATAAAGAGTATTGTATGGTAGGGGTGAAAAAAAATTTATTTTTCAAGTCTTATTTTTAGTTTTTTCTTTTTCAGTTATAGGCATAAATTAGATGTTGCCCGGAATGAAATATTAATATCTTTTTTTATTTTCTTATTATAATGAATTAAATCGAATACAACTTAAATGTTTTACAAAAGCATACAATACATTTATTTTATTTTAGCATAGCTAATAACAAAAGTTAGTATCAATATTTGGTAAAAATTCAAGAATTGAAGTGCTACAACTTTACATATAAGAGTAAATAAAATTATTAGAATTGTCAATTATTAATGATGGTCTAAATTTAATTGTAATGAGAGAGTACTCATCATTTAACCAATTCTTATAATGAGAGTATTTATATCACTAAATTGTGGAAATCATTCCAATTGTCTACACGGTTTAAAATCTCGTTGAAATAATTAATAAAAAAAATTAATCATCTTAGTCTATTTGAAATTTTGGTGAAATTATATGTAAAAATATAATTTGAGTTAGGGAACAATTCCAACGGGCTATAGTCAATGAAATTTTCGTTGGAATAATTAAAGTAAAATCCAACGATAACATGTCGTTGGAAATTCTGTTGAAATTTGATACAAAAATATTATATAAATTAAGAAAATCATGCCAACGGTCTAGAACCAATGGAATTTCTGTTGGAATAATTAAAAAAAATCCAACAATATCATTTTGTTGGAAATATTGTTGGAATTAGATATAAACATGTCTTTTAATTTAGGGGACCCATTCCAACAGTCCTGACGTTGTTGGAATGTTCGTTAGAATAATTTTTTTTTAAATTCCAATGCTTTTTCCAACGGTAAATTCCAACGATTTTAGTACAGTGTTGGAATGACTGTTGGATTTTTCCAACGGGTGCTTATGTCATTGGAAAAACCGTTGGAATTTTTAAAATTCCAACGGTTTATTTCTCCGTTGGAAATTTTCTATTGGAATTTCACTGTTTTCTTGTAGTGACTGCATATTAATTACAGTTTTCTTTTTGTTTAGATGAGTGTGGGGCTTTGCACTAAAAATCTGTGCTCCTGTTGAAACATTGTTCTGGTTCTAACTTGTGGGTACTGCTTGTACCTCAAGTGTTCTGAATAAAAATCTCATTTTTCTGATAAAAAAAAAATAATTACGATTTTCTTTTTGGTGGTTGCACATAATAAGAAACATATTAATGGAAGTTTATTCATTAGTTGGCTTCGAGATCCCTCTCTTTTGAATTAGTGGATGTTGTATGCTTTATGTACTATGACTTTAGTTTCTATTGTATGCTTTAAGCACTGCATTTCGTTTTCTCAAGTGCAAGTGTTTGGGCATTTCTGATGCCAGTTATTCTAATGAAAATTTTCTTTTAAAAAAAATGTGTGTTTCTTGATTTTTTGTATGGGTCTATCAAGTTTAATAACATAATACTGTTAAGTGTGATATAGAGAAGAATTTAAGAGTTTCTATATATATATATATTTTTTTTTTTTTTGGAACTTCTAATTTGCATAAGAATTACAGTTAGGGCTTTTAATATACATTAATGTGTGATACTGTCTTATTTTGTTGTATGATACTGCCATTAATATATTCTTTTGTTTTAATATGTGTTAATGTATTTTATATTTTGTTTGTTATTTGTTCAAATTTTCTTGTGTAATTGTATGATATTGTTAAATGTAATTGTGTAATGTTGTTATATTGTATGCTTTTCAGGTGTGATACTAATAAAAGAAGGTTCAACCGTGATGAAAAAAAATGTGAATTTTAAATAAAAAAAATTATCAAAACCTCGGTGAAAAAATTAAATAATTTGAAATTAGATTATATAAATTTTAAAGAAATGCTCGTTAGATAGAGTGTGTGATAATGAAATTAAATAATTAATAATACTTAAATAATTTTGATGCGTCGAAAAAGAACGCCTTTAGATATTAGCCGTTCTTCCACGAGCACTGCTAATCACGAACCAAATCACTCGTTTTATCCTTGGCAATCTTCAAATAAATCTCCTTGGGAATCCGAAAATGACCTGCAAAAGTACGCCGGAGGGAGGCTCCGGCGTAGAAGATCCGACGCTTAAGTCAGAATCGATCGTAGGAGAAATCAAGGAGGAATTTCCCTGTATATCTAGGGAAATTCCGGCGAATACAATGGTGTTTCTTCTAAATTTAGTGTGTGTTTAGTAAAAATGTATGTATTATGTCAAAGAACGTAATTAAGAATATGGAAAGAACCTGCTTATATACCTGGCCCCTCTCTCCTGAGAGGGAAAGACTTGTTCTCCCTATATTCTCGGCCCATTCCTGTAAATCAGGCCCCAAGTCCCTGAGGAATCGATCTATCTCTCTGAAGACTTGGTTCTTCAGCATATCACCCCCTATCTTCGTGGATTGACCCACTTATTTGACTTGGTTAAGAAAGATTGATTATGCGTTCCCTCTTTGGGCCAGATCTTTAGGCCCAAAAACTATTAATTCCCCCAGATGTGGGCTAGAGGCCCAATCACCCTAATTTCTCTAATTTCCCTTCCTAGGCCCAGGGATGTATTAATCCTGCTTTCCAGTGTATTGGCCTAATCATAACTATCATAATTTATCCCGTTTCCACGTGTCGACTTCTCCGAGAGCGACATATTTATCTACATCAACCACTCCCCCCTACTCTCATAAAAAAGAATAATTTTTAAGAGAGTAGGAAAATAATGACACTAAGATAACTTATAAAGAAATAATTCAATCCTTAAAATACTCCTCGAAATATTACTGATTTAATTTCTCTCCTAATAATTATCCTTTTCCACTTCCACACGCCAACTTGCTCTCGATTCTTGTAGCCAGGCGTCTGCCCGAGGGGAAACATTCAGCCGTCCTTTTCAGCCACACGCCCTTTCATTGGGGAGTATTTAATTCTCCTCGACCTCCTCCCTTCTCTCTCTTCCGCGTAATTATTTCAAAATTCATATTCATTCCACCAAAAACCCTCTTTTCTTTTCTTTCAAACCTATCCACTCTTCTCTTTCTCGTTGATATTTCTGCAATCAACTCCTCTACGTACGTCCAGCGGCCACTCCGTCATCTCTCCCAAAACCGACTTCGTTTCAGGTATCTCCTCCTTCTTATCCTTTTTCATTTACAATATCCTTATGTCATCCTCCTCCGACTCCATATCCATGGAGAGTTCAACTTCCGAATCACTTCCCATATTTCCCGTAACCGACCGAGCTTTGGAGGACAAAATCTCTGGTCCCTCGATTCTCACTCCCGAGCGCGTTGCCGCTTTTCTCCGCTCAGGGATCTTCCCTACTGATTATTCAGTTAGGGCTGCGCATAGGAAAGAACGCCCTAATTTTCCAGGTCATAACACCTTAGCCTTTTGGGAGGCTCAACTAAAAGCGGGCCTCCGTTTTCCGATCCATCCTTATCTCTCTGAAATTTCCACTTACCTTCGCATACCTCTGAACCAGTTCACTCCCAACGCTATACGCGCAATGTTAGGCTTCTATATCCTAATGAAGGGAAACGGTGGTGAGCCCTCAGCCCAACTCTTTCTAACCCAGTACGTGTGCAAGTTTGCGGACGGGTTTTTTTATGCCAGTGGTCGTACCTCCAGGACCGGAAAATTCATGGAAAAACTCCATGAAGGGGTCCAGGACTGGAAGGATTATTATTTCTTTGTTACAAATCCTCTTCCTTGGGAATTTCCTCATGAGGGGTGGATTTATGAGAATCCTGGAGTACCCCGTCCTCCTCTTTCTGTTTGTTCTTCTCTAAACTTGGATGTGATGAATCATTTAAATGATAATGTCTCTGCCCATGGCTTTTTTGATGTGATGAGTATCTGTAAGAATCCTAGAGCCCTCTCTCATTTCGGTTTTGGTCACCCTGATTATCCCCTAGGTCCCGACGATGGTAATACCATTTCTTTTTTCTTGGTATTGTCATCAAAATTTGAGCTGCCGTGGTTGTTAATGTCGTTTCATATTTCTTTGTGCAGCTATGAGTTGGTTAACTCAGATTTCTCGTGATGCCACTCCTCTCTCGATGGTTGCTAAGTCTCCGGCCCCTGAAAGTTCTTCAAAGGCCCCGATTCCTCCTTCCCCAGTGAAACCTTCCACTGGGTCAGTTGCTAAACGCATTAGGTCTTCTACTGAGAAGGCCATGGTCTCCACGTTGCCCCCTGCCTCTGATGCTTCTAAAAAGAAAAAGTCCAAGACCAAGTCCACTCTGCCCCATGTTACTCCAGATGCACCCAGTGATATCAATGTTGATCACCTCATGAGTTTCATAGAGCCTCACACTCCAACCCCTGCCACCGAGCTCCTTAATGCTCTGTCCTCCGAAGAGCGAGTTGTGCATGCCGCCCACAGCTTTACTCAGGTAGATTCTCCGCGCAGATATACTTCTGAATAATTTAATAAGAAAAAGTATACATGTCTTACTTCTTTAAATTATTCCTTGTGTAGTTTGGTTTCCTGTTCTCCGATGTGTCCGAACGAGCTCTCCAGTCCCTTCAGCTAGTGGATGATCTCCAAAGCCAAGTGGAGCTGGAAAAGGTAAAGAAGGAGATACTTGATGCAGAATTACGGGACGCTAACCAGAGGTGTAAAGTACTTCAAGCGGAGAAGACGAAGCTTTCGGGGGAGGTTTCTTCGCTGAAGAAAGAGTTCGGTGAGCGGGTTGAGCGCCTGGAGGTTACTCTTCCTTTGGCTGGTATGAAATTATGCATAGATTCCCTGTTTACCTCTGCCATGGGTCAGAAATTTCTAGGTACCTTACATCGGGAGTGGTTGGAGGCCTTTCTTCAGAGTAGCAGCTTCTTGGGGGCAATGGGTTCATATATCCCCCATTTCATCGATCATGGGTTTTCCAACGCCGTAGCTGAACATTCTGCTCCAGGATTTAATGGTCAGTATACTCGTGCCCTCCGGTTGGACGAGCTAGACACTCCCCCTAAGTTCCCTGGAGATGCTAAGGAAGACATCAACACTCCCTGGTGGTTACCTAGGATGAGGAAGGCGATCTTGGAGCTGAAAGATACTGCCCTGAAATTGGATGATCTTGCACCGGCAAAGGATATGGCTTTCCCTATCCATGTGGCCAATCCAACTCCGGTGGCAACCGTGGCAGCAGGTGCTCTAGAGGAGAAGGCGGAGGGAGGTGATTCCAGTGGGCGAGTTGAGGAGGCAGGAGAAGGTTTCGAGGGGAAGAATGATATTCCCCTCTCTTCATAACTTTATTTCTCTGATAACACTTCGGTACTTTTAAAACACTTTTTATTTTGTTAAGGCCCCTTTTGGTATTTTCAGGAGACTCCACACTCCTGGGTTTTTCTGTGGAGGACCTAGGCATGGTGCCTTAGGTCTTGAATATTCCTGCTTTACTTTTGCTCAGTATCGTACCTGCATATTATCCCCTGGCATGCGTATATATATATATATATCTATATCTCTGCTGTTTAGACATATAATGTAGTACCTGTCCTGCTCTTTCTTTACTTATGAATTTAGCATGTTTCTAGCCTCTTCTTGACACGTAAAGGCTCTAAAGCTCCTAGAGAAATCTCTAAATAAGAATATGGAGTTTATGTTTCTGTACTTACTTGGTGACTTGATAATGCTTCTAGTTTCACTCCTAGAGTTAGAATTTTTAGGGATTATACTCTCCCCTAAGTAGAATTTTTAGGGATTATACTCTCCCCTAAGTTGTTTATACTCGTAAGAGTTGTTTATACTCGTGAGAGTTCTTAGGGATTATACTCTCCCTGAAGTTAGAATGTTTAGGGATTATACTCTCCCAAAAGTTAAAATGTTTAGGGATTATACTCTCCCAAAAGTTAAAATGTTTAGGGATTATACTCTCCCAAAAGTTAAAATGTTTAGGGATTATACTCTCCCAAAAGTTAAAATGTTTAGGGATTATACTCTCCCTTAAGTTGTTTATACTCGTGAGAGTTGTTTATACTCGTGAGAGTTGTTTATACTCGCGAGAGTTGTAAGAGTTCTTAGGGATTATTGGCAGGTTAATCATATCTTCTGCTACCATACCCCCTACTCCCCCTAGCTTTAGAGGCTGTCGTGGATAGAGGCTTTAGGAATTGTTCCTAAGAATTTTACATTCGGGTCTTTATGAGCTGGTGTAAGTCTCATTATCTTGCAATATCTCTATCATGTTATGTTTTAATTTCCAAAGTACACTCGTTATCTCAGCGCTCATTATGCAGACCCCTAACAGTTATCTTAGCACGGTATTAATGTATGAGAAATATTTTGTCATAAAATTGGCACATAAAGATCCTCCCATCATAAAATTGGCATACAAGAGTCATCTCATCATCATATTAACATGCGTTAAGGGAAATTGCTAAAATTTTATCAAAACCGATGCTCCATTGATCAAAAGTGTTCATCAACATAGGCAAATAAGGGGAACCTATGCCGGCCTCATTAAAAACCTCTCCGTGGTAAAACCCCAAAGGGAAACCCACGTAGAGGGAAAAAGAGTGCCGGTGAAGCAATTATTCGAATAAGAAGTAAACATTCAAAATTGTTCATAAAGGGGAAGGAAGTAGGGGAATAACACCTTCTTCAAACATAAAATCTCTTCAAGTGGCACACATTCTATGGCCTTAGTATTTCTTTTCCTGTCATGTCCTGGAGCTTGTATGCTCTGCCTTTTAGTACCTGTATTACCCTGTAAGGACCTTCCCAATTGGGTTCCATTTTCCCAGTGTTCTTCAAAGCATCTGCTCTCCGAAGGACTAAATCTCCAACTTTAAAGGAACGAGGGATTACCCTGCGATCGTATGCTGCCTTGATCCGACTCTTGTACCTTTCTTCTTTCAATCTCGCCATCTCTCTCTCTTCATCTACCAGGTCCAGCGCCTCCCTCATCAATTCTTCAATTCTTTTTTCTTCAAAATAGGTGATTCGGTGCGATTTGAGTCTGGCTTCAGGAGGTATCACTGCCGCTGCCCCATATACCAAGTAGAAGGGAGATTCGCCCGTAGCTGTTTTAGGGCTGATCCTGTAGGACCAGAGGACGTTGTCTAACTCCTTCACCCATTTTCCTCCTACCTCTTCCAATCGTGTTCGGATACCATCTACTAGGATTCTGTTTGTAACTTCCACCTGCCCATTGGCTTGTGGGTGGGCTACCAAAGTAAATCTCTGTACAATGTTCCATCTTTCGCACCATCTCCTCACCTTCTCTCCATTGAATTGTGTTCCGTTGTCGGAAACCAAGATTCTAGGTATTCCAAACCTGCAACAAATATGTCTGGCAAGAAAAAGAATTACATTATCTTCCTCGATTTTGGCCAAGGGCACAGCCTCTACCCATTTACTGAAATAATCCACGGCTACGATCAAAAAATTTCTCCCTCCTGGTGCCTAGGGGAAGGGTCCCACTAGATCTATTCCCCATTTGGCGAAGGGACAGGGCGAGTACATGGCCCCCATTTCTTCTGCAGGTACTCGTATCAAAGGCCCATTTTTCTGACACTTCTCACATTTCTTCACGTATTCTCTAGCGTCTCTGATTATGTTAGGCCAGTAGAAACCTGCCCTAAATACCTTCTTCACCATAGTCTGGTAACCTTCATGGCTGGATGCGCAACCTTCATGGATGTCCTTGATCACTAGCTCTGCTTCTCTTCTTGAAAGACATTTCAAATAGGGTTGAGTGAAGGATCTCTTGTACAATTGGCCTCCTAGGATAGAATACTTCCTTCTCCAAGCTTTGGCCTCTCTGGACATTGGGGTTACCGGCCCCCTGTTCAATTCTTTCCATATCTCTTTCCTCCAGTCATCCCCTGCTGTTATCTCTCCGACCAAGGATTCAGTAGCTAATTGATCTGCCACTAACAGGGTTACCTTTCTGTCTCTCTCGAATTCAGTGGAACTAGCTAGTTTAGACAGTCCATCTGCTTTCACATTCTCTTCTCTCGGCACCTGTATCACTTCAAAAGTATGGAATTTATTCTTTAGTTTCTTTACCTGTTCTAAATAGGAGATCATCCTCTCATCTTTGGCGAGGTACTCCCCCATGACCTGTTGCACTACCAGCTGTGAGTCAGAGTACAGGGTGACTTTCTGTGCCCCTAACTCTGCTGCCATGCTAGCTCCTCTAATCAGGGCTTCATATTCTGCACCATTGTTTGAGGTTGAGAACCGGAATTTGACAGCTACCTGTACTTCTTGGCCATCAGGGTCAACCAACACTATCCCTGCTCCACATCCCAAGGCGGATGCTGAGCCATCCACGTATACCTTCCATCCCTGTTCTTCTTCCACTCTGGTAGACTCTTGAATAAAGTCTGCTAAAGCTTGAGCTTTGATGGCCCTCCTTGGTTCGTAGTCAATATCATACTCCTGCAATTCCACTGCCCATCTGACCATTCTTCCTGATAAATCTGCTCTCCCTAGCGTCTGCTTCAACGGGAAATTAGTCTGCACCATCACTTTATAAGATAGGAAGTAAGGGCGTAGTCGCCTAGCCGTTACCACCACTGCCAGGGCTGCCTTCTCCACCTCTGAATATCTTATTTATGCTCGAATGACTTTGCTCACATAATATATGGGCTGTTGTGTGGAGCCTTCCTCTTTCATCAGGGCTGTACTCAGAGAATGTTCCCCTACTGAGAGGTATAGGAGTAAAACATCTCCCTGAGTGGGCTTGGTTAACTTCGGGAGTTGTTCTAGATGGAGCTTCAGTTCTTCGAAAGCCTTTTGACACTGTTCATCCCATTCGAACCTTGACCCCTTCCTTAGTGTTCTGAAGAAGTGATGGCTCTTCTCCGCTGATTTTGCTATGAATTTGCTAAGGGCTGCGATTCTGCCGTTCAGGGTCTGCAATTCCTTCAGGTTTTGAGGGGGTTGCATGTCAAGGACCGCTTTCACCTTGGCAGGGTTAACCTCTATTCCTCTTTGAGTCACCATATATCCCAGGAATTTCCCTGACCCTACTCCAAAGGAACATTTAGCAGGGTTAAGTTTGATACCGTTTTCTCTAATTACCTGAAATATCTCCTTCAGGTCATTAATGTGCTCTTCTGCTTTGATGCTTTTAGCTAGCATATCGTCTACATAAACCTCCATGTTTATCCCTATCTGTCCTCGGAAAACCGAGTCTACCATCCTTTGATAGGTGGCTCCTGAATTTATCAGTCCGAACGGTATACGTACATAACCAAAAGTACCACACGTTGCAATAAAGCATACCTTTGGTATATCAAGGGGGTTCAGCTGGATCTGATGGTACCCTTGATATGCATCCATCATGCTGAGTAATTCAAATCTGGACGTAGCATCCACCAGTTGATCAATCCTAGGCAGGGGATAGTGATCCTTAGGGCATGCTTTGTTTAGATCCCTAAAGTCAATGCACATCCTCCATTTGCCGGCTCCCTTGGACACCAGCACTGCGTTCGAGAGCCATTCAGGGAACTGAACTCTCTTCACGTGCCCTGCACTCAACAATTTATCGATTTCCTCTTTCACAATGAGGTTCTTCTCTTTGCCGAAGTTCCTTAACTTCTGCTTCACGGGCCTAGCTTTGGGATCCACATTCAGATGGTGTACTGCTATTTCTGGAGGGATACCCGTCATATCCGTCGCCGTAAATGCGAAAATATCCGCATTCTCCTGGAGGGTGAGTATCATCTTTCCCTGGAGCTCAGGGTTCATATTTGTACCTATCCTGGTTGTGAATCCCTCCTTTCCTGGGTAGAGCTCGATGCTCATTAACTCCTCATCTGCTTTGGCTTTGGGTTGCTCTTGCACTAGCTCACCCACTCTCTGTCTTTTCAACTCAGGGTCTTCACCCTTAAATCTCTCCATTCCTCGGAACATGGCCCTGTCTGCTATCTTGACCGATTCCACGTAACACTTCCTTGCTTGGTATTGGTCCCCACATATCTCTCCCACACCCCCCGAGGCATGGAATTTCATCTTCATGTGGAAGGTGGAGATCACTGCCTGAAAGATATTCAAGCTTGGCCTTCCCATTACTACATTATATGAAGATGGGACATCTACAATCAGGAATTCTATTACTTTTACGCGACGGTTAGGGGCGATTCCTAACCCTATTTGCAGTAACGCTGAACCCAGGGGTTGAATAGCTCCCCCTGAGAATCCATAAAGGGCTGTCTCCACCGGTCTGAGCTTTATATTTAGATCCATCTTCTTGAAGCACTCCAAGAACATGTTATCGGCAGAGCTTCCTGTGTCTACAAAAATTCTTACTACATCGTATCCCGCTATATCCGTAGTAATGACTAATGCGTCATTAAGAATTTCTCTGGGTTCCCCCGCATCTTCTGGCCCAAAATGAATGTCTGGACCCTCTGTCATCTTTCCCACCACATGGTGTTCTATATTCCTCTCGCTCTTCAGCGACCTAACGCTCTGCTTCCTCTGCCTGAAGGAATCCCCATCAGCAGGGCCTCCCATAATCATGTGAATAGTTCCCCTCTTTTGGGGAGGGGGTGGTTGCTCCTCGGTATTCTTCCTCTGATCTCTTCTATTATCTTCATGTTTCCCCTCGGGGTCCTTTATCTTTTGTCCCCGGGGACCCTGTCGATCTCTAAATATAAATTCTTTCAGATGGCCTGCCTGAATCATTCTCTCTATTTCGTCCTTCCGATGCCAACATTGGTTGGTATCGTGGCCATAATCATTATGGAATCTGCAAAATCTGTCTGACTTAGGATTTTGGGGACCCCTATTTCTTGAGTAGGGGAACTTCATATCAGTATGGTCCCCTGCCACTTCCAGAACTTCGGCTGGTTCTATCCTCAGAGGGGTATACCTCCTCGTCCTTCCTCTGGGGCTCCAGGGTGCAGCTTCCTCTCTTCTTACATTTTCCAACCTCCTGGAGTTTCTGTGTCTCTCCGGACTTGGCCTCCTAAGCGGAATTTCCTTCCTCCTTTCTCCATTACCCGCTATTGTCCTGGTCTCCGAGCGCTTAACCTTCCTTACCTCTTCCAGGGTGAGGTATTTTTCTGCTCTCCTCAGTAACTCATCAAAAGTCCGAACTGGCTTCTTAGCTAGAGATGTGAACAGATCTCCATCTCTTAACCCGTTGGTAAGGGCGTTGATTTTGACCTCCGAGGAGGCTGTGGGCACTTCCAGGGCCGCTTGGTTAAATCTTTTTAAGAAAGCCCGTAGACTCTCGTTCTCTCCTTGTCGCATGTTAAACAAAGTGAGGGTGGCTCTAGGCTGTCTCCTAGCACTAGCGAATTGATGCAGGAACAATTCACTGAATTCGGACCATGAGTGAACAGTATCCGGTCCCATTTGCGTGAACCATTGCTGTGCAGCCTTAGATAGGGTGATCAGAAATACTCTGCACTTGACACCCTCTCCATATCGATGTAGTAGAGCGGCATTCTCAAACCTCATCAGATGCTCGTACGGGTCCGTGGTGCCATCATATTCAAAGTTTAAAGATTTGAAATTAGAGGGCAGTTCATCTTGTAAAATATTAGATGAGAATTGATATCCAGTGGTGTAAGAGGGTTTACTTACATTGTCAGTAATATGTCTCTGCATATCCCTCATCTCTTTACGCAAGGCCTGTATTTGATCACTGACGGCTCCTTGGTACGTGTCGTCCGTGCTTTCTCCCATCCCTGTATCCAGAGTGGTATCCCCAAGGATCCTCTCCACATCCCTCTGAGGGGGTCTTTCCAGGATACTTCTTTCGGCCTGGGAAGGTACCTTTTCTTCTGGGTTTCGAGGGAGATCCTCATTCCTGGAGGGGACTGGGACAGAATCGATGACATGTTCTGGGGGATTTTGTCTTGTACCCCTATGGGTAGGTGGAATGGGTTCGGGAGGACGAAGTCCGCGAGCAACGATTATCCTTTCAACCGATTGCGCGATCATCTCATCTAACTGATCTCGAGAGACAGTCAGGAGTTCCGGTTGAGCGTTAGGGTTATCCTTATTGATCCCACTCCCCGAAGCTCCTGAGGTACCTGGTACATCTCCCTCTTGAGCAGGAGGGATATCCTCTGGTGTGTGATCTACAGGTTGTTTCCCTAGATTTCAATTTAAGGGAAAACCTGGAGGGGGGATATCTTCTGGTGTATGATCCACAGGTCGTTTCCCTAGATTTCGATTTAAGGGAAACCCTGGAGGAGGCGGAGGGAAAGGAGGAGGCGGAGGGAAAGGAGGAGGAATGGAATCTCCTTTCTCCTTTGTCTGCTTCGTTAAATCTTGTCCTCCACCCATTTAAGTACGAATCTTTTCTCACGCCTTAGCTTGAAATGTTCCCACAGACGGCGCCAGCTGATGCGTCGAAAAAGAACGCCTTTAGATATCAGTCGTTCTTCCACGAGCACTGCTAATCACGAACCAAATCACTCGTTTTATCCTTGGCAATCTTCAAATAAATCTCCTTGGGAATCATAAAATGACCTGCAAAAGTACGCCGTTGGGAGGCTCCGGCGTAGAAGCTCCGACGCTCAAGTCAGAATCGATCGTAGGAGAAATCAAGGAGGAATTTCCCTGTATATCTAGGGAAATTCCGGCGAATACAGTGGTGTTTCTTCTCAATTCAGTGTGTGTTTAGTAAAAATGTATGTATTATGTCAAAGAACGTAATTAAGAATATGGAAAGAACCTGCTTATATACCTGGCCCCTCTCTCCTGAGAGGGAAAGACTTGTTCTCCCTATATTCTCGGCCCATTCCTGTAAATCAGGCCCCAAGTCCCTGAGGAATCGGTCTATCTCCCTGAAGACTTGGTTCTTCAGCATATCACCCCTATCTTCGTGGATTGACCCACTTATTTGACTTGGTTAAGAAAGATTGATTATGCGTTCCCTCTTTGGGCTAGATCTTTAGGCCCAAAAACTATTAATTCCCCCAGATGTGGGCTAGAGGCCCAATCACCCTAATTTCTCTAATTTCCCTTCCTAGGCCAAGGGATGTATTAATCCTGCTTTCCAGTGTATTGGCCTAATCATAACTATCATAATTTATCCCGTTTCCACGTGTCGACTTCTCCGAGAGCGACATATTTATCTACATCAAACACTCCTCCCTACTCTCATAAAAAATAATAATTTTTAAGAGAGTAGGAAAATAATGACACTAAGATAACTTATAAAGAAATAATTAATTCCTTAAAATACTCCTCGAAATATTACTGATTTAATTTCTCTCCTAATAATTACCTCAAGAAGGCTTCAAGCCTTTTCCACTTCCACACGCCAACTTGCTCTCGATTCTTGTAGCCAGGCGTCTGCCCGAGGGGAAACATCCAGCCGTCCTTTTCAGCCACACGCCCTTTCATTGGGGAGTATTTAATTCTCCTCGACCTCCTCCCTTCTCTCTCTTCCGCGTAATTATTTCAAAATTCATATTCATTCCACAAAAAACCCTCTTTTCTTTTCTTTCAAACCTATCCACTCTTCTCTTTCTCGTTGATATTTTTGCAATCAACTCCTCTACGCACGTCCAGCGGCCACTCCGTCATCTCTCCCAAAACCGACTTCGTTTCAGGTATATCCTCCTTCTTATCCTTTTTCATTTACAATATCTTATTCAGTTTCTCTCTACATTCAGTCTCATTAATTCCATTCTCTCTCTGTAGCATATTGAACTCATGGAGTATAGCTCTACCTTTCTTTACTTTTTTGTTTTTCTGTTGTGAGGTTGTGAGTTGTTGTAGCCTTGTAGGTAGGTGAAGATGTAAACACATTAATTACGATTCCTCTCTTTTGAATTAGTGCACAAAAGAAAACTGCATATTAATTACAATTTTCTTTTTGTTTAGATGAGTGTGGGGCTTTGAACTAAAAATTTGTGCTCCTGTTGAAACATTGTTCTGGTTCTAACTTGTGGGTACTGCTTGTACCTCAAGTGTTCTGAATAAAAATCTCATTTTTCTGATAAAAAAAAATAATTACGATTTTCTTTTGGGTGGTTGCACATAATAAGAAACATATTAATGGAAGTTTATTCATTAGTTGGCTTCGAGATCCCTCTCTTTTGAATTAGTGGATGTTGTATGCTTTATGTACTATGACTTTAGTTTCTATTGTATGCTTTAAGCACTGCATTTCGTTTTCTCAAGTGCAAGTGTTTGGGCATTTCTGATGCCAGTTATTCTAATGAAAATTTTCTTTTAAAAAAAAATGTGTGTTTCTTGATTTTTTGTATGGGTCTATCAAGTTTAATAACATAATACTGTTAAGTGTGATAGAGAGAAGAATTTAAGAGTTTCTATATATATATATATATATTTTTTTTTTGGAACTTCTAATTTGCATAAGAATTACAGTTAGGGCTTTTGATATACATTAATGTGTGATACTGTCTTATTTTGTTGTATGATACTGCCATTAATATATTGTTATGTTTTAATATGTGTTAATGTCTTTGATATTTTGTTTGTTATTTGTTCAAATTTTCTTGTGTAATTGTATGATATTGTTAAATGTGATTGTGTAATGTTGTTATACTGTATGCTTTTCAGGTGTGATACTAATAAAAGAAGGTTCAACCGTGATGAAAAAAAATGTGAATTTTAAATAAAAAAAATTATCAAAAGCTCGGTGAAAAAATTAAATAATTTGAAATTAGATTATATAAATTTTAAAGAAATGCTCGTTAGATAGAGTGTGTGATAATGAAATTAAATAATTAATAATACTTAAATAATTTAGAATTAAATTATGTGAATTTTAAACTAAAAAAATGATGAAATGTAATGGTTGGGGATTGAACCCATGTATTTTGAGTAAAGAAAAAAATCCTTTCCACTGGACCAATTACACATAATTTAAGGATAATTGATATTTGTACTATATATTCATGTTCCCAGGGACCCACCCAAACCGGGTTGACTCGCGAATTTATTGAATTGGAGTATGTTTTAGAATGTTTTACACCTAATTACACCTAACATATATATTTTCACACAAGTCATCCCCTTTTTGTGCAAATAGTTTATGTGTAATTATGTGTAAATTGTATATTTATTTTCCTTATTTGCTTGATTTGCACATAATTACACATAAGTTATTTTCACCTCCCTTTAAATTAATTTATATATTTGGCCTAATTATCATCGATGAAGCTACGTACTAGATTGCTATGAATAGTGGAGGGTACTAGCACCAGATGTATCATCGAAATAGCTAATTAAGGAAACCCTAATTATAATCGATGAGCTACGTACTAGATTGTAAAAATATGATTGAAAAAGAACAAATTATCTCTCCATTTCCATATATGGACCACAAATTCGTTATTTTAATAATATTCAAAGAATGGGATCTTCTGATAATTAAAAGAGATATTGATTCAAAATGAAATACACGTTTTGTGGTCCTTAAATATTTTGTCCACTCACTCTTTAGTAGCTAGTTTCTTCTGTACTAACTATATATATTACTATAAATAGGGGAGAAGGTAGCACCAAATTAATTAAAGAAACCCTAGCTAATGGCTTTCTCAAACACCCTACTTTCCTCGTTCCTCGTCCTCATCCTCATCCTAGCAAACGAGGTGGTGTCTCAAGGAGACAGAACCACCTTCACCTACGATAGTTTCAACTCAAGCTCACCCTCGCTTATCTTCCAAGGTGATGCATTTGTTCCATCTTCTTCCTCATTCGTTCGTCTCACAAGAGTCACTCCCACCGGTCAACCTGCAGAATGGAGCATCGGGAGGCTGGTGTACTCCCCGCCGGTGAAGTTTTGGGATGTAGGGTTTCAAGCATCGTTCATAACTTCCATAAGGTTTATCATCACGCCCAGTATAATTTCCCGAAATCCACCAGGGTCCGGATTGACCTTCTTCATTGTACCCGTTAACTCTCCCATCCCTCTAGGTTCATACTATGGGAATTTAGGTCTCTTTGATCCTCGAACGGGCCTAGCTCCCTCTGTGTTTGCTGTCGAATTCGACTCTGCCATAAATCCGTGGGATCCTAGTCAGCCACACATCGGAATCGACATCAATTCTAGAGTCTCTAGAAAAACCTTGCCCTTTCCAGTGGTGGGCCAAGAGGTGACTGCATTCATACACTACTCTTCCTCCCTTAGGACCGTAACCGTCAATGCCAGAATCGGATCACAAACTTCAACGGTCTCTTACAACATTGACTTGAAAACTATTCTTCCTAGACAGGTTCAAGTTGGAGTCTCTGCTGCAACAGGATCATATGTTTCATTTCATGACCTCCGCGCCTGGACTTTCACTTCCGTTCTCGCCCCGGAACCCAACAACCGCAATGAAACCTACATTCAACAATATGTCTGATTTTTATATATATGTTGTTAATATTAGGCCATCAATAAGGACGTCGTCTATCCACTATATATAATTAACAAGGCCGGCCCCTTCTTTCTTCTAGCTAGCTAGCTTTTTGTTCCATCTTATATATGTCACATTAATAATGACTAGACTAGAGCTCATCTCTCTCTATGTCCCTGCTGCACTATTTTCTTTTCTGCTTTATGGATATATATATGGAAAGTCTGTTGAATGTGTTTTTTAATTTCTCTTTCCTATATATATTAATTTGTAACGCGCGTCAACAAAATATATTTCGCATAAACTTGATAATATTGCTGTGTATTTCATGTGATAATGAATATATATACACTACACGCCTGATGCTCATAAAAGAAAACAAATAACAGAATGGGCCTACAACTAAATAGCCCAACAAACTAACTGACTACCAATACTCGATCCTCCTCAAGTTGAAATGTGAAGATTTCAAACACTCGATCAATTTGCCTTTCAAAATCGAAACCGAATGATAAGAAGGAGCATCTTAAGCTTCAGGAAAATATCTCACAACATATATATATGCCAGATAAGGTGGTCCACCAAAGCTATATCAAAACAAACAAATATTAATGCAATGAGTGTACAAATGCTTTTTTTTTTTTCATCAGGCAAAAAGTTTATCTTCATAAATATAGTTTGTAAACAGCATAAACAGCTGGTAGCAGGGGTACCATTGAAACAAAACAGAAACTTAGATTGCATATTTAATCAAAACCAATCCCCCTATCTCAATATTAGTTCTAATAGTCAAAGGGAATCAAATTGGTTATTATTTGTCTTCTATCACTAGCCTATAGAATTGCACCAAGTTGTAGGGATCTAGAATATTCTAAGGTCTACCAATCTGATGCAATGATTGAACTTATTGCTTCATAAGGCCTTAGTAAGTATATCCGCTGCATTTTCTTATGCAGAAACCTTCTTGACTTCTACAAGTCCTTTCTCTAAGACGTCTCACATCAATGTACCATGATCTTTAATGAAACACTCGATGTTTAGTTAAATAAATTGTGTTTTGATTGTCACAAAGAGCAGTAACACTCTTCTAAATAATCCTAACATCTCTCAAAATGCCACTTAACCACATTGCTTCCTTCACAACTTCTGTCATGGTTATGTTTTCTGCTTCGGTAGTGGATAGATTCACCATTGATTGAAGTTTTAGTCCTCCAAATAATTTTTGTACCATATATGAAGGGTGAATATATATCCAGAAAGTAACTTCCTTGTGTCCACATTAGCAGCAAAATCCGAATCAACAAAACCTCTAAAGGGATTCTTAGTATCAGCTGCCCTTCAAACATCCAACCTTGATTCTCAGACCCTTTGAGATATCATAATATCCATTTCAATGCCTCCTAATGGAACATGCTTGGATTACTTTCATGAGCATAAGTTTAGGAAATTGACTCATTATCTTGTAGCTCATTTAATTAACTAGTTTCTACTGGACTTTATGTTTTTAGCCCATTTGCATTTTAGGGTTATTTCTATGTTTAAATAGGTAAAAGAAGGAGATATAATACAATGAGAAATATTTCCAAATTCCTTCATCTTCTGGGTTCTTCTACAATTCTCCTTCTAAATTCTATTTTTCTCAATCTCTCCTTCTATCTCTTCAATCATTATTTCAAAAACCATACAAAAAATACATGGATTTCAAGAGTAGTGATGGGACCACTACAAATGGTATCCAGAGCCACCCATCTTTGGGTATGACGAAAGTGTGTTATTTACCCGGGCAAATTATCAAATTTGGTTCTAATTTACAGGACAAATTAAAGAAGGTGGATAGCAAACTTGACCACATATATTACAGAAATCCTAGCCTCGATGATGTTGCAGCTGTCAAATGTCAACAAAGAAAAAGACGTATTTGAAGAAGAATCTACCCCAGAAAAACTCTATTCTAATTTTTCTGAGGAAAATAACAAATCTCACGAGCCACTAACGATATGTTGTTTCCAAATTCCTCTGATTTGGCCGATTCCACCAATATACCCATACGCCGTCACTCGCCGCAGAAATCTATTGGATTCCTTTCGGCAGATACACCTGCAATCTGCCCACCACCATATTTTGGGGCCAGAGACCAATTTAATTGTTGATGACTGTCGAGAAGAGGTATATGTACAATCGTTCATTTTTGCTTCGATTACCAACAATTGTGGTATGATTTGCATCTCGCCTTCATTCGAAACACCAATATTTGATTTTAAGTATGATGAATATTGGCCTCCTCCTATGATTTTATCGTTAATTATCTATGTTTTCCCCTGCCTAAATGTGAGAATTAATATTCTTATTAAAAGTACGTTGGTATTTGTATGAGTTGCAAAGTCAGTTTAGGATTGTGAAGCATTGGGTATATATGGCTTGTGATCCGAGGGCATGGAAGGTACTTGATTCTTTCACAAATAGATGGATGAGACTGCCTAAGATTCTTTATGGTGATTGTTTCAATTACACAGATAAAGAATTGCTAGCAATAGGGAGTGAGTTACTAGTTTTTGGAAGAAATTGTGGATCGATTGCTATTATAGTTGGAAAAATTGGCAAGGGTGAAAATACATTGCAATCAGCCGAGCTTTTCGATTCTTTAACCGTGGAGTTTGATCTTACACTACAAAAAACGCGGGGTTTGCCGACGGAAGACTACCGACGGAATCCATTCCGTCGGCCGTCCCGACGGATCGCCGACGGAATATTGGAATCGACTGACTTCCAACGGAATCCAACATCCGTCGGGACCGTCCAACGGATTTCCCGACGGAATTTAGTTTCACAGTCAAACAGTGTCGTTTTAGCCTTGCTTCCCGACGGATTTTTCCGTCGGTAGTTCAAATTTCGACTACCGACGGAATAATCCGTCGGTAACCGAACCGCTTTGACCCACCGCCTCGGATACCAATGAAAAGACGCGTGGAATAAATATTCGCGTGCTACCGACGGAATTATCCGTCGGTAGCAAATTTTTTTTTTTTTATAAGAACTACCGAAGGCAGTTTGTGAAGAAGGAAAAAAAAATCACTTTTGTCTCGTCTCCTCTGTTCGTGGTGGTTTCGTGCGTGGATTGGATTTTCTTGTGCGTGGATTGATCGACAAAGGGCATAACGATTATCTACTCCAATTTTCTTCAATTTAAACGGTACGTTTTATAAATTCATAATTAATTTTAATTAAGTTATTGTATTAATTATTGCATGTTAATTATTATAAAACTGTTATTGAATTATTATAAATTGCATGTTAATTATTATAAAACTGTTATTGAATTATTATAAATTGCATGTTAATTATTATAAAATTGCATGTTCGTAGTTGATGAATATGTATAATTAATTCAAATATATGTTAGTACGTGGATTATATGTTTTTTATTGGTTAATTGTAATTAATTAATGTATGTTAGTTCAAATATATAGTGTAGCTAGTTCTTGTTAGTTCAAATATATAGTGTAGTTCTTGTTAGTTCGTTTTGATAATTAAACTAAGTTATTATTGTTGATTAAATTAGTAATTATTGTTATAAGTAGGGGTGTTGTACGTTTGATTAATATAGTAATTATTGTTATTGTTTAAATTAAGTCATTATTAATTAGTTTGGTAAATTATTGATTTCATTAGTAACGTGATTTGTTATTGATTAAATTAGGAAATTATTGACTTAAATTACTAAAATGTTATTAATTAAATTAGGAAATTATTGATTTCATTACTATATTAATTATTGATTAATTTATTATACTTTTAAATTTTATTTATTAAAATAGATGAGTGAATATGCTAGTGGGGCCTCAGGATCTCGACGTAGGAGAGGCTCACTTAGGCCTGTTGAGCCTCCTATGACGACGTCGTTGCCATCCGTTCCACAGCATTCGCCGCCGTCATCTCAGTCGTCGGTAGCTCGTCGACATCCCACGCGGGCCCGAGAAACCAGACTGAGAGTATGGATTGAGGGAGTACATTAAGTAATTAATTAAATAATTTTAAGGTTTAACAATATTTAATAGCATCAATTTTTGTACATTTTTTTAATTTATAATGTGTTTGTTTCTTAATATATAATGTCACAGCTTACTTCCTGGTAATGAGGTGTCGAAGATTTGCACTGATTCGATTATTAAGTGCAAGGTTGTTGCGAATGCCTACTCTTGGCTGAAGGTGCCGCAGACGAAAAAGGATGAATACTGGGAGGAATTCCAGGTATTTGAGTGCATTCAATTAAATATTAATAAACAATTTATTATATATATTATTTGATAAATATGCTGATCGAATATGTGCAGAAACATGCTTATTGGCTTAGGGAGTTTTTTTTCGGACGATGATATTCACACGCACTGGGCCGTTTCATGTCAATCTAGGTATAATGAGGTAGTGTACACCTGGAGGACTGCTTGGCGTAGTCGTGGCGTGGTGCAGACGTTGGGTACGGACGAAAGTGGAGTCGACGTGTGGAACACGTTGACCACGTATTGGAGTAGCCCGGAGTACGTGCGGAAGTGTAATACTGCTCGAGCCAACCGTAGAAGTGATGTGGGAGGTGGGATGCCAAGGCATCGGGGGGGGGGGGGGGGGGGCGATCCACGTATGAGCACTCAATTGCTCTAGTAAGTGTTCACTAAATTTATTTCAATTATTTATATTATATAAAATAATTTTTATATGCTCATTTGGTACGAAATAGGAGCGGGATCTTGGGCGTGAACCCACACACACGTGGATCGGTTGAACCTTCTTCATCCGTTTGATCGAGATACGCAGACGTCCACATATGGACGTACTACACATATGGACGTACTACCGAGCTTCACGTAAGTTTAATTAAATTGTGATATTTTTTTAATATTTAATTAATTAAATGTATTGAACTATGTATTAATTATTTAATTTTTTTTAATTATGTAGTTGAATGTGAACCGGAGGATTGAAGAGGCCACGACACAGGCTTCTGCTGAAGTCGGGCCCAGCGCTCCCCCTCCGCCTGATCTTAACCAGATTTACCTGGACGTTGCCCCGACTGATCGAGGACGGATCCTTGACCTTGGCCGGATGAGCCACGGAGTGAGAGCTGCGTCGTCCAGTTCGTCCCAGCGTGCATCGCAGGCCTCTGTATCCTCCACTGCTGCTCCGAACCCGAACCTAGTCAACTAGATGAACCACTACTTCCGACAGATAACTGAAACTATGGGTCGATCGTTGGGGATGTCTGCTGATCAAATAGATACATGCTTTGCACAGGCGATGAGCGTTCCCCCTCCGCCTTTGAATGCTCCGGTTGGTCCAGTTCCCCCTACAGCTCCAGTTCCAGCTCCAGATGCAGCCGCAGACGACGACATCGACGTCGACTTGAATTTCGGTGGCGGTGATGACTTTTTTGACTTTAATGGTTGATGTTTGAACACTTTAATTTTCTGTCGAACTATTTATTTTTCTGTCGAACTATTTAATTTTCTGTCAAACTATTTAATTTTCTGTCGAACTATTTATTATTCTGTTGGACATATTTATTTCGGTTGATGCTTGTTTGTCAATGGATTGTTTATTTATGTTATTGTTTTTAATTTATACATAATACATAATTTTTCGTTAGATTTGGTATAAAGTAAAGTATTTTTTAATTTTTTTTTCGATATTTTTTTATTCCGCCAAAATTACCGACGGAAATAAAAATTCCGTCGGAAATAAAGTCTGCCGACGGAAATTCCGTCGGTGCAGTACATTACCGACAAAATTTTGGGCGCCACTCTACCGACGGAATTTCAAAATCCGTCGGTAAATTCAAAATGTACTCTACCGACGGAATTTGAAAATCCGTCGGTAGCGCGCAGTACTTTGCAGAAGCTTTTTTCCCCTTTCTCACTCAGTCGAAAAAAATTGTGGAAATTGTATGAAAGCAAGCAAATTTCGGTATGTTTTTCTTTTTTACTTGGTTAAATTTTGTAGTTTAGTTGTGCATTTTATATGGTTGTAGTTTAATTAGTTGTGCATATTATATATTTGTAGTTTAGTTGTGTATTTTAATTATATTTTTTGTAGTTTAATTAGTTGTGCATTTTTATATGTTTGTAAGAATTTTATGTTAAATGTTTAACAAATGGAATTGCTGGATCGTCGATGGATGTATTGTACTCCTAGGTTCATTTTAGGAAATGTGAATAGTGAATTTTACAATGAACTTGTGTCATTTGTTGAATTTGCAAAGCTCCACCCACATTACATGTATGGGGATTGTATCAAGTGTCCGCGTAATGCCAAAAAATGTCAGAATAAAATATTTAAGTCGATTGATGAGGTTTTGGTACATGTTCTGAAGAATGGTTTCATTGTTAATTATTATAACTGGACATTTCACGGCGAAGGACGTTGCCCTTATAACTTTGATCAAGTTTTATACTATTACACTGCTGGTATCTATGATAGACAAATATATGGTAATCAAGCCGGCACGAGTAATGAACAACAATTTGGTGGGGAACAACAGTTTGGTGGGGAACAACAATTTGGTGGGGAACAACAGTTTGGTGGTGAAGAACAATTTGGTGGGGAACAACAGTTTGGTGGTGAAGAACAACTTGGGGAGGGAGAACCCAATATGTATCAAACAATGATAATGGAAGCCGGTTTTTCAAATGTAGAAGAGGAGCCGACGGATGAAGCATTTCGGTTTTATGAAATGCTCAAATTTGTCGATCAAGATTAGTATCCGGGTTGTGATTCTCACTCTCAACTGTCATTTAATGCCCAACTTATGGCTATCAAGACCAAGAACAAGCTTTCTAACAGGGCATATGAGCAAATGACACAATTATGCAGTGAGATCTGCCCTCCTGAGAATAAGGTGCCTACAACGTATCATCAAAGCAAACAAATGATGAAAAATATGGGATTGCCGGTCGAGAAGATTGATTGTTGTGTAAACGGTTGCATGTTATATTGGGGTGATGAAGATAACAATCTGAACATGTGTAGGATGTGTGGTCATCCTCGTTACAAAGAGCCACGTCGGAAGGGGCCCGCTGGTCAATCGAAGTCGTCGAAGAAGAAAGTGGCACACAAGAAGATGTATTATCTTCCAATCATTCCTATTTTAATGAGATTGTATCAATCTACTGCCACAACACAACACATGACGTGGCATGCAACAAATTTATCTTCGACCGAGTCTAGGGAGATGCGACATCCGGCGGACTCGGAGGCTTGGAAACACCTTGACAACGTGTATCCCAATTTTTCTTCTGAACAGAGGAATGTGAGGCTAGGTTTGTGTACTGATGATTTTGCACCGTTTGGGAGCTTTGAAAAGCAGTATTTGTTGTGGCCGGTGATTCTGACTCCGTATAATCTTCCTCCATGGATGTGCTTGAAACTTCAAACAATGTTTCTAACTGTATTGGTGCCAGGTCCGTCGAATCCAAAGGATAAACTTGACGTTTATCTCCAGCCTCTTATAAAAGACTTGATCTTTTTATGGGAAAGTGGTGTCCAAACGTATAATGTGTTCAGAAAACAGAATTTCACGATGCGTGCTGCTGTATTGTGGACCATTAGCGACTTTCCTGCATATTCTATGTTGTCTGGGTGGAAAATGGTTGGGTTGCAAGCATGTTCGTATTGTATGGAGCATTCTAAAGCTTTCAGTCTTCAGAAGAGTAGGAAAGTTACATGGTTCGATAATCACCGAAAGTTCTTACCTCGAGATCATCCATTTAGAAGGAATAAGAACAACTTCTTGAAGAACAGAACAGTTACAAACAATCGACCTCCCCTTCGAAACGGTATTTTAATTATACAATTATTTGATCTAGTATAATGTTATACGTATATTTTTTATTAATTTCTTCTAGTATAATGTTACCGTACAGGACAAAGGTTGTTACATGAGATTCAGTGGACGGGTTTGAAAAAATGCAGCTGAACACAACGGTCGAATCCCAGGTGGATGGAATAAAAAGAGTATTTTTCGGGATTTTCCATACTGGAGTTCACTATTGATCCGACACAATTTGGACGTGATGCACATTGAGAAGAATGTGTTTGATAATGTGTTCCACACAATGATGAACACAGAAGGCAAGACGAAAGATACTCCAAAGTCCCGGGAAGAGCTGAACATTTATTGTCGTCGTGAAGAGTTGAAAATGGATCCCAGTACAGGTAAATATCCGAAGGCTTGCTACACACTGGATAAACCACAGAAACAACAATTGTGTCGTTGGATTCACGAGTTGAATTTTCCAGACAACTACGTGTCAAACATGAGTCGATGCGCAGACATAAACAGGGGTAAGGTTTCAGGGATGAAGAGTCACGATTGTCATGTTTTTATGCAGCGCTTGATACCGATTGCGTTCCGAGACGTTGTTCCTCTCAATGTGTGGAGGGCTATCACTGAATTAAGTCTTTTTTTTAGTGATTTAACATCTTCAACGATCAAGATCGATGATATGATTCATTTGGAGCAAGACATTCCAGTGATTTTGTGTAAGTTGGAACAAATTTTTCCACCTAGCTTCTTCAACTCCATGGAACACTTACCCGTTCATTTAGCGTATGAAGCCAGAATTTGTGGTCCAGTGTAGTACAGGTGGATGTACCCATTTGAAAGGTAAACTCTTACATTTTTCATTTTTTATACTACATACATGTTCACTGAATTAAAATATATATTTTTTATTATAAATCAGATATCTCCACAACTTGAAACGCAATGCTAAACAAAAGGCAAATGTGGAAACATCGATTGTTAATGCATATTTGAATGAAGAGGTTGACATGTTTTGTTCTTATTATTTTGAAGACCATGTCAACACTCGGTTGAGAAGTGAACCACGTAACTCTACAGACAATATCGGTGAAGAGGTCGATGGAATGCTGTCTATATTCAAGTCTAAGGGACGACCAATAGGAAAATTCACTGAACGAGAGTGGGAGACGAACAGAGAGGCAGAAATAGCACAAACGTATGTGTTATTGAATTGTGATGAAGTTCAGCCTTACATTGAGTAAGTATTTCATATTTTTATCACTACTTCATTTATGTAATTTAATATTAATTGTGAATGGATGTTGTGAATTAGGATGTATACTCAAGAACTAAGACGAACAGAACAAAACATCTCAGATACAGATATAGATGCTCGTCTTCAACGTGATTTTGCCCGATGGTTCCAACGTTGTGTGAGTACCATTTCCTTAAATTTTACGTAAATAAATATGATTCGTAATTAATGTTAATTATTTGAACTGTATAGGGACGGTCAAACGATTTTGAGAATCGATTCTTAAGGGATCTCAGCAAAGGACCACTACGTCGTGTAAAGACTTACAACAGCTATATTGTGAAGGGCTACAGATTTCATACATCCGACTATGCATCAAGAAAAGCGACTACCAACAGTGGTGTTTGCATTAGCAGTGCAAACTACAATGCAGATGCAAGTGACTACTATGGGGTGTTGCACGAAGTCGTTGAAGTAGAATATCCGGGATATCCAGCAAAGACTGTAGTGTTGTTCAAGTGTCATTGGTTTGATTCAGGCCCTTCAGGAACAAGGATTCATCCGGAGTACAAACTCGTCGATGTTAATCCGAAAAGGAGCTATAGCGGGAATGATCCATTTGTATTTGCCCATCAAGTATCTCAAGTATACTACTGCAAGTATCCAGTACGATCACATAGTAAAATTGAATGGCACGCTGTTTGCAAAGTAAAGGCAAGATCAATGGTAGAAGTCCCTACAAAGGAAAGGAGTGATGAAGATGATTCTCCGTTTCAAACGGAACAAATAGAGGCTAGAACTGAAGTCTTTACGGGAGATTTGAATATCTACGTAGACTTGACGGCTGGAAATTCACAATTGATCGAAATTGAAAACGATAATGGAAATGAGGAAGATGATGAAAATGAAGAGGATGATGAAGAGGAAGAGAACAAAGAGGAGGAGGAGGAGGAAGATGAGACAAATAATGAAAATGTAGATGAAGAAGATGAAGAGGAAGAAGATGAAGAAGATGAAGAGGAAGAAGATGAATAATAGCTAATTATTTTATTAGATGTACAATTTAAAAATATTTATTTATCATTAAGTTACAACTAAAAAGTGTGAAAAGAAATTAATTTTTTGAAATTTTTAAAAAAAAATTAGCAAAAAAATGAATATTTTAGTAAAAAAAATGAATATTTTAGTATTTAAAAATATATAAATTATAGATTACAAATTTAATTATTTAATGTATGTGAAAGAAATTAATTTTTTGAAATATTTTAAAAAATAATTAGCAAAAAAATGAATTTTTTACTAAAAAATATGAGTATTTTAGTTAAAATATGAATATTTTAGTATTTTAAAATATATAAATTATAAAAATATAAATTATAGATTATAGATTACAAATTTAATTATTTGATATATGTGAAAGAAATTAATTTTGTGAATTTAAAATAAAAAATGGGCCGAAAATGAGTACATATACAATTAATATTACAATTACGAACAAGTAACATACTTGTCCGAGTGGTAGGCGCCCCTGACTAGGCGCCCACACAACCGCGTTCGATTCCCAGCAAGGCCAGAATAAAATGTTGGCCTATAATAATAGTTCGTGGTTCCGGGTCGGGTTGGTTCCGGGTCGGGTCCGATCCACGACCGTTAATTTTTTTATTTCGGGTTGTGTTAACGACGGAATATAATTTCAAATTTAAAAAATATAAAATTGAATTCCGTCTGTAGTTCCGACAGAAACCGACGAATATTTCTTTTAAAAAAAATGTTAAAATAAAATTCCGTCGGTAAGGCCGTCGGTACTACCGACGGACGACCGACGGAATTGCCGACAGAATACAGACCCGGTTTGAAAACGGGTCATCTGAGCTACCGACGGAATGATATCCGTCGGTAGACTCGACTGATTTATTCCGACGGGAATCCGTCGGGCCTACCGACGGAATAAAAATTTTCGTCGGTAAACCTTGCCGACGAGGCTACACCGACTGAAAAATTCCGTCGGTATTTCCGTCGGTAACCACGTTTACCGACCAGAATTCCGTCGGTAAACAACGCGTTTTTTGTAGTGTTAAGACAAGAAAGTTTAGAAAAATCAAGGATATGTCGATGACGAAGAGTTGTGGAGATTGGTGGAACTTTAGTCGAAAACATGGAGGATTAGAGCACTTTGGCAACATTCTTGTTGGTACCCTTGTTGTCTGCAAAGCTGGACTTGATGTACTAGATATCCATGTGTCGTATTGGCACATTGCCAACACTGGTGGTAACAAGCTAGCACTCCTTGTTCCTGCTTTCAATGTCATCAATGAAGACTTAAATGTTGCAAATAAATTGGCTAGGCAAGAGTTGATGTTACAGGCTATGAGAAGCTTTAAGTTTTACATTTTCTTTTATGGAAAGGGAAAATTTTCACGAATGTTGAACAAACGCAGCGCTCATGGTATCCATAATATTTTTTGTTTCATTGTTTCAATTATACCATATTGGTTTCATTTTTTCCAATGTGTGCAACCGGTGTTTGAAAAGAGGGACTTTTATCATGGATATAATGGGTTAGGCTATTTGATTACCATTGTCATAGCAGGTATTGAACCAAGAGAGAAGACAGTGTGGGAACTATTAACATTGATAAGCTCAATAGAAAATGCATATGGGGATTTCATTGTTGAATGGGAGCTGCAACAAAGACAGACAAAAGACATGTTTCTCAGATATAGACTTCATGTCTCCAACAAAAATGCGTACTTGGTGACATCTGGTATTTATGGTTCTTTTGTGATATTTGGGTTGTCTGGTTTTTCTTGGATTTTAATTCGGGTATCAACAATTTCAAGCTTTCTTGATCCATGTCCTCAAATATTAATGTGTGAGCTGAAATACATACAAAACAACTTGGTTCTTATTGGATTAATAGTGTTAAGAAGTACGTTCATGGGTGCTTGGTTTACCATAGATGTTGGGCTCGAAGTATTTAGTCATTGTGGACTTCTTGGAAACTTTCAGGATATTATGCAACTAACTCAATTTCAAACTCTTCATGCTCAGTCTTCTGGTCAACCACTTGTAGAACAAGTTCTAAGTGAATCAAAATTTGCTTTTACAAAAAAACCTACTAGTGTTGTAAATGCAGCAGTTCAGTCAGAATCCAAGGTGGTTACTATAGGACAGGGTGGTAAGGTAGTGAAAATGGCTCATTCTTATATGGTGGAGCACAAGTTTTGGGAATTTTAAAGAAATTAGGTTATAGAGATCTACACTTACAAATTTTCTCCCACCAAAGCAATGGTGTTGCTGCTGCATCTCAAAATTATTTCGATTCTAGATCCTTGTGGACAAGGATCTCAAAATCGGGGGAGTATTGTCATGAGCATAAGTTTAGGAAATTGACTCATTATCTTGTAGCTCATTTAATTAATTAGTTTCTACTGGACTCAGTGCCGGTCCTGAGATTTTGTAGGCCTGGGGCGAACAAAAAAAATGGGCCCCTTTTTTAAAAATCATCAAATAGACTTCTTCTAGCATTTTGAGAAGCAAATTCTTCAATAATATCTTCATATTTAATCTTTTTTGTGACATAGTGGATCGTAGGTATGTTTTTAGCAATTTTAATTTAGAGAAAATTCTTCATCAACAATATTAAATTCATTTTCATTTATATCCTCATTTGAATTATTTATATCTACATTCACTATAAGACTAGTTTGTTCATTCAAATTATTTACATCTATGTTGTTTAGCTCTGGTCCACTATTAACATTATCATTCAAGTATTTTAAACGACTCGATTGCCCTAAATTTTTTGGAAAGAAAAATAATAATTCAACTAAACGTAAATGAAAAAGAAACAGAAACAACAAGTGAAATAATCAATATTCAATAAGTAAAAAAAAAATAGCAGAAATAATAAACATTAAAAAGAAATGAATAATATAACATTAAAAAGAAATGAATAATATAACTTGTACACAGGTGGGAAATTAATTCTTATATATTAATTTCTATTACCCCTCACTCGTGGCCTTGAAGCTCTGATACCATGAAATTTTTTTGTCTAATCTAAAAGTTCGAACTTGTAGAGGGGTGGAGAATTAATTTTTGTATATTAATTCCTATTAGATCAGATGTCCAAATGAGATAAATGGATCATGCAATAATATATGGAGTATATAGAATAAATAAATAAAATGGAGTGTATAGAATAAATAAATAAAAAATAGATTGAAATGAAATAGAATATAGAAGTGAAATGCTTATAGGAACAAATAACAGTATTAAAGCCATGATCATTTTTAAGAATACAATTAATGCTAGTTTATTAGTATTTTTTTTTTTTACGTTTATGTACTCAGATTAATTATTATATTTATCTTTTAATTTTTTTAAAGAATATTAATTATAATATTGCGGCCCCAATTTTTTTTTAATATTATATTATACATATATAAAAGTAGGCTCCCAAAATTTTGGGGCCCGGGGCGGTCGCCCTTCTCGCCCTGCCTCAGGGCCACCCCTGACTGGACTTTATGTTTTTAGCCCATTTGCATTTTAGGGTTTATTTCTATGTTTAAATAGGTAAAAGAAGGAGATATAATACAATGAGAAATATTTCCAAATTCCTTCATCTTCTGGGTTCTTCTACAATTATCCTTCTAAATTCTATCTTTCTCAATCTCTCCTTCTATCTCTTCAATCATTATTTCAAAAACCATACAAAAAATACATGGATTTCAAGAGTAGTGATGGGACCACTACAATTACCTATGTAGAAACTTCTAGAAACAGCAAAAAACCTTCGTTTGGTGTGATAGTCTAAATCTCCTTCTGATTTGGTGAGCACTAATAATTTCGCTAGTTCTTGCATGTCTGAATCCGCTTGAATTGTTCCACACCACCCTTGGATCTCTTTCACCTGATCAACCACAAGAAAAAATGAAAGTGGCCGGATTTGTTGGAAAAATGTTGGTTTTGACCACATTTTATAAAATATTAAGTGACAATTTTATAATCTGTTTTGCGTAAATGGATTTAGTTGATTTGATTTCTCAAAACCAAATTTTGGGTGAATGAGAAATTAATATTAAAGTTGGTCATTTAATGAGTGAATAAATATATTGTTGAATGTATTTATTATTATAATGGTAATAGTGACTTGATATGAAATGTCATTATTCCAAAGGTTGTGTCTTTTAGAATTATTGTGTTAATTTAAAAGACATACCTTTTGGTGAATAGTTGATTATTTCAAAGGTTGTGTCTTTTATAATTATTGTGTTAATTTAAAAGACATACCTTTTGTGAATAGTTGTTTATTTCTAAAGGTTGCAACTTTTGGGAAAATAAGTTTATTGTGAAGAGTCACACCTATTACCTAAAGACTATTGGAAGTCTATAAATAGATTCCCCTACATTGGTCAATTCATTTCCATTGATTCATGGTCAATAATTGAAACCTTGAGTTAAAACTACATATGCCTACTTAGCATTTTAGAATGGTAGTTACTACATTAGAGTCGAGTCGAAAGTTCCGGATATCCATTTTGCGATTCGCCGATAGCTTCCGATTTGTAGTGCAACAGTCGTGAAGTTTTAAGTCGTTGTATCTTGGGGACGGTTGCCAGTGATCCGTATTGCACCTGTGTACGGGGCAATAACGTCTTACGGAGATAGAGTCAAACTCTAGCCTCCACTTTCGTGTTTAAGTTTGTGTCAGAATTTAATCTTCGTCTACACATACACATCAATTTTCTAACAATCGTAAGACGTTAACTTTGTGTATTCGAAGTGATCGAATTGCAAGCCACAGAAGATCTCACTCGATTTAGTCAGGGAAGTTTAATTCGAATTCTTTTGTAAAATTTAATTAAATTTCTTGATGTTAATGATACATGCATAGCCACCAAGCTACTGGGAAAATTCAATTTTTAGAGGCATTTTATCAAATAGGTGATATGCAGGATTCTGAAAGCATGCCTGGAGATCCAATTATATTGGGATTGCACCGGGTGTGCATTTATTTCGATTATGTCTAATGAAGTTTTGCAGGGACAATTAAATTTCTTCGAGAGAAAGAGAGTTTCGTGAGAATTGGATCTTGCCCTCGACCGCCAATTACAAAATGGGTTTTTCAGAGAATCATATCACGTTGTTATGCGTTGGTCCGCCATAAGAGGTGGAGTCTGCAAATTATCCAGAATGTACGTGGCGATTCCAAAGCGTTGGAAAATGGTTCAGATGAAAGGGGTGATATTAATTTTTTCCTCTTCATTTCAAATGAACACGTCGGTTCTGATTCACAGGGACTGATACACCATACCGGTGGTAAAGGCCATTAATTAACAGAACTTCGTGGTTCAGGAAGAAATAGGCGTATGATAATTTGAAAAGGTGTGAATTCCTTTCAAATATTAATTGGGCTTCTCTTGTGTTGGCTGACATAAGCCGATCGAATAAATTAAGGTATTTAGGCTTTTGGTAAAATACTTGGGTCAAGTTATGGAACTGAAATATTAAATTATTCCATTTGTTAATCCAATGAGTTTTGGATTCATGGAATGTAATTGTCTGGAAAAATATTCACTCGTATAATTCACATCACATGGATACGAGTAAATTGTGACGATTACAGTCTCAATTGAAATTGTGCTTGAAGAGCACAAATTTTATTTTGGATTCAGTCCAAAAGATCTTGACTCGTATAATTTGGTCGAAAATTATGCTCGAGTCACGAGTGACAATAACAGTCACATTTGAAATTGAATTTAATTTTGGTATGCTGATCAAAAATTAAATTAATTTCGCAGTTGGAAATAGGTCCAATAAAAGAAAAATTCAAAGATTTTGACTCGTATAGTTTGATCGAAAATTATGCTCGAGTTATGGGTGGCATTAAATGCTACATTTGAAATTGAATTTAGTTTTGGTATGTTGACCAAAGATTAAATTAATTTTTGAGTTGGAAATTGGAATAAAGTCCAATAAAAGAAAAATTCAACGTTCGATTTTCCAATGTTTCGAGATTGTGTCCAAATTTGGTGAATAAGAGAAATTCACAAATAAGGGGACAAGCAACTCGAATGTGGGGGAATACGTCTCCACACATGGATACATTCGAATATATTCGAATGTAAGGGGGTTAGCAAAGGTGTGACCCTAAAGCTAAATATGGAAAAACCTAAAACGGTTGAATTCCGTGGAATGCTTTCCACAAGTTATGTGGATTTGTTCATCTTGAAAAATCACATTCGAGTAAAGTCACCACACAAGGAGATAAAATCATGTGATCTATGAAATTAAAGGGATAAAGTGATTCCATGATTATCTCGAAGTGTGGGAGTGACTAATAAAGATTGAAGCATGTGGTAATGCTTATCGATTTGAAATGAACAAATCGAAAATTTCTGAGGTGGAATTTTATGTAAAAAAAATATCTAGTTGTGAAAATTGAATATTTGGACACAAACTCTGAGTCCATCATTGGAAATGTGGGGGAGCAATGTCATGGAAATCCTCTAAGCAAACTTGCATAGCTCATTCCACAATGGAATCGGAGTTCATTGCATTGGACAAAGAAGCAGAATAGCTTCGAAACTTCTTAGAGGATATTCTCGGTTAGAACAAACCAGTGCCTCCAGTGATGATACACTGTGATAGCATGTCGGCTATTGGGAGGGCACAAAGTAATATGTATAACGGTAAATCTCGACACATTCGTCGGAGACACAACACCGTTAGACATTTGATCTCAAGTGGAGTAATCTCCATTGACTATGTGAAGTCAAAAGAAAATATTGCGGATCCGCTTACAAAAGGCATTAATCGAGATCAAATGTATAGTGCGGTAAGGGGAATGGGGTTAAAACCCACACATTAAAGGGTGTTCATAGCGGTAACTCGTCCATGCTGACTGGAGGATCCCAAGAACTTGGTTCAACGAGACAACTAAGTTATGAAGCACTCAAATGTGCACTTGAGAAAACTAAAGAAACCCATTCTCGATTCCCTTCAAGTGCAACCTTACACCTTCCGGTGCAGAAAACCTGTTGACGTGTGGTGAGGTTAAGCTTAACAGCTTTTAATGATTCCTATATCACAAGGGTGGAGTATTGCAGGGTACTCTTGATAGGAGATCACCTATATAAGTGTGAAGTGGGGCCGCTTCAAATGAAAACACACTTATGAATCCAAGATATGGTCCAGGGCCGAAATTGACACAACGTGAGAACCAAAGGGTATTAGAGTCGTTGCTGTGTATATGTCATTGTCTTGGTTTACACAAAACGCCAAACAGTTCAAGACATCGTGTTCACTGAGTGGCAAGTAAATCCGATGGCATTTTACTAGGGAAGGTTCAAAGCCTGAAGCTACCTATCTCGATGCAGTAACGGTCCGTCGGAACTTTCATAGGGTGTCACATGCATTAATTTCATTCATGTGGGGGATTGTTGGAAAAATGTTGGTTTTGACCACATTTTATAAAATATTAAGTGACAATTTTATAATCTGTTTTGCGTAAATGGATTTAGTTGATTTGATTTCTCAAAACCAAATTTTGGGTGAATGAGAAATTAATATTAAAGTTGGTCATTTAATGAGTGAATAAATATACTGTTGAATGTATTTATTATTATAATGGTAATAGTGACTTGATATGAAATGTCATTATTCCAAAGGTTGTGTCTTTTAGAATTATTGTGTTAATTTAAAAGACATACCTTTTGGTGAATAGTTGATTATTTCAAAGGTTGTGTCTTTTATAATTATTGTGTTAATTTAAAAGACATACCTTTTGTGAATAGTAGTTTATTTCTAAAGGTTGCAACTTTTGGAAAAATAAGTTTATTGTGAAGAGTCACACCTATTACCTAAAGACTATTGGAAGTCTATAAATAGATCCCCCTACATTGGTCAATTCATTTTTCATTCGGAAATTCATTTCCTTTGATTCATGGTCAATAATTGAAAACTTGAGTTAAAACTACATATGCATACTTAGCATTTTAGAATGGTAGTTACTACATTAGAGTCGAGTCGAAAGTTCCGGATATCCATTTTGCGATTCGCCGATAGCTTCCGATTTGTAGTGCAACAGTCGTGAAGTTTTAAGTCGTTGTATCTTGGGGACGGTTGCCAGTGATCCGTATTGCACCTGTGTACGGGGCAATAACGTCTTACGGAGATAGAGTCAAACTCTAGCCTCGACTTTCGTGTTTAAGTCTGTGTCAGAATTTAATCTTCGTCTACACATACACATCAATTTTCTAACAGGATTTAAATGGTAAACTAGACAAATTAACTTAATTACCGTACGTCAAAAAACACTATCTACCTAAATACCTTGATGAGCAGTTACTCCCTCGGTCCCGGGATTATTTTCATGCATGTGTGCAATGAATTAGGAAAAGTGAATTTAGGAGAAAAAAATTATTTATATCCCGTAACTTTTACCTTTTTTGAAAAACGTCCCAAAATAGTTAAAATTTTAATTTACGTCCCATAACTTTTTCAATTGCTTAATTTACGTCCAATTTTCCCTGAAAATCCCCAAATTTATGTAAATGGGATGTAAATTGAGCAATTAAAGAAGTTATGGGACGTAAATTAAATTTTTAATTAAAATGGGACGTTATACGAAAAAGATAAAAATATTCAACAAATGTGTACAATTTACTATAAAATTAATGTTGTTTATGTTATACAATCAAATAAAAAAAAATCATAAATTAATTAATTATTATAAAAATCAATTAACTTACCTAATTCATTATTAAAAAAATTATTAACTTACCTAATTAGAAAATAATTATAACTACAGTATAAGTATTATAAAATAAATTGTGAATATTAATTAAAATACTAAATAATATAATATTTTAAAATAAATGAAAATAAATTTGCAATAATATTTAAATAAGTAAATAATTTTTCATAATATCAAAAAAATATATATATGAAAAAAAAACCAAGATTTATTCCTAAGTCAATTAATTAGAAAAATCAATTAACTTACCTATTAATAATTTAAAAACTCAATTAACCTAATTAAAAAAATAATTTAAAAAATGAATTAACATACTCAAATAAATATAAATTTTATCTTTAAAATAATAAAAATCCCAATTTTTTTTTTTTATTAAAATTGTCAAAAACTCTTATTAAAATTTAACAATTATTTTAATATTTTAAATAAATAAAAAATCCACAAATATTTAAAATCCTCAAATAAATCAAAAAATACTCAAATATATCCAAAATTCTCATCTCTTACCCAAGATAATTGAAAGATGATGATGAACATTATATTTTTTAACAATTTGTTAATTTTATTGTTTTTCATTTTTATTATACAATTTTTAATTTGATATTAGTTCGTACAAAAATATGTGGACCCACTTTGTGTAATATTTAGATAATTTTTTATATTTATTTGATTACTTTAAAATAAATAAATAATTTTATAATACTTATATTGTAATTATAATTTTTTTCTAATTAGGTATGTTAATAATTTTTCTAATAATGAATTAGATAAGTTAATTGATTTTTATAATAATGAATTAATTTATGAATAAATGAATTATTTTTTTATATTAAAATAAGTTAATTTATGAATAATTAATTTATGAATAAATGAATTATTTTTTTATTTGATTGTATAACATAAACTACATTAATTTTATAGTGAATTGTACACATTTGTTGAATATTTTTATTTTTTTTGCATAACGTCCCATTTTAATTAAAAATTTAATTTACGTCCCATAACTTCTTTAATTGCTCAATTTACGTCCCATTTACATAAATTTGGGGATTTCCAGCTAAAATTGGACGTAAATTAAACAATTGAAAAAGTTATGGGACGTAAATTAAAATTTTAACTATTTTGGGACGTTTTTCAAAAAAGGTAAAAGTTACGGGACGTAAATAGTTTTTTTCTCGTGAATTTAGTGAGGCGTGGGGTCAAATAATGAGTGGTATTTTGAGTGATTTATTGAGGTGTGGGGTAAAATGAGTGACAATTTTAAAAATAAAATTATGCAATGAGTATTTCAGTACTGGAAGTGTGCAAATAATCTTAGGACGGACCAAAAGTGTGGAAATAATCGATGGACGGAAGGAGTGCTAGTTATCTCCTAACCTTTGATTTTTGAAGTAGTCCAAGTTGGTGGCAGATTCTTGTGGTGACCTCTGAGAATGGAATTTTTTGTAGTTACCGCACGAAGAAGTTGCTGATGTATGTCTCGATCTGTCTTGCGTGGATGGAGTCTCTAGTGACAGTTGTAATAAGATTAGCTAGTTCGATTCATCTTCTTCAGTTTTCATGTTTTATCATATATTTTTTTCTTATCTTTATTTTGAACTTGTGCATATGACAAATACAGGTGGAATGCCAAAATGAGACGCGATTGTCTTTGCTAAAGACGTTGTTTTAGCCCAAGCTATCCGCTCTCTTGACTTTTCTGGCTCAAACACACTTGCAGCGGCTATATATAGTAAGCTAACAGAAGGCTTTTCTTACTAAACCCAAACTCACCTAAGACCACAACTTTTATACCATCTACATCAACTGTTGAGGAATTTAATTATTTCGAATAATTTAGCAATATGTCCAAATTTAAAATCTTACTGCTCAATGTTTTTCCACTCATGCAGGTGCAATGTCTGACAATCGTTATAGTCTAATTTCACCAGTTCAAGATAATTGTTATTGTTTACATTTAACATTCTGGATATGAACAAGGAATACTGTTAGAACTCGTAACCACAAAAGGTTTAATTTATTGCAAAAGTGATACCATAAGGAATTTTTCATAGATCTATACCTATGTTTGAAAATGGTTTTTTGTGTGAATGTATTTTAATTGCAGAACTGATCTCATATACTCCCTCCGTCCCGTGATTACTTGCACACTTTCCTTATTGGACGTCCCAAAATTACTTGCACATTCTTAATATGGAAATACCACACAAAATTAATAACCTTACAACATCATTTTATTTTCAATTTTACCACTTCTTTTTTCCATACATTTCACTTACACATCATCAAATCCACTTTACACATCATCAAATTACCTAAAATACCTCTCATTTATCTTACATCATCAACCACTAAATCCACTTTTCTTAAACAACGTGTCGGTCAAACTATGCAAGTAATTCCGGGACGGAGGGAGTATAAGAATTTATTTTGGCACTGTTGGACTTTTATTGGTAAAACAAATTATCTTGGAGAAAACAATTATTTACGTCGCGTAACTTTCACCTTTTTTAAAATTGTGTTTCTACCCGAGGTAAACTGGCATACTAAGGAACGTCTATTGAATATGACATCGCTTGTTTTTTAAATAAATTAACATCACTCATTGTCGATACAATTAATAGGGAAAATTATTTTTTCAGGACCGCAACTTAGGGGGGTTTGCAAAAAGAGGACCGCAACTTTACGGGCTGGCAAAATTAGGCCCCTAACTTCTTTTTCATTGCAATTTCAGGCCAAATTAGCTCAATCAACCCAATTTCAGGTTGATTGAGATCCATTTTTCGGGCCAAACTTATTTATGGCAAAAAGAGGACTTTAACTTTTTTTATGCAATTTTAGGCTCAATATACATATATAATTTTTAAAATCTACTCTAGTGCATATTCCCTTCCTCGATTAGATCCATTCTCATGTCTTATTTATTTTAAAATATTATACAAAATATTTTCATAAAATTTTGAATCGAATAATTTAAATAAGAATACTGAAAAATGTTTAATCAAATTTTTGTAATTAATGTTTAGTATAATCATCTCAATAATAAATCTATGAACTTTTTCCTTCAATTACCGATATAGTTGTAAAATTTATAAGCATTATTTATGTAAATACAATCTAAAATATACTAATTAAACTATTTTTATATTTAAAAATTGTGAGAATCTTTTTAATTAAGAATTAAAAAATTATCATACCAAATTATAATATTTTGTTCTTTTCAATATGTTTATTCTATTTAAATAATTAACTTTTGATTATTTTTTCTACTTTATTAACAAGACTGAGTATGTACCGACAATATTCTTTACTCGTTATTCCACATATATTTTTTATAATTAAAATATGATTTTTTTAAAAACACATATAAAAAGAAGTGAGCAAAATTTTACAGGACAGAGTGAGTATATATTTGTTTCTTTAAACATAAATAATGTTGTCTAATTCATAACAAATTATTACATCTACAATTTTCAAATTTAATTTTTAAAAGTTTACGGGTATTTTTTTTTTCAAATAATGTATTAATTGAATACTTTCTTTAATTCATGAAATCCATCTTATATATATTACCCACAATGAACCCCTTAAAAACTTAAAAAGTTCAAATATAAATTTCAATATACATTTTTTTTTAAATTCCATGTAACACTATAAGATTGAAAGAAAATTTATAATACTCCGTATATTTTAACTTAAAAGCTCAAATTAGAGCCGGTTCTGAGATTTTGTAAGCCTGGAGTGAAGATGAAAAATGAGTAATTTCTGATGTCATAATTGATAATAAAACTATTCGATTCAAAATTTTATGGAAAGGTAAAGTATAGTATGCACTCGAGTGCATGTTGTGCACCCTAGTCTAAAGAAAAGTGTATGTTATTAAACTGAAAAGTACAACACAATATTACTAAAAAGTGTAAGTCACTATGACTAAAAATATTATTATACAGTTTAATAATTGAAAAGAGTAAAACTGAAAAGTGCAACATGGACTAGGGTGCACAACATGCACTTGAGTCCATAGCAGACCAACCCTTATGGAAAAAATTTATATAATATTTTAAAATAATATAGAACATGAGACGGGATCTAATTGAGGAAGGGAATATGAACTAGAGTAGATTTTAAAAATTATATATTTATATTGGAACTAAAATTGCATAAAAAAAAGTTACAGGCCTCTTTTTACTATAAATAAGTTTGGCCTGAAAAAGGGGCCTCAATCAGCCCGAAATTGAGTTAATTGGTCTAATTTGGCCTGAAATTGCGAAAAAAAGAAGTTACGGGCCTAATTTTGCCAGCCCGTAAAGTTGCGGTCCTCTTTTTGCAAACTCCCCTAAGTTGCGGTCATGAAAAAATAATTTTCCCCAATTAATACATGCTTTTTTATACATCTGAGACTAATTTAATACAGGAACACTAAATTAAAATTGTTAGCAGCGCATACCTCACCAGGAAGGTCTTTTGTAATAATCCATTTGTCAAATAGCTCATTAGCAGCTATATTCTCTTGCAAAAGCTTGGTCTAGAACTTTTTAGCATCTTCGACTATTTTTTCTCCGGGAAACATAACCTGACAAGCTCTGCACAAGTTATGTACTCCGGTATAAGAATGGCTCGTTTGCTCAGGAAAACAGAAGAATTCTTCACCATCCTTAAACTGTTTGAAAAATCTGTCAACACACACATATATATTCTATCTTAAAAAAATTAAATCTAACTCATCAGGACCTATATCAACAGGGATTCAGGTAAAAAATGTCTTAAATTTATATTGGTCTAATATACAAGTCAATGGACTACACCTGGGTGAATTTTGATTTCATCGAATTTTACTTGTTTTCAAGTATATGCTATGTGTTGGGATATGGTTTATACTTATAAAAAAAAATTTGATTTTGATTAGATACTAAAATCCTAAGCCCAAGTATGATGATTTGCCTAAGTTAGATTTTTCAGGTTAGAAAACCCATATATGTTAGGGAGCTTAATCTTACTTGGAATAGATTTTTGATAATCTATGTCAAACAGCCTAAGGATCCATTTGATGGAGGGATTTGGTCTTTGAATTTTAAATCCACAATCCAAATCCACTCCACTTGTTTGGATTAAATAATAAATGAATGGATTTCAAATACTTAGTATATATCTCTTTTTAATTAATTAAAATTGAGAGAATTTTAAATGCTCACTAAAACCATGCATTCATTTAAAATGTCTCCTCAAATCAAATCCCCTCATTTAAACACAACCTAAATGTCAAGAAGTCTGAAGACAAATGCACAGAGTGGTTGTCCAAGAAAGATTTTAGATAAGTTGACCATCAGAGGACTTGCAGTCAATTGGTCAAGTGCTATATGAATGAAGTCACAAAGGACTTTACAGGTCAAGAGAATGGTCAAGTATTATGAAGAAAGGTTTAATTTAGAGCACATTTCAAATTAAGTAAATGGACAGTTTCTACGAAAGAAGGCACATAGCAGATTACAAGTTAAATACTCAGAGCACAATACAAAGACCAATGACAAAGAGCCTGAAGCTTACTCACTTAAAGGTAATCAAACCTGAAAGACCATATGCAGCACTGAAAACATAATTGTTGATGATGAAAGTTCTATCATGGAGCCCCCTTCGCGAAACGAGGTTATTTAAGCGGCAATCACATTGATTCCTTGTTGAGCTATGATAACACAACACCAGAAGTTCATACAATAATAAGGAAAATTAGAGACGACATTCAAGGTGAAATTGATTTAAAAAAAAAAAAAAAGACAATTCACTCATTTTTCAAGAAACCTTCATAAATAGTTCATGTAATATGTTGTATATAAGGATTGTTGTCAAAAAAAAAAGTTGTATATAAGGATTAATTTATATTTTATATGGGGTCTATAGAAATTATAAAAAAATGTACTATCTTATAATTTTAGCGAATTATTAATTTAGCATTGTGAGATCAGATTTCATCAACGATAATCTTTTGGTGATTAGAACGTTGATATATAATCAGGTATTTACATCATAGTCAAACTTTACAAATATACAAACTATGAGTTAAGGAAAGACTAAGTCTAAGGAACTAAATATACATACAAATCTCTATAAATATGCTAGTTAACAATATAACACTACAAGAAATTATTGAATTGCCTACAGAATTTTCCAACGAAAATAATTTCGTCCTTAAATATTGAAAATTGCCTATGGATCTTTATAAATTATTTTACACATTTTCACCCACGAAATTAACAAGGAAAAATCTGATGGTGATTTACCTACAAAATAATCCGTAGGCAAAACCACATTTCCTTATCGAAACGGTTGTAGGTGATTTTTTTTTTTTACCAACGAAAATTTTCCTAGCTATTTATATGAATAAATTATCTAATTGTATTACCTACAAAATTAGCTAGGAACTTAAAAAATATTGATTTACCTACAAAATAATCTGTAGGCAAAATCGCATTTCCCTACCGAGACGGTTGTAGGTGATTTTTTTTTATTTACCAACGAAAATTTTCCTAGCTATTTACATGTATAAATTATCTAATTGTATTACCTTCAAAATTAGCTAGGAACTTAAAAAATATTGATTTACCTACAAAATAATTCGTAGGCAAAACCACATTTCCCTACCAAAACGGTTGTAGGTGATTTTTTATTTATTTACCAACGAAAATTTTTCTAGCTATTTATATGTATAAATTATCTAATTGTATTACCTACCAAATTTTCCTAACAAATAAGCATAAACTTTATTATGTCCCACATCGAAAGAGTAGAAAAAACATAAGAGAAAAAACAATATAAAACTAGTAGTATTAGTAAGTTAGTAACCAACAAACATAAATTTTTTGTCCCACATCGAATAAGGAGTACAAGAAATATGAGAGAAAAACATTATAAAAGGGGCCCAATGTGCACCTAAGTTTGTATTTTAAAAGTGTTTATATATTTTAACACTTTTTGAACCGATTTTGTGATCGATTCATGGTTGGACCGGTTGGCCCAATTTTGAATGAATTTATTTTTTAGGCTAATGACAAAAAAAAAAAATTATTAATAAAAAAATTAAAAAATATATTAAAAATTTTCACACCGAAATGTTTGTTGCCAAATTTGCCTACGGAATTACGAGAAAATTTCATTTTACGTCCTGTAACTTAGGCCTAATCCAATTTATATCCTTTAACTTTTCACTTTTTCAATTTACGTCCTAGGGTATTCAATTTATGTCCTTTTAAGTCCAATGTATATCCTTTTCGCCGGAAAATTGGAATTCCGGTCAAATAGTCCAATTTACATCCTTTAAATTTGAAAATTAGAAATTAAGAATTAAAAAATTCAGAAAAAAATTAAAAATCTCATTAAAAACAAAAAATATCATTAAAATTTATAAATTGTGTAAAATAAAAACAAAAAATTCAGAAAATTCTAAAAAATAAATTAAAAAATCTAAAATTTGAAAAATTTGTAAATTAAAAATAAAAAATTTCTAATAATCTCAAAAAACATAAAATTCTAAATATAAAAAATCTATAAATTAAAATTTTAAAAATGTTTAAAATAAAAAAAAATTATACCATTCTAAAAACCTCATTAAAATGAATTTGACACGGTTCTACAATCAATCAACGCGCGTGGAATACAAAAAAAAAAAATTAGGAGTTCGAGAAAAACTTTAATGGCGGATGAGTCCGAATCAAGTCTAATTTTTTAATAATTTTTATTATTTTTATTGGGTTTTTAGAATTTTTAATATTTAATCTACATATTAAAAAAATTAAAGAGATTTTTAGAATTTTTAATGAGATTTTTGAATTTCTTAATTTTAAGTTAAACATTTTCGATTTTTTGAATTGTAAATTTTTTTATTTTTATTTAACACATTTTATAAATTTTAATGAGATTTTAAAAAAATTAAACAATATATTTTAAATTTTATTTTACACATTTTATAGTTTTTAATTTTAATGATATTTTTGAATATTTTAATAATATTTTAAAATTTCGAATGATATTTTTAGAAAATTTATTTATTAAATTTTAATTTTCAAACTTAAAGGACGTAAATTGGACTATTTTGCCGGAATCCCAATTTATTCCTTAAATTCCGGTGAGTTTGAAAATTTTCCGGCAAAAAGGACGTAAATTGGACCAAAAAGGATGTTAATCGAAAAAGTGAAAACTTAAAGGATATTAATTGGATTAGACCTAAATTACAGGACGTAAAATGATATTTTCTCACGGAATTACCAACGAAATTTTTCATAGTTGGTATTTCCCTACGGAATTTCATTTATTATGGTAATCATATTACCTACCGAAATGTTATGGTTTTGCTACGAAAATGTGGTAGGTAATTGCCTACGGATTAAATTTTCGTGGGCAACCAAATTACCTACGAGCGAATTCCATACGAATGGTTTTCGTTGGTATTCCGTAGGTAAATATAAATGCCTACAAAATTGGAATTATTGCCTACAAAATATTCTCTAGCCAATTAATTATTTTCTTGTAGTGTAATGGGGATGATTTATTTCCTAATACCCCCCGTCAAGCATTGTGTGGGATGAGGGACAACACAAATCTTGGAACGAAGAAACTCAAATGCCGATCTTGGAAGACTCTTACTGAAGATGTCAGCAAGCTGGAGATGTGAAGGCACGAAGTCGGTGAGTAGCTTGCTAGAGGTAACCATTTCCCGAACGAAAGTAACAATCAATGTCAATGCATTTGTCTCTCTTATGCGTAACAGGATTTTGGCCTAGAAACAAAACGCCCTGATTATCAGTAAGAAGCACTGGGCAAGTAGGGGGAAGTTTGCGAAGCTCACGAAGAAGGTTTGTCAACCAGATCATCTCGGCAGCCGAGTTCGCCAAAGCCCTATACTCAGACTCACAGCTCGAGCGAGCAACTGTGGGCTGTCTCTTAGAGCTCCAAGAAAATGAGATTGCCTCCCCAAGAAAATAGAATAACTATAAGTGGATCGACGAGTCTCTAGGCAATGAGCCCAATCCGCATCGGAATACCCAATGATGGCGCGCGTGATCAGGGCGACGATCAAAAGAGAGGTCTTAGTTGATCATTCCCTTGACGTAGAGAATGATAAACTTGACCATAGAAAAGTGATCTACAATAAGGGCCTAGAGAAATTGGCTCCCATGGTTGACGACAAAGGGAAGATCAGGCCGCGTGATCGTTAGATATTGTGGAGCACCAACAAGTGAACGATAGAGAGTTGGATCTGAGAAGGGATCGCTTGAGCTCGCTAGTAACTCACCAGCGACAAGAGGAGTAGCAACAGGGCGAAAATCAGTTAAAGATGCTTGATCCAAAATAGCACGAGCATATTTGGATTGGCCAATCAACAGACCAGTGGGACTATATAAAATTTCGAGACCCAAAAAATAAATCTGGCGACCCAAATCCTTTAGGGAAAATTCCTTGTGTGTTTGAGAGGTAAAGCGAGAAAGGAGAGAAGGGCCATTTCCCATCACAATGATATCATCAACATAAAATAATAGAAAAATGATAGACGAGCCCTTCTGCAAGTAGAACAGCGAGGAGTCGGATTTTGCCATCTAGGGCACACAATAGGCGTGGGTTATATCAACCTCCATGAATGTTAGATGCACTACCCCACCACTTATAGTACGTAATTAAATATTCATGTAAAATACATATTTTGCCATATTAATAAAATACAAAAAGATAGATACACTCTCCCTTAAATTCAAACTAACCCTAACCGTAATTTGAGAGGCAACCGTCGCCACCGAACTCTCCGGCAACCACCGCCGCACCAAATAAATTTAGAAATTCAAAAAACAAAACTTGCAAATTTAAAAAAAAAAAACTTATTTTTAACAAACAAAAGTCGACCAAAAACAATCCCGTTGACACTGGTTTGTCGACCAAAAACACTCCGATCGACACTTATTTGTCGACCAAAAAAAAGCTCATCAATATGATTTTGTCGAATTTTTTTTAAAAAAAAAATTGAAATTTCGACAACAAAGGCTCGACAATAAAGACTCTCGTCGAAAAATTGTTGTCGACGAGAGTGTTTATTGTCGAGCCTTTGTTGTCGAAAAAAAAAAGAACTTGCATGCGTGGCAGAGGTTGGTGCGAAGGGGGAGGAGGGGCGGCGCTGCTTGGGGGTGGGAAGAAGGGCGGCGGCGATGCTGGGAAAAGGAAGGGCGGGTGATTCGGTTGTAAATTGCATAAGATTTCATGTGTTTTAGTGATAAGCTTTGAGGGTTTTTCATGCATTTTCACACTAATATGCTTGATTTGATTGAGAAAGGTGTTTGAGCTCGTTTTGTAGGAATATGAGGTGATTTAGGCATGAAAATCGCAAAAACGAGTGTTCAATCATCATTTTCACTCACTGGACTGAAGAGATGAGTGCACCATTGGATTCGTCTCGAAAAATGGAGTGGAATGAAAAAAATAATTGAGTCAATCGGAGGTCGGAAGCTCAAGATATGAAGAGACGAAAAACTTGACCGGGTGACACCACCCGGGCGGGTAAAATGACCCGGCTACAGTGCTGTACACCCATATTTTTTATTAGTTCACCCATCAAGTTTTTTGGCCGGGCGGGTGATTTCACCCGGCCATGCTCTATTCCATCAAAACCTTCGTATTTTGGCCGGGTATTTCACCCGGCCAAGCCCTGATTCCACCATTCCCTTCGTATTTCGGCCGGGTGGCATGCCCGGGTGAAACCACCCGGCCCGGTGACTTGTATTTCGGGGGTTTTGGCCCATTTTCTCCATTTTCGAGGGACCTAAGTGTAAATTTCGTCCAAGACTTCTACCCCAAGTATAAATAGCTTCAATTTGAGTTTTAGAATTTGTCTTACTCCTTTTACAAGCTTTCTTCACACACATTCACATAGTAGAAGGTGTACGTTCTTCATAGATTAGTTTAATTTCTTCATTAGATTAGATGGATTAGTGGTTTTTACTTCGAATCAAGCTACGATTATCATCTAGCATCGTCTATTACATCGGTTTGTAGCTAAATTCTCATGATCAAGGTGATATTGTTCTATTTTGCAATTCAATTTAGTATTTTCTTAATTTCTTCAATCCTTTGCTATTTTACCATTAGTTTGATGTTATTTGTTGTTGTATCCATGAAATTCCCTCCTAGAACCATGGGCTAAGCTATTATTGCCTTGGATGTTTAGTGTAATTGTTGCATGATTAGCTTAGGAATTGGGTGTACATGTTTCTAGTGTTGTGTTATGCATGATTCAATTGATTAATTCACCCTATTAGCTAGCATTGTTGGTTTTGTCGACTTCAACGACCGTATTGGGTTGCATGATTAAGAATGTGTGTGTGAGCTTGAATTAATCGATTAAAATTCACATAGTAATTGACTACTCCGACCGGGGCTTGATTGCTTAGATCGACAACACTAGACACTAATCGAGTAGAGGTCGTCTATTAGATTAGTGAGAGGGTGTCTCATAAGCATTAGTAACCGTGTTGAACGTGTTTATGAGACACTATCTTAGGAGCTTATGGTATTTATTAGACTATATAATTGCTAATTGATGCACGTGTTCACCTAAGCCTCACGAGGGATTGGTCTACACATAAGAGTGATAACCTTTAGTTTATCCCATATTTATAGGTTCATTCATGCAATTGATTCGTTAACTCATTCAATTACCCATAAAACAGAAGCACCCGAGGCAATACCCTTCTCTTGCACTTTCTCTCGAAAGTTAGATAGTTTGTTATTACTTTTGTCTATTCTTGTTTATCTTAGTTAATCTCGTTTCATACTTGTGTTTTAATCCTCGAAAATCCAACAAACAAGTTTAGTTACTACAATAGCATGAAAACTTATAACTTTAGGGATTCACTTTCACTCAATTAGGTCATTGGAACGAAAATCTACTTGGTCGTACTTGCGTACTACAATCGAACCCATACGCTTGTGGGGATCGTATTGTTAAGTGCTTAAAAAAAGTGTTAAAAAACGAGACAAGTCAATGGCGCCGTTGCCGGGGATCTAAGCGAGTGTTATTTGTGAAACTTAGAGTTTGTTGAGTGTTATTGATAGTAGCATTTCTTTTTCCTATCTTGTTTTTCATTTCTCTTTATGGGCTTTGATACTTGTCTTTTGTAGGTGTATGATCACAAGATCTCGTAGAGGAAATTTGGAACCATTGGATCTTGAGATCGAGGCACACGCAAGGAGAATAAATCGAAGTAGAAATCGTCAAAGAGTTGTAGAACATTTTGAGATGGAGAACAACGAAGAGTTGAATCCTCCACCACTTGGAGATGATGAGAATCCCCACGTTGGGAATCAACAAGGAGGTAATCCACCTCAAAATCCTCCACCAAACCTCCATAATCCCAATCCACAATATCCACCTCCATATCAAGGATACTATCCTTACCCTTACCCACCTACACAACAAGCCTACTATCCACCACCTCCACCACATCAATACCTACAACCTCAACACCCTTACCCTCCTTACCAATATCCTCCACCCCAACTAATTCAAGAAGAGTACATCCCTCCTCCACATATAGAAGAGCCTCAACATGTATACTATGGAAGGCCAATGGGGGAATATTTTGAGCCTCAACCGATGGAGCACTACGATGGGTTAGAAAAACCAAGGGTGGAGGCAAACAACTTTGAGATTAGTGCCTCTCTACTACGGATGTTGAGGGAGAGACAATTTGAAGGAGGAACGGAGGAAGGATTTGAGGAAGATCCGAATGAACATCTTGCTCAATTCTTAGAGGTGGCCGACACTCTCAAGCAAAATGGAGTGTCAGAAGATGCTAAGAAGATGAGGTTATTCTTATTCACATTGTCGGGCAAAGCAAAGGTTTGGTTACAATCAAGTATTCCCGCCGGAGAAGTGAGGACGTGGGAAGAGTTGAAGAAGATATTTCTATAGAAGTACTACCCTCCTTCTAAGACGATGGAAGCCAAACAAAAGATCTCTACGTTTCAACAAGGGGCAAACGAGAGCATCAAGGAAGCATGGAAAGGTTTACGAATCTTCTCATCACTTGCCCTCATCATGGATTCCCAATAGAACAAACCACATGTTGGTTCTTTTGTGGGTTGCGTGCGGAAGATCAACACCACATTGATGCTTCTGCGGGGGGTTCAATTTGGCGGAAATCGGTGGATGTGATCAATGCCATAATGGAAGGGATCTCGAATAATACTTTTAAGATAAGAGTGGACCGTGGAGCAAGAAACTGAGTAGCCCAAGTAGATGACATGGAAAACATGAAGGCAATGATGGCCACACTCATAGAAAAGGTGAATTTTATATCTCAACCGAGAGATAATCATTTACCCTATGGGCAAGAAGAGTTTCAAATGGGACCTATTGAAGAAGTGAAATACATGGGTCAACAAGGATACCCACAAAATTTTCAAGGGAATCGACAATATCAAGGGCATCCACCATATCAAAATCGTGCTAAATAATATCAAGCTCCTCCTCAAAACCGATTCGAAGGCCAATCTTCATCATCTCAAGGCCAAGGGGGTCCATCCCCTCAATACCAAACTCCTCAAAACCCGAGTTTTCAGAGGAATGAGAATTTGTCCTACTCCAATCTAAAAGTGTTATTCAATATCCTCCCGGAGCAAAACTTCCAAGTGGAGAAGGGAAGTCCGCCACGGACGAGCTTCTTGCACACCTCATGAAGAAGATGGAGACAAGTGAAAAGAAATCTGAAGCAACCGACTCCATCCTTGCCCAACTCATGAGTAATCAAAAATCAACCGACTCCATGCTTGCCCAACTCATGAGTAATCAAAAATTAACCGACTCCATCCTTGCTCAACTTATGAGTAATAAAAAATCAATGGAATTCCATATGGGGCAATTGGCAACTTCAATCGAATCTCAACATATAAAAGGTAAATTGCCTTCAAATACCGAGGTAAACCCACATGAACATTGTAATGCTATTACAATTTCAAGTGGTGAACAATATGGAGTTTCTTCAATGTCAAGTGAAGTGGAAGAAAATGAAGGGGTGAAGGAAAAAGAAAGGGAGGAAGAGAAAGTTGGAAGTGGAGAGGTTGCTCCAAGAATTCCAAAGTGGAGAATTGCAAAAGATTTGAAGAAGAAGAAGCTTGATGTACCTTGTGATAAATGGGGGGTTCCCATTACATATGAGCCGCTTCCATATCCGGGAAGGTATATAAGGAAGAAGATGGATGAAAAGTTTGGAAAGTTTTTGGAGATCTTCAAGAAAATCCACATTGATCTTCCACTCTCGGATGCTTTAGAGCAAATACCTCACTACATGAAGTTTCTAAAGGATGTAATAGCAAACAAGAAGAAGCTAGTGGATGGTGAGAAGATTAATTTTACCGAGGAGTGTAGTGCTATTCTTCAAATAAATCCTCCTGAAAAGCTCAAGGATCCGGGTAGTTTCACTCTCCCATGTGAGATTGGTGATGGTCCCATGATGAAAGCTCTTTGTGATTTGGGAGCTAGCATCAATTTGATGCCACTTTCGATCTTCAAGCGTTTGGGACTTGGAGAAGTAATGCCCACATCAATTACTCTCCAATTAGCGGGTCGTTCCATCACACATCCTAAATGGATCATTGAAGACGTATTGGTGAAAATTGACAAGTTCATCATTCCGGCCGACTTCGTGGTGCTTGATATGAAAGAAGATGTAAATATACCATTAATTCTTGGGAGGCCATTTCTTGCCACGGGGGGAGCAAATATAAACTTGAGGAAAGGAGAAGTGACATTGGAGGTGAATGGAGAAAAGGTGATTTTCTCCAAGTGTGGCTTAATTGAAAGTCCTCCAATAAAGGAGGCATCTCACTCCGTCAAAGAACTCGACATTTTTGTGAAGGAGCCCTTACCAAAATTCCCATTGAACGATTCAGGAGATGATCAAGAAATGAAGCAAACTCCCAAACTTGAGCAAAACTCAAGTTTGGGGGGTTTGATGAGGAAGAAAAGTTTGGGGAGTGCCTTGAGGGTAATGAAGATGAAGAGGGAAGAAGAAAGAGTTCGAAGCAGAGAAATATTGAAAAGGGCTTTGAAATTGGAGATACGGTGGTATGGTGCAAAGGTGTGATGGAAGTCCTTGGAAAGATGAAGCTCAAGGAACGCAAAATGTTGGTCATGAAGAAAATGGCCTATGAAGAAGGTATTGCGTTGCAAGTTGAGGAGGACGAAGTGTTCATCACCGATGAGCACAATGTGAAGCATTATCATCCTCCATTCAAAGAAAGGGAAGTTTGAACTTATTAAGTTCCGTCCGGCATAGGACGTTAAACCTAGCGCTAAATGGGAGGCAATCCATTTTTACTTGCTTTATTTCATTTCTTGTTCTTTTTATATGCTTTGTTAGTTTAGTTTGATGTGTTTGTGAGTTTTGATTTTAGTTGAAGAAGTTTGGATCGAATGGACGATTGGAAGTCGAAAGTGGAACCTCGTGATTGGAAGAAGGTGTAGCTATAACAATCGTAAGATGTACGCCCACCCCAATTCTTAGGAATTGCATAGCCATTACTATGTTTAGGGGGTAGTGGAATTTATATTCTTGTTCATGACATTGATTGCTTAGCTACTCTTGTTTTTAATTGTTGGGATAGTGGCCCATGTGTGTAGATTTGTATGGATAACACTTGGTGTCAATATCATTGTAAAACTATTTTTCCAAACTTTTAATTGCTTTGCAATGAAAAAGTTTGGGGAGGGGGGGTATGTTCGTTTTTACATTTTCTATTGACACCAATGTGTACTTTTATGTGTGTGTGCAATTTGAGCTTTAATGATCATTAAGACACATTTGATAATGATTTGTTGTGAATTTGATTCCTTGAATGTGTACATGATTGGAATGAATCATCCTGTTTGTGTTGTTGTCATCTTGTTGCCTATGGATGTTTTGCATGCACAATGAGTTATGTGTGGTGATTATTGTTGGGATATGAATCCTGGAACAAGTCTTGTTGGTCCTGAATGGAGTATGACACAAGTGTATGGGGGGGGGGAATGCACTTGTGTATGCAAATTCTTTTCTTTTCAAACTGTTTTACTTTATCAGGGAAGTTGTCTGACAATTAAACTGAGTGATAACTTTAATAGATACTTAACCTACTGAAAACTATGAAGTGATCAGTTGGATAACTATCTAAAAGAGTTGTTAAGTGCGGAATGTGGTTGACCTTTTCTTTGAAAGAATACTCCAAGTTAGTTTCTGAAAAACCAGTTAATCAAGGACTTTGTCCAAAAACTGTTTTGCTTAACTTTGCTGAAATAAACTCTTTTAGTATGATCTTTTGTAAGTAATGTGAGTAAGAAAATAATGCAGTAAGTAAATGACACAGCAAGTTATAGTGGTTCAGAGACTCAAGCTCCTACATCCACTTTCCCTGATTGAACATGATAATTCCTTAAACCTGGAATTAACTTGTTTTATAGTGCCAAGGTGCACTGATCAATAACACTATCTTAGTGCTTTGATCCCTAGGATAATCTGAGTCCTAGTGCTCAATCTCTCTGAGTTAAGACTGTATTTTCACTTAACAGTCCTTAACTCCTCACTTCTACAACAAACTCTACTTCACTTAATGAGGTAAGGGTTTGAGGTTTTGGTTCCAACTAATAGAGATACCCTTTACAATAAGTACAGTGTAAAGGTTTTAGGATATCTCAGAACTAAGCTTAGGATATTACAAGAATGGCTTAGCTTTTGAAGTGATCAGGAAACTTATGATTATATAGAACAACTTTTGTTTCCTTTGATTGCTTGATAGTAGTTTGATAGCAGATAGTTGGATGCTTGAATCCTTGGATCACTTCTGAATTTATAGAGCAATTTGATCAACTATCCGTTGGAGAGATAGCATTTCAAATTGTCTATTTGTAGCTCCATTGAAACGGCTATGGAGGCCAACCTTCTATTATCCAATGTGTAAGAAGGTCCTTAAATGGTTGCTTGAATGAATGTGTTGACTTCTGAAAAATGCGACTGAGATGACTTGTGTCAGCTTCTAAAATTGCACATTTTCCAAGGTAGATTGTGGTAGAACTTGTACTTCCTTCACCGGTCAGATGGGACAAGTTCCCTGAATATTCCTGCTGCAAGTGGAATGTTCCAACATTCATTCAATTCTTCAGTCTTTAATGCTTCTAAGTCTTCAATGCTTGTTCAGGCTTGATGGCATTAAAATTTCATTAAATTTGTCTTCTGAGTTAGCATCATTTAATGCTCTTGACTTTCAAGACATTAAATTGATCTGATGTTGCTCTTATCAATACTTGCAGTTTAGACTCTCATCTTGATCATGCCTTGTTGTCCATTTCAGCATACTTGTTCTTGTTAAATCAGCAGACTTGTCCTAACAGATTTAGACACATAAAGCTGCCTAACAATTTTAGCTTTGGACAACTAACCTGAACTCTAAATCTCACAACATTCCTAAGATTTTGACTTAGGCATTTTACTGTCTCAACTAGCCTGAGACAACTAGACTGATGCTTTCTCCTATCTATCTCAACTATGCTGACCATCATCAATCAGGGGTTTTAGTATCTTAATCAAAATCAATTTATTTCCCAACAATTTCCCCCTTTTTGATGATGTCAAAACCTATTACAAAGGGAACTTAAATTATACTAATTTTGTCTTCAGGATGGATGTTCTGGTCAGTTTTCCTGAAAAAAGCTGTTAGCACAATAATAAATCAAGTATATAGGTTATGTCAGGTTAGTTGAGATAATGAGTTGTTATCTCTGATGAAAATAGAGGTCCTTTAATATATATCATAAGGCATTATAGTGCTGGAAAACAAAAGGACTCACTATGCTGAGATTTAAAAGCAACTGATAGAAACAACAACAGATTAAAGACATAGATAAAGGGAGAGAAGACTTATTCTTCAGAAAGAACCATCATCTTGAGGAGCAATCTCATACAGAGCCCAGACTCTCTTCTTAAGTTCCCAAATCTCCTGATTTGTACCTTTGGGACCCAGCTGCATCTTTTCCATCTTTATGATGGAAATGAACTCCTCCAAGATATTCCCTTCATCTATCAGATTCCCATTGAATTTGGGAGGCATGTACAGGATGGGACTTGGTGCTTTGAACTCAACTCTAGCAATATCAGCTGCTGCAAACAGCTTCTGGTACAACTCTCTGTAGTTGTCAAACATGAATTTGCCAAAGATTTCTTCAACATCCTCTCCAAGCCATTTGCCTATGACATAGAAGTCATAAACAAATCTCCCCTTTGCCTCCTCCCATGCATCATTCAATTGGATTGGCACACATTTGTCATGGTGAGGGTATTGAGTGTCCCATCTCGAAAAATGGAGTGGAATGAAAAAGAGAATCGAGTCAATCGGAGGTCGGAAGCTCAAAATATGAAGAGACGAAAAACTTGGTCGGGTGACACCACCCAGGCGGGTGGAATGACCCGAGCGGGTAAAATGACCCGGCCACAGTGCTGTACACCCATATTTTTTATTAGTTCACTCATCGAGTATTTTGGCCGGGTGGTTTGATTTCACCCGACCATGCTCTATTCCATCAAAACCTTCGTATTTTGGCCGGGTAAAATCACCCGGCCAAGCCCTGATTCCACCATTCCCTTCGTATTTCGGCTGGGTGGCATGCCCGGGTGAAACCACCTGGCTGGGTGACATGTATTTCGGGGGTTTTGGCTCATTTTCTCAATTTTCGAGGGACCAAAGTGCAAATTTCGTCCAAGACTTCTACCCCAACTATAAATAGCTCCAATTTGAGTTTTAGAATTTGTCTTACTCCTTTTACAAGCTTTCTTCACACACATTCACATAGTAGTAGGTGTTCTTCATAGATTAGTTTAATTTCTTCATTAGATTAGATAGATTAGTGGTTTTTACTTCGAATCAAGCTACGATTATCATCGGGCATCGTCTATTACATCGGTTTGTAGCTAAATTCTCATGATCAAGGTGATATTATTCTATTTTGCAATTCAATTTAGTATTTTCTTAATTTCTTCAATCCTTTGCTATTTTACCATTAGTTTGATGTTATTTGTTGTTGTAACCATGAGATTCTATCCTAGAACCATGGGATAAGCTATTATTGCCTTAGGTGTTAATGTTTAGATGGGTGTTTAGTGTAATTGTGGATTAATTGCATGATTAGCTTAGGAATTGGGTGTATATGTTTCTAGTGTTGTGTTTTGCATGATTCAATTGATTAATTCACCCTATTAGCTAGCATTGTTGGTTTTGTCGACTTTAACGACCGTATTGGGTTGCATGATTAAGAATGTGTGTGTGAGCTTGAATTAATCGATTAGAATTCACTTAGTAATTGACTACACTGATCGGGGGTTGATTGCTTAGATCGACAACACTAGATACTAATCTATTAGAGGTCGTTTATTAGATTAGTGAGAGGGCGTCTCATAAGCATTAGTAACCATGTTGAACGTGTTTTATGGGACACTATCTTAAGAGCTTATGGTATTGATTAGACTATATAATTGCTAATTGATGCACGTGTTCACCTCAGCCTCACGAGGGATTGGTCTACACATAAGAGTGATAACCTTTAGCTTATCCAATATTTATAGGTTCATTCATGCAATTGATTCATTAACTCATTGAATTACCCACAAAACGGAAGCACCCGAGGCAATACCCTTCTCTTGCACTTTCTCTCGAAAGTTAGATAGATTTTTATTACTTTTGTCTATTCTTGTTTATCTCATTTCATACTTGTCTTTTAATCCTCGAAAATCCAACAAACAAGTTTAGTTACTACAATAGCATGAAAACTTATAACTTTAGGGATTCACTTTCACTCAATTAGGTCCTTGGAACGAAAATCTACTTGGTCGTAGGTTATATGCATAGATCTATGAGGGAGATAGTTTCATAGGATCTAGTAATTTATATACTCATTTGAAGTGTTATTGTACACCTCTAAGAGGTTGTAATCCGTTTCACATATTTTTATATAGTGAACAACGTAGATTATTTTATAATCTACGCAAATTTTGAATACTTCCATTTTGCAAAGTGCATTTTAATATTTGCTGCCTAATGTTGTAAGGACAGTGCCAACACGACTAACAACACCTCTGATTTCACACGCGCACACCCTTTCAGTTTGAAAAACGAACACAGGTGTATTTCCTCCATTCCCCCTACACGTGTCACACTCATTTTGCGACCATCTATTGTTGGCTCGATTTGTTAAAGTTAACATCATGCCTACTTATATATTTAATCAGTTAGCAAGTGCATTAGTATGTAACTGAATTTAGTTAGTTAGTTAACAAGCATCTAGGCGCTTCTAGAATACAAATGGTTAAAACTTAGCTGTATAAATAACCTTCACACCACAACTTTTAATTTTCTCAGTTTAAAGTTCCCATATTTTACATTTTTTATTTTCAAATTTACTTTTAATTTCCATTTTACATTTTTAATTTTCTCATTTTAAAGTTCCCGGATTTTAACATGGTATCTTGAGTCAATTTACTTACTTCAATTCAAATGGTTTTATGTTGATGTTTTGATTCCTCATATATTCCTATATTCCTTGTTCATCTTCATCCTATCTTCCTTCATCTTCATCAACTCTTCCTTCGTATCTTCATACATTTGTAGCTTATCTTCAAATCATCATACTCTCAACTATTTTTTAGTAGCGGTTATCTTCATATCTTCGATCAAAATTCCTTTGCATCTTTATACATTCATCGCTTCTCTTCATATCTTCATACTCTCAACCGTTTTTTAGCAGTGGTTATCTTCATATTTTCGATCAAAATGTCAAACTCTACTATTTCATCCCGTACTCAATCAAATACTCTCCCTCGATTCATTTTCTGAGCATTCATCTCGATCGTAACAACTTCACATTCTCAAGATCGCAAATTCTTGCGATGGTTAATGCCCATGCCTTTGAGGATGTACTTCTCATTACACCAGATACTGTTCCAGCCATAAATCAATTGTTGCATCGGCGTGATCAATTCCTTCTTAGCTGGATGCTAAGTTCAGTTTTCGAGTCCATGCTGGGACATGTAAGCAGATGCACACATGAATTTGAGGTATGGAAGGTGTTTGATTAATTGTTCCAGTCACAGTCCGCTGCTCGTGCGATGAGTTTGAGTCTCCAACTCCGAACATTAAGGAAAAATGATCTTTCAATTGATGATTATCTAATTCAAATGCGTTTGACAACCGATGTTTTACAGGATTTAGTTAGTTAGTTCTGATGGTGATCTGGTTCTTCACATACTTGGTAGCTTAGGCCAGGAATTTGATGCTATAGTAGTGAATCGGACTGCATGAGGCGCTCTTCTGCGTGTTACTGAACTTCAATCTATTCTCCATACGCATGAGATGCGTCTTCAGCATTTTAAATTTAACACTATGCCTACTTATATATTTAATCAGCTAGCAAGTGCATTAGTATTTAATCATTCTAGAATACAAATGGTTAAAACTCAGCTGTATAAATAACCTTCACACCAAAACTTTTGAATTGAATTCCAATTTACATTTTTTATTTTCTTAGTTTAAACTTCCTGGATTTGAACACGATTCACACACAACAAAGACATTGCACGTGCAAATTAACCAATATTAGGTTAATTCAAGTTAAAATTGTCCTTAAATTTTAGAGTCCTAAATTCTTCAACACGATGAAGAAATACGTCCTCAAATTGCTAACATTTTTAAAATCTTATAGTTTATTCTTAAATGTGCATTAATAAAGACGTGAGTGGTTATGCTGCCCATCTGAAGGTCGTCCGGGATGCGAAATACCTACTGCGTGAAAGTGTTTGGCACACAAATGGCTTACAAGTGGTCAACGCCATCCGCACCAAAGATTCAGCAGAATTGTGTCCCATGAATATATATATATATATATATATATATATATATATATATATATATATGCTCCTTGCAATCATGGGAAGAAAATAGAGCTATGGGATACCCTTGGGATAGTGGTGGAGCAAAATAGAGGAAAACTCAATTGTTGCATATGACTGTTATAAGCGTTGCATGCCATACTCTGAATATTAATTGTTACATCTAACAAATAAAATGTTACGTTCGAAGTCAAATATAACATTTTAGAAGTGATACAATAAAGTGTTACTAAATGTTCTTTGAAGCATAAAAAATAGTACCCTTAACTTTAGATTGCATCAAAAGCATAAAAAGTGGTACCGTTGACTTTAGGTTGCACGAGCAATTGCGATGCCAATAAAAGTATTACCCATTATCAATAGTAACACATTATTATTATTATTATTATTATGTAACACTTTATAGGTGTTACATATATAAAACCACATATGTTTTTGTATATATGCATATTCCATGTTTTGCTTCATTTTCTATCAACAAATTAAGCTTGATTTAGCCTAATTAGGAAAGGCCATTTTTTCCCTGTGGGTTGTAGTAGGCAACTTGACATGAGTAGCCAAACCAATAAGTTGAAGAAACCTGATGAAGTACCAAGTCATATCAACTTGCCACCATTCTAATCCATGTCTTGCTGAGTATTCAAATGCGTGGTGGTTATTATGCCACCCTTCTCCAAATGAAAGCATCGCCACCCACCTATATTTTACGCAATCAAAATATTTTTTTATTTACATTTCTAATTGTGTAAAAACGTAACAAGCTTTTTACTTTTTAGTCCATCTCATTATTAACATCTGGATAGATAGATATATAACGCATAATCAAATACATTTTTGGTGGTGGAAATCTGATTTAATATATCAGTTGTGCATGTAACAATCATACCAGTTGTTTTGTGAAAGATCTCCGGTATTCCACTGTTGTTTACCCCAACCATGGCAAACTGAATTCACCAGCCAAATGCAATGGAAACCCCACACAGTCCTCACACCCTGCATTTACATCATGATTCAATATCCAAATTTGAGTATGTGTGAATGCTTATGAAAAAAATACTCATCCATCCAAACTTTGTATGTATGAATTCTTTTTTACCGGTTTTAAATAATATTTTTTTATTTATGTATACGGTAGATGTGTAAAGTAAAAGGTAAATGGTGTAGTAGGGAGAATAAATATTTCAATTTATAGAAATGTGCATATTAATTAAGTTTGGACGAACAAAAAAAGGAATACTTACAAATAAAGTTTGGACTGAGAGAGTATCATTTTAATATAAGAATCAAAATCACTAAACATTTTTAGTCTTACAAAAAAGGCTTAATTATTCTATATAAAATAAATAGGTAGAGAAAACAAATTGGACGCATTTTTGTCTATTTCATATCAGTAATCAATGCCATTTTTTCATATATTTTTATCTAGGGTGTAGGAGTTGGAAATCGTTCGGTAGTCGGACAAATTTCAGCTGCCTAGCGCCTAGAGCGTCTACGCGCCGACTTGAGATTTTTTTTTTTGCATTAATAATGCCAAAAATTATAAAAATGTAGTTATCACCCCGTTGTCACCCCTTACGATGAAATTTGCCAAAAAATGACATACATCATTGCAAAGCTATGAGTTTGCTCAAAACGTCAATTCCATGCCACTTGAAAAAGTGTGCTCGATCGCTCGAATCAGAGTTCAACGTTGGGAAGCCAATAAAAAAAAAAGCACCTAGCTAGTCGAAAATTGCATGTCGGATGGTAGACTGGTGACTAGCGCCTAGCTGATCGCTGCCAAGACGGGCCTAAGCGCCGACTTTTGCAACAGAGATTTCAATATTGCAAACATATATAGCTACAAACATATCAAGCAAGTTACTATCAATTTGTCTTGTGCATCCTTTTTTGGGATCACCGGTCATGCAAATAACCATCTAATATTATTTATTAGTTTTTCCATTATTTAAAATTTAATATATATACTCATTTTAGCATCTTTAAAAGGTGAAAATAACCATCTAATATTATTTATTAGTTTTTCCAATTAAAATCTTGATTTTAAGAATATATTACTCAGGTAGTTCCAAAATAATGACCCAAAATTAGACGATCATGCTTAATCTAATGGTCCATAATCAGGTGGTCTACCCTACTTGCAAGTAGGCCTTAGTGAAGAACCAAAGTCCATGTTAGGTGATGGCCTAAGGGGTGGCCATGAGGTTGGGCGGGAGGGGCAACCTTACGGCCTAGGCCCCTAGGTTTTGGTGGCCTAGCTACTCATCTATATATATGTGTGTGTGTGTTTACAAATTTCAAATGTAAAAAAAAAAAAAAAAAAAAAAAAACTAAATAACTACTAAACTACCCTAACGTACTAACTTATAGTTTGTCTAGTATTTCCCCTCAAGCGAAGCGGGTGGAAAGAAGCGCAGAGCTTGTGTCTAAAGAATTCGAACAGTGGGCAAGTAAGACTTTACGTAAAAATGTCGACAAGTTGAAATTTGGAAGGAAAAAATTAAGTGATTAGGTGACCATAAGTGATGAGCTCGCCAACAAAATGATAATCGATGTAAACATGCTTCTCTCAATTCTGAGCAACCAGATTCTGATATATAAAAATGGCACTCTTGTTATCGCAAAGGGGGGTTGGAGCTTTGGAAGGCAAAACTTTAGTTCTTTTAGAAGTGAGCAGAGGCAGATGACCTCGAAAGCAGTTGTCACAATAGCCCTATACTCGGACTCACAACTCGAACGGGAAATTGTAGGTTGCTTCTTAGCAGCCAAAGAGACCAGATTCGATCCTAGAAAGATGGAGTATCCAAATGTAGAACGATGGGTATCTAGGCATCGAGCACAATCAGTGTCCAAGTATGCGAGCAGAGTTGATGGGCCAGGCGAGAATGAGAGGCTAAGATCAGTGGTACCTTTGACATAACAAAGAATTTGTTTACCGACTTGGAAGTGGTTGAATGTGAGATTCACCCAGAATCGGCTTATTGTATTGACCGCAAACGGGAGATCAAGACGAGTTATCATCAAAAATAATGAAGGGCCCCGACCATCAAATGAAAAAGAGTAGGATCAAAGAAGGGCTGGCCATCTATTTAGAGTAATCGTTCGAGGAAAGGGGCGTAAATCAACCAGTTTGGAGTAGAGCATATTCACACGAGTTAAAATATCAGTGGCATATTTGAATTGGCAAAGAAAGAGGCCGTGATCGGTGTAAGTGACTTCTAGGCTGAGAAAGAATATGAGGCAACCAAAGTCCTTTATAGAAAATTCTTTGTGATCCTAGAAATGAGATGAGCAATGAAGATTTGATCACTACCTGTGATTATATATCATCAACATAAACTGAAAGATAAATAAGGGTACGGCCTGAGGTGTAAACGTATGACGAGGTGTCAGATTTAATCTCGGTGAAGCCGAGGACGAGAGGGAAATTATAAAATCGTTGGAACCAGGAACGAGGCACGAGACACTTATTTGAGGACATATGTTGCTTTATTAAGTTTACAAACATGGTTAGGGCGAAGAGGGTCGACAAATCCATGAGGATGGCGCATGTAGAAAGTTTTTTTTAAGAAGCCCATGAAGGAAGACATTATGGAGCAACTTGTTTTTCATGATGGCAAGGGAGAGGACGACACAAACGGTAGCCGATTTAACAACGAGATTGAAGGTGTGGTCGTAATCGAAACCTGGAATGTGGGTGAAACCTTAGGCCACCAGATAACCTTTATGTAGATCAACGGAGCCGTTGGCGAGAAATATTGTGTGAAATACCCATTTGGAAGTGATTATATTGGCACCAGATGGAAGAGGATCTAGATCCCAAGTGCTGTTTTCGTGAAGGGCCTGATGTTCGATATCCATTGCGGCCAACCATTGTGGAGACTTGGCAACTGAATTAAAGCCTTTTAGAGGGAGGAGGTCAAAGGGTGTTTTTTTTTTAAGATTCCTTCATAAGATTGTACGTGTACACATATGATGAGTGGGAGTAACTGGGATGACAACTGGGCAGACCTGAGGGCGAGTAGAAGATGCGGGTGCTCGCGCAGGGCGAGGGGCACGATGGGGTTGAACAACCGAGTGAGTATCTGGAGGTAAGGGGTGGGGGTTTGGCGAGTTGGTATAGTATGAGGCTATGAGTCCGACTGGATGCATAGAGAGCACGAAGAGGAGGTCGAGGTTTGATGGGGTTGATCAGGCGAGGTCGATTGGGTTGTACCAGGCAAGGAGCCATTAAAGACGAAAATGTCAAGGTTGATGGCTGGCGAGGAGGGAAGAGCCCCAGAAAAGAAAAAAATAGACTCATTAAAGCAAGCATTACGCGGAATGTAGAGACGGGAGGTGCGAGGTTCAAAATAACAGAAACCATTGTGGCGAGAGTTGTAACCTTAAAGAACACAAGAGAAACTTCAAGGAGAAAATTTATTAGTAGCATAGTCTCTTAAGAAAGTATATACACTACAACCGGACCCTTGTAGTTTTTCATATAAGGGGGGCGTGGAAAAGATAATTTCATATGGAGATTTGTTGACGAGAATATTGGAGGATAGTCTATTTGTGAGATTGAATATATGCACTTAATTGAGAGAGTAGGAAATGAATTGAAGAGTATTTATAATGTAGATGTAACATCCTCCCTTAAGCGAAGCGGGGCGAGCAGGATCAGGATGAGCATACGCAAAGCTTGTTGCGAAAAAATTCAAAAGGTGGCCGAGGAAGACTTTTAGTGAAGATTTTGGCACGCTGTAAATGTGAAGGAACAAAATGTGTTTGAAGACGACCAGAGGAGACGAGTTCACGAATAAAGTGATAGTCGATGTCGATATGTTTTGCTCGTTTATGAGCAACTGGATTTTAAGACAGGAACAATGCACTTTTGTTGTCGCACAGAAGAGTAGAAACACACGAATGAAGAGAATGGAGTTCACGTAGAAGCGAGCACAACCAAAAAATTACAGAGGCTATGTTAGCCATAGCCTGATACTCCGACTCACAACTAGATCGAGATACGGTTGGTTGTTTCCTACCTCTATAGGAGACAAGGTTGGGGCAGAGAAAGACGGAGTAACCATAAGTTGAGCGACGAGTGTCAAGACATCGAGTCTAATCGACGTCGTAGTATTTGACCAGAGATGAGATATTGGGCGAGAACTAAAGGCCGAGGTCGATCGTGCCTTTAACGCATCAAAGAATCTGTTTGACTGTTTAAAAGTGATCGATGGTTGGACGAGTTTGAAACTCACTGATGGTATTTACGACGAATGATAAGTCTGGGCGAGTAATGGAGGTATTGGAGGGCACCAACAAGAGAACGAAAGAGAGGGGGTCCGAGAAGACTTGTCCATCTACCCGAAGAAGATTAGTCGAGGAGAGAGACATAGAGACCGGTTTGGACTCGACCGTGTCGGCGCGAGCAGGAATGTCTTTTGCGTATTTAGACTAACCAAGGAAGAGACCGTGGACGGTGTAGGCCACCTCAAGGCCGAGGAAGTAATTAAGATGACCAAGATCCTTGATGGCGAACTCCTTACTGATCTTGGAAACAAGGTGTTGTGTTTACTAATTTCTGGAAATGAAATTCATAATATATTTTTTGTATCTTCTGAATTGAGTATGAGTATTGAAGATAGATAGAAATATAGATGAAGGGGGAGAGAAAATTGAGAGAAAGAGAGATAGTACTGTTAATTTTCTGATAGCCTTCATTCAGCCAACTGTGGCATTTGTAACAAACGGGGGGGACCAACGTCCACTTTTGATATTTAAAGGAAATATAAGCTAGAATGGCTAATAAAGAAAAATACTGAATGCAATTAAATAAAGGATAAATGGGCCATCTTCATTTTTATGATTTGTCTTCTTTTTTTCTTCTGGGCCAACTTTCCAATTGAGACCAATTCATTTAATTCCTTGGCCCACTGCCTTCAACTCTTCTTACCCTTTTGGCCCAATAACTCAATATCCCCTTTCTTCACTTTCGTAACATTTCCAGAATCTGACACCTTGACTTTCAAACTACTCTCAGTACCTCCATCTTCATCTTTTGTTATCTCCTGTTGTGAGATCATAACAATACCCCGCGGAATTTGAAATCCTTGTCCCCAAGGATGGGTATTACCAAATCTTTTCAAAAAGAAGGAAGCATCCTCCCAAGACGTAGTGTTCCAAGCTAAATCCACCCAACTGACCAAAATCTGGTTTGATGTAGTAACTGTGTTGTAGGAAGGGCGGCACTCCAAAATAGCAGCAGGAAAAATCACGAACAAACCAGCATCATCCACAAGCGGAAGAGTAACCGAAGGTATGTTACGCATACTAATGAATTTTTTCAGTAAAGACGCGTGAAAAACTGGGTGAATCTCCGACTCCTCGGGTAGATCCAATCGATAAGCAACAGAACCCACTTTCTCTAAGACTTTATAAGGTCCAAAATACTTAGAAGAAAGTTTTAGATTTTTTCTCAAGTAGACTGAATTCTGGCGAAAAGGCTGTAACTTGAGAAACACAAAATCACCCACCTCGAATGACCTCTCTTGTCGATTCTGATCTGCAAAAAATTTCATACGATGTTGAGCCTGTTGCAAATTATCCTTGATTAGAACAGTGGCTAGCTCCCTGGCTTTCATCAGTTCCTTAACATCCTCATTCTGCGTATCCAAATAAGGGCCAATAGCAGAATTTGGTGGGAGATACCCATACAAAGCCTGGAATGGAGTCATCTTTAGGCTTGAGTGGTAGTTGGTATTGTACCAGTACTCAGCTAAAGGAAGCCATTTCAGCCACTGCTTGGGATGGTCTTGGGTCATGCACCTTAAGTACTGTTCAAGGCATTGGTTAAGCCTCTCTGTCTGGCCATCAGATTGAGGATGGTAGGCAGTACTTAACTGTAATTTTGTACCTAAAAGCTTAAAGAGCTCTTTCCAAAAAATGCTAGTGAAAACCTTATCTCTATCAGAGACAATGCTTATAGGTAAGCCATGAAGTTTATAAATGACATCCAAGAAAATTTTAGCAAGAGAGTGAGCAGTATAGGGATGAGATAACGCAATAAAATGCCCATACTTAGTGAACCTATCAATAATCACCCACACCACATTCTTACCCCAAGATTTAGGTAATCCTTCCACAAAATCCATGGAAATGTGAGTCCAAGCTTGACTTGGAATTGGTAGAGGTTGAAGCAAACCTGGATAGGGACCATGATCAGACTTGCTTCTAGCACAAATATCACACTGCTTAACCCACTGTAAAACATCCTTCTTCATATTAGGCCAATAAAAAACCCTCTTCAATCGAAAAAGTGTTCCATTAATTCCAGAGTGACCACCAAAAGAGCTGTGGTGCATCTCAGAAATAAGAAGCTCTCTTAGAAGTTTGCACATTCCCACCACAAGCCTGCCCTTGTATCTTAAAAGCCCCTCGATGACTTGAAAATCTGGATAAGAACCTGCATCCAATGCTTTAAATGTTTTAATCTTTTGAATAAAATCATCATTTTCATAACTCTTGAAGACCTGTGCCACCCAAGTAGGGCTCACAACAGTAGTAGCCATAGCAACTAACTCTGCATCACCTCTTCTTGACAAGGCATCAGCTGCAGTGTTATCAAATCCCTTCTTGTATTGAATTTCATAGTCCAATCCCAAAAGCTTAGTTATCCACCTCTGCTGCAAGGGTGTTACTATTTTCTGATCCAACAAATATTTAAGGGATTGTTGGTCAGTTTTAATAGTAAACCTTGTTCCTTGGAGGTAATGTTTCCATTTTTTGGACTGCTAAAAGCACAGCCAAGAATTCTCTTTCATAAATAGAAAGAGCTTGGTTTCTTGGGCACAAGGTTTTACTCAAATAAGCTAGAGGTTTTCCCTCTTGCATCAAAACTGCACCAATACCACTCCCACTTGCATCAGTTTCCACAATGAATTTTTTTGTGAAATCTGGTAGTGCCAACACAGGTGCAGAACTCATAGCAATTTTCAATTGTTGAAATGCATCTTCAGCTACTGTATTCCACTTGAAGCTGTCCTTTTTTAGTAAACTTGTCAAAGGTTTGCTTATCAATCCATAACCTTTAACAAATTTTCTATAATAGCCTGTAAGCCCCAAAAACCCTCTCAATTGCTTAGGAGTCTTAGGTGTAGGCCACTGAAGCATTCCAGAAACCTTTTCAGGATCAGTTGAAACCCCTTGTTGAGAAATAATATGCCCCAGGTATTCAATTTAAGTTTGACCAAATTGACACTTACTTCTTTTAGCAAATAATTGATGATGTCTCAAGAGGGAGAGGACAATATTCAAGTGCTCCATATGTTCTCTCCATGATGTACTATAAATGAGTATGTCATCAAAGAACACCAAAACAAACTTCCTCATGCAATCCCTAAACACCTTGTTCATAAGAGATTGAAAAGTAGTTGGGGCATTGCAAAGCCCAAAAGGCATAACCAAGAACTCATAATGTCCATTATGAGTTCTAAATGCAGTAAGGTACCTATGCTCAGGATTCATGAGTATTTGGAAATACCCAGACCTTAAATCAATCTTTGAAAAGAACTTAGCACCATTCAACTCATCAAGTAATTCATCAATGATAGGAATAGGATAATTATGCTTGATGGTTAGGTTATTTAAGTACCTGTAATCCACACACATTCTCCAAGTGCCATCTTTTTTCTTGACAAGTATGACTGGGGAGGCAAAAGGACTCTTGCTGTCCTTAATTATCCCAGACTGTAGAAGTTCCTTCACCATCTTCTCAATTTCTTCCTTGTGGGCATGTGAAGTCCTGTAGGGATACTGTTGTTTTGGAATGCTGCCAGGTTTTAGAAGAATCTGGTGCTCTACTCCTCTCTCTGGTGGAAGTTGAGTGGGTTCTTCAAAAACCTCCTTATAATTCTGCAATAAATCATTCAACTCCTTGGGATATGCCTCTCCAGAATGGCATATGGTAACCCAAAACATTTCTTCTACTTCAGAGAGGTCTAATTGAGTCATTTCAAATAAGCTAGCATCTGATAACCATTGACACTCAGCATTTGAAGTGAGAGCTCTTAATTTAATCCTTTTCCCCATTAATGTCACTGTGAATGTCATCTCATTGTAATCCAATTCAATAGGTGTTCCAGTCTTGAGCCAGTCCCCACCCAAGATTAGGTCACATCCATCTGTATCTAGGAGCCTCAATGGATATGAGAACTTGTGCCCTTGCATGCTCCACATGAAAGGGTCAACCTGTTCTGAACTGATGAGTTTCTGCCCATTTGCAACTTTAACAAGAATTGGTTTAGTTGCTGAGATTGTGCACCCCAATCTCCTAGCCGTAGTGGCTTGAATAAAACTGAGTGTACTCCCAGTATCAATGAGTACATGCAGTTTATGTTGCCCATATTCACCAAACAGCCTCATGGTTGTAACACCCCCTACACCATTTAGGGCATTTACAACCATCTGGACTTCTTCAATGGGTGTTTCAAGTGATAGCTCCTGAAACTCAGACCGTGTGCTTCCTTGGACAGCTTCTTCTACCTCCATATCCTCTGCTACAATCATGTAGGATATTCTCTGTTTACATTTATGCCCTTGAGTGAATGGTTCATCACAATTATAGCATAAACCCTTCTCTCTTCGTGCAGCCATTTCAGTAGGAGTGAGTATTTTGAATGAGGGCTTGGAGTTGAAATTTGGTGTTTTACCATGACTTGCAGGTGCAACATCAGATTTTTTCCAAGAGAGAGTGTTAAAGTTAGGGTTAGGATTAGTACCCTTTGAAAATGGTTTGGCTCTTCTGGACATTGCAGAAAGTGTCTGCTCTTGTTGTTTTCCCAATTTAATAGCTTGTTGCAATGTTTTGGGTTCAAACATTAACATGAAAGATTGCAGTTCTTCACTCAATCCACTTATGAAGCTAGCAACAAAATGGGATTCAGAAAATGTATCTTTGCTAAACATTAATAAGCATGCCCTTAATTCTTCAAACTTATCAATGTAATCATCATAAGATCCTGTTTGTTTCAATTTGTTGAAATCAGCCACTATTGAATATTCACTCATCTCTTCAAATCTGACTGAGATCACCTCTATAAACTGGTTCCAAGTAAGATCTACATTTCTCTTATGAAAACTTTGAAACCATAAGGCAGCCTTGCCTTCAAAATGAATAGAGGCTAGGGTTACCTTTTGTGCACCAGTCATGTTTGACATCAAATCGAAGTACCCTTGACATTTCAATATCCATGATCTAGGTTTAGATCCATCAAATTTGGGAAACTCCACTTTAGGAACTGGCCTGTGAAAATTTGCTCCATCTGTGATTTGTTTTACTCCTGATGTGTCTTGAAATTGATTTACTGGAACAACATTTGATGATCCAATGGTTGGGCTTCCCAGTAGAGATTCTCTTTCATATTGCGCTTTTCCCTTGTCCATGTTGAGCAGTTGCAGCTGGAGAGCAGCCAAGGTGTTGGTGACATGTTCCAGCTTCCCATTTAGCCCACCAAGTTGATCATCCATTCTGACAGAAATTCCAAGAACTGACTCTTTAATTTTTGCTTCAGTTGCTTCCCATTTCAATGCTTCTGTTTGTAGTAATTGCTCCAATTTTTTTTGTGACTCCTGCAGATCTTTAAATCGCGTAGCTAGCTTCAGCCATGCCCAGTATTAGGCTCTAAAATACCAATTGTTGTGTTTACTAATTTCTGGAAATGAAATTCATAATATATTTTTTGTATCTTCTGGATTGAGTATGAGTATTGAAGATAGATAGAAATATAGATGAAGGGGGAGAGAAAATTGAGAGAGAGAGAGATAGTACTGTTAATTTTCTGATAGCCTTCATTCAGCCAACTGTGGCATTTGTAACAAACAGGGGGGACCAACGTCCACTTTTGATATTTAAAGGAAATATAAGCTAGAATGGCTAATAAAGAAAAATACTGAATGCAATTAAATAAAGGATAAATGGGCCATCTTCATTTTTATGATTTGTCTTCTTTTTTTCTTCTGGGCCAACTTTCCAATTGAGACCAATTCATTTAATTCCTTGGCCCACTGCCTTCAACTCTTCTTACCCTTTTGGCCCAATAACTCAATATCCCCTTTCTTCACTTTCGTAACATTTCCAGAATCTGACACCTTGACTTTCAAACTACTCTCAGTACCTCCATCTTCATCTTTTGTTATCTCCTGTTGTGAGATCATAACACAAGGCGAGCAACAAATTTATGATCTTTACCTGTAATTATGATATCATCGACATAGACAATGAGGTAAAGAAGAATAGGACTTGACACGAGGACGAACAGGGAAGTGTCGAATTTACTTTCTTTGAAACCAAGGGCGAGTATGAAATCACAAAAGTGTTGAAACCAAGCCACAGGAGCCTGTTTTTAGGTCGTAGGTGGCTTAGTTTAAGCGATAGACATGGTTTGGCCGAAGTGTATCAACATAGCCCGATGGTTGGCTCATGCAAATTAGTTTGTCAAGAAGACCATGAAGGAAAGCACTGTTCACATCTAGTTGATATAGGGACCAATTATTCATGATAAAAAGGGAAAGTATAACCCGAACAGTAGTGGCTTTGACTACCGGACTAAAGGTATGGTCATAATCAAAACCAGGAATCTGAGTAAAACTCTGAGCGACTAAGCGTGCTTTGTGACGATCAATGGAGTCGTCGTCAAGGGACTTAGTGCGAAAAACCCATCATGAGCCTACAATATTTGTATCCGGAGGAGCAGGAACAAAATCCCAAGTTTTATTTTTGTGAAGAGCCCAGATCTCAGCATCCATTGTTGCTAGCCAGAGAGAATATTTGGTTGCAGATTTGAATCCTCTAGGGCCAGTCGAGTCATGAATGGCAGCGAGCAGACTATGTTGGACGAGCAGGGGTATGTGACGAGGAAGTGATAGCGGAAGGCCAAACTGTTTGGCAAATAAAATGAGAAAGAGAAGAGGGTGGCCGTCGAGGAGCACGAACAATTGGGCAAGCAATCGGAGGTAAAGGAGCGACCACAAGAGATGGAGATTGGGAAGAATGGTCGGACGGTATGCAAATCGAGCAAGGAGGACTGGATGGCGTGATACGATATAAGCGAGGAGGCGGGGTGAATGCCGAGCAAGGAGGAGGGGAGTCATCAAAACTAGTGTTAGGTATGTTAGACGGCGAGGACGAGGATAGATTTTTAAAAGGAAAAGAGGAATTCGTCGAATAAAGCATGCCGGGTGATGTAGATGCGAGCAGTGTGCTCGTCCAGCTAGTAGTAGCCTTTATGGTGAGAATTGTACCCTAAAAGACACAATGAATGCTTCCAGGAGAGAGCTGGTTAGCAGCATAATCACGGAGATAAGGTAAAATACGGTATCCAAACACACGTAAATGCACATAGGATGGTGATGTAGAGAACATAAGTTCATAAGGTGATTTGTTAGAAAGAAAATGAGTGGGAGTTTATTTATGAGGTAAGTAGCCGTAGCAAAGGCTTCAACCCAATACAATGTCGGGACAAACAAATGAAATAATAATGAAAGACCCATTTCAGTTATATGTCGATGCTTACGTTCTACAATACCATTTTGAGCAGGAGTATAAGGACAAGACATAGTGTGTACAATTCCAGAAGTGTTTAATAAATCACGAATGCAATGATAATTAGTAAATTCAGTACCTTCATCCGTTTTAAATAGTTTTATTTTTCTAGATAATTGGTTTTCAGCCAATGCTTTAAAATGCACAAAGGTCGAGTAGAATTCCGATTTTAACTTCAAATGATAAAACAACAAAAACCTAGAATAATCATCAATAAAGACAGCATAGTATGAGAAAGTATCATTAGACTTAACAGAGGAAGGACCCTAAAGATCACAATTGAACAAGGTCAAGCACAATAGATGCATGTTTATCATTCAAGGAAAAAGGAAGGTGTTTGCTTTTAGCCATTTGACAAGATGGGCACATGGAGGGTTTAGGTAATAGTGAAGTTACAAATAAATAGCCTATTTTTTTATGTTATTATTTAAAGGAAGTACAATTGTTTCGAAGATTTAAGGAAGCGGTTAAGACCGAATGAAAATTATCCAAGATATAAAGACCATGTTCAAGTCTTCCTCATGCCAAGACAAGACATGTTGTTTGATTCTAAATTTCAAATTCGGTGTTAGTAAATACAAGTTCAACATCAAGATCATTAATGAGTTGACTAAAAAATAAAAGATTTTTAGTAATACGATGAACATCAAGGACATTAGAAAGAGGAAGATCTGGAGATGAACGACCAGAAGCAACATGCGAAATGGAGAGAGCATTACCATTACCTACGATGACTCTGTCTGAACCGGAGTAAGGGAGAGTAGAATCAAGACACGACGAGGAAATAACCATATGTTATGAAGCGCCAGTATCTACATACCAGTCATAATGATATAGAGAATAGGGCGAGCAGATGCAACAAGGTTGGACAGACGAGCAAGAAGAGAAGTAACAAACCTTATAGGACACCAGTCATCAAAGTGGCCTTCATATCTAAAAATTTAACATCGGAGAGTGAAACGGCCACGTCCTGATCCACAAGCAGAAAAACTACGACCACGAGAATTAAACTATCCTCGGCCACCACTAGAGCGAGGAGCGAGCACCGGGGGCAGACTATGACAAGACATAGGAAGACACTAATGATTTGGTGAAGAGATCATGAGCCTCTACCTTGGTGAGAAAGTTAGAGAAAGTCGGTAGGGGAGAATTATTGATTTGAGATGTAGAGAGACTATGAAAATCGGAGCCAAGGCCATGAAGAAACTAGTGCGGTTTGACAGTGTTGTCAATGAGGCAGCCCATGGAGGCGAGTTGATCGCATAGGTTTTTTAATGCGGTTCCATATGCCGCAATGGATTTTGAGTCTTTCTTGATTAATTGGAGTTCGTCTTTAAGACGTAACTCTTGTGCCTTTGATGGTTGATTAAAAGCAGTGGCTAAATTCTTCCAAATATCGACCGAAGTATCACCACAACCTCTTCTGTCAGGGTGGAGGTCAAGAATACACGAACAATCTAATCGCGAGAGTGCCAAGAAATTTAGGCATGATTGGGAGAGGTAACGACGTTGGTGATGATTGTTGAAGGTCAAGAATACACGAACAATCTAATCGCGAGAGTACCTTTTTCGATCCATCAATATAAGGGAGAAGCTTTTAAGTGACCAAGAGAGGAAAGATTTTGCCATACCACATAAGACAACTATTGGGTTTCAACTTGATTGTAACAAGATGCGTCATAGCATGAAGAGAGAGAGAGAGAGTAGCATCGAAGACAGGAGTGGTAGACTTGGGAGAGTTACGATCGGCCATTAAAAAAAGGGTAGCGGAGATCAGAGGCGAGCAGAAAGCACGGTGGGGCGAGGAGGAAGAAAAGAGAGAGGGAGGAGGCGTTTTTCTCAGAAAAGGGTTGATACCATGTGAGATTGAATATACTTACTCAATTGAGAGAGTAGGAAATGTATTGTAAAGTATTCGTAGAGTAGTTGTATAAAGTTAGCCAAAGTAACTTCTATTAACAACTTTAACTAACTAACAAACTATAATGCTTATTCTAACACTATTGATAAGATATATAGACGTCCCAAAATAACACTATTGAGATGTATTTATAAAGTGTACAAGAGGTAGTTTAAGAAATAACAAATTAACTACCTAACTTCTATATTAACTAAGAGATACAGATTAGAGACGAATTTGGTAAAAATACGAAATTTGAAATAGAAAAAAAATATTTTTTTTAATTAGACACAAATTAGGTACCGTTGTTAGTTTGGAGAGTTTTAGAAAAAAATTAAAGACCGAAGGTTCCGTCTCTAATAAGTCTAAATGTTCTCACTATTATAAACTGCATAAAAGTGGTTCTCGAAATTTGAATTGGTATTTTAGACGGTCTTTACCGTCTCTAATTGGCCTCTAATTAGTCAAGTGGTCAAATTGTAACACAAAATTTGAATTTTGAATTTAAAATTATTTTTTACCATCTCTAATCCAGCCCCACCCTATTTTTCGAAATTTTATAATTCAAATTTTAAGACGCATATATTTTTTGATTTGATTAGTAAACAAAATTCAAATACAAAATTATTATATTCGATTCGACAGTAAGTATTCAAAACATATATAATTTACATTCTTAAATTATATTGTGGGCTACTAACACCCCATAAAATATTATACACACTCCCACTAAAATTTTAGAATTAATTTTTTTTACTAAGAAGACTCAAATTCTTTTCTATTTACCCTTCATCCCTTCAAACAAATACAAATTGAATAAAAATTAAAAATATATTTTAAAAATTAACTAAATCTTCAAACGTATATAGGAGTATATTTTAAAAATCAATTAAAAAATATTCAATAATACGAAAGAAACTAAATAAAATTTGAAAATATTTTTACAAAATCAACTAAATGTTAAAATATATTTGAATGGAAAAGTAAATTAAAAAATAAAAAACATTTAAAAAATCAACTAAAATTTCAAAATAATTAAATCGAATTTTTTTTTAATTAAATTAAATAAAATCTAAAAAATATTAAATAAATCCAAGGAAATTTTAAAAATAAATAAATTAAAACATCAATTAAGGATTTAATTTTATAAAAAACTAAATAAAATAAAATTGAAAGAAAAATCAACTTAATAAAAAATAAAATCTTACTTTTTTAAAATTTTATTTTTACTTTATTTTTAAATTTTATTTAATTATATTGTTACATCTCTTGATCACATCACTTCTAATACATCTAACTACTTCTAATACATCTAGCTACTTATTTTATTATATTTCCTAACATCCGTGCCCAAAGCTCATGGATAGCTTTCACCGGGAGAAAGGGATTACAATTTAATATATGAGAAAGAATAGAATTAAATGGTTCGGGTCGGGTATGGGGTCAGTTCAAGTCGGTGCGAGTGGGTTTGATACGCGTTGGGGATCGATTCGGGTATCCACAGTTCGAAATATGATTAGAGTCAATAAGGGTCGTGTATTGGGGGGTCGGGAAACGGGTCGTTCATCGTTTAGAGACGATAAAAATCAGGTTCTAAATAGAAATGAAATTAGTAACAGTTTCTTGACCCGGATACAAAACGGGTTGTAGACATTACAGACAAAAACAAACAGTGTCAAATTCGTCTCTAATTACAAACGGAATTTAAAACACTGTTTCTAATGTTAGGCACGAGGAAAATAGACACGGAGAGAAAATCGTTTAAAAACCGTTTTCAAATCTCATTTTTTTTGTAGTGTACGTACTCATTATCGGGCTGGCTTTTAAGTTGTAAAAAGTGTTGTTGTTACGTACCATTCCCCACACAATGTAGGGTAGCCCTCCGAGTGCATAGAGTAGGGCTCCAAGTGCCATAGGATGTACTATGTAAGTAGTTTGAAGAAACTTGTAAAATGGTTGTTTCTCCAAATCTTCCACATTGTTAGGCTTCCCACACTGCAAATTAATTGAATCCTTGTAGTAAAACATATTCAATATGAATTGACAAAATAATTCTAAAAATATAACTGAAATAGCTGTCATTGGAAGGAATGGAAAAGATTAAAGCACTGCAGATACCGTACAACACATTAAAACACTACATGTTAACATAGAAAAATTTGAATGAATGGAAGAATAATTGTAATTACCTTTTCAACAATAGTATTGGTATCAAGAAACCAGGTCATATGACTAAACCAAAATCCTTCATGAGGGGTATGTGGATCTTTTCCCGTGTCACAAAATTGATGGTGGTATCTATGTGTGCTCACCCAGTCAATTGGATCTCCCTATATAAATGACTAATAAGATTCATAAATCAAGCAATTGGAATAAAAAAAAAAAAAAAAAAAAGGACTAAAATCAAGATTGATAATATTTAAAGGACAAAAACAAAATACTACTATTAAGTAAAAATTTAATTTGGTTGAACCTGGAGAGCTTGAGTGCCACAATATGCAAAGAAATACTCGAGCCATTTGGGAAGCTTGAAACTCCTGTGAGTCAAATTTCTATGAAAAGAGAGAGTAATTCCAAGAAGCCCAGTGACGAAATACAATCCAACAGCAACCCAAAAGGCACTCCAATTGAACACAAAAGGAGAAAAAACACACAACAAATGCATTGCAATTACCAGCCCCAGTGCTAACAAATCTGGTAAATTCCACTCTCTACCCCTAAATACATTCGTCTTCCTCTTCACCACCACATGATCGGATAACAGAATTCTCGAACCTTCCTCGTCTCCGGAAACTGCAGGGATAGTAGGAATTGCCACCACACTTTTGTAGAAGACACCAAATTTGTAGCAACATGTTGTTGTGTGGGATGAAAAATGCAGTGTGGGTGCAGGTTTATAGTTTCTTTTGGGGTTAAATTTCAATTTTGAAGAGTGGAGGGGTGCTAATTGGAAAGGTTTTGCCTTGTACGGTACTGGGGGCGTTAAGAGACCCATTTTCTCCTCTCTCGGTTATTAATTAGGTCAGCTTATATATAAAACATATGGGATCGATTGTGATTTTTTGAGACGTGTTATAAAAGATTTGTTTTATACTTCATCCGCAAACCGCACATGGGTTCCGAGATTAATAAAATACTTCCACTCAGTCCCAAAAACCTTTCATATGTAACTGTACACACTTATTAAAAAAATAAATAAATGAGTTGATTTGTGTGTATGTGTACAGAAAAAGTAATGATATTTGTGTAAAATTTAAGATATTGTGAAAACTAAATTTATAAAGGGTGTGTAAAAGGTACTGTGGAAAATTCTAAAAAGAAAAGTGTGAAAGATATAATGGGACAGAGGGAGTATATAAATACATTTGACTCAATTCATTGGAGCCCAATTCCAAATATATAGATGTAATCAATTGCACTCAAATAGATATCACTCTTAAATTAATATAAATTATACCACTTGAATTAATTATTTATGTTATAACTTATTTTATATAATATCGATCGATTCAATTTTTAAAAATTGTCAATTTTAACTTTAAAAAATGATAATAAAAAATTAAAAACAATAACAAAATACTAAATTGAATGAATGACTTGAAACAAAATAATAACATTAATTACAAGTTTACAACTCAGAAACATTACAAAATTGAAAAACAATAACAACCCATGACCTCCAAATTAAAATTTAGAAGGTCCTTTACCATTTAACTATATTGAATTTAGTTTAATTATTTATAAAATAATATATTTAACAATTTACACAATTTAAAAATTTATTTAATTAACAAACTTTAAATTAAGCCCCCAATTCCAACACACCCACCCATCCACCCCCAGCCTGTAAAAAAAATTATCTGTCATTGATGGCCTGTAAAAAAGAAAAATTGTTTCTGCTATTGACGGTCACTCCCGGCGCTCCGCTCTTCACCTCGATGCCTCTTGTTCACTGCTCTACTAGTTGCCATCTGGCTTCTAAGTAATTGAATATATTTGATATTTTTTTTTACCAAGAAAGAATGCATAATTGAGCTTTATTTTAAGAGCCTGTGAATACTTGACTCTGATTTTAAAGATCATGGTAGTTGTATACCTGTATGTTTTGTCTTCTCGATATTTATAGAAAATGAATGAGATGTATCCACTATCTTATTAATTAATATTAGAAAATGAATGAGATGTATCACTATCATATTAATTATATATATATATATTTTTTTTGAAGCATCCTATTAATTATAATTAGAATATGAAGTTTGGAACACTAGTTCTTGGTACTTGTGCGAACATTGATTTTTTTAGTCTTTGATAATTCTTTTTTTAATAATTTAATTCATCTTTTATCTAATGGTTATACTATCCATGTCCCCATCCATATATGAATAACAAGTCTTGTGCATAAGAAATAACTGAAATAATATTCAATATTTTTTTTTTTAGGAAAAAGTTAATCAATGATTGATGCTTGGTTACTTTTCTATGCTCACCCTTTTTTTTTAGAGAAAATTAATAACAAAAATAATGTTCAATTTTTTCTTGTTTATTTAGAAAAAAATTAATAAATGATTGATGATTGGTTTCTGTTGGTCCTTGGTGGAGTATGACACAAGTGTATGGGGGGGAATGCACTTGTGTATGCAAATTCTTTTTCTTTTCAAACAGATTGTCTTATCAGGGAGGTTGTCTCACAACAATCCTGAGTGTGAACTTCAATAGATACTTGTCCTACTGAAAACTATTGAGTGATAAGTTGGATAAATATCTAAGAGAGTTGCTCAGTGCGGAATGTGGTTGGCCTTTTTCTTGTAGGAATACTCCAAGTTAATTTCTGAAAACACAGTGATCAGGGACTTTGTCCAAAACAGATTTTCTTAACTTACTGAAATACACTTTTGAAATATGATTGAATGTAAGTGCTATAATAAATGCAGTAAGTAAATGGCACACAAATTATAGTGGTTCAGAGACTCAAGCTCCTACATCCACTTTCCCTGATTGAACAGGATAATTCCTTAACAATGGAATTAGCTTGTTTTATAGTGCCAAGGTGCACTAATTAACAACACTCTCTTAGTGCTTTGATCTCTAGGATAAACTGAGTCCTAGTGCTCAATCTCTCTGAGTTAAGACTGTGTTTCACAATAACAGTCCTTAACTCTCACTTCCACAACAAACACTTTCTTCACTAAATGAGATAAGGGTTTGAGGTTTGATTCTAACTAATAGAGATATCCTTTACAATAAGAACAGTGTAAAGGCTTAGGATATCTCAATGCTAAGCTTGGGATGTTTACAAAGATTGGCTTAGCTATATGAAGTGATTAGGAAACTTGGGATTCTTAAGAACAACTTTTGGTTTCCTTTGATTGCTTGATGATAGTTTGATAGCAAGTAGTTGGATACTTGAATCCTTTGATCACTTCTGAATTTATAGGCAAATTTGAACAACTAGCCGTTGGAGAGATAGCAATTCAAACTTGTCTATTTGCAGCACCATTGAAATGGTTGTGAAGCTAGACATCCTTTTATCCAGTGTGTAAAGGCCTCTTCAATGGTTGCTTGAATGAATGTGTTGACTTCTGAAAAATGCGGCTGAGATGACTTGTGTCAGATTCCAAATATGCACATTTCCCAAGGTTGATTTGTGGCAGACTCTATACTCAACCAACGGTCAGATGGGACAACTCCCCTGAACATTCCTGCTGCAAACTAGAATGTTCCAACATTCATTCAATGCTTCAGTCTTTAATGCTTCTAAGTCTTCAATGCTTAGTTCAGGCTTGATGGCAATTAAGGCTTCATTAAATGTGTCTTCTGTGTGTATAGCATTCAATGCTCTTGATCATTTTCACTTCAACTGATCTGAAACAGTTCTTATCAATGCATGAAGTTTTGTCTTAACACTCTTGATCTTTCAGCCATGTTGTCCACCCAGTCAGCTTGTCTTGAATGCTCAGCAACCTTGTCCTAAAGACTTGACATCTAGCAAGCTGCCTAACATTCCAGCTTTGGACAACTATCCTGAACTATAAATCTCACAACATTTCTGAGATTTTGACTTAAGCATTCCTACTTACTCAAGTGTCCTGAGACAACTATACTGAACTATACTTGAGCATATCTCAACTAATCTGAACATCATCAATCAGGGGTTTTGGTATCTAAATCAAAATCATTTTATTCCCAACAATTTCCCCCTTTTTGATGATGCCAAAACCTATTACAAAGGGAACTTGACTTATACTAGACTTTACCTTCAGGATGAGTGATCTGGTCATCTTTCCTGAAAGAAACTGTTAGTACAATAATAAATCAAGTAAATAGGTCATGTTAGGTTAGTTGAGATAATGAGTTGTTATCTCTTGATAGAAATATAGTGATCCTTTCATATATAGCATAGAACATTACAGTGCAAAAAATTAATCAAGGACTCACTAAACTGATACAAATGAAAGCAAGATAACAATAAGCAATAAAATCATAGAAAGATAGGGAAGGAATGAACTTATGCTTCAGAGAGTTCCATCATCCTGAGGAGCAATCCCATATTGAGCCCAGACCCTCTTCTTCAGCTCCCAGATATCCTTATTGGTTCCTTTAGGGCTAAGCTTCATCTTCTCCATCCTCATGATTGAGATGAACTCTTCCAGAATCTTTCCTTCATCAATCATGTTCCCATTGAACTTGGGAGGCATGTACAGAATAGGACCAGGGGCCTTGCACTCCACTCTTGCCATCTCAGCTGCTGCAAACAGCTTCTGGTATAGATCCCTATGGTTTTCAAACATGAACTGTACAAATACCTCATCAACACTCTCTTCAAGCCATTTTCCTATGACATAAAAGTCATACACAAAGCTTCTCTTGGCCTCCTCCCATGCATCATTCAGTGAGATTGGCACCCACTTATCATGGTGAGGGTACTGAGTGTCCCATCTCTGCAGCATCTGAGGCTTGAGTCTCTTGTAAGATGCCCTTCTCCTTGGTGCTCTGAAGTTTGCCCTTCTCTCATCTCTTGCCTTGTTGGCCTCAACCAACTGATCCATCTTTTCCTTAGCTCTCTGAAGAGCTAGCTTCTCCTGTGTTTCGGAATCCTTTCCAAATCCTTCTTCAAATAAGGATTTGGAAAGGATTTGGCATTATCAAAACATTGGGGCTTCAATTCACTCATTGTGACAGAGAGATGTGAGTGAGCATGAGTGAGGGACTTCAATTCCTGCAGCAAATACACATTCTCATCATGAATGTTCTGCATTTTGTCATCAGCCATACTCAGAAAGGTGTGGACAGGCTTCATTTTCTGAGCAACAATAGCATCTAGAGTGGCTTTCAATGATTGATCAAGTCTTGCTTGCAGTTGGTCAGTGAGGTTGGACACAACTTGATCAGAGACTTTGGCCATCAGTTCCACTGTGAACTTTTCAGCAGCCTCTTTCACCATAGCAGCTTTTAGCTCCTCTGCTTTCCTTCTTTGAGCTGCTGTCCTCTGCCTCAATGCATCTTTAATTGTCCTTCTTAAAGCCCTCACATTGTGCTTGTAAAGATCTTTGAGGCATTGCTGCTCCTTTTTCACAGTCTTAGTGAATTTTGCCATTGCATCCTTGGCCTTTGTAACTTCTGTTGAAACTGTTTGGAGTCCAGTTTCAACACCACCAATTCTTGCATCCAAGGTTGGCAAGATCACCTCTTCTGAGCCAGTAAGCCTCATCTCCACAGAGGCTAAAGTCTTTCCTTGATCATCAAGGGTATCAACAGTTGCAGCATGGGCCTTCCCAACTTCCCTGACGAGATTGTCCAACTTTTCTGACTGTTGCTCAATGGAGGTAGCAGTCTTTGTTGCAATTTGCAAACCAGCCTCAGTTGCATTAGCTTGCTCAAAGTATATCTTGTTCAGAGTGGACACATTTGCTGAAATTGCCTCAAGATCAGTGTCAGCATCAACTGGAATGTCAGTAAGGGAAGCATCTGCAAAAATTTGTTCAATAGTAACAGCAACTGAATCTGCAAAACTCAAAGGGTTAGTTAAAACACCCTCAACACCCTCATTCTTTTCTTATCCCATTAGGTCTGATACATCAGCACCTACACTCTCATTTTCAACTAACTTCTTTTCTTCATTCATATCAGATGGACTCACATTCACTTGAGAATCAGGCCTCCTTTCACCAAGGGATTCATCAAGTTCAGATTTGACTTGAAGAATAGCCTGACTCTCATATTGGGTTGCACCCAATATTTCAACTTCTTCTCCCTCTATTTGTGGTGCACTCAAACTGCCAGTAATCACACAATCCTCACCATCTCCCTCTGATTTTTCCATGTTAACATCCTTTTCAACTCCTTCCAATCCTAATCCTGACACCTCCATATCCTCAACAGGATCCACAGAGGGCAGTTGTTGGGAGATCACAGTGCTTGGGCATCCCAAGTCCACTAAGTCATCCTGAATGACTAAAGGCTGGTCAATGTCCAACTGTCCTGACATTGATGAGGCTTTAGTCAAACAAGCTTCTCCCATGGAAGTCTCAACATTGTCAAGCTGTGCCTCAGGCTCAGAAGAACCATCCTTGGCCAATGCATCTTGGACTGAGTCACCACCCTTGGTCAACTCCTCTGATTTATCAGAGTCCTTAATTGAATGATAGGTCAAGTAATGTACCTGAGCAGAATTGAGGCCAGGAGGATTGGGATTGGTGTTTTCATCATCATCATCATTATCATCAGAGGTGCTATCAGGATGCTTAAGGCCTTGTGCAATTCTTTCTCTTTCAGCAATCACCTTTTCATGTACAATGGCACAAAACAAGGCCTCAGTGGTCAACACACTGGACTTCTTCATATTTGCAAAGTGTAAGAGCCTGTTTTCTTCAACCTGCCACCAGCTAGCTCCCTTATCCTTGATAGCTTGAGCTATTTCCACCATTGTTCTATCCTTGATCTCAACAAGTGCCCTGAGATCATAGAACTGTTGTTGCAGCCTAGGATAAGCCTTCAATCCTGGGTACAATTCATCCAAATTAGCTTTGGCAATCTGCCTCAGCATCCCCTCATATGTGTACTCTTCATCACTTCCATCTCCATCAGAAGAGTTGGCTTGGGATTCAGGGGGGTTGGATTGGGATTCAGGTAAGTTGGGCTGGGGCTCAGATAGGTTGGGTTCAGATGAACTTAAAACAATTTGGGACTCAGGTGCTTTAGAGAGCAATGTTCCTGAGGAGGTAATTGGAATGGCTGGAATGGGTGGATAAACAACTTGATCACCTTCTTAAAGAGCAGTTTCAAGGAGTTTGGTGTAAGATAGCAGTCTGGGATCAAGGGGGGAGAATGGCCTATCTTCAATGTCAGCTAAATCAGCCAACACATCAATCCCTGTCCTATCAGGAGCACCTTCAGGAGAGTAAACTTTCTTAGCCACAATTGGGGCATCTTCAGGAGTCTTGCACTCCTCTTCTTCATGCCTTGGTGATATTCTTTGAGATTGAATATCAGGAGAGTTGGCTTCAGGGCTGTTGGGCTTTGATTTTGACTTGGAGTTAGACCTACTTGCTTGTCTAATCTCCTTGAAGAATTCCTTCTTCTTCTTCTCTTCCTCCATCAACTTCTGCTTCTCAGAAGTTTTGATTATCCTTCTCCTTCTCTCTGACCTTGTTGGCTTCTAAAGATCTCTAAATTCGGTTACAGATTCAGGCTCCAGAGGGACAATTTCCCTGACTTCTTCACTTTCTTCAGGAGGGTTGACTCCTTCTTCTTCCACTCTATCAATTTCTTCAGAAGTGGAACCTCCACTTCTAGATTGGCTTTCAGTGGAAGATTCACTGAGAATCTGTTTCATCTTCTTCATCTTGGACTGAATTTTTGGTGGTTGAGCTTCCTTTTTCTAGGAGATGACCTGATAACTGGTGCAACAGTCAATGCCTTCTTGGATGCTGCCTCTTGCTTCCTTTTCTCAGTCTTTGAGGACAGCTTCCTAAACATCATTTTCTGGGCTGGAAATGGCTTTGGCTTGGCTTGGAGGTGTGTGTAATGAGAAAATCTTTCCAAGAGTAGGCTTGCTCTTGTGCAAAATTGAAGCCTCCCATCCACCACCACCTTGTGGTGCTTCACCTCCTTGAACTTAAACTTCTCATTCATCATTTTCTCTAAAATGAACCTTTTCCAATTAAACTTGACCCTCTTTTCAGCAGAGTCAATCATAGCAGCCATTACTCTCAATTTTGGCATGCTAATTTGTTCAACACTTCCAGAGTGGCTCAATAAACTTTTCACAACACAATCAAATAAGTGCTCATAAACTGGTTTCAATGTTTTCTTGTTCTGAGCACTTACCAGCTTTTTGGGTACCTTCATCCATGGATTGGAGAACTCCTGCTCCTCTCCTTCTCTGTAAAATTCTGGATTCAAGCCATCTGAGGGTAGCCCAAAACTAGCATCAAGGTCCTCAGCAGTGAAGGTGATGGTGTGTTGACTTTCTTCTTCTTCATCTTCTTCAGCATAAGTCAACTTGGTGCATACATCACCCTTTTTGCCCTTCCATCTAAGATGGGCAAAGAACTCTGCCATAAAAGGATTCAAACACGAATCAGGCTTGGTGCCTAAGAACTTTTCAAGCCCTGCCTCCCTCAGCCATTGGAGGACTGGATAAACTTCTTTGTCTGGGCTGTCAAAGGCCACCAACTTCTCAAACCACAGAGAATTTGGATTACTGAGATAAGTGAAATCAATATCCAAGGATGAATCATTGAAATCTACTAGTTCTTCTCTTTTGATTTTGGGAGCCATAGATGAATTTTTGAATGGTAAGTCTGGAGAAATTTGCAGGTTTTGAGAGGTTTTCAAAAAGTTTAAGGGTTCGAAAAATATGAGTGCTTGAGGAAGGTGGGTAAAAATAAAGGGTTTTTATATGTAGAGAATTTATTAACCGTTGGTTAATGGTTTGTGAAGGTGGATAAAGTTAAAAACCAATTGGATATTGTGGGGTAGTGGGCTTGGGACGGTTTGATGAAGGTTAATTGCTAATCAATGGCTTTGATGATGGCACAGTAATTAATGCAATCTTAAAAGATATTTTTGCATTAAATGCTGATTTGCCATATTGGGGGCAAAACCTTTAATAGCACACGCCATCCTAAAATGGCCTACTCTTAGACCAAGAAATCTTTTAAATGTCCAATCAATGCTAAAAATAGCAATTATCACCCTATAAACTTGGACAAACATCCTGAGATGTGTTTTGACTTCAGTTTTGGTCAAAATAACTGACCAACATGCCTGAGTGGGTCCCAATGTTGCTGACTGGGTCCCACTAGGACAAATCTCCTGACCAACATTGCTGAACACTCCAAGGACAACTCCACTGAGTTTCCCTTTTGGGCAGACATCTTCAGTGAGGTTGGTCAACCTTGCTGAAGTTCAACTTAATGAACTTCCCCCTTCATATGAGCTTCCTTCCTTCATTTCTCCATCTTCCCTGGATCAAGTAAGCCCAATTCAGCTGAAAGTTCCAAGAACCTTGCTTCAGCTAATGGCTTAGTTAAGATATCAGCTTTTTGCTTATCAGTGTGAATTTTGACAAGCTTGATATCTTTCTTCTCCAATTGATCCCTTATGAAGTGATGCTTGATGTCAACATGCTTGCATCTGGTGTGTAGCACTGGATTCTGTGAAATGGCAATTGCACTATTGTTGTCACAGAATATTGGAACTTCATTGGTGATGACTTTGTAATCTCTAAGTTGCTGCCTGAGCCAAAGCATCTGAGCACAGCAACTTCCAGCTGCTACATATTCTGCTTCAGTTGTTGATGTGGCAACTGTATTTTGCTTCTTGGAGAACCATGAGATAAGCTTGCTGCCTAAGAATTGACATGTTCCAGAGGTGGACTTTCTGTCAATTCTACATCCTCCATAATCTGCATCTGAATATCCAGTGAGCTCAATGTTGTCATCAGCTGGATACCATAATCCAAAATTCTCAGATCCCTTGAGATATCTTAGAATTCTCTTGGCAGCATCAAGGTGGCTCTTCTTTGGATTTGCTTGAAATCTTGCACAAACTCCAACTGCAAATGTGATATCAGGCCTACTTGCAGTGAGATATAGCAAGGATCCTATGATTCCTCTGTAGTTAGTGGAGTTTGTTGATTCTCCACTTTCATCAGGATCCATCTTCCAGTTTGTATTCATAAGAATTCTGACTGGTTTGCTTGTAGCACATCCAAATTTCTTGATCATGTCCCTTGTGTACTTGGCCTGATTGATGAATATTCCTTTCTTAGATTGAGTGACTTGAAGTTCTAAGAAGAAATTCATCAATCCCATCATGGACATCTCAAATTTGCTCTGCATGAGTTTGGAGAATTTCTCACACAGCTTCTCATTTGGAGATCCAAATATAATGTCATCCACATAGATTTGGACTAACAAAATATCATCTCCTTCACAGATTCTGAACAAGGTTCTGTCAACAGTGCCTTTGACAAAACCATGATCTAGTAGAAACTGTGATAAGGTGTCATACCAAGCTCTTGGAGCTTGCTTTAAGCCATAGAGGGCTTTCTTTAATCTGTACACCTTGTCTTCTTCTTCAAAGCCTGGGGGTTGTTCAACATATACTTCTTCCTTGAGTACCCCATTGAGAAATGCACTCTTCACATCCATTTGATACACCTTGAATCTCATGTGAGCTGCATATGCTAAGAAGAGTCTGATTGCCTCAAGTCTGGCCACTGGAGCAAAGGTCTCATCATAATCAATCCCTTCAGATTGACAATATCCCTTGGCCACCAGTCTTGCTTTGTTTCTCACAATGATGTCATTTTCATTTTTCTTATTTTTGAACACCCATTTAGTTCCAATGACATCTTGATGAGTTGGCCTATCCACCAGCTCCCATACTTCATTTCTGGTAAACTGGTTAAGCTCTTCTTGCATGGCTATGATCCAGTTGGTGTCTTAAAGTGCTTCCTCAATATCTTTTGGTTCCTGTTCTGAAAGGAAACAACAAAACAAAGCACTTTCTCCATGAAACCTTCTAGTTTTGATCCCTTCACTTGGGTTACCAAGTATCAGGCTAGTTGGGTGGTCATGCAACCAAGTCCTTCTAGACCTGACTCATTAAATTCAGGAAAGTTAATTGAAGGATCAAGTTCAGGATCATATTCAGGGGTATTGTCCTCATTGTCAGATAAGTTGACATTTTCATTGGTTCCCCCTTGAATATTGGATCCATTTACTACCTCAGCATTACCTGCTTCTTCATTGGTAGTTGTTACCTGGTTTTGAACTGGGATGGGGTCAGTCAGTTCAATTTCTCTTTCAGGTCGGTTGGCTTCTGGTTGATTGCCATCAGGTAGGTTGTCCAGTTTTTTATTGTCATCAAGTTCAGGCTGGGCAACATCTACAAACACTGTTTCCTTGCTTTGAAGCCTTAATCTAGTTGTTCTTTGTGTTATTTCATCAATATTCAGGTTTCTATCCCTGAACTCATTAATAGATTCATCAAACACAACATGAGGTGTTTCTTCCACAATAAGGGTTTTACAATTGTAGACTCTGTAAGCCTTGCTGATTTGTGAATATCCAACAAATATTCCTTTATCAGCTTTGCTGTCAAAAGCTTTCAATTGTTCTTTCCCATTATTATGAATGAAACACTTGCAACCAAATATGTGAAAATAAGCAACAGTGGGCAATCTACCTTTCCATAATTGATATGGGGTTTTACCTTGTCCTTTGGTGATTAAGGACCTGTTTTGAGTGTGACATGCAGTGCTAATGGCTTCAGCCCAGAACCTTTTAGGGAATTTGGATTCAGCAATCAATGTTCTTGCTGCCTCTTTCAAGGTTCTGTTCCTTCTTTCAGCAACCCCATTTTGTTGGGGTGTTCTTGCTGCTGAAGTCTCATTAGTGATGCCATTCTTGCTGCAGTACTCATTGATGTATGAGTTTATGAATTCAGTGCCTTTGTCTGATCTGATCTTGACAATACTTAGGCCCTTTTCATTGCTCAATCTCATCATCAATTCAGGTAGCTTGACTTGGGTATCCTTTTTGTTCAGCAAGAATACTACCCAAGTGTACCTGGAGAAATCATCAACAACAACTAAAGCATATTTTCTTCCATTTATACTTACTGGGATAATTGGACCAAATAAATCCATATGTAGTAGTTGAAGAACTCTCTCAGTTGAGATGACAGGCTTTCCTTTGAATGAAGCTTTGATCTGCTTTCCTTCCTGACATGGCTGGCATATATGTTCTTTGGTGAACACTTGATTAGGCAGCCCTTTAACTATAGAGTTTCTTGCAATCTTGTTGATGGTTTTGAAGTTCAGATGGTTTAGTCTTTTGTGCCATAGCCAGCTTTGCTCACTTGTGCTTTTGACAACAAGACAAACTGCTTCAGGGGTTTTGCTCCAATCTGCAAAATAAACATTTCCCTTTCTCACCCCTGTTAGTAGCACCTGTTGTGTTGAATTATTTTTAATAATGCATTCATTTGGTGCAAATTCAACACTGTATCCTTTATCACAGATTTGACTTATGGACAGCAAATTGTATTTTAGGCCTAGGACATAAGAGACATCAGTAATTTTGACACTACCAATGTTTAATGTACCATAACCTGTTGTGATTCCTTGAGAGTTGTCTCCAAAGGTTACTGAAGGACCATCTTTTTCAATGAACTCTGAGAGAAGCTCCTTGTTCCCAGTCATGTGTCTTGAACATCCACTGTCCAAGTACCATGTTGTTCTCTTGTTGATGCTTCTCCTCTTATTGTGGTCCTTGCAGTCCTGCAAAGTCAAATTTTAGGTACCCTTTGAATGTTGGGTCCTAGAGGGTTAGTTGTACCTTTTGGAACCCAAATCTGCCTAATTACTCTGATTGACTTAAAGTGACTGACTTGGTTTCCATTTACATCTACATACACAGTCTTTCCCTTAAATGCCTTGGGTGATTTCTGTGCATAAGTGTTAGTCTTGTAGGGTTCAGGAGAGTTGGTGAATTTCTTTGGGGCATATCTCCTGAAGTTACTAGACTTAGGTGCAGCTTGGTAAGACCTTTGAGGATAGGGGCTTGGATGGCCTTTTCCTTTTGGCATGTAAGGTCCAGGCTTCCTGAAGCTTTTATACCTATCAGAGGGTTGGGCCTTAATCTATTCAGTTGAGGTTCCCTCATTTGAGTTGGCCTTTTCTGTGTAGATTTTGGACAACTCCACTGATGAGTGTTCAGATGGTTTGACCTTCCATTGGTTCTTCCCTTCTGAACCTCATTTCTCTTGTATACAATGTTCTTAACCTTTTCCTTAGGTATGGGTTTAGAGACATTGTTTACTTGAGTAGGTATAAAAATTCCTTTACCCTTTTCCTTGATCAGTGGTTGGTTTACTTCCATTTCATTTTGTTGAGCCACTGATCTTACAAAAGTCATCTTAGAATTGCTTGTTGAGGCAATACTAAGACCAGGTGAGGGTTCAAATGGATTATAGCCTAATCCACCTTTTTGAGCAAACGGTCTTTGAAACCCTTGAATTTCTTCTATTGCTTTAGCAGATTTTTTCAAGGCAGACATCTTCATTTTTAAGCTCCCCTCACTTAGTTTAAGAGTATCAAATTCACTTGAGAGATTATCAAATTTAGCTTGAAGGATTCTAAGATCAAAATCCTTTTTCCTCAAGGCCAGTTCTTGTTCATCAATCAACTTTTGTTGTTCAGTGACTTTGAGAGACATTTCATCATGTTCTCTCACAGTCTGTTGATACAACTCAATTGATTTAAAGTCAAACTCTGGTCCAGGAAGGTTGGGAGTTTGAACTTTAGAATTCAATAGCTCATTTTCTCTCAATGCCATATTGCATACTTCTTGTAGCCTGGTGAAATCCTCAAGTAACTTCCCAAAGTTGAGTTTCAAGTGGATTTCACTAGACTCATGTGTGTTATTAGAAGAATTGGAAGATGAACATACCTCTTCATTTTCAAATGCCATTTGACAGTCATCATCACTGTCACTGTTGGAGAATAGCCCATCATCAGAAGAGTAAACACTCTCTTCACTTGTTGATTCCCCAGCTACCATGGCCTTCCTGTTGTTCAGCCTCTTGTCTCTTTTGTTCTGCCTTTCTTTTCTTTCTTTTGAGCTCAGGTCAGGACAATCATACTGAAAGTGACCCTTTTTCTGGCAGTTGTAACACACATCTTCATCACCATTCTTCTTGCTTGATGACTCCTTCCTCCTTGATGATGATGGTTCAGCTTTGCTGTACTTCTTTCTATCAGCATATCTGTCTTCTTTCTTCTCATCAGAGGCTTTGTCCTCTGGTTTGTTGTCAGGAGAACTGAATCTCCTTCTGGTTCTGTTGTCTTGGTAGAACTTTTTGTATCTACCAAATCTGGAGTTGAGCTTCTCAAATCTCCTAGCCATGAGTGCCAGCTCCTCCTTCATTTCAGACTTGGAAACAGATTGAGAGGATCTTTGAGTACTCTTCTTTTCTGTTTCAGCAGCTTTGAAGGCAACACCTTTGCTTGAGGAGGATGGCTCATCATGCACTTTTTTTCTGTTCAAATCAAACTCATATGCTTTGAGTTCAGAGAACACTTGCTGCATGGGCATGTTGTCAAGATTGCTTGTGTTTTGCATCATGACAGAATATATGTCCCACTTGGATGTGAGACTCCTCAGAATTTTCAAAGAAACTTCTCTTTTGGCATAGAACTTGCCAAGAGAGTTTATCTTATTCATGATGTCAGTGAATCTGCCATCAAGATGATCAATAGTTTCATTGGGCTCCATAGAAAATTGTTCATATTTTTGGATAGCCACTTGAAACTTGTTTTCTTTTATCTTTTGGGTACCTTCACACATGAGTGCTAAGGTGTCCCAAATCTCTTTTGCTGTTGTGCAGTGGTACACTCTTCCCATCACTGCATCTGGAATGGTCTGGTACAAGGTATTCATGGCAATGTAGTTCAGGTTGTGCCTTTTTATTTCTTTAGCTGTAAACTCATCCTCATCCTTTGGTAGCAACTCCGTTGGATCTGCTTTCTGAGCATCAGTGAGTTTGGGATTTGCTTTGGTGAATGTGAAGGGCCCTCTGGTGATGACTTTGAGCATTTCATCATGCTGGCAAGCAAGATGTGCTCTCATCCTGATTTTCCAGAAATCATAGTTCTCAATAGAGAACATTGGCAATTTGTGATGAGAAATATGATTGACTTGGTTTGGACCCATGTTGTTGATGGTGTTGACATCATCTCCTGGAACTGCATTGTTAGCCATTTTTATAGAGATAGAATAAGATAAACACAAATAAGTTTTTCAGAAATTTGGATCAGTTCAGTGACCACAGAAAATAATGTGATTTGAAAATCAGAAGCAGTGTATGGGGGGGGGGGGGGAATGCACTTGTGTATGCAAATTCTTTTTCTTTTCAAACAGATTGTCTTATCAGGGAGGTTTTCTCACAACAATCCTGAGTGTGAACTTCAATAGATACTTGTCCTACTGAAAACTATTGAGTGCTCAGTTGGATAAATATCTAAGAGAGTTGCTAAGTGCGGAATGTGGTTGGTCTTTTTCTTGTAGGAATACTCCAAGTTAATTTCTGAAAACACAGTGATCAGGGACTTTGTCCAAAACAAATTTTCTTAACTTACTGAAATACACTTTTGAAATATGATTGAATGTAAGTGCTATAATAAATGCAGTAAGTAAATGGCACACAAATTATAGTGGTTCAGAGACTCAAGGTCCTACATCCACTTTCCCTGATTGAACAGGATAATTCCTTAACAATGGAATTAGCTTGTTTTATAGTGCCAAGATGCATTGATCAACAACACTCTCTTAGTGCTTTGATCCCTAGGATAAACTGAGTCCTAGTGCTCAATCTCTCTGAGTTAAGACTGTGTTTCACAATAACAGTCCTTAACTCTCACTTCCACAACAAACACTTTCTTCACTAAATGAGATAAGGGTTTGAGGTTTGGTTCCAACTAATAGAGATATCCTTTACAATAAGAACAGTGTAAAGGCTTAGGATATCTCAATGCTAAGCTTGGGATGTTTACAAAGATTGGTTTAGCTATATGAAGTGATCAGGAAACTTGGGATTCTTAAGAACAGCTTTTGGTTTCCTTTGATTGCTTGATTATAGTTTGATAGCAAGTAGTTGGATACTTGAATCCTTTGATCACTTCTGAATTTATAGGCAAATTTGAACAACTAACCGTTGGAGAGATAGCAATTCAAACTTGTCTATTTGCAGCACCATTGAAACGGTTGTGAAGCTAGACATCCTTTTATCCAGTGTGTAAAGGCCTCTTCAATGGTTGCTTGAATGAATGTGTTGACTTCAGAAAAATGCGGCTGAGATGACTTGTGTCAGATTCCAAATATGCACATTTCCCAAGGTTGATATGTGGCAGACTCTATACTCAACCAACGGTCAGATGGGACAACTCCCCTGAACATTCCTGCTGCAAACTAGAATGTCATAACATTCATTCAATGCTTCAGTCTTTAATGCTTCTAAGTCTTCAATGCTTAGTTCAGGCTTGATGGCAATTAAGGCTTCATTAAATGTGTCTTCTGTGTGTATAGCATTCAATGCTCTTGATCATTTGCACTTCAACTGATCTGAAACAGTTCTTATCAATGCATGAAGTTTTGCCTTATCACTCTCGATCTTTCAGCCATGTTGTCCACTCAGTCAGCTTGTCTTGAATGCTCAGCAACCTTGTCCTAAAGACTTGACATCTAGCAAGCTGCCTAACATTCCAGCTTTGGACAACTATCCTGAACTATAAATCTCACAACATTTCTGAGATTTTGACTTAAGCATTCCTACTTACTCAAGTGTCCTGAGACAACTATACTGAACTATACTTGAGCATATCTCAACTAATCTGAACATCATCAATCAGGGGTTTTGGTATCTAGATCAAAATCATTTTATTCCCAACAGTTTCTTTTTTATGTTTAATTTTTTTTTTTAGAGAAAATTAATTAAGTTATGTCTATTTCTAAATTCCATATATTTGAACTTTCAAATAGTTCAAAGGCCTGAAAATTGTACATTAGTAAACATGTTGACATAACTTTGAGACCAATGTTTACTAATGAGTCAGAGTTAGTAAACATGTTGGTCTCAAAGAGTGAGTAAAGATTAGAAGAAGCTAAAAGTCTAGAGGGAGGGTGAATAGAATTTTAAAACTTTTTCTAAAATGTATAAGAAAGTTTCTTGACAGTAAGTTGTTCTCAACTCAGCTTGTCTATTAGCAAAGTAGTTTTCAACCAGTTAACTAATCAACAACTCAAGTTTATGCGAAACAACTATTAATATGTGTGTGTGCAGACTTTAATATGAGTCCTTAACAAATTATACTCAACACTTGATTATGAAAAATACTACTTGTCTACTCAGCACGATACATCAATCTAGCTGTTTATACGAAATTCCTTTAGAACAATATAAGAAATATAAAACTGTAATGTAAACGACACAAGAATTTATAGTGGTTCAACATGCCTACATCCACTCTCACAATTCCAATTGTGATGTTTTATATTTGAAGGTTAAAGTCTCAAGTTTAAGACTGTGATCTTGTCGAATATATCTCCAGATATATCTTCGATCGACAAGTGATGTTACAAGTAACTAGCACACTTGATTAAACATAAACTGTAAATTAAACTTCTCTATAAAACTGTAAGCCTTTGAATCTTCTTCTTCAAATCTAGGTTTGATCTTCTCGTGTGATCTTTTATTTAACTCTGCGAGTTCTTTGCTTGATTGCTTTAAACTTTGAATATTCTCTTCAGTAATTTCAGTAGTAGCAGTCTTTTCAGTAGTAGTCTTTAGACTTTTGTATTAACTTCCATAACTTCCAATAACTAACTCATAACTTTCTTTACCCGTTTTATAACTTCTTCTTGAATCGGTTATTCAGTTAGTTTGTTATACATAGTTATTTCCAATAACTATTTCTTCTTGTCTTTAAGTACGAATTCTTCTTTGTTCTGTACTTATAATAATTCTTCAGTTCTGACTTGACTTGTCTAGTCTGGTCTTGTCGGGTCACAAGTCTTCTGGTATTCCAAGTCTTCTTGTCTTGTAAGTCAGCTTGTATAGTCCTCTATGCTTCTCTGGTCTAGTCTAGCTAACTTATCTCTTCTATGTTAACTGAGCTATTCTAATTAACCATTACTTTAAGCATTCAATAAGCTTAGTCAACCTTAAGACTATTACAACATGTATGTATACAGGCTTCTATACAGTCATTAAGCTTATCTTGTAAACCTCTTACAATATATCCCCATAGAGAATTTTCATTTTAGTTTTTCACTTCTGATGTTTCTGTCTTCAGTAGACGACTTTCATAACATGATCAGTTCTAACTTAACTTTTATTCAAACCTGTTTTTTTCCATCAAAACTTTATCTTTTCATCACTTAGGACTTTGTTCTAGGATTCACATCCCAACAATTTCCCCTTTTTTTATGAAGCCAAAACTACTTGAATTTATTAAGTTTTCATATGATCAGTTAAGTAGTTATCTAATAAAGTAATCATCAAAATGTTCCAATTTATATTCAAAATGAAATCAGATCAGATTACATTTACTTATAAATATAAACAAAATATAAAGTTAAGTAAGATAAGGTCTTCTTACACTATATCTCCATCTTCATCATCTTCTTCATCATAATTCAGAACTTGTAGTGCGATGAGAAGTCTTCTGTGAATTGGTCCCATATGATCTTATATGTTGTATTCTCATCTAAAAGAATCTTCTCTTCTATCTTCTTGATAACATTAAAATCAGGTCTTCTAGATGCTAATATAAGCGTGTTCCACTTAGGTACATCAGGAGATAAAATGTTATACCCTGCGGATGTAGCAATCCTTAATCCTTATGATCATTTCCATAAATCATTATCTTTTGCTTCCATAAATTTTTCAAATTTCATGAAATCTTCTTGTTTAGTAGGAAGCTCTCCATATCTTCTTACAATCCAGTGAGTTGTTTCCCATTTTTCTTTAATTTCCATCCATCTTGCTCTGTTTTCTAGATCAACAAGAATATCAATATACCCATCTTCCATAGCAACAAAGTACTGTGTCCTTCTATTTGCTTTAGATTCTTTCATATGCTTAGCTAAGATCTTTCTCCTTGATCTTTCAGCATCTTCAAGTTTCTGTTTCTTTTGAATAGCTTCTTCATCTAACTGTTCAAGTATCTGACCAGTTGTTTCAGCAATTGGTCTATTGATTTCCAATTTCCTTTTGCTTGTTAAATCATCTTGCCTTTTCCTTTTAACAACTTTTTCTGTTCAGATTCACTTGCTTCAATTTGAACCATTTTATTTACAAGCCTTCTTCTTGTCTAGACTAGTTTCTCTAACTCTTCTTCCTCTTTTTTGGCTTCATATGCCTTAAAGGTAAAGTTAGACGGAAATCTGGTCAACTCATCTTGCATTGCTTTTTTCATCAAATCAACAGCCTTCTCAACAATTTTCTGGCAGTTGTGTCAACAGATAATTTCTCCAATCTGTGTACTGTGAATTCCAACTTCCTTGAAGTAAAAGAGAATTCATTTTTGTAATGAGTAGCTAACCTTTTCAATTCTAGGTTCTGATCATTCATAGCTTAAAGCTGAGCTCTAGACTCCATGAGTTAATCATAAGCATCTCGCCTCTGCTCATCTGCTATTTCGATCTTGGTTCTGTATACTCGTTCAAGTTTTCTTGTTTCAGCAGCCAAGTTACGAGCAAAGTCTACCGAGCTCCTTTCAGCATAATGTACATAGATGGTCTTTCAAGAACTTCTCCACTTGATTAAACAATTAAGTTCTATTGTCGACATCCATTCGGTTAACTTCATCACAAATCATTTTCTTCGAATCTTTGACTATTCTGCTCCAATAGCTGTTGTCTGATTCCAATATTCAAATAAGAATCGAGAAATGATTTCAATACCTCTTTAAAATCATCTTTCAAGTTGTCGATTATAAGGTTCTGAACAATCAGAGCAACAGGTTCAACATCCATCTGAACTTGTTCAACATCTACAACAACTTCAAAGATCTCTTCATCAGCTATGATTTCTTCATCACCTAGTTCTGCATCAGCTGCGATGGCTCTTAAGTTCAATTCAGAATAAGGAATTATAGCAAGTTTAGCTTCTCTAGCTCTCTCTTCAACAGATTTAACATCCTTTTCAACCATTTGAACTACTGAGACTACTGAAACTACTGATAATAAAGAGAGAAGCATTCTAAAAGCAAATCAAGTCTTAGAAGCAAACTCACAGAGTTCAAGAAGAAGCGAAGATCAAAACAAGAAAGGAGCCCATATTTGAAGAAGCATATTCAAAGGTTATTCTCAACAAAGAATTTTTACTTTTTAGTTTGTGATATTTGTTGTGAACAAGTTTTCTAGTATCTTGTTAGAATTACTAGTCGATCAAAAATATACTTGAAAGTATAATCGATAAGATCAAAGTCTTAGTCTTGGGACTTTCACTACAAAAAACAGTTCATTTAAAGAGGGTAAGGGCGAGGGAATCACCCTCTTTAAATGGAATGGCGACAGTATTGGCGAGGGGGACTCTTTGTCGCCAAAGTGCTCCTCGCTAGTTTATTGGCGAGAATACTGTCGCCAATTAAAGAGGGTGCAGCCCCACTCGCGAATTAAAGAGGGCGCGCCCCCCCCCTCGCGAATTAAAGAGGAGGCCCCACTCGTAAATTAAAGAGGGCTTTTACCCTCCCCAATTTAATTAATTAAAAAAATTGTGGAATATGGGTTTGAACCCCCACCCCACTGCCACTTTTATTTAAGAAGCAAACTCACAGAGTTCAAGAAGAAGCGAAGATCAAAACAAGAAAGGAGCCCATATTTGAAGAAGCATATTCAAAGACTATACTAGAACACTATTTCTGCATATAACTCTGATATTTTAGAAAAGTTTTAAAAAGTCTATTCACCCCACTCCTCTAGACTTTTAGGCTTAAGATGAGTTAACTGCATGGAAAAACTGTTTGAAAAAATGAAAAAAAAAGTGAATCAGGAAAAAAAACTGTAGGAAGAGAGAGAAAGAAAAGAATTTTAAAATTAAATGAGTTAACTGCTGAAAAAAAAAACAATTACAAGAAAATAATAGAAAAAAAAAATCAGAAATTCTATAAAATTAGGAAAATGTAATTCAGAAAAAATTAAACTAAAAACTAAAAATGAGTAATAAATATAAAGCAAATATATACATTTATACAATGGATATATTATACTATATCGTGTATGTATATATCTTCCTCTCTAGTACCTGTTCTTCTCGCCGGCGAGCGTCCCCACTCCGATCGCCGCCAACGCCTTAACTCTGGCTCCATTCTCTTGACCACCCCGCCACCCATCACCACACATCAACACCATCGCCACCATAGTTAGCCCCATATTCTTCAAAAAACTCATAAAAAATTCGGCTACGAAAAATTCAAATCCGGTCATGAAATTTATAGAGGCTACCGACTCTAGCCTCGTGTCAATCCTCAGAATCAAAGCCCCTTGTCAATTATAAATTTCGATCTCTCCTTCATCTCCAATTTTTGAAGTTTAATCGTTAATTTTAAATATTTTTTACTATTCTCTTAACTGTGTTATTCTGATTTTCTTATATTCGTGTTGATGTTTGGGATTGGGGCTTGTGGCGGGGTGCGACATTGAATTGAACTTCTGGCAACGGGTTTGGCGAGAGTGGCCGTGAGATTTGAGATTTTGGTGGTATGTTATGGCTGTGAATGTTTTTTTCTCAGTCTTTTGAAATTTCCAATGAATGGAGTAGGGGGATGAGGGGTTGGGACAGTGTACATGGTACATGGGAGTAGCTGTGGGTGATTGTGAAGTCGCCAAAAATTTCTACCGGGAGAGGGAGACTCGCCGAAAAGTTTGATGGGTGGGGCTAAAATTTTATTAATTTAAACATTTGTATTATAATTATAATTTTTTTAATTGATTTTAATTAAAAAAAATTATTGTTGTTGACTGTGCGTGAGGCTCACTCGGCATTTCCGTTAGCATTTAAGCATTTCCGTTATGATTTAACAGAAGTATTTTTACAAGATTAAAAGTGTAGGAAAGACTAAAAGTGATTTAGATATAATCCTACTTGCCAGAAGAAATGCAAACTAATGAACCAAATAACTGGATGAAACCCAAGAAACAATTTATGCTAGAGTCGATCGAATGGTTGTGTTGGACGAGTGTGGCTAGAAGCAACACAGGGAATGCACTCTCGACTAGTAAATTGTTAAACGACTAGAATATTGTTGGGATATGAATCCTAGAAACAAAGTCCTAATTGATGAGATTAAGTTTTGATGGCCAAAAAGCAACTTAAAGTTAATAATATATGTGGTAGAAGTCATCTTAACTAAGTCATCTTGAGAAGTCATATGAACTGAGCTTACTGGTCTTATATGTAAATATTCTGACTGTTAGGAACTAAACTGATGTTCATATTGTATAGACATCTTATAGTATAGGACTTAGATATACTCTACTGTATATAGTTCAATTGAAGTATTGATAGGTTTTATATTTGTAAGTCTGTATTGCATTGTAAATCAGAACGGTTAGATATGAGAAGACTAGTTGAAGTCAGAAGACTACAATCTGAGAAGACTACTATGAAGACTCTGAAGTATTGAAGAAGTATTCTGAAAAAGCTCAGAATAAAAGTAAGAAGTGTACTTGGAGCAGAATACATGAAGAACAGTAAAAACTGAGAAGTGTATTTTTACTGTGCTGATATCAAAGTTGAAGAATAAGTTTGGAAAACTTATTAAGGAGTAACTGAATATATATTTAAAGATATAAAGACTAACTTTGAAGAGATACGAAGTTAGTTGGAGAAAGAAGTTACAAGAAGCGGTTATGAGTTAATTGAAGTTAGTTTCACAAACTTTTAATTGTCAAACTAAGTTCTATAAATACCGTGTGATCTTCTACTCGAAAAGACTACTGCTACTACTGCTACTACATATATTCTGAATTCAAGAGAGCAAAGCAAAGTCTTAGAAGCATTCAAGAAACTCACAGAGTTTGAAGAAGATCAAGAAGCCACGTTTTGAAGAGAAGAATCAAAGGCTACAACAAAGAGAAGTTTTACTTTTTAGTTTGTATTTTTGTAAACAAGTGTGCTAGTTACTTGTAGAATTACTAGTGGATCGAAGATACACTTGGTAGTGTAATCGATAAGATCAAAGTCTTAATCTTGAGACTCTAAGCCACAAGAAACTCAAGGAGTTAAAAAAACATCGCGACTGGAGTTGTGAGAGTGGATGTAGACAGTTGTCAAACTACTATAAATCTTGTGTTCATTTACTTACTGTTTTATATTCTTATATGTTCTTAAGAATTCGTATAAACAACTTGATTGAGAAATCTTGTTGAGTAGACGAATTACTTGATACCAAGAACAGTAGTATATTGTGTACTAAGTAAAAGTTCAAAATCAAGAGTTGAGTATAAACTGTAAAGGCTCATATTAATACTGGGAGTACTGAGCTGATTCGAGTAAGAACAGTACTGTACCAGAACACTAATTCCGCATTTAACTTTGATATTTTAGAAAAGTTTTTAAAAGTCTATTCACCCCTCCCCTCCAGACTTTTAGATTCGTTTTAATCTTAACTCAACTTGGGGACCAACAAGTGGTATCAGAATCGTAGTTCTTCTGGACTGCTGTTTCTAGATTACCAAGAAGACTTTGAGTGAAGTCTTTTGTCCTAATACGAACAGATCCTTGAACTTTTATTTCTAATCAATTTCTTGACTATCTTGATTGTTGGGATATGAATCCTGAAACAAGTCCTAAATGATGATAAAAGATAAAGATGAAGTTTTGATAAGCCAAAAGTAGTTTGAATATTTTCTAAGTGTTGACTGATCTAGTCTAGTTAAGAGAAGTCATCTTGTACAGACCAGTAGAGTTCACACAAGACAAGTGTTGCTATATACACAAGACAAGTACGAGATATAAGTACTGTGTATATTAAATGTTTAAGTTGTTATTGAGCTATATTAAACATTGTATAGAAGCTCATGATTTTCATATGTAAATATTCATTGTATAGATTTCTAAGTTGACTAGTCAACTACTGAAGGATTGCACGAAGACCAGAAGTAATGTAATAAAATAGTCTTGTTAGGAATAGAATAGTCTACTAGTCTACTAGCTGTGTTATAAAGCTTAAAGTAATGTAATAGTCTTGTTAGGAATAGAATAGTCTACTACTGAAGGATTGCACGAAGACCAGAAGAAGAAGGACGAAGTCTGCTTATGAAGACAGGTACGACCACAAGACTCAACAAGACAAGTCAACATGAAGTTAAGTATTTAAAGCGCGTATAAAGATAAGGATTGAAGAGTTGGTTAGAAATAACTGATTAACTACTTAAACGCGTGGAAGGATAGTATGAAAGGATAAAGTTAGTTTTCAAGAAAGGTTGGTTACAACTGACAAAGTTCTTGAGGTTGAAGTCTATAAATACTCCTAGGTGTTTATTGATTAAAGACTACTGAAAGACTGATAAGCTACATACTGAAGAATTACTGAAGCGTTCGAAGCCAGTTACTCTCAGAGTTGAAGTTCAGAAAGCAAGTCCGCTAGACAAGTGAAGAAACCAGAAGACTGCTACTGAATAAGTTTTACGTTTTTTTTGTTTACTATTTTCAAGTTGCTAGATACTTGTAAATCTCTAGTAAGATCGAAGATATACTTGGTAGTATAGTCGAGAAGATCTAAGTCTTGTTTCTTGGGACTTAAAATTACAAGAACACACACTTTGTACTCCATTGGACGAGTTGATAAGGAAACATCACAACTGGGTTTGTGAGAGTGGACATAGACAAGTTGTCGAACCACTATAAAATCGTTGTGTGTTGTTTACTTTACTATTTTGTTTGTGTTTAATTGATTAACTGTTTAATTGCTTAAATACATATCTGAACAAGACTAGTTGAGTATATATAGAACAGAGTTCTCGAATAAGAAGTTGAGTATAAACTTGATTTGGGCTCATTGATTAATTTTGTATTCCGCATTGTACTTTGATATATCGAAAGAATTTTTGAAAAGTCTATTCACCCCCCTCTAGACATTTTCACTAGCTTACTCGATATTAACTCAACTTTGGGGACCTACAAGTGGTATCAGAGCAGTAGTTTACGAACTGCTGTTTCTTGATAACCGACTTAAGACTTAGGGCGAAGTCTTGGTCCGTGTTCTTACGTGCTCTTATTTATTCTTGATCACTACTACTGTTTTCTTACACTTCTTGATACTATACTGTGCTATACTAGTCTTCTTGAATCATTTCGTTGGAAATTAGTGCTAACAAGTTACCCAAGTTCCAGGTTCAGGACTACGACTATTGGAAGCTGCGAATGAAAGCGATTTTTAGCTCCACGCACGACCTAATGATCTCTGTTGTCACCGAGGGTCCGATCGTGACAATGGTCCCAAATACTGCTGCCCTCGACAAAGACAAACCAATTGGTACTCTCGTCAAGAAACCCAGGTCAGATCTAACCTCAGAAGAAATGCGTCAAAATAATTTGGATAGCTTGGCGAAGAATTACATCTTACACACTCTTCCTAACGAGTATCTAGGAAAAGTGTTAAAATGTAAAACTGCCAAAGACATGTGAGACAGATTAGCTATCATTTGTGAAGGGACATCCCTAATCAAAGAGAGCAAATTATCCACTGCTGTCCAAAGATTTGAATCATTTCGGATGAAAGCTGGCGAAACTATCGACCAGCTGGATACTCGTTTTACTAAGATTATGAATGATCTGGAAGTTCTTGGTAAATTATATACTCCTCGTGAAATCAATCTTAGGATTCTTAAGAGCTTAGATCCTCGATGGAAAATGGTAAAGATGCATGTTAAGAATACCCAAGACATAGACAAGTGGTCTGCTGAGACCATGTTTCAAACTCTAAAGGCCCATGAGTTTGATTTAGACGAAGATGAACCCGTAGTCAGTAGTGACAGAGAACATGATGTGTCTAAGAACGTTGCCTTTAAGTCTAGTTCGTCTAATTCCTCTAAGGTAGACAGGTCGAAGTCTAAGACTAAGTCTGCTTCTGTGAAAGACGAGTTAGATACTGATCTTAGTCTGAAGGATCAGGTGAGCCTCATGGTTAGAAAGTTTGATAGGCTGAATAAACATTTCGGAAGATACAAAAAGTTCTATAGGGATCATAGAGCGTCCACTTCTAAGAACTCGTCTGAGACCAGACGAGACCGAAACTCGTCCGAAATGAGAGACGAAGTCTCGAAAGGTAATAGGCGAGATAGAGAGTCTGATGATAGGAAGATTCAGCGTTCTGATAAACATGATAAGCGTAGGGATAAATCTCCTATTAAAAAGGCTACTAATGATCTCTTGTGCTATAACTGTGAAAAGCCAGGTCACTACATATATGAATGTCCAGACCTGAGCACTGATGATCGTGAAGAACGCAAAGCACGAAGGGAAAGAAGATACAACCGTGGCAAGAAGGAAATGATGGCCAATGATGACTCTGATTCTGATTCAGACGAGTTGCCATCGTCCTTATCTAGCTACCCATCTGATCAAGATCACGATGAAGCATTCATAGTAGATGATGGCTTATGCTGCATGGCTAAAATCGACCAAGAGGTATCATCTGCTACTTCTTTTCAATCTTGTGATGATTCAGATACTGATGAAAGTGATACTGCCAGTAGTGAAGTAGGGAGTAGTCTTCATCACTCTACTAGTGCTGTTGAAGACGACCTTCTACTAGCTAATCAGGCATTCATTGAAGTCAGTGATGAGAACATCGCCTTAAAACAAGAAATCATTGATCAGAAGGAAGCTCAGTCTAAAGTAGATCCTAATGTAACAGTCCTAAATGAACGCTTGACTGAAGAGTTGAGACAACTCAAAGAAAAGTGTGCATTGACAAACAGGTTATATCAAGACCTACTTAAGACACATGCAACTGAGAGAAATGAATTCAATGTTTTAAAGAGCAAGTGCAATAGACTTGAAGAACGTAATAAGTTCTTAGAGACCGAGGTTGTCGCATTAGATCTCAAGCTTACTGACCTGGTTAACTCTTCAAAGATTAACCTAGAACTGTCAGATAGGTATAGAGATCCAGCTGACAAGACAGGTATAGGTGCTGAGTCATCTAGCTCGTCTACTCAAGTCATTAAGAACCCTACTACTACTAACTCAAGACTTTTGCCAAATGATAAAGGAAAAAGACCAATGATATACGATATTGGAACTCCGTCTAAAGGCACTGCACCTAAACAGACTCGAGTTAACATTCCGATTACCAAGGAAGGTAAAAAGAATGGTAACAACAAGCCTGTTCCACCTAGAACTAATCTTCAAAGGACCACCAATCGTGGATGACCCAACCAGGTCAGATACGAGGACTGGTATCCTGAGGAGACGAGTACTAGACAGGTACAGACTAGACGACAAGAGCCTAGACCTCCTTTCATAAGGCAGTCTCAGCTCTACTCATCTAGGCCTAGACAGGTTGCTCCAAAATATCGTACACAAGCTGTCATATATCCTCCACCTTTGTCATATGATATTATTAGTGAGGAAAGACCTAAACGAGTCTATAAACCGTATGGACCTATTGCATACAAGACCTATTCTGACTATCATAGACCAGTGCCTGATCAAGTAGAGATCAAGTAGAAAGGCTATCTCAAACGAGTAGACCCGAACTCGAATGATAGGCCAGATAAGGACAACAAGGTCTTATTCTGTAACAAGTATGGCCGGAAGATTAAGAGATCGAACTTGTTCAAGACTCCAATGTATATTTGGATTCCTCTGAACTCGACTAACCCCCCAGGACCCCAATAAACAAATGGGTACCTAAATTATTGAATATCTTCATTGCAGGGTCGACTTGACTTGTATAAAAAGGGTGGCTCAGTAGGAGAAACTTGGTACATCGATAGTGGTTGTTCACACCACATGACTGGTACTAAGGCTCTCTTATCAAGTTACCATGAGCAGGAAGGACCAAAAGTGATATTTGGTGATAGCTCCACTACTGTCACTAAAGGATTTGGTTACATTCGGAATGGAGATGTAGAGATTCAAGATGTCTCATATGTTGAAGGTTTGAAATACAATTTACTTTCTGTTTCACAGTTTTGTGATCGTGGATACAAGGTGCAGTTCAAAAGCCGCAAATGTCAGATCATTGACAAAAGGACGCACACAGTCCTACTAGTCGGCGTAAGACAAGGTTGTGTGTACATAGTGAACTGGAATAGCTGTCCGAGGGACACTTGTCTACTTACTAAGAATCCTAAAGAACTTGGCTGGCTTTGGCATAGACGCCTCTGCCACTTAAACTTTAAGGTTCTTAATAAGATAGCTAGAGATTACCTTGTGGAAGGTATTCCCAACGAAGTCTATTACAAGTCACACGTATGCACTGCTTGTCAACAGGGTAAACAGGTGAAAGGTTCTTTTAAGTAAATTCCTACTCTCTCAACTAGTAGAGTCTTAGAACTCCTACATATGGATCTTCATGGTCCGATAACTCCTCCAACCTTGAATGGTAGAAGGTACACACTTGTTGTTGTAGACGACTATTCTAAGTTCACTTGGGTAGTCTTCCTACACAAGAAGAGTGATACACAAACACTTCTGCCTGATCTGTTGAAGAAGTTACAAGTTGAGAAGAACCAGTCTATTGTCAAGATTCGTAGTGACAACGGAACTGAGTTCATTAATTGCTATATCCAAGATTTTTGTGCTAAACGTGGTATCCAGTATCTTACTAGTGCAGCCAGGACGCCACAACAGAACGGAGTAGCTGAAAGAAGGAATCGAACTCTCAAAGAAGCCTGTAGGACCATGCTAGCTGAGTATAAAACTCCTCAAAAGTTTTGGGCAGAAGTTATCAACACTGCATGCCACTCACAGAACAGAAGCGCGATCAACAAAGCTCTAGGCAAGACACCTTATGAGGTTTGGAAAGGTAGAAAACCCAGAATTTCATATTTCCATATATTTGGTTGTAAGTGTTTCATCCACAACAATGGAAAGAGCAAGTTGAATGCTTTCGATGCCAAAGCAGACGAGGGGATATTCTTAGGATACTCCTCGACTAGCAAAGCATTTAGGGTATTCAATTACTCAACTCTTTGTGTGGAAGAAACACCACATGTGGTTTTCGATGAATCTCGACAGGACTCGTCTGCCAACAAGATCAGTGAGAAAGTGACTGATCTAACAATCGAATCTGACAAAGAATCAGAGGTATATCAATCCGTTCAAGCCTACAACCCATTCTTAAAAGCTCTCGAGTCTGATGACAAAGAGAAGGTAAGTGCTCAAGGTAAGTCTTCTAGACCAGTTGACATGCCTGCTCTAGTTGACTCTACTACTCTTGGTAAATATGTTGATGATACAAATGATGTTGATATGCATGATGTTGTACATGATATAGATGATGATAGTGTTCCTGTTAAGAATAGAAAAACATGGAAATCTGCGCATGATGCTGAAAATATCATTGGTGACTCTACTATTGGTGTGAAGACTAGACGACAACTCTTTGAGTCGCAAGAACAGCTTAGTCCAACTATGTTTTGCTGGTGTTGTTTTCTTTCATCTATCGAGCCTACCACTGTTAAAGAGGCATTGGCTGATAGTAATTGGATCATCGCTATTCAAGACGAGTTGAACTAGTTTGTTCGAAACGACGTATGGGAACTTGTCGATAGGCCGGAACATCATAATGTAGTTGGCACTCGATGGATTTTCAAAAACAAGAAAGATGAGAATGATGTAGTCGTTAGGAATAAGGCTAGACTAGTAGCCCAAGGCTATTCACAAGCTGAAGGCATAGACTATGCTGAAACATATGCTCCTGTTGCTAGACTAGAAGCCATTCGATTGTTCCTTGCATATGCTGCCCATATGAAGTTTACTGTATATCAAATGGATGTCAAAAGTGTATTTCTTAACGGTATTCTTGCGGAAGAAGTGTATGTTGAACAACCTCCAGGTTTCGAAGTCAAAGGCAACCAGTTGTACAGATTAAAGAAAGCCTTATACGGACTAAAGTAAGCTCCAAGAGCATGGTATGATACTCTCTCTCTCTCTTTCTATTAGAAAATGGTTTTACTAAGGGGAAGGTCGATAGAACCTTGTTCAGAAGACAAGATGGGAAAGACATTTTACTCGTCCAAATTTACGTAGATGACATCATTTTTGGGCCACCTAACAAAAAGCTGAGTGAAAGTTTTTCAACACTCATGCAAAGTAAATTTGAGATGTCTATGATGGGTGAAATGAATTACTTTCTTGGTCTTCAAGTAAAACAGACCCCTGAAGGGATTTTCATAAACCAAGCGAAGTACACTAGAAATCTTCTAGACAAGTACGGAATTAAAACATGTAAGTCTACTGGCGTACCGATGCAACCAACTTACAGAATGGATCCAGATGAACACGGTAAATGTGCTGACCAATCTTATTATCGTGGACTTATTGGTTCTTTACTGTATCTAACTGCTAGTAGACCAGACATTGCATTCTCTGGTGGTGTTTGTGCTCGTTTCCAAGCCAATCCAAAGGAAAGTCACATGGAAACCACGAAACGGATACTGAAATATTTGAAAGGAACCATCAATCGTGGTATATGGTATCCTTCAAATGATGATCTATCCTTAAGTGGCTACTCAGACTCAGACTTTGGAGGCTGTAGAATAGATAGGAAATCTACATCTGGTTCTTGTCAATTCTTAGGCACAAAACTCATTTCATGGTTTTCGAAAAAGCAAACTAGTGTGGCTACCTCTACTACCGAAGCCGAGTACATGGCTGCTGGTAGCTGCTGTAGTCAACTACTTTGGCTCATGCAACAGCTTAGAGATTACAACATATATGAATCAAATGTTCCTATTTTCTGTGATAGTAATAGTGCCATTACACAAAATCCTGTTTTGCACACACGTTGTAAGCATGTTGGTGTGAAGCATCATTTCATACGTGATCATGTAGAAAAGAAGGATATTCGCATGGAAAAGATTCATACTGATTTTCAAAGAGCTGATATTTTCACAAAACCATTAGTTGAGGCTCGTTTTCGTGAGTTATGCATTAGTCTAGGGCTAATTGATCTAGACCCTACTTGCCTATAACTATGTATTAACAAGACAGGTACATCAAAGAAATAAGGAGACAAGATCACTAGAACAGAGCACTCGTCTACTCACGCAACAGACAGGTATACAAGGCTAGACTAGATGACCAAACAACCCGATGAGGAAGCTGGTAAAGCTGAGGGTAATACTAAGGGAATAAACATTTAAGGGGGAATCTTTGATTTCTTAAATATCCTTATGTTGACTCTTCAGTTTGTTAACAGTCATCTTGTTCGAAACCTTGACTATTGCTTTAGATTGATATTCATCTTAATTATTCTACTCTACTTGTACCTACGATTATACGTTGCATATGATAAGATAGGTACATGCAGTCGTTCGACATTCAGAATAGACAAGCACAGTCGAAGGGGGAACTCGTCTTGTGTTCATAAGCCTACTCGTCTGTTCTGGATAGACTCGAACAGACAAGATAAGTGCTCTATTGATTCGAATACTCTAAGTGTTTAATCAAATCGAATTAAGGGTATTATAGTAATTCGATAATGCTAAAATTGGAAAACCCTAGAATTGGATTTATACACTCCCATTTTAATGAGGTGTATACACCCAATTCGCACCCCACTCTACTACGCTAGGACGGATGAGTACACTCCCCTGTCTTAACCTATAGAAGTGGCGGATTCCAAATTTTACAATATTAAATCACATAATATTCTCGATTCCGTAACCGAATACCAAAAGCCCCAACCGTTGGATCTATGATTCAATCTTGGTCGTTGATGTGCCAAATTTGACCTTGGCAAGTTCATCGCCGAAGGCAAGGTGCATGTGGAACCCTCAATGTTTTGCAAAGGGTTCCACACTGAGGGCAATCAAGAAATTCTTACGAAATGCATCAGATGTGGGTTAAAACCCTATTTGGAGGCCTTTCCAGAGGTTGTGCTAGAACAAGAGGTGTTGGAGTTCTATGCCAACGCCACCAGACAAGGAGATGTTATTGAATCTTTTGTTGGAGCCAGTCGAGTGGAAATCACTCGTGAAGCTGTGTTTGATGTTTTGAAGCTGCCCATCGGATCGATTGATGTGGAGAACTACGCTATTGGCCAAGAGCTAAGGTATTTAAGTATTTTCTGTGGCAAGAAGATTCGACTGAATCGAGATGGCAAAATTCAAGCTGTTAAAGAAGAAATGACTCGCTTTACTAGTCTTTTCACTCTCAAGGCAACTGATGAAGCCAAAAAGGGGGAAGAGGCAAGTAGAGTTGAGAAAGTTGTTGAGAAAGTTGGTAATTTCAAATCGAAATCGACCAGTGCTAAACCAGAAGAGAAAGAAGTTGCTACTGCTATGCAAGAGCTGAAGAGGCCTAAGAGAGGCAAGTTGGTGAAAACTGCAGAGCTTGAGCAAGCTAGAGCAGATGAGCAGAAAAGATTGGAGAAGGGCAAAGGTGTTGCATCTCCAGAAGCTGAAGTTGAGGTTCAGACGAAAAGAAAGACCAAAAGGAAGTTACATATGGAAGAAGCTGAAGAACCTACTGCGATTGTGAAGAAGCAGAAGGTAATTGATCATAATGATGAAAGTCACTATGCAAGGCTGAAGAAAGTTGGTAAGCATATTGAAAGACTGCAAAAGTTTAAGGTTGATGAAGATCAAATGGAAGATCAGTTTATTGATTATTTCATTGACAAAGAGCATCGTCAAGATTGGTTGAAAGTGAAGAGACAATGGGAACACCACTGGATTATCAGAAAATTTGGTGATTCTGATAGCTCGGATGAACGGTATGCTATGTTTGATAAGTTCATGGAAGGCCAGAACAAGTTGCTTTGGAACTTGATCATGAGGATATCGGCTGCTGCAAATTTCAACATTCTAGTGTCGATCTTTCCGAAATGGAAGACTCCTATGACTAGCTCAGGTAAAAGAGTTGATCTTAATCAAATTAAGAAGTATGAAGAAGAGTTGCTAGACAAGGAGAAGATTGAAGATGAAGATCATATCAGAGTGATACACAAGAGACTCCTAGATGCGTTCTGTGTTCCTAATCCAGAAGGAGGTACTCTCTCAGATTAGTTGTTTTTTTTACTCTGGTACTTAGTATTTTTTTTTTTAAGTATGTGTAATCTACTGTTCTTATTTTGAATGAATGAAAAGATAAGTATTATTTGATGTTAAGACAAGATAACTACTTAACTAGTCTACTATTATGAAATTATTCAAGTAGTTTTGGCTTCATAAAAAAATGGGAAATTGTTGGGATATGAATCCTGAAACAAGTCCTAAATGATGATAAAAGATAAAGATGAAGTTTTGATAAGCCAAAAGTAGTTTGAATATTTTCTAAATGTTGACTGATCTAGTCTAGTTAAGAGAAGTCATCTTGTACAGACCAGTAGAGTTCACACAAGACAAGTGTTGTTATATACACAAGACAAGTACGAGATATAAGTACTGTGTATATTAAATGTTTAAGTTGTTATTGAGCTATATTAAACATTGTATAGAAGCTCATGATTTTCATATGTAAATATTCATTGTATAGATTTCTAAGTTGACTAAGCTGTGTTATAAAGCTTAAAGTAATGTAATTGTCTTGTTAGAAATAGAATAGTCTACTACTGAAGGATTGCACGAAGACCAGAAGAAGAAGGACGAAGTCTACTTATGAAGACAGGTGCGACCACAAGACAAGTCAACATGAAGTTAAGTATTTAAAGCGCGTATAAAGATAAGGATTGAAGAGTTAGTTAGAAATAATTGATTAACTACTTAAACGCGTGGAAGGATAAGTATGAAAGGATAAAGTTAGTTTTCAAGAAAGGTTGGTTACAACTGACAAAGTTCTTGAGGTTGAAGTCTATAAATACTCCAAGGTGTTTATTGATTAAACACTACTGAAAGACTGATAAGCTACATACTGAAGAATTACTGAAGCGTTCGAAGCAAGTTACTCTCAGAGTTGAAGTTTAGAAAGTAAGTTCGCTAGACAAGTGATGAAACCAGAAGACTGCTACTGAATAAGTTTTACGTTTTTTTTTGTTTACTATTTTCAAGTTGCTAGATACTTGTAAATCTCTAGTGAGATCGAAGATATACTTGGTAGTATAGTCGAGAAGATCTAAGTCTTGTTTATTGGGACTTAAAATTACAAGAACACACACTTTGTACTCCATTGGACGAGTTGATAAGGAAACATCACAACTGGGTTTGTGAGAGTGGACGTAGACAAGTTGTTGAACCACTATAAAATCATTGTGTGTTGTTTACTTTACTGTTTTGTTTGTGTTTAATTGATTAACTGTTTAATTGCTTAAATACACATCTGAACAAGACTAGTTGAGTATATATAGAACAGAGTTCTCGAATAAGAAGTTGAGTATAAACTTGATTTGGGCTCATTGATTAATTATGTATTCCGCATTGTACTTTGATATATCGAAAGAATTTTCGAAAAGTCTATTCACCCCCCTCTAGACATTTTCACTAGCTTACTCGATATTAACTCAACTTTGGGGACCTACATTGATCTACTTGCTTTATTCCTGATCTTATCTTTCAAAACAACTATGGAAACTAAGGCCAACAAACTACCTAAGTTTAATGTTGCAGATTATGACTATTGGAAGCTTCGCATGGAAGCAATCTTCAGTTCAATACGTGATCTCATGGTGTCAGTAGTGAAGGATGGCCCAATTGTCACAATGACAACCAATACTGCCACATTGGACCCAACTAAAGTCGTGGGTGTACTAGTACCAAAACCAAAGTCAGAATTAACTGCTGAAGAAATGAAGCAAAACAATTTGGACAGCATAGCTAAGAATTATATTTTACATACACTGTCAAATGAGTATCTTGGCAATGTATTGAAATGTAAAACAGCTAAAGAAATGTGGGACAAAATTGTTGTTCTTTGTGAAGGCACAACCCTGATCAAAGAAAACAAGTTGTCCACTGCGGTTCAAAAGTTTGAATCATTTAAAATAAAGCCTGGTGAAACTATTGACCAGCTTGATACTCGATTTACTCGAATTATGAATGATATTGAAGTACTGGGTAAGAAATATACACCTAGGGAGATTAACTTGAGAATTCTTAAAGCTTTAGATGAGAGGTGGAAAATGGTCAAAATGATCATCAAGACCACTCAAGATATAGACACCTGATCTGCGGAGACTACCTTCCAAATACTTAAGGCACATGAATTTGAATTAGATGAAGAAGATCCAATAGTTGGTAGTAATAAGGAGAAGACCATTTCTAAGAACATTGCTTTCAAGGCCTCTTCCTCTAGTAAGTCTAGAACATATAAGTCTAATTCCTCTAGCATAAAAGATGAGTTAGAGAAGTATGAACTTAGTCTTAAGGATCAGATGAGTTTAATGATTAAGAGGTTTGACAAGCTGAATAAGATATATGGTAGATATAAGAGGTACTATAAAGACTATAAGGGTTATAATAACAGGGACTCTTCTGGAACCAGAAGAGATCGCAACTCTTCTGGAAGAAGAGATGAGATTTCTAATGAGAACAGAAGAGATAGGAACTCATCTGATAAGAAGGGTAAGAACTCTTCTGATAGAAAGAACAGGAACCGTGACCGTTCTCCTACTAAAAAGTCTACTAATGATCCTTTGTGATATAATTGTGATAAGCCAGGTCACTATATACATATATGAGTGCCCTGATCTTAGTTCAAAAGACAAAGAAGAAAGCACAGCAAGGCATGATTGAAGATATAATAAGGGTAAGAAGGCTATGATGGCATACAATGATTCTGAGTCGGATTCAGATGAGTTGCCTTCGTCTTCATCTGACTACCCTTCGAGGCACTAGCCTGATCAAGGAAAGCAAGGTATCTACTGCCGTCCAAAAATTCGAATCATTCAAGATGAAAACTAGCGAATCTATCGACCAGTTGGATGCTCGATTTACTCGCATTACTAATGATCTTGAAGTTCTTGGTAAGAAGTACACCCCTACAGAGATAAATCTTAGAATTATTAAGTCTTTAGATGAGAGGTGGAAGATGATTAAAATGATTATCAAAACCACTCAGGACATATATACTTGGCCCGCAGAAACTATCTTTGAAACCTTAAAGGCCCATGAATATGAGTTTGATGAGGAAGATCCAGTAGTAGGGAGTGATAAAGATAAGTCAACCTCCAAGAACGTTGCTTTCAAAGCCTCCTCCAGAATTTCTAAGTCCAAGCCTACTAGTGTAAAAGATGAATTAGACAAGTCTGACGTCCTTAGTCTTAAGGATCAGATGAGTTTGATGATTAAGAGGTTTGATAAGCTGAATAAGAGGTATGGTAGGTATAAATGTTTCTATAAGGATTATAAGGGTTCCAGTAACAAGGACTCTTCTGGGACCAGAAGAGATCGAAACTCTTCTTAAAGAAGGATAAGGTTTCTAATGAAAACAGATGAGGTAGGAGCTAAGGAGATAGAAAGGATAGACCTTTTTCGGATAAACGAGATAGGAGACGGGATCACTCACCTATCAAAAAGTCTACTAATGATCCTTTATGTTATAATTGTGATAAGCTAGGTCACTACATTTATGAGTGCCCTGACCTTACCTCAGAGGACAGAGAGGAAAGAAAGGCGAGACGTGATCGAAGATATGACAAGGGTAAAAAGGCAATGTTGGCACATGATGACTCTGAATTGGAATCAGACGAGTTGCCTTCGTCTTCTTCTGATTACCCTTCAAGCAATTAAAAGTAAGCTCTTATTGCAGATGATGGACTTGCTATGATGGACAAGATCGAATTAGAGGTATCTTCTGCCACTTCTTTTCGTACTTGTGACAGTTCTGATTCTAACGAAAGTGATACTGCCGACAGTGGAGAAGTTAGTAGTCTTCATCATTCTAATGGAGTGATTGAAAAAGACCTTCTACTTGCTAATAAGGCATTCATGCAAGTCAGTGTTGAAAACATTGTGTTAATGCAAGAAATTATTAATCTTCGAGAAGCTAAGTCTAAATTAAAATAGGTCCTAACTTAGATGTCTTAAACAAACGCTTGACTGAAGAGTTGACACAACTCAAAGACAAGTGTGCGTCAATAGACAACTTATATCAGGGTATGTTAAAAACTCAAGCTATTGAGACAAATGAATTCAATGCTTTAAAGAACAAGTGCAAAAAGTTTGAAGAGCGCAATAAGTTTTTAGAGACTGAAGTGTTGAATTTGGACCTTAAACTAGCTGACATGATTAAATCTTCAAAGATTAATCAAAAATATTGTCAGATACGTATAGAGCTCCAGATGACAAGACAGGGTTGGGTGTTGATGTGCCTAGCCCGTCTACTCAAGTCATTAAAAACCCTACTGATGCTAGTTCAAGTTCGTTGCAAATTTTTTTTTTGATGGAAGTTAAATACCCAATCTTTTTTCCCCTCCCCATGACTCGAACCCAGGACCTAAGGCCTAGGTAGTGGTGCTCTAACCACTTGAGCTATCCCACTTTGTCAGTTCGTTGCAAATTGATAAAGGTAAAAAATCAATGTAATACGATAACGTAACAAAACCCAAGGTTATTGTACAAGTACAGTCTAGAGTCAAGGTTCCTACTACCAAGTATATATGGTAAAAAGAATGTTGATAATAGTCAAGTACAATTTAAACCCAGTCAGCAGAGGTATACTAATCTGGTCAGACCAAATCAGGTCAAGTATCAGTACAGGTATCCTCACCTGCATTCAATCACTTAATGAAAATCTCCTGAAAACCAATTAAATTGAGAACTAATTTTCAATATGACATAGGATAAATGCCATCTAACATAGGAAAAATTAGGCAAAATATAGAACTGATGAACACTATACTGTTAAGCTGGTAAAAGATAGAAAATATGTAACATTAAAAATTCCCAGAAGGTCGTGGTCGCATGGTATCATCTTTTCTCTAATTATTTTTCTGAGGTGACAGATTATAGGTTTGCTGCTAATGATATGGAGGTTGAACTCAATAATGTGTCCGCTAGAACAATTGAATGGAAAATGAGACTTTTAGAATTTTAATTTTTATAATTTTACATACAACTTTATTTGCTTGGAAAATGAAATGAAAGAATGATTGAAAAATAAAAGAGAAAATAGTTCAAATTTAATAAAAAATATTGAATTATATATATAAATTAATATATATATATATATATATTCTAATCAATTGTTGAAAAAATAAAGCAGTAATCAATTAATAATAATTATTTAATAATGTTGCTTCAGGTAGTTGAGATTACGTTTGATTAAATCAAAAGTAATTAATAACAACTCACCAAAAGAAAATATCACGCAATATTTTTCTAGATTCGAGGAACTTTCAAGCTGGCCATTAACACCATTAATTTAAGGGAAAAAAAATCAAGATGAGGATTTGCCGAGTTGTTTAGGATTTTGAGCTTAGCTGCGCCTGCTCTTGACAAAGTCATTGATGAACACTATATAGTATATTATATATATATATATATGTGCTTAATATTATTTGCGTTATTCTGGATATTAAGCTGAGTACCTGAGTTGGAACCGAATTAATCAATATTAATTATATTAAACTAATTAACCAAACATATAATTTATGCCAAAGTCTTCTATGTTTTCGAGTACACCCTGTACTCTACCCCGTTTTGCTTACCAGGCCCACTTCTTCGCCCGACCCATTAACCCAGGTAATGTTAAATTCATTTCTTTCAACTTTTTCTTGTTTTTCGTGTGTTTCCTCTCCGATTTCCTCTCCTCCACGATTCTACCCCTCGTTCGTTTCTCTCGATTTCGCACACTGATTTCATGCATTTCTTTTTGTATTTTCGTGCGTTCATACACTGATTTGTTACGCCAGTTCATCTTGTTCGAGCATTTCATGTGTATTTTCGTTTTGTTCGTCCTGTTGTTGTCTCAATTATTATTATTTTTTTCTTCCTTTTGTATCTTCGTTATATTATATTTATTTTCTAACTCTATATGTTTGTATTCTTCGATTTCTTGATTCTATTTGTTATAAACCCTAATTTTCATGTTCTCTTATGTTTTTGTTTGCATGTTTGATTTTTGTTTGATGTATTGTATTGTCGATTTTGTTCTTTTTTTATAATTGATTTATGATTTTCCCTCTTTTATTAGATGAAGGTTTAAAGATTTTTTCTTCCTCTATTGGCTATTGCTGCATTGAAGTTTAAGAGGAGTGCAGATTTGAACATGTCTACTGTGATATTGGACCCTTCAATTTCTAAAACAAAAGGAAGGGGGAAGAGAATAAAATGTATATTTGAGAAGAATAAGAAGAATGATAGAGAAAGAATAACAATTCCATTTGGTTTTAAATGAATTTGGCTCAATTACTCCAAATTCACGTTTGTTTTAGATTATTCTTGTTTTTATACAATATTTTTAATAAATTTTCTATTCTTTGTTACTGTTTTTCCAGCAAAAGTGCAACATTTGTTTTACTAAGTGCTGATCATTTTTTTTTATTAGTTCTACTTGCACTTTTATGAATATTAAGATACAACTTTCTTTTTTTTTTTTTTTTTTTTGATTACAAGTTAAATACCCATCCCATTTCCCCTACCCATGACTCGAACCCAGGACCTAAGGCCTAGGTAGTGGTGCTCTAACCACTTGAGCTATCCTTAGGTCTTGCACTTTTATAATCTATAAAAACTGTTGCCAATTTTTTTTTTTTAATTGTTATTAATTTTACACGTTTTATTATTTAAACCTTGCACTTTTATGACTATTAAGATACACCTTTTGGTTATTATTACTTGCACTTTAATAATTTAGATAAACTGGTGCCTAATTATTTTTTTAAAATTTTTTTTATTAATTTTACACATTTTATTATTTAAACTTGAACTTTTATGACTATTAATGATACACCTTCTGATTATTAGTACTTGCACTTTTATAATCTAGATAAACTGGTGCTAAATTTTAAAAAAAAATTGTTATTAGTTTTACACATTTTATTATTTAAAACATGCACTTTTATGACTATTAATGATACACCTTTTGGTTATTAGTACTTGCACTTTTATAATCTAGATAAACTGGTTTCAATTTTTTTTTTAAATTGTTATTAATTTTATACATTTTATTATTTAAAACTTGCACTTTTTATTAGTATTAAAGATACACCTTTTGGTTATTAGTACTTGCACTTTTATAATCTAGATAAACGAGTACTAAAATAAAATTAGGTGCGAAAAAAAAAACAGGTGATAAAATAAAATTAAATTCACCTTTTGGTTATTAGTACTTGCACTTTTATAATCTAGATAAACAAATGCTAAAATAAAATTAGGTGTGATAAAATAAAATTTGTTGTAGGTGGGATGCAAACACGTGACCCTGCGATAAAAAATTCAAAGGGTGACCACTAGACAGTAACGGCTTCTACGTAATTGTGCGTGCAACATCTTATATATCTGTATTTTGATCCGATTTAAAAGAGGACTCAAGTACACCGTATACTTGAGTACACAACAGCCCTACCCATAATTTATTTATGACAAATTCATGTGTGAGACAATCTTAACTAAAGTGTTTTTTTCAATTTTACCCTCTTACTCATTTTTTTATAACTAATGATTCACAATCGTTTTTTTTTTTACTATATTAATTAAGGAATTTTCACGAGTCACACTTGTGTTCACTAAATTGCATGGCAATGTAATTAATGCCATTGAATTACAATTTTGACTAACGACTCCACGTATCAACCTTTCACACAAAAGGCTCCACCTTTGGTCGTGGCAGCTCGGAAGGCTGCCGCTAGAGCGAAGGGTTCCACCACCACTAGGGTGCTTTTCCAGCCAAAAAGTATTAAGAAGACTCGTGAGCCTCTCTCGCACATCCGGGAACGGGCCAATCATGAGTTCACTAATGCTTCTACGGTTGCTCACTGTGATGAGCTAAACAGAGGACGAAGTATCCCAGATTATGACTTCCTTATGTACACAACCAATGCATCATCTATGGTAGAAGATTGTAGTTTGACTGAGCTCGCGGGTGTTGTCCAACACACCTGGCTTTGGTCGGATATGCTGGATGACATAGATTGAGGGTGTTTCATGGAACACTTGTATTTTTCTTACTTTAACTATTCTACTTTACACTTTTTTTATTTAGAGTAGTGTACCTTTTCCCTTGACCTCGGGTTTTATCCCTGTTGGATATTTATATCCCTATGTTTAGTTTTTATAAACCAAATCAAACATGTAATATGATAAATTGTATTGTATAGACAACTTCATTATTTCATCTTGTAATAGATATGATTCTGCTCAAGAAGCGATCAGAAGAGTACCAGATAAAAAAAGTACCAGATAAGAAAAGTACCATATAAGAAGAGTACCATATTAGAAGAGTACCAGAACAAGGTTAGTACTAGATCAGCACAGTAGACGTCATCTCTATAAACTGACTAAGACAAAGCATTCAAGTCAAAGATACACTGAATATTAAATGACAATGAAAATATTCAGAGTATTAATCAAACACTAAAGTCCTAAAACAAATATGGAATAAATGCACCGTTCTTAATCAAAGAAGGAAAGGTCAACAAAGAAGGAAAAATCCCAAGATTGAAGAAATCAATAAATTAATCAAAGATTGCATTATTCCTACAATAAGTATGAATTTTAAATTACTCTCAAACGGTAACTTTCAAATTCACACTATAAATATGAGTTTGATTCTCATATCTCATGATGATGTGAGAGATGCAAAGGTCGAGCATGGAACATAAAGATTCATGAAGAATAGCTTAACGGAATGTCAATGAAGATTCAACAAGCATCATCATCCGAGATTAAGTGAACTCATATCTAAGCCAGGTTAGTCATATATACATCTCTAGCTTAGAGAGATTTTCCTAATCCTAGCATGAGACTAATCTTGATTGTAAGGGAAAATCTCACCTAGTTCATATACACAAAACCCACCTTCTACCATAAACTCCTAGAAGTTAAGTTGAGTGTTCGTCACTGTATACAGTACAGGTGCTCTCAAACACTTTGTGGAGACCCCACCAATTTGGAGATTGCTCAGAGCTCAAAGTCCTCCTCTTGGGACTATAAAGAGCAAGCCCTTGATAATTTGGAGATTAAAGGGATTAATATCATTAGTGGATCGTGAGAGTGGATGTAGGATTTGGAGATCTGAACCACTATAAATGATGGTGTCTTATTTACTTTCTTTATTATTTACTTTCATCATCATACATGCATTCTTACATAGCATAAGCTTTAACTGAAAAGGTTTTGTATCAGCTGATACTGCATATTTACTTTGCTGTATTCGAAAGTTCATAATCAGTTGACACCAAGTCAGCTGATACCCCAAAATGTGTTTATGCATGAAGTAAAAATTTTGTTATAAGCAGTCCTAGGCCCCTAGACGAGTATAATCTTTAAATGGGCACACTACATTTCCGTACATAACTCTGATAGATAATAAATCAACATATTAACTAGTCCTAGGCCCCTAGTGAAATCAGGAGACTAGTTATCTTGAAGAGTTAGTTATTTTCTTACACTTAGACTACACCAGGTACCAAACTCGTCTGAATTTTAGGGACCAACAATCCCTAAGGAGGGTTTTCCCAAACAAGGTTTTAACGACACTCCGACCTCTGGCTCAACTTGTGAGCTTAATTATGGGTTTAAATTTTCTTTTTCTTTTATATACCATACCTTTTTATTGGTTTTAATGTACGTTGAGATCAGAAACATAATTGGACAATTGAAGATATACTTCTGTACTAAACTTAATTGACACAAGTACTTATTATCCTCTTACAACAGTTGATACAACAAACAAATATAACTCTCGATCTCTCGTAAGGGTAGGGTATGTTTGAAGTAGATTTCAACTTAATGAAAAATCTAATGGGCTTGAGAAATTTCTTCTAATCTTATGAATATGGATGCATGTGGATGTTAAAAGACGGAAATCGAGAGAGACAAAAGAGGAAAAAAATTGCAAATGAAAAAATGGATGAGAATGCTATTTATAATTACAAATTAATGACGGTTTTGCGATGGCCTAGCCTTTAATAGTGATGACTTTTGTCGTCGCTAAATATCAATGCGTAAAATAAATTGCCTTTAATAGCGCGACAGATTAGGTGTTTATCGAAAACTGGTCAATTATCGCTAATTTAAATTCTAATTTGTTTGAGTTGGTCAATTTGGCTAATGCGTCACTAGTTGCGGCGGATTGCTGGCAGTGGCTAATTTATGCCCTTTTTGTAGTGATACAATTAATGTATATATATGATGGGATGGAACAACGTCCTAGAATCTGATAGGTTTCATAAAAAATGTCGTATATTACGACGAACACATGCTCGTTAGGAAAAACGCGATGGACTAATTTTTGAAAATAATATATATTTATGTTTATTTAATTATGGTAATTATTGCAAGAGGACTTTTTTCCTTAATAAGCACGTTTAACATAGGCATATGTGGAGGCGCAAGAAACCAAGAAAACCTAGTTAGGGTTTCTCCTTCTCCTCTAGAGACACATAGAGAGCCCATTAAGATCAAACTTGCTCTAACCCTAAGCCCTTTAGGGTTAAATCAGTCTCTACATGCACTCCAACAGTAGGCAGCGCTTATAAAAGGAATTAAGGATGAAAGGTGAAACCATTACAGCCGCCCTCAATTCTATGAAACCCACATCCATAAATAAAACCACTTCATTTCCTTTAAATTAAATCTGGCCTCAAGGTTTTAGTTATGCTGGAGGGGGAAGAAAGTGAAGGTAATTTTTTTCTTCAAGTGGATTTGTGTTAATTGGCAACTTTTCCATGTGTAATTCCACTTCGACAATTTGAACAACTTGCCCGAGTTTTTCAATGATTTTTCTTTAATTGATACTTGTCTAGTTCTTTTTATCAATACTTTTAATATTGAATCTTTTGCAAGCGTTGGTTTTTTTTTTCTAGTTCATTCCACAACAAAATCGATCGAATTAAAGAACTTTAACCCCCTTTCATAGATATAATAAATTCACGTTTTTGTAGTGGTGTATTTTTCTTTCTTTCATTACTGCAGAATTATGAGCCACTGTTGTATTATTAAGATTTTAACTTTTGCAAAAAACAATTTTTTTCATATGTATAATGATTATATTATTGATTGCCACATGCATTTTACCAGATGTTAGGAATACTATCCGTGGAAAGTCACCTACTTATATGAAAGAAGCTTATGATCAGCATAATAACATGAATTCAGGTATTTGGCTCCACTTTTCCGTTCTTTAATTACGAGTTAATTGTATTGTGGAGATTAACACATTTTCGTATTCGTGACAGTAGGTATGGCTGAACCAATTAAGAGAAAACAAAAGTTGCTTTGTGTGGCGGATAATCCTCCTCTGCTTGAAAACAACAGTTCTCATACTTGAGTTGCCAAGGGATTTTTCTCCTTTTTTTGATTGGTGAGACGAATGAGAATTAATTTGTAGCATTGAATTAAGTGAACCAAAATCTTGTACACAATTAATATTGTTTAGTGAAAAAAAAAACTAATTATATCATGTAAAATTAAACTTGTAAAATAGTTCCTTTTTTTCTAATGTTTAATATTATGTTGTAGTGTGGAACTGTGGATTGTACTTGTAAAATATATAGTTCGCTTTTTTCTAATGTTTAATATTATGTTGAAGTATGGATTGTACTTAGCACTAGAATTAATCTTGTATACTAGAGTACTCTGTCAATGATTTGATATGATACATTATACACACCACGCGTTCCATAAAATAGTTGGTTTTTTTCTAATGTTTAATATTATGTTGTAGTGTGGATTGTACTTAGCACTAGAATTATGAGTTTTCTCCTTACCGAATATCTCACTATGCTGTCGAAAGTGTGTTGAAATCTCACTATGTTCACATTTTATATTGTACTTTGGATATTATCATGACTAGAATTATGTACAACTTCTATTGGCGTATATATAAATTATCAATGCATTCTCTAAAACCATTCCAAATGTAGCAAGATAAACTCTTGAAGCATGATTTAGTTATAAATGAAATAATGCAAACCCCACCAATGCATTCTCTAAAACCATCATACGTACTTAATGTTGGAGTGTGGAGCCTGAATTGATCCTAACGGGCTTGGAGTGTAGGACAAGTTTGATCCTAACGGGGAGTGGGGAGCAAGTCTTTTCCTAATAGGCTTAGGGTTAATTATGGTAAGTTTGTTCCTAATGGCTTGGAGTAGGGAACAAGTCTTTTCCTAATAAGCTTAGGGTTAATTATGGCAAGTTTTCTATTATAAATAGATGTTCTCTCATTGTAATCAGCATCCGAAAAACATAGTGAAATACCTGGCTTGGCATCGCCCCCAGATGTAGTCGCAAGACGAACTGGGTAAACAAATCTTGTGTTATTTTCTCTTTCGTTATCGGGTGCGTGTGTTTATTTCCTAACAGCTGGTATCTAGAGCTTTGGGTTCGGAGGGAGCAGTCACGATGAGCGACGAGAAGATTTCAATCAAGCAGTTTGACGGATCGAATTTCGGGTTCTGGAAGATGCAGATCGAGTATTACCTTTGTGGTAAAGATTTGTATGTGCCCCTAGAGGAGAAGGAGAAACCCGAAAAGATGGAACAGAATGAGTGGAATCTGTTGAACAGAAAGGCGATGAGTGCGATACATTTATCGTTGTCCATGAACGTAGCCTACCACACGACTAAAGCCAAGTCCGCAAGGGAGATGCTGCAGATCTTGGAGGAGATGTATCAGAAGCCCACAACGGCGAACAAAGTTCACCTGATCAGACAGTTGTTCAACCTCAGGATGTCGGAGAGCACACCCGTGCAACAACACCTGAACGAGTTCAACATGATCATTGAATTTAGTGATGAGGTATTTGCTTTAGTTTAGTTATCTTCTTTGCCTGACAGTTGGGCTGCAACAGTAACTGCAGTTAGCGCTTCATCCGCGAAAGATAAACTGAAGTTTGACGAAGTGAGGGATCTGGTGATTAGCGAGGAGGTTCGTAGGAAAGAGTCTGGATCCACTTCAGGGTCAGCGCTGAAAACGGAGGAAAGGGGCAGATCGAAGAGTAGGCAGAATCGTGGCAGATCAAAGTCCAGAGGAAAGAGTCAATCCAAGAAAGATAAAGACTCGATCAAGTGCTGGAATTGTGATGAGTTTGGTCACTACAGCAACCAGTGTTCAACACCCAAGAAAAATAAGAAGGGACAGAACGAGAAGAAGACAGCAAACACAACCACAGATGATATTGGAGACGCGTTGGTCTTAAGTGTCAGTAGTCCGCTAGAATCGTGGGTGTTGGATTCTGGAGCATCATTCCACTCTTGCAGTGATGCTAAAATAATGGAGAACTATGTGTCTGGTGAATTCGGACAAGTCTACCTTGCTGATGATGAGCCCCTGAAAATCGTGGGAAAAGGAAATGTCCGGATAACCACACCAAACGGGTCAACGTTGAAGGTGAATGGTGTGACGCACATTCCAGGATTGAAAAGAAACTTACTTTCAATCGGGCAGCTTGATGTAGAAGGATACTCAGTGACTTTCTGCAGCAACAGTTGGAAGATCAGTAGAGGAGCCATGATAGTAGCTCTGGGGAAGAAGGAAGGTACGTTGTATACTACATCTAACCCCAAGGATTGTATTGACCTTGTGGGAGCTACGACCAACGTTGATTTGTGGCACTGTCGGTTGGGTCACATGAGCGAGAAAGGGATGAAGGTAATGTGTTCGAAAGGGAGACTTCCAGGGCTGAAATCTGTTGAAGTTGGCCTATGCGAGGACTGTGTTTTCGGGAAACAAAGAAGGGTGAGTTTCTCGAGAGGTGGTAGAGCATTGAAGGCAGAAAAGCTGGAGCTGGTGCATAGCGATCTATGGGGACCAGCACCCGTGAAGTCCCTTGGTGGTTCGGAGTATTACATGACCTTCATCGATGACTCCACTCGAAAGGTATGGGTTTATTTTTTGAAAAATAAAACGGATGCTTTTGATACCTTCAGGAAGTGGAAAGCTCTTGTAGAGAATGAAACAGGGCTGAAAGTAAAGTGTCTTCGTTCTGACAATGGAGGTGAATATGAACTTCGTGAGTTCAAGGAATATTGTGCTGAGAATGGGATTCGCATGGAGAAGACTGTGAGAGGAACTCCCCAGCAGAATGGAGTGGCAGAACGAATGAACGGAACGTTGAATGAGCGAGCAAGATGCATGAGGCTGAAGAGTGGGCTGCCTAAGACGTTTTGGGCAGATGCAGTAAATACAGCAGCATACCTGATTAACAGAGGTCCATCAGTTCCATTGGAGAACAGAGTACCCGAGGAAGCATGGACGGGAAAAGGGGTAAATTTGTCTTACTTGCGTGTCTTTGGCTGTGTTGCTTATGCTCATGTTAGCTCTGTTGATAGAAGTAAATTAGATGCTAAATCTGTTAAGTGTACGTTCATTGGTTATGTTGGTGATGAGTTCGGTTATAGACTCTGGGATGAGAATAACCGAAAGATTATTCGCAGTAGAGATGTAGTTTTCAATGAACAGGTTATGTACAAGAACAGATTTGAGGCATCAGATTCTGACAAAACCAATACCCAAGAGGTCGAGTTAGACATCTCAAACTCGAGTGGGAGTAAGGAGAGTCAGAATGAAGAAGAGGTTCTTATTGAAGAACCAAGGACCCCACCACCACCGGAGAATCCGCTGCAAAGACCCGTTAGAGAGCGACGTGCACCTAATAGGTATTCGCCCTCTAACTACTACCTGTTACTTACTGATAGTGGTGAACCTGAATGCTATGCAAAGGCAGAGCAGGGTGCAGATAGACGGAAGTGGAGAGTTGCTATGGATGATGAGTTAGCATCTCTTCTGTTAAACGGCACTTGGGAATTTGTTGAGCTCCCAAAGGGCAAGAAGGTCTTGCACTGCAAGTGGGTCTACCGAATCAAGAATGAAGCTGATGGTAGCAAACGTTACAAGGACCGGCTGGTTGTCAAGGGGTTTGAGCAGCGACATGGTATTGATTATACTGATGTCTTTACTTCCGTTGTGAAACTGACCACTATTAGAATGGCGTTGATTATGGTAGCTGCAGAAAACTTGTTGTTACATCAGATGGATGTGAAGACAGCATTCCTCCACGGTGACTTGGTGGAGGAGTTGTACATGACACAGCCTGAGGGGTTCGTAGAGAAAGGAAAGGAGGAACTTGTATGCAAGTTAAAGAAGAGCTTGTATGGCCTGAAACAAGCTCCAAAGCAGTGGTACATGAAGTTTGACAGCTTCATGATGGAGATCGACTACCAGAAATGCCACGCAGATCATTGTTGTTACCACAAGAGGTTTGACAAAAGCTTTCTTATTCTCTTGCTATATGTTGATGACATGTTGATCATAGGAGCTGATGCAAGAGAAGTGAATAAGTTGAAGAGGCAATTGTCCGAACGGTTCTCAATGAAGGATCTCGGAGAGGCCAAACAAATTTTGGGTATGAGAATTGAACGTGATAAGGCGACAGGAAGTGTGTATCTTCCGCAGGCGAGTTACATTCAGAAGGTCCTGGAAAGATTCAACATGTCAGAGTCGAAGCCCGTGAGTGTTCCATTGGGCAGTCAGTTCAAGCTTTCAAGAAGAGAGTCCCCCAAGAGCAAGGAGGAGCGTGCCCAGATGTTGAATGTTCTGTATGCCTCAGCGATTGGTAGCATCATGTATGCCATGGTCTGTACGAGGCCAGACATTGCTCATGCAGTGGGAGTAGTAAGCCGGTTTATGAGTGATCCGGGCAAGCAACATTGGGAAGCAGTCAAGTGGGTCCTGCGATACTTGAGAGGTACCACAGACAAGGCCTTGTGTTTCAAAGGCAAGAGTATGGAGCTGGTGGGTTATGCGGATGCAAACTTGGCATCAAACGACCTTGATGGGAGAAGAAGTACAATCGGGTATGTCTTTACTTATGGTGGTACTGTTATATCTTGGACTTCCAAGTTGCAGAAGGTTGTTGCACTGTCCACTACTGAGGCAGAATATGTAGCTGTGACAGAGGCAAGTAAGGAGATGGTGTGGTTGCAGAATTTCTTGGGAGAACTTGGGAAGGAGCATGAGAATAGCACTCTTTTCAGTGATAGTCAAAGTGATATATTTCTTGCAAAGAATCCGGCGTTCCACTCAAGGACAAAGCATGTTGGGTTGAAGTACCACTACATTCGTCACCTTTTAGAGAAGAAGATCTTGCAGCTTGTGAAGATTCTTGGAAGTTATGGGACGCAAATTAAAATTTTAACTATTTTGGGACGTTTTTCAAAAAAAAGTAAAAGTTACGGGACGTATATTGAGATCCAAACCACTATAAACTTCTGTGTTCTTACTGCTTATCTTTACTTTCAGCATACATCTCATTGTCATTCATACTTGTCTGTTTTCCTTTCAAGTGTTGTTTACTCAAATTAGTTGACATCAAGTCAGCTGACAAACTTGCAAGTGTTTCTAAAGGTTCATATTTCAAAAGGTTTTCATAAAATACCCACGAGTCTAAACACGTAGGGTCTACACATTTCCGCACTCATAGCACTTAAGATTGCTTTCAAACTGACCAGCTGAATTCAACAATCAGTAAGATTGTTATCTTAGTCTGCTACATCACTTAAGTATTCTACAGATCAGAACATCCTATCTACATACAGACGTCTGAGTATATAACTCTCTTCAACGTCTTATCTGATCTAAAGCTCGAATTTTTTTTAAAACCCTAACATTCTATTCAACCCCCCCCCCTAGACTGTTACTATACTTGCTTTGGGACCAACAAGTGATATTAGAGCAGTGGTTCTAACGAGCTACTGATTATGTTACTTAACTTCTTAAGGAATAAGTTCTTGTAGCTCTTTTGAACAGATCCATATTTTCTGAAAACCTCATTTTCATAAACCTCATTATTTCTCATTCAATATGGGTGGAGATTCTTACACTCGTAAGTTACATGTCTTTACAGTTGAAGATTATAATCTATGGAAGGGCAGAATGGAGGTTGCCTTCAGTCAGATTCATGATCTGATATTGGATGTGATCTCACATGGCCCTATCATTGTGATGGCTCCAAACACAGCTGCTGGAAACCCTGATATTCAAGTTGGTCAACTTGTACCAAAAGATAGAGCTGACTTCACGCCTGATGAAGCAAAGCAGCACAACCTCGACAGAATAGCTAAGAATATGATACTAACCACTGTATCAAATGAGTATGCTGGTAAACTCGTTTGGCTTAAAACTGCTAAAGAAATGTGGGAAACCTTAGCCATCATGTGCGAAGGCACATAACAGATCAAAGAAAATAAACTCATCACGGCTGTACAGAAGTTTGATAACTTTAAGATGCATCCCGGTGAGACCATTGATCAGATGGATAATAGGTTAAACAAAATTCTCAATGAAATCACTGACTTAGGTAAGACATACTTGAAAAATGAGATCAACGCTAAAGTATTGTATGCTTTACCCAAGATCTGGCAAACTAAAGTATGGATCATTAAAAATGATAAAGAATTTAAAGATTGGTCTGTACAAGTCATATTTAAAACTCTTAAGGCTCATGAATATGATGTTGAAAGAGCACGAGAAACGGGTGATGAACATGTCTCAACCTCTTCTTCTAAAGCTGTTGCATTTAAGGCTTCAGCTGCCGCTAAGGGTTCTGGTCGATCAAACAAAGAATCCAAAGTGAGAGAAGAGAAGACACCAATGCCTTCAGAACTAAGTCTTCAAGAACAAATGGTATTGATGATGAAGAAATTTGACAAGCTTCAATCTCAGCATGGTAAATATAAACGTTTTTATCAAGACTATATAGACAAAAGATCTAACCATGCAGAAAATCCATCATCCTCATATAAGTCCAAGGACAAATCTGAAAGGACTCCTGAACGAAGACGAGAAGAACCTATTTCTTCCAGACGAGAAGAGTCCTCTGATCAAAGAAGAAGTAGCAGAAGAGTTAATGCTGCTCCAAGTCGGAACAGAAAAGATGCTACTCCTAGTCGCAACTCTAGGGATGCTACGCCTTTTTACCCCACGGACTAAATTCAAATTGGGTAACTTTGATCCAAAAACATAATGGCGCAGACAAGATTGAAGATTTTAGGCCTATTGTATTGGGAAATTTTTTGTTTAAAGCTCTATAGAAAATTATAGCTTCAAGATTGGGCCCGATTCTTGGTGAAATACTATCGCCGTTTCAATTTGGATTTATCCCAGGTCACAATATTCACCATGGTATAGCCTTAGCGTCATAAGGGGTCAATTGTCTAGATCGTACAAAAGTACATGGAAATATGGCCATGAAAATTGATATACGTAAGGCTTTCGACACTGTACGATGAGTTTTTTGATCAAAGTACTGCAGTGTTTGGGATTTAGTCAGGAATTTTGCCAAATCATCAATTGCATTTTGAGGTCGGCGAGGCTATCGGTCCTGATCAACGGCCAGCCTCACGGATATTTTAGTTGTTCTCAGGGGGTGCGCCAAGGAGACCCGTTGTCCCCGCTGTTATTTTGTTTAGCAGGTGAGGTACTTTCGAGTTTACTGGACAAGGCAGTACGCCAAAATAGGCTAGAGCCGGCATTCGTTCGTCGAGGACTGTCATGTCCAATAGTGCTCTTATATGCCGGTGACATCCTCATTTTTTGTCGAGCGAGCTATGGGAGCATTCGAGCGGTTAGAGATATCTTGGAGGACTATGGGAATATCTCGGGTCAGAAGTTCAACCCCCATAAATCGTGTGTTTATTTTGGCAAATATGTGAGCTATAACAATAAGAGATACCTGCAATTTATTCTGGGCATGAGCTCGGGTTCACTCCCATTTGTGTATTTGGGCGCGCCTCTATTTAGAGGAGGGCCTCGGGCATCGCATCTAAAATCGGTTGCCGACAAGATCCTCAACAGATTCTCAAGTTGGAAGGGGAAACCCCTTTCGCCGGCGGGTCGAGTGTGTCTAGTGAATCATGTCATTATGTCTTCTATGGTTCACACAATGATGGTGTACAAATGGTCGCGGGCTTTATTGAATCGTGTTGAGAAAGCTATGCGGAATTTTATTTGGACTGGTGAGACAGATCGTAAGGGCTCTTGCACAGTAGCGTGGGCGAAAGTGATCTCACCAAGACGGGAGAGTGGTCTAGGTGTGAGATCCATAATATGTGCAAATGCAGCGTACCTGCGTAAGTTGGCCTGGTGCATCATGACAGAATCGAACCTCCCTATGCAGTTTCTAAGGCAGTGATTTCTGCCATTGGGGGGACAACGCTCGACGACTGTGGCATCGTCTCTTTGGAGAGGGCTGCGACCCCACTCATTGGAAATCGATAGGAAAGCTCAATGGGTGCCAGGCTCGGAGACTATGGTACGATTCTGGTTAGATAATTGGTTGGGCTATGTAATAGCCGACCGAATTCACATGCCACACTACATTCGCAACCATTACAACTATACAATAACAGCATACCGAGAAAATGGATCATGGAGCCTAGAGGAGAATTTTGTAAAAAAAATTCCAAACATAGTGGCAGATTTGAGGAGATTTGTATTTGCAATAGGGACAGACATCCGGATTTGGCCGTCCTCAATAAATGGCAAAATAACGGCTAGCATTGCATATGATCAGATTCGTCCGAATTATCCAGATGTTAAATGGGGAGACTGGATATAGGGTAGGTTCATACCACCGCGACGCTCTACAGTGATGTGGAGAGGAATTCACGGGAAGTTGCCGACATGGGATCAACTGCATTCATTGGGGTTCTCAGGGCCAAGTGTATGTGTACTGTGCCGCAGCCATAAAGAGGGAATTGACCATTTGTTTAGTGAATGCATATACTTCCGACAAATACTAAACAAAATCATGGAATTGTTCCAAGTGCACATTCGAATGGATGCAAGGTTCTTAGGATGGGTGCTGCAAGCTTTGGAACTTAATTTCAGCCCCCAAATCGAGGCATTGTGGAGGCTAACGCTGATCACCTTAGTTTGGCAGACATGGCACGCACGTAACGTTGTCATGTTCGACGGAGCGACATATACACCGGAGGGTATCCACACTTCAGTTTGGGCATTAGTGCAAGAGGCGAATGGAGATGTGATGGGGCATATGTTTAATTCACAGTTTGACCTTCGGATTATCAAGGCATTCCGGCTAGCTTGTAATCCCAGAAAGGCACCACTAGTGCGATCAGTACGCTGGACCTGTCCGCTCCCTGGCACGATAAAAATCAACATCGATGGCACAGCTGCAGGAGCTCCAGGGCAGATCGCAGGCGCTGGTATTTTCCGAGATAGCAACGGCAGATTCCTCGGGGGATTTGCAATGAAGCATGGTCGGGGTTTCGCATTTGAAGCTGAATTACTCACAACTTTACATGGAATAAAGCTCGCATATGAGCATGAATGGATGGTTATTTGGCTTGAATCAGACTCGGCATATGTGGTTTCACTACTGAGGGAAGGGAAACATGAAATACCATGGAGAGTTATGGCCCTATGGCAGCAGGTACAAGCAAATTTACTTGATATGGACTTCAAAGCTACTCACATTCTACAGGAAGGAAATGCATCAGCGGATAAATTGGCGGAGATGGCAACGGAGGAGTTTAAATGGTGGTGCAATCCACCAGAACAATTATCCCCCTTTTTTAAAAAGGATATGAATACATATTTCTATAGATTTTCATAATCTTGTAATTAGAGGGGTTCCCTTTTACTTGACTACGGGTTTATCCGAAAGGAGGGTTTTCCATAGCAAGGTTTTTAATGGGGCTCCGGTCTCATGAACGAGTTGTGTTCATTTGACTTTAGGTTTTTTCATTTATATAAGATCCGCTATTAACGTTATTCCAACTCTATTTTTTTTTTATTAAAAAAAAATAATGGCTCTGAAAAATACGAAAATGATATAGAGCTCACCGGTGACCCTATTTATTTACATTTAATTAAATGTAATCTACTATTAATATTTTATTTTTTTTATCCATATTAAAATTATAAAAAATATTTTTTTATATTTAATTTAATATTATCTCTATCACATTATATTAACTAACGTAATCGCCATTAATTTTTTCTCAAAATCTTTTCTCCACAAAAAAAAAAGAAATTAAACAAAATAAAAATTAATATCATGGGACCTTCTATATGTAGTCAGGGTGTCGTAATGACTACCGTAGTCAGTTAATCTAAGCCATTAAAAATCTAATCTAAAGGTTTAGATTTGATGACCTGTTACCTTTTGTAAATTTTACGATATGTATTGTCGTAATGTGTCATAAATTTATATTTTCTATTAAATTAAATTAATTAAAATATATTTTTGTAAATTTACATTTTTATCCTTATAAAATAAAATAATTTATTACAACAATTATCTACACCCGCTAATTTTATGAGTTCACCCCAAATCATTTTTTACCATAGTTATCTGCACCCATTCATTTTATGAGTTCACCCCAAATCATTTTTTACCATTGTTATCTACACCCATTCATTTTATGAGTTCACCCCCAAACCATTTCTTTTTTACAACGGTTATCTACACCCGCTCATTTTATGAGTTCACCCCCAAATTATATTTTTACCAAAGTTATTTGCACCCGCTCATTTTATGATTTCACCCCCAAATTATTTTTATACCACAATTATCTGCACCCGCTCATTTTATGAGTTCACCCCAAAATATTTTTTAAAAAATAATTACATTTAAAAGACTATATTATTTTATTATTAATTAACACAAAATATAATAAAATCAACCCTAATTTATACATTTACAATCTACAACCGAGTTACCGTCGATTCACGACCAAATCACTCATATTTTTAGAAAAAAATCGTAAAACCATAATTAAAAAAAACTATCGAGATTAGGCACAAATTTCAATTTTTTTCTTTTTAATTTTTCTTCCCATTTTCAATTTTTATTCCAAACTTTTTATTTCTTCGTTTTTTTTGTTTCCTACATTTTTTTCGTTAGTATATTTTTTAGTTTTAATACAAAATAATTTTATATGTATGATTTTATTATAATCCCTCCGTCCCAGTGAAAGCTCCTCATGAGCTTCGGACACAGAGGTTAAATAATATGATATAATAAGTGGATGTATGAGAGGTGATGTGATTGAGAGAGAGAAGAGTATAATGAAATGTGAGAGGGAATAGTTTGGCAAAAAAGGAATATGTAACTTTCATTGGGACAAACGAATAAGGAAAGTTGGGTAACTTTCAATAGGAAGGAGGGAGTAGTCAGTAATACAACAAGTAATAACCAGTAATACCATAAACAGTAATCAGTAATACCATTACAATAATTAGTAATACCACGAACATTAATCAGTAATACCATTAATATTAATCAGAAAAATTTTATACAATAACAAATAATTTCACACATCTAATTATATTCAATAATACAAAAAATAATTATCAGTAATACCATGAACAGTAAGTAGTAATACCATGAACATTGAATAGTAATATCTCATACAATAACAAATAATTCCACAAAATCTAATTAAATTCAATAATACCAAAAACAATTATCAGTAATACCATAAACAATAATATGTACGAAATACCGTAAAAATAATAATAATCAGTAATAAATAATTTCACATAATCAGTAATACCACAATTAATAATCAATAATCATTAATATTAATTCAATAGTGTATTAATAGTAATACCGCAATCAATAACTAGTAATACCAGTATCAATAATACCAATAACAATAATACCATAAAAAAAAGTGGAGAGAGTGCAGATCGGGGTGTACTAAAGAAAATAGAGGGTGCACATTACCAAGCCCAATTGAAGGAAACCCTAGCCCAATGGGAGGGCACCCTAGGCCAGCAGTCGTCGCTTGGGATTTCATCAGCAAGGTCACCGACTCCGAGTGTCGTCCAGTTAGAGATCCATCAGCAACATACTCACAGTCGTTCGTTGGGCCGTCGTCAGTCGGAGGAAGAGGCTGCGCAGGAGCAGGGTGAAGAAGACGGATGAAGCAATGTAGCTTCGATTTGGATAGAGATGAACGGCGAGAGAGAGGCAGCGTCGATCCGAGTGTTGCAGGCGAGCGTCGTTGATGTAGGAGAAGCTCCTGGATCGCGAACACAAGGGAGATTGATCGAAGCAGTCGCGTCGGTGGTCGAAATGAGGAGAGGATTTCGGCCGCCATGGATCGTGGCCGAGATGGAAGATTATGTCGATTGGTATGGAAGTGAAGAATCGCGATTGCGATTCGAGGAGGGGTCTCAGGATTCAGCGGCCGAAACCGAAGCCCCGCCGTCGCCGTCGAGGGGGTGGTCGGGCATGGTGGTGGCTGGGTCACCCGCCGACATGCATGAATTTCCGGCAGGTCCTTTACTCATCAAATTAAAATTAAAATTTAGGTGCACCGCCGATCGACTTTAATAAAATTATACCTATAATATTATTTTGTATTAAAATATAAAAAATACACATGCAAAAAATGGAAAAGAAAGACAGGAAAATTTAAAAAGGAAAAGAAAAAAAAACAAGGAAATAAAAAATTTGAAAACAAAATTGAAAATGGGAAGAAAAAAGAAAAAGAGGGGGGGGGGGGAAGAAAAATTAAAAAGAAAAAAATTGAGATTTGTGGCTAATTTCGATAGTTTTTGATTAATTATATTTTTACGGTTTTTTTTTTAAATATGGTTGATTTGGTGGTGAATTGATTTTTTAGAGTTTATTTTATTATATTTTGTGTAAAATAATAAAAGGATAATATAGTCTTTTAAATGTGATTATTTTTTAAAAAATATTTTGGGGTGCACTCATAAAATGTGCGAGTGCAGATAACCATGGTAAAACAATTATTTGGGGGTGAACTCATAAAATGAGCGAGTGCAGATAATTGTGGTAAAAAATAATTTGGGGGTGAACTCATAGAATGAGCGGGTGTAGATAACTGTTGTAAAAAAGAAATGATTTGGGGGTGAACTCATTAAATTAGCGGGTGCAGATAATTGTAGTAAAAATATGATTAGGGGGTGCACTCATTAAATTAGTGGGTGCAGGTAAAATATAAATAAAATTTAAAAAGAAGGGTAATATAGTAAATAACAAAATATAATTTGAAAAATGATATAAATAACTTAAACTTGTATAACAGGTAGCAGGTCGTTTTTACGGTTACGACGCCACATGGCGCGATTTGACAAAGTGACTGCGTAATCACTTTGTAAAATGTGACTACCGTAAGAATTGCCCTAATATCATTGTCATAACAAAAGTATTATCATGGGAAAAAGAGATCTAAGAACTCATTTTGGATTATGAACGCGTTGTATTGTATGATGTTGCCGAAATATGGGTAGATGCTCTAAAGAGTCGATATTTTCTGGATGAAACGAGACAATGTATCATTCTCAACATAATATACTCCCTTCGTCCATGAAAAGTAGTTCCATTTGCGGCTTTGCCTTATATTTTTTGTCCACAAAATGTAGTCGAACCCTTTATGGAAACTATCACCCTTCAACCATCACTTAATTACTCAAATTGTCATCAACTTTATTCACAAACAATCACTTTATTCACAATGGATCCACAATACCCTACAATATCCTTACTTTATCTACATTTTTCTTAAAACATGTGCCCACTCCAATGGACTACATTTCATGGAGGGAGGGAGTATTATATTATTTTTATAATTATCATTTAGAATATTTTAGAAAGATTTGATGTATCATAGATTAAAAAATTCACTTCTATATATATAGAAGTGTTGTTATCAAATGAGAATTCCATTCATCACCGCCTTCATTAAATGTTTTGATCCATTCAATAAATTAACTAAATGTCACAAAGTGAAAGAAATATAAAAATTCAATAATATTCAAAAGAAACATAAAGATTTTTTTATAATTTTGATATGGATAAAAAAAATATTGATGATGTGGGCATGGGCACAAAAATTGTGCGCGCTTGTGGGTTCTATATCATTTCTGCTGGAAAATAATAATCAAAGTATTTTTTTTTTTTTTTTTTGAAATGTTGAAATTAATATAGGACGTCTTAGTTATACTAGTGTGCAAGGATTGAGAGAGTATTTTGGTCCTCAGTGTGCAAGGATTGAGAGAGTATTTTGGTCCTCAGTTGGAAGAATGAAAGATGCCTTTGGGTCATGGGAGAGTGACCATTATAATAAGCCGAAATAAATCATTACAAATTCAATCCTTCTTCTTCAGCCATCCTTCTCTTCTCTTAATGCCAAATGAGTATGATTATTCAAGCTTACGGACGCGGGAATACAAAGTGTTTGATAGAATTCCCTTTTTTTTAGTTGATATCAGAATTCATTTCTTCTTTAATTAGATTATTTCGTGTTAATTGGATTGAATTCTCCATACCCATTTTACTATTTATGAGAATGCTCTTACTTGTGTGACTAATGGGTAACAGTGTTTTTGGTTCCAGCGATTAGCTATTTTTTTAAAAAACTTGTTGGCTATTCTATTCTTGTATGTTAGGTGTTATGATTGTCAATGATAATTCCACTTTTACTAGACGTCTCCAATCACAAGCAAAACAATCCACCAATAATTCAATCCAACGAAAGTATGGCAATTCACAAATATAAACGAAAACAGAAAACAGAGCACAAGAAGATTTAAGTGGTTCGATCAACGTGATCTACATCCACTGGACACACGACTTCAATTTGATTAGTATAAGAGATGTTTACACACTCATCACTCGGAAAATGAATTTATCCTCACTTCACTCGTGAACTCTCAACTCTCAAAACGAATGCTCGTACACGTCAAAAGATTACGATTACAAGCAATGGAGTATTTATAGATGTCAATGGTGATCGCAGCATGATCTGAACGCGTGAAGATTGGCACGTGGATTCTGTTACAACCATGTAACAAACTCACACTTTCAGCGTGACCCAATCTGAAATGACTTCCTTACCCTTCACTTGTTTTTCGCAACAAGACGACATCAGAAGATTGACCAGAAGACCTCCCTCTTCTTGTTCTACTCTTCTGATGACCAACACTTAGCCAAAATTAACTCTACAAACAGAACCCGACTGATCTGGTCCAACCTGTCTGGTCTTCCCCAACTCGTCTAATTCTTCGCAACCCCATCTCATCTGATTGGACTCCTCCACATCATCTGATCTGGTCTAAGTTAACTTGTCTGACTCCTCCAGCTGATACGCCCAACAGCTGAGTCCTTCAGAAGACTTCTATCAACTAAGTACCTCGACTGATCCGCCCAACAGACGAGTACAGTAGTAGACTAGAATCTACCTGATCCTTACCAGACGAGTCGCACTCGTCTGGTCTTAGAGATTTGAGATAAACCTCACAATTCTCCACCTTTAGCTCAAAATCTCCACCTTGAACTAAACAGCTCCGATCTATTCTTCGCAAAGAACAGACTCCACTGCTGATCTGCCGCCACCAGACCAGTAGCCTTCTCCGCAGAGGTCAATAATGCAAACCAACTGACCTAAGACATAAACCAAACTTCTCCTTTGGTAATGCCTTAGTAAATGCATCAGCAGGGTTCTCCTCAGTAGCTATCTTAACCACCTGGACGGTCCCCTTCTCCACAATATATCTCACAAAGTACAGCTTCACATCCATGTGCTTGGTTCTCTCATGATACCCCTGATGCTTTGCGAGATGAATTGGGCTTTGATTATCACAGAAGACAATCACACTGTTCTGAGATAAACCAAATTCCTTAAGAATCCCTTTCAGCCACATGCTTTCCTTAACTGCTTCAGTCAAGGCCACGTACTTCGCTTCAGTAGTAGATAATGCAACTACAGATTGATGAATAGAACTCCAAGACACAGCCGTACCAAATAGTGTGAACACATATCCTGTTAAGGACTTTCGAGTGTCAACATTGGCTGCGTAATCTGCATCCACGTATCCCACAACTGCATCCCCCTCACTTGGCATCTTCTGAAATTTCAGACCCTTCTGTGCTGATCCCAGAACATATCTCATAACCCAATTAACCGTTTTCCAATGGCTTAAGCCTAGATCATCATATATCTGCTGATCACACTCATAGCATGAGTCAAGTCTGGTCTACAACACACCATAGCATACATCAAATTCCCTACAGCACTGGCATAAGGTATCTTGCTCATCTGAGTTCTCTCTTGGCTGTTCCTGGGACTCATCTGATTGGACAAACGATGATGTTGGCCAATAGGAGTAGAGACAGTCTTTGCCTTATGCATTCTGAACCTCTCTAACACCTTCTGAAGATAAGTAGGTTGACTCAGCAGAATAGACCCATCTAGTCTACTGATCTCCATCCCAAGAAACACTTTGGCTTCACCAAGATCTTTCATCTCAAACTCCTGTTTGAGGATCTCCTTAACTTGATTAACACTGTCAATAGACTCGCCTACTATTAATATGTCATCAATATACAACAGAAGATAGGTAACATCAGTCCCAACCCGTCTGAAATAGACACAGCTGTCGTACAAGCTCCTTGTAAAACCAGCTGAGCAAATGTACTCATCAAATCTCAAGTACCATTGTCTAGGGCTTTGTTTCAGGCCATAGAGGGATTTCTTCAACAGACACACCTTGTCTTCCCCTTCTTCTACGTCCAACCCTTCTGGTAGCTTCATATAGATCCTCTCGTCTAGAGATCCATGTAAGAAAGTTGTGGTCACATCCATCTGATGTAGCTCTAATTCATATTGAGTAACCATAGCTAACAAGATTCTGATGCTACAATGCTTCACAACAGGTGAGAAGATTTCATTGAAATCGATACCTTCTTTCTGCGTAAATCCCTTAGCTACAAGCCTCGCCTTGTATCTAAGCCTGCCACCCCTCTGAGCCTCCACCTTCTTTTTATAGATCCACTTGCACCCAACCAACTTCTTGTTCTTGGGCCTCTGAACAATCTCCCATGTCTGGTTCTTGTTCAAAGAAAGCAGCTCCTCCTCCATAACAACTATCCACTTCTCCTTGTCGTGGCAGTTAATGGCTTCTGAATAAGACTTTAGCTCCAGAGACTCCACCTCAAGAGCTGCACATAATGCAAATGAGACTATGTCAGCTTGATCATACTTCTGAGGTGGGTGGACTTCTCGTCTGGTTTTGTCCCGTGCCAGCTGATAATGTTAAAGATCATTCTAAATTTGAGGATCGCCCTCCTCATCTGGATCAATATGTTGTTAAAAGATGGGGAGACTTTGAAGACATTGATGGTCTATATGAAGGGTTTATGACGGAGAACTATCCAGAACTGTACACAAAGATTTTAGGAGCTGCTCAGAAGGAGAAAGTGATTGTCAAGGCTCCTGAACAGGTTTTCTGGTCTCCACCAATGAAGGCTGATGGAAATGGAATTGATAAGAAGGTTATTACTGATGAGTTCGTACAACTTGTCAAGGATAAAGACTTGATTGGGAAGAACGAAGAAGCCATGGCCTTGAAGAACAGGCACTTTGCATCTTACGGGCTGACTCCATTGTTCAAGGAACTCCCATCCTTTCTAAAGAAGAAATCAGATGCAGGCAAGTGATGAAGCTGCTGAAGGTCAAGTCAAGATTCAAACTATCATGAACTTTTTATCTATGTTTTAATTTTTAATTCTGAACAATTGTTGCTCCTTAAGAGTTAGAACTTACAACTTTCTACTCTTACTATGTGCTGTTTTTATAATGGTTATCTATATTATGCACTGGACAACAATTTTGAGTCTTCTTACTTGTGCTATTTAAAAAAAAAAAATAGGCTCTAGCAATTTTTTATTCTTGCTTAGATCAAGTTTTATAGAACTCAGTGAACTTAGCCCTTTTAGGTTAATAATCTGAATTTATTCTATGAAATTCTCTAAGTATAGAAAATACATGCTAGTTGTCCTGTTTTTCTGTCAAATCTACTGAAAAAGAAATCTCTATGGATCTTTTGAAGTAAGTAGGTTTTGGCATCATCAAAAAGGGGGAAATTGTTGGGATATGGTTTATATTAATAAAAGAAAATTTGATTTTGATTTGATACCAAAACCCGAAGTAAAACCCCAAGTATGATGATTTGCCAAGTCTAGATTTTCAGGTTAGAGAAGCTCATATATGTTAGGGAGCTTTAATTTTCTCTTAGATAGATTATTTTTTGAATCTATGACAAATGACCTGAAAGCACAAAGCACATGAAGACAAGTAGCATTGAAGACAAGAAGTTGAAGTGTTATGAAAAAGTGACAAAGACTCATGAAGACAAGTATGCTGAATTAGAAAAGTCTAGTATGATGAATCTGGATATTCATATACTTTGGACTTGGCACACTTATGGTCAAAGACGATGAATGACAAGATATTTTACCCAGTACGAGGCCGTTAGTGGAAAGGACAGAATTATTCCAAAACAACCAAAGAATTAGTGCCACCTGTCACTGCACATAACAAATTCTGAGAATGGAATGCAAAATACAGAATGGACGTGAATTCATGTACTATTTGCATGAAGGCCCCTGAACATTTTGAAAGTTCAAATTTATGGATAAGTTTGCTATCTCCACCAACGGATAGTTTTGCTTCATCTATAAATAGGCCATATCTTGAATCATTTCAAGATTACGGGACACACAAGCCATACACATTCTAGCAATATTTTTAGCATTCAAAAGTATTTAAAACACTCGAGAGATCAAAGTTTTTAAGCATATTCGTTTGTGAGTGTTATCTTTAGTCCCCACTAGGCAAGCTTACTGTTTTATTATCCTAAGCCTAGACAATGATATCCTAGCCTTTACATTCGGTCTTAAATTGTAAAGGATATCACACTTAGTTGGTACAAGAACAAAACACTACTTTCACCTTGAGAGATAGATTGAGAGTATTGTTGAGTTCGTAGAAGTGTTGAGAGTATTGCAACGAGAGAAGGTTGTAAGAAATCAAGAGAAGAGAAGAAGAAGAAGTAGAGTGCACCTTGGCACTGTAAAAACAAGTTAATTCCAAGTGATTAAGGAATTATCCTATTAAATTAGGAGAGTGAACGTAGGAGCAGTTTAGCCACCGAACCACTATACGTCTTTCTTATTTACTGTATTTATCTTCTTGCTTAAGCTTTTGCATTGTTATAATTGCTTATTGCTATTTGATAACTTAGTACTTAAGTGCATTTTATTCAAGGAGTATAATAGGGTCTATCATTTATTCCGCATACAAGTTGCCTACTGTTAAGTTCTGTTAGAATATTCTATTTGGTATTTTCATAGGACTTGACATACTGTGTAACTTATTTGACTCTCATTATTTGTGTTGTTTTAATTGCAAAAGATTTTGAAAAAACATACACGTGTATTCCCCCCCCCCCCCATACACGCGTCACACTCCTTTTGGGACCAACAAATACACCCCCCTAAGTCTAGTAGTGAACTCAGTTGTATGTAGTTCAGCTGATATCATAGAAGAGCTACAGTTCAAGACAAGAAAACTAGAAGACTAAGAAGAATGCATGGAAGTTCATGTGTGAACAAGATGAGAAGGTTCTTGTATACCTTATCATCTAAGTGAATACTTAATGGAATCAGCCAAGGAGAACACAAATAATATGAACTAAGGAAGATGTCTATTGATATATCTCAACACTTAGAAAGAAACTAAGATGAGAGGAAGTATTATGAAGACAAGATGAGGTTCACTCATCTGTATCAAGATCAGAAGACACAAGACAAGAAGCCTTGTACTAGCTGACTAAATAAGAAGACAAGATGACAAGATCAACATATATAAAGTGATGTTCGAAATAAGGCTAAGTATGGATCCAGTATCAAGGTAAATAAGGAAAGATACCTTATACAAGTCTTACCTTAAATACATAAGGAAAGAAGGTAAACAAGGAAGCAAATCAAGTTATTTATGGACAGCGTGCATACAAGGAAGGTTTTGACTCAACGGCTAGCAACCCAACGGGACGGGATCTCTTGTTACACAATGGTGTTACATATTTTGTTACAATAGTTAGATTAATGACACGTGTCCTAATAACTTAATTTAGCTAATAACTAATTTAGGTAAATTCCTTTATTCTCTCTTCAAATCTAACTAAATTTCAATTAAAAAATTAAAATTTAAAATAGAATTTCTAGCATTTAATTTTTAAAAAACAATTACGTCAAATATTTTTTACATTAATGTGATTTTACAATCAGTTTTTTAAATATATATATATATATATATATATATAATTTAATATTTTTTTAAAAAAAATTTTGAAATATAATTAAATACAAAACTGATTTTTTTTCATTAAAATCTTTTATAGTATTAAAAAAGTGTTGAGTAAATATAATTAAATATAAAATTAAAAAGTATTTAAAAAAAACTGAAAAAGTTATATTGTCATATTTTTTATATTTAATATAAATTGATCATGAAATATTCAAAGTTACTTTTTTTAAAAATATTTTTTATCGTAATTTTTATATATTCAATTTTGATCGTAAAATATTTATATTCAATTTTTTTAAAAATAATTTGTATGCAGTTTTGTAAAAAAATAACTTTGAATATTTTATGATGAATTAAATTAAATATAAAAAATATGACAATATAAATTTTTTTCAATTTTGTATTTAATTAATTATATTTACTCAACACTTTTTTTTAATACTAGAAAAGATTTTAATGAAAAAAATCAGTTTTTTATTTAATTATATTTCAACAAAATTTTAAAAAATATTAAATTATATATATATATATATATATTAAATACTTTTATATGTTCTGTTTTGTATAGATTATGGCTTTAGATTTTTCCATTATATAAGACCCTACTTAATGTCATGTTTTGTATAGATTATATTTAAATAAGAGGTTAAAAATCATTAAATTATTTAAAAGTATTTTAAAAATCTGATTGTAAAATCTGTTTGATAGTTACAGATTTTTCTACATAAAATTATTATTTAAACAATTTGAATATAATAATATTTTTCTTTGATGTAAAAAATATTTGACGTAATTGTTTTTTAAAAATTAAAGAAAATTAAATGCTAGAAATTCTATTTAAATTTTAATTTTTTAATGGAGATTTAGTTAAATTTAGGGAGAGAATAAAAGAATTTACCTAAATTAAGGAAGGCGTATTCAATTGAGATTCTATTGGATTTTTTTGGACTTTAAAAAGTACGTGAATTTATAAAATCCATAGAGTCCATACAGAGTTTGACTGACTATTGATGCAAATAGTTAAAGAGTTAATTTTAATTTTTTTTAAAAATTAATATTATATAAAATATTTTACCAAAAAAAAAAGTATATATATATAAAATTTATTTTACCAATAATATATATATATAAAGTATTTTACCAATAAAATATATATATATATATATATATATAAAGTTTATATATTAATTTGGGGCGGGGCGGATACCCGCGGGTCGGGCATAAGACTCAAACCCGGCTCATACTCAATACGGGGCGAATCTGACCTGACCCAAAGCTCGCGGGTGGGGTGGGTACCCACGGGGTCGGGTCAATATTGTCATTCATACTTCTGATCTTTAGTATTCAGAGTTCTCTGAGAATCGTTGAAATCTCTTATTTTTAGAAGAGATTTTGGATAGTGCAATTTATTTATATTTTTGGAGGAGAATCCAACAAAATCCGTACAGTATTAAAATCAATAGATTGTTGAATACCTAAAGATTTTTAAAAACTTTTTAAAATACGTATTGAATACCTCAGAATTTCTAAAGACTTTTTAAAATCCGAATTGAATACCCCCAGACTTTGAAAGTCCAAAAAAATCCTACAGAATCCACAACCAATACACCCTCCTAAGTTATTAGGACACATGTCATCAATTTAACGATTGTAACAGAAGATGTAACACAGTTGTGTAACAGGAGATCGATCCCGTCTCCAATCCAACGACTAGTTTGAATATCAAACTCCAATAAATACAAGACTATCTTCATTGTGAAGATCACGGAAACTATCTCAAGAATTCTACACAGCTGTTATCGTGCACAAACATTCAAAGCATTCAAGAGTTCAAGAGATTACAAGCTATCAAGTTTATATCAGAGTTTCTGCACCCAAATAAGCCTTTTTTTTTTTTAGATTGTTTTAAGTAAAACTGTTGCTAGCCTAACAATCATATTTCTTATTCTAGAGGCTTAGAAAGTGATCAAACACTCTATTGTTTGATTTACTAGTTGGAAATTCAGAAAAATAACCAAACCTCAACCAAACCTTTAGTTGATAAGTTTGTTGTTATTCAAGCTCGTTGTAAGAGTGCTAGTTCTCACACTAACTAGTAGATCGAGTGCTTCCGGAGGTACCAAAAGATCAAAATCTTATTTCTTGGGACTTAAAATTACAAAACCCGATTGGAAGGGATTAACATCACGTTTGTAAACGTGAGAGTGAACGTTGGTTTGGAGGCCGAACCACTATATATATTATTGTTGATTATTTATATTGCATTATTTTCAAAACCAGCAAATATAAGAATCAACTGAGTATATATTTTAAGAATTCACCAAGTTAAAAAGGGTTTTCATAAAGAACGAGTATAAATAAAAGGGCCACACTATTCCGCACACGCACTTATATTTAATGTATCTAGTAAACTGAATCAGCAGACAAGCCAATTTAGTAGACGGAGTATAAGCTAAGTTATATAGCAGACATAATCAAACGATAGGCTTAGAAATTTCAAAAAGTTTTAAAGTTTATTTACCCATTTCCTCTATACTTTCAACCCATTAACTATTCATTTAGGGAGCAACAATATTTATTAATTTTGTATATGCTTGAAATTACCAAAATATCTATATATATATATATATATAATAACAAGATAGTCTGACCAAGTCAATTCCCGCTCAAATTGTCTTGGATCCAGTCATTCTTTACGGAGTATTACTTTTTTTTAAGGGTCTGACTATTTACACCTCCATTTCAGTTTAGAACACTCCCCCCGATTGATGCACTCCCCCTAAAATTTGTCAAAATGGATGCACCCCACTTGAATTATCCTAAATACCCTTTTGTCCCAAAAAACTATCTACTAAACACACCCCACCCCAAAACCCCTAATTTTCCCCCCTCTCTCTTCCTCTTTCTTTTCTCTTTTCTCCTTTCCCCTCCCCCACATCCATCCCGTTTCTTTCTCCATCCCCACCTCTATTACCGGGCACCACCCCACCCCACCCCCATTGCCTCTCCCCCTCCCCCTCCATCACCCCATCGCCAATCCCCCTCCCCTAACCCTCCCCCTCAACCACCCCATCGCCTCTCCCCCTCCCCTAACCCTCCCCCTCCCGTAACAGTAGCAGAAAAGAAAAAAAAAAAAAACTATCTCTCCTTACCCCACTCCCACCCACTTACCCCTCGCCCCCACCCCTCCCCCCAATTTTCGTCGCCCTCTCCAACTTACAGCAGCAAGGTATGTTTTTTTTTTTTACCTTTCTTTTCTTTTCTTCGACAAACCAGGGTCGGCCAAATACATTCTCGTCGACAACAATGCATCGACGAGAATGTATAGGGCCGACCTAAAATGGTTGAATTTTTTTTTATTTTTTTCTCGACAATGAAATGTCGACCATATTTACTCTCGTCGACAATAGGGTGTCGACGAGAATATATATGGTCGACATTTCATTGTCGATTTTTTAAAGGTTTTTTTTTAAAAAAAAATTCTACAAACCAGTGTCGACCATATACGTTCTCGTCGACAAATTGTTGTCGACGAGAACGTATATGGTCGACACTGGTTTGTCGAAAATTAAAAAAAATAATTGAAAATTTTCTAAGTTTGAGTTTTTTGAAATTTTTCTTAGTTGCTGAGTTTTTTGAAATTGTTCTTAGTTGCTGAGTTTTGTTTTGATTGTGGTGAAATTTTGTTTTGGTGTTTGGTGTTTTTCGGCGGCGGCGATGGTGGTGACGGCGGCGGCGATGGTGGTGGCTGGGTAAAATTAGGTTTAGGGTTTAAATGTGAGAGAGGGGTGCATTTAGTAGTGTAACATAATTCAAAGGATATTTTTGATTTTTTACATTATTATTATATTATTAAACTGATTGGGGGAGTGTTCTAAACCGAAATGGAGGTGTAAATAGTCCCACCTTTTTTAAAGCAGAGGGTCCAGCTGTTCTGATTATTTTGTGGGCCCAAAATATATTTTTTTTTAAGCAAATGGCCCAACTGTTCTAACTCTAGATTTGTATAATTTTATGTTGTATCACTTCTAAAGCCTTTCTTTATTCGCAACCATTAACATATTCAAAAATACAAAATTTATTTTTGTGGGTATTTTATAATTTAAAAATAAATAAATATTTTAGTAGTTTTCTAGTATGAATATTATTGTTTTAATATATATAGTTTAACATTGTTTAATTATTTATCCAACTTAAATCTTTTTTATTTAAAAATATTTTATTTAATTACATTTCTTAAAATTTTAATTTACTATAAATACCTATAAATCTTATAATATACACCTATATAAATTCTATAACATAAAATTAAATTATAATCTATTTAAATTTTAAAACAAACACATATATTATAAGTATTAGAATTTTAATTATTAAAAAAATATTTATAATTAAGCATACTTCTATAGATTTTAATTATTAAAAAAGCATTTGTAATTACTTTATGTATATTTGACTATTTGTACATATACTTTTGTTTCTCACTATCATATATAGATTTTAATTATAAGTTAAAATGGGGATGACATAGTTTCATAAATCTTATCTCGTAAATTTGAAGCTTTCATTTTTTCATTTAGTCATTTAGATGTCTCGCATAAAATTTCTTATTTCATTTTTTTGATACATTGTGGCCCAATTTCTTTTACTCTCAATTTCTTCTACACTCCATTTCATTTCCTATTTTCAATCATATCAATTTTTCTACACCTAAGGGTGTGCATCGGTCCAAAATTGGACCGGAACCGATTTGGACCGGGACCAGAATCTACCTTAATGGTCGGACCGAAGACCGGACCAGTTTTTAATTTATTTTTTTATTTTTTCAAGTTTTTTCCAAGTTTTTTGAAGCAAGAACAAGAATGATGAATTTGTGTATGAAAATTTGTGTTAGTTCTTCATTTGAGGTCAATTTTCGCCAATGTGAATTTTATTTACAATATTATTAATGGTATTAATTGACACTAAAGTAAATTGATTATTTTTGTTCAATTATATACTTGAAAAAATGTAATAAATCACAACACTTTTACTTCACATCCTCACCAATTATTTGATTTTAAGCATAATGAAAGAAATATTTTCAAAGTTTTCAAATTATCAATCCTAATTTTATTTAGTTTATAATAATTAAGGTTGTATTATTAAAAAAATATAAAGAATATAATTTTTTTTTTTAAAAATCCGGTTCGATCCGGTCCGGTAAATTCCGGTCTTATCCCGGACCGGACCGAAAACCCGGAATCTTAAAATTCAGTGGACCGGAGACCGGACCGGAAACTATAACCGGTCGATCCGATTTCGGTTCCGGTCTTTTTTCCAGTCCGTTTTTTTTTTTTTTGCACACTCCTAACTACACCTCACTTTATATTAATGTTCTTCAAATTCTATAATAATTAGACATTATACGGGTGAGTAATATTCCATCAATAATTATAAGTGAAAATAGAATAAAAAAGATGTATGTGAAGCATCATTCACGTGAAATCAATGATATAGTCTCACATAGTATTATTTTTCTTTAAATTTTGTGAAATTCAACCATTGAAAGTTTTAAATCACATAAATGAAGTAATATTTTATAAATGATTAATTAAAATTTATTAATAATCAATCCGTGCAACGCACGGGAGAATTACTAGTTCCTGGTAAATTTACAAAATTACTGGGCCCATTGCCTCGGGTACTACTCAGATTCAAGTTTTAAACATGACATTTTTTTTTGGGAAAATATCAATTTTGGTCACCCAGTTTTACCTCTTTTCATATTTGGTCACCCACATTTATTCACTATCAAAATTGGTCACCCAGTTATTATATTCTATCAAAATTGATCACTCATTGACTAACGGGGGAGAAAGAGTTTTGAGCCGTGAAATTTCTCAAAACTTAAGATTAAAAAATTCTCATGAATCTTCTAGAACAACAAAGCAAGAATGAAACATATGCAAAAATTACCAATATTTAGATTATATTTATAACAGGTCAGAAGGAGTTCTTTCTCATGCATCTTCTACAACGTGAAAAGGGTAGTTTCAGTAAGTTTTTAATAATTATTTAACTCAATTATGAATTTATTTTTGTTGGTTTACTTTTTATTTTACAGAAAATGAGAAACTCAAGAGATAGAATGTTGTACTCTGTTTTCCAATTTTGGTTTCATATTGAATTTGTATAATAATTGGAGATATAAACATATTTGAATTCATTTTTCTATTTATAATTATTGGAGCATAATTTGCGGGTAAAGATTAATAGTAAAGAATTTTCTAAAATCAATTAAAGAAAATTACATAAACTTATTTTTCATTCTAAATATTTTTCATTATTGCACAGGGCATTGGAAATTAATTAAAATAAATTTATATCTCTTGAGTTTCTCATTTCCTAATTATCTATAAAATATAATCACGTTCTACCAGATGCATCAAAATTCCTTCTTACCTATTATATCACGTTCTACACGATGCATCAGATTTCTGACCTATTATAAATATAATGTAAATATTGGTAATTTTTGCCCATGTTTCATTCTTTGTTTCTGTGTTTGTTTTATTAGTTCGGAAAGATGCATGAATTTTTTTTAACCTGGTTTTGAGAAATTTCACGGCTTAAAACTCTTTCTCCGTTAGTCAATGACAGATTGACTAACAGAGTGATCAATTTTGATACTCCCTCCATCCGCCTATAAGCTTCCCATTTTACCATTTTGGTCCGTCCGCCTTCCCATACCTTTTTTTTGGTAAATACTTTTTCTTACACTTCACTTTATATCTTACTTTTTCTCTCTATCTCTCTCCTCTCTCAATCACATCACTTGTACTATATCTATTATTTAATCACTTTTCTTAATCTCTGTGCCAAAAATTAACGTGACACTTATAGGCGGACGGAGGGAGTAGAATATAATAACTGGGTGACCAATTTAATTTTGATAGTAACTAAATGTGGGTGACCAAATATGAAAAGAGGTAAAACTGGGTGACAAAAATTGATATTTTCCCTTTTTTTTTTTTCTTTTTTTTTAAAATCTCAGTTAAATACATTTCCCTTTATTTCTGAAATTTTGTTCCATCCGGACAATTCGGAACTTTTACTAGATCGTTTGTTTTATTGTTTACCTTTAAAATTTTTTGGTGCATCAATGAAATTTGATGTATTGTATGTCTAATGTTTATTATCATCTGAAATTTCATCACTGTAGTCTATATTTGTTATTCCTGTCACCAACTGTCGTAATTGTTTTGCCAGTTTCAGAAAACAGGAAATGTCCAATTTCACTTGCACATCAAGACCTTAGACAATTTCACTTGCACATCGGGAAATGACGAGGGCATAACGACTGAATTACGGTCGTCCAAGTTGATCAAATGGCGAGAGCTATTCCCTTGCTAAACGCAAGGAGCACAAAAAGCTAACAAAAAAATTTGTTCCAAAACTATGTTACTATATAGATAATTATATGTTATTGTAAAGGAAAATATGTGTTACAGTAAATACAAATAACACATAAATTGATTTTTCAGATGAAATATTACCTTTGAGTAATACATATTTATATTTAAAGTAACATATGTAAGATGCGCGAATGAAATACTTACTTCGTCCCCAAAATAATAAAAAATAAAAGAAAGAAATAGAATTAGATCAACAATTAATTGAAATAGATCCACACACGTGGTATGTTGATTTTTTCGCCTTTTCGAGACTAGCAAATTGAATTTAAAAAAAGAAAAGAAAATCTTAACAAAACTGATCGACATTAGCTATCTTGATTTTTTAAATTTTTTTCTTTTTTTGTTTCACCCATGTGCGAGAGAGCTGTTTTTTTTTTTTTTTTTTTTAATTTTCATTTTGTTTCTGTTTTGCACGATTTTTCTGCTATTTGAATAGGATGGGTAAAATTTCACGAATTTAACAAAGAAATATTTTATATAAGTTTTTATCTATAAATATGCATGTTATAAAAACAAATTAAATATCCAACTCTAAGTTTTTAATAAATAAATAAAATAATATTATAACATGGTCCAATACTACTATAAAATGCCAAAAAAATAATGTTTATAAGAAATTAATTAATTAACATCCCAGCTCTATTTTTTATAAAAATAAATAAAATAATGCCCTTAAAAAAACAATAAAATGGTAATTTTTGTATTTTTTTTTTTTTTACTATATGAACATGTTATAAAGATGAAGGTTATTGATTTTTTTTTTTTAAATGTTGAAATTAATATATACTGTGCGAAAGGGTTACTGCGAAAGGGTTGAGAGAGTATTTTGGTCGTCAGTTGAATGCGAAAGGGTTACTGCGAAAGGGTTGAGAGAGTATTTTGGTCGTCAGTTGAAAAGATCGAAAGATGCCAATGGGAATGGGAGAGTATGCCATTATAAGTCGAAATTAAGTATTACAAATTTAATCTCCCTTTCTGCATTCTTCAGCAATCCTTTCTCTTCTCTTAATGGCAAATGAGTATATATGATTATTCTTTCTCTGCGGGATGTAGTGTATACGAAGTGTTTGATAGAATTCTTTTTTGTAGTTGATATCAGAATTCTTGGTGATAAGTTCGGTTTAATTACATATATCTTCCTTAATTAGATTATTTAATGTTAATTTGATTGAATTCTCATACCAATTTTACTATTTATGCTATTGATATTCTTGCTTCCCGTTCTGACCCCAGTAAAAAGTGCTTTTGCTTTTTTATAAATTGTGTGTTACTTGTGTGACTAACGGGTAATTTTTTTTTTTTCTGAGTTTAATTCTCTTACCCTGAACCTCATCTGGTCATACATTTGAAACTCTAGCTCTATTAAGCTACTCCTTCCGTCCCATAGGAACTTGCACACTTGTGATGACACACAATTTAAGAAATGTGTAAGAAAAAGTGTAATGAGTGATGTTTTGAGGGGTAGTTTTGTAAAGTTTTATGAATAAAGTAAAGTAAAAAGTAGATTGAGTATGGAAAAGTAATGACATATGGGTAAATAAGTGTATATTTTGAGGGTGAGGATTATAAAGATATTTTCTTGTATGGGGTGTGCAAATTGGTATGGGACATCCATTTATAGAAAGTGTGCAAATTCCTGTAGGACGGATAGAGTATTTTTTTTTAAAACTTGTTGGCTATTCTATTCTTGTATGTTAGGAAATAAATAAAATGTTGCATTTATTATAAGAATCAAGAAACTGTGCAGTAGAACTCAGCAGGAGTTTATTTAGTTATTTGATTGCTGGATTTCAGGCATTCTATAAGGTGTCAAAACTGAGGTTTGACAGCAACCCTGCTTTCGAGGAGAAGGTCCAACAGGCTGTAATCCTGATCATGAAGTATTATAACTGTTTTGAATAATCCTGATCATGAAGTATTATAACTATTTTCTGTATGGATAAATTTATTTACGTGACCTAACATGGTTCTATGGATAAAGATTGGACCCAAGAGGAGCTTAATAAAACTGCTGAAGCAGTTGGATATGGGGCTGTCTATTTGAATCTTACTCTTCTTTTAGCTCTGCTCAGAACTCTATCTTATCTTAGTGATGAAATTGACGGGATCTATCAGCTGCTTTTAGTTTATGTTTTAGTTGTATATATATGTATATGCATAGTATTTCTTATTCTTGGGACAGAAAGGTTATACACTTCCTGTAGCTTTTTCTTTAAGAATGCAATTTATTTGTATATGACACAGATACGCGGATCTGAAGAATAACAGAACAACAAATTATACATTTAGTTTTGACCAGATGCGCAATGACAAGGTGCGTTCAGTTGATTGTTGCTATGATTTTTAGATGAATAATTTGTATTGCTAATTATTTATGATTAATTAATACCTACCTCTAGAATAATGTTTTGATGAACCTTCTGTTTTTTACACAATCTTTTTATAAGTTATACCTGAGAATTTTGTGTTGTTTATGGATGGCCAATTTATGAAATTGAAAAAAGAAGGCCAATTCCACCCATTTTAATTATAAACTGTATTCAATGTTCTTCACTTTCCAATGACATATAATCAATTTTTATCTTTGAATTTTTCTTTAATGGCCATCTTCTGTTTTATGTTCTTTTATAAGAAATGGCGAATGAAGCACTGTGATCATATAAGAACATTTAAAAATCTTATGATCGATCTTTTCAAAGATGGATGGGATTTTAGTTTAATTTGTGATTCACACCTGTTCTTCATATTTGCAACAGTCTTGGATTTTAGACTTGGCTCACTGCAGTGAATGTACATTAGGACTTCACTGGCTCCAGTTTTCTAAGGTAATTTCGTTGATTTTTGAATATGACAAAGAACATGATGTGTGCAGCGGATGCTTGCCACTGGCGCTTACTGACGGCATCAGCCATGTTCCGAGGCAAAATGAGCACGAAAGAAGTAGACCAGCAGATGCTAAGCGTGCAGAAGAACTCGTCCTACTTCATCGAGTGGTTACGTCACAACTCAGTCAGGTGAGTAATAAACGATTTGTACTAATTATACATCGAAACCTGAAGTCTTGATGGTGATTTCAAGCAAACTCCTGCTATTTGTGTTATATGTCCGAGAGATATCATGTAGAATTGTTGAATTTTGGAAGTGGGGGTATTTGTCGATTAGTCTGTAACAATGGTCAAATGTTGAAGTCCTCGCCCTCTATTTATGGAAGAATAGAGTGCTCGGCTTTCAACTCATAGATCCTAATAGAAAATCCTAAGATAAACATTTTAGATCTTCAACCTCTTAGACAACATTTGATCCTAAAGAGTTAGTCATTTGAAGAAATAGCAAATTCTGATTTTAAACAAAATGTGACAACATCACGGTCAACAACATCAACAATCTTCCCCAATTTGACATTTTTGCTTCAATACACCTGATGTATATATTTTGCAATATATTATATGTCAGTAATAGAGATCCGCATATGTCAAGTACACTCAACAAGTTAAAGAGTGTAGCAAAACAGTCAACTGAATAAAATCAGATTGAGTAATTAAGTGTATACTCAATTCAAAATATTACTACTAAATTGAGATAAGAAACAAATATTACAGAAATATAGTATGTTCCTAACAAGTGATGAAGGAAGTAGTAATTGAAAGTATTTTTCATTGGTTTAAACATGAAATTTTATCTGTGTACTCTATTTGAATTACGGTTTTAATCTTAATATTCAACATTTCTATTTCAGATTTTTGGTGGTGAAATATCTTCTCTAAGCCAAATTCTGGTTTCTTGCTAAATGCTAAGCTAGTTTGACTATATTAATTATTAACCCAAAACCATCGTCAAAGTTGAAGGGTTGACTCCCATTGTATCTGGATTTTATCTTAATGTTGGGTTATTAGAAATCACTTAGTTACATTAATTTTGTCTTGAAAACTAAATTTTAGTTCATAAATATTTTTTAGAAATACTTTTTTTAGGGGTTGAGCTGACCCGTTAGACCATGTAAATGCTGGACTGGGTTACATTTTACCGGCCCAACCCAGTCCAGCCCTGTGATTTCATTTTGCCCGATGGGCTGGTCTGGGCTGAGCCCAAATTGGCAGCTCTATATTGTGTGCCCTAGATGGCAAAATTCATCAGTACATCGTCCGTCCGCCTGTCCAATTACTCCGTCCGTCTGTTCACCGGTCCGCTGCCCGCCATTTATAGTGCTTTTCAAGGTACGAAAAGGCCCTTGTTTTGTTCACATTTAAATTCGTATGATTAATTTATACCTATACTAGTTTTGGTAAAACTTGCTAATGTAAATGCAGATTGCATCTTGAATATACTTTAAATGAACAAAATTATGATGAGAATCTTAATACTTTCTTGAGATAAGTTGAAAACAGAGGTTCAGATTCTTATAATAAATTGTTTATATGAAAACAGAGGTTCAGATTCTTTCTTCGATCTTGTTTTCTCTTTTGCTTTTGTAAATATTTTTTGCAAATATTTGTAGATCCTCTTTTTAGGATTATAGATTACAAGTAAGACATTCCCTGGTCCATCTTTTTATTTACCTGAAAATTAAAATGCATCTGATCTCCAACATATCCTTTACTTAGATAGAGGATTTTGCTTTCTTGTTTATATAGAAGACCCGTGTATCATTTTTGTTAATAAGGAAATTATAATTTTATTGCATAAATAGGGATGAGAAATCCGTAGCCTGATTACAGATTCAATTACATAGCATAATTCCAACTCTTAGACACATCAGATATAAGAGTGTACCCCTAAGGGCATGTTTGCTTCATGGGTTTAGGGGGGTTTAGTGATGGGTTTCTTCTCCCATGATTGGTTTCTCATAACTTTAAACACCTTGACCCGGGTTTATAATTTGATCCGATTTTTATAAACTAGATTCCATGGGTTTAGACAACCTAGCCTCCCCTTGATTTATCTTGCCTCCCCCTTAGGTTTATCTAGCCTCCCACCACATCTTAACCCATCTTATCCATGTTTGCTTGATGGGTTTAGTGATGGGTTTGATATGTAGACCCATCTTCTCCCATGTTTGGTTTCTCATAACTTTAAACACCTTGACCCGGGTTTATAATTTGACCCAGTTTTTTAAAACTAAATTCCATAGGTTTAGACAACCTAGCCTCCCCTTGGGTTTATCTAGCCTCTCCCCCTAGGTTTATCTAGCCTCCCCCACATCTTAGCCCATCTTATCCCAACCCATGAAGCAAACATGCCCTAAATGTATTACATATCCTTAGCCTGATTACAGATTCAATTACATAGCATAATTCCGACTCCTAGACACATCAGATATAAGAGTACTCCTAACTAAATGCATTATGACTAAGAGACCATAAAACCACTTTATACTTAATTCTATCCCACATCTTATCAATCGTTTCATATCTATCCTCAAAAATCCGTCCATTCCTCGCATCCCAAATATACCATATCACCACTGATACAGCAACCCTCCCTAATATTTTCCTGTTTTTTGCTAATAGAACCCCCCAAATTACTCTTAGAAGCAAGGCCAAATCGAATCTGGAATAACTCAGTTAATGCCAACTTGGTTGAAAACTTTGTACCACAATTCTCGAGCAAAAGGATACTGTAAGAGTATATGATTTAGATCCTCCGAGAATTCCTGCACAAAACACACCAACTTGGAAGAAAATAGCAATTAGGATATCGTTTTCCCAAAGCAACTGGAGCCTTCCAAACCACTTTGTAACAAGGAACATGATTGAGACACAAAGACATAAAAAAAGGTTTAACTGACGGATCAGCCCTCCATACCTAAGTCAAGGTAGGTCTACCTCTTTCGGATAGAAACGTCTTCTTCCATCCTGCTAACCTTCCATGCATCTTTTGTCAGTTTTCATGGTTAATAATGCCTTGAAGTACTATATATTCAAAATTTGTATCTGAAGAGTTGGTTTAGGAAAATAGTATTTCTTCTTAGGATTATGGATTACAAGTAACACATTCCCTGGCCCATCTTGTTATTCTTTCTATTACTAATGATGATCTCAACAAAATTAATAATCACTTTATTTTCCTGAAAGAATGCATCTGATCGATTTCCAACTTATCCTTAATTTCTTGTTTGTGTCTTATTTAAGTGTTGTCAGTTTTCACACCTAATTATGCCTTGAAGCGTCCTTACGAGTAGCAGAAGAAGAAAGTCTCTGTTTTAAACATGAAATTATAAACATGACTTGATCCCAGTTAGTTAAATTTTATTATATAAATTTGTTTTTGAAATTTTGTTCCATTCGACAATTCGGAACTTTGAGTAGATAATTATTTTCTGTTTTCCCTTTTAATTTTTTGGGTGCATCAAAGTATGGTGTGTCTAATGTTTATTAGTATCTGATCAAATTTCATCACTGCTGTGTTCTGAGTCTACATTTGTTATTCGTAATTGTTTTGACAGTTTCAGAAAGCAGGAAATGTCTAATTTCACTCGCACATCAGGACCTTCTCCTACATTTTGGACAATTTGCGATGGATGCAATATTCATTTTGAGTATCTGAGGATGTATTTGGGTCGAGTTCTTCAATGCCCTAACTGCCTGCATCATTTTTTGGCAATGGCAACGCCACCTCCTCGTGGTTTTGGACAGGGTTAACGATAAAGTTCAGTTGTTTTATCCTACCCTCGATTGGTAGAACCTCGTTGTGTCAATGTTGGTGTGTTTAAACAATTGGATTTTGTAAAATGCTAGTATTTTCAGACTATTTCGAATAAGGCATGTTATAACAGTCAAAATGCTTCGATTTGAAACATTTGGTATGACAATTATCGTGTTGGCAGTGCGTAGTTACGACTGTAATGTGTTGCTTGCTGGAATTTGATTGTTTATTTTATAATTGCTAACACACACTACATGTTATATGAATACGAAAATTATAAAATATTGTGATATCAATAATTATATTTAATTTTTTCCTATATATATTAATTAGTTTTGAATGAATTACATTTGTTAGATTAATTGTACATCTATATATTCAACATTATAATTGAAATTAAACGATAATTTAAGTTTATTCAAATTTAAGTTTTTCTTTATTCGTGTGATTAATTTAAACCTAAAGTCGTTTTGGCAAAATATGCTTATGTAAATGCTAATTGCATCTTTTGGTAAAATATTGCATCTTGAATTTACTTTAAATGCAAAAATATGATGAGGATCCTGTGATTGATTGTACATCTTAATTTGTTATAATTGACAAGAAACTAACTAATTTCTGGATTTTATATTAATATTGGTTTATTGATTTTTTTTTTTTTTTTAAGGTAGTAGAATTACACATAGGGGTTAAATTACATATCACAGGCCCTCACCTATCCAAACAACAAATTCTACCAAAAGATCACAAATTTCAGACTCAATCGTGAGAGGGTGGAAGGATCAACGATCAACGAGCATACCTTGAGACTCCGCGATCTAAGAAGATAGCAACGGCCGTGCTACAAACCTCCCAAACCACAAAAGGACGGACCCAAGGCCTACCAGCTCCAACAGGCCCAACAAAGTGCCACCATGGGAAAACCCAAAAACGGGAAGAAAACCCATCATAATAACAGGGAAGAAAACAAACCAGCGGGGAAAGGGAAAATACCGAAAGCAGAAAATAACGACAAAGGAATAAGAAAAGAAAAACGATCCTAAAAACACCAGATCTAAACTAAAAAGCAGACTAAAATAAAAAACGAAAATAAAATGGGATCAGACGGATGACTCACCCGATCGGTCACCGTGGCTCCGACGGGGAGATTCACCCATTGATCCCAACTAAATCCCTAAAAAAGACCCCTTCGGCGCGGCAGGCGGCGACTCTGCAGGCGGTGCGTTGAGCGGCGGTGTTGCAGGCGGCGCGGCAGCAGGCGGCGTTTGTTTGGGGTTGAAGATGGAGGGGTTATACGCAGGCGGTGGGCGGTGGTGGTTTTGGGATTTTAGAGGTGGAGGGCAAGCTTATTTTGTAAGCAATGTAGAGAGAAGGGGGAGAGTTTTAGAGATTGATATTTTTATTAGAATGCAGTAGTTACATTAATTTTGTATTGAAAACTAAAATTTATTAGTTCATAAATCATTTCTAGAAAATCTCTTTTTAGGGGTTGGGCTGGCCCATTAGGCAATGTAAAGGCCGGACTGGATAACATTTTACAGGCCCAATGAGAGTATTGGCCTGCCCAACCTAGTCCGGTGATCTCAATTTTCTTAATGGGCTGGTGGTATAGGATCAGACGAGCGGCCCAAATTGTCAGCTCTATTTTACTACGCGTGTTCTAGATGTCAAAATTCTTCAAAGCTTTAGTCTACCACGTACCGGTGCATCGTCCGTCCGCCTGTCCAGTTCATACGTTCGTCTGTTCACCGGTCTGCTGCCCGCCATTTATAGTGCTTGAATTCTCAAAGTACGAAAAGGCCCCTGTTTGTTCACATTTAAGTTTTTCCATATTCGTGTGATTAATTTTAAACAAACGTAGTTTTGGTAAATTTTGATTATTTAAATGCTAATTGCATCTTGAATCGAGCTATTTTGAATGCAATATTATGATGGGCTTGAGATTTAAATAACTGTACACATTACTTTGATATTCACAACAAATACAGTATTTCATCTTTTTTTTGACGGGCAGTATTTCAACTTTTTTTTTTTACGGGCAGTATTTCATCTTGAAATGTACCTAATAGGACATTTTTAATATACAAAAAGTAACCATATTCTTAGGTATTTTACGCTTGAATCATTGAATAACCGCAGCTTAAAATAGGAACAATTATTTGGGCCCATTAATTAAAGTCCATTATTCTCTTTGAATCAACCGACGCTCAAGATAAGTTTCATAAATTTCAATTGCGTTTAACTCTTCACACAAATCATAATCTATTGAAAAACTTGTTATTTTTGATTCTTAGAGGATTTCCCGCTAAATCTCACATTTTGTTCTTGAAAAGAGATAATTTTCAGGCGTTTCCACAATAGATTTCAGCTCGATTTGTGAAATGCTGATCATGTGATCTGGTATACAACAAACTATTGGATGTTGTTGACAAAATGAAAGAATACCCTGTTGCCCTCATAGTTTGAAAATCAAAACCATTGCATTTGGTGTCTTGGGCAGCTTCGATTACAAACCAGATGTCATTTGGTTGGTAAAGTTGCAAAGGCAGAAACTCTGTTCAGAAAAGTTTTGATTTTCAAACTATCTAAGAGCCTAACTGTGAAAAAGTCACATGTCGCCGTCCCGGCCAACCCAGCCGCACTTCGCCTCCCAACCAGCCTCGTCGCACGTCGCTGCCCCAAACATCTTCGGCTCACAAGTAGGTAGATACATGCTTGGATTTTTTTTTTGTTCTTCATGGATTTTGTGACGGTAATGTCCAGTTCGTACTCGGAATTTTAAGACGTGAATTTTGTTCATCTTCTGCTCATGTTGAGTTTTGTGAATTTATTTTTTAAACTTTTTTTCGGGATTTATTTCCAAAAACTTGATGCTTTTTACATATATTAGTAGATAAGTGCTCTCTGGATAATCTTGTTTACCAATATATACGCAGCCATTATATTTGCTTCTTAAGAAACCGATAGAAAGTATGAAATTATCAAACTTCCTATACCATTGTCTAGGACTCTACTTGAGCCCATACAATGATTTCTTAAGAAAGCATACATTACTTGCATTTTCAGGCATGCTCAACCCTTCTGGTTGGTGCATATATATCGTTTCAGCTAGTTCTCCATGTAGGAATGCAGTTTTTAACATCTAGGTGATGTAACTCAAGATTATCCTGAGCTACCTTAGACAAAAGTAATCTTATGGAACAGTGTTTAACAACTGGAGAAAATACCTCTTTGAAGTCTATGCCTTCTCTCTGTGTGAGCCCTCTTGCCACCAACCTAGCCTTGAATCTTATGTGCTCCTTAGCACCACAAGATCCCACTTCAAGCTTCTTCTTGAAGAGCCACCTGCAGCTAACCAACTTCTGGTTGTTTGGCTTCTCAACAAGGATCCAAGTCTCATTCTTCTCCAAGGACTGCAACTCTTCTGACATGGCTGCTATCCACTGCTCTCTTTCAGGACTGGTGATAGCTTCCCTATAGTTTCTTGGCTCATAATGCTCCACCACTTCTGTTGTGATCAGAGCATATGACACAAGATCAACCTGGCCAAACCTAGATGGGGATGAATCTGCCTTCTGAGCCTATCTCTTGCAAGACTATAATTCCTTAAATCAGCAGGGTTGTCCTCCATGGTATCGTCTTCTAGATCATCTCCTTGTACATGTTCTGGGACAACCTCATTTGGGGTGTTGTCTTCTGTACCAGCTGGGTTAGCCACCTCCTCTGGTCCAAAAAGCTCCACATCAGCTGAGGAACTCTCTTCTGACTCATTTACAATTCTTCCATAAGGATTTTCCATTGTGAGGATATCCCATTACCTTCTCATTAAAATCAACATCTCTGTTGATAATAAGTTTCTTATGACCTGGTTCAAGGCACCACAGTCTATAGCCCTTAACACCTTTAGGATAGCCAATGAATATACATTTCAGAGCTCTAGGCTCAAGCTTATCCTGTCTAATATGGGCATAAGCTTGACATCCAAACACTTTAAGTTTTGAATAATCACTCTGCTTGCCATACCATATCTCATCTGGGGTTTTACCGTCTAAAGCAAATGAGGGGGTTTTGTTTATTAAGTAACATGCAATGCATACAGCTTCTCCCCAAAAGCTTTTAGGTAACTTAGCATCAGCTAACTTACATCTGACCCGTTCTAGAATAGTTTTGTTCATTCTCTCTGCTAATCCATTCTGCTGTGGATTAAGAGGGACAATTATATGTCTAGAAATTCCCTTCTCTTTACAGAATTCATTGAATTCAGCTGATAGATACTCAAGGCCATTATCTGTCCTTAAATGTTTTAAGGATTTTCCTTTCTTGTTCTCTAATTCAAGTAGCCATTCTTAGAATTTTGTAAAGGCCTCACTCTTCTGTTTTAGAATGAACACCTAAAATTTTCTAGAATAGTCATCTATTATGGACATGAAATACTGTTGGAAATAAAATGAGATTTTGATTAAGATACCAAAATCCCTTAAGACATGCCATGTAAGATAAGTCAAATTTAATGGATATGTTTCAGGAATGTTGGAACATATATATCAGACTAGTTGAACAACTGACATGATAGACAGCTTATAGATGTTTAGATGCATAAGTTGAGGGGGAACACAATCTTGGAAGATCACAAGAATCAAGTTCCTCAAGGCTCAGAATCAGAAGAGACAACTATGCTGAAAGCACAAAGATCAGAAGAGTTCAACCTGTGCTGATAACAGATTCAGCAGAGTAGGTTCAGAAGAGTCAACCCTTCTAAAAGGCCATTGTTAGAAGATCACATCAAAAGGACCAAGCCTACTGATAAGAACTTTACTTGAACCAGAAGAGATGCTCAGTAGAGTTGATCAGCACACTAAATCAGAAGTGATCAAATCTAGTCAAAGTCAAGAGACAATTGTGCTGATGAGGTCAACTTCACTAATAAAAGAGATATACACGTGTAGTGACAATTTTTTTCCACCGCTACAAAATAACGTAAGGTGTGCTCATTAGTGACTATTTTATATGTTGTCAATATTTCATTTAAAATTCGTCACTAAACGCACACATACATTGACAAATAATTCAGTACGTTACAAAATAACATACGGTGTAATAAACAGTGACAACTTTTCATGTTGTCAATGTTTCATTTAATATTTGTCACTAAAATCACACACATATAGTGACAAAATTTTCATTATATTACAAAATACCGTAAGGTGTGATCATTAGTGATAACTATGTATGTTGTCAATGTTTCATTTAAATTTCGTCACTAAAACCACACATATAGCGACAAATAATTCATTATGTTATAAAATAACATACGGTGCGATAAACAGTGACAACTTTTTATGTTGTCAATATTTCATTTAATATTTGTTACTAAAATCACACACATATAGTCATATAGTGACAAATTGTCAATTATGTTACAAAATATCGTAAGGTGTGATCATTAGTGACAACTCTATATGTTGTCAATGTTTCATTTAAAATTCGTCACTAAATCATACATAAAGTGACAAATAACCCATTATGTTACAAAATAACATACGGTGTGATAAATAGTAACAACTTTTTATGTTGTCAATGTTTCATTTAATATTTGTCTACACACATATAGTGATAAAATTTTCATTATATTACAAAATATCGTAAGGTGTGATCATTAGTGACAACTATGTATGTTGTCAATATTTCATTAAAAAAATCGTCACTAAAACTACACATATAGCGACAAATAATTAATTACGTTACAAAATAACATACGGCCTGATATACATTAACTACTTTTTATGTTGTCAATATTTTATTGAATGTTTGTTACTAAAATCACAACTAAAATCACATATATAGTGACAAATAATTTATTGTCATTAAAAAAAATTAAATATATTTAGAGTATTTTTGGGTGTTAATTTTTTTTTTCCTAAAATGATTTGTAAATTACCTAAATTCTTAAATAATATAGAAAATAACAAAAAAATATTAAAAATGTCTTTAAAAAAATTGAAAATTAGAAAAAAAATTAGTTAGTTATAAAATAATTAATTAAAAATACATAAATAAATTATCTTAAATTTTCAGAATTTTTCAAATCATATAAAAGTTAATATATATAAATAATATCCATGATCTTTTTTCATTTTTAATTTTTTAAAATCCTAAATCTAATCTGCTAAAAAAAAGAAGAGCCCTAGACAGTCACAATCTATTTGTCGCCACCATCTCCCTACTCTATTCAGCGCCTATCCGCCGCCACCATCTCTATATTCTATCCAGCGCCGACCATCGTTCACTTCCCACCACCAGCCACAGGCGCACGACAGCTTCCGGCAACGCCCACCTCCACGGTAAGTTTCGAATTGTTAGTTTCTAGAAAAATAATGTTTGACGGCGGCTAATTCTTGAAACCTTGTTAATTAGGTTATTTCTACTGACTTTTTAATAGGTTAATTTTTAGATTATAGATTATTTCATTAGTTTCAGCATATATTTGAGGAGAAAATTAATACTTGATATCACAGAACTGCGGTACAAAATTAGTTACTAAAGAATTCTAGTAATATCATAAAATTAGTTTCTAAAGAGTTTTAGTAATATCACAAACTTATGTACAGTCGGATATGATCCACTCCCCCATCATTTTTCCTTTGGAATTGTTTCTGTGGTGAAAAGATAGTTTAGTCCGTATATATGAGAGAGGATTATGAAAGAATGATAAATTATGTCGAGTAAATAATGATTTAAATGGTGAAAATATTATGGTGAAAGAAATAATGAGACTTCAATGTGCTCTTTTTTTTTTTTTTTTTTTAGACAATGAGATTTAAATGACTCAGAGAGCGTAGTATTAAAAAGAAATAACTAGAGATTCTAGATTTGTACTCCCTCCGTCCTATAAAATTTTGCTCAGACAGATTTTTGGGTCCACAAAATATATGTTTATTCTATTTAAATAATTAACTTTTGAGTATTTTTTTTACTTTATTAATAAGATTGAGTATGTACCAACAATATTGTTTACTCGTTATCCCCCATATATTTTTTATAATTAAAATATGATTTTTTTAAAAAACATATATAAAAAGAAGTGAGCAAAATTTTACAGGACGGAGGGAGTATGATTTATGAAAGATTATGTTGAGTAAATAATGACTTGTAAGAAAATGACTCAGAAGAATTATGAAAGATTATGTTGACAAAATAATGACTTAAAATATGGTGGAGGGAAATAATGAGACTTGGATTGAGTAAATAATTACTTAAAAAGGTGGGGGAATATTGACACTTAAATGAGCTCAAGATTGTTGTCCTGAAAAAGGAGTATATAACAAGTGTATGGGGAAATACACTTGTATGCAAATCTTTTCAAACTTTGATCAAATCAGACCTTGAGCAAGGTTGTCCTGGACAACTCTTCTTATATGTATAACTTTCAGAAGATAATCAAACTACTAAGCACTATGAAGTACTTAGTTGAATAACTATCTAAGTAAGTTAGGGATATTAGTCAATTTAGTCCCATAACTTTTAACCTTTTCTAAAATGGTCCCAAAAAAGTTAAATGTATCAATTCAGTCTCATTTATTTCTAATTTGTTTTGAAACGGTCCCAAAAAAGTTAAATGTACAAATTTAGTCCCAATTTTTCACAATTACATTTAACTTTTTTGGGACCAAAACAAAACAAATTGTGAAAAAATTGGACTAAATTAGCACATTTAACTTTTTTGGACCAAAACAAAACAAATTACAAAAAAATGGGACTAAATTGATACATTTAACTTTTTTGGGACCATTTTAGAAAAGGTAGAAAGTTATGGGACTAAATTGGTTTATTTCCCAAGTAAGTTATAAGTGCGGAATTGTGGTTGACCCTTATGTTTAAACTCCTTTTAATTCTGATGGGCTGGTGGTATAGGCTTAGACGAGCGGCCCAAATTGTCAGCTCTATTTTACTACGCGTGTTCTAGATGTCAAAATTCTTCAAAGCTTTAGTCTACCACCGGTGTATCGTCCGTTCGCTTGTCCAGTTCATACGTTCGTCTGTTCACCGGTCTGCTGCCCGTCATTTATAGTGCTTGAATTCGTAAAGTACGAAAAGGCCCCTGTTTGTTCACATTTAAGTTTTTCCTTATTCGTGTGATTAATTTTAAACTAACGTAGTTTTGGTAAATTTTGATTATTTAAATGCTATTTTGAATGCAATATTATGATGGTCTTGAGATTGACTATGATCCATCAAATAAATGATTTTAAATAACTGTACACATTACTTTGATATTCCCAACAAATACAGTATTTCATCTTTTTTTTTTTTTGACGGGCAGTATTTCATTTTGAAATGTACCTAACAGGACATTTTTAATACTCCCTCCGTCCAATTTTATTATTCTCACTTTCCTTTTCGGATTGTCCAATTTTATTATTCACATTCTCTTTTTGAAAAGTTTACTATTCACACTACTTTATCTCCACCCTTCAACCATCTCTTATTTACCTAAATTGTCACTAACTTTATTCATAAACAATCACTTTATCTATAAATGGACCCCACAACATCCCACCATACCCTCAACTTATCTACTTTACACATAAACTACTATTATTCCTTAAATCATGTGCCAAGAGAAGCGGACATATTGAAATTGGACGGAGGGAGTACTTGGTTTGGATTTCTTATTGAGTTGAAGATTGTTTTTAACATCCTATACTAAAAAGAGAGTTTCGAGGTGAACATATGGGTAAATATGAGTATATTTCAAGGGTGAGGGTTGTGAAGATATTTCCTTTTATGGAGTGTGCAAATTGGTATGGAACATCCATATATGGAAAATGTGCAAATTCATGTGGGACGGAGGGAGTACTCCATATGAAAGATGAAATAAATAAATTTTAATAAAATAATTAAGATAACATTTCAAAAATAATGTACGTATCAATATATATGAACATTTGTTAATGGGTTGGTCTGCTATGGACTCGAGTGCATGTTGTGCACCCTAGTCCATGTTGCACTTTTCAGTTTTACTGACTTACACTCTTTGGTAAATGGTGTTGCACTTTTCAATTATTAAACTGTATAATAATATTTTTAGTTATAGTAACTTACACTTTTTAGTAATATTGTGTTGTACTTTTCAGTTTAATAACTTACACTTTTCTTTAGACTAGGGTGCACAACATGCACTCGAGTGCATACTAGACTTTACCTTTGTTAATAGATGATTTCTGCAGAAGTGACGTTCAACCACAAACATATTTTGTCAGACAAATATAGTGTAGTGAAGATAGTTCTTAGTATTCAAAAAAAAAATGTACGTAGATATGCAATTAGAACAGAAATAAACAGAACACAAATAAGAGAGAAGAGAAAAATGGAGAAAGAATAATAAAAAAAAAAGAATGCTTAAACTTAATCTTGTAGATAAGAAAAAGAAAACTAATGATTCAAAAAATTTAAATTAAAAAAATCATAATAAATCTGACTCACAAAATTGCAGTATTTTAAATTAAAGAACAAAGGAGAATGCCACGTAGGAGAGATAAAAACTCTCAAATATATGATACTAGTGAGTTGCAAATTTTATAAATTGGAAATAATAATTGATGATATGATGAGTATTGAGGGTTGAATTGACATAACAGATGAGGTTTAGAAGATACTATAGAAATAAATGTAGAACTTTACAAAAACATGCACAAATAATGAGTTGTATGCTGAGTTTAGAAGACACCATCTCATCATTTTTAGAGTTGTATACTGGGTTGAAATAAAAAGAGTGGAGTTGAGAGAGAAAGAGAATGAACAAACACCATCTTTGATACACTAAATTATCCTAATTTTTTTTTATATAAAAGATGGACAAAGTCTTTTTCTTTTCAAACCTCATGTTTACCACACTCAGTATTTCAGGGTTGATTTTTGTTGGTTCGCAATTCATTTTTAAACAATATATATATATATATATATATATATATATATATTTTAATATTCTCTTAAAATTCTCATATCAATTTAAAATGAATAATAAATCAATACAAATTAATAGGAGTTATTGATACCTCTATATTTCAAACCATGCTCTGAAATGAATAGGAGTTGGATTGATACCAGTTTTAAAAAAAAAAATAGAAGGAAAGAAAGTAATTGAAAAAAAAAAGTTAACACGTACAATACAAATAAAATAAAAAATTACACTATTTAAAAAAAATATACAAAAAATATAAAATTACGTTATTGTTGTTTAAAAAATTGTGCAAACCCCATTTTGGTCGACCATTGAATCTGAGTAGCAAGTTTCAACAAAGCGTATGATGTGATGACAATCCAGACAACCCGGGCTAAGTCTTGATTAGAAATTCTGATCAAGTTTCGTGCTGCTGCCAAGTGCCAACAGACAATCGACTGGAAAACTGTTATTATTATTGAGGAAAAATGGTTAATAATAAATTGTTTAGAATTTGGCGCAAACACAAACACGTATTCTTAATAAAACTTCAAATGATTGGAGCAATTTCTAAACACGTATTCTTAATAAAACTTCAAATGATTGGAGCAATTTCTCAATGGTCCAGAATCGGCAAACCCATTAAATAAATAAAAGTACCATGAAAGAAATTTTTTTTTAAAGAAAACAAACTAATAACAGTTTTTATCAAATCATACACTACTGCATAAGATTAAATCAACAAAGCAGGATGTGATGACAATCCCTCGACTTTCTTTCAACGGATGAACAAACGTCTCATGTGATGACAATCCTCTATAAACCAAGTATTCTTAATAAAGGTTCTGTAAAAAAGTGGAGCATGTACAATGAAAAAAAAAATTAAAAAATCCGTATGTTAGAGTTTTTCTAGAAAATGATGCAAGAATGTACCATGAAAATAAAGACAGAAATTTGCAACGGAGGTTGAGAAAGAAATAGTGGGTAAATGAAAGGAGAAGAAAACTAAATAAATAAAACTGTTAAAAGCATTTTAAAATAAATTAAAAAAAAAAAAACTGTCAAAAGCATTTTAAAATAAATTTAAAAAAAAAACTGTAAAAAAAAACTGACTCACCAAAATTGAGAATTTCAAAATACAGAAATAAGAGGAAGCACGTACGCAAAATGAAGACAGTGAAATATATGGATTTAAGACTAGTATGAGACTCGCGTAAATAATTACGCGAGATTATAAAAATAAAAAAAGAGGTTAGAGGAGAGAGAAAATTAAGTTTCATAAAAATAAGGGTAATTAATTAATAAGGTCATTTCATAGTTTTGTGTAATAAAACCTACAACATAATTTCTTGTCTAATAACATCAAATTGAAAAATCTAAGACAGTTATATCCTTTTACTAATTTCAAACAATTCGAATTTTTTAATTCAAATTCACAAGTCAACTAAATACCATAATTATAGATTAAGGAATAATTTCGAAAACGCGAAATTTCAGCACCTTCCAAAATTTTAAAATTCTCCTAAAAAGTAGGTATACACATTATAATGTGCCCTAAAAGATGCATAAAAATCAAGACATGGACTACATCTAATGAATTTCATAGTGCATATGACAATGAAGTTGCAGGATACAATACATCGTGTCAAACATAATATACATCGTGGTATGCAATTGCAGGATACAATACATGTGTGTATGCATGTAGTATATGCACGGAAATGTGCATAACAAAGTTGTGCATACATTTGATAAGATATAGCATTACCTTAATCTTACATGAGGTTCTCCATCAACCCAAACTTCTCTACCCCAATTCATTTGGACCTGTATAAGTTGGACATGTTGTTTCAGCAACCAAATCTGCATAAGTTGTCGATTCAGATACGCGAATAAGTTTGTTCTTCCCATTACAGTCAAACTTGCAGAATACGATATAATCCATGTCAAGTCTTCTAGAATCAGAGATGTCTGTGGAATTGGGGTGAGATTAATATACAAATAATGGATTGATAAACCAATTAAAAGTATAATGCAGTTTTGATATATAAATCGAGGATACACAATATCGATGAAACGGACGAAATCTAAATGAATGGAAAGGAAAAAGAATTGGATCAAAAAATACATGATTAATATTAAGGAATTGAAATGAATATACGTACGATGCAGTTGAATTGGTTTGAAGAATTGATTGCAATTGAAGACGAGCGATGCAGATGATTTGAATTGAAGATCACTATCGATTTTCGAAACTCGTGTTTGGATCGATTCTGCAGAAGCTTTTCGAAATCAAAAATTGAAAATTCACAGAATTGAGGAATTGAATTAAAGGCGATAATTGTGGCAATAATAACTATCTGAATTAATATCCAATTCTGTAACCTAATGTTGATGAATTAAATGAAACGCGAATTTTTTGCCAAGACTAAATATCTGATATAGTAGCTTTTTCGAAAATTTAAAGCAATTTGAATGCATAAGGGTAATTATGATTTTTTGAATCTAAAATGAAGCAAATAGATAAACTTTGAAGTAGTGTTGCAATTTGTTGAATGTGTGGTGATAATGACTCTATTGGTAAATAATCTCTAAAAATAAAAAAGAGAAGTTAGAGGAAAGAGAAAATTAAGAAATGCAAGGGAGAGGAAAGAGAAAAATATTTTAAAAAATAAATTAAAATTATAGAATTTAAAAGATTGTGAAACGGAGATTTTTTGAGAAGCCATGTCAGCATAATGAGATTCAGAGAATTAGTATATAGGGGAGATAAAGATAGGGGAAGGGTTGAAAGAGTATTTTGGTCCTTAGTTGAAAGAATGAAAGATGCCTTGGGCAATGGGAGAGTCACCATTAGGGAGGATCAGATCCTGTACAGGAGCCTCCAGTTCTCCCAAAACGGCGCCGTTATCGGTTTTTTTTTTTTTTTTTTTTTTTTTTTTTTATGCACATCTACACATCACAACATATGCTAGGGATTCACTAGGCCTATATATTTATTGTGGTCTTTTTTAGTTGAATTGGTTTTCCTGTTCAATATATTAAAATGTCAAAGATTTATAAGCTTCTTTATTTTTTCCCTACTTTATTTTTTTATCTTTTCCTACATTGTTTGAAATGATTTGTATTTAATGTTTTTTTTATGTATTGTATTAGTACTATTAATTATTAATGTATTAATATCATAACTTAAATGAATTTCTTTAAGGCAAAAACTTGTGTGAGACCGTCTCACGGATCTTTTTCTGTGAGACGGATCCTTTTAACCCATATTTCAAAATTTTGGGTAGGATAACCCATATTTTTTTTTCCAGATTTTGATTAGTAAAAAAAGTGATAATGTTTAAGTAAAAAGTGATAATATTTTTAACAAAAGTGATTATCACTTTTTACTTAAACACTATCACTTTTTGCTCAAACATTATCACTTTTATATATGAGGGCCGTCTCACGGATCTCTTTCTGTGAGACGGTCTCACCCAAGACTAGCCCTTTCTTTAATTAATCACACATATTAATGACAAAAGAGATGAATTTTTTGTGATTTTTTTATTGGGAGTCTATGAAATTTAATGAATTTATTATGGATAAATTAATAAACTTCGTAAGATAATATTTTTAGTCGGTCCCGACACGTGGATAGGGTGCTAAATTAATGAACTCGTTAAAATTATAAGATAATACATTTTTTTTTATAATTTTTATAGATTCCATATAAAATATAAGTTAATAATTTCTTATATACTACCTATTACATGTATGATTTATGAAGATTTCTTGAGAAATGACTCAATTGTCTTTTTTTTTTGTTGAAATCAATTTCATCTTAAATCTCGTCTCTAATTATTCTTATAATTGTAAGAACTTCTAGTGTCGTTTTCTCATAGCTCAACAAAAAATTATGAGATTATTAACACCAGCATACAAAATCTGAACCCTAAGTGTGTGCTGATACATCCGTATTTTTTTAAAAAATTATTCCACTTGGTAATACAAAATTTCAGATGAATGGTCGATTATACCCCTTATTTGTTAATTGGTTTTTTATTTCGTTTCATCCGCCCCTTTTCATATCCCCTGCAAGTCTGTCGAATCGAGGTGTCCATTCTTGGCCCTTCTTCCCAACTTTCTCCCCCATTTCAAATTCAAATTCAAATATAACATGGAATCTGCTCATATCATTTCATATGTCCGTCGTCTTCATCGTCTTCGATTTAGATTGTATTTCTTGTTTCTTCGTGATTTCATTTTCGGAGTAATCGAGGGTCCAACAATTTGCATGATCGATATGTCATTTTCGGTGGTTGCTACTGTTAATTTTCAAGGTAGGTTCAAGCTTCTCTCCTTGTCTGAAAGCGTCTATTTCTCCGATTTCCGGCGTCAGATATCCGGTACGTGGCCTGAATTGGAGTCTTTTGATTTTTCTTGTAGATTTTCTGTTGGGGATGTTGTTGATTGCATTTTGGGTTCTGAGGATGATTTGAGAAATTTAGTTTCTTTGTGTAAGCACACAACTCAAATGGTTGTTGGAATTAAAATTTCCCCTTGCCCCTCCCTTCCTAGTAGGGTTGATGCTCATATCGAAAGCCCAAATAGCCCCCCTCCCACCTCCCCTGTTTTTAATTATTGTGGGCCTTCTGAAATTTTAGGTGATGAATTCTTACATTCCTTTGAGAATAGCGCTGGGGGTTCTAGTAGCAAGCCAAAAAAGAATTCTGGTAAAAAAAGGAAAGTAGGCAATTTTATAAATGAAACTGAGTTTTCTGGCATCCCTGTTTTTGATGCATGTCCAATAGAGAAGAAGAAGTCTTATATATCTGATGCTTGGGCTTTCATCATGAAAGATGGAGTTGGGGCCGAATTTAGTGGTGGAGCTTCTGAATTTAGGCAAGAGCTTATAAAGTATATGCTTAAATTGGAATATCAGTTTAAGTACGTTCGAAACGACAGTAGATACATTCATGTAGTGTGCAAGGATGATAGAGGCCCTATAATTTGTGATTGGTTCATCAAAGCCAAAAAGAGGACTACAAATGATCACTTTGTTGTATATAAATCTAACTTGGTTCATAGATGCCCAGGAAGTTTAACAACTCAGAAAAAAACTAGGTTGAGTACTAGCATTCTGTCTTCATTAGTGATAGATAAGGTGAAATCAAACCCCACAATTAGTGGGAAGGCTGTCATGGAGTTGTTGAATCATGGTTATGGATTTGATATTCCTTATTGGAAAGCTTGGCATAGTATTGAGTCAGCTCGCAATGATGTTTTTGGTGGCTATTACGAGAGTTACGACCAACTTAGTTGGTACTGTGAAGCTATAAGAAGGAAAAACCCGGGTAGCCTCGCTGAAATCGAGAAAGATAATGAAACCAATCGTTTTGAACGGTTATTTGTTTCTTTCAAAGCTTCTATGGATGGTTTTCACCACTGCCGTCCATTGTTGTTTATTGACGGGACGTTCTTGAAGGGAAGAGCGAAGGGTACCATGCTTACAGCTACTGCCAAGGATGGAGATAATGGTATTTAGTTGAATAACCTGTTTGTATTTGTTTATCTTTATCGACAATTCATTTTTTGATTTTTTCTAATTTCCTCTTTCAGGTTTGTTCCCCGTTGCATTTGGAATCGTATCTTCAGAAAACAAAGAGAACTGGAAATGGTTTTTGATCAAATTGCGTGATTTCATATCTCACGACAAGCAGATCATGTTCATTTCCGATAGGCACCCCGGCCTAATGAATGCATTCGACGAAGTCTTTCACACTCCCGTGCATTTTTTCTGCTTATTCCACTTGCTTCAGAACCTGAAGACTAAGTTTTCTAGTGGGTGGACTACGACAAATAGAGAAGAACTTAGTGACCTATTCAAGGAGTGTGCATACGCCCCTACCCGCAATATTTTTCATGAAAAGGTTGCTGCTTTCATTGAGCTTGGGGGCAAGGTAGCTGAAGACTGGATTGATGAAATGCCCTATGATAAGTGGGCTGTTTCATACTCGCCCAACTACCGTCGATATGGCGAGATGACATCTAATGCAGCCGAGTCCTTCAATTCCTGGATTAGTGAAGCAAGGTCAATGCCCATTACTTTCATGATTGACTCTATTCGGAAGGGCATATGTCGGTGGTTCGTTGAACGGCGGGAAGCTAGCAGCTTGTGGACGGGTTCCCTTTGTGCTTCTAAAGAAGCTTTGTGGCACCATCTTTCAGATGCCTGCAAGTCATGGAACGTAGCTCGGTGTCCAAACGGGCAGTTTGAAGTGTTCTCTAGGGTTTCAGTGTGTGTAGATCTTGCAGCCAGGCAGTGTACTTGTTTCCAATGGCAAATTCGGGGGTTCCCTTGTGCTCACGCCGTGGCTGTTATTCGGAAATTCTGTACTAGTGCGTTCAGTTATATCGATGAGTGTTATCTAACATCCAACTATCGCGAGTGCTACAAAGGTGAACTGAGGCCAGTGCCTGAAACAGAGAGGTTTAAATTCATTGATTCGACCGATGAAGGCAAGATCCTCCCCCCGATTTTAAACAATCCCCCAGGCCGCCCCAAAAAGATAAGGGTTCGATCATTCTCTGAGTACAAAAGGACAAAGCCATCCTTATGTGCCCGTTGTGGAAAGTCTGGAAGACACGATACGTTTACATGCTCCCAAAGGTAACCCATATATCAAAAGGAATGGCTTTTTGATTTATGTATTATAGTAACTTTAATTGATTTTGAATAGTCTTTAGAATGTCTTTTTGTGAAGCTGGATTGAATACATCCCCTCTTTTTGCGTATATTGTTATTTTTGATGCATTTTTATGATAAGTCTTGAGGCCTTTTGAGTAAGTTCAAATTAATCTTAGCCTACCCATAGTTTGTGGTTGAGCATATAATATCTTTTATGATGTAGCTTGCTGGTGCTCAAGAGCATAATGTTCCTTTTGTTATCTTAAATATTGATCTGATCCTTTGTTGAAGTACTCCAGTATGGAAGACCAGTTTGTGTGCATTGGAAATTCTTGCTGTGAAAACACATTTCAATTTTTTCATTTATGATGGCCCTTTGTTATCTTAAAATTGATCAGATTCTAGGATATCTAATATTAATAATTAGGCATCATCTTCATTTCTTCGAACTCCAAAGTTCATTCCCCAAAACACTTGCAAGAACAACCAAAGCTACTGTTATTGCATTTGCAATTAACATATTTTGCATACTACATGGATTAGTTGTTGAATTACTACATGGAAAACCAGTTTGTTGCATTGGAAATTCTTGCTGTCAAAACACATTACAATATTTTTCATTTATGATGCCAGAAATGTTATCTTAAAATTGATCAGCTAATAGGATATATAATATTAGTAATTAGGCAGAATCTTCATTTCTTCGAACTCCAAAGTACATTCACCAAACCACTTGCAAGAACAACCAAAGCTACTGTTATTGCATTTGCAATTAACATATTTTGCATAGTGAGTGGATTAGTTAATGTAGCTTGCTGTTGCTCAAGAGCATAATGTTCCCTATTCGGCCCCTCCATCAGCTCCATTCTTGCTGTTCCACTTGTTATGGGCATACACCAATGAGAGAAGTGATGCTCTTGACACGAGTAGAATAATCGACCAGGATTCTTAGGAGTTTCGGACACAAGAATTACTGTTGGAAGCCCGCAATATCGGCAAACCGACCTCACATACCTTTGATGGCAATCGGATGTATTGAAACTGCTAGCTGAAGACATTGTGGTTGAGTCTGTTGTAGAAGAGTTATTTGCGATTGAATTGTGTTTCCATCTTTGAAATCCCACTCTATGTTATATAGTGTTAATTCTGGTGCTGACATGACCTCAAACGGTCGTTTTTTTTCTCTGCATTTTAGAGTTTCCAAACGGTCATATTATGTGGTTTGATCTATTATTTGTTTGGTCTATCTGTGTTAATTTTTGTGGTTATAATTAAAGTTGAGCTTCAAATAGTTCTGTTTGGGCAGGCCCAATAATTCTGCTTTTAAGTTCAACTTAAAAATAACTTGGCCCATTTGTCTATATGGATTCAAATAAGGCCCATTTTGTTTGTGGTCCATTTATTATCGAATTGTTAGTCTTTTGATTTTTAGTAGCCTCACTTTCTTTATAATTTAGGTACCCAAACAAAAGTTCTGGTTATTTAATCTATTCAAATTATAATTATTGGTTGTTGCTTATTTATAAATTTCCAATACTTTTCCTCATTTCCCAATTAATTTAAAAAGTCATCTGGGAGCATCTTTTTTAATTGTCCTACTTTGGAAGATCATTGAAGACTTATTGTTCATTATTATAATTAAAGTTAAAGTTGAGCTTCAAATAGTTCTGTGTGGGCAGGCCCACTAATTCTGCTTTTATATTCAACTTTAAAATAATAGGCCCATTTGTCTATATGGATTCAAATAAGGCCCATTTTGTTTGTGGTCCATTTATTATCGAATTGGTATTTTTTTTATTTTTATATAACTCACTTTCTTTATAATTTAGGTACCCAAACAGAAGTTCTGGTTATTTAATCTATTCAAATTATAATTATTGGTTGTTGCTTATTTATAAATTTCCAATACTTTTACTCATTTCCCAATTAATTTAAAAAGTCACCTGGGAGCATCTTTTTTAATTGTCCTACTTTAGAAGATCATTGATCAATTAATCCCGTATACCTCTTTTGTTTAATTCATTCAAATTCATTGGCCAGATTCTTGAATATTATATAATATTCAATATTTATTGAACAACTAGCAAGTTGAACAACCCTATTAATATTGAACGTATCATATTAAATTGAATTTCCAAAAAAATTTGTCATACAAACACCACCCCCCTACGATTGCCCCACCCCGGCCCAACATTGGAAATTAAGGCCCAAATTTATTCAAATGGATAAAAATTTTAAGTTGGCCTTGATACACAATTTTGTATTTTTCCCCAATTATAATCGAATTAACATTTGATCGTCTTATTAAATATACTAAACAATTCCCGCACCCCGAGCATCCCTTTTAATTGTCCTACTTTGGAAGATCATTGATCAATTTATCTCGTATACATCTTTTGTTTAATTCATTCAAATTCATTGGCCCGATTCAAGAATATTATTTAATATTCAATATTCATTGAACAACTGGAAAGTTGAACAACCCAATTAATCTTGAACATATTATATTAAATTGAATTTCCAATAATTATAGGACCCCTAACGCCCCCCATCCCACCCCGGCCCAAAAATTGGAAATTAAGGCCCAAATTTATTCAACTTGATTAAAATTTTAAGTTGGTCTTGATACAATTTTGTATTTTCCCCCAATTATAATCGAATTAACATTTGATCTTCTTAGATATACTTCATGTTTTGAAGTGGTTAAATTTAGAATCAAACCATTCAATTTGTATAAACAAACCAAAATAATTTTACTAACCCCCCTTTATTCAATTTTGTATTTATCCCCAATTATAATCGAATTAACAGTTGATCTTCTTAAATATACTTAATGTGTTGAAGTGGTTAAATTTATAAACAAACCATCCAATTTGAATAAACAACCCCAAATAATTTTAATAACACCCATCCCACCCCCACACACTCCCACACCCCAATAAATTTATGTATTGAAAATCAGCTTTTAATTGAACAACCAATTTAACTAGACAAAACAGCCCAAATGAGTATAAGCCCATTATTATATAGTATTCCCCCCCTAGACAACTAGGCAAAACAGCCCAACTAGACAAAACAGCCCAAGATTGGTTAATTTAGGCCCGCTTTGAACACTCCCTCCCACACCCCAATAAATAAATTTATGTATTGAAAATCAGCTTTTAATTGAACAACCAATTTAACTAGACAAAACAGCCCAAATGAGTATAAGCCCATTATTATATAGTATTCCCCCCCTAGACAACTAGGCAAAACAGCCCAACTAGACAAAACAGCCCAAGATTGGTTAATTTAGGCCCGCTTTGAACACTCATTTGGTTTGCTGATTCAATTTTGTATTTATCCCCAATAATAATCGAATTATTCTTTGATCTTTGCAAATATTCTTAGTATTTGAAATCCAAATTACGGAACAACCATTCAATACTTTTGATTCCAGGGGGTGTGGTGGGTGTTATTAAAATCAAGACTGTATAAAAGAAACCAATGAAAATTCTAACCAATCCTCCCCCCCTCCCCAAGAAATGTCGGTATTGAATATCAGATTGTAGTTGAACAACCAAACTTGAATATCGAATTATTGAACATTACTCACCAATCTTGAATATATGTAAAAATTTAAAATAATGATCAGATACGGGCTATTATAAATCAAATTGATAGTATATTAATCAAATTGATATGGGCTATTATAAAATTTCCCAATCAGTAGAGCCCAAGCATAATAATGTAGAAAAATAAATATGCCATTGAACATGGATCCATATAGTACACCCCCACCATTTGAAACTGAACATAGGTTTTGGAGACTTCTATTCAAGTCCCTAAATCAGATTCATATATTAGTTGTCCCCAGCAAAATAATCAAGTAAACAATTCAAAAAAAGAGTCATCCCCACATCAAGTAAACAATTCCAAAAAGGGCCTAACCCAGACTAATAAGTTCAAAATATTATCCATTCCCCAACACCACCACCACCCGGATAAACCAGAAGCCCAAAAGTGCACCCCCCAAAAAGGTGACCAATGTTATCAGTTTCAACCAAAAGCAAGTCAATTCAACAGTAAAACAAAAAAGAAGTGCATGAGTTTTTAGATTTCTTTAAACCACCCCAACTATGCTTGAATTTCATCCACCTTGACGCTAGTGGGGTCAACGAACCAACTAACCATCTTACTACGATATTCTGCAGACATTTTTTTTTGGAAAAAACGCCTTTGGCCGTGGGTAATCGCAGAACAATGTTCTCGATATGTTGGCAAACGATAACCCCACAATCAACACTTTCTGCTGACTGCTGAAGACAGGTAACAGCTTCTGGTTTCTTAGCAGACATACTCATAATCCTGTGGAATCGTCCAGCCCGTTTGAACACTCCCCGAAGCTTTGCTTCCACATATGAAACATGTTTAATCATAATTAGATTTATCATATTAAATTTAATTAAACAAATTATAAACTTCCTAAATAGATATTACCACAAGAGATGCTCCCATCAAATTAGAGTCTCTAGATCCTCCTCGCCGACTGCGCAATGAGTTCAATAAATACCATTCCATTGACCCTAAATCCAGAACTAGTAGAGTCCAATGATCTCCGCTTGCCCTGTTATTCCCATCTGTAGGTTTTACGTTTATAGGGAATAACAACACATCATCATTATTAACCGATGCCAAACGGTCATCAATTAATTTCTCACGGACTTTCAAATTAATTTCTCTATTTATCAAGTCCTACAAATAGTCGAATCATTTGGTTAGAAGAGGTCTATCATACAATTAGCAATAGATTAATTATATTCAGATTTCAAGTTAATTACCCAGCAGTTAGAAGTGAATACTGTGGTTGAGTTTGCATATGATCTCTGCTCATACATTGTAAGCACGATATCTGCCCACGCATCAATGACCTATATGGGGAGGTCAATTAGAACAATTACCAAATTTTTAATTTTTAACAAAAGACAACAAACTCACATTATCGGATATTCGGTCATCATGCAAAATTTTGATTGCGTCTATCACTGTCACATGAGCTAGTTCACTCTCCCCTTCAAAAATCACTCTCCTGCGAACATAAAGAAAACAATCAATTATATTCGAATATTCCAGTTAGTTCAATGCCAAAGAATTAAAATATTTGCGTAAACTAATATCGTACCTTACTCCATCCTTGTTAATATAGTCCATAAGCACCTTCTTTATCTTAGAATTTGTTAAGCTTACTGCCTCATACCTTTCATCAATTCTTAGTTCATCTATCTTCGATGTCCTCCCAGTATGACGTTTGTCTTTCCTTCCCTCGTGAATAACTATAAGTTATCTGGTGTTTGGTTGAGGGGAGACTACAATAGCCTTTCTATCTCCAATCACACTTCTGGCTCTTACCCTCTTATAGATTGAATTGGGCGACGCAGGTTTTCCAACAGTTGATCCTTTAGATCCACCACTTCCCTGTAATTCACTCACCTCTGGGTGGCCATCAATCGCCTGGTAAATGTCGATGGTGTCAATCAAGGAGGCATTCTGCTTCATAAGAACCTTATTTTCAGTTGCTACAATCTCCAACTTCTCAATAGCATCAATGTGGGCCAAGTTATTGGGGTCCTCACAGATTTGAGTCATAGTCGGGGCTGTCAACTCGTTTATCCGTCCTCTCAACCTAGTACAATCTCCTTCAAGTTTCTTTATCAAATCATCCTTCACTTTAACTATGGCAGCATGTCCACAGACCAAATTAACGGTTCTTTTCACTTTATTTTCCATTTTGAAAAGTAATCCATCTTTCTCCTTCAGTTTCGTCAAAATTCGTTCTTCCACCCCTGAAACACTTTCCTCAAGTTTCGTTTTAAACATCCCTTCCAATCCTTCCTTTTCACCCTCTTTCAGCTGCCCTTCCAGTCCCTCTATCTTAGCAGTCAGAACAGCGATCTCGTTGTCCTTATCTTGAACCTTTTTTTTACAGTCTTCCAGCTCGGACAACAACAATTCATCATTTTGGCCTCTTTCCTCAAGCTTCTTTTTTAACATTCCTTCCAATGCTTCCTTTTCACAATCTTTCAACTGCCCTTCCATTCCCTCTATCTTAGCAGACAAGACAGCAATCTCGTTGTCCTTCTCTTGAACTTTTTTTTACAGTCTTCCAGCTCGGACAACAACAATTCTTCCTTTTGGCCTCTTTCCCCGTAAGCAACAGCAAACTCAACAGCTACGTCAATATCATTGCAGTCATTCTTCATAGGCGAACTAGAATGGGCAGTACCCTCCCCCCCTCCCAAAGCCGGCCTATCTGGGGAGAACAGCCTTCGGGCAGATAAATCCCTCGCTTTGGCATCCACCCCTTCCTTGCCCAGCCTGCAATTTTTAGATGGCCCATCCCTTGGGGTACTTTTGAACTGATTTTGCTTGTCCGTCGCCATACCTTTTCGCCTGTATCCAGATGTCTTAGGATCTTCTCTACAACCAGGTGTTTCTCCAACAAACTCAGCATCCGTTCTAGTGCAAATATCAATGGTTTGATATTCGTCGTCCGCACTTTGGTTCGTGCCCTGTGTGCCCCCTTCTTCCCGCCCCTCTGTCTGGTCTTCAACATTATCTTCTAAATGCTCAGTTGTCTGGCAATGCTCTTCCCAATACCTTAATAGTCCCTCAAACATATCACACTCACGTTTCGTTGGTTTCAACTTATTTCCTCGTACCTGAAGGGCAATTCAGAAAAATCATTAATTTTATATGGGGTATCTGTTATATAATCTTGGAAAAAAAAGACTCAAAAAAAGAAAGTTCTTACATATTCTGATTTTAAGTCCAAGAGTTTAACTTTCTTCAGCTTTTCGTTCAACATCGATGTATCCCATTTCAAGAATCGTGGCAAGCTCACTTCAGAAACTGGTCTGACTAGCTTCGAGTGTTCCATCAACCAATACTGGAAAAAATTGGAGTAATTGGTCAAAGAATTTTTCTCAGAATAAAAAGCTCACTTTAATAGGGGCTCACATTCACTCAAAAGTGCATTCATAAGCTGAAAAGTTCCTCTACAAATACTGTAAAAGTAAAAATTCAGAATAAACCAAAAACCAAATTGTCTTTAACAAATTATTCATAGGCTAGAATAACTTACAGGCAGTATCATGGTACACCCTCCAACTCGTATACTCTTGGTTGTTTTGATTTGGCTCACTAGCATATCCACCACATATTTACACCAATCATACTGGCATGCAGTATTCATATCCTCCAAATAACCAGCAATGTGGGGAGAAACAGATGAATTCTGATTTGGAGCTAACACTGAAGCCACCAAGTATAGAGTTGTTAAGCGTGCAACATCAGTTATGCTTGTGGGATCCGAGTTCATTAACAACGACTGCAGCCTATCAAACACTAAATGTTTCCGGAGCACCAACTTTTTGCCATACTTCAAAATAGCTTTCCTAAAGCAGCGTTTAATCCATGGGGTAACTTGTTATTCTGAATCCCTTAAAATAATCTCCTTATCTCCCCCACACAATCCAAATATCAACTGGACATCCAGTCCAGTAACACCTATCAACTCTCTACCAACCACAAATTTCCCAACATGCTTGTCAAATGATGAAACCATCTCCTTAATGTTGCCTTCAAATTTTACACATTTTTTCAACAACCTACTTGTTTCACTTTGAGTTATAGCTTTAAACATTATCCAGATAGGGGGTTTTTTCAGCTCTACTAGATGGGCATCCTCATAATTTAGACTAGATATCTCATTCACACAAGTGCGAAGATTGCTCCTATACCAAGTCTCGTACATAGGAACTTTTGGTTCATCTATAAAGTCAGAACACATTAAGCCACTGTTAAGCAAACAATTTTTATCGAATATTAAATTTTATCAAACATAGGGAAAGTTAAATGTACCAAAGTACTCTGAATCCCGCATCTTTCGCCTTTTGACTGAAATCTCAGACCCATCAGAATCTCTTGAAGATGATTCTTGATCTTCATTTTCATCAGATTCTGAATGTTCGGGCTCCCTCTTTGTTCTTCTTTTCTTGAACACGAACTGGCCATCAGACTCTAAGGGAGATTGCAAATAAATAAATAAAATATATTAACCAACATTAAATCCGACAAAAGTTTAAAATTTCTGCCCCGGGGGTTAAAAAAAAATTGTTGTTATGAAAGATTACCTGAATCTGAGTTTTGAGTAGGGCTGATATCAACAAATTTTTCTGATATTGGTTAATAATTTAGGTTATAATTCAAAATCCTTTTTGTGAAATAAGATTCATCAATGATAATTAATAATTTACTAACCTTTCCCTCGATTCTTATCATGTTTCACTGCCTTGCCTTTCAGAGAAGCCATATCCTTTAATTTTGATGATTTCCTCTTCATTCAATCTGTCAATCGAAAATATTAAGGGAAAAAATGGCAGAAATCTGATTCCATTTTCTGTATTTAAAACAAAATTAATTCATATCCCAGTCTTCTCCAAACCAAAAATTCTCTGAACCATAGGGCTTTCCCATCCAACCAAAATACTATTTGATCAATTTTCGGGTGATGTAAACAACAAAAATAACATGCAAATTCATATTATAACTCTAGAAAGTCATTCGATTAGGGTTCGGTGTTTAAAAAAAAATCCTAAATTATCCACATGGAGAATCAACCCAAAAGACAAAAATTATATATTCAAGACCCAAATAGAACTCAAGCTTATCTTCATAAACCAAAATTCTAAAACACTTGAGAATGTCTAGCTGGAAATAGAAAACCCCAACAAATTAATCAAACCCTATAACTTGTTATAGGCCGTCTCTTCATTTATGAAGTTTCCAAAAAAACTTCCGATATAATCATCTCTTAAAACAATCCAAACCCATATTTAAAGGGTATTTGTCAAAAAATCATTAATAAACCCCCTTCTGGTTCGAATTTTTTCATAGAAGGTGAGAATCCCAAGCTAAATAATATCCCTCCATCTAAATTATAAGAAAATTCGGAGCTTACCTTTCAGTCGAAAACTTGTTTCGCCTTGAGAAATCAAGAAACCAAGTTGTCCGCCTTCTTCTTTCGCGAATCGCAACCTGGAAGAGTGATGAACTTGTGTTTTAGAATTTTGGAATGAGATCGGAGGAGAAGGTTAAAAGTCCAAAACAAATTATGCAGCGAGAGTTGAAAGGTTGGAGTGAGATGGTGTCATGCAGGTTGATTGGACAGAGGCTTTACTTCTGAAATGGTTTTGGTCATTCCAAGACAAATTATGCGGAAGGAAATTTAAGGGCAAAATGGTCTTTGCTCCCTTAAGAATTGTATCTCCTCACACTTTATTAATCACATGTATCAACACACACTTTAAGACTCCCAATTGTACTAGAGAAAACTTTGCCCAAAAATTATTCAAGTGAGAGATACTCCAAAGACCCACTTAAAATTAAAGATCTCAATTGACACGTCCAATAAACAAATAAAATAAAAAAATACATAATTAGGTAATGATCGGTAAATGAGAAAACAAAAGTATAATTTAAACACAATTCTAAAACTAAACAAATATCATAATCTAATAAAAAAAAATAGTAATAATGACTAATGGATGGTAATGAGCTGTTTAATGCTTATAGTTATGGATACGGGTCAAATGACCCAAAATTTGTTCTCAGGTTATTTATTAAAAAAAATGTAACAACTCGGGCTAGCGGGCTGACCCTGTAGACCTGCGGGGTGGCCCAGTTTAGCCCACGGGCTAACCGATTTGGGTAAAAAAAGTATGGATTTAAACGTGTCTATGGTTCATGAACTCTAACCCTATATTTTTCAGGGTTAAACGGGTCAGCCCGTTTAGCCCGACCCGAATAAATAAGTTTATAGAGATAAAAGGATTTTGTGATGCTGTTGAATTGGGAGATAAAATAATTTAATGTATTTTTTTTATGAATAAAGAGAAAAAGTATTTATCAGGTTTAAGGTATGAATTTATTTTTAATTATTCAGTTTAATTCTCCGTTAGTATAATTTTCTGTTTTAATTTGGGTTAAATTTATGTGTATATCATTTTAATTTACGCTATATTTAAACATAGTGGATAGAAAAAACATACATTTCTAACTTTTTAATATACTGTATTAAATAGAAAAACTAAGTTTTATATTATAAAAAGGCCCAATGTATACATCATAATATATGTTGTGAATTGTGATGTGTATGTGCACAAATTAAAAGGAGCTAGAACGACGCCGTTTTGGGAGAACTGGAGGCTCTGTACAGGAGCTGATCCGCTCCCGTCACCATTATAATTATAAGCAGTATTACAAATTCAAAATCCACCACCATTAGGTCTCAATCTCCCACGTAACTGCTTCCTTCTTCAGCAATCCCTTTGCTTCTCCTAATGCCAATGAGTATGTTTATTTTTTCTCTTGCTGATTGCTAGTGATTTATTTAAGAGTTTTTAATTTATTTGTTGATAATCAAGCCTACGAATGTGATGTTGAGATATTTTATCAACATTTAAATGATAGTCTCGACTTAGTCTTACCCGCTTTCATTTGTTGGTACATGGGAGGTAATGTATACAAAGTGTTCGATAAAATTCCTCTTTGTAGTTGATATTAGAATTTTTGGTTTGGTGATAAGGTTTTATGAATGAGTGACTGCACATATTTCTTCCTTAATTAGATTATTTCGTGTTAATTTGATTGAATTCTCCATACCGATTTTACTATTTATGCTATTGATATTCTTGCTTCCAGTTCTGACACTAGTAAAAAGTATGAGACAAGTGAGAATGCTTTTGCTTTTTTATAAATTTCGTGTTACTTGTATGACTAACGGGTAATAGTTTTTTTTGGTTCCATCGTGTCTAGGGTTTAATTCTCTTACCCTAGAGTTTAATTCTCTTACCCTGAAACTCCTTTTGCTTCGGGGTGCTGATGAAGGTCATATTTGTATATGGGATTTATCAAAACCAAACTTATTTCCTCCCACTCAAGGTATGCATTTTTTGAAACTCTTGGGCTATTAAATTAAGCTACTGTTTGCTATTCTATTCTTGTATGTTAGGAAATAAATAAAATGTTGCATTTATTTTAAGAATCAAGAAACTGTGCAGTAGGACTCAGTAGGAGTTTATTTAGTTATTTGATTGCTGGATTTCAGGCATTCTATAAGGTGTCAAAACTGAGGTTTGACAGCAACCCTGTTTTCGAGGAGAAGGTCCAACAGGCTGTAATCCTCATTAAGTATTATACTCCGTAACTGTTTTGAATAATCCTGATCATGAAGTATTATAACTGTTTTGAATAATCCTGATCATGAAGTATTATAACTATTTTCTATATCGATAAATTTATCCACATGACCTAACATGGTTCTATGGATAAAGATTGGACCCAAGAGGAGCTTAATAAAACTGCTGAAGCAGATGGATATGGGGCTGTTAAGTAAGTTTCTTGTGGGCTGTCTATTTGAATCTTTCTCTTCTTTTAGCTCTGCTCAGAATTCTATCTTAGTGAAGAAATTGACGGGATCTATCAGCTGCTTTTTCTTATTATTGGGACAGAAATGTTATACACTTCCCGTGGCTTTTTCTTCAAGAATGCAATTTATTTGTATATGAAACAGATACGCAGATCTGAAGAATAACAGAACAACAAACTATACATTCAGTTGATTGTTGCTATGATTTTTAGATGAATATTTCGTATTGCTAATTATTTATGATTAATTAATACCTCTAGAATAATGTTTTGATGAACCTTCTGTTTTTTACACAATCTTTTTATAAGTTATACCTGAGAATTTTGTGTTGTTTTTGGATTGCCAATTTATGAAATTGGATTCTACTTTTTGGTTTTTGTTTCTGTTGAAATCTATCTGCGATCTTTAAAATTTTCTCCTATTGTCTACTTCTTATCAGGAAATTTGGGAAAGATACTGGAGTATTGAAAAAAGTAGGCCAACTCCACCCATTTTAATTATAAACTCTATTCAATGTTCTTCACTTTGCAATGACATATAATCAATTTTTCTTTGAATTTTTCTTTAATGGCCATCTTCAGTTTTATGTTCTTTTATAAGAAATGGAGAACGAAGCACGGTAATCATATAAGAACATTTAAAAATCTTAGGAGCGTTTCAAAGATGGATGGGCTTTTAGTTTAATTTGTGATTCACACCTGTTCTTCATATTTGCAATAGTCTGGGATTTTAGACTTGGCTCACTGCAATGAATGCACATTAGGACTTCACTGGCTCCAGTTTCGGGTATCCTAAGGTAATTTCGTTGATTTTTGAATATGACAAAGAACATGATGTGTGCAGCGGATGCTTGCCATTGGCACTTACTGACGGCATCAGCCATGTTCCGAGGCAAAATGAGCACGAAAGAAGTAGACCAGCAGATGCTAAGCGTGCAGAAGAACTCGTCCTACTTCATCGAGTATTCGAGTGGTTACCTCACAACTCAGTCAGGTGAGTAATAAACGATTAGTACTAATTATACATTGAAACTTGAAGTCTTGATGGTAATTTCTTCACTTAGTTTCAAGAAAACTCCTGCTATTTGTGTTATATGTCCGAAAGATATCATGTAGAATTGTTGTATTTTGGAAGTGGGGGTATTTGTCGATTAGTCTGTAACAATGGTCAAAGGAGTTAGGTCAAATGTGGAGTATCGACACTAGAGTAGATGACATTCGATTATCCTTTGCCTTTTGTTGAAGTCCTCGCCCTCTATTTATGGAAGAATAGAGTGCTCGGCCTTCAACTCATAGATCCTAATAGAAGGATCAGGAAAATCCTAAGATAAACATTCTAGACAACATTTTAGATCTTCAACATCTTAGACAACATTTGATTCTAAAGAGTTAGTCATTTGAAGAAATAGCAAATTCTGATTTTAAACAATATGTGACAACATCACGGACAACAACATCAACAATCTTCCCCAATTTGACATTTTTGCTTCAATACAACTAATGTATATATTTTGCAATATATAAGTCAGTAATATGTGCATGATAGAGATCCGCATATGTCAAGTACACTCAACAAGTTAAAGAGTGTAGCAAAACAGTCAACTGAATAAAATCAGATTGAGTAATGAAGTGTATACTCAATTCAAAATATTACTACTAAACTGAGAAATAAACCTATCACCTCTAATATAGTATGTTCCTAACAACTGATGAAGGAAGTAGTAATTAAAAAAAAAAACCAAGAAGTATTTTTCAGACTTTTGGTGTTATTTTTCTATATACGTTAGGCATATAAGCTAGGGAGCCCTAACTTAACCCAAAACCATGGTCAAAGGTGAAGGGTTGATTCCTGTAGAATAGAAGGACTCTCTAAAGTGAGAGTCAAAGACTTGTATTAGGGTATTTATAAGAGAGGTTACAAGAAGATAGGAATGAGTAGTTACAACTAACAAGAGGTTTATAACTACCAAGATAAACTATACTACTTAATATTCCCCCTCAAGCGAAGCGGGAGCGAAGAGACGTTGAGCTTGTGTCGAAAGAACTCAAAAAGAGGCCGAGCAAGGCTCTTTGTAAAGATGTCTGCCAATTGGTATTGAGAAGGCACGAACTGAGTAATTAGGCGACCAGTGGTGACGAGCTCTCGAAAAAAATGATAGTCTATGTCAATATGTTTTTCTCGCTTGTGAGCGACTGGATTTTGAGAGAGAAAAATGGCGCTCTTGTTGTCGCAGAGTAGAGTAGGCGTAGTGGTGGGAAGAGCCTTAAGCTCCTTCAGCAGCGAGCAGATCCAGACAATTTCTGATGAAGTGGTTGCCATGGCTCGATATTCGGACTCACAGCTCGATCTGGAGACTGTAGGTTGTTTCTTAGCCGCCCAAGAGACAAGGTTGGTGCCAAAAAATATAGCATATCCAAAAGTGGAACGACGAGTGTCAAGGCATCGAGCCCAGTCAGCATCTGAGTATGCGAGCAGTGTTGGGCGACCAGGAGAGAAGGTAAGGCCGAGATGAGAAGTCCCCTTAACATAGCGAAGAATACGCTTGACAGCTTGAAAGTGGTCGATTGTTGGTTTTGCTTGAAACTGACTGACAGTGTTGACCGCAAAGGCGAGATCGGGACGAGTAATGGTAAGATATTGGAGGGCGCCGACCAGTGATCTGAACAAGGTAGGATCGGAGAAGGGAGTACCATCTAGGCGAAGAAGGTCAGAGGTGGAAAGCGGAGTTGCAACAGGCTTACAATCGAGCATGTCAGCACGAGTGAGGATGTCGGCTGCATATTTGGATTGGCCGAGGAAGAGGCCGCTATCAGTGTAGGTGACCTCAAGGCCAAGGAAGTATGTTAGTCGACCAAGATCCTTGATGGCAAATTCTTTATTGATCCTGGAAATAAGGCGAGTGGTGAAAGAATGATCATTGCCAGTGATTATAATATCATCAACATAGACGAGGAGAAAAAGAGAAGTACGACCTGACATATAGATGAATAAGGAGGTGTCCGATTTGCTTTCAACAAAACCAAGGGCGAGAAGGAAGTCGCAAAAGCGTTGAAACCAGGCGCGAGGAGCTTGCTTCAAGCCATATAGGGCTTTGTTGAGTTTGCAAACGTGCTGAGGGCGAGAAGGATCAACAAAGCCAGGCGGTTGTTTCATGTAGATGGGTTTGTCTAAAAGACCATGAAGGAAGGCGTTGTTGACGTCCAGTTGATGGAGCGACCAGTTATTCATGACGGCAAGAGAGAGAATAACACGAACAGTAGAGGACTTAGCGACCGGGCTGAAGGTGTGGTCATAGTCGAAACCAGGAATTTGAGTGTAGCCTTGGGCGACCAGCCGAGCTTTGTGACGATCAATGGAGCCATCAGCAAGAAACTTTGTTCGATAGACCCATTTGGAGCCAACAATGTTCGCGTCGAGGGGAGGAGGGACCAAGTCCCAAGTTTTGTTTTTGTGAAGAGCTTTGAGCTCCTCGTCCATGGCGGTCAGCCAGTGTTGTTGTTTTGCCGCCGAGGAGAAACCTTTGGGTTCAGGAGAGGTATGAATGGCAGTGAGCAAGGATGTGGTGGTGAAAAGGGAGGAATCAAAGGGATGTTTGGTTTTAAAGATGCCATCCTGAGATCTTGTTCGCATGCCATGAGTTGGTGGAGGTCGAGCAGCAGGAGGAGGGCGAGCAGGTGGAGGAGGGCGAGCAGTTGGTTGGGTGGACGGAGGCGTAATGTCAGGTTGAAGACATAGCGAGCAGGGAGATTCAGGGGAATCATTGGGGCGACCAGGCATAGAAGGAGGAGAAGAGAGCGGCAAGGGAAGAGAGCTATCAAAAGTAGCAACATCGAGGGAGGAGAAATCGGGGTATGGTCCACTTGTAGCAAAGGGAAAAAGAGACTCATCAAAGCGAGCATGCCTAGAAATGTACATGCGCTGCGAGCAGGGGTCAAAACAACAGAACCCCTTATGACGAGAACTGTATCCAAGAAAAACGCAAGAAATACTGCGAGGAGAGAATTTATTAGTAGTATATGGACGAAGACAAGGATAAACACAACATCCAAAGACACGGAGATTATCATATAGAGGAGGAGTAGATAGAAGCATCTCATAAGGGGATTTGGAGTTAAGAATAGGAGAAGGTAAACGATTGATAAGATAGACGGCCGTGCAAAAGGCCTCAACCCAAAAGGTGGTCGGAACGGAAGATGAAAACAGTAAAGCCAGCCCCATTTCAGTAATATGGCGGTGTTTTCTCTCTGCTCGGCCATTTTGGGCCGGAGTGTAGGGGCATGACATAGTATGTATAATTCCGGAAGAGAGAAAAATGTCACGAAGTTTGTGGTTGGTGAATTCAGTCCCACCATCCGATTGAAAGCGTTTTATCTTACGATCAAATTGGTTTTCAACCAAACTTTTAAAGTTAACAAAGGTGGAGACAAATTCAGATTTTTGACGGAGGGGATAGAACCAAGTAAATCGAGAATAATCATCAATGAACAAGGCATAATAACGAAAACCATCATGAGATTTAATAGGTGAGGGACCCCATAAGTCACAGTGAATAATGTCAAGAACATGAGAAGCACGTTTTGAGTTTAGAGAGAAAGAAAGCCGAGTACTCTTAGATTTTTGACATGCCGAGCAACTAACAGGCCTAGGAAGCAAAGAAGTGGTGGAAATATGTCCTTTTCGTTTAAGTACATTTACAACATCAAAAGCAACATGCCCTAATCTACTATGCCATATTTCAAAAGAACTATGGTTCGAGCGAGCACGTAAAGAGGAAGCAAAGCTATAGTGACATTTTTCCAAAACATATAAACCATGATCAAGTCTGCCGTGAGCAAGAGTCAAGCCTGTAGTCCGATTCTGAATTTCAAAAGAATTGTTAGAAAAGATAAGACGAACAGGAAAGTCATTGGTCAATTTGCTTACAGAGAGAAGATTTTTCGTAATGGAAGGAACAACAAGAACATTTGAGAAAGATAAGTCAGAATATAAAGATGAGTACCAGTGTGAGTAATTGGGAGGATATTACCGTTTGCGACGACGACTCTATCAGTACCGGTGTAGGGCGAGCACGAATCAAGAGCAGCCGAGGAGGGAACCATGTGCGAGGAGGCCCCAGTATCAACATACCAGTTGAGAGATTAGCGAGGCGAGCAGAATCATTGCGAGGAAAGGAGCCAACGGTGTTCGCCTGGCGAGGAGAGGAGGATTCATAGCGCTGGGGACAGGTTGGAGCATAATAGCCGTCAAATCTACAGATCTGGCAACGAGGAGACGATCTAGCACGACCTCGCCCACGTCCTGCATAGCCGCGAGCAGGAGGGCGACCACGACCAAATTGCTGGCGAGCAGGAGGTCGGCCTAACACGGAAGACGCCGAGGAGCGAGCAAGAAAAGCAGGCGACTGCGACGAAGTGGAAGGGGTTTCAAGACTACGGGTGAAGAGGTCGTGAGATTCGGCCTTGGCGAGCAGATCTGAAAACGAGGGGAGAGGCGAGATGTTGATTTGAGTGGTGGAAAAACCGTGAAACTCTGGACCCAGGCCACGAAGGAACCAATGAGATTTGTCTGTAGGATCAAGGGAGCAGCCCATGGAGGAAAGCTGGTCGCACAGGTATTTAAAGGCGGCCCCATAATCAGAAACGGATCTTGAACCTTTCTTGATGAGTTGAAGCTCATCTTTTAGTCGTAATTCACGAGCTTTGGAGGGCTGGTTGAATGCCTCAGCGAGGGCATTCCAGATTTCCAGCGAGGTCGAGCAGCCAACGGTCACCGCCATGGCCTCTTCGGTAAGGGTGGACGTCAAGAAAACACTCACGATTTGATCACGAGAGTACCACGTTGTGTAGAGTGGATTAGAAGAGGACGCACCATTGGTGGTGACGGTGGTGGGAGGGGCCGGGGAGGAGCCATCAACGTAGGGCAAAAACTTTTGGGTAACAAGAAGCGGATGGACTTGACGATACCACATTGGATAATTTGTGGGTTTTAACTTGATGGTGACAAGGTGAGTCATAGCATGAAGGGTTAGGGTGGCGTCAAAGACGGAGGTGGTCGCCGGTGGGTCGGCTATGGAAGAAGAAAGAAGGAGGGGGAGAAAATAGGCCCAGAAGAGATTAGGCTGATACCATGTAGAATAGAAGGACTCTCTAAAGTGAGAGTCAAAGACTTGTATTAGGGTATTTATAAGAGAGGTTATAAGAAGATAGGAATGAGTAGTTACAACTAACAAGAGGTTTATAACTACCAAGATAAACTATACTACTTAATAATTCCCATTATATACCCTTGCACACATTCATGTGGAACCGATGTGGGAAGTATATCTGGATTTTAGCTTAATGTTGGGTTATTGATATTGTTATTAGAATGCACTCAGTTACATTAATTTTGTCTTGAAAACTAAATTTTAGTTCATAAATATTTTTTAGAAAATCCTTTTTTATTGGTTGGGCTGGCCCGTTAGACCATGTAAAGGCTAGACTGGGTTACATTTTACCGGCCCAACCCAGTGATTTCATTTTGCTCGATGGGCTGGTCTAGGCTGAGCCCAATTTGGCAGCTCTATATTGCGTGCCCTAGATGGCAAAATTCATCGGTACATCGTCCGTCTGCCTGTCCAATTACTCCGTCCGTCTGTTCGCCGGTCCGCCATTAATAGTTCTTTTCAAGGTACGAAAAGGCCCTTGTGTTGTTCACATTTAAATTCGTATGATTAATTTATACCTATAGTAGTTTTGGTAAAACTTGCTTATTTAAATGCAGATTGCATCTTGAATCTACTTTAAATGAACTAAATTATGATGAGAATCTTAATACTTTCTTGAGATTGGCATTTTTGAGATAAGTTGAACAAGTTTGAGATGTGCTTCTTATATTCAATTGTTTATATGAAAACAGAGGTTCAGATTCTTTCTTAGATCTTGTTTTCTCTTTTGCTTTTGTAAATATTTGTAGATCCTCTTTTTAGGATTATGGATTACAAGTAAGACATTCCCTGGTCCATCTTTTTATTTACCTAAAAATTAAAATGCATCTGATCTCCAACATATCCTTTACTTAGAGTGAAATGGTATTGATAGAGGATTTTACTTTCTTGTTTATATAGAAGCCCCGTGTATCATTTTTGTTAATAAGGAAAAATTATACTTTTATTGCATAAATAGGGATGAGAAATCCGTAGCCTGATTATAGATTCAATTACATAGCATAATTCCAACTCTTAGACACATCAGATATACACTTGGAAGAAAATACTAGCAATTAGGATATCGTTTTTGAATATAGTCACAAGTAGGCAGCTTTCCCAAAGCAACTGGAGCCTTCCAAACCACCCATCTTCTCAAAGTAAATATGAATTTCCATGGGCTCCGAAACGTCGTCCGAACATCCAATCTGGTATCCCACCCGTTCTCTTGTATCCCAATTTTTTGTTCTTATCACTCTAGCACATAGCGATTCCCTTTCACCATTTACCTAACAAGACTTTATTTCTGAGGAGAATCCCCCCAATTCCCCAACCTCCACCTTCTCCCATGCCACTAAATAATTACTGTGGCTCATCTTCTTTCCAATCTTCCCATAAGAAGTCTCTCATCTTCTTCTCAATTAATTTGGCAATACCAGCTTGGATTCTAAATAAAGATGTGAAATATGCCAGTTGAGCATTGAGAACGGACTGAGTCAAGGTAGGTCTACCTCCTTTGGATAGAAACGCCTACTTCCATCCAGCTAACCTTCCATGTATCTTATTTAACTTCTGTCAGTTTTCACGGCTAATAATGCCTTGAAGTGTCCTTACGTATAGCTGTAGAAAGTACTATATATTCAAAATTTGTATCTGAGGGTCGTAACTAGAGTTGGTTTAGGAAAATAGTATTTCTTCTTAGGATTATGGATTACAAGTAAGACATTCCCTGGCCCATCTTGTTATTCTTTCTATTACTAATGATGGTCTCAAGGATCTTTGTCATATAGTTAGTTCAACTAAATTAATAATCACTTTATTTTCCTGAAGAATGCATCTGATTTCTAACTTATCCTTAATTTCTTGTTTGTATAGAAGCCCCATGTATCTTATTTAAGTGTTGTCAGTTTTCACAGCTAATTATGCCTTGAAGCGTCCTTACGAGTAGCAGAAGAAGAAAGTCTCTGTTTTAAACATGACGATTGCTAACCTATTTTGTTCATCTTGAAATGATAAACATGACTTGATCTCAGTTAGTTACATTTTATTATATAAATTTGTTTGCCCTTTATTTTTGAAATTTTGTTCCATCCGACAATTCAGAACTTTGAGTAGATAATTTTTTTCTGTTTTCCTTTTAATTTTTTGGGTGCATCAAAGTATGGTGTGTCTAATGTTTATTAGTATCTGAAATTTCACCACTGCTGTTTTCTGAGTCTACATTTGTTATGCTACAAGGCTAACTGTTCGTAATTGTTTTGACAGTTTCAGAAAGCAGGAAATGTCTAATTTCACTCGCACATCAGGACCTTCTTCTACATTTTGGACAATTTGCGATGGATGCAAGATGCATTTTGAGTATCTGAGGATGTATTTGGGTCGAGTTCTTCAATGCCCGAACTGCCAACATCATATTTTGGCAGTGGCAACGCCACCTCCTCGTGGTTATAGACAGGGTTAATCCTACCCTGGATTGGTAGAACCTCGTTGTGTTTAGACAACTTGTTAGATTCATTTCAATGTTTGTGTGTTTAAACAATTGGATTTTGTAAAATGCTATTTTCAGACTATTTCAAATAAGGCATGTTATAACAGTCAAAATGCTTCATTTAATTCCTTCGATTTGAAACATTTGGTATGACAATTATCATGTTGGCAGTGCGTAGTTACGACTGTAATGTGTTGCTTGCTGGAATTTGATTGTTTATTTTATAATTGCTAACACACACTACATGTTATATCAATACGAAAATTATAAAATATTGTGTTATCAGTAATTATATTTAATTTTTTCCTATATATATTAATTAGCTTTTAATTAATTATAGTTGTTAGATTACTTGTACATCTATATATTAAACATTATATTTGAAATTAAACGAAAACTATTTAAAGATTAATTAATCTTTTTTGTATTGCTCGACGTATTGGAGTAGCGCGAGGTACGTTGTGAAGTGTAATATTGCTCAAGCCAACCGTACAACTGATGTTGGAGTTGGGATGTCAAGGCATCAATCAATTGCTCTGGTAAGTGTTCACTAAATTTAATTCAAAATAATTTCAATTTAATTATTTATATTATATAAAATAATTTTTATATGTTCATTTGGTACGAAATAGGAGCGGGAGACGGGGCGTGCACCCACACACTTGGACCGGTTGAACATCATTCATCCGTTTGATGCATCTACGCAGACGTCCACATATGGACGCACTACTGATCTTCACGTAAGTTTAATTAATTAAGTTTATGTTTTATTTAATTAAATGTATTAAACTATGTATTAATTTAATTTTTTAAATTATGTAGTTGAATGTCAACCGGAGGATTGAAGAGGCCACGACGCAGGCTTCTGCTGAAGCCGGGACCAGCTCTCCCCCTCCGCCGATTGACGTTAACCAGATTTACCTGGACGTTGCCCCAACTAGCCGAGGACGGGTCCTTGGCCTTGGTCAGTTGAGCAGCACTGTGAGGTCGTCTAGTCCGTCCCAGCGTGCATCGCAGGCCTCTGTATCCTCCACTGCAGTTCCGGACCCGAACAAAGAGAAGATAAGATTTTGATTCCAGTGGGGACAACTATAATCATGGTAGCTGCGGTGAAGTAGGCACGGGTATCAACGTTTAGTACTTCCCTATCCTCCGGTCTACTAATTCTAGCATCCATAGCAAAGCATCCCTAAGCTCTCTAGTTCATTACTAACCAAATCCTTGAAAAAAAGCAAGGTTCGAAGACGCTCGACCAGACTAAAAAAAAATGGGTGAGGACCCTAAAACGTCATTTTCTATTTAATCCAACTCGACCTACAAAACAAGAATCTGATTTAGTTGAGTAGTTTGCTCTAAAGTGGACGATTGAGCAACAGAAAGAGGTTCGGCGGTGGAAGAGGTTTGATGATCTCCTGCAGACTCCGCGACACCAGACGCTTAAGGAAGGCAGCGAAGCGACTTCTCTCGATAGAGCGAGCACATCGTTCCGCTCTGTTGATCGATGGTAGTATAAGAGATCTGCGTCGGGCCCGTCCTCTAGGCACCTTTGGAAGGCAGGGAGTGTGACAACGTACACGCTTCCCTTGACTCCATAGGGCCCTTTCATTAGTTGCAGGGTTTGGTGGCCCGAAATTTACTTGGCTTTGCCAAAAGGCCCACTCGTAATTGATTAGCCTCTCATATAGTTGAATCTGAAAAAAACGAAAGACGGATTGGGCACTCAAGCTACGTAAGTGCGCTCCTGCGCACCAGCTGAGCCCTTTCCCATTTTTAGATCTTCAGATTCGATAATAGAGTCGACTAGCCAGGTCTAAGGTTAGGCAAGGGCAAGCCAATTTCACTGGAAAGAAGGACCCCGAAGGGAGTTAAAAAACCGAGCAATGGTATAATAGGTACTCGATCTGCGGTTCGCCCAAAGTATGCTACTGTCAAGCTACCTACCACCCAACTGAAAGCTCACTTACATCCTTCAGTCTTGGATCTGGTTTCCTCCTTCCTAAAAATTCTCACCTTCGGTTACTTCGTTCCTTACCCTCTCGGCCAAGTTGCTTTACGCTCTTCAATTTCACAAGCAATTGAGTTGCGATCCGCGTCTTAGATCCAAATCGAACTGGTTTAAATCCGTATAACTCAATCAAAAACAGAAAGAAGGAAAGCGGAAGGGGGAAGGTTCTCATTAAAGTCGACAAAGCACAATTCAACATTGTCGTCCATAACCAATAGAACAATTCTTGTAGGTATCTGACCAGATCTTCTTTTAGTTGAACCAGATCGACAACATTTGTCTGCTTCGGTTTACCTTCTTTCAGTGGTCGCTTTTGTGGCTAGCTCGTTATCTTGGTCATATGTGGGCACCTGATATCTATGAGCGTTCACCCATCCCGGTTACAACATTCCTTTCTATTGCGCCTAAAATATCTATTTCCGTAATGGCCACCTTCAACCACTACTTCCGAAAGCTAAGTAGCACTATGGGTCGGTCGTTGGGGATGTCTCCTGATCAGATAGAGTCATGCTTTCAAGAGACGATGAGCTCTCCCCCTCCGCCTTTCAATGCTCCAAGTCTAGCTCCAGCTCCAGACGCAACCGCATCTCAAGACGACGAAATGGATGGGAGGCAGTTCGGTGACGACGACGTGAATTTGGCCGGTGACAATTTGGATGATTTTTTTAACTATGGTGGTGATGTTTGAATAATTTATTTTTCTGTTGAACTATTTATTTTTCTGTCGAACATATATATTTCGGTTGATTTTTTTTAATGGATCTGTCCTTTATCGTCAATCATGTGAGCCAATTTCTCTAGGCCCCTATTGTAGATCATGTTGGGAATAAAATGAGATTTTGATTAAGATACCAAAATCCCTTAAGACATGTCAAGTAAGATAAGTCAAATTCAATGAATATGTTTCAGGAATGTTGGAACATATATATTAGGCTAGTTGAACAGCTGACGTGTTAAGCAGCTTATAGATACACAAATTGAGGGGGAACACAAGCTTAGAAGATCACAAGAATCAAGTTCCTCAAGGCTTAGAACCAGAAGAGACAACTATGCTGAAAGCACAAGATTAGAAGAGTTCAACTGTGCTGATAAGAGAATCAGCAGAGTAGGATCAGAAGAGACAACTCTTCTGATAGGCCAATGCTAGAAGATCACATCAATTGGATCAAGCCTACTGAATAGAACTCTACTTGAATCAGAAGAAATGCTCAGCAGAGTTGATCAACACACTAAACCAGAAAAGTTCAAATTCAGCCTAAGACAAGAGACAACTGTGCTGATGAGGTCAACTTCACTGATATGGAAGAAAGGACATCAAGAAACTAACTAATATCTGGATTTTATATTAATATTGGTTTATTGATATTTTTATTAGAATGCAGTAGTTACATTAATTTTGTATTGAAAACTAAAATTTAGTTCATAAATCATTTCTAGAAAATCTCTTTTTATGGGTTGGGCTGGCCCATTAGGCAATGTAAAGGCCGGACTGGGTTACATTTTACAGGCCCAATGAGAGTATGGGCCTGCCCAACCTAGTCCAGTGATCTCAATTTTCTTGATGGGCTGGTGGTATAGGCTCAGACGAGCGGCAAAATTTGTCAGCTCTATTTTACTACGCGTGTTCTAGATGTCAAAATTCTTCAAAGCTTTAGTCTACCACGTACCGATGCATCGTCCGTCCGCCTGTCCAGTTCATACGTTCGTCTGTTCACCGGTCTGCTGCCCGCCATTTATAGTGCTTGAATTCTCAAAGTACGAAAAGGCCCCTGTTTGTTCACATTTAAGTTTTTCCTTATTCGTGCGATTAATTTTAAACTAACGTAGTTTTGTTAAATTCTGATTATTTAAATGCTAATTGCATCTTGAATCGAGCTATTTTGAATGCAATATTATGAGATTAATTTACTATGATCCATTAAATAAATGATTTTAAATAACTGTACACATTAGTTGGTTTTAAGGAGCACTACCGTAATGCTATAGGCCTCTTATAAATCCTCTATCACCACGTTTTTGTCGAATAAGGGCTAGTTTGGATTGATGGATGGGAAAACATGAGACAAATTAACTCACCCTTCCCCTAGGACTATTAGTCCCACAAATGCATGATAAATAGTACAAAATTAGCGGGCCTTGCATTAAACCCGGGCCACAATCAATCAAACCAAACGTTTGATTAGTCGAAAATAAAATATCAATCAAGCCTAATCCATGCTAATCTAACAAACCAAACATACCCTAAGAAAATTAATTAACCTATATATGCATTAATTAGAATAGAAAAGGTTTGGTGAGAGATAGATTAATTAGTAATAAACATGCTTTTCTCATCAATTCCTTCCCTTGGTGTTGTTGGGTATCAGCCAACTTTTCTATGATTCAAATTAACTCTCATTTGTTCTTCAGCAAACGATGCTATTCGCTTGTCATGTCGCACCAACCTTCTGTTCTGGTATTGGGTGTTGTTGACAAAATGAAAGAATACCCTGTTGCCCTTTATCTGTTCGACGAAATGCATGCGTCGATTGAGGTTCCTGCAAACGAGTACAGTACACAAAGACCATCTTCATTAATTGCATGCTCACATAGTTTGAAAATCAAAACCTTTACAAACCAGATGTCATTTGGTTGGTAAAGTTGCAAAGGCAGAAACTCTGTTCAGAAAACTTTAGATTTTCAAACTACATATCTAAGAGCCAAACTGTGAAAAAGTCACATGTTGCCGTCCCGGCCAACCCAGCCGCACTTCGCCTCCCAACCAGCCTCGTCACACGTCGTACTCCCTCCCAGCCTAAATCGCACGTCGCTGCCCCAAACATCTTCGGCTCACAAGTAGGTAGATACATGCTTGGATTTATTTTTTTGTTCTTCATGGATTTTGTGACGGTAATGTCCAGTTCGTACTCGGAATTTTAAGACGTGAATTTTGTTCATCTTCTGCTCATGTTGAGTTTTGTGAATTTATTTTCTAAACTTTTTTTCGGGATTTATTTCCAAAAACTTGATGCTTTTTCAAAATTTTATTTCGAAATCAATTTCATTTTTTTTTTTAAATATGATTGATTCGATGGTGACTCATTGCAAATTGCTAATCTATAAATTAGGTTTGAGTTCACCTTTATTTTATGATTAATAGGCCGGTATGAGTTTTATTTTTAATAATTCTCAATTTCCCCACTAAGCAATTATTACATCAATCATCAAAGCTTATGCTATCCTCGTGATTGTTTGTGTTATGGAACTGTATCCACTTAGCAATTCCTCATACATAATAAAACAAGACAAACAGAAACGCAATGAATTGAAACGAATAAAATTTTGCTATAATGTGTGTGACACCGTCTCACGGATCTTTTTTTGTGAGACGATTAGTTAGTAACTACTAGTTGTTACTTAGTCTATAAATATAGATTAGAGTCTTTTGTATACCTTATGAATTTTATGCATTTTAAGCATTGTAACACTCAATCTATGAAATACCTTTTGTTTTGTATTTTCTTCTTTAAAATTATAAGATGAGTGTGTGTTTACATCTCTACTTTTAACCCATATTTCAAAATTTTGGATAGGATAATCCATATTTTTCTTTAGATTTTGGTTGGTAAAAATGTGATACTAATATTTAAGTAAAAAGTGATAATAATTTTAACAAAAGTGACTTGTCACTTTTTACTTAAACACTATCACTATTCGTTCAAACATTTTCAATTTTATATATGATGCCGTCTCACGGATCTCTTTCTGTGAGACGGTCTCACCCAAAACTAGCCCCTTGAAAAATTCTATGATCTGACCAACCAAATTCATTTTTTCTCTTGGCGAAGGATGCAAAAAAATTCATTAAAGAAATTTGATTGTAACGTTATACAAGTACTTGCAATGCAACACAACTACATCATCGCCTTTAGTTCCTCAACACCTCGCATCATATGTTCAAGAAGAGCATCGAATGGCTCCAACTCAGATGCCATCTTCGTTGTATTTGTTTCGTGGAACTCACACAAAAGTGTTGGAAAATATCATTATGAGAGTTGGAGCACGATTTAGCCATCATTTGAAGAACAAACCGAAAGTGGACATTTGGTCTGAGAAAGAACTCGATTATCTCTAGATAGGCGTTCGTAGACATGGAAATGCTTATTTGTCTTTGTATCCCGTGTGTTAAACACTGTTGGTCGATAACCCTATACTTTATATGCCATTTTCTTGTTAACTTTGTCTGATTTACTTTATTGTTGGTGCATTTTGAAGGGAACTTGTGTGTTACCTTATTTCATGTCCTGAAGAATGTGATTTGACATATATATAAGAAAAAGTCTTCATTTTACTAAATTGTCAAACTATTCTTTTATGCATAAAAATATACAGAACAATCAAATTTTGGCACATAAACCAATAAGTATGTTTTCCTTTTCAGTAATCAAAAGTAGAATTCGTGAACACTCATGTACGATTCTTCCTCAGAATCTCTTTAGTTAGAGACAAGAGAGAGAATGAGAGTTAGAGAGAGAAAGGGAGAGGAGTGGGTGAGGCGGTGCGGGGTAGATTATAGGGGTAACCATACACTCCCTTCCGAGCGTTTTTCGGTGAGGCAGAAAGAACCTTGGCCCATTAGGACAGATAATCGATGGGTTCCGACGCGGGATTTCAATTTGAGCAGTGGTGTTCATCCAAGAAATGGGGGTAAATCCCCGGAGTGGTTGAGAAGGATTGAGTCTTCCACTTTCTCCTTCTTTTTCAGTAATTTTCCGGCGGCAATAACCATTCCCATCCTATTGGAACGATTCAACCCACTGGGCATGGTCAAAGATATCTATATCTCTAAGAAGAAGAACCGGAAGGGGGAAGCCTTCGGTTTTGTAAGGTTCTCCAATAGTGGTAGTAGGCGGAAGATCGAAGAAGGCCTGAATTCCATTTGGTTCGACAGCTACAAGTTACGCGCTAATCTTTCTAAGTTCAATAGACAAGGAAGCGAGAGGATTCAGGTGGGCGTAACATACGCTGACAGAGTTCAGCAAGGGCAGAGATTTGATAGCTCATTGCCGCAGGGTGTAGGAGTTCTGCACGGGCAGAGATTCGATAGCTCATTGCCGCAGGGTGTAGCAGCTAATCCTATTCAAGCTCCTTCTATTAGGAGGCAGAACGCACGTTTTACCTTTCAATCAACCTCTGAAGTGGGTGCCTGGGTGGTGGGATGTTACACAGGCCAACTAAAAAGAAACATTAATTGGGTCACCCATAGGGACGATATAACAAGTGAATGTGGTCAAAAACTCAATCTATATTATATGGGGGGAAATCTTGTTCTCCTCAAGCTAACAGGGGAAGAATCTCTTGATACTTTATTGACTGGGTTGGATGATTGGTCGGGATATTGGTTTGACTCCATCACTCCCTGGGATAAAAAGGATATTAGCAACTGCAGATCCGTTTGGATCAGATTATACGGGGTCCCCCTTCATGTTTGGAATAGGCATTTCTTCAAACGCCTTGCTCTCCTTTTCGGCAGCCTGGTGGATATAGATAAGTATACATAAGCAAAATCCTTCTTTGGTTTCGCACGAGTTCGAATTATGCTATCGGGCCCAATTCTAACAAATGTCTCCATTTCTCCTATCATTGATGATGCCCCTTTTATCATCAGAATTTTTGAAGAACCGGAGGTCGTACCTTTTCCGGATGAGGTGCTATCTTCTGACTCAGAATTGTCCAATTCCGACTCTGAGGAAAAATGGTGGCAGTGGAAACGGAACCAGAATTTTCCGGCGTACCGGAGACTCCTGATCTTGATGCCGAAACCGGTGATTCAGTGGAAGGTGGGGACCATGATTCAACTTCCGTAAATGGCTCCTCGTCTTTCGTCCCGAATTCATTGGGCGTGGTTAATTCCGCATGGGTCGAGTAGGATTCCACGCGTGAAGTTAATGATCCGGCGTTTGAGGCACCCCATTTTAATTCCATTAATGGGGATTTTAATGGTGATCATTATGATCCGGTAATCCCTCCAATTTATGATCCGGTGATCGAGGTTTCCCAAATGAATTCCATTAATGGCAAAATTAATGGAGATCATAATTGCTTTGGCCCTGTGATTACCCCTGATTATGATCCGGCAATCTCTCCAATTCATGTTCCAGCGTTCGAGGTCTCCCAAATTAATTCCATCAATGGCGAAATTAATGGTGATCATAATTGCCTTGACCCTGTGATTGCCCCTGATTATGATCCGGCAATCTCTCCAATTCATATTGAGGTATCCCATCTTAACTCTACTAATTCCATTTAAGATGCCATTTATGGCGTTTTCTCTCCCCCGATTTCCAGTTCCCCTACCCTTGTCCCAAATACGATCCATTCACCCCCTATTCGCACCATTAGCGCCGATACACCCACTGATCGATTTGTCCCTTATCCATTTTCTACCCTTTCACCTAATCTTGATCATTCCCCTTCCCCTCTTTCTGGTCCCCCCATTCCTGTCCTCCCTCACTCTGGTGGAGCAATACAAGTTCCCTTTGCTCCTTCTTCGTTGGAACCTATTCCCGTGTCCCCCAATCCCCCTCTCCCTCCCCGTCCACCAAAGCCACCCAAAAAAACCAGGATACCTCCAAGTATTAAAAAGAAACTGGCCAAGGAGGAATGGGAGTCGTTTGCAAGAGATTTTGAGATCAACGGTGAGGAAGCTTCTATTATTAATATCCGTAATTTTGGATGCCAGTTGGGTATCCAAGAAAGAGATTCCGAGCGTGAGAGCTCCGGCCGGAAGAGTTGATATTCTTGCCCGAAGCTGTATACAGGTGTTTTATTCTGTTTTTATGCGTCTCCTTAGTTACAATGTTCGAGGGCTTGGTAGTAGTGTTAAGAGGAAGGAAGTAAAAGAGTTGATATCAAAAAATAAATCAGAGGTTTGCTTTTTGCAAGAAACTAAGTTAGAAAATATTGACCCAATTATGAGCATTGGCGTCTGGGGAACCCGGAAATGTGGGTTCGTTTTTAGACCTTCTAAAGGTCGTTCTGGTGGTATTGCGACATTTTGGGATGACGAATTTCTTCAATGTGTAAGCGCCTGGCACGCTACTGGTTTTCTGGTGGTAAATGGGCGTCGTAAAAAGGATGATGCGGATATCTGCTTGATAAATGTATACGCTCAGTGTCACCCTAGAGAGAAGAGACAATTATGGGATACCCTTTCACTGGTAATACAACAGAACATGGGTAATGCTTTTCGACTTCAATCCGAGAGAGTGGGGAGGACGAACTGCAATAACACGAAAGAGATGGAGGACTTTGATCAATTTATCTTGGATGCTAATCTTGTCGAAATACCTCTTTTTGGACGAAGCTTTACTTGGTATAGAACTGATGGAACGTGCAAAAGCAAACTGGACCGGGTGTTACTTAATGAAGAATGGCTTCAAGCGGATCCTCCCACAAGGCTTAAGGGTCTTCCTCGGTCTATTTCGGATCACTGCCCTCTCATTCTTGAAGACCTTATCATCAATTTGGGGCCCAAGCCTTTCCGCTTCTTCAATGCGTGGCTTCAACACCCCTCCTTCAAATCTGATGCGGCTAATTTCTGGAATAACTTGCAAGTCGAAGGCAGAGGCAGCTTTGTCATCAAAGAAAAATTCAAAATGGAGTAAAGAGCACTTTGGAAACCTGGATGCCCGAATTGAGAATAACAAACAGAAACTCTTGGAACTGGATCTTATTGATGATGCATTGGGGTTGGAGGTGGACGAGATTTCTCAAAGACGATCGATTATGGCCGACATTCTCACAGATAGCACGGCGAGACATAACTTTCTTAGCCAAAAGGCGAAAGCCCAATGGTTAAAGGAGGGTGATACCAACTCCAAATTCTTTCATAAGTGCATAAATGTTAGACGAAAAATCAATGATCTCTCTAACATTCGTGTGGATGGTGTTTGGCTGTCCTCTCCGGATGATATTAAAAGGGCGGTTGCGGATCATTTTAAAAGACATTTTCAGGCGCCCAACATAATCCGCCCGAAAATCCCTCACGATCTGGCTGTACATAAAATCAGTGCACAGGATAACGTGATGCTTGCAGCAGCCTTCACTCCTGAGGAAATTAAAGATGCCGTGTGGAGTTGTGAACCCTCAAAGTCGCCTGGTCCGGACGGTTTTACAATGGCTTTCGTCAAAGCCAATTGGGCAGTTTTGAAGGCTGATTTCCAGAGGTTGTTTGATGAATTTCACTTAAATGGGAAGTTCGTCAAAGGGTTCAATCCTTCCTTCATAACCCTTATTCCGAAAAAACTGGGCGCAGAATGTATTAACGACTACCGGCCCATTTCCATGATTAATTGTTCCTACAAAATTATTGCTAAAGTCTTAGCGAGAAGGTTGTCAAAGGTAATTGGGTCGGTGATCTCGGAGACGCAATCTGGGTTCGTTCAGGGAAGGCAGATTTTAGACGGAGTGCTTGTGCTAAATGAACTTATTGATGATGCAAAAAAGAAGAGGTTGGAGAGGCTCTTTTTTAAGATCGATTTTGCAAAAGCCTTTGACTCCGTGGACTGGAGTTTCTTGGATGACATGTTAAAAAGCATGGAATTTGCTCCTAAATGGCGTAAATGGATTCGGGAATGCGTTTCATCGGCCTCTGCATCTGTCCTTGTCAATGGCAGCCCTTCAGCCGAATTCCACCTTCAACGGGGGCTTCGACAAGGGGATCCTCTATCCCCGTTACTCTTTATTATTGCGGCTGAAGGACTAAGCGCCCTTATCTCTAGAGCCTCTTCTATCGGCATTTATGATGTAGTAAAGGTGGGGAGAAAGGAGGTTCCGGTTACGCATCTACAATATGCCGATGATACTATATTGGTGGGGGAGGCGACCACGAAAAATATATGGGCCCTCAAGTGCTTACTGATTAATTTTGAGAGATTATCCGGACTTAAGATTAATTTTTCAAAGTGCATTCTTATTGGTCTTAATGTGGATTCAGAAGTGCAACAGGGATTGGCTGATTTCTTAGGTTGCGGAGTTGGGGCGCTTCCCATGAATTTCCTTGGAATTCAAGTGGGAATTAATCATCAAACAACACAAGTTTGGAAAGGGGTGGTGGAAAAGGTGAAAAATAGAATTAAAATGTGGGAGGATCCCCAAATCTCTTTCGGTGGAAGGATAACATTGCTCAACGCGGTTCTCGTTTCACTGCCTATCTATTATCTATCCCTTTATCGTATTCCTAAAAAAATCTTGAGTGAGCTAGTTAGATTGCAACGTAATTTTTTGTGGGGGGGGGGGGGTGGTGTGAGCACTACAAAAATTCCATGGGTCTCATGGAAGGATATTTGTAGACCTAAGCCAGTCGGGGGACTTGGAATTTATTTAACATTTCTCTTCTTGGTAGGTGGGTGTGGAGGCTGCGTACGGAACCAAAGGCACTATGGGTTAAAATTCTTGACTCTAAGTATGAGATATATTTGCCAAGTGATGCTGCTGCAACGGTGAACATGAGCTATCACTCAAGCTGGTGGAATATGCTTACTGCTCAATTTGCTGAAAATGGACAAAATTCTTGGTTCACCAATAATATGGTAAAGATTGTGGGGTGCGACAGCGATACATTCCTATGGCATGATAGATGGTCCGATCAACCAGCCCTGAAAGATCTTTACCCTAGGCTTTACTCTCTATGTGTTAATAAGGATGCACGCCTCAACGAATCGGGTTATTGGGAAAACGACACTTGGTCTTGGTATATACATTGGAGGAGGCCCCTCTTCGCCTGGGAAGCGCAACTAGTTGATCAGCTGGGGAGCTCGCTGGCTGCCTTACACTTGTAGGCCTCGACTTCGGATTCGTGGCGCTGGAAAGCTTCTACCGATGGTAAGTACAACCCCAAATCCGCCTATGGAGATTTCGTGCTGCCAGCACAGACGCAGACCCTTTGTATCGAAGCTCAAGTTGCAATCAAGAAAATCCGGAAAAAATCGACTCCTCTAAAATTCTCGGGGTTGGCCTGGAAGGTGTTACGAGGACGTCTTGCCACACGGAGCGAACTTCATAAGCGGAAAATATTAAGTGCCGAAGCAGATTTGGAATGCGCTCTTTGTGGAACAAGTGAAGAAAACTTGCAACATATGTTTGTTGGATGTGACATGGCTAATAAGATTTGGAGGCTGATTTTTGCTTGGCTGGATAGTAGCGCACCAATGTCGAATGATATTATTTCACATTTTCACCAATTTTGTGGCATCGCCGGCTCTCAGCGTAAAAAGAACATATTGGAATGCATTTGGTGCCTAACGGTCTGGTTTGTTTGGAATGCTAGAAATAAGAAGATATTCTCCCATGAAGAGTCGAAACCGGAAAAGCTGTTCGATGAAATTCGAGCAAAGGCCTGGAGTATTTTTTATCTTCATAATGTAAGCCCAACTACGATCTCTTTTCAAGATTGGTGTGCCTGCCCGAGAGCAGCAATATGTTCATAAGGAGGGTTATCTTGTTATAGTTCTAGTTGGGGTTGTTCCTTTTCATTGTACTGTAATAACATCTGACTGCTGTACCTAGTCTAATTCTCATGAGTACCTCTGGTACTCTTTTCTAATAATATACAACATTTTTTCCTCTAAAAAAAAAAAAAAAAGTATGTTTTCCAACCAATAGTTAACTAGATTTTAACATGTGTTGTACATGTGCCTTTTTGTAGGGGAATTTCATAAATAAAATAAAAAAACAATTGAGTTTTGAATTGTACTAATCTACCAAACAATTATTAAAATTGAACTTAAACCACCAAGCAATCATTGAAAGTGCACATAAATCAACAACCTATCATTGAAATTGTTCATAAACCATCGAATAGTTTGTTTTAGGACCAAACTATACAAACTATCCTTTTTAATAAATGGGCTAGTCTTGGGTGAGACCGTCTCACAGAATGAGATCCGTGAGACGGCCTTTATATATAAAAAGTGATAATGTTTGAACAAAAAGTGATAGTGTTTAAGTAAAAAGTGATAGTCACTTTTGTTAAAAATATTATCACATTTTACTTAAACATTATCACTTTTTTTACAAACAAAAATCTGGAAAAAAAATATGGATAACCTACCCAAAATTTTGAAATATGGGTTAAAAGGATCCGTCTCACATAAAAAGATCCGTGAGACGGTCTCACACAAGTTTTTGCCTTAATAAATAAACTACGGTAAGAGTAAAGAACAATAAAAAACATAACACCGCAATACTGCATGAAAAATAAAATGTTAAGATTGAACAAAAGTAAATAAACATTAACATCTAAAATATATCATATCGTAAACATTAATATTAAGAAAAAGAGTTTCCTTTGTCCATACATGAAGCAACACGTGATGAGATCCACTAGGAATTCAAAATTTGTCTAAAAAAGGAACAAAAACAGAAATCGCTAAAATATTTGCACACATAAAAAAGTGCCATTGCGTGCAAATTGTGTGCAATTATTTTGTTCGTTAAATGTTGATGATATTTTCTTTTGTTCGTTTATTTTCTTTGATGATATCTTCAATATTTAATGTAGTAACACATAAACATGTATACCATCACTTAGTGTGTTTTTGTTAATTTAGCAACATTTTGTTGTTTGCAGGAGATTTTGAAGAATACGATGAAGTACACTGTTGATGTGTCCAACAACTATGCTTCAAAGTTGTTGCGTATTAAGGAGTCTGGAATGGTTAGCTCAACTACTGATGATATGATCAGTCATTCTCAAAAAATAAAAATTGATGATAAAGCATCGACCACAATTGGCGATTTGGTGGATAACTTTATTCGTAATAAAGTTTTTATTGCGGAGATGTTCAATTTTGAATTGTTTCCTGAGGAACTGGAGTTGCTAGGGTGGGGATAAGCTACATACAACCGGAGGTGATGTGGCAGGAGATGATGGGATTGGGTTGATTTTGTTAGATGCGGAAAAATGTGTGGAAATATAGTGCAAAGAATGTGCGGAGAAAGAGTAACAAAAGCTCTCCCTCTCGTCCTTTCTTTCTACATTATGTCCTAAAATCCTTCTTACCAAAAGAAATACACAACCATAGACTTGGGAATGAAGAAGGAAAACTAATCCTACTTCCTGTCCCAGCCAAAACCTAATCATTTTCCTTCCTCAGTCACTAGCAAACCCTAGCCATCACTAATAAACCCTAGTAGCTGTCAAAAAAATTACCAGCCGCCCCCCCAAAAAAACCCTACCCGCTTCAAAAAACAACCCTAGTAGCCCCTCACTCATTAACAAACATCTATAGCTTCTGCTCCATTTTTATTGATATTCAAGCCCATTTGTCATGTCTGACCAACCAAATCTAGACAATAAAAATGTAGGGAGGTAGTAGGCTGACTTTCTTGAAGCTTATTCTAAGGTTTGTGAGTTCAGCTGCAATGCTCGATATTAATTGTCTTTTGCTTTGAATATTGAATCAGTGATTTTCATGAGTAGCTAATTGGAGTTGATGCAATTGCTTCAGAAACTTGAGGATGAACTAAAAGAAGTGGGTCTGAAGATAATTCATCGTGAGGACAATCTTCAACACTTAGAGACTTTGAAGACAAAATTAGATGAATCAATTCTCAAAAAGCAAGGTATGTTCTAAACCAATTCCAACTGGTTTTTCCAGTTCTGCTAATTATCTACTCAAGCTATTAATTCCAGCAAATTTTATGTTTCGAAAATTATATAGTATATGATTAATTTTCTTGATTAGTCATTTGCTTCTATTTCAGTTTGCAAGAGAACTCTAATAATTTAATTATATCTTTATCTACTTCGAAATCACTTTCTAATCACCTTTTTCTTATAGCTTCTCTACAGAGGTACGAAAAAGCACGTGCCTTCAACACAATGGATGGAGACTCTGCTGCTGCCCTTTGGTTTAGGTTGAAAAAACAATCAGATACAATGTCTTCTGATCAATCATTCACAAATGACCTCTATGATTGAAAAAGTAGATGATGTGAAAGTAGATGATGTGAAAGTAGAATTGTATTGATTGAGTTTAGAGATTGTCCTTTATTTATTATGGTGGAGAGACTTTTTGACCTAACCATTTTTTGGGGGGAAAGTTTTGTGGGAGTTCAGTGCATTAATGTCAAATCTCTAGAGAGAATAAAACATCAAGAAAATATGGCATAAATTCAATATACGGTCCAAACAAATAAACAGTAAAATTAAATTTAGCATGCTGGTTATTTTTAATTCAATTTTTTACATCTGGTTCTACCCTTTGTGTAGAAAATTATTGTGGATGAAATATTTACAAAATCAGTAGTTTGGAGATGTGTGGAAAAATAGTGCACAAAAATGTGCGGAAATTTTTGATTTAACAATGTGTGGAACAATAGTGCGGAAAAAATGATGCATGTATTATTAGATGCGGAAATATGTGTGCAAAATTAGTGCAAAAATGTTGTAGTGAGGATTGTACTTTGTATTGTACTAGAAGTATGCACAACTTCAATTGGCGTAGAAATTGTCAATGCACTGATTTCTCTAAAACCACCACATAAAGCGTGATTTAGTTACAAATTAAATCATGGAAAGAACCATATAAAAATAGGTTTTCAAGGGTGTACGTACCTATGAATAAATAAATTTACCACTAAATAGAAAGTTAAAAAAAGGTTTTCAATGGTATTTGAGTTCTTAGATCTACGACATTCTTGTTTTATATAAGAATATTAAACTGGACATTGCAAGGAGTCAAGAAATGAAATTTCAACTTAAATGTCTTTCTCCAAATCTAGAAATGAAGACCAACATGATCCAAAAGCTAGGGAATGAAAACATCATTTTCTTTATAATTCTCCCGATCGACCTCTTTCTCACAAAAAACCAAGTACTCCTATTGTTGTTGGCGACGATGGGAGGAGGAGCAGCCCAGCCATTGCCACTGGCACTGGCAAAAACGGTTTGATGGCAATGAGGGAATAGAAGAATATCCAACCCGTAAATGCATGCTCATAACGAATATTGCATGTAATGCACTTTGTCCAAAGTGTGTTAGGTCTGAATGAGCAAAGATTATACATTGCTTGATTCCCGAAACTGGCAAATTGAAGGAAAACGTAGAGAAAAATAAGTGATCTACTAAAAGTTGCCAGAAAAATTAAATTTTTTTTAATCTTAGTGGTACAAGCATAATATAAGCAGTCATGCCTCGTTAAGATTAATAATCTTAATCATCAATTACAAAACACATATCTTTCAAAAATTTGCGCATCCATGTTATCAAGTTTTTCTAGCGAAACAAAAAAACGGGGACTACTGGTGCACATAAGTTAACGAACAATCAATAATTCGGGCTATCCCCTAAAGTTCAGCCCGAAAACCCAAAACAAACACCACCAATATTAACTTCTCTGTTGAGGTTTTCTGCTTTAATTGGATTTCTTGTATCCATGTTAATTTCCTTGTATATTAGGCTTTATGATAGAGTATTATTACGAGTGTGTGGTCTGTGAACTTGGTGGAAGGTTGTTGTGTTGTGACACCTGTTTATTTGGCGCAAAAATGTGCGGAAATTTTGGATTTAACAATGTGTGGAACAATAGTGCGGAAAAAATGATGCATGTATTATTAGATGCGGAAAAATGTGTGCAAAATTTGTGCAAAAATGTTGTAGTGAGGATTGTACTTTGGATTGTACTAGAAGTTTGCACAACTTCTATTGGCGTAGAAATTATCAATGCACTGATTTCTCTAAAACCAACACTTAAAGCGTGATTTAGTTACAAATTAAATCATGGAAACAACCATATAAGAATAGGTTTTCAAGGGTGCACGTACCTATGAATAAATAAATTTACCACTAAATAGAAAGTTAAAAGAAAGGTTTTCAATGGTATTTAAGTTCTTAGATCTACGACATTCTTGTTTTATATAAGAATATTAAACTGGACATTGCAAGGAGTCAAGAAATTAAATTTCAACTTAAGTGTCTTTCTCCAAATCTAGAAATGAAGACCAACATGATCCAAAAGCTAGGGAATGAAAACATCATTTTCTTTATAATTCTCCCGATGGACCTCTTTCTCACGAAAAACCAAGTACTCCTATTGTTGTTGGCGACGATGGGAGGAGGAGCAGCCCAGCCATTGCCACTGCCACTGGCAAAAACGGTTTGATGATAATGAGGGAATAGAAGAATCCAACCCTTAAATGCATGCCTATAACGAATCTTGCATGTAATGCACTTTGTCCAAAGTGTGTTAGGTCTGAATGATCAAAGATTACACATTGCTTGATTCCCGAAACTGGCAAATTGAAGGAAAACGTAGAGAAAAATAAGTGATCTACTAAAAGTTGCTAGAAAAATTAATTTTTTTTTAATCTTAGTGGTACAAGAAAAATATAAGCAGTCATGCCTCGTTAAGATTAATAATCTCAATCATCAATTACAAAACACATATCTTTCAAAAATTTGCGCATCCATGTTATCAAGTTTTTCTAGCGAAACTAAAAAACGGGGACTACTAGTGCACATAAGTTAATGGACAATTAATAATTCGGGCTATCCCCTAAAGTTCAGCCCGAAAACCCAAAACAAACACCACCAATATTAACTTCTCTGTTGAGGTTTTCTGCTTTATTTGGATTTCTTGTATCCATGTTAATTTCCTTGTATATTTGGCTTTATGATAGAGTATTATTACGAGTGTGTGGTCTGTGAACTTGGTGGAAGGTTGTTGTGTTGTGACACCTGTTTATTTGGCGCAAAAATGTGCGGAAATTTTAGATTTAACAATGTGTGGAACAATAGTGCGGAAAAAATGATGCATGTATTATTAGATGCGGAAAAATGTGTGCAAAATTTGTGCAAAAATGTTGTAGTGAGGATTGTACTAGAAGTATGCACAACTTCTATTGGCGTAGAAATTATCAATGCACTGATTTCTCTAAAACCAAAACATAAAGCGTGATTTAGTTACAAATTAAATCATGGAAACAACCGTATAAGAATAGGTTTTCAAGGGTGCACGTACCTATGAATAAATAAATTTACCACTAAATAGAAAGTTAAAAGAAAGGTTTTCAATGGTATTTAAGTTCTTAGATCTACGACATTCTTGTTTTATATAAGAATATTAAACTGGACATTGCAAGGAGTCAAGAAATTAAATTTCAACTTAAGTGTCTTTCTCCAAATCTAGAAATGAAGACCAACATGATCCAAAAGCTAGGGAATGAAAACATCATTTTCTTTATAATTCTCCCGATGGACCTCTTTCTCACGAAAAACCAAGTACTCCCATTGTTGTTGGCGACGATGGGAGGAGGAGCAGCCCAGCCATTGCCACTGCCACTGGCAAAAACGGTTTGATGATAATGAGGGAATAGAAGAATCCACCCCTTAAATGCATGCTCATAACGAATATTTCATGTAATGCACTTTGTCCAAAGTGTGTTAGGTCTGAATGAGCAAAGATTACACATTGCTTGATTCCCGAAACTGGCAAATTGAAGGAAAACGTAGAGAAAAATAAGTGATCTACTAAAAGTTGCTAGAAAAATTAATTTTTTTTTTTAATCTTAGTGGTACAAGAAAAATATAAGCAGTCATGCCTCGTTAAGATTAATAATCTCAATCATCAATTACAAAACACATATCTTTAAAAAAATTGCGCATCCATGTTATCAAGTTTTTCTAGCGAAACTAAAAAACGGGGACTACTAGTGCACATAAGTTAACGGACAATTAATAATCCGGGCTATCCCCTAAAGTTCAGCCCGAAAACCCAAAACAAACACCACCAATATTAACTTCTCTGTTGAGGTTTTCTGCTTTATTTGGATTTCTTGTATCCATGTTTATTTCCTTGTATATTTGGCTTTATGATAGAGTATTATTACGAGTGTGTGGTCTGTGAACATGGTGGAAGGTTGTTGTGTTGTGACAGCTGTTTATTTGGCGCAAAAATGTGCGGAAATTTTGGATTTAACAATGTGTGGAACAATAGTGCGGAAAAAATGATGCATGTATTATTAGATGCGGAAAAATGTGTGCAAAATTTGTGCAAAAATGTTGTAGTGAGGATTGTACTAGAAGTATGCACAACTTCTATTGGCGTAGAAATTATCAATGCACTGATTTCTCTAAAACCAACACATAAAGCGTGATTTAGTTACAAATTAAATCATGGAAACAACCATATAAGAATAGGTTTTCAAGGGTGCACGTACCTATGAATAAATAAATTTACCACTAAATAGAAAGTTAAAAGAAAGGTTTTCAATGGTATTTAAGTTCTTAGATCTACGACATTCTTGTTTTATATAAGAATATTAAACTGGACATTGCAAGGAGTCAAGAAATGAAATTTCAACTTAAGTGTCTTTCTCCAAATCTAGAAATGAAGACCAACATGATCCAAAAGCTAGGGAATGAAAACATCATTTTCTTTATAATTCTCCCGATCTACCTCTTTCTCACAAAAAACCAAGTACTCCTATTGTTGTTGGCGACAATGGGAGGAGGAGCAGCCCAGCCATTGCCACTGCCACTGGAAAAAACGGTTTGATGATAATGAGGGAATAGAAGAATCCACCCCTTAAATGCATGCTCATAACGAATATTTCATGTAATGCACTTTGTCCAAAGTGTGTTAGGTCTGAATGAGCAAAGATTACACATTGCTTGATTCCCGAAACTGGCAAATTGAAGGAAAACGTAGAGAAAAATAAGTGATCTACTAAAAGTTGCTAGAAAAATTAAATTTTTTTTTTAATCTTAGTGGTACAAGAAAAATATAAGCAGTCATGCCTCGTTAAGATTAATAATCTCAATCATCAATTACAAAACACATATCTTTCAAAAATTTGCGCATCCATGTTATCAAGTTTTTCTAGCGAAACTAAAAAACGGGGACTACTAGTACACATAAGTTAACGGACAATTAATAATCCGGGCTATCCCCTAAAGTTCAGCCCGAAAACCCAAAACAAACACCACCAATATTAACTTCTCTGTTGAGGTTTTCTGCTTTATTTGGATTTCTTGTATCCATGTTAATTTCCTTGTATATTTGGCTTTATGATAGAGTATTATTACGAGTGTGTGGTCTGTGAACTTGGTGGAAGGTTGTTGTGTTGAGACACCTATTTATTTGGCGCAAAAATGTGCGGAAATTTTGGATTTAACAATGTGTGGAACAATTGTGCGGAAAAAATGATGCATGTATTATTAGATGCGGAAAAATGTGTGCAAAATTTGTGCAAAAATGTTGTAGTGAGGATTGTACTAGAAGTATGCACAACTTCTATTGGCGTAGAAATTATCAATGCACTGATTTCTCTAAAACCAACACATAAAGCGTGATTTAGTTACAAATTAAATCAAGGAAACAACCATATAAGAATAGGTTTTCAAGGGTGCACGTACTTATGAATAAATAAATTTACCATTAAATAGAAAGTTAAAAGAAAGGTTTTCAATGGTATTTAAGTTCTTAGATCTACGACATTCTTGTTTTATATAAGAATATTAAACTGGACATTACAAGGAGTCAAGAAATTAAATTTCAACTTAAGTGTCTTTCTCCAAATCTAGATATGAAGACCAACATGATCCAAAAGCTAGGGAATGAAAACATCATTTTCTTTATAATTCTCCCGATGGACCTCTTTCTCACGAAAAACCAAGTACTCCTATTGTTGTTGGCGACGATGGGAGGAGGAGCAGCCCAGCCATTGCCACTGCCACTGGCAAAAACGGTTTGATGATAATGAGGGAATAGAAGAATCCAACCCTTAAATGCATGCTCATAATGAATATTGCATGTAATGCACTTTGTCCAAAGTGTGTTAGGTCTGAATGAGCAAAGATTACACATTGCTTGATTCCCGAAACTGGCAAATTGAAGGAAAACGTAGAGAAAAATAAGTGATCTACTAAAAGTTGCTAGAAAAATTAATTTTTTTTTTTAATCTTAGTGGTACAAGAAAAATATAAGCAGTCATGCCTCGTTAAGATTAATAATCTCAATCATCAATTACAAAACACATATCTTTAAAAAAATTGCGCATCCATGTTATCAAGTTTTTCTAGCGAAACTAAAAAACGGGGACTACTAGTGCACATAAGTTAACGGACAATTAATAATCCGGGCTATCCCCTAAAGTTCAGCCCGAAAACCCAAAACAAACACCACCAATATTAACTTCTCTGTTGAGGTTTTCTGCTTTATTTGGATTTCTTGTATCCATGTTAATTTCCTTGTATATTTGGCTTTATGATAGAGTATTATTACGAGTGTGTGGTCTGTGAACTTGGTGGAAGGTTGTTGTGTTGTGACACCTGTTTATTTGGCGCAAAAATGTGCGGAAATTTTGGATTTAACAATGTGTGGAACAATAGTGCGGAAAAAATGATGCATGTATTATTAGATGCGGAAAAATGTGTGCAAAATTTCTGCAAAAATGTTGTAGTGAGGATTGTACTTTGGATTGTACTAGAAGTATGCACAACTTCTATTGGCGTAGAAATTATCAATGCACTAATTTCTCTAAAACTAACACATAAAGCGTGATTTAGTTACAAATTAAATCATGGAAACAACCATATAAGAATAGGTTTTCAAGGGTGAACGTACCTATGAATAAATAAATTTACCTCTAAATAGAAAGTTAAAAGAAAGGTTTTCAATGGTATTTAAGTTCTTAGATCTACGACATTCTTGTTTTATATAAGAATATTAAACTGGACATTGCAAGGAGTCAAGAAATGAAATTTCAACTTAAGTGTCTTTCTCCAAATCTAGAAATGAAGACCAACATGATCCAAAAGCTAGGAAATGAAAACATCATTTTCTTTATAATTCTCCCGATCGACCTCTTTCTCACAAAAAACCAAGTACTCCTATTGTTGTTGGCGACGATGGGAGGAGGAGCAGCCCAGCCATTGCCACTGCCACTGGCAAAAACGGTTTGATGGCAATGAGGTAATAGAAGAATCCAACCCTTAAATGCATGCTCATAACGAATATTGCATGTAATGCACTTTGTCCAAAGTGTGTTAAGTCTGAATGAGCAAAGATTATACATTGCTTGATTCCCGAAACTGGCAAATTGAAGGAAAACGTAGATAAAAATAAGTGATCTACTAAAAGTTGCTAGAAAAATTAATTTTTTTTTAATCTTAGTGGTACAAGCATAATATAAGCAGTCATGCCTCGTTAAGATTAATAATCTTAATCATCAATTACAAAACACATATCTTTCAAAAATTTGCGCATCCATGTTATCAAGTTTTTCTAGCGAAACTAAAAAACGGGGACTACTAGTGCACATAAGTTAACGGACAATTAATAATTCGGGCTATCCCCTAATGTTCAGCCCGAAAACCCAAAACAAACACCACCAATATTAACTTCTATGTTGAGGCACTACTAAAAAACTACCCATGTAGTGACGCCTATTTAATGGCCTTTTTAATTAAGCATCACCATTTATATATACAGTGACGCTCATTAGTTTAATTAGATTACGAGGATGTTTAGAGACGCTAATTAATTTATTGAGTTTTCCTTAATTATATTAGGCTTTAATTACATATCCTCTGCCAACGAGAACCCTAATTGATTTCTTCTCCGTGCTCTTCTTCTCATAAAAGTTTGAGTACATTTCTATTGCGGCCCTAAGAACGATCCTTTGCAACGCTGAAAATGGAGATTCATCCTCTTTGCCCTGCTATTGAGGTACATAACAAATTTCCAATTTCTATGTTTCCTGTAATTTGGATGTGAGTTTCTTGTAATTGAAAATTTCCCACTCTTACCATACTTTTGCGGAAATCAAAATGGTAAATATCTAAAGAGAATTAGAGATGACGAGGAAATCAATGAGAAAATCATGTACAGCAGGCGGCTACAGTGGTGGAGACAAGGTCTATCAAAGGATTTGCCGGTATCATCAAATCGTCATAGAAGAAGAATAGCAACAGAAAATGGGAGGCAGGTGTATATTGGGTTTCAAGGGGATCTGAAGGAGATGGCGTCTTCTAATCTAGATGCAATTCTAAAATTTTGAAGGACATTTAGTCTTCAGAAACGCTACAAGGTTTTTCTCTCTCGACTCTCGCTCTGTGACCTAGAAAAATGTGCTTTCAAGAACAATTTAATACTGATCGAAATTCCTTTTGCTATTAGTTTTTGTTTTATTTTAGCATTAAGATTTCCTTTTTCCTTTGTTTTAGATGCTCTCATTTTACATCAAATATGATTATCATTGTATATTGCTTTTTTTTCCCTTAAGTTGAAATGTTTTTCTTTGTTTGAAGAAGATATGTGTTAGGAGAGTTGGTACCTTGCTCTACATCCCACCCATTTATCTGTGCTCTACAAATCTAAAATAACCTTTTCTTTTTTGCTTGTACTTGAACAGAGGTAAGCATCAGACGTGCTTTAAATCAGAAATCTGAGAGATAAGTAGCATCTATTGGATAAGGTTTAGAATATCATTTATAATATGACAATTACTTTGTGAAGTGATGGTATATCCTCCTTGTTGTCTCCATGAATTTCATCTCTGTTTTCCTATGTCAAGTATTACAACTATGAATTTTTAAGTAATAGTGGTTTGAATAGTGTCTCTGGATTTCTTCTCATTTAGAAATTAGGGGCCCAATCACTTGTTTTGCATTAGTTCAATAGATTACATGATGAAATTGTTGGCTATCATAAACATTTTTTATTCAGATATTTAAATGTACCTTTGCAAAATCTATTCATCTCTTCGATCATTTTGGTTTCATCCGCATACTAAATAGTGAGTGCATATTTGACCCTTATGGATGATGTTCTCTATATTTTACATTTATGAGGACTTATAAAAAAATATTATTAGAATGTTAGTTTTTTCATAATTTGCTACTATAAGTGGTACGTCTTAATGGAACCTTATCAGATTTTGAAGACTCTGAAAACAACAGCCTTGAATCAACATATTCATCGTGGGAAGAGAAGTTATTCTTGACTAGCTTACCAGACCAGTTGAAGATAAGTATCAATTACAGTAGCTATGTAAATATTTTTCACTGACCTATGTGCTATGTATACCTACTCAGTCACTAAAGATAAGCTTCTGCTTATTTTATTTTTTTAACTTGATAATCAAAGTGTTTTTTCTTCTTGGCATGTACAGTTACATGAATTAATTACCATGTAAGTAGAAAATCAATCAAAGGCTTTATTGCTGGATAAGCATGGGTTGTTATAAGGAAATTCTTATAAAAATATTTGATATTGATCAGTCCTTGATTATTTCCAGAGGTACATCCTAAGCAAAGCCGCTCTTCCCCTGTATATTGAGTTTGATTTGCAGGCCACCTTTTAACCCTTCATAGAAAGTTTGAACTAGTTGTCAGCAAAATTACATTTTGTAGGTATTTCAGTGAATGAGTTTGGGATATACATGTCCACCAAATTATTTTATAATCAATGTAGGTTATTCATATATATGGAACTGGGAAGAAAATGTAGGTTGTTTGTTGAGTTCTATTGTCATATGATTAAACTTGAATTTTGTGGATTAAAGTTGGTTGGGCTGGGCTAATATTACAATTTGGATGTATATGTTGTGGAACCTCCATATATTGTACTTATTTTCAGTCTGCAGTCTTACATATGGACACTTTTTAGGACTTATTTGTTGAATTGAGATTGAAAAAGATCTGATATTTATAATTTGAAGAGATTAATGTTGTTGTAGTTGAATTCGAAGAGCTTGAAAACAAGGTTCAAATCGAGAAGGCTCACAACGAGAATTGAGAGAAGCCCCAAAGAAGAACTAGTTTTGGTTTCAAACTGTGTGGTCGTGCTGCTATATTCCATCAGAACCTTTTAATTCTCTTTGCTTTCAAACTCATCTAGTAGTGGACCAGTGGTCCATCCTTCCAGAACACACGAAGTATCGCTCAGGTTTGTCTATTCTTTCTTGTTTAGCGCAAAATTCCTCTGTGTTTATTGTTGTGTATTCTTCAAGAAACTTTATCTAGTGCCTTTATGACCTTCTTCTTTTAGTTTTCATTTCTTATCTTGATTTTGGTGTGATCCCGTCTATTTTCCTCAATTAAATTTCAGAAATAATCTTAGTAAATTAGTTATAAGTAAAAAAAAGAACACAGGAGTAAGCCCCGCAAGTCTTCTGTTTGCAAAAAAACACTCATCTAACTTTGGGGTGTTCTATGTAATCCTGTTGCATGAAGTTCAGATTGGATGCAAGCAACTTGTTTACTCCCTGACCATTAAGTTTTGAGTGGGACATACTGTTTTATTTGTAAGGATAGATTCAAAAAAAGGGGCTCAAGCGTTCTCTATATTTTCATGTATTCACTGTTAAGGAGGCAATGGCTAGACGTACTCTGTTTTCGTTTGACGTATGCCTACATGTAAACAATACTATATGCATAAAAAAGATTAGGTGTATGAATTGATGTCTACTTAGTATTGTTTTTAAAAACAGTACCCAAGTATATACATATATAATCATTTTTATACATATAGCATAATCATTAATCACACTTTACATTAATTTGCAATGTTTTCTCTTCATAATGCTATGTTACATTGCAATGAAGAATTGGGCCAATTTTTTATGTGACCATCGAATATGAGGAACCATTAATCCGAAAATTTGGAGGTGTTAAAGTTGTTACATAAGCTATAGGACGTAGCATTGATTGACCATAACATCTTGTAAAGTTTCTTTTGATATTATTTTATTTATTTTTGTTTCGTTTTGTTCAATTTCAATAACTTTCCCTTTCGTTCATTATTATAGGTTTAAGTGGAAGATGCAAGATAAAGATAGCAAACCGGATTTCACCACGTAGGGTGTAGGAGGGTTTAGGTGCAATTTATATTTGAACTGATTTTTTTTTTTTTTAATTTAGAATATTGGACTTGTTAGTTATTTGGTTGATTTTTTTTCTTTGGGGGTCATAGTTATTTGGTTGATACCAAACCTCAGTTAAGATGTTTTAAACTTTGGTTGTTTCTATTTTAATGTGATGACATATTATTGTTATATCTTTGTTTGATTATGATTTAGATGATATTTTATTGTTATGATATAAATGAATGGAATATAAAATCATTATATATAGGGTATATGTATAACTTATATTGTTACTAATATAATGTGACATTAAAAAAATGCCATTAACCTTGGGAGTTAAATTAGTTATAAAAAGTGTGGTGATGCTAGAAAACGTCACTAACACATTATCGTGACGTCGGTTAGCATCACTAAACAAGGTAGTTAAGTTAGTTATAAAATTTTTTCGTGACGTGAGAAAGCGTCTCTAAAGCACATTGTTGTGATGCTAACCAACATCACCAAAATAGTGTTACTATGACGCATAAAAACGGCACAAATATGATGGTTAAGTTAGTTAGAATTTTTTTAGTGACGCGAGGAAGCATTACTAAAGCACACCCTCATGACGCTGGTTAGCGTCACCAAATATTGTTACTATGACGCATAAAAAGCGTCACAATTACCGTTTGCAGTGATGTTTTTCAAGCGTCACGATAACAACTAGTAGAAACGCCAAATCAGGTGACGCTTGACCAAAACGTCACTATATCAAAAGAGTCACTAAAATCTAATTTTAGTGACACTTTTGAGCGTCTCTAAAGCCTATTTATGTAGTAGTGAGGTTTTCTGCTTTATTTGAATTTCTTGTATCCATGTTAATTTCCTTGTATATTTGGCTTTATGATAGAGTATTATTACGAGTGTGTGGTCTGTGAACTTGGTGGAAGGTTGTTGTGTTGTGACACCTGTTTATTTGGCGCAAAAATGTGCGGAAATTTTGGATTTAACAATGTGTGGAACAATAGTGCGGAAAAAATGATGCATGTATTATTAGATGCGGAAAAATGTGTGCAAAATTTGTGCAAAAATGTTGTAGTGAGGATTGTACTAGAAGTATGCACAACTTCTATTGGCGTAGAAATTATCAATGCACTGATTTCTCTAAAACCAACACATAAAGCGTGATTTAGTTACAAATTAAATCATGGAAACAACCATATAAGAATAGGTTTTCAAGGGTGCACGTACCTATGAATAAATAAATTTACCACTAAATAGAAAGTTAAAAGAAAGGTTTTCAATGGTATTTAAGTTCTTAGATCTACGACATTCTTGTTTTATATAAGAATATTAAACTGGACATTGCAAGGAGTCAAGAAATGAAATTTCAACTTAAGTGTCTTTCTCCAAATCTAGAAATGAAGACCAACATGATCCAAAAGCTAGGGAATGAAAACATCATTTTCTTTATAATTCTCCCGATCTACCTCTTTCTCACAAAAAACCAAGTACTCCTATTGTTGTTGGCGACAATGGGAGGAGGAGCAGCCCAACCATTGCCACTGCCACTGGCAAAAACGGTTTGATGATAATGAGGGAATAGAAGAATCCAACCCTTAAATGCATGCTCATAACGAATATTGCATGTAATGCACTTTGTCCAAAGTGTGTTAGGTCTGAATGAGCAAAGATTATACATGCCTTGATTCCCGAAACTGGCAAATTGAAGGAAAACGTAGAGAAAAATAAGTGATCTACTAAAAGTTGCTAGAAAAATTAATTTTTTTTTTTTATCTTAGTGGTACAAGCATAATATAAGCAGTTATGCCTCATTAAGATTAATAATCTCAATAATCAATTACAAAACACATATCTTTCAAAAATTTGCGCATCCATGTTATCAAGTTTTTCTAGCGAAACTAAAAAACGGTGACTACTAGTGCACTTAAGTTAACGGACAATTAATAATTCGGGCTATCCCCTAAAGTTCAGCCCGAAAACCCAAAACAAACACCACCAATATTAACTTCTCTGTTGAGGTTTTCGGCTTTATTTGGATTTCTTGTATCCATGTTAATTTCCTTGTATATTTGGCTTTATGATAGAGTATTATTACGAGTGTGTGGTCTGTGAACTTGGTGGAAGGTTGTTGTGTTGTGACACCTGTTTATTTGGCGCAAAAATGTGCGGAAATTTTAGATTTAACAATGTGTGGAACAATAGTGCGGAAAAAATGATGCATGTATTACTAGATGCGGAAAAATGTGTGCAAAATTTGTGCAAAAATGTTGTAGTGAGGATTGTACTAGAGGTATGCACAACTTCTATTGGCGTAGAAATTATCAATGCACTGATTTCTCTAAAACCAACACATAAAGCGTGATTTAGTTACAAATTAAATCATGGAAACAACCATATAAGAATAGGTTTTCAAGGGTGCACGTACCTATGAATAAATAAATTTACCACTAAATAGAAAGTTAAAAGAAAGGTTTTCAATGGTATTTAAGTTCTTAGATCTACGACATTCTTGTTTTATATAAGAATATTAAACTGGACATTGCAAGGAGTCAAGAAATGAAATTTCAACTTAAGTGTCTTTCTCCAAATCTAGAAATGAAGACCAACATGATCCAAAAGCTAGGGAATGAAAACATCATTTTCTTTATAATTCTCCCGATCTACCTCTTTCTCACAAAAAACCAAGTACTCCTATTGTTGTTGGCGACAATGGGAGGAGGAGCAGCCCAACCATTGCCACTGCCACTGGCAAAAACGGTTTGATGATAATGAGGGAATAGAAGAATCCAACCCTTAAATGCATGCTCATAACGAATATTGCATGTAATGCACTTTGTCCAAAGTGTGTTAGGTCTGAATGAGCAAAGATTATACATGCCTTGATTCCCGAAACTGGCAAATTGAAGGAAAACGTAGAGAAAAATAAGTGATCTACTAAAAGTTGCTAGAAAAATTAATTTTTTTTTTTTATCTTAGTGGTACAAGCATAATATAAGCAGTTATGCCTCATTAAGATTAATAATCTCAATAATCAATTACAAAACACATATCTTTCAAAAATTTGCGCATCCATGTTATCAAGTTTTTCTAGCGAAACTAAAAAACGGTGACTACTAGTGCACTTAAGTTAACGGACAATTAATAATTCGGGCTATCCCCAAAAGTTCAGCCCGAAAACCCAAAACAAACACCACCAATATTAACTTCTCTGTTGAGGTTTTCGGCTTTATTTGGATTTCTTGTATCCATGTTAATTTCCTTGTATATTTGGCTTTATGATAGAGTATTATTACGAGTGTGTGGTCTGTGAACTTGGTGGAAGGTTGTTGTGTTGTGACACCTGTTTATTTGGCGCAAAAATGTGCGGAAATTTTAGATTTAACAATGTGTGGAACAATAGTGCGGGAAAAATGATGCATGTATTACTAGATGCGGAAAAATGTGTGCAAAATTTGTGCAAAAATGTTGTAGTGAGGATTGTACTAGAGGTATGCACAACTTCTATTGGCGTAGAAATTATCAATGCACTGATTTCTCTAAAACCAACACATAAAGCGTGATTTAGTTACAAATTAAATCATGGAAACAACCATATAAGAATAGGTTTTCAAGGGTGCACGTACCTATGAATAAATAAATTTACCACTAAATAGAAAGTTAAAAGAAAGGTTTTCAATGGTATTTAAGTTCTTAGATCTACGACATTCTTGTTTTATATAAGAATATTAAACTGGACATTGCAAGGAGTCAAGAAATGAAATTTCAACTTAAGTGTCTTTCTCCAAATCTAGAAATGAAGACCAACATGATCCAAAAGCTAGGGAATGAAAACATCATTTTCTTTATAATTCTCCCGATCGACCTCTTTCTCACAAAAAACCAAGTACTCCTATTGTTGTTGGCGACGATGGGAGGAGGAGCAGCCCAACAATTGCCACTGCCACTGGCAAAAACGGTTTGATGGCAATGAGGGAATAGAAGAATCCAACCCTTAAATGCATGCTCATAACGAATATTGCATGTAATGCACTTTGTCCAAAGTGTGTTAAGTCTGAATGAGCAAAGATTATACATTGCTTGATTCCCGAAACTGGCAAATTGAAGGAAAACGTAGAGAAAAATAAGTGATCTACTAAAAGTTGCTAGAAAAATTAAAATATTTTTTTTATCTTAGTGGTATAAGCATAATATAAGCAGTCATGCCTCGTTAAGATTAATAATCTCAATCATGAATTACAAAACACATATCTTTCAGAAATTTGCGCATCCATGTTATCAAGTATTTCTAGCGAAACTAAAAAAAGGGGACTACTAGTGCACATAAGTTAACGGACAATTAATAATTCGGGCTATCCCCTAAAGTTCAGCCCGAAAACCCAAAACAAATACAACCAATATTAACTTCTCTGTTGAGGTTTTCTGCTTTATTTGGATTTCTTGTATCGATGTTTATTTCCTTGTATATTTGGCTTTATGATAGAGTATTATTACGAGTGTGTGGTCTGTGAACTTGGTGGAAGGTTGTTGTGTTGTGACACCTGTTTATTTGGCGCAAAAATTTGCGGAAATTTTGGATTTAACAATGTGTGGAACAATAGTGCGGAAAAAATGATGCATGTATTATTAGATGCGGAAAAATGTGTGCAAAATTTGTGCAAAAATGTTGTAGTGCGGATTGTACTAGAAGTATGCACAACTTCTATTCGCGTAGAAATTATCAATGCACTGATTTCTCTAAAACCAACACATAAAGCGTGATTTAGTTACAAATTAAATCATGGAAACAACCATATAAGAATAGGTTTTCAAGGGTGCACGTACCTATGAATAAATAAATTTACCACTAAATTGAAAGTTAAAAGAAAGGTTTTCAATGGTATTTAAGTTCTTAGATCTACGACATTCTTGTTTTATATAAGAATATTAAACTGGACATTGCAAGGAGTCAAGAAATGAAATTTCAACTTAAGTGTCTTTCTCCAAATCTAGAAATGAAAACATCATTTTCTTTATAATTCTCTCGATCGACCTCTTTCTCACAAAAAACCAAGTACTCCTATTGTTGTTGGCGACGATGGGAGGAGGAGCAGCCCAGCCATTGCCACTGCCACTGGCAAAAACGGTTTGATGGCAATGAGGGAATAGAAGAATCCAACCCTTAAATGCATGCTCATAACGAATATTGCATGTAATGCACTTTGTCCAAAGTGTGTTAAGTCTGAATGAGCAAAGATTATACATTGCTTGATTCCCGAAACTGGCAAATTGAAGGAAAACGTAGAGAAAAATAAGTGATCTACTAAAAGTTGCTAGAAAAATTAAAATATTTTTTTTATCTTAGTGGTATAAGCATAATATAAGCAGTCATGCCTCGTTAAGATTAATAATCTCAATCATGAATTACAAAACACATATCTTTCAGAAATTTGCGCATCCATGTTATCAAGTATTTCTAGCGAAACTAAAAAAAGGGGACTACTAGTGCACATAAGTTAACGGACAATTAATAATTCGGGCTATCCCCTAAAGTTCAGCCCGAAAACCCAAAACAAATACAACCAATATTAACTTCTCTGTTGAGGTTTTCTGCTTTATTTGGATTTCTTGTATCGATGTTTATTTCCTTGTATATTTGGCTTTATGATAGAGTATTATTACGAGTGTGTGGTCTGTGAACTTGGTGGAAGGTTGTTGTGTTGTGACACCTGTTTATTTGGCGCAAAAATTTGCGGAAATTTTGGATTTAACAATGTGTGGAACAATAGTGCGGAAAAAATGATGCATGTATTATTAGATGCGGAAAAATGTGTGCAAAATTTGTGCAAAAATGTTGTAGTGCGGATTGTACTAGAAGTATGCACAACTTCTATTCGCGTAGAAATTATCAATGCACTGATTTCTCTAAAACCAACACATAAAGCGTGATTTAGTTACAAATTAAATCATGGAAACAACCATATAAGAATAGGTTTTCAAGGGTGCACGTACCTATGAATAAATAAATTTACCACTAAATTGAAAGTTAAAAGAAAGGTTTTCAATGGTATTTAAGTTCTTAGATCTACGACATTCTTGTTTTATATAAGAATATTAAACTGGACATTGCAAGGAGTCAAGAAATGAAATTTCAACTTAAGTGTCTTTCTCCAAATCTAGAAATGAAAACATCATTTTCTTTATAATTCTCTCGATCGACCTCTTTCTCACAAAAAACCAAGTACTCCTATTGTTGTTGGCGACGATGGGAGGAGGAGCAGCCCAGCCATTGCCACTGCCACTGGCAAAAACGGTTTGATGGCAATGAGGGAATAGAAGAATCCAACCCTTAAATGCATGCTCATAACGAATATTGCATGTAATGCACTTTGTCCAAAGTGTGTTAAGTCTGAATGAGCAAAGATTATACATTGCTTGATTCCCGAAACTGGCAAATTGAAGGAAAACGTAGAGAAAAATAAGTGATCTACTAAAAGTTGCTAGAAAAATTAAAATATTTTTTTTTATCTTAGTGGTATAAGCATAATATAAGCAGTCATGCCTCGTTAAGATTAATAATCTCAATCATGAATTACAAAACACATATCTTTCAGAAATTTGCGCATCCATGTTATCAAGTATTTCTAGCGAAACTAAAAAAAGGGGACTACTAGTGCACATAAGTTAACGGACAATTAATAATTCGGGCTATCCCCTAAAGTTCAGCCCGAAAACCCAAAACAAATACAACCAATATTAACTTCTCTGTTGAGGTTTTCTGCTTTATTTGGATTTCTTGTATCGATGTTTATTTCCTTGTATATTTGGCTTTATGATAGAGTATTATTACGAGTGTGTGGTCTGTGAACTTGGTGGAAGGTTGTTGTGTTGTGACACCTGTTTATTTGGCGCAAAAATTTGCGGAAATTTTGGATTTAACAATGTGTGGAACAATAGTGCGGAAAAAATGATGCATGTATTATTAGATGCGGAAAAATGTGTGCAAAATTTGTGCAAAAATGTTGTAGTGAGGATTGTACTAGAAGTATGCACAACTTCTATTCGCGTAGAAATTATCAATGCACTGATTTCTCTAAAACCAACACATAAAGCGTGATTTAGTTACAAATTAAATCATGGAAACAACCATATAAGAATAGGTTTTCAAGGGTGCACGTACCTATGAATAAATAAATTTACCACTAAATTGAAAGTTAAAAGAAAGGTTTTCAATGGTATTTAAGTTCTTAGATCTACGACATTCTTGTTTTATATAAGAATATTAAACTGGACATTGCAAGGAGTCAAGAAATGAAATTTCAACTTAAGTGTCTTTCTCCAAATCTAGAAATGAAAACATCATTTTCTTTATAATTCTCTCGATCGACCTCTTTCTCACAAAAAACCAAGTACTCCTATTGTTGTTGGCGACGATGGGAGGAGGAGCAGCCCAGCCATTGCCACTGCCACTGCCACTGGCAAAAAACGGTTTGATGGCAATGAGGGAATAGAAGAATCCAACCCTTAAATGCATGCTCATAACGAATATTGCATGTAATGCACTTTGCGCATCCATGTTATCAAGTTTTTCTAGCGAAACTAAAAAACGGGGACTACTAGTGCACATAAGTTAACGGACAATTAATAATTCGGGCTATCCCCTAATGTTCAGCCCGAAAACCCAAAACAAACACCACCAATATTAACTTCTATGTTGAGGTTTTCTGCTTTATTTGAATTTCTTGTATCCATGTTAATTTCCTTGTATATTTGGCTTTATGATAGAGTATTATTACGAGTGTGTGGTCTGTGAACTTGGTGGAAGGTTGTTGTGTTGTGACACTTGTCCCCGTACGTATCATCTCAACTGTTTAAATCCTGCTTTGAAGGTATGCTTACTCTACTCATATTATTAACAGACGGTTTTTTTTCCCGAACTTTTACTTCTTGCTTCATTTATTACAGGAAATGAACAATTTCCGTTTTTCTAATTGTAGGATCCTAAATTTAAGAAAATAAACATATGTTTGTCAAGATCAATTGAAAATATATTCTTTTAGTGTGTTTATTATTTAATATTCAATAGTATTAAGCTTCATGCAAGGCAAAAAGAACAAATAGCAAAGAGGAACACAACTACATCATCCCCTTTAGTTCCTTAACACCTCTCATTATATGTTCAAGAAGAGCATAGAATGGCTCCAACTCAGATGCCATCTTCGTTGTATTTGTTTCATGAAACTCACACAAAAGTGTTGTGTTGGTCCCAAAAAGGAGTGTGACACGTGTATGGGGGGGGGGGAATACACGTGTATATGTTTTTCAAGAACTTTTGCAATTTCAAAAACTTTTGCAAGTAATCAACACTTATAATCAGATTCAAATAAGTTACACAGTATGTCAAGTCCTATGAAAATACGAAACAATTTATTCTAACAGATCTTAACAATAGGCAACTTGTATGCGGAATAAATGATAGGCCCTATTATACTCCTTAAGTAATATGCACTCAAATACTAAATTATCAAATAGCAATAAACAATTATAACAACACAAAAGCTAAAGCAAGAAGATAAATGCAGTAAATAAGAACACAAGACGTATAGTGGTTCGGAGGCTAAACTGCTCCTACATCCACTCTCCTAATTTAATAGGATAATTCCTTAATCACTTCGGAATTAGCTTGCTTTTACAGTGCCAAGGTGCACTCTACTTCTTCTTCTTCTTCTCTTCTCTTGATTTCTTACAACCTTCTCTCGTTGCAATACTCTCAACACTACTACGAACTCAACAATACTCTCGAACTATCTCTCAAGGTGAAAGTAGGGTTTTGTTCTTATACCAACTAAGTGTGATATCCTTTACAATTTAAGAACGAATGTAAAGGCTAGGATATCACTGTCTAGGCTTCGGATAATCAATCAATAAGCTTGCCTAGTGGGGACTAAAGGTAACACTCACAAATAAATATGCTTAAAAGCTTTGATCTCTCGAGTGTTTTTGAATGCTTTCAAATGCTAAAATATTGCTATATAATGCGTATGGCTTGTGTCTTGTTGTATGTCCCATTTTCTTGAAATGATTCAAGATGTGGCCTATTTATAGATGAAGCAAAACTATCCGTTGGTGGAGATAGCAAACTTATCCATAAATTTGAACTTTCAAATTGTTCAGGGGCCTGCATGCAAATAGTACATGCATTCACGTCCATTCTGCATTTTGCATTCCATTCTCAGAATTTGTTACGCGCAGTGACAGGTGGCATCAATTTATTGGTTGATTTGGAATAATTCCGTCCTTTTCTCTAACGGACATCGTCTTTGACCATAAGTGTGCCAAGTCCAAAGTATATGAATATCCAAATTCATCATACTTGACTTTTGTCTTCAACATACTTGTCTTCATGAGTCCTTGTCACTTTCTTCATAACACTTCAGCTTCTTAACTTCAATGATACTTGTCTTCATGTGCTTTGTGCTTTCAGGTCATTTGTCATAGATTCAAAGAATAATCTATCTAAGAAAAATTAAAGCTCCCTAACATATATGAGCTTTTCTAACCTGAAAATCTAGACTTGGCAAATCAAATCAAATCAAAATCAAAATCAAATTTTCTTTTATTAATATAAATCATATCCCAACAATTTCCCCCTTTTTGATGATGCCAGAACCTACTTACTTCAAAAGATCCATAGGGATTTCTTTTTCAGTAGATTTGACAAAAACAGGACAACTAGCATGTATATTCTATACTTAGAAAAATTTCACAAAATAAATTTAGATAATTAACCTAAAAAGGGCTAAGTTCTCTGAGTTCTATAAAACTTGATCTAAGCAAGAATCAATTTAAAATCATTTTGCTAGAGCCTATTTTTAGACAAAAATAACACATGTATAAAGACTAAAAAATTGTTGTCCAGTGCATACGATATATAATCATCATCCACATAAAAACAGCACATAGTAAGAGGAGAAAGTTGTAAGTTCTAGCTCTTAAGGAGCAACAATTGTCTTGGAAATTAACAAATAAACATAGATAAAAGAGTTCATGATAATTTGAAATTGAATCTTGACTTGTCCTTCAGCAGCTTCATCACTTGGCTGCATCTGACTTCTTCTTCAGGAAGGTTAATTGGGAGTTCCTTGAACAATGGAGTCAGTCCATATGATGCAAAATGTCTATTCTTCAAAGCCATGACTTCCTCGTTCTTCCCAATTAAGTCTTCATCCTTGACAAGTTGCACAAACTCATCAGTAATAGCTTTCCTATCAATACCATTTCCATCAGTCTTCATTGTTGGAGTCCAGAAAATCTATTCAGGAGCCTTGACAATCACATTCTCCTTCTGAGCAGCTCCAAGAATCTTTGTGTACAATTCTGGATGATTCTCCATCATAAAACCTTCATAAAGACCATCAATGTCTTCAAAGTCTCCCCATCTCTTAACAACAAAGAAGAGATGATCCCACACTCGATTGTCTTCTTCCCAAGCACCATTGAGTTCAGCAGGAACCCAGCTGTCAGTATGAGGGAGTCTTTTCAAGGTTTCAATCTTCCTCTTAGCTCTGTTCTCCATCATCAGAGCATAAGAACTCTTGTAAGATTTTGAATTTCCTGGATTAAAATCTTTGTGCCTCTTCAACCTGCATTCCTCAGCATCTTTGAACATTTTAGTCCTTTCTTCAATAACCAGCCTTCTTACTCCTCTTCTGGTCTCTGCATCTTGACTAGCTCCTTCAGCAAAGATATTACCAACTTCTTCAAAACCAGGAGTTTTGGCTTTTTCAGGCTCAGCAGCAACTTCAGGAGAAGCTCTCCTAGCAGGCAACTTATCTTCCCTTCTTATCAATGTTGAAATTTCAATTTCCTCATCATCATCTAGTTCACTGGACTTGTACTTCTTGCTTTTCTCATGATAAAAAATATAGCAAGCTTCTTTCTCTTCAGATTGGGTTTCCTTATCTTTCCACTTCTAGTTTTGGGGCAGTCTTCCTCCTCTGTTACATCAGTGATCTCTAAAACTTTGGCTTTCCCTTTGCCTTTGCTACCTTCCCCCTTACTTTTCTCTTCCCCCTTTATCAGATCTTCCCCCTTCTTCTTATATTCCCCCTTTTTGGCATCATCACATGCCTCAAGGTTGATGGGGCCAGCAGGGTTGTCATCAATCTTAGCCACAGTAAGTGAAAGTTCTTGTTGATAGGTATCCATTCTTTTCGTCTGAGCAGAAATGGGGTCAACATGATTTAGCAGAAAGGCAGAAATAGTGGAACTTACAGACTCTTCCACTTGCTTCTTCACAGCCTGATCAACTTGGGTACTCATCATCTTTATTATCCCTTCCAAGTTGTCTTTGAATAAATCAGAAGCAGCATCAAGTGAACTTTTGATGGTTTCTTTTATCAGTTGATCTCTTTGACTCCCCATAGATTGAGTCAGCTTTTCAATATCTTTTGACAGCATCTGGGAAATCTCCTCCTTTTCCTTGGCTACTTCATACTTTAGCCTCAGAATTTCCTCTCTGTCCTTCTTGATCAACTCCTTCCCAGTGTGGAAAAATGTGGTAACAACATCTGACATGATCTTTGATGACTCTCCAATCTTGAGGGTAGAGTCATTCACTTCCTTTCCAACACTGTCCATCTTTTTATCAAAGGTTTCAAAACCTTTTTCAACAGCTTCTAGCTTTATGGTTGTGGAGTTCATTTTCTCTTCCGGATTCTCCACCTTGATACATAATTCCAAGGAATTATTATCAACAGTCTCCTCCAAGTTTTCCATCCTTCTTGTCATCCTCCTTGCTTTAATGTTCAAATTGAGTAATGACCTGTGCTGGGCTTCATTTGTGGGAATGATAGTTTCATCCAAACTATCTCTGACATACTTTCCCATGTTTAGGCATAAACCTACAACATTCTCCATAGCAGCTGGTTCCTCAGATTTCACAGCTTCTTCTTCAGCACTATTGGCCTCCACTCCATCTTTCTTGGCCTCAGCTCAGTGACTTCAGCAGGAGTAGACTCAATCAACTCAGCATCATGAATGTTAGGATTTTCAGCAGTTTCCTCAGTTGGAGTTTCAACAATGACAATCTCCATTGATTCAGTGGCTTGAACAGCTGGCTGTGCTTCCTCTACAATATTCTTTAACTCCTCAATGGCAGTCTCAACTCCATCAAAGAAATCTTTCTCAGCAGGCTTTTTACCTTCATTTCCTCCTTCAGTGGTGTCTACCTCCATGGCAGCATTCTTTTCATCATCTTTGTCCTCAACTGTCTTGGACTTTTCTTCAGTCTTGTCCTCAGTGCTTTTGGACATCTCTTCTGTCTCGTCCTCAGCTTGCTTGGACATCTCAACATCCTCCTCCATCATGTCTTCAAGGTTCAGATCAATCCCAACAATAATGGATTGAACAGCTTCCTTCTGAATCTTAATGTTTACCAAGTTAGCAAACAACCTTTCATCTGTTAATTCAAAAGTAGACTCCATCTCAGCAAATTCTGTCAACCTTGCCTCCACATTTTCCCACCAGTCTAGTCCCTTGGACTCAATAACTTTCCCAATGTCATACATCGACTTCTTCCTTATGTCAACAATTAATCTAAGATCATAGAAGGTTGATCTTAAATCAGGATATTTGGTAAGTTGGGGGTAAAGTTGGTCTAGGAAAAATTTGGATTCATCTCTCAATGACATTTCGTAGGTGTATTCAGGAACTGTATCTGACTTGGATGAGGGTTGGGATTCTTAAAAAAGAATGGGTATGGTGGTATCAGACTTGTAGGATATTTTAAGAATGGTTGGATCATTTAAGTGAGGGGTAGTTTCAATAGCTTTTGGGCTATGAATTGATGGTTCTGGATTATTTAAATCCAAGTTTCCAGGTGATACTCTTCCTTCTTCATCACCTTCATCATCATCATCATCTGAACCTTCCAGTTCAGCTTGCTCATCCACATCCATTTCTTCATCAGAAGTATTAACATAATCCTCTTCAGTTTCTTCTCCACTTGAACTAGGGCTTGACATGGCCCTCTTCTTCTTGATATTTGAGGCTGTCTCAATCTCTTTTCCCTTATCTTCCTTCTTGGCTTTTTCAAGAATACTGATCACCATTTATTTTGCTTCTTCACTCTTTTGCTTGGCAGACTTAACTTGCTTCCTTGTTGAGGCTTTTGGTGACTTGATCTCCAGCCCCAATCTTTTATGAGTTCTCACATATAATTGTCTTAACAATATCTTGGTGGTATTGAACTTAAGTCCATATTTAACAATGTCCTCAGGTCCTTTCTCGTATAAGAAAATAGCAACTTTTGTACAGAAGGCTAGTGTCTTCTTGATAGCCACCTTCCTTACATCCACAATTTTAAACTTTGCTTTCTCTTCTGCAAGTTTCTTCAGAAAGTAACCTTTCTAGTTCATTGGCTTCTTTCCTCCATCAATGACTGCTTTCATTAATCTTACCTTGGATCTGCTGATTTGATCATAGCTCCATGTGGTGCACATCACAGTCTTTGCAACCACATCTAGCAATAATTGATAGTCCTCTTTCAGAACTCTCTTGTGTAGACCAGATTTGAGAGGTACTGGATCATCCATCCATTGATTGACAACTTCTTGTTCATTATGCCTCATATACTCTTCAGGGTCCTCTCCAGTAGCATTCAATCCAAAGAAATCATAAAAGTCTTCTTCAGTAAACTCAAACTTTTCAGCAGTCCTTTTGGTTGTATCTGGCTCATGAGTCATTATGTAACCAGATCCTGAACTTTTCGGAGTGAATGTGCCTAAGAACTGAGTGGTTGAAAGTTCCAGGCATGTTTTGGGGATGGCCTCGAGCCATTTCCTCAATCCAGTTTGCTCCAACCAAGTAATTGTAGGTCCCGAAAGTTGAGTTAATATCGAGTAAGCTAGTGAAAATGTCTATAGGGGGGGTGAATAGACTTTTCAAAAATCTATCGAAATATCAGAATACAATGTGCGGAACACGAAATTAACAATGAGCCCAATACAAGTTTATACTCAACTTATTAAATTCGAGAACTCTGTTCTATACTCAACTTGTCTTGTTCAGTTATGTGTGTAAACAATTAAGCAATTAAACAAAACAGTAAAGTAAACAACACAAACAATTTATAGTGGTTCGACAACTTGTCTACATCCACTCTCACAACCCAGTTGTGATGTTTCCACTAAACTCTTCCAATCGAGTACAAAGTGAGAGTATTCCTGTGATTTTAAGTCCCAAGAAGAAGACTTAGATCTTCTAAGACTATACCACCAGATATGTCTACGATCTTACTAGAAATTTAACAAGTATCTAACAACTTGATAAAAACAACAAAAACTAAAAACTTATTCAGTCGCAGTCTTCTAGATTCTTCACTTCACTTCTGACTTGCTTTCTGAACTTCAATGAACTCTGTGAGTAATCTTCAGTATGTATCAGTATGCGTAGTTACAGTAGTCTTCAAATGATCAAAGCCTTGAAGTATTTATAGACTTCTGAAATCAAGAACTTAGTTAGTTGTAACCAACTCTTCTTGAAAACTAACTTTTGTAACTGAATCTTCTTATCCATCCACGCGTTTCTTGTTAAGTAGTTATTCCATAACTAACTTCTTCAACCTTATCTTTATACGCGCTTCACTTAGACTTTACTTCAAGTTGACTCATCTTGTGTAGTCTGATAGATGCACTTGTCCTGTAGTCCACTTGTCTTGTGTAGTAGACTTCAACTCTTCTTCTTCAGTCTTCATGTGCAATCTTCAATAGAAAACTATTCTATCCTAACAAGACTATTACATTACTTTAAGCTTTTTATAGCTTAGTCAACTTATAACTATACAATCAATCTATCTATTACATTCAAAATCATGAGCTCTATACAATGATTATTCATAGCTCAACAACAACCTAATAGCACATATGAAGTACTTATAAATCGTACTTATCTTTTAATAAGAAAACAATACTTATCTTTTCATGTGAACTCTACTGATCTGTTCAAGATGACTTCAACTCAACTAGACTAGATTAGTCAACACTTAGAAAATATTCAAAACTATTTTTGGCTTATCAAAACTTCATCATTCATCAATATTTAGGACTTGTCTAGGATTCATATCCCAACAATTTCCCCCTTTTTGATGAAGCCAAAACTACTTGAATCTTTTCTCATTAGTAGACTAGTTAAGTAGTTATCTTGTCTTAACACCAAATAGTACTTTATCTTTTCATTCATTCAAGATAAGAACAGTAGATATTACACATATTTCAAAAAAAATAAAAAACAACTAAGTATCAGAGCAAAAAAACTTATATATCAAACATAAAATCAACTAATCTGAAAGAGTACCTCCTTCTGGATTTGGAACACAGAAAGCATCCAGAAGTCTCTTGTGAATTACTCTGATATGGTCTTCATCTTCAATCTTCTCTTTATCCAACAGCTCTTCTTCAAACTTCTTGATTTGATTAAAATCAACTCTTCTTCCAGAGCTTGTCATCGGACATTTCCATCTTGGAAACACAGGAACAAGAATATTGAAGTTCGCTCCAGCAGATATCCTCAAGATCAAATTCCTAAGCATTCTGTTCTGACCTTCCAAAAACTTGTCGAACAAGGAATATAACTCATCTGGACTTTCAGAGTCACCATATTTGCTAATTATCCAGTGATCAATTTCCCATTGTCTCTTCACTTTCATCCATTCAGCTCGATGCTCTTTATCAATGAAGTAGTCAATGAACTGATCTTCCATCTGATCTTCATCAGCTTTCAGCTTTTGCAAATTCTCAATATGTTTTCCAACTTTCTTTTTACTTGCATAATGAGTCTCATCATCTGGATCAACAACCTTTTGTTTCTTCACCTTAGTTGTTGTCTCCACTTCTTTCGGCTCTTCTATATGAATAGATTTCATTTTTGATACTTGCCTTGTCTGAACCTCTGCTTCAGGAGATGCAACAGCTTTGCCCTTCTTCTTCTTCTTCAACTCAACTGCTTCAGCCTTAGCTTGCTCAAGATCTGCAGTTTTAACCAACTTGCCTTTGCCTCTCTTAGGCCTTCTAAGATCTTGCATAGCTTCAGCAGCTTCCTTATATTCCGGTTCAGCAGACAAGTCTTTTTCGATCTCAGCAACCTTCTCTACTTTACTAATCTCTTCCCCCTTTTTGGCTTCATCGGTAGCCTTAAGAGTAAATAGACTCGTAAAGCGAGTCATCTCTTCCTTTACAGCTTCCTTCATTGCCTCAGCAGCCATTGCAATTTGTTTCTGATGTGTCTTGTCGTGACTCATCTTGTCAAGACGATCAGTAGTCAACTCTAGCTTCCTTGAACGTGAAACTAGTTCATCCTTAAAGTATGTAGCTGTTTGACGAAGGAGTGTATTCTGCTCTGTTAGCTCAGTGAGAACAGCTCGAGAACGCACCAACTGATCTTGTGCTTCACGTCTCTGTTCATCAGCAATCTCAATCTTCACTCTGTAGAGTCGTTCCATCTTGCTAGACTCTTCAGCTAACGAGCGGGCAAACGAAATAGATCTCTTCTCAGAGAAATCCACTTGTTTCTTCAGAAATATTTCAACTTCTGCATACATCTCTGCTCGGAAAGTTGAGTCCATCTTGTTGACTTCTCCAATGATAAACTCTCTAGAATTGTCAACAAGTGTTTGGTTCTGCTGGACCAACACATCTTTTACCTTCGATTGTAAGAACTCATCTATCGCAGAATGTACGACTTCCTTCAAGTCTGCCTTCAGTTCCTCAAGATATCCCTCAGGAAAAGCTTGAGTAGACGACTTAGTGTCAACCACCACTTCTTCAGTTTGAACTGTTTCCATCAGTTCATCTTCAGTGAACATGACAGCTTCAACAAACTCATCATCTTCTTCACCTAGTTCAAACGAAGTAATTTGTTCAGAACTTTCAACAACTTCTTCAGCAGGAACCTCTTCTAACTCTAAGATTGGTTCTGATGTCTGGACTGCAATATCAGCAACATCTGGTTTGACCTCGTCTTCCACCAGATCAGTTTGAGTTCCAACGTCAAAAGAGAACTCTTCTACCAAAACACCATCAGGAATGCTCAACATCCTTTTAACTAGATCAACTAAGGCCTTGCGAGGGAACAATTCAGAGTGGTCTTGAACACCACTATTCTCTTTCTGTTCCATCTCCCAATCCATGAAATTGGAGATTCCACCCATGCCTTGGATAACCTCAAACAGATCATCGGTAGACGACTTCTTCAAAGCAAACCAAGTGCTATCCGCACAAGTTTCTCAAACTGTTCTGAGGCAGTGTCGATGTCAAGAGTGGAGAGCTGCTTCTTCAGATTCCTTGAAACTTTAGCACGAACTCTCATCTCTCTTAGACACATGGGGTAATAAACCAAAGATTCAAATCTAACTTCAGACGGGGTCTGAGTAGGTGGGGTCCCTAACTCAGCTGTTGCAGTGGCAACTGGCATCTTGTCTGAAGTAGATGGGTTAGAGGGTTCAACATATTCTGTTGAAGGTAAAGAGGGAGTTTGGAGTGTGGTTTCTGGGAGCTTTAATGTGGCTTGGTCTGGTGTGACAACTGTCGAAGTATCAGTTGTATCTTTTATGGGAGTGTTTTGGGGTAGACTGGCTCTAAGCGGTAATGCCGCCAGTACTTGTGAGGTTGAGGGTTGAGGTCTAGGCCTAGATCGATGTGATCTAGCCTTGGTTCGAACAGAAGAATGAGAGAAAGGAGGAATTGACAAAGCTTGTGTAGAAGATGTACCAACCTGAGAACTCAACTCGTCTGGTTGAGTGGGCGAATCAACTCTCACGAGAGTGTATAATTCTGGAACTTGAGCACTCGGCTCCTTCTCTTGTTCCGACTCCTCTTCTGTCTGAGTCTTCTCTGAGTCAGCTTCACTGGACTCAGCTATTGTGGCCTCCTCCGATTCCTCATCATCGGACTTATCTTCTGAAGAGCTAGATGAGTTAGCATAAGGTAAGACTTGTGACTCATCTATTTGAACTCGCCTTGGGGCAGCTGGCCTTTCAGCGACTTGCTTCTTCAGGGCTTCCGCTTTCAGATAGAATTTAAGAGGATGGAAGGGCTTTCCGTTACTCCAGTCTGATTTGTTTGGTAACAACAAGGGGAGTAGAATACTCAGCTTGTTGCCGTACCCAACAGTATGTGACACCACCCAATTACAAGAATCGGTATCAACTCGAACGCTCTTCTCAAAATACATCATTCGATCAGCTATCAGTTTAAACCAATTTCCTTTCGTGATTCCGTCATAAATCGCTGCCATCACCCTTGTTTTGGCTTGAGTGACCGCGTCAAAAGATCCAGTGGCGCATAGAAGCATCTTGCTTGCTATGTCCAATAACGTGCGATATTTCTTCAGAAGTTATGACTTCTTGACAGCAGGGGCCTTGCCATCAGGTTTGAGCCTCATCCTCTTTCCACAGAAGATGCTCATATATCTCATCTCTTGACCAGTGGCATAATTTTCCACATCAATCGTTCCGATGGGCAACCTCAAATGTCTGAAAAACACCTCACGAGTGATTTCAACACGACTGGTTCCAATAAAGGACTCAATTACATCTCCTCGTCTTGTGGCGTTGGCATAGAACAGCAATACTTCTTCCTCCAAGACGACTTGTGGGAAAGCCTCCAGATAAGGCTTCAGTCCACATCGAGAGCATTTGTCGAGAATTTCTTAATTATCAGCAGTGTGAACTCCTTTGAAGAACATCGAGGGTTCCACATGCACCTTGCCTTCAGTGATATACCTACCAAGATCAAACCTTGCTTGCATGTTAGTTCTAACATCGAAAAGAGAAGCAATCGACATATCTAGTGAATAGAGTAAGAACTGGGGAGATTTGATTTTGCAAGAAATTTAGAGCTATAGTAGGGGAGTTATGAAATCGTGGGTCAAGTTGTGTGTGAAAGGTGAGTTTTGTTAGAACAGAAATGAGATCCAACGGCCCAGATTGAAAAATTTGATCCAACGGTTGAGACCTTTGAAATTCGGTTACGGAATCGAGAATATTATGTGATTTGATATTGTAAAATTTGAAATCCGTCTCTTCTTAAGTAGGACAGGGGAGTGAACTCATCTGACCTAGTGTAGTCGAGTACGAACTGGGTGTATACACCTCATTAAAATGGGAGTGTATAAATCCAATCCTAGGGTTTTCAAATCCTAGCATTATCTAATTACAATAATACCCTTAATTTGATTAAATAAACACTTAACATATTTCAATCAAGAGAAACACTTAGCTAGTCTGTTCGAGTCCATCCAGAACAGACGAGTAGACCTCAGCTTCACAAGTCGAGTAGGCCTAAGTGTACAAGACGAGTAGGCCTAAGTGTACAAGACGAGTAGACTTATGAACACCAGTCGAGTTCCCCCTTCGACTGTGCTTGTCTATTCTGAACGTCGAACGACTTCATGTACCTATCTTATCATTTACAATGTGTAATCGTAGGTACAAGTAGAGTAAAATAAATAAGATGAATATCAATCTAAAGAAATGGTCAAGGTTTTGAACAAGATGACTGTTAACAAACATAAGAGTCAACATAAGGATATTTAAGAAATCAAGGATTCCCCCTTAATTGTTTATTCTCTTAGTATTACCCTCAGCTTTACCAGCTTCCTCATCGGGTTGTTTGGTCATCTAGTCTAGCCTTGTATACCTGTCTGTTGCGTGAGAAGTCGAGTGCTCTGGTCTAGTGATCTTGTCTCCTTTTCTTGATGTACCTGTCTGGTTAGTACATAGCTATAGGCAAGTAGGGTCCAAATCAATTAACCCTAGACTAATGCATAACTCACGAAAACGTGCCTCAGGTAATGGTTTTGTAAAAATGTCAGCTCTTTGAAAATCAGTATGAATCTTTTCCATGCGAATATCCTTCTTTTCTACATGATCACGTATGAAGTGATGCTTCACATCAACATGCTTACAACGTGTGTGTAAAACAGGATTTTGTGTAATGGCAATTGCACTATTACTATCACAGAAAATAGGAACATTTGATTCATGTATGTTGTAATCACGAAGCTGTTGAATGAGCCAGAGTAGTTGACTACAACAGCTACCAGCAGCCATGTACTCGGCTTCGGTAGTAGAAGTAGCAACACTAGTCTGCTTTTTAGAAAACCAAGATATGAGTTTTGTGCCTAAAAATTGACAAGAACCAGAAGTAGATTTCCGATCTATTCTACAGCCTCCAAAGTCTGAGTCTGAATAGCCACTTAAGGATAGATCATCATTTGAGGGATACCATATACCACGATTGATGGTCCCTTTCAAATATTTCAAGATCCTTTTGGTGGTTTCCATGTGACTTTCTTTTGGATTGGCTTGGAATCGAGCACAAACACCAACAGAGAATGCAATGTCTGGTCTACTAGCAGTTAAATACAATAAGGAACCAATTAATCCACGGTAATAAGATTGGTCAGCACATTTACCGTTCTCATCTGGATCCATTCTGTAAGTTGGTTGCATTGGTACGCCAGTAGACTTACAAGTTTTGATCCCGTACTTGTCAAGAAGGTTTCTAGTGTACTTCGCCTGATTTATGAAAATACCTTCTGGAGTTTGTTTTACTTGAAGACCAAGAAAGTAATTCATTTCACCCATCATAGACATCTCAAATTTACTTTGCATGAGTGTAGAAAAACTTCCACTCAGCTTTTTGTTAGGTGACCCAAAAATGATGTCATCTACGTAAATTTGGACGAGTAAAATGTCTTTCCCTTCTTGTTTTCTGAACAAGGTTCGATCGACCTTGCCCTTAGTAAAACCATTTTCCAATAGAAAGAGAGAGAGAGTGTCATACCATGCTCTTGGAGCTTGCTTTAGTCCGTATAAGGCCTTCTTTAATCTGTACACCTGGTCGCCTTTGACTTCGAAACCTGGAGGTTGTTCAACATACACTTCTTCCGCAAGAATACCGTTAAGAAATGCACTTTTAACATCCATTTGATATACAGTAAACTTCATGTGAACAGCATATGCAAGGAACAAACGAATGGCTTCTAGTCTAGCAACAGGAGCATATGTTTCATCGTAGTCTATGCCTTCAGCTTGTGAATAGCCTTGGGCAACTAGTCTAGCCTTATTCCTAACGACTAAATCATTCTCATCTTTCTTATTTTTGAAAATCCATCGAGTGCCAACTACATTATGATGTTTCGGCCTATCGACAAGTTCCCAGACGTCGTTTCGAATAAACTGGTTCAACTCGTCTTGCATAGCGATGATCCAATTACTATCAGCCAATGCCTCTTTAACAGTGGTAGGCTCGATAGATGAGAGGAAACAACACCAGCAAAACATAGTTGGACTAGGCTGTTCTTGCGACTCAAAGAGTTGTCGTCTAGTCTTCACACCAACAGTAGAGTCACCAATAATATTTTCAGTATCATGCGCAGATTTCCATGTTTTTCTATTCTTAAAAGTAGCACTATCATCATCTATATCATGTACAGCATCATGTTCGGCATCATGTTGATATGCATTATTAGTATCATCAATTTTCATAGGAGTAGTAGAGTCAACTAGAGCAGGCATGTCAACTGGTCTAGAAGACTTACCTTGAGCACTTACCTTCTCCTTATCATCAGATTCGAGAGCTTTCATGAATGGATTGTAGGCTTGAACGGATTCATATACCTCTGAATCTTTGTCAGATTCGATCGTTAGATCAGTAATTTTCTCACTGATCTTGTTGGCAGACGAGTCCTGTCGAGATTCATCGAAAACCACATGGAGTGTTTCTTCCACACAAAGAGTTGAGTAGTTGAATACCCTAAATGCTTTGCTAGTCGAGGAGTATCCTAAGAATATCCCCTCGTCTGCTTTAGCATCGAAAGCATTCAACTTGCTCTTTCCATTGTTGTGAATGAAACACTTACAACCAAATATATGGAAATATGAAACTCTGGGTTTTCTACCTTTCCAAACCTCATAAGGTGTCTTGCCTAGAGCTTTGTTGATCGCGCTTCTGTTCTGTGAATGGCATGCAGTATAGATAGCTTCAGCCCAAAACTTTTGAGGAGTGTTGAACTCAGCTAACATGGTCCTACAGGCTTCTTTAAGAGTTCGATTCCTTCTTTCGGCTACACCGTTTTGTTGTGGTGTCCTGGGTGCACTAGTAAGATGCTGGATACCACGTTTAGCACAAAATTCTTTGATATAGCAATTAATGAACCCAGTCCCCTTGTCACTACGAATCTTGACAATGTACTGGTTCTTCTCAACTTGTAACTTCTTCAACAGATCAGGCAGAAGTGTTTGTGTATCACTCTTCTTGTGTAGAAAGACTACCCAAGTAAACTTAGAATAGTCGTCTACAACAACAAGTGTGTACCTTCTACCATTCAAGGTTGGAGAAGTTATCGGACCATGAAGATCCATATGTAAGAGTTCTAGGACTCTACTAGTTGAGAGAGTAGGAATTGACTTAAATGAACCTTTAACCTGTTTACCCTGTTGACAAGTCGTGCATACATGTGACTTGTAGTAAACTTCATTGGGGATACCTTCTACAAGGTAGTCTCTGGCTATCTTATTAAGAACCTTAAAGTTTAGATGACAAAGACGTCTATGCCAGAGCCATCCAAGTTCTTTAGGATTCTTAGTAAGTAGACAGGTGTCCCTCGGACAACTGTTCCAATTCACTATGTACACACTTCCTTGTCTTACGCCGACTAGTAGGACTATGTGTGTCCTTTTGTCAATGATTTCGCATTTGCGGCTCTTGGACTGCACCTTGTAACCACGATCACAAAACTGAGAAACAGAGAGTAAATTATATTTCAAACCTTCAACATATGAGACATCTTGTATCTCAACGTCTCCATTCCGAATGTAACCAAATCCTTTAGTGACAACAGTGGAACTATCACCAAATATCACTTTTGGTCCTTCTTGCTCATGGTAACTTGATAAGAGAGACTTGGTACCAGTCATGTGGTGCGAACAACCACTGTCTATGTACCAGGTTTCTCCTACTGAGCCACCCTTCTTATACAAGTCAAGTCGACCCTGCAATGAAGATATTCAATAATTTAGGTACCCATTTGTTTATTGGGGTCCTTGGGGGTTAGTCGTGTTCAGAGGAATCCAAATATACATTGGAGTCTTGAACAAGTTCGATCTTTTAAACTTTCGCCCATATTTGTTACAAAATAAGACCTTGTTGTCCTTAACTGGCCTATCAGTCGAGTTCGGGTCTACTCTTTGGAGATAGCCTTTCGACTTAATCTCTACTTGAGCAGGCACTGGTCTATGATAGTCAGAGTAGGGCTTGTAAGCATTAGGTCCATACGGTTTATAGACGCGTTTGGGTCTTTCCTCACTAATGATATCATATGATAAAGGTGGAGGATATAGAACAATTTGTGTACGATATTTTGGAGCTACTTGTCTAGGTCTAGACGAGTAGAGTTGAGACTGCCTTATGAAAGGAGGTCTAGGCTCTTGTCGTCTAGTCTGTACCTGTCTAGTACTCGTCTCCTTAGGATACCAGTCCTCGTATCTGACCTGGTTGGGTCGTCCACGATTAGTGGTCCTTTGAAGATCAGTTCTAGGTTGAACAGGCTTGCTGTTACCATTCTTTTTACCTCCCTTGGTAATTGGAATGTTAACTCGAGCTTGTTTAGGTACAGTACCTTGAGATGGAGTACCAATATCGTATATCATAGGTCCTTTTCCTTTATCATTTGGCAAAAGTCTTGCGTTAGTAGTAGTAGGGTTCTTAATGACTCGAGTAGACGAGCTAGATGACTCAGCACCTATACCTGTCTTGTCACCTGGATCTCTATACCTATCTGACAGTTCAAGGTTAATCTTTGAAGAGTTAACCAGGTCAGTAAGTTTGAGATCTAATGTGACAACCTCGGTCTCTAAGAACTTATTACGTTCTTCAAGTCTATTGCACTTGCTTTTTAAAACATTGAATTCATTTCTCTCAGTTGCATGTGTCTTAAGTAGGTCTTGATATAACCTGCCTGTCAATGCACACTTTTCTTTGAGTTGTCTTAACTCTTCAGTCAAGCGTTCATTTAGGACTGTTACATTGGGATCTACTTTAGACTGAGCTTCCTTAAGATCAATGATTTCTTGTTTTAATGCAATGTTTTCATCACTGACTTCGATGAATGCTTGGTTAGCAAGTAGAAGGTCGTCTTCAATAGCACTAGTCGAGTGCTGAGGACTACTTCCTACTTCCCTACTAGCAGTATCAGTTTCTGAATCATCACAAGATTGAAAAGATGTAGCAGATGATACCTCTTGGTCGATTTTAGCCATGCAGCATAGGCCATCATCTACTATGAATGCTTCGTCGTGATCTCGATCAGTCGAGTGGCTAGATAAGGACGATGGCAACTCGTCTGAATCCGAATCAGAGTCATCATTGGCCATCATTGCCTTCTTGCCACGGTTGTATCTTCTTTCCCTTCGAGCTTTACGTTCTTCTCGATCGTCAGTGCTCAGGTCTGGACATTCATATATGTAATGACCTGGCTTTTCACAGTTGTAGCACAAGAGATCATTAGTAGCCTTTTTAATAGGAGATTTATCCCTACGCTTATCACGTCTATCGGAACGTTGAATCTTCCTATCGTCAGACTCTCTATCTCGTCTATTACCTTTCGAGACTTCGTCTCTCATTTCGGATGAGTTTCGGTCTCGTCTGGTCTCAGACGAGTTCTTAGAAGTAGACGCTCTATGATCCCTATAGAACTTCTTGTATCTTCCGAAACGTTTATTCAGCCTATCAAACTTTCTAACCATGAGGCTCACCTGATCCTTCAAACTAAGATCAGTATCTAACTCGTCTTTTACAGAGGCAGACTTAGTCTTAGGCTTAGACCTATCTACCTTAGAAGACTTAGAAGAGCTAGACTTAAAGGCAACGTTCTTAGATACAGCATGTTCTCTATCACTACTGGCTAGTGGTTCATCTTCGTCTAAATCAAACTCATGAGCCTTCAGAGTTTGAAACATGGTCTCTGCACTCCAAGCATCTATGTCTTGGGTATTCTTAACTAGCATCTTTACCATTTTCCATCGAGGATCTAAGCTCTTAAGAATCCTAAGATTGATTTCACGAGGAGTATAAGTTTTACCAAGAACTTCAAGGTCATTCATGATTTTAGTGAAACGAGTATCCAGCTGGTCGATAGTTTCGCCAGCTTTCATTCAAAATGATTCAAATCTTTGGACAGCAGTGGATAATTTGCTCTCTTTGATCAGGGATGTCCCTTCACAAATGATAGCTAATCTGTCCCACATCTCTTTGGCAGTTTTACATTTTAACACTTTTCCTAGATACTCGTTAGGAAGGGTGTGTAAAATATAATTCTTCGCCAAACTATCCAAATTATTTTGACGCATTTCTTCTGAGGTTAGATCAGACCTTGGTTTCTTGACGAGGGTGCCAATTGGTTTGTCTTTGTCAAGATTTGCAGTATTTGGGACCATTGTCACGATCGGACCCTCGGTCACAACAAAGATCATTAGATCATGCGTGGAGCTGAAAATTGCTTCCATTCGCAGCTTCCAGTAGTCGTAATCCTGAACCTGGAACTTGGGCAATTTGTTAGCGCTAATTTCCAACGACATGATTTCAAGAAATAAGTGTTAAGCAGATTTATGATCAAGAAGCAGTTGAGTCAAGAACAGGGAACAAGAAACAGATATAACTGGAGTATAGATCAAGAACACGTAAGCAAGTACAATCACGGACCAAGACTTCACCCTTAGTCTTAAGTCGGTTATCAAGAAACAGCAGTTCGAAAACCACTGCTCTGATACCACTTGTAGGTCCCGAAAGTTGAGTTAATATCGAGTAAGCTAGTGAAAATGTATATAGGGGGGGTGAATAGACTTTTCAAAAATCTATCGAAATATCAGAATACAATGTGCGGAACACGAAATTAACAATGAGCCCAATACAAGTTTATACTCAACTTATTAAATTCGAGAACTCTGTTCTGTACTCAACTTGTCTTGTTCAGTTATGTGTGTAAACAATTAAGCAATTAAACAAAACAGTAAAGTAAACAACACAAACAATTTATAGTGGTTCGACAACTTGTCTACATCCACTCTCACAACCCAGTTGTGATGTTTCCACTAAACTCTTCCAATCGAGTACAAAGTGAGAGTATTCCTGTGATTTTAAGTCCCAAGAAGAAGACTTAGATCTTCTAAGACTATACCACCAGATATGTCTACGATCTTACTAGAAATTTAACAAGTATCTAGCAACTTGATAAAAACAACAAAAACTAAAAACTTATTCAGTCGCAGTCTTCTAGATTCTTCACTTCACTTCTGACTTGCTTTCTGAACTTCAATGAACTCTGTGAGTAATCTTCAGTATGTATCAGTATGTATCAGTATGCGTAGTTACAGTAGTCTTCAAATGATCAAAGCCTTGAAGTATTTATAGACTTCTGAAATCAAGAACTTAGTTAGTTGTAACCAACTCTTCTTGAAAACTAACTTTTGTAACTGAATCTTCTTATCCATCCACGCGGTTCTTGTTAAGTAGTTATTCCATAACTAACTTCTTCAACCTTATATTTATACGCGCTTCACTTAGACTTTACTTCAAGTTGAATCATGTGTAGTCTGATAGATGCACTTGTCCTGTAGTCCACTTGTCTTGTGTAGTAGACTTCAACTCTTCTTCTTCAGTCTTCATGTGCAATCTTCAATAGAAAACTATTCTATCCTAACAAGACTATTACATTACTTTAAGATTTTTATAGCTTAGTCAACTTATAACTATACAATCAATCTATCTATTACATTCAAAATCATGAGCTCTATACAATGATTATTCATAGCTCAACAACAACCTAATAGCACATATGAAGTACTTATAAATCGTACTTATCTTTTAATAAGAAAATAATACTTATCTTTTCATGTGAACTCTACTGATCTGTTCAAGATGACTTCAACTCAACTAGACTAGATTAGTCAACACTTAGAAAATATTCAAAACTATTTTTGGCTTATCAAAACTTCATCATTCATCAATATTTAGGACTTGTCTAGGATTCATATCCCAACAGTAACTATCCTCCTTGTGTGTTTGTTTGCCAGATTATCAAAACACACTGTCTACTCAAAGTGGAGCATGGTTGCTTCACTCAAATAGTTCCAGTTGATGTCCAAATCAGCAGAGTTGAAGTCAACTAAAAATATAACCAATATACAGTATTAGTATGGTTAAATATCAAAATCTTTCCATATAACTACTGAACCATATGATTAGGCTATCTTTAATCAATATCTTGCATTTATGTCTAAGATTTATTGTGGATAGATTTACAAAGCATGTTTACAATAAAATAAAACCATATCCAACAATGTTTTAAGCTTGTAATTATAATCTCTAGAAGTAATATCTGTATGATTCTAAGATATTATTAAGATTTTAAGTACAACAACATGTATCTAACAGCATATCATTCAATAAATGACTAATCAGTAAATATAACATCTTAAGAATTTAAACAGGGTCATTAGAACTAAAAACAGAGCATGTTCCGTTTCTTGAAAGCTTGATATATATGCATGTTCTTCAACAGATAATTATGAGAAATACTAACCCATTTCCAAAGACATTTTTGTTAAAGTTATAGAGCTTTGAGCAAAACTTGAAGATGAGCTTGATGATTCTTGAGAGATTCAGCTTAGGGCTTTTTCAGAAATTTTTGAAAACGTAAATTGTGAAAAATTCTAAGTTATGCTTTTATATTTCCTCAATTGTACATTTTGAAAAATGTTAGGTGTAGGGATGAGATTGAATTGATCACAATTAATGGTTTAGATTAATTCTGTTACACCAAAGGATGCAAATGTCGTGTCCAGTACACAGTGAGTTGCTTTTTCAGAAGATCGTGCAATTGATTGTCTTTTAGCAAAGATCTCTTGTTTGTCGATTATGAGCATTAAATGCGTACTATAATGATGAACAGAGTTTAACTTATATGAAAAAGAAAACTTATCTATAGTCAAGTGACAACTTGACTGAATAACCCTTGACAACTTCTATTGAAGTTTCTCATGTACTTTGTCATCCTCTACGTTGTCCTTCGTAGTTTTCCTCGTACTTGACAAGTATCTTTCCTTAATTTTAATCAAGAATGCCATGTACTTTGTCCAAGTTTCCTGCATGAAAATTCTTGAAAATAATATCAGTATGTGAAAAATAAATTAATGAACTTTGACTTTGTCTCATCTAACTTATCCTTCCTAAGAATTCACTTTAAGTTCCCCCTTGGGTTAATACTAGTATCTCTGGCATGAATAGAGTAATTCCCTATACTTTAAACATTCTCTCCAGGATCTAATAAACCAAGTTCCATTGAAAGTTCCTTGAACCTTGTTTCAGCTAGGGGTTTTGTAAGAATATCAGCCTTTTGCTTATTAGTATGAATATTTTCCATTCTGATATCTTTTTTCTCAACATGATCTCTTATGAAGTGATGTCTAATATCCACATGTTTACACTTTGTGTGTAACACTGGATTTTGAGTAATAGCAATGACACTATTATTATCACAATAGATAGGTACATCTTTTGTGATAACTTTATAATCTCTTAGCTCTTGTTTGAGCCATAGGATTTGAGCACAACAGCTTCCAGCAGCCATGTATTCAGCCTCTGTGGTTGAAGTAGCTACAGAAGTTTGCTTCTTAGAAAACCATGAAATCAATTTGCTTCCTAAGAATTGACAAGTGCCAGTAGTTGATTTTCTTTCTATCCTACGTCCTCAATAGTCAGCATCAAAATAACTAGTCAACTTAATGTTGTCTTTAGATGGATACCATAATCCTAAGTTCAGTGTGCCTTTTAAATATCTAAGTATTCTTTTGGCAGCCTCTAAGTGACTTTTCTTTGGATTTGACTGAAATCTAGCACACACACCAACTGCAAAAGTAATATCAGGTCTGCTTGCACTTAGATATAATAATGAACCTATTATTGCTCTATATTCATCGGGGTTGGTATCTATTCCATCAATGTCAGGATCCATATTCCAATTTGTATTCATAGGAACCAAAAATGATATCATCAACATATATCTGTACTAACAGAATATCATTTTCTTCACTTATCCTAAATAAGGTCCTATCAATTGTGCCTTTCACAAATCCATTGTCCAATAGGAATTGTGATAGAGTCTCATACCAAGCTCTTGGTGCTTGCTTGAGACCATAAAGTGCTTTCTTCAATCTATACACTTTGTCTCCTTCTTCAAAACCAGGTGGCTGCTCCACATATACCTCTTCTTTAAGTACACCATTCAGAAATGCACTCTTCACATCCATGTGGTATACCTTGAACTTCATATGAGCTGCATATGCTAAGAACAGCCTAATTGCTTCTAATCTAGCTACTGGGGCAAAGGTCTCATCATAGTCTATTCCTTCATGTTGACTATAACCTTTGGCAACTAGTCTGGCTTTGTTTCTAACTATAATATCATTTTCATTCTTCTTGTTCTTGTAAACCCATTTAGCTCCTACAACATCCTGATGTGTTGGTCTGTCTACCAGCTCCCAAACATCATTTCTTTTGAACTGATTTAGTTCCTCTTGCATTGCTGTAATCCAGTTGGAGTCTTCCATTGCTTCTTCAATGGTTGTGGGTTTTGTTTCAGAAAGGGTCACCAATGATCTGGTCTGAAGGATGAGCATCTAGCCATGTCCTTCTAGACTGATCATTTACAGATGAGTTAGTCTCATCTGGTTCAACATTTAATTCAACATAGAATTCAGGAAAGTTAAAAGCTGGATCAATTTCATATTAAGGGGTGTTGTCCATGTCATTGACATTGGTATTCTCAAGTTGAGTTCACCCTAAATCATTCGATCCTTGTACTCCCTCAGCATTACCAGCTTCTTCATTGGGAGAACTTACCTCAGGTTGAGTGGGTTCATTCAACTCAACATTGCAGTTTTCCTCAAGAATGTTGGCTTCAAGTAAGTTGTCTTTATCTTGATTGGCTTCAGATATGTTGGATATCTTGAGGTTGTCCACGTCAGGATAATTTACATCAGTAATACATATTCTTTTCTTTCACCATCTCTTAGCCTTGTCATTCTTGTGTTGATTTCACCATTGGATTTGTCTTCTTTGTTTGAGGTCCTGTGCTTGAAAGAAAGCTCATCAAAGATAACATGAGGTGTTTCTTCAACAATAAGAGTTCTACAATTATAAACTCTGAAAGTTTTGTTGAATGAAGAATATCCTAGAAAGATTCATTCATCTGCTCTGCTATCAAATGTTTTTAATTGTTGCTTCCCATTATTGTGAATGAAACATGTACATCCAAAAATGTGAAAGTAAGAAATTCTTGGTTTTCTCCCTTTGAAGAGTTCATAAGGAGTTTTTCCTTGTTCCTTTGTTAGCATAAATCTGTTTTGGGTGTGAGAAGCAGTATTGATTGCTTCTGCCCAAAACCTCTTAGGAATCTTTGCTTTTGCGATCATGGTTCTTCCAGCTTCCTTGAGTGTTCTAACTCTCCTTTCTGCTACAACATTTTATTGAGGTGTTCTAGCTGATGAAGTCTCATGAGTGATTCCATTTGCTTGACAATAATCATTTATGTAAGAGTTGATGAATTCTGTTCCTTTGTCTGATCTGATCTTCACAATGCTCAAGCCTTTCTCATTTGTAATTTTCTTCATAAGTTCTGGCAGCTTCTGTTGAGTCTCCTTCTTCTTTAGCATGAATATTACCCAAGTGTATCTTGAAAAGTCATCCACTACTATTAGTGTATACTTCTTTCCACGAATACTCACAGGGGTAATGGGTCCAAATAAATCCACGTGAAGTAATTGCAGTACTCTTGCAGTTGAGATGACAGCCTTTGTTTTGAAGGATGCTTTGACTTGCTTTCCTTCTTGACATGCTTGGTAGACATGTTCTTTTGTGAATACTTCATTTGGTAGGCCATCTGCTAAAGATAATCTTGCAAGTTTGTTCAAAGTCTTAAAATTCAGATGGTTTAGCCTTTTGTGCCATAGCCAACTGAGATCTTTAGAGCTTTTTGCAACTAAGCAGATATCTTCAGGGGATTTGTTCCAATCTGCAAGATAAACATTACCTTTCAGTACCAATTTTGAGAGTTCCATAACCTTTGGTTGTACCTTGTGAGTTGTCACCAAAGGTTACTTGTGGTCCATCTTGTTCAACAAAATAAGACAGAAGCTCTTTATTTCCAGTCATATGTCTTGAACATCACCTGTCCAAGTACCATGTAAGTTCTTTAGGGCTTCTTTTCTTTGTTCATGACACCACTGGAACCTGTTATGAATCAAAACTTAGGTACCCTTTTAAAGTTAGGGTCCTAGAGGGTTAGATATACCTTTTGGAACCCAAACTTGCCTTATTTTCATTACTTGAAAAGGGCTAATTTGTTTTCCATAAACATCTAAATACACAATCTTCCTTTTAAATGCCTTAGGTTGAGATTGATTTTTAGTGTGAATCTTGGATGATTTAGAAGAGTTATAACTATTCTTGTGAATATATCTACTAAATCTATCTTTTGATTCATGTGCAGCATGCTTGAATCTTTGTGGATAGGCATTCAGAATACTTGATGTCCTTGGCATGTAGGATTCAAGTTTTCTGTACTCATTGTACTTAGGCTGGAAATTCCTTTGATAATTCATTTTATTTACCAAATCTAGAATTTAATCTTTCAAATATTCTTGCCATCATTGCCAACTCATCTGAAATGTCAGCTTTGGAAGCTGTTTTTCCACTTTTGCTTGATCTGCTGGTTTTCTTGGAATTAGGTTCATTAGATTTGGCCTTCAGTGCAATCCCTTTGCTCTTAGGTTCCTCAGTGTTGTTCTTTCTGTTCAAGTCATATTCATATGCCTTGAGTTATGAGAACACCTGTTGGAATTTCTTCAGGAGTGAGCTCATCATCATCTTTTGGAATTTCTTGTGCTCCAGTTGCTCTTTGGGCTTCTATAACATTTGTGTTAGGTTTCATGAACACAAATGGACCTTTAGTGATCACCCTTAGCATTTCATCATGGAGACAAGCCAAGTGAGCTCTCATCCTTATCTTTCAGAAGTCATAATTCTCAATAGAGAACATAAGCAGTTTCTGGTAAGATATCTTGTTGATGGGGTTGGTTCCCATAGCAGTAGGTGGTGGAACAGCTACACCAGAATTCTCAGAAGAAGATGTGTTAGGCATAGTGGATAATCAGGAATAATGAATATCACAGAAAGTGCACAAGTAGATAAGTTTAGGTAACCAAGGTTGATCCTCAAAGCGGTTGGTCCCAAAAAGGAGTGGGACACGTGTATGGGCGGGGGAATACACGTGTATGTGTTTATCAAGAACTTTTGCAAGTAATCAACACTTATAATCAGAGTCAAATAAGTTACACAGTATGTCAAGTCTTATGAAAATACTAAACAATGTATTCTAACAGATCTTAACAATAGGCAACTTGTATGCGGAATAAATGGTAGGCCCTATTATACTCCTTAAGTAATATGCACTCGAGTACTAAATTATCAAATAACAATAAGCAATAAGCAATTATAACAACACAAAAGCTAAAGCAAGAAGATAAATGCAGTAAATAAGAACACAAGACGTATAGAGGTTCGGAGGCTAAACTGCTCCTACATCCACTTTCCTAATTTAATAGGATAATTCCTTAATCACTTCGGAATTAGCTTGCTTTTACAGTGCCAAGGTGCACTCTACTTCTTCTTCTTCTCTTCTCTTGATTTCTTACAACCTTCTCTCATTGCAATACTCTCAATACTACTACGAACTCAACAATACTCTCGAACTATCTCTCAAGGTGAAAGTCGGGTTTTGTTCTTATACCAACTAAGTGTGATATCCTTTACAATTTAAGAACGAATGTAAAGGCTAGAATATCACTGTTTAGGCTTCGTATAATCAATCAATAAGCTTGCCTAGTGGGGACTAAAGGTAACACTCACAAATAAATATGCTTAAAAGCTTTGATCTCTCGAGTGTTTTTGAATGCTTTCAAATGCTAAAATATTGCTATAGAATGCGTATGGCTTGTGTCTTGTTGTATGTCCCATTTTCTTGAAATGATTCAAGATGTGGCCTATTTATAAATTTGAACTTTCAAATTGTTCAGGGGCCTGCATGCAAATAGTACATGCATTCACGTCCATTCTGCATTTTGCATTCCATTCTCAGAATTTGTTACGCGCAGTGACAGGTGGCATCAATTTATTGGTTAATTTGGAATAATTCTGTCCTTTCCTCTAACGGCCTCGTATTGGGTAAAATGCCTAGTCATTCATCGTCTTTGACCATAAGTGTGCTAAGTCCAAAGTATATGAATATCCAAATTCATCATACTTGTCATCATGAGTCCTTGTCACTTTCTTCATAACACTTCAGCTTCTTGTCTTCAATGATACTTGTCTTCATGTGCTTCGTGCTTTCAGGTCATTTGTCATAGATTCAAAGAATAATCTATCTAAGAAAAATTAAAGCTCCCTAACATATATGAGCTTTTCTAACCTGAAAATCTAGACTTGGCAAATCATCATACTTGGGGTTTTACTTAGGGTTTTGGTATCAAATCAAAATCAAATTTTCTTTTATTAATATAAATCATATCCCAACATGTTGGAAAATATCATTATGAGAGTTGGAGCACGATTTAGCCATCATTTGAAGAACAAACCGAAAATTGACATTTGGTCTGAGAAAGAACTCGATTATCTTTGGATAGGTGTTCGTAGACATGGAAAGGGCAATTGGGAGGCTATGCTACGAGATCAAAGGTTGAGGTTTTCAAAGTTCAAAACTACGTACCAAAGATTTGTTAGCAATGTGGGAGGAAGAACTGAAGATTCTGAAGGGGCCGGACCTTCCACCACCATTCTAATGAATTGGTCAGCTGATAAATTCCAAATCAGCACCGAACAGATGAAGAGCTGATAACTTATTGTCAAATCACCTTCCATAAGCATTCCATTGTTGCAAGAACCAAAGATGGTTGGAAGCCCAATCTAGAAGAAAAACCCTTTGTTTAGAATATACATGTTTATTGGTGAGGGAATTCTCACGAAATCACAAACTTTTCATCAATTTTTATTTTGCCTATTTGTCTTTGTAACACGTGTGTTAAACACTGTTGATCGATAACCCTATACTATATATGTCATTTTTGTGTTAACTTTGTCTGATTTACTTTATTGTTGGTGCATTTTCAAGGGAACTTGTGTGTTAGCTTATTTCATGTCCTGAAGAATGTGATTTGACATATATATAAGAAAAAGTCTTCATTTTACTAAATTGTCAAACTATTCTTTTATTCATCAAAATATACAAAACAATCAAATTTTGGCACAAAACCAATAAGTATGTTTTCCAACCAATATTTAACTAGATTTTAACATGTGTTGTACATGTGCCTTTCTATAGGGGCATTTCTTAAATAAAATAAAAAAACAATTGAGTTTCAAATTGAACTAATCTACCAAATAATTATTAAAATTGAACTTAAACCACCAAGCAATCATTGAAAGTGCACATAAATCAACAAGCTATCATTGAAATTGTTTATAAACCACCGAACAGTTTGTTTTTGGACCAAACTATACACACTATCCTTTTTAACAAATAAACTACGGTAAGAGTAAAGAACAATAAAAAACATAACACCGCAATACTGCATGGAAAATAAAATGTTAAGATTGAACAAAAGAAAATAAACATTAACATCTGAAATTATCATATCGTAAACATTAATATTAAGAAAAAGAGTTTCCTTTGTCCATACATGAAGCAACACGTGATAAGATCCACTAGGAATTCAAAATTTGTCTAAAACAGGAACAAAAACAGAAATCGCTAAAATATTTGCACACATAAAAAAGTGGCACTGCGTGCAAATTGTGTTAAATTATTTTGTTTAATATTAATATGTGCAATATGGTCAATGCTAAATGTTGATGATATTTTCTTTTGTTCGTTTATTTTCTTTTGTGAAATCTTCAATATTTAATGTAGTAACACATAAATATGTATACCATCACTTAGTGTGTTTTTGTTAATTTAGCAACATTTTGTTGTTTGCATGAGATTTTGAAGAATAAGATGAAGTACATTGTTGATGTGTCCAACAACTATGCTTCAAAGTTGCGTATTAAGGAGTCTGGAATGGTTAGCTCAACTACTTATGATATGATCAGTCATTCTCAAAAAATAAAAATTGACGATAAAGCATCGACCACAATTGGCAATTTGGTGGATAGCTTTATTCGTAATAAAGTTTTTATTGCGGAGATGTTCAATTTTGAATTGTTTCCTGAGGAACTGGAGTGGCTTGGCTGGGGATAAACTACATACAAGCGGAGGTGATGTGGCAGGAAATGATGGGATTGGGTTGATTTTGGGGCACTATGATATGGCCTTTGAGGCTGAAGAGGTGGATTTACACTACAAGAAAACTGCAATTTAGCCGCGAAAAAATTTGTCGCTAATTTTAATATTTTCGTCGCTAACGTGAGTTAGCGATGAAATAATTTTGTAGCGAGATTTGTTGCTATACGCCCGTCGCTAACATGTTTACGATAAAAAAATTAATTTTATCGCAAATGTTTGCGACAAAAAAAATTAATTTTGTCGCAAATGTTTGCAATAGAAATTTGAGTTTCATCGCAAAATATTAGCGACGAAAATATGAGTTTCATCGCAAAATGTTTGCGAGGAAAATCAAACATTTGTCGCAAACACGTTAACGACGGTTGTATAGCAACAAATCCCGCGATGAAATTATTTCATCGCTAACTCACATTAGCGACGAAAATATTAGAATTAGTGATAATTTTTTCGTGTCTAAAATAGTAGCTACTTACTTAGTGGCTTATTTTTTTTGCGATAAATATTTTAATTTCGTTGCAAATGTTAGTGATGAAACCCCATATTTTTGTTGCTAATATTTGGCTACGGATATCCGATTTACGAATCGTTCTCCAAACCCACTTCCGTACTCGACCAACCCAACCCGCACCCACACCCAACCCACACCCGACCCGCCCCAACCGAACCGAACCCAACCCAATCGTTCTCTAAACCCACTTCCGCACTTGACCAACCCAACCCGCACCCGCCCCGCCCTAACCCGTACCCAACCCGCACCCACATACCCCCTGACTATTTATTTGGTCTTCGTGGGAATTGACCCCGGGTGGATGGGCGCCCATAGCTGGGCGCCTACCACTCGGACACACAGCTCTTTGGTTCAGTTTTTATATATGTATTCAATTGTTACAAATTTAGTTAATTTTACTTATTTAATAATTTATTTCACATATATTAATTGATTAATTTTTAACTTGTAAAAATTATATATATGTATTTATTTTTGTATATATATTGTAATTTTCAAAACAATTCCAATTGTAAAAAATCAATGTTACTTTAAAAATTCCAAAAAAATAATAAATATTACATCCAATCTTCATCCTCTCATCTTTATGTCCATCTTCATTTGCATAATCATATTTATAAATATTTTTATAAACATTCAAACTGATTTATGAGACACAAAATTTGGAGAATTGTTAAACACTTAATTATATAAACCGATTTTCTTGATTTAATATGGATAGTGGAAGTAGTACTCTTCCCTCATTTTTAGTGAGAATAACAATAAAATATTAATGAAATCAAGAAAACAGAAAAACATAAAACAAATTATACAGAATGAGTAAAAAACTTAATATGTCAAATAAATCAAATAAAAAACTTAATATGTCAAGTTAATGAGTAAAAGTAAATGAAATTATATTGATCTTATTATTTCAAACATCATAGTGTTGAAATCGTCTCTATTATTTCACAATGTGCATGCACTAAAACTTTTTTCACTAAAATTCATAAGAATTAAACATGAAAAAATCTATTTCATCACTAAAATATTGAAGACGAAATATAATTTTCACTATTGTTCTGATTATTAACAATAAAATAAAATGTTGTGTTGCTAATATAGTGATGAAATATTTTAATTTTCTCTCGAATATTAAATCCACAAAATTAGTCATGCAAATTTCAATTTTGTCGCCAAAATATAATTTTCATTGTTGTTCTTATTATTAACAACAAAATAAAATAATTTGTTGAAAGTGTAGCGATGAAATATTTTAATTTTGTTGCAAATATTAATTCCAAGAATTTTGTTGATAGTTTTAATTAGCTACAAAAAATATATTTCATCGTAAAATAATCGCGACTATATAATTTTCATTGTTGTCCTGATTATTAACAACAAAATAAAAGAATTTGTTGATAGTTTAGCGATGAAATATTTTCATTTCATTGCAAAAATTAATTTCAATAAATTAGCCACAAAAAAATCTATTTCATCGCAAAATATTAGCGACAAAATATAATTTTCATTGTTGTTCTGATTATTAACAACAAAATGAAGCAATTCGTTGCTAGTATAGCGATGAAATATGTTAATTTCATTGCAAAAATTAATTTCAATAAACTAGCCACAAATATTTCTATTTCATCGCAAAATATTAGTGACGAAATATAATTTTCATTGCTGTTCTGATTATTAAAAACAAAATGAAGAAATTTGTTGCTAATATAGCGTTGAAATATATAAATTTTGTTGCAAAAATTAATTTCAAGAAATTAGCCACGAAATTTTATATTTCATCGTAAAATATTATCAACGAAATATAATTTTCATTGTTGTTCTGATTTTTTAACAACAAAATGAAGCAATTTGTTGCTAATATAGCAATGAAATATATAAATTTTGTTTCAAAAATTAATTTCAAAAAATTAGCCACAAAAATTTATATTTCATCGCAAAATATTAGCAACGAAATATAATTTTAATTGTTGTTCTGATTATTAACAACAAAATGAAGCAATTTGTTGCTAATATAGCGATGAAATATATAATTTTTGTTGCAAAAATTAATTTCAAGAAATTAGCCACACAAATTTCTATTTCATCGCAAAAATATTAGCAACGAAATATAATTTTCATTGCTGTTCTGATTATTAACAACAAAATGAAGCAATTTGTTGCTAATATAGCGATGAAATATATAATTTTTTTTGCAAAAATTAATTTCAAGAAATTAGCCACGAAAATTTCTATTTCATCGTAAAATATTATCAACGAAATATAATTTACATTGTTGTTCTGATTTTTTAACAAGAAAATGAAGCAATTTGTTGCTAATATAGCAATGAAATATATAAATTTTGTTTCAAAAATTAATTTCAAAAAATTAGCCACGAAAATTTCTATTTCATCGCAAAATATTAGCGACGAAATATAATTTTCATTGTTGTTTTGATTATTAACAAAAAAATGAAGCAATGTGTTGCTAATATACCGATTAAATATATTAATTATGATGCAAATATTAAATCTAACAATTTAGCGACGAAAATTTCTATTTTGTTGCTAAAAATTGATTTTAGTGATGAAATTTAGATTTGTCGCAAAATTTGTGTCGCTATTCCCCCTGTTTCTTGTAGTGTTATGTCTATATGATAAGGCAAACGAGGTTGAGGATGTTGGTGGTAAGGGAAGGTTGATAGCTGAAATTGAATGATGATAGAAGAAAGCTGCCGCTGAAAACAGGGAGGCATAGTTGTAGTGAGGATTGTACTTTGCGGAAAAAAGTGTGCAAAATTAGTGCAAAAATGTTTTAGTGAGGATTGTACTTTGGATTGTACTAGAAGTATTCACAACTTCTATTGGCATAGAAATTATAAATGCATTGATTTCTCTAAAACAAACACATAAAGCGTTATTTAGTTACAAATTAAATCATGGAAACAATCATATAAGAATAGGTTTTCAAGGGTTTACGTACCTATGAATTAATAAATTTACAAGTAAATAGAAAGTTTAGAATATTAAACTGGACATTGCAAGGAGTCTAGAAATGAAATTTCAACTTAAATGTCTTTCTCCAAATCACCACAAAATATTGGCCAAAGGGCGAGGGGAAGGCAACGGATTTCCCCTCACTAATCATGAAGGCAACGACAAAGGCAACGGATTTCCCCCGTTGCCAATATGCTCGTTGCTATTTTATAGGCAAAGAATTTGGGGAAACCGTTGCCTTTTGGCGAGGGCAATAATCCGTTGCCTTTTTGCAACGGGTCCCACGACTGTCGCCTTTTTGCAACGGGCCCACTGCCGTTGCCATTTTGGCCGTCGCCTTTTTAACAACTTTTAAAAAATGCGAACCCATGGGTTTCGAATCCAGGTATCCAAGGCAACCAACACCCCCCTCCACCGCTGGGCCACCCAAATTTTCGGAATATTCAGAATATTTGCTTCAGGCGGGGTTCGAACTCGGGACCTCTCCGTCTCGAAGGCTTTTGGGCGCCCCCTGTGTGCCGTTTAGGCTAGGAGCTTTAGTCGACATGTTGTGAATGCAATTAATATATATTCAATTTAATTTTAGTTTTTAATTCTTTAATTCAATCCATTCTAACTTTAATTGTTGCTTATTAAATTATTAAAGCATATCATATTTATTTCTAAATGAGAATTAACTAAATTATGTGTTTCAAATTAAATAATTTAATTACGGTATCAATTCACACTAATAAATTTATTCTAATCTTCAATTTACAACATTTATATTCATTCTAATTTTCAATTCACAACATTATAATTACATACAACATTGAGTATAATTATTTTCACTTATACATTTAAATTTATTCTAATCACATCATTTAAATTCATTCTAATTTTCAATTCACAACATTAAATATAATTATTTTCACTTATCCATTTAAAAATATCAATTCACTTATCCATTTAATTAAAAATATTTTCATCTATTATAAAATCATTCTCAAGTTCATTTTCAATTAAAATAACATAACAAACAACATTAATTATAATCATTAGCATGTTCACGTCAATTAAAATAACATCACACACAACATTAAAATAAAAATTAATCATCAACGTCAATGTAATATACTAACATCTCACATAACAAAGTAATATAAAAATGTATCACTCCTCATCACCACCATCATCCTCAGTATCATCCTGATCCTCAACCTGGCTACGATCATGAACGTTGTGCGACGCCCCCGACGGCCTCGGTGCCCCACCCATCTGACCCACCCCACCCATTCCACCCACCTGATCCATCCCACCCATCCCACCCACCTGATCAATCCCACCCATCTGACCCATCCCACCCATCCGACCTATCATCACTGCCATTTGATCCTGAAAATGCTTGAGTAAGCGCTCCTCCGTCTGTTGCATTTGTAGGAATATGCGCTACTGTCTCTCTCCTCATTGACTCTCTGTTCTTCAGCAATAGCATGGTCAATGTCGGCCTGGGTGAATCGTCCATAAGCCGTACCACGTGACGTCTCGCCAGGACCGGAGGAGACCCGTCTGTTCTTGCCTACTTGTCCAAGGCCCCTAACACGTCCATGAGACCTGCCGACCTTCTTCAAGTACAATTCAGACATGTCGGGTATAGGTGGGCCCTGGGAACCATCCTCTGAAGTAGGTTTATCTAACGGTTCTCCTGATTGATTGGTCAACTCCTCTTGTATCTGGTCCTATACGTGCATATTTAAAAGTGGGTTAATACATTTTCAAGTACAATTAAATATATATTTGTTATATAATGTAATGTATATATATGTACACACTTACAAGTATATCACCCATATAACTATAACTGTATGTGCCGTTTTCATATCGGTGGTAATATTCAACTATCTCGTAGTCGTGGGCAGGGCGTCCCATCTTCTCCTCCTGTATTTTGAATTGAAGACGTATACGTATAAATAAACTAAATAATTAACTAAAATTAATTATAATTGACCACAAAGACTTACAATGCGCTGTGCGACCTCTACTGCTCCACGAGCTCCACCTTTATAAGTACTGATGTGCCAAAAATTGCACGGTCGGATTATATATCCTCGGGGTCAGATATCCAAATTCCCGAGTGCTTAGACCTGATTTGGGTACACTGCTTCCGCTGGAATGATCCTCCAGGAACCTGCAAAAGACACACCGGAGGGGGCTCCGGTGCGGACGCTCCGACGCTCAAGTCAGTATAGGGCTTTCAATATATCACACGGACCTCGAGATCCTTGTTTTATCAAATCAGGCTCTCAAATAATATCAAAAGTACGTTTGGTACGAAATGTATCAAGTTTAGTAAAGGTAAGAAAGTCTCACCTGGAAATATACTCAAATTTACCTATTTATAGAGAATCTCCTCTTAAGGGGAGGTTACAGCTTTCTTATATTTCGGAGCTACCTTTGGACCCAGCCTTGCTGTGTTGACAAGGTCACCACTTCTCCTCTACTTCCGGAAAGACCGGGGCCACTCCCCCTAGTGGACTCTTTCCACTAAAATGAAGGAGAGAAGAATCTTTCCTTGGTCAGTCTTAGTCCGATTTATGTGGAGATCTCCTATATTCTCGGTTCACCAATTCATATCAAGATCGAGTCCTCGAGATAAGTCTCTCCCAGAGGGGCTCCAGGAGCTCCCTCTGGAGGGACTTCCAGAAGGGATTCTTTATCCAGAGCCCCTTCCACAATCCCATATCTTCTCTTTTATCTTATCCTTTATACACGTGTCGACTTCTTATCGGATGACATTTTTAGGCCGCATCATCTACTCCCCCCTACTCTCGTAAAAGGGGTATATCTTTTGTGAGAGTAGAAAATTCCAGTGAGCCTAGTACAGAGGCATTTCTGGAGAGACGTGTATTATTCTTGCTTCGGAGAGGAATTTCAAAAGTGCTCCCCTTCGGAGATTTTTCCCGCCTTGGCCGCCTGTAATTTGGCAATGGCCTGACTCTTGGTTTCATAACCTTCAAAGAATTTTCTCAAGAACTTTAGGGAATCTCTCCCCCTTTCACGGAATCACCTCTGGTTTCAGGTGGGTCGAGGAGGTTTTTCTTGACTTTAGCGAAATTTTTATTTTCTAAGTATCCATCTTGGGTCTTGGTTATGGGGAGATGCTCCCCAGTTCTCCTTGGCCTCTGAGCCTCTACTTGTCTCTTACTTTCGTTTAAAAGATTTTGATTCATAAAATCTTCTCATTTCACTGATTAACCCTTTTGGGTTTCAAACATGGTGAGGGCTCTCTGGAGTTCTTCGGCCTCTAGGCCTCTGAGTGTTTCTCACTCTCGTTCTTAAAAGATTTTGATTCATAAAATCTTCTCATTTCATTGACTAACCCTTTTGGGTTTCAAGCATGGTGAGGGCTCTCTGGAGCTCCTCGGCCTCTAGGCCTCTGAGTGTTTGTCACTCTCATTCTTAAAAGATTTTAATTCAAAAAATCTTCTCATTTCAGTAACCCACTTGGGTCTCGAGTAGGATGAGGGCTCTCTGGAGCACCTTGGCCTCTAGGCCTCTGAGTGTTTCTCACTCTTATTCTTAAAAGATTTTAATTCAAAAAATCTTCTCATTTCAGTAACCCACTTGGGTCTCAAGTAGGATGAGGGCTCTCTGGAGCACCTCGGCCTCTAGGCCTCTGAGTGTTTCTCACTCTTATTCTTAAAAGATTTTAATTCAAAAAATCTTCTCATTTCAGTAACCCACTTGGGTCTCAAGTAGGATGAGGGCTCTCTGGAGCACCTCGGCCTCTAGGCCTCCGAGTGTTTCTCACTCTTATTCTTAAAAGATTTTAATTCATAAAATCTTCTCATTTCAGTAACGCACTTGGGTCTCGAGTAGGATGAGGGCTCTCTGGAGCACCTCGGCCTCTAGGCCTCTGAGTGTTTCTCACTCTTATACTTAAAAGATTTTGATTCACAAAAATCTTCTCACTTCATTAATTAACCCTTTTGGGTCTTGAGCATGGTGAGGGCTCTCTGGAGCTCCTCGGCCTCTAGGCCTCTGAGTGTTTCTCACTATTATTCTTAAAAGATTTTGATTCATAAAATCTTCTCGTTTCATTGATTAACCCTTTTGGGTCTCGAATATTGTGAGGGCTCTATGGAGCACCTCGGCCTCTAGGCCTCTGAGTGTTTCTCACTCTTATTCTTAAAAGATTTTAATTCATAAAATCTTCTCATTTCAGTAACCCACTTGAGTCTCGAGTAGGATGAGGGCTCTCTGGAGCACCTCGGCCTCTAGGACTCTGAGTGTTTCTCACTCTTATACTTAAAAGATTTTGATTCACAAAAATCTTCTCACTTCATTAATTAACCCTTTTGGGTCTTGAGCATGGTGAGGGCTCTCTGGAGCTCCTCGGCCTCTAGGCCTCTGAGTGTTTCTCACTCTTATTCTTAAAAGATTTTGATTCATAAAATCTTCTCGTTTCATTGATTAACCCTCTTGGGTCTCGAATATTGTGAGGGCTCTCTGGAGCACCTCGGCCTCTAGGCCTATGAGTGTTTCTAACTCTTAATTCAAGGTGTTGATCATATCAAGACCTTTCAAGTTCAAGTAATTGACTTGAACGAATTTTTGGTCACTATATGTTGACTAACTACTTCCCCTCGAGCATAAGGGTTCGTAGTAGTAATGGAAGTATTCGACCAAGTAGTATCGACCTAGGAGGTGGGTGTGTGCAATGGATCCATAGAGTTTTGTGTCGTCATAACTAATGTAACTACGGGCACGGTTTTTTGAATTTCTAAAATCAATCTAAGTTACTACTAAACTTCAAGAAATTAAACCAAACACCAACCTAGAAACTAACAAGCAATTTGAACTACTAAAAACAAGCAAATAATCTATAAGAGCAATTACCACAACTTAATAAAGAAAATTACTACTAAGCAAGAATTTAATAATTAAAACAAAGAACAACTACGAATATGATTCGAAGAAGTGCAAGGGTGGGAGTATGCTTCGGGTGTTCTCCATCTAGTGAAATAGAGAGGAATTGCTTTCACTTTGTTAATGCTTTAATCAATATTTGCTAAGAACACCTAAATGCTAGGATGACAACCATTTCCCTTCGGGTAATATAGCCTTAATTCTAAGGTGTTCCCAAACCCGGTAATAAGGTTTTCTTCCTAATCCTCACCAACTACTCAAACAACCATTCAAGTAATTAATGTCCTTTAATGGGGTTCTAATACAATTAACTCTCTCTCGACGAATTAAAAGTATAACTAACACATTTGCATACCAACAACTCACGCCATAAATATGAACATGTCCATGTAACTCTCGTCTACGCTAAACATGCATCTAAATATGGATTAATAGAAGTTAACATACAAAGTACCCATAATACCCATTAAAAGAAGCAATAAATCTAATATTAACAATAACAAAGCTCAAACAATTCCAAACTTAATATTCACATGGTTTTAGAACACCCAAAGCATAAATAAACTTAGCCCATGGTGTTTTGAGAAACACCCATGGCTAAAACATCAAAAGAAATCAAGATACACATTAAATATTGAATTATATAGAAAATGAGAGAATGGTTTGAAGTCACCTTGTTGTTTCTTCAAAATATCTAGGTATTACAAAGGTGTGGAGCCTTCTTCTTCAAAAGCCTATACTAAGTACTAAATATCGAAGCTAATCTAGGAATTAAAGTGCAATAAATGTGGAAGATGGAGTTAAGATGAACTAGGGTTTATGGTCTTGTAATAAATGAGGCCAAGAATGTTTTACAAACTGAAGTTGAAGCTATTTAAAGCTTCCAAGAGTGTGTGAGACGAAAATAGCACTTGGGTCCTCGAAGTTCTTCAAAATTCACGAAAAACCCCGAAAAAACGTGAGTTGACTCGGTCAACCGAGTGGATCACTCGGTCAACCGAATGAGATGGTCTTCCAGAACCAAAAGTGGTTCCAAAACCCACTTGGCCGCCAGTGTGATATCACTCGGCTGCCAGTGTGAAGTCACTCGGCCGCCAGTGTGAATTCACTCGGCCGGCCGAGTGAAATCTGCTCTTTGGACTTTTCAACTCTTGTTCAAGGCTTTCTTTGATCGTCCTCCAACCGAACTTCAATTCTCATGCGCCATTGCTCGTTTTCCCTCTAAAATGGACTATTTTCACCTTGTTTCCTACACTTGAACACATTTCTTGACAACAAGATTAGTAGCACCATTTCTATCAAATAAGCACAAAATCACATCAAAATGCTACGATAATATAGCAATAATGAGCACAAAAACGAGCAATCTCACACCCAATCAACCCCCCCAAACTTAAAGATTTGCTTGTCCCCAAGAAAAGAAAAAGAAACCAAAGGAGGGTGATTGTGAAGGATTTGTGAATGGATACAATGCATAGTAGGCATGATCAAACAATATCTCCAATGAATGGTTCATCAACACATGCAATTTCTCTACCACTTTCAAGACAAAATGTGATTCAAGCTAAGACAAATTCAACACACTTAATTCACCACTCTCTCAAGAAGTGTTTCTCTCAACACACAAGTGTATATTGGGCATGTAAGCTCTCAAATGTCAATCCACAAAAACACAAAGACCATAGGCTTGCTTTTCAACTCAATTCTCTACCAAATATTTAGGACTCAATTGTCAATCAAAGAGGTCTTTCAAGGGTTGTAATGTAGGCTCTTTGGAAGGGGTGGGATAAATTTGGAATTAGTGACTCATTCAACTTGTAGAGCAACAAATGTTGTATTTATCTCATTTTTCATTCAACTCTCACACAACACTTGCTCTCTTTCTTTTCTTTCCACTCAAAATGAACTTCACCCCTTTTTCTTTCTTTTCACAACATTTTGGACCCATTTTCTCTTCACTTTTGTGATTTGAGCTTTTGGGACTTTTTGTTTTCCTTTTTTTTTTTTTTTTTTTTTTTCTTTTTTTTCACATTAAGCTCAAGCTCATTAGCTCTTCTTTTTCTTTTCAACCCTTTTCTTTTCTCTTGAATTCACCTTGATCAAAACAAATCCACTCACTTCAATCCCCTCAACATGTCAACCAACATTGAAGCTCTACAAATGATAAGGACAATTAGGCTCAAAAGATGTGGTTTTATGGTGACATTTTGTAGCTTGCCAAAGAAAATTGGTTTTACGGCTCAACGGGGCTAACTACGAAAATGTATAGTTTGGTGGGATTTATTTGGCCAAGTGACTTAAATTCAAAGAAACGCCTCCTATCATTTTTGACAATTTCCTCCTAAATCAAGTTTCAAACAAGTCAAAGAGCATGTTCTAGCATGCATAATTCGTGGATGACTCACTCAAGAAAAATCGAACCGGAATGATATTTCGATTCAAAAGGCTCAAGTCTCACCGGCTAAATGTGGTAAACTCAAGTGTTTTCCTAAGCCTAGCCCTTCACACAAAATGCAATCAAATGATAGAGTCATACATGCATCGATTTCCCAATCAAGAAACATCACAAGATCAATTATAGTAAACTCATGCATCCATCAACAAATTCTCCAAAAATCCCTAAACATCCATCCAAATAAAACATCAAAAGAAAAACATCCCCATCAACAAAAATCCACAAAAATATCCAAAATACAAGAAACCAAAACAAAGATCCAAAGGTACAAATAACAAAGTGCTACGGACATAGATATGAACACCGAAAATGAGAGAAAATTAGGGCACTTATACCACACCATCTTTGGAGTCTCGAGGTATCATTGAGGTGGTTGAGGTGGGTTGTAGTAGCCTTGTTGGGCGAGCCACTCGAAATGAGGACGGATCATGTTGTTCAACTCAAGGAGTTGAGCATCTATATTACCTAGGCGAGTGTCCACACTTGCTCGCCAAGTTACCTCTTCACGATTTGCAACATTCAACTGCTCGATACTCGCCCTGAGCTGCTCAATCTCTCTGTTCCTTCTTTCATAAGTATGGGAAACATTCCCTCTTTGATCCGGAGCTGCCCGCCATGAACTACCTCCTTCTTGCTCTTGGGGCTCTTCAGGCTCTTCCTGCTCATCGACATGCATGGGGACTCCTCCAACATTCTCGGGGTTGATGGGATTTCCAGCGGCAAAGTTATCTATCCAAGCACGGTGGGCGTTGGACAGCAAATCCCATGAACCATACCTCCGTCTCCTCAAGCTAGTCACTTCCGGATTAGGCAAAGGGAAGAGGGTGTCTTCATCAAGTCTCAGACAATATGTACCCCTTTCCATCTTTAGTATTTTCATTTGAATCATCACTCCAAGATCAAGCTTGGAGTCTCCAACAATGGGGACATACATCTCCTCAGGCACTATTCCGAAATGCTCAGCAATGTGGGTGATAAATCCACCCACTTGGGAGTACCTGACCCTTGATCTAATTTGCCGGGCCAATTGTGCCATGAGGTAGGCGGCCATATTCACGGGTTTACCATCCACCATGCATTTGATGACATATAACTCGTCCTTTCTCACAGCCCCAACCTCGTATCTTGTGAAGACCGAGTTCGCTAGCACCCTCTGAATGTAACGGAAGACTGGACTTCGAATAAGAGATGCCTTAGAGCTACTCGAGTTGTAGACTGGAACGTCGTCTTTCTCTTGTCGGGCCAATTTCACCCAAAAATCTTGAGCATTGAAACTCCTAATCCCCAAATAGACCCTGTTGTCGGCACTGTTGGGGACTTGAAAGAGTTCGTTCAGCTCTTGTACCGTTAAGCTTCTGTCAATATTCCCCAAACGGAAGGTGATCCTTCTAGGTACATGCTGCCCGTCGAAATCCATGTCGATGGTGGTTAAGAACTCCACCATAAGCTCAGTATAGGACGACTTCTGAATTTGTAAGAAGTTCGTCCATCCAATCGCAGCAAATAGCCTATCCACATCTTCTTTGATCCCCATGTGGACCATACAACTGTCATCGATGTACTTCGTAGGGTGGAAGATCATACGAGACACCGCTACGAAGTTGTCGGCTAGCATCTCTCCTCTCTCTCCTAGATCAATTCCAAAGTGGGATGGATAAGTGTCACACAACCGATAGAGATGCCATTCGAGCCATTCATTCATCTCCTGAGAGCTTGGTCCATCATGGTTTGCCATTTTCTACAACCAAAAGATTAGAAACTCATGAGAATGTGCACAAAATTTTCCATTTAAATTCGTCATTCACAAGAGTTCCTTAGCATTTAAGTTCATATGCATCCACCATGTTCAAGTTCACACCCCACCTCTTCAACAATAAACATTTATTTTTCTCTCAATGAACTCCCTTCTTCAACAACAATCATGCTTACAAGGTGTTGGTCAAAGTTTTCACAAGAAATTAAAGCACAAAACACCTTGCTATCACTAATGTTAACTCTATCCTAGCATGAATCTCTCAAATAAAACACATTCACAAGACTACAATATCACATGCTCAAGAGTTACACAAAAGTTCATGAATATTCCCAAGTTCACCATTCTTGCAAAAATTCCTTCAATTTCTAGCTTAAATTCTCACCAATCACACAATGATAGCACAAATTAAGCATAGATATGAGTTACCCATCATCAATAATCACCAATAAGCACAACTCATGAAAGAAATTTGCAAGAAATCAAGAAACCCACCAAGTTTTGAAATTTTCGTCACCTCTACATTATCCCACAAGAATAGCCTTAAAATCTACAATATCATGCTTATTCTTGCAAAATTAAAGAGGGGGAAGAGTTTACATACCTTGGGGAGTGATTCCTTGAAGTTGTTGCAAGAAATTGAAGAGAAAATTGAGAGGGGGTAAGAGTGTGTGTGAGGTTTTTGGGGTAAAAGTGTGTGTTGTGGGTGAAAAAGTGAAGAAGAGTAGGGTTTAATGAGTGTAAAAACCGAATGGGTCGGGCCTTGGGTCGGATCGACCCGAGAAAAATTAAAAAAAAACTTACCTCGCGTGTCTCCAGAAGTGAAATGGTCGACCGATTGGTTCCCTCGGTCGGCCGTTTGCCATCGAGTTCCAGTGGCAAAATCGCGTCCAGATGTCACTCGGCCGCCAGGGTGATGTCCCTCGGTCGACCGAGTGCTTCGCGTTTCCAGTGGGTCTCCCTCGACCAGAGGTCCCTCGGCCGGCCGTTTGTGATGCCTCGGTCAGCCGAGTGCCATCTGCTTCCAGAATGTCGTCCACCAATAGATCTCACTCGGCCGCCCGTTTGAACCACACGGACGGCCGTTTGGGTTCTGCTTCAAAATTTTCTTACCCTTTTTTCAATGTTTACACCCCAAAAATCCTACAACAAATCAATACACTACAACATAGCAATGCTCAAACACCACAAAACTTCAATTCACAAAAATTTGCCCCAAAATTCATGTAAAGCATGCAATGTAACTCTCAAAACGATTCAAAGCTCAACATCATCCACATTTTCCATATCAAACGAATCAAGCTCATTCAATCAATAGACGAATGTGTAACGGTGCAAATGAAATTGTAAAAATAACCACACCTCCCCAAACTTAGACTTTGCTAAGCAAATCTAAGTTTGAAAATGAGTGTTTACCTTTGAGTTTGCACCATACACCATTCCATCTTTCTTCATTGAATCCTTTCTCCTCAATTAAGAGTTCATGTCCAAGCTCCATTAAGCACCAACATCATACCTCAACCTACTAAACAAAACTAAACCAAAAAGATCAAAAAGCACTAAAACTAACAAAAACGAAAAGAAAGCAATAAACGAATGGGTTGCCTCCCATTTAGCGCTAGGTTTAACGTCCTATGCCGGACGGAACTCTTTCGAGTTCAAGTCTCTTCAAGAGACTTTGTACCTCCACCATCTTTTTGACACGGGTTGAAGTAGAGTTTCACACGATGACCGTTCACGGTGAAGCGACTCCCATCTTTGCTTTGTAACTCAAGAAATCCACTAGGAAACACCTTTTTCACCACAAACGGACCACTCCACTTAGACTTCAACTTTCCGGCAAACAACTTCAAACGGGAGTTGAACACGAGCACCTCATCTCCTTCTTCGAACTCCTTCTTTTTGAGACGAGCATCATGCCATTTCTTTGTCTTTTCCTTGAAAATCTTAGAATTCTCATAGGCATGTTCTCGAAACTCCTCAAGCTCGCTTAATTGGAGCAACCTCTTTTCACCAACCAAATCACAATCAAAGTTCAACTTCTTGATTGCCCAATAAGCACGGTGCTCAAGTTCCACGGGCAAGTGACAAGCCTTCCCAAAGACAATTTGGTAGGGGGACATATCCAATGGAGTTTTGTATGCCGTTCGATAGGCCCACAAAGCATCATCCAACTTCAATGCCCAATCCTTTCTAGTGGTGTTGACCGTCTTCTCGAGAATTTGCTTGATTTGACGATTAAACACCTCCGCTAAACCATTTGTTTGAGGGTGATAGGCGGTTGACACCTTGTGCTTCACATTATATTTGGCTAGAAGATTAGCCATCACTTTGTTCACAAAATGACTCCCCCCATCACTTATCAAAGCCCTTGGAACTCCAAATCGAGTGAAGATATTCTTCTTCAAGAATTGAATCACCACTCTTGTATCACTCATCTTTGTTGGAATAGCTTCGATCCACTTAGAAACATAATCAACACCAACAAGAATGTAGGTGTACCCACATGATGGAGGAAACGGCCCCATGAAATCAATGCCCCAAACATCAAATAGCTCAACTTCAATGAACATGTTTAGAGGCATCTCATCCCTCTTTGTTATTCCTCCCATTCTTTGGCAACGATCACATCCTCGGATGAATGTTTGACAATCTTTGAAGATTGTTGGCCAATAAAACCCGGCTTGGAGAATTTTCATTCCCGTCTTTGAAGTACCAAAATGTCCCCCACAAGGAAGAGAGTGACAATGCTTGATTATGTCCTCCCATTCCTCTTGAGGCACACATCTCCGAAGTACCGAATCAACCCCTCTCTTGAAAAGAAACGGCTCATCCCATATGTAGCTTTTTACTTCCTTGTTGAACTTCTTTCTTTCATAGGGACCTAAGTCTTCGGGGATCATTCCACTTGCCAAAAAGTTGGCAAAATCGACATACCATGGGATTTCTCCTTTCACTCCCATCACCGGTATAGTGTCAATCATCAATAAGCTTTCATCGGGAAAGCTTTCCTTAACCTCAACCACATCTTGCTTTTGCTCTTCATTTTGCTCCAACCTTGAGAGGTGGTCGGCTATGACGTTCTCACTTCCTTTCTTGTCTCTCACCTCTATATCAAATTCTTGAAGCAAAAGGACCCACCGAATGAGCCTCGGTTTGGCATCCTTTTTGTTCATCAAATAGCGGATCGCCGCATGATCGGTGTAGACAACGGTTCTAGCTCCCACAAGATAGGGCCGGAATTTGTCAAAGGCATACACAACCGCTAAGAGCTCTTTCTCGGTTGTAGTGTAATTGGCTTGTGCGGTGTTGAATGTTTTTGAGGCATAGTATATGGCATGAAATCTCTTTTCCCTCATTTGCCCCAAAACAACCCCCATCGCATAGTCACTCGCATCACACATCAACACGAACGGCTCCTCCCAATTTGGTGTCACAAGGATCGGTGAACTCACCAAGGCCTCCTTAAGTTTCCTAAACGCTTCAAAACACTCATTAGTAAAATCAAATGAGACATCTTTTTCTAACAAATGAGATAAAGGTTTGGAAAGTTTAGAAAAATCTTTGATAAATCGGCGGTAGAAACCCGCATGGCCAAGGAAAGACCGAATGCCCTTCTCATTAGATGGTGGAGGCAACTTTTCAATTGCTACCACCTTCGCCCTATCAACTTGGAGCCCCTTGGATGACACATGATGGCCCAACACAATCCCTTCATTCACCATAAAGTGACATTTTTCCCAATTCAACACTAAGTTAGTGTCCTCACACCTTTGCAAAACAATATCAAGGTTAGTCAAACAAGATTCGAATGACTCTCCAAAGACGGAGAAATCATCCATAAAAACCTCCATGATACGTTCAATAAGACCATGAAAAATCGACATCATGCAACGTTGAAAAGTAGCGGGTGCATTACACAACCCAAAAGGCATACGCCTCCATGCAAATGTACCATACGTGCATGTGAAAGTGGTCTTTTCTTGGTCTTCCGGTGCAATCATGATTTGATTGTAACCCGAATAACCATCAAGAAAGCAATAGTGTGAAAAACCTCCTAACCTATCAAGCATTTGGTCCATGAAAGGTAAGGGAAAATGATCTTTGCAAGTAGCCTTATTCAATTCACGATAATCAACACACACACGCCACCCCGTGGCGACTCTCATGGCTATTAGCTCATCTGCCTCACCTTGTACAACCGTCATTCCCCCTTTCTTAGATACAACATGCAAAGGTGACACCCATGGACTATCCGAAATAGGAAATATCATACCCGAATCTAGAAATTTTATGACTTCTTTCCTAATAACCTCTTGGATAATAGGGTTCACTCTCCTTTGGGGTTGGACTATAGGCTTCCTATCTTTTTCTAGACGGATCCTATGCATGCAAATTGATGGGTTAATGCCTTTCAAATGCTCAATCGACCAACCGATGGCCGATTTGTGCTTACGTAGCACTTCAAGTAGCCTATCTAATTCATGTGATGAAAGAGAAGATGATACAATTACCGGATTCTTCTCGTTTTCTCCTAGGTAGGCATACTTTAAGTGCTCGGGAAGTGGTTTGAGCCCTTCTTTCTTCTCCTCCATTTTAGGCTCTCCTTCCTCCGACTTCAACAAGGGCGGTAGAGTGAAATTCCCATGTTTGATCTCTAAAGTTTCCTCAATCTCCATTTTTTCCCTATCATCAAAGTCAAAATTGAAACTTTCATAAGTAGAGGAAAAATATGAATGAGAATCAATATCATTTAAATCATCAAAGAAAAGAGAGTAAGAAGGGTCTTCCAAAGATTCTTGGACACATAAGTCGACAATATCGACGAAGTTCAATTGTTCAACATCCATGGGATGCTTCATCGCATCGTACATCGATATCTTCACTTCTTCTTTCCCAACTTTCAATGTGATCTCTCCTTTCCCAACATCAAGCTCTACTCCCGCCGTTGCTAAAAATGGCCTTCCAAGAATTATAGGCACTTGTTCATCTTCCTCCATTTCTAGAACCACAAAGTCGGCGGGAAACACAAACTTGTCCACTCTCACAAGAATATCCTCCACTATGCCCTTGGCAATTGTGATTGATCGATCGGCAAGTTGAAGTGCAATCGAAGTAGGCTTCAACTCCCCCCTTTCAAGCTTTTCAAACAAAGATAGGGGCATCAAGTTAATGCTAGCCCCCAAATCACAAAGAGCATTCCTCTTGATCCCATTTCCAATATCACACATGATGACAAAGCTACCCGGATCCTTCATCTTTTGTGGCATGTTCTTTTGGAGCATAGCACTACATGCCTTATTGAACTTGACAAGCTCGGGTTCATCAATCCGTCTCTTCTTTGAGATCAAGTCTTTGAGGAATTTTGCATAGTTGGGCATTTGCTCTAAAGCATCGGAGAATGGAATATTGATGTGAAGTTGTTTGAAGACTTCAAGAAACTTAGCAAATTTCTCATCCAATTTCTTCTTCATGAATCTTTGAGGAAATGGTACCATTGTCTTTGGTACCCCCCACTCATCACATGGTATGCTCTTTTCTTCATTAATCTTCTTCTCCTTCATCTTTTTCCACTTTGGTATTCTTTCTTCACCCTCAACTTTCTTTTTCTCTTTTGGCTCAATCCCATTTTCTACCTCCTCACATTCTTCTTCAATTTCACAACTTCCCTTGACATCATCTTCTCCCGGTTGAGTGGGCATGGATGGACCCTCATATTTGGTACCACTTCTATGCTCTATGGCCTTACAATGCTCCTTGGGGTTTACTTCGGTTGTTGAGGGAAATTTTCCCTTGGTTTGTTGAGACCCAATCGAAGTAGCCAATTGCCCAAGTTGAAATTCAATTCCTTCCATCCTCTTGTCACTTGCTTCCATCTTCTTGTCACTTGCATCTATCTTTTTCATTATGAGTGCAAGGAGCTCATCGGTTGAGGATTTTCCTTCTCCATTAGGAGGCTTTGCACCGGGATCAAATCCGGGTGGGTATTGCATTGCTCCTTTTGGGTTAGAATAAGCCAAGTTGTCGTGCCTTCGGAAGTTTTGATTTTGATTCCCTTGAAATGAGGTGGATGGTCCTCCTTGAATTTGTGGCCCTTGATTGGAGTGGAATGTTGAGGATTGACCACCTTGAAAACGGTTTTGTTGAGGAGCTTGATATGGGCGACCACCTTGAAAATTTTGTTGGTAGCTTCCTTGATATTGGGGTCGACCCATGTAGTTCACATCTTCCATTTGATTCATCGGAAGCTCTCCTTGAACCATTGGTAATGGGCTTTCACTTGGTTGATTAGATGAAAGAGCATTCACCTTCTCAATTAGCGTGGTGATCATTGTTTTCATAGCGTCCACCTCATTAACTTGAGCAACTCGATGCCTTCCTCCTCTATCAATTCTCATTTTAAAAGCATTGTTTGCTATCCCCTCCATGATTTCCTTGATCTCTTCCGCGGACTTCAACCATATAGACCCTCCGGCACAAGCATCTAAATGTTGTTGGTCTTCTTCTCTCAAGCCACAAAAGAACCAACAAGTCGTTTGCTCCAATAGAAAACCATGTTGAGGGAAAGTTATGAGTAGGTTGGTGAACCTTTCCCATGCTTCTTTGAGGCTCTCATTAGCTCCTTGCTTAAATTGAGAGATATTTTACTTTGCTTCCATTGTTTTGGAAGGAGGATAGTACTTCAACAAAAATATCTTTTTCAATTCCTCCCAAGTTCTCACCTCTCCCGCCGGAATGCTTGTTTGCAACCATGCTTTTGCCTTTCCGGAAAGTGTGAAAGGAAATAGCCTCAATTTCTTTGCATCTTCGGACACACCATTTTGTTTGAGTGTATCGGCTATCTCTAAAAATTGAGCCAAGTGCTCATTTGGATCTTCTTCAAAGCCGTCCTCGGTCCTCCCCTCAAAATTGTTGGCCTCCACATTTGGCCTTGCTAACCCATAATAATATTCCCTTTGCTGAGGCTCAAAGTACTCTCTCATGGGCCTCCCATGTTGTATTGGAGGACGAGGTTCTTGTCTTTCCGGTGGAGGTGGAGCGGGTACTTCTTGAGGATATGCACCTTGAGGTGGATGGTATGGGTATGGTGGAGGATAATACCCTTGAGGTGGAGGATAATATCCTTGAGGATAATGTGGATACGGATATGGTGGATACCCTTGAGGATACCCTCCTTGTTGAGGGTTAGGAGGATATCCTTGAGGTTGACCTCCATAGTGGCCTTGATTGAACACACCACCCATTTGAGCATTAGGTGGGTGTTGCATGCCATTTCCTCCTCCTCCTTGTATTTGAACATCTCCTTGTTCAACTTGGAGATTCTCTTGGGTATTGATCTCGTCACTTTCATCATCTACCACGGCACCCGGCGGTTGATTTTGTCTATTCTCCGCCATTCTTCGATTTATTGCTCGATTCCTTCTTGCAGTGGCTTCAATCTTAAGGTTGATAGGTTCAATTTGTCCACCACGTGCTCTTGTTATCATGCACCTATGGAAAATTGCAAATATCAAACTTTTGAAGCAAAAATAAAAATAAAGTAAAAGCAAGTAATTGTAGCTAGCACTAGTATTCAACTAACTCTAAGTCCCACTTATAGCACTACGTCACCTCCCCGGCAGCGGCGCCATTGACTTGAACGAATTTTTGGTCACTATATGTTGACTAACTACTTCCCCTCAAGCATAAGGGTTCGTAGTAGTAATGGAAGTATTCGACCAAGTAGTATCGAACCTAGGAGGTGGGTGTGTGCAATGGATCCCTAGAGTTTTGTGTCGTCATAACTAATGTAACTACGGGCACGGTTTTTTGAATTTCTAAAATCAATCTAAGTTACTACTAAACTTCAAGAAATTAAACCAAACACCAACCTAGAAACTAACAAGCAATTTGAACTACTAAAAACAAGCAAATAATCTATAAGAGCAATTACCACAACTTAATAAAGAAAATTACTACTAAGTAAGAATTTAATAATTAAAACAAAGAACAACTACGAATATGATTCGAAGAAGTGCAAGGGTGGGAGTATGCTTCGGGTGTTCTCCATCTAGTGAAATAGAGAGGAATTGCTTTCACTTTGTTAATGCTTTAATCAATATTTGCTAAGAACACCTAAATGCTAGGATGACAACCATTTCCCTTCGGGTAATATAGCCTTAAGTCTAAGGTGTTCCCAAACCCGGTAATAAGGTTTTCTTCCTAATCCTCACCAACTACTCAAACAACCATTCAAGTAATTAATGTCCTTTAATGGGGTTCTAATACGATTAACTCTCTCTCGACGAATTAAAAGTATAACTAACACATTTGCATACCAACAACTCACGCCATAAATATGAACATGTCCATGTAACTCTCGTATACGCTAAACATGCATCTAAATATGGATTAATAGAAGTTAACATACAAAGTACCCATAATACCCATTAAAAGAAACAATAAATCTAATATTAACAATAACAAAGCTCAAACAATTCCAAACTTAATATTCACATGGTTTTAGAACACCCAAAGCATAAATAAACTTAGCCCATGGTGTTTTGAGAAACACCCATGGCTAAAACATCAAAAGAAATCAAGATACACATTAAATATTGAATTATATAGAAAATGAGAGAATGGTTTGAAGTCACCTTGTTGTTTCTTCAAAATATCTAGCTATTACAAAGGTGTGGAGCCTTCTTCTTCAAAAGCCTATACTAAGTACTAAATATCGAAGCTAATCTAGGAATTAAAGTGCAATAAATGTGGAAGATGGAGTTAAGATGAACTAGGGTTTATGGTCTTGTAATAAATGAGGCCAAGAATGTTTTACAAACTGAAGTTGAAGCTATTTAAAGCTTCCAAGAGTGTGTGAGACGAAAATAGCACTTGGGTCCTCGAAGTTCTTCAAAATTCACGAAAACCCCCGAAAAAACGTGAGTTGACTCGGTCAACCGAATGAGATGGTCTTCCAGAACCAAAAGTGGTTCCAGAACCCACTCGGACGCCAGTGTGATATCACTCGGCTGCCAGTGTGAAGTCACTCGGCCGCCAGTGGGAGTTCACTCGGCCGGCCGAGTGACATGGGCATTCCAGAAACTCTCTGGACCTTTTTTCCCTCTCGGCCGCCAGTGTGAAGTCACTCGGCCGGCCGAGTGAAATCTGCTCTTTGGACTTTTCAACTCTTGTTCAAGGCTTTCTTTGATCGTCCTCCAACCGAACTTCAATTCTCATGCGCCATTGAACGTTTTCCCTCTAAAATGGACTATTTTCACCCTGTTTCCTACACTTGAACACATTTCTTGACAACAAGATTAGTAGCACCATTTCTATCAAATAAGCACAAAATCACATCAAAATGCTACGATAATATAGCAATAATGAGCACAAAAACGAGCAATCTCACACCCAATCAGTAATCCGCTTGGATTTAGAGTAGGGTGAGGAACTTTCTAGCTTCCCTCGACCTCGTGGCCTTTAATTTTTTCTCACTTTTGAATTCTCATATCTCATATATGCTCAGTGATCTACAGATCCTTCATCATTTCATCACTCCTAATTTTCAAACTTAGCCATCCGGCTACTCAGGGTGGTTAGCCCTCACGCGTTTCAGGATGCTCAAAGTATCCTTATGAATCATATCTTAAATTGTTAGGAAATATGTGCTCATACAAGTTTCCAAAAATCTCCAAATGTTTTCATCACATCTCATAAAATCTTCAAATATTCATCAAAGATAAACATAGCTTTTAACATAATTTAGAAAAATTTGACTCATCACTAATCAAAAACACGTTCTCAACCATGCCTAAATTCTCAATCATTCTCTCGATTCAATCACGAAATTCTCCTAAGTAATTACCTTAGCATTTCTCAAATCAATCATTTCTGAAGCTTTAGCAAATGCTCATATGCTTCGAGGTTTTATTCTCTATACAACTACGTCTAGGTAACTCATATCATATTACAAAGTAAAATCTAAAGTAAAAAAGTAAAATATACACTTTTCACTTACGTGGCTTCATATCAGCATCTTGGAGGTAGTAGGCCTAGACCCTTCATCACCCCTTTAAGCATCGAAGTGTAAGGCATTTGCAAGGTCCGTCATCATGCTCGTCTCCGAATATCGCATCTCAACACCCTAGATGATCTTAATCACCTAATAGATCGACTCTTGGGTATATCCTTCTTTACAGTAGCCTTGTAGCCCTCATGACTACCTGCTCATCCTTCATGGGTTTCTTTTATCACGTAATCTCCTTCAGGAGACATCTTAGATAGGGATGGGTCAACGATCGTTTGTATAATTGGCCACCCAAGATGTAGTATCTTAACCGCAAAGCTCGAGCTTCTCCAGAAGCTGCAGGGGCTGGTCCTTTATTCTGCTCTTCTCAACTTTTGAATATCAAATTTCAGCACCCTGGGGAGGGTTTGGTCAGCTTCAGCAGCTAGGCTCGGTGGAGCTTCAATCATACAAGCTTAATCTGAAATCTGAAGTCACATCTAGAATATCGAGGCATGTCAATCATACAAAATTCATAGATAAGTATGTTAGCCCCACATTCTGAAGTCACAAATCATTATTAGTCCTTAGTCATGGATTCTAGAGCATATAGTAACCACATAAACTCAACGTGCTACTCATGCTATCTAGTATCTCAAGTCAATTTTCAAATTTTAACAATACATCTAGAGCGTCTAGACATAATAATCATGTAAAAGTAGGAGGGTCGTACTTGATTTAGGGAAAACAAAGTATGATACGCATATCAATCTCATAATGACATACTTATAACAATATCGAATCAACGAATATCATAGCTTATTCATGTCACACTCATCATGACATACTCATTATAAAATCACGTTAGCATAAAAGATCTAACCTTTTTTAGCTTTATCAAATTTTGTACTAACCGGTGGTATCGATATACTCGTTATTTGGGGATCAGCACCATAGCAGGCTAAATATCATAATCCAGCTACTCGTTTGGTTCTCCATAGTTCTCTGCTCTTTCGGGCTCCTCCAGGACCTCTAGGTTCTCCAGGTTTACTTGTATATCAATCCCGAATTGATCCTGTAAAGATACACCAAAAAAGGGGCCTCCCACACAGGCTCTCAAGTGCTCAGATAAGCTCCATAAGCCTCAATTATATAATTTAAATATGAAATAAGGGAATTTCAGATTTGGATGATCTCCAGCAACCTCCAAGACCTCTGTAGGTTCCAATCTCAGTTGGGTATATTTCTAAAACGTCCCTCGAGGCCCAGATCGGGATCCTCCCGCAGCATTGCGGTTTCCTGTTCCTCCGGAGTTTCGGGGAGCTTCTGGGCTGGACCTCCTTGCTGTAGATTCTCTCTTCCTCTCTCCACTAGCTGGTTTCACCTCCAGCCTCTTGGCTTGCCTCACCTCTTCGAGGGTGAGATACTTTTCAGCTCTGAAGATTCTTAAGTTCTCTACCCGCTTCAGGTAATCAATCATCCTCTCACCCACTCTAGTTTTCGGACTTATCGTTTTGTCTGTTTAGGGCTATTGGCCTTGATCCCAGGGACCTAAATAGGCTCAATCTTCACTTTCCATTTCCGAGCTTATCCCGAAATCCTCCAGGACTTGGGTAGAATCAACCTATAATCTGAAATCTTCTGAACCTATCCAGAGATCCTCTAGAGCTTGGATAGACTTAATCTGTAATCTGAAATCTTCTGAACCTACCCAGAGGTCCTCCAGAACTTGGGTAGACTTAATCTATAATCTGAAATCTTCTGAACCTACCCAGAGGTCCTCCAGAACCTGGATAGGCTCGGTCTGTAATATGAAATTATATCTAAAATATGGAAACATGTTAATCGTGTGCAAAATCATAATCATCATCCGCGTCTAATCATTAATCATCATCAACGTCTAATCATCATCAACGTCTAATCGTGTGCAAAATCATAATTATATATAAAATATGGAAACATGTCAATCGTGTGCAAAATCATAATCATCATCAGCGTCTAATCATGTGCAAAATCATAATTATATATAAAATATGGAAACATGTCAATCGTGTGCAAAATCATAATCATCATCCGCGTCTAATCATTAATCATCATCAACGTCTAATCATTAATTCTACCACATAAAGTAATCACAAGACTCAACATGTGAATTGCTTACCCATGCTTCTATGATTTCAAGTAATTCTTAATTCTAAGATTGTTTCTAGAGTATCAATCATGTAAGCTTAGGAGAACCATGCTTAATTCAATGGAAAAAATAAGTTCGTGTCATATATGTCAATATCATTAAAATATGCTCATAGCAATATCAAATTACTATAAAAGATCTAATACTTTAGGCTCTATCAAACACCTGTACTAACCTGTAGCACCGATGCACTTATCATATCTTTGCCTCGTACTCCCATGTTTAGATTTTGGACCTCGAGGCCCTAAATACTCTGCTGCTCGTGGAGGGGCACGAATGTTGTCGTCCTCTGCAGTGCCTGGAGGTATCTCCTTGCCAGGTCCACTCCCGAGGGCTCCAGACGTGCCAACGATATCACCCCCTATGGAGATAGGGGTGCCTCCAGCCTCTTCCTGGAGTCTCGGAGCAGGCAATTGCACACTCCACATATATGTTCGACAATCCTTATACTCATAATTCCATGATAATAATACATCTCTGTGTGAAGTTTTATCAATCAAATATTATTTAGAGCAAAATCAACCTGATCAGCACAATCCATACGTAATGTCATATCCCCTTAGACTTTGAGCCAAGGACAAGAGTTATCAATACCAATCATTTTAATTATCATAATTGTTATTTCATTTTAAATCTCATCACTAGCGGAAATCCAATGTTTGGATGTTAGAGAAATCAGAGTGAGAGGAAATTTCAATAGCATCATAAATCGTATTAACAGTAAAACCACTTCATTAAAATAACACAATGAATTTATTTCAGGCATCACCGTAGCATTCATCTCTCATTTTAACATATATTAGGATATGTTTAATAATATCATCCTAAGATAATTCAAATTTACCTTACTCCCATCATAATCAACACAATCACCATTAATCTCCAGTCGGGGCCTAGCAAGATGCTAATAGCTTTCTACCTTGTTTGATTTCTTGTTTTATTCTTCAATTCCAGAAATGAACATTTTCCACAATAACAGAATTTTCGCAAACGAACAAGTTCACACTGCTAGCAGAACTATATTGATTATGGACATTTAAATCAAGACATTAATATAACCTTCAATTCTTTCTCAATCAAGACATTAATAATGACATCAGATATCACAATTGAGAATTCTGCTCTCAAATCTCACTCAATGGTCCATGTTAATCATTTATTGCATCTGGCTTCTTTGCATCATTAAGCAATTATATTCCAACATGTAAAATTATTTGCAGCATATATAAGAAAACTTAAGGAAGAACCTGTGTCAAACCTAGGCAAAGGACTGCCCGTAGAATTTACCAAGCAATGGTCCATCTCCAATTCCATCACTCGAACAGATAGAAATTCGTGAGAAAATCTTTTAAATCGTTCCCACAGACGGCGCCAGTTGATGTGCCAAAAATTGCACGGTCGGATTATATATCCTCGGGGTCAGATATCCAAATTCCCGAGTGCTTAGACCTGATTTGGGTACACTGCTTCCGCTGGAATGATCCTCCAGGAACCTGCAAAAGACACACCGTAGGGGGCTCCGGTGCGGACGCTCCGACGCTCAAGTCAGTATAGGGCTTTCAATATATCACAAGGACCTCGAGATCCTTGTTTTATCAAATCAGGCTCTCAAATAATATCAAAAGTACGTTTGGTACGAAATGTATCAAGTTTAGTAAAGGTAAGAAAGTCTCACCTGGAAATATACTCAAATTTACCTATTTATAGAGAATCTCCTCTAAAGGGGAGGTTACAGCTTCCTTATATTTCGGAGCTACCTTTGGACCCAGCCTTGCTGTGTTGACAAGGTCACCACTTCTCCTCTACTTCCGGAAAGACCGGGGCCACTCCCCCTAGTGGACTCTTTCCACTAAAATGAAGGAGAGAAGAATCTTTCCTTGGTCAGTCTTAGTCCGATTTATGTGGAGATCTCCTATATTCTCGGTTCACCAATTCATATCAAGATCGAGTCCTCCAGATAAGTCTCTCCCAGAGGGGCTCCAGGAGCTCCCTCTGGAGGGACTTCCAGAAGGGATTCTTTATCCAGAGCCCCTTCCACAATCCCATATCTTCTCTTTTATCTTATCCTTTATACACGTGTCGACTTCTTATCGGATGACATTTTTAGGCCGCATCAAGTACCATAGCCAGTACCCGGACCTCCAGGCTCGGATAAGCGGTTCTTACGAGCCTGCTCGCTCTTCTTAATTGTTTCAGGATCGTTCCAGTGACAAATTAAGTCTTTCCAAACATTGGCATCCCACCTCGGCCTCTTCTTATCCTTCACTAGGGGTGGAAGTAGGCCGGGCTACCCGACAGGGGCCTACGGCCTAGCCTATTAAGGGCCTTGTTAGGCCTAGCCTATTTATAAAATGAGCCGGGCTAAGGCTTTTTAAAAAGCCTATTTAATTAAGTAGGCTAGGCTTAGGCTTTATATAAAGCCTTATAAGCCTAACAGGCCGGCCTATTTAAGATTATATATTATATTTATATATATTTTATAATAAATTTAGTACTAACATTTATATTAAATTAAATTAAAGTAAGTTAAATTTATTTTAGTACTTTTGAAATCATTTTAATATTTGCATTTAAACTCATCGTTGTAATGCATTTGTTTTGGTAGTGAATTTTATTTGCAACTTTGAATATTGAACTACGATTTATATTTAATAGGCTTCTAAAAGGCTCGTAGGCCTGGCCTATTTACTTAAAAGGCCAGACTTATGCTGCAAAAAAAGCCTATCATAGATAACAGGCCAGGCTCAGGCTCAATATTTATAAACCAGGCCCAGGCTTTTTCATGTAAAGCCTAGCCTAGCCCAGCCTATTTCCACCCCTATCCTTCACCCACGCTTTCTTGACTCTTGATAACATGCCAGTGTACCGACTTGCTGCTCTTTGAAGAAAGAGCCTGTACACCTCTACAGAAAATGTGACTTCAGGGTCCCACCTGACCTCGGTCTGCAAAAAAAAAATTAATTAATGAATTAATATAACAAAATAACAAAATGTTAATGTAAAGTGATTTTATACCTGGAATGTCTCCCACCACCGCTGTATCGTGCCGGGTGATACCTTGGCAAAGGCGTGTGCACCAAGCTCCATATTCCTGTACATAATCGATCTGATCGTCCTCGAAATCAAATTTGAAGGCATCAACCTGTTACACGTATTTTCTAATAATAAAAAAATTATTAATAAACATGTTATACATACGTCTAATGAATAATTCATGTTAATATACTTACGTATCAAGGTAGATCCACAGCAAAATGCAACTCTCGGGTGCATCAGTCCACATGCTAGCCTGTGTCCCGAGAGACGGAGGTCTAGCTGGCGAATGTATCGGTGGAGGGGATAGTTCCTGTGCATGTGGAACCATATGAGGCACCTAAGTGTAATAGGAATTGGGGTTCATTCCGGGCATCTGTGGTAACTGTAGTATCTGGGTCATATCAAGCATATAAAAACCCTGTGGTATGGGCACAGTCGGTGTCTCATCCACCGGCTCTCCTTTACCTCTACTTCTACCTCTACCAGAACCCTGTCCAGAAGAACCCTGACCAGAGCCCGGTCCAGAAGAACCATGTCTACGACCATGCCCATGACCCTGTCCACTCATCTGTCAAAATGAACATTAAAACATTATTAACGTTGAACATTGTAACAATTAAAAAACATTATATATGAACATCACTGTAACGATTAACACTAGAATATAAATAAGGAATATAATTAAGGAATTAATATTTAGATAACATTGTCTAACAATTAACAACATCATTTATCATTCATCATCTTCATCTTCGTCGTCTTCTCCGTCTTCTTCTCCATCTTCTTCTCCGTCTTCTTCTCCATCTTCTTCTTCATCTTCTTCTTCATATTCTGCCACTTCCATCATTGTAACGGTGTCATCAGTTAACATGACAGGGTCATCATCTACTTGCACAATCATTTGAGTCTCTATGTTATCCTCTTGCCACGCGGGAACTTCATCTTCAGTAGTATCTTTTGCATCCACCAAGTATCTCGGTTTGACTTTACAGACAAATATCCAATCAGTACGAGGTCCAGGGTATGGACAATAGTAGACTTGTGTGGCTTGACTTGCTAGTATGAATGGATCGTACCGGCCGTAACATTGCCTCTGATTAAGCTCCACGAGCTTGTAGTTAGGATGAACTTTTGTCCCATTGTTTGAGGGATCAAACCACAGACACTTGAACAAAACCACTTTCTTCTCGTGGTACCCCTGATAGTCCAATTCGACTACTTCCTCGAGTTTCCCATAGAAATCTTCCTCATCCGCATCATAGTTTTTTCCCTTGATACAAACCCCACTGTTTGATGTTGCTCTAGATGCACCATAAGCCATAGTGTGGTATTTGTACCCGTTCACGTAATACACTGCGTACGTAAGAACTTGACCAGACGGACCGGTAGAAAGATCGTATAAAAACCTATTCTCGATACGATTTATCTTCACCTATATATATAAGCCGAATTAATGTGAGAATTTCTATAACTTAATTAACACTTTACACAGATCGTTATTTTAAGATAACCTACAATTTCTTCAAACCACGATGCAAATCCATCTTGTAGCCTTAAATCTGATTCAGCGGTCGAGAGATTTGGTTGATGAACTTGAAGTTTTGCATGAATAGCCTACGTATGATCGATATAAGATTAATAAGACATGTCAACACTAAGTATTTGATTGACAAACAGTTTGGTCAGATTGACTTACTGAACATATGGCTGCACCTCATCACAATTCAACAACACGCACGTATGAGCAACTTTTTTCTCCTCGTCTAAAATCCATCTTTTCTTAGGCTTTCCTAATCGTTTGCCAGATACCTTAAATATGGAAAAAGTGCCCTTGACATACTCGTGTACTTCGTCCCGACCATCGTAATTACGAGGTACATTGTGTATCCTTGTCGTAACATGGTCCTCGAAATAGTGAGAACAAAACATTGACGCCTCTTTAGTTAAATATGCATTTGCAATCGAAGCTTCAACACATGCTTTGTTACCCACGCTTAATTTCAAGGTACGAAGATACCTGATTAAATTTTAAGAATTGTAAGTTCATATAATTTGAAGAATCGTATGAGAAATTAATTAAATTACCTCTCGTATTGATACATCCATCTATATTGAACTGGACCACACACTTTTCCTTCATATGCAAAGTGCATAGGTAGATGTTCCATAGAGTTGAAAAAGCTGGGTGGAAAGATACGTTCCAACTTGCATAAGATGACTGGGATATCTATTTCCAGTCGAGTCATATTGTCAACTGTGATGGTTGTAGAAGTCAACTCCTTAAAAAATAGAATAAGCTCAGTGATTGCTTTCCACACATGGAGCAGCAGGTAAAAAGCAATCGATAGTAGTCTCTGCATAAACACGTGACAATCATGACTCTTCATCCCATACAATTTCAATTTCGACCAGTCAATGCAACGGGACATGTTAGACACATATCCATCTGGAAACTTCAACTCACTTATCCACTTACAAATAACATCCTTTTGCTTCTTATCAAGCGAAAAAGAAGCCTTAGGACACTTTGATGTACGTGGACATTTCTTGAGAGAGGGACGACGACAATAATCATTCAGCTCATCTCTTGATTTAGACGTGTCCTTTGTTTTCCCCTCCACATTCATCACCGTGTTGAATACGTTATCAAACACATTTTTCTCAATATGCATCACGTCTAAATTGTGTCGTATCAACAAGGTACTCCAATACGGCAACTCCCAGAAAATGTTTTTCCACTTCCACCCTCCAGAAATTTTTTTGTTGTGGGCCTCAGCACCCTCCTCTGTAACCTTTCTATATCCCAAATGATCAATTTCGTATAGGAGACTTGCACCCGTTCAAATAGGCGGTGGATCATCTGTGACTACTACTCTGGCCATGAATGCAGTTTTATTCGTTCGCCACGTGTGATTCAGTGGTAAGAACTTTCGGTGGTTGTCGAACCACGACTACTTTCGACTTTTATTCAAATAGAATGCATCGGTGTACTCTCCACAATATGGACAAGCAAGCCTTCTGGCTGTACTCCAACCAGACAACATTGAGTATGCTGGGAAGTCACTAATGGTCCAGATAAGTGCAGCTCGCATCAAAAAGTTTTGCTTTCTAGCAACATCGTAAGTTTGCACCCCATTTTCCCATAAAAATCTCAAATCTGCTATCAGTGGTTACAAAAACACATCAAGTTTGTCCTTCGGACTTTTAGGCCCGGGCACGAGAATCGAAAGAAACATGTATTGATCCTTCATGTATAACCACGGGGGTAGATTGTACGGAGTAAGTATAACTGGCAATGACGAATATTGTTTTCCCGTCATTCCAAACAGTGCAAAACCGTATGTGCTTAAGCCCAACCTAACATTCCTAATTTCAGATGCAAAATCAGGATACGAACGGTCCAAATGCTTCCAAGCTAACGAGTCTGCCGGGTGACACATAACACCAGAGTCATCAGAAGCACACGAGGCATGCCATGTCATATCCTTCGCAGTGGCCTTGGACATGTACAATCTTTGCAAATGAGGAATTATCGGAAAGTAGAACATCTCCTTAACCGGGCGTTTCTTTTTCAACCGACCATCTGCATCAACCCTACTCGGCTTATACCGTGATCGACCACAAATCTTACAAAAATATAGTTCGCTATCTGCACCCCAGAATAACATGCAATTCTGTGCACAACAATTAACCCTTTCTACCGGAAGACCCATCCCACTCATCAAATGTTTGGTGTCGTTAAATTTCTTGGGAACCTTATTTTCGGGAGGACAAATCTCACGAATCAACTCAACGACCTGATTGTATCCCCTTTCAGACAATCTGTTTTCCGTTTTAATGTTCAACAATCTAGAATTGAATGACAACTGCGAATGAGATTCACAGCCAGGATACAAGTCTTGGTCCGCTGCACGAAGCATGCCGTAAAACTGTGCCGCATTCTCGTTAGGGGGTTCTTCATTAAGTGTCTCCTCTTCCACGTCTATTCCAAAATCAATGTTTGGGCCACCCATTAACTCTTTTACCATAGTGTGGTACGAACTAGGTCCCGCTGGGTCAACGTCGTTTGAAGTTGACGCAAATTCATTAGTGCTTAGAAATGGACGTGGACCCCAACTCTCTTCCCCGTGATAAATCCAATTATAATAATTCAGTGTAAAACCATTTCGATATAAATGAGATTTCACTTCATTAAGGTCTCTATAAGTTTGATTTCGACATCTAGCTTTCGAACAAGGACATGCACCTAATTTTTCCTTCCCAAATCGAATTCGGATTACTAGTGGCAGCTTCAATAAATCCATTTACTCCACTAATAAATCCGGGGTTCATAATCCCATTGCTGGAGATGTGCGTCGCAGCTTCTGTAATTCTGGAAGAAAGGGGTGGGTTTTATTCACATAGGGCGACGGTAAAGGCGACGGGCGCAGTGCTGTTGCCTTTTAGGGAGTGGGGCCCCATTGCCATTTCGCAACGGGCCCACTCCCTTCGCCTTTTGGCGAGTGCAGTACACGCCCTTGCCTTGGCCGTTGCCAAAAGGCAAGGGCGTTATAATTCGATGCCTTTTTGCAATGGGGCCCACTCCCGTTGCCTTATCCGTTGCCAAAAGGCAAGGGCACCCACCGTCGTCGCCTTTTTTTTGCCCGTTGCCAAATCCGTTGCCAATTGGCAACGGTACATTGTCCTTGCTAATCGCCGTTGCCTTTTGGCCAATATTTTGTAGTGAATCTAGAAATGAAGACCAACATGATCGAAAAGGGAATAAAAATATCATTTTCTTAATAATTTTCCCGATCAACCTCTTTCTCACGAAAAACCAAGTACTTTTATTATTGTTGGAGAACGATGGGAGGAGGAGCAGCCCTGCCATTGTCACTACCACTTGCAAAATCGGTTTGATGGCAATGAGGGAATCTAAGAATCCAACACATATACATCCTTAAATGCTCATAACGAATATTTCTTGTAATGCACTTTGTCCAAAGTATGTTATGTCTGGATGAGAAAGGGTTAGACATTGCTTGATTCCTGAAACTGGCAAATTAAAGGAAAACGTACAGAAAATCACAATCCAGATACAAATCTTCATCGACTACCTTGAGTATCTCATAAAACCGCAATGCTTCATTCGTCAGTGCCTCCTTTATATTTGACATACCGACTTCTATTATCATTGTTTGATACATATCGAGTTCTTCCATTCCAAACTCCCGATCATTACTGGTGCAGGCATGATCAACATGTCTTGGTCGTTCATAGATTCCAGAAGTGTAATAACATAAAACTTGATCAAATTTATAAGGCCAACGTTCATCACCTATGATTTGTCTAATTATAATAATTATCAACGAAACCATTCTTCACAACATCATATAAAACTTTGTTGGTCCCTAAACAAGTATCAATGCCGTTGAAAGTCTAGAGGGGTGGTGAATAGACTTTTAGATTTTCAAACTATTTGTGTGCTGATCAGATGAGCTATATGCTCTAATCGTCTAATGCAAATAATATTATCTAATCTTAAGTGACACTTTTGAGCGTCTCTAAAGGCCTTTTTTGTTTGAGTGAGACATGATCAGAATTCACCTATAATTATAGATACAACTATATAAGAATGATTTAATTACAAAATAAATTATGAATACAACCATATAAGAATCGATTTTCAAGGATATTACCTATGAGTTTACCACTGAACAAGAAGATAAATGAACTGGTTTTCAAGAATTTGGGAATGAATTAGGCAAACTATATATGTGAAATTTAGCTTAAAAGTAAAATTGTGTTGATTGAGTTTAGAAATTTCCCTATATTTATTATGGTGGAGAGACTTTTGACCCAACCATTTTCTGGGAGAAAGTTTATTGGGAGTTCAATATACAGTCCAAACAAAATAACACTAACATTCAATTTAGCATGCCATATATTTTTAATTGTACTTAATTTTGTACATGTGGTTCTACCATTAGTTATTTTGGTGGAAGGATGTGTAGAAAATTATTGTGGATGAAATATTACCAAAACTTGTTGTTTTAGGATGTGCAGAAAAACAGTGTAGAAAATTTATGTGCGGAAATTTTAGAAGGAACGATGTATGAAATAATAGTGCTGAAAAAATGATGCATGTATTATTAGATGCGGAAAATGTGTGGAAATATAGTGCAAAGAATGTGCGGAGAAAGAGTAACAAAGGCTCTCCCTCTCGTCCTTTCTTTCTACATTATGTCCTAAAATCCTTCTTACCAAAAGAAGTACACAACCATAGACTTGGGAATGAAGAAGGAAAACTAATCCTTCTTCCTGTCCTAATCATTTTCCTTCCTCAGTCACTAGGAAACCCTAGCCATCACTAACAAACCCTAGTAGCTGTCAAAAAAATTACCAGCCGCCCCCCCAAAAAAACCCTACCCGCTTCAAAAAACAACCCTAGTAGAGTTCAGCAGCAATGCTCGATATTAATTGTCTTTTTCTTTGAAAATTGAATTAGTGATTTTCATGAGTAGCTAATTGGAGTTGATGCAATTGCTTCAGAAACTTGAGGATGAACTAAAAGAAGTGGGTCTGAAGATAACTCATCATGAGGACAATCTTCAACACTTAGAGACTTTGAAGACAAAATTAGATGAATCAATTCTCAAAAAGCAAGGTATGCTCTAAACCAATTCCAACTGGTTTTTCCAGTTCTGCTAATTATCTACTCAAGCTATTAATTCCAGCAAATTTTATGTTTCGAAAATTATAGAGTATATGTTTAATTTTCTTAATTAGTCATTTGCTTCTATTTCATTTTGCAAGAGAACTCTAATAATTTAATTATATCTTTATCTACTTTGGAATCACTTTCTAATCATCCTTTTTATATAGCTTCTCTAGAGAGTTATGAAAAAGCACGTGCCTTCAACACAATGGATGGAGACTCTGTTGCTGCCCTTTGGTTTAGGTTGAAAAAACAAGCAGAAACAATGTCCTCTGGTCAATCATTCACAAATGACGTCATTGATGGAGAGACTTTTTGACCTAACCATTTTTGGGGGGAAAGTTTTGTGGGAGTTCAATGCATTAATGTCAGATCTATAGAGAGAATAAAAAATCAAGAAAATATTGCATAAATTAAATATACGGTCTAAACAAATAAACACTAAAATTAAATTAAGCATGCTGGTTATTTCTAATTCAATTTTTTACATCTGGTTCTACCCTTTGTGTAGAAAATTATTGTGGATGAAATATTGCCAAAATCAGTAGTTTGGAGATGTGTACAAAAATTAGTGCAAAAATGTTGTAGTGAGGATTGTACTAGAAGTATGCGGAAAAATGTATGCAAAATTAGTGCAATAAATCATGGAAACAACCATATAAGAATAGGTTTTCAAGGGTGTACGTACCTATGAATTAATAAATTTACCTCTAAATAAAAAGTTAAAAGAAAGGTTTTCAATGGTATTTGAGTTCTTAGATCTACGACATTCTTGTTTTATATAAGAATATTAAACTGGACATTGCAAGGAGTGAAGAAATGAAATTTCAACTTAAGTGTCTTTCTCCAAATCTAGAAATGAAGACCAACATGATCCAAAAGGGAATGAAACCATCATTTTCTTTATAATTCTCCCGATCGACCTTTTTCTCACGAAAAATCCAACCCATATATATCCTTAAATGCATTCTCATAACGAATATTGCATGTAATGCACTTTGTCCAAAGGTTATAATTGCTTGATTCCCGAAACTGGCAAATTAAAGGAAACCGTAGAGAAAAAAAAGTGATCTACTGAAAGTTGCTAGAAAAATTAAAACATTTTTTTTTGTCTTAGTGGTACAAGCATAATATAAGCAGTCATGCCTCGTTAACAAACGGTTTTTTTTTCCCGAACTTTTAGTTCTTGCTTCATTTATTACTGGAAATGCACAATTTCCGTTTTTCTAATTGTAGGATCCTAAATTTAGGAAAATAAACATATGTTTGTCAAGATCAATTGAAAATATATTTGTTGGTCCCAAAAGTTGAGTTAAGATTGAGTAAGCTAAGAAAAAGTCTAGAGGGGAGGGGTGAATAGACTTTTCAAATTCTATCAAAATATCAGAGTTTTTAGTGCGGAAATGTGTTCTGTACAGTACTGTTCTTAAAATCAGCTCAGTACTTCACAGTTAGCTTTTATACTCAACTTTTCTTTAAATCTTTTCTTTAGAAAACTTACTGTTCTTATTCAACAAATATATCAACAGTTAATCAAATCAAAAACAGTAAAGAACACAAGATTTTTATAGTGGTTCGACAAATGTCTACATCCACTCTCACAACTCCAGTTGCGATGTTTTATTACTCTTTTCCACTTGAGTACTTGTAGCTTAGAGTCCCAAGATTAAGACTTTGATCTTGTCGATTATACCTCCAGGTATATCTTCGATCAACTAGTAATTTCACAAGTAACTAGCACACTTGTTTACACAATACAAACTTAAAACGAAAAGTAAAACTTCTCTTTGTAATAGCCTTTGTTTCTTCAAATCAGATCTGTGGCTTCTCTTCAGTTCTTCAATCTTCAACTCTGTAAGTGCTTGAATACTTGAATGCTTCTTGAATACTTCGAGTAGTAGTAGTTTCAGTAGTCTTTTCAAGTAGAAGATCACACGGTATTTATAAGCATTAGTAAGACAGTTAGCAGTTTGTGAACTAACTCTCAACTAACTCATAACCGTTTCTTGTTTTGTAACTTCCTTCTGTTTTGTAACCAACTTATCTTATCTTTCCAAGTCAGCTTATCTTCAACAATATCTTCAGTTACGCTTCAAATAAGTCATCCAAACTTATTCTTCAAACAAACCAACTCAGCACAGTAAACTACTCTTCTTAGTTATACTGCTCTTGGTCAGTCAGCACAGTTCTTCCAAAACTGTTCAGCTTCCTTCAAAAACTTCACTTGATTTCTTCAATCTCTGAAGTAGTCTTCTTAGTCATCTCTTAGTCTTCTTTAGTCTTCTGACTTCAATCTAATCTACTGTTCTAACTATTACAATGCTGAATACAATAGAATACAACTTTACAAATATAAAACCTATCTATACATCAACTGAACTACATACAGATGAGTATATCTAAATTCTATACTATAAGCTGTCTATACAATACTTCCATCAGCTTAGTTCTTAAACAGTTCATATATCAGATCAGTAATATATTAAGATCAGTAACCTTAATCAACATAACACATTAAGATCAGTAAACTTATTTCATATAATTCACATAGAACAACATATAATCACATATATCATTAACTCTAAAGTTGCTTTTGGCCATCAAAACATATAATCATCAATTAGAACATTGTTTATAGGATTCATATCCCAACAATATTCTTTTGATGTGTTTATTATTTATTATTCAATAGTATTAAGCTTCATTCAAGGCAAAAAGAACGAATAGTGTAGGTCCCTAGTTGAGTTTAATATTGAGTAAGCTAGTGAAAATGTCTAGAGGGGGGTGAATAGACTTTTCAAAATTCTTTCAATATATCAGAATACAGTATGCGGAATAACGAAATATAACAATGAGCCCAATTCAAGTTTATACTCAACTAATTTCGAGAACTCTGTTATGAACACTCTACTAGTCTTGTTCAGATATGTAATTCAATCAATTAAACAGTTAATCAATCAAACACAAATAAAACGGTAAAGTAAATCAAACACGAGATTTATAGTGGTTCGACAACTTGTCTACGTCCACTCTCACACACCCAGTTGTGATATTCTTATTAACTCGTCCAATAGAGTAAATGTGTACTTGTAGCTTTAAGTCCCAAGAAATAAGACTTAGATCTTTTCGATAACACTACCAAGTGTTTCTTCGATCTAACTAGCTATTTAACAAGCAACTAGCAACTTGATACAGTAAAAATAAAACTTATCTTGTCTTCAGTAGTAGCCTTCTTTGAATCTTCAATTTGTCTTCTGGCTTCTTTCTGAATCTTCAAAACTCTGAGAGTAATTTGCTTCTTGAATGCTTCAGTAATGCTTCAGTATATCGATATGTCAGTAGTCTTTAATCGTTGAATACGCCATGGTATTTATAGACTTCCAACTTCAAGAACTTTAAGTTGTGTAACCAACTTTTCTTGAAAACTAACTCGTAACTGTTACTCTTTATCCATCCACGCGTTTATGTAGTTAATTAGTTATTTCTAACTAACTCTTTAATATTTATCTTCACACGCGTTTTTATAACTAACTTCTTCCTTCCTTCTCGTTGACTTGTCTTGTTGACGCACACCTGTCTTGTTTCAACACTTAGACAAATTCTGAGTCTTCTTCTTACTCTTCTTGTCTTGCGCAGGTCCTCTTCTATAGACTTCAATAGAACTAATCTAGTCCTATCATCTAATCCTAACAAGACTATTACATTACATTAAGCTTTATAAAATAGCTTAGTTAACTTAAGAATCTATACAATGATTATACAACGAAACATACGAAAATCATGAGCTTCTATACAATCTTTAATATAGCTCAGTAAACAACCTAAACAAATATACAAAGTACTTATAACACGTACTTGTCTTTCGAATATTTAAACTTTTCTTTTGAAACTTTACTTGTGAACTAGTACTTGTCTTGTAAACTCTACTGATCTGCTCAAGACGACTTCCATAACTAGACTAGATCAGTCAACACTTAGAAAATATTCAAGTCTACTTTTGGCTTATCAAAACTTCATCTTATCTTTTCATCATTTAGGACTTGTCTTATGATTCATATCCCAACAATTTCCCACTTTTTGATGAAGCCAAAACTACTTTAATCTTTTCACAATAGTAGACTAGTTAAGTAGTTATCTTGTCTTTAACATCAAAATAGTACTTATCTTTTTCATTCATTCAAATAAGATCAGTAGATATTACACATACTAAATCAAAATAGAAAATACTAAGTAAAGAAATACATTCAGTCAGTGATATTACCTCCTTCTAAGTTTGGAACACAAAAAGCATCGAGTAGTCTTTGTGTATCACTCTGATATGTTCTTCATCATCAATCTTCTCTTCGTCCAGCAGCTCTTCTTCAAATTTCTTGATATGGTTGAAATCAATTCTCTTTCCAGAGCTCAACATAGGAGTAATCCACTTCGGATAGATCGGAACAAGAATATTGAAATTCACAGCAGTAGCTATCCTCATGATAAGATTCCATAGCTTCTGGTTCTGACCTTCCATAAACTTGTCAAACATAGCATAAAGTTCATTAGACTTATCAGCATCACCAAACTTACGAATGATCCAGTGATCCAACTCCCATTGCAACTTGACCTTGAACCAATCTTTACGATGTTCTCTATCAATGAAGTTGTCAATGTAAGCATCTTCAATTTGGTCTGGATTCGCCTTCAACTTCTGCAACCTTCTAATGTGTTTTCCAACCTTCTTTTGGCTCGCATAGTGAGATTCATCATCCTTCTCATCTATCTTTTGCTTCTTTACGATTGCAGTTGTTTCTGGCTCTTCAATAACCAATTTTCTCTTCACTTGTCTGGTCTGAACCTCAACTTCTGGAGTCGCAACACTTTTGTCTTTCTCCTTTCTCTTCAGTTCTTCTGCTTTAGCTTGCTCAAGATCTGCTTTCTTGACTAGCTTGCCTCTCTTAGGCCTCTTCAAATCTTGCATCACTATCGCAGCTTCCTTCATCTCTGGTTCAGCACTAGACTTAGATTTTTCAACTTCGACTCTACTCGTCTCTTCCCCCATTTTGGCTTCATCATTCGCCTTGAGAGTGAAAAGAGAAGTAAAGCGAGTCATCTCTTCCTTAACAGCTTCCTTCATGGCTTCTGCAGCTAACTCGATCTGCCTCTGATGCGTCTTGTCGTGACTCATCTTGTCAAGACGATCAGTAGCCAATTCTAACTTCCTTGAACTTGAGATCAGTTCGTCTTTGAAAAACGTAGTTGTCTGCCTAAGTTTTCAGTTGAGGATTATGATTACTAGAAGATCGGGATGAGGAAGAATCTCACATCAGTCCACTACAAGATGTGGTCTGTAATCACAGAAGGTCCAATCACAATCATGACAGTCAACACTGCAAATGGTGATCCAGAAGTTCCAGTTGGAGAACTTGTTCCCAAGCCCATGAAGGATCTCACACCAGAAGAGATGAAGCAGTCAAACCTTGACAGCATTGCTCAAGATTACATCATGCAAACTCTCCGAAATGAGTACATTGCAAAGGTAATCCACTGTGAGTCAGCCAGAGAAATGTGGGAGGCATTGGCACTCCTCTGTGAAGGAACTGAGCTTATCAAGGAAAGCAAATTGTCAACAACAGTCAAGAAGTTTGAGCACCTCAAGATGCAGCCAGAAGAAACTATTGACCAGCTGGACAATAGATGTACAAAGATCATAAATGAGATTGAATCTCTAGGCAAGAAGTATACAAATAGAGAGAAAAACTTGAAGATCTTGGACTCTTTACCCAAGAGATGGAAACTCAAGAAGACCATCATCAAAGATACTCAAGATATCAAGAAGTGGTCTACTCAAACTCTATTTCAGAACCTAAAAGCTCATGAATATGACCTTGACAGAGAAGAAAACTCAGGAAGTGATGAGCCAACTGCAGCCCCATCTACCTCCAAGACTGTAGCCTTCAAGGCAGCCAATACTAAAGCTGCAAGTACCTCATCTGGCAAGACCTCACTGAAAACAGAAGACTTTGAAGGATCAGACATGAGTCTGAAAGAGCAAATGGCTCTTATGATCAAGAGATTCGAAAGGATGAACACTCTCAACAGCAAATATAGAAAATTCTATAGGAACTACAAAGATAGGAGAGCCAATTCACCCTCCAGAGGTTCCAGAGAAAGAACACCAGAAAGACATCCTAGAAAGGATGTGAAGTCATCTGACAGCCGAGGATCTAGAAGAAGAGATCCACTCCTCCAAGGAAATGCAACTCAAATCAGAAATCTGGATCATGCTTCAATTGTGGCAAACCAGGACATTATGTCTATGAATGCCCTGAGCTGGATTTGGATAACAAAGAAGAAAGAAGTCCAAGAAGAGACAGAAGAAATTCAGATAAGAAAGCAATGGTGACTGAAGAATCTGAATATCATAGTGATGAACTTCCTACATCACCAGACTGTCAAATCTTCTCAGATGATCTAGCTATGATGGCCATATGTGAAAATGAGGTAAATTCCTATACTACTACTTTCCATTCACCTATTTTTTCACAAACAGATGAGATAAACTCATCTGAAGGCGAATCAGAAGACACCTATTATCAATCTTTAAGAAAGGTAAAAGGTGATCTGGATATTGCCAATAGAGCTTTTATAGAGGTGGAGGAGGAGAACAGGGATCTAAGGAAAGAAATTGCTAAGTTGAAAAGGACTAAGTTTGATAACACCCCTGAGTTGGTCACAATGAATGAAAGATTGACCAGAGAAGTGGAACTTCTTAAGGAAGAAAATACCACAATAACTCAGTTGTATGAGGGGATATTAGAAACTCAAGCTTTAGAAACTAAGGAATTTCGTTCACTACAATCCAAGTTCGATGATCTCTTCCAAGCACACAAGCTCTTAGAAAAGGAGAAGGAATGCCTGAATCAAAAGATATCAGAGTTCAATAAAGCTTCTACTACTATTGAAAGTATCTCTGAATATTATAGATCAAATGGCAATAAGATGGGTTTTGGCTATGAACTTAATCCATCTACATCCTCTCCAGCTGGGGGTAGTACACCTAAAAAGTGCACTACTCAGACACATGAAAAGGGTGAGTGTTCTAAACACAATGAACCTAATATGAACAAAAAGGCATTTGTACCAGTTAAGGCTAACTATCCCAACACCAAAAATGGTAAAAGACAAGTTAACCCCAAGCCTGTACAGAGGAACAACAAACAACCTAGACCATCTCGATTGAGACAGTCTCAGCTGTATGCTGCTCCAGCCAAGAAGAAGAAGTTTTCTTCAAACAAATCTATTCTCTTTGCACCCCCTATCTCTTATGATATTGTGAGAAGAGAAGAGTATGGTCCATATAATCGTGTGCATCGTCCAGCTAATGCACCCAGGACGAATGTAACTAGTCAAAAGATAATGTATGTACACTCCTATAAAGGGAAACCATTTGACTACTACTTAGCTGACACAAGTAACAAATCAGATCAGTCCAAGGTGCTAACTGGTAAGATTTGGTTCTGTGATGCCCGAGGGAAACAACACAAGTGCTCAAGGTTGTTCAAACGACCAATGTATATGTGGATTCCCAAGGGTAGTACTAACACCCAAGGACCCAAGACAAAATGGGTACCTAAGACTTAACCTTTCTTGCAGGAAAGGAGGGACCTATACAGAAGAGGAGGTCTAGCAGGAGAAACATAGTACATAGATAGTGGATGCTCAACTCACATGATAGGAACCAAAGCCCTGCTGACCAACTACATAGAGAAGAAAGGTCCAAAAGTCTTCTTTGGTGATAACGCGCACGGTAACACAAAAGGATATGGCACCCTTAAAAATGGTGACATTGAGGTACATGATGTATCATATGTAGAAGGTTTAAAGTTTAATTTATTATCTGTATCTCATTTTTGTGACACTGGTTACTCAGTAAAATTCTCTAAAGATGAGTGTCTCATAAGTGATAAAAGAACAAAACAAAACCTTCTAACAGGATCTAGAAAAGGAAGTATGTATCTTGCAAATTGGAACAGCTATCCTAAGGATACATGTCTGCTTGTGAAAAGTCCTAAAGATGTCAGCTGGCTATGGCACAAACGTCTTAGTCATCTGAACTTTAAGACTATGAACAAGCTAGCAAGGGAATCCTTAGTTGATGGTCTGCCTAATGAACTCTACTGTAAAGATCAGGTATGTGATGCATGTCAACAAGGAAAGCAAACAAAGGTCTCCTTCAAGACCAAGAAGACAGCATCAACCAGCAGAGTTCTTGAATTGCTTCACATGGATCTCTTTGGACCAATCACTCCAACCACACTAACAGGGAGAAAGTATACTCTGATTGTTGTAGATGACTTCTCCAAGTTTACTTGGGTTATCTTCTTATACAAGAAGAGTGAAACTCAGCAGAAGCTCCCTGAACTATTGAAGAGGATCCAAGTAGAGAAAGGAGAACCAATTGTGAAAATTAGAAGTGACAAAGGCACTGAATTTATTAACTCTTATATTATTGCCTATTGTACCTCTAATGGTATTCAGCATGAGACAAGTTCAGCAAGAACACCTCAACAGAATGGTGTAGCTGAAAGAAGAGTCAGAACACTCAAGGAAGCTGCAAGAACACTCCTTGCTGAATTCTCAACTCCTAAGAAGCTATGGGCAGAAGCTATCAACACAGCTTGTCACACTCAAAATAGGTCAGGTATTCATAAAATTCATGAGAAAACCCCATATGAACTGTGGAAAGGAAGAAAACCTAGAGTATCTTACTTTCATATATTTGGTTGTAAGTGTTTCATTCACAACAATGGGAAGAGTAAGTTGAATGCTTTTGATGCCAAAGCAGATGAGGGGATATTCTTAGGATACTCCTCTACTAGCAAATAATTTAGAGTACTCAACAAACGAACCCTTCTTGTAGAAGAAACACCTCATGTTGTTTTTGATGAATCTTGTGAAAAGAGTGCAGTAGAAACAAACTCAGCTGCAGATCAGATGAGACAGCTAGTGATCAAGTCCAGACCAGATGAGTTCATTGAAGTCAATGAACCTTTCCCTGAAGAACCAGAGGAGGATAAGCCTCATAGACCTGTCATTAGATCTCAAACTCAAGCAGAGCAAGCTGACCAAAATCAAGATGCAACAATCCCAAATGCAAGGGGGAATGATCTCTTTGACACACAAGATACAGATGATGATAGACTTAATCAAGTCAACCCTCCAGATGGCACAAGAACAGATAAGAATCCAAGCTCATCTAATGCAGACACTCCTGTGAGGCATACATGGAGAAACAATCATCCATCAAACCTCATCTTAGGAGGAGCAGACTCAGGTGTCAAGACTAGATGACAACTGAATCAGAACCCCCAATCATCTATGTTCTGCTGGTGTGCTTTCTTGTCCAACATTGAACCAGCTGACATAGAAGAAGCAATGACAGATAGCAATTGGATCACTGCTATGCAAGAAGAACTAAACCAATTCGAAAGAAATGAAGTTTGGGAATTGAAAGATCGTCCTGAAAACCACAATGTAGTAGGAACAAAGTGGGTATTCAAGAACAAAAAGGACGAAAATGATGTGATAACTAGAAATAAAGCAAGGCTAGTTGCAAAAGGATATTCACAATCTGAAGGAATTGACTACGATGAAACCTTTGCTCCAGTAGCTAGATTAGAAGCCATTCGACTGTTTCTAGCTTATGCATCATATATGGGCTTCAAAGTATACCAAATGGATGTCAAGAGTGCTTTTCTAAATGGTATTCTGGTAGAAGAAGTGTATGTAGAGCAGCCTCCAGGATTTGAAAAAGGAGATCAAGTATATCGTCTGAAGAAGGCTCTCTATGGTCTAAAGCAAGCCCCTAGAGCTTGGTATGACACATTGTCACAATTCCTACTTGACAATGGGTACACAAAAGGCAAAGTGGACAGAACACTTTTCAGAATACAAGAAGGAGAAGACATTCTAATGGTACAAATATATGTAGATGACATTATATTTGGATCACCCAATCAAGACATGTGCAAGAAGTTCTCTGAACTTATGCAAGGAAAGTTTGAAATGAGCATGATGGGTGAGATGAATTACTTCCTAGGACTCCAAGTCAAGCAGAGTCCAGAAGGGATCTTCATCAACCAGTCCAAGTATACCAAGAGCCTATTAGAAAGATTCAAAGCTCTACAAAGCAAGACTGCATGGATTCCAATGATGACATCCTTCAAGATGGAACCAGATGAGTCTGGAAAGGCAGTTGATCAATCTGAATATAGAGCACTTATTGGATCTCTACTATACCTTACAGCCAGCAGACCAGACATAACATTTGCTGTAGGAATATGTGCTAGGTTTCAAGCAAACCCAAAGCAAAGTCATCTACAAGCAGCAAGGAAGATTCCCAAGTACCTAAAAGGAACAGTCAATCTAGGACTATGGTACCCTGCTGATGACAATCTAGAATTGAGTGGTTATTCTGACTCAGACTATGGAGGATGTAGAATTGATAGGAAATCCACATCTGGAACCTGTCAATTCTTAGGCAACAAGTTGATATCATGGTTCTCAAAGAAGTAAACATCAGTTGCAACCTCCACCACTGAAGAAGAATATATGGCAGCTGGAAGTTGTTGTAGTCAGCTGCTCTGGCTAGTTCAACAACTCAAGGATTACAATGTAGAAGCAAGAGAAGTCCCTATATATTGCGACAGTAGCAGTGCCATTGCCATCACTCAAAATCCAGTCCTCCACACAAGGTGCAAACATGTCGACATTCGACATCACTTCATAAGAGACCACCTTGAAAAGAAGGACATCAAGACTGAGAAAATTCACACAAATATCCAAAGAGCAGACATCTTGACTAAGCCCCTAGCTAAAGAAAGATTAAAGACCCTATGCTACAGCTTATGACTCCTGGATCCAAGCACATGAAGAGCAAAGATCAGCTGAAGACCTCAGCTGATACAATTACAGCAGACTAGGAGCATCAGATAAGGTGAATAGACACCCTCATCTTCAGGTAAGTTCTTTCCCAATGAAGACAAATTAAGCTGAGGGAATACATAGAGTTATCTAATCAAGGGGGAATCAATGATACCTTAAGAATCCTTGATGAAATACTCTACAATCTGCATTGCATATTATATATATATATATCCAGCAGACTTGAACAAAGTTATTTGACATCTTTACTCTAAGCAATGTATATCTATGTATAATAATAAACTATTCTTCATAAAATACTTTATTTATATACATACATACAGTATACTATTGAGTTATACTTGGTTGGATTAATACACCATCCTCACCGACTCAACAGTATGCATGCACTGTACGGATTCCAAATAACACTTGTTCAAAATTTATAAATTCTGCATTCCATAAGATAGAGTCTGAATCTCTTTAAATGTGAACCCTTAGATCAAGAATCTCATTTTTGATCTTAAGAAGTAACTTTTCAGAAATTCAGACCTATCAACTCTATAGTTTTGTCATTTTTCTCCCCATTACCTCATTTCTACCCCTATAAAAGGAGGAAGTTATGAGAACACCTAAGAACACAAATCACTAACTATTATTCTTGTTTCAGGTATGGAGAAAATCGAAAGAAGAGACGGAATGGAGATCATCCCTCAACCAAGGTCTTGGGTGAAGGAGATGAAGATTTGTCCTGAAGATGAAGATGATGCAAATCAACATACTTGGTTTAACCAACATAAGTATGCCTATGAAAACTAGAGGAAGGAGAGACGTTCTTGTTGAAAACTAGAGGAAGGAGAGATGCAGAGGACAAAGTAGCAAGCAAGCAGAGCTTCTTCTCCAGGGGGAAGTTCTACATGGAGAGCTTGTTATCAAAGGCTACTATGTCAAAACAAATCAAGAAGACCAAGTCCATAGCTCTCTCTTCATACTCCATTGAAGCCTCTTCCAATCTTCCTTCCCTTTCAAGAGAAGCGAAGAAATTCAACAAGGACACATCAGATGCTACAACCCATCTGATGATGAGGAACATCAGATGGTGAGGGCAACCTGAACCAGTGGGATATTATCCAGGCTGATCATCAAATTGATTTGATGGTCCTACATGGTTCAGAGATAGAGCTGGAAGATCCATCAAACCAGGTTGGATCATCACTCACAATAAAGCTGGAAGATCCATCATCCAGGTTGGATCATCACAGCAAACCTCAAATCCTCTACTCAGCTGATCAGAAGACCAACTCAGCTGACCAGAAGACTTTCAAGAAAAATCAGCAGACTTTTCAAGAAATCAGAAGACTTCACTCTGCTGATCAGATCACTTTAATTTAGAGTACAATGACTATCTTTGATCATGTAATTCATTCTAGATTTATTCCTGAATGTAATTAAAGAAATTGGCCCATATAAGGAATGAAGTTCACTTATAGAAAACGGCCTTTGATGATCAATTCTTGCCACAAAATTAGTCACAGCGGCTATTTTTGGTAATGATGTCATTAGTACTTGATTACCATATTGCCAGCAAATCAACAATTGCCACATGGCAAATTCAGCCGGCAAAATTAAAGGAAACGGGGCGAAATCAAAGAAGGAAATCTTGGGTTCTACTCCACATTAAAACCAAATCTGACCTTTGGATCGATCACACCTCAAGAATTGTTGGAGTATATATACAACCCTTAAACCATTCCTCAAACCCTTTCGCTCACAAATCTCAAATCGCTCTCAATCTCTCTCGTCTTGAAAATTTTCTTAAGCATTCCAAACTTAACACTCAAACTCTACTATGGCAATCATTGAAATTTACGACGAGAAGACCAAGAGCACTGGCACCCTAGATACAACCAAGTGGTCTAGGGAAGGGAAGATTTTCACAGAGAATGCTCTGTTTTTCAAGGGCAAACATACAGCAGCAAACAAGGAGATCCTTCTTCGCTGCATCATCCTCAACCTTCGTGATTTTTTGGAAGCAGCACCAACAAACGTCTATGAGCAAGATGTGCTGTCCTTCTACTCGAACGCAGTGATGAAAGGAGATCACGTTGAAAGTGTCATGGGTGGACACAGAGTTAAGATCTCAAGAGAGATCCTTCACGAATTGTTTGGCTTATCAAGGGGGGAAATAAACATCTCTACCTACATTATGGGAAGAGAAAAGGAGTATATGGAGATGTTTACTGATGGAAGAATCAAGGCTATTGATGCCTCTGGACTCAAGAAATCCCAACTTGAACCTAAGTTTCAAACCCTGATGGATATTGCAGGCAAGATGTTACTTGGTAACACTTTTAGCCATGATGCTGTTACCACTTTGAAGGTTAGAGTTATGGCTGCAATCTGGGATCAGATTGATGGAGATTGGCAAGGGCTATTTTTGGATAGGAATTCCCTTGAGGCCAAGAAGGTCACATTGGACCTCCAATCAAGAGAATTGAAGGTAACATCAACTGTAGGTTTGTCAACAAGCTGAGTATTATCCTTCCAGAAGTGCTCCCAAGGAAATACAAGATGGGACCTCATAAGACCTTCCACACATCCAAGTATTATTTGAGGAAGGAAGCTCTTATTGAGGCAGCAAGGTTGAAAGAAGAGAAGAGGAAGTTGTTGGCTGAAGCATCTTCCAAAGATGTTCTGGAGAAGGCAGAAGAGTCTGTTCATGACTCTGCTGAAGAATAAGAGGAGTCATCCAAAGAAGAGGCTCAAAAGAAGGCTGCTGAGGATGATGATGATGACAATCAGACCTTAGCACAAAGAAGAATTCTAATCAGATCAGGGCTCATCTCCCCATCTGATTCAGATGCCACTCCCAATGCCTCTCCTTTGAAGAAGGCAGGTACTTCTAACCCCTCTCTCACTATCACACCTTCCAAACTATCAAAAGGTCAGAAGAGAAAGAAGAACAATTCCTCTTTCACCAAGAAAACCAAGAAATCCAGGCTCCATACTCCCATGAGCATAGCCCCTATTACATCCTTCAACCCTTCTGATGACTCCAACCCATCTGAACCTTCAAACACTGATACCCAAATCCCTGCTGATACTCACACAGCAGAGGAACAAGCCCAGCCTCAATCAACCCTTGAACCACAATTGCTTACCCCTGTTGATGTTCAAACAGCAGACGACCAAACTCAGATCACATCCTCATCCCCTGCTGACATTCAACCAGCAGATGTCCAAGATCTTCAAGCCCAACCATCTACTGATCTTCAAGTAGAAAAAGAGCCAGATCAGCAGACTCAAAACCCTGCTGATGAACATACCTCTGAAGATCAATCCCAACCCCCTACTCAACATGAAGATATCACTTCACAAATCCCTGCTGATACTCACACAGCAGAGGAAAATATTCCATCCACTCAGTCCCCTATACTCACTGCCCCATCTGCTCCAGAACACTTGGCACCAGCAGACCTGGATGAAGCTGGCCCCTCTCAACCTCACTACAACATGGTGCACTATCCTATGTGCACAAAGGAGAAGATAATGAGGATGAAGATAGCCAACCTGCTCAAGTCTACTACTCTTGGTGTTGATGAGGAATCAATCCAATGTGAACAAGTACTTAGGATATGTACTTGGATTGAGCTCAGAAGAGATGATGTGGATGACCTTCTTGAGGTCATGGAAGGAATGGGAGGAAAGGAAAATTTCCTCGATTGGGAAATGGAGCAAAAGGAAGTTGCTCAGGTTCAAACTTTTGCTCAGCTGCTATCAGCAGAGGCCCTGACCGCAGTTTGCAACAGGATTCTAGGAATCCACACTGATGATATCTCTATCCCAGAAGGCTCAACAGATCAGTAGACAACTGAAAAAGCAAAGGTGGATGACTCAGCTGCACCAGCCTTGGTGGAAGACGCAGTTGCAACAGCACCTGCAGAAGACTCAGCTGAAACAGCTGACAAAGTAGAGATTGAAAGAGAAGTAGTCAGAGTACCAGCTCACTTCATGCCTTCAGATAACCTGACTCACTTCATTGATAAAGGAGAAAAGATTATGACCCATCTGGTTAAGGCCACTACCTCATTCGTCAATGAAGAGTATCTTTCAGCTGAAGAAAGAGGCAAAGCTCTGATAGTTCATCCAAAGCCTCAAGGTACTGCCTCACCTTCTACTTCATCTGTTGACTATACAGCAGACATCTGCTCACAGGTCAAAGCTGCAATAGACTTGCACTTTGAGAAAGGTTTAGGCCTACAACTTGGAAGATATGTTGAAAGAGTTGTTAGGGAACAGAAGACCATTCTTCATGACCAGATTATTGACATTGAAGACAAATTTGGAGAGTCACTTCACCATCAGATAGGTGAATACTTAAGCACCATCCAGAAGAGGGCAGGTGATGTCTCCAAAATATTTGCTGATGAGATTTCCCAAATGGAGACAGCCTACGAGTCTAAAATTAAAGATGCTGAAGCAAGAGCCACTGAAGGTCAAACTCTTCTTAAGGCAGCTGCAGAGGAGAATGAAAAACTGCAGACTCAGCTGAAGGAGACAGCAGCCAAGTTGGAAGCACTTACAACTAGATTTGAAGCTGCCTCCTCCTCCAATTCTCATGCCGAAGTTCTAGAGCACAGCATATCTCATCTGACCCAAGTTGGCAAAGTCAATGCCATGGCCCTGAAGCAGACTCTGAAAGTAGAAATTCTGAATGCCATGAAACCTTTTGCGGCTGCACTTGCTGAAGCCAAAAAGGGGGAAGATGTGTTGATAAAGGCTCTAGAGAAGTCTACTGCTCAGCAAGCTGAACTGGTAGTAGCACAAGATGACTTGACTGAAACCTTGGGTGGTTTAAAAAGCAAAATCAAGAGCAGGCAAGGCAAGGCAAAGGCAAAGAAATTGCTCAAGAAGACATCCAAGCTCCCACTCAAGCTCCTGCCAAGAGTCTACAGATCACTGCCCCTGTAGAACAAGTTCCTGAGAAGAGGATGACAAAGAAAATGAAGGCAGATGAGCAAGCTCAGTCCAGCAAGAAGTCAGCTCCAGCAGAGCCTACTGCAGAAGAGAAAGATGCTTTAGAGCTGAAGAAAAGAAAGTTGATTGAAGCTCAAGAGCTTAAGCAAAAGAAGTTAAATGATGCGAAGGCACTCAAAGCCAAATTTGAAAGGAAAATAGCCAAACTCAGGAAAGCACTCAAGGACAAGGCAAAAGAAGACAATGTCCTGGTGTTTGATAGCAATTATGTGGATTATTTAGCCCTTCAAGATGAGCTACCAAGATGGTATCCCCTGAAGAAGAAGTGGCAAATTCAACACCACATAGTAAGGAAATTTGGCCTTCTCCCTTCTTATGAAGAAGAATTTCTTCAATTTTCCCAGTTCATGAACATTGAAGATCCAGAGTTCTGGGAAGAAATTGTCAAGACAGCCAAAGAACTTGACAATTGCAGAATCCTAACACCTGAAGAACCCAAATGGGATGCACCCATTCTGGACTCAGGAAGAACAACCTTGATTGAAGTCAAAAGGATTCTGTATAAGATATATGAAGAGGAGAATGTTACAGACTTGCAGCACATGGAAGATGTTCGAGTTCGTATGAACCTTGCTTTCCGCATCTGAAGAAATCAGAAGACCTGATGAAGACTACTTTAGAAGTTTAAAGAAACTATTACTTGTAATCTGTAAAAGCTTCAAATATATTCAAGTTCTAGTTCTTTTTGCTTACAAGACAAACTCTCATTGTCTTCATCAGATACTTCAGTTTTAAGAATGTTATAAACTCTTATCTTATTTCATTAAGAGCATTTATCAAGTATAGTTTTGGCTTCATCAAAAAGGGGGAAATTATTGGGATATAAATTCACCATAAGCCCCACTTGATGTTAGAATAGTTTTGATGGCCAAAACACTTAGAGTTTATAAATGTATTAGGATCAGCTGACTTGTATAGAACAGCTTAGACTAGTCTTGTGTGATCAACTGTATTGATATCAGCTGATCAGCACAGCCCTGGCTTACATGCCTATCCTCAAGATGAGAAGAGTAGAAGACTAGAAGATCCTTGAAGACCAGTTAAGTAAGGTGCTTGTATACCTACTGATGTGGATCAGATTGCAATGACGTACCTGGACGCCTTGACCAGAAAACGGGATTGATGGGCTCTTCCATCAATTCGAATCAATTTATTGCCGTATTGGATGGTTTCCTTAGTTATTGGTCAAATATCAATTTATTCAAGATTGGTCATAGTTTCCTTTTATGCATTCAACGTTTTTGGTAATGATAGATAATTTAGTGGAATAAAATCATTACTTATATCCCACTGTGTAGGGATTGTTACACAGTTTTGAGCTTTGAATAAAATTCCTGAGAATACTTCTTCTCATTGAGCATTAAACGGTATAATCTTAATTATCAACGTTTTCTGTTCTCTAAATAACGTTCTTGCATTTACGTTGTGCATCATCTGGTATCAGTTTCAGGACGATCAACAGTGATGCCTCCTCGCCGCAACCAACGCACTGCTCCCATGGAAGACGTCCTACACCGTGATAATGTCGCCCAACTCCGTCGACAGGTCGAACAACTCACAGCCCAATTGGCAGCCTTACAAGCCAATGCCCCTGCTCCTACCATGGGTTCCGATGGTAGCGCCGACGAGGAGGAAGACCTCAATCCCTTTGCTGCTCCCCTTCAGGCCGATCCAGTTCGCGTTCCTCTCCCACATCATGAGGATCGTCGTTGGGAATCGGGTATGCGTCTCGACGTGCCAGAATTCACTGGGGAATTGCGCCCAGACGATTTTATCGATTGGCTAGCCACAGTGGAGGAGATTATGGAATTTAAAAACATTCCACAGTCTGCCCGTGTTCAGTTCATTACTACACGGCTTCGTCAGCGTGCCCAGGCTTGGTGGCAGCAATTAAAAGGACAGCGCCAACGCCTCGGTAAGCCTAAAATCACTACTTGGGATAAACTTCGCAAACACATGCGAGCAGAATTCGTGCCGTACAATTACGATCGTGATTTGTACCACCGTCTGCAACATCTTCGCCAAGGCCAAAAGTCTGTTGGGGAATATACTGGTGAATTTTATTCCCTTCTTGCTCGGAACGATTTGTCTGAAACACTGTCTCAACTGGTGTCTCGGTACATAGGCGGCCTTCGCGTACCCATTCAGGATTTATTGAGCTTCTGTGATCCCTTCTCGGTTTCAGAAGCTCACCAACGTGCATTGCAGGCGGAAAAACAGTTGAATTGTCGCCCTTCTACAACTCGTTCCCAGACTGGTCCTAATTCTGGCTCCTCCCTCAATCGCGAGCCTCTTCCTCATCCCGATCCACCTCTAGGGCGCCCTGCCACGGCCCCGACTCGTCCGACAACATTCCGATGTTTTAATTGTGGCGAACCTGGCCACAGAATGTCTGAGTGTCGTCAACCGCTCAATCGCACATTGGCCGCATTTGATCAACAAACAGTGGACGAAATTTCATCAGATGTTGTGGAGACTACTCCTACCACTGAGTTTGTAGAGGGTGACAGTGGGCCTTTATTGATGGTGAGGCGCACTTTCCTCGCTCCACGTAGTCCATCCGATGATTGGCTTCGCTCGTCTGTCTTCCAATCCTCTTGCACAATTACAGGCAAAGTATGTTCTTTTATTATCGATTCCGGCAGTTGTGAGAATGTCATTGCGGAGTCTGCCATAGAAAAGTTGGGACTTTCAGCAGAAGTTCACCCCCACCCCTATAAATTGGCATGGCTAAGCAAGGGTAATGAATTGCTTGTTTCTCGTCGAGTGGTGGTAACTATTTCTATCGGATCTACTTATATTGATGATATTCTTTGTGATGTGGTGCCTATGGACGCGTGCCATCTCCTTTTGGGGCGTCCCTGGCAATTTGATCGCGCTACTTTCCATGATGGCAGGTCTAACACATATTCTTTCATGTTTCGGGGCAAAAAAATTGTGTTAATGCCTGGCCGTAATAAAATCCCACCTTCACCTTCCACCACTGTGAGCCTGTTATCACAGAAACATTTTGAGACAGAAATGATCGAGATGGGCATCGTTTTTGCTCTTATTGCTGTTCCACCATCCACTACTGTCAAACCTGTTCCAGAAGTCCAGTTTTTACTAGATGAGTTTCGCGATGTCTTTCCGATTGATATTCCCGACACCCTCCCTCCGTTGAGAGATATTCAACATGCCATCGACCTTGTTCCTGGGGCGGCTTTACCCAACCGCCCCCACTACCGCATGAGTCCTATTGAGCATGAAGAGCTTCGTCGCCAGGTGGAGGTTTTGTTATCTAAAGGCCATGTGAGGGAAAGTCTTAGCCCCTGTGCCGTCCCGGCCCTCTTGACTCCAAAAAAGGATGGGACGTGGCGGATGTGTGTCGATAGTAGAGCTATCAACAAAATTACGGTCCGCTATCGCTTTCCGATTCCTCGGCTTGATGATCTCCTTGATCAATTACATGGTGCCTCTATGTTCTCAAAGCTGGACCTTAAAAGTGGATACCATCAGATTCGAGTCCGACCGGGAGACGAATGGAAGACGGCTTTCAAAACTCGTGAGGGCTTATTCGAGTGGCTTGTCATGCCCTTTGGCCTTTCGAATGCACCAAGTACCTTCATGAGGGTTATGAATCAAACTCTCAGACCTTTCATTGGTAAGTTCGTTGTGGTCTATTTTGATGATATACTTGTATACAGTTCTACCTTTGCACTACACTTGCAGCATCTCCGTGCCGTCCTTGAAGTCCTCCGCCAACACTAGTTCTTTGCCACCATGCCAAAATGCATCTTCTGCTCCCCAAGCGTTCAATTTCTTGGTTATATTATTTCAGTAGATGGCCTTGCTGTTGATTCCTCTAAAGTAGAGGCCATTGCGTCGTGGCCGACACCGCAGTCTATTTCGGAGGTTCGGAGTTTTCATGGTTTGGCCTCCTTTTATCGGCGTTTCATACCCCATTTCAGTGGCATAATGGCACCCATTACTGATTGTATGCGAGGTTCCAAGCTGGTCTGGACACCGATAGCAGCTGCTGCCTTTTCTGAAATTAAAAGGCGACTCACTTCGGTGCCTATCCTCATCCTCCCGGATTTCCAGGCCCCTTTCGAACTCCACAGTGATGCGTCCAAGCAAGGTATTGGTGCTGTTCTGAGTCAAAGTGGCAGACCAGTGGCTTTCTTTAGCGAGAAATTAAAGGGCCCAAAGATTCGTTTTAGTACATACGATGTTGAGTTGTATGCTGTTGTGCAAGCGGTTAAACACTGGAGACACTACCTTTTTCATCGTGAGTTTGTCTTGTTCACCGACCACGATGCCCTACGACACATCGGTAATCAAGACAAAATTTCTGCCCGTCATGCTTCTTGGCACGCTTATCTTCAACAGTTCACGTTTGTTATTAAACATAAGGCCGGCATCACAAACCGCGTGGCGGATGCACTCAGTCACTGTCATTCCTTGATAACACGCATGAGTGCGGCGGTTCCAGGATTTTCCTCCATCACTGATTTATATTCCTCTGATCCTTTCTTTTCTGGGATTTTACATAATTTAAATGCTGGAATTCGTGGGGAGTTCTTTTTGGATGATGGGTTTCTTTTTCGGGGATCTCGACTTTGTATACCCGAGTGCAGTTTGCGCCTCCTGCTTATTCAAGAACTGCATAATATGGGCCATCCTGGCCAAGATCGAACATTCCACTTGCTGTCTGCTGCTTATTTTTGGCTGTCCTTACGTCGCGATGTCAATCGATTTGTGTCCCGTTGTCGTATTTGTCATCAAGCCAAAGGTCAGGCGTCGAACGCTGGCCTTTACTTACCTCTGCCCATCCCAACTCAACCGTGGACTGATATTAGTATGGACTTTGTGGTGGGCCTCCCTCGAACGCTGGCAGTGGCTCACTTATATTTCCGCGAGGTTTATCGTCTGCATGGCCTCCCCTCTACTATAGTGTCGGACAGGGACACACGATTTTTGAGCCATTTCTGGCGCTGCCTTCGGCGCGTAGTGAACACAAACTTGAATTTTAGTTCGGCCTACCATCCACAAACTGACGGCCAAACTGAGGTTGTGAGGTCTTGTTCGAAGTTGGGGATTTTGTTTGGGCTATCCTCACTAAAGACCGCTTCCCGGCTCACGAGTACAATAAATTGGTAGCTAAGAAGATTGGACCAGTGGAGGTGATCGAACGTATTAATCCTAATGCGTATCGTTTTGGCACTCCCTTCTCATATTCGCACGGCCGACGTGTTTAACGTAAAGCACCTCATTCCATACACAGGAGACACCTCTTCCGACGATGACCTTCCAGCTTCGAGGACGAACCTCTCTAACCCCGGGAGAGATGATGTGGATCAGATTGCAATGACGTACCTGGACGCCTTGACCAGAAAACGGGATTGATGGGCTCTTCCATCAATTCGAATCAATTTATTGCCGTATTGGATGGTTTCCTTAGTTATTGGTCAAATATCAATTTATTCAAGATTGGTCATAGTTTCCTTTTATGCATTCAACGTTTTTGGTAATGATAGATAATTTAGTGGAATAAAATCATTACTTATATCCCACTGTGTAGGGATTGTTACACAGTTTTGAGCTTTGAATAAAATTCCTGAGAATACTTCTTCTCATTGAGCATTAAACGGTATAATCTTAATTATCAACGTTTTCTGTTCTCTAAATAACGTTCTTGCATTTACGTTGTGCATCACCTACTTATCTGATGGAGTCCAAGAGTGAAGATGGCCTACAGCAGCACAAAGTATTGCCAGATCAGAAGAGTATTACTAGACTGATATGAGAAGACAGAAGACCTAAGGCCAGAAGAGTAGTCAGAAGACTAGTAGTACAGATCAGAAGACTATGTACTCTTCCGGGACTCGGCTGATTCCAAAGTCATCTTGCAATTCAAACAAAGACCTACCTTATTTAGAAGATTGACATGATCTCAGGATTGAAGCAATCAAGCGGCTGGAATCAAGGAATCAAGCCATTATGGAAAGATTTCCCCAACGGCTAGTCAACTCCAACGGCTAGTTGCAAGCAATCACCACTATAAATACAAGAGGATGAGAAATCACAAGTATGAAGTCACAACGAGAGAATTCAACAAGCTAAGCAAGCAATCAAGCAAAAAGCCATACTAATTTAAGAGTTCTCCAAGAGCCAGAATCCATTAGAACATCCTTAGCTCTTAAGTGATTTCTATCCAACCCATAAGAACCTGAAACCTGTTCATATTGTATATCCATTGTTTTAGGCATAGTGGTTAAGCAATTTATAAGCTTGAACCATTAGTTGGATACTTTTCAAAAACCCCAAACCCTCACCGAAAGGTTAAAGTTTTTGAACCCATCAAAGTGCAAGTGCTTACAATCACTTGTGGAGACCGTAGCTGTTAGGACGGCTCAGATCTCAAAGTCCTATCCTTGGGACTACAAATGACAAGCCCCTTGTAATTTTTGGTAAATTAAAGGGATTAAACATCACGTTAGGACGTGAGAGTGGACGTAGGAACGTATATCCAAACCACTATAAATCTGGTGTTATTTACCTTTCTGCACTTTACATTACTGTCTTTCCATATATTTTTATATAGTGCATACTGTGTTTTCAACATTCCTCAACTCAGGCCATAACTTTCAAACCAGCATCAGCTGAGTACTTTCATTAAGCAAAACAAGTTAACACTTTCATAAGAACTAAAAGAACGAGTCTAAACAAGGCCTATCATAATTCCGCATATAACCTCTTCAGTCAGATCACTATAGTCATCTGGACCAGCAGACTTGTAGTCCAGTTGACATAGCAATCAGAAGAGGTTCCCAACTCTCTTGAAAAAGTTTTAAAGTCTATTCACTCCTCCCCTCTAGAGTTTAATCCCATTCACTACTCGTTCAGGGACCAACAGACTCCTTATCAGAGTGAGTCTCCTCCGAATCTTCTGCAGCCTCGAACATAGCCTCCTCTGCCACATACTCAACTAGTCTTCCACTAGTTCCAGCTTCAGCCTCTTTCTCAGATTCTTCACCATCCGACTCGTCTTCCTCAGAACTAGACGAGGCGGCCTCAATTATGGCATCTAGAGGATTGATTTGAACTTGTCTGGGAGCAGCAGTTCTTGCAGCAGCTTGCTTCGCCAATGCCTCCTTTTTCAGATAATGTTTCAAAGCATGGAATGGCTTGCCCTTGCTCCAACTCGTCTTGTTAGGCAGCAAGACGGGTAGAAGAATGCTTAATTTGTTTCCGAATCCAACTGCGGCAGACACCACCCAATTGGCTGAATCGGTGTCGACTCTTACATTCCTTTAGAAGTACATCAGTCGATCCGCGAACAATTTGAACCAATTTCCTTCAGTGATGCCGTCATAAATTGCGGCCATCACTCTCGCCTTTTGCAGAGTGACTGAGTCATAACTTCCGGTAACACACAGCAACATCTTCGATGCAATATCAAGAAGAGTCCTGTACTTGTCTAGGAGCTCCTTCTTCTTGACAGCAGGGACTTTGCCATATCGATTCAATCGAAGCTTCTTTCCACAAAAGATGCTTAAGTACCTCAACTCTTGTCCAATGGCATAATTTTCCACATCAATAGAACCAATGGGCAGCTTCAAGTTTTCGAACACACCATCACGAGTGATTTCCACTCGGCTTCTACCAACGAACGACTCTATGGTGTCGCCTCTTCTGGTTGCGTTGGCATAGAACTCCAACACTTCTTCTTCCAAGACCACCTCTGGAAATGACTCCAAGTAGGGTCTCAACCCACATCTACAGCACTTCATAAGAATCTCTTTGTTGTCATCGGTGTGGTTGCCCTTGAAGAATACGGATCCTTCAACATGCACCTTGCCTTCGGAGGCGTACTTGCCTAGGTCGAACCTAGCTTGCATGTTAGTGCGAACATCAAAGAGAGAAAAAATCGACATGATAGTAGGTATGTTGATTAAGAGCAAAACGATTTCGAATTAGCAAGAGAATCGATTTCTTGAGAGTAGAAGAGTATTGAAAACGTAGAAGAGAAGAGTGGAACTGTTTGGGGTTTTGTTAAAACTGATTTTGAGAATCAACGACCAAGATTGAATGCTTTGATCTAACAGTTGGGGCTTTTTAAATTCGGTTACGGAATCGAGAATATTACGTGATTTGATATTGTAAATTTTGGAATCCGCGAACTGGGTGTATACACCTCATTAAATGGGAGTGTATAAATCCAATTCTAGATTTTCCATTTTCACATTATCAAATTACAATAATATCCTTAATTCGAACTAATTAAACACTTAGAGTATTTAGAATCAAAAGAACACTTATCTTGTCTGTTCGAGTCTATCCAGAACAGACGAGTAGACTAATGCGCACCAGACGAGTTCCCCCTTCGACTGTGCTTGTCTATTCTGAACGTCGAACGACTTCATGTACCTATCTTATCTTGTGCGATGTATGAGTATAGGTACGAGTAGAGTAGAATAATTAAGATGAATATCAACCTAAAGCAATAGTCAAGGTTTCGAACAAGATGACTTTTAACAAACTTAAGAGTCAACATAAGGATATTTAAGAAATCATAGATTCCCCCTTAAATGTTTATTCCCTTAGTGTTACCCTCAGCTTTACCAGCTTCCTCATCGGGTTGTTTGGTCATCTTGTCTGACCTTGTATACCTGTCTGTTGAGCGAGTAGACGAGTGCTCTGTTTCAGTGGACTTGTCTCTTTCTCTTTGTGATGTACCTGTCTGGTTAGTACACAACTATAGGCAAGTAGGGTCTAGATCAATTAGTTCTAGACTAATGCATAATTCACGAAAACGAGCCTCACGTAATGGTTTTGTGAAAATATCAGCTCTTTGAAAATTACTATGAATCTTTTCCATGCGAATATCCTTCTTTTCTACATGATCACGTATGAAATGATGTTTCACATCAACTTGCTTACAACGTGTGTGCAAAACAGGATTTTGTGTAATGGCAATGACACTATTACTATCACAGAAAATAGGAACATTTGATTCATATATGTTGTAATCTCTAAGCTGTTGCATGAGCTAAAGTAGTTGACTACAGCAGCTACCAGCAGCCATGTACTCGGCTTCGGTAGTAGAGGTAGCCACACTAGTTTGCTTTTTTGAAAACCATGAAATGAGTTTTGTGCCTAAAAATTGACAAGAACCAGATGTAGATTTCCTATCTATTCTATAGCCACCAAAATCAGAATCTGAATAGCCACTTAGAGATAAATCATCATTTGAAGGGTACCATATACCACGATTGATGGTTCCTTTCAAATATTTCAATATCTGTTTAGTGGTTTCCATATGACTCTCTTTTGGATTAACATGAAATCGAGCACATACGCCAACAGAGAATGCAATATCAGGTCTATTAGAAGTCAAGTACAGTAATGAACCAATAAGACCACGATAATGTGTTTGATCAGCACACTTACCATGTTCGTCTGGATCCATCCTGTATGTAGGTAGCATAGGTACGCCAGTAGACTTGCATGTCTTAATACCATACTTGTCTAGAAGATTTCTAGTATACTTTGCTTGATTCATGAAAATCCCTTCAGGGGTCTGTTTTACTTGAAGACCAAGAAAGTAATTTATTTCACCCATCATCGACATCTCAAATTTACTTTGCATGAGTGTTGAAAAACTTTCACTCAGCTTTTTGTTAGGTGAACCAAAAATGATGTCATCTACATAAATTTGGACGAGTAAAATGTCTTTCCCTTCTTGTCTTCTGAACAAGGTTCTATCGACCTTGCCCTTAGTAAAACCATTTTCTAATAGAAAGAGAGAGAGAGTATCATACCATGCTCTTGGAGCTTGCTTTAGTCCGTACAAGGCTTTCTTTAATCTGTACACCTCGTTGCCTTTGACTTCGAAACCTGGAGGCTGTTCAACATACACTTCTTCCGCAAGAATACCGTTAAGAAATGCACTTTTGACATCCATTTGATATACAGTAAACTTCATATAAGCAGCATATGCAAGGAACAATCGAATGGCTTCTAGTCTAGCAACAGGAGCATAAGTTTCATCATAGTCTATGCCTTCAGCTTGTGAATAGCCTTGGGCTACTAGTCTAGCCTTATTCCTAACGACTACATCATTCTCATCTTTATTGTTTTTGAAAATCCATCGGGTGCCAATTACATTATGATGTTTCGGCCTATCGACAAGTTCCCAGACGTCGTTTCGAACAAACTGGTTCAACTCGTCTTGCATAGCGATGATCCAATTACTATCAGCCAATGCCTCTTTAACAGTGGTAGGCTCGATAGCAGAGAGGAAACAACACCAGTAAAAAATAGATGGACTAGGCTGTTCTTGCGACTCAAAGAGTTATCGTCTAGTCTTCACACCAATAGTAGAGTCACCAATGATATTCTCAGTATCATGCGCATATTTCCATGTTTTTCTATTCTTAACAGGAATACTATCATCATCTACCTCAGGTACAGCATCATGCATTTCGACATCATTTGTATCAACAGATTTAATAGGAGTAGTCGAGTCAACTAGAGCAGGCATGTCAACTGGACTAGTAGACTTACCTTGAGCACTTACCTTTTCTTTGTCATCAGACTCGAGAGCTTTCATGAATGGATTGTAGGCTTGAACGGATTCATATACCTCTGATTCTTTGTCAGATTCGACCGATAGATCAGTCACCTTCTCACTGATCTTGTCGGCAGACGAGTCCTGTCGAGATTCATCGAAAACCACATGTGGTGTTTCTTCCACACAAAGAGTCGAGTAGTTGAATACCCTAAATGCTTTGCTAGTCGAGGAGTATCCTAAGAATATCCCCTCGTCTGCTTTAGCATCAAATGCATTCAACTTGCTTTTCCCATTGTTATGGATGAAACACTTACAACCAAATATATGGAAATATGAAATTCTGGGTTTTCTACCTTTCCAAACCTCATAGGGTGTCTTGCCTAAGACTTTGTTGATCGCACTTCTGTTCTGAGAGTGGCATGCAGTGTTGATTGCTTCCGCCCAAAACTTTTGAGGAGTTTTGTATTCGGCTAGCATGGTTCTACAGGCTTCTTTGAGAGTTCGATTCCTTCTTTCTGCTACACCGTTCTGTTGTGGAGTCCTAGCTGCACTAGTAAGGTGCTGGATACCACGTTTAGCACAAAAATCTTGGATATAGCAATTAATGAACTCAGTTCCCTTGTCACTACGAATCTTGACAATAGACTGGTTCTTCTCAACTTGTAACTTCTTCAACAGATCAGGTAGAAGAGTTTGTGTATCAATCTTCTTGTGTAGAAAGACTACCCAAGTGAACTTAGAATAGTCATCTACAACAACAAGTGTGTACCTTCTACCATTCAAGGTTGGAGGAGTTATCGGACCATGAAGATCCATATGTAGAAGTTATAGGACTCTACTTGTTGAGAGAGTAGGAATTGACTTAAAAGAACCTTTTACCTGTTTACCTTTCTGAAAAGCATTGCATACATGTGATTTGTAATAAACTTCGTTGGGTAAACCTTCCACTAGGTAATCTCTTGCTATCTTATTAATTACCTTAAAGTTCATGTGGCAAAGGCGTCTATGCCAAAGCCAACCGAGCTCTTTAGGGTTCTTAGTAAGTAGACAAGTATCCATTGGACAGCTGTTCCAATTCACAATGTATACACTACCTTGTCTTACGCCGACGAGTAGAATGGTGTGAGTCCTTTTGTCAATGATGTTGGGATATAAATTCACCCTAAGCCCCACTTGATGTTAGAATAGTTTTGATGGCCAAAACACTTAGAGTTTATAAATGTAATAGGATCAGCTGACTTGTATAGAACAGCTTAGACTAGTCTTGTGTGATCAACTGTATTGATATCAGCTTATCAGCACAGCCCTGGCTTACATGCCTATCCTCAAGATAAGAAGAGTAGAAGACATGAAGACTAGAAGATCCTTGAAGACCAGATAAGTTAAGGTGCTTGTATACCTACTTATCTGATGGAGTCCAATAGTGAAGATGGCCTACAGCAGCACAAAGTATTGCCAGATCAGAAGAGTATTACTCGACTGATATTAGAAGACAGAAGACCTAAGGCCAGAAGAGTAGTCAGAAGACTAGTAGTACAGATCAGAAGACTATGTACTCTAGCTTCCAGGACTCGGCTGATTCCAAAGTCATGTTGCAATTCAAACGAAGACCTACCTTATTTAGAAGATTGACATGATCCCAGGATTGAAGCAATCAAGCGGCTGGAATCAAGGAATGAAGCCAACATGGAAAGATTGCCCCAACGGCTAGTCAACTCCAACGGCAAGTTGCAAGCAATCACCATTATAAATACAAGAGGATGAGAAATCACAAACAAGAAGTTACAACGAGAGAATTCAACAAGCTAAGCAAGCAATCAAGCAAAAAGCCATACTGTTCTAAGAATTCTCCAAGAGCCAGAATCCATTAGAACATCCTTAGCTCTTTAGTGATTTCTTTCCAACCCATAAGAACCTGAAACCTGTTCATATTGTATATTCATTGTTTTAGGCATAGTGGTTAAGCAATTTATAAGCTTGAACCATTAGTTGGATACTCTTCAAAAAACCCCAAACCCTCACCGAAAGGTTAAAGTTTTTGAACCCCTCAAAGTGCAAGTGCTTACAATCACTTGTGGAGACCGTAGCTATTAGGACGGCTTAGATCTCAAAGTCCTATCCTTGGGACTATAAAGGACAAGACCCTTGTAATTTTTGGTAAATTAAAGGGATTAAACATCACGTTAGGACGTGAGAGTGGACGTAGGAACGTATATCCGAACCACTATAAACCTGGTGTTATTTACTTACTGCACTTTATATTTCTGTCATTTCCATATATTTTATATAGTGCATACTGTATTTTCAACATCCTTCAACTCAGGCCATAACTTTCAAACCGGCATCAACTGAGTACTTTCATTAAGCAAAACAAGTTATCATTTTCATAAGAACTAAAAGAACGAGTCTAAACAAGGCCTACCATAATTCCGCATATAACCTCTTCAGTCAGATCACTATAGTCAACTGGACCAGCAGACTTGTAGTCCAGTTGACATAGCAACCAGAAGAGGTTCACAACTCTCTTGAAAAAGTTTTTAAAGTCTATTCACCCCTCCCCTCTAGACTTTAATCCCATTCACTACTCGTTCAGGGACCAACAAGTGGTATCAGAGCAGTGGTTCTAACGGACTACTGTCTCTAGATTATCAGAAGACTTGAGGGAGTCTTTCTGTAGTCCTCTTGAACAGATCTATTCTTTTTGAAAAACTTGTTTTTGAAAAATCATACAGCATGAGTGCTAATATGCGAAAGTTGCCTAATTTTTCAGTTGAGGATTATGATTACTGGAAGATCAGGATGAGGAAGAATCTCACATCAGTCCACTACAAGATGTGGTCTGTAATCACAGAAGGTCCAATCACCATCATGACAGTCAACACTGCAAATGGTGATCCAGAAGTTCCAGTTGGAGAACTTGTTCCCAAGCCCATGAAGGATCTCACACCAGAAGAGATGAAGCAATCAAATCTTGATAGCATTGCTCAAGATTACATAATGCAAACTCTTCCAAATGAGTACATTGCAAAGGTAATCCACTGTGAGTCAGCCAGAGAAATGTGGGAGGCATTGGCACTCCTCTGTGAAGGAACTGAGCTGATCAAGGAAAGCAAATTGTCAACAGCAGTCAAGAAGTTTGAGCACCTCAAGATGCAGTCAGAAGAAACTATTGACCAGCTGGACAATAGATGTACAAAGATCACTACTAAAAAATACCCTCTGTAGTGACCCTATTTTAATGACCATTTTAAATAAACGTCATAATTTAATATATATAAAGACGCTGCCACTCATATGTATTGATCTAGTGACGCTCAAGTGGTTATACTTCTTATTTTTAGGTAGTAGGTCACGGGTTCAAGTCCTACTAGGGGGATTCTTTTTTTTTTTTAATTATTAAATTCCAGCCAATAATCTGCTTCTCTTTTTTTTCCATAATTTTATTTCTAATTAATCTTTCCCCAAATTTCCAATTTACTCACCCCGCCCATTATATCCCGCTCATAATTTTTCCTTAATCTAATCTTTCCAGTAGCCCTAAAATATTTTTCTCCGTCTGTCAATTGTGCGAGTGAGCCCTAGAATCTTTCGACTCGGCTGCATCAAGTTACTGTTCTAGATTACGCTGCCCACCACCACGATTCTCTTTTCTTATGAGAACCCAATTTGAAGATGTGAGAGACTGGGTTCTAGCGAGAGTCTGAACCCCAATTTTGAGATCATACTAATTAAAGTTGGTTTCTACTTAAGAGCTTGGCATCGGTAATTTTTTTATGTTCCTTGATATTTAATTTTATTTGTTAATTTCAAATTCGTATTAAGTTTTTTATATTAGATGCTTTGATGATTTCGCTAAAGCGAATTTGGGTCAACTGTTTAGCTAATTGTGTTAACGGTTCTATATTCAGTGGTTTATTTAATATGTGTGTGTTCTTCTTTTGTACGTATGAATTAAAGAGAATCATGTGGGACTTGCTAATTTCATTTAGGATTAATGTGGATTTTCAATGTGAAAACACTGTGATTCTTGTGAAATATTAAGCTGAGGCCAGATGTATTTTTTTTCCAATATTGATTGAATATGCTAGCTATAATAGATGGAATTTAATTAATGAAACCTATCAATATGTATATTTGTTTTTTAATATTTGAGTTAACTTCCATTAATATCTGATTTATAGTTCTATACAAGTGTTCTAACATTTTGTTGTTGAACTCCTATATAATGAAGCTCCGGGTTATTGGCAGCTTTGGAGCCTCTTGCTGTCTTTTTTATGATAAACACCATGATCTGTATTTTTAATGGGTCATTGTTAGTTGAAAAAAATGAGTATTATCATTGTACTGGATTTTGGAAGTCTTTTAACAGTTTCCATGATCTATTTATTGATCATTAATTCAGATGTTTTTGTTAATTATGATATTCGTCTTGATTGTGTTGTGTTCGTGCATGGTTTATCAGCGAAGGAAGAAGAAGACGGGCTAGGCCCATTGCTTATCCTTCATTCTTATTATTATTAGTATTTCTATTTCTAATTTCATAATTAAGTTTCTGGTTTAGACTTTCTTGTTAATGCAGAAGGTTTTTAGTTTCTACATAGAAGAATATCCAAAGGATATATGCAATTGATTACTCTGTTCATTCTCTTGAAGTTTTCTGATTTTATGAGTAACCTAAAGTGAGCTAGAGATAATGACAATTATTCTGCTTTTGATGTACTTTTAGTTTTATACTTATAATTATTTTGTAAAGTTAGCAAGTAAAGAACTAATATGAAATAACCTACTGCCCTTCTACTAGTTTCTATTATTTTCTCATTTTTTTTAGGAGTGTGCACAAATCACCTTGAATGTTTTCACCATGCTACGAAATTGCGCTTTAAAAAATTGACCGGTCAAATACCAGATTCATTCAAATTCTTTTCTTCATTACACTACATGTATGTGAGCAATTGCTTCTTAATATGAACATAAAGTTAAAGACATATGTATATGAGCATTGGACTTCTGAATTTCTTTCAGATATCTAGGAAGTAGGAAGTAATAATCGGATTGGGGACCTACATTCCTGCATTATGGTGTCAACATTATTGCCTTGTACAAAATTCAACTTCAATTAGGAGTTTTATTACACTCTTTGATTTTTTCTTGCTTGAATAGGTTGACATTTCAGATTGATCTAGAAACAATATACTATGCATTATATCTTTTAGAATTATTTTTAGTTTTCCTAATATGATTTTCAATATACGGTATTTCATAGTGACTAGACTTATATGCATGTTTTCATGTTGTTTGAGTTCTCACAGATGTCAATTGGCGTTGCTGTAAAATTTTGTTTTAGTTTTCTGTTGGTTTATGGTTACTTATGAAAAATTCTCCTAATTTTAGGTCTTCATCAAATCACAAAACTCAAGAGCGTACTTCAAGCGATATCAGGTCAATTTCATGAGAAGGAGAGGTATGTAACGATACATTTATTTTGGATTCAAGGTACTCTAACATCAGGTCTTCAATGTCATGTTTTTAATGGGTTTTCTGATTATTTTATAATTGATTTTTCTAATCAATATATCCAGAGGGAAAGACTGATTTTAGGCCTAGAATTCTTCTAATAAGTCAGGACAAAGACAAGTACAATGCACCCCAAGAACAGATTCATCATGAGATTTGCATTCTCATTTTGCAAGGAATGGTAATTCAAAGATATTAATGTAGGAATTGCTGCATCTAAACCAAAATTATGGTTTGGTCCAAATTCGAGAATACCTTGCCCTAGTTGAAGGGGAAAAGGTTACACCCTGTGTACAAAATATGGAATAGAAAGATCTAAATGACAATTAAATTGTTCATTCTGTAGTGGAAAAGGAACCTGTATCTAATATTTATTTTTGTGAATGAAGAACACTTAGGGACTTAACTATCACTAATATAGTTTAACAAATCATTGCTTGGATGTCCTGTTTCTGATTTTTTTTTCGTTACATTCTCTATAGGTAATATGGTACAATTACCTTAAATCAGTGCCTTGAAGAGGTGTAATATAGAAAAAGTCAATTGAGGAACAACCATGGGTGAAAGCCTACTCGGTGTAAGCATCTGTTTTTTTTTTTTAGATAAGTTTGGTTGTGTAGACTTATTTTTCTCTCATCTTAATTGCCGTCATCGATTCAGAGAGTAGCTCGAAGAATATGGAAGGTATGTGCTGAAGTAGTGACCAACTACCTATGTTGGAGTAATTATGTATTTTATTTTGTTTGAAGGCCTATTATAAGATATTGATTTCAATATATTAATTCAAATGAATATCAATATGAATTCCTCGATGGTTGAAGAAATCACTTTTTGTTTTCTATTGCACGTAGATGAAAATAGAGGAGTATTTCGAGCTAACCTGAGCAGATATATTCTCAAAATGTTATTAACGAGAAGAGAATACATCTAATCCTAAAATTGCAAATGCATTGGTGAGGCTCCTTTTTTTTTAACTTCTCTTATTTTGTTCTTATTACAATATTAAATATAGCATACTCTCTTGTGATAATTTTATTGTATAAAACTTGTATACAGAAAAAAATGTAACAATTGAAGAGCCAGTTTTCATCTGGTGCACGAGACATAGGCCCAAAGGCTATATATCCTCAAGTCCTTGGCAAAGATAAAGGTAGACGATTGTGCTTGTGTGGGTATGGAGTAATTGTGGATCAGGTATATAGCAGTCATTCACATAGCCTGGATGATATCCATCACATTGCCATGGAAAAAGAAGGAACGAATATTGTCACGCGTAATTTAGGTGCAATTTATCTCTTTGAACTGAAATTTTTTATATTTTTATTGGGAATATTAGATTTGATAGTTATGTGCTTAATCCTAGAGTTGAGATGTTTTAAACCTTGGTTGTTTCTGTTTAGTAATGTGATAATATTATATTTTCATATATTTGATTGTTTTTATTTTAGAAGTGATGATATTTTTTTATTATATTTGGTTGTTTCTGTTTCAGCACTACTAAATAGTCTTACTATGACGTATAAAAACGTCACTAAATGAGGTGGTTAAGTTAGTTATAATTTTTTTTGTGATGCGGAAAAACATCACAAAAGTACACCGTCGTAAGACTCGTAACGACGGTTAGTGTCACCAAATAGTCTTACTATGATGCATAAAAACATTACTAAATGAGGTGGTTAAGTTAGTTATAAGCTTTTCATGACGCAAGATAGCGTCACTAAAGAACAAAGTTGCGACGCTGGTTAACATCATCAAATAGTGTTACTATGACGCGTAAAAGCATCACAATGACAATTTGCAATGACGCTTTTTGAAGCGTCACAATAACAAACTATTGAAACGCCAAATCAGGTGACGCTTGACCAAAGCGTCACCATAGTACATGCGTCACTAAACACAATTTTTAGTGACACTTTTGAGCGTCTCTAAAGCCCATTTTTGTTGTAGTGGATCATAAATGAGATTGTATCTCTAGGCAAGAAGTATACAAATAGAGAGAAAAACTTGAAGATCTTGGATTCTTTACCCAAGAGATGGAAGCTCAAGAAGACCATCATCAAGGATACTCAAGATATCAAGAAGTGGTCTACTCAAACTCTATTTCAGAACCTAAAAGCTCATGAATATGACCTTGACAGAGAAGAAAACTCAGGAAGTGATGAGCCAACTGCAGCCCCATCTACCTCCAAGACTGTAGCCTTCAAGGCAGCCAATACAAAAGCTGCAAGTACCTCATCTGGCAAGACCTCACTGAAAACAGAAGACTTTGAAGGATCAGACATGAGTCTAAAAGAGCAAATGGCTCTTATGATCAAGAGATTTGAAAGGATGAACACTCTCAACAGCAAATATAGAAAATTCTATAGAACCTACAAAGATAGAAGAGCCAGTTCACCCTCCAGAGGTTCCAGAGAAAGAACACCAGAAAGACATCCTAGAAAGGATGTGGAGTCATCTAACAGCCGAGGATCCAAAAGAAGAGATGCCACTCCTCCAAGGAAAGGCAACTCAAATCAGAAATCTGGATCATGTTTCAATTGTGTCAAACCAGGACATTATGTCTATGAATGCCCTGAGCTGGATTTGGATGATAAAGAAGAAAGAAGGCCAAGAAGAGACAGAAGAAATTCAGATAAGAAAGCAATGGTGACTGAAGAATCTGAATATCATAGTGATGAACTTCCTACATCACCAGACTGTCAAATCTTCTCAGATGATTCAGATGATCTAGCTATGATGGCCATAGGTGAAAATGAGGTAAATGCCTATACTACTACTTTCCATTCACCTATTTTTTCACAAACAGATGAGATAAACTCATCCGAAGGCGAATCAGAAGACACCAATTATCAAACTTTAAGAAAGGTAAAAGGTGATCTGGATATTGCCACTAGAGCTTTTATAGAAGTGGAAGAGGAGAACAAGGATCTAAGGAAAGAAATTGCTAAGTTGAAAAAGACTAAGTTTGATAACACCCCTGAGTTGGTCACAATGAATGAAAGATTGACCAGAGAAGTGGAACTTCTTAAGGAAGAAAATACCACAATAACTCAGTTGTATGAGGGGATGTTAGAAACCCAAGCTTTAGAAACTAAGGAATTTCGTTCACTACAATCCAAGTTCGATGATCTCTTCCAAGCACACAAGCTCTTAGAAAAGGAGAAGGAATGCCTAAATCAAAAGATATCAGAGTTCAATAAAGCTTCTACAACTATTGAAAGTATCTCTGAATATTATAGATCAAATGGCAATAAGATGGGTTTAGGCTATGAACTTAATCCATCTACATCCTCTCCAGCTGGGGGTAGTACACCTAACAAGTGCACTACTCAGACACATGAAACGGGTGAGTGTTCTAAACACAATGAACCTAATATGAACCAAAAGGCATCTGTACCAGCTAAGGCTGTACAGAGGAACAACAAACAGCCTAGACCATCTCGTTTGAGACAGTCTCAGCTGTATGCTGCTCCAGCCAAGAAGAAGAAGTCTTCTTCAAACAAAAGAGTATGGTCCATATAATCGTGTGCATCGTCTAGCTAATGCACCCAGGCCGAATGTAACTAGTCAAAAGATCATGTAAGTACACTCCTATAAAGGGAAACCATTTGACTACTACTTAGCTGACACAAGTAACAAATCAGATCAGTCCAAGGTGCTAACTGGTAAGATTTGGTTCTGTGATGCCCGAGGGAAACAACTCAAGTGCTCAAGGTTGTTCAAACGACCAATGTATATGTGGATTCCCAAGGGTAGTACTAACACCCAAGGACCCAAGACAAAATGGGTACCTAAGACTTAACCTTTCTTGCAGGAAAGGAGGGACCTATACAGAAGAGGAGGTCTAGCAGGAGAAACATAGTACATAGATAGTGGATGCTCAACTCACATGATAGGAACCAAAGCCCTGCTGACCAACTACATAGAGAAGAAAGGTCCAAAAGTCTTCTTTGGTGATAACGCGCACGGTAACACAAAAGGATATGGCACCCTTAAAAATGGTGACATTGAGGTACATGATGTATCATATGTAGAAGGTTTAAAGTTTAATTTATTATCTGTATCTCATTTTTGTGACACTGGTTACTCAGTAAAATTCTCTAAAGATGAGTGTCTCATAAGTGATAAAAGAACAAAACAAAACCTTCTAACAGGATCTAGAAAAGGAAGTATGTATCTTGCAAATTGGAACAGCTATCCTAAGGATACATGTCTGCTTGTGAAAAGTCCTAAAGATGTCAGCTGGCTATGGCACAAACGTCTTAGTCATCTGAACTTTAAGACTATGAACAAGCTAGCAAGGGAATCCTTAGTTGATGGTCTGCCTAATGAACTCTACTGTAAAGATCAGGTATGTGATGCATGTCAACAAGGAAAGCAAACAAAGGTCTCCTTCAAGACCAAGAAGACAGCATCAACCAGCAGAGTTCTTGAATTGCTTCACATGGATCTCTTTGGACCAATCACTCCAACCACACTAACAGGGAGAAAGTATACTCTGATTGTTGTAGATGACTTCTCCAAGTTTACTTGGGTTATCTTCTTATACAAGAAGAGTGAAACTCAGCAGAAGCTCCCTGAACTATTGAAGAGGATCCAAGTAGAGAAAGGAGAACCAATTGTGAAAATTAGAAGTGACAAAGGCACTGAATTTATTAACTCTTATATTATTGCCTATTGTACCTCTAATGGTATTCAGCATGAGACAAGTTCAGCAAGAACACCTCAACAGAATGGTGTAGCTGAAAGAAGAGTCAGAACACTCAAGGAAGCTGCAAGAACACTCCTTGCTGAATTCTCAACTCCTAAGAAGCTATGGGCAGAAGCTATCAACACAGCTTGTCACACTCAAAATAGGTCAGGTATTCATAAAATTCATGAGAAAACCCCATATGAACTGTGGAAAGGAAGAAAACCTAGAGTATCTTACTTTCATATATTTGGTTGTAAGTGTTTCATTCACAACAATGGGAAGAGTAAGTTGAATGCTTTTGATGCCAAAGCAGATGAGGGGATATTCTTAGGATACTCCTCTACTAGCAAATAATTTAGAGTACTCAACAAACGAACCCTTCTTGTAGAAGAAACACCTCATGTTGTTTTTGATGAATCTTGTGAAAAGAGTGCTGTTGGGATATAAATTCACCCTAAGCCCCACTTGATGTTAGAATAGTTTTGATGGCCAAAACACTTAGAGTTTATAAATGTAATAGGATCAGCTGACTTGTATAGAACATCTTAGACTAGTCTTGTGTGATCAACTGTATTGATATCAGCTGATCAGCACAGTCCTGGCTTACATGCCTATCCTCAAGATGAGAAGAGTAGAAGACATGAAGACTAGAAGATCCTTGAAGACCATATAAGTTAAGGTGCTTGTATACCTACTTATCTGATGGAGTCCCAGATTGAAGATGGCCTAAAGCAGTACAAAGAATTACCAGATCAGAAGAGTGTTCAGAAGACCAGTAGTACAGATCAGAAGACTATGTGATCTTCCAGGACTCGGCTGATTCCTAAGTCATCTTGCAATTCAAACGAAGACCTACCTTATTTAGAAGATTGACATGATCCCAGGAGTCTGGAAAGGCAGTTGATCAAGCTGAATATAGAGCACCGATTGGATCTCTACTATACCTTACAGCTAGCAGACCAGACATAACATTTCCTGTAGGAGTATGTGCTAGGTTTCAAGCAAACCCAAAGCAAAGTCATCTAGAAGCAGCAAGGAAAATTCTCAAGTACCTAAAAGGAACAGTCAACCTAGGACTATGGTACCCTGCTGATGACAATCTAGAATTGAGTGGCTATTCTGACTCAGACTATGGAGGATGTAGGATTGATAGGAAATCCACATCTGGAACCTGTCAATTTCTAGGCAACAAGCTGATATCATGGTTCTCTAAGAAGCAAACCTCAGTTGCAACCTCCACCACTGAAGCATAATATATGGCAGCTGGAAGTTGTTGTAGTCAGCTGCTCTGGCTAGTTCAACAACTCAAGGATTACAATGTAGAGGCAAGAGAAGTCCCTATCTATTGTGATAGCAGCAGTGCCATTGCCATCACTCAAAATCCAGTCCTCCACACTAGGTGCAAGCATGTCGACATTCGACACCACTTCATAAGAGACCACCTTGAAAAGAAGGACATCAAGATGGAGAAAATTCACACAGATATCCAAAGAGCAGACATCTTGACTAAGCCCCTAGCTGAAGAAAGATTCAAGACCCTATGCTACAGCTTAGGACTCCTGGATCCAAGCACATGAAGAGCAAAGATCAGCTGAAAACCTCAGCTGATACAATTGCAGAAGACTGGGAGGATCAGATGAGGTGAATAGACACCCTCATCTTCAGGTAAGTTCTTTCCTGATGAAGACAAATAAAGCTGAGGGAAAACTTAGAGTCATCTAATCAAGGGGGAATCAATGATACCTTAAGAATCCTTGATGAAATACTCTAAAATCTGCATTGCATATCATATATATATATATACAGCAGACTTGAACAAAGTTATTTGATTTCTTTACTCTAAGCAATGTATAATAATAAACTATTCTTCATAAAATACTTTATTCATATACATATATACAGTATACTATTGAGTTATACTTGGTTGGATTAATACACCATCCTCACCGACTCAACAGTATGCATGCAAAGTACGGATTTCAAGTAACTCTTGCTCAAAATTTATAATTTCTGCATTCCATAAGATAAAGTCTGAATATCTTTAAATGTGAACCCTTGGATCAAGAATCTCATTGTTGATCTTAAGAAGTAACTTTTCAGAAATTCAGACCTATCAACTCTATGGTTTTGTCATCTTTCACTCCACTACCTCATTTCTACCCCTATAAAAGAAGGAAGTTATGAGAACACCTAAGAACACAAATCACTAACTATTACTTTCTATTTCAGGAATGGAGACAATCGAAAGAAGAGATGGAATGGAGATCATCCTTCAACCAAAGTCTTGGGTGAAGGAGATGAAGCTTTGTCCAGAAGATGAAGATGATGCAGATCAGCACACTTGGCTTACTCAACATGAGTATGCCTATGAAAACTAGAGGAAAGAGAGACGTCCTTATTGAAAACTAGAGGAAAGAGAGATGGAGAAGATAAAGTAGCAAGCAAGCAGAGCTTCTTCTCCAGGGGGAAGTTCTACATGGAGAGCTTGTTATCAAAAGCTACTGTGTCTAAACAGAACATGAAGACCAAGTTCATGGCCCTCTCTTCGACTCCATTGAAGCCTCTTCCAATCTTCCTTCTCCTTTAAGAGAAGCGAAGAAATTCAAAAAGGACACTTCAGATGCTACAACCCATCTGATGATGAGGAACATCAGATGGTAAGGGCAATCTGAACCAGTGGGATATCATCCAGGCTGATCAACATATTGATTTGATGGTCCTACATGGTTCAGAAATAGAGCTGGAAGATCCATCAAACCAGGGTGGATCACCACTCACAATAAAGCTGGAAGATCAATCATCCAGGTTGGATCATCACAGCAGCACTGAAGGATCCATCAAGCCAGGTTGGACCTTCAAAGCACAGAAGATTTACTCAGCAAATCTCAAACCTCCACTCAGCTGATCAGATCACTTGGTTTTAGAGTTTAATCAGCAGACCTCTTGAAGAAATCAAAAGACCTCACTCTGCTGATCAGATCACTTGGTTTTAGAGTTTAATGACTATCTTTGATCATGTAATTCATTCTAGATTTATTCCTGAATGTAATTAAACAAATTGGCCTATATAAGGAATGTAATTCACTTATAAAAAACGGCCTTGATGATCAATTATTGCCACAAAATTAGTCACAACAGCTATTTTTGGTAATGATGTCATTAATACTCAATTACCAAATTGCCAGCAAATCAACTATTGCCACATGGCAAATTCAGCCGGCAAATTTAAAGAAAGGCCCGAAATCAAAGAAGGAAAATCTTGGACTCTACTCCACAATTAAACCCAAATCTGACCGTTAGATCAAGAATTGTTGGAGTATATATACACACCCTTAAACCTCTTCCAAACCTTTTCGCTCACATTACTCAATTGCTCTCAATACTCTCTCGTTCTGCAAATTTCTTTCAAGCTCTCAAAACCTAACACTCAAACTCTACTATGGCAATCATTCAAATTTACGACGAGAAGACCAAGAGCACTGGCACCTTGGATGCTGCAAAGTGGTCCAAGGAAGGGAAGATGTTCACAGAGAATGCTCTGTTTTTCAAGGGCAAACACAAAGCAGAAAACAAGAAGATCCTTCTTCGCTGCATCAACCTCAACCTGCGAGATTTTCTGGAAGCAGCACCCACCAATGTTTATGAACAAGATGTGCTGGCTTCCTATGCAAACGCTGTGATGAAGGGATCTTATGTCGAAAGTGTCATGGGTGGACACAAGGTCAAGGTAACAAGGGAAATTCTTCAGGAAGTTCTTTTTGCTTACAAGACAAATTCTCATTGTCTTCATCAGATGCTTCAGTCTTAGCATGTTATAAACTCTTATCTTATTTCATTAAGAGCATTTATCAAGTATAGTTTTGGCTTCATCAAAAAGGGGGAAATTGTTGGGATATAAATTCACCCTAAGCCCCACTTGATGTTAGAATAGTTTTGATGGCCAAAACACTTAGAGTTTATAAATGTAATAGGATCAGCTGACTTGTATGGAACAGCTTAGACTAGTCTCGTGTGATCAACTGTATTGATATCAGCTGATCAGCACAGTCCTGGCTTACATGCCTATCCTCAAGATGAGAAGAGTAGAAGACATGAAGACTAGAAGATCCTTGAAGACCAGATAAGTTAAGGTGCTTGTATACCTACTTATCTGATGGAGTCCCAGATTGAAGATGGCCTAAAGCAGTACAAAGAATTACCAGATCAGAAGAGTGTTACTCTGCTGATATCAGAAGACAGAAGACGTAAGCCAGAAGAGTAGTCAGAAGACTAGTAGTACAGATCAGAAGACTATGTGATCTTCCAGGACTCGGCTGATTCCTAAGTCATCTTGCAATTCAAACGAAGACCTACCTTATTTAGAAGATTGACATGATCCCAGGATTGAAGCAATCAAGCGGCTGGAATCAAGGAATCAAGCCATTATGGAAAGATTGCTCAAACGGCTAGTCAACTCCAACGGCTAGTTGCAACCAATCTCCATTATAAATACAAGAGGATGAGAAATCACAACAACGAGAAGTCACAAGAGAGAATTCAACAAGCCAAGCAAGCAATCAAAGCTAAAGCCATACTATTCTAGGAATTCTCAAAAGAGCCAGAAACCATTAGATTATCTATAGCTCTTAAGTGATTTCTATCCAACCCCTAAGAACCTGAAACCTGTTCATATTGTATAATCATTGTTTTAGGCATAGTGGTTAAGCAAATTATAAGCTTGAACCATTAGTTGGATACACTTCAAAAACCCCAAACCCTCACCGAAAGGTTAAAGTTTTTGAACCCCTTAAAGTGCAAGTGCTTACAATCACTTGTGGAGACCGTAGCTGTTAGGACGACTCAGATCTCAAAGTCCTAACCTTGGGACTATAAACGTCAAGACCCTTGTAATTTGTGGTAAATTAAAGGGATTAAACATCACGTGTGGACGTGAGAGTGGACGTAGGAACGTATATCCGAACCACTATAAATCTGGTGTCATTTACCTTCTGCACTTTACATTTCTGCCTTTACATATATCTTACATAGTGCATACTGTATTTTCAACTGTCTTCAAAACAAGGCCATAACTTTCAAACCAGCATCAGCTGAGTACTTTCATAAAACAACAAGTTAACACTTAAAGAATGAGTCTAAACAAGGCCTACCATAATTCCGCATATAACCTCTTCAATCAGATCACTATAGTCATCTGGACCAGCAGACTAGCAGTCTAGTTGACATAGCAATCAGAAGAGGTTCCCAACTCTATTGAAAATTTTTTAAAGTCTATTCACCCCTCCCCTCTAGACTTTAATCCCATTCACTACTCGTTCTGGGACCAACAAGTGCAGTAGAAACAAACTCAGCTGCAGATCAGATGAGACAGCTAGTGATCAAGTCCAGACCAGATGAGTTCATTGAAGTCAATGAACCTTTCCCTGAAGAACCAGAGGAAGATAAGCCTCATAGACCTGTCACTAGATCTCAAACTCAAGCAGAGTAAGCTGACCAGAATCAAGATGCACCAATCCCAAATGCAAGGGGGAATGATCTCTTTGACACACAAGACACAGATGATGATCGACCAAATCAACTCAACCCCCCTGATGGCACTAGAACAGATGAGAATCCAAGCTCATCTAATGCAGATACTCCTATGAGGCATACATGGAGAAACAATCATCCATCAAACCTCATCTTAGGAGGAGCAGACTCAGGTGTCAAGACCAGAAGACAACTGAATTAGAACTCCTAATCATCTATGTTCTGCTGGTGTGCCTTCCTATCCAACATTGAACCAGCTGACATAGAAGAAGCAATGACAGATAGCAATTGGGTCACTGCTATGCAAGAAGAACTAAACCAATTCGAAAGAAATGAATTTTGGGAATTGGTAGATCGTCCTGAAAACCACAATGTAGTAGGAACAAAGTGGGTATTCAAGAATAAAAAGGACGAAAATGATGTGATAACTAGAAATAAAGCAAGGCTAGTTGCAAAAGGATATTCACAATCTGAAGGGATTGACTATGATGAAACCTTTGCTCCAGTAGCCAGATTAGAAGCTATTCGACTGTTTCTAGCTTATGCATCATATATGGGCTTCAAAGTATACCAAATGGATGTCAAGAGTGCTTTTCTAAATGGTATTCTGGTAGAAGAAGTGTATGTAGAGCAGCCTCCAGGATTTGAAAAAGGAGATCAAGTATACCGTCTGAAGAAGGCTCTCTATGGTCTAAAGCAAGCCCCTAGAGCTTGGTATGGCACATTGTCACAATTCCTACTTGACAATGGGTACACTAAAGACAAAGTTGATAGAACTCTTTTCAGAATACAAGAAGGAGAAGACATTCTAATGGTGCAAATATATGTAGATGACATTATATTTGGATCACCCAATCAAAACATGTGCAAGAAGTTCTCTGAACTTATGCAAAGAAAGTTTGAAATGAGCATGATGGGTGAGATGAATTACTTCCTAGGACTCCAAGTCAAGCAGAGTCCAGAAGGGATCTTCATCAACCAGTCCAAGTATACCAAGAGCCTATTAGAAAGATTCAAAGCTCTACAAAGCAAGACTGCAAGGATTCCACTGATGACATCCTTCAAGATGGAACCAGATGAGTCTGGCAAGGCAGTTGATCAAGCTGAATATAGAGCACTGATTGGATCTCTACTATACCTTACAGCTAGCAGACCAGACATAACATTTGCGGTAGGAGTATGTGCTAGGTTTCAAGCAAACCCAAAGCAAAGTCATCTAGAAGCAGCAAGGAAGATTCTCAAGTACCTAAAAGGAACAGTCAATCTAGGACTATGGTACCCTGCTGATGACAATCTAGAATTGAGTGGTTATTCTGACTCAGGCTATGGAGGATGTAGAATTGATAGGAAATCCACTTCTGGAACCTGTCAATTCCTAGGCAACAAGTTGATATCATGGTTCTCTAAGAAGCAAACTTCAGTTGCAACCTCCACCACTAAAGCAGAATATATGGCAGCTGGAAGTTGTTGTAGTCAACTGCTCTAGCTAGTTCAACAACTCAAGGATTACAATGTAGAGGCAAGAGAAGTCCCTATCTATTGTGACAGCAGCAGTGCCATTGCCATCACTCAAAATCCAGTCCTCCACACAAGGTGCAAGCATGTCTACATTCGACACCACTTCATAAGAGACCACCTTGAAAAGAAGGACATCATGTTGGGATATGAATATCCTTAGTTTAGTTTTGATAAACCAAATCAATCATGTAATAGGATAAGTTGTATTGTATAGACAACTTTATTATACATCTTGTAATAGATAGGACCCTGGTTAGAAGAGAAGACATGTCAATGCTCAAGAAGAGAAGAGAAGACCAAGACCAGAAGTCATCTTACATCAGCTGAGTAGAAGTCGTCTTACATCAGCTGAGTAGAAGTCATCTTACAACCAGCTGAGTAAAGACAGCAGAGTAAAGACAGCAGCTGAGAAGAAACAGCAGCTGTGTAAAGCCAGCTGAGTAAAGACAGCAGAGTAAAGACAGCAGCTGAGAAGAAACAGCAGCTGTGTAAAGTCAGCTGAGTAAAGACAGCTGAGTAAAGTCAGCTGATCAGAAGACCAACTCAGCTGACCAGAAGACTTTCAAGGAAAATCAGCAGACCTCTTGAAGTCTTCTTATACCAGCAGAGTAGAAGTCTTCTTATACAATTAAGGGAAGACCAATCAGAGGTGGAATCAAGGATTGACAAGATATGTGCACAAGAAAGGAAAGTCAAAGATATGATTGAAATTACATGACAATGGTAATATTCAATCATATCAAAATCAAGAGATTGTCAATTCCTCAATTAGTGGAGATTTGAATTGCTATCATCCAACGGTAACATTCAAACATCAACACTATGTAAATGAGCTCATACATCATTGGGAGGAGAGAAGAGGTGTGAGATGCAGAGGTCGAGCAAAGTTCATAAAGTCCAGAAATAAGAAGAGCTCAAGAAGATCATTCATGAAGATTCAACACGCATCACCTCATCCCCAGTGAGTGAACTCATACCATCTAAGCCAGTGCAACCACTCATATATATCCATAGCTTAGAGAGAATTTCCCAATCCTAGCATGAGGCTAAAACAGATTGTAAGGGAAATTCTCACCTAGTTCATATACACAAAACCCACCTTCTACCATAAAACCTTAGAAGTCAAGTTGAGTGTTTATCACTGTAAAGAGTCCAAGTGCTCTATAAATCACTTGTGGAGTGCAAGTGCAAGTGCTTACAATCACTTGTGGGGGAAGTGCAAGTGCTTACAATCACTTGTGGAGACCGCAGCTGTTAGGACGGCTCAGATCTCAAAGTCCTACCCTTGGGACTATAAAGGACAAGGCCCTTGTAATTTGTGGAAATTAAAGGGATTAAACATCACGTTAGGACGTGAGAGTGGACGTAGGAACGTATATCCGAACCACTATAAATCAATGTGTTATTTACATTTCTGCACTTTACATTTCAAGTATTTTCATACATATTTGTGCATAAACTTGTTTTACACACTGTATTTAAATAATAGACGAGTATAATATTTATGGGCACACTACAATTCCGCACTTAACTCCGATAAGTAATTAATCAGTCGACTAACTAGTCCTAGGCCCCTAGCGAAATCAGCGGACTAGTTACTTTGAAAGAGTTAGTTTATTTTTCACACAATCAGCAGACATCAAGTCAGCTGATCTTACACTCGTCTCAGGGACCAACACATCAAGATGGAGAAAATTCACACAGATATCCAAAGAGCAGACATCTTGACTAAGCCCCTAGCTGAAGAACGATTCAAGACCCTATGCTACAACTTAGGACTCCTGGATCCAAGCTCATGAAGAGCAAAGATCAGCTGAAGACCTCAGCTGATACAATTACAACAGATTAGGAGGATCAGATGAGGTGAATAGACACCCTCATCTTCAGGTAAGTTCTTTCCCGATGAAGACAAATAAAGCTGAGGGAAAACATAGAGTTATCTAATCAAGTGGGAATCAATGATACCTTAAGAATCCTTGATGAAATACTCTACAATCTGCATTGCATATTATATATATATATTCAGCAGACTTGAACAAAGTTATTTGACATCTTTACTCTAAGCAATGTATATCTATGTATAATAATAAACTATTCTTCATAAAATACTTTATTTATATACATACATACAGTATACTATTGAGTTATACTTGGTTGGATTAATACACCATCCTCACCGACTCAACAGTATGCATGCACTGTACGGATTCCAAATAACTCTTGCTCAAAATTTATAAATTCTACATTCCATAAGATAGAGTCTGAATCTCTTTAAATGTGAACCCTTAGATCAAGAATCTCATTGTTGATCTTAAGAAGTAACTTTTCAGAAATTCAGACCTATCAACTCTATAGTTTTGTCATCTTTCACTCCACTACCTCATTTCTACCCCTATAAAAGGAGGAAGTTATGAGAACACCTAAGAACACAAATCACTAACTATTATTCTTGTTTCAGGTATGGAGAAAATCGAAAGAAGAGATGGTATGGAGATCATCCCTCAACCAAGGTCTTGGGTGAAGGAGATGAAGATTTGTCCTGAAGATGAAGATGATGCAGATCAGCATACTTGGTTTAACCAACATAAGTATGCCTATGAAAACTAGAGGAAGGAGAGACGTTCTTGTTGAAAACTAGAGGAAGGAGAGATGCAGAGGACAAAGTAGCAAGCAAGCAGAGCTTCTTCTACAGGGGGAAGTTCTACATGGAGAGCTTGTTATCAAAGGCTACTATGTCAAAACAAATCAAGAAGACCAAGTCCATGGCTCTCTCTTCATACTCCATTGAAGCCTCTTCCAATCTTCCTTCCCTTTCAAGAGAAGCGAAGAAATTCAACAAGGACACATCAGATGCTACAACCCATCTGATGATGAGGAACATCAGATGGTGAGGGCAATCTGAACCAGTGGGATATCATCCAGGATGGTCATCAAATTGATTTGATGGTCCTACATGGTTCAGAGATAGAGCTGGAAGATCCATCAAACCAGGTTGGATCATCACTCACAATAAAGCTGGAAGATCCATCATCCAGGTTGGATCATCACAGCAAACCTCAAATCCTCCACTCAGCTGATCAGAAGACCAACTCAGCTGACCAGAAGACTTTCAAGAAAAATCAGCAGACTTTTCAAGGAAACGGGGCGAAATCAAAGAAGGAAATCTTGGGTACTACTCCACATTAAAATCAAATCTGACCGTTAGATCAAGAATTGTTGGAGTATATATACACACCCTTAAACCTCTCCCAAACCCTTTCGCTCACATTACTCAATTGCTCTCAAACTCTCTCGTTCTGCAAATTTTCTTAAGCATTCCAAACCTTACACTCAAATTCTCAGAATGGCAATCATTGAGATTTACGACGAGAAGACCAAGAGCACTGGAACTCTAGATGCAACAAAGTGGTCTAGGGAAGGGAAGATTTTCACAGAGAATGCTCTGTTTTTCAAGGGCAAACATACAGCAGCAAACAAGGAGATCCTTCTTCGCTGCATCAACCTCAACCTCCGTGATTTTCTGGAAGCAGCACCAACAAACGTCTATGAGCAAGATGTGCTGTCCTTCTACTCGAACGCAGTGATGAAAGGAGATAACGTTGAAAGTATCATGGGTGGACACAGAGTTAAGATCTCAAGGGAGATCCTTCACGAATTGTTTGGCTTATCAAGGGGGGAAATAAACATCTCTACCTACATTATGGGAAGAGAAAAGGAGTATATGGAGATGTTTACTGATGGAAGAATCAAGGCTATTGATGCCTCTGGACTCAAGAAATCCCAACTAGAACCTAAGTTTCAAACCCTGATGGATATTGCAGGCAAGATGTTGCTTGGTAACACTTTTAGCCATGATGCTGTTACCACTTTGAAGGTTAGAGTTATGGCTGCAATCTGGGATCAAATTGATGGAGATTGGCAAGGGCTATTTTTGGATAGGATTGCCCTTGAGGCCAAGAAGGTCACATTGGACCTCCAATCAAGAGAATGGAAGATAACATCAACTGTCAGCTTTGTCAACAAGCTGAGTATTATCCTTCCAGAAGTGCTCCCAAGGAAATACAAGATGGGACCTCATAAGACCTTCCACACATCCAAGTATTATTTGAGGAAGGAAGCCCTTATTGAGGCAGCAAGGTTGAAAGAAGAGAAGAGGAAGTTGTTGGCTGAAGCATCTTCCAAAGATGTTGTTGAGGAGGCAGAAGAGTCTACTCATGACTCTGCTGCAGAACAAGAAGAGGAGCCATCCAAAGAAGAGGCTCAAAAGAAGGCTGCTGAGGATGATGATGATGATGACAATCAGACCTTAGCACAAAGAAGAATTCTAATCAGATCAGGGCTCCTCTCCCCATCGGATTCAGATGCCACTCCCACTGCCTCTCCTTTGAAAAAGGCAGGTACTTCTAACCCCTCTCTCACTTTCACACCTTCCAAGTTGTCAAAGGGTCAGAAGAGAAAGAAGAACAATTCTTCTTTCACCAAGAAATCCAAGAAATCCAGGCTCCCTACTCCCATGAGCATAGCCCCTATTACATCCTTCAACCCTTCTGATGATTCCAACCCATCTGAACCTTCAAACACTGATACCCAAATCCCTGCTGATACTCACACAGCAGAGGAAAAAGCCCAGCCTCAATCAACCCTTGAATCACAATTGCCTACCCCTGTTGATGTTCAAACAACAGATGTCCAAGATCATCAAGCTCAACCATCTACTGATTTTCAAGTAGAAATAGAACCAGACCAGCAGACCCAAAACCCTGCTGATGGACAACCCACTGAAGATCAATCTCAACTTCCTACCCAACAAGAAGATATCACTTCCCAAACCCCTGCTGATACTCACACAGCAGAGGAAAATTCCCCAGCTACCCAATCTCCTACCCTCACCGCCCCATCTGCTCCAGAAGACTTGGCACCAACAGACCTGGTTCAAGCAGGCCCTTCTCAGCCTCACTACAACATGGTGCACTATCCTATGTGCACAAGGGAGAAGATAATGAGGATGAAGATAGCCAACCTGCTCAAGTCTACTACTCCTGGTGTTGATGAGAAATCAATCCAATTTGAACAAGTACTTAGGATATGTACTTGGATTGAGCTCAGAAGAGATGATGTGGATGACCTTTTTGAGGTCATGGAAGGAATGGGAGGAAAGAAAAATTTTCTCGATTGGGAAATGGAGCAAAAGGAAGTTGCTCAGGTTCAAACTTTTGCTCAGCTTCTATCAGCAGAGGCCCTGACTGCAGTTTGCAACAGGATTCTAGGAATCCACACTGATGATATCTCTGTTCCAGAAGGTTCATCAGATCAGCAGACAGCTGAAAAAGCAAAGGTGGATGACTCAGCTGCACCAGCCTTGGTGGAAGACGCAGTTGCAACAGCACCTGCAGAAGACTCAGCTGAACCAGCTGACAGAGCAGAGGTTGAAAGAGAAGTAGTCAGAGTACCGGCTCACTTCATGCCTTCAGATAACCTGACTCACTTCATTGATAAAGGAGAAAAGATCATGACCCATCTGGTTAAGGCCACTACCTCATTCCTCAATGAAGAGTATCTTTCAGCTGAAGAGAGAGGCAAAGCTCTAATAGTTCATCCAAAACCTCAAGGTACTGCTTCACCTTCTACTTCATCTGTTGACTATACAGCAGACATCTGCTCACAGGTCAAAGCTTCAATAGACTTGCACTTTGAGAAAGGTTTAGGCCTACAGCTTGGAAGATATGTTGAAAAACTGTTAGGGAGAAGAAGACCCGTCTTCATGACCAGATTATTGACATTACAGACAAGTTTGGAGAGTCACTTCACCATCAGATAGGTGAATACTTAAGCACCATCCAGAAGAGGGCAGGTGATGTCTCCAAAATGTTTGCTGATGAGATCTCCCAATTGGAGACCGCCTACGAGTCAAGAATTAAAGATGTTGAAGGAAGAACCACTAAAGGTCAAACCCTTCTTAAGGCAGCTGCAGAGGAGAATGAGAAACTGCAGACTCAGCTGAAGGAGACATCAGCCAAGTTGGAAGCACTTACAACTGGAATTGAAGCTGCCTCCTCCTCTGACCCAATTTGGCAAAGTCAATGCCATGGCCCTGAAGCAGACTCTGAAAGTAGAAATTCTGAATGCCATGAAGCCTTTTGCGGCTGCACTTGCTGAAGCCAAAAAGGGGGAAGATATATTGATAAAGGCTCTTGAGAAGTCTACTGCACAACAAGCTGTAATGGTAGTATTTCAAGATGAGTTGAATGAAACCTTGGGTGGTTTAAAAAGCAAAATCAAGAACAGGTAAGGCAAAGGCAAAGAAATTGCTCAAGAAGACACCCAAGCTCCTGCCAAGAGTCTACAGATCACTGCCCCTGTAGAACAAGTTCCTGAGAAGAGGATGACAAGGAAAAGGAAGGCAGATGAGCAAGCTCAGTCCAACAAGAAATCAGCTCCAGCAGAGCCTACTGTAGAAGAGAAAGAGGCTTTAGAGCTGAAGAAAAGAAAGTTGCTTGAAGCTCAAGAGCTTAAGCAAAAGAAGTTAAATGATGCGAAGGCAGTCAAAGCCAAATTTGAAAGGAAAATTGCCAAACTCAGGAAAGCACTCAAGGACAAAGCAAAAGAAGACAATGTCCTGGTGTTTGATAGCAATTATGTGGATTATTTAGCCCTTCAAGATGAGCTACCAAGATGGTATCCCCTGAAGAAGAAGTGGCAAATTCAACACCACATAGTAAGGAAATTTGGCTCTCTCCCTACTTATGAAGATGAATTCTTCCAGTTCAATCAGTTCCTGACCTTTGAAGATCCAGTATTCTGGGAAGAAATTGTCAAGACAGCCAAAGAACTTGACAATTGCAGAATCCTAACACCTAAAGAACCCAAATGGGATGCACCCATTCTGGACTCAGGAAGAGCCAACATGATTGAAATCAAAAGGATTTTGTATAAAATCTATGAAGAGGAGAATGTTACAGATGTGCAACACATGGAAGATGTTCGAGTTCGCCTGTACCTTGCCTACCGCATTCGAAGATCAGAAGACCTGATGAAGACTACTTTAGAAGTTTAAAAGAAACTATTACTTGTAATCAGTAAAAGCTCTATATATATTCAAGTTCTAGTCCTTTTTTGCTTACAATACAAACTCTCATTGTCTTCATCAGATACTTCAGTTTAAAATGTTATAAACTCTTATCTTATTTCATTAAGAGCATTTATCAAGTATAGTTTTGGCTTCATCAAAAAGGGGGAAATTGTTGGGATATAAATTCACCCTAAGCCCCACTTGATGTTAGAATAGTTTTGATGGCCAAAACACTTAGAGTTTATAAATGTAATAGGATCAGCTGACTCGTATAGAACAACTTAGACTAGTCTTGTGTGATCAACTGTATTGATATCAGCTGATAAGCACAGCCCTGGCTTACATGCCTATCCTCAAGATAAGAAGAATAGAAGACATGAAGACTAGAAGATCCTTGAAGACCAGATAAGTTAAGGTGCTTGTATACCTACTTATCTGATGGAGTCCAAGAGTGAAGATGGCCTACAGCAGCACAAAGTATTGCCAGATCAGAAGATTATTACTCGACTGATATCAGAAGACAGAAGACCTAAGGCCAGAAGAGTAGTCAGAAGACTAGTAGTACAGATCAGAAGACTATGTACTCTTCCAGGACTCGGCTGATTCCAAAGTCATCTTGCAATCAAGCGGCTGGAATCAAGGAATCAAGCCAACATGGAAAGATTGCCCCAACGGCTAGTCAACTCCAACGGCTAGTTGCAAGCAATCACCATTATAAATACAAGAGGATGAGAAATCACAAACAAGAAGTTACAACGAGAGAATTCAACAAGCTAAGCAAGCAATCAAGCAAAAAGCCATACTGTTCTAAGAATTCTCCAAGAGCCAGAATCCATTAGAACATCCTTAGCTCTTAAGTGATTTCTATCCAACCCATAAGAACCTGAAACCTGTTCATATTGTATATTCATTGTTTTAGGCATAGTGGTTAAGCAATTTATAAGCTTGAACCATTAGTTGGATACTCTTCCAAAACCCCAAACCCTCACCGAAAGGTTAAAGTTTTTGAACCCCTCAAAGTGCAAGTGCTTACAATCACTTGTGGAGACCGTAGCTGTTAGGACGGCTCAGATCTCAAAGTCCTATCCTTGGGACTATAAAGGACAAGGCCCTTGTAATTTTTGGTAAATTAAAGGGATTAAACATCACGTTAGGACGTGAGAGTGGACGTAGGAACGCATATCCGAACCACTATAAACCTGGTGTTATTTACTTACTGCACTTTATATTTCTGTCATTTCTATATATTTTATATAGTGCATACTGTATTTTCAACATCCTTCAACTCAGGCCATAACTTTCAAACCGGCATCAGCTGAGTACTTTCATTAAGCAAAATAAGTTAACATTTTCATAAGAACTAAAAGAACGAGTCTAAACAAGGCCTACCATAATTCCGCATATAACCTCTTCAGTCAGATCACTATAGTCATCTGGACCAGCAGACTTGTAGTCCAGTTGACATAGCAATCAGAAGAGGTTCACAACTCTCTTGAAAAAGTTTTTAAAGTCTATTCTCCCCCCCCCTAGACTTTAATCCCATTCACTACTCGTTCAGGGACCAACAGTTCCAACTAATGAGATATCCTTTACAATGAAGATCAGTGTATAAGGATAGGATATCTCTCTAAGCTTTGTATGGATATACAATAAGGTTCAGCTTAGAAGAAGTGTTTGAAGACTAAGATAGTCTTTTGAAAGCTTGAATGTTCTATGAGCTTTGAGCTTCAGAATAGTTGATGTAGTTGGATCTTGTTGAGGTGCTTTCAAATGGTCTTCACACTTCTGTATTTATAGACAATTGAGAATTTGCCCGTTGGAGAGGCAGCCCCAAATGTCCACAAGAAGAGGAGCACGAGTAAAAAGTCAGCATGGTACCTTGACAGTGGATGTTCAAGGCACATGACTGGAAATAAGGAACTCCTCACTGATTTTATTGAAAAAGAAGGCCCAAATGTCATATTTGGAGACAGCTCACAAGCAACAACAAAAGGTTATGGTACTTTGATGATTGGTAACGTCAAAGTATCCAATGTATCTTATGTGGCTGGTCTCAAATATAATCTCCTAAGTATCAGTCAATTCTGTGATAAAGATTTCAATGTTGAGTTTTCAAGTGGAAAATGATTAATCAAAGATAAGACTCAACAAATTCTATTGACTGGAACTAGGAAAGGGAATGTGTATTTTGCAGACTGGGACAAGTCTACTGATGCTGCATGCTTCATTGCTAAGAGTTCTAGTGAACAAAGTTGGTTATGGCATAAGAGACTAAACCACCTGAACTTCAAAATAATGAACAAACTTGCTAGAAATGCATTAGTTAAAGGACTACCTAATGAGGTTTTCATTAAAGAGCATGTCTGTAAACCATGCCAAGAAGGAAAACAGATAAAAGCCTCATTTAAAGGAAAACCAGTCATTTCTACTGAAAGGGTACTTGAAGTTTTACACATGGACTTATTTGGACCAATTACCCCTGCAAGCATAAATGGTAGAAAATACACATTGGTGGTAGTAGATGACTTCTCTAGGTTCACATGGGTAGTATTTCTCCCTAATAAGAAGGAAACACAAGTCAAACTGCCTGAACTTTTAAAGCGATTGTCAAATGAGAAAAGCCTTAGCATTATCAAGATAAGATCTGATAAAGGCACTGAGTTCATAAATTCTTACATAAATGAATATTGCACATCTAATGGAATAGCTCATGAAACCTCAGCAGCGAGAACTCCTCAACAAAATGGAGTTGAAGAGAGAAGGAATAGAACTTTAAAAGAGGCTGCTAGAACTTTAATTGCTGATTCAAATCTACCTAAGAGGTTTTGGGCTGAAGCTATAAACACTGCATGCCATACTCAAAATAGATGTTTGATTACCAAGGGTAAGGCAAAACCCCCTATGAACTCTGGAAAGGAAGAATGCCTAAAGTGTCATACTTTCACATATTTGGTTGTAAATGTTTCATTCACAATAATGGGAAAGAACAGTTGAAAGCCTTTGACAGCAAAGCTGATGAGGGAGTATTCCTTGGATACTCTCAAATCAGTAGAGCTTTCAGAGTCTACAACAAGAAAATTGTGGAGGAAACATCTCATGTTGTGTTTGATGAATCTACTCATAAGTTCAGGAACAAGGACCTAGAGGCAGAAGAAATCACACAAAGGACAACCAGACTGAGCCTAAAGGGCAAAGGCACTGAATTCCTAGATGTTGTCCAAGCCAACCTCCCTGAAAATATTACACTGGACAACAATCCTGAAGGCAACCTTCCTGAGGCAAACCCCACCGAAGGAAATGGTGAACTGAATGATCCAATCCTAGTTCACATCCAGGTAACAACTACCAAAGAAGAAGCAATCCCTGCTGAGGTAGTTAATGGATCAAATAATCAAGCGGGAACCAACAATGTTGAAAATGCCAATATCCCTGATATTGAGGACAACACCCCTGATTATGATCCTGAATTAGATCCTGCATTCAATTATCCTGAATTTTATGATCAAAATGACTCAACTTCAGTAGAGGACAACTCTACTGAAGAGATCAGAAAAAGAAGGACTTGGTTGTCTAACCATCCTACTGATCTAATACTTGGTGACCCAAGTATAGGAGTCAAAACAAGAAGATTTCATGGTGAAAGTGCTTTATTTTGTTGTTTCTTGTCAGAACAAGAACCAAGTGATATTGAAGAAGCACTTCAAGATGCCAATTGGATCACAGCCATGCAGGAAGAGCTGGTGGATAGACCTTCACATCAAGATTTTATTGGAACCAAGTGGGTGTTCAAGAACAAGAAGAATGAGAATGATGTGATTGTCAGAAACAAAGCAAGACTAGTGGCAAAGGGCTATTGCCAACATGAAGGCATTGACTATGATGAAACATTTGCACCTATGGCAAGGCTAGAAGCAATAAGGCTCTTTCTGACCTATGCAGCCCACAAGAGGTTCAAAGTGTACCAAATGGATGTCAAGAGTGCCTTTCTGAATGGAGTCTTAAAAGAAGAAGTCTATGTGGAGCAACCACCTGGTTTTGAGGTTGGAAATCAAGTTTACAGACTGAAGAAGGCTCTATATGGACTCAAGCAAGCCCCTAGGGCTTGGTATGATACACTGTCACAATTCCTCTTGTATCATGGATTTATCAAGGGAACTTTGGACAGAACTCTCTTCAGAATCATTGAAGGAGAGGACATCTTACTTGTCCAAATTTATGTGGATGACATAATTTTTGGATCCCCCAATGAGAAGCTGTGTGAGAAGTTCTGAAAGCTTATGCAAAGCAAGTTTGAGATGTCCATGATGGGGTTGATGAACTTCTTTTTGGGTCTTCAAGTCAAGCAATCAAAAGAAGGGATCTTCATCAACCAAGCTAAGTACACCAGAGAAATGATCAAAAAGTTTGGGTGTGCAACTAGCAAGCCAGTAAGGATCCCAATGAACATAAATTGGAAGATGGATCCTGATGAGAGTGGTGTTCCAACCAACTCTACTGAGTATAGAGGAATCATTGGTTCACTCCTCTATCTCACTGCCAGCAGACCTGACATCACCTTTGCAGTAGGTGTTTGTGCAAGGTTTCAAGCCAATCCTAAAGAAAGCCATCTTGTGGCTGCAAAGAGGATATTGAGGTATCTCAAAGGCACTGAGAATCTAGGCCTTTGGTACCCTGATGATGACAACATTGAGTTAACTGGCTACTCAGATGCTGATTATGGAGGATGTAGAATTGACAGAAAGTCCACTTCAGGGACTTGTCAATTCTTGGGAAACAAACTCATATCTTGGTTCTCCAAGAAGCAAAACACAGTGGCTACTTCCACCACTGAAGCTGAATATGTTGCAGCTGGAAGTTGTTGTGCTCAAATCCTTTGGTTGAGACAACAACTAAGAGACTACAATGTCAACTCTACTGAAGTGCCAATATTTTGTGACAACAATAGTGTAATTGCAATATCACAGAATCCTGTATTGCACACTAGATGCAAACATGTGGACATCAAACATCACTTCATTAGAGATCATGTGGAGAAGAAAGACATAAAGTTGGTCAAGATCCACACAGATCACCAAAAAGCTGATATATTGACAAAGCCACTTGCAGAGGCAAGATTTCTAGAGCTATCAGCAGAATTAGGCTTACTTGATCCAGGGAAGTTGGAAAAGTAAATCCATTGGAGTTAATGGGAGTATGGGGAACTAAAGTGGTTTTCAGCAGACTTGGTCAAGTCTACTGAAATTCAGAAGAGATGACCTCAAATGGTTTTCAGGACTTTTGTCCATTGAATCTTTCAGGACACTTGTCCATGTAGGGTCAGATAAGTTGTCCTGGCTATCAAACTATTATCTTGGTTTGATAAGCACCTATTTTGGGCAATCATTGCCTATTTTGATATCTTTTCCATTCCTTTTACAGATATCACCTTTTTGGGATTTTAATTTGTCTCCCACCCAAAAGGTCGCTTTCCATGCATTAAATGCCAAGATTTAACTCTTGTTTGCATTAAACATTTCAAGACATGATCTATCTCGAAAACTCCCCAAGCATTAACCAATATTTAATAACTTCCACATTTGAATAGAAAACAGTTTTTCACTGTTTCATTGGTTATTGACCATTGGATCAAAACTGGCCAACTCCCCTGAAATCAATCCTAGCCATCCAATTGATTTTTCCACTTTTATCCATCGTTGAAAACTCTTGAGACTCACCAACTCATTGACAAACATTCTTTTTAGAATATTCACAAGTCTTAAGAACCCCCACAAACACTTCTTCCCCAAGTATTCGAAATTTCCTTGAAACCCTAGCTTTCATCTTCTTCAAACTCTCTCAAACTTTCAAAGTTCTTTCTGTATTCTTCAATGGCTCCTAAAGCAAAACAGGAAATGGTTGTTGATTTCACAAACCAGAATCTAGACATTGATTTTGGTTATCTAACCCACAAGAACAACCTTACTTTTGAGCCAATCCTTTCTTTTGAGAGTGAGGAAGCTAATGTTACTCCAACCTTGAGATAGTTGAGAAGGGCAGGTCTTCAAAAGTTCATGGAAGAAAAGTCAGATTCTTGTCTTGAATCCTATATGGCTGAGTTCTTTGCCTTTCTCAAATGGAGAGGCAAACCTGAAGATGGCGAGGTTGCCATAAGACTGTCCTATGTTGCAGATGGTGAGAAAGAGGAAAGATTTCACAGGGTGAAAATTTCTGTTGAAGATATTGATGCTGCTTTTGGATTGCCTTCAGAAGGAAGGAATCCTGAATTTTATGGTAATGGTCTGGAGGAAGAAATTGCACAAGAATGGCTTATCACTCCAGGGCCAGTATCCTCTACCCAACATAAAAAGACCCTAAAGCCAAAATTCCTGACCTTGTTTGAAGTTGTTACAAAGAGTTTGCTTTGCAACACTGGCAGTTTGGAGCAGGTCAGCCATCCAAGAATAAGGATAATGGCTGCAGTTATTGATGCCAGTGACAAGGGTATCAAGTTTGATTGGAGGACCTTCATCTTTTCTGAGATGATGAAGGAGAAAGCCAAGTTCAAGGTAAGGGCTCACAACAAGGTTGTGATGGAAGGAAATCCGAGATATTGCACAAGGGCAAGTCTCTTGATTGAAAAGTTTGCTCACTACTCTGAGATGCAAACCTTTGCCAAGCCTCTCCCAGCCCAGAAAATTATGTTCAGAAAGTTGAGCAAGAAAACTGAACAAAGGAGAATGCAACTGGCCAAAATTGCTGAAGAAAAGGTTGAGGAGAAGCCAAAATTGAAGAAGAGAACAAAGGCCAGAGTGGTGAAAACAAAGAAAGTGTCTCAAACCCCCTCAGAAGAGACTTCAAGAGCTTAAACTGAGATTGAAAAGGTTGCTGAAGAGGGAGTAAGGGTGCCTTCTGATCACTCAGAAGAGTTGAGACAAAGATACAATGAGACTAGACAAAAGTCTAAAGGAGAGAAGAGGGTCAGGGAAGTTGTCCCTGAAGATGAAGGTAGTGGGAGCAGTAGGGCTAGCAAGAGAAGGGCCAAGCCTACTGAAAAAGTGTTGGAGCTTCAAGAAGCAAAATCTCTCCAACTAGCTCTAAGGGAGAGCAGGGCTGAAAGTAGGACAAAATCTAAGTCTAGAACCAACTCTTCTGGTTCTGGAACTCCAGAGTCCAAAGTCCCTGAAGGTCAACCTATTGAGGCCAACCTTCCTGAAACTCAGAATCCTGAGCCCAACTCCCCTGAAACCCACATAACCCCAAAAAATCAACCCATCACCCCTCTCAATCTTACAAAAAGATATTCTCCAGAAGGGAGTGTGCAAAGAAGTGGCATAGATGTGCTAGCTGACTTAGCAGTAGATGAGACAAGATTGCAATCTCCCCTTGACTCATCTATGCTCAATTATTCAAAATTCTTAGAAGCTGCACTTCATGAGCCAACCCCTCTGAGAAAAGCCCCTTCAGATCCATTGCTCTCAAAAGCAACTGAAGTACCTTCAATTGCACCCAACCCTTCTGAAGCCAACATCCCTGAACTTACCCTTCTAGAAGCCACTTTAGGAGAAACCAGAGCCAACTCCCCTATAACCCAAAGTCCCCATTCTAGTGGAGATGAGGAGGAGTATACTTATGAAAGTATGCTCAGAGGTGGAGCCAAGGCTACCGTGGACAGTTTGTATCCACAACTTGCTGAATTTCCAAGAATTCAGAAAATGTTTCATGATTTGAGGATGCTTGTGGAAGTAAAAGATAAAACCATTATGGAGATATCACAAGTCATCCAAGATAAGGGTGCAAACTGGTGGCAAGTGGAGGAGAGTAGACTGCTACACTTTGCTGGTGTGTTAAAGATTAGATTCCTCGTTGATGAGGAGGTTTGTAGGTCCCGAAGATGAGTTAATATCGAGGGAAGCTAAAGAAAATGTCTAGAGGGGGTGAATAGACTTTTCTAAAATCTTTCGATATATCAGAATTACAATATGCGGAATACGAAATTAATAATGAGCCCAATTAAAGTTTATACTCAATCTTCTAAATTTGAGAACTCTGTTCTATACTCAACTTGTCTTGTTCAGTTATGTGTGTAAACAATTAAGCAATTAAACAAAACAGTAAAGTAATCAACATAAACAATTTATAGTAGTTCGACAACTTGTCTACGTCCACTCTCACAACCCAGTTGTGATGTTTCCACTAACTCTTCCAATCGAGTACAAAGTGTGAGTTCTTGTTCTTTTGAGTCCCAAGAAAAAGACTTAGATCTTCTAAGATTATACCACCAGATATGTCTACGATCTTACTAGAAATTTAACAAGTATCTAGCAACTTGAAAATAACAAACAAAAACTAAAAACTTTGTTGGGATATAAATTCACCCTAAGCCCCACTTGATGTTAGAATAGTTTTGATGGCCAAAACACTTAGAGTTTATAAATGTAATAGGATCAGCTGACTTGTATAGAACAGCTTAGACTAGTCTTGTGTGATCAACTGTATTGATATCAGCTGATCAGCACAGTCTTGGGTTACATGCCTATCCTCAAGATGAGAAGAGTAGAAGACATGAAGACTAGAAGATCCTTGAAGACCAGATAAGTTAAGGTGCTTGTATACCTACCTATCTGATGGAGTCCCAGATTGAAGATGGCCTAAAGCAGTACAAAGAATTTCCAGATCAGAAGAGTGTTACTCGTCTGATATCAGAAGACCTAAGGCCAGAAGAGTAGTCAGAAGACTAGAAGTACAGATCAGAAGACTATGTGCTCTTCCAGGACTCGGCTGATTCCTAAGTCATCTTGCAATTCAAACGAAGACCTACCTTATTTAGAAGATTGACATGATCCCAGGATTGAAGCAATCAAGCGGCTGGAATCAAGGAATCAAGCTATTATGGAAAGATTGCTCAAACGGCTAGTCAACTCCAACGGCTAGTTGCACCCAATCTCCATTATAAATACAAGAGGATGAGGAATCACTAAATAGAGAAGACACAAGCGAGAATTCAAAAGCTAAGCAAGCAATCAAGCAAAAGCCATACTGTTCTAAGAGTTCTCCAAGAGCCAGAAATCCATTAGATTATCCTTAGCTCTTAAGTGCTTCCTATCCAACCCTTAAGAACCTGAAACCTGTTCATATTGTATATCATTTGTTTTAGGCACAGTGGTAAAGCATATTATAAGCTTGAACCATTAGTTGGATACATCTCAAAAACCCCAAACCCTCACCGAAAGGTTAAAGTTTTTGAAACCCATAAAAGTGCAAGTGCTTACAATCACTTGTGGAGACCGCAGCTGTTAGGACGGCTCAGATCTCAAAGTCCTAACCTTGGGACTATAAAGGACAAGACCCTAGTAATTTGTGGAAATTAAAGGGATTAAACATCACGTTAGGACGTGAGAGTGGACGTAGGATCGTATATCCGAACCACTATAAATCCGGTGTTATTTACTTTCTGCACTTTACATTTCTGCCTTTACATTCATTATTATATAGTGCATACTGTTATTTCAACATTCTTAAAACAGGCCATAACTTTCAAACCAGCATCAGCTGAGTATTTTCATTAAGTAAAACAAGTTACAAGAACGAGTTTAAACAAGGACCACCATAATTCCGCATACTACCTTTACAATCAGATCACTATAGTCATCTGGACCAGCAGACTTGCAGTCCAGTTGACATAGCAATCAGAAGAGGTTCCCCAACTCTGTTTAGAAAAGTTTTAAAGTCTATTCACCCCTCCCCTCTAGACTTTAATCTCATTCACTACTCGTTCAGGGACCAACAAACTTATTCAGTAGCAGTCTTCTGGTTTCTTCACTTGTCTTCTGGACTTGCTTTCTGAACTTTAATAAACTCTGAGAGTAAACTTCTTCGAATGCTTCAGTATGTTTCAGTATGTGGATTTGCAGTAGTCTTCTAATGATAAACACCTTGAAGTATTTATAGACTTCAGAATTCAAGAACTAAGTTAGTTGTAACCAACCTTTCTTGAAAACTAACTTGTAACTGTTGGGCTTTATCCATCCACGTGTTTCTTGTTATGAATTAGTTATTTCTAACTAACTTCTTCAATCCTTATCTCCAAACTTATTCAAAACGCGTTTACTTCAAGTTATCTTGTCTTGTCGAGTCTTGTAGACCACTTGTCTTGAGTAGTAGACTTCATCCTTCTTGTTGAGTCAGGTCTTCTTGTGCGATCTCCAACAGTAGACTATTCTAATCTAACAAGACTATTACATTACTTTAAGCTTATAGCTTAGTCAACTTATAAAACTATACAATGAATCTATCTATTACATACGAAAATAAATGAGCTCTATACAATGATTATTATAGCTCAACAACAATCTATACAATTCATATAACCAAATATGAAGTACTTATAAATGGTACTTATCTTTTAAACTTTGAACAATACTTTTCTTTCAAATGTGAACTCTACTGGTCTGTTCAAGATGACTCCTCTTAACTAGACTAGATCAGTCAACACTTAGAAAAATTCAATCTACTTTTGGCTTATCAAAACTTCATCTTATCTTTTATTATCATGTAGGACTTGTTTCAGGATTCATATCCCAACAATTTCCCCCTTTTTGATGAAGCCAAAACTACTTGAATATTTCTCAATAGTAGACTAGTTAAGTAGTTATCTTGTCTTAACATCAAATAGTACTTATATTTTCATTCATTCAAAAATACCAGTAGATATTACACATACCAAAAATAAAAAACAATAATAACCAGAGCAAAAAAAACAAAGTACCAGAGTAATTATACTAATCTGAAAGAGTACCTCCTTCTGGGTTTGGGACACAGAATGCGTCTAGGAGCCTCTTATGAATAACTCTGACATGATCTTCATCTTCAATCTTCTCTTTATCCAGTAGCTCTTCTTCAAATTTCTTGATCTGGTTAAGATCAACTCTCTTACCTGAGCTTGTCATAGGACATTTCCACTTTGGAAATACAGGAACAAGAATATTGAAATTCGCTCCAGCAGATATCTTTAAGATCAGGTTCCATAGCATCTTGTTCTGACCTTCCATAAATTTGTCGAACATAGAATACAACTCAACTGGACTTTCAGAATCACCATACTTACGAATAATCCAATGATCAAGTTCCCATTGCTTCTTCACTTTCATCCATTCAGCTCGATGTTCTCTATCTATGAAGTAGTCAATGAACTGATCTTCCATCTGATCTTCATCTGCTTTCAGCTTCTGCAAACTTTCAATGTGACTTCTAATTTTCTTCTTGCTTGCATAGCGACTTTCATCATTTGGATCAGCAACCTTCTGCTTCTTCTCAACAATTGCAGTAGGTTCTTCAGCTTCTTCAATAGCTAACTTTCTTTTAGTCCGTCTGGTCTGAACCTCAGCTTCTGGAGATGCAACACCTTTGCCCTTCTCCAGCCTCTTCTGCTCATCAACTTTGGCTTGCTCAAGCTCTGCAGTCTTGACTAGCTTGCCTCTCTTAGGCCTTCTTAGCTCTTGTATCGCAGTAGCAGCTTCCTTATCTTCTGGTTCAGCACTAGACTTAGAAAATTCAACTTTCTCAACTCTACTTGCCTCTTCTCCCTTTTTGGCTTCATCAGTCGCCTTAAGAGTGAAAAGACTTGTAAAGCGAGTCATCTCTTCCTTCAGAGCTTCTTTCATCGCCTCAGCAGCCAACTCGATCTGCTTCTGGTGCGTCTTGTCATGACTCATCTTGTCAAGACGATCAGTAGCTAACTCCAGCTTTCTTGAACTTGAGACTAGTTCATCTTTGAAATACATAGCTGTCTGGCGAAGAAGTGTGTTCTGCTCTGTTAGCTCGGTGAGAATAGCTCGAGAACGCACCAACTGATCTTGTGCTTCCCGTCTCTGTTCATCAGCAATCTCAATTTTAACCCTGCAGAGCCTTTCCATTTTACTTGACTCTTCAGCTAACGAACGAGCAAATGAGATAGATCTCTTTTCAGAGAAATCAACTTGTTTCTCAAGGAAACTTTGAACTTCAGCATACATCTCTGCTCTGAAAGTTGAGTCCATCTTGTTGACCTCTCCAACAATCAATTCTCTTGAGCTGTCAACAAGTGTTTTATTCTGCTCAACTAACATATCTTTCACTTTTGAGTGTAGAAACTCATCAATAGCAGAGTGTACCACCTCTTTCAAATCCGACTTCAGCTCTTCAAGATATCCTTCAGGAAAGACTTGAGTAGACGATTGAGCTTCAACAATGACTTCTTCTTGAACTTTCTCCACAAGTTCATCTTCACTAAACATGACGGCATCCATGAACTCATCGTCTTCTACTCCAAGTTCAAAAGAATCAACTTCTTCAGAGCTTTCAGCCTCTTCTTCAGAGAGGAGCACCTTCTAATTCCAAAATGGGTTCTGAGGTTTGAACAGCAATATCAACAAGTTCTGCTTTCATCTCTTCTTCTACCAGATCAGTATGGGTTCCAATATCAAACGAGAACTCTTCAACCAGAACGCCATCAGGAATGCTCAATATTCTTTTTACAAGATCAACTAAGGCCTTGCGAGGAAATAATTCGGAGTGGTCTTGGACACCACTATTTTCTTTCTGTTCCATCTCCCAATCCATAAAGTTGGAGATTCCACCCATGCCTTGAATGACCTCAAAAAGATCATTTGTTGAAGATTTCTTCAATGCAAACCAAGTGCATATCCTAACAAGTTTCTCAAACTGTTCTGAGGAAGTGTCGACTTCGAGAGTTGAGAGCTGGTTCTTCAGATTCTTGGACACTCGAGCACGAACTCTCTTCTCCCTTAGACACATAGGATAATATACCAGGGAATCAAATCTAAAATCAGACGGGTTCTGAGCAGGTGGGGTCCCTGTCTCAGCTTTTGCAGTGGCAACTGGCGTCTTGTCCGAAGTAGATGGGTTGGAGGGTTCAACATATTCTGTTGAGGGTAAGGAGAGAGTTTGGAGTGTGATTTCTGGGGGCTGCGATGTGGCAAGGTTTGGTGTGACAACTATCGGAGTATCAATTGTGTCGTTTATGGGAGTGTTTTCAGGATGACTGGCTCTAAGCGGTAATGCTGCCAGTACTTGAGAGGTTGAGGGTACAGGATGAGGCCTAGGTCGATGTGACCTAGCCTTGGTTCGAACAGAGGAGAGAGAGAGAGGAATTGAAACAGATTGAGTAGAAGTACCAACCTGTGGACTCGACTCGTCTGGTTGAGTAGGCGAACCAACTCTCACGAGTGTGTACAATTCAGGAACTTGAGCATTTGGCTCCTTCTCTTGTTCCGACTCCTCTTCCGACTGAGTCTTCTCTGAGTCAGCTGCACTGGACTCAGCTATCGCAACGTCCTCCGATTCCTCATCATAGGACTCGTCTTCTGAAGAGCTAGACGAGCCAGCATAAGGTATTGCTTCCGAATCATCAACCTGAACTTGCCTTGGGGCAGATGGCCTTGCAGCAACTTGTTTCTTCAGCGCCTCCTTCTTTAAATAAAAACTTCAATGGGTGAAAGGGCTTGCCTTTGCTCCAATCAGATTTGTTCGGCAACAACAAGGGTAGTAAGATACTTAGCTTGTTGCCAAAACCAACAACATTTGACACCACCCAACTGCAAGAGTCGGTGTCAACCCTAACACTTCGTTCAAAGTACATGATTCGATCGGCCATCAACTTGAACCAATTACCCTCAGTAATTCCGTCATATATCGCCGCCATCACCCTCGCCTTAGCTAGAGTGACTGAGTCATGAGAGCCAGTGGCACATAGTAGCATTTTGCTAGTTATGTCCAACAGAGTGCGATATTTCTCAAGGAGTTCCGACTTCTTGACGGCAGGGAGCTTGCCATCTGGTTTCAACCTTAATTTCCTTCCACAAAAGATGCTCAAATATCTCATCTCCTGCCCAGTAGCATAGTTTTCCACATCAATCGTTCCGATGGGCAATTTCAAGTGTTTGAACACAGCCTCGCGAGTGAGTTCCACTCGGCTCCTTCCAATAAATGATTCAATTTTGTCTCCTTGTCTGGTGGCGTTGGCATAGAACTGCAACACCTCTTCTTCCAACACGACCTGAGGAAATGCCTCCAAATACGGCTTCAATCCACATCGAATGCACTTATTGATAATTTCTTGGTTTCCTTCCGTGTGTAACCCTTTGAAAAACATCGAGGGCTCCACATGCACTTTCCCTTCTGTGATGAACTGGCCAAGATCAAACTTAGCTTGCATGTTAGTTCTCACATCAAATAAAGAAACAATCGACATCTTTAGTAGATATAGTAAGAACAGTGGAGTTTGATTTTGCAAGAAGTTCGAGAGCTAGAATAGGGGAGTTATGAAAACGTGGGGCAAGTTGTGTGTGGAAGGTGAGTTTTGTTAGAACTGAAATTTTGATCCAATGGACAAGATTAAAGGATTAGATCCAACGGTTGGGGCCTTTGGTATTCAGTTACGGAATCGAGAATATTATGTGATTTGATATTGTAAAATTTGGAATCCACCTCTTCTATTAGTTAGGTCAGGGGAGTGTACTCATCCGACCTTGTATAGTAGAGTGGTGTGCGAACTGGGTGTATACACCTCACTAAAATGGGAGTGTATGAATCCAATTCTAGGGTTTTCCAACTTTAACATTATCGAATTACCATAATACCCTTAATTCGTTTTGATTAAACACTTAACATATTTAAATCAAAAGAACACTTATCTTGTCTGTTCGAGTCCATCCAGAACAGACGAGTAGACTTATGAACACAAGACGAGTTCCCCCTTCGCCTGTGCTAGTCTATTCTTGAACGTCGAACGATGTTCATGTACCTATATTATCGTATACAATGTGTAATCGTAGGTACAAGTAGAGTAAAATAAATAAGATGAATATCAATCTAAAGCAATGATCAAGGTTTCGAACAAGATGACTTTTAACAAACATAAGAGTCAACATAAGGATATTTAAGAAATCATCGATTCCCCCTTAAATGTTTATTCCCTTAGTATTACCCTCAGCTTTACCAGCTTCCTCATCGGGTTGTTTGGTCATCTACTCTAGCCTTGTATACCTGTCTGGTGCGTGAGTAGTCGAGTGCTCTGTTCTTGACTCCTTATTTATTTGATGTTCCTGTCTTGGTTAGTACATAGCTATAGGCAAATAGGATCTAGATCAATTAGCCCTAGACTAATGCATAACTCACGAAAACGTGCCTCAGCTAATGGTTTTGTGAAAATATCAGCTCTTTGAAGATCAGTATGAATCTTTTCCATGCGAATATCCTTCTTTTCTACATGATCATGTATGAAATGGTGCTTCACATCAACATGCTTACAACGTGTGTGCAAAACAGGATTTTGTGTAATGGCAATGGCGCTATTACTATCACAGAAAATAGGAACATTTGATTCATGTATATTGTAATCTCTAAGCTGTTGCATGAGCCAGAGTAGTTGACTACAACAGCTACCAGCGGCCATGTACTCGGGTTCGGTAGTAGAGGTAGCTACACTAGTCTGCTTTTTAGAAAACCATGAGATGAGTTTTGTGCCTAAGAATTGACAAGAACCAGATGTAGATTTCCTATCTATTCTACAGCCTCCAAAGTCAGAGTCTGAGTAGCCACTTAAGGATAGATCATCATTTGAGGGATACCATATACCACGATTGATGGTCCCTTTCAAATATTTCAAGATCCTTTTAGTGGTTTCCATGTGACTTTCCTTTGGATTGGCTTGGAAACGAGTACAAACACCAACAGAGAATGCAATGTCTGGTCTACTAGCAGTTAGATACAGTAGAGAACCAATTAATCCACGATAATAAGATTGGTCAGCGCATTTACCGCGTTCATCTGGATCCATTCTGTAAGTTGGTTGCATTGGTACGCCAGTAGACTTACAAGTCTTAATCCCGTACTTGTCTAGAAGATTTCTAGTGTACTTCGCCTGATTTATGAAAATACCTTCTGGGGTTTGTTTTACTTGAAGACCAAGAAAGTAGTTCATTTCGCCCATCATAGACATCTCAAATTTACTTTGCATGAGTGTTGGAAAACTTTCACTCAGCTTTTTGTTAGGTGACCCAAAAATGATGTCATCTACGTAAATTTGGACGAGTAAAATGTCTTTCCCTTCTTGTCTTCTGAACAAGGTTCTATCCACCTTGCCCTTAGTAAAACCATTTTCGAATAGAAAGAGAGAGAGAGTATCATACCATGCTCTTGGAGCTTGCTTTAGTCCGTATAAGGCCTTCTTCAATCTGTACACCTGGTCGCCTTTGACTTCGAAACCTGGAGGTTGTTCAACATACACATCTTCCGCAAGAATACCGTTAAGAAATGCACTTTTAACATCCATTTGATATACAGTAAACTTCATGTGAGCAGCATATGCAAGGAACAATCGAATGGCTTCTAGTCTAGCAACAGGAGCATATGTTTCATCATAGTCCATGCCTTCAGCTTGTGAATAGCCTTGGGCTACTAGTCTAGCCTTATTCCTAACGACTACATCATTCTCATCTTTCTTATTTTTGAAAATCCATCGAGTGCCAACTACATTATGATGTTTCAGCTTATCGACAAGTTCCCAGACGTCGTTTTGAAAAAACTTGTTCAACTCTTCTTGCATAGCGATGATCCAATTACTATCAGCCAATGCCTCTTTAACAGTGGTAGGCTCGATAGCAGAGAGGAAACAACACCAGCAAAACATAGTTGGACTAGGCTGTTCTTGCGACTCAAAGAGTTGTCGTCTAGTCTTCACACCAACAGTAGAGTCACCAATAATATTTTCAGTATCATGCGCAGATTTCCATGTTTTTCTATTCTTAACAGTAGCACTATCATCATCTATATCATGTATAGCATCATGCATATCGACATCATTTGTATGATCAACATATTTACCAGGAGTAGTAGAGTTAACTAGAGTAGGCATGTCAACTGGTCTAGAGGACTTACCTTGACCACTTACCTTCTCTTTGTCATCAGACTAGAGAGCTTTCATGAATGGATTGTAGGCTTGAACGGATTCATATACCTCTGAATCTTTGTCTGATTCGATCGTTAGCTCAGTAACTTTCTCACTGATCTTGTTGCAGACGAGTCCTGTCGAGATTCATCTAAAACCACATGTGGTGTTTCTTCCACACAAAGAGTTGAGTAGTTGAATACCCTAAATGCCTTGCTAGTCGAGGAGTATCCTAAGAATATCCCCTCGTCTGCTTTGGCATCGAAAGCATTCAACTTGCTCTTTCCATTGTTATGGATGAAACACTTACAACCAAATATATGGAAATATTAAATGCGGGGTTTTCTACCTTTCCAAACCTCATAAGGTGTCTTGCCTAGAGCTTTATTGATCGCGCTTCTGTTCTGTGAATGGCATGCAGTATTGATAGCTTCAGCCCCAAACTTTTGAGGCGTGTTGTACTCGGCTATCATGGTTCTACAGGCTTCTTTGAGAGTTCGATTCCTTCTTTCTGCTACACCGTTTTGTTGTGGTGTCCTGGTTGCACTAGTAAGATGCTGGATACCACGTTTAGCACAGAAATCTTTGATATAGCAATTAATGAACTCAGTTCCTTTGTTACTACGAATCTTGATAATGGACTGGTTCTTCTCAACTTGTAACTTCTTCAACAATTCAGGTAGAAGTGTTTGTGTATCACTCTTCTTGTGTAGGAAGACTACCCAAGTAAACTTGGAATAGTCGTCTACAACAACAAGTGTGTACCTTCTACCATTTAGAGTTTGAGGAGTTATTGGACCATGAAGATCCATATGTAGGAGTTCTAGGACTCTACTAGTTGAGAGAGTAGGAATTGATTTAAAAGAACTTTTCACCTGTTTACCCTGTTGACAAGCCGTGCATACATGTGACTTGTAGTTAACTTCATTGGGAATACCTTCTACAAGGTAATCTCTGGCTATCTTATTAAGAACCTTAAAGTTTAGATGACAGAGGCGTCTATGCCAGAGCCAGCCAAGTTCTTTAGGATTCTTAGTAAGTAGACAGGTGTCCCTTGGACAACTATTCCAATTCACTATGTACACACTTCCTTGTCTTACGCCGACTAATAGGACTGTGTGTGTCCTTTTGTCAATGATCTGACATTTGCGGCTTTTGAACTGCACCTTGTATCCACGATCACAAAACTGTGAAACAGAGAGTAAATTATATTTCAAACCTTCAACATATGAGACATCTAGTATCTCTACGTCTCCATTCCGGATATAACCAAATCCTTTAGTGACAGCAGTGGAGCTATCACCAAATATCACTTTTGGTCCTTCCTGCTCATGGTAGCTTGATAAGAGAGCCTTGGTACCAGTCATGTGGTGCGAACAACCACTGTCTATGTACCAGGTTTCTCCTACTGAGCCACCCTTCTTATACAAGTCAAGTCGACCCTGCAATGAAGATATTCAATAATTTAGGTACCCATTTGTTTATTGGGGTCCTTGGGGGTTAGTCGTGTTCAGAGGAATCCCAATATACATCGGAGTCTTGAACAAGTTCGATATTTTAAACTTTCGCCCATACTTGTTACAAAATATGACCTTGTTGTCCTTATCTGGCCTATCATTCGAGTTCGGGTCTACTCGTTTGAGATAGCCTTTCGAATTGATCTCTACTTGAGCAGGCACTGGTCTATGATAGTCAGAGTAGGGTTTATATGCATTAGGTCCATACGGTTTATAGACGCGTTTGGGTCTTTCCTCACTAATAATATCATCTGACAAAGGTGGAGGATATAGGACAGCTTGTGTACGATATTTTGGAGCTACCTGTCTAGGTCTAGACGAGTAGAGCTGAGACTGCCTTATGAAAGGAGGTCTAGGCTCTTGTCGTCTAGTCTGTACCTGTCTAGTACTCGTCTCCTCAGGATACCAGTCCTCGTATCTGACCTGATTGGGTCGTCCACGATTAGTGGTCCTTTGAAGATTAGTTCTAGGTGGAATAGGCTTGTTATTACCATTCTTTTTACCTCCCTTGGTAATTGGAATGTTAACTCGAGCTTGTTTAGGTACAGTACCTTTTGATGGAGTACCAATATCGTATATCATTGGTCCTTTTCCTTTATCATTTGGCAAAAGTCTTGCGTTAGTAGTAGTAGGGTTCTTAATGACTCGAGTGGACGAGCTAGATGACTCAGCACCTATACCTGTCTTGTCACCTGGATCTCTATACCTATCTGACAGTTCAAGGTTAATCTTTGAGGAGTTAACCAGGTCAGTAAGCTTGAGATCTAATGTGACGACCTCGGTCTCTAAGAACTTATTACGTTCTTCAAGTCTATTGCACTTGGTTTTTAAAACATTGAATTCATTTCTCTCAGTTGCATGTGTCTTAAGTAGGTCTTGATATAACCTGTCTGTCAATGCACACTTTTCTTTGAGTTGTCTCAACTCTTCAGTCAAGCGTTCATTTAGGACTGTTACATTAGGATCTACTTTTGACTGAGCTTCCTTAAGATCAATGATTTCTTGTTTTAATGCAATGTTCTCATCACTGACTTCGATGAATGCTTGGTTAGCAAGTAGAAGGTCGTCTTCAACAGCACTAATAGAGTGCTGCAAACTACTTCCTACTTCACTACTAGCAGTGTCACTTTCATCAGTATCAGAATCATCACAAGATTGAAAAGAAGTAGCAGATGATACCTCTTGGTCGATTTTAGCCATGCAGCACAGGCTATCATCTACTATGAATGCTTCGTCGTGGTCTTGATCAGATGGGTAGCTAGATAAGGACGATGGCAACTCGTCTGAATCCGAATCAGAGTCATCATTGGCCATCATTGCCTTCTTGCCACGGTTGTATCTTCTTTCCCTTCGAACTTTACGTTCTTCTCGATCGTCAGTGCTAAGGTCTGGACATTCATAAATGTAGTGACCTGGCTTTTCACAGTTATAGCACAAGAGATAATTAGTAGCCTTTTTAATAGGAGATTTGTCCCTACGCTTATCACGTCTATCAGAACGTTGAATCTTTCTATCGTCAGACTCTCTATCTCGCCTATTACCTTTTGAGACTTCGTCTCTCCTTTCAGACGAGTTTCGGTCTCGTCTGGTCTCAGACGAGTTCTTAGAAGTAGATGCTCTATGATCCCTATAGAACTTCTTGTATCTTCCGAAACGTTTATTCAGCCTATCAAACTTTCTAACCATGAGGCTCATCTGATCCTTCAGACTAAGATCAGTATCTAACTCGTCTTTTACAGAGGTAGTCTTAGTCTTAGACTTAGACCTGTCTACCTTAGAGGACTTAGAAGAGCTAGACTTAAAGGCAATGTTCTTAGATACAGCATGTTCTCTATCACTACTGACTACAGGTTCATCTTCGTCTAAATCAAACTCATGGGCTTTAAGAGTTTGAAACATGGTCTCTGCACTCCACTTGTCTATGTCTTGGGTATTCTTAACAAGCATCTTTACCATTTTCCATCGAGGATCTAAGCTCTTAAGAATCCTAAGATTGATTTCACGAGGAGTATATGTTTTACCAAGGACTTCAAGATCATTCATAATCTTAGTAAAACGAGTATCTAGCTGGTCGATAGTTTCGCCAGCTTTCATCCGAAATGATTCAAATCTTTGGACAGCAGTGGATAATTTGCTCTCTTTGATCAGGGATGTCCCTTCACAAATGATAGCTAATCTGTCCCACATCTCTTTGGCAGTTTTACATTTTAACACTTTTCCTAGATACTCGTTAGGAAGAGTGTGTAAGATGTAATTCTTCGCCAAACTGTTGTGATATGAATCCTATAAACAATGTTCTAATTGATGATTATATGTTTTGATGGCCAAAAGTAACTTTAGAGTTAATGATATATGTGATTATGTGTTGTTCTATGTGAATTATATGATATAAGACTACTGATCTTAATGTGTTATGAAGTTTAAGTTTACTGATCTTAGTCTGTTACTAATCTGATATATGAACTGTTTAAGAACTAAGCTGATGGAAATATTGTATAGACAGCTTATAGTATAGGACTTAGATGTACTCATCTGTATATAGTTCAGTTGATGTATAGATAGGTTTTATATATGTAAAGTTGTATTCTATTGTATTTCAGCATTGTAAAAGTTAGAACAGTAGATTAGATGGAAGTCAGAAGACTAAAGATGATTAAGAAGATTACTTCAGAGAATGAAGAAATCAAGTGAAGTTTTTGAAGGAAGCTGAACAGTTTTGAAGAACTGTGCTGACTGACCAAGAGCAGTAAAACTACGAAGAGTAGTTTACTGTGCTGAGTTGGTTATTTGAAGAATAAGTTTGGATAACTTATTTGAAGCGTAACTGAAGATATTGTTGAAGATAAGCTGACTTGGAAAGATAAGTTTTAAGTTGGTTACAAAAGAAAGAAGTTACAAAACAAGAAACGGTTATGAGTTAGTTGAGAGTTAGTTCACAAACTGCTAACTGTCTTACTAATGCTTATAAATACCGTATGATCTTCTACTTGAAAAGACTACTGAGACTACTACTACTCGAAGTATTCAAGAAGCATTCAAGTATTCAAGCACTCACAGAGTTGAAGATTGAAGAACTGAAGAAAAGCCACAGATCTGATTTGAAGAAACAAAGGCTATTACAAAGAGAAGTTTTACTTTTCGTTTTAAGTTTGTATTGTGTAAACAAGTGTGCTAGTTACTTGTGAAATTACTAGTTGATCGAAGATATACCTGGTGGTATAATCGACAAGATCGAAGTCTTAATCTTGGGACTCTAAGCAACAAGTACTCAAGTGGAAAAGAGTAATAAAACATCGCAACTGGAGTTGTGAGAGTGGATGTAGACAAGTTGTCGAACCACTATAAAATCTTGTGTTCTTTACTGTTTATGTTTGGATTAACTGTTGATATATTTGTTGAACAAGAACAGTAAGTTTTCTAAAGAAAAGATTTAAAGAAAAGTTGAGTATAAAAGCTAACTGTTTAGTACTGAGCTGATTCTAAGAACAGTACTGTACAGAACACATTTCCGCACTAAAAACTCTGATATTTTGATAGAATTTGAAAAGTCTATTCACCCCTCCCCTCTAGACTTTTTCTTAGCTTACTCAATCTTAACTCAACTTTGGGACCAACACAAACTATCCAAATTATTTTGACGCATTTCTTCTAAGGTTAGATCAGACCTTGGTTTCTTGACGAGGGTGCCAATTGGTTTGTCTTTGTCAAGATTTGCAGTACTTGGGACCATTGTCACGATCGGACCCTCGGTCACAACAGAGATCATCAGATTGTGCGTGGAGCTGAAAATCGCTTCCATTCGCAGTTTCCAGTAGTCGTAGTCCTGAACCTGGAACTTGGGCAACTTATTAGCACTTATTTCAAGAGACATGTTAAGCAAGTAGATCAGTGCTAACCAGTTATATGATCAAGAAGCAGATAGATCAAGAATAGGGAACAAGAAACAGATATAACAAGAATGCTGATCAAGAACACGTAAGCAAATACAATCACGGACCAAGACTTCACCCTAAGTCTTAAAGTCGGTTATCAAGAAACAGCAGTTCGTAAACTACTGCTCTGATACCACTTGTAGGTCCCGAAGATGAGTTAATATCGAGGGAAGCTAAAGAAAATGTCTAGAGGGGGGTGAATAGATTTTTCTAAAATCTTTCGATATATCAGAATTACAATATGCGGAATACGAAATTAATAATGAGCCCAATTAAAGTTTATACTCAATCTTCTAAATTTGAGAACTTTTTTTTATACTCAACTTGTCTTGTTCAGTTATGTGTGTAAACAATTAAGCAATTAAACAAAACAGTAAAGTAATCAACACAAACAATTTATAGTGGTTCGACAACTTGTCTACGTCCACTCTCACAACCCAGTTGTGATGTTTCCACTAACTCATCCAATCGAGTACAAAGTGTGAGTTCTTGTTCTTTTGAGTCCCAAGAAAAAGACTTAGATCTTCTAAGACTATACCACCAGATATGTCTACGATCTTACTAGAAATTTAACAAGTATCAGTAGCAGTCTTCTGGTTTCTTCACTTGTCTTCTGGACTTGCTTTCTGAACTTTAATAAACTCTGAGAGTAAACTTCTTCGAATGCTTCAGTATGTTTCAGTATGTGGATTTGCAGTAGTCTTCTAATGATAAACACCTTGAAGTATCAAGAACTAAGTTAGTTGTAACCAACCTTTCTTGAAAACTAACTTGTAACTGTTGGGCTTTATCCATCCACGCGTTTCTTGTTACGAATTAGTTATTTCTAACTAACTTCTTCAATCCTTATCTCCAAACTTATTCAAAACGAGTTTACTTCAAGTTATATTGTCTTGTCTAGTCTTGTAGACCACTTGTCTTGAGTAGTAGACTTCATCCTTCTTGTTTAGTCAGGTCTTCTTGTGCGATCTTCAACAGTAGACTATTCTAATCTAACAAGACTATTACATTACTTTAAGCTTATAGCTTAGTCAACTTATAAAACTATACAATGAATCTATCTATTACATACGAAAATAAATGAGCTCTATACAATGATTATTATAACTCAACAACAATCTATACAATTCATATAACCAAATATGAAGTACTTATAAATCGTACTTATCTTTTAAACTTTGAACAATACTTTTCTTTCAAATGTGAACTCTACTGGTCTGTTCAAGATGACTCTTCTTAACTAGACTAGATCAGTCAACACTTAGAAAAATTCAATCTACTTTTGGCTTATCAAAACTTCATCTTATCTTTTATTATCATGTAGGACTTGTTACAGGATTCATATCCCAACAAGGTTTTTGCAAAGTTAGTAGATGAGAAGATCATTGAGGAGAATGAGAGAAAAGCTAAGGGCATCAGACACCCTGATAGTAGCTCAAATGATGATGATTCCCCTGATGATCCCTCAAACCCCTCAAATCCCAACCCTCCTGAAACCAAATTACCTTCAACCCCTCGCTTAACCTATCATAGGAAAGGCTCTGTTTCATCAGAGGTGTTGACCAAGGGTGGTAACACAACCAAAGATACATCTGCCAATGAAGGTTCTTTTGAACCCATGGCACAGCCTAAAGATGTTGAGGTTCCTATTGTAGAGGCTGGTTTGGTTAAGGCCTATTCAGTGTCAGAAGTGTTGGACACTGATCAGCCCTTAATCATTCAGGATGACTCAGTGGCTGCTGAAATAAGCACTGTGATCTCCCCACAACTGCCATCTTTGAACCTTGTTGAAGGTGGAGATGTTGCAGGATTAGGTGAAGGTGTTGAAAAGGAGAGCTTAATTGAAAAATCAGAGGGAGAAGGAGATGAGAGAGATGTTATCATCACTAAGATAGTGAGTGTACCACAAAATGAGGGTGGTATAAGTGAGGAAGGATAGGTTATTCTTGAAGTCAAATCTGAACTTCAAGAATCCCTTGATGAGAGGAGGCCTATTCCTTTATGTGAGGAAATCAATATTGAAGGGAGAAAAGAAGTAGTTGAAAATGAGAAGAAGACTGCTGATGTATCAGAGTCTTATGCAAAAGAAATTGAGGGTGTTGAGTGTGCTTTCACTAACCCTTTTGACTTTTCTGAATTTGCATGTATTTCTTTTGACCAAATTTTTACAAATGATCTCTTAACAGATGCTCCCATCCATGTTGATTCTGGATCAGCACAAGCCCTACTTGGTATGCAATCAACAAAGTTGGACTCCTTGGCTTATCAAGTCCAGACAGCTCATGCAGAAACATCTGGGGCCTTGGATGAGCAAGGAAGAACTCTAGCATCTGTGGAAATGAGATTAACTGGCTCTGAAGATGTGGTGCTACCCACATTGGAAGCAAGGATAGGAGGAGTGGAATCTGGTCTTCAAACCATTTCCACTGAAGTCCAAAAAGCCAAAGCCAGTATGGAATCAATCTCAAAAGAGGTCAAGAAGGAACATAAGCTGCTTAGGGGGATAATCACAATGCCAATGTTCAAGCTATTAGACTAACCATCAAGCAAGCACTTGGAAAGAAGATTGCCTTGCAGAAAAAGAGAGCAGAGGCACAAAGGCTTGCAATGGTGAAAGCAGCTTCAGAGAAATTTTCCCAAGAGGTGATGGTCAACATTGCTGAAGGTGCAGTGGCCAACCTCACTGAGCTTCTTAAAGCCCAACTTGATGCATCTCTGAAAGCAACCATGGAGGAGGTTGTCCAACAAAAGATGAAGCCTGTTCTAGCCTTCCTTAGCTTGAGCAGTGACAGAATGCAAAATATACATGATGAGAATGTATATTTGTTGGAGGAGATGAAATCCCTAACCCAAGCCCATTCCTTAATGGCAACTACCATGAGTGAGCTCAAACCTCAGTGTTTTGATGCTGCCAAAAAGGGGGAAAGGGAAAGAGCAAGGGAAAAAGGTGCCTTAGTTATTGGAAGCCCAGTTAAAGGGAAAGACAAAGTTGCTGAAGGAAAAGGAAAAGAGCCAACAATACTGAACTTAGAAGATCTTGATGAAGAGGAGCAGTTAGCAATTGCCTTGAAGAACTCAATGGCTTCAGCTCAAGAAGAAAGAGTGAGGCTACAACAAAGACCTGGAGGAGAGGTGTCTCGTTTGGACAAGGATGTTGAAGGTGTCCAAACTAGAGGAAAGATCAAGAAGGCCAAGGGAAATAAAAGAAAGGCTGAAACATTCACTGATTTTCCCAACAGCCTTGATCTGCCCCCTGAGTTCAGAATTGATGATGATGAGCCTACCTCAAAGAAGGCAAAGAGTGCTGAAAAGGACAAAGTTGCTGAAGTGTCCATGACTGCTGAAATTGTTGACAAGTCTTCTGAAACTGCCAAAAGTGCTGAAGATCCCATATCTACTGAAGATGTTGAAGAACTATTTGTTGAAGGATTTGGATCTGAGCCCAAGAAGAAGACAACTATCCTAGCTCTTGATCCATCAAAGTTGTTTCATGAAGGGTATGGCAAAGACCCTGAAACACAACAGAAACTGGCCATGATGAGGGCCTAAGAGAAAATGGACTTGATGGATGAGGCAAATAGAGCAAGAGACAAAAGAAGAGCAGATTTTCAAAAACCTAGAAGGAAAATAGCAACTTACAGCAAGATGAAGCCACAACTTTTGATTCCCATGGACACCAAATATCCTCACTTGGATAAATGGGTGTCAATTCACCTGAATGACTCATGGGAAGAGGCCAAAAGGGAGTTTGTCTATGACTGCTATATCATTGACAGATGGAATGGAAGAGATCCCAACTCCTCTTTTGTTGAGTTCGTGATAGAGTATCACAGAGAGCTTTATCAACAACTGCTTGCAGCTGCAGACATTGCAAGAATTGAACTCCCTGCCCCCAAGCCAATCATATACATGCCTCCAAAGCTTGATGGATGGATTGACCAGTCAAAAATCCTGAAGGAGTTTCTGGAAATCCTCAAGCTGAACAAAATAGTTCTTGTACCCAAGGGAACAAACCAAGAGGCCATGGAGCTGAAAAGAAGAGTGTGGGCACAATATGGAATGGTGCCACCAAAGGAGGATGATCTCTGAAATGGCTAAGTCTTCTGACCTTTCTGAAAACTTATCTTGACTGAAGATTTGTTTTAATTGGTCATCCATGCTGAAGTTATTCAAGAATGATGTCATGTGTTTGCTCTAATCTGTTCTTGCATTGACATGCTTTTTGCTTTGATACTCAAAGATCAAGATATTATTAAGTGATAAGTAAATATGCTCTGATCTATTGTGAACTATGTAATAGTGTTTTAGATTCATGCTCTGATATGTTAAATTCAACTATCAACATGCTTGTAATGATTTTCAAATGAATGATAGTTGAATCTATTTTGAATCAAGAAACACTGATACATAAATCTCTCTATGCCTATCTTTTAAACCTATTTGCAACATGAATGGTGAGTACACTAACACATTGCTTTTCAGGAAAATTGACCCTAGTCATGTTTTCTAAAGATAAATGTAATAGGTGTAGTCAAGTCACTTTTGCATAAAATGTATAGGTTTTGGCATCATCAAAAAGGGGGAAATTGTTGGGAATAAAATGAGATATGTTTTGATTCAATACCAAAACCCCCTAAGACATGCCTAAGTCAAGATGATTATGTTCTAAGAATGTTAGAACATATATCATAAGTCTAGATGAGAAACTGAAATGTTAGGCAGCTCTTAGTTGAATAGATGCACAATTTGAGGGGGAACATATGCTTTGAAGTCTATCAAGATCAAGTCCCCTCAAGGCTCAAATTCTGGAAAGATTGCTAAGTCTACTGAAAGACAAGTATGCTGAAGAGATGATCAGTAGAGTTGTCCAGAAGAGTTGTCTCAGCACAATTAATCAAGAACAAGTGTTTTGAAGCTTAAAGATCAACTATGCTGAAGAGTTCAAGACAAATATACCCTAAAGACCTTCAATGAATCATGCTAAGTTCACTTCCAAGTGAAGCAAAGGGAAAGAGCCAAGTCATCTGAAAAGAGCAAGCCAACTATGCTGATAAGCAAGTCTGCTGATAGTGATAAGCAGAGTTGTCCATTTGATAAGGAATGTTGTCCTATCATTGGAACAACCTTCAGAAGCCATGTCCAAGCTTAATCAAGTGAATCTTGAAGTCAGACATTGGGAAGAGTGTTGCAGAATGAAGACAAAGTCTATACAACCGTTTATTTCCTAAAGGAGGACATGTCACTATCAAGAATCTGTCTTCTAAGAAGAAGAAGACATTTATGGACATTTGGGGCTGCCTCTCCAACGGGCAAATTCTCAATTGTCTATAAATACAGAAGTGTGAAGACCATTTGAAAGCACCTCAACAAGATCCAACTACATCAACTATTCTAAAGCTCAAAGCTCATAGAACATTCAAGCTTTCAAAAGACTATCTTAGTCTTCAAACACTTCTTCTAAGTTGAACCTTATTGTATATCCATACAAAGCTTAGAGAGATATCCTATCCTTATACACTGATCTTCATTGTAAAGGATATCTCATTAGTTGGAACCTTACTTCAACCCTTACATCTTTCAAGTGAGAAGGTTGTAGTAGTAGTAGAAGTGGTAGGAGCTGACTGTTGAGAGAAGAACAATTCAGTTCTGAGTTGAGAAAAAGGTACTAGGACTCTAGACATCCTGGGGATCAATTCACCAAGGAGTGGTGTTCTTGATCAAGTGCACCTTGGCACTATAAAACAAGTTAATTCCAAGAGTGAAGGAATTATCCTGTTAAATCAGGGAAAGTGGATGTAGGAGCTTGAGTCTCTGAACCACTATAACTTCTTGTGTTGATTTACTTTCAAAGTATTTTCATACATTCAACACTGCACACAAAACTGATCTTTCAAAGGATACATATTCAAAGACTGTGCAAAAGACATTTGGACAAGTTCCCTGAAAACTGAATTGATTGACTAAGTGATTTCAGAACTTAAAAGGAGTTTAAACTAAAGGGCCAACCACTAATTCCGCACATATAACTCCCTTAGATAGTTATTAAACTAAGTACTCAATAGTACTTAGTAGTTTGATTATCTATAAAGAGTTAATCATCTTCAGCAGAGTTGTCCAAGACAACATTGCTGATCTCTGGTTTGATCAAGTTTGAACAAGAAATTGCATACAAGTGTACTCCCCCCCCCCCCCATACACTTGTTATATACTCCTTTCAGGACCAACATATGTTACAGGTACAAGAAAACTTGGGATATGGTACACTAAGGACATCAACAATACTTTGATTGGATACAGTGATGCGGATTGAGCATGAGATATATATGACATAAAGAGTAAGAGTAGAGGATGTTTCTACATGGGAAACAATCTTGTGGTTAAGCAAGATGTTTCAAACCTATGAAATTGAAATTGATATCCTTACAATTTTCTGTGATAATATGAGTGCATAAACATTTCTAAAAATTCAGTACAACACTCACTCACCAAACACATATGCATTATGCATTATTTTATGAGAAAATTTAGTGGAGAAGAACATAGTAATTTTGGAATACGTACCTACTGAAAATCATAATGATGATATATTTACTAAGGTCTTGACCTTGAGACACTAGGTCTTGACCTTGAGACACTCTCATCTTTGAGGAAATCTCTTGTTATGTGTAGTATCTGAATAATCCTAGATGGATGGTGTCACAAATGTCGTAGCATTTGGGACAACATCATAGGTTGTATAGTTGTTATAGATTTAATTTATTTCCTATTTTCGTTGAATAATTCCTTTGTAAAATATTCTTGAATCTAAAATTTGTTGTGCAAAAATAAACATGTCTTACACCTCTCTAATGCATATAAAAATAGAATGTTATTAGCATACTAAAATATGTACTAAAGCACTGAGTAACTATGGAGCACGGAGTTCGCTACTACGATGCCTTCTTTTAAAAAAGTGATATTTGGTAAAAACATCAAGAGGTTTGTAATCCATTAAGTAAGTATGGGGCACGAAGTTCGCTACTACGATGTACTCTACAGGAACAATGGATCAATACAAATTAGACGCTATAACACAAAAAGAAAAAATATGGTGCAACACAAATGAAGTAAATTCATGTAAAAACCGTGTTGAGGTGTATATAACAGTTTTGAGCATAACATTAGATGATTCGATTATATTTTTATAAGTAGTAATTATTTGATTATTTGTGGAAATTTATTTTATTTATTTTGATTATACTAATCCACGTCTTTGGTTTATTTCAGATTATACACATTTAAATACTAAATATTCTAGAATGTTCTTAATTTAATTAATTGTTTAATTATGATTTTACCCACTACTTACCCATTATCTATTTTTGTGGCTAAGTTTATGGAGTATTATCGAATTCCTTCTAGAATCCTCCTTAGTTAGTTTTTATTCTTTTAAACGTATTACTTCCAACTATGCATTCTCTCATATATACTAAGCATTGCATTTTTTTCGAGTGATTTGCGTATTGCTTTTTAAGATTTGCTAAAGCCTTGTTTATCTCGGTTATTGTGATTATCTTTTCGATTTCTTGGTGCTTAAATGACAGGAAACAAAGAAACTACCTCACCACACTCAAACTCCCACGAAACCGTCATCTCCATCTCTCTCAAACCTTAATAGTTTCCCTTGCATGGCCGTTTCACACCAAAATTCACCAGCTGCTACAAGAAAAGCTGAAACACTTACCCAATCAATTCCAGTTACACCCATTCCTACAAATGCTCACATTCAACTCGATTCGACCGTTAACGAGCTGAACCAAGCTGTTGAGAATATGTCTCAATCGAATGTGAATTTTGAGAATCTATATATTCTTACTGTTGGAAATATGTCCATTGACATTTCTCACTACTGAAAACCGAAAAAATCACCACTACACTTGATTCATTCACCCCACAAAAGCCCCAATTTCTGAGCCATAATACTGAAACAGAGGCAATTGCCTCGAGTGCTTCCTCTCTGGGGGAGATTGAAAAGGAAATTGATGATTTTCCTGTTGCTGTGCAGAATGAGTATGCAAATGCTGAGACATTCGATTCTGAGGACGATTAAATGAAGGAGGCCGACGCGAATGCTAGCTCAGGTGAACTAACTCTTATCTTTTTAATACTGATGAATCTGAATAGATTGCTTTTCGGAGGAATTTTGAGAAAGAAAAGAGAAAGAGGATCCCTGTTCAACGAAGGAAATTCGGCTATGTGTTCATTAGAGTTGATTACTCTAACTCACTGAGGAGACAGAAGAAAGGAAGTAGTGTTGATGATGAACCGTTTCAAGTTCTTTTCTTAATCGGAGGAAGAAAATGTGGTTACTGAGAAATGAGTCAAAAGGAAATATGATCTAAAGGGAAAGAAGGTTGCTGCTGAACGAGACTTGTCCAAATGAATTGAAAATTCTGATCCAGAAGATAATCCCATTGTGCATGAGATTAAGAAGACTCTGAGGAAGAATGCTGCATCAAATGCTGAAGCAAGTGCTGCAACACCAGACCCTGATGACTGTAGAGGTGATGATTCTGAGAAGAGCAATAGTATGGACTCTAAATCAGTTGAGGAGACAAATTCTGAAGGAGGTAATTCTGATCCTGATAATGATTTTAAACTGATAGGTTAGTTGCTAAAATCACTAAGCTATCTAGATGAAAGTTGTTAATGGAAAGAAGAATTAATATTGCTGATTTTGAGAGTAAAGAGTTGATACAATTTTTGAAAGGAAATTGTTAGAAACTATAACTTTGAGTGATACTTTTGTTTTTGATTGGGTATATGTATATTATGCTTGACTTAGGACGAGTACGGGTAGACGGAGCTCTAAATGATATGGGAATGTACAATTTAGGGGGAGATCAGTTCCATTTACTATAGAATTGATTAATGAACTCTTAGAGATACAGCTTGTGATTCATGAAGATGAACCTGATTTGAACTTGCTTGCTACTTCTATAACTGGGGGTAGATTAACTAGGTGACATACTTTTATGCTTGCTAAAGATCACACATCTCTATACTTTGTACTCCATAAATTGATTGTCTACAATTGGATACCCTATACAAATTCAACTAAGGTGAATAAGGATTAAGCTATATAGTTGTATAAGATTTTTGTGTTGAAGAATTTCAATCTGGATTTAACTATATTCACCACATGCAGTTTGTAGTGATATTTATTATAAAGGGATTTTACCTTACCCTGTGTTGATATGTTTATACCTCAAGAGGCATGAATTTTTAAACCTAAGGAAACTGAGGTTATTAGAGGCAATGTACCCTTGACTACAATCTCACCTGCTCTGTTACTTGGTGAAAGGATTGTTGATTTGCTTTGTTACACAATCCAGATGGTTCTGATCACATAGATGCTTTTATTCCAACTCGACCAGCTCCAGCAACACTTGAACAGAGAAATGCTACACCGAATGTGAAGAACATTGGTGGTCACATTGGTCAAAACTTTTCTATTTCTAGATCTTTTATTTTACTTCAACTGAAATGTTTACAGGACTCTATTGATGGCCTTCAGTTCCTTAAAGTCCAATGGTTAGAGACGCTTTCTACTACCACAGGGGGAGAAACACCATCAACTTCAGGGGTTCGAAGTGAAGAGCTCCATGGAGATGTACTAGAAGCTGATTGTGTACCTGATGCTATTCATGAAGAGACCGTTGAACCAAATGTTATAGTTCATTTGCTACAACGTGCACTGTTATTGAAGAGGAGGAGGATTAATTTGATGATGTTGATGAACGTATGGATGTTCTTTATAACATCTAAACAGGTTATGGTAACAACTGAACAGGTTGATAAAAGATAGGGGGAGGGCTGAACATTATAAGTGCTTATGTGCAGGAAGGTGATGCTGCAGTTGTTGATACAGCAATATATGTCACATATTTAGTTTCTTAAGTATTTGTGCCTTTTATACTTCCCTTGATCTTATGCATTGTTGCTACTGTGTTTAAGTTGATTTAGAGACTTTGTTTTTCCTTCCTAGTTGATAGGTTGTCTTTTATTCAACTTGCTTAATTTGTCTGCACTTATGATAATAGATTACTGCTTTTATGCTTAAATTGTTTTCTTACTTATCATTATTTGCTTACTGCATGTTGTATATGTTAGTTGTTTATTGTATTTATTTTTTCCCTAACTTTGCTCTATTTTCAGTATGCTTAAATTGTTTGCCTTAAAGAATTATTCTTATTGGCTTACTGCTTGCTAATTTTAGGTCTTTGTTAATTGTTGTTTGTTTTGTTTTTCTAACTTGCCTTATTATTCATTTTGCTTAAATTGTTTGCTTTGAGGATAATATAGAAGTGCACCTCTCTTTAATTATCATGTGATTATTGTTTAGTGCTTAAATTGTTTGCTTTGATGATAATATAATTTATAAGTACACTTCTCCTTAATTCTCATTTGCTTACTGCTTATTGTTTAAGTCTTTGTTAGATATTATTTCTTTTGTATTTCATTTTGTTTTTTGCTCTGATTTATGATCGTTTGTGTCTTACATAAATCTTAAGTTATGTCTTCCAAACTTAACTTGTGAATTTAGTAAATTACTTATGTTGTGAATAAATATATTGTTTATACTTGTTCTGTTTTGGATAAAATTATCTTGATCTTATGGCATGGATCATTGTAAGATTATCTTTGATCTTCAATCGATTTGATCCAACAATTACAACAGGTATTTTCTTGACTAGTATTTAGTGTAGATGTTCACCTCAACTAAATACATAATACTGGGTATGTATAGAAATATATGTGAATCAGGTGTGTTGTAGTCGAAAGGTCAAATTGGGGGAGATTGTAGATGTTGTTAACTCTTAAATGTATCAACATTCTCAACAACATCTTAATTTGACCTTCCGAGATTTTTTCTAAGTCTTTTCAGAAATGTTACATTAAATGTTGAGCTAAATGCTATCACATTTCAGGCGGCGATCTAGAAGGTTCTACAAGGATCTGGAAACTGGAAGATTCCAGAACCTAGGAGAACGTGCTAGAAGAGCTAGAAGAGGTTGAAAGCAGTTTAGAACGACCTGGACCATTGTGGAAGGATCTAGAATGATCATGGAAGTTGAGGTCCTAAAAAATAGGATCTTACATCCTAAAAAATAGGATCTTATATGGAAGCCTCTAGAATTCGTTTTTCTCTCTATAAATACAGAAGGAAGGCCCCATAATTCAGTGTGTACTACTCGATCAATATCCTAGACTAATGTTCATCCTGTTAGGAAATTGTGGCCCCAGTAGTTATACCATTTAGTTCATACGAAGTATCTCACTCGTATGACTGTGCGCTTTTCTTTATCAATTGAGAGTGTAATCATAGATAGGACTAGCATTTCGGCGGTGTATAGTTTATACACTTAGTTCGTTTTTAGAACAAGGCACCTGCCTCGTTTGTAGTTTCTGTTGTGAAGGTTATTGCTGTAACATTTCACACAACATTTATACTTGAAGATAAGTATTGATATTTCGCCGTAAGGCTAACATAGATTTTTATTTATAAAATCTATGTTAAAAATATTTCCATTGTGTCTCGTTTGTTTTTAGTGTTTCAAGTCTTCCGTTCTGTATCTTTATTTCTGATATTCTGTTAGAGTCAGTGTTGTACAATTTGTCTCAACATTTAGTACAACATTAATATGTTTTTACTTAAACACTATACCCCACACACTTTCATTATGTATCACACATATAATATTATATTATAATTATTAATGCATTCTTGTGTTCTTAGTTATATGTTGATGTTTGTTTAGTTTAGTTCAGAATACACCAACAATCCATATAATACTACAGCAATACAATAATGACACCCACCTCGTTAACTTTTAAGAAAAGTTACAAACTTCTTGAATGATTTTAGCAAGCGTAACACAGAAGAGGTTGTCCGAGCTCTGATTGGGCCACTCTTCGCCTAGCACGTTTTCTTGAATATTTAATTATTTATCAGAACTCTTGTTTCTTAATTTACTTAACAATTTTCCTTTATGAGTAAATCTTAAAATCACATAACAAGTAATATCAAAATAATAAATCCAATCAAAAATATTTTTACATTTATCAATTGGTGTGCTTCACAAATAATAGCAAATTATGGAGCAACATATAAATTAAGATAACTAAATCGAGTTTATATAGATATTTGAATTAAATGACTTTTGCAAAATCAACAACATTTTAAAAACTTTAATAGTGTTTAATTAGCATATACACAAAAATGGTACTAATACTCAAATAATAAATAATGTATTTATAATAGTCGTAATAACAATAATACTAACACATATTTAATTTAAACATGTTCCTCACTTAACAATCACATACGAGCAACTTATAAAATAATGCAATTAAAGTAGGACCTAACTTAATTATATTTAAAAAATTATTTTTATTTTATTATCACAAATAACGATAGTGATAATAAATATATTAACATTGTGTTTACACTTGACACACAAATAATCCACAAATCAAAAAGCATCCATTCGGCACATATATTATGAAATACACAATTAATTAAAGTTACTTATAACAATAAATAGAAACATCAGTTAAGATAGATGGAGTTCTAGTTTTCCATTTTGTATTGTCTCTACGCACTACAAAAAAAGTATACAAATAGAGAGGGATTTGGCGAGGGAAAAGTCCTCTTTAACATGAATAACGAGGGATTTCCCTTGCCAGAATTTCTTCGCTATTTTTTGCCGAGCATTTTAATTTATCCCTCGCTTGGCCGCGAGCAATAAATTCCCCCGCCTGCCAGCGAGCATTAAATCCCTCGCCCTTTATCATTTTTAAAACAATGTCACTCGTTAAAAGGCGAGGGATTTATAATTCCCTCGCCATTTTGCGAGGGTTTTTTGAACCCTCGGTATTTCCCTCTCCATTTTCTCCCCTCGTAAAATCCCTCGCCATTTAACGAGGGATTACATACCCTCGCAATTTTCCCTTGCAATTTTGACAATTATTTGTAGTGACGGTCTAGTATCATTGTTTGCGAAAAATTTGTTTAACTATAAAGTAGACATTTAGATCTTTAAGAAACATTTCAAAAATCTGTTTTAAAAAGATTTAACATATGCCGAATATTTTTATGGATTTGGGTACGATTACGCCTGTGTCAGTTTTGATCCTTTTTACTCAGAAATTTAAAATAAAAATAGCTATAGTTGTTTAATTCCAACAAAATTTGTTTCCATAGCCTTTCAATATATTTCTATCAACATAGATATATTCCCACAATTTAATTGTGGCTCCGAAGATAATATTTTGTAATTTTGCAAAATTGGGCATCCTTTAAAACTGTGAATTTTTGCATATGTTTGTCAATCATTTCTCGTCAAATGACTAATTCAATTAACATGAAATCTTGGGGTAAATACACTATACTATATAAAGTTTATAGGCAAGAAAATCGTTTGTGAAAAACGCATCTCGAAGTCGAGTAAAAATTACTCCGAAGTTTTGAACCTGAAATGATGCTCTGTTTTTTCCAGTTTTTCCCAGCTTACTGCTTGATTTTTAAACGTGAATATCTATCGTTCTATCCGACCAATTTGTGTAATATTTTACATTCTGACTCTCTACGATATGGAGAAAATACTCGCGTTGGTTTCGTGTCAAAATCATATTTCGTTTAAAAGATATAAGCCTCCAAAATCACTGCTTTAGTAGTTTTGACACATATTCTTTAAAAATTCATATCTCTTAAACCGTTGACTCAATTCGTACAAGATTTATACAGTAAGTTCATAACTCAACATATTTCATTTCCATATTTTTATTTTTAGCAAAAACACCCTGTAATAAAAGTCGAACTACAGAGCAGTAGCTATGTTCTTAAATTCCAAGTTTTTTGGTTTTGTGACTTACCATGTTCGTGCATAGAAATGGGCGGCATAACATTACTATAATCGAAAACTAAAATGATGAATGTAAAGTACAACAATCAAGGAACACATAAGAGTTTTAAACTAACAAATATCATAAAATTTAAACAAGTTAAAAGATCATATATATATATAAAAACAACACAGTGCAGTTTTTAGTTTACGGGTTTACGGAACAACCTTTGTGATTTTCGGTTAGGATTCGAATGGTTTGGAGCCTGGGTACTGAGTATATCGATCATGGACTAAGAGGGGTCGATTTTTCAAGATATTAGTAAGAAAACAAGAATCAAGTAAGCATAATTTCTGGATAAGTCGAAAACAGGGGAAAGAATGAAAATTGTGTTTCCTTCACCTCTCTATGGATTGTTTGGATTGAACTTATGTTCCTTCACTTTGGATTCAACTCGGATTATGAGAGGACGTCTGGAACTTCAATAAAATGGCAGAAACAATCAGATTCTTTCTATGAATTAGAAGAACCGATCGAAAAGACAAAAGGAAGAAGAAATAAAGTATTCTTCTCCTTAATCTTTGAATCCATTTTTCTAGAAATGAAGAAGGGGGATCTTTGGCTTGTATTTTGGAGAGAGTGAATGAAGTAAGAAGGGAGTGATGGAGGGTATATATAGAAGATGAATTACACGGTGATTGGCCAAGAAGAGAGGTGGATGGGGCCATACTTTATTTCAATTGGACTAAAATTGCAAGTAGGGAATATTTGTTATCGTCACGGTATTTTTTATTTACTACAAATTCGTTACTTATATTCGTGTTAGTTTGTCACAGAAAATTACGCAAGAGCTATAAATATTTATTAAGGATTTATGGTGATAAAATCGTCGCAAGTCTAATTGATGTTGAAGTAGTTTTGATAAGCCAAAAGAAGACTTGAATATATTCTAAGTGTTGACTGATCTAATTATGGAAGTCGTCTTATGAAGATCAGTAGAGTATAAAAGTTTAAAAGAAAAGTTTAAGTATGAAAAGAAAGACAAGTACGATTTTATAAGTACTATGTTATATATGTTAGGATTTATGATGAGCAAGATAAATGATGTATAGAAGCTCATATTTCATGTATTGTTCGAATATTGATGTATAGATCTTAAGTTGACTAAGCTGATTTATAAAGCTTAAAGTAATGTAATAGTCTTATTAGGTTAGTTGATAGAATTCTACTGAAGATTGAAGACAGGAAGACTCGCGACCAGACCAGACAAGATGAGTGAAGAAGAAGACTGAAGATTTGTCTAAGTATGGAGACTAGACAAGTGCGCAAGTAAGAAGAAAATCTTAAGTCAGAAACGCGTATTGGATATATATTGAAGAGTTAGTTATGGAATAACTAATTAACTGAAGAAACGCGTGGAAAGATAAGGATTAACAGTTAGAAGTCAGTTATCAAGAAAAGTTAGTTGGATAACAGAAAGTTCTTGATTTCAGAGGCTTATAAATAAGTGAAGATCGTTGACGGTTATGGGTAATCGTTACTACTGATTCTAAGAGATTTCAAAGCAAATTACTGAAGAGATATTCAAAGCAAAGAAGCTCACAGAGTTGAAGTTTAGAAAGTTCAAGCCAGAAGACAAGTGAAGAATTCGAAGAAGGCTACTACTGAACTAGAGAAGTTTTTCTTTTATTGTTTTTGTTCAAGTTGCTAGTTACTTGTAAAACTACTAGTTGTTAGATCGAAGATATATCTGGAGATATAATCGAAAAGATCGAAGTCTTATTTCTTGGGACTTAAAGCCACAAGAACACACTACTCGAAAAGAAGAGTAATAAGAATTTTGCAACTGGAGTTGTGAGAGTGGATGTAGACAAGTTGTCGAACCACTATAAACTTTGTGTTGTTTACTTTACTGTTTTATTTGTTGTTTGATTGATTACGTGTTTAATTGATTAAAACTGCATATAGACAAGACAAGATCAGTGTTCATCGATATTAGTTGAGTATAAACTGTTGGGCTCATTATTAATTCTAATATTTCCGCATTGCGTATTTTGATATATTGAAAGATTTTGAAAAGTCTATTCACCCCCCACTAGACGTTTTCCTAGCTTACTCAATATTATCTACTCAACTAGGGACCTACAAGTGGTATCAGAGCAGTAGTTTACGAACTGCTATTTCTTGATAACCCACTAAAGACTTGGGTGAAATCTTGGTTTTGTGCTATACGTGTTCTTATCGCTGTTCTTGAAATTATCTGAATCTTTGATCTACACTTCATACTACTAATCTTCTTGAAATCATGTCTCTTGAAATTAGTGTTAATAAACTACCTAAGTTTTCTATCCAGGATTATGACTACTGGAAGCTGAGAATGGAGGCGATTTTCAGCTCTACTCATGATATTATGATATTTGCTATTCAAGAAGAACCAATCAAAACAATGGTGCCTAATACTGCCAATCTGGACAAAACAAAATATGTTGGCGTACTCGTCGCCAAACCCAGGTCAGAACTAACAACTGAAGAAATAAGGCAGAATAACCTGGACAGCTTGGCCAAAAACTACATTTTCAATACCCTTTGTAACGCCCCGGTTTTCAGAAAGTCAACCTTCGAGGTTTGACTCTCCAAAACCCGAGTCATTACTTAGTGATCGTGAAAACTGAGCCTAAAAATTTCTTGAAAAATAATGAAAAGATAAGCATAAGATTAAAACATCGCAGCGGAAAATCATTTAATACATTAAGTTCCATAATATAACATAAGTTCATATGTTTCATAGTTATAACCTTAAGTTATTTTAGCAAAAGCATCATCGACGAGTCTCGAGTACAACTCTCGATGGATGTGGTAATAAATTCAAAAGTACAATAGTTTGAAAGTTAAACATGTCCAACAATATTTTTGGGGGTTGTTTGAAGCTCTAAAGTACTTTGCCCTTTTCCAGGCTTTGATTCAGCTTCTAAAATAATATTATGAGGATTTCCTTAAGGGATTTGGAGGAAGAATTCCTCCTAAGTGATGGTGGTGGTGGATTTCTCTATTTTCTTCTCTACCACTCTTACTAGCAAGGACATTGTGAAATGAAGTTGTGGTATGGAGAGGGGGAGGATGGACCTTTAAATAGGGTGGATAAGTGTGGAGGGCAAGCCTTGGGGTATCTTGGGGAGCAAGAAGACTAGGGGAGCAAGAAGACTTGGGGAGCAAGAATGTCTTGGGGAGTAAGAATCGGGTATTTGCAACTTGGTACATGAATTAGTAGGAAATGTGATCTGTGTCCTATAGGCTTTAGGGTGAACGAAATTATGTGTGTTTGGGCCCAAGTTTTGCAGCCCAAATGTGGTTAGGTGCTATATAATATTTGTTGTTGGGTTTCGGTATTTTAATGTTCGGTTTTCGATTCCGAGCAATTAATTTATTATCGATAAATGCTGAAATATTCACGGTTTTAAAATGTCACAATTATTCAAGTTTATAAGTCTTGACTTCAATTAATTTTATTTGTTTAACCATAGAATTAACCTTTATTTAATGTGCTAGCAGTGCCTCTGGCTCAGAATGCTCGTCTGTCACCTGCAGAATTCAAATCTTCACGCAAAATATTCTTATCACAATAAGTTCTATTTAATCATTTTTGGGATGATCTTTAAATCATAATTTTTGTTTTTGGGTTATTACATCCTACCCACCTTAAAAGAATTTCGACCCCGAAATTCACTTACTCGTATTCTAAAGACAACTAGGGTACTTCGCTAAGATCTCGTCTTCTGTTTTCCAAGTGGCTTCTTCTTTTCCATGTCTACTCCACTGTACTAGGAATAAAGGAATCTCTCGATTTCTTAAAATGTGAATCTTTCTTCCCAAGATTGTCATAGGCACTTCCTCATAGGTTAGATCTCGACTTATTTCTAAATCCTTGAAACTAACAACGTGATCTAAATCACTAATATATTTCCTGATCGTGGACACGTGAAACACATTGTGCACTTGAGCTAACTCTGGTGGTAAAGCTAAACGGTAGGCCATATCTCCAACTTTATCCAAAATATCGAATGGTCCTATGTAGCGGGGCTTCAGCTTCCCTCTTTTCCAAATTGAAATAGCCCATTTATCGGCGCGACTCTTAGAAATACCTTCTCGCCGACTTCAAAGTGTTAATCTATTCTCCGAATATCAGCATATGATTTCTGGTGGTCCTATACCGTCTTAATCCTTCCTTCAAAGTCTGTCTCTTGTTCTGAACTTCTTACAGTTGCTTTTTTTTTTTTCTTCAACTAATCTATTCCCAAAATTATTTCGAATTCTTTCATTTGTGTCCATCCACTTCTATACTTATCGCTATGACCTAATCCCGAAAGTTTATCCTATCCCTAGATGGTTTACTCACACTTAAAACTTCACACATAACTACATGGAGGTATCCTATGAGAAGTCGGGGAAAGAAAGAAAATATGTTACTGCATATAGTTATGATGAAATTCAAAGGTAAGAACCTAACATTTAAACAACAAGGCTCTAGTATCAATCGTGTAATAGAGCGCACGGTAAACCTGAACTTACTGTCATGATCAGCAGCACGGTTCTCGGGCTACGATTGTTACACGTTAGAGAACCAATAACACAGGTTGTAAATATCAGGTAAAAATAAACGGATAAAATAATGCAACTAGCATTACACAAGATGCATACATATAAATATATAGAGAGAACGAAGTCTCAAAGTGTATGGGGCGGATTTCCCCTATAAAATAATACGGTTTGAAATTAAACAATATACATATATAAACTTGATTCTAAAGCTTAGATTCCGTGCAAAACTTGGCTTGGGCGGCAAGGCATGACTAAGTCCACCAAACTAATTTGCTCACCTAAGGGTGTGTCAACATTCCAAAATTCATAATAAATGGCGTAGGTTTGGGGTAACCACTTTAGAGGAATTCCACTCCTCAAGCGTACAACAATTTCTGCATTCGAGTCTACAAGTCATAATGTTCTATCTATACCTCCCCATACAAAGCAAATCTAGAAACAGTCATTAGAAAAGAAATAAAATAGTAATAATATATAATCCTGGACTAAGACACTTGTTATGCATTTTACTCACATTATAGTGAAGCAAGTATGCTGTTCGCAGACATGCTTTTATCAAAGTAATTGAGTAATTATTTGTATGGGTATTTTCATTCCTCTTTTTACATACATAGGTGTCTTTTAATATTTAGGTTTGAGATTTCATGATCTCATTGGTTCATTTCTTTGTAAGAATTTAAATCTTTTATACAATTACATACCTGGAGGCTTTTCCGGCTCGCTGTTGTAGACACATTTCCCCACTAGTAATATCTTTGAAAGTAATTTCACATTCTTTAATATTTCATGAAAGATGTGATTCGATCTTATCACTTATAAAATACATATAATAAGTATACACATTTCTCAAAACATGGAAAATTTAAAGTGAAGACATTTTATTTCTTGAAAAATTTTGTTAAGGAAGGAAATAAATCATTTGGTCCAAAGGTTTGAACCTAGGCTCTGATACCACCTGTAACGCCCCGGTTTTCAGAAAGTCAACCTTCGAGGTTTGACTCTCCAAAACCCGAGTCATTACTTAGTGACCGTGAAAACTGAGCCTAAAAATTTCTTGAAAAATAATGAAAAGATAAGCATAAGATTAAAACATTGCAGCGGAAAATCATTTAATACATTAAGTTCCATAATATAACATAAGTTCATATGTTTCATAGTTATAACCTTAAGTTATTTTGGCAAAAGCATCATCGACGAGTCTCGAGTACAACTCTCGATGGATGTGGTTATAAATTCAAAAGTACAATAGTTTGAAAGTTAAACATGTCCAACAATATTTTTGGGGGTTGTTTGAAGCTCTAAAGTACTTTGCCCTTTTCCAGGCTTTGATTCAGCTTCTAAAATAATATTATGAGGATTTCCTTAAGGGATTTGGAGGAAGAATTTCTCCTAAGTGATGGTGGTGGTGGATTTCTCTATTGTCTTCTCTACCACTCTTACTAGCTAGGACATTGTGAAATGAAGTTGTGGTATGGAGAGGGGGAGGATGGACCTTTAAATAGGGTGGATAAGTGTGGAGGGCAAGCCTTGGGGTATCTTGGGGAGCAAGAAGACTTGGGGAGCAAGAATGTCTTGGGGAGTAAGAATCGGGTATTTGCAACTTGGTACATGAATTAGTAGGAAATGTGATCTTTGTCCTATGGGCTTTAGGGTGAACGAAATTATGTGTTTTTGGGCCCAAGTTTTGCAGCCCAAATGTGGTTAGGTGCTATATAATATTTGTTGTTGGGTTTCGGTATTTTAATGTTCGATTTTCGCTTCCGAGCAAATAATTTATTATCGATAAATGCTGAAATATTCACGGTTTTAAAATGTCACAATTATTCAACTTTATAAGTCTTGACTTCCATTAATTTTATTTGTTTAACCGTAGAATTAACCTTTATTTAATGTGCTAATAGTGCCTCTGGCTCAGAATGCTCGTCTGTCACCTGCAAAATTCAAATCTTCACGCAAAATATTCTTATCACAATAAGTTCTATTTAATCATTTTTGGGATGATCTTTAAATCATAATTTTTGTTTTTGGGTTATTACATCCTACCCACCTTAAAAGAATTTCGACCCCGAAATTCACTTACTCGTATTCTAAAGACAACTAGGGTACTTCGCTAAGATCTCGTCTTCTGTTTTCCAAGTGGCTTCTTCTTTTCCATGTCTACTCCACTGTACTAGGAATAAAGGAATCTCTCGATTTCTTAAAATGTGAATCTTTCTTCCCAAGATTGTCATAGGCACTTCCTCATAGGTTAGATCTCGACTTATTTCTAAATCCTTGAAACTAACAACGTGATCTAAATCACTAATATATTCCCTGATCGTGGACACGTGAAACACATTGTGCACTTGAGCTAACTCTGGTGGTAAAGCTAAACGGTAGGCCATATCTCCAACTTTATCCAAAATATCGAATGGTCCTATGTAGCGGGGCTTCAGCTTCCCTCTTTTCCAAATTGAAATAGCCCTTTTATCGGCGCGACTCTTAGAAATACCTTCTCGCCGACTTCAAAGTGTTAATCTATTCTCCGAATATCAGCATATGATTTCTGGTGGTCCTATACCGTCTTAATCCTTCCTTCAAAGTCTGTCTCTTGTTCTGAACTTCTTACAGTTGCTTTTTTTTTTTTTCTTCAACTAATCTATTCCCAAAATTATTTCGAATTCTTTCATTTGTGTCCATCCACTTCTATACTTATCGCTATGACCTAATCCCGAAAGTTTATCCTATCCCTAGATGGTTTACTCACACTTAAAACTTCACACATAACTACATGGAGGTATCCTATGAGAAGTCGGGGAAAGAAAGAAAATATGTTACTGCATATAGTTATGATGAAATTCAAAGGTAAGAACCTAACATTTAAACAACAAGGCTCTAGTATCAATCGTGTAATAGAGCGCACGGTAAACCTGAACTTACTGTCATGATCAGCAGCACGGTTCTCGGGCTACGATTGTTACACGTTAGAGAACCAATAACACAGGTTGTAAATATCAGGTAAAAATAAACGGATAAAATAATGCAACTAGCATTACACAAGATGCATACATATAAATATATAGAGAGAACGAAGTCTCAAAGTGTATGGGGCGGATTTCCCCTATAAAATAATACGGTTTGAAATTAAACAATATACATATATAGACTTGATTCTAAAGCTTAGATTCCGTGCAAAACTTGGCTTGGGCGGCAAGGCATGACTAAGTCCACCAAACTAATTTGCTCACCTAAGGGTGTGTCAACATTCCAAAATTCACAATAAATGGCGTAGGTTTGGGGTAACCACTTTAGAGGAATTCCACTCCTCAAGCGTACAACAATTTCTGCATTCGAGTCTACAAGTCATAATGTTCTATCTATACCTCCCCATACAAAGCAAATCTAGAAACAGTCATTAGAAAAGAAATAAAATAGTAATAATATATAATCCTGGACTAAGACACTTGTTATGCATTTTACTCACATTATAGTGAAGCAAGTATGCTGTTCGCAGACATGCTTTTATCAAAGTAATTGAGTAATTATTTGTATGGGTATTTTCATTCCTCTTTTTACATACATAGGTGTCTTTTAATATTTAGGTTTGAGATTTCATGATCTCATTGGTTCATTTCTTTGTAAGAATTTAAATCTTTTATACAATTATATACCTGGAGGCTTTTCCGGCTCGCTGTTGTAGACACATTTCCCCACTAGTAATATCTTTGAAAGTAATTTCACATTCTTTAATATTTCATGAAAGATGTGATTCTTATCACTTATAAAATACATATAATAAGTATACACATTTCTCAAAACTTGGAAAATTTAAAGTGAAGACATTTTATTTCTTGAAAAATTTTGTTAAGGAAGGAAATAAATCATTTGGTCTAAAGGTTTGAACCTAGGCTCTGATACCACCTGTAACGCCCCGGTTTTCAGAAAGTCAACCTTTGAGGTTTGACTCTCCAAAACCCGAGTCATTACTTAGTGACCGTGAAAACTGAGCCTAAATATTTCTTGAAAAATAATGAAAAGATAAGCATAAGATTAAAATATTGCAGCGGAATATCATTTAATACATTAAGTTCCATAATATAACATAAGTTCATATATTTCATAGTTATAACCTTAAGTTATTTTAGCAAAAGCATCATCGACGAGTCTCTAGTACAACTCTCGATGGATGTGGTAATAAATTCAAAAGTACAATAGTTTGAAAGTTAAACATGTCAATTATTAATATTATCATTAGGTAGTTATATATATCATATATATATATATATATATATATGGGGTCTTCGTGTCTACGGAAGCTCCGGGGCCTCCATGTCATGACCTGAAAATGTTAAAGATTTGGGGCGTGAGATAAATCTCAGTGGACAACCTGTACGCTGTTATACAGATTGGTATAATTCTAAAATTTAAAAGCTTTTACCCTTTCCCACATTTCAGTCTTTCATTTGTGTATTACCTTACTCTTTTAATCGTTCCTTTAAGTTCTTGCGTTAAATGGCTCTTTGGTAGAGTCTTAGCTCTCTTATATGGGGGGCAACTGGTAGCGATTACCACGTCCCTTTCCCTAATCAACCATCATATGGGGGGGCAACGGGTAGCGATTACCACGTCCCTTCCCCTAATCAACCTTTATATGGGGGGCAACGGGTAGCGACTACCACGTCCCTTCCGCTAATCAACCATCATATGGGGGGGCAACGGGTAGCGATAACCACGTCCCTTCCCCTAATCAACCATCATATGGGGGGCAATAGGTAGCGACTACCACGACCCTTCCCCTAATCAACCTTCATATGGGGGGGGGGGGGCAACGGGTAGCGACTACCACGCCCCTTCCCCTAATCAACCTTCATATGGGGGGGCAACGGGTAGCGACTACCACGTCCCTTCCCCTAATCAACCTTCACACCAGCTTTACATATATAGTTATTCCATTTTTGTATCATGTGTTTTCATAATCTTTCTTAACTTCATTCTTATTTAGTTTCCTTTAGAACACACCAACAGTCCATATAACATTTACATCGGCAATACAGTTAGTGTCACCCACTCTTTACATATAGAGTTATGTCATTTTTGTATTATGTGTTTTCATAATCTTTCTTAACTTCAATCTTATTTTGTTTCCTTTAGAACATACCAACAGTCCATATAACATTTACATTGGCAAATACAGTTAGTGTCACCCACCTAGTAACTTTTGAGATAAAGTTATAAACTTCTTCAAAGCTTTTAGTTCTGCAGGGACGTCCGAGCTCTTCGCCAAACCACACTTTACCTAGCACAGTCTTTTGTCATCTTAGTCTTTAGTTAATTTCGTGTAAGGTGTTTAAGTGTTTTCGGCTTTCCTTTCATTTCAAGTCTCTTAGTATTTCAAAAATCAATTGTTCAATGATGCTTTTTATTTTACAAAATCATTTACGGGTCCAACGGCGTTGTCAAGCTTCATTTTCTTAGGTTCTTTGTACTTAAAAGATTTCGTGTTACATATTGACGTTTTCTTTGGTCATTCAATCATCTTGTCAAGTTATAACATCGAAGCACATAATCTAGTCATGTAGTTCTAAATGAAATGTTATTCACACAATTCACACAACATGCACATATCTTGAAAGTTTGCATAATTCGTCCTTTTCTTTGACAAAACGACTTATTTACGTGTATAACTTAAATAAAATACTTGCACACATGTAAAATTCATAAATCCCATATATGTCACACTAAAATTTATAAGGGTTACAATTCACCTAAATTCCTAAATTTGATATTTATGAAAAGTGGGTGAATTTGTAACTCAAAGTGGCTTTTCCCATTTTCTGCAAAACTGTACAAGTTTTAGTTATTTGATTTATTTCTCCAAAACGGTTCACTATAAAATCCCCAAACTTTTATATCTTAAACAATACTGTAGTTTAAGTATTCTAGAATTGTATTATGATTTATGGAAAATTAAAACATGGGTAAATAAATTGTTGAACTTACTGCTGTTACTACAGCCCTGTTTTGTACACATATATTTCCATAATTTATTTCACCCAAAATAATGAACAAAAGACTACAATCTTTTATTATGTTTTAAAAAACTGTATTAGGAGTATCTCCAAATATTTCCACGAATTATAGACTGATATAAAGGGGCTTAAAGGGGATATTACGTGGCTAATTTTGTTTTTACTCAGCACTAAACACATAAATTTCAAGGAATTGTTTCTCTCCAGTGGCTAAACAAAGTGTTACGAATATCGGGTGTGTTATTCTAGACTTCATATAGGACATTACCATATTTTTTACACAATTTTTATACAAATAAAACATATGCAAAACACCTCGTCAAACAGACTATCCAGAAGGTGCACGATTTCAACCTCATCACTATCAAGGTTCATTTTTCGCTATAGATCATGCTTCAACCTAAGAATAACAGTTATAGATGATAGAACAACAATATTAACATATGGATGGGTTTATAGACACATGAAAACATATTTATTGGGACAAGATCATGCATGTATCATCAAAGTTCTTCAAATTCACAAAAACTAGAGTTGTTTGCATACCTTCTTAGATTTTGGGGGTTGTTTGAAGCTCTAAAGTACTTTGCCCTTTTCCAGGATTTGATTCAGCTTCTAAAATAATATTATGAGGATTTCCTTAAGGGATTTGGAGGAAGAATTCCTCCTAAGTGATGGTGGTGGTGGATTTCTCTATTTTCTTCTCTACCACTCTTACTAGCTAGGACATTGTGAAATGAAGTTGTGGTATGGAGAGGGGGAGGATGGACCTTTAAATAGGGTGGATAAGTGTGGAGGGCAAGCCTTGGGGTATCTTGGGGAGCAAGAAGACTTGGGGAGCAAGAATGTCTTGGGGAGTTAGAATCGGGTATTTGCAACTTGGTACATGAATTAGTAGTAAATGTGATCTTTGTCCTATGGGCTTTAGGATGAACGAAATTATGTGTGTTTGGGCCCAAGTTTTGCAGCCCAAATGTGGTTAGGTGCTATATAATATTTGTTGTTGGGTTTCAGTATTTTAATGTTCGGTTTTCGCTTCCGAGCAATTAATTTATTATCGATAAATGCTGAAATATTCACGGTTTTAAAATGTCACAATTATTCAACTTTATAAGTCTTGACTTCAATTAATTTTATTTGTTTAACCGTAGAATTAACCTTTATTTAATGTGCTAGTAGTGCCTCTGGCTCAGAATGCTCGTCTGTCACCTGCAAAATTCAAATCTTCACGCAAAATATTCTTATCACAATAAGTTTTATTTAATCATTTTTGGGATGATCTTTAAATCTTAATTTTTGTTTTTGGGTTATTACATCCTACCCACCTTAAAAGAATTTCGACCCCGAAATTCACTTACTCGTATTCTAAAGGCAACTAGGGTACTTCGCTAAGATCTCGTCTTCTGTTTTCCAAGTGGCTTCTTCTTTTCCATGTCTACTCCACTGTACTAGGATTAAAGGAATCTCTCGATTTCTTAAAATGTGAATCTTTCTTCCCAAGATTGTCATAGGCACTTCCTCATAGGTTAGATCTCGACTTATTTCTAAATCCTTGAAACTAACAACGTGATCTAAATCACTAATATATTTCCTGATTGTTGGTCCTTGGTGGATTATGACACAAGTGTATGGGGGGGGGGGAATGCACTTGTGTTTGCAATTTCTTTTCTTTTTAACAAAACTGATCTTATCAGGCAGGTTGTCTCACAACTGGCCTGAGTGAACTTTGATAGATACTTGTCCTACTGATTACTATTGAGTGATCAGTTGGCTAAATATCTAAAAGAGTTGCTAAGTGCGGAATGTGGTTGGCCTTTGACTTAAAGAAATACTCCAAGTTAATTTCTGAAAAGATACAGTTATCAGGGACTTTGTCCAAAATAGATTTTCTCACTTACTGACTTTTGCTTCTTTAAAATATGTTTGAATGTAAGTGCAATAAAGAATGCAGTAAGTAAATGACACACAAGTTTATAGTGGTTCAGAGACTCAAGCTCCTACATCCACTTTCCCTGATTGAACAGGATAATTCCTTCACAATGGAATTAGCTTGTTTTATAGTGCCAAGGTGCACTGATCAACAACACTCTCTTAGTGTTTTGATCCCTAGGATAATCTGAGTCCTAGTGCTCAATCTCTCTGAGTTAAGACTGTGTTTCACTCTAACAGTCCTTAACTCCTCACTTCTACAACAAACACTCTCTTCACTAAATGAGATAAGGTTTGAGGTTTGGTTCCAACTAGAAGAGATACCCTTTACAATAAGATCAGTGTAAAGGCTTAGGATATCTCAATGCTAAGTTTTGGATGTTTACAAAGATTGGCTTAGCTAATTGAAGTGATTTAGGAAAGTTGGGATTCTTAAGAACAGCTTGGTTTCCTTTGAAAGCTTGATAATAGTTTGATAGCTTGTAGTTGGATTATGAATCCCTTTGATCACTTCTGTATTTATAGACAAGTTTGAACAACTAACCGTTGGAGGGATAGCAATTCAAATATGTCTATTTGCAGCACCATTGAAACGACTATGAAGCTTGGCATCCTTTTATCCACTGTGTAAAAGGGCTCTTCAATGGTTGCTTGAATGAATGTGTTGACTTCTGACAAATGCGGCTGAGAAGACTTGCGTCAGTTTCCAAATTTGCACATTGTCCTAGGTTGATTTGTGGCAAACTCTACACTCACTCAACGGTCAGATGGGACAAGCTCCCTGAACATTCCTGCTGCAATTTAGAATGTTCCACCATTCATTCAATGCTTCATTCTTTAATGCTCTAAGTCTTCAATGCTTGTTTCAGGCATGATTGGCAATAAATGCTTCATTAAATGTGTCTTCTGTGGGCTTTGGCATTCAATGCTTTTGATCATTTGTACTTCAACTGTCTTGATCATTTGCATTTATGAGCATTGCTTTACTGCTCTTGATCTCTTCAGCTAAGTTGTCCACTTGGTTAGTCTGTCTTGAAAGTTCAGCAACTTTGGCCTATAGACTTATCAAGCTGCCTAACATTCCAGCTTTGGACAACTATCCTGAACACTAAAATCTCACAACATTCCTCAGATTTTTCACTTAAGCAATCTACATACTCAAGTGTACTGAGACAACTTGCCTGAACTAGACTTGAGCTTATCTCAACTAATCTGAACATCATCAATCAGGGGTTTTCGTATCTAGATCAAAATCATTTTATTCCCAACACTGATCGTGGACACATGAAACACATTGTGCACTTGAGCTAACTCTGGTGGTAAAGTTAAACGGTAGGCCATATCTCCAACTTTATCCAAACTATCGAATGGTCCTATGTAGCGGGGCTTCAGCTTCCCTCTTTTCCAAATTGAAATAGCCTTTAAATCTGCGCGACTCTTATAAATACCTTCTCGCCGACTTCAAAGTGTTAATCTATTCTCCGAATATCAGCATATGATTTCTGGTGGTCCTATATCGTCTTAATCCTTCCTTCAAAGTCTGTCTCTTGTTCTGAACTTCTTACAATTGCTTTTTTTTTTTTTCTTTCAACTAATCTATTCCCAAAATTATTTCGAATTCTTTCATTTGTGTCCATCCACTTCTATACTTATCGCTATGACCTAATCCCGAAAGTTTATCCTATCCCTAGATGGTTTACTCACACTTAAAACTTCACACATAACTACATGGAGGTATCCTATGAGAGGTCGGGGAAAGAAAGAAAATATGTTACTGCATATAGTTATGATGAAATTCAAAGGTAAGAACCTAACATTTAAACAACAAGGCACTAGTATCAATCGTGTAATAGAGCGCACGGTAAACCTGAACTTTGTTGGGATATGAATCCTAAAACAAGTCCTAAATGATGAAAGATAAGATGAAGTTTTGATAAGCCAAAAGTAGATTGAATATTTTCTAAGTGTTGACTGTTCTAGTCTAGTTGAGTTAAGTCATCTTGTACCAGACCAGTGGAGTTCACATAAGTTCACATGAAAAGATAAGTGTTGAATGAAGTACTTATAAATTTGTATATTGTCTATACTTCATATGTGTTTATATTAATTGTTAGATTGTTATCGAGCTATGATAAATGTTGGATAGAGCTCATGATTTTTATATTTAATAGATTAGATTCGTTGTATAGATTATAAGTTGACTAAGCTTGTATTATAAAAGCTTAAAGTAATGTAATAAGTCTTGATAGATTAGTATAGTCTACTGCTAAAGATTGCACGAGAAGACCAGACAAGAAGACTTGAAGTCTACTACTCAAGACAGGTGGACTACAAGACAAGACAAGTACATACTAGTCTACAGAAGACAAGTCAAACTTAAAATTCAACGTGAAGTTAGTTACAAATACGCGTGGAAAGAAACGCGTGGATTGATAAGAAGATTCAGTTAAAGTTAGTTTTCAAGAAAAGTTGGTTACAACTAACTAAGTTCTTGAAGATTGAAGTCTATAAATACTTCATGATGATGATCGTTTGAAGACTACTGATACTTTGACGTTCATACTCAAGTGAAGCATTATCGAAGCATTCAAAAAGAGAATTACTCTCAGAGTTTATTGAAGTTCAGAAAGAAGCCAGAAAGACAAGTGAAGAATCTAAGAGGCTACTACTGAAGATCAGAGAAGTTTTTAGTTTTTGTTTGTTGTTTTTATCAAGTTGCTAGATACTTGTTAAACTTCTAGTTAGATCATAGACATATCTGGAGGTATAGTCTTAGAAGATCTAAGTCTTCTTCTTGGGACTTAAAAGACAGGAATATACACTTGTACTCGATTGGAAGAGTTTAGTGGAAACATCACAACTGGGTTTGTGAGAGTGGATGTAGACAAGTTGTCGAACCACTATAAATCTTTGTGTGTTGTTTACTTTACTGTTTTGTTTATTTGTCTAATTGTTTACATACATAACTGAACAAGACTAGTTGAGTATAGAACAGAGTTCTCGAATTAATAAGTTGAGTATAAACTTGAATTGGGCTCATTGTTAATTTCGTATTCCGCATATTGTATTCTGATATTTCGATAGATTTTTGAAAAGTCTATTCACCCCCCTCTAGACATTTTCACTAGCTTACTCGTTATTAACTCAACTTTGGGGACCTACAAGTGGTATCAGAGCAGTAGTTTACGAACTGCTGTTTCTTGATAACCGACTTAAGACTTAGGGTGAAGTCTTGGTCCTTGATTGTATTTGCTTACGTGTTCTTGATCAATACACTTGTTATATCTGCTTCGTGTTCCCTGTTCTTGACTTATCTGTTTTTCTTGATCATAACTCCACTTAGCACTTATTTTTTGAAATCATGTCTCTTGAGATCAGCGCTAACAAGTTACCCAAGTTCCAGGTTCAGGACTATGACTACTGGAAGCTGCGAATGGAAGCTATTTTCAGTTCCACGCACGACCTAATGATCTCTGTTATCACAGAAGGACCCATTGTTACAATGATTCCAAATACTGCTGTTCTTGACCCAAGCAAACCAATTGGCACTCTCGTCAAGAAACCAAGGTCAAATCTAACCTCAGAAGAAATGCGTCAAAATAATTTGGATAGTTTGGCAAAGAATTATATTTTACACACCCTTCCTAACGAGTATCTAGGAAAAGTGTTAAAATGTAAGACTGCCAAAGAGATGTGGGACAGACTAGTTATCCTTTGTGAAGGGACCTCCCTGATCAAGGAGAGCAAATTATCCACTGCTGTCCAAAGATTTGAATCATTTCGGATGAAAGCTGGCGAAACTGTCGACCAGCTGGATACTCGTTTTACTAAAATCATGAATGACCTTGAAGTTCTTGGTAAAACTTATACTCCTCGTGAAATCAATCTTAGGATCCTTAAGAGCCTATATCCTCGATGGAAAATGGTAAAAATGATAGTTAAGAATACCAAAAACATAGATGCTTGGAGTGCAGAGACCATGTTTCAAACTCTGAAGGCTCATGAGTTTGATTTAGATGAAGATGAACCACTAGCCAGTAGTGATAGAGAACATGCTGTATCTAAGAACGTTGCCTTTAAGTCTAGCTCTTCTAAGTCTTCTAAGGTAGACAGGTCCAAGTCTAGAACTAAGTCTGCCTCTGTGAAAGATGAGTTGGATACTGATCTTAGTCTGAAGGATCAGGTGAGTCTCATGGTTAGAAAGTTTGATAGGCTCAATAAACGCTTCGGAAGATACAAGAAGTTCTATAGGGATCATAGAGCATCTACTTCTAAGAACTCGTCTGAGACCAGACGAGACCGAAACTCGTCCGAAAGGAGAGACGAAGTCTCGAAAGGTAATAGGCGAGATAGAGAGTCTGACGATAGGAAGATTCAACGTTCCGATAGACGTGATAAGCGTAGGGATAAATCTCCTATTAAAAAGGCTACTAATGATCTCTTGTGCTATAATTGTGAAAAGCCAGGTCACTACATATATGAATGTCCAGACCTGAGCACTGACGATAGAGAAGAACGTAAAGCTCGAAGAGAAAGAAGATACAACCGTGGCAAGAGGGCAATGATGGCTAATGATGACTCTGATTCGGATTCAGACGAGTTACCATCGTCCGTATCTAGTCACTCAACTGATCAAGATCACGACGAAGCATTCATAGTAGATGATGGCCTATGCTGCATGGCTAAAATCGATCAAGAGGTATCATCTGCTACATCTTTTCAATCTTGTGATGATTCAGAAACTGATGAAAGTGACACTGCTAGTAGTGAAGTAGGAAGTAGTCTTCAGCACTCGACTAGTGCAGTCGAAGATGACCTTCTACTTGCTAACCAAGCTTTCATTGAAGTCAGTGATGAAAACATTGCATTAAAACAAGAAATCATTGATCTTAAGGAAGCTCAGTCTAAAGTAGATCCTAATATAACAGTCCTAAATGAACGCTTGACTGAAGAGTTGAGACAACTCAAAGAAAAGTGTGCATTGACAGACAGGTTATATCAAGACCTACTTAAGACACATGCAACTGAGAAAAATGAATTCAATGTTTTAAAGAACAAGTGCAACAGACTTGAAGAACGTAATAAGTTCTTAGAGACCGAGGTTGTCACACTTGATCTCAAACTTACTGACCTGGTTAACTCTTCAAAGATTAACCTTGAACTGTCAGATAGGTATAGAGATCCAGCTGACAAGACTGGTATAGGTGCTGAGTCATCTAACTCGTCTACTCGAGTCATTAAGAACCCTACTACTATTAAATCAAGACTTTTGCCAAATGATAAAGGAAAAGGACCAATGTTATACGATATTGGAACTCCTTCTAAAGGTACTGTATCTAAACAAGCTCGAGTTAACATTCCGATTACCAAGGTGGGTAAAAAGAATGCTAACAACAAGCCAGTTCCATCTAGAACTAATCTTCAAAGGACCACGAATCGTGGACGACCCAACCAGGTCAGATACGAGGATTGGTATCCTGAGGAGACGAGTACTAGACAGGTACAGACTAGACGACAAGAGTCTAGACCTCCTTTCATAAGGCAGTCTCAACTCTACTCATCTAGACCTAGACAGGTAGCTCCAAAATATCGTACACAACCTGTCCTATATCCTCCACCTTTGTCATATGATATTATTAGTGAGGAAAGACCCAAACACGTCTATAAACCGTATGGACCTAATGCTTACAAGCCCTACTCTGACTATCATAGACCAGTGCCTGCTCAAGTAGAGATTAAGTCGAAAGGCTATCTCCAAAGAGTAGACCCGAACTCGACTGATAGGCCAGTTAAGGACAACAAGGTCTTATTTTGTAACAAATATGGGCGAAAGCTTAAAAGATCGAACTTGTTCAAGACTCCAATGTATATTTGGATTCCTCTGAACATGACTAACCCCCAAGGACCCCAATAAACAACAGGGTACCTAAATTATTGAATATCAACTATTGCAGGGTCGACTTGACTTGTATAAGAAGGGTGGCTCAGTAGGAGAAACCTGGTACATAGACAGTGGTTGTTCGCACCACATGACTGGTACCAAGGCTCTCTTGTCAAGCTACCATGAGCAGGAAGGACCAAAAGTGATATTTGGTGATAGTTCCACTGCTGTCACTAAAGGATTTGGTTACATCCGGAATGGAGACGTCGAAATTCAAGATGTCTCATATGTTGAAGGTTTGAAATATAATTTACTCTCTGTTTCACAATTTTGTGATCGTGGTTACAAAGTGCAGTTCAAGAGCCGCAAATGTGAAATCATTGACAAAAGGACGCACACAGTTCTACTAGTCGGCGTAAGACAAGGAAGTGTGTACATAGTGAACTGGAACAGTTGTCCGAGGGACACCTGTCTACTTACTAAGAATCCTAAAGAGCTTGGGTGGCTCTGGCACAGACGCCTTTGTCATCTAAACTTTAAGGTTCTTAATAAGATAGCCAGAGATTACCTTGTAGAAGGTATTCCCAATGAAGTTTACTACAAGTCACATGTATGCACGGCCTGTCAACAGGGTAAACAGGTTAAAGGTTCTTTTAAGTCAATTCCTACTCTCTCAACTAGTAGAGTCCTAGAACTTCTACATATGGATCTTCATGGTCCAATAACTCCTCCAACCTTGAATGGTAGAAGGTACACACTTGTTGTTGTAGACGACTATTCTAAGTTCACTTGGGTAGTCTTTCTACACAAGAAGAGTGATACACAAACACTTCTGCCTGAATTGTTGAAGAAGTTACAGGTTGAGAAGAACCAGTCCATTGTCAAGATTCGAAGTGACAAGGGAACTGAGTTCATTAATTGCTATATCAAAGAATTTTGTACTAAACGTGGTATCCAGCACCTTACTAGTGCAGCTAGGACACCACAACAGAACGGTGTAGCAGAAAGAAGGAATCGAACTCTCAAAGAAGCCTGTAGAACCATGATAGCTGAGTACAACACACCTCAAAAGTTTTAGGCTGAAGCTATCAACACTGCATGCCATTCACAAAACAGAAGCGCGATCAACAAAGCTCTAGGCAAGACACCTTATGAGGTTTGGAAAGGTAGAAAACCCAGAGTTTCATATTTCCATATATTTGGCTGTAAGTGTTTCATTCACAACAATGGTAAAAGCAAGTTGAATGCTTTCGATGCAAAAGCAGACGAGGGGATATTCTTAGGATACTCCTCGACTAGCAAATCATTTAGAGTATTCAACCGCTCAACTCTTTGTGTGGAAGAAACACCACATGTGGTTTTCGATGAATCTCAAAAGGACTCGTCTGCCGACAAGATCAGTAAGAAGGTAACTGATCTATCGATCGAATCTGACAAAGATTCAGAGATATATGAATCCGTTCAAGCCTACAACCCATTCCTAAAAGCTCTCGACTCTGATGATAAAGAGAAAGTAAGTGCTCAAGGTAAGTCTTCTAGACCAGTAGACATGCCTGCTCTAGTTGACTCTACTACTCCTGGTAAATCTGTTGATGATACAAATAATGTTGACATGCATGATGCTGTACATGATATAGAAGATAATAGTATTCCTGTTAAAAATAGGAAAACATGGAAATCTGCGCATGATACTGAAAATATCATTGGTGACTCTACTATTGGTGTGAAGACTAGACGACAACTCTTTGAGTCGCAAGAACAGCCGAGTCCAACTATGTTTTGCTGGTGTTGTTTCCTCTCATCTATTGAGCCTACCACTGTTAAAGAGGCATTGACTGATAGTAATTGGATCATCGCTATGCAAGACGAGTTGAACCAGTTTGTTCGAAACGACGTCTGGGAACTTGTCGATAGGCCGAAACATCATAATGTAGTTGGCACTCGATGGATTTTCAAGAATAAGAAAGATGAGAATGATTTAGTCATTAGGAATAAGGCTAGACTAGTCGCCCAAGGCTATTCACAAGCTGAAGGCATAGACTATGATGAAACTTATGCTCCTGTTGCTAGACTAGAAGCCATTCGATTGTTCCTTGCATATGCTGCTCACATGAAGTTTACTGTATATCAAATGGATGTCAAAAGTGCATTTCTTAACGGTATTCTTGCGGAAGAAGTGTATGTTGAACAACCTCCAGGTTTCGAAATCAAAGGCAACCAGGTGTACAGATTGAAGAAAGCCTTATACGGATTAAAGCAAGCTCCAAGAGCATGGTATGACACTCTATCTCTCTTTCTATTAGAAAATGGTTTTACTAAGGGCAAGGTCGATCGAACCTTGTTCAGAAGACAAGAAGGGAAGGACATTTTACTCGTCCAAATTTACGTAGATGACATCATTTTTGGGTCACCTAACAAAAAGCTGAGTGAAAGTTTTTCAACACTCATGCAAAGTAAATTTGAGATGTCTATGATGGGTGAAATGAACTACTTTCTTGGACTTCAAGTAAAACAAACTCCAGAAGGTATTTTCATAAATCAGGCGAAGTACACAAGAAACCTTCTAGACAAGTACGGGATCAAAACATGTAAGTCCACTGGCGTACCAATGCAACCAACTTACAGAATGGATCCAGATGAGAACGGTAAATGTGCTGACCAATCCTATTATCGTGGCTTAATTGGTTCCTTACTGTATCTAACTGCTAGTAGGCCAGACATTGCATTCTCTGTTGGTGTTTGTGCTCGATTCCAAGCCAATCCAAAAGAAAGTCACATGGAAACCACTAAAAGGATCTTGAAATATTTGAAAGGGACCATCAATCGTGGTATATGGTATCCCTCAAATGATGATCTATCCTTAAGTGGCTTTTCAGACTCAGATTTTGGAGGCTGTAGAATAGATAGGAAATCTACTTCTGGTTCTTGTCAATTTCTAGGCACAAAACTCATATCTTGGTTTTCTAAAAAGCAGACTAGTGTAGCAACTTCAACTACCGAAGCCGAGTACATGGCTGCTGGTAGCTGTTGTAGTCAACTACTCTGGCTCATGCAACAGCTTCGTGATTACAACATACATGAATCAAATGTTCCTATTTTCTGTGATAGTAATAGTGCAATTGCCATTACACAAAATCCTGTTTTACACACACGATGTAAGCATGTTGATGTGAAACATCATTTTATACGTGATCATGTAGAAAAGAAGGACATTCGCATGGAAAAGATTCATACTGATTTTCAAAGAGCTGATATTTTTACAAAACCATTAGCTGAGGCACGATTTCGTGAGTTATGCATTAGTCTAGGACTAATTGATTTAGATCCTACTTGCCTATAGCTATGCACTAACTAGTCAGGTACATCAAAAAGAAGAGACAAGATCACTAGAACAGAGCACTCATCTACTCATACAACAAACAGGTATACAAGGCTAGACTAGATGACCAAAACAACCCGATGAGGAAGCTGGTAAAGCTGAGGGTAATACTAAGGGAATAAACATTTAAGGGGGAATCCTTGATTTCTTAAATATCCTTATGTTGACTCTTATGTGTGTAAAAAGGTCATCTTATTCGAAACCTTGATCATTGCTATCGATTGATATTCATCTTATTTATCTTACTCTACCTGTACCTACAATTACACCTTGCAAATCATAAGATAGGTACATAACGACGTTCGACGATTGGGACAGACAAGCACAGTCGAAGGGGGAACTCGACTGGTGTTCATAAGTCTACTCGACTTGTGAAGCTCATGTCTACTCGTCTGTTCTGGATAGACTCGAACAGACAAGCTAAGTGTTTCTATTGATTGAAATATGTTAAGTGTGTATTCAATCAAATTAAGGGAATCTTTGTAATTAGATAATGCTAAAATTTGAAAACCCTAGAATTGGATTTATACACTCCATTTTAATGAGGTGTATACACCCAGTTCGTACGCGACTACATTAGGTCAGATGAGTTCACTCCCCTGTCCTAAATTAAGAAGAGCCGGATTTCAAATTTTACAATACCAAATCACATAATACTCTCGATTCCGTAACCGAATTTCAAAGGTCTCGACCGTTGGATCTAATCCTTCAATCGTGGCCATTGGATCATTTTCAGTTTCTTTTCACAAAACCCATCTTCCACAATCACTCGCCTTACATTTTCATAACTCTCCTACTCTAGCTCTCGATTTTCTTGCAATCAAATCTTTCTAAGTTCTTACTCTACTCTCAAGAATGTCGATCGCTTCTCTATTTGATGTTAGGACCAACATGCACGCAAGGTTCAATCTTGGAAAATACATTTCGGAGAACAAGGTGCATGTGGAACCCTCATTGTTTTTCAAAGGGCTGCACACTGATGGAAATCAATAAATCCTTGATAAGTGTTCACGATGTGGTTTGAAGCCGTATCTGGAGGCATTCCCTCAAGTTGTCTTGGAGGAAGAGGTGTTGCTGTTCTATGCCAACGCCACAAGACGAGGAGATGTCATTGAATCCTTCATTGGAACGAGTCCAGTTGAACTCACTCGTGAGGTACTGTTCAGGCATCTGAGGCTGCCCATTGGAACTATTGATGTGGAGAACTATGCCACTGGACAAGAGATGAGATACTTAAGCATCTTTTGTGGAAAGAAGATGAAGCTCAAGACAGACGGCAAGGCTCCTGCTGTTAAGAAGGCTGAATTATTGAACAAGTATCGCACTCTACTGGACATAGCAAGTAAACTACTTCTATGTGCCACTGGTTCGTTTGATGCGGTTACCCAAGCCAAAACAAGGGTGATGGCAGCAATCTACGATGGAATCACTGAAGGTAACTGGTTCAAGATGATTGCAGATAGGATGATGTACTTTGAGAAGAATGTTCGTGTGGATACCGACTCAAGGAGTTGGGTAGTGTCTCACACAGTTGGGTATGGCAACAAGTTGAGTATCCTACTCCCTTTGTTGTTACCCGACAAGTCTGATTGGAGCAAAGGTAAGCCCTTCCATCCTCTCAAATTCTACCTCAAATCGGAAGCCCAGAGGAAGCAAGTTGCTGCAAGGCCAGCTGCCCCAAGACGAGTTCAGATAGACGACTCAGACGTCTTACCTTATGGCAACTCATCTAGTTTCTCAGAAGATGAGTCCGGTGATGAAGAAGCGGAGGCTACTGCGAAAGCTGAGTCGAGTGGTGATGATTCAGAAGAGACCGAATCAGAGGAGGGGACTGATCAAGTGAAGAAGCCTAGTGCTCAAATTCCTGAGATGTATACTCTTGTGAGAGTCGGAACTCCACCTCCACCAGAAGAGACGAGTCACCAGGTTGGTACTTCTTCTAGATCTCTTTCAATACCTCTATCTCTCCCTCCTGTCCGAACCAAGGCCAGATCACATCGATCTCGTGCCAGACCTGCACCCTTAACCTCTCAGGTGTTGCCAGCATATCCGCTGAGAGCAAGCCTACCCGAATACACTCCTATAAAGGATACAACTGATACTCCGACAGTTGTCATACCTGACCTAGCCACATCAAAACCCATAGAGTCCACTGCCTTTACTCCCTCTCCCTCACCAGAATATGGTGAACCCTCCAACCCATCTACTTCAGACAAGACGCAAGTTGCCACTGCAACAGCTGAGTTAGAGACCCCATCTACTCAGGACCCGTCTGATGTTAGATTTGAATCCCTGGTGTATTATCCGATGTGTCTGCGAGAGAAGAGGGTTCGTGCCCGAGTTTCAAGAAATCTGAAGAAGCAGCTCTCGACTCTTGACATCGACACAGCTTCTGAACAATATGAGAAGCTAGTCAGGGTTTGCACGTGGTTCGCGTTGAAGAAATCTTCTACGGATGATCTTTTTGAAGTCATTCAAGGCAAGGGCGGAATCTCCAACTTCATGGATTGGGAGATGGAACAAAAAGAAAACAGTGGAGTTAAGGATCACTCTGAACTGTTCCCTCGCAAAGCCTTAGTTGATTTAGTCAAAAAGTTGCGGAATATTCCGGATGGTGTCATTGAAGATGAGTTCGCATTTGATGTTGGAACCCAGACTGATCTGGTGGAAGACGAGATCAAGCCGGAAGTAGCTGAGATGGCAGTTCAGACTTCAGAACAATTGGAAGAAATTATTGAAAGTGATGAAGATGAAGTCGACTCACTCATGCTTGGTAAAGAAGATGATGAGTTCTTGGATGCTGAGATGTTTGATGAAGATGAGCTGGTTGAAAAAGTTCAAGAGACTCAGTCATCTACTCAAGTTATTCCAGAAGGATTTTTGGATGAATTAAAGACGGATTTAAGAAGTGTTGTTCATACTGCCATAGACGAGTACTTAAACTCGAAGATGAAGGATGTGTTAGTTGAACAGAATCAGTCACTTGTTGACAACTCCAGAGACTTAATTGTTGGTGAGGTCAACAAAATGGACTCTTCTTTCAGAGAAGAGATGTTTGCTCAAATGGAAAACTTTCTGAAGAAACAAGTTGATTTTTCAGAAAAGAGGTCAATCTCGTTTGCTCGATCACTAGCTGAAGAGTCAAGCAAAATGGAACGACTCTACAGAGTGAAGGTTGCTATTGCTGATGAACAAAGACGGGAAGCACAAGATCAATTGGTGCGTTCTCGAGATGTTCTAAATGAGTTAACTGCACAGAATACTCTTCTTCGTCAGACGGCTACTCACTTGAAAGATGAACTGGTTTCATGTACAAGGAAGTTGGAACTGGTTACTGATCGTATAGACAAGATGAGTCATGAGAAGACGCATCAGAAGCACATTGAGTCAGCTGCTGAAGCAATAAAGGATACCCTAAAAGAAGAGATGGCTCGCTTTACTTCTCTTTTCACTCTCAAGGCAAATGATGAAGCCAAAAAGGGGGAAGAGACAAGTAGAGTTGAGGATGAAGTCGTGAAGTCTGCTAGTGCTGAACCTGAGATGAAAGCTGCTGCTACTGCGATTGAAGAACTAAGAAGGCCTAAGAGAGGCAGATTAGTGAAGAAGGCAGATCTAGAGCATGCTAAAACAGAAGAGCAGAAGAGATTAGAGAAAGGCAAAGCTGTTGCGTCTCCTGAAGCAGAGATTCAGACCAGACGAGTTAAGAGAAAGCTGAATATTGAAGAACCTACTGCTACTGCAACAGTTGAGAAGAAACAAAGAATTGCTGATGATGAGATTCATTATGCAAGCAAAAAGAAGATTACTAAGCATATTGAAAGGCTGCAGAAGTTGAAAGCTGATGAAGACAAGATGGAAGACAAGTTCATTGATCACTTCATAGATAATGAGCATAGAGCTGAATGGATTGAAGTGAAGAGTCAATGGGAACTTGATCATTGGATAATTAGGAAGTATGGTGATGCTGAAAGTCAAGATGAATTGTATTCTTTATTTGACAGATTCATGGAAGGTCAACACAGAAAGTTGTGGCATCTAATCTTAAGGATTTCTGCTGGTGCTAACTTCAACATTCTAGTTCCTGAATTTCCTGAATGGAAATGTCCCATGACAAGTTCAGATAAAACAGTTGACATAAATCGAATCAAGAAATTTGAAGAACAACTACTCGAGAAGGAGAAGATCAACGATGAAGATCATATCAGTCTAATCCATAGGAGACTCCTAGATGCATTTCAAGTTCCAAATCCAGAAGGAGGTACTATTTCAGATTAGTTGATTTATATTCTTATTTGAAGTTGTTTTTGCTCTAATACTTAGTTGTTTTTGATATTCGAAGTATGTGTAATCTACTGATCTATTTTGAATGAATAAAAGATAAGTACTATTTGATGTTAAAAGACAAGATAACTACTTAACTAGTCTACTTATTGAGAAAAGATTCAAGTAGTTTTGGCTTCATCAAAAAGGGGGAAATTGTTGGGATATGAATCCTAAAACAAGTCCTAAATGATGAAAGATAAGATGAAGTTTTGATAAGCCAAAAGTAGATTGAATATTTTCTAAGTGTTGACTGTTCTAGTCTAGTTGAGTTAAGTCATCTTGTACCAGACCAGTAGAGTTCACATAAGTTCACATGAAAAGATAAGTGTTGAATGAAGTACTTATAAATTTGTATATTGTCTATACTTCATATGTGTTTATATTAATTGTTAGATTGTTATCGAGCTATGATAAATGTTGTATAGAGCTCATGATTTTTATATGTAATAGATTAGATTCGTTGTATAGATTATAAGTTGACTAAGCTTGTATTATAAAAGCTTAAAGTAATGTAATAAGTCTTGATAGATTAGTATAGTCTACTGCTAAAGATTGCACGAGAAGACCAGACAAGAAGACTTGAAGTCTACTACTCAAGACAGGTGGACTACAAGACAAGACAAGTACATACTAGTCTACAGAAGACAAGTCAAACTTAAAAGTCAACGTGAAGTTAGTTACAAATACGCGTGGAAAGATAAGGATGAAGAAGTTAGTTATGGAATAACTAATTCGTAACAAGAAACGCGTGGATTGATAAGAAGATTCAGTTAAAGTTAGTTTTCAAGAAAAGTTGGTTACAACTAACTAAGTTCTTGAAGATTGAAGTCTATAAATACTTCATGATGATGATCGTTTGAAGACTACTGATACTTTGACGTTCATACTCAAGTGAAGCATTATCTAAGCATTCAAAAAGAGAATTACTCTCAGAGTTTATTGAAGTTCAGAAAGAAGCCAGAAAGACAAGTGAAGAATCTAAGAGGCTACTACTGAAGATCAGAGAAGTTTTTAGTTTTTGTTTGTTGTTTTTATCTAGTTGCTAGATACTTGTTAAACTTCTAGTTAGATCATAGACATATCTGGAGGTATAGTCTTAGAAGATCTAAGTCTTCTTCTTGGGACTTAAAAGACAGGAATATACACTTGTACTCGATTGGAAGAGTTTAGTGGAAACATCACAACTGGGTTTGTGAGAGTGGATGTAGACAAGTTGTCGAACCACTATAAATCTTTGTGTGTTGTTTACTTTACTGTTTTGTTTATTTGTCTAATTGTTTACATACATAACTGAACAAGACTAGTTGAGTATAGAACAGAGTTCTCGAATTAATAAGTTGAGTATAAACTTGAATTGGGCTCATTGTTAATTTCGTATTCCGCATATTGTATTCTGATATTTCGATAGATTTTTGAAAAGTCTATTCACCCCCCTCTAGACATTTTCACTAGCTTACTCGTTATTAACTCAACTTTGGGGACCTACAAACTTACTGTCATGATCAGTAGCACGGTTGTCGGGCTACGATTGTTACACGTTAGAGAACCAATAACACAGGTTGTAAATACCAGGTAAAAATAAACGGATAAAATAATGCAACTAGCATTACACAAGATGCATACATATAAATATATAGAGAGAACGAAGTCTCAAAGTGTATGGGGCGGATTTCCCCTATAAAATAATACGTTTTGAAATTAAACAATATACATATATATACTTGATTCTAAAGCTTAGAGTCCGTGCAAAAATTGGCTCGGGCGGCAAGGCATGACTAAGTCCACCAAACTAATTTGCTCACCTAAGGGTGTGTCAACATTCCAAAATTCATCATAAATAGCGTAGGTGTGGGGTAACCACTTTAGAGGAATTCCACTCCTCAAGCGTACAACAATTTCTGCATTCGAGTCTATAAGTCATAATGTTCTATCTATACCTCCCCATACAAAGCAAATCTAGAAACTGTCACTAGAAAAGAAATAAAATAGTAGTAATATATAATCCTGGACTAAGACACTTGTTATGCATTTTACTCACGTTATAGTGAAGCAAGTATGTTGTTCGCAGACATGCTTGTATCAAAGTAATTGAGTAATTATTTGTATGGGTATTTTCATTCCTCTTTTTACATACATAGGTGTCTTTTAATATTTAGGTTTGAGATTTCAAGATCTCATTGGTTCATTCCTTCGTAAGAATTTAAATCTTTTATACAATTACATACCTGGAGGCTTTTCCGGCTCGCTGCTGTAGACACATTTCCCCACTAGTAATATCTTTGAAAGTAATTTCACATTCTTTAATATTTCATGAAATATGTGATTCTTATCACTTATAAAATACATATAATAAGTATACACATTTCTCAAAACTTGGAAAATTTAAAGTGAAGTCATTTTATTTCTTGAAAAATTTTGTTAAGGAAGGAAATAAATCATTTGGTCCAAAGGTTTGAACCTAGGCTCTGATACCACCTGTAACGCCCCGGTTTTCAGAAAGTCAATCTTCGAGGTTTGACTCTCCAAAACCCGAGTCATTACTTAGTGACCGTGAAAACTGAGCCTAAAAATTTCTTAAAAAATAATGAAAAGATAAGTATAAGTAAGATTAAAACATTGCAGCGGAAAATCATTTAATACATTAAGTTCCATAATATAACATAAGTTCATATGTTTCATAGTTATAACCTTAAGTTATTTTAGCAAAAGCATCATCGACGAGTCTCGAGTACAACTCTCGATGGATGTGGTAATAAATTCAAAAGTACAATAGTTTGAAAGTTAAACATGTCAATTAATATTATCATTAGGTAGTTATATATATCATATATATATATATATATAAGAGGTCTTCGTGTCTACGGCAGCTCAGGGGCCTCCATGTCATGACCTGAACATGTTAAAGATTTGGGGCGTGAGATAAATCTCAGTGGACAACCTGTACCCTGTTATACAGATTGGTATAATTCTAAAATTTAAAAGCTTTTACCCTTTCCCACGTTTCAGTCTTTCATTTGTGTATTACCTTACTCTTTTAATCGTTCCTTTAAGTTCTTGCGTTAAATGGCTCTTTGGTAGAGTCTTAGCTCTCTTATATGGGGGGCAACTGGTAGCGACTACCACGTCCCTTTCCCTAATCAACCATCATATGGGGGGGGGGGCAACGGGTAGCGATTACCACGTCCCTTCCCCTAATCAACCTTCATATGGGGGGGCAACGGGTAGCGACTACCACGTCCCTTCCGCTAATCAATCATCATATGGGAGGGCAACGGGTAGCGATAACCACGTCCCTTCCCCTAATCAACCATCATATGGGGGGCAACAGGTAGCGACTACCACGTCCCTTCCCCTAATCAACCTTCATATGGGGGGGGTGGCAATGGGTAGCGACTACCACGTCCCTTCCCCTAATCAACCTTCACACCAGCTTTACATATAGAGTTATTCCATTTTTGTATCATGTGTTTTCATAATCTTTCTTAACTTCATTCTTATTTAGTTTCCTTTAGAACACACCAACAATCCATATAACATTTACATCGGCAATACAGTTAGTGTCACCCACTCTTTACATATAGAGTTATGTCATTTTTGTATTATGTGTTTTCATAATCTTTCTTAACTTCAATCTTATTTTGTTTCCTTTAGAACATACCAACAGTCCATATAACATTTACATCGGCAAATACAGTTAGTGTCACCCACCTGGTAACTTTTGAGATAAAGTTATAAACTTCTTCAAAGCTTTTAGTTCTGCAGGGACGTCCGAGCTCTTCGCCAAACCACACTTTACCTAGCACAGTCTTTTGTCATCTTAGTCTTTAGTTAATTTCGTGTAAGGTGTTTAAGTGTTTTCGGCTTTCCTTTCATTTCAAGTCTCTTAGTATTTCAAAAATCAATTGTTCAATGATGCTTTTTATTTTACAAAATCATTTACGGGTCCAACGGCGTTGTCAAGCTTCATTTTCTTAGGTTCTTTGTACTTAAAAGATTTCGTGTTACATATTGACGTTTTCTTTGGTCATTCAATCATCTTATCAAGTTATAACATCGAAGCACATAATCTAGTCATGTAGTTCTAAATGAAATGTTATTCACACAATTCACACAACATGCACATATCTTGAAAGTTTGCATAATTCGTCCTTTTATTTGACAAAACGACTTATTTACGTGTATAACTTAAATAAAATACTTGCACACATGTAAAATTCATAAATCTCATATATGTCACACTAAACTTTATAAGGGTTACAATTCACCTAAATTCCTAAATTTGATATTTATGAAAAGTGGGTGAATTGGTAACTCAAAGTGGCTTTTCCCATTTTCTGCGAAACTGTACAAGTTCTAGTTATTTGATTTATTTCTCAAAAACGGTTCACTATAAAATCCCCAAACTTTTATATCTTAAACAATACTGTAGTTTAAGTATTCTAGAATTTTATTATGATTTATGGAAAATTAAAACATGGGTAAATAAATTGTTGAACTTACTGCTGTTACTACAGCCCTATTTTGTACACATATATTTTCATAATTTATTTCTCCCAAAATAATGAACAAAACACTACAATCTTTTATTATGTTTTAAAAAACTGTATTAGGAGTATCTCCAAATATTTCCACGAATTATAGACTGATATAAAGGGGCTTAAAGGGGATATTACGTGGCTAATTCTGTTTTTACTCAGCACTAAACACATAAATTTCAAGGAATTGTTTCTCTCAAGTGGCTAAACAAAGTGTTACGAATATCGGGTGTGTTATTCTAGACTTCATATAGGACATTACCATATTTTTTACACAATTTTTATACAAATAAAACATATGCAAAACACCTCGTCAAACAGACTATCCAGAAGGTGCACGATTTCAACCTCATCACTATCAAGGTTCATTTTTCGCTATAGATCATGCTTCAACCTAAGAATAACACTTATAAATGATAGAACAACAATATTAACATGTGGATGGGTTTATAGACACATGAAAACATATTTATTGGGACAAGATCATGCATGTATCATCAAAGTTCTTCAAATTCACAAAAACTAGGGTTGTTTGCATACCTTCTTAGATTTTAGGGGTTGTTTGAAGCTCTAAAGTACTTTGCCCTTTTCCAGGCTTTGATTCAGCTTCTAAAATAATATTATGAGGATTTCCTTAAGGGATTTGGAGGAAGAATTCCTCCTAAGTGATGGTGGTGGTGGATTTCTCTATTTTATTCTCTACCACTCTTACTAGCTAGGACATTGTGAAATGAAGTTGTGGTATGGAGAGGGGGAGGATGGACCTTTAAATAGGGTGGATAAGTGTGGAGGGCAAGCCTTGGAGTGTCTTGGGGAGCAAGAATGGGTATTTGCAACTTGGTACATGAATTAGTAGGAAATGTGATCTTTGTCCAATGGGCTTTAGGGTGAAAGAAATTATGTGTGTTTGGGCCCAAATTTGGCAGCCCAAATGTGGTTAGGTTCTATATAATATTCGTTGTTGGGTTTCGGTATTTTAATGTTCGGTTTTCGCTTTCGAGCAATTAATTTATTATACGATAAATGTTGAAACATTCACGGTTTTAAATGTCACATTTTTTAAATTTTATAAGTCTTGACTTCAATTAATTTTATTTATTTAACCATAGAATTAACCTTTATTTAATGTGCTAGTAGTGCCTCTGGCGCAGAATGCTCGTCTGTCACCTGCAAAATTCAAATCTTCACACAAAATATTCTTATCACAATAAGTTTTATTTAATCATTTTTGGGATGATCTTTAAATCTTGATTTTTTGTTTTGGGTTATTACATCATCTGCTATCTCAATCTTCACTATGTATAACCTTTCCATTTTCTTCGACTCTTCAGCCAAAGTTCTCGCAAAATCTACAGAACACTTCTCTGAATAGTTTATCTGTCTTTGCAAGAAGTCTTCTAACTGAGTATACATCTCTTGTCTGAAAGTCGAATCCATCTGATTGACCTCATCAACGATCAATTCCTTAGAATTATCAACAAGAGTTTGATTTTGCTCTGCAAGAACTTGCTTCATATCAGACTTCAAAAACTCATCAATAGACGACTGGACTACTTGCCTCAAGTCCATCTTCAACTCGTCTAAATATCCAGTTGGAAAGATTTCAGTCGTCTGAACATCAGCATCAGGAATAACATCCTCAGGAACAGCTTCAAGCATAATCTCATCTTCATCAAGAACTTGAGCTTCAACCAGCTTAGCTTCCAGATCAGTAGTCAAGACCAAGTCTTCTACTGCTTCTTCCTCTGGAACGACACTTCCAGCAATAGCTTTCAAATTAAGTAGGGGAGTGTAAGGAAAGATTGCTAGCTTTGCTTCCTTAGCCCTTCTCTCAGCTTCATGTGAATCTCTTTTGACCAATTCAACTAGTCTGGTAGTGTAAGCACATGTTTCTGAAGGAAAATATTTCTCAATCTGTCTTGTGATCTGTCCAACATCCATTCTTGGACTGTGAGCATGTTCTACTTGAAATTCGAACACAAGACCTCTCATCTAATCAGAAACATTCTCAAGATCGAGAATCGGATCAGTAGACTTCACTTCCTCTACTGTTTCTGCATCTTGCATCAACTCATCTTCCACAAGATCAGTCTCCTGGACTTGAACTCCAAAACTCGACTTAGCTTCCGAAGACAGCACGTCATCTAGAATGTTTAACATCCTCTTGACCAGAGAAGTCAAGGCATGAGAAGAGAGTAGTTCTGAATGATCTTTCACTCCGCTATTCTCTTGCTGCTCCATTTCCCAATCTTAGAAATTAGCAATTCCGCCCATACCAAGAATTACTTCAAACATATCTTCAGTCGGACCCTTCTTCAATGCAATCCATGTGCATATCCTGATCAGCTTCTCATATAACTCTGAAGTCGTATCGATCTCGACTGTTGGCAGCATCTTCCTCAGATTCTTAGTCATTTGTGCACGCAGCCTCTTCTCGCGTAGACACATTGGATAATCGACTAGGGATTCGAATCTGTTTTTGGGAGGGGTCTGAGTAAGTGGGGTCCTTAACTCAGTCGTTGAAGTGTCAACAAGACGAGTTTCCGAAACAGATGGGTGTGAGGGTTCAACATTTTCTGTTGAGGGAGTGGGAATAGTTTGGATTGTGGTTTCTGGGGCTGTGATGTGGCTTGGTTTGGTATGACAACTGTCGAAGTATCAGTTGTAGCAAATATAGTAGTGTGTTGGGTAACCTTGGATCTCAGTGGTTGAACTGCCAACGGAGAGGTTTTGGGTACAGGTCTGGCACGAGATCGTAGTGATCTTGCCTTGGTTTTTACAGGAATATCTAGCGGAATGGATATAGTACGAGAAAAAGTACTAACCATTTGAGTCGACTTGTCTGGCGAGGGACTCGACTCGACTCTCACCAGTCGATAAGCTTCCGCATCCATAACTTCCTTCTCCGATTCCTTGTCTGATTGAGTTTCCTCCGAATCTTCAACAAGTTCAATTATAGCCTCATCAGACACGTACTCCACTAGTGCACCACTAGTACCAGCATCAGCCACTTCTTCAGCCTCTGACTCGTCTTCTTCAGTACTAGACGAGTGAGCTGGTTCAATCATTGCATCACGTGGATTGATTTGAATTTGACCACGCTCAGAGCCCTTTGCTCAGCTTATCTTTCGAGTGCATCCTTCTTTAGTGTTTCAATACATGAAACAGCTTTCCTTTGCTCCAATTCGTCTTGTTTGGGAGTAAGACGGGTAGAAGGATACTTAGCTTATTGCCAAAGCTAACAGCAGCAGATACCACCCATTCTCTGGCATCTGTGTCGACTCTGACATTCTTATCGAAATACATAAGACGATCCAAGAATAACCTATACCAATTTGCATCGGTAATTCCATCATAGATAGCGGCCACCACTCTCGCCTTCTGCAGCGTTACGGAATCAAAACTTCCAGTTACCCCGAGTAACATCTTGCTGGCAATGTCTAGAAGTGTTTTGTACTTGGGTAGCAGCTCCTTCTTCTTGACAGAGGGAATTTTACCATCTCGACCTAGCTTCAATTTCTTACCCGGAACCATATGTCTCCACATTAATCGAACCCGAAGGCAAGCTTAATGTGTTGAACAAAACTTCTCGAGTGATCTCCACTCGACTACCACCAACAAAGGCTTCGATGGAGTCGCCTCGACGAGTAGCAGTGGCGAAGAACTCCAGAACTTCTTCTTCATACACGACTTCTGGAAATGCTTCCAAATAGGGTCTCAATCCACACCTAAAGCATTTAATCAGAATCTCCTTGTTGTCATCGGTGTGCCTTCCATTGAAGAACACTGAACTCTCTACATGCACTTTTCCTTCCGAAGCATACCTGCCTAAATCGAATCTCGCTTGCATGTTAGTAAAAACGTCGAACATAGATACGATCGACATTATGTATAAGTAGTGTAAGGATCAAACACACAGATAATAATATTTGCAAGAGAATTGATTGCTTGAGAGTTAGGAAAGTAGAGTGTAAACGTGAGGAGTGATTTTAGGAGAGTGGAGAGCTTTTGTTGAAAATCAGAATTTGAATGGACGACCAAGATTGAGAGGTTTGATCCAACAGTAGAAACCTTTGGAATTCAGTTGCGTAATCGAGAATATTACGTGATTTGGTTTTGTAAATTTTGGAATCCGCCCCTTCTATTGGTTAGGACAGCGGAGTGTACTCATCTGACCTAGTGTAGTAGAGTTTAGGCGCGAACTGGGTGTATACACCTCATTAAATGGAGTGTATATATCCAATTCTAGGTTTTCCAAATTTCGCATTAGCAAATTACATTAATACCCTTAATACACACTGTTTAAACACTTAGAGTATTTCAAATCACGAGAGAGCTTATCTCGTCTATTCGAGTTCATCAGAATAGATCAGTAGACTTGTCAGCACCAGTTGAGTTCCCCCTTCGACTGTGTGTGTCTGTCTGATTTTCGAACAACATCATGTACCTGTCTCATCTTATGCGACGCATGAGAGTAGATACGAGTAGTAGAGTATAATAATTAAATCAAATATCATTCTAATGCAGTAGTCAAGTTATTGATCAAGATGACTGTTAACAAACTTAAGAGTCAACATAAGGATATTTAAGAAATCATAGATTCCCCCTTAAATGTTTATTCCCTTAGTATTACCCTCAGCTTTACCAGCTTCCTCATCGGGTTGTTTGGTCATCTTGTCTGACCTTGTATACCTGTCTGTTTGGCGAGTAGACGAGTGCTCTGTTTCTGTGGACTTGTCTCTTTCTCTTTGTGATGTACCTGTCTGGTTAGTACACAGCTATAGGCAAGTAGGGTCTAGATCAATTAGTCCTAGACTAATGCATAATTCACGAAAGCGAGCCTCAGGTAATGGTTTTGTGAAAATGTCAGCTCTTTGAAAATCAGTATGAATCTTTTCCATGCGAATATCCTTCTTTTCTACATGATCACGTATAAAATGATGTTTCACATCAACATGCTTACAACGTGTGTGCAAAACAGGATTTTGTGTAATGGCAATAACACTGTTACTATCACAGAAAATAGGAACATTAGATTCATAGATATTATAATCTCTAAGCTGTCGTATGAGGCAAAGTAATTGACTACAGCAGCTACCAGCAGCCATGTACTCGGCTTCAGTAGTAGAGGTAGCCACACTAGTCTGCTTTTTCGAAAACCATGAAATGAGTTTTGTGCCTAGAAATTGACAAGAACCAGAGGTAGATTTCCTATCTATTCTACAACCACCAAAATCAGAATCAGAGTAGCCACTTAGAGATAAATCATCATTTGAAGGATACCATATACCACGATTGATGGTTCCTTTCAAATATTTCAGTATCCGTTTAGTGGTTTCCATATGACTCTCTTTTGGATTAACTTGAAATCGAGCACATACGCCAACAGAAAATGCAATATCAGGTCTACTAGCAATCAAGTACAGTAATGAACCAATAAGACCACGATAGTATGTTTGATCAGCACTCTTACCAAGTTCGTCTGGATCCATCATATATGCAGGTAGCATAGGTACTCCAGTAGACTTGCATGTCTTAATACCATACTTGTCTGTTGGTCCCTGAACGAGTAGTGAATGGGATTAAAGTCTAGAGGGGAGGGGTGAATAGACTTTAAAACTTTTTCAAACAGAGTTGAGAACCTCTTCTGATTGCTATGTCAACTGGACTGCAAGTCTGCTGGTCCAGATGACTATAGTGATCTGACTGAGGAGGTTATATGCGGAATTATGGTAGGCCTGGTTTAGACTCGTTCTTATAGTTCTTATGAAAGTGTTCAACTTGTTTTGCTTAATGAAAATACTCAGCTGATGCTGGTTTGAAAGTTATGGCCTTGTTTTGAAGAATGTTGAAATCACAGTATGCACTATATAATAATGTATGTAAAGACAGAAATGTAAAGTGCAGAAAGTAAATAACACAGTAATTTATAGTGGTTCGGATATACGTTCCTACGTCCACTCTCACGTCCACACGTGATGTTTAATCCCTTTAATTTACCACAAATTACAAGGGTCTTGACCTTTATAGTCCCAAGGTTAGGACTTTGAGATCTGAGCCGTCCTAACAGCTACGGTCTTCACAAGTGATTGTAAGCACTTGCACTTTGAGGGGTTCAAAAACTTTAACCTTTCGGTGAGGGTTTGGGGTTTTTGAAGTGTATCCAACTAATGGTTCAAGCTTATAATTTGCTTAACCACTGTGCCTAAAACAATTGATATACAATATGAACAGGTTTCAGGTTCTTAAGGGTTGGATAGAAATCACTTAAGAGCTATAGATAATCTAATGGTTTCTGGCTCTTTTGAGAATTCTTAGAACAGTATGGCTTTAGCTTTGATTGCTTGTTTGGCTTGTTGAATTCTCTCTTGTGACCTATTTTTGTGATTTCTCATCCTCTTGTATTTATAATGGAGATTGGTTGCAACTAGCCGTTGGAGTTGACTAGCCGTTTGAGCAATCTTTCCATAATAGCTTGGTTCCTTGATTCCAGCCGCTTGATTGCTTCAATCCTGGGATCATGTCAATCTTCTAAATAAGGTAGGTCTTCGTTTGAATTGCAAGATGACTTAGGAATCAGCCGAGTCCTGGAAGAGCACATAGTCTTCTGATCTGAACTACTAGTCTTCTGACTACTCTTCTGGCCTTAGGTCTTCTGTCTTCTGATATCAGTAGAGTAACACTCTTCTGATCTGGAAATTCTTTGTACTGCTTTTAGGCCATCTTCAATCTGGGACTCCATCAGATAAGTAGGTATACAAGCACCTTAACTTATCTGGTCTTCAAGGATCTTCTAGTCTTCATGTCTTCTACTCTTCTCATCTTGAGGATAGGCATGTAAGCCAGGACTGTGCTGATCAGCTGATATCAATACAGTTGATCACACGAGACTAGTCTAAATTGTTCTATACAAGTCAGCTGATCCTATTACATTTATAAACTCTAAGTGTTTTGGCCATCAAAACTATTCTATCATCAAGTGGGGCTTAGGGTGAATTTATATCCCAACAATTTCCCCCTTTTTGATGAAGCCAAAACTATTCTTGATAAGTGCTCTTAATGAATTAAGATAAGAGTTTATAACATGCTAAGACTTGAAGTATCTGATGAAGACAATGAGAGTTTGTCTTGTAAGCAAAAAGAACTAGAACTTGAATATAGATAGAACTTTTACAGATTACAAGTAATAGTTTCTTTAAACTTCTAGGGTAGTCTTCATCAGGTCTTCTGATCTTCAAATGCGGTAGGCAAGGTACAGACGAGCTCGAACTTCTTCCATGTGCTGCACATCTGTAACATTCTCCTCTTCATAGATCTTGTACAGAATCCTTTTGATTTCTATCATGTTAGCTCTTCCTGAATCCAGAAGGGGTGCATCCCATTTGGGTTCTTCAGGAGTTAGGATTCTGCAGTTGTCAAGTCCTTTGGCTGTCTTGACAATTTCTTCCCAGAACACTGGATCTTCTATGTTCATGAACTGATTGAACTGGAAGAATTCATCTTCATAAGTTGGGAGAGGGCCAAATTTCCTTACTATGTGGTGTTGAATTTGCCACTTCTTCTTTAGGGGATACCATCTTGGTAGCTCATCTTGAAGGGCTAAGTAGTCCACATAATTGCTATCAAACACCAGGACATTGTCTTCTTTTGCTTTGTCCTTCATTGCTTTCCTGAGTTTGGCAATTCTTCTTTCAAATTTGGCTTTGACTGCCTTCGCATCATTCAACTTCTTTTGCTTAAGCTCTTGAGCTTCAAGCAACTTATTTTTCTTCAACTCTAGAGCCTCTTTCTCTTCTGCAGTAGGCTCTGCTGGAGCTGATTTCTTGTAGGACTGAGCTGACTGAGCTTGCTCATCTGCCTTTTTTTTCCTTGTCATTCTCTTCTCAGGAACTTGTTCTTCAGAATCAGTGATCTGAAGAGACTTGGCAGGAGCTTGAGTGAGAGCTTGGGTGCCTTCTTGAGCAATTTCTTTGCCCTTGCCTTTTTCTTGCCTGTTCTTGATTTTGCTCTTTAAATCATTCAAGGTCTCATTCAGCTCATCTTGAGATACTACCATTACAGCTTGTTGTGCAGCTGATTTCTCAAGAGCTCTTATCAACATATCTTCCCCCTTTTTGGCTTCAGCAAGTGCAGCCGCAAACGGCTTCATGGCATTCATGATTTCCACTTTCAGAGTTTGTTTCAGTGCCATGGCATTGACCTTGTTGACAGCAGTAATATGGGAGATACTGTGCTCAACGACATGAGATAGAGAATTGGTGGAGGAGGCAGCTTCGAGCTTTTCTGTAAGTGCTTCCAACTTGGCTGCTGTCTCCTTCAGCTGAGTCTGCAGTTTCTCATTCTCCTCCGCAGCTGCCTTAAGAAGGGCTTGACCTTCAGTGGCTCTTGCTTCAGCTTCGTCAATTCTTAACTTGTGGGTGGTCTCCATGCGGTGCATCTCATCAGTGTAAAGATCAGCAAACCTTTTGGAGGTGTCAGCTGACAACTTCTGATAGGTACTCAAGTATTCTCCTTGAAAGTAGCGTGGGGTAGGTATCTAGTGTTTAAGTAAAAAACAGAACAATGTTACACTGAATGTTGTGACAATTAGTGTAGCATTAACTCTAACAGAATGTGAAAAGTAAACACAGTACACAGCGGAAGTCTAAAACACTAAAACACAATATGAACACAATGGAATAATTTTTAACATAGATTTTATTAATAACAAAACCTATGCTAAGCCTTACGGCGAAAAGTAACTTAGTTCCTAAGTTATACAAAAATGTCGTGTGAAATGTCTCAGCAATTACTTCAACATTCCACAAACAGAAACTACGATCGAGGCAGGTGCCTGAATCCGCAAACAGACTTAAGTGTAAGAACACTGTCTAAAGAACTAATCTGATCTATGATTCACTCTCACTCGATACAAGACTAGAACTAAGTACACTGGAAGGTGTGGTATCCCTCGGCGTACGTTAAATGATACAACTACTGACCATAACTCCTAACTAGGGTTGAACGCTCAAGGAGGTGTTACTCGAGTAGTGCATACTTTGAAATGAGAGGCTCTGGCGGTATTTATAGAGAAATACACAGCTTCTAGATCCTTCCATTATGAGATCCTATTTTTTAGGACCTCAACCTCCATGATCTTTCTAGAACATTCTGCCATCTTCCAGGTCGTTCTACAATGCTCCAAAGCCTTCTAGCACCTTCTCCAACCTTCTGGAATCTTCCAGGTTCCAGACTCTTGTAGAAGCTTCTAGAATCGTTCCTGAATGTGAGAGCATTTAGTACAACATTTAATGTAACATTTTAGAAATGACTTAGAATAAATCAAGGAAGGTCAAATTAAGATGTTGTTGATAATGTTAAAGCATTTAAGAGTTAACAACATCTACACTCCTATCTGCTGATGAAGTGCTTCACCAAACTTGTCTTCAACGTCAAGAATCTGGTCACGGAGACGAGTCTTCTGTTCCCTTGCAGCTTTCTCAACATACCTTCCTAGCTGCAGGCCTAAGCCTTTCTCAAAGTGCAAATCTATTGCAGCTTTGACCTGGGAGCAGATGTCTGCTGTTTGATCAACAGATGGGGTAGAAGTAGAGGTTGTACCTTGAGGCTTTGAATGAACAATTACTGCTTTGCCTCTTTCTTCGGCTGATAGGTACTCCTCATTGAGGTAGCAGGTAGTGGCCTTAGTCAGATGGGTCATGATTCGTCTGCCTGCATCCTCTGATTGATCAATGAAGTGAGTCAGATCTTCTGAAGGCTTGAAGTGAGCTGGTACTCTGACTACTTCTTTATCAGCTGGTGCAACTGAGTCTTCTGCAGGGGCGGCTGAGTCTTCTGCAGGGGTAGTTGCAACTGGGTCTCCCACTAAGGCTGGTGCAGCCGAGTCTTCTGCCAAGGTAGGTGCAGCTGAGTCATCTACCAATGTCTTTTCAGCTGTCTGCTTATCCGATGAGCCTTCTGGGACAGAGACATCAACTGTGGGGATTCCTAGAATCCGGTTGCAAACTGCAGTTAGTGCCTCGTCTGATAGCAGTTGAGCAAAAGATCGAACTTGAGCAACTTCCTTTTGCTCCATCTCCCAGTCGAGGAAGTTTTCCTTTCCTCCCATTCCTTCCATGACCTCAAGAAGGTCATCCACATCATCTCTTCTGAGCTCAATCCAAGTGCAAATCATAAGCACTTGTTCAAACTGGATCGAATCCTCATCAACTCCAGGTGTAGTAGATTTGAGCAGATTGGCTATCTTCATCCTCATTATCTTCTCTTTTGTGCACATAGGGTAGTGCACCATTCTGAACTGAGGTTGAGAAGGGCCAGCTTGATCCATGTCTGCTGGTGCCATGTCTTCTGGAGCAGATGGGTCAGAGAGGATAGGGGATTGGGTAGTTGGGGTATTTTCCTCTGCTGTGTGAGTATCAGCAGGGATTTGGGAAGTGATATCTTCTTGTTGGGTAGGAGGTTGGGATTGATCTTTAGTGATTTGTTCATCAGCAGGGTTTTGGGTCTGCTGGTCTGGTTCAGTTTCTACCGGAAGATCAGTAGATGGTGGAGCTTGATGATCTTGGATATCTGCTGTTTGAGTGTCAGCAGGGGTGTTGGATGTGATCTGAGTTTGATCATCAGTGGGGAGAGTGGTCTGTGTTTGGGTGTCTACTGGTTGAACATCAGCAGGGTTAGGCAGTTGGGGTTCAAGGGTTAGTTCAGGCTGAGTTTGTTCCTCTGCTGTGTGAGTATCAGCAGGGATTTGGGTATCAGTGTTTGGAGGTTCAGATGGGTTGGACTCATCAGAAGGGTTGAAGGATGAAATAGGGGCTATGCTCATTGGAGTAGGGAGCCTGGATTTCTTGGCTTTCTTGGTGAAAGAAGAAGTGTTCTTCTTTCTCTTCTGACCCTTTGATAGTTTAGAAGGTGTGAAAGTGAGAGAAGGATTAGAAGTACCTGCCTTTTTCAAAGGAGAGGCAGTGGGAGTGGCATCTGAATCAGATGGGGAGATGAGCCCTGATCTGATCAGATATCTTCTTTGTGCTAAGGTCTGATTGTCATCATCATCCTCAGTAGTCTTCTTTTGAGCCTCTTCTTTGGAGGGCTCCTCTTCCTCTTCAGCAGCAGAGTCATGAGCAGACTCTTCTGCCTCTTCAACAACATCTTTGGAAGATGCTTCATCTAACAACTTCCTCCTCTCTTCTTTCAACCTTGCTGCCTCAGCAAGAGCTTCCTTCCTTAAGTAATATTTGGAGATGTGGAAGGTCTTATGAGGTCCCATCTTGTATTTCCTTGGGAGCACTTCTGGAAGGATGATGCTCAGCTTATTGACAAAGCTGACTGTTGATGTCACCTTCCATTCTCTTGATTGAAGGTCCAAAGTTACCTTCTTGGCTTCAAGGGCGATTCTATCCAAGAATAACCCTTGCCAGTCTCTATCAATTTGATCCCAGATTGCAGCCATAACTCTAACCTTTAGAGTAGTAACAGGATCATGACTGAATGTGTTACCTAGCAGCATCTTGCCTGCTATATCCATCAGGGTTTGAAACTTAGGTTCTAGTTGGGATTTCTTGAGTCCGGAGGCATCAATAGCCTTGATTCTTCCATCAGTGAACATCTCCATGTATTCTTTCTCCTTACCCATAATATAGTTGGAGATATTGATCTTCCCCCTTGACAAACCAAACAGTTCCTGAAGGATTTCCCTTGTTACCTTGACCTTGTGTCCACCCATGACACTTTCTACATAAGATCCCTTCATCACAGCGTTTGCATAGAAAGTCAGCACGTCTTGTTCATAGACATTGGTGGGTGCTGCTTCCAGAAAATCTCGCAGGTTGAGGTTGATGCAGCGAAGAAGGATCTCCTTGTTTTCTTCTTTGTGTTTGCCCTTGAAAAACAGAGCATTCTCTGTGAACATCTTCCCTTCCTTGGACCACTTTGCAGCATCCAAGGTGCCAGTGCTCTTGGTCTTCTCGTCGTAAATATCAATGATTGCCATAGTAGAGTTTGAGTGTTAGGTTTTGAGAGCTTGAAAGAAATTTGCAGAACGAGAGAGTATTGGGAGCAATTGAGTAATGTGAGCGAAAGGGTTTGGAAGAGGTTTAAGGGTGTGTATATATACTCCACCAATTCTTGATCTAACGGTCAGATTTGGGTTTAATTGTGGAGTAGAGCCCAAGATTTTCCTTCTTTGATTTCGGGCCTTTCTTTAAATTTGCCGGCTGAATTTGCCATGTGGCAACAGTTGATTTGCTGGCAATTTGGTAATTGAGTATTAATGACATCATTACCAAAAATAGCCGTTGTGACTAATTTTGTGGCAAGAATTGATCATCAAGACCGTTTTTATTAAGTGAATTACATTCCTTATATAGGCCAATTTGTTTAATTACATTCAGGAATAAATCTAGAATGAATTACATGATCAAAGATAGTCATTAAACTCTAAAATCAAGTGATCTGATCAGCAGAGTGAAGTCTTCTGATTTCTTCAAGAGGTCTGCTGATTTTCCTTGAAAGTCTTCTGGTCAGCTGAGTTGGTCTTCTGATCAGCTGAGTGGAGGATTGAGATTTGCTGAGCAAATCTTCTGTGCTTTGAAGGTCCAACCTGGCTTGATGGATCCTTCAGTGCTGCTGTGATGATCCAACCTGGATGATGGATCTTACAGCTTTATTGTGAGTGGTGATCCAACCTGGTTTGATGGATCTTCCAGCTCAATTTCTGAGCCATGTAGGACCATCAAATCAATATGTTGATTAGCCTGGACGATATCCCACTGGTTCAGATTGCCCTTACCATCTGATGTTCCTCAACATCAGATGGGTTGTAGCAACTGAAGTGTCCTTTTTGAATTTCTTCGCTTCTCTTAAAGAGAAAGTAAGATTGGAAGAGGCTTCAATGGAGTCGAAGAGAGGGCCATGGACTTAGCCTTCATGTTCTGTTTAGACACAGTAGCTTTTGATAGCCAGCTCTCCATGTAGAACTTCCCCCTGGAGAAGAAGCTCTGCTTGCTTGCTACTTTGTCTTCTCCATCTCTCTTTCCTCTAGTTTTCAATAAGGACGTCTCTCTTTCCTCTAGTTTTCATAGGCATACTCATGTTGAGTGAGCCAAGTGTGCTGATCTGCATCATCTTCGTCTTCCGGACAAAGCTTCATCTCCTTCACCCAAGACCTTGGTTGTAGGATGATCTCCATTCCATCTCTTCTTTCGATTGTCTCCATTCCTGGAACAGAAAATAATAGTTAGTGATTTGTGTTCTTAGGTGTTCTCATAACTTCCTCCTTTTATAGGGGTAGAAATGAGGTAGATTGCGTCTCCGAGATCACCGACCCAATTACCTTTGAAAGCCTTCTCGCTAAAACCTTTGCAATAATTTTGTAGGAGCAATTAATCATGGATATAGGCCGGTAGTCATTAATGCATTCCGCGTTCAGTTTTTTCGGAATAAGAGTTATGAAGGACGGATTGAAGCCTTTGACGAACTTTCCATTTACGTGAAATTCATCAAACAACCTCTGGAAATCAGCCTTCAAAACATTGCTTGATTGCACTTTATCAAAAATGTGTTAGGTCTGGATGAGCAATGGTTAGACATTGCTTGATTGCTGAAACTGGCAAATTAAAGGAAAACATACAGAAAAATAAGTGATGATCTACTTAAAATTCCGAGCAAAATTCAAATAATTTTTTTATCTTACTGGTACAAGAATAATATAAGCAGTTATGTCGCGTTAAGATTCATAATCTCAATCATCAATTACAAAACACGTATCTTTCAAAAATTCGCGCATCAATCATCAATTACAAAACACGTATCTTTCAAAAATTCGCGCATCTATCATCAAGTTATTCTAACGAAATTAAAAAATGAGGACTACTAGTGAACATAAGTGAACGGACAAACATTGGAATCACCCTAAACTCTAGATTTAACTATCAAGTTAATTAAATATATCAATATATGGAATTTTTGACAGTCGAACTAATTGGGCCTGAAATTGTGGAAAAATGGGCCTCACGTGACTTCCACGTGCAGAATCAACCCAAAATTTTGTAATTCGGGCTAATTTGGCCTGAAATTGTGGAAAAGGAAGAAGTTACGGGTCTAATTTTGCCAGCTCGTATAGTTGCGGTCCACTTTTTGCCACACCCCCAAAGTTACGATCCAGAAAAAAACTTTTTTCCTAAATGAAATATTACCAAAAGTAGTAGTTTGTAGATGTGCGGAAAAATAGTGCAGAAAAATGTGCAAAAATTTTTTTAGGAACGATGAGTGAAATAATAGTGCAAAATATTTTTTACAAAAGAACATGTAAAATGGAAGACAAACAAATCTATACATTGTACTCCAACTGACATAGAAATTATCAGCTATGATCAGAATTCACCTACAATTAAAGTAGAATAGAACCATATAAGAATCGATTTTCAAGGAATTTACCTATGAACAAGAAGCTAAATGAACTGGTTTTCAAGAATTTTGGAATGGAGAAAAGGCAAACTATAGATGTGAAATTTAGGTTGAAAGTAAGTATTGATTGAATTTAGAAATTTCCCTGTATTTATTATGACGGGGACACTTTTGACCCAACCATTTTTGTGGGGAAAGTTTATTGGGAGAGTTCAATATACAGTCCAAACAAAATAACACTAAAATTCGATTTAGCATGCCATATATTTTTAATTGTATTTAATTTTGTACATGTGGTTCTACCATTTGTTATTTTGGTGGAAAGATTTGTAGAAAATTAATGTGGATGAAATATTACATAAACTTATTGTTTGAAGATGTGAGGAAAAATAGTGTAGAAAAATGTGCGGAAAGTTTAGGAGGAACGGTGTGTGAAATAATAGTGCTGAAAATATGATGCACCTTGTATTAGATGCGGAAAAATGTGTGGAAATATAGTGCAAAAAATATGAATGTGCAGAGAAACAATAATAAAAGCTCTCCCTCTCGTCCTTTCTTTCTACATTATATCCTAAAATCCTTCTTACCAAAAGAAATACACACTGATGAAGCCAATAAGTGGATGAAACCCACGAAACAATTCATGTAAGAGTCGATCGAGTGGTTGTGTTGGACGAATGTGGCTAGGAGCAAGTCGGGGAATCCACTCTCAACCAGTAATTGAGTGGCAGCCCTACATACACAGTGGGTTCAACGTAAAACAAGTGTAGAATGAACAAATCCATAACAAGAATTCAATTTAGCATGCCGGTTATTTTTAATTGTAATTAATTTTGTACATGATGTTCTACAATTTGTTATTTAGGTGGAAAGTTGTGTAGAAAATTATTGTGGATGAAATATTACCAAAACTAGTAGTTTGGAGATGTGTATAAAAATAGTGAAAAAAATGTGCGGAAAATTTGGATTGAACGATATTTGAAACAATAGTGCGGAAAAAATGATGCATGTTTTATTAGATGCGGAAAAATGTGTGCAAAAATAATGCACTATATGTTGTATTGTGGATTGTACTTTGGATATTAGCACTAGCACAACTTCTATTGGCGTTTGCATTCTTATATAAGAATTTGAGTTCTCAGATCTACGACATTCGCATTTTACATAAGAACTTTAAATTGGACAATGCAAGAAGTCTAGAAATGAAATTTCAACTTAAGTGTCTTTCTCCAAATCTAGAAATGAAGGCCAACATGATCCAAAAGGGAATGACAACATACAGTCCTAAACCACACATACTGCAAAATGGAAACATATTTTTCTTTATAATTTTCCCGATCGACCTCTCTCTCACGAAAAATCAAGTACTCTTATTGTTGTTGGCGAACAATAGGAGGAGGAGCAGGTCCTGCCACTGCCACTGCCAAAAACGTTTGATGGCAATGAGGGCATATACTCATAATGAGTTTGGCATGTAATGCTCTTTGTCCAAAATGTGTTAGGACTGGATGAGCAAGGGTTAGAAATTGCTTGATTCCTGAAACGGCAAATTAAAGGAAAACAGAAAAATAAACAACCTAAAAAATTTAGAATAACTAATAGCAGTGCAAAAAATTTAGATATTTAAGGGGGAATTACAAAAAAAAAAAAAAAAAAACTATAGAAATAAAACCATACAAGAATTTTCTAGATCTCTTTACAAAAAGTTCTAAATTATGAGTGGGGTGGATAATTCAAAGGGCAAACAAATCTATACACTAAACTATAATTAACTGAGAATAAATCTTCATGTGTACACTGCACTCCAATTTTCATAAAAATTATCAGCCATGAACACAACGATATAATTAGGAATCGATTTTCAAGGATATTATGAAGCTAAATGACTATTATTTTGTATTAGTTGTTAATCATGGAGTTGGGTTTGTAGTCTCTAATGCATACAACGTTCTGCATTTTCAGAATCAGGGTTATGAAGGAAGGATTGAAACTTTTGACAAATCTCCCGTTCGAATGGAACTCATCGATCATCTTTCATGAATTGTCAGCTTTCTTTGATGAAGGCAATTGTGAAACCATCAGGGTCGGGGGTTTTTTACAATAGGTCATCGTCGTCTCTTGGATGAAGCACAATTGTGTTGTGTTTTTTAAAACCAACTCTTTGATTTTATTTATGGGAAATTCTCATATGCACACTGTGCACAAATCATACTTTGGTGCACACTATTTTTACCCTGACCCACTTTTGACCCGCTTCCGACCCGCCCCGACCCATGCAGCAAAAGTTCAAAATTCAGATTGGAAAATTAAGAGGAAAAGGGGGAGATGAGAGTTCGAAGAAGGCACGGGAGAAAAACAGAAAAACAGGAAGATGATAGACGAAGATGGCGGTGGCTGAAGGGTTTTTGCTCGGCCGACAACGGCGGCACCCATCTCTCCGGCGACCTCCCTTCCATACGGAAGACGAACGGTGAGGGCTGCGGCGTCTTTCATGGCCCATCGCGGCCTCCATCTTCATCGAGGTTTGCCCGATCTATTACAAATCTGAGCCTTTATCGGCGATAGCTTCCGATCGACGGCGCGTGAAGCCTCTGCCGCCGCCTTGACCCTCTGCCGGAGACGTGAACGTTGTTTCCACAACTCCAGAGAACACACAAAATGGAGAAAGACACCTCCACTAATGGAGACGCCGCTTCTAATTCGTAAGCCTCCGTTTTTAAAAAAGAAAATGAAATGCTAATCCTATGAGGGCCATTTGAGTTGAATTCTCCTTCTCCATCTCTCTATCTTCCTAGTTTCAATTTTTTCTCAGAAAGTGAATGTTAATCTTTCTCTGTTAAGATTCTTTCTTAAAGTAAATAAGAAATTGTATGATTTGATGTGATGTGATAAGGATGAGTTGGTATTTTCATTTTAGATTTAATTTTTGATTAATTCTTGATTAAGGTTATGACAAGTGGTAATTGTTATTGAATAATGATAAAAAAATTTTATTGAAAAGTGTATTCTTATGGAAAAATATTAATTTTGTTATTGAAAATTGTAGTTTTTTTTTATTGTTTTTTATTGAAAAGTGGTAATTTTATTATTGAAAAGTGGTAATTTTATTATTGAAAAGTGTAATTCTTATTATTAAAAAGTGGTAGACATTTTAACTCAAAAGTGTAATTCTTATTATTGAAAAGTGGAAGATATTTTAACTGAAAAGTGTAATTTTTATTATTGAAAAGTGGTACATTTCTTATTATTTAGAAGTGATAGATATTTTAATTGAAAAGTGTAATTCTTATTATTGAAAAGTGGGGGACATTTTAACTGAAAAGTGTAATTTTTATTATTGAAAAGTGGGTGGAAGATATTTTAATTGAAAAGTGTAATTCTTATTATTGAAAAGTGGGGACATTTTAATTGAAAAGTGTAATTCTTATTATTGAAAAGTGGGGGGACATTTTAACTGAAAAGTGTAATTCTTATTATTGAAAAGTGGGGGACATTTTAACTGAAAAGTGTAATTTTTATTATTGAAAAGTGGGGGACATTTTAATTGAAAAGTGTAATTCTTATTATTGAAAAGTGGGGGACATTTTAATTGAAAAGTGTAATTTTAATTATTGAAAAGTGTAATTTTAATTATTGAAAAGTGAGAAAAAAAATGGTGTATTGGTCACGGTGTATTGTGCTGTTAAAAATTGTGGTGTAGTGGTGTTAAAAATTAAATTAAAATAGTGTTCTGTGCTGGTCTCGAACCCATGACCTTGTACAAATTTTAAGTTTCTATAACCATTAGAACAACAGTTATTTTGTTCAAAAATTCGCTTTGACTAATACATATTGATTGACCGGTCTTCAAAATTTACATTAGTGTGCACGTGCACACTATGCACAGGAGACCAACCCTTTATTTATTTATAATTACACCACTTCCCAATCCTCTAAAGTTAATGTAGAACTGACCTGGGATCTCACAGTATCGGCCCGCTCTCATTGGTTACGTTTATCTTTGCACTTTCTTTGTTAGGGTCTTTGAGACCAAACTGGAGGCCAAAGTTCCGGGTTTTGTTCCCTGCTTCTTCTGCATCATCATCATTCGCCATGTCTTTTATGAAGGGATCCCAGTTTTTTCTTAATTCTCGGGGGTAACTTGCTTTTCTTAGGAGGACGGTTGGGTTTCGAAATTTCGGGGGTGGTTTGAGGGGCTAGGGGGCGGGAGGAGGAAGGGGAGGGGCAGGCACATATCAGGGTCGAAAAGGGAACGGATATCACACCACCAGAGTGGGGAGAGGTGGCCGAAAGGTTGGGGGCAAGAGAGGGGGTCCAAGGTTCTGGAGGGGGAAACTGGCAGAGAAGGTAGGCAAGGATGGGCCGGATTAGGAGGCAATTAAGATTAACTATAATTTTGATTCCTGGGGAACCCCGCCACCGAGGGGGCAGGGGTAAGATTAACTATAGAAATAAAACGATACAAGAATTTTCTAGATCTCTTTACAAAAATTTCTAAATTATCAGTGGGTGGATAATTTAAAGGGCAAAAAAATCTATACACTAAACTATATAAATCTTCATGTGTACACTGCACTCCAGTTTTCATAAAAATTATCAGCCATGAACACAACGATATAATTAAGAATCGATTTTCAAGGATATTACCTCTGAGTAATGAATTTACCTCTGGACAAGAAGCTAAATGAAGAATTTGGGAATGGAGAAGGCCAGGAAAACTATAGATGTGAAAGTAAAATTGTATTGACTCATGAGTTTAGAGATTAATTCCCTTTTATTTATTATGGTGGAGAGACTTTTGACCCAACCATTTTTGGGGGGAAAGTGTTTTTTGGGGTGTTTATTGCATTAATGTCAGATCTTTAGAAAGAAAAAAAATTCAAAAAAATATGACATAAATTCAATATACATTCCAAACAAAATAAAACTAAAATTAATTGTAGATTACACACACCAAATCCACATAACTATAATGCTTAAATTGAAACCATCAATGCAGTGTACATAAATTCTAATTCTTGTCTTTTTAAATATGACCAGTGTGAACACAATAAGTACACGTTTCCACATTTATAAAAGGAAAATAATTATGTAAACCTTGTTAATATTTTACATTAATTGGTATTTATATTAATTTATTATCGTCATTGCCATGGATCTTGGAGGGATAGAATCTTTTTGGTCCCATAACTTTTCACATTTTTCAAAATGGTCCCAAAAAACATTAATGTGCGAATCTTGTTCGAATTATTTTTATATGTACCAATTTCGTCCCAAAGATGCCAAACAATATATGATCTCACGTGAAAACTCTAAACAAGCATGGAGATACAGGAGACTCCTCCTCCTTTGTGTTGCAAGAGTAATTGGATTCGGTTGTGAGGCCATGGTTGGTGATTATAAACTCGAATGCCCAGCAGCATCCTGTGTTGTTTTTTTAACAAGCAAACCAGCCGCATTTAGCTAGATAAATTAAGAGACAACGGCTCTTTTGGTCCCAACAAGCACGACCCCTCATGATTTTGGTCCCAAAATCAAAAAATGGACAAAAAAGGTAGTCCCCATAAGGTAAAAAATGTGCAATATATTTTTGAACAGCAAAAATGTTCCTGCAATTTAACACTATCAAAAGAACCATTCAATTGGTGAACAAGAGCTTCTTCCCATGTGAAAAGTTCACGCCTCCATAAGATATTCCATTTCCAAGTGCCATTCACCCACATACCAGACTCACTAATCTTAGCCCCTTTATTTATGCAAATTGAGTATAATCTAAGGTACCGTTCACTTAGGATTTGTTCATTTGACCACCGGTCATTCCAAAGAGAGGATAGATTTCCGTCGCCCAGCTTTTTCACCAAATTGTTTCCAAACCAGTGGTTGTTCGAGCTCAAAAAAAAGAGGTCACGAAGGTTGTTCCACCGGATCGAGGAGTTGTTCATGTTCGCCGAGTGAGATGGATCCATCGCCACAGATAAATCATATTTAGAATCAAGGATTCTTACTCATAATGAGTTGGGTTCGGATCGGATTCTCCATGCCCACCTGCCAAGAAGAGATTTTTTAAAGAAATTAAGATTTTTAATACCAAGAACCCCATCAGACTTCAATCTACAAACATCATTCCATGAAACCCATGGGATTTTTGTAGATTTCACTCCCCCCTCCCCCTCCCCAAAGAAAATTACTCTGTAATTTTTTGATTTCACTCAAGGCTTTTTTTGGTAAGTTGTAGCTATCCCACGCAGCAGCCTAGAAAAGCGGTCACCTCTCTCGGCACGCCAGCCTTCATATTGATGTTGAGGAGGCCGCATTTAGCAAAGTTAATTTTGAGGCCTGATAGGCGTTCAAAATTGATTAGCAAACATTTTAGAGCCCAAATATTTTTTGTAGATGCTTTCCCCCACCAAGATTGTATCATCAGCATATTGGAGATGTGTCACTGGGATAAGTTTCCGACCGATAGAAACAACATCATAAAGGCCAGTAGACGAAGCCCGGTGGATAAGTGCGTTGAGGCCTTCGACAACAATTATAAAAAGCAACGGGGAGAGAGGGTCCCCTTGCCTAAGACCACGCTCAAGTTTGAACTCGTTTCAGGGGATGCCGTTTACAAGGACTGAAGCTGAGGCAGATGAGACACATTCCCGAATCCATTTACGCCATAGGGGGTCGAAACCCATACTCCTCATCATATCGTCTAAGAAGTTCCAATCAACCGAGTCGAAGGCCTTGGCAAAGTCTATCTTGAAGAGAAGACTTTCAATATTTTCCTTCTTTGCATCATCGATGATTTCATTGAGCGCGAGAGCACCATCTAAAATATGACGTCCTTGGACGAAGGCGGACTGCGACTCAAAAATCACGCTGCCAATGACTAATATGACGTCCTTGTTCCGTGAGCATGTGATTGTTGGCACTACACACTTTATGAATGGCAAAATCTGGTGGAATGATTGATTGGGCTGTACATGCGTCCTGGAAGTGTTCTGAAATTGCAGATTTGATTGTAGCTGGGGAGGAGAGCCAAACTCCATCAACACACAAATTTGACAGATCGTTGGCCTTTCTTTGGGCATTGATACACTTCCTTAATCCACTGGTTTTTCACTTTCTGGCTCAATATACATTGTCTTGCATGTTTCGCAATCAGCGAAGATCTCGCTTATAAGGTTTCTTCTCTGCACGATTTCATCATCATCCAGGCCGAGCACATCGTCTATAATATTCAGTTCCAGAAGTTTCTGCTTGTTCTCCTCAATTTGGTGGTCTAGCTTCCCAAAAGTTAACTTACTCCAATCACGGAAGCAGACCTTTGCCCTTAATACGTGTATTTCTCTAAAAAGTTTGTTGCAACTTCCTTAAAATTTGGGTGATGTAGCCAGGTATTAAAAAATCTAAAGGGTTTGGGGACCAATTGATTAATTTTTTTGGTCCTCCAGGATAAGGTGGCAATGATTAGAAATGGATCGTGGGAGGCGAGCAGGGGGTCAGCCAATATCTAATCTTCATTTAACAGTATCTGATCCAATTTGCTTTTACATGATCCATCTGCACGATACCAGGTGTAGCTTCGGCCAAATATAGGAATCTCGGTAAGATTTGCAGTTGTGATGAACTGATCAAACTCCACCATTTCTTTTCTATTGTTGCAACCGCCACCATTTCTTTTCTATTGTTGCAACCGGTTCTACCAACTTTTTCCGTCTGATATCTAACTGCATTGAAATCTCCTGCGATACAAATATGTTTTCGGCGATTCTAATGGATAACTAAGCTTAAGATGTCCCATAGTTGTCGTTTCTCATGGGGATTGCACGGGGCGTAGACATTAATGAGGCAAATGTCAGCTGAGTCTTCATTGCGTATTGTGTTTACTACAAGAAAGTCGTTAGAGTGTCAGGCACTGACACATTGGAGGTACTCAGTATCCCAGAAAGTTACAATGCCACCTTATCGTCCCTCGGAAGGACGGAACACAAACCCACATTTCTTGTTACCCCAGATTCCTCTAAACAATAGGTCATCATCGTCTCTTGGATGAAGCACAATTGTGTTGTGTTTTTTGAAACCAACTCTCTGATTTTATTTATTTATAATTACACCACTTCCCAATCCTCTCAAGTTATAATTGAGTAAACGCATTAAAAGGTTATCACTCCTGATATAGAACTGACATGGGAGCTCACAGTATCGGCCCGCTCTCATTGGTTACGTTGATCTTCGCACTTTCTTTGTTAGGGTCTTTGAGACCAAACTGGAGGCCAAAGTTCCGGGTTTTGTTCCCTGCTTCTACATCATCATCATTCGCCATGTCTTTTATGAAGGGATCCCATTCCTTCTTGATCAGCTTTTTCTTAATTCTCGGGGGTAACTTGCTTTTATTAGGAGGATGGTTCGGTTTCGAAATTTCGGGGGTGGAGTTTGGACTGGTTTGGAGTCGATCATGTTGTATTGGGCGAGCAGGTCAGTGACGTATCTGCGTTGGGAGAGAAGGCATGAAGTTTTAGATCGAAGGACTTCCACTCCCAAGAAATAAGATAGAGGACCAAGGTCCTTGACAGAGAATTTGGCACTGAGGTCGGCAGCCACACGGGCGAGCATGGGCGAGGTGTTGCCCGTCAAAATAAGATCGTCAACATAAACAAGGAAGTAGGCGACCACCCCATTGATGTTGTAGACAAACAGGGACTCATCAGAGTGAGTGGGGGTGAACCCAATTTCTACGAGGAATGAGCGAAGAGCATAGTACCATGTGCGAGGAGCCTGCTTTAAGCCATAGATGGATTTACGTAACTTGCAGACATGAGTGGAGAAGGTCTTGTCTTTGAAGCCTGGAGGTTGAGCCATGAAGACGGTGTCCGAGAGCTCTCCATGGAGGAAGGCGTTGTTGACATCGAACTGTTGGAGGGGCCATTGCTGAGTGACAGCAATGCTGAAAACTGCTCGCACGGTGGCCGGCTTGACAACCGGACTGAAGGTTTCAGTGAAGTCAACACACGATCGTTGGTGAAAACCTTTGGCAACTAAGCGAGCTTTGTATTTGTCAAGGGAGTCATCAGAGTTCTGTTTAATACGGAAGACCCACTTGGAGCCGACCACATTCTGAGATGTAGTGGGAGGAACTAACTCCCACGTGCCATTCCGAAGAAGGGCATCAAACTCAACAGACATGGCTGCTCGCCAATTTTTGTCCTTGAGGGCCTGTGAAACACAACTCGGTTCAATGTCAGAAGTGACAACAGAAGTGAGTCCATACCTCGGAATAGGCTTGAACACTTGATTTTGAGATCGAGTGACCATGCGAGGTGCAGGAGGTCGTGAGGGAGCATTGGTCGGCATAGAGATGTCGGATGTGGTAGCGATCAGTGGGAAGGTAGGTGTGGATGTGTTCGGTTGAGGTATGTCTGGGTGGTCGACCAATGTGGGATGGTGGGGAATGGTAGTGGTCAGCACTGGGATGGGGGCGAGGATGGTTGCGGTAGAGTTAGGAATTGAGGGTGTTATAAGGATGGGCGAGGAGCTGGAATCAGAGGGAGTAGGTGGCGAGGAGTTAGTGGTCGCCGAAGGAGGGATGGAGAAGGGAAACGTATGTTTAACAAACTGAACATGACGTGAGGTGTAGATTCGGTTGGTGGAGCGATCAAGACAGAGATAAGCGCTTTGTGTGGGTAAGTATCCAATGAAGACACATGGGGTAGAGCGAGGATCAAGTTTGTGAGTGGTGTAAGGGCGGAGCAAAGGATAGCAGAGGCAACCAAATATACGAAGTTTGGATAGGTTAGGGGGGCGAGCAATGAGTTTTTCATAGGAGGAGGCCATGTTGAGATTAACTTTAGGAAGACGGTTGATGATGTAGGCAGCCGAACAGACGACATAGGGCCAATAAGTGAGGGGCATGGAAGCATGGTGAAGGAGAGCTAGAGCTGTGTCGACCACATGGCGATGGCGACGTTCAGACATGCCATTATGTTCGGGAGTGTGAGGTGGGGTGGTAAGGTGTGCAATGCCATGGGTTTGAAGGAAGGGGCGAAGAGCAATGAACTCTCCTCCATTGTCTGAGTAGAAAGTCTTGATTGTGTTTTGATAGTTATTTTCAACAAGAGTTTTGAATGTGGTAAATGAAGATAGAACATCCGATTTTCGTTTTAGGCGATAAACCCATATGTATTTGCTGAAGTGATCAACAAATAACACATAGTATTTAAAATGATCAGGGGATAAGACAGGTGACGACCAAACATCAAAAAAGATAACGTCAAGTGGTTTAGTAGATGTGATGCTCGAATCATAAAAAGGTAATTTGTGACTTTTGATACATGAACAAGAGTTACAGTTAAAGTGTTTGGATGGTGCACTGGATAAACTAAGTGTAGAGAGGGTGTGAGCAAGGATTTTTGTCGATGTGTGACCAAGACGAGCATGCCAGGTGGTTGTTGTGAGGTGTTGAGTTGTGAAGGCTTGCGGGGAGGTGGTGGACATATGTGCCAGCCAGACATACAAATTATTGATACGACTCCCAACGAGGAGAATGCTCCCCGAGTAACCGTCCCGCACCTGAAAGGAAGAGCGACCAAAGATAATGTTAACATTGTTATCATGACAGGGGCTAGAGACCGAAATCAAGTTTTTCGAGATGAGTGGGACGACTAAAACATTTGAAAAACTGAGAGATTCAAGTTGAGGAAAGCGCATAGAGCCAGTGTGAGATATGTGTAAACCTTTACCATCACCAATTTCCACATTGTCAGGCCCATCGAAGGACGAGTGGAGAGAGAGGTTGGCGAGGTCGTTGGTGATGTGGTGAGAAGCACCAGAATCAAGGATCTAGTGCTCGGCAGGATGTGCCGAGGAGGCTGAGTGAGCTGAGTAGGCTGGACGAGCATCTGACCGATGGAGGCGGGAAGGTGGTGTGTACTGTCCATGTGGTCGACGATGACCTGTGGATGGAGCAGAGGGCAAGGGAGATGAAGGGATCTCAGGGCAGGTGCGAGCAGTGTGGCCCGGTGCTCGGCAGTACTGGCAGGTGCCAAGATATGGCCTTTGTGAGGATTGACGAGGGCGAGTATCAAGGGATTTAGGCCTTGAGTCAGGTCGCGAGGAGCGATGATAGGATTTACCAGCAGTTAGGGCGGATGCAGGTATTAAGGTCGCGGATGGTCGTGAGGCAATTTGAACTTCGGCACTCAGGAGTTTGTCACAGAGCTCGGCAAAGGAGATAGGATGTCCGTGAGCTTGGATGTCATTGGCAATGTCATTGTAGGATTCATCAAGACCTGTAAGAACTTGTAGAGTGACGTCCTCGGCGTCCGAGGTGACGCCGAGGAGAGCAAGTTCGTCGACCACGGAGCGAACTTCCATGAGGAAGTCAAAAATTGGGCGAGCACCTTTAGATAGAGAACGAAACTTGGTTTTGAGGGCAAGAATGCGACCTCTGGAGGGTTTGCCATACATGCTCTCAAGCATCGACCAGGCTTCGCAGGAGGTTTTAGTCGATGCAACAAAGGGGATAAGTTCCGGAGACATGGATCCAACCATGGCTGAAAAAATGAGGTTGTCCTGACATACCCACAGGTCGTACGCAGGATTGGAAATGGTGGTGGTGGTGGTGCCATCGACAACTTGGATTGTGGGAGGTGGGCATGGATGCATGCCCAAAACATAACCGAATAGGTTATGTCCAGTGAGGAGGAGACGAAGCTGGAAGGACCAAGCACCATAGTTGGTGGAGGTAAGCTTTAAGGACATGTTTGCGAGTCCTTTGAAGGTGATGGGTGAGGGCGACTGAGATGGGGTGGCCATTGTAGTGAGTGGAGCAACGGAGTGAAGAAAGGGAAGCAACGAGCTGGGCGTCTAAGACGGGCGGCGGCGGCGATTCAGAGATGAATGCGGCGGCGGCAGTGCTTCAGAGAAGAAGGCAGCGGCGGCTAGGGTTTGGATCAGGTGTGAGCCAAGTGACTCGATGATACCATATAGAGAATATACAAAATATAATTTCTTAATTAATTTACAAAAGGATGTACAGGAGATATTTATACAATACAGAGGTAAACTAATCATGACCTAATCTTATTGGGCTAATGGGTAAGGCCCATAAGTAACATGAGATGGGCCAACATATGAACACTACAAGAAAATTGGTTTTTAGTGACAGCATCCTCTCACTATTGCTTCTCTAGCTAAAAGTCTTTAGTGACAGAAATTTGAGAATTAATGACAGGACCTCTCACTAAAAGTCAATTACCGTCACTAAAGACTTTTAGCTAGATAAGCTATAATGACAGGAATTCTGTCACTAAAAGTCAATTTTCTTGTAGTGGAATATATAAACACTTCTTTAATATATTCCTAATAGGGGCAAGAGAGGGGGTCCAAGGTTCTGGAGGGGGAAACAGGGGAGGCTGGCAGAGAAGGTAGGCAAGGATGGGCCGGATTAGGGTTCAACTTTTGGGTGAGGAGCGCGCGTATGCGTTGCAATTAAGATTAACTATAAATTTGATTGAGAAAAATGCAGTTTTGGTCCCACCATCCACGGGCACTCATGATTTTGGTCCCATGATTCTGAATTTTGGTCCCGATAGCGAAAAACTTGACACATTTGGTCCCAAAGTTAGTCAACTGTTAGTTGACCTTAGTCAACCGTTAGTCAACCTTGGCGAAATTAGTCCCAGTATCCAAATACCCATTTTGGCGCGGAAATTGGCGCCTAAAACTTCAATTCACCTATTTGGAGGGAATTTTCTTACCTGTTGGAGAGAAAATCAAGCACCTCTATATATACACACTCCAACCACACTCAAAACAACCCGTAACAACCGCCACCGAGGGGGCAGGGGTAAGGATGAGTTGAATGAGGGGGTGGAGTGGGACCCCCTAGCAACTCAACAGGCGCTTGGTCCTCCATAACTAAGCCCTGAACGAAACCTTCATGTCCGCCGGATTAGTAGCTATTGCTCTCCATTTTTCATCAGAGTCAGAATCTGAAAGTGGCTCTTTAGACAGGATTTGTCGTTCTTCAGGTACCTAAAAACTCTAATGGAGAATGTGATATCGTATATTTTGGGGGAGATGCAGCAGTTGGTAAGGATTTGGCTCGTGGTGTGCACTGATCTATCTCCACCAAACTCCCAAAAAGGAGAGCGAGGCACCTGAAGAATCCGTTGTTCCAAGCGTGATCTTCGGTTGCAAATATCGGACTGGTGAGTGTATCGAACCAATGAGAGGCCCAGTCCTCAAAATCCTTCAGCGTTCATTCAAGGGATTCCACCTCTTTTTGTTTTAGGAGAATAAATTTTATTTTCTAGCAGCATTCCCCCATCAAGTCATCACTGTGAGAGTCCCAGCGAAATTTATGTTTCAGTTGGCCAGTGTAGCAGCCCAGAGACCAATACAACTCCTCCGGGGTGGACGTTTGGAATACAAAGAGTATGGAGGAGCTATCCCTAGTCCGGCTCTAGGGGCATGGGGTTGGACAGGATGTGGATCCTCATAACGATTTGGCTGTTGTTGATGAGTATCTTTCCGTCCAACACGCTCAGCGAAAGAGACCCCCAACTGAGATCACAAAACTCGATCTTGGGGGCTTTGGAGGTCTCATGCTCATTCCTGGAGAATTTTGATAGGTTTTCTCCGAGTTTGAAAGTTCAGTCCCCATTCGATCTCACAGGGGCATCCGTTGTTTGAAAACCGAACAACTCATCCCGTTTGTTAGTTTTTTTTTAGATGAATATATCCTTCACCTTCCCAATGAGGTCAAATTTTTCCAGGAGATTCGGGATGGACACTTTTGCCGGGAAGTTAATTATGGAAGAAATAGGTGAAGGTTGAGGCCTCAATTCTAGTGTCTTACCTTTGCTCTTATGATAATTGGTTTGATTCTAATCTTTGTAGAAGGGTGGGGAATGGATGTAATACGTATTTCTGGAAGGATTTGTGGGCGGGGACTGGGGGATTCGAAACTTAGTATATTATTTCCTAGACTTTATTCCATATGTAATGCTAGAATCTGTGAGATGGGGATGTGGGTGAATGGTTTGGCAGTGGAAATTTCAATGGAGGGTGACTCTTTTCTCTTGGGAACAGGAATTATTAGAGCAACTCTTTGTTTTGTTAGCTAATAAAAACTTGCAGGAGCTTGTCCCTGATTCCTGGCGCTGGAGACTTTCAAGTGATGGAGTATTCACTACTAAGTCAGCCTATGATTTTCAGGCTGCATTAATCCCTCCAGTGGCGACTCTCGATGAAGAGATTTACGACGTCTTTTCTATTTTTTGGAAATGCATGACCCCCTCGAAGTGGTCAGGCTTGGCATGGAAGATCCTCCGCGGCAGACTCCCTACTCGATCACTAAAGACTTTTCTTCTTTTCAGGTTTGATCGAGTAGGGACTCTTTTTTCCTTTATCTTTTATTGGTGGGAGAAGACTAACATATTGATCAAGTAGGGAGTCTTCTCCGATTTGATAAAAGATAAAGAAAAAAGACTCCATACATTATCTTTTATTGGTGGGATTCCTTATTCGTCCCAGGATTGGTGTTATTATGTTATATAATCTCAGATTATGTTGTAATAAGTTCTAAGGGACAGCCTCGGTCGTGACTCGGCTTGTCTACTTAGCAATATCTTTGTAACTTTGTCAAGTTTCCTCGAATACCTCTGGTACTCGTTAATAAAATAATTTTTTTCCGTTCAAAAAAAAATTTAATTAATAAATATATAAATTATTATGAATATATATTTTAATTTAAAATAAATAAAATTAATTGTAAAATAAAATATATATCTAGAGTTGTCAAATATGTTGAACCGGGTTGAGTCCGGCCCACGGCCTGTTGGGGATGTATGCTTCCCTCGAAATGGGTCGGACTTGTTGTGCTTTCTCTCGTGCCCATTCCAATTGCTATCGGGCCTCGAGATCTGCGGCCCAGCCTAACTCGGAAAAAAACTATTGGGATAATATTTTTTTTTTAAAAATATACTATAAGGACATTTCAGTATTTTTATATTGTTTTCACAAAAGTTTAATATTTTATCTAATGACTAAGCGGTCGCACATGACAAAAGCAAATAACATGTCAACTTTTAATTGAACGTCTGTCTCACAGTAGAAAAACCCTTAGTGGCAAACTTTTATGTATTATTATTATGTGCAAACTAAATGGTGTGCATTTCGGGTGTTATAGTGTGCAAATCAATTGTACCTAAAAGTAAGTTGAATTTGTTTTTTTCACTTGAATACACAAAAATTTACCAAATTGCAGAGTAACTCTCCCAAATCGAAAATCCGAAATTATTAACTCTGGTGATCAACATTGCATGCGTGGTATAATCTACTCATGATAAATGGCTCTAAATACAGATATTCCAAATTAATTAATAAATAGATTCACTAACCATATAAATAATAGGAGCCCTAAACACGCAAAAAGCATCATCAGAAAGAAAAAAAAGATGCAGGCTAGGGAAGAAGCGTGGTTGTGATAATGGCGATTATGCTTGTTTTCTGCAGCGTGGCAGAAGTGCGCGCTTCATTATCTTGATCGTTACGAATACATTTGCTCGAAAGTTTGTTACGGACATTTGACGAAAGAGTGTTTGGATAATTGTAGGGAGAAGTACTGTAGTCAGCCCGACGGCGGCTCAGCCTCTTTCGCCGGAGGAGAAGCAACAACTCTCGAGGGACAGAAATTAAACTAAGCTAATTATATACTTATATCCCCTGTAGTATTTGTTTACTTATGCCATTCAGATTCATATAGTTATTTATAGGGCAAATTATTCTCTAGTACAATTGGGAGTCTTTAAGTGTGTGCTGATACATGTGATTAAAAAAGTGTGAGGAGATACAATTTGGAGAGTTGTAAAGACCAATGAGCCCTTCAATTTTCAAACTCAAGAATCAGTCCCATCAATCTGCAACTACTCCTCTCTCACTCAAACCTTTCAATTTTTTTATTTATATTTTATTCTGCTTTTACTTTTTTTTAAATTATTATTTAGATTTTTTTTTAATTTTTAATTCACACAATTTATTAAATCAGAATTTACTTGATTTTTTTAGTTTTTAATTTTTTATTCAGATTTTTTTTTGTTCAGAACTTTTTTTTAAAAAAATTACGTCAATTTTTTTTAATAATTTTTTTATTCTGATTTTAAATTCAAAATTTTTGTTTTTTAATTATATATTAACTAATTAGAATAATATAGTTTTATCTCTCCTTACTCAAAAGTCTTTTGACTTTAACTTGTCAAATCATATTTTATTAATTCAATTTCTTTATTAAGTATATTGAATATTTACATAATTATTGAACATCTACATAATTCCATTCATATTGAACATTTACATAATTATTGAACATCTACATAATTCCATTCATATTGAACATTTACATAATTATTGAACATCCGATATATACATTGAATATAGTTATATTGAACACTAACAATATTAGACAAAAATATCACTTGCATTAGATCACACAATAAAATGATCTACGAACTACCAAAAGTGGTTGAAGCCTATTCCCAATAGGTAGAGAAATTAGATCAAATCACATCAGTAATAACACTATTCTTCCAGAAATGAACAGTAAATACCACATGTTCAATTCAAAATTTTAATAATTTAAGGCAGTCAACTTAAACAAAGAGCTCAAACTAATTATACTTAGATAATGACATAAGCACAATAGTTCAAACTTATATACAATCAAGAACCAAATTTGTCCAAATAATTCACCTTCCATTCACAACAACTCGAAAAATACTATATTAATTATTACATATTAAACTTCCCAACAAAGTATTCTCCAACTCTTCGACCATGTCCATTTGTGTAAAACGAAAGAACAACATTCAACTAATTGAGAAAAAATTAAATACTATTGGAACAACATTTAACTAGCATAAGTGACTCTCTCGAATTTAAAACTTTTTTTTAATTAAAAATAAACAATGTATTAAAAGCTTTTTTGAAAATAGAGTAAAAAACTATGTTCTCATAGATCTGGGACTTGAGAGAAAGCTTCAAAAAAATCAGACCCAGAACTTTTTTTGTTCAGATCGATAGAGTTATTTATATCATATAAAGGTAAGTGATAGTGAGATTATCGTGAAAACTATGTTCTCATACCCTGCATTTCCAACAAAGACAAAGTATGATATAATCTCTGGTCCAAACATTGTTCAGACAGCCTGCATTTGCCCATTGAAAAGAAATGATAGAGTTGGAATTACAATCAAATAAGCAAATCCATAGACAAAGATCGGAGAAGACGAGCACCTTGACGGGGCAGATCGGAGAAGACGATCTACTCCGGCGAACGAGCCTGAACTCCTTCTTCGTCTCAACAATATTCCGGCCAGAAAAACAATAAGAAAAGAATTAGATCCAAAATTAAAAATAAACAATAATCAGTAATAATTCCCACTCCAAAACAATAAGATCCAAAATTTATTTTCAGTAATAATAATCAGTGCAAAACAATAAGAAAATAATTAGATCCAAAATTAAAAATAAACATTGATGGGGAATTATCTTTTTTTCTCAATTCCCACTCCAAAAATAAACAATAATCAGTAATAATTCCCACTCCAAAAATATTTCTAGCATATATAATCAAGTTGGAAAATACGGAGGATTAAATAATGGAAGAAATAGTGAAAAACTTATTTTCAAAAAACCCTAGATCTACGCCATCCTCACGCTAGCGGCGTAGATCGGAGAAGACGAGCACCGGGCATTCAGGCTCTACAAGGCCCCCCCTCGAAAATTAAAAAAAAGAAGCCTAGATGATAGAGAGGCAGACCTTTCGAGTTTTCAAATATTAGTTATCAGATCTAGAGCGGAACCGACGGAGATGAAGCAACGACGGCGAGAGGCACCACTCAAAACGGCCGCCATTTTTTTCGACGAGTTGCGAAAACGTTCGATGAAGGAGAGAAACACCGGGGAGCAGCGCCCGCGCCACCTCCGCCGTCTAAAAACACCGAAGCCACACCCTCCTCTTCCTCATATTTGCGGATCTTGTGTGTGTGTGTTTTTTTCCAATTTCAGATCTTGTGTGTGTGTGTGTTTTTCCCATCGGGAAATGTGAGAGAAAGGAGAGAAACAAATAAGGAGTATTTGAAAATGAGACAAAGAAAGAAAGAGAGAGAAGATAATGCGGATGAAACGAAAATAAAAAACATATTAACAAATAAGGGGTATAATCGACCATTCATCTAAAATTTTGTATTACCAAGTGGAATAATTTTTTTTAAAAATGTGGATGTATCATCACACACTTAGGGGGCAGATTTTGTACTTTGGGGTTAATAATCTCTTATTTATATATGAAATAATATAAGCAAAACTCCCTTTTTAGAATTTGTTGTGTAGTTTCAATTTGCAATTTTTAGATATTTAATCATTCAAGATTGATGAACTGTATTTGAACACACACACACACACAATATTTAGACATATGGAGTAATATTTTTCTCATTAATATTCAATACTCCCTCCGTCCAATTTCATTATTCCCACTTTCCTTTTTTGGTTGTCCAATTTTATTATGCTCATACCCTTTTTGGAAACAATACTATTCATACTACTTTATCTCCACCCTCCTACCATCACTTATTTACCCACTCTGTTCTCTCTTCAGTCACAAGCTTTCTTACACCTTTTCTGGTCTCTGCATCCTGACCATCTCCTTCAGCAAAGATGTTTGCAACCTCCTCAAATCCAGGAGTTCAGGAGAAGCTCTTCTTACAGGTAATTTTTCTTCCCTTCTAACCAAGGTCGAATTCTCCATTTCTTCCATTTCCTCATCTTCATCTGGTTCACTGGACTTGTATTTTTTGCTCTTTTCATAGTCAGACAATTTTGCAAGCTTCTTTCTCTTTTAGGGCAATCTTCCTCTTTAGTAACATCAACAATTTCCAGCAGTTTTGCTTTAGCTTTCCCCTTACCAGTGCCTTTGCTACCTTTCTCCTTACTCTTTCCTTCCCTCTTTTTGGCATCATCAAACGCCTCAACATTAATGGGGTCAGCAGTAAGGTTGGCATCAATCTTAGCCATAGTGAATGACAACTCTTGCTGATAAGTATCCACCCTCTTCATCTGAGCAGAGATGGGATCAACATGGCTTAACAAAAAGGCAGAAACATTCATTTACTTGTTTTTTTGACAACTTCATCAACTTGGTTCTTCACAGCTTTTATCACATCGTCCAAGTTGGCTTTGAATAGACCAGAAGCAGCAATCAGTGAACTTTTCATAGTCTCCCTTATCAGATGGTCTCTTTGGCTTTCCATTGACTGAGTAAGTTTGTCAATGTCTTTTGATAACATCTGAGAAATCTCCCCCTTTTCTTTAGCAACCTCATCCTTTATCTTCAGGATTTCCCTCTTTTTCCTTCTTCAGCAATTCTTTCTCTGAGTGGAAATATGTGGTAACAGCATTTGACATGTTCTGGGATGACTCACCAATCTTGAGAGTAGAGTGCTTCACATCTTTTCCAACATCCTCTATATTCTTGTTAAAAGACACAAAACCTTCTTCCACAGCCTCCAACTTCATGGATGTAGAGTTCACCTTTTTTTCCAAGCTTTAAACTTTGATACTTAACTCCAAGAGTTATTATCAACAGTTTCCTCCAGGTTCTCCATTAGAGCTGTTATTCGAGCCGAGTCGAGCCGAGTATTTGAGGTTCAAGCTCGACTCGAGCTCTTATCGAGTCGAGCCGAGCTCGACTCGATAACATTACCGAGTTAAAAATTGAGCTCGGCTCGACTCGTTAACGAGTCTAACGAGCTTAACGAGCCTATCGAGTCGAGCCAAGCCTAACGAGCCTAATGAAAATTTTTACAAAAAAATAGTTATCGAGCCTAACAAGTCGAGCTCAAGCCGGCTCGTTAGTAAATCGAGTATTTAACGAGCTCGAGCTCGACTCGTTAAGCTAAACGAGTCGAGCCTTATCGAGCCTTAACGAGTCGAGCCGAGCCGAGTCTCGTTAAGGCTCGGTTCGAATAACAGCACTATTCTCCATCCTCCTAGTCATTCTCCTTGCTTTTGAGTTAAGACTCAACAATGACTTATACTGGGCTTCATTTGTGGGAATGATTGTCTCATCCAAACTGTCTCTAACATAGTTTCCCATATTCAAGCATAGTCCAACCACATTTTCCATTTTTTTCTTTTCAACAGTTTCAATCTGTTCAAACTGAGAATTGAACTCTTCTTGCACAGCTTTCATTTTCTTCTCCTCTTCATCAATGATGCATACTTAAGTCAGGGGTGATGCATCAATGTGAATTTGTGGTGCAACTTTTGCCTCATTTACCAAGGTCTTCTCCATAACAGCAAGTTCCACACTTTTCACAGCATCTTCCACAACTGTCTTAGCCTCATCTTCATCTGTCTTGGCCTCAGCTTCCTCTATTTTGGCCTTAGCTTCTTTGACTTCAGTTGGAGTTGATTCAACTAAATCAGCACCATGGATGATAGGTTGTTCAACAGTTTTGTCAATTGGAGCATCATCCACTTTGACAATCTTCATAGACTCAATATTAGTAGTTTCAACAGCTGGCAATCTGGCATGACTTCTTTTCCAGTGGTCTCAATTAATTGATTTTGATCAATTTCATCAATCCTTTCTCTTTCACATAAGGAATCACCATTCTTGATCTCCTCAATGACAGTATCCACTCCTTCAAAGAAATCTTTCTCAACAATAAAATTCTCTTCATTGTTGATCTCCTCCATATTTACATCATCATTTTGCTTTCTTTCTTCTTGTTTGTCTTCAACACTTTTGGACATCGCTTCAGTCTTGTCCTCGGTCTTCTTGCACATTCTTTCATCCACCTATTTGTCTTCATCCATCTTATCATCAATATTCAAATCAATACCAGAGATGATTGATTGAATAGCCTCTTTCTGAAATTTTTTGTTTACCAGGTTGGCAAACAACTTCTCATCTATCAGTTCAAAGGTAGATTCCACTTCAGCAAACTCCTTCAATCTTGCTTCCTCATTCTCCCACCGGTCAAGTCCCTTGGACTCAACGATCTTACCAATATCATACATTGATTTCTTCCTTATATCAACAATCAACCTAAGATCATAGAAGGTGGATCTTTGGCAAGTTGGGGGTAAAGTTGGTCTAAAAAGAATTTGGATTCATCTTTCAATCACATCTCATAAGTGTAATATTGGGCTTTATCTGACTTGGGTGACGGCTGGGATGAAGTTTCTTCACGAGATATAGGTATAGGGTATCAGTGTTGTAAGTGATTTTCAAAATGGTTGGATCATTAATGTGTGGGGTGGTTTCAGCAATTTCTGAGAGGTGATGGGTTGGTGGTTCTGGATCATTCAAATTCAGCTCCCTTGGTGACATATCTCCAGCATTATCACGATCATCATCATCCTCTGAACCTTCCAGTTCAGCTTTGTTCATCAGCATCAACTTCCTCCGCATGTGATGTATCATTATATTCCTCTGGTGACTCTTCACCACTTGAACTAGGGATATACATAACCCTATTCTTCTTGGATTTTGATGATTGTTCAACCTCCTTCCCCTTTCCTTCTTTCTTGGCTTTTTCCAGAATGCTTATCACCATCTGTGTTGCTTAGATGCTCTTTTGTTTAGCTGATTTAACTTCTTTTCTGGTTGAGGTCTTGGGTGATTTGATATCCAATCCCAATCTCTTTTGGTTCCTTATAGAAAGCTTTCTAAAAAGAATCTTTGTGGTGTTGAATTTAACTCCATCTTTAACAATGTCCTCTGGTCATTTCTTGTATAGGAATGCAGCATCCTTGGTGCAAAAAGCAAGCTTCTTCTCTATAAACACTTTACTCACATCAACAATCTTGAACTTTGCTTTCTCCTCAGCTAGTTTCCTCAGAAAATAGCCTTTCCAAGCTTAGCTTAGAAATTCCCCTGCTCGGTAGGGGTTGGGCACAATGTATGAAAAATGATTGGGTTTGGGGAAGAGGAGCGGGCCTAAGGTCTTCTATGGCATTGATGGCCAGAGTTTACATTGGTTTCTTTCCTCCATCAATGACAGCCTTCATCAATCTTACTTTTGGTCTACTGATTTGATTATAGCTACATGCGGTGCACATGACACACTTTGCAACCACATCTAGTAGAAGCTAATAGTCTTTCTTCAGTACTCTTTTATGTAGTCCAGATTTATGTACTCTTTTATGTAGTCCAGATTTATGTCCACATCTAGTAGAAGCTAATAGTCTTTCTTCAGTACTCTTTTATGTAGTCTTTCTTCAGTACTCTTTTATGTAGTCCAGATTTGAGAGGTACTAGATCATCCATCCAGTGACTTGCAACTTCTTGCTCCTGATGTCTCATGTATTGTTTAGGATCCTCTCCAGCAGCATTCAAATAAAAGAAATCATCAAAGTCTTCTTCAGTGAACTCAAATTTCTGAGCTGTCCTTTTGGTGGTGTCTGGTTCATGGGTCATAATGAAACCTGAACCAGAACTCTTTTGTGTGAAAGTGGCTAAGAATTGAATGTTTGCAAGCTCCAAGTATGTCTTGGGGATAGCTTCAAGACATTTTCTTAGTCCTGCTTGCTCTAACCAGGTAACAACTCTTCAGGTGTGTTTGTTTGTTAGGTTGTCAAAACACAATATCTGCTCAAAATGGAGCATGGTTGATTCACTCAAGTAATTCTAGTTGATATCCAAATCTAGGTGATTGAAGTCAACTAAAATAAAATCAAACATAGTATTAGTATAGGTATATTTTGAAATCATAGATAATCCAGAATATTTCCTATTTTAACACTGAATCACATGTTTAGACAGAATTTAATCAGTATCTTAGTAGCCATATCTAAGATTTATTGTGGATATTTACTGAATATGTCTAAAGCAACAATACCATATCCAAACAATGTATTTTTAAATTTTAAGCACAATATCCTGATTTAATATATGCAATATCTTCAAGATTTCTAAACATTTATGAAGTTTTTAGCATTTAACAACATGAATCTAACAAATATATCATTCAATAGACATAGAATCAAGTTTAGAGTTCAAACAGTCATTTGAAATAAAACAGAGCACATTGTGTGTCTAGTAAGCTTGATAGTTTATGCATATTTTTCAGATGGTGAGAAAGAGAAATACTAACCCATTTCCAATGTCATTTTAGTAAAAGAGTAGATTTCGTGCTTAGAACTGAGCTTGAGGATTCTTGTAAAATTTTAGCTTAGGGCTTTTCCAGAAATTTTTTAGCTCGTAAAAGATTAAAAATTTCTAAGTATTCCTTTTATATGCTCTCAATTGTACGTTTAAAAACTTGCTAGGTGTAGGGCTGAGATTAAATTGATTTAATTCAAGGGCCCAGATCAATTATGTTACACCAAAGGACGCAAATGTCATGTCCACTACATAGTAGAATACTTTTTCAGAAAATTGTGCAATTGATCGTCTTTTATCAAAAATCTCATGTTTGTCGAATATGAGCAATAAATGTGTACTATAAAGATGAACAATGTTTAACTTATATGAAAAAGAAAACTTATTTGTAGCCAAGTGACAACTTGACTAAATAAACCTTGACAACTTCTATTGAGAGTTCTTCATGTACTTTGACATCTTCGAAGTTGTCCATCGTAATTTTCCTTGTACTTGAAAAGTGTATTCCTCGGAAAGTTTATGAGGAATGGTGTGTGAAATAATAGTGCGGAAAAAATGATGCATGTTTTATTAGATGCGGAAAAATGTGTGGAAATATAGTGCAAAAAATGTGAATGTGTATAGAAACAATAACAAAAGCTCTCCCTCTCCTCCTTTCTTTCTAAAATCCTTATTACCAAAAGAAATACACACCGATGAAGCCAATAACTGGATGAAACCCACGAAACAATTCATGCAAGAGTCGATCGAGTGGTTGTAGACGAATGTGGCTAGAAGCAAGACGGGGTATCCAGTCTCAACCAGTAATTGAGTGGCAGCCCCACATACACAGTGGGTTCAACGCAAAACAAGTGTAGAATGAACACAACCATAACAAGAATTCAATTTAGCATGGCGGTGATTTTTAATTTTATTTAGTTTTGTACATGTTGTTCTACCATTTGTTATTTAGGTGTAAAGTTGTGTAGAAAATTATTGTGGATGAAATATTACCAAAACTAGTAGTTTGGAGATGTGTATAAAAATAGTGAAAAAAACTTGAGGAAAATTTGGACAGAACGATGTGTGAAACAATAGTGCGGAAAAAATGATGCATGTTTTATTAGATGCGGAAAAATTTGTGCAAAAATAATGCATGTTTAATATTAAGGCACTATAGGTTGTAGCGTGGATTGTACTTTGGATATATATTAGCACAACTTCTATTGGCGTTTGCATTTTTATATAAGAATTTGAGTTCTCAGATCTACAACATTCGCATTTTATATAAGAACTTTAAATTGGACAATGCAAGAAGTCTAGAAATGAAATTTCAACTTAAGTGTCTTTCTCCAAATCTAGAAATGAAGACCAACATGATCCAAAAGGGAATGACCACATACAGTCCTAAATCCACATAACTATAATGCTTAAATTGAAACCATCAATGCAGTGTACATAAATTCTAATTCTTGTCTTTTTAAATATGACCAGTGTGAACACAATAAGTACACGTTTCCACATTTATAAAAGGAAAATAATTATGTAAACCTTGTTAATATTTTACATTAATTGGTATTTATATTAATTTATTATCGTCATTGCCATGGATCTTGGAGGGATAGAATCTTTTTGGTCCCATAAATTTTCACATTTTTCAAAATGGTCCCAAAAAACATTAATGTGCGAATCTTGTTCGAATTATTTTTATATGTACCAATTTCGTCCCAAAGATGTGAAGCAATATATGATCTCACGTGAAAACTCTAAACAAGCATGGAGATACAGGAGACTCCTCCTCCTTTGTGTTGCAAGAGTAATTGGATTCGGTTGTGAGGCCATGGTTGGTGAATATAAACTCGAATCCCCAGCAGCATCCTGTGTTGTTTTTGTAACAAGCAAACCAGACGAATTTAGCTAGATAAATTAAGAGACAATGGCTCTTTTGGTCCCAACAAGCACGACCCCTCATGATCATGGAAACAACCATATAAGAATAGGTTTTCAAGTGTGTACGTACCTATGAATTAATAAATTTACCTCTAAATAAAAAGTTAAAAGAAAGGTTTTCAATCGTATCTGAGTTCTTAGATCTACGACATTCTCGTTTTATATAAGAATATTAAACTGGACATTGCAAGGAGTCTAAAATGAAATTTCAACTTAAGTGTCTTTCTCCAAATCTAGAAATGAAGACCAACAGGATACAAAAGGGAATGAAAACAACATTTTCTTTATAATTCTCCCGATCGACTTCTTTCTCACGAAAAACCAAGTACTCTTATTATTGTTGGCGAACGATTGGAGGAGGAGCAGCCCTGCCATTGCCACTGCCACTGGAAAAAACGGTTTAATAGCAATGTGGGAATAGTCGAATCCTTAAATGCTCATAACGAATATTGCATGTAATGCACTTTATCCAAAGTGTGTTAGGTCTGGATGAGTAAGTGTTAGACATTGCTTGATTCCAGAAACTGGCAAATTAAAGGAAAACGTACAGAAAATCAAAAACCAGATACAAATCTTCATCGACTACCTTGAGCATCTCATAAAACCGCAATGCTTCATCCGTCAGTGCCTCCTCTATATTTGACATACCGACTTCCATTATCATTATTTGATACATATCGGGGTCTTTCCATTCCAAACTCCCGATCATTACTGGTGCCGGCATGATCAACATGTATTGGTCGTTCATAGATTCCAGAAGTGTAATAACATAAGACTTGATCAAATTTATAAGGCCAACGTTCTTCGCCATGACTTGTCTAATTATAATAATTATCAACGAAACTATTCTTCACAACATCATATAAAACATTTTTGGTCCCTAAACGAGTATCAATGCTGTTGAAAGTCTAGTGGGGTGGTGAATAGACTTTCAGATTTTCAAACTATTTGTGTGTTGATCAGATGAGACAATCAGATGAGCTATATATGTGCTCTAATCGTCTGATGCAAATAATATTACCTGATCTTAAGTGACACTTTTGAGCGTCTCTAAAGGCCTTTTTTGTTGTAGTGAGACATGATCAGAATTCACCTATAATTATAGATAAAACTATATAAGAATGATTGAATTACAAATTAAATGATGAATACAACCATATAAGAATCGATTTTTAAGGATATTACCTCTGAGTTAATGAATTTACCACTGAACAAGAAGATAAATGAACTGGTTTTCAAGAATTTGGGAATGAATTAGGCAAACTATATATGTGAAATTTAGCTTCAAAGTAAAATTGTATTGATTGAGTTTAGAAATTTCCCTATATTTATTATGGTGGAGAGACTTTTGACCCAACCGTTTTCTGAGGGAAAGTTTATTGGGAGTTCAATATACAATCCAAACAAAATAACACTAACATTCAATTTAGCATGCCATATATTTTTAATTGTATTTAATTTTGTACATGTGGTTCTACCATTTTTTATTTTGGTGGAAGGATGTGTAGAAAATTATTGTGCATGAATTATTACCAAAATTTGTTGTTTTAAGATGTGCAGAAAAACAGTGTAGAAAAATGTGCGGAAAATCTAGGAGGAACGATGTATGAAATAATAGTGCGGAAACAATGATGCAAGTTTTATTAGATGCGGAAAAATGTGTGGAAATATAGTGCAAAGAATGTGCGTAGAAAGAGTAACAAAAGCTCTCCATCTTGTCCTTTCTTTCTACATTATGTCCTAAAATCCTTCTTACCAAAAGAAATACACAACCATACACTTGGGAATGAAGAAGGAAAACTAATCCTTCTTCCTGCCCCAACCAAAACCTAATCCTTTTCCTTCCTCAGTCACTAGCAAACCCTAGCCATCACTAACAAACCCTAGTAGCTGTCAAAAAAATTAGCAGCCGCTCCCTCTAAAAAACCTTATCCGCTTCAAAAAACAACCCTAGTTGCCGCTCACTCATTAACGAACGTCTATAGCTTCCGCCCACTCACTAGAAAACCCAAGCTTCTGCTCCATTTTTATTGATATTCAAGCCCATTCGTCGTGTCTGACCCACCAAATCCAGACAAAAAAAATGTAGGGAGGCAGCAGGCTGACTTTCTTGAAGCTTATTCTAAGGTTTGTGAGTTCAGCTGCAATGCTCGATATTAATTGTATTTTGCTTTGAAAATTGAATTAGTGATTTTCATGAGTAGCTAATTGGAGTTGATGCAATTGCTTCAGAAACTTGAGGATGAACTAAAAGAAGTGGGTCTGAAGATAACTCATCATGAGGACAATCTTCAACACTTAGAGACTTTGAAGACAAAATTAGATGAATCAATTATGAAAAAAGCAAGGTATGTTCTAAACCAATTCCTACTGGTTTTTCCAGTTCTGCTAATTATCTACTCAAGCTATTAATTCCAGCAAAGTTTATGTTTCGAAAATTATATAGTATATGTTTAATTTACTTAATCAGTCATTTGCTCCTATTTCAGTTTGCAAGAGAACTCTAATAATTTTATTATATCTTTATCTACTTTGGAGTCACTGTCTAATCATCCTTTTCTTATAGCTTCTCTAGAGAGTTATGAAAAAGCACGTGCCTTCAACACAATGGATGGAGACTTTGCTGCTGCCCTTTGGTTTAGGTTGAAAAAACAAGCAGAAACAATGTCTTTTGATCAAACATTCACAAATGACGTCATTGATGTTGTAGCTATGATTGAAAAAGCAGATGATGTGAAAGTAAAATTGTATTGATTGAGTTTAGAGATTGTCCTTTATTTATTATGGTGGAGAGACTTTTTGACCCAACCATTTTTGGGGGGAATGTTTTTTGGGAGTTCAATGCATTAATGTCAGATCTCTAGAGAGAAAAAAAATCAAGAAAATATGGTTCAATGCAAACAAATAAACACTAAAATTCAATTTAGCATGCTGGTTATTTTTAATTCAATTTTTTACATCTGGTTCTACCTTTAATTTGTGTAGAAAATTATTGTGGATGAAATATTACCAAAACTAGTAGTTTGGAGATGTGTGGAAAAATATATAGTGCACAAAAATGTGCGGAAATTTTCGATTTAACTATGTGTGGAACAATAGTGCGGAAAAAATGATGCATGTATTATTAGATGCGGAAAAATGTGTGCAAAATTAGTGCAAAAATGTTGTAGTGAGGATTGTACTTTGTATTGTACTAGAAGTATGCACAACTTCTATTGGCGTAGAAATTATCAATGCATTGATTTCTCTAAAACCAACACATAAAGCGTGATTTAGTTACAAATTAAATCATGGAAACAACCATATAAGAATAGGTTTTCAAGGGTGTACGTACCAATGAATTAATAAATTTACTTCTAAAGTTAAAAGAAAGGTTTCCAATGGTATTTGAGTTCTTAGATCAACGACATTCTCGTTTTATATAAGAATATTTAACTGGACATTGCCAGGAGTCTACAAATGAAATTTCAACTTAAGTGTCTTTCTCCAGATCTAGATGAAGACCAACATTCTCCTTTTCTTTATAATTCTCCCGATCGACCTCTTTCTCACGAAAAACCAAGTACTCTTACTGTTGTTGGCAAACTATGGGAGGAGGAGCAGCCCTGCCATTGCCACTGGCAAAAACGGGTTGATGGCAATGAGGGAATAGAAGAATCCAACCCATATATATCCTTAAATGCTCATAATGAATATTGCATGTAATGCACTTTGTCCAAAGTGTGTTAGGTCTGGATGAGCAAAGGTTAGACATTGCTTGATTCCTGAAACTGGCAAATTAAAGGAAAACGTAGAGAAAAATAAGTTATCTACTGAAAGTTGCTAGAAAAATTAAAACATTTTTTTTATCTTAGTGGTACAAGCATAATATAAGAAGTACGTCATGCCGCGTTAAGATTAATAATCTCAATCATCAATTACAAAAAAACATATCTTTCAAAAATTTGCGCATCCATGTTATCAAGTTTTTCTAACGAAACTAAAAAACGGGGACTACTAGTGCACATAAAGTTAACGGACAATTAATAATTCGGGCTTTCCCCCAAAGTTCAGCCCGAAAACCCCAAACAAACACCACCAATATTAACTTCTTTGTTGTCGTTTTCTTCTTTATTTGGATTTCTTGTATCCATGTTAATTTCCTTGTATATTTGGCTTTATGATAGAGTATTATTACGAGTGTGTGGTCTGTGAACTTAGTGGAAGGTTGTTGTGTTGTGACACCTGTCCCCGTACGTATCATCTCAAGTGTTTAAATCATGCTTTGAAGGTATGCTTACTCTCCTCATATTATTAACAGACGGTTTTTCATTTCCCGAACTTTTAGCTCTTGCTTCATTTATTACATTTATTACAGGAAATGCACAAGTTCCGTTTTTCTAATTGTAGGATCCTAAATTTAAGAAAATAAACATATTTTTGTCAAGATCAATTGAAAATATATTCTTTTGACGTGTTTATTATTTATTATTCAATAGTATTAAGCTTCATGCAAGGAAAAAAGAACGAATAACAAAGAAATTGTGACACCTGTCCCCGTACGTATCATCTCAAGTGTTTAAATGATCATGCTTTGAAGGTATGCTTACTCTCCTCATATTATTAACAGACGGTTTCTATTCTATGTAAGATAAAACTAAATAATTAATTAGTTATTAAATTAATTAGTTCGTTAAGCATTCCAGGAAATGTTTTAGTGAAATGGATTTCTTCTTACTACATTTCTCGATCAATATATAAGCTTAATTAATTATTCTTTTAAATCCTCTATACTAATCTCTTCTTAACACTTTTCTACAAGGGGAGCCTAAAGGAGAACGATCACTTGAATGTCAGTTGCAGTTTTTGATTTAAGTGTCATTTGTGAGTGTGGTTTTATCTTTTGTAATTCTTGTTTTGTCAAATGTGTTTGCCCATATTTGTGAGTACAACTATATACTTGAACTTGATTTGCATGTAGGATACAATGATCAAAGGTATGAATGGTGTCCAATGTAAGAGCATTGATGTGCTAAATCCTTCTAAGAGGTTTAAAAAGGGAGAGCAAATGCTACCGACTAAAAGTATTGCAACTAACACGACTATCGAATCTACTACTACTGCAACAACAAGTACTGCAACTAGTAGTAGAAGTGTTGCACCTATTGGTAGAGTAGCTAATAACCCCTTTTTTTTAACTAATTAACATATTTTTTTTCAACAATTGTAGAAGTATTTATTAGTGTTCATGGTGCAGAGAATGAGGCTGTTAAAAAGTACGCTGCTAGAGGACCGAACAAGTGTGCTAACTTACAAGGTGACACTATGGCAATAGTGAAGGTAAATGTTCATGGACAACCAAAATGTAGAAATGGGAGAAAGTTTTCATCTTACCTTGGCTTGCTTGCAAGAGATTCAAAATTGATACCATTTGATTTAGAAGATTGGAGAAAGTTCTTGGATGAGCAAACAAAAGAAACTCTTTGGAAGATCATTTTGGTATTATCTCTAAAACCTTACGTATTCATAAGAGTGTTTACTTTTAAAATTTTATTTTGTTTTGTGTATGCATCACTCGGATCACTGGATATTAATCATAACTCTTTGAGACAGATCTGCATATTTGTTGTGTATATGCTCTTGCAAATTTTGTATCTTCTTATGTAGCTACTGTGTAGTCTTGCAAATTTTGTTTATCACTTATTTGTCTCGCAAATCTACAGTCTTGCAAATTTTGTTTATCACTTATTTGTTTAACAAATCTATAGTCTTGCAAATTTTGGCTGATCTAATCATCTTTAGATTTGTGAAACACAATGAAATATAACCTGTCTATTTATATAAGTTTGCTCTGTGTTACTGCAATATTTAGAGACTTCAAAATCTGAATGTTAAGTTGGTGGTCTTCCTTAGGTGGCCTATTTTGTGGTATAAAATTAATGAATTGTTAAGATAGTGACATAGTGTATTTGCTGGTGATAATTCTGGTTTCCACACATATATGGTACCTCTTTTTTCAATAACTATGTCTTGATATTGTTTAATTAGGTCCTTTGATTGTGGCTACTGGAATTGAATCTTTTAACATTATGTGCTGGCTGATTTTCTTATGATGGATGATTTTAGGCTTACTTGTAGATAAATAACAACCTTTTCTACCTTTTATCTTTCCTAAATAACTAAATAAGTTTCTGAAACTGTGATTTAAAAGTACTCAAGTTTACTGTTTTCGCATGTTAATTATTTGAAGACTAGGTTCACATTTGAAGGCCCAACTTCCCCAAAGGAATGGGCAATGGATAAGTTAGATCATTGCTTAAGATCATGGAGAGTAAAACTTAAGGAAAAACACTATAAAATACCTAAGAAACACTACAACAAAAATGGGCTTTAGAGACGCTCAAAAGTGTCACTAAAAATTGTGTTTAGTGACGCATGTACTATGGTGACGCTTTGGTCAAGCGTCACCTGATTTGGCGTTTCAATAGTTTGTTATTGTGACGCTTCAAAAAGCGTCATTGCAAATTGTCATTGTGATGCTTTTACGCGTCATAGTAACACTATTTGATGATGTTAACCAGCGTCGCAACTTTGTTCTTTAGTGACGCTATCTTGCGTCATTAAAAGCTTATAACTAACTTAACCACCTCATTTAGTAATGTTTTTATGCATCATAGTAAGACTATTTGGTGACACTAACCGTCGTTACGAGTCTTACGACGGTGTACTTTTGTGATGTTTTTCCGCATCACAAAAAAAATTATAACTAACTTAACCACCTCATTTAGTGACGTTTTTATACGTCATAGTAAGACTATTTAGTAGTGCTGAAACAGAAACAACCAAATATAATAAAAAAATATCATCACTTCTAAAATAAAAACAATCAAATATATGAAAATATAATATTATCACATTACTAAACAGAAACAACCAAGGTTTAAAACATCTCAACTCTAGGATTAAGCACATAACTATCAAATCTAATATTCCCAATAAAAATATAAAAAATTTCAGTTCAAAGAGATAAATTGCACCTAAATTACGCGTGACAATATTCGTTCCTTCTTTTTCCATGGCAATGTGATGGATATCATCCAGGCTATGTGAATGACTGCTATATACCTGATCCACAATTACTCCATACCCACACAAGCACAATCGTCTACCTTTATCTTTGCCAAGGACTTGAGGATATATAGCCTTTGGGCCTATGTCTCGTGCACCAGATGAAAACTGGCTCTTCAATTGTTACATTTTTTTCTGTATACAAGTTTTATACAATAAAATTATCACAAGAGAGTATGCTATATTTAATATTGTAATAAGAACAAAATAAGAGAAGTTAAAAAAAAAGGAGCCTCACCAATGCATTTGCAATTTTAGGATTAGATGTATTCTCTTCTCGTTAATAACATTTTGAGAATATATCTGCTCAGGTTAGCTCGAAATACTCCTCTATTTTCATCTACGTGCAATAGAAAACAAAAAGTGATTTCTTCAACCATCGAGGAATTCATATTGATATTCATTTGAATTAATATATTGAAATCAATATCTTATAATAGGCCTTCAAACAAAATAAAATACATAATTACTCCAACATAGGTAGTTGGTCACTACTTCAGCACATACCTTCCATATTCTTCGAGCTACTCTCTGAATCGATGACGGCAATTAAGATGAGAGAAAAATAAGTCTACACAACCAAACTTATCTAAAAAAAAAAAACAGATGCTTACACCGAGTAGGCTTTCACCCATGGTTGTTCCTCAATTGACTTTTTCTATATTACACCTCTTCAAGGCACTGATTTAAGGTAATTGTACCATATTACCTATAGAGAATGTAACGGAAAAAAAATCAGAAACAGGACATCCAAGCAATGATTTGTTAAACTATATTAGTGATAGTTAAGTCCCTAAGTGTTCTTCATTCACAAAAATAAATATTAGATACAGGTTCCTTTTCCACTACAGAATGAACAATTTAATTGTCATTTAGATCTTTCTATTCCATATTTTGTACACAGGGTGTAACCTTTTCCCCTTCAACTAGGGCAAGGTATTCTCGAATTTGGACCAAACCATAATTTTGGTTTAGATGCAGCAATTCCTACATTAATATCTTTGAATTACCATTCCTTGCAAAATGAGAATGCAAATCTCATGATGAATCTGTTCTTGGGGTGCATTGTACTTGTCTTTGTCCTGACTTATTAGAAGAATTCTAGGCCTAAAATCAGTCTTTCCCTCTGGATATATTGATTAGAAAAATCAATTATAAAATAATCAGAAAACCCATTAAAAACATGACATTGAAGACCTGATGTTAGAGTACCTTGAATCCAAAATAAATGTATCGTTACATACCTCTCCTTCTCATGAAATTGACCTGATATCGCTTGAAGTACGCTCTTGAGTTTTGTGATTTGATGAAGACCTAAAATTAGGAGAATTTTTCATAAGTAACCATAAACCAACAGAAAACTAAAACAAAATTTTACAGCAACGCCAATTGACATCTGTGAGAACTCAAACAACATGAAAACATGCATATAAGTCTAGTCACTATGAAATACCGTATATTGAAAATCATATTAGGAAAACTAAAAATAATTCTAAAAGATATAATGCATAGTATATTGTTTCTAGATCAATCTGAAATGTCAACCTATTCAAGCAAGAAAAAATCAAAGAGTGTAATAAAACTCCTAATTGAAGTTGAATTTTGTACAAGGCAATAATGTTGACACCATAATGCAGGAATGTAGGTCCCCAATCCGATTATTACTTCCTACTTCCTAGATATCTGAAAGAAATTCAGAAGTCCAATGCTCATATACATATGTCTTTAACTTTATGTTCATATTAAGAAGCAATTGCTCACATACATGTAGTGTAATGAAGAAAAGAATTTGAATGAATCTGGTATTTGACCGGTCAATTTTTTAAAGCGCAATTTCGTAGCATGGTGAAAACATTCAAGGTGATTTGTGCACACTCCTAAAAAAAATGAGAAAATAATAGAAACTAGTAGAAGGGCAGTAGGTTATTTCATATTAGTTCTTTACTTGCTAACTTTACAAAATAATTATAAGTATAAAACTAAAAGTACATCAAAAGCAGAATAATTGTCATTATCTCTAGCTCACTTTAGGTTACTCATAAAATCAGAAAACTTCAAGAGAATGAACAGAGTAATCAATTGCATATATCCTTTGGATATTCTTCTATGTAGAAACTAAAAACCTTCTGCATTAACAAGAAAGTCTAAACCAGAAACTTAATTATGAAATTAGAAATAGAAATACTAATAATAATAAGAATGAAGGATAAGCAATGGGCCTAGCCCGTCTTCTTCTTCCTTCGCTGATAAACCATGCACGAACACAACACAATCAAGACGAATATCATAATTAACAAAAACATCTGAATTAATGATCAATAAATAGATCATGGAAACTGTTAAAAGACTTCCAAAATCCAGTACAATGATAATACTCATTTTTTTCAACTAACAATGACCCATTAAAAATACAGATCATGGTGTTTATCATAAAAAAGACAGCAAGAGGCTCCAAAGCTGCCAATAACCCGGAGCTTCATTATATAGGAGTTCAACAACAAAATGTTAGAACACTTGTATAGAACTATAAATCAGATATTAATGGAAGTTAACTCAAATATTAAAAAACAAATATACATATTGATAGGTTTCATTAATTAAATTCCATCTATTATAGCTAGCATATTCAATCAATATTGGAAAAAAAATACATCTGGCCTCAGCTTAATATTTCACAAGAATCACAGTGTTTTCACATTGAAAATCCACATTAATCCTAAATGAAATTAGCAAGTCCCACATGATTCTCTTTAATTCATACGTACAAAAGAAGAACACACACATATTAAATAAACCACTGAATATAGAACCGTTAACACAATTAGCTAAACAGTTGACCCAAATTCGCTTTAGCGAAATCATCAAAGCATCTAATATAAAAAACTTAATACGAATTTGAAATTAACAAATAAAATTAAATATCAAGGAACATAAAAAAATTACCGATGCCAAGCTCTTAAGTAGAAACCAACTTTAATTAGTATGATCTCAAAATTGGGGTTCAGACTCTCGCTAGAACCCAGTCTCTCACATCTTCAAATTGGGTTCTCATAAGAAAAGAGAATCGTGGTGGTGGGCAGCGTAATCTAGAACAGTAACTTGATGCAGCCGAGTCGAAAGATTCTAGGGCTCACTCGCACAATTGACAGACGGAGAAAAATATTTTAGGGCTACTGGAAAGATTAGATTAAGGAAAAATTATGAGCGGGATATAATGGGCGGGGTGAGTAAATTGGAAATTTGGGGAAAGATTAATTAGAAATAAAATTATGGAAAAAAAAGAGAAGCAGATTATTGGCTGGAATTTAATAATTAAAAAAAAAAAAGAATCCCCCTAGTAGGACTTGAACCCGTGACCTACTACCTAAAAATAAGAAGTATAACCACTTGAGCGTCACTAGATCAATACATATGAGTGGCAGCGTCTTTATATATATTAAATTATGACGTTTATTTAAAATGGTCATTAAAATAGGGTCACTACAGAGGGTATTTTTTAGTAGTGAAAGCAAATGCAACACTTGAAATGCTATTAAAGCAGCCAGATCGTAGGGTGGACCCTGATCAATGGGAAAAGATGGTTCATTATTGGGAATCACCAGAAGGACAGGTATATAATTAGTATTATTATGCTCAATATTGTTTATATTTATAATATTAACATATCATTTGTTGGATATATGACAATGTAGGCCTGTAGTGAGAGAAATGCAAAGAACCGCAACAGCTCTCTTATGACTCACCATTTGGGCACAAAGAGTTTTGCTCGCCTTAGAGAAGAAAAGGTAAGACCATGTCATTCTTCAAATTAAAATTATATTTCCCTAAATTATTACTTATGCTTGAATATTTTGTTCGTGATAGACAAACAATGGAGTGGAGTTTGATAATTTAGGGCTGTTTATGATTGCTTATGGACAGCCGACAAGGAAACCCATTGATCCACAGTCTTCCAAACTAATTGTATGTATGAGTAAATAGCTTTTGTTTAATTGTTTTACTTGATTTTGAATGATTATATTGACAATAATTGATTTGTAATGATGTGAGAAATGTATTTCATAGGCTGAAATTGAGGATGAGTTATTGAACCGTCCACTAGATTGTGATGTTGCTATTGAACGGGAAAGGATCTTTCATCAATCAATTGGAGATGATAAGCGTGGATACAAAAGAACTTATGGAATCGGAGTAAAGAATCAGATTGCTGGAACTTCAAAACAAAGAGCTACTGAAGCATTATTGATGGTTGAAGCTGAAAGACAAAAAAGAAAAGATCTAGAAGAAGAGATTGCAATAGAGAAACAAAAGCGAATAGAATTAGAAAATGAGGTAGCCCTCCAAGAAGGGAAGAGAAAGGAATTAGAAGAAGCAATGGAAGAAAAGAGAAGGGAACTATAAGAGATAATGGAAGGTGAAAAAATGAAGAGAGAAACTCTAGAGGAACAAGTTCACAAGTTGACAAATATTGTTCTCCAAATCCAAGCTAGTGGCAATTTGGTAAAGTGACATTGTTGAAAGTGTTTGCAAACGTGTCTCATACTTGTGGTTCTGTTTTCAGGTATGAAATTTTTCTTCGACATATTTCTTGAAGTATTATATGCTTAATACTTGTGGAGATTTTTTCATTATTTTACTTTAAGCTGATATAATTAGACTGTTTGAATTTCATTTATATAATTAGACTTGTGAGAGTATTTTGTTTGCGATGGAAATGGGAATAAATCTCCATGGTTTTGATTTGGTGGCATTGAGAGGATTTATTTATACTGTAATTATTCTGAATTTCGTGTTTTGTTGTCAGCTCTTCCTCCTTCAACCGCTCGTTGCTGCTACAGGTAGTGTTCATTCTTCAATTTCTTCTTCTGTTTCATTCGTCGATCGAATAGACCAAATTGTTGTGAATGTGATCCGTTTTTAATTGTGTTCCATGTGGTGTTTTTGCTTGCTTTCTACTGGGGGAAATGAAGATTTTTAGTTGATAGAGCAGTTATAGGTTTAAAGTAATTGCAGTAGGCAACTTATCTATCTTCGTAATGGTATAAAGTGATACTTTAAGTGACGTGCATGAATTTGGCATTTTGAAATTGCTGCTTTTGATTGTATTTTATACTCCGTACAATTGATGGGCGATTGATTGCAACGATTTAAAATAAGAAAAAAAAAATATGTTTATTTGATTATGAATACTGGAGATGGCGTTGACCTGTACGTTCGGCCCCTGTTTAATATTAAGAGAGTCGTTTGAGAACAAACCTTTATGCTATCAATAGTTTTGGCTAGAAAAGTTTAGTGCCTTTAATTGCAAGGAAAGTCGAAAACACATAAAAAAAGGTATTATTATATATTATTTGGTTACCATTTTGTTTTTCTAGAAACCAGTAGTGTTCTAATTTAGTTAGATGAAAATGCTACATTTTCAGTATTATAGTTTTGGTGAAGGTTCTTGGACATGCTTCTATGCTTGATGTGTGGCCTCTGAAGTTAATAGAGGGACCAATTATAAAGCATTGATTTTGCTCCTCTTTTCTCATACACTAAGACGAGAATACATAAGTAATCCTGGTCGATGTGGTTCTTTCTCTGCTTTAGATTTGCTTGAATCTTGTAATAGGTGCTTTAAAAACACAAAGGGCCAGTGTGCTTCCCCCCAATCTGGTCAACAAATTTCCTTGTGTAAGAGTGAAACATTGAGTTTCTTACCAAAATAGATAGTGTTTTGGTTGCTGCAAAAAAAGAGAGTATTTTGTTTGCGATCAGCCTCATCCAAATACATATATGAATTTGTGCTTTAATATTTGATCATTTGTGGAAAATATATGATAGATCTGAAAGTGGCTCAATTGCAGGAGATTATGGCAACTGCAAGGCTTTCCACAATTTGCATGTTCGGAAATGCTCCACAAACCAACCTAATATACTAGTTCTTGAAAAGCACTTCACGTTAGATATTTTGTAATGGAGCTTATATACTAGTATTTGTATATGAAACTAATATACTTGTGGTTCATTGTTGATAAATGTTATTTTGATATTTGAATTAGTAATATGGAGGGCAAATAAAGCTAGATTTGAATCATATTGAATATTAGCATTTTATGCGTGTAATAAAGCTAGTGTGATTTTTGCTATTCGGAAATTAATATTAATTTTTTTTACAATATCATTAATTTTAGAATCAGTCGGTACTGTTTTAAATACAATATTGTATCAAAAAATTAATATAATTATCCGATGTTAAATGCATGTTTTGATACTAAAGAATTCAATCTTTTAGTATCAGAAAATATTTATTGATATAGTTAAAATTAATTGATATTAAAAATACAATGTAGTATCAAAAAAAATTGATACCATTATTCGATATTATTTGATACTAAATATTTTTCTGATACTAAAGGTTATATTTTTTAGTATCAAAAAATATTTATTGATACTATATATTTAGTGTCGTAAAAATAATTGATACTAAAAATACAATGTGGTATCAAAAAAAGTTGATACCATTATTCGATACTAAATGTTTTTCTGATACTAAAGGTTAAATTCTTTTAGTAACAGAAAATATTTATAGATACTATATATTTTGTATCGTTAAAAAAAATTGATACTAAAAATACAATGTAGTATCAAAAAAAATTGATACCATTATCCGATACTAAATATTATTTTGATACTAAAGGGTTCAATCATTTTGTATCAAAAAATATTTATTGATACTATATGTTTAGTATCGATAAAAGTTTACGATACTATAAATGCATTGTTGTATCAAAATAAATTGATACAATAATCCGATACTAAATACTCCCTCCGTCCCATACTTGAAGCTACATTTTACCATTTTGGGCGTCCCATACTTGAAGCTACATTACCTAAAATAGCAAAAACACTTTTAAACACTCTCCTTAAAACATCACAATATTACAACAAATGCCACTACTTTATTACACTAAAAAGTAACTTTATTACTATTTATAAAGTTGAAAAGTCTTTACTACCCCCACTTTATCTTACACAATACTAATAAACAACTCATTTATTAAAACCCGTGCCAATTTGGTTTGTAGCTTCAAGTATGGGACGGAGGGAGTACAATTCTGATACTAAAGAGTTCAATCCTTTAGTATCAAAAAATATTTATTGATACTATACATTTCTGATACTAGTGTATAGGTATCGGAAGTTGCATCGAAAATAAATTTGATACCAATACCCTTTGGTATCAAATATTTCATTTTTAGTATTAAAAAAAATTCGATGCTAAAAACCTCTTTTTTTGTAGTGGATCAAGATCAATTGAAAATATATTCTTTTGACGTGTTTATTATTTATTATTCAATAGTATTAAGCTTCATGCAAGGAAAAAAGAACGAATAACAAAGAAATTGTGGCACCTGTCCCCGTACGTATCATCTCAAGTGTTTAAATGATCATGCTTTGAAGGTATGCTTACTCTCCTCATATTATTAACAGACGGTTTTTCTTTTCTCGAACTTTTAGCTCTTGCTTCATTTATTACAGGAAATGCACAAGTTCCGTTTTTCTAATAGTAGGATCCTAAATTTAAGAAAATAAACATATTTTTGTCAAGATCAATTGAAAATATATTCTTTTGACGTGTTTATTATTTATTATTCAATAGTATTAAGCTTCATGCAAGGAAAAAAGAACGAATAGCAGAGAGGAACACAACTACATCGCCCCCTTTAGTTCTTCAACACCTCTCAACATATGTTCATGAAGAGCATCGAATGGATCCAACTCAGATGCCGTCTTCGTTGTATTTTTTTCATGAAACTCACACAAAAGTGTTGGAAAATATCATTATGAGAGTTGGAGCACGATTTAGCCATCATTTGAAGAACAAACCGAAAATGGACATTTGGTCTGAGAAAGAACTCGATTATCTCTGGATAGGCGTTCGTAGACATGGAAAGGGAATTTGGGAGGCTATGCTACGAGATCAAAGGTTGAGGTTTTCAAAGTTCAAAACTACCAAAGATTTGTCAGCAATGTGGGAGGAAGAACTGAAGATTCTGAAGGGGCCGGACCTTCCACCACCTCTCTAATGAATTGGTCAGCTGAGATATTCCAAATCAGCACCGAATAGATGAAGAGCTGATAACTTATTGTCGAAGCACCTTCCATAAGCATTCCATTGTTGCAAGAACCAGAGATGGTTGGAAGACCAATCTAGAAGGAAAACCCTTTGTTTAGAATATACATGTTTATTGGTGAGTGAATTCTCACGTAATCACAAACTTTTCATACATTTTTATTTTGCCTATTTGTCTTTGTATCCCGTGTGTTAAACATTGCTGATCGATAACCCTATACTATATATGCCGTTTTCTTGTTAACTTTGTCTCATTTACTTTATTGTTGGTGCATTTTCAAGGGAACTTGTGTGTTAGCTTATTTCATGTCCTGAAGAATGTGATTTGACATATATATATATATAAGAAAAAATCTTCATTTTACTAAATTGTCAAACTATTCTTTTATGCATCAAAATATACAAAACAATCAAATTTTGGCACATAAACCACAAAGTATGTTTTCCAACCAATATTTAACGATATTTTAACATGTGTTGTACATGTGCCTTTCTGTAGGGACATTTCTTAAATAAAATTAAAAAAAATTGAGTTTCGAATTGTACTAATCTACCAAACAATTATTAAAATTGAACTTAAACCACCGAGCAATATAAACATTGAAATTGCACATAAATCAACAAGCTATCATTGTAATTGTTCATAAGCCACCGAACAATTTTTTTTAGGACCAAACTATCCTTTTTAACAAATAAACTACGGTAAGAGTAAAGAACAATAAAAAACATAACACCGTAATACTGCATGGAAAATAAAATGTTAAGATTGAACAAAAGAAAATAAACATTAACATCTAAAATTATCATATCGTAAACATTAATATTAAGAAAAAGAGTTTCATTTGTCCATACATGAAGCAACACGTGATGAGATCCACTAGGAATTCAAAATCTGTCTAAAAAGGGAACAAAAACAGAAATCACTAAAATATTTGCACACATAAAAAAGTGGCATTGCGTGCAAATTGTGTGCAATTATTTTGTTTAATATTAATATGTGCAATATGGTTAATGCTAAATGTTGATGATATTTTCTTTTGTTCGTTTATTTTCTTTTATGAAATCTTCAATCCCTGAATCGATAAAACTCCTACATTATATCTTCAATATTTAATGTAGTAACACATAAACACGTATGATATGGCAGAAGATGATTTTGGGGCACGATGATATAGCATTTGAGGCTGAAGAGGTGGATTTAGGTCTAGATGATAAGGCAAACGAGGTTGAGGATGTTGGTAGCACTACAAAAAACGCGCGCTTTTGGGACGGACAAATACTGACGGATTTTAGTCCGTCAGCATTTCCGACGGATATGCTGACGGAATGCTGACGGATTGAAAAGTCAACATCAATGCTGACGGATTTCCGTTCCGTCAGCATTTCCCTCGGTAAATGCTGACGGATTTCCGTTCCGTCAGCATTTACCGAGGGAAAATGCTGACGGATATTTTTAAATTTGTATACTGACGGAAATGCTGACGGAAAATCCGTCAGCAAATGGCATGTTGATTTCGCACCGCCTCGTTTTCCAATAAGGTAACCGTTGGCTTTAAAGTCGGCGGTTACCGAGGGAAATGCCGACGGAATATCCGTCGGTATTTCTTTTTTTTTTTTAATATATAAGGGCCTCAAATCAATCATATCAGCGTTTTAGAGAAAAAAAAGGGGCGTGCGTGAGGATTCGGTGGGGAAGACGAAGACGAGGACTTGGCCATTGAAGCAAATTTCTCCGATTACATTGATACGGTACGTTTTCTTAATTAGTTCTATTACTTAGTTTTAATACTTATATATGTTTATGCATGGATATATGTAAATATGAATAATTTAATGTTGATTTGCATGTTATATTGATTTAGTTAGTTGTTAAAATATTATGATCATGTTAGTATGTACGTTAGTTAATTTAATTTGTTGATTAAGAATAATTTTGATAGATCGAGTAGTTTTTTAAGGTTAATTAATTAATTAATTGTTATATGTATACATTAATTAATTGTTATATAGTTAATTACTAGTTTAATTTAATTGTGTAATTTTGATATAGAATATTTTTAATGTAGGTAGTGCATGTTTGAATCAATTGTTTAAATTAGTTTAGATATAGTGGTTGGACCGTTGGATCACGTTGTAATTAGGAATATGTTGATTAAATTAGGAATACGCTATATTAGTACAAATTTTAAATTAGGAATATGTTCATTAAATTGATAATTATTGACCCAATTAGAAAATTATTATTTTAATTAGTTTTAGGTTTGTTAATTTAGGAATATATATGTTCAATTTTTTATTATTGATTAAGTTAGGTAGAAAAATAATAATTAAATTAGGTTATTGTTGATTAAATTAGGAATATGTTGATTAATTAAATTAGGAATATGCTATATTAGTAAAAAAATTAAATTAGGAATATGTTCATTAAATTGATAATTAGAAAACTTCAATTAGAAAAGTATTATTTTAATTATGTTTAGATTTGTTAATTTAGGAATATGTTAATTTAGAAATATTTTTAATGTAGGTGATGCATGTTTCAATCAATTGTTTAAATTATTAGTTAATTAGATAGTTCGACGGTGGTATCACGTTGTAATTAGGTTATATATATATTGTTTTGATTTAAATTAGGAATATGTTGATTAAATTAGGAATATGCTATATTAGTAAAATTTTTAAATTAGCAATATGTTCATTAAATTGATAATTAGTAAAATTATGTATTTTTTATTGATTGAAACAGATGAGTGAACAAGTACCGAATGAGGCTTCGGGTTCACGTCGTAGGTCGTCATGGTGGTCACGTTCAAGGAGGTCTCGGGATGAATCAGTTCCTGTGACGGCTCCTCCTCCTCCTGTGGCAGTGACGCCGCCGCCGCCGACGACTACGATGTCGGTTGGTTCGTCATCCTCTTCTCGTCAGCATCCTGTTCGAGACAAAAGGAAACCCATTGACATCGTTTCAGGAGCGTAAGTCAATAATTCTAATGTTTGATGAGATTCAATAACGATTAACTTTATTTTTTTATTTATAATGTGTTAATTAGTTTATAAATTTGTTAATAATTTTACAGGTTGGTGCCCGGTAATGAGGTGTCCAGGATGTGCACAAAATCCTTTAAGGATTGCAAGATTGCTAAGGGTGCTACCACTTGGTCGAAGGTGCCACAATCTAAAAAGGATGAATATTTCGACGAGTTCCAGGTATATAATTACAATATTTAAAGTTTATTAAATAACTAATTATTCATATTATTTGATAAATATGTTGAATATTTATTTGTATAGAAAAAGGCCCGTTGGGATACGGCGATCTACTCGGACGCCGCTATTTACGAGAAGTGGTACGGTCTTTGTTCTACTCGGTACACGAACATGATGTACGACTGGAGAAAGGCCTGGCGTACGAAAGACGAAAATCGTGTTCTGGGGAAAGACGAGGATGGTGTTGACCTGTGGGAGTCGTTGGTTGAGAAGTGGGTGGAAGAGGCTTACCAAAAGAAGTGTGACAAAGCTCGGGCCAACCGCAGAACCGACGTTGGAGGCGGGATGGCAGTGCATCGGGGGGGAGCTCGGTCCGTCCTCGAGCAATCACTTGCTATCGTAAGTTTTCATTAATTTTTAAAAATTAAATAATTATAGTTAATTATTTTATATTAGTTATCTAAATTAATTTGTATATGTTTATTTGATACGTAATAGGAGCGGGAGACTGGACGTCCACACACCCACTTGGATCGGATGAGTCTTCTTCATCCGTTTAATACCGATACACAGACGTCCACCTACGGGCGCACTACTGACCTCCACGTAAGTTTAATTAAATTTATGTATTAATTACATTATATATATATAGATAATTAAATTAATTTTAATTTTTTAATTATGTAGTTGAGCGTCCGACAGAGGATTAATGAAGAGGCCGAGACGCAAGCCACCGCCACGACTACTGCTGAATCCGGAAGCAGCGGTACCCCTCCGGCTGTTGACGTGGACCGGTGTTACCTTGACGTTGCCCCGACCTCCAAGGGAAGGGTCCTTGGCCTTGGTGGGATGAGCAGCGCCGTGAGGACACCAAGTGGTCGGTCGGCCCGGAGTGCATCGCAGCCGTCCGTATCCTCCACTGCCGTCCCGGATCCGAACTTCATGGCACCGTTCCATAACTACTTACGTACCTGGAGTGCCAATGCGGGTCGGACGTTGGGGATGTCTGATGAGCAGATCGAGGCCGTCTATCAACAGACGATGGGGCAACCACCGCCAGCTCCAGCTCCAGCTCCAGGTCCAGCTCCAGATCAAGCTGCAGGTCAAGATGTAGGTCAGGCCGACGGTGGCGACGTCAACTTGAATGATGATATGGAAAATATTTTAACTTTCCGGGCACTGGCAACTATCCTGGCAACTATCCTGGCAACTATCCTGGCAACTATACTGGTTGAACAATTTGAACAATTTAATTTTGTGTTGAACTAATTTATTTTTCTGTTGAACTAATTTATTTTTCTGTTGAACTTATTTAATTTTCTGTTGAACTTATTTATCTTTATGTATATATTTATGTTTATGTTGAAAAATATGTTGAACTATATATTGGAGTTTATTTGTGTAGTTTATTGGTATATAGATGAAAATAGGGTGCATTCATTTGTTTCATTGAGTACAAAATAATCTCATTTAGAGTGCATTCTAGATATAGATTTAAACCACTTGAAGAGTGCATTTTAGTACAAATTAAAATAGCCTCATATAGAGTGCATTATACATATATTTAACCAAACCACTTGAAGGTGGTAGATGCAACCATGAGAACTAGCACAATCAAAATGATTTTGTTCACTTTGATTAAATCCTTGATTTCTTCAGCCAAATTCTTGATTTCTGTAACCAATTTCTTCATCTCTTGAGTCATTTTCTTCATGTCTTCAGTTTCTTGGTCACTTTGATTAGATCCTTGATTCTTGTCAACACCACAGTTTTCTAGAGTATCAGCCCATACAAAGAAACCACATCCACCACCACAACCATCACTTAGGGAGTCAGGACAATTATGAAATATCCTCCCTTTACTTCTAGGTTGTTTAGAAGCATATGTACGACATGCCTTTCCACAATAACAAACAAGGCCTTGCTGAAATCGAATAGAAGATGAAGAAGACATGATATTTCTTTGCAAAATAGAAAAAATCGAATATGGTGTGTGTGAGCTTTGTGTTGTTGCTATATATACAAAAAATTGAATTAATTAATAAAAAAAAATAATAATAACACGCCAAATGCCGACGGAATTAAGATTCCGTCGGAATTCACCATTTGATAAATGCCGACGGATAATCCGTTGGCATTTATCTTAACTGACGAAAATTTTGGGCGGTGAAATGCCGACGGAATTAAGTTTCCGTCGGAATTCACCATTTGATAAATGCCGACGGATAATCCGTCGGCATTTATCTTGACCGACGGAAATTTGGGCGGGTGAAATGCCGACGGAAAGATAAGTCCGTCGGCATTTCCGTAGGGAAATAAACTTTCTTTTTTTCCTCTTCACTTTCGTATTGCAAATTTACACTCAAACTTTCTACTGCGTAATTTTTTTATGCTCATGCTCGGGTATTCAGAAACATCAAATTACGGTACATTTTCTACCATTTTTAATTTACTCTATATATAAAATTCAATATAATGTAATTACATGTGTTATATATATAATAAGTTCTGTTTGAATTTATTATAAGTTTAGTTTAGTAATGTGTTGCTCCATTTAAATGTTTAGCAGATGGATTTGCCTGACCGTCGTTGGATGTATTGTACTCCTAGAATGATTAGAGGAAATGTGAATGTGGAATTTTATAATGAACTCGTGTTATTTGTTGAATTTGCAAAAAGCCAGCCACATTACATGAGTGGAAATTGCATTAGGTGTCCGTGTAATGCTAAGAAATGTCAGAATAAGCAATATAAAGAGATTGATGAGGTCCTAGTGCATATTGTGAAGAATGGTTTCGTTGATAATTATTATAATTGGACTAGTCATGGCGAAACACGTTGGCCTTATAGATTTGATGAAGTGTTTTACTATTACACTACTGGAATCTATCAACTTGAAGCAAATTTCGATCATGTTGGCACTAGTAACGAGGTAGAACAACGGTTTGGGGACGAAGAACAACAGTTTGGGGACGAAGAACAACATTTTGGGGACGAAGAACAACAGTTTGGGGACGAAGAACAACAGTTTGGGGACGAAGAACCGAATATGTATCAAACAATGATCAGGGAAGCTGGTTTTTCAAACATGGAAGAGGAGCCGACGAATGAGGCATTTCGGTTTTATGAGATGCTCAAATTAGTCGAAGAAGATTTATATCCGGGTTGTGAATCTCACTCACAGTTGTCATTTAATGCACGACTCATGAACATTAAGACCGAGAACAAGCTTTCTAACAGGGCATATGAGCAAGTGACACAGTTATGCAGTGAAATTTGTCCTCAAAATAATAAGGTGCCTACGACGTTTCATCAAAGCAAACAAATGTTGAAGAATGTTGGTTTGCCGGTTGAGAAGATTGATTGTTGTGTGAAGGGTTGCATGTTATATTGGGGTGACGAAGATAGCAGTCTGAACATGTGTAGATTGTGTGGCCATCCCCGGTACAAAGAGGCACGTCGAAAGGGACCTGGTGGTCAATCGAAGAAGACAAAGAAGAAAGTGTCATATAAGAAGATGTACTACCTTCCTATCATTCCTCGTTTGATGAGATTATATCAATCAAGTGCCACTGCACAACACATGACGTGGCATGCTACAGATTCCTCTTCGGCTGAGTCGAGGGAGATGCGACATCCGGCAGACTCAGAAGCCTGGAAACATCTTGACAACGTGTTTCCAGATTTTGCTTGTGAACCGAGGAATGTGAGATTAGGTTTGTGTACTGATGGTTTTGCACCGTTTGGGATGCATGGGAAGCAGTATTCTTTGTGGCCGGTGATACTGACTCCGTATAATCTTCCTCCGTGGATGTGCATGAAACCTCAAACAATGTTTCTGACTGTATTGGTGCCTGGACCAACGAATCCAAAGGACAAACTGGATGTTTATCTCCAACCTCTTATAAAAGACTTGATCTTCTTATGGGAGAATGGAGTCCAAACGTACGATGTTTTTAGAAAGCAGAACTTCACGATGCGTGCTGCTCTTTTATGGACCATTAGCGACTTTCCTACATATGGTATGTTGTCCGGGTGGAGTACGGCCGGAAAGAAAGCTTGTCCGTATTGTATGGAGAATTCTGAAGCTTTCAGTCTCCCGGTGAGTAGAAAAGTTTCATGGTTCGATAATCACCGTAGGTTCTTACCTCAAGGTCACCCGTTTCGAAGAAATAAGAAGAACTTCGTAAAGAACAGAGCAGTCACAAACAATCGACCTCCACTTCGAGATGGTATTTTATACATTTATTTAATGAGTATTTAACGTATATTTATCTATTGCTTTTAGTGTCACTTTGAAAGGTAAAATCTTACTTTTTTTTTATTTCATTACAATTACACATGCATTCTTATAAGTTTTATATATATATATATGTGTGTGTGTATATCAGGTATCTCCACAACTTGAAACGTAATGCTAAACAAAAGGCAAACGTTGAAGCATCGATTGTGAATGCTTATTTGAATGAAGAGGTTGGCATGTTTTGTTCTTATTACTTTGAAGACCACGTCAACACAAAGTTAAGAAGTGCTCCACGTAACTTCGGTGGTACATCCGTTGACGATATCAGTGAAGAGGTCGATGGAATGCTCTCCATATTCAAGTCTAAGGGACGGCCAATAGGAAAACCCACTGAACGATATTGGGAGACGAACTCGGAGGCGGAAATAGCACAAACGTATGTGTTATTGAATTGTGATAAAGTTCAGCCATACATCGAGTAAGTATTTCATATATAAATCGTCTATTTAAATACCACTTCATTTATGTCATTTAATATTAACCAAGTTTTTGAATGTTGTGAATTAGGATGTACGCTCAAGAACTACGACGAGCTGAACCAAACATCTCAGATGCATATATAGATGCTCGTATTCAACGTGAATTTTCCCGATGGTTCGAACGTTATGTGAGTACCATTTAATTAATTATGTTTTACGTAAATAAATTAATATTTATTTTAATTAATTTTAAATTGAGCCGTATAGGGACGGGATAACGCTCTAGACAGTCCATTCTTACGAGATCTCAGCAAGGGACCACTACGTCTTGTAAAGACTTACAATGGTTATATTGTGAAGGGCTACAGATTTCATACGTCTGGGTATGCATCGACAAAGGGGACTACCAACAGTGGCGTCTGCGTTAGCAGTGCGAATTACAATGCAGATGCAAGTGATTACTTTGGGGTGTTACGGGAAGTCGTCGAAGTAGAATATCCAGGATATCCAACAAAGACTGTAGTGTTGTTCAAGTGTCATTGGTTTGATTCAGGCCATCTAGGAACAAGAATTCACCCGGAGTACAAGCTCGTTGATGTTAGTTCGAAAAGGACGTATGTTGCGGATGATCCATTTGTATTTGCCCATCAAGTATCTCAAGTGTACTACTGCACATATCCGGGAGCTCCACGTGGTTATGAATGGCACGCTGTTTGCAAAGTAAAGGCAAGGTCAATGGTAGAAGTCCCTAAAAAGGACAGAAATACTGAAGATGAATCTCCATTTCAAACAGAACAAATAGAGACTCCAACTGAAGTCTTTACGGGAAATTTCAATCTTTCTGTACCCTTGACGGCTGCAAATCCCCAATTAATCGAAATTGAAGGTGAAGAGGAGAGGGATGAAGAAGAGGATGAAGAGGAGAATGAAGATGAGGATGAAGAGGAGAATGATGAAGAGGAGAATGAAGAAGATGAGGATGAGGAAGATGAGGATGAGGAAGATGATGAGGACGAAGAGGAGGATGAAGACGATGAAGATGAAAATTAATTCAATTAATGTAATGTATTTATTTCTTATTTTATAAAAGTTAATTAATTATTTATCATTTAGGTACAAATTATAAAAATTAAATTTACTATAAATATAAGCCACAACCAATATATTTATTAATATATGTGGAAGAAATGAATTTCGTGATTTTTTAAAAAAATATTTTGGTAATTTAGTAAGTATATAGAAAAAATTGAATTATTTAAAAAAAAAAAAAAAAAATTTGCCAAAATGCTGACGGAATTAACTTTCCGTCGGTATTTACTTTTTGAAAAATACCGACGGATAATCCGTCGGTATTTACCCTTATATATAACCTCAACCTAGGGTTTTCTTTTCGAAATTTCCGAAATTTCCTCCCTCCCACCTCGCCTCCCTCCACCACCTCGCCTCCCTCCACTCTTCGACAACTACCTCATCGGCCACTCCTCCGGCTGCGACAGCCTCCACCACGGCGGCACCGTAACATTCGCCACTCTCCGGCACGCCGTCGGCACCGTCACCACCGGCGAAGCCGCCACCACCGTCGCCTCCCTCCACTCTTCGGCCCCATTCCCCCCCCACCTCGCCTCTCTCCACTCTTCGGCCCCAATCCGAGAAGCACAAGGTTGAGTACGAGGTAATTTATTTATTTTTAATTGTGATTTCGATTTACAACTCGATTTCAGGTTTCGGTTGAATTTTGAAGTTTTTATTCACTTTGATGTTGCAGGTTCATCGGTTAGTTGTGAATCGGGATCCTAAATTTACCAACTTTGTGGAGGTAATGATATCAAATGTGTCTATATGAATTTTGGATCCTAATTGTATGTGTTGCATATATCATTTTTGTTTTCTTCTTCAATCTTCGGAAAGGATGCTTAATTGTTCGTATTATGCTAAAAAAAAGTGGTAATCGTTTAGCATAATCTAATACAAGTTTTGATGCTTTGGTTATGCACTCTATGTTAGTGGAGTATGTTTTTTGTATTACTCTATGCTGACAATGCTGTGATGAATTTTTTGATAACAATTTGGTTAATAATTATTCTGGTCGGAAAATGAAATTCTGGTCGGGGCCTCCCCGGCCACCCATATTTTTTTTATTAATATTTTGTGTTACTGACGGATATTCCGTCGGTATGTGAATTTCGAAATCATATTTTTAATTCATTCTTTCCGACGGAATTACCGACGGAATGTTGACCCGGTTTGTTAAACGGGTTGTCCGAAATACTGACGGAATATCCCTCGGTAAATCCGTCGGCAATTCCGACGGAAAATCCGTCAGCAAATCCGTCGGAAATTCCGACGGAATTCAAAAATCCGTCGGTAAAAATACTGACGCCGAAAAAGGGGACGGCCGACTTTCCGTCGGCAAATCCGTCGGTAACCTCGGCGGCCGACGGAAAATCCGTCGGTAAATCCGTCTCTAAAACGCCCTTTTTTTGTAGTGTAGTAAGGAAGATGTGGCTGCTAAAAAAACAAAAAAGGCCAGTGAGAAAGGTGGTGAGGTTGTCGTCGCTGAGGTAGGGAAGGTTGATAGCTGAAATTGAATAATGAAAGAATAAAGCTGCCGCTGAAAACAGAGAGGCATAGTCGAACGTTGCTGAGTATAGGAAGAAAAATTGAAGATCGAGGAATAGATAGAAATCTATAGAGAATGTGTTACTGTTGGGATAAACTAATGATGAATATATATATATATTTTTTTTGTGCTAAACTGATTGCTTGAATTTGTTTATTTTTATGGGGTTTTGGGATTTTTAATGGTAATGGTTTCACAAATTGATGGGGGGTTTTTAATTTGATGTTAATGTTGTTTGGGGTACATGAACAAAACAATTTACTATGTTTTTTTTTTTTATTATTTTATTTGGAAGGAAAAGGATATTATTACCAGAGTACCAGTGGTACTCGAAGAGTGAAACACTCAATAATTACAGAATTCCAAACGAGAACAGAGATGAGATGAGTTACACCTTTACATTATAATCAAAATCGTACACACAAGCTAATTTGGGAATTGCACACCAATCATGCATGGAATTTACTATGTTTTGTAATTTTGTGTTTTTATGAAATTGGAGCAGACTATGTTTTTTATTTGTTTATTATTCTATGCTTTTTATGGAGTTGAGTAGTAACTCAATAACTTTTTTCCCGTGTTGCCGACGTGCACAAAATGCGTAGCATGTGTAGCTCTCTCAGAACTCCAAGGTTGATTTCAATTTTCTCTAAAAAAACTCATTTGTATGTGTTTAGCCTGAAAATGGATTGTTTGTATGATGTATTTATCGTTTTTGTTGTCTGTGAGTTTAGGGAATCATGGTTTGGTTATAAGAGAAAATATGAGAATAATTATTGACCATACTTAAACTTAGTTTATTATAATACGAGAACAATTATCGACCATACTTCAACTTAATTTATTAAAATATGAGAATAGTTATTACATAAACTTAATTTATTATATTTATGCTAGTAGGTGATAGTTATTGTAATGAGATAAATGTTTCAAATGTGAACACAAGTTCACAAAAATGGTTATTCTTATCTCGGACTGCGTTAAAGTCCCCTGCAATGCAAATTTGCTTCCCCCTATTTTGTTGGATAACCAGACTTAGGGTGTCCTAGAGTTCCCGTTTCACGCGTGGGTGGCAAGGAGCATATACGTTTATGAGGCAGATGCTAGCCGAATCTGAATTACAGAGAGCATAACCGAAGGAGACCATTTGTATGCCAGGCACTAATTATCAAACATTAATTATCAGTTTGCTAATATATATGCATCTCCCAGATCTTCTTACTATTTTTCATGTACTTAAAATATATATGTACAATTACTTTTACTTTTTCCAGATGAGTACAATATATTTCTTAGGAAAAATGTGCGGAAAGTTTAGGAGGAACGGTGTGTGAAATAATAGTGCGGAAAAAATGATGTATGTTTTATTAGATGCGGAAAAATGTGTGGAAATATAGTGCAAAAAATGTGAATGTGCAGAGAAACAATAACAAAAGCTCTCCCTCTCGTCCTTTCTTTCTACATTATATCCTAAAATCCTTCTTACCAAAAGAAATACACACCGATATATGAAGCCAATAACTTGATGAAACCCACAAAACAATTCATGCAAGAGTCGATCGAGTGGTTGTGTTGGACAAATGTGGCTAGAAGCAAGACGGGGAAACAACTCTCAACCACTAATTGAGTGGCAGCCCCACATACACAGTGGGTTCAACGTAAATCGAGTGTAGAATGAACACAACCATAACAAGAATTCAATTTGGCATGCCAGTTATTTTTAATTCTATTTAATTTTGTACATGTTGTTCTACCAGTTGTTCTACCATCTTTGAGTACCGCTGGTACTCCGGCAATATAATCTTAATTTTTTCCTTTCAAAAGAAAAAAGGTGGAAAGTTGTGTAGAAAATTATTGTGGATGAAATGTTACCAAAACTAGTAGTTTGGAGATGTGTGCAAAAATAATGCATGCTTAATATTAAGGCACTATATGTTGTAGTGTGGATTATACTTTGGATATTAGCACTAGCACAACTTTTATTGGCGTTCGCATTTTATATAAGAATTTGAGTTCTCAGATCTACGACATTCGCATTTTATATAAGAACTTTAATTAAATTGGACAATGCAAGAAGTCTAGAAATGAAATTTCAACTTAAGTGTCTTTCTCCAAATCTAGAAATCATGAAGACCAACATGATCCAAAAGGGAATGACAACATACAGTCCTAAACCACACATGCTGCAAAATGGAAACATCTTTTTCTTTATAATTCCCCCGATCGACCTCTCTCTCACGAAAAATCAAGTACTCTTATTGTTGTTGGCGAACAATAGGAGGAGGAGCAGGTCCTGCCACTGCCACTGCCAAAAACGTTTGATGGCAATGAGGGCATATAAGAATCCGACCCATATACATCCTTAAATACTCATAACGAGTCTGGCATGTAATGCACTTTGTCCAAAATGTGTTAGGTCTGGATGAGCAAGGGTTAGACATTGCTTGATTCCTGAAATGGCAAATTAAAGGAAAACAGAAAAATAAGTGATCTACTGAAAATTAATTCCGAGCAAAATTCAAACAATTTTTTTTATCTTATTGGTACAAGCATAATATAAGCATCCATCATCCATTTTTTCTAACGAAACTAAAAAACGAGGACTACTAGTGCACATAAGTGAACGGACAATCACTGGAAACCCCCTAAACTCTAGATTGAACTATCTAGTATATTAAATACTAGTGAACAAAAGTAATCTCGCAATTTACAGAGAATTCAATATTCAGAAACAGGATATACGAATCATATACATTTTGCTATAATGTCCGATAATACTGGTGAACTTGAAAAATTCTATGATCTGACCAACCAAATTCGTTTTTTCTTTTGGCGAAGGATGCAAAAATTCATTAAAGAAATTTGATTGTAACATTATACAAGTACTTGCAATGCCGGCTTAAAAAGTTAATCGGTCGAATTACAATTTAAAACATGGGTATATATATTGACGGAAAACTCGCATGTGCAGTGCACCATATAATTATTCGAAAACGTAGTAACGTAGAAAAGTTAATCAATTAACAATAAATTAAACTTAGCGCCGCAATTCCAATTCTGGAAAAAACCAGACCACGATATCCACTCTCCAAGTGAAGGCAAGCTAAAATAATTATGAGTAAATGCTATTACAACATGGGAAGAGTTGCAAAACGACAAATATAATAACTGAAATACCGAACTTTTCAAATTCGAAAACCAAAATGGCGCTAAAACTCCAGACATCAACAGATGTGTGCAAATGAATTTCATAATGAAATCAGCACCAACAAGAAAGATTAATAAGTTAGTAATATTTTGAAAATTAATGTTGTGCGTTTCAGATAAAGGTTGAAGAATTTTGAGAATGGTAAAAAAGGGGAATTAGGTTTAAGAAAGTGGAAGAGGAATGGGATTTGTAATTTCTAAAATTCAAATAATAAAAAAAAAAAAATTGTAACTCCGGGTTTCCGGTCCTGGACCGGTAAATTCCGGTTTTAGACCGGACCGGAACCCGGAATCTTAAAAAATTTCGGACCGAGGACCGGTCCAGTTCCGGTCTTTTTTCCGGTCCGGTTTTATTTTGCACACCCCTAATGACAACATACAGTCCTAAACCACATGATTTTTAATTCTATTTAGTTTTGTACATGTTGTTCTACCATTTGTTATTTAGGTGTAAAGTTGTGTAGAAAATTATTGTGGATGAAATATTACCAAACTAGTAGTTTGAAGATGTGTATAAAAATAGTGAAAAAAATATGAGGAAAATTTGGACAAAACGATGTGTGAAACAATAGTGCGGAAAAAATGATGCATGTTTTATTAGATGCGGAAAAATTTGTGCAAAAATAATGCATGTTTAATATTAAGGCACTATAGGTTGTAGTGTGGATTGTACTTTGGATATATATTAGCACAACTTCTATTGGCGTTTGCATTTTTATATAAGAATTTGAGTTCTCAGATCTACGACATTCGCATTTTATATAAGAACTTTAAATTGGACAATGCAAGAAGTCTAGAAATGAAATTTCAACTTAAGTGTCTTTCTCCAAATCTAGAAATGAAGACCAACATGATCCAAAAGGGAATGACAACATACAGTCCTAAACCACACATACTAAAAAATGGAAACATATTTGTCTTTATAATTTTCTCGATCGACCTCTCTCTCAGGAAAAATCAAGTACTCTTATTGTTGTTGGCGAACAATAGGAGGAGGAGCAGCTCCTGCCACTGCCACTGCCACTGCCAAAAACGGTTGATGGCAATGAGGGCATATAAGAATCCGACCCATATACATCCTTAAATACTCATAACGAGTCTAGCATGTAATGCACTTTCTCCAAAATGTGTTAGGACTGGATGAGCAAGGGTTAGACATTGCTTGATTCCTGAAACTGGCAAATTAAATGAAAACAGAAAAATAAGTGATCTACTTAAAATTCCGTGCAAAATTCAAATATTTTTTCTATCTTAGTGGTACAAGCATAATATAAGCAGCCATGCCGCGTTAAGATTCATAATCTCAATCATCAATTACAAAACTCATATCTTTCAAATATTTGTCCATCCATCATCCGGTTTTTCTAACGAAACTAAAAAACGAGGACTACTAGTGCACATAAATGAACGGACAATCACTGGAAACCCCCTAAACTCTAGATTGAACTATCTAGTTAATTAAATCATTGCTCCTAGCAAATAAAAAGAATGAATGTAAAAATGAGGTCAAATCTACCTGTTATCAAGTAATGTCGCAATTTACAGAGAATTCAATATTCAGAAACAGGATATACGAATCAAATACATTTTGCTATAATCTCCGATAATACTGGTGAACTTGAAAAATTCTATGATCTGACCAACAAAATTCTTTTTTTCTTTTGGCGAAGAATGGAAAATTTTCATTAAAGAAATTTGTTTGTAACGTTGAATTACTATTTAAAACTCTCATGTGCAGTGCACTTGTCACGCCCCAAATTCGAAAATATTGACCTTTCAAAAGTAGTTAAAATAACTAATTTTTAACGTGCCAAAAAATTGAATTTTAAACTAACAACGATAAAGTAAAGGGACATAACGACAAATATAATTTAAATCACGTTAACAATTGCAGCGGAAACGATTGTAATATAGTTTAAGTGGAAAATACCATTTAATTAATTAACTAAGAATCTTTAAAGAAAAATCATAATCCAATTAAATAAACATAAAATAATCTTTATTTTTAAATACATGAACATCGTCTCCCATCACCACGCCTCGCAATCCAACTCTTCAACCTGAAATTGTAAATTGGGGGTGAGCATGCAAGCACACTCAGTGGGATTTAAGTCATTCAATAGTTAATGCTAAAAATAAATAATCAAGTAATTGCAACTTAGTAAATAACATTCACATTGCCACATATACTTTGCCATTGATACTTTGCCAACTTTGCCAATAGAATAATGTACCTTGTCAATCGAATAACAATAGAAATGGATTCACATAGTAAACAATTAACTCAAATCATTTATCTAAAACATTAAATAATGAATAACGTTGCAATTGAACTCTACCAACCACTGTAGAGATTAAAGCAATTAAAAACCCACCTCGATAGACGAACGTGGAAATTAAATGATGTGTAAAAGCCTCGTAATTATCGTCGCCTAGCCGTGCGATACATAGAATAGCAATTGATCGAATTTTTCTTCTAAACTAAATTGAATCTACTCAATATAATAATTAAAAGATTTGCAATTGCATGAATTGATCTTATGATTTCCGTCCACCAAGCAACATACATATATATAGCATTTGAGGAATGAAAGAGGTGCATATTAAATTGAATTTACTGTTACAAATCATTAAATAAATTAATTTAAATTCACATATTATAAATGCATGGGAAGGAAATGGAGAGGTCAAGCTAAAAAATATGCATGTGTGAAAATTAAAAGTAACGTGCATGAGAAAACGTTGCAAAATAATTTAATTCTTATAATTGAAAACGCATAAGAAGAAATGGAGGGTCAAATAACAATTAAATAAATACATGTAACGTTTTAAGATAGTTAAATGCAAATAATTTGATACAATTTATGTATTAAAATTACTACGTCTATATATATTATTATATTTTATAATTTCCTTTTGACAAAAGTAAAATAAGAATTGATTAGATTAATTATTATTATAAAATTCTGGGGTATTACATTCTACCCCACTTAATAAAATTTCGTCCTCGAAATTTAGCATTATCATCGTGAAATAACATAACATATTGAAAACATTAGCTTTGATCAATATAACACAATAGCATGAAATATCGCATGATAAATTAAAATATGAATAATAATAACATGCACGTACCTTGTGGAGTTGGAGCGATGAGGCGGTGATGGACGACATAACATTTTTACTAGAATTTACTTGTTCATAAATATATTTTTAGCTTATCCACTCAAAAGATATAATTTAGCAAGTCTACAAGAACGTAGACCCGCTCTGATACCACTCTGTCACGCCCCAAATTCGAAAATATTGACCTTTCAAAAGTAGTTAAAATAACTAATTTTTAACGTGCCAAAAAATTGAATTTTAAACTAACAACGATAAAGTAAAGGGACATAACGACAAATATAATTTAAATCACGTTAACAATTGCAGCGGAAACGATTGTAATATAGTTTAAGTGGAAAATACCATTTAATTAATTAACTAAGAATCTTTAAAGAAAAATCATAATCCAATTAAATAAACATAAAATAATCTTTATTTTTAAATACATGAACATCGTCTCCCATCACCACGCCTCGCAATCCAACTCTTCAACCTGAAATTGTAAATTGGGGGTGAGCATGCAAGCACACTCAGTGGGATTTAAGTCATTCAATAGTTAATGCTAAAAATAAATAATCAAGTAATTGCAACTTAGTAAATAACATTCACATTGCCACATATACTTTGCCATTGATACTTTGCCAACTTTGCCAATAGAATAATGTACCTTGTCAATCGAATAACAATAGAAATGGATTCACATAGTAAACAATTAACTCAAATCATTTATCTAAAACATTAAATAATGAATAACGTTGCAATTGAACTCTACCAACCACTGTAGAGATTAAAGCAATTAAAAACCCACCTCGATAGACGAACGTGGAAATTAAATGATGTGTAAAAGCCTCGTAATTATCGTCGCCTAGCCGTGCGATACATAGAATAGCAATTGATCGAATTTTTCTTCTAAACTAAATTGAATCCACTCAATATAATAATTAAAAGATTTGCAATTGCATGAATTGATGTTATGATTTCCGTCCACCAAGCAACATACATATATATAGCATTTGAGGAATGAAAGAGGTGCATATTAAATTGAATTTACTGTTACAAATCATTAAATAAATTAATTTAAATTCACATATTATAAATGCATGGGAAGGAAATGGAGAGGTCAAGCTAAAAAATATGCATGTGTGAAAATTAAAAGTAACGTGCATGAGAAAACGTTGCAAAATAATTTAATTCTTATAATTGAAAACGCATAAGAAGAAATGGAGGGTCAAATAACAATTAAATAAATACATGTAACGTTTTAAGATAGTTAAATGCAAATAATTTGATACAATTTATGTATTAAAATTACTACGTCTATATATATTATTATATTTTATAATTTCCTTTTGACAAAAGTAAAATAAGAATTGATTAGATTAATTATTATTATAAAATTCTGGGGTATTACAGCACTATATAATTATTCGAAAGCGTATTAACGTAGAAAAGTTAATCAATTAACAATAAATTAAACTTAGCGTCGCAATTCCAATTCCGGAAAAGGAAATCTATCATTCACCACAAATTCAGCAAAAAACCAGACCACGATATCCACTCTCCAAGTGAAGGCAACCTAAAATAATTATGAGTAAATGCTATTACAACATGGGAAGAGTTGCAAAACGACAAATATAATAACTGAAATACCGAACTTTTCAAATTCGAAAACCAAAATGGCGCTAAAACTCCAGACATCAACAGATGTGTGCAAATGAATTTCATAATGAAATCATCACCAACAAGAAAGATTAATAAGTTAGTGATATTTAGAAAATTAATGTTGTGCGTTTAGGAACTAAAATGAATTTAAATAGATTCAGCCAATTCTTGTTCTTCGATCTACTTAATTTTTTTTTTCTATTTTTACTAGAGAACTCACCCATGGAAAAATAAACAACCTAAAAAATTTAGAACAAGCAGTGCAAAATTTTTAGATATTTAAGGGGGAATTACAAAATATATATATATAGAAATAAAACGATACAAGAATTTTCTAGATCTCTTTACAAAAAGTTCTAAATTATGAGTGGGGTGGATAATTCAAAGGGCAAAGAAATCTATACACTAAACTATAATTAACTGAGAATAAATCTTCATGTGTACACTGCACTCCAATTTTCATAAAAATTATCAGCCATGAACACAACGATATAATTAAGAATCGACAAGGATATTACCTCTGAGTAATGAATTTACCTCTGGACAAGAAGCTAAATGAAGAATTTGGGAATGGAGAAGGCCAGGAAAACTATAGATGTGAAAGTAAAATTGTATTGACTCATGAGTTTAGAGATTAATTCCCTTTTATTTATTATGGTGGAGAGACTTTTGACCCAACCATTTTTGGGGGGAAAGTGTTTTTTGGGGTGTTTATTGCATTAATGTCAGATCTTTAGAAAGAAAAAAAATTCAAAAAAATATGACATAAATTCAATATACATTCCAAACAAAATAAAACTAAAATTAATTGTAGATTACACACACCAAATCCACATAACTATAATGCTTAAATTGAAACCATCAATGCAGTGTACATAAATTCTAATTCTTGTCTTTTTAAATATGACCAGTGTGAACACAATAAGTACACGTTTCCACATTTATAAAAGAAAATAATTATGTAAACCTTGTTAATATTTTACATTAATTGGTATTTATATTAATTTATTATCGTCATTGCCATGGATCTTGGAGGGATAGAATCTTTTTGGTCCCATAACTTTTCACATTTTTCAAAATGGTCCCAATAAACATTAATGTGCGAATCTTGTTCGAATTATTTTTATATGTACCAATTTCGTCTCAAAGATGCCAAGCAATATATGATCTCACGTGAAAACTCTAAACAAGCATGGAGATACAGGAGACTCCTCCTCCTTTGTGTTGCAAGAGTAATTGGATTCGGTTGTGAGGCCATGGTTGGTGATTATAAACACGAATGCCCAGCAGCATCCTGTGTTGTTTTTGTAACAAGCAAACCAGACGAATTAAGAGACAATGGCTTTGTTGGTCCCAACAAGCACGACCCCTCATGATCATGTAAACAACCATATAAGAATAGGTTTTCAAGGGTGTACGTACCTATGAATTAATAAATTTACCTCTAAAGAGAAAGTTAAAAGAAAGGTTTTCAATGGTATTTGAGTTCTTAGACCTACGGCATTCGCATTTTATATAAGAATATTAAATTGGACATTACAAGGAGTCTATAAATGAAATTTCAACTAAAGTGTCTTTCTCCAAATCTAATTGAAGACCAACATGATCCAAAAGGACCGGAATGAAAACATCCTTTTCTTTATAATTCTCCCGATCGACCTCTCTCTCACGAAAAACCTAAGTACTCTTTTTGTTGTTGGCAAACGATGGGAGGAGGAGCAGCCCTGCCATTGTCACTGCCACAGCCAAAAACGGTTTGATGGCAATGAGGCAAAAGAAGAATCTGACCCATATACATCCTTAAATGCTCATAACGAATCCTTGCATGTAATGCACTTTTTTTTTTTTTTTTGAGAGGAAAAAATGGTGTATTTTATTAGATTAGATTACCAGAGGTACTCATGAGAATAAAGCTAGATACAACTGCCAAATGCTATTACAAAATACGGAATTGAAACAACACCAGCAGATATTATAACAAAAAGCCATACTCATGAGCAGATTGCTGCTCTCGGACTGGCGCACCAATCATGAAACGAGATCATAGTTGGACATACGTTATGAAGACAAAAAATACTCCAGGCCTTTGCTCTGATTTCATCAAACAGCTTTTCCGGTTTCGACTCTTCATGAGAGAATATCATCTTATTTCTAGCGTTCCACACATACCAAACCGTTAGACACCAAATGCATTCCAAAGTGTTCTTTTTACGCTGAGGTCCGGCAATGCCATAGAATTGATGGAAATGTGAAGTAATATCATTCGGCATTGGAGAACTACTATCAAGCCAAGAGAAAGTCAGTCTCCAAATCTTATTAGCCATTTCACATCCAACAAACAGATGCTGCATATTTTCCTCACTCGCTCCACAAAGCGCGCAATCCAAATCCGCGCCGGCACTCAATATTTTTCGCTTATGAAGTTCACTCCGTGTGGCAAGACGTCCTCTTATCACCTTCCAGGCCAACCCCGAAAATTTTAGAGGAGTCAATTTATTCCAGATCCTCTTGATTGCAGCATGAGCCTCGATACTAAGGATCTGCGTCTGTTCTGGCAACTCGAAACCTCCGTAAGCAGATTTGGGGCTGTACTGACCATCGACAGAAGATTTCCAACGCCACGAATCCGGGGCCGAGGCCTGCAAATGTAAGTTGGCCAGCGAGCACCCCAGCTGATCTGCTAATTGCATTTCCCAGTCGAAGAGGGCCCTCCTCCAATGAATATCCCAAGACCAAGCGCCATTAACCCAATTACCCGATTCACTAAGTCGTGCGTCTTTATTGACACATAGAGAGTAAAGCCTAGGATAAAGATCTTTCAGAGCTGGTTGATCCGACCATCTATCATGCCATAGGAATGTATCGCTGCCGCACCCCACAATCTTTACCATGTTATTGGTGAACCAAGAATGTTGCCCATTTTCAGCAAACAGAGCCGAAATCATACTCCACCAGCTTGAGTGATATCTCCTGTTCACCGGAACAGCTGCATCACATGCCAAAGATATGTCATACTTAGAATCAAGAATTTTGACCCATAGTGCCTTTGGTTCCGTACGCAGCCTCCACGCCCACCTGCCAAGAAGAGAAACGTTAAATAAATCAAGATTTCGAACACCAAGTCCCCCGACTGGCTTAGGTCTACAAATATCCTTCCATGAGACCCATGGAATTTTTGTAGTACTCACACCACCCCCCACAAAAAGTTACGTTGCAATCTAACTAGCTCACTCAATATTTTTTTAGGAATACGATAAAGAGATAGATAATAGATAGGCAACGATACGAGAACCGCGTTGAGCAACGTGATCCTTCCACCGAAAGAGATTTGGCGATCCTCCCACATTTTAATTCTATTTTTCACCTTTTCCACCACCCCTTTCCAAGCTAATGTTGTTTGATGATTAATACCCACTTGAATTCCTAGGAAATTCATGGGAAACGACCCAACACAGCAACCTAAAAAATCGGCCATACCCTGCTGCACTTCCGAATCCACATTAAGACCAATTAGATTACATTTTGAGAAATTAATTTTGAGCCCGGATAATCTCTCAAAATTAATCAGTAAGCACTTGAGAGCCCATATATTTTTCGTGGACACCTCCCCCACCAAAATAGTATCATCGGCATATTGAAGGTGCGTTACCGGGACCTCCATTCTACCCACTTTTACTGCATCGTAAATGCCAATAGAAGAAGCTCTAGAGATGAGAGCGCTTAATCCTTCAGCCGCAATAATAAAGAGTAACGGGGATAGAGGATCCCCTTGCTGAAGCCCCCGTTGAAGATGAAATTCGGCTGAAGGACTGCCATTGACAAGGACGGACGCAGAGGCCGATGAAACACATTCCCGAATCCATTTACGCCATTTAGGAGCGAATTCCATGCTTCTTAACACGTCGTCCAAGAAATTCCAGCCCACAGAGTCAAATGCCTTTGCAAAATCGATCTTAAAAAAGAGCCTCTCTAACTTCTTCTTTTTCGCGTCATCAATAAGTTCATTGAGAACAAGCACGCCATCTAAAATCTGCCTCCCCTGAACGAACCCAGATTGCGTCTCCGAGATCACCGACCCAATTACCTTTGAAAGCCTTCTCGCTAAAACCTTTGCAATAATTTTGTAGGAGCAATTAATCATGGATATAGGCCGGTAGTCATTAATGCATTCCGCGTTCAGTTTTTTCGGAATAAGAGTTATGAAGGACGGATTGAAGCCTTTGACGAACTTTCCATTTACGTGAAATTCATCAAACAACCTCTGGAAATCAGCCTTCAAAACATTGCTTGATTGCACTTTGTCCAAAATGTGTTAGGTCTGGATGAGCAATGGTTAGACATTGCTTGATTGCTGAAACTGGCAAATTAAAGGAAATCATACAGAAAAATAAGTGATGATCTACTTAAAATTCCGAGCAAAATTCAAATAATTTTTTTATCTTACTGGTACAAGAATAATATAAGCAGTTATGTCGCGTTAAGATTCATAATCTCAATCATCAATTACAAAACACGTATCTTTCAAAAATTCGCGCATCAATCATCAATTACAAAACACGTATCTTTCAAAAATTCGCGCATCTATCACCAAGTTATTCTAACGAAATTAAAAAATGAGGACTACTAGTGAACATAAGTGAACGGACAAACATTGGAATCACCCTAAACTCTAGATTTAACTATCAAGTTAATTAAATATATCAATATATGGAATTTTTGACAGTCGAACTAATTGGGCCTGAAATTGTGGAAAAATGGGCCTCACGTGACTTCCACGTGCAGAATCAACCCAAAATTTTGTAATTCGGGCTAATTTGGCCTGAAATTGTGGAAAAAGAAGAAGTTACGGGTCTAATTTTGCCAGCCCGTATAGTTGCGGTCCACTTTTTGCCACACCCCCAAAGTTACGATCCTGAAAAAAACTTTTTTCCTAAATGAAATATTACCAAAAGTAGTAGTTTGTAGATGTGCGGAAAAATAGTGCAAAATATTTTTTACAAAAGAACATGTAAAATGGAAGACAAACAAATCTATACATTGTACTCCAACTGACATAGAAATTATCAGCTATGATCAGAATTCACCTACAATTAAAGTAGAATAGAACCATATAAGAATCGATTTTCAAGGAATTTACCTATGAACAAGAAGCTAAATGAACTGGTTTTCAAGAATTTTGGAATGGAGAAAAGGCAAACTATAGATGTGAAATTTAGGTTGAAAGTAAGTATTGATTGAATTTAGAAATTTCCCTGTATTTATTATGACGGGGACACTTTTGACCCAACCATTTTTGTGGGGAAAGTTTATTGGGAGAGTTCAATATACAGTCCAAACAAAATAACACTAAAATTCGATTTAGCATTCCATATATTTTTAATTGTATTTAATTTTGTACATGTGGTTCTACCATTTGTTATTTTGGTGGAAAGATTTGTAGAAAATTAATGTGGATGAAATATTACATAAACTTATTGTTTGAAGATGTGAGGAAAAATAGTGTAGAAAAATGTGCGGAAAGTTTAGGAGGAACGGTGTGTGAAATAATAGTGCTGAAAATATGATGCACCTTTTATTAGATGCGGAAAAATGTGTGGAAATATAGTGCAAAAAATATGAATGTGCAGAGAAACAATAATAAAAGCTCTCCCTCTCGTCCTTTCTTTCTACATTATATCCTAAAATCCTTCTTACCAAAAGAAATACACACTGATGAAGCCAATAAGTGGATGAAACCCACGAAACAATTCATGTAAGAGTCGATCGAGTGGTTGTGTTGGACGAATGTGGCTAGGAGCAAGTCGGGGAATCCACTCTCAACCAGTAATTGAGTGGCAGCCCCACATACACAGTGGGTTCAACGTAAAACAAGTGTAGAATGAACAAATCCATAACAAGAATTCAATTTAGCATGCCGGTTATTTTTAATTGTAATTAATTTTGTACATGATGTTCTACAATTTGTTATTTAGGTGGAAAGTTGTGTAGAAAATTATTGTGGATGAAATATTACCAAAACTAGTAGTTTGGAGATGTGTATAAAAATAGTGAAAAAATGTGCGGAAAATTTGGATTGAACGATATGTGAAACAATAGTGCGGAAAAAATGATGCATGTTTTATTAGATGCGGAAAAATGTGTGCAAAAATAATGTACTATATGTTGTAGTGTGGATTGTACCTTGGATATTAGCACTAGCACAACTTCTATTGGCGTTTGCATTCTTATATAAGAATTTGAGTTCTCAGATCTACGACATTCGCATTTTACATAAGAACTTTAAATTGGACAATGCAAGAAGTCTAGAAATGAAATTTCAACTTAAGTGTCTTTCTCCAAATCTAGAAATGAAGGCCAACATGATCCAAAAGGGAATGACAACATACAGTCCTAAACCACACATACTGCAAAATGGAAACATATTTTTCTTTATAATTTTCCCGATCGACCTCTCTCTCACAAAAAATCAAGTACTCTTATTGTTGTTGGCGAACAATAGGAGGAGGAGCAGGTCCTGCCACTGCCACTGCCAAAAACGTTTGATGGCAATGAGGGCATATAAGAATCCGACACATATACATCCTTAAATACTCATAATGAGTTTGGCATGTAATGCACTTTGTCCAAAATGTGTTAGGACTGGATGAGCAAGGGTTAGAAATTGCTTGATTCCTGAAATGGCAAATTAAAGGAAAACAGAAAAATAAACAACCTAAAAAATTTAGAATAACTAATAGCAGTGCAAAAAATTTAGATATTTAAGGGGGAATTACAAAAAAAAAAAAAAAAAACTATAGAAATAAAACCATACAAGAATTTTCTAGATCTCTTTACAAAAAGTTCTAAATTATGAGTGGGGTGGATAATTCAAAGGGCAAACAAATCTATACACTAAACTATAATTAACTGAGAATAAATCTTCATGTGTACACTGCACTCCAATTTTCATAAAAATTATCAGCCATGAACACAACGATATAATTAGGAATCGATTTTCAAGGATATTATGAAGCTAAATGACTATTATTTTGTATTAGTTGTTAATCATGGAGTTGGGTTTGTAGTCTCTAATGCATACAACGTTCTGCATTTTCAGAATCAGGGTTATGAAGGAAGGATTGAAACTTTTGACAAATCTCCCGTTCGAATGGAACTCATCGATCATCTTTCATGAATTGCCAGCTTTCTTTGATGAAGCCAATTGTGAAACCATCAGGGTCGGGGCTTTTTTACAATAGGTCATCGTCGTCTCTTGGATGAAGCACAATTGTGTTGTGTTTTTTAAAACCAACTCTCTGATTTTATTTATTTATAATTACACCACTTCCCAATCCTCTAAAGTTAATGTAGAACTGACCTGGGATCTCACAGTATCGGCCCGCTCTCATTGGTTACGTTTATCTTCGCACTTTCTTTGTTAGGGTCTTTAAGACCAAACTGGAGGCCAAAGTTCCGGGTTTTGTTCCCTGCTTCTTCTGCATCATCATCATTCGCCATGTCTTTTATGAAGGGATCCCAGTTTTTTCTTAATTCTCGGGGGTAACTTGCTTTTCTTAGGAGGACGGTTGGGTTTCGAAATTTCGGGGGTGGTTTGAGGGGCTAAGGGGGCGGGAGGAGGAAGGGGAGGGGCAGGCACATATCAGGGTCGAAAAGGGAACGGATATCACACCACCAGAGTGGGGAGAGGTGGCCGAAAGGTTGGGGCAAGAGAGGGGGTCCAAGGTTCTGGAGGGGGAAACTGGCAGAGAAGGTAGGCAAGGATGGGCCGGATTAGGAGGCAATTAAGATTAACTATAATTTTGATTCCTGGGGAACCCCGCCACCGAGGAGGCAGGGGTAAGGATGAGTTGAATGAGGGGGTGGAGTAGTGGGACCTGGTCAATGGTGATCTTTGAAGAAGCATTGGATGTGCAAGGAGGGAGGTAACAACTTGTAGCCCCAAACTTAGAATTTATACATAGTAAAATTCTAAGTTTGGGGGAGTTATTTTTTTTTTTTCTTTTATTCTTCTACTAGTTGTTACCCTTGCACCGGTTCGTCATTCTACTTGTGTCACACTTTGCACCGGCGCACACTTGGCTTTCACATGCGTATATTGTTTAAGTTGGTTTTGATCATATGTTGGGTAGTGGATCTTTGGTGAAATGTGAGCATGAATAGTCATTGGAATCCATTGTTGAGTAGTTGTGGTGATGTCTATTTGCTTTGAATGTATGCATGATTGGTGTTGGAGAATAGTATCATGTTGTGTTCATATTTGTGAGCTTTGATAGCATGGATGCATGATGTGTTGTTGTTTGGGAACATTTGATGAATGTGAGAGTTCTATTGAATAAACCGGTGAGAATTGAGCCTTAAATCGAGCATGTAATCCGGTTTAATTCATTTGAGAGTGGACTAGGTTATTGCTAGTGATTCTAGAACTTGCCTAAGTTCTTGTTTGAAAGCATGATTGTGTGAAACTTTGTGATGTGATATAGGCCATCTTGTTCTAAAAGAGCCACTTAGCCAAAATTTCCCAAAATCGAAGTAATCTTCCGTAGTTAGCCCCTTGAGCTTAATTCCTCATTTTCTTGGCAAACTACAATGTTAACCACTTAGCCTTTTTGAGCCGTTGATACCTATATCTAGTGGGGGATAAAAGACAAAGTGGAAAAACATGTGCTTGAATTAATATCTTTGGTGAAGGGAGAAATTTGAAGAGTTGAAAGAAAAAGAGAAAGATGAAAAGAAAATCAAGGGAAAAGAAAAGAGGGCTCAAAAGCTTGAAAAGAAAAATGGTTCAAAATATGAGGTGATGAATGCTTGAAAAAGAAAAGAAAATGAAAAGTGGGGATGAAGTTTGTAAAATTTGAAAGTGAAAGCACAAATTGTAAAACAACAAGCTTTGTCCTCCACTAGAAGAGTCACAATTCCCAAATTCATCCCACCTTGTCCAAAGAGCCAATATTACATCCTTGATTAAGTCCTATTGATCACATTGTTGAGCATTTGAGTGATATGGAAAGTAGAGGTTGGGCAAGCATATAGTGATTGCATAGCATAACTTGGTTGATGAGTGCATTAATATCCTCAATTTGTTTGTGTGTTTGAGAGAAACACTATATCTTGTGAGTAGAGGACTTGAGCATTTGGATTATGTTTCCCATTCACAATGTGTTGTGTATTTGTGCATTTTTTGATCCATGAGTGTGAAGTGCAATAATGAGTCTAAGACCTTCATTGAGAAATGCACTTTGAGAAAGAGATATCACTACACTTTACTTTGCATGTGTGATTTGCATTGAATATTCCATTGTGATCATTCCACCCTCATTGCTTTAAGTGCTTAGTTGTTTGAGGACAAACAACATTTTAAGTTTGGGGGAGTTTGATTCGGGTGGAATTTACACGTTTTAGAGGCACATGTGAAGCGTATTTTGATGTGGATTTCATTGAATTATGCATTGATTATGATGATTTGAGCCAAAATGAGAGAAAGGTTGTGTTTTGTCGATTATATAGGAAATACGATGGAATTTGGAGCAAAACACCAGCCATACTTACTGGATCAAGAAGAGGAGTGCACGGTTGGATTCGTCTCGAAAAACTGAGTGGAATAGCCAAAAGAATCGAGTCAATCCGACACCCGAGGCGAAAGATATGCACGAAACGAGAAGGGATAAAGTCGAGCAAGAGCACGGTCGAGCTCATGGCTTGGCCGAGCCAATTTCCAAGCCAAAACAAGGCCACGACCGTGCACTGTGCTCGAGCAAGTGCACCTAGAGACTGAGACATTTTGGCCAAGCAAGGGCACGGCCGTTCTCCGTGCACGGCCGTGCTACCCCCATTTTCGGTGCCATCGTCATATTTTGGCCATTTTTTAAGGACCAACTTGCAATTTTGCCATCCAAACTCTACCCAAACACTATATAAACCCTCTTTCTTGAAATTCAAGGCATTCTCCCCCAATTCCTCAATTCCCACACATAGTTACACATACTTGGAGGTGTTTTGGCCATATCTTCCTCAATTCTTCATCAAATCAAGCAAGAGAGGATGCAATAGCTTAGAAATTCGATTTCCTACCACATTCTAGACTAAGCTTCCTTGTTCTCTTTCTTTTTATTTAGTTATTTCATTTGGATTTTGTAATTTCATTATGCTAGTTGTTAGCTAAACATTTGTGGTTCTAAGGCATTGTAAATATTTGGATTGAAGTTTATGATTAATTTCTTGCTTTAATTGGTGTTTCTCTTATTTGTGTGCTTAATTCTCCATTGCAAAGCATGTTGTTATTGGCCATGATGATTTGCTTAATTCATTGTTAATTGGGGTAAGATCGAGAGATTTATTCCATTAATCGTATGCAAGCATGCAACCCGGTATTATTATGAGCTCGAGAGAGGATTAATTATCGGAGAGGGAATTGAATGATCTTTGGGGCTAGTTTAGGTGATACAATATTTGTGAGGTAGAGATACGAACTTATATTGTGTTTTCCTTTGGGTTAATTAGATCGAGAGATTAATTAATTCTTCTTGTGTGATCACCCTATATGAAGACAACCTTAATGGCCATTTAAACGAGTTAAAATTCATAAACGGAAATCTAAGTGTTACAATTGCCTTGGAACCCACCTTCTCTCCTTGAGTTTTCATTCGTTTTACTTTCTTTTCTTGATTTGCATGGTAATCGATCAATTTCTTTACATTACTCTTTATTGCTTATTTGTGACAACTTGGTAGACACATTTAGGGTAATTCACCACCATTCAATTTATCGATCGCGTCTATTTAGAATTCCGTTAACAAACTACATTTTTACGCTATACCTCCCTGTGGGATCGACCTCGTGCTTATCACGCTACGATAGACGCCGTACACTTGCGGTTGTTTATTTTATTGTTGCATAACACGTGAATCAAGTTTAGTCAGAATCCCAAAGCTCTGGGTCTGAAAGTGGCTCTTCAGACAGGATTTGTCGTTCTTCAGGTTCCTAAAAACTCTAATGGAGAATGTGATATCATTTGTTAGTTTTTTTTTTAGATGCATGAATATATCCTTCACCTTCCCAATGAGGTCAAATTTCTCCAGGAGATTCGGGAAGTTATGGAAGAAATAGGTGAAGGTTGAGGCCTCAATTCTCCTTATCCATTCTATTGTCTTACCTTTGCTAGCTCTTGGGTGGATTAATCCTTTCGATCTGCCCATTGATTATCTATCCTAGGATGGGTTGGATTTGGTTGGGGTTGGGGTGGTGGATGTGGCTGGACCTAGAGACTACCTCACCCACTCCTCTCCCTTTCTCTCTCTAGCTCTCATCTCTCTACTCTCCATATATTATCATTGCGACTATAAATACGTCATTGTGATATTTCACATTAAATAATAATTAATGGCATAGTTTTTACATGTACGAAAATTGTCAAACGCATTAATTTTATTTTATATGATTAAATTTTGCATTAGTACATTTTTCCTATGTAAAATGCAATAACACTACATCTTCCTACTAATAAAAGATTTCAAAGATCTAAGCGCTAATTCCATCGGTGGGGTGTGGTTCTCCTCGGCCAGGGACATTAAACAAGCAATTTTCACCCACTTTCGAGACCACTTCCAGGCGGTAGGAATTACACGCCCCAAACCTGCCACTGATTTCACCCGATCCAGAGTTAACCCTGAGGACAACCGAATGCTTGTGGAACCCTTTTCTAAATCAGAAATTAGAGATGCAGTGGGGAGTTGCGACCGGATGGCTACACCTTTGCCTTTATCAAAGAACACTAGAACCTCTTAAAAGCAGATTTTCTAAAACTATTTGCTGATTTCCCCAAACATGGCAGATTCGTCCGCCGATTCAACCCGTCTTTCATTGCTTTAGCTCCCAAGAAAAAAAAAATCATGTTTCTGCTTGGTGAACCTAATTCTCTTTGGGTGAGGATTTTCGTGTCCAAATACGGAGTAAATCGTTTTTCTGATTTTTTTAGGGAGTTGGAACACGAACCATGTTTCTGCTTGGTGGAAAGGAATGCTTATTCTTTTTTCTTCTGCAAAATTATGATAATTGGTTTGAGTCTAATCTTTGTAGAAGGGTGGGGAATGGATGTAATACGTATTTCTGGAAGGATTTGTGGGCGGGGACTCGGGGATTCGAAACTTAGTATAATTATTTCGTAGACTTTATTCCGTATGTAATGCTAAAAATGCTAGAATCTGTGAGATGGGGATGTGGGTGAATGGTTTGGCAGTGGAAATTTCAATGGAGGGTGACTCTTTTCTCTTGGGAACAGGAATTATTAGAGCAACTCTTTGTTTTGTTAGCTAATAAAAACTTGCAGGAGCTTGTCCCTGATTCCTGACGCTGGAGACTTTCAAGTGATGAAGTATTCACTACTATAAATCAGCCAGGCTGCATTAATCCCTCCGGTGGCGACTCTCAGATGAAGAGATTTACGACGTCTTTTCTATTATCTGGAACTGCATGACCCCCTCGAAGTGGTCATGCTTGGCATGGAAGATCCTCCGCGGCAGACTCCCTACTCGATCACTAAAGACTTTTCTTCTTTTCAGGTTTGATCGAGTAGGGAGTCTTTTTTCCTTATCTTTTATTGGTGGGAGAAGACTAACATATTGATCGAGTAGGGAGTCTTCTCCGATTTGATAAAAGATAAAGAAAAAAGACTCCATACTTAATCTTTTATTGGTGGGAGTCCTTATTCGTCCCAGGATTGGTGTTATATAATCTCAGATTATATTGTAATAAGTTCTAAGGGACAGCCTCGTGACTCGGCTTGTCTACTTAGCAATATCTTTGTAACTTTGTCAAGTTCCCTCGAATACCTCTGGTACTTGTTAATAAAATATTTTTTTTCCGTTCAAAAAAAAATTAAATTAATAAATATATAAATTATTATGAATATATATTTTAATTTAAAATAAATAAATAAAATTAATTATAAAATGACATATATATCTAGAGTTGTCAAATACGTTGAACCGGGTTGAGTCCGGCCCACGGCCTGTTGGGGATGTATGCTTCCCTCGAAATGGGTCGGACTTGTTGTGCTCTCTTGGGCCCATTCCAATTGCTATCGGGCCTCGAGATCTGCGGCCCAGCCTAACTCGAAAAAAAACTATTGGGATAATATATTTTTAAAAAAATATATACTATAAGGACATTTCAGTATTTTTATATTGTTTTCACAAAAGTTTAATATTTTATCTAAGCGGTTGCACATGACAAAAGCAAATAACATGTCAACTTTTAATCACAATAGAAAAACCCTCGACAAAAGCAAATAACATGTCAACTTTTAATCACAATAGAAAAACCCTTGTGGCAAACTTTTATGTATTATTATTATGTGCAAACTAAATGGTGTGCATTTCGGGTGTTATAGTGTGCAAATCAATTGTACCTAAAAGTAAGTTGAATTTGTTTTTTTCACTTGAATACACAAAAATTTACCAAATTGCAGAGTAACTCTCCCAAATCGAAAATCCGAAATTATTAACTCTGGTGATCAACATTGCATGCGTGGTATAATCTACTCATGATAAATGGCTCTAAATACAGATATTCCAAATTAATTAATAAATAGATTCATTAACCATATAAATAATAGGAGCCCTAAACACGCAAAAAGCATCATCAGAAAGAAAAAAAGATGCAGGCTAGGGAAGAAGCGTGGTTGTGATAATGACGATTATGCTTGTTTTCTGCAGCGTGGCAGAAGCGCGCGCTTCATTATCCTGATCGTTGCGAATACATTTGCTCGAAAGTTTGTTACGGACATTTGACGAAAGAGAGTTTGGATAATTGTAGGGAGAAGTACTGTAGTCAGCCCGACGGCGGCTCAGCCTCTTTCGCCGGAGGAGAAGCAACAACTCTCGAGGGACAGAAATTAAACTAAGCTAATTATATACTTATATCCCCTGTAGTATTTGTTTACTGATGCCATTAAGATTCATATAGTTATTTATATATGAAATAATATAAGCAAAACTCCCTTTTAGAATTTGTTATGTAGTTTCAATTTGCAATTTTTAGATATTTAATCATTCAAGATTGATGAACTGTATTTGAACACACACACACAATATTTAGACATATGGAGTAATATTTTTCTCATTAATATTCAATATTATTTTTACACCAAATAAAATAAACCCCTAATCATATAGCCATTAAACACACCCCCTTAAACTGACATCACTCGGGAGGAGAAAATAGAAATGAAGTAGAGAGTGAAATATACATTCACATGGACATGTTCATCGCTCTGAGGAGATGTCGTCTAGCGATATGGTGATGCTCCAAGCAGTGGTTCCAAGGTAGCCAGTTGATGTTGCAGGAAATTGTAGACGGATTCAGTTGTCATAGATGCAACTCTGATAACAACTCCGATCCCCTGCAGCACATGTTCTATATCAAACTAACGTCAAGTATTTTAATCGGACCAATTTCAGTTATTCATAGATTAGAAGATGCACCTTTGGACCAAACGTACTGCAAGAGGCAACAAGACTCGGTTTGGACAAACGATTTCCTGAGCCGATTGAAGGAACGCGGAGTTGCTGAGACATTATGTTCTTCACATCTTCCTGGATTTGGTTCTGAATAAGCTTCAACTTAGGCCTAAATCCATGTAAAAATACAGATAAATTAAACTAAGGGAACAATATACATGATGAGATAAAATAAAATTTGGTTTCTAGCTACCCCAAAAGTACTATCATGGCTATTGCTTGGTAATCTTGCAGGCGGTCAGAAATACTGCATTGACTTCCTTGCTCTAACAATATCTGCATCGGTGAAGAAATTTTGAAGTCTAATTCAAGCAAAGCTTCACTAAGTAGGCAATTGTGAAGAGTTGCATTCGGGAAAAGAATAACGAAATGAGAAGATAGTATTTCATCAGAATTGCATAATTCCATGATTAAGAACACATAAAAAAGTAGCCTTTGATTGCACGAGAAATGTACCGTATCAAGAAATATAGGCTTATCGCCATCTAAAATAATGCGGTTAGTGCTCTTGTAGTGAGAAAAAGCCCATTTTTCTCCTGTTTGATGACGGCCACTAGTTATCCAGTCCACAAAAAGCAAACTGGATTCTGCCACAACTTTGAAAGTCTGTGTTTGAGAATACCTTGCAGTTGAAAAGCAAGTGACTGGATCTGGAATTACAACCAAAAGTGCATCTTTGCCGATGCTAGCCTACTGCACCGCATATATTAGCCACCATCAAATGATACTCATACATATGGTAAACAAGTTACAAAACCATAATAATGTTTTAAATTCAGGATAATAATTAACTTATTTTAAGGCCCACTACCTCGTACTTAGTATGATGTACGTGTATTGATTATATTTTATTCTCGATAAGTCGATATCAAACACAATTACCTTACACAGTGTCATTTTCATTACCATACTCATTGAAGAATTATGAACCAAGCACCCCCCCAATCATTTGCAATATTAGAATGACTCAAGTAACCAAAAGTGGTGCAAATGAGTAAAACAAGTAGTCTTAAAAACTGCAAATTGGAGAGAGCATCATTACCTCCATGAGCTGTTGACTACACTTTGATCCTACTGCTTTGTAAACCTGCAAATTCCAAATGCCCATGAATCACACTCTGCTCAATGCTACAACAATTGATCAACAGACTTATCTTACACACACCAACACGGGTGTGTGTGACTCTGTGAAAACAGGGGATATCTAGTGCAATCTAATCAGTATCGCATTCACAACACAGTGAAGGAAATAAGCAATAACTAACTATCACAATTAGGGGTATGTTCGTCTCTAATTCTCAATTCAAGGTGCAAACAATACAGAACGGGTTCAATTGGGCCCCATAGTGGACGGTGAAAAAAGAAACTATCACAGTAGCAAATATCCCAAATTGAAATTGAAATTGAATAGAAAAGTGAAAAAACAAAGTGGACCTTGGTAGAAGATTGAGTGGTGAAAACAGCAGTGCAGGAATCCCCGACCGTAACATCGCAAGCAATCGAGTCGCCCTGCCATTTCACAACCATGTCTGAATAATGAATTCTGATAGTAATAAAAAATACGGAGTAATTAAATTGAGAAACATACAGAGACAATGCCGCCGCCGTATGTGATGATGTAAATCCACACAGCGTCCGTTTGGGAGGTGCCCACCTGCTCATCAAAACCCCACCTCAGATTTTATAATTTCTCAGCGAAAATTGAGAAATGAATGATTGATTAATTTGACCTTATTGGGAACGATGAATTTGAAAGGGTACTTTGAGTAGCAGCGGGTTAGCGTTGACTTACCTCCAACTCTCTCCACAACCAACTTTCCTCTCTCCATAGCCCTAGCCACGCCCACCTCGCGCTACCTCTCTCTCTCTCTGCCGGCCTTTTCTAAATTATATTCCGTCCCACCCTTTTACCAACATAATTTTGAGCCAACATTGTATGATGTCCCGGACACTCCATAAAACGAAATATATTCATAACCCCGACCCCATGGCCTGTTATAGGTTTTTTTTTAAGGCTTTGCCTAGCCTTTTTAATAAATAGGTCTGGCCCGAAAGCCTTTTTAAAGGCCTTTTTAGTTCTATTAGTGCATTTAAAAAAAAAAAATCTAGAACACTTGTATTTCATCGAATCATAAAAAAATCCACTAATTATATTGCTTAATGCTTACTAGTTAGAAATTATATATATTAGACACTCTTATTTAAGATGTTTTTTATATTTAAGTATAAGTATTAGGTATTTATTATATTTTTATACTCCTTCCGTCCAATAAAATTTTGCTCACTTCTTTTTATATATGTTTTTAAAAAAATCATATTTTAATTATAAAAAATATATGCGGGATAACGAGTAAACAATATTGTTGGTACATACTCAATCTTGTTAATAAAGTGAAAAAAATACTCAAAAGTTAACTATTTAAATAAAATAAATATATATTTTGTGAACCTAAAAATCTGTTTGAGCAAAATTTTATAGGACAGAGGGAGTATTTTATATATATATATATTAAATTAATTAAATAGGTCGGTCTGTTGGGCTTGAAAGGCCTACGAAAAAGCTCAAGCACAGCCTATTTAACTAAATAGGCTTTAAAAAAAGCTTGAGCCCGACTTGTTTATTAAACGAGCCAAGTCGAGCCGAGCTTTAATAGGCCGAGCAGTAGGCCCCTGTCGGGTAGCTTGGCCCATTCCCACCCCTACCCTCACCCTTAAAATATACTCATATTTACCCTTATGTCATTACTTTTCCGCACTCAATCTATCTTTTACTTTACTTTATTCATAAAAGTTTACAAAACTACCCCTCAAAACATCACTCATTATACTTTTTCTTAAAATGTGTGCCGTCCCAAGGGTGCAAGTTCCTCTGGGACAGAGAGAGTATTTATTAGGACTAGATTTTCACCCGTTCGATGCACAGGTCCGTAAAAGAATACGTATACGGGGTGTATCTTGGTTACAATTTTTAGTTTTTTTTTATATAGGGTGTATATCTTGATTACATTTTTTTTTTTTTTGTTCTAAAATTACCTTTACAAAGAAAAAGAAAAAAAAAACTCATAAAAAGCATAGCTAGCTACATAATAGAGCATGCATTGGAATTTTTTTGTTCTTAAAGGTGCATGCTACATCCTTTGTTTTAACCTCTACTTTTATAACTTACTCAAATTCAACAACTTTTTTTCAAAATTTCTTCACGTGAACTTGCTTAACTGTCACTTCTTTCTGGTACTAATTCAACATATTTGTGCACTTCCTTTCACATATATGTAATCAGCATTGATTTGATCATTCTATCTCTCATTCAACTATTATGAATACCTGCATCATTCCATCAAATTTTCATAATCTCCTCCACCATTTACACACCACACAAAAAATCAAGACTAACCTTTGTGCAGCAACAATCTTCCACATGTCATATATAACCTTGATTAAACTATTGATCTAAGACTTAGAAATAAATCAATTGCCTTTTAGAAGGAAAGAAAAAAACAAATTGTGAAACAAAAATAAATAGTAATTAATACAAATTAGCTTATACTCCCTCTGTCCCGGAAGTGTTTGCACCACAAAGTGGGCACACTTATTAAGAAAAAAGTGTAATGAGTGGAGGGTTGAGATGTAATTTTGTAAATTTATATGAATAAAGTAAAGAGAGTGGTTGGAATAAGTGTAAAAGTAATGACTTTTTGTGTAAATATGTAAATTTTGTGATGGTGGGGTTTATGGAGAAGTTTTTTTTTTAAGGTGTGCAAACAATTGTGGAACCAAGGGAGTAAATTTTACCTTTTCCGGATCTCCACCTTTACCAAGATGAATGTTAATGGCTGGAGAAACAATGAACAATGAGAAAGTTTGGATTCAATATAGCTTACAAAGTTAATAAATTAAAAAACCCAAGAACATATTATACACAATTAACATGCATTTTGTCACCCATATATATTACTCATAAATCCTTTTATTATAAAAAAATACCTTTAAAGCATTTCATAAAAACGTACCAAGCTGGCTTTCATTAGCTTTTAGTTGATTGTTCTGGTGACAAAGGCACCAATTCATGAGCAATGTCAGGGGCTGAGGAAGTGATGCACGGTCTCTAGGTTTGTTGAAAATATCCAAAAGCAGCACACATTACGGCTGAAAAACAATCAAAACTTATTCTTTACTACACAAAATTAGAGAGCTGAAGAATCTGACGATACACAAAATTACTAATTTGAGAAGCAAACAAAAACAATAAATTGAGAGTAACAATAAAAAGAGTAATGTCATTCTCAAGTTAAAAGAAAGCAGAACATTATTCAAATGACAAAACTTACAGCTGATGCTTATCTTTGTTTCAGTTACACGTATGACGCGTAGATTGTCATACACATAAAACATACATGACCTATAATCTAGAACACAATGCAAGTGTATAGGCCTTACACTGAACACTTTTGGAAGTATCTATGTAGCTGTCACTTTAATATGTTTTATAACTTTCAATTTTAGATATAAATGATAGATAGAGCTTAACAGGTATCCTCGTGAAAATAAATTCTAAATGCACACTGTCAAAGCAGATGTTAAACCAAACTGACAGTTAAATTCATAGCATCTTGAAAGTGTGTGTATGGTATTACTAGTGTTTAAATGAAAAACAGAACGATGTTACACTGAATGTTGAGACAAATAGTGTAACACAGACTCTAAGGGCATGATTGGTATGGGGGTAATGGGCTTAGAATGGAATGAGCATTCATGGACCTATTCTTAATCTCATGATTGGTATGTTTTTTTACATGGAATCGTGATTTCTCGTGGAATGGTGATTCCCAAAAATAAAGAATTCTGATTCCTCTCCATCCCCCTATCTTTACCCATTTCATTCTACGTGAAATCAAATTATTTTTATTTTCTAAAAAAAAAAATCATTAAAAAAATATTTTTACAAAATTATCCTTATCAACAATTAAAAAGATTTTCATTAACCCTCTTATCCAACCTTAATCCACGATTAAATACGATATCCATTAATCTTCTTTAACCTAATTCATCCAAGAGAGAAGGATGCTGAGAAAGAACGCAGAAGAGAAAAAACGCAGAAGAGAAGAACGCAGAAGAAAAAAACGCAGAAGAAAAAAACGCTGGGAAAAAAATGCAGAAGAAAAGAACGCTGAGAAAAAACGCAGAAGAGAAGAACTAGTCAAAGAATAGTAGTATATTGTTGTTCTATATATATACAAAGAACTCTATGTTTCGTATATATATATATAAAAAAGCAAAAACGAAACATAGTATATATATATATATATATATTACAACAAAAATTAAACATAGTAGTATATATATTAATATATATATATATATATATATATATATATATTTCATATATACATATATATATATATATTTCATGATTACATCTTATTATAATAATGGGTAAAAATGTATATCATTTTTTTTTTAAATGAACGATTATTTATATTTAGTTTTATTATTAAAATAATAGCATATTAACCAATTTAATATGTTTCTATAAAATATGTATAAGGGTATTTTAGTCATTTAAAAAAAAATTACATTATTTTGTATTCATTTTATTATACCAATCATGAGAATGGAATCAATCAAGGAATGATTTTTCCATTCCTTGTCAATACCAATCATGAGAATGACCATTCAGACTTTCATTCCATTCAGACATTCATTCCATTAATGAGTTCATTCCATTCAGTCACATTTTCATTCAGTCATACCAATCATGCCCTAACAGAATATCAGAAAAGACAAACACAGCGGAAGACTAAAACACTAAAAACAAAAAGAACACGATGGAAATAATTTTTACATAGATTTTAATTTAAAATCTATGCATGAGCCTCATGGCAAAACTTTCACTAATCAATGAGTGAATACAAATGTTGTGTGAACAAATATTCACAACGAAAATAAGACTCGATAAAGTATCTAGTCTAAAGATGGCTTAAGTGTAAAAATTACACTACCAAAAACTAATCTAACTCTATGATCTATCTATCAAAGAAGTATAGAAAAGTCTATGTTGTACAGGAAGTTTGGACTCTTCGGCACAACGACATGAACATGCTAATGACAATTAATTCCTAACAGGGTGAACACTAGTTTAGGACTTAAAGAATAGCACTTCGTGAAATATGTGACTCTCGGATCTCGTATGTATTTCTTCATAATGCACGAGAATCTGATGAAGAAGAAATAATAATCGATATAATGTCTAAGTAGGATTAACGCTTCACATAGACATTATATGATTACTCATAATTCTCCATGCTGAATAATGAAGTCTTCCTTGAGTATTTATAGAGGTAAAACTGGATTCTAGAAGCTTCATAATCCAAATCCTATTTTTTAGGATCTCATCCATTCTTTTTCTCCCACTCCTCATTCATCCGCTTCTAGATCATTCCAGCCTATTCTTGATGTTTTCAAAGGCAACCGCATGATCTACATACTTCTGCAAGCTTCCAGATCCTTCCAGTCTGGAACTGTGTAGAATGTTCTAGATCTTCAACATGCGATGTTACAACATCCAAAGCAGCATTAGCTAGAAAACAGAATTTGGACTTAGGAAAAAATAAGAAAGGTCGAATTAAGATGTTGTTGTGAATGTTAAGACATTTAAGAGTAACAACATCTACAATCTCCCCCAATTTGACCTTTCGACTACAACACACCTGATGCACATATATTTCTATATATACTCAGTATTATGTACATGCTAGAGCATTTCCATCATATCCATGTACTAATCAAGTCAAAACCTGTTGTAGCTTCCAAATCAAAGTAAGAAAGACCAAGAATGATTTCACATAGTCCGTGCCATAAGAGCAATGTGATCTCACTCAAAACAACAATAAGTATAAACAATATACTTATCTGAACAACATATAAACTTTACAAAAATCATAAGTTAAATCAGAGCATATATGAATATGTACTAGATCAACCTAAGACTTATGTATAACTTAATAAAATAAAATCAGAGCAATAATGAAGAAAAGAAAAACAGACAGAGCAAAGACTAAAAATAAAAAAACAGAGCAAAACATGTGAAAAAACAACAATATCTAACAAAGACTTAAACAATAAGCAGTAAGCAACTGAGAATTAAAAAGATGTGTACTTCTAAATTATATTATTATCAAAGCAAACAATTTAAGCACTAAGCAGTAAGCACATGATAATTAAAGAGAGGTGTACTTCTATATTATCCTCAAAGCAAACAATTTAAGCAAATTGAATAATAAGGCAAGTTAGAAAAATAAAATAAACAACAACTAACATAAACATAAACATATACAACATGCAGTAAGCAAATGATAATAAGTATGAAAACAATTTAAGCATAAAGCAGTAAACTATTATCATCAATGCAAATAATTTAAGCACGTTGAATAAAGAACAACCTATCAACTAGGAAGGAAAAACAGAATCTGTAAATCAACTTAAACACAGAATAAATGAATAAGATCAAGGGAAGTATAAAAAAGGCACAAATACTTGAGAAACTAAACAAGTGACATATATTGTTGTATCAACAGCTGCAGCATCATGTTCCTGCACATTATCACTTATAATGTCCAGCCCTCCCCCTGTCTTGTATCAACCTGTTCAATTGTTATCATAACATGTTTAGATGTCATAAAGAACATCCATACGTTCATCAGCATCAGCAAATTAATACTCATTCTCTTCAACAACGGTGATTGGTGTAGCAATAAATGAACTACATCTTTCGGTTCAACAGTCTCTTTATTAACAGCATCAGGTACACAATCAGCTTCTGGTACATCTTCATGGAGCTCTTCACTTCGAACCCCAGAAGTTGATGGTGTTTCTCCCCCTGTGGTAGTAGAAAGCGTCTCTAACCACTGGACTTTAAGGAACTGAAGGCCATCAATAGAGTCTTGTAAACGTTTCAGTTGAAGTAAAATAAAAGATCTAGAAACAAAAATATTTTGACCAATGTGACCACCAATGTGTTTCACATTCGGTGTAGCATTTCTCTGTTCAAGTCTTGCTGGAGCTGGTCGAACTGGAATAAGAGAATCTCTGTGATCAGAACTATCTGAATTTTGTAACAAAGCAAATCAACAATCCTTTCACCAAGTAACATAGCAGGTGAGATAGTCATCAAGGGTACCTTGCCTCTAAAAACCTCAGTTTCCTTAGGTTTAAAAATTCATGCCTCTTGAGGTATGAACATATCAGCAAATGATAAGGTAAAATCCTTTTATAATAAATATCACTATAAAGTGCATGTGGTGAAAATAGTTAAATTCAGATTGAAATTCTTCAACACAATCATCTTATACAACAATATAGCTTGATCCTTAATCACCTTAGTGGAATTTGTAGAGGGTATCCAATTGTAGACAATCAATTTATGGAATACAGAGTATAGAGATGTGAGATCTTTAGCAAACATAACATTTTTTCACCTAGTTAATCTACCCCCAGTTATAGAAGTGGCAACCAAGTTCAAATCAGGTTCATCTTCATCAATCACAAACTCTATCTTTAAGAGATAATTAATCAATTCTATAGTAAATAGAACTAATCTTCCCTTAAATTGTACATTCACATATCATTTAGAGCTACGTCTACCCGTACTCTTCCTAAGTCAAGCATACAATACATATACCCAATCAAACACACAAGTATCACTCAAAGTTACAGTTTTCAACAATTTCCTTTCAAAAATTATATGAACCCTTTACTTCTCAAAATCAGCAATGTTAATTTTCTTTTCCATTAACAACTTTGGTCAAGATAGCTTAGTGATTTTAGCAACTAACCTATCAATCTAAGAATTATTATCAGGATCAGAATTACCACCTTCAGAATTTGTTTCCTCAGCTGATTCAGAGTCCTTACTACTGCTCTTCTCAGAATCATCACTTTTACTGTCATCAAGGTCTGGTGTTGCGGTACTTGCTTCAGCATTTGATGCGGCATTCTTCCTCAGAGTCTTCTTAATCTCATACACAATGGGATTATCTTCTGGATCAGAATTTTCAATTCCTTTGGGCAAGTCTCGTTCAGTATCAACCATCTTTCCCTTTTGATCATACTTCCTTTTGACTCATTTCTCAGTAACAACATGTTCTACCTCCGATTAAGAAACAACTTGAATCGGTTTATCAGTAACACTACTTCCTTTCTTCTTTCTCCTCAGTAAGTTAGAGTAATCAACTCATAAACACATAGCCGAATCTCCTTCGTTGAACATGGCTCCTCTTTCTCTTTTCTTTTCCAACATTCTTCTCAAATGCAATCTATTAAGATTCATCAGTATTAGAAAGATAAGAGTTAGTTTAACCTGAGTTAGCATTAGCGTCGGCCCCCTTCATTTGAGCGTCCTCAAAATTAGATGTCTCAGCATTTGCTGACTCATTCTGCTCAGCAACAGGAAAATCTTCAATTTCCTTTTCAATCTCCCCCAGAGAGGAAGCAATCAGGGCAGCTGCCATTGTTACAGTATTAGGACTTGGAAATTGAGGCTTTTATGAGGTGAACGAACCAAGTGTAGTAGTGAGTTTCTTGGGTTTTCAGTAATGAGAAATGTCAATGGACATATTTCCAATGAGTAGAAATAGATTCTCAGAATTCACATTCGATTGAGACATATTCTCAACAGTTTGGTTCAGCTCGTTAAGGGTCGCATCGAGTGGAATGTGAACAGTTGTAGGAATGGGTGTAACTGGAGTTGTTTGGGTAAGTGTTTCAGATTTTCTTGTAGCAGTTGGTGAATTTTGGTGTAAGCGGCCATGAAAGCGAAACTATTAAGATTGGAGAGAGATGGAGATGACGGTTTCGTGGGAGTTTGAGTGTGGTGAGGTAGTTTCTTTGTTTCCTGTCATTAAAGCACCAAGAAATCGAAAAGATAATCACAATAACCGGGACAAACAAGGCTTTAGAAAATCTTAAAATGCAATACTCAAATCACTCGAAAAAAAATGCAATGCTTAGTATATCATCTTATGAGAAATATATAGGAGAGAATGCATAGTTGGAAGTAATACGTATAAAAATAAGAACTAACTAAGGAAGATTCTAGAAGAAATTCGATAATACTCCATAAACTTAGCCACAAAAATAAATCATGGGTAAGTAGTGGGTAAAATCATAATTAAATAATTAATTAAATTAAGAACATTCTACAATTTTTAACATTTAAATGTGTATAACCTGAAAATAAACCAAAGACGTGGGTTAGTATAATCAGAATAAATGAAATAAATTTCCACAAATAATCAAATAATTACTACTTATAAAAATATAATCGAATCATCTAATGTTATGCTCAAAACTGTTACATACACCTCAACACGGTTTTTACATGAATTTACTTCATTTGTGTTGCACCATTTTTTCTTTTCTTTTCGTGTTGTAGCACCTAGTTCATATTGATCCATTTTTCTAGAAGAGTGCATCGTAGTAGCGAACTCCGTACCCCATAATTACTCAATGGATTATGAACATGTTGATGTATTTTATTAATCACCTTTTGAAAAGAAGGCATCGTAGTAGTCAACTCCGTGCTCCATAGTTACTCAGTGATTAACTACATCTTTTAGTATGCTAACAACATTCTATTTATATGCATTTGAGAGGTGTAAGACATGTTTATTTTTGCACAACAAATTTTAGATTCAAGAATATTTTACAAATGAATTATTCAACGAAAATAGGAAATAAATTAAATCTATAACAACTATACAACCTTATGATGTTGTCCCAAATGCTACAACATTTGTAACACCATCCATCTAGGATTATTCAGATACTACATGATGAGGAATAATTCGTCATCTCCTAAGATTTGGCCTTGAGCCCAAATCGAATATATTATTACAAGTTGTATAAGCCCAAACAAATAAGTTATTGAAGACCTAAAATACCATACAAGGCCCAATTAACTCAAAGGTGTCCTAAACACCTAAAATTACCAAAATACCCTAGGTATGAAAGTTTATAAATGCATAATTTTCTTAAGGTAAACCACGATCTTTCTTATATATATTAATATTGAGTTATCCATAACACATGTATTACATAAAAACTGCCCAAAACTGACTTGAGCGTCGGAGTACCCGCACCGGGGTCCTCTCCGGTGTGGCTTTTGCAGGTCGATATGATCGAGTTTGGGTCGAAACCCTTGGAGAAGATGAAGTCTCAAAGGTGGATATTTTTTGTCCACATCTCTACACATACCAAGAGATTTTCTCAAAGATAAGAATGTCTCAAGGTCAAAACCTTAGTAAATAAATCAGCATTATGATTTTCAGAAGGTACGTATTCCAACTTTACTATGTTCTTCTCCACTAAATCTCTCATAAAATAATGCCTAATGCAAATGTGTTTAGTGAGTGAGTGTTGTACTGAATTTTTAGAAATGTTTATGCACTCATATTATCACAGAAAATTGTAAGGATATCAATTTCAATTTCATAGGCATGAAACATCTTGCTTAACCACAAGATTGTTTCCCATGTTGAAACATCCTCTACTCTTACTCTTTATGTCATCTATATCTCATGTTCAATCCGCATCACTGTATCCAATCAAAGTGTTGTTGGTGTCCTTAGTATACCAAATCTCAAGTTCACTTGTACCTGCATCATACTTGATAGTTCTTTTCAAAACATTCAGGTGAGATTCCTTTGGATAATATTGGTAACTAGCACAAACAAAAACATTGTACATAATATATGACCTATTAGAGGTTAAATAAAGTAAACTACCTATTATGGATCTATACAATGTTGGATCAACATCCTTATCAGCATTGCCTTTGCAAAGTTTCAAAGTAGATCTCATAGAAGTTTTCATTACTTTTTAACTTTCAAGACCAAACCCTTTAATCAAGTTCTTAGCATACATACCTTGAGAGAAGAATATACCATCCTTACATTGCTTGATTTGAAGACCTAGTAATTAAAGTCTCCAACCATACTCATCTCAAATGTTGCAGTCATTGCTTTAACAAATTGGTTAACATTTTATCACAAGTTAAACCAAACACAACGTCATCAACATATATTTGAGCAATAAGTAAATCTTCTCCAGTGTGCTTAATAAACAAAGTTATAACGGTTTCTCCTCTAACAAAACGATCAGGGTATTGTGGATCTTCAAATCCTTTAAGTTGTTAAACATATGCTTCTTCATTCAAAATGTCATTTAGAAATGCAGCTTATACATCCATTTGATAAAGGTTTAATGTCAATAAAACATGCAATTGCTAGCAATAATCTAATAGATTATATCCTAGCAACAAGTGCAAAAATTTCATCAAAATCAATAAACTCAACTTGAGTGTAGCCTTTGTGCAACTAAACTAGTTCATTCCTAAAAATAGTAACACTCTGCATTCACAACATTGCAAATAAAAGACATGCATATTGTTCTTACCACATCTACCTTATTCGATCTTATTCTTCCTCTTGTTTGCACTCCAACTGTAGCATCACTTATGATCTGGTCAGATGGATGACTTTTATCAATTCTTGAAGAAGGATTCATTTTGGGAACATACTGACTGTTCTATGAAATTCCAACTGACTGTTCTGTAAATGTTGCTCCAGATGTTGTAACATTAGGTGCAACATTTTCAGACTTCAGTGAATTCTCAGAATTGTCAGTCACTTGTGATACATCTTCTTCATCTTTGTCATCTATAAGACCTTTATCATCATCAAACACAACATTAATAGATTTTTGAACAGTGTTAGTCCTAAGGTTATAAACTCTATAAGCTTTACTATTTCTAGAATAGCCTAAAAATAAACCTTACACTTTTAGAATCAAACTTATGAAGTTGATCTCTATCAATCAGAATATAACACACATAACCAAATACATGAAAATATTTCACATTTAGTTTTCTGTTGTTCAAAATCTCATAAGGTGTTTGATTAAAACCAGAACGAATATAAACTCTATTAGTTATATGACATGTTGTATTCAATGCTTCAGCCCAAAATCTTTTAGCAAGACTTTTAGAAGTAAACATGACTCTTGTCATTTCTTGTTGTGGAGTTATATTCTTTCTTTCAGCAAAGACATTCTGTTGTGGAGTTTTAGGAGATGAATATTCTTGCAAGATACCTTTCTTATCAAATCATTAAACATGCTATTTTTAAATTCTCTACCATCATCAGTTCTAATATAGCCAACTTTCAAGTTAAACATATTTTTGAACCTTTTGTAAAGAATTTTAAATTCAGCAAATTAATGTTTCAGATATATCTCTTAAAAACTCAATACAGGTATATCTAGAAATTCATCTACCACAACAAGTGAATATCTCTTGCCTCCAATGCTTTCAGTTTTCATAGGACCAATAAAATCCATGTGCAGAACAATTCGAAACATTGATGTGTAGAGCAATGTGACAGCATTTTATGTGACACTCTTACCTGCTTACCTTTCTTGCATGGTCCACATACAGTGGTACTCTGAAACTTCAGTTTTGGTAATTCTTTTCACTGCATCGACTTTGATTAGTCTCTTCACTGATGTATAATATATGCATGGCCCAATTTTTGATGCAATAAAATATTTTCATCATTCTTTGACAAATTACACACATTTGTTCCAATAAGATAACAATTATCTGCTGTCCTAGACAATCTTCATCTTTATTAAGAACATACACATGATTATTTGTCAAATTTTACATGCAAATTATCATCATAAGGTTGACTAATACTAATCAAATCAGCAAGCAAGCCATCAAAATGTAAAACATTTTTAAGCTCAGGAAAACCATCAAAATTCAAAGTTCATTTTCCTATAATTTGTCCTTTCGAACAATCACCATATGTAACATTACCATCATTCAAGGTCACATAATCAGATAAGTAGTCAATTTATCCTGTCATATGTCTAGAACAACCACTATCAAAATACCATTGACCAAGTAAACATGCTTTCAAGGAAGTGTGAACAGCATTACAAGTAACATCAGATTTCCATGCAGATTTTAGAAAATGTTTCATAGGATGTGATATCATTTTAGGTAACATTTTCTCATATCTCAGATTATCAAACATTTTCATGCAGTAAGGACAAATATGATCAATTTTCGAAAAATAATGACATACAAACTTCTTTTCAATGTTTTTGACTTTGTGAGAATCTGTTTGTGCAGATGTTACAACATATGCTTTAACATTTGCCTTCACAAACTTCACAACATATTCAAAATTCTTAGAAAATAGAAGCAGTTTCACTATCATAACGTATACCACAATTATCAGATTTACCAATAGTTATAACATATATCAGAAGTACTCATAGAAAATTTTATGAAACTTAAAGTAGATGTGATCAATTTCTTCTTCAGTTTACAAACTTCAAAAATCTCTTCTGGAATGTATGACTTCTAGCATGGTAATTGTTCTTTTTCAGATCCACATTCTCTTTATTCAAAGAATTAAGAGTGAGTTTCTGAAAGTTACAATCATCCAACAACTTTTGGTACTTATGATCATCAATCCTTATGCCTGCATCATCAACAAACCCATTAAAACAATTCAAATCTGGGTGACTCTGTTTTGATGTTACCATAAATGTTATGACATTAGGTGCAACATCAGAATCTGTTTCATCCAGATTATCATTTAAAAGAATCATCATAATCAATCTTGGTATGAAAAGCGAATTCAACATCTTTTGATTCATCAAATTCATCATCTAATTAAACATTCAAGGTAGTTCTAAAATTCAGTTTTTGCTTTAGTTCTGTATTGGTACATTAATTTTCATAAAGACCATATTTAGAACATACATTGAACTGATTTTCTATATTAAAGATCATGCCTTGGTTTACCTTCACTTTTTGATAACCTTAGTTGAAATTGACTTTTCCTTCTTTCTGGTGGGGTGTTGATGTGTTGATTTGAATCTTTGGTACATCATAACCTGTAAGTACAGTCCTCCAAGCACGTTCATCAATCGACTTGATATACATGCACAACTTAGGCTTTAAATATGGATAATATGTTCGGGTGCCTAATTGCAGTGGATATGTGATGTGTTTCCATTGCTAACATAAACTAAAACACACTTAAAACAAGGATCTAGACCTAGTGTCGTCAGATATTGGCTCTGATACCAACTGAAAGTGTGTGTATGGTATTACTAGTGTTTAAGTGAAAAATAGAACGATGTTACACTGAATGTTGAGACAAATATTGTAACACAGACTCTAACAGAATATCAGAAAAGACAAACACAGCGGAAGACTAAAACACTAAAAACAAAAAGAACACGATGGAAATAATTTTTACATAGATTTTAATTTAAAATCTATGCGTGAGCCTCATGGCAAAACTTTCACTAATTAATGAGTGAATACAAATGTTGTGTGAACAAATATTCACAACGGAAATAAGACTCGATAAAGTATCTAGTCTAAAGACGGCTTAAGTGTAAAAATTACACTACCAAAAACTAATCTAACTCTATGATCTATCTATCAAAGAAGTATAGAAAAGTCTATGTTGTATAGGAAGTTTGGACTCTTCGGCACAACGACATGAACATGCTAATGACAATTAATTCCTAACAGGATGAACACTAGTTTAGGACTTAAATAATAGCACTTCGTGAAATATGTGACTCTCGGATCTCGTATGTATTTCTTCATAATGCACGAGAATCTAATGAAGAAGAAATAATAATCGATATAATGTCTAAGTAGGATTAACGCTTCACATAGACATTATATGATTACTCCTAATTCTCCATGCTGAATAATGAAGTCTTCCTTGAGTATTTATAGAGGTAAAACTGAATTCTAGAAGCTTCATAATCCAAATCCTATTTTTTAGGATCTCATCCCTTCTTTTTCTCCCACTCCTCATTCATCCGCTTCTAGATCATTCCAGCCTATTCTGGACGTTTTCAAAGGTAACCGCATGATCTATATACTTCTGCAAGCTTCCAGATCCTTCCAGTCTGGAACTGTGTAGAATGTTCTAGATCTTCAACCTGCGATGTTACAACATCCAAAGCAGCATTAGCTAGAAAACAGAATTTGGACTTAGGAAAAAATAAGAAAGGTCGAATTAAGATGTTGTTGTGAATGTTAAGACATTTAAGAGTAACAACATCTACACATCTTAATCGTATGGTTGGGTAATTTTGTAGCATTGCCTCCAATTAAGTAAGAACATAGAACACTATAATGAAAGAAAAAAAAAAACTTAAGATGCAGGTGTTGCACCACCATAGCCCCACCTTGGTTTAGATAATCTGACAATTCACAAACCACAATTCATTAAGACGGTCGAAATAAAACCAAACACCTTCAATTCATCATCGTTTGCATTGCAAGTCACAATATTTGGTTGATGAATTTCATCGAACACTTATTCCGCGAACCCAAACCAACCTCGCACTACTTCTTTGTACGGCTTTGAGTGGTCTCGCACTCCCATAGCGCTACCCTCGTGTTGCTTTCGGTTTAAATACAAAAATAAAAAGTATTCAATGATGAGGATGCTTCACAAAACTTACAAAAGGGATTTAGGGAATTTTGAACAGAAAAACTAAACGGAGTTCTCAAACCAAATAATCAAGCAAAAAAAAAAAAAGATAGAAAACTATACCTGGTTTGCGTTCATAGATGTGCTCAACTTCTAAGAGCAATAAGCCAAGTGACACTCTCAATTAAGATCGATAAACCAAGCGACAACCTTTAGTTTCAAAATGATAAGGGAATAAAATAAAAATGAAAACTATTAGACATGAACTTAATTCCAACTTAATCTGCTGCTCGGGAATGGAGATAGTTTGTGAAGAGGTTGACTAAAGTACCTGAGTTGGCCCATGAGGCAAGCAACAAAACACGCATCTACCTAGGAAAAATTTGCATCCTTGATAGCAACCAGATCGAGCAACTCCTGAATAATCATTTGTAATGAGATAGCTACACACTTGTGTGAGTGACAGAATACAGGAAAAGAACGTTGATAGACTTTGGAGGAGTGACTGTGTTTCTTCTATTTTACATTCAGTGGTAGGCTCTTAAAATTCTACATTCCATTGTATTTTAATTAAATATAATCCACCTCATTGCCATGTGTCAACAATAGGAGAGCCACATGGTAATAGTTGGGAATAACTTTTCTCCTTTTATTATATAAGATACTCCCTCCGTCCCATGATTTTGTGCATGGTTTGACGGCACGGAAATTAAGAAAATTGAATATAGTGATGTGTATAGTAGAATAAAGAAGGGGTATTATTGGTAATTTATTGACTAAAGTGGGTGGAGATTTGACTAAAGTTATAAATTGAGTTAAGTTATTGTGGGCCCAAGTAAAATAAAGGAGGGGTAATATTGGTAAAAATTATGTGAGTTATTTCCTTTTTTAGAGTGTGTAAATAATGTTGGGACGCCCGTTAAGGAAAGTGTGCAAATAATCACGGGACGGAGGGAGTATAAGATTATGAAAGATAAAAGTGATTGGTACAAAAGTTTGGGCTAGGATTTTAATATATGAATTGTTTATTAGTATTATGAAAGATAAAAGTGAAAGTAATAAAGACTTTTTAACTTTATTAGTACTAAAAATAGTTTTTTTTAGTGTGAATAAAGTGATGACATTTGATGTAATATTGAGATGTTTTGAGTGAATATTTAAAATGTTTTTCTACTATTTTAAATAGAGGGATACTTATATGGAATATTTCATGTGAAATATTAGTATATTTAAGGAAGGGCAAAAAATTCGAGGATTTTTTGTGGATCTAACTAGGTCAAATGGATCTTTCAAAAAAAATCGGGCAAAAGTCGCGCAGAAGGCTAACAGGAAAACGGGTTCCAGGTCTGTGTTGCTATGTAGGTAATTATATGTTATTGTAAGAGCAAATATATGTTATTGTAAGAGTGTCCACATTGGTGGAGGAGTTATAACTCCCCTCTCTCCTCCACCTCACTGCCACATCATCATTCTTACATTAATAACTCAATCCCACTAACTCCTACGACCATTCCAAAAGATATAACTCACCTTTGTGTGACCCACTATTCAATCACATTTCTTTTTAATTCTTTATTTTTCATTTAATGAATATATGTAAAATTTAATATGTGTAAAAAAATTCATACGGAGTGTATGAATATATTATGGTGAGCGGCAGTCCAATTGGAGGTATCTTGATGATAAACAAATTTTCATTCATCAATTTGTACTTCACACTCTTTCAATGCAGTCGCCTTTTCAAGCGCTATAACTTCTCTTTTTTTACAATCGCTATAATCTTTCAATGTAGTCGCCTTTTCAAGCGCTATAACTTCTCTTTTTTTACAATCGTTGTAATCTGTAAATTTTTAAAAACACTTTTCGATCTTGTCATTGCCCTTTGACCCTGATCTAGCCTTGGATTTTGCTTTTGCTTTTCTTTTGGCTGCGTTCTGCCTAATTGGACGAGTGTCGTCAATGTTTAGATCAAAATTCAATCTAGCAGAGTTGTTACTTGTATCTGAGTCAGTGGTCCTTGCTTTCTTTGATGAATCATTGGAATCATTGTACTGTGGAGAATATAGTGGACGATCCTTGATAATCATCCATACATGCTCGTAATTAAACGGCTTGTCATGATTGCAATCTCGAAATTTCTTGTGTGCCATACGCATTATGTCTTCGTTGTTGGAGCCGCTCCTGTAGACACTAGAAACAATATTATAGCAAGCGTTAAAAAGATTTACCTTTGACAATATTGTATTAAGCCAGTGTGGTTTTGCTTTTTGGACACGTCGATTAGGAGCACCAAAGGGGCGATTCTCGTTGTAGTAATCAGTGACTCTCTTCCAAAATGCTGCCGATTTCTGATCATTGCCGATTATGGGATCACCACTTATCGTGACAAAATAATTTGCCAACAACTCGTTTTCTTTTGTTGTCCACTTGTTAGACAAATGTTTTTCACCAGCGACACACTCTTGATCTGAATTTTCTAAATCAATCGGGGTTGATGGTTGAGATAGTTGTGTCTCCGGGACGAATGCTGGAGTTTCCGGTTCTTTGCCACTCTGATATCTCGACGACATTTCAGTTGCTTGTGGACTAGATTTGAAGCGGAGACTGACCGAAATGTTGCCCCGATAAGTGTTGCCAAAATTCGGAAGTCGAAGTGGAAAATTTTGATGGGAAAGAGTTGCTCGAGTTATCAAAGAAATTTCTGTGACCTTGAAAATTTTGAGAATATGAAGGAGTATGGAAAAAATTTCCGTAATTGGGTGGAAATTGAGTGGACGAGCAAAATTGAGGATATTCAAAATTTTGTGAATTTAATGAATTTTGAGAGAGGAGAATTTCATCCGTCATATTAAGATGATTGAACAAATTTCTACGAAATTCTTTATTATTTTTGTCCATTTATTATGGAAACAAAAATTTCAAGAACACAAAAATGAGAATGGACTGAGATAATAAATAAAGTGGAGTGAAGAGCGTATGAGGTAAAAGTTTAGTGGAAGAGTGAGAAAGAAAAAATGTGAATGTGATGTATTTATAGAGGAAAAAATGACCGTTGTATAAATTTAAATTTTGAAGATGAAATAAAAAAAAGTAATAATAATAACCCAACGGTATAATTACTGTATCTAATTTATTTGCTGTATAATAAAAACATAAAAAAACTGAATGAAAAAATAACATAAAAAAAAAATTATGTGGGTCAAGTTCACAATTGTCAGCAAAAAATAGTAAAAGGACGGTTAGTCTCGCATAACTCATGGGAGGTGAGAGAAATGTTTTGTAGTTATAACTCCTTTCCACATTGGTGGGTAACTCATTCACAAGAGTTATAACCCATGAATAATCCACCAATGTGGACACTCTAAGTACAAATAACACATAAATTGACTTTGTACATGAAATATTTGTACAATTAAATTAAAGAAGGATCAAAACTCACAATTTTTTTTGCAAGTACATACCAAATCATACAGATCTTTCAAAAAAAAAAATCACTCAAAAGACAAACAGAAAAACTTGTTTTTGATCGATGTTACTATAAATACAATTATATGTTACTGTGCAGACAAATATGTGTTACTGTAAGGACAAGTAACACATAATTGGCTTTTGAGTAACCCATATTTGTCATTAAAGTAACACATGTAAGATATTGAAAATTGTGTTACTATCTATATAAATAAAAATGTACTCCCTCCGTCCCAAGATAACTTTCATATGTAGTTGGGCACGTATATTAAGAAAGTGTAATAATGAGTGGAGTTTTGAAGGGTAATTTTGTAAAATTTTATTTATAAAGTAAAGAAATGAGTTGACTTTTATGTTTGTGTGGAGAAAAAATAATGACATTTGTGTAAAATTGAGAGTATTGTGAGGGTGGAGTTTATAAAGAGTTTTCCATTTTAAGGGTGTGAAAGTTATTGTGAGACATCCCGAAAAGGAAAGTGTGAAAGTTAATGTGGGATGAAGGGAGTATTACTTTATTGAGAAGAGTTGGTCTCCTGTGCATAGGATGCACGTGCACCCTATGCGATCAGTGACCAACTATAACATACTAAAACGCGAATTTTCATAAGCAAAGTAACTGCTAGTCCAGCGGTTACGATACTTATAAACGGATATAAGGTCACAGGTTCAAAACCTGTGTTCTGAAATATTTTTAATTTTTTTTTCCAAATTAAAAAAATTTAATATAATAAAACAACACTTTTCACTAATTATAATTATAGACACCACTTTTCAGACACCACTTTTCACTTATTACTATTTCCACTTTTCACTAATTATTTCACTAATTATAGACACCACTTTTCACTAATAACTATTTCCACTTTTCATTAATAACTATTTCCAATTTTCACTTTTTATAGACACCATTTTTCACTTATTACTATTTCCACTTTTCACTAATAACTATTTCCACTTTTCATTAATAAACATTTCCACTTTTCAATAATAACTATTTCCAATTTTCACTTTTTATAGACACCACTTTTCACTTATTACTATTTCCACTTTTCACTAATAACTATTTCCACTTTTCATTAATAAATATTTCCACTTTTCATTAATAACTATTTCCAATTTTCACTTTTTATAGACACCATTTTTCACTTATTACTATTTCCACTTTTCACTAATTATAGACACCACTTTTCACTAATAACTATTTCCACTTTTCATTAATAAATATTTCCACTTTTCACTAATTACTATTTCCAATTTTCACTTTTTATAAACACCACTTTTCACTTTTCATTAATTACTATTTCCACTTTTCACTAATTATAGACACCACTTTTCACTAATAACTATTTCCACTTTTCACTAATTATAGACACCACTTTTCACTAATTATAGACACCACTTTCACTAATAACTATTTCCACTTTTCAAGAATAATAAATAAACATTTTTCACTAATAAATATTTCCACTTTTCCGTAATTGTAGACACCACTTTTCACTAATAACTATTTCCACTTTTCACTAATTAGTATTTCCACTTTTCACTAATATTAATCAAACACTTTTCAGTAATAATAAACACCACTTTTCACTAATAATAAACACCACTTTTCAGTAATAATAAACACCACTTTTCACTAATAATAATCAACACTTTTCAATAATAATTATTTCCACTTTTCAGTAATAATAAACAACACTTTTCATTAATAATAAATCAACACTTTTCACTAATAATAATCAACACTTTTCAATAATAACTATTTCCACTTTTCACTAATAATAAATCAACACTTTTCACTAATAATAATCAACATTTTTCAGTAATAATAAACACCACTTTTTACTAATAGTAAACACCACTTTTCACTAATAATAATTAACACTTTTCACTAATAATAATCAACACTTTTCAGTAATAATAAACAACACTTTTCATACGGAAAACATCAACATCAACACTTTTCACTAATAATGAAACTGAATAACATCTTGTCCAAAATCAACATAAAAAAACATAAGAAAATAGGTATTCATTGTAAAAGTATAGCACACTGAATAATAAAATCTTCTTCAAAGCACACAAAATTCATCACCACATCATAAGACCACCATCTCTTTTCTAAACTTTCCCTTTTCCTTTGATCAATTGAGGCTTCATCTCATAAAACACCTTCAAATTTTTAATGACATCAACTCTATAGTGATTCATGTCCGACAGTAGAATGCTAGAACATAATTCAGCCCTTAAACATCTTCTTAGACTTGCCTATATTTAAAGGAAAAACAAAATATTAAACATTGAAATTGAAAAAAGAACAGCAGATTTAAAAATAATACCTTTTTCAAACATATGGAATTGTAAGGTACACCATTGAAATTCTTCAAATGGTCCATCAAGAACACTCCACAATCATTTTTCCCCTTTGAACCTTTCCATTCAAAGTTAATTTCTTCAAACAAATAATTCTTCATTTCATCTGCTTTGTAGTGCTTCCTTAACTTTAAAAAGGAAGACATTTCATGAACCTACATAAAAAAAATATTAAACTTTAAAAAGGAAGACATTTCGTTTTTTTTTTCACGTTTTTTTTTTTTCGTTTCTACTTTTCATTAATAATTTTTTTTTTTCGTTTCTACTTTTTATTAATAAAATTTTCACTTTTCACTAATAAAAATTACCACTTTTCACTAACAAAATTACCACTAAATAATAGCTACCACTTTTCAGTAACAAAATTTCCACTTTTCAATAATAATAGTTACCACTTTTCAGTAATAAAATTTCCACTTTTCAATAATAAGAATTACACTTTTCAGTTAAAATATCTACCACTTTTCAATAATAAAAATTACATTTTTCAGTTAAAATATCTACCACTTTTCAGTAACAAAATTTTTACTTTTCAATAATAAGAATTACACTTTTCAATTAAAATACCTATCACTTTTCAATAATAAAAATTACATTTTTAAGTTAAAATATCTACCACTTTTTAATAATAAGAATTACACTTTTCAGTTCAAATATCTACCACTTTTCAATAATAAGAATTACACTTTTCAGTTAAAATATCTACCACTTTCAAAAATAAAAACTACATTTTTCATTTAAAATATATACCACTTTTCAATAATAATAATTACATTTTTCAATAACAAAATCTACCACTTTTCATTACTTAATTAATTAATTAATTTACCATTATTAATTAATTCAAGTTCTCATTTTTATCGACCAATATTTACATTTATTAATTAATTTACAATTATTAATTAATCTATAATTTTCATTTTTATTTTGCTTATTGTTATCATTGTTAACTTAATTAATTAAAACAGATACATTTAATTATAAATTGTACCGTTAAAATTATTATTAAAATTGAAAAAAATGATATTCTTATTATTGAAATGTGGTAGATTTTGTTATTGAAAAATGTAATTATTATTATTGAAAAGTGGTAGATATTTTAACTGAAAAATATAGTTTTTATTATTGAAAGTGGTAGATATTTTAACTGAAAAGTGTAATTCTTATTATTGAAAAGTGGTAGATATTTGAACTGAAAAGTGTAATTCTTATTATTGAAGAGTGGTAGATATTTTAACTTAAAAATGTAATTTTTGTTATTGAAAAGTGATAGATATTTTAACTGAAAAGTGTAATTTTTATTATTGAAAAGTGGTGGATATTTTAACTGAAAAGTGTAATTTTTATTATTGAAAAGTGGTGGATATTTTAACTGAGAAGTGTAATTTTTATTATTGAAAAGTGGTGGATATTTTAACTGAAAAGTGTAATTTTTATTATTGAAAAGTGGTGGATATTTTAACTGAAAAGTGTAATTTTTATTATTGAAAAGTGGTGGATATTTTAACTGAAAATTGTAATTTTTATTATTGAAAAGTGGTGGATATTTTAACTGAAAAGTGTAATTTTTATTATTGAAAAGTGGAAATTTTGTTACTGAAAAGTGGTAACTATTATTATTGAAAAGTGGAAATTTTGTTACTGAAAAGTGGTAGCTATTAACAGTGAAAAGTGGTAATTTTGTTACTGAAAAGTGGTAATTATTATTAGTGAAAAGTGGAAATTTTGTTACTGAATAAATAGTGGTAACTGTTATTAGTGAAAAGTGGAAATTTTATTAATGAAAAGTGGTAATTATTATTAGTGAAAAGTGGAAATTTTGTTACTGAATAGTGGTAACTGTTATTAGTGAAAAGTGAAAATTTTATTAATGAAAAGTGGACTATTATTATTGAAAAGTGAGTAATTATTGAAAAGTGGAAGTGAGTAACAAAAAAAAAAGAAAAAAAAAAGAAAAATAAAAGGAAAAAAAAAGAAAAAGAAAAAAAAAAAGAAAAAAAAAAGTATGAAAGGATTTGAACACCTCATGCTCGTCATGGTAAATTAATTAATTAAGTGATAAGAATTGTAAATTAATTAATAAAGTAATGGATTATAAATTAATTAATTAATAAATAGAAAAAAATGAAATTATAACCATAAAAGGGATAATAATTTAGAGTGAGAGGATAAGATTCATAAGAACAAAAGCATGTGCACCAAACCTGTTTTGGTGCACATGGTGCATTTGAGAATTTCCCTATTGAGAAAGATGTGTTACTGCGTGAATAACAAATATAGATTTAGATCCACGCATTTTGAATAGTTCATCCATGAAATTACAAAATACATAATAATCAATCGTTAATTAAAATAGGGGGTAAATAACTGTGGTCATCCAATATAAAGAGTAGGTCTATTTTTTTTTTTTTAAATATAGGGCATGAACTTATAAAATAGGGGGTGCAAATAGATTGGACATGGTGGGTCAGATCGAAATAGCTATTTGATCATATTTCATCATAATATTATTATAAAATATTGTATGGAGTATAAATTTTTATCTATTAAATATGGGATTAAGTAAAGGATATTAAAAAAGCTAAAATAAGTCATTAAATAGGGGAAAGAGGGAGTAATATTTGGCCTCCCGCTGTAAATTCTCAGTTCAGGGTGTTTTAATTAACGATGTAATCCCTCCATCTGGTTATTCATAAGCTTTGGTGCGAAAATTAAGAAATATGTGTAACTAATAACACTCCATAAAATATTGGATCACACTTGCGTACACTCGTATGCATCTTACCCCCTAATTTTAATTTTAATTTTTTATTTATATTTTACTACACCTACTAATTTAATGAGTTCACCTTTAAATCATATTTTTACTACAGATATCTACACACACTCATTTTATGAGTTCACCCCAAAATCATATTTTTACTACAGTTATCTACACCCGCTCATTTTATGAGTTCACCTCCAAATTATTTTTTTACTACAGTTATATGCACCTGCTCATTTAATGAGTTCACCCCCAAATCATATTTATACTATAGTTATCTACACCCGCTCATTTTATGAGTTCACTCCAAATCATTTCTTTTTTACAACGGTTCTCTACACTCGCTAATTTTATAAGTTCACCCCTAATTTTTTTTACCACAATTCTCTGCACCCACTCATTTTATAAGTTCACCCCCAATTTTTTTTTTTTAAATAATTACATTTGAAATACTATATTATCTTTTTATTAATTTACACAAAATATAATAATAAAATCAACCATAATTTATACATTTACAATATGTAGTCGAGTCATTGTCGAGTTACCGTCGATTCACCACTAAATCACCCATATTTTAGAAAAAGAAAATCGTAAAAACATAATTTAAAAAATCTATCAAAATAAGGCACAAATCTCAATTTTTTTTTCTTTTTAATTTTTCTTTCCATTTTCAGTTTTTATTCAAAAAAAAGTTATTTCTTCATTTTTTTCATTAGTATTTTTTAAAATTTTAATACAAAATAATATTATATGTATGATTTTATTATACTCAATAATACACTAAGTAATAATCAGTAATACACTAATACCATTAAAAATAATTAGTACTCCAATATCTTATACAATAACAAATAATTACACATATCTAATTATATTAAAAAATACTAAAACCAATTATTAGTAATACCACGAACAGTAATCGGTAATACCATTAATATTAATCAATAAAATTTTATACAATAACAAATAATTCCACACATCCAATTATATTCAATAATACTAAAAACAATTATCAATGATACAATGAACAGTAATTAGTAATATCATGAACATTGATCAGTAATATCTTATACAATAATAAATAATTCCATAAATCTAATTATATTAAGTAATAATTATATTGTATTAAAATTTAAAAAATACACATGCAAAAAATGTAAAAGAAATGTAGGAAAATTTAAAATAAAAAAGGAAAAGGAAAAAAAATGAAGAAATAAAAAATTTGAAAAAAAAAATTAAAAATGGAAAAAGAGTAGGGGAAAGGAAAATTAAAAAGAAAAAAAATCGAGATTTATGGCTAATTTCGATTTTTTTTTATTAATTATATATTTACGATTTTTTTTAAAAATATGGGTGACTTGGTGGTGAATCGATTTTTTAGAGTTTATTTTATTATATTTTGTGTATATTAATAAAAGGATAATATATTCTTTTAAATGTGATTATTTTTCTAAAAATATTTTGGGGTGAACTCATAAAATGTGCGAGTGCAGATAATCGTGGTAAAACAATAATTTGTGGGTGAACTCATAAAATGAGCGGGTATAGATAAATGTGGTAAAAAATAATTTGGGGGTGAACTCATAAAATGAGCGGGTGTAGATAACTGTGTAAAAATATGATTAGGAGGTGAACTCATTAAATTAGTGGGTGCAGATAAAATATAAATAAAAAATTGAAATTGAAATTAGGGGGGTGCAAATCATTATTGGGTGAACTAAAAAAATTTGTGGGTGCGAGTTTATTGAGGGTGAACTGAGTAAACAAATGGGTGTGTGACTAGAATCTGAGGCCCAGTCCCAAGGAAGGCCCAATAACTGGAAACTCATATGTAGCAACTGAGTGTATACAAGTATTTGACTATATTTAATAATACGAAAAAATTAAGTAAAAATTGAAAATATTTTTAAAAAATAAAGTTTTAAAAATTATTTTAAAATCTAAAAATCAATTAAAAATATTACAATATTAAGAAAATAAAATACTCCTTGTCTCCCACTATAAATTTCTTCAAGAAAAGGTAAAATTAACTTTAAAAAATAAAATACTCCTCGCCTCCCACTATAAAAATAAAATACACCTCAAAGAAAGGTAAAATTAACTTATAGTGGGCAGGCTAGAGAAATATTATAAAGAATAAATAAATTGAAAAAAATTAATTAAATCTAAATAAATATCTGAAAAAAAAATTAAAACAACAATTAAGGATTAAATTTAAAAAAAAAAACTAAAAAAAAAAATCAACTCAATATTAAATTAAAAATAAAATCTTCAAAAATAAAATAAGACAAATAAAATTTAATTTTTGAAGATTTATAATTAATTTAATTAATTCTTAAGATTTAGGTGATTTTTTATATTTTAGATGGGATTTTCTTAGGATAGTTTTTGTATCGCCTGGACTATTAATAGTTCGGATGTCAAATTTCATCGCTCTGTGTCGCCCTCTGTGTCGCCCTAACTTGATACCTGTTGCCTTTTTTTAATATTTTAAAATAATTATTTAAATTTTATTTTATTATTTACTATTTTATCCTTTATTAAAATTAAAAATAATATTATTTAAATTAAACAATACGAACGTAAAATTAGATTTTTTTAATAGAATTAAATTATTATTTTATTTATATTTTATTTACACCTGCTCATTTAATTAGTTCACCCTCAAATTATTTTTTTACTACGGTTATCTGCACCCGCTCATTTTATGAGTTCACCCCAAATCATTTTTTAACCATGGTTATCTGCAATCGCTCATTTTATAAGTTCACCCAAAATTATATTTTACCACGGTTATCTGTACCTGCTCATTTTATAAGTTCACCTCAGAAGATTTTTTTTTAAAATGGAGTAATTACATTTAAAGGACTATATTATCCTTTTATTAATTTACACAAAATATAATAAAATCAACCCTAATTTGTAGGGTGATACTCGAGCAAGATACCGGTACACACCAATTTTAATTTTATATTTATATTTTATCTACACCCACTCATTTAATGAGTTCACCCAAAAAATATTTTTTTTACTACGGTTATCTGCACCAGTTCATTTTATGAGTTCACCCCCAAATCATTTTTTTTATCACGGTTATGTGCACCCGCTCATTTTATGAATTCACCTCATTTTATGAGTTCACCCCAAATCTTTTTTTACTACGGTTACCTGCACCCGTTCATTTTAGGAGTTCACCCCCAAATCATTTTTTATCACGGTTATGTGCACCCGCTCATTTCATGAGTTCACCCCTAAATTATTAGTATTTTTTACCACGTTTATCTACACCCCTCATTTTATGAGTTCACCCCAAAAATATTTTTAAAAAAGAAATTACATTAAAAATACTATATTATCCTTTTATTAATTTACACAAAATATAATAAAATCAACCTTAATTTGTATATTTACAATCTGTAGTCAAGTCATTACCGAGTTACCGTCGATTCACCATCAAGTCATCCATATTTTTAGAAAAAAATCGTAAAACATAATTTAAAAAAAAAACTATCGAAATTAGGCAAAAATCTTGATTTTTTTTCTTTCTAAGTTTTCTTCCCTTTCCTCTTTTTCTCTCATTTTCAATTTTTATTCCAAACTTTTAATTTCTTCGTTTTTTTTTCTTTTACTTTTTTTTTTCCATTTTTTCATGTGTATTTTTTTTTAAATTTTAATACAAAATAATATTATATGTATGATTTTATTATAGTCATTAATACAATAAGTAATAACGAGTAATACCATAAATTGTAATCAGTAATACCATTAACAGTAATTAGTACGAATAAACACTTATCTTATTGAAAGTGAGATGGTCTCATGGCGACACTGTTCATAAATTAGTAGAAATAAACACTTTATTTTTTCCAAAGTGTTAAAACGTCATTCTCAAACTATGTTTTGAAAAGCAGAATTTTGGTGAAATCAGAATAAAAAAACTTTAGAAAATGTGAATGGGACTATAGAAAAACGTCATGATCAGACCATCGATTAGTTCTAAAAATTATGTGTCCATATAATGTTGCTTACGAACATTGACCTAATGTCCGATTTGTATAATGTAACTAGATTGATTGTTACCAGACTTGAAAATTACATTATTGAGGACACATTTTTTTTTTGGAAGTAATGTTGATAGTAAAGTTTTTATTTTGAGAATAATATTGAGTGTTTCGATGACACGGCTCCCATAAAGTTTCGAATAAGATAATTTCTTATTCTATTGTCTTTTGCAATGACGATAAACAAAAGTTCAAGGTCAGTCTCTTTTCATGGTAGGTGTGTAATGTGTACCTTCTGAAACATGTTCATGCATAGACAATTATATGTTGCAGCCCTCTAGAGTTAAGAGTGTATTGAAAAATATTTACCTAGATTCAAATGAATAACAAATTTACAAATTTATACTATGGAGTACATGTTTCAAATATTTTTTTTAATTGACAAATTAAACTTAAAATATATTATAAATTTATTTGAATTCTTTACGGGCACTAACAGTCCTAAGTTGCCCATTGTGACATTCTCCCTCCTTTACGTAAAAAAAAAAAAAAATTGTGATCGAGAGCAAACCGAGTAAGTGGATACTTTTTGGGCCAACAATGTTAGCCCATTTAATTAAAAGTGGAGAATGTTTTCGGCTAGCATTTAATTAAAAGTGGGCAGCCCAATTGTTTTATCAAATAAAATAACCAAATTGAACAGCCAATTTCTTGAATTGTGCGTGAGTAATAACAAATGTTAAAAAAAAATATATAACAGAATGTTCTTTTAACAATTACAACGAAAAAATACATCAGTTTTTCAAAATAATCTCATCTTCATGTTGAGCCCCTAAAATATTATAAAACATGCTGAAATTTTATAATGAATGAACAAAAAATTCCTCAAAATTAATCCACACAGTTGATGTCTTTTGTCTTTTATTTTTAATGACAAAATCATTATCTTAGGTATTATTAGATGAAGTTGTGTCATCATTCTCATGTTGAGAAGACATATCTGCAAACATTAAAAATAAAATTAATAAATGTCAGAATCTTATTATATTCATAAATAAAATTCATAAATTTCAAATAAATCTCATAAATCAATAACCATATAGAAATCATACAAATTTTATATGAATAACAAATCAATAACCATATAGAAATCATACAAATTTTATATGAATAACAATCTCAATGAGAATACTGCGTTAATGTGATTGTGCAGAAAAAACAAAGTATTAACACAGAAAAAAAATCAAAAGTTCAATCAGAGGAATGCTCAATATCACATAAAAAAACTAGGAGTAATTATCAACAATTTGAGAATACTTCTTTTTAGGCATACTAATAATACTCATGATTCGACTAAAAATGAACAAAAAAAATAAAAAATATAAATATAAATTACATAATGTTAACTGAATCGAGCAGCGGATGTGCAGAGAGTTTTTTTTTAACGTGTTTGGGATCGGAATGGAATTTTGTAGGTTTTCTCCTGATTTTAAAAAACCCAAACGAATCTCTTTGTGTTAGATTATATGAAGTATCTTCGCTAATTTTCTGATCATAAACATATCAATTACTCCATGATCATAAATTGTAACAACTGGTTTTCTGAATTCTGAATAGACGACCGACCAATAGCACTAGCCGCGCCCAATTTTGTGATCTCGAAACAGAAATTTGTATAAAAAATTCAACTAAATTAATAATTTAACCTAAAATCCAATTCATTCAATTAAAAAAAGATAATTTATTGTTTATTTTAATTATTAATGATATGAGAATTAAAATAAAGATTATATATTATCAATTAATTTTTTTATTAATCATGTGAGGATAAATTTGTAATTTTATAATTATATATTTAAAATTATTAAATTTAATTTAAAAGTGTAACAGGGCGACAAAAAACGATAATAAGTGCAATGCAAGGCGATGGATTCTGCGACGCCAAATGCAACAGGTAGCAGGTCATCAAATATAAGCCATTAGATTTCAGATCTGATGGCTCAGATTACTGGACTGTTGATAGTTCAGGCGACATTGGACTGTCCTTAGAAGGCCCCATTTTAGATTCTATTTATAATTATTCGAATTCTTAATTTTAATTGATTTTTTTAACTTTAATTTATTTTTTAATTTTTTATTTGATTAATTTAATTTATTTCTTTCTTTTTAAAAAAATATTTTTTTCGATTTTTTAATTTTTTTAAATTATTTTACCTCTATTTATTTAAGGGTTACATAGTCTATTTTTATCTTTAAATTTATGGGGTGTTTATAAAGTATTTTGAGGTGTTAGTAGCTGCCAACGGGCCCTTAAAACAAAATAAAACACCCTAAACCCACTCTCGCACCCGACCGACCCAACTCACACCCAAACTTGCACCCGATCGAACCCACATCCAACCTATCCAACCCACCCACATACCCCCTCCCTCCCTCCTTTTTATTTAAATGGCCATTTATTTGATTTTTGCGGTATCCACTCGAGATAGAGGACAGCTCCGGTGAGAGCGCTTCCAGCAAGGAGGGCATAAAGATAGCAAATTGGGCATGAATCACCTTTGCAATGGTGGCGTGCAAAGTGCAAACAATGACGGAGCCATGTAGCAGCGGTTGGGGCAATGGGGTCCATTATATATATATATTTATTTTTCCATTTAGAATTATTTATACACTCTTTTATTAAGATGTCTCAAGATTATTTGAACACTTATAATATGTAAATAATCCATAAAATCAATACTCTCACTACATTATTTCATTTTCAAAATTGTCACTTATTTTGGGTCACATTCTTTCCTATACTTTACTAAATTCTTTTTTACACCTCACCAAATCTCCTTTAAGTCTCACTAAATCGCACAAAATACTCATCATTTATTTGACCCCACACCTCACTAAATTCACATTTCTTAAAAAAATCGAGTACGTCAAAGTGTGCAAGTCATCACGGGACGAATGAAGTATATTTAAGTTATACATTAGTCTAATAGTGACTAATGTCTCAGCGGGATTGCACGTTCAATTTTAACACTGTTTCACCTATATATTATGATCTAGAACAATCAAAATTAATTTTCTTTGAAACATAACAAAAGTCATTAAAATTAATGAAATGAGATATATTGAAAATTTGATAATGATTTTTTTTGTAGGTATAATTATTTTGTCTTTATAATAATGTAAATCGGACCCCTCAATCTAAAATTTCTGACTTTGTCACTGCGTGCAAAGGGAGTGCAATTTGGATCGAATGGGGCTCGATCTGCATGGGCTGGGTGTGCGAGAACGAGGCCCATCTCCATGGACGAAGGGTAGGGTCGATAGGGTCCACACTCTCCATATCAGATTGCAGCTACAAACACACTTTTTAACAATTACAAAGTCTTTCCCTCCCCTCTTTTTGATGGAAAAGAAGAAAAGTAATGAATTGAATTGGAGTGAAAACAAGAGGTTTGCACTGGCGAGTGGCTCTCTCTCTCTCTCAGAGAGGGTATCTGCAGGGTGCTTTCGCTGTTGCTTTCTCCCTATGCGTGGCCTCTCAATCCCGTCAACAGCTACAAGCCGCTCAAAACCAAGTTTATTTGGTGGAATCAAGTATGAAAATATGAAGATTTTAAATTTGTGGATATATTAATATCGAATTACCACAAAAAATTGATATACAGAGAATATATCGAAAATATTTTCGAATATTTTCATCCGCGGATGTAATCAAACACACCGATTTTTAAGCTATAAATAAAATTTATTGTAGAAAAAAATCGACTAAATTTTTACCGATTATAAAAAGCAAAATTAAAATAATTATGTGTATCGCACCGACAAAAAAACTAGTAGACTATCAAAAGTGGATGGTGAATTCTTACGGAAAACAAATGTTGGAAAGGTATACATTTTTACTACTAAAAGACTAGAATTTTTTTCTTATGGAGATGGGTAAAAAAATTAAATGTTTATCGAAATGGATGTTTTTATTTTTTTCATATATATTATATACTCCCACCTTCAATATAAATGTTTCCACTTTTTTATTGTGACATCTACACTCAATATATTCTTTTACTCAAAATAAAATAGCATTATCTTGTATTAATAGCATAATTAATTGTATTAATAGTTCAATATCAGAACTAAGTATATTTTTTTAATTAATCACGCATTTTTTCATATATGACGTAAGAGATGAAGGATTTTGTGTTACTTCTGAATTAGGAATCTGAAAATTCAATGAATTTTTATAGATAAAGTGAAGTATATTATTATATTTAATGTATGGATTTAGTTATATTTAGTTTAATTCTTTGTTCATGTAATTTCATGTTTTTTTTTGTTAAAGTTATGTGAATATCAATTTAATTTACCTTATGTTTTCACGCAGTGTCTAGAAAAAAGAAAATCTGAATATAGCTCATATCGAAAAATATTTGTAATGCAGTTGGATGGTACAATTAAATTAAAAATTAGATTGATCTCAAGATAGTGCATAACACGTGCTAAATTTATTGCAGAAAAAAAATCGACCAAAAAAGTATCATCAATATTTGAAGTTTGAAATTTGCTTTTCACTGATACATGCGCGCAGGTTAATGATAACAAATCAGCATAATTTTTAATATTTTATTTCATTAGTCTACACGTTTTAGTTATATTTTCATATTAGAAGGGAAGTTAACAATCAAAAGTCCACTTTGGGAGAAAGAAATTATTAACCTTGATTCCTCATTGAGATGAGCATTAATCCAGAGAAGAAACAGCAGCCGTTGAGCAGGATTGAAGGCCGGAATCATTCAAATTAATATTTCAAACCAAATTCAATCAAAGTTCATGAAAAAGTCACTAAAATGCTAGCAACATAGATTTTCCCTCCGTCTAATTTGCCAAAAAATGATTGGACAACTTTTAGATAGCTTTCATTGGGACGGAGAGAGTATAAACATAGCAGCATAGAAAATATCGAAAAATCAAAATAAAAATTTGTTAGTGAAACCCAAATTAAATTTATTTTTAAAGTAAACGAAAGCTTTTGACGTTGGAAAGAATCGAGTGATTTAGAGGCTAACTGACAAAGTTTTTTTTTCGTTGGAATCATAGTTCGGGTTGAGGTTGCGACGCTTACATACAAGAATCGGATTCACTGGAACGAGTCAGGGTCCTGGATTAATGAAGCTCCAAACCAATCGGGGTTTAAAGGTAAGCATGGTATAAATATTAAAATGGAGTTTCATGTACAAGACTTCATTTAAAATATTTTTGAGTAATACTAATATTTTTCAGTAAAAATAGTGTATACTGTGCATTTTAGTAAAACCATTAATATCATTCAATATTCAATACGGTGCACCTGGCGTGCATGCATATTATTTTTTTTTTTTTTTGTGTTACCAAATTCAGTGATATCTCTCGATGCCCTACTTAAGAAAAACAAAATAAATTAAACAGATTCTCAAGACTAAATCCTTAATTAAATCTCAACCATAAAGGCCCGTGAACTTCATGATTCATGAACTTAAATTAAAAAGGTCCAACTATAAAAATAATAATAATAACAATTATTATTATTATTATTATATAATAATACGAGCAACCCCAAAGTATTGGCCTAGTGATGTAGGTTTAGAACTTAGATGTGTGCTTCTTTTTAGGACTCAAGTTCGAAACTCCTAAGGTGCAAACAATTTCTATAAGCTCATGTTCATACGAACTTTATTAAGTTTAATTCCCCTATAAGCTTTTTATTTTATCATTGTGTTGTTATGTTAGCCTATCTACTCTTTTTGATAAATATTTTTTAATTTTTACATTTTATTTTATATATTATTTTTCTTTCTCTCAATCACATCACTAATTTCTCCCTATACACTAATTTTTCTATTAGAATGTTCCATTTATATAGGCTTGTTTTCATATATATTAATATTTTCTAATTCATTTGTTAATATAATCATATACTTCGTACATTAATTACATTAAAAAATATGGGTTATAATATAAATTATACTTACTCTAATATACCTCTCCAATAATTTTTTTTTTATTTGTGTGAAAAGTCAAACCAGCATATATAATTGGGATGGAAGAAGTATTTAATCACTTTTTTTAATCTTTGTGCAGTAGTGAAAAACTAATTATTGGAAAGAGGGAGTATTCTATTATGGAGCATTACCTAATATTAAAAGTCCACAGGCAATTTATTCAACAACTTAATTTAAAATAGACAGCTATAATAATATTAATACAATAATAATATGATTATATGAAGTATCATCTTGTGTTATGCAACAACAGGTTCTCAATTTGCAGAAAAAGTAAAACGAAAGAATTAAACTTGGTTATGATAGATACTATAACGCCAGTGTTACATTTAATCTTATCTTACAAAAAAAACACTCTACATGTTAATAATAGCATTAAATTCCCCTATAGATACAAGAAATCACAAGTACCACACTGCAAAAATGATCCCATCATCACCTGAAATGTTTTTTGTCTAGGCTTCACCGGAGCTACCAGGCTGATCAGATAACGTCCCTTCTGACGATTCCACCTCATCCTCCCCATCTGCCTGATCAGATCGTGCTTTACTCGATTCCCCACTTCGTTCTGGCTCTTCTTCAACAGCACACGAAACCCTCCTTTGTTGCTGCTGCTTTCTCCTCCACATCAGCACTTCCTTCTGCCTTTACTTCAACAGCAGACGAATCCCCCTCCTTTGTGCTCTCTTCCACAGATCCTCCTTCATTATCCAAACTAGTTTTCATCTCATCAATAGGAGGCCTCTCCAGACTGCCCGGGGATTCCGGAGCTGGTGGTTGAGGAACAGAAGTTGAAGCAACGTCTTCTCCGTCCTTAATAGGGGCATGTGACCTCTTCTTCTTTTTCTTCTTCAAACTGCGAAGAGGATCCTTAGGCTTAGGGGGTGGTGGCCCCAGGACAACAAATGGAGGGATTTGGGAAGAACGTTCCCCCCCGTATAGAACACGCACGGATTGTGCAATTGCAGATAAAGTAGGAGGCAGATCGGTTTCTGGGGTTTTACCAGCAGGATTTACTGCTTCTCTAAGCCAATGAGGCAGCGTGCCTTTAGGAGACGTACATCTAGAAGCTTCCTCCTTTCCCTTAGAATTGGTATGTTCAGAGCTCGAACCCATATTATTAAACCCCATTACATCCCTAACATGTTTCATCCTTTGCTGCAATGCAAAAGGATCCAAGCAACTCGTTCCTAGTGAGTTCAGCAGAAACGGGGACTCCATCGAGGAAGCAAATTGTCTTTCGTTGGCCAAAAACTCTCGGGTGAAATTAGCGTTGAACTTCTCAGCTGACCAATTTATCGGTGGTGGTGGTGGATTGGAGGGTTCTGCAGTAGATGGGCCAGCAAGGCCTAATCTCATGTCGGTTAAATGGCTTTGAAATTTTGAAGGCCCGTTGAATTTCATTGCGTGCAATGCCTGTGCCATCATTCCATCACTCGTCCCGTGCAGCGCTCGTGCCATCATCCCATCAGAAATCCCAGAAAGCAGAGCATTTGGAGGCATGAGAGGCTTTGGTGGTGGAACACCCGGCCCGTCTAGAATCTTGGGTTGTTCTTCCTCCCATCTTACTGACAAATCCTCAGGTGTTTTGAACTTTGAAAACTTCAACCTTGGATCTCGTAGCATATTCTCCCAATTGCCCCTCCCATGTCTACGAACACCTATCCAGAGATAATCAAGTTCATCCTCAGACCAGATGTCTATTTTAGGTTTTTTCTTCAGCATATGGTTAGATCCTGCTCCAGCTCTCATAATGATGTTTTCCAGCACTTTCCTGTGATTTTCAGGAAACGAGAACGAAGATGGCATCTGAGGCAGGCCCATCTCGGGTTCTTGTTGATTATACTTGGATGGATCCGGTGGGAATTTGAGATTGGGCAACAATGGCAGCATAGGAAGATTATGGAGCGAATCAGAGGGCTCTGCATTCCTAGATCCCAGTGATAAGCTTGGGAACAAATCGGGACTGGAGTTTGCACCGGGAAATGAATATCTCGGTAACAACTTCTCATCGAAGGGCAGTTTGGGTAAGAGCATCTTTTCTTGAAATTCAGAAAAAGTAGCACTAGGGTTTCCTGAATGCTCCACAGATCCTTTGCCTTTCAGTGTATTCAATGAATGCTGCAAAAAACACGAAGTCTGATGAAACCATATTACACTTGATCACAGAGTAACACTTATTAGGTGCAACTAATATTTTTTAATAAAACAACTAATACTAACGAACTAATATTTTTCAGTGAAGTAACTAATACCTTTCAAAAAAGCACACTAGTCGCACCATGCAACTGGTGTGTATAAGTAATTGTTTTTATTCACAAACTTAAGCCCGAGAGACATAAAGAGAGTTATCCACTTGGATTATACTTTTTAATAAGCTAACTAATAGTACTTTATAATAAAGCAAGTAATACTAACGAACCAATATGTCTTTAAAATGCACACCAGCTCACAGTGCAACAACTGGTGTATATAAATATTTCCTATTATCACAAACTTAAGCATGAGAGACATAGAGAGAGTTACTCACCGGATTATAAGGCAGATATTTATCCGGGACATCGCCCTTGGCGTTCCCCTGAGAAGGTCCGGGCAAAAACTCGGGCAACATATATGGGCCCATCTCATAACCTTTACTCGTGATCTCATTCGACATGAAATTACGTCCACCCCCTTGCTTGAATTGTCTTTGGAAAGGTCTGGGGAGTTTCGGGTGCATCATCTCCGTCTTGTTCGGAGCGTTGGGTGCGCATAGTCCAATAACTGGCAGCAAGTTGTTGCCCGGGAAAGGGTATTCTGGAAGATTCCGTCTAGCAGATGCAACCGGGAGATCGCGATTAGAAGGAGATTTCTGCTGCTTTGAAATCCTTCCCAGCTTCTCAGCCCTGTTATTGGGTCCCGCTGTTTGACTACGGTTATAATCTTCCACATCAACTGCTGAAGATTTTTCATCATTATGCTGAGTTGGAGCTCTTCGATAGTCTTCTTGAACATAGGACGTGAAGTGCTGAGGAACTGAAGGGGATGATGCAGTCGCATTCCTCTTTGCTATCCGTTCCTTTTGCCTTGCACGAAGCCTTGTACTGTTGAATGATAAATACATTAAATGAATATTTTCCATTGATCTTGAGAAAAATAAGGTCCCTTAAAAGAAAAGATTTTCTTAAATTTAAGACCCTACAACTAGAAAAACTGAACCTGTGCACTGAACGGGCAAATACCAGTAATAAAAAAAGTGCAATAAATTGTAGACATAATGCATCAACAGATCTTTAAACTATCAATTTTTTATTTGATAGGTCCTTAAATTATTTTGTTTTAAAAAGCCCTTTAAGTATCAAAATTTTAGTTCACGAGCTCTGTCCAAGAGATATATGTATATCTCTTAACCAAAAGTCTGAATGAAACAAAAAAATATTTTTGATTAATATTTTTTTTATTCAGACTTTGTAAAATGTGTGGGGTATTCGGTGGAGCATGCAGCACCCCACCACCGTCCATGGCAGCAGCCACGGCCACGGCAGCAAACCAAAGAGATATAACATTTTAAGAGACACTCCCACCTATTCAAAATGTATGTCATTTTGGCTATTCACATTATTTACAATTTAAATATCGTTTTGCATCTTTCAATGTTAATTAATTGCTTTTTTTTCCAAATCACCCTCAAACTCATTAAAAATTACTTAGATAGCAATAGTTTTCAATGTATAGTGTAGAATTCCAAAGCAATTAATTAAGGGTAAAGAGTAAGAAGTCAATAATTTTCTTAATATATGTGCATTGATCTAAAGTGACATACATTTTGAATGGGAGTAAGTATAACACATCCCTAAATTTTCAGAATAAGAAAAATACTTTTTGGTTATTGTGAATCTCGATTTTATAATAATGTATATGTAGTTAAGAGATACTCTAGCAGTCCCACAATTGTTTGCACTTGTCTTATTCGTATGTCCCATTGTTGTTTGCACACCCCAAAAAAAAAACTATAAACTCCACCCTCACAATATTCACATATTTACACAAAATGTCATTATTTTTGGGGCCCACACATACACTACATTCAACCAATTTATTTACTTTTATTCATAATTGTTTACAAATTTATCCTTCAAAACTCTACTCATTACATTTTTTTCTTAAAAAGTGTGTCCATTTTAGGGTGCAAACATTTTAAAAGAATGTCCTAAATCTATTAGACAAGTTTGAAAAGACGTGCGAAGCACGTGCGGGTACAATACTAGTAACTAAATTAAATGAAAGCATCAAATTCGTGTTTCAGGAAATAATATATACATTAGTATAATGGAGAGAAACTCACAATTTTTCTTTAAGTGCTCGTCCAGCTGATGTGTACTCACGTTCGGGCTCCGGTTCACGCTCTGGTGCCTCTTCAGCAATCTACCATAATCATACAATAACAATTACTTCCAACACTCTTCTAAAACTAACAGATCTAATACTCAGTAATTGAACATTTGAAACATCAACTATAGTAGAACAATTTTATTTCAAATTTCGAAGTTGTATATGTGAAGAAATAGGGCATGTATCGAACACACAAATATAAATTTCAATTAATCACCAAGAAACAAAAAAAGTTGTGGATAGGGGGATATATATATATATACATATATATATATATATATATATATATAGAGAGAGAGAGAGAGACGTACTTCATTCAATGTTCCAGTTGGATGAGCTACATATGCCTCCCTGTAAGAAACGGCTTTCCTTTGGCGTTTTCCACGACCAAGAGCTGCTTCCTCTTCACCTTGATACTTCTCCCATCTACAAAACCAATAAGCTATGGTTTAGCAAGAGCATAAAGAATCAATGTCACTAATTTAGAAACTATGAAGAAGTTGCATGCTTGCTAATACCCAGATGTCAAATAATGAAAAAGGTAATACGAGATTGAAGTCCTCACCTAACTCGCAGAAGCTTGTCCCATTCATTTTCTTCAATATTACCAACCAAATTGTCATCTTTCTTTTCAAAACTCGGTTCACTTGTGTCATTAGTTGCCATTGGAGCTGATACCATCCCAGCTTGTTCTTCAGTAGGTTCATCATTCCATTCCAGTGACTGAGTAGAAAAAAGAGTGAAAGGAAAAAGAAGTGAGAACGCATATAAAAGCATTCTGTTGCTCAAGAGCTATGGTACCAAATACACAACATAAAAAGATAATATGTCCACTGTATTATTCAGATACCAAAGGAACGATTTGAGCAATTCATTCACATAAGGAACTAAAAAGCAGAATAGAAGTGGTCTGCTTCAACAGGAGAAATAAAAGAATATCAGAGGCAAGAAAATTAACTCCTGGCACATAATACAGAAGTACTAAGTATAAATTCGAGAAAGATAATCTAATTTATTCACTACACTTTTGAATTAAAAAAAATCACTAAATCCAGTTGAGATAGACTCTAATCTGCTTGTCTGCACACGCAAAGGCCATGGAATCTAGATGCTAACAGAAGCATGCTTGATCAATGCATCATCATGATACACATGGAAAATAATGTTTTTTTAGAACCGTAACTATGGGGCTAGCAATTGAAGGACAATATGTTTCCAGTTTGGCTAATTTTGGCCACTAAATTAATTTTTCGAACATTTAGGCTCATAAATTTAATTTTCGCACATTTAGGCCAAATTGGTCCGACACACCCACACTTACAGGCATAAATGTGTGAAAATTATATTTTAACGGGCCCAAATGTGCAAAAATAAATAAAACTTAATGGCCTACATTTGCCAAACTGAAAAACATAGTTTCCTTCAATGGCTACCTCACCAAAGTTACGGTCCTAAAAAATCTCTGAAAAACGTAATAGCAACATGCAGAAGTGAACACACACACATAAATCGTGAGAACCACTATAAGAACATGCAACAAGAAGAATTTCAGGCAGTGAGGACAGCTGTAACAGAGGAACATGGTTCATAAAATAGAAGATGGTTTATACCTTTACTGAACCAAGCATATCATTCTCTAATCCCGATTCAGCATTATCCGGCAAAGCAGATTGGAGATTTGATCTGTCCAGCAGTTTCAAAATAGCAGCTTCATCCCACATGATCTTATTACTACCGTCAGCACATTTGTCTGTATACACATCCCCAAGGCCCCCAGTCCTCCTCTTACGATTATGTTCTATCTCTGCAACTGCAACTGCTTCATCTTTATTGCTGTTTTCACCATCTTTTGAAAATGAATCACCAAATAGTTCTTCAGTTCCCCATTTCAGTATATCTTCCACCTCCTTCTGTGATCCAGACTTGTTCACAAAGAGTTGGTCAAGCATCAGTTTCTTCTTTGCAAGCTGCAAGATACGCTCTTCAACACTCGCTCGCACAACGAGCCTATAAACGAGAAGCCTATTCGACTGCCCAATCCTATGTGCTCGATTCATAGCTTGTATATCTGCATGTGGATTGAAATCGGAATCGTATATAATAACCGTATCAGCAGTCGCCAAGTTGATACCAAGGCCACAGGATCGTGTTGATAAAAGGAACACAAATCGACTCCTATCTTGATTAAAACGATTTATTGCAGCTTGCCTTTCAGCCACAGAAACAGATCCATCAACTCTCTCATACGTCCTCGGCCCAAATTCAACAGTCAAGTAATCTTCAAGAATATCAAGTAATTTTGTCATCTGGGAAAAGATAAGAACTCTGTGGCTATCTTTGTGCAACATTTTAAGCATAGAGTGCAACAGAGTCAGCTTAGCTGAAGCTTTTATTCTCATTTCATGGAGAAATTCCACTGATCCCAACTCAGGTTCGGTGCCCGGCATAAGATAAGGATGATTACAAACCTTCCTTAACTGCATCACAATATTCAGCATCGATTGCTGAGGAGCACCTTTCCCAATATTACGCAATATCTGGTAATTCTTTGTAAGCATAGCTCGATAATATTCAGCCTGAATAGATGACAACTCAACGGGCACCACTCGTTCAATCTTAGGAGGGATATTCTGCATAGCATCCTTTTTTAGTCTTCGAAGCATGTGAGGAGCAACGAGTTTCTTTAACTCCTGCACCTTTTCCGCAGTTGTTAGATCATTAAAATTCTCCTCAAATGAAGCCAAAGAAGGAAACGAATCTTTCTGCAAAAAATTTAGCAAATTGTACATCTCCCCTAAGTTGTTCTGCAAAGGAGTACCAGTCAAAAGTACTCGATGTTGGAAGGAAAACGTATTCAGCAAGCCAAACAGCTTACTCCCAGAATTTTTCAATCGGTGGCCCTCGTCAACAATAAGAACTTCCCAAGGAACTCCTCGAAGATAAGAAGAATCACATAGAACCATTTCATAAGTAGTCAAGAGGACATTGAATTTGAATGCTGATGTTTTCTCATTTGGTACATCAGGCTTACGGGCATGCCATTCGTATTGACGGATCATGGCTCTTGCTTTAGTGTTTCCATGATATTCCACAACATTGATTTCTGGGGCCCACAATGCAAACTCTGACATCCAGTTGGGCATCGTGGATAAAGGGACCAAGACTAAACAAGGAAGAACAGCTTTAAACTCAAAGTACAAAGATGATATGAAAGCACAAGCTGACACGGTTTTCCCAAGCCCCATTTCGTCAGCAAGAATCACGTTTCTTGATCTATGCCAGCTTTTTCGCAGCCAATTCAGGGCTTCCAGCTGATGTGGAAATAACGCACCCCCAACCAACTCTTTAGGCTGTTCGGTGAGATTAATTACCTCACTTTCAACCTTCGTTCGCGTTGACTCAAGCTTCAAAGCATTGTTTTCAATTGTTTTCTGTTCAAACCTAAAGAACAAATCAACCAAATGAATTGATTTCGCAATGGCAGGTTCGTCTGTTCTTTCCCAAGTGCATTCATCATATGGAAGACTTGTCCATTTCACATATGCTTCAGTTGTACCATCTTCAGACAATCTAGTTGCAATTACTCGCTGTGGTGTCTTCCACTGTTCCTTGCACAGATTTATCGTAGCTGTTCCATACTTTGCCTTGTAATTCTCCAGTTTTCGTTTAGCAAGAACTTTAAGTTCAGATTCAGAAATCCAACTGTCATGGAGATGAGATTTTCCAACCCACTTAACCAAAAACTCATACGAGACGGTTGAGCAGGATTCTACAAGTTTCCTTTTAGGAGTACTTTTCTTTTTTATACCCTTTTTAACCTCCTTTGTGCTTCCATTATCATCAGCAGACTTGAGAGATTTTTCAACTTCAGATACATTCTTGACAGTTTCTGCTGGATCAATGCATGAGATATTATCATTTTGGTTTTCGTCGCTCAGTACAATGGAACTAGAGCCTTCGATTTCTCTACTAACAGTATCCACGACACTTTTTTCTTTAAATTCTTTGGACGATGATCTTCTGTACACTTGTAGCATATCTTTATTCAGACTATTTCCAATCTTCTTTCCTCCATCAGAACAGGTGGCATTATCTTGATGATCGTCAGCTGAGTTTCCTCCATCCAAAGGCCTCTCAGAGGTGGTGTCTTCCCCAGATTTACCTGTATCTTCTGCAACTAATGAATCTATTAAGGGAGATTCTTCGGCATTAAGATCAGAGTTATCACCACGAACCCGACAACCAACAACACGATCAACCTGGTACAATAAAAAAACAATATTTTAAAATACTGAAGATTTTAGTAGGAGTTTTGTCAATTCAGAGCCTGGAAATTAGTGAAACTATCAATTACGGGCCTGAAAGATTTTTCCTATCGATTCAGGACCTGAAAAATAAGAAACTATTTTTTCGAGACCTGAAAGATAAGAAACTATCAATTTAGGCTCACACATTTAAGGCTGTGTTTGACATCTTACATTTTATAGCCCATAAGATACCAACATGGTCTTAAAATTTGCAAGTCCTTAATTGATAGTTTATATCTTTCATGCCTCAAATTGGTAGTTTCCTATTTTGAGGTCTACAATCGTCAGATATTCTTGCAGTAAGTTATGTCCATAACATTCATACCTGCTGAGTTCCTGCAGCATTTTCTTCATAACTACAAGGTTCAACAGCATTTTTTTTTGCAGGATCTTGTGATCCAAGTAAATCAGGAGGTGTTTCTTCAGAAGCCATCTGCGTCAAAGGAACCATATCAATATCATGGAAATAATAGTAATAGCAGTAGACAACATAGATCGGCAGATTTTTATCACGAATAACATTATCAATTACAGAAAGGGCTGGAAAAACACGAGGACGCATTATACTAATTTTGCAGATGAATGAATATAAAAAGTTACCATGTTGAAGGCTTGATACAACCCAGCCCAAGAAGAGACTTTGTTGCCATTTACCAAGTTACCAACCCCCTTATGGACTATGAATCATGAGAAAAAATATGATCTAGGGCAATATATTTTGCAATAAATGTCTGATCAATGCAATTTATTTGTAACAGTGCATCTAAAAGATGCAAATTTGTATTCTACACACACTTACAGTTGTGGCAGTCGTTTTAACCTATTAACCTTGTTCTTCAGGGTAAACTAATAGGTTATCCTCATGTTTCACATAACGTCTTTCTCTTTCCATTAACAGCTATTAGAAATTCATTTGCCAATTAATGTGATGATTTTCACAACCAAAGTAATTCACTCTCAGCTTGGAGCACTTTGACATGTTTATATGAGTCCTTAAAAAAGAAATAGCAGGGATTTCCCAACTACAATATCTAACTTAAGGCCGATTTAGAAATTGAATATGGATAGAGTATTAATAAGTGGACTCAAGCTCCAAAGTTTACCATTTCATTTTCTCAAGCCATGTAGGACCGGTCACAAATGGAATCCATGTAATTAACAATAGCATTAAGAGCGATTCAGAAACTAATGCTACACATAATTAAGATCCAACAACAATGAAGCAATAATCTATTTTATGTGAACAAAAAGAAACGACAAGAATAAAGAAACACACACCTCGCCTTTCAGAAGGACATCAATCTTGTCTTCTCCAACACCCTTCTTAGTCAAGCAAACATCTATCTTAGACTTTCCCTTCGATTTCGAAGCTCCTGAACGCCCAGCACTGACTTTGGGCACACGTTTTATAGAAGGTTCTGAACCAGATTTACCCTTGGTTGTCTTACACCTCTTTTCAGCATTGTGGGACTGTTCTTTATTTTTTCTTTTTCTGGATATTGGAGTAGTAGCTTCCAATGCAAGAACAGGGTCTTTTCCCGGTGAAATCTCAGGAGATTTCTCAGGACATATTTCAGTAGATTCCCCATTCACATTTGACTTTTTCTTCTTCAATCTTTTAGCAGGAGTGGTAGCATTCTTTGCTTCTACAGCCAAACAAGACGTTTCTTGTTTACCATTAACACTAACATCCACAGAACCATCTTGAACAGGATTAGATTGATCAGTACCGGCAATGTCATTGGAGGATAAATCCGTCTTTTCAGCGGTTCGGTTATGACGAGATAATGAAGATTTCCCTTTGTCGAAATTCCTCTTTTTCCTAACAATGGGAGCTTCAATCGTCTCTGTAGCCTTGTCAGTTGCAGATGATTCAGCCTCTGATTTTGATCTTCGAATGACTATTTTTGAGCGTGCTCGTTTTGAAATTGGGTCGAGTTGGTTCATGCTCTCTACACAAGATTGTTGCTGAATGCAGGTTGGGCACTCCCATTTCCCGGTTGGAATACGCTAGAGATGATAAAGCAATAAATTAAGTAAATTAAGAACTAAAAGTTAGGGGGAAAATGTATATCAATAGTATCAAGGGAGTAAGCATACCTTCAAAGCAGGATCTAAACATTCGAGGTGATACGTACGGGGACAGGTGTCACAACACAGCAACTTTCCACCAAGTTCACAGACCACACACTCATAATAATACTGTATCATAAAGCCAAATATACAAGGAAATTATCATTGGATACAAGAAACCAAATAAGAAGAAAACGACAAAAAAGACTTCAAGAGGTTAACTATGATAACAAAATATAAATGGAATGACAAATAAAGAGAACTTACACCATCATTGCCTTTTTTCTTCGCAGAACTTTGATCTGAACTATTATCCTCCTTCGGGTCATTCTTCGATCTCGTTGAAGATGGAAATTTTACAGCTTTATCAATTTTCCCCTTATCACGGGACTTATCTGTACCAGAAGGGAGCTTCCTACGTTTTCGCTTCAAAACCCAGTTTCTATTAAGCATTGTACTATTTTCTGCACCGTTTTCCTTCATTTCTAATACATTAATGATCTGCAAAGGAAAGCGTAACATTTTAATTGGCACTCAGCAATAGATTGAAAGCATTAGCTACACACGTGTTGATATTATACGTGATAGTAAACTGCGACTAGCATTTCAAATCCTACAATCACACGTGTTGATATTACCGAATTACAGCATTTATAGCTGTTGGATAAGAGCATAATGGGAACTGTAAAGCATAAAATCCATTGTGAATTGATCAATATCACCCCAAAATTAATCAAGAAAAACAATTTCAGATTCTGTTAAATCTACAAGAATAAACAATAACTGAAGTTATCAATAACAATTAAACAGAGATCAATGGTTAAATTTAGGGAAGATTGAAAAAAACTTCATCAAACAACACCCATTAACTCTAAGTCCAAAACCCACCCCCACCACATCCCTCATTCCATACAACAATTCTAAAAGATGATGCGGTTCATTCAATTAACGCCTAAAATCATAACATGCAAACCAAAATAATAATAATAATAATAATTAAGCAGCAACGCCCATCAAAAAATGAAGTGCCAAAGTAACAGATTCAGCTAAGATTGCAACAACCGCTAAAATTCATCGAACCAAAACGAAATAATTACTCACCAAACCTTGTTTGTGGATCAAAAGCTCACGAAAAGCAGCAAAAACGAAATCCTCGTGAATCCTTTATGTATACGAAGTTAGGGAAATTGAAGGAAGGGTGGAGTGAAGCAAAAGGGGGGTTAGGGTATATGACGACTACGGGAGAAACGAGAATAAGAGGAGAGAGAAAGGGGGGCAGAGAATTGAATAAAAATAGGGTGTAGAGAGAGAAAGTGAGGTGTTGTGTGAGAGTAACATTTGCGTAGGACTAGAATACAAATAAGGATTCTTCGCCGGGGTCATAGGACTTACACACACACAAACTCGCTGTGGGAACCGAGCCCATTCCCTCGTCCACTCACAACAAGCCACGTGTCGCGTCCGGACGCATGCCACCGTCTCTCTCTCCTCCTCCCTTTTTCTTCCTCTTTTCTTCAATTCCATTCCCTTCACTTCTCAATTTCATTGATTTCTCCGAGTAGCCGGAATAATAGCCGGCGTCTTTCTCTCTCCTCACCATATCTCTCTCTCTCTCTCTTCTGTACAGTAGGCGTAATGATAGACACTGAGACAGTACTGTTTGAGCGTTTGATCTTGATTACTGAAGCCGATTAACAATAGCACAATCTTGATAATTTCTTTAATTAATTATTTAGATTTGTTTGTGAATTTAATAACCAACTTCAACTTGTAATTGTTGCTTCACCTTAATTGCTAAAAAGGGAATTTTAATTTGATTGTTGTTTCATCTGGCTTAGGTTTAATTGCTAAAAAGGGGATCTTTATTTGATTTGTTGGGGGAACTTTTATGGGTAGGAGTGAATTTGGAATATTGCTAATAATAATGGTGTGAATCTAAATTGGAATTCAACATGATTGTGTCTGTTTGGGTAAAAAAAAATTTAAGGGAGGGGATCGGTGGAAATATTTTAGAAGGTAAAAAGGCTATGACAATGATGAATATCTATAAAAATATAATTTTTTTTTTACACGGTGGATCTTGTTACTTTAGAAATTTCTACATATTTTCTTTTGATGAATCGTGTTTCTTCGAAACTATTTCGTTTTTTTTACTTCTGATGTGTTCGACGTTTTGGAACTATGGGGAGAGGGGGATAGTGTCTCTTGGTTCATGTCTTGTGGTTTGAACGATGATTACCTGGAGGCACTTTGGTCTTGTCGTCTCCCTTGGCGGATGCATGCACGAAGGTGGAGGTGGTCAATGGTTGTCTTAATTTACTCGTCGCTTAGTGGGGGTTCATCTTACGACCGGTGGGGGTGGACTACGCTTCGACGCCGCTGAAAAATTGAAGACTGGAAACCATCGTAGTTGGAGATCAACGATATTTTTTAAACGGTGAGGGTTGTAGAATTTTTTTGGTTTTGCGATTTTGTAGATAACTGGTGGAGAATTGGGGTTGGGAAGAGGAAACGGTGTTTCGTTTGGGTATACCTTTGTCTTTTTGTGAAAATTATTTTCAGAGGATTGTTAATATATTAAGTTGTCGAGCAAGTCGCCTTTATAGTTCAAATTTTCGGTTGTTGATTTTAGCTTTTATTTTGTTGCTAGGTATTGTATATCCTAGTCTTTGGTGTTGCCTTTGGTTGTGCATTACTTTTGGTTGTTGCTCTAGTTCTTGTTTATGGTTTTTGTTTATGTTTTGTGGTGTTGCTAGGTGCCGATTTTGGCTTGTTCACTAGGATTCTGCTGTTTTCGCTAGTCTTGTATTGAATGTACAAACGTTACATCACAACACACTTTATTGTCGACGGATGGTACCTCGAGTGTGCATTGACAATTGCTTATTTTAGTTTTTTCACCATATGTTTTGAATTGATGATTGTCTTTGGTATTTATTTGTAACGGTTTTATATATTGGTGGGTAGAGTCTTTTCAATTGAATTAAAAAAATTATGCATATGCATCTAATGTACGAATTTTAGATTCGTTTATATTTCTTATTTACCTTTGATTGTTTCGTATAAACTAATATTATTCAGTTAAAATTAAGTTCATATTTCAGTTGAAATTAATGTTATGTTTTTTGACATTGTTCAACATGTAGGTCCAAGCTCCCATGCGTGGATCTCATTGTTTTGGTAATTGTTTTATTTGTTTTGTTTAACGGTAGCTGTGGATTTACTTTAGATTATTGTATAACATTTTTTCTTTAATATCTATACAAAACGTATGTGCCTATAGTATATATACACAATATAAATAGAATTTGTTGTTAAAAAAAAAAAATATATATATATATATATAATATAAATAGAATTTGCGTCATGCGGTGGAAGGGAAGAACATGAAATCTAAAAATAGTATAGTACTCTATTTGTCTCTTTCTTGACTTTCCGTTTACATTGACACAAATTTTATCAATTTTAATGAAAATTATTTATTAATATTAAAAGAAATAAATTAAGTTTTATGTCAAAAAAATTGTGTATTGTTTATTAATATTAAAAGAGATAAGGCAAAAATTTGTGTGAGACCGTCTCACCGAATGAGATCCGTGAGACGGATCCCTTTTAACCCATATTTCAAAATTTTGGGTAGGATAACCATATGTTTTTCCAGATTTTGGTTTGTAAAAATAAGTGATAATGTTTAAGTGAAAAGTGATAATATTTTTAACAAAAGTGACTGTCACTTTTTGCTCAAATATTGTCACTTTTTATATATGAGCACCGTCTCAAGAATCTCATTCTGTGAGACGGTCTCACCCAAGACTAGCCCAAGAGATAAATTAAGTTTTATGTCAAAAAAATTGTGTAAGATGATCTCACCGTAAAATCGTTCACAAATTAACATAAATAAGCATTCACCTCTTTTAAAGTATTAAAACAACATGTTCAAATTATACTTCATTTTACGTTAGACTTCTTCATTTCTATGAGGGTGTAAGAGTCTTTTTTTACTTTATGTTTTTTGATAAATAAATCAAATAGTGACATTTGTTTTAATTTTGATTTGTTTGGGGAATAATTTAAAAGAGTAAAGTTATTTTATTTTCACCTTAAAAAATACTCCGTAAACAACACTTATATAAAATATTTCACACATGAAATATGTTTAAGTAAGACATTTTTTAAGAATTCGTGGGTTGCAAGCAGGTGGTTCAGTACATGACCAATATATTGTACTACAAGATTAAAAGTATATTACTACATGTCAAAAAATATTTTGAAAAATTCGTCCAAAAAATTAAGTGTCCAAAATATTTTTGGACTTGTAGTAGTACACTTTTGGTAATGTAGTAACATAGTTTAGATCATGTAGTAAAATAATACTTGAAAGAAAAAAATATATTTTAATTAAGTTTGATCCGTGTTGACTCGAGTTTGACCCATAGTTTTTTGCCTCAAATTTACCTTAATTATCTATATTTCATATAAGGGTTTGCACCGGTCCAAAATCGGACCTGAATCAATCTGGTCCAGTCCAGGTTTAGACCGTTTCAGATCAAATTTTTTTTTTTAGCTCATCCCTACATAAAATTTTGACGTCCAATATAACAAATTTAATACAAAATATTCAAAATCAATACACATTTCATAAGAATTATTGTAATACAAGTGTAAAGAAAAATACTTTAGGTACTTCATGAAGAAAAATATATATATTTATGTTATGCAAATTCATTTAAGGTCTTAAATTTAATCAATATTTAATAAAAATTTTTGAGAAAGTTTAATAATAATAAAAAAAATCGGATTTTCGGTTCGAATCGGTAAATTCCGATTTTAGATCGGATCGAACCGAAACCCAAAATTCTAATTTTGGTGGACTGGGGACTGGACCGAAAACTAATCGATCGGTCCAATTCCAGCCCAGACCGATTCCGGTCTTTTTTCCGATCTGATCATTTTTTGCACACTCCTAATTTCATGTATGAAATATTCATATAAGTTTTTGTCTCATATAAGTTTTTGTGTTAGAAGACAAAAACTTTTATATATATATATATATATGAAATATTTCATACATGAAAATAGCTAATTAAGGTAAATTTGAGGCAAAAATTTATTGGTCAAATTTGGGTCAACGCAAGTCAATGCATGTTAAACTTAACTAAAATTTATTTTTTAGCTTTCAAATATTGTTTTACTATATGACCAAAACTATGTTACTATATGAGCACAATATTGTCACTACAAGGTTAAAAATGTATTACTACAAGTCCAAAAATATTTTGAACACTTAATTTTTTATTGAATTTGCTAGAATATTTGTGAACTTCATATAATACTCCATTCGTCCCACAATAACTTTCATACTTTCCTTTTCGGGACGTCTCACAGTAACTTTCACACATTTAAAATAGAAAACCCTATTATAAACTTCACCCTCACAATATTCTTAATTTTACATAAAATGTTATTACTTTTGACTCACACATACACACAAGTCAATTATTTTCTTAACTTTCTACATAAAGATTTACAAAATTACCCCTCAAAGCTCTACTCATTATTACACTTTCTTAATTTATGTGTCCACCTACATATGAAAGTTATTTCGGGACGGATGGAGTAACATATTTTTGGCCCGATAGTAGTAAAATATTTGTCACTTTAAGGTCAAAAGTGTACTACTACAAGTTCAAAAATATTCTTGGCACTTATTTTCTGGACGAATTTTCTAGATTTTTTTTTTACATGTAATAATATACTTTTAATCTTGTAGTGGTAATGCTTTGGCCTTATAGTAACAATATATTAGTCATGTAGTAAATCACCTGCTTGCGATCCGCGAATGAGAAGATGTCAGCACAACTAGTTTACCTACCATCTAAGGCTATGTGTGATCGTACACATGCATTTAATGCAATTAAATACACATTCCTTCTTCAAGGATTGTTTGTACTAAATTTTCAAGAAGAATCAAATGAATCAAGATTCACACCAACTAAGGAAAAATTTGAAGCAACGACTATTTCAACTCAAATCTGCCTATAATTAATAGAAGACAACATTTATTGTGAAGATCACATAAACTATTATCATCAAGAACTCATTCAGCTGATACTTTGAATATACGCGTTCGAGCAATATTTCTTTAGAGTTCTTTAGAGCTTGTATTGATTCGTTGAATCCATTGCTCTTGTAATTCAGGGCTTAGAAAGTGTTTTCAAACTTATCGTTTGATACACTTTTGAAATTATCTAGACAACCAAACCCTCATTATAAACCCTAGTTTGATCTAGTTTGTTATTTATTGTTGATATTGTTAGAGTACTTGTTCTCGCTATAACAAGTATAGCCAATTATACGTGGAGTGCATCGAGCTTAAAGTCTTATTATTGGAACTATAAATTGCAAGCCTTTGGAAGGGATTAATACCACAGTTGGACTGTGAGACTGGACGTAGAACTGGGCTCCGAACTACTATAATTCTTGGTGTTCTTTATCTCACTTTATTTCATATTTATTGATATATATATTGTGCTTATTGTTCATATGTATTTGATTGATATTCATATTGACATTATTTCGAGTTTTGATAAAGTGCACATAAGTATTTAAAACCAGCTGATATCAAATTAGTCAAGTAGATTTCCAAGCTCACTATATTTGCAAAAGGTTTTTCATCAACCTCACGAGTATAAACATTAGGGCCTAACACATTTTCCGCACTCACATCTAAATATATAATTTGACCAACTGACCAGTTGAGTAAGCATTCAATAGGGTATGTGTTGGGAATAAAATGATTTTGATTTAGATACCAAAACCCCTGATTGATGATGTTCAGATTAGTTGAGATATGCTCAAAGTCTAGTTCAGGCAAGTTGTATCAGTACACTTGAGTAAGTAGAATGCTTAAGTTAAAAATCTCAGGAATGTTGTGAGATTTTAGAGTTCAGGGTAGTTGTCCAAAGCTGGAATGTTAGGCAGCTTGATAAGTGGTTAGTCTATAGGCCAAAGTTGCTGAACTTGCAGGACAAGCTGACCAAGTGGACAACTGAGCTGAAGAGGTCAATAGTATCAAAGCAATGCTCATAAATGCAAATGATCAAGACAGCTGAAGTACATATGATCAAGAGCATTGAATGCCAAAGCTCACAGAAGACACATTCAATGAAGCATTTATTGCCAATCATGCCTGAACAAAGCATTAAAGACTTAAAGCATTAAAGACTGAAACATTGAATGAATGCTGGAACATTCTAAATTGCAGCAGGAATGTTCAGGGAGCTTGTCCCATCTGACCGTTGGTTGAGTGTAGAGTTTGCCACAAATCAACCTTGGAAAATGTGCATATTTGGAAACTGACACAAGTCTTCTCAGCCGCATTTTTCAGAAGTCAACACATTCATTCAAGCAACCATTGAAGAGCCCTTTTACACAGTGGATAAAAGGATGCCAAGCTTCATAGCCGTTTCAATGGTGCTGCAAATAGACATGTTTGAATTGCTATCCCTCCAACGGTTAGTTGTTCAAATTTGCCTATAAATACAGAAGTGATCAAAGGGATTCATAATCCAACTACAAGCTATCAAACTATCATCAAGCTTTCAAAGGAAACCAAGCTGTTCTTCAGAATCCCAAGTTTCCTGAATCACTTCATTAAGCTAAGCCAATCTTTGTAATCATCCAAAGCTTAGCATTGAGATGTCCTAAGCCTTTACATCTGTTCTTATTGTAAAAGATATCTCTACCAGTTGGAACCAAACCTCAAACCCTTATCTCATTTAGTGAAGAGAGTGTTTGTTGTAGAAGTGAGGAGTTAAGGACTGTTATTGAGAAACACAGTCTTAACTCAGAGAGATTGAGCACTAGGACTCAGATTATCCTAGGGATCAAAGCACTAAGAGAATGTTGTTGATCAGTGCACCTTGGCACTATAAAACAAGTTAATTCCATTGTGAAGGAATTATCCTGTTCAATCAGGGAAAGTGGATGTAGGAGCTTGAGTCTCTGAACCACTATAAACTTGTGTGCCATTTACTTACTGCACTCTTTATTACATTCATATTCAAACATATTTCAAAGAGTAAAACTCAGTAAGTTAAGAAAAACTGTTTTGGACAAAGTCCCTGATAACTGTCTTTTCAGAAATTGTATTGGAGTGTTTCTTTAAGTCAAAAGGCCAACCACATTCCGCACTTAGCAACTCTTTTAGATATTTAGCCAACTGATCACTTCATAGTAATCAGTAGGACAAGTATCTATCAAAGTTCACACTCAGGCTTGCTGTAAGACAACTTGCCTGATAAGACTATTTTGTTGAAAAAGAAAGAATTTGCATACACAAGTGCATTCCCCCCCCCATACACTTGTGTTATACTCCACCAAGGACGAACAAGTGGTATCAGAGCAGGGGTTCATAGACCACTGCTTCTGAAAATCCAACCGATTTTCAAAATCACATTATTTATGTGGTCACTGAACTGATCCAAAATTTCTGAAAAACTTATTTGTGTTCATCTGATTCTACCTTTATAGAAATGGCTAACAATGCAGTTCCAGGAGATGCTGTAAACAACATCAACAACATGGGTCCAAACCAAGTCAATCATATTTCTCATCACAAACTGCCAATGTTCTCAATTGAGAACTATGATTTCTGGAAGATTAGGATGAGAGCACATCTTGCTTGCCAGCATGATGAAATGCTTAAAGTCATCACCAGAGGGCCCTTCACATTCACTAAAGCAAATCCCAAGCTCACTGATGCTCAGAAAGCAGATCCTAGGGAGTTGCTGTCAAAGGATGAAGATGACCTTACAGCTGAAGAAAGAAAAAGGCACAACCTGAACTACATTGCCATGAACACCTTGTACCAGACTATTCCAGATGCAGTGATGGGAAGAGTATACCACTGCACAACAGCTAAAGAGATTTGGGACACCTTAGCACTCATGTGTTAAGGTACCCAAAAGATTAAAGAGAACAAGCTTCAAGTGGCTATCCAGAAGTATGAACAATTCTCTATGGAAGCCAATGAAACTATTGATCATCTTGATGGCAGATTCACTGACATCATGAATGAGATAAACTCTCTTGGCAAGTTCTATGCCAAAAGAGAGGTTGCTTTGAAGATTCTGAGAAGTCTCACATCAAGTGGGACATATATTCTGTCATGATGCAAAATACCAGCAATCTTGACAACATGCCAATGCAGCAAGTATTCTCTGAACTCAAAGCATATGAGTTTGATTTGAACAGAAAGAAAGTGCATGAAGAGCCATCCTCCTCAAGCAAAGGTGTTGCTTTCAAAGCTGCTGAAACAAAAAAGAAGAATACTCAAAGATCCTCTCACACTGTTTCAAAATCAGAAATGAAGGAGGAAATGACACTCATGGCAAGGAGATTTGAGAAGTTCAACTCCAGATTTGGTAGATACAAAAAGTTCTACCAAGACAACAGAACCAGAAGGAGATTCAGCTCTCCTGACAACAAATCAGAGGACAAAGTCTCTGATGATAAGAAAGAAGACAAATATGCTGATAAAAAGAGATACAACAAAGGTGAACCATCATCTTCAAGGAGGAAGGAGTCCTCAAGCAAGAAGAATGATGATGAAGATGTGTGTTACAACTGCCAGAAAAAGGGTCATTTTCAGTATGACTGTCTTGACCTCAGTGCAAAGGAAAGAAAGGATAGGAAGAACAAAAGAGACAAAAGGCTGAACAACAGGAAGGCCATGATAGCTAGAGATTCAGCAAGTGAGGAGAGTGTCTACTCTTCTGATGATGGACTATTCTCCAACAGTGACAGTGATGATGACTGTCAAATGGCATTTGAGAATGAAGAGGTATGTTCATCTTCTAACTCTTCTATTAACACACATGAGTCTAGTGAAATCCACTTGAAACTCAACTTTGGGAAGTTACTTGAGGATTTCACCAGATTACAAGAGGTATGCAATATGGCACTAAGAGAAAATGAGCTTTTGAATTCTAAAGTTCAAACTCCCAACCTTCCTGAACCAGAGCTTGACATTAAATCAACTGAGTTGTATCAGCAGATTGTGAGAGAACCTGATGAAATGTCTCTCAAAATCTCTGAACAACAAAAGTTGATTGATGAACAAGAACTGGCCTTGAGGAAAAAGGATTTTGATCTTAGAATCCTCCAAGCTAAATTTGATAATCTCTCTAGTGAATTTGATACTCTGAAATTAAGTGAGGGGAGCTTAAAAATGAAAATGTCTGCCTTGAACAAATCTGCTAAGGCAATAGAGGAAATTCAAGGGTTTCAAAGACCATTTGCTCAAAAGGGTGGATTAGGCTATAATCCATTTGAACCCTCACCTGGTCTTAGTATTGCTTCATCAAGCAATTCTAAGATGACTTTTGTAAGATCAGTGGCACAACAAAATGAAATGGAAGTAAATCAACCACTGGTCAAGGATAAGGGTAAAGGAATTTTTATACCAACTCGAGTAAACAATGTACCTAAACCTATACCAATGGAAAAGGTTAAAGGCATTGCTTATAAAAGGAATGAGGTTCAGAGAGGTAGAACCAATGGAAGGTCAACCTATCTGAATCCTCATCAGAGGAGTTGTCCAGAATCTGTTCAGAAGAGGCCAACTCAAATGAGGCAACCTCAACTGAATGGACTAAGGCCCATCCCCTCTGACAGGTATAAAACCTTCAGGAAGCCTGGACCTTATATGCCAAAAGGAAAAGGCCATCCAAAACCCTATCCTCAAAGGTCTTACCAAGCTGCACCTAGGTCTAGTAACTTCAGGAGAAATGTCCCAAAGAAATTTACCAACTCTCCTGAACCTTACAAGGCTAACACCCATACACAGAAACCACTCAAGGCATTTAAGGGTCAAACTGTGTATGTAGATGTAAATGGAAACCAAGTCAGTCACTTTGAGTCAATCAGAGTAATCAGGCAGATTTGGGTTCCAAAAGGTACAGCTAACCCTCTAGGACCCAACACTCAAAGGGTACCTAAATTTTGACTTTGCAGGGGTGCAAGGACCACAAGAAGAAGAGAAGCATCAACAAGAAAACAGCATGGTACTTGGACAGTGGATGTTCAAGACACATGACTGGGAATAAGGAGCTTCTCTCAGATTTCATAGAAAAAGATGGTCCTTCAGTAACCTTTGGAGACAGCTCTCAAGGGATCACAAGAGGTTATGGTACATTAAACATTGGTAGTGTTAAAATTACTGATGTCTCATATGTCCTAGGCCTAAAATATAACTTGTTGTCCATAAGTCAAATATGTGACAAAGGATATTGTGTTGAATTTGCACCAAATGAATGTATTATAAAAAATAACTCAACACAACAGGTGCTACTAACAGGGGTGAGAAAGGGAAATGTCTATTTTGCAGATTGGAGCAAAACCCCTGAAGCAGTTTGTCTTGTTGCCAAAAGCACAAGTGAGCAAAGCTGGCTGTGGCACAAAAGACTAAACCATCTGAACTTCAAAACCATCAACAAGATTGCAAGAAACTCTCTAGTTAAAGGGCTGCCAAATCAAGTGTTCACCAAAGAACACATATGCCAGCCATGTCAGGAAGGAGAGCAGATCAAAGCTTCATTCAAAGGGAAGCCTGTCATCTCAACTGAGAGAGTTCTTCAACTACTGCATATGGATCTATTTGGACCAATAATCCTAGTAAGTATAAATGGAAGAAAATATGCTTTAGTTGTTGTTGATGATTTCTCCAGGTACACTTGGGTAGTATTCTTGCTGAACAAAAAGGAGACCCAAGCCAAGCTACCTGAATTGATGATGAGATTGAGCAATGAAAAGGGCCTAAGTATTGTCAAAATCAGATATGACAAAAGCACTGAATTCATAAACTCATACATAAATGAGTACTGCAGCAAGAATGGCATCACTCATTAAACTTCAGCAGCAAGAACACCTCAACAAAATGGTGTTACTGAAAGAAGGAACAGGACCTTGAAAGAGGCAGCAAGAACTTTGATTGCTGAATCCAAATTGCCTAAAAGGTTCTTGGCTGAAGCCATTAGCACTGCATGTCACACTTAAAACAGGTCCTTAATCACCAAAGGACAAGGTAAAACCCCATATCAAATATGGAAAGGTAGATTGCCCACTGTTGCTTATTTTCACATATTTGGTTGTAAGTGTTTCATTCATAATAATGAAAAAGAGCAATTGAAAGCTTTTGACAGCAAAGCCGATGAAAGAATATTTGTTGGATATTCACAAATCAGCAAAGCTTATAGAGTTTACAATTGCAAAACCCTTATTGTGGAAGAAACACCTCATGTTGTGTTTGATGAATCTATTGATGAGTTCAGGCATAGAAACCTGAATATTGATGAGATAACACAAAGAACAACCAGCCTAAGGCTTCAAAGCAAGGAAACAGTGTTTGTAGATGTTGCCCAGCCTGAACTACATGATAATAAAAAACTGGACAACCTACCTGATGGCAATCAACCAGAAGACAACCAACCTGAAGGTGAAATTGAACTGACTGACCCCATCCCAGTTCAAAACCAGGTAACAACTACCAATGAAGAAGCAAGCAATGCTGAGGTAGTAAATGGATCCAATATTCAAGGGGGAACCAATGAAAATGTCAACCTATCTGACAATGAGGACAGTACCCCTGAATATGATCCTGAACTTGATCCTTCAATTAACTTTCCTGAATTTAATGAATCTAGTGATCCAACCTCAGACGAGGACAATCCTCCTGAAGGGATCAGGTCTAGAAGAACTTGGTTGCAAGACCACCCATCTAGCCTGATACTTGGTAATCCAAGTGAAGGGATCAAAACTAGAAGATTTCATGGAGAAAGTGCTTTGTTTTGTTGTTTCCTTTCAGAACAGGAACCAAAAGACATTGAGGAAGCACTACAAGATACCAACTGGATCATAGCCATGCAAGAAGAGCTGAACCAGTTTACCAGAAATGATGTATGGGAGCTGGTAGATAGGCCAACTCATCAAGATGTCATTGGAACCAAATGGGTGTTTAAAAATAAGAAAAATGAAAATGACATCATTGTGAGGAACAAGGCAAGACTGGTGGCCAATGGATATTGTTAATCTGAAGGGATTGATTATGATGAGACCTTTGCTCCAGTGGCCAGACTTGAGGCAATCAGACTCTTCTTAGCATATGCAGCTCACATGAGATTCAAGGTGTATCAAATGGATGTGAAGAGTGCATTTCTCAATGGGGTGCTCAAAGAAGAAGTATATGTTGAACAGCCCCCAGGCTTTGAAGAAGGAGACAAGGTGTACAGATTGAAGAAAGCTCTCTATGGCTTAAAGCAAGCTCCAAGAGCTTGGTATGACACCTTATCACAGTTTCTTCTAGATCATGGTTTTGTCAAAGGCACTGTTGACAGAACCTTGTTCAGAATCTGTGAAGGAGATGATATCTTGTTAGTCCAAATCTATGTGGATGACATTATATTTGGATCTCCAAATGAGAAGCTGTGTGAGAAGTTCTCCAAACTCATGCAAATCAAGTTTGAGATGTCCATGATGGGATTGATGAATTTCTTCTTAGGACTTCAAGTCACTCAATCTAAGAAATGAATATTCATCAATCAGGCTAAGTACACAAGGGACATGATCAAGAATTTTGGATGTGCTACAAGCAAGCCAGTCAGAATTCCTATGAATACTAACTGGAAAATGGATCCTGATGAAAGTGGAGAATCAACAAACTCCACTAACTACAGAGGAATCATAGGATCCTTGCTATATCTTACTGCAAGCAGGCCTGATATCACATTTGCAGTTGGAGTGTGTGCAAGATTTCAAGCCAATCCAAAGAAGAGCCATCTTGATGCTGCCAAGAGAATCCTAAGATATCTCAAGGGATCTGAGAATCTTGGATTGTGGTATCCAGCTGATGATAACATTGAGCTCACTGGATACTCAGATGCAGACTATGGAGGATGTAGAATTGACAGAAAATCCACCTCAGGAACATGTCAATTCTTGGGCAGCAAGCTTATCTCATGGTTCTCCAAGAAGCAAAATACAGTTGCAACTTCAACAACTGAAGCAGAATATGTAGCAGCTGGAAGTTGCTGTGCTCAGATACTTTGGCTCAGGCAGCAACTTAGAGACTACAAAGTCATCTCAAATGAAGTGCCAATATTCTGTGACAACAACAATGCAATTGCCATCTCACAGAATCCAGTGCTCCACACCAGATGCAAACATGTGGATATCAAGCATCACTTCATAAGGGATCACGTGGAGAAGAAAGATATCAAGCTTGTCAAAATCCACACTGATAAGCAAAAAGCTGATATCTTGACCAAGCCTCTAGCTGAAGCAAGATTCTTGGAATTGTCAGCTGAATTGGGCTTACTTGATCCAGGAAAGATGGAGAAATGAGGAAAGAAAGCTCATACTTAGGGGGAAGTTCATTAAGATGAACTTCAGCAAAGTTGACCAACCTCACTGAAGCAGTCTGCCAAAGAGGGAAACTCAGCAAGGTTGTCCCTATGGTATTCAGCAATGTTGGTCAGGAGCTTTGTCCAAGTGGGACCCAGTCAGCAACCTTGGGACCCACTCAGGCAAATTGATCAGGCAATTTGACCATCACAGAAATCAAAACACATCTCAGGATGTTTGTCCGAGTTAATTGGATAATCATTGCTATTTTTAGCATTGATTAGACATTTAAAAGATTTCTTGGTCTAAGAGTAGGCCATTTTAGGATGGAGTGTGCTATAAAGATTTTTACCACCAAAAAGGCAAATCAGCATTTAATGCAAAATCTTAATTGAGATTTCATGAATTCTTGAGCCATCATCAAGACCATTGATTTGCATTAAACTTCCATCATACCGCCTAAAGCCCACTACCCCACTTTATCCAATTGATTCTTACTTTTACCCACTGTTATTCTCCATTAACCAACGGTTAATAATCTCCCCACATATATAAACTCCTCAGTTTTTACTTCCATCCTTACGCACTCATAATTCCAAACTCTTAAGTTTTTGAAAAACCTCTCAAAACTTGCAACTTTTCTCAAACCTTTATATCTCTCAAAAATTATCCATGGCCCCCATGATCAAGAGAGAAGAGCTCGTAGACTTCAACGATTCCTCTCTGGACATTGATTTCTCTTATCTTAGCAACCCAAATTCCTTATGGTTTGAAAAACTGGTAGCTTTTGATAGCCCAGACACTGAAGTTCATCAAGTCCTCCAATGGCTGAGGGAGGCATGGCTAGAGAAGTTCCTTGGCACCAAGCCTGATTCCTGCCTGAATCCATTCATGACAGAATTCTTTGCCCATCTCAGATGGAAGGGCAAAAAGGGTGATGTGTGCACCAAGCTCACATATGCTGAAGAAGATGAAGATGAAGAAAGTCAACACACCATCATCTTCACTGCTGAGGATCTGGATGCTAGTTTTGGTCTACCATCAGAAGGCCAAAATCCAGAAATCTACAAAGAAGGAGATGATCAGGAATTCTACTTTCCATGGTTGCTTACACCCAAAAATCTAGTAAGTGCTCAAAACAAGAATACTTTAAAGCCAGTTTTTAGACACTTGTTTGATTGTGTGGTGAAGAGTTTGTTGAGCCACTCTGGGAGTGTTGAACAAATCAGTATGCCTAAGTTGAGAGTGATGGCAGCTGTGATTGACTCAGCTGAGAATAGAATCAAGTTTGACTGGAAAAGTTTCATTTTGGACAAAATGATGAATGAGAAGTTCAAGTTTAAGGAGGTAAAGTACCACAAGGTGGTGGTTGATGGAAGACTCTAGTTTTGCACAAGAGCCAGCCTGCTCTTGGAAAAATTTGCTCATTATACCCACCTTCAAGCAAAGCCAAAGCCTTTTCCAGCACAAAAGGTGATGTTCAGAAAGCTGTCTTCCAAAACTGAGAAGAGGAAGCAGGATGCTGCCTCCAAGAAAGCTGTAGCAGTTGTTCCAGCAACAAGAGCCTCTCCCAGAAAAAGAAAAGCTCAACCACCAAAAGTTCAGCCAAAGATGAAGAGAATGAAGAAGATTCTGAGTGAATCTTCCCCAGAAAGCCAGTCAAGAAGTGGAGGAGCCACTTCTAAGGAGATTGAGAAAGCTGCTGATGAAGGAGTCAACCCCCCTGAAGAGGGTGAGGAATTCAGAGAGGTTGTCCCCTTACAGCCTGAGACTGTAACTGAATACAGGGATCTTGACAAGCCAACAAGATCTGAAAGAAGGAAAAGGATTATCAAAACTTCTGAGAAGCAGAAGTTGATGGAAGAGGAGAAGAAGAAGAAAGAGTTCTTCAAGGAGATTATACAAGCAAGCAGGTCTAACTCCAAGTCCAACAGCCCTGAAACCAACTCTACTGATATTCAATCAGAAAGAATATCTCCATCAAGGCATGAAGAAGAGGAGTGCAAGACTCCTGAAGATGCCCCAAATATTGCTAAGAAAGTTTATTCCCCTGAAGGTGCACCTGACAGAACAGGTATTGATGTGCTGGCAGATTTAGTCAATCTTGAAGATAGACCTTTTTCCCCACTTGATCCAAGACTTCTTTCATATACCAAGCTTCTTGAAACTGTTCTTCAAGAAGGTGATCAAGTTGTTCTCCCACCTATACCAGCCATTCCAATTACCTCTTCAGGCACATTGCTCTCAAAAGCACCTGAATCCCAACTTGTTTTAAGCTCTTCTGAACCCAATCCTTCTGAACCCAACCAACCTGAATTCCAGTCAAGCCTACCTGAATCCCAATCCAACCCTCCTGAATCCCAAGCCAACTCTTCTGGAGACGAAAGTGGTGAAGAATACACTTATGAAGGGATGTTGAGGCAGATTGCCAAGGCTAATGTGGATGAGTTGTATCCTGGATTGAAGGCTTATCCTAGGCTGCAACAACAGTTCTATGATCTCAGAGCTCTTGTTGTGATCAAGGATAGAACAATTGTGGAGATAGCTCAAGCTATCAAGGATAAGGGAGCTAACTGGTGGCAGGTTGAAGAGAATAGGCTTCTACATTTTGCAAATGTGAAGAAATCCAGTGTGTTAACCACTGAGGCCTTGTTCTGCACCATTGTTCATGAGAAGATGCTTGCTGAAAGAGAAAGAATTGCACAAGGGATCAAGCATCCTGATAGCCCATCTGATGATGATAATGATGATGATGATGATAACACCAATCCCAACCCTCCTGGCCTCAACTCTGCTCAGGTACATTACTTGACCTATCGTTCTTCTAAGGACTCTGATCATTCAGAGGAGTTGACCAAAGATGGTAACTCAGTCCAAGATGCATTGGCCAAGGATGGTTCTTCTGAACCTGAGGCACAGCTTGACAATGTTGAGACTTCCATGGGAGAAGCTAGTTTAGCTAAAGCCTCATCAATGTCAGGACAGTTGGACATTGACCAGCCTTTAGTCATTCAGGATGACTCAGTGGACTTGGGATGCCCAAGCACTGTGATCTCCCAACAACTGCCCTCTGTGGATCCTGTTGAGGATATAGAGGTGTCAGGCTTCGGAATGGAAGGAGTTGAAAAGGCTGATAGTGGTGAAAATTCAGAGGGAGATGATGGTGAGGATTGTGTGATTACTGGTTCCCTGAGTGCACCACAAATAGAGGGTGAGGAAGTAGAAATATTGGGTGCAGCCCAATATGAGAGTCAGGATATTCTTCAAGTCAAATCTGAACTTGATGAATCCCTTGGTGAAAGGAGGCCTGATTCTCCAGTGAATGTGAGTACATCTATTGTAAATGAAGAAGAAAATAAAATAGTTGAAAATGAGAAAGAAAGTGCTGATGTATCAGGCCTTATGGGAGATAAAAAGAATGAGGGTGTTGAGGGAGATTTTACTAACACTCTTAGTTTTGCAGATTCTGTTGCTGTCACCATTGAGCAAATTTTTGCAGATGCTTCCCTTACAGATATACCAATTGATGCTGACACTGACCTTGAAGCTGTTTCAGCAACTGTGTCCACACTGAATCAGATCTACTTTGAACAAGCCAACACCACTGAGGCTAATTTTCAGATTGCTACTCAGACTGCATCCATCATTGAAGAGCAGTCAGAGAAGTTGGATACACTGGTCAGGGAAGTTGGGAAGGCTCATGCAACAACTATTGACACCCTAGATGGCCAAAGCAAAACTTTAGCCTCTGTGGAGATGAGGCTAACTGGCTCAGAGGAGGTGATTCTGCCCACTTTAGATGCAAGAATCTGTGGAGTTGAAACTGGACTGCAAACAGTTTCAACTGAAGTGACAAAGGCCAAGGATGCTATGGGAAAGTTCACAAGATTTGTGAAGAAAGAGCAGCAGGGTCTCAAAGATTTGTACAAGCATAATGTGAAAGCCTTGAGAAAAAAAATCAAGGATGCTTTAAGGCAGAGGACAGCAGCTCAGAGGAAGAAGGCTGCAATGGTCAAAGAAGCTGCAGAGAAGTTCACTGTTGAACTTATGGCCAAAGTGTCTGATCAAGTTGTGGCCAACCTCACTGATCAACTTCAGGCCAAACTTGATCAATCACTGAAAGCCACATTGGATGCAATTGTTACTCAAAAGATGAAACCAGTTCACACATTCTTGAGCATGGCAGATGATAAAATGCAAAACATTCATGATGAGAATGTTTATCTACTGCAGGAGTTGAAGTCCCTCACTGAAGCTCACTCACATCTCTCAGTCTCTATGAGTGAATTGAAGCCCCAGTGTTTTGATAATGCCAAAAAGGGGGAAAGAGAGAGAGCAAGGGCAAAGGAAACCTTGGTGATTGGTGAATCAAAGGGAAAAGAGAAGGTCCCTGAGATTGAGGAGGAGGCAGTAGAAGACATTGGGAAAGGCAAAGGCCCAATGAATATTGAGGATTTAACTGAGGAAGAGCAGATCCAAATTGCTGTCAAGGAGTCTATGATGTTAGCAATGGAAAGTCAGGCAAGAAAGCTTCAGAGGCCTGGTGGTGAGTCAGCAGGACTTGACCCCAAAGAGAAAGTTGCTGAAGTAAGGGGGAAGGTGACAAGGTCATCTGAAAGAAAAAGGAAGGAATTGCAAGCCTTCAATGAATTCCCATCTAGCCTGACTCTGCCATCAGAATTTTAGTCTGAAGAAACAACTCCAGTAAGGCAATCCAAGAGGTTGAAGAAAGCAGCAAAGTTGCCTGTCATTGAAGAAGAAGAGATTGAAGAGGAGGTACAAAACAGAGAGCCTGAAGTTGGTATGCCCAAGCTTGTTGATGATCCTTCCAAATTGTTTGAAGAAGGTTTTGGAAAAGATCCAGAAACACAGGAGAAGCTAGCTCTTCAAAGAGCTAAAGAGAGGATGGATCAGTTGGTTGAGGCCAACAAGGCAAGGGATGAAAGAAGGGCAAACTTCAAAGCTCCAAGAAGGAGGGCTTCATACAGAAGGCTCAAACCACAAATGCTGCAAAGATGGGACACTCAGTACCCTCACCATGATAAGTGGGTTCCAATATCACTGAATGATGCATGGGAGGAGGCCAAGAGAAGTTTTGTGTATGACTTTTATGTCATTGGAAAGTGGCTTGAAGAGGGTGTGGATGAAGTATTTGTGCAGTTTATGTTTAAGAACCACAGGGACCTCTACCAAAAGCTGTTTGCAGCAGCTGAGATGGCAAGAGTTGAGTTCAAGGCCCCTGGTCCAATTCTGTACATGCCTCCTAAGTTCAATGGGAACTTAATTGATGAGGGAAAGATTCTGGAAGAGTTCATCAACATCATGAAGATGGAGAAGATGAAGATTGGCCCTAGAGGAACCAACAAGGATGTTTGGGAATTGAAGAAAAGGGTCTGGGCTCAATATGGCATTGCTCCTCAAGATGATGGAACTCTCTGATGGATAAGTTTATCTCTTCCCTATCTTTTTTTTTTTTAGGATTGTTGTTATTCTGTTTTTCTTGTATCAGCTTTGATGTCCTTTTGATTTTCTGATCTGTAATGCTCTATGATATATAAAAGGACCACTGATTTTCTATCAAGAGATAACAACTCATTATCTCAACTAACCTGACATGACATATATACTTGATTTATTGTGCTAACAGTTTCTTTCAGGAAAGTTGACCAGTTCACTCATCCTGAAGGTAAAGAATAGTATAAGTCAAGGTTCCTTTGTAATAGTTTTTGGCATCATCAAAAAGGGGGAAATTGTTGGGAATAAAATGATTTTGATTTAGATACCAAAACCCCTGATTGATGATGTTCAGATTAGTTGAGATATGCTCAAAGTCTAGTTCAGGCAAGTTGTATCAGTACACTTGAGTAAGTAGAATGCTTAAGTTAAAAATCTCAGGAATGTTGTGAGATTTTAGAGTTCAGCTGGAATGTTAAGCAGCTTGATAAGTGGTTAGTTTATAGGCCAAAGTTGCTGAACTTGCAGGACAAGCTGACCAAGTGGACAACTGAGCTGAAGAGGTCAATAGTATCAAAGCAATGCTCATAAATGCAAATGATCAAGACAGCTGAAGTACATATGATCAAGAGCATTGAATGCCAAAGCTCACAGAAGACACATTCAATGAAGCATTTATTGTCAATCATGCCTGAACAAAACATTGAAGACTTAAAGCATTAAAGACTGAAGCATTGAATGAATGCTGGAACATTCTAAATAGCAGCAGGAATGTTCAGGGAGCTTGTCCCATCTGACCGTTGGTTGAGTGTAGAGTTTGCCACAAATCAACCTTGGAAAATGTGCATATTTGGAAACTGACACAAGTCTTCTCAGCCGCATTTTTCAGAAGTCAACACATTCATTCAAGCAACCATTGAAGAGCCCTTTTACACAGTGGATAAAAGGATGCCAAGCTTCATAGCCGTTTCAATGGTGCTGCAAATAAACATGTTTGAATTGCTATCCCTCCAACGGTTAGTTGTTCAAATTTGCCTATAAATACAGAAGTGATCAAAGGGATTCATAATCCAACTACAAGCTATCAAACTATCATCAAGCTTTCAAAGGAAACCAACCTGTTTTTCAGAATCCCAAGTTTCCTGAATCACTTCATTAAGCTAAGCTAATCTTTGTAATCATCCAAAGCTTAGCATTGAGATATCCTAAGCCTTTACATCTGTTCTTATTGTAAATGATATCTCTACTAGTTGGAACCAAACCTCAAACCCTTATCTCATTTAGTGAAGAGAGTGTTTGTTGTAGAAGTGAGGAGTTAAGGACTGTTATTGAGAAACACAGTCTTAACTCAGAGAGATTGAGCACTAGGACTCAGATTATCCTAGGGATCAAAGCACTAAGAGAGTGTTGTTGATCAGTGCACCTTGGCACTATAAAACAAGCTAATTCCATTGTGAATGAATTATCCTGTTCAATCAGGGAAAGTGGATGTAGGAGCTTGAGTCTCTGAACCACTATAAACTTGTGTGCCATTTACTTACTGCACTCTTTATTACATTCATATTCAAACATATTTCAAAGAGTAAAACTCAGTAAGTTAAGAAAAACTGTTTTGGACAAAGTCCCTGATAACTGTCTTTTCAGAAATTGTATTGGAGTGTTTCTTTAAGTCAAAAGGCCAACCACATTCCGCACTTAGCAACTCTTTTAGATATTTAGCCAACTGATCACTTCATAGTAATCAGTAGGACAAATATCTATCAAAGTTCACACTCAGGCTTGCTGTAAGACAACTTGCCTGATAAGACTATTTTGTTGAAAAAGAAAGAATTTGCATACACAAGTGCATTCCCCCCCCCATACACTTGTGTTATACTCCACCAAGGACCAATAGTATGTATCTATCCAAGTTGTTTTTAACACTCGCACTCTAGTCGGTTGTATATTGCATACCTTACGACTCGATTCCACTGAGTCATCATACCAGCTGACACATAAAGAGAAGTTTGAAATTTTTTTATAGTCTATTTACCATTCCCCTCTAGAATTTAAACCATCACTACTCGTTCAGGGACCAATACAAATGTACAAAGGTATAATAGTAACAATACTACAATTGATTGAAAATTAAATTTTATTCAACTCTTTAAAATAGGACAAAATACAACTCAAAAAGACAAAAAATACAAATACTTAATTACAGTCTAACAATTTACAAGAAAATAAATATGACTTAAAAAAATTACAACATTACAATTTAAATGGAAAAAAAGAATTATGTCTAATCTAAAAGTCCGAACTTGTAGAGAGGTGGGGAATTAATTCTTGTATATTAATTCCTAATACTCTCCATCACTCGTGGGCCGAATTATCACCTCTTACCCTTTGGGGAGGAGGCCCATCGAGTGGACAATTTAAATGGGTGGAGTTGCTTCCAGCAGGAATTGAACCCAGGTCATTTGCCAAGAGACTTTGATACCATAAAAGAATTTCGTCTCATCTAAAAGTCTGAACTTGAAGAGAGGTGGAGGTTTGCATATTAATTCCTAATAAAAATGAAAAAAATGGACTTGAGCATAATTTTAAAATTCAAACTTAGAAAATTTTAAGTTCAAAACTTAAAATTATGTTGCCTACGTTTTCTCTCAAAATTAAAGCCCACATAGTTCTCTTACCTTGTATCTTACCTTTTGTCCGTTTAGCAATCACTTTCAGTGTCGGTTGTGTCGTCGTTCATCAAACTCTCTTCGCGTGAATCAGTGTTAAGAGCTATATCTTGTGTTCGATCTTCGGCTTTCACTTAATCATCGATCAAACATTAATTTTCTAAGTGTTCAACGATCAATCTTGAACGTCTTTCGTTCAAAGTATGTCCACCCATACTAAAGGCTCGTTCAACAGATACGGTTGACACAGACCAGACATGCATATATCTCTTTTGCAATCAAACTCAATGTTGGAAAACGCGCATATTTTCTCGCCCACCACTTTAAAATATCAAAGTTGTTTAATTCCCCGACGTGATACTCACATGTAGGGGTTTTTAGAAAATTTTCAAACTCCAACATAAAATTTGATGCAGTTTCTTGTTGTTGATAATGCTCACGATCATAATCTACAAAAAAACTTCATCTTTTCTTGCATACTATAGTTAGAACTTCGACTATGATATAAACTACCGCCTCTACTATCACTAGAAGCACTACCACCAACAAAATTGTTGGTAGAACAATATGTACCCTTATTATCTATAAAATATCCTTAAGAAGTTTTTAGCATCATATGTAATATTCTTAATAGGACAAGAAATGTCTTCATCTTTGACCAGAAATAAATTACATAATTAAAAGTTAACATTCTTTCCAAACCTTTAAATCTTGTTCTAGTATATAATAATTTATCAACAAAAAACGCATATGGGTAAATAAGTAAAATGTTTCAACAATTTGATTCTCATTGATGTTATAGCATCATATAAAATACTATCATCGGTACCACAAATAAAAACAACCAAATCTTTTGCACAATGATCTAAAGCAATTACAGAAGTAGGATAATAAACATTGGATAATGATATGATATCATTATTAAAAACTTAGAATATATCACATTGTTAGGTTTATCTCATAATCTCAAATCGGATGAGTTCTACTCATCTGGTGAATTCAGCAGAGTACTAGTCTGCTGATAAACTCAGTTGTTGGGCGTATCAACTGGTGGAGTCAGGCAAGCTAACTTAGGCCTGATCAGATGAGGTAGATGTTTCCAATCAGATGAAAATGTGTTGCTTAGAATCAGCTCAGTTGTTAAGATCAGAAGAGTTCTTATCAGCTCAGTAGAGTTTTGGTTGCAGAGTTAGTCTTTTGGTTAAGTGTTGGGATATTAAAAGAGTCAAACAGAAGAGAGAGGTCTTTTGGTTGTCTTCTGGTTGTGTCATTTGTTTACGAGAAGCAAGTGAAGGGCAAGATTGTCAATTTAGATTGGGCAATGCTGAAAACGTGAGTTTGTTAGGCGGTTACAACAGAATCCAGGCCGACAATGATCACGCAATCAACACACGCTGCAATCAACATTGAAACCTATAAATACCCAATAGCTTGTAAATTGTAAAGTTTGACGCTTACGAGCATTCGTCTTGAGTTTTGAGTTCACGAGTGAAGTGAGGAGAAATTCCTTCTTGAGTGTTGAGTGTGTAAACATCTCTTTCATCAATCAAGATTGAAGTCGTGTGTCTAGTGGATGTAGATCAAGTTGATCGAACCACTTAAATCTTTGTGTGCTCTGTTTTTCTGTTCTCGTTGATTATATTTGTGAATTATTATTCTTTGTTGCATTGCTTGAGGGGCTGATTATTCATTTGTATTGGAGACGTCTAATCGAGTGGATAATTAACTGACAATTGGCGACGTCTGTGGGAATCCAAAATCAACCTTAAAGCAATTGCCAGATCGGAGATGGAGAATTCGACTAAGTATAACATTGAGAAGTTCTCAAGCACCGGTGACTTTGGGCTGTGGAGAGTCAAAATGTAGGCTCTCCTAGAACAACAAGGTTTGTTCGACGTGCTCGAAGAATCTACAGCCCCAGTTGATGAAACTGCAACAGCTACTGCTAAAAGGTGCAAGATTCTCAGGAAAGCTCGAAGCACGATTCTGTTCTGCCTTGGTGATAAGGTTTTGAGAGAAGTTGCTAAAGAGAAATCCGTGAAGGAGATCTGGGACAAGCTAGGTAAACTTTACGTGGTTAGAACCTTAGCTAACCGTCTCTATTCGAAACAGAAGTTGTATGCCTTCAGAATGAGTGATGACAAACCCATTCCAGATCAGCTTGATGAGTTCAATAAGATTCTTGATGATCTAGAGAATTTAGATGTCAAGTTAGAGGAAGAGGATAAGGCTCTGATCCTGTTGAGTGCTCTCCATAAGTCCTTTGAAATCTTAAAGGACGCCATATTGTATGGTAGGAAGGAAAGTATTACATTGGAAGATGTAATGTTGGCTGTCAAGTCCAAACTGTTGCACAACAAGACATCTCAAGGAGATAAGAGCAGCAGTGGAGAAGGATTGGCAATCAAAGGAGGCCAGAAGAGATCTGGACCCAGGAAGGGGCCTAGTCAACCCAAAGGAGCAGATAAGGGAAAATCAGTTGTGTCCAATCAAGGGGATTCAGTGTGCTATCACTGTAACAAGCCCGGACAGTATAAGCATGCTTGTCACAAGTATAAGCAGTTCTTGAGGAAATTTGGTGCCAAGAACCCTGCTGACAAGAATCAAGCTAATCAGACTCAAGAAGATATGGAGCAAGAAGGCTATGAGTCTGCTCTAGTGCTAACCATCACATCCTCTGCAGAACAGCAAGCATGGATCCTAGATTCAGGGTGTTCTTTCCATATAGAGATTGGTTTCATGAGTTCAAGCATCAAAAGGGCAGTTCTGTTATGCTTGGGAATGATCACACTTGCAAATTTATGACAAAGTGGGATAGCTCAAGTGGTTAGAGCACCACTACCTAGGCCTTAGATCCTGGGTTCGAGTCATGGGGAGGGGAAAAAAAAGGATGGGTATTTAATGTAATTCATTTACACTTGCAAATTTATGGGAGAAGGTAGTGTTCACCTGAAGATGTATGATGGTGTAGTAAGAATAATTAAAAGTGTCAGGTTTGTGTCTGAGCTTAAGAGGTGTTGGGAATAAAATGATTTTGATTTAGATACCAAAACCCCTGATTGATGATGTTCAGAATAGTTGAGATATGCTCAAGTCTAGATCAGTCAAGTTGTCTCAGGACACTTGAGTAAGTAAGAATGCTTGAGTTAAAATCTCAGAAATGTTGAGAGATTTAGAGTTCAGGATAGTTGTCCAAAGCTGGAATGTTAGGCAGCTTGATAAGTGTTAAGTTCTCTAGGCCAAAGTTGCTGAGTTTTCAGGACAAGCTGACTAAGTGGACAACAGTGCTGAAAAGGTCAAGAGTGTTAAGGCAATGCTCATAAATGCAAATGATCAGATCAATTGAAGTGCAAATGATCAAGAGCATTGAATGTTAGGCTCACAGAAGACACATTTATTAAAGCATTCATTACCATCAATCCTGAACTAAGCATTGAAGACTTGGAAGCATTAAAGATTGAAGCATTGAATGAATGGTGGAACATTCTAAGTTTGCAGCAGGAATGTTTAGGGGAGTTGTCCCATCTAACCGTTGGTTGAGTGTAGAGTCTGCCACAAATCAACCTTGGGAAATGTGCATATTTGGAATCTGACACAAGTCATCTCAGCCGCATTTTTCAGAAGTCAACACATTCATTCAAGCAACCATTGAAGAAACTTTTACACAGTGGATAAAAGGATGCCAAGCTTCATAACCGTTTCAATGGTGCTGCAAATAGATAAGTTTGAATTGCTATCCCTCCAACGGTTAGTTGTTCAAAATTGCCTATAAATACAGAAGTGATCAAAGGATTCAAGCATCCAACTACTTGCTATCAAACTATCATCAAGCAATCAAAGGAAACCAAAGCTGTTCTTTAGAATCCCAAGTTTCCTGATCACTTCAATTAGCTAAGCCAATCTTTGCAAACATCCAAAGCTTAGCATTGAGATATCCTAAGCCTTTACACTGTTCTTATTATAAAGGATATCTCTACTAGTTGGAACCAAACCTCAAACCCTTATCTCATTTAGTGAAGAAAGTGTTTGTTGTAGAAGTGAGGAGTTAAGGACTGTTATTGTGAAACACAGTCTTAACTCAGAGAGATTGAGCACTAGGACTCAGATTATCCTAGGGATCAAAGCACTAAGAGAGTGTTGTTGATCAGTGCACCTTGGCACTATAAAACAAGCTAATTCCATTGTTAAGGAATTATCCTGTTCAATCAGGGAAAGTGGATGTAGGAGCTTGAGTCTCTGAACCACTATAAATTGTGTGCCATTTACTTACTGCATTCTTTATAACACTTACATTCAAACATATTTCAAAGAGCTTGTCTCAGTAAGTTAAGAAAATCTGTTTTGGACAAAGTCCCTGATCATCTGTATTTTCAGAAATTAACTTGGAGTATTTATTTAAGAGAAAGGCCAACCACATTACGCACTTAGCAACTCTCTTAGATATTTATCCAACTGATCACTCAATAGTAATCAGTAGGACAAGTATCTATTGAAGTTCACACTCAGGTTTGTTGTGAGACAACCTTCCTGATAAGACCAGATTGTTTGAAAAGAAAAGAATTTGCATACACAAGTGCATTCCCCCCATACACTTGTGTCATACTCCACCAAGGACCAACAAGTGGTATCAGAGCAGGGGTTCATAGACCACTGCTTCTGAAAATCCAACTGATTTTCAAAAATCACATTATTTCTGTGGTCACTGAACTTATCCAAATTTCTGAAAAACCTATTCGTGTTCATATTATTCTATTTCTATAGAAATGGTTAACAATGCAGTTCCAGGAGATGCTGTCAACACCATCAACAACATGGGTCCAAACCAAGTCAATCATATTTCTCATCACAAATTGCCAATTGAGAATTATGATTTCTGGAAGATCAGAATGAGAGCACATCTTGCTTGCCAACATGATGAAATGCTCAAAATCATCACCAGAGGGCCCTTCACATTCACCAAAGCAAATCCCAAGCTCCCTGATGCTCAGAAAGCAGATCCAAGGGAGTTGCTGCCAAAGGATGAGGATGAGTTTACAGCTGAAGAAAGAAAAAGACACAACCTGAACTACATTGCAATGAATACCTTGTACCAGACTATTCCAGATGCAGTGATGGGAAGAGTATACCACTGCACAACAGCTAAAGAGATTTGGGACACCTTAGCACTTATGTGTGAAGGTACCCAAAAGATAAAAGAAAACAAGCTTCAAGTGGCTATCCAAAAATATGAACAATTTTCTATGGAGCCCAATGAAACTATTGATCATCTTGATGGCAGATTCACTGACATCATGAATGAGATAAACTCTCTTGGCAAGTTCTATGCCAAAAGAGAAGTTGCTTTGAAGATTCTGAGAAGTCTCACATCCAAGTGGGACATATAATCTGTCATGATGCAAAACACCAGCAATCTTCACAACATGCCCATGCAGCAAGTGTTTTCTGAACTCAAAGCATATGAGTTTGATCTGAACAGGAAGAAAGTGCATGATGAGCCATCCTCCTCAAGCAAAGGTGTTGCTTTTAAAGCTGAAACAGAAAAAAAGAGCACTCAAAGATCTTCTCAAACTGTTTCAAAATCTGAAATGAAGGAGGAGCTGGCACTCATGGCTAGGAGATTTGAGAAGCTCAACTCCAGATTTTGTAGATACAAAAAGTTCTACCAAGACAACAGAACCAGAAGGAGATTCAGCTCTCCTGACAACAAATCAGAGGACAAAGTCTCTGATGAGAAGAAAGAAGACAGATATGCTGATAGAAAGAAGTACATCAAAGCTGAACCATCATCATCAAGGAGGAAGGAGTCCTCAAGCAAGAAAAATGATGATGAAGATGTGTGTTATAACTGCCAGAAAAATGGTCACTTTCAGTATGATTGTCCTGACCTAAGTGCAAAAGAAAGAAAGGAAAGGCAGAACAAAAGGGACAAAAGGCTGAACAACAGGAAGGCCATGGTAGCTGGAGAATCAGCAAGTGAAGAGAGTGTCCACTCTTCTAATGATGGACTATTCTCCAACAGTGACAGTGATGAAGACTGTCAAATGGCTTTTGAAAATGAAGAGGTATGTTCATCTTCCAATTCTTCTAATAACACACATGAGTCCAGTGAAATCCACTTGAAACTCAACTTTGGGAAGTTACTTGAGGATTTCACCAGACTACAAGAGGTATGCAATATGGCACTAAGAGAAAATGAGCTATTGAATTCTAAAGTACAAACTCCCAACCTTCCTGAACCAGAGTTTGACATTAAATCAACTGAGTTGTATCAACAGACTGTGAGAGAACATGATGAAATGTCTCTCAAAGTCACTGAACAACAAAAGTTGATTGATGAACAAGAACTGGCCTTGAGGAAAAAGGATTTTGATCTTAGAATCCTTCAAGAAAAATTTGATAATCTCTCAAGTGAATTTGATACTCTGAAATTGAGTGAGGGGAGCTTAAAAATGAAGATGTCTGCCTTGAATAAATCTGTAAAGCAATAGAAGAAATTCAAGGGTTTCAAAGACCATTTGCTCAAAAAAGTGGATTAGGCTATAATCCATTTGAACCCTCACCTGGTCTTAGTATTGCTTCAACAAGCAATTCTAAGATGACTTTTGTAAGATCAGTGGCTCAACAAAATGAAATGGAAGTAAACCAACCACTGATCAAGGAAAAGGGTAAATGAATCTTTATACCTACTCAAGTAAACAATGTCTCTAAATCCATACCTAAGGAAAATGTTAAGAACATTGTATACAAGAGAAATGAGGTTCAGAAGGGAAGAACCAATGGAAGGTCAAACCATCTGAACACTCATCAGTGGAGTTGTCCAAAATCTGCACACAAGAGGCCAACTCAAATGAGGCAACCTCAACTGAATGGATTAAGGCCCAACCCCTCTGATAGGTATAAAACCTTCAGGAAGCCTGGACCTTACATGCCAAAAGGAAAAGGCCATCCAAGCCCCTATCCTCAAAAGTCTTACCAAGCTGCACCTAAGTCTAGTAGCTTCAGGAGATATGCCCCAAAGAAATTCACCAGCTCTCCTGAACTCTACAAGGCTAACACTTATACACAGAAACCACCCAAGGCATTTAAGGGTAAGACTGTGTATGTAGATGTAAAGGGAAACCAAGTCAGTCACTTTGAGTCAATCAGAGTAATTAGGCAGATTTGGGTTCCAAAAGGTACAGCTAACCCTCTAGGACCCAACATTCAAAGGGTACCTAAATTTTGACTTTGCAAGACTGCAAGGATCACAAGAAGAGGAGAAGCATCAACAAGAAAACAGCATGGTACTTGGATAGTGGATGTTCAAGACACATGACTGGGAATAAGGAGCTTCTCTCAGAATTCATTGAAAAAGATGGTCCTTCAGTAACCTTTGGAGACAGCTCTCAAAGGATCACAAGAGGCTATGGTACATTAAACATTGGTAGTGTCAAAATTACTGATGTCTCATATGTCCTAGGCCTAAAATACAATTTGCTGTCTATAAGTCAAATCTGTGATAAAGGATATAGTGTTGAATTTGCACTAAATGAATGCATTATCAAAGATAATTCAACACAACAGGTGCTACTAACAGGGGTGAGAAAGGGAAATGTCTATTTTGAATATTGGAGCAAAACCCCTGAAGCAGTTTGTCTTGTTGCCAAAAGCACAAGTGAGCAAAGCTGGCTGTGGCACAAAAGATTAAACCATCTGAACTTCAAAACCATCAACAAGATTTCAAGAAACTCTCTAGTTAAAGGGCTGCCAAATCAAGTGTTCACCAAAGAACACATATGCCAGCCATGTCAGGAAGGAAAGCAGATCAAGGCTTCATTCAAAGGAAAGCCTGTCATCTCAACTGAGAGAGTTCTTCAACTATTGCACATGGATCTATTTGGTCCAATTATACCAGTAAGTATAAATGGAAGAAAATATGAATTAGTTGTTGTTGATGATTTCTCCAGGTACACTTGGGTAGTTTTCTTGCTGAACAAAAAAGAGACCCAAATCAAGCTACCTGAATTGATGATGAGATTGAGTAATGAAAAGGGCCTAAGTATTGTCAAGATCAGATCTGACAAAGGCACTGAATTCATAAACTCATACATCAATGAGTACTGCAGCAAGAATGTCATCATTCATGAAACTTCAGCAGCAAGAACACCTCAACAAAATGGGGTTGTTGAAAGAAGAAACAGAACCTTGAAAGAAGCAGCAAGAACATTGATTGCTGAATCCAAATTGCCCAAAAGGTTCTGGGCTGAAGCCATTAGCACGGCATGTTACACTCAAAACAGGTCCTTAATCACCAAAGGACAAGGTAAAACCCCATATCAATTATGGAAAGGTAGATTGCCCACTGTTGCTTATTTCCATATATTTGGTTGTAAGTGTTTCATTCATAATAATGGGAAAGAGCAATTGAAAGCTTTTGACAGCAAAGCTGATGAAGGAATATTTGTTGGATATTCACAAATCAGCAAAGCTTACAGAGTCTACAATTGCAAAACCCTTGTTGTGGAAGAAACACCTCATGTTGTGTTTGATGAATCTATTAATGAGTTCAGGGATAGAAACCTGAATATTGAGGAGATAACACAAAGAACAACCAGACTAAGGCTTCAAAGCAAGGAAACAGTGTTTGTAGATGTTGCCCAGCCTGAACTTGATGACAATAAAAAACTGGACAACTCTACTGATGGCAATCAACCAGAAGCCAACCAACCTGAAGGTGAAATTGAACTGACTGACCCCATCCCAGTTCAAAACCAGGTAACAACTACCAATGAAGAAGCAGGCAATGCTGAGGTAGTAAATGGATCCAATATTCAAGGGGGAACCAATGAAAATGTCAACTTATCTGACAATGAGGACAATACCCCTGAATATGATCCTGAACTTGATCCTTCAATTAACTTTCCTGAATTTAATGAGTCTAGTGATCCAACCTCAGATGACGACAATCCTCCTTAAGGGATCATGTCTAGAAGGACTTGGTTGCATGACCACCCAACTAGGCTGATACTTGGTAATCCAAGTGAAGGGATCAAAACTAGAAGGTTTCATGGAGAGAGTGCTCTGTTTTGTTGTTTCCTTTCAGAACAGGAACCAAAAGATATTGAGGAAGCACTTCAAGACACCAACTGGATCATAGTCATGCAAGAAGAGCTGAACCAGTTTACCAGAAATGAAGTATGGGAGCTGGTGGAGAGGCCAACTCATCAAGATGTCATTGGAACCAAATGGGTGTTCAAAAATAAGAAAAATGAAAATGACATCATTGTGAGGAACAAAGCAAGACTGGTGGCCAAGGGATATTGTCAATCTGAAGGGATTGATTATGATGAGAACTTTGCTCCAGTGGACAGACTTGAGGCAATCAGACTCTTCTTAGCATATGCAGCTCACATGAGGTTCAAGGTGTATCAAATGGATGTGAAGAGTGCATTTCTCAATGGGGTGCTCGAAGAAGAAGTATATGTTGAACAGCCCCCAGGCTTTGAAGAAGGAGACAAGGTGTACAGATTGAAGAAAGCCCTCTATGGCTTAAAACAAGCTCCAAGAGCTTGGTATGACACCTTATCACAGTTTTTTCTAGATCATGGTTTTGTCAAAGGCACTGTTCACAGAACTTTGTTCAGAATCTGTGAAGGAGATGATATTTTTTTAGTCCAAATCTATGTGGATGACATTATATTTGGATCTCCAAATGAGAAGCTGTGTGAGAAGTTCTCCAAACTCATGCAGAGCAAATTTGAGATGTCCATGATGGGATTGATGAATTTCTTCTTAGGACTTCAAGTCACTCAATCTAAGAAAGGAATATTCATCAATCAGGCTAAGTATACAAGGGACATGATCAAGAAATTTGGATGTGCAACAAGCAAGCCAGCCAGAATTCCTATGAATACTAACTGGAAGATGGATCCTGATGAAAGTGGAGAATCAACAAACTCCACTAACTACAGGGGAATCATAGGATCCTTACTATATCTCACTGCAAGTAGGCCTGATATCACATTTGCAGTTGGAGTGTGTGCAAGATTCCAAGCAAATCCGAAGAAGAGCCACCTTGATGCTGCCAAGAGAATCCTAAGATATCTCAAGGGATCTGAGAATCTTGGATTATGGTATCCAGCTGATGACAACATTGAGCTCACTGGATATTCAAATGCATACTATGGAGGATGTAGAATTGACAGAAAGTCCACCTCTGGAACATGTCAATTCTTGGGCAGCAAGCTTATCTCATGGTTCTCCAAGAAGAAAAATACAGTTGCCACATCAACAACTAAAGCAGAATATGTAGCAGCTGGAAGTTGCTGTGCTCAGATACTTTGGCTCAGACAACAACTTAGAGATTACAAAGTCATCTCCAATGAAGTTCCAATATTCTGTGACAACAATAGTGCAATTGCCATCTCACAGAATCTAGTGCTACACACTAGATGCAAACATGTTGATATCAAGCATCACTTCATAAGGGATCATGTGGAGAAGAAAGATATCAAGCTTGTCAAAATTCACACTAATAAGCAAAAAGCTGATATCTTGACTAAGCCACTAGCTGAAGCAAGGTTCTTGGAACTTTCAGCTGAATTAGGCTTACTTGATCCAGGGAAGATGGAGAAATGAAGGAAGGAAGCTCATAAGAAGGGGGAAGTTCATTTAGTTGAACTTCAGCAAAGTTGACCAACCTCACTGAAGCAGTCTGCCAAAAATGGAAACTCAGCAAAGTTGTCCCTATGGTATTCAACAATGTTGGTCAGGAGATCTGTTGGTCCCTGAACGAGTAGTAAATGGGATTAAAGTCTAGAGGGGAGGGGTGAATAGACTTTAAAACTTTTTCAAGAGAGTTGGGAACCTCTTCTGATTGCTATGTCAACTGGACTACAAGTCTGCTGGTCCAGATGACTATAGTGATCTAAATGAAGAGATTATATGCGGAATTATGGTAGGCCTTTATTAGACTCGTTCTTTTAGTTTCTTTTGAAAGTGTTAACTTGTTTACTTAAAGAAAGTACTCAGCTGATGCTGGTTTGAAAGTTATGGCCTGAGTTGAAGAATGTTGAAGACACAGTATGCACTATATAAAAATATATGGAAAGACAGAAATGTAAAGTGCAGAAAGGTAAATAACACCAGGTTTATAGTGGTTCGGATATACGTTCCTACGTCCACTCTCACGTCCTAACGTGATGTTTAATCCCTTTAATTTACCAAAAATTACAAGGGGCTTGTCCTTTATAGTCCCAAGGATAGGACTTTGAGATCTGAGCCGTCCTAACAGCTACGGTCTCCACAAGTGATTGTAAGCACTTGCACTTTGAGGGGTTCAAAAACTTTAACCTTTCGGTGAGGGTTTGGGGTTTTTGAAGAGTATCCAACTAATGGTTCAAGCTTATAAATTGCTTAACCACTATGCCTAAAACAATGGATATACAATATGAACAGGTTTCAGGTTCTTATGGGTTGGATAGAAATCACTTAAGAGCTACAAATATTCTAAGGCTTTCTGGGCTCTTGGAGAATTCTTAAAACAGTATGGCTTTTTGCTTGATTGCTTGCTTAGCTTGTTGAATTCTCTCGTTGTGACTTCGTACTTGTGATTTCTCATCCTCTTGTATTTATAGTGGTGATTGCTTGCAACTAGCCGTTGGAGTTGACTAGCCGTTGGGGCAATCTTTCCATAATGGCTTGATTCCTTGATTCCAGCCGCTTGATTGCTTCAATCCTGGGATCATGTCAATCTTCTAAATAAGGTAGGTCTTCGTTTGAATTGCAAGATGACTTTGGAATCAGCCGAGTCCTGGAAGAGTACATAGTCTTCTGATCTATACTACTAGTCTTCTGACTACTCTTCTGGCCTTAGGTCTTCTGTCTTCTGATATCAGTCGAGTAATACTCTTCTGATCTGGTAAATCTTTTGTGCTGCTTTAGGCCATCTTCAATCTTGGACTCCATCAGATAAGTAGGTATACAAGCACCTTACTTAACTGGTCTTCAAGGATCTTCTAGTCTTCAAGTGTTCTACTCTTCTCATCTTGAGGATAGGCATGTAAGCCAGGGCTGTGCTGATCAGCTAATATCAATACAGTTGATCACACAAGACTAGTCTAAGATGTTCTATACAAGTCAGCTGATCCTATTACATTTATAAACTCTAAGTGTTTTGGCCATCAAAACTATTCTAACATCAAGTGGGGCTTAGGGTGAATTTATATCCCAACAATTTCCCCCTTTTTGATGAAGCCAAAACTATACTTGATAAATGCTCTTAATGAAATAAGATAAGAGTTTATAAAATTCTTAAAACTGAAGTATCTGATGAAGACAATGAGAGTTTGTCTTGTAAGCAAAAAGAACTAGAACTTGAATATATATAGAGCTTTTACAGATTACAAGTAATAGTATCTTTAAACTTCTAAAGTGGTCTTCATCAGGTCTTCTGATCTTCAAATGCGGTAAGCAAGGTGCAGACGAACTCGAACATCTTCCATGTGTTGCAAGTCTGTAACATTCTCATCTTCATAGATCTTGTACAGAATCCTTTTTACTTCAATCAAGTTGACTCTACCTGAGTCCAGAATGGGTGCATCCCATTTGGGTTCTTCAGGTGTTAGGATTCTGCAATTGTCAAGTTCTTTGGCTGTCTTGACAATTTCTTCCCAGAACTCTGGATCTTCAATGGTCATAAACTGATTGAACTGGAAGAATTCATCTTCATAAGTAGGAAGAGGGCCAAATTTCCTTACTATGTGGTGTTGAATTTGCCACTTCTTCTTAAGGGGATACCATCTTGGTAGCTCATCTTGAAGGGCTAAATAATCCACATAATTGCTATTAAATACCAGGACACTGTCTTCTTTTGCTTTGTCCTTGAGTGTTTTCCTGAGTTTGGCTATTTTCCTTTCAAATTTGGCTTTGACTGCCTTCGCATCATTTAGCTTCTTTTGCTTAAGCTCTTGAGCTTCAAGCAACTTTCTTTTCTTCAACTCTAGAGCCTCTTTCTCTTCTGCAGTAGGCTCTGCTGGAGTTGACTTCTTACTGGACTGAGCTGACTGAGCTTGTTCATCTGCCTTCCTTTTCCTTGTTATCCTCTTCTCAGGAACTTGTTCTACAGGGGCAGTGATCTGTAGATTCTTGACAGGAGCTTGAGTGGGAGCTTGGGTGTCTTCTTGAGCAATTTCTTTGCCTTTGCCTTGCCTGCTCTTGATTTTGCTTTTTAAACCACCCAAGGTTTCAGTCAAGTCATCTTGTGCTACTACCAGTTCAGCTTGCTGAGCAGTAGACTTCTCTAGAGCCTTTATCAATACATCTTCCCCCTTTTTGGCTTCAGCAAGTGCAGCAGCAAATGGCTTCATGGCATTCAGAATTTCTACTTTCAGAGTCTGCTTCAGGGCCATGGCATTGACTTAGCCAACTTGGGTCAGATGAGATATGCTGTGCTCTAGAACTTCAGCATGAGAATTGGAGAAGGAGGCAGCTTCTAGCCTGGCTGTAAGTGCTTCCAATTTGACTGCTGTCTCCTTTAGCTGAGTCTGCAGTTTTTCATTCTCCTCTGCAGCTGCCTTAAGAAGGGTTTGACCCTCAGTGGTTCTTGCTTCAGCATCTTTAATTCTTGACTCGTAGGCTGTCTCCAGTTGGGAAATCTCATCAGCAAACATTTTGGAGACATCACCTGCCCTCTTCTGGATGGTGCTTAAGTATTCACCTATCTGATGGTGTAGTGACTCTCCAAACTTGTCTTCAATGTCAATAATCTGGTCGTGAAGACGAGTCCTCTGCTCCTTAGCAGCTTTCTCAACATATCTCCCAAGCTGCAGGCCTAAACCTTTCTCAAAGTGCAAGTCTATTGCAGCTTTGACCTGAGAGCAGATGTCTGCTGTAAAGTCAACAGATGAAGTAGAAGGTGAGGCAGTACCTTGAGGCTTTGGATGAACTATCAGAGCTTTGCCTCTCTCTTCAGCTGAAAGATACTCTTCATTGAGGAATGAGGTAGTGGCCTTAACCAGATGGGTCATGATCTTTTCTCCTTTATCAATGAAGTGAGTCAAGGTATCTGAAGGCATGAAGTGAGCTGGTACTCTGACTACTTCTTTTTCAAGTTCCACTTTATCAGCTGGTTCAGCTGAGTCTTCTGCAGGGGCTGTTGCAACTGAGTCTTCCACCAAGGCTAGTGCAGCTGAGTCTTCCAGCTTTGCTTTGCTAGTTGTCTGTTGATCTGATGAGCCTTTTGGGACAGAGATATCATCAGTGTGGATTCCTAGAATCCTGTTGCAAACTGCAGTCAGGGCCTCTGCTGATAGCAGCTGAGCAAAAGTTTGAACTTGAGCAACTTCCTTTTGCTCCATTTCCCAATCGAGGAAATTTTTCTTTCCTCCCATTCCTTCCATGACCTCAAGAAGGTCATCCACATCATCTCTTCTGAGCTCAATCCAAGTACATATCCTAAGTACTTGTTCAAATTGGATTGATTCCTCATCAACACCGGGAGTAGTAGACTTGAGCAGGTTGGCTATCTTCATCCTCATTATCTTCTCCTTTGTGCACATAGGATAGTGCACCATTCTGAACTGAGGCAGAGAGGGCCCTGCTTGATCCAGGTCTATTGGAACCAAGTCTACTTGAGCAGATGGGGCAGTGAGGATAGGGGATTGAGTTGATGGGGCATTTTCCTCTGCTGTGTGAGTATCAGCAGGGGTTTGGGAAGTGATATCTTCAGGTTGGGTAGAGTGGTGAGATTGATCTTCAGTGGGTTGTTCATCAGCAGGGTTTTGAGTCTGCTGGGCTGGTTCTATTTCTACTTGAAGATCAGTAGATGGTTGAGCTTGATGATCTTGGACATCTGTTGTTTGAATATCAGCAGGGGATGAGGATGTGATCTGAGTTTGATCATCAGCAGGGGGTGTGGAGGTGGTCTGTGGTTGGTTGTCTGCTGTTTGAACATCAGCAGGGGTAGGCAATTATGGTTCAAGAGTTGATTGAGGCTGGGCTTGTTCCTCTGCTGTGTGAGTATCAGCAGGGATTTGGGCATCAGTGTTTGAAGGTTCAGATGGGTTGGATTCGTCAGAAGGGTGAAAGGATGCAAGAGGGGCTATACTCATAGGAGTAGGTAGCCTGGATTTCTTGGATTTCTTGGTGAAAGAAGAATTGTTCTTCTTTCTCTTCTGACCCTTTGACAGTTTAGAAGGTGTGATAGTGAGGGAGGGATTAGAAGTACCTGCCTTCTTCAAGGGAGAGGCAGTGGGAGTGGCATCTGAATCAGATGGGGAGATGAGCCCTGATCTGATTAGAAATCTTTTTTTGTGCTAAGGTCTGATTGTCATCATCATCATCCTCAGCAGCCTTCTTTTGGGCCTCTTCCTTGGAGAGCTCCTCTTCTTCTTCAGCAGAGTCATGAACAAACTCTTCTACCTCCTCAACAACATCTTTAGAGGATGCTTCAGCCAACATCTTTCTCTTCTCTTCTTTCAGCCTTGCTGCCTCAATAAGAGCTTCCTTCCTCAAATAATACTTGGATGTGTGGAAGGTCTTATGAGGTTCCATCTTGTATTTCCTTGGGAGCACTTCTGGAAGGATAATACTCAGCTTGTTGACAAAGCTGACAGTTGATGTTACCTTCCATTCTCTTGATTGGAGGTCCAATGTGACCTTCTTGGCCTCAAGGGCAATCCTATCCAAAAATAGCCCTTGCCAATCTCCATCAATCTGATCCCAGATTGCAGCCATAACTCTATCCTTAAGAGTAGTAACAGCATCATGACTGAATGTGTTACTTAATAGCATCTTTCCTGCAATGTCCATCAAGGTTTGAAACTTGGGGTCAAGTTGTGATTTCTTAAGTCCAGAGGCATTCTCAGCCTTGACTCTTCCACTGGTAAACATCTCCATATATTCCTTTTCTCTTCCCATAATGTAGGTAGAGATGTTTATTTCCCCCCTTGATAAACCGAACAATTCCTGAAGGATCTCTATTGAGATCTTAACTCTGTGTCCACCCATGACACTTTCAACATGAGCTCCCTTCATCACTGCATTTGAGTAGAAGATCAGCACATCTTGTTCATAGACGTTTGTTGGTGCTGCTTCCAGAAAATCACGAAGGTTGAGGTTGATGCAGCGAAGAAGGATCTCCTTGTTTGCAGCTGTATGTTTGCCCTTGAAAAACAGAGCATTCTCTGTGAAAATCTTCCCTTCCCTAGACCACTTTGTTGCATCTAGAGTTCCGGTGCTCTTGGTCTTCTCGTCGTAAATCTCAATGATTGCCATTCTGAGTGTTTGAGTGTTAGGTTTGGAATGCTTAAGAAGATTTGCAGAACGAGAGAGTTTGAGAGCAATTGAGTAATGTGAGCGAAAGGGTTTGGGAGAGGTTTAAGGGTTGTATATATATACTCCAGCAATTCTTGATCTAACGGTCAGATTTGATTTTAATGTGGAGTAGTACCCAAGATTTCCTTCTTTGATTTCGGGCCTTTCTTTAAATTTGGCTGCTGAATTTGCCATGTGGCAATTGTTGATTTGCTGGCAATATGGTAATCAAGTACTAATGACATCATTACCAAAAATAGCCGTTGTGACTAATTTTGTGGCAAGAATTGATCATCAAGGCCGTTTTCTATAAGTGAATTTCATTCCTTATATAGGCCAATTTCATTAATTACATTCAGGAATAAATCTAGAATGAATTACATGATCAAAGATAGTCATTATACTCTAAAATAAAGTGATCTGATCAGCAGAGTGAAGTCTTCTGATTTCTTCAAAAAGTCTGCTGATTTTCCTTGAAAGTCTTCTGGTCAGCTGAGTTGGTCTTCTGATCAGCTGAGTAGAGGATTGAGGTTTGCTGTGATGATCCAACCTAGTTGATGGATCTTCCAGCTTTGTTGTGAGTGATGATCCAACCTGGTTTGATGGATCTTCCAGCTCTATCTCTGAACCATGTAGGACCATCAAATCAATTTGTTGATGATCAGCCTGGATGATATCCCACTGGTTGAGATTGCCCTCACCATCTGATATTCCTCATCATCAGATGGGTTGTAGCATTGTGTCCTTGTTGAATTTCTTCGCTTCTCTTGAAAGGGAAGGAAGGTTGGAAGAGGCTTCAATGGAGTATGAAGAGAGAGCCATGGACTTGGTCTTCTTGATTTGTTTTGACATAGTAGCCTTTGATAACAAGCTCTCCATGTAGAACTTCCCCCTGGAGAAGAAGCTCTGCTTGCTTGCTACTTTGTCCTCTGCATCTCTCCTTCCTCTAGTTTTCAACAAGAACCACTACAAGAAAAAATGTCTAATACTACATTAATTTTAATACACTATGAAAAGAGTGTATTGAAAGTTATTCTATTAGTACATTAAATTTTCATAACCTAAACCTACACAAATCCATAACCTATTAATACAATATTAACAAAATGTCATAATATAATGATATTAAGACTTTTTGAAGAGTGTATTATTAGCTTTATTTTAATTTTAAAGAATTAATAATTTTGTAATAATAATATAATTCATTTTAACTTTCAAAAAAAAAAAAAAAAAGCGGGAGAGCAAAATTAAAATGTCCTTCCATCAACGTGCAATATCGTTCTTCCCCAAATTCCTGAAATCAACACTCCATTATTTTCTGAATCGCTTCCAATTCAATCGGCAGAATCCTCCTTCCATCAATCGGCCACAGTTCCTATGCTCCTTTCAATTCTTCAATCAAATGTCAACGTTATTCATCTGTTGCTGAATCTTCCTGTACAATGCGTTCAATAATATTATTCCTTAGTCTGCCGTCATTCAATTTTCGTAGTAAGGGTTTGTAATCTTTCCCTCTCTATTTTTATACCGCTGAAATCACCTTTATTTTTTTTAGGGTTTTGATTTTTGTTAATGTTTTTTTACCCCAATCTCAAAAAATCTAAGACGGAAAATTCAATTTCTTATTTATAAATATTTTCTTGTTCTAATTCTGAAATATGTATGTCTAATAGAGATATTATTAATTTATTGGTTATAGAACTCTTGCCCATGAAATTTGGGATAAATCTTTATTCTAATGTCGTGAACTTTATCATGGGAATTCAACTTATTCATTGTCATCTGATAGCTTTTGGATTTTTTTGACTCATTATAGCAAGTATAAAGTAATTCGATTCAATGTTCTTGTTCTTGATGGGTTTATAATGGTCGTCACTTAGAGAGCTTGATTCATTGTTCTTGTTGATTAGGTCATGAAATAATTTGATTGTTTGTTGATTTGAAATTCTTATTTGTATTCAATTAACCAAAAGAGCTATATTTGTATCACATTGAATCCCCTCGTTCCGAGTTTTCCTCGTTTCGCAAACATACATGTTTCCCTAATGTTGAAGGTATATATATACTAAGCTTGAAAAGTATTTAAGTTAGAAATAAATGTGCATATATAGGCTTAAAATTTGATTAACTTCAATTTTGTTTAATAAATCCTATTGGTAGCCTCATGCTGATTTTGGAGTTAAGCTTCTAGGTGCTGATGCAATATCCATACCTGGTGTATACAGAATCATACAGGTATACATATATATATCTACTCTAATTATCTCATTAAATTAAATTTATTTTCTAGTTAAAATTGAATTACATTTTATATATGCTTCTTCAGGAACTCACCAAATATCAAGTTGCTGACATGTACTTATGGCCTAAAAGCCTTGAAGTTCAAATAATGGACCCTATAAAGTACATAACCACTTCATGTTAATTTATTCATCTTTACAAAACAATAATATTTATGTCACTTGCTACTCATAGAGTTATGCAGAGACCAGTAGGAGTTTTGAATGTGACTGTTGTGAAAGCAATGAAGCTGAAAAAGAACGATCTCTCCGGCTCTTCCGACCCTTATGCCATCCTAGAATTCACGGGCGACAAGTTCTCGTCCAAGCAGACGAGCGAAAAAAGAACAACTTGAACCCCAGATGGAACGAGGAATTCACCATGCCGGTTAAGGACCCTCAAACTCAACATCTATTGTTAACTCTCTATGATTGGGAACAGGTAAATACTTGATTCTTCTTCATGAGTTAATATCAAAATACGTCCTGAAACTTAGCCCGATTCTACTTTCATTCATCTTTTGGAAAATATTCTGATAATCAACTGGCTTCCTCTGTTTGTGATGGTAATTAATATAGGTGGGATCACATGATAAGATGGGTATGAATGTGATTCACTTGAAAGATTTGACACCTTAAGAACCTAAAGTTTTTACAGTTGATATTCTCAAGAATCTCAACCCCGACAATATTCAGAACCTAAAGGCTCGCGGGCAGCTCCTCTTGGAACTCAATTACAAGCCTTTCGACGAGAAAGATATGCCTATCAATTTTCAAGGCACCGAAAAAGTGAAGAAGGCTCCGGAAGGGACGCCCGAAGGCGGTGGTGTACTTGTTGTGATCATCCATGAAGCTCAAGATCTTAAAGGGAAGCACCATTGCAATCCAGCAGCTAATTTCCACGTTAAAGGAGAGCACAGAAGAACTAAGGTAAATGAATTAATTTCCTCTCTAAAAGTTTAAATTCGTAGATGAAACAAAATTCTTTAAAGAGGGATGATTAATATAGCGAATTAGTTTTTGCTGCATTGCATTTGTATATGGTGAATTTATGATGAGTACTTTTCGATATAGTGAATCTTCAATTTAACTAGGTACTATATCTTTTCATCTCTTTATCTATTTGATATGATTTATAATTCTTGTGGCTGGGTTAATGGTAGTCACTTAGAGAGATTGATTCATTGTTCTTGTTGAATAGGTCATGAAATAATTGGATTGTTTGTTGATTTGAAATTCTTAATTGTATTCAATTATAAAAAACTGAGATTTAACCACAGAGAAGAAAAACAAAGGATGAACAGTAGAGCCGAACTGAATGTTACGAAATCGGGCCTCGTTTTGCTCCTTGCATCAAATTCAAGTTATAATTAGAAAAACTTTTATTTTTATTTTTATGGAAGCTTGATTACTTTGATCCTTGCATGTGGCCATGGATTTATTGTGTGGATTTCGAGCATAACCTTACTCATATATTTTTTTCGAAGTACAGTTGTTATTATCTTACTAAAGTTACTGGTCTGTTTATGTTCATTCATATTTTCTCTTAATTTACATTTTCCAAATTGTGTTTCTGCAGTACTTTGGATCAAGTAATATGCTACAGTACATGTTTTTGCTAAAGATGGACAGTAGTACGTCTGGATATAAAAAGGTGAAGATCGATCGATTTGTTGACCTTCGAAGAAGCTTTTTACCAAAGATCGGAGGATTAGAGAACATGGTCTACTTTATCGGAATAAACTCTATAAAAATTGTGTTGGGTATTTGTATAGAAGAAAAAGTTAGAATAATATGTCTTAGTTATTTTGTTTGGAAATTTTTGGAAGAGAATATTGTTTAATTTACAATTGTTAATGAAAATACATGTTTTCAATATTAGAAAAATATTTATTATTAATATTTTTTGTGAATTGCATGATTATTATTATTAATCTAATAAGACATGATAGTGTCATTTTACCTATTGAAATTGACTATTATAGAATACATATCGCTACAGTCTATATTGTATTATTAACAATTAACAATTAATTTATAAATTGATTATTAATTATTAATTGAAAATCGGTAGTTATTTAAGTGTAGTGGAAACTACGTTATCACTCCATTTAATAATGTGGTAATAAGTTAATACCTATCCTTACATTAGATTACATGACATTAAAAGAAAATGTCATATTAAATTAAGTGTACTAACAAGTGACATGTAACTACAATTATAAATGTCTTGAAAAACTGTTTTTCTTGTAGTGAACGTCTCTCCTTCCTCTAGTTTTCATAGGCATACTTATGTTGAGTGAACCAAGTATGCTGATCTGCATCATCTTCATCTTCAGGACAAATCTTCATCTCCTTCACCCAAGACCTTGGTTGAGGGATGATCTCCATTCCATCTGTTCTTTCGATTTTCTCCATACCTGAAACAAGAATAATAGTTAGTAATTTGTGTTCTTAGGTGTTCCCATAACTTCCTCCTTTTATAGGGGTAGAAATGAGGTAGTGGAGTGAAAAATGACAAAACTATAGAGTTGATAGGTCTGAATTTCTGAAAAGTTACTTCTTAAGATCAACAATGAGATTCTTGATCTAAGGGTTCACATTTAAAGATATTCAGACTTTATCTTATGGAATGCAGAAATTATAAATTTTGAACAGGTGTTATTTGGAATCCGTACAGTGCATGTATACTGTTTAGTCGGTGAGGATGGTGTATTAATCCAACCAAGTATAACTCAATAATATACTGTATGTATGTATAAAAATAAAGTATTTTATGAAGAATAGTTTATTATTATACATAGATATACATTGCCTTGAGTAAAGATAACAAGTAACTTTGTTCAAGTCTTCTGAATGTAAGTATATATATATATTTGTGCAATGCAGATTTTAGAGTATTTCATCAAGGATTCTTAAGGTATCATTGATTCCCCTTGATTAGATGACTCTATGTTTTCCCTCAACTTTATTTGTCTTCATTGGGAAAGTACTTACCTGAAGATGAGGGTGTCTATTCACCTCATCTGATCCTCCTAGCCTGCTGCAATTTGTATTAGCTGAGGTCTTCAGCTGATCTTTGCTCTTCATGTGCTTGGATCCAGGAGTCCTAAGCTGTAGCATAGGGTCTTGAATCTTTCTTCAGCTAGGGGCTTAGTCAAGATGTCTGCTCTTTGGATATCTGTGTGAATTTTCTCCATCTTGATGTCCTTCTTTTCAAGGTGGTCTCTTATGAAGTGGTGTCGAATGTCGACATGCTTGCACCTTGTGTGGAGGACTGGATTTTGAGTGATGGCAATGGCACTGCTGCTGTCACAATAGATAGGGACTTCTCTTGCCTCTACATTGTAATCCTTGAGTTGTTGAACTAGCCAGAGCAGCTGACTACAACAACTTCCAGCTGCCATATATTCTGCTTCAGTGGTGGAGGTTGCAACTGAAGTTTGCTTCTTTGAGAACCATGATATCAACTTGTTGACTAGGAATTGACAGGTTCCAGATGTGGATTTCCTATCAATTCTACATCCTCCATAGTCTGAGTCAGAATAACCACTCAATTCTAGATTGTCATCAGCAGGGTACCATAGTCCTAGATTGACTGTTCCTTTTAGGTACTTGAGAATCTTCCTTGCTGCTTCTAGATGACTTTGCTTTAGGTTTGCTTGAAACCTAGCACATACTCCTACAGCAAACGTTATGTCTGGTCTGCTGGCTGTAAGGTATAGTAGAGATCCAATAAGTTCTCTATATTCAGATTGATCAACTGCCTTTCCAGACTCATCTGGTTCCATTTTGAAGGAAGTCATCATTGGAATTCTTGCAGTCTTACTTTGTAGAGCTTTGAATCTTTCTAATAGGCTCTTGGTATACTTGGACTGGTTGATGAAGATCCCTTCTGGACTCTGCTTGACTTGAAGTCCTAGGAAGTAATTCATTTCACCCATCATGCTCATTTCAAACTTTCCTTGCATAAGTTCAGAGAACTTCTTGCACATGTCTTGATTGGGTGATCCAAATATAATATCATCTACATATATTTGCACCATTAGAATGTCTTCTCCTTCTTGTATTCTGAAGAGTGTTCTATCAACTTTGCCTTTTGTGTAACCATTGTCAAGTAGGAATTGTGACAATGTGTCATACCAAGCTCTAGGGGCTTGCTTCAGACCATAGAGAGCCTTCTTCAGACGATATACTTGATCTCCTTTTTCAAATCCTGGAGGCTACTCTACATACACTTCTTCTACCAGAATACCATTTAGGAAAGCACTTTTGACATCCATTTGATATACCTTGAAGCCCATATATGATGCATAAGCTAGAAACAGTCGAATGGCTTCTAATCTGGCTACTGGAGCAAAAGTTTCATCATAGTCAATCCCTTCAGATTGTGAATATCCTTTTGCAACTAGCCTTGCTTTATTTCTAGTTATCACATCATTTTCGTCTTTCTTGTTCTTGAATACCCACTTTGTTCCTACTACATTGTGGTTTTCAGGACGATCTACCAATTCCCAAACTTCATTTCTTTCGAATTGGTTTAGTTCTTCTTGCATAGCAGTGATCCAATTGCTATCTGTCATTGCTTCTTCTATGTCAGCTGGTTCAATGTTGGACAAGAAAGCACACCAGCAGAACATAGATGATTGGGGGTTCTGATTCAGTTGTCTTCTGGTCTTGACACCTGAGTCTGCTCCTCCTAAGATGAGGTTTGATGGATGGTTGTTCCTCCATGTATGCCTCACAGGTGTGTGTGCATTAGATGAGCTTGAATTCTCATCTGTTCTAGTGCTATCAGGAGGGTTGACTTGATTAGGTCTATCATCATCTGTATCTTGTGTGTCAAAGAGATCATTCCCCCTTGCATTTGGGATTGTTGCATCTTGATTCTGGTCAGTTTGCTCAGCTTGAGTTTGAGATCTAGTGACAGGTCTATGAGGCTTATCCTCCTCTGGTTCTTCAGGGAAAGGTTCATTGATTTCAATGAACTCATCTGGTCTGGACTTGATCACTAGTTGTCTCATCTGTTCTGCAGCTGAGTTTGTTTCTACTGCACTCTTTTCACAAGATTCATAAAAAACAACATGAGGTGTTTCTTCCAAAAGAAGGGTTCGTTTGTTGAGTACTCTAAATGCTTTGCTAGTAGAGGAGTATCCTAAGAATATCCCCTCATCTGCTTTGGCATCAAAAGCATTCAATTTACTCTTCCCATTGTTGTGAATGAAACACTTACAGCCAAATATATGAAAGTAAGATACTCTAGGTTTTCTTCCTTTCCACAGTTCATGTGGGGTTTTCTCATGAATTTTGTGAATACCTGACCTGTTTTGAGTGTGACAAGCTGTGTTGATAGCTTCTGCCCATAGCTTCTTAGGAGTTGAGAATTCAGCAAGGAGTGTTCTTGCAGCTTCCTTGAGTGTTCTGACTCTTCTTTCAGCTACACCATTTTGTTGAGGTGTTCTTGCTGAACTTGTCTCATGCTGAATACCATTAGAAGTACAATAGGCAATAATATAAGAGTTAATAAATTCAGTGCCTTTGTCACTTCTAATCTTCACAATTGGTTCTCCTTTCTCTACTTGGATTCTCTTCAATAGTTCAGGGAGCTTCTGCTGAGTTTCACTCTTCTTGTATAAGAAGATAACCCAAGTAAACTTGGAGTAGTCATCTACAACAATAAGAGTGTACTTTCTCCCTGTTAGTGTGGTTGGAGTGATTGGTCCAAAGAGATCCATGTGAAGCAATTCAAGAACTCTGCTGGTTGATGCTGTCTTCTTGGTCTTGAAGGAGACCTTTGTTTGCTTTCCTTGTTGACATGCATCACATACCTGATCTTTACAGTAGAGTTGTTCATAGTCTTAAAGTTCAGATGACTAAGACGTTTGTGCCATAGCCAGCTGACATCTTTAGGGCTTTTCACAAGCAGACATGTATCCTTAGGACAACTGTTCCAATTTGCAAGATACATACTTCCTTTTCTAGATCCTGTTAGAAGGTTTTGTTTTGTTCTTTTATCACTTATGAGACACTCATCTTTAGAGAATTTTACTGAGTAACCAGTGTCACAAAAATGAGAAACAGATAATAAATTAAACTTTAAACCTTCTACATATGATACATCATGTACCTCAATGTCACCATTTTTAAGGGTGCCATATCCTTTTGTGTTACCGTGCGCGTTATCACCAAAGAAGACTTTTGGACCTTTCTTCTCTATGTAGTTGGTCAGCAGGGCTTTGGTTCCTGTCATGTGAGTTGAGCATCCACTATCTATGTACCATGTTTCTCCTGCTAGACCTCCTCTTCTGTATAGGTCCCTCCTTTCCTGCAAGAAAGGTTAAGTCTTAGGTACCCATTTTGTCTTGGGTCCTTGGGTGTTAGTACTACCCTTGGGAACCCACATATACATTGGTCGTTTGAACAACCTTGAGCATTTGAGTTGTTTCCCTCGGGCATCACAGAACCAAATCTTACCAGTTAGCACCTTGGACTGATCTGATTTGTTACTTGTGTCAGCTAAGTAGTAGTCAAATAGTTTTCCTTTATAGGAGTGAACATACATTATCTTTTGACTAGTTACATTCGGCCTGGGTGCATTAGCTGGACGATGCACACGATTATATGGACCATACTCTTCTGTTCTCACAATATCATAAGAGATAGGGGGTGCAAAGAGAACAAATTTGTTTGAAGAAGACTTCTTCTTCTTGGCTGGAGCAGCATACAGCTGAGACTGTCTCAAACGAGATGGTCTAGGCTGTTTGTTGTTCCTCTGTACAAACTTGGGGTTAACTTGTCTTTTACCGTTTTTGGTGTTGGAATAGTTAGCCTTAGCTGGTACAGATGCCTTTTGGTTCATATTAGGTTCATTGTATTTAGAACACTCACCCTTTTCATGTGTCTGAGTAGTGCACTTGTTAGGTGTACTACCCCCAGCTGGAGAGGATGTTGATGGATTGAGTTCATAGCCAAAACCCATCTTATTGCCATTTGATCTATAATATTCAGAGATACTTTCAATAGTTGTAGATGCTTTATTGAACTCTGATATCTTTTGATTTAGGCATTCCTTCTCCTTTTCTAAGAGCTTGTGTGCTTGGAAGAGGTCATCGAACTTGGATTGTAGTGAACGAAATTCCTTAGTTTCTAAAGCTTGAGTTTCTAACATCCCCTCATACAACTGAGTTATTGTAGTATTTTCTTCCTTAAGAAGTTCCACTTCTCTGGTCAATCTTTCATTCATTGTGACCAACTCAGGGGTGTTATCAAACTTAGTCTTTTTCAACTTAGCAATTTCTTTCCTTAGATCCTTGTTCTCCTCTTCCACTTCTATAAAAGCTCTAATGGCAATATCCAGATCACCTTTTACCTTTCTTAAAGATTGATAATAGGTGTCTTCTGATTCGCCTTCAGATGAGTTTATCTCATCTGTTTGTGAAAAAATAGGTGAATGGAAAGTAGTAGTATAGGAATTTACCTCAATTTCACCTATGGCCATCATAGCTAGATCATCTGAATCTTTTGAGAAGATTTGACAGTCTGGTGATGTAGGAAGTTCATCACTATGATATTCAGATTCTTCAGTCACCATTGCTTGCTTATCTGAATTTCTTCTGTCTCTTCTTGGCCTTGTTTCTTCTTTGTCATCCAAATCCAGCTCAGGGCATTCATAGACATAATGTCCTGGTTTGCCACAATTGAAGCATGATCCAGATTTCTGATTTGAGTTGCCTTTCCTTGGAGGAGTGGCATCTCTTCTTCTAGATCCTCGGCTGTTAGATGACTCCACATCTTTTCTAGGATGTCTTTCTGGTGTTCTTTCTCTGGAACCTCTGGAGGGTGAACTGGCTCTCCTATCTTTGTAGTTCCTATAGAATTTTCTATATTTGCTGTTGAGAGTGTTCATCCTTTCGAATCTCTTGATCATAAGAGCCATTTGCTCTTTCAGACTCATGTCTGATCCTTCAAAGTCTTCTATTTTCAGTGAGGTCTTGCCAGATGAGGTACTTGCAGCTTTTGTATTGGCTGCCTTGAAGGCTACAGTCTTGGAGGTAGATGGGGTTGCAGTTGGCTCATCACTTCCTGAGTTTTCTTCTCTGTCAAGGTCATATTCATGAGCTTTTAGGTTCTGAAATAGAGTTTGAGTAGACCACTTCTTGATATCTTGAGTTCTTTGATGATGGTCTTCTTGAGTTTCCATCTCTTGGGTAAAGAGTCCAAGATCTTCAAGTTTTTCTGTCACATCCCGATTTTAGGGGCCTAGATGAAAACACTATATAATCTAGCAATTGGTCTAAAAACATGCATATTTTATAAAATTTAGCAGCGGAATTAAATTGGTAAGTTAATGCTAAAAAACATTTAAGAAATTCATATTAAAATTAAACTCAAAGGACAAGACTCAAACATTTGTTTCATAAGAAAATAATGCAGCACGTTAATTAAGAATGTGTTTAACTCAAGATGTGACTAAACAAAATAGTATAGAGAAAACTTTGCATGGCAAGACATCCACATTCACCGTCCCTCCGCTACAACTCCGTCAATCTGAAAATATTAAATAGATTGGGGTGAGCAAACAACTAGCTCAGTGGGATTCTTTTGTCACAGTTAAATATAACATATGAATAAAACCATCAACTCATAAACATGCATATTAAAATACTTATTTTTCATTGGCATCAACTCACAAACATGCATATTAAAATACTTATTTTTCATTGGCTATACCAATGATGCGCTGGCTATACCAACGATGCGCTGGCTGAACCAACGATGCACGGTTTCCCGCGAATAAAATATTTATTTTTCATTGGCTATACCAATGATGCGCTGGCTATACCAACGATGCGCTGGCTGAACCAACGATGCACGGTTTCCCGCGAAATAAAACATGCGTTAACGAATAACTTGTAAAGTCATAACATGCGTTAACGATTAGCTTGTAAAATTCATGTAGCAAGTAACAATATCATTCAAATGAACATTTAAAGGTGACAAATATATCCAATCAAATAGTAAGAAAATCCCACCTTAAAGTCTTGATTAATCTCGTAATTATATAGCTTGACTTATCACGTACGTCTCTCGTCACCGTGTATTTGTTTCTTGAAGGAGGCAGCGAATTTGTAATTTGAGGTTTGCAAAATTTAGGGTAAAAATTATATATATAGAGATTAAAATTGGGCTTGACATAAGGATTAGGGTTTAAAATCTTTAAGGTCTGAATTTAAATGGGCTTTAAATATTATTTTAATACATTAAAAATTATAATATAAACTTAAAACAAATTAAATGGATAATTGAATATATATTTATATATCCATATTATAAATTTTACGGGTGTTACATTTTCTCTCTATTTGTATACTTCTTGCCTAGAGATTCAATCTCATTTATGATCTTTGTACATCTATTGTCCAGCTGATCAATAGTTTCTTCTGGCTGCATCTTGAGGTGCTCAAACTTCTTGACTGCTGTTGACAATTTGCTTTCCTTGATCAGCTCAGTTCCTTCACAGAGGAGTTCCAATGCCTCCCACATTTCTCTAGCTGACTCACAGTGGATTACCTTTGCAATGTACTCATTTGGGAGAGTTTGCATGATGTAATCTTGAGCAATGCTGTCAAGGTTTGACTGCTTCATCTCTTCTGGTGTGAGGTCCTTCATGGGCTTGGGAACAAGTTCTCCAACTGGAACTTCTGGATCACCATTTGCAGTGTTGACTGTCATAATGGTGATTGGGCCTTCTGTGATCACTGACCACATCTTGTAATGGACTGATGTGAGATTCTTCCTCATCCTGATCTTCCAGTAATCATAATCCTCAACTGAAAACTTAGGCAACTTTCGCATATTAGCACTCATGCTGTATGAGTTTTCAAAAACAAGGTTTTTCAAAAGAATAGATCTGTTCAAGAGGACTACAGAAAGACTCCCTCAAGTCTTCTGATAATCTAGAGACAGTAGTCCGTTAGAACCACAACTCTGATACCACTTGTTGGTCCCTGAACGAGTAGTGAATGGGATTAAAGTCTAGAGGGGAGGGGTGAATAGACTTTAAAACTTTTTCAAGAGAGTTGGGAACCTCTTCTGATTGCTATGTCAACTGGACTACAAGTCTGCTGGTCCAGATGACTATAGTGAAGAGATTATATGCAGAATTATGGTAGGCCTTGATTAGACTCGTTCTTTTAGTTTCTTTTGAAAGTGTTAACTTGTTTACTTAAAGAAAGTACTCAGTTGATGCTGGTTTGAAAGTTATGGCCTGAGTTGAAGAATGTTGAAGACACAGTATGCACTATATAAAAATATATGGAAAGACAGAAATGTAAAGTGAAGAAAGGTAAATAACACCAGGTTTATGGTGGTTCGGATATACGTTCCTACGTCCACTCTCACGTCCTAACGTGATGTTTAATCCCTTTAATTTACCAAAAATTACAAGGGGCTTGTCCTTTATAGTCCCAAGGATAGGACTTTGAGATCTGAGCCGTCCTAACAGCTACGGTCTCCACAAGTGATTGTAAGCACTTGCACTTTGAGGGGTTCAAAAACTTTAACCTTTCGGTGAGGGTTTGGGGTTTTTGAAGAGTATCCAACTAATGGTTCAAGCTTATAAATTTCTTAACCACTATGCCTAAAACAATGGATATACAATATGAACAGGTTTCAGGTTCTTATGGGTTGGATAGAAATCACTTAAGAGCTACAAATATTCTAAGGCTTTCTGGGCTCTTGGAGAATTCTTAAAACAGTATGGCTTTTTGCTTGATTGCTTGCTTAGCTTGTTGAATTCTCTCGTTGTGACTTCGTACTTGTGATTTCTCATCCTCTTGTATTTATAGTGGTGATTGCTTGCAACTAGCCGTTGGAGTTGACTAGCCGTTGGGGCAATCTTTCCATAATGGCTTGATTCCTTGATTCCAGCCGCTTGATTGCTTCAATCCTGGGATCATGTCAATCTTCTAAATAAGGTAGGTCTTCGTTTGAATTGCAAGATGACTTTGGAATCAGCCGAGTCCTGGAAGAGTACATAGTCTTCTGATCTATACTACTAGTCTTCTGACTACTCTTCTGGCCTTAGGTCTTCTGTCTTCTGATATCAGTCGAGTAATACTCTTCTGATCTGGCAAATCTTTTGTGCTGCTTTAGGCCATCTTAAACTTGGACTCCATCAGATAAGTAGGTATACAAGCACCTTACTTAACTGGTCTTCAAGGATCTTCTAGTCTTCAAGTCTTCTACTCTTCTCATCTTGAGGATAGGCATGTAAGCCAGGGCTGTGCTGATCAGCTGATATCAATATAGTTGATCACACAAGACTAGTCTAAGCTGTTCTATACAAGTCAGCTGATCCTATTACATTTATAAACTCTAAGTGTTTTGGCCATCAAAACTATTCTAACATCAAGTGGGGCTTAGGGTGAATTTATATCCCAACAAGATCTGTCCTAGTGGGACCCACTCAGCAACTTTGGGACCCACTCAGGCATGTTGTTCAGACATTTTGACCTTTACAGAAGTCAAAACACATCTCAGGATGTTTGTCCGAATTAATAGGGTGATAATTGCTATTTTTAGCATTGATTTGACATTTAAAAGGTTTCTTAGTCTAAGAGTAGGCCATTTTAGGATGGCGTGTGTTATTAAGATTTTTGCCACCAAAATGGCAAATCAGCATTTAATGCAAAATCTTCATTAAGATTACATGAATTCTTGTGCCATCATCAAAGCCATTGATTATCAAGTAACCTTCATCAAACCGCCCCAAACCCACTATCCCTCAATATTCAATTGGTTTTAAACCTTATCCACCTTCACAAATTATTAACCAACGGTTAATAATTTTGCCTTCATATAAAAACTCTTAGGTTTTACCCACCTTCCTCAAGCACTCATATTTTCGAACCCTTAAGCATTTTGAAAATTCTCTCAAAACCTGCAACTTTTCTCCAAACCTTTCTATCTCTCAAAATTCACCTATGGCTCCCAAAATCAAAAGAGAAGAGCTAGTAGATTTCAATGATTCCTCATTGGACATTGACTTCTCTTATCTCTGTAATCCAAATTCTCTTTGGTTTGAGAAGTTAGTAGCCTTTGATAGCCCAGATACAGAAGTTCATCCAGTTCTCCATTGGCTAAGGGAGGCAGGGCTTGAAAAGTTCTTAGGCACCAAGCCTGATTCTTGTCTAAATCCATTTATGGCCGAGTTCTTTGCCCATCTCAGATGGAAGGGCAAAAAGGGTGATGTGTGCACCAAGTTGACTTATGCTGAAGAAGATGAAGAAGAAGAGAGTCAACACACCATCATCTTCACTTCTAAGGACCTTGATGCCAGTTTTGGGCTACCATCTGAAGGACAAAATCCAGAGCTCTACAGAGAGGGAGAGGAGCAGGAGTTCTACAATCCATGGATGATAGTACCCAAAAAGCTAGTAAGTGCTCAGAACAAGAACACTTTAAAACCAGTTTATAGGCACTTGTTTGATTGTGTAGTGAAAAGCTTATTGAGCCATTCTGGAAGTGTGGAACAAATCAGTATGCCAAAATTGAGAGTGATGGCTGCTGTGATTGACTCTGCTGAGAAGAGAGTCAAGTTCGACTGGAAAAGTTTCATTCTAGACAAAATGATGAATGAAAAGTTCAAGTTCAAAGAGGTGAAGCATCACAAGGTAGTGGTGGATGGTAGACTTCAGTTTTGCACAAGAGCTAGCTTGCTCTTGGAAAGATTTGCTCACTACACCCACCTCCAAGCAAAGCCAAAGCCTTTTCCAGCCTAAAAGGTGATGTTTCGAAAGTTTTCCTCCAAGACTGAAAAGAGGAAGCAAGAGGCTGCTTCCAAGAAAGCCTTAACTGTTGCACCAACTGTCAGATCCTCTCCAAGAAAGAGGAAAGCTCAACCTGTGAAAGCTCAGCCAAAGATGAAAAGGATGAAGAAGATCCTTAGTGAATCCTCTCCAGAAAGCCAATCTAGAAGTGGAGGTGCCACTTCTGAGGAGATTGAGAAAGTGGCAGAAGAAGGGGTAAGCCCTCGTGAAGAAAGTGAAGAAGTCAGGGAGTTTGTCCCCTTGCAACCTGAGTCTGTAACAGAGTTTAGAGACCTTGAGAAGCAAACAAAGTCAGAGAGAAGGAGAAGGATTATAAAAACTTCTGAGAAGCAGAAGTTGATGGAGGAAGAGAAGAAAAAGAAGGAATTCTTCAAGGAGATTAGACAAGCAAGTAGGTCTAACTCCAAGTAAAAATCAAAGCCCAACAGCCCTGAAGCCAACTCTCCTGATATTCAATCTCAAAGAATATCACCAAGGCATGAAGAAGAGGAGTGCAAGACTCCTGAAATGCCCCAATTGTGGCCAAGAAAGTTTACTCTCTTGAAGGTGCCCCTGACAGGTCAGGTATTGATGTGCTGGCTGATTTAGCCAATATTGAAGACAGGCCATTCTCCCCACTTGATCCCAGACTTCTCTCCTATACCAAACTTCTTGAAACAGTTCTTCAAGAAGGTGATCAAGTTGTTTATCCACCCATTCCAGCCATTCCAATAACCTCCTCAGGAACATTGCTCTCTAAAGCACCTGAGTCCCAAATTGTCTTAAGTTCATCTGAACCCAATCCTTCTGAACCCAACCTATCAGAGCCCCAGCCTAACCTACCTGAATCCCAATCCAACCCCCCTGAATCCCAAGCCAACTCTTCTGATGGAGATGGAAGTGATGAAGAGTACACATATGAGGGGATGCTGAGGCAAATTGCCAAGGCCAATGTGGATGAGTTGTACCCAGGATTGAAGGCTTATCCTAGATTACAACAACAGTTCTATGATCTCAGGGCACTTGTTGAGATCAAGGATAGAACTATGGTGGAGATAGCTCAAGCTATCAAGGATAAGGGAGCTAGCTGGTGGCAGGTTGAAGAAAACAGGCTTTTACACTTTACCAATGTAAAAGAAGTCCAGTGTGTTGACCACTGAGGCCTTGTTTTGCACAATAGTCCATGAGAAGGTGCTTGCTGAGAGAGAAAGAATTGCACAAGGAGTCAAGCATCCTGATAGCACCTCTGATGAAAATGATGATGATGATTACAACACCAATCCCAACCCTCCTGGCCTCAATTCTGCTCAGGTACATTACTTGACCAATCATTCTGTTAAGGACTTTGATCACTCAGAGGAGTTGACCAAGGGTGGTGACTCAGTCCAAGATGCATTGACCAAGGATGGTTCTTCTGAGCCTGAGGCACAGCTTGACAATGCTGAGACTTCCATGGGAGAAGCTGGTTTGACTACAGCCTCATCAATGTCAGGAAAGTTGGACATTGACCAGCCTTTAGTCATTCAGGATGACTCAGTGGCCTTGGGATGCCCAAGCACTGTGATCTCCCAACAATTGCCCTCTGTGGATCCTGTTGAGGATATGGAGGTGTCAGGTTTAGGAATTGAAGGAGTTGAAAAGGTTGATAGCTTGAAAAAATCAGAGGGAGATGGTGAGGATTGTGTGATTACTGGTAGCTTGAGTGCACCAAATTTAGAGGGAGATGAAGTAGAAATATTGGGTGCAGCCCAATATGAGAGTCAGGCTATTCTTCAAGTCAAATCTGAACTTGATGAATCCCTTGGTGAAAGGAGGCCTGAGTTTCCAGTGAATGTGAGTCCATCTTATGTGAATGAAGAAAAGAATAAAGTTGAAAATGAGAGCATAGGTGCTGATGTATCAGACCCATTGGGAGAAGAAAAGAATGAGGGTGTTGAGGGAGATTTTACTAACACTTTGAGTTTTGCAGATTCTGTTGCTGTTACTATTGAACAAATTTTTGCAGATGCTTCCCTCACAGATATTCCAGTTGATGCTGACATTGACCTTGAAGCAGTCCTAGCAAATGTGTCCACCTTGAACAAAATGTACTTTGAGCAAGCCAATGCCACTGAGCTGGTTTACAGATTGCTACTCAGACTGCAACCATCATTGAAGAGCAATCATAAAAGTTGGACACATTGGTCAGGGAAGTTGGGAAGGCACATGCTGCAACAGTGGATACCCTTGATGGCCAAGGCAAAACTCTAGCCTCTGTGGAGATGAGGCTTACTGGCTCAGAAGAAGTGATCTTGCCAACTTTGGATGCAAGAATTTGTGGTGTTGAAACTGGACTGCAAACAGTTTCAACAGAGGTAACCAAGGCAAAGGATGCAATGTCAAAGTTCACAAGGTCAGTAAAGAAAGAGCAGCAGGGCCTCAAAGATCTCTACAAGCACAATGTGAGGGCCTTGAGAAGGACAATCAAAGATGCATTGAGGCAAAGGAAAGCAGCTTAGAGAGGAAGGCTGAGGAGCTGAAGGCTGCTATGGTGAAAGAAGCTGCTGAGAAGTTCACAGTTGAACTAATGGCCAAGGTGTCTGATCAAGTTGTGGCCAACCTCACTGATCAACTGCAAGCCAAACTTGATCAATCACTGAAAACAACTCTGGATGCCATTGTTGCTCAGAAAATGAAGCCAGTCCACACCTTCTTGAGCATGGCTGATGACAAAATGCAGAACATTCATGATGAGAATGTGTATCTGCTGCAGGAGTTGAAGTCCCTCACTCATGCTCACTCACATCTCTCTGTCTCTATGAGTGAGTTGAAGCCCCAGTGTTTTGATAATGCCAAAAAGGGGGAAAGAGTGAGAGCTAGAGCTAAGGGAACCTTGAAGATTGGTGAATCCAAAGTAAAGGAGAAGGTCCCTGAACTTGAGGAGGAGGAAGAAGAAGACATTGGGAAAGGCAAAGGCCCAATGAACATTGAGAATTTGACTGAGGAAGAGCAAATCCAGGTTGCTGTCAAGGAGTCTATGATGTCAGTAATGGAAAGTCAGGCAAGAAGGGAACAGAGACCTGGTGGTGAGTCTGCAGGCCTTGACCCTAAGGAGAAGGTTACTGAAGTAAGGGGGAAGGTGACAAGGGCATCTGAGAGAAAGAGGAAGGAACAAGCCTTCAATGAATTCCCAACCAGCCTGACCCTTCCATCAGAATTCCAATCTGAAGATTCAACTCCACTGAGGCAGTCTAAGAGGTTGAAGAAAGCAGCCAAGTTGCCTGATATTGAAGAAGAAGATATTGAAGAAGAAGTACAGGACAGAGAGCCTGAAGTCAGAGTGCCCAAGCTTGCTGATGATCCTTCTAAGTTGTTTGAAGAAGGTTTTGGAAAGGATCCTAAGACACAGGAGAAGCTAGCTCTTCAAAGAGCTAAGGAAAGAATGGATCTGTTGGTTGAGGCCAACAAAGCAAGGGATGAGAGAAGGGCAAACTTCAAAGCTCCAAGAAAGAGGGCTTCTTACAGAAGACTCAAACCTCAGATACTTCAAAGATGGGACACTCAGTACCCTCACCATGATAAGTGGGTGCCAATCTCACTAAATGATGCATGGGAGGAGGCCAGGAGAAGCTTTGTGTATGACTTTTATGTCATAGGGAAATGGCTTGAAGAGAGTGTTGATGAAGTCTTTGTGCAGTTCATGTTTGAGAACCATAGGGACCTGTACCAGAAGCTGTTTGCAGCAGCTGAGATGGCTAGAGTTGAGTTCAAGGCCCCTGGTCCTATTCTGTACATGCCTCCAAAGTTCAATGGGAACCTTATTGATGAGGGAAAGATTCTGGAGGAGTTCATCTCAATCATGAGGATGGAGAAGATGAAGCCTGGCCCTAAAGGATCCAACAAGGATATTTGGGAGTTGAAGAAGAGGGTCTGGGCTCAGTATGGCATTGCCCCTCAAGATGATGGAACTCTCTAAAGCATAAGTTCATTCCTTCCCTATCTTTCTATGATTTCTGTTCATGTTGTTATCTTGTTTCATTAGTGTCAGTTTAGTGAGTCCTTTTGATTTTCTGTACTGTAATACTCTATGTCATATATAAAAGGATCACTATGTTTCTATCAAGAGATAACAACTCATTATCTCAACTAACCTGACATGACATATTTACTTGATCTATTGTGCTAACAGTTTCTTTCAGGAAAGATGACCAGATCACTCATCCTGAAGGTAAAGTCTAGTATAAGTTAAGCTCCCTTTGTAATAGGTTTTGGCATCATAAAAAAGGGGGAAATTGTTGGGAATAAAATGATTTTGATTTAGATACCAAAACCCCTGATTGTTGATGTTCAGAATAGTTGAGATATGCTCAAGTCTAGATCAGTCAAGTTGTCTCTGGACACTTGAGTAAGTAAGAATGCTTAAGTTAAAATCTCAGAAATGTTGAGAGATTTAGAGTTCAGGATAGTTGTCCAAAGCTGGAATGTTAGGCAGCTTGATAAGTGTTAAGTTCTCTAGGCCAAAGTTGCTGAGTTTTCAGGACAAGCTGACTAAGTGGACAACAGTGCTGAAAAGGTCAAGAGTGTTAAGGCAATGCTCATAAATGCAAATGATCAGATCAATTGAAGTGCAAATGATCAAGAGCATTGAATGCTAGGCTCACAGAAGACACATTTATTAAAGCATTCATTACCATCAAGCCTGAACTAAGCATTGAAGACTTGGAAGCATTAAAGATTGAAGCATTGAATGAATGGTGGAACATTCTAAGTTTACAGCAGGAATGTTCAGGGGAGTTGTCCCATCTAACCGTTGGTTGAGTGTAGAGTCTGCCACAAATCAACCTTGGGAAATGTGCATATTTGGAATCCGACACAAGTCATCTCAGCCGCATTTTTCAGAAGTCAACACATTCATTCAAGCAACCATTGAAGAAGCTTTTACATAGTGGATAAAAGGATGCCAAGCTTCATAACCGTTTCAATGGTGCTGCAAATAGACAAGTTTGAATTGCTATCCCTCAAACGGTTAGTTGTTCAAAATTGCCTATAAATACAGAAGTGATCAAAGGATTCAAGCATCCAACTACTTGCTATCAAACTATCATCAAGCAATCAAAGGAAACCAAAGTTGTTCTTTAGAATCCCAAGTTTCCTGATCACTTCAATTAGCTAAGCCAATATTTGTAAACATCCAAAGCTTAGCATTGAGATATCCTAAGCCTTTACACTGTTCTTATTGTAAAGGATATCTCTACTAGTTGGAACCAAACCTCAAACCCTTATCTCATTTAGTGAAGAAAGTGTTTGTTGTAGAAGTGAGGAGTTAAGGACTGTTATTGTGAAACACAGTCTTAACGCAGAGAGATTGAGCACTAGGACTCAGATTATCCTAGGGATCAAAACACTAAGAGAGTGTTGTTGATCAGTACACCTTGGCACTATAAAACAAGCTAATTCCATTGTTAAGGAATTATCCTGTTCAATCAGGGAAAGTGGATGTAGGAGCTTGAGTCTCTGAACCACTATAAATTGTGTGCCATTTACTTACTGCATTCTTTATAACACTTACATTCAAACATATTTCAAAGAGTTTGTCTCAGTAAGTTAAGAAAATCTATTTTGGACAAAGTCCCTGATCATCTGTATTTTCAGAAATTAACTTGGAGTATTTATTTAAGAGAAAGGCCAACCACATTCCGCACTTAGCAACTCTCTTAGATATTTATCCAACTGATCACTCAATAGTAATCAGTAGGACAAGTATCTATTGAAGTTCACACTCAGGTTTGTTGTGAGACAACCTTCCTGATAAGACCAGATTGTTTGAAAAGAAAAGAATTTGCATACACAAGTGCATTCCCCCCCCCCAATACACTTGTGTCATACTCCACCAAGGACCAACAAGAGGAATTTGATATCTCTTGGGATGCTGGATTCTATGGACTATACACTCCAGTCTGTTAATAGAGAGCTCAGGGTGTCAAAGGGGGAGCTGACTGTCCTAAAAGGTGTGAGAAGAAATGATCTCTACTTTCTTAAAGGGAATACAGTAGCTGGCAGATCAAATGTAGCATAGGTGCAAGACAACTTCTATGTTGTGGGAGTGATTGTCCTAATTGAGATGTCTAAGCAAGGTTTGCTTGGAAAGGACAAGATCACAAAGCTGGATTTGTGTGAGTCTTGCATTCTTGGTAAAGTCAAGAGGTTAAAGTTTGGGAAGAGTGTTTACTCTACCAAAGGGATCATGGACTATGTCCATTCTGATCTATGGGGCCAGCTAGGAATCAGACGAGGCCTGGTAGTAAATATTTATTGTCTATCATAGATGACTACTCAAGGAAGGCGTGAGTTACTATTTTGAAATCGAAGGCAAAAGCATTCGAGAAATTTAAGGAATGACTCATTAAATGTGAAAATGTCACAGGCAAGACTCTCAAACATTTGAGAACTGCTAATGGTCTGGAGTACCTATTAGAAGAGTTCAATGCGTTCTGTAAGTCGAAAGGAATAGTGAGGCATAGGACTGTGCCAAGGACCCCTCAGCAGAATGGTGTAGCTGAGAGGATGAATCAGACACTACTTGAGAGAGTCAGGTGCATTTTTAACAGCTCTGGTCTGCCAAAGACGTTTTGGGGAGAAGTTGTGTCAACAACAGCCTATTTGATAAACAGAAGTCCTTCCTCATCTGTACAGTATCAAACCCCAGAAGAGTTATGGTCTGGCCATGCAGCTGAGTACAATTATGTGAAGGTATTTGGATGTGCAGCTTATGCCCATGTCAAGCAAGATAAGCTTGAGCCTCGAGCATTGCGATGCGTGTTTGTTGGGTATCCTTCAGGTGTTAAAGGATACAGATTATGGTGCCTTGAAGTTGGAATGCAGAAATGTATTATCAGCAGAGATGTTACTTTTGATGAGAGCAGGATGTCTCTATCAGAAGAGGCTAGTACGAGTATTAGTGCAGCTGATAACCAACCAGACGAAGCACAAGTTGAGGTGGAGCAAGTTGACACCAGAGGACATGTTGAAGAACATATTAATCCAGATGAGGAGGGCGTTCCTCAGAGTGAGAATGATCTTCAACACTATCAGCTGATACGGGACAGAACCAGAAGAGAAGTCCACCCACCTCAGAGGTATGGACAAGCTGACATTGTTTCATTTGCATTATGTGCAGCTCTTGAGGTGGATTCTCTGGAGCCAAAATCTTATTCAGAAGCCATCAGCTATCATAACAAGGAGAAGTGGATAGTTGCTATGGAGGAGGAACTACTTTCTCTTAACAAGAACCAGACATGGGAGATTGTTGAGAGGCCCAAGAACAATAAGTTGGTTGGGTGTAAGTGGATCTACAAAAAGAAGGTAGAGGCTCAGAGGGGTGGCAAGCTTAGATACAAGGCAAGACTTGTAGCTAAGGGATTTACTTAGAAGGAAGGTATTGATTTCAATGAAATCTTCTCACCTGTTGTGAAGCATTGTAGCATCAAAATCTTGTTGGCTATGGTTGCTCAATATGAATTGGAGCTGCATCAGATGGATGTGACCACAACTTTCTTACATTGATCTCTTGATGAAAGGATCTACATGAAGATACCAGAAGGGTTGGACATAGAAGAAGGGGAGGACAAGATATGTCTGCTGAAAAAGTCCCTCTATGGCCTGAAATAAAGCCCTAGACAATGGTACTTGAGATTTGATGAGTACATTTGCTCATATGGTTTTACAAGAAGCTTGTATGACAGTTGTGTCTATTTTAGACGAGTTGGGTCTTCTATTACTTGTCTTCTGTTGTATGTTGATGACATGTTAATATCAGGGGAGTCTATTGACAGTGTTGATCAAGTTAAGGAGATCCTCAAACAGGAGTTTGAGATGAAAGATCTTGGTGAAGCCAAAGTGATTCTTGGGCTGGAGATCAGTAGAGTAGATGGGTATATTCAGCTGAGTTAACCTACTTATCTTTAGAGTATTAGAGAGGTTTAGAATGCATCAAACAAAGACTGACACTACTCCTATTGGCCAACATCATCGTTTGTCCAATCAGATGAGTCCCATGAACAGCCAAGAGCGAGTTCAAATGAGTAAGATACCTTATGCCAGTGTTGTAGGGAATTTAATGTATGTTATGGTGTGTTGTAGACCAGACTTAACTCATGCTATGAGTGTGATCAACAAATATATGAGTGACCCAGGCTTAAGTCATTGGGAGACTGTTAAGTAGGTTATGAGACATGTTTTGGGATCTGCTGACAAAGGTCTGAAATTTAAGAAGATGCCAAGTGAGGGGGATGCACTTGTGGGATACGTGGATGCAAATTATGCAGCCAATGTTGACACTAAAAAATCCTTAACAAGATATGTGTTCACTCTGTTTGGTATGGGTGTGTCTTGGAGGTCTATTCACCATACCGTTGTTACATTATCTACTATTGAAGCGGAGTACATGACCTTGACTAAAGCAGTTAAGGAAAGCATCTACTTGAAGGGAATTCTGAAAGAGTTTGATTTATCTCAGAACAGTGTGACTGTCTTCTGTGATAATGAAAGCGCAATTCATCTTGCAAAGCATCAGGGGCATCATGAAATTCTACAAGAAAAAATGCTTATAGTCACACATTCTTTGTCACACTATAAAATAAATGTGGTAAAATGTATTATGTAGTCACATTAAAATTTCAAGTGTGTTAATATGTGTGTTATAAATACACTAAATATTAGGTGTGTGAAGATATACTCAATTACCACACAATAATAATACAAATTGTCTATCGTCACATCTTTTTTATCACACTAAAAATAGATGTGCTTAATAAGTACATTTTAAATACATTATATTTTAAGTGTGTTAATAAGTATGTAATTTACCACACTAAAAAAAATAAGGTGTATTAATATTAACTCTAATACCACACTGTTGTACTAAGAATTATAAAACTTTAATTATATTAATTTTGTATTTTCATTTTATATATGACTGATAAAATATATATTTAAAAAATATAAGAACATATTTTATTAATGAAATTTATTTTTTATTTGGACAAATTTTTTATAGAATAAATAATTAGTTGTTGGAGTACTATTTTTTTTAATGATTCGCACAATTCTAGAGGGGGGTGAATAGACTTTTCAAAATTCTTTCGATATATCAGAATACAATATGCGGAATACAAAATTAAACAATGAGCCCAATTAAAGTTTATACTCAACTTCTTAATTCGAGAACTCTGTTCTAGTAATACTCAACTTGTCTTGTTCAGATAGGTATGTTTAACAAGTAAATAATTAATCAATTAAACACAAACAAAACAGTAAAGTAAACAACACAAACAATGTATAGTGGTTCGACAACTTGTCTACGTCCACTCTCACAAACCAGTTGTGATGTTTCCACTAACTCTTCCAATCGAGTACAAAGTGTGAGTTCTTGTAATTTTAAGTCCCAAGAAAAAGACTTAGATCTTCTCGACTATACTACCAAGTATATCTTCGATCTTACTAGAAATTTTACAAGTATCTAGCACCTTGAAAACAGTAAACTAAAAAGAAAAACTTATTCAGTAGCAGTCTTCTGGTTTCTTCACTTGACTTCTGACTTGCTTTCTGAACTTCAATAAACTCTGTGAGTATCTTGCTTCGAATGCTTCAATACGCTTCAGTACTTGGGTTTGCAGTAGTTCAGTAGTCTTGAATCGATGAACACTTTGAAGTATTTATAGACTTCTGAATTCAAGAACTTAGTTAGTTGTAACCAACCTTTCTTGAAAACTTACTTGCAACTTCCATACTTATCCATCCACGCGTTTAAGTAATTAATTAGTTATTTCTAACTAACTCTTCAATCCTTATCTTTACACTTTTCTCTTCAAGCGCGTTGAATAACTAACTTCACTTCAAGTTGACTTGTCTTGTCTTGTAGACCACCTGTCTCGTGTAGTAGACTTCATCCTTCTTGTCTGGTCTTCACAATCTTCAGTAGTAGACTATTCTAATCCTAACAAGACTATTACATTACTTTAAGCTCTTCTAAATTATAAAGTTTAGTCAACTTATAAAACTATACAATGAATATTACATATGAAAAACAATGAGCTTCTATACAATGTTTATTATAGCTCAATAACAACCTAAACATTAAATATAAACAATACTTATAATTTTGTACTTATCTTGTGTATAGAACAACACTTGTCTTTTATTGTGAACTCTACTGGTCTGTAGAAGATGACTTCCTCTTAACTAGACTAGATCAGTCAACACTTAGAAAATATTCAAACTACTTTTGGCTTATCAAAACTTCATCTTATCTTTTAATCATCATTTAGGACTTGTCTAGGATTCATATCCCAACAATTTCCCCCTTTTTTGATGAAGCCAAAACTACTTGAATCTTTTCTCAATAGTAGACTAGTTAAGTAGTTATCTTGTCTTTAAACATCAAATAGTACTTATCTTTTCATTCATTCAAAATAAGAACAGTAGATATTACACATACTTCAAATATCAAAACAAATACTAAGTATAAAAAAACTAATTTGAGAGAGTACCTCCTTCTGGGTTAGGAACACAGAATGCATCTAGTAGTCTCTTGTGTATCATACTGATGTGATCTTCATCTTCAGTCTTCTCCTTGTCTAGCAGCTCCTCTTCATACTTCTTGATCTGGTTAAGATCAACTCTTCTTCCTGAGCTGGTCATAGGAGTCTTCAACTTCGGAAATGTAGGCACTTGAATGTTGAAATTTGCAGCAGCAAATATCCTCATGATCAAGTTCCTAAGCAACTTGTTCTGGCCTTCCATAAACTTGTCAAACATCGAATACAACTCATCTGGGCTTTCAGTATCACCAAATTTTCTAATTATCCAGTGATCAAGCTCCCATTGTCTCTTCACCTTGCACCAGTCTTGTCGATGTTCATTATCAATGAAATAATCAACAAACTTGTCTTCCATTTGATCTTCATCTGGCTTCAGCTTCTGCAATCTTTCAATGTGCTTTTGAACTTTCTTTTTGCTTGCATAATGACTTTCATCATCTGGATCAACAACTTTCTGCTTTTTCACGACTGCAGTAGGTTCTTCAGTTCCTTCAATAGCTAACTTCCTTTTGACTTGTCTGGTCTGAACCTCAACTTCAGCTTCTGGAGATGCAACACCTTTGCCCTTCTCCAATCTCTTCTGCTCATCTGCTCTAGCTAGCTCAAGATCAGCAGTTTTCACCAACTTGCCTCTGCCTCTCTTAGGCCTTCTAAGATCTTGCATAGCTTCAGCAGCTTCTTTCGCTTCAGGTTCAGCACTAGACTTGGCTTTTTCTATTTCAGCAACTTTTTCAACTCCACTCGCCTCTTCCCCCTTTTTGGCTTCATCATTCGCCTTGAGAGTGAAAAGACTAGTAAAGCGAGTCATTTCTTCCTTCACAGCTTCCTTCATAGCTTCAGCAGCTAGCTCAATTTGCTTCTGATGCGTCTTGTCGTGACTCATCTTGTCAAGACGATCAGTGGCTAACTCCAACTTCCTTGAACTTGAGACTAGTTCATCTTTAAAATATGTAGCTGTCTGACGAAGGAGTCTGTTCTGCTCTGTTAGCTCTGTGAGAACTGCTCGAGAACGCACCAACTAGTCTTGTGCTTCCCGTCTCTGTTCATCAACAATTTCGATTTTAACCCTGTAGAGTCTCTCCATTTTACTTGACTCTTCAGCTAATGATCTAGCAAATGAAATAGATCTCTTTTCAGAGAAATCAACTTGTTTCTTCAAGAAATTTTCAATCTCCGTGTACATCTCTTCTCGAAAGGATGAGTCCATCTTGTTGACTTCACCAACAATCAACTCTCTAGAGCTGTCAACAAGCGACTGGTTCTGCTTAACTAGCACATCCTTCAACTTCGAGTTTAAGAACTCATCAATAGCAGACTGGACAACAACTTTCAAGTCCGTCTTCAGCTCTTCTAGATAGCCTTCAGGAAATGCTTGAGTAGACGACTGAGCTTCAACAACTTCTTCTTGAACTTTTTCAACAAGTTCGTCCTCATCAAACATAATGGCATCAATAAACTCATCATCTTCTTCTCCAAGCTCGATAAAGTCAGCTTCTTCAGAACTTTCAGCCTCTTCTTCAGCACGATCAGGAGCATCTTCTAACTCCATCAATGGTTTTGAGGTCTGAATAGCAGCATCAAGCAGTTCTGCTTTCGACTCTTCTTCCACGAGATCAGTCTGAGTTCCAACATCGAACGAGAACTCTTCACACAGAACGCCATCAGGAATGCTTAACATTCTCTTTACAAGACCAGTTAAGGCTTTGCGAGGGAATAATTCTGAGTGGTCTTGAACACCACTGTTCTCTTTCTGCTCCATCTCCCAATCCATGAAATTGGAGATCCCTCCCATGCCTAAGATGACTTCGAAAAGGTCATCTGTTGGGGACTTCTTTAATGCAACCCATGTGCATTTCCTGAGAAGTTTCTCAAACTGTTCTGTTGAAGTGTCAACTTCAATCGTCGAGAGCTGTTTCTTCAGATTCTTGGACACTCTAGCACGAACTCTCTTCTCCCTTTGACACATCAGATAGTATACCAAGGATTCAAATCTAACTTCAGACGGGGTCTGAGCAGGTGGGGTCCCTGTCTCAGCTGTTGCAGTGGCAACTGGTGTCTTGTCCGAAGTAGATGGGTTGGAGGGTTCAACATATTCTGTTGAGGGTAAGGAGAGAGTTTGGTCTGTGGTTTCTGGGGGCTGTAATGCAGCTTGGTTTGGTGTGACAACTGTCGGAGTATCAGTTGTATCTTTTATAGGAGTGTTTTCGGGATGACGGACTCTTAGCGGTAATGCTGCCAGTACTTGTGAGGATGAGGGTACATGTCTAGGCCTAGGTCGATGACCTTGCCTTGGTTCGAATAGAAGAGAGAGAGGGAGAGAGGAATTGAAACAGATTGAGTAGAAGTACCAACCTGAGGACTCGACTCGTCTTGTGTAGGACTAGATACTTCAACAAGACGATAGAGTTGAAGATCATCAGCACCTATCTCCTCAGCTTTCTTAGACTCTTCATCGGATTGAGTCTCCTCCGAGTCTTCTGCATCAGCTCCAGCTTGAGCCACATCCTTAGATTCTTCATCATCTGACTCGTCTTCTGAAGAACTAGACGAGGCAGCATATGGCATTGCTTCCGAAGAATCAATCTGAACTTGCCTTGGGGCAGATGGCCTTGCAGCAACTTGCTTCTTCAGCGCCTCCTTCTTCAAGTAGAATTTCAAAGGGTGAAAGGGCTTCCCTTTGCTCCATTCAGACTTGTTTGGCATCAATAAGGGTAGGAATATAGACAACTTATTACCAAATCCAACAACATTCGACACTACCCAACTGCAAGAGTCGGAGTCAACCCTAACACTTCTTTCGAAGTACATGATTCGATCGGCCATCAATTTGAACCAATTTCCTTCTGTTATACCATCATATATTGCTGCCATTACTCTTGCCTTTGCCAGAGTGACTGAATCATGAGAGCCAGTGGCACATAGTAGCATCTTGCTTGCTATGTCCAGTAGGGTTCAATACTTCTCCAATAATTCCTTCTTCTTCACGGCTGGAATTTTGCCATCTCTATTCAATCGGATCTTCTTGCCACAGAAGATACTCAAATACCTCAGCTCCTGCCGAATAGCATAGTTTTCCACATCAATCATTCCGATGGGCAGCTTCAGATGTTTGAACACAGCCTCACGAGTGATTTCCACTCGACTTCTACCCACAAATGATTCAATGACATCACCTTGTCTGGTGGCGTTGGCATAGAATTCCAACACCTCCTCTTCTAACACGACTTGAGGGAATGCCTCCAAATACGGTTTTAACCCGCATCTTATGCACTTATTGATAATCTCTTGGTTGCCTTCAGTGTGTAGCCCTTTGAAAAACATCGAGGGCTCCACATGCACTTTACCTTCGGCGATGAACTTGCCAAGGTCGAATTTGGCCTGCAAGTTGGTCCTTACATCGAATAGTGAGATAATCGACATCTTGATAGCTTGAGTAAGAACAGGGGAGTGTTATTCGCAAAAGATTGAAAGCTAGAATAGGGGAGTTAAGAAAAACGTGGGGCAAGTTGTGTGTGAGTTGTGGGTTTTGTTAGAACTGAACTTGCACAACAACGGCCATGATTGAATCAAGGATCCAGCGGTTGGGGCTTTTGGTATTCGGTTACGGATTCGAGAATATTATGTGATTTGATATTGTAAAATTTGAAATCCGCCTCTTCTATTAGTTAGGACAGTGGAGTGTACTCATCTGACCTAGCGTAGTAGAGTAGGGTTCGAACTGGGTGTATACACCTCATTAAAATGGGAGTGTATAAATCCAATTCTAGGGTTTTCCAATTTTAGCATTATCGAATTACTATAATACCCTTAATTCGATTTGATTAAACACTTAGAATATTCGAATCAAAAGAACACTTATGTTGTCTGTTCGAGTCTATCCAGAACAGACGAGTAGACCTATGAACACAAGACGAGTTTCCCCTTCGACTGTGCTTGTCTATTCTGAATGTCGAACGACTTCATGTACTTATCTTATCATATGAAACGTATAATCATAGGTACAAGTAGAGTAAAATAATTAAGATGAATATCAATCTAAAGCAATGATCAAGGTTTCGAACAAGATGACTGTTAACAAACTTAAGAGTCAACATAAGGATATTTAAGAAATCAAGGATTCCCCCTTAAATGTTTATTCCCTTAGTATTACCCTCAGCTTTACCAGCTTCCTCATCGGGTTGTTTGGTCATCTAGTCTAGCCTTGTATACCTGTCTGTTGCGTGAGTAGACGAGTGCTCTGTTCTGGTGGTCTTGTCTCTTCATTTCTTTGATGTACCTGTCTGGTTAGTACACAGCTATAGGCAAGTAGGGTCTAGATCAATTAGCCCTAGACTAATGCATAACTCACGAAAACGATCCTTAGCTAATGGTTTTGTGAAAATATCAGCTCTTTGAAAAACAGTATGAATCTTTTCCATGCGAATATCCTTCTTTTCTACATGATCACGTATGAAATGATGCTTCACATCAACATGCTTACAACGTGTGTGCAAAACAGGATTTTGTGTAATGGCAATGGCACTATTACTATCACAGAAAATAGGAACATTTGATTCATGTATGTTGTAATCTCTAAGCTGTTGCATGAGCCAGAGTAGTTGACTACAACAGCTACCAGCAGCCATGTACTCGGCTTCGGTAGTTGAGGTAGCAACACTAGTCTGCTTTTTCGAAAACCATGAAATGAGTTTTGTGCCGAAGAATTGACAAGAACCAGATGTAGATTTCCTATCTATTCTACAGCCTCCAAAGTCTGAGTCTGAGTAGCCACTTAAGGATAGATCATCATTTGAAGGATACCATATACCCCGATTGATGGTTCCTTTCAAATATTTCAGAATCCGTTTCGTGGTTTCCATGTGACTTTCCTTTGGATTGGCTTGGAAACGAGCACAAACACCAACAGAGAATGCAATGTCTGGTCTACTAGCAGTTAGATACAGTAAAGAACCAATTAATCCACGATAATAAAATTGATCAGCACATTTACCGTGTTCATCTGGATCCATTCTGTAAGGTGGTTGCATCGGTACGCCAGTAGACTTACATGTTTTAATCCCGTACTTGTCTAGAAGATTTCTGGTGTACTTCGCCTGATTTATGAAAATCCCTTCTGGAGTCTGTTTTACTTGAAGACCAAGAAAGTAATTCATTTCGCCCATCATAGACATCTCAAATTTACTTTGCATGAGTGTTGAAAAACTTTCACTCAACTTTTTGTTAGGTGACCTAAAAATGATGTCATCTACGTAAATTTGGACGAGTAAAATGTCTTTCCCTTCTTGTCTTCTGAACAAGGTTCTATCGACCTTGCCCTTAGTAAAACCATTTTCTAATAGAAAGAGAGAGAGAGAGAGTATCATACCATGCTCTTGGAGCTTGCTTTAGTCCGTATAAGGCTTTCTTCAACCTGTACACCTGGTTGCCTTTGACTTCGAAACCTGGGGGTTGTTCAACATACGCTTCTTTCGCAAGAATACCGTTAAGAAATGCACTTTTAACATCCATTTGATATACAGTAAACTTCATGTGAGCAGCATATGCAAGGAACAAACGAATGGCTTCTAGTCTAGCAACAGGAGCATAAGTTTCATCATAGTCTATGCCTTCAGCTTGTGAATAGCCTTGGGCTACTAGTCTAGCCTTATTCCTAACGACTACATCATTCTCATCTTTCTTGTTTTTGAAAATCCATCGAGTGCCAACTACATTATGATGTTCCGGTCTATCGACAAGTTCCCAGACGTCGTTTCGAACAAACTGGTTCAACTCGTCTTGCATAGCGATGATCCAATTACTATCAGCCAATGCCTCTTTAACAGTGGTAGGCTTAATAGCAGAGAGGAAACAACACCAGCAAAACATAGTTGGACTAGGCTGTTCTTGCGACTCAAAGAGTTGTCGTCTAGTCTTCACACCAATAGTAGAGTCACCAATGATATTTTCAGTATCATGCGCAGATTTCCATGTTTTTCTATTCTTAACAGGAATACTATCATCATCTATATCATTTACAGCATCATGCATATCAACATCATCTGTATCATCAACAGATTTACCAGGAGTAGACGAGTCAACTAGAGCAGGCATGTTCAACTGGTCTAGAAGACTTACCTTGAGCACTTACCTTCTCTTTGTCATCAGACTCGAGAGCTTTTAAGAATGGGTTGTAGGCTTGAACAGATTCATATACCTCTGATTCTTTGTCAGATTCGATCGTTAGATCAGTCACTTTCTCACTGAGCTTGTTGGCAGACGAGTCCTGTCGAGATTCATCGAAAACCACATGTGGTGTTTCTTCCACACAAAGAGTTGAGTAGTTGAATACCCTAAATGCCTTGCTAGTCGAGGAGTATCCTAAGAATATCCCCTCGTCTGCTTTGGCATCGAAAGCATTCAACTTGCTCTTTCCATTGTTGTGAATGAAACACTTACAACCAAATATATGGAAATATGAAATTCTGGGTTTTCTACCTTTCCAAACCTCATAAGGTGTCTTGCCTAGAGCTTTATTGATCGCGCTTCTGTTCTGTGAGTGGCATGCAGTATTGATAGCTTCTGCCCAAAACTTTTGAGGCGTGTTGTACTCGGCTATCATGGTTCTACATGCTTCTTTGAGAGTTCAATTCCTTCTTTCTGCTACACCATTTTGTTGTGGTGTTCTGGCTGCACTAGTAAGATGCTGGATACCACGTTTAGCACAGAAATCTTTGATATAGCAATTAATGAACTCAGTTCCCTTGTCACTATGAATCTTGACAATAGACTGGTTCTTCTCAACTTGTAACTTCTTCAACAATTCAAGCAGTAGTGTTTGTGTATCACTCTTCTTGTGTAGGAAGATTACCCAAGTAAACTTAGAATAGTCATCTACAACAACAAGTGTGTACCTTCTACCATTCAAGGTTGGAGGAGTTATCGGACCATGAAGATCCATATGTAGAAGTTCTAAGACTCTACTAGTTGAGAGAGTATGAATTGACTTAAAAGAACCTTTCAACTGTTTACCCTGTTGACAGGCAGTGCATACATGTGACTTGTAGTAAACTTCGTTGGGAACCTTAAAGTTTAGATGACAGAGGCGTCTATGCCAGAGCCAACCAAGTTCTTTAGGATTCTTAGTAAGTAGACAAGTGTCCCTCGGACAGCTGTTCCAATTCACTATGTACACACTTCCTTGTCTTACGCCGACTAGTAAGTCTGTGTGTGTCCTTTTGTCAATGATTTCACATTTGCGGCTCTTGAACTGCACCTTGTATCCACGATCACAAAACTGTGAAACAGAGAGTAAATTGTATTTCAAACCTTCAACATATGAGACATCTTGGATCTCTACGTCTCCATTCCGGATGTAACCAAATCCTTTAGTGACAGCAGTGGAGCTATCACCAAATATTACTTTTGGTCCTTCCTGCTCATGGTAACTTGATAAGAGAGCCTTGGTACCAGTCATGTGGTGCGAACAACCACTATCAATGTACCAAGTTTCTCCTACTGAGCCACCCTTCTTATACAAGTCAAGTCGACCCTGCAATGACGATATTCAATAATTTAGGTACCCATTTGTTTATTGGGGTCCTGGGGGGTTAGTCGAGTTTAGAGGAATCCAAATATACATTGGAGTCTTGAACAAGTTCGATCTCTTAAGCTTTCGGCCATACATGTTACAGAATAAGACCTTGTTGTCCTTATCTGGCCTATCATTCGAGTTCGGGTCTACTCGTTTGAGATAGCCTTTCGACTTGATCTCTACTTGAGCAGGCACTGCTCTATGATAGTCAGAGTAGGGCTTGTATGCATTAGGTCCATACGGTTTATAGACTCGTTTAGGTCTTTCCTCACTAATAATATCGTATGACAAAGGTGGAGGATATAGGACAGCTTGTGTACGATATTTTAGAGAAACCTGTCTAGGCCTAGACGAGTAGAGCTGAGACTGCCTTATGAAAGGAGGTCTAGGCTCTTGTCGTCTAGTCTATACCTGTCTAGTACTCGTCTCCTCAGGATACCAATCCTCGTATCTGACCTGGTTGGGTCATCCACGATTAGTGGTCCTTTGAAGGTTAGTTCTAATCGGAACATGCTTGTTGTTAACATTCTTTTTACCTCCCTTGGTAGTCGGAATGTTAACTCGAGCTTGTTTAGGTACAATACCTTTAGATGGAGTTCCAATATCGTATATCATTGGTCCTTTTCCTTTATCATTAGGCAAAAGTCTTGAGTTAGTAGTAGTAGGGTTCTTAATGACTTGAGTGGACGAGCTAGATGACTCAACACCTATACCTGTCTTGTCACCTGGATCTCTATACCTATCTGACAATTCAAGGTTAATCTTAGAAGAGTTAACCAGGTCAGTAAGTTTGAGATCTAATGTGACAACCTCGGTCTCTAAGAACTTATTACGTTCTTCAAGTCTATTGCACTTGCTCTTTAAAACATTGAATTCATTTCTCTCAGTTGCATGTGTCTTAAGTAGGTCTTGATATAACCTGTCTGTTAATGCACACTTTTCTTTGAGTTGTCTTAACTCTTCAGTCAAGCGTTCATTTAGGACTGTTACATTAGGATCTAATTTAGACTGAGCTTCCTTAAGTTCGATGATTTCTTGTTTTAAGGCGATGTTCTCATCACTGAATGCTTGGTTGGCAAGTAGAAGGTCGTCTTCAACAGCACTAGTAGAGTGCTGAAGACTACTTCCTACTTCACTACCAGCAGTGTCACTTTCATCAGAATCTGATTCATCACAAGATTGAAAAGAAGTAGCAGATGATACCTCTTGGTCGATTTTAGCCATGTAGCATAGGCCATCATCTACTATGAATGCTTCATCGTGATCTCGATCAGATGGGTAGCTAGATAAGGACGATGGTAACTCGTCTGAATCAGACTCAGAGTCATCATTGGCCATCATTACCTTCTTGCCACGATTGTATCTTCTTTCCCTTCGTGCTTTGCGTTCTTCTCGATCATCAGTGCTCAGGTCTGGACATTCATATATGTAGTGACCTGGCTTTTCACAGTTATAGCACAAGAGATCATTAGTAGCCTTTTTAATAGGAGATTTATCCTTACGCTTATCACGTCTATCAGAACGCTGAATCTTCATATAATCTGACTCTCTATCTCGCCTATTACCTTTCGAGACTTCGTCTCTCCTTTCGGACGAGTTTCGGTCTCGTCTGGTCTCAGACGAGTTCTTAGAAGTGGACGCTCTATGATCCCTATAGAACTTCTTGTATCTTCCGAAACGTTTATTAAGCCTATCAAACATTCTAACCATGAGACTCACCTGATCATTCAGACTAAGATCAGTATCTAACTCGTCTTTTACAGAAGCAGACTTAGTCTTAGACTTAGACCTGTCTACCTTAGCGGACTTAGACGAACTAGACTTAATGGCAACGTTCTTAGACACAACATGTTCTCTGTCACTACTGACTACGGGTTCATCTTCGTCTAAATCAAACTCATGGGCCTTCAGAGTTTGAAACATGGTCTCTGCACTCCATGCATCAATGTTTTGGGTATTCTTAACAAGCATCTTTACCATTTTCCATCGAGGATCTAAGCTCTTAAGAATCCTAAGATTGATTTCACGAGGAGTATATGACTTACCAAGAACTTCCAGATCATTCATAATGTTAGTAAAATGAGTATCCAGCTGGTCGATAGTTTCACCAGCTTTCATATGAAATGATTCAAATCTTTGGACAGCTGTGGATAATTTACTCTCTTTGATTAGGGATGTCCCTTCACAAATGATAGCTAATCTATCCCACATGTCTTTGGCAGTTTTACATTTTAACACTTTTCCTAGATACTCGTTAGGAAGAGTGTGTAAGATGTAATTCTTCGCCAAGCTATCCAAATTATTTTGACGCATTTCTTCTGAGGTTAGATCTGACCTGGGTTTCTTGACGAGAGTACCAATAGGTTTGTCTTTGTCGAGGGCAACAGTATTTGGGACCATTGTCACGATCGGGCCCTCTGTGACAACAGAGATCATTAGGTCGTGCGTGGAGCTGCAAATCGCTTCCATTCGCAGCTTCCAATAGTCGTAGTCCTGAACCTGGAACTTGGGTAACTTGTTAGCACTAATTTCCAGAGACATGATTCAAGAAGACGAGTATAGCACAGTATAGTATCAAGAAATGAATGAATTCAAATAGCAGTGATCAAGAACAGATAAGAGCACGTACAAACACGGACCAAGACTTCACCCTAAGTCTTAAGTCGGTTATCAAGAAACAGCAGTTCGAAAACTACTGCTCTGATACCACTTGTAGGTCCCCCAAGTTGAGTTAATATCGAGTAAGCTAGTGAAAATGTCTAGAGGGGGGTGAATAGACTTTTCAAAATTCTTTCGATATATCAGAATACAATATGCGGAATACGAAATTAAACAATGAGCCCAATTAAAGTTTATACTCAACTTCTTAATTCGAGAACTCTGTTCTAGTAATACTCAACTTGTCTTGTTTAGATAGGTATGTTTAACAAGTAAACAATTAATCAATTAAACACAAACAAAACAGTAAAGTAAACAATACAAACAATGTATAGTGGTTCGACAACTTGTCTACGTCCACTCTCACAAACCAGTTGTGATGTTTCCACTAACTCTTCCAATCGAGTACAAAGTGTGAGTTCTTGTAATTTTAAGTCCCAAGAAAAAGACTTAGATCTTCTCGACTATACTACCAAGTATATCTTCGATCTTACTAGAAATTTTACAAGTATCTAGCACCTTGAAAACAGTAAACTAAAAAGAAAAACTTATTCAGTAGCAGTCTTCTGGTTTCTTCACTTGACTTCTGACTTGCTTTCTGAACTTCAATAAACTCTGTGAGTATCTTGCTTCGAATGCTTCAATACGCTTCAGTGCTTGGATTTGCAGTAGTTCAGTAGTCTTGAATCGATGAACACTTTGAAGTATTTATAGACTTCTGAATTCAAGAACTTAGTTAGTTGTAACCAACCTTTCTTGAAAACTAACTTGCAACTTCCTTACTTATCCATCCACGCGTTTAAGTAATTAATTAGTTATTTCTAACTAACTCTTCAATCCTTATCTTTACACTTTTCTCTTCAAGCGCGTTGAATAACTAACTTCACTTCAAGTTGACTTGTCTTGTCTTGTAGACCACCTGTCTCGTGTAGTAGACTTCATCCTTCTTGTCTGGTCTTCACAATCTTCAGTAGTAGACTATTCTAATCCTAACAAGACTATTACATTACTTTAAGCTCTTCTAAATTATAAAGCTTAGTCAACTTATAAAACTATACAATGAATATTACATATGAAAAACAATGAGCTTCTATACAATGTTTATTATAGCTCAATAACAACCTAAACATTAAATATAAACAGTACTTATAATTTCGTACTTATCTTGTGTATAGAACAACACTTGTCTTTTATTGTGAACTCTACTAGTCTGTACAAGATGACTTCCTCTTAACTAGACTAGATCAGTCAACACTTAGAAAATATTCAAACTACTTTTGGGTTATCAAAACTTCATCTTATCTTTTAATCATCATTTAGGACTTGTCTAGGATTCATATCCCAACAGAGAGATTGAGAGGTGCGGGGTTAGGACTTTAAGAGTGTTGTACTTTGTAAGAAAAGTAATAGAAATATTGATTTGATGGTATAAAAATAAAAATAGATGTGTAGGTGTATTATAGGGGTGGATTGGTATTTTAATTTGTATTTGGATTGAGATGGATTGGCCAATCCAAATCCGGATTGGCCAATCTCAAAACAAACACCGCCTTCTTTCTTGAGAAGTCTTCATCTTCTAAAGACCTTCACACCATCTTTCTAATTCTTCTTGCCAATACTTCTTCCTAATAATCTACATGGCGAATCCGACCCAAAACTAAGTTTCATGATCGAAGCCGTATCTCGAGCAAATTTTTGGTCATCCATAAAGAAAAAATTAGTTGTTAGAATGTGTGTTAATAAAGGTGAAAAAAAGATGAAAATGCAGGGGATGGGATCGAACCCCGCATGTTATGAGTAAAACAAAAGATAAATTCCCATTGAACCAAACATACAATAGTTTTAACTAATTGACAATTACGTTATATATTGCACTGAGAGATCCACCTGAACACGGTTGACCCGATTGAATAGGGTTTACTCACGAATTTAATGGTCTATGAATATTTTACACCGTGCAATTTGCACCAAAGACCGGTCCTTCCCTAACCAAATTGAGCATAAATGAGTATAAAAATCAAATATAATAATAATACTACATAATTTGATAAGGTGATGTTTACTTTGGACTTTGAGTGGTCTTGAAAACCAGTTTTTGAAATCCCGATAAATAGTAATATGTGTGTTTCTTTTGAGTTTTGGAATAGTAAAAGATTTTTAACTTTATGTCAAATTAATGTATAAGATTGAATGAAATTGTATTATTATATTATTGTTGGGTGGGATTATAATTATTAGTGATTGTGTAATGATTGAATGTATTATATTATTATATTATTATAGTATTATTATAATGATTAGGGTGATATTATATATAGGGCAAGTCTTGGGTGAGACCGTCTCACAGAATGAGATCCGTGAGACGGCTTTTATATATAAAAAGTGATAATGTTTGAGAAAAAAGTGATAGTGGTTGAGTAAAAAGTGATAGTCACTTATGTTAAAAATATTGTCACTTTTTACTTAAACATTATCACTTTTTTACAAACCAAAATCTAGAAAAAAAATATGGATTATCCTACCAAACTTTTGAAATATGGGTTAAAAGTATCCGTCTCACGAAAAAAGATCCGTGAGACGGTGGTCTCACACAAATTTTTGTTAAATCAATATGTTTGATAGAATAGATTTTAAAAATCGATTTTTAAATCTCGAAGTAAGACTGTTACAGCCGTGGACCCGCGGTGAAATATTTTTTTATGACCCAAATTAAATTGAGTAACTTTTTATTTGTCCAAATCCTAATGTTCAAAAACATCTTTTGTTTTTATGACCCAAATTAAATTACCTCTGTCCTGCCCTATCATAATACTTAGGCTTAATTACAAAATAAATCACCCTCTTTCCCTAAATTGTAATGAGTTATTTTCTATTAGGTTCATTTCATTTTTACTTTTTTTAAATAGAGCCAAGTTTACTATTTTATTTTTAATAGGTTCAAATTGAACTTAATAAGACAAATTTGTACTTTTTTAATTTGAAAATTTTCGAATTCATTTATTCATATATGTAAGTCAACTTTAACATCTAATCATCTTTACGTAATTTTCTCACCTTTCAAAATTTCAAATCCTTCCTAAAACGAAGATCTTCACATTTAATTCGTTGCATTGGTTAATAATTTAAAATAATAATCAATAATAAAATAATAATCAATAATTGACTACAAAATTTCAAACTCACATATCTATTCTATTCGACCTAATTAATTTGATAATTTAAAATAATAATCAATAATAAAAAAATAAAAAAAATAATAAAACATATGAAAGATTAACACAACATAAATAAAAAAAAAAATACGATTATGGAACAATAAGTGAATAGGACAATGCGTATTATAGTGCATGTAGACAATGTTTCATGCATTTGTGTATGAATATGTATATTGAAGTGCAATATGATAATATGTATATTGAAGTGCATATGAATCTAATAATATGTATATTGATATGCATATGAATTTATCAGCATATTAGATAGAAGAGAACTCCAGCAAACACTTCATGAACATTCTACAAGATTTTCAAATTGCAAAAAATAAGATGAACAATATTCACCTCTTTGACAGCAAGCAATTCGCCTGAATCGAGATTCATCCCCATGTAAACTCTGCCAAACGCGCCACACCCAATCAACTCCCCCTTCCTCCACCGAATTGGGGAAAGCAATAAAACCTCCTTCTTAAATTCTTCTTCCTTTACTATTTTCGAAACCAGAATTTCTGCATTATTATCTGTAACTACACTGGCCTCCTCTTCAATTACGCATTCTGCCATTGGCGGCAGCGTCTCCTCCTCCAGACACCCTGCTGTCACAACATTTCTTTGCGGTGTTACAGTTGGAGGCAGCGCGTAAACCAGAAGCTTCGCAAAGAGTCTTATTGTCGAATTCCTGATGCTGGAATTAATCTCAACCATGGTGACATTGTCGGTTACTTGCCTGAAGAGCTTGGCCTTCTCACAGATCTCGGCATTTTTCACATTAATACCAACCGGTTCTGTGGGGGGCGATAAGGCCAGACTAACAATGTTGCGAAGAGAGGCGTGGTGGGCGGACATGGGGGATGCAACAACCGGCGACGACCGCGGAGTGGAGCGTGGCCGATGTGCGGCCATGGCTGTGGAGAATAGACATAATCTTGAATTCCATTATAATTGAATTAGAGAAAGTAGGATTTGAGAAAGTTAGCAAAGATCGTAAATCATGTGTATAATTAAGGGATTGATCAGTTGCCCAAATTATGGAATTAATAAATTTGATTTAATTTTTTATTTTTGAAAATAATGTAAGATAAGTATATTAAGGATATTTTTGGTTATTTAACTCTAATTTGAATCTACTAGAAACTTTTTAAATTTGTAGTTTCCATTTGCTTAAGGCGTTATATGGAAAATTTTCAATTGCAATTTAATCTCAACTTTTGAATAATTATAAATAAAACCACCACCTTTAAAAATTGTTGCAATTTAAACTTCTTGATAATTTCATTTGTGCTCAAATTTAACGTAACTAGTTGATATGACACCTTCTTAATGAAATAATATTATTTTTTCATTCGATCTAATCTCGAAATGTTAAATTCGGGCACAAATAAAATTGTCTATAAATTTAAATTGCAACAATATTTAAAGGTGATAATTTTATTTGCAATTATTCAAAAATTTAAATTAAATCACAATTAAGTGAAAGATGGTAATTTAATTTGCAATTAACCTGAGACTTATCTATTGTATACTCCCTCCACTTTTAATTAAGTGTCATTTTAACAATTTTCAACAAATTAAGATATATAACCATGGACCATTTTACCCTTCATTAATGATAACTAATTTTAATATTAAATTTATGTTTAGTAATGAATGTGGTCAATAATGCAGGTAATATTCATTTATACAATAATTAAAGTTTATCCATGATTTAAGCTATAGTACTATATTCAAAAGGGAAAATACTTAAATTAAGGTAAAAAAAAATGGAGGGAGTTTAATGTATAAGGGTAAAATTGTCAAAATTAAAGAAAAAGGTGTAGAATGACACTTATTTTGAAAATATTAAAAAAGGCAAAGTGACACTTAATAAAAAACGGAGGGAGTATATTTTATCACACCTATTTATGTGACATGGTGAAGTTAATTCAATGACAACAAAAAAACAATAATTAAATAATTTATCTCCTATTCTCTTAAAAAAATAATAATTTGTCTCGTATTCTCATGCTAGTAAGGGGTTTTTCTAATAAAAAATCTCAATCTTTCATCGGTTACAATTCCATACACATTTTTATTATTCAATCAACAATCGATAACGTGATTTGTCAGAGCTCCCACGTCATATTACACATTATTTTTTCATATCACATTACAAATTGAATAATATTTTATGAAAAAAAAAAAACCGTTCAAATGCTTTCTTCCCTCTCAGTCAAGCTTTTTCTCTTTCTTAAAAAAAATCAAAATAAAATGAGAGAGAGAGAAAGATTTAGTTTCGAGACGTTACCGAATTTAACTACATCCTATTTGCCAGAATTCGGGAACTATGTTGGCATACGCCTCAGGGTTCCCTCAAATTTAGGGTTTAATTTCATATCTAGCTAATCAAAATTACTGCTCCATTAACTGGAATCTTTTGTTTTCAATTTTTTTTCCGTCTCTGATCGAATCGGGTTTGTGATCTACAAACTGTTATAATATGTTTACGCCGAAGAAGCTTTGGTCGCTTACGCTGCGGAGCGAGCCGAGCCAAAAAACGGGTCTATATCTGGGCCGGGTTCGGACTTGAGCCCGAGAAATGGTGAGGCATTAGCAAAAGACAAAGTCGTGGCTTTTCTTCAAGTATATGGACCAAGAGTCGATGACAAAGAGGGACTCGAAGCTTGACTGTGTTTGAGTATAAATTTGAGTCGATAAATGGGAATATGTAGACATAATTTTGGATCATAAACTCTCGCTCCAAAAGCTAAACAACTTCTATAATAAAGGTTGATTAATACACCCCACTGATACACCCTATGCATTAGTGGATACACCCTTGCTTTGTATTTATTCCTAAATTATGTAGTTAGGTTGTTATTAGTAGTTACATTAGCAGTTAATAGCTCCTTAGCATTTAAAGGGCTTAAGTCGAGAAAATTTCACAGATGGTCCTTTAACTTTTTCAAAATCCACAAAAGGTCCTATAACTTTTTATTTTATCAATTTTAGTCCTTTAATTCTCAATTTTAGTCCTTTTAGACCAATTTTGATCCTTTTTATCCAATTTTAGTCCTTTCCGGCAATGATTTTAAATTTCAGTCAAATTTTGCCATGTCATCAATATTTCCGGCCAGAAAATCCACATGGATTGCCACATAAGTTGTTTATAACTTTATTAATATATATGGTTACACCATTTTAAATTTTTTAATTGCACATAATTTATTAAAAAAAAAAAGAACGAGACTTATCGTCTCTCCCAAATCACAAATTGAGCGCATAACATCTCTCCCATTTCACAAATTAAACGAGAGAACCATCTCTCCCAAATCGCAAGAACCGTAATCACTCTATATTTGGGCGTGGGGCATTTGCGACTTTTGTGTATATTTGCCCTAATTTTATTTAATTGGAAACTCTGTTTTGTTGCAGGAAACTCATAAAAATAGTGTGGAGAAGAAAATGGGGGAATGAACATTAGTCAAAACTGAAATACGAAGATAAACTTTGTGGGCTTTGTTACAAGAAACTTCAAATTCGGGTAATTTCGGTCGGCGCTAGGAATTATCAAAAGTTTCACTACTTTTGTCAAGAACATAATTTTGACTCTTGGTGTAAGTCGACAAATGAACAAGAGGTACAAGAAGAAGACGGAGCTACATTCGATGACAGAGATCTCAAATTGAAGAACTTGAAGAACATTAACATGAATTGTCACTGCTGCTCTTGAGAATCATAATGATCTTTTATCCGATTCTTGCTGTCATAATTCTGATTTGGATTAAATGATATAGAGTATGTTATGTTTGCACGTTATTTTGAATGGTGTTATGTAATGATCAAGAGAATCAATGTAAGGGATGTTTTTTTCAAGTGTATTTAATTTGTAAATGAATGTCATTTTCAAGTTTAGCTATGCAGTCATTGAGATAAATAGTTACAGCCTGAAGAAAAATGTACATAAATCATTGATCAAATAATTAGAACCTTAAACAAGAACTTAAAAACTCACCATTGAAAAAGCAAATTGACAGAGGATACAAATAATCTGGCCTTCATTTAAGCTAGAGAAATTACTCAAATTTGATAGCCTTAAATGTACATAAATCACTCAAATATAATGCTTGATATACCAAACTCATCCATCACTCAAATTCATCATCAGTGCATGGGCAAAATATAATTCTCAAGTTTACACAACCAAATACTTCATCAAGTTTACACCTGAACAAGACAAAATATAATGCTCAATTTTAAACTTCAGCACTAGAGTAAAAAAAGAACATGTGCCACACAAAAAGCTGAACAATTTTAAACATAGTACTAGAATAAAAAGAAAACAGGAGTTGCACAAAAAGCTAGACAAAAAGAACTTGAGTGCTGCACAAAAATAACTTATTGCCCTAACACTAATTAATTTTATCTTTTCCCTTTCCACTTCCATGGCTATATTGAGATAAGTCAAATTTCTTCCCTCTAGAAATAAATATTGCCTTTGAAGATCTTTCCTCTCGAGTGTGCGTACTAAACTGTGGCCTCAAACCTCCACTTAAGCCAGGTGGTGTAGCTCTTAATATAGGTCCAGTGTGCATTGGTGGTGGGACTAAGTTGAGACCTTTTGACATTTGCAATTGTTGACTGCAATTTGGTCCAGGTGTTACTCGAACTGTAGGTATGCCCAATCTAGTAAGATTAGATGCACTGCTAGCCTGGCTCATTAGAGCTTCAAATTCTTCATCATATTCATCAATCAATCCCCTAGGTTGGGATGCAGGTGGCATAATGGATCCTCCTTCAAGATTATCTCTATTGCTCTAGAAATAAGAAATATAAACACAATAAAAACAATATCAAAATAAAATTTTCATAATATTCTGAGTTAAAAGATTTGTGCAGAATAGGTTTTAACTTACTTCATTTTGAGTGCCCTCTTTGGCATTAGTAACTTCACTCCTACTCCTAGTTCCACTTTCACTTGCAATTTTTTTAGATTTATTCTTCCTCACCTGCAACAATCACAAAATAATTCTTTTAAGCAAAACAGCAAGACACTGTAAATGGCTTAATAATGAAAAAATATTGTGGATTACCCTCAATTTTCTCTTTCTGGTAGAACTTTTAACTTGTTGAGACCCTTCTTCATCTACTCGTGGTTGAGTGCATGTCTTCATGTTGTGTCCAGTTTGGCTACATCTGCTACACTTGAGACTTTTTTGTTGCCTCCTCATCCGCACACCTGTTTTGGTTCTTTTTTTCTTACCATGAACCTCATCAGGTTCCATCCTTCTTGCCTTTGTAGGTCTGCCCTTAGATCTTCCAAAATTTGGTGGAAGTGGTGGAATGTACATTGTTTCAGCCCAGTCAATATGCCCAGCAATTGGCATAATTGTAGGCTCATACACTCTCCTATAGGTTTGAACTGTGTATGCTTCATCGACAAATAATTCAGGATCTTCTCTCTCATGCACAATTGCAGCAAGTGCATGCTTGCACGGAATGCCACTCAACCCCCACAATCTGCAAGTACAACTTCTGAGCAATAAATCCACAGCATACTGAGAGCCATTCCCAGTCTCAATCTGATAATGTCTACTATTTCCCTTAATAGGGATGCAATCTCCTATTCTGTCCATGTGCTTTTTCAAAATCTCTTTGATTTTAGGAGGCAACCTTCCCTTCCAGTTATGAAGTGCCCTATCTCTACACACTTGAAACCTCTCCATCAACCACTGCCTAATCCATTCAAACATTGTAATTATAGGCTTCTCCCTAGCATCTAAGATACAAGAATTGAAACTCTCACACACATTATTCAACAACATATCACACCTACACTTCTCACTAAAATGTGACTTTGACCACTGTCTTGGATGTTTGTTATCAAACCAAGCAGCTGCATTTTCATTCATCTCCCTCATTTCTAGCATACTCTGATTAAAAAAACCCATTGTACTAGCCCTTGCAGCCTTCCACAAAGCTACTTTATAAGCTAAACCCCTAAACCCTGCTGTCTTAAAGTTATTATGCAAGTGTCTAACACAAAATCTATGTTCACAATCAGGGAACACATCATTAAAAGCATTAATCAACCCTTTTTGCTTGTCAGACATGAATGTGTAATCAGCACCACCTCTTAAGATATTCAAATCATTTTTCAACAAAATAAGAAACCACTCCCATGTTTCTTTATTTTCCTTAGATACTACTGCATAGGCTATAGGGTACAAAGCATTGGATGGATCTACACCTACAGCAGAAAGAAGGATCCCTCCATGTGGGCCCTTAAGCCAACATCCATCCACCCCTATAAATGGCCTACAACCTGCTTTAAAACCCCTTTTTACAGCCTCAAAACAAACATACATCTTACTGAACCGATCTTGGCCATCTATTTCCTCAGTCTGTAAAACAATTGAGGAACCTGGGTTTGAGTCCCTCAATTCTTGTGCATAATCCCATAATTTTGTGTATTGGAGGTCAGGAACTCCCTCAATAATTTGCAGTGCCTTGCTCTTTGCTCTATAAGCTTGTTGCTTAGAAATGTTTACATTCAACTTTCTTATTATTTCTTTTCTCCACCCCTTCACACTTTTTTTAGGATCATTCTGAAATGCAGGCACAAACCTCTCACCTAACCAATTACTTGATACATTGGTCACATTGAATGTTGGTGCACAATTATGAGTTGGCATGTATTTCCTAATTTGGAAGGTTTCTTCATCTCCAACCTTAAGTGCATTTATCCCCCACTTGCAATCTTCCCCTCTACACCTAGCATACACCCTGATCTTATCATTCTTATTAAAGTACAAGGATCTTCGAGTGTTTATTGCATGTGAGCCGACAGCCTTTTTAAACTCTTGTTTTGAGCTGAATACCATCTCCAACTCAAATGCAGGTTTAAAAATGACTTCTTTATTAAATCTAGGGGGTACATTTTTTTCAGATTCATCATCAGACACCCTTCTCTCATCAAAGTCATCCCCATGGCATACAATATCATCATCCCCACTATCCTCGGCACTATCATTACTGTACTCAACCACCTCATTATCTACATAATCCTTCCACACCTCATCATCACTTTCCTCAGTATTATCATCAACCTCATAGTCACTGTCAACTAAAGAACTATCATCCTCATCATCAAAGTTATGTTGCCCAACAGTATCTAAGTTACCATGCCATTGTTCACTACCCCCATTCACCTCAAAATCAGCCTCTGTATTATCCTGCCCTCTTTCATTAACACCCTCACCCACCTCAAAACCAACCTCTATATTACCCTCACCTATCTCAATGTCTTCAGTGCCCTTACCCACTTGAAAATCAACCTCAACACAAACATGCACTTCCCTAGAAAATTTACTTTCTGTAGCCCATGCAATCAGTTCAGCATCATTCCACAACACATTAAACCCATTCTTAAATAAGGCATAATATCTTTTTTCACCATAAATACCCAAGCCTTCACAAATTCCATTAAATGTATCATGATTCACATCTTCCCTAATATTTAAGTGATCATATATTATGACCTCACCACCAACATAATTAACTACAGGTTTGCTGATAAACTTACCACCATAGTGCAACTTCAGTGTAATTAGATCCGACTCAACAGCTGCAATATAAATACAGAAATGAAGTTACACAAACCGTCTTAAAAAAAAAAGAAGTTAAACATATGGGGCGATTGGTGAAAGAATAATCAAAGTATCCATTAAAATAAATAAAGGAAAAACAGGGGAAGTAAAGACATTAAATAATCAAATATACATTAAACCCCTTACGGTATTTTGGAGGACCACTACGATCCCATCTCTTTTCTCGTATCCACATCAAGCTCTTTGATACTTTGTGATTATCTAGGGTTATGTGATTTGGAATTTAGTGTGATAAGCATGTGTATTGATTAGTGTGATTAAGTAGCGCTAAATTTGAGAGAGGCTAAACCCTAATCTATTTTTTAATATATTATGTAATAAAAAAAAATTAAATAATTTAATCCTCAAAACCATGTATTATATGGCAGTTCATGTGGATTTTCTAGCCGGAAATATTGATGACGGGGCAAATTTTGACTGAAATTTAAAATCATCGCCGGAAAGGACTAAAATCGGATAAAAAGGATCAAAATTGGACTAAAAAGACTAAAATTGAGACTTGAAGGACTAAAATTGATAAAAGAAAAAGTTGTAGGACGTTTTGTGGATTTTGAAAAAGTTACAGGACCATCTGTGAAATTTTCTCGGCTTAAGTCCCCTCATTCTGTAATTTGATCATCTTCTTCTTCCAAATTGTAAAACTTTCAAATTCTACTTTTCAATTCAAAGATGGTGTTTCTTGACGAAATTGATAACCCATTCGATCTTTTTGCTTCTGATCTAAATCACTCAATTCTAATATCGATTTCAATTTCTTGAGTCCTTATTCTCAATTTTTTTTCGATTTCTTCTTGTCTTTCACCACAATCAATCGATTCTTCATTTTCTAGGGTGATTGATCTGTTCGACGCCTTATATTGTAACCATGGCGCCTCCTGTTACTGACCCCGACTCCCTGAATTCGGCCTTGAACCCCTTCTCTCCCTTGGTGCTCCACCAGAACGACAATCCGGCGGTGTCCATCGTGCTCGAGCCTCTCAACGACACCATCTATGTTTCTTGGAGCCATGCGATCAAGAGGAGCCTCAGCGTGAAGAATAAAACACGCTTGATTAACGGTTCGTTGACCATCCCAACAAAAGAGGACGATCCGGCCATTCACGCCGCCTGGGTAAGGGCGAATGATTTAGTCCTGGTATGAATTTTAAACTCTATTACACCTGAAATCAAACGTACATTATAATACTTTTCTCTTGCTAAAGATGTATGGGATGAATTGGTCATTCGTTAAGCTCTTTCTGATGGCACTAGGATTTATCATTTAGAAAAATCATTAAGTACCATTACTCAAGGATCCCAATCCCTAGTTAGCTATTATAATCAATTCAACTCCTTATGGGATGAATACTTGAGCTTCAGACCTGTTCTTAAGTGTTCTTATGGGGCTATGGATGGTTGCACTTTTGATTTGCCTAAACTCATGACCAAAACCCAAGAGCAAGATACTGTTATGAAATTTTTGGTAGGTCTCCATGATTCCTATAACACTATTAGGAGTTAGTTCTTATTGAGATCCCCTTTTTCTGCCTTATCCAAAATCTATGGTTTGTTGCTTCAAGAAGAGTCACAAAGGGCTTTAAACATTGTTCCTGATTCTGTCCAGCCTGATTATATTGATATGCTAGCTAAGAATTCTAAGTTTTATAAGGACAAAATGAAGCCCTTTAAGTGCAACCACTGTGACGGTTTAGGACATACCATAGATAGATGTTTTCAAATTATTGGTTTTCCCCCTGGCTGGAGAGGCCCTAGAGGTCCTACAAATAAGGAGACCAACAAGCCTGCAAATACCTCCATTAGGTCACCAACTAAGAAGGACAATCCCATGGAATCCAATCCTCTTTTCACTCAAGAACTTTTTGACAAGTTTTTATGTTTTTCTAAGCTACAGAACTCAAGTGAGGGGAGGGAGATGCCACACTCTGTGGCAGGAGCCTCCACTGTTCACATTGAGGAAGCTAAGAGCACCAGAGATCCAGGTATGCTTCCTAATCCTATCTCCACCTTATGCTTGAACACCATTAAGGTTTCTACTTGGATTATGGATACTGGTGCAACTGACCATATGGTTTTTGACTTGTCTTTGTTTTCCACTCCTCCCTCTGTAGTTAACATTGAGATTTCATTACCTAATAATGCTATCACTACAACTACATATATGGGAAATATAGTCTTAAATGAGCACTTAACACTATATAATATTTTATATGTACCTGATTTCACATTCAATTTACTATCTATCAGTCATTTAACTAGATATTCAAATTGTACTGTGAGTTTCTTGTCCTCACACTGTGTTTTACAGGACAATTCAACCAAGATGGTGATTGATACTGCTGAACAAGTTAGAGGCCTTTATCTTTTACAAACTGCACACCCTTCTAGCAATTATGTTCTTAAACATTCTGTGTTTTCCAGTAAACTCAATAATGATTCCTGTACTTTTGATTTGTGGCATAAAAGGTTAGGTTATATCTCTAGTAAATACATGTTACAAATTCCAGATTTACATATAAAAGCACCTGACATACATAACAATTGCTTGATCTGTCATTTAGCTAAACAAAAGAGAAAGTCATATCCTTTGAGTACTTCTATATCTACTAGTGTTTTTCAATTGATACATTGTGATGTTTGGGGACCTTTCTCTTTACATTCTATTATTGGACATAGATTCTGTCTTACTATAGTTGATGATTATAGTAGGTGCACATGGATTTATCTTTTAAAAGCAAAGAGTGATGTCAAAGTTTTGTTGGTCCCAAAACGAGTATAGTGACAGTCTAGAGGGGGGGGGGGGTGAATAGACTGTGTTAGAAACTTTTTCGTGCTTTTTCGATCAGATTAGACGTTCAAAAGAGTTATGTACTCGATCGTCTATATGCAGACAAGGTGATCTGATCTGAAGAGTGTATGTGATATAACAATTCAAGATAACAACCTTACTGATTGCTGAATTCAGCTGGTCAGTTTGAAAGCTATCTCAAGTGCTATGAGTGCGGAAATGTGTAGGCCCTACGTGTTTAGACTCGTGGGTATTTTTATGAAAACCCTTGAAAACCAATGACTTCAAAAACTATGTTATGAACAAGTATTAGCAGTGATAAATATTAATACAGAATAAAGAATAAGCAGTAAAGAACACAACAATTTATAGTGGTTCGGATCTCAATATCCTACGTCCACTCTCTCTAATCAGATAGAGAAATTCAATAGCTTGCTGCTTTATAGTCCCAAGAGAAGACTTTTCGGATCAAGAACCTCAACTACTTTCTGAGGAACTGATCTGTTTGTTGGTGAGGTAACAAACAACCTTTACAATGAGATGTGTGTATAACCAACTAATGTTTTAAGCTCTAAAGATAAGATTCTTTGTACGGGCTTAGGATCAGAAACTTAGAGCGCTATGGATAGAAATCTTTGCAGGCTCTAAAGAACTCGATACTTAAGTATTTTTCTCAAACTTGTTGTTCTTGATATATGCAGAGAGAGTGAGTTCTTGCGTGTGGAGTTTCCGGTACTTTGTTCCAAAGAACAAGTGTTGTATTTATAGAGTGATTTGTGCTCAGAAACTAGCGGTTGGTGAGAACTAGCCGTTGCAACAAATCATTCTAAGTATGGTCGCCATGTTCATAGGAATGGTGTTTGTAGATTTTCTGGTACGACATTACCTTAAAAGGCAAGGTGCATTAAATGCTCTGTACCTCTTCTGCAGATCTCTTGTACGACCTACTAGGCTGTCAACTTCATAGCTTCGTGTTGATGTTTCATTGGTCCACATTAGCTTGCTAGTTGAGAGCTGTCTTGTCTTCTGTTAGAGCAATTCAGATGTTAATCCGACATTCTCTCTGTCTTCTGTTTTGCATGCCTTTATCATCTGACTTAGTTATTCATAAATGAATTAACACTTGTGAAGGTGTTTTATTCATAAATGTTAAGTTCTCTTCGACTTGAATGATCTTTAAGGCCTGCTCTGACAATATATAGATGAGTTCATATCTGTTGTGTTGTCTTTTGAACTTCGATTGCAGATTATCATATAGAAGACCCAGTCTACAATGTATACAACAACCTTTAGATCTGAATCTACTAATGAACTCTTGAGGTCTTCTAGTCTTCTGTTTTGTTCTCAATAAACTTTAGCGGAGTGTACAGATGAGTAGTCAACTGACAATTACACTACTGACTCTTAGACTAGAATTAACACTTTCATTACTTCTAAGCTTAGTAGAACAACTTAGGAACCTTACTTCTAATTATGACTAGACAATCTAACCTGTACTCTACTGATCTGATTTTGGCTATCAAAACTAAAACTATTTATTACACTTAGATTAGGGGCTTGGATGAATATCCCAACAAGTTTCTTTACAAAAATTTTATAACATGGTCCTCACTCAGTTTGGTGTTAAGATTAAGATACTAAGAAGTGATAATGGAACTGAGTTCCTTTTATCAGACTTTTATCATTCCTTAGGCATTCTTCATCAATTTTCATGTGTTGAGACACCCCAACAAAATGGGATAGTAGAAAGAAAACACCATCATCTGCTTCAAGTTGCAAGAGCTTTACTTTTTCAATCTTCTTTACCTTTAAAATTCTGGAGTGAATGTATTAAAACTGCTGCCTATATCATAAATAGGATCACACCCCCTATCCTTAAACAGAAAACTCCCTTTGAACTATTATATGACAAGAAACCTGACTATTCTCATTTCAAAACCTTTGGATGCTTGTGTTTTGCTAATACTCTGGTTCCTAATAGACATAAGTTTGATCCAAGAACTACAAAATGTATTTTCATTGGTTATCCCTTTGGTATAAAGGGGTACAAACTCTTTGACATGTCCTTTGGAAAAATTATTGTGTCTAGAAATGTTAAATTCTTTGAGCATGTTTTTCCTTTTGATAACAAGCAACAAATTGATAACATCACACATACTATACCAATTGAACATTCCTTAATCTCAACCAATGATGATTTTATAGATGATGACTTTACCTTTATTCATGCTAATTACAATAATGAACTTTTATAGCATGATGATAATGTTCCTGACAACACCAATCCTATTCATACTAATGATCTTAATGATATTCCTGAGATCCATACTGACATTACTGTTCCTGGAACTGTTCATAATCATGAGAATGTTATAAATACTGATTCTGATGTTATTAACCTATAAGTAGAATCACACACAAGACCTTCTAGATTTAAAACTCAACCTGCATATTTACAAGTTTATGAGACAAATTTACCTACTTCTATTGATCATGCCAAATTGAACCTCTTTTAGGAAACAATACCCTTTACATAATTATTTGTCTCTTGATAGGTTATCTACCCAACATGGTCTATTTACAGCTTCCATTTCCCAAATACAAGAACCTAAATCTTATAAACAAGCCGCCTTAAATGAAAATCGGGTTCTTTCTATGAAAAGGGAATTAGAGGCATTGGAAAAGACCAATACTTGGACTCTTGTAGATTTACCTTTAGACAAACACTGTATAGGATGTAGATGGGTATGCAAGGTAAAATACAATTCTGATGGCACTATAGAAAGATATAAGACAAGACTTGTTGCCAAGGTTATACCCAACAAGAGGGCATAGATTATTTTGACACATTTTCTCTTGTTGCTAAAATCACCACTGTTAGAATTTTATTGGTTATTGTTGTTTCTAAAGATTGGCATATCCATCAATTGGATGTGAATAATGCATTTTTACATGGAGATTTAGAAGAGGAAATATATATGGTTCTTCCTCCTGGTTATTGTTCTAACATTGATAAAAGAGTTTGCAAATTGAATAAAATCTTATATGGTTTGAAACAAGCTTCCAAACAATGGTTCACTAAATTTACTACTTCCTTAAAATGTTTAGGATTCACTCAGTCCAAAGCTGATACTTCTTTGTTCACCAAGCATGATGGCATTGATTTTACTGTTGTTCTTTGTTATGTGGATGATTTAATGGTGGCAGGTTCCAATCTTGATATCATTCAACATATAAAGAGCTATCTGCATGGTAAATTCACTATTAAGGATCTAAGCATCTTGAAGTATATTTTAGGGATAGAGGTTGCCATAAATAGTAAGGGTCTCGCTCTTTGCCATAGAAAATACACTTTGGATTTGTTGTATGATTCTGATTATTTGTGCAGTAAACCATGTTCCACCCCTATGGATTCTAAATTGAATTTTGTTCCTAACTCTCCCGTTCTTACTAATCCTGAACATTATAAAAAACTAGTAGGGAAACTTCTTTACCTAACTGTCACTAGACCTGATGTTTCATATGCTGTTCAAACTCTAAGTCAATACATGAAGTCTCCTACTGTGGCACATTTAATTGCTGTTCATAGAGTCTTAAGATATCTTAAAGGTAATCCTGGTACTGGGGTCTTTCACCCTAAGGATATAAACTTCAAGTTGCATGCATTTTCAGATTCTGATTGGGCTAGGTGTATTGAAACAAGAAGAAGTGTTACATATTATAACATTTATCTTGGTAATTCAATAATCTCTTGGAAATCCAAGAAACAAGCAACTGTTAGCAGGTCTTCTGCTGAGGCTGAGTAAACATCTTGTGAGATCCAATGGATTCACTACATTCTAGCTGATTTGGGGATTCAACACTCAAAACCATCCTCCATGTATACTGACAACAATAGTGTCTACTCCATTGCTCATAATCCCTGTCTACATCTAAGGACTAAGCACATCTCATTGGACTTTCACTTCACAAGAGAAAAGATTCAAGAGGGATTGTTCACTCTTATCCACATCACAACTTCAAAAAACCTTGCAAACATGCTCACTAAGCCACTTTTACTTACCTACAGATTTCAGCAATCACAAGTCCAAAATAGGTTTGCTGGATATCCACTCCCATTTTTTTTGGAGGGGGGGGGGGGGTTATAAAGGTTGATTAATACACCCCATTGATACACCCTATGCATTAGTGGATACACCCTTGCTTTGTATTTATTCCTAAATTAATTAGTTAGGTTGTTATTAGCAGTTACATTAGCAGTTAATAGCTCCTTAGCATTTAAAGGGCTTAACTCCTCTCATTCTGTAATTTGATCATCTTCTTCTTTCAAATTGTAAAACTTTGAAATTCTACTTTTCAATTCAAAGATGGTGTTCCTTTCTTCAATTCTACAACTTCATTGTGAATATGATTTCACTACAAACATGAGGCTAAAAACCTCATCAGACTCTAAAGAAAGATTGTTTTGTTTCTGTTGGAATGAATGTAGATTAATGGCGGTGGTTTTTGATATCCTTATCTAATTAAATTAATTAGATGAGCTAAACGTTAATTATTGAATAATTAAACGTGACATAGTCAATCTACTCGCGGAGTAGATAAACGTGGTATATTTAATATCTCAAAATCGAGTTTTGGTGAGTGCCAAATTAATTAATCAAGTTGATGGATTTTGAATTTGATGGTGGGAATGTGAAATGTCACATATCCCACATAGAAAGCCTACAAAACTTTTGGAGGCTTTTATTACCATTGAAGTGTGAAGAGGGTTCAACTATGGACCAATGATACACTCTTCTAAAGACCACACGCGCGCTTGCCAATCCGATCGACTCGGCTTCGACAATTGATTTTGTGGCCCACCGACTCGGCTTCGACAATTGATCTTTGTGGCCCACCTCGAATATTGGTTATGGGTCTAGCCCAAATGAGAAGAGGGGGAGTCGTTGACGTTCTTATATAAACCAATACGCGGGCTGTAAAATAAAATTTTAATTTTACAAAAAACTTTCATTATATATAACTTACTGACACACAATTTGAAAAATTGATTTAAAATTTATGTTTGGATTGATGGATTAATTTTTAAAGTTTATATGATAATTTATAATTAAGTTGTTTGAATTGTGGGATAAAATTGAATTTTAGTGTTAAATGTCAAAAATACTCTTTAACATGAAAAGATATATATGTGGCAAATTGTAATTAATTTAGTTGGTAAGGGCAGTATAGTCAAACCACATCATTTTTATTCTCAAGGACTAATTAACTCACCCTTCCCTCCTAGACTAATAATCATGCATATAGGTGATTAAGTGGAAAAATAATATCGGGCCGTAATTAATTCCGGGCCAATTTCTAACAAACCAAACATGGGAATTTTATGGATAAAATAATATTTCCTACACAATCCAATAAACCAAACAAGGCCTTAGTATATAGAGGGATTTGATAGATTTTTTTTTAAAATTAATTAATGCAATATTAGATGTTTGAGACAGTTTGATAATATAATATTCCATATACGATTATTTCTTATATATTTTATAAGTGATACTGTCTTAATCTAAAAAAAATGATAGCCCAACACTATTTTTGTATCCACCATGTAAATAAATTCTTATTTATATTTAATTTAAATTTAATATTAATATTAATATTTTATTTTATTCATATCAAAATTATAAATTTTTATTTATATTTAATTTAAACTTAATCTAATATCAATATTTTATTTTATCTATATCAAAATTATAAAATCTTTTTTTACATTTAATTTATATTAAAAAAAAGATTTTATAATTTTGATATGGATAAAATAAAATATTGATATTAGATTAAGTTTAAATCTTAATTCTTAATTTATCAAACATTTTAGGTGCCATTTGTCACAATCTGATTGGTCTATGCAGTCTCTCTCTTTTTAATTCATTCTATTTCAAAATCTCTTTTTTCTTATTAATTTTATATTTATTAATTTTAATAATTAATCATCTCGAAGGATTTAAAAAGTTAAATATATTTTAATATTAAAATTCAAAAAATCCTATTAACAAATTCTATTTTGAATGTTATATTTAAGATTATCATAAATTAGGAAAAAGCTGACAAATGTTCTCTATATTATTCTACAAATTTCATGTGTAATGTTCAAAATTGTTCTTTTAACAATGTTTCATATGAAGGACTTAATCTTCATAAAATTTTATACGTAAATTATAAATTCTATTTTTTATTCATTTGTTTACAACAAACCAACTTATTCAGGTCAAGATTGAGAAAAATTGATTGAAATAAGCAGTCATGTTAAATACATGTTTATGTATTTTTTTTAAGTATTTCGTTTGAAACTGTATTTTTAAGATTTTGAGCTATATTTTTTTATATTATGGATATGGATATTGATATGTCTGATTAACATATATGTATGGTTCAATTATAAGTGAGATTTGTTTATTAAACCATATTGCACACTTTAATATTAAACAAAATAATTGCATACAATTGGCACGTAATGCTAATTGTTAACAAGAAAGTAATTGAGCTCAATAACACATCCACTATTGAGCTCCATGTCAACATGGTGTTTCAGTGGGATGAGCTACATATGCCTCCCTATAAGAAACAACTTTCCTTTGGCATTTCACACGACTAAGGGCTGCTTCCTCTTCACCTCCATCGATACTTCTTCCATCTACAAAATCAATAAGCAATGGTTTAACAAGAGCATAAAAAAACTAATGTCTATAATTTAAAAACTATGATAAGATCTTATGCAAATCAATTTAACCGTGCAACTAGTTTGCATTTTAAGTGTACTTGAAGGATTGCAACATGCAATTGGGAGTATCCAAGTATTGCTCTACTCCTACTATATGAAGTATATTTTTGTTGCAGTTATATTTTAGAATATTCTATAGTGTATAAAGTGACTATCCATAAGAAAGTCCGTACAAAAGCGAGGAAGGGGCACCCATTCCACATTCCCACCCAACAAATTAATATTTAATTAAAAAAACTTGTTAGTAATAATAAGACATGAGACTATTAGTATATTAGTGTAAGATCACGTTTTACGCGGAGTTGAAATAAATTTATAATATATTTTAATTTATTAAAAATAATATTTAATGTATAGATTTGTAAATTTGTTATTTTATTAAAAGATAAAAAAATTAAATATTGTAGCAAAAAAAAAAAAAAAAAAAAATATATATATATATATAATAGAGAAGTATAATTTTATTTATAAAAGAAATTACAAATTGCGAAAAAATTTCCTTTTAGACAAATAATCTAGACAAAAAAAAAATCAATTCACTCTTGTTCTAACTCTATAGGCTACAAGCCTGCAACATACAAATGTCTGTGTGTGGACACGAGTTTCGAAAGGTACACACCTACGTACCATGTAAAGAAATTGACATTGATTTTTATTTATCATTATTGCAAAAGAAAATATACTAATAGAAAATTGTCTCCTTCAAAACTTTATGGGAGTCATGTCATATGAAACACTCAATGTCATTCTCGGTATAAAAACTTTAATTTTTTATAAACAAAATCTCTACCCTGGCAACGACTAACAAGGTAAAAAAGGAGAGGTGGATGATTAATTTAATTAAGAAAAAAATATGATTGGACCAAAATTAAAAGTAGGGAATATTTGTTTTAGTCACGGTATTCGTTAGCACTCGGTATTTACTACACATTCGTTACTTATATTCTTGTTAGTTTGTCGCAGAAAATTACGCAAGAACTATAAATATTTATTTAGGATTTATGGTGATAAAATCGTCGCACTTTGAGATAAAACTTATTTAATTATAAATTCGACTTAAGACTACTTATATTATTTTTGTTTTAATTCTAATATTAATTTAATAGCGAATTTATCAAAATGAGTCCTAATATAAAATAAAATCAGACAAGACAAACATTATATATATCACAAAGACACGAAAAACATGGCAACCATGTAAATGTAATTTTCATGATTATGATTTTTTGACGTATAAGATATTATTTCAATGAGCAGGCAACTAAATGAATCAGACCTCTATATTTCATATTAAGAAATGCATGTTATGCTTTGTTAATTTGTTTATCACAAAAGCTTGATAAATTGATTTGTAAGGTTATTAATTTGTTTCAAAAGGCTAACAAGTTCATAGCAAAAAAAACCTTCATCACCACACCAAAAAGTATTATTTTAATTTGTTTCAAACCAACTAGCAAAATATGAAAATAACTTCATATAATAAGACAAAGTCAATCATCTAACCACAAACTAGATGCACCATTGTTTTCTGTCTAACACAAAATAAAATCAAAGTTCAAGTTCCCAAAATAAAAGACAAAGAAGTTGCATACTTTACTTCTTTTTGCCACCCTTTTTCTTGGAAGATTGAACCATTGATGCTTGCAAGTTTGTCATGGTCACATACTTCTTGCCCCTAACTTTCAGCAACGGAACAACAGGTGATGATGGAATTGCCATTATACTTCCTCTTTGCATAGTTGGGTTCTCATTAGGGTGTAGAGTCATGTGAGCCGATACTCTAATATTAGCCCTTGAAACTATTTGTCTAGGAGGTTTGAAAGGAATTGACTAATTTATTGCTAGAAAATGGAAACTTATAGGCACCCGGAATTTAACCAAAAAATGCAGAAATTCAGAATAAGTGAATGCATACAGAACCACTACAATTTACTTCACAACCTAATCCATAATTTTGGAAATAATTTACTTCACACTTATGTCTTAATCTCATTCTAAACAGATTTAAATCACTGCAGTTTAACCAAAAAATCTCAGAATTTTAAAAATTTCAGAATAAGCTCATGCATACAAAATCACTAACCATAAAAAAATTCAGAATTAATACATGCATTAGATAATACTCACTGCAATTTCACCCATATCAACTTGTGATTCTTGAGTCAAAGGTGGAATACCACCAGCTTGTGTCATCTCCACCATTGGTGAAATTCCCTAGAATCAAGCCTATAATACTTATTAGGACCATTTAATCCTAATTGTGCAACTAATCCATCAATTTGTTCTACAAAAAGTCCAAGTATGTTCACATAACTAAAAGAACTTCACCTCCTCATATGCAAGGTTTTCATTTTTCTCTTTCCCCATAAATTTCCCCCCGTGATGAATATAAATGGTGTACCACACCTCTTTTCCACCTGCAAACAAATATTTTGAATTAAATGATTATAACTTGATAGTAAAACCAACAACTGAAAATATTCTTTACTTTGTAAACCAAGCCAAAAAAGTAAGTAGTTTACTATGTTTATGTTTTTCAAAAGCCAAAATAATAAATAGTGAAACTTTTAATTACATAAACAAGGGGAGACAAAAAGGTTAAATATTTGATTCATATCTATAAATTATTTTATTGCATTATTTTACTAATAGCTTGAATGCTGTGACACTTACTGATCATTCCAGTAGAATAAAAATGATGAAAATTAAGGTATGTGAGATTAAGGTCCAGTAAAAATGATGAAAATTAAGGTCCAGTAGAATAATAATGTGAAGCTTCCTTTGATAATGCAATGGATTTGATGATGAAAATTTTATCATTCTCTCTAGCACATCCACACACAGAGACAAAAACACACATCTGATGAATCAGAAACGAGTTCAGATATGAACTACACTTAAAATGGATAGAATTTGATAATACCTAGTTTGATCCTTTGGAAATCCCTTAATGCTTGCTTGAATAATCGAATAGGGGTCTGGAACTTGCTGACCTGCAGCAAAACCGGGCCGGAGAGGGTTTCGGCGACGGCCCTCCAACGCTCAAGTCAGTGAAGATTTGATGAATGGATTGTGTATAAGAAATAATAAAAGAGAGAGAATTTTAAAGAAAAGTGAGTTAACCTTTACAAATGGTCAAAATAACACTATTTATACCTTCAAGACTTGGGGGTAATGTTGTAATTCCGAGAACCAGGGTTTTGGGTCATAGGGGACCACGCCACGTCACCGTCCTATACTGACATTCTGTTATTTTGAATGAAGGAAGGGGAATTTTTCACCTGCAATACATTCTGTTATTGGCAGAAATAGTACATAGTGAGGATCACTAGGATGAGCTGTCAAGAAATCGAGTTAATTTGGATAAGATTTGAATTCATATCATGCTACCCTTAGACCTGAAGATTCATAGCTTCAGGTAATGAGGATTTCAGATCTGAATCTTTAAAGTGTAGACATAAAAATAGGATGATCAGGTCTTTATCAGTTCTGGATATCTTCTCATCTGAAGATGATCCTGAACTCTAATTAGAATTCATCTACACATTCCTTATAGTGATCAGCTCTGTATGAGAGGACATCATTGTGTCCTATCATCTACTCCCCCCACTTAGAGTGGTTAATTTTTTCAGAATTGACACTCAAAAGTAATGCTCCTTTATTTTCCCGCTTCTTCTCCTTTTCAAATTTTGAATTTTTTACCATTAATCTGGGCCGTTTATCTTTGGAGCGCCTCTTCATCTCCTTTAATCTTGGCCAAACACGTGCCCTCTTTGGAATTTCAACCGTCCTACATTTACGGAGTATAAAAGGAGAGTAAGTTTTACTCATTTTACTGTTTTCCAGATTTTATGAGCAAAGACTTTGCTTCTAATTCCTCCGTGAGTATTTCTCTCTCTAGGATTACGGCATCCTTTCCGGTGAACTTCTCCGGCCTAATTCCTTTAGTTCGGATACCCCAGTGACGAGGTAACTCTTTACTCTTTTTCCTTTTTATTCTCTCCCTTTTTATTTTATGTCTTCTCTAGGGCATGTCGGAATCAGTTCCGGCATCATCCAGTTCTGGAACTCATCAATCGAGTCGTCAGGGGGGGCAATCTCCAGATGCTTTACTCAGATCTGGATTTACAGATCCTTTAACTCTCCAACTTTCACCCTCCTATTCAGAGTCTGCTCCTATGTCCACATCACGTCCTTCTTCTTCTCGTCCTTCATCTACCCCCGTTTTTGATCTAGTTTCTCGCCCTATCCGGGTAACCACTACTCAAGACTTGTGCAATTCTGATCGGAATGTTGTTTGTCGCGAGAGTACTATGTCTGCTCTAGAGTTGAGAGCAATTAAGAAAAGACCTCACAATCCCTCTGATCTGCTTATAGACTTAGCTAATCCAGGCGAGCGTCCCAACTTTGCAAAACATCCTTCATTAGCTTTATTTAAGGCCCACATAAATTCATGCATCCTTTTCCCTTTATGTCCTTATCTCGTTCAGATCTGTAAACATTGTAAAGTTTCTGTGAACCAAATCAATCCTTCTTCTATTAGAACTGCCCTTGCTTTCTTCGTCTTAATGAAACATTATGGCCACGAAGTATCTACAGAGAAGTTCATATCCTGCCATGAAATGAAACTAAAGGATGGCTTCTTCTACTCCAGTTCTCGTCCCGGGGGACCTGTGTTGGTCCCTGAATGAGTAGTGAATGGGATTAAAGTCTAGAGGGGAGGGGTGAATAGACTTTAAAACTTTTTCAAGAGAGTTGGGAACCTCTTCTGATTGCTATGTCAACTGGACTACAACTCTACTGGTCCAGATGACTATAGTGATCTGATTGAAGAGATTATATGCGGAATTATGGTAGGCCTTGTTTAGACTCGTTCTTTTAGTTTCTATTGAAAGTGTCAACTTGTTTGATTAATGAAAACCTCAGCTGATGCTGGTTTGAAGATTATGGCCTTGATTTGAAGACAGTTAAATGCACTATATAAAAATATATGGAAAGACAAAAATGTAAAGTGCAGAAAGGTAAATAACACCAGGTTTATAGTGGTTCAGATATACGTTCCTACGTCCACTCTCACGTCCTAACATGATGCTTAATCCCTTAAATTTACCAAAAATTACAAGGGTCTTGACCTTTATAGTCCCAAGGATAGGACTTTGAGATCTGAGCCGTCCTAACAGCTACGGTCTCCACAAGTGATTGTAAGCACTTGCACTTTGAGGGGTTCAAAAACATTAACCTTTCGGTGAGGGTTTGGGGTTTTTGAAGAGTATCCAACTAATGGTTCAAGCTTATAAATTGCTTAACCACTATGCCTAAAATAATGGATATACAATATGAACAGGTTTCAGGTTCTTATAGGTTGGATAGAAATCACTTAAGAGCTACAAATATTCTAAGGCTTTCTGGGCTCTTGGGGAATTCTTAAAACATCATGGCTTTTTGCTTGATTGCTTGCTTAGCTTGTTGAATTCTCTCGATGTGACTTTGTGCTTGTGATTTCTCATCCTCTTGTATTTATAATGGTGATTGCTGCAACTAGCCGTTGGAGTTGACTAGCCGTTGGGGCAATCTTTCCATGTTGGCTTGATTCCTTGATTCCAGCTGTTTGATTGCTCCAATCTTGGGGTCATGTCAATCTTCTAAATAAGGTAGGTCTTCATTTTAATTGCAAGATGACTTTGGAATCAGCCGAGTCCTAGGCGAGCACATAGTCTTCTAATCTGCTCTACTGGTCTTCTGACTACTCGTCTGGACGAGGTCTTCTATCTTCTGATATCAGTCGAGTAACACTCTTCTGATCTGGCAAATCTTTTATGCACTCTTAGATTATTTTCAATCTTGGACTCCATCAGATAGGTAGGTATACAAGCACCTTACTTATCTGGTCTTCAAGGATCTTCTAGTCTTCATGACTTCTACTCTTCTCATCTTGAGGATAGGCATGTAAGCCAGGGCTGTGCTGATCAGCTGATATCAATACAGTTGATCACACAAGACTAGTCTAAGCTGTTCTATACAAGTCAGCTGATCCTATTACATTTATAAACTATAAGTGTTTTGGCCATCAAAACTATTCTAACATCAAGTGGGGCTTAGGGTGAATTTATATCCCAACAATTTCCCCCTTTTTGATGAAGCCAAAACTATACTTGATAAATGCTCTTAATGAAATAAGATAAGAGTTTATAAAATTCTTAACACTGAAGTATCTGATGAAGACAATGAGAGTTTGTCTTGTAAGCAAAAAGAACTAGAACTTGAATATATATAGAGCTTTTACAGATTACAAGTAATAGTATCTTTAAACTTTTAAATTAGTCTTCATCAGGTCTTCTGATCTTTAGATGCGGAAAGCAAGGTTCAGACGAACTCGAACATCTTCCATGTGCTGCAAGTCTGTATCATTCTCCTCTTCGTAGATCTTATACAGAATCCTTTTGACTTCAATCAGGTTTGTTCTTCCAGAGTCCAGAATGGGTGCATCCCACTTGGGTTCTTCAGGTGTTAGGATTCTGCAGTTGTCAAGTTCTTTGGCTGTCTTGACTACTTCTTCCCAGAACTCTGGATCTTCAATGTTCATGAACTGGGAGAATTGAAGAAATTCTTCTTCATAAGTAGGGAGAGGGCCAAATTTCCTTACTATGTGGTGTTGAATTTGCCACTTCTTCTTCAGGGGATACCATCTTAGTAGCTCAACTTGAAGGGCTAAATAATCCACATAATTGCTATCAAACATCAGGACACTGTCTTCTTTTGCTTTGTCCTTGAGTGTTTTTCTGAGTTTGGCTATTTTTCTTTCAAATTTGGCTTTGACTGCCTTCGCATCATTTAGCTTCTTTTGCTTAAGCTCTTGAGCTTCAAGCAACTTTCTTTTCTTCAACTCTAGAGCCTCTTTCTCTTCTGCAGTAGGCTCTGCTGGAGTTGACTTCTTACTGGACTGAGCTTGCTCATCTGCCTTCCTTTTCCTTGTCATCCTCTTCTCAGGAACTTGTTCTACAGGAGCAGTGATCTGTAGACTCTTGGGAGGAGCTTGAGTGGGAGCTTGGGTGTCTTCTTGAGCAATTTCTTTGCCTTTGCCTTGCCTTGCCTGCTCTTGATTTTGCTTTTTAAACCACTCAGGGTTTCAGTCAAGTCATCTTGTGCTACTACCAGTTCAGCTTGCTGAGCATTAGACTTCTCTAGAGCCTTTATCAACACATCTTCCCCCTTTTTGGCTTCAGCAAGTGCAGCCGCAAAAGGCTTCATGGCATTCAGAATCTCCACTTTCAGAGTCTTCTTCAGGGACATGGCATTGACTTTGGCAACTTGGGTCAGATGAGTGATGCTGTGCTCTAGAACTTCAGCATGAGAATTGGAGGAGGAGGCAGCTTCTAGCCTGGCTGTAAGTGCTTCCAATTTGGTTGCTGTCTCCTTTAGTTGAGTCTGCAGTTTCTCATTCTCTTCTGCAGCTGACTTAAGAAGAGCTTGAGCTTCAGAGGCTCTTGCTTCAGCATTTTGGAGGTGTCACCAACCCTCTTCTGAATGGTGCTCAAATATTCTTCTATCTGACGATGAAGTGCCTCGCCAAACTTGTCTTCAATGTCAATAACCTGGTCGTGAAGACGAGTCCTTTGCTCCCTAGCAGCTTTCTCAACATATCGTCCAAGCTGCAGGCCTAAACCTTTCTCAAAATGCAAGTCTATTGCAGCTTTGACCTGAGAGCAGATCTCTGTTGTATAGTTTGCAGATGGGGTAGGAGTCGAGGTAGAACCTTGAGGCTTTGGATGAACTATCAGTGTTTTGCCTCTTTCTTCAGCGGATAGATAATCTTCATTGAGGAAGCAGGTAGTAGCCTTAGTCAGATGGGTCATGATCCTTCTGCTTTTATCTTCTGGTTGATCAATGAAGTAAGTCAGATTTTCTGAAGACTTGAAGTGAGCTGGTACTGTGACTACTTCACTTTCAATCTCTACTTTGTCAGCTGGTTCAGCTGAGTCTTCTGCAGGGGCCGGTGCAACTGAGCCTTCCACCAAGGCTGGTGCAGCTGAGTCATCCATCTTTGCTTTGTCAGCTGTCTGCTGATCTGTTGAGCCTTCTGGGACAGAGATATCAGCAGTGGGGATTCCTAGAATCCTGTTGCATACTGCAGTCAGAGCCTCTGCTGATAGTAGCTGAGCAAAGGAATGAACCTGAGCAACTTCCTTTTGCTCCATTTCCCAGTCGAGGAAATTTTCCTTTCCTCCCATTCCTTCCATGTCCTCAAGAAGATCATCAGCATCATCTCTTCTGAGTTCAATCCAAGTACATATCCTAAGTACTTGTTCAAACTGTATTGACTCCTCATCAATACCAGGAGTAGTAGACTTGAGCAGGTTGGCTATCTTCATCGTCATTATCTTCTCCCTTGTGCACATAGGATAGTGCACCATTCTGAACTGAGGCTGAGAGAGGCCAGCTTGAGCCAAGTCTGCTGGTGCAAAGTCTTCTTGTTCAGATGGGGCAGTGATGATAGGAGATTGAGTGGATGGGGCATTTTCCTCTGCTGTGTGAGTATCAACAAGGATTTGGGAAGTGATATCTTCAGGTTGGGTAGGAGGTTGAGATTGATCTTTATTTGGTTGAGCATCAGCAGGGTTCTGAGTCTGTTGGTCTGGTTCTATTTCTACTTGAAGATCAGTAGATGGTTGGGCTTGATGATCTTGGTCATCTGCTGTTTGAATGTCAGCAGGGGGTTGGGATGTGATTTGAGTTTGATCATCAGCAGGGGGTGTAGAGGTGGCCTGGGTTTGGTCATCTGCTGTTTGTACATCAGCAGGGGTAGGCAGTTGTGGCTCGGGAGTTGTTTGAGGTTGGGTTTGTTCCTCTGCTGTGTGAGTATCAGCAGGGATTTGAGTCTCAGTGGTTGAAGGCTCAGATGGGTTGGAATCTTCAGAAGGGTTGGAATCTTCAGATGGGCTATGCTCATGGGAGAAGGGAGCCTGGATTTCTTGGATTTCTTGGTGAAAGAAGAATTGTTCTTCTTTCTCTTCTGACCCTTTGACAGTTTAGAAGGTGTGATGGTGAGGGAGGGATTAGAAGTACCTGCCTTCTTCAAAGGAGAGGCAGTGGGAGTGGCATCTGAATCAGATGGGGAGATGAGCCCTGATCTGATTAGAATTCTTCTTTGTGCTAAGGTCTGATTGTCATCATCATCATCCTTCTTTTGAGCCTCTTCTTTGGATGGCTCCTTTTCTTCTTCAGCAGAGTCATGAACAGACTCTTCTGCCTCCTCAACAACATCTTTAGAGGATGCTTCAGCCAGCATCTTCTTCTTTTCTTCTTTCAGCCTTGCTGCCTCAAGAAGAGCTTCCTTTCTTAAGTAATATTTGGAGGTATGGAAGGTCTTATGAGGTCCCATCTTGTATTTCCTTGGGAGCACTTCTGGAAGGATAAAACTCAGCTTGTTGACAAAGCTGACAGTTGATGTTACCTTCCATTCTCTTGATTGGAGGTCCAATGTGACCTTCTTGGCCTCAAGAGCAATCCTATCCAAAAATAGCCCTTGCCAATCTCCATCAATCTGATCCCAGATTGCAGCCATAACTCTGACCTTTAAAGTAGTAACAGCATCATGACTGAATGTGTTACCCAGTAGCATCTTCCCTGCATGTCCATCAAGGTCTGAAACTTGGGGTCAAGTTGTGATTTCTTAAGTCCAGAGGCATTCTCAGCCTTGACTCTTCCACTAGTAAACATCTCCATATATTCCTTTTCTCTTCCCATAATGTATGTAGAGATGTTTATCTCCCCTCTTGATAAACCAAACAGTTCTTGAAGGATCTCTCTTGAGATCTTAACCTTGTGTCCACCCATGACACTTTCAACATGAGCTCCCTTGATCACTGCGTTCGAGTAGAAGGTCAGCACATCTTGTTCATAAACGTTTGTTGGTGCTGCTTCCAGAAAATCACGAAGGTTGAGATTGATGCAGCGAAGAAGGATCTCCTTGTTCGCAGCTGTATGTTTGCCCTTGAAAAACAGAGCATTCTTTGTGAAAATCTTTCCTTCCCTAGACCACTTTGTTGCATCTAGAGTTCCGGTGCTCTTGGTCTTCTCGTCGTAAATCTCAATGATTGCCATTCTGAGTGTTTGAGTGTTAGGTTTGGAATACTTAAGAAAATTTGCAGAACGAGAGAGTTTGAGAGCAATTGAGTAATGTGAGCGAAAGGGTTTGGGGGAGGTTTAAGGGTTGTATATATACTCCAGCAATTCTTGATCTAACGGTCAGATTTGATTTTAATGTGGAGTAGTACCCAAGATTTCCTTTTCTTTGATTTCGGGCCTTTCTTTAAATTTGCCGGCTGAATTTGCCATGTGCCAATTGTTGATTTGCTGGCAATATGGTAATCAAGTACTAATGACATCATTACTAAAAATAGCCGTTGTGACTAAATTTTAGCAAGAATTGATCATCAAGGCCGTTTTCTATAAGTGAATTTCATTCCTTATATAGGCCAATTTCTTTAATTACATTCAGGAATAAATCTAGAATGAATTACATGATCAAGGATAGTCATTATACTCTAAAATAAAGTGATCTGATCAGCAGAGTGAAGTCTTCTGATTTCTTGAAAAGTCTGCTGATTTTTCTTGAAAGTCTTCTGGTCAGCTGAGTTGGTCTTCTTATCAGCTGAGTAAAGGATTGAGGTTTGCTGAGTAAATCTTCTGTGTTTGATGATCCAACCTAGTTTGATGGATCTTTTCAGCTTTGCTGTGTGTGATGATCCAACCTGGTTTGATGGATCTTCCAGCTCTACCTCTGAACCATGTAGGACCATCAAATCAATATGTAGATGATCAACCTGGATGATATCCCACTGGTTCAGGTTGCCCTCACCATCTGATGTTCCTCATCATCAGATGGGTTGTAGCATCTGATGTGTCCTTGTTGAATTTCTTCGTTTCTCTTGAAAGAGAAGGAAGATTGGAAGGGGCTTCAATGGAGTGTGAAGAGAGGGGCATGGACTTGGTCTTCTTGATTTGTTTTGACATAGTAGCCTTTGATAACAAGCTCTCCATGTAGAACTTCCCCCTGGAGAAGAAGCTCTACTTGCTTGCTACTTTGTCCTCTGCATCTCTCCTTCCTCTAGTTTTCAACAAGAACGTCTCTCCTTCCTCTAGTTTTCATAGGCATACTTATGTTGAGTGAACCAAGTATGCTGATCTGCATCATCTTCATCTTCAGGACAAATCTTCATCTCCTTCACCCAAGACCTTGGTTGAGGGATGATCTCCATTCCATCTCTTCTTTCGATTATCTCTATACCTGAAACAAGAATAATAGTTAGTGATTTGTGTTCTTAGGTGTTCTCATAACTTCCTCCTTTTATAGGGGTAGAAATGAGGTAGTGGAGAGAAAGATGAAAAAAATATAGAGTTGATAGGTCTGAATTTCTGAAAAGTTACTTCTTAAGATCAACAATGAGATTCTTTATCTAAGGGTTCATATTTAAAGAGATTGAGACTCTATCTTATAGAATGCAGAAATTATAAATTTTGAACAAGTGTTATTTGAAATCCGTACAGTGCATGCATACTGTTAAGTCGGTGAGGATGGTGTATTAATCCAACCAAGTATAACTCAATAATATACTGTATGTATGTATATAAATAAAGTATTTTATGAAGAATAGTTTATTACTATACATAGATATACATTGCTTTGAGTAAAGATATCAAGTAACTTTGTTCAAGTCTTCTGAATATATATATAATATGCAATGCAGATTGTAGAGTATTTTATCAAGGATTCTTAAGGTATCATTGATTCCCCCTTGATTAAATAACTCTATATTTTCCCTCAGCTTTATTTGTCTTCATCGGGAAAGTACTTACCTGAAGATGAGGGTGTCTATTCACCTCATCTGATCCTCCTAGTCTGCTGCAATTTGTATCAACTAAGGTCTTCAGCTGATCTTTACTCTTCATGTGCTTGGATCCAGGAGTCCTAAGCTGTAGCATACGGTCTTGAATCTTTCTTCAGCTAGGGGCTTAGTCAAGATGTCTGCTCTTTGGATATCTGTGTGAATTTTCTCCATCTTGATGTCCTTCTTTTCAAGGCGGTCTCTTATGAAATGGTGTCGAATGTCGACATGCTTGCACCTTGTGTGGAGGACTGGATTTTGAGTGATGGCAATGGCACTGCTGCTATCACAATAGATAGGGACTTCTCTTGTTTCTACATTGTAATCCTTGAGTTGTTGAACTAGCCAAAGCAGCTGACTACAACAACTTCCAGCTGCCATCTATTCTGCTTCAGTGGTGGAGGTTGCAACTGAAGTTTGCTTCTTTGAGAACCATGATATCAACTTGTTGCCTAGGAATTGACAGGTTCCAGATGTGGATTTCCTATCAATTCTACATCCTCCATAGTCTGAGTCAGAATAACCACTCAATTCTAGATTGTCATCAGCAGGGTACCATAGTCCTAGATTGACTGTTCCTTTTAGGTACTTGAGAATCTTCCTTGCTGCTTCTAGATGACTTAGCTTTGGGTTTGCTTGAAACCTAGCACATACTCCTACAACAAATGTTATGTCTGGTCTGCTGGCTGTAAGGTATAGTAGAGATCCAATTAGTGCTCTATATTCAGCTTGATCAACTGCCTTTCCAGACTCATCTGGTTCCATTTTGAAGGATGTCATCATTGGAATTCTTGCAGTCTTGCTTTGTAGAGCTTTGAATCTTTCTAATAGGCTCTTGGTATACTTGGACTGGTTGATGAAGATCCCTTCTGGACTCTGCTTGACTTGAAGTCCTAGGAAGTAATTCATCTCACCCATCATGCTCATTTCAAACTTTCCTTGCATAAGTTCAGAGAACTTCTTGCACATATCTTGATTGGGTGATCCAAATATAATATCATCTACATATATTTGCACCATTAGAATGTCTTCTCCTTCTTGTATTCTGAAAAGTGTTCTATCAACTTTGCCTTTTGTGTAACCATTGTCAAGTAGAAATTGTGACAATGTGTCATACCAAGCTCGAGGGGCTTGCTTTAGACCATAGAGAGCCTTCTTCAGACGATATACTTGATCTCCTTTTTCAAACCCTGGAGGCTGCTCTACATACACTTCTTCTACCAGAATACCATTTAGAAAAGCACTCTTGACATCCATTTGGTATACTTTGAAGCCCATATATGATGCATAAGCTAGAAACAGTCGAATGGCTTCTAATCTGGCTACTGGAGGAAAAGTTTCATCATAGTCAATCCCTTCAGATTGTGAATATCGTTTTGCAACTAGCCTTGCTTTATTTCTAGTTATCACATCATTTTCGTCCTTCTTGTTCTTGAATACCCACTTTGTTCCTACTACATTGTGGTTTTCAGGACGATCCACCAATTCCCAAACTTCATTTCTTTCGAATTAGTTTAGTTCTTCTTGCATAGCAGTGATCCAATTGCTATCAGTCATTGCTTCTTCTATGTCAGCTGGTTCAATGTTGGACAAGAAAGCACACCAGCAGAACATAGATGATTTGGGGTTCTGATTCAGTTGTCTTCTGGTCTTGACACCTGAGTCTGCTCCTCCTAAGATGAGGTTTGATGGATGGTTGTTCCTCCATGTATGCCTCACAGGTGTGTCTGCATTAGATGAGCTTGGATTCTCATCTGTTCTAGTGCCATCAGGAGGGTTGACTTGATTAGGTCTATCATCATCTATATCTTGTGTGTCAAAGAGATCATTCCCCCTTGCATTTGGGATTGTTGCATCTTGATTTTGGTCAGCTTGCTCAGCTTGAGTTTGAGATCTAGTGACTGGTCTGTGAGGCTTATCCTCCTCTGGTTCTTCAGGGAAAGGTTCATTGACTTCAATGAACTCATCTAGTCTGGACTTGATCACTAGCTGTCTCATCTGTTCTGCACTCTTTTCACAAGATTAATCAAAAACAACATGAGGTGTTTCTTCCACAAGAAGGGTTCGTTTGTTGAGTACTCTAAATGCCTTGCTGGTAGAGGAGTATCCTAAGAATATCCCCTCATCTGCTTTGGCATCAAAAGCATTCAACTTACTCTTCCCATTGTTGTGAATGAAACACTTACAACCAAATATATGAAAGTAAGATACTCTAGGTTTCCTTCCTTTCCAAAGTTCATATGGGGTTTTCTCATGAATTTTATGAATACCTGACCTGTTTTGAGTGTGACAAGCTGAGTTGATAGCTTATGCGCATAGCTTCTTAGGAGTTGAGAATTCAGCAAGGAGTGTTCTTGCAGCTTCTTTGAGTGTTCTGACTCTTCTTTCAGCTACACCATTCTGTTGTGGTGTTTTTGCTAAACTTGTCTCATGCTGAATACCATTAGAAGTACAATAAGCAATAATATAAGAGTTAATAAATTCAGTGCCTTTGTCACTTCTAATTTTCACAATTGGTTCTCCTTTCTCTACTTGGATTCTCTTCAATAGTTCAGGGAGCTTCTGCTGAGTTTCACTCTTCTTGTATAAGAAGATAACCCAAGTAAACTTGGAGTAGTCATCTACAACAATAAGAGTGTACTTTCTCCTTGTTAGTGTGGTTGGAGTGATTGGTCCAAAGAGATCCATGTGAAGCAATTCAAGAACTCTGCTGGTTGATGCTGTCTTCTTGGTCTTGAAGGAGACCTTTGTTTGCTTTCCTTGTTGACATGCATCACAGACCTGATCTTTACAGTAGAGTTCAATAGGCAGACCATCAACTAAGGATTCCCTTGCTAACTTGTTCATAGTCTTAAAGTTCAGATGACTAAGACGTTTGTGCCATAGCCAACTGACATCTTTAGGGCTTTTCACAAGCAGACATGTATCCTTAGGACAACTGTTCCAATTTGCAAGATACATACTTCCCTTTCTAGATCCTGTTAGAAGGTTTTGTTTTGTTCTTTTATCACTTATGAGACACTCATCTTTAGAGAATTTTACTGAGTAACCAGTGTCACAAAAATGAGAAATAGATAATAAATTAAACTTTAAACCTTCTACATATGATACATCATGTACCTCAATGTCACCATTTTTAAGGGTGCCATATCCTTTTGTGTTACCGTGCGCGTTATCACCAAAGAAGACTTTTGGACCTTTCTTTTCTGTGTAGTTGGTCAGCAGGTCTTTGGTTCCAGTCATATGTGTTGAACATCCACTATCTATGTACCATGTTTCTCCTGCTAGACCTCCTCTTCTGTATAGGTCCCTCCTTTCCTGCAAGAAAAGTTAAGTCTTAGGTACCCATTTTGTCTTGGGTCCTTGGGTGTTAGTACCACCCTTGGAAACCCACATATACATTGGTCGTTTGAACAACCTTGACCACTTGAGTTGTTTTCCTCGGGCATCACAGAACCAAATTGTTGGGATATAAATTCACCCTAAGCCCCACTAGATGTTAGAATAGTTTTGATGGCAAAAACACTTAGAGTTTATAAATGTAATAGGATCAGCTGACTTGTATAGAACAGCTTAGACTAGTTTTGTGTGATCAACTGTATTGATATCAGCTGATTAGCACAGCCCTGGCTTACATGCCTATCCTCAAGATGAGAAGAGTAGAAGACATGAAGACTAGAAGATCCTTGAAGAACAGATAAGTTAAGGTGCATGTATACCTACTTAACTGATGGAGTCCAAGATTGAAGATGGCCTAAAGCAGCACAAAGAATTGCCAGATCAAAAGAGTATTACTCGACTGATATCAGAAGACAGAAGACCTAAGGCCAGAAGAGTAGTTAGAAGACTAGTAGTACAGATCAGAAGACTATGTGCTCTTCCAGGACTCGGCTGATTCCAAAGTCATCTTGCAATTCAAACGAAGACCTACCTTATTTAGAAGATTTACATGATCCCAGGATTGAAGCAATCAAGCGGCTGGAATCAAGGAATCAAGCCATTATGGAAAGATTGCCCCAACGGCTAGTCAACTCCAACGGCTAGTTGCAAGCAATCACCACTATAAATACAAGAGGATGAGAAATCACAAACAAGAAGTCACAACGAGAGAATTCAACAAGCTAAGCAAGCAATCAAGCAAAAAGCCATATTGTTTTAAGAGTTCTCTAAGAGCCAGAATTCATAAGAACATCCTTAGCTCTTAAGTGATTTCCATCCAACTCATAAGAACCTGAATCCTATTCTTCATTGTATATCCATTGATTTAGGCACAGTGGTTAAGCAAATTATAAGCTTGAACCATTAGTTGGATACTTCTCAAAAACCCCAAACCCTCACCGAAAGGTTAAAGTTTTTGAAACCCCTCAAAGTGCAAGTGCTTACAATCACTTGTGGAGACCGTAGCTGTTAGGACGGCTCAGATCTCAAAGTCCTACCCTTGGGACTATAAAGGACAAGCCCCTTGTAATTTTTGGTAAATTAAAGGGATTAAACATCACGTTAGGACGTGAGAGTGGACGTAGGAACGTATATCCGAACCACTATAAACCTGGTGTTATTTACTTACTGCACTTTACATTTTTCTGTCATTTCATCTATCTATATATAGTGCATACTGTATTTTCAACTGTCTTCAAAACAAGGCCATAATCTTTCAAACCAGCATCAGCTGAGTACTTTCATTAAGCAAAACAAGTTAACACTTTCATAAGAAACTAAAAGAACGAGTCTAATCAAGGCCTACCATAATTCCGCATATAACCTCTTCATTCAGATCACTATAGTCATCTGGACCAGCAGACTTGTAGTCCAGTTGACATAGCAATCAGAAGAGGTCCCCAACTCTCTTGAAAAAGTTTTAAAGTCTATTCACCCCTCCCCTCTAGACTTTAATCCCATTCACTACTCGTTCAGGGACCAACACAAATCTTACCAGTTAGCACCTTGGACTGATCTGATTTGTTACTTGTGTCAGCTAAGTAATAGTCAAATGGTTTCCCTTTATAGGAATGTACATACATTATCTTTTGACTAGTTACATTCGGCCTGGGTGCATTAGCTGGACGATGCACACGATTATATGGACCATACTCCTCTGTTCTCACAATATCATAAGAGATAGGGGGTGCAAAGAGAACACATTTGTTTGAAGAAGACTTCTTCTTCTTGGCTGGAGCAGCATACAGCTGAGACTGTCTCAATCGAGATGGTCTAGGCTGTTTGTTGTTCCTCTGTACAGGCTTGGGGTTAACTTGTCTTTTACCATTTTTGGAGTTGGGATAGTTAGCCTTAGCTGGTACAAATGCCTTTTGGTTCATATTAGGTTCATTGTGTTTAGAACACTCACCCTTTTCATGTGTCTGAGTAGTGCACTTGTTAGGTATACTACCCCCAGCTGGAGAGGATGTTGATGGATTGAGTTCATAGCCAAAACCCATCTTATTGCCATTAGATCTATAATATTCAGAGATACTTTCAATAGTAGCAGATGCTTTATTGAACTCTGATATCTTTTGATTTAGGCATTCCTTCTCCTTTTCTAAGAGCTTGTGTGCTTGGAAGAGGTCATCGAACTTAGATTGTAGTGAACGAAATTCCTTAGTTTCTAAAGCTTGAGTTTCTAACATCCCCTCATACAACTGAGTTATTGTGGTATTTTCTTCCTTAAAAAGTTCCACTTCTCTGGTCAATCTTTCATTCATTGTGACCAACTCAGGGGTGTTATCAAACTTAGTCTTTTTCAACTTAGCAATTTTTTTCCTTAGATCCTTGTTCTCCTCTTCCACTTCTATAAAAGCTCTGGTGGCAATATCCAGATCACCTTTTACCTTTCTTAAATATTGATAATAGGTGTCTTCTGATTCGCCTTCAGGTGAGTTTATCTCATCTGTTTGTGAAAAAATAGGTGAATGGAAAGTTGTAGTATAGGAATTTACCTCATTTTCACCTATGGCCATCATAGCTAGATCATCTGAATCATCTGAGAAGATTTGATAGTCTGGTGATGTAGGAAGTTCATCACTATGATATTCAGATTCTTCAGTCACCATTGCTTGCTTATCTGAATTTCTTCTGTCTCTTCTTGGCGTTCTTTCTTCTTTGTCATCTAAATTCAGCTCTGGGCAGAAGCTATCAACACAACTTGTCATACTCAAAACAGATCAGGTATTCACAAAATTCATGAGAAAACCCCATACGAACTGTGGAAAGGAAGGAAACCTAGAGTATCTTACTTTCATATATTTGGTTGTAAGTGTTTCATTCACAACAATGGGAAGAGTAAGTTGAATGCTTTTGATGCCAAAGCAGATGAGGGGATATTCTTAGGATACTCCTCTACTAGCAAAGCATTTAGAGTACTCAACAAACGAACCCTTCTTGTGGAAGAAACACCTCATGTTGTTTTTGATGAATCTTGTGAAAAGAGTGCAGTAGAAACAAACTCAGTTGCAGATCAGATGAGACAGCTAGTGATCAAGTCCAGACCAGATGAGTTCATTGAAGTCAATGAACCTTTCCCTGAAGAACCAGAGGAGGATAAGCCTCATAGACCTGTGACTAGATCTCAAACTCAAGCAGAGCAAGCTGACCAGAATCAAGATGCACCAATCCCAAATGCAAGGGGGAATGATCTCTTTGATACATAAGATACAGATGATGATCGACCAAATCAAGTCAACCCTCCTGATGGCACAAGAACAAATGAGAATCCAAGCTCATCTAATGCAGACACACCTGTGAGGCATACATGGAGAAATAATCATCCATCAAACCTCATCTTAGGAGAAGCAGACTCAGGTGTCAAGACCAGAAGACAACTGAATCAGAACTCCCAATCATCTATGTTCTGCTGGTGTGCCTTCCTGTCCAACATTGAACTAGCTGACATAGAAGAAGCAATGACTGATAGCAATTGGATCACTGCTATGCAAGAAGAACTAAACCAATTCGAAAGAAATGAAGTATGAGAATTGGTAGATCGTCCTGAAAACCACAATGTAGTAGGAACAAAGTGGGTATTCAAGAATAAAAAGGACGAAAATGATGTAATAACTAGAAATAAAGCAAGGCTAGTTGCAAAAGGATACTCATGATCTGAAGGGATTGACTATGATGAAACCTTTGCTCCAGTAGCTAGACTAGAAGCTATTCCACTGTTTCTAGCTTATGCATCATATATGGGCTTCAAAGTATACCAAATGGATGTCAAGAGTGCTTTTCTAAATGGTATTCTGGTAGAAGAAGTGTATGTAGAGCAGCCTCCAGGATTTGAAAAAGGAGATCAAGTATATCGACTGAAGAAGGCTCTCTATGGTCTAAATCAAGCCCCTAGAGCTTGGTATGACACATTGTCACAATTCCTACTTGACAATGGATATACAAAAGGCAAAGTGGATAGAACACTTTTCAGAATACAAGAAGGAGAAGACATTCTAATGGTGCAAATATATGTAGATGATATCATATTTAGATCACCCAATCAAGAGATGTGCAAAAAGTTCTCTGAACTTATGCAAGGAAAGTTTGAAATGAACATGATGGGTGAGATGAACTACTTCCTAGGACTCCAAGTCAAGCAAAGTCTAGAAGGGATCTTCATCAACCAGTCTAAGTATACCAAAAGCCTATTAGAAAGATTCAAAGCTCTACAAAGCAAGACTGCAAGGATTCCAATGATGACATCTTTCAAAATGGAACCAGATGAGTCTGGAAAGGCAGTTGATCAAGCTGAATATAGAGCACTGATTGGATCTCTATTATACCTTACAGCCAACAAACCAGACATAACATTTGCTGTAGGAGTATGTGCTAGGTTCCAAGCAAACCCAAAGCAAAGTCATCTAGAAGCAGCAAGGAAGATTCTCAAGTACCTAAAAGGATCAGTCAATCTAGGACTATGGTACCCTGCTGATGACAATCTAGAATTGAGTGGTTATTCTTACTCAGACTATGGAGGATGTAGAATTGATAGGAAATCCACACCTGGAACCTGTTAATTCCTAGGCAACAAGTTGATATCATGGTTCTCAAAGAAGCAAACTTCAGTTGCAACCTCCACCACTGAAGCAGAATATATGGCAGCTGGAAGTTGTTGTAGTCAGCTGCTCTGGCTAGTTCAACAACTCAAGGATTACAATGTAGAGGCAAGAGAAGTCCCTATCTATTGTGATAGCAGCAGTGCCATAGCCATCACTCAAAATCCAGTCCTCCACACAAGGTGCAAGCATGTCGACATTCGACACCACTTCATAAGAGACCACCTTGAAAAGAAGGACATCAAGATGGAGAAAATTCACACATATATTCAAAGAGCAGACATCTTGACTAAGCCCCTAGCTGAAGAAAGATTCAAGACCCTATGCTACAGCTTAGGACTCCTGGATCCAAGCACATGAAGAGCAAAGAATAGTTGAAGACCTCAGCTGATACAATTGCAGCAGACTAGGAGGATCAGATGAGGTGAATAGACACCCTAATCTTCATTTAAGTACATTCCCAATGAAGACAAATAAAGCTGAGGGAAAACTTATAGTCATTTAATCAAGGGGGAATCAATGATACCTTAAGAATCCTTGATGAAATACTCTATCATCTGCATTGCATAATATATATATATATATATTCTTTCAGAAGACATGAACAAAGTTAATTGGGATCCATACTTAAGCACTGTATACATATGTATAAGAATAAATTATTCTTCATAAAATATTTTATCATTATACATTTATACAGTATACTATTGAGTTATACTTGGTTGGATTAATACACCTTCCTCACCGACTCAACAGTATGCATGCACTGTACGGATTCCAAATAACTCTTGCTCAAAATTTATAAATTCTGCATTCCATAAGATAGAGTCTGAATCTCTTTAAATGTGAACCCTTAGATCAAGAATCTCATTGTTGATCTTAAGAAGTAACTTTTCAGAAATTCAGACCTATCAACTCTATAGTTTTGTCATCTTTCACTCCACTACCTCATTTCTACCCCTATAAAAGGAGGAAGTTATGAGAACACCTAAGAACACAAATCACTAACTATTATTCTTGTTTCAGGTATGAAGATAATCGAAAGAAGAGATGGAATGGAGATCATCTCTCAACCAAAGTCTTGGGTGAAGGAGATGAAGATTTGTCCTGAAGATGAAGATGATGCAGATCAGCATACTTGGTTCACTCAACATAAGTATGCCTATGAAAACTAGAGGAAGGAGAGACGTTCTTGTTGAAAAATAGAGGAAGGAAAGATGCAGAGGACAAAATAGCAAGCAAGCAGAGTTTCTTCTCCAGGGGGAAGTTCTACATGGAGAGCTTGTTATCAAAGGCTACTAGGTCAAAACATACCAGGAAGACCAAGTCCATGGCTCTCTCTTCACACTCCATTGAAGCCTCTTCCAATCTTCCTTCCCTTTCAAGAGAAGCGAAGAAATTCAACAAGGACACATCAGATGCTGCAACCCATCTGATGGTGAGGAACATCAGATGGTGAGGGCAATCTGAATCAGTGGGATATCATCCATGCTGATAATCTACATATTTATTTGATGGTCCCACATGGCAAGAGGAAGAGCTGGAAGATCCATCAAACCAGGTTGGATCATCACAGCAGAGCTGAAGGATCCATCAAACCAGATTGGATCATCAAACACAGAAGATTTACTCAGCAAACCTCAATCCTCTACTCAGCTGATCAGAAGACCTACTCAGCTGACCAGAAGACTTTCAAGAAAATCAGCAGACCTTTTGCAAAAATCAGAAGACCTCACTCTGCTGATCATATCACTTTACTTCAGAGCATAATGACTATCTTTGATCATGTAATTCATTCTAGATTTATTCCTGAATGTAATTAAAGAAATTGGCCTATATAAGGACTGAAATTCACTTATAGAAAATGGCCTTGATGATCAATTCTTGCCACAAAATTAGTCACAACGGCTATATTTGGTAATGATGTCATTAATACTTGATTACCATATCGCCAGCAAATCAACAATTGCCACATGGCAAATCCAGCCGGCAAATTTAAAGAAAGGCCCGAAATCAAAGAAGAAAATCTTGGGTACTACTCCACATTAAAATCCAACCTAACCGTTGGATCGATCACACCTCTAGAATTGCTGGAGTATATATATACAACCCTTAAACCTCTCCCAAACCCTTTCGCTCACATTACTCAATTGCTCTCAAACTCTCTCGTTCTGCAAATTTTCTTAAGCATTCAAAACCTAACACTCAAACACTCAGAATGGCAATCATTGAGATTTACGACGAGAAGACCAAGAGCACCGGAACTCTAGATGCAACAAAGTGGTCTAGGGAAGGGAAGATTTTCACAGAGAATGCTCTGTTTTTCAAGGGCAAACATACAACTGCGAACAAGGAGATCCTTCTTCGCTGCATCAATCTCAACCTTCGTGATTTTCTAGAAGCAGCACCAACGAACGTTTATGAACAAGACGTGCTGACTTTCTACTCAAATGCTGTGATGAAGGGATCTCATGTAGAAAGTGTCATGGGTGGACACAAAGTCAAGGTAACAAGAGAAATTCTTCAGGAATTGTTTGGCTTGTCAAAGGGGAAGATAAATATCTCCACCTACATTATGGGAAAAGAAAAAGAGTATATGGAGATGTTCACTGATGGGAGAATCAAGGCTATTGATGCCTCTGGACTCAAGAAATCCCAACTTGAACCCAAGTTTCAAACCCTGATGGATATTGCAGGCAAGATGTTGCTAGGTAACACATTCAGTCATGATGCTGTTACTACTCTAAAAGTTAGAGTTATGGCTGCAATCTGGGATCAGATTGATGGAGATTGGCAAGGGCTATTCTTGGATAGAATTGCCCTTGAGGCCAAGAAGGTGACCTTGGACCTCCAATCAAGAGAATGGAAGGTGACATCAACAGTCAGCTTTGTCAACAAGCTGAGTATAAGATGGGACCTCATAAGACCTTTCACATATCCAAGTATTACTTGAGAAAGGAAGCTCTTGCTGAGGCAGCAAGGTTGAAAGAAGAGAAGAGGAAGTTGTTGGCTGAAGCATCTTCCAAAGATGTTGTTGAGGAGGCAGAAGAGTCTGCTCATGACTCTGCTGAAGAAAAAGAAGAGGAGCCATCCAAATAAGAGGCTCAAAAGAAGGCTGCTGAGGATGATGATGATGACAATCAGACCTTGGCACAAAAAAGAATCCTAATCAGATCAGGGCTCATCTCCCCATCTGATTCAGATGCCACTCCCACTGCCTCTCCTTTGAAAAAGGCAGGTACTTCTAACCCTTCTCTCACTTTCACACCTTCCAAATTGTCAAAGGGTAAGAAGAGAAAGAAGAACAACTCTTCTTTCACCAAGAAAACCAAGAAATCCAGGCTCCCTACTCCCATGAGCATAGCCCCTATTACATCCTTCAACCCTTCTGATGATTCCAACCCATCTGAACCTTCAAACACTGATACCCAAATCCCTGCTGATACTCACACAGCAGAGGAACAATCCCAGCCTCAAACATCATCTGAGCCACAATTGCCTAACCCTGCTGATGTACAAACAGCAGATGATCAACCTCAGAAACCCTCTTCACCCCCTGTTGATGATTAAACTCAAACAGCAGATGCCCATGATCATCAAGTCCAACCATCTACTGATCATCATGTAGAAATAGAACCAGACCAGCAGACCCAAAACCCTGCTGATGCTCAACCCACTGAAGATCGATCCCAACTTCCTACCCAACAAGAAGATATCACTTCCCAAATCCCTGCTGATACTCACACAGCGGAGGAAAATATTCCATCCACTCAGTCCCCTATCCTCACTGCCCCATCTGCTCCAGAAGACTTGGCACCAGCAGACCTGGATCAAGCTGGCCCCTCTCAACCTCAATACAGCATGGTGCACTATCCTATGTGCACAAGAGAGAAGATAATGAGGATGAAGATCGCCCAGCTGCTTAAGTCTACTATTCCTGGCATTGTTGAGGAATCAGTTCAGTTCGAACAAGTACTAAGAGTCTGTACTTGGATTGAACTCAAAAGAGATGATGTGGATGACCTTCTTGAGGTCATGGAGGGAATGGGAGGAAAGAAAAATTTCCTCGACTGGGAAATGGAGCAAAAGGAAGTTGCTCAGGTTCAATCATTTGCTCAGCTGCTGCCAGGTCAAAGCAGCAATAGACTTGCACTTTGAGAAAGGCTTAGGCCTGCAGCTTGGAAGATATGTTGAGAAAGCTGCTAAGGAGCAGAAGACTCGTCTTCATGACCAGATTATTGACATTGAAGACAAGTTTGGTGAGGCACTTCATCATCAGATAGAGGAGTACTTGAGCACCATTCAGAAAAGAGCATGTGACACCTCCAACATGTTTGCTGACCTTTATACCAATGAGGTGCACCGCATGGAGACCACCTACAAGAAAAGAATTGAGGATGCTGAAGCAAGAGCCACTGAAGGTCAAGCTCTTCTTAAATCAACTGCAGAGGAGAATGAGAAACTGCAGACTCAGCTGAAGGAGACAGCAGCCAAATTGGAAGCACTTACAACTAGATTTGAAGCTGCCTCCTCCTCCAATTCTCATGCTGAAGTTCTTGAGCACAGCATATCACATCTGACCCAAGTTGGCAAAGTCAATGCCATGGCCCTAAAAGGGGGAAGATGCATTGATAGAAGCTCTTGGAAAGTCTACTGCACAGTAAGTTGTAATGGTAGTATCTCAAGATGAGCTGAATGAAACCTTGGGTGGTTTAAAAAGCAAAATCAAGAGCAGGCAAGGCAAGGCAAAGGCAAAGAAATTGCTCAAGAAGACACCCAAGCTCCCACTCAAGCTCCTACCAAGAGTCTACAGATCACTGCTCCTGTAGAACAAGTTCCTGAGAAGAGAATGACAAGGAAAAGGAAGGCAGATGAGCAAGCTCAGTCAGCTCAGTCCAGCAAGAAGTCAACTCCAGCAGAGCCTACTGCAGAAGAGAAAGAGGCTCTAGAAGTGAAGAAAAGGAAGTTGCTTGAAGCTCAAGAGCTTAAGCAAAAGAAGCTGGATGATGCGAAGGCAGTCAAAGCCAAATTTGAAAGGAAAATGGCCAAACTCAGGAAAGCACTCAAGGACAAAGCAAAAGAAGACAATGTCCTGGTGTTTGATAGCAATTATGTGGATTATTTAGCCCTTCAAGATGAGCTACCAAGACGGTATCCCCTGAAGAAGAAGTGGCAAATTCAACACCACATAGTAAGGAAATTTGGCCCTCTCCCTACTCATGAAGATGAATTCTTCCAGTTCAATCAGTTCATGACCTTTGAAGATCCAGTGTTCTGGAAGAAATTGTCAAGACAGTCAAAGAACTTGACAATTGCAGAATCCTAACACCTGAAGAACCCAAATGGGATGCACCCATTCTGGACTCAGGAAGAGCCAACATGATTGAAATCAAAAGGATTTTGTATAAGATCTATGAAGAGGAGAATGTTACAGACTTGCAACACATGGAAGATGTTCGAGCTCGTCTGTACCTTGCCTACCGCATTTGAAGATCAGAAGACCTGGTGAAGAACACTTTAGAAGTTTAAAGAAACTATTACTTGTAATCTGTAAAAGTCTATATATATATTCAAGTTCTAGTTCTTTTTGCTTACAAGACAAACTCTCATTGTCTTCATCAGATACTTCAGTTTAAGAATGTTATAAACTCTTATCTTATTTCATTAAGAGCATCTATCAGTATAGTTTTGGCTTCATCAAAATGGGGGAAATTGTTGGGATATAAATTCACCCTAAGCCCCACTTGATGTTAGAATAGTTTTGATGGCCAAAACACTTCGAGTTTATAAATGTAATAGGATCAGCTGACTTGTATAGAACAGCTTAGACTAGTCTTGTGTGATCAACTGTATTGATATCAGTTGATCAGCACAGCCTTGGCTTACATGCCTATCCTCAAGATGAGAAGAGTAGAAGTCATGAAGACTAGAACATCCTTGAAGACCAGATAAGTAAGGTGCTTGTATACCTACTTATCTGATGGAGTCCAAGATTGAAAATAATCTAAGAGTGCATAAAAGATTTGCCAGATCAGAAGAGTGTTACTCGACTGATATCAGAAGACAGAAGACCTCGTCCAGACGAGTAGTCAGAAGACCAGTAGAGCAGATCAGAAGACTATGTGCTCGCCTAGGACTCGGCTGATTCCAAAGTCATCTTGCAATTCAAATGAAGACCTACCTTATTTAGAAGATTGATATGACCCCAAGATTGGAGCAATCAAGCAGCTGGAATTAAGGAATCAAGCCAACATGGAAAGATTGCCCCAACGGCTAGTCAACTCCAACGGCTAGTTGCAGCAATCACCATTATAAATACAAGAGGATGAGAAATCACAAGCACAAAGTCACATCGAGAGAATTCAACAAGCTAAGCAAGCAATCAAGCAAAAAGCCATACTGTTTTAAGAATTCTCCAAGAGCCCAGAAAGCCTTAGAATATTTGTAGCTCTTAAGTGATTTCTATCCAACCTATAAGAACCTGAAACCTGTTCATATTGTATATCCATTGTTTTAGGCATAGTGGTTAAGCAATTTATAAGCTTGAACCATTAGTTGGATACTCTTCAAAAACCCCAAACCCTCACCGAAAGGTTAAAGTTTTTGAACCCCTCAAAGTGCAAGTGCTTACAATCACTTGTGGAGACCGTAGCTGTTAGGACTGCTCAAATCTCAAAGTCCTATCCTTGGGACTATAAAGGTCAAGACCCTTGTAATTTTTGGTAAATTTAAGGGATTAAACATCACGTTAGGACGTGAGAGTGGACGTAGGAACGTATATCCGAACCACTATAAACCTGGTGTTATTTACCTTTCTGCACTTTACATTTCTGTCTTTCCATATATTTTTATATAGTGCATTTAACTGTCTTCAAATCAAGGCCATAATCTTCAAACCAGCATCAGCTGAGGTTTTCATTAATCAAACAAGTTGACACTTTCAATAGAAACTAAAAGAACGAGTCTAAACAAGGCCTACCATAATTCCGCATATAATCTCTTCAATCAGATCACTATAGTCATCTGGACCAGTAGACTTGTAGTCCAGTTGACATAGCAATCAGAAGAGGTTCCCAACTCTCTTGAAAAAGTTTTAAAGTCTATTCACCCCTCCCCTCTAGACTTTAATCCCATTCACTACTCGTTCAGGGACCAACAAGTGGTATCAGAGCAGTGGTTCTAACGGACTACTGTCTCTAGATTATCAGAAGACTTGAGGGAGTCTTTCTGTAGTCCTCTTGAACAGATCTATTCTTTTTGAAAAACTTGTTTTTCAAAACTCATACAGCATGAGTGCTAATATGCGAAAGTTGCCTAAGTTTTCAGTTGAGGATTATGATTACTGGAAGATCAGGATGAGGAAGAATCTCACATCAGTCCACTACAAGATGTGGTTAGTGATCACAGAAGGCCCAATCACCATTATGACAGTCAACACTGCAAATGGTGATCCAGAAGTTCCAGTTGGAGAACTTGTTCCCAAGCCCATGATGGACCTCACACCAGAAGAGATGAAGCAGTCAAATCTTGACAGCATTGCCCAAGATTACATCATGCAAACTCTTCCAAATGAGTACATTGCAAAAGTAATCCACTATGAGTCAGCAAGAGACATGTGGGATGCATTGGCACTTCTCTGTGAAGGAACTGAGCTGATCAAGGAGAGCAAATTGTCAACAGCAGTCAAGAAGTTTGAGCACCTCAAGATGCAGCCAGAAGAAACTATTGATCAGCTGGACAATAGATGTACAAAGATCATAAATGAGATTGAATCTCTAGGCAAGAAGTATACAAATAGATAGAAAAACTTGAAGATCTTGGACTCTTTACCCAAGAGATGGAAACTCAAGAAGACCATCATCAAAGATACTCAAGATATCAAGAAGTGGTCTACTCAAACTCTATTTCAGAACCTAAAAGCTCATGAATATGACCTTGACAGAGAAGAAAACTCAGGAAGTGATGAGCCAACTGCAACCCCATCTACCTCCAAGACTGTAACCTTCAAGGCAGCCAATACAAAAGCTGCAAGTACCTCATCTGGCAAGACCTCTCTGAAAACAGAAGACTATGAAGGATCAGACATGAGTCTGAAAGAGCAAATGGCTCTTATGATCAAGAGATTCGAAAGGATGAACACTCTCAACAGCAAATATAGAAAATTCTACAAGAATTATAAAGACAGGAGAGCTAGTTCACCCTCCAGAGGTTCCAGAGAAAGAACACTAGAAAGACATCCTAGAAAGGATGTGGAGTCATCTGACAGCCGAGGATCTAGAAGAAGAGATGCCACTCCTCCAAGGAAAGGCAACTCAAATCAGAAATCTGGAACATGCTTCAATTGTCGTAAACTAGGACATTATGTCTATGAATGTCCAGAGCTGAATTTAGATGACAAAGAAGAAAGAAGGCCAAGAAGAGACAGAAGAAATTCAGATAAGCAAGCAATGGTGACTAAAGAATCTGAATATCATAGTGATGAACTTCCTACATCACCAGACTATCAAATCTTCTCAGATGATTCAGATGATCTAGCTATGATGGCCATAGGTGAAAATGAGGTAAATTCCTATACTACAACTTTTCATTCACCTATTTTTCACAAACATATGAGATAAACTCATCTGAAGGCGAATCAGAAGACACCTATTATCAATATTTAAGAAATGTAAAAGGTGATTTGGATATTCTCCTCTTCCACTTCTATAAAGCTCCGGTGGCAATATCCAGATCACCTTTTACATTTCTTAAATATTGATAATAGGTGTCTTCTGATTCGCCTTCAGATGAGTTTATCTCATATGTTTGTGAAAAATAGGTGAATGAAAAGTTGTAGTATAGGAATTTACCTCATTTTCACCTATGGCCATCATAGCTAGATCATCTGAATCATCTGAGAAGATTTGATAGTCTGGTGATGTAGGAAGTTCATCACTATGATATTCAGATTCTTTAGTCACCATTGCTTGCTTATCTGAATTTCTTCTGTCTCTTCTTGGCCTTCTTTCTTCTTTGTCATCTAAATTCAGCTCTGGACATTCATAGACATAATGTCCTAGTTTACGACAATTGAAGCATGTTCCAGATTTCTGATTTGAGTTGCCTTTCCTTGGAGTAGTGGCATCTCTTCTTCTAGATCCTCGGCTGTCAGATGACTCCACATCCTTTCTAGGATGTCTTTCTAGTGTTCTTTCTCTGGAACCTCTGGAGGGTGAACTAGCTCTCCTGTCTTTATAATTCTTGTAGAATTTTCTATATTTGCTGTTGAGAGTGTTCATCCTTTCGAATCTCTTGATCATAAGAGCCATTTGCTCTTTCAGACTCATGTCTGATCCTTCATAGTCTTCTGTTTTCAGAGAGGTCTTGCCAGATGAGGTACTTGCAGCTTTTGTATTGGCTGCCTTGAAGGTTACAGTCTTGGAGGTAGATGGGGTTGCAGTTGGCTCATCACTTCCTGAGTTTTCTTCTCTGTCAAGGTCATATTCATGAGCTTTTAGGTTCTGAAATAGAGTTTGAGTAGACCACTTCTTGATATCTTGAGTATCTTTGATGATGGTCTTCTTGAGTTTCCATCTCTTGGGTAAAGAGTCCAAGATCTTCAAGTTTTTCTATCTATTTGTATACTTCTTGCCTAGAGATTCAATCTCATTTATGATCTTTGTACATCTATTGTCCAGCTGATCAATAGTTTCTTCTGGCTGCATCTTGAGGTGCTCAAACTTCTTGACTGCTGTTGACAATTTGCTCTCCTTGATCAGCTCAGTTCCTTCACAGAGAAGTGCCAATGCATCCCACATGTCTCTTGCTGACTCATAGTGGATTACTTTTGCAATGTACTCATTTGGAAGAGTTTGCATGATGTAATCTTGGGCAATGCTGTCAAGATTTGACTGCTTCATCTCTTCTGGTGTGAGGTCCATCATGGGCTTGGGAACAAGTTCTCCAACTGGAACTTCTGGATCACCATTTGCAGTGTTGACTGTCATAATGGTGATTGGGCCTTCTGTGATCACTAACCACATCTTGTAGTGGACTGATGTGAGATTCTTCCTCATCCTGATCTTCCAGTAATCATAATCCTCAACTGAAAACTTAGGCAACTTTCGCATATTAGCACTCATGCTGTATGAGTTTTGAAAAACAAGTTTTTCAAAAAGAATAGATCTGTTCAAGAGGACTACAGAAAGACTCCCTCAAGTCTTCTGATAATCTAGAGACAGTAGTCCGTTAGAACCACTGCTCTGATACCACTTGTTGGTCCCTGAACGAGTAGTGAATGGGATTAAAGTCTAGAGGGGAGGGGTGAATAGACTTTAAAACTTTTTCAAGAGAGTTGGGAACCTCTTCTGATTGCTATGTCAACTGGACTACAAGTCTACTGGTCCAGATGACTATAGTGATCTGATTGAAGAGATTATATGCGGAATTATGGTAGGCCTTGTTTAGACTCGTTCTTTTAGTTTCTATTGAAAGTGTCAACTTGTTTGATTAATGAAAACCTCAGCTGATGCTGGTTTGAAGATTATGGCCTTGATTTGAAGACAGTTAAATGCACTATATAAAAATATATGGAAAGACAGAAATGTAAAGTGCAGAAAGGTAAATAACACCAGGTTTATAGTGGTTCGGATATACGTTCCTACGTCCACTCTCACGTCCTAACGTGATGTTTAATCCCTTAAATTTACCAAAAATTACAAGGGTCTTGACCTTTATAGTCCCAAGGATAGGACTTTGAGATTTGAGCCGTCCTAACAGCTACGGTCTCCACAAGTGATTGTAAGCACTTGCACTTTGAGGGGTTCAAAAACTTTAACCTTTCGGTGAGGGTTTGGGGTTTTTGAAGAGTATCCAACTAATGGTTCAAGCTTATAAATTGCTTAACCACTATGCCTAAAACAATGGATATACAATATGAACAGGTTTCAGGTTCTTATAGGTTGGATAGAAATCACTTAAGAGCTACAAATATTCTAAGGCTTTCTGGGCTCTTGGAGAATTCTTAAAACAGTATGGCTTTTTACTTGATTGCTTGCTTAGCTTGTTGAATTCTCTCGATGTGACTTTGTGCTTGTGATTTCTCATCCTCTTGTATTTATAATGGTGATTGCTGCAACTAGCCGTTGGAGTTGACTAGCCGTTGGGGCAATCTTTCCATGTTGGCTTGATTCCTTAATTCCAGCTGCTTGATTGCTCCAATCTTGGGGTCATATCAATCTTCTAAATAAGGTAGGTCTTCATTTGAATTGCAAGATGACTTTGGAATCAGCCGAGTCCTAGGCGAGCACATAGTCTTCTGATCTGCTCTACTGGTCTTCTGACTACTCGTCTGGACGAGGTCTTCTGTCTTCTGATATCAGTCGAGTAACACTCTTCTGATCTGGCAAATCTTTTATGCACTCTTAGATTATTTTCAATCTTGGACTCCATCAGATAAGTAGGTATACAAGCACCTTACTTATCTGGTCTTCAAGGATGTTCTAGTCTTCATGACTTCTACTCTTCTCATCTTGAGGATAGGCATGTAAGCCAAGGCTGTGCTGATCAACTGATATCAATACAGTTGATCACACAAGACTAGTCTAAGCTGTTCTATACAAGTCAGCTGATCCTATTACATTTATAAACTCGAAGTGTTTTGGCCATCAAAACTATTCTAACATCAAGTGGGGCTTAGGGTGAATTTATATCCCAACAACCTGCTCAGTTTCTAAAAAAGCCTAATTCCGTAGATGGGAAATGGAAACCCAAATATTTCTGGGTGACTCCGAAAATGGGAGGTTGGCCTTTTCCCACGGGATGGAAATGTCAAGTTCCCGACTATCTCCGTCTTCATAAGTCGTTAATCTCTAGATCTGAAAAGGAACTTATGAGAAACCTGAATAACATGGTTGAGAATAAATCAAACTTTAGGGTGCCTGAGATGCTTAGGGATTCGGGAGTATTAATCGAATTCGATCAGGTTAGACAGTTCTGGAGCGGGTCTAACCCCCAGATCTGGTATGCTTATTTCTTCGAGAAATATTTTTCCATGCTTTATTTTGATTTTCTTTTGCTAAAATCCTTTTCTGATGTTTTTCGGAGATGGATTTCGAATTCTTGGATTTGGTGGTTCTTCCAAAGGCGAATCAAGAAGATGTGACCATTGTTGTCACTGCTGAAGAAGAACAGTCCCCTCCTTCCCACTTGGAGGAATCTGTTCCAGAGCTAGAGATTCCAGAAGCCATGCCTCTTTCATCTGAGCCTTCGATCCCTGCTAAAGACAAAGGTAAGCGTACCGCTACTGATCTGTCGTCCAGCCCAGTTCGCAAAAGATCAAAGTCTCACAAGATATCTTCTCGAGGGGATGAAAGTCCCAGAATTCGTGTTCGCAGATCTTCTAAGGATATATTCACTCTAGAGCTGCCTAACGTCGTTTCACTCTAGAGCTGCCTAACGCCGTTTCTGAACTTAAGGGTTCAGCCAGCTTGTCTTTTGTTACCTCTGTTCCCACCACAGATGACGTGTATCTTCATAGAGAAGCCTCTATTCCACAGCTCTATACTGACATGTCTGAATGCATAACTCAGGTATATATTTTTTGAATTTTCAATCATCTTGTTAGTATTCATATATTCTAAGTTTATTCTCTTCGGAATTCCAGCTACTCTCAAAGCATGGCCTTCTGGTAAAGAAGCTGCAAGCATCTTCAGATCTGGATCAATTGCAGAAAGATCTTGTCCAGAAAGATGAGGAACTTCAGAAATCTGTTCTGGAGGTGAGTCTTCTAACGGCGGAAGTAGAAGATCTGAAGAGATAAATGCAAGGTTTAAACAATACATTGACTGAATTAGAGAAGAAACGAGCAGAGATTGAAGCTCGTCTTGCTAGGGAAGTGGAAGAGAGTCATTTGCAAGGTCACATAACTGGTGTTGACACTTGTCGCCAGAGGTTGTTTGCTACTCCATCTGGCCAAAAGTTCCTCCGCGATCTTCATCAAGGGATGATAGAAGCTTATCTTCTAAGTCCTGTTTCTGTTCGAGACATGGGGCCTCATATTCTTCATTACTTGTATCATGGCTTCGATACTGCCGTGATCCAAGCTCGAGAGATGGGATGCATTGGCTCTTTTGATAAGACTTTGGCAAGGAAGAATTTGAAGGTATCTCCTGCTTTCAAGGTGGATGAGAAGTTGGGCTATGGCCACATCTGGTGGTTGCCAGTTATGGAGAAGGTTGTGAAGGATCTTTGTTGTGATGAATCCTTTGATCTGGATCTCCCTACTGATACCAACCCTATTTACAATGTGTTTCCTTTAAGGTCTCCCACTTCTGCTTCTTCTACTCAGCCTTCAGCTCCTCCTGCTCCTCCGGCTGTTTCCCCTGCACTCGGAGTTACTTCCACTTCTGCGCCAATTGAGAATTTATCTAACGCTGCTTCAGTGCCTGTTCCCCAGTCTCAAGATGCTGACTCTGCTCTTCCTTAGTTTAGATATTTCTTGTGTTTTATTTTGTTTTGTATCTTTTTGGATGAATAGTACTGTAATCTTCTGGCAGTTCTGCCCTTTCTGTTTAATGAAAATGTTATCTGATCTTCTTTACTACTTTAGAATCTTTTATAATGTTTTGAACTCATGGAAATTTGTTGATTTTGTTTAAAAAAATTTCTAAGGAAAATTATTTCGAATATGAGTTCAGATCTGAGTTGAGAGTCTTCTTTCAACTCGTATTCATCCCTTGAAAAAAATTGCTAAAGAAAATTATTTCAAGATATCATTTCAGATCTGAGTTGAGAGTCTTTTCTCTCAACTCGTATTCATCCCCTGAAAAAAATTTCTAAGGAAAATTATTTCAGATATCATTTCAGATCTGAGTAGAGAGTCTTCTCTCAACTCGTATTCATCCCTTGAAAAAAAAATTCTAAGAAAAATTATTTCAAGATATCATTTTAAATCTGAGTTGAGAGTCTTCTCTCAACTCGTATTCATCCCTTGAAAAAAAATTTCTAAGGAAAATTATTTCAAGATATCATTTCAGATTTGAGTTGAGAGTCTTCTCTCAACTCGTATTCATCCCTTGAAAAAAATTTCTAAGGAAAATTATTTCAAGATATCATTTCAGATCTGAGTTGAGAGTCTTTTCTCTCAACTCGTATTCATCTCCTGAAAAAAATTTCTAAGAAAAATTATTTCAGATATAACTTCAGATCTGAGTTGAGAGTCTCTTTTCTCAACTAGTATTTAAATCTTGTATTTGGTTGTACTACTTATAATTTTGAGTTTTGGATTTATTTATACTCCGGAGAGTTATTTATACTCCGGAGAGTTTTAAGTTTTGAATTTTTATACTCCGGGGAGTTATTTATACTCCGGAGTGTTGGTCCCTGAACGAGTAGTGAATGAGATTAAAGTCTAGAGGGGAGGGGTGAATAGACTTTAAAACTTTTTCAAAGGAGTTGGGAACCTCTTCTGATTTCTATGTCAGCTGGACTACAAATCTGCTGGTCCAGATGACTATAGTGATCTGATGAAGAGATTAAATGCGGAAGTGAGTAGGCCTGTTTATTTAGACTCGTTCAATTAATTCTTTTGAAATAACCAATTTGTTTTCTTAATGAAATACTCAGCTGATGCTGTTTTGAAAGATAAGACCTTAGTTTGAAGATGTTTAAAACACAGTATGCACTATATAAAGGTATGAACAAGAAATAAAATAAAGTGCAGAATGTAAATGACACCGGATTTATAGTGGTTCGGATATACGTTCCTACGTCCACTCTCACGTCCTAATTAACGTGATGTTTAATCCCTTTAATTTACCAAAAATTACAAGGGCTTGTCCTTTATAGTCCCAAGGGTAGGACTTTGAGATCTGAACAGTCCTAACTGCTGCGGTCTCCACAAGTGATTGGAAGCACTTGCACTTTTACAGGGGTTCAAAAACTTAACCTTGTGGTGGGGGTTTTGGGGTTTTTGAATGTATCCAACTAATGGTTCAAGCTTATAAATCGCTTAACCACTATGCCTAAATCAATGAATGTACAATATGAGTAGGATTCAGGTTCTTTGATTGGATGGAAAATCACTTAAGAGCTAGAAGGGTGTTCTAATGATTTCTGGGCTCTTGGAGAACTCTCAACAAAAATGTTGCCTTTTCTTGCTTGCTTGCTTGCTTAGCCTTTGTGAATTCTCTTGTTATATTTTCGTGTGTTGTGATTCCTCATCCTCTTGTATTTATAGGGATGATTGCTGCAACTAGCCGTTGGAATCGACTAGCCGTTGGGCAATCTTTCCATGTTTGGTTGAATCCTTGATTCCAGCCGCTTGATTGCTTCAATTCTGGGATCGTGTCAATCTTCTAAGTATGGTAAGTCTTCGTTTGAATTGCAAGATGACTTTGGAATCAGCCGAGTCCTGGACGAGCTTCTAGTCTTCTGATCTTCACTACTAGTCTTCTGGCTGACTCGTCTGGCCTTATGTCTTCTGTCTTCTGATATCAGATGAGTATCACTCTTCTGATCTGGCAATTGTTTGTGCTGTCTTAGGCCATCTTCAACTTGGACTCCATCAGATAAGTAGGTATATGAAAGTGTGTGTGGGGTATTACTAGTGTTTAAGTGAAAAACAGAACAATATTACACTGTATGTTGAGACAAATGGTTTAACATTAATTCAAACAGAATATCAGAAAAGACAGACACAGCGGAAGACTAAAACACTAAAAATAAACAGAACACAATGGAAATAATTTTTACATAGATTTTAATTTAAAATCTATGCATGAGCCTCATGGCTAAACTTTCACTAATCAATGAGTGAATACAAATGTTGTGTGAACAAATATTCACAACGGAAATAAGACTTCGATAATCTATCTAGTCTAAAGATGGCTTAAGTGTAAAACACTACCAAAAACTAATCTAACTCTATGATATGTCTATCAAAGAAGTATAGAAAAGTCTATGTTGTACAGGAAGTTTGGACTCTTCGGCACAACGACATGAACATGCTAATGACAATTAATTCCTAACAGGATGAACACTAGTTTAAGGCTTAAAGAATAGCACTTCGTGAAATATGTGACTCTCGGATCTGATATGTATTTCTTCAAGGCAAACGAGAATCTGATGAAGAACTTATAATAACCAATATAACGTCTAAGTAGGTAGAACTCTCACATAGACATTATACGATTATTACTAATTCTCCATGCTGAATAATGAAGTCTTCCTTGAGTATTTATAGAGGTAAAACTGAATTCTAGAAGCTTCATAATCCAGATCCTATTTTTTAGGATCTCATCCCTTCATTTTAGCCCACTCTTCATTCCAATGAATTCTAGCACCTTCCAGCCTATTTTGGACGTTTCTCCGTACAGCCGCATGATCTACATCATTCTGCAACATTCCAGAACCTTCCAGCCTGGAACATTGTAGAATATTCTAGATCTTCAACCTGCGATGTTACAACATCCAATGCAGCATTAGCTAGAAAACAGAATTTAGACTTAGACAAAATAAGAAAGGTCGAATTAAGATGTTGTTGTGAATATTAAGACATTTAAGAGTAACAACATCTACAATCTCCCCCAATTTGACCTTTCGACTACAACACACCTGATGCACTTATATTTCTATATATACTCAGTATTATGTACATGCTAGAGTATTACCATCATATCCATGTACTAGTCAAGTCAACACCTATTGTAGCTTCCGGATCAAAGTAAGAAAGACCAAGAATGAAATCACATAGTCCGTGCCATAAGAGCAATGTGATCTCACTCAAAACAACAATAAGTATAAAAATATACTTATCTGAACAACATATAAACTTTACAAAAATCATAAGTTAAATCAGAGCATATATGAATATGTACTAGATCAACCTAAGACTTATGTATGACTTAATAAAATAAAATCAGAGCAATAATGAAGAAAAGAAAAATAAACAGAGCAAAGACTAAAAAATAAAAAACAGAGCAAAACATGTGAAAAACAACAATATCTAACAAAGACTTAAACAATAAGCAGTAAGCAACTGAGAATTAAAAAGAAGTGTACTTCTAAATTATATTATTATCAAAGCAAACAATTTAAGCAGTAAGCAGTAAGCACATGATAATTAAAGAGAGGTGTACTTCTATATTATCCTCAAAGCAAACAATTTAAGCAAATTGAATAATAAGGCAAGTTAGAAAAACAAAACAGACAACAACTAACATAAACATAAACAACATGCAGTAAGCAAATGATAATAAGTATGAAAACAATTTAAGCATAAAGCAGTAAACTATTATCATCAATGCAAACAATTTAAGCACATTGAATAAGGAACAACCTATCAACTAGGAAGGAAAAACTGAATCTGTAAATCAACTTAAACACAATAACAACAATGAATAAGATCAAGGGAAGTATAAAAGGCACAAATACTTAAGAAACTAAACAAGTGACATATATTGATGTATCAACAGCTGCAGCATCATGTTCCTGCACATAATCACTTATAATGTTCAGCCCTCCCCCTGTCTTGTATCAACCTGTTCAATTGTTATCATAACCTGTTTAGATGTCATAAAGAACATCCATATACGTTCATCAACAAACTAAACCTCCTCCTCTTCAACAACAGTTCACGTTGTAGCAAAGTGAACTACAACATCTAGTTCAGCAGTCTGTTCATCAATAGCATCAGGTACACAATCAGCTTCTGGTACATCTTCATGGAGCTCTTCACTTCGAATCTCAGAAGTTGATGGTGTTTCTCCCCCTCTGGTAGTAGAAAGCGTCTATAACCACTGGACTTTAAGGAACTGAAGGCCATCAATAGAGTCCTGTAAACGTTTTAGTTGAAGTAAAATAAAAGATTCTGAAACAGAAAATATTTGAACAATGTGACCACCAATGTGTTTCACATTCGGTGTAGCATTTCTCTGTTCAGGTCTTGCTGGAGCTGGTCGAGTTGGAATAAGAGCATCTCTGTGATCAGAACTATCTGAATTTTGCAAGGGCAAATCAAAAATCCTTTCACCAAGTAACAAAGCAGGTGAGATAGTCATCAAGGGTACCTTGCCTCTTTGAACCTCAGTTTCCTTAGGTTTAAAAATTCATGCCTCTTGAGGTATGAACATATCAGCAAATGGTAAGGTAAAATCACTTTATAATAAATATCACTATAAACTATATATGGTGAAAATAGTTAAATTCAGATTGAAATTCCTCAACACAATCATCTTATACAACAATATAGCTTAATCCTTAATCACCGTAGTGGAATTTGTATAGGGTAACCAATTGTAGACAATCAATTTATGGAGTACAGAGTATAGAGATGTGAGATCTTTAGCAAGCATAACATTTTGTCACCTAGTTAATCTACCCTAGTTATAGAAGTAGCAACCAAGTTCAAATCAAGTTCATCTTCATCAATCATAGGCTCTATCTCTAAGAGATCATTAATCAATTCCGGAGTAAATAGAACTGATCTCCCCCTAAATTGTACATTCCCATATCATTTAGAGCTACGTCTATCCATACTCTTCCTAAGTCAAGCATAAAATACATATATCCAACCAAATACAAAAGTATCACTCAAAGTTACAGTTTTCAACAATTTCCTTTCAATCAAAAATTGTATCAACCATTTACTCTCAAAATCAACAATGTTAATTCTCTTTACAATAACAACTTTCATCTAGATAGCTTAGTGATTGTAGCAACTAACCTATCCGTCTAAAAATTATTATCAGGATCAGAATTACCTCCTTCAGAATTTGTTTCCTCAACTGATTTAGAGTCTTTACTACTGCTCTTCTCAGAATCATCACTTCTACTGTCATCAGGGTCTGGTGTTGCAGCACTTGCTTCAGCATTTGATGCAACATTCTTCCTCAGAATCTTCTTAATCTCACGCATAGTGGGATTATCCTCTGGATCAGATTCAATTCTTTTGGGCAAGTCTCGTTCAGCAGCAACCTTCTTTCCCTTTGGATCATACTTCCTTTTGACTCGTTTCTCAGTAACCACATTTTCTTCCTCCGATTAAGAAAAGAACTTAAATCGGTTCATCAACAACACTACTTCCTTTCTTCTTTCTCCTCAGTGAGTTAGAGTAATCAACTCGTACACACACAGCCGAATTTCCTTCGTTGAACAGGGATCCTCTTTCTCTTTTCTTTCTCAAAATTCCTCCAAAAAGCAATCTATTCAGATTCATCAGTATTAAAAAGATAAGAGTTAGTTTCACCCGAGTTAGCATTTGCGTTAGTCTCCTTCATTTGAGCGTCCTCAAAATCGGATGCCTCAACATTTGCAAACACATTCTGCTCCAGCTGCTTGATTGCTCCAATCTTGGGGTCATATCAATCTTCTAAATAAGGTAGGTCTTCATTTGAATTGCAAGATGACTTTGGAATCAGCCGAGTCCTAGGCGAGCACATAGTCTTCTGATCTGCTCTACTGGTCTTCTGACTACTCGTCTGGACGAGGTCTTCTGTCTTCTGATATCAGTCGAGTAACACTCTTCTGATCTGGCAAATCTTTTATGCACTCTTAGATTATTTTCAATCTTGGACTCCATCAGATAAGTAGGTATACAAGCACCTTACTTATCTGGTCTTCAAGGATGTTCTAGTCTTCATGACTTCTACTCTTCTCATCTTGAGGATAGGCATGTAAGCCAAGGCTGTGCTGATCAACTGATATCAATACAGTTGATCACACAAGACTAGTCTAAGCTGTTCTATACAAGTCAGCTGATCCTATTACATTTATAAACTCGAAGTGTTTTGGCCATCAAAACTATTCTAACATCAAGTGGGGCTTAGGGTGAATTTATATCCCAACAACCTGCTCAGTTTCTAAAAAAGCCTAATTCCGTAGATGGGAAATGGAAACCCAAATATTTCTGGGTGACTCCGAAAATGGGAGGTTGGCCTTTTCCCACGGGATGGAAATGTCAAGTTCCCGACTATCTCCGTCTTCATAAGTCGTTAATCTCTAGATCTGAAAAGGAACTTATGAGAAACCTGAATAACATGGTTGAGAATAAATCAAACTTTAGGGTGCCTGAGATGCTTAGGGATTCGGGAGTATTAATCGAATTCGATCAGGTTAGACAGTTCTGGAGCGGGTCTAACCCCCAGATCTGGTATGCTTATTTCTTCGAGAAATATTTTTCCATGCTTTATTTTGATTTTCTTTTGCTAAAATCCTTTTCTGATGTTTTTCGGAGATGGATTTCGAATTCTTGGATTTGGTGGTTCTTCCAAAGGCGAATCAAGAAGATGTGACCATTGTTGTCACTGCTGAAGAAGAACAGTCCCCTCCTTCCCACTTGGAGGAATCTGTTCCAGAGCTAGAGATTCCAGAAGCCATGCCTCTTTCATCTGAGCCTTCGATCCCTGCTAAAGACAAAGGTAAGCGTACCGCTACTGATCTGTCGTCCAGCCCAGTTCGCAAAAGATCAAAGTCTCACAAGATATCTTCTCGAGGGGATGAAAGTCCCAGAATTCGTGTTCGCAGATCTTCTAAGGATATATTCACTCTAGAGCTGCCTAACGTCGTTTCACTCTAGAGCTGCCTAACGCCGTTTCTGAACTTAAGGGTTCAGCCAGCTTGTCTTTTGTTACCTCTGTTCCCACCACAGATGACGTGTATCTTCATAGAGAAGCCTCTATTCCACAGCTCTATACTGACATGTCTGAATGCATAACTCAGGTATATATTTTTTGAATTTTCAATCATCTTGTTAGTATTCATATATTCTAAGTTTATTCTCTTCGGAATTCCAGCTACTCTCAAAGCATGGCCTTCTGGTAAAGAAGCTGCAAGCATCTTCAGATCTGGATCAATTGCAGAAAGATCTTGTCCAGAAAGATGAGGAACTTCAGAAATCTGTTCTGGAGGTGAGTCTTCTAACGGCGGAAGTAGAAGATCTGAAGAGATAAATGCAAGGTTTAAACAATACATTGACTGAATTAGAGAAGAAACGAGCAGAGATTGAAGCTCGTCTTGCTAGGGAAGTGGAAGAGAGTCATTTGCAAGGTCACATAACTGGTGTTGACACTTGTCGCCAGAGGTTGTTTGCTACTCCATCTGGCCAAAAGTTCCTCCGCGATCTTCATCAAGGGATGATAGAAGCTTATCTTCTAAGTCCTGTTTCTGTTCGAGACATGGGGCCTCATATTCTTCATTACTTGTATCATGGCTTCGATACTGCCGTGATCCAAGCTCGAGAGATGGGATGCATTGGCTCTTTTGATAAGACTTTGGCAAGGAAGAATTTGAAGGTATCTCCTGCTTTCAAGGTGGATGAGAAGTTGGGCTATGGCCACATCTGGTGGTTGCCAGTTATGGAGAAGGTTGTGAAGGATCTTTGTTGTGATGAATCCTTTGATCTGGATCTCCCTACTGATACCAACCCTATTTACAATGTGTTTCCTTTAAGGTCTCCCACTTCTGCTTCTTCTACTCAGCCTTCAGCTCCTCCTGCTCCTCCGGCTGTTTCCCCTGCACTCGGAGTTACTTCCACTTCTGCGCCAATTGAGAATTTATCTAACGCTGCTTCAGTGCCTGTTCCCCAGTCTCAAGATGCTGACTCTGCTCTTCCTTAGTTTAGATATTTCTTGTGTTTTATTTTGTTTTGTATCTTTTTGGATGAATAGTACTGTAATCTTCTGGCAGTTCTGCCCTTTCTGTTTAATGAAAATGTTATCTGATCTTCTTTACTACTTTAGAATCTTTTATAATGTTTTGAACTCATGGAAATTTGTTGATTTTGTTTAAAAAAATTTCTAAGGAAAATTATTTCGAATATGAGTTCAGATCTGAGTTGAGAGTCTTCTTTCAACTCGTATTCATCCCTTGAAAAAAATTGCTAAAGAAAATTATTTCAAGATATCATTTCAGATCTGAGTTGAGAGTCTTTTCTCTCAACTCGTATTCATCCCCTGAAAAAAATTTCTAAGGAAAATTATTTCAGATATCATTTCAGATCTGAGTAGAGAGTCTTCTCTCAACTCGTATTCATCCCTTGAAAAAAAAATTCTAAGAAAAATTATTTCAAGATATCATTTTAAATCTGAGTTGAGAGTCTTCTCTCAACTCGTATTCATCCCTTGAAAAAAAATTTCTAAGGAAAATTATTTCAAGATATCATTTCAGATTTGAGTTGAGAGTCTTCTCTCAACTCGTATTCATCCCTTGAAAAAAATTTCTAAGGAAAATTATTTCAAGATATCATTTCAGATCTGAGTTGAGAGTCTTTTCTCTCAACTCGTATTCATCTCCTGAAAAAAATTTCTAAGAAAAATTATTTCAGATATAACTTCAGATCTGAGTTGAGAGTCTCTTTTCTCAACTAGTATTTAAATCTTGTATTTGGTTGTACTACTTATAATTTTGAGTTTTGGATTTATTTATACTCCGGAGAGTTATTTATACTCCGGAGAGTTTTAAGTTTTGAATTTTTATACTCCGGGGAGTTATTTATACTCCGGAGTGTTGGTCCCTGAACGAGTAGTGAATGAGATTAAAGTCTAGAGGGGAGGGGTGAATAGACTTTAAAACTTTTTCAAAGGAGTTGGGAACCTCTTCTGATTTCTATGTCAGCTGGACTACAAATCTGCTGGTCCAGATGACTATAGTGATCTGATGAAGAGATTAAATGCGGAAGTGAGTAGGCCTGTTTATTTAGACTCGTTCAATTAATTCTTTTGAAATAACCAATTTGTTTTCTTAATGAAATACTCAGCTGATGCTGTTTTGAAAGATAAGACCTTAGTTTGAAGATGTTTAAAACACAGTATGCACTATATAAAGGTATGAACAAGAAATAAAATAAAGTGCAGAATGTAAATGACACCGGATTTATAGTGGTTCGGATATACGTTCCTACGTCCACTCTCACGTCCTAATTAACGTGATGTTTAATCCCTTTAATTTACCAAAAATTACAAGGGCTTGTCCTTTATAGTCCCAAGGGTAGGACTTTGAGATCTGAACAGTCCTAACTGCTGCGGTCTCCACAAGTGATTGGAAGCACTTGCACTTTTACAGGGGTTCAAAAACTTAACCTTGTGGTGGGGGTTTTGGGGTTTTTGAATGTATCCAACTAATGGTTCAAGCTTATAAATCGCTTAACCACTATGCCTAAATCAATGAATGTACAATATGAGTAGGATTCAGGTTCTTTGATTGGATGGAAAATCACTTAAGAGCTAGAAGGGTGTTCTAATGATTTCTGGGCTCTTGGAGAACTCTCAACAAAAATGTTGCCTTTTCTTGCTTGCTTGCTTGCTTAGCCTTTGTGAATTCTCTTGTTATATTTTCGTGTGTTGTGATTCCTCATCCTCTTGTATTTATAGGGATGATTGCTGCAACTAGCCGTTGGAATCGACTAGCCGTTGGGCAATCTTTCCATGTTTGGTTGAATCCTTGATTCCAGCCGCTTGATTGCTTCAATTCTGGGATCGTGTCAATCTTCTAAGTATGGTAAGTCTTCGTTTGAATTGCAAGATGACTTTGGAATCAGCCGAGTCCTGGACGAGCTTCTAGTCTTCTGATCTTCACTACTAGTCTTCTGGCTGACTCGTCTGGCCTTATGTCTTCTGTCTTCTGATATCAGATGAGTATCACTCTTCTGATCTGGCAATTGTTTGTGCTGTCTTAGGCCATCTTCAACTTGGACTCCATCAGATAAGTAGGTATATGAAAGTGTGTGTGGGGTATTACTAGTGTTTAAGTGAAAAACAGAACAATATTACACTGTATGTTGAGACAAATGGTTTAACATTAATTCAAACAGAATATCAGAAAAGACAGACACAGCGGAAGACTAAAACACTAAAAATAAACAGAACACAATGGAAATAATTTTTACATAGATTTTAATTTAAAATCTATGCATGAGCCTCATGGCTAAACTTTCACTAATCAATGAGTGAATACAAATGTTGTGTGAACAAATATTCACAACGGAAATAAGACTTCGATAATCTATCTAGTCTAAAGATGGCTTAAGTGTAAAACACTACCAAAAACTAATCTAACTCTATGATATGTCTATCAAAGAAGTATAGAAAAGTCTATGTTGTACAGGAAGTTTGGACTCTTCGGCACAACGACATGAACATGCTAATGACAATTAATTCCTAACAGGATGAACACTAGTTTAAGGCTTAAAGAATAGCACTTCGTGAAATATGTGACTCTCGGATCTGATATGTATTTCTTCAAGGCAAACGAGAATCTGATGAAGAACTTATAATAACCAATATAACGTCTAAGTAGGTAGAACTCTCACATAGACATTATACGATTATTACTAATTCTCCATGCTGAATAATGAAGTCTTCCTTGAGTATTTATAGAGGTAAAACTGAATTCTAGAAGCTTCATAATCCAGATCCTATTTTTTAGGATCTCATCCCTTCATTTTAGCCCACTCTTCATTCCAATGAATTCTAGCACCTTCCAGCCTATTTTGGACGTTTCTCCGTACAGCCGCATGATCTACATCATTCTGCAACATTCCAGAACCTTCCAGCCTGGAACATTGTAGAATATTCTAGATCTTCAACCTGCGATGTTACAACATCCAATGCAGCATTAGCTAGAAAACAGAATTTAGACTTAGACAAAATAAGAAAGGTCGAATTAAGATGTTGTTGTGAATATTAAGACATTTAAGAGTAACAACATCTACAATCTCCCCCAATTTGACCTTTCGACTACAACACACCTGATGCACTTATATTTCTATATATACTCAGTATTATGTACATGCTAGAGTATTACCATCATATCCATGTACTAGTCAAGTCAACACCTATTGTAGCTTCCGGATCAAAGTAAGAAAGACCAAGAATGAAATCACATAGTCCGTGCCATAAGAGCAATGTGATCTCACTCAAAACAACAATAAGTATAAAAATATACTTATCTGAACAACATATAAACTTTACAAAAATCATAAGTTAAATCAGAGCATATATGAATATGTACTAGATCAACCTAAGACTTATGTATGACTTAATAAAATAAAATCAGAGCAATAATGAAGAAAAGAAAAATAAACAGAGCAAAGACTAAAAAATAAAAAACAGAGCAAAACATGTGAAAAACAACAATATCTAACAAAGACTTAAACAATAAGCAGTAAGCAACTGAGAATTAAAAAGAAGTGTACTTCTAAATTATATTATTATCAAAGCAAACAATTTAAGCAGTAAGCAGTAAGCACATGATAATTAAAGAGAGGTGTACTTCTATATTATCCTCAAAGCAAACAATTTAAGCAAATTGAATAATAAGGCAAGTTAGAAAAACAAAACAGACAACAACTAACATAAACATAAACAACATGCAGTAAGCAAATGATAATAAGTATGAAAACAATTTAAGCATAAAGCAGTAAACTATTATCATCAATGCAAACAATTTAAGCACATTGAATAAGGAACAACCTATCAACTAGGAAGGAAAAACTGAATCTGTAAATCAACTTAAACACAATAACAACAATGAATAAGATCAAGGGAAGTATAAAAGGCACAAATACTTAAGAAACTAAACAAGTGACATATATTGATGTATCAACAGCTGCAGCATCATGTTCCTGCACATAATCACTTATAATGTTCAGCCCTCCCCCTGTCTTGTATCAACCTGTTCAATTGTTATCATAACCTGTTTAGATGTCATAAAGAACATCCATATACGTTCATCAACAAACTAAACCTCCTCCTCTTCAACAACAGTTCACGTTGTAGCAAAGTGAACTACAACATCTAGTTCAGCAGTCTGTTCATCAATAGCATCAGGTACACAATCAGCTTCTGGTACATCTTCATGGAGCTCTTCACTTCGAATCTCAGAAGTTGATGGTGTTTCTCCCCCTCTGGTAGTAGAAAGCGTCTATAACCACTGGACTTTAAGGAACTGAAGGCCATCAATAGAGTCCTGTAAACGTTTTAGTTGAAGTAAAATAAAAGATTCTGAAACAGAAAATATTTGAACAATGTGACCACCAATGTGTTTCACATTCGGTGTAGCATTTCTCTGTTCAGGTCTTGCTGGAGCTGGTCGAGTTGGAATAAGAGCATCTCTGTGATCAGAACTATCTGAATTTTGCAAGGGCAAATCAAAAATCCTTTCACCAAGTAACAAAGCAGGTGAGATAGTCATCAAGGGTACCTTGCCTCTTTGAACCTCAGTTTCCTTAGGTTTAAAAATTCATGCCTCTTGAGGTATGAACATATCAGCAAATGGTAAGGTAAAATCACTTTATAATAAATATCACTATAAACTATATATGGTGAAAATAGTTAAATTCAGATTGAAATTCCTCAACACAATCATCTTATACAACAATATAGCTTAATCCTTAATCACCGTAGTGGAATTTGTATAGGGTAACCAATTGTAGACAATCAATTTATGGAGTACAGAGTATAGAGATGTGAGATCTTTAGCAAGCATAACATTTTGTCACCTAGTTAATCTACCCTAGTTATAGAAGTAGCAACCAAGTTCAAATCAAGTTCATCTTCATCAATCATAGGCTCTATCTCTAAGAGATCATTAATCAATTCCGGAGTAAATAGAACTGATCTCCCCCTAAATTGTACATTCCCATATCATTTAGAGCTACGTCTATCCATACTCTTCCTAAGTCAAGCATAAAATACATATATCCAACCAAATACAAAAGTATCACTCAAAGTTACAGTTTTCAACAATTTCCTTTCAATCAAAAATTGTATCAACCATTTACTCTCAAAATCAACAATGTTAATTCTCTTTACAATAACAACTTTCATCTAGATAGCTTAGTGATTGTAGCAACTAACCTATCCGTCTAAAAATTATTATCAGGATCAGAATTACCTCCTTCAGAATTTGTTTCCTCAACTGATTTAGAGTCTTTACTACTGCTCTTCTCAGAATCATCACTTCTACTGTCATCAGGGTCTGGTGTTGCAGCACTTGCTTCAGCATTTGATGCAACATTCTTCCTCAGAATCTTCTTAATCTCACGCATAGTGGGATTATCCTCTGGATCAGATTCAATTCTTTTGGGCAAGTCTCGTTCAGCAGCAACCTTCTTTCCCTTTGGATCATACTTCCTTTTGACTCGTTTCTCAGTAACCACATTTTCTTCCTCCGATTAAGAAAAGAACTTAAATCGGTTCATCAACAACACTACTTCCTTTCTTCTTTCTCCTCAGTGAGTTAGAGTAATCAACTCGTACACACACAGCCGAATTTCCTTCGTTGAACAGGGATCCTCTTTCTCTTTTCTTTCTCAAAATTCCTCCAAAAAGCAATCTATTCAGATTCATCAGTATTAAAAAGATAAGAGTTAGTTTCACCCGAGTTAGCATTTGCGTTAGTCTCCTTCATTTGAGCGTCCTCAAAATCGGATGCCTCAACATTTGCAAACACATTCTGCTCAGCAACAGGAAAATAATCAAGCAATCAGGGCAACTGCCACTGTTACAGTATTAGGACTTGGAAATTGGGGCTTTTATGAGGTGAACGAACCAAGTGTAGTGGTGAGTGTTTGAGTTTTCAAGTAGTGAGAAATGTCAATGGGCATATTTCCAACAGTAAGAATAGATAGATTCTCAGAATTCACATTCGATTGAGACATCTCAACAGCTTGATTCAGCTCGTTAACGGTCGAATCAAGTTGAATGTGAACAATTGTAGGAATGGGTGTAACTGGAGTTGTTTGGGTAAGTGTTTCAGCTTTTCTTGTAGCAGTTGGTGAGTTTCGGTGTAAAGCGACCATGAAAGCGAAACTATTAAGATTGGAGAGAGATGGAGATGACGGTTTCGTGGGAGTTTGAGTGTGGTGAGGTAGTTTCTTCTTTCCCGGTTGAATCTTCTTTCCCTTCGTGTATGTAATGACCTGGCTTTTCACAATTATAGCACAAGAGATCGTTAGTAGCCTTTTTAATAGGAGATTTGTCCCTACGCTTATCACGTCTATCGGAACGCTGAATCTTCCTATCGTCAGACTCTCTATCTCGTCTGTTTCCCTTCGAGACTTCGTCTCTCCTTTCGGACGAGTTTCGGTCTCGTCTGGTCTCAGACGAGTTCTTAGAAGTGGACGCTCTATGATCCCTATAGAACTTCTTGTATCTTCCGAAACGTTTATTAAGCCTATCAAACTTTCTAACCATGAGACTCACCTGATCCTTCAGACTAAGATCAGTATCTAACTCATCTTTCACAGAGGCAGACTTAGCCTTAGACTTAGACCTGTCTACCTTAGAGGATTTAGAAGTACTGGACTTAAAGGCAACGTTCTTAGACACAGCATGTTCTCTGTCACTACTGACTACAGGTTCATCTTCGTCTAGGTCAAACTCATGGGCCTTCAGAGTTTGAAACATGGTCTCTGCACTCCACTTGTCTATGTCTTGGGTATTCTTAACAAGCATCTTTACCATTTTCCATCGAGGATCTAAGCTCTTAAGAATCCTAAGATTAATTTCACGAGGAGTATATGACTTACCAAGGACTTCCAGATCATTCATAATCTTAGTAAAACGAGTATCCAGCTGGTCGATAGTTTCACCAGCTTTCATGTGAAATGATTCAAATCTTTGGACAGCTGTGGATAATTTGCTCTCTTTGATTAGGGATGTCCCTTCACAAATGATAGCTAGTCTATCCCACATGTCTTTGGCAGTTTTGTATTTCAACACCTTTCCGAGATACTCATTCGGAAGTGTGTGTAAAATGTAATTTTTTGCCAAACTATCCAAATTATTTTGACGCATTTCCTCAGAGGTTAGTTCTGACCTGGGTTTCTTGACGAGCGTACCGATTGGTTTGTCTTTGTCGAGGGCAGCAGTATTTGGGACCATTGTCACGATCGGGCCCTCTGTGACAACAGAGATCATTAGGTCGTGCGTGGAGATAAAAATCGCTTCCATTCGCAGCTTCCAGTAGTCGTAGTCCTGGACCTGGAACTTGGGTAACTTGTTAGCACTTATTTCAAGAGACATGTTACGCAAGTAGATTAGTGTTAATCAGTTTTATGATCAAGTAGCGGATAAGTCAAGAACAGGGGACAAGAAACAGATATAACAAGAATGTTTGATCAGGAACACATAAGCAAGTACAAAGACGGACCAAGACTTCACCCTAAGTCTTAAGTCGGTTATCAAGAAACAGCAGTTCGAAAACTACTGCTCTGATACCACTTGTAGGTCCCGAAAGTTGAGTTAATATCGAGGGAAGCTAAAGAAAATGTCTAGAGAGGGGGTGAATAGACTTTTCTAAAATCTTTCGATATATCAGAATACAATGTGCGGAATACGAAATTAACAATGAGCCCAATACAAGTTTATACTCAACTTCTTAATTCGAGAACTTTGTTCTAGTAATACTCAACTTGTCTTGTTCAGTTAGGTATGTTAAACAGTTAAGCAATTAACAAAACAGTAAAGTAAACAACACAAACAATTTATAGTGGTTCGACAACTTGTCTACGTCCACTCTCACAACCCAGTTGTGATGTTTCCACTAACTCTTCCAATCGAGTACAAAGTGTGAGTATTCTTGTGATTTTTAGTCCCAAGAAAAAGTCTTAGATCTTCTAAGACTATATCACCAGATATGCCTACGATCTTACTAGAAATTTAACAAGTATCTAGCAACTTGATAAAAACAAACAAAAACTAAAAACTTATTCAGTAGCAGTCTTCTGGTTTGTTCACGTGACTTCTGACTTGCTTTCTGAACTTCAATAAACTCTGAGAGTGTAAGCTTCTTCGAATGCTTCAGTAATTCTTCAGTAAGTAGACTTGCAATCTTCAGTAATCAGTGGTCTTGAATCGATCAATACCTTGGGTTATTTATAGACTTCAACTTCAAGAACTAAGTTAGTTGTAACCAACTCTTCTTGAATAACTAACTTCCAACTGAAACTTCTTATCCATCCACGCGTTTCTTGTTAATTAGTTATTTCTAACTAACTCTTCAAATCTTATCTTTACACGCGCTTCACTTTTATTTCAAGTAACTTCAAGTTGACTTGTCTTATGGAGTCTTGTATACGCACTTGTCTTGAGTAGTAGACTTCATCTCTTCTTGTCTAGTTTGGTCTTCTTGTGCAATCTTCAACAGTAGACTATTCTAATCCTAACAAGACTATTACATTACTTTAAGCTTACAGCTTAGTCAACTTATAAAACTATACAATTAACCTATCTATTACATACAAAAAAACATGAGCTCTATACACTGATTATTAGCTCAATAACAATCTAAACAGTTAATATAGACATATATGAAGTACTTATAAATCGTACTTATCTTTTAATATATAAACAATACTTGTCCTTTAATAATGAACTCATGTGAACTCTACTGGTCTGTTCAAGATGACTTCTCCTCAACTAGACTAGATCAGTCAACACTTAGAAAATATTCAACTACTTTTGGCTTATCAAAACTTCATCTTTTATCAACATTTAGGACTTGTCTAGGATTCATATCCCAACAATTGTGGATCTTCAAATCCTTTAAGTTGTTAAACATATGCTTCTTCATTCAAAATGTCTTTTAGAAATGCAGCTTATACATCCATTTGATGAAGTTTAAATGTCAATAAAACATGCAATTGCTAGCAATAATCTAATAGATTCTATCCTAGCAACATGTGCAAAAGTTTCATCAAAATTAATAACCTCAACTTGAGTGTATGTTTGTGCAACTAATCTAGTCTTATTCCTATCAATGTTATCAGACTCATCAGAAAATGTTTCATTAACATTTTTAGGCTCAATTTCTAAAGAGTAACACTTTGCATTAACAACATTACAAATAGAAGACATGCATATTGTTCTTACCACATCTACCATATTTGATCTTACTTTTTCCTCTTATTTGCACTTCAATTGTAGCATCACCTATGCTCTGGTCAGATAGATGACTTTTCCATATTCCATAAGAAGGATTTATTTTGGGAACATACTGATCATTTCTGTGAAATTACAACTGACTGTTCTGTAGATGTTGCTCCAGATGTTGTAACATTAGGTGCAACATTTTCAAACTTCAGTGAATTCTCAGAATTGTCAGTCACTTCTGATACATCTTCTTCATCTTTGTCATCTGTAAGACCTTTATCATCATCAAACACAACATTAACAGATTCTTGAACAGTGTTAGTCCTAAGGTTATAAACTCTATAAGCTTTACTATTTCTAGAATAGCCTAAAAAGAAACCTTACACTTTTAGAATCAAACTTATGAAGTTGATCCCTATCATTCAGAATATAACACACACAACCAAATACATGAAAATACTTCCCATTTGGTTTTCAATTGTTCAAAATCTCATAAGGTGTTTGATTAAAACTAGATCGAATATAAACTCTATTAATAATCTGACATGATGTATTCAATGCTACAACCTAAAATCTCTTAGTAAGACTTTTAGAAGTAAGCATAACTCTTGTCATTTTTTGTACAATTATATTCTTTCTTACAGCAAAGATATAAGACCAGTTAAATCCATGTGCAACAATTCGAAACATTGATGTATAGAACAATGTGACAACATTTTATGCAACACTCTTACCTGCTTACCTTTATGGCATGGTCCACATACAGTGGTACTCTGAAACTTCTGTTTTGGTAATCATTTTCACTGCATCGACTTTGATTAGTCTATTCACTGATGTATAATATATGCATGTCCCAATTTTTCATGTAATAAGATATTTTCATCATTCTTTGACAAATTACACACATTTGTTCCAATAAGATAACAATTATCTACTGCCCTAGACAATCTTCATCTTTATTAAGAACATACACATGATTCTTTGTCAAATTATACATGCAAATTATCATCACAAAGTTGACTAATACTAATCAAATCAGCAAGTAATCCATCAAAATGTAAAACATTCTTAAGCTTAGAAAAACCTTCAACATTTAAAGTTCATTTTGAAACCACCACCATATGTAATATCACCATTATTCAAGGTCACATAATCAGATAAGTAGTCAATTTATCTTGTCATATGTCTAGAACAACAACTATCAAAATACCATAGACCAAGTAAACATGTTTTCAAAGAGGTGTAAACAACATTACAAGTAACATCAGATTTCCATGCAAATTTCAGAAAATGTTTCATAGGATGTGACATCTTTTTACGTAACATTTTCTCATATCTCAGATCATCAACCAATTTCATGCAGTAAGGACAAATATGATCAATTTTCGAAAAATAATGACATACAAACTTCTTTTCAATATTTTTGACTTTGTGAGAATCTGTTTGTGCAGATGTTACAACATATATTTTATCATTTGCCTTCACAAACTTCACAACATATTCAAAATTCTTAGAAAATAGAAGCAGTTTAATCACCATAACGTATACCACAATTATCAGATTTACCAAATAGCTATAACATATATCAGAAGCACTCATAGAAAAATTTATGAAACTTAAAGTAGAGGTGATTAATTTCTCCTTCAGTTTACAAACTTCAAAATCTCTTCTGGAATGTATGACTTCTAGCTTGGTAATTGTACCTTTCAGATTCTCATTCTCTTTATTCAAAGAATTAAGAATGATTTTCTGAGAGTTCCAATCATCTAACAACCTTTGGTATTTAGAATTATCAATCCTTATGCCTACATCATCAACAAATCCATTAAAACAATTCAAATCTGGGTGACTCTGTTTTGATGTTACCATAAATGTTATGACATTAGGTGCAACATCAGAATCTGTATCATCCAGATCACCATCTAAAGAATCATCATAGTCAATCTTGGTATGAAAAGCGAATTTAACATCTTTTGATTCATCAAATTCATCATCTGATTCATCATTTAAGGTAGTACTAAAATTCAGTTTTTTCTTAAGTCTAATATTGGCACATTAATTTTCATAAAGACCATATTCAGAACATGCATTGAACTGATTTTCTATATTAAAGATCATACCTTAGTTTACCTTCACTTTTTTATAACCTTAGTTGAAATTGAATTTTCCTTCTTTCTGGTGGGGTGTTGATGTGTTGATTTGAATCTTTGGTACATCATAACCTGTAAGTACAATCCTCCAAGCATGTTCATCAATCGACTTGATATACATGCATAACTTAGGCTTTAAAAAATGGATAATATGTTCGGGTGCCTAAGTGCAGTGGATTTGTGATGTGTTTCCATTGTTAACATAAACTAAAACACACTTAAACAAGGATCTAGACCTAGTGTCGTCAGGTATTGGCTCTTATACCAACTGAAAGTGTGTGTGGGGTATTACTAGTGTTTAAGTGAAAAACAGAACAATGTTACACTGTATGTTGAGACAAATGGTGTAACATTAATTCAAACAGAATATCAGAAAAGACAGACACAGCGGAAGACTAAAACACTAAAAATAAACAGAACACAATGGAAATAATTTTTACATAGATTTTAATTTAAAATCTATGCGTGAGCCTCATGGCTTAACTTTCACTAATCAATGAGTGAATACAAATGTTGTGTGAACAAATATTCACAACGGAAATAAGACTTCGATAATCTATCTAGTCTAAAGATGGCTTAAGTGTAAAACACTACCAAAAACTAATCTAACTCTATGATCTATCTATCAAAGAAGTATAGAAAAGTTTATGTTGTACAAGAAGTTTGGACTCTTCGGCACAACGACATGAACATGCTAATGACAATTAATTCCTAACAGGATGAACACTAGTTTAGGACTTAAAGAATAGCACTTCGTGAAATATGTGACTCTCGAATCTGATATGTATTTCTTCAAGGCAAACGAGAATCTGATGAAGAAGTTATAATAACCAATATAACGTCTAAGTAGGTAGAACTCTCACATAGACATTATACGATTATTACTAATTCTCCAAGCTGAATAATGAAGTCTTCCTTGAGTATTTATAGAGGTAAAACTGAATTCTAGAAGCTTCATAATCCAAATCCTATTTTTTATGATCTCATCCCTTCTTTTTAGCCCACTCTTCATTCCAATGAATTCTAGCACCTTCCAGCCTATTTTGGACGTTTCTCAATACAGCCGCATGATCTACATCATTCTGCAACATTCCAGAACCTTCCAGCCTGGAACTTTGTAGAATATTCTAGATCTTCAACCTGCGATGTTACAACATCCAAAGCAGTATTAGCTAGAAAACATAATTTAGACTTAGACAAAATAAGAAAGGTCGAATTAAGATGTTGTTGTGAATATTAAGACATTTAAGAGTAACAACATCTATAGTATACAAGCACCTTACTTATCTGGTCTTTAAGGATCTTCTAGTCTTCATGCCTTCTACTCTTCTCTTCTTGAGGTTGTGTATGTAGGCAAATACTGTGCTGATCAACTGAGATCTATACAGCTGATCACACAAGACTAGTCCAAGCTGTTCTATACAAAGTCAACTGATCCTATTACATTTCCATTTAGGGTCTTCAGTAGTTAGGATTCTGCAGTCGAGCTCTTTGGCTGTCTTGACTATTTCTGTCCAGAACACTTGATCTTCAATGTTCATGAACTGAGAAAATTGAAGAAATTCATCTTCATAGGTAGGGAGAGGGCCAAATTTTCTCACTATGTGGTGTTGGATTTGCCATTTCTTCTTTAGAGGGTACCACCTTGGTAGCTCATCTTGAAGAGCCAACATATCCACATATGTACTGTCAGTTACAAGGGCACTATCTTCCTTCTCTTTGTCTTTCAGTGCTTTCCTGAGTTAAGCCACTTTTCTATCAAACTTGGTCTTGACTGCCTTCGCATCATTAAGCTTCTTCTGCTTAAGCTCTTGAGCTTCAAGCTTCTCTTCTTCAGTTCTTGAGCCTCTTTCTCTTCTGCACTAGGCTCTGTTGGAACTGATGCTTTCTCATCTGCCTTTCTTTTCCTTGTCATTCTCTTTTTAGCAACTTGTTCTATTGGGGCAGTGAGCTGCAGATTCTTGGCTTATTCTACAGGGGCAGTGAGCTTCAGATTCTTGGCTGGACCTTGGGTTTCTTCTTGAACAGCTTCTCTGCCTTGTCAGTTCTTGATTTTGCCTTTCAAACCTCCCAAGGTTTCATTCAGCTCATCTTGTGATACTACCATTACAGCTTGCTGTGCAGTAGACTTTTCCATAGCTTTTATCAATACATCTTCCCCCTTTTTGGCTTCAGCAAGAGCAGCCGCAAAAGGCTTCATGTCATTCAGAATTTCAATATGTAGAGTCTGCTTGAGAGTCATGGCATTGACTTTGTTGACATGTGATAGATGGGAGATGATGTGCATAAAGACTTGAGCATGAGAAGTTGAAGAAGAGGCAGCTTCGAGCTTAGTTGTGAGTGCTTCCAGTTTGTCTGCTGTCTCCTTCAGCTGAGTCTGCAATTTCTCATTCTCCTCAGCAGCTAATTTAAGGAGTTCTTGTCCTTGAGTGGCTCTTGCTTCAGCATCTTCAAGCCTGCTTTTGTAGGTGGTCTCCATGCGGTTTACCTCATTTGCATAGAGATCAGCAAACATCTTGAATCTGTCAGATGACTTCTTCATCTCAGAGTTGAGGTACTCATCTATCTAATGATGAAGTGCCTCACCAAATTTGTCTTCAACATCAACAATTTGGTTGGTGAGACGAGTCCTCTGCTCTTGAATAGCTTTCTCAACATACCTTGCTAGCTGCATGCCTAATCCTTTCTCAAAGTGCAAGTCTATTGCAGCTTTGACCTGAGAGCATATGTCTGCTGTATAATCAACACACAAAGTAGAGGTGGAGGCAGTACCTTGTGTTTGGGATGGTGGGATATTCTGATGAACCACCAATGCCTTGCCTCTCTCTTCAGCTGTAAGATAATCTTCATTCAGAAAGTTTGTGATCTGGTTGGTCGATGAAGTGTTTAAGCTCATCCTTAGGCAAGAAGTGAGCTGGAACGATTAATACTTCCTTTTCCTCTGTCTCAACTGGTGCAGCTGAGTCATCTGCCAAAGCTTCGTCGGCTACCAGATGATCTGCAGTGATTTCTGGTATAGAGGGTTCCTCAGAGGGGACTCCTAGAATCTTTTTGCACACCCTAGTTAGGGCCTCTGTTGGTAGCAGCTCGGTGAATGACTGGACTTGAGCAACCTCTTTCCGCTCCATTTCCCAGTCGAGAAAGTTAGCTCTTCCTCCCATTCCTTCCATGACTTCAATGAGGTCATCCACCTCATCTCTTCTGAGTTCAATCCAAGTACATACCCTTAGTACTTGCTCAAATTGGATTGAGACCTCATCAACTCCAGGTACTGTGGTCTTCAGCAGGTTGGCTATCTTCATTCTCATGATCTTTTCCCTAGTGCACATTGGATAGTGCACCATGCTGTACTGGGGTTGAGGTGGGTCTGCTGTTGGTAGGTCTTCTGGTGCAGAAGAGATAGTGGGGATAGGGGATTGAGTGGTTGGGACAAATTCTTCTGCTGTGTCAGCATCAACAGGGATTTGGGAAGTGATATCTATGGGTTGAGTAGGTGGTTGAGATTGGTCTTCTGTGGGTTCTGCATCAACAGGGGTTTGAATTTGCTGGGCTGGTTCATCTGCTCTTTGGAGATCAGTAGATTGTTGAGGTTTCTGAGCTTGATCCTCATCTGATTGGATACCAGCAGGGGATGGAGAAGGTTTTTGAGTTTGGTCATTTGCTGTTTGGGCATCAGCAGGGTTTTGAGAAGTAGGGATGATTGGGTCAGATGATGTTTGAAGGCTGGGAGTTTGGGTTGTCTCGGCTAGTTCCTCTGCTGTGTGAGTATCAGCAGGGGTTTGGGTAGCAGTGTTTGAGGGTTCAGATGGGTTGGCAACTTCAGTAGGGTCAAAGGATGATATTGGGGCTATGCTCATAGGAGTAGGGAGCCTGGATTTCTTGGACTTCTAGGTGAAAGAAGAAGTAATCTTCTTTCTCTTCTAACCCTTAGACAATTTTGAAGGAGTAATTGTAAGGGAGGGAGTAGAAGTACCTGCCTTCTTCAAAGGAGAGGCTGATGGAGTAGCATCTGAATTAGATAGGGAGATGAGCCCAGATCTGATCAAATATCTTCTTTGTGCTAGAGTCTGATTGCCATCATCATCATCCTCAGCAGCCTTCTGATGAGCCTCTTTCTTGGAGTGCTCCTCCTCTTCTTCAGCAGAGTCTTGCACAGACTCTTCTGCCTCTTCAACTGCATCTTTAGATGATTCTTCAGCCAGTTGTTTCTTCTCCTCCTTCAACCTTGCTACCTCAGTAAGAGCTTCCTTCTTCAAGTAATACTTAGATGAGTGAAACTTCTTTGTAGGTCCCATCTTATACTTCTTTGGGAGTATCTCTGGGAGGATGATACTCAGCTTGTTGACAAAGCTGACTGTGGATGTCACCTTCCACTCCTTGGATTGCAAATCCAGAGACACCTTCTTAGCCTCAAGAGAAATTCTGTCCAAGAATAGCCCTTGCCAATCCCCATCGATTTGATCCCAAATTGCAGCCATAACTCTAACTTTTAGAGTGGTAACTGCATCATGGCTAAAAGTATTACCTAACAGCATCTTTCCTGCTATGTCCATCAAAGTCTGGAACTTGAGATCAACTTGGGACTTCTTAACTCCAGAGGCATCAAGAGCCTTGATTCTTCCACCAGTAAATATTTCGATGAACTCTTTTTCTCTTCCCATGATGTAGGTAGAGATGTTTACCTTCCCCCTTGGAAGATCGAACAAGTCCTTGAGAATATCTCTAGTGACTCTGACCTTGTGTCCACCCAAAACACTTTCAACATATGGGCCTTTGAACACAACATTTGAATAGAGAGCCAGCACGTCTTGCTCGTACACATTCGCTGGTGCTGCTTCCAGAAATTCATGGAGATTTAGGTTGAGACATCAAAGGAGAATCTCCTTGTTCTCAGCAGTGTGTTTGCCCTTGAAAAATAGAGCATTCTCAGTGAATACCTTCCCTTCCTTCGACCACTTTGCTACATCAAGGGTGCCTGTGATCTTGGTCTTCTCATCATAGATATCAATGATCCCCATTCTAAGTGTTGATAGATAGGTTTAGAAAGCTTGATAGGAATTTTCAGAACAAGAGCGATTGATTGTGTTTAGAGTTTTGTGAGCGAAAGGGTTTGAGGAATGGCTTAAGGGTTGTTTATATACTCCAGCAAATCTCGAATTGTGTATTGATCCAACGGTCAAAAATGATTTGATGAGGAGTAACACCCAAGAATTTCCTTCTTCGTCTTCAGCCCATTCCTTTAATTTTACCGGCTAAACGTGCCATGTGTCGATTGTTGATTCGTTGGCAAAATTGAAATTGAGTACTAATGACATCATTACCAAAACTAGCCGTTGTGATTAAATTTCAGTAAAATTGATCATTCAAGGCCGTTTTCTATAAGTAATACACATTCCTTATATAGGCCTAATTCCTTAATTACATCCAGAAATAAATCTAGAATGAATTACATGATCAAAGATTAATCATTAGATTTTTGTTGAATAAAAGTGATCTGATCAGCATAGTAAAGTCTTCTGATTTTCTTGAAAAGTCTGCTGATTTTTCTTGAAAGTCTTCTGGTCAGCTGAGTTGGTCTTCTGATCAGCTGAGTAGGAATTTTGAGTTGCTGAGTAAATCTTCTGTGTACGTTTATCCAACCTGATTTGATGGATCTTTCAGAAATTCCTCCTTAACCATGTGGCACCATCTTAACAATATGTAGCTGGCCAGCCTAGATGGTATTCCACTGGCTCAGGTTGCCCTTACCATGAGATGGTTCCTCACCATCAGATGGGTTGTAGCATCTAATGTGTCCTTGTTGAATTTCTTCGCCTCATCTTCCTCTCTTGTAGGAGGGTGAAGATTGGGAGGTGCTTCAATGGAGTGTGAAGATTGGGAGGTGCTTCAATGGAGTGTGAAGAGAAAGGCAAGAGACTGGTCTTCTGGATTGGCTTTGACAAAGTATCCTTTGGCAACAAGCTCTCCATGTAGAACTTCCCCCTAGAGGAGAAGCTCTGCTTGTTTGCTACTTTGTCCTTTGCATCTCTCCTTTCTTTTCTTTTCAGATCATATGTTGAGCGAGCCAAGCATGCTGGTCTCCATTATCTCCATCTGCTGGACAAATCTTCATCTCCTTCACCCAAGACTTTGGTTGAGGGATGATGTCCATGCCATCTTTTCTTTCGATTTTCTCCATACCTGAAAATAAAGATAAGGGTTAGTGATTTGTGTTTTCACTTATTCTCATGACTGCCTCCTTTTATAGAGGTAGGGATGAGATGGTGGAGTGAAAGATGACAAAAATATTGAGTTGATAGGTCTGAATTTCTGAAAAGGTTACTTCTTAAGATCAACAATGAGATTCTTGATCGAAGGGTCCACTGTTGGGATATGAATCCTAGACAAGTCCTAAATGATGAAAGGATAAGATGAAGTTTTGATAAGCCAAAAGTGGTTTGAATGTTTTCTAAGTGTTGACTAATCTAGTCTAGTTGAGTTGAAGTCATCTTGAACAGATCAGTAGAAGTTCACATAAAAGATAAGTGTTGTTTATATTTAAAAGATAAGTACGTTTTATAAGTACTTCATATATGTGTTCTTCTTAGTTTGTTATTGAGCTATAATTGTTGTATAGAGCTCATGATATTTTCTATGTAATAGATAGATTTGTTGTATATGTCATAAGTTGACTAAGCTTGTATTATAAAAGCTTAATGTAATGTAATAGTCTTTTTAGGACTAGATTAGTTATATTAGAGTCTACTGCACAAGAAGAGAAGACCAGTCTACTACTCAAGACAGATGGACTACAAGACCAGTACATAATAGACTACACAAGACAAGTCAACATGAAGTTAGTTACAAAAGCGCATATAAAGATAAGGATTAAAGAAGTTAGTTATGGAATAACTAATTCGTAACAGAAACGCGTGGATTGATAAGAAGATTCAGTTGAAGGTAGTTATCAAGAAAAGTTGGTTACAACTAACTAAGTTCTTGATGTTTACAAATACTTCATGATGGTGATCATTTGAAGACTACTGTTACTGCAACTACGCATACTGAAACTTGATACTGAAGCATATTAAAGCTACATACTGAAGATTACTCTCAGAGTGCATTGAAGATTCAGAAAGAAGCCAGAAGACGAAGTCATATTCAGAAGGCTGCTACTGAAGGTAGAGAAGTTTTATTTTGTTGTTTTATCAAGTTGCTAGATACTTGTTAAATTTCTAGTTAGATCGTAGATATATCTGGTGATATTTCTGTTGAAGATCTAAGTCTTCTTCTTGGGACTTAAAAGACAGGAACTACACTTTGTACTCGTGTTGAAGAGTTTAGTGGAAAATATCACAACTGGGATTGTGAGAGTGGACGTAGACAAGTTGTCGAACCACTATAAATCTTTGTGTGTTGATTTACTGTTTTAAGTTGTTTTAATTGCTTAACTGTTTAATTACTTAACTGGACTTGACTAGTTGAGTATAGAACAGAGTTCTCGATAATAAGTTGAGTATAATCTTGAATTGGGCTCATTGTTACTTTGATCATTTCCGCATTACGTATTCTGATATATCGAAAGATTTTTGAAAAGTCTATTCACCCCCCTCTAGAAATTTTCACTAGCTTACTCGATATCAACTCAACTTGGGACCAACAAGTGGTATCAGAGCAGTAGTTTACGAACTGCTGTTTCTTGATAACCGACTTAAGACTTAGGGTGAAGTCTTGGTCCTTGATTGTACTTGCTTACGTGTTCTTGATCTATACTTGTCCTATCTGTTCCGTGTTCCCTGTTTCTTGATCATATAACTAATTAGCACTAATCTACTTGTGTTAACATGTCTCTTGAAATAAGTGCTAACAAGTTACCCAAGTTCCAAGTTCAGGACTATGACTACTGGAAGCTGCGAATGGAAGCCATTTTCAGTTCCACGCACGACCTAATGATCTCTGTCATCACAGAAGGACCCATTGTTAAAAAATTTGGATAGTTTGGCAAAGAATTACATTTTACACACCCTTCCTAACGAGTAAACCAATTGTCATCTCTGTTCTTGACCCAAGCAAACCAATTGGTACTCTGTTCTTGACCCATTGTCATCTCTGAGTCAGACCCATTGTCATCTCTGTTCTTGACCCAAGCAAACCAATTGGTACTCTCGTCAAGAAACCCAGGTCAGATCTAACCTCAGAAGAAATGCGTCAAAATAATTTGGATAGTTTGGCAAAGAATTACATTTTACACACCCTTCCTAACGAGTATCTAGGAAAAGTGTTAAAATGTAAGACTGCCAAAGAGATGTGGGACAGACTAGCTATCATTTGTGAAGGGACCTCCCTAATCAAAGAGAGCAAACTCTCCACAGCTGTCCAAAGATTTGAATCATTTCAGATGAAAGCTGGCGAAACTATCGACCAGCTGGATACTCGTTTTACTAAGATCATGAATGATTTGGAAGTACTTGGTAAATCTTATACTGCTCGTGAGATCAATCTTAGGATTTTGAAGAGTCTTGATAGCCGTTGGAAAATGGTAAAGATGCTTGTTAAGAACACTCAAGATATTGATACATGGACTGCTGAAACCATGTTTCAAACTCTTAAAGCCCATGAGTTTGATTTAGACGAAGATGAACCACTAGCCAGTAGTGATAGAGAACATGTTGTATCTAAGAACGTTGCCTTTAAGTCTAGCTCTTCTAAGTCTTCTAAGGTAGACAGGTCCAAGTCTAGAACTAAGTCTGCCTCTGTGAAAGATGAGTTAGATACTGATCTTAGTTTAAAGGATCAGATGAGTCTCATGGTTAGAAAGTTTGATAGGCTCAATAAACGCTTCGGAAGATACAAGAATTTCTATAGGGATCATAGAGCATCTACTTCTAAGAACTCGTCTGAGACCAGACGAGACCGAAACTCTTCCGAAAGGAGAGACGAAGTCTCGAAAGGTAATAGGCGAGATAGAGAGTCTGACGATAGGAAGATTCAACGTTCTGATAGACGTGATAAACGTAGGGACAAATCTCCTATTAAAAAGGCTACTAATGATCTCTTGTGCTATAATTGTGAAAAGCCAGGTCATTACATTTACGAATGCCCAGACCTGAGCACTGACGATCGAGAAGAACGTAAAGCTAGAAGGGAAAGAAGATATAATCGTGGCAATAAGGCAATGATGGTCAATAATGACTCTGACTCAGATTCAGATGAATTGCCATCGTCCGCATCTAGTCACTCAACTGATCAAGATCACGACGAAGCTTTCATAGTAGATGATGGTCTATGCTGCATGGCTAAAATCGACCAAGAGGTATCATCTGCTACATCTTTTCAATCTTGTGATGATTCAGAAACTGATGAAAGTGACACTGCTAGTAGTGAAGTAGGAAGTAGTCTTCAGCACTCGACTAGTGCAGTCGAAGATGACCTTCTACTTGCTAATCAAGCATTCATCGAAGTCAGTGATGAAAACATTGCATTAAAACAAGAAATCATTGATCTTAAGGAAGCTCAGTCAAACGTAGATCCTAATATAACAGTCCTAAATGAACGCTTGACTGAAGAGTTGAGTCAACTCAAAGAAAAGTGTGCGTTGACAGACAAGTTATATCAAGACCTACTCAAGACACATGCAACTGAGAGAAATGAATTCAATGTTTTAAAGAACAAGTGCAACAGACTTGAAGAACGTAATAAGTTCTTAGAGACCGAGGTTGTCACACTTGATCTCAAACTTACTGACCTGGTTAACTCTTCAAAGATTAACCTTGAATTGTCAGATAGGTATAGAGATCCAGGTGACAAGACTGGTATAGGTGCTGAGTCATCTAGCTCGTCTACTCGAGTCATTAAGAACCCTACTACTATTAAAGCAAGACTTTTGCCAAATGATAAAGGAAAATGACCAATGTTATACGATATTGGAACTTCTTCTAAAGATACTGTACCTAAACAAGCTCAAGTTAACATTCCGATTACCAAGGGAGGTAAAAAGAATGGTAACAGCAAGCCTGCTCCATCTAGAACTAATCTTCAAAGGACCACTAATCGTGGACGACCCAACCAGGTCAGATACGAGGACTGGTATCCTGAGGAGACGAGTACTAGACAGGTACAGACTAGACGACAAGAGTCTAGACCTCCATTTATAAGGCAGTCTCAACTCTACTCGTCTAGACCTAGACAGGTAGCTCCAAAATATCGTACACAAGCTGTCCTATATCCTCCACCTCTATCATACGATATTTTAAGTGAGGAAAGACCCAAACGCGTCTATAAACCGTATGGACCTAATGCATTCAAACCCTACTCTGACTATCGTAGACAAGTGCCTGCTCAAGTAGAGATCAAGTCGAAAGGCTATCTCCAAAGAGTAGACCCGAACTCGACTGTTAGGCCAGAGAAGGACAACAAGGTCTTATTTTGTAACAAATATGGGCGAAAGCTTAAAAGATCAAACTTGTTCAAGACTCCAATGTATATTTGGATTCCTTTGAACTCGACTAACCCCCCAGGACCCCAATAAACAAACAGGGTACCTAAATTATTGAATATCATCTATTGCAGGGTCGACTTGACTTGTATAAGAAGGGTGGCTCAGTAGGAGAAACATGGTACATTGACAGTGGTTGTTCACACCACATGAATGGTACCAAGGCTCTCTTATCAAGCTATCATGAGCAAGAAGGACCAAAAGTGATATTTGGTGATAGTTCCACTGCTATCACTAAAGGATTTGGTTACATTCGGAATGGTGACGTAGAAATACAAGATGTCTCGTACGTCGAAGGCCTGAGATACAATTTACTCTCTGTCTCACAGTTTTGTGATCGTGGATACAAGGTGCAGTTCAAAAGCCGCAAATGTCAGATCATAGACAAAAGGACACACACAATCCTACTAGTCGGCGTAAGACAAGGTAGTGTGTATATAGTGAATTGGAACAGTTGCCCGAGGGACACCTGTCTACTTACTAAGAATCCAAAAGAACTTGGGTGGCTCTGGCATAAACGCCTTTGTCACTTAAACTTTAAGGTTCTTAATAAGATAGCCAGAGATTACCTTGTAGAAGGTATTCCCAATGAGGTCTACTACAAGTCACATGTATGCACGGCTTGTCAACAGGGTAAACAGGTTAAAAGTTCATTTAAGTCAATTCCTACTCTCTCAACTAGTAGAGTTCTAGAACTTCTACATATGGATCTTCATGGTCCAATAACTCCTCCAACCTTGAATGGTAGAAGGTACACACTTGTTGTGGTAGACGACTATTCTAAGTTTACTTGGGTAGTCTTTCTACACAAGAAGAGTGATACACAAACCCTTTTACCTGATCTGTTGAAGAAGTTACAAGTTGAGAAGAACCAGTCCATTGTCAAGATTCATAGTGACAAAGGAACTGAGTTCATTAATTGCTATATCAAAGATTTTTGTGCTAAACGTGGTATCCAGCATCTAACTAGTGCAGCTAGGACACCACAATAGAACGGTGTAGCAGAAAGAAGGAATCGAACTCTAAAAGAAGCCTGTAGAACCATGCTAGCTGAGTTCAACACTCCTCAAAAGTTTTGGGCTGAAGCTATCAACACTGCATGCCATTCACAAAACAGGAGTGCGATCAACAAAGTCTTAGGCAAGACACCTTATGAGGTTTGGAAAGGTAGAAAACCCCGTATTTCATATTTCCATATATTTGGTTGTAAGTGTTTTATCCATAACAATGGAAAGAGCAAGTTGAATGCTTTCGATGCCAAAGCGGACGAGGGGATATTCTTAGGATACTCCTCGACTAGCAAGGCATTTAGGGTATTCAACTACTCAACTCTTTGTGTGGAAGAAACACCACATGTGGTTTTCGATGAATCTCGACAGGACTCGTCTGCCGACAAGATCAGTGAAAAGGTGACTGATCTATCGATCGAATCTGATAAAGACTCAGAGGTATATGAATCCGTTCAAGCCTACAATCCATTCATGAAAGCCCTCGACTCTGATGACAAAGTGAAAGTAAGTGCTCAAGGTAAGTCTTCTAGACCAGTAGACATGCCTGCTCTAGTTGACTCTACTACTCCTGTGAAAATTGATGATACAAATGATATTGATATGCATGATGCTGTACATGATATAGATGATGATAGTATTCCTGTTAAGAATAGAAAAACATGGAAATCTGCGCATGATACAGAAAATATCATTGGTGACTCTACTATTGGTGTAAAGACTAGACGACAACTCTTTGAGTCGCAAGAACAGTCTAGTCCAACTATGTTTTGCTGGTGTTGTTTCCTCTCATCTATCGAGCCTACCACTGTTAAAGAGGCATTGGCTGATAGTAATTGGATCATCGCTATGCAAGACGAGTTGAACCAGTTTGTTCGAAACGACGTCTGGGAACTTGTCGATAGACCTAAACATCATAATGTAGTTGGCACTCGATGGATTTTCAAAAACAAGAAAGATGAGAATGATGTAGTTGTTAGGAATAAGGCTAGACTAGTTGCCCAAGGCTACTCACAAGCTGAAGGCATAGACTATGATGAAACATATGCTCCTGTTGCTAGACTAGAAGCCATTCGATTGTTCCTTGCATATGCTGCTCACATGAAGTTTACTGTATATCAAATGGATGTTAAAAGTGCATTTCTTAACGGTATTCTTGCGGAAGAAGTGTATGTTGAACAACCCCCAGGTTTCGAAGTCAAAGGTAATCAGGTGTACAGATTGAAGAAAGCCTTACTGTTAGAAAATGGTTTTACTAAGGGCAAGGTCGATCGAACCTTGTTCAGAAGATAAGAAGGGAAAGACATTTTACTTGTCCAAATTTACGTAGATGACATCATTTTTGGGTCACCTAACAAAAAGCTGAGTGAAAGTTTCTCAACACTCATGCAAAGTAAATTCGAGATGTCCATGATGGGTGAAATGAATTACTTTCTTGGTCTTCAAGTAAAACAGACCCCTGAAGGGATTTTTATAAATCAAGCAAAGTATACTAGAAATCTTCTAGATAAGTATGGTATTAAGACATGCAAGTCTGCTGGCGTACCTATGCTACCTACATACAGAATGGACCCAGACGAACAAGGTAAGTGTGCTGATCAAACATATTATCGTGGTCTAATTGGTTCATTACTGTACTTGACTGCTAGTAGACCTGATATTGCATTCTCTGTTGGTGTATGTGCTCGTTTTCAAGCTAATCCAAAAGAGAGTCATATGGAAACCACTAAAAGGATATTGAAATATTTGAAAGGAACCATCAATCGTGGTATATGGTATCCTTCAAATGATGATTTATCTCTAAGTGGCTACTCAGATTCTGATTTTGGTGGCTGTAGAATAGATAGGAAATCTACATCTGGTTCTTGTCAATTCTTAGGCACAAAACTCATTTCATGGTTTTCAAAAAAGCAGACTAGTGTTGCTACCTCTACTACCGAAGCCGAGTACATGGCTGCTGGTAGCTGTTGTAGTCAACTACTCTGGCTCATGCAACAGCTTAGAGATTACAATTTATATGAATCAAATGTTCCTATTTTCTGTGATAGTAATAGTGCAATTGCCATTACACAAAATCCTGTATTGCACACACGTTGTAAACATGTTGATGTGAAACATCATTTCATACGTGATCATGTAGAAAAGAAGGACATTCGCATGGAAAAGATTCATACTGATTTTCAAAGAGCTGATATTTTCACAAAACCATTAGCTGAGGCACGATTTCGTGAGTTATGCATTAGTTTAGGGCTAATTGATTTAGACCCTACTTGTCTATAGCGATGTACTAACCAGACAGGTACATCAAGAACAAGGAGACAAGAATACTAGACCAGAAGCACTCAACTACTCACACAACAGACTGGTATACAAGGCTAGACAGGATGACCAGACAACCCGATGAGGAAGCTGGTAAAGCTGAGGGTAATACTAAGAGAATAAACAATTAAGGGGGAATCTCTGATTTCTTAAATATCCTTATGTTGACTCTTATGTGTGTCAATAGTCATCTTGTTCGAAACCTTGATCATTGCTTTGGATTGATATTCATCTTATTTATTGTTACTCTACTTGTACTATCGATTACACTTTAAATATGATAAGATAGGTACATGAAGTCGTTCGATGTTCAGAATAGACAAGCACAGGCGAAGGGGGAACTCGTCTTGTGTGCTCAAGCCAACTCGTCTTGTGAAGCTTAAGTCTACTCGTCTGTTCTGGATGGACTCGAACAGACAAGCTAAGTGTTTCTATTAATTGAAATATGCTAAGTGTTTACTCACAAAGAATTAAGGACATTATGGTAATTTGGTAATGAAAATTGATGAGTTTCTTGCATCGAAGGTGAAAGATGTACTTGTTGAGCAAAACCAAACACTTGTTGACAGCTCAAGAGAGTTAATTGTTGGTGAGGTCAACAAGATGGACTCAACCTTTCGAACTGAGATGTATGCAGAAGTTGAGAATTTTCTGAAGAAACAAGTAGATTTTTCTGAAAAGAGATCTATTTCGTTTGCGCGATCATTAGCTGAGGAGTCCAGCAAGATGGAGAGACTCTACAGAGTAAAGATTGCTATTGCTGATGACCAAAGACGAGAAGCACAAGATCAGTTGGTGCGTTCTCAAGCAGTTCTTCATGAGTTAACTGCTCAAAACACTCTTCTACGACAGACTGCTACTCATTTCAAAGGTGAGTTAATCTCAAGTTCGAGGAAGCTAGAGCTGACTGCTGATCGACTAGACAAGATGAGTCATGAGAAGTCGCAGCAAAAGCAGATTGAGCTAGCTACTGAAGCCATGAAGCAAGCTATGATAGAAGAGATGACTCGATTTACTTCTCTATTCACTCTCACGGCTACTGATGAAGCCAAAAAGGGGGAAGAGACGAGTAAAGTTCAAAAAGTTGGTAAAATTGAACTGTCTACTGAATCTGATGTGAAAGCTGCTGCAACTGCTATTGAAGAGCTTAGAAGGCCTAAGAGAGGCAAGCTAGTCAAGAAAGCTGAACTTGAAGAGCTTAGAGCAGCTGAGTTGAAAAAGCTGGAGAAAGGCAAAGGTGTTGCATCTCCAGAAGCTGAGATTCAGACTAGACAAGTCAAACGGAAGTTAGCTATTGAAGATGAGTCTACTGAGATTGTTGAGAAGAAACGAAAGTTTGCAATTTCAAAAGAAGAAGCTCACTATGCTAGCAAGAAGAAAATTGAAAAACATATTGAAAGATTGCAAAAGCTGAAGGTGAATGAAGATCAAATGGAAGACAAGTTTATTGATTACTTCATAGATAATGAACATAGAGCTGAATGGAATGAAGTGAAGAATCAATGGGAACTTGATCATTGGATCATACGCAAGTATGGAGATACTGAAAGTCAAGATGAATTGTATTCATTGTTTGACAGGTTTATGGAAGGACAACACAGAATGTTGTGGCACTTAATCTTAAGGATTTCTGCTGGTGCTAATTTCAACATTTTGGTTCCTGGATTTCCTGAATGGAAATGTCCTATGACTAGCTCTGGAAGAAGGGTTGATATAATCAAAATCAAAAAGTTTGAAGAAGAGCTACTTGACAAAGAGAAGATTGATGATGAAGAACAAACTAGGCTGATCCACAGAAGACTACTAGATGCTTTCTGCGTTCCTAACGTAGAAGGAGGTACTCTTTCAGACTAGATTTGTGTTTATATTTCTTTTGATTAAGTAATTGTAATCTACTGATCTTTTGTTGAATGAATAAAAAAATTAAGTACTATTTGATGTTAATAGACAAGATAACTACTTAACTAGTCTACTTATGAGAAAAGATTCAAGTAGTTTTGGCTTCATCAAAAAGGGGGAAATTGTTGGGATATGAATCCTAGACAAGTCCTAAATGATGAAAAGATAAGATGAAGTTTTGATAAGCCAAAAGTGGTTTGAATGTTTTCTAAGTGTTGACTAATCTAGTCTAGTTGAGTTGAAGTCATCTTGAACAGATCAGTAGAAGTTCACATAAAAGATAAGTGTTGTTTATATTTAAAAGATAAGTACGTTTTATAAGTACTTCATATATGTGTTCTTCTTAGTTTGTTATTGAGCTATAATTGTTGTATAGAGCTCATGATATTTTCTATGTAATAGATAGATTTGTTGTATAGGTCATAAGTTGACTAAGCTTGTATTATAAAAGCTTAATGTAATGTAATAGTCTTGTTAGGACTAGATTAGTTATATTAGAGTCTACTGCACAAGAAGAGAAGACCAGTCTACTACTCAAGACAGATGGACTACAAGACCAGTACATAATAGACTACACAAGACAAGTCAACATGAAGTTAGTTACAAAAGCGCATATAAAGATAAGGATTAAAGAAGTTAGTTATGGAATAACTAATTCGTAACAGAAACGCGTGGATTGATAAGAAGATTCAGTTGAAGGTAGTTATCAAGAAAAGTTGGTTACAACTAACTAAGTTCTTGATGTTTACAAATACTTCATGATGGTGATCATTTGAAGACTACTGTTACTGCAACTACGCATACTGAAACTTGATACTGAAGCATATTAAAGCTACATACTGAAGATTACTCTCAGAGTGCATTGAAGATTCAGAAAGAAGCCAGAAGACGAAGTCATATTCAGAAGGCTGCTACTGAAGATAGAGAAGTTTTATTTTGTTGTTTTATCAAGTTGCTAGATACTTGTTAAATTTCTAGTTAGATCGTAGATATATCTGGTGATATTTCTGTTGAAGATCTAAGTCTTCTTCTTGGGACTTAAAAGACAGGAACTACACTTTGTACTCGTGTTGAAGAGTTTAGTGGAAAATATCACAACTGGGATTGTGAGAGTGGACGTAGACAAGTTGTCGAACCACTATAAATCTTTGTGTGTTGATTTACTGTTTTAAGTTGTTTTAATTGCTTAACTGTTTAATTACTTAACTGGACTTGACTAGTTGAGTATAGAACAGAGTTCTCGATAATAAGTTGAGTATAATCTTGAATTGGGCTCATTGTTACTTTGATCATTTCCGCATTACGTATTCTGATATATCGAAAGATTTTTGAAAAGTCTATTCACCCCCCTCTAGACATTTTCACTAGCTTACTCGATATCAACTCAACTTGGGACCAACATCCACATTTAAAGAGATTCAGACTTTATCTAGTGGAATGCGGAATTTATAAATTTTGAACATGAGATATTTGAAGTCCGGACTCAATCTGCATACTGTTGAGTCGGTGAGGATGGTGTATTAATCCATCCAAGTGTAACTCAATAGTATACTGTATGTATGTATAGCAATAAAGTATTTTATGAAGAATAGTTTATTATTATGCATGTATATACATTGCTTTGAGTACATTCTTCAACTAACTTTGTTCAACTTTTCTGGAGATAAATATATATATATATGTTATGAAATGCAGATGATAGAGTATTTTATCAAGGATTCTTAAGGTATCATGGATTCCCCCTTGATTTAATAACTCTATGTTTTCCCTCAACTTTATTTGTCTTCATTGGGAATTAACTTACCTGAAGATGAGGGTGTCTATTCACCTCATCTGATTCTCTCCTAGTCTGCTGCAGTTGTATCAGCTGAGATCTTCTCAGCTGATCTTTGATCTTCATATACTTGGATCAAGGAGTCCTAGGTTGTAGCATAGGGTCTTGAATCTTTCTTCAGCTAAGGGCTTAGTCAAGATATCTGCTCTTTGGATATCTGTGTGAATTTTCTCCATCTTGATGTCTTTCTTTTCAAAGAGATCTCTTATGAAATGGTGTCGAATGTCGACATACTTGCACCTTGTGTGGAGGACTGGATTTTGAGTGATGGCTATGGCACTGCTGCTATCACAGTAGATAGGGACTTCTCTTGCTTCTACATTGTAATCTTTTAATTGTTGGACCAGCCAGAGCAGCTGACTACAACAACTTCCAGCTGCCATATATTCTGCCTTAGTGGTGGAGGTTGCAACAGAAGTTTGCTTCTTTGAGAACCATGAAATCAACTTGTTACCTAGAAATTGACAGGTTCCAGATGTGGACTTCTTATCTATTCTGCATCCACCATAGTCTGAGTCAGAATATCCACTCAATTCTAGATTGTCATCAGCAGGGTACCATAGTCCTAAATTGACTGTTCCTTTTAGGTACTTGAGAATCTTCCTTGCTGCTTCTAGATGACTTTGCTTTGGGTTGGCTTGAAACCTAACACATACTCCTACAGCAAAAGTTATGTCTGGTCTGCTGGCTGTAAAGTATAGGAGAGATCCATTAAGTGCTCTATATTCAGCTTGATCAACTGCTTTTCCAGACTCATCTGGTTCCATTTTGAATGAGGTCATCATTGGAATCCTTGCAGTCTTACTTTGTTGAGCTTTGAATATTTCTAATAGGCTCTTGGTATATTTGGATTGGTTAATGAAGATCCCTTCTGGACTTTGCTTGACTTGAAGTCCTAGGAAGTAGTTCATCTCACCCATCATACTCATTTCAAATTTTCCTTGCATTAGTTCAGAGAACTTCTTGCACATTTCTTGATTGGGTGATCCAAATATAATATCATCTACATATATTTGCACCATTAGAATATCATCTCCTTCTTGGATTGTGAAAAGTGTTCTATCAACCTTGCCTTTGGTATACCCATTGTCTAGGAGAAATTGTGACAATGTGTCATACCAAGCTCTAGGGGCTTGCTTCAGACCATAGAGAGCCTTCTTCAGACGATATACTTGATCTCCTTTTTCAAAGCCAGGAGGCTGCTCTACATACACTTCTTCTACCAGAATACCATTTAGGAAGGCGCTTTTGACATCCATTTGATATACCTTGAAGCCCATATATGATGCATAAGCTAGAAATAGTCGAATAGCTTCTAGTCTGGCTACTGGAGCAAAGGTTTCATCGTAATCAATCCCTTCAGATTGTGAGTAGCCTTTTGCAACTAGCCTTGCTTTATTTCTAGTTATCACATCATTTTCGTCCTTCTTATTCTTGAATACCCACTTTGTTCCTACTACATTGTGGTTTTCAGGACGATCTACCAATTCCCATACTTCATTGCGTTCGAACTGGTTTAGTTCTTCTTGCATAGCAGTGATCCAATTGCTATTTGTCATTGCTTCTTCTATGTCAGCTGGTTCAATGTTGGACAAGAAGGCACACCAGCAGAACATAGAGGACTGGAGATTCTGATTCAGTTGTCTTCTGGTCTTGACACCTGAGTCTGCTCCTCCTACGATGAGGTTTGATGGATGGTTATTTCTCCATGTACTCCTCACAGGTGTGTCTCCACTAAATGAGTTAGGATTCTCATCTGATCTAATGTTGTTAGGAGGGTTGACTTAATTTGGTCGATCATCATCTGTATCTTGTGTGTCAAAGAGATCATTCCCCCTTGCATTTGGAATTGGTGCATCTTGATTTAGGTCAACTTGCTCAGCTTGAGTTTGTGATCTAGTGACAGGTCTGTGTGGTTTATCTTCCTCTGGTTCTTCAGGAAATGGTTCATTGACTTCAATAAACTCATCTGGTCTAGACTTGATCACTAGTTTCCTCATCTTTTCTGTAGCTGAGTCTGTGTATACTGCATTCTTTTCACAAGATTCATCAAATACAACATGTGGTGTTTCTTCCACAAGAAGGGTTCATTTATTGAATACTCTAAATGCTTTGTTAGTGGAGGAAGATCCCAAGAATATCCCTTCATCTGCTTTGGCATCGAAAGCATTCAACTTACTCTTCCCATTGTTGTGAATGAAACACTTACAACCAAATATATGAAAGTAAGATACTCTAGGTTTCCTACCTTTCCACAGTTCATATGGAGTTTTCTCAGGAATTTTGTGAATACCTGACCTATTTTGGGTGTGACAAGCTGTGTTGATGGCTTCTGCCCATAGTGTTCTGACTCTTCTTTCAGCTACACCATTTTGTTGTGGTGTTCTTGCTGCACTTGTCTCATGTTGAATACCATTAAAAGTACAATAGACAATAATATAAGAGTTAATGAATTCAGTGCCTTTGTCACTTCTGATTTTCACAATAGGTTCTCCTTTCTCTACTTGGATTCTCTTCAATAGATCAGGAAGCTTCTGCTGAGTCTCACTCTTCTTGTATAGAAAAATAACCCAAGTAAACTTGGAGTAGTCATCTACTACAATAAGAGTGTACTTCCTTCCTGTTAGTGTTGTCGGAGTGATTGGTCCAAAGAAATCCATATGGAGTAGTTCCAGAACTCTGCTGGTGGATGTTGTCTTCTTGGTCTTGAAGGAGACCTTTGTCTGCTTTCCTTGTTGACATGCATCACATACCTGATCTTTACAGTAGAGTTCATTAGGCAGTCCATCAACTAAAGATTCCCTTGATAGCTTGTTCATAGTCTTAAATTTCAGATAACTAAGACGTTTGTGCCATAGCCAGCTGATATCTTTAGGACTTTTCACAAGCAGACATGTATCCTTAGGACAGATGTTCCAATTTGCAAGATACATACTACATTTTCTAGATCCTGTTAGAAGGGTTTGTTTTGTACATTTATCACTTATAAGACACTCATCTTTAGAGAATTTTACTGAGTAACCAGTGTCACAAAAATGAGAAACTGATAATAGATTGAACTTCAAATCTTCTACATATGATACATCATGTACCTCAATGTCACCATTTTTCAAGGTGCCATATCCTTTTGTGTTACCGTGCGCGTTATCACCAAAGAAGACTTTTGGACCTTTCTTTTCTGTATAGTTGGTCAGCAGGGTTTTGGTTCCAGTCATATGAGTTGAGCATCCACTATCTATATACCAAGTTTCTCCTGCTTGACCTCATTTTCTGTATAGGTCCCTTCTTTCCTCGTTTTCACCTATGGCCATCATAGCTAAATCATCTGAATCATTTGAGAAGAGTTCACAGTATGGTGATGAAGGAAGATCATCACTTTGATTTTCAGATTCTTTAGTCATCATTGCTTGTTTGTCTGGATTTCTCCTGTCTCTTCTTGCTTTTCTTTCTTCTTTGTCTCCTGGATTTAGATCTGGACATTCATAGACATAATGTCCTGGTTTATGACAGTTGAAAAATGATCTAGGCTTCTGATTTGGGGTGCTTCTTCTTGGAGGGGTGGCATCTCTTCTTCTATAACTTCGATTGTCAGATGGCTCCACATCCTTCCTAGGGTACCTTTCTGGTGTTCTTTCTCTTGATTCTCTACAGGATGATCCAGCTCTCTTATCTTTATAATTCCTGTAGAATTTTCTATATTTGCTATTTAAGGTATTCATCCTTTCAAATCTCTTGATCATGAGAGCCATTTGCTCTTTTAGGCTCATATCTGATCCTTCAAAGTCATCTGTATTCAAAGGGGTCTTGCCAGATGAGGTGCTTGCAGTTTTTGTATTTGCTGCCTTGAAAGCTACAGTCTTGGAGGTAGATGGGGTTGCTGTTGGCTCATCATTATCTGAGTTTTCCTCTCTTTCAAGATCATATTCATGAGCTTTGAGGTTTTGAAACAGAGTTTGAGCAGAGCATTTCTTGATATCTTGAGTATCCTTGATGATGGTCTTCTTGAGTTTCCATTTCTTGGTTAGAGAGTCTAAGATCTTCAGATTTTTCTCTCTATTAGTATATTTCTTTCCTAGAGATTCTATCTCATTGATAATCTTGGTAAATCTATTTTCCAGCTGATCAATAGACTCTTCTGGTTGCATCTTAAAACGTTCAAACTTCTTGACAGCTGTTGATAGTTTGCTCTCTTTAATCATCTCCGTTCCTTCACAGAGAAGTGCCAAGGCATCCCACACATCTTTAGCTGTCTCACAATTGAGTACTTTTGCAATGTACTCATTAGGCAGAGTTTGCATGATGTAATCTTGAGCAATGCTGTCAAGATTTGATTGCTTCATCTCTTCGGGGGGTGAGGTCTTTCATAGGCTTGGGGGAAAGTTCTCCAACTGGGATTTCTGGATCACCATTTGCACTGTTGACCGCCATGATTGTGATTGGACGTTCAGTGATCACTGACCACATCTTGTAGTGAACTGAGGTGAGATTCTTCCTCATCCTTATCTTCCAGTAATCATAGTCTTCCACTGAAAACTTAGGCAACTTACGCATGTTAGCACTCATGATGTATGAGTTTTCAAAAATGGTTTTTCAAAATATGGATCTGTTCAACATGACTATAGAAAGACTCCCTCAAGTCTTCTGATAATCTAGAGACAGTAGTCCGTTAGAACCACTGCTCTGATACCACTTGTTGGTCCCTAAATGAGTAGTGAATGGGATTAAAGTCTAGAGGGGAGGGGTGAATAGACTTTAAAACTTTTTCAAAGGAGTTGGGAACCTCTTCTGATTTCTATGTCAGCTAGACTACAAGTCTACTGGTCCAGATTAAATGCGGAAGTGAGTAGGCCTGTTTATTTAGACTCGTTCAATTAATTCTTTTGAAATAACCAATTTGTTTTCTTAATGAAATACTCAGCTGATGCTGGTTTGAAAGATATGGCCTTAGTTTGAAGATGTTTAAAACACAGTATGCACTATATAAAGGTATGAACAAGAAATAAAATAAAGTGCAGAATGTAAATGACACCGGATTTATAGTGGTTCGGATATACGTTCCTACGTCCACTCTCACGTCCTAACGTGATGTTTAATCCCTTTAATTTACCAAATATTACAAGGGCTTGTCCTTTATAGTCCCAAGGGTAGGACTTTGAGATCTGAATAGTCCTAACTGCTGCGGTCTCCACAAGTGATTGGAAGCACTTGCACTTTGACAGGGGTTCAAAAACTTAACCTTGTGGTGGGGATTTTGGGGTTTTTGAATGTATCCAACTAATGGTTCAAGTTTATAAATCGCTTAACCACTATGCCTAAATCAATGAATGTATAATATGAGTAGGATTCAGGTTCTTTGGTTGGATGGGAAGTCACTTAAGAGCTAGAAGGGTGTTCTAATGATTTCTGGGCTCTTGGAGAACTCTCAACAAAAATGTTGCTTTTGCTTGCTTGCTTGCTTAGCCTTTGTGAATTCTCTTGTTGTATTTCCGTGTGTTGTGATTCCTCATCCTCTTGTATTTATAGGGATGATTGCTGCAACTAGCCGTTGGAGTTGACTAGCCGTTGGGCAATCTTTCCATGTTTGGTTGATTCCTTGATTCCAGCCGCTTGATTGCTTCAATTCTAGGATCGTGTCAATCTTCTAAGTATGGTATGTCTTCGTTTGAATTGCAAGATGACTTTGGAATCGGCCGAGTTTCTAGTCTTCTGATCTTCACTACTAGTCTTCTGGCTGACTCGTCTGGCCTTATGTCTTCTGTATTCTGATATCAGATGAGTATCACTCTTCTGATCTGGTAATTATTTGTGCTGTCTTAGGCCATCTTCAACTTGGACTCCATCAGATAAGTAGGTATACAAGCACCTTACTTATCTGGTCTTCAAGGATCTTCTAGTCTTCATGCCTTCTACTCTTCCCTTCTTGAGGTTGTGTATGTAGGAAAATACTGTGCTGATCAGCTGAGATCTATACAGCTGATCACACAAGACTAGTCTAAGTTGTTCTATACAAAGTCAGCTGATCCTATTACATTTATAAACTCTAAGTGTTTTGGCCATCAAAACTATTCTAACATCAAATGGGGCTTAGGGTGAATTTATATCCCAACACGGAGAGTTTAAGTTTTGCATTTTTAATACTCCGGGGAGTTATTTATACTCCGGAGAGTTATTTATACTCCAGAGAGTTTAAGTTGTATGAAAATGTTTGTAGAAGAGAACTGCATCTCACCAGTTCTCTGTTTCATAGAAATATTTCAAAATGCGAGCTATTACATGATTCAACTGAATCTCATTTAGGTAAACACAAGGAAAACTTCTAGTTCTGGTTCTCTTCATTCTTCTAACAGTAATATTTCTTCAAGTTGCTAATGTTCCAAGGACGAGCCACGTCATTTCCTTCTTCATTCATGAGTTTGTATGCTCCCCCTTTTAGTACCTTACTCACTATATATGGTCCTTCCCAGTTTGGATCTAGCTTTCTCGTGGGTTTCAAAGCATCGGCTCTTCTCAGGACCATGTCTCCTACTTCAAACTTTCTTATCGTGACTCGCTTGTTATATCCAGCTCGCACATGGCTCTTGTAAATTTCAGATCTGAGGCGAGCTATCTCCCTCTCCTCTTCCAGTAGATCCAGATTTTCTTTCATCAAAACTGAGTTTTGCACTTCATCGTAGCTTTGAACACGGTGTGATTCAGACCCAATTTCCACTGGGATTACTGCTGCTACTCCATATACTAAATTAAACGGTGTTTCTCTTGTTGCAATTCTGGGGCTAGTCCTATAAGACCATAAGACCGAATCTAGCTCCTCTGGCCATGCTCTTTTTTTCTTTTCCAACCTTGTCCTAATTCCTTCCACAATAGTTCGGTTAGTGACCAACTGACGTGAACCTCTGTTTTTTAGCACCATTCCCGGATTCGACTTCCACAAAATTGAGTGCCATTATTAGAGACCATCACTCGAGGTACTCCGAATCTGCATCAAATGTTCTTCCATAAAAATTTATGGATATTACTTTCGTCTATTTTAGCCAATGTCGTAGCCTCAACCCACTTGCAAAAGTAATTGATAGCTACAATCAAGGATGCTCTCTTTCCTTATGCTTCTGGAAATTTTCCAACGATGTCCACCCCCCATTTATCAAAAGGGCAAGGAGAATACATAACTCCCAGCTCTTCCCCTGGAACATGGATAAGTGGTCCATGCTTCTGACACTTATCACATTTCTGAATTAATTCCTTAGCATCCCTCAACATCTTTGGCCAGTAATATCCAGCTCTGAGAATTCGTCGCACTACATCTCTGAATCCTGTATGGCTTCCTCCACATCCTTCATGTATTTCTCTGATAACATAATTTACTTCCTCATCCGAAATACACTTCAGATACGGATGCGAGAATGATCTCTTGTATAGATCTTCCCCAATTAAACAATACCTAGCGTATATGGCTCTCTTAGGTACTTTGGACCCTTCAAGTCTCTCTCCTGTTTTTAAGTAATGTTCGATAGGAGCCCTCCAATCTTCTTTTTCCATCACTTGGGCAATAGAGAGCACCTCCAGATCTGTCATTTTATCCTCTGTTGCCAGCAGAGTAATAGATCCCTTGACTCCTTCTTCCGCAGAACTGGCTAGTTTAGCCAAATAATCAGACTTCATGTTTTCGGCTCTAGGAATCTGTTCCAAGACGAAATCCGTGAATTTCGACTTCATCCCTTCTACTATTCTGGCATACTTGATCATTTTCTCATCTTTTGCTTCGTATGATCCAGCAACTTGTTGGGTCACCAGCTGAGAGTCCGAAAAGATCCTTATCTTCTGGGCTCCCAAATCAACTAGTATCTTCATTCCTCTAGCCAACGCCTCGTACTCTGATTCGTTATTAGAGGCTTTGAAGCCTAACTTAATGGAAAATTGCAATTCTTCCCCTGTTGGAGAGATAATTACGATCCCTACACCACTTCCAGAGATAGTAGATGAACCATCCACATATGTGTCACACCCCAATTTTCTTAAATGTAGATTTTACAAAAATGACAAGCTAAATCAAAGTAAAGGGCATGAACTTAAATTTTAAGTTAATAAATAAGATTTATGAACTTATTTAACAATAAAATTACTTGACAAACAACCGAAGACTCAAAAGAATTTTAAATTTAAAATACCAATCATACCAATCTCTACTATCTCATGAGAAAGTTTAAATAAATAAATAAATAAAGTATTCCAAATTGATTTTACAAAGTGATAATTGTTTTGTCATCCACCGTCCCTCCTCGCCACCAGCTCTTTAATCTGAAAATGTTAAATAAGGGGTGAGCAAACCACAGCTCAGTGGGGACCAGTTTGTCAAAACTAAATACAACAAGTAATCAATTCGATAAATCACATTAAACATGTATAACTCAATATGTAATAATTCAATATTTAATAGTTAAATATCATCACCTCATTTATAAAGGTCAAGAGACCTATCGTCACCTCGTTTATAAAGGTCTGAAGACCTATCGTCACCTCATTTATAAAGGTCAGAAGACCTATCATTACCTCGTTTATAAAGGTCAGAAGACCTATAATCATCTCATACATCTTTCACATGAATATCAATATAATCAAAATTTCATTTAAGAGCTAGTGACAAATATAAGTTAGAAATTGTAATTTCACATTAATATCAAAATAATCACATATCACATTTAATAATGACAAACAAATCAAGATAGAAATCCCCACCTCAAAATGAATGTCGCAGTTGCCATAGTCTTATAAATCACTCCTTGCCATTGTCATCACCTAGCATAAATTATAAAATTAAATCGTCTGGAGCGATAACTTCTTATTTTCAAAATAATAAAAAAGTTCAATCAAATCTTCCAATGTTTATAATTCAGACAATCAATTATACACTTTTAACCTAAACTTTAATTTTATGAATTAAATAAATTACTTATGCATTGTTAGTCTAAATAAATGAACGCAACATGCCTTAACCCACATGAACAAAAATCCAGTAATCAATCCAAAAAATATAAAATCATAGAGTTCATGTACTCATTTAATACTTTTAACTCATAATCTAACATTCATTATTAACCAATTAAACTATCAGAAACAGAACACGAGGCAATGTCATAGTTACCATCTATTAATTAAAATATAATTACACATTATATGTATGTACACGCACACACATAACAGGAGAGAGGGACCATAATCTATACAATTAACTGCGAGACCAATTAATCTCATTCATAAATTTACACATATGTAGAAGAGTACCGTGAGTTGTTGACGGCTGAAGAGCGCCTTGAATACCGAAACCCTAATTGCAATTAAAATTGTGTATTGTAATGTGAAAATATTAAAGTTAATCTCGTATATATATAATGGATATAAGAATTGGGCTTGGGCTTCTTTAAAATCAGGATTAGGATTCTTAAAGTCTAAATTTAATTTAAAATGGGCTCCAATATTTATTTTAAAGGGCTGAATTATAATATAACATTGAAATACGTTAAAGGAATAATTAAATATGTATTTAATTATATATCTATATGTATTATAAAATTTACGGATATTACAATATGCTTTCCACTCTTTCAGTTCTAAGGGACGAGTAGTTTCTTGGATGAAATCCGCTAAGGTTTGCGCCTTAATAGCAGTTCTGGGTTCGAACTCTATATCATATTCTCCTATCTCCACAACCCATTTTACCATTCGACCTGAAAGATTTGGTTGCCCCATTGTTTGCCTCAGAGGAAGATTTGTCCTCACCACCACCTTGTGGGCCAAGAAGTAAGGCCTAAGCCTTCTAGCCGTCACCATCACTGCTAATGTTGATTTCTCCAGTTCTGAATATCTTTCCTCTGGTCTTTGTAACATTTTGCTCACATAATATATAGGCCTTTGGTGACCCTCTCTTCTCTGAGGAGAACAGAGCTCAACGACTGTTCACCTACAGAGAAATATAAGAATATGATCTCTCCCCTGACAGGCTTAGTTAATGGAGGTAAAGTAGAGAGATGGATCTTTAGCTCCTCAAAAGCTTTTCTACATTCTTCAGTCCATTCAAATTGAGCTCCCTTCCTCAAAATTTTGAAGAAGGGGAGACTTCTTTCTGCTGATCAAGAGATGAAACGACTCAGCGCTGCAATACGACCATTTAGCCTCTGAATTTCTCTTATGCTTCGCGGTTCTTGCATCTCCAGAACTGCTCTCACCTTCTCCTTATTTAGTTCAATCCCCCGAGGAGGTACCATGTAACCCAAGAACTTATCCGATTGTACTCCAAAGGTACACTTCGTTGGATTAAGCTTCATTCCACTTTTTCGTATTACCTGAAAAATCTCCTCCAGATCTCAAATGTGATCCGTTTCTTTCAAGGTTTTGACCAGCATATCATCCACATACACCTCCATACTCTTACCAATTTGCTCTTTGAAATCCAGATCCACCATCCTCTGATAAGTGGCTCCGACATTCTTTAGCCCAAAAGGCATGTCCACGTATCCGTATGTGCCACAGCACACCACAAAGCTTGTTTTGGGCACATCACTTGGATCCATGCGGATCTGATGATACCCTTGATAAGCATCCATCATGGAGAGTAGTTCGCAACCAGATGTAGAATCAACAAGTTGATCAATTCGAGGAAGGGGGTAGTGATCTTTAGGGCAAGCCTTGTTAAGATCTCGAAAACCAATACACATTCTCCATTTCCCAGCTCCTTTGGAAACCATAACTGCATTGGATAGACATTCCGGGAACTGGATCTCCACAATGTGTTTGGCCATCAACAACTTTTCTACCTCTTCTATTATGATCTTATCCTTCTCTGCTCCGAACCTCCTCAATTTTTATTTTACTGGCTTCTCTTCTGGGTTTACATTGAGGATGTGCATAGCCAATGTAGTGTCAATTCCTGTGAGATCTGCAGAATGGAATGCGAAAATGTCTGCCTTGTTTCTCAAACAATGGATCAAGTTCTGTGATATCTCATGGTTCATTTGGGTTCCAATTTTTGTTGAACATCCAATCTTGTGTGGAAGAAGTTCCACTACTATAGTCTCGTCCTCTGGCTGGATCTGCATGTGTGGATCTTCTTCCATCATCTCCTCAGCTCTCATCCTCTTACCATTGGGATCGTCTCCTCGACCTGGATCTCCTTTGAATGCTCTATCCGCTTTTATGATAGTATATACATAACACCTTCTGGAACGGGTCTGATCTCCATAAACTTCTTTTACATCCTCTCCAATAGGGAATTTCATCTTCATGTGATATGTAGATACTACCGTTTGTAATGAATTGAGTGCAGGTCTTCCAATGATGACGTTGCATGACGAGGCAACGTCTACAATCAGAAAATCCACCATTCTAACTTTCTGTATTGGATATTCTCCAATCCTCAACTGCAAAGTAACTTGCCCTAGAGGCTGGATCGCTCCTCCTACAAATCCATACAAGGCCGTCTTGACTGGGACTACCTTGACGTTCAGATCCATTTTTTCAAAGCACTCTTTGAATATTATATCACACGAACTACAATGTCGATGAAAACACGAGCTACATCATATCCACCAATCTCTGATGTGATAACTAGGGCATCACTATGGGGCTGCATGATGTTTCCCATATCCACCAATTTCAGGCATCCCACTTACATCCGCCACTTTATGCACCTCTGCTCCCCAAGTGCTTAGTTCTCTAACGAAAGCCTTTCGAGCTCTGTTAGAATCTCCATTGGCAGGACCACCAGTGATCATTGTTATGATACCTCTCTTGGGAGGAGGAACATCCTTCTGAGTTGGACCAGCTGGTTCTTTGCCTTTTCCTCTATCATCTCTTCTTCCATACTGCTTGTCTCATTCTGATCTCACTTACTCAGCTAACTACCCCTTGATTGGGTGTGAGATTGCTCGTATTTGTGCTCATTATTGCTATATTATCGTAGCATTTTGATGTGAGTTTGGTCGTAATTGATAGAAATGTGCTACTAACCTTGTTGTCAAGAAATGTATTCAAAGTGTAGGAAACAAGGTGAAATAGTCCATTTTAGAGGGAAAACGAGCATTGGCGCATTGGAATTGAAGTTCGGTGGAAGGACGAGCAAGGAAAGCCAAGGAATATAGAAGAAAAAGTCCAAGGAGCAGAAACCACACGGGCGGTCGAGTGAGCCCACACTGGCGGACGAGTGGGTTCTGGAACCACTTTTGGTTCTGTAAGTTTTTCTCAATCGGCCGACCGTTTCACCTCACTCGGTTGGGCGAGTGAACTCGCATTTTTCGGGAAATTCGCGAATTTTCAAGAACTTCAAGGACCCAATTGTTATTTTCGTCTCACAAACTCTTTGAAGCTTTAAATAGCTTCACCATCAGTTTGTAAAGGGTCTTGGCCTCATTTATAACAACACCACAAACCCTAGTTCATCTCTTAGCATAAGTTAGCATTTATTGCTCCTTTAATTCATAGTTTAGCTTCCAAGTTGAGTAGTTAGCTTGGGTTTTTGAAGATTAAGGATACATTCTCTTGTAATAACTTGTTAGTTGAAGAACAACAAGGTGACTTCAAACCATTCTCTCATTTTCTATATAATTTCATATTGAATGTTTATCTTGATTTCTTTTGTTGTTTTATCCATGGGTGTTTCTCAAAACACCATGGGCTAAGTTCATTAATGCTTTGGGTGTTCTAAAACCATGTGAATATTAAGTTTGAAATTGTTTGAGCTTTGTTATTGTTAATATTAGGTTTATTGCTTCTTTTATTGGGAATTATTGGTACTTTGTGTGTTAACTTCTATTGATCCATATTTAGATGCATGTTTAGCATAGACGAGAGTTACATGGACATGTTTATATTTATGGTGTGAGTTGTTGGTATGCAAATGTGTTAGTTATACTTTTAATTCGTCGAGAGAGAGTTAATCGTATTAGAACCCCATTAAAGGACATTAATTACTTGAATGGTTGTTTAAGTAGTTTGTGAGGTTTAGGAAGAAAACCTTATTACCGAGTTTGGGAACACCTTAGATTTAAGGATATATTACCCGAAGGGAAATGGTTATCATCCTAGAATTTAGGTGCTCTTAGTAAGTCGTAATTGAAGCAATAACGAAGTAAAAACAATTCCACTTAATTTCACTAAGTCATAAACACCCGAAGCATTCTCTCACCCTTGCACTTCTTCGAATTAAATTCGTAGTTGTTCTCTTATTTAATTGTTAATTTCTTGTTTTAGTAGTAATTTTCTTTGCTAAGTTGTGGTAATTGCTCTTATTGATTACTTGCTTATTTTTAGTAGTTTAAATTACTTGTTAGTTTCTAGGTTGGTGTTTGATTTAATTTCTTGAAGTTTAGTAGTAACTTAGCTTTATTTTAAAAATCCAAAACTGAGCCCGTAGTTACATTAGTTATGCCGACATAAAACTCTAGGGATCCATTGCACACATCCACCTCCTAGGTCGATACTACTTGGTCGAATACTTCCATTACTACTACGAACCCTTATGCTTGAGGGGAAGTAGTTAGTCAAAACATAGTGACCAAAATTCGTTCAAGTCAATGGCGCCGCTGCCGGGGAGGCGACGTTGTGCTATAAGTGGGACTTAGAGTTAGTTGAATACTAGTGCTAGCTACAATTACTTTCTTTATTTTATTTTATTTTTATTTTTGTTTCAAGAGTTTGATATTTGCAATTTTCCATAGGTGCATGATAACAAGAGCACGTGGTGGATACATTGAACCTATCAACCTTGAGATTGAAGCCACCGCAAGAAGGAATCGAGCTATAAATCGAAGAATGAAGGAGAATAGATAAAATCAACCGCCGGGTGCCGTGGTAGATGATGAAAGTGACGAGATCAATACCCAAGAAAATCTCCAAGTTGAACAAGGATATGTTCAAATACAAGGAGGGGGAGGAAATGGCATACAACAGCCACCTAATGTTCAAATGGGTGGTGTGTTCAATCAAGGCCACTATGGTGTACAACCTCAAGGATATCCCCCTAATGTCCAACAAGGAGGGTATCCCCAAGGCTTTCCACCATATCCTTATCCACAATATCTTCATGGATATTATCAACCACCTCAAGGGTATTATCCCCTACCTTATCCTTACCATCCACCCCAAGGTGCATTTCCTTAAGAAGTACCCGCTCCACCTCCACCGGAAAGACAAGAACCTCGTCCTCCAATACAACATGGAAGGCCCATGAGAGAGTACTTTGAGCCTCAACAAAGGGAGTATTATGATGGGATAGCAAGGCCAAATGTGGAGGCCAATAATTTTGAAATAAATGCCTCTTTGTTGAGAATGCTTAGAGAAAAGCAATTTGAAGGGAGGACCGAGGAAGGTTTTGAAGAAGATCCAAATGAGCACTTGGCTCAATTTCTAGAGATAGCCGACACACTCAAGCAAAATGGTGTGTCCGAAGATGCAAAGAAGTTGAGGCTATTTCCTTTCACACTTTCCGGAAAGGTAAAAACATAGTTGCAAACAAGCATTCCGGCGGGAGAGGTGAGAACTTGGGAGGAATTGAAGAAGAAAATTTTGTTGAAGTATTATCCACCTTCAAAAGTAATGGAAGCAAGGCAAAACATCTCTCAATTCACACAAGGAGCTAACGAGACCCTCAAGGAAGCATGGGAAAGGTTTACCAACCTACTCATAACTTGCCCTCAACATGGTTTCCCAATAGAGAAAACTACATGTTGGTTCTTTTGTGGGTTGAGGGGAGAAGATCGACAACATTTGGATGCTTGTGCCGGAGGTTCTATATGGCTCAAGTCGGCGGAAGAGATCAAACAAATAATGGAGGGGATATCGAACAATTCTTTTACAATGAAGATGGATAGAGGAGGAAGACATCGAGTTGCCCAAGTAAATGAAATGGAGTCGGTGAAGACCATGGTCACCACTTTGATTGAAAAGGTGAACGCTCTATCGTCTAATCAAACACGTGAGAGCTCATTACCTATGGCTCAAGGAGAGTTTCCTTTAAATCAAGTTGAAGATGTGAACTACATGGGTTGTTGGGATATGAATATCCTTAGTTTAGTTTTGATAAACCAAATCAATCATGTAATAGGATAAGTTGTATTGTATAGACAACTTTATTATACATCTTGTAATAGATAGGACTCTGGTTAGAAGAGAAGACATGTCAATGCTCAAGAAGAGAAGAGAAGACCAAGACCAGAAGTCATCTTACATCAGCTGAGTAGAAGTCGTCTTACATCAGCTGAGTAGAAGTCATCTTACAACCAGCTGAGTAAAGACAGCAGAGTAAAGACAGCAGCTGAGAAGAAACAGCAGCTGTGTAAAGCCAGCTGAGTAAAGACAGCAGAGTAAAGACAGCAGCTGAGAAGAAACAGCAGCTGTGTAAAGACAGCAGAGTAGAAGTCTTCTTACCAGCAGAGTAGAAGTCTTCTTACCAGCAGAGTGAAGTCTTCTTACCAGCAGAGTAGAAGTCTTCTTACACAATTAAAGGAAGACCAATCACAGCTGAAATCAAGGATTGACAAGATATGTGCACAAGAAAGGAAAGTCAAAGATATGATTGAAATTACATGACAATGGTAATGTTCAATCATATCAAATCAAGAGATTGTCAATTCCTCAATTAGTGGAGATTTGAATTGCTATCATCCAACGGTAACATTCAAACATCAACACTATATAAATGAGCTCATACATCATTGGGAGAAGTGAAGAGGTGTGAGATGCAGAGGTCGAGCAAAGTTCATAAAGTCCAGAAATAAGAAGAGCTCAAGAAGATCATTCATGAAGATTCAACACGCATCACCTCATCCCCAGTGAGTGAACTCATACCATCTAAGCCAGTGCAACCACTCATATATATCCATAGCTTAGAGAGAATTTCCCAATCCTAGCATGAGGCTAAAACAGATTGTAAGGGAAATTCTCACCTAGTTCATATACACAAAACCCACCTTCTACCATAAAACCTTAGAAGTCAAGTTGAGTGTTCGTCACTGTAAAGAGTCCAAGTGCTCTATAATCACTTGTGGAGTGCAAGTGCAAGTGCTTACAATCACTTGTGGGGGAAGTGCAAGTGCTTACAATCACTTGTGGAGACCGTAGCCGTTAGGACCGCTCAGATCTCAAAGTCCTACCCTTGGGACTATAAAGGACAAGGCCCTTGTAATTTTGGGTAAATTAAAGGGATTAAACATCACGTGTGGACGTGAGAGTGGACGTAGGAACGTATATCCGAACCACTATAAATCAATGTGTTATTTACATTTCTGCACTTTACATTTCAAGTCTTTTCATACATATTTGTGTATAAACTGTTTTACACACTGTATTTATTAAATAGACGAGTATAATATTTATGGGCACACTACAATTCCGCACTTAACTCCGATAAGTAATTAATCAGTCGACTAACTAGTCCTAGGCCCCTAGTGAAATCAGCGGACTAGTTACTTTGAAGAGTTAGTTTATTTTCCACACAATCAGCAGACATCAAGTCAGCTGATCTTACACTCGTCTCAGGGACCAACATGGATCGACCCAAATATCAAGGAAGCTACCAACAAAATTTTCAAAATGGCCGTCCATATCAAGCTCCTCAACAAAATCGTTTTCAAAGTGGTCAATCCTCAACACTCCAACCCAATCAAGGTCAACCGATGCAAGGGGGGCCATCCACCTCATTTCAAGGGAATCAAAATCAATATTCCGAAGGCACGACAACTTGGCATATTCTAATCCAAAAGGTGCAATGCAATATCCACCCGGATTTGATCCCGGGGCAAAACTTCCTAATGGTGAAGGAAAATCTACTACGGAAGATACACTTTTACGGATGGAAGAGTTGTTCAAGAAAGCTCAAGAGCAACAAGTTAAAACAAATATGGAACAAGCAAAGATCAATGAAAAACACTTAAGGGGGATTAAAAATCTCGAGCATACGGTGGGGCAACTTGCAACGTCCGTTGGAGAGTTGAGCACGGCGGTTAATCAAATGCTAAACAAGGGAAAATTTCCCTCAACAACCGAGATAAACCCCAAAGAGCATTGCAAGGCAATAGAGCTTAGAAGTGGCACCAAATATGAGGGTCCATCCATGCCTACTCAACCGGGAGTAGATGATGTCAAGGAAAAATGTGAAAATGAAGAAGAATATGAAGAGGTAGAGATGGGAAGAGCCGAAGATGAGGAAGAAATTGGGATGGAGTCAAAAGAGAAAAAGAAAGTTGATGGTGAAGAAAGAATACCAAAGTGGAAAAAGATGAAGGAGAAGAAGATTAATGAAGAAAAGAGCATACCATGTGATGAGTGGGGGGTACCAAAGTCAATGGTACCATTCCCTCAAAGATTCATGAAGAAGAAATTGGATGAGAAATTTGCTAAGTTTCTTAAAGTCTTCAAACAACTTTATATCAACATTCCATTCTCCGATGCTTTAGAGCAAATGCCCAACTATGCAAAATTCCTCAAAGACTTGATCTCCAAGAAAAGACGGATTGATGAACTCGAGCTTGTCAAATTCAACAAAGTATGTAGTGCTATGCTCCAAAAGAACATGCCACAAAAGATGAAGGATCCGGGTAGTTTTATCATCATGTGTGATATTGGAAATGGGATCAAGAAGAATGCTCTTTGTGATTTAGGGGCTAGCATTAACTTGATGCCCCTATCTTTGTTTAAAAAGCTTAAAAGGGGGGAGTTGAAGCCTACCTCAATTGCACTTCAACTTGCCGATCGGTCAATCACAATTGCTAAGGGCATTGTGGAGGATATTCTAGTGAAAGTGGATAAATTTGTGTTTCCCGTCGACTTTGTGGTGCTAGAAATGGAGGAAGATGAACAAGTGCCTATCATTCTTGGAAGACCATTTTTAGCAACGACGGGAGTTGAGCTTAATGTGAAGAAATGAGAGGTAACATTGGAGGTAAATGAAGAGAAAGTGACTTTCTCCATGTATGACTCAATCAAAAATGCTCCAAGTAATGAAGAATGTCACTCTATCAAAGCACTCAAGCTTTGTGTTGAAAAAGGTAAGGGAACGGAGCTAGAGAAATTGTCAAATGTGCCATTGAAAGATCCGAGAGATGGTAAAGAATGGAAGTAAACACCCAAACTTGAGCAAAATTCAAGTTTGGGGGGGATTGATAAGAAAAAGAAATTGGGTAAGTTGCTTGAATCAAGAGATGATGAAGAGGAAAGAAGAGAGAGTTCAAAGGAGATAAACATTGAAAAAAGATTTGAAATTGGAGATGAGGTAATATGGTGCAACTTTGGAGTGATGAAAATTCTTAGAAAGTTGAAGCTCAAGGGACGTAACACGTTGGTTATGAAGAAATCGAACTTTGAAGGAAATCTTGAGTTGCCAAATAAGGAAGACGATCTTTTCATCACCGATGAGCACAATGTGAAACACTATCATCCTCCATTCAAAGAAAGATTGTCAAATACCGAGATCGAAAGAATATTTTGAACTTTTTTAGTGCTTTCTTTTCATTTTAGTTAGTTTTATGCTTTTTAATCTTTTTGGGTTGGTTTTGTTTAGTAGGTTGATATATGATGTTGGTGCTTAATGGAGCTTGGACATGAACTTCTATGTGAGGAGAAAGGATACAATGAAGAGATATGGAATGATGTATGGTGCAAACTCAAAGGTAAACACTCATTACCAAACTTAGTTTTGCTTAGCAAAGTCTAAGTTTGGGGGGTTGATCGTTTTTACAATTTCATTTGCACCGATGCACATTCGTCTATTGCTTGAATTGATATAGTTTGATCATTGAATTTTGAATTGTTTTGAGAGCTACATTGCATATTTTACATGAAATAGGGGCTAATTTTTTGTTGATTTGGAGAATTTGTTGATGGATGCATGAGTTTACTTTAGGTGATCTTGTGATGTTTCTTAATGAGTGGGAAATCGATGCATGTACGACTCTATCATTTGATTGCATTTTGTATGAAGATCTAGGCTTAGGAAAACACTTGAGTTTACCACATTTAGCCGGTGAGACTAGAGCCTTTTGAATCGAAATATCATTCTGGTTCAATTTTTCTTGAGTGAGTCATCCACGAATTATGCATGCTAGAACTTGCTCTTTGACTTGTTTGACACTTGATTTAGGAGGAAATTGTCAAAAATTATAGGAGGCATTTCTTTGAATTTGAGTCACTTGGCCAAATAAATCCCACCAAATGATACATTTTCGTAGTTAGCCCCGTTGAACCGTAAAATCAATTTTCTTTGGCAAGCTACAAAATGTCACCATGAAACCACATCTTTTGAGTCTAACTGTCCTAATCAATTATAGAGCTTCAATGTTGGTTGAAATGGTGAGGGAATTGAAGTGAGGGGATTTGTATTGATCAAAGTGAATTCAAGAGAAAAAAAAAAGGGTTGAAAAGAAAAAGAAAAAGAAAAAGAAGAGCTAATGAGCTTGTGCTTAATGTGAAAAATAAAAGGGAAACAAAAAGTCCCAAAAGCTCAAATCACAAAAGTGAAGAGAAATGGTTCCAAAATGTTGTGAAAAGAAGAAGGAAAAAAGGGGTGAAGTTCATTTTGAGTGAAAAGAAGAGAAAGAGAGCAAGTGTTGTGTGAGAGTTGAACGAAAAATGAGAGAAATACAACATTTGTTGCTCTACAAGTTGAATGATTCACTAATTCTAAATTTATCCCACCCATTCCAAAGAGCCTACATTACAACCCTTGAAAGACCTCTTTGATTGACAATCGATGCCTAAATAATTGGTAGAGAATTGAGTTGAAAAGCAAGCCTATGGTCTTTGTGTTTTTCGTGGATTGACATTTGAGAGCTTACATGCCAAATATACACTTGTGTGTTGAGAGAAACACTTCTTGAGAGAGCGGTGAATCAAGTGTCTTGAATTTGTCTTAACTTGGATCACATTTTGTCTTGAAAGTGGTAGAGAAATTGCATGTGTTGATGAACCTTTCATTTGAGATATTGCTTGATCATGCCTACTATGCATTGAATCCATTCACAAAACTTTTTCCTTATTTTCTTTTTCTTTGCTTAGGGACAAGCAAATCTCTAAGTTTGGGGGAGTTGATTGGGTGTGAGATTACTCGTATTTGTGCTCATTATTGCTATATTATCGTAGCATTTTGATGTGATTTTGGTTGTAATTGATAGAAATGTGTTACTAACCTTGTTGTCAAGAAATGTATTCAAAGTGTAGGAAACAAGGTGAAATAGTCCATTTTAGAGGGAAAGCGAGCATTGGCGCATTGGAATTGAAGTTCGGTGGAAGGACGAGCAAGGAAAGCCAAGGAAAATAGAAGAAAAAGTCCAAGGAGCAGAAACCACACGGGCGGTCGAGTGAGCCCACACTGGCGGCCGAGTGAAGTCGAGTTACAAAAACATTCAAAGATTTTTAGCTCACACTGGCGGCCGAGTGGAGTTAAGTTCACACTGGCGGCCGAGTGAGCCCACACTGGCGGCCGAGTGGGTTCTGGAACCACTTTTGGTTCTGTAAGTTTTTCTCAATCGGCCGACCGTTTCACCTCACTCGGTTGGGCGAGTGAACTCACATTTTTCGGGAAATTCGCGAATTTTCAAGAACTTCAAGGACCTAATTGTTATTTTCGTCTCACAAACTCTTTGAAGCTTTAAATAGCTTCACCATCAGTTTGTAAAGGGTCTTGGCCTCATTTATTACAACACCACAAACCCTAGTTCATCTCTTAGCATAAGTTAGCATTTATTGCTCCTTTAATTCATAGTTTAGCTTCCAAGTTGAGTAGTTAGCTTAGGTTTTTGAAGATTAAGGATACATTCTCTTGTAATAGCTTGTTAGTTGAAGAACAACAAGGTGACTTCAAACCATTCTCTCATTTTCTATATAATTTCATATTGAATGTTTATCTTGATTTCTTTTGTTGTTTTATCCATGGGTGTTTCTCAAAACACCATGGGCTAAGTTCATTCATGCTTTGAGTGTTCTAAAACCATGTGAATATTAAATTTGGAATTGTTTGAGCTTTGTTATTGTTAATATTAGGTTTATTGCTTCTTTTATTGGGAATTATTGGTACTTTGTGTGTTAACTTCTATTAATCCATATTTAGACGCATGTTTAGCGTATACGAGAGTTACATGGACATGTTTATATTTATGGTGTGAGTTGTTGGTATGCAAATGTGTTAGTTATACTTTTAATTCGTCGAGAGAGAGTTAATCGTATTAGAACCCCATTAAAGGACATTAATTACTTGAATGGTTGTTTGAGTAGTTGGTGAGGTTTAGGAAGAAAACCTTATTACCGGGTTTGGGAACACCTTAGATTTAAGGCTATATTACCCGAAGGGAAATGGTTATCATCCTAGCATTTAGGTGCTCTTAGCAAGTCGTAATTGAAGCAATAAGGAAGTAAAAACAATTCCACTTAATTTCACTAAGTCATAAACACCCGAAGCATTCTCTCACCCTTGCACTTCTTCGAATTAAATTCGTAGTTGTTCTTTGTTTTAATTGTTAATTTCTTGTTTTAGTAGTAATTTTCTTTGCTAAGTTGTGGTAATTGCTCTTATTGATTACTTGCTTATTTTTAGTAGTTTAAATTACTTGTTAGTTTCTAGGTTGGTGTTTGATTTAATTTCTTGAAGTTTAGTAGTAACTTAGCTTTATTTTAGAAATCCAAAACCGAGCCCGTAGTTACATTAGTTATGCCGACATAAAACTCTAGGGATCCATTGCACACACCCACCTCCTAGGTCGATACTACTTGGTCGAATACTTCAATTACTACTATGAACCCTTATGCTTGAGGGGAAGTAGTTAGTCAAAACATAGTGACCAAAATTCGTTCAAGTCACCCCTCTCTAATCATCTTCTCAATGGCATCTCTCAGATGGCGACACTGATCTGTGTCATGACCATAGTCGTTATGATACTTACAGAATTTCTCAGATCTGGGATTCTTTGGACCTCCCTTAGCGGAGTAAGGGAATTTGAACCCCGGCTGGTTCTGCACCACCTCTAGCAGTTCTGAATGTGGTTTGGTCAGAGGAGTATTGTGGTTGAAAGATCTAAATTCGGATCTGGATCCCTTCTCTTCATACCTCCTTCTTTTCTCTCCTCCAGCCTCTCTGTTCACGTTGGAAGACGTATCTTCTCCTCTCTTAGTGTTTTGAATATCTTCCAAGTTGATATATTTCTCAGCTTTGGCTAATAACTCATCAAACGTCAGCGGCGGATGCTTAGACAATGATTTAAACAAATTTCCTTCTGTCAATCCCTGTGTAAGAGCATTCATTTTCACTTCTCCCATGGCGTTGGGAACCTCCAGAGCCGCTTTATTGAATCTACACAAGTAAGCTCTTAATCCTTCGCCTGTCCTCTGCTTCAAGCTCATCAGAGACAATGAAGTTTTCACTTGTCTGTGAGTACTTGCAAATTGATGCAAAAACAATGAGGTCATCTCCTCAAATGAGCGGATGGAATTCGGTATTAGCTGGGCGAACCACTATCGAGCTTTTTTCGTCAAAGTCGTCAGAAATACACGACACATAACTCCATCAGTGTATTGGCGGAGTATAACACCATTCTGGAACCGTGGGAGGTGTTCCTGAGGGTCAGAAGTGCCATCGTACTCGTATGATAATGTCTTGAAGTTTCTTGGCAATGGATCTGAAAGGATCTCAGATGAGAAGGGCGAGCGAACTCCTTTGCCTCCAGAAGTAACTGCTTTACCACACATCTTTCTCATCTCCTCCATCTCCTTCCTCAGAGCGATGATCTCTGTGTTCACAGTATCCTGAGCTGAGGACTGAACATATTCCTCCTTTGAACTATCCTTCTCCTCTCTCACCAGAGGAGGTGCAGCTCGCTCCTTCCTCTTTCTTGCACTTGGAGCTCCAGGAGGTGGGATAGAGACCACCTTTGTCGATTCTTCCCCACGAGAGATGACTCTCAGACCTGGAGTAGGAACAATTTTCTTCGGATTGAGCGGATCTTCCGCTACATTAACGGTTGTTGGGGTTACGGGGGTGCCTGCTGTAGGCACTTCTCTGTTAGCTAAAGCTCGCGCCACCTCTGAGTTGATTAACTCTCTCAAACTTTCCACTGTTGTAGGTCCCTAGTTGAGTTGATAAGATTGAGTAAGCTAGTAAAAGTCTAGAGGGGGGTGAATAGACTTTTAAAAATCTTTCAAAATATCAAAGTACACAATGCGGAATATCAGAATTAATAATGAGCCCTTAAGATTTATACTCAACTAATATTGAAACGAACTTATGTATGAACACTGAACTTGTCTATTCTATATGCAGATTAATCGATTAAACAAGTAATCAATCAAACAACAAATAAAATAGTAAAGTAAATCAACACGAGAATTTATAGTGGTTCGACAACTTGTCTACATCCACTCTCACAACTCCAGTTGCAAAATTTATTAACTCTTCTCTTCAAGTAGTGTGTTCTTGTCGCTTTAAGTCCCAAGAAATAAGACTTCGATCTTTTCGACTATATCTCCAGATATATCTTCGATCTTACAACTAGCTATTTTACAAGTAACTAGCAACTTGAACAAACAGTAAACAATAAAGAAAAACTTCTCTAATTCAGTAGTAGCCTTCTTTGATTTTGACTTGTCTTCTGGCTTGAACTTTCTGAACTTCAACTCTGTGAGTTTTCCTTGCTTTGAATATCTCAATAAACGCTCTTAATGTCGTAGTAACAGTAGTCACAATTTCAGTAGTCTTTAATCGTTGAAAGTCTTTGAGTATTTATAGACTTCTGAATATCAAGAATAGTTTGTTATCCAACAACCTTTCTTGATAACTAACTTCAAAACGGTTTCTTCTTATCCTTTCACGCGTTTCTTCAGTTAATTAGTTATTCCATAACTAACTCTTTAAAATACGATCTTATCTTCTTACGCGTTTTTTACTTATGCGAACTCGACTTTTCTAGTCTTCAACACTTAGACAATTCTTCAGTCTTCACTTCACTTGTCTTGTCTTGCAGCAGTCTTCTTCCAACAGTAGACTCCTTCATGTATATAACTAATCTTAACAAGACTATTACATTACATTAAGCTTTATAAATCCAGCTTAGTCAACTTACAACTATACATCAATATAAACTATGAGCTTCTATACAACAATTATATGATCATCATAACACCTATATAAAACTTAACATAGTACTTATAAAACGTACTTATCTTTTCTTTTCTTTCATATGTACTCTACTGATCTTTGTCCATAAGACGACTTCCATAACTAGATCAGTCAACACTTAGAAATATATTCAAGTCTACTTTTGGCTTATCAAAACTACTTCAACATCAATTTAGGACTTGTATTAGGATTCATATCCCAACAATTTCCCACTTTTTGATGAAGCCAAAACTACTTGAATTATTTTAAGTCAGTAGACTAGTTAAGTAGTTATCTTCTTCAAAATGTGTTATCTTTTCATTCATTTTCAGTAGATAAGTAGATTGCAAATACTTAGCAAAAATATGAAATAAGTAAAGAACTTACAATGTCTTCATTCCATGCTTCCACCACTTGGAGTGTCAGCATCAGGATTCGGAGTTTGAAATGCTTCTAATACACGTCGATGTATATCTGAAATATGATCTTCATTGTCGATCTTCTCCTTTTCCAGCAGATCTTCTTCAAATTTCTTAATCACGTTGAAGTCAACACGCTTACTAGATCCTAACATAGGAGTTTCCCACTTAGGAAAATCTGGACATAAAATGTTGTATCCAACTGCAGTAGCAATTCTCATTATCAGGTTCCACAAGTTGTTGTCTTCAGTTTCCATGAATTTTTCAAATAGAACAAACAACTCGTTTTTGCTTTCTAAATCACCAAATTTTCTGATAATCCAGTGATCTACTTCCCACTTCAACTTCACAACCTTCCAAGCATCTCTATGCTCATTGTCAATGAATCTATCAATCTGACTATCTTCAATCACGTCTGGATTTTCTTTAAAAATCTTGCAACCTCTTGATGTGTTTTCTTAACACTTTCTTATTTGCGTATTTATCATCTTCTTGCTTCTGTTTCTTCAAAATCTCAGTCTCATCTAGATCAGCAATAATCTGACCTATAAACTCTTTTATCTTAGGTTTTATCTTAGGTTCGCGCATATCTAGCTTTCTTTTAACGACTCTTCTAGTCTGAACCTCTTCAGATACAATTGACTTGCCTTTCGCCAGTCTCATCTACTCTTCTAAACTGATCTGCTCTAACTCAACCTTCTTTACTAGTCTGCCTCTCCTAGGTCTACTAGTCTCTTAAACAGTAGCAGCAACATCAATAGCAGTCGTAGCAGACGTCTTTTCTTCTTGAACCTTTTCCCCATTTTTGGCTTCATCACTTGCCTTAAGAGTGAAAATAGAAGTAAATCGAGTCATCTCTTCTTGAATTGCTTGCTTCAGATGACTGTTATCTTGACTTAGCTTTTCAAGACGATCAGCAGTATAGTCTAACTTTTTATAACAAAAAGTTAACTCATTCTTGAAGTGAGTTGCAGTCAAACTTAGCATCATGTTCTCTTCAGTCATTGTTGTTAACAATGCTCTTGCTTGAACTAATTTCTCTTGAGCCTCTCTTCTCTGCTCATCTGCAATCTCAATCTTCACTATGTAGATTCGCTCCAATTTCTTTGATTCTTCAGCCAAAACTCTCGCGAAATCTATAGAACATTTTTCAGAATAATCAATCTGTCTTTGCAGAAAATCTTCCAATTGAGTATACATCTCTTGTCTGAAGGTGGCATCCATCTGATTAACTTCACCAACAATCAATTCTTTCGAACTCTCCACTAGAGAACTATTCTGATCTATCAAAGTTTTCTGCACATCCGACTTCAAGAACTCATCTATTGAAGACTTAATCAACTGCTTCAAGTCATTTTTCAATTCATCAATAGATGCGGACGAAAAAGATTGCGTTGTGTGAACAACTTCCATCGGAGTAACATCCATCAATTCCATTTCTTCAATAATCGGAATATCAATCAACTCATCTTCCATCTCAATAGTTAAGACCTCATCTTCAACTATTTCAGGAATAACACTTCCAGCTAAAGCTCTTAAATTCTAAGCAGGACAGTAAGGTACGATTGTTAACCTTGCTTCCTTTGCTCTTCTTTCTACAGCATCCATATCTTTCTTCACCATTTCAACTAGTCTAGCGGTGTATGCACAAGTCTCAAACGGAAAATACTTCTCAACTTGTCTGGTTATCTGACCAACATTGCTCCTCGGACCATGAGCATGTTCAACCTGGAATTCGAACACAATTCCTCTCAGTTGGTTGGATCAGTAGACTTCAGCTCCTCTACTGGCTCAGCTTCTTGCACCAACTCTTCTTCTGCAAGATCATTTTCAGAAACTTGTACACCTATACTTGGATCAGTATGTCAAGCATTTTCTTCACAAGACCTGTTAAGGCTTCAGGGGTCCTCAACTCAGACTGCTTCTTCACTCCACTGATTTCCTTCTGCTCCATCTCCCAATCTTGAAAATTGGAGATTTCGCCCATACCAGTAATGACTTAAAACATATCTTCACATGGTCCTTCTCTCAAACTGACCCATGTACAGATCCTCATCAGCTTCTCATATGCCTCAGAACTGGTATCAATCTCAATAGATGGCAACTGCTTCTTGAGATTCTTGGTTATTTGTGCTCGGAGCCTCTTCTCACTTGCACACATCGGATAATTAACCAGGTTTGGAAATCTGCTTATAGGAGGGGTCTGAGTAAGTGGGGTCCTTATCTCAGTTTTTGAAGTCTCAACTATTGAAGTTCCCATAACAGACGGGTTCGGTAGTTCAACATTTTCTGTTGAGGGTAGAGTAATTTGGGGAGTGGTTTATGTTGGTTTGGGTGGGGATTGAACAAGAATTTCATGTGAAGGGGCATCTTCAGCATGAACAAATACTGGGACATCTTGAGTCAGTAAAGAACTCAAGTGTTGAACAAATATTGGTGTGGTTGAAGGAACTGATCTGGCACGAGAACGTTGAGTTCTTGCTTTCTTTCTAATCTGAACAGATGGGGGAGAGATAGATGGAATGGAATGGAAGTAGAAGAACTAACCATTCATGCCCTCTTGGCAGTAGGAGATGACGATTCGGCCACCAGACGAGTAGGAGGTGGAGGACCAGACAAGTCGCCTCGGGGTATTTGACTTATTCTGTGCTGATACTCCTCTTTTGTCTCCTTTTCTACGTTATCAGATGTAATACCCCAAAATTTAATAATAATAATAATAATAATAATATAAATGAATTCAATATATAAGTTATATATATATTATTAAATGGAATTGTAATATGTCAGTGTACGTGTATGCGTATACATTAATATAGGAAATTTTAAAAGTTTCATTTCAATTATTAATTTGACCGGCCACCCATATTCTCCATTAGTTTTTATTATGAAAATTAATTGATAGTAATAATCATTTTGTAACAGATTCTCATTATAAATTCTCTCATGCAAGTAGGCTATATAATACACACACTTCGTAGTTGTTTTGAGTAGTAAAATTATACAATATCATATGCCTTTGCCTCTTTATTCTTCTAGTTATTCTATTTAGCACAGTGTTAAATTAATGGAGTAGAAAATTCGACCATTTGCTATTTTTATCGCACGGCTAGGCGACGACGATTACGAGAAATAAATCGCACGATGTTTTCACGTTCATCTATCGAGGTGGGTTTTAATTGCTTTAATCTCTACAGTGGTTGGTAGAGCTCTATTGCATTTGTCATCCTTTATTTCATGTTTTAGATAAATAATTTGAGTTAATTGTTTGCTACGTGAAGTTTATTATTCTATTGGCAAAGTTCATGGCAAATTATATTATTCTATTGGCAAAGTTTGTGGCAAAGTTATCTAATAGCCAGGGGCTCCAGATGGGGTCCGGGACCGAAGGGTCTTCGGGTGTAACCCGCCGTGCTCACGTGTGGAACTATCTTAGTCATTAATTTGGCTTTGGGAAGGTCCACAAACATGCGATGTCTACGTGTGGGAATACCTTAGTCATTAATTTGACTTTGGGAAGGTCCACAAACATGCGATGGTTCACAAAATTCTATTGGCAAAGTTGCAATGGCAAAGTATTAATGGCAAAGTTAGCAAAGTATCAATGGCAAAGTATATGTGGCAATGTGAATGTTATTTGCTAAGTTGCAATTACTTGATTATTTATTTTTAATATTAAGTATTGAATGACTTAATTCCCACTGAGTGTGCTTGCATGCTCACCCCCAACAATTTACAATTTCAGGTTGAAGAGTTGGATGGCGAGGAGTGGTGATGGGAGACGATGATCTATTTAAGAATAAAAGACTATTTGCACACATGTCTATTAAAATTAAGTTATGATTTTTATTATGGATGTTTAATTTGTTAACAAGTTAGTCGTGAACTTCTTGATTATATTTTGATCGTTTCCGCTGCAATACTTAATGTGATTTTAAATATAATAATCGTTGCGTCCCTTTATGTTATCGTTATAATTTTAAGATTTCAATTTTTGGCACGTTAAATATAATAGAACACTTAGCTTGTTTCCAAAACTGACTGTGGCAGACATATTCCATTCACCAGCATCAGCATTAACCTTGACATATTTTGAAAAATACATCAACCTATCCATGAACAATTTCTGTCAATTTCCTTCTGTTATGCCGTCATATATTGCGGCCATAACTCTCGCCTTCTGTAAAGTCACAGAGTCATAAGTTCCAGTCACACCCAGCAACATCTTGCTCGCGATGTCTAGAAGCGTCTTGTATTTAGGAAACAACTGCTTCTTCTTGATAGCAGGGGGCCTTCCATCATTCATCGGCTTGAGCTTCTTTCCACAAAATATGTTCAAATATCTGATCTCTTGACCATTGGCATAGTTCTCAACATCAATCGATCCGGGATTCAAGTGCAACTTCTCATCCAGAATCTCTCAGGTGACTTTCACTCTCCTTCCATCGATAAAAGATTCAATATACTCGCCTCTATGAGTAGCAGATGCGTAGAATTCCAGAACCTCCTCCTCCAAAATGACCTCCGGATATAACTCTAAGAATGGCTTGAGACCACAGTTGTAACACTTCATCAGGATCTCACGATTATCATCAGTATGCCTTCCTTTGAAGAACAGGCAACTCTCCACATGAACCTTGCCTTCTGCTGCAAATTTCCCAACATCGAATCTTGCTTGCATGTTAGTCTCAGAATCAAACAGGGTGATAATAGACATTTTCGATGGATGAGATGTGGGAAACACACACAAATATGTAGTAGAAAAGTAGGATTCAAAGAGATTTCTAGCTTTCGAATAGAACAGTTATGAAAACGTGAAGAGTAATTTTCAGAAAAGAGGGGTTTTAGCAAATTGGGGTTTTTGAATCGAGTGGCTAGGATTAATGCAATCGATCCAACGGTAGCAAAGATGGCGTTTGGAATTCGGTTACGGATTCGAGAATATTATGTGATTTGATATTGTAATATTTGGAATCTGACTATTCTATTGGCTAGAAGAGAGGAGTGTACTCATCTGACCTAGTCTAGTAGGTTTAGGCGGGAACTGGGTGTATACACCTCATTAAATGAAGTGTATAAATCCAGTTTTAGGGTTTCCAAATTATCGCAGCATGAAATTACTATAATACCATTAAATCAATTCCAATACTTCATGAATCTAAATTAATTGAGAACTTATCTGGTCTGTTCAAGTTCATCAGAACAGATTAGTAGATTTCTTTGCACTAGACGAGTTCCCCCTTCGACTGTGCTTGTCTGTCTGACTATCGAACATCTTCAAGTACATGTCTCATCTTGTGCGACGTATGAGAGTAGATACGAGTAGTAGAGTAGAATAATTAAAATGAATATCATTCAAATGTAGTGAACAAGGTGTCGATTAAGATGACTTTTAACAAACTTAAGAGTCAACACAAGGATATTTAAGAAATCATAGATTCCTCCTTAAATGTTTATTCCCTTAGTATTACCCTCAGTTTTACCAGCTTCCTCATCGGGTTGTTTGGTCATCTTGTCTGACCTTGTATACCTGTCTTGTTGACGAGTAGGTGGGTGCGTTGTTTCTGCAGTAACTTGTCTGTTCTCCTTTCTTTTTTATGATGTACCTATTTGGTTAGTACATAGCTATATACGGGTAGGGTCTAGATCAATCAGTCCTAAACTAATGCATAATTCTCTAAAGCGAGCTTCGGGCAATGGTTTTGTAAATATGTCAGCTCTTTGAATATCAGTATGAATCTTTTCCATGCGAATATCCTTCTTTTCAACATGACCACGTATAAAATGATGTTTCACATCAACATGCTTACATCGTGTGTGCAAAACATGATTTTGTGTAATGGCAATAGCACTGCTACTATCACAAAATATAGGAACATTAGATTCAACGATATTATAATCTCTAAGCTGTTGAATAAGCCAAAGCAATTGACTACAACATCTACCAGTAACCATATACTCGGCTTCTGTTGTGGATGTAGCCACACTGGTCTGCTTTTTCGAAAACCATGAAATAAGCTTTGTGCCTAAGAATTGACAAGAACCAGAAGTAGATTTCCTACCTATTCTACAGCCTCCAAAATCAGAATCAGAGTAGCTACTTAGAGATAAATCATCATTCGAAGGATATCATATACCACGATTGATGGTTCCTTTCAAATATTTCAGTATCCGTTTAGTGGTTTCCATATGACTCTCTTTTGGATTAGCTTGGAATCGAGCACATACGCCAACAGAGAATGCAATATCAGGTCTACTAGTAGTTAAGTACAATAATGAGCCAATAAGACCACGATAATATGACTGATCAGCACACTTACCATGTTCGTCTGGATCCATCCTGTATGTGGGTAGCATTGGTACTCCAGTAGATTTGCAAGTTTTAATACCATACTTGTCTAGAAGATTTCTAGTATACTTTGCTTGATTTATGAAAATCCCTTGGGGAGTTTATTTTACTTGAAGGCCAATAAAGTAATTCATTTCACCCATCATCGACATCTCAAACTTACTTTGCATGAGTGTTGAAAAACTTTCACTCAGCTTTTTGTTGGGTGAACCAAAAATAATATCATCCACGTAAATTTGGACGAGTAAAATGTCATTCCCTTCTTGTCTTCTGAAAAAAGTACGATCTACTTTGCCCTTAGTAAAACCATTTTCTAATAGAAAGAGGGAGAGAGTGTCGTACCATGCTCTTGGAGCTTGCTTCAGTCCATACAAGGCTTTCTTCAATCTGTATACTTGATTGCCTTTCACTTCGAAACCTGGAGGTTGTTCTACATATACTTCTTCCGCAAGAATAATGTTAAGAAATGCACTTTTAACATCCATTTGATATACAGTAAACTTCATATAAGCAGAATATGCAAGAAACAATCGAATGGCTTCTAGTCTAGCAACAGGCGCATATGTTTCATCATAGTCTATGCCTTCAGCTTGTGAATAGCCTTGGGCTACTAGTCTAGCCTTATTCCTAACGACTACATCATTCTCATCTTTCTTATTTTTGAAAATCCATCGAGTGCCAACTACATTATGGTGTTCTGGCCTATCGACAAGTTCCCAGATGTCATTTCGAACAAACTGGTTCAACTCGTCTTGCATAGTGATGATCCAATTATTATCAGCCAAAGCCTCTTTAACGGTTGTAGGCTCGATAGATGAAAGGAAACAACACCAACAAAATATAGATGTACTCGGTTGTTCTTGCGACTCAAAGAGTTGTCGTCTAGTCTTTACACCAATAGTAGAGTCACCAATGATATTTTCAGTATCATGAGCCGATTTCCATGTTTTTCTAGACTTAACAGGCATGCTATCATCTTCTAAATCAACTATAGCATCATGCATTTCAACATCATTTGTATCAGGAGTTTTGGCAGGAGTAGACGAGTCAACTAGAGCAGGTGTGTCAATTGGTCTAGTGGACTTACCTTGAGCACTTACCTTCTCCTTGTCATCTGATTCGAGGGCTTTCAGGAATGGATTATAGGCTTGAACAGATTCGTACACTTCTGATTCTTTATCTGATTGGATCGATAAGTCGTCCACTTTCTTACTGATCTGGTCGATAGATGAGTCCTGTCGAGATTCATCGAAAACAACATGTGGTATTTCTTCTACACAAAGAAATGAGTAGTAAATACTCTAAATGCTTTGCTAGTCGAGGAGTATCCTAAGAATATCCCCTCGCCTGCCTTTGCATCAAATGCATTTAACTTGCTTTTCCCATTGTTATGGATGAAACACTTGCATCCGAATATATGGAAATAAGAAATTCTAGGCTTTCTACCTTTCCATACCTCGTAGGGCGTCTTACCTAGTGCTTTGTTAATAGCACTTCTATTCTGGGAGTGGCATGCAGTATTGATCGCCTCTGCCCAAAACTTTTGAGGAGTATTATACTCGGCCAGCATGGTTCTACAGGCTTCTTTGAGTGTTCTATTCCTTCGCTCAGCTACACCATTTTGTTGAGGTGTCCTAGCTGCACTAGTAAGGTGCTGGATACCACGTTTAGAACAAAAATCTTTGATATAGCAATTAATAAATTCAGTCCCCTTATTAGTGCGAATTTTGACAATGGATTGATTCTTCTCAACCTGTAACTTCTTCAACAGATCAGGTAGGAGAGTTTGTGTATCACTCTTCTTGTGTAAGAAGACTACCCAAGTGAACTTAGAATAGTCGTCTACCACAACAAGCGTGTACCTTCTACCATTCAAGGTTGGAGGAGTTATCGGACCATGAAGATCCATATGTAGTAGTTCTAGGACTCTACTTGTTGAGAGAGTAGGAATGGACTTAAAGGATCCTTTTACCTGTTTACCTTTCTGACAAGCATTGCATACATGTGACTTGTAATAGATTTCGTTGGGTATACCTTCAACAAGGTAATCTCTTGCGATCTTATTAATCACCTTAAAGTTCATATAACATAGGCGTCTATGTCATAGCCAACTGATCTCTTTAGGGCTGGGATATAAATTCACCCTAAGCCCCACTTGATGTTAGAATAGTTTTGATGGCCAAAACACTTAGAGTTTATAAATGTAATAGGATCAGCTGACTTGTATAGAATAGCTTAGACTACTCTTGTGTGATCAACTGTATTGATATCAGCTGATCAGCACAGTCTTGGCTTACATGCCTATCCTCAAGATGAGAAGAGTAGAAGACATGAAGACTAGAAGATCCTTGAAGACCAGATAAGTTAAGGTGCTTGTATACCTACTTATCTGATGGAGTTCCAGATTGAAGATGGCCTAAAGCAGTACAAAGAATTTCCAGATCTGAAGAGTGTTACTCTACTGATATCAGAAGACAGAAGACCTAAGGCCAGAAGAGTAGTCAGAAGACTAGAAGTACAGATCAGAAGACTATGTGCTCTTCCAGGACTCGGCTGATTCCTAAGTCATCTTGCAATTCAAACGAAGACCTACCTTATTTAGAAGATTGACATGATCCCAGGATTGAAGCAATCAAGCGGCTGGAATCAAGGAATCAAGCTATTATGGAAAGATTGCTCAAACGGCTAGTCAACTCCAACGGCTAGTTGCAATCAATCTCCATTATAAATACAAGAGGATGAGAAATCACAAAAAGGAGTCACAAGAGAGAATTCAACGAGCCAAGCAAGCAATCAAAGCTAAAACCATACTATTCTAAGAATTCTCAAAAGAGCCAGAAACCATTAGATTATCTATAGCTCTTAAGTGATTTTTATCCAACCCCTAAGAACCTGAAACCTGTTCATATTGTATATCAATTGTTTTAGGCATAGTGGTTAAGCAAATTATAAGCTTGAACCATTAGTTGGATACACCTCAAAAACCCCAAACCCTCACCGAAAGGTTAAAGTTTTTGAACCCCTTAAAGTGCAAGTGCTTACAATCACTTGTGGAGACCGTAGCTGTTAGGACGGCTCAGATCTCAAAGTCCTAACCTTGGGACTATAAAGGTCAAGACCCTTGTAATTTGTGGTAAATTAAAGGGATTAAACATCACGTGTGGACGTGAGAGTGGACGTAGGAACGTATATCCGAACCACTATAAATCCGGTGTTATTTACTTTCTGCACTTTACATTTCTGTCTTTACATACATTATTATATAGTGCATACTGTGATTTCAACATTCTTCAAAACAAGGCCATAACTTTCAAACCAGCATCAGCTGAGTATTTTCATTAAGCAAAACAAGTTGAACACTTTCATAAGAATTACAAGAACGAGTCTAAACCAGGGCCACCATAATTCCGCATATAACCTCCTCAGTCAGATCACTATAGTCATCTGGACCAGCAGACTTGCAGTCCAGTTGACATAGCAATCAGAAGAGATTCTCAACTCTGTTTGAAAAAGTTTTAAAGTCTATTCACCCCTCCCCTCTAGACTTTAATCCCATTCACAACTCGTTCAGGGACCAACAGAGGAGTTATCGGACCATGAAGATCCATATGTAGTAGTTCTAGGACTCTACTTGTTGAGAGAGTAGGAATGGACTTAAAGGATCCTTTTACCTGTTTACCTTTCTGACAAGCATTGCATACATGTGACTTGTAATAGATTTCGTTGGGTATACCTTCAACAAGGTAATCTCTTGCGATCTTATTAATCACCTTAAAGTTCATATGACATAGGCGTCTATGTCATAGCCAACTGATCTCTTTAGGGTTCTTACTAAGAAGACAAGTATCCCTCGGACATCTATTCCAATTCACGATGTATACACTGCCTTGTCTTATGCCGACGAGTAGTACAGTGTGTATCCTCTTGTCAATGATCTCACATTTGTGACTTTTGAATTGTACCTTATAACCGCGATCACAAAATTGAGAAACAGATAGTAAATTGTACTTCAAACCTTCTACGTAGGATACGTCTTGTATCTCTACATATCCATTTCTGATGTAGCCAAAGCCTTTCGTAACAGCAGTTGAGCTATCACCGAAAATCACCTTGGGTCCTTCTTGATCATAGTAACTCGATAGAAGAGCCTTAGTACCCGTCATGTGGTGCGAACAACCACTATCGATGTACCAAGTTTCTCCTATAGAGCCACCTTTCTTGTACAAGTCAAGTCGACCCTACAAACAATGATATTTAATAATTTAGGTACCCTCCTTGTCTATTGGGGTCCTGGGGGGTTAGTAGAGTTTAGAGGAATCCAAATGTACATAGGAGTTTTGAACAAATTTGACCTCTTAAGCTTTCTACCACGCTTGTTACAAAATAGTACCCTATTGTCCTTATCTAGTCTATCTTCGGACTTTTGGTCTACTCGTTTGAGATAGCATTTCGACTTAACCTCTACTTGAGTAGGCATAGGTCTTTGATAGTTAGAATAGGGCTTGTATGCATTAAGGCCATACGGTTTATAGACACGTTTGGGTCTTTCCTCACTCATGATATCGTAAGATAAGGGTGGAGGATATAAGACAGGTTGAGTACGATATATCGGAGCAACCTTCCTAGGCCCAGTCGAGTAGAACTGAGACTGCCTTATGAAAGGAGGTCTAGGCTCTTTCCAACTAGTCAGTACTTGTCTAGAACTCGTCTCCTGAGGATACCAATCTTCGTATCTAACCTGGTTTGGTCGTCCACGACTAGTGGTCCTCTTTTGACTTTTCCTAAACGGAACAGGTCTGCAACATTCTTTTTACCACCTTTGGTAGTCGGAGTGTTAACTCTAGTCTGCTTATGTACAGTGCCTTTGGATGATGTTCTAATATCGTATTCCATTGGTCTTTTCCCTTTATCTTTTGTCAAAGAACTTGAACTAGCAGCAGTAGGGTTCTTAATGACATGAGTAGATGAGTCAGGTGTTTCTGCACCCAACCCAGTCTTGTCACCTGGAGCCCTGTACCTATCTGACAGTTGTTGATTAATCTTTGAAGAATTAACCAAGTCAGTAAGTTTAAGGTCTAGATTTACGACTTCAGTCTCTAAGAACTTATTGCGCTCTTCAAGCTTTTTGCACTTGTTCTTTATAACATTGAATTCATTAGTCTCGGTAGCATGACTTTTCAATAAATCTTGATACAACTTGTCTGTTGACGCGCACTTGAATTTGAGTTGTTCCAACTCTTCTGTCAAGCGTTTGTTTAGGACAGTTATATTAAAATCTACCTTAAACTAAGCTTCTCTAAGATCAATGATTTCTTGTTTTAAAACGATGTTCTCGTCGCTGACTTCAATGAATGCCATGTTAGCAAGTAGGAGGTCTTCTTCAATCACACTAGTAGAGTGATGAAGACTACTCCCTACTCCACTGTCGGCAGTATCACTTTCATCAGTGTCAGAGTCATCACATGATTGAAACGAAGTTGCAGATGATACCTCTTGTTCGATTTTCGCCATTAGAATTAGGCCATCATCTACTATGAATGCTTCTTCGTCTTCATGATTAAACGGGTAGCTAGATGAAGACGATGGTAACTCGTTTGAATCCGTCTCAGAGTAATCATTAGCCATCAAAGCCTTCTTACCCTTGTTGTATCTTCGTTCACGTCGTGCTTTCCGTTCTTCTCGATCATCAGTGCTCAGGTCCGGACATTCGTAAATGTAATGACCTGGTTTCTCACTGTTATAGCATAATAGATCGTTAGTAGACTTTTTCACAGGAGAATTATCCCTTTTCTTATCTCATCTATCAGAACGTCTAATCTTCCTATCCTCAGATTTTCTATCTCGTATGTTCTCTTACGAGACCTCATCTCTCCTTTCGGAAGAGTTTCGATCTCGTCTAGTCTCAGACGAGTCCTTGTTAGTAGAACCTCTAAAGTCTTTGTAAAAGCGCTTATATCTACCATAGCGTTTGTTTAACTTGTCGAACTTCCTAACCATAAGAGTCATCTGATCTTTCAGACTTAGATCAGACCTGTCTAACTCGTCTTTAACACTAGTAGACTTAGCCTTAGACTTAGACTTGTCTACCCTAGAGCTCCTAGACGAAGTAGACTTAAAAGCAACATTTTTTGACACATTTTTCTCTCTATCACTACTGGCAATAGGATCATCCTCATCTAGATCGAACTCATGTGCTTTGAGTGTTTGGAACATTGTCTCGGCTGACCATTCATCAATGTCCTGAGTATTCTTAATGATCATTTTGACCATTTTCCATCTAGCATCAAGACTCTTAAGAATTCTCAAGTTTATTTCACGACTAGTATATGTCTTGCCTAAAACTTCCAAATCATTCATGATACGTATGAAACGAGTATCTAACTGGTCTATATTTTCACCAGCCTTCATTTTAAATGATTCGAACCTCTGTACAGCTGTGGATAACTTACTTTCTTTGATTAGGGTGGTCCCTTCACAAATGATAGCAAGTCGATCCCACATTTCTTTGGCAGTCTTACATTTTAATACTTTTCCCAGATACTCGTTGGGAAGGGTATGTAAAATATAGTTCTTAGCCAAACTGTCCAGATTGTTCTGTCTCATTTCTTCCGAAGTGAGTTCTGACCTGGGTTTGGCGACAAGTACACCAACGGCCTTTGAGGGTTCCAATGCAGCAGTGTTTGGCACCATGGTCACGATCGGGCCTTCTTTTACGATAGACACCATCAAATCGTGCGTCGAGCTAAAGATAGATTCCATCCGGAGTTTCCAGTAATCATAATCCTGAACTGAAAACTTGGGCAGTTTGTTAGCGCTTATTTCCATAGACATGATTTCAAGAAGATCAAATAGGAATATAACAAGTAGATCAAAGATACAGGATAATCAAGAACAGTGATATAAACAAGTACAATCAAGAACCAAGACTTCCCTCTAAGTCTTTTGGGTGATCAAGAAACAGCAGTCCAATGAACTACTGCTCTGATACCACTTGTAGGTCCCTATTTGAGTTGATAAGATTGAGAAAGCTAGTAAAAGTCTAGAGGGGGGTGAATAGACTTTTAAAAATCTTTCAAAATATCAAAGTACACAATGCGGAATATCAGAATTAATAATGAGCCCTTAAGATTTATACTCAACTAATATTGAAATGAACTTCTGTATGAACACTGAACTTGTCTATTCTATAAGCAGATTAATCGATTAAACAAGTAATCAATCAAACAACAAATAAAAAAGTAAAGTAAATCAACACGAGAATTTATAGTGGTTCGGCAACTTGTCTACATCCACTCTCACAACTCCAGTTGCGAAATTTATTAACTCTTCTCTTCGAGTAGTGTGTTCTTGTGGCTTTAAGTCCAAAGAAATAAGACTTCGATCTTTTCGACTATATCTCCAGATATATCTTCGATCTTACAACTAGCTATTTTACAAGTAACTAGCAACTTGAACCAACAGTAAACAGTAAAGAAAAACTTCTCTAATTCAGTAGTAGCCTTCTTTGATTTTGACTTGTCTTCTGGCTTGAACTTTCTGAACTTCAACTCTGCGAGTTTTCCTTACTTTGAATATCTCAATAAACGCTCTTATTGTCGTAGTAACAGTAGTCACAATTTCAGTAGTCATTAATCGTTGAAAGTCTTTAAGTATTTATAGACTTCTGAATATAAAAAATAGTTTGTTATCCAACAACCTTTCTTGATAACTAACTTCAAAACGGTTTTTTCTTATCCTTCCACGCGTTTCTTCAGTTAATTAGTTATTCCATAACTAACTCTTTAAAATACGATCTTATCTTCTTACGCGTTTTTTACTTATGCGAACTCGACTTTTCTAGTCTTCAACACTTAGACAATTCTTCAGTCTTCACTTCACTTGTTTTGTCTTGCAGGAGTCTTCTTCCAGCAGTAGACTCCTTCATGTATATAACTAATCTTAACAAGACTATTACATTACATTAAGCGTTATAAATCCAGCTTAGTCAACTTACAACTATACATCAATATAAACTATGAGCTTCTATACAACAATTATATGCTCATCATAACACCTATATAAAACTTAACATAGTACTTATAAAACGTACTTGTCTTTTCTTTTCTTTCATATGTACTCTACTGATCTTTGTCCATAAGACGACTTCCATAACTAGATCAGTCAACACTTAGAAATATATTCAAGTCTACTTTTGGCTTATCAAAACTACTTCAACATCAATTTAGGACTTGTATTAGGATTCATATCCCAACAACTGTCATCGTGACAACAGGGCCCATAGAGGAGGACGAGACTGTGGGTACTCCATCTGGTGCCAGAGCCTTTTTCGCCATGCTCTACAGCGAAACCGACCGGAGAGGGTTCCAGCGATGGCCCTCCGACGCTCAAGTCAGTGAAGATTTGATGAATGGATTTTGTATAAGAAATAATAAAAGAGAGAGAATTTTTAAGAAAAGTGAGTTAACCTTTACAAATGGTAAAAATAACACTATTTATACCTTCAAGACTTGGGGGTAATGTTGTAATTCCGAGAACTAGGGTTTTGGGTCATAGGGGACCACGCCACGTCACCGTCCTATACTGACATTCTGTTATTTTGAATGAAGGAAGGGGAATTTTTCACCTGCAATGCATTTTGTTATTGGCAGAAATAGTACATAGTGAGGACCACTAGGATGAGCTGTCAAGAAATCGAGTTGATTTGGATAAGATTTGAATTCATATCATGGTAGCCTTAGACCTGAAGATTCATAGCTTCAGGTAATGAGGATGTAGGTCCCGAAGCTGAGTTAATATCGAGGAAGCTAAAGAAAATGTCTAAAGGGGGGGGGGGGTGAATAGACTTTTCTAAAATCTTTCGATATATCAGAATACAATATGCGGAATACGAAATTAAACAATGAGCCCAAGTAGTTTATACTCAACTTCTAAATTCGAGAACTCTGTTCTAGTATACTCAACTTGTCTTGTTCAGATATGTATGTTTAGCAAGTAAACAGTTAATCAATTAAAACAAACAAAACAATAAAGTAAACAACACAAACAATTTTATAGTGGTTCGACAACTTGTCTACGTCCACTCTCACAAACCCAGTTGTGATGTTTCTTTATCAACTCTTCCAATCGAGTACAACTTGTGTGTTCTTGTAATTTTAAGTCCCAAGAAAAATACTTAGATCTTCTCGACTATACTACCAAGTATCTAGCAACTTAAAAACAGTAAACAGAAAAGTAAAACTTATTCAGTAGCAGTCTTCTGATTTCTTCACTTGACTAGCGAACTTGCTTTCTGAACTTCAAACTCTGTGAGTAAACTTCTTCGAATGCTTCAGTAATGCTTCAGTATGTGGATTTGCAGTAGTCTTTGAATGATAAACACCTTGAAGTATTTATAGACTTCTGAATTCAAGAACTTTCAGTTGTTACCAACCTTTCTTGAAAACTAACTTGCAACTTCCATACTTATCCATCCACGCGTTTAAGTAGTTAATTAGTTATTTCTAACTAACTCTTCAATCCTTATCTTCATACGCGCTTGAATAACTTCAAGTTGACTTGTCTTGTAGACCACCTGTCTTGTGTAGTAGACTTCATCCTTCTTGTCTGGTCTTCGCAATCTTCAGTAGTAGACTATTCTAATCCTAACAAGACTATTACATTACTTTAAGCTCTTTTATTATAAAGCTTAGTCAACTTATAAAACTATACAATGAATATTACATATGAAAAACAATGAGCTTCTATACAATGTTTATTATAGCTCAATAACACCTACACATTAATTGTAAACAGTACTTATAAATTGTACTTATCTTGTGTGTAACAACACTTATCTTATGTGAACTCTACTGGTCTGTACAAGATGACTTCTTCTTAACTAGACTAGATCAGTCAACACTTAGAAAATATTCAAACTACTTTTGGCTTATCAAAACTTCATCATTATCTTTTATGATCATTTAGGACTTGTTTCAGGATTCATATCCCAACAATTTCCCCCTTTTTGATGAAGACAAAACTACTTGAATCTTTTCTTAATAGTAGACTAGTTAAGCAGTTATCTTGTCTTTAAACATCAAATAGTACTTATCTTTTCATTCATTCAAATAAGAACAGTAGATTACACATACTTCAAAACTCAAAAACTAATCCATCAAAGCAAATAACAAATACAACTAATCAGTTATGTTACCTCCTTCAATATTTGGAACGCATAATGCATCTAGGAGTCTTCTATGTATCTCTGCAATGTGATCTTCATTCTCGATCTTCTCTTTGTCTAGCAGCTCTTCTTGATCTGGTTAAGATCAACTCTCTTACCTGAGCTGGTCATAGGAGTCTTCCATTTCGGATAGATCGGCACTAGAATGTTAAAGTTTGCAGCAGCCGATATCCTCATGAACAGATTCCACAACATCTTGTTCTGGCCTTCCATGAACTTATCAAAGATTGCGTATAACTCATCTGGATCTTCAGTATCACCAAATTTTCTGATTATCCAGTGATCAAGCTCCCATTGTCTCTTCACTTTGCACCAATCTTGACGATGCTTATTATCAATTAACTTATCTTCCATTTGATCTTCATCAGCCTTTAACTTCTGCAGCCTTTCAATATGCTTACCGATCTTTTTCTGGCTTGCATAATGACTTTCATCATTAGGATCAACAACCTTCTGCTTCTTCACGACTGTTGTTGCCTTAACTTCTTTCGGTTCTTCAATGACAATAGACTTTCTCTTTGACATTGTTCTAGTCTGAACCTCTGCTTCAGGAGTAGCAACACCCTTGCCTTTCTCCTTTCTCTTCAACTCATCTGCTTTAGCTTGCTCAAGATCTGCAGTCTTCACCAACTTGCGTGTTTTAGGTCTTTTGAGATCTTGCATAGCTTCCGCAGCTTCTTTCGCTTCAGGTTCAGCACTGGACATAGCTTTTTCAACTTCAGCAGCTTCAACTCTTGCTTCGACTCTACTTGTCTCTTCCCCCTTTTTGTCTTCATCAGTCGTCTTTAGAGTGAAAAGAGAAGTAAAGCGAGTCATCTCTTCTAACATAGCTTGCTTCATCAAATTAGTAGCCTTTTCAATCTACTTCTGGTGACAACCATCCTAACTCAACTTGTCTAGTTTAGTCGCAACTAACTCCAACTTTTGAGTAGACAAGTTCAACTCATTCTTGAAATGCGTTGCAGTCAGACGTAACTGCCTGTTCTCTTCAGTCATAGCACGTATAATCTCTCCTGCTTGTGCTAACTGATCAAAAGCTTCCTTTCTTTGAACATCAGCTACCTCAATCTTAGCTCTATAAACTCTTTCCATCTTCCTGGATTCTGTAGCTAAGACGCGAGCGAAGTCAACTGAACTTTTCTCCGAATATTCAACTTGGTTCTGGAGAAATCCTTCAATCTGATTGAACATCTCTTGCCTGAAGTCATTGTCCAACTGATTGACTTCATTCATAATCATCTCTTTTGAACTTGTCACAAGGACACTGTTCTGTTCAACAAGAGTCTTCTTTAATTCGGACTTGAGAAATTCATCAATAGACGACTTGATGACAGCTTTCAGGTCTTCTTTCAACTCATCTATCGAAGCAGCTGGGATTGCTTGAGAAGATTGACCAACCTCTATATGAGCAGCTTCTTCCATGATCTCATCTTCTGGAATCGAGAGTACTTCCACCAACTGGCCTTCTGGAACAATAGTCAAGACCTCGTCTTCTACTACTTCAGCCTCTGGAATAACACTTCCAGGAATAGCTTTCAGATTAAGTTGGGGAGAGTAAGGAACGATAGCTAACCTTGCTTCTTTAGCCCTTCTTTCAGCATCAGCCAAGTCTTTCTTTACCATGGCGTGCAACTTCTCCACATATCCACAAATCTCAGTGGGAAAGTATTGATCAGTATAACGATTGATAAAGGCAAAATCTAACCTTGGACTGTCAGCATGTTCCACTTGGAATTTGAACACAATGCCTCTCAACTGGTCTGAGACATTGTCAAGCTCTATCATAGGGTCAGTAGACTGGATCTCCTCAGCTTGTTCAACTTCAACCATCACATCATCTTCTACAGAATCAGCTTCAGAAACTTGAACACCAACATCGAACGAGAACTCCTCACATAAAACACCATCTGGAATGCTTAACATTCTCTTCACAAGATCAGTTAAGGCTTTTCGAGGGAATAATTCAGAGTGGTCTTGAACACCATTGTTCTCTTTCTGCTCTATCTCCCAATCCATGAAATTGGAGATACCACCCATTCCCAAGATAACTTCGAAAAGGTCATCTGTTGAGGACTTCTTCAATGCAACCCATGTGCATATTCTGAGAAGTTTCTCAAACTGCTCTGTTGAAGTGTCAACTTCAATAGTCGAGAGTTGTTTCTTCAAGTTGTTGGTCATTTTAGCACGAACTCTCTTCTCCCTTAGACACATCGGATAGTATACCAAGGATTCAAATCTAACTTTAGACGGGGTCTGAGCAGGTGGGGTCCCTGTCTCAGCTATTGCAGTGGCAACTGGAGTCTTATCTGAAGTAGATGGGTTGGAGGGTTCAACATATTCTGTTGAGGGTAAGGAGAGAGTTTGGTCTGTGGTTTCTGAGGGCTGTAATGTAGCTTGGTTTGGTGTGACAACTGTCGGAGTATCAGTTGTATCAATTATAGGAGTGTTTTGGGGAATGCTGGGTCTTAGCGGATATGCTGCCAGCACTTGTGAGGATGAGGGTGCAGGTCTAGGCCTAGATCGATGTGATCTTGCCTTGGTTCGGACAGAAGGGAAAGAGAGAGAGGAATTGAAACAGACTGAGAAGAAGTACCAACCTGAGGACTCGACTCGTCTTGTGTAGGACTATGCACTCTTACAAGACGATAGAGTTATGGAACTTCAGCACCTATCTCCACAGCTTTCTCAGACTCTTCATCGGATTGAGTCTCCTCCTAGTCTTCAGCACTAGATACAGCTTATGCAACATCTTCCGATTCTTCATCCTTTGACTCGTCTTCTGAAGAACTAGACGAGGCAGCATATGGCAATGCTTCCATAGGATCAATCTGAGCTTGCCTTGGGGCAGCTGGTCTAGCAGCAACATGCTTTCTCAAAGCCTCCTTCTTCAAGTAGAACTTCAAAGGGTGAAATGGCTTCCCTTTGCTCCATTCAGTCTTGTTTGGCATCAACAAGGGTAGTAGAATACTCAGCTTATTTCCAAATCCAACAACATTTGACACCACCTAATTAGTTGTGTCGGTGTCAACTCGAACACTTCTTTCAAAATACATGATTCGATCTGCGAGAAGCTTGAACCAATTTCCTTTAGTAATTCCATCATAGATGGCAGCCATTACTCTTGCTTTTCCCAAAGTGACTAAGTCATGGGAACCAGTGGCACATAGCAATATCTTGCTAGCTATGTCCAGGAGGGTTCGATACTTCTCAAGAAGTTCCATCTTCTTGACGGCTGGGAGTTTGCCATCTGGTTTTAGCCTCAACTTCCTTCCACAGAAGATACTCAAATATCTCACTTCTTGCCCAATTGCGTAGTTCTCCACATCAATTGATCCAATGGGCAGCTTCAGATGCTCGAACACAGCCTCACGAGTGATTTCCACTCGACTTCCACCAACAAATGACTCAATTGAGTCTCCTCGTCTGGTGGCGTTGGCATAGAACTCCAACGCCTCTTCCTCCAAGACGACTTGTGGAAACGCCTCCAAATACGGTTTTCAGGCCATATCTGCTACACTTGGACAAAATCTCAGTGTTTCCATCTGTGTGCTTTCCCTTAAAGAACACAGAAGGTTCAACATGCACTTTGTTTTCAGAAATATATTTGCCTAGGTCGAACCTAGCCTGCATGTTAGTCCTCACATCGAAAAGAGATATAATCGACATAGTGATAGATTGGGTAAGAACAAGTAGCTTGTATTTGTAAGAAAATCAGATGCTTTGAGAGTAGGAGTGTTAAGAAAATGTGGGCAAGACGTGTGTAAGTGTTAGGTTTTGTTCAAAACTGAATTAGAGAATGAACTACCAAGATCTAATGAAATGATCCAACGATGTGTCTCTCGAGATTCAGTTACGGAATCGAGAATATTACGTGATTTGATATTGTTAAATTTGAAATCCGCCTCTTCTATTGGTTAGGACAGAGGAGTGTACTCATCTGACCTAGCGTAGTAGAGTAGGGCCCGAACTAAGTGTATACACCTCATTAAAATGGGAGTGTATAAATCCAATTCTAGGGTTTTCCAATTTTAGCATTATCGAATTACCATAATACCCTTAATTCGAGTAGATTAAACACTTAGCATATTTGAATCAAAAGAACACTTATCTTGTCTGTTCGAGTCTATCCAGAACAGACGAGTAGACTTAAGCTTCACAAGACGAGTTGGCTTAAGCGCACAAGACGAGTTCCCCCTTCGACTGTGCTTATCTATTCTGAATGTCGAACGACTTCATGTACCTATCTTTTCTTATGCAACGTATAGTCGTAGGTACAAGTAGAGTAAAATAATTAAGATGAATATAAATTTAAAGCAATGGTCAAGGTTCGAACAAGATGACTGTTAACAAACTTAAGAGTCAATATAAGGATATTTAAGAAATCAAAGATTCCCCCTTAAATGTTTATTCCCTTAGTATTACCCTCAGCTTTACCAGCTTCCTCATCGGGTTGTTTGGTCATCTAGTCTAGCCTTGTATACCTGTCTATTGCGTGAGTAGACGAATGCTCTGTTCTAGTGATCTTGTCTGGTTAGTACACAGCTATAGGCAAGTAGGGTCTAGATCAATTAGCCCTAGACTAATGCATAACTCACGAAAACGAGCCTCAGCTAATGGTTTTGTGAAAATATCAGCTCTTTGAAAATCAGTATGAATCTTTTCCATGCGAATATCCTTCTTTTCTACATGATCACGTATGAAATGATGCTTCACATCAACATGCTTACAACGTGTGTGCAAAACAGGATTTTGTGTAATGGCAATGGCACTATTACTATCACAGAAAATAGGAACATTTGATTCATATATGTTGTAATCTCTAAGCTGTTGCAAGAGCCAGAGTAGTTGACTACAGCAGCTACCAGCAGCCATGTACTCGACTTCGGTAGTTGAGGTAGCAACACTAGTCTGCTTTTTCGAAAACCATGAAATGAGTTTTGTGCCTAAGAATTGACAAGAACCAGATGTAAATTTCCTATCTATTCTACAGCCTCCAAAGTCTGAGTCTGAGTCTGAGTAGCCACTTAAGGATAGATCATCATTTGAAGGATACCATATACCCCGATTGATGGTTCCTTTTAAATATTTCAGTATCCGTTTTGTGTTTTCCATGTGACTTTCCTTTGGATTAGCTTGGAAACGAGCACAAACACCAACAGAGAATGTAATGTCTGGTCTACTAGCAAAGAACCAATTAGTCCACGATAATAAGATTGATCAGCACATTTACCGTGTTCATCTGGATCCATTCTGTAAGTTGGTTGCATCGGTACGCCAGTAGACTTACATGTTTTAAACCCGTACTTGTCTAGAAGATTTCTAGTGTACTTCGCCTAATTTATGAAAATCCCTTCTGGGGTCTGTTTTACTTGAAGACCAAGAAAGTAATTCATTTCACCCATCATTGACATCTCAAATTTACTTTGCATGAGTGTTGAAAAACTTTCACTCAGCTTTTTGTTAGGTGACCCGAAAATGATGTCATCTACGTAAATTTGGACGAGTAAAATGTCTTTCCCTTCTTGTCTTCTGAACAAGGTTCTATCGACTTTGCCCTTAGTAAAACCATTTTCTAATAGAAAGAGATAGAGAGTATCATACCATGCTCTTGGAGCTTGTTTTAGTCCGTATAAGGCTTTCTTCAATCTGTACACCTGGTTGCCTTTGACTTCGAAACCTGGAGGTTGTTCAACATACACTTCTTCCACAAGAATACCGTTAAGAAATGCACTTTTAAAATCCATTTGATATACAGTAAACTTCATATGGGCAGCATATTCAAGGAACAGACGAATGGCTTCTAGTCTAGCAACAGAAGCATAAGTTTCATCATAGTCTATGCCTTCAGCTTGTGAATAGCCTTGGGCTACTAGTCTAGCCTTATTCCTAACAACAACATCATTCTCATCTTTCTTGTTCTTGAAAATCCATCGAGTTCCAACTACATTATGATGTTCCGGCCTATCGACAAGTTCCCAGACGTCGTTTCGAACAAACTGGTTCAACTCGTCTTGCATAGCGATGATCCAATTACTATCAGCCAATGCCTCTTTAACAGTGGTAGGCTCAATAGAAGAGAGGAAACAACACCAGCAAAACATAGTTGGACTAGGCTGTTCTTGAGACTCAAAGAGTTGTCGTCTAGTCTTCACACCAACAGTAGAGTCACCAATGATATTTTCAGTATCATGCGCAGATTTCCATGTTTTTCTATTCTTAACAGGAATACTATCATCATCTACATCATGTACAACATCATGCATATCAACATCATTTGTATCATCAACAGATTTACCAGGAGTAGTCGAGTCAACTAGAGCAGGCATGTTAGCTGGTCTAGAAGACTTACCTTGAGCACTTACCTTCTCTTTGTCATCAGACTCGAGAGCTTTCATGAATGGGTTGTAGGCTTGAACGGATTCATATACCTCTGATTCTTTATCAGATTCGATCGTTAGATCAGTCACTTTCTCACTGATCTTGTCGGCAGACGAGTCCTGTCGAGATTCATCGAAAACCACATGTGGTGTTTCTTCCACACAAAGAGTTGAGTAGTTGAATACCCTAAATGCCTTGCTAGTCGAGGAGTATCCTAAGAATATCCCCTCGTCTGCTTTGGCATCGAAAGCATTCAACTTTCTCTTTCCATTATTGTGGATGAAACACTTACAACCAAATATATGGAAATATGAAATTCTTGGTTTTCTACCTTTCCAAACCTCATAAGGTGTTTTGCCTAGAGCTTTATTGATCGCGCTTTTATTCTGTGAATGGCATGCAGTATTGATAGCTTCTGCCCAAAACTTTTGAGGAGTTTTGTACTCAGCTAGCATGGTCCTACAGGCTTCTTTGAGAGTTCGATTCCTTCTTTCAGCTACTCCGTTCTGTTGTGGTGTCCTGGCTGCACTAGTAAGATGCTAGATACCACGTTTAGCATAAAAATCTTGGATATAGCAATTAATGAACTCAGTTCCCTTGTCACTAAGAATCTTGACAATAGACTGGTTCTTCTCAACTTGTAACTTCTTCAACAGATTAGGCAGAAGTGTTTGTGTATCACTCTTCTTGTGTAGGAAGACTACCCAAGTAAACTTAGAATAGTCATCTACAACAACAAGTGTGTACCTTCTACCATTCAAGGTTGGAGGAGTTATCGGACCATGAAGATCCATATGTAGTAGTTTTAGGACTCTACTAGTTGAGAGAGTTGGAATTGACTTAAAAGAACCTTTCACTTGTTTACCCTGTTGACAAGCAGTGCATACATGTGACTTGTAGTAAACTTCGTTGGGAATACCTTCCACAAGGTAATCTCTAGCTATCTTATTAAGAACCTTAAAGTTTAGGTGGCAGAGGCGTCTATGCCAAAGCCAGCCAAGTTCTTTAGGATTCTTAGTAAGTAGACAAGTGTCCCTCGGACAACTGTTCCAGTTCACTATGTACACACTACCTTGTCTTACGCCGACTAGTAGGACTGTGTGCGTCCTTTTGTCAATAATCTGACATTTGCGGCTCTTGAACTGCACCTTGTATCCACGATCACAAAACTGTGAGACAGAGAGTAAGTAGTATTTCAAACCTTCAACATATGAGACATCTTGGATCTCTACGTCTCCATTCCTGATGTAACCAAATCCTTTAGTGACAGCAGTGGAGCTATCACCAAATATCACTTTTGGTCCTTCCTGCTCATGGTAACTTGATAAGAGAGCCTTGGTACCAATCATGTGGTGCGAACAACCACTATCAATGTACCAAGTTTCAAAGGAATCCAAATATACATTGGAGTCTTGAACAAGTTCGATCTCTTAAGCTTTCGGCCATACTTGTTACAGAATAAGACCTTGTTGTCCTTATCTGGCCTATCATTCGAGTTCGGGTCTACTCGTTTGAGATAGCCTTTCGACTTGATCTCTACTTGAGCAGGCACTGGTCTATGATAGTCAGAGTAGGGCTTGTATGCATTAGGTCCATACGGTTTATAGACTCGTTTAGGTCTTTCCTCACTTATGATATCGTATGACAAAGGTGGAGGATATAGGACAGCTTGTGTACGATATTTTGGAGCAACCTGTCTAGGCCTAGATGAGTAGAGCTGAGACTGCCTTATGAAAGGAGGTCTAGGCTCTTGTTGTCTAGTCTGTACCTGTCTAGTACTCGTCTCCTCAGGATACCAATCCTCGTATCTGACCTGGTTGGGTCGTCCACAATTAGTGGTCCTTTGAAGATTAGTTCTAAACGGAACAGGCTTGTTGTTAACATTCTTCTTACCTCCCTTGGCAATCGGGGTGTTAACTCGAGTCTGTTTAGGTACAGCACCTTTAAATGGAGTTCCAATATCGTATATCATTGGTCCTTTTCCTTTATCATTAGGCAACAGTCTTGAGTTAGTAGTAGTAGGGTTCTTAATGACTCGAGTAGGCAAGCTAGATGACTCAGCACCTATACCTGTCTTGTCAACTGGATCTCTATACCTATCTGACAATTCAAGGTTAATCTTTGAAGAGTTAACCAGGTCAGTAAGTTTGAGATCTAATGCGACAACCTCGGTCTCTAAGAACTTATTACGTTCTTCAAGTTTATTGCATTTGCTCTTTAAAACATTGAATTCATTTCTCTCAGTTGCATGTGTCTTGAGTAGGTCTTGATATAACCTGTCTGTCAATGCACACTTTTCTTTGAGTTGTCTCAACTCTTCAGTCAAGCGTTCATTTAGGACTGTTACATTAGGATCTACTTTAGACTGAGCTTCCTTAAGATCAATGATTTCTTGTTTCAAGGCGATGTTCTCATCACTGACTTCAATGAATACTTGGTTAACAAGTAGAAGGTCGTCTTCAACAGCACTAGTAGAGTGCTGAAGACTACTTCCTACTTCACTACTAGCAGTGTCACTTTCATCAGAATCTGATTCATCACAAGATTGAAAAGAGGTAGCAGATGATACCTCTTGGTCGATTTTAGCCATGCAGCATAGACCATCATCTACTATGAATGCTTCATCGTGATCTCGATCAGATGGGTAGCTAGATGAGGATGATGGCAACTCGTCTGAATCAGACTTAGAGTCATTATTGGCCATCATTGCCTTCTTGCCACGATTGTATCTTCTTTCCCTTCGTGCTTTGCGTTCTTCTCGTTCATCAGTGCTCAGGTCTGGACATTCATATATGTAGTGACCTGGCTTTTCACAGTTATAGCACAAGAGGTCGTTAGTAGCCTTTTTAATAGGAGATTTATCCCTGCGCTTATCACGTCTATCAGAACGCTGAATCTTCCTATCGTCAGACTCTCTATCTCGCCTATTACCTTTCGAGACTTCGTCTCTCCTTTTGGATGAGTTTCGGTCTCGTCTGGTCTCAGACGAGTTCTTAGAAGTTGACGCTCTATGATCCCTATAGAACTTCTTGTATCTTCCGAAACGTTTATTCAGCCTATCAAACTTTCTAACCATGAGGCTTACCTGATCCTTCAGACTAAGATCAGTATCCAACTCGTCTTTCACAGAAGCAGACTTAGTCTTAGACTTAGACCTGTCTACCTTAGAGGACTTAGACGAACTAGACTTAAAGGCAACGTTCTTAGACACAGCATGTTCTCTGTCACTACTGACTACGGGTTCATCTTCGTCTAAATCAAACTCATGGGCCTTTAGAGTTTGAAACATGGTCTCCGCACTCCATGCGTCTATGTTTTGGGTATTCTTAACAAGCATCTTTACCATTTTCCATCGAGGATCTAAGCTCTTAAGAATCCTAAGATTGATTTCACGAGGAGTATATGACTTACCAAGAACTTCCAGATCATTCATAATCTTAGTAAAACGAGTATCCAGCTGGTCGATAGTTTCACCAGCTTTCATATGAAATGATTCAAATCTTTGGACAGCAGTGGATAATTTGCTCTCTTTGATTAGGGATGTCCTTTCACAAATGATAGCTAATTTGTCCCACATGTCTTTGGCAGTTTTACATTTTAACACTTTTCCTAGATACTCGTTAGGAAGAGTGTGTAAGATGTAATTCTTCGCCAAGCTATCCAAATTATTTTGACGCATTTCTTCTGAGGTTAGATCTGACCTGGGTTTCTTAACGAGAGTACCAATAGGTTTGTCTTTGTCGAGGGCAGCAGTATTTGGAACCATTGTCACGATCGGGCCCTCTGTGACAACAGAGATCATTAGGTCGTGCGTGGAGCTGAAAATCGCTTCCATTCGCAGCTTCCAATAGTCGTAGTCCTGAACCTGGAACTTGGGTAACTTGTTAGCACTAATTTCCAGGGACATGATTCAAGAAGACTAGTATAGCACAGTATGGTATCAAGAAATGAATGTATTCAATAGCAGTGATCAAGAACAGATAAGAGCACGTATAAACACGAACCAAGACTTCACCCTAAGTCTTTAAGTCGGTTATCAAGAAACAGCAGTCCGTAAACTACGGCTCTGATACCACTTGTAGGTCCCGAAGCTGAGTTAATATCGAGGAAGCTATCATTAGAAGCAACAGGGGCAGGTCCCCAAAGATCACAATGAAATAAATCCAAAACATGCGATGCTCGCTTTTCATTCAAAGAAAAAGATAAATATTTACTCTTAGCCATCTAACAAGGAGTACATAAACCCGGATTGGGTAACAAAGAAGGTAAGGGACAACAAGCCCATCTTTCGTAATAAATTAATAATAGAAATAGGAACATGGTCTAACCTACGATGCCAACACTCAAAAGAAGCCTTCAGGGACGAGCTCCGAAAGCAGCGACCAAAGCTGGAGTGCCCTACTCCAAGGCATAGAGTCCTCGACTATGCTGACCCCTCAATAAGGGTTGCTTGGCCGCTCGACTCTGAATGACAAATGAGTCATTAGTAAATAACACATCAACAGGAAAATCAAAAGTAAGCTTACTAATGGATAACAGTATCTTAGTAAGATGTGGTACGACGAGCACATCTAACAAGCGAACATCCTTATTTACCGAACACGACCCAACGTGAGTGATCAGAATAGTGGAACCATTAGCAACAATAACATTATCGTTACCAGAATACGGGTAAAGATTATCCAAGTCAGCGGAGCGAGGAGTCATGTGAGTGGAGGCACCACTGTCGAGGAACCAATCTGAGGTAGGAGGTTGCGAGACATGACACTTAGTATCAAGCGCATGAGCAAGATTGACTGTAGAAGGGGCAGGACGAGCATAACTGTTCGGACAATAGTTGGCATAGTGGCCCTGTTGTCGGCAGATCTGGCAAGTGGGGGGGCAACGAGCAGGAGCCGAACTAGTGGTCGTCTGGCCACCAGAATTCCGAGAGGGTGGATTACGAGACTTGGTGCCAGGACGAGGAGAATTACCCAAGCGAGGAGAAGCAGCGAATGTTGGGACAGGCAACAACGAGGAGTATATCGAGCGAGTAAACTGGTCATAGTTTAGGGTTTGATGGATAAACTCCAGAAACACAGGCATGTTTGACATAGCCATGCGAGTATTAGAAAAACCAGCAAACTAGGGGACAAGACCAGTAAGAAACTAGTGACATTTGTCACCATCATCAACAGGCTTACCAAGAGAAGTAGGTTGATAGCAGAGAGCAAGAAATTTTTTATTGTACTCGTCCATAGAGGAAGAACCGCTACGAAGGGAGAGCAACTGATTGATACGAGGAACAAAGGCATGACTGAAAGCCGACTCGAGGGCAGACCAAACAGAACGAGAGGTGTCACAACCAATGACTTCAGCCATGTCCTCTTTAGAGAGGGAGGAGAGAAGGAGACTAAGGATCTTCTGATCCTTCTCAAACCAAGAGGTATACTCAAGGTTGGGAGACGATTCACCGGATGTGGTGATCGTTTTGGCCAGAGTAACGATCGTACCATGAACATGAGAGAGAAGATCATGGCTTGATAGAACTGAAACCACCTGAATTCTCCAAACAGGTAGTTGGAGGATGTCAACTTGATGGTTAAAAGATGAACCAATGTGTTGAGGAGAATGGCAGGGGGATTGGGTCGACGCTGCCATGAGGAGGGAAGGGAAGATTTAGCGTGAGGCTTTAGAGAGAAATTAGGGTTTCGGTGAGCCAGATTGATACCATGTGAGAATTGGTATGTGATCACAGCTAATAAGGTAATAGGAATAATCCACTATATATAAGTATTTACAATGAGATAATTAAGGTAATACAACAAACCATATAAATAAATATATACAGAAGATATGGACTAAAAATAAAAGATATTATATCTATATTATTATTCCCTATTAAAAATCTTAGCTTCCATTACTGCAAAGACATGGAGTGTGTGGGAGTCCACCCTACCCAAGTATAAAGTTTATTGAAAATAACGAAAATTTCTAGCCAAACTATGTGCGAAAGACTTAAGGAATGAATAACATCTCTAAATAATTTTAATTTAAAATATCAATCACACCCAAAACTTGATTATCTCATAAAAGTCTCACATTGAATTACTTGAAATTTAAATAAGGTACGTAGTTCATAAAAATCATAATAATAAATAACAATTCCTACTGCCAATTCCAAATTCTAAAATGTTAAAATAAAAGGGAAAGTGTGCAAGCACACTCAGTTAAAATTTTTTGTCAAAACTATATACAATAAATTAATCAAATCGATAAATCACGTTTACCTGTATAATTTAATAACAATAACATAACCTCATTTATAAATGTCATAATTTTTGGTTACTAGATTAGCCACGCGGAAAGTCAATAAAATTAAATATTTATATAAAGTAAATTCCAAATAAAATTTGTAAAAAACAGGCGAAATGAGACGTTTAATATTAACATTTAATAAATATGAAAATAACTTTAAAAAAATTATAAATTTCGAAAATAAACTGTCACGCCCCAATTTTCATAAAACTAGATTTTACATAAAATAAGTAAGAATATAAAATTAAAAGGTCGTGAATTACATTTTTCTCTAAACATGAACTATTGAGGAAATTGAAATCAAACCTAAGTTCTAGGAGAGCTACACATTTTGTGCACGGTAGTAACACAAGACAAAAACTATTAAGTAACAACTAAAAACATATATAGTATGCTCCAATTTCATAAAAGCACGAAATTACAAAACATAGTAAATTGTTCGGTTCATGTACGCCACAACATTAACATCAAAACCCCTCATCATTTTATAAAACCATTACCATTGAAACCTCATAAGAATAAAAACTTTCAAGCAATCAATTTAAAAACAAACCCATTAGAAATAACACAACCCCTCCCATTCACAACAACAGTAACACATTCTCTATAGATTTCTGTCTTTTCCCCGATCTTAAATTTTTCTTCCTATACTCAGAAACGTTCGACTATACCTCCCTCTTTTCACCGGCAACTTTCTTCTTTCGTTGTTCAATTTCAGCTATCAACCTTCCCTACCTCAGTGACAACCTCGTCACCAACATCAACAATATCACCCTTCTCATTAGCTTCGTCTAGTTCAGTTATCACCCTTCTCATTAGCCTCGTCTAGTTCACCAATCACATCTTCCTTACCACCAATATCCTCAACCTCATTTACCTTATCATCTTACCTAAATCCACATCTTCAGTCTCAAATGCCTTATCATCGTGCCCCGAAATCACCTCAATCCCATCATCTTCTGCCACATCATCAGCCATATCACCTCCGCTTGCATGTAGCTTATCCCCAGCCAAGCCATTGAGTAGTTCCTTAGGAAACAATTCAAAATTGAACATCTCCGCAATAAAACTTCATTACGTATAAATTTATCCAACAACTTGTCAATTGTGGTCGATGCTTTATCATCAATTTTTTTTTTTTTTTTAGAATGGCTCATATCCTCAGGAGTTGAGTTAACCATTCCAGACTCCTTAATACACAACAACTTTGAAGCATAATTGTTGGACACATCAATAATGTACTTCATCTTATTCTCCAAAATAAAGAGAGGGGGTGAGATGTTGTGATAAAGAAAGCCCATTCTAAGAAGTGGCCACATGGCGTGCTTGGACGCATGTCACTCTCATTAGTTTATATACTATAAAGTGATAGTTTTGAACCAGTTGTGGAGTGAATATGGAGTTATGGAAATTGAGGGAAGGGTGGAGTGAAGCAAAAAAGGGGGATTAGGGTGTATGCCTACGGGAGACACGAGAGTACGAGGAGAGAAAGCAATAAGGTGGCACACAAATAGAGAGAGGGAGTGAAGTGTTGTGAGAAAGCGAGACCATTCTGAGAAGTGGCCACGTGGCGCGCCCGGGCGCATGTAACTCTCCACACTAGTTTATATACTATGGAGTGATAGTTTTGAACCAGTTGTACAATAAAACACTCTTACATAAGACCAAAGGTAAAATCTTATGTGAACTAGTTTCGCTGTGCAACTAGTATTGCATTTTGAGTGTATTTTTAAATATTATTAATTAGTTGTTCCATTAAAATGTATTATTTTGACAGTAATAGTAGTTTTACTCAAAAGAATTAGCTACTATATTTATAGTAAAACCTCTATAAATTAATAATAAAATCTTTCGATCCCGACTTGGGCTTTTGTAAAAAATCATCAAATTCGATAAGATAATAATTTTTCGAAAAATCCCTTTATAAATATTAGTTCCCATTAAAACTCTAAATTAATAATTCATAAATATTACAATTATAAATATTATAAATCCTCTTTCATGAACTACTCTTGTAAATCTTTTTAGTTCATGTGGGATGGTCTCTCTTATATATACTCACATAATGTTTTACGCATTTGATCATTTATGGATGATTTTGCAACAGTACGAGGTTATACTCAACCCAGTTTGAGTCGAATCTGTGAAAAAAGCTTCATCAACATTAATTTTAAGCCAACCAGTTTGTGGCAGATGCCAAGCGACGCATTGCACACCTCGGCCACGACGGCTAAATCCCCTGGCTGCCCGTAGCAGCTACCTTCCACCATTCAAGCCATTGTATGGCACAATTGTGGCTATTGTTCCAAAGTCTTGACTTCCTCTCCCTCTATAATTGCCACATAATCATTTCATAGCTTGCTGCTACTAATGTCATATATATTGATGGCATCTCCCTTGGTGATCTCATGAGAAGGCCGGGGCAAAAACATACTCTTGAATTATAAATACTCCATCCTTCCACCAAAAGTATACTCACTTACCTTATTTGTCTGTCCATCAAAATTATGTCAATTCCTTTTATGAAAATATTACTTTATCTCCACCCTCCAACCACCATTTAATTACTCAAATTGCCACTCAACTTTACTCACAAAAATCACTTTATCATAAATGGACCCACAATACTCTTACTTTATCAACTTACTTTATTTATTTTTTCTTAAAACTTGTGCCCAAAGATATAAATTTATCGCAAAATCAATCAGTTTCACACATATTCAGAATAACACAAACCCTAATTTATCAACAGAAACTATCAAATTAAGTCATTACTGAATTGGCGCGTGCAAATTTTAGTTGGGCAAGATGTGAAAAAAAAATCAATAACAAAATTATAAATTTTCAATTAAAAAATGGGCAATATTATGAGTTACATGCTTGCTAATGCCCAAATGTCAAATAATGAAAAAGATAATACGAGATTGAAGTCCTCACCTAACTCGCAGAATCTTGTCGCATTCGTTTTCTTCAATAATATCGACCAAATTATCATCTTCCTTTTCAAAACTTGGTTCACTAGTGTCGTTAGTTGCCACAGGAGCTGATACCATCCCAACTTGTTCTTCGGTAGGTTCATCATTCCAGTGACTAAGTACAAAAATAAAAAATAATAGAGTAAGGGAAAAGAAGTGATAACGCACGCATATAAAAAATAAAAAATAAGAGTGCAGGGGAAAATGAGTGATAACGCAAGCAGGCATATAAAAGCACTATGTTGTACAAGAGATATGGTACCAAATAGACACCATAAAAAGATAAGGTTGGTCTGCTATGGACTCGAGTGCATGTTGTGCACCCTAGTCCATGTTGCACTTTTCAGTTACTGACTTACACTTTTTGGTAAATGGTGTTGCACTTTTCAATTATTAAACTGTATAAGTAATAATTGAAAAGTGCAACACCATTTACCAAAAAGTGTAAGTCAGTAAACTGAAAAGTGCACATGAACTAGGGTGCACAGCATGCACTCGAGTGCATACTAGACTTTACCAAAAAGATAATATGTCAACTGAATTATTCAGATATCAAAGGAAGGGTTTAAGCAATTCATTCACATAAGGAACTAAAGAGAAGAATAAAAATGGTCGGCTTCAAGAGGAGAAATAAAAGAATATCAGAAACAAGAAAATCAAAACCTAGCATATAATACAAAAGTATTAAGTATAAAACGTCAAGAAAGATAATTTATTCACTACGATTTTGAATAGAAAAAAATCACTAATCCAGTTGTGATAGACTCTATATTTATTCGTCTACACATGTTGTATGTGTACTCACGTTCGGGCTTCGGCTCACGCTCTGGTTCCTCTTAGGCAATCTACCATAATCATACAATAATGTGTATAATTTAGAAACTATGATAAGGTCTTATGTAAATTAGTTTCTACGTGCAACTAGTTTGCATTTTGAGTGTACTTGAGGGATTGCAACAAGTACCAATGGGCTGTTAAGGTGAAAGAAATTGGTGACTTATGTTGTTTCGTGGATGGTTGTAACAAATTTGACAATGACAATTCATTCACAACCGGAGACTTATTAATGTTTGAATATGTCCAAAGGGATGTATTTAATGTCAAAATGTATGGGATGTTTGGGACGGAGAAGAACATAATTCGACCGCGACTGCAGAGACCTACGCACAAACACCCGCAGATGAGGAAGTTGATGAATCTTTTCAACTATAGATAAATTCTTTTGACTTTTCCACGGTTATAAAATAAATAGAAAGACATTTTTTTCTCAATGATACCAAAGAGGGTATTAAAATGATATGAAGGCAAATTCTTGTATGAAATTGGATATTTGGTCCACCACATTAAAATCAAATTAAAATGGTGACTCAATTACATCATGCAATTGAGTGCACACTAGTGTGATTATTTAATGAATGAAATTGGGATATGGAACAAGTTGTCAATAAATAATATTTATTGTATACAATTCAAATAACTACAACTACAATTTTACAAATAGTTCGTTGAGCCTCAATTTTTGGAAGCAGCATACAACATCATATTTATAGAAAATGAAAAGAATGCAATAATATAACAAAATAACTCAAACTCTGAAATAAATTATCAATTACAAGACAACACACAACAACTTCAAAATGAATTAATAATAAATTTATCACAAAATCAATCAATTTCACTCATATTCCGAATAACACAAACCCTAGTTTATCGATAGAAACTATCAAATAATAAAATTTTAATTAAAAAAATGGGCAATAGTATGAAGAAGTTACATGCTTGCTAATGCACAGATGTCAAATAATGAAAAAGGTAATAAGAGATTAAAGTTTTCACCCAAATCGCATAAGCTTGTCGATCTCATTCATTTTCTTCAATAATACCAACCAAATTATCATCTTTCTTTTCAAAACTCCATTCAATTGTATCGTTAGTTTCCACTGGAGCTGATACCATCCCAGCTTGTTCTTCGGTATGTTCATCATTCCATTCCAGTGACTGAGTACAAAATTAAAAAATAAGAGTTTAAGGGAAAAGAAATGATAATGCACGCATATAAAAAATAAAAAATAAGAGTGCAAGGGAACGCACGCATATAAAATTGAGGATATTTTGAGGGTGGAGTTTATAAAGCGTTTTCCATTTTAAGGGTGTGAAAGTTATCGTGGGACGTCCCGAAAAGAAAAGTGTGAAAGTAATTGCGGAACGGAGGGAGTATTACATTGTTGAATTAAAGAGTAGTTTATCAAAAAAATTAAGTAAACACCCCCCCCCCCCCCAAATGATAAACTATTAGTTTTGAAGTATTTGTTGTTTCATTCAAAAGTATTAGTAGTTGTATCATAAAGTGATAGTTACAAACCAGTTGTATGGTACAACCCTTTCTATTAGTTTTGAAGTATTTGTTGTTTCATTCAAAAGTATTAGTAGTTGTACCATAAAGTGATAGTTACAAACCATATGTATGGTACAACCCTTTATATATGGTACAACCCTTTATATAAAACCAACTCTAGTAAAGTCTTAATGCAAAGCAGTTTCACCGTGCAATTGATTTGCATTTTGAGTGTATTTTTAAAAGTATTAGTTGTTTCATTACAATGTATTAGTTCTAGATTTTAATTCAAAAGTATTAATTGTTATATTCTAAAGTGATAGCCTCAAATCAGTTGTACAGTAAAACTCTCATAAGACCAACTCTATAACTATTTCTAGCTTGATCGTCACATCCAAGAAATCATCAATGTAAAATCATCTACAAGTGTATTATAAATACAAAGTTTGGACGGATGGAGTAATATTTTTTTAGTGAAACTATTCTAACAAATTAATGCCTTTTAATAAAACAACTAATACGAAGTATTATTTAAAAGAACATTTGAGTCGCACGTGCACTTAGTGTGCATACAAGTTTTTGTCATTTCAATTTCTCTAGCAATTATAAGATATCATGAAAGTATAATTACTCAGCAACATTCAACTATGCCTCCCTCTTTTCAGCGACAGCTTTCTTCTTTCGTTGTTCAATTTCAGCTATCAACCTTCCCTACCTCAGCGACAACCTCGTCACCAACATCAACAATATCACCCTTCTCACTAGCCTCGTCTTTTTCAGTCTTACCACTAACATCCTCAACTTCATTTGCCTTATCATCTTGACCTAAATCCACCTCTTCAGCCTTAAATACCTCATCATTGTGCCCCAAAATCACCCCAATCCCATCATCTTTCGCCACATCATCAGCCATATCACCTCCGCTTGCATGAAGCCAAGCCACTGAGCAGTTTCATAGGAAATTATTCAAAATTGAACATCTCTGCAATAAAAACTTCATTACGCATAAAGTTATCCACCACCTCGTCAATTGTGGTTGAGGCATTATCATCAATTTTAATTTTTTAAGAATGACTCATATCCTCAGAAGTTGAGCTAACCATTCCAGACTCCTTAATACGCAACAACTTTGAAGCATAATTGTTGGACACATCAACAATGTACTTCATCTTATTCTCCAAAATAGAGAGAGGGGGTGAGGTGTTGTGATAAAGCGAGTCCATTCTAAGAAGTGGACGCATGTCACGCTTTCATTAGTTTATATACTATAGAGTGATAGTTTTGAACCAGTTGTACAATAAAACTCTCTTACATAAGACCAAAGGTAAAGTCTTATGTGAACTAGTTTCATCGTGCAACTAATATGCATTTTGAGTGTATTTTTAAATAGTACTCCCTCCATCCCGTGATTACTTTCACATGTGAAGTGGCACACAAAATAAGAAAAATGAATTTAGTGGGGATTTTGAGGGGTAATTTTGTAAACCTTTATGTATAAAGTAAAAAAATGAGTTGACTTTTGTGTAAGTGTGAAAAAAAAAGTAATGGCATTTGTGTAAAATTGAGAATATTGTGAGGGTGGAGTTTATAAAGGGTTTTCTATTTTAAGGGTGTGAAAGTTATTGCGGGACGTCCCGAAAAGGAAAGTGTGAAAGTAATTGCGGGACGGAGGGAGTATTAGTTGTTCCATTAAAACGTATTATTTTGACAGTAATAGTAGTTTTACTCAAAATAATTAGCTGCTATACTATAAATTGATAGTTTCTAAACAGTTGTACGATAAAACTCGTTTGCACAAGACCAACTCACAATAATACAACCTGATACTAAGGTGTGTGGGAACAAAGGTACTCAGGCATTGACAAATCATTGAATGATGTTTTACATGTCTGTGAATGTAGGACATTATGTGGAAATGTCATGTGGGTTGCACGATTGTCCTAAATTTACTTATTTTAAAAACATACAATCCTACATTCACATGTCCATAAATCTTCAAATGTAGGACAATCGTGCAACTCAAGAGCGATTTGGTCTAATTCGGGCTCGATTATCCTACACGTATATATTTTAAAACATAGAGTACTACATTCACAGGCGCATAAAATTATTGTCCTTAAAAGTCAATCCCACTAAATTACAGGTCTAAAAGAACATTTTCCAAATAACCCTTAATAGAAAAATATAGACTAGAATGTCTCTGTAAATATTTATTAATATTCAAATGTATTATGTGCAAGTTTTTTTTAATTCTAATACTATAGATGATGTGTACCTAAAATGATATGAAAATTGCAGGTACTAGTTAGGCTTATCATGTCCGTATCCTTACTGTGTAAAGACAATAAGAACGTGAAATTTTCGTGTAATGTTCGTGTCAACCCGTTAAATTTGAAAAAAAAAAAGTTTTGATGTGTATATGCCTTGTTATTTTGTAATTTTATTAGAAATTTGTACTTTTTATCGTTCTATAAGCACGAGAGACATAAAGAGAGTAACTAACCGGATCATAGGGCAGACACTTTTCCGGAACGGTATCTCCCTTGGCGTTCCCATGAGAAGCCTCGTACTGTTAATAAATATATCAAAAGAATATATTTTCGATTGATCTTGAGAAAAATAAGGTTTTTCTTTTTTTAAATTTAGGATCCTACAATTAGAAAAATTGAACTTGTGTTTAGGCCAGTAGTAAAAAAAAGTGCAATAAGTTGTATATGCAAATAGAGAGTATTTCCCGTGTTTAGACCATACCAAAATAAGGATCCAAAAGCCGAAAGTTTGTCAATGTTAAAAAAAATTTAACGAGTATCGTCATATTTTAGTGCAAGGAAATGATGATAGCATCTATTCGAGTCAAGGTTAGACAAGTTTATAAGGTGAAGTCTAGTTTTATGCAGGCTACTTATGACCATAATAATACTAAGAATTACCGAGTGTCTTGTTTTACATAGACTATCACTGAAAATACATCAACCTTAAAGATCAAGTTACAAAAATTCATTTTCTAACCTTTCAATGATTCTGAAAAAAAAGAATATCATGATGTGTTGGTGTTCTATGTATTTCTACAAGTACAGTCCATGTCAATTTTCTTTTTCAACATTTTTTGTCCGTGGGAACACTTCAAAAACTAACAGATCTAATACTCAATATCCAAAAAATGGACACATCATCCTAAGTAGCAAAATTTATTTCAATTTTCCAAGTTGTATATGTGAAGAAATAGAGCATGCATACATATCGAACACACAAATGCAGATTTTAACTGAACATCGAGAAACAGAGAGAGAGAGGGAGAAGTACTGCATATAGTGTTTCACTAGGATGAGCTACATATGCCTCCGTGTAAGAAACAGCTTTTCTTTGGCGTTTCCCACGAGCTGTTTACTCTTCACCTTGATACCTCTCCCATCTACAAAAGCATTAAGCAATGGTTTAGCAAGATCTTAAAGAAATAATGTCACTATTTAGAACTATGATAAAGTCTTATGTAACCAATTTCACTTTCACCGTGCAACTCGTTTGCAATTTGAGTATATTTTAAAATAACAATAGCTGTTCCATTAAAACGAATTAGTTTGGTAGTATTTTAGTTGTTATACTATTAAGTGATTAAGCCATAATTTCGAACCAGTTCTCCAGTAAAACCCTTTTACATAAGATCACAATTATGGTAATGTCTTATGCAAATCAATTTCACCGTGCAACTGCCAACAAGTGGCAGGTAGCAGAAGACGCGATACAATCAAATGAATAAACACACACCTTACTATTTATTAGGATTTCAAAAACTACTTAAAACCCAAAACAAGCATCACCATAGGGTTTCGACTTATGCATGCATGGTCTCTCTTAGAGGACTTTTTTGCATTCATTAGAGTACACCTAGTTTGACTTCAGATCGCATGAACTTGGAGTGGTTAATTAACATAACAAAATATAAATGGAATGACAAATAAAGAGAACATACACCATCATTGGCTATTCTCTTTGCAGAACTTTGATCTGAACTGTTATCCTCTTTCGAGTCATTTTTTGATCTAGCTGAAGATGGAAATTTTACAGGTTTATCGATTTTCCCCTTATCACGGGACTTATCTGTACCAGAAGTAAGCATTGTACTGTTTTCTGCACAGTTTTCCTCCATTTCGAATACATTAATTATCTGGAAAGGAAAACACAACACTTTAATAGACACTTGGCAATAGACGGAAAGGATTAGCTACACATGTTGATATTACACGTGAAGTCCCCTGTATAAAGCATCCAGAAAGATAATCTAATTTATTCACTTCGCTTTAGAATCCAAAAAACCACAAATCCAGGTGTGATAAACTCTATACGGCGTGTTTTCAAACACTACTTTAACCGGAGGATCACCTTTTTTTTTTTTTAAAGAAGTTGGGTGACACCAACTTCAGTAAATAAAGAAAAAAACACTTATACACGGTGAAATAGTGTTTCAAAACAAGTCTTGTACACTCTATGTGCGTGTTTTCAAATCTTGATGCTAACAGAAGCATGCTTGATCAATGCTTTCATCATGATAATAAATTGAAGGCCAATATGTTTTCAATTTGAAAAATGTAGGCTATTAAATTATTTTTTCGCACATAGGCCAAACTGGCCCAACACACCTACACTTACGTGCCTAAATGTGTGAAGATTAAATTTTAATGTGCCTAATAAATGTGCAGGAAAAAAACTTAATGGTTGCCAAACTAAAAACATATTGTCCTTCAATTGACCCCACCATAGTTACGGTCCATAAAATAAAAATCCGGACAAACATATTAGCAGCATGCAATACAATAAGTAGACGTAAACATTCGCGCACACACAAAAACCATTATAAGAACATGCAACAAGAAAAATTTATCACAAAATCAATCAGTTTCACACATATTCAGAATAACACAAACCCTAATTTATCAACGGAAACTATCAAATTAAGTCTTTACTGAATTAATGCGTGCAAATTTTAGTTAGGCAAGATGTGAAAAAAAATCAATAACAAAATTATAATTTTTCAATTAAAAAATGGGCAATATTATAAAGTTACATGCTTGCTAATGCCCAGATGTCAAATAATGAAAAAGATAATACGAGATTGAAGTCCTCACCTAACTCGCAGAAGCTTGTCGCATTCGTTTTCTTCAATAATACCGACCAAATTATCATCTTCCTTTTCAAAACTTGGTTCACTTGTGTCGTTAGTTGCCACAGGAGCTGATACCATCCCAACTTGTTCTTCGGTAGGTTCATCATTCCATTCCAGTGACTAAGTACAAAAATAAAAAATAATATAGTAAGGGAAGAGAAGTGATAACGCACGCATATAAAAAATAAAAAATAAGAGTGCAGGGGATAAGGAGTGATAACGCACGCAGGCATATAAAAGTACTATGTTGCACAAGAGCTATGGTACCAAATAGACACCATAAAAAGATAACATGTCGACTGAATTATTCATATACCAAAGGAAGGGTTTAAGCAATTCATTCACATAAGGAACTAAAGAGCAGAATAGAAGTGGTCTGCTTCAAGAGGAGAAATAAAAGAATATCAGAAACAAGAAAATCAAGTCCTAGCATATAATACAGAAGTATTAAGTATAAAACGTCAAGAAAGATAATTTAATTTATTCACTACGCTTTTGAATAAAAAAAATCACCCGCGGATGAGGAAGTTGATTATGAATCTTTTTCACTATAGATAAATTATTTTGACTTTTCCACTATTAGAAAATAAATAGAAAGGCTTTTTTTTTGTCAATGACACCAAAAGGGGTATTAAAATGAAATGAAGACAAATTCTTGTATGCAATTGGATTTTTGACCCATCACAATAAAATCAAATTAAAATTGTGACTCAATTACATCAATTGCATCATGCAATTGAGTGCACACAAGTGTGACACTTAAATGAATGGAATTGGGATATGGAACAAGTTGCCAATAAATATTATTTATTGCATAAAATTCAAATAAAATTACATCTACAATTTTACAAATAGGTCGTTGAGCCTTGGAAGCAACCTACAACATCATCTTTATAGAAAATGAAAAGAATACAATCATATAACAAAATAACTCAAACTCTGAAACAAATTAACAATTTCAAGACAACACACAACAACTTCAAAATGAATTAATAATAAATTTATCACAAAATCAATCAGTTTCACACATATTCGGAATAACACAAACCCTAGTTTATCAACAGAAACCATCAAATTAAGTCATTACTAAATTAACGCGTGCAAATATTTTTAAGGCAAGATGTGAAAAAAAAAAATCAATAACAAAATTATAATTTCAATTAAAAAATTGGGCAATATTATGAAGAAGTTGCATGCTTATTAATACCCATATGTCAAATAAAGAAAAAGGTGCGTAATACGAGATTGAAGTCCTCACCTAACTCGCAGAAGCTTGTCCCATTCGTTTCTTCAATAATACCAACCAAATTATCATCTTTTTTTTCAAAACTTGGTTCACTTGTGTCGTTAGTTGCCACAGCAGCTGATACCATCCCAGCTTGTTCTTCGGTAGGTTCATCATTCCATTCCACTGACTAAGTACAAAATAAAATTAAGAGTGTAAGGGAAAATAAGTGATAACGCACGCATATTAAAAAAAAAGAGTGCAAGGGAAAAGGAGTGATAACGCACGCATTTAAAAGCACTCTGTTGCACAAGAGCTATGGTACCAAATAGACACCATAAAAAGATAATATGTCCACTGAATTATTCATATACCAAAGGAAGGGTTTAAGCAATTCATTCACATAAGGAACTAAAGAGCAGAATAGAAGTGGTCTGCTTCAACAGGAGAAATAAAAGAACATCAGAATCAAGAAAATTAACTCTTGGCATATAATATAGAAGTATTAAGTATAAAACGTCAAGAAAGGTAATTTAATTTATCCACTACGCTTTTGAATCATAAAAATCACTAATCCAGTTGTGATATACTCAATATATGTTCGTCTGCACATGGTGGATATAGCAGTTGTATTAGTGATTTTTTTTTTTAGAACCGTAAATGTGGGGGCTAGCAATTGAAGGACAATATGTTATCAGTTTGGCAAATTTGGCCACTAAATTAGTTTTTTGTACAATTAGGCTCATAAATTTAATTTTCACGCATTTAGGCCAAATTGGCCTGATACACCCACACTTAGGGGCATAAATGTGTGAAACTTATATTTTAACGGGCCTAAATGTGAAAAATTAAAACTTAAACATAATCTCCTTCAATTGCTACCCCGCCTTAGTTACGGTCCTAAAAAAAAAAAATTGATAAATATATTAGCATCATGCAATACAAAAGGCAGAAGTGAACACACACACACAAACCGTGAGAACCATTATAAAAATATGCAACGAGAAGAATTTCAGGCAGTAAGTGAGGACAGTTGAAACAGGAGAACAGGGTTCATAAAATAGAAGATGGTTTACACCTTTACTGAACCAAGCATAGCACTCTCTAATCTTGATTCAACATTATCCGGCAAAGCAGACTCGAGATTTGATCTGTACATCGGGCTTACGGGCATGCCATTCATGTTGACGGATCACGGCTCTTGCTTTAGTGTTTCCACGACATTGATTTCCGGGGCCCACATCGCAAACTCTGACATCCAGTTGGGCATTGTGGATAAAGGGATCAAGACTAAACAAGGAAGAACGGCTTTAAACTCAAAGTACAAAGATTATATGAAAGCACAAGCTGACATGGTTTTCCCCAGCCCCATTTCGTCAGCAAGAATCGCATTTCTTGATCTATGCTAGCTTTTTCGCAGCCAATTCAGGGCTTCCAGCTGATGTGGAAATAACACATCCCCAACCAACTCTTTAGGCTGTTCGGTGAGATTAATTACCTCACTTTCAACCTTCGTTCGCTTTGATTCAAGCTTCAAAGCATTGTTTTCAAATGTTTTCTGTTCAAACCTGAAGAACAAATCAACCAAATGAATCGATTTCGCAATGGCAGTTTCGTTTGTTCTTTCCCAAGTGCATTCATCATATGGAAGACTCGTCCATTTCACATATGCTTCAGTTGTACCATCTTCAGACAATCTAGTTGCAATTACTCGATGTGGTGTCTTCCACTGTTCCTTGCACAGATTTATCGTAGCTGTTCCATATTATTCCTTTTAATTCTCCAGTTTTCGTTTAGCAAGAAATTTAAGTTAAGATTCAGGAATCCAACTGTCATGGAGATGAGATTTTCCAACCCACTTAACCAAAAACTCATACGAGACGGTTGAGCAAGATTCTACAAGTTTCTTTTTGGAGTACTTTTCTTATACCCCTTTTAACCTCCTTTGTGCTTCCATTATCATCAGAATTGAGAGATTTTTCAACTTCAGATACATTCTTGACAGTTTCTGCTGGATCAATGCATAAGATATTATCATTTTGATTTTTGTAGCTCAGTAAAATGAACAGGTGCCTTCGATTTCTCTACTAACAGTACCCATGAAATTTTTTTCTTTAAATTCTTCGGATGATGATCTTTCGTACACTTGTAGCGTATCTTTATTCAGACCATTTCCAATCTTCTTTCCTCCATCAGAACAGGTGGTATTATCTTGATGATCGTCAGCTGAGTTTCCTCCATCCAAAGGCCTCTCAGAGGTGGTGTCTTCCCCAGATAGATTTACCTATATCTTCGGCAACTAATGAATCTATTAAGATCAGAGTAGTCACCACGAACCCGACAACCAACAACACGATCAACCTGGTACGATAAAAAAATGATATTATAAAATATTGAAGATGTAGAGTAGGAGTTTTATCAATTCAGAGCCTGGAAATTAGTAAAACTATCAATTACGGGCCTGAAAGATTTTTCCTATCGATTCAGGACCTGAAAAATAAGAAGCTATTTTTTCGAGACCTGAAAGATAAGAAACTATAAATTTAGGCTCACACATTGGTAGTTTATAGTCCATAAGATACCAAACATGGCCTCAAAATTTTCAAGTCCTAAATTGGTAGTTTCTATCTTTCATGCCTCAAATTGGTAGTTTCCTATTTTCAGGTCTAAAATCGTCAGACATTCTTGCACTAAGTTATGTCCATAACATTTTCAATAAATGTTTGAATGCAATTTAGTTGTGGCAGTCCAGCTAAAAGTAGTTAATCCCCTCCATGACCATCGCCTACTTGTTTACTTCAATGCATATTAAATTTCAGCAGTCCAGATACAAAAACAAATACTCTATGACACGCAATTCAACTAGTACCTTTTAACTTTGTTCTTCAGGGTAAACTAATATAACAAGGATAATAGGTTAACAGCTACTTAGATCCAACAACAATAAAGAAACATCTAGTACTAAAATGTAGACAAAATGAAACGACAAGAAGAAAGAAACATACACCTCGCCTTTCAGAACGGCATCAATCTTGTCTTCTCCAACACCCTTCTTAGTCAAGCAAGCATCTATCTTAGATTTTCCCTTCGATTTTGAAGCTCCTGAACGGCCAGGACTGACTTTGGGCAGACGTTTTCTAGAAGGCTCTGAAAGCCTTGTTAGTTGCACATGATTCAGTCTCTGATTTTGATCTTTGAATGCCGGTTTTTGTGATTGCTTGTTTTGGAATTGGGTCGAGATGGTTCGTGCTTTCTACACAAGATTGTTTCTGAATGCAGGTTGGTCAGTCCCATTTCCCGGTTGGAATACGCTAGAGATTATCAAGTAATAAATGAATCAAGAACTAAAAGTTCGGGAAAAAAAGCCTTCTGTTAATAGTATTAGTAAAGTAAGCATACCTTCAAAGCAGGATTTAAACACTTGAGTTGATACGTACGGGAACAGGTGTCACAACACAACAACTTTCCACCAAGTTCATAGACCACACACTCATAATAATACTGTATCATAAAGCCAAATATACAAGGAAATTATCATGGATGCAAGAAATCCAAATAAAGAAGAAAACGACAACAGTGAAGTCAATATTAAAATCTGGTTTTCAAAAACTATGATTTAGATTTTGAAATCTAAAACCGATTCTACTTCAGGATTTTAAAATCTGGTTTTCACAAACTCTATACTGAATCCCTACGAATATAATCTATAAAATCTAATCATTATACAATCACACACAACAATAATATATTAATACAACATCTATCACTCATGCACATTGATTTGAAATAAAATTTAAACCTCACCCTATTCAGAATCTCAAAACACACACCTTACTATTTATTAATTAAAACCAAAATCCTCTATCCAAAGGCCTACTTGTTTAATTCAATGCATATTAAATTTCAGCAGTCCAGATACGAAAAGAAATACTCTATGACAAGCAATTCAACTAGTACCTTTTAACTTTGTTCTTCAGGGTAAACTAATATAACCAGGATAATAGGTTAACAGCTATTTAGATCCAACAACAATAAAGAAACATCTAGTACTAAAATGTGGACAAAATGAAACGACAAGAAGAAAGAAACACACACCTCGCCTTTCAGAAGGGCATCAATCTTGTCTTCTCCAGCACCCTTCTTAGTCAAGCAAGCATCTATCTTAGATTTTCCCTTCGATTTTGAAGCTCCTGAACGGCCAGGACTGACTTTGGGCAGACGTTTTCTAGAAGGCTCTGAAAGCCTTGTTAGTTGCACATGATTCAGCCTCTGATTTTGATCTTTGAATGCCGATTTTTGTGATTGCTTGTTTTGGAATTGGGTCGAGATGGTTCATGCTCTCTACACAAGATTGTTTCTGAATGCAGGTTGGTCACTCCCATTTCCCGGTTGGAATACGCTAGAGATGATAAAGTAATAAATGAATCAAGAACTAAAAGTTCGGGAAAAAAAGCCTTTTGTTAATAGTATTAGTAAAGTAAGCATACCTTCAAAGCAGGATTTAAACACTTGAGTTGATACGTACGGGAACAGGTGTCACAACACAACAACTTTCCACCAAATTCATAGACCACACACTCATAATAATACTGTATCATAAAGCCAAATATACAAGGAAATTATCATGGATGCAAGAAATCCAAATAAAGAAGAAAACGACAACAGTGAAGTCAATATTAAAATCTGGTTTTCAAAAACTATGATTTGGATTTTGAAATCTAAAACCGATTCTACTTCAGGATTTTAAAATCTGGTTTTCACAAACTCTATACTGAATCCCTACGAATATAATCTATAAAATCTAATCATTATACAATCACACACAACAATAATATATTAATACAACATCTATCACTCATGCACATTAATTTGAATAAAATTTAAACCTCACCCTATTCAAAATCTCAAAACAAACACACACCTTACTATTTATTAATTAAAATTTCAAAATCCTCTAGATTTCAAAAACTACTTAAAACAAGCATCAGCATAGGGTTTCGACTTATGCATGCATGGTCTCTCTTTTTGCATCCATAATTATGATAAGGAAAATATAAATCCAATTGCCTAGTCTGACTTCAGAACTCATCAACTTCAAGAGGTTAATTATGATAACAAAATATATAAGGAAAATATAAATGGAATGACAATATATAAGGAAAATATAAATCCAATTGCCTATTCTCTTCGCAGAACTTCTCATTCGAGTCATTTTTCGATCTTGCTGAAGATGGAAATTTTACAGGTTTATCGATTTTGTCCTTATCACGGGACTTATCTGTACCAGAAATAAGAATTGTACTGTTTTCTGCACGGTTTTCCTCCATTTCGAATACATTAATGATCTGGAAAGGAAAACACAACACTCTAATTGACACTTGGCAATAGGCGGAAAGCATTAGCTACACATGTTGATATTACACGTGACAGAGAACTGCGACTAGCTTTTCCATCCTACTATCAGATGTGCTGATATATATTACCGAATTACAGCATTTATAACTGTTGGATAAGGGAGCATAAAACCTTCCAATGAAAGCTAATATCCAGTACTATGAATTAATCAACATCACCCCAAAACTAATCAAGGAAAACAATTTCAGATTCTTTAATCTACTGGACCAATAAACAATAACTGAAGCTATTTATGAGAATTAATCAGAGATGTTACACATTCAACAATGGTTAAATTTAGGGAAGATTTAAAAAACTTCATCAAACAACACCCATTATTAACTCAAGCCCGGCCAAAAGCACAAAACCACATCCCTCATTTCATTCATACAACAACTGCCTGCATACTAAAATCAATTAACGCCTAAAATCATAACATGCAAACCAAAATAATAATAATTAAGCTGCAACGCCCCTAAAAATGAAGTGCCAAAGTAACAGATTCAGCTAAAATTCTTCGAAAGTAAAGTATAAAAAACTGAAATAATTACTCACCAAAACTTGAAATCGTTGTTAATCCCTAATGAGTATGGAGGGAGGGGTGGATTGAAGGAAATAAGGGGATTAGGGTACGAGGAGAGAGAAATGGAGAGAGGTGTTGTGCCCATTCTGAGAGCTGGCGACGAACGTCACTCTCCCAATTTTTCTTCTTCCACCGCATTCTTCCATTGGAACACATTGCTGCTGCTTTTGATTCTGGTTCCATTGATTTCACCCAATATGCGAGTTTCTCCTTACATTTGCTTGCTGCTGAATGTCGTACAGTTTTTTCTTTTAATAAAGCACGTTGCTTACTTACTCCTTTAAATGGAGACTCGTAAAAACACGTTTTTATCGGCAAACACATTTCATAAAGAATTAATTTACTCCTTTAAATCGTTTTTTTTTTCTTGACCAAAGCAAAGTTACAAAAGAAAAAAAAAAGGGTGGGGCTATCAACACCCCAAATTTTGTTATACATACCCCAAATGTTAATCACACCCCATTAAAATTTAAAAATGATTTTTTTTATTAAACACACCCCAATTTATTCCTTCAATACTCCTTTTTTTTAATGGTTAAAACTATTTCTTTTCTTATCTATTACTAAACACACCCCCATTTAATTTTCACCAATTACTCCTTCCTCCCTAAAAAAAAAAAAACCCATTTCTCCCAAAAACAATCGTGCCTTTTGCCATTCTCAAGAAAAGGATAAAAAATGTTCAAACTTCAACCCTTCATGAACGAACAAGCTTGTACAAACCTAAATTGAGGTATGAAAGAAATATCGCAAAAAAATGTTGTATACAAATTTAAACTCGTATTGTCTGCTGTACATTTTGGTTACAGTAATGACCGTTCGGTCAAAAACGCGGCCGCACACCGCACACTATGTACGACTGAAATGGCCGCACAAATAGGAAGGTGTACGGCCCGTTGTGGCCGAAAAAAACATGGTTTGCACACTAATTTGGGCCGAACAAGTGGTTTCCTGTATGATATATTTTTGTCCCCATCATTTTAATCAAATTAATTTATATTATTAAGAAATCTATGTAGCATTTTGAGAAAGAAATGAGATCAGTCAAATTGAAAACATGTCAACTTTTATTAGCTTTAAGGCACGTGGCTTAGTGTGTTGCTCTTCACACCCGTTTTATTTTTTCATAATAATGTTAATTGTGATTATATATCATCGAGATTTTTTATAATAAGAGTGATTTTATAAAGTAAAAATTGTTAGAGTGAGAATTAAATAATGGAGGAAAAGTTTAAGAATGGGGTGTGTATAACTTTTTAAGGAGTTTAAAAGGATTACTTAGTAAATTTGTTTATGTCTATTTTTGTCTAAAAATAATTGGGGTGTGTATAACATAATTTGGGGTGTTGATAGCCCCTCCCAAAAAAAAATTGACCAAACAGAATCTTAACTTCCATTATTGCAAAGACATGGAGCGTGTGGAAGCTCAACTATAAAATTTGGTGGATCTACTCAGACCATCCTCATTAGTGACATTCCCCCAACCCAACCCTTCAATATTATATTAATTTCTCTCTCATCCACCTATACAATTTACAATCCAACCCAAATTTCATTTTATCATACTTCATCAATGACACTGACCCAACCCAACCCAAAAATAATAATAATTTTTTAAATACATATTATATTATTAATTTGGGTTGGTCTGCTATGGACTCGAGTGCATGTTGTGCACCCTAGTCCATGTTGCACTTTTCAGTTTACTGACTTACACTTTTTGGTCAATGGTGTTGCACTTTTCAATTATTAAACTGTATAATAATATTTTTAGTAATAATTGAAAAGTGCAACACCATTTATCAAAAAGTGTAAGTCAGTGCACATGGACTAGGGTGCACAACATGCACTCGAGTGCATACTAGACTTTACCTATTAATTTTTACTAAATTGGTATATAAAAATTACTTGATATTCTAAATTTGTAATTATAATATGAATATTTTTTATCACACACTTAAAATAAATAATGAACTCAATAACAAAATTAAAATTACAAGATTTGAAAATACGAAATTGAAAAGCAATAATAAACAAGCTACAAATGGATGCATGAAATATTAAATTACAAATAGAGAAAACAAAAATTACTTATTTAATTCCGAGGGCCGAATTTCTGCCATATATGCTCAATCAAGTCGGTCTTGAGAGCGATATGAGCTTCTCTATTGCGAAGTTGTTCCCTATTAGTCATATAAGTGGATAAACTTGCAATGCGTTCAGTAGAGTATTGAAAACGTTGATCATCATTTGTGGGATTATCCATAAAAAATTCGGTGGGATCATAGTAATTTTGGTACGTGTCTCGCTCATCTTCTACTATCATGTTGTGCATGATAATACAAGCCATCATAATTTTTCCCATCAAAGACTTATCCCAAATAAGACATAGGCGTCTAAGAAATGCGAAACGAGCTTGTAGAACTCCAAATGCTCGCTCTACATCTTTTCGCGCAGCCTCTTGGTGTTGAGCGAACAACTTGTGCTTTCGAAGTTGTGGAGAAACAATTGACTTGACAAATGCAGCCCATGAAGGATATATGCCATCAGTGAGATAATATGCCCTATCATTTTCGTGCCCATTTACGATGTAACTAACATTTGGTGCTCGACCTTCCAAGATATCACTAAAAACTGGAGATCGGTGGAGTACATTAATATCATTACACGTACCTGGTGTTCCAAAGAAAGCATGCCATATCCATAAATCATATGATGCAACAGCTTCCAAGATGATTGTTGGTTTTCCACTTCTCCCAGCATATTGCCCAGCCCATGCATTAGGACAATTTTTCCATTCCCAATGCATGCAGTCAATACTGCCTATCATACCCGGGAATCCACGTTGATCCCCTACATAAAGTAGTCTGGCCAAATCGTGTTCATTAGGCCTTCTAAGATACTCATCGCCAAAGCAAGATATTACGCCTTCTACGAATTGTTCGAGAGCTTGTCTTGTCACAGTTTCACTCATTCGCAAGTATTCATCGACGGCATCAGATGATGTCCCATACGCTAACACCCTCATAGCTCCAGTACACTTCTGCAACGATGAAAGACCTCTTCTACCTGTGGCATTAGGTCTTTGTTGAAAGTATTCATCATTCGTAGTAACAGCCTCCACTATACGTAGGAATACCGATTTTCGCATACGAAATCTTCGTCGGAAGATCTCAGGAGTATACGTCGGCGTATCGCTAAAATAGTCGTTCATCAAACGCTCTTCACCAATCTCACGATCTCTTTCACAATATCTTCTTCTGGCTCTAGGAGTGTGATCTCCTATAACAGAATTATGATTGCTTATGATCATATTCTCGATGATGAGATCAACTTGGCGATTTTGTGTAGCAACCCGTTTCTTCCATTCATCAAGTGATTTAAAATCGTTAGAATCAGAACTTGAATCCGAATCTATTGAATGAATTTTCATTGAAAGACATTTGTAAAATGTAACGAGTAAATAACAAGGACGAAACAAATATTTGAGAGAAGAAACTTGAGTAAAGATAAGAATTTTTTGTGTAGGCCTAATATGGATTCAAATCGTATATATATGATAAAATAATGTGCATACAATAAAGTGGACTAGACAATTGCATGTGATATCTGATACAATAAAGTGGACTTGACAATTGCATGTGATATGTTCATAGGACAGTGTGAAAGAGCAAAATTGTCATGTGAAACACTAACAGGGCAACGTGAAATGGTTACAGGGCAACGTGAAACGCTAACAAGACAATGTGAAACGGTAACAAGCTTAAGTGAAACGCTAACAGGACAATGTGAAACGGTAATAATGAAGACAGTTGCATGTGAAACGCTAACAGGACAATGTGGACTAGACAATTGCATGTGATATCTGATACAATAAAGTGGACTAGACAATTGCATGTGATATCTGATACAATAAAGTGGACTAGACAATTGCATGTGATATCTGATACAATAAAGTGGACTAGACAATTGCATGTGATATCTGATACAATAAAGTGGACTAGACAATTGCATGTGATATGTTCATAGGACAGTGTGAAAGAGCAAAATTGTCATGTGAAACACTAACAGGGCAACGTGAAACGGTTACAGGGCAACGTGAAACGCTAACAGGACAATGTGAAACGGTAACAAGCTAAAGTGAAACGCTAACAGGACAATGTGAAACGGTAATAATGAAGACAATTGCATGTGATATGATATCACTGTCCTGTCCTCCGACTCTATTTACAAGGCAATAATGAAGACAATTGCATGTGATATGATATCTATTAAGTGGACTACTTTCCCTCTTCAATAATGACTAGAATGCATGTGATATAATATCAGTGTCCTCCAACTACAATAATTGAAACACAAATACAATAATATTCATAAAGTTGATGATTGGAATTAATCAAACACACAAATAAAAGAGTTTACAAGACAATAACTAAAATTAAACACACAAATCAAAAGTCTTAAAACATAAATTGAAGTTGCATGAAAATAAATTACATTCAATTTTTAAACACGACTCCCATTAGATGACGTTTCATCTCTTCATCTTCAGGGGTTAAGTGGTTTTTCGCCATCAATGTCATCAACATATTACGATTCGACATCATAATCTTCCTTTCTTCTTTTTCTCTGTCGAATTTCATTCTCTCTCTTTCCAGTGTGCTCATCACTTCAACTTCCTTTTCTCTAATGAGTCTTAACGCACGAAGTTCTGCAGCAAATTCATCAGTAGAAGGATTTTGCATTACCTTACCTTTTCCCTTTTTTTTTGCCTTCTCTCTGCCTATAGGACGGGGAATAGTTGAACATCCACTACCTGGAGTTTCTGGATTGGATGGGTTGGAATACTCTCCTCCATCTTCACTGGTTTTCGATCTCTTTGAGCTGCCACCGCTTTCTTCATTACCCTGTTCATTTCTATTATGATGTAAGAATGTAATTGCCCACTTGGGATTTTTACACATAACTTCATTAAATACAGCTAAGTCTTGAAACTTGTTGCCACCACCCTCTGAATAAATTGCTTGAGCTTCGTTCTCAATGTCGGTTTGGCTCATTCCGCTCCTTTTCCGACGATATGCCTCCTTGTAAGCAGCAATCCACTTATTTGCATTTCCACTAAGTCGTTTCCAACGACCTTTCATTGACTCCAAATTTCTTTCATTGATCTCTTTCGGATTTTCTTGTTGAGTTTCATGATACATTTCATGCACGTGTTTCCACATCGAGGTAGACTTTTGATTCTTACCACGCACGCTATTTACACTAACATAACACCAAGATGACATTAGAAGTGTATCTTCTTTCACGCACCAAGGTACATTGTTTGCCCCCTTTTTATTTTTACTTGCCGATGGAGTTTCTTGGAACAAATTTCGGGAGACATTTTGCGATGTTTGGACTTGTTCAGAAATAGGATCTTGATTAAGATCCGGAGAAAATTGAGAGTGTTGTGCGTTTGAAAATTCTTCAGAATTTGAAAGAGAAGGATTAAAATAAGATCCAAAATTTGGATAATTTTGAGAGTTTGAAAAATTTTGAGAGTTTGAAAAAAAAATTGGGATAATTTGGATCCATAATAGCTAGAAATATTAGATGATAAAAAAGAGAATTTTAGTTTGTGTTTCAAAATAGCTCGATATTGGACTCTATTTATAGAGAAAAAAAAATTACTAATTTTGATATATATATATATATTTAATACATATTATCTTCAATATCTACAAATCTAATTATATCACACAAAAAATTACAAACAACCAATGAAATTGTGACACTTGGCATATTAATTAATATTATTAAATTGATGACCTTAGGTTGGCCATCCAACCCAAGTCACGCAAATGTCAATAGCTTCTTATTATTTTAATATTATAAAATTTGTCCACTTCCTATGACATTTTGGTGACATTTTGGTGGAGGTCACTGATGAGGATGGTCTCAAGTATAAATATCATTTAAAAAACTAGAATTTCTAGTCAAACTATGTGCAATTAATGCCTTGCCGCACCTCTCTCCTTTCTATGAGCATTCTGGTGGCCTCCTAATGCCTACGAGCTGTCGAATTTTTATTTTCTTGAACTTGCATGATAATTGATATTGTTTTCTCTCTTGGTATATATTAATTAGTAGCTAGTACGAATTTAGAAAATGGTGTGGAGGATGAATAATGAAATCAATTGAGAATGACTACATGAATATAAATAGCATGAAATCAATTGAGAATGACTACATGAATATAAATAGCACTCCACCACTCCCTCGACGATAAACTTTTCTTTTTCCTCTATCACAATAAAATAAATTCATTCTTTTTTTAACATTTTATTATATTATTATCTTTCTCAATTATATCATCCCTTTTTTTTTTTTTGATGAAAGACCTAAGGCCTACCTGGTGCTCTAACCACTTGAGCTATCCCACCAAATATCATCCCTATCATTCTATCGTGTTTTTTTAGCAATTTGATTTGTCATGTGTCGGTAGCCTCCCACCAAATATCTTTGTAACCGGCCACATATATATTGACATATATAATTCCATGATTTGTATGATAGGGCTGGTTAAAAAATGAAAAACTAGAAGCTGGTGATTAAATATATTTTTGTATTATACCCTTTATCACTTAAGAATTCATAACTTTTGTGCAAGAGTTTTTTAATGTATGAATTGTTTATTAATACTCCCTCTGTCTCACGATAATTTTCACACTTTCCTTGATAATTTTCACACTTTCTTTTTCAAGGCGTCTCACAATAACTTTCACACCCTTAAAGTGGAAAACCCTTTATAAATTTCACTCTCACAATATACTCAATTCTACACAAATGACATTCCCATGAAGATATCGACCATACTTAGAAAGATTTGGTGCAAAGGCTAGTTCTCACCAACGACTAGTTTTTGAAGCTCAAATCTCTCTATAAATACAACACTTGTTCTTTGGAACAATGTACCAGAAACCTTACAAGCAACAACTCTCTCTATACGCATTCAGTTGATATCAAGAACAACCAGTTTTCGAGAAATACTTAAGTGTCGAGTTCTTTAGAGCCTGCAAAGTTTTTCAAACCTTAGTGCTCTAAGTTTCCGATCCTAAGCATGCATAAAGAATCATATTTTTAGTGCTTAGAACTAGTTGGTTATACACATATCTTTATTTTGGTGTAAACCCCTCTGTAAAGGTTACTTGTTACCTTATCAACAAGTAGATCCGTAGCCTCAGACAGTACTTGAGGTTTTTGATCGAAAGTCTTCTCTTGGAACTATAAAGAAACAAGATAGTGAATTTCTCTATCTGATTAGAGAGAGTGGACGTAGGATATTGAGATCCGAACCACTATAAATACTTGTATTTTTATTGCTTACTTTACTATTCAACACTCATATTCTTACTGTTCATATTTATTAAAAGCACTCAGATTTATCAAAGAGTCAAAACCCACCATGTGTTTGTTTTCATAATTAACAGATATCAAATCAGCTGATAAACTTGCATTGTTTTAAAAGACATTATTTCAAAAGGTTTTCATATATTACCCTCGAGTCTAAACACGTAGGGCCTACACATTTCTGCACCTATACTTTTGAGATAACTCTCAAACAGACCAACTAAATTCAGCAGTCAGTAAGGTTGTTAACTTACTCTACTATAACACACCTTTCACACTCTACAGATCATAACATATTGTTCACATTCACGCGATTGAGTATATAAGTCATCTGATCGTCTCATCTGATCTTAAATCATGAAAAAGTTTTGAACATCTAGACCATAGAGACATTTTTGACATCTTTGTTTGAGGAGGCTGATGCTTATGATTTGGCGAGATCGAAGTCTGCTGATGGGTTGTCAAATGAGGTTATTGCTCGACAGTTGGCCGAAGCTAAGGATGTCCTTCACACAGTTAGGGAGAAGCACCTCGTGAGCTCCGCCCAAGTCGAGGCTTCCCAAACAAATTTTCAGCGGATCATGGACAAGGTCGCCAAGTTGCTGCAAAAGATGAAGACGACGTCTGAGACGTTACAACAGCATTGGGCATCCCACTAAAGTGTTGAGGCAGAATTTGTAGATGTTGAGAGTCAAATCTCTTCCATCACCAATACTCCCTCGGTTGAGGATACTGTGGCCAAGGATTTGAAGAAAATGAAATCTAAGCTAGAGAAATCTCTAGGCGATTTGAATCTCTTTGTTTAGATTGTCTTATGACTTTTATGATTGACTTAAATTAGTTTAGTTATAGTTGACTTAAATTCAATGAGACGCGCTTAATTATTTTTTTACTGAAATTTTTGTATTAGTTTGAAAAAATTAAAAATTATATTTTTTTAAGGTAAAATATTTCAGCTTTGACAAAAAAGTAGCAAATGTCAGAATTTTTATTATAGTTTTTTGTATTAATGGTGTAATTAATTTTGAGTAGATATAGGGATGTAATTGATTAAATTATGCAATATGATCATGAATTTAACTCTACCGTTATGAAGACAAAATAATAATAATATAAAAAATATTTCTATAAAATAACTCATAAGTGAAAATTAATTAGATTAAAAAAATTAAATATACCAAAAAATACGTTTGACAAAAAATTGACTTTTGAGATGAAATAATCAATATGAAACTATTTCGGTTATAAAATCTCATAATTTGTGGAGGTAATCAATAAACATTATAATTTTTTGTATATTTATTTTTATTAAATCATAATAATATATACTCCCTCCGTCTCATAGGAACTTGCACACCTGGGATAGCACACAATTTAAGAAATGTGTAAGAAAATGTGTAATGAGTAATGTTTTGAGGGAGGAAATTTTATTTTTAGTCATATAAGTTTGAAAGATTCCAAAATAAATCCTTTAAGTTTAAACTTTACAAAATACGTCTTTTACCTTTTAACCTTTTAATTTTAATCATTTTTTACATCAATATTAATCCTTTATGTTTTGAAGGAATTAAAGTTGGCAAACTTGGTGCCATATATATTAAAAAAAATGCCACTCTATATATATTTTAAAAAAAATAGAGCTAATAATCCAAAATATTCTATACACACCCCATAATTTTATGAGTTTAACTAAGATAAGGGACAATCCTATAGACACAACTAGAAATAGAGACAAAAAATTATAGTATTAGAATTAAGGTCAAATTCATAATCAAATAACCTATTATGCCCTTATTCTTATAAGACACTAATAATGGAAATTAAAATTATATTTTAAATTTTAAATCAATTTAAATTAAAATTAGCAACCGATAATTACTCAATCACTACCAAATTTTCCGTAATTGAATAACTACCAAAATTAGTAAAATGTACATATGCAGAATATTATTTGGAGAAAAAAATTGTTTACGTCCCGTAACTTTTACCTTTTTTGAAAAACGTCCCAAAATAGTTAAAATTTTAATTTACGTCCCATAACTTTTTCAATTGCTTAATTTACGCCCAATTTTCCCTGAAAATCCCCAATTTTATGTAAATGGGACGTAAATTGAGCAATTAAAGAAGTTATGGGACGTAAATTAAATTTTTAATTAAAATGGGACGTTATGTAAAAAAGATAAAAATATTCAATAAATGTGTATAATTCAGTATAAAATTAATGTAGTTTATCTTATACAATCAAATGGATTCAAAAAAAAAAAAATGTTATACAATCAAATAAAAAAATAATTCATAAATTTATTAATTATTATAAAAATCAATTAACTTACCTAATTCATTATTAAAAAAATTATTAACTTACCTAATTAAAAAAAATTATAATTACAATATAAATATTATAAAATAAATTGTGAATATTAATTAAAATACTAAATAATATTTTAAAATATATGAAAATAAATTTAGAATAATATTTAAATAAGTAAATAATTTTTCATAATTTCAAAAAAAATATAATATGAAAAAAGAATCTGATTAATAATTTAAAAACTCAATTAACCTAATAAAAAAAATTAAAAAATCAATTAACATACTCAAATAAATATAAATTTTATCTTTAAAATAATAAAAATCCCAAATATTTTTTTTATTAAAATTGTCAAAAACTCTTATTAAAACTTAACAATTATTTTAATATTTTAAATAAATAAAAAAAATCCACAAATATTTAAAATCCCCAAATAAATAAAAAAATACTCAAATATATCCAAAATTCTCATCTCTTACTCACGGTAATTGAAAGATGATTATGAACACTATATTTTTTAACAATTTTTTAATTTTATTGTTTTTCATTTTTATTATATAATTTTTAATTTGATATTAGTTCGTACAAAAACATGTGGACCCACTTTGTGTAATACTTATATAATTTTTTATATATATTTGATTACTTTAAAATAAATAAATAATTTTATAATAAATTATAATTTTTTTTCTAATTAGGTAAGTTAATAATTTTTTTAATAATTAATTAGACAAGTTAATTGATTTTTATAAAAATATCCTTAAGGAGGGTTTACTTGGCAAGATTTTAACGGGGCTCCGGTCATTAGAACGACATGTGTTCTCTTGATTTTAGGTTTTCATCGGTAAAAGAACTGAATTTATATGAATAATTGAATTTTTTTTATATTAAAATAAGTTAATTTATGAATAATTAATTTATATATTAATAAATGAATTATTTTTTTATTTGATTGTATAACATAAACTATATTAATTTTATAGTGAATTGTACACATTTGTTGAATATTTTTATCTTTTTCGCATAACGTCCCATTTTAATTAAAAATTTAATTTACGTCCCATAACTTCTTTAATTGCTTAATTTACGTCCCATTTACATAAATTTGGGGATTTTTAGGGAAAATTGGACATAAATTAAGCAATTGAAAAAGTTATGGGACGTAAATTAAAATTTGAACTATTTTGGGACGTTTTTCAAAAAAGGTAAAAGTTATGGGACGTAAATAATTTTTTTCTCTATTATTTGCTTTCCATTAAATGATATCCATGTTATAATAATATTTTGACTATGTAATATATTATACGCTTTCAATGATATCCATAATTTATTTAAAATATTTACTTTTCTTACATATTACATTATATATTTTATATTTTGATGTTAAACACTTATTTTTGTTAATAATTAACCTCAATATAATACACAACAATGTTTATATTTCAATTTATTTAAATATTTAATATTATGAGTAAAAATTTTATTTAAAATCTATTTTATATATATTAATTATAAATATAGATAAATTATGTCCAACATTTATGTTGATGCCTAATATTTTATATAATACTATGATTATATTAATTATATGTAAAGATAATATCATGTTATTTGCATATATGTTCCATATTTCTAAATGTGCATTTCGTTCTAGCATATCACCACGCATATATTCTTTTACGCAACTGATAACAAGTTAATTAGTTTAATAGAATAATATTATAAGTTGATTTTATCTAAAAAAATCTGTTTATATATTTAAACTATAAACAAATATAAATTATGTGGAACAATTTTATAGTTGCAGAATATTTAGTTTTCTTACATTATATATTTTTTTAGGTGATAACACAATAATTTATGTAATAATACTATGATTATATTAATCATGAATAAAAATAAAACTCGTATATTTTTTTTTAGCATGTTGTCAAGCATATATTAAAATGTGCATACTATTTTAGCATGTAGTCAAGCATATATTCTGTTACTCGATAATTAATTAATTAATTCGTATGTTCTTCTTTATTTTTTATTTTATATGGTTTTCCATCCAACTTGGTTAATCTTGTCGATTCTTGTTCTTAAACGATTTTTTTATTTCCCCTAATGATAACATTAAGTCATTATTAATCGCGAAATTAATGCTTATTGGTTGTTATTCCTAATTTAATGGAGAAGTTATAATTATCATTAACATGACAATGATTTATTATTAATATTGGTAGTTTTAGGAAAGTTTGAATTTCGATATTGTATTTATGACCGCGATTACCGATGATTTGTGATTTTATCAAATCTTAATTTGAATAATATAAATTATATTAAATGTAAAGGTAATTTTCGAATGTAATTCTAAAAAAAAAAAGGTATAATTGTTCATTTATACAACTTAATATTCAGTACAAAAAATAACCAAGCAAAAGTCAACCAAATGTTATCAAGAACATCCACACGAAGTCACATGTCCTAAAATTCATAGCATATGAACTGGATAATCTACCGCAATAAGAAACAATAAAAAACCCAGTATAGAGTTTGCATGCTAGAAAAAACATTAAAATTCAAACAATACTACTTAAACATCCTCTGAAATAAAGTTAAAAAGTCATCTTTAAACTGCAACATACTGAAATGGGTTTATGAATGCTCCAACAACCCTCACCCACATGTTGCTTGCTTGCACAGTATCAAAGTTACCACTTGGCAGTTCTTACCCTCTTGGAAATACTCTATCATGTTGCATACCACTATTCCATTGTAAAAATATATTTGAAGAACTTCCATTTAGTTCCTATCCAGATCTACTGTTTTCAGTAGATAAAACCTTCAATCTTATTCAAACAGATAATTGTATTACATATATTCACACTAGATTTAACAATGCAAAAAATCAACTGCATTAGGGTTTATAAATTTAACAAATTATTTGTTACATAAGCAAACGAGTAGAATCTATGAAAACATAAAACTACTAGTTTTAAACCAAAACAGAGTCTAAGGAAAATTGAGCTTTCAAAAATATAAAATATTTCGATCTTGGATTAACCTTTACTTCGAGTTCAAAACTAAAATCGATCTTGGATTAACCTACTAATAGAGAATGAAAATTTGTTTTCGAGAAGACAAGCTGCATATCCATACCTTATATCGCTTCTTCTCTCGATGCTATGTAATCGTTTCTCTGCTATTAGACGAGAAATGTAAGAATTGAGAAAATTTTGGAATTGATATGCAATAGTTGTGGGTTTTTCAAATTGAGACTTCGATTTTAGGAAATATTTTGATATTTAGAAAGTCAATTATTGTCCACGAATTTCGAGGGGGTTTATTAATTTTAAAATTTTCATTTTAATTGTTGACTTCTAAATGTACAAATATAATTTCGTGAATAATTAATTAAAAGGTTATATTTGTACATTTACACTCAAATTTGACCTTATTTTTAACTTTTAAAAAATTTGTTCTTATTTTTAAACTCTATAGGTGAAATGTCCTATATACTAACTGCCCCTAATTTTAAATACAAAAATAATTTTATATAAAATGACTAAATAACCCTTATATAAATAAAAGAGAAAATATTTAAAAAAATAACTTGAAAAAATCTGGAAAAAAAAATGTAATTAAAATTTAAAAGTATTTTAAAATCTAACTAAATCTTTAAAAAAATGTAATTAATTTTTTTGAAAAAATTCTTAGAAAATTAAATTAGATTCTGAAATTAAAAAATAAATCATCAAAACAAAATAAAAAAATTAAAATATTGAAAAGAAATAAATCAAGGTTCAATTTAGTAGGGTAGATTATAGCTTAAAATATATATGTGGTTAATTAGACTCATGATAGATGTCTTATTGGTTTAAAATAATTTTTTTATTCAATACGTCAAAAAATATTTGATTGACGGTATACTAAATGATAAAAAAAACATGTTATTTATCATTTAGTATGAATCAATTGAGATATTCAAACTTACCGCAAATAACTCAACATATCTATTAAATAAGGCCTAAAAAGATAAAATTGATCAAGGGTAAACTAGTCTAAAATAGTCTAAAATTAGAGTTCTTTAATTTTTATACACACTGAAATCAAAACATATTGTCTTTTGTTTTCTAAGAGATACTAGTATTAAATAATTTTGTTCTTAATTTGTGTGAAAATAAAAATAAAAAGGACAATTAAAGTGGAAAAATGAAGGTACAAAATATCATCCATTTTAATTTACATTTAAGGATGTTTAAATTATTAAATAACAATAAATACATGTATAATATTTTTTTAAAATTTAATTACATTTTTTAAAATACTTTTAAATTTTAATTACATTTTTTTTAAAGATTTAGTTAGTTTTTTTTAAATACTTTTAAATTTTAATTACATTTTTTCCAGATTTTTTAAGTTATTTTTTAAAATTATTTTACTCTTTATTTATGTAAGGGTTGGGTTACTTAGTTATTTTACATACATTTATTTTTGTATTTAAATTATAAAGTGTCTATTGAGTATTTTGAGATGTTATTAACTCTATTTTTTTTAATATATATATGAGAGACAATGATGTGGCATGATGACGTGACATCTTTTAATATATGTGACATTAAATTTATCAATTATAATTCCTTCAAAACATAAAGGATTAAAATTGATATAAAAAAGGACTAAAATTAAAAAGTGAAGGACGTATTTAGTAAAGTTGAAACTTAAAGGATTTATTTTGGAATCTCACAAACTTATAGGACTAAAAATAAAATTTCCTCGTTTTGAGGGTAGTTTTGTAAAATTTTATAAATAAAGTAAAGTAAAAAGTAAATTGAGTGTGGAAAAGTAATGACATATAGGTAAATAAGAGTATATTTTGAGGATGGAGTTTATGAAGATATTTTCTTTTATGGGGTGTGCAAATTGGTATGTGACATCCATTTATAGAAAGTGTGCAAATTCCTGTAGGTAATAGTCAATAATTATTAGTTTTAATGAAATAAGTTATGATTGACTTAAATCTAATTAAATGTGTTTAATTTAATTCTAAATTGAAGAATTGTGTATTAATTCGCCAATAATTATAACAAATTAAAATTATTAAATGAAATAGTAAATGTAAATTATTCAATTCTTCTAAGTATATTCAATACTTACGTGTTCTCGTATACAACGTACAACGGAGTATAAATGTAAATCTATTAGAAGATATTAAATAATTTTTTTGAAAGAGATTTTAATGTAATTTAACAAACAATTTAAACATAAATAAATAAGAGTAAAATTTTCAATTAAAATGAAGAGTGTAAATTAAATTAAAATGATTGATATAAATTAATAAATACTATAAAAAAAACATTTGTATTATAAAAAACAGAACAACTTTGTAATTTATAGTATAAAAAATTTAGAATTATGAGTTTAATTCCACCGTTACGAAAACAAAATAATAATATAGAGATTATAAATATAAAATAAGGGTAGGTTTCCTATGGAATTGAGTCCATATAAGAAATTGAGTTTTTTGTTACACTTTTTAATTGTAGTGAATTACACTTTTAAAAATAATATTTTAAGTTATATTGATGTACACTTTTTAGTAATGTTATATTGCACATTTTAGTTATATAGACGTGCACTTTTCAGGAATATTGCGTTGTACTTTTTAGTTATAATGACTTACACTTTTCATTAAAAATTGTGTTGCACTTTTCAATTATAACGACTTACACTTTTCAGTAATATTGTGTTGCACTTTTTAATTATAATGACTTACACTTTTCAATATACACCTTTAAAAAAAACAGTTGACTTTTGGTCAACTCGATTCCTTATAAGGAATCGAGTCTATACAAGACCTTGACATAAAATAAAGCATAAGTGAGCATTAATTAGTTTCAAAAAATTGAAAATTCAAAAAATACGTTGAATTTTTTTAACTTTTTGAATGACAACACTAATCTTGTTATAAAATCCATAATTTGTGGAGGTAATATAAACATTGAGTTGGTCTCTGGTGCACTGTGTACACTATGCAACCAGTCAACTGTTATTATATATAATGACAAAAACTTTAGACAATGTAACAAGTGGTGATGTGGTTACTGTTTTTAAAAGTGGATATGAGGTCGCAGGTTCAACACCTTGTGACCTCAACTTTTTATTTTTAACCCTTTTTACTAACTCCTCAACTTTTTTTTTATTAATTATATTAATTAATAAATATTACAACTTTTTACGGTTTATAAAAAACCCTTTTTTTACTAACTCAATAATATTTATCGAAATTTTTTAACCCATTTTACTAACTCCTCAAGGTTTTTTTTTATTAATTATATTAATTAATAAATATTACAACTTTTTACGGTTTATAAAAAACCCTTTTTTTACTAACTCAATAATATTTTTCACCTTTCGATATTAAAAATTATCACTTTTCAATAATAATAGTTACCACTTTTCAATATTAAAAATTACCACTTTTCACTAATAATATTTACCACTTAACTCAATAATATTTTCCACTTTTCGATATTAAAGATCACCATTTTTCAATAATAATAATTACAACTTTTCAGTATTAAAGATTACCACTTTTCAGTCATAATAGTTACAACTTTTCACTAATAATACTACTTTTCATTATTTAATATTACCACTTTTCAATAATAATTGTTACCACTTTTCACTAATAACAGTTACCACTTTTCAGTAACACTAGTAACACTTTTTAGTATTATGAAACAACACTTTTCAGTATTAAAGACGACAATTTTTCAGTATTATGAAACAACACTTTTCAGTATTAAAGATTACCACTTTTTTACTAATAAAATTAACACTTTTCAAAAATAAAAATTACACTTTTCAGTATTAAAGCATACAGCATTATGAAACAAAACTTTTCAGTATTTAAGACGAACACTTTTCAGTATTAAAAACAAACACTTTTCAATATTAAGAACTACACTTTACCAACAAATATATAGATGATAATTAAGAATCCAAACATAATCTTCTTCACGATTAATCACTCAAAAAACTTGTTCAAAGACATGTACGCCTGACACAATCACTACTACACATTTGGCTTTGTAGAGCTTTAAAAAATGGTCTTGTAGAGCTTTTAAACGAGCTCTCCAAGTGGGAGCTATGCAAGTGAAATTGCACTTGGAGAGCTCTTTTTAAAGGCTGTGCAAAAGAGGTCTTAGACAGCGGTTTTGAACCGCTGTCTATGTGTAATTTTTTTTTGACTTGGACAGCGGTTCATAACCGTTGTCTATGTGTATTTTTTTTTTTTTTGACTTGGACAGCGGTTCATAACCGCTGTCTAAGTGAATTTTTTTTTGTCGTTTTTTTTAAATAATTATTTTATATTTTAAAAATCCATTTTACACAAAAGCAAAATTTATTTATATACAAATATATAAGTTAATATATTAAATGCTACCAAAAGTTATACTACTTTAATTAAAACATCCAGAATGATGAGAAGCAAGTGTACTAAAATGATATAACTAACAAGAAACTAAGTGTCGACATTATCTTCAACATTTAAAATCTCAGCACAATTCCATCCACATTAGAGTCCTGCTGTAAAAATAAAAAGGAAAGGCATGAATCACCTCCATCCAGAATTCATGATCCAGAGCTTCAACTTCCCACCCATCTCAGCACTTCCCACCCATCTCTGCAGCCAGAAGGAACAATCGACCTCGAATCTTCATTTATTTTGATGTTTTGAGTCAGACTGCAGCAACTTGAATGGACCATTAGGTATAACCATTTGCCTTAAGAGAAAAAGGGACAATCAGAACTTAAATCTAACCATTTCAGGCAACCCAAGCAGCTACAAAGTTCTATTACAAGTTACCTTGCATTCAAAATCAAAAAATCAGTATATAATAGAGCAGAATAGTACATTATATATAAGCTTAAGAATAAACCCCAGTCATCTGCAATCACCTAGATGTTTCCACCTTAGACTAAAGTATACATATAAACGGGTAATCCTTACTTTAGATGCATTATAATTTATAACACACACACTTTGAAGCTCAAATGAAACAGAAAATATAAACAAATAAAAAAGAATTAAACATTGCCCTTAATTTGTTTCAAAAAACAAATTCTGATCGAGTTGATTTTTCTTAGTACCTCCATGATTTAATCAGCATTCAAATGGAGCATTACAAATAACTAAAAAGTAAACATTCTGAGTAATGTATCCCATTATTCCACTATCAAATACCCAGGACATAACAAGAACATCTCCACCCAAAATAAAGAAATGGCAATTTCAGAAATCTCCTAAAAACCAGGGTGTTAGTATTTTGATTCTATACGGAACTTTGGAAAACTATTTCTAAAAATAGAAATTTTCCGAGAAAACGGTAGTCGATTCAACCCTCTCAGTGGATCCATTTCAGCTTCAAAACAGCAGATTCAATATATGCATAAATTCAAATACCGACGATACCAAGATGGCTATACACTGACGAACTGTATCGATTCGAAGACTAATTCAGTGGATCCATTTCAGCTTCAAAACAGCAGATTCAATATATGCCTAATTCTTAAACCCAATGCAAAAAGAGCCTTAAGTATAATAAGCAAGCAAGAAACTCGCCCCATGCCTATGGTAAATTCCAAAAGGGCACATATGAAAAAAAAAATTGTATGTCATTTGAAGCCATGGCTAAAAGAGATAACTTAGACACAACAATCATCACCAATTTTTGGCTAATCATATAACAGTCAGAAACTCATACCATGCTTGGTACTTTTACTATGACAAAGCAGCAGGTTTGCATCTGCATCAACATTGAGTAGTAGCTCTGCTTGAAGGTATGGACCAGATGACAATTGACCAGCTTGCGCAGCATCACCAATAGGATGCAACGATAAATGAAGCTGCAGATTCCATGAGACGAAGCCCCAATTTAAATTTATTATTGAATGAAATTCTAAGCTCAAACTAGAAATTAAGAAATAAGATTGGTAGGAAAATGGAATTACCTGAATGTGTTGACCAGAGAAGAGTCGAGAATATGAATTTCAGGTTCTTGAAGGGATGAAGGTCGGTGAATATGAAACTCTCTTCTGGCTCTTTCAATTCTCTTCTCTTCGCGGGTCAATTTAGGCGTATTTTTTTCCACGCCTGATTTCTTTCTCGGATGCATCCATTTTCTCGGAAGAGGAACAAATCTGCCTACGCCTGAATAGCTCACAAATTCACGAGCAAGAGGAGGCGGTTATTTCGCTCCGGAGACTGACCCGAACCCGGGAAGAAACCCGTGCCCGTTTCTGCACTCCGCGGGTACTCTCAGCACTGAAATCCCTAATCAGCTCCAGATATTCAACCCTGCAAGTGAACGCCGCGGCGGGCGTTGGTGAATCTGTCTCTAGAGAAACAGAACAAGGTGAAGATCGTACGGTCGGTGATAGTTCACTAGACTCGATTTTTTCTGCAAATTAGTTCACTAGACTCGATTTTTTCATCATCTTCACAAATTAGTTCACATTCCATAACACATTCTTTCTGCAACTCCTGCTCCATTTGCAGAGGCATAGTTTCAAGATTTGTCTAACATAAGCCTTCACATAACAAAATTCTTTCTGCAACTCTTTGAATTTTTATGCAAAATGAAGTGTCTTTTTAACTTATTCTACTTCTTCACACTCTGCATTTCTCTCACATTTTCACTCAACTCAGATGGCCTTTTGTTTGCACTCAAAGCCGCCATTGTTAAAGATCTGAACCAAGTCCTAGATTATTAGCACTCAAAGCCGCCATTGTAAAATGTAAAAATGTAAAAGTAATAACTGGTTAGTTCAACCTCTGAATTTCAAAGGCATCCTTATTAATTCAATGATTATTAGCTAACAAATATACACCAAAACTCTCATATTATGCAGTTTGCTTTAAGTAGGATATAGAACAAGTTCACTAGACTCGATTTTTTTTTCATCGTTAGCAAACACAAGAATCAATAATTGCAACAGTTTCACAGGCCAAACTTAACATTAATTCATTTACTAGACATAAATGACAAACTTTTCTGATCTGCTGCTATTATCTTTATTTTACCTCAAATTTGATATATGCACAATTTAAATACAACATTCTAGACAAAAATCCTTATTTATTTTACTGTTTGACAAAAATCCTAATTTTTAAATTTGAAGCATCCAATGAGAACGCGGGCTAGACGATTACAAATCGACTTTTATAATATCCCTCACACAAACATATTATCAAACACTTTGTGGGCTTCAAACACCAGTATACATATAAATACAAATGTACATATATATATATATATAGTATATAAGAGTATGTACCTACAACAGTGGGAGGGAGCTGGGCGACGGCTGGAGAGGAAGTCGACGGCGACGAAGGAGTGGGAGGGACAGAGGCGACGGCGCGAGGAGGGAGAGGGAGGGAGGCGACAGCGCGAGAAGAGAGAGGGAGGGAGGCGACGGCGCGAGAAGAGAGAGGGAGGGAGGCGACGGCGGTTTGGGGGAGAACAATTTTTTTGAATTTAGATTGAAATTAAAAACGCACATATGTTGTTTTGGGGGAGAACATACTAGTGCAGCTTCGATTTCAAGTAATTAATTGGAATTGGGGATAGAGGATTTCTAACTTGGAGAGAAAACGCGTAGTAATTAATTGGATTATATTTGGGGAGAGGAATTCTAACTTGGAAAGCGGTTCAGTAATTAATTGGAATTGGGGATAGAGGATTTCTAACTTGGAGAGCGGTTATGAACCGCTTTCCAAGTGTATACTTGGAGAGACACTTGGACTATGTTAATTTTTTTTTTTTTAATAACCGCTTTTCAAATTGTATCTTGGAGAGCTTTTTGAAAAAAAGAGCTCTCCAAGTGCAGCTCTCCAAGCTTAAATGTGTACTAGTGAATCTTCTATTAAACCTACCCTAGGATCAGGCATAATGAAACAAAGGCCATAACTGCTGTTTACAAAACCTAAATTCTCATATAAATGAAACAATGGCCACAACTAATGTTTACAAACCCCATTATAGAATTTAGTATACAAATTTGGATGCATTATATTGTGTATATTTAGAGTGTATCTCAATCTTCCTTTACCTGAAACAATTGTATGTGACAATTACTCGGAATCAAACTAATCGTCAAAGGCAACAATCCGCTGCCGCCAAGCCCGGGCCGCCGCGGCGGCCTCTTTGTCTGAAACCACTGCACCATCCTCGATCCCGTCGTCGCACTCGACCAGAAAATAAGCTGCGTCACATACAACATCAGCAAATTCTCTGAACTAATTTATCCGATCAAAGCCATGGCGTTGTCTCGAGAGTGTGAAAAAGATGCGACGAATATGAAGCGTTTGCTTGATGAGGGCGATTTGGTAACACTGAGTCTCCGATTCATTCTGCGGTGCCTAAATTAATTTTGGAAATTTTCACTCCAAAAAAAAAATAGAAGAAAAAAGGAGGAGGCCTGTATAAAAAAACAGTTAAAAAGCGTGTGCACCTAATCAATTTGGTGTGTATGGTGCATATAAGACTTTCCCTAAATAAAAAATAATGAGGAAAACGAAGATAGGAATCAAAATTTCTACAAAACAAAATTTTAAAAATGAAAGATTAGAGATTTACTATATATAAAGAATTTTTTTAAAATTTTCCGAAAAAATATAGAAATTCGGTTTCATTTAAATTTTAATATTCAAAAGTTCGAATAAAAAATGTACTGTTAAGATTAATGATTAAAATTAATAAAAAATTTAATAAATGTGAAATTAATAAGATTTTTTTTTTTGAAATAGAGTGATTTGAGAAAAAATAAACTGAAATAGACCAATCATTTTGTGACATGTGGCACCTAAAATGTTTGCAAATATATGATAAAATTAAGATAAGCATTTTAAATTACATACTATATATAATAATGAATTTAATAATTCATGAATCAAACAATTCTTTAATTAATGAATTATTAAATTCATGTATGTAAAAAAATAAAATACTACTACAAGTATGTTTGTACCTTTTTATTGTACACAATATCTCCAAATCCAAAATTTTACAATTTTAGATATTATTAAATAATACTTCCTCCGTTCAATTTTATTATGTCCATTTTCCGGGCACGGATTTTAATGAATATTGACTAGTTTAGGTATAAAATAGAAAAGGTTAGGAGGTATGATGAGATGTTGTGGGGTCCATTTACAAGTAAAGTGATTATTTATTGATAAAGTTAGTGTCAGTAAATAAGTGATGGTTGAAGGGTGAATTTTGGGTAAATTTTTGGGTGAATAGTATTATTTTGGGTAAATTTTTGTTAAGGCCATTTCACTAAGAGATTTATCTAATAAGGAATATGTTTTTATTTTAAATCTATTAGGGTCAAAATGGCACCTAATAAGACATAATTGCCCTTTACCATTTAAATTAATTCGAATTTAATTAATTTTACAGATTAACATCAAATCCTTATAATTAATGCATATCCTGGAAATACGCGCTTTATACCACCTTCCAGTTTTCAGAATTCCTAAAATACAGCAATTTCGAATCAATTGGCTGACTTTCTAGCTGAGAGATTAATTTCCCAAATAATCTGCATTTGATTAGAGAATCTACACAAATAATTTGAAATTAATAAATATTAATTAGATTTACATCAAATCTTTTGAATTAATGCAAGATTTCTTTACCAAATATTCTGCAGACATCATCGGAGAGATTTCAAGGAAAGAAAACTCATTGTTTCCGGCAAAAAGTTCATTCAAGAAAATCAACACTGTGAGAAAAGGAAAGAAAATCCATTGTTTGAATATGCATACATATATGAAAAAAGATTATGAAGTTTAATATGAATAGCATGAAATAAATTTTGGTATGTAGAAATGGGTAATAAAATTATGAGTTTATAAGCTTAGAAAAAGGTTCATACATGGATATGCATATTAATATGCACGGAAACGGGGTAAATGCATTTTACATATGTGCATATGTGAAATGCACTATACGATATGCATGTATACATGCATACGATAATGTGCATATCTAATGTTCACCTCCATGTCAAGCTGCTATATCCATGAAACTTCTCCTTTTTTCACCTAATCCCCGAGTACTAACAAAATTTGCAGTAGTAAAAAATCACAATTTCTCGAGAAATTACATACTCACCGTTATTTCTTTCTTCAACAGCCATGGCGATGAGTAACTGCTTCCTCTCCTCCACTTCTTTGATCTCACGCATGATTTCCTTAGTAACTGCCCTTTCCAGCGACATTCCTCTTGGCCGATTCTTGAAATTCCCAGGTGATTCGCTCCTCTGCGTCCTCTTCATTGGAGATGCCGACTTAGAGACTGCAAGAGGGTTGGCTCGCTTCATAGGCGAAGAAGGCCTAGACGCTGAAACTAGTGTGGCAGTTGGAGCAATTCCGAACGTCTCCTTTGCATTCTTGACTTGTTTGGCTTTCCCCATGTCTTGAACAAGATCAGATTCGTCGTTCCGCTGCTGAACCTGAGACTCCTTCTTCAAGCTCACGTCGTGAAACTCGATTCCAGATCCTCCAGCCCCTAAATCCAGGAACGAACACAATCTGTCCCTTCAAAAATCCCAGAATTGTTGCACGATTCTAAGAATAAATCGCCAACAATGAATATCTGAATAGTCACTCACACAAACACTACGAATCAATTCGCTATAATCTGAAAATTTTGGAAAAAGGAACGCCGGCCTCAGCCCAGAAACCGATGATGGAGATGAATTAAATCGTAATCGCGTTTTCTGGAATGAAATGTTAGGATTCGATTTTAAGAAGGTCAAGATTTGTTTTGAATATGCGCTATAATTGGGGAATTAATGTGCTGCAATTAAGATTTGAATTTAAAATTCGAATTAATGGGTAAAATATATTAATTAAGGAGTTATATGAATATTAAGGGCATTTAAGGTTTTTTGACACTAATTTGACCTTATTAGGGAATTTTAAAAGTTGTAGTTTTTAGTTGCTTAAAACACTATAGAAATGACCTTATTAGTTAATAATCTCTATTATTTTTAAAGGGAATGAACATAATAAAATTGTATAACCAAAAAAAAAAGTGGGAACAATGAAATTAAACGGAGAAAGTAATTTTTAATATATATTTTTTAAATCCAGCCGACCCAACAAATTAAGTAATTAACCCATACTGTGAATAATTAGGTATTTTTAGTTGACAAATTAAGTGGTGATCAGCGATCTTTGTGTCTCCGCGTTACAACAACCAGACTAAGAGATCGATTTCTTGCTCTCCCAAGAATTAAGAGGACAAACTCAAGCGCAGATTGATTGAATTTAGAGTTTGTGCAATCTTCGATTTTTATTTGATATGGGAATGAGAATGAGAATGATTTAAGTTCTTGGCGAGTTTTTCTTATATATTATCTGAAACTTGTTAAACAAGTTGTATTTTGACTTAATTTTTTTGCTAATTTGCAATAAAAACCTTTGCGAAATTGATCGAACAATTAAACTTTTTGTTATCCTGGTTATGAGTGGATTCTACTTAGGTTTTTGGGATTGTGTTTATGTAGGATAGGAAAATCTCAATAAACAGTTTTGAAATTTTGGGTATTATTATAATAGTAGGATATATAAGTATTGGGAATGTAGTTGGATGGATGGTGAAATCCGGATGTTAAATCTCAAACTATTTGAAATTTTGGGTATTATTATAATAGTAGGATATATAAGTATTGAGAATATAGTTGGATGGATGGTGAAATCCGGATGTTAAATCTCAAACTATTTGAAAATTTGGGTATTATTATAATAGTAGGATATATAAGTATTGAGAATGTAGTTGGATGGATGGTGAAATCCGAATGTTAAATCTCAAACTAGAACAAGACGTGAGACGTTAGGTCAATTGTATAAGAGTGAGTAATTTCGTATTATTATAATAGTATGATATATAGGTATTTTTAGGGGTGAATGTTGGTGGATGGTGAAATTCGGATGTTAAATCTCAAAATAGAACAAGATGTGGAATGTTGTCGGACGACGTGTGAGTCCCAAACCAAACAAAACATGCCTTCAGATTTTTTTTAGCGAGTGTGACTGTGTGAGCTCGATTGAGTTTAAGTAAGAGTTTTGAGCTGCGAGTTTTGTAAACGAGCTGGAGCTTTGCAGTTGGCACTATTTGACTCGCTTCAGCTCATTTACACTCCAATTTTTCAGCCAGCTAGTGTTCCGGAAAATCAAAGATGATGGCATATTATAAGTTACTAAATTTGTATACTTTGATTCACTGCTTCAGTAAAATTGATCATACCGACAAATTAGCATTGTCAAGATGATGGCATATTATAAGACTTTTGACTCTGATAAATGTTTGAACTTAGAACCATGCATTATCCTATTATACGATTGCGTATGCTAACATAAATGGTGTGTGAGCTTCACGCACTGTTAACTATAATTTTTTTTTTAATTAAACTCAATTCAAAAATTTATTATTTTACTAATACAAAAGTTTAAATATTAAAGTATCAGTCCACCCATGTGGAACACATTTTCCGGTCTGTGGCGGAAATTTCTGGCGACTTCCCGATCAACCACTCCTCCCATATACGTTGCCCCAATCCCTTCATTCCCCTACTCTATTCATCGGAGATTCCAAAAGTACTGAGAAAAAAAAAAACGCTCACAGGGTTGTTTTCCTCCAACGTAGGATTGTTTTCCTCCAACGTTGAACCAAAATCTTAAATTTCACAACCACGCGCCACACCCGTCGCCAGCGGCTCCACTCCCAAACATCAACAAGAATACTAAAATTCAGAAAAACAAGTCTAAGAAAATATTAAAAAATCGCCAATAATCATGAAAAGAAATCGTAAAATTGAAGATGAAGGAGTGATCAAAATTTGAAATTGGCAAGGGGCTTTGATTCCTTGGAATTCAGATAAGGCTAGAGTGGGTAGCCTTTTTGAATTTTGTGACCGGAATCGAATTTCGTATCCGGATTTTTCATTAGTTTTGGAAGTATTCGGGGGTAACTATTAGAGAATATAATAGAATAATATATTATAGGAATGGTATTGTAACGCCCCGAATCCGGAATGTAGCCTTTGAGGCTCAAACACTCAAAATTCGAGTCGCCACTTAGTGACCGAAAACCGAACCTAAATTTTTTTTAAAAAAATATAATAACATAAGTGAATTGACAAGAGTTTTGCAGCGGAAATAATTTAAAGATAGTCATAAGTTGCAATAGAAGCAGTGTGGGCCCATTTATTTTAAAAACATAAAACGTGATAAGCAATATTTGGTTTGAAGATACCTTACACAATGTTCATCGAGTTACTTTAGAAATGTTTGTCACTCGACATAATAATAAATATCGTCTTTCATAACACATTTCAATTTATTATCATAAGTGTCAAATAGATATATTATAACATCTTAATATGGGGGAACTCTGTGTCATCCCTGCTGCAACGCCGGCCCCTCTTGATCATAACCTGAAAAATATTAGTTTTGGGGTGTGAGATAAAAATCTCAGTGGATATCCTTGTACGCTGCTATACAGATTGGTAGTACGCCGAAATAATTATTATTAGTATTTTATCGTAAATAATTCTTATTCATATTGCATTCACATTCATATCATTGATAATAATTCTCATCATTTCCTTCACCATTGTGGGACGACACTGATAACGACTTATCACGTGCAATCTCCATCATCTCCTTTTATATCACCATTATATTCTCATCTCCTTTCTCATAGGGGGGACAACACTGGCAACAACTTACCACGTGCAATCCCCATCATCTCATCTCCTTTATCATAGGGGGGACAACACTAGCAACAACTTACTACGTGCAATCCCCATCACATATCTTGACTACAAAAGTCTGTTGACTACGAAAGTCTTTTATCATATTGGGACCACACTGGCAACGACTTACCACGTGCAATCCCCATCATCTCCCTTGACTACAAAAGTCTGTTGACTATACAAGTCTTTTATCATAGTGGGACCACACTGGCAACGACTTACCACGTGCAATCCCCATCATCTCCCTTGACTACAAAAGTCTGTTGACTATACAAGTCTTTTATCATAGTGGGACCACACTGGCAACGACTTACCACGTGCAATCCCCATAAACACTTCCCACCTCCTTCGTGAAATCGAAATTCATATATCACATATCATAATATCATAAAATAAGTGCATCATAATTTATTCTTGTATTCTTATTTATATGTCGATGTTTGTTTAGTTCAATTCAGAATACACCAACAGTCCATATAACATTTACATCGGCAATACAGTATTGACACCCACCTGGTTAACTTTTAAGAAAAGTTACAAACTTCTTGAATGATTTTAGCAAGCGTAACGCAGGGACCGTCCGAGCTCCGATTAGGCCGCACTTCACCTAGCACGTTTTCTTGAATATTTAATTATTATCAGAACTCTTGTTTCATAACTTATTTTACAGTTTTCTTTTATAAATAAATCTTATAATCACGTGATATTAATTGATAGCTCTAACAAATAATAACGTTTAAAATAACACATATATAATTTAAACACATACTTCATGTTAATAGTTTAAAAATGAGCAACATATAGAATAAGGTAAATGTAGACATTTGGAATTAAAGAACTTTAATGAGAAGAATAGAATTTATAAAATCAACAGCTTCTTGAAAATTCCTTGATAATTTGCTTATACTATTAACTTGAAAAATAACAATAAATATATTTAAAATTAACAATAATAATTAATACATAATTAAACAACCCTTTAAATAATTTATCCGACTAACAGTAATTAAATTCAGAAGTTTATGTACACATATAAGAATTTAGTTTATAACAATATAATACACATACCAATAACAATGACGGTATACAAATTGAAAAGTTATGGGGTACTAAATTGCACGACGAAGTTGGATAGCTCAAGCGGTTAGAGCACCACTACCTAGGCTTTAGATCCTGGGTTCGAGTCATGTGGAGGGAAAAAGGGATGGGTATTTAATGTAAATTCAAAAAAAAAAAAAAAAAAACTAAATTGCACACATCACAAAAGAACTAAATTTAATTAATAATGATAACAATAATAATATTTATGGTATATAAGAAGTTTAGAGTTTTAGTTAATGTAAATTCAAAAAAAAAAAAAAAAAAAAACTAAATTGCACACATCACAAAAGAACTAAATTTAATTAATAATGATAACAATAATAATATTTATGGTATATAAGAAGTTTAGAGTTTTAGTTAGTAAAATTATTTGCAAGTTTCTCTCATCTCTCTCACGCCGTTCCTCTTTTTTTTTTATTTATCTTCTACGCATGTATCTATATACTCACGCACACAACACACAGAACGAGATAATTAAGATGAAAGACTCACCCCACAACTCAAAGCATAAGGATTGTCGGGATATTTGAGAGAATTTCAGTATAGAAATAAGTGTAGAGCTCGAAGGAAGTGGGTTTTTCAACAGAAACTTCCGTCGGAAAATTGGCGATCTTGCCGGAGTCCGATCGTAAAATTGAGTGAGGGGTTTTGCTCACTTCGTCGAGAGCTTTCTAAAGGGACTAGAATTGAGACCAACCGTGCGGTGGTGCGACGGCGGCACTTTTGGTGAAGGTAAGTTTCGAAAATATAAATAGAAATTACTTTTGAACGAGAAGTCCAATGAAGAAACGATTTGTGGTTTTGGGTTCCTTGTGTTGAGGGGATTATTTTGGTAGATGGGTTGAGTAGCTTGGCTAAAGTCACCGGCGACCCATTTCCGGCGTGTTGGGCGGCGGCGCTGCTTTGAGAGGGGAGGAAGAAGGTGACTGCTAGTGGTAAGGTAGAATTAATACTACAACAATTAGAGGGAGGAGAGGTGTGAATTATTCTTACCCCAAATCATTCTTTTATAGATGAAAATGTATGTATGAACAGTAGTTTAGTAGGTATAAATTTAAAATATCAGTATGCTAATGTGGTATGAATGTAGTATTGTGATGGTGGTGGTTTAACTTTCCACGTCTCCCTCTAGGTGGTAGATTAGGATTATATCTAGCAAGTTGCAAGCAATTTGCGGTTAAAGGCGTGGTGTTTCACCCATCTTTCATTTTTGACCCATCTTTCATTTTTGGGCTTTGAAAATAAGAGAAATGAATCATGTAATTGGGCTCATAAATAACATTAAAGAGTTTGGAAAATCAAATTAAATGGGCAGCCTATTTTAGGTTTAGTAAAATAATTTATTAATTTAAATATAACACATTAATAAAAGAAGTGAACGGCTAATTAACCCACATCAATTTAATCTAAACATTGAAAATAAAATAAGTTGAGACAAACATTATATCACATAGACACGTAAAGCAGGACAATCAAAGAAATGTAATTTTCACGATTATGAACTTCTACTCATCAAATATTATATTTATCATGCGTAAGAATGTAAATCAATCAAACCTCTATATTTCATATTAAAATTAAGATAACTACTCAATTAAAATATATTATGCTTTGTCAAGGTAGTTTATCACATGAGCTTGATAAAATGATTTGCAAGGTGATTAATTAGACTTCTTTCATTTTCGACACTTATTAAATATTCGTCAAACCTTCACACTTTATTTATTTATTTATTATGTGCTAGGAGTGCTCCCGGATCAGAATGCTCGTCCGTCTTCCTGAAAATCAAATCTTTTGAAAACAAATAACACTGTCAATATAAATGAAAATTCTTAAATCATTTATTCTTTTATTTCATATTTAATTTTGGGACGGGGTGTTACAGGTATAATGTATTATAGGAATAGTATAATATATTATAGGTAGCAATCTTTTATTTATGGTTTATATTTATTTCCTTGTTTATCTATTTGCTTGTGTATCTTTTGTAATCCCTATATATAGTGACCACTCTTATCATCTCATTAACGGTGATTGAATATAATTCTCACATTGTATCAGCCTAATACACTGAAACCCTTCTCTCCCTATTTTTTCGGCGTCTCCGACGGGTTGGTATCCCCCGTCGCCACCTTGCCCCTTCCCCTTTCTTCTCAATTTTTTCGGCGTCCTCGACGAGCAGGTATCCCTCGTCGCCGCCTTGTTTTTTTTTTTTTATCTCGAACGAGCTGGTCTCCCTCGTTCCCTCTCCCGGCCGCTTTTAGCCGCCACTGACGAGTTTGTATTCCTCGTCCCCCTTCTTCTTCTTCTTGAACGAGCTGGTCTCACTCGTTCTCTCTCTTGACCGCTTTTAGCCGCCACCGACGAGCTTGTATTCCTCGTCCCCCTTCTTCTTCTTCTCGAACGAGCTGGTCTCCCTCGTTCCCTCTCTTGGCCGCTTTTAGCCGCCACCGACGAGCTTGTATTCCTCACATGGTATCAGCCTTATACACTGAAACCCTTTTTTCGGCGTCTCCGATGGGCTGGTATCCCCCGTCGCCGCCTTGCCCCTTCCCCTTTCTTCTCAATTTTTTCGGCGTCCTCGACGAGCAGGTATCCCTCGTCGCCGCCTTGTTTTTTTTTTATCTCGAACGAGCTAGTCTCCCTCGTTACCTTTCCCGACCGCTTTTAGCCGTCACCGACGAGCTTATATTCCTCGTCCCCCTTCTTCTTTTTCTCAAACGAGCTGGTCTCCCTCGTTCCCTCTCTTGGCCGGTTTTAGCCGCCACCGACGAGCTTGTATTCCTCATCCCCCTTCTTCTTCTCGAGCGAGCAAGTCTCTTCGTCCCCCCTTCTTCTTCTTCTCGAGCGAGCAAGTCTCCTCGTCCCCCCTTCTTCTTCTTCTTCTCGAGCGAGCAAGTCTCCTCGTCCCCTCTAATTTTTTTTTCTTCGAGCGAGCACATCTCCTCGTTCTCTCTCATGGCCGATCAAGTTATCTCCATGACTTTTTTCACTCATATGGTGTTAGTCACACTCACCTACACTTTAATTTTCTTTATAGCTTCACGCTACATCTTTCTTCTTCTACTTTCCTCTCTCTGTAGAGAGCCCATGGCCGACTTTATTGGCTTCGCGCCCTTCCTATCTATCTTGTTTGTGCTCGGTTTAATTGTTTCCACAAAGCTTGCAAGTGTTTCTTACCTATTTTTTTGTCATCGTTCGTCCTTCAAAGGATTTTGTTGTTTCGATCCATTTGCTTCCCGCTTTTTTGCGCCTTGGCATGTCCTATTTGGTGATTTCGAATTTCTATTATTTCTCCTGCTCTATGAAAACAAAAGTGCATTGTTTAACGGATGTCTTCATAAAGCTTCTATCTCAAACTCGCTTCAGATTGTTGCGTACCAAGCTCGTGTTCATTTACATTCCCAGCTTCGCTTGACTGGGGGTAACTATTAGAGAATATAATAGAATAATATATTATAGGAATAGTACTCCTTCTGTCCACAAAAAGTAGTCACATTTGCCTTATATTCTTTGTCCACCAAATGTAGTCCCATACACTTTATGGAAACTATCACCCTTCAACCATCACTTAATTACTCAATTTACCATCAACTTTATTCACAAACAATCACTTTATTCACAATGGACCCCACAATACCCTATAATACCCTTACTTTATCTACATTTTTCTTAAAACTTGTGCCCCTCCTCCATGGGACTACTTTTGGTGGATGGAGGGAGTATAATATATTATAGGTAGCAATCTTTTTAATCCCTATATATAGTGGACCACTCTTATCATCTCATTAACGGTGATTGAATATAATTCTCACAGTAACGATGGTGGCGCGGTGGTGTGGTGGAGGCAAGGTGGTGACGAGAATGGGCTGGAGTGGCTGTGTTGGCGACAATTGGGATGGGGGATGGGGATGTTCGCCGGCGAGAAGAAGAACAACGGCGGGGGAGGTGATATATATACGCAGGTTTTTTTTATATAATCTATTGTATTTGTTATCTTTATTTTTAATTTGATATTTTCTAAATTTTTGTAATTAATTTTTTAATTCCATTCAATAATCATTTAACATTCAGGTTTGTATGAATTATATTTTGTATCTTCAAATTATATTCCCAAAGATTTTATATAAATATTTTTTTTATTTTAGTTTTGTTGGTCCTTGGTGGAGTATAACACAAGTGTATGGGGGGGGGGGGAATGCACTTGTGTATGCAAATTCTTTTCTTTTACAAAACTGGTCTTATCAGGCAGGTTGTCTCACAACTTGCCTGAGTGAGAACTTTGATAGATACTTGTCCTAGTGATTACTATTGAGTGATCAGTTGGCTAAATATCTAAAAGAGTTGCTAAGTGCGGAATGTGGTTGGCCTTTGACTTAAAGAAATACTCCAAGTTAATTTCTGAAAAGATACAGTTATCAGGGACTTTGTCCAAAACAGATTTTCTCACTTACTGACTTTTGCTCCTTTAAAATATGTTTGAGTGTAAGTGAATAAAGAATACAGTAAGTAAATGGCACACAAGTTTATAGTGGTTCAGAGACTCAAGCTCCTACATCCACTTTCCCTGATTGAACCGGATAATTCCTTCACAATGGAATTAGCTTGTTTTATAGTGCCAAGGTGCACTGATCAACAACACTCTCTTAGTGTTTTGATCCCTAGGATAATCTGAGTCCTAGTGCTTAATCTCTCTGAGTTAAGACTGTGTTTCACTCTAACAGTCCTTAACTCCTCACTTCTACAACAACTACTCTCTTCACTAAATGAGATAAGGTTTGAGGTTTGGTTCCAACTAGTAGAGATATCCTTTACAATAAGAACAGTGTAAAGGCTTAGGATATCTCAATGCTAAGCTTTGGATGTTTACAAAGATTGGCTTAGCTAAATGAAGTGATTCAGGAAAATTGGGATTCTGAAGAACAACTTGGTTTCCTTTGAAAGCTTGATAATAGTTTGATAGCTTGTAGTTGGATTACTGAATCCCTTTGATCACTTCTGTATTTATAGACAAATTTGAACAACTAACCGTTGGAGGGATAGCAATTCAAATATGTCTATTTGCAGCACCATTGAAACGGCTATGAAGCTTGGCATCCTTTTATCCACTGTGTAAAAAGGGCTCTTCAATGGTTGCTTGAATGAATGTGTTGACTTCTGACAAATGCGGCTGAGAATACTTGTGTCAGTTTCCAAATTTGCACATTGTCCTAGGTTGATTTGTGGCAAACTCTACACTCAATCAACGGTCAGATGGGACAAGCTCCCTGAACATTCCTGCTGCAATTTATAATGTTCCAACATTCATTCAATGCTTCACTCTTTAATGCTCTAAGTCTTCAATGCTTGGTTCAGGCATGATTGGCAATAAATGCTTCATTGAATGTGTCTTCTGTGAGCTTTTTGACATTCAATGCTCTTGATCATTTGTACTTCAACTGTCTTGATCATTTGCATTTATGAGCATTGCTTTACTGCTCTTGATCTCTTCAGCTAAGTTGTCCACTTGGTTAGTCTGTCTTGAGAGTTCAGCAACTTTGGCCTATAGACTTATCAAACTGCCTAACATTCCAGCTTTGGACAACTATCCTGAACACTAAAATCTCACAACATTCCTGAGATTTTTCACTTAAGCAATCTACATACTCAAGTGTACTGAGACAACTTGCCTGAACTAGACTTGAGCTTATCTCAACTAATCTGAACATCATCAATCAGGGGTTTTGGTATCTAGATCAAAATCATTTTATTCCCAACAATTTCCCCCTTTTTGATGATGCCAAAACCTATTACAAAGGGAACTTGACTTATACTATACTTTATCTTCAGGATGAGTGAACTGGTCAACTTTCCTGAAAGAAACTGTTAGCACAATAAATCAAGTATATATGTAATGTCAGGTTAGTTGAGATAATGAGTTGTTATCTCTTAATAGAAAATCAGTGGTCCTTTTATATATCATCAAGCATTACAGATCAGAAACTCAAAAAAAAGGACAACAAGACTGATACAAAGAAAACAGAATAACAACATCATAAGTAATCATAAAGAAAGATAGGGAAGAAATGAACTTATCCATCAGAGAGTTCCATCATCCTGAGGAGCTATGCCATATTGAGCCCAGACCCTTTTCTTCAGCTCCCAAACATCCTTGTTGGAGCCTCTAGGGCCAATCTTCATCTTCTCCATCTTCATGATGTTGATGAACTCCTCCAAAATATTTCCCTCATCAATTAAGTTCCCATTGAACTTAGGAGGCATGTACAGAATTGGACCAGGGGCCTTGAATTCAACTCTTGCCATCTCAGCTGCTGCAAACAGCTTTTGGTAGAGGTCCCTATGGTTCTCAAACATGAACTGGACAAAGACTTCATCTACACTCTCTTCAAGCCACTTTCCAATGACATAAAAGTCATATACAAAACTTCTCTTGGCCTCCTCCTATGCATCATTCAGTGAGATTGGAACCCACTTATCATGGTGAGGGTACTGAGTGTCCCATCTTTGCAGCATTTGAGGTTTGAGCCTTCTGTATGAAGCCCTCCTTCTTGGAGCTTTGAAATTTGCCCTTCTTTCATCCCTTGCCTTGTTGGCCTCAACCAGCTGATCCATTCTCTCTTTAGCCCTTTGAAGAGCTAGCTTCTCTTGTGTCTCTGGATCTTTGCCAAATCCTTCTTCAAACAATTTAGAAAGATCATCAGCAAGCTTGGGCACACCAACTTCAGGCTCTCTGTCCTGTACCTCCTCTTCAACATCTTCATCAATGACAGACAGCTTAGCTGCTTTCTTCAATCTCTTTGATTGCCTTACTGGAGTAGATTCTTCAGTCTGAAATTCTGAAGGCAAAGTCAGGCTGGTTGGGAATTCATTGAAGGCTTCCAATTCCTTCCTCTTTCTTTCAGATGACCTTGTCACCTTCCCCCTTACTTCAACAACCTTCTCTTTGGGGTCAAGTCCTGCTGACTCACCACCAGGCCTTTGTTGCTTCCTTGCCTGACTCTCCATTGCATACATCATGGACTCTTTAACAACCATTTGAATCTGCTCTTCCTCAGTTAAGCTTTCAATATCCATTGGGCCTTTGCCTTTCCCAATGTCTTCTACTGCCTCCTCCTCAATCTCAGGGACCTTCTCCTTTCCATTAGGTTCACCAATCACCAAGGTTCCCTTTGCCCTTGCTCTCTCTCTTTCCCCCTTTTTGGCATTATCAAAACACTGGGGCTTTAATTCACTCATAGAGACTGAGAGGTGTGAGTGGGCCTGAGTGAGGGACTTCAACTCCTGCAGTAGATAAACATTCTCATCATGAATGTTTTGCATTTTATCATCTGCCATGCTAAAAAATGTGTGAACTGGCTTCATCTTTTGAGTAACAATTGCATCCAATGTGGCTTTCAGTGATTGATCAAGTTTGGCCTGAAGTTGTTCAGTGAGGTTGGCCACAACTTGATCAGACACTTTGGCCATAAGTTCAACAGTAAACTTCTCAGCAGCCTCCTTCACCATTGCAGCTTTCAATTCTTCAGCCTTCTTCCTCTGGGCTGCTGTCCTCTACCTTAGAGCATCCTTGATTGTTTTTCTCAAGGCTTTCACATTATGCTTGTACAAATCTTTAAGACCTTGCTGCTCTTTCTTCACAGATTTTGTGAATTTTCCCATAGCATCCTTGGCCTTTGTCACTTCAGTTGAAACTGTTTGCAGTCCAGTTTCAACTCCACAGATTCTTGCATCCAATGTGGGCAGGATCACCTCCTCTGAGCCAGTTAGCCTCATCTCCACAGAGGCTAGAGTCTTTCCTTGGCCATCTAGGGTATCAATTGTTGCTGCATGTGCCTTACCAACTTCCCTGACCAAAGTATCCAACTTCTCTGATTGTTCTTCAATGATGGATGCAGTTTGAGTAGCAATTTGGAAACCAGCTTCAGTGGTGTTGGCTTGCTCAAAGTACATCTTGTTTAGTGTGGATACATTGGCTGAAACTGCTTCAAGATCAATATCAGCATCTATAGGTATATCTGTAAGGGAAGCATCTGCAAAAATTTGCTCAATTGTGACAGCAACAGAATCTGCAAAACTAAGAGTGTTAGTAAAAGCTCCCTCAACACCCTCATTTCTTCTTTCTCCCATAAGGCCTGATACATCAGCACCTTCTCTCTCATTTTCAACTAAATTCTTTTCTCCAATATTCATTTCAGATGAACTCACATTCATTTGAGAATCAGGCCTCCTTTCACCAAGGGATTCATCAAGTTCAAATTTGACTTGAAGAATTGCATGACTCTCATATTGGGCTGCACCCAATATTTCTACCTCATCTCCCTCTTTTTGTGGTGCACTCAGGGAACCTGTAATCATACAATCCTCACCATCATCTCCCTCTGAGTTTTCACCACTATCAGCCTTTTCAACTCCTTCCATTCCTAAACCTGACACCTCTATATCCTCAACAGGATCCACAGAGGGCAGTTGTTGGGAGATCACAGTGCTTGGGCATCCCAAAGCCACTGAGTCATCCTGAATGACTAATGGCTGGTCAATGTCCAACTGATCTGACATTGATGAGGCTTTAGCCAAACTAGCTTCTCCCATGGAAGTCTCAACATTGTCAAGCTGTGCCTCAGGTTCAGAAGAACCATCCTTGGCCAATGCATCTTGGACTGAGTCACCATCTTTGGTCAACTCCTCTGAATGATCAGAGTCCTTTCCAGAATGATAGGTCAAGTAATGTACCTGAGCAGAGTTGAGGCCAGGAGGGTTGGGATTTGTGTTATCATCATCATCATCATTGTCATCATCAGATGGACTATCAGGGTGCCTGAGTCCCTGTGCAATTCTTTCTCTCTCAGCAAGCACCTTCTCATGAACAATGGTGCAAAACAGGGCCTCAGTGGTCAACACACTGGATTTCTTTACATTAGCAAAATGTAAGAGCCTGTTTTCTTCAACCTGCCACCAGCTTGCTCCTTTATCCTGTATAGCCTGAGCAATTTCCACCATAGTTCTATCCTTGATCTCAACAAGAGCTCTGAGATCATAGAACTGTTGTTGCAGCCTAGGATAATCCTTCAACCCTGGATATAATTCATCCACATTGGCCTTGGCAATCTGCCTTAGCATCCCCTCATAAGTGTACTCTTCACCACCTTCATCTCCAGAAGAGTTGGCTTGGGATTCAGGAGGGTTGGATTGGGATTCAGGTAGGCTTGGCCGGATTTCAGGTAGGTTGGGTTCAGAAGGATTGGGTTCGGAAGAGCTTAAGACAAGTTGGGATTCATGTGCTTTTGAGAGCAATGTGCCTGAAGAGGTAATTGGAATGGCTGGAATGGGTGGGAGAACAACTTGATCACCTTCTTGAAGGACAGTTTCAAGAAGTTTGGTATATGAGAGAAGTCTTGGATCAAGTGGGGAAAAAGGTCTATCCTCAAGATTGACCAAGTCAGCCAGCACATCAATACCTGCTCTATCAGGTGCACCTTCTGGGGAATAAACCTTCTTTGCAATAATTGGGGCATCTCCAGGAGTCTTGCACTCCTCTTCTTCATGCCTTGATGGAGATATTCTTCTGGACTGAATATCAGGAGAGTTGGCTTCAGGACTGTTGGTCTTGGAGTTAGACCTACTGGCTTGCCTAATCTCCTTGAAGAACTCTTTCTTCTTCTTTTCCTCCTCCATCAACTTCTGCTTCTCAGAAGTCTTGATGATTCTTCTCCTCCTTTCAGATCTTGTTGGCTGGTCAAGATCCCTGAATTCTGTTACACTTTCAGGCTGTAAGGGGACAACCTCTCTGAATTCTTCACCCTCTTCAGGGGGGTTGACTCCTTCATCAGCAGCTTTCTCAATCTCCTCTGAAGTGGCTCCTCCACTTCTTGACTGACTTTCTGGTGAAGATTCACTCAGAACCTTCTTCATCCTTTTCATCTTTGGCTGAGCTTTTGGTGGTTGGGCTTTCCTCTTTCTTGGAGAGGCTCTTGTTGCTGGAACAACTACAACAACTTTCTTGGAGGCAGCCTCCTGCTTTCTCTTTTCTGTCTTTGAAGACAGCTTTCTGAACATCACCTTTTGTGCAGGAAAAAGCTTTGGCTTTGCCTGAAGATGGGTGTAATGGGCAAATCTTTCCAAGAGCAGGCTGGCTCTTGTGCAAAACTGAAGTCTTCCATTTACTACCACCTTGTGGTGTTTCACCTCCTTAAACTTGAACTTCTCATTCATCATTTTGTCCAAGATAAAGCTTTTCCAGTCAAACTTGACTCTCTTCTCAGCAGAGTCAATCACAGCAGCCATGACCTTCAGTTTTGGCATACTTACTTGTTCAACACTTCCAGAATGGGTCAACAAGCTTTTCACAACACAGTCAAACAAATGCCTATAAACAGGCTTTAATGTGTTCTTGTTCTGAGCACTTACAAGTTTCTTTGGTTCTATCATCCATGGATAGTAGAACTCCTGATCATCTCCTTCCTTGTACATTTCTGGATTCTGACCTTCTGATGGTAGCCCAAAGCTAGCATCCAAATCCTCTGCAGTGAAGATGATGGTGTGTTGGCTTTCTTCTTCTTCATCTTCCTCAACATATGTGAGCTTAGTGCACACATCACCCTTCTTGCCCTTCCATCTGAGATGGGCAAAGAACTCTGCCATGAATGGATTCAGGCATGAATCAGGCTTGGTGCCAAGAAACTTTTCCAGGCCTGCTTCCCTAAGCCAATGGAGTACAGGATGTACTTCTGTATCTGGGCTATCAAAAGCCACTAGTTTTTCAAACCAAAGAGAGTTTGGATTACTGAGATAGGAGAAATCAATGTCTAAGGAGGAGTCATTGAAATCTACAAGTTCTTCTCTTTTGATTTTGGGTGCCATGGATAATATGAGAATTGGGTAGGTTTTTGGAGAGTAGTTGCAGGTTTGAGAGGTTTTTGAAAATCTTAAGAGTTTGAAAAGTATGAGTGCGTAAGGATGAAAGTAAAACTGAGGAGTTTATATATGTGGGGAGTTTATTAACCGCTGGTTAATAGAAAGTGGCAGTGGGTAATAGTAAAAACCAATTGAATAAAGTAGGGTAGTGGACTTTAGGCGGTTTGATGGAAGTTTAATGCAAATCAATGGTCTTGATGATGGCTCAAGAATTCATAAAATCTCAATTAAGATTTTGCATTAAATGCTGATTTGCCTTTTTGGTGGTAAAAATCTTTATAGCACACTCCATCCTAAAATGGCCTACTCTTAGACCAAGAAACCTTTTAAATGTCTAATCAATGCTAAAAATAACAATGATTATCTAATTAACTCGGACAAACATCCTGAGATGTGCTTTGGTTTCTGTGAAGGTCAAACTGCCTGATGAACTTGCCTGAGTGGGTCCCAAAGTTGCTGACTGGGTCCCACTTGGACAAAGTTCCTGACCAACATTGCTGAACAGCATAGGGACAACTTTGCTGAGTTTCCCTCTTTGGCTGACTACATCAGTGAGGTTGGTCAACTTAGCTGAAGTTCATCTTAATGAACTTCCCCCTTCATATGAGCTTTCTCTCCTTATTTCTCCATTTTTCCTGGATCAAGTAAGCCCAATTCAGCTGACAATTCCAAGAATCTTGCTTCAGCTAAAGGCTTAGTCAAGATATCAGCTTTTTGCTTATCAGTGTGAATTTTGACAAGCTTGATATCTTTCTTCTCCACATGATCCCTTATGAAGTGATGCTTGATATCCACATGCTTGCATCTGGTGTGGAGCACTGGATTCTGTGAGATGGCAATTGCACTGTTGTTGTCACAGAATATTGGCACTTCATTTGAGATGACTTTGTAGTCTCTAAGTTGTTGCCTGAGCCAAAGTATCTGAGCACAGCAACTTCCAGCTGCTACATATTCTGCTTCAGTTGTTGAAGTTGCAACTGTGTTTTGCTTTTTGGAGAACCATGAGATAAGCTTGCTGCCTAAGAATTGACATATTCCAGAGGTGGATTTTCTGTCAATTCTACATCCTCCATAATCTGCATCTGAATATCCAGTGAGCTCAATGTTGTCATCAGCTGGATACCATAATCCAAGATTCTCAGATCCCTTGAGATATCTTAGGATTCTCTTGGCAGCATCAAGATGGCTCTTCTTTGGATTGGCTTGGAATCTTGCACACACTCCAACTGCAAATGTGATATCAGGCCTGCTTGCAGTGAGATATAGCAAGGATCCTATGATTCCCCTGTAGTTAGTGGAGTTTGTTGACTCTCCACTTTCATCAAGATCCATTTTCCAGTTAGTATTCATAGGAATTCTGACTGGTTTGCTTGTAGCACATCCAAATTTCTTGATCATGTCCCTTGTGTACTTGGCCTGATTGATGAATATTCCCTTCTTTGATTGAGTGACTTGAAGTCCTAAGAAGAAATTCATCAATCCCATCATGGACATCTCAAATTTGCTCTGCATGAGTTTAGAGAACTTCTCACACAGCTTCTCATTTGGAGATCCAAATATAATGTCATCCACATAGATTTGGACTAACAAGATATCATCTCTTTCACAGATTCTGAACAGGGTTCTGTCAACAGTGCCTTTGACAAAACCATGATCTAAGAGAAAATGTGATAAGGTGTCATACCAAGCTCTTGGAGCTTGCTTTAAGCCATAGAGAGCTTTCTTCAATCTGTACACCTTGTTTCCATCTTCAAAGCCTGGGGGCTGTTCCACATATACTTCTTCTTTGAGCACCCCATTGAGAAATGCACTCTTCACATCCATTTGATAAACCTTGAATCTCATGTGAGCTGCATATGCTAAGAAGAGTCTGATTGCCTCAAGTCTGGCCACTGGAGCAAAGGTCTCATCATAATCAATCCCTTCAGATTGACAATATCCCTTGGCCACCAGTCTTGCTTTGTTCCTCACAATGATGTCATTTTCATTTTTCTTATTTTTGAACACCCATTTGGTTCCAATGACATCTTGATGAGTTGGCCTATCTACCAGCTCTCATACTTCATTTCTGGTAAACTGGTTCAGCTCTTCTTGCATGGCTATGATCCAGTTGGTGTCTTGTAGTGCTTCCTCAATGTCTGTTGGTTCCTGTTCTGAAAGGAAACAACAAAACAAAGCACTTTCTCCATGAAATCTTCTAGTTTTGATCCCTTCACTTGGATTTCCAAGTATCAGGCTAGATGGATGGTCCTGCAACTAAGTCCTTCTAGACCTGATCCCTTCAGGAGGATTGTCCTCTTTTGAGGTTGGATCACTAGTCTCATCAAATTCAGGAAAGTTAATTGAAGGATCAAGTTCAGGATCATATTCAGGGGTATTGTCCTCATTGTCAGATGAGTTGACATTTTCATTGGTTCCCCCTTGAATATTGGATCCATTTGCTACCTCAGCATTGCCTGCTTCTTCATTGGTAGTTGTTACCTGGTTTTGAACTGGGATGGGGTCAGTCAGTTCAATATCACCTTCAGGTTGGTTGGCTTCAGGTTGATTGCCATCAGGTAGGTTGTCCAGTTTTTGATTCTCAGTTAGTTCAGGCTGGGCAACATCTACAAACACTGTCTCCTTGCTTTGAAGCCTTAGTCTGGTTGTTCTTTGTGTTATTTCATTAATATTCAGGTCTCTATCCCTGAACTCATCAATAGATTCATCAAACACAACATGAGGTGTTTCTTCCACAATAAGGGTTTTGCAATTGTAAACTCTGTAAGCCTTGCTGATTTGTGAATATCCAACAAATATTCCTTCATCAGCTTTGCTGTCAAAAGCTTTCAATTGCTCTTTCCCATTATTATGAATGAAACACTTACAACCAAATATGTGAAAATAAGCAACAGTGGGCAATCTACCTTTCCATATTTGATATGGAGTTTTACCTTGTCCTTTGGTGATTAAGGACCTGTTTTGTGTGTGACATGCAGTGCTAATGGCTTCAGCCCAGAACCTTTTAGGCAGTTTGGATTCAGCAATTAAAGTTCTTGCTGCCTCTTTCAAGGTCCTGTTTCTTCTTTCAGCAACCCCATTTTGTTGAGGTGTTCTTGCTGCTGAAGTTTCATGAGTGATGCCATTTTTGCTGCAGTACTCATTAATGTATGAGTTTATGAATTCAGTGCCTTTGTCTGATCTGATCTTGACAATACTTAGGCCCTTTTCATTGCTCAATCTTTTCATCAATTCAGGTAGCTTGACTTTGGTCTCCTTTTTGTTCAGCAAGAAAACTACCCAAGTGTACCTGGAAAAATCATCAACAACAACTAAAGCATATTTTCTTCCATTTATACTTACTGGGATTATTGGTCCAAATAAATCCATATATATGCAGTAGTTGAAGAACTCTCTCAGTTGAGATGACAGGCTTTCCTTTAAATGAAGCTTTGATCTGCTTTCCTTCCTGACATGGCTGGCATATATGTTCTTTGGTGAACACTTGATTTGGCAGCCCTTTAACTAGAGAGTTTCTTGCAATCTTGTTGATGGTTTTGAAGTTCAGGTGGGTTAGTCTTTTGTGCCACAGCCAGCTTTGCTCACTTGTGCTTTTGGCAACAAGACAAACTGCTTCAGGGGTTTTGCTCCAATCTGCAAAATAAACATTTCCCTTTCTCACCCCTGTCAGTAGCACCTGTTGTGTTGATTTGTTTTTGATAGTACATTCATTTGGTGCAAATTCAACACAATATCCTTTATCACAAATTTGACTTATAGACAGCAAGTTATATTTTAGGCCTAGGACATATGAGACATCAGTAATTTTAACACTACCAATGTTTAATGTACCATAACCTCTTGTGATCCCTTGAGAGCTGTCTCCAAAGGTTACTGAAGGACCATCCTTTTCTATGAAATCTGAGAGAAGCTCCTTGTTTCCAGTCATGTGTCTTGAACATCCACTGTCCAAGTACCATGCTGTTTTCTTGTTGATACTTCTCTTCTTCTTGTGGTCCTTGCAGCCCTGCAAAGTCAAAATTTAGGTACCCTTTGAGTGTTGGGTCCTAGAGGGTTAGCTGTACCTTTTGGAACCCAAATCTGCCTGATTACTCTGATTGACTCAAAGTGACTGACTTGGTTTCCATTTACATCTACATACACAGTTTGACCCTTAAATGCCTTGGGTGGTTTCTGTGTATAAGTGTTAGCCTTGTAAGGTTCAGGAGTGTTGGTGAATTTCTTTGGGACATTTCTCCTGAAGTTACTAGACTTAGGTGCAGCTTGGTAAGACCTTTGAGGATAGGGTTTTGGATGGCCTTTTCCATTTGGCAAGTAAGGTCCAGGCTTCCTGAATGTTTTATACCTATCAGAGGGGATTGGCCTTAATCCATTCAGTTGAGGTTGCCTCATTTGAGTTGGCCTTTTCTGAACAGATTTTGGACAACTTCTCTGATGAGGATTCAGATAGGTTGGCCTTCCATTGGTTCTACCTTTCTGAGCCTCATTTCTCCTGTAAGCAATGCCTTTAACCTTTTCCATAGGTATGGGTTTAGGTACATTGTTTACCTGAGTTGGTATAAAAACTCCTTTACCCTTATCCTTGATCAATGGTTGATTTACTTCCATTTCATTTTGTTGTGCCACTGATCTTACAAAAGTCATCTTAGAATTGCTTGATGAGGCAATACTAAGACCAGGTGAGGGTTCAGATGGATTATAGCCTAATCCACCCTTTTGAGCAAAAGGTCTTTGGAATCCTTGAATCTCCTCTATTGCCTTAGCAGATTTGTTCAAGGCAGACATTTTCATTTTTAAGCTTCCCTCACTCAATTTTAGAGTATCAAATTCACTTGAGAGATTGTCAAATTTTGCTTGAAGAATTCTAAGATCAAAATCCTTTTTCCTCAAGGCCAGTTCTTGATCATCAATCAACTTTTGTTGTTCAGAGACTTTGAGAGACATTTCCTCAAGTTCTCTCACACTCTGCTGATACAACTCAGTTGATTTAATGTCAAACTCTGGTTCAGGAAGGTTGGGAGTTTGAGCTTTCGAATTCAGTAGCTCATTTTCTCTAAGTGCTATATTGCATACTTCTCTTAGCCTGGTGAAATCCTCAAATAATTTTACAAAGTTGAGTTTTAAGGGGATTTCACTAGACTCATGTGTGTCATTTGAAGAATTAGAAGAACTAGAAGATGAACATACCTCATCATTTTCAAATGCCATTTGACAGTCATCATCACTGTCACTGTTGGAGAACAATCCATCATGAGAAGAGTAGACACTCTCTTCACTTGCTGAATCTCCAGCTATCATGGCTTTCCTGTTGTTCAGCCTCTTGTCTCTTTTGTTCTGCCTTTCCTTTCTTTCTTTGGCACTAAGGTCAGGACAATCATACTGAAAGTGACCCTTTTTCTGGCAGTTATAACACACATCTTCATCATCATTCTTCTTGCTAGAGGACTCCTTCCTCCTTGATGATGATGGTTCACCTTTGCTGAATTTCTTCCTATCAGCATATCTGTCTTCTTTCTTTTCATCAGAGACTTTGTCCTCTGATTTGTTGTCAGGAAAACTGAATCTCCTTCTGGTTCTGTTGTCTTGGTAGAACTTCTTGTATCTACCAAATCTGGAGTTGAGCTTCTCAAATCTCCTAGCCATGAGTGCCAGCTCCTCCTTTATTTCAGATTTTGAAACAGATTGAGAGGATCTTTGGGAATTCTTCTTTTCTGTTTCAGCAGCTTTGAAGGCAACACCTTTGTTTGAGGAGGATGGCTCTTCATGCACCTTCTTTTTGTTTAGATCAAACTCATATGCTTTGAGTTCAGAGAATACTTGCTGCATTGGCATATTGTCAAGATTGCTGGTATTTTGCATCATGACTGAGTAAATGTCCCACTTGGATGTGAGACTTCTCAGAATCTTCAAAGCAACCTCTCTTTTGGCATAGAACTTGCCAAGAGAGTTTATCTCATTCATGATGTCAGTGAATCTGCCATCAAGATGATCAATAGTTTCATTGGCTTCCATAGAGAATTGTTCATATTTTTGGATAGCCACTTGAAGCTTGTTTTCCTTAATCTTTTGGGTACCTTCACACATAAGTGCTAAGGTGTCCCAAATCTCTTTAGCTGATGTGCAGTGATACACTCTTCCCATTACTGCATCTGGAATGGTCTGGTACAATGTGTTCATTGCAATGTAGTTCAGGTTGTGCCTTTTTCTTTCCTCAGCTGTAAAGTCATCTTCATCCTTAGGCAGCAACTCCCTTGGATCTGCTTTCTGAGCATCAGTGAGCTTGGGATTTGCTTTAGTGAATGTAAATGGCCCTCTAGTGATGACTTTAAGCATCTCATCATGCTGGCAAGCAAGATGTGCTCTCATCCTAATCTTCCAGAAATCATAGTTCTCAATTGAGAACATTGGCAGTTTGTGATGAGAAATATGATTGACTTGATTTGGACCCATGTTGTTGATGGTGTTGACAGCATCTCCTGGAACTGCATTGTTAGCCATTTCAACAGAAATAATATAGGATAAACACAGATAGGTTTTTCAGAAATTTTGGATCAGTTCAGTGACCACAGAAAATGTGATTTTGAAAATCAATGATTTTCAGAAGCAGTGATCTATGAACCCCTGCTCTGATACCACTTGTTGGTCCTTGGTGGAGTATAACACAAGTGTATGGGGGGAGGGAATGCACTTGTGTATGCAAATTCTTTTCTTTTACAAAACTGGTCTTATCAAGCAGGTTGTCTCACAACTTTCCTGAGTGAGAACTTTGATAGATACTTGTCCTACTGATTACTATTGAGTGATCAGTTGGCTAAATATCTAAAAGAGTTGCTAAGTGCAGAATGTGGTTGGCCTTTGACTTAAAGAAATACTCCAAGTTAATTTCTGAAAAGATAAAGTTATCAGGGACTTTGTCCAAAACAGATTTTCTCACTTACTGACTTTTGCTCCTTTAAAATATGTTTGAGTGTAAGTGAATAAAGAATACAGTAAGTAAATGGCACACAAGTTTATAGTGGTTTCAGAGACTCAAGCTCCTACATCCACTTTCCCTGATTGAACCGGATAATTCCTTCACAATGGAATTAGCTTGTTTTATAGTGCCAAGGTGCACTGATCAACAACACTCTCTTAGTGTTTTGATCCCCAGGATAATCTGAGTCCTAGTGCTCAATCTCTCTGAGTTAAGACTGTGTTTCACTCTAACAGTCCTTGACTCCTCACTTCTACAACAAATACTCTCTTCACTAAATGAGATAAGGTTTGAGGTTTGGTTCCAACTAGTAGAGATATCCTTTACAATAAGAACAGTGTAAAGGCTTAGGATATCTCAATGCTAAGCTTTGGATGTTTACAAAGATTGGCTTAGCTAAATGAAGTGATTCAGGAAACTTGGGATTCTGAAGAACAGCTTGGTTTCCTTTGAAAGCTTGATAATAGTTTGATAGCTTGTAGTTGGATTACTGAATCCCTTTGATCACTTCTGTATTTATAGGCAAATTTGAACAACTAACCGTTGGAGGGATAGCAATTCAAATATGTCTATTTGCAGCACCATTGAAACGGCTATGAAGCTTGGCATCCTTTTATCCACTGTGTAAAAAGGGCTCTTCAATGGTTGCTTGAATGAATGTGTTGACTTCTGACAAATGCGGCTGAGAAGACTTGTGTCAGTTTCCAAATTTGCACATTGTCCTAGGTTGATTTGTGGCAAACTCTACACTCAATCAACGGTCAGATGGGACAAGCTCCCTGAACATTCCTGCTGCAATTTAGAATGTTCCAACATTCATTCAATGCTTCACTATTTAATTCTCTAAGTCTTCAATGCTTGGTTCAGGCATGATTGACAATAAATGCTTCATTGAATGTGTCTTCTATGAGCTTTTTGACATTCAATGCTCTTGATCATTTGTACTTCAACTGTCTTGATCATTTGCATTTATGAGCATTGCTTTACTGCTCTTGATCTCTTCAGCTAAGTTGTCCACTTGGTTAGTCTGTCTTGAGAGTTCAACAACTTTGGCCTATAGACTTATCAAGCTGCCTAACATTCCAGCATTGGACAACTATTCTGAACACTAAAATCTCACAACATTCCTGAGATTTTTCACTTAAGCAATCTACATACTCAAGTGTACTGAGACAACTTGCCTGAACTAGACTTGAGCTTATCTCAACTAATCTGAACATCATCAATCAGGGGTTTTGGTATCTAGATCAAAATCATTTTATTCCCAACAAGTTTTAATATAGATTTTTATTCAAAAATTATTTAGATTAATTTCATAATTTACCTAGATTATTATTTGGTTTGAAAAATATATTTTTAGTATTTTAAAATTATATTCCAATTCTATAAATAATTATTTAGTTTTCAGATTTTACATAAATTAATTTAGTTTGTGAAATTTTATACTTTTTGTATTTTTAAATTATATCCGGATAATATGGGTTAAAAGATTTATATTATACAAGTATGAGACTCGCGTAAATAATTACGTGTGGTTATAAAAAAAATTATTTATTAAAATTTAAGACAATTTTTTTAATGTAAGCATATATAATTTATTTTATTCAATAAGAAAATGAAAAAATAATTTAAATAGAAATTTAAAAGTTAAAAAAAATTAATTAAATAAAAAAACCAATGTAAAAAAAAAAGAAGTTAGAGGAGAGAGAAAATTGAGGAAACTACCAGGGAGAGGAAAGAGAAAAATATTTTAAAAAATAAATTAAAATTATAGAATTTAAAAGATTGTAAAACGGAGGCTTTTTGAAAGCTATGTCAACATAATGAAATTCAGAATTAGTATATAAGGGAGATTTAAATACAGGTGGTATATTCAAAATTTATTTGTTTGTCTTTTTAAATTATATTCCGATTGTTGTGTTTCAAAAAAAATATTCAAATCTATATATAATTTTTTTTTTTATAATTTTCAAACTATGTTACTTGACACTCGGAAAATGTTAAATATTTAATGGTTGAAATCTTTTTTATAAAAAAATGGGACCAAAAAAGAACATATAACTAAAATTACTTTTCAAATATTTTCTTGAGATCAAAATTGCATTTTACCCATTGCGGCACGCACTTGAAACTTGAAAAGAGAACTAGAGGTTTTTTATTTGTAATAACTCTTACCCCTTAACAAAATCTATTATTCTTTCCTTCTTATTGGTAACATTTCTATATTTGCACACTTTTCTTATTTGCAAGCTCTTAATATGAAAATACTTCACAAAATTAATACCTCTCAACATCAATTTATTTTCAAAATTTGTCGATGACAGTGTTTCCTTTCGAGCACTCTTCGTCGAAAATATTTTTAAAAAATTTCCTTTCGATGAAATATTGGCGACGAGAGAGTCTTTTTTCGACAAATTATTGTCGACCATATACCTTTTTTTTCGACAAACTAGTGTCGATCGACATTTGTTTGTCGATATTTTTTTTGTGTGATTTCTGTTGAATTTTTGGTATTGGTATTGTCGGAGTCGGTGTCAGCGGCGACGTGGGGTTGGTGACGACTGCAAAAAAATTAGGATTATGATTAGAATTAGATTTTTAGAGTTTAGGGTGTATCTATATAATGAATATTGTATAAAATGATAAATTGAGTATTTAACATGTATATTTATTAATAAAGGGAGAAGGGGTATATTTAACAAGGCTGGAGGGGTATATAGTCGGGGCTCTAAAGATTACCACCACCACTCTTCTAAAACTAACAGATCTACTTTTCGATTGAAGTTCTCTATTTTTTTTCAAGCCTTATTGCATTAAGCCCATGAAACTATCACTAATTTTACACTTAAATCACCAAACTATTTTTTTTTCACAATATATACTCCCTTCCCGTAGAAAATTGCATACTTGCCATATTTGAATGTCCCGTACCATTTTACACACTCCATAAAAGGAAATATTTTCAATACTCTCACCCTTAAAATATACACATATTTATCAATATGTGTCATTACTTTTTCACACTCGATCTACCTTACTTTATTCATAAATATTTACAAAACAACTCTCTAAACATCACACATTACAATTACACCTTTTCTTAAAATGTATATCATCCCAATTGTGCAAATTTTATTGGGATGAGGGAGTACAAACTATCAAATTTTGATACATAAACTACTAAACTTATTTTTGGACTTTCCACACATGCCTTATTCAAGGGCCATTTAAAAAAAAAAAAAATCCAATTGGATTGGAAATTGCACTAAACTCACCGAATTATCACTACAGTTGCACATAAACCACCAAAATGATAATTTGGTTGTCTAAGTGCAATTTTAATGATTCGTAGAATTGCAAAATGGAATTCCATTGATGAAAAGTTTGGAAGCTTGATTGTTTTTACAAAAGAGAGTAATGAATCGCATAACTTTCAGAAAGAAGATACACTACAAAAAATTGACCAAAAGGCAACGGCGATTAGCAAGGGCAGGCTGCCGTTGCCAATTGGCAACGACTTTGGTAACGGGCAGAAAAAAGGCGACGGGGGCGGGTGCCGTTGCCTTAAGGCAATGGATAAGGCAACGGGAGTGGGCCCCGTTGCAAAAAGGTGACGGCTTATAACGCCCGTTGCGAAAAGGAGACGGCAGTGGGCCCCGTTGCCATTTGGCAACGGGCCCCCCTCGCTAAATGGCAACGGCAGTGGGCCCGTTGCCTTTCCCGTCGCCCTAATTTAGTTTTAATCGCCCAAAAACCCTTCTCTTCCAGAACAGCAGCGCACCCCTCCTCCATTAACACATACCTTCGATTTTTACACCTCCAAACACAAAATTTTGCACCGTTTGCGGATCAAACTCGGTTTTTGGCCATTTGTGTTCTACACTTCGACGGGAGCATTTCTACGGTAATTTTTTTCGTTTTAATTGGTTAAATTTGAAGTTATATGTATATATATAGTTTTAGTATATATATGTATATATATGCATATATGTTGTATGTATATATAAAATTGTTATAATTGTTAATTTTTATGCATGCATATTTTAATTGTTAGAATTTAATTATAACTTATATTGTGTTATGTATGTATATTTTATATGTATGTTTTAATTAAGTTATATGAATTTATTTGTTAACTAGGGTGTTAGAATTATATTGTGTTATGTCTATATATGAATTTATTTGTTAATTAGGGTGTTAGAATAATTATTAGAATATATTTGTAATTATATTAATTAATTTTAATAGTGTTGAAGGAATGAGACGTTGGTTGTTTGTGTGTTGTAGACGTCGATTGACATGAATTATTCAAGTCGTAGTTGGATGTATAGTCCAAGATTAGTGAATGGGATTATGAACCCCAAATCTGTTAGTGGAGTAAATGGATTTATTGAAGCTGCCACTAGTAATCCGAATTCAATTTGGGAAGGAAAAATTAGGTGTCCTTGTTCGAAAGCTAGAAGTCGAAATCAAACTTATAGAGATCCTAATGAAGTGAAATCTCATTTATATCGAAATGGTTTTACACTGAATTATTATAATTTGATTTATCACGGGGAAGAGAGTTGGGGTCCACGTCCATTTCAAAACACTAATGAATTTGCGTCAACTTCAAACGACGTTGACCCAGCGGGACCTAGTTCGTACCACACTATGGTAGAAGAATTAATGGGTGGCCCAAACATTGATTTTGGAATAGACGTGGAAGAGGAGGCACTTAATGAAGAACCCCCTAATGCGACACAGTTTTACGACATGCTTCGTGCAGCGGACCAAGACTTGTATCCTGGTTGTGAATCTCATTCGCAGTTGTCATTCAATTCCAGATTGTTGAACATTAAAACGGAAAACAGATTGTCTGAAAGGGGATACAATCAGGTCGTTGAGTTGATTCGTGAGATTTGTCCTCCCGAAAATAAGGTTCCCAAGAAATGTAACGACACCAAACATTTGATGAGTGGGATGGGTCTTCCGGTAGAAAGGATTGATTGTTGTGCACAAAATTGCATGTTATTTTGGGGTGCAGACAACGAACTAGATTTTTGTAAGATTTGTGGTCGATCACGGTATAAGCCGAGTAGGGTTGATGCAGATGGTCGGTTGAAAAAGAAACTCCCGGTTAAGGAGATGTTCTACTTTCCGATAATTCCTCATTTGCAAAGATTGTACATGTCCAGGACCACTGCGAAGGATATGACATGGCATGCCTCGTGCGCTTCTTATGACTCTGGTGTTATGCGTCACCCGGCAGACTAGCTGGCTAGGAAGCATTTGGACCGTTCGTATCCTGATTTTGCATCTGAAATTAGGAATGTGAGGTTGGGCTTGAGCACAGACGGGTTTGCACCGTTTGAAATGACGAGAAAACAATATTCGTCATGGCCAGTTATACTTACTCCGTACAATTTACCCCCGTGGTTATGCATGAAGGATCAATTCATGTTTCTTTCGATTCTCGTGCCCGGGGCTAAAAGTCCGAAGGACAATCTTGATGTGTTTTTGCAACCACTGATAGCAGATTTGAGATTTTATGGGAAAATGGGGTGCAAACTTACGATGTTGCTAGAAAGCAAAACTTTTTGATGCGAGCTGCACTTATCTGGACCATTAGTGACTTCCCAGCATACTCAATGTTGTCTGGTTGGAGTACAGCCGGAAGGCTTGCTTGTCCATATTGTGGAGAGTACACCGATACATTCTATTTGAATAAAAGTCGAAAGCAGTCGTGGTTCGACAACCACCAAAAGTTCTTACCACTGAATCACACGTGGCGAACGAATAAAACTGCATTCATGGCCGGAGTAGTAGTCACAGATGATCCACCGCCTATTCGAACGGGTGCAAGTCTCCTATACGAAATTGATCATTTAGGATATAGAAAGGTTATAGAGGATGGTGCTGAGGCTCACAACAAAAAACTTTGTGGAGGGTGGAAGTGGAAAAGCATTTTCTGGGAGTTGCCGTATTGGAGTACCTTGTTGATACGACACAATTTAGATGTGATGCATATTGAGAAAAATGTGTTTGATAACGTATTCAACACGGTGATGAATGTGGAGGGAAAAACAAAGGACACGTCTAAATCAAGAGATGAGCTGAATGATTATTGTCGTCGTCCCTCTCTCAAGAAATGTCCACGTACATCAAAGTATCCTAAGAATTCTTTTTCGCTTGATAAGAAGCAAAAGGATGTTATTTGTAAGTGGATAAGTGAGTTGAAGTTTCCAGATGGATATGTGTCTAACATGTCCCGTTGCATTGGCTGGTCGAAATTGAAATTGTATGGGATGAAGAGTCATGATTGTCACGTGTTTATGCAGAGACTACTACCAATTGCTTTTTACAAAATTCTGTCGCTCAATGTGTGGAAAGCAATCACTGGGCTTAGTCTATTTTTTAAGGAGTTGACTTCTACAACCATCACAGTTGACAACATGACTCGACTGGAAACAGATATCCCAGTCATCTTGTGCAAGTTGGAACGTATCTTTCCACCCAGCATCTTCAACTCTATGAATCATCTACCTGTGCACCTTGCATATGAAGCAAAAGTGTGTGGTCCAGTTCAATACAGATGGATGTATCCATACGAGAGGTAATTTAATTAATTTCTCATACGATTCTTCAAATTATATGAACTTACGATTCTTAAAATTTAATCAGGTATCTTCGCACCTTGAAATTAAGCGTGGGTAACAAAGCATGTGTTGAAGCTTCGATTGCAAATGCATATTTAACTAGAGAGGCGTCAATGTTTTGTTCTCACTATTTCGAGGACCATGTTACGATAAGGATACACAATGTACCTCGTAATTATGATGGTCGAGACGAAGTACACGAGTATGTCGAGGGCACTTTTTCCATATTTAAGGCGCCTGGCAAACGATTAGGAAAGCCTAAGAAAAGATGGATTTTAGACATGGAGAAAAAAGTTGCTCATACGTACGTGTTGTTGAATTGTGATGAGGTGCAGCCATATGTTCAGTAAGTCAATCTGACCAAAATGTTTGTCAATCAAATACTTAGTGTTGACATGTCTTATTAATCTTATATCAATCGTACGTAGGCTATTCATGCAACAACTTCAAGTTCTTCAACCAAATCTCTCGGCCGCTGAATCGGATTTAAGACTATAAGATGGATTTGCGTCGTGGTTTGAAGAAATTGTAAGTTATCTTAAAATAACGATCTGTGTAAAATGTTAAGTTATAGAAATTCTCACATTAATTCGGCTTATATATATATATATATATATATATATATAGGTGAAGATAAATCGCATCGAGAACAGGTTTTTATACGATCTTTCGGCCGGTCCGTCTGGTCAAGTTCTTACGTACGCAGGGTATTACGTGAACGGGTACAAATTCCACACCATGGCTTATGGTGCATCTAGAGCAACATCAAACAGTGGGGTTTGTATCAAGGGAAAAAACTATGACACGGATGAGGAAGATTTCTATGGGAAACTCGAGGAAGTAGTCGAATTGGACTATCAGGGGTACCACGAGAAGAAAGTGGTTTTGTTCAAGTGTCAGTGGTTTAATCCCTCAAACAATGGGACAAAAGTTCATCCTAACTACAAGCTCGTGGAGCTTAATCAGAGGCGATCTTACGGCCGGTACGATCCATTCGTACTAGCAAATCAAGCCACACAAGTCTACTATTGTCCATACCCCGGACCCCGTACTGATTGGATATTTTTCTGCAAAGTCAAACCGAGATACTTGGTAGATGCAAAAGATACTACTGAAGATGAAGTTCCCGCGTGGCATGAGGATAACATAGAGACTCAAATGATTGTGCAAGTAGATGATGATCTTGTCATGTCAACTGATGACACCGGTACAATGATGAAAGTGGCAGAATATGAAGAAGATGAAGAAGAAGAGGGAGAAGAAGACGGGAAAGAAGATGGAGAAGAAGACGACGAAGATGAAGCTGAAGATGAAGATGAATGATGAATGATGTTGTTAATTATTAGACAATGTTATCTAAATATTAATTGTTAGACAATGTTATCTAAATATTAATTTCTTAATTATATTCCTTATTTATATTTTAGTGTTAATCGTTACAGTGATGTTCGTATATAATGTTTTTTAATTGTTACAATGTTCAACGTTAATAATGTTTTAATGTTCATTTTGACAGATGAGTGGCCAGGGGCATGGTCGTAGACATGGTTCTTCTGGACATGGCTCTGGTCAGGGTTCTTCTGGACAGGGGCGAGGTAGATGTAGAGGTAGAGGTAGAGGTAGAGGAGAGCCGGTGGATGAGACACCGACTGTGCCCATACCACAGGGTTTTTATATGCCCGATATGACTGGGATACTACAGTTGCCCCAGATGCCCGGAATGAACCCTAATTCCTATTACACTCAGGTGCCTCATATGGTTCCACATGCACAGGAACCATCCCCTCCACCGATACATTCGCCAGTTAGACCTCCGTCTGTCGGGACACATGCCAGCATGTCGACTGATGCACCCGAGAGTCGCATTTTCCTGTGGATCTACCCTGATACGTAAGTATATTATATTTAAATTTCATTAGACGTATGTATAACATGTTTATTAATAATTTTTTTATTATTATAAAATACGTGTAACAGGATGATGCCTTCAAATTTGATTTCGAGGACGATCAAATCGATTATGTACAGGAATATGGAGCTTGGTGCACACGCCTTTGCCAAGGTATCACCCGGCACGATACAACGGTGGTGGGAGACATTCCAGGTATAAAATAACTTTACATTAACATTTTGTTATTTTGTTATATTAATTCATTAAATAATTTTTTTTTTTGCAGACCGAGGTCACGTGGGACCCTGAAGTCACATCTTCTGCAGAGGTGTACAGGCTCTTTCTTCAAAGAGCAGCAAGTCGGTACACTGACATGTTATCAAGAGTCAAGAAAGCGTGGGTGAAGATCACTACAAAAAAAATTACTTTTAAAGACACATAAAAATGTTATAACAAAATATTTATAATCACATTTTCTCTATTATCACATTAATTTTATGTGTGGTCTAAAGTCGTGTGGGGATAGACTAATAAGATATTATCACAATTTACACTACAAAAAAACAGAGATTTAGAAACGAATTAGATACCATAAACATTGTATCTAAACAGGTTAGAAACGGATTTTGGAACCATTTTCTATCTGTTCCTAATCGCATGGTATCTAATGTTAGGAACGGTTTTCTAAATTCCGTTTCTAATAAGAGACAGATTTGAGACCGTTTTTTCGGTTTATAATGAGAGACGGAATTTGACACCGTATATTCTCATATCTAAACGATGAACGACCCGTTTTATATCCGGGTCAAAATTCCGTTTCAAATGTCGTTTCGTCTCTAAATCCGTATCTAAACGATAAACGACCCGTTTTACATCCGGGTCAAAAATCCGTCTATAATTTCGTTCTTAATTAGAAACGACGTTTTGTCGTCTCTAAATCCGCAAAAATCCGTCTCCAAGAGTTAACAACCCAATCCCCATTCCAAGCCTTTAATCCTCATTCCAAGCCCGAACCCGACCCGACACCCATCCCACCCTACCCTACAACCACCCCCCTCTCCAATTATTTAATCCCCATTTCAAGCCTTAATCCCAATCCCACCAAGCCCGAACCCGACCCGACCCCACACCATCCCAACCCAAACCCACACCGTCCCAGCCCGAACCCAACCCGCCATCCCACCCCACAACCACCCCCCTCTCCAACTATTTAATTGACCTTTTTTTGGTCTATATGGGAATTGAACCCAGGTGGATAAGTGTCTATTATTAGACATCTGCCACTAGGACAGATAACTCTTTTGTTTTATCTTTTAATATTAATTGTATATGTATATTAATTTATTTCTTTTAAATTTTTAAATTTGTAAATCTAAAAATTGTAATTACTCACCGCCGTCAATAAGCTGTAAAATATTAAGAACAATGCATAGTTTAGACACTTTATTTTATTATAATAGTTTAACATATATAATTAATTAATTAATTTGTAACTTTAAAAATATATAAAAAAAAATTGTTATTGAATAATTTCAATTGTAAAAGTCGATCTTACTTTATAAATTAAAATAAATAAATTAAATTACGTTTAATCTTCATCTTCAGCCTTTAAATCTAATCAATGATTCATTCATTGTTACGTGCACTCAAGTACACCGTGTACTTGAGTGGACCTTGACCGGTCAACTGTTGACCGTTGATCAGTCAATGGTCAAACTATGAAAAAAAATCGATTTGTTTTTTTGAAAATGTGTATGTTAGTATATTGAAAAGTGCATCATCGTTTTTTAATAAAAAGTGTATGTTATTATATTTCAAAAATTGAGTTTTGAACTTGTGACATTATGGTAAGGCAATTCAAGGACAACCACTAGGGCTGTGATATCGCTGGATAGGTGCAGTAGTATACTTGACACACTTGAATGACAAAATTTATATATTTGTTCATATACCATTTATATCTTTGTTCCTAAGGGGATAAATCACATTTGAACAATTTATATATTTGTTCCTATACCATTTATATCTTTGTTCCTAAGGGGATAAATCACATTTGAACAATAAGATATCCTAGGACATCCCGCATATTCTAAAATTAAATTAAATATAGAAAAACTGGTACTACTTAATATAGAAAAACTGGTACTCGGTGCTAAAATTAAATTAAATATAGAAAAATTGGTATTAAATTAAATTTCAAAAAATTGAGTTTTGATCTTGTGACATTATGGTAAGGACAACCACTAGGTAGTAATACCGTGTACTTGAATACACAGTCCTACCCCAGGGATAGGTGCAGTAGTATACTTGACACACTTGAATGACACAATTTATATCTTTGTTCCTATACCATTTATATCTTATCCTAATATTCTACTTTAATTACTACAGTCTTTATTGGTAGTCGATCTTCTTGATGCAAACTTGGATATATGAAATTTGTATCCAACAAGTCCTGAATGAATTCTGAATTGAGTACTTTAATTACTACCGTCTTTATTGATAGTCGATCTTTCTTGATGCAAACTCGGATATATGAAATTTGTATTCAACGAGTCCTGAATGAATTCTGAATTGAGTCAATATTATCTTGAAATTTACTGAGATTGATTCAAGGTGTTTGCCTACTTGAATTTAGTTATGTGTACGTGTATGTGTGTTCTAGACGCATGCTGATTTAGTTAGGTGTATATGCGTGTATGAGCATGATAAATCTCATTTTTATACAATAATTTTCTAAATTAAATGATAATTGTAATTTATAGTAGGCGAATTGATAAGTAAATTGATATATTATAATAAAGGCTTGAGATGCACAACTTACCTCGTCAATCTTGATGGTAGAGACAATATTATTAATGTCGTGACACCTACGTTCTTGAGTTACCGAGTTTGAAAGAAATTCAAGAATTATTTTCATTAATCCATATATTATATATATTGTCATATAATACATATTTCCATATAAAAGATATAGAATATATAACATAATATTATTATAATATCTATATTTATTATATAAACTTATTTTTTAAGAATGGACAAAAATCGAAATTGACATATTATTATATTATTAGATAGGATTAGGTTTAATTTCCTTTAGAATGTATTTTTCACAAATTTAGTAAAACTAAATAAAAATAATTTCTATAAAAAGATTTTCAATTTTTATTTCAAGTTCATTTTGACACAAAATGATTTTTTATTTTTATCTCGATTGATCTTATCCTTTTTACTATACTATTTAGACTATTTTACCATTAGTAATGCTTCAAGTATTTATACTTTTTTCTAAGTGGATGATAGCATTATTTTTTAATCTAGAACTTTTTATAAAATACTATACAAGTTTCTTTATAAGTCTTAATAGTAGTTTTATAAAGATTTAGAAACTTTTAAAAATTATTGAATGACTTTTTTTTTTAATCTAACGTTCATACAAAATTGATATACATACTTTGATTAGAGAATCAATTCTTGGAATATTTTCATTAGTTTATACTTTTTCTAAATTGATGATAGAATTATTTTTTAATCTAAATTTCTTTTAAAAATACTATACAAATTTAAAAAATTATTAAATGACACCTCCTTTTTTTTAATCTACAAAATTGATATACGAGAATCAATTCTTGGAATATTTTCATTAGAAAATCAATTGATATATATATATATATATATATATATATTGGCATATGGAATTGAAGATATAATATAATAATATTATTATTATAATATCTATATCTATCCTAAAATATATGTACATAGTATTATTCTAACATTTATATTTATCCGATACATACAAGATATATTAATTGATTTTTTTATTTTTTTTTACTATTTATTAATTAAATAAAAGAGTAAATAAATTAATATAACTCCGTCCATATTCTCTCATTCTCAATTCTCTATATACATAAGTTTTTGATTTATTTTTTAATTTAATTTTATCATTTGTCTAATTAGATACAGATTAGAGATGGTTAGATTCCGTATCCCAAATTTCGTGTACTACCTTATCTCGTTTTATATTGGGGAGAAAAAATTGATTGTTTAGAGACGGTGGTATATGTATCTAATCCGTATCTAAAACTCTCGAAATTGAAAGTCACGTATCTAGTCCGTATCTAAAACTTTCGAAACTAAAAGTCGTATCTAATCTGTTTATAATGAGAGACGGTTTTATTTTCGGTTTCAAATCTCGATTTTTTAACAAATCCGTATCTAATCCGTATCTATTAGAGACGGATTAGGTGTCCGTCTCAAAATTTCGGTATCAAAATCAGGTTTGTAGTGTTAGAATGAGACGATAAATTAGATGTTATCACACTCTAAAATATACATTTTTATACTAATTAAAAAGAAAATATATTTATACTAATTAAAAAGAAAATATAAAAAATAACACACACCAAATTCGCCTCCCCTAGTACTCGATCCCTGGACCTCTCAAAGTTAAGGTGATCACTTAACCATTATGCTACAACTTATTTATTATAATAAAAGTACACAAACATATATCTATATAAAATCAAATGCACTACAAATAATTTTTTTTAAAGTACGTAAAAAAATGAGAACACTTATATTTTAATGAGACTATATATTTTTTAATATGAAACGAAAAAAAATATTGATTTGTACGTGTTTAGGAATGGCACCTTCATTTTTTTTAAGGAACCAATTTAAATAAATTTTATTTATTCTTAAAATTTTAATTTACGAAAATAAAAATCATCTAAGTAAAATAAAAAAATTACATTTTTTATCAGCCAAAATAAAAAATCAATATTAATTTTGAATTATAATTCTAACACAATAGTGTGGCATTAGAGTTAATATTAACACATCTTTTTTTTATTAGTGTGTAAATAACATACTTATTAACACACTTAAAATATAATGTATTTAAAAAGTACTTATAAACACATCTATTTTTAGTGTGTTAAAAGGGGTGTGACAATAGATAATGTTTATTATCGTGTGTGGTAATTGAGTATATATTCACACACTTATTATTCAATGTCTTTATAAAAACACATATTAACACACTAAAAAATTTAATGTGACTAAATAATACTTTTTTGTTGTGAAACAACTTAAAAATATAACCCCATACACTAAATAAGTGAACAAGATGTAGAGATAACATATAATTACTTTATTCCACTTCAAGTGATTACTATAACATTTGCACCCCTATTTATAGGTCTTATTACAAGCTTGAAAAGATGAAATGAGAGGTGCACTATAAATGTAGGTACATGAACAACCAAAAGACACATAGTGGGTATTAAGGAGAAAGTAATGGGCATTCATACAAATAAAATAATATTCATAACACTCCCCCTTGAATGTCCATTAGATAAGATTATGCCTCGTTAAAATCCAATGAGAAGAAATGCGTATTAACTCCCCCTGATGATTACATCACTTCACATCCTTAAGACGCTTTGATAAATCCTTTCGTTAGTTGGGCAACATATGCAGCATTGTCTTCATATATCACAATTGGGTTATCTTTCACTGAGTTTAATCCACACTTTCTACAAATATGTTGTGTGACGGAACGCAACCAAACACATTCACGACTTGTCTAGTGAATTGCTAGGATCTCTGCATGGTTAGATGAAGTAGGAACTAGAGTTTGTTTAACAGAACACCATGAAATAGATGTACCTCCATATGTGAACAAATAACCTGTTTGGGATCGGACTTTGTGTGGGTCTGATAAGTAATCTGTATCTGCATAACCAACTAAATAAGGTTCTGATGAGATTGGAAAATATAAATCCATATCCATTGTCGCTCTAAGGTATCGAAAATCATGTTTAACGTCATTTCAATGCCTACGAATTAGAGAAGAATTATAGCATGTTAATAAATTAATAGTAAATGATATATCATCAGGCCTAATGTTTCTAGAAAGATACATTAGTGCATATATTGCACTTGAATATGGTACGTACTTCTTGACCAAACAATTCTTAATTTTCTTCGTGAGGTCGAAGTGGATCTTTCGCTACATTCAATAACCACACAACCATATGTGTTCTTAAAGAATGTGTTTTATCCATGTAAAATCATTTCAACACTTTCATAACATAAGTGGATTGATACACATATATCTCATTATTAAAGTGTTCAATTTGAAGACCCAAATAAAATTTCGTTTTACCAATGTCTTTCATTTCAAATTTCCTCTTGAGGAAAACCACGGCCTTTGATAACTTTGTAGGAGTCTTAATGATATTCAAATCATTAACATATACAGAAATTATCACATATTCATATCCAAATATTTTAATAAAAACATAATGACATATAGGATCATTGTTATACCCCTCATTAATCAAGAATGCATTCAAACAATTGTACAGTATGCAACCAGATTGCTTTAATCCATATAAGAATTTTCTCAACTTGACTAAATACATGTTTTGAGAATTCTCGTTTTTCATTATAGGTACCTTTAATCCCTCAAGGATTGTCATGTAAATATATTTCTCTAATGAGCCGTACAAATAAGCTGTAACGACATCTGTTAGACGCATTTCAAGTTTTTCTTGCACTGCCAGACTTATTAAATAACGAAAAGTTATTGCATCCACCACAGGAGAATAAGTCTCCTCATAATCAACAGGGCCTTTGGGTAAAACCTTGTGAGAAAAACCGGTCTTTATACCTCACGATTTCATTTTTCTCATTTCCTTTCTGCACTAATACCCATTTATGCCCCACGACTTTTATATCATTAGGTGTACGGACAACAGGTCCGAAACTTTTCTTTTAATAAGAGATTGTAATTCTACATTTATTGCGTCTTTCCACATTGGTCAATCATCTCGTTTCTTACATTTATCAATAAATGTAGGTTTAGGATCCTCACCATCTTTCATTATATTGAGCGCTACATTATATACAAAAATATCATCGACGTCGATTTCATTTCGATTCCATCTTTCTCCTGTTCTGACATAATTGGTCGATATTTCATCATTTTCGGGCACCTGAAATATCATTTTCTGGGACTTTAAGTAGTATGTCAAAATTTTCAACATGAATGTTCACATTATGACCATCCTCAATATTTGCTCCTTTTCTTTGTCGAGAATTTTTTGGAACCGAGAGGTCTGCCATGCTTCAGCCGTGCCATAGACCTATTTGCAATGGAAGATGGTCCTTCAGGGACATCAAATATTAGGAGCATTAGCAGCTGGAATATGTAATTTTGTAACTCTTTTAAGGTCAGTAAATGCGTTTGGCAGTTGATTCGCAATCTTTTCAACTTCAAGTTCACACTACTTTGTACGAGGATCTATGAAATTCAATGATAATTCATTTCAAGAAATATTCCTTGCAAGCTGCTTGCTTTCCCCCTTAATGTTGGAAAAATTTCTTCATCAAAATGACAATTAACAAACCTTGCCATGAATAGATCTCCGTTCAATGGTTCTAAGTATTTAATAATAGACGGAGGTTCATACCCAACATATACCCCATTCTCCTTTGGGGATTCATCTTTGTGCATTGTGGTGGAGCAATCAGTACATATACAACACATCCAAAAGTTTTTAGATGAGATATATTTGGTTCCTGACCTTGAACCATTTGTACAGGGGAAATGTTATGATAACTTGTTGGCTTGATGCGCACAAGTGCTGCCGCATGAAATATATCATGACCTCAAGCTGAAATAAAGAGTTTAGATTTCATTAATAATGGTCATGAAATAATTGAATACGCTTAATAAGTGATTCAACAAGACTGTTTTGTGTATGAATTAATATGCATGAGCAACCAGATGCTCAATATGTATTTCAATTGATATACAATAATCGTTGAAAGTCTAAAAATTCACCAGTATTATCAAGACGGATTGTCTTAATTGCATTATCAGGAAACTGTGCTCGCAATCGTATTATTTGTCCCAGTAACTTTGCGAAAATCAAATTGCGAGATAGCAATAAGTATACATGGTACCACTTAGTCGATGCATCAATCAAAACCATATATAAATGGTCCACTTGACGGATGTATATGTCTTGCATATATCCCCTTGAATTCGTTCCAAGAACATAAGATTTTCATGCTCAACTTTAGCTGGTGATGGTCTTAGAATTAATTTCTCTTGTGAACAAGCAACACATGAAAATTCATTGGGATGTAGTATTTTTCGATTTTTCAATGGATGTCCACATGAATTTTTTACAATTTTTCGCATCATTATAAAACCGGGATGGCCCAACCGGTCATGCCAAACATTAAATTCGGTAGTGATCTTTTGGTTTACTACGACATAAATTTCAATTGTTCTTATGCTCGTGTAATATAAACCCGAGGACAAAGCGGGTAATTTCTCCAACATACATTTATTTCCCGCAACAATTGTAGTAATATTAAGATACTCAATATTGCCTTCATTTGTAGTCTCAATATGATATCCATTCAAACGAATATTTTTATAACTCAATAAGTTTCTTTGAGACTTTCAAGAGAATAAGGCATCATTGATAATGAATTTTGTCCCTCCGGGTAATAGAATAGTGGCTCTTCCAAAGCCTTTATATATTTGCTTCTCTCCATTTTAAATGTGAGAATAATTTCTTATTGTTGAATATAGTGTGCATTGTAGCACTATCCACGAGACATAGATCTCCACATTCTTCATTAAATGTTGATGTTGTCATACCATTTTCCATTTCAAAAAAAATACAAAAGTAAGAAATTTACAATCTAATTATTTTATTTTTTAAGGTATATAAAAATGTAATAGTCATTCATATTATAAAAGATAAAAATACTAAGGCATTGCATAACATAAAAAAAAAAAAAAAAACATTACATAATAGATTATCGAAGGAAATTATATTTGAATATTATAAACTCTAATTACCACCTTCAAGTGGGCAAGGTAATCATCAACATCAAATTTTGTTATGACAAACATCTTGTTATCGAATTCACTATTCACACAATTTATTTCAACCCTTTTCTCTTTTCCTTTAATGTTCAGAAATTTATTTTCCCTTTTTAGAACCTTTAAAAATTCGGACGAGTATTATAATCATTTTAAAATCCGTTTCGCTCAAAACCGCGTCTGGGGCCTATGTTTTCATAAAAAACTCATTATTTTTACCCAGCCACCAAGAGACATGAAAGTAGTTCAAAATATTTAGTAAAACCCTTCTCACGATATTGTTGTTGCAATATCACATTAGAATCATGAAATGTGGAGAGTGTCTTTTCAAGCATACCATCATCACTAATATTTTTTCCACATAATTTTAATTGAGAAGTGATTCTCAACATAGTTAAATTGTACTCACTCATAGATTTATAATCATATATTTCTTTAAGATTTATCCACAATTAAAGTGGATCTTTCACCGTGAGGTATTCAACTTTCAATTCTTCATCAAGATAGTGGCAAAGGAAAATCATGGCTTTGGGCCTTTGGCCGTATTTTTTATTATATGCTTGATTTGCCACTTTTATGGAATCCCCAAGACCCATGGCATCCAAATGAATTTCAACATTAAGAATTCATTACAACTTTTTTCAGTAATATCAATAGCCACAAATTTTAAGTTTTGTCAAGTTTGACATGTTGAAAACTATCAAATAGACAAGAGATTGATTAATTGCAAAATAACATAATCATTAAAATAGTAATGAAATAAGAGGTGACAAATAAACATTGTAAGATAATAGTTTCTAAACATTTCGATACATACCTCCGTACAATACCTGAGATTTATCACTATCTGAATTTCGTCGGTAGAAATATTTTACGAGCTTCGTGCTGATAACGTGTTGTGAAACAACTTAAAAATATAACTCCATACACTAAATAAGTGAACAAGATGTAGAGATAACATAGAATTACTTTATTCCACTTCAAGTGATTACTATAACATTTGCACCCCTATTTATAGGTCTTATTACAAGTTTGAAAAGATGAAATGAGAGGTGCACTATAAATGTAGGTACATGAACAACCAAAAGACACATAGTGGGTATTAAGGAGAAAGTAATGGGCATTCATACAAATAAAATAATATTCAAGTGATTACTAAGTCGTTCCAAACATTTATTTTATATTGTGATAAAAAACGTGTGACAAAAGGCCTTTTTTCTTGTAGTGGATGTGAATGTTTGGAATGACTTAGTTCGTCACTGGAACGATCCTGAAACAATTAAGAAGTGCGAGTAGACTCGTAAGAACCGCTTATCCGAGCCTGAAGGTTCGGGTACTGGCCATGGTACTCATAAAGGCGGAGCTCATGGAGCAGCAGAGGTCGCACGACGCATTGTAAGTATTTGTGGTCAATTATAATTAATTTTAGTTAATTATTTAGTTTATTTATACGTATATGTCTTCGATTCAAAATACAGGAGGAGAAGATGGGACGCCCTGCATACGACTGGGAGATAATTGAATATTACCGATTATAGCGAACCATATCGATACTCTATCAAAAAAATTGATATTAAAAAAAATCATACCGAATTTTTGGTACGATATATCGGTATGAATTTTTTTACCAAAAATATTGAACCATCATTTCATACTGAAATACCGATATACGAATTCATATTGAAATAACGCTTTATATCGAAATTAATTATTTAAGGTTATTTTATTTAAGTTTTAAAGTTTTAAGTTATTTTAATTTAAAAAATAATATAAAATATAAAATTATATTAGTATAAAATTGAAATTTTATTAATGTTTCGGTATTTGGGTATACCGATTCATACCGAATATTGAATTTTTTTCAGTATACCGAAATACCTCGATATGATCATTTTTCATATCATTGTCGTACCGAAAATTTCGGTGCGATATCATACCGAGAAATTTGGTATACCGAAAATCTTGATATATTTTCGGTACAAAATTTTACATGTGCTACTAGAAATAGGACACCTCCTATTATTTCAAGTTCACTGGCAAATTCTCCCTCTTCCAACAATTGTTGCACCATATATTTGGGCATAGATGTTATCTTCCTACATTTACAAATTTTTAAAATATATTATCCTACCCCCACAAGCCTGTAAATATATATATATATATATATATATATATATATATATATATATAAATATAGAACAATCATGCAAATCAAGAGCAATTTGAGCCCGATTTTGTCTAATTTAGCCTCGGTTGTCCTACACTAATATATTTTAAAACATAGAATACTATGCCCATAAAATTGTTATCCTTAATAGTCAACCCCCCCTAAATTACAGGCCTAAAAGAACATTTCCCTCCAAATAACCCTTAATAGAAAAGGATAGACTAGAATGCTTTCTAATACCCAAATGCCATTTTCCGGCTGGAATGCTCTAGCGATGATAAAGTAATAAATGAAACAAATTTTATATCAAAGGATTAAGAGAGCAAGTTTATTCTTTAAATGCATTAATTTCATATAATATATTTCATTATTGATTTAAAAAAAAAAAAGTATCTATAAATAATTTTTGTTGTTCTATGCCTCAGAATAATTTAAAAGTATATGCCACAGTTTATTATTAATAATAATGATATAATAATTAATTAGTATGTAAATAATTTTCAACTATTCCATAAAATATAATTTGACTTTGTGAATTTTTATTTTTGTAACCGTTATTATAAATTCCTTAAATTATGTTAATTAATTAAGTTAATCAGTAATTAATCATAATAAAGATTTAATAATTTAAAAATTCAACCATTTTTTTTTATTCACATTAACCTTTTTTTTTACATTAAATGTATAACAATGACAATATCAAAGGATTGAGAGCAAGTATTTTTAAGCTTATTTAGGCAAAGCCATCATCATTTTTAAAATTCTACATTTTAAAATCTATCAATTCTTATTATTTTTATGGATTAAGTTTTAATCTAAATTCTTTATGATATATGATCTCTCACACACACGCATATATATATAAATATGATGTTTAGGAATATCTTTCAATAAGTTAAACTTGAATAAATAGAATTAGTCGTTAATGAATGGAGACAAAATGAAATATTTGTGTAGTGGAGATTCTGACGTACGTTGTAGGGTAATTTGGAATTGAACCTCTCATTTCGATTTTTTTCTTTGAGATTTTATTTTATTTTTATATTGTACATTATTTTAATTTTATGTTCGTAAATATGGTATATACAACCTAATTTAGTGCATGAAATGAATAGTGGTAAGTGGCTAGCACTATGAAATTTGCATGCGTAAAAATGACGCAATTAACCCCTAAAAACAACATATTTAGGAATATTTTTTAATAAATCAGTGATATATCCAATGGTTAGTATATTTTTCCTTTTTTATTTATGGGTTAATTGAATTTTTTTTACCACCTTTAGCGTATTTATCAATTACATTATATTCTTTTTTTCTTTGCAATTTGATGCACCATATTTTTATGTTTTACAATTCGATGCACCAATATATTTTTCGATGCACTAATATTTATGTGGCAACATTAATCAAAATCATAATTATTCCTCTATTGTCTTAGAAAATATTCCTCTGTCGAATTGCAAAGAAAAAAAATGTTGTAATTAAACATTTATTTATTGACAAATTCTTCTATACAATTGAGTGGATAGATACGTACACTTGGATTTTAATGTTCAATTTACCCAATTTAATATTTAACCTCAATATTTGACTCAATTCATTGAAACTCAATTTCAATTGCATGTATAGGTGCAACCAATCACATCCAAATATCACCTTATTTATTTATTTATTTATTTATTTATGCAATCAACATATATTATCTATTTATAATTCTAAATACATGTATTTATGTTATAGAAAATTTAGCATGTGCAATTTATGAGTAATTTTTAAATCTTACTACAACTATAATATTTTAATAGGTATATTGTGTGTTGAATCTGTCAAGACTATACACACGCGTACGTTTTGGTACATCTAAACAAATGCTTCCATTATTTTATTTCATCTTACGGAAGAATAATAACTTATTTTCTTTCATGTATGAAGTCAACGACTCTGAGTAATCGAGAATGGTTAGAAAATCTATCATTTCACAAAAATGTGGTGGATTATCTATAATTGACAAATAAAAACTATATACAAAAAGAAAAAGACTTAGAGCTATAAATTTACAAGTTGACCCAAAGGGTTGAGCGCCATGCATTAAAACATTGCACAAAAAATCTCTTCCTACGTATAAAACTCGGGTCAAAGAAAAAATGTACACTCCTCTAAACCAACCAAAATGATAACACACAAAGCAAACCTAAAATGACTAAAAACATAATTGAACCTCAACTCACGCAAGGACTCATGGAGGACTCACGGTGAATTATCAATAATTGGTTAGTTTGTATCATGTTTTATGTCATTTTAAATACGGAGTAATATTTTACTATTTATATTAGTTATTATTAAATACGTCTAAGGATACAATCCTTACCCTTATCCACCTCCACAACAAGCCTACTATCCACCACCTCCACCTCATCCATATCCACTCCATCAACACCCATATCCTCCACTTTACCAATATCCTCCACCTCAACAAATCCAAGAAGAATATGTTCCTCCACCTCAACATATAGAAGAACCTCAACGTGTGTACCATGGAAGGCCAATGAGGGAATATTTTGAGCCTCAACCTAGGGAGCATTACGATGGGTTGGCAAGACCAAGGGTGGAGGCAAACAACTTTGAGATTAGTGCCTCTTTATTAAGGATGTTGAGGGAGAGACAATTTGAAGGAAGGACATAGGAAGGATTTGAGGAAGACCCGAATGAACATCTTGCTCAATTCTTGGAGATAGCCGACACTCTCAAGCAAAATGGAGTGTCGGAAGATGCTAAAAAGATGAGGCTATTTCCGTTTACATTGTCGGGGAAAGCAAAAGCTTGGCTACAATCAAGCATTCCCGCCGGAGAAGTGAGGACGTGGGAAGATTTGAAGAAAAGATTTCTATTGAAGTACTACCCTCCTTCAAAGACGATGAAAGCCAAGCAAAAGATCTCTATGTTCAAACAAGGTCCAAATGAGAGAATCAAAGAAGCATGGGAAAGGTTTACGAGTCTTCTCATCACATGCCCCCATCATGGTTTCCCAATAGAACAAACAACTTGTTGGTTCGTTGGTGGGTTACGATTGGAAGATCAACACCACATTGATGCTTGTGCGGGGGGTTCAATTTGGATGAAATCGGTGGAGGAGATCAATGACATAATCTAAGGGATATCAAGCAATACTTTCAAGACGAGAGTAGACCGTGGAGCACAAAATCGGGTAGCCCAAGTGGATGCTAATGATAGCATAAAAGCAATGATGACTACACTCATTGAAAAGGTGAATGTTTTATCTCAAACAAGAGATAATCATTTATCCTTTGTGCAAGAAGATCCTCAAATGGGACATATGGAAGAAGTGCAATACATGGGTCAACAAGGATATCCACAAAATTTTCAATGGAATCGACAATATCAAGGCCAACCACCATATCAAAATCGTGGTCAAGGATATCAAGCTCCTAATATTGTCTCTAATGATTTGTTGCCAATAATTGGTTAGTTTGTATCATGTCAAGGATTTCTCTAACACTTCTTTAACTCATTCTATTTCTTAATTTCTATGTGATTCTATGATTGTCTCTAATGATTTGTTGCCAAGTTCTTATAGGGAATCAATAGAAGAAGTTGATGCAATGGAGATGAGAAGGAGACCTCCAATACTACCACTTCATATCCCCGTTGAAGGAGGACAAGGCCCGGAAGAAAAGAAGGAAAAGATGAAGCCATTACCGGAGCACCTCAAGTATGCTTACTTGGATAACGAAATGAGGTACCCCGTTATAGTTTCCTCTTTGTTGAATGATGTTGAGTTGGAAAAATTGTTGGTTGTGCTTGCTAGGAATAAGAAAGCCTTAGGTTGGACCATTGATGACTTGAAGGGTATTAATCCGTCTATATGCATGCATATGATTAGGACCGAGAGTGATGTTAAACCTATAGTCCAACCACAAAGACGAGTAAATCCTATATTGCAAGAAGTCATTAGGAAAGAGGTTATCAAATTCTTAGACTCGGGTATGATTTTTCCTATTAGTGATAGTCCGTGGGTATCACCATTGCATGTCGTGACTAAAAAAGGGGGAATGACGGTCATCATGACCGATAAAAATGAGGTAATTGCTACACGGGTAGCAACCGAGTGGAGAGTGTGTGTGGATTATAGAGAGTTGAATAAGGCTATATGTAAGGACCACTTTCCCCTCCCCTTTATGGATCAAATGCTAGATAGGCTTGGTGGATTTGCTTACTATTGCTTCCTCGATGGTTATTCCGGGTACAATCAAATAATGATTGCCCCCGAAGACCAAGAGAAGACAACCTTCACATGTTCCTATGGAACGTTTGCTTGGAGACGCATGCCTTTTGGGTTATGCAATGCACCGGCAACATTCCAAAGGTGCATGATGTCTATTTTTCATGATTTGATTGAGAGAGTTATGGAAGTTTTCATGGATGACTTTTCAGTTTTTGGTACTTCATTTGACACATGTTTGGAACATTTGGAGTTAGTGCTTAAACGATGCCAAGATACCAACCTTGTCCTTAATTGGGAAAAGTGTCATTTCATGGTCAAGGAGGGGGTGGTACTTGGTCATCATATATCATCTCAAGGTTTGCAGGTTGATCGGGCAAAGATAGTGGCAATAGAGAAGCTTCCTCCTCCATCAAACGAGAGAGGAATTCGTTCATTTTTGGGGCACGCCGGCTTTTATAGACGGTTCATTAAAAATTTCTCTAATTTATCTAAGCTCCTTTCACACTTACTTGAGAAAGATGTTCCTTATGTTTTTGATGATGCTTGTTTGAATGCTTTTAGTGCCTTGAAGGAAGCGTTGATCAACACTCCCATCTTAGTAGCACCGAATTGGAAGGAACCGTTTACATTGATGTGTGATGCTAGTGACGTGGCAATGGGGGTAGTTCTTGGCCAAGTAAGGGAGAAGATTTTCCGGGCTATATACTATGCATCCAAAACATTCAATGGAGCTCAATTGAATTACACCACTACGGAAAAGGAACTTCTAGCGGTGGTGTACGCGTTCGATAAGTTTCGACCCTACCTAGTAGGTGCGAAAACTATCGTTTACACGGACCACGCCGCTATCCGTTACCTCATGGGAAAGAAAGATGCAAAACCAAGGCTAATCCGATGGATCCTACTTCTTCAAGAATTTGACATTGAGATCAAGGATAAGAAGGGGAGTGACAATGTTATAGCCGACCATTTATCCCGGATTGAGAGGGCTAAAGAGTTCAAAGAAGAGTTTGGAGATGTAAAAGAAGAGTTCCCGGATGAGCGTTTATTTCGTGTCCAAGGATCATTTGTGGGAAAGATTCATGATGAAGGTCCTTGGTATGCGTATATTGCCAACTACTTGGCAAGTGGGAGCATGCCATTTGGGGCAAACACTTATGAGAAAAAGAAGTTCTTGAAGGATGTTGAGAGCTACATTTGGGACGACCCCCATTTGTTGAGAAGGGGTGTCGATTCCATAATTAGGAAGTGTGTCCCGAAGGAGGAATGTGAAGATATCATGAATCATTGTCACTCGTCTCCGTGTGGTGGACATTATGGGGGTGAAAAGACAGCTCTAAAGGTGCTCCAATCTGGATTTTATTGGCCATGGGTGTTCCGGTCTTGTAAGGAGTTTGTACTTCGATGTGATAAATGTCAACGTAGTGGTGGGATTTCCAAGAAGAACGAGATGCCTTTGAACAACATCGTAGAGGTTGAGTTGTTTGATGTGTGGGGGATAGACTTCATGGGTCCGTTTCCGTCTTCCAATGGTTTTACCTACATTTTACTTGGGGTTGACTATGTGTCAAAGTGGATTGAGGTCGTTGCTACAAGGGCTAACGATGCAAACACTGTGATGACCTTTTTGAAGGGAATCTTCACTCGATTTGGTGTTCCTAGAGCTCTCATAAGTGATGGGGGGAGTCATTTTGTAAACAAGATGATGGAGAGGCTTCTTGCAAAGTATGGTGTTACACACAAGGTAGCAACTCCATATCACCCCCAAACCAATGGGCTTGCCGAAGTTTCGAATCGTCATATCAAGAAGATTTTGGAAAGGACGGTGAGCACTAGCCGAAAAGATTGGGCAAGCAAGCTTCCGGATGCTCTTTGGGCATATAGGACGGCATATAAGACTCCACTTGGTATGTCTCCCTACCAATTAGTTTTTGGGAAGGCTTGTCATCTTCCCATTGAGGTGGAACACCAAGCACTTTGGGCTTTAAGGAAAGTAATCTTGGACAGCGATTTGTGTGGAGAGAAAAGGGTCCTTCAATTGCACGAACTTGAGGAGTTTCGTGAGGACGCCTATGCAAGCTCCCAATTATTTAGGGAGAAGACAAAAAGATGGCATGACGCACGGCTATCCATGAAAATCTTTGAAGAGGGGGATGAAGTGTTACTCTACGATTCAAGGTTAAGTTTATTCCCCGGAAAGTTGAAATCAAAATGGAAAGGGCCATTCCGTGTAAAGAAAGTGTATCCTACGGGCTTCCTTGATCTTGAGAACGAAAAAGGAGAAGAATTCAAAGTGAATGGCCATCGGGTTAAGCATTACTACTCCCTTCCCGACAAGGGGGTAGTACATCTAGTTGGTCTTCGTGACCCTTAACCTAAAGGAGTTTCGTCCGGCATAGGACGTTAAACCTAGCGCTAAATGGGAGGCAACCCATTTTTACTTGCTTTATTCCTCTTTTTGTTTATTTCGTTTTGTTTGAATAAGTGTGAGTAGTTGATGTTCTTTTTGTGAAGAGCTCTTTTGTAGGTCAAAAATACCCACGTGGTGGAGGTCCTACGTCGTGGATAAAAGTTTTGAGAAGTAAAGAAGATTGGAGTTGATAGCCATCATGAGGTACACCTCGTCCCAAACTTAATATTGCTTTGCAATATCTAAGTTTGGGGGGGTAGGGAAATTTTCTTGTGATATATTGTACTTGAGTTGTGATATTTTTGAACACTTGTCATTGATGTATAGTGGGTTGGAATGTAATTCTTGACTAGTGTTTGATTTATGTGCATGGTGGTTGTTGACACAAATGAGAGTGGTTTTGATGATTGATTTTGAGATTTATGGTGAATGGTGTGATATTGATTGAGATTGGGAATCATTGCAAGTTTTTGGTGCAAAATCTTATTCCAACACTATTTTTCCAAACTTTAATTGCGTGCAATGAAAAGTTTTGGGGGGTATGTTCGTTTATGTAATTCGATTAGCACCAAAAACCATGCATCGTAATTGATGTTTGAATTGTTCACTTGTGAAAACAGCGTGAAGTTGGGAAATTGGAGTCAAATCGAGCAAAAATTTGAAAAAATGGAGAGAAGGTCGAGCCATTGGGCCACCCGGCCGGGCCACTTTTGGCCCACGACCGGGCGGCCTATTTGCCCAAAGACGAAGGTTTCGCCCGGCCGGGCCACTCAGCCGCCCGGCCGGGCCGTTCACTCCAGCAAAAAAGGGCTCAAAGACGAAAGTTTCGCCCGGCCGGGCCACTCAGCCGCCCGGCCGGGCCGTCCACTCAGCCGCCCGGCCGGACCGTCCACTCAGCCGCCCGGCCGGGCCGTCCACTCCAGGTTAAAAAAAAATTTGCGAAGGTTCCGCCCGGCCGGGCCATTCAGAGCCGCCCGGCCGGGCCGCGTCGAGGTAAAGATTTTTTTTAATTTTTATGGGTCTAAACCCGACCCAAACGGACCACGACCCTACCCACTCGGCCCACATCCCTTTAAAACCCTAACACACTCAAAACACACACACCCACTCTTGAGAATTGGTCTTTAACTTCTCTCACCAAACAAGTCTCACTTTTCTTCAAATTTCTCTTGATTTCTCTTGCAAATTCTTCAAGAAAGTCAACACCCAAGGTATGTAACTCATTCGCCTTAATTTTCTAGCAAGATTGAGCAAAGTTTTGAAGTTCTTGAAGGTATTTTTTGCATGTGCAGGGAAAGTGACGAAAATTTGAATTTGACATGGGTTTGTTGATTTCTTGGTTATTTCTTCCATGGGCTTTGTGTATTATTGTTTGTTATTGGTAAATAATGAATGACAATGCTTAATTTCAAATACCCATGAAGAAATTTGAAGAATTTAGGGCTAGAATTGTGAAATTGTGCTTACATGAGAATAATTGATGTTCTTGGGCATTTTGTGTTTAATTTAGGAGCATGTTGGTTTGTAAGGATGATATTTTATTGGATATTGCTTATCCATACTATGATTGAGTGAACATAAGTGCTATTGTTGAGTTTTGTAAAATTTTGTTCTTTCAAGCCTTTTTACAAATACTTTGTAGGCATGATTTTTATAAAGAAAGTGAGAGTAGATTGTGGGTAATTGAGAAAAGAGTAAATTTTTGGATGAATTTGGTTGAGCATGATAGAATAACACATGGGCTTTGTTTAGTTGAGAATGTTGATACTTGATTTGTTGGAATTAGGTGCAAAAGTGGAACTTTGTACACTAATGAATTGTGGAAAGAACATTCTAACTAATGGAGTTTATTGTTGTTCATTTGTAGAAAAATGTCAAGAAAGGAGAAGGAAGCTCAAGACGTAGGGATCTTGTGGACGAGCTTTGCTTTGAAAGATGTGGGAAAAGACCATCTAAATGGGGAATCGACTTGGGTGCAAGAGGAAAAGATTATATTGAGACTTTTTCAAGAATTGCAAACTCAAAGCTTCGACCCACACGATATCCGGATTACTTTTTCATGTTTCAAATGGAAATCAAGGACGACGTGCATGAATTGTTCAACAACATAGGGTGGGGGAATTTACTCGAGCTCACAAACGAGACATACGAGGAGCTATCGATTGAGTTCATGGCAACCTTGAGGGAAGAAGAGCCAACGAATGGCATTCCGGCCGGAATAACTTTCCGATTAGGAAACGAAGATAGATATCTCTCATGCCCCGAGTTAAATGACATCTTTGGAACATCATGTGAGGAAGACCTTGACGTCTATGATCGGATGAACACATATGGTGAAGATGGGTTTTGGAAGAGGTTAGCCCGTAAGAATCAATACGATGCTCCTGTTTACTCCTCTAGTCATTCAAAGGCCTCACTTTTGCAGAATCCGGTGTTTAGATATGTGCACCGAATCATCGCCAACATTGTGTTTGGGAGATTTGAGGCCGGATCTGTAAGGAGAGAGGAACTTTTTATCATTAGGAGTATGGTGTTCGGGGAGCAAGTCAATATGGGTGCATTCTTGCTTGATCATTTGTTGACTATGATCAAGCGGAATATTCCGAATTTCACAATGGGTGGAATAGTCACGACTATTGCTCAATACTTCGAGATTGATTTAAGCGGCTACACTTTGGTTGAAGGAGGAGGAAGGCTCGATTTACACACTATGAGGAGGATGCATATGGTTAAATTGGATGAAAGGATTAACGAACATGTTTGGAGCATTGAAGATGGTGAAAAGTTCTTTCCGATGCCATACCCCGTGTTAACTACTTATAGGAGGAGGGAAAATTGGGATATGGCTTCCCCACATCACTTGGAGGTTATTAGAGCTCTGGAGGCCAATGAACGTATCCCAAGGTTTCGAATCGAGGTGCCTCCACAAGGACCAACCGAAGATGAGCTCGATCAAGAGTTTAACCAAGAATTTTTGCAAGATGCGCCTCATGCTTCTCCTCACCATCATCATAGGGGTGAGTCATCCGCTAATCCTTCATTCCATGAAGGCCCAAGTCGTGCACAGAGAGAGGCCCCACACGTATCACATGTGTATTCAAGAAGGTCAAATGAAGCAAGGAACCAAGCCGGAGGAATTAATGAGATCACTGGAGCAATTAGAGGCTTGCAAACGAGTTTTGATACTCGGTTTTCAGCGGTCGAGGCAAGCATCACAAGTTTGGGAGCAAGGCAAGAGTCGGTGGAGAACGAGCTGAGATTTATAGGGGAGAACCAACGAGCCTACAACGCATGGATGATGCAATACGGATTTCCTGGAGCCCCTCCACCACATCAATGAAGAGCATGCTTGGTTCACCTCTTATTCCTTATGCATTACCTTGTTCTTGTTCTTGTTATTCATTTGACATTTTGAAAGTCTAGTTATGTGGGGGCATGTAAGGATAATGGGATGATTTTATTTGTCTTGTGGTTTTGTGTGGATTGATGTTTTGTTTATTGATTTGAAATGTGTGAGTGGGGATGTGTGTGAAGGAATGTTAAAGATTGTGTTTTGGTTGTGAAATTGTTGAATGGTATGATCATTGAGACACATTTGATGATGAGTTGTTTTGAATTTTATTCCTTGAATTTGTACATATTTGGGATGAATCATCATGTTTATGTTGTTGTCATCTATTCGTCTATGGATGTTTTGCATACACAATAAGTTATGTGTGATGATGATTGATGAATGATTGAGTATTGAATGAACCGGTGAGAGTTGAGCTTTGAACCGAACATTAATCCGGTTTATTTCATTCTAGAGTGGATCAATTCATTGCTTGTTTTCTAGAACTTGCCCAAGTTCTTGCTTGAGATCATACTTGTGTGATACGTTGAGATATGATGTAGGCCATCTTTCGTACTACAAGTCACTTAGCCATATTTTTCCCAATAACCAAAGAATTCTTCCGTAGTTAGCCCGTTTGAGCTTGAGTTCTCATTCTCTTGGCAACCTACCATGTTTAACCATTTAGCTTTTTGAGCCTTTGATGTCCAATTCTAGTGGAGAACAAAAAGAAAGTGGTAAAACATATGCTTAAGTGCCTTTGGTTTGAAGAGAAAAATTGGCAAGGTTGTGAACAGTTCTTGACTGACTTCTTAGCCAAGGAGGAGAAGAAATCTCCATCACGCAGTCCGTTAGTAAGAGCATTGATCTTCACCTCCGGAGAGGCTGTAGGGACCTCCAGGGCTGCTTGATTGAACCTCCGGAGAAAGGCTCTCAAACTCTCGCTCTCCCCTTGCCTCAGATTGAAGAGGGTCAGAGACTCAGAGTGGCCCGCGACTGCCTCCGGGCACTTGCAAATTGATGGAGGAATAATTCACTGAACTCCTCCCAGGATCGAATGGTATTGGGTTCCAGTTGGGTGAACCACTGCTGTGCTGCTTTTGCCAAGGTAGTCAGGAACACTATACACTTGATTCCCTCTCCATATCGATGTAATAACGCCGCACTCTCAAATCTTACTAGGTGTTCGTACGGATCCGCCGTCCCATCGTATTCAAAGTTGAGGGGCTTGAAGTTGAATGGCAGTTCATCCTGTAATATGTTAGGAGAAAACTGACATCCAGAGACATAAGCAGATCTACCTGCCCGATTAGTCATCTGTTTCCTCATATCCCTCATTTCCTTCTGTAGGGCCTGCAGTTGGTCGCTGACTGGTCTTGGGTATGTATCATCTGTACTTTCTTCTACTTCGGGGAGCTCCATCTCTCGAGACGCCAGATCTGCATTCCTTCTTGTGTTCCGAGGGGGAACACTTCTTTCTGCTCGAGAAGGCACTTTCTCGTCCCCTTCTGCCCGCACTCCTGCGTCTTTGGAGAATACATGGGAGGCCCCTGGTGCCTCTTCTTGGGGTTTCGGAGTAGGTATCTCCGCATTCATCGGTGTAGTTCTTGGGACCTGACCTCCTTGAGCCGCGAAAGCTCTTTCTACAGCCTGCTTAATAAGGGCATTCAATTGGTCTGGAGAAACCAGACATGGTTCCGAGTTTGGAGTATCCCCCTGTTGGGGATCTGAAGTCCAGACCGCTGGGGCTTCCGTGATCGCCGTTATCCCTTCTCCGATCGGCAGGGGATGGTTTTCATCGCCCAAACATCAGCCTCCCTTCGGTGTGGGATCAGTCGGCAAAGGGGGATTTTCCCCTGGAAGAGTTTTCTTCCCTAAAGTAGGCGTGATTGTGTTATTTCCTCCGCCCATCGCTCGAACAAATAGAAATTCGTGAGAAGATCTCTCAAATCGTTCCCACAGACGGCGCCAGTTGATGTGCCAAAAATTGCACGGATGGATTAGATATCGTTGGAGTCAGATATCCGAATTCCCGAACGCGTATGAATGATCCGAGTATGCTGCTTCCTTTGAAATGACCTTCCAGAACCTGCAAAAGACACGCCAGAGGGGAGTTCGGCGCGGACACTCCGATGCCTAAGTCAGAATAATTATGAGCAACTTAGTAAATTGAGTAAAGTTAGAGATCGTAACCTGAAAATGTACCTAGGTTTACCTATTTATAGAGAATTCCCACCTAAAAGGAAGTTAGGTTTTCCTTCTCTTTCGGACCTGCACTTTGGACTCGGCCCTACTATGTTGACAGGGTCTTCCACTCTCTCACTCCCTGAAAAACTGCCACCACTCCCCCTAGTGGACTCCATCCGCTGGGATAAAGGAGGAACGAGTCTTCCTTCATCCAATCTCGGGCCGTTTCGTACGGGACTCCTCCTAAATCTTCGGTCTACTAATTCTTATCAGGATTAGGTCTTCCTGATATCTCTCCCCTGGGTGGAGCTCCCTCCGGAGGGACATCCGGAAGAGATTCTTTATTCAAAGAGTATTCCTTAATCCCATATCTCCTCATTTATCTTATCCTATATACACGTGTCGACTTCTTATGAAATGACAATTTTAAGCCGCATCAATTAGTGTTAGATTTTTTTTTTATGAATATTGATCATATGTATTTCAGAAATTTTATTGAATTGCTGGTTTTTTATTTAAATATTAATTTAATATTTCTTCTGTTGTTTAATCCACGTCATAAGATACGTTTATGCTAAAATTAAGTGTGAACAATAATCATATTGAATTGAGATGAAATATGCATTTTATACGAATATGAGAAAGATGCTTGTGTGTCTGCATTTCTACTCTATTTGAGGCTCGAGCACATGAACAAGAAAATAGCCTTTTTTTGGTTTTCAAGGTTTACTTAACATCGATATCGACCGTGCAACCAGGCATGGTTGTTGGACCGTGAAAGTGAGCACCTACAACACATTTTTTGAATTGCACGGTTTACTGAGAATTCTTCCAGGACATTTCTATTTACCCGGGTGACTGAGTATCGACCGTGCAACTGTGTACGGTTGTTGGACCGTGCAACTGAGAATTCTTCCAGGACATATTTCTATTTACCCGGGTGACTGAGTATCGACCGTGCAACTGTGCACGGTTATTGGACCGTGCAACTGTGCACGGTTGTTGGACCGTGCAACTGAGAATTCTTCCAGGACATGTTTCTATTTACCCGGGTGACTGAGTATCGACCGTGCAACTGTGCACGGTTGTTGGACCGTGCAACTGAGAATTCTTCCAGGACATGTTTCTATTTATCCGGGGTGACTGAGTATCGACTGTGCAACTGTGCACGGTTGTTGGACCGTGTAACTGAGAACCCTAACACGTCTTCGATGGAATTGGGGAAGAAAAATATACTACTAAGTACTTTTAATTTAATTACTTTATTATTTAATTATTTTTGTATTAGTTAATTTAATTTATATATATATAATTGTGCTTAATATATAAAAGAAGGGTAGAATAGTAATTGTGATTCCTATATATATATATATATTTTTTAAAAATTATATTTATAAAAGAAGGGTATTATAGTAAATAACAAAATACAATTTAAAAAATAATTTAATTAATTAAAACCTGTATAACATGTAGCAGGTTCATACGACGCATACAACGCCACGTGGCGCATTTCGACGCGCTGACTATATAGTCACTTTGTACTATTTGACTACACTAAGAAAAACCCTACATTGTAATGAAACAACTAATACTTTTAAAAATACACTCAAAATGCAAATCAATTGCACAGTGAAACTGCTTTGCATTAAGACTTCACTAGAGTTGGTTTTATATAAAGGGTTTTACCATACAACCGGTTTGTAATTATCACTTTATGGTACAGCTACTAATACTTTTTAATGAAACAACAAATACTTCAAAACTAATAATTTCTAAATTATACACATTACTATTTAAAAATACACTCAAAATGCAAACTAGTTGCACGGTAAAACTGATTTGCATAACACGTTACCGTATTTTTCAAATTATAGACATTATTTCTTTATGCTCTTGCTAAACAATTGCTTATTGATTTTGTTAATTTTGTAGATGGGAGAAGTATCAAAATGAAGATATAGCAGCCCTTGGATGTGGAAAACGCCAAAGGAAAGATGTTTCTTACAGGGAGGCATATATAGCTCACCCTACTAAAACACTAAATGAAGTATGACTCTCTCTCCCTCTATATATATATATATATATATATATATATATATATATATATATATGTGGTTTTGATATGGAGCTCAATTGGTGGAAGGTTGATGTGTTGTGACATGTGTCCCCGCACGTATCACCTCAAGTGCTTAGATCCTGCTTTGAAGGTATGCTTACTCTTATACTATTAAAACACCCTTTTTTCGAACTTTTAGTTCTTAACAAGTTTTTTGCCCGTGCAATGCACGGGTCTACTATAACTTTATATTTTGTTATTTATAGAACTGTTGTTAATTTTATTGTTCTTATTTTTCCATTGCTTTAAAATAACAAAAAAAAAATCATCATGAAGTACACTTTCATTTTCATAACTCAACATGTGCACGACCCGAGGTACGTAATGGGCGTTCCACAAACATTAAATTGCAAAATCCTGAAAGAATTAAACCCTAAAAGGCATTTACTTTCTCGAAAAAAAATAAAAAAATCATTTGTATTTCATTTTGAATGATTCAATTTAAAGAGATTTAAACTCCTTGACAAATATAATTTAACATATCAAAACTATTAATAAAAAAAAGGTCAAACCTCTTATAGCAGTCTTCATGTCGAAAGTAACTACACTATATTGCAAATAATTTTTTTTTTGTTTGCCTATCCTCTATATTGGATCTTTAAATCGTTTTTTTTTTTTTTTTTTTAAATCTAATAAGTTGTCAATAGTGCAATAATATAGCAAACAAATATTAATTTTAAACATCACGGAAACCATTAGTATCTTTGAATAATTTTAAATACGATTTTGAAAATTAATGACATTAATTAATTAACCTACAACAGTTGTTCACTTTGATTCAAGACTTGCTGAGGAGAATGAATCTGCCAACTTTGACTACCACTTTATAATATGCTTGGCTAACAATTGCTGCAGGAGATAAAACACCTAGAGGAGGGACATTTATCTACAATAAAATAGAGTTAATTCATATCAAAACATAAGATAGTAGTAGGAAAATTGTCCTAATCTGCGAATAAATTCGAGGACAAACATAATACTTCGTGTGCCAAAGAAAAGTGTGCAGTCACAACAGAGGCAGAATAAAATAAAGGGAATTAATGTGCAGTCACAGTCATAACGTTGCTTACTGAATGACCAGTATGGGCGCTGGCATTCCCACCTTCATGATCACTGCAAGCCGTGCAAGTATACAAAGTATACAACGAAGGTTAGGATTTCATAAGAATGGTGCATGTTATTTATATGTATATTTAGAGATTCTAATAACAACAATTTTGTAGCACACCTATGGATAGTCACATAAAACCTCATAAGCTCTTGCATTTCAAATTAAAATTACTGGACAACAACTAACTAAAGATTACCAATAAGCATTGATTTACATGACCACCAGTTTTTACTGAATGTGTTACTGGTCTAATTGACATAAATGTATTGCTTGAGTACATCACGATACAACATTACAATCAATCGACTAACCTAGGGTATATATATATGAAGCTACAATTGGAACTTGAGCAATCAAACTAAGGGAATCCCAATATGTGTAGAGGACCAACCATAAGAATCTCAATAGATGAAAGAAACAATTTTTCAATTTTCAATAGAACATAAGGCCTCACTAAATTTTCTCATATGCCTTCTGGAATTCACTTTGAACCTTAATGCAAAAAGCAATATACAATAGTGTGGTTTTTCAGTTTGCTCTCCTTACATAAAGAGCAAAACAATAATGGTCTTCAATATTTTGATATTTTTGAATGAATGGAAACAACTTTACCATAAAAAGAACTCGAGAAATGTATAATGCAAGCAAGAATAAAAATCTCAACAGATTACCCTATGATCCTTGAGCACCTCGAGAATCCCTAACACAGTGTCATTAACATAGCAAAACCTCGAGGCTTCGCTCTTCTTCGCATGATGCAAAATCCCAGCCCAATTAATCGCGATATGAACATCCTGCCGATTAAGCTTGATGCCTTAACAACGGTTGTTTCTTGATTGAGAAAACATGTAAAAGTGGATAGATAAAGTCTGCCAAAATAGATTCAAGTAAATGTGATTGGTAGATCAGAAGTCAGCATTTATTGTTGATCTTCTATTATGCTGCATATATGAAAGTAACTAAAGGTGTGGTAGATGAGAGGTCTATTTCTGAGAAGCTCATCTTAAAGGGATGACACATGGCCTCATATTAACACGTGGCAAAATTATGAAAAACTTCGTAATTTTATTTTTTTCTAATTTATAGAACCACCGTCAATATTTTTGTTTCTGCCTTTCCGTTAATTTGATACCAAACATTAAAATCACATCGAATTACCTCGGCCTATGCTTTGTCAATCTCTGCCAAATTTTTCTCTCCCTTAAGAATACATGTTTTTTCATCACCTACACAATACAATGGATAAGCATATGTGCACCTCAAAGTTTCTTTAGACATACAATCAGTAAAAGTGACCGAGTGATAAATCAATTACAATGACAATATAGTGGGTATCAACACAACTTCTTATATAATTCTCATAAAAGTAACAATTCATAAAGATCACACATATGTTGTTATTCAAAAAGTTCAATCTCTTCAGACATATCCAAAAGAAGATGAATAAACATGTACTCTATCAAGACTTGCATTTGGTGATCAATTAGTAATCAATTATTCACAATGGCATTAAACTTTTACATGATATATATAGCGGAACTGAACCAGATGAAAAAATCTAACTAACATCTCTAGTAGTCCATAAACTGAAAATCCAATACAATTATGATAGGAATCTGAATTGCTGCTCAACGTCTAATTAAGTAACATTTATGAAATGAAAAACCATGATCTCAGTTCAAAAGATCCTCATTCCAGTGACGTTAATACCTGAAGTTTAGCTCCTCGATATGTGATCATACCAGGAATGCAAGTTAAATAGTAGACTCATATGAAGCAACCTTCAGTTCCAGAGATAAATTGGTTAGGAAAATCTTTTTGAAGCTTAAGCATATTAAATAAAATCTACATAAGTTAGCTTCCAGAAAACGAAGAATATGATGATAATGATAAAATTGCCAAGATGATAATCAAATCTATATAAGTTTTGCCTACCACAGACCTAGCAATTAGAAAAAATAAATTTGCATGTCCAAACAATAAGCATTTTGATTTTATAATAGTGATGAAAATCAGACTAAAAAGATGGGAATACCGAGGACCAAAGTTTTAAAATAAGAACAATAAATGTGTATGTAATCTGCACAGTTCTGCTTGATCGTCTTCGTATGTCAACTGTTGCTAAACATGTTGATGGTTTGAAATTGAAGGTATGTTGGGAACAAAGGAGAAGAGTAATAATCATATCTCCCAAAAATGAAAATCTAACACCAATTAACGACTAAAATTCCTCCATACAACATTTAACATAAATATATGTCTCAGAAGGCATACATAACCAATAATTCTAGAAATATAAGTAAATTGAAACAGGGTTAGATTTTTCCAAGGAATTGGAACTTACACAAGGAAGAATATGATCAAACAGCACCTGCTTCTCTCTATGCACTCCCTAATTCTTTCTTTGGACTTCAAGTGTCTAAGCGTGTCAAGCATTGATCAACCGTTTTATCAAATTAGGTATGCCTTCTTGCTCATTCCTTGGAAGAAACTGATCCAGACCCCTTTTTTTTAGGTGATCTTCGATCGCTTCAATGACTACCCAGCTTTAATCTTGGCTTTCCCCTTTACTGTCCCACTCACGGACCATCTCTACAAGAACCATTTTTTTTTTCTGAAATCCCGATTAACATAAGAAACAATGCAGAGGAGGCGGCCGAAGCAAATGCCGATTTAGACGGCGGAAGAAGTTGAGAGGGCCCGGAGAACAAAGGAATAAAGGTGAAATTACACTGCTAAGAGTTATACTCTGTAATCTGTAATCAATAGAGAAACGTTTTTAAGCCAAATGAAACATTTCAAATTTCAATTAACTTTAAAATGAATGTCACATGGCAAGAGAGTATGAGATATGTGGCATTTCTAAATGACACATGTCATGATAAGAAATGACACGTGGCGAAATTTGGTGAAATCTTTCTTCCTTTTATTATATACTAGTGTAAGCCCCGCGTTTTACGCGGGATTGAAATAAATTTATAATATAATTTTAATTTATTAATTAAAAAAATATATTTGGAACATGTATACATTTGTAAAAAATTTATTCTATTAAAAATATAAAAAATTGTAGCAATATAAATTAAATTGTATATATAAAAAATGGAATATAAAATCAATACATATTTTTTTGTTAAATTGCATGTGATTGGATGCAATGATATTGTGTTTTGGTTTTTTTTTTTTTTTTTTAGATAGCTGTTTAAATGGCATGTGTTTGACATTGTGATGACTCTCATATTAATTGTACTAACAACCCTATTTTAAATAGATTAAATATAGTCAACAAAGAGATAAAAAAAAAACATAACATTTTACATGAACATGTTTATTATACTGATGTGCTTTAAAGCAAAAGAAATAAAATCAAATATCAATTCAATTTAGTAATTTTAAAGTTAATCAATGTTTATATCTAAACAGATGGAGAAACAATTCATAAACCATCTCCGCAACAAAATTACCAATTTACTTCTTCCGTCCATGGTGTTGAAATAATCTCTCTTTCACTTAATCTTCATAGGAGTCATACTTATGGATTTAAATAAAATTTCACAATAACAACTGTTGGGATATGGTTTATATTAATAAAAGAAAATTTGATTTTGATTTGATACCAAAACCCTAAGTAAAACCCCAAGTATGATGATTTGCCAAGTGACTTGTTCGTATTTTTAGATAAGTTTTTTCCAAGTATATTTTCGTTCCAAGGACTTAATTGAGTGTCAATGAATCCCTAAAGTTGCAAGTTATCATGCTATTGTAGTAACTAAGCTTGTTTGTTTGGATTTTCGGGAATAAAAACGAAGATATTAAACTAAATTAACTAAAGTAATAAGTAATAGTGACTAGAAATAGTGAACTAACTAACTTTCTTTTTGAAAGTGCAAGAGAAGTGTATTGCCTCGGGTGTTTCCGTTTTGTGAGCAATTAAGTGAACTAGTGAAACAATTACATGAGCTAGATATGAATTTGGATTAAGCTAAAGGCTATCACATAAGTGTGCAAACCCCCTCGAAAGGCATAGGCGAACATCGTGCATTGATTAGCAATTATAGGATCTAACCAAATATCATAAGCTCCTAGGATAGTGTTTCATAAGCACTTTCAACACGGTTACTAATGCCTATGAAACGCCCTCTCACCAAACTCCTAGACGACCTCTATTCGTTTGGTGTCTAAAGTTGTCGGTCTAGCCATTAACCTCCTCTCGGTTAGCTAATTACTAATTAACTTCTATTCAATTGACCAAAGCTCACACTCACACCCCAATCATGCAAACCCAACTCTCGTTGCAATCAACACAATCGAAAATGCTAGCTAATAGGGTTGATCAATCAAATGAATCAAACAAAATACAACTCAAGAAACATTTACACCCAAATCCTAAGTGAATCATGCAATTACTTCACAATTACACTAAATTCCCATCAAAACATCCACACCCAAGGCAATTGGGGATTAGCCCATGGTTCTAGAGGAGAATCCCATGGCTACAACACAAAATAACATAAAGCTCATTCTAATGGATAAAGAAATTGCAAGACAGAAAGTAATTACCAAATTAAAACTTAAAATTGAGAGATATCACCTTGATGATGGATTTGTAGCTACAATATTATAAAATAAGCAAAGCCCACTTACAATCCTTGATTGAAATGACAAATTAACTAAGTATTAAACTAATCTATGGAAAACTATAAGGAAAAATGCTTCAAAACCTATTACTATGTGTAACTATGTGTAGAGTCTCTTCTCGGTGTGGAATCCCCTTTTAAAACTAGCTAAGGACCCTTTATATATGTTGTGAGAAACCCCCAAGACAAGAATTGCACTTAAGCCCTTCGAATTTGGAGAGTTTTGACAAAAACCCCCGAAAAATGCGTCGCCCAGCCGGGCGGGTGAAGTGGCCCGGCCGGGCCAAACTTTCGTAAGTCAGGTGCCCTTTTGATGCTTGAACGGCCCGGCCGGGCGAGTGATGCCGCCCGGCCGGGCGGACCCTTCGTTTTTGCCTCCCTTTCTGTGCTTGAACGGCCCGGCCGGGCGAAACCTTCGACTTTGCCTATTTTGATGCCTGCATGGCCCGGCCGGGCGAGTGATGCCGCCCGGCCGGGCGGAACCTTCGTATTGGCCATTTTCTGTGCATGATGGCCCCGCCGGGCGAGTTATGCCGCCGGCCGGGCGGAACCTTCGACATGGGGCCAAATTTCCGTCCATCATTTTTCTGTCTCGAGTCTTCTCAAATTCTTTGTTAATGCTCCCTAGCCTCGTTGCTACGCCTCATACGAGTGTCAATGAAGATTGACACTCTTTTTGTGATTTTGACGCCTAAATCGCTTCGTATTCCTACAAAACAAGCTCACAAACCTTTCTCCATCAAGTCAAGCCTCTTAATCATGAAAATGCATGTAAAATCACCATAGTTTATCACTAAAACACACAAGATCTCATGCAATTTACAATCGAATCACCCTCCCAAACTTAAACCGTTGCTCGTCCCCGAGTAACAAAAGAATAAAAGCAAGAGGTTGTACGATTGCAAATAGATAATCAATGAACGATCCCACGTATCAAATGAAATGAAATGAATTCTTCTTCCTCAAGATACATTCTCAAAATGATCACAAGTTCACTATTGAATATCAAACTAATTACCCACACATGCTCAACATACAACAACAAGTGATGGTGATGACATTATCCAAATGTTCAAGTTCAACTCACAAGATATAGTGTTTCTCTCAAACACTCAAACAAATTAAGGACAATAGACACTCATCAATCAAATCACGCATTGCAATTACCATAAGCTTGCCCAAGCTCTACCATCTTTCCACCACAAACATGTTCAACTATGAGATCAATAGGTCTTGACAAAGGACGTAACGTTGGCTCTTTGGACGGGGTATGATGAATATGGATGAAGTGACTTGCTCACAAGCAATCATAAGGTTTACACACCTTCATTCTCACTTTTCATTCAACTTGCTCACAAGCAATCATCTCCTCATCTTTTTGTAGCCAATTTATTTTCTTTTTAAGCATTTGGGGCTCATTGTCCCTCTTTTCTCTCTCAATTTTTTTTATTTTCTCATCACTTCCATCTTTTTCTTTCTTTTCACAACCTTGCCAATTTTTCTCTTCAAACCAAAGGCACTTAAGCATATGTTTTACCACTTTCTTTTTGTTCTCCACTAGAATTGGACATCAAAGGCTCAAAAAGCTAAATGGTTAAACATGGTAGGTTGCCAAGAGAATGAGAACTCAAGCTCAACGTATCACACAAGTATGATCTCAAGCAAGAACTTGGGCAAGTTCTAGAAAACAAGCAATGAATTGATCCACTCTAGAATGAAATAAATCGGATTAATGTTCGGTTCAAAGCTCAACTCTCACCGGTTCATTCAATACTCAATCATTCATCAATCATCATCACACATAACTTATTGTGTATGCAAAACATCCATAGACGAATAGATGACAACAACATAAACATGATGATTCATCCCAAATATGTACAAATTCAAGGAATAAAATTCAAAACAACTCATCATCAAATGTGTCTCAATGATCATACCATTCAACAATTTCACAACCAAAACACAATCTTTAACATTCCTTCACACACATCCCCACTCACACATTTCAAATCAATAAACAAAACATCAATCCACACAAAACCACAAGACAAATAAAATCATCCCATTATCCTTACATGCCCCCACATAACTAGACTTTCAAAATGTCAAATGAATAACAAGAACAAGAACAAGGTAATGCATAAGGAATAAGAGGTGAACCAAGCATGCTCTTCATTGATGTGGTGGAGGGGCTCCAGGAAATCCGTATTGCATCATCCATGCGTTGTAGGCTCGTTGGTTCTCCCGTATCAATCTCAGCTCGTTCTCCACCGACTCTTGCCTTGCTCCCAAACTTGTGATGCTTGCCTCGACCGCTGAAAACCGAGTATCAAAACTCGTTTGCAAGCCTCTAATTGCTGCAGTTATCTCATTAATTCCTCCGGCTTGGTTCCTTGCTTCATTTGACCTTCTTGAATACACATGTGATACGTGTGGGGCCTCTCTCTGTGCACGACTTGGGCCTTCATGGAATGAAGGATTAGCGGATGACTCACCCCTATGATGATGGTGAGGAGAAGCATGAGGCGCATCTTGCAAAAATTCTTGGTCAAGCTCTTGATCGAGCTCATCTTCGGTTGGTCCTTGTGGAGGCACCTCGATTCGAAACCTTGGGATACGTTCATTGGCCTCCAGAGCTCTAATAACCTCCAAGTGATGTGGGGAAGCCATATCCCAATTTTCCCTCCTCCTATAAGTAGTCAACACGGGGTATGGCATCGGAAAGAACTTTTCACCATCTTCAATGCTCCAAACATGTTCGTTAATCCTTTCATCCAATTTAACCATATGCATCCTCCTCATAGTGTGTAAATCGAGCCTTCCTCCTCCTTCAACCAAAGTGTAGCCGCTTAAATCAATCTCGAAGTATTGAGCAATAGTCGTGACTATTCCACCCATTGTGAAATTCGGAATATTCCGCTTGATCATAGTCAACAAATGATCAAGCAAGAATGCACCCATATTGACTTGCTCCCCGAACACCATACTCCTAATGATAAAAAGTTCCTCTCTCCTTACAGATCCGGCCTCAAATCTCCCAAACACAATGTTGGCGATGATTCGGTGCACATATCTAAACACCGGATTCTGCAAAAGCGAGGCCTTTGAATGACTAGAGGAGTAAACAGGAGCATCGTATTGATTCTTACGGGCTAACCTCTTCCAAAACCCATCTTCACCATATGTGTTCATCCGATCATAGACGTCAAGGTCTTCCTCACATGATGTTCCAAAGATGTCATTTAACTCGGGGCATGAGAGATATCTATCTTCGTTTCCTAATCGGAAAGTTATTCCGGCCGGAATGCCATTCGTTGGCTCTTCTTCCCTCAAGGTTGCCATGAACTCAATCGATAGCTCCTCGTATGTCTCGTTTGTGAGCTCGAGTAAATTCCCCCACCCTATGTTGTTGAACAATTCATGCACGTCGTCCTTGATTTCCATTTGAAACATGAAAAAGTAATCCGGATACCGTGTGGGTCGAAGCTTTGAGTTTGCAATTCTTGAAAAAGTCTCAATATAATCTTTTCCTCTTGCACCCAAGTCGATTCCCCATTTAGATGGTCTTTTCCCACATCTTTCAAAGCAAAGCTCGTCCACAAGATCCCTACGTCTTGAGCTTCCTTCTCCTTTCTTGACATTTTTCTACAAATGAACAACAATAAACTCCATTAGTTAGAATGTTCTTTCCACAATTCATTAGTGTACAAAGTTCCACTTTTGCACCTAATTCCAACAAATCAAGTATCAACATTCTCAACTAAACAAAGCCCATGTGTTATTCTATCATGCTCAACCAAATTCATCCAAAAATTTACTCTTTTCTCAATTACCCACAATCTACTCTCACTTTCTTTATAAAAATCATGCCTACAAAGTATTTGTAAAAAGGCTTGAAAGAACAAAATTTTACAAAACTCAACAATAGCACTTATGTTCACTCAATCATAGTATGGATAAGCAATATCCAATAAAATATCATCCTTACAAACCAACATGCTCCTAAATTAAACACAAAATGCCCAAGAACATCAATTATTCTCATGTAAGCACAATTTCACAATTCTAGCCCTAAATTCTTCAAATTTCTTCATGGGTATTTGAAATTAAGCATTGTCATTCATTATTTACCAATAACAAACAATAATACACAAAGCCCATGGAAGAAATAACCAAGAAATCAACAAACCCATGTCAAATTCAAATTTTCGTCACTTTCCCTGCACATGCAAAAAATACCTTCAAGAACTTCAAAACTTTGCTCAATCTTGCTAGAAAATTAAGGCGAATGAGTTACATACCTTGGGTGTTGACTTTCTTGAAGAATTTGCAAGAGAAATCAAGAGAAATTTGAAGAAAAGTGAGACTTGTTTGGTGAGAGAAGTTAAAGACCAATTCTCAAGAGTGGGTGTGTGTGTTTTGAGTGTGTTAGGGTTTTAAAGGGATGTGGGCCGAGTGGGTAGGGTCGTGGTCCGTTTGGGTCGGGTTTAGACCCATAAAAATTAAAAAAAATCTTTACCTCGACGCGGCCCGGCCGGGCGGCTCTGAATGGCCCGGCCGGGCGGAACCTTCGCAAATTTTTTTTTAACCTGGAGTGGACGGCCCGGCCGGGCGGCTGAGTGGACGGTCCGGCCGGGCGGCTGAGTGGACGGCCCGGCCGGGCGGCTGAGTGGCCCGGCCGGGCGAAACTTTCGTCTTTGAGCCCTTTTTTGCTGGAGTGAACGGCTCGGCCGGGCGGCTGAGTGGCCCGGCCGGGCGAAACCTTCGTCTTTGGGCAAATAGGCCGCCCGGTCGTGGGACAAAAGTGGCCCGGCCGGGTGGCACAATGGCTCGACCTTCTCTCCATTTTTTCAAATTTTTGCTCGATTTGACTCCAATTTCCCAACTTCACGCTGTTTTCACAAGTGAACAATTCAAACATCAATTACGATGCATGGTTTTTGGTGCTAATCGAATTACATAAACGAACATACCCCCCCAAACTTTTCATTGCACGCAATTAAAGTTTGGAAAAATAGTGTTGGAATAAGATTTTGCACCAAAAACTTGCAATGATTCCCAATCTCAATCAATATCACACCATTCACCATAAATCTCAAAATCAATCATCAAAATCACTCTCATTTGTGTCAACAACCACCATGCACATAAATCAAACACTAGTCAAGAATTACATTCCAACCCACTATACATCACTGACAAGTGTTCAAAAATATCACAACTCAAGTACAATATATCACAAGAAAATTTCCCTACCCCCCCAAACTTAGATATTGCAAAGCAATATTAAGTTTGGGACGAGGTGTACCTCATGATGGCTATCAACTCCAATCTTCTTTACTTATCAAAACTTTTATCCACGACGTAGGACCTCCACCACGTGGGTATTTTTGACCTACAAAAGAGCTCTTCACAAAAAGAACATCAACTACTCACACCTATTCAAACAAAACGAAATAAACAAAAAGAGGAATAAAGCAAGTAAAAATGGGTTGCCTCCCATTTAGCGCTAGGTTTAACGTCCTATGCCGGACGAAACTCCTTTAGGTTAAGGGTCACGAAGACCAACTAGATGTACTACCCCCTTGTCGGGAAGGGAGTAGTAATGCTTAACCCGATGGCCATTCACTTTGAATTCTTCTCCTTTTTCGTTCTCAAGATCAAGGAAGCCCGTAGGATACACTTTCTTTACACGGAATAGCCCTTTCCATTTTGATTTCAACTTTCCAGGGAATAAACTTAACCTTGAATCGTAGAGTAACACTTCATCCCCCTCTTCAAAGATTTTCATGGATAGCCGTGCGTCATGCCATCTTTTTGTCTTCTCCCTAAATAATTGGGAGCTTGCATAGGCGTCCTCACGAAACTCCTCAAGTTCGTGCAATTGAAGGACCCTTTTCTCTCCACACAAATCACTGTCCAAGATTACTTTCCTTAAAGCCCAAAGTGCTTGGTGTTCCACCTCAATGGGAAGATGACAAGCCTTCCCAAAAACTAATTGGTATGGAGACATACCAAGTGGAGTCTTATATGCCGTCCTATATTCCCAAAGAGCATCCGGAAGCTTGCTTGCCCAATCTTTTCGGCTAGTGCTCACCGTCCTTTCCAAAATCTTCTTGATATGACGATTCGAAACTTCGGCAAGCCCATTGGTTTGGGGGTGATATGGAGTTGCTACCTTGTGTGTAACACCATACTTTGCAAGAAGCCTCTCCATCATCTTGTTTACAAAATGACTCCCCCCATCACTTATGAGAGCTCTAGGAACACCAAATCGAGTGAAGATTCCCTTCAAAAAGGTCATCACAGTGTTTGCATCGTTAGCCCTTGTAGCAACGGCCTCAATCCACTTTGACACATAGTCAACCCCAAGTAAAATGTAGGTAAAACCAATGGAAGACGGAAACGGTCCCATGAAGTCTATCCCCCACACATCAAACAACTCAACCTCTACGATGTTGTTCAAAGGCATCTCGTTCTTCTTGGAAATCCCACCACTACGTTGACATTTATCACATCGGAGTACAAACTCCTTACAAGAACGGAACACCCATGGCCAATAAAATCCAGATTGGAGCACCTTTAGAGCTGTCTTTTCACCCCCATAATGTCCACCACACGGAGACGAGTGACAATGATTCATGATATCTTCACATTCCTCCTTCGGGACACACTTCCTAATTATGGAATGGACACCCCTTCTCAACAAATGGGGGTCGTCCCAAATGTAGCTCTCAACATCCTTCAAGAACTTCTTTTTCTCATAAGTGTTTGCCCCAAATGGCATGCTCCCACTTGCCAAGTAGTTGGCAATATCCGCATACCAAGGACCTTCATCATGAATCTTTCCCACAAATGATCATTGGACACGAAATAAACGCTCATCCGGGAACTCTTCTTTTACATCTCCAAACTCTTCTTTGAACTCTTTAGCCCTCTCAATCCGGGATAAATGGTCGGCTATAACATTGTCACTCCCCTTCTTATCCTTGATCTCAATGTCAAATTCTTGAAGAAGTAGGATCCATCGGATTAGCCTTGGTTTTTCATCTTTCTTTCCCATGAGGTAACGGATAGCGGCGTGGTCCGTGTAAACGATAGTTTTCGCACCTACTAGGTAGGGTCGAAACTTATCGAACGCGTACACCACCGCTAGAAGTTCCTTTTCCGTAGTGGTGTAATTCAATTGAGCTCCATTGAATGTTTTGGATGCATAGTATATAGCCCGGAAAATCTTCTCCCTTACTTGGCCAAGAACTACCCCCATTGCCACGTCACTAGCATCACACATCAATGTAAACGGTTCCTTCCAATTCAGTGCTACTAAGATGGGAGTGTTGATCAACGCTTCCTTCAAGGCACTAAAAGCATTCAAACAAGCATCATCAAAAACATAAGGAACATCTTTCTCAAGTAAGTGTGAAAGGAGCTTAGATAAATTAGAGAAATTTTTAATGAACCGTCTATAAAAGCCGGCGTGCCCCAAAAATGAACGAATTCCTCTCTCGTTTGATGGAGGAGGAAGCTTCTCTATTGCCACTATCTTTGCCCGATCAACCTGCAAACCTTGAGACGATATATGATGACCAAGTACCACCCCCTCCTTGACCATGAAATGACACTTTTCCCAATTAAGGACAAGGTTGGTATCTTGGCATCGTTTAAGCACTAACTCCAAATGTTCCAAACATGTGTCAAATGAAGTACCAAAAACTGAAAAGTCATCCATGAAAACTTCCATAACTCTCTCAATCAAATCATGAAAAATAGACATCATGCACCTTTGGAATGTTGCCGGTGCATTGCATAACCCAAAAGGCATGCGTCTCCAAGCAAACGTTCCATAGGAACATGTGAAGGTTGTCTTCTCTTGGTCTTCGGGGGCAATCATTATTTGATTGTACCCGGAATAACCATCGAGGAAGCAATAGTAAGCAAATCCACCAAGCCTATCTAGCATTTGATCCATAAAGGGGAGGGGAAAGTGGTCCTTACATGTAGCCTTATTCAACTCTCTATAATCCACACACACTCTCCACTCGGTTGCTACCCGTGTAGCAATTACCTCATTTTTATCGGTCGTGATGACCGTCATTCCCCCTTTTTTAGTCACGACATTCAATGGTGATACCCACGGACTATCACTAATAGGAAAAATCATACCCGAGTCTAAGAATTTGATAACCTCTTTCCTAATGACTTCTTGCAATATAGGATTTACTCGTCTTTGTGGTTGGACTATAGGTTTAACCTCACTCTCGGTCCTAATCCTATGCATGCATATAGACGGATTAATACCCTTCAAGTCATCAATGGTCCAACCTAAGGCTTTCTTATTCCTAGCAAGCACAACCAACAATTTTTCCAACTCAACATCATTCAACAAAGAGGAAACTATAACGGGGTACCTCATTTCGTTATCCAATTAAGCATACTTGAGGTGCTCCGGTAATGCCTTCATCTTTTCCTTCTTTTCTTCCGGGCCTTGTCCTGCTTCAACGGGGATATGAAGTGGTAGTATTGGAGGTCTCCTTCTCATCTCCATTGCATCAACTTCTTCTATTGATTCCCTATAAGAACTTGGCAACAAATCATTAGAGACAATCATAGAATCACATAGAAATTAAGAAATAGAATGAGTTAAAGAAGTGTTAGAGAAATCGTCCCATTCATCTTGCACCATGTTGTCAACCACATCTAAAAAATTGCAAGACTCCACTTCTCCAAGCTCTTTCAAAGACTTGTAAATTGAAAATGTTATTTCTTCATGATTGAAGCTCAATTTCAATTCTCCTTTCTTCACATTGATCATTGCCTCCCCCGTTGCAAGGAAATGTCTTCCCAAGATCAAAGGGACGTGCTCATCTTCCGCCATGTCAAGAATGACGAAGTCCACGGGAAATATAAATCGGTCCACTTTCACCAACACGTCCTCAACGATCCCTCTTGGTGTCTTCACCGATCGGTCGGCTAGATGCAAGGTCATGGTCGTTGGTAACAACTCCCCCATATCCAACCTCTTGTAAATCGAATAGGGCATGATGTAGGAGCTTGAGTCTCTGAACCACTATAAACTCTTATGTTGATTTGCTTTTCAAGTACTTTCATACACTCAACATTGCACACTAAACTGATCTTTTAAAGGATAAACATTCAAAGATTGTGCAAAACCTATTTGGACAAGTTCCCTGAAAACTGGACTGTATTGAATTGACTAAGTGATTTCAGAACTTTAAAGGAGTCTAAACTTAAAGGTCCAACCACTATTCCACACATATAACTCCTTTAGATAGTTATTCAACTAAGTACTCAATAGTACTTAGTAGCTTGATTATCTTAGAAGAGTTAATCATCTTCAGCAGAGTTGTCCAAGACAACCTTGCTGAGCTCTGATTTGATCAAAAGTTGAAAAGAATTGCATACAAATGTATCCCCCCCCCCATACACTTGTTATATACTCCTTTCAGGACCAACACACTTTACCCAGTACGAGGACGTTAGCGGGAAGGACAGCATTATTCCAAATTAGCCAAAGAATTAGTGTCACCTGTCACTGCGCATAACAAATTTTGATAATGGAATGCAAAATGCAGAATAGACGTGAATGCATGTACTATTTGCATGCAGGCCCCTGAACAATTTGAAAGTTCAAATTTATGGATAAGTTTGCTATCTTCACATACGGATAGTTTTGCTTCATCTATAAATAGGCCACATCTTGAATCATTTCAAGATTACGGACGGGACATACAAGCCATACACATTTTCTAGCAACATTCTAGCATTCAAAAGTATTAAAAACACTCGAGAGATTAAAACTTTTAAGCATATTCATTTGTGAGTGTTACCTTTAGTCCCCACTAGGCAATCTTATTTTTTGATTATCCAAAGCCTAGAAAGTGATATCCTAGCCTTTACATTCGTTCTTAAATTGTAAAGGATATCACACTTAGTGTACTAGAACAAAACCCTACTTTCACCTTGAGAGATAGTCTAAGAGTATTGTTGAGTTCGTAGTAGTGATTGAGAGTATTGCAACGAGAGAAGGTTGTAAGAAATCAAGAGAAGAGAAGAAGAAGAAGTAGAGTGCACCTTGGCACTGTAAAAACAAGTTAATTCCGAAGTGATTAAGGAATTATCCTATTAAATTAGGAGAGTGGACGTAGGAGCAGTTTAGTCTCCGAACCACTATACATTTTGTGTTCTTACTTACTGCATTTATCTTATTGCTTTAGCTATTGTGTTGTTATAATTGCTTATTGTTATTTGATAATATAGTATTTGAGTGCATATTACTTAAGGAGTATAATAGGGTCTATCATTTATTCCGCATACAAGTTGCATACTGTTAAGATCTGTTAGAATCTACTGTTAGTATTTTCATAGGACTTGACATACTGTGTAACTTATTTGACTCTGATTATTTGTGTTGATTACTTGCGAAAGTTTTTGAAAAACACATACACGTGTATTCCCCCTCCCCCCCATACACGTGTCACACTCCTTTTGGGACCAACAACAACTCTAACAAAAAAAAAAAATAATACAATCGACATCCAACAATTTACTCAATCCACCTCAAAGCCAAAATCCTAACATGGAAGAAACGATAATTCAGATCAAGAAAGAAATTAAAAAAATAGTAACTTATTCAATATTTACACAATTTTATCTTAAAGATAATCACTTTGTCTTCCACTGAACTTTTCAAAAATTTAATCTGGCCTTCAATTTGCCCAGAAAATTGACACAAAAAATCGCACACTACAATGCAATAAGAATTTTAAGACTATAAAATAAAAATACACCTAAATTGTGGGTGATTGAACCATGCTTTCGTACATTATTTCAATTGCAGAAAACAAAAGATAATTTTTAGGATTAGTTTAAATCAAAATATAAAATTATTTTTTAATAGGCAAAATAATAAGTATCAACTTAGTTAATAAAAATAGAGTGTCAAAAGAGGTAAGAAACTGAAAAGCCAAGAGAAAGAAAGTAATTGTGAAATTAAGAATTGAGAAATACAATACTTATGAAATTTAGAGATTTTTTCTAAGTTGAAGTAAGACATTTTATTTATTTTTCAATATCTACTTATTAAAAAACTTAATAAAACATGAATTATAAATATTAAATAAATATTGAAAGATACATGACAGATTTTTTTAATACATAACAGTTTTAAAACCTGGTCTTCAAAATGTAACAAAAATAGGAGACTTTTTCGTTTTAGTCATAGGCGTGGGTGCAACCCGCACTTATTAAAAAGGTCAAAGTGCAACCCGCGCTTCTTAGACGTATTTAATAATAACTAATATAAATAGTAAAATATTACTCCATATTTAAAATGACATAAAACATGATACAAACTAACCAATTATTGATAATTCACCGTGAGTCCTCCATGAGTCCTTGCGTGAGTTGAGGTTCAATTATGTTTTTAGTCATTTTAGGTTTGCTTTGTGTGTTATCATTTTGGTTGGTTTAGAGGAGTGTACATTTTTTCTTTGACCCGAGTTTTATACGTAGGAAGAGATTTTTTGTGCAATGTTTTAATGCATGGCGCTCAACCCTTTGGGTCAACTTGTAAACTTATAGCTCTAAGTCTTTTTCTTTTTGTATATAGTTTTTATTTGTCAATTATAGATAATCCACCACATTTTTGTGAAATGATAGATTTTCTAACCATTCTCGATTACTCAGAGTCGTTGACTTCATACATGAAAGAAAATAAGTTATTATTCTTCCGTAAGATGAAATAAAATAATGGAAGCATTTGTTTAGATGTACCAAAACGTACGCGTGTGTATAGTCTTGACAGATCGATTCAACACACAATATACCTATTAAAATATTATAGTTGTAGTAAGATTTAAAAATTACTCATAAATTGCACATGCTAAATTTTCTATAACATAAATACATGTATTTAGAATTATAAATAGATAATATATGTTGATTGCATAAATAAATAAATAAATAAGGTGATATTTGGATGTGATTGGTTACACCTATACATGCAATTGAAATTGAGTTTCAATGAATTGAGTCAAATATTGAGGTTAAATATTAAATTGGGTAAATTGAACATTAAAATCCAAGTGTACGTATCTATCCACTCAATTGTATAGAAGAATTTGTCAATAAATAAATGTTTAATTACAACATTTTTTTTCTTTGCAATTCGACAGAGGAATATTTTCTAAGACAATAGAGGAATAATTATGATTTTGATTAATGTTGCCACATAAATATTAGTGCATCGAAAAATATATTGGTGCATCGAATTGTAAAACATAAAAATATGGTGCATCAAATTGCAAAGAAAAAAAGAATATAATGTAATTGATAAATACGCTAAAGGTGGTAAAAAAAAATTCAATTAACCCATAAATAAAAAAGGAAAAATATACTAACCATTGGATATATCACTGATTTATTAAAAAATATTCCTAAACATGTTGTTTTTAGGGGTTAATTGCGTCATTTTTACGCATGCAAATTTCATAGTGCTAGCCACTTACCACTATTCATTTCATGCACTAAATTAGGTTGTATATACCAAATTTACGAACATAAAATTAAAATAATGTACAATATAAAAATAAAATAAAATCTCAAAGAAAAAAATCGAAATGAGAGGTTCAATTCCAAATTACCCTACAACGTACGTCAGAATCTCCACTACACAAATATTTCATTTTGTCTCCATTCATTAACGACTAATTCTATTTATTCAAGTTTAACTTATTGAAAGATATTCCTAAACATCATATTTATATACATATGCGTGTGTGTGAGAGATCATATATCATAAAGAATTTAGACTAAAACTTAATCCATAAAAATAATAAGAATTGATAGAATTTAAAATGTAGAATTTTAAAAATGATGATGGGTTTGCCTAAATAAGCTTAAAAATACTTGCTCTCAATCCTTTGATATTGTCATTGTTATACATTTAATGTAAAAAAAAAGGTTAATGTGAATTAAAAAAAAAAGGTTGAATTTTTAAATTATTAAATCTTTATTATGATTAATTACTGATTAACTTAATTAATTAACATAATTTAAGGAATTTATAATAACGGTTACAAAAATAAAAATTCACAAAGTCAAATTATATTTTATGGAATAGTTGAAAATTATTTACATACTAATTAATTATTATATCATTATTATTAATAATAAACTGTGGCATATACTTTTAAATTATTCTGAGGCATAGAACAACAAAAATTATTTATAGATACTTTTTTTTTTTTAAATCAATAATGAAATATATTATATGAAATTAATGCATTTAAAGAATAAACTTGCTCTCTTAATCCTTTGATATAAGATTTGTTTCATTTATTACTTTATCATCGCTAGAGCATTCCAGCCGGAAAATGGCATTTGGGTATTAGAAAGCATTCTAGTCTATCCTTTTCTATTAAGGGTTATTTGGAGGGAAATGTTCTTTTAGGCCTGTAATTTAGGGGGGGTTGACTATTAAGGATAACAATTTTATGGGCATAGTATTCTATGTTTTAAAATATATTAGTGTAGGACAACCGAGGCTAAATTAGACAAAATCGGGCTCAAATTGCTCTTGATTTGCATGATTGTTCTATATTTATATATATATATATATATATATATATATATATTTACAGGCTTGTGGGGGTAGGATAATATATTTTAAAAATTTGTAAATGTAGGAAGATAACATCTATGCCCAAATATATGGTGCAACAATTGTTGGAAGAGGGAGAATTTGCTAGTGAACTTGAAATAATAGGAGGTGTCCTATTTCTAGTAGCACCTGTAAAATTTTGTACCGAAAATATATCAAAATTTTCGGTATACCAAATTTCTCGGTGTGATATCGCACCGAAATTTTCGGTACGACAATGATATGAAAAATGATCATATCGAGGTATTTCGGTATACTGAAAAAAATTCAATATTCGGTATGAATCGGTATACCCAAATACCGAAACATTAATAAAATTTCAATTTTATACTAATATAATTTTATATTTTATATTATTTTTTAAATTAAAATAACTTAAAACTTTAAAACTTAAATAAAATAACCTTAAATAATTAATTTCGATATAAAGCGTTATTTCAATATGAATTCGTATATCGGTATTTCAGTATGAAATGATGGTTCAATATTTTTGGTAAAAAAATTCATAGTATGAAATGATGTTTCAATATTTTTGGTAAAAAAATTCATACCGATATATCGTACCAAAAATTCGGTATGATTTTTTTTAATATCAATTTTTTTGATAGAGTATCGATATGGTTCGCTATAATCGGTAATATTCAATTATCTCCCAGTCGTATGCAGGGCGTCCCATCTTCTCCTCCTGTATTTTGAATCGAAGACATATACGTATAAATAAACTAAATAATTAACTAAAATTAATTATAATTGACCACAAATACTTACAATGCGTCGTGCGACCTCTGCTGCTCCACGAGCTCCGCCTTTATGAGTACCATGGCCAGTACCCGGACCTTCAGGCTCGGATAAGCGGTTCTTACGAGCCTACTCGCACTTCTTAATTGTTTCAGGATCGTTCCAGTGACGAACTAAGTCGTTCCAAACATTCACATCCACTACAAGAAAAAATGCCTTTTGTCACACGTTTTTTATCACAATATAAAATAAATGTTTGGAACGACTTAGTAATCACTTGAATATTATTTTATTTGTATGAATGCCCATTACTTTCTCCTTAATACCCACTATGTGTCTTTTGGTTGTTCATGTACCTACATTTATAGTGCACCTCTCATTTCATCTTTTCAAGCTTGTAATAAGACCTATAAATAGGGGTGCAAATGTTATAGTAATCACTTGAAGTGGAATAAAGTAATTCTATGTTATCTCTACATCTTGTTCACTTATTTAGTGTATGGAGTTATATTTTTAAGTTGTTTCACAACACGTTATCAGCACGAAGCTCGTAAAATATTTCTACCGACGAAATTCAGATAGTGATAAATCTCAGGTATTGTACGGAGGTATGTATCGAAATGTTTAGAAATTATTATCTTACAATGTTTATTTGTCACCTCTTATTTCATTACTATTTTAATGATTATGTTATTTTACAATTAATCAATCTCTTGTATATTTGATAGTTTTCAACATGTCAAACTTGACAAAACTTAAAATTTGTGGCTATTGATATTACTGAAAAAAGTTGTAATGAATTCTTAATGTTGAAATTCATTTGGATGTCATGGGTCTTGGGGATTCCATAAAAGTGGCAAATCAAGCATATAATAAAAAATACGGCCAAAGGCCCAAAGCGACAAAGTGGGATAGCTCAAGTGGTTAGAGCACCACTACCTAGGCCTTAGGTCCTGGGTTCGAGTCATGGGGAGGGGGAAAAAGGGATGGATATTTAACTTCCATAAAAAAAAAAAAAAAAAGGCCCAAAGCCATGATTTTCCTTTGCCACTATCTTGATGAAGAATTGAAAGTTGAATACCTCACGGTGAAAGATCCACTTTAATTGTGGATAAATCTTAAAGAAATATATGATTATAAATCCGTGAGTGAGTACAATTTAACTATGTTGAGAATCACTTCTCAATTAAAATTATGGAGAAAATATTAGTGATGATGGTATGCTTGAAAAGACACTCTCCACATTTCATGATTCTAATGTGATATTGCAACAACAATATCGTGAGAAGGGTTTTACTAAATATTTTGAACTACTTTCATGTCTCTTGGTGGCTGGGTAAAAATAATGAGTTTTTGATGAAAACATAGGCCCCAGACGCGGTTTTGAGCGAAACGGATTTTAAAATGATTATAATACTCGTCCGAATTTTTAAAGGTTCTAAAAAGGGAAAATAAATTTCTGAACATTAAAGGAAAAGAGAAAAGGGTTGAAATAAATTGTGTGAATAGTGAATTCGATAACAAGATGTTTGACATAACAAAATTTGATGTTGATGATTACCTTGCCCACTTGAAGGTGGTAATTAGAGTTTATAATATTCAAATATAATTTCCTTCGATAATGTATTATGTAATGACGTTTTTTTTTTTTTTTTTTATGTTATGCAATGCCTTAGTATTTTTATCTTTTATAATATGAATGACTATTACATTTTTATATACCTTAAAAAATAAAATAATTAGATTGTAAATTTCTTACTTTTGTATTTTTTTGAAATGGAAAATGGTATGACAACATCAACATTTAATGAAGAATGTGGAGATCTATGTCTCGTGGATAGTGCTACAATGCACACTATATTCAACAATAAGAAATTATTCTCACATTTAAAATGGAGAGAAGCAAATATATAAAGGCTTTGGAAGAGCCACTATTCTATTACCCGGAGGGACAAAATTCATTATCAATGATGCCTTATTCTCTTGAAAGTCTCAAAGAAACTTATTGAGTTATAAAAATATTCGTTTGAATGGATATCATATTGAGACTACAAATGAAGGCAATATTGAGTATCTTAATATTACTACAATTGTTGCGGGAAATAAATGTATGTTGGAGAAATTACCCGCTTTGTCCTCGGGTTTATATTACACGAGCATAAGAACAATTGAAATTTATGTCGTAGTAAACCAAAAGATCACTACCGAATTTAATGTTTGGCATGACCGGTTGGGCCATCCCGGTTCTATAATGATGCGAAAAATTGTAAAAAATTCATGTGGACATCCATTGAAAAATCGAAAAATACTACATCCCAATGAATTTTCATGTGCTGCTTGTTCACAAGGGAAATTAATTCTAAGACCATCACCAGCTAAAGTTGAGCATGAAAATCTTATGTTCTTGGAACGAATTCAAGGGGATATATGCAAGACATATACATCCGTCAAGTGGACCATTTATATATGGTTTTGATTGATGCATCGACTAAGTGGTCCCATGTATACTTATTGCTACCTCGCAATTTGATTTTCGCAAAGTTACTGGGACAAATAATACGATTGCGAGCACAGTTTCCTGATAATGCAATTAAGACAATCCGTCTTGATAATACTGGTGAATTTTTAGACTTTCAACGATTATTGTATATCAATTGAAATACATATTGAGCATCTGGTTGCTCATGCATATTAATTCATACACAAAACAGTCTTGTTGAATCACTTATTAAGCGTATTCAATTAATTGCATGACCATTATTAATGAAATCTAAACTCTTTATTTCAGCTTGAGGTCATGATATATTTCATGCGGCAGCACTTGTGCGCATCAAGCCAACAAGTTATCATAACATTTCTCCTGTACAAATGGTTCAAGGTCAGGAACCAAATATATCTCATCTAAAAACTTTTGGATGTGTTGTATATGTACCGATTGCTCCACCACAACGCACAAAGATGAATCCCCAAAGGAGAATGGGGTATATGTTGGGTATGAACCTCCGTCTATTATTAAATACTTAGAACCATTGAACGGAGATCTATTCATGGCAAGGTTTGTTAATTGTCATTTTGATGAAGAAATTTTTCCAACATTAAGGGGGAAAGCAAGCAGCTGGCAAGGAATATTTCTTGAAATGAATTATCATTGAATTTCATACACCCTCGTAAAAAGTAGTGTGAACTTGAAGTTGAAAAGATTGCGAATCAACTGCCAGACGCATTTACTGACCTTAAAAGAGTTACAAAATTACATATTCCAGCTGCTAATGCTCCTAATATTTGATGTCCCTGAAGGACCATCTTCCATTGCAAATAGGTCTATGGCACGGCTGAAGCGTGGCAGACCTCTCGGTTCCAAAAAATTCTCGAAAAAGAAAAGGAGCAAATATTGAGGATGGTCATAATGTGAACATTCCTGTTGAAAATTTTGACATACTACTTAAAGTCCCAGAAAATGATATTTCAAGCGCCCGAAAATGATGAAATATCGACCAATTATGTCAGAACAGGAGAAAGATGGAATCGAAATGAAATCGACGTCGATGATATTTTTGTATATAATGTAGCGCTCAATATAATGGAAGATGGTGAGGATCCTAAACCTACATTTATTGATAAATGTAAGAAATGAGATGATTGACCAATGTGGAAAGACGCAATAAATGTAGAATTACAATCTCTTATTAAAAGAAAAGTTTCGGACCTGTTGTCCGTACACCTAATGATATAAAAGTCGTGGGGCATAAATGGGTATTAGTGCAGAAAGGAAATGAGAAAAATGAAATCGTGAGGTATAAAGACCGGTTTTTCTCACAAGGTTTTACCCAAAGGCCCTGTTGATTATGAGGAGACTTATTCTCCTATGGTGGATGCAATAACTTTTCGTTATTTAATAATTCTGGCAGTGCAAGAAAAACTTGAAATGCGTCTAACAGATGTCGTTACAGCTTATTTGTACGGCTCATTAGAGAAATATATTTACATGACAATCCTTGAGGGATTAAAGGTACCTATAATGAAAAACGAGAATTCTCAAAACATGTATTTAGTCAAGTTGAGAAAATTCTTATATGGATTAAAGCAATCTGGTTGCATACTGTACAATTGTTTGAATGCATTCTTGATTAATGAGGGGTATAACAATGATCCTATATGTCATTATGTTTTTATTAAAATATTTGGATATGAATATGTGATAATTTCTGTATATGTTAATGATTTGAATATCATTAAGACTCCTACAAAGTTATCAAAGGTCGTGGTTTTCCTCAAGAGGAAATTTGAAATGAAAGACATTGGTAAAACGAAATTTTATTTGGGTCTTCAAATTGAACACTTTAATAATGAGATATATGTGTATCAATCCACTTATGTTATGAAAGTGTTGAAATGATTTTACATGGATAAAACACATTCTTTAAGAACACATATGGTTGTGTGGTTATTGAATGTAGCGAAAGATCCACTTCGACCTCACGAAGAAAATTAAGAATTGTTTGGTCAAGAAGTACATACCATATTCAAGTGCAATATATGCACTAATGTATCTTTCTAGAAACATTAGGCCTGATGATATATCATTTACTATTAATTTATTAACATGCTATAATTCTTCTCTAATTCGTAGGCATTGAAATGACGTTAAACATGATTTTCGATACCTTAGAGCGATAATGGATATGGATTTATATTTTCCAATCTCATCAGAACCTTATTTAGTTGGTTATGCAGATACAGATTACTTATCAGACCCACACAAAGTCCGATCCCAAACAGGTTATTTGTTCACATATGGAGGTACATCTATTTCATGGTGTTCTGTTAAACAAACTCTAGTTCCTACTTCATCTAACCATGCAGAGATCCTAGCAATTCACTAGACAAGTCGTGAATGTGTTTGGTTGCGTTCCGTCACACAACATATTTGTAGAAAGTGTGGATTAAACTCAGTGAAAGATAACCCAATTGTGATATATGAAGACAATGCTGCATATGTTGCCCAACTAACGAAAGGATTTATCAAAGCGTCTTAAGGATGTGAAGTGATGTAATCATCAGGGGGAGTTAATACGCATTTCTTCTCATTGGATTTTAACGAGGCATAATCTTATCTAATGGACATTCAAGGGGGAGTGTTATGAATATTATTTTATTTGTATGAATGCCCATTACTTTCTCCTTAATACCCACTATGTGTCTTTTGGTTGTTCATGTACCTACATTTATAGTGCACCTCTCATTTCATCTTTTCAAGCTTGTAATAAGACCTATAAATAGGGGTGCAAATGTTATAGTAATCACTTGAAGTGGAATAAAGTAATTCTATGTTATCTCTACATCTTGTTCACTTATTTAGTGTATGGAGTTATATTTTTAAGTTGTTTCACAACAAAAAAGTATTATTTAGTCACATTAAATTTTTTAGTGTGTTAATATGTGTTTTTATAAAGACATTGAATAATAAGTGTGTGAATATATACTCAATTATCACACACGATAATAAACATTATCTATTGTCACACCCCTTTTAACACACTAAAAATAGATGTGTTTATAAGTACTTTTTAAATACATTATATTTTAAGTGTGTTAATAAGTATGTTATTTACACACTAATAAAAAAAAAGATGTGTTAATATTAACTCTAATGCCACACTATTGTGTTAGAATTATAATTCAAAATTAATATTGATTTTTTATTTTGGCTGATAAAAAATGTAATTTTTTTATTTTACTTAGATGATTTTTATTTTCGTAAATTAAAATTTTAAGAATAAATAAAATTTATTTAAATTGGTTCCTTAAAAAAAATGAAGGTGCCATTCCTAAACACGTACAAATCAATATTATTTTTTTCGTTTCATATTAAAAAATATATAGTCTCATTAAAATATAAGTGTTCTCATTTTTTTACGTACTTTAAAAAAAATTATTTGTAGTGCATTTGATTTTATATAGATATATGTTTGTGTACATTTATTATAATAAATAAGTTGTAGCATAATGGTTAAGTGATCACCTTAACTTTGAGAGGTCCAGGGATCGAGTACTAGGGGAGGCGAATTAGTATAAATATATTTTCTTTTTAATTAGTATAAAAATGTATATTTTAGAGTGTGATAACATCTAATTTATCGTCTCATTCTAAATTGTCACATTAATAGAGAAAATGTGATTATAGATATTTTGTTATAACATTTTTATGTGTCTTTAAAAGTAAATTTTTTTGTAGTGATCCCACCTCGGCCTCTTCTTATCCTTCACCCACGCTTTCTTGACTCTTGATAACATGTCAGTGTACCGACTTGCTGCTCTTTGAAGAAAGAGCCTGTACACCTCTGCAGAAGATGTGACTTCAGGGTCCCACGTGACCTCGGTCTGCAAAAAAAAATTATTTAATGAATTAATATAACAAAATAACAAAATGTTAATGTAAAGTTATTTTATACCTGGAATGTCTCCCACCACCGTTGTATCGTGCCGGGTGATACCTTGGCAAAGGCGTGTGCACCAAGCTCCATATTCCTGTACATAATCGATTTGATCGTCCTCGAAATCAAATTTGAAGGCATCATCCTGTTACACGTATTTTATAATAATAAAAAAATTATTAATAAACATGTTATACATACGTCTAATGAAATTTAAATATAATATACTTACGTATCAGGGTAGCTCCACAGGAAAATGCGACTCTCGGGTGCATCAGTCGACATGCTGGCATGTGTCCCGACAGACGGAGGTCTAACTGGCGAATGTATCGGTGGAGGGGATGGTTCCTGTGCATGTGGAACCATATGAGGCACCTGAGTGTAATAGGAATTAGGGTTCATTCCGGGCATCTGGGGCAACTGTAGTATCCCAGTCATATCGGGCATATAAAAACCCTGTGGTATGGGCACAGTCGGTGTCTCATCCACCGGCTCTCCTCTACCTCTACCTCTACCTCTACCTCTACCTCGCCCCTGTCCAGAAGGACCCTGACCAGAGCCATGTCCAGAAGAACCATGTCTACGACCATGCCCCTGGCCACTCATCTGTCAAAATGAACATTAAAACATTATTAACGTTGAACATTGTAACAATTAAAAAAAATTATATATGAACATCACTGTAACGATTAACACTAAAATATAAATAAGGAATATAATTAAGAAATTAATATTTAGATAACATTGTCTAACAATTAATATTTAGATAACATTGTCTAATAATTAACAACATCATTCATCATTCATCTTCATCTTCAGCTTCATCTTCGTCGTCTTCTTCTCCATCTTCTTCCCCGTCTTCTTCTCCCTCTTCTTCTTCATCTTCTTCATATTCTGCCACTTTCATCATTGTACCGGTGTCATCAGTTGACATGACAAGATCATCATCTACTTGCACAATCATTTGAGTCTCTATGTTATCCTCTTGCCACGCGGGAACCTCATCTTCAGTAGTATCTTTTGCATCTACCAAGTATCTCGGTTTGACTTTGCAGAAAAATATCCAATCAGTACGGGGTCCGGGGTATGGACAATAGTAGACTTGTGTGGCTTGATTTGCTAGTACGAATGGATCGTACCGGCCGTAAGATCGCCTCTGATTAAGCTCCACGAGCTTGTAGTTAGGATGAACTTTTGTCCCATTGTTTGAGGGATCAAACCACTGACACTTGAACAAAACCACTTTCTTCTCGTGGTACCCCTGATAGTCCAATTCGACTACTTCCTCGAGTTTCCCATAGAAATCTTCCTCATCCGTGTCATAGTTTTTTCCCTTGATACAAACCCCACTGTTTGATGTTGCTCTAGATGCACCATAAGCCATGGTGTGGAATTTGTACCCGTTCACGTAATACCCTGCGTACGTAAGAACTTGACCAGACGGACCGGCCGAAAGATCGTATAAAAACCTGTTCTCGACGCGATTTATCTTCACCTATATATATATAAGCCGAATTAATGTGAGAATTTCTATAACTTAACATTTTACACAGATCGTTATTTTAAGATAACTTACAATTTCTTCAAACCACGACGCAAATCCATCTTATAGTCTTAAATCTGATTCAGCGGCCGAGAGATTTGGTTGAAGAACTTGAAGTTGTTGCATGAATAGCCTACGTACGATTGATATAAGATTAATAAGACATGTCAACACTAAGTATTTGATTGACAAACATTTTGGTCAGATTGACTTACTGAACATATGGCTGCACCTCATCACAATTCAACAACACGTACGTATGAGCAACTTTTTTCTCCTTGTCTAAAATCCATCTTTTCTTAGGTTTTCCTAATCGTTTGCCAGGCGCCTTAAATATGGAAAAAGTGCCCTCGACATACTCGTGTACTTCGTCCCGACCATCGTAATTATGAGGTACATTGTGTATCCTTATCGTAACATGGTCCTCGAAATAGTGAGAACAAAACATTGACGCCTCTCTAGTTAAATATGCATTTGCAATCGAAGCTTCAACACATGCTTTGTTACCCACGCTTAATTTCAAGGTGCGAAGATACCTGATTAAATTTTAAGAATCGTAAGTTCATATAATTTGAAGAATCGTATGAGAAATTAATTAAATTACCTCTCGTATGGATACATCCATCTGTATTGAACTGGACCACACACTTTTGCTTCATATGCAAGGTGCACAGGTAGATGATTCATAGAGTTGAAGATGCTGGGTGGAAAGATACGTTCCAACTTGCACAAGATGACTGGGATATCTGTTTCCAGTCGAGTCATGTTGTCAACTGTGATGGTTGTAGAAGTCAACTCCTTAAAAAATAGACTAAGCCCAGTGATTGCTTTCCACACATTGAGCGACAGAATTTTGTACAAAGCAATTGGTAGTAGTCTCTGCATAAACACGTGACAATCATGACTCTTCATCCCATACAATTTCAATTTCGACCAGCCAATGCAACGGGACATGTTAGACACATATCCATCTGGAAACTTCAACTCACTTATCCACTTACAAAGAACATCCTTTTGCTTCTTATCAAGCGAAAAAGAATTTTCAGGATACTTTGATGTACGTGGACATTTCTTGAGAGAGGGACGACGACAATAATCATTCAGCTCATCTCTTGATTTAGACGTGTCCTTTGTTTTCCCCTCCACATTCATCACCGTGTTGAATACGTTATCAAACACATTTTTCTCAATATGCATCACGTCTAAATTGTGTCGTATCAACAAGGTACTCCAATACGGCAACTCCCAGAAAATGCTTTTCCACTTCCACCCTCCACAAAGTTTTTTGTTGTGAGCCTCAGCACCATCCTCTGTAACATTTCTATATCCTAAATGATCAATTTCGTATAGGAGACTTGCACCCGTTCGAATAGGCGGTGGATCATCTGTGACTACTACTCCGGCCATGAATGCAGTTTTATTCGTTCGCCACGTGTGATTCAGTGGTAAGAACTTTTGGTGGTTGTCGAACCACGACTGCTTTCGACTTTTATTCAAATAGAATGTATCGGTGTACTCTCCACAATATGGACAAGCAAGCCTTCCGGTTGTACTCCAACCAGACAACATTGAGTATGCTGGGAAGTCACTAATGGTCCAGATAAGTGCAGCTCGAATAAAAAAGTTTTGCTTTCTAGCAACATCGTAAGTTTGCACCCCATTTTCCCATAAAATCTCAAATCTGCTATCAGTGGTTGCAAAAACACATCAAGTTTGTCCTTCGGACTTTTAGCCCCGGGCACGAGAATCGAAAGAAACATGAATTGATCCTTCATGCATAACCACGGGGGTAGATTGTACGGAGTAAGTATAACTGGCCATGACTAATATTGTTTTCCCGTCATTCCAAACGGTGCAAAACCGTCTGTGCTCAAGCCCAACCTCACATTCCTAATATCAGATGCAAAATCAGGATACGAACGGTCCAAATGCTTCCAAGCCAGCGAGTCTGCCGGGTGACGCATAACACCAGAGTCATAAGAAGCGCACGAGGCATGCCATGTCATATCCTTCGCAGTGGTCCTGGACATGTACAATCTTTGCAAATGAGGAATTATCGGAAAGTAGAACATCTCCTTAACCGGGAGTTTCTTTTTCAACCGACCATCTGCATCAACCCTACTCGGCTTATACCGTGATCGACCACAAATCTTACAAAAATCTAGTTCGTTGTCTGCACCCCAAAATAACATGCAATTTTGTGCACAACAATCAATCCTTTCTACCGGAAGACCCATCCCACTCATCAAATGTTTGGTGTCGTTACATTTCTTGGGAACCTTATTTTCGGGAGGACAAATCTCACGAATCAACTCAACGACCTGATTGTATCCCCTTTCAGACAATCTGTTTTCCGTTTTAATGTTCAACAATCTGGAATTGAATGACAACTGCGAATGAGATTCACAACCAGGATACAAGTCTTGGTCCGCTGCACGAAGCATGCCGTAAAACTGTGTCGCATTAGGGGGTTCTTCATTAAGTGCCGCCTCTTCCACGTCTATTCCAAAATCAATGTTTGGGCCACCCATTAACTCTTCTACCATAGTGTGGTACGAACTAGGTCCCGCTGGGTCAACGTCGTTTGAAGTTGACGCAAATTCATTAGTGTTTTGAAATGGACGTGGACCCCAACTCTCTTCCCCGTGATAAATCAAATTATAATAATTCAGTGTAAAACCATTTCGATATAAATGAGATTTCACTTCATTAGGATCTCTATAAGTTTTATTTCGACATCTAGCTTGCGAACAAGGACACCTAATTTTTCCTTCCCAAATTGAATTCGGATTACTAGTGGCAGCTTCAATAAATCCATTTACTCCACTAACAAATTTGGGGTTCATAATCTCATTCACTAATCTTGGACTATACATCCAACTACGACTTGAATAATTCATGTCAATCGACGTCTACAACACACAAACAACCAACGTCTCATTCCTTCAACTCTATTAAAATTAATTAATATAATTCCAAATATATTCTAATAATTATTCTAACACCCTAATTAACAAATAAATTCATATATAGACATAACACAATATAATTCTAACACCCTAATTAACAAATAAATTCATATAACTTAATTAAAACATACATATAAAATATACATACATAACACAATATAAGTTATAATTAAATTCTAACAATTAAAATATGCATGCATAAAAATTAACAATTATAACAATTTTATATATACATACAACATATATGCATATATATACATATATATACTAAAACTATATATATACATATAACTTCAAATTTAACCAATTAAAACGAAAAAAATTACCGTAGAAATGCTCCCGTCGAAGTGTAGAACACAAATGGCAAAAAACCGAGTTCGATCCGCAAACGGTGCAAAATTTTGTGTTTGGAGGTGTAAAAATCGAAGGTATGTGTTAATGGAGGAGGGGTGCGCTGCTGTTCTGGAAGAGAAGGGTTTTTGGGCGATTAAAACTAAATTAGGGCGACGGGGAAGGCAACGGGCCCACTGCCGTTGCCATTTAGCGAGGGGGGCCCGTTGCCAAATGGCAACGGGGCCCACTGCCGTCGCCTTTTCGCAACGGGCGTTATAAGCCGTCACCTTTTTGCAACGGGGCCCACTCCCGTTGCCTTATCCATTGCCTTAAGGCAACGGCACCCGCCCCCGTCGCCTTTTTTCTGCCCGTTACCAAAGCCGTTGCCAATTGGCAACGGCAGCCTGCCCTTGCTAATCGTCGTTGCCTTTTGGTCAATTTTTTGTAGTGTATCTTCTTTCTGAAAGTTATGCGATTCATTACTCTCTTTTGTAAAAACAATCAAGCTTCCAAACTTTTCATCAATGGAATTCCATTTTGCAATTCTACAAATCATTAAAATTGCACTTAGACAACCAAATTATCATTTTGGTGGTTTATGTGCAACTGTAGTGATAATTCGGTGAGTTTAGTGCAATTTCCAATCCAATTGGATTTTTTTTTTTTTTTAAATGGCCCTTGAAAAAGGCATGTGTGGAAAGTCCAAAAATAAGTTTAGTAGTTTATGTATCAAAATTTGATAGTTTGTACTCCCGACAAAGTGGGATAGCTCAAGTGGTTAGAGCACCACTACCTAGGCTTTAGATCCTGGGTTCGAGTCATGGGAAGGGGAAAAGGGATGGGTATTTAATGTAATTCAAAAAAAAAAAAAGATAGTTTGTACTCCCTCATCCCAATAAAATTTGCACTATTGGGATGATATACATTTTAAGAAAAGGTGTAATTGTAATGTGTGATGTTTAGAGAGTTGTTTTGTAAATATTTATGAATAAAGTAAGGTAGATCGAGTGTGAAAAAGTAATGACACATATTGATAAATATGTGTATATTTTGAGGGTGAGAGTATTGAAAATATTTCCTTTTATGGAGTGTGTAAATTGGTACGGGACATTCAAATATGGCAAGTATGCAATTTTCTACGGGAAGGGAGTATATATTGTGATAAAAAATAGTTTGGTGATTTAAGTGTAAAATTAGTGATAGTTTCATGGGCTTAATGCAATAAGGCTTGAAAAAAAATAGAGAACTTCAATCGAAAAGTAGATCTGTTAGTTTTAGAAGAGTGGTGGTGGTAATCTTTAGAGCCCCGACTATATACCCCTCCAGCCTTGTTAAATATACCCCTTCTCCCTTTATTAATAAATATACATGTTAAATACTCAATTTATCATTTTATACAATATTCATTATATAGATACACCCTAAACTCTAAAAATCTAATTCTAATCATAATCCTAATTTTTTTGCAGTCGTCACCAACCCCACGTCGCCGCTGACACCGACTCCGACAATACCAATACCAAAAATTCAACAGAAATCACACAAAAAAAAAAATCGACAAACAAGTGTCGATCGACACTAGTTTGTCGAAAAAAAGGTATATGGTCGACAATAATTTGTCGAAAAAAGACTCTCTCGTCGCTAATATTTCATCGAAAGGAAATTTTTTTTTAAATATTTTCGACGAAGAGTGCTCGAAAGGAAACACTGTCATCGACAAATTTTGAAAATAAATTGATGTTGAGAGGTATTAATTTTGTGAAGTATTTCCATATTAAGAGCTTGCAAATAAGAAAAGTGTGCAAATATAGAAATGTTACCAATAAGAAGGAAAGAATAATAGATTTTGTTAAGGGGTAAGAGTGTATTACAAATAAAAAACCTCTAGTTCTCTTTTCAAGTTTCAAGTGCGTGCCGCAATGGGTAAAATGCAATTTTGATCTCAAGAAAATATTTGAAAAGCAATTTTAGTTATATGTTGTTTTTTGGTCCCATTTTTTTATAAAAAAGATTTCAACCATTAAATATTTAACATTTTTCGAGTGTCAAGTAACATAGTTTGAAAATTATAAAAAAAAATTATATATAGATTTGAATATTTTTTTTGAAACACAACAATCGGAATATAATTTAAAAAGCAAACAAATAAATTTTGAATATACCACCTGTATTTAAATCTCCCTTATATACTAATTCTGAATTTCATTATGCTGACATAGCTTTCAAAAAGCCTCCGTTTTACAATCTTTTAAATTCTATAATTTTAATTTATTTTTTAAAATATTTTTCTCTTTCCTCTCCCTAGTAGTTTCCTCAATTTTCTCTCTCCTCTAACTTTTTTTTTTTACATTGGTTTTTTTATTTAATTAATTTTTTTTAACTTTTAAATTTCTATTTAAATTATTTTTTCATTTTCTTATTGAATAAAATAAATTATATATGCTTACATTAAAAAAGTTGTCTTAAATTTTAATAAATAATTTTTTTTATAACCACACGTAATTATTTACGCGAGTCTCATACTTGTATAATATAAATCTTTTAACCCATATTATCCGGATATAATTTAAAAATACAAAAAGTATAAAATTTCACAAACTAAATTAATTTATGTAAAATCTGAAAACTAAATAATTATTTATAGAATTGGAATATAATTTTAAAATACTAAAAATATATTTTTCAAACCAAATAATAATCTAGGTAAATTATGAAATCAATCTAAATAATTTTTGAATAAAAATCTATATTAAAACTAAAATAAAAAAAATATTTATATAAAATCTTTGGGAATATAATTTGAAGATACAAAATATAATTCATACAAACCTGAATATTAAATGATTATTGAATGGAATTCAAAAATTAATTACAAAAATTTAGAAAATATCAAATTAAAAATAAAGATAACAAATACAATAGATTATATAAAAAAAACCTGCGTATATATATCACCTCCCCCGCCGTTGTTCTTCTTCTCGCCGGCGAACATCCCCATCCCCCATCCCAATTGTCGCCAACACAGCCACTCCAGCCCATTCTCGTCACCACCTTGCCTCCACCACACCACCGCGCCACCATCGTTACTGTGAGAATTATATTCAATCACCGTTAATGAGATGATAAGAGTGGTCCACTATATATAGGGATTAAAAAGATTGCTACCTATAATATATTATACTCCCTCCATCCACCAAAAGTAGTCCCATGGAGGAGGGGCACAAGTTTTAAGAAAAAGGTAGATAAAGTAAGGGTATTATAGGGTATTGTGGGGTCCATTGTGAATAAAGTGATTGTTTGTGAATAAAGTTGATGGTAAATTGAGTAATTAAGTGATGGTTGAAGGGTGATAGTTTCCATAAAGTGTATGGGACTACATTTGGTGGACAAAGAATATAAGGCAAATGGGACTACTTTTTGTGGACAGAAGGAGTACTATTCCTATAATATATTATTATATTATATTCTCTAATAGTTACCCCCGGTCAAGCGAAGCTGGGAATGTAAATGAACACGAGCTTGGTACGCAACAATCTGAATCGAGTTTGAGATAGAAGCTTTATGAAGACATCCGTAAAACAATGCACTTTTGTTGTCATAGAGCAGGAGAAATAATAGAAATTCGAAATCACCAAATAGGACATGCCAAGGCGCAAAAAAGCGGGAAGCAAATGGATCGAAACAACAAAATCCTTTGAAGGACGAACGATGACAAAAAAATAGGTAAGAAACACTTGCAAGCTTTGTGGAAACAATTAACCGAGCACAAACAAGATAGATAGGAAGGGCGCGAAGCCAATAAAGTCGGTTATGGGCTCTCTACAGAGAGAGGAAAGTAGAAGAAGAAAGATGTAGCGTGAAGCTATAAAGAAAATTAAAGTGTAGGTGGGTGTGACTAACACCATATGAGTGAAAACAGTCATGGAGATAACTTGATCGGCCATGAGAGAGAACGAGGAGATGTGCTCGCTCGAAGAAAAAAAAAATTAGAGAGGACGAGGAGACTTGCTCGCTCGAGAAGAAGAAGAAGAAGAAGGGGGGACGAGGAGACTTGCTCGCTCGAGAAGAAGAAGAAGGGGGGACGAAGAGACTTGCTCGCTCGAGAAGAAGAAGGGGGATGAGGAATACAAGCTCGTCGGTGGCGGCTAAAACCGGCCAAGAGAGGGAACGAGGGAGACCAGCTCGTTTGAGAAAAAGAAGAAGGGGGACGAGGAATATAAGCTCGTCGGTGGCGGCTAAAAGCGGTCGGGAAAGGTAACGAGGGAGACTAGCTCGTTCGAGATAAAAAAAAAACAAGGCGGCGACGAGGGATACCTACTCGTCGAGGACGCCGAAAAAATTGAGAAGAAAGGGGAAGGGGCAAGGCGGCGACGGGGGATACCAGCCCGTCGGAGACGCCGAAAAAAGGGTTTCAGTGTATAAGGCTGATACCATGTGAGGAATACAAGCTCGTCGGTGGCGGCTAAAAGCGGCCAAGAGAGGGAATGAGGGAGACCAGCTCGTTCGAGAAGAAGAAGAAGGGGGACGAGGAATACAAGCTCGTCGGTGGCGGCTAAAAGCGGCCAAGAGAGAGAACGAGTGAGACCAGCTCGTTCAAGAAGAAGAAGAAGGGGGACGAGGAATACAAACTCGTCGGTGGCGGCTAAAAGCGGCCGGGAGAGGGAACGAGGGAGACCAGCTCGTTCGAGATAAAAAAAAAACAAGGCGGCGACGAGGGATACCTGCTCGTCGAGGACGCCGAAAAAATTGAGAAGAAAGGGGAAGGGGCAAGGTGGCGACGGGGGATACCAACCCGTCGGAGACGCCGAAAAAATAGGGAGGGGGAGAGAAGGGTTTCGGTGTATTAGGCTCATACAATGTGAGAATTATATTCAATCACCGTTAATGAGATGATAAGAGTGGTCACTATATATAGGGATTACAAAAGATACACAAGCAAATAGATAAACAAGGAAATAAATATAAACCATAAATAAAAGATTGCTACCTATAATATATTATACTATTCCTATAATACATTATACCTGTAACACCCCGTCCCAAAATTAAATATGAAATAAAAGAATAAATGATTTAAGAATTTTCATTTATATTGACAGTGTTATTTGTATTCAAAAGATTTGATTTTCAGGAAGACGGACGAGCATTCTGATCCGGGAGCACACCTAGCACATAAAAAATAAATAAATAAAGTGTGAAGGTTTGACGAATATTTAATAAGTGTCGAAAATGAAAGAAGCCTAATTAATCACCTTGTAAATCATTTTATCAAGCTCATGTGATAAACTACCTTGACAAAGCATAATATATTTTAATTGAGTAGTTATCTTAATTTTAATATGAAATATAGAGGTTTGATTGATTTACATTCTTACGCATGATAAATATAATATTTGATGAGTAGAAGTTCATAATCGTGAAAATTACATTTCTTTGATTGTCCTGCTTTACGTGTCTATGTGATATAATGTTTGTCTCAACTTATTTTATTTTCAATGTTTAGATTAAATTGATGTGGGTTAATTAGCCGTTCACTTCTTTTATTAATGTGTTATATTTAAATTAATAAATTATTTTACTAAACCTAAAATAGGTTGCCCATTTAATTTGATTTTCCAAACTCATTAATGTTATTTATGAGCCCAATTACATGATTCATTTCTCTTATTTTCAAAGCCCAAAAATGAAAGATGGGTGAAACACCACGCCTTTAACCGCAAATTGCTTGCAACTTGCTAGATATAATCCTAATCTACCACCTAGAGGGAGACGTGGAAAGTTAAACCACCACCATCACAATACTACATTCATACCACATTAGCATACTGATATTTTAAATTTATACCTACTAAACTACTGTTCATACATACATTTTCATCTATAAAAGAATGATTTGGGGTAAGAATAATTCACACCTCTCCTCCCTCTAATTGTTGTAGTATTAATTCTACCTTACCACTAGCAGTCACCTTCTTCCTCCCCTCTCAAAGCAGCGCCGCCAATTTAGCACGGTTGGCCTCAATTCTAGTCCCTTTAGAAAGCTCTCGACGAAGTGAGCAAAACCCCTCACTCAATTCCTATAATATATTATTCTATTATATTCTCAAATAGTTACCCCCGAATACTTCCAAAACTAATGAAAAATCCGGATACGAAATTCGATTCCGGTCACAAAATTCAAAAAGGCTACCCACTCTAGCCTTATCTGAATTCCAAGGAATCAAAGCCCCTTGCCAATTACAAATTTTGATCACTCCTTCATCATCAATTTTACGATTTCTTTTCATGATTATTGGCGATTTTTTAATATTTTCTTAGACTTGTTTTTCTGAATTTTGGTATTCTTGTTGATGTTTGGGAGTGGAGCAGCTGGCGACAGGTGTGGCGAGTGGTTGTGAAATTTAAGATTTTGGTTCAACGTTGGAGGAAAACAATCCTACGTTGGAGGAAAACAACCCTGTGAGCGTTTTTTTTTTCTCAGTACTTTTGGAATTTCCGATGAATAGAGTAGGGGAATGAAGGGATTGGGGTGATACTTTAATATTTAAACTTTTGTATTAGTAAAATAATAAATTTTTGAATTGAGTTTAATTAAAAAAAAAATTATAGTTAACAGTGCGTGAAGCTCACACACCATTTATGTTAGCATACGCAATCGTATAATAGGATAATGCATGGTTCTAAGTTCAAACATTTATCAAAGTCAAAAGTCTTATAATATGCCATCATCTTGACAATGCTAATTTGTCGGTATGATCAATTTTACTGAAGCAGTGAATCAAAGTATACAAATTTAGTAACTTATAATATGCCATCATCTTTGATTTTCCGGAACACTAGCTGGCTGAAAAATTGGAGTATAAATGAGCTGAAGCGAGTCAAATAGTGCCAACTGCAAAGCTCCAGCTCGTTTACAAAACTCGCAGCTCAAAACTCTTACTTAAACTCAATCGAGCTCACACAGTCACACTCGCTAAAAAAAAATCTGAAGGCATGTTTTGTTTGGTTTGGGACTCACACGTCGTCCGACAACATTCCACGTCTTGTTCTATTTTTAGATTTAACATCCGAATTTCACCATCCACCAACATTCACCCCTAAAAATACCTATATATCATACTATTATAATAATACGAAATTACTCACTCTTATACAATTGACATAACGTCTCACGTCTTGTTCTAGTTTGAGATTTAACATTCGGATTTCACCATCCATCCAACTACATTCTCAATACTTATATATCCTACTATTATAATAATACCCAAATTTTCAAATAGTTTGAGATTTAACATCCGGATTTCACCATCCATCCAACTATATTCTCAATACTTATATATCCTACTATTATAATAATACCCAAAATTTCAAATAGTTTGAGATTTAACATCCGAATTTCACCATCCATCCAACTACATTCCCAATACTTATATATCCTACTATTATAATAATACCCAAAATTTCAAAACTGTTTATTGAGATTTTCCTATCCTACATAAACACAATCCCAAAAACCTAAGTAGAATCCACTCATAACCAGGATAACAAAAAGTTTAATTGTTCGATCAATTTCGCAAAGGTTTTTATTGCAAATTAGCAAAAAAATTAAGTCAAAATACAACTTGTTTAACAAGTTTCAGATAATATATAAGAAAAACTCGCCAAGAACTTAAATCATTCTCATTCCCATATCAAATAAAAATCGAAGATTGCACAAACTCTAAATTCAATCAATCTGCGCTTGAGTTTGTCCTCTTAATTCTTGGGAGAGCAAGAAATCGATCTCTTAGTCTGGTTGTTGTAACGCGGAGACACAAAGATCGCTGATCACCACTTAATTTGTCAACTAAAAATACCTAACTATTCACAGTATGGGTTAATTACTTAATTTGTTGGGTGGGCTGGATTTAAAAAATATATATTAAAAATTACTTTCTCCGTTTAATTTCATTGTTCCCACTTTTTTTTTGGTTATACAATTTTATTATGTTCATTCCCTTTAAAAATAATAGAGATTATTAACTAATAAGGTCATTTCTATAGTGTTTTAAGCAACTAAAAACTACAACTTTTAAAATTCCCTAATAAGGTCAAATTAGTGTCAAAAAACCTTAAATGCCCTTAATATTCATATAACTCCTTAATTAATATATTTTACCCATTAATTCGAATTTTAAATTCAAATCTTAATTGCAGCACATTAATTCCCCAATTATAGCGCATATTCAAAACAAATCTTGACCTTCTTAAAATCGAATCCTGACATTTCATTCCAGAAAACGTGATTACGATTTAATTCATCTCCATCATCGGTTTCTGGGCTGAGGCCGGCGTTCCTTTTTCCAAAATTTTCAGATTATAGCGAATTGATTCGTAGTGTTTGTGTGAGTGACTATTCAGATATTCATTGTTGGCGATTTATTCTTAGAATCGTGCAACAATTCTGGGATTTTTGAAGGGACAGATTGTGTTCGTTCCTGGATTTAGGGGCTGGAGGATCTGGAATCGAGTTTCACGATGTGAGCTTGAAGAAGGAGTCTCAGGTTCAGCAGCAGAACGACGAATCTGATCTTGTTCAAGACATGGGGAAAGCCAAACAAGTCAAGAATGCAAAGGAGACGTTCGGAATTGCTCCAACTGCCACACTAGTTTCAACGTCTAGGCCTTCTTCGCCTATGAAGCGAGCCAGCCCTCTTGCAGTCTCTAAGTCGGCATCTCCAATGAAGAGGACGCAGAGGAGCGAATCACCTGGGAATTTCAAGAATCGGCCAAGAGGAATGTCGCTGGAAAGTGCAGTTACTAAGGAAATCATGCGTGAGATCAAAGAAGTGGAGGAGAGGAAGCAGTTACTCATCGCCATGGCTGTTGAAGAAGAAATAACGGTGAGTATGTAATTTCTCGAGAAATTGTGATTTTTTACTACTGCAAATTTTGTTAGTACTCGGGGATTAGGCGAAAAAAGGAGAAGTTTCATGGATACAGCAGCTTGATATGGAGGTGAACATTAGATATGCACATTATCGTATGCATGTATACATGCATATCGTATAGTGCATTTCACATATGCACATATGTAAAATGCATTTACCCTGTTTCCGTGCATATTAATATGCATATCCATATATGAACCTTTTTCTAAGCTTATAAACTCATAATTTTATTACCCATTTCTACATACCAAAATTTATTTCATGCTATTCATATTAAACTTCATAATCTTTTTTCATATATGTATGCATATTCAAACAATGGATTTTCTTTCCTTTTCTCACAGTGTTGATTTTCTTGAATGAACTTTTTACCGGAAACAATGAGTTTTCTTTCCTTGAAATCTCTCCGATGATGTCTGCAGAATATTTGGTAAAGAAATCCTGCATTAATTCAAAAGATTTGATGTAAATCTAATTAATATTTATTAATTTCAAATTATTTGTGTAGATTCTCTAATCAAATGCAGATTATTTGGGAAATTAATCTCTCAGCTAGAAAGTCAGCCAATTGATTCGAAATTGCTGTATTTTAGGAATTCTGAAAACTGGAAGGTGGTATAAAGCGCGTATTTCCAGGATATGCATTAATTATAAGGATTTGATGTTAATCTGTAAAATTAATTAAATTCGAATTAATTTAAATGGTAAAGGGCAATTATGTCTTATTAGGTGCCATTTTGACCCTAATAGATTTAAAATAAAAACCTATTCCTTATTAGATAAATCTCTTAGTAAAATGGCCTTAACAAAAATTTACCCAAAATAATACTATTCACCCAAAAATTTACCCAAAATTCACCCTTCAACCATCACTTATTTACTGACACTAACTTTATCAATAAATAATCACTTTACTTGTAAATGGACCCCACAACATCTCATCATACCTCCTAACCTTTTCTATTTTATACCTAAACTAGTCAATATTCATTAAAATCCGTGCCCGGAAAATGGACATAATAAAATTGAACGGAGGAAGTATTATTTAATAATATCTAAAATTGTAAAATTTTGGATTTGGAGATATTGTGTACAATAAAAAGGTACAATTTTATTGTACATACTTGTAGTAGTATTTTATTTTTTTACATACATGAATTTAATAATTCATTAATTAAAGAATTGTTTGATTCATGAATTATTAAATTCATTATTATATATAGTATGTAATTTAAAATGCTTATCTTAATTTTATCATATATTTGCAAACATTTTAGGTGCCACATGTCACAAAATGATTGGTCTATTTCAGTTTATTTTTTCTCAAATCACTCTATTTCAAAAAAAAAAAATTCTTATTAATTTCACATTTATTAAATTTTTTATTAATTTTAATCATTAATCTTAACAGTACATTTTTTATTCGAACTTTTGAATATTAAAATTTAAATGAAACCGAATTTCTATATTTTTTCGGAAAATTTTAAAAAAATTCTTTATATATAATAAATCTCTAATCTTTCATTTTTAAAATTTTGTTTTGTAGAAATTTTGATTCCTATCTTCGTTTTCCTCATTATTTTTTATTTAGGGAAAGTCTTATATGCACCATACACACCAAATTAATTAGGTGCACACGCTTTTTAACTGTTATTTTATACAGACCTCCTCCTCCTTTTTTCTTCTATTTTTTTTTTTTTGGAGTGAAAATTTCCAAAATTAATTTAGGCACCGCAGAATGAATCGGAGACTCAGTGTTACCAAATCGCCCTCATCAAGCAAACGCTTCATATTCGTCGCATCTTTTTCACACTCTCGAGACAACGCCATGGCTTTGATCGGAGAAATTAGTTCAGAGAATTTGCTGATGTTGTATGTGACGCAACTTATTTTCTGGTCGAGTGCGACGACGGGATCGAGGATGGTGCAGTGGTTTCAGACAAAGAGGCCGCCACGGCGGCCCGGGCTTGGCGGCAGCGGATTGTTGCCTTTGACGATTAGTTTGATTCCGAGTAATTGTCACATACAATTGTTTCAGGTAAAGGAAGATTGAGATACACTCTAAATATACACAATATAATGCATCCAAATCTGTATACTAAATTCTATAATGGGGTTTGTAAACATTAGTTGTGGCCATTGTTTCATTTATATGAGAATTTAGGTTTTGTAAACAGCAGTTATGGCCTTTGTTTCATTATGCCTGATCCTAGGGTAGGTTTAATAGAAGATTCACTAGTACATATTTAAGCTTGGAGAGCTGCACTTGGAGAGCTCTTTTTTTCAAAAAGCTCTCCAAGATACAATTTGAAAAGCGGTTATTAAAAAAAACATATGTGCGTTTTTAATTTCAATCTAAATTCAAAAAAATTGTTCTCCCCCAAACCGCCGTCGCCTCCCTCCCTCTCTCTTCTCGCGCCGTCGCCTCCCTCCCTCTCTCTTCTCGCGCTGTCGCCTCCCTCCCTCTCCCTCCTCGCGCCGTCGCCTCTGTCCCTCCCACTCCTTCGTCGCCGTCGACTTCCTCTCCAGCCGTCGCCCAGCTCCCTCCCACTGTTGTAGGTACGTACTCTTATATACTATATATATATATATGTACATTTGTATTTATATGTATATTGGTGTTTGAAGCCCACAAAGTGTTTGATAATATGTTTGTGTGAGGGATATTATAAAAGTCGATTTGTAATCGTCTAACCCGCGTGTTGATATGCCTTGAATCACACACTTCGCTGAGTTAGTCGGGGGTCTCGCTGTTTTATCTCAGTGCTATATATATGGTCTTTGAGATCTGTAATCTGTAACCCTAATTTGATAATAAAATCCGTTCTCCTCTCTGCCCGTGGACGTAGCCAATTCATTGGTGAACCACATAAATCACTTGTCTTCTTTACGTTTCTTGTTCATGCTCTATAATCCTATTCTGTCACAACAAACTGGTATCAAGAGCCTGGTCGTTTCGATCAAGTTTTTTTTTTTCCGCACTGTTAGGGTTTTTGGAGCCGATCGAGAATGTCTGCTTTCAACGTAAAGGTTGACAAATTCACCGGGAGAAATAGTTTTGGCCTATGGCAAATAAAGATGCGATCTCTGCTGAAGCAGCAGGGTTTGTGGGCGCCGCTATCAGGAAAACCTAAATCTGAGGATGTAACTGAAGAAGAGTGGAATACCCTAGAAGAAAAGGCCCACTCGACTATCATGCTATATCTGTCTGACGATGTTATCATCGAGGTTGCGGATCAGGAAACTACCGATGGTCTCTGGAAGAAGTTAGAGAGTCTCTACATGACGAAGTCTCTAACCAACAAATTGCTTCTGAAGCAACGTCTGTTCCGTTTACGCATGCAGGAAGGTACATCTCTTCGGGATCATCTAGATAAATTAAATAAAATTTTACTAGATTTGCGTAATATTGATGTTAAAGTAGAAGATGAGGACGCTGCTTTAATTCTGTTAGTATCTTTGCCTGAATCGTATGAGAATTTTGTTGAATCGTTCATTACTGGGAAAGATACTCTGTCTCTGGAAGATGTTCGATCTGCTCTCCACAGCAGAGAAGACCGTCAACAGGCAACTGGCTCGGCCACAGAAAATCAGGCATCGGGGCTGTATGTTACGGGTAAGGGACAAAAGAAATCTGGGAAGAAAACTGGGAAGCCGAATCAGAAAGGTTCAAAAGGTCCTAAACCCGATGACATCTGCAATTACTGTAAAGAACCAGGGCACTAGAAGAATGATTGTCCTAAGAAGAAGAGGAAGCAGGAGAAGAAAGATGGTGTCGGCGGTTCTGCAGCTGTTGCAGAAACTGATACAAATTCTGAATATGATCTGGCCTTGGTTGCAGCTGGACAGTCACATCGTAATGATGTGTGGGTTCTTGATTCTGGGGCATCATACCACATTTGTCCTAACAGGGAGTTCTTCTCGACCTATGAGCAGATAGATGGAGGAAATGTTACCATGGCTAATAGTGCTGCCTGCAAGGTGGTTGGGATTGGCTCAGTCAGGATACGGACACATGATGGGGTATTCTGCACCTTGGATGAAGTCAGGCATGTTCCACAGATGACGAAGAATCTGATATCATTGAGTCTACTTGACAGCAAGGGTTTCAGTTTCAAAGGTGAAGGTGGAGTTATGTATGTTTGTCAAGGTTCAAAGGTGGTTCTGACAGGCTTGAAACGTGGTACCTTATATTATCTGCGAGGTTCCACTGTGACAGGTTCTGCTAATGTTGCATCATCTGAGGTTCAGACCATGGATATGACCAGGTAGTGGCATATGAGGCTCGGTCATATGGGAGAAAGAGGGATGCAGATTTTGTCTAAGCGGGATCTTCTTTCTGGGCATAAAGTGCAGAGTCTTGAATTCTGCGAACATTGTGTATTTGGGAAGCTTCATCGCAGCAAGTTCCCAAAGAAGGCAGTTCATCAGACCAAGGGGAATCTTGACTACATTCATATGGATTGTTGGGGTCCGTCACGTGTTGAGTCTATTGGAGGCCACAGATATTTTGTGTCTATGATTGATGACTACTCAAGGATGACTTGGGTAATTATGATGAAACACAAAAGTGAAGCTTTCAAGAAATTCAAGCAGTGGAAGGCGTTGGTAGAAAATCAGACTGGGAAGAAGATCAAGAGACTGCGAACTGATAATGGCCTGGAGTTCTGTTCGTCTGAGTTCAATGAGTTCTGCAAGGATGCAGGGATTGCTCGACACCACACTATCCGACATACACCGCAGCAGAATGGTGTGGCAGAGCGCATGAATCAGACATTGCTGGAGAGAGCGAGATGCATGCTCTCGAATGCTGGTTTGGCTAGAAAGTTCTGGGCAGAAGCAGTAAACACGGCGTGCTATCTGATCAACCGTGGTCCACACACTGGCATTGATTGCCAGACACCTTATGAGGTATGGTCTAATAAACTTGCAGATTATTCTTTGTTGAAGGTTTTTGGCTGTACTGTTTACTATCATGTTAGTGAGGGTAAATTAGAACCAAGAGCTAAGAAGGGTATATTTGTTGGTTTCGGGGATGGAGTTAAGGGATATAGAATCTGGTCACCTTCAGAGAATAGAGTTATATTCAGTAGGAATGTGATTTTTGATGAGAATTCTATGCTTAACCCCATTGTGAAGTCTGTTTGTACAGAAAATTGTAGTAATGTTAAACAGGTGGAGCTGCAAGTCACTCTCGATGAGAGTAAATCACAACTCCAAGGTGGAGAAGATCAACATACTACTGCTGAAAGTACATAGCTGTTGATAGAGCTAGGAGAACAGGCGTGAAGCCTCCTGTGCGGTACGGTTTTGAGGATATGGTGACTTATGCATTACAAGTCGCTGACGAGGTGGAAGAGGAAGAACCATCTGCAGGTGAACCATTCACCTACAGAGAGGCTGTTTCATGCAGTGAGTCGGCCCAATGGCTCGCTGCAATGAGAGAAGAGATGGAATCACTTGCCAAGAATGAGACTTGGGAGCTAGTCAAACGGCCTAAGGAGAGGAAGATTGTTACTTGCAAATGGATATTCAAGAGGAAGGAAGAAACCACACCTGGTGAGGGTGTGAGATACAAAGCTCGGCTAGTTGCAAGAGGGTTCACACAGAAGGAGGGGGTTGATTATAATGAGATATTCTCACCAGTGGTCAGACACACTTCCATCAGAGTGTTACTAGCAATGGTGGCACATCAGGATTTAGAACTTGAGCAACTAGATGTGAAGACAGCTTTTCTACATGGAAAGCTTGAAGATGATATCTACATGACTCAGCCAGAGGGGTTCCAGGTTCCGGGGAAGGAAGATTATGTTTGCAAGTTGATGAGGTCTCTATATGGGCTAAAGCAGTCTCCAAGGCAGTGGTATAAGAGGTTTGATAGTTACATGATCCAGTTGGGATACAACAGGAGTCCGTATGATTGTTGTGTGTACCACAATAAAGCTGATGATGGTTCCATGATCTATCTCGTCCTGTATGTGGATGATATGCTCATAGCTGCGAAGTCCAAGTCTGATATTCAGAAGTTGAAGGATCTGCTCAGTGCTGAGTTCGATATGAAGGATTTGGGTGCTGCCAAGAAAATTTTGGGAATGGAGATATATAGGGAAAGAGAGAAGAAGAAGCTCTTCTTGTCACAGAAGAGTTACATTCAGAAGATCTTGTCTAGATTTGGCATGTCTACCGCCAAGCCTATTGATACTCCAAGTGCTACAAATATTCACTTATCTACTGATTATGCACCTAAAACTGTAGCTGAGCAGGTGTACATGTCTCGAGTCCCATACTCTAATGCAGTAGGGAGTTTGATGTATGCTATGGTCTGCACTAGACCAGATCTCGCACATGCTGTTAGTGTTGTCAGCAGGTTCATGGGACGACCTGGAAAGGAGCATTGGCAAGCTGTGAAGAGGATTTTTCGTTATCTCAGAGGTACGTCTGATGTTGGCCTCATTTATGGAGGTGATGCTCACGTTTCTGTGACTGGTTATTCTGATTCTGACTATGCTGGAGATGTTGATAGTAGAAGATCTATGACTGGTTATGTTTTCACTCTTTGTGGTTCTGTTGTTAGTTGGAAGGCAACTCTGCAGGCTACAGTCACTTTGTCTACAACTGAAGCAGAGTATATGGCACTGACAGAAGCTGCTAAAGAGGGAGTTTGGTTGAAAGGGCTTGTAGGTGATCTTGGTCTTCATCATGATCAAGTTATTGTATTCTGTGACAGTCTGAGTGCAATCTGTTTGACCAAGGATCAGGTCCATCATGAGAGCACCAAGCATATTGATGTGAGGTATCATTTTCTGAGGAATGAGCAGAGAATCAAGGTGATGAAAGTAGGTACTGCTGATAATCCTGCTGACATGTTCACCAAGCCGGTCCCACATAGCAAGTTTCGACATTGTTTGAACTTGCTAAATGTTACAAGCTGTTAGTTGCCCAAGGAGGGCAAATCTGAGGCAGAAAGGAGGAGTCTGTTCATCTGGCATTGTAATGATGCATCTGCAAGGAAGATTCAAGTCAAGGTGGAGATTTGTTGATATGCCTTGAATCACACACTTCGCTGAGTTAGTCGGGGGTCTCGCTGTTTTATCTCAGTGCTATATATATGGTCTTTGAGATCTGTAATCTGTAACCCTAATTTGATAATAAAATCCGTTCTCCTCTCTGCCCGTGGACGTAGCCAATTCATTGGTGAACCACGTAAATCACTTGTCTTCTTTACGTTTCTTGTTCATGCTCTATAATCCTATTCTGTCACAACACCGCGTTCTCATTGGATGCTTCAAATTTAAAAATTAGGATTTTTGTCAAACAGTAAAATAAATAAGGATTTTTGTCTAGAATGTTGTATTTAAATTGTGCATATATCAAATTTGAGGTAAAATAAAGATAATAGCAGCAGATCAGAAAAGTTTGTCATTTATGTCTAGTAAATGAATTAATGTTAAGTTTGGCCTGTGAAACTGTTGCAATTATTGATTCTTGTGTTTGCTAACGATGAAAAAAAAATCGAGTCTAGTGAACTTGTTCTATATCCTGCTTAAAGCAAACTGCATAATATGAGAGTTTTGGTGTATATTTGTTAGCTAATAATCATAGAATTAATAAGGATGCCTTTGAAATTCAGAGGTTGAACTAACCAGTTATTACTTTTACATTTTTACATTTTACAATGGCGGCTTTGAGTGCTAATAATCTAGGACTTGGTTCAGATCTTTAACAATGGCGGCTTTGAGTGCAAACAAAAGGCCATCTGAGTTGAGTGAAAATGTGAGAGAAATGCAGAGTGTGAAGAAGTAGAATAAGTTAAAAAGACACTTCATTTTGCATAAAAATTCAAAGAGTTGCAGAAAGAATTTTGTTATGTGAAGGCTTATGTTAGACAAATCTTGAAACTATGCCTCTGCAAATGGAGCAGGAGTTGCAGAAAGAATGTGTTATGGAATGTGAACTAATTTGTGAAGATGATGAAAAAATCGAGTCTAGTGAACTAATTTGCAGAAAAAATCGAGTCTAGTGAACTATCACCGACCGTACGATCTTCACCTTGTTCTGTTTCTCTAGAGACAGATTCACCAACGCCCGCCGCGGCGTTCACTTGCAGGGTTGAATATCTGGAGCTGATTAGGGATTTCAGTGCTGAGAGTACCCGCGGAGTGCAGAAACGGGCACGGGTTTCTTCCCGGGTTCGGGTCAGTCTCCGGAGCGAAATAACCGCCTCCTCTTGCTCGTGAATTTGAGAGCTATTCAGGCGTAGGCAGATTTGTTCCTCTTCCGAGAAAATGGATGCATCCGAGAAAGAAATCAGGCGTGGAAAAAAATACGCCTAAATTGACCCGCGAAGAGAAGAGAATTGAAAGAGCCAGAAGAGAGTTTCATATTCACCGACCTTCATCCCTTCAAGAACCTGAAATTCATATTCTCGACTCTTCTCTGGTCAACACATTCAGGTAATTCCATTTTCCTACCAATCTTATTTCTTAATTTCTAGTTTGAGCTTAGAATTTCATTCAATAATAAATTTAAATTGGGGCTTCGTCTCATGGAATCTGCAGCTTCATTTATCGTTGCATCCTATTGGTGATGCTGCGCAAGCTGGTCAATTGTCATCTGGTCCATACCTTCAAGCAGAGCTACTACTCAATGTTGATGCAGATGCAAACCTGCTGCTTTGTCATAGTAAAAGTACCAAGCATGGTATGAGTTTCTGACTGTTATATGATTAGCCAAAAATTGGTGATGATTGTTGTGTCTAAGTTATCTCTTTTAGCCATGGCTTCAAATGACATACAATTTTTTTTTTCATATGTGCCCTTTTGGAATTTACCATAGGCATGGGGCGAGTTTCTTGCTTGCTTATTATACTTAAGGCTCTTTTTGCATTGGGTTTAAGAATTAGGCATATATTGAATCTGCTGTTTTGAAGCTGAAATGGATCCACTGAATTAGTCTTCGAATCGATACAGTTCGTCAGTGTATAGCCATCTTGGTATCGTCGGTATTTGAATTTATGCATATATTGAATCTGCTGTTTTGAAGCTGAAATGGATCCACTGAGAGGGTTGAATCGACTACCGTTTTCTCGGAAAATTTCTATTTTTAGAAATAGTTTTCCAAAGTTCCGTATAGAATCAAAATACTAACACCCTGGTTTTTAGGAGATTTCTGAAATTGCCATTTCTTTATTTTGGGTGGAGATGTTCTTGTTATGTCCTGGGTATTTGATAGTGGAATAATGGGATACATTACTCAGAATGTTTACTTTTTAGTTATTTGTAATGCTCCATTTGAATGCTGATTAAATCATGGAGGTACTAAGAAAAATCAACTCGATCAGAATTTGTTTTTTGAAACAAATTAAGGGCAATGTTTAATTCTTTTTTATTTGTTTATATTTTCTGTTTCATTTGAGCTTCAAAGTGTGTGTGTTATAAATTATAATGCATCTAAAGTAAGGATTACCCGTTTATATGTATACTTTAGTCTAAGGTGGAAACATCTAGGTGATTGCAGATGACTGGGGTTTATTCTTAAGCTTATATATAATGTACTATTCTGCTCTATTATATACTGATTTTTTGATTTTGAATGCAAGGTAACTTGTAATAGAACTTTGTAGCTGCTTGGGTTGCCTGAAATGGTTAGATTTAAGTTCTGATTGTCCCTTTTTCTCTTAAGGCAAATGGTTATACCTAATGGTCCATTCAAGTTGCTGCAGTCTGACTCAAAACATCAAAATAAATGAAGATTCGAGGTCGATTGTTCCTTCTGGCTGCAGAGATGGGTGGGAAGTGCTGAGATGGGTGGGAAGTTGAAGCTCTGGATCATGAATTCTGGATGGAGGTGATTCATGCCTTTCCTTTTTATTTTTACAGCAGGACTCTAATGTGGATGGAATTGTGCTGAGATTTTAAATGTTGAAGATAATGTCGACACTTAGTTTCTTGTTAGTTATATCATTTTAGTACACTTGCTTCTCATCATTCTGGATGTTTTAATTAAAGTAGTATAACTTTTGGTAGCATTTAATATATTAACTTATATATTTGTATATAAATAAATTTTGCTTTTGTATAAAATGGATTTTTAAAATATAAAATAATTATTTAAAAAAAACGACAAAAAAAAATTCACTTAGACAGCGGTTATGAACCGCTGTCCAAGTCAAAAAAAAAAAAATACACATAGACAACGGTTATGAACCGCTGTCCAAGTCAAAAAAAAATTACACATAGACAGCGGTTCAAAACCGCTGTCTAAGACCCCTTTTGCACAGCCTTTAAAAAGAGCTCTCCAAGTGCAATTTCACTTGCATAGCTCCCACTTGGAGAGCTCGTTTAAAAGCTCTACAAGACCATTTTTTAAAGCTCTACAAAGCCAAATGTGTAGTAGTGATTGTGTCAGGCGTACATGTCTTTGAACAAGTTTTTTGAGTGATTAATCGTGAAGAAGATTATGTTTGGATTCTTAATTATCATCTATATATTTGTTGGTAAAGTGTAGTTCTTAATACTGAAAAGTGTTCGTTTTTAATACTGAAAAGTGTTCGTCTTAAATACTGAAAAGTTTTGTTTCATAATGCTGTATGCTTTAATACTGAAAAGTGTAATTTTTATTTTTGAAAAGTGTTAGTTTTATTAGTAAAAAAGTGGTAATCTTTAATACTGAAAAGTGTTGTTTCATAATACTGAAAAATTGTCGTCTTTAATACTGAAAAGTGTTGTTTCATAATACTAAAAAGTGTTACTAGTGTTACTGAAAAGTGGTAACTGTTATTAGTGAAAAGTGGTAACAATTATTATTGAAAAGTGGTAATATTAAATAATGAAAAGTAGTATTATTAGTGAAAAGTTGTAACTATTATGACTGAAAAGTGGTAATCTTTAATACTGAAAAGTTGTAATTATTATTATTGAAAAATGGTGATCTTTAATATCGAAAAGTGGAAAATATTATTGAGTTAAGTGGTAAATATTATTAGTGAAAAGTGGTAATTTTTAATATTGAAAAGTGGTAACTATTATTATTGAAAAGTGATAATTTTTAATATCGAAAAGTGAAAAATATTATTGAGTTAGTAAAAAAAGGGTTTTTTATAAACCGTAAAAAGTTGTAATATTTATTAATTAATATAATTAATAAAAAAAAAACCTTGAGGAGTTAGTAAAATGGGTTAAAAAATTTCGATAAATATTATTGAGTTAGTAAAAAAAGGGTTTTTTATAAACCGTAAAAAGTTGTAATATTTATTAATTAATATAATTAATAAAAAAAAAGTTGAGGAGTTAGTAAAAAGGGTTAAAAATAAAAAGTTGAGGTCACAAGGTGTTGAACCTGCGACCTCATATCCACTTTTAAAAACAGTAACCACATCACCACTTTTTACATTGTCTAAAGTTTTTGTCATTATATATAATAACAGTTGACTGGTTGCATAGTGTACACAGTGCACCAGAGACCAACTCAATGTTTATATTACCTCCACAAATTATGGATTTTATAACAAGATTAGTGTTGTCATTCAAAAAGTTAAAAAAATTCAACGTATTTTTTGAATTTTCAATTTTTTGAAACTAATTAATGCTCACTTATGCTTTATTTTATGTCAAGGTCTTGTATAGACTCGATTCCTTATAAGGAATCGAGGTCAACTGTTTTTTTTAAAGGTGTATATTGAAAAGTGTAAGTCATTATAATTAAAAAGTGCAACACAATATTACTGAAAAGTGTAAGTCGTTATAATTGAAAAGTGCAACACAATTTTTAATGAAAAGTGTAAGTCATTATAACTAAAAAGTACAACGCAATATTCCTGAAAAGTGCACGTCTATATAACTAAAATGTGCAATATAACATTACTAAAAAGTGTACATCAATATAACTTAAAATATTATTTTTAAAAGTGTAATTCACTACAATTAAAAAGTGTAACAAAAAACTCAATTTCTTATATGGACTCAATTCCATAGGAAACCTACCCTTATTTTATATTTATAATCTCTATATTATTATTTTGTTTTCGTAACGGTGGAATTAAACTCATAATTCTAAATTTTTTATACTATAAATTACAAAGTTGTTCTGTTTTTTATAATACAAATGTTTTTTTATAGTATTTATTAATTTATATCAATCATTTTAATTTAATTTACACTCTTCATTTTAATTGAAAATTTTACTCTTATTTATTTATGTTTAAATTGTTTGTTAAATTACATTAAAATCTCTTTCAAAAAAATTATTTAATATCTTCTAATAGATTTACATTTATACTCCGTTGTACGTTGTATACGAGAACACGTAAGTATTGAATATACTTAGAAGAATTGAATAATTTACATTTACTATTTCATTTAATAATTTTAATTTGTTATAATTATTGGCGAATTAATACACAATTCTTCAATTTAGAATTAAATTTAACACATTTAATTAGATTTAAGTCAATCATAACTTATTTCATTAAAACTAATAATTATTGACTATTACCTACAGGAATTTGCACACTTTCTATAAATGGATGTCACATACCAATTTGCACACCCCATAAAAGAAAATATCTTCATAAACTTCATCCTCAAAATATACTCTTATTTACCTATATGTCATTACTTTTCCACACTCAATTTACTTTTTACTTTACTTTATTTAAAAAATTTTACAAAACTACCCTCAAAACGAGGAAATTTTATTTTTAGTCCTATAAGTTTGTGAGATTCAAAAATAAATCCTTTAAGTTTCAACTTTACAAAATACGTCCTTCACTTTTTAATTTTAGTCCTTTTTTATATCAATTTTAATCCTTTATGTTTTGAAAAAATTATAATTGATAAATTTAATGTCACATATATTAAAAAATGTCACGTCATCATGCCACGTCATCATGCCACATCATTGTCTCTCATATATATATTAAAAAAAATAGAGTTAATAACATCTCAAAATACTCTATAGACACTTTATAATTTAAATACAAAAATAAATGTATGTAAAATAACTAAGTAACCCGACCCTTACATAAATAAAGAGTAAAATAATTTTAAAAAATAACTTAAAAAATCTGGAAAAAATGTAATTAAAATTTAAAAGTATTTAAAAAAAACTAACTAAATCTTTAAAAAAAATGTAATTAAAATTTAAAAGTATTTTAAAAAATGTAATTAAATTTAAAAAAAAAATTATACATGTATTTATTGTTATTTAATAATTTAAACATCCTTAAATGTAAATTAAAATGGATGATATTTTGTACGTTCATTTTTCCACTTTAATTGTCCTTTTTATTTTTATTTTCACACAAATTAAGAACAAAATTATTTAATACTAGTATATCTTAGAAAACAAAAGACAATATGTTTTGATTTCAGTGTGTATAAAAATTAAAGAACACTCATTTTAGACTATTTTAGACTAGTTTACCCTTGATCAATTTTATCTTTTTAGGCCTTATTTAATAGATATGTTGAGTTATTTGCGATAAGTTTGAATATCTCAATTGATTCATACTAAATGATAAATAACATATTTTTTTTATCATTTAGTATACCGTCAATCAAATATTTTTTGACGTATTGGATAAAAAAATTATTTTAAACCAATAAGACATCTATCATGAGTCTAATTAACCACATATATATTTTAAGCTATAATCTACCCTACTAAATTGAACCTTGATTTATTTCTTTTCAATATTTTAATTTTTTTATTTTGTTTTGATGATTTATTTTTTAATTTCAGAATCTAATTTAATTTTCTAAGAATTTTTTCAAAAAAATTAATTACATTTTTTTAAAGATTTAGTTAGATTTTAAAATACTTTTAAATTTTAATTACATTTTTTTTTCCAGATTTTTTCAAGTTATTTTTTTAAATATTTTCTCTTTTATTTATATAAGGGTTATTTAGTCATTTTATATAAAATTATTTTTGTATTTAAAATTATGGAGTGTGTATAGAGTATTTTGGATTATTAGCTCTATTTTTTTAAAATATATATAGAGTGGCATGATGATGTGGCATTTTTTTTAATATATATGGCACCAAGTTTGCCAACTTTAATTCCTTCAAAACATAAAGGATTAATATTGATGTAAAAAATGATTAAAATTAAAAGGTTAAAAGGTAAAAGATGTATTTTGTAAAGTTTAAACTTAAAGGATTTATTTTGGAATCTTTCAAACTTATATGACTAAAAATAAAATTTCCTCCCTCAAAACATTACTCATTACACATTTTCTTACACATTTCTTAAATTGTGTGTTATCCCAGGTGTGCAAGTTTCTATGAGACGGAGGGAGTATATATTATTATGATTTAATAAAAATAAATATACAAAAAATTATAATGTTTATTGATTACCTCCACAAATTATGAGATTTTATAACCGAAATAGTTTCATATTGATTATTTCATCTCAAAAGTCAATTTTTTGTCAAACGTATTTTTTGGTATATTTAATTTTTTTAATCTAATTAATTTTCACTTATGAGTTATTTTATAGAAATATTTTTTATATTATTATTATTTTGTCTTCATAACGGTAGAGTTAAATTCATGATCATATTGCATAATTTAATCAATTACATCCCTATATCTACTCAAAATTAATTACACGATTAATACAAAATTTAGCAAGAAACTATAATAAAAATTCTGACATTTGCTACTTTTTTGTCAAAGCTGAAATATTTTACCTTAAAAAAATATAATTTTTAATTTTTTCAAACTAATACAAAAATTTCAGTAAAAAAATAATTAAGCGCGTCTCATTGAATTTAAGTCAACTATAACTAAACTAATTTAAGTCAATCATAAAAGTCATAAGACAATCTAAACAAAGAGATTCAAATCTCCTAGAGATTTCTCTAGTTTAGACTTCATTTTCTTCAAATCCTTGGCCACAGTATCCTCAACCGAGGGAGTATTGGTGATGGAAGAGATTTGACTCTCAACATCTACAAATTCTGCCTCAACACTTTAGTGGGATGCCCAATGCTGTTGTAACGTCTCAGACGTCGTCTTCATCTTTTGCAGCAACTTGGCGACCTTGTCCATGATCCGCTGAAAATTTGTTTGGGAAGCCTCGACTTGGGCGGAGCTCACGAGGTGCTTCTCCCTAACTGTGTGAAGGACATCCTTAGCTTCAGCCAACTGTCGAGCAATAACCTCATTTGACAACCCATCAGCAGACTTCGATCTCGCCAAATCATAAGCATCAGCCTCCTCAAACAAAGATGTCAAAAATGTCTCTATGGTCGGAAAGTCAGACTTAGGACATTCCTTTATGTTGATCCCAAAACGAGTATAGTGACAGTCTAGAGGGGAGGGTGAATAGACTGTCTAGATGTTCAAAACTTTTTCATGATTTAAGATCAGATGAGACGATCAGATGACTTATATACTCAATCGCGTGAATGTGAACAATATGTTCTGATCTGTAGAGTGTGAAAGGTGTGTTATAGTAGAGTAAGTTAACAACCTTACTGACTGCTGAATTTAGTTGGTCAGTTTGAGAGTTATCTCAAAAGTATAGATGCAGAAATGTGTAGGCCCTACGTGTTTAGACTCGTGGGTAATATATGAAAACCTTTTGAAATAATGTCTTTTAAAACAATGCAAGTTTATCAGCTGATTTGATATCTGTTAATTATGAAAACAAACACATGGTGGGTTTTGACTCTTTGATAAATCTGAGTGCTTTTAACAAATATGAACAGTAAGAATATGAGTGTTGAATAGTAAAGTAAGCAATAAAAATACAAGTATTTATAGTGGTTCGGATCTCAATATCCTACGTCCACTCTATCTAATCAGATAGAGAAATTCACTATCTTGTTTCTTTATAGTTCCAAGAGAAGACTTTCGATCAAAAACCTCAAGTACTGTCTGAGGCTACAGATCTACTTGTTGATAAGGTAACAAGTAACCTTTACAGAGGGGTTTACACCAAAATAAAGATATGTGTATAACCAACTAGTTCTAAGCACTAAAAATATGATTCTTTATGCATGCTTAGGATCGAAAACTTAGAGCACTAAGGTTTGAAAAACTTTGTAGGCTCTAAAGAACTCGACACTTAAGTATTTCTCGAAAACTGGCTGTTCTTGATATCAACTGAATGCGTATAGAGAGAGTTGTTGCTTGTAAGGTTTCTGGTACATTGTTCCAAAGAACAAGTGTTGTATTTATAGAGAGATTTGAGCTTCAAAAACTAGTCGTTGGTGAGAACTAGCCTTTGCACCAAATCTTTCTAAGTATGGTCGATATCTTCATGGGAATGTCATTTGTGTAGAATTGAGTATATTGTGAGTGAAATTTATAAAGGGTTTTCCACTTTAAGGGTGTGAAAGTTATTGTGAGACGCCTTGAAAAAGAAAGTGTGAAAATTATCAAGGAAAGTGTGAAAATTATCGTGGGACAGAGGGAGTATTAATAAACAATTCATACATTAAAAAAACTCTTGCACAAAAGTTATGAATTCTTAAGTGATAAAGGGTATAATACAAAAATATATTTAATCACCAGCTTCTAGTTTTTCATTTTTTAACCAGCCCAATCATACAAATCATGGAATTATATATGTCAATATATATGTGGCCGGTTACAAAGATATTTGGTGGGAGGCTACCGACACATGACAAATCAAATTGCTAAAAAAACACGATAGAATGATAGGGATGGTATTTGGTGGGATAGCTCAAGTGGTTAGAGCACCAGGTAGGCCTAGGTCCTGGGTTCGAGTCATGGGGAGGGGAAAAAATGGATGGGTATTTAACTTCCATAAAAAAAAAAAAAAAAAAAAAGGGATGATATAATTGAGAAAGATAATAATATAATAAAATGTTAAAAAAAGAATGAATTTATTTTATTGTGATAGAGGAAAAAGAAAAGTTTATCGTCGAGGGAGTTGTGGAGTGCTATTTATATTCATGTAGTCATTCTCAATTGATTTCATGCTATTTATATTCATGTAGTCATTCTCAATTGATTTCATTATTCATCCTCCACACCATTTTCTAAATTCGTACTAGCTACTAATTAATATATACCAAGAGAGAAAACAATATCAATTATCATGCAAGTTCAAGAAAATAAAAATTCGACAGCTCGTAGGCATTAGGAGGCCACCAGAATGCTCATAGAAAGGAGAGAGGTGCGACAAGGCATTAATTGCACATAGTTTGACTAGAAATTCTAGTTTTTTAAATGATATTTATACTTGAGACCATCCTCATCAGCGACCTCCACCAAAATGTCACCAAAATGTCATAGGAAGTGGACAAATTTTATAATATTAAAATAATAAGAAGCTATTGACATTTGCGTGACTTGGGTTGGATGGCCAACCTAAGGTCATCAATTTAATAATATTAATTAATATGCCAAGTGTCACAATTTCATTGGTTGTTTGTAATTTTTTGTGTGATATAATTAGATTTGTAGATATTGAAGATAATATGTATTAAATATATATATATATATATATATATATATATCAAAATTAGTAATTTTTTTTCTCTATAAATAGAGTCCAATATCGAGCTATTTTGAAACACAAATTAAAATTCTCTTTTTTATCATCTAATATTTCTAGCTATTATGGATCCAAATTATCCCAATTTTTTTTTCAAACTCTCAAAATTTTTCAAACTCTCAAGATTATCCAAATTTTGGATCTTATTTTAATCCTTCTCTTTCAAATTCTGAGGAATTTTCAAACGCACAACACTCTCAATTTTCTCCGGATCTTAATCAAGATCCTATTTCTGAACAAGTCCAAACATCGCAAAATGTCTCCCGAAATTTGTTCCAAGAAACTCCATCGGCAAGTAAAAATAAAAAGGGGGCAAACAATGTACCTTGGTGCGTGAAAGAAGATACACTTCTAATGTCATCTTGGTGTTATGTTAGTGTAAATAGCGTGCGTGGTAAGAATCAAAAGTCTACCTCGATGTGGAAACACGTGCATGAAATGTATCATGAAACTCAACAAGAAAATCCGAAAGAGATCAATGAAAGAAATTTGGAGTCAATGAAAGGTCGTTGGAAACGACTTAGTGGAAATGCAAATAAGTGGATTGCTGCTTACAAGGAAGCATATCGTCGGAAAAGGAGCGGAATGAGCCAAACCGACATTGAGAACGAAGCTCAAGCAATTTATTCAGAGGGTGGTGGCAACAAGTTTCAAGACTTAGCTGTATTTAATGAAGTTATGTGTAAAAATCCCAAGTGGGCAATTACATTCTTACATCATAATAGAAATGAACAGGGTAATGAAGAAAGCGGTGGCAGCTCAAAGAGATCGAAAACCAGTGAAGATGGAGGAGAGTATTCCAACCCATCCAATCCAGAAACTCCAGGTAGTGGATGTTCAACTATTCCCCGTCCTATAGGCAGAGAGAAGGCAAAAAAAAAGGGAAAAGGTAAGGTAATGCAAAATCCTTCTACTGATGAATTTGCTGCAGAACTTCGTGCGTTAAGACTCATTAGAGAAAAGGAAGTTGAAGTGACGAGCACACTGGAAAGAGAGAGAATGAAATTCGACAGATAAAAAGAAGAAAGGAAGATTATGATGTCGAATCGTAATATGTTGATGACATTGATGGCGAAAAATCACTTAACCCCTGAGGATGAAGAGATGAAACGTTATCTAATGGGAGTCGTGTTTAAAAATTGAATGTAATTTATTTTCATGCAACTTCAATTTATGTTTTAAGACTTTTGATTTGTGTGTTTAATTTTAGTTATTGTCTTGTAAACTCTTTTATTTGTGTGTTTGATTATTGTATTTGTGTTTCAATTATTGTAGTTGGAGGACACTGATATTATATCACATGCATTCTAGTCATTATTGAAAAGGGAAAGTAGTCCACTTAATAGATATCATATCACATGCAATTGTCTTCATTATTGCCTTGTAAATAGAGTCGGAGGACAGGACAGTGATATCATATCACATGCAATTGTCTTCATTATTACCGTTTCACATTGTCCTGTTAGCGTTTCACTTAAACTTGTTACCGTTTCACATTGTCCTGTTAGCGTTTCACGTTGCCCTGTAACCGTTTCACGTTGCCATGTAAGTGTTTCACATGACAATTTTGCTCTTTCACACTGTCCTATGAACATATCACATGCAATTGTCTAGTCCACTTTATTGTATCAGATATCACATGCAATTGTCTAGTCCACTTTATTGTATCAGATATCACATGCAAGTGTCTAGTCCACTTTATTGTATCAGATATCACATGCAATTGTCTACTCCACTTTATTGTATCAGATATCACATGCAATTGTCTAGTCCACATTGTCCTGTTAGTGTTTCACATGCAATTGTCTTCATTATTACCGTTTCACATTGTCCTGTTAGCGTTTCACTTAAGCTTGTTACCGTTTCACATTGTCTTGTTAGCGTTTCACGTTGCCCTGTAACCGTTTCACGTTGCCCTGTTAGTGTTTCACATGACAATTTTGCTCTTTCACACTGTCCTATCAACATATCACATACAATTGTCTAGTCCACTTTATTGTATCAGATATCACATGCAATTGTCTAGTCCACTTTATTGTATCAGATATCACATGCAATTGTCTAGTCCACTTTATTGTATGCACATTATTTTATCATATATATACGATTTGAATCCATATTAGGCCTACACAAAAATTCTTATCTTTACTCAAGTTTCTTCTCTCAAATATTTGTTTCGTCCTTGTTATTTACTCATTACATTTTACAAATGTCTTTCAATGAAAATCCATCAATAGATTCAGATTCAAGTTCTGATTCTAACGATTTTAAAGCACTTGATGAATGGAAGAAACGGGTTGCTACACAAAATCGCCAAGTTGATCTCATCATCGAGAATATGATTATAAGCAATCATAATTCTGTTATAGGAGATCACACTCCTAGAGCCAGAAGAAGATATTGTGAAAGAGATCGTGAGATTGGTGAAGAGCGTTTGATGAACGACTATTTTAGCGATACGCCGACGTATACTCCTGAGATCTTCCGACGAAGATTTCGTATGCGAAAATCGGTATTCCTACGTATAGTGGAGGCTGTTACTACGAATGATGAATACTTTCAACAAAGACCTAATGCCACAGGTAGAAGAGGTATTTCATCGTTGCAGAAGTGTACTGGAGCTATGAGGGCGTTAGCGTATGGGACATCATCTGATGCCGTCGATGAATACTTGCGAATGAGTGAAACTGTGACAAGACAAGCTCTCGAACAATTCGTAGAAGGCGTAATATCTTGCTTTGGCGATGAGTATCTTAGAAGGCCTAATGAACACGATTTGGCCAGACTACTTTATGTAGGGGATCAACGTGGATTCCCGGGTATGATAGGCAGTATTGACTACATGCATTGGGAATGGAAAAATTGTCCTAATGCATGGGCTGGGCAATATGCTGGGAGAAGTGGAAAACCAACAATCATCTTGGAAGCTGTTGCATCATATGATTTATGGATATGGCATGCTTTCTTTGGAACACCAGGTACGTGTAATGATATTAATGTACTCCACCGATCTCCAGTTTTTAGTGATATCTTGGAAGGTCGAGCACCAAATGTTATTTACATCGTAAATGGGCACGAAAATGATAGGGCATATTATCTCACTGATGGCATATATCCTTCATGGGCTGCATTTGTCAAGTCAATTGTTTCTCCACAACTTCGAAAGCACAAGTTGTTCGCTCAACACCAAGAGGCTGCGCGAAAAGATGTAGAGCGAGAATTTGGAGTTCTACAAGCTCGTTTCGCATTTCTTAGACGCCCATGTCTTATTTGGGATAAGTCTTTGATGGGAAAAATTATGATGGCTTGTATTATCATGCACAACATGATAGTAGAAGATGAGCGAGACACGTACCAAAATTACTATGATCCCACCGGATTTTTTATGGATAATCCCACAAATGATGATCAACGTTTTCAATACTCTACTGAACGCATTGCAAGTTTATCCACTTATATGACTAATAGGGAACAACTTCGCAATAGAGAAGCTCATATCGCTCTCAAGACCGACTTGATTGAGCAAATATGGCAGAAATTCGGCCCTCAGAATTAAATAAGTAATTTTTGTTTTCTCTATTTGTAATTTAATATTTCATGCATCCATTTGTAGCTTCTTTATTATTGCTTTTCAATTTCGTATTTTCAAATCTTGTAATTTTAATTTTGTTATTGAGTTCATTATTTATTTTAAGTGTGTGATAAAAAAATTTATATTATAATTACAAATTTAGAATATCAAGTAATTTTTATATACCAATTTAGTAAAAATTAATAATATAATATGTATTTAAAAAATTATTATTATTTTTGGGTTGAGTTGGGTCAGTGTCATTGATGAAGTATGATAAAATGAAATTTGGGTTAGATTGTAAATTGTATAGGTGGATGAGAGAGAAATTAATATAATATTGAAGTTGTTGTGTGTTGTCTTGCAATTGTTAATTTGTTTCAGAATTTGAGTTATTTTGTTATATGATTGTAGGTTGCTTCCAAGGCTCAACGACCTATTTGTAAAATTGTAGATGTAATTTTATTTGAATTTTATGCAATAAATAATATTTATTGGCAACTTGTTCCATATCCCAATTCCATTCATTTAAGTGTCACACTTGTGTGCACTCAATTGCATGATGCAATTGATGTAATTGAGTCACAATTTTAATTTGATTTTATTGTGATGGGTCAAAAATCCAATTGCATACAAGAATTTGTCTTCATTTCATTTTAATACCCCTTTTGGTGTCATTGACAAAAAAAAAAAGCCTTTCTATTTATTTTCTAATAGTGGAAAAGTCAAAATAATTTATCTATAGTGAAAAAGATTCATAATCAACTTCCTCATCCGCGGGTGATTTTTTTTATTCAAAAGCGTAGTGAATAAATTAAATTATCTTTCTTGACGTTTTATACTTAATACTTCTGTATTATATGCTAGGACTTGATTTTCTTGTTTCTGATATTCTTTTATTTCTCCTCTTGAAGCAGACCACTTCTATTCTGCTCTTTAGTTCCTTATGTGAATGAATTGCTTAAACCCTTTCTTTGGTATATGAATAATTCAGTGGACATGTTATCTTTTTATGGTGTCTATTTGGTACCATAGCTCTTGTGCAATATAGTACTTTTATATGCCTGCGTGCATTATCACTCCTTATCCCCTGCACTCTTATTTTTTATTTTTTATATGCGTGCGTTATCACTTCTCTTCCCTTACTATATTATTTTTTATTTTTGTACTTAGTCACTGGAATGGAATGATGAACCTACCGAAGAACAAGTTGGGATGGTATCAGCTCCTGTGGCAACTAACGACACAAGTGAACCAAGTTTTGAAAAGGAAGATGATAATTTGGTCGGTATTATTGAAGAAAACGAATGCGACAAGCTTCTGCGAGTTAGGTGAGGACTTCAATCTCGTATTATCTTTTTCATTATTTGACATCTGGGCATTAGCAAGCATGTAACTTCATAATATTGCCCATTTTTTAATTGAAAAATTATAATTTTGTTATTGATTTTTTTTCACATCTTGCCTAACTAAAATTTGCACGCATTAATTCAGTAAAGACTTAATTTGATAGTTTCCGTTGATAAATTAGGGTTTGTGTTATTCTGAATATGTGTGAAACTGATTGATTTTGTGATAAATTTTTCTTGTTGCATGTTCTTATAATGGTTTTTGTGTGTGCGCGAATGTTTACGTCTACTTATTGTATTGCATGCTGCTAATATGTTTGTCCGGATTTTTATTTTATGGACCGTAACTATGGTGGGGTCAATTGAAGGACAATATGTTTTTAGTTTGGCAAATGTAGACCATTAAGTTTTTTTCATGCACATTTATTAGGCACATTAAAATTTAATCTTCACACATTTAGGCACGTAAGTGTAGGTGTGTTGGGCCAGTTTGGCCTATGTGCGAAAAAATAATTTAATAGCCTACATTTTTCAAATTGAAAACATATTGGCCTTCAATTTATTATCATGATGAAAGCATTGATCAAGCATGCTTCTGTTAGCATCAAGATTTGAAAACACGCACATAGAGTGTACAAGACTTGTTTTGAAACACTATTTCACCGTGTATAAGTGTTTTTTTCTTTATTTACTGAAGTTGGTGTCACCCAACTTCTTTAAAAAAAAAAAAAAGTGATCCTCCGGTTAAAGTAGTGTTTGAAAACACGCCGTATAGAGTTTATCACACCTGGATTTGTGGTTTTTTGGATTCTAAAGCGAAGTGAATAAATTAGATTATCTTTCTGGATGCTTTATACAGGGGACTTCACGTGTAATATCAACATGTGTAGCTAATCCTTTCCGTCTATTGCCAAGTGTCTATTAAAGTGTTGTGTTTTCCTTTCCAGATAATTAATGTATTCGAAATGGAGGAAAACTGTGCAGAAAACAGTACAATGCTTACTTCTGGTACAGATAAGTCCCGTGATAAGGGGAAAATCGATAAACCTGTAAAATTTCCATCTTCAGCTAGATCAAAAAATGACTCGAAAGAGGATAACAGTTCAGATCAAAGTTCTGCAAAGAGAATAGCCAATGATGGTGTATGTTCTCTTTATTTGTCATTCCATTTATATTTTGTTATCATAATTAACCTCTCCAAGTTCATGCGATCTGAAGTCAAACTAGGTGTACTCTAATGAATGCAAAAAAGTCCTCTAAGAGAGACCATGCATGCATAAGTCGAAACCCTATGGTGATGCTTGTTTTGGGTTTTAAGTAGTTTTTGAAATCCTAATAAATAGTAAGGTGTGTGTTTATTCATTTGATTGTATCGCGTCTTCTGCTACCTGCCACTTGTTGGCAGTTGCACGGTGAAATTGATTTGCATAAGACTTTACCATAATTGTGATCTTATGTAAAAGGGTTTTACTGGAGAACTGGTTCGAAATTATGGCTTAATCACTAAATAGTATAACAACTAAAATACTACCAAACTAATTCGTTTTAATGGAACAGCTATTGTTATTTTAAAATATACTCAAATTGCAAACGAGTTGCACGGTGAAAGTGAAATTGGTTACATAAGACTTTATCATAGTTCTAAATAGTGACATTATTTCTTTAAGATCTTGCTAAACCATTGCTTAATGCTTTTGTAGATGGGAGAGGTATCAAGGTGAAGAGTAAACAGCTCGTGGGAAACGCCAAAGAAAAGCTGTTTCTTACACGGAGGCATATGTAGCTCATCCTAGTGAAACACTATATGCAGTACTTCTCCCTCTCTCTCTCTGTTTCTCGATGTTCAGTTAAAATCTGCAATTGTGTGTTCGATATGTATGCATGCTCTATTTCTTCACATATACAACTTGGAAAATTGAAATAAATTTTGCTACTTAGGATGATGTGTCCATTTTTTGGATATTGAGTATTAGATCGGTTAGTTTTTGAAGTGTTCCCACAGACAAAAAATGTTGAAAAAGAAAATTGACATGGACTGTACTTGTACAAATACATAGAACACCAACACATCATGATATTCTTTTTTTTCAGAATCATTGAAAGGTTGGTATAGGACTATCTTGCACATAGGTAAAATGCATTAGGTACAGAAAATGAATTTTTGTAACTTGATCTTTAAGGTTGATGTATTTTCAGTGATAGTCTATGTAAAACAAGACACTCGGTAATTCTTAGTATTATTATGGTCATAAGTAGCCTGCATAAAACTAGACTTCACCTTATAAACTTGTCTAACCTTGACTCTAATAGATGCTATCATCATTTCCTTGCACTAAAATATGACGATACTCGTTAAATTTTTTTTAACATTGACAAACTTTCGGCTTTTGGATCCTTATTTTGGTATGGTCTAAACACGGGAAATACTCTCTATTTGCATATACAACTTATTGCACTTCTTTTTACTACTGGCCTAAACACAAGTTCAATTTTTCTAATTGTAGGATCCTAAATTTAAAAAAAGAAAAACCTTATTTTTCTCAAGATCAATCGAAAATATATTCTGTTGATATATTTATTAACAGTACGAGGCTTCTCATGGGAACGCCAAGGGAGATACCGTTCCGGAAAAGTGTCTGCCCTATGATCCGGTTAGTTACTCTCTTTATGTCTCTTGTGCTTATAGAACGATAAAAAGTACAAATTTCTAATAAAATTACAAAATAACAAGGCATATACTCATCAAAACTTTTTTTTTTTCAAATTTAACGGGTTGACACGAACATTACACGAAAATTTCACGTTCTTATTGTCTCTACACAGTAAGGATACGTACATGATAAGCCTAACTAGTACCTGCAATTTTCATATCATTTTAGGTACACATCATCTATAGTATTAGAATTAAAAAAAACTTGCACATAATACATTTGAATATTAATAAATATTTACAGGGACATTCAGTCTATATTTTTCTATTAAGGGTTATTTGGAAAATGTTCTTTTAGACCTGTAATTTAGTGGGATTGACTTTTAAGGACAATAATTTTATGCGCCTGTAAATGTAGTACTCTATGTTTTAAAATATATACGTGTGGGTAATCGAGCCCGAATTAGACCAAATCGGGCTCAAATCGCTCTTGAGTTGCACGATTGTCCTACATTTAAAGATTTATGGACATGTGAATGTAGGATTGTATGTTTTTAAAATAAGTAAATTTAGGACAATCGTGCAACCCACATGACATTTCCACATAATGTCCTACATTCACAGACATGTAAAACATCATTCAATGATTTGTCAATGCCTGAGTACCTTTGTTCCCACACACCTTAGTATCAGGTTGTATTATTGTGAGTTGGTCTTGTGCAAACGAGTTTTATCGTACAACTGTTTAGAAACTATCAATTTATAGTATAGTAGCTAATTATTTTGAGTAAAACTACTATTACTGTCAAAATAATACGTTTTAATGGAACAACTAATACTATTTAAAAATACACTCAAAATGCATATTAGTTGCACGATGAAACTAGTTCACATAAGACTTTACCTTTGGTCTTATGTAAGAGAGTTTTATTGTACAACTGGTTCAAAACTATCACTCTATAGTATATAAACTAATGAAAGCGTGACATGCGTCCACTTCTTAGAATGGACTCGCTTTATCACAACACCTCACCCCCCTCTCTCTATTTTGGAGAATAAGATGAAGTACATTGTTGATGTGTCCAACAATTATGCTTCAAAGTTGTTGCGTATTAAGGAGTCTGGAATGGTTAGCTCAACTTCTGAGGATATGAGTCATTCTTAAAAAATAAAAATTGATGATAATGCCTCAACCACAATTGACGAGGTGGTGGATAACTTTATGCGTAATGAAGTTTTTATTGCAGAGATGTTCAATTTTGAATAATTTCCTATGAAACTGCTCAGTGACTTGGCTTCATGCAAGCGGAGGTGATATGGCTGATGATGTGGCGAAAGATGATGGGATTGGGGTGGTTTTGGGGCACAATGATGAGGTATTTAAGGCTGAAGAGGTGGATTTAGGTCAAGATGATAAGGCAAATGAAGTTGAGGATGTTAGTGGTAAGACTGAAAAAGACGAGGCTAGTGATAAGGGTGATATTGTTGATGTTGGTGACGAGGTTGTCGCTGAGGTAGGGAAGGTTGATAGCTGAAATTGAACAACGAAAGAAGAAAGCTGCCGCTGAAAAGAGGGAGGCATAGTTGAATGTTGCTGAGTAATTATACTTTCATGATATCTTATAATTGCTAGAGAAATTGAAATGACAAAAACTTGTATGCACACTAAGTGCACGTGCGACTCAAATGTTCTTTTAAATAATACTTCGTATTAGTTGTTTTATTAAAATGCATTAATTTGTTAGAATAGTTTCACTAAAAAAATATTACTCCATCCGTCCAAACTTTGTATTTATAATACACTTGTAGATGATTTTACATTGATGATTTCTTGGATGTGACGATCAAGCTAGAAATAGTTATAGAGATTTGAGGCTATCACACAACTAATACTTTTAAAAATACACTCAAAATGCAAATCAATTGCACGGTGAAACTGCTTTGCATTAAGACTTCACTAGAGTTGGTTTTATATAAAGGGTTGTACCATACATATGGTTTGTAACTATCACTTTATGGTACAACTACTAATACTTTTGAATGAAACAACAAATACTTCAAAACTAATAGAAAGGGTTGTACCATACAACCGGTTTGTAACTATCACTTTATGGTACAACTACTAATACTTTTGAATGAAACAACAAATACTTCAAAACTAATAGTTTATCATTTGGGGGGTGTTTACTTAATTTTTTTGATAAACTACTCTTTAATTCAACAATGTAATACTCCCTCCGTTCCGCAATTACTTTCACACTTTTCTTTTCGGGACGTCCCACGATAACTTTCACACCCTTAAAATGGAAAACGCTTTATAAACTCCACCCTCAAAATATCCTCAATTTTATATGCGTGCGTTCCCTTGCACTCTTATTTTTTATTTTTTATATGCGTGCATTATCATTTCTTTTCCCTTAAACTCTTATTTTTTAATTTTGTACTCAGTCACTGGAATGGAATGATGAACATACCGAAGAACAAGCTGGGATGGTATCAGCTCCAGTGGAAACTAACGATACAATTGAATGAAGTTTTGAAAAGAAAGATGATAATTTGGTTGGTATTATTGAAGAAAATGAATGAGATCGACAAGCTTATGCGATTTGGGTGAAGACTTTAATCTCTTATTACCTTTTTCATTATTTGACATCTGTGCATTAGCAAGCATGTAACTTCTTCATACTATTGCCCATTTTTTTAATTAAAATTTTATTATTTGATAGTTTCTATCGATAAACTAGGGTTTGTGTTATTCGGAATATGAGTGAAATTGATTGATTTTGTGATAAATTTATTATTAATTCATTTTGAAGTTGTTGTGTGTTGTCTTGTAATTGATAATTTATTTCAGAGTTTGAGTTATTTTGTTATATTATTGCATTCTTTTCATTTTCTATAAATATGATGTTGTATGCTGCTTCCAAAAATTGAGGCTCAACGAACTATTTGTAAAATTGTAGTTGTAGTTTTATTTGAATTGTATATAATAAATATTATTTATTGACAACTTGTTCCATATCCCAATTTCATTCATTAAATAATCACACTAGTGTGCACTCAATTGCATGATGTAATTGAGTCACCATTTTAATTTGATTTTAATGTGGTGGACCAAATATCCAATTTCATACAAGAATTTGCCTTCATATCATTTTAATACCCTCTTTGGTATCATTGAGAAAAAAATTCCTTTCTATTTATTTTATAACCGTGGAAAAGTCAAAAGAATTTATCTATATATAGTTGAAAAGATTCATCAACTTCCTCATCTGCGGGTGTTTGTGCGTAGGTCTCTACAGCCGCGGTCGAATTATGTTCTTCTCCGTCCTAAACATCCCATACATTTTGACATTAAATACATCCCTTTGGACATATTCAAACATTAATAAGTCTCCGGTTGTGAATGAATTATCATTGTCAAATTTGTTACAACCATCCACGAAACAACATAAGTCACCAATTTCTTTCACCTTAACAACCCATTGGTGCTTGTTGCAATCCCTCAAGTACACTCAAAATGCAAACTAGTTGCACGTAGAAACTAATTTGCATAAGACCTTATCATAGTTTCTAAATTATACACATTATTGTATGATTATGGTAGATTGCCTAAGAGGAACCAGAGCATGAGCCGAAGCCCGAACGTGAGTACACATACAACATGTGTAGACGAACAAATATAGAGTCTATCACAACTGGATTAGTGATTTTTTTCTATTCAAAATCGTAGTGAATAAATTATCTTTCTTGACGTTTTATACTTAATACTTTTGTATTATATGCTAGGCTTTGATTTTCTTGTTTCTGATATTCTTTTATTTCTCCTCTTGAAGCCGACCATTTCTATTTTTCTCTTTAGTTCCTTATGTGAATGAATTGCTTAAACCCTTCCTTTGATATCTGAATAATTCAGTTGACATATTATCTTTTTATGGTGTCTATTTGGTACCATATCTCTTGTACAACATAGTGCTTTTATATGCCTGCTTGCGTTATCACTCATTTTCCCCTGCACTCTTATTTTTTATTTTTTATATGCGTGCGTTATCACTTCTTTTCCCTTACTCTATTATTTTTTATTTTTGTACTTAGTCACTGGAATGATGAACCTACCGAAGAACAAGTTGGGATGGTATCAGCTCCTGTGGCAACTAACGACACAAGTGAACCAAGTTTTGAAAAGGAAGATGATAATTTGGTCGATATTATTGAAGAAAACGAATGCGACAAGATTCTGCGAGTTAGGTGAGGACTTCAATCTCGTATTATCTTTTTCATTATTTGACATTTGGGCATTAGCAAGCATGTAACTCACAATATTGCCCATTTTTTAATTGAAAAATTATAATTTTGTTATTGATTTTTTTTTTCACATCTTGCCCAACTAAAATTTGCACGCGCCAATTCAGTAATGACTTAATTTGATAGTTTCTGTTGATAAATTAGAGTTTGTGTTATTCTGAATATGTGTGAAACTGATTGATTTTGCGATAAATTTATATCTTTGGGCACAAGTTTTAAGAAAAAATAAATAAAGTAAGTTGATAAAGTAAGAGTATTGTGGGTCCATTTATGATAAAGTGATTTTTGTGAGTAAAGTTGAGTGGCAATTTGAGTAATTAAATGGTGGTTGGAGGGTGGAGATAAAGTAATATTTTCATAAAAGGAATTGACATAATTTTGATGGACAGACAAATAAGGTAAGTGAGTATACTTTTGGTGGAAGGATGGAGTATTTATAATTCAAGAGTATGTTTTTGCCCCGGCCTTCTCATGAGATCACCAAGGGAGATGCCATCAATATATATGACATCAGTAGCAGCAAGCTATGAAATGATTATGTGGCAATTATAGAGGGAGAGGAAGTCAAGACTTTGGAACAATAGCCACAATTGTGCCATACAATGGCTTGAATGGTGGAAGGTAGCTGCTACGGGCAGCCAAGGGATTTAGCCGTCGTGGCCGAGGTGTGCAATGCGTCGCTTGGCATCTGCCACAAACTGGTTGGCTTAAAATTAATGTTGATGAAGCTTTTTTCACAGATTCGGCTCAAACTGGGTTGAGTATAACCTCGTACTGTTGCAAAATCATCCATAAATGATCAAATGCGTAAAACATTATGTGAGTATATATAAGAGAGACCATCCCACATGAACTAAAAAGATTTACAAGAGTAGTTCATGAAAGAGGATTTATAATATTTATAATTGTAATATTTATGAATTATTAATTTAGAGAGGTTTTACTATAAATATTTATAAAGGGATTTTCCGAAAAATTATTATCTTATCGAATTTGATGATTTTTTACAAAAGCCCAAGTCGGGACCGAAAGATTTTATTATTATTTTATAGAGGTTTTACTATAAATATAGTAGCTAATTCTTTTGAGTAAAACTACTATTACTGTCAAAATAATACATTTTAATGGAACAACTAATTAATAATATTTAAAAATACACTCAAAATGCAATACTAGTTGCACGGCGAAACTAGTTCACATAAGATTTTACCTTTGGTCTTATGTAAGAGTTTTTTATTGTACAACTGGTTCAAAACTATCACTCCATAGTATATAAACTAGTGTGGAGAGTTGCATGCGCCCGGGCGCGCCACGTGGCCACTTCTCAGAATGGTCTCGCTTTCTCACAACACTTCACTCCCTCTCTCTATTTGTGTTCCACCTTATTGCTTTCTCTCCTCGTACTCTCGTGTCTCTCGTAGGCATACACCCTAATCCCCCTTTTTTGCTTCACTCCACCCTTCCCTCAATTTCCATAACTCCATATTCACTCCACAACTGGTTCAAAACTATCACTTTATAGTATATAAACTAATGAGAGTGACATGCGTCCAAGCACGCCATGTGGCCACTTCTTAGAATGGGCTTTCTTTATCACAACATCTCACCCCCTCTCTTTATTTTGGAGAATAAGATGAAGTACATTATTGATGTGTCCAACAATTATGCTTCAAAGTTGTTGTGTATTAAGGAGTCTGGAATGGTTAGCTCAACTCCTGAGGATATGAGCCATTCTAAAAAAAAAAAAAATTGATGATAAAGCATCGACCACAATTGACAAGTTGTTGGATAAATTTATACGTAATGAAGTTTTATTGCGAAGATGTTCAATTTTGAATTGTTTCCTTAGGAACTACTCAATGGCTTGGCTGGGGATAAGCTAGATGCAAGCGGAGGTGATATGGCTGATGATGTGGCAGAAGATGATGGGATTGAGGTGATTTCGGGGCACGATGATAAGGCATTTAAGACTGAAGATGTGGATTTAGGTAAGATGATAAGGTAAATGAGGTTGAGGATATTGGTGGTAAGGAAGATGTGATTGGTGAACTAGACGAGGCTAATGAGAAGGGTGATAAGTGAACTAGACGAAGCTAATGAGAAGGGTGGTATTGTTGATGTTGGTGACGAGGTTGTCACTGAGGTAGGGAAGGTTGATAGCTGAAATTGAACAACGAAAGAAGAAAGTTGCCGGTGAAAAGAGGGAGGTATAGTCGAACGTTACTGAGTATAGGAAGAAAAATTTAAGATCGGGGAAAAGACAGAAATCTATAGAGAATGTGTTACTATTTGTTGGTCCTTGGTGGAGTATAACACAAGTGTATGGGGGGGGGGATGCACTTGTGTATGCAAATCTTTTCTTTTTAACAAAACTGATCTTATCAGGCAGGTTGTCTCACAACTGGCCTGAGTGTGAACTTTGATAGATACTTGTCCTACTGATTACTATTAAGTAATCAGTTGGCTAAATATCTAAAAGAGTTGCTAAGTGCGGAATGTGGTTGGCCTTTTGACTCAAAGAAATACTCCAAGTTAATTTCTGAAAAGATACAGTTATCAGGGACTTTGTCCAAAACAGTTTTTCTTGACTTACTGAGTTTTACTCTTTGAAATATGTTTGAATATGAATGCAATAAAGAGTGCAGTAAGTAAATGGCACACAAGTTTATAGTGGTTCAGAGACTCAAGCTCCTACATCCACTTTCCCTGATTGAACAGGATAATTCCTTCACAATGGAATTAGCTTGTTTTATAGTGCCAAGGTGCACTGATCAACAACACTCTCTTAGTGTTTTGATCCCTAGGATAATCTGAGTCCTAGTGCTCAATCTCTCTGAGTTAAGACTGTGTTTCACTCTAACAGTTCTTAACTCCTCACTTCTACAACAAACACTCTCTTCACTAAATGAGATAAGGGTTTGAGGTTTGGTTCCAACTAGTAGAGATATCCTTTACAATAAGAACAGTGTAAAGGCTTAGGATATCTCAATGCTAAGCTTTGGATGTTTACAAAGATTGGCTTAGCTAATTGAAGTGATTCAGGAAACTTGGGATTCTGAAGAACAGCTTGGTTTCCTTTGAAAGCTTGATGATAGTTTGATAGCTTGTAGTTGGATACAGAATCCCTTTGATCACTTCTGTATTTATAGACAAATTTGAACGACTAACCGTTGGAGGGATAGCAATTCAAATATGTCTATTTGCAGCACCATTGAAACGGCTAAGAAGCTTGGCATCCTTTTATCCACTGTGTAAAAGGGCCTCTTCAATGGTTGCTTGTATGAATGTGTTGACTTCTGAAAAATGCGGCTGAGAAGACTTGTGTCAGATTCCAAATATGCACACTTTCCAAGGTTGATTTGTGGCAGAATCTACACTCAACCAACGGTCAGATGGGACAAGCTCCCTGAACATTCCTGCTGCAATTTAGAATGTTCCAACATTCATTCAATGCTTCACTCTTTAATGCTTCAAGTCTTCAATGCTTTGTTCAAGCATGATTGACAATAAATGCTTCATTGAATGTGTCTTCTGTGAGCTTTTGACATTCAATGCTCTTGATCATTTGTACTTCAACTGTCTTGATCATCTGCATTTAAGAGCATTGCTTTGATTTTCTTGATCTCTTCAGCTCAGTTGTCCACTTGGTCAATCTGTCTTGAAAGTTCAGCAACTTTGGCCTATAGACTAACCACTTATCGAGCTACCTAACATTCCAGCTTTGGACAACTATCCTGAACATTAAAATCTCACAACATTCCTGAGACTTTTAGATTTAAGCATTTTACCTACTCAAGTGTACTGAGACAACTTGCCTAAACTAGACTTGAGCATATCTCAACTAATCTGAACATCATCAATCAGGGGTTTTGGTATCTAAATCAAAATCATTTTATTTCCAACAATTTCCCCCTTTTTGATGATGCCAAAACCTATTACAAAGGGAACTTGACTTATACTATACTTTACCTTCAGGATGAGTGAACTGGTCAACTTTCCTGAAAGAAACTGTTAGCACAATAAATCAAGTAATATATGTCATGTTAGGTTTAGTTGAGATAATGAGTTGTTATCTCTTGATAGAAAATCAGTGGTCCTTTTATATATCATAGAGTATTACAGATCAAAAAATCAAGGACAACAGGACTGATACAAGAAACACAGAATAACAACAATAATAACAATCATAAAAAACCAGATAGGGAAGAGATAAACTTATCCATCAGAGAGTTCCATCATCTTGAGGAGCAATGCCATATTGAGCCCAGACCCTTTTCTTCAGCTCCCAAACATCCTTGTTGGAGCCTCTAGGGCCAATCTTCATCTTCTCCATCTTCATGATGTTGATGAACTCCTCCAGAATCTTTCCCTCATCAATTAAGTTCCCATTGAACTTAGGAGGCATGTACAGAATTGGACCAGGGGCCTTGAATTCAACTCTTGCCATTTCAGCTGCTGCAAACAGCTTTTGGTAGAGGTCCCCATGGTTCTCAAACATGAACTGGACAAAGACTTCATCCACACTCTCTTCAAGCCACTTTCCAATGACATAAAAGTCATATACAAAACTTCTCTTGGCCTCCTCCCATGCATCATTCAGTGAGATTGGAACCCACTTATCATGGTGAGGGTACTGAGTGTCCCATCTTTGCAGCATTTGAGGTTTGAGTCTTCTGTATGAAGCTCTCCTTCTTGGAGCTTTGAAGTTTGCCCTTCTTTCATCCCTTGCCTTGTTGGCCTCCACCAACTGATCCATCCTTTCTTTAGCTCTTTGAAGAGCTAGGTTCTCCTGTGTTTCTGGATCTTTCCCAAATCCTTCTTCAAACAATTTGGAGGGATCATCAGCAAGCTTGGGCACACCAACTTCAGGCTCTCTGTCCGGTACCTCCTCTTCAAAGTCTTCTTCTTCAATAGCAGGCAGCTTGGATGCTTTCTTCAATCTCTTTGATTGCCTTATTGGAGTAGATTCATCAGACTGAAATTCTGATGGCAAAGTCAGGCTGGTTGGGAAATCATTGAAGGTTTGCAATTCCTTCCTCTTTCTTTCAGATGACCTTGTCACCTTCCCCCTTACTTCAGCAGCCTTCTCCTTAGGTTCAAGTCCTGTAGACTCACCACCTGGCCTTTGAAGCTTTCTTGCCTGACTTTCCATAGCTGACATCATAGACTCCTTGACAGCTATTTGAATCTGCTCTTCCTCAGTCAAGTTTTCAATATCCATTGGGCCTTTGCCTTTCCCAATGTCTTCTACTGCCTCCTCCTCAATCTCAGGGACCTTCTCCTTTCCCCTAGGTTCACCAATCACCAAGGTTCCCTTTGCCCTTGCTCTCTCTCTTTCCCCCTTTTTGGCATTATCAAAACACGGGGCTTTAATTCACTCGTAGAGACTGAGAGATGTGAGTGGACTTGAGTGAGGGACTCCAACTCCTACAGTAGATAAACATTCTCATCATGAATGTTTTGCATTTTGTCATCTGCCATGCTTAAGAAAGTGTGAACTGGCTTCATCTTTTGAGTAACAATTGCATCCAATGTGGCTTTCAGTGATTGATCAAGTTTGGCCTGAAGTTGTTCAGTGAGGTTGGCCACAACTTGATCAGACACTTTGGCCATAAGTTCAATAGTGAACTTCTCAACAGCCTCCTTCACCATAGCAGCTTTCAATTCTTCAGCCTTTTTCCTCTGGGCTGCTGTCCTCTGCCTTAAAGCATCCTTGATTGTTTTTCTCAAGGCCTTCACATTATGTTTGTACAAATCTTTGAGACCCTGCTGCTCTTTCTTCACAGATCTTGTGAATTTTCCCATAGCATCCTTGGCCTTTGTCACTTCAGTTGAAACTGTTTGTAGTCCAGTTTCAACTCAACAGATTCTTGCATCTAAAGTGGGCAAAATCACCTCATCTGAGCCAGTTAGCCTCATCTCCACAGAGGCTAGAGTCTTTCCTTGGCCATCCAGAGTATCAATTGTTGCTGCATGTGCCTTCCCAACTTCCCTGACCAAAGTATCCAACTTCTCTGATTGTTCTTCAATGATAGATGCAGTTTGAGTAGCAATTTGGAAACCAGCTTCAGTGGTGTTGGCTTGCTCAAAGTACATCTTGTTCAGTGTGGATACATTGGCTGAAACTGCTTCAAGATCAATATCAGTATCAACTGGTATATCTGTCATGGAAGCATCTGCAAAAATTTGCTCAAGGGTAACAGCTACAGAATCTGCAAAGCTAAGAGTGTTAGTAAAAACTCCCTCAACACCCACATTCTTTTTATCTCCCATAAGGCCTGATACATCAGCACCTTCTCTCTCATTTTCAACTAGTTTCTTTTCTTCTTCATTCAAATCAGATGGACTCACATACATTGGAGAATCAGGCCTCCTTTCACCAAGGGATTCATCAAGTTCAGATTTGACTTGAAGAATTGCCTGACTCTCATATTGGGCTGCACCCAATATTTCTACTTCATCTCCCTCTATTTGTGGTGCACTCAGGGAACCTGTAATCACACAATCCTCACCATCATCTCCCTCTGATTTTTCAGCACTATCATCCTTTTCAACTCCTTCCATTCCTAAACCTGACACCTCTATATCCTCAACAGGATCCACAGAGGACAGTTGTTGGGAGATCACAGTGCTTGGGCATCCCAAGGCCACTGAGTCATCCTGAATGACTAAAGGCTGGTCAATGTCCAACTGTCCTGACATTGATGAGGCTTTAGCCAAACTAGCTTCTCCCATGGAAGTCTCAACATTGTCAAGCTGTGCCTCAGGTTCAGAAGAACCATACTTGGCCAATGCATCTTGGACTGAGTCACCATCTTTGGTCAACTCCTCTGAATGATCAGAGTCCTTTACAGAATGATAGGTCAAGTAATGTACCTGAGCAGAGTTGAGGCCAGGAGGGTTGGGATTGGTGTTATCATCATCATCATCATTGTCATCATCAGATGGGCTGTCAGGGTGCCTGAGTCCCTGTGCAATTCTTTCTCTCTCAGCAAACACCTTCTCATGAACAATGGTGCAAAACAAGGCCTCAGTGGTCAACACACTGGATTTCTTCACATTTGCAAAATGCAAGAGCCTGTTCTCTTCAACCTGCCACCAGTTAGCTCCCTTATCCTCGATAGCTTGAGCTATCTCCACAATTGTTCTATCCTTGACCTCAACAAGAGCTCTGAGATCATAAAACTGTTGTTGTAGCCTAGGATAAGCCTTCAATCCAGGATACAACTTATCCACATTAGCCTTGGCAATCTGCCTCAGCATCCCCTCATAAGTGTATTCTTCACCACTTTCATCTTCAGAAGAGTTGGCTTGGGATTCAGGAGGGTTGGATTGGGATTCAGGTAGGCTTGACTGAAATTCAGGTAGGTTGGGTTCAGAAGGATTGGGTTTATGAGAGGTCAAAACAAGTTAGGATTCAGGTGCTTTTGAGAGCAATGTGCCTGAAGAGGTAATTGGAATGGCTGGAATGGGTGGGAGAACAACTTGATCACCTTCTTGAAGAACAGTTTCAAGAAGTTTGGTATATGAGAGAAGTCTTGGATCAAGTGGGGAAAAAGGTCTATCCTCAAGATTAACCAAATCTGCCAGCACATCAATACCTGCTCTATCAGGTGCACCTTCTGGGGAATAAACCTTCTTTGCAATAATTGGGGCATCTTCAGGAGTCTTGCACTCCTCTTCTTCATGCCTTGATGGAGATATTCTTCTGGACTGAATATCAGGAGAGTTGTGTTCAGGGCTGTTGGGCTTTGATTTGGACTTAGAGTTAGACCTACTTGCTTGTCTAATCTCCTTGAAGAACTCTTTCTTCTTCTTCTCTTCTTCCATCAACTTCTGCTTCTCAGAAGTTTTGATTATCCTTTTCCTCCTTTCAGATCTTGTTGGCTGGTCAAGATCTCTAAATTCTGTTACACTCTCAGGCTGCAAGGGGACAACCTCTCTGAATTCTTCACCCTCTTCAGGGGGGTTGACTCCTTCATCAGCCACCTTCTCAATCTCCTCAGAAGTGGCTCCTCCACTTCTTGATTGACTTTCAGGGGAAGATTAACTCAGAATCTTCTTCATTCTCTTCATCTTTGGCTGAGCTTTTGGTGGTTGTGCTTTCCTTTTTCTTGGAGAGGCTCTAGTTGCTGGAACAACTGCAACAACTTTCTTGGAGGCAGCCTCCTGCTTCCTCTTTTCTGTCTTAGAAGACAGCTTTCTGAACATCAGCTTTTGAGCAGGAAAAGGCTTTGGCTTTGCTTGTAGATGGGTGTAATGAGAAAATCTTTCCAAGAGCAGGCTAGCTCTTGTGTAGAACTGGAGTCTTCCATCAACCACCACCTTGTGGTGTTTCAACTCCTTAAACTTGAATTTCTCATTCATCATCTTGTCCAAAATGAAGCTCTTCCAGTCAAACTTGACTCTATTCTCAGCAGAGTCAATCACAGCAGCCATCACCCTCAGTTTTGGCATGCTTATTTGTTCAACACTACCAGAATGGCTCAACAAGCTCTTCACAACACAATCAAACAGATGCCTATAAACAGGCTTTAAGGTGTTCTTGTTCTGAGCACTTACAAGTTTCTTGGGTGTAAGCAACCATGGAAAGTAGAACTCCTGATCATCTCCTTCCTTGTAGGTTTCTGGATTCTGGCCTTTTGATGGTAGCCCAAAGCTAGCATCCAAATCCTCTGCAGTGAAGATGATGGTGTGTTGACTTTTTTCTTCTTCATCTTCCTCAGCATATGTGAGCTTAGTGCACACATCACCCTTCTTGCCCTTCCATCTGAGATGGGCAAAGAATTCAGCCATGAAGGAGTTCAGGCAGGAATCTGGCTTGGTGCCTAGGAACTTTTCTAGCCCAGCCTCCCTTAGCCATTGGAGGACTTGATGAACTGCAATGTCTGGGCTATCAAAAGCTACTAATTTCTCAAACCAAAGAGAGTTTGGATTGCTGAGATAGGAGAAATCAATGTCCAAAGAGGAGTCATTGAAATCTACCAGTTCTTCTCTTTTAATTTTGGGTGCCATGGATAATATGAGAATTGGGTAGGTTAGTGAGGAAGAGTTGCAGGTTTTGAGAGGTTTTGAAAAACTTGAGTGTTTTGGGAATTATGAGTGCGTAAGGATGGAAGTAAAAACTGAGGAGTTTATATATGTGGGGAGTTTATTAACCGTTGGTTAATAGATATTGGCAATGGGTAATAGTAAAAACCAATTGAATAAAGTGGGGTAGTGGACTTTAGGCGGTTTGATGGAAGTTTAATGCAAATCAATGGTCTTGATGATGGTTCAAGAATTCATGAAATCCTAATTAAGATTTTGCATTAAATGCTGATTTGCCTTTTTGGTGGTAAAAATCTTTATAGCACACTCCATCCTAAAATGGCCTACTCTTAGACCAAGAAATATTTTAAATGTCTAATCAATGCTAAAAATAGCAATGATTATCCAATTAACTCGGACAAACATCCTGAGATGTGCTTTGATTTCTGTGAAGGTCAAACTGTCTGATGAAATTGCCTGAGTGGGTCCCAAAGTTGCTGACTGGGTCCCACTTGGACAAAGCTCCTGACCAACATTGCTGAACAACATAGGGACAACCTTGCTGAGTTTCCCTCTTTGGCTGACTGCTTCAGTGAGGTTGGTCAAACTTTGCTGAAGTTCTTCTTAATGAACTTCCCCCTTCATATGAGCTTTTCTTTCCTCATTTCTCCATCTTGCCTGGATCAAGTAAGCCCAATTCAGCTGACAATTCCAAGAACCTTGCTTCAGCTAGAGGCTTGGTCAAAATATCAGCTTTTTGCTTATCAGTGTGGATTTTGATAAGCTTGATATCCTTCTTCTCCACATGATCCCTTATGAAATGATGCTTGATATCCACATGTTTGCATCTGGTGTGGAGCACTGGATTCTGTGAGATGGCAATTGCACTATTGTTGTCACAGAATATTGGCACTTCATTTGTGATGACTTTGTAGTCTCTAAGTTGCTGCCTGAGCCAAAGTATCTGAGCACAGCAACTTCCAGCTGCAACATATTCTGCTTCAGTTGTTGAAGTTGCAACTGTATTTTGCTTTTTGGAGAACCATGAGATAAGTTTGCTGCCCAAGAATTGACATGTTCCAGAGGTGGATTTTCTGTCAATTCTACATCCTCCATAGTCTGCATCTGAATATCCAGTGAGCTCAATGTTGTCATCAGCTGGATACCATAATCCAAGATTCTCAGATCCCTTGAGATATCTTAGGATTCTCTTGGCAGCATCAAGATGGCTCTTCTTTGGATTGACTTGAAATCTTGCACACACCCCAACTGCAAATGTGATGTCAGGCCTGCTTGCAGTGAGATATAGCAAGGATCCTATGACTCCTCTGTAGTTAGTGGAGTTTGTTGACTCTCCACTTTCATCAGGATCCATTTTCCAGTTAGTATTCATAGGAATTCTAACTGGCTTGCTTGTAGCACATCCAAATTTCTTGATCATGTCCCTTGTATACTTGGCCTGATTGATGAATATTCCCTTCTTTGATTGAGTGACTTGAAGTCCTAAGAAGAAATTCATCAATCCCATCATGGACATCTCAAACTTGCTCTGCATGAGTTTGGAGAACTTCTCACACAGCTTCTCATTTGGAGATCCAAATATAATGTCATCCACATAGATTTGGACTAACAAGATATCATCTCCTTCACAGATTCTGAACAAGCTACAGTGCCTTTGAAAAAACCATGATCTAGAAGAAACTGTGATAAGGTGTCATACCAAGCTCTTGGAGCTTGCTTTAAGCCATAGAGAGCTTTCTTCAATCTGTACACCTTGTCTCCTTCTTCAAAGCCTGGGGGCTGTTCAACATATACTTCTTCTTTGAGCACCCCATTGAGAAATGCACTCTTCACATCCATTTGATACACTTTGAATCTCATGTGAGCTGCATAAGCTAAGAAGAGTCTGATTGCCTCAAGTCTGGCCACTGGAGCAAAGGTCTCATCATAATCAATCCCTTCAGATTGACAGTATCCCTTGGCCACCAGTCTTGCTTTGTTTCTCACAATGATGTCATTTTCATTTTTCTTATTTTTGAACACCCATTTGGTTCCAATGACATCTTGATGAGTTGGCCTATCTACCAGCTCCCATACTTCATTTCTGGTAAACTGGTTCAGCTCCTCTTGCATGGCTATGATCCAGTTGGTGTCTTGTAGTGCTTCCTCAATGTCTCCTGGTTCTTTTTCTGAAAGGAAACAACAAAACAAAGCACTTTCTCCATGAAATCTTCTAGTTTTGACCCCTTCACTTGGATTTCCAAGTATCAGGCTAGATGGGTGGTCTTGCAACCAAGTCCTTCTAGACCTGATCCCTTCAGGAGGATTGTCCTCATCTGAGGTTGGATCATTAGACTCATTAAATTCAGGGAAATTAATTGAAGGATCAAGTTCAGGATCATATTCAGGGGTATTGTCCTCATTGTCAGATAAGTTGACATTTTCATTGGTTCCCCCTTGAATATTGGATTCATTTACTACCTCAGCATTGCCTGCTTCTTCATTGGTAGTTGTTACCTGGTTTTGAACTGGGATGGGGTCAGTCAGTTCAATTTCTCCTTCAGGTTGCTTGGCTTCAGGTTGATTGCCATCAGGTAGGTTGTCCAGTTTTTGATTATCATGTAGTTCAGGCTGGGCAACATCTACAAACACTGTCTCCTTGCTTTGAAGCCTTAGTCTGGTTGTTCTTTGTGTTATTTCATCAATATTCAGGTTTCTATCCCTGAACTCATCAATAGATTCATCAAACACAACATGAGGTGTTTCCTCCACAATAAGAGTTTTGCAATTGTAAACTTTGTAAGCCTTGCTGATTTGTGAATATCCAACAAATATTCCTTCATCAGCTTTGCTGTCAAAAGCTTTCAATTGCTCTTTCCCATTATTGTGAATGAAACACTTGCAACCAAATATGTGAAAATAAGCAACAGTGGGCAGTCTACCTTTCCATATTTGATATGGGGTTTTACCTTGTCCTTTGGTGATTAAGGACCTGTTTTGAGTGTGACATGCAGTGCTAATGGCTTCAGCCCAGAACCTTTTAGGCAGTTTTGATTCAGCAATCAGTGTTCTTGCTGCCTCTTTCAAGGTCCTGTTCCTTCTTTCAGCAACCCCATTTTGTTGAGGTGTTCTTGCTGCTGAAGTTTCATGAGTGATGCCATTCTTGCTGCAGTACTCATTGATGTATGAGTTTATGAATTCAGTGCCTTTGTCTGATCTGATCTTGACAATACTTAGGCCTTTTTCATTGCTCAATCTCATCATCAATTCAGGTAGCTTGACTTGGGTTTCCTTTTTGTTCAGCAAGAATACTACCCAAGTGTACCTGGAAAAATCATCAACAACAACTAAAGCATATTTTCTTCCATTTATACTTACTGGGATTATTGGTCCAAATAAATCCATATGCAGTAGTTGAAGAACTCTCTCAGTTGAGATGACAGGCTTCCTTTTGAATGAAGCTTTGATCTGCTTTCCTTCCTGACATGGCTGGCATATGTGCTCTTTGGTGAACACTTGATTTGGCAGCCCTTTAACTATAGAGTTTCTTGCAATCTTGTTGATGGTTTTAAAGTTCAGGTGATTTAGTCTCTTGTGCCACAGCCAGCTTTGCTCACTTGTGCTTTTGGCAACAAGACAAACTGCTTCAGGGGTTTTGCTCCAATCTGCAAAATAGACATTTCCCTTTCTCACCCCTGTTAGTAGCACCTGTTGTGTTGATTTGTTTTTGATAATACATTCATTTGGTGCAAATTCAACACAAAATCCTTTATCACAGATTTGACTTATAGACAACAAGTTATATTTTAGGCCTTGGACATATGAGACATCAGTAATTTTGACATTACCAATGTTTAATGTACCATAACCTCTTGTGATTATTTGAGAGCTGTCTCCAAAGGTTACTGAAGGACCATCCTTTTCAATGAATTTTGAGAGAAGCTCCTTATTCCCAGTCATGTGTCTTGAACATCCACTGTCCAAGTACCATGCTGTTTTCTTGTTGATGCTTCTCTTCTTCTTGTGGTCCTTGCAGCCCTACAAAGTCAAAATTTAGGTACCCTTTGAGTGTTGGGTCCTAGAGGGTTAGCTGTACCTTTTGGAACCCAAATCTGCCTGATTACTCTGATTGACTCAAAGTGACTGACTTGGTTTCCATTTACATCAACATACACAGTTTGACCCTTAAATGCCTTGGGTGGTTTCTGTGTATGGGTGTTTGCCTTGTAAGGTTCAGGAGAGTTGGTAAATTTCTTTGGGACATTTCTCCTGAAGTTACTAGACCTAGGTGCAGCTTGGTAAGACCTTTGAGGATAGGGTTTTGGATGGCCTTTACCTTTTGGCATGTAAGGTCCAGGCTTCCTGAATGTTTTATACCTGTCAGAGGGGATTGGCCTTAATCCATTCAGTTGAGGTTGCCTCATTTGAGTTGGCCTTTTCTGAACAGATTTTGGACAACTCCTCTGATGAGGATTCAGATAGGTTGACCTTCCATTGGTTCTACCTTTCTGACCCTCATATCTCATGTAAGTAATGTCCTTAACCTTTTCCTTAGGTATGGGTTTAGGGACATTGTTTACTTGAGTTGGTATAAAAATTCCTTTACCCTTGTCTTTGATCAGTGGTTGATCTACTTCCATTTCATTTTGTTGTGCCACTGATCTTACAAAAGTCATCTTAGAATTGCTTGATGAGGCAATACTAAGACCAGGTGAGGGTTCAAATGGATTATAACCTAATCCACCCTTTTGAGCAAATGGTCTTTGAAACCCTTGAATTTCCTCTATTGCCTTAGCAGATTTATTCAAGGCAGACATTTTCATTTTTAAGCTCCCCTCACTTAATTTCAGAGTATCAAATTCACTTGAGAGATTGTCAAATTTTGCTTGTAGAATTCTAAGATCAAAATCCTTTTTCCTCAAGGCCAGTTCTTGATCATCAATCAACTTTTGCTGTTCAGAGACTTTGAGAGACATTTCCTCATGTTCTCTCATAATCTGCTGATACAACTCAGTTGATTTAAAGTCAAACTCTGGTTCAGGAAGGTTGGGAGTTTGAGCTTTAGAATTCAGTAGTTCATTTTCTCTAAGTGCCATATTGCATACCTCTTGTAATCTGGTGAAATCCTCAAGTAACTTCCCAAAGTTGAGTTTCAAGTGGATTTCACTAGACTCATGTGTGTTAATTGAAGAGTTGGAAGATGAACATACCTCTTCATTCTCAAATGCCATTTGACAGTCATCATCACTGTCACTGTTGGAGAATAGTCCATCATCAGAAGAGTAGACACTCTCTACACTTGCTGAATCTCCAGCTACCATGGCCTTTCTGCTGTTCAGTCTCTTATCTCTTTTGTTCTGCCTATCCTTTCTTTCTTTTGTACTGAGGTCATGACAGTCATACTGAAAATGACCCTTTTTCTGGCAGTTGTAACACACATCTTCATCATCATTCTTCTTGCTTGAGGACTCCTTCCTTCTTGAAGATGATGGTTCACCTTTGCTGTATCTCCTTTTATCAGCATATTTGTCTTCTTTCTTGTCATCAGAGACTTTGTCCTCTGATTTGTTGTCAGGAGGACTGAATCTCCTTCTGGTTCTGTTGTCTTGGTAGAACTTCTTGTATCTACCAAATCTGGAGTTGAGCTTCTCAAATCTCCTTGCCATGAGTGCCAGCTCCTCCTTCATTTCAGATTTTGAAACAGTTTGAGAGGATCTTTGAGTATTCTTCTTTTCTGTTTCAGCAGCTTTGAAAGCAACACCTTTGCTTGAGGAGGATGGCTCTTCATGCACTTTCTTTCTGTTCAAATCAAACTCATATGCTTTGAGTTCAGAGAATACTTGCTGCATTGGCATGTTGTCAAGATTGCTGGTATTTTGCATCATGACAGAATATATATGTCCCACTTGGATGTGAGACTTCTCAGAATCTTCAAAGCAACCTCTCTTTTGGCATAGAACTTGCCAAGAGAGTTTATCTCATTCATGATGTCAGTGAATCTGCCATCAAGATGATCAATGGTTTCATTGGCTTCCATAGAGAATTGTTCATACTTTTGGATAGCCACTTGAAGCTTGTTTTCTTTGATCTTTTGGGTACCTTCACACATAAGTGCTAAGGTGTCCCAAATTTCTTTAGCTATTGTGCAGTGGTATACTCTTCCCATCACTACATCTGGAATAGTCTGGTACAATGTGTTCATGGCAATGTAGTTCAGGTTGTGCCTCTTTCTTTCCTCAGCTGTAAACTCATCTTCATCCTTTGGCAGCAACTCCCTTGGATCAGCTTTCTGAGCATCAGTGAGTTTGGGATTTTCTTTGGTGAATGTGAATGGCCCTCTGGTGATGACTTTAAGCATTTCATCATGCTGGCAAGCAAGATGTGCTCTCATCCTGATCTTCCAGAAATCATAGTTCTCAATTGAGAACATTGGCAGTTTGTGATGAGAAATATGATTGACTTGGTTTGGACCCATGTTGTTGATGGTGTTAACAGCATCTCCTGGAACTGCATTGTTAGCCATTTTAATAGAAATAATATAAGATGAACACAGATAGGTTTTTCAGAAATTTTGGATCAGTTCAGTGACCACAGAAATAATGTGATTTTGAAAATCAGTTGGATTTTCAAAAGCAGTGGTCTATGAACCCCTGCTCTGATACCACTTGTTGGTCCTTGGTGGAGTATAACACAAGTGTATGGGGGGGGGGGGGGAATGCACTTGTGTATGCAAATTCTTTTCTTTTTAACAAAATGATCTTATCAGGCAGGTTGTCTCACAACTGGCCTGAGTGTGAACTTTGATAGATACTTGTCCTACTGATTACTATTAAGTAATCAGTTGGCTAAATATCTAAAAGAGTTGCTAAGTGCGGAATGTGGTTGGCCTTTTGACTTTAAAGAAATACTCCAAGTTAATTTCTGAAAAGATACAGTTATCAGGGACTTTGTCCAAAACAGTTTTTCTTGACTTACTGAGTTTTACTCTTTGAAATATGTTTGAATATGAATGCAATAAAGAGTGAAGTAAGTAAATGGCACACAAGTTTATAGTGGTTCAGAGACTCAAGCTCCTACATCCACTTTCCCTGATTGAACAGGATAATTCCTTCACAATGGAATTAGCTTGTTTTATAGTGCCAAGGTGCACTGATCAACAACACTCTCTTAGTGTTTTGATCCCTAGGATAATATGAGTCCTAGTGCTCAATCTCTCTGAGTTAAGACTGTGTTTCACTCTAACAGTTCTTAACTCCTCACTTCTACAACAAACACTCTCTTCACTAAATGAGATAAGGGTTTGAGGTTTGGTTCCAACTAGTAGAGATATCATTTACAATAAGAACAGTGTAAAGGCTTAGGATATCTCAATGCTAAGCTTTGGATGTTTACAAAGATTGGCTTAGCTAATTGAAGTGATTAAGGAAACTTGGGATTCTGAAGAACAGCTTGGTTTCCTTTGAAAGCTTGATGATAGTTTGATAGCTTGTAGTTGGATACAGAATCCCTTTGATCACTTCTGTATTTATAGACAAATTTGAACGACTAACCGTTGGAGGGATAGCAATTCAAATATGTCTATTTGCAGCACCATTGAAACGGCTAAGAAGCTTGGCATCCTTTTATCCACTGTGTAAAAGGGCCTCTTCAATGGTTGCTTGAATGAATGTGTTGACTTCTGAAAAATGCGACTGAGAAGACTTGTGTCAGATTCCAAATATGCACACTTTCCAAGGTTGATTTGTGGCAGAATCTACACTCAACCAATGGTCAGATGGGATAAGCTCCCTGAACATTCCTGCTGCAATTTAGAATGTTCCAACATTCATTCAATGCTTCACTCTTTAATGCTTCAAGTCTTCAATGCTTTGTTCAGGCATGATTGGCAATAAATGCTTCATTGAATGTGTCTTCTGTGAGCTTTTGACATTCAATGCTCTTGATCATTTGTACTTCAACTGTCTTGATCATCTGCATTTAAGAGCATTGCTTTGATTTTCTTGATCTCTTCAGCTCAGTTGTCCACTTGGTCAATCTGTCTTGAAAGTTCAGCAACTTTGGCCTATAGACTAACCACTTATCAAGCTGCCTAACATTCCAGCTTTGGACAACTATCCTGAACATTAAAATCTCACAACATTCCTGAGACTTTTAGATTCAAGCATTTTACCTACTCAAGTGTACTGAGACAACTTGCCTGAACTAGACTTGAGCATATCTCAACTAATCTGAACATCATCAATCAGAGGTTTTGGTATCTAAATCAAAATCATTTTATTCCCAACACTGTTGTTGTGAATGGGAGGGGTTGTGTTATTTCTAATGGGTTTGTTTTTAAATTGATTGCTTGAAAGTTTTTATTCTTATGAGGTTTCAATGGTAATGGTTTTTATTCTTATGAGGTTTCAATGGTAATGGTTTTATAAAATGATGGGGGGTTTTGATGTTAATGTTGTGGCGTACATGAACCGAACAATTTACTATGTTTTGTAATTTTGTGCTTTTATGAAATTGGAGCATACTATATATGTTTTTAGTTGTTACTTAATAGTTTTTGTCTTGTGTTACTACCGTGCACAAAATGTGTAGCTCTCCTAGAACTTAGGTTTGATTTCAATTTCCTCAATAGTTCATGTTTAGAGAAAAATGTAATTCACGACCTTTTAATTTTATATTCTTACTTATTTTATGTAAAATCTAGTTTTATGAAAATTGGGGCGTGACAGTTTGTTTTCAAAATTTATAATTTTTTTAAAGTTATTTTCATATTTATTAAATGTTAATATTAAACGTCTCATTTCGCCTGTTTTTTACAAATTTTATTTGGAATTTACTTTATATAAATATTTAATTTTATTGACTTTCCGCGTGGCTAATCTAGTAACAAAAAATTATGACATTTATAAATGAGGTTATGTTATTGTTATTAAATTATACAGGTAAACGTGATTTATCGATTTGATTAATTTATTGTATATAGTTTTGACAAACATTTTTAATTGAGTGTGCTTGCACACTTTCCCTTTTATTTTAACATTTCAGAATTTGGAATTGGCAGTAGGAATTGTTATTTATTATTATGATTTTTATGAACTACGTACCTTATTTAAATTTCAAGTAATTCAATGTGAGACTTTTATGAGATAATCAAGTTTTGGGTGTGATTGATATTTTAAATTAAAATTATTTAGAGATGTTATTCATTCCTTACGTCTTTCGCACATAGTTTGGCTAGAAATTTTCGTTATTTTCAATAAACTTTATACTTGGTTTCGGTTCTATCAAGCCATGATCTTCTCTCTCATGTTCATGGTACGATCGTTACTCTGGCCAAAACGATCACCACATCCGGTGAATCGTCTCCCAAGCTTGAGTATACCTCTTGGTTTGAGAAGGATCAAAAGATCCTTAGTCTCCTTCTCTCCTCCCTCTCTAAAGAGGACATGGCTGAAGTCATTGGTTGTGACACCTCTCGTTCTGTTTGGTCTGCCCTCGAGTCGGCTTTCAGTCATGCCTCTGTTCCTCGTATCAATAAGTTGCTCTCCCTTCGTAGCGGTTCTTCCTCTATGGACGAGTACAATAAAAAATTTCTTGCTCTCTACGATCAACCTACTTCTCTTGGTAAGCCTGTTGATGATGGTGACAAATGTCACTAGTTTCTTACTGGTCTTGTCCCCTAGTTTGCTTGTTTTTCTAATACTCGCATGGCTATGTCAAACATGCCTGTGTTTCTGGAGTTTATCCATCAAGCCCTAAACTATGACCAGTTTACTCGCTCGATATACTCCTCGTTGTCGCCTGTCCCAACATTCGCTGCTTCTCCTCGCTTGGGTAATTCTCCTCGTCCTGGCACCAAGTCGCGTAATCCACCCTCTCGGAATTCTGGTGGCCAGACGACCACTAGTTCGGCTCCTGCTCGTTGCCCCCCCACTTGCCAGATCTGCCGACAACAGGGCCACTATGCCAACTATTGTCCGAACAGTTATGCTCGTCCTGCCCCTTCTTCAGTCAATCTTGCTCATGCGCTTGATACTAAGTGTCATGTCTCACAGCCTCTTGCCTCAGATTGGTTCCTCGACAGTGGTGCCTCCACTCAAATGACTCCTCGCTCCGGCGACTTGGATAATCTTTACCCGTATTCTGGTAACGATAATGTTATTGTTGCTAATGGTTCCACTATTCTGATCACTCACGTTGGGTCGTGTTCGGTAAATAAGGATGTTCGCTTGTTAGATGTGCTCGTCGTACCACATCTTACTAAGATACTGTTATCCATTAGTAAGCTTACTTTTGATTTTCCTGTTGATGTGTTATTTACTAATGACTCATTTGTCATTTAGAGTCGAGCGGCCAAGCAACCCTTAGTGAGGGGTCAGCATAGTCGAGGACTCTATGCCTTGGAGTAGGGCACTCCAGCTTTGGTCGCTGCTTTCGGAGCTCGTCCCTGAAGGCTTCTTTTGAGTGTTGGCATCGTAGGTTAGACCATGTTCCTATTTCTATTATTAATTTATTACGAAAGATGGGCTTGTTGTCCCTTACCTTCTTTGTTACCCAATCCGGGTTTGTGCACTCCTTGTTAGATGGCTAAGAGTAAATATTTATCTTTTTCTTTGAATGAAAAGCGAGCATCGCATGTTTTGGATTTATTTCATTGTGATCTTTGGGGACCTGCCCCTGTTGCTTCTAATGATGGTTTTCGGTACTACGATATTTTTGTTGATGATTTCTCCAGATTTACTTGGCTCTATCCTTTACATGCTAAGTCTGATTTCTATGATGTGTTTGTTCAGTTTTACACCTTTGCTTGCAATCAGTTTTCCACCACAGTTAAGGCATTTTAGAGTGATGGTGGAGCGAAGTTTGTTAATGGTCGCGTTCGTGGGTTCCTCGCCGATCATGACATTCATTATCGCATCTCGCACTAAAATTTAACGACGTCAGCAAATAACCCTCACTAAATCCCTACAATCACTCCCTTTGTTATTTCTCTTGTTAAATGGTGAGCGTTGTTATTTCCTCGACAAATGGTGAGGGATTTGATGACCTCATTATTTGCCCTCGCCATTTTACTTTACACCTCACTAAATCACCTAAAATGCCTCTCTTTTATTCTACTCACGAACCACTAAATTCATCTTTCTTAAAAATCGTGCCAAACAAATAGTGTAAGTCATCTTGGTATGGATGAAGTATATTTATGCTAGTAGACGGTAGTTACTGTAAATTCATTTGTCACTATCATCATATACTTCAAAATTCATTGCAGCTTATATGCAGGTTCTCCTCTAACCTTTGTGTAAATGTGGAACCTTGCAATTAAAACATGAAATTTTTACCAACAAAAAAAGATAAAAATAGAACATTTGTGAAAATTAGATACCAAAGAGAACTTTACATAGGGAAGAAACAACAAATATTAAATTTCAAGATGTTTGACTGTGTTTGTAACCTCATTTGATCTGGTAAAAATCATAAATAATATTTTTTTAAAAATTAATAACGTCTCTTGAGTTGCACGATTGTCCTACATTTAAAGATTTATGGACATGTGAATGTAGGATTGTATGTTTTTAAAATAAGTAAATTTAGGACAATCGTGCAACCCACATGACATTTCCACATAATGTCCTACATTCAATGACATGTAAAACATCATTCAATGATTAGTCAATGCCTGAGTACCTTTGTGTCCACACACCTTAGTATCAGGTTGTATTATTGTGAGTTGGTCTTGTGCAAACGAGTTTTATTGTACAACTGGTTAGAAACTATCAATTTAAAGGTATAACAACTAATTATTTTGAGTAAAACTACTATTACTGTCAAAATAATACGTTTTAATGGAACAACTAATATTATTTAAAAATTCACTCAAAATGCATATTAGTTGCACGATGAAACTAGTTCACATAAGACTTTACCTTTGGTCTTATGTAAGAGAGTTTTATTGTACAACTAGTTCAAAACTATAACTCTATAATATATAAACTAATGAGAGCGTGACATGCGTCCACTTCTTAGAATGGACTCGCTTTATCATAACACGTCACCCCCTCTCTATTTCGGAGAATAATATGAAGTACATTGTTGATGTGTCCAACAATTATGCTTCAAAGTTGTTGCGTATTAAGGAGTCTGGAATGGTTAGCTCAACTTCTGAGGATATGAGTCATTCTTAAAAAATAAAAATTGATGATAATGCATCAATCACAATTGACGAGGTGGTGGATAACTTTATGCGTAATGAAGTTTTTATTGCGGAGATGTTCAATTTTGAATAATTTCCTATGAAACTGCTCAGTGGCTTGGCTTCATGCAAGCGGAGGTGATATGGCTGATGATGTGGCGGAAGATGATGGGATTAGGGTGATTTTAGGGTACAATGATGAGGTATTTAAGGCTGAAGAGGTGGATTTAGGTCAAGATGATAAGGCAAATGAAGTTGAGGATGTTAGTGGTAAGACTGAAAAAGACGAGGCTAGTGATAAGGGTGATATTGTTGATGTTGGTGACGAGGTTGTCGCTGAGGTAGGGAAGGTTGATAGCTGAAATTGAACAACGAAAGAAGAAAGCTGCCGCTGAAAAGAGGGAGGCATAGTTGAATGTTGCTGAGTAATTATACTTTCATGATATCTTATAATTGCTAGAGAAATTGAAATGACAAAAACTTGTATGCACACTAAGTGCACGTGCGACTCAAATGTTCTTTTAAATAATACTTCGTATTAGTTGTTTTTTTAAAATGCATTAATTTGTTAGAATAGTTTCACTAAAAAAATATTACTCCATCCGTCCAAACTTTGTATTTATAATACACTTGTAGATGATTTTACATTGAGGATTTCTTGGATGTGACTATCAAGCTAGAAATAGTTATAGAGTTGGTCTTATGAGAGTATTACTGTACAACTAATTTGAGGCTATCACTTTAGAGTATAACAACTAATACTTTTGAATTAAAATCTTGAACTAATACATTGTAATGAAACAACTAATACTTTTAAAAATATACTCAAAATGCAAATCAATTGCACGGTGAAACTGCTTTGCATTAAAACTTCACTACAGTTGGTTTTATATAAAGGGTTGCACCAAACAACTGGTTTGTAACTATCACTTTATGGTACAACTACTAATACTTTTGAATGAAACAACAAATACTTCAAAACTAATAGTTTATCATTTGGGGGGTGTTTACTTAATTTTTTTGATAAACTACTCTTTAATTCAACAATGTAATACTCCCTCCGTTCCGCAATTACTTTAACACTTTTCTTTTCGGGACGTCCTGCGATAACTTTCACACCCTTAAAATGGAAAACGCTTTATAAACTCCACCCTCAAAATATCCTCAATTTTATATGCATGCGTTCCCTTGCACTCTTATATTTTATTTTTTATATGCGTGCATTATCATTTCTTTCCCTTAAACTCTTATTTTTTAATTTTGTACTAAGTCACAGGAATGGAATGATGAACATACCGAAGAACAAGCTGGGATGGTATCAGCTCCAGTGGAAACTAACGATACAATTGAATGATGTTTTGAAAAGAAAGATGATAATTTGGTTGGTATTATTGAAGAAAATGAATGGGATTGACAAGCTTATGCGATTTGGGTGGGGACTTTAATCCCTTATTACTTTTTTCATTATTTGACATCTGTGCATTAGCAAGCATGTAACTTCTTCATACTATTACCCATTTTTTTTATTAAAATTTTGTTATTTGATAGTTTCTATTGATAAACTAGGGTTTGTGTTATTTGGAATATGAGTGATATTGATTGATTTTGTGATAAATTTATTATTAATTCATTTTGAAGTTGTTGTGTGTTGTCTTGTAATTTATAATTTGTTTCAGAATTTGAGTTATTTTGTTATATTATTGTATTCTTTTCATTTTCTATAAATATGATGTTGTATGCTGCTTCCAAAAATTGAGGCTCAACGAACTATTTGTAAAATTGTAGTTGTAGTTTTATTTGAATTGTATACAATAAATATTATTTATTGACAACTTGTTCCATATCCCAATTTCATTCATTAAATAACCACGCTTGTGTGCACTCAATTGCATGATGTAATTGTGTCACCATTTTAATTTGATTTTAATGTGGTGGACCAAATATCTAATTGCATACAAGAATTTGCCTTCATATCATTTTAATACCCTCTCTGGTATGATTGAGAAAAAAAATGCCTTTCTATTTACTTTATAACCGTGGAAAAGTCAAAAGAATTTATCTATAGTTGAAAAGATTCCTCAACTTCCTCATCTGCAGGTGTTTGTGCGTAGGTCTCTGCAGTCGCGGTCGAATTATGTTCTTCTCCGTCCCAAACATCCCATACATTTTGACATTAAATATATCCCTTTGGAAATATTCAAACATTAATAAGTCTCCGGTTGTCAATGAATTGTCATTGACAAATTTGTTACAACCATCAACGAAACAACATAAGTCACCAATTTCTTTCACCTTAACAGCCCATTGGTGCTTGTTGCAATCCCTCAAGTACACTCAAAATGCAAACTAGTTGCACGTAAAAACTAATTTGCATAAGACCTTATCATAGTTTCTAAATTATACACATTATTGTATGATTATGGTAGATTTCCTAAGAGTTGACAAAGTGGAATTGCTCAAGTGGTTAGAGCACCACTACCTAGGCTTTAGATCTTGGGTTCGAGTCATGGGGAGGGGAAAAAGGGAGGGTATTTAATGTAATTCAAAGGTAGATTGCCTAAGAGGAACCAGAGCGTGAGCCGAAGCCCGAATGTGAGTACACATACAACATGTGTAGACGAACAAATATAGATTCTCTCACAACTGGATTAGTGATTTTTTTTATTCAAAAGCGTAGTGAATAAATTAAATTATCTTTCTTGACGTTTTATACTTTATACTTCTGTATTATATGCAAGGTTTTGATCTTCTTGTTTCTGATATTCTTTTATTTCTCCTTTTAAAGCAGACCATTTCTATTCTTCTCTTTAGTTCCTTATGTGAATGAATTTCTTAAACCCTTCCTTTGGTATCTAAATAATTCAGTTGACATATTATCTTTTTATGGTGTCTATTTGGTACCATATCTCTTGTACAACATAGTGCTATTATACACCTGCTTGCGTTATCACTCATTTTCCCCTACACTCTTATTTTTTATTTTTTATATGCGTGCGATATCACTTCTTTTCCCTTACTCTATTATTTTTTATTTTTGTACTTAGTCACTAATTCGGGTGGAATTTACACGTTTTAGAGGCACATGTGAAGCATATTTTGATGTGGATTTCATTGATTTATGCATTGAATATGATTGTTTTAGCCAAAATGAGAGAAAGATAGTGTTTTGTCGATTTTATAGGTAAAACGATGGAATTTGGGAGCAAAACACATACCACAAGTGATCGGACCGTAAAGAGGAGTGCACCATTGGATCCGGCTCGAAAAATGGAGTGGAATAGCCAAAAGAATCGAGTCTATCGGAGGTCGAAAGCTCAAGAAATGGAGGGACAAAGTTGGAGGACGAAAACGAAGGACGGAGCCAAAGTCGAAGGTTTGGCCCGGCCGGGTGGCATCACTCGCCCGGCCGGGCGGCCGAGCACAAAAAAATCTGGCCATTTACGAACGCCCCAAGCCACCCTACCATTTACGAACCTTCCGCCGTCGCCCGGCCGGGCCGCCTAGCCTCTGTTTTTGTTTAGCTCGGCCAAGACCTCCGCCCGGCCGGGCCACTTTCCCACCCGGCCGAGCCACCCCAATTTCGGTGCCAAACTTGTATTTTCTCCACTTTTGAGGGACTAACTTGCAATTTTTCCATCCAAACCCTACCCCAACACTATATAAACCCTCTTTCTTGAAATTCATGACATCCTCCCCCAATTCCTCAATTCCCACACATAGTTACACATATTTGGAGGTGTTTTGGCCATAACTTCTTCACCTCTTCATCAATTCATGCAAGAGAGGAGGCATTAGCTTGGGAATTCCATTCCCTACCACATTCTAGACTAATCTTTCTTTTTCTCTTTCTTTTTATTTAGTTATTTCATTTGGATTTTGTAAATTGAGTATGTGGTTGATTGGCTAAAACATTTGTGGTTCTAAGGCATTGTAAATACTTGGATTGAAGTTTATGATTAATTTCTTGCTTTAATTGGTGTTTGTCTCTTATTTGTGTGCTTAATTCTCCATTGCAAAGCATGTTGTTATTGGCCATGATGATTTGCTTAATTAATTGTTAATTGGGGTAAGATCGAGAGATTTATTCCATTTAATCGTATGCAAGCATGCAACCCGGTATTATTATGATCTCGAGAGAGGATTAATTATCGGAGAGGGAATTGAATGATCTTAGGGGCTATTTTAGGCGGTGTAACGTTTGTGATGTAGAGATACGAGCCTATGTTGCATGCGCTTTTGGATTAGTTGTATCGAGAGATCGATTAATTCTTCTTGTGTGATCACCCTATATGAGATAACCTTAATGACCATTTAAACGAGTTAACATTCATAAACGGATATCTAGGTGTTACAATTGCCTTGGAACCCACCTTCTCTCTTTGAGTCTTCATTCGTTTTACTTTCGTTTTATTGATTCGCATGCTAGTAGATCGATTTCCATTACTCTTTATTACTTATTTGTGACACTTTGATAGGTAATCTTAGAGTAATTCATCACCTTCACTTTATCGATCGCATCTAAATAGAACTACGTTAACAAACTACACTTTTACGCTAAACCTCCTTGTGGGATCGACCTCGTGCTTATCACGCTACGATAAACACCGTACACTTGCGGTTGTTTATTTTAGTGTTGCATAACACGTGAATCAAGTTTATGGCGCCGCTGCCGGGGAGGTTTTTATAGCTATAGAGTGTAGGTTAATAGAGTTTTAGTTTATACATTTTACTTGCTTTCCTTATTTGCAAAAATCCAAAAATATTTGTGTGTTTTACTTTGATTCCACTTGCGATTCTTACTTTATTTTGAACTTTTGTCTAGACATGGCATATGATCACCCGAGCTAGGAGAGATCAACAAGTTTTGCTACCTCTAGACCCGGAAATTGAAGCTCGTTGTCGAAGACAAAATGCCGAAAGGAGAAGAATAGAATTAGAAGAGATGAATCAAAGGGAAAATCCGATAGTGGAAGAAGAAAGGAACCAAGAAGATGTTGGAGGCATAGTAGAGCTAAATGGGAATGGTGGTAATCGACCACAAGGAGGCTTGAGAGATAACCTCAACCAGAGGAATGAAGAGAATGTCAATGTGGAAGGAGATGGAGAGCAACGGGGGAATGAGGAAAACGGGAATCAAAGAGTCTTGAGAGACCACTTCCGTCCCATCCCAAGACCATATGGAGGAGCGGGTAGGGAACCCGTAGACGCTCATAACTTTGAGCTCAAACCGGCACTAATCATGATGGTCCAAAACAACCAATTCGGAGGGTTGTCGAAGGAGGATCCTAACCTCCACTTATCTCAATTCCTAGAGATAAGTGGAACGGTTAAGATCAACCGTGTCCCTCAAGACTACATTCGTCTCCAATTGTTCCCATTCTCCCTCCGTGATCGTGCAAAACAATGGTACATGTCTCTTGATCTAAGGACAATTGAAAATTGGGCCGATCTTGTTGATGCGTTCCTTATGAAGTACTTTCCCCCAAGCAAAACCATCAAGATACGAGGGGAGATTTCCTCATTTATGCAAGACGACGATGAGTCGTTAGCCGAGGCTTGGGAGCGCTTTAAGGATCTCATAAGAAGTTGTCCTCAACATGGGTTTTCAAGGGATCAATTGATTTGTTATTTCTACAACGGGATGGACCATCGTACGATAGGGATGGTGGATGCGTCGGCCGGTGGAGGTTCTTTGTTGGGCAAGACAACAGAAGAGGGTTATGTGCTATTGGAAGAAATGGCTAAGAATGGCAACCAATGGCCATCCGAGAGAAGACAAAACCGGAAGGTTGCCTCAACCCAAGATTTGGATGAGAATGCTAAACTCTCCAACAAGGTGGATAAATTGATATCTCTTATGACGACTAAAGCTTTAGTGGGGCCACGTGAGGAGCAATATGAAGAAGCCCACTACATGAACAATCAAAGAGATAGGAAATTTAGAGAGAGAGGTTGGAACGAGAGACAAGCCCGTGAGTGTCCTTCCAATCCAAACCAATATCATCCGAATTTGAGGCAACATGAGAACTTTTCCTATGCCAACCCAAGGAATGCCATTCAACCACCGCCAAACTTCAATGTAAGGGGTGAAATGATCATTGACCCCTCACCAAAGCCCTCCTTGGAAGAGATGTTTGGTGCATTCATGGGAGAAACTAAAAACTTCATGAGAGAGACTAGGGATAATGCAACCAAAACTTGGCAAAGACTTGATGAGCATGGTGAGAAGATCAAGGACGTGACCACCCACATGAAAGCTATGGAAAAGCAAATAGGCCAACTTGCTAACATCATTGGAAAGCAACACGTTCCGGGGCAATTCCCCTCTAACACGGAGCTAAATCCCAAGGAGCAATGCAAAGCCATAAGGTTAAGAAGTGGGACAAGCTATGAAGGGCCCAAGATGCCGTTAGAGGAGGAAGTAGTAATGGCACCCGAAGGTGTTGACAAAAGAGATGGCCTAGTGAAAGAGAAAGAAGAGAAGCAAGGGGAGAAGAAGAGTGAGGAGGCAATCCCTCCTCAAGACAAAAGCAAAAATGAGATACCTCTTCCATACCCCCAAAGATTGAAGAAAAAGGGTTTGGACCACAAGTTTGCCAAGTTCGTGGAAATGTTCAAGAAGCTTCATATTAACATTCCCTTTACCGAAGCACTTGAGCAAATGCCCCACTACTCCAAATTCTTGAAGGAGATCATGTCTAACAAAAGGAAGATGGTGGAGTATGAAACGGTGCATTTGACCGAGAAGTGTAGCTCGATTATTCAAGCCAAGTTGCCTCAAAAACTTAGAGACCCCGGATCTTTCACCTTACCATGTGTCATCGGGGATGGAGGTACATTTCGAGCCTTGTGTGATTTGGGAGCGAGCATTAATCTCATGCCTTTGTCTATATGCAAATATCTTGTTTTGAGAAAGCTTACACCAACCACAATGAGTCTTATATTGGCGGATAAATCCGTGACATACCCTTTGGGTATAGTGGAGGATGTGTTGGTTAAGGTTGATAAGTTTATATTCCCGGTGGAGTTTGTGGTGTTGGATATGGAGGAAGATAAGTATATTCCATTGATCTTGGGAAGGCCATTCTTGGCAACCGGTGGGGCTATCATTGATGTAAAGAAAGGAGAGCTAGAACTTCAAGTGAACGATGAGAAAGTCGTGTTCAACATCTATAGAGCTATCAAAGTCCAGAATGATGAGGATGGAGAGTATGGGTATTCTAGAGGAAATCACCCTCCAATGCCAATGAAAGAGGAGGTGGAAGAAGATCTCAAGGTAAATGTTGTGAAAGAGGACCCCCAAGTGGAAGAGAATGAGTTGAAGATGGGCAAGAAGGCCAAGTTTGGGGGAGTTTTCTTTAAAAACTCCCCCAAATCAAGAAAAGCTACTTGTGCAAGCTTGGGGATGAATGAGGCATCAACCTCTTATGATATGATTGAAGAGCCAGATGGGCTAGCTAGTGGGTGTTTCAATGGGTTTAAGAAGGTTGCATGGGCCAAGAAGGTTAAGAGCAAGGAGGATGATGGGGTGACTTGATATTCCCCTCAAGGAAGAACCGTCCGGCATAGGACGTTAAAAATAGCGCTTCTTGGGAGGCAACCAAAGGTTTTATTGCTTTCTTGTTTTTATTGCTTTGATGGTTTTGATAGCTTAGTTTATTTTGTAGGTATGTATGAAGAGTACTATGGACATCATATCTTGGAGAATGAAGGAGGAAGCAAAACCAACTTTGGAGAAGGGGAGCAAGTGTTGCAATGGTGATCTTTGAAGAAGCATTGGATGTGCAAGGAGGGAGGTAACAACTTGTAGCCCCAAACTTAGAATTTATACATAGTAAAATTCTATGTTTGGGGGAGTTATTTTTCTTTTATTTTTCTACTAGTTGTTACCCTTGCACCGGTTCGTCATTCTACTTGTGTCACATTTTGCACCGGCGCACACTTGGCTTTCACATGCTTATATTGTTTAAGTTGGTTTTGATCATATGTTGGGTAGTGGAAATTTGGTGAAATGTGAGCATGAATAATCATTGGAATCCATAGTTGAGTAGTTGTGGTGATGTCTATTTGCTTTGAATGTATGCATGATTGGTGTTGGAGTATAATATCATGTTGTGTTCATATTTGTGATCTTTGATAGCATGAATGCATGATGCGTTGTTGTTTGGGAACATTTGATGAATGTGAGAGTTCTATTGAATAAACCGGTGAGAATTGAGCCATAAATCGAACATATAATCCGGTTTAGTTCATTTGAGAGTGGACTATGTTATTGCTAGTAATCCTAGAACTTGCCTAAGTTCTTGTTTGAAAGCATGATTGTGTGAGATGATGTGATATGATATAGGCCATCTTGTTCTAAAAAGTCACTTAGCCAAAATTTCCCAAAACCGAAGTAATCTTCCGTAGTTAGCCCCTTGAGCTTAATTCCTCATTTTCTTGGCAAACTACAATGTTAACCACTTATCCTTTTTGAGCCTTTGATACCTACATCTAGTGGGGGATAAAAGACAAAGTGGAAAAACATGTGCTTAAGTGAATATCTTTGGTGAAAGGAGAAAGTGGAAAAGTCGAAAGAAAAAGAGAAAGATGAAAAGAAAATCAAGGAAAAGAAAAGAGGGACAAAGAGCCCCAAAAGCTTGTAAAGAAAACAAGTGTTCAATGGTTTTGTGGTGTAGAATATGCTTAAAAGAGAACAAATAAATTGTGGAAGTTAGAGTTTTAGAGTTGCAATCCGCACAATTGTAACTTTATCTTGAGAAGTTTTTGAGATGTATCTTTACGTCTTTATCTCTCGCTCTCCACTAGTTTATGAGTTACTTCATCCAAATTTACCCCACCTTGACCAAAGAGCCAATGTTACATCCTTGATTAAGTCCTATTGATCACATTGTTGAGCATTTGAGTGTTGTGAAAAGTAGAAGTTGGGCAAGCATATGGTGATTGCATAGCATAACTTGGTTGATGAGTGCATTAATATCCTCAATTTGTTTGTGTGTTTGAGAGAAACACTTTGTCATGTGAGTAGAGGACTTGAGCATTTGGATTATGTTTCCCATTCACAATGTGTTGTGTGTTTGTGCATTCTTTGATCCATGAGTGTGAATTGCAATAATGAGCCTATAACCTTCATTGAGAAATGCACTTTGAGAAAGAGATATCATTACATCTTACTTTGCATGTGTGATTTGCATTGAATATTCCATTGTGATCATTCCACCCTCATTGCTTTAAGTGCTTAGTTGTTTGAGGACAAACAACATTTTAAGTTTGGAGGAGTTTGATTTGGGTGGAATTTACACGTTTTAGAGGCACATGTGAAGCATATTTTGATGTGGATTTCATTGATTTATGCATTGAATATGATTTTTTTTGCCAAAATGAGAGAAAGGTAGTGTTTTGTCGATTTTATAGGTAAAACGATGGAATTTGGGAGCAAAACACATACCACAAGTGATCGGACTGGAAAGAGGAGTGCACCATTGGATCCGGCTCGAAAAATGGAGTGGAATAGACAAAAGAATCGAGTCGTTCGGAGGTCGAAAGGTCAAGAAACGGAGGGACGAAGTTGGAGGACAAAAACGAAGGACGGAGCCAAAGTCGAAGGTTTGGCCCGGCCGGGCGGCCGAGCACAAAAAAATCTGGCCATTTACGAAGTTTTGGCCCGGCCGGGCGGCATCACTCGCCCGGCCGGGCGGCCGAACGCCCCAAGCCACCCTCCCATTTACGAACCTTCCGCCCGGCCGGGCGGCACCACTCGCCCGGTCGAGCCGCCTAGCCTCTGTTTTTGTTTAGCTCAGCCAAGACCTCCGCCCGGCCGGGCCACTTTCCCACCCGGCCGAGCCACCCCAATTTCGGTGCCAAACTTGTATTTTCTCCAATTTTAAGGGACTAACTTGTAATTTTGCCATCCAAACCCTACCCCAACACTATATAAACCCTCTTTCTTGAAATTCAAGTCATCCTCCCCCAATTCCTCAATTCCCACACATAGTTACACATATTTGGAGGTGTTTTGGCCATAACTTCTTCACCTCTTCATCAATTCATGCAAGAGAGGGGGCATTAGCTTGGGAATTCCATTCCCTACCACATTCTAGACTAAGCTTTCTCTTTCTCTTTCTTTTTATTTAGTTATTTCATTTGGATTTTGTAATTTGAGTATGTGGTTGATTGGCTAAAACATTTGTGGTTCTAAGGCATTGTAAATACTTGGATTGAAGTTTATGATTAATTTCTTGCTTTAATTGGTGTTTGCCTCTTATTTGTGTGCTTAATTCTCCATTGCAAAGCATGTTGTTATTGGCCATGATGATTTGCTTAATTCATTGTTAATTGGGGTAAGATCGAGAGATTTATTCCATTTAATCGTATGCAAGCATGCAACCCGGTATTATTATGATCTCGAGAGAGTATTAATTATCGGAGAGGGAATTGAATGATCTTAGGGGCTATTTTAGGCGGTGTAACGTTTGTGATGTAGAGATACGAGCCTATGTTGCATGCGCTTTTGGATTAGTTGTATCGAGAGATCGATTAATTCTTCTTATGTGATCACCCTATATGAGATAACCTTAATGGCCATTTAAACGAGTTAACATTCATAAACGGATATCTAGGTGTTACAATTGCCTTGGAACCCACCTTCTCTCTTTGAGTCTTCATTCGTTTTACTTTCGATTTTTTGATTCGCATGCTAGTAGATCGATTTCCATTACTCTTTATTACTTATTTATGACACTTTAATAGGTAATCTTAGAGTAATTCATCACCTTCACTTTATCGATCGCATCTAAATAGAACTACGTTAACAAACTACACTTTTACGCTAAACCTCCTTGTGGGATCGACCTCGTGCTTATCACGCTACGATAGACACCGTACACTTGCAGTTATTTATTTTAGTGTTGCATAACACGTGAATCAGTCACTGGAATGGAATGATGAACCTACCGAAGAACAAGTTGGGATGGTATCAGCTCCTGTGGCAACTAACGACACAAGTGAACCAAGTTTTGAAAAGATGATAATTTGGTCGGTATTATTGAAGAAAAAGAATGCGACAAGGTTCTGCGAGTTAGGTGAGGACTTCAATCTCGTATTATCTTTTTCATTATTTGACATCTGGACATTAGCAATCATGTAACTTCATAATATTGCCCATTTTTTAATTGAAAAATTATAATTTTGTTATTGATTTTTTTTTCACATCTTGCCCAAATAAAATTTGCACGCGTCAATTCAGTAATGACTTAATTTGATAGTTTCTGTTGATAAATTAGGGTTTGTGTTATTCTGAATATGTGTGAAACTGATTGATTTTGTGATAAATTTATATCTTTGGGCACATGTTTTAAGAAAAAAAAAATAAAGTAAGTTGATAAAGTAAGAGTATTGTGGGTCCATTTATGATAAAGTGATTTTTGTGAGTAAAGTTGAGTGGCAATTTGAGTAATTAAATGGTGGTTGGAGGGTGGAGATAAAGTAATATTTTCATAAAAGGAATTGGCATAATTTTGATGGACAGACAAATAAGGTAAGTGAGTATACTTTTGGTGGAAGGATGGATTATTTATAATTCAAAAGTATGTTTTTGCCCGGGCCTTCTCATGAGATCACCAAGGGAGATGCCATCAATATATATGAAATCAGTAACAGCAAGCTATGAAATGATTATGTGGAAATTATGGAGGGAGAGAAAGTCAAGACTTTAGAACAATAGCCACAATTGTGCCATACAATGGCTTGAATTGTGGAAGGTAGCTGCTACGGGCAGCCAGGGGATTTAGTCGTCGTGGCCGAGGTGTGTAATGCGTCGCTTGGCATCTGCCACAAACTAGTTGGCTTAAAATTAATGTTGATGAAGCTTTTTTCATAGATTAGGCTCAAACTAGGTTGAGTATAACCTCGTACTGTTGCAAAATCATCCATAAATGATCAAATGCGTAAAACATTATGTTAGTATATATAAGAGAGACCATCCCACATGAACTCAAGTCGGGATCGGAAGATTTTATTATTAATTTATAGAGGTTTTACTATAAATATAGTAGCTAATTCTTTTGAGTAAAACTACTATTACTGTCAAAATAATAAATTTTAATGGAACAACTAATTAATAATATTTAAAAATACACTCAAATTGCATACTAGTTGCACGGTGAAACTTGTTCACATAAGATTTTACCTTTGGTCTTATGTAAGAGTGTTTTATTGTACAACTGGTTCAAAACTATCACTCCATAGTATATAAACTAGTGTGGAGAGTTACATGCGCCCGGGCGCGCCACTTGGCCACTTCTCAGAATGGTCTCGCTTTCTCACAACACTTCACTCCCTCTCTCTATTTGTCTGCCTCCTTATTGCTCTCTCTCCTCGTACTCTCGTGTCTCCCGTAGGCATACACCCTAATCCTCCCTTTTTGCTTCACTCCACCCTTCCCTCAATTTCCATAACTACATATTCACTCCACAACTGGTTCAAAACTATCACTTTATAATACATAAACTAATGAGAGTGACATGCGTCCAAGCACGCCATGTGGCCACTTCTTAGAATGGGCTTTCTTTATCACAACATCTCACCCCCTCTCTCTATTTTAGAGAATAAGATGAAGTACATTATTGATGTCTCCAACAATTATGCTTCAAAGTTGTTGCATATTAAAGAGCCTGGAATGGTTAGCTCAACTCCTGAGGATATGAGCCATTCTCAAAAAATAAAAATTGATGATAAAGCATCGACCACAATTGAAAAGTTGTTGGATAACTTAATGCGTAATGAAGTTTTATTACGGAGATGTTAAAATATTGAATTGTTTCCTAAGGAACTGCTTAATGGCTTGGCTGGGGATAAACTACATGCAAGCGGAGGTGATATGGTTGATGATGTGGCAGAAGATGATGGGATTGGTGTGATTTCGGGGCACTATGATAAGGCATTTGAGACTGAAGATGTGGATTTAGGTAAGATGATAAGGTAAATGAGGTTGAGGATGTTGGTGGTAAGGAAGATGTGGTTGGTGAACTAGACGTGGCTAATGAGAAGGGTGATATTGTTGATGTTGGTGACGATGAATTGTCACTGAGGTAGGGAAGGTTGATAGCTGAAATTGAACAATGAAAGAAGAAAGTTGCCGCTGAAAAGAGGAAGGCATAGTCGAACGTTACTGAGTATATGAAGAAAAATTTAAGATCGGGGAAAAGACATAAATCTATAGAGAATGTGTTAATGTTGTTGTGAATGGGAGGGGTTGTGTTATTTCTAATAGGGTTGTTTTTAAATTGATTGCTTGAAAGTTTTTGTTCTTATGAGGTTTCAATGGTAATGGTTTTATAAAATGATGGGGGTTTTGATGTTAATGTTGTAGCGTACATGAATCGAACAATTTACTATGTTTTGTAATTTTGTGCTTTTATGAAATTGGAGCATACTATATATGTTTTTAGTTGTTACTCAATAGTTTTTGTCTTGGGTTACTACAGTGCACAAAATGTGTAGCTCTCCCAGAACTTAGGTTTGATTTCAATTTCCTCAATAGTTCATGTTGAGAAAAATGTAATTCACGACCTTTTAATTTCATATTCTTACTTATTTTATGTAAAATCTAGTTTTATTAAAATTGGGGTGTGACAGTTTGTTTACGAAATTTATAATTTTTTTAAAAGTTATTTTCATATTTATTAAATGTTAATATTCAACGTCTCATTTCGCCTGTTTTTCCCAAATTTTATTTGAAATTTACTTTATATAAATATTTAATTTTATTGACTTTCAGCGTGGCTAATCTAGTAACAAAAAATTATGACATTTATAAATGAGGTTATGTTATTGTTATTAAATTATACAGGTTAATGTGATTTATCGATTTGATTAATTTATTGTATATAGTTTTGACAAACATTTTTAACTGAGTGTGCTTGCACACTTTTCCTTTTATTTTAACATTTCAGAATTAGGAATTGGCACCAGGAATTGTTATTTATTATTATGATTTTCATGAACTACCTTATTTAAATTTCAAGTAATTCAATGTGAGACTTTTATGAGATAATCAAGTTTTGGGTGTGATTGATATTTTAAATTAAAATTATTTAGAGATTATATTCATTCCTTACGTCTTTCGTACATAGTTTGGCTAGAAATTTTCGTTTTTTTCAATAATCTTTATACTTGGGTAGGGTGGACTCCCACACACTCCATGTCTTTGCAGTAATGGAAGCTAAGATTTTTAATAGGGAATAATAATATATATATATAATATCGTTTATTTTTAGTCTATATCTTTTGTATATATCTTCTTTATATGGTTTGATGTATTTACCTTAATTATCTCATTGCAAATACTTATATATAGTGGATTAATCACATCACCTTATTAGCGGTGATCACATACCAATTCTCACATGGTATCAATCTGACTCACCGAAATCCTAATTTCTCTCTAAAGCCTCACGCTAAATCTTCCCTTCCCTCCTCATGGCGGTGTCGAACCCTCCCCCTGCCATTCTCCTCAACACCTTAGTTCATCTTTTAACTATCAAGTTAACATCCTCCAACTACCTGCTTTGGAGATTTCTGGTGATTTTGGTTCTATCAAGCCATGATCTTCTCTCTCATGTTCATGGTACGATCGTACTCTGGCCAAAACGATCACCACATCCGGTGAATCGTCTCCCAACCTTGAGTATACCTCTTGGTTTGAGAAGGATCAGAAGATCTTTAGTCTCCTTCTCTCCTCCCTTTCCGAAGAGGCCATGTCTGAAGTCATTGGTTGCGACACCTCTCGTTCTGTTTGGTATGCCCTCGAGTCGGCTTTCAGTCATGCCTCTATTCCTCATATCAATCAGTTTCTCTCCCTTCGTAGCGGTTCTTCCTCTATGGACGAGTACAATAAAAAAATTCTTGCTCTCTGCGATCAACCTGCTTCTATTGGTAAGCCTGTTGATGATGGTGACAAATGTCACTAGTTTCTTACTGGTCTTGGCCCCCACTTTGCTGGTTTTTCTGATACTCGCATGGCTATGTCAAACATGCCTGTGTTTCGGGAGTTTATCCATCAAGCCCTAAACTATGACCAGTTTACTCGCTCGATACACTCCTCGTTGTCGCTTGTCCCAACATTCGCTGCTTCTCCTCGCTTGGGTAAGTCTCCTCGTCCTGGCACCAAGTCCCGTAATCCAGCCTCTCGAAATTATGGTGGCTAGGCGACCACTAGTTCGGCTCCTGCTCGTCGCCCCCCCACTTGCCAGATCTGCCGACAACAGGGCCACTATGCCAACTGTTGTCCGAACAGTTATGCTCATCCTGCCCCATCTACAGTCAATCTTGCTCATGCGCTTGATACTCAGTGTCATGTCTCGCAGCCTCCTGCTTCAGATTGGTTCCTCGATAGTGGTGCCTCCACTCACATGACTCCTCGCTCCGCCGATTTGGATAATCTTTACCCGTATTCTGGTAACGATAATGTTATTGTTGCTAATGGTTCCACTATTCTGTTCACTCACGTTGGGTCGTGTTCGGTAAATAAGAATGTTTGCTTGTTAGATGTGCTCGTCGTACCACATCTTACTAAGATACTGTTATCCATTAGTAAGCTTACATTCGATTTTCCTGTTGATGTGTTATTTACTAATGACTCATTTGTCATTCAGAGTCGAGCGACCAAGCAACCCTTAGTGAGGGGTCAGCATAGTCGAGGACTCTATGCCTTGGAGTAGGGCACTCCAGCTTTGGTCGCTGCTTTGCGGAGCTCGTCCCAGAAGGCTTCTTTTGAGTGTTGGCATCGTAGGTTAGACCATGTTCCTATTTTTATTATTAATTTATTACGAAAGATGGGCTTGTTGTCCCTTACTGTTGGTCCTGAAAGGAGTATATAACAAGTGTATGGGGGGGGGGGAGGAATACACTTGTATGCAATTCTTTGCAACTTTTGATCAAACCAGAGCTCAGCAAGGTTGTCTTGGACAACTCTGCTGAAGATGATTAACTCTTCTAAGATAATCAAGCTACTAAGTACTATTGAGTACTTAGTTGAATAACTATCTAAAGGAGTTATATGTGCGGAATAGTGGTTGGCCCTTTAAGTTTAGACTCCTTTAAAGTTCTGAAATCACTTAATAATCAAACAGTCCAGTTTTTCAGGGAACTTGTCCAAATGTCTTTTTGCACAGTTTATATTAAAGTTCTTTGAAAGGTCAGTTTTGTGTGCAGTGTTGAATGTATGAAAGTACTTGAAAAGCAGATCAACACAAGAGTTTATAGTGGTTCAGAGACTCAAGCTCCTACATCCACTTTCCCTGATTGAACAGGATAATTCCTTCACTCTTGGAATTAACTTATTTTATAGTGCTAAGGTGCACTTGATCAAGAACAACACTCCTTGGTGAATTGATCCCTAGGATGTCTAGAGTCCTAGTACCCTCTTCTCAACTCAGAACTGAACTGTTCTTCTCTCAACAGTCAGCTCCTACCACTTCTACTACTACTACAACAACCTTCTCACTTTCACTCTTGAAAGGTGTAAGGGTTGAAGTAAGGTTCCAACTAATGAGATATCCTTTACAATGAAGATCAGTGTATAAGGATAGGATATCTCTCTAAGCTTTGTATGGATATACAATAGGTTCAGCTTAGATGAAGTGTATGAAGACTAATATAGTCTTTGAAAGCTTTGAAAGCACTCTAGCTTGTAAGAACTTGAGGTTAGTTGTATTGTCTTGAGGTGCTTTTCAATGGTCTTCACACTTCTGTATTTATAGACAATTGAAGGGTTTGCTCGTTGGAGAGGCAGCCTCAAAAGTCCATAAATGTCTTCTTGTGGTTCTTCAATCTTGAAGACAGATTCTTGATAGTGACATGTCCTCATTTGGGAAACAAACGGCTGTATAAGTTTTGTCTTCATTCTGTAGCACTCTTCCCAATGTCTGACTTTCAGATTCTCTTGTTAGGACATGGACATGACTTCCGAAGGTTGTTCCAATGATAGGACAACATTCCTTATCAAATGGACAACTCTCCTTATCACTATCAGCAGTCTTGCTTATCAGCAAGGTTGGCTTGCTCTTCTTCAGATGACTTGGCTCTTACCCTTTGCTTCACTTCAAAGTGATCTTAGCATGATTCATTGAGGATCTCTAGGGTGCAGTTGTCTCTTCAGCATGGTTGACCTCAAGCTTTCAGTGCACTTCTTTTGATTTGATTGTGCTGAGACAACTTGTCTAGACAACTCTTCTGATCAGCATACTTGTCCTTCAGTGGACTTGATCATGATTCCAGAATTTGAGCCTTTAGGGGACTTGTCTAGATGGACTTCAAAGCATGTGTCCCCCCTCAAATTGTGCATCTAATGAACTAAGAGCTGCCTAACATATTACCTCCTAATCTAGCCTTATTCTATATGTTCTAACATACTTAGAACATAATCATCTTGACTTAGGCATGTCTCAGGGGGTTTTGGTATTGAATCAAAACATATCTCATTTTATTCCCAACAATTTCCCCCTTTTTGATGATGCCAAAACCTATACAACTTATGCAAAAGTGACTTAGCTACACCTATTACATTTATCTTCAGAAGACATGACTAAGGTCAATTATCTTGAAAAGCAATGTGTTAGTGTATTCACTGTTCAAGTTGCAAATAGGTTTCAAGGATAGGCATAGAGAGATTTCTGCAATAATGTATCTTGATTCAAAGGTAGTTCAACTATCATTCATATAAATATCATTACTATCATATTGATAGTTGAAAATAACTTATCAGAGCATGAATTCAAGATATCATTACAATTGATCATTTCATTACAAAACGTTTCAGAGCATATTCTAATCATAAGATCTAGAGTATCAGAGCAAAACAATTAAACACTTAAGAATATCTAGATCTTCAGGTTTCAAAGCATCTTCTAGTATCAGAGCAAATCCAAAATACTTCAAGTATGAGAGCAGAATACTGGATATCAAGACAAATGCTTGTATCAGAGCGACCAATGCATATCAGAGCAAACAGCATGTCAAGGCACACCACATCAGCAGACTTGTCCAAATTTCAGCATATTTGACCAATTAAAAAAAAATATCTTCAGATAAGATAAGTTTTTATCAAAAAAGTCAGAAGACTTAGCCATTTTCAGAGATCATCCTCAGGAGGTGGCACCATCCCATATTGTGCCCACACCCTTCTATTCAAGGCCATGGCTTCTTGGTTTGTTCCCTTGGGTCCAAGAACCATCTTGTTCAGCTTGAGGATCTCAGTAAATTCCTTCAGGATCCTTGCCTGGTCAATCCATCCTTCAAGCTTTGGAGGCATGTATATGATTGGCTTGGGGGCTGTGAGTTCAAATCTTGCAATATCAGCAACTGCAAGCAATTGTTGACAAAGCTCTCTGTAATACTCTATCATGAACTCAGAAAAAGTGGAGTTAACATCTTTTCCATTCCATCTGTCAATGACATAGTAGTCATAGACAAACTCCCTTTTGGCTTCCTCCCATGAGTCATTCAGCTGAATTGTTACCCATTTATCCAAGTGAGGATATTTGGTGTCCATTGGGATCAATAGTTGTGGCTTCATCTTGTTGTAAGTTGCTCTCTTTCTTCTTGGCTTCTGAAAGTCTGCTCTTCTTTTATCTCTTGCTCTTTGTGCTTCATCCATCAAGTCCATCTTTTCTTGGGCCCTCGTCATGGCCAGCTTCTGTTGAGTTTCAGGGTCTTTGCCATACCCTTCATGAAACAGCTTTGATGGATCATGAGCTAGGACAGTTGTCTTCTTCTTAGGTTCAGGTCCAAAACCCTCAGCAAATAGTTCTTCAACATCTTCAGAAGCTTTGGCACCTACAGTGGACTTAGTCTCAGTAGACTTTTCCTTCTCAGAAGACTTGTCCTTTTCAGCAACTTTAGACTTCTTGGAGATAGGTTCATAATCATCAATTCTGAATTCAGGTGGTAGATCAAGGCTGTTGGGAAAATCAGTAAATGTCTCAGCTTGTCTTTTCTTTCCTTTTGCCCTCTTGATCTTTCCTCTAATTTGGACACCTTCAGCATCTTTGTCCAAACCAGACACTTCACCACCTGGTCTCTGCTGTAACCTCACTCTTTCCTCTTGAGCTGAGGCCATTGAGTTCTTTAAAGCAAGTGCTAACTGCTCTTCTTCATCCAATTCTTCTAAGTTCAGCACTGCTGGCTCTTTCCCTTTTTCCTCAGGAGCTTTGTCCTTACCTTTGACTGGGCTTCCAATTACTAAGGCACCTTTTGCCCTTGCTCTTTCCCTTTCTCCCTTTTTGGCAGCATCAAAACATTCAGGCTTCAGTTTACTCATAGTTGATGCCATCAAGGACTGGGCTTGGGTTAGAGACTTCATCTCCTCCAACAAGTATACATTTTCATCATGTATATTTTGCATCCTATCATTGCTCAAGCTAAGGAAAGCTAGAACAGGCTTCATCTTTTGTTGGACAACCTCTTCCAAGGTGGCTTTCAGAGATGCATCCAATTGGGCTTTAAGGAGCTCAGTGAGGTTGGCCAAGTGTCCTGAAGAGATGTGGACAAGTGTCCTGAGATTCAATGGACAAGTGTCCTGAGTAATTGATCATCTCTTCTGAACTTCAGTAGACTTGACCAAGTCTTCTGAAGACCAATTCAGTTACCTTACTCCCATTAACTTCAATGAGTTTTACTTGTCCAACTTCCCTGGATCAAGTAATCCCAACTCTGCTGATAGCTCCAGAAACCTTGCCTCTACAAGTGGCTTTGTTAGAATATCAGCTTTTTGATGATCTGTGTGGATCTTGACCAACTTTATGTCCTTCTTCTCCACATGATCTCTAATGAAGTGATGCTTGATGTCCACATGTTTGCATCTTGTGTGCAAGACAGGATTTTGTGATATTGCAATTGCACTATTGTTATCACAAAATATTGGCACTTCAGTAGAGTTGACTTTGTAGTCTCTGAGTTGTTGTCTCAACCAAAGGATTTGAGCACAACAACTTCCAGCTGCAACATATTCAGCTTCAGTGGTGGAAGTAGCCACTGTGTTCTGCTTTTTAGAAAACCAAGAAATGAGCTTGTTGCCTAAGAATTGACAAGTCCCTGAAGTGGATTTTTTATCAATTCTGCAACCTCCATAATCAGCATCTGAGTAGCCAGTTAGCTCAATGTTATCATCAGCAGGGTACCAAAGGCCTAGATTCTCAGTGCCTTTGAGATACCTCAAGATCCTCTTTGCAGCCTCAAGATGGCTTTTCTTAGGATTTGCTTGGAACCTTGCACACAAACCTACTGCAAAGGTGATGCCAGGTCTGCTGGCAGTGAGATAGAGGAGTGATCCAATAATTCCTCTATACTCAGTGGAGTTGGTTGGAACACCACTCTCATCAGGATCCATCTTCCAATTTGTGTTCATTGGGATCCTTACTGGCTTGCTGGTTGTACACCCAAACTTCTTGATCATTTCTCTGGTGTACTTGGCTTGGTTGATGAAGATCCCTTCTTTTGATTGCTTGACTTGAAGTCCCAAAAAGAAGTCCATCAACCCCATCATGGACATCTCAAACTTGCTTTGAATAAGCTTGGAGAACTTTTCACACAGCTTTTCATTGGGTGATCCAAATATTATGTCATCCACATAGATTTGGACAAGCAAGATGTCCTCTCCTTCAGAGATTCTGAAGAGAGTTCTGTCCACAGTTCCCTTGGTGTATCCATGATCCAAGAGAAATTGTGACAGTGTATCATACCAAGCCCTAGGGGCCTGCTTGAGTCCATATAGAGCCTTCTTCAGTCTGTAAACTTGGTTTCCAACCTCAAAACCAGGGGGTTGCTCCACATAGACTTCTTCTTTCAAGACTTCATTCAGAAAGGCACTTTTGACATCCATTTGGTACACTTTGAACCTCTTGTGGGCTGCATAGGCTAGAAAGAGCCTTATTGCTTCTAGCCTTGCCACAGGTGCAAAGGTCTCATCATAGTCAATGCCTTCATGCTGGCAATAACCTTTTGCCACTAGTCTTGCTTTGTTTCTGATAATCACATCATTCTCATTCTTCTTGTTCTTGAATACCCACTTGGTTCCAATAACATCTTGATGTGAAGGTCTATCCACCAGCTCCCAAACTTCATTTCTGGTGAATTGGTTTAGTTCTTCCTGCATGGCTGTGATCCAATTGGCATCTTGAAGTGCTTCTTCAATATCACTTGGTTCTTGTTCTGACAAGAAACAACAGAAAATAGCACTTTCACCATGAAATCTCCTTGTTTTGACTCCAATACTTGGGTCACCAAGTATTAGATCAGTAGGATGGTCAGACAACCAAGTCCTTCTTTTTCTGATCTCTTCAGTAGAGTTGTCCTCTACTGAAGTTGAGTCATTTTGATCATAAAATTCAGGATAATTGAATGCAGGATCTAATTCAGGATCATAATCAGGGGTGTTGTCTTCAATGTCAGGGACATTGGAATTTTCAACATTTTGAGTTCCCCCTTGATTATTTGATCCATTAACTACCTCAGCAGGAACTGCTTCTTCATTGGTAGTTGTTACCTGGATGTGAACTGGGATTGGATCATTCAGTTCACCAATTCCTTCAGTGGGATTTGCCTCAGGAAGGTTGCCTTCAGGATTGTTGTCCAATGGGAGTTTTTCAGGTAGGTTGGCTTGGACAACTTCTATGAATTCAGTGTCTTTGTCCTTTAGGCTCAGTCTGGTTGTCCTTTGTGTGATTTCTTCTGATTCCAAGTTCTCATTCCTGAACTCATGAATAGATTCATCAAACACAACATGAGGTGTTTCCTCCACAATAAGGGTTTTCTTGTTGTAAACTCTGAAGGCTCTACTGATTTGAGAATATCCAAGGAATACTCCCTCACCAGCTTTGCTATCAAAGGCTTTCAACTGTTCTTTCCCATTATTGTGTATGAAACACTTACAACCAAAGATGTGAAAGTATGACACTTTAGGCATTCTTCCTTTCCAGAGTTCATAGGGGGTTTTGCCTTGCCCTTTAGTAATCAAGCATCTATTTTGAGTATAGCATGCAGTGTTTATAGCTTCAGCCCAAAACCTTTTAGGTAGATTTGAATCAACAATTAAGGTTCTAGCAGCTTCTTTTAAGGTTCTATTTCTTCTCTCTGCAACTCCATTTTGTTGGGGAGTTCTAGCTGCTGAGGTTTCATGAGCTATTCCATTAGATGTGCAATACTCATTAATGTATGTATTTATGAACTCAGTGCCTTTATCAGATCTTATCTTGATGATGCTAAGGCTTTTCTCATTTGACAATCTCTTAAGGAGTTCAGGTAGTTTGACTTGTGTTTCCTTCTTATTAAGGAGAAATACTACCCATGTGAACCTAGAGAAGTCATCTACTACAACCAATGTGTATTTTCTACCATTTATGCTTGCAGGGGTAATTGGTCCAAATAAGTCCATATGTAGAAGTTCAAGTACCCTTTCAGTAGAAATGACTGGTTTTCCTTTGAATGAGGCTTTAATTTGTTTACCTTCTTGGCATGGTTTGCACACATGCTCCTTAATGAAAACCTCATTAGGTAGTCCTTTAACTAATGCATTTCTAGCAATCTTGTTCATTGTTTTGAAGTTCAAGTGGTTTAATCTCTTATGCCATAACCAACTTTGTTCACTAGAACTCTTAGCAATGAAACATGCAACATCAGTAGACTTGTCCCAGTCTGCAAAATACACATTTCCTTTCCTAGTTCCAGTCAATAGAGTTTGTTGAGTCTTATCTTTGATTAAGCATTTTCCACTGAAAACTCAACATTGAAATTTTTATCATAGAATTGACTGATACTTAGGAGATTATATTTGAGACCAGCCACATAAGACACATTGGATACTTTGATGTTACCAATCATCAAAGTACCATAACCTTTTGTTGTAGCTTGTGAGCTGTCTCCAAATGTGACATTTGGGCCTTCTTTTTCAATAAAATTAGTGAGGAGTTCCTTGTTTCCAGTCATGTGCCTTGAGCATCCACTGTCAAGGTACCATGCTGACTTTTTACTCATGCTCCTCTTCTTGTGGCCCATTGGTACCTGGAATTAGATTGGTTTAGGCACCCTTTGAGTTTTGGGTCCTGAGAGGTTAGCTGTACCTTTAGGAACCCAAACTTGCCTAATAACCCTGATTGACTCAAGGTGGCTAAGTTGTTTTCCTCTAGCATCTACATACACTGTCTTTCCCTTAAATGTCTTTGGGAAAGTATGTGTGAAAGTTTTGACTCTGTAAGTTTCAGGAGAGTTGTCAAATCTCCTGAACTTATGAGTTCTTTTTGCTACTTGAGGGAATCTTTGAGGAAAGGCTTTCTTATTACGAATACCCTTTGGCAGGAAGGGTTTTGGTTGTCTCATTTTATTTTGCCTTTGAGGATAGTTGTCCTTAGATCTAGTCAGCTGAGGCTTTCTCAGAAGAGTTGGCCTAGGCTGATTATACCTTGGATAACTCCTCTGAACATTGATCAAGAGAGTTTCCCTTCCATTGGGTCTACTCTGCTGACCAACATTCCTCTTGTGTTCAGGAGCTTCAGCCATTTCCTTAGGTTTAGGCCTAGTTTCCTGAAGCACTTGAGTTGGCAAGTCATCCATTTTGCCCTTTCCTTTGTTCAGTGGCTGAATCACTTCATTTTCAGTTTGTGCCACTGATTTAACAAAGATTCTCTTAGTGTTACTTGTAGAAGCAACACTAAGACAAGGTGAAGATTCAAATGGATCAAAACCTAATCCACTTCTTTGAGCCATAGGTCTTTGATAGCTCTGAATTTCCTCTATTGCTCTAGAAGATTTCTTCAGAGCAGACATCTTTAATTTCAGGCTCTCTTTACTTGTTTTAAGAATGTCATACTCATGTGAGAGGTTTTCAAATTTGGCATTTAGAATTTTTAATTCAAAATCTTTTCTCTTCTGAGAGAGAAGTTGATCATCAATCTCCTTTTGTTGGTCAACTATCCTGAGATTTGCTTCCTCAAGCTCTCTCAAGACTTGTTGATACAACTCAGTAGACTTGACATCAACAACTGCCTCAGAGTTTTTTGCAAGTTCAATTGCCAATCTTTCATTTTCTCTCACACAGTTATCATGAAATTCTTGTAACATAGTGAAATCTTCCATCAACTTTTCAAGAGAAAGCCTCAGGTTGTCCTCACTAGTGTTTTGTGAGATGAATGATGGTGAACTAGAAGTAGAGGATACCTCATCATCCTCAAGAGCCATGTTGCAGACATCATGATCATCATCATCACTGTTGGAGAACAATCCATCAGAAGAGTTGAAGCTTTCAGCACTTTCAGATTCTTCACCAGCCATCATGGCCTTTCTATTGGTGAACTTTCTGTCTCTTTTAGCTTGCCTTTCTCTTCTCTCCTTAGAGCTCAATTCAGGGCAGTCATACTGGAAGTGCCCTTTCTTCTTACAGTTATAGCACAAGTCTTCATCATCATCTTTCTTGGGTTCTTCTCTTCTTTTTGATGATGAAGGTTCAACTCTACTGGACCTTCTCCTATCAGAGTACTTGTCTTCTGATCTCTTCTCATCAGGCTTCTTGACCTCAGCCTGAGCTTCAGGAGAGTTGTACCTTCTTCTGAATTTGTTGTCCTGGTAGAATTTCTTGTATCTACCAAACCTTGAATTTAACTTGTCAAACCTTCTAGCCATTAAGGCTAGTTCCTCCTTCATTTCAGTCTTGGAGACTGACTTTGATGATCTTGGAGTGGACTGCATTTCTGGTTCAGCAGTTTTGGCTTTGAATGCCACTCCCTTTGTAGGAATTGAAGGTTCCTCAACAGGCTTTCTTCTATTGAGGTCGAACTCATAAGCTTTGAGTTCAGAAAAGATTTGTTGCATGGGCATGGTGGAGAGATCTTTGGTATTTTGCATCATTACAGCATAGACATCCCACTTTTGGGTGAGACTTCTTAAGATCTTCAAACCAACTTCTCTTTTGGAGTACACCTTGCCCAATGAATTGATCTCATTCATCACATCAGTGAATCTACCAGCAAACTTGTCAATGGATTCCTCAGACTGCATTGTGAATTGTTCAAACTTTTGCACTGTCACTTGGAGCTTGTTCTCCTTGATCTTGTCAGTACCCTCACACATTTCTGCAAGAGTATCCCATATTTCTTTGGCTGTTGTGCAATGGTAGACTCTACCCATTATTGCATCTGGAATTGTTTGGTAGAGGGTATTCATGGCAAGATAATTTAGATTATCTTTCCTCTTCTCATCAGCAGTGAAGTCATCCTCATCTTTGGGAATCAGTTCCCTTATATTTGCTCTTTGAGCTTCAGTGACTCTGGGATTTACTTGAGTGAACACAAAAGGACCTTTGTGATCACCCTCAACATATCAGTGTGCAGAGATGCAAGATGAGCCCTCATCCTGATTTTCCAGAAATCATAGTTTTCTATTGAGAACATGGGCAGTTTGTGATGAGAAATGTGGTTGACTGGATTTGTGGCCATGTTGTCCAATCCTTGGACAGCAGGAGGTGGAACAGCAGCATTGTTATTGGCCATATCTCAAGAACAAACAGTTAGTCAACAATTGAAAGGATTTCAGATAGATCAGTTCAGTGACCACACCAAATATGTGATTTTGAAAACCAAGATGGCTTTTCAGAAGCAGTAGTCTTTGAACCCCTGCTCTGATACCACTTGTTGGTCCTGAAAGGAGTATATAACAAGTGTATGGGGGGGAATACACTTGTATGCAATTCTTTTCAACTTTTGATCAAACCAGAGCTCAGCAAGGTTGTCTTGGACAACTCTGCTGAAGATGATTAACTCTTCTAAGATAATCAAGCTACTAAGTACTATTGAGTACTTAGTTGAATAACTATCTAAAGGAGTTATATGTGCGGAATAGTGGTTGGCCCTTTAAGTTTAGACTCCTTTAAAGTTCTGAAATCACTTAATAATCAAACAGTCCAGTTTTTCAGGGAACTTGTCCAAATGTCTTTTTGCACAGTTTATATTAAAGTTCTTTGAAAGGTCAGTTTTGTGTGCAGTGTTGAATGTATGAAAGTACTTAAAAAGCAGATCAACACAAGAGTTTATAGTGGTTCAGAGACTCAAGCTCCTACATCCACTTTCCCTGATTGAACAGGATAATTCCTTCACTCTTGGAATTAATTTGTTTTATAGTGCCAAGGTGCACTTGATCAAGAACACCACTCCTTGGTGAATTGATCCCTAGGATGTCTAGAGTCCTAGTACCCTCTTCTCAACTCAGAACTGAACTGTTCTTCTCTCAAAAGTTAGCTCCTACCACTTCTACTACTACTACAACAACCTTCTCACTTTCACTCTTGAAAGGTGTAAGGGTTGAAGTAAGGTTCCAAGTAATGAGATATCCTTTACAATGAAGATCAGTGTATAAGGATAGGATATCTGTCAAAGCTTTGTATGGATATACAATAGGTTCAGCTTAGATGAAGTGTATGAAGACTAAGATAGTCTTTGAAAGCTTTGAAAGCACTCTAGCTTGTAAGAACTTGAGGTTAGTTGTATTGTGTTGAGGTGCTTTTCAATGGTCTTCACAGTTCTGTATTTATAGACAATTGAAGGATTTGCCCGTTGGAGAGGCAGCCTCAAAAGTCAATAAATGTCTTCTTTTGGTTCTTCAATCTTGAAGACAGATTCTTGATAGTGACATGTCCTCATTTGGGAAACAAACGGCTGTATAAACTTTGTCTTCATTCTGTAGCACTCTTCCCAATGTCTTACTTTCAGATTCTCTTGTTAGGACATGGACATGACTTCTGAAGGTTGTTCTAATGATAGGACAACATTCCTTATCAAATGGACAACTCTCCTTATCACTATGAGCAGTCTTGCTTATCAGCAAGGTTGGCTTGCTCTTCTTCAGATGACTTGGCTCTTACCCTTTGCTTCACTTCAAAGTGATCTTAGCATGATTCATTGAGGATCTCTAGGGTGTAGTTGTTGTTGGGATATGAATCCTAGACAAGTTCTAAATGATGATAAGATGAAGTTTTGATAAGCCAAAAGTAGTTTGAATATTTTCTGAGTGTTGACTGATCTAGTCTATTTGAGAAGAAGTCATCTTGAACAGACCAGTAGAGTTCACATCAGTTTATGTTTGAAAGACAAGTATTGTTTAATGATTAAAAGATAAGTACGATTTATAAGTACTTCATATTTGCTATTTGTATATATGTTAGATTGTTATTGAGCTATAATAATCATTGTATAGAGCTCATGATTTTCGTATGTAATAGATAGATTGTATAGATTCTAAGTTGACTAAGGAGTGTTATAAAGCTTAAAGTAATGTAATAGTCTTGTTAGGATAGAATAGTCTACTGTTGAAGATCGCACAAGAGAAGACCAGACAAGAAGAGTTAAAGTCTACTACACAAGACAGGTGGACTACAAGACAAGTACTTACAAGACTCCACAAGACAAGTCAACTTGAAGTGAAGTAAAGAAGAAGCGCGTGATAAGATAAAGATCAAAGTTAGTTAGAAATAACTACTTAAGCAAGAAACGCGTGGATGGATAAGAAGATTCAGTTGGAAGTTAGTTTTCAAGAAGAGTTGGTTACAACTAACTAAGTTCTTGAAATCTGAAGTCTATAAATACCTCAAGGTGGTTATCATTTGAAGACTACTGAAAATCCATATACTGAAGCTATATACTGAAGAATTGTTCGAAGTTACTCACAGAGTTTACTGAAGTTCAGAAAGCAAGTCAGAAGTCAAGTGAAGAAACCAGAAGTCTGCTACTGAATACGTTTTTCGTTTTTGTTGTTGTTTTTATCAAGTTGCTAGATACTTGTTAAATTTCTAGTAAGATCGTAGACATATCTGGTGGTATAGTCTTAGAAGATCTAAGTCTTTTTCTTGGGACTCAAAATCACAAGAACTCACACTTTGTACTCGATTGGAAGAGTTAGTGGAAACATCACAACTGGGTTGTGAGAGTGGATGTAGACAAGTTGTCGAACCACTATAAATTGTTTGTGTTGTTTACTTTACTGTTTTGTTTAATTGCTTAATTGTTTACACACATAACTACACAAGACTAGTTGAGTATAGAACAGAGTTCTCGAATTTAGAAGTTGAGTATAAACTTGTATTGGGCTCATTGTTAATTTCGTATTCCGCACATTGTAATTCTGATATATCGAAAGATTTTAGAAAAGTCTATTCACCCCCCTCTAGACATTTTCTTTAGCTTCCCTCGATATTAACTCAGCTTCGGGACCTACAAGTGGTATCAGAGCAGTAGTTTTCGAACTGTTGTTTCTTGATAACCGACTTAAGACTTAGGGTGAAGTCTTGGTCCGTGATTGTACTTGCTTACGTGTTCTTGATCAATATTCTTGAAATATCTGTTTCTTGTTCCCTGTTCTTGACTTAACTGCTTCTTGATCATAAATCTGATTAGCACTTATTTCTTGAAATAATGTCTCTTGAGATCAGCCCTAACAAGTTACCCATGTTCCAGGTTCAGGACTACGACTACTGGAAGCTGCGAATGGAAGCGATCTTTAGCTCCACGCACGACCTAATGATCTCTGTTGTCACAGAGGGCCCGATCGTGACAATGGTTCCAAATACTGCTGCCCTCGATAAAGACAAACCAATTGGCACTCTCGTCAAGAAACCCAGGTCAGATGGAAAGATTTTATAGAGCTAAGATTGAAGTTGCTGATGTTCAGAGAAAGGAAGCCTATGATCAGTTAGCACAAGCAAGAGAAATTATCAGTGCTATGACTGAAGAGAACAGGAAGCTGTGTCTGACTGCAACACATTTTAAGAATGAGTTGAACTTGTCTACTCAGAAGTTGGAGTTGGTGGTAACCAAACTGGACAAGTTGAGTCAAGATGGTTCTCATGAAAGGCAGATTGAAAGAGCTACAAACCTAATGAAGCAAGCTATGTTTGAAGAGATGACTCGTTTCACTTCTCTTTTCTCTCTCAAGGCGACTGATGAAGCCAAAAAGGGGGAAGAGACAAGCAGAGTTGAAGCTACTGAAGGTGAGAAAGATAAGTCTGCTGAACCGGAAGTGAAGGAAGCTGCTACAACAATGCAAGAACTTAGAAGACCTAAGAGAAAGCTAGTCAAGACTGTAGAGCTTGAGCAAGATAAAGCTGATGAACAGAAGAAACTGGAGAAGGGCAAAGGAGTTGCATCTCCAGAAGCTGAGGTTCAGACCAGACGAGTCAAGAGAAAGTTAGCTATTGAAGGAGAAGAACCTACTGCGATAGTTGAGAAGAAACAGAAGGTTGTTGATCCAAATGATGAATCTCACTATGCAAGCAAGAAGAAGATTGGTAGACATATTGAGAGTTTGCAGAAGCTGAAAGCAGATGAAGATCAGATGGAAGATCAGTTCATTGACTACTTCATAGATAGAGAACATCGAGCTGAATGGATGAAAGTGAAGAGACAATGGGAACTTGATCATTGGATAATCAGGAAGTTTGGTGACTCTGAAAGTCCAGATGAGTTATATTCTATGTTTGACAAATTTATGGAAGGAAAGAACAAGTTGCTATGGAATTTGATCTTGAGGATATCTGCTGGAGCGAACTTCAATATTCTTGTTCCTGTATTTCCAAGATGGAAATTTCCTATGTCCAGTTCTGGTAGAAGAGTTAATTTTAATCAAATCAAGAGGTTTGAAGAAGAGCTACTGGATAAAGAGAAGATTGATGATGATGAGCATACTTCAGTTATACACAGAAGACTCCTAGATGCATTTTGTGTTCCTAATCTTGAAGGAGGTAACATAACTGATTAAGTTTTTTTGCTCTGATTGATTTTTTTAAGTATGTGTAATATCTGTTGGTGTATACTGTAAAGCAAACTTTTAGTGGGCTTTTGTGACGTATATTCGATTTCCTTTTATCTGAAATAAATGGTTTTTCACATTATTGCATTCTTTGTAATTACTTGTATGTCTGCTTATCTTGCATTGTAGACGATGTGGTGGGTTTGTAGTCACACAGAAGATCACATTGTCAGTCCCTTGTAAGATATAAACAGTATTCACAACTGAGATAGTTATGGACAAAACTATTGGTTTAAGTTGTAGTATAAACTTGTTAGTGGTTTGTCTTGGCCATTAGCTTATACTAGTGCGCTGAGGCGTATTGAATGGATCACAGATAAGACATGTTCTTCTGTTCTGACTGTTATGAAGAACTAGAGGTCTTGGTGACTTTTATGATTCTTAACCCTAAGTGTGATATTTAGATGTGTGGGGTGCTTGTTCACTACTTTGATGTACCATAGGTGAGAATCTTGGTAGATTCTTCACGCTCCGTATTTTGGGTAGTGGCATCGCTCGCATGATGTCTACTTATTGGCATTAGGGCACCGTGTCCTGTACATCCAGGCTGATGATGTCCCCTTGAGGAAACTCATAAAGGATTGTCGTATTAAACCCTGCAGGTGGATTTAATCCGTACGACAACAAGGTTGAGTGGTACTACTCAAGGAATTATAGAAATTAATTATTTAAAGAAGTCAGAAGCTTTAATAATTAATGGACGTGCGATATCTTAAACACGGGGAATTATAATGTCTAATAGAAGCCCTGATTCGGTTCGGGATAGGACGGGAGTGCAACATTAATTCTCTAGTGGAATGAATTAATGTTCTCGGGCCAAATTATATGTTCTGGGTTGAACATAAGAGTATTTGGGCATGTAAGAAGCCCAAGCCCTATACCTTCTAATGGATCCCTAGTCTGGCCCATGAAACTTATGGAAATTATAAATAGGAGCCCTAATTCAGTTTTGAAACCCTAGCACACACGAAATTGTGAAAAACGGCTAGGGTTTCAAGGAGACGAAATTGAGGCACCTTCTCCACGTTTGATAGCACGCCGTCCACCCGGTGTTCGAGCGAAGTTGGGAGACAGACTAGAATATCTGTAGATTGGAATCAACTCCTCGATCTCCAAGGGTAACGAATCTAAACTTTGTTTTAGATGAATGTTTAGTTTTTTATTCCTTTATACGTTTGGCATCCGACAACGATCCTGGTGACGGACCGCCTTCGCCGGCGTGTTCCAGCAATTGGTATCAGAGCCTGGATTCGTGGATTGTTGGCTCTGCTTGAAACGTATGATTGTATGATTCAATTTATTTTGTTTCTTGTATGGATTCGTTTCTGTCAATTATTATTTAAGGTTTTTATTCTATCGCAACCCTTGTGTGATGTTGTAATTGTTTTTCCCACCAGATAATAAGTGTGGGTAGTATAAGATTTTTTCATAGATCACTGTAGTAGGGTTTTGCTCGTTTTTATTGTAAATTTGATCGTGAGAATGGGCGGTGTCGATGGAAGATCTGGAAACGGCGATCCAAGTTTTCGGGTTATGGCTTTGGACGGTGAAAGCTGTTTTTTTTACGGTAAAAACTGTTTTGGCCATAACGTTTGACTCGGGTATCCAATTTCAGCCCGTAAGACCTTTTCGGAAACGTCTAGACGAGATCTACACATATCCCAGCACAGCTGGGACAGCCGGTGTCGGGACCTATTTCAAACGTCTTGATGAAGTTTTCTGCCAGTTTTAGTCGGTGGACGCGTATTCGAGATTTTTGCATTGCGTGAGAGGCCGATGTGAGGCATCCATCCGCGCCACTGTTTTATCATTGTAATAGCTTATTGTAGGCTGTTTTTTGATAGGTTTTTCAAGGGGTTGCGATAGATGTGCATTTATTTATTTTTGCCTCTATTTATCGCATCTTGTTATGATTGGCATGCTTGTATTATTTAGTTAATTTGTTATGCCTGTGAATAATCTTCAAAGTTTAAATGACTAAGTGGAATAATTGAATTTTTTTAATTAATTCATAGGCCTCCACAATTGGTCTTTAAGTAAGGTGTATGTTGCTCGTGGGACCTCGTGAGTCTCCCCCTCACGGATGCAACATTCACGAGCTTACTAGTTGAGACTTCTAATAAAACTGTTTTAATCTTTAGATGAAGTGTGTGATCTTCCCTAACGGATGTGTCATCCATAAGTTCATCAGTAAAGAATAATTCAAGATAACTGTTGTTAAATTGTGGTCATCACTTAGATGTGAATTTTAATATAACCCCCCAACGGGGTCACTGTTCTAGTTCACATGGCCAGTTAAAGTTCGACTGTTAATTTCATTCGTCATAAGGATAAGTTGACGTGATATTGAAATTAAAGACTGAATGTCTGGTCGATGAATACATGTGTAAACGACCACCCTAACGTGGCTTGCATATGTGTTTGTTGGGCTGTTGGAGGTTGTGTTGAATATTGGTTTTGAAGGTTTCCAATGTTTTATGCTTCAAACTTATGTGATTCATTGCTTGCATTTTATTTATTTCAGATACATTATGGTGACATTCAACCCACTTATGGTTATCTTAAATCAAAATAAGCTAATTGGTCAAAAATACTTGGATTGGAAAAGAAATTTGGACATTGTCCTAGTTGCTGATGAGTACAAGTTTGTGCTCGATACACCTGCTCCTGCCCCTTTGGGAGCCGAATCTACTGAAGAGAAAAATGAGGCTCATAAGAAGTGGCAAAAGGCTGATGAGATGGCTCATTGTTACATTTTGGCCTCGATGTCAAATGTTTTACAACAACAGCATCAAACTATGCCTAGTGCCGCAGCTATGATGTTGAGCCTCAAAGAGCTTTTTGGTGAGAAAGATAGGGCTGCCCGCTTTGAGGCTATGAGGAAGATCATGTTAACCTCTATGCCAGAGGGAGCGTCCGTGAGGGACCACGGTCTCAAGATGATGGAATATCTGAATGAGATTGAGGTCCTCGGAGGGTTAATCGATAATGACACCAAGATCGATATGATCCTACACTCGCTCCCAAAGTCTTTTGAGAAATTCTGTGTAAACGCGATCATGAGTAAGAAGGATTATACTTTAACCGAGCTTCTTACGGAAATGGTCGCGGTGGAGGGTCTCATGGGTAAACGACCACAAGCCAATGTTACTGTCCAGGCTGGACCTTCTTCGTCTAATGGCAAGAAGAAGAAAAAGCCTTTACAGAAAAAGGGTGGTGGTGAAAGCAGTGGGAGCAAGAAACTGGCGCCTTCTGGTGGCATTAAAAAGCCGAAGGGCAAATGTTTCAAGTGCAACAAGACAGGACATTGGAAGTCTGATTGTCCCCACCTGAAAAAGGACAACTCTGGTACGTCTCTCGCTTTAGTTGTTGAAACATGTTTTGCGGCTTGTTCTGCCTTTTCTTGGGTAGTAGATACAGGAGCCACTGACCATGTTTGTTACACCTTGCAGGGGTTTCTGCAGACAAGGGAACTGAGTGAGGGCGAGATTACTATTAGTTTGGGCAATGCTGCGATAGTATCAGTGGTTGCAGTGGGAGACGTGCACTTATGTTTTTCTAGTTCTGTTTTAGTATTAAAGAACGTTTTATACGTGCCGAATTTTCGGAGAAATTTAATTTCTTTTTCGAAGTTATTTTTGGATGGATGCTCAGTTGTTTTTAATGACAATGTTGTTATTATAAGAAATGACTCTTTAATCTGTTCTGGCACATTAGAAAACAATCTTTATATTATTACGTGTGCATATCATACTGTGATTGAAGCTCATTCATCATCATCATTAAATAAGAGAAATGAACCTTCTAAGTTGAATCAAACATACCTTTGGCATCTAAGATTGGGTCATGTCAACCTAAGAAGGATTCAAAGACTAGTAAGTAGTGGGTTTTTGGAGTCCCTCCAAGTGGAACCATTCTCAGTCTGCGAATCCTGTTTGGAAGGCAAAATGACCTCGAGGCCTTTTAAGGCCAAGGGTAATAGGGCTAATGATGTGTTGGAATTGATTCACTCTGATTTGTGTGTGTTGGTCCTGAAAGGAGTATATAACAAGTGTATGGGGGGGGGGGAATACACTTGTATGCAATTATTTTCAAATTTAGATCAAACCAGAGTTCAGCAAGGTTGTCTTGGACAACTCTGCTGAAGATGATTAACTCTTCTAAGATAATCAAACTACTAAATACTATTGAGTACTTAGTTGAATAACTATCTAGGGGAGTTATATGTGCGGAACAGTGGTTGGCCCTTTTAGTTTAGACTCCTTTAGTTTCTGAAATCACTTAATTAATGCAATGCAGTCCAGTTTCAGGGAACTTGTCCAATATAAGTTTTGCACAGTCTTTGAATATTGGTCCTTTGAAAGATCAGTTTTTGTGTGCAGTGTTGAGTGTATGAAAATACTTGGAATGTAAATCAACACAAGAGGTTATAGTGGTTCAGAGACTCAAGCTCCTACATCCACTTTCCCTGATTTAACAGAATAATTCCTTCTCTTTGTAATTAACTTGTTTTATAGTGCCAAGGTGCACTTGATCAAGAACACCACTCTTGGTGAAATGATCCCTAGGATGTCTAGAGTCCTAGTACCCTCTTCTCAACTCAGAACTGAACTGTTCGTCTCTCAACAGTCAGCTCCTACCACTTCTACTACAACAACCTACTCACTTTCACACTTGAAAGATGTAAGGGTTGAAGTAAGGTTCCAACTAATGAGATATCCTTTACAATGAAGATCAGTGTATAAGGATAGGATATCTCTCTAAGCTTGTGTATGGGTATACAATGTAGTTCAGCTTAGATGAAGTGTTTGAAGACTAAGATAGTCTTTGAAAGCTTTGAAAGCACTCTAGCTTGTAAGAACTTGAGATTAGTTAGATTGTGTTGAGATGCTTTCAAATGGTCTTCACACTTCTGTATTTATAGACAAATGAAGGATTTGCCCGTTGGAGAGGCAGCCTCAAATGTCCATAAATGTCTTCTTTCAGTTCTTCAACTTTGAAGACAGAATCTTGATAGTGACATGTCCTCATTTGGGAAATAAACGGTTGTATGAACTTTGTCTTCATTCTGCAGCTCTCTTTCCAATGTCTGACTTTCAGATTCTCTTGTTAAGACATGGACATGGCTTCTGAAGGTTGCTCCAATGATAGGACAACATTCCTTATCAAATGGACAACTCTCCTTATCACTATCTGCTGACTTGCTTATCAGCAAGGTTGGCTTGCTCTTCTTCAGATGACTTGCCTCATACCCTTTGTTTCACTTCAAAGTGATCTTAGCATGATTCTCTAAGGATCTCTTGGGTGTAGTTGTCTCTTCAGCATGGTTGACCTCAAGCTTTCAGTACACTTCTTCTGGATTGATTGTGCTGAGACAACTCCTCTGGACAACTCATCTGATCAGCATACTTGTCCTTCAGTGGACTTGATCATTATTCCAGAATTTGAGCCTTGAGGGGACTTGTTTTTTATGGACTCCAAAGCATGTGTTCCCCCTCAAATTGTGCATCTATTCAACTAAGAGCTACCTAACATATTAGCTCCTCATCTAGCCTTTATACTATATGTTCTAACATTTCTAGAACATACTTAACTTGACTTAGGCATGTCTCAATGGGGGGGTTTGGTATTAGATCAAAACATATCTCATTTTATTCCCAACAATTTCCCCCTTTTTGATGATGCCAAAACCTATACAGTTTATGCAAAAGTGACTTGGCTATACCTATTACATATATCTTCAGAAGACATGACTAAGGTCAATGATCCTGAAAAGTAATGTGTTAGTGTATACATGATATTTAATAACAGAGCACAATGCTTAAGTTTGAGCTTCCAGAACATATTAGAGCAATCAGATAATCATAACACACCACATCAGCAGCCTTGACCACATTTCAGCATACTTGATCAATCAATCAAAATAAAGGTCAGAAGACTTAGCCATTTCAAAGATCATCCTTAGGAGGTGGCACCATCCCATATTGTGCCCACACTCTTCTTTTCAAGGCCATGGCTTCTTGGTTTGTTCCCTTAGGTCCAAGAACCATCTTGTTTAGCTTGAGGATTTCAGTGAATTCTCTCTGGATTCTTGCTTGGTCAATCCATCCATCAAACTTTGGAGGCATGTATATGATTGGCTTGGGAGCTGTGAGTTCAAATCTTGCAATGTCAGCAGCTGCAAGCAATTGTTGATAGAGCTCTCTGTAGTACTCTATCATGAACTCAGCAAAAGTGGAGTTGGCATCTCTTCCATTCCATCTGTCAATGACATATTGATCATAGACATACTCCCTTTTGGCTTCCTCCCATGAGTCATTCAGCTTTTTTGGCACCCATTTATCCAAGTGAGGATATTTGGTATCCATTGGGATCAATATCTGTGGCTTCATCTTGTTGTAGGTTGCTCTCTTCCTTCTTGGCTTCTGGAAGTCTGCTCTTCTCTTGTCTCTTGCTCTTTGTGCTTCATCCATCAAGTCCATCTTTTCTTGGGCCCTCATCATGGCTAGTTTCTGTTGAGTTTCAGGGTCTTTGCCAAACCCTTCATGAAATAACTTTGACGGATCATTAGCTAGGACAATTGTCTTCTTCTTAGGTCCAGGTCCAAAACCTTCTTCATACAACTCCTCTACATCTTCAGAAGTTTTGGCACCTTCAGTGGACTTGGTCTCAGAAGACTTTTCTTTCTCAGAAGACTTGTCCTCTTCAGCATTCTTGGGCTCTTCAGCAGCTTTGGGTTTCTTTGAAATAGGCTCATCATCAACAACTCTGAATTCAGGTGGAAGATCAAGACTGTTAGGAAAGTCAGTAAATGTTTCAGCTTGTCTTTTCTTTCCTTTTGCCCTCTTGATTTTTCCTCTAGTTTGGACACCTTCAGCATCTTTGTCCAAACCAGACACTTCACCACCTGGTCTTTGTTGTAACCTCACTCTTTCCTCTTGAGCTAAGGCCATTGAATTCTTCAAAGCAAGTGCCAATTGCTCCTCTTCATCTAGTTCATCCAAGTTCAGTAATGCTGGCTCCTTTCCCTTTCCTTCAGGGGCTTTGTCCTTACTCTTTCCCCCTTTGACTGGGCTTCCAATCACTAAGGCACCTTTTGCCCTTGCTCTTTCCCTTTCCCCCTTTTTGGTAGCATCAAAACATTCAGGCTTCAATTCACTCATAGTAGATGCCATCAAGGACTGGGCTTGGGTTAGAGACTTCATCTCCTCCAACAGATATACATTCTCATCATGTATATTTTGCATCCTATCACTGCTCAAGCTAAGGAAAGCTAGAACAGGTTTCATTTTCTGTTGGACAACCTCCTCCATGGTTGTCTTTAGAGATGCATCCAGTTGGGCCTTAAGAAGCTCAGTGAGGTTGGGTACTGCACCTTCAGCAATGTTGGCCAATACTTCTTGGGAAAACTTTTCAGAGGCTGCTTTCACCATAGCTAGCCTTTGTTCTTCAGCTCTTTGCCTTTGCAGGGCAGTTTTTCTTCCAAGAGCTTTCTTCACCACTGGCCTTAATGTCTTCACATTCCTGTTGTGGTTGATTCTTAGCAATGACTGCTCTTTCTTTACATCCTTTGACACTGACCTCATGGTGTTTTTAGCCTTGATGACTTCAGTGGAGATGGTTTGCAAACCAGTCTCAACTCCACTGATCCTTGCTTCTAAGGTAGGCAACACCACATCCTCTGAGCCAGTTAGCCTCATTTCTACAGATGCCAAAGTTCTTCCATGCTCATCCAAGGCTCCAGTGGTTTCTGCATGAGCTGATTGGACTTGATAAGCCAAGGAATCCAACTTCTCTGATTGCATCCCAAGCAAGGCTTGTGCTGATCCACTATCAACTTGGATGGGTGCATCTGTTAACAGTTCATCTGCAAAAATTTGATCAAAGGTTATACCTGCAATATCAGACAAATCAAATGAGTCAGTAAAAATACATTTATCTCCCTCCATTTCTTTTTCATAAGACTCTGATACATCAGCAGTCTTCTCCTCATTTTCAACTATTTATTTTCTTCCTTCATTCAAGATTTCCTCACTTAAAGGAACAGGCCTCCTCTCATCAAGGGATTCTTGAAGTTCAGATTTGACTTCAAGAATAGCCTGCCCTTCCTCACTTATATCACCCTCATTTGGTGGTACACTCACTATCCTAGTGATCACCACCTCTCTATCATCTACTTCTCCCACTGGTTTTTCCACTAAGTTCTCCTTTTCAACTCCATCACCTAATCCTGCAGCATCTCCACCTTCAACAAGGTTCAAAGATGACAGTTGTGGGGAGATCACAGTGCTTATATCAATAGCCACTGAGTCATCCTGAATGATTAAGGGCTGATCAGTGTCCAACTCATCTGACACTGAATAGGCCTTAACCAAACCAGCCTCTTTATAGGAACCTCCACATCTTTAGGCTGTGCCTTGGGTTCAGGTGAACCTTCTTTGGCAGATGTGTCTTTGGTTGTGTTACCACCCTTGGTCAACACCTCTGAAGATATAGAGCCTTTCCTATGATAGGTTTTAGGAGGGTTGGATAGTCTTTCAGACACAGAAGGCTTAGGGAGATTGGCTTGAGGGGTTTCAGGAGGATTGGGTTTTGAAGGGTTTGAAGGATCATCAGGGGAGTCATCATCATTTGAGCTACTATCAGGATGTTTGATGCATTTTGCTTTCCTTTCCCTCTCCTCATTGATCTTATTATCCACCAACTTTGCAAAAACTTCCTCATCAGTGAGGAATCTTGTCTTTGAAATTCCAGCAAAGTGTAGCAATCTGGTTTCCTCTTCCTGCCACCAGTTTGCACCCTTATCTTGGATGACTTGTGATATCTCCATCATAGATTTGTCTTTTACATCAACAAGCATCCTTAGATCATGAAATGTCTTCTGAATTCTTGGAAATTCAGCAAGGTGTGGATACAAACTGTCCACAGTAGCCTTGGCTCCTCCTCTAAGCATACTTTCATAAGTATACTCCTCATCATCTCCACTTGAATGGGGACTTTGGGTTATAGGGGAGTTGGCTCTGGGTTCTCCTAGTGTGGCTTCAGGAAGGTTTAGCTCAGGAATGTTGGCTTCAGAAGGGTGGGTGCATTTGAAGGTACTTTAGTTGCTTTTGAGAGCAATGGATCTGAAGGGGCTTTACTCAGGGGGGTTGGCTCAAAGAGTGCAGCTTCTAGGTTGATTGGTTGGGGTTATATGGGTTTCAGGAGAGTTGGGCTCAGGGTTCTGAATTTCAGGGATGTTGGCCTCTAGTGGTTGACCTTCAGGGACCTTGGATTCTAGAGTACCAGAACCAGATGAGTTGGTCCTTGACTTTGATTTGGTCCTGCTTTCAGCTCTACTCTCTCTAAGAGCAAGTTGGAGAGACCTTTCCTCCTGAAGCTCCAACACCTTGTCAGTAGGCTTGGCTCTTCTCTTACTAGCCCTACTGCTCCCACTTCCTTCACCATCCTTCTCAGGGACAACCTCCCTGATCCTCTTATCACCCTTAGACTTTTGTCTAGTCTCATTGTATTTCTGCCTCAACTCTTCTGAATGATCAGAAGGCACACTCAATCCCTCTTCAGCAACTTCTTCAATCTCAGTTGAAGCTCCTGAATTCTCCTCTGAGGGGATTTGAGATAGTTTCCTTATCTTTACCATTCTGGCCTTTGTCCTCTTTTTCAACTTTGGCTTCTCCTCCACCTTTGCTTTAGCAGGCTTGGCCAGAAGCATCTTTCTTTGCTCAGTTTTCTTGCTGAGCTTTCTGAACAGAATCTTTTGGGCTGGGAGGGGCTTTGCAAAGGTTTGCATTTGTGAATAATGGGAGAACCTCTCAATCAACAAGCTTGCCCTGGTGCAATACTTGAGTTTCCCTTCTAGCACAACCTTGTTGTGAGCTCTCACTTTGAACTTAGCCTTTTCCTTCATCATTTCAGACATGATGAAGGTCCTCCAATCAAATTTGATACCTTTATCACTGGCATCAATCACTGCAGCCATAATTCTGATTCTAGGATGGCTGGCCTACTCCAAGCTCCCAGTATTGCTCAAGAGACTCTTAGCAACTACCTCAAAGAGGTTGAGAAATTGTGGCTTGAGAGTCTTCTTGTTTTGTGTTGAAGAGATTGGACCTGGAACTATGAGCCATTCTTGTGCTATCTCCTCTTCATGATCAGCACCATACAATTCTGGATTCCTTCCCTCTGAAGGCAATCCAAAAGCTCCTTCAAGATCTTCTGAAGAGAATTTCACTCTATGAAATCTCTCTTCCTCCTCTTCTTCAGCCACATAGGACAATCTGGTGGAAACTTCACCATCTTCTGGCCTGCCTCTCCACTTAAGAAAGGCAAAGAACTCAGCCATGTAATTGTCCAAACAAGAGCTTGGCCTTTCCTCCATGAACTTCTGAAGGCCTGCTCTTCTTAACCATCTCAGGGTTGGAGTGATTTCAGGGTCTTCACTTGTAAATGATACTATGGGCTCAAAGTGAAGACTGTTCTTATTGCTCAAGTATCCAAAATCAAGGTCTAGAGCCTTGTTGGAGAAATCTATGATCATCTCTGGTCTAACTTTGGGGGCCATTGAAGATTACAGAGGTGAAATTGAGAGAGTTTGAAGAAAATGAGCTAGGGTTTCGAATACTTGGGGAAGAAGAGTGTGTGGGGGAGTTTTAAGACTTGGGGATATTCTAAAAAGAATGTTTGTCAATGAGTTGGTGAGTTTTGTGTATTTTCAACGGTTGTCAAAAATGGAAAAATACACTTGGACGGCCAAGATGAATTTCAGGGGAGTTGGCCAGTTTTGATCCAATGGTTAAAAACCAATGTAACAGTGAGTTATTGGTTTTATTCAAAACATGGAAGTTATTTAATATTTGTTAATGGTTGGGGAGTTTTCGAGATAGATCGTGGCTTGAAAAGTGTAATGTAAACAAGAGTTAAATCTTGGCATTTAATGCATGGAAAATGACCTTTTGGGTGGGGGACAAATTAAATCCTTCAGTGATGATATCTGTAAATGGGACAGGTATCAAGATAGACAATGATTACCCAAAATAGGTGCTTATCAAACCAAGAAAATAGTTTGATAGCTAAGACAACTTATCTGACCCCACTAGGACAAGTGTCCTGAAGAGATGTGGACAAGAGTCCTGAAATCCAATGGACAAGTGTCCTGAATAATTTGAGTCATCTCTTCTGAACTTCAGTAGACTTGACCAAGTCTGCTAAAATTCTTTTCAGTTTCCATACCTCCCATTAACTCCAATGAGTTTTACTTGTCCAACTTTCCTGGATCAAGTAATCCCAACTCTGCTGATAGCTCCAGAAATCTTGCCTCTGCAAGTGGCTTTGTTAGGATATCAGCTTTTTGATGATCTGTGTGGATCTTGACCAACTTTATATCCTTCTTCTCCACATGATCTCTAATGAAGTGATGCTTGATGTCCACATGCTTGCATCTTGTATGCAGCACAGGATTTTGTGATATAGCAATGGCACTATTGTTATCACAGAATATTGGCACTTCAGTAGAGTTGACTTTGTAGTCTCTGAGTTGTTGTCTCAACCAAAGGATCTGAGCACAACAACTTCCAGCTGCAACATATTCAGCTTCAGTGGTGGAAGTAGCCACTGTGTTTTGCTTCTTGGAGAACCAAGATATGAGCTTGTTGCCCAGGAATTGACAAGTCCCTGAAGTGGACTTCCTATCAATTCTGCAACCTCCATAGTCAGCATCTGAGTAGCCAGTTAACTCAATGTTGTCATCAGCAGGGTACCAAAGGCCTAGGTTTTCAGTGCCTTTGAGATACCTCAAGATCCTCTTTGCAGCCTCAAGATGGCTTTTCTTAGGATTTGCTTGAAACCTTGCACAAACACCTACTGCAAAGGTGATGTCAGGCCTGCTGGCAGTGAGATAGAGGAGTGAACCAATTATTCCTCTATACTCAGTAGAGTTGGTTGGAACACCACTCTCATCAGGATCCATCTTCCAATTTGTGTTCATTGGGATCCTTACTGGCTTGCTAGTTGTACATCCAAACTTCTTGATCATTTCTCTGGTGTACTTAGCTTGGTTGATGAAGATTCCTTCTTTTGACTGTTTGACTTGAAGACCCAAAAAGAAGTTCATCAACCCCATCATGGACATCTCAAACTTGCTCTGCATTAGCTTGGAGAACTTCTCACACAGCTTCTCATTAGGTGATCCAAATATTATGTCATCCACATAGATTTGGACAAGCAAGATGTCCTCTCCTTCAGAGATTCTGAAGAGAGTTCTGTCCACAGTTCCTTTGGTGAATCCATGATCCAAGAGGAATTGTGACAGTGTATCATACCAAGCCCTAGGGGCTTGCTTGAGTCCATATAGAGCCTTCTTCAGTCTGTAGACTTGATTTCCAACCTCAAAGCCTGGAGGTTGCTCCACATAGACTTCTTCTTTCAAGACTCCATTCAGAAAGGCACTCTTGACATCCATTTGGTATACCTTGAACCTCTTGTGGGCTGCATAGGCTAGAAAGAGCCTTATTGCTTCTAGCCTTGCCACAGGTGCAAAAGTCTCATCATAGTCAATGCCTTCATGTTGGCAGTAACCTTTTACCACAAGTCTTGCTTTGATTCTGACAATCACATCATTTTCATTCTTCTTGTTCTTGAACACCCACTTTGTCCCAATAACATCTTGATGTGAAGGTCTATCCACCAGCTCCCATACTTCATTTCTGGTGAATTGATTCAGTTCTTCCTGCATGGCTGTGATCCAATTGGCATCTTGAAGTGCTTCCTCAATATCACTTGGTTCTTGTTCTGACAAGAAACAACAGAAAAGAGCACTTTCACCATGAAATCTCCTTGTTTTGACTCCAATACTTGGGTCACCAAGAATTAGATCAGTAGGATGGTCAGACAACCAAGTCCTTCTTTTTCTGATCTCTTCAGTAGAGTTGTCCTCTACTGAAGTTGAGTCATTTAGATCATAAAATTCAGGATAATTGAATGCAGGATCTAATTCAGGATCATAATCAGGGGTGTTGTCCTCAATGTCAGGGACATTGGTATTTTCAACATTTTGAGTTCCCCCTTGATTATTTGATCCATTAACTACCTCAGCAGGGACTGCTTCTTCATTGGTATTTGTTACCTGGATGTGAACTGGGATTGGATCATTCAGTTCACCAATCCTTTCAGTGGGATTTGTTTCAGGAGGATTGCCTTCAAGATTGTTGTCCAATGTAGAGTTTTCAGGTAGGTTGGCTTGGACAACATCTATGAATTCAGTGTCTTTGTCTTTTAGGCTCAGTCTGGTTGTCCTCTGTGTGATTTCCTCTGGTTCTAAGTTCTCATCCCTGAACTCATGAATAGATTCATCAAACACAACATGAGGTGTTTCCTCCACAATAAGAGTTTTCTTGTTGTAAACCCTGAAAGCTCTACTGATTTGAGAGTATCCAAGGAATATCCCTTCATCAGCTTTGCTGTCAAACGCTTTCAGCTGTTCTTTCCCATTATTGTGAATAAAACATTTGCAACCAAAAATATGAAAGTATAACACTTTAGGTAATCTTCCTTTCCAGAGTTCATAGGGGGATTTGCCTTGCCCCTTAGTGATCAAACATCTATTTTGAGTATGGCATGCTGTGATCAAACATCTATTTAGGTAAGTTTGAATCAGCAATTAAGGTTCTAGCAGCTTCTTTTAAAGTCCTATTCCTTCTTTCTGCAACTCCATTTTGTTGGGGAGTTCTAGCTGCTGAGGTTTCATGAGCTATTCCATTAGATGTGCAATACTCATTGATGTATGAATTAATGAACTCAGTGCCTTTATCAGATCTTATCTTGATAATGCTAAGGCTTTTCTCATTTGACAGTCTCTTTAGTAGTTCAGGCAGTTTGACTTGAGTTTCCTTCTTATTAAGGAGAAATACTACCCATGTGAACCTAGAGAAGTCATCTACTACAACCAATGTGTATTTTCTACCATTTATGCTTGCAGGGGTAATTGGTCCAAATAGGTCCATACGTAAAACTTCAAGTACCCTTTCAGTAGAGATGACTTGTTTTCCCTTAAATGAGGCTTTAATCTGTTTTCCTTCTTGGCATGATTTGCAAACATGCTCTTTAATGAAAATCTCATTAGGTAGTCCTTTAACTAATGCATTTCTAGCAATCTTGTTCATTGTTTTGAAGTTCAAGTGGTTTAATCTTTTATGCCATAACCAACTTTGTTCACTAGAACTCTTAGCAATGAAACATGCAGCATCAGTAGACTTGTCCCAGTCTGCAAAATACACATTTCCTTTCCTAGTTCCAGTCAATAGAGTTTGTTGAGCCTTATCTTTGATTAAGAATTTTCCACTAGAAAACTCAACATTGAAATCTTTATCACAGAACTGACTGATACTTAAGAGATTATACTTGAGACCAGCCACATAAGATACATTGGATACTTTGATGTTACCAATCATCAAAGTACCATAACCTTTTGTAGTTGCTTGTGAGCTGTCTCCAAATGTGACATTTGGGCCTTCTTTTTCAATAAAATCAGTGAGGAGTTCCTTGTTTCCAGTCATGTGCCTTGAACATCCACTGTCAAGGTACCATGCTGACTTTTTGCTCAAGCTCCTCTTCTTGTGGCCCATTGGTACCTGCAATTAAATTGGTTTAGGTACCCTTTGAGTTTTGGGTCCTGAGAGGTTAGCTGTACCTTTAGGAACCCAAACTTGCCTAATAACCCTGATTGATTCAAGGTGGCTAAGTTGTCTTCCTCTAGCATCTACATACACTGTCTTTTCCTTAAATGCCTTTGGGAAAGTATGTGTGAATGTGTTAACTCTGTAAGTTTCACGAGAGTTGTCAAATCTCCTGAACTTTTGAGTTCTTTGTGCTACTTGAGGGAATCTTTGAGGAAAGGCTTTCTTATGACCATTACCCTTTGGCATGAAGGGTTTTGGTTGTCTCATTTTATTTTGCCTTTGAGGATAGTTATCCTTAGGTCTAGTCAGCTGAGGCTTTCTCAGAAGAGTTGGCCTAGGCTGATTATACCTTGGATATTTCCTCTGAACATTGTTCAGGAGAGTTGCCCTTCCATTGGGTCTACTCTGCTGACCAACATTCCTCTTATGTTCAGGAGCTTTGGCCATTTCCTTAAGTTTTGGCCTATTCTCCTGAATCACTTGAGTAGGCATATCATTCATTTTGCCCTTTCCTTTGTTTAGTGGCTGATTTACTTCATTTTCAGTTTGTGCCACTGATTTAACAAAGATTCTCTTAGTGTTACTTGTGGAAGCAACACTAAGACAAGGTGAAGATTCAAATGGATCAAAACCTAATCCACTTCTTTGAGCCATAGGTCTTTGATAACTCTGAATTTCCTCTATTGCTCTAGAGGATTTCTTCAGAGCAGACATCTTTAGTTTCAGACTCTCTTCACTTGATTTAAGAATGTCATGTTCATGTGAGAGGTTTTCAAACTTGGCATTTAGAATTTTAAGTTCAAAATCTTTTCTCTTCTGAGAGAGAAGTTGATCATCAATCTCCTTTTGTTGGTCAACTATCCTGAGATTTGCTTCCTCAAGCTCTCTCAAGACTTGTTGATACAACTCAGTAGACTTGACATCAACAACTGCCACAGAGTTTTTGGCAAGTTCAATAGCCAATCTTTCATTTTCTCTCACACAATTATCATGAAATTCTTGCAACATAGTGAAATCTTCCATCAACTTTCCAAGGGAAAGCTTCAAGTTGACCTCACTATTGTTTTGTGAGATGAATGATGGTGAACTAGAAGTAGAGGATACCTCATCATCCTCAAGAGCCATGTTGCAGACATCATCATCATCATCACTGTTAGAGAATAGTCCATCATAGGAGTTGAAGCTTTCAGCACTGTCAGATTCTTCACCAGCCATCATGGTCTTTCTATTGGTGAATTTTCTATCTCTTTTAGCTTGCCTCTCTCTTCTCTCCTTAGAGCTTAATTCAGGGCAATCATACTGGAAGGGCCCTTTCTTCTTGCAATTATAACATAGGTCTTCATCATCATCTTTCTTAGATTCTTCTCTCCTGAATTTGTTGTCCTGGTAGAATTTCTTGTATCTACCAAACCTTGAGTTTAGCTTTTCAAACCTCCTAGCCATCAAGGCTAGTTCTTCCTTCATTTCAGTCTTTGAGACTGACTTTGATGATCTTGGAGTGGACTGCATTTCTGGTTCAGCAGTTTTGGCTTTGAATGCCACTCCCTTAGTAGGATTTGAAGGTTCCTCAATAGGCTTTCTTCTATTGAGGCCGAACTCATAAGCTTTGAGTTCAGAGAAGATTTGATGCATGGGCATGGTGGAAAGATCTTTGGTATTTTGCATCATTACAGCATAGACATCCCACTTTTGAGTGAGACTCCTCAAGATCTTCAATCCTACTTCTCTCTTGGTGTAGACCTTTCCCAATGAGTTGATCTCATTCATCACATCAGTGAATCTACCAGCAAACTTATCAATGGACTCCTCAGACTCCATTGCAAACTGTTCAAATTTCTGCACAGCAACTTGGAGCTTATTCTCCTTGATCTTTTCAGTACCCTCACACATTTCAGCAAGAGTATCCCAAATTTCTTTGGCAGTTGTGCAGTGGTAGACCCTTCCCATGACTGCATCTGGAATTGTTTGATAGAGGGTATTCATTGCAAGATAATTTAAATTATCCTTCCTCTTTTCATCAGCTGTGAAGTCATCTTCATCTTTGGGGAGCACATCTCTTGTATCTGCCCTTTGAGCCTCAGTGACTCTGGGATTGACAAAGGTGAACACAAAAGGACCTCTTGTGATCACTCTCAGCATGTCAGTGTGAAGAGATGCAAGATGAGCTCTCATTCTAATTTTCCAGAAATCATAATTATCAATTGAGAACATGGGCAATTTGTGATGAGATATATGATTGACTGGATTTGTTACCATGTTGTCCAATCCTTGAACAGCAGGAGGTGGAACTGCAGCATTTAAATTTTGATCAGGATTTTGCTGCTGGTTCTGGTTGTTGTTGTTTCCTCTTGCCATTTCTTCAATAAAAAGGTTAGACAATAGATACAAAGGATTTCAGACAGATCAGTTCAGTGACCACACCAAATATGTGATTTTGAAAACCAAGATGGCTTTTCAGAAGCATTGGTCTTTGAACCCCTGCTCTGATACCACTTGTTGGTCCTGAAAGGAGTATATAACAAGTGTATGGGGGGGGGGGAATACACTTGTATGCAATTCTTTTCAAATTTAGATCAAACCAGAGTTCAGCAAGGTTGTCTTGGACAACTCTGCTGAAGATGATTAACTCTTCTAAGATAATCAAACTACTAAGTACTATTGAGTACTTAGTTGAATAACTATATATGGGAGTTATATGTGCGGAATAGTGGTTGGCCCTTTTAGTTTAGACTCCTTTAGTTTCTGAAATCACTTAATTAATGTAATGCAGTCCAGTTTCAGGGAACTTGTCCAATATAAGTTTAGCACAGTCTTTGAATATTGGTCCTTTGAAAGATCAGTTTTTGTGTGCAGTGTTAAGTGTATAAAAATACTTGGAATGTAAATCAACACAAGAGGTTATAGTGGTTCAGAGACTCAAGCTCCTACATCCACTTTCCCTGATTTAACAGGATAATTCCTTCTCTTTGGAATTAACTTGTTTTATAGTGCCAAGGTGCACTTGATCAAGAACACCACTCTTGGTGAAATGATCCCTAGGATGTCTAGAGTCCTAGTACCCTCTTCTCAACTCAGAACTGAACTGTTCTTCTCTCAACAGTCAGCTCCTACCACTTCTACTACAACAACCTACTCACTTTCACACTTGAAAGATGTAAGGGTTGAAGTAAGGTTCCAACTAATGAGATATCCTTTACAATGAAGATCAGTGTATAAGGATAGGATATCTCTCTAAGCTTGTGTATGGGTATACAATGTAGTTCAGCTTAGATGAAGTGTTTGAAGACTAAGATAGTCTTTGAAAGCTTTGAAAGCTTTGAAAGCACTCTAGCTTGTAAGAACTTGAGATTAGTTGGATTGTGTTGAGATGCTTTCAAATGGTCTTCACACTTCTGTATTTATAGACAAATGAAGGATTTGCCCGTTGGAGAGGCAGCCTCAAATGTCCATAAATGTCTTCTTTCAGTTCTTCAACTTTGAAGACAGAATCTTGATAGTGACATGTCCTCATTTGGGAAATAAACGGCTGTATGAACTTTGTCTTCATTCTGCAGCTCTCTTTCCAATGTCTGACTTTCAGATTCTCTTGTTAGGACATGGACATGGCTTCTGAAGGTTGCTCCAATGATAGGACAACATTCCTTATCAAATGGACAACTCTCCTTATCACTATCAGCTGACTTGCTTATCAGCAAGGTTGGCTTGCTCTTCTTCAGATGACTTGGCTCATACCCTTTGTTTCACTTCAAAGTGATCTTAGCATGATTCTCTATGGATCTCTAGGGTGTAGTTGTCTCTTCAGCATGGTTGACCTCAAGCTTTCAGTACACTTCTTCTGGATTGATTGTGCTGAGACAACTCCTCTGGACAACTCATCTGATCAGCATACTTGTCCTTCAGTGGACTTGATCATTATTCCAGAATTTGAGCCTTGAGGGGACTTGTTTTTTATGGACTCCAAAGCATGTGTTCCCCCTCAAATTGTGCATCTAATCAACTAAGAGCTACCTAACTTATTAGCTCCTCATCTAGCCTTTATACTATATGTTCTAACATTTCTAGAACATACTTAACTTGACTTAGGCATGTCTCAGGGGGGGTTTGGTATTAGATCAAAACATATCTCATTTTATTCCCAACAGTGTGGGCCTATGATTGTTCAAGCTAGAGGAGGCTTTGAGTACTTCGTCACTTTCATTGACGATTACTCAAGATATGGATACATCTACCTGATGCGCCACAAGTCTGATTGCTTTGGCAAGTTCAAAGAATTTAAAGCAGAAGTGGAGAACCGTCATGGTAAGAGTATCAAGTCACTGCGTTCTGATCGTGGTGGCGAGTACCTTAGCAATGAATTTAGGCAATACTTATTAGAGAACGGGATTAGATCCCAGCTCTCCGCGCCTGGTACTCCGCAACAGGATGGCGTGGCTGAGAGAAGGAATAGGACTCTATTAGATATGGTGAGATCGATGATGAGTTATGCTTCATTACCTACCTCTTTTTGGGGTTATGCCTTGGAAACAACAACGTACCTTCTAAATTATGTACCTTCTAAAGTGGTTCCAAAAACCCCGATTGAATTGTGGTCTAAGCGAAAGCCTAGTCTAAACCACATTCGGATTTGGGGTTGTCCAGCACATGTGCTGAACAAGGAAGCTGATAAGTTGGCACCTAGAACTGAAGTACGGTTGTTTGTTAGATACCCTAAGGGAACGAGAGGTGGTTATTTTTATAGTCCTAATGATCAGAGGGTGGTGGTGAGTACCAATGCCCTATTTTTAGAAGAAGACTATATGAATGAGCATAAGTCCAATACTGAGATCATTCTAAATGAGTTGAGAGGAGACAATGGCACACCGAGTGTGCAAGAGGAAATACCACAAGAGACTGCACAACGTGGCGACTCTGATGAACCTTTGTATACATTGCCTCGTCGTAGTGGGAGGGTTGTTCGCCAACCTGTTCGTTTCATGTTTGTGGGAGAGTCTATTGACTTGATTCCAAGCGATGAACATGATGATAACGACCCCTGGACATACAAAGAGGCAATCAAAGACAAAGATGCAGAGTCTTGGCACAAGTCCATGGATTCAGAAATTTAATCTATGGATGCTATGGAAGTGTATGACCTAAGTGAACTTCCGCACGACAAGAAAGTCGTTGGGTGTAAGTGGGTCTACAGATGTAAGAGAGGGTCTGATGGGCAGATTACTGCTTTTAAGGCACGGTTGGTGGCAAAGGGTTTTACCCAGAAAGAATGAATCGACTATGACGAGACCTTCTCACCAGTAGCCATGCTAAAATCGATCTGGATTCTCTTATCCATAGCTAATCACATGAACTATGAGATTTGGCAAATGGATGTCAAGACAACTTTCCTTAATGGAAATTTGGATAAGGACATCTATATGCAGCAACCCGAGGGTTATGTGAAGAAAGGCCAAGAGCATCTAGTCCGGAAGCTGAAAAAGTCTCTTTATGGGCTAAAACAAGCTTCCAGGTCTTGGAACATTCGTTTTGATGAGGTGATCAAATCTTTTGGATTTGAACAATGTCAAAATGAAAGTTGTGTATACAAGAAGAGTGACAGAGATGTAGTGGTATTCTTAGTACTATACGTAGATGATATTCTTCTTATTGGCAACATTGTGAAAGTATTATCAGACGTAAAGGTGTGGCTTTCAGAACAGTTTCAAATGAAGGATATGGGAGAAACATCGTACATTCTTGGTATTAAGGTCACTCGTGATCGAAAAAAGAGAATGTTGTGTTTATCTCAAGCGTCTTACATTGATACCGTGATTGCTCGTTTTGGCATGCAGAATTCCAAGAAGGGTGTACTACCTTTCAGACATGGAGTCCCTCTATCTAAAGATATGTGTCCTAAGACACAGAAGGAGATAGAGGAGATGGCTAAGGTTCCTTATGCTTCGGCTGTAGGAAGCCTTATGTATGCGATGCTGTGTACAAGGCCTGATATTTGCTATGCAGTCGGCATGGTAGCAAGATATCAGTCTAACCCTGGTCAAGGACACTGAACTGTTGTTAAGCATATTCTCAAGTACTTGAAAAAGACTCGAGATTATATGCTAGTATACCAGTCAAATAGTTTGATTCCTTTGGGTTATACCGATTCAGATTTCTAAGCTGATCGAGATGAACGAAAGTCAACCTCGGGTTATGTGTTTATGCTGGGAGGCGCAGCCATATCTTGGAGAAGTGTGAAGCAGAAATGCATCGCGGTCTCCACTATGGAAGCCGAGTACGTAGCTGCCTCAGAGGCCGCAAAGGAGGCTGTCTGGCTGCGTAATTTCTTTCTGGAATTAGGGGTATCTCAGAGTATGCTGATGTGTATCACTGTTTATTGTGATAACGCAGGTGCAGTGGCAAACTCGAAAGAACCTAGAGCCCACAGAGCAAGTAAACACATAGAGCGAAAGTACCACATTATACGAGATATGGTAAATCGAGGAGACGTGGCTGTAGCTAAGATTGCGTCGTTGGATAACTTGGCTGATCCTTTCACAAAGACGCTGGCAATAAAAGTCTTTGAGAAACATGTAGAGGGTCTTGGTTTACGATGTATTACAAGTTAGACTTTGAGTATAAGTGGGAGAAATGTTGATGTCTTTATGTGTATACTAAAAGTTAAGCTTTAGTATAAGTGGGAGATTGTTGGTGTATACTGTAAAGCAAACTTTTAGTGGGCTTTTGTGACGTATATTCGATTTCCTTTTATCTGAAATAAATGGTTTTTCACATTATTGCATTCTTTGTCATTACTTGTATGTCTGCTTATCTTGCATTGTAGACGAGGTGGTGGGTTTGTAGTCACACAGAAGATCACATTGTCAGTCCGTTGTAAGATATAAACGGTATTCACAACTAAGATAGTTATGGACAAAACTATTGGTTTAAGTTGTAGTATAAACTTGTTAGTGGTTTGTCTTGGCCATTAGTTTATACTAGTGCGCTGAGGCGTATTGAATGGATCACAGATAAGACATGTTCTTCTGTTCTGACTGTTATGAAGAACTAGAGGTCTTGGTGACTTTTATGATTCTTAACCCTAAGTGTGATATTTAGATGTGTGGGGTGCTTGTTCACTACTTTGATGTACCATAGGTGAGAATCTTGGTAGATTCTTCACGCTCCGTATTTTGGGTAGTGGCATCGCTCGCATGATGTCTACTTATTGGCATTAGGGCACCGTGTCCTGTACATCCAGGCTGATGATGTCCCCTTGAGGAAACTCATAAAGGATTGTCGTATAAACTCTGCAGGTGGATTTAATCCGTACGACAACAAGGTTGAGTGGTACTACTCAAGGAATTATAGAAATTAATTACTTAAAGAAGTCAGAAGCTTTAATAATTAATGGACGTGCGATATCTTAAACACGGGGAATTATAATGTCTAATAGAAGCCCTGATTCGGTTCGGGATAGGACGGGAGTGCAACATTAATTCTCTAGTGGAATGAATTAATGTTCTCGGGCCAAATTATATGTTCTGGGTTGAACATAAGAGTATTTGGGCATGTAAGAAGCCCAAGCCCTATACCTTCTAATGGAGCCCTAATTCAGTTTTGAAACCCTAGCACACACGAAATTGTGAAAAACGGCTAGGGTTTCAAGGAGACGAAATTGAGGCACCTTCTCCACGTTTGATAGCACGCCGTCCACCCGGTGTTCGAGCGAAGTTAGGAGACAGACTAGAAGATCTGTATATTGGAATCAACGCCTCGATCTCCAAGGGTAACGAATCTAAACTTTGTTTTAGATGAATGTTTAGTTTTTTATTCCTTTATACGTTTGGCATCCGACAACGATCCTGGTGACGGACCGCCTTCGCCGGCGTGTTCCAGCAATATCTACTGTTCTTATGCTGAATGAATGAAAAGATAAAGTACTATTTGATGTTAAGACAAGATAACTACTTAACTAGTCTACTATTGAGAAAAGATTCAAGTAGTTTTGGCTTCATCAAAAAGGGGGAAATTGTTAGGATATGAATCCTAGACAAGTTCTAAATGATGATAAGATGAAGTTTTGATAAGCCAAAAGTAGTTTGAATATTTTCTGAGTGTTGACTGATCTAGTCTAGTTGAGAAGAAGTCATCTTGAACAGACCAGTAGAGTTCACATCAGTTTATGTTTGAAAGACAAGTATTGTTTAATGATTAAAAGATAAGTATGATTTATAAGTACTTCATATTTGCTATTTGTATACATGTTAGATTGTTATTGAGCTATAATAATCATTGTATAGAGCTCATGATTTTCGTATGTAATAGATAGATTGTATAGATTCTAAGTTGACTAAGCAGTGTTATAAAGCTTAAAGTAATGTAATAGTCTTGTTAGGATAGAATAGTCTACTGTTGAAGATCGCACAAGAGAAGACCAGACAAGAAGAGTTAAAGTCTACTACACAAGACAGG